>OY728146.1:551577473-561577473 GCA_963277665.1 Viscum album
ATTAGGCATCCATATTAGGTCTAAAGTAAATATTTAGACTGAAAATTAGAGGATCCATACCTGAGTGAAAAACCAGGTTCTTACACAACCGCTAATAGGCCATATTCAAGCAACAAGATGATCCACCCTAAGGTTAATCCCAATAAATAGGCTTTATAACTTTTACAAAAACATCTTTATGAGGCATACATAAAAAAAATGAAACACGAATCCAACTTTGTAACGTTTCCCTAAAAAAATCAGCTAGTCCCATCATACCAAGGCACAAAATCCAAAAACACCTAGTAATCAAATAAAAACACATTCCAAAAATTCTATCATTTTATTTTAAAATTTACCACATCCCATATGAAATAAAAACTCATTTTTTAAAAAAACATTTGATTTTAAAACACCCATTCAATTGAAAAAATTCCACTTAGTTATAAAATCTCAACTCCCCTAGGGAATATAAAAACATTTAACCTAGTTTTTTAAACCAATAACTTCTCTTTAATATAAGAAACCCACTTGAGATTAATAGACCAATTTTTTATTTAAAAATGATTTCTAAAAACTTAATTTCTATTTAAAAATGTTTCACTATTTAAAAAATTTCAAACAACTTCCCAATTTTCATTTTAAACTTGATAAATCTTGAAAATACACTCAAATAGGGTCAACATATTTTATAAATAACACACCTAACTAGTTCTAAACCCCAAATAATTTTCATAATTCATTATTAAATAAACCATTTCAAAAAAAAATTCATGAAAATCAAGTCCATTTTATAGAAATCCCTAGGAATTAATTTCAAAACAAAAACATTTTTCATGAAATCCCTCCTTTCCCTACACAAAAACCAGTTTCACAACAACATCATAAAAAAACACCACAAATCTAAAAAAACTCCAATCCAAAAACATATAAAAATAAAATATCCATTGAATTCAACCCCTTTATCTGGTATCTCTCAAGTATAGTTTATATATCAAATCCAAAATGAGATTTTGAACCATGCATGACTTGGTCACTTGGTTTGATAGACCATGAACCAATTGTGCAATAACCTTAGAAATAGTTCCTGAATCATGAGCCTAGTCTCTACATGATTGTCAAGCCATGTGAGATAATAATGTTCCACCAAATCTTCCTCCATTCTCAACTTAAAACTCAAAAAAACACAAAGGAAACTCAAAAAATTACAATGAGGTTAAAAACATCATTATCTTAAACTAAAATATAATAAAATAATAAAAAATGAATCCAAATCCCAACTACCCATGATAAATCAAGTTTCGGTAGGAAAGGTGGTCATTAAGAACTTAATCATGACAAACCTCTCGAGTCAGCAACAAAATCTTATCTTCATACTAATAGACTTCCCAAATAACAAGAGGGTGTTTCAAGAACCTAGGAATTTTAAAATCCTAGGCTCTGATGCCATTTTCTAATGAACTAGCCCAAGCCACCACTAAATTGGAAGCCAAACCAACCCACCACAAGTTCCAAAACACTTTCCGAATCACCAAAAGATAGGGACAAGATCCAATGGGAACAAAATGCACTAATGGGAATGATTTCACCCTCACATAATCACATAAAAAACAACAAAAACTACACTAAAAATATTGTATGACTTATTCAGACATTGGAAATCCATGCATATCGAATAATCAAATCCAAATAAATGAACCAAACAAACAAGGAATAAAAAATTAAACATCCATATAATACATAAAATTATATTACCGAATAAAATTTAATAGAAGTAGATTTAAAGAGAAAAAAATATAAAATACACCAGGTTGAAATGGTCAATAAAATGACCTAAGAAAATAAATGGAACCCAAAAAGCTCCAAAAAAACATTCATATAACCCATGGCTCCACAATATATCCCAAATCATCCACTCAGACCCATAAAAAAAATTAAAAAATGGGTTCAAATATAAGGAACCTCATAGAAAACATAAGAGTTTCACACACACACACAGACTAGTGTATATATAAGGTGTTAGCAAAAAATGCCTAGTAGTATTTCACCAAATAGTCTATATAGTTCCTTTAAAATTTCATTCCATAAATGATAGTTTGAAAATAACTTATATAATATATTTTTCATATGATCATGCATAAAAAAATAAAATATCACATTTAACCATTTTCTTTTCCAAACCCAATAAGTAAATCTGTTTTGAAACAAGTGAGGATCATTCATCCTAAAGAATAATTTTTAAAATAAATCAATAAAATAAATATTTCCTTTAAAATAAATTTCAAACCATGACAAAATGGATTTTAAATTTGATATAAAACCAACCATTTCTTCCTATTTTCCCAAAACATTTCTCAAATTCCTTTTCAAAAAAAGCATCACTTTCCTTTTTAAATAATACAAAACTTACCAAAACATATATAATTTTGTTTGAATATAAACCACAACCACAACCAAAGTCAAGGAAAAACAAAACAGGCACCAACATATCAATGGAGAAAAATAAACCAACCCATAATTAATCCATGCTTCCATGTAATCAAATAAAATCCATGGGATACAAACAAGGTATATATATATTAGGATCTCCTAAATCATCCTCAATAGGATATAAGTATATTAGGAAACTTAGTAAGATATAACATAAATGATATCAGACCTCATTCATTGGATCACTATTTATAAGCCCCCCCCTATATGTAAGACCATAACATCCATCTAAACTTCCCCTTTTGGTTCTCACTGAGTGTAATAAAAACTCATGAGAGAGTGGCACTAACATGATTATGCACACTAAACTAGTGTGATACTCACCCAAACCTTTTAATTAGTTATATAGGGTTCCCATGATATTAAAAAATGGAGGTGAGATGTGAGGACCCGGCCCCCCAAGTGCCCGGAGCCGGTGCCCAAGAGACACGATGTACCATAATTATTACATTACATTTACATTTATCACATCATGTCTCATGCTATAGAGGATTGTGAGGTTTAGGTTCTGGGAAAACCGGCTGCATTCTGAAACTTCTTTGAAGACATTACTGAAACCTGAATTTTTTTTATTCAAAACGTAGGGTGAACATTAAAATACTCAGTAAGGGGTTTTGAAAATACTTAATAAAACTTTTGAAAACTTCCGTTGAAAATACTTTCACATACATCAAAATTATTCCTTTGAAGGAAAACATCATGAAATTTCAAAGGTTTCTATAAAACAATTAAATCATTTCATACACAAGTATTTGAACATTTAACTGAAAGCTAGTAAGCATGTTTTTACAAAAGTGCATGAATTCTACCATGTAAATTAAGCATAACATGCAAGGTATGAAATTACTACTAAGCATGAACATTATTAGAGTTTCTCATAAACAATTTCACTACAACTTATAAAAATATACATTATGACATGATTATTGTAATGCTAACATTTTCATTAAAATCCTGGAAAGGAAAACTGATCATGCTTCATTACTGTCTCATCATATTCCATGTGTTATTAATCTCATACTCATAGGTAAAGGTTATTAACCAAGGATACTCTACTAGTCGAATAATCACTTGGTCGGTCACATATATTAAAACATAGTGAGGAAACATATAATTATGGACCCATGTCTCTATGTCAAGGCCTCGTGCCCTGACCTAAGGGTAAGTACCCACATAAACTGTCTCATGATAACTTTTGATGCATCGAGGAGCTTACTTTTAACAATCTCCAACCCGGAGGGCTTACTTTTACCAGTCCCTAACCTGGAGGGCTTACTTTAACCATTCCCCAACCTGGAGGGCTTTCTTTTAACCGGTCCCCAACCCAGCAGTCCAATACATTCCTCATACGTCAATATGGTCTAATATTCAAGGTGTCCCATACCACTTTGAATATTTAATTTTATTTCTAATTACCCAAGGTGTCCCATACCACTTTGGGTAATTTAGTTCTTAATTCATTAGCATGGTATGTCATATACATGCATGATGATCAATAATACAGACAAGGAAACCATTATACAATTGGTCTACAAATTCATGACAGGACAGATAAAATTGAAAATATGGAATAATTAATCAAAAGCAGGCATGGTTTAGTAAACAATCTATGTACACAGGATAATTACTAAGGCACATAAAATGGTAAGGTTTTCCACAAGAGGTGTTAAATGATAACACTTTAAAATTACAATACGTGTAAATGAAACACTTAAAGAAAATACTTGACATTAATTATTGTGATAAACATGACTTTGAACTTTCAATTTAACCATAACCAGATTAACCACTAATAATCACTATAACATGTTTAACATCAAATAATAAATAGGTACTACATGATAACATAACCCATGAATTATTGATCCTTTAATTTAAAAATAGGCCGAAGCACATTCTTTTAAAAATATAAATTACATCGAGGGTATATGACAGTATGAATACTTAATTAAATAGGTTCTTTAATGTATGCTCATATATAAAATACATACAGGCTTAGGAAAACACTAAAATCTTACATGTATCAAAACATTAACTAAGTCCTGACAGTTATTACTTGAAATTAGGGTTTTGGAAATTAAACTTATAATTACATATATAAATAACCATATATACACAAAGTGTATATATGGGCTTTGACACAAATTAAAAAATTCCATTAAATTCTTAAGGTATGAATACCACCAACCACCAACCATTAATCATTTATTTTATTGAAATAAAAACCATATAAGGTTTATTATTCATGTAACCTTATGTACATAATTATATATAAAAACTATGGTTTTATACTATAACATAATTACACTTAAACCCAAAACCCAGTTCACATCTAAAATATTATTTTAAGATTAGTATTCATCTCTTAAAAATCATAATTGAATTGTATTAGAAAACATATATATATGATTATATAATTATACATATATATATATATATATATATACAAAGTTTATAAAAAGGGATTTTTCATATTAAAAGTAGATTCAAAACAACCTTTATAATTCTTAGTATAACATACTGAATTATTTGGAAACCTTAAAAATAGATTTGGATTGAGATTATATATATATATGTATATACACCCGATTATACACATAGTATAATTTGGATTTTTCTTAATGAAAAATCTTTCAAGTTAAACTCTAATATAACATATTCCCGTATGAATCTTAATCAACATTTTAATGTCCCATTTTAAAAACTACAAAACAGAAGAGGAGATGAAATATATATACATATATATAAAATATACCCAATTATACACAAAGCATGTATAATCAGTTTTTATAACAAAAATAGATAAAATAGTCCCTTACATAGTTTATGCATGTGCAAGCTTTAACAAAAATACACCAATACCCATTTTGAAAACCTTAAAATGGGAGAGAGGGAAAGATATGTATATGTATATGTTATATATATAGAAACTTATAAAAGGGGTTTGATGAATCAAAACCAATTGAAAACTATCCCTTACCTATCTTGAGGGGGGAGTTCGGACTGACAGGAGCTTGCTAGAGAGGTTGGAGAGTTTTAGGGAGAGAAAGAGGAGATGAACCCGTAGGGTTCACTTGCATGGAGGGGTTTATATACATGGATTGTTTATATATTAAAACCCTTAAATTAAACAACAATAAAGAACACCCGCTTGACCTCCTGCAGTTGTAGACAAGAGTTCGAGTTGGAGGAAACTTTAACAAATCAATAATGCAATATATATATATATATTTTACCTAAGAAGGAGCTGGGGCGTGGATAAAAACAGGGTACTTGAAAGGTTTCTTGTGTAATGGTGAGGCAAAAGGAATCCTCCAAGGGTGATAGATGAGCACAAACTAAAGAGGAGCAGTGGAGAGTGAGTGGTGGTGACCGCGATGGCCACTGGTGCGTCTTAACGAGGAAGACGACGACGCGGAGGAGAGCGGACGACTAGGATCATCCATCGCTGGATCGGACAACCGTGGGGAGGTGCTCGTGTGACTGATAGTGAGGCGATGACGTGGTGGTGGTCGGGCAGATGGTGCTAGTCCAGAGAGGTGTCGCGGTGTGGCGTCGCTGGAGGTTCAGGAGGGCCGTTGCCGACCCTGGTTGCGACACCCAAGAAGAAGATGACTTCCTTTTTGTTTTTTTTGTTTGTTTATTTTATTCGTTTATTATTATTATTATGATAACATTATCATTTTATTATATATTGTTTTTAAAAAAAAACCCACACAACAACCCGTGAAACCTCCTACCCACATTTTCCCTTTTTTTATCTTTTATTATTATTATATTACTATCATTATTTATACAAAGTCAAAAGTTTTTATAATAAAATATTAATACTTTACTTAAGGTTTTAAATAATAAAAAATTATTTTTATTATTAAATACATAGAAAAACGTGACATTATATATATATATTATAATGTATATTAAATATTTTAAAATTTATATATATTTTAAATGTTATAAATAAAAATGATATATATATATTAAAAGTAAACAAAAAAAACAATATATATATAAAAACGTTATACATTAAAAAAATGTTATATATATTAAAATTTTATAAAAACGTTATAAAAGGTTATATATTAAAATTGTCATATAAAATTGTTATATATATATATATTTAACATTTTACAATATATATATATATTAAACATTATAAAATTTTCCTTTAAAAAAACACACATATAGATTAAAATAAAATTCAATATGTATATATATTTAGAACATATAACTATATATATATATAATAAAAAGGAAACAAAAAAAGTATATATAATAAAAAGAAAATGATAATATTAAGTATTTATAAACATATAAATATTTATTAAATCATGTTTTTATATATATATCAAAACAAAATGTATACCAATTTATAAACATATATTTTTATATATATAAATCATAACATAAATAATTTTATTAAAAAGAAACCAATTATATATATATATATTCATAATTCATATTATAAATCTTAATATAATTTTGATTTTTTTAAATAACATTACTAATTAAGTTGAAACCAATAAAAATGTGTTTATTATTATTTATAAACATATATTATATACATGAAATTTCAATACTAATAACAACAATTTTATTAGATATATTTATTTTAATAAAACATAATTATGTCATTTTATTTTAACTTAATAAAATTTTATAAAACAAATAAAAAACTAATTTTATAAATGGTTAAATTGAATAACTATAAATTTTAAACAAAATACATATTATTAATAATTTTGTAAAACGCTAATCTAAAAACTATAATTATAATTTCATATATATATATCATTTTTGAAAATGTACGAAAGCATATAATTATTCATCTGTTTTCATAAATTAAAATAATGCATATCACTACATAATGTCATATAATAATTTCAAAATGGCATGCCTAGTAAAATTATAATTTTATAATAATATTAGTTTTATTTATAATTTTATAAAAAATTAATTTAATCATAATTCTATAATGATAATAATCTAAAACTTAATATATAAAACAATTACATATATAAAACACATCACTTATTATTATTACTAAATATATTTAATTAATTTTAACACGTCGTTGAGTACTTAATTGTTCTTTAGTTAAAACCTTATAGGACTAACGACTATAATTATAGTCATCGGGTTTCCAACGGCTACTTGAGGTAACGGCCAGAATGGTGCCCTATAAAACCAAGACTTGGGGTGTATTAAGCTTAAGGTGATTGAATAAGAAGAATAATATGGTTCAAGTCATCCCTTTAGTGATTAGTGTGACTGCAGTGGCTTTGGCTGTTCTTATGCTCGTTATGCCGAATGCTAAGGACCCCTATTATCTTCTCAGGGTTCTCATTGTTTTGAGTGGTCTTCCTGTAATCTTAATAGGGTTTTTATATGGTATCTTTGGTTAACTCAATTTCCCGTTTGATCTCAGTGTATTTTAATTACTATGGTGTTCCCATTTAAATAAAGAGCCTTTTTGTTCATTTTATGTGTTTACTCTATTTCATAGTAAATTAAAATTTTATTATTTATTTTTCATAAGAAACTAGTTTGTTCGATTAATGGGTAACATAAAATATAAAATTTACCATTACATGAAACACATATTCTTGGTATGTTACATGAGACACAACAAACAACTTGATCGTCACATAAATAAACATTTAAAGAAAAATAAATAAACTTAAACTCACCTCTAACAACCACTCAATAAAAAACCCTTCCACACCCATACATAGTCATTAATACTAAACATCCACCATGAGGGAAAAATAAATAATAAAAATAATATGAAAAAAGGGGATAAAAACTGAGGGTATTCACAATATCAGATAAGTCCATTTATTAGGTTCAAAATGGGACTTCCCAAATAATATTGGGATACCAATCCATTTCACATCATTTTAAATCCATTTTGAAACCAAATATTTCATTTGAAGGTACTTTAAAATGATCCAAATACTAATAAGTTTTAAAAAAATTTCACATGGGGAAAACCCACCCTTTGTATAAATAAATCCTTATAAAACATTAATCATCTCTTTAAAATAAAAACCAGTGTCAAAAATAATTTTGAAACACTTAATTTCTTTTGAAAGATCTAATCAGTAATTTTCTCAGACACTTGGCAAGCAATAACTTCATTCCAAGTATGGAAACCATTTGAAAACCATTTAATACCCATAATAGGTTATACATATTGGTATAATTTGAAAAAAAATCTTTTTAAAACATCCAAGAATTTCATATCATGTAATATAAAGGAATGATATAAAACACCTACCTCTATCTAAGCATAGAAAAGTTACAACACATCACATTTGATGGATAACACCCCAACAAAAAATAATAAACTTTAAAAAACCCCAAAAAACCCAAAAAATACGAATAAAACTCAACCCTAAACCCTAAATTTATCCCACATTGGTATTAGGGTTTTTAGAAGGAAGATAAATTGTGGGTAAGGAGGAAGGGAGGAGTGTAGAAGAAGGAATAAGGAACTAACTTTGGAGGACCAATTATAATTGAAGGAGAAGAAACCATAATACAATAGAAATAATAAGGAATAGGGAGGAGCTCCATGGGATCTCCCAAGGTTTGGATTCATGAGAGAGAGGATAATAAAGGGTCTAAAACTCTTAAAAACTAATAAGGGAAAAGGGTAAAACCATAAAAATTAAAAATATGGATAGTGAACAACTATGATGTCAACCTATGAACCATGGAATGGATCCCATTCCTAGACCCACACCATGAGACAAACTTCATGGATTATGGTGTAGTGCTTCTCACCATACACCTTTTATAACACAACCCTTGACCAGAGACATGGAGCACTTTTACTAGTTATAACTGAGGGTCTCAAGCCTCAGGCCACCATGGAATAACACTGAACACCACAACACAAAGTGCCTTTCCAAACAAGTTCCACGGTGTAGCCTTACCCCTGTGGTGTGGACCTAACCCTCACCTAAATTCAAATCAATGGATAAACAAAACCCTCCATGATTAAACCTATGCTGCATGTTGTGGTCACCCATTAAATAAAAATATTTTAGAAGGGAAAGGGAGAGGGATGAAGTGTAGACTCCATAATCCATAGTGTATATTTCTATATTATGGGCTTGAAACTATCCAGGGATTCCTAAAACACCCATAAAAAATGGAAATTTTGAATAAATTAAAAATAACCTAAAATAAAATAATATTAAATACTATAGTGACATGGGGTTGTCACATAAGTGGATGTAGATAATGTTATGAAGTTAATACCATATGAGGATTGAAGATGTAGATAACATAGTAATGATAATATTGTACCATGAATCAACATGAGCAGTGAAATAAATCTAATGTTGTACTAATTCTAGATGTGATATGTGAATTGAAATCAACATTACAATGGTAAATTCTTATTATGGAATCCTTTTTCATCAATGATAAATAAATATATGGAAACTCTTCATAAGTAAATTAAAAATAAGATAAAAATTTAAAGGAAGTGTTTATAAAAGAAAAAAGAATGAAAGGATTAGATACTTATTTATGAATAACCTACTAGTTTTATAAACTCACAATCGATTCTTTGAATCTTGAGATGTTTATATTCAAACAATGCTATAAATTTGGGTACTACTATCTGCCAATTAATTCTTAATATTATTGTAGTTCTTTATATCTTTATTGATATATTTTTGTAACCTATAATTCAGTTTATGATTTACTTCATAAAATAAATGTCACTATAATACATCATGCCTTCTTAAAATATAGGTTTTAATAGGTTCTACCACCTAATAAAAAGATATATTTTTTAGTTTTACCTTTAATCATTTAAGGTAGGTTGTAATGGGTTTTAAATCCATTTTAAAAGTAATACTCCTTTTTGGAATACCTACAATTCTAATGGAGTTAGATAAGTCATGAAGAGTGGAGTATGATTAAGTTGATCTAAACCACTACTAATCTATGAGTGAATATTTTACTACATTAATTGATTATAATTTTATAACTTTCAATTCACTCTCTCTTGATATCCATTTACATTATAAATGGGAAAAATGGTATATGAGCATTAAATATAATGGATATATTTTTCACACTAACCATTTATCCAATCCATTAACCCATCTAAGATAATTTTTTTATATTATAGATGGTGAAAGAATAAATAATGTATGGGTTCCACTATGACCACCATATTTTAATGATAATGATTACAATTAATAGAAAACCAGAATTGGGTCCTACTTAATGAATCTTAGCATTGATCACTGGACTTATATAATAAAATCATATAAACTAAACAAGGTATATTAATATATTATTATTAGTAATTATGATATGAAATATTTTTAGAATTTAAATATTTTTTGTTTGGTTTCCTTTTAGATCAATTTTTTAATTTTTTGTTCTGTGTTTCTAGGTTATAAGTTAGTGGATGATGTCATTATCATCATCTATAAGCCGACTAAGAGTTCTATGCGTGCAAAAGTCCTATAATTTGTTTGAGTTAGAATTAATATAATAGATAAGGTTTCCTTTTGTGTAATCCATGATAGATGCTTGAGTTATTAATTTTCTTGAAATCATAAAAATTTATCCAAAACATATTAGCATAGTATAGTGAGAAATCCATAGAAATGTTTTTAGAAAAGTCTTTGTTTTTATAGTTCATCCATACTCTACATTTTCTAGGTAATTTCTTGTAAATATTATTTCACTTACAAAAAAGCGATATCAATGATTTTCATTCGATGTATATTCTCCAAGATAAAAACTCTTTCATTCAATGGAAATATTTTTTATCCAAATTTGTTTTAGTTTTAATGATTCATATTCCAAATCCCTGTCTTTGAATATGTATGATATTTATAAGATGAACTATCTCTAAGGTAAAAATATTCCCGTTAATAGTTTATATCTCCTAAATCCTTAACATATCTTTGCTCAACCCTATGGTCTTCCTAATTTTTGAAAATTATAGAAAGACCTCCATTTTTATAAATCTCACAAGTAGGATATCAGAGATACTATCCTAAATTAGTGCCTTATTCCAGTAATAGAAGCAGTGCAAGACATTCTTCTTCTTCTAAAGGTTTCATATTAATCAAGCTATCATAAGAAACTATTATTTTAGAAATTTTTATTTTACCCTCAATCAACTTACTATATATCCAATGGAAGTATGGGTTGATCCTATAGAGAACTAGGTTAGCCATGAGGCTATAACTTTGACTAATTATCTAGTGGACATAAAATGTTAGTGTAAAAACAATAAAAAACTATGAAAATATATCCTAGTGTTTTACCTATAAGTGGTATGATTCTAATTAGGTTGAAATGAAATTTGTATCTTAGTTTTATAGGCATGTCATTATCCTAATCATTTAAATGGTGTTGTTTTATATATTTTTCATTACATGATTCAATAGTATGCATGATTCCTTGGCTCGATACTCAAACAATAACCCTAATAAAAAAAATATTTACCAGATATTTGATTTAACTTGAATTTCATGAATTTAAAACTATAATTATAAAGGATAGGTAACCCAATGGGAAAGATATACCCTATTCCTAATTGTGTTGGGTTTCACTCACTTTATACCCCTTCATTTGATGATTTAACGATAGAAAAATATCAAAATGTATTCATAATACAATATAACATAATTAATAATAAAAAATCAAATAAATAATCAAAATCATATACAACACACATCATCCATCAATTATACAACCAACATCAATCAAGGAAATAACCATACATCATAGATCTAGGGGATGAGAAATATAAATCCTAAAAACTCTAAGAAAACGATCATAAATCATATATATAGGGATTTAGAAAAGGAAAACATAAACATAATAAGAAAACCTTTATATTTATGATGATTTGAAAAAAATTCCTTGATATGGAATGATCCTTGATTGAATAACACCCTTATCTTCCTTATAATACTTCATTGGGAAATACCAGATGCTCTCTTAGGGTTAGAGTTGAGTTAGGAGTATCATTTGGATATGTTTTAAGATACACTCTAAGTTCTAGGACAAACCCCTCCTTAAAAAATGTGTTAAGAACCCAAGTCATTGGGGGGGGGGGTGTAAGACTTATGACCTCTAGTATGTAATAAATTATCATTATTTTATTTCATTGTTATAGAAAATTATAAATAAATAATAAATACATTCTATAATATTAATATAAGTATAATGAGTAAATAAATACAAGTAAATAATTTATATAGAAGTTGAAAATTTGATGTGACATGGTCTTCTAGAAATATCATAGTCATGAACATCATTGTAATAAGAAAGTAAAATATTAAAAAAAGGTATATATTTTGTAAAATAATTAAATATAACATTGAGAAAAACTAACTAAATGAAATGAATATGATTTAAAAAGTATATATAGGGAAATAAATAAAAATACATCCATTGTAATGAGTAAGGTAGCCATTGGAAAACTGTTCATTAGAATAATAACTTAACTATTGGAATAGTAAAGTGATTGTTATGGCTAACTGATGAAATAACCATACTGTAAAAATATAATAAAAACTTAATAAAAATCATAAATAAGAATTTTTTTATATTTAAATTTTAATTAATAATCTATAAATAATATGGAAAAAATATGATTAATTATCAAAAAAATAAAGAACCATATTCATTTAGAATATGAAATTTTGAGAAACATAAAGTTTTTATTTAAAAATTAAATTTCACATATATATAGACTTATTTCATAAAAATAGAACTCAAATTTAAATTTAGGATTTTCAAAATTATGTAAGAGTAGAGTTTTGATATTTTTCATAAATAGTGAATTATAGATGTGATAGAGAAGTATGATAAATATAGAATATGATGTAATAACCTATATATACCTATTCAAAGACATCATGATTGATGAAATCAATATAAAGTTTAACCAATATGAGTGTAATTACTATTCACAGTCATAAGAATCATTATTGTTCATAGTATTGAGTAAAAAATAATAAATTATTCAATTATTTATTCAAAAAATCCCCTCCCCTGATACCTATAAATACCAACACCCTCAAGATTTTATCCTCACATTAAATTTTAATTTCCTCTTGAGTTATCCATTAAAAAATCTATCATAGATTTCTATCTAATTTATAGAATTTTAGAACCTAATGTATTGGTTTTGAAGATAAGAAATATCTAAGCAAGGTAAGGATTCATTTCCCCCTCTCTATTTATTATTTGTAATTATTTTATAGAAGTTATTTTAAATTATATTTCCAATTAAAGTATTGTTGTATATTAATTAACACATCATCCATATGATTTATTTATCTATTTTACCTATTCATTTTCTATATACCCTATCCATAAGAAAAAAAATTGTTCATAATAATATTTGTATCTCCCTATTAAATGATGTTGAGGACATGTAGTTTTAAAGGATAATTATGGGTAAGTGGGGGGTCACTTGGATTTTTTTCCTTTCCATAAAAATATTACACAAACTTTAAAATATCCATTGAGGTATTGATAGGATCTTTTCCTTGGATTCTCTTTTTGTAGAAATACATATGATTATTATCTTAACAATACTTTTTGGAAATACTTTTATAGCAAGATTTATTACTATATAATCCATATTGTGAATACCATATAATTCATTATTATGATTTAAGAGTATTTACCTAGATAGGTATACCATTTTATTAACTGGGGAAAATTATTAAAATGTTTTTATATTACTTGATTCCATATGAACAACCTTTATAAGCTATTCATTTTTTAATATTATTCAAATTATTTAAATAGATCACCATTAAAAATTATGTTAAGTATTATGTATTCCATTTTATTCTATAATGGAATGAATTAGAAAATTTATGTGACCAGTGGGACCTAATTGGTTGATATCTTGAAATAAATAATATAGGGTAATAGAAGTATCCCTACCTTTAATATATGATGTATTTATAATGACCCAAAATTCTAGACCTTATAAACCTGATGCTATGTTTGATAACTTAAGTTACATGATAAACCCAATGTAAACAAACCAAAAAATATTAAGAGAAAATTATTAATAAATCTATATAAACACTAAAATTATAAACCATTAAAATTTATTACTTTTAGAAGGTAAATAATTAATATGAGTAAATATTGAAAAAAATTTATTTTTAATAAAATACATTTTCTTTAAATTATGTATTTTATTTTAAAAAATAAATTTAATTTTTTTTAAAATATAAATTTTATAAAATAAATTTTATTTTTTAATTCCTAAAATCAAAATTACTAAGTATTAATTTTTAATTTTTTTAACTTTTAGTTGAAAAATATAGCTTTTATGAAAATTGTGATTTTTGTGATTATATCATTATGTAATCATGAACTAGAAGATTAAAAAAACCATGAAGTGATAAAATATTAAATTAATTAATAAAATTATTTATTTTAAAATATTATATGAGCTTATAAAACCTATGTTTATCATTTTTAGGACTAAATTAAAATGTTACTTTAATAAAAACTATTTTTGGTATTTTTATTGAATCAAGTATTTTCAAGAAGTGATTCAATTTTGATTTCCATGAAATCCTAATAAAATTTATGTTATTTTTAATAAATCAAATTATGTAATTAAAATCAGTAAAAATGATAATTTTATCTTATATAAAAATTTAAATTCAAAAAACTTTAAAAAAAAATTATTTTTACATCATTAAGTGTGTTTATTTTAAAATTATCTTTTCACACCTTTAGAAATTTTATTTAATAAAAATATTCTAAAATTTTAAATTAGATGGTTCAAATTTGGTAAAAGGAGTAATCTTAATTTTTTTTCATTAAAATTAATTACTAAGGTTAAAAATCAATTACCAAGGTAAAAGTGAATTAGGGTAAAAGTTAAAAAAGTTAAAAGAAAAATCCCTAAATGACACAAATTTTTCTCAAAAAATGTGTGATTGAGGTGGGTTTTGAACCCAAACTCATTTTACGTCCAACTTTTTTACATTTTTTGGACATTGAACTTTTAATGGTAATAATATATTATTGAAAAAGTAATGGTTACTTCCAAAACTAACACTCTCTTCACTTATAAAAAGCTAACAATTATACCACTTAAAGACTAAAATTAACTTAGAATTTATCCTTTTAACTCTACCAAATTTATCCTATTATAAACCTACCCCACTTCCAAAATACTTTGGTCTCTATTAGTAAACATAAGGCCTTCATATCAAAGGTGAATTCCTAGAAAAAATTCAAGTACCCGATATGAGTATCCAATTCCTCTTGGTGTTTCCTTATTAATTTTTACTATCATAACATTATAAAAACTTATTAATATAATTAAATAAGTATAATTATTATAATTAAATTTAATTATATTAATTTTTAAACAATTATTCAATCCTTCCCATCTACTAAGAAAACAAAACAACATCGATTATGGGTACGTGCGAATTACCACCCCCCATGACGCAATGTTGTTCATTTTTTATCATCGCCTCTAAAGGATGGTATCAAGGATTGATTTTATGAATTAATATTATATATATATAATAAATTCAAATTTGAAATTATCATTTTACATATACCATCTTTCTATCCATTCATTGAGAAATGGGATCATTAATCATGCCTATGTGCGGACTATCACCTCTATGAAAAACAAATTTTCTTTTCCATTACCACCCATATTGGATATTTCTAAGAATAGAATTAATGAGGATATATTATAAAAATTACTTGTTTATTATTATTAATATGTCATATTATCGATGTCAAAGGAATTCTATTACTCATGAAAACATTATAATATATTACCATTTTGGTCGGTTTTACCACCAATACTAATGATGTTATAATGTTTATGTCATAAATGATTATGAAATTTCATATAATGGTAATATTGTGTAACAATAATGAATTTATTATGTATTAATTATTTTTTAAATGTGTTATTAATATATTAAATATTTATTAATATACAACCTTTAGAACTGTAAGCATGTTAGAACTAGTTTACCATGTTTCCTATTTTCACAAACCGTATTCATGTATTTCACTTAATGAAAATAAGAATTAAGGAATAATTAGAAAAATGATTATTATATCATAAATAATTAAGTAATTACAAACTTTAAACCACTTAGTAAGAATCTACTCTGTTATCATGATATGTGAATGAAACAATCAAATGAATGTTCTAACTTCTATTAGTGAAAATAACTATAACTAAGTAATATATTTGTAATGAAGTATTATTAATAAAGTTTATAAAGGGTATTAAATTTGAATAAGGTATTTAATTAAGTTCTTAATTTATTTA
Organism: Viscum album; assembly: GCA_963277665.1. Taxonomy (NCBI): domain Eukaryota; kingdom Viridiplantae; phylum Streptophyta; class Magnoliopsida; order Santalales; family Viscaceae; genus Viscum; species Viscum album. The sequence continues at coordinate 551,594,281 of OY728146.1, forward strand.
TTTTCATTATATTTGAGGTTATATTAAGGCTGAGTTAGCAAAAACTCAAATTAAGTGGTTTTTTATCTCAATTTCTCCTCATTGAGACATGTTTTAGTGTTATGCACCAATTTCTTATTTATATGGTGCATATACTAGCCAAGAATGTATTTTTTAATAATACATGATTTAATTAATGGTATTTATAGATCCATATTATTCTAAATATTTCAATTAAATTCAATTCAAAAAATATTAAATCCATAAGGGTTCTGATAACTTACTTACCTTTCATTGAGTAGTACTCTCCTTTATTGAACCTTATCATTAAAATATTGTTATAATAATAGTTATGATTATATTATGTTATAATACCAATTTATTGTCTATATAATTATTTTTTATATCCATATATTATTTCATGATTATTTCATTCATAAAGTGTGATATTGTAAAGAATAATTCTCATATTTTCTAATGAGCCTTTCTTTTCTATGTCCATATTTTCTCTTCCCGCCAAAGTTTTATTTATTATTTGGAAATGTATTATGTTTTATATATTTTTAACCTAATATTTATCTTTAAAAATTTTAAAATAAGGGTTTATCAACTCTTTAAATGATGTGGGTCTCAATAAAAGTATAATTTCTTAATAAAAAAGGATTTTAATTTCAAGCTCTTACATTTTTTCTTCTAACCCACATTTTCTTATAATAGAAAATTATTATTTCAAGATTATTTATTTGAAAAAATAATAACTAATAGAAATGGTATTTATAACAATAATCCCATACCGATGGTTTTATGAAACCATTGGTATAGTCTGTTTATGAGACGACTATACCAACAATTTAAAGAAACCGTTGGTATAAAAGAGGCTATACCAATGGTTTAGAGAAATAGTTGGTATAGAATTAGGATATACCATTTTTTTTTAAAAAAACATTGGTATATGCCTAAAATTAAAACCCCATCCATGTGGCCTCCCCTCCCATCTCACTCTCATCCAAATTCAACCCTACGGGTAGTGTTTTTCCCCACCCTCAACAATCACTCCTCACTTCGTGTTTTGATTCCATTCTTCTTGAACATATAATTAGTGAGTTAAAAATCCATAATATCTTATAAAAAGAATCATTTTAATTTTTTATAGGTATAAAAAACTAATAGATATACTTTTAGGTTAGGATTCTTCCTGATTCATTGAATGAGGGTTTATTTTGATTAGATCAGTTATAATATTGAAAAATAAATCTAACTATAGGTAATATATATTTTTTTAATTTAATTACTCATTATTTATACATAAATATAATATAAACCTATTATATTGTGTGATATACGAGGTAAATATGTAATTAATTATTTTTTTACTTTGTTTGTTTTGTGAATGTATCAGGGGATTATGAAATTATTCATTTCAATGTTTTAGTTTAATAATTTAACTTCTTCATTTTAGGTCTTAAAAATGTTTGGATTTAAAATTTAATATATAGTTTGAATATTTATATTGTTATTATTTCCATAAAATTTTGAATATATATTTGATTTATATAAGGAATTTTATTCAGTAAATTTTTTATCAATTTTTTTATTGTGGTATTGTTTTTTAAATTTAAAAAGTTTTTTCTAGAACACACTTTTAAATTAAAATTAAATTTATAACTTTTTAATAATTTATCCTTTATTTTAAAATGGGAGATGTATGAAAACTTTGATACAGATGGATTTTTTTATTACTGGAACATATTTCTTAAATTATGTTAAATGGGATGAAAAAATATTTATATAAAAAAGAATTTCCTTTCTTTTGATATATCTAAATAAATGTTTTTGTTATGACTTATGACTTGTGTGGGTTATTTTGAGTAAGATTTTGTGATGACCTATTCCATACTAAATACTTAGTTTACTATTAATATAATATAGTAATTGAACAACCTAAAATAATTATATGTTTAGTTTGTAACTTGTGAGATTTAGACCACTATATATACCATGGTTTATATTCTATATACATTGTTTTATTTTATATTATAATTCTCATATGAAATAGTTTGTTAGTTATTCTATAATTTTTTTTGTGGTATTATGTATAGTTATTACTCATTGATATAATGTATTTTGATATTATAGTTATATATATATGGTATTTTGTTATCTTATGATATTGTGTAGTGAAACGACCCTAGAAGGCCCAGAGCTAATTTATACTATGAATTAAATTGGAATGATTATAAATAATCAAATCCCAAAGGACTGAGAGTTTAGTAGTCTTGGTAAACCAGATACATATATGAGTCTTGTATTACAAATTAATACACTAATTACAACATAATTTTTTTCCTAAATAACTTTGATAATAACTTTATTCCATATAGTATATCCATGTATATATTTTATAGTATGATTATTGGATTATTAGGGAAAAACATAATAAGCATGAGTTCAAATGCTCAGTAAGGGTAAAGTATAGTAGAAGCAAGAATGAATCACTAGGAATAAATCAATATGGTAATGTAAATAACTGAACACACATGCCAAGTAATCAAATAACTGAGAAATAAGTACATAAACAATATGGAAAGGTAATAAATGGAAACACATTCCATCCTAATAAATAGATAAGGAAAAATAAATATGGCAATTTAAGAAACTAAAACACATGCCATTTAATCAATGAAATGAAAATGAAATGTATCCATAGATATATTGACACAAAAATTTCACAGATGAATAATAACTGAAACTAAATGAGTGAAATGATTAATTATTGGACATAATTTCTAAGGCATACGAAAACCTATACCGTCAATTCCTTTCACAATATGGATTAAAACTAAAAATTAAAACCTGTTTAATTTTCACAACTTATTTTTCTCATGAGAACCTATCAATGCATCAAGGGACTATATAAATTCTAGGCCCACCCATCATTATCAGTCCTAATCATTCATCATATCAATTAATCAAAATAAATAATATGAATTATCAAATATCCCTATTAAATAAAAAATAAATAATTATCAATATTTCCCCAAATAATCAAATAACTATCAAATTTGAAACCGTATGTAAAATGGTATATAGTTTAGGAAATAATAATATCCATGATAAATGAAATGGATAATTTAAGGGAAATATAATGTTTAATGATCATAGGATATTGAATATTTCAAGGGGACTAAAAAATAAATCAAGGAAGTGAATGTGAATACTCTCCTTGGAAAAATCAATCATAAACCATCCAGAGGAAATATGAGGATGGTATCATTAAAATTTATACCAAGTAGAGTAAAATAATGTTTTTTTATTTTTGATTAATGGAAATACTATAAAAATAACTTTTTAAAAAAATTATTGAGGAAAATATCCATTTTTTTGAAAAACATTTTGAAAAAACTTTTCTTTGAAAATCACTTTTGAAAAAATTTTCCTTAAAAAATAATATTTTAAACATGAAAAGGAAACTTTAAATAAATTATGGAGATTAAATCCATACTTTCTGAATTAGGTAAAAAGAACATTCCCTTTTCATGGTAAAAAGGTTAAAAAAATACCTTGTTCGGAAAGTGAAAATAAGATTCCTTTGAAAACACTGGTAAAAGAAAAAAGGGTAAAAATGTCTTTACAAAATAAAATTAAAAAATTTTTTGAATTTTTTTTAGAAAATGGGACTTTTAGAAGAAAACAGGTTCTCGAACTAAAGAGATAAATGAAGTTGGATTTTCTTAAAAACATTTTCTAAAACATTTTTAGTAACAGAGTGTGGAAAAAATGGTACTATTACTTGAAAATATAAATGAATAACCAGAGGAGGATAAAATGAAAAGGTTTATTAGAAAATGATCAAATAATTTTCTCTGATAAAAATTCAAGTGTAAAAAATCCTGAATAAAATGATATTATGAAGTAAAACCCTTGAAAATGCCATAATGTTGAAGTGAGAATCAATCAACAAATATATTATGTGTATCAATTGTAAATACACATAAGGAAGTGGAAAAAAATCAATAGATAGTCAAAGTAATTATACATGTAATCACAGAAAATTAACAACAATGAGGAAGTAGTATAATATAATGAAAAAGGAATTGGGTTATGAAATATATTTTACACTTGGAAACTTTTAATTCAAACCCCCTTAGGTGAAATAATTAAAATTGAAACTAAAAATATCACGAAGAATGAATGAATCATGATATTATATGAAAAATTGGAAGTATATACACTATATATAAGAAATTTGGTGCACAACAATAAATGTATTGTTTCGATAGAAATTTAAAAATCACAAAAGGAAGTGAGATTGCAAAGATAATCATTAAAACTTTCTTGATAAGAATAATCTTTAAAAGTTAAAAAGTGTCCCATACCACTTTGAAATATTTCAATCATAATATCCATAAAGGAATAACATTAAATGAAACTTATAATATCGTGAGAATAAATATTTTCATGATATAACATTTCAAATGGTAACATATACACCACATAAAATAAACTAGGTGCATAACAAAAAATAAGTCTCAATAGAATTTAAATTGAGATGAAATCCATTACCTTGCATTTACTTTCAGGAGAATGTCATTTAAATTTTTGTATAATAAACTTATGTTAATTATATAATTTATTCATAACCTTTTTCATGTTTATAATTACTTTTATTTCACTTATTACCATATTGTATACAACTACTTAATCAATTAAGTTTACATCGGGTGTTTTGACCAAATTCGGTTCATGTGTTAAAAAAAATTTTGATAGGTCAACTATGGTCAAAGGGGTCATTATATAACATATCTAGAATAATAATAATGACATAATTATCATATTTATACGTCAATTATACTTAAAAAAATCATTAAACATGGTTATTTACAATCATGGAGATTGTAGGCTGTATGTACACATGAGTAACATTCCCACTTTTCAATGATCATTACGGAAAGAAGGTAAGTAACACCATATATTTCCATAATTATAATTATATCATAAATACCATGTTATTTAATCATATATACCTTTTAATATAACTATTGTGATGTAAAATGAATCACATTGTGTCGAGGAGGCAGTTGTCCACACGTCCACGACCGATATTATCACTTTTTAGTGTATGAAAGGGTAATAAAGAAAATGATATATATATATATATATTATATTTCTAGAAAGGTAATTATGTCATTAATATCATATATATGTTTTTTATTTATCATATGTTTAATTATAATCATCTTTTATATATTCCGTGTATCGTGTGAATGAATCACATTACTTTGAGGGTACGGTAGTCTACACTTCCATAAATAATGTTATCGTATTTAAAAAAAAATGGAAAGTATAAGGGTATGTGTTATAAAATAATTAAATAAGTACAAATACATAATAAATATAATATATAACATATATAAATATAGTTTTCATCATAATGACCACCATGAAAGGTGGTAAAGGAAGAACGAACAATCATTTTTCGTGAGGTGGTAGTTCTCCATTCACATAAACAGTATATTCATTACCCATTAGATGGGAGTGTGTGTAAGTGTAGGTAAAACCTTTACTATAAAAACATAATAGTATATTTAGTATAATGGTTTTGTTATATAATCATGTAATAATAAGAGTTTAGGGGGTGGATAATGGAGATAAAACTAAAGAGCTTAAGGAAAGATGTTACCTCTTAATTGGGTGAATCTTTTTGGGTTTGAACCAAAGGGATTCCTTAGATGGATTTCTGAAAAAGGGTAGGATTATATGTTGAGTTGAGGGATGTTTAGGATTTATTTGTGCAGATATTGGTCAATCCAAAGTGGCTTGAGAGGTGTGAGGAATTGGGAGAAGAGGAGTCCCTTTTATAGTGGAGGAGGAGTGAAACCCTTGTAGTATTTTGACAAAGGAATTAAATAAAAAAATTTCACAATAAAAGTGGCTACCATAATGGTATAATTTTTATAAAAGTGGGTATAGGTCCAAAATATGGCCATCCAATGTATTTTTTACAAGTTTCTAGGTCATTTAGGACCTTAAGTTTAAGGTTTAGTCCCTTATTAAGCATAATTTTACCTTAATCATTGTAATTAATTTTAATTAAATTCACTAATATTTTTGGTCAAAAAATAATTTGACCTTATTATATATTATAAATTACACTTATTACAAATATCAAATCAATTTTTCCAAATTTCAATCATAGAAGTGGTAGAAATTAATTCAAATTTAATCTCACAGATGGGATGACAATGCGTGTTTTTAATCGTGTTACCTAAAGTTATGTGGTTTTGTAAGTATTTTACCAACATTTAAAACCTTTTTTGCTTTATTGAATTGAAATGTATTTTAAATTGTTTTCTAAACCTTTAATTGTGATGATTTTGATTATTGATTTCAAAGGCATGAGGTTTGTGAATTTAAAACTGTTTTCAAAGGCTTTGGAAATATATTGATATTGTGAGAAAAGATGGATTGAAATGATTTGATGTTTATTATTAAGAAAAATTGATTTAAATAAAAAGTTATTTTTAAAGGCATGAACTTTAAAAAAACATCTATTTTGGTTTTGAATTTGAAATGGAATGTTGAACTTAAAATTGGGTATTAAAGTGTGAATGATAATTTGAATTGAATTGAATTTATTTTCCTATGATTGATTGATTGAAAGAACACGTGAGCCCAGATAGTTAGTGGGTAATTAGAACAATCATGCTAGGAATATTACTCCCTAACAATGGATTGGTGATGAAAAATCTAACTAAACTAAATCCAATATTATTTTCTATAATGGGGTGTTGATTGATTATCCCGATGGATTGAGCCTTAGGGATGCACACACACACATTGAGTCATGATGATTGATTGAGTAGTGTGAAGATCCTATTTTCAGAAATAAACTTTTCTAAGGGATTATGAACATTTTGGTTAGTTTTTATTTGATTATTACATTCCAGTGATTATAAAACTATTTTATTCATGCCCTTCTATTTATAAAAAATGTTCATTTGATCCTTTTTAATATACTTTCCATCTGCCTATTTTGAAAGCATATTTTGACTAATAAATGTTAAAATGATTTTCATTCCTTGTTTTATTTTAAATTAAATAATAAAATGGTATATTTTTATTAGAACTTCTTATGTAACATTTTGTGGAATCTTATTGGGCTATTTTTCTCACACCCTACCTTTGCCTTCAGGCATTTGTAAATTATAACACCCCATGATTTTACAAAATGACTTTTTTTTAAAACTAAATTCTTCTATAGTTTACATTACAAAGAACAAAGATCTTAAAAAAATGATTAAATATTAATATTTAATTTTTATATTCATCACCTAACCATTGGAATAACAAGAATGAATAGTATTAACCATATTATGAAATATATAATAGTTTGACTCATTATTAATGTAGTAATTAATTACAATTAGCGAACGATATTAATGAAATTTATATGTTATATATTCATTCAATTTTTTTTAAATTCATCCAATAGATTTTATAGGCATAAGATATGAATAAATCCAATTTTATGCATAAAAATGCTATATTTTTTCTAAAGCCAGTTTTATCGCCTTTTAATGGCGCACTTGTTTTAAAACCAAATTTTTAAAATTTTATAATATTGAAAAAAATAACCTTCATTTTTTAAATTGTAATGTAAAAATTATCTTAGGGTGTATTTTTGATATTTTTCTGAAAAATATTTATTTTCCAGTGAATATTGAAAAATACTGATTTTTATAAAACCATCAACTTCGTTGTATTAAAATTACACGTATAATTTGAATTTTATATAAATTTAAATTAAATTAAATACTATTTATTTATAAATAATATAATTTATTGCATCATTATACATTATTTTGGTATAAGTACATTTTTGGGCTTAAAAATGCATTTTCATGAAAACTGTTTCTTTAGTTGTGTTTTATCAGTTTAATTTTAAATTAAATTATGCCACTTCTGTGTTTTTAAATTATAAAAAAATATATTCCATATTTGGAATCCAAAGTTTCAAATTTATTAAATATGATCCATTTATTTTTGGTCAATATGAATTACAATTTTGGTAATTTTTTTTATTACCACAGTTAAGGGTAAATAGGGTAATTTAGGATAAAAATAATATGATAAGGATTATAAAAATATCCTAAAACTTTCCAAAATTTTATTATATGATATATATTCTACCCTCAACACATAAGGTTCAAATTTTAGTTATTTATTGGATACTTTTCCATGATAATGAATTTAATATTATTTAAATTAAAGAAAATCACAAATGTCACTTTCTTTGTCTTAAACGTATCTTATGTTTCCACATGGGGAAAAAGGTTGGTTGTGAACAAATATAAGTATCCATTTTTAACTTAATGAACTTATTTTTATGATATAAATTTATTTATGATTTTTGGTAACCATTTGAATGTGGTTATGATATTTATAATATTTTACTTAAGGAAAAGACAAAAAATGTCACATTCATATTTTAATAAATATATTATTTTTACTATGGTACTATTAAGAATATATATTCATATATAGATATTATTTTTAAAGTTAAAATATTTATCTAAATCATGGTATTTTGTTTAATTTTAAGTGAAGAAATAATTACCTTAAATAATTATACAATAATGACGTGATAATTATTTTATTAATAAAACATTCAAATAAATGATATTACAAATATTAAAATAAATATAATTTTAATTAAGGTGATCCAAGAATTTTATGGATTATTATTACATATTAGGTTGTATTAAATATCTTGGCCTGAATTTATCCAATTTTCTTGATTTCCTTAAGGTCAAAGTAATGAATATTGTCAAAATTGAGACTAATTATATTTTATCAAAAATAATATTTTATTAAATTATTTAAAAATAATAAAAAATATTTAAAAATAAAAAATTGACTATAATTTGGTCTAAAATGTCATAAGTTATTCATTTATGGTCCAATTTACATTTTATAAGAAACAAATTATCAACTTTTAATATTAAATGAATGGTTTCAATAATTAAAATTAAAATAAGTGAACTAAGGTCAATAAAAGTGGTAAGGTAAAAAATAATAACAAAACATGTCTAAATTTTATTTTATGATGATATTAAAACCTTATATCATCTAATATTTTAATCCTCTTCCATTTGGTTATATTTGGATAAAAAATAAATTTATTATAATTTAATATTTTGAGTATTTCCAAGGGTGCCCCTCACCTCAATTATAAAAGGGAACTTCTTCCTTCATTTCATTTCACCAACTTGATCCTTCTAGATCAAAAAAAATATGAATTTATCCTCCCAACATTCTTATCCAAGTTTTGGAGGTTCTATTTTTCCAAAATCACCATCTCTAGATCCCTTAAGAAGGGTCTAAAAGAAGTCCTTCGAAGAAGAGGTAATCATTTTTACCAACTCATTCAAATTCATTTCTTATTTTTCTTCCTATACATGTGTTGTTTCCATTAAAGAATAATATCTAAAATATCATATATATATTTATATGTTATTATTATTATGAAACAACCATATTCTACCTTTTATTCAACCTACAGAAAATAAAAGCACCACATGTGTGTACGTACAACTTTCCATCTCCACATAGCGGTGTAATTCATTTTATATGTTCAATATTAAAAAATGGTTCTAAAATGTATTTAATGATTAAATATAATATTTATAACATTAATTTTATTCTGAAAATGTTGTATCTATACCCTATTCAAGAGAACTGGGACTTTTACGATAAAACAAACACGAGAAATAATGTAATTAACACAAAAAATAGTGAAATAAATAGATATTATTAACATATGAGTGGTAAAAAATTATAAGGGGATAATATATGATATCATAAATATTAATATGATTATTTTATAATTTAATAATATGTTTAAAACCATTATATATTAGGTTCAAAAATGTACGGTGGAAATCAAAATTAAGGTAAGGGTTTTCTCATCTCACTTTTACATCTGTGAGATATATTCCTTATTCAACCCTTATTTCTTGTGTGTGGTATATATACTGAAAATTATTATATCATATAATTAATATATTTATCTTCATGACATTAAATGTTTCATTTTATACTCATTAATTTTATGGGGCATACGGTTCAATTTTTTATAAAGTAGTAAGGGAATTATTAACCCAATTTCCATTATATAGTTTAAAATTCTACTCCATTGATTATTTAAAGATATGATTATGAGTGGAACGAATTTTTATCATATTATGTTTTATTTTAACTTATTTCATGTGAATTTATATCTGATACACATAATCGATTCATTTGGTTAGCAGTCACACTTTCTTTTAAAAATACTCTTTTAAATGTTTCTTTTTCAAAATTTAAAAGGAATGTTTTTTAACTTATAAAACATGAGTGGTTTTACTGATTTCATGACACCATAATTTCTTTAGGAATACTTTACAAGTTTAAAAGGTTATTTTCAAAGAAATTTTTTCTTTTATAATTGTGCAACTTTTTAAATAAATGATTTCAAATTAATGTGAAATTTCTATCAAGAATTTCTCAATGATTTTATTAGATTATCTTCATTTATGTCAAAAACCTTTGTTAGATATTATTCTTAATTTAGGTTGATATCTTATGATACCATCTACCATATTTTATTGATTTTTTATAATTATTTTGACTGTGAATGTGCTATTTTGACTCCATTCATCATTTTACATTGGATGGTTATGATTATATTTATTGTTTGGGGAAGTTATTTCAATATCTAGTTTCAATATGAATGTATATATTAATTATGTTTCATTCCTTTCATATGAGGAATGAATTGGACTTAGTAAGTGATAGGCAGTGCCCTTTATATCCCCTTGATATATCTATAGGTCTCATGAGACAAACTAGATAGGGTTTTGGATGAGGTATTACGCATTTATATAGACTTCTTGGATGAGGCCTTGATGATATGTTTTAGACGTGCAACATTATGTATTCCATCATTATGATATTAGTCATTAATATTCCATGTGATTATTTGACTAGTAGAATATTAATGGTTAAGTTTCATTCTCATGTGATTATCTTTATGGAATTATTTGATCATATTTTATTCCTTCCATATTATGCTCAAGTTATTTATTAAATGACATGGGTTTCAGTTATTTATCTTTCCATAATTTATTATGCTAGCTTTCTATATATTTATACCCTTACTGATCATATGAGCTCACACCTTTTTTATGTTTTATTTTCCCCTAGGATTTAAAAAAGTTTATTATGACTGATATGCAGTGTTAAGCTAGGAGAATAATGATGTTGTCAAAGGATTCACTATGTTGTATTTTATATTTTAAATTTTAATATAAGATTCACGTATGTAATCTGGTTTCCAAAACTGCTAAAATAATCAGTACTTTGGGATTAGAATCTTGTATCTATGTCAATGTAATAAATTAAGGAACTGGATCTAGGCTACTAAGGCCAGGGTATTTACATAAATTATATTATTCTGGGTACAAGAAAAGGGAAATACCCACTTAGAGGTGGAGGGTTTTCATGATACATGAGACCTTAGATACTGATGGTGATTAGTGGAGTTGTGATCCACATATTTCATGGAGATTATGAGTTTCTATTTTAGTGTATTTTGTGTCATATTTTTGGGATAACATATTAATTTGAGACATCTATATACTTGTGGTACTTTTCTCCTCGAGGAGTGTTTGGAATACTGATCGTGTCTTGTTTTCTCTTCCAATATTATATATTTATTTTTGGTTCTTAGGGTAAAATTGTTCCCTCTAAATTTTATTGATTCCTAAACACTTATAAAATCTAGGACCCAGATTCCATTAAAATGTGGCCCAATCCCGGTAGGCCACATGGCCTCAAGCGCATCTCTCTAAACTCTAGAGGCTGCTGACTAGAAGAAACGACTTAGGTGTGTTAGTGGGGAGACTACGCCCTCATCACCAGAGTATAGCACAATAGAATATCAATAACATACAAGTAGAGAAAGCAGTAAATCATTTAAACAATATATACAAAATAGGAATAGGTAACAATACCAAAAGGAATAAAATATATAATTATGATGATACATGTCATATGTATCCACAAAATATCCAAAACCGGTATACATAATAGATGTACAATACATAGAACAAAAGTAAACAAAGGCTAAAAAATTATCCAGATAATATCATGAGCCTCAAATCAGTCCCATGCTCCCCTATTCCTAAGAAGCAATCAATAACCTATAGTAAAGAGATTTCCCTTATCCATATCTATGCTCATATAGTCTATTCAGGTACCCAAGGAAGCCTGAATAGGGTTTGACACATAATAATTGTAGGCAAAAACCCAAGGTATAGTTCTATCCAGTCAGTGGATATATAAGAAACAGTGTGCAAGAAGTAATATAATATGTAAGGAATTAATAAAAGTAAACATCCTATAAAGTCCATGTTCTCATTTTATAAACAATCCATTTCATCAATTTCATTTAGATGGTAAGTATCTAATTTAATAGTTAGGCCTATGTCATTTATAATAAATCTCATTTAATGATTTAACTTCATTTAATCAATAAGTATCACGATCCGGCACATGGACCGATGTCCCCCATAGTGATATGCTCAAGGATTCCTAAACATGCCATCCATAAAGTGAAATAAAAAGGCCGAATCCAAACTTATTATTTGGCTTGGAAGACACACCATATAAATCAATTCATAAATTATTCATTTATGAACTTGATCCCATCAATGGAATTCCTAATTTGGAATCTAGGTTTTTATTTGATTATAATATAAAACTACACCGTATAATCCTATCCATTTTGATCCTTAAGAACCCAGGTATCAGTTTAGGTGTGGTATAACATCTCTTCCATTTGAGTCCATTCTTGGCGGTCCACTAAGGGAGCTCAAGTATCACCCATGACATATATAATTAAATTCCCTTTGAGTTTATACTTGGAAAACCCAAAAGGAATCCAAGTATCACTTGGTATATAATATTAATCCCCTATGAGTCCGTCATTGGTCATCCACTAAGGAGTCCAAGTATCACTTAGGTATAATCAAGGTAAAATCCAATTGAGTCCATCCATGGAATTCACATAGGAATACATGTTTCACCCATGGAATATAAGAATTATTTAAATTCAATAATATTTAATCAAATTAATTTAACATGTCAAGGTCAAACCAATAAAATTCCATTTAAAACTCACCTCATAATGTGACTAAATTCATGGGCTAATCTTAGAAGTATTTACTCTCAATTAATCACATGGGAATTTAATTAAAATAAGAATCACATGCTTAAAAAATCCATAAAAAATAAAGGGTCAAGGTTCATGATCATTTCATCCCTTCCAATTAATCAATTCAATTCCTAAAGACATCATAATTCAATTCACATATCAACTAAATTACAATTCAACAATTCAATATTAAACATCACCTGGCAAGGGGTAAATAGGCACACCTAAAAGGTATCCAATTTTATATACCATCACAATGGTTTATTTAATTAAACAACACACCCAAAGGGGTGGTTCAAATTTAAAGGTCCTCAACCTATAATAAATTAGTGACAAGCCTCTTTAATTACATAGGATAAACCTATCAATTCAATTCAAGGATTTAAATTCATTTCAAGGAATCACCCAATAATTGGGGGTATGACACAATGGAATATATAAAAACTTATAATTTAAATAAAAGGCATGAGACCACCTATCATAGGTTTGTAGAGGATAAATTGTCCAGTATTAGCTACTAATTTGACTCAGATCAGGATAAAATTAAAGAATGGACAAAGAACCTATAAATTGGGAAAATTAGATTTCACCTAAATAGCATAGATGATACCAAGAAGAATGAATAATGGATAAAAAATAATCTAGAACTCAGTGATATGGATCCAACGAGACTAACAATGCTCAATTCTAAGTTTGAATAGAGAGTTAGTAAAAAATCCTAGAATAGCCGTAAAAAGGAGCTTCCAAAGGTTTGACCTGCTATTCATAAGAAGAATGGAGAATTAAGTTTATAAATAGAATTAATTAAGGTAAAAATGGTAAATTCACCTAAAAAATAAGGTCACACATTTTGGATGCACGATTAGCCAAATTGTGCGCCAACCATGAATGCTTTGCTATAGGAAGGGAAACATCACATGGTTTCCTCGTATGATTTTTATAATCACTGTCAAACCGTGAAAATATCCATTGTCAAAAGTGTAGACATTCCTGCATGGCCTTGAATTACATATCACATGTTTTGTCTAACTATATGGCATATAGACTCCCACTATCCAACCTCGTATGGTCTAAAGTAATCATGTAGCCTATCCCACATAGTTTCTTTTAACCATGAACTAGGAATTTTTCAACCTAAGAGATAGGTTCCATGCTTCGAACCATCCCTAGATACCCCCAAAACCTCTATAACCTCAACATGCATTCACAATAGGCAATATTTAAACATTTAAACTGAAAATTTATGGAATAAAAATGATTCTTACCTCAAGAAAGAAAAAGGTTATTATAAACTTACCACCTTAAATCAATTTTTCTCTGAATTTTCTCAAGGATGTTCAAGAATGTCTGAGAATAACTATGGCCACTGTGATTATACATTGGCATCCCACTCTCATGTCTCATCCTATACTTGGTCATTCTACCATATCACCCACACTAAAAGAATGAACTGACCTCAAAGAACCTTTGTGCTATGATACACATTAGATGCTACTCACCACAGTGAAAGCTTACCTTGTCTCCTGATCCTCTTATGACCCAAACTCGGTGAAACATGTAAAAAGAATCGATCCCCAACCTTAAACTCTATAGGTCATCTGAAACGATTGACATAAGATTTATGTTGAGGCTGCATAGTATCCATCCAATTCGAAATCAACTACACCTGCTCTATGGTCTCCTGAATAAGATGAGGTCCAAGAATAGCTGTATCTCTTGCCTCTAACCAACACAAGGGTGACCAATATGACCTACCATACAAAGACTCAAAAGGTTTCATTTTAATAGTATCTTGAAATATATTATTATAGGATAATTAAATTAGGGGTATATTCCACTCCCAAGATCCCTCAAAATCTAGAGAACATTCCCACAACATGTCCTCAAGCACCTGAATAATACGCTCTGACTGGCCATCAGTCTGAGGGTGGTATGATGTGCTCATAAGTACCTATGTAACTAGTGCCCTTTGAAAACTCTTCCAGAATTAGGATGTAAACCAAGAGTCTCTATCCAAAATGATAGTGCGCAGGACCCCATGAAGTAATACTATCTCATGGATATACAATCTCCCAAGCTCATCAACACTGAAGGTCTCTTTGATAGGTAAAAAATGATTAATATTCACGAGTCTGTCAACAACAACCCATATGACATCATTACCTCGAGTTGACCTCGATAAACCTGTCATGAATCCATCGTGATATCATCCCATTTCCACTCAAGAATGGTTAACAACTGTAAAAGTCCAGCTAGTCACTGGTGTTTTGGATTCACCTACTGATAGGTGGAATATCTCATGATAAAACCAACTACATCTCTTTTCATACCCGGACACCAATACTTTCAATGTAAATCCCTATACATCTTGGTGACTCTAGGATGCATTTCCTAAGCTGAAGCATGAAAATATCACATCATCTCCTCACGGATGTCTACTGAAGCCCATACATGAACATGTACATGAAAAATTTCATCCTCACCTACAGTCCAACTTGGAGGAGGGTCCTCACTTGCCACACTCTCCCATAGGACTAGGTTCTCAGAATTTGATAGCTGCCTCATCATCACTATATCCATAATGGTAGAGGTAACAACTAAGGATTATAGAAAAGTTTTTCCTAAACTATACTTCACCTCTAAGTGTATCTCAAAGAACAAATCCATAAATAGCCACTTGCTATTGGCTTTCTGAACTGCCAGTATCTGAGTCCTTCTGATCAGTGCATCAGTTACTTCATTCCCTTTTCCAAGTATATAGGTAAAATAAAATTCAAAATACTATAGGTATTCAAACCACCTATTCTACATCATATTCAGATCACACTGTGTCAATATGTAATTTAGGCTTTTGTGGTCCATGTACCCCACAAAATGATCTCTGAGTAAGAATTTTCTCCAACAGTGTAATACATGAACAACTATAGATAACTCGAGATTGTGAATCAAGTAATTACTCTCATGTGACCTCAATTTCTGAGATATGTATTCCATGAATCTATCCCCATATATAAGAATAGATCCTAGCTTGGTACCTGATGAATTGCAGTAAATAATGTAACTCCTGCCTGGATTTGGAAAAATCAGTATCGACGCTGAAGTCAATCTCCCTTTCAGTTCTTGAAAGGCCATATCGTAGGAATCTAACCATAAAAAATTCAAAACCTTCTTATTCAATATAGTAAGAGACACTATTAAGAATGAGAATTCCTATAAAAAATTTCTTTAGTAACCATCTAGCCCCAAGAAACTCCATACCTCAAATATATTCTTGGGATACTCCCAAAAAACTATAGCACTTACATTCTATGGGTCTACTAATACTCCTGTCTCTGAGATAATGTGACCGAAGAAGTGAATCTGATCCATACAATAGTGTAACTTTTTTACCGAATGTCCTGAAGGCCTTTTTTATGGATAATCCCCCTTTTAAGGGTTGAAGGGGAACCCATACATGACCCATAGGACCAAGGCACAAGACCCGACTTGACCTGCAATACATGATCTGAAGGCCCAGAGGCATACCATGCCCAACACATGACCTGTAGGCCCAAACCACTTGGACTACCCCTCCCCATATTCTACGTCATTGATCACCTAGCTCCCCACCTTGAATTTATGATCAACTAGCATTTCCCTATACAAAGCTGCGCGGTGCCTAGTCCCAATGGTGGGTGCCATACCCTCTCATTCTTCCAATCCGGTTAGCTCTGCATCTGGTGGCTGCTACTCTTGTTGTTCTGATCCTCTTTTAGGGCCTATTCTGTGTGAACTGGGCTACTCCATATTCTACGTGGCCCGAAGGCCCTATGGCCTGAAGCCCTTTGATGACCCGAAGGCCCTTGAGACCCATAGGCCCAAACTGGTGGCCCAAAGCCCCAAATCGGGTGAATAGTTTTGGCTGCTACAGTACCGAACAGTAACTGCTACAATACTATTACAAAACTGCTACAGTGATTGCTACAGTACTTCTTCAGTGACTGCTACAATACTGGAAAATTTGCCTCCACCTGGTTTTGAACCTGGGTTTCTTGGATGCCAAACAGGAGCCCTTACCACTCGGGTACGGGCTCGTTGGCATGTAACTTTTTGAGATTAGCATATAACTGATCCTATCTTAGTGCATTCAATATGATCTCAAGATGTTTGGTATGGTCATGTCGATTGTGAGAATAAACCAAGATATCATCCATGAAAACCACTACAAAAAAATCTAGATAAGGATTAAAAACTCATTTCATCAGTGCCATGAAGACCATTGGTGCGTTCATGAGGCCGAACGACTTAACCAAATACTTATACAGACCATACCTACTAATAAAGGAAATTCGAGGTATGTATGATGGTATAACATGAACTTGATGATAACCAAATCTCAAATCAATATTTAAGAAGACTCGATATCCTTAGATCTGGTCAAAGAGATCATCTATCTATGGAAGATGATACTAGTTCTTAACTATCAGTTGGTTCAATTTTTGGAAATCTACACATATTATGAGTGTATCATCCTAATTTTTTGAAAAAAGGACTAGAGAACCCGATGGAGAAGTACTAAACTATATAAACCCCTTTTCCTCTAAATTCTCTAGTTGCCTCTTGAGCTCTTTCATCTTGGTAGTATCCATCTTGTAAGGAGGAATTGATACCAGTGAATCTCTTGGAACTAGCTTGATAGAGAAGTCTACCTCTCTCACTAGAGGAAATTCTAAAATTTTTTCTGGTGAAACGTCCCTAAAATGATCACCAGATGGAAATATTCCTAAAGTGTTTCCTAATAATCTAGATATAAACTCACAATATAGGATACCATTCTACCCATCTCATGATGCTCAAGTCCATCTCGACTCACCTAGAGATCCCATTCAACTTTGTGAATAAACTCTTCACCCTTTGGTGATGTAAAGGTCACCCTTTGATGATAATAGTAAATGAAAGAATGAAGGGAACCAACTATTCCATCCTATGAATGATTTCAAAACCCATCATCTTTAGAAAAAAGAGGCCCCATATGAAGTGAAACCCACTGATATTAAGTGTGAACTCCATGCATTAACATACACCCTTTTTTATAATCCTCAAAGGAGTTTCAAGTGTCATAAAACCATCACAGATCTAAACACTAAGCCTAAGGCTCTCTATAATGGGCACATATATAAAGCTATGAGAATCCCTTATATCAAAAAATGAAGAATCTAAAGTAGAGGTTTCTAGAATAGTACCTATGACAGTAAAAGGTATGTGATCCTTCTCCTCAAGGGTTTTTACACTATGTATATATATCCTAATACATGACATTGTGATACTTACTAGATACCCTAAATAGATCCACCCTATTGTCATAGTAAAACTAGGGTTTGACTACCGTGGACATGACCACTACCTTGACCTGATAGGCCAATTGTACTCCCACTCCTTACCTAATGAGAAGCTGCTGACCCCACTCCTAAATGTGGAGTCGATGCAGACCCTCTCTCACTAGCTACCGGAAGAAATGTTTTGCAGAAGTGCTATAGATGACCCATCTTGCTACAAGATCATCCCTTGACTAGGTACCTCATATACTGTGGCCTCATACAACCAAAATACATTCACCTATGATTGGATATAATACCTAAGAGCATCCTTAAATATACTTACTTTAGATATCTCACCACCCATTAGAATAGGTGTGAAGTACTGAAGATCAGTAAAATGGGCCGAATAACTCATCACTGATAACACACCCTACTCCAGGTGGATGAAATCTTAGGCTCTATTAGCCCTCAACATTTTTGGGATAGAAGTAGTCATAGAAGGAAATATGTAAATACCTCCAATACATTTTATGATGATGTTTTGTTTGAGTAATAACATCCCACCATCTCTTGGTCGAATCATGCAACTTTAAGATCCTCTCACAATGCATCTCTAGATTCTAAAAGATAAATAGCATGGCCTCCCTCCATGAATCTATAGCCTATGGTCTTCCATCCCCTGAAAACATGGGCAGATGCTGCTGCTATAACTCACACGTCAACTCTTATATATTCGAGGTCGATCATGGTGATCCATAAATGATTTTCATAAATCGAAAGAACCCATCATGAAACTATGCCTCAACACCTATGTCCAGTATAGCTACTGGTATTGCAGCTGGCACTACTGGAGGATCCATTGGTAGCCCATGGACCACTGCCTCTGGAGTATGGTTGTTGCCACCCTCATAGCATATTACTGTAGGTTTTCATGGTGGCATGCCTCTGCAATTACAAGCACATACCTCAGTTCAAGATCATTATCAAATTTCACAGCTCAAAATCATAGAAACAAAAATTGGATAGGAAAAATCCTTCCTATATAAGAACACACCCCTCTGTCTACTTCTTAAGTTAGGTTTGGGTGACATACAGATCATATATAATAAATAGATACTACTTATTTTCCACTTTTATGGTTGGGTCTGGGTCAAGTTCTCTACTATAAGTAACTCAGTTTCCATTTAATTTTCACTTGAATTCATATATTCATTCTCATTTGAATTTATACTCATTTCACATTTATATCACAATTTAATTTAAATAGTTTGAACCAAATGGTTTGCCAAATTTTGATACATGAGGTCCCATACTCCTTAGGAACCAAAGTCTGGAATCCACCTAATTCATATCATAACACAATCTAGAATACCTATCAAAACAATAGGTATATCTATCACAAAACCTATCACAAAAAATATTCAATAAGTAATGCATTCTATATGACATGTCATAATTCATGGAATGCGATTCTTATAAAGTGCCTAAAATGATGCATGATATGGCATACCATCATATCATCAGGTTGAAACAAAATAGAACCCATAATCGTATCAATAATAACATTACAATTCAAGTGTTTCACCCAATGGTGGAATAAAATCAACTATAATAGTCAAAATTAAGAAAATAAAAATTTAATTTGAGGCAATTTGAATTTTTCCTATACGCGGATTAGCTAAGCCTGAGCACAAATCATTAACAAACTCCAATTCCTTCCTATAAATTTCTATTATCACTAAATAATAAATAAAACCAAAAAATGCTCTAATACCACTTTGTAATGCCCCAAACCTAGATTCCACTGAAAGGTACCCCAAGCCTGGTTGTCCACATGGCCTCAAGCACATCTACCTAA
Organism: Viscum album; assembly: GCA_963277665.1. Taxonomy (NCBI): domain Eukaryota; kingdom Viridiplantae; phylum Streptophyta; class Magnoliopsida; order Santalales; family Viscaceae; genus Viscum; species Viscum album. The sequence continues at coordinate 551,614,670 of OY728146.1, forward strand.
ATTCTAGAGGCTTTTGACTAGCAGTGATAGACTAGGTGTGTTAGTGGGGATACTATGACCTCATCACCAGAGTGTAGCACAATAGAATATCAATAACATATAAGAAACAGAAGCAGTAAATCATACAGAAAATAGATAAACATCAGGAATAGATAACAATTCCAAAAGGAAGCTCATATACAATGATAATGATACATTTTATATGTCTCCAAAAAACAAATAAAATAGGTATACATGGTAGATATACAATACATATAACAAAAGTAAAAAAAGGAAAAAATTATCCAGCTAGAATCATGAGTCTCAGCTGAGTCCCATGCTCCCCTGACCCTAAGAAACAATCAAGAACTTATAGTAGGGTTCTTGAACTTATCCATATTTGTAATCATATAGTCTGTTCGAGTACCCAAGGAATCCAAAATAGGTCATGATACATAATACCAATAGGAAACCACCCAAGGTCTAGTGCCATCCAGTTAATGAATATATAACAGACAGTGTGTAGGAAGTTATATTATATGAAAGGGAGTACTGAAAGTGAACATCCTATAAATTCTAGGTTCTCATTTTATAAATAATACATTTCATCAATTTCATTTAGAAGTTAAGTCTATGATTTAATAGTCAGGTCTATGTCATTTATATTAAATATTATTTAATGATTTAAGTTCATTTAACTAATAAGTCTTAAAACCCGATGCATGGTCCGACATCGCCTGTAGTGATATGCTCAAGGATACCTAAACATGCCATCCATAAAGTGCAAGAAAAAGACCGAATCCAAGCTTGTGCTTTGGCTTGGAAGACACATCATATAAATCAATTCATCTAGAGAGGAGTTGAGGATTTCTTAGGGCCTCTAAGCAGCGTCTCCCCCTACCTCCCGCGCGTTAGGGTTTCCCCTTCGTTCTCTTATCCTTCCCTACTCCAGATCGTCGGTTGGCTTGGAGTCATCGCTCAGATCTCAGCATGATGTCGAAGTGGCCCGATGATGCTTCAGGTTCACGATCTTTGGAGTGGTCAAGATCTTGGAATGGAAGGTTCTGGTGTTCTGGATCTCAGAGTCAGCTTCCAGCGGGTTTCGAGTCGGCATCAGTGTTGCGATGCTTTCTGGCTTCGGGGTCTCAGCTTGGCTTTAGTGCACGTCGGCAGACAATGACTTATGGACTCTGGATCTGGTCTTGGCTTCCTTCGGCTTCGGGTGTGACCTGATGTAGCTTAGCTGCTACTCCGATGCATTTTGGAGGGGGGGGGGGAGGTTTGTTTACAATTTGGTTGTTTTTAATTATAGTGAACTGTTGGTGTTATTACCGTGGTGTCGACGCCGGAGGGGCCCTCGTCTTTTTACTGGTTCCTTCTTCCTCCTGCTTCTGCGGTCCCAAATTGAAAGTCGGTGTGGGTTCTTCTGCAACTTGGTCTTGTTGGATCCAGCCCAGAGTGGCATTATCTATTCATACCTGCTCTAATCCCCTCAACGACGATGCTCCATGGACGTGGTTTTAGATCTTCCAATCCTAGGTGATGAAGATGTGGCTTCATTCTCCTTGGTTTGTCCTCCTGTTTGGGTTGGTGCAGATGTGCTTGAAGGGTGACGTGGTCGAGATGAGGCTCTTATTGTTTCGGTTCCAACAGCAGTTGCTGAGGGAGAGTTAGACTTTTCTCTACCCATTTGTTTGTTTTCTAGATCTAATGCTGATTTTTCTTGCGGGTGGAATTTTATGTTTTTGGTGGAACTGTTTTGTTTGATATTGGAGGTAGGAAGGGCAAGGTGGAAATTCTGAGTTGTCTACGGATCAGGGTGCTAACGACGTCAGGATCTGGTCATCTTCATTTTTGTTTCTTTGATGTACTTTGTGGATGGATTCTTTCTATAGGTCCATTTCATTTCGCTTGAAGGCTAGGTGAATTATGCTAGAGTTTGCTGACGGGAGGATTTGGGCCAGTGTCGATGGTCGCGCTAGGGGACGTTCAAGGTAACCCTTTCAGAGGTTTAGCCAGCATTTTTGATGTTCTTGTGCCCTGGTTCGTGGTTTCTTGGACATTTCCATTAGTTTATGATGTTTTTGTGTAATGGTGAAAGTGGTTGTATTGGAATCATAATGGGGTACCGAGAACCCATAAACCGGCTTTTGAAAATGGAAAAAAATGATCAGAATTTATGAACCTTATCCCTTCTATGTAATTCTTAATTTGGAATCTATGCATTGCTCTAGGTATAATATAACTCCACACCCTACAAGCCTATCCATGGCGATCCTCAATAACCTAGACATCTCTCTAGGTGTGGTATAACATCTCTACCATTCAAGTCCATCCTTGGAGTTCCACTAAGGGAGACCGAGTATTACCCATGAAATATATAATTAAATTCCCTTTGAGTCTATAATTGGAAAACCCAAAAGGTATTAAAGTATCACTCAACATATAATAGTCATCCCCTAAGAGACCATACTTGACAATCCACTAAGGATTCCAAGTATTACTCAGGAATAATCAAGGTAAAATCCAATTGAGTCCATAAATGGAATTCACATAGGAATCCATGTTTCACCCAAGGAATATAAGCATTAATTAAATTCAATAACATTTAATAAAATTAATTTAACATGTCAAGGTCAAAACAAGAACATTCTATTTAAAAATCACCTCAGAAGGTGACTAAATTCACGGTCTAATCGTAGAAGGCTTTCCTCTCAATTACTCACATGGTAATTTCATTAAAACATTCATCACATGCTTAAACAAGCCATAAAAAGACAAGGTTCAAGGGTTGTGATCATTTCATACCTTTCTATTAATGAATTCAATTTCGAATGACATCACAATTAAATTCACATATCAAATGCTTTACAATTCAAAAATTTAATATTAAACATCCTTTAACAAGGGGTAAATAGACACACCTCAAAGATATCCAATTTCATATACCATCACAATGGTCCATTTAATTAAACAACACACCCAAAGCGGTGGTTCCAATTTTAAGGTCCTGAACCTATAATCAATCAATGACAAGCCTCTTTAATTATATAGGATAAACATATTAATTCAATTCAAGTATTTAAATTCATTTCATGGTGTCACCCAAGAATTGAGAATATGGAAAAATGGAATATATAAACACTTATACTTTAAACTAAAGGCATGAGACCACCTACCATAGGTCCATAGAGGATAAATCATCCAGCATCAGCTCCTGATTTGACTTAGATTGGGAGAAAATTGAAGAACATATAAAGAACCTAAAAATATGGAAAATTAGATTGCACCTAAATGGCATAAAAAATACCAAGAATAACAAATAATGGTTAAAAAGGAATTGAGAACTCACTAATGTGGATCCAACAAGACTAACGACACTCTATTCCAAGCTCAAATGGAGAGTCTGAAAAAATTCCCAAAATAGGCATAAAAAGTAGCTTCCAAAGGATTTAGATACTATTCATAGTAAGAATGGAGAATTAGGTTTAGAAAAATAATCAATTAAGATAAAAATGGTAAATTCACCCAAAATAGAGGGTCACATGGTTTGTCCACATGTTTAGTCAAATCGTACACTAATCATGCATGATTTGCTGTAGGAAGGGGCACATCACATAGTTTCCTCACATGCTTTGTCTAACTATGAAAATATCTACTGTCAAAAGTGTAGAAATTACCACTGGTAGAGTGAAACATATTGCATGCTTTGACTAACCATGTTTCTTATAGACTCCCAATGTCTATCCTCACATTATATTAAGTAATAATGTGGCCTACCCCACCCGATTTCTTCTAACTGTGCACCAAGCAATTTTCAACCCAAGAACTGGGTTCTGGGCTCTGAACCATCCCCAGACACCCCAGACACCACAAAAACCTCCATGATATCAATGAGCATTCACAATAGGTCATATCTAAACATTTAAACTGAAATTAATGAAAATAAAAGGATCTGTACCTCAATAAAGAACTGGGTTCTTAAACACTAGTCTCTAATCGATTGGGATTGAGAATTACATTTGGGCCATGTCAGGGCTGGCTTGGGTACTAATGTACCAGGGTATTCAGGTTGGTTCATGACATAATACAACTGTTTCTTGGGAAAACCATGTATGAAATTTCTAATACTTACATTGATTATATCATTACCTTTTTAAAGGACTTATTTACATATGATATTAATTTTCCCTAAAACCATTATATGTCATGGACGTTAATTAACCAACTTAGATTTTCTAAAAAAAATTCACGATTTCTTGAAATATTGAAAATTATTCTTGGAGGAAATTTTTGGCCTAAATAATTGTATAAAATGTGGCACATCTCAAGAAAATATAAATCGTGATGGAACACTATCTCATGTGCTATAGAAAGTAATCTGTCACTTTCCATTGATCTCTATACTCCAATATCTTTTCATTTCTGATGAAATATAAAAAAATATTTAATGGAATGATACCAAGAGAAATAATGATAATGATGAGTTCATTTATCCTATATATGGATTAACATGGTGAACATTTTATGCTTGATATCCTTATTTTTCAGATGAGGTGTGTAATGTGAGGCTGGTTCTATCATGTGAGGGTTTTAATCTATTTGGTTAGATTATTACTTTATATAACACATATACAGTTTTCATACACATTTATAACCTTCCTCCATGGATGAGTATGCAAAAAACATTCACTTTATTGAGTATACTCATATCACGACCTTCTGATCTTGGAAATGATATAGGTGTATACTTTAAACCATTAATAAAATATTTTAATAATCTTTAGAATGTGGGTTTGTGCATATAAGATGAATGTTTGAAATACATATTTTAGATGTGTACTGCACTTATGTGTATGGTAAATGATTTTCCTACTTATTTAATTATAATTGGATGGATCATGAAGAAAAAACTTTCATATAGATTTTTATTAAGAATATATGATCTTTAAGATTTAAATATCATCATAGTTTTAGTTTTATGGAACATCAATGATTATTTCCAACAGATCATCCATATAAGAATAATATTTGAAGTTTTGAAAATACTATTGAGGAAAAAAATATACCTCAACATATGTTTGGAACTTATGTGTTTAATGAATTAAAATATTCCCATTTTTCATTCAAGAAATGTTAGATGAAATCTAGAAAGAGGAAGAATGTTTTCACTAAATCCAATTATAATTGGAAAAAGAAAATTATATTATTTGAGATTACTTATTAGACAACCAAAATTTTAAGTCATTGTTTAGACATTGTGTACATTGAAAAAAATATATGTGAAATGTTTCTTTCAATTCTTATAAATGTCATTGGGAAGACAAAAGATGATTTATGATACCGATGTAACTTTTTGGATTGGGGAATTAGACTAGAATTGTATTCTATATATATTAAAAAAAATAAATAGAAAGTTTCATGTTATTCTTATGTAATGACACCTTCAGAAAAAAATCATTTTTTATAAGTATTGAAGTCTATTATGGTTCCTGATGTATATTCAAGAGATATATCTAAATCGGTCAATAGAAGAGAGTTAAAACTGAAATCTTTAAGGACTCAAGATTATCACACCCTTATTAATGAGTTTATTCTAATAGAAATATATCATCTACTATAAAATAATTTATGGGTGGAAGAGATTCAATTGTGCTATTTTTATAGATATTTTTTTTCTAAATTTTTTTCTAAGTATTTCTTGCAAAAAATACAAGAAGAGGCATAATTAATTTTGTGTGAGTTAGTGAAATTTTTTATTTAATCATTTTTCACATGCATTCTACATCTAAATTTACATAATCCAACTAAAATAATTACTGAAGTACCTTTTTATTTTCATTGGATGTATCCAACTAAAAGAAATACATACACATTAAATTCTTACATCCAAAATAGGAATAATTATAAAGGTTCCTTTATGAAAGGTTACTTAGTTGAAGAATTCATGGATTTATATTCAATGTATTTTTCTTATGTGACCATGAGAAATAACCGATCACTGAGAAAAGAAGAAGAGAAGTATGATCAAATTGAACCCATTCCATCACTTCCCAAAATAGGGTGAATTCTTGGATCATATACATTGACTATATTAAGCCTTGAAGAGTGGTATATGGGACATCACACGGTCCTGTTTAACTAAGAATTTATCAATGACTACATAAATTAAGTAAATAAAACATTCATATGTTATATCATCCCATGTAATTATATATATATATATATGTTAAACTATTTCTATATTTTTTATGTAGGGAACATAAAAAAATTATAAATAGAAATAATCATTCATTAACTTTGATAAGTAGAGAGTCTTTTCATAATAAATAGTATCCTTATTGGTTTAAATCTAAGTTATTAGTATTACTATAATAATATAAAAACATAAATATTCATTTAATCTTAATATTCATTTATATTTTAGGTATTGAGTTTAGCCATTGACTTTGTCTTTGAAGAAATAAGAGCTTTTTTCTTTTGGTCCTAATTCTATGGTTCATGAATGAAAATCAATTGTGATCAATGGGTATAAATTTATTATCACTAATTGAGAAGTGAAAATGAGAACAAAACTTGATGGTGTTATGGTAACTACAATGATATATTTTTATGCCAGTGTATCTGATAGTAGGCTATGATATGAAATTGTATCTTATTATGGAGTTATTGAGAAAATAATAATATTGGATTATTACTTTAATGGAAAAGTCACTGTGATGAAATATAGGTGGTTCGATTCAATGAAAATACATGGCATATTTATTGATTATTTTGGATTTATATTTATTTACATGACTCATATATTTGCTACTGATGATCCATATTGTAACGGCATGAACTTTTGAATAATTTTTGTTTCCTAACTTAGTGTGTTATTTTATTTTGTACTCAACAAAACTATTTCCTTCAATTAATAAAGTGAGTATAATTAAAATTATATTAGTGGGTTTCAACTATTATATGACTGTTGGTTAATATGACAGTTGGTCAATATGACCGTAGGAAACTATACTCCTAATGTTATGATTATTGTTTTTAAATACAAATGATCATGGTTACTTAATACAAAAAGAAGAATCTATGGTATCATCCAATAGAATCGGGCCATACGAAGCCCATCTATTAGAGCTTGGGAAGGAGGTTGTGTCACTAGGCTTTGATCTAGACCAAGCCCAAGTTGAGCTTTAACATGTAAAGCTTGAAAGGAATCACCTATGGGAGAAGTTCAAGCTGATAGAAATCACCACTCAGGAAATGTTGTCTGAGCTGCCCTAATATTCTATCACCATAGAACACCATACACTTAGGTCCTATGTAGGTGTTATAAAGGGATATGTAATGATGCCTTATTTACTTTGTGTAATCCTTTTTTATAAATACAATTGTTATTTCTTATTATGGTAAAATTTGTGAATTTCAAATGTCTGGATAAATATAGGATGAATTTATATAAGTTCCATATTATTGTTTTTTTTAAAAAGGGTGTTTTAAAATATTTTTTTATACTAAATAATTAATAATGTGAAATGATTTTCAAAAAATGGCATTCTACAGTTGTGATCAGTAAGAAATTTAGAGTCTAATACGATCAATTTAATTTTTAGTGAATAGTAAAGTATGAATAATAATATTACCCTTATGAATAGTAATGTGACCAATGTAATAGTAACCTCACTTAATAAAGTATAAATATAATTTTGGCATCTTGTTTGGTAATGTGATATTATAGCATTAGTAAATAACTGTTTCATAAATTATTTGTTAAGTATTAGTATTTTTTTAGGTAAATTTTTTTTTTCACTTAAAAATTAAATTTCTCATAATTAGAAAATTATTTTCATAAAATTTATTTCATATTTGAATTCAGAGCATTGATATTAGGTTAGGGTGAATTTATGATATTTTTATAAAATGTTTTGTTTTTCGGTGAATAGTAAAAATACAGTTTTGAGTTTCAGTGAGATTAATGACATCATTAATGATGTAATAATGATGTAATAATTATGGTATACTTTTAAATAGTAAGATATTATATGAGGTGTACCAAGTGGCCAATACTATGGGCAAATACCATGGGCAAGCCCATGGTTTTTCAAATACCACCGATGATGTGTCCCTTGAAAATTAATAAAATATTCCCTCAATTTTGCTATAAATACCAACCCATTCCTTCATTAATTTCATTCCAAATTCATCATCAACGAAGATATGGTCTTTTTAACTCCCAAGGATTCCTCCCAAGGTGCCCTCAAGTCCCCCAAGGTCCCAACCTTTGATATTTAGAAGTTACTTTTCAAGGTAAGGTAACCTTTCACCCTCCTCTTTTAAGTCATGACTTCCTTTATGTTATGTCTTCTAGTTTCCATTTTATTATGTGGGGGCATGTTATTATATATCCTTATATCTTTAAATTTTATTTCCAAATTATTAGATACTATTTACACTCTCATAAACTTATTTTTCTGAATTTTAAGCGACGCTGTTAGGATGCCGAATTTTTTGTAAAAGAAATCGCATCTTCTCTTTTCTTTCAAGTTTCCTTTTCATGTGGTATGTCATTAAAATATCCATACCATGATCTTAATTTTTTAAATTATGTACCCATACTTTATTATGAGTAATTTATTAGTGGGTTACCCTTGTCCCCACTCTTTTCAATATTTTATAAAACCATGTTGTATAGCTGTTGTGCTGCAGAATTTTCGCCTCAAAATATCTCTCTTTTTCTCAAGAAATTCTCTTATTTTATTTATTTTAACACCAAAAACTATTTAGTTTCTAGGGGTATTAATAAATAAATAAAAATTATATATTTTATTCTGGAATTGACATACATTAAACCCTCATTCCTTTTCCATGTGTTATAAATGACATAACAATCAAGTTTTTACGCACTTTTAAAACGTCATGATTTTGAAATGAAACCCATTTATTTTATTATTTTTGGGTTATTTATGGAATCTTTGTTATGATATATGTGAATAACATTAAAATAAATACATATTAAGGGTGATCATTTATATCACTCTAATTATTTGGGTAAAGAATTTAATCTCTAGATATGACAAGTTTCATGATACCTTGGTGAATAACCGTGATAATTTTTATGACACCCTAGGGATGAACCTTGGTGATATGTTCATGAATGTATAAATTAAATGTTGTAGACACATTTTCAAGTTATTATTCATGTTATTATTTATATTATATTCCTCTTTATCATTCATTTATTATACCCTTCATGTTCTTATTGATAATGCTCAAGATTACATGTAAACTGTTTCACTTGTTTTCCTTACTGGGAATTCTGCTCACCCTTTACTTTGATGTATGTCTCCAGGTTATGAGATTCAGTAATTGTACTTAGGATGAACTTATTATGAATCCTTAAAAATGTATTATAAGACTGCTTTATGTTGTTTTCATGTATATTGTTCCTGATTTACAAGACACTAGACTTTAAAGATCCTCTGTTTGTAAAATGTAATGAAAAGTTATGTAATAAAAGGCGGGATTCCATACATATATTTTGGAATCATTAGAAAAACAAGTTTTTTTATGTGAAAGATCATCCAAGACCTAAATTCAGTGTCATTATTAAAGTAATCCCCAGAAATATTTTTGATGATGGTGGGTATGAAATTGACACTATCACTGCCCCCATTAGCCTCGATCAATTTATTACTTATGATGACTCAAATATTCTAATTTTTAAAGTTGATTGTGAACCTGAAGTTATGATAGGTAATATATATAATCATATATATATGATTCTAGTTATTTTGGTTTATATTGACTTGGGTTTTTTTGGTTGGTACAATTCAATTTTTTTTAATATTGATTTAAGATATTTTTTATCTTACTTGAACTTCAAGTGAATTTTAGTATAAATTGGTTGCAGTTTTCTTTGAGTTTCATTTTATAATATTGAATTGAACGATATTAGAACTTAAAAAACTAAAAAAATTGAAACAATAAAATCATAATAAAATATAATTAATTGAACTAAAACATATTAAACAAATTATAATGAAAAAACAAAATAAGGAACAAATGACCTAACCCAAAAAATGGACAAATGAACTAACAAAAAAATGAAAAAATGAACTAACCCAAAATATGAACCAAGTGAACTAACCTAAAGATCCAAATTACATAATCAAATGACTAAAATAAATCGAATGACCTAACTAAAATTGAATTGGATTGATTTGTAAATAGAGGAAGAAAACCACATCATACCCAGTTTAACATGCTAATAAAAATGTGTTGATTTATATATGGAATTTATTTTATGTTTTGATATTCTTTACACTAAATATGATATGATTATGTTATTTCACTACCATCCTTTTTTTGAATTGAAAATTGATATCCATTAATTAAGTCACATCACCTCTTCTTTCTTATTTGGATTAAACATTAGTTATGAATTTCTAATTAAATATAGATTTCTTTTCCAATATAGGAAATGAAAAAAACTAAAGAAATACGAAGTACTAGAATGCCTAAAATAATCACTACATGAGAGAGATAAAAATTACTCCTATGGTTCCCATTTACTCCAAATCTATTTTTTTTAATTTTATAAAATCCAATTTATTATTTAGTGGTAACTACACATGCCACACTTAAAATACATCAACATTACACACTTAAAATAAAAAAGCTTCAATAGACATAAAGTATAATGATCATATTTAGAAAATAGTAGGAAAAATCAACCCTTCACCATCACCTCATCAGCATTATCCCCAACCAAAAATAGACCATTGAGAACAAATTTAAAAATATAATTTTTAAAATTCAAAAATCATACATCCATTATCATTACTCCCTCGGTAGACGAAGCACCTCATACCGTGCATTCTAACCACCATACATGCCGCACTCACCATCACCAGTGAGAACCCATCATTAGAACCTTCACCTCATCACTGTTAGCTGAATCACCACCACCACCATAAATACGCCATAACTGGACTTCATAGGACATCTAAAACATGAACATCACCAGTTGAAGAAACTTTATAGAAAACCTAAAGAACAAGACCAATGAAGACCCATGGTAGTGGTGGTCATCCGGAGGATTTGGGGGGGGGGAGGTACTAGAGCTACTAACAAAACTCATCATACCAAATTACACCTAGAAACTTTATTAGATATACCATATAACCTAATTTCTTATCCCATAGTTCCGTTAGTGGAACCAAGGATATTTATACTGCTTATATTGTCACTGCCATTTACATATAATCCTTATCATATATATTTTACTTATCCAATGATGTCTCCCACTCCTCATCCATATTATCCTTTTCCACATACTTATATTCTAGATCCATTTCCTAATACTTATTTCTCTTTGGGATTTTATCTTTATGCTCCTTCATATTTTGCTCCGATACATTCAGAACCTCTCAAGAATACTGATCATGATAAATAGAAATTAGACCCCACTGGTACTATATATATTTTTGGTCCTTTATATCCTAAGTATTCAATAGTACCCATTGATCATCCCATCTTAGGTATATGTATATAACCCTAGTAAATTTTAGGATCATAATTTATTTTTTAATATAATATGTATTAATTTAATATTTTTATTTTATTATTTCACAACTAGATATACTGCTATAAGGTGGTGTGGGAATAAACACATGTGTGAAGTGTGAAACTGACACACAGGTGATGGTTGAGTACAATGAGGATAATCAAATGATTGGTAAAATAGGGATAGAATGCAATAGTTTTATGGAAATTCTTGCTAAATGTTGCAACATCATTCATGTCAGTCATATCTCTTAGATACACCTTAAAGATGAAATAAAGGATAATTCTTGGGCTCTAATATGGGTAAGAAAATTCATTATATTTAATGTTATATTTTCTTATTTATATAAATTAACATTTTGGTAGTAAATTTGTTATAATTTTCCTGATGTTTTGGATATGAGGATTACATGAGCAATGGAATTAAGTGAGCTATTGAGAGCATACAACCATGAGTTATATAATGGATGGGTTTTTATAGTTAAAAAAATTTAGAGTCTACACCTATCTTGAATTAGTTTCCAGGAACATAGTATTGGGAAATGATTTTTCATTAGAAGAGTGATGAGTTTAAGGTATTAATAAAATTTGATATTTTAAATTGATGTGATGCTTATACCTAGGTTCCACTCAAGGTACCCAAAAACTAGTTGGCCACATGGACTCAAGAGCACCTCCCCGTATGCTTGAGGCTGCTGACTAGTAGTGAGGTCTTAGAGTGTGTCCATTGGTTGACTATACTATCACATTATAGTGGATCATAATTGACAAGTAATAACATATGAAACAATAGATCCAAACACTAATACAAAAAGGCTAGTAACCCACTTTAATGGAAACATAGTATCAGTAATAAGTAATGGAAAATATGAGTAAAAATATAAGAAACAATAATCAACTCATTAGTTGGAAATTGGATCATATACAAAATGATGATTATAATTTATGCCATGTCTCTATAAAAATGGAAAACATGCATATATGAAAGTAGGAAATACATACTATACCAAAGAAGAAAAAAGAATCCAAAAACTATCCAAGAATCCTGAGCTCCATCTTAGTCATCTTCTACCAAGCTCCATCTTAGTCATCTGCTACCAAGCTCCATCATAGGAAATCAATCAAGATCGGGTGTTCAAAGCAGGACCCCTTATCAACATCTGCATACATATAATCTTCTCGCGTACCATCGACAACCAAAATAGGGTGTGATATAAATCTCAGTAAACCACTACCAATGATTTATATACCATAAAGTCCATGAATATAAACTGAAATAGTGTATAGGTATATATGAAAGTAAATACAATATAGTAATGTAAATACACTAATACCCGATTTAGCCTCAGCTGGTGTATGGACATTTATTATTTAGTCAATTATTTTCTAGTTTATAATAAGTGAAGTAATAGGATCAAAGGTATGCCCAAGGTATCCTATAATGATAATAATAATATAGGATATAAGGTAATAACCAAGGAATCATTGATGATGATAATAGATCCAAGGTAATAACCAAGACATCCTTAACCTCAAGGGTTGAGCCAACTCAGTAATAATTTGTAGCCTGACTATAAGCGGTGTGAGTGTAATATAAGGGGAATCACACATGGAATTCCACTTTAATATTATTATAATAAAATCCAAGGATCTAATCCAAGGTAAGAATGATTTAATAAATGAATGGGCCCAATGGGTGTGTTTGTAGAGCCACATGTCTAAAGAAATCAAGATAGATCCAAGGAGTGTATCCAAGAAATTATAATATATGAATGATGGTGAAGGGATCCTACTACATCATTCCAAACATATAAGGGTAGGCAAGGAATAGGTTCCAAGGTGGGTATCTCCCTTGGAAACCAGATCCTTAAATCGAAATGGCATCCTCTAAGTGTTCAAGGAATTCCCTTAGGAATCCAAGGCTAGATTTTGTCTGAACACTACTATAAAGATGAATAGGTCTATATGAAGTAGGAACATTATACTTAATTCATTATTTAATTTAGTTCATGCAATACTCATTCCTTTTAATAAGTCAATTTATTCGTTCCCTAACTTTCATTAGTGTGAAAAGGTGTAACAAGTACATGAAACCATTTATTACTTTCATTATATATTTAATTATTAGGTTCATTCCCTTATCTTTCATAATCATGAAAAGAAAGGATAAGGACATGAAACCAATTACCATTTATTAAAATTTCTATGCCAAGTGATACATATATTATACTTTCCATTACAATTGAGTTTCATTTCTTATATTGAAACACTTACCTTAGAAGGTTCAAGAGATACTATACATGTAATATCCATTATTAATTAATTAATTTAATTTTAAAACTTACCTTTATTATGGAAAAGTCAAATAACACTCGAATGGTGGTGCGTATAGTCCTAAAAAACTACTAAAGGCATAAATAAGGAAAACAACCTACTTGGGGTGGTCATTGTTGAGGTAAAAACCTCCAATGATGATGAAAATTTTTAAACAAGGATCTAGAATATGATCATGATGATTATAATAATGGAATATTAATTTAATAGTTAATGCCAATGAAATTATCATATGCACAGTGATTAAAATTAATAAAATGGAGAGACTTGAGGGATGAATCATAGACCACCTACCTAGATCCTATAACACTCTCCTAGTCCAGTATTAACCTTTAGTTTGTATTAGATCAGAAGAAAAGAGAAGAATGGATCAACACCCTAAAAATAGGGCATATGAGCCTGCATAAAAATAGTATCATTGAGAGGAATAAAAATGAAAAACTGAGATAAAGGATTTAAAATCTTACCAGGAGGAATCCGACTAGATCAACAAAGAATCAATCAGACACTAGACAAAGGAAATATGGAAGAACCTATCTTAGATCCATGGGATGAACTCTCAAAGAAAGGGAGGAGTGTGTTCTATCACTGGAAAAAGAAAATAAAATAGGGGTGTTACATTATTATAATTTTAATAGATAAATGATAAATGCACCCAAAATTATAGGGTCACATAGTTTGGCTACACAGTTGGCTAAACCATGTTCCAATCGTGCTTGGATCATTGTCTAAGAAGGGTACCCACATAGTTAGGATGAACGATTTGAGAAAACATGTTCCAACCATGCTAAATGGATATTCTAAAAACTATAGACTATACACATGAGTGTAAAGTCCAATCCACATGGTTTCCTTAAACCATGCATCCTACTTATTCTCACTGTCAAGCCCTTCATGCTTAGGGATAACCATGTGACATGTCTAGTATGGTTTCTACTAACCATGTACCCTATTTATTTTCCCAATAAACTGGGCTTTGATATTTTAACAAGACCCAGACACTCTCAAAACACTCATAAACTCATTAAGAATCAATATTAAGTAAAAAAAGAGATAAAATAAAATTTAAAGGGTTCATAATTGGGTTCTTATAGTCTTCCCCCTCAAAGGAATTCATCCACAAGTTTACCTTCCAAGGGAAGAAAAAAACTTTATGATAAAAATTCTGACCACTGATCATGTACATCAGCCTCTCTCTCCTAGGTCTCATCATATATATAGATGTACTGCCATATTACCCACACTAACAGGATTAGACGACCTTAGATATCCTTCATGCACTAGTAAACAATGCGTATATAATACTCCCCAAACAAATCATCAACATCTAAATCGACCCCCTTAGGATCAAACGAATGAGATGGGTTGACATGATATTGGTGAAGATGTGAAATGTGAAAGATGTTGTTCATGACATGGTACCTCTGAGGTAGTATTAACTGATAGGATACTGGCCCAAATCTATCCAGAATCTCAAATGGGCCAATAAAATGAGGTGATAACTTCCTTTGCCTCTGTATCCGTCTATACACAAGTCTAGGTGATACCCGTAAGAAAACATGTTCCCCAACCTCAAACTCTAGAGGTCATCTATGATGATTTTCATAAGATTTATATCTAGAATGATTAGTAAGCATAAGTTTTCTAATCATCTGAACCTGATCTAAAGTCTCCTGTACAAGACAAGGACTTAGTAGTGCTGACTCTCCTACCTCTAACCAGCACAGGGGCGAATGACATAACCTACCAGACATGGCATCATAGGGATCCATCTAAATCATCTCCTAAATTTTTTTTATTATAGGATAAATCAATGAGAGGGATATGATTCTCCTAAGAATCAATGAAATCAAGGATACATGCTCGGAGCATTTCCTCTAACACTTCTATCATCCATTCTGACTAGCCACTGTTCTGAGGGTGAAAGGATGTGCTCAGAAGAACCTATATACCCATATCTCTCTGTAATCCATGCTAGAACTGTGACATGAAATGAGAATCTCTATAAAAAATTATAGTAGGAGGGACCATTTGTAGCTGTATGATCTCACAGATGTACAATATTCCCATATCATCAATTGAGAAAGTCTCATAGATATAAAGGAAGTGGGATATTTCATCAGTCAATCCATGACTACCCAAACCACGTCTCTACCTCGAGGAGACCTCAATAAACTGACTACAAAATCCATTGAAAAATATTCCCATTTCAATTCTATTACTGGAAGAGACTGTAACAAGATATTAGGCCGCTGGTGCTCCAACTTCACCTATTGACTAGTGGAACACCTAGTGATAAAGCCTGCTATCTAACATTTCATCCTAGACCACCAATACCGGTATCTCATATCTCAATACATCTTGAAGACACCTAGATGAACTTACCACTCTTAAGAATGAGACTCTTGCATAAGTTAATATCTCAAATCTATAGAAACCCAGACACATAGATGTATAAATAGGATATAATCTCCATCATTAGACCAATCTGGAGGTGGGTCCCCACCAGAAATACTCTCTCGGAGAACCAAGCCTTTAGGATCTGAGAATTGCATACTCTTCACCCTATCAAGGAGTGTAGAGGTAACTGCCAGTGATGTAAGATAAGAATTCTTGTGAAACTTATGAAATTCTATATGAAGCTTAGAAAATAGGATCATCAATTTCTATTCATTATAGGCTTCCTGTATAGCCCGTGCCTAAGTTTTCTGTGTCAGTGCATCGGCTACTGCATTGCCCTTTCTAGGCGTACGAGCAAGATAAAAGTAAAATAAATGGAGGTATTCAAACCATATTCAGTGTATGAGATTCAAGTTATGTTGTGTAAATATATATTTTAGGATATTATGATATTTATAGACTAAAAAGTGATCACCCATTAGATGGTGTCTCTAGAAACATAAGGAATGGACAACTGCTGCAAGCTTGAGATCGTGCCTCAGATAATTTATCTCATGAGGCCTAAACTTATGAGATCTATAAATAATGAATATATCCTCCTACATTATCATTTCACCTATAACTATTCTTGATGTATCACATAACACTATATAGCCTTTACCAGGCTTTAGAAGAATTAGAATAGGTGTCGAGGTAAGACTTTCTTTCAGTTCCTAAAAGAATTTCTCACATGACTATGACCACATGAACTTGACACCCTTATTCATAAGACTAGTAAGAGGTTAATCAAGGCATGATAAGTCCTGTATAAAATTTATGTAATATCTAGAAAACCCCAAGAAACTCCATATATCAAACAAATTCTTATGATGCTCTTGGGAAACCACAACACTCACCTTCTCTGGTTTAAAAGATACTCCTAATTTTGAGATAATATGAACCAAGAATTGAACTTTTTTGATCTAAAAGTGGCACTTAGAAATCTTTACATAAAGATAATTTTCTATCAGTGTATTCAAAATGATCTCATGGTGTTTATCATTTACTTTATGAGTATGAGAATACACCAAGATTTCACCCATAAAAACCATGAAAAGATAATACATATAGGGATAAAAAACCACATTCATCAAATCCATGAAAATGGTGGGAACATTTGTAAGACTGAATGACATAATAACACACTCATATAGACTATACCTACTACAAAAACCTATACAAGGTATTTTTGAAGGCCTGAATCACACCTGATGATAACTCGATCTTCGGTCGATCTTGAAAACGCCCTATATCCTCAGAGATATTCTAAGATATAATTGATTAAAGGTATTGGATATAGGTTTTTAACCATAATATAGTTAAAATGTCAGTAATACATGCATAAATGAAGGGTCCCATTTGTCTTCTTGGAGAAAAGTATGAGTGAACCCCAAGAGGAAGTACTGGGTCGAATAAAACCTTTAGAATTTAGATCTTCCAATGGAATCTTGAGATCCTAGAGCTCAATAGGTTCTATATTGTATGTAGGAATAAACACTAGTGATTCTCCTAGAACAATCTTGATCATAAACTATACCTCTCTCTCAGGAGGTATTCTAGATAAATCATCAGGAAAAACATCCCTAAAACAATATAATACTGGAGGAAAATCTACTAGGTGTATTACATAATCCTTCATGAAGAGACTAGAAATATAGGAAATCAATCCAACTAACCCATGATGCTTTGGTCCATCTCTACTAGCCTGTACATTCCACTCACCCTTGTGTAGATAACTGCTACCCTATGGTGGTGTAAACGAAACCCTACGATGATAGAAGTCTACAAAGGAGAGATATAGAACCAGAAAATCCATTATAAGAATGAAATAAAATCCCTTAATCTCAAGGAAAAATAGGTCCCATAAGAATGGATAACTGAAAATATTAAGGGGGAAGTCTCTGCATTGGCATATTCCCTATAACCTTACTTCCAATGATGTATCTAGGGTCATCACCCCACTATAATACTAAATTTCCTGCCCGAGACTTTCCAGGGTCGATAAAAATATAAAGTAATGTGAAGTACCTATATAGAGTAAAGAAGATACAATATTATAGGCTACTAGAATAGTACCTCATACTGCAGGCATTCCTACACTAGGATCCTTAGGTATTGGCTATAAAGCGTGAAACTGGATTGATCCATGACCCTATGATACAACTTGGATACCCTGAGAAAGTCCGATCTATTATTTATGATGATTATAATTATGGATACCATATACCAAACCTCTTCCTCATCTTTTTCTACTGGTTCTAGTCTAACTCCCCACTTGACGTGGTATAAAAGATCCTGCACCTAAAGGTGGAGATGGTACAAATCCTCTTTGACTGGAAGCAAATGGAAAGATCTAAAAATATCTCTAAAGATTCCCCATACATCTACAAGAACAACACTTTAAAGGGTATCTATCACACTGAGGATTCATATTCCCCTGCTATCCACACTGATGGCATATAATAGAGTTTCCATTATAGTTACTCTAATCGCCACTACTCTGATGAGAAACCTCAAGACTACACTTCCTACTACTAAAATAACTACTATCCTTTTCTAACACTAATAATTTGTGATTAGTACTATCACATTCCCCCAGTTTATGCTCATTCATAAGATCCTGAATAAAAATCTTAGAAAAGGTAGGTTGTTGAAAGACATTTACCAGAGTATGGATAGAATACTAGATCCCATCCTCAAAATGTCGTGGTCACGGTAGCTCATCACTGGCTAAGAGAGGTGTAATGTGATATAACTTAGTAAAAAATCTTGAATAGTACATAAAATTCATAACATCCTGTTCTAGATTCATAAACTCTATGGATCAGTCATCTCTTAGTGTATGAGGAAATAAGTGATCATATAAGGTAGTTTAGAATTCATCCCAGACCATGCCATGAGGAAGACCAGCCTAGGTAATCACATCCCACCAACTATTGGACAAATCATGTATCATGTAAGTAGAAATATAGAACCTACTCTATGGAGGTGTCTCCAAATTCTCAAAGATAGAAAGAGTGGCCTCTATCCAAGGCTCAACAACCTATGGACTGCCATCCTCCGAAAATATGGGAGGATGATGATACTAGAACTCACAGGTCAGATCATCCACAGTAGGTGCAAACCATGGAGATACCTTCATGGAATGTATAAGTTATAGAAAAACCTCTAAAATATAAGCATTAGTTCCTAGTTCAGGTATAACTGGTGGTTCCCCAAGTGGAATTCCTGGCAGTAAGACCAGCAGCTCAGAGCCCACCATCTCTGGAGTGTGGTCATTTCCACCCTCCTAACGCACAATGTGGGGACATCATGGTGAAATATCTCTAAAAATTCCAAGAACACACCTAAGATAAAGATTTTAAGAATAGATAGATACACTACCAGAAGTATAACATACAAATAAGGGCGCTCTACCTGAGTTATTCTACCCTAACTACCCACTTAGGAGGCCAGGTATTGGTAAGTGATTAAATTTTGATTTACAGGGGTTCCAGTAGGTGAAGTGCAAAGACCCAGACCCCAGTTTCTCAAATTCGGTGCCTTATATTAATATATTTTCATGATTACAAGAAATTCATATCCCAAAGGAAAAAATAGTTTAGTAGTTTTTGAAAACAAGATACAAACATAAGTTCAATGTTACAACTTGAAATGAAATAAATAATAGAAATTACACTGAAAACATCTATAAATCCTAGATTATCCCTGCAAGTCATTCATAATATCCATATTTCCAACCTGGGGAAAAATAAAATATAAGAAATGGGTGATATTAGATTCTTAGTAAGAGTAAGTAATACAATGGAAGTTATCATAAAGATAAACACTATGCATGGAGAACAACTAAAAACACATGCATTTAAAAATATACATGATCATAATATAGTATAAATGAAATATGATTAAATAAGGACATATAAATGATTATAGGAGAATGAAACTTAACCATTGATATTATACTAGTCTAATAATCACCTAGTTTATCAATTACTAATACCATAATGAGGTAATGCATAATTCTGGACATCCAAAACATACTGTCAAGGCCTTGAACAAGATGTCTGAAAATACCAGGGTAAGGCCTCAGCCAAAACCCAATTTTGTTGTGTCTCATGAGACCTACTGATGCATCGAGGGGATATAAAGGGCCACACACATCACTTTCTAAGTACAATGCATTCCTCATATGAAATGATATAAATATAAACAATATGAACATATGAAATAACTTTCCCCAATCTATACAAATAAACACTAACCATTCTAAGTAGTATGGTGAATGGTATCAAGATAGCACATCTATAATCAAACTAATCATAAAAAACTTAATACAATATAGTATATGATAAAAATAATATATTAAACTCAATAATAAATAATGTTCAATAGAGGTGTTGAAATAGACAAAAATACTCTAATAAAATCATTGAGGAATTTTTGAGAGAAATACACTTTTATTTTTAAAAGAAGATTTATTTTAGAAAAATCTTTGCTTAAAACCAGAAATGAAATAAGATAGTTTTTCCATGATGAAATGAGTGGTTTTATAAAAAATTGTGGCTTAAAAAAGATTATAGAGTGCACTTGAAAATAGGTAAGAATCTGAGAAGTTCTCTTGAATCGGTCTTGTTTCACTACACCAAAATCATTATTTAGCGGTAGTTTTTTAAAAATCGCCACTAAATATTCAGTTTTAATAGAAAAATACACTTTTCCCATGACCCTTCCTCTTTCTACCCTGACCCCCTCCTCCTGCGGCTCCCCTGAACCTAAACCCTAGCTAACCCCACCCCCACCCCCACTGGCGTTGCTTGAGCCTATTCCGTCCAAGCCGTCACTGACGACTCCTGAGCCCAAGCCCTCCAAACCCTCTTCGGTGTCTCCAAAACATGAGAACTCTAATCCCTCACAAGATGGGCCTGATCCCTCATATCTTGAGCCCTCGAATCCCTCTCCAGCGTCACCTGAGCTAGAGCCCTCCAATCCCTCACCGGCCGAGCCCTCTCCGACAGAGCCCCAGCCCAAGCCCTCAGATCCTGAGCCCCCCCAAGCCCTTGTCTGCACTACTCTACATTGCGGTCACAACCTACTGATTGAGGTATATTTACATATGGTTTGATAAATAATAAAAAATGGTAGTTATAATCTTTAATTATATAGATACACCATTGTGTGTTATGGAAGCTTAAGTTAAATTTTGGATGATGTTTGTTAGGATATGTATTTTATAATAAACCATGAATTAGTGATATAAATTACATACTCTATAAGTATTATAATTAAGGAACATGATTCATTTGTATACACCATATGGGAAGACCATGGTTTTTCTATTTTTTCACCATTAGTATAGGTCTCTACCAAGGTATCATGAGAGTTATCAATGACCATACTAGTTCCCCTTGAATAAATGATTAGAGGAGATACTTATTGTAAAATTATAATTGTACTCTATTATAATTTATTTAAAGTTCATTCGACTTGTGTCACCATTTCTCATTGATATGTTCAAATTAATCAAGTCATATATGAAACAATTCTTCCATTTCCATAACTAGTTATACTATAAGGATGAGTAATTTCCTAATTCCATGATGGTTTTATTCATATCTCTCACCATAGAATTTATACATTTTTCTCTTTCCCTCCTCTATATAAATCATATATATAGGGGGATTCTATATCAAGAAAAATGTGTGTATTGATTCCCATAACAATGTGATTCATTTTAATTCCAATATATCACCTCTAATCCAAAGATTTAGAATCTATCATTATGTTAGACCTCTACCAGGACGTAAGATCTACACTAACTCATGTCAGGTATTCCCTGTATTGTTTTGAAGGATGTAACTGCTAAGGTCATCTTATCATTGACACTCCATTTATGTTAGGTTTCCTATATTCTAAAACTAGGATATTTATTCACTTCATTATCATTACCCACTTTACTAGATTTTACCATTATATATTTTCTTATTTAGTAATAGTTATGTGTTTTAATTTTTTTTAATAATGTGTAGGCACATTATGATATATATGGATAAAATTTGGATCACATTATCGAGGAAAACACCTTAGTATGCTAAGGTTTTTGAGGAGTTTTTAGATTTTAAAATTTCCAATTGATCCGTTGATGGGAGAATAAGATGTCCATGTCCTCAATGTAAATTTTGAAGATGGTTGAAGAGAGATGAAGTTGATGAACACTTGATATTGAATCAATTCCTTGATCAATATTTCTATTAGATTTGGAAGAAAGAATCAAATGTTATATAAAATTTGAGCACTGAATTCAATCGATAGAATGAGCTCCAAAATTCATCGATAATGGAAATTTAAATGAAAAACCATATCAACGATGCATTAGGCATTGCAACACAAAAACATCAACTTCAAAAATTATCAGAACAACTAGTTTATGGTGATAAAAATAACAACATGATATATGATGTTTTTGAGACTATAGGACAACCAGATCAAGATTGTAACATATCATTAGATCTTACTCTTGATTATATGGAGACTAATTTAATAGAAAAATTCACTGAACAGACATATGTGTTTCATGGTTTAGTTAAATATGGAAATAAAGAGTTTTATAGTGGATGTTTAAAATATTCAAAACTTTATTATCTTCTGAAGTTGTACCATATGAAATGCCTACGTGTAATTACAAATAAGACGATGTCTATGATATTGGAATTTTTTTTTGATGCATTTCTTGAAGCAAAGATTTCTAATTATTTTTATAATATGTTATTTTTTTAACAAGATTGGTCTGAATTATACAAAAATACACCTATTTACCAATGATTGTATGCTTTATTGGGGAGAGGATTCAAGTAGCTAGGATTGAAAAAAATGTTCTTCTTCTAGATGGCAGTCAATGAGTGATGTGGGAAGTCTGACTCAATATGCTACTATGAAGAAAAAGAGAAGAACACAACTGAAAAGGTTTTTCATTACTTTCCTTTAAAGCCTCGATTACAAATATTATCCATGTCATCAAAAACTGCCAAACACATGAAGTGACATTTTGTAGATAACAATAATGATGGGTTAATGTGATATCCAAGAGATTCACAATCGTGGAAGAAATTTGATTCATTACATCCATATTTATCATCTGATCCTAGGAATATTCGATTGGTATTGGTTATCGATGGATTCAACCCATTTGGGACTTTGATCACCAGTTTAGAATTTGTCTTGTTGTTTTGATCCCTTACAATCTTCCTCTATAGATATGTATGAAACAAATGTATTTTATCATTTTGATGATTATTTCTGGAAAAAAATTCCTGGAAATGAAATTGATGTGTACTTGCAACCTTTAATTGAAGAATTATAGGAGTTATGAAGAAACTATGTTGAGACATATAATGAATATTCTAAAACAATGTTCAAAATTCAATTTGCTCTAATTTGAACCATTAGAGACTTCCCTGGACTTGGGAATTTAGCTAAATGAAACACTTACATGGGTTTGGATTGTCCTATTTGTAACATAGATTTTGATCTCAAATGACTACCTCACAGTATAAAATGGTTCTTCTTTTGTCATCGAATATTTCTCAATGCATCTCATAGATTTCAGTTGAACAAGTCAAAACTAAATGGTTTTATTGATTACAGGCCACCTCTAAAGTTGTTGACAGGTTCTGAAATATTGGCACAACTTGGAAATGTTGAAACAAAATTTTAGGAAGGTGTATCATTTGAATGATAGTATGAAATGAGTTCAAAGTGCATCATCAAGTGAAATCAGAATGAAATAATGGAAGAAAAAAGTATATTATTCAAACTTCAATATTGAGAATTTAATTTTTTGTGGCATAATCTTGATGTGATGCATATTGAGAAAAATGTTTATGAAAATTTATCTTCAAATTATTTAATGATCATGTAAAATCAAAGGATCATCTCAATTCTTGGAAATAATTACAAGTAATGAACATAAAGTGTGATCTATAGCTAGATGAGAATGGAAAGTATGCTCCAGAATTTTTTTCAATGAAAAATAGGGATAAAGATACGTTCTTTAAAATTTTAAAACATGTCAAGGTATCTGATGGGTATTCAAGTAACATATCAAGGTGTGTTGACTTAAATTATCATAAGTTACATGGATTGAAAAGTCCCGATTCACATATTTTGTTACAATAGTTGCTACCATTGGAATTGTGTACATTATTACCTAAAAAGGTTATTGATTTTGTAAAAAATTTTTGCAAATTCTTCAGAAAAATATGTGAGAAAACTCTAAAACCATTTGATCTGGACAAACTTCAAGAGAGATTTGTATTGACACTTTGTGTAATTAAGATGATCTTTACTCCATCGTTTTTACTATAATGATGCATTTAACTATGAATTTGTTTGAGGAAGCTAAATTATGAGGCCTCATACATTATTAATGAATGTATCGAATTGATAGATACTTTATTTATATATTTTTCATTTAAATAAACAATTATTAACACTTAATTAAATACATAATTATTTCTTTTATTTCATAGATATCTTGGGCATTTGAAATCATATGTGAAAAATAAAGCTCAACCTGAAGGCTCTATTTTTAAAGGCTATTTGGAAGAGGAGTGTCTTTACTTTTGTTCTAGATACTTTGATGATATTGAGACAAGATTCAATTGAGTTGGAAATGTTGATGACACATTGACTCAATATCAACCACTTATATCATTTGTGCAGTCATTCATTATCATATTTATGTATATTTTGTTTATTATTATTGTATATTAGTTATCATTTATAATTTTTTTCTACATGATTTTTTTGAAATATATGTTCTGAAGTTACTTTTATTTGATTAAATGACAAGAATTCCAAGGATGAAGCATTATATTGATACCATTCAACCCTTAATAGTGAGGCATCATGAAAATCCTAGTTCTTCACAAGGATATTTTAGGGTAACTATTATAGGTACAAATTTTAATATGAATAAATTTATGGAAGTTTTTTATACTACTAACTATTTTTTCATAAAAGATAGAAACAATTCTACTATGGAGAAAAATATGAAAAGTTTAAATGTCTGGAATCTGAACGAACTAAAGATAATTTCCCCATTTGACTCTTATAGGGTCCATATTGATGTTATAGCACATAAGTTGGCATTGAAAGTATTGATTGATTTATATAATAAGATGACCGGATTTATCCCCAGTGATATTGCATCGATGACTGGTGGTGAGCAGGTAAATCCCACAACTTCAAAATCATTTAGTTCACAAACTTTTATTGGTTTTAAGTTTAAATATAAATATAAAAAACCATTTAATTTTCAATATAATTTTCTTACATGTTCCGATATATAGTGAACCTGGCTTGAAATACATTGATATTACATCATTTTAGATTAATATTCAATACATTACAATAATACATGCCTGAGGACCGTAATAGTTTAGTGTCTTTGGAAACTTAGAAACAAAATCTTCTATCCTGGTGAAAGATCTTCAACATATCCCATATAGATGTCCACCTTTATTAGTTCTATATAAAACCTTTCTTCATAACCCGAGGAAGGAAACATAAGAAATAGGTGAGATAAAATTCTTAATAAGGTTAAAAAAGGGATATATGTAATCATAATCATGATATTAAAGGTTATGTGAACATGATCAAAACATTAGAAGACCATACCCTATATGTCAAAGATCATAAACATGAATCATGGAATAAATATTGGTAGTTCATAAGGCATGAATCATAAATAAGTAAAGGACATAAGCCATGAAAGCATATCATAGGAATAAAACATGAAATTGTGGCACACATAAACATGTGATATCATTTCCTATAAGTCAAGATGCATAGCTAGAACTTATTAGGGAACTTCATGGTAACTACACCCATTGGATGGGACACACCACCATCCCTGTCACAGTTCTTTCCTTGTAAGGGACCAGGTTTCCCCATCTACCCATAATGGATCGGGTTTTCCCATCTTCCATCATCATGCTGACTACACCTACTAGGAGGGACATACCACCATCCCCAGTAGAAGTCCTTTCTTTGTAAGGGATCAGGTTTCCCTATATTCACATAATGGATCAAGCATGTTGACTTTATTCCCATCATTATCTCATGAGATATAAAAAATTAACCAATGCATTGGAGGGAGACATAGGTCCCACCCATCACATAATGAAATCATACATACATGTTCCATAAGATCATAAATAAACATATCATAACCCATGAAATTAAATGGGTACCATAAACATGTAAACATATCATAACCTGCAGAAAGAGTTATAGGTTTCTTAATCATTCCAACAAAATAATAACCCATAAAAGAGAAACATATTTCATTTACGTATAACCCATGAAAAAGAAATGGATTTCATAAATACCATGAAATTAAGAACAACTCATTCAAAGAAAGGATCTGAATGGAACCTTTAGATCATTTTTGATTAAGGCATGAGTAACATCAATATATGTTGTCTTAGATAGATAATAATTTTGAAATATCCACTAAAAACGTTTATTGAGGAAAATATAATTTCTTTTTTGAAAAAGGCATTTTAATACATGAAAAAATTTTAAAATAATTTTCTTATAAAATACCTTGAAAACATATGAAATCATTTTGAAAACCATTTTACTTGAAAACTTATAAATTAAGCTTCAAAACATTTTAAAAACCTTTTTCTTTGAAAACACTTTGAAAAAATTTAAGGAGAGATTGAAAATGTTTTGAAAACAATTTATTTGAAAATAATTTGAAATCATATAAAGAAATCTTGAATTTTTTTTGAAAACAATTTCTTTGAAAATACTTTGAAAACATATAAGGAAATCTTGAATTTTTTTTGAAAACCATTTCTTTGAAAACAATTTGAAATCATATAAAGAAAGCTTGACAATGTTTTGAAAACCATTTCCTTAAGAACACTTTGAAAACATATAAATAAAGCTTGATTTTTTTTGAAAACCATTTCTTTGAAAACACTTTTAAAATATATAAATAAATCTTAGAAAAGTTTCAAAAATCATTTATTTGAAAACACTTTGAAAACTTATAAATAAATCTTGAAAATCATTTTTAAACATAAAAAATATATGAAATTTTTTTTCATTAAAAATAGAATTGAAAACTTTGGAAGGAATATTTAAAAACCATAAAATTTTTTGAAAGCATTTTTGAAAACATTTTGAAAACATGGTTTTTGAAATAAAACAGATTTCTAAGCGAAAAGAAAGATACAATCAGAATTTTCTTAAAAAGATTATCTTAATTATATTAGGTACCAAAGAGAGTAAAAATGGTACTAATTCATTAGTATATCTTGAATATATATATTATAAGTAAAATCATGAATATTCTTGATAAATGGATCATAATATTTCATCAAAGGAAGCATAAACATAAAAAATCTCGAAGATTGATGAGATTGTCTCAATAAACTCTTATAACTTGGTAACTTGGGATCATACTATACATGTAAGAAAAGAAAATTACATGAAGAATATAATATCCTAAAAATATTCAGATTCATGATATATCATGTATAATGGAAATATATTCACCTCGAAAAAGAGTTTAGGTGCATAACAAAACATGAGTCTCAAAGAAGGAAAATTGAGACAAAACTTTTTACAGATTTGGTAACTTTTGAAACTTAAACCCCATGAAAGGATCATAAAATGGACATGGGAATACCCATAAATTTAAGTATAGTATACATAGTATATAATCATGGTAAGTACATACACCACACAAAAATAAATAGTGGTGAACATAGCATGTATCTCACGGAAATTAAAAGTGAGATGAAATCCCATTTACCTTGTGTCTTGAATCTCATCATACTTGTTCAAAACACTTGTATAATAAATATAAATTTATTATAAATATTTTAAATAACCATATTATTATATATAATACCATATATGGGTTTTTATGACCTTATATTACCCGCTTGTTAACGATTCTATGTTAAGGGTTCACTTTGGGTAATATTTTCTTTGTTCTTCACATGTGTCTTAATTTGTTATATCGTTGGTTCTTATACTTATATCATGATTCCAGAATGTAAATAATGATATAAATATCATTTATATCCAGTATATATATATTGTAATGATATATATCATCTATAGGTACTAAATGGAATACACCGTTCATGGAGATGATAAATCGTACATACACATGCACACTGTTACCGTTTTTATTATCGTATTGAAAGAAATCATGTCAATGACATATGTATATATATATATATGTATTATATATATATATATAATTATTCCATTATAATTTATATATCACATATTTAATATAAGTTTATTAAACCCATACTTAATACATTCCATGTGATTTGTGAACGAATCACATCTCTTTGAGGGGGCGATAGTCCACACTTCCTCAAACAAAATTATCACATTAACACCAAATGGTAGGTAAAAATATGTGTATTGTAAAATAAATACATAATATTAAAGACATAATAAATATATCATATTACATATATAAATATAGTTTCTATAATAATGTCAACCAAGATTGGTGATAAAAGAGAAACGAACAATCACCGTTTCGTGAGATAGTATTTCACCCTACACAGAAACAATATGTTCAAATTCAATTAGATGGAGATTTATGTAAGTGTAGGTCAAAATATTTGAATTAAAACATCATAGTATATTTAGGATACTAGTTTTTTTACAATATTGTAATAAATAGTATGAAGGGGGTGAAGAAGGAAAATAATGGAAAGGAGCTTGAGAGAAGACGTTACCTCTTAATCGGGTTACTCCTTTTGGTTTGTGCCAAAAGGTTTCCTTGAGAGGGTTTCTGACCAAAGGGAGTATTCAGGGTAGAAGTTAGGATTTTTGGGAGGATAATTGGTAATATCTTGGGTGAACTTAAGAGGTTTGAGAGGTGTGAGGAATGGGTATAGGTGGTGACCTTTTATAGGGATGGAAAAGGACTCACATGGAATTTTTAGAAATACGTTAGGTGTTCACATGTTATTACCTAAAAAAAGTATTAAAGAACAAAAAAACTCAATAATGGAATATTTATGGGATATATATGGATATAAAATGGGTTTCGGAAAAGTTTATTGGTTTTTTGGGCCCTTAATTTTAAGGTTTGGTCCCTAATTAAGCTTAATTCGGCCTAAACCACTATGATTAATTTTAATCACTTTTACTAATCCTTTTGGTCAAAAATTAACTTGGTATTATTATATTATAAATATTATCCTGAATAAAATGGTGTATGTAATTTTTTTGAAATTTAATTCACAGAATAGTAAAAATTTAGATTAGTGCTAATCTCGCGGACGGGACGAAATAATGAGGTTTTTAAAGTAGAAAAATGTTCAAAAGTTTATTAAGATTTTATATTCAATTTCAAATTATAATTGATTATAATGAATTAAATTGTATTAATATATGTAATATTTATCTAATTCTACCTTATAAAAAATTTATAATTTCATTTAACATTAATAATTAATTAAGTAAAAAGACAATTTTTTAACTAAAAAGCAGTATTTTTTCACTATTTAGAAAAAATAAATTTTCTCATAAAAATCCAAAAAAATCAACCTAGGATAATTTATATGTTCTGAATCAAAAAATGATATTTATTTTATCAAATTAAAACTCTAAATGCATCTAAAATTATTATTTTTATTAAAGGTGGTTCATTCAAGAAAACAATATTTTTAACATAAAAGGACTTTACCAAAAATATTATCTTTCATTATAAATATATTTTATTTATATAAAAAAATAATAAAAAATATTTGAAAAGTATTTATTACTATTACTATAACTTTGTTTAACATTTAGGTTATAATTATATCATTTAATTAATTATATAAATAAAAATATGTTTCATAGAAACTCAGTGTTGTGTGCATCGTACGCCAAGTCGGTGTTGCGTGTAGAGAAAGACATGTCGATATTGCATGTAGTGAAAGAAAAGTAGGTATTTCATGTGGAGAAATCCAATTATGTATTTAATGTAGTGCAAGCTAAGTCGGTATTGCATGTAGCGCAAGCCAAGTCGGTATTGCGTGTAGCGCAAGCTAAATCGGTATTGCATGTAGCGCAAGCCAAGTCGGTATTGCATGTAGCGCAAGCCAAGTCGGTATTGCATTTGAAAGGAATGTTTGAATTTTTGTTTTAGTATATATATATATATACATATATATATAAATTAACTATTTCTAGTGTCATGTTATAACGTCCCAGATCCGGGTGCCACTCCACGGGTGCCCCGAACCCGGTTGGTCACATGACCTCAAGCGCATTTCCCCAAACTCCAGAGGATGCCGACTAGTAGTGAGGGCCTAGGTCTGATAGTGGGGAAACTATGCCCTCATTTGTCAAAGTGTAGCGTAGTGGAATAAAATATACAAACATACAACAACAACAGAAGCAATATGGCATACAAATTTAAAATGAACAACTGTAGTAAAATATAACCAACAGTTATATAGATAATGATGCAAGATGTATAAAGTTCTAAGAAAACAGCCAGAACATGTTACACAACAATACAGTACAATACAATATAGCTCAAGTATAGGTACAAAAGAACAAAACAGAACAGTCGGTAGCATCGCGAGCCTAAGCTCGGTCCCATGCTCCCCTACTCCTCAGCAACAATCAAGTAGCTGTATAGGGACCCTTGCCCTTATCCATACCTGCAGAAATGTAATCTGTTTGGGGCTGAAAAAATGACCCCAAACAGGGTGTGAAAAATAAATCCCATTAGGCACCCACCAAAGGCCCGTGTCCAACTGTGTGAAAATATGCAACAACAGTGTGCAGTAGTAAATGCAGTAAACCACTAAGTACTCAAAAGTAACTATCACTACCAGTTTCTTTGCCATTTTCGTTTTAACCATTTAATTTAATAACATTCTGTGCTCATCAGAACCAAGCCCTCAGGCCAATCAGAATCTTTCCCTCAGGCTAATATAGTAAAACCGCGCCCTCAGGCTATCAAGTATTGCCCTTAGGTCTTGCCCTCAGGCGAAATAGAATCTTGCCCTCAGGGAAAACTGAAACGAAACCCTCAGGTAATCAGAATCTTTCCCTCAGGCTAATAGAACCACTACCCTTAGGCTAAGAAGTACCTTGACCTCAGGCTAAACAAACCATTCCCTTAGGCTAAAGAGAACATTGCCCTCAGGCACAAGTAACCAGGCCGAGCCCAAAGCAATAACATGCAATTTATATACAATTCATCTCAAGGAAAATGTAATGCACAATATAAACGTGGCATACCCTCGGGTATCCTGGACAAACGGCTAAACAGAGGAACACACCCTCGAGGTGGTCCTGGATCCAAGAAATGATCCCAAACAACAGTTTATTATCAAATTTAATTACCTATACAATTCTAGGTATTCAAAAAAGCCAAGGCCTCAGCCATACAACACCCCAACATGGGTTCGTAGCACAATGGTACACACAAATGCACAAGAGTTGGAATTTAAACATTAATCCACCTACCTCGATCGCCCCTGATCGATATATGCGAATGACGATCCTTGAATCGACCACTAACAATGTAGATTTGAGGTGAAAGAAAAACCCATTCAAACATAAATAACTTCCCCTCAGGAAATAATTGGTAAGAACGGATCAAAAAGAGGGGAGGTATTACCCGTACGCTTCCAACATGATCGACGAAGGTGGAAATGGATTCCCGATGCTCGATCAGTTGATATCTAAAGCTTTGGCCATCTCTCCTAAGCCCTCCTCAGGTTCTAAGCCTTCCCTGTGAATAGGGGAGGCTACTACCCATTTTAAGCAAAAAAAACTACACGACATGTATTATTGACTATACAGCGTGTAATTTTCTCATCTAACTATTTTTATGGTGGCTACCTTTCCCACCACCACACTGTTCATCAGTCGACATGAGTACACGATATGTAATCCATGATTACACAGCGTGTACTGACTCTCAGCTGGTGGCTGCCTTCACCGCCTTACTATTTTCCTGCCGACTGACTAAACGGCGTGTAAATACAAACTACATGGCGTGTAGTTGGTTTTTACACCCTTCCTTGCCGACATGGCTTCACACCCTGTGTACTCATCCCACACAGCCAAAGTACATGATGTGTGGAAAATTAAATGGCGTGTAGTCACCAAATTTAGGATTTTTCCCCATTTTCCATATTTTCTCAAAAAAACATAAGGAATAGAGAAAAGAAGAAACCCATACCTCAGGAAAAAGAACCGGGTTCATACAAACTTACCCCTTAAAGCAATTCGTCCTCAAATTTCCCTTCCTTGGGTGGTGAAGATAAATCTTAGAACAAATCTGGCCACTGAGCATGTACGTCGGTCTCCTGCTCCCAGGTTTCATCCTACACTCGGCCATGCTTCCATAGCACCCGTACGAGAGGAACTGGCCGGCCTTAGAGAACCTTTGTGCTCCTATCCACGATATGAACTAGATTATCCTCAAAGGCCGCATCTATCTGAAGTTCAACCTCCTCTGGCTGAAAGACGTGAGACAAGTCTGAATGATAACAACACAACTGAGATATATGGAAGACGTTGTGCATGGATCAGTACCTCTGTGGTAACTACAACCAATATTCAATTGGCCTGACTCTCTCCAGAATCTCAAATGGCCCCACATACCTCGGTGAAAGTTTACCCTGTCTCCTGATTCGTCTGTGTCCCAGCCTCGATGAAACACTCAAGAAAACCTGATCCCTGACCACGAACTCCAAGGGTCATCTATGGCGATCAACATAAGATTTCTGACAAGACTGCACGGTAGCCATCCACTTATGAATCAACTGGACCTGCTCAGAAGTCTCCTGCATGAGACGTGGTCCCAGTAAAGCTGCCTCACCTGCCTCTAACCAGCATAAGGGTGATCATCATGGCCTACCATATAAAGCCTCTAAGGTTCCATCTCAATAGTTTACTGAAAAATATTATTATAGGAAAACTCAACTAGGGGTATATGATTCTCCCAAGAGCCCCCAAAGTCTAGGACGCATGCACACATCATGTCCTCTAGCACCTGTATCGTACACTCTGACTGACCATCAGTCTGAGGGTGGTAAGATATGATTAGAAGAAACTGTGTACCCAATGACCTTTGAAAGCTCTGCCAGAAATGAGACATAAAATGGGCGTCCCTATATGAAATGATAGAACAAGGAACCCCATGAAGATGTATGACCTCTCGGATATACAACTTCTTGAGCTCGTCAACTCCAAAGGTCTCCTTGATTGGTAAAAAGTGAGCTACCTTTGTGAGTTTGTCCACAACAACCCACATGGCATCATTACCTCGAGGTGAACTCGACAACCCAGTCATGAATTCCATCGCGACATCATCCAATTTCCACTCTATAATAGGTAACTGCTGTAACAGTCTGGCTGGCCTTTGATGCTCTGCCTTCACCTATTGGCAGGTGGAACATCTTGTAAAAAAACCAACTATCTCGCTCTTCATACCCGGCCACCAGTACTGACGTCTAAAGTCACGGTACATGTTGGTAAATCCGGGATAAACTGCCCAAGATGAAGCATGAAACTCCCACATTATCTCCTCGCGTATATCCCTTGGAACCCACACTCGTCCATGGAAACACAAAATTTCATCAACGCCTATCGTCCAACCAGGAGGAGGGTCCTCACTTGACACCGAATCTCGTAGAACTAGGCCTTCCAAATCAGATAGTTGTCTCATCCTCACTCTATTCAGAAGGTTAGAAATCACAACTAAATAAGAAATATAGGTTTTCCCTTGACTATCGTGCACCTCCAAATGCATCTCAGAGAACAAAGCCATGAGCTGCCACTCACCACTGGCTTCCTGCACTTCGTATATATGATTCCTCCTGCTCAGTGCATCAGTGACTGTATTACCTTTACCAGGTGTATAGGCAAGCTAAAAATCGAAGGACTGAAGGTATTCAACCCACCTTCGTTGCCTCAGATTCAAGTCACGCTAATTAAAGATATACTTGAGACTTTTGTGGTCAGTGAAAACCAAAAAATGATCTCCAAAGAGATAGTGTCTCCAACAACATAACGCATGAACAACTGTAGATAACTTGAGATCATGCATCGGGTAATTCCTCTCATGTGGCCTCAACTGCCGAGACCTGTACGCAACGACTCGATCACCCTGCATCAACACAGCTCCCAGCCCAATACCTGATGCATCACAGTAAACTGTATAGATCTTTCCCTGCTCTGGAATTATAAGGATTGGTGCTGATGACAACTTCCCCTTCAACTCTTAAAAGGATGTCTCACAATATTCTGTCCAAATGAACTTTACACCCTTCTTAGTCAAACCCGTCAACGGTGCTGCTAAGTGGGAGAAATCCTGTATAAAATTCCTGTAGTAACCAGCCAACCCCAATAAACTCCATATCTCAAACACGTTCTTAGGATGATCCCAGGAAACTACTACTCTCACCTTCTATGGGTTTACTGAAACTCCTGCCTCTGAGATGATATGACCCAGGACGTGAATCTGGACCATCCAAAAGTGGCACTTTGAGAGCTTAACATATAGCTGATGCTCTCTCAGTGTACTCAAAATGATCTCAAGATGGGTGGCATGGTCGTGTCGAGTGTGAGAGTACACCAAGATGTCATCCAAAAAGACTACCACAAAATAATATAGTTAATGATGGAACATATGATTCATCAGAGCCATGAAAACTGCTGGCGTGTTCGTGAGTCCAAAAGGCATAACAAAGTACTCGTACAGACCATATCTGCTCTGAAAGGCTGTAAGTGGTATATCCGATAGTCTCAGGCGCAGCTGATGATATCCTGATCTCAAGTCAATATTGAAGAACACTCGTTCTCCATGAAGTTGATAAAAAAGATCATCAATCCTTGGCAAGGGATATCGGTTCTTGACCGTCAACTAGTTCAACTTCCGATAATCCACACATAGTCTGAGGGTATCGTCCGCCTTCTTCACAAAGAGGACCAGCGAACCCCAAGAAGAAGTACTGGGTCGGATAAAACCCTTTGACTATAACTCCTCTAACTATCTCTTGAGTTCCTGTAACTCAGGTGTATCCATCCTATAAGGAGGAATGGATACCGGTGCTGCCCCTGACACAAGCTCAATAGAGAAATCCACCTCTTGCTCCAGAGGTAGACCTGAAAATTCATTTGGGAATACATCCCTAAAACAATCAACAACTAGAAGGAAATACTTCTAACAAATTCCTTGGTCATCCAGATATAAACTCACAATCTGGGCTATCACACCACCTCACCCACGATGCTCTAGTCCAGCTCGAATCGCCTGAACATCCCATTCACCCTTGTATAGAAACTTTACACCCTCTGGTGACGTGAAATGAACCCTGCGACGATAGTAGTCTATAAAGGCTCAAAAGGGAACCAACCAGTATATCCTGAGAATGAAATCATATCTCTTCATCTCTAAGACATAGAGGTCCCATAGAAAGTGACACCCTCCAACCTCAAGGGGGCACCCCTTGCACTAATGCACACCAGCCGTTCTAGTTCCCAACAGAGTGTCTAGCTTCATAACAGAAGAAGTAAAAGAAAAACAATGCCCAAGGCTCTCCACAATGGTCATAGATATGAAAATATGTGTAGCACCCGTATCAAAAAGTACTGAAGATAAAACAGAAGCTACTAGAATAGTACATCTGACAGTAGAAGGTTCGAGATCCTGATCCTACTAGGTCTGTTGAACTACATATGCCTACCTAGTACCGCGACCCTGTGATATAGCCTGGCTACCCTGAGCTGTCCCGCCCTGCTGCCTCTAAGATCCTAGTGTCTGGCTACCACGGCCACGACCACCATCTTTGCCTGCACGCCCTGACGTATTCTAGTTTCTTGACTGGTAAGAAGATGCTGGTTTTTCTCCCGCATGCGGAGTCTGTACAGAACCCCTCTCACTAGCCATTGGTAGAAACACCTTACAAAAGTGCTGAAGATGTCCCATCTTTCTACAAGCTCAGCACTCCACCGGGTCACGTGGACACTGCGGTCTCTTGTACCCCTTTTTACCACACTGGTAGCACCTGAACGGGACACCTGAAGTAATATTCTAGATAGTACTACCACCATGAGAGAAAATCATCTGTCTCTTCCTTTTCCCGTTAGAAATAGTACCAGAAACTGATGTTGAACCGCCCTGGCCTACACCACTAGCTTTCTGAAGGTTCCTCTCTATAATCAGCACCTGCTTTATAATAGCATGTACTGTAAGCAACCTGAAAACATTTAACAGTGCTCAGATGTCATATCGAAGACCATCCTCAAAGCGTCTGACCCTCAACGTCTCATCACCCACCAGAACGGGTGCAAAACACTGAAGTTCGGTGAAACAAGCAGAATAATCCATCACCAAAATAGCACCTTGTTGCAGATTCATGAACTCTCGAGCTCTATCTGCCCTCAACGTCTCTGGGAAGAAGAATTCATAGAAGGCTGTCTCAAAATCTTCCCACGCCATGTCTCTGTGATGCTCTATCTGAGTGGTAACATCCCACCACCTCTTGGTGGAATCACGAAGCATATACGTTGTGAGATTGACCCTCCGCCCTGGAGGAATCTCAAGATGCTTGAAAATAGTCTTCATAGACCCCAGCCAAGACTACGTAGCCTGTGGT
This sequence comes from Viscum album, assembly GCA_963277665.1. Taxonomy (NCBI): domain Eukaryota; kingdom Viridiplantae; phylum Streptophyta; class Magnoliopsida; order Santalales; family Viscaceae; genus Viscum; species Viscum album. The sequence continues at coordinate 551,651,641 of OY728146.1, forward strand.
CCTCCATCCCCTGAAAATATAGGCGGATGCTGCTGCTAGAAGATACGAGTCATCTTATCCATAGATGTGGCAGCCGACGGTGCTCCCTAAAAAGTCTGAATGAACCGCATGAAGCCTTCATGGAACTACGCATCCATGCCTGTGTCCAGTATAATGGCTGACGCCGCATCTGGCTCTACTGGAGGATCCATTGGTAGCCCATGGTCCACCATCTCTAGAGTATAATCATTGCCTCTCTTCTGGAGAACAACATGTGGTCGTCTCGGTGGCATGACTCTACAAGGTTAAATGCACACCTTAGATCCAGATTATCAAAGGCTGAAAACGAAGGGACCAAAAAGGGAACAGGAGGAAGAAGGAATTTTAAGATTTGAAAAACAAGACTACGCGACGAGTATATTAAGTACACGGTGTCTACATAATTTTTCTTCCCCTTCCTAGGTCCTTCTACATAGCTAAGACACACAGCTCCCATTGAACAAGACTACACGACGTGTATGGTTTAATTTTCCAACTTCCTGTGTCATTCGAGAAACGGCCGACTACTCGGCTAAGACTACACGGCGCGTGACACCCGCACACGGCGTGTGACACCCGCACACGGCATGTACACTACCCCGTTTCCCCAGCCACACGGCTAAGTCCACATGGTTTCCCACTGGCAAGTACTACATGACGTGTCCCTTAGGTACACGACGTGTTCAAGAAGAGGTAACACCAACCCGTGTTTGTTAGCTACACGGCTGGGTCCCCAGGTTACACTACACAACGTGTTCATCATTGACACGATGTGTACAAGAAAAGATTTCACCGACCCATGTTGTTAGTTACACGGCCGGACTCCAGGTCAATCACTACACAGTGTGTACATATGGTACATGGCATGTTTTTCCCAAGCCTTTCCCCTACCCCATGTCCCCGCCCACATGGTCTATGACACGGGAAGAGACTACACGACGTGTACTGAGGGTACACGGCATGTACTTAAATTTTTTTCTTTTCTTCCCGAACAGAATAACACATGGCGTGTGTTTGATGAACTACACAATGTGTATACTGGGTTTCCTGAACAGTAAGCCTCTGAAACTACTTCAAAACCCAGAAAAATACTAAAAAAAACACCTAAGTTCCAAATTCCGATCCGTGAGGGCCCATACTCCCTTTGAATCAAAGTTTGGAATCTTATACATGTTATATACAAGTAAACAAGTCAATGATCCACCAAATTCTGGTCATTGAGGGCCCATACTCTCCAAAAACCAAAGTTTGACGTTCATTCTATAAATAGGATCACACAAAAATACCCTATCACATAGCAGGTATTTATCAAACAGCTATCACAACAACATGTTTTTCTAGCACAAAAACTATCACAACAACATGAAATTTCTAATGCGCCTACATGGCATGGAATTATGCATGGCATGTGATCTCTAGCATGTGACTAAATGATGCATGAGATGGAATACCCTCATCTCATTGGGTTGAAACTAAATAGAATCCATGGATAAAATATAAACAACACAATCACAAGTATGTCACCCCACGGTGAAATCAAATCAACTAGAAAATTTGAAAAATGAAAAGAATTGCAAAAATACGAGGTAGACTGGATTTTTCCTGTACACGGGTTTGCTATTCCCGGGCATAGCTTATTACCAACTACCATTTCCGTCCTATCCCTAACTAAGGATCTAAATAGTAAGTCAAAGAAAATAACCCTGGCTCTGATACAACTTTGTAACATCCCGAATCTGAGTGCCACTCCACGGGTGCCCCGAACCCCGTTAGTCACATGACCTCAGGCGCATTTCCCCAAATGCCAAATGCTGCCGACTAGTAGTGAGGGCCCAGGTCTGATAGTGGGGAAACTATTCCCTCATTTTTCAAAGTGTAGTGCAACGGAATAAAATATACAAACATACAACAACAACAGAAGTAATAATCCATACACATTTAAAATGAAAAATTGCAGTAAAAGATAACCAACAATCATATAGATAATGATGCAACATGTCTCAAGTTCTAAGAAAACAACCAGAACATGTTGCACAAAAATATAGTACAATACAATACAACTCAAGTACAGGTACAACAGAACAAAATAGAACAACCGGTAGCATCGCGAGCCTAAGCTCGGTCCCATGCTCCCCTACTCCTTAGCAACAATCAAGTACCTGTATAGGGACCCTTCCCCTTATCCATACCTATAGAAATGTAATCTGTTTGGGGCCGAAAACATGACCCCAAACAGGGTGTGAGAAATAAATCCTAGTAGGCACCCACCAAAGGCACATGTCCAACTGTGTGAAAATATGAAACAATAGTGTGCAGTAGTAAATGCAGTAACCAGTAAGTACTCAAAAGTAAGTATCACTACCAGTTTATTTGCCATTTTCATTTTAACCATTTAATTTAATAACATTTTGTGCTCATCAGAACAAAGACCTCAGACTAATTAGAACCTTTCCCTTAGGATAATATAGTAAAACCGCTCCCTCAGGCTATCGAGTATTTCCCTTAGGCCTTTCCCTCAGGAGAAATAGAATCTTTCCCTCAGGCCAAACTGAAACGAAACCCTCAGGTAATCTGAATCTTTCCCTTAGGCTAATAGAACCACTGCCCTCAGGCTAAGCAGTACCTTGCTCTCAGGCTAAACAAACCATGCCCTCAGGATAAAGAGAACACTGCCCTCAGGCGCAAGTAACCGGGCTGATCCCAAAGTAATAACATGAAATTTATATACAATTCCTCTTGAGGAAAATGTAATGCACAATATAAACGTGGCATACCCTCGGGTATCCTGGCCAAATGGATAAACAGAGGAACGCACCCTTGGGGTGATCCTAGATCCAATCAATGATCCCAAACAACAGTTTATTATCACATTTAATTACCTATACAATTCTAGGTATTCAATATAGCCAAGGCCTCAGCCACACGACACCCCAACATGGGTTCGTAGCACAATGGTACACACAAACACACAACAGTTGGAATTTAAACACTAAGCCACCTACCTTGATCGCCCCTGATTGGTATATGAGAACAAAGATCCTTGAATCTCCCACTAACAACGTATATTTGAGGTGAAAGAAAAACCCGTTCAAATGTAAATAACTTCCCCTTGAGAAGGAATTGGTAAGAACAGCTTAAGGAGAAGGGAGGGATTACCCGTACTCTTCCAACGAGATCGATAGAGGTGGAAAATGATTCCCGATGCTCGATCGGTTGATCTCCAAAGCTTTGGACATCCCTCCCAATCCCTCCTCTGGTTCTAAGCCTTCCCTGTGAACAGGGGAGTTTACTGCCCATTTTAAGTAAAAAAAACAAACTACACGGTGTGTACTATTGACTACACGGCGTGTACTTTTCTCATTTAACTGTTTCTATGGCATCTACCTTTCCCACCGCTACACTGTTCATCAGTCGACATGAGTACACGGTGTGTAATCCATGAGTACATGGCGTGTACTGAAGCTCAGCTGGAGGCTGCCTTCACCTCCTTACTATTTGCTTATCAACTGACTACACGTCATGTAAATACAAACTACACGGCGTGTAGTCTGTTTTTACACCCTTCCTCACCGACATGGCTACACACCCTTTGTACTCATCCCACACATCCAAAGTACATGGTGTGTGGAAAATCACATGGCGTGTAGTCACCAAATTTAGGATTTTTCCCCATTTTCCTTATTTTCTCAAAAAAACTTAAGGAATAGAGAAAAGAAGAAACCCGTACCTCAGGAAAATGTACCGGGTTCTTACACATGTGAAATAAAAAATATTAAAAAGATAAATTAATTCAAAAAAAATAATTCACAAAATCTCAGGGTGTTACATTATACACCCCTTAAAATGAAAATTTCCCTTGAAATTCATCTATGTTATCAAAGGTATAATACTTGAGAGTTTCATTCATAGATTCCCACATCATAAAAATGGATACCAGAACATCCCTTAAAAAGGGAAATTTGGAACCATATCGGTTATCCAAAGTAACATATAATGAGATTCCCACATAAGAGAACATAGGTGGGAAGAGAAAACATGAATAGGGAAGAGAAATATCACAATAATGTTCTAATGGAGAGCGATAAAGAGGAAGATCTGTAAAAATTTAACATTCATAAATCCATAAATTTGGGATGACCTAAGGGACCTTTTGATTTATCAAAATTGAAGGTATATGAAAACATTTTTGGTTTCAAGATCCTTTTTCCTAAAGTTAAATAATTTTCACAAAAAGACATACTTGCATGATTTTAGGAAAACATCACCCTTTTTTGTTTGTTGATCCACTTCACCTCTTTCTCTAAAAATGGAAAGTGACTTTTTCATTCCTGAAGTAATAACAAATCATGATATCTATGATATGCCATCCCATTTTTCATCAGTTATCATCAGCACAAAGAGTTTTAATAGGCTATCCAATATGAATAAATCTTTATATGGAGTGATAACAATTTTATCTCACTGACTTCATCCATAGTTTAACTTAAACATTACATAAATGTTTATTCTTATAATCCTTCCAAAAGACTAAAATTAAATATTTAGAAACAATTTCATGAAATCATCTTAACACTAAACCCCCATATAATGAAAATCACCACTTGGTTTCCACATTCTAAACATGTTAATACCCTCACCATATAAACTCTTAAAACATGGTAATAACCTGAATTACCATAAATCCTTTTGGAAAACATCCATGCTTCTTCATTCCAAAGTATATTGGATTTATTCCTTAAACCCAAAAAATGTTGTAAACTTCATCACTGATAGCATAAACTCCCTATCAACAAGTCCTCACTTAGTTCCAAGGTAAAAAATAATGTCCAATTTACTTATTCATATATCATGTATCTTTATCCTCACAACATTATCCTATCATAAAGAACATATTAAGGGTTACCTTACCTTAGTCAAAATATCACCTTTTCATTAAATCACTTCACTATTCCAACATAAACTTGTAAATACTGAGCAAAAAAAACATAAGTAGAACAATCCTTATATATTTCATCATTAATAACTTTTGAATCCAAATACATAAAAAAATTAATTATTCCACTTCATCCTTATTCCATTAACAAGGCTACCTCATCCTATTATACTATATTTTTTCCCTTCACATTTCATCTGTAGTCTCATCATTATCCAAAATGTAACCATTACTCATACCACCATGCTGATTCTCTTTAAGAACTTTTCTCTTGGGACATTGGGTTGCATAATAACCATTTAATCCACACTTAAAACACTTAACCTTCGATGAAGAATTAAGGAGTCCAAAATTCCCATCCATTTTTTAACCTAACTCTTCATTTTTCCATTGTATTCAATTTCTTCGTGTCATTATTTTCCATAGTCAAAACATCTTCTTGTTCTTTTAAAACATTCACTTAGGAGATTCATTCAACATTCTTAACATAAAGTAAACTGAATATTATTTCCTATATGGTTTCCAATACCTGAACTCTCAACAAACCCCTTACTTATCTTCCTTGGTGAGTTTGAGAGTTGGTTAAGGTAAACATTGTTAATCATGTTAAGTGAAAACTGATTAGGCATGATCACAACAACTTTCACTCCAGTGATCATCCAACTTGACTGTTCATCAGAAAATCGTCCATCACATTCAACATTAATCCAGTTCCTTCTGGTTCCATCCATTGAATAAAATAAGAAGCATAGTGAGGGCATTAATTATCATAGTAGAAAACTACATAGTCATGAAAAGAATTTCTTATAAGATATCTAAATCATGTAACCTTACTCAATATATGAAACCCTAGGTTTATCCTAGGTTATTCATAAACATCTATATTTAAATCCTTCAAAATGTTTTTTGAAGAGTTTGTGAATTCCCAAAGCATATCCCATGGGATTTTCAAACCAAGTGTGCAGTAAGGCCCATTGTTGTGTACTAGATTACCCCAAGTCAATCCCAAAACATCTTTTTGGAGTTGTTACCCCTTAGTACATCTATTCCAGAGCCACATCTACTTGTAGTATCCAGACATGGATGCATTTCTAGGAAACCACTTACTCTATCCTTCCCCAAAATTATTGGACATTTTTCTAAATGTTGAATCATCCTTATACTTATCCTTAGAGACATCCCTAGACATATAAATTGAAATATACCTAGGGATATCAATAAGGTTTTCTCATCCTAGTTTCAAAATGTTAACTAAACCTTTCCTCTAATACCAACTATAGTGACCAAGGCATGATAAACATGGATATTACATAATTTTAGATGAATATTAATCAAATTACAATAATACATGCCTAAGGACCATAATAGTTTAGTGTCTTTGGAAATTTAGAAACAAAATCTTCTATCCTAGTGAAAGATTTTCAACATCTCCCATATAGATCTCTACCTTTAGTAGTTCTACCAAAAACTTTTCTTCATAACATGGGGAAGGAAACATAAGAAAGGGGTGAGCTAAAATGACAAGTAAGGGTAAAAAAGGGAGATATTTAAGCATAATCATGAGCTTAAAGGGTATGTTAACATGATCAAAACATTATAAGATCATAACCTACATGCCAAAGATCATAAAAATGAATCATGGAAGAAATATTGTCAGTTGATAAGGCATGAATCATAAATAAGTAAAGGTCATAAGCCATTAAAGCATATCATAGGAAAAAAATGGAATTTGGGAATACTTAAACACGTGATATAATTCCCTATAAGTCAAGACACATAACTAGAACTTATCGGGGAACTTCATGGGAAATGAACCCACTGGGTGGGACACACCACCATCCCCAGTCGGAGTTCTTTCCTTGTAAGGGATTGGGTTTCCCCATATCCCTATAGTGGATTGGGTTTCCCCATATTCCATCATCCTGGTGACTGCACCTACTAGACAGTACATACCACTATCCACAGTGGAAATACTTTCTTTGTAAGGAATTGGGTTTCCCTATCTTCCTATAGTAGATCAAGCCCGTCGACTTGATTCCCATCACTATATTATGAGATATAAAACTTTACACAATGCATTAGAGGGAGATATAGGCCCCACCCATCACATAATGAAATCATACATACATGTGACCTAAGATCATAAATAAACATAACATAACTCTTGAAATTAAATGGGTGTATTAAAAATGTAAACATATCATAACCTATGGAAATAGTTACAAGTTTCGTAATCATTCCATCAAAAGAATAACCTGTAAAATAGAAATTGATTTCATATACTTATAAACCATGGAGGAGAAATGGGTTTCATAAAGACCACAAAATTAAGCATAAATCATTCATATAAAGGATATGAATGAAACATTTAAATCATTTCCTATAAAGGCATGAGTAACATCAATAGATGTCATCTTAGATGGAAAATAATTTTGAAATATCCACTAAAAATGCTTCTTAAGAAAAATATCATTTCTTGTTTGAAAATGAATTTTTACTACATGAAACAATTTTAAAATCATTTTCTTAGAAAATACCTTTAACAAATATGAAATCATTTTTAAAACCATTTTCCTTGAAAACTTACAAAGTAATCTTCAAAATATTTTAAAAACCTTTTTCTTTGAAAACACTTTGAAAAAATTTAAAGAGAGCTTGAAAATGTTTTCAAAACCATTTATTTGAAAATAGTTTGAAATCATATAAATAAATCTTGAATTTTTTTTGAAAACCATTTATTTGAAAACACTTTGAAAACATATAAATAAATCTTGAAAATATTTTGAAAACCATTTCTTTAAAAACACTTTGAAATCATATAAAGAAATATTGAAAATGTTTTGAAAAACATTTATTTGAAAACAATTTGAAAACATATAAATAAATATTGAAAATGTTTTGAAAACCATTTCTTTGAAATAACTTTTAAAACTTATAAATAAATATTGAAAACCTTTTTAAAACCATTTCTTTGAAAACACTTTGAAAACTTATAAATAAATCTTGAAAGCCTTTTGAAAACCATTTTTAAACATAAAACATTTTTGAAAATATTTTTATTTAAAAATAGATTTTAAAACATATAAAGGAATATTTTAAAACTATAAAAATTTTTGAGAGCATTTTTGAAAACATTTTGAAAACATGGTTTTTGAAATAAAATATATTTTAAAGCAAAAAGAAAGATACAGTCAAAATTTTCTTAAAAAGATTTTTATATTATATTAGGTAAAAAATAGAGGAAAAATGGTACTAATACATGATTATATACTAAATAAATATATGATATAGAAACTCATGAATATTCTTGGGATATGGATCATTATATTTCATCAAAGTAAGCATACACATTAATAGTCTCGAAGAGAGATGAGATTGTCTCAATATACTCTTATAACTTGGTAACTTGGGTTCATACTCTACATGTAAGAAAATAAAATTAAATGAACCATATAATATCATTATAATATTGAGATTCATTACATATCATGTAAAATGGAAATATATGCACCTCGAAAAAAAATTAGGTGCGTAACAAAACACGAGTCTCAAAGAAGGCAAATTGAGAAAAAATATTTTATAGATTTGGTAACTTTTGAAACTTAAACCCCATGAAAGAAGGATCATAAAATAGACATGTAAATAAACATAAATTTAATTATATGATAAATATTATACAATAATGGTTAGTACACACACCAAACAAAAGTAAATAGTGGTGAACATAGCATGTATCTCACAAAAATTAAAAGTGAGATGAAATTACCCTTACCTTGTGTCTTGGATCTCATCGTACTCATTAAAACCGCATTTATAACAAATATAAATTTATTATAAATATTTCAAAGAAAAATATTATTATATATAATACCATATATGGTTTGGTTATGACCTTATATTACCCACTTGTTAACGATCCTATGTTAAGGTTTCACTTCAGGTAATATTTTCTTTGTTCTTCGCATGTGTCTTAATTTGTTGTATCATTGGTTATTATACTTATATCATGATTAAAAAATGTAAATAATGATATAAATATCATTTATATTAAGTATATTTATATTATAATTATATATATCATCGATATGTACGAAATGGAATACACCTTTCATAGTGATGGTAAGCCGTACGTATGCATGAAAACTGTTTCTGTTTTTATTGTCATGTTGAAAAAAAGTATGTAAATGAAATATATATATATATATATATGTATTATATATATATCATTATTAAATTAGCATTAATTTATCATATATATCATATAATTTCTTTAAACCCATCCTTAATACATTCCATGTGGTATGTGAATGAATCACATCACTTTGACGGGGCGGTAGTCCACACTTCCACAAACAAAATTATCGTATTAACACCAATGGAAGGTAAAAAAATGTGTGTTTTAAAATAAATAAATAATATTAAATACATAATAAATATACTATATTAAATATATAAATATATTTTCCATCAAAATGGAAACCATGATTGGTGGTAAAAGAGAAACGAACAATATCTTTTTCGTGAGACAGTATTTCGCCGTACACAGAAACAATATGTTCAACATCCATTAGATGGATTTGTGTGTAAGTTTAGGTAAAAATATTTTAATTAAAAAATTATGGTATATTTAGGATACTGTTTTTTCTGTAAAATAATGAAATAAAGAGTGTGGAGGGGGTAAAGAAGGAAAATAATGGAAAGGAGCTTGAGAGAAGACGTTACCTCTTAATCGGGTAACTCCTTTTGGTTTGGGCCAAAAGGTTTCCTTGAAAGAGTTTCTGCACAAATGGAGGCTTCAAGGTATAAGGGAGGATTGTTGGGAGGATAATTTTTTAGATCTTGGGTGAACTTAATAGGTTTTATATGTGTGAGTAATGGGTATAAGTGTTGGCCTTTTATAGGGAAGGAAAATGACTCACATGGAATTTTTATAAACAAGTTAGGTGGGAACGTGTTATTAACTATAAAGTATTAAAAAACCAACCAAAATAAATAATATAAGTTTTATGGGTGACATATGGACATAAAATGGGTGTTGGACATGTTTCTAGGTAGTTTAAACCCTTAATTTTAATGTTTGGTCCCTAATTTAGCTTAATTTGGTCTTAACCACTGTGATTAATTTTAATCACTTTTACTAATCATTTTGGTAAAAAATTAATTTGGTCTTATTAGATTATATATTTTATCCTAAATAAAATTTGTATATAATATTTTAAAAATTCAATACACATAACAGGAAAAATTAAGATTAGGGCTAATCTTACGGGCGAGATGAAATAACGCGGTTTTTAAAGTAGAAAAATGTTAAAAAATTTGTCAAGATTTTAGATTCAATTTCAAAGTGGAATTGATTATTATGAATTAAATTTTATTAATAGATGTAATATTTATCTAATTTTACCTTAAAACAATTTTTACAATATAATTTAACATTAATAATTAATTATAAAAAAGGTCAGTTTTTTAACTAAAAAACAATATTTTTCACTATTCATCAAAAAATGATGTTTCTCAGAAAAATACCAAAAATTTACCTTATGATAAATTTGATGTTATGAATTCAAAAATGATATATATCTTATCAAATTAAATTTCTAAATGTGTATGATTTTTTTTATTAAATGTTGTCCATTCAGAAAACCGTATTTAAAAAAATGGACTTTACCAAAAATATTATCTTTCATTATCAATATGTTTTATTTATATAAAAAAATTATAAAAAATATTTGAAAATTAGTTATTACTATTCCTATAACTATGTTTAATTCTTAGGTTATAATTATCTCATTTAATTAATTATATAAATTGAAGTGCCCAGATCAGTGTGAATCACTGAGAGGGGGAGGGGGTGAATCAGTGATCCCTTAAAATCTTTTTACTAATTGATTCTTAATCAATTAAACCTCTATGTCTGGTTAAAGCCTCGATCCACTCTTCTTGTATCTCTCAACCTTTCTCGGATAATGCAGTAATGAAAAGGCACAGGACACAAGGATTTACAAGGTTCGGCACCAAAGGCCTACATCCTTGCCATGCTCTTCAAGCATGGATTCTCCCATTATAACTTGTTAGAATTACAATGGTCGATACAGCTTCCCACCGTATCTCTCCTGAGTCCCATAGGAGGGTCTTTATACTGCGTCCCACAGTGTTACCAGAGTCCCACTGGCCTGCTCCAGAATCCCACTGAAGACTTCTTCTCCCTGAGTCCCACAGGGTCTTCTCCTGGCTCCTCGAGTCGCACGAGTAGCTCTTCTTCACTTTAAGGTCTTCTTCAAGTATCCTCAGCAGTCTGGGATAAAGACTGCTGGCCTTGCTCGGTACCTCTGATCACTTGTGATGATCAGGTCTTCTCGTCTTGCTCGGGCTTTATCACCTTCTTCTAAGGATGACCCGGCTTCTCTCCAACTACTGAATACTCAGACAAATAATATCTTTAACTTCAGTCTGGTCCAGTCTCACACCAATTCAACTTCATGCACTGAATGCATGGAAACTCTGATTCCTCAAGATCTTCTGGTCTTGGACAACTCAGATGCACACCACTGATTTAGCACTGTTCACGTGTGCACGTGCATGCATGCATGCATGCACTTTCCCTTTCCTCTTCTTGGTGTAGTAGACCCACAAAGGGTGTAATCTCTTTTAGCACACACCTTATTTGAACTTCACACAATTAATTCAATTTGTTTACACACATAAATGTGTGTTCTACTTTAGTGTGAGTATTCTCCTTCTTCTCCTTCTTAGTGTGTATACACCACTTAGTACACACTAAGGTTCGGCCTTCACTTGTTTTGCACACACAATTTGTTCCACGTTTTGCACACACTTGACTTTGGCCTCTTCCCTCTTCTTGTTGCACACCCTTAACCCGTAGGTTGTTCTTCAATTATGTACACACAAAATGTGTCTTCACTTGGTGCACACACAAGGTCACAACCCTCGGCCTCTTCAAATGCACACACGGCCAAGTGTGCTCTTCCTCTTCACTTAGCACACACAAATAATATTCTTTAATTTGTTCTTCAATGTGTGCACCCACATAAGGGCTACGGCCTTCCTTGTTCACTTTGCACACAAGGCACTAAAGGCCTCGGGTCTTCCTCTTGTTTTGCACACACACAAATGTGGTGGCCTTCCACTCCTTGCACACACACAAAGTGTTCTTCTCCACTTATTCACACACACACCGGCCACGGGTTTTCTTCTCCAACACTGCCAAGTAGGTGCACTTGGTGCAACCAGGCGCGCAAGGGTGCGCGGCACAGGGGCGCGCAAGACTTCCTACCGCGGGGCGCGCAAGTGCTGCACCCGCGGGCACTTCCTCCTGCCGCACACGTATGCGGGCAGTGAGGGTGCCAATCCTTGAGCGCGCAAATTAAAGCGGCTCAGGATCTTCCTGTCGCGCAAGATAGCCGCGCAGGGAACTCTTTCGGGCCTCGGGTGGCACCGAGATCTTCAGCCGCGCAAGTACTTTGCGCGGCGGCTTCTTCTTCGCGAGGCAGAGGGATGCTCCGCGGGACTCCGGATCTTAACAAAATAATCAGCACATCAGCAGCTTAATGAGAGCTCGGGCTCTCTTTTTATAGGCGAAGCAGAGCCTCGGTTCATCCGCGTGGGATATCTTCAAATCCCCGAAGATTTCGGGATTTCAAGATTTCCTTAAATCTTGTTTTTCTTTTTATTTCACGCGGGTTTCTTCCTCTTTCTTTCCTCCTCGTGCATGCGACTCATAACGCATGCACGGCCTTCGTTAAAGGTCCAAACCATGCAAAGGCACGAACCCTCAAGGCCTCGGCAACTTCGTTTGCCTCGGCCTCGACCGAAATTCTCCATCTGTTGCATGCATGTGTATTTTTAAGCATGGATCGGTTCAGTAGGTCCAGACGAGTCGGATGGATGTCTTAGATCCTTCAGAGGTGGCCGGGAACTCGAAAACCGGCCACGGGTAGCCTCTGGTTCATCGGCGGCTCACGGGGAGGCTTCGGACGAGCTCGGCGAAGGAGACGACGCTGGGAGCCGTCGGATCGCCATTTAAATGACCGCGGACGGCTCAGATTATAACATCGCCGCGGAGATGGATCGTACGGTGGAGATCTCGCGCGAGATCAAACATGCAGCCAGGATTAGATCCCGGGATAAAAATCCCGTCCCACATCGAATCGGCCAGCGTTTTTGCTGCGGTTTATTACCCTGGCGCTGCCTCAACACGCCAGTTGAACTTCTCCCTCCACGGTGCCGCCCCGCACCGTGTTCTCCCTGCGGGCGCGCTCTGCGCCCACTCTCTGCTCCTGCGGGCGCGCTCCTAGCGCCCACTATGCATCCTGGGTGCGCGGGCTTCACCACCGCGTGCCCTCGGGGGCTTACACACGGCCCCCTGCGCTCCTCCGGGCATGCCCCAGGCGCCCATGCGGTGTCCTTGGGGTGCGCCCCTGCCTCAAGGATGCTGCCCTGGCCTTGAGGGTTCCCCATGGGCGTGGTGACCTTGAGTCCCACATGTGCCTTGGGTGATGACCCTCGGCTGGCCTCCTTGGTGGCCCAATTTTTTGGCAAAGTACAGAATAATAACTTTGTTAAAAACAAAGTATTCCATATAAGTTCAAGCCAAATGCCACATTCCAAGCCATCTTCTTCCCATCTCTATTCTTCTTCTTCTTAGAATTCCTCCATACTTCTTAAACAAATGTTCATCACTTAGGAATGGAAATTCTTGAAGGTTCTTCATCTTCAACCGAACACCTGAATCACTTAAATTATTCAAAGTGCTTCATTGATCTAATCAGAGATCAATTGGGGCTTTTTCTAATTCTCATGCACTAAGTAATAGTGCATGGACTTCTTCATCTCACTTCATCCACTTAGGAGGTGTGGATGGATCATCTTCCTCTTCTCATGCATTGTCAATACAATGCATGGTCTTCTAAAGCTTGTTGTGACATTGTATCCAGTTGATAAAAGTTCTTGGAACTTTAAAGATCAGTTCAACAATCGTCTGATGTTCTTAGAGAATGTTTCAACCATCATCTCCTATGTCACTTAGTGAATCTCCTAAGTGACATGCATCTTAGTACCATGGCCATTCTCTTTTCATCACCATCACCATCACATCCTTTGGCATTCACATCTTGACAATTCCTTGACTTCCATTCATTCCAAGACAACTTCATGCCTCATTGACAACAAATGCAACACAATGCACTTCAATCTCCCCCTTTGTATTTGTTGTCAATACACTCCTTTAGCACATATGAATGGGTCAATATGTGTGCCAATATTTTCTCCCCCTTATTGGAAATCAAATGCAAAGGGGTGGTGTGGTTCACTTTCAAAAATCTCTTCCTCCCTTTGAAAAGTATTTTCTTGAAAAACACTGAGAGAGGGATGATGTCACAAGTTCTTCTTTAGCAAAGAACCTTTAGTAAATCAGCTCTAAGTCTACTTGGGCTAACCCGGTGTAGAAAACAAGAGTGATATGACCAAGGTACTCAATGCTGTCCACCATTCACTATACATGTGAGATCATGCTTCAGGGGTTTGAAAATTTTTCAGATATAACAATGAATTTGCTAAATCCTGCACAACTTCACAAAACTCATTAGAAAGTTCAGTGCAATGATAAAGCTCCCCCTTTCATCCATTTGACTTCAATCCATACTCCCCCTTAATTGACAAGATAAACTCAATTAAGAAACAAGGGATGAAAGTATGATTGGAATACCTTCACTTTTCTCAAGATGGTATTAATCTCAAAATCCCATCTTCTTCAGATTGGCTCCCCCTCAAGGGGTGCACTCCATTCTGTCCAAACCATCCTCCAGATGAGAATGATCATCATCTTCAATTCCCTGCACTGTCAGCACATGTAAATACCAAAAGTATAAGGGAATAAGATGGAACCTCCTTGGTTCATCAATGTGAACAACAAGGTTGAGAAGATTCTCTCAACCGAGATGTCCCATTTTCACCAGTCTTCACACTTGCACATTTGATCTTCTTTGATGTTTGTGCTGGTGTGGATCTCAACCCATCTTCATGTGAAACCTTTTTCTTCCCTTTTGCTTTAGCAAATGCCAGAGCTTCATCTTCAGCTCTTTGTAGTTCTCTGGAAAGTTGCAACTGATGTGGCCATATGACAAGTAAATCATTTGGAAGAGTGGCCTCAGTTTTGGAAGTTCCACATGGTTCTTTGGATGCTGCTAAGCTACCTCTCTTAGGCAACTTATTTTCAATCAATCCCTTCTGCTTCTTCTTGATTGATTGTCTGTTTGAGTTCAGTTGGCTTCTATTTAGTTTCATGGCTTCTTTACAAAGGTCCATGATGTGTCCTTTCTTTCCACAGAAGAAGCATTTCTTGGTGGTACTTCCGGATGCATCACCCTTCTTGGACTCAGACTCCAAGGACTTCTCTTCCTTTTTCAACATCTTCTTGGAAGCTTTTTCATCTTTCTTCTGCTTGCTTCCCAAGGAATTTTTCTGAGCTAGGTTCTGTGATCTTTTCTTCCTTTGAGCTCTGGATACAGTTGGAGACTGACATGTATCTTTTTGACCACTTTTGCACACATCCCAGATGTTATCAAGTAATCCAAATCTATTTGCAGTAAACAGATGTCTCTGGACCTGTGGATGCTGCTTCTTTTCTTCTGGCTTGCTCCCCCTTGGCATGAGCTTCCTTTGTGCTTTGACATTTAGTGGATTGTACCAACAATCCTTTGCACAGTGCCCATACCTGTTACAACACCAGCATTGTCCCATGAATCTTGACCTCTTCAGTCCTTCTGATTGTAGGGTACTTTTCTTGACCTGTTGTGCTGTTTCAGGAGAGCTCTGCTTCTTTACTGCCTTCATCCATACTTGTTTGGAATTATTTTTCCATCCTGTACTTTTTGTGGAAACACAATTAGAAGCATCAGTACAAGATGGTATGGATGGTACCTTCTTTCTAGAAGATGTTGCACTTTTACTAGAGGATGTCCTTCTCTTAGAATCATCCTTCTCAAAGCATACTTGAGTAGCGACATTTCTTCTTTCAGCTGACTGGGAGGATTCAGCTTTGGGTGATTGCAGATTTTTCAACATCACCTCTAGTTCTAAGCATTTCATGTTAAGGGAGTTCTTCTCATCCTCAACAATTCTTAGCTTTCCTTCCCAATCTTCATTCAGCTGCTTCATCTGGTCTTCATGCACCTTCTTCATTTCAAGTAATGAGTTGTCAAGCTCCTTCACAATTTTGACTTTGTCTTCAATTTGAGCATCTCTGACAATCATTGAAACTTTATGCCTCTTTTCCAGTGCATGGAAAACATCTTTGATTATTACTTTAAATAATTCTTTCTCAGAAAGGCTTCTCTGCAATTCTTCAGCAGTGTCCTCATATCTTTCATTGCAAAGAGAAACGGTTTCATCTTTAGCATTTACCAGCTTTCTGAGAGTGTTGGTTATGCCAACCCTTTTTTCCAATTGGACTTCCAGAGAATTGGCTTCATCTTCTAGCTGTAATTTTTCTTCCTGAAGATCAAGGAGGCCTGTAGCTATACACATTGCAATTTCCTTGGGGACTCTCTTCTGAAGATATTTGATTGCATTTAGAAGATCATTGTTTCTTCCATCTTCATCACAGCTAGAGCATGCTTCATCAGAAGAATGATAAAAGGAATTGTCATCTGATGTGACTTTCACATTTCTTTCCATAGAAGGAGTTTCTCTGATTGCATCAACCTTCTTCTTCATCTTCTTGGCCTGTTTCTTCTTTCTATTTTTCTGAGTCTTGGCAGATATCTCCATTTGAGGCTGGTCACTCATTTCCTCAAATCTGCACTCCATATAGACTCCCTTGGATCTTTTAGAGGTAACCTCCCTCTGATACCAATTGAAGTGCCCAGATCAGTGTGAATCACTGAGAGGGGGAGGGGGTGAATCAGTGATCCCTTAAAATCTTTTTACTAATTGATTCTTAATCAATTAAACCTCTATGGCTGGTTAAAGCCTCGATCCACTCTTCTTGTATCTCTCAACCTTTCTCGGATAATGCAGTAATGAAAAGGCACAGGACACAAGGATTTACAAGGTTCGGCACCAAAGGCCTACATCCTTGCCATGCTCTTCAAGCATGGATTCTCCCATTATAACTTGTTAGAATTACAATGGTCGATACAGCTTCCCACCGTATCTCTCCTGAGTCCCACAGGAGGGTCTTTATACTGCGTCCCACAGTGTTACCAGAGTCCCACTGGCCTGCTCCAGAATCCCACTGAAGACTTCTTCTCCCTGAGTCCCACAGGGTCTTCTCCTGGCTCCTCGAGTCGCACGAGTAGCTCTTCTTCACTTTAAGGTCTTCTTCAAGTATCCTCAGCAGTCTGGGATAAAGACTGCTGGCCTTGCTCGGTACCTCTGATCACTTGTGATGATCAGGTCTTCTCGTCTTGCTCGGGCTTTATCACCTTCTTCTAAGGATGACCCGGCTTCTCTCCAACTACTGAATACTCAGACAAATAATATCTTTAACTTCAGTCTGGTCCAGTCTCACACCAATTCAACTTCATGCACTGAATGCATGGAAACTCTGATTCCTCAAGATCTTCTGGTCTTGGACAACTCAGATGCACACCACTGATTTAGCACTGTTCACGTGTGCACGTGCATGCATGCATGCATGCACTTTCCCTTTCCTCTTCTTGGTGCAGTAGACCCACAAAGGGTGTAATCTCTTTTAGCACACACCTTCTTTGAACTTCACACAATTAATTCAATTTGTTTACACACATAAATGTGTGTTCTACTTTAGTGTGAGTATTCTCCTTCTTCTCCTTCTTAGTGTGTATACACCACTTAGTACACACTAAGGTTCGGCCTTCACTTGTTTTGCACACACAATTTGTTCCACGTTTTGCACACACTTGACTTTGGCCTCTTCCCTCTTCTTGTTGCACACCCTTAACCCGTAGGTTGTTCTTCAATTATGTACACACAAAATGTGTCTTCACTTGGTGCACACACAAGGTCACAACCCTCGGCCTCTTCAAATGCACACACGGCCAAGTGTGCTCTTCCTCTTCACTTAGCACACACAAATAATATTCTTTAATTTGTTCTTCAATGTGTGCACCCACATAAGGGCTACGGCCTTCCTTGTTCACTTTGCACACAAGGCACTAAAGGCCTCGGGTCTTCCTCTTGTTTTGCACACACACAAATGTGGTGGCCTTCCACTCCTTGCACACACACAAAGTGTTCTTCTCCACTTATGCACACACACACCGGCCACGAGTTTTCTTCTCCAACACTGCCAAGTAGGTGCACTTGGTGCAACCAGGCGCGCAAGGGTGCGCGGCACAGGGGCGCGCAAGACTTCCTACCGCGGGGCGCGCAAGTGCTGCACCCGCGGGCACTTCCTCCTGCCGCACACGTATGCGGGCAGTGAGGGTGCCAATCCTTGAGCGCGCAAATTAAAGCGGCTCAGGATCTTCCTGTCGCGCAAGATAGCCGCGCAGGGAACTCTTTCGGGCCTCGGGTGGCACCGAGATCTTCAGCCGCGCAAGTACTTTGCGCGGCGGCTTCTTCTTCGCGAGGCAGAGGGATGCTCCGCGGGACTCCGGATCTTAACAAAATAATCAGCACATCAGCAGCTTAATGAGAGCTCGGGCTCTCTTTTTATAGGCGAAGCGGAGCCTCGGTTCATCCGCGTGGGATATCTTCAAATCCCCGAAGATTTCGGGATTTCAAGATTTCCTTAAATCTTGTTTTTCTTTTTATTTCACGCGGGTTTCTTCCTCTTTCTTTCCTCCTCGTGCATGCGACTCATAACGCATGCACGGCCTTCGTTAAAGGTCCAAACCATGCAAAGGCACGAACCCTCAAGGCCTCGGCAACTTCGTTTGCCTCGGCCTCGACCGAAATTCTCCATCTGTTGCATGCATGTGTATTTTTAAGCATGGATCGGTTCAGTAGGTCCAGACGAGTCGGATGGACGTCTTAGATCCTTCAGAGGTGGCCGGGAACTCGAAAACCGGCCACGGGTAGCCTCTGGTTCATCGGCGGCTCACGGGGAGGCTTCGGACGAGCTCGGCGAAGGAGACGACGCTGGGAGCCGTCGGATCGCCATTTAAATGACCGCGGACGGCTCAGATTATAACATCGCCGCGGAGATGGATCGTACGGTGGAGATCTCGCGCGAGATCAAACATGCGGCCAGGATTAGATCCCGGGATAAAAATCCCGTCCCACATCGAATCGGCCAGCGTTTTTGCTGCGGTTTATTACCCTGGCGCTGCCTCAACACGCCAGTTGAACTTCTCCCTCCACGGTGCCGCCCCGCACCGTGTTCTCCCTGCGGGCGCGCTCTGCGCCCACTCTCTGCTCCTGCGGGCGCGCTCCTAGCACCCACTATGCATCCTGGGTGCGCGGGCTTCACCACCGCGTGCCCTCGGGGGCTTACACACGGCCCCCTGCGCTCCTCCGGGCGTGCCCCAGGCGCCCATGCGGTGTCCTTGGGGTGCGCCCCTGCCTCAAGGATGCTGCCCTGGCCTTGAGGGTTCCCCATGGGCGTGGTGACCTTGAGTCCCACATGTGCCTTGGGTGATGACCCTCGGCTGGCCTCCTTGGTGGCCCAATTTTTTGGCAAAGTACAGAATAATAACTTTGTTAAAAACAAAGTATTCCATATAAGTTCAAGCCAAATGCCACATTCCAAGCCATCTTCTTCCCATCTCTATTCTTCTTCTTCTTAGAATTCCTCCATACTTCTTAAACAAATGTTCATCACTTAGGAATGGAAATTCTTGAAGGTTCTTCATCTTCAACCGAACACCTGAATCACTTAAATTATTCAAAGTGCTTCATTGATCTAATCAGAGATCAATTGGGGCTTTTTCTAATTCTCATGCACTAAGTAATAGTGCATGGACTTCTTCAGCTCACTTCATCCACTTAGGAGGTGTGGATGGATCATCTTCCTCTTCTCATGCATTGTCAATACAATGCATGGTCTTCTAAAGCTTGTTTTGACATTGTATCCAGTTGATACAAGTTCTTGGAACTTTAAAGATCAGTTCAACAATCGTCTGATGTTCTTAGAGAATGTTTCAACCATCATCTCCTATGTCACTTAGTGAATCTCCTAAGTGACATGCATCTTAGTACCATGGCCATTCTCTTTTCATCACCATCACCATCACATCCTTTGGCATTCACATCTTGACAATTCCTTGACTTCCATTCATTCCAAGACAACTTCATGCCTCATTGACAACAAATGCAACACAATGCACTTCATAAATAAAATGATGTTTCATAGAAACTCAGTGTTGTGTGCATCGTACGCCAAGTCAGTGTTGTTTGTAGTGCAAGACAAGTCAGTATTACATGTAGTGAAATAAAATTTGGTATTTCTTGTAGTTTAATCCATGTCGGTATTTCATGTAGTGAAATATAAGTCAGTATTGCGTGTAGCACAAGCCCAGTCAGTATTGCGTGTAGCACAAGCCGAGTCGGTATTGCGTGTGGCGCAAGCCAAGTCAGTATTGCGTGTGAAAGGAATATTTGACTTAGAGTTTTAGTATATATATATATATATATAATAAATATTTTTAGTGTCACAGGAAATGAAAAATATCAAAAAGATAAATTAATTTGAAAAAAAATAATTCACAAAATCTTGGGGTGTTACATTCTACCCCCCTTAAAATGAATTTCACCCTTGAAATTCATCTGGGTTATCAAAGGTTTAATACTTGAAAGTTTCATTCATAGAAACCCACATCATAAAAATGGATACTAAAACATCCTTTAAAAAGGGAAATTTGGAACCATAATAGTTATCCAAAGTAACATATAATGAGACTCCCACATAGAAGAACATAGGTGGTAAGCTAAAACATGGACATGGAAGAGAAATATTACTATCAAGTTCTAATGGAGAGTGATAAAGAGAAAGATCATGAAAAAGTTAACATTTACAAATCCATAAATTTGCTATGACATAAGGGACCTTCTGATTCATAAAAAATGTAGGTATAGGACAAGATTTTTGGTTTCAAGATCCTTTTTCCAAAAGTTAAAGAATTTTCATGAAAATTCATACTTGCAAAATTTTAGGAAAACGTAACCCTATTTTGTTTGTTGATCTAATTAACCTCTTTCTATAAAAAGGGAAGGTGACTTTTTCATTCCTCATGTACTAAAAGATCATGAGATCCATGATATGCCATCCCATTTTTCATCAGTTATCATCAACACAAATTAGTTTGAATAGGCTATCCAATATGAATAAATATTCATATGGAGTGATAACACTTTTATATTACTGACTTAATCCATAGTTTAACTTAAACATTCCCTAAATTGTTATCCTTATAATCCTTCTGAAAGATTGAAATTTAAATCTTTGGAATTAATTTCTTGAAATCATCTCAACATTAATCCACCATATAACCCAAATCACCACTTTGTTTCCACATTCCAAACACGTGAATACCCTCATCATATAACCTCTTGAAACATGTTAATAACTTGAATTACCAAAAATCATTTTGGAAAAAATGAATTCTTCCTCATTCCAAAGTATATTGTATTTATTCCTTAAACCCAAAAATGTTGTAAACTTCATTACTGATAGCATAAACTGCTTATCAATAAGTTCTTACTTAGTTCCAAGAAAAAAAAATCCCATTTACTTATTCATATCCCATGTATCTTCATACTTACAACATTATCTTATCATAAAGAACATATTAAGGGTTACCTTCTCTTAGTCAAAATATCACATTGTCATTAAATCACTTCACCAATCCAACATAAACTTGTAAATACTGAGTGAAAAAAACATAAGTAGAACAATCCTTGTATATTTCATCATTCATAACTTGTGAATCCAAATACATAAAAACATTTATTATTACACTTCATCCTTATTCCATTAACTAGGATACCTCATACTATTATGCAATATTTCTTTCCCTTTAAATTTCATTTGTAGTCTCATCATCATCAACAATATAACCATTAATCATACCACCTTGCTGATTCTCTTTAGGAACTTTCCTCTTGGGACACTGGGTTTCATAATGAACATTAACTACACACTTAAAACAGTTAGCCTTCAATGACAACTTAGGGAGGCCAAAATTCCCAGAAATTTCATTTTTCCCTTGCAGTCACTTGCTTTGTGTCATTCTTTTCCACAATCAAAACATCTTCTTGTTCCTATAAAACATTCAATTAGGTGATTCCTTCCACATTATTAACATAAAGGAAACTGAATATTCTTTCTTATATGTTTTCCAATACACAAACTCTCATAGAAATCCTTCCTTCTGTTCCTTAGTGAGTCTGAGAGTTGGTTAAGGTAAATGTTGTTAATCATGTTCCATGAAAACTGATTTAGCATGATCACAACATCTTTCACTCCAGTGATCATCCCCCTTGACTGATCATCAACAAATCATCCATCACATCCAACATTAATCTAGTTCCTTCCGGTTCCGGCCATTGATTAAAACTAAAAGCATAGTGTTAGAATTACTTATTATAGTAGAAAACCATGTATTCATGAAAATAATTTCTTATAGGATATCTAAATCACATAACCTTTCTCAATCTATGAAACCCTAGGTTCATACTAGGTTATTCATAAACAACTATATTTAAATCCTTCAAAATGGTTTTTGAAGAGTTTTTGAATTCCCAATGCATATCCCCTAGAGTGTCAAACCAGGTGTGCAACAAGGCCTATTTTCATGTACCTAATTACCCCGAGTCAAGCTCAGAACATCTTGTTGGAGTTGTTACCCCTAAGTACATATATTCTAGATCCACATCCACTTGTAGTATCCATAAAGGGATTTATTTCTCAGAATCCACATAATCCATCCTTTATCAAAATTCTAGGACATTTTCCTAAACATTGACACATCCTTATACTTATCCTTAGAGACATCCCTAGACATATCCATAGAAATATATCTAGAGATATCAATAAGGTTTTATCATTCTAGTTTCCAAAGGTTAACTAAAACTGTACTCTGATCCTACTATAGTGAACCAGGCTTGACATACATGGATATTAAATCATTTTAGATAAATATTTAGTACATTATAATAATACATTACCGAGGACTATGATAGTTTAATGTATTTGGAAACATGGGAAAAAAATATTTTATCCTAGTGAAAGATATTCAATATCTCCCATATAGATCTCCACCTTTATTAGTTCTATCTAAAAACTTTCTTCATAACCTGGGGAAGGAAATATAAGAAATGGGTGAGATAAAATGCTTAGTAAGGGTAAACAAGGGAGATATATAAACATAATCATGAGATTAAAGGGTATGTTAACATGATCAAAACATTAGAAGATCATACCCTTCATGTCAAAGATTATAAACATGAATCATGGAAGAAATATTGGATGTTAATAAGGCATGAATCATAAATAAGTAAAGGACATAATCCATGAAAGCATATCATAGGAAAAAAACATAGAATTGTGACATAAAAAAACACGTGATATAATTCTATATAAGTCAAGACACATAGATAGAACTTATCAGGGCACTTCATGGGAACTTCACCCACTGGGTGGGACACACCACCATTCCCAATCACAGTTCTTTATTTGTAAGGGATTGGGTTTCCCTATCTTCCCATAATGGACTGGGTTTCCCCATCTTCCATCATCCTGGTGACTAAACCTACTGGGCAGGACATACCACAATCCCTAGTGGAATTCCTTTCTCTGTAAGGGATCAGGTTAACCCATATTCAAATAGTGGATCAAGCCTGTTGACTTGATTTCCATCATTATCTTGTGAGATGTAAAACTTTACCCAATTAATTAGAGGGAGATATAGGTCCCACTCATCACATAATAAAGTCACACATACATGTTCCATAATATCATAAATAAACATATCATAACCCATGAAATGAAATGGGTATCATAAACATGTAAACATATCATAACCTATGGAAAGAGTTACAGGTTTTATAATCATTCCATAAAAATCATAACCTGTAAAAGAGAAACAGATCTCATATATATATAACCCATGAAGGAGAAATGAGTTTCACAATAACCATGACATTAATCACAACTCATTCATAGAAATGATATGAATGTAACCTTTAGACCATTTCCTAGAAAGGCATGAGTAACATCAATATATGTATTCTTATATGGAAAATAATTTTGAAATATCCACTAAAAATGTTTCTTGAGGAAAATATCCTTTCTTGTTTGAAAAATTATTTTTAATACATGAAACCATTTTAAAATCATTTTCTTATAAAATACCTTGAAAACATATGAAATCATTTTAAAAAAAATTTTCCTTGAAAAATTATAAAGTAAGCTTCAAAACATTTTAATTTTTCTTTGAAAACACTTTTAAAAAATTTAAAGAGAGATTGAAAATGTTTAGAAAACCATTTCTTTGAAAATAGTTTGAAATGATATAAATAAATCTTGAAAATGTTTCAAAAACCATTTCTTTGAAAACACTTTTAAAACATATAAATAAAGCTTGAAAATGTTTTGAAAACCATTTCTTTGAAAACAAATTGAAATAATATAAAGAAATATTGAAATTTTTTTGAAAACCATTTCTTTGAAAAAACTTTAAAAACATATAAATAAATATTGAAAATGTTTTAAAAATTATTTCTTTGAAAAAACTTTAAAAAATTATAAATAAATCTTGAAAACATTTTGGAAACCATTTTTAAACATATTTTTTTGAAAACCCTTTTCTTTAGAAATAGATTTTAAAACATATAAAGGAATATTTTAAAACTATAAACATTTTTGAAAGCATTTTTGAAAACATTTTGAAAACATGGTTTTTGAAATAACACAGATTTCCAAGAGAAAAGAAATATACGATCATAATTTTCTTAAAAAGATTTTCTTAATTCTCTTATGTACCAAAGAGAGGAAAAATGGTACTAATACATGATTATATCATGAATAAATAGAGGAGGAGGAAACTTAGAAATATTATTGAGATATGGATCATAATATTTCATCAAAAGAAGCATAAACATAAACAATCTCGAAGGGCGATGTTATTGTCTCAATAAACTTTTATAAATTGGTAACATGGGATCATACTCTCCATGTAAGAAAATGAAATTAATTTAAGAATATACTATCATGTAAATATTTATATTCATGATATATCATGTAAAATATAAATATATGTACCTATAAAAAGAGTTTAGGTGCATAAAAAAACATGAGTCTCAAAGAAGGAAAATTGAGACAAAACATTTTACATATTTGGTAACTTTTGAAACTTAAACCCCATGAAAGAAGGATCATAAAATGCACATGTGAATACCCATAAATTTAAGTATATTATTCATATGATACAATCATGGGAAGTACATAAACCACACAGAAAGAAAGATTGGAGAACATAACATGTATCTCACATAAATTAAAAGTGAGATGAAATTCCCCTTACCATATGTCTTGAGTCTCATAATACTCATTCAAACCACCTGTATGATAAATATAAATTTATTATAAATCTTTTAAATAACCATATTATTATATATAATACCATATATGGTTTGGTTATGACCTTATATTACCTTATTGTTAACGATCATATGTTAAGGTTTCACTTTGGGTAATATTTTCTTAGTTCTTCACATGTGTCTTAATTTGCTATATCGTTAGTTCTTATACTTATATCATGATTTCAGAATGTAAATAATGATATAAATATCATTTATATCTAGTATATGTATATTATAATGATCTATATCATCGAGTGGTGATTATCCACTGAATGAGGCTAATATTCATTGTTAATATATATAATATTCATGTGCTTTATTTTTCATAAACACCATTTTAGTGCATTTTACACTTTGAACATTATTTCATATTATAATTGTAATTCCTTCTTAAAATGCACTATTACATGGTACATTTTTGAAAATCATTTAAAGTATCCAATGATCTTGATTTTTTTTCATATTTAATTTTCATGTTTCTCATTACATTGGTAACAATTCATACTTTTAGAGTACTTGAAGATTCATATTGGAAGACCACTAAAGTTGGCCTTGAACAAACAACATTCTGGGTGAAGTAAACTAGACAACATCCCAATAAAACTACTTTAGATGCCAATATACAAGCCCAATAATTCTAAAAATTAAACCGAATATAGATGAAATCATGTAGAAAATTTCATTAAATAGTGAACAAAGCTAATTCTGATGTTTGAATAGAGTTATAGGTGGTCCAAGTTGGAGGTAAAATTCTGGGCCAGATTCTGCGGCCCAGAAAAACAGCCCACCATTTCAATAATATCTCGCAAACCAAAATTCCATTTGGGATGAAATTTTACATGATATTAGTACAGATATGGAGATCCATTTTCTTACACTATTTACCACTATAATCTAGCCATCTATAAGGTCATTTAGATGCTTCTGTTTAGTGGATAAAAGCTGGCTGTCACTTCGGGTCAAGGATAAAGAAGTCCACTCTCCCTTACTTTCCACCACCCTAGGCCTACCATAATCAAGTGAGATCATTTTTACTATTGGTATCTCAACCCAAGCATCTTTAAATGACTATTTAAGGCAGTGGTGGTGGAGGAGTTTATCATCTTTGGTGCTTTGTTTAATTGTAATGTTATGCTATGAATTTGTTGCCTTAAGTTTGTATTTCTCATTTCAGTTGTTAAATTCACCTTAGTTTATTAATATGATTTCTTATTATACTGTTATTTTGTTCTTATTTATATCACATTGATACTTTTGGTTCAAGGTGTGAATTTATTCACACCAAACCTTGTGAAATTATCACACAATGGTGGAGTGATTGTTATTTCATTGTCTTTTTTTTACTTCTCCAATTCCTCCCTCATGAGTCTACTTTCCAATTACATTGAAACCATATAATCAATGAAGGGATAACACACTTATGGGTTGATCCAAGGGAGTATAAAGGGTCTGTATTGGATGTTATTTCTCACTCCATTAATTTCTAATCACTTCTTTTAATTGAGAATTTTGTTTGAAGATCTTCAAACTCATTCGTCCTTGTTGAATTTAAGCCAACACACTTCAAGTGATAATACAAACCTTTACCTTGAAGTGATAAAAAATTTAACCCTTAAAGTGTATATGTGATTAGTATTAAAGTGTTTAGGTATTAAACCAGTAAGTGATTATGTTTTTTGATCTTCTTAAATGAACCCATCTCAAATATAAGAAATTGAAATAGTTGAAAAAGGAATGCATCTAATCCACCCCAAGTGATAACCTAGGATCAAATCATTATTTTAAATTGAATTCAATTAAGTCTATTAGGGTTTACTTAAACCAATATAAATCAACCCAAGTTGGCCACTTCATAGAAAAAAATAATCCATTGAATGTATGTGTCTGTAGGTTACTTCTTAGGTCTCTAAGGATTCGATACCCCAAGCTAAACTACAAGAGACCGCTTAACCCTAAAAACTTGGGTAAATTTAGGAGAGACCAAATTTTGGCACAGTTTCCGAGGACCCAAATAAGTTATATAAACACCCATTCTATTCTCCCCTATTTCTTCTATTCTCATCCAAATTCTCTTATCTTTTCCCTTTCTCATTTTTTTTTCTTTTGGCGCATGTACGCCTACACTCGTGACCAATCAAACCGTCTAGTTAGGGTGGATAGTCCTGGGGTGGGGAAGTCAAGTACACCAAAGGAACTCTTTCCATTAGATTGTAATCTTCCAAATACTTCAGAGTCAAAAATTGAGCCTATTTCAATTGAAGTTATTCAAATAATCCAAATCATAAACCCGAGTGGGAACCAAAATGGAAATCCAAATGAGGTAGCCCCAAACACGGGGAATGCAGTCAATCAAACCATGAATGACTAACTCACACCTGCCTGGACCATTTCCCCCTCATGCATTATACATAATTCCCTAGGATATTCCAAATATATCTTTAAACCTCATTTCCTAAACCACCTTCCCACATTCCATGGAATGGAGTCCGAGATGCCCTACCTTCATGTCAAGGAGTTCAATGACATTGTAGAACCATGTGTCCCCCACATCAACTAGAATCAGCTAAGATGAGGCTATTTACTTTTTCTTTAAAGTATTGAGATAAAAATTTGCTAAAAAATCTTATACCATCATCCATTATCTCTTAGGACCAATTACAAAGACAAATTTACAAAAAATACTTTCCCCACTACAAAACAATTACACTTAAAAAGAGCATCCAATTTGTTTTTGAAAAAGAGGGAGAGTCATTCTATGAAACATGGGAGATGTTCAAAGACACCCTAAACATGGTTCCACACCATGGTTTTTCTATTATTTAAAAACTTAGAATTATCTATGAAGGGTTCGGACTGGGGAACAAACAATTCATTGACATGATGTGTAATGTGACCTTTAAAAAAAGCCCCAAATGATGATTATGAGTATCTAGAAATACTTTATGAACAAAACCAAACTTGGGGAACATCAACTTATTCTGAAAAGCCACAAAGAACTACTAGAATGCATACAATTATAGAAGAGTAAATCCTTAGGGCTAAACTTGCTACACTCACTAGGAAGGTCGAGGAGATCGATCTTAGGAAGGTCCATGAAATTCAAACTGTTGACCTTGTTTGTACAATTTATGACAAAAATGACCACAAGACTGAAAACTGCCCAACCATACCTTCCATTAAAGATGTTCTTCTAGGTGGACCACCAATAGAGGTCAATGCTCTGAACTTTCAAAAGCCCCAATACCAAAACACATTCAACCCAGGGTATAATAACCACCCAGGCTTCCGCTAGAAAGATATCCAACAAACTAGCCAACCAAAAGGACCAAACCCCTAACATTCACACAATTTCTAAAACCATAACAAATTCCAACCACAAATAGTATAATACCAACATCCTTCTATCCAATACCAACAACCCATCCAACAACCAAAGTATCCTCCTGGGATAAACCAACCAGCACAAGCCCCTACCCAGTCCGCCCTCTACCAATCCTTGAACAGTTGTGTAAAAAAATGGAGAAAATGAACTCAGAAGTCTCATCCCTTAAACATTAACTACAAATCATAAAAACTGAGAAGGAACCCATGCCTACTCAGGTGGTACCATCCTCAACTTTAAGGAGAGAGTCAAGTTTCACTGAAACAACTCATGAAAAACTGAAGGCTGTGATAGTTTTAAGAAGTGGGAAATCAATTGAGAAACATGAAAAAATAATTCAAAAACCATTTTAAGATTCAAAATATAATGAAATTTAAATGAAACACCTGATCAAATAGAAAAAACTAATAACAATGTGAAAGAAACAACTTTTCAAAAAACAATCCCACAAACTTCACCATTCCCTCAATGCATGAGGGGGAAAACTAAGCATGAATTGAGTGAAACATTGAGGGAAATATTCTCAAAAGTCAAGTTAAAAATTCCACTCCTCGATTCCATTCAAACCATTCATGCATACTCAAAATACATTAAGGAACTCTGAACATTTAAAAAGAAATTCTCACATAATAACCAAGTCCTTCTAGAAGCAAATGTTATCACAATAATCCAAGGAACCCTTCCACTAAATATGAAAGACCCAAAATGACCTTATATCAATGTTGAACTTGGAGAGAACAAAGTTTTCAAAGACTTGTGTGACCTAGGTTCCAGTTTCAATCTCATTCCCTATGTTGTGTATTTCCAGTTAGGACTGCAAGAGCTTTAACCCACATCTATCACACTTCAACTTGTTGATCGTAGCATTAGGGTTACAAAGATAATTTTAAAGGATGTTATGGTAAAATTAGAAAAATTCATCTACCATACTGAATTCATTGTACTTGATAACAATCCAAACTTAGGAAACAAGGAACAAAACCTAATCATCCTTGGCCATACCTTCCTTGAAACAATAAACTCTATTATCCGAGTCTGAAATGGGAACATAAACATCACCTTTGGAAACATGAGTCTAGAATTGAAAATCTACAATGTAAACTCTCAAATTTGGGATAATGAAGAAATCCATGAGGTTAATTGGATTGGTAGTGTTGATAGTGAACTTGAGGATCATCAAGGAATTACTGAAGGATGTTTAAGTCAAGAAGAGATTGATTTTCGTTGTTCACATGAGGGAAATTTTTCTCCTTAGATTTAATCTCTTTCAGATAGCTCTATTGAAGATTTTATTGAATCACCAATAAATGATACCATTGGTGAAATCAATAACATTGAGTCCATACCCATTCAGGACACAAATCTGGATAATTTAGTGGATGAAAATTCTATTCACAAGTAACCAATTATGTCAAGAAATATGAACAAAGAAACGAAGTTCAATACAAAGTTCCATCCTTACTTGTAAAGTGATAACCAATCAGATCTAGAATTTAAGGTTCTACCTTCATCACTCAAGTATGCATTCTTAGGGGACAATTGATCCTTTTCTGTTGTCACTTCCTCCTCTCTTGAATCTAATCAAGAGATGATGCTTCTGGATGTCCTAAGAAAGAATAAGAAAGCAATTGGATGGACCCTTTCTGATATCCATGGGATTATCCCACTCATTAGAACTCATAGAATTTTTCTTGAATCTGAATCCAAACCATGGCGTCAACCTTAGTGGAGACTCAATCCAAATCTTATAGATGTGTTAAGGAAATAACTTCTTAAGTTGTTGAAAGTGGGTATTATCTACCCCATTGCTGAGAGTGAGTGGGTAATCCCAATTCAAGTTGTCCCAAAGAAAACTGGAATCACTGTGATCACCAATGAGGATGGTGTCATTCTCCCCACAAGGGTCAGTAGTGGATGGAGAGTCTGTATTGACTATGAGAATCTCAACTCTTGTACCAAGAAAGACCATTTCCTATTTCCCTTTATTGATCAAGTCCTCGAGAGATTGGCGGGTCATAAATTCTATTACTTCCTAGAAAATTCTCAGGGTATAATCAAATCAAGGTATCCTTAAAGGATCATGTAAAAACAACCTTCACTTGTCCATTCTGCACTTTTTCCTTCAAGCGCATGCCCTTTGGGTTATGTAATTCCCCTGGTACCTTCTAGCGGTTCATGATGGGAATCTTCTCGGACATAGTGGGGGATTGTTTAGAGGTCTTCATGGATAACCTATCCATATTTGAGGATACTTTTTAGGGATTCCTTCTAAATTTTGAAAGGGTTTTTTCAATATGCGAGGATAATAATCTCATCTAAATTGAAAAAATGCCATTTCATGGTAAAGGAAGGACTTGTTCTAGGACATCTGGTATCTGGTAGAGGGATAGAAGTTGATAAATATAAGGTCAAAATAATTCATCACATTCCCTCTCCTGAAATTGTTAAGAAAGTGAGGTATTTCTTAGGAAATTATGGTTTCTATAGAAGGTTCATCAGGAAATTCAGCTCTATTTCTCGACCACTTTGTGCTCTATTGGTGAAAGATGCTTCATTTTTATGGACAAAAAGCTGTGAGGAATCATTATCTACACTCAAGTCAGCTCTTGTATCTCCACCTATCATGAAATCTCCAATTTGGAAACTTCCTTTTGAACTCATGTGTGATGCTAGTGACTTCGCTGTAGGAGTAGTCTTAGGAAAACAGTGTGAGAAAACTCAATATGTCATTTCTTATGTAAGAAAATATTTAAATGATGCACAAATCATCTAAACCACCACTGAGAAGGAGTTACTTACTGTTGTGTTTTCCTTAGAAAATTTTAGGTCCTACCTCTTAGGATCCCCCATCACTGTGTTCACTGACCATTCTGCACTAAAATACCTCTTCCAGAAACAAGATTATAAGGTTAGATTGATTAGGTGAGTCCTTATTTTACAAGAATTTGACCTCACAATCAAGGAAAAAAATGGTGTTGAAAATGTTACAGATGATCATCTCTCTAAGATATAATTTACTGAAAAATTATCTCACCTTTATATGTCTGATTCATTCCCTGATGAACACCTGTACTCTGTGGGTGAGTTCCCATGGTATGACGACATAGCTAACTTCTTAGTTACAGGAGTCATTCCAAAATTATTAGGGAATAAAGCTTAAATGAAATTACTTTATGATGTTAGGAACTATGTGTTTGATGATCTATACCTCTATAAGTTCTGCCCTGACCAAGTCATTGGGAGGTGTGTCCTAGAATATGAACAAGAGTCCATCCTTAAATTCTGTCATAGTGAGGCATGTGCAAGTAACTTTTCCTCTAATAAAACTTCTACAAAGGTTCTTGAGTGTGGTATCTTATACCCCACTATCTTAAGGGACTCCTACACATTTTGTCAACAATTTCCTAGGTGTCAACAAGTAGGGTCCATCACAAAAAGGAATCAAATGCCACTAACTACCATCTTAGTGATTAAAATCTTTGACTGCTGGGGAATCGTTTTCATGGGTCCCTTCCCAAAATCTAGGGGATATCTGTACATTCTTCTAGCTATTTATTATGTATCCAAATGGGTTGAGGAAATTTCTAAAAAATCCAATGATCATCAAACCGTGATTAGATTTCTCAAGGAAATCATACTCTCTAGATTTGGAATTCCTAGGTCTATCATTAGTGATCACAGAACTCATTTTTTCAATCTTCCATTCTCAAAACTTATGGAAAAATATGGAATTTCTCACAAAGTGTCCACTGCTTACCACCTACAGACCAAAGGTCATGTTAAGTTAGACAATTGGGGAATCAAACAAATTATTGAGAAAAAGGTTAATCCATCTAGGAAATATTGGTCAAGCAAACTCTTAGATTCTCTTTGGACATATAGAACCACATATAAAACCATTTTAGGAATGCACATATATAAGTTGGTTTATGGAAAAGCATGCCATTTTCCATTAGAGATTGAACATAAGGATTTTTGGGAAATTAAGAAAATGAATTATGACCTCTCATTGGTCAAAACAAAAATGAAATTAGATATCAATGAACTTGAGGATCTTAGGATGGAGGATTATGAAAATTCAAGGATAGATAAAGCTAGAGTTCAACCCTACCAATCCAGAAATCTTAAAACCAAACAAATTGTACCAGGTAAACCTATTCTTTTGTATAGATATAAACTTTATTTACACCCAGGAAAGTTGAGGTCCAGATGGTTGAGTCCATACATAGTGCATAAGGTGTCCCCATAGGGCTGTAGAAATTCAAGATCCCACAAATGGTCAAACCTTTAAAGTTAATGGTCATAGAGTCAAACCATTCATTCAACCATTACAAAAACATAAATTAGATGAAGACTTGTTTGAAACAACCTCAGATGAAGAAAATACTTAAAAAATTAGGGGTCTAAGTCAATCTAGCAACATTAAGCAAAAGCACTGCACAGGAGGTAACCCGTAGTTTTCATGTTTCCAATATTTTTGAATCATCTTTATTTTTCAAATAGGATTAATAAATCAATTTTATATTTAAAAAAATATTTAACTCTAAATATGATAGTACGATAGATTGTTGACTTATTCTTCTATTATGAGTATGGATGGGTATGAAAGGGGAGCACCGTATTCATCCGTGTCATGTGGTGTAATCCTTAAGTAATACCTTACCCAGAAATTTAAAAAGAAGACAATGTATCATCCATTTATTTTTATTTTTATGTGTTTGTAGGTTAAAATAAAAATACAAAAAATATATAATATTTAAAAAAATTAAAAGGACATGTCGTAGGTCATGGGGAAAACCCCGCCACAACTGGAGAAGCTATGGGGACTCGAACCCAAGACCAAAGGGAGACAAGGGCGCACTCTTACCACTGACCTACAGTTATAGTGCTTCCTTATTCTATAATTTTTATATATATACTTATATTTTAATTTTTTTATTATTATAAATATATATATATATATATATTGTTTTGTTTTGTTTGTTTTTTTCCTTTTTCCACTAGGGAACTCTATGAGTAACATGAATATCAAAGGATTAAATTGGGGTAACATGGACTTCAACTTCAACCATGAGGTGAATTAATTCTATGATCCTCATTTTAAATTTCCTTTTTGAACTCCCCTTCTCTACCTCTACCCCCTTCTAATTTTTTGTTTTTTTCAAAAACTGGGGACAATGTTATTTTTTGTTGGGGGGATGAAATAAAAAAAATTGATTTTGTGTGAAAAAAAGATTTTAAAACAAAAAGTGCGCCTTAATGGAAGTAAATTTTTTTAACCTTAAACACGATAATACACATTGAACACTTTGAAACTAAATATAAAAAAATTTAGTATGATCTAATTTAGATTTTAATCCATGAATAATTTCACGAGCATATATTTTTGAAAGTGTGGCTGTCTAATGTGAAATTTCATCTTTTATATTTTCATCCAAATAAAAAAAAAGAGATCACAACGCACGTCCTTTGGATAGTGGGGTATTGGTTTGAGTTCATGGAGTCCACCAAATAAATAACATAGGTTTGGTGATCATTTTAGTTTTAATATGAGTATTCAATAAAATAAATAAATAAATAAATAAAAACAATAAATTTGTGCGTAGAGCAATGAAATGACCTAATATGTGGCTTTCGGCACTTGGGGATCGTGATTCCATAGTTGTATGGACCAGAGTTAGTAATTTTGTCTCTATTTGTGGTAATTTGGATTTGTTTTGGACTAAGTTAACTTGAGATGATTCCTGAGTATGTGATCTTCACTTGGTGCCCTAAGGTCTTTGTATGACAATCCTGGTCTTTTATTACACAATTAAACACAATTTATTACATAAACTTCACTTGATACAATATAGAAGATCGAGAGGTCTAGTGTCTTTGGGGATTAGGATCATTACATAACAACTTAAAACATGAAATACAAAATCTTTATTGAAAACTTCCTTTATATGACCACTACATTCCCTCGTACTTAGCATCACTACTAGAAATGCAGGCTATAGCCATGGACCTATATCCACGATTCTATCGGTTCGTGGCTATAGCTTGTTTAAAGCCATGATTTAATAAAATGACCATGGCTATTTGTTGAAATCCCGATCCTCAAACCCTCCTGACCTCATGATTACTCCTCCCCGCGATTCCTCCTCCCCGCGATCTCCTCCTTTGCCATGCCCTCCTCCTCCCCGACGCCTCCTCGCCGCGCCCTCCTCATCACTGTGACCCTCCTTCCCGACGCCTCCTCGTCGCACCCTCCTCATCGCCGTGACCCTCCTCCCCGACACCTCTCTTCCGACGCCGAGGTCAACACCCCCATCGCCCTCCCCGACACCTTTTCACCAGCAACCCTCAAAACCATCGACCCCTCCTTGCGGTGACCCTCCTCACCCCGACCCTCCTCCAGCGAAGCTGCTCCGATCTGCCTCCCCTCCTCCTCCATTCCCGATGGTTCTCCCCCACAACCATCAACACCATAGGTAATCCCCTGTATTTGTAGCATCACCTAATCCAATTATTATTTTAGATGTTTCAATTTCAAAAAATTTGATAATTATCTTTACCTTATGAAGTTCTAGCATAGGGTTCATAAACCCTACAATATTCTATAACACCTTACAATGTACTCTAGGAACTTCACATATACCTCATGAAATTCTTGAACCTCATGGTATATATATACCATATGATGATCTATATATACCCCATGGAGGTACATCATGAAGTCCGAGCTTCTCATTGCTTTATATGAATTTTATGTACCTTATATAATCAAATAATATCTTTTGAAATGGTTATTTCTTAGGAAGTCTATTATCAAATGTTATATTAGTATCATACACAGGATTACATCTTATGAGAATGGAATACCATATTTATATTGATGTCTTATACAATCACAGTATCTTATGTAGAGTGTATCATATTATCACCCTATTCTTCCTAGAGTCCACTTCTTATGATGATATTATCCTAAAATAATTTCCACCATCCTTTGTTATTATATACATTTTTATCTATGACACTTATATGATCTTTAAAAACACCCACATGCATCATGAAATTTCAACTTGAGCTTACCTCTATCTTTGATGGTAGTACACAACCTGAGAATTACTAGAATAGAGTGAAAACTATCAAGAAGGGAATATTACAATGCACATGATGTCATATTTTCCCAATAATTTCTTGGATTTTAAATGTGAATAATACAACACATTTCATGACCCCATATTAGAAATTGATTTGGTTTAAACTTTTATACCATAGAAGTTGCGAGGTAGCTGGTCATTTAAATCCCTTAGGGTGGCCAATCTATCATGCAACCCAACATGGTAGATCTTCTTCTAAGCACCAACCCACACTCTCTATGCCTGTGCTGAACTAAAAAAGAACTATTCATCCACCATTCCAATATTGATTATATTACCTTTAAAATTGTTCAAATATATTTATGATATGTATTGGCTTGTCAGGTTCTAAGAAAGCCTTTAGTAGGCCTTATTGTTTTCTAACTCCTATGATTTGTCAAAATAGATAATATAGTTATATCCTCAATACCTAATTACTTAGGAACCAAACACCCAACCGTATAACCACTATTATTATTCTATTATAACTTTAAAAAATACCAATGATTCTTTCATACTTCTTATAAAACAAAAGGATAGAAAATTCAAATACCTTCAAATTTATTTTTCTAATATGAATGGATATAAAAAAACACCAAATGAAAAGTCACCCCTTTTCATTAATACAATGATAAAAAACTCCAAAAACTAAATTGAATAATTTATTTAATCTTTTTTCAATTAATATAATCATAAAACTTTTTGGGAAAATTTATTCTTCAATAATAAGATTAGGATTTCCAAAAAAAATCCAATCTATATCTTATTCATCAAAATGTTGACATAACAATTTATTGAGAATTCAATATCATTGAATAAAATAAATCACACACAAGGTGGTCTCAACAAACCCCCTTTGTATTTATTTATAATACCCAATAAAATGATATATCAATATATACTCTTCATTTCTCAATCATATTTTTATTCTATTCCCAATTCTCATAAGTCCTTTCATTCCATTTTGTTCTCTCCTCCATTATGATAATAATTACTGAGTACATGAGAGAAAAATGGTATTAATTCATACTCAATAAATGTACTAATATAAGTATTTTGATCTGAGATTCGTACAAAAAGGTAGAGGGTTTTATTTATATAATAAATTTGTTTATTTATAAAAGAACATGATACCAATCTGAAATAAAAATACTCACAACCGTTCTCATAATATGTGAAAATGTATTCACTCTAAGATAATTATATAATACCAATTGTAATAATTATTATCTTGGAATATTTCAACCTTAGTTTCTAAACTCATGTTAATAAGAAATATAAAAACATTAAAGTATAAAATTATCTAAATTTACACAATGGAAAATATCCTATAATCTTGTTCAAAATTTCAATTTATTTTCCCTGATTAAGAATAATTTATCCCCCTTAATGTTAGGTTTGGAATTTTGTAACTAAGGATGAGAGAATAATAAATCAAACAATATCAAGTATATATTTTCTATTAAATTTATGGAATATCTTGATTTATATGATATTGATAATTTTTGGAATATTCTCAAAGTATTCTCTTCTAGTCTCCCCTTTAATAAGATACTCCATATTGTTATCATTAAGGTGCATATCTTTTATATATTGATTTTAAAATGTCTTAAGTATAGAATTCCCTAAAATGGATCTTTCAAACTACTATACATATTGGAAAGTTTGCTTCACTCCACTTATGTTGTCTAGTTTTGAAAACATATATTATATAGTTTCACCACAATAACCAGCTTCATCTTAAAACTCCCCACATGGTTAAAACAAAAATAAAACATAGATGATAAGGAATATAGTTAATCTTCTTGTTCATAAATGTGAACATAAATGATGAGAATATTTTTTCAACCAAGTTTCTATATTATTTATGTTAACACATCTATTTTTAAGTACTCTATTTTTCCACATCATGAAGAAGGAAAGAAGGATCCAAAAACATATCTCCAGCATTAAGGTGAATGAAAAGACTTTTAATGTTGAGGGGAGCATATCTAATGCTTTAGTCCATCAATTTGAATCCTTTTTTAACACTAAAAGTCTTAGTGAAGACAATTCCTTGAATGATGTGATCACCTAGATTATTAATGACATGTATAAGGTGTTATTTTACTATTTAATAACATTTAATTTTGTGTTTTCCATGAAAAAACACAACTAGACAACACCTCACATGCCTATTGAAGATCCAATCATACTGTTGTTGGAAGCATAAACAGACATCCAAGTTTGCGTTTCTACATTTTATTCAATTTTTTTGATGTTTTCCACCTTCCACTTTAAAGTGTTTGTGAGACATTGCCTATTTAATTTGCAGGCTTCTCTAGAAGACATTCTATGTGCAGGCTTCAGGTCAATGATATCCAAGATGTGATTTAGTTATCTCTGTAATGGATATTTCTGAGACTATTGAGGTAAACATCTCTTTGGTTTGTGAACTCCACTACAGTTTAAACTGTTACTATCATATTTATTTCCTTAGTGCATGTTAATACAATAGGATGATCTGGAAATGTGTTTGATTTTATAATTAAGTTATGACCTAATGAGTTTTGGTTCTCTTTCTCCATAATTTATGGGATTGTATTTTGGATTGAAATATTTCTCAAGTTTATATCCATATAGCTTATACTTGATATTTTTTATAGTATAAGGTACTGAATCCTACACCAATGTTTCATATAGTTCATGCTCATAGGATAAGCAGTTTTCAATGTTTTTTTAAACATAGCATAGATCCATAATTTCCTTAATTAACTTACACTGTCAATTGTATTTTTTTTATTCTTACTTATATGACCTAAATCAGTATGTATGTTCCTCTTCTATTTTTCTTTGGGTGATAAGCGCTGGTGCTGGACTGCTACAGTAATTAAACTACTACATTTAATTAATGCACATGTATTTATGACCCTATAGGATTGCTACCGCTTATTATTTATATGGATTCAAAGCTGAATTTAATGGTGATGTTGATTATCACGCTACAAAAACAGTCTTCAAATATATTTTTTAATTCAATTTCATGTTCTCAGGTCTTCTGAAGTGGTTGAAAGCTCTATGTTGAAGGTTCTTGGCATGAGTGAATGTATACAATTAGTCAGAACAAATATGGCAGACCTTCTTCTTCCCCATTGCATGTCTCTATTCATGAGAGATTTAAAACCAACACAACGCTATTGAGCTGCTTCGAAGGCTCAGTTCAGGTTTTCATGCATGCTGAATGTTCAGTTTCATTTGTATATTTATTATCATGAATTTAAAATTATAATGAATTAGGTTTTATTCATTTCGACTAATATAAATAGGAAATTTAATGATCAATACTCATCTATGACTTTTAATTATGACAAAAATTACCTTTAGGCTTTCATATTTTAGTATTATAGGGATTAGTAGTATTTATATGCCATGGTTGACCCTTAATTCTAGACTCATCCATTCATAAAGGAAACTATTTAATATTTTACAATTATTTATAATGATACAATATTATTTTCATGCTTCATTCATTCATATTTTTTCCTTATTATGAACTATCTATTTTTCCATTGAATTTATTCTAATAAATAAATAAACATGGTCATTATCTTTGTTAACCAACTGAAGAAACTATCTGTCGGAATTCGATTTGTTTTGACTTTTCAATTTAATATGTTTATTGATCTATTATATAGAATGAAAAAACACCACTGTAAACTGGTCATTATTCTAAATGAAGTGCATCTATATTAACTAAATAATGGGTGGTTTTTTGAAATTTTTAGGTACATTTTTCCCCAGTAAATATAAACTGGTTTTCATTGAAAAAATATCTATGGATTAGTGTTCTTTTGTCACAATGATTATGAATCACGTAAGGCAACATAATACATTTTTATGGGTTATTAAATTAAGTTTCTTCATGTTCTGTAAATTATTTATTAAGCTTTATGTACAGATTCAACTATTATGGAAGGAGAACACAAGGATGTTCCAACAGGTGGAAGCAATGATATGACAGTTGAAGGAAGATTATGTACACATTCAACTCTTTTGGCACATCTTATTACAGCTGATACTGCTCATTTTTCAAAGGCATGACAACTCTTTTTGTGATCTATAAGATGTACATTCTTAACATTTTTATCATTTTCTGACAAATTTTTTAACATTTTCTCACAAAATATGTAATTTTTTTTGCAAACATGTTTAACACATCTGTCATGAAATCTGCTGATTATTGTGTTTTTTGACAATCACGTGTATCATGTAATCTGCACATTTTTTGAACCAGTTTTAGTTTAATGAAGACTACAGTTCATAGAAATCCATATAAAGTTTAAATTGATATTTTATAGTTGGATGATCATATATTTGAAATACTTGTAACAAAAAATTATGACATAAAGATTTAACT
Source organism: Viscum album (assembly GCA_963277665.1). Taxonomy (NCBI): domain Eukaryota; kingdom Viridiplantae; phylum Streptophyta; class Magnoliopsida; order Santalales; family Viscaceae; genus Viscum; species Viscum album. Next base: position 551,692,020 of record OY728146.1, read on the forward strand.
GTTTAAGTTTGGTTGCAGGGTACTCTATAGCCTGGTGGAATCGATTATGGTTGAAGATGGTTAGGGGGGGAGGGGAGAGGAGGGGCTGGGCAGGGGGGGAGGGAGTACGCGAGGAAGAACTGGGCAGGGGGGAGGGGATGGTGGGGGATGGGGCTGGGTAGGGGGGATGGGCTGGTGGGGGAAAGGGCTGGGTAGGGGGGAGGGGATGAGAGGGGAAGAACTGGGCAGGGGGGAGGGGGCTGGTGGGGGATGGGGCTGGGCAGGGGGGATAGGGCTGGGCAGGGGGGAGGGGCTGGGCAGGGGGGAGGGGCTGGGAGGGGAGGGGCTGGGCAGGGGGAGGGGATGAGAGGGGAAGAACTAGGCAGGGGGAGGGGGCTGGTGGGGGATGGGGCTGGGTAGGGGGGAGGGGCTGGTGGGGGAAGGGGCTGGGCTTCAAAACATCCATGGCATATCCCATGGTGGAGATGTTTAATGTCATTAAGACATGTAAAGCATGCTGTTTTTGAAGGTAATATCATTAATCAAGTTTCTTAATCCTGGTATTATATTACAATTTTCGTTTTATAACGTATTGTTTATAGTTTTTTCAGGTATTTTTGGATTATTGGTGCACACATCATAATTAGTATGTTTGATATTTCTATCTCATGTCATCATGATTTGAATGGATGTGTTATTTATATGGAATTGAATTTAATGTTGTAGGATATTGTGTCCATGCATTAGTTGAACCTATTATTGGTGGGTATGTGTTTATATATCTAATTATGAATACATCCCTCAGAATGAGTGATTAATGTTAGAGTGATTACTGTTACTGCTTACTACCATGCATCATTTTTTTTATTTGGAAGAACTGGGCAGGGGGGAGGGGGCTGGTGGGGAATAGGGCTGGGTAGGGGGGATGGGGTTGGGTAGGGGGGAGGGGCTGGGAGGGGAGGGGCTGGGCAGGGGGGAGGGGATGAGAGGGGAAGAACTAGGCAGGGGGAGGGGACTGGAGGGGGATGGGGCTGGGCAGGGGGGAGGGGCTGGTGGGGGAAGGGGATGGGCAGGGGGGAGGGGACGAGAGGGGAAGAACTGGGTAGGGGAGGGGGCTGGTGGGGGATGAGGCTAGGTATGGGGGATGGGGCTGGGCAGGGGGGAGGGGGCTGGGCAGGGGGGAGGGGCAGGTGGGGGAAGGGTCTGGGCAGGGGGGGAGGGGATGAGAGGGGAAGAACTGGGCCGGGGGGAGGGGGCTGGTGGGGGATGGGGCTGGGCAGGGGGGATGAGGCTGGGCAGGGGGGGGGGGGGGCTGGTGGGGGAAGGGGCTGGGTAGGGGGGAGGGGATGAGAGGGGAAGAACTGGGCAGGTGGGAGGGGCTGGTGGGGGATGGGACTGGGCGTCTTCCTCTATTTCAAGGAAAATGAAGTCGGAGAAGATGGACCAACTCTCTTTTTCATACCGGTAATGCATCTAGATTAATCTACCATTAATTTCATGTACATAATAATTTCCCATTGTATATTTCATATTAAACATTCAAAATATTATTTATTTTCAATTTTCTACCCAAATGTTGATTGTGTTTTCATTTCTTTGTGCTATGATTTATTAATGGTTGTTTTTTTTAGAATGAAGAAAAACATGCTTGGTATTTTACAGTCACCCTCCTGTTGTAAGTGGGTTCATTGCAGGAGACTACTGGATTACAACTGAAGAGATCTAATGGATGGATGGGTACTTTTGGTTAATCTGGTTTGTCATTGCCTTCATTTTTACTCATTGCTAGAGTTGTGTATTACATCTTTTTTCTTGGTGTTTTACTGCTCCTACATTTAGAACTACTTTAGTTAGCTTTTATATTTTGCAGGTTATGTTCGAAACGAGGCTAATTCAAATTATGGTAAGATTCAAATGGCTGAATGGTTTGGTTTGTTTAAATATATTGAATTGCATATCTTGAATAAGTTTTCTTTAATATACTTGTTTCATTTGTTAAATAAAGTCATGTTTTTATAATAAGACCCCTTCAACGGAGGTGCGCTATCTGCGAAGATGCTGGCCCACAGATGTCGCTGGACATGGCCAACACACCACGGTCACCCCGCAGTCACTCCGCGGTCACGCCGTGGTCACGCCGCGGTCACCCCCGCGGTCACGCCGCGGTCACCCCGCGGTCACGCCGCGGTCACCCCGCGGTCACGCCGCGGTCACCCCCGCGGTCCTTCCATGGTAATGCCATGATTTGGCCCTGCTCCACCCACATCCAGCCCACACCAGCCCCCTTCCACCTTCATTTTAGCCCGCTTCCACCAGCATTTCAGCTCGCAAAACCCCCCCTGCCCTGCGGATGCCGCTGGACCAGACCAACACGCCACAATCACGCTACGGTCACGCCGCAGTCACATCATGATTTGGCCGTGCTCCAGCCACATCCAGCCCATACCAGCACCCTTCCACCTTCATTTCAGCCCGCTTCCACCAGCATTCCAACCCGCAATAGCCCCCCCTGCCACCTTCGAATCAGCCCACACCATCCCCCCAACACCTGCAACCAGCCCCCTTCCACCAGCATTCCAGCCTCCTACCGTTCCCTTTGCTCCTGGACAGAAGATGCTGCCCCACGAATGTCGCTGGATCAGGCCAACACATCACGGTCACGCCGCGGTCACGCCACGGTCATGATGCGGTCACGCCGTGATTTGGCCCTGCTCCAGCCACATCCAGCCCACACTATCCCCCTTCCACCTTCATTTTAGCCCGCTTCCACCAGCATTCCAGACCAAAACAGCCCCCCTACCACCTTCAAATCAGCCCGTACCATCCCCCCAACACTTGCAACCATCCCCCTTCCACCAGCATTCTAGCCTCCTCTCTCTCCCTTTGCTCCTGGCCGGAAGATGCTGCCCCACGAATGTCGCTGGATCGGGCCAACACGCCGCAGTCACGCCGCGGTCACACCGCAGTGATGCCGTGATTTGGCCCCGCTCCAGCCACATCCAGCCCACACCAGCCCCCTTCCACCTTCATTTCAGCCCGCTGCCACTATCATTCTAGCCCGCAACAGCCCCCTTTCCACCTTCAAATCAGCCCGTACCATCCTCCCAACACCTGCAACCAGCCCCCTTCCACCAGCATTCCAGCCTCCTCCTGCTCCCTTCGCTCCTGGCCAAAAGATGCTACCCCACAGATGTCGCTGGATCGGGCCAACATGCCGCAGCCACGCCACGATCACGCCGCCGTCATGCCACGGTCACGCCGCAGTCACGCCACTATCACGCCGTGGTCACATCACGGTAATGCCGTGATTTGGCCCTGATCCAGCCACATCCCGCCCACTCCAGCCCCCTTCCACCTTCAAAATCAAAGGTCTAATTGTACTCCTCCTAGAATATCCATATCAAGTTCATATTCCTCTAAGATAAGTTATAATTTAGATTTTTTCTTGCTTTGAATACATTATAAACCACTCCCTGAAGTGGTAGTGGTGCCAAGTATTTAGAGTGTGAATCACTGATACTAAGTCAAGATAATTAATGGGGTATTTATTCTCACGAGTCAACAACTAAAGAGATCCATAAGCTAATACCTATCTCCCCTACATCAAAACACAACCCAAACTCATACACGAGGCATCTTAGTAAACATTATATCCCAAACCCGAATCAGGAAGGATCCAAACTAGAGCTAAAGTCAATATCCCTTTAAACTCCTCAAAATATCTCTAGAATTGATCACTCCCAAAAAACTTCGCACTTATATGGGTTAAATCTATCATGGTAGATGTAATCTTGGAGAAGTACCAAATAAAATTCCTGTAATAACTAGATAATTGTAAGAAAATATGGATTTTAAACACATTTCTTGGATACTCCAAAGACATCACCACTTGAATCTTCTCAACATCCACTGATACACCCTTCTTAGAAATAAAATTACTTATAAATTTCACCTATTGAATCCAGAATTAAAATTTAGATATATTTCTATATCGATGATGCTTTTCCAATATTCCAAGGATGATATTTAAATTCTCAGCATGATTCTACTCCAATCTTGAATAATAAAGGATATGATCCATAAAAACAATCAGGAAGGAATAAAAGAATTGATTAAATATTTGATTCTTGAAATCCATAAACACTATAAGAGTGTTAGTAAGGCCAAATGACATGAACATATAATTATAATGACTATATCTTATTTTTAAAAATGTCTTAGGAATATCTTCCTCTCAGAACCTTAGCTAATGGTATCCGAATCTCAGTTTAATTTTTTAAAACCACTTGGATCACCTGAGATAATAAAAATTTCCATCAATACTATGAAAGGTAAATTTATTCTTAACTATCACCTGGTTGAGTTTCCAATAACCAATAGAAATCTAGAGACTCCCATACACATTCTTTTTAAAGAGAATCGTTGATTCCAAGGTGAAACGCTGGGATGAATAAATCCATTATCTTCAAGATCCTCAAAATAAACCTTAATTATTTTAATTTAGTGGGTTACATATGGTATGTAGGTAAGAAAATGGTCCATTTCCCTAAGATAAAGTCTATATAAAACTGAACTTCCCTCTGATTTAGTAACCCTGATAAGTCATATGAAAAAACTTCAAGAAACTCACTCAGCACCATAGGAAGAGGACCACTAAGACATGGATCAAAGACATCTAGAAACATATTCAAAAAATAGCGTTATATCATCCTAGAACTTGGAGAAACATGTATTGCTCTCTTATATTTGGGATCTCACTCAACCTGAAAGATATGAGTGAGTCTATTGGAAGAAAGAAATTGGACACGATGATGATTGTAATAGATTCTAGATTTATAACTAATCATATATTCCATGAAAATGATGTGATAAAATATGTCAAGATAAAGAAATAGAAAGTACCATATGGTTTTGTTTTCAACAATCATCACCCAAAACTTAGGACTTTTAAAACCCTTCTTTGACCTCTTTCTCAAAGGAGCGGAAATAGGAATCAAGCAAGGAATAAGTTCTAAGAATAAATCCAATTCATCAATAATATTTTATAATATAAATAAACGAGTTACAATAATATTAAATAATAATAGAAACATAGAATATGAAATAAAAAACATACCTCTCATGGAAGTTAGTCCTGCCTCTAACTGATCTAGTGTACACTCTGCTGCATAGTTACATCCAGCCACATTTTTCTCTTTCTTTAGGACCTGAACATCACTTTTGGAAAGTGGTTGATATCACAATACTTTTAACACATCATATATAACTTTAGTAACCTATTATTATCTCTCACATAAATAATTAATATGATTAGATTTACCACACATGTGACATGCCTTGGGTGATTCTATATAATCAGGTTTGAAGTTTCCCCTTTTCCTGCATTGGTAACATGACACTATATTTAGCCTTGATATCTGTTGTACACTCCTACAACCACCTTAAAAATGTTCATCTAACATCCTATTCTAGCTAGAATAAAAACTTTGGCTACCTCCTACTATCACTGATGCTTTCAAGAGTATTATCTTCCTAGTTGTATCCTCCGCATCCATAGATACCTTGCCTATAATCTTCATAAAGGTGGGTAGGAATATAAGAATCAACATAGACTGAATATCATGCCTCAAACCCATTTTAAAAATTTGTTCCTTGATATAGATATTAGAAATAAGATCTGTAAATAAGTTCATTAACACAACAAACTGAGTAACATACACCATGTTAGAATGATATCCCGACTCCATAGTAACAAAATATCACACCTTCACTACTCTTAGTGTATCAGGATAAATTTTTTTATTAAAGGATTTATCAAAAGTAGTCTATTTGAGATATTCATTCAATTTGGATATCATAATAGATCCTAACCACTTTATTCCCAATACATAAAGCATATAAGTAGAGAAACCAACCTTGGATACTTTTTAAGTGTTAACAAAGTAAAAAAATTCTAAATAATCTTAATCCATTATTCTGATCCCTATACTACCTTATCACCAAAAAAGATCAATGGATGTTTCTTAGTGAATTCGAAAGCATGGTCCACCTGCCATTCCAATTCAACATTGGCTATATAGAGCATGAACTGGATTTTTCTGACTATAGTTTCCACTAAAACCGAGTCAACTATTTGATTCAACCATGGGTATTTCTTCATAGATTTCTCTCTAACATTTAGAGATAAACTTATTAAAGTATAGTTTCCACTAAAACCAAGTCAATCTGTCCAAGGTCTAGGGGGGGGCAGGACTGGCAGGGGGAGGGGAATCTATCCAGGGTTTGGGGGGAATCTGTCTAGGGGGAGGGGGATCTGTCCAGGGTCTAGGGGGGATCTGTCCAGGGTCTGGAGGGGGGGGGGCAGGACTGGAAGGGGGAGGGGAATCTGTCCAGGGTCTAGGGGGAATCTGTCCAGGGTCTGGGGGGAATCTGTCCAGGGGGAGGGGGATCTGTCCAGGGTCTGGGGGGTGTCCAGGGTCTGAGGGGGGGGGGGGGGTGTCCAGGGTCTGGGGGGGTTGCTGTCCAGGGGGTCCAGTAGGGGGCTGCTGCTGTCCAAGGGGGTCCAGCAGGGGGGGCGAGGGGTGTGCAAGGGGTGCAAGGGATGTGTGTGTGTGGGGGGGGGGTGGGGGGGTGGGTGGGGTTTTTTTTTATGAAATAGGAAGAGGACTTTGTTTGTGTTCATGGGTATTGGAAAAGCAAAGGACTTTGTCAGCATTTTCATAAATAATGCATGCACTGTCCTCCAGCGCTCGCTTTTTCCAGTTGCGATCACGTCGCAGTTGTGCTGGTGTTGTCTAATAGCAAACAAAGGTCTCACAGTTGTCTCTCTCCTTGATCGGGTACTCACAAACAACTTCCAAAGTAGTCCACTGACTGCATATTCCTAAGATGTCTATATGGATTTACAAAAGAAGATATAACAACCTTTCTGCCCAGATCATAACTGAAGATCCATCCTTTACTTATATGTGGCAAGCATAAGATTCCCTCACATCCAGAAATGAGAAAGATATTTATGGGATTGTCTAAATATACAATGTAATTGAAATTCTAGACAACTTTGATCATTAGGTTGTCACTTTGATAACGAATAAAGTGAAATTATTAACTGATGTACACATGGAGATGGAATCAAGAAAAAGATTCATGGGCATGTGTTAATTATATAAGATAAATTGTTGGATTGGTGTTGCCTGATCCAGTTGGGCCGAATGCTTATGGCCCAAAACTGTAGTAGTGAGGACTTCGAAGTCACTGTATCACTTTTGACAAAGGTGACCGCCATTCACTATAGCGATGCGGGGGTGGGGAACCAGGGGAAAATAGGTAGGGGGATGGTAGGGGGAAGATAGGGGGAGACATGCAGGGTGAGGGGTGTCCAAGGTTGTTTGTCCAAGGGGGGTGTTTGTCCAGGGTGGGGGGTGTCTGTCCGGGGGGGGGGGGTATGTCCAGGGAGGGGGGTGTCCAGGGTTGTCTGTTCGGGGGGGGGGGGGTCTATCTAGGGGAGGGGGTGTCCAGGGTTGTCTGTCTATCCAGGGGGGTGTCTGTCCTGGGTGGGGGGGTGTCTGTGCAGGGGAGGGGGTGGGGGTGTGTCTAGGGGGGTGACAGACAGGGGGGACTGGCAGGGGGTGGGGAACCAGGGGAAAACAGGTAGGGGGACTGGTAGGGGGCAGAGCCATATGGAAAATAGGGGGGAGACATGCAGGGTTGGGGGGGGGGGTGGCAGGGGGATTAGCAGGTGGGTGGAAGGTAGGGGGACTGGCAGGGGGCAGGGGGACTGGCAGGGGGTGGTAGGGGGGACTGGCAGGGGGGGTGGTAGGGGGGGACTAGCAAGGGCAGGGGGACTAGCAGTGGGTGGAAGAGGGTAGGGGGCGACTGGCAGGGAGCGGGGGGGGGGGGGACTAGCAGGGGGTGGCAGCGGACTAGCAGGGGGAAAGGGGTGGAAGGTAGGCCTGCTGTGTTTTTTATTGGCAGGGGGGTGGCAGGGGGGACTAGTAGGGGCATGGGGACTAGTAGGGGGCAGGGGGGACTGGCAAGGGGTGGCAAGGGGCAGGGGGGACTGGCAGGGGGCAGGGGGGACTGGCAGGGGGTGGTAGGGGACTCGCAGGGGGCAGGGTGTGGAAGGCAGGCCTGCAGGCCTGCAATGTTTTTTTATTTGCAGGGGGTGGAAGGGGGAGACTAGCAGGGGGCAGGGGGACTAGCAGTGGGCAGGGGGGACTGGCAGGGGGTGGCAGGGGGTAGGGGGTAATGGCAGGGGCAGGGGGGACTGGTAGGGCACAGGGGGGACTGGCAGAGGGGGGGGGGGGGTGGCAGGGGACTAGCAGGGGGGCGGGGGTGGAAGGTAGGCCTGCAGGCCTGCTGTGTTTTTTATTGGTAGGGGGGGTGGAAAGGGGACTAGCAGGGGGTAGGGGGGACTGTAAGGGGGGTGGCAGGGGACTAGCAGGGGGTGGAAGGCAGGCCGACAGGCCTGCTGCGTTTTTTATTGAACTTTGATCTATAACCACAGTTTATAACCGTGGCTATAAGGCTTGTTTGTGCTTTACCTTTAGCCATAGTTTCAAACGGTGGCTATAAGGCTTTAGCCATGGTTTGAAACTGTGGCTATAGGGCTATAGCCACGGTTTGAACCGTGGCTATAAGCTTTAGCTAGGGTTTAAAACTGTGGTTATAGGATTTAGCCTATAGCCACGCCAATACCAGCCACGGTTCATTGAACTGTGGATATAACCTATAGCCACGGTTTCAAACCGTGGCTATAGCCTAAATTTCCAGTAGTGCATTGCATGGGATAACCTGAGGACATGCATAATAAAAGGGTGAGCTATAAATCCCAGTAAGGGAATAATCAAGAAATGACATGAGGAATACAATACATGTTAGAAAATAGTCATATCAATAGAGCACAAGAGAAGCATAAACATAAAGGCATGATAAAGCATGATAATCATAACATGGAAATGTGGCAACAACACTTAACATGGAATTAGCATGAGCTAAGGATCATTGCACATGGAGCATGAGTAAATCCTCATTGCATATGAATCATGAGTAAAAACTCGTTTAAATTGAATTAGCATGATTAAACACCCATTTCACATGACGTATCATGATACTATACTTTACCCAATGCATTGGAGCGCTATAAGGGTGCACCCTTCTTAAACATTTGATTTCATGCATAAGTGTGCCACATGGATCATATAACATGGACTCATAAAACATAATCATTTATTACATGATAAAGGAATGTGGAATTTATACATGGAAATTTATAATCAATAATTAAATGTGAATAAAGGAGAATACCCTTGATTGATAAATGGGCATGGTATTCACTACACAATGACATTGGCTTAGAAAATCGGTGCAATTTCGGCAGCGTAACGGCATGGCGTAAGAATTCATAAAAATGGTTGATGAGAGTGAAAGGGGAGTCTCATAATATGTACATGTAATGGACAGTAAGGGGGTCATATAGATACATGTCCCAACAATTGTAATGTAATTTAGAGTCATGATACAAAATAATTGCTTGAATGTAAAAGAGGAGAGAGAAATTTCTTTCAGAATTTCGGCATAGTAACGGGAGTACATGGGAGGAATTTAATGAGAGAGAAAGGGGTATCCCATCATTAAAACATAAATAGGGAAGTATGGGGGAGGTGAAAAACCATACCCCAACATTTATAATTGAAATTAAAAGGGCATAACAACATTAAGAAAATTGGACAAAAATGAGAAAGGAAGAAAAACCCTTACTTGGAAGTGTGCTTACAAAGGCTTGAGAGAGGCTTGAGAGAGGCTTATTGGGAGCTTGGGTCACCTTGGGAGGATTCTAGAGAGAGGAGATCAGAGGTTGGATGAACTACAAAGGCTTTGAGTGAGAAGGAAGTGGGAGCTTGGGTGGGTTTATATAGGAAAGATGAGGGAATTCTTTATTATTTAGGTTTGGGACACCTCACATTAAACTAATACAAACCACAAACCATCCCATGGTTTTTGCCCATGATTTTTGTCAAAGGGAATTGGAAAAAAATATTTTATAATGCCAAATTCCTAACTTCTTAAAATAATGGGGTTTCTTAATGGGAGGTGAGTCACACTCCCAAGGAAAACAATTTAAAAAGACAAGATGTTTAATAAGTCTTGAAGGGTCCCTAATGCTCTGTAAAATAAGTCAAACAAACCCAAAATTACATTATTTTAATGGTAAAACATATATTTTCCGAACATAAAGCTTATAGAATTTTATTACATCATTATTGGGTCATATGATGTCATAAAACACATTATATATTTAAAAGGTATTTAATTTTTACCCAAAAATTTGACTGTCTCAGAAAATTATGAAAAATTCACTATTGGAAAATTTCGGCATCCTGATTCCAGAAATAATATTTATTTTATATAAATAATTTTCTAAATATGTTAATTTTCACTTTTAAAATAAAAACTGTCATTTATCGAAAATTCACAGGTTTTGACAAAAATGGATTTCAAACCTTAATAAAAATTACAATTGCATTCATAATATCATAAAATCATTTATATTTAATAAAAATTAATTTAATAACAATAATAATATTTTATTAAAATATTATTTAATTCAAAAATCTATTAATTCATCAAAATATATTTCTTAGTTTAACATTAACCAAAAATTCTATTTGTGCTTTATAAAAACTATTTACAAGGTAACAATAATAAAATGAAAGTATATTCATTATTATGTACAAATATAATGTAAATAACCATAGTGCTAAGGTCTTGTTACATAACTCCTTATAACGCCTGCATAAGACCGAAGAGTAAGGTGTGCAATGGTGACAGACTCTTGGGGTGGCTCAGATAACATTGCTCGGGTGGTAATCTCTATCAACTTCCACTTCTCTCGTAGGCGGTCCCACTCGAGCATAACATATTCAAGCTCAGCTTGGGACTGGTCAAGAGTGAATCCCAATGACGCCATCTCCTTTCCAAGCTCTAAAAAATGGGCTTCGTATGGGGCACGTCTACTGGATGAGCCCATCACTTCCTTTGTCTGAGTAAATTAGATTTGTTAAATCCCTATATTTATACTAATCTGGTGATTAGTGTTCAACAACTATATTAGAAATGGTCACAATTATTAATATAAAACCAAAGAAGTTGACATTTTATATAAACATTTTACATAAAGAGACATTTAATTAGATCAAGAGGTATTTCCATTAATGAAAGTTTGGGTCATTACAATCTTCCCCCCTTAAAGAAATTTTTCCCTAAAAATTTTCTTTTCTCACACTAAAACAGATGTGGGTAAATCCACTTCATCATTTCCTCTTATTCCCACGTTGCTTCTTCAAACTTGTGGTTTCTCCACAACACCTTAACGAGGGGCATTGTCTTATTTCGTAGAACTTTTTCTCTATGATCTAAGATCTTCATTGGTTGCTCCTCATAAGAAAGATCATCCTCTAAATGTACTACCTCTAAAGAGAGTACACGTGAAGGGTCTGGTATGTACTTCCTTAAGAGAGATACATGAAAGAAATCATGTACTTTGGCTATAGTAGGTGGAAGTTCTAGTCGATAGTCCATAGCCCCGATACGATCAAGAATCTTAAAGGGGCCAATATAACTTGGACTTAACTTCCCTTTATTTCCAAACCTCGTAAACTTCTTCCATGGATATATGCATAGAAATACCATGTCTATAACTTTAAACTCATGGTCTCATCAATGATTATCTACATAACTCTTCTGTCGACTCTGAGCTGCCTTGATATGCTGCTGAATGGTTTTCACCTTCTCCACTATTTCTTCGACCATTTCTTGTCCAAGCAGCTTACACTCACTGACTTCATCCCAAAACACCGGTGTTCTGCACCTTTTCCCATAAAGGGATTTATATGGTGACATTTGGATGCTCGAGTGGAAATTGTTATTATAAGAGAACTCAAACAGATGAAGATGTTGATCCCATCCTCCTTTAAAGTCCACTGAGCACTCTCTCAACATGTCCTCAAGTGTTTAGATAGTCCACTCAGATTGACCATCATTTTGAGGATGATAGTCCCTACTGAAGTTCATTTCAGTATTCAGAGCATATTGAAGACTCTTCCAAAACTTAGAGGTGAATCTTGGATCTCGATCAGACACAATAGATAGTGGTACACCATGAAGCCTTACCACTTTCCTGATATATATCCGAGCTAGTTGATCCAATGAGAAATCCTCCTGAATAGCAATGAAGTGTGCAATCCACAACAACCCAGATTTCATTATTGCCTTTGGATGTCTTTGGAAGTCCGGTGACAAAATCCATGGTGATGTTCTCCCATTTCCATTCTGGCATGGTCAATAGTTTCATCATCCCCTTAGACTTATGCCTCTCTACCTTCACTAGTTGACACACCAGGCACTTTGATGTATATTCAACGATCTCCTTCTTCATATTATCCCACCAATAATGCTCTTGGAGATCTCAATACATCTTTGTGTTTCCTGGGTGAATAGAGAAATTTGAACTATGTGCATCATCCAAAAGTTCCTTCTTCAGCTCTGAACTTGATGGAACACATAGTATTTTCCCAACTCTCACAATTCCTTCTTCATTAACATTAAACTCTGAGGATTTCCCTTTTCTGATAGCTTCCACTTTTTCCTGAATTCCCACATCATCCTTTTGAGCATCCTTTAACCTTTCCAAAAGTGACAGTTGAGCAATCATTTGTGAAAGGTTTTATGACGTTCCCTTATTTATGATTCCCATGTCCATCTTCATCAAATCTAAGAATATTGGATCCTTTTCAATTCTCATCAATGATAGAATCGCTGGGTCCTTTCTACTTAGGGCATCCTCCACCTTGTTCACTTTCTCAGGGTGGTAATGGATTGAGCAGTCATAGTATTTGATCAGCTCTAACCATCTTCATTGGAACATTTTCAACTCTTTCTGTGTGAATATATACTTGAGGATTTTGTGGTTCGTATATATTTCACACTTCTCCCCAAAGAGATAATGCTACCAAAATTTCAAATCAAAGATCACTCCAACCAACTTGAGGTCATGTTTTGGATATTTCTGTTGATTAAATTTCAATTTCCTTGAATCATAGGCAATGAATTTGTCATTTTTCATCAACACACATCCCAGGCCCTTCTTCGAAGCATCACTGAATACCACAAAAAGTTCTCCACTTGTCGGTAAAGTGAGTATGAGCACAGTGATAAGCCTCCTTTTCAACTCCTTGAATCTTTCTTCGCAATCATAACTCTAAGAAAACTTTACTCCCTTACAAGTTATATTGTAATAGGGTTGGAAAATTGTGAGAAATTTCTCAAAAATCATTGATAAAATCCAGCTAACCCCAAGAAGCTACATATATCCGTTACTGATGTTGGCCTTGGACACCCCTAAATTGAATCTATTTTAGAGGGATCCACAGATATCCCATTTCTTGTGATGATATAGCCCAAGAATGAGACCTCCTTCAACCAGAACTCACACTTGTTGTAATTTTCATATATCTTCTCCTTCTGCAAGGTCTCTAGTACAGTTCTTAGATGATCCTCATGACACTCCTTGGTTTTGGAGTATATCAAAATATCATCTATAAAGACTACCAAAAACTTGTCGAGGTAATCTCTAAAGACTCTATTCATCAAGTCCATGAAGATTGTTGGAGCATTAGTGAGTCTGAAAGGAATTATTATGAATTCATAGTGCCCGTATCTTGTACGAAAAGCAGTCTTGGGAATATATTCCTTCTTCACCCTTACTTGATAATATCCGGACCGCAAATCCACCTTGGAGAAGTATTGTGCTCCATGAAGCTGATCAAACAAGTCATCAATTCATGGGAGAGGATACTTGTTCTTTATCGTGATTTTGTTGAGATCATGATAATCGATGCAAAGGCACATTGACCAATCCTTCTTCTTGACGAAGAGGACTGGTGCACCCCATGGTGAAGCACTTGGGCGTATAAACCCTTTATTCAGATTCTCCTATAGCTTTTTCTTCATCTCCTCAATCTCCATAGCAGCCATTATATACAGATTCTTAGATATTGGAAATGCCCCATGTATAATATCAATTGATAATTCAACATCTCTTCTAGGAGGAAGATCAGGAAATTCCTTGGGAAACACTTAAGTGAATTACCTCACAATAGGAATGTCTTATAGGATAGTTGCCTCCTTAGACTCAATCATCTGAGCTAGATATGCATGCTCATAGGGTAGTAATATCCACGCTTGAGATGATGGATCTAAAGAAGATTCATCTTCCTCCTTTCACTTGTAAAGAATCGGGGGTTGATTCTCCATATGGAGAGTGATTTCCCTCTCATGGAAATTTATGTTGGATCTATATAAGAAAAGATAATCCATGCCAAGAATTGAATCAAATTCCACTAGAGGGAGTATGATGAGATTCTCCGCGAAGTTTAATCCACAGATTATGACAGGGGAGGAGTTATATTCATGGGATGCAATGATTGCCCCATTTTCCGTACTCACCAACATCTTTACTTCCATGATTTGTGGTGGTGCTAGGATTGTTCTACTAAACTTTCAAGATATAAAAGAATTAGTAGAACCTGAATCAAAAATTACATTCGCCATTCTTGAATGAATAACTAGCGTACCTATCACCAATTCATTTTCGGGGTTCACTTCGGTAGTAGTGATGGAAAAAGATCACCCTTGCTACCATGGAGGTTGTTGGTTGCCTCCGAAAACCCTTGGATTAGGGCACTGATTTGCAAGATGCTCTGGTTCTTTGCAGTTGTAGCAATGAACCATGCATTGAGGTTCGAATGGAGTGTTCATCTCCTCTGTCGTAGCTGTGGGTATTTCTTGCCATCAGTTAACAGCTAGGTTCCCTTATCTTCCACACCTAAAGCATTTCCTCATCCCCTTCAGGCAATTTCCAGGGTGCTTCTTTCCGTACCTTTGGAAAGTGGGGTGATGGATCTTTTTAGCACCGTTAGATTTATCCATCGGATCGCCAGGATTGAATTCCACCTTACGCTTCTTATCCCCATGATACCCCTGAGATTCTATGATCTCTATTTCGACCTTGAGGGCACATCAGACAATTTCCTCATAACTGTCGAAGTCGTGGATTACCAGCGCTTTCCACAGGCTAGGTTTCAACCCACCAAAGAAGCGGTCTACCTTGCATTCAGGGGTAACAACAAAGCTGGAAGCATATCGTGAAAGCCTTGTGAGGTTTTCCTCATATGATCTAAAAAATTTGTCATCTTTTTTCTTGAGGGCAAGGAAGTCCCTTTCCATCTTAAGTTGGAGGGTGCACGGAAAATATTTATCAAAAAACATATTCCAAAAATCCTTCCATTCCAACAAATTGATCTCCTCCTCAGGCTTAGTATTTTTGATCAACTCCCACCATTGATCAGATTCACCCTCCATATGATAAGAATCTAGGATAAACTTCTCTTGTTCAGAACATTGAAGAATGGAGAAGATCTTTTCAATGGAGTTGATCCATTTTTCAATGATTGAGGGATCAAATGATCCATTAAATGTAGGAGGCATTTGTCTCATGAAGATATCGATAGTGACTTGTTCTTTCTTAGGGGGGGGGGGGGTGTTGAACGCTCCTCTTGACCCATGTTTCTATTCAAATCTTCAGTTATCTGAGAGAGAAGCATGAAAAAGTTCGCGATTCCCACTCCAATTGGATTGGGCATCTCATTAGTATAGTCATTACATTGATCTTCACATTAGTTATTAACCCGAGTCCTCCTATTACCGACCATTGGCTGGAATAAAAGGAAAGTTAGGGGTAACACATAAAAGGTAACCCAAGGACAAAAATAACGACTTATAAATAAATTTTATTTCCTTAACATATGAATCTTTTGGCTTTAGTCTATGTTATCCATGATCTACTTTATAACATATATTCTTAGGGAATTTTTTTGTCCCTTAATAATGGATTATATTAATCTTGTGAATTTACCAACGAATATCCCCCGAGAGTGTCGTAACCAAGAGTGTAGAAAGACCCATTGTCGTGCACCAGTTCCCGTTTGAGTCTAGCTCAAAGTGGTGTTTTTAGGTTTTACCCCTAGGATACATCTGTTCCAGAGCCACCTCTACCTGCTCCTATCCAAACAGGGATATATTTTCTTGATAAACCACTTAATCAACAATAACCAAAACTTAGGGATGTTTTTATTATACTTAGTCTTGTCTCTAAGGCTTTACTAGGGTTTTCTAATTCTAATCCCAAAAATAACTAAACCTCCCTCTGATACCAAATATGACAACCCTGATCTTTTATTACACAATTAAACATAATTTATTATATAAACTTCACTTGATACAATATAAAAGATCGATAGGTCTAGTGTCTTTGGGGCTTAAGACCATTACATAACAACTTAAAACATTAAATACAACATATTTATTGAAAACTTCCTTTACATGACCACTACATTCCCTCGTACTTAGAATTGCATGGGATAACCTGAGGAGATGCATAAGAAAAGGGTGAGCTATAAAGCCCAGTAAGGTAATAATCATGGAATAACATGAGGAATATAATACATGTTAGACAATAAGAATATCAATAGAGTACAAGAGAAGTATAAACATAAAGGCATGATGCACATGAAGCATGAGTAAAACCTTGTTGAAATTGAATTAGCATGAGTAAACACCCATTGAACATGACTTATCATGATACCACACTTTACCCAATGCATTGGAGTGCTATAAGGGCGCACCCTTCTTAAACATTTCATTTCATGCATAAGTGTTCCACATGGATACATAACATGGATTCATAAAACATAATCATTTATTACATGATAAAGGATTGTGGAATTAATACATGGAACTTTATAATAAATAAGTAAATGTTCATAAAGGTGAATACCCATGATAGAGAAATGGGCATGGTATTCACTACACAATGACATTGGCTTAGAAAATTGGTGCAATTTCGGCAGCATAACGGCGTGACGTAAGAATTAATAAAAATGGTTGATGGGAGAGAAAGATATGTCTCATAATATTTAAATGAAATGGATATTAAGGGGGTAATATAGGTACATGTCCCAATAATTTTAATGGAATTTAGAGTCATGATACAAAAGAATTGCTTGAATGTAAAAGAGGAGAGAGAAATTTCTTTCGGAATTTTGGCATAGTAATAGGTGTACATGGGAAGAATTTAATGAGAGAGAAAGGGGTATAACATCATTCAAACATAAAGAGGGCAGTACAGGGGAAGTGTGAAACCATACCCCAACATTTATAATTGAAATTAAAAGGGTATAACAACATTAAGAAAATTGCACAAAAATGAGAAAGGAAGAAAAACCCGTACTTGGAAGTGTGCTTCCAAAGGCTTGAGAGAGGATTTAGAGAGACTTATTGAAAGCTTGGGGAACCTTGGAAGGATTCTAGAGAGATGAGGGCAGAGGTTGGATGAAATCAAAAGTCTTTTAGTGAGGAGGAAGTGGGATCTTGGGTGGGTTTATATTGTAAAGGTGAGGGAATTCTTTATTATTTAGGTTTGGGACACCTCACATTAAACTAATATAAACCACAAACCATACCATGGTTTTTGCCCATGGTTTTTGGAAAAGGGAAGTGGAAAACAATATTTTATAAGGCCAAAGTCAGAAATTCTTAAAATAATGGGGTTTCTTATGTGGTGGTGAGTCACACTCCCAAGAAAAACAATTTAAAAAGACAAGATGTTTAATAAGTCTTGAAGGGTCCATTAATGTTTTGTAAAATAATTAAAACAAACCCAAAATCACATTATTTTAATTGTAAAACATATATTGGCCGAAAATATTTCTTATAATATTTTATTACATCACTATTGGTTCATTATGATGTCATAAAACACATTATATATTTAAACGATATTTAATTTTTACCCAAAAATTTGACTGTCTCAGAAAATTATGAAAAATTTACCATTG
This sequence comes from Viscum album, assembly GCA_963277665.1. NCBI lineage: Eukaryota > Viridiplantae > Streptophyta > Magnoliopsida > Santalales > Viscaceae > Viscum > Viscum album. Next base: position 551,709,953 of record OY728146.1, read on the forward strand.
GATAATTTCGACGTCCTGATTCCAGAAATAATATTTATTTTATCTAAATAATTTTATAAATATGTTAATTTTCACTTTTAAAATAAAAACCGACATTTATAAAAAATCACGGGTTTTGACAAAAATAGCTTTCAAACCTTAATAAAAATTACGATTGCATTCATAAAATTATACGATCATTTATATTTAATAAAAATTGATTTAATAACAATAATAATATTTTATTAAAATATTATTTAATTCAAAAATCCATTAATTCATCAAAATATATTTCTTAGTTGAACATTAACTAAAAATACTATTTGTGCTTTAAAAAAACTATTTACAAGGTAACAATAATAAAATGAAAGTATATTCATTATTATATAAAAAAATAATGTACATAACCATAGTGATAAGGTCTTGTATCATAAACCCTTATAACACCCACATAATACCGAAGAGTAAAGTGTGCGATGGTGACAGAGTCTTGGGGTGGCTTGGATAATATTGCTCGGGTGGTAATCTCTATCAACTTCCACTTCTCTCGTAAGCGGTCCTTCTCGAGCTTAATTTATTCAAGATCATCTTTGGATTGGTCAAGATAGAATACAAATGATGCCACCTCCTTTATGAGCTCTGAAAAATGGGCTTCTTATGGGGCACGTCTACTGGATGAGGCCATCACTTCCTTTGTCTGAGTAAATTGGATTTGTTAAAGCCCTATATTTATACTAATCAGGTGATCACTGTTTAACGACTATATTAGCAATGGTAAAAATTATTAACATAAAAATAAATAATTTGACATTTTATATAAACATTTTACATAAAGAGACATTTAATTAGATCAATAAGGATTTCCATTAATGAAATTTGGGTCGTTACACTTTGAGCCTGGGAGTCATCGGCAAAGTATCCTTACATGGGTTGACTCTTTTTAGTGCAATTTCAATTATCATGGAAATATTGCAAAAAAAAAAAAAATTGAATACTCATATTAATGTTGAAATGTCATTCCACTTATCGCATCCATTATTTTCCCCTTGAATAATGATGAACCCCCATGTCTATTGTGATACACAACACATCCTCATACTTAATTGACATTGGATGAAATATGGTGATGAATTTTAACAAAGTAATGGGCTTGGGATTGGGATCTGATTATGAAACTATCTTGTATTAAAATATTTTTATGGGTTTCATATTTGTTTGATATAAGGGTTTTTGGTGATCATTGTTATTAAATTGTTTTTGGAAAAGGGAATTCAAATTTCACATTTTTGAGATATATTTTGCTCGGGACTAGAAAAACTCAAGTTTGAGGTTGTGATTAGACACTTAATGAGGCTAATATTCATTTTTAATATATATAATATCATGTTATTTATAATTCATAAACACTATTTTAGTGCATTTTACACTTTGAACATTATTTCATATTATAATTGTAATTCCTTCTTAAAATGCACTATTACATGGTACATTTTTGAACATCATTTAAAGTACCCAATGATCTTGATTTTATTTTAATATTTAATTTTAAGGTTTATTATTACATTTTTAAAAATTCATACTTTTTGAGTACTTGAAGATTCATATTGGAAGACCACCAAAGTTGGCCTTGAACAAACAACATTCTGGGTGAAGTGAATTGGACAACAACCCAATAAAACTACTGTATCAGCCAATATACAAGCCCAATAATTCTTAAAATTGAAATGACGATAGAGGATATCATGGGGAACATTTCATTAAATAGTGGAGAAATATAATTATGATTTTTGAATGGATTTCTAGGTAGCCCAATTTGGAGATAAAATTATGGTCCAGATTCTGCGGCCCAGAAAAACAGACCACCATTTCGATAATATCTCGTAAAAAAAATTCCATTTGGGCTGAAATTTTACATTTGGTTAGTAGAAATTAATAGATACATTTTCTTCTTCTATGTACCACTCAAATTCTTCCATCTATAATGTCATTTAGACGCCTCTGTTCGGTGGATAAAAGCTGGCTGCCACTTCGGGTCAAGGATAAAAAAGTCCACTCTCCCTTATTTTCCACCACCCTAGGCCTACCATACTCAAGTGGGATACTTTTTACTATTGTGAGATTGAACAAAATATCTTTAAAATCCTATTTAAGGCAGTGGTGGTGGATGGGTTTATCATATTTTTTGTTTTGTTTAATTGTAATGTTATGCTACAAATTTGTTGCCTTAAGTTTATCTTTCTCATGTAAGTTGTTCAATTCACCTTAGTTTGTTAATAAAATTTCTTCTTATACTCTTATTTTGTTATTCTTCATATAACTTTTATACTGTTGGTTCAAGGTGTGAATTTATTCACACCAAACCTTGTGAAATTATCACACAACAATGGAGTGATCGTTATTTCATTGTCTTTTTTTTACTTCTCCAATTCCTTCCTCATGAGTCTACTTTCCGCTTCCATTGAAACCATAGAATCAATGGAGGGCTAAACCACTTATGAGTTGATACAAGGGAGTAGAAAGGGGCTATATTGGATGTTATTTCTCACTCCATTAATTTCTACTCACTTCTTTTAATTGAGAATTTTGTTTGAAGATCTTCAAACTCCTTCGTCCTTGTTGAATTTAAGGCCACACACTTCAAGTGATAATACAAACCTTTACCTTGAAGTGATCAAAACTTTGAACCTTCAAGTTTGTAGGTGATTAGTATTAAAGTATGTAGGTATTAAAGCAGTAAGTGATGATGTTGTTTGATCTTCTTAAATGAACCCATCTCAAATATAAGAAATTGAAATAGTTGAAAAAGGAATGCGTCTAATCCACCCCAAGTGATAACCTAGAATCAACTCATTATTTTAAATTGAATTCACTTTATTCTCTTAGAATTCACTTAAACCCATCTAAAATAAACCCAAGTTTGCCACTTCATAGAAAAAAATAATCCATAGAATATATGTGTCTGTAGGTTACTTCTTAGGTCTCTGAGGATTTGAAAACCCAAGCTAAACTACAAGCGACCGATTAACCCTAAAAACTTGGGTAAATTTGTGAAATACCAAGAGGTATTAAATGGAATACACCATTCATGGAGACAGTAATCCGTACGTATGCATGAACGTTGTTTCCTTTTTTATTGTCGTATTGAAAGAAAGTATGTAAATGACATTTGTATATATATATATATGATATATATATATATAATTATTTTATTAGTATTAATATATTATATATAACATATAATTTCATTAAACCCATACTTAATACATTCCATGTGGTGTGTGAACAAATCACATCACTTTGAGGGGGCGATTGTCCATACTTCCTCAAACGAGATTATTGTATTAACACGAAATAGAAGGTAAAAAGATGTGTGTTGTAAAATAATTACAAAAGCTTAAATACATAATAAATATATTATATTAAATATATAAATAGATTTTCTATCATAATGTAAAACATGATTGGTGGTAAAAGAGAAATGAACAATAATCGTTTTGTGAGGCTGTATTTCACTGTACACAGAAACAATATATTCAACATCCATTAGATGGAGGTGTGTGTAAGTGTAGGTGTAAATATTTGAATGAAAAAATCATAGTATATTTAGGATACTATTGTTGTTTCAAAATAATGTAATAAATAGTGTTGATGGTGTGAATAAGTAAAATAATGTAAAGGAGCTTGAGAGAAGACATTACCTCTTAATCGTGTAACTCCTTTTGGTTTGTGCCAAAAGGTTTCCTTGAGAGGGTTTCTACCTAAAGTTAGGATTCAAGATCAAAGGGAGGATTTTTGTAAGGCTACTTGGAAAGATATTGGGTTAAATTAAGAGGTTTTATATGTGTGAGAAATGAGTAGAGGTGGTGGCCTTTTATAGGGAAGGAAAAGGACTCACATGTATTTTTTAGAAACAAGTTAGGTGCGCACATGTTTTTACCTAGAAAAAATCTTACCAAACTAACCAAACTAAATTATGGAAGGTTTATTGGAGATATATGGACATAAAAAGGGTTTTGGAAAAGTTTTTAGGTTGTTTTATCCTTTAATTTTAAGTTTTGGTCCCTAATTAAGCTTAATTTGGCCTTAACTACTGTGATTAATTTTAATCACTTTTACTAATCATTTTGGTCAAAAAATTAAACTGGTCTTATTAGATTATAAATATTATCCTGAATACAATGGTGTATTTTATATTTTCTAAATTCAATTTATATAATAGGAAAAATTAATATTAGTGTTAATCTCACGGATAAGACAAAATAACGGTGCTTTTAAAGTAGAAAAATTTTCAAAAGTTTGTTAAGATTTTATATTCAATTTAAAAGTGGAACTGATTATAATGTATTAAATTGTATTAATAGATGTAATATTTATCTAATGTTACTTTAAAAAATTACAATATAATTTAATATTAATAATTAATTAAACAAAAAGGCAGTTTTTAACTAAAAAGTTGTATTTTTCACTATTCATCAAAAAATGAAGTTTCTTAGAAAAATACCAAAAACCCCCTAGGATAATTTCAACATTATGAATTCAAAAATAATATTTATTTTATCAAATTAAATTTCTAAATGTGTCTAATGTTTTTTATTAAAGTTGGTTCATTCAAGAAAACCATATTTTTAATATAAAAGGACTTTAGAAAAAATATTATCTTTCATTATGAATATGTTTTATTTATATAAAAAAATTATAAAAAATATTTTAAATTTTGTTATTACTATTCCTATAAATATTTTTAACGATTAGATTATAATTATCTCATTTAATTAATTATATAAATAAAAATATGTTTCATAGAAACTCAGTGTTGTGTGTATCGTATGCCAAGTCGGTGTTGCGTGTAGCGTAAGCCAAGTCGGTATTACATGTAGCACAAGACAAGTCAGTAGCGCAAGACAATTTGGTATTACATGTAGTGAAAGACAAGTTGGTATTGCATGTAGTGTAAGACAAGTTGGTATTTCATGTAGCACAATCTAATTTGGTATTTCATGTAGCACAATCCAAGTCGGTATTGTGTGTAGCACAAGACAAGTCAGTATTGCGTGTAGCATAAGCCAAGTCGGTATTGTGTGTAGCGCAAGCCGAGTCGGTATTGCATGTGAAAGAAATGTTTGAATTAGTATTTTAGTATATATATATAATGACTATTTATAGTGCCAGGTAAAATAAAAAATATCAAAAATATAAATTAATTCAAAAAAATAATAATTCACAAAATCTCAGGGTGTTACACGGTAGCAGGAAGTAGAGATCGATATGAAGATGAAGATGGAGAGGGTGATGAGCAGAGTTCATCTGACATTGATTAGTGGTCTTTTCGATGTTTTGGACTTATATGGAATGAGAGGGTTTTTGGGTTTATTATTTGTAACACATACCTGAAACAATTTATGGATGGATGTGAACCAATATACTTGTTTTTTGATGGCATACTTCTTATATATGTGTGATATCTTGTGCTTCTAATAGGGATTTTGTGTGCTACTGATAGGAAATACACTTGGTTTGAATTTTTTTCAGGGAAGTTATGGGGCCTTAGAATATTTAGTTGGAATTTTTTATTAATCAACATTTAGCGGCAGTTTAAACTACTGCTATATATGGGATATTTTTATTCGTGGCAGTTAAAACCACCTCTATAAGATGTATTTTTTGTTTTTTGTGGTGGTTAAAATCATCGCTAAATATGACAAACTATTATATAGTAGTGGTTGTAATCATTTTAACCGTATTTTGGTAGGGGAATTGTTTTTTTATTTCCCAGTGGTTTTAACCACCACTAAATCCCTATTTTTTCACCTCCTAGAAAACTACCGCAAAAACTAAAATAACCATTGCTAAATACACTTTCTATGATGCTTACTAGAAACTGCCACTAAATGGAAGAAACCACCACGTATTGGATGCTGACATACAATTTATTGGTGGTTTTTTGAAACCGTTGCAGAACCATGTAGAAGTAGTTTAAACCGCCGCCAAAGCAAAAGAAACCATTGCTACTCGACCCTTTTCTTGTAGTGTTTATTAGGAAGAATTGTGAAAGATATTTATAAAAAATTTAAATCCCCATAAAATAAATAAGGATTCTGATTGGTACACACATATATAACATTCACATAGAATTTATGAGGAGTATATAAGAATAATTAAGAGTTTAATTGGGATTAAGGGAGACAAAGAGTAACCCAAAAGAAAATGGAGGTGCGAGCCTTATGTACGAACATGTTCTACACTTGACCTTAACATACTGGATAATAAAATTAAATATATTAATTAATTAATTAAGAATCTCATATATTTGTATTTTATTTAGTAAAATTCTATTAAGTTCATTTTTCCCTTTTGATGAGTTATAAGATATAATTTTATCGCTCAGGAGCGTTCGATTCCTTAGTTTTTATGATCAATATACTTGTATATGAGTATGAAATTCGCATGTAATTGGTATAATTATATAGAATTGAATTTATATGATACCAATGAACATTCATAATATTAAATGGTGATATAATTCATTTGGTTATATGTTATGAGGATGATTTATTAGATATAACATTAGTGATAATCATTTAGATTATTTTGGCGATGTTTTGATTATTACAAACTAGTTTTGTCATATGAATTAGTATTATGTATTTATACTAGTTATAGAACATTGAATAGGTTCTAATACATATATTATAGTTTGGTTAAACCATAAAAATGGTTTCATGACCAGCCTTTAAGGAGAAATTGAAGAATAAATATTCTTCGTCCACGAAGGTTGTAAATCAGCACCTCCTGAACAATGATTTCATATTAAAAACAAAAGAGAGAGAGATATAGTAGTTTGAAGAAGAATATTCCATTAAAATTATATAATTTTAGTTTATATATGATAATGGAGTTATCATGATCATTTTTATAGATGTGGTGAGGATAAGATAAGAAATAAAAAAAATTGAAAATAAAATTAAAAGAAAAAGGAAGAGGGTTTACCTCTTGAAATATCCTCCTTGAGAACCTCATTAAGGGAAGGGGTTTTGGTATTTTGGAAAGAAACAGAGCTCATAAACGTAGGGAGATACTAGGAACAAGTATTTGGGTAGAAATTTGACAATATTTAAATCTTAGAGAAGTGAAGAGAATAGGGGGTGAGGGGTGGGTTTTATAGTGGAGGAGAGGGGTGATTTTTGAATATCTTATTCATTATTTTATTATTTTTCTCAATAAAAGTAATAATGTTGATTATTATGAATAAAAATAGTAATAATTTCATGTGAGTTTGAACTAAGTGTTCTTAAATCATCCATACATCACCTATGGATTAATAAATCATGAATTTAGCTTTTATAGTTAATTATCATATTTTACTATTCACCAAATATTCAAGTATTTTAGAAAAATCCCAAAAAATCACCATAACAATTTTATGATGTTTAGAATTCAAAAATGGACTCTATTTTATCAAAATAATTTTCTAAATATGTGAAATTTATTTATTTTTAAATGAAATAATTATTTACTTGAAAAATACATATTTTAATTTTAAAATTGATATTATAACACTTTAATAAATTAACTAAGGTTTCATAAAATTATCCTAAAATCATAGGAAAACAAATTTTTTATTTAGGAAATTTTTTTATGAAAATGAATTTTATTTTAAATCAATTTATTAATTTAAATTTTTAATTAAATATTTATTACTCACAAAAATACCAACACTTAATTATTAATTTTTTAAATATTCACTCTCATTTATAAGGTGCCTAAATTTTATTTATACTTACATGGGTGAGGTTACTATTCATAAGGGTACATTAATATTTATAAGGGTTAAGTTACTATTCACCAAAAAATGTAAGTTGATCATATCAGACTCTAAATATCTTACTGATTGCAACTGTGTATGTCTGTTTTTCGAAAATCAAAACACAGAGGAAAAATAATTATGTATAACGGTTAGGTTATAATAATAGTGTTTTTTCACAAAGACTCAGAGTTTCATTCATTACATTATATTTTAAATTTATTTGTAAAACATTGGGGTGTTACGTTCTTCCCCCCTAATAGAAATTTTATCCTTGAAAATTCCTAAATGTTGCCTCATAAAAAGATTTGGGTAGGTTTTCATCATAAGTTACTCAGACTCCCACATTGTCTATTTAATTTTATGATTTTTACAAAGTACCTTTACCATAAAAGTCATCTGATTCCTCAACACCTATTCTTTAGTGTTCAGAACTCAGATAGGCTCTTCATAGTAAGATAAGTTAGGTTCCAATTATATACCTTCAGAAGTGAGTACATGTGTTGGGTCTGACATGTACTTTCTTAATAATTAGACATGAAACACATTGTGTACCTTATAAAGGCTTGACAATATTTTCAAATGATAATCCACAACTCCAATTCTCTCAATAATTTCAAAAGGTCCAATGTAATTGGGGTTAAGTCTCCCTTTCTTCCTTCGATTATTAGCATAACACTTTTTCTTACTTTGAGATGCTTTTATATGGGTTTGAATAGTATGTAACTTTGCTGTTGTTTCCTCCATAAGCTCTAGTCCTACAAGATTTTTTTCACCAACTTCATGCTAACATGTTGGTGTACGACATATCTTTCTGTACAATTCTTCATATGGTGCCATTTGAATACTTGAATGGAAACTATTATTATAGAAAAAATCCACCAAAAGTAAATATTGATCCCACATACCTTGAAAGTCAAGTGAACATGACCTCAATATGTCTTCTAATGTTTGGACTGTCCTTTCTGATTGACTGTCAGTTTGAGGATGATAAGCAATACTCAAATGAAGCTCAATATCCAAATATTCATGGAGACTTATCTAGAATTTTGACGTAAATCGTGGATCACAATCAGATACAAATAAGAGAGGTTCTCCTTGAAGTCTTACAAATTCATTGATATAGATCTATGCAAGGAACTCTAGTGGAAAATCCTCCCTTATTGTGAGGAAATGTGTAGATTTGGTAAGTTGATCAACAATTACCCATATTGCATCATTCATTATTAAAGTTTTTAGTAATCCAGTGACAAAATCCTTGGTGATTTCATCCCATTTCACTGTAGGAATAGGTAGAGGTTTCATGACACCTCTAGAATGTTGTCTTTCAACCTTCACCTATTGAAAGAATAAACATCTTGATACATAATCAAAAATTTCATTCTTCATGTTGTCCCACCAAAAATGTTCTTTCAAATCTCTATACATATTAGTGATACTAGGGTGTATAGATAAATTTGGACTATGTGAATAATCCAATAACTCCCTTTTTAGCTCAGGTATAGAGGGAACACACAACCTTCTCCCAAATTTAAGAATTCCATCCTCACACATGAAGTCTGGAAACTTCCCATAATTCACAACCTTATTTTTCATTTGAATATTCTCATCATGAGATTGAGAAATTTTAATTATTTCTAAAAAAATTGGTTGGGAAATCAATTTAAAAAGTAATGATGCTTCACCTTCTTTGATAATTCCCATATCCAACCATGCTAGATCCATGTACATAGGATCCTTGTCAATCCTAATTTTTTTAGAACTCCATGATATTTCCTAGTCAATGAATCTACCACCTTATTTTCATTACCTGAATGGTAGTGTATGGAACAATTATAATCCTTGAGTAGCTTGAGCCATCTCCTTTTCCTCATGTTGAGTTCTTTCTATGAGAAGATATATTTTAGGTTCTTATGATCAGTATATATCTCACATATTTCACCATAGAGATAATGTATCCATATATTAAAAGAAAATATTATAGCTTCTAACTCAAGATCATGAGTTGGATAGTTCTATTCATGAATTTTTAACTGCCTTGATACATAGGCAATAAATCTATCATTCTGAATAAGGACACAACCAAGTCATTTCTTTGATGCATCGCTATAAATCAAAAATCCTCCATTTCCAGATGGTAGAGTCAAGATTGGAGAATTCACTAACCTCTTATTCAATTCTTCAAAACATTATTCATATTATTTTGTCTATAAAAACTTAACCCATTTATGAGTAAGCTTGGTTAATGGGTTAGTTAATCAAGTGAAGTTCTAAATGAAACTTCGATAATAACCTGATAAACCAATAAAACTACATACCTCAATTATGTTTATTGGAGTAGGATATTCTTAAACTGACCTTTTCTTTATAGGATAAACTAATATTTCATCCTTAGAGACAATACATCCAAGAAAAAAAACTGTTTGAATCTAGAATTAACAATTTCTAAACATCCTATATAACTCATTTCTTCTAAGAGTCTTCAGAATAATGTGTCAGTGATTCTCATTATCTTCATATATTTTGGAGTATAGAAATATTTAATCAATAAATATCACAGTGAATTCATCAAGATATTCCTTGAAAACTCTATTCATTAGATCCATGAATACAGAGTGTGCATTATCCAGTCAAACATGCATTACTGTAAACTCGTAATGCCCATACCTAGTTCAAAATGCTGTCTTTGGAATATCTTCCTTCCTTACACACAACTGATGTTATCCAGATCAAAGGTTAATCTTCAAAAAATATTGGTTTCTGTGAAGTTGATCAAATAAATCATCAATGAGAGACATGGGATATTTTTTCTTTATTATAATAGCATTGATTTCTCTATAGTCAATGAACAACCTCATGGATCCATCTTTCTTCTTGAAAAAGAGAATAAGGGATAATCATGTTGAAACACTAGGGAGGATAAATAATTTATCACTCAATTACTCTAATTGTTTCTTCAGTTCTACTAATTCCACTATGGCCATTCTATAAGGAGTCTTTGATATAGGTCTTCAACTAGTAATTAAATCAATAGAGAACTCAACTTCCTACTCTGGAGGATGTCTGGGTAAATTCTCTAGAAATACATCAACATATTATTTCACAATAGGAACATAATAAATTTGAATATTTCTTCCCTCACCCATAGATATTTCATTCTATTCTTTACCAAGAATTGAATTCAGTTGATCTACTAAGGGTAGATCTAGATAAGAATCAAATGGTGATGTTCCTGCACTAAATATAACAGATTCTACACCTTCCTCACAAATAGTAATTTATTTCTTCTTATAATATATTTTCGCATCATATTTTGAAATCCAGTTCATGACAAGGATTATGTCAAAGTCAACCACAGGTATAAAGATACAATTAGTAGATAAAGAACATTTATATTCCATAATGGGGACTACGTGACACATCTTTATTGCAATGAGACTTCTCTCAGGGGTTTTGAATGATAACTCACTTGTTAAGAATAATTGGAAATATCTTTTTTTAAAGAAAACTAGGAATATATAAAGGAATGTGATGATCCAAAATCAAATAAATCATTTTCCAAGTTTGAGGAAATTATTATAGTACCTACCACTACATCATTAAGAACTTCAACCTAAACAGTTGTGATTGCATAAGCTTGGTCTTTCTCCCTTGGCCTTCTCTGGGTAATGTTTCTTTGATACTTAGGACAATTATTAGAATAATGTCCCATATCTTTACAATTTTATCATTGAACATTGGTATCTTCTTTATATCCCTTGAAATCATGATATTGGTGGTCTCTTTCTCTACATTTATAACAAAATACTTTTCTCTTTAAGTAGTCTCCAGGGTGTTTCTTTTCATAAGTATCACATGTTAGAAAAATCCCCTTTTTATTATTCCTTTTATCCATTATTTCCTCTGCCCCCCTATTTTTATCTTTCATTACTTTAAATTTATAAGAATCATAGAATTATTTCTTTGTCTTGATTGCACGTGAGACTATATCTTGTATGATGGTGATGTTTGGGAATCCGTTTTCCTTCAAAGGAATGGTTTTAAACCATCAAATAATTGATCAATATTGATCCTCTAATTGTGTATGTAGTCCAAAACATTCCTTGATAGCCTTGTAAAATTGGTTTTATACTTTACAACATTTTCATCCAGTTTTTTTTTCAAACTCAAGAATTTTCTCTTCATATCTACTCGCTATTATTGAAGAAAATATTTTTCTAAGAATATTTACTTAAATTCCATCCATTAAATTTCTTCAATTTCTTCCTCTTAGTTTGTGTTTTGAATTAATGACCACCACTGATCTGCATCTCCTAATAGTAGATAAAATTCCATGACAACCTTCTCCCTTTCGTTACATCCCAAAGTGAGAAATATCTTCTCTAAGGAACTTATCCACTACTCCGCTGTGAATGGGTTTGTAGTACCATTTAATGATGGAGGTTTTTGTCATATAAATTGTTCTAACATTGCTTCTCCACATTGTGGATCAGGATGCTCCATACGAGTAAGGTTATTGTTCATAACATGAGTCAACTATCCCAGTATAGTTATAAGTTTCTCCTCACCAATCATAGCTTCATAACCAATATCATTATATTGAATATGTAGAAAATCCCTATATGGGATTCATGTGTTCATGTAGTTTCCATTACTTCCACTAGGCACCATTTATAAATAATGGAATACACTAAATTATGTTATGAATCATAATGTATAATGTCAAACTAGAAAAACACTTAACATAAATTGAAATTTTATGAATTTCTAATCTCATAATCATAAGCATGGTTACTTTGAGTATATATTTACATTTAAATCTTTCATAATGGTTTATAAAGAAAATGTGAATTATCTAAGAATATCCCATGAGAGTTTCAAACCAGGTGCATATTAAGGCCTGTTGTTATGTACCGGGTTTCCCCAAGTCAAGCCCAGAACACCTTGTCAGAGTTGTTACTCCTAGGTACATCTGTTCTAGAACCACATCCACTTGTAGTATCTAGACATGAATGTATTTTCTATAAATATACAAATAATATATAACTTAACAAAATTCAAGGATATTCTTGTATACTTATTCTCAAAGTCTATCTTAGGGTTTTGTTCTCTAATCAAAATTTTATAAATATAGTTTCCAAGTTTTATAGTAAATTTCCTCTGATGCCAACTGTAAAGACCCAGACCCCATTTTCTCAGAGATGGTGCCTTATATTAATACATTTGAATGTTTACAAGAAATTTTTATCCAGAAGGAAAGAATAGTTTAGTAGTTTTGGAAATTAAGATATAAACATAAGTTCAATATTAAAACTTGAAATGAAATACATAATAGAAATTCCACTAGAAACATCTATGAATCCTAGATTATTCCTGAAATTCATTCAAAATATTCATCTTCAAAACTTGGGGAAAAATAAAACATAAGAAATGGGTGAGACTAGATGCTTAGTAATGGTAATTAATACAACATAATTTATCATAAACATAAACACTAGGCATTATGAACAACTAAAAACACATGCCTTTAAAAATATACTTGAGCATAATATAGAAAAAATGAAATATGATTAAATAAGGCCATATAATGATCATAAGAGAATGAAACATAACCATTGATCTTCTAATAGTTGAATAATCACATGGTTTATCAATTACTAATACCATAATTAGGTAATGCATAATGCCAGACATCTAAAACATATTATCAAGGCCTCGACCAAGACGTCTGAAAATACTAGGGTAATATCTCAGGGAAAACCCAATTTTTTTTTTGTATCATGAGACCTAACGATGAATCGAGGGGCTATAGTGACAAAAAATTTCACTTTCTACATACAATTCATTTCTCATATGAAAGGGTATAAACATAAACAACACAAACATATGAAATAATTTTCCCTAATCTATACACATAAATACTAACCATTCTGAGTAGTATGGTGAATGGTATCAATAAAGAAAATACATAGTTAAAATTATCATAAAACATTTAATACAATTTTTTAGATTATAAACATAAGATATTAATCTCAATAAGAAATAAATTTCAATAGTGGTGTTGAAATAGAAAAAAATACTCTAATAAAATCATTGAGGAATTTTTGAGAGAAATACACTTTTACTTTGAAAATAAGAGTTATTTTGGAATACTCTCTGTATAAAAACAAAAATGAACTAAGGTATTTTTTATATGATGAAATTATTGGTTTTATAAAAACAATTGTTTCTTAAAATAGATTATATAGTGTATTTAAAAATAAGTAAGAATTTGAGAAGTTCCCTTGAATAGGGCTTGTTTATCGGGAAGAATTGTGAAAGATATTTATAAAAAATTTAACTTCCCATAAAATAAAGAAGGTTTATAATTGGTACACATATATATAACATTAAAAAAGAATTTATTATGAGTATATAAGAACAATTAAGAATTTAATTGGGATTAATAGAGACAATGACTAACCCAAAAGAAAATGGAGGTTCGTATAGAAAACCCTTACCTTATGTCTGAACATGTTTTGCACTATACCTTAATATCCTGTATAATCAAATTAAATCCATTAATTAATTAATTAATAACCTAATATATATGTATTTGATTTATTAAAATTTTATTAAGTTAATTTTTTGCCTTTTTATGAGTTATAAGATACAATTTTATCGCTCGGGAGCGTTCAATTCCTTGGTTTTCATGATTAGTATACATGTATATGAGTATGGAAGTTCATGTGGATTTGGTATAATTATCTAGAATTGAATTTTTATGATAATATAAACATCTATAATATTAAATGGTGATATAATTAATTTTTTATATAGTTTGAGGATGAGTTATTAGATAGAACATGAGTGATAATCATTTATATTATTTTGGTGATATTTCGATTGTTATAAACTAGTTTTGTTTTATAAATTATTATTATGTATTTATACTGGTTAAATATCATTTAATAGGTTATAATACATATATTATAGTCTGGTTCAACTATAAAAATGGTTTCATGATCAGATTGAAGGATAAATTGAATAATGAAGGTTCTTCATCCTTGAAGGTTGTAAATCGGCACCTCCCAGATGATGATTACATTTTTAAAACAAGAGAGAGAGAGAGATAGTAGTTTGAGGAAGGATATTACATTAACATGATATCATTAAAGTATATATATATGATACTAGATTTATCATGATCATCTGTATAGAGGAGGTGAGTAGAAGATAATAAATAAAATAAATTTAAAATGAAATTAAAAGAAAAAGGAAGAGGGTTTACCTCTTGAAATATCCTCCTTAAGAGCCTCCTTAAGAGAATTGGTTTTGGTATTTTAAAAAGAACAAGAGATCATGGACATGGGGAGAGACTAGGGAAGAGTATTTTGGTAGAACTTTGACAAGTTTCAAGGCTTATAGGAGTGAAGAGAAGAGGGGGTGAGGGGTGGGTTTTATAGTGGAGGAGAGGGGTGATTTTTGAATATCTTATTAATTATTTTATTATTTTTCTTAAGACAAGAAATAGTGTTGATTATTGTGAAAAAAATTAGTAATAAGGGCATGTGAGTTCAAAAAAAGTGCACTTAAATCATCTATACATCACCTATGACTCAATAAATCACGAATTTACCATTTATCGTTAATTATCGTATTTTATTATTCACAAAAAATTCAAGTATTTTAGAAAAATCCCAAAAATTAAATATAACCATTTTTTGATGTGTATAATTAAAAAATAAACTCCATTTTATTAAAATATTTTTCCAAATATTTTAAATGTAATTTTTTTAAATGAAATAATTATTTACTTGAAAAATACAGATTTTAATTTTAAAACTAATATTATAAAACTTTCATAAATTAAATAAGGTCTCATAAAATTATCCTAAAATAAAAGGAAAACAAATTTTTTATTTAGGAATAAATTTCAAGAAATTTAATTTTATTTTAAATCAATTTAGTAATTTAAAATTGTAATTAAATATTTATTACCCACAAAAATACCAACAATTAATTATTAATTTTTAAAATATTCACTCTTATTTATAAGTTGCCTAAATTTTATTTATACTTATATGGGTGAGGTTAATATTCATAAGGGTACATTACTATTCATAAGGGGTCAAGTTACTATTCACCAAAAATGTAATTTTATCTTATTAGACTCTAAATATCTTATTGATTGCAATCGTGTAATTCAATTTTTCAAAAATCAAATCAGAGAGGTGGATAAATTATGTTTAATATCTAGGTTATAATAACAAAGTGTTGTTTCACAAAGACTCAGTATTTCATGCATTACATTCTATATTAAATTTCTTTGTAAAATCCTAGGGTGTTACATGAAGGTTTGATAACATTTTTCCTCTTCATTCCCTGGAAACCATTTCATTTTATAATTCAAGAATTATGTTTTATGTTTGTATTTATTATTTACATATATAAAGGTTAGATTAAAATTTATCGCCATTCCCAATGAATAAGGGAACATATAACTTATCACTGAAATTTATACCCATTTAATCTCTATTTAACCCCTTCTACATATGGTATCCGAATTTAATGGGTAATATATGATGGATCAACTTGATAAATTAACCATTCCCATCCACGAGGGCCCATAAACCTCCTAAATTGAAACTAGAAATCACTCAATAGAATCCAACAAGAAGCTCATATAACTAGAGGTATATAGCTTACATGGGTATAAACCATCTATTTAAGATTCAACTATCAACTTATATAGAAAAACACTATTTAGATTGATGCTAACATTTTAAATAACCAATTCCCATACCTTGTAGTAAAATTTTAGAAGCACAAGCATATATAACAACCAAGGATCAATCAATAATCATAGGAAACTCAAGAAATACAAGAAATGAAATGCACCTATATGGTATGGAATATACATGGAATGAAAATTATAGGTTCTCATAATGATGCATGATTGATGCTTCCTTGTCCTCATCTCATCGGGCCAAGAATAAAATGAAATATTAAATCATAATAATAATCACCATCACATTGAATGTGCATCACCCAATGGTAGAAGTATATCAACTGTAATAAGAAAAAATAGAACAAAATTTATTCTTTCAAGAAGGTATTTACCGTAAATGTGGGTTAGCTACTCCCAAGAAAGGATTTTAAACAAGTTCCAAAGCATTTATAATCTCATGTCTATTATCTAAAAATAACAGAGAAATAAAATAAACCTCTGATACCACTTTGAGACGTCCCAACCTGAGTTCCACTCGTGGTTCCCTGAAACTATTTGGCCATATGACCTCAAGCACGCCTCCCCATATGCTAGATTTTTATGACTATAAATGAGGGCCTAGGGTGTATTAATGGGGATACTATGCCCTCATGTCAGAGTGGATCAAGCAGATAATAAAAGATGAAATAACAGAATAATACACTAATAAAATAGGACCAGTAACCCAACAGAGTAAAAACATGATATCAATAATAAGTAGTTTAAAACATAAGTAAACATATAAGAAAAAATAATCTACTCATAAGTTTGAAACTAAATCATATACAAAATGACAATAATAATGTATGCCATGTCTCTATACAATAAAAAAATAGGTATACTTGGAAGCAGGAAACAAATTCTATGCAAAAGAAGTAAAAATAATCCAAAAACTATCCAAGCATCTCAAGCTCCAACTCAGTTATTTTCTACCAAGATCCATCCTAGGAAAGAAATCAAGATCAAGTGTCCAAAGTAGGACACTTTATTTGTCAAAACATACATACATATAATCTTCCTGGGTACCATCGGTGGCTCATATAGGTTTTAAGATAAATCTTAGTAGGCCACCACCAATGGAATCTATACCATCCAGTCTATGAATATAAACTGAAATAATATTTAGGTATATATATAATTAAACACAATACATTAATGTAAATTCACTGATAACTACCTTATCCATAACTATTGTTTGAAAATATAGCATTTAATAAATTATGTTCTATTTTATTAGAAGTTATGGAAGAGTATTCAAGTTATGAATAATACATCCTATAATTATAATATTAACAGAGGATCCACAATAATAACCAAGGCATCCTTGATGATGATAATAATAGAAGAGGATCCAAGGTAATTACCAAGGAATCCTTGACCTTAGGGGTCGGGTCAACTCAGTAATAATATGTAGCCTAGATATAAGTGGTCTAAATAAAACCCAATGGGTATCACCCATGGAATTACATTGTAATATAATTCTAAGTAACTCTAAGGATCTTGTCCCAACTATGCACGATCTAAGAAATGATTGGTCCCAATGGGTGTATCCATGACACCATGTGTCCAAAGACATTAA
Organism: Viscum album; assembly: GCA_963277665.1. NCBI lineage: Eukaryota > Viridiplantae > Streptophyta > Magnoliopsida > Santalales > Viscaceae > Viscum > Viscum album. Next base: position 551,728,061 of record OY728146.1, read on the forward strand.
GTTGGATCCAAGGAGTATATCTAAGGAATCATAATATCTAAATGATAGTAAATGGATCATATAACATAATGTTAGGAATCCAATAGTAGAAATGGACTGGGTTCTAAGATGGGTATCTTCCTTGGAAACGGACTCCTTGAATCAGAATGGTATCCTCTAAGTGTTCAAAGAATTACCTTGAGAATCCAAGGCTATCTCAAGTCCAACCACTGTAATAAAGATAAACTAGTCCATATATAGTAGACACCTTATACTTAATTCATTATTTAATTTAGTTTAGGTAATACTCATTCCTTTTAATAAGTCAATTGGTTCATTCCATACCTTTCATTAGTTTGATAAGTTGTAATAAGGACATGAAACCATTTATTACTTTTATTACAAATTTAATTATTTGGTTAATTTATTTACCTTTCATAATCATGACAAGGTGAGATAAGTACATGAAATAAATTACCATTTATTATAATTACTATGCCAAGTGATACATTATAACGACCCATACTTTACATACATTGTTAATACTTCAAAATTGAAGCACACTTATTACAACATATGCCAAAACCACAAAGGACCGTATAGGTATAGTGTCTTTAGAAACTGGGAAACATAAACAACTGGTTCATAAATCTTCTACAGTGTCTCCAATTTATTTCATCATATCTAGGGTCCCTTTTAGCATATTCTACTTAATATCCATCTTCCTGACCTGGGGAAAAGAAAACATACAAAAAAGGGTGAGCTCAAATGCTCAGCAAGGTCAAATAAAGGAAATAAAAATCATATCATATCTTTTTGAAAATCATAACCTGCAAAAGAGATCATAATATCTTAACATGGAATAAATTATAGAAGTGAAAATGAGATCCCCATAATCATAACATAAAACTTGAAACTTTGTGGCATGCACAGATAATCATGGAAAATCATCTCTTATTAGTCATGACTCATTTCCAAGACTATCTTAGCGGACAAAGTCCATTTCTGAACCGAGTTCACTCCTCGTTTCAGTCCTGTATCAATGAACCGAAATAACCTTCCATTCAAGCCATGTCTATCTCATGAGATATAAATATTTACCCAATGCATTGGAGGGAGATATATGTCCCACCCATCTTATAATGAATCCTTTCTTATGTGTGCCACATAATCATAAATCATACATCATCGCATAACACATGTAACAAAAATGGGATTCTTGAAACATAATGACATCATAAAACAAATCATATAAGGTAAATGACTTAATAAAAATAATTCCCTCACAACATAATCAAATCAATGTAATAATAGGGATAAAAACAAAACCCTTTATTATCTTAGATGGAAAATAATTTTGATAAAACACTTGAACTCCATTCTTGAGGAAAATATCCTTTCTTCTTCAAAAACACTTTTCTTTTCTTAACATGTCATACAATTATAAAATAAACTTGAAAACTTGTAAAGGAAGCTTCTTGGAAATAATGTTTTAAAAATCCATTCATGCCGTATAAGTTAAAAAAAACATTCTTCGTACTTTTGTCGGAAAAGTCAAAAAGTACCTCGTACGAAAAAATGACAAAAGATTCCTTTCATATTATTTACTAAAAACTCACCGAAGGGTAAAATTGGATTTAAACTATTGTAAGTGGATGGAAAAAATATTACATATTGAGGGAACATGGATGTGGATGATAAAATACACCCCAGTAAATACCAAAGTATAAACAATCTCGGATAAAAATGAGATTGTGATATTTCCCCTTACCTTAGGTCTGATTTTCTTTGTACATGTCCGAAGCTCCTGTATAATGGTTTAAATAATGTTATTGACTTATTAAAGAATCATACATATTGATATGATATCATATATGGTCATATTCTTAGCTTCTTATTAGTAATATTTCATTGTTACTTGTTACTCGGGTCTTTATTGCCTTTTGTTCTTATGCATGTTTTGCCGAATAAATTCTTATTCTTCTTTTAAGGTTATAGATACCTTATATCCAGAATGGTATTAGTGTAACATATATCATATTTATTCATTCAATTCATTTATATAATTACTATGTAATGATGATCATGTAGAACGAGTCGCATCACATCGTGGAGACGGTATTCCATACGTACACACGAGTGATGATATCGTTCCTATGATCGTGGAATTGTATTGGAGTGTATGTATACTATTTCAGAATCAATATCACTTTTTAATAGTCATATATAGTCATTATTTACACCATTATACCCATCCAAGTAAGGTGGTGGTGGAAAATAGATTACACCACGGCGTGGAGACGGTATTCCGTACGTACGCACACGCGGTGATTTCATTTTTCCGCAGGATGGATAGAAGGTGAATTAGGGTTGTTTCATATTTATAATAACATATCAGTATGTATGTAATACTTATGTTATTACTTTATCATGAAACAACTAAATAAGAAGAAGTTGAAGAAGAAAGAAATTGAAAAGATCGGTAATGGATATTACCTCTTCTTTTAAACGCCTCTTTGAATCCTCCACTTAGGGAACTAAGATTGGTCTTTGAAGAAGACCAGGACCTCTAGGATTATTCTAGGTAAGTGGAGAAGGGATTTTGGCAGGGGTTTTCCGAGCTTGAGTGCTCAAATTGGTGTGAGGAGGAGGGGGAGGAGGTGCCCTTTTATAAGGGAGGAGAGGGGCACCTTAGGAATATCTCAAAATATTATTTTATATTAAAGTCAAAATCGGTTTATAATGGTTCCAAAGGGTCTTATTTCGAAGGTAAAGTGGGGATGGGTCGAAATCCTATCAACCAATAGTATTTAGACAAGTTTAGGTTATTATTTTAACCTTATCAATTAGATTTAACTCTAAGTTAAATAATTTAACTTTTACTGTGTCTTTTTGTTTTCTTAGACTATATGGTTAATACACTTACTATAACATGACAAACGAACCCCAAGTTGTTTATTATTAATATATATATCCTTATCTAAGTCATTTGGCCGAACCTTAGATTTTTAGGTATAAAATAACAATTAATAATATAATATTTGATTTAAAAACTATTTTGTGTCAATTTTGACACTATTTGATATATGATTTTTGTGAAAGTCATAAAAGAATTATATGTTCGAACCAAGTTGATTAAATCGACACTAATATATCATAGTAACCTGTAAAATTAGTGTAATTCATAAAAAGTCTCAAATTACATTTATTTGGGCATTTATAACATCAATTATGTTAACATTTCCTTAAAAGTGTAATTACTGCATCATCGTTGTGTCATAAATAAATTAATTTATTTAAAGTCTAAAAATTATGAACAAAATATCATTATGTAGGAAATATTTTTATCTTTCTAATGAATATTTATAATCTAATTTATCTTATGTATAAACCCATATTAAAAATGTCTTAGTTATTAAACTTTGATTTTAACTATTTTAACTATTCATTAAATAAAATAATATTAAATGTCATAATCTAATCCAAGTGGACCTAAATGGTCATATTATATTCATATGGTTGTTTTTGGTCAAATTACACTTATCCAATAGAATTAGGACATGTGTTAGGGTAATAGTAATATCATATTTACCCTTAGTTACCCTATTTACTATTAACTGCGGTAAAAAAAAAGTAAAAAGTTACTATTCACCAAAAAATTATTTTTATCTCATTGAACCACATTTTACTTAATGATATCAACCGTGTCTGTCGGATTTTCGAAATTCCATTCACAGAAGAGGTAAAATTAAGTTTTATGCAAAATTCAGTTTTTAACCTACCACTTAGTGGTTTCACTATTCATCAAAAATTGAAAGTTTTCAGAAAAATACCAAAATTTCACCCTAGGCTAATTTCAGTATTCAGAATCCAAAAATGAAGTCCATTTTGAAAGATAAAATTTCAAAAAGTGGTTATTACTATTCATAACAGCTATTTTAAATAATATTTTAATAACATATCGTCGTTTAGTGAAACTCAGTATTGCGTACAACGCAAGCTATCGAGGAAGGTCGCGATTGCGTGTAAAGTAAGCCAAGCTAGTATGTAGTGAAGGATTCCTTTGATGATATATAAAAACAAAATATTACTCATAAAAATCTCGGGTGTTACATTCTACCCCCCTTAAAAAGAATTTCGCCCTCGAAATTCGTCACTTTGTAACAAACAGATGAGGATACTTCTCCCTCATCGTATCCTCAAGCTCCCATGTAGCTTCTTCAAGTTGGTGGTTCCTCCATAAAACTTTCACCAATTGAGTGGTCTTGTTTCGTAGGACTTTTTCACTACGATCTAGAATCTCTATCGGTTGTTCTTCATAAGAAAGATCTTGCTCCAGTGGTACAACTTCTGAGCTGAGTACATGTGAAGGATCAGGTATGTACTTTCTCAGGAGAGATACATGGAACACATCGTGAACTTGAGAGAGATTTGGTGGAAGCGCCAATCGGTAAGCTACCTTTCCAACACGATCCAGTATTTCGAAAGGACCGATATATCTAGGGCTCAACTTACCCTTCTTTCCAAATCTCATAACCTTCTTCCAAGGAGATATTCGTAAGAAAACTTTATCACCCACTTCAAACTCTAGGTCTTTTCTTCGGTTGTCGGCATAACTTTTCTGTCGACTCTGAGCTGCTCTTATGTGTTGTTGAATAGATCTGACCTTTTCAGACATTTCATCAACGAGATCAGGTCCTAATAGCTTTCTTTCCCCAACTTCATCCCAACAAGTTGGAGTCCTGCATTTCTTTCCATAGAGAGCTTCATAAGGAGCCATCTGAATACTGGAGTGAAAGCTATTATTATAAGAAAATTCCACCAAAGGTAGGTGTTGATCCCAACCTCCTTTGAAATCCATAGAGCAAGCTCTCAACATATCTTCTAGGGTTTGAATTGTTCTCTCAGACTGACTGTCTGTCTGAGGATGATAAGCAGTGCTGAAACTCAACTCTGTATCCAGAGTATGCTGAAGACTTCGCCAGAACTTCGAGGTAAATCTCGGATCCTGATCAGATATAATAGAAAGTGGTACTCCATGAAATCTTACCACTTCCTTTACATATATCCTGGCAAGCTGATCTAGAGAGAAATCCTCTCTAATAGTAATGAAGTGTGCAGACTTTGTAAGACGATCAACTATGACCCAGATAGCATTATTGCCTTTGGATGTTTTAGGAAGTCCTGTGACAAAGTCCATAGTGATGTTTTCCCATTTCCATTCGGGTATGGGTAATGGTTGTAATATCCCCTTAGACTTCTGTCTCTCAGCTTTAACTTGTTGACAAACCAAGCATCGAGAGACATATTCAGCAACATCTCTTTTCATTCCATCCCACCAGAAGTACTCTTTCAGGTCCCTATACATCTTCGTGCTTCCTGGATGAATAGAGAATGAAGAACTATGAGCCTCATCCAGAAGCTCCTTCTTTAATTCGGGGATGGGAGGAACACAAACCCAATTCCTGAACTTTATTATCCCATCACAATCAAGGTTGAATTCAGGAACATTTCTCACCTTCTTTTGTAACTCTACATCTTATTTCTGTGCCTCTTTAATCTTCACATGTATAGATGGTTGAACATTCATTTGAGAAAGATAAGATTTTTCCCCTTCCATTATAATTCCAAGATCCATCCTTTGTAAATACATAAATATTGGATCTTTTGTGATCCTCATCATGGATAAACTAGCATGGTCTTGTCGACTTAATGCATCTTCCACCTTGTTTGCTTTCCCAGGGTGGTAATGGATTGAGCAGTCATAATCCTTAATCAGCTCCAACCATCTTCTTTGACGCATATTCAGCTCCTTTTGTGTGAAAATATACTTTAAACTTTTATGATCAGTATAAATATCACACCTTTCACCATAAAGGTAATGCCTCCAAATATTTAATGCAAAGATTACCGCAGCTAACTCCAAATCATGTGTTGGGTAATTTTGCTCATGGATTTTCAACTGTCGTGAGGCATAAGCTATCACCATATCATTTTGCATAAGAACACACCCCAATACCTTCTTGGATGCATCACTGTAGATCACAAAACTTTCTCCACTACAAGGCAGTGTGAGCACAGGTGCACTGGATAACCTTCTTTTCAACTCCTTGAAATTCTCTTCACATTCCTCTGTCCAAAAAAACTTAACTCCTTTCCAAGTCAACTTGGTGAGTGTATTAGATAATCGTGAAAAATCTTTTACAAAACGTCGATAATATCCAGCCAAACCAAGAAAATTTCGGATCTCAGTTACTGTTGTTGGTCTCGACCATCTTTCGATAACCTCTGTTTTTGCTGGATCCACAGATATCCCCTCTTTTGAGATTATGTGACCCAAAAATGCAACTTTTTGAAGACAAAATCCACACTTGGTAAATTTGGCATAAAGCTTCTCCTTTCTCAGGGTCTTCAATATAATTCTCAAGTGATCTTCATGCTCTTCCTTGCTCTTTGAATAGACAAGAATATCGTCTATAAGGACTACCACAAATTGATCAAGATAGTCTCTAAAGACTCTATTCATTAGATCCATGAAGATAGCAGGGGAATTAGTAAGACTAAATGGAATCACTATAAATTCATAGTGTCCATACCTTGTACGGAAAGTCGTCTTTGGTATATCCTCCCTTTTGACCCTTAATTGATGATACCCTGAACGAAGATCAATCTTGGAAAAGTACTGAGCTCCGCGTAGTTGGTCAAATAAGTCATCAATGCATGGGAGAGGATATTTGTTCTTGATAGTGATCTTGTTAAGTTCTCGATAATCAATGCAGAGTCTCATTGATCCATCTTTCTTCTTAACAAATAGAATAGGTGCTCCCCAAGGTGACGCACTAGGGCGTATGAATCCCTTATCAAGATTCTCTTGGAGTTTCTTCTTCAATTCCTGCAACTCAATTGGGGATATTCTATAAGGTGTCTTTGAAATAGGCAAAGCACCCGGTACAAGTTCTATTGAAAACTCAACTTCACAATTTGGTGGAAGACCCGGTAATTCCTCCGGAAAGACATCATCAAACTCCCGTATGATGGGCATATTCTTAATCGTGAGTTTCTCACCAACCATTTGAGATAAATAACCTTCATTTAGTGGAATCAAGACCCATAAGATGGAAGGAATTTCCACTGGAAGGTTATATTTCTCCTTGCATCGATAGACGATCGTAGATTGATCCGGAATATGAAATATGACTTCCCTTCTTTGGAAATTGATATGAGCTCCATGTAGAGAAAGCCAATCCATGCCAAGAATCACATCAAATTCCACTATAGGAAGGATCACAAGATTTGCAGGAAGCACTTTCCCACAAACTTCAATCGGAGAATAATTATAAACTTTTGATGCGACTGTTGTGCCATTAGGTGTTGTCACAGCTAACTCAACATCTAATTGTTGAGGTAATATGGTGATACCCTTAGAAAATTTTTCAGAAATAAAAGAGTGGGTGGATCCAGAATCAAATAAAACATTTTCTACTTTAGAGTGGATGGTAAGTGTACCTTTCACCACATCTTTATCATACTCCACATCACTGATAGAAATTGCATGTGACTTTCCTTTGTCTTTAGCCTTAAGAGTTTGTTGACGTCGACCATCATCATCAACCCTTGGATTTGGGCATTGATTGGCATAATGCCCCATCTCCTTGCACTTGAAACATTGAAATGTAGTAGGTTCATTCTATGTATCCCTTCCTTTGTTTGCATCATTATAAATCATCTTCCCATTATCACGGCATTCAAATGCCCTATGACCTTCCTTTCCACATTTAAAACATTTACTTGTCCCTTTAAGACAACTCCCTCCATGTTTCTTTCCACACTTTGAGCATAAGGGAAAGCTCATCTTCTTTTCAGTGTGCTCTTTAGATTTTCCTTTGAATTCCATTTTCCTTTTCTTATCAAACCCATATGATTGATGGGTTACTCCAATCTCCATATCAACTTTGAGAGCACATCGAACGATTTCCTCGTAGCTATTGAAGTCCCTTATGGCTAAGGCCCTTTGAAGACTTGGTTTTAAGCCACTAAAGAATCGATCGATCTTACTCTCAGGTTGGATAATAATACTAGAAGCGTACCTTGCAAGTCTTGTAAAATTTTCTTCATAGGTACCAACAGATTCATCATCCTTTTGCTTCAGTTCGAGAAACTATTTCTCCATCTTTGTTCGGAGAATACGAGGGAAGTACTTATTGAAAAATAAGTTCTTGAACTCATCCCATTCCATGGACTCAATTTCATCCCTTTGCCTTGTATTCTTAATAAGATTCCACCATTGATCAGCATCACCTTCCAAACGATACACCGCTAAGATGACTTTATCATGCTCAGAACATTGAAGAACTGAAAATATCTTTTCAGTAGTACTAATCCATTGTTCAGCAACTAATGGATCAGTAGACCTGCTGAATGAAGGTGGACGCTGTCTCATGAAGGATTCAACATAATGTTGCTCCTTCCTTTGCTCGTTTGGAAATCCTGCATGATTCATAGCTTGAGAAAGTTGTGTGAGCATGGCTACAAGATTTTGCATTCCATATCCCATAACGTTTGGTTGTTCAGGGGGACAATCATTGCATTGCCCGTCGCATTCCGTATTAACACGGTTCCTCCGGGTTCCAACCATTGACTAAAACCAAGAAGAATAGTGTGAGCAACACTAATTATAATAGGAAAACCACATAATCCAGAATAAAATTTCACACTTAAGGTCTTATCCTAGGGTATTCATGGCCATTTCTAAAACACTATGATTGTGTTCTATGCTTAGAATTATCCTTAGGGTTCTTACGAAGGATTTCGCATCCTAGTTTCCAAAGGTTGACTATACCTTTCCTCTGATACCAACTATAATGACCCATACTTTACATACATTGTTAATACTTCAAAATTGAAGCACACTTATTACAACATATGCCAAAACCACAAAGGACCGTATAGGTATAGTGTCTTTAGAAACTGGAAAACATAAACAACTGGTTCATAAATCTTCTACAGTGTCTCCCATTTATTTCATCATATCTAGGGTCCATTTTAGCATATTCTACTTAATATCCATCTTCCTGACCTGGGGAAAAGAAAACATACAAAAAATGGTGAGCTCAAATGCTCATCAAGGGCAAATAAAGGAAATAAAAATCATATCATATCTTTTTGAAAATCATAACCTGCAAAAGAGATCATAATATCTTAACATGGAATAAATCATAGAAGTGAAAATGAGATCCCCATAATCATAACATAAAACTTGAAACTTTGTGGCATGCACACATAATCATAGAAAATCATCTCTTGTTAGTCATGACTCATTGCCAAGACTATCTTAGCAGACAAAGTCCATTTCTGAACCGAGTTCACTCCTCGTTTCAGTCCTGTATCACTGAACCGAAATAACCTTCCGTTCCAGCCATGTCTATCTCATGAGATATAAATATTTACCCAATGCATTGGAGGGAGATATAGGTCCCACCCATCTTATAATGAATCCTTTCTTATGTGTGCCACATAATCATAAATCATACATCATCGCATAACACATGTAACAAAAATGGGATTCTTGAAACATCATGACATCATAAAACAAATCATATAAGGTAAATGACTTAATAAAAATAATTCCCTCACAACATAATAAAATCAATGTAATAATAGGGATAAAAATAGAACCCTTTATTATCTTAGATGGAAAATAATTTTGATAAAACACTTGAACTCCATTCTTGAGGAAAATATCCTTTCTTCTTCAAAAACACTTTTCTTTTCTTAAAATGTCATACAATTATAAAATAAACTTGAAAACTTGTAAAGGAAGCTTCTTGGAAATAATTTTTTAAAAATCCATTCATGCCGTATAAGTTAAAAAAAACATTCTTCATACTTTTGTCGGAAAAGTCAAAAAGTACCTCGTACGAAAAAACGACAAAAGATTCCTCTCATATTCTTTACTAAAAACTCACCGAAGGGTAAAATTGGATTTAAACTATTGTAAGTGTATGGAAAAAATATTACATATTGAGGGAACATGGATGTGGATGATAAAATACACCCCAGTAAATACCAAAGTATAAACAATCTCGGATAAAAATGAGATTGTGATATTTCCCCTTACCTTAGGTCCGATTTGATTTGTACGTGTCCGAAGCTCCTGTATAATGGTTTAAATAATGTTATTGACTTATTACAGAATCATACATATTGATATGATATCATATATGGTCATATTCTTAGCTTCTTATTAGTAATATTTCATTGTTACTTGTTACTCGGGTCTTTATTGCCTTTTGTTCTTATGCATGTTTTGCCGAATAAATTCTTATTCTTCTTTTAAGGTTATAGATAACTTATATCCAGAATGGTATTAGTGTAACATATATCATATTTATTCATTCAATTCATTTATATAATTACTATGTAATGATGATCATGTAGAACGAGTCGCATCACATCGTGGAGACGGTATTCCATACGTACACACGAGTGATGATATCATTCCTATGATAGTGGAATTGTATTGGAGTGTATGTATACTATTTCAGAATCAATATCACTTTTTAATAGTCATATATAGTCATTATTTACACCATTATACCCATCCAAGTAAGGTGGTGGTGGAAAATAGATTACACCATGGCGTGGAGACGGTATTCCGTACGTACGCATGCGCGGTGATTTCATTTTTCCGTAGGATGGATAGAAGGTGAATTAGGGTTGTTTCATATTTATAATAACATATCAGTATGTATGTAATACTGATGTTATTACTTTATCATGAAACAACTAAAGAAGAAGAAGTTGAAGAAGAAAGAAATTTAAAAGATTGGTAATGGATATTACCTCTTCTTTTAAACGCATCTTTGAATCCTCCACTTAGGGAACTAAGATTGGTCTTTGAAGAAGACCAGGACCTCTAGGATTATTCTAGGGAAGTGGAGAAGGGATTTTGGCAGGGGTTTGCCGATCTAGATTGCTCAAATTGGTGTGAGGAGGAGGGGGAGGAGGTGCCCTTTTATAAGGGAGGAGAGGGGCACCTTAGGAATATCTCAAAATATTATATTATATTAAAGTCAAAATCGGTTTATAATGGTTCCAAAGGGTCTTATTTCGAAGGTAAAGTGGGGATGGGTCGAAATCCTATCAACCAATAGGATTTAGAAAAGTTTAGGTTATTATTTTAACCTTATCAATTAGATTTAACTCTAAGTTAAATAATTTAACTTTTACCGTGTCTTTTTGTTTTCTTACACTATATGGTTAATACACTTACTATAACATGCCAAACGAACCCCAAGTTGTTTATTATTAATATATATATCCTTATCTAAGTCATTTGTCTGAACCTTAGATTTTTAGGTATAAAATAACAATTAATAATATAATATTTGATTTAAAAACTATTTTGTGTCAATTTTGACACTATTTGATATATGATTTTTGTGAAAGTCATAACAGAATTATATGTTCTAACCAAGTTGATTAAATCAACACTAATATATGATAGTAACCTATAAAATTAGTGGAATTCATAAAAAGTCTTAAATTACATTTATTTGGGAATTTATAACATCAATTATGTTAACATTTCCTTAAAAGGGTATTTACTGCATCATCGTTGTGTCATAAATAAATTAATTTATTTAAAGTCTAAAAATTATAAACAAAATATCATTATGTAGGAAATCTTTTTAGATTTCTAATTAATATTTATAATCGAATTTATCTTATGTATAAACCCATATTAAAAATTTCTTAGTTATTAAACTTTGATTTTAACTATTTTAACTATTCATTAAATAAAATAATATTAAATGTCATAATCTAATCCAAGTGGACCTAAATGGTCATATTATATTCATAAGGTTGTTTTTGGTCGAATTACACTTATCCAATAGAATTAGGACATGTGTTAGGGTAATAGTAATATCATATTTACCCTTAGTTACCCTATTTACTATTAACCGCGGTAAAAAAAAGTAAAAAGTTACTATTCACCAAAAAATTATTTTTATCTCATTGAACCACATTTTACTTACTGATATCAACCGTGTCTGTCGGATTTTCGAAATTCCATTCACAGAAGCGGTAAAATTAAGTTTTATGCAAAATTCAGTTTTTAACCTACCACTTAGTGGTTTCACTATTCATCAAAAATTGAAAGTTTTCAGAAAAATACCAAAATTTCACCCTAGGCTAATTTCGGTATTCCAAATCCAAAAATGAAGTCCATTTTGAAAGATAAAATTTCAAAAAGTGGTTATTACTATTCATAACGGCTATTTTAAATAATATTTTAATAGCATATCGTCGTTTAGTGAAACTCGGTATTGCGTACAACGCAAGCTATCGAGGAAGGTCGCGATTGCGTGTAAAGTAAGCCAAGCTATTATGTAGTGAAAGATTCCTTTGATGATATATAAAAACAAAATATTACTCATAAAAATCTCGGGTGTTACATACATATAGTATACTTTTCATTATAATTGAGTTTCATTTCTTATATCGAAACACTTACCTTAGAAGGGTCAAGTGATAATATACATGTAATAGCCATTAAAAAATCATTCATTTAATTTCAACACTTACCTTTATTAATGAAAAGTCAAAGCACACCCAAACGGTGGTGCAGATAGTCCTAACAATCCACTAAATTCATAAACAAGGAAGAAAACCTACTTGGGCCGGTCGACATTGAGGTCAAAACCTCCAATAATGATGAAAAATTATAAAAAAGGCTCTAGAATATGAGAATGATGATTATAAGCATGCTATATGAATTTAATAGGCAACCTCCAATGAAATTGGCATGTGCATAATGAAAATAGTTTATAAAATAGCATGATTTGAGGGATAAATCATATACCAACTACCTTGGGCCTATATCACTCTCCTCATCTAGTATCAAATTTATTTTTGGCCTGGATCAGAATATAATGGAATAATGAATCATCACCTTGTAAATAGAAAATATGATCCTGTATCAAAATAGTGTGATAGATAGGAATACAAAAAAATAGCTAAGATAAAGGATTAAAGATCTTACCAAGAGGAATCCAATGGGACCAACTTAGCTTCAATCAAAAACCAGATGAAGAAAATATGGAAGAACCTAGCTTAGGTCCATGAGAGGAGATCTCAAAGCAATGGATGAGGGTATTATGTCACTGAAAAAAATAGGAGAGTGGTGTTATGTTATAATAATTTTAAGTGTGAAATGGTAAATTCACACAAAATTATAGGGTCACACGGTTTGGCTGTATGGTTTCCCAAACTTTGCACTAACCATGATTAGATCACTATCTAAGGACGATACCCACATAGTTAGGCCACACAATTTGATAAATCATGATCCAACCATTCTAAATAGATCTCATAAAATCTACAAACCATATGTATGGGCATATAGTCCAATATGCACAGTTTCCTCAAGACGTGAAGCCTTCTGCTACTCACTAACAAGCCCCACATGGTTAGGGGTAACCATGTGGCCTATCCCACATTGTTTATCCTAACTGTGAAGCCTGATTTCACCCCAAAAAGTTTGGATCTAGGCTCTAAACAAACCCTAGGCACTCTTGAAACACCCGTGACCTCATTAGACATCCATATTATGTCCAAAAAAATAGTTTTACTAAAATTTAATGGATCCACACCCGAAATAAAAAACCAAGTTCTTATAATTGAAAATGAATATGGTTTTCATTAATACTTTATTTTTTATTATTGAATATTATTTTTTAGGAATCTTAAAAAAATAAAATAAAAAATAATGCTATGAAGTATCTACACACTTTAGGGAAAAAATACCATAACATGAGTAGAAAAAATTATTTTTCATGGAAAATTACATTTAATTAGGTACCAATATAAATGAAAGTAGATCATACATTAATAAATGGGTAGGGTGTTACACATGGTGTGTTTTTAACTCATCAGTTTTATATGTTTTATTGAATTGAACTACTACTAAAATATGAATTGAATGAAACCAAAATTACTAAAATTGAATTGAACCAAAAAAATATGAAGTTGATATACTCCCTCAGGAACTACATTATCATGTTATATTCCAATACTAATATATTTCATTCATGGTGTGAAGGAAACATGGTATCCAATGTATTGGAATAGAATGGAGACCCAAAAAATCATGTCAAAATTTTCTCTCTCTTGAATTACTTATTTTAAACTATAAAATCACCATTTGTAAATTTGAACTCAAACTACATTAATTCTGGCCAATGTGATGTCCCACTTGACAAATTTTTCCTCCTTTTCAAGAAAATATTTTGTTTATATGGAAAAAAATAAACCAATTGAACCAAACTAAATTGACCAAGTTTACTAAAACCAAACTAACCACAATCCACCTAATATAATTTCATCTAAATCAACAGGACTTAAATAAAAATAAACTAAAACACACCAAACCAAACTTAATTATCTCAAATCATATCACATAAACCTAAATAAATGGTACCAAATAGAACTAAACATACACATAACAAACTAAAATGAATGAAACACAATAAAAAACATGAATTGACTAGATTAAAATCAAATCAAATAAAATAGATCTAAATTGAAATGTATTGAACTGATTCAATTGGAATTAAATAAAACTAAATAGAATCAATAAAGACCCATAAAAACTAAATTATGAAAACTTTTAGGACATACTAGAAATAACCATACTAAACTAATGTCACGAACCATCTCAACGGGGCCCGTACCGTGACTACCTCAAGCCCGCCTCCAATAGGCCAGGGATAGTTAATAACACTAAATAGGAATATCACTCACATTATAGGACATAGAATAAGGTACTTGTACACACGTACACATATCCAAGTCCATACAATTATGAAATATAAAAAAACTGATAAAAAATTTATGCACACATCTAAATTCCACTATCAATTTATGAAAAAAAGTATTGAAAGAAAAAGGGACAAATACAATCCCACCAAAAATAGTCTGAAAACAAGTACAACATGGAATTACATAAGGGAACCTCTTTCAAGGTAACCACCAAAATACACCTTAGTTATTATGGATCACTAAGCTTCACCTGGTCCTGATCCCTCTAGGACTCAATCAAAAGGTCGATCATCTTCATAAGAAATGACACGTGTGGACAAATCCCATGCAGGGGTGAGTATAAAAATACCTAGTAGGACACCCTAAAATCACTAAGAGTATAAAAAAAATAATAATATTCATATCAAAATCTATATATCTCCAAAACACATATAACAAGAATATCCAAATATACTCAACAAAGACACAATGCATATCTCGAGATCATGCTCAAAGGTTCTACATAACAATCATCCAGGAGAACATGCTCTATGAGTCAGATAGAACTGATGAAATCCATATGAGTTTTCATGATCATAAGATCTCTCCATAAGCTACATACACTGGAAGTATTAAGAGAACAATACATAGATGATGATCAAACCCAATACCATGGGGTATACCAACAACTCAATACGGTATAACCCCCTAATTATAGGATTAGTGCCTCTGTAGTGCTGGTCCAAATGATACCAAGAACTCCACCTAGGAAAATATTATGATAGAGAATCTCAATCTGGGCCTCATGGAAGTATTCCAACAACTCTATAAATAAATTCACACTAAAGGGATCATTATTCTATGTGTAGGATGTGATTCCATACTAACCATTAGGGAATGGATCAAGAGAACACTCCCTAATGAAACTTATCATAGATGATAAGGAAAAGGGCTCTAATCCTTCTTAAAGGGGGTACATGGCATGTACTGTTAGTACATGATATGTACCTTATACATCAGGTATTTCCCATTTATCATGGGCCATGCCCATGTCCATGTTTATGCCCGAGTACATGGTGTGTCCTAGAAAGTATACTCTTGGATGTGTATGTATCCCGCTAGCCATGTTTGTGTTTAGCTATTCATGTCTGTTTATTGTTAGCCATGCCTGTGTCCATTCCCATGTACCTCTCCAAGTAAACACTAATCTACCAAGAAAGGGTCACATTCCATGTGATACTTAACTTCCTTGCGGAAACCCTAACGTTTCACTAGTGGCCCCACATACCTTGATATTCTGGATTACACACCATGTTCTTACGAATTTTCCAAAAACCACAAATCCATTTCATGAATCATCTACTCATACATAATTCTATTGGGCCATGAGTCATTTCTAAGAACGTGGATATTCTCTATCCAATCCTCTCCATCATCGCTCATCAGAATATGACATTTGAAACTGCTCAAAAATCACCCGATTATGCTATCTGTAGCTGCACCATCAAACCAGAATGAATAGTAATTATCGAACCAACCCTGATATGTTTTCACTATCACCATATCATGATACTATCATTTATACAAACCTATATCTATGATAACAATCCATTTTTCCAACAAACAGGTGTGCAATGATTGTTTTATCCGATATTGGTCAAACCGTGGTCCAAGAGATTTCTGCGTGATGAACAAAGAAATGGGGGAAGAAATACAGAACCACTAAAATGATGAAAAACCCTAAGCCAATGTTTTTTAGCCTTGATTAATTACTGTTAGAACATAAAATGAATATATAATAAAATAATCACAAAGAAATTCCCAATTCCTAGATAAATCTAAACCATCCCAATAATACACATGATTTATGAATCAATCCATGGTTGATTGATTCAAATTCATATTAGGAATAATAAAATATAAATAAATAAAAATAAAATAATGTCCTACCTCCATTTGTATCAGTCACTAGTGAAGAACAATCACACGTCACTGTCATTGGTAAGATCCACACGTTCTGCTAAATACTGCTCGACGATCCACAATCCGGTGGTTGTTCGTCTAAGAAAGATCCTACAAAGCTCTCTCAAATGGTTCTATAGATATCCCAAGTTTAGTTTCCAACCTTGATATCTCCTTACAACTTCATATTTATATATAACCTCAGGTCATAAAAAATTAATTAAATTAATTAATTTAAATCAATTAGCTTATTTAATTGTTCTCCCA
Source organism: Viscum album (assembly GCA_963277665.1). Lineage (NCBI taxonomy): Eukaryota > Viridiplantae > Streptophyta > Magnoliopsida > Santalales > Viscaceae > Viscum > Viscum album. Next base: position 551,745,071 of record OY728146.1, read on the forward strand.
TGACCGCACCCAACATGAACATCCGATTTGGTCCAAGGTTATATTTTCCAAGGGTAAAAACCATGTTATAAACTCAAAAAGGTCTTAGATTTCTAATGTGATCCTCTATTTATAAGTTATTACACCTTTTCAGGAAAACTGTGCACGTGTTCATTTAATATATTTAATATATTTCAAAAATTAATTATGAGAACACCAAGCCTCTAAATCTCATACCATCTCTATGTAAAGATCAAAAAAAAAAATCCATATAATATTCCAAAACAATAAATGAAAAAATTGGAGTAAATATATTCTCCCTACCTTGGATCTTTACATCCTATAAATACAAAACAAAAGGATACACAAATAGATGTGGGTACTGATCATGAATCTGGGTCTCCCAATCCTAGGTGATCTTCTAAAGATTCTCATGCTTCCACCCAATATGCACTAAAGGAATCACTCACCCATGAAGGATACTATCCCACTAATCCTCAATCTCTACTAGGTACTCAATAAAGTTATCTCCATCCTCGATGTCTAGATCACCCTAGTTAATAACATGTGATGGATTGTGCACGTACCTCCTCAGCTCTAACATGTAGAAGAAATCATGTACCCATTTTAACTTTGGAAATAGAGCTAAGTAGTAATCCACCTCACCAAATCAATGTAGTATCTATAAGGGGCCAATGAATCACATAGATATATTTATAACTAGAAAAAATCTCTATAATCCACATTGAGGTGAAACCCATAAGAACGCATGGTCTCCCTCCTTGAAATACAAAGGCCTCTTTCATTAGTTAGCATAAAACTTCTAATAGATATGTTCAATACTCATAAAAGTCCTAAATGATCCACACCTTCTCAATAGGGGATCACACTAAATCTGGGCCTATAAGTACCGACTCTCTTGGGTCAGTCTAGCATAGTGGTGACCTATAGGGTTGCCCATAAAAGGTCACTAATAGTTCCATACAGATGGTGGAATGGTAACTTTTGTTATATGAAAACTACACCAAAGGTAGGCGATCCTCCCAACTACGACCAATGTCTAACATGAAAGCCCACAACATGTTCTCCAAGACCTGAATGGTCCTATAAGTCTAACCTTCCATCTAGGGGGGAAAATTCATGCTCAAATGTAAATGATTCCCAAAATACTCCTACAATCCCTTCCATAACCGATATGTGAAGAAGGCATCATAGTTAAAAATGATCATCAATGGAAATCAATGGAGTTATACTATCTCCTACATGTAGAGGAATCCAAATCTCTCTACTGAACTCTTCTCTCAGATAGCTAAGAATTGTGTCGACTTGGTGAGTCAGTCTACGATCACCCAGATGGAATCATGTCCCTTGGATATACATGGTAACACCATCATGAAGTACATGAATATCTCATCCCACTTCTACTTAGAAATTTCAAAGGGTTTAGCTAAACCCAATAGAACCTGGTGCTCAACCTTCAATTAATGAAAAGTAATGTATCACGAGAAAAACTCTGCAACTCCCTTCTTTATCCCTGGCCACCAAAACGGATGTTGGAGGTCCTAGTACATCTTTTACACACATTTATGTACCAAAAAAAGATATATATGAAAATATCTCATAACCTACTCCCATAACATCACTGGTACCATCATGAAACCTCTAAAATGAATTACATGATGTACACCTTCTAAAAATCCATTAGGATCTTATCCAATGGATATCTGAGTACATAGGGTCTCACAGTCAGTATACACAAGATGTGTCTCCTTAACTTGCTGCAAAAGAAGAGGGGTAACAACCATTGACTGGAGTTAATCTTATACATCCCCAACCATAAAGGATATCTACAATGAGGAAAAATTTTCTGACACCTTGCTCAATAACTATAAATAATATCTCCTTTTGAGATCATCTGCAACCATGTTCCCCTTCCTAAGAGTATATAAAATCTAGAATTCATAATATTGGAGGAACTATATCCATTTACTATGTATCAAGTTAATATCCTTCTAATAGAATATATAATTGAGACTCTTGTGTTCATAATAGATGATAAAATCCTCAACCATAAGGTAGTGTTTCCACATCTTCAGTGAAAAGACCAACTCTGCTAAATTGAGACCATGGATCATGTAGTTATGATCATGTGGTCTCAACTGATGTGAACCATATAAAATCACAACCTAACTATTAATTAGAACACAACCAATCTTTGTTCCTAATGCATCACAGAAAACTATGTACTCGAAACCGTCCTCTAGAAATCTCAAGATGAGAGTTCTCATCAATATCTACCTCAACTCCTGGAAATCCTAATGGAACATCTATGTATATGTGAAAGTATTACCCTTTAAATTAAAAGTTTTCAAGAGAGCTGATATCCTAGAGAAATTAGGTTTGAATCTCCGATAGTATCCTTCCAACCCAAGGAAACTCCGCACATACATCATGCTCTTGGGATGCTCCTAAGCTAACACCACCTCAACCTTTTCTAGGTCCACTTCCACACCATCCACTAAGATAACATGTCCTGGAAATTGTACCACCTAAATATAGAACTGGAACTTTGAGAGCTTCCTATATATTTGGTTCTTGTGAAGTACGTCTAGAACCATTCTCAAGTGTCTCATGTGCTCCTTCTCAGATGATGAGTAAAATAGGATATCATCAATGAATACTACCACAAACAGATCCAAGAAGGGTTGAAAGATATGGTTCATGATCCTATGAACACTAATGAGGAAGTAATCACACCAAAGGGTATCAACAAGTACTCATAGTTACCACAAAAACATCTAAATGCTGTATTCAGTATATCCTCATCCCGTACTCGCAACTAGTGATAGCATAATTTGAGGTCAATCTTTGAGAACCATCGTTCCCCTCTAAATTGATCAAAGAGGTCATTGATCCTCGATAGTGGATAATTTTTCTTTATGGTAACCTAGTTTAGGCAATGATGGTCCACAAATAACCTCAAGTTCCTATTCACCTTCTTGGAGGGCAACAATGGGGATACCTAGGGTGAAACACTAGGTCTAACAAATCCCTTCATCTATAAGTCCTCCAACTACAACCACATATTGTACATCTTTGTGAGATCCATACGATATACTGGCATAGATATCAGGGTCATCCTGAGGTGTAGTTCAGTGCATAAGTCTATCTCTTAGAAGGGAGGTAAGCCAAGAATAAAGATGTCCTCATACTCCACCACCACTGCTGGGAACTCAAAACTCATAACATCCACTACACCAAGGGTCATACTAGCCAAATGATGGTAATTGAATACACCATCCTATACATGAGTCCATCCTATAATGAATGGGTTTACTTTTCACCCACAAATGAAAAATTAGTCACATCACTACAGACAGACCACATCCTCTACCTAAAACATACTATCTAGGCATGAATTGTAGATAACCAGTTCATACCTAAGATGATGTCATAAGGCCTCATCGCCACTATAGAGAGATCCCAAAAAAAAACTCTCACCACCAAGAGTTAGGAAACACTATTTATATAAGTTTTTGATTATTGAGTCACTTACCATAGGAGTATCCAAGCACAAGGGTCAATCCATATGCTCAACCAATTTTTCTAAGTCTCAAACTAGATATGTGAAAATAAAGAAATGAATAACACCTGTGTCTATCAATGATAATAATAAAGAAGAAAAGACATAGATCATACCTTGTATCATCCCTAGATCCTTTGGGTTATAAGCCTCGATGACCTATAGCTTCCCTCTCCACTATCCTTCAAATCACAAATCCTGGAATGGACCACCTAGAGTGATGGCGGTAATAAGTCAAAATGTATACCACCTCCAAATTCTCTCCCATATCCTCTTCAACTATTTCCAGCCTACAAACCTATCTGCTCCCACCACTGACTTTTACTAGGAGGCCCATCCACTATCTCCTTGTTAGCCATATGGTGGGTTAGACAATCTCATACAAGATGCCCCTACCATCACATGAGTATCACCAAATCACCTTAGGCTGACAAGAACCATACCATGAGACCTGAACCATAGACCATATGTCCTGGGATCACCTTCTGAAATGAATCACACATCTAGGTTGTCACACCCGCTATTTTTAAATTATTTATTTTATTAAATTTCTGGGTTTCGGGTAGTCCGGGTTGAAGACCGACTTTAAAATTTTGAGTACTTATTTAAAAACGCACATTTTTCCCTTGACGATGTTCAACAAGCCACTATCAAAGCTGTGAGACCTCGTCTAGTTCACCGTGCAGCCTCACCCTGTTCCCCACCCACCTGCCGATGTTCAACTAATTAAATAAAGTGAATTAATAATGAAGAAATAAAATTAAATGAGTGGTAAAATAAAAAATAAAATAAAATAAAATAAGGAGAGTGTGATAAAATTTAAGGAATTATTTTACAGATAGTAATAATATTATTATTTGAGGATATTATTAATTATTATTGAGTCATATTATTATTTACATTATGGATGATAATTAAGTTATTTTATTTATGATTATTACTCTTGTTTTAGTTTATTATTATTATTATTATTATTATTCTTATTACTATTGCAATTATTATTATTTATCTAGTTAGTTTTTTTATTTTTATTTTGTTTGTTTTCTTTTTTTCCCTTAGGGTTTGAGTACCCAACTTCTTTCCCCTTTCTCTATCGCCCTGCAACCCCCATGGTCTGCCACGCCCTGCTCCCTCACCAGCCACTCGTTCCTCCCTCTCCTTGGTCTATATCAAACGAAACAAACCCCCTTATTCTCCTCTCTTCATGCTGCACTGCAGGACCTTCTTCCCCATCTCCCTCGCACCATCACCCCCTCCTTGTCTAGCCTCAGACACCCACCATCACCCTCCTGGATGCCACTACACTACCCAAATGGATGAACCCCCTCGCACTGCGCCCCGACTTCTTGACCAGCCCCGTCGCGTCGTGCCCTTCTTCACCCTGTGCACACCAAGCCTGAATTCACCCCCATCCGACCAGCACCACCTTGGATTCCCTTCTCCTAGTACGAACTTCACACCATCTATCACTCCACCCATGAACCACCCTTACCTCTTTCTAGTGAGAACCCTGGAGGCCCCCCTTTCCGGCACGACACCTCCTTGGGTGAGTTTTCTTTTACCTCACTGGGTTTTAGTTTTATGGTTCGATTTTGTAAGAACCTAGGTTTTGAGCCTGTAAGAATTTGAAATTTTCTTGATGTTATTCTAGAGCAGGGCGTTCAGATGACGTGTGATTCCGAGCACCAGTGTGGCCGGAATTAAATTTTATGTGCGTTCACACTAGATACACCAAATTAACAAAATAACTCCTAAATGGTTTCTTGGATGGGAAAACCAAGGGAACCGTTGAGTCTGAAGTGCGCCATTTACCCTAGGAGAGGTGTAACATTCGCAGTTGCGACCCTTTTGTGGAAAAGGACACCAGGGGTGTTTTCATAATTTAGCGGCCTCAGGAGTGAACTTTATAACTTATGTGTGGAGGCTCGAATTAAAATTCTGAGACTACCGTTGTACTCAGAACGAGGATTTTACCCTAGAGGCGGCTTAACCCTGACCCCACTGAAAGTTTAGGTACGAGCCTACTGGGGGGTGTTTAAGTGTGTTTCCCTACTTAAACACATCCACCCCTATCTTCCTCCTTGGTTTTTCTCTGGTGAAAGCTCTCCCAAAAAGGGAGAAACCTTCTTCAAGGTCCTCCTCCTACCCATCAAGGTGGTTGCGGCTTCGGCGGACCGTTCATGAAGCGACGGGCTATGCCATGCGTGGTAGGTTCTTGTGTTTCTTTTTTTTAAAATTCCGCATCTACTTTGAACTCCAATTAAGCATCGATATGCTGTTTAATTTTTGAACGAAGGCCATATTTGAGTAGGGCTCAATCCAAGAATTCTAATGAGTCTTTCAGATCAAATTTTTGAGTCCTGTGGTGTCCGGGGTGACCTCAGAAAGTTTTTCAGCCAAAAACCCCCATTTTCGGCAGTTCCAGGCCATTCCAGCGGCTTCGCACGACGGTCCGGTGGGCGACGACGGTGGCGAGGCTCCCTGGCGGTGGCGCGGGCTTCACCAAGAGGTGGCGCGGGCTTCCCCAGGTGGTGGCGTGACCCTTCAGCAGTCGGCGTGGGCGAGAGGGACGGCGGCCTGGCGGTCCAGGCCTCCGGAGCGCGCGCGGGCCGACTTCGCCGGTCGGCATGCGGTGCACGAGACCGGGTTCGTCGCGACCCCAGGAGCCGGCTGTGACCCGAAAATCACGAGTCTCATGGAAAAGGAGCAGGAATGGCTCATGACGGTCCAGGTAAAGCCGCACGGCCCACGCGGTGAACCGTGGGCCGTGGTGGACCGGGCAGTCCGGGCGGCCGAGCCACGGACCACCGGTCTGAAGGGGGTGAACCGGTCGAACCAGTCTAGCCCACCCTGTCTCCATCTGTTTGCATCAAAACGCCTCTAAATTGAAAACCAGATGTCAGATTCATGCGCTGTCTACGACAACACGATACTTAGATTGAGAAGGAGATTTTGAGATGGTATCAGTGATTTTTAAGTCCCGAGATGGGGGTTCGGTGGCACGACATGCCCGTTAAGTATTGTTTAGCGCCTCCCCGGGATTCTTCTTTCAGATGGCGCGAGCACATCCAGAGTCCGTTTTAGGTGTCGTCAGTGGAATTGTGACCCTGGAATCGAGGCGAAGTAGTCCAGAGTGGTTTCAAGAATTGAAGCCAGAGTTGAGGCAAGGGCCCCATGGGCCGTCTTTAAAGCTGTGTGCAACGTTTTGCGAATTTTTCATCAGACGTCCGTTCAAGGTGAATGAATAGTTGATTTGGCATGCTTTTCTGAGAGCATCATGATGGCGTAGTTCGCCCGACCCCTTTCGAGACCGAGGTGTGGGCCCCACGAGACGCCGTATGGGCATAAAGCGGTGTTGAATAGCTTTTTCGTTGAGAGTCCATTTCCAGCAAGTAAATAGTCTATCTTGCGTGTTTTTCCACAAGAATTACAATGATGTAATCTATTTGGGAATGCAGATCCTCTTTAGAGATCTCATTAAATGTGGAAACATGGAAGGGAGTTGGTTGAAGGTTCCTTTAACGCACACTGATCCAACACACGATAGCGATGTTTGTGACACCTAGTGATGGCACGGGTAGTGCGGAGTTATCGGACCAGTTTCAGGTTTACCCTCCAGTGGGGCTGGGCAGTGAGTTACCCACTAGCATACCAGGGTTTACCCTCCTATGGGGCTGGGCAGTGGGTTACCCGTTGACCTTAGGGTTTACCCTCCAGTGGGGTTAGGCAGTGGGTTACCCGTTCATCTTTGGGTTTACCCTCTAGCTAGGCTGGGCAGTGGGTTACCCGATGACCTCTTAGGGTATACCCTCCAGCTGGGCTAGGTAGTGAGTTACCCAACAACTTCTTTCAGACTCATCCCTTTATATGTGGCTAGTCAGTGACTTTTCTTCGTGATTACCAGAGCGGGACCCTTGGTTGTACAGTTTAGCGATGAGATGGATTTGACATGCGGGACTATTGGGCATCAGTGACGGATATCCTTAGAACTATTGGAGACTTTTCATGGGCTGAGCTTGGAGATGGAAATCCCCTTACACAATCGTTCAAGTTTCTTGTTGAGAACATATATATATATATATATTTATACACCCTAATTTTGTTCCCATTCCTCGGGTTCAGTTATTTTCCTTCTAGGAGGGGCAAAGACGCACTGGTAATGCCACGTGCTTTACGTGTCTAGCTCCTCTTGGTTGGATGAGTCCACTTCATTCCTTCTGTTGGGTTGAGCTTCACTCTCTCTATTATACTCTTACACTATTCTTTGTTCTATCTAATACTCACTGTTTTAGTACCTACTTTGTTTCTCCCTAGAGATTTCAGAGCATCCTACTGAGTATCTTTATTCTCACCCCTTTTTGGGATTTTCCTGCACTTGGTTTGCCCTTGCAGATGACGAACATGTCGATTGTGACTACGGTGGATCGTAGAGGACACAAGAGCTTGGGATGCATTCAGTGGTCATATTAGGAATTTCAGGTGTGAGACTCACCAGATGTTTACTTTTTTTTACTTGTTGTCGGGTTGTGACACCTTTCGGGTTGGGCGCGTGTTTTGCCCTTTTTTTGTTCAGTTACCTTGTCAGTACTTTTCAGCACTTTACTTGTTCTATTTAGAAGTCGATGCATGAATGTGGTTGGGTTATAGTTGTTTTTACTTCATTTTTATTTTTCACTCTGCACTTTGGCATAGAGTGGGCTATGTGTGTGTACAGGTACTTAGGCGAAGGCCTTCTCGAGATCGTTATGCCTTCGACATTTGTCGTCAGCTCCAGGCCTATGAAGGCGGGCCTGGGGTAGTTGCAGCTCGAGACTGGTAGGGTCAGGTCGTGACAAAGTGGTATCAGAGGTGGTTCGTTCCCTAGGGCATTGTTCAGACGTCCCGAAAAAGGAATTGGTTGGGATTTAGGGCAATAGAGTTGATGTGTATCGAGAGCGGTTCTTAGGACAAGGAGTCCAGTGATGGTATAAGAGATTGACGTGTCTATTCACCTGGACCCTGATAACCCGCTTGTTGACTCAGCACACTAAGACACTTGTTTTAGGGAATTTGGAACATGCATCTGGTAAGACTGAGTCATTGACTATCCTTTTTGAGTCATCTCCCATTTTTTATTACTGATATATATATATATATATATATATATATATATATATATATGCTCATTTGATCGCGGTAATCCTTGATAATTTTTAGGATGCCCCCACGACAGCAGCCAACTAGGTTACCCTCTCTAGTTCGTGACGATGACCTGGAGAGCGATGAGGAATCGGTTCAGGGACCCTAACATGATCCCCTTACACCTAGTGTCTTAGTAGTATCTCCTCCATCTGGAGAGAGGTAGTTAGTACTGGCAGCACAGGCTGAGGTTGAGCGCAGGTTGAGTGCGCTCTGAGACTTCTAGCATCAGTGGCCGCAAAAGTTCTACGGGGACCCGGATTCCCAAGTAGCGGAAGATTGGATAGAGTCCGTGGAACAACTTTTCAGGCTGGTATGGACACCAGCTGACCAGATGGTATCCCTAGCTACCAGCCTTTTCCTCAGGACTATCGGGCATTGGTGGGGGTTGGTTACACAGACCCATGACGAGTCATCTCTCACTTGGGATAGCTTCCAGCAGCTCTTCCGGGAGGAGTAATCCCCCTCTTGTTTATGCTCCATTCAGATTAAGGAGCTTTTGGAGATGAATCAGGGGGGATGAATGTGGTGTATTACTCAGACTGGTTTACCGATCTTACATACTACTCGTAGGATATGGTCCACAATAGGTACTTTTAGGCGCAAAAGTTTGAGCAGGGTCTTCGCAGGGAGATCCGTGCTAGTGTAGTGCCCTTGTGCATCCCTACTTATGCCGAGGTTCTAGAGAGGGCACTCATTATATAGATCTTCTTGGATGAGGGACACCAATGGACATGGCCTAGCAGTGGCCGCTTCAGAGCAGAGTCTTCGGTAGCAGGTAGGCGGCAGAGAGCAGAGCCTCAGTCGAGGAGACCCTTCCGTGAGCAGACTCAGGGGTAGGGTCATACACTGTAGTGGCGCCATAGAGCACTGGGGAAGTAAGGAGATAGCCAGTGCAATGCTTGTGATAGATGGGTTCACCTAGCACGGGACTACCCGACCAGGTGTACCGAGCAGCCGTGGCAAGCAGTGGGCGCACCGCAGTGGCAGGGGCAGCACCGTGACCAGTGATCTCCCAGGCGTGGACAGGGTGGTCCTCAGGGAGGTGGCGTAGGTAGAGCGGAAGGACTTGGAGGTGAGGGATGGCGTTTCGAGGTCCTTCCACTGCCACAACCGAGCATCCCACTCAAGGCTCAGGGAGCTGGCGGTAGGGGCCGCAGACAGATTCAGGCTATGGGTGTTTATGACCCCCCAACACATGAGATAGTCCGAGGTACACTTTTCATTTACTCTACGCTTGCTTGGGTACTACTAAAAACATGCTCTATCTACTCTTTTATATCACTACTTTTGGTACGGGAGTTGGAGCTAATAGTAGGGGTGCTGACACCCGTGCTTAGCCTCGAGGTTCCTACGGGAAGTGCATTGTTAGTGACCTTTGTCTGCTGATAGTGAAAAATATCATTCAGAGGAGAGAGTTTCATGTAATACCTACTTTTCATCATGATTGAACCTTATGACATCATCTTGGACATGGATTGGATTTCCATGGTTCATGACCAGATTGACTGTCGACATAGACTAGTCAGATGCGTCCATTCTAATGGGACGAGGTTCACCATCCTTGGTGAATGAGACCTCATGGAAGAGCAGACGAGTACTCTGAGCAGGAGACCATGAAATTTTTCTCACCAGTTGGTGAGCATGGCTCTCAGAGCAGTAGACACTACAGGCACCTGGATCCCTACCATTGTAAAGTAATACATGGACGTCTTTCCTAAGGATGTCTCGAGACTACCTATGAGTAGAGAGATGAAGTTATGCATTGAATTATAGCTGGGGACTGCTACGATATCATGTGAAACATATTAGATGACACTCATAGAGCTTCAGGAGCTACAAATTCAGTTGGAAGACCTTCATGAGAAGGGATTCATCAGGCCTAGTGTGTCCCCCTGGGCAGCTCTGATTTTGTTTGTGAAAAAGGCATATGGGAGTCTGTGACTTTGTGTGGATTATCATCGCCTGAATCAGGCCACGATAAAGAAAAAATACCATTTGATGAGGATTTATGACCTCTTCGACCAGTTGAGAGGTGCGAAGTGGTTATCCAAGATTGATCTTCGATCCGGCTACCACCAGTTGCGGGTTCGTGAGGCTGACATCCCAAAGTTGGCATTCCGTTGTTGTTATGGGCATTATGAGTTTTTGGTGATGCCCTTTGGCATGAAGAATTCCCCCGCCGTTTTCATGTCTTTGATGAACTAGATATTCTAGCCGTACTTGGACTGGTTTGTGGTTGTTTTTATTGGCAACACACTCATCTACTCTGCGATGGAGGATGAGCACGCAGAGCATTTGAGGATGGTCCTAGACTCACTCTAGGAGCACCAGCTATATGGGAAACTCTCGAAGTGTCAGTTCTGGATTCATGAGGTTCAATTTCTGGGGAATGTCATTTCGGAACTGGGTTTGGCTGTAGATCCCACAAAGATAGAGGTAGTGCTGTCTTGGTAACCACCCAAGAATGTGTCAGAGGTGTGGATCTTCCTTGTTTTGGCAGGGTACTACAAGAGGTTTGTTGAAGATTTCTCTAGGATTGCTACCCCTTTGACTGCATTGACGCGGAAGGGACGACTATTCACCTGGACTGATCAGTTCCAGAAGGCCTTCGAGGAGTTGAGGTAAAGGATGACTAGTGCTCCGGTGTTGAGGCTGCTAGAGGAGGACGTTGAGTTTGTGGTGTACTGCGACACTTCAGAAGCTGGACTCGGGTGCATGATGATGTAGTAGTGGGCAGTGATTGCATATGGGTCCATGTAGTTGAGGCCCCATGTAGTTGAGGCCCCATGAGTAGAATTATGCGACTCACAATTTGGAGCTGGCATCGGTGGTCTTCGCCTTGAGGTTATGGAGACACTACCTTCTAGGATAGCATTTTGTGGTCTACTCAGACCACCAGAGCCTCAAATACGTCTTCACTCAGAGGGATCTGTATCTGAGGCAGCGGCACTGGCTGGAGTTTCTGCAGGACTATGATTTTGAGATAGTCTACACTGTAGAGAAGGGAAACGTAGTAGCAGATGCCCTTAACAGGAAGTCCCAGGCTCGACTAGTGTGGGAAGCTTCAGAGTAGTTGGCTTCCCTACAGCTAAACTTGGTGGAGTAGGAGGGTACAACTTTTCTGCAGTTGATGGTGTTGACTCCTTCACTCCTTGAGCATGTGAGAGTCACAACTGGGGGATGTCAATAGTGAGGTACTTCGTGATCAGATATCCACAGGCGACGCACCCGATGGTTATTCTAAAGGATGGAATCACAATATCCTATTCCAGGGGCGAGTTGTAGTACCAGTGGAGATGAAGGAGGAGGTGATGCGGGAATTCGACACTTCTCCCTAGGCCGTACATCCCGGTGTGGAAAAGATGTACAAGGACATTCAGTGGAAGTTTTGGTGGTCTAGCATGAAGCGGAGCGTAACTGAGTTTGTTTCTCAGTATCTTACCTGTCATCAGGTGAAGGAAGAGCATCAAGTTTCAGCAGGGTTGTTGCAGCCCCTTGATATCTCGGAGTGGATGTGGGATGGCATATATATGGACTTCATCATAGGGCTTCTGCGCACAGTGAAGGGCCACGATTCCATTTGGGTGATAGTGGACCGACTCACGAAGTCGGTGCAATTTCTTGCCATTAGGGAGCATATTTTAGTGGAGAGTCTAGGGAAGCTGTATGTTCGAGAGATCTTCCACCTTCATGGAGTACCCTCGACGATCGTCTTGGACCATGACATGCGGTTTACATCGTGATTGTGGCGAGGCCTACAGGAGGAATTCAGGACTCAGCTATGGATGAGTACAGATTTTCACCCCCAGATAGACGGGAAGACCGAGTGTACTATCTAGGCGTTGGAGGATATGCTCAGGGAGTGCGTGTTAGACTTCGTCCTAAGTTGGTAGGATCACCTTCCATTGGTGGAGTTCGCGTACAACAACAGTTACAACTCTACTATCGGCATGACACCTTTTGAGTCCCTCTATGGGAGACCTTGTAGGTCACTATTGTGCTGGATGGAGGTTAGAGAGACCTCCCTCATGGGCCCAGAGTTGGTGCATGCGACGATGAAGAAGGTAAATGTCATTTGTGAGTAGATGAAGATGGCTCAGAGCAGAAAAAATTACTACACAGACTGTCATCACAGACCTTTGGAGTTCGAGCAGGGGGACCATGTTTTTTTGAGAGTCTCCCCACGACATGGAGCATGGAGGTTCAGCAGGGGAGGCAAGCTATCCCCGAGGTTTGTTGGCCCCTTTGAGATCATGCATAGGGTTGGTGAGGTTTCCTATCGTCGTGCTCTACCCCCATAGCTGGAGAGGGTGCATGACGTCTTCCACATGTCACAACTGAGGAAATACGTGCATGAACCCATGCATGTCATCGACTTGGGAGATATGGACATTGAGGATGGAGCCACCTTTGCAGAGCACCTAGTGGCGATTGGGGACCGACAGGAGCGGACCCCGCGTGGACGGACCATTCCTTTGGTTCGAGTGTTGTGGCAGCGCAAGAGGGTACAAGAGAGCACCTAGGAATGGGAGATCCAGATGTGGGCTCAGTATCCCGAGTTGTTTTTGTAGTTTTGTTTTTCAGGGATGGAAAACTTGAAGAAGAGAATGATGTAAGAACCCAGGTTTTGAGCTTGTAAGACTTTGAAATTTTCTTGATGTTATTCCAGAGCAGGGCATTTAGACGGCGTGTGATTCCAAGCCCTGGTGTGTCCGGAATTAAATTTTAAGTTTGTTCACACTAGACATTCCAAATAAACATAATAACTCCTAAACAGTTGCTCGGATAGGAAAAACGAGGGCACCGTTGAGTCCAGAGCATTCTGTTTACCCTAGGAGGGGTGTAACTTTCATAGGCACGACCCTTCTGTGGAAAACGTCACCAGGGGTGTTTTTGTAATTTAGCAGCCTCAGGTGTGAACTTTATAACTTCTGAATAGAGGCTCAAATTAAAATTCCGAGATCACCATTGTGCTCAGAACATGTATTTTACCCTAGAGGTGGCTTAACCCTGACCCTGTCGAAAGTTCGGGTACAGGCCTACTGGTGGGTGTTTAAGTGTGTTTCCCTACTTAAACACATCCACCCCCTTCTTCCTCCTTTTATTTTCTCTAGAAAAAGATCTCCCAATAAGAGATAAACCTTCTTCAAGCTCCTCCTACTCCCCATCAAGGTGGTTGCGGCTCTAACGGACCATTTGTGAAGCGACGGGCTACACCCTGCGAGGTAGGTTTGTGTGTTTCATTTTTTTAAATTCTACATCTACTTTGAACTCCAATTATAGCGTCGATATGCTGTTTAATTTTCAAGAAAATGAAATATTTGAGTAGGGCTCGATCTGAGATTTCCAACGAGTCTTTCAGATCGAATTTTCGAGTCCCGGGGTGACCCAAAAAGTTTTTCGTCCAAAAAACCCCGTTTCCGGTGGTTCCAGTCTGGTCCGGCGGCTCTACGCGGTGGTCCGGCGGGCGACGACGGTGGCGCGGCTCCCCAGTGATGGCACAGGCTTCACCAAGCGGTGAAGTGGGCTTCCCCAGGTGGCAGAGTGGACCTTCGGTGGTTGGCTAGGGTGAGAGGGATGGCGGCATGGCGGTCCGGGCCGTGGGAGAGCGTGCGAGACCAGGGTCGTCGCGACCCCGGGAGCTAGCCGAGACCCGAAAAGCGCGGGTCTCATGGAAAATGAGCTAGGCCGGCTCGTGCCGGTCTGGGTAAAGTCGCGCAGTCCACGTGGTGAACCGCAGGCCATAGTGGACCAGGCGGTCTGGGCGGCCAAGCCGCAGACCGCCAGTCTGAAGGGGGTGGATCGACCGAACCAGTCCGACCCACCCCGTCTCTGTCTGTTGGTGTTAAAATGCCTCTAATTTTCAAACCGGATGTAAGATTCGTGCACTGTCTATGGATACATGATCCTCAAATCTAGAAGGAGATTTTGAGATGGTCTTGGGTATTTTTAATTCCCGTGACGGGCGCTCGATGGCGCGACACGCCTGTTAAATATTGTTTAGCACCTCACCGGGATTCTTCTTTCGGATGTTGTGAGCACATATGGAGTCCATTTTAGGAGACATAAGTGGAATTGTGACCCTGGAATCAAGATGAAGTAGTCTGGGTTGGTTTCAGGCATTGAAGCCGGAGTTGAGGCATGGGCCCCACGAGCCGTCTTTTAAGCCGTGTGCAGCGTCTTGCGACTTTTTCATCAGACGTCCGTTCGGGGCGAATGGATAGTCAATTTGTTTTGATTTTCTGAGAGCATCGCGATGGCGTAGTTCACCTGACCCCTTTCGGGAACGAGGTGTGGGCCCCATGATACATCGTACACGCATAAAGAAGTTTTGAATAGGTTTTTCATCGGGAGTCCATTTCTATCGAGTAAATAGTCTATCTCGCGTGTTTCTCTACTAGGATTACAACGGTGTAATATGTTTGGGTATGAAAAGCCTCTTTCAAGATCTCATTAAATGTGGAAAAATGAAAGGGAATTGTTCAGAGGTTCCTTTGATGCACACCGAACCAACGCACAATAGCGATGTTAGTGACACCCAGTAATGGCATGGGCAATGCAGAGTTATCGGACCGGTTTCGAGTTTAACCTCCAATAGGGCTGGGCAGTGGGTTACCCACCGGCGCACCAAGGTTTACCATCCAACGGGGCTGGGCAGTGGGTTACCTGTTGACCTTAGGGTTTACCCTCCAGTGGGGCTAGGCAGTGGGTTACCCATTCATCTTAGGGTTTACCCTCCAGCTGGGCTGGGCAGTGGGTTACCCGACAACCTCTTAGGGTTTACCCTCCAGCTGGGATAGGTAGTGGGTTACCCGACAACTTCTTTCAGACTCACCCATTTATATGTGTCTAGTCAGTGAATTTTCTCCGTGATTACTGGAGCGGGACCCTTGGTTGTACGATTTAGTGATGAGACAGTTTTGACATGCGGGACTTTTGGGAATCAGTGATGGATATCCTTAGAACTATTGGCAACTTTTCCTGGGCTGAGCTTGGAGATGGAGATTCCCTTACAAACTCGTTCGGGTTTCTTATTGAGCACACATATATATATATATATTTATACACCCTACTTTTGTTCCCATTCCTTGGGTTCAGTTACTTTCCTTCTAGGAGGGGTGAAGACGCATGGGGTATGCCACATGCTTTCTGTGTCTAGATCCTCTTGGTTGGAAAAGTCTACTTCCTCCCTTCTGTTGGGTTGATCTGCACTATCTCTATAGTACTCTTACACTATTCTTTATTCTATCTACTATTCACTATTTTAGTACTTCCTTTATTGCTCCCTCGAGCTTTTGGGGAATCCTACTTAGTATCTTTATTCTCACCCCTGCTTGGGCTTTGCCTTGGTGTGCCCTTGCAGACGATAGACAGGTCGATTGAGACTATAGAGGAATGTAGAGAACAAAGGAGCTTGGACTGCGTTTAGTGGTCGTAGTAGGAATTTCAGGTGTGAGACTCACCAGCTGTTTACTTTTTTTTACCTATTGCTGGGTTGTGGCACCTTTTGGGCTGGGCGCGTGTTTCTCCCTTTTTCTGTTCAGTTATCTTGTCAGTACTTTTTAGCGCTTTACTTGTTCTATTTAGAAGTTGATGCATGACTGTGGTTGGGTTATAGTTGTTTGTCCTTCGGTTTTCTTTTTTACTCTACACTTCTGCATCGAGTGGGCTGTGTGTGTGTGTATAGGTACTTAGGAGAAGGACTTATCGAGATTGTTACACCTTCGGTGCTTATCTCCACCCCCTGGCCTATGGAGGCGGGCCTGGGGTAGTTGTGGCTTGAGACCGGTAGGGTCGGGTTGTGATAGATTTTGATTTTATTTGGTTTAAATTCTTGTTTTACAATTTAATTTAGGATTTATGTGGTGAGAATTGCATGCGACTGGAGTTTTGCACCAAAGTTTGGAAGTCTTCAACACCGAGGTAGGTGGTTCTGTTCCTTATCATCATTTGATATATTTATTATGATTATTTGAGTTTATAAATGTGTTATTTAGTTTCATTTTGTGGTGTTAATGTTATTTTTAAAATGGTTGGTGTGTTTATTAGTTAGAAGTGAAATTTTGATTAAGGAAATGACAATGTTTTGTGTTTCTTTGATGCAATGTTTTCATAATGGATTTTTGGGATTTTTTGGGTGGTGCGAACTGTGTTTTAAAGGGTATTTGAAGTGTGTATATTTCAATGGGGATTTTCAATGAGCGACGAATCATTTTGGGCATGTCGGTCTTGTTTTGAAATTGTGTAAATAATTTTCTAGATTGTGTTTGTTATGCAAATTATATTTTTGAATGGTTATAAAGTGCGTTTGATTTTTAAGAATCATGTTCACATGAAATATGGTGTTTTTTATATAAACACTCATTGCATCACTTAGTAGTGCTTATTAGGTTGTGTAAAATGCGCTTTATAAAAGTTTTTGATATGGTTACCTTGTGTATTTGGTTTTAAATTAACATTTCTACATGGAATCAAGTGGTTTTGGTGTCGAGTATTCTTGGTTTTTCTTAAAATGATTTAATAAATAGTTCAAATGATTTATTGATTTATTTAGATGGTGGGAAAGTAGAATTTTGGAAGATTTTAATATGCGTTTGTTTTTAAAGTAGAGTGTTTATATAAAATGAGATAAATTTTTGGTGTAAACCCTCCTTGCGTCACTTGGTGGTGTTTTATAAGTGGTGAAAACGGTTCTTTTAATTGTGCAAGTGGTGTAGAACTAGTTTTAAGAATAATTTGTTGATAAAGTGGTTTGAAAATGGTTTTCCCTACTTGGAATTGGGTATGTTTATTATGTAATCCCTTGTTGTGTTATTTAATAATGATTTCTAAGTTGTGAAAATTGATTTTGTTCTTCTTTGAGTGTTTCCAAATAGGGATTTGTGAAATGATTAAGTAATGAAAAATGTATTTTGGAAAGGTATTTTGGTGTGCGTGTGTTTTTAAAATGGTGTTTGGGTATGAAAGTGGTGGATTTTGTGTGTAATATCTTGTTTGGTTTGTGATATGTGAAAGTGACATATTATGTGAATGCAGAACTTTATTGAGCACAAGGGAAAGCCCTGGGTATCTAGGTGGGTGTACTAGAACTAGTGTGCTAGTGATCTGGAGTGGTATCATCTCTGTTTCACTTACCTGGATTGATGATTGCAAC
This sequence comes from Viscum album, assembly GCA_963277665.1. Taxonomy (NCBI): domain Eukaryota; kingdom Viridiplantae; phylum Streptophyta; class Magnoliopsida; order Santalales; family Viscaceae; genus Viscum; species Viscum album. The sequence goes on from OY728146.1 coordinate 551,762,968, forward strand.
ACTAAATAAACATATGAATGACTGAGGGTCATGGTTTCTAAGACAAATTGTCTGAGGGTTGTGGTTTCTAAGCCATGTTTACCGAGGGCCATGGTTTCTAATCCACCTTTCACTGAGACACGAGGTTCTAGGGTCCCACTCAAGCTAGATGAGCCTTAGGGGATTTACCCGCAGTGTTATACTATTCCTGAATTAGTGCATTCTATCGAAATATGGAGGACCACATGAGTATGTTCATGTCCTTTATGAATTTTCTCTTTCATTTTAAAGTAGTATTTGTGAATTTTTTTTCTTCCAGTGCTCTTTCCCTTTTACTTTTATCTTTTAAATGTTTTCCTTAAAAGAGTTTTAAAAGTATGGTTTTAAATAAACATGTTAAATTATTTCTTTAATGATGTGGAATGGAACCTTTTGACTGGGTGGTATCCTACTAGGAATTTGGCTCACACCCTACATACACCTTTGGGTGTATATAGATCTTGTCTTTTGTGTTTTCCAGGTTGAGGCATCGTGCTTAGTGATGATGGTTTAGGTTGTCGATGGTTTTTCCCATACAGGTCTGACAATGGTGGTTTGAGGAAGTGGCGCCTCATGTTACATGAAGGTGCAAATAGATGTATTAGTTTTATTTTCTTTGCAGTATTCTTAGATTCTTGGATGGAGTTGTAAACTTTATGTTTGGTCCAATGTTAAGGGATTGTTTGGTTCTATTTTCTATCTTTTGTTTATTTATCTTGTTAGTTGTTTTTTTGTATTTTATTTTGGGTAAATTGTTCCCAGATATTCCTCTTGATACCTGGGAACTTGTGCTAGCCCATGGAGATTGGGAACACCCTTCTATCTATGTCGCGGGATGGGTCAGCACTGGGTCAGATGGAAAACAGGCCTGGTTCATTACATAGGTCCCTCAGACTGACATCAAATCCCTACTGATGAAGTCTCTACTCCCATGTGCCCATTGTCAGCAACCATTTTCAACATTTTCTCATCCAAGAAACTCTCTAACACCAAATAATTATATAGCACCCCGACATATGTAGGAATTCATAGAGGTATAATGCTAGATTTAATGTCTCTATGTAGTCCTCTCTAGAAGGTTTGAGACCAAAATAACTTATCAAAAACTATATCCATCGAATTCCTAGAGAGGTTAGTGAACCTCGATGAATACTCAATAACTATCGCACTGCTATGTTGAAGATGAAGAAGCTCCTAGATATGTATGTACCTTAGAGTAACTAGATAGAACTCCTTTATGAAAAGATGATTGAAATATGACCATTCTAGAGCCACCTCATCATAAAACTGGATCAATAAACCCCACCATCATCATACAGATCCAAAGAGAATACTTGCTATTAGGATAACCATTTAATCTTAAAGTGTCTTGAAAATATAGAAGACAAAAATCACTAACTCAAGATAGTCCTCATATTATTGTGTGTCGGGCTCACCTCAAAACCCATGGGGTTATAGTCACTGAAACTCATGAAGCGCGATCAACATTCACTCCTCATCTGCTAGCATTGGGTGAACCATCTACCGCTTGATAGGTGTTGGTATAACTGGTGCACCACCTAGAGGTAAAACCTCTGAAATAGGTCCTTGTATTGATTCCTCATCACTAAATGGTTCATCCTTATGATACTGATTCTAAATACTAGATGGAATATGTCATAGAGGCATCTTGAAATAGAAAATATGTAACATGGTCAATGAATATATCTATAGATATGAATCAAGAAGAACATGGAAACCAAAAACCATTCTTGTATGATGAAAGTACCGATATTTTTCCCTGCATCCAGTGTACACATATACTAAGTTGCAAGTAAATTGATTAGAGTCCTAGTTTATGGATACATCGACCATCACACCAACACTAGATACCCTATATTGAAATATTAACTCAAAAAACTTAACACTATTTCAGTAAACCAATCTCACAGACTCTAATCCTAAGGTAGAATTGACTGCTTTGATTCTAATCTATCACAACCCATCCTAATGGGTCCTGTTCTGTGACTAACCCAAGCCCACCTCCAATAGACTAGGGGGTGGAGACAAAAACTGAGTAGATATATCACTCACATGAGAGGACTTATCTTAAGGTACCGACACACACACACACACACACACACACACACACTTTTAAGCCCATACAATGATGAAATGTAAAACAACTGATGAAACATGTATGTATACATCTAAATCACACTATTAAAGTATGAAAACAAGTAATAAAATAAAAACTATCCAAACATAATATCACCACAAATAATTTAAAAAATTAAAAATATGAAAGTATAGAAGGGGACTGCTATCAAGGTAACCACTAGAATACACCTCGATCGGTTTGGATCGCTATGCTCCACCTAGTCCTAGTCCATCTAGTAGTTTTTTAAAAGTTCTATCATCTGTATAAGTCATGACACGTGCAGGAAAATCCCATGCATGAGTGAGTATAATAATACCCAATAGGACACCTCTAAATCACCAAGAATATAAAAAAATAATAATATTCAACTCAAAATAGGTATATTTCCACAACACATATAACAAGAATATCCATATATAATCAACAATGACACACTGTCTCAAGGTAGAGTCACAACTATAATGATAGTCTAGGGATCATTCTCGAAGGTTTCATATAGCACCCGTCTAGAAGAAAATGTTCCACGAGTCAGATATCACTGATGGAGTCTATCTGAGATGTCATGCTCATCGGGTCTCAGCATAATCTATATACACTAGAAGTGTCACGACCCATCCTCGAGGCCCGTGCCGTGACTACCCCAAGCCCGCCTTCTATAGGCCAGGGGCTGGAGACTAGCACCAAAGGCGTAAATCCTGATAAAAGGGAAGGCATTGCCTTTATATAAGTAAAAAAACACAACAGAGTATGCAAGATGAAGTAAACACTAAGTAAACTGAGTAAAAAAGTAAGTGCTGAAAAGTAAATGGGCCAGAATACAAACCCAACTAAAAGTACAGTAAAACTGAAAACAAAGTACAATAGTGTTAAAGTAAATCAGCAACCACCGAGTCATCCTCCGGATATCCCACCTGAAGGGTGGGTACAGATGGTCTTCTCAGCTCCTCGGGTCCAGCCGTCCGCTCCGTGTACGTCCTGCCTGATAGTCCACCTCCGGGTACCGTCCCGCTTCACTAGCCTCAACCAAGATCAGATCTGTCCGTCATCTGCAACCAACACAACATAGTGTGGGCATGGCCTGTGCAGGGGTGAGTATACGATACTCAGTAGGGACCCCGAGACCCCAGAAGGTCTCCCAGAATCCACAAAGGATAAACCACAAAGGAATGATACAAACACGAGTATCAACCAGATCTACTTAGGTATATGCCCATACATATACCTAAGTCATCAATTACTGTTTGGATCCAACTCATGAGCTCAAGTACAACACAGTCCACATAGGTAAGTACAACTGAGTCCACACAGGAAAGCACAACCCAATCCACATAGGAAAGCAAGTCAATCTTATTGAGTGATAATGATTGAAAGTAAAGACTCATCTCACATAGGTATACTACTCACGAAGAGGGGTGGGGATGGTAGATGTAGCCTCTGAATCATCTCCCTTGCCAAACCCACGTAGGACCCAAGTACATAAGTTGTCACTGCCGAACCCACGTAGGATCCTAGTACATTAACCATCGCTAACAAACCCACGTAGGATCCAAGTACAGTCGCCATCACTGCCAAACCCACGGAGTATCCAAGTACAATCATCCTCGCTGCCGAACCCATGTAGGATCCAAGTACAGTCGCCATCATCATCACAGTCGCAGCCATCTCTTGGGTTCCTGCACACAACACACTCGATTCCGGGAGGGTCCGCTCCTCGAGTCAAAGGGGTAGATAAATCAACCATCACAAAGACCAGATATGATGTATCCCAATGTTTCGTCCCACGTTATAGGGGAAAACCAAGAAAAATGTGCCCGAGTCACGGAGAACAACACAACCAAGCCATTTTCCTAAAGTACATGGCGTGTAGGTAATCAATACACGCCATGTCATCAGAAACCAGATACTGCCCGTGTGAAATGGCCTGTGTCATGGGGCTAGTCGTGTAAAAAGTAAGAACACAGTGTGTGGTATGGTTACATTCTGTGTCCTCAGTCCACGGGTACTGTCTGTCTACCACAGCCTATTTCGAAGGGTTGTTCATGTAAAAAGTAAGTACAGGGTGTGTGGTATGGTTACACGCTGTGTCCAAACTTTTGGGGTTGGCTCCGTGTACACTGGCCATGCCTGGCCGTGTGGTGGAGTACCTGCCCGTGTACTCCACCCCGTGTCCGTGTATTCCCGGAATACATGCCGAGTCATCACAAAGCCGCTTCTGCCAAGGTGAAGGTAGTACACACTGTGCCTCTTGTCTGTGTGTTTCTTCCCATGTCCGCGTATCTCCAAAATTACACGCCGAGCCTCGCGAAGCCGCTTCTACCTTAGAGAAGGTAGTACAGGCCGTGCCTCTTAGCTATATGGTTCTGCCTGTGTCCGTGTATCTCCAAAATTACACACCGAGCCTTGCGAAGCCGCTTCTGCCTTATTGAAGGAAGTACATGCCGTGTGTCTAGAGTCACATGCTGTGTGTTACTTTTCTAATGTATGAAATGGAATCCACAATACGCTTTTACTACACGGCGTGTGCTTCTGGAGTACACTCCGTGTATTTTGGAATTTTCCAGAAACGATGCCTCTGGCTAGCACGCCTCCCGAGGCATCCATTCTTCATTCCGATGATCCAATTTCTACGAATCTTCCATTTCCAGGTTGCCCTGATGTCCTAAGGCCATTTACGATGTTTTCAGGCCTCCAGTTGGCTCTGAAAACATAGCTTTATTCACCGCACATGAATGGCCGAAAAACTCCACATATATTCTCAAGAACGGTGGAGGAATCAGACTGTGTTTGTTTGGTCCGGTACCTTACGCATTAGTCCGATAACAATTGATTTTAAGAGGAACATCAACATGGAAGGAAAGCCAATATTTCTCAATTCAAAACACACCCCTACCTCATAGGAAGTTTTCAGTTGTCAAGCACCATAGATGATGGAGTCGTTCCCGTCGTCGTTGGTGTTCACCTGAGGAAATGTTGTTTTCTCTTTTATCACGGAGAGAATATGATGATTGCGCGACAGTTGCCATGTCATTCTTCACTTGAAGAGATGACGTTCTTCGCGGGAGGATTGAAGTTCTTCCAATGAGAAAAGAGCTCTCTCCCCAAATTCCTCACACAATAAAACTAACCAAATAAAATAAGGCCTCCCCTTATTTTATTATTTTTCCAAGCATTTCAGATTTACAAAATTCAAAATCATAATTCAATTAATTAAAGAGGTTCAATTAATTAAATTAATGTTTGTTGGAATTATTAAAGTGGAAGAGGAGAAGTCACATAATTAAATACAAGGGGGGGGGGGGTAATGGAGAGTTTAAGGAGTTATGGGGAATGTGAAGGGTTGGGGCTCGTGCGGGACCCACCTCACATTTATCCTCACATGGGTAGTTAGGGTGCCAGTGGGTCCCACCATAACTTTCCCATGTAGGATAAAACCACTTAGGTTAGGAATAAAATTTGTACCACAAATTTTATTCAATTCAATTCTTTATTAATCCCCAAATTTTAACAACTCCTCCTGAGAAAACGCACCTTTGGTAAAGGTCCTCTTAAGCAATTACCAGAGTTGTGGTTCCATCGGTGCCCTCGAATTTCAATTCCATGCTCCGGTTAAAAAGATAGAAAAACCCGCTCGTTCGTTCACTGAACGTACCCAAGCTAAACTTTAGAAATTGATTCCGGGCACTCCGAGCCTCGGAATCAGGTGCCGTAAGAATTTGCGTACTTGTAAAATCCCAAAGAATTTATGAAAAAAAAATTCCTTGAAATTTATGGGTCTTTACATTACTCCCACCTCAGAGCTTTATGTCCCCATAAAGCTACATCATAAACTAGGGAAACAAATGGGGGTACTGTGCACGCATCTGAGCCTCCCGCTCCCAAGTGCTCTCCTGGAGGTTCCCGTGCTGCCACCTGATGCGTACTAGAGGAATCGACCATACACACAGGACCCACTCCTATCGATACTCAATCTCCACTGGGACCTCTGCAAATTTCTCCCCGTCATCGATGTCTAGCTCCCCGTGATCAATGATATGCATCGGGTCATGCACGTATCTCCCCAGCTGAGATACGTGGAAGTCATCGTGCACCCGATGCAACTGAGGTGGAAGATCCAGGCGATAAGCCACCTCGCCTATCCTACTAAGAACCTGGAATGGTCCGATAAAGCACAGAGATAACTTTCCGCCCCGAATAAATATCCGTAATCCACGTCGAGGTGAGACCCGTAAGAAAATGTGGTCGCCATCCTCGAACTCTAGTGGTCTCCACCTCCTGTCTACATAGGACTTATATTGGCTCTGAGCAGTCCTCATCCGCTCCTGGATGATTTGTACCTTCTCTGTCGTGGCCTGGACTATCTCTGGTCCTACAAATGATGACTCCCCAGGGTCTGTCCAGCACAGAGGTGATTTGCAAGGTCAGCCATACAATTCCTCTTATGGTGCCATCCCGATGGTGGAGTGGTAGCTTTTATTGTATGCAAACTCCAAAAAAGGTAGGTGATCCTCCCAGCTGTGACCATAGTCGAGGAAACATGCATGTAGCATGTCCTAGAGAGTTTGAATGGTCCTCTCCGTCTGGCCATCCGTCTAAGGGTGGAAGGCGGTGCTCAGGCGTAGCTGCGTCCCAAATGCCTCATGCAACCCCTTCCAAATCCGGGAAGTAAAATGAGAATCTCAATCGGAGACGATGGACGATGGAACACCATGAAGCCGTACGATCTCCTAAACATAGAGGCGTCATAACCTCTCTACTGAGCCCTGCTCTCTGACGGGTAAGAAGTGGGCTGACTTGGTGAGTCGGTCGACAATCACCCAGATGGAGTCATGTCCTCTAGAAGTAAGTGGAATCCCTATCATGAAATCCATAGATATCCCATCCCACTTCCACTACGGGACTTCAAAGGGTTGTACCAAGCCTGCTGGTACCTGGTGCTCTTCCTTCACTTGCTGGCAGGTGAGGCATCGTGAAACAAACTCTGCCACAACCTTCTTCATACCCAGCCACCAGTGCTATCGTCTGAGGTCCTGGTACATGTTCACTACTCCTGGATGTACCGCCAATGGGGAAGTGTGAAACTCCCTCAGCACCTCCTCCTGTAATGTAGCTGTTACCATGGTACGCCCCCTGAAAAGGATGACATGCTCTCTTCCTACAGAATATCCTTCAGGTGCCTATCCTGAGGATATCTGTGCATGTCATGTCTCACAGTCAATGTCCCCATGCTATGACTCTCTGACCCACTGAAGTAGTGGAGGAGTGATTGTGAGTGACTGTAGAAAGGATGCTCCATATCTATCCATGAAGGATATCTGCAACGCGGCTAGCTACTCCGTCACCTCTCCAAGTAGCTGGATGCCCGACCTCCGGCTGAGAGCATCAGCTACTACGTTCCCCTTCCCAGGAGTATAGACTATCTCAAAGTCATAGTCCTGGAGGAACTCGAGCCATCACTACTGTCTCAGGTTTAGGTCCTTCTGTGATAAGATGTACCTGAGACTCTGGTGGTCAGAGTAGACTGTAAAGCGCTCACCCATCAGATAGTGCCACCACATCTTCAAGGCGAAGAACACTACTACTAACTCCATGTCATGGGTAGCGTAGTTCTTCTCATTCTACCTCAACTATTGTGAACCATAAGCGATCACTGCCCACTCCTACATTAGGACACACCCGATTCAGGTCCCTGATTCATCACAATAAAATACGTACCCTATGCCCTCCTCCGGTATCCTCAAGATGGGTGCACTGTTAAATCTCTGTCTCAGCTCCTAGAAGATCTGCTAACATATATCTGACCACATGAAGGGTTTACCCTTCTTCTTCAAAGATGAATGTGGTGCTGCAACTCTAGAGAAGTCTGGCACAAATATCCGATAGTACCCAGCCAGACCTAGGAAACTCCGCACCTCCGTCATGCTCTTGGGTGGCTCCCAAGCTAGCACTGCCTCAATCTTCGTAGGATCCACCGCAAATACCACCTCAGAGATGACGTGCCCCAAGAAGTGGACCTCTAGAATCCAGAACTGACACTTTGAGAGCTTACCATAAAGCTGGTGCTCTCGGAGTGTATCCAGTACAACCCGTAAGTGGTAGGCGTGCTCTTCCTCAGTAGTCGAGTAAATCAATATGTCGTTGATGAAGACTATGACAAATCGATCGAGGTAAGGCTAGAATATCCTATTCATGAGACTCATGAACACTTTCAGAGTGTTGGTTACGCCGAAAGGAATAACCAAGAACTCATAGTGGCCATACCGACACCTGAAGGCCGTCTTCTGCACATCCTCGTCTCAAAATCTGAGCTGATGATAGCCTAACCTGAGGTCTATCTTCGAGAACCAGCGTGATCTCATGAGATGATCGAAGAGATAATATATCCTTGGAAGTGGATACTTGTTCTTCATAGTCACCTAGTTCAGGCGACGGTAGTCGACACAAAGTTGCAAGATCCCGTCCACCTTCTTGGCAAACAAAATCGGGGAAGCCTAGGGTGAAACACTGGGTTGGATGAATCCCTTGCCCTGAAAGTCCTCCAGCTATACCCGTAGCTCTCGAAGCTCAGCAGGAGCCATCCGATATGTTGGAGTAGATGTCAGGGCTGTCCCGGGGTACAGATCAATATAGAAGTCTACCTCTCTGTGAGGAGGTAGTCCTGGAACGTCGTCAGGAAAAACATCCGCATACTGATCCACCACTACAGGAAAACTCAGACTCCGCACATCAAATAATCTTAGGATGAGACTAGCCAAATGATGAGTGATCGGTTGTACTCTCCTCTGTGTGAGTCCATCCTGCACTACAAGGGCTCCCTTCTCACCGGTGAAGGTGAACCTACTCCCATCGGTGCATACACACCACACCTTGCACCTAATACAGTCGATCTGAGCATGGATCATAGATAACCAATCCATGCCCAAGATGACATCTTAAGGCCTCGACGCTACTACAAGAAGATCCCAGCCGAAGCTCTCGCCTCCTAGAGTAATCTCACACTGCCGGCACCAATGCGTAATCGTCGAGTTTGCTCCCATAGAAGTCTCTAGCCATAAGGATCAAGCCAATGGATCTGTCGGAATCTCCGAGCTCCAAACAAGGATGGAGAAAATGAATGAATGACTCGCCCCTATGTCTATAAAAACTGCAGAAAGGGTGGAGTAGACACAAATAGTAACTAGAATCATATCAGGTGCGTCATGGTCGTAGGCCTCCACTACCTGAAGCTGATCCTGCCTCTGCTCTCCAGCTCCTCTACCTCGTCCGCTTGCTCCCTGCGGACCACCACGGACGAACCTCTTCCTCTGCCAGGGTGGTCCCTCAACCGTCTACTGCTCCTCTGCATGGTGGGTCAGGAAGTCACAAGCCATGTGGTCCTGCCCGCCGCATGCATAGCACTTTCTGCCTCTCGAATGACTGGCTCTACTGCGTGTGCCCCTCACCTCCGAACCAGTATCCTGAGGTCGTCCACCTGATGGTCTGGTCCGCTTGGACCTCTGCGACTTCTTTCTACTACCGGATGTAGAAGACTCCGCTATGTGCCACCCTGTGGTAGGTCTCACTGTTGGCGAAGGCTCAGCAAGAAAGATCTCCACAAGAAGGGCTCGCTTCAGTACTCCTACCTGCGTCAGAATACTGAGGGAGATCATCAATTCCATGATCTCATGCCTCAATCCATGATCTATAGTCTGGGCCCAGAATAATGGGTCCCGTACCATGTCCATGGAGTAGCTCAAGAGATCGGTAAACCTTACCAAGTACTGGGCTACTGTTATGCTGCCCTGCCATAGTTGTAGCAACTCCTGAATGCACACCACATGGAGGGTGGCTGGAATGAACTCTGATTTGTAGAGGCTCTCGAAGTACGAACAAAGAAGAGATGACTCATCGTGAACCTGGAGCATCAGGATCCACCATTTACCTGTTGCTGTGTGCAGGAGACTCGCCGCAAGGATCACCATGAGGTCAGCTCATGTCTCTACTAATCTGAAGACTCAAACTACAGCCTCCAGCCAATCCTCAACTTCCTGAGGGTCTGTCTCTCCATGGAACCTGGGAAGCCTCTGATGCTGAAACTCGTACAGTTCACTCAGGCGACGTTCACTCTCAGCTGCTAGGGTGACATCGATGGCTCGGTAGGTAGTTGTACCGCCGGTGCCTCCGCTGTAATGGGTCCCTACACCGAGGGATCATCGCTCGGTGGGATGCCATCTCTCACAAAGTTCAGAACCCTAGATGGCTGCCATCGTGGGGCCATCCTGAAAGAAAACAGTGTGCCATGGTTAATACAGTATACCTAGTGAGCTAACACAAAGTAATCACAAAGAAAACTTTTGAAACACACATGCAATCAATGTTTTCATGCACTGAGTCGGAAATCAGAAGTTAGGGTCCTCGTGTATGGATACGTTGGCCACCGCACCAACGCTGGACTCCCTGGACTGATAACCACACTCAATACCCTAAACACTATTTCTTCACATAGAAGAAGTTATCAGAGTCCTGAGTTCTGTGGTAGAACCGACTCCTCTGATACCAATTTGTCACGACACGTCCTCGGGGCCCATGCCGTGACTACCCCATGCCTGCCTTCCATAGGCCAGGGGTTGGTGACTAGCACCAAAGGCATAAATCCCAATAAAAGGGAAGGAATTGCCTTTATATGAGTAAAGAAACACAACAGAGTATGCAAGCTGAAGTAAACACTAAGTAAACTGAGTACAAAAGTAAGTGCTGAAAAGTAAATGGGCCAGAATACAAACCCAACTGAAAGTACAGTACAACTGAAAAGAAAGTACAGCAGCAATAAAGTAAATTAGTAACCACCGAGTCATCCTCCGGCTATACCACCTGAAGGGTGGGTACATATGGTCTCCTCAGCTCCTCGAGTCCGGCCGTCCGCTCCGTGTACGTCCCGCCTGATAGTCCACCTCAGGGTACCATCCCGCTCCACTAGCCTCAACCACGATCAGCGCTATCCGTCATCTATAACCAACACAATGTAGTGCGGGCATGGCCTGTGTAGGGGTGAGTATATGATACTCAGTAGGGACCTTGAGACTCCCTAAGGTCTCCTAGAATCCACAAAGGATAAACCACAAAGGAAGGATACAAACACGAGTATCAACCAAATCTACTTAGGTATATGCCCATACATATACCTAAGTCATCAATTACAGTTTGACTCCAACTCACGAGCCCAAGTACAACCCAGTCCACATAGGGAAGTACAACCCAGTCCACACAGGAAATCACAACCCAATCCACACAGGAAAGCACATAAATCTTATCGAGTGATAATGATTGAAAGTCAAGACTTAGCTCACACATGTATACTACTCATGAAGAGGGGTGGAGATGGTAGACGTAGCCTCTAAATCATCTCCCCTGCCAAACCCATGTAGCATCCAAGTACATAAGTCATCGCTGCCGAACCCACGTAGAATCCTAGTACAGTAACCATCGTTGCCAAACCCACATAGGATCCAAGTACAGTCATCATCACTGCCGAAACCACAGAGGATCCAAGTACAGTCATCCTTACTGCCGAACCCATGTAGGATCCAAGTACAGTCGCCATCGTTGTCACAGTCGCAGCTAGCTCTAGGGTTCCCGCACACAGTACACTCGATTCCGCTAGGGTCCGCTCCTCGAGTCAAAGGGGTGGATACATCAACCGTCATGAATACTAGAGATGATGTATCCCAACGTTCCATCCCACGTCATAGGGGAAAACCAAGAAAAATGTGCCCGAGTCATGGAGAACAATACAACCAAGACATTTTCTTAAAGTACACGGCGTGTAGGTAATCAATACACGCCCTGTCATCAGACACCAGGTACTGCCCATGTGAAACAGCCCGTGTCATAGGGATGGTCATGTAAAAAGTAAGTACATGACGTGTGGTATAGTTACACACCATGTCCTCAGTCCATGGGTACTGTCCGTATACCACAGCCCGTGTCGAAGGGATGTTCATGTAAAAAGTAAGTACACGACATGTGGTATGGTTACATGTCGTGTCCAAACTTTTGGGGTCGGCTCTGTGTACACTGGCCATGCCTGGCTGTGTGGTGGAGTACCTGCCCATGTACTCCACCCCATGTCCGTGTATTCCCAGAATACACACCGAGTCATCACAAAGCCGCTTCTGCCATTGTGAAGGTAGTACATGCTGTGCCTCTTGGCCATGTGGTTCTGCCCGTGTCCGTGTATCTCCCAAATTACACACCAAGCCTCGCGAAGCCACTTCTATTTTAGAGAAGGTAGTACTCGCCGTGCCTCTTGGACGTGTGGTTTTTCCTGTGTCCGTGTATCTCCCAAATTACACGCCGAGCCTCGCGAAGCTGCTTCTGCCTTAGTGAAGGAAGTACACAGCATGTGTCTAGAGTCACATGCCGTGTGTTACTTTTCTAATGTCTGAAACGGAAGCCAAAATATTCTTTTACTACATGTCATGTTCTTCTGGAGTACACACCGTGTATTCTAGAATTTTACAGAAACAACGCCTCTGGCCAGCACACCTCCCGAGGCGTCCGTTCTTTATTCCGATGATCCGATTTCTACGAAACTTCCATTTTCAGGTCTCCCTGATGCCCTAAGGCCATTTATGATGTTTTCGGGCCTCCGATTGGCTCTGAAAACATAGATTGATTCACCGCACATGAACGGCCAAAGAAATCCACATATATTCACAAGAACAGCGGAGGAATCAGACCATGTTCGTTTGGTCCGGTCCCTTTCGCATTAGTCCGATAACAATTGGTTTTAAGAGGAACATCAACATGGAAGGAAAACCAATATTTCTCAACTCAAAACACACCCCTACCTTGTAGAACGTTTGAGGTTGTCAAGTGCTACAGATGATGGTGTCGTTCCCATCGTCGTTGGTGTGCACCCGAGGAAACGTCGTCTTCTCTTTTATCACGAAGAGAAGATGATGATTGCACGACAGTCGCCGAGTTGTTCTTCACTTGAAGAGATGATGTTCTTCGCAGGGTGATTGAAGTTCTTCCAATGAGAAAAGATCTCTCTCCCCAAATTCCTCACACAACAATACTAACCAAATAAAATAAGGCCTCCCCTTATTTTATTATTTTGTCAGGCATTTAAAATTTACAAAATTCAAACACATAATTCAATTAATTAAAGAGGTTAAATTAATTAAATTAATGTGTGTTGGCATTATTAAAGTGGAAGAGGAGAAGTCACATAATTAAATACAAGGGGGGGGGGGTTAATGGAGAGTTTAAGGAGTTATGGGGAATGTGAAGGGTTGGGGCTCATGCAGGCCCCACTTCACATTTATCCTCACATGGGTAGTTAGGGTGCCAGTGGGTCCCACCTTAACTTCCCCATGTAGGATAAAACCACCTAGGTTAGGAATAAAATTTGTACCACAAATTTTATTTAATTTAATTCTTTATTAATCCCCAAATTTTAACAAATCCTCCCATGAAAATGCACCTTTGGTAACGGCCCTATTAAGCAATTACCAGCGCTGTGGTTCCATCGGTGCCCTTGGATTTTAATTCCGAGCTCCGGTTCAAAAGATAGAAAATCCCACTCGTTCGTTCATTGAACGTACCCGAGCTAAACTTCGGAAATTGATTTCGGGAACTCCGAGACTCGGAATCAGGTGCCGTCAGAAACTGTGTACTTGTAAAATCCCAAAGAATTGAAGAAAAAAAATTTCCTTAAAATTTATAGGTCTTTAAAAGAAGTATAAATATAATTATACAACGATTAAGATCAAACCTAGGGCCATGGGGTATACCAACTACTCAATCTAGAATTACCAACTAAGTAGAGTATCGGTGCCGACATAGTGTGGGTTATGATGATACCAAGAACTACACCTATGTAAAAATGATAATAGAGGATCTCACTCTAGGCCTCACAGAAGGATTCCAAAAACTCTATCCAAGAAGTCCCACTAAATGGATTACTATCCTATGTGTATGACATGATTCCATTCTAATCCTCAATGAATGAATCAAGGGAAGAATCCCTAACAAAATTTTTCCAAGATGAGGAGTAAAAGGGATCCAATCCTTATTTAAGGGAGAACAATGTGTGTACTGGTATTAGACAACATATCCCTTTGACACTGGGTCTTTACCATGCATCATGTCCAATTCCTATGTTTGTGTCCATGCCTAAGTACATGGCGTATCCTAGCCTGTGTACTCCTAGACGTGTCTATGTCCGGCCGGGCGTTTCCGTGTTTGGGTGGTCGTGTAAAAGTAAAACTAGTGGTTCCCATTCCCATTCCTATGTTCCTTCCTAGGTACACAATGAGCTACCAATCAAGGGTCACAAAACATGTGATAGGGGCCACAAACCGTGGGATAGGGGTCACACACTATGTGATAGGGGTCACACACCGTGTGATACTTAACTTCCTCACGGAAACCCTAGTGCTACACCAAATGTCCCACACACCATATAATCTTGGACTACATGTAATGTTCTATGGTATTTTCCCAAACCCAAAGATACATTTCACACATCGTTGTTTGCTTATTTGTCCTTCAATCGGGCCATGAATCAAACATGAGAACATGGATCTACTTCTTCCGAGCCTTTCCATCATCGATTTCCAAAATACAATATTCTAAATTTCTCAAGAATCACCTAATTAGGCCATCTATAGATATTATATCAAATTGGAATGAATGAGAATCATTGAACTGACCCTAATCCATTATCAAAATTATCGTAGCTCAATCCCGTCATTGATCCAAACTGATAAATTCAATAAAAATCTATTGTTCTAAGACACTGGTGTACAATGATTGTTTCATCCAGTATTGGTCAAACCATGATCCAAGAGATTTTATCACGATGAAAAAAGAAATGGGGGAAAATACACAACCAAAAACATAAGGAGTAAACCTTAGACAATTTTTTGGTCTCAATTCATTTTCATTATAATGACGAATGAATAGATAATAAAATAATCACAAAGAAATTACCAATTCCTAGATAAATCTAACCTGTCCCTACAATATGCATGATCCAAGAATCAATCCATTGGTTGATTGATTCACATTCATCATAGGAATAATAAAATGGGAATAAATCCAAATAAAAAACATCCTACCTAAATTTGAATCTATCATTGGTGAAGAATGATTTCCTGTTATTGTCGTTGGTGACATCCATACATTATACTCTACACCGATCGACAATCCATGATCTGGTGGTTGTTCTTTTGAGAAATATCCTCCAAAGCTCTCTCCAACAATTCTATAGATCTCCAGGGTTTAGAGGAAAACCCTAATATCTTCTTGTAACTACGTATTTATGGACAACCTTGGGTCATAAAAAATTAATTAAATAAATTAATTTAAATCAATTAACTTATTTAGTTATTCTCACATGACCGCACCCAACCTAAACGTCTGACGTGCTCCAAGGTTATATCACAATGGGGTAAAACCCATGCTTTAAACTCAATGGAGGCCTAAAATTTCCAATATAAGCATCCATTTATAATTTATTTCATTTTTTATGAAAATTTCTTGCAAAATCATTTAATATATTTCAAGAATTAATTTTGGTCACACTGAGTCTTAGAATCTTACGTCGTATCTGCACCTACTCTGAAAATAATTCATATGATATTCTAAAATAATACAAGAAAAAAATATGATTCATTACAACTGAATGAAAAGTAAACCAAATTAATCTAAACTAAAGTGAAATATATCTAACCAAGAATAAAGTATAATGGAATGAACCTTTTGAATGGAATGAATAGAACAAACCAAAATAATAAAATCGACTAAAACTAAATCAAACTAACCCACATAAAACATAGTCCACTTGAAAAAAACATACTTGGGCTAAACTAAACCAAAACAAAATAAACTAATGTAATGTGAAGTGAACCAAATAGATTTAACCAAGTCGATTTGAAATGAAATGAAATGAAATGAAATGAATTAAACTCAATTAAACCAAACAGATCTTATTAAACTAGAGAGAATTGAAGGGAGCCACGCCCATCTATCCTAACTAGATAATTATAAAAAGGAATCAAACTAAATTGAATTGAATAAAAAAAACTAAAATGATATGAATTTAACCAAAATGAGAGGAATAGAATAATAATGAACCAAATTAAACAACATAAAACTAGACCTTAATGAATAAAATAAAATTCTACTAACCTAGTATGACGTAACATGACCTGATGGATAATAAACTGCACCAAAACAAACTAAATAAAATGATACCACATTAAACTAAATTGGACTAAAAAAATAGAATTATATCGATAAAAACTAAGATAAAATAAATTAAACCAAACTAAATAGAACCAAACCAAATTCTAATTAACTAACCCCAATTGAGTAAAAACAAATAAAATGAAAAAAAATAAACCAATATCAATTGAACCACACCCAATTGAACCAAACCTTCCAAATAAAACATAGATGAATCAAACCAAACTACACCATATTGAATGAAATTTTAATCAATTAAGCCTCCCAATCTAGATCTATACTACAATAAATCCTATTGAAATTTACCAAACTAAACTGAATTAAACTAAATAGATCTAAACTAATATAAATTTAATTAAATTGAATTGAACCAAACAAACAAAAAATTAGAAAATGTTAATTGAACTTAATAGAATAAAATTGGAATGATCTAACCTATCCTAAACCTAAGAAACCTGATCTATTGTGAAATAAATCATATTAACCTAACATGAAAAAAACTAACCTAAATCAATCTAACTATATTTGATCCAAACCATACCAACCAAACTAAAATGAACCAATAATAATAAAACTATAGTGAGTCAAACATATCTGAACATAATTAAATTGAAGAATATAGAAATAGACCAACCTAAAGCAACACCTATATATTTAAACTAAACATAAATAATCTTAATCAAATCAAATAAAAAAAATACTAATTGGATATGTAATTGATGAATTAACATAATTTTTTTATACTCAAAATAAATTAATCCAAACTTAGTCAAACCAATAAAAAATGAAATCGACCCAATACAACAATAAAAAAACAAATATTAATATATATTCACCAAAACAATCCAAATGTTTTCATTTTTGTTTGATTTATTATAGTTTCTCACATTTAGGGATAATAAAATACATTTCTATAAAATTTAGATCAATTGGTTTTGGTTATTGTTAGTTAAATATTGATCATAAAGAGTTAATTTTGTTAAAAAATTAAGTATTATTGTATACTATTTTTTTATATTTAATGTCATTTTAGAGGGAAGTATTTGATATTTAAGGCCATATACCTTGAGTAATTTATTTTCTCAATCATAAATAAGAAAGATGTAAATGTTGTAAATGAACAGAAAAAATATTATAAGTTTTACTTTACTGATTTAAAATTTTAATATCTATTTTGTAAATAAACAGTTCATTTATATTGAATATAATGTGCTTTGGATGCCCATGATGAGAAAGAAGCTAAAAAATTTGGTCCAAACAATCATTTTCACCAGATATTAGGAGACGAGGACCATGTGAGAGTACACTATTGACTAAGGAAGAGTATTGTACCCACTAGACATTTTCCCACTTTAGGAAGCTGTAATAGTTCTGGTAGCACTGAGTTAGAAAGTTCTTGTGTAAGGGAAACAAAAGATCATAAAGAGGTAGCAGCAGCTAAAAAATATCCATGAAATAGAATTATTGAAGTCAAAAGGACAGTGAGAAATTTCAGAAAGTTATAATAGCATTATTTCCATCAATTCCACCATATACCACCATAGTTTTTTATACATTCATGTAAATAATGGATTTATTATATGATGCACTAGTAAATGGTGATTATGGCCCTTGTGGTGGTTATGATGATGAATTTCTTAGTGATGGTGATAATGATGGAGGTGATAATGGTGATGGTGGTGATTATGAACGTGATGAGTACATTAGTGATGATAGTGATGTTAATAGTGTCCATCAAAGATATATTAATCCTCTACATTTTCGACTGATATTTATGACACATATTGTTTGATGGCTGAACATGATTGCATATATGTGTTATGATTTTTTTTTGTAGTTATCAACTGATAAAATGTAAAATATACAATATATGTTCTATTTTAAATGTGTATTGTAATGAGTTTAATTCAATAATTTGTTTCTTGAATTTTCTATATTGGATGATAGTTGTTTTGGGTGTGGGTGAATGTGTTTGGGGTGTGTGATAGTTCTTGGATAAAATGGGAGGATCTGTTGGATTACCTGGTGATGTAAGGCTATAGTAATGGTTTAAAAGACCATTAGTATAACATTTATACCAATGTTTTAATTAATCCATTGGCTAAAGGGAAATCTAGATGGCCTATACCAATATTTTCAAGGAAACCATTGGCATAGGGCTATCTCTACAACTAGCTACCCCACAGTTTAGGGAATCATTGGTATAGGATATAGAAATGGTTCCCCATCATATACCAATGATTTAAAACCATTGGTATATGGTAAATTTCTGGCAATGAATGTTTTAAAAGTGCCTTTTAAACTTTATGAAAAATATTTTGGAAAATGATTTTATAATTCCTTTTTTACAATCAATTTAAAAAGGTTTTAGAGATATAATTTTCTTAAATTTTTTCTTCTATTTTATTCTCTATATAAAATATTAAATATTTTAAAAATAATTTTTTTAAAAGTTTTCATCAAAAAATTTATGAAAATTATTTTGTAAATGTTTTATTACTCTGTTTTATAAAAAAATTTAAACAGATTTTAAAACATTAATTTTTCTTAAGATTTTTATCCCATTTTAGTCTTTAATTAAAAGTGTTTTATCTATTACCAAATTATTTTCATTATTATCCTCTATATGATGTTATGATACCCATTTATTTTTTATGTATTTTCATCTATGTTAATATCCTTTGAATCTTGTTGATATGATTTAATGAGTCCATCCACCTTCTCTCTCAGGATGGATTATATAATGTCCTTCTCTTTTTGAGAAATGATATATCATTACCATTATCTTTCATTTTCTTTTTTAGTGTATAACCATAATTTTTATTCTTATGTATTTCCTCTATGAAGACCCTATTTTTTACTCCTTTGATTGAAGGGTGTTCACCTAGATTCCATACATTGATTGATTGGGAAAAATATTATCTTAACTATATACCCTTTATCTATATAGTGTAAATACCACATGATCTATTATCTTTATTGAATGGTATTTAACTATATTATTATTTAATATATTTGGATACCTATTTATTTTCCTTGGGTATATCATGTTATGATTATTGATGGAATTTTAATTTTTTTCTTTGTGTGATTCCATTTTAAAAATATTCGAAACACATTTTATTTTAATGAGTTATTTTATAAAATGGTGATTATTTTTAAGTGTAACATAAATGTATGGATTATGTGATGTTTGGGACTAATATATCTATCCAATTCATTGGTTAATGACTTATATCTAACGAGATAGAAATGTTATGTGAATAGGTTAGTGAGTAGCTAGGTTCATAAAGGGCGAGTATGATGGAGTTTATATCTAATCATAATTTTATTTTTTGAATATGTTAGTGAGTATCTAGGTTCAAAAAAGGTGAGTGTGATGGTGTTTAGATATACTCACAATTTTACATGTGAACATGATAAGAAGTATCTAGGTTTATAAAGGGTGAGTGTGATGGAGTTTATCTCTACTCATAATTTTATGTGTGAATTGGTTGGAATACAACTAGGTTCACAAAGATAATAAATATTATGTTTATGATTATGACACTTTATTTCCTATGTTCCATGGATCATGATTTATACTTCATGTTTTGTTTTCTTATTCCATGTTAAAGTATTGATCATTTTATTTTAAATGTATATCATTTATGCTTTTGAAAAACTTTTATTGATTAATGTTCCTTTTTAATAAAATAATTCTTCCAATTCATATATTCACACATATTTATGATCTAAACTTTATGGGACTTCGATATGTTATCCCTTAATGATCATTTGATATCACCCCTTCCTATGTTTTCTTTCGCTTAGGATATCTAGATATGGGATTAGATTAGAAATAATTGTTTATAATGGAATAATAGATATTTTATGTTGCTAGTCTCCAAAGAAACTTAACCATTATGGTTATCGAGTTTTGTGAGAAAATTAACCAATTTATTTTTTAAAATAATGTAAAATAAGTCTTGACTAGATTAGGTCTCTATAGTTGGTATCCAAATAAAAAATATAGAGAAAATATTAATACTAGGAAAATATCTTAAAGTTTTGGGGAAGTAGATATTATATAGTTGTATTAGCTATGAAATACCAGTCTAGATACTGGAAAGTTTATGTGGTTATAGAAAAAATGTACCTAGGGGTAATAATCTTAAAATGGTCTTGTCGGGTATTAACTCAACCATGACCTAGTGCATGATAAATATTACTTACTACACACCTGGCTAAAAATTATCAAGGGATCTGTTTTGGTTAATTCACATGTTCTTTATGAACAATTATGAAAGATTTTAATATATTATTTTGAATTTTTTTGATGATAACTTAATAGGAAAATTACCATATAATTCCAAGTATTGAATGAAGAGAGTTATAGGTTAAACTAAAAGTATCATATGTTAAAAATAAAGTGTCATTGGAGAATACATCATTCAATTAGGGTTTTTATATTCATATTTTGGATATTTTTATAACCATTTTGAATTTAGTTTTTGGTTGAAATAGGATCACAAAAAATTAATCTTAAGAAGGTACATATCTAGAAACCTTTATGTCCTATAGAAAAATAGGGAAGCATACTCAAATTATTAAATTTTATTATATGATTAAAAAATTGAATCTTCTAATCTCACATAAGGCCATGTGTCTAATATCTCAATATAAATTAAATATTTATTATTTTACCTATTTTTATTAGTTAGTTATATTTTTGTGTATCTAGAAAGTTATTAAGGAATATATGAAACATATATGGATTTTTCTTCATCAGTTTTACATTAAAGGTTTGTTAATATTTATTAAATAGTATTGGTACGCTGAAGAGTGATTTAATGTCATGGTTATATTTTTAGAGACAACTATTTAGGAACACATGTTTGAGATATGGATAAGTTTTAGGTTTAGTATATCTTTTATTTCAAGATAATAAAGTGTTGGGTGATTTTGAAAATGTAAGTCATGTATTATCGATATCCTTAGGATTGATGACAATTCATTATATTTTTAGTGAAGTTTATCACATATTTGGGACTATGGTATATATTGTATAGTGTGTGATTTTATGAACTAGTGGATAATAAAATCTGAGGACTAAATATAGAATTAAATTTTGGAATAATATGTGATTTTACTATGTATTTATAACTTGGAGACTTAGGTAGTTTTGGGGAAGCTATACTCTATAGAATATATGATTAGGGTATAAAAAATAAATGTTGTGTAAGGAAAGAAAAATATCTTGATATAACACAAGATATTAAGATATATATATCATTAGAATCTATATCTTTGTTGATAATATGCATATTTATCTTCATTAATAATCAATAAATGGAATTTTGAGGATGTAATTTATTTAAGGGGAGTAGAATATAACGACCTAAAATTCTAAACGTTGTAAAACTTATGATATGTTTGATAACTTTTGTTACATTCTACACGCAACATAAAAAAACCACAAAATATTAATAAGACTTTGTTAATAACACAAAAATAAACACTGATATGACAAACCATTAAAAGTTATTACCATTAGAAGGTAAAAAATCAATATGAGTTAATATTGAAAATGTTAGTTTCAATAAAATAATTTTACTTATATTATATATTTTATTTTAAAAACAAAATTTTAAAATATTAAAATAAAAAATTGATAAAATAAATTTCATTTTCAAATTCCTCACATCATAATTTACTTATTATTAATTTTTTAATTTTTTTATAAAAAATATTGAGTTTTATCCGAATAATAATTTTTTAGAAATATTATGATTTTTGTGATTTTATCATTCAATAAGCATGAAATATAAGATTAAAAAAATTTCAAGTGATAAAATATTAAATTAAACTATAAAATTATAAGTTTTTTAAACCTTCTTTGAACTTAGAAAACATATTTCCAACATTTTTAAAACTAAATTAAAATGTTTCTTTAATAAAAATGATTTTTAGTCTTTTTATTGAATCAATTATTTTTAATATGAGATTAAATTTTGGATTTAATGAAAGCCTCATACATTTTATTTATTTATAATAAGTCAAATTATGTCATTAAAATTAGTAACAATGATAATTTTATCTTTTATACAAATTTAAATCTGAAAAAATTTATTTTTCTAAAAACCTTTATTATATGATTTTGGAAATTTTATTTGATAATATGATTTTCAAATTTTAAATCATAAGTTTAAAATTAGGTAAAAGGACTAAAATTAATTTTTTCATTAAAATATATTACTTTGTTTAAAAATTAATTACCAAGGTAAAATCAAATTAGGGTAAAATTTAAAAAATTTAAATAAAAAGACCTAAAAAACTCAATCTTTTCTCCAAAATGAGTGGTTGAGGTGATTTTTTACCCACACATAATTTTCCCTCTATTTCGTTTTCACTTTTTGGACACTTTAAATTTGAATTGGAATAATACATTATTGAATATGTAATGGTTACTTCTAAAACTACCCTTCTCTTCACTTATAAAAAGAAAACACTTCCACCACTTCAAGACTCACCTTACCTTAGTCTTCCTCCATAAAAATTTGAAAAATTTCTCCTCCTAGTACCATAAACCACTTCAAAAATCCTCTATTTACTATTACTTATCAAAAGGACTTCATTTCAAAAGATAGTTTCTAGCAAAAATTCAAGTCCCCAATGTGAGTATCCACTTCCTCTCAATTTTCCTCCTTAATTTTTACTACCATAAATTTATCTAAAATTATTAATATAATAAAATAATTTTAATTATTATATTTTAATTTAATTATACAAATTGATAAAAAATCATTCAATCCTTTCCATCCACTAAGAAAATAAAATAACATTGATCGTGCGTACGTGCGAATTATTGCCTCCAAGAACTGATGTTTTTTTTCATTACTGTCTCTAAAGGATGGTATAAAGGATTAATTTTATGAATAAATATGTTTTATATGTCACAAATAAATTTCTTAAATTAACATGTACTATATACCATCTTTTCTTCCATTCATTAAGAAATGAGATCATTAATCATGCCTACTTACAGACTACAACATCCATAAAAAATAGATTTTGTTTATCATCATCACCCATATTGTATGGTTATAAGAATGGATTTACTAAGTATATATGTTAATTATTACATTTTTAATATTACTAATATTTTATATTCTAAAGTAATTCCCTTACTTAGGAAAACATTATAATTGGTTACCTTTTTAGTTGGTTTTACAACCCATGAGAACGATGTTATAATGTTTATGCCATAAATGATTATGGGATGTCATATAATGGAAATATTATGCAATAAAAAGTAATTTATGATGTATTAATAATTATTTATAGTCATTATTAATTTTTAAATATTTATTAATATATCACCCTTGGACCATTAAGCACATCAAAACTGGTTTATCATGTTCCCCATTTTCAAAAACCGTATTCATGTATTTCACTTAATGAAAATAAAAATTAAGAAAAAATTTGAAAATGATTATTTTATCATGAGTAATCATGTAATTATGAACTTTAAAACACTTAGTAAGAATCAAATTTGTTACCATGATATATGAACGATGCAAAAAAAAGAATGTTCTAACTTACATTAGTGAAAATAACTATAACTAAGTAATATATTTTTAATGAAGGATTATAAATAAAGTATATAAAGGGTGATAAATTTTAATAGGGTATATAATTAAGTTTTTTTAGTTATGTTTCTTATACTTTATGTTAAATAAAGTCCACATTATCAGAAACTCAAGGTAAGAGTTTTTTCATCTTAATTTCTCTTCATTGAGACATGTTTTAGTATTATGAACCAATTTATTATATCTATGGTGTATATACTACAAAAGAATTTAATTTGGAATAATCCAAAATTTAATACACGGTATTTAAAAATAAATATGATTTTCAAACTTCTAATAACATTTGATTAAAAAATTACTAAATCTGTAAGGGTTTTGACAACTCAATTACCTTTTATTGAGTTATACTATTTATTAAACCTTATAATTAAGAGTTTTTTATATTCATACCTATGAAGATATTATGATATAACACCACTTTTAGTTTTATGGAATATTGTTTTATATCTATATCTTATTCTATAATTATTTCATTTATAAATAGTGAGCTTAAAAGGAATAATTCTTGTATCTTCTAATGAACCTTTTATTTCCATATCCATATTTTCTCTTCCAATAAATTTTTTACTTATTATTTTGAAAACTCTTATGTTTTATCTCTTCTTACCATCATATTAATATTTAGATATTTTAGAATAAGGTTTTATCCACTATTTAAATTATGCGAGTTTCAACAAAAGTATATTGTTTTGATAAAAAAGGATTTTAATTTTAAGATCTTATATTTTATCTTCTAACCCAAATTCTATTATACAAGAAAATTATTTATTTCAAAAATTATTTTTTTAAAAGTATATTTGAAATTTTATGAAAATTATTTTACAATTCCTATTTTACAATAAATTTCTAAAGGGTTTAGAGAAATACTTTTCTTGAAGTTATACTTACATTTTATTCTCTATATCAAATATTACACATTCTGAAAATAAAAATTTTAAAATGTATAATTTAAAATTCATTAAAGTTTCTTAGGAAATTATTTATCACTCCATTTTATAAACAAATTTAAATTCATTTTAAAACATTAAATTTTCTTAATGTTTTTCATCCATTTTCCTCTCAAAATCAAAGAAATTTATCTATTACGAAATGATGATCATGATTATCCTCTATTTTATTTTATGATAAAAATTTATTTTTTATATATTTATTATCTATGTTAACATCATTTTAATCATGGGGATATTATTTAATGATTCCATCCACCTTATCTATCTGAATGACTTATGTAATGTCCTTCTATTTTGGAGAAATGACCCGTCACTACCTTTTCTTGCCTAATAATTTTTGGTATACAACCCTAATGTTTTTCCAATGAATTTACAGTATAAATACCCAATTATTAACTCCTTTTGTTGAAGGGTGTTCACTTAGATTCCATATATATATTGGTTGGGAAAAAATAATTATCATAACTGTATACACTTTATTTATATTGTAAAAATACTATATGATTTATTATCTTTATTAAATTGTATTTTCCTAGAGAGGTACTGAATATGTTCGGATACCCTTTTATTTTCCAAAGCTGTATCATGTTATTATTATTGATGGAATTATGAATGCTTTCTTCATGTTATTCCATTCTAACAGTATATGAAACCCATTTTATTTCTATAGGTTATTTTATGATGTGTTGATTTTTTTAAGTGTCACATAAATGTATAGATTATGAGATGGGTGGAACCTATATTTACCTCCAATTCATTGGTTAAATTATTATTTTTCACAAGATAGAAATTTTGTATGAATATGTTAGTGAGAATCTAGGTTCAAAAAGTATGTTTGTGATGAAATTTATCTCTACTCAAAATTTTATGTAAGAATAGATCAATGAGTAGGTATGTTCAAAAAGGGTGGGTGTTATGGAATTTAGCTCTACTCACAATTTTACATGTGAATATATTAGAAACTAGATATGTTCAAAAAGGGTGAGTGTGATGGTGTTCACATTTACTCACAATTTTATGTGTGAATAGGTTGGTGGGAAATTGATTTCACAAATATAAGAAATATTATATTTATGATTATGAAACTTTCTTTCCTATGTTAAATGAATCATTATTTATGATTATTATTTTGATTTATTATTAGATAGTAATTATTTGATAATTTTATGTTATATTTTTTTTATTTTATAATTATGGAAAAATTTTATTTATTTATGTTCCTTCTTAATCAAAAAATTCTTCATATTCATGTATTCATGCATGTTTATAATCTAACCTTTATAGAGCTTTGATATGTTATCTCTTAATGATCATCTAAGATCACTCCTTTCAATGTTTTCTTTTTACCAGTGTATGAAGATTCTTATGTCTTTTGTAATTTCAAGAATGGATGTTGTTCTAGCAAAAATGTACGTAGGGGAAATAACCCTGAATAAGATGTATTGGGTATTAACTCAATTGTTACCTGATACATGACAAATATAACTTACTAAAGATCTGGATAGACACTCCAGAGGGATATGCTTTGGTTAATTCACATGTTCTTTATGAACCAATATAAATTATTTGAAAATATTATTATGAACATTTATGATGATAACCTAATAAAAAAATTACAACATAACACTAAGGATTGAATGAAGAGAGTTATAGGTTGAACCAAAGGTATCATATGTTAAAAAGGGGGTCATTGGATAAGAAAAAATTTGATTGAGGTTTTAATATTCATATTTTAGATTTATTCATAACCCTTTTTGTTTTATTTTTTGGTTGAAATAGGATCACACAAAATGAATTTGGTATATGCCAAGAAACCCCTATTTCTTATAGGTAAAAAGGTGATCAAACTTAAATGATTAAATCTTAGTATATGAATTATAAATTGAGTCTTCTAGTAATACCATAAGTTTCATGAATAATATCTTAATAGAAATTAAATCTTTATGATTTTAGATATTTTAATTATTGAGTGATATTTTGGTGTATTCATAAAGTTATTGAGGATTATACGAAACATATAAGGATTATTATTTAGTAGTTTTACTTTAAAGGTTTGTAAATATTTATTAAATGGATTTCATACCATGAAGAGTGATTTAATTTCAAGGTCATATTTTTATAGATAACTATTTAAGAACACATTTTTGAGGGATGTATAAGTTTTAGGTTTAGTATATGTTTGATGTTGAGATAATAATGGGCTTGGTGATTTTGAAATATAAGTTATGTAATATCCATATCCTTCAGATTTATGGAAATTCATGATATATTTTAGGAAAGCTATAAAATTTTTGGGATTATGGTATATATAGTCTAGTGTGTGATTTGATTAACTAGCGGATAATATTATTTTAGGATTAAATATATAACTAATTTTGGGAAGAATATGTAATTTCACTATGGTTTTATAACTTAGAGACTTAGGTGGTTTGGGGAGAGGTATAAAATGGATAATATATGATTAGGGTATAAATAGTCAATTTTTTAAGGTAAGGTATCTTGATCTAGCATAAGATAGTAAGATATATACATCTCATTATAAGTTATATTTTGGTTGATAATCTCCCAAGATATCTTTATTAGTAATAAATAATTGGAATTTCAAGGATGTAATTTATTTAAAGGGGATAGAATGTAATGACCCAAAATTCTAGGCCTTATAAAACTGATGATACATTCGATAACTTATGTTACACACTACACCCAATATAAAAAAATAATAAATATTAATAGAAAATTATTAATAAAGTTATAATAAGAACTAAGATAGTAAACCATTTAATGTTATTACCTTTTGATGTAAAATAATCAATATGAGTTAATATTGAAAAAGATTATTTTCAATAAAAAATTATTCTTTATATTATGTATTTTCCAAAAAAAACTAAATTTTAAAATTTTTAAAATTTTAATTTTATTAAAAAACCATATAAGTAATAAAATATTAAATTATATAAGGATGACCTAGAATATTAAAAAATATTATAAGTAATAAAATATGAAATTAAGGAATAACATTATCCATTTTTAAATATTTCTTTAACTTATAAAATCTATGTTCAACATTTTTAGGAATAAATTAAAATGTTATTTTAAGCAAAACAATTTATGTTATTTTCATTGAGTTAAGTATTTTAAAGGTGAGATTAGGTTTTTGATTTCCATGAAAACATCATAAATTTTATTTTTTTATAATAAATTAACCCATTTCATTAAAATTAGTAACAATGATAATTTTATCTTATATATAAATTTAAAGTCGAAAAATTATTTTTTGAAAAAACTGTTTTTACATGATTAAGTGTGTTTATTTTAAAATTAAATGTTCTCAACTTTAGAAACTTTATTTGATAAAATGATTTTAAAATTTTAAATAATAATAATCAAACTAGATAAAAGTTTTAATCTTAATTTTTTTTCATTAAAATTAATCGCTAAGGTTAACAATTAATTTCCAAGGTAAAAGTGAATCAGGGTAACAGTTAAAAAAATAAAATAAAAATATCTAAAACACTAATTTTGTTTTTCTAAAAAACGATTCTTTGAAGATATTTTCATCCCAAAATCACTTTTACCACCACATTTATTCATTTTTTTCCATTTAACTTTGAATAGTAATGATACATTATTGAAAATGTAATGGTTACTTCCCAAACTACCCTTCTCTTTACTTATAAAAAACTAACACTTCCACCAATTCAAAGATCACCTTATCTTATAATTTTTAATTTAAAATATAAAAATATCTCCTCATATAAACTTATATTACTTCCAAAATCATTTATTCACTATTATTCTATATAATTCCTTCATTTTAGAGGATAATTCGTACAAAAAACTCAAGTCTTCGACATGAGTATCAACTTTCTATTAGTGTTTCCTTATTAATTTTTATTATTATAACATTATATAACCTTAATATAATTAAATAAACATAATTATTATACTTAAATTTCATTATATTAATTGAGAAACAATTATTCATTCTTTACCATCCACTAAGAAAATAAAATAACATTGACCGTGCATACATGCGGATTACCGCCTCCACGATGCGACATTGTTCATTTTTCATCACCAAATCTTATAGTTGTTATAAAGTTGGGATTTGATGAATAAATATTTTTTCTATTCCACAAATAAAATTCTGAAATTTTCATTTAACATATACAAACTTTCCATCCATTCATTGAGAAATGGGATCATTAATCATGCCTACGTGCAAACTACCGCCTCCATCAAAAGTGAATTTAGTTTTTCATAACCAACCATATTGGATAGATATAAGAATGAAATTAATTAGTATATATTATACCAATTAAAATTTTAAGATTCCTAATATTTTATATAATCATTATCTAAAGTCATTCCCGTACTCATGAAAACATTATGATATGTTATCATTTTGGTCGGTCTTAGCACCATGTGAATGATGTAATAATGTTTATGTCATAAATGATTATGGAATATCATTTAATGGAAATATTATGAAATAATAATTAATTTATGATTTATTAATTATTCTATATATGTGTTATTAATATTTTAAATATTTCTTAATATACAACCCTTCGACCGTTAAGCATATCAAAACTAGTTTATCATGTTTCCTATTTAAAAAAAAGTATTCACATATTTTACTTAATAAAAATTAGAATTAAGAAATAATTGGAAAAATTATTATTATATCATTAATAATAGGGGAATTATTAACTTTAAACCACTTATTAAGAATCAAATATATTACCAAGATATGTGAATGAGATAAACAAACGAACATTCTAACTTCCATTAGTGAAGATAACTATAATTAAGTAATATATTTATAATAAATGATTATAAATAAAGTTTATAAAGGGTAATTTTTTTTACAAAATTCTGAAATTAATTTTTTAAGTTATTTATATTCATTATAAATTTTTTTATAGAAAATATGAGTTAGCATAAACTCAAGTTAGGTGTTTTTCATCTCAATTTATTTTCATTGAGACATGTTTTAATGTTATGAACAAATTTATTATTTGTATGGTGTATATAATAATGAAGAATTTATTTTTGTGTATACTATTATTTAATTCATGATAGTTAGTGATCCATATTATTTTCAAGCTTCAAATTACATTTGATTCAAAAATTATTAAGGCTGTAAGGGTTTTGATAACTCAATTACCTTTCATTGAGTTATGCCCCTCTTTATTGAACCATATCATTAAAAGTTGGTTCCAATAATCAATATTATGATATTATGTTATAACACCTCTTTTGTTTTTTGTAAATTATTTTTTACATCTATCTATCCTTACATGATGATTTCATTCATAAATTATGACATTAAAAATAAGAATTCTCATATTTTCTAATGAACCCTTCTTTTCCATGTCCATATTTTCCATTCCCACCAAAGTTTTTCTTATTATTTGGAAATATATTATGTTTTAAATCACGTAACCTTCATATTCATATTTACCAATTTTATAATAAGGTTTTATCAACTCTTTAAATGATATGGGTTCCAACAAAAGTATACATTTATTTTAATAAACAAGGATTTTAATTTTAAGCCTGTATATTTTATCTTTTAACCCATATTTTATTATGCAATAAAATTATGCCTTAAAGATTGTTTATTTCTAAAAATAATTTTTTAAATGTTTCTTTTAAACTTTAGGGAAATATTTTGGAAAATGATTTTATAATTACTTTTCTAAAACCAATTTATCAAGGTTATAGAGATATAATTTTATTTAATTTTTGATTCCATTTTATTATCTATATAAAAGATTACATATTTTGAAAATATTGTTTTTAAAAGGTATAGTTTTAAACTTTATGAAATTTTTTTTGGAAATTATTTATTACTCTTTTTTATAAAAAAACTGAAAGGGATTTAAAACATTAATTTTTCTGAATGTTTTGCTTCCATCTTCCTCTATAACTCAAAGTGTTTTATTTATTACCAAATGATTCTCATGATTATCCACTATATTATTTTATGATAATTTTTTATGTATTTTTTATCTATGTTAACATTATTTGAATCTTAATTATTTGGTTTAATGATTCCATCCACCTTCTCTCTTTGTATGGCTAATGTAACGTCCTTCTATTTTGGAGAAATGATCCATCACTGCCTCTGTATCACCTAATAATTATTTATATACAAACAAATATATTTTTACAATTCATTTACTCTATGAATACCCCATTATTTACTCTTTATATTGAAGGGTTCCCACCTATATTACATATATATATATATATATTGTTTAGGAATTTTTTTTTATCTTAACTATATGACATTTATCTATATTATGTAAATAACATATAATATAGTATCTTGATTTAATGGTATATACCTAGAGAGTTACTAAATATATTTTTATGCCATTTTATTCTCCATGTGTATATAATTTTATAATTATTGATGGAATTATGATTAATTTCCTTATGTGATTCCATTTGAAAAGTATATGAAACCCATTTTATTTCCATGGGTTATTTTATGATGTGATTATTTTTCTCAAGTGTAACATAAATGTATGGATTATTATATGGGTGTGAACTATATATCCATTAAATACAATTTGGTAAAGGATTATATATCAGGAGATATAAGTGTTATGTGAATAGGTTAGCTAGTGGCTAGTTTCACAAAGGGTGAGTGGAATGCTGTTTAGTACTACTCAAAATTTTACTTGTGAATAGGTTAGTGAGTAGATAGGTTTATATAAGGTTACTATGATGGCATTTTTATCTACTCATAATTTTATGTGTTAAAGGGAAAGTGAATATAAAGGTTCACAAAGGGTGAGTGTGATTGTGTTTAGATCTATTCATAATTTTATGTGTGAAAAAGTTAGTGGGTATCCGGGTTTAAAAAGAAAATAAATCTTATTTTTATGATTATGCCACTTTGTTTCCTATGTTCTATAGATCATGATTTATGATTCATGTTGTGTTTTCTTATTCCATGGTAAAGGTTTGATCATTTGATGTTGTATATCTTTCTTTTATGCTTATGGGAAACTTTTATTGATTCATGTTTCTTTTTAATATGGTAATTATTCCTATTCATATATTCTCACATTTTAATGATATAACATTTATAAGCCTTTTATATGTTATCACTTATTGATCATTTTAGTTCAACCCTTCCTATGTATTATTTTCCCTAGGATATGAAGAACACTATGTCTTATGAAATGTCTAGAAGGGGGATTAGATTATAGAGGAATGTTCACAAGGGTGTAAAAACAATTTATGATACTAGTCCTCAAAGACAATAAAACATTATGGTTCTTGGTTTTTGTGAGAAAATTAATCAATTTATTGTTAAGTTTGTGAAAATTATATAAAATAAGTCTTTTTTTCTTATGTTACTAAAATCTTGACACCAAGAATTAAACATATTATTATGATGTATAGAGGTGGGAATAAGTTGGCTGTTTCAATTTCAATTAAAAACTAAACCATTTAATAGTAGTTTAGTTCATATTTGAATATTTATAAACCATTAATTTTCTATTTAGTTTAGTTCAGATTTAAGATGCACCTTTTTTTAATCATAAATTGAATTAACTAAAGCTAACTACAACTAAAGTTAAATATTACCCAAGAAAAGGGACCCCGATAAACACATGATTATTAAAAAAGGACTCTAAAAACACATGTAATATTTATGGTTTAAGAAAAAATGTTTTTAGAATAATATTTCATGGTTAAAGACCTAAAAAATATATAATCTTAGAATTATATCTTTAATATATCATTATTTATTATTTTGAAGAAAGTATTGAGTTTTTATATGTAAAAATTAAATATTTATAATTTAATAAATTTTAAGTTAATAATTTATAGTTCACAGTTTTAGATAGTATATTTACTATTTAAGGTTTAAATTACTACATTTATAGTTTAGGAATTTTAAATTTTAATTTTTTATAATTTAGGGAAGTTGGAAGGGTTTTTAGTTTATATATTAAGGACTAATCTAGTTTTTTTTTGTATAAGATGATGAATGAAATGAAAAATAAAATTCTAAAAGAACATTTTTGATGTTTTTAATTCTTTGGAATATTGATAGATAATGGTACACATTTTTTGAAAACAAAATAAAAAAGTGTCTAAGATATCATATTCTTGAAACACAAGAAAGAAATCTAGTAAGAATATAAGTATATGGGAGTAAGCATATTATTACCACTTATCATATCATATTCCTATGTTTTCATAGTATCTATTAAGAATTTCCAAGGTAAGTTGTGGAAAGAACATAAGAAACGGTGTCAGATTAGTCTACGGAGAAAACTAAAACATGGAAAATTACAAAGCTATTAAGCCCAGTTTGGATAATAAAAAATAGATTAATTGAAAGAAAAAGAGAGCAATGTAAATAAAAGAAAAAATGTTAAAATATAATGTTGGATTTTAAATAAAAATTAAACTAATATAATAAAAAAAATATTATAGTAATGAAAAATTTATTATAATCAATAAAATAAAAAGCTCATTTTCATCCCTTTATTCATTGGAAAAGAGGCTACCAAACATGGACTTAAATCAAATGAACAACCTTTACCTCATAAAATATGTAATAAATCAACCAAGGGAACGATATATAACTCCAAACATGAAATAAAAACAAAATAATCATAGAAATTCACAATAGAAATAAAAAATAACAAGCATTCACACTATCATGAACTACATATACCTACTTTCAATCACTCTAAGCTGATGATATATCAGACCAAAAAGAAATAATTTATACCAACAGAAGGAATCTTATTAGAAGTGGTAGTAGGAATCCCAACACAACCCACCTAAAGAAGTAACAATAATCCAAGACATATAATGAAGTAAAAAAATCACTAGACACATCGAGATATGATAAGAAATATATAAACCCATTTAATTTCAGATCATCAAAATGATTTCTAAATTCCTTCATTACTAAATAAAGGATAAAGTGACATGAAATTTATAGATTCAATACCCTAATGAATGTTTTAATATTGATTCTAACCTAAATATGTTGTGAACCATAACTAGAAGAGTATATTGGGGATGTTAGTGTTTAATATTTGGCACCATCACTATGGGGTTTGGGTAGAGTGGTTACTCAGTTAGAGAGTCGATTTTTTCATAGAATTCAGTTCAGATGGGGGGGGGGGGGGGGTGGGTTGACCACCAGTTAGGGAAAATGGATTATGGGGAGGGGAATATAAATAAGGAAGGATTGGAACAAGGTGGAGATTATATTGTAATGGTTAGGGGATTGATAACGGGGGAGGGATCATATTAGCATGGGGAGGATCTAAACAGAGAGGGGGATCAAAGGAAGATATATAGAGGATATGGGAGTAATCCATAAGGGGATTAGGGTAGATCCTACTAGATAGAAAAGTATATGGGACAATAAAAAATAAAAAAAAATATGTTTTTTTAAATAGGTTTAGTTTGATTTGACACCTGAACTGAACCAAAAAATGAAAGGGTATACACAATTTTTACCACAAATCATAACGCAAGAAAAAATGCTATATTTAAATTTGGTTCAGTTCGGTTTGTAGTTTGGTTTGGTTTGAGTGGTTTTTCCTCACTGGTAATGATTTAAAGAATTATAAATTCCTATAATTATGATTAATATTCATTATACTATCCATGGTTATGTATTCATTATGTTATTCCCATGTATTATTATGAATCAATGTTGATTATTAATTTTTAATTTATTTAGTGTTCCATGATTATGATGCATGTAGCTTATTTGATACACTATTCCTTAATGAGCATCTGAGCTCACCTCTTTATTACATTTCCTCAATTTTCCAAAGTAATGAATAAGAATATTATGTATGATATTTTTTAGATTACATTATATATATTGTATAACTTTTTAAGAACCATGTATTCTTTGTTTTCATAATGTGAATGTAATTCTTATGTATGCATATGGTTTTTTAAGGACTACAAAAATTTAGAACTTGGGCATGTTATCTTATATAAACTATTTATATGTAATAAAGATCCACTAGCTCTAGGTTACTAGAGTTTTGGTAATTATAGTGTTAGTAACACATATACTATTTCTTGACATGTTCTATAACCCGTATCATAGATTGTGCAAGATATCACAATGTTTTTAGTAATGGGAACATTTTTTTTCACATTTTAAATTGTAAAACAACCTATCAAAACTAATAAATGATTCTTGGAACCTTTAATGGATTTGAGATCAATTAAATGATTTTTAAATCATGAAACAACTCAAAATAGTTGTTTTTATCCCCAAACACCTCAAAATCATTTAATATTCCATGAGAACTCAATAATTGAAAAAATATACCTAAATGAATCATTAAAACATAATAAAACACACATTAGGTTTTATATGAATCATTTTTAAATGAAAAATATATAAAAATTTAATGATAAAATGGTCACATCAAATTCCTCCACACATAAGCTTTGTTTTCCCTTAAGAAAAGAGAAAATTATTTTAAATGTGTTACAAAAGAAACCAACAAAAAAACAATTTAAATTAAATAAATATGAGGTTTAATGAATTAACTTTGTATATGAGGTTTAATAAATTAAATATCTAATTCCAAAAGTAATAAATTTAAGTTGATTCAAGTTAATTGTTTAAATTTCCATAATTGAAACAATGTTAATTTTAACATGAAATTCCATTTCTTTATTTAAAATAAAGTTCCCCTATTAATATACATCTTATCATACACTATATTAAGATAAAAAAGAGTTCATTAGCACAAAATGGAGGTTTACTACTTCTATATGGAACATGAACCTATTGTCTTACAATTTGATGCATAAAATAGGGCCATAAACATTTTAAGTTTGTTTTTTTATCTTGAAATTTTCATTTTTTGAGATAATAATATTGAATTTTTATACCCATTTTTGAAATTATTTTCCATATTGAATTATTTATAAAATAAATATATCATGAAATCAAAATAATATAATAACCACATTTGTGATGTTAAAAATCTCAAAACAAAACTTTCCAATATGTATAAATAAGACTTAAATATCAAGATTTTTATTAATTTAAAATACCCCTTAAAAATAACATATTTAAATCAATCATTTTAATATAAAAAATCACAACTATTTACTTGAATTTTCTAAATCCACTCATCCATAGGAATAATTTATCAATCCAAGTTTATGAAAAATATAAAAATAATTCAATTAATGTCTTTATTACTTAAAACATATGCATGCATGATACTTGTAACAATACCTTAAGTTATCTATAAAAAAGAAATGTCATCATAGGTACTAGTATATGCACTATTAAAGTGGGTATAAATAAGAACCCCCTAACTTAAAATTAAACACCATTTATAATGTTCAATTATATGGTGAGTATTATTTTGAATATTATAACATAAAATCTATTTCAATTCAGATACAAAATAAATGGAAAAAATGGATTAAAAGAATAATACATTCCTCTTGGTTTCTTATTGCACTTTCTTAGGCCTATATAAATGGAAGTACTCAAATATTCTTACATCTTTCATGTAGGTCCAGAAAATAATATAAATCTTAATAAAATCACAATGAGATTATTCTTTTAAATTAATAATGTATGTATCTTCATGTGATAAATATCAATTATGTGATATCCCATAGTCCATTAAAAAAATAAGGGTATAAAAGGAAGTATGAAATGAATTTGGTGATGGAAAGGAAAAAACAATAAGTTAAATGAAAATAGCTTAGATAAAACTGAAAACTCCTAATTTGTATTCATTGGGATGCCTTCAAATGAAGTTTTTTTATAGTCTTTGTATTGAACATGAAATAAATTCCCCATTCATAGTTTTCCAGAGGATTTAGTTTTTTCATAGAAATCCACCATATTTGGTCAGTTCTTTTCCCCTATTGAAACTTAATTTTCTTTAGAACAATGAGGTGGTAGTTTATAACATCCTTGTTCTATTGGAAAAATTCACTGAATGTGGAACCATGTCTATATGTCAGTCCTTATTCAATACAACTTTAATTTGATATATAGCATAACCTAATTGATTAATTAAATCTGAATACATGATTCATGATTCCACTTTAATTTTACCATGCTTCTTATTACTAAAAATCTGAAAATTCATAAAAATCCTTTCAAAATAGGTGAAATATCAACTAAGTTTTCTAATATAAAGGGATATTTAAATTCATAGTCAATATGAAATTATGTAACCCTATTTTTAATTTCTTCAAATGAAAATCAATATCATATAAATTTTATAAAAAATTTAGTTTAATATAAATTAATGCTTCTTTAGTTAATAAAATAATTATATATTCAATTTTTTATTTATAAAAATATTTAATCCTATTTTAAAAATGATTTTTTTAGAAAATTAACTATTAGATGTAGGAAAATGATATCAAATATCATTATAATTAAATGAAATGGTATTATATGCAATATTATAATTCAAAAACTCATCCAAACCTTTATTAACATAAAAGTTTAGGTTTTCTATGTTATATATTATCTTGAATAATTTTTTTACATAATGTATTAATCATTGTAATTGATTATATTAGTTAAATTTATATTCAGTTAAAGGATCCAGAATTGATAGAAATTTTTAAAAATAAATGCTCTCACCCAAATTATGTGAAGTTTACAGTTATGGTGGTAGTAAAATAAGTTCATTTCATAGTAAGAATTCCACCCATACTCATCATAACATCATTGTAAAAAAATTGGTTAACCAAAATAATATTATCTATAAAATCATCTAAAATACTAGGTTCCACACAATGTTATGAAGAAATATCCTCCAACTATTGGTGATTCAATGAGTATATTTTTTTAATTGGATTCCATTAGTGGAGTTCTATTTATGTAACCTTAGTATATGTGTTATTTTTTTTATTTATGGTGAATATTGGATATAAATTTTTTTGGCATTAAATATATGAAAAAGAGAGTTATATATTCTCAAAAGTTATTTTTTAATACACCATTAGATCCAGAATGAGGTTTTTTCCTTTTGGGTCTAGTTATACAAGAATCTATATTTCTAAGGGAATTTAGGAGAGGTGTTACCAAGAATATTTTATTAGGAAATGATTTTAAAAAATATTTCCCTTTTTATTTTCCTTGGTCTTGGTAGTGCCGAGAGAGATTTTTTAGGTGTTCTAGAGTCGCGAGTTGAGTTTTGTCTATTTACTAATTCACTACATCATGGTGGTAGGCATGGCAGTGGCTATGGTGAGGCCCATTTTGTATCTGTGGGAATAGTGAGCTAGCATTTTGGAGGTTGGTGAACCTGAGGAGTAAAACACCCATTTTGAGTGGTGTGGTTTGTGATGAGTTTTACTATGGTAAATAGAGAATGGATCCATGCCCACAGCGGAAAGAGTGGTGTTGAAGGAAGTCTAATGATTCTTCCTTTTTTTGTGTACATCACCATGCATTTAGGTATCTGTTTTGGAAATCGTATAGCTTAGAGAGTTTCCCTATAGGAAACAAGGTCTATAGAAAATAGCAATTCAATGAGAATCTTGGTGAGTTGAGGTGATGTTGAGATGATTGAGGAAGAGTAGAAATGATGATCATGGTCTCAATATACAATGGTCTTGGGCATGGTGAGATGCAATAATGAGATATTTTCATTTATTCCATTGTGAGCATTTGTGGTGGTCATTTGGGATTTGAACTGATGTCCCCTACACAATGGTGAATTTCATCATTTTATTCAAAATTACTTAAAATATTTTTGGAATGAGAGTGATATTCGAGGGATATGAATACTTTAAACAACTGAAAAATAATATATCTATTTGACTAGAGGAACTATTATTGTGGTTGAATTCACCACACTATAGTGGAGGCATGTTGGGATTTATTTATAAATAGGGGTTTAGGGATACCATAACATGGATGTTATTTTCTCCATTTTAACCCTAGATGACTCTAGGGCCTCTCATTCTCTCTAATTGCTTCTCTTTAGGGTTTAAACCCTTCAATTCTTTAAGATAAAACTATCATGAATCAAGGTATTATATTCTCTTCATAACTAATTCTTCCTTGTTCCCTTCATTCTAGAGGCTTTCTATAGATATTTCCTTTGGTTTGGATTTTATATTTGAGCATGAATTTATGGTGTTTTTCTATAGTTAGGTTCTGAGTTGTTTTCCTTCTAGTTTGGTGATGGCTTATCCTTCATTATTGTATTATTGTGTGGCGATTATTTTAAGTTTTGAATCAAGTTAGGGAATTCATAACTTCTCATTATTTTATGTGTTGATGTGTGAGTATCATACCTAATATTCTTTCAGTAAGTGGTGGAATCAGCCTAATGATTATAATAATCTAGAAATTATGAATGGAAGAAATATAAAAAAGGTGTTGTGATTTTCATGAAATTATGTTATGTTCTGATGATTCATATTGATATTTTATAGACAGTGTACAATTTCATTTCTATGATTTTTATTATTTTTAGCATATTTGATATGGTGAAATTTGCTAAACAATATAAATATATAAAGAAAAACTGAATAATGAATGGGGAATATGAATTGAGTTATCATTATTACCTAAAACATCTGAACATGTGAGTGTTATATGAAGCATGTTTATAGATAATTTTTTATTCTTTTAGTTGATAAATATTAGGCTTATTTTTTATGGAATCTACTTATAGTGAAATGGTTAGTTCAAGATAATAATGAAAAATTATGATCATAGAAATTGAATTATTTGGGGATATTATAACCGCATCTTTAATTACTTAGTTTGTATGATTAATGATATAGAATTTGTTCCCCCATGATTTTTTTGTGCTAAAAATATCTTTCACTACTATGTATATAACTTGGGGTAGTAGATCCCTTGATGTGTTTTTTTGAAACATAGAATGGTTGGGATATTAGGTGAGGGATGTACTGGTTTTCCCTAGGACGTGGTAGAGGCTCAATATGGATGGGGATAGAATAGTTTAAATATGTTAAGATCTAGTATTTCCTATTTACTATATAATTATGTTGGGTTTTTTAATAGGTTGGTTGGAATGGGTTGAGAGATGGGATTTACCATTTTTCTTTTAGTTTTTTTCTTGGTTGGATATTTTTATTATTTACCGCTTGATATAGATTTATCATTCTATTGGGAATTATCTCTCCATGAGATGAGTTTGGTTTCATATTAGAATAATCAAGAATAGGGAATGATAAATGAATTATAAATAACTCATAGGATCATGTATTGATATTGGAAATGATTAAATGAAATGAAATTATGGATTGGGATGGAATAAATGCCTTGAGAGCATGGAATAAAAATCTATAAATTGCAATGTTAAACCAAAAATCACTTTGGATCTTGATGATATGAAATGATTAAATGATAATTGATGATGGGGTGAATAAATTACTGGTAATTTTCTATATTAATAAACGAGTTTTTTCATGTTTAACTTTGACACTTGCATGATTATAGGAGATCTATATTTCTAGACCTTAGTGATGGAAGTCATATGTCATGTGGGATGATAGCTGAAGTTTGAGTCTAACATTAGGTATTCTCCCTTATTTTGGTCACTTTATTTACTATTAATTATGTTTTATTATTTAATATGCTCCACCATATGATTTAGGTAAGCATCCAATGCCCAAATGTTTTGGGTTATGGGTGTTTTCTATAAAATCCAAGTTGGTAGGGGATCAAATTACAAACTACCCCCTCTTCCTCATTATCCCTTCATAATTTGTATAGTATACATGTATATTTGGGATATAATGGATTCAGGTATATGTTATGTGCTTATTTGGGATATCGTGAATCTTAGTTTCTCCATACATATATGTGTGGGATATAGTAGTTTAATCTTATAACAAATACATATATCCTAGTTTTAGAGACTGTGGTTACTAGAGGTGTACTTTTATGGGATATGATGGATTGAGGTATAGTGAATGATACACTAGATGTGATGGATTCCAAAATTACTAATTGGTTGTGGATGTGATGAAATGTGGCTAAGATATGTGTGCACAAGGTGTGAGATGGGATGACAATATGGATGTGATATTGTTTCCCGATTAGGCCAGATGATCTATAAAAGATACTAAAGAATATTTTTTATGGAATTGGGGAATGATAGTGAAAAACCAATAGGTAAGTGAATTATAGTAACCTTTCATATAAATATATAATTTGACATAGAATTTATTGATTCTATGTGTTAGTTAGTGAGTATTGGATATAGTTTTACCTGCTTAGGTAATGCATTAGTTTCCACTATTTATTCACTGGTATTTAGTATGATTCTTTCAAATTTTTACAAGTGGTTTTGGGAGGATTATACTTAGTATACTAATATTATCACCCTATATATATAAAACTATTTTTAGGATTTCAGGAACTAGTTGGTGATCGAGATGGGCGTTACTAGTCCTTGTGGTTATTCAGGAGCTATTCAGGTTCATGGTCACTACCTAGTCTTAGTTCATGGGTTATCTTTAGTTTTTTTTCACTTCGTATGAAATTAAATTTATCCATTTGGATTTAATACTTATTTAATTTATGGAGTTGATTGGGGGGGGGGGGGGGTCTTATATCTTATCCTAGAACTCATTTATTGAGGGTAATTCCTCCCATTTATGCATTTTATACCCTTTGTGATAGTCACCTACCCATGACCTAATTGAGGCCAACCGTGATGGATATCGCCTCCTTCACCACCAAACTAGGAGGGGTAACAATAAAGGTAGGGTCATGAAAAAGTGGTATTAAAGATGATGATTAAGATATATGATGGATCTTGGGGATAAGTATTAGTGATGATTTAATGGGTTAGTAGGGAAAAAATATCAACTGGGCTTAATACATGATGTAATAAATGGATATCACCTAATATATAAGAATTTAATTCCTCCTATGATCCAATGAAAAGAACTAAAATTTATTGCACATTCTATGTGAAGTGATGCTTCTTTCATGATAGAAAACTAGGTGAGGATCATGAACTATGATTTTTTATTCTTGTATTTGAATTTGGTAGACAATAATAATTTGGTTGAATCTTAATTGAATAACCTTAAATATTCCTCATTTTGGGTTTGGGAGTCTCTAATGTTTTCTCTTTTATAGGTATAACACTAGGATGATGTATTTTTTAGTTTTGTACTAAATATTTCCAACATGATGTTCAAACAGATCACCACAAAGTTGAATCAAATGAAGATGATGCTTGAAGGAATAAAATTTGAGTCCATGATGTTCCATCAAAAGGTTTCTTTTTCAGATTAGTGTATCAAATTGGGGTGCTCTAGTTCTATTTTTGAAAAATAAGGATAAAGGTTTGTTATTGTGTATAGATTATTGTCACTTGAATCAGTTAATGGTGAAGAAATACTATTCCCTACCTTAGATTGATTATTCATTCAATCATCTAAAGATAGCTAGCTAGTTCTCAAAGATTTATTTATAGATAGAATATCATCAAATATGAGTAAAGGATGAGGACATTACACTGAATTCCTTTTGATGTTCATATAGGAATTAAAAGTTTATTGTGATTCCATTTGGTGTTACAAATGATCTGTCTATGTTCATGGGATTGATGAATTTTGTATTTCATGAATTTCTTTTTCAATTCATAGTGGTGTTCATCAATGAAATCCTTGTATATTATGAGTTAAAGGATGATCATGCAGAGAATTTTTGATTTATTTTGAGGAATATTCAGTGTCATATGATATTTTAGAAGATATTTAAGTGTATTTTTTGGGACCACAAGGTTTATTTCTTGTGACTTGTTGTGTATCAGTAGGGATTATCAATGTATCATTCAAATAATGAGGTAGTTTTTTCTTTATTATCCCTCTCGAATATTGTAGAGGTAAAAAGTTTCCTAGGTCTTGTAGGCTATTGAATAAAGTTATTACTCAAATTCTCTTGGATTTATAGTCC
Organism: Viscum album; assembly: GCA_963277665.1. Classification (NCBI taxonomy): domain Eukaryota; kingdom Viridiplantae; phylum Streptophyta; class Magnoliopsida; order Santalales; family Viscaceae; genus Viscum; species Viscum album. The sequence goes on from OY728146.1 coordinate 551,805,907, forward strand.
TTCAAAAGTCTCAACTAAGAAGGATCTAGTCATTTTATGGACTAACTAGCACCAGATTTATTTTTGGTATTTGAAGGAGAAACTAGTCAGTATACTAGTTCATCATTTTCCATAGGAGGACATTGTGTTTGAGGTTTATTAAAATTATTCATGTATTGTATTGGGTTGTGTTTTGATGTAATAATGAGAAGTTATCTTCCATGGTTCTTAATAATTTCATCCTCATAAATGTAACTACGCTACCCAAGATCTCAATCTTGATGTAGTCGTATTTTCTCTAAATTTTTGGAAATATTACCTCTTTGGTTAGCACTTTGTGGTCTTCACATATATCAAGTTCTTGAGATATATCTTCTCCCATTTCCATTTGAACTTAAGATAATGAATATGGATTAAATTATTGTAGGATTATGAATTTTAGATTTAAGATAAACCAAGGAAAAGTAATGTTATAGAGAATGTGTTAAGTAGGAAGTCACATGGTGACACTATATGGGAGTTAAGTGATTCTTGGTGAGTGATAGAGGTGGTCTCTACTATTAACCTTGATATGGTGTTTGTTGATGGAATAATTTTTCATTATCAGATGATGGTTTTTATTTAGTGTAGTAGGTGGAGGAATCTCAGTTGGGAAATTATAAGGTGGAGTTCTAGAGAGATAAATTTGTTTGTTATGATGTATCTAAGGGATAGTTTGAGGATTATCAATATAAGTTTTTATTCCATAGAAAGATCTTCATTCCTTTGGTGATGTGTGGTGTGGTTCTTTATGAGTTCCACAGTTCACCCTTTATGGTACATATTGGTGTGGCTAATTTGTGTCTAACCTTGATAGTTTATTTTTGGTGGTTTGGAATGGAGATATAATTTATAGAGTTTGAGTCTTAGTGTTTAGTTTTCTAGAGGGTGAAGGATGATGAATGTGTTCCTAGTGGGTTTCTTCAGCCGCTTGATGTTACCTAGTAGAAAGTAGGAGGATGTAATGACCTAAAATTCTAGACATTTTAAAAAAAAATTATGTTCGATAACTTTCATTACATGCTGCACCAAACATAAAAAAACCACAAAATTTTAAGATAAAATTATTAAAAAATCTATATTAACCACTAAGATTGTAAACCATTAATATTTATTACCTTTAGAAAGAAAACAATTAATATGAGTTAATATTGAAAAATGTTATATTCAATAAATGTAGATTTATTTATATTAATTATTTTATTTTATTTTTTTTAAAAAAAAATTAGAATGTAAATTTTATAAAATATTTTTTTAATTCCTCACATCAAAATTTACATTCTAAAAAACCTTTTAAGTGAATTTTGTATGAATTTTGTGATTTTATCATTATGTAAGAATGAGCTAGAAGATTAAAAAACCTTTTAAGCAATCAAATATAAAATTATGGAATAAAATTATTTATTATTTAATTATTATTTAAATATAGAAAACCTATGTCTAGTATTTTTATTACTAAATTAAAATATTACTTTAATAAAAACCATTTTTGGTATTTTCATTGAATCAAATATTTTTTGGGTGAGATTCATTTTTTTCTTGAACTAAAATCCTCATACATTTTATTTAATTTAAAATTAATCAACTCATGTAATTTAGATTATAAAAATGATAATTTTATCTTATATATATAAATTTAAAGTTGAAAAAATTAATTTTTCTAAAACCTGTTTTTACACGATTAAGTGTGTTTATTTTAAAATTAAATTTTTATACATTTAGAATTTTTAATTTGATAAAATAATTTTCAAATTTTAATTCATAAGGTTCAAATTATTTAAAGGTAATAATCTTATTTTATTTAAATAAAATTAATTAATAAGGTTAAAAATTAATTACTAAGTTTAAAGTGAATTCAGGTAATAGTTAAAAAAGTTAAAGTCCTAAAACTCTCAATTTTTTCTCTAAAATGAGTTAGTGATCGCATCACAATTCACTTCTTTATTTCACACCTACATCACTGCTTTAAACTAGTTTTTTATTTAAAATTATAAATATTATTCCAAATTTTACATCCAATTTTATTCAATTATTAAATTTTTATCACTGTTAAAAATGACAATTGTTCTTGTTTTGGTGATTTTGTTGTAGGAGGAGGCGATTTGGAGTGTTGGAGATTATCCAGAAGGGAAATGGGCCAAACTAGATGGAAGCCCAAAAACATCTGTCCAATTTTTTGCACATTGTTCAAAATCAGTGCCTCCAAATGAGCTATATTGTTTTGGGCCGCTCCAAAGCTTCATGGGATACAAATGATCTCTATAAACCAAAGCCTAAATAGCCCACTATGGGGGACATCTGAATCAATCTGTCAAGGAGACAAAATCTGCACGAAGTCAATGATTTGGTACTGTATTTTGGCCATATCTTGAGCTGCCATCCTTCATTGGATGAAAGGTTTTACATGGAGATATTCAAGATTATGGATTACAACTTTTATATTTTGTCTAACATGAGATAATTCCATTTACAAACTCAAAAATGATACACAAGTGGTATCTAGAAAACTATGTGCCCAAAACCACTCCCCATTTTGGCAATAAATTGAAACTTTGGGAATCCCATTTGGAAGTTTGGACAAGGAGTGAAATTCTTCCATTTTGGAGTTATAGAGGAGTCCTCTCACCACCTTAGAGGTTATGGAATTCCTTATACCTCTAGGGGGAGCTCTTGAAGCAATGATCTCTTCATCAAAGCATTCCTTGCTTTCTTTCTTTGTAATATTTATGTTTGCATAATAAACTTCATTGTTCCTCTTCTATTTCTTAAATTTTCTTCTATATTCCCCTATTTTCCCTCTATTTTATTCTTCCTTTATCATCCTATTTGGTCTAGAACAAAATATTAGAAAAAATATTTGGTTATACCATTTCTAAACCTTTGCAAATGCAATATGGTTCTATGATGACTACACCAACCATGAAAGAGTAGTCCTTTTTATTAATCTCTATTAATATCACTTTATTCATTCATTTATTTGAAATCAATGATATAATGTAATTTTCATAATATGATCTATTAATTGAGTTTTTAATTTAATTTAAACTAAGCAAGCAATTTAACAATTAACACAAAACCTGTGAGGTCATGAATTGTATGAATTGTGAGAGCGCAACCTGAATCGGTAATACAAAACCATACAGGATCAATTGGTAGTGTTCAAATATAATCCTTAAACTCAATTAATTCTAATTTCTATAGAGGAAATATGCTATAATTTACCACTGACCATAATCTAACCTTAGAACATCAATCAAAGTAGAGTATTGTGATTTCATGTTCCGAAGTTAGCCTAGGGTTAAATTCACTTCATCTCTGTGGTAAAGTTAATTTTCATAGGATTCAAGATTTAAAAAATTAATGGATCATAATTAATTGTATGTTAATTTAAATGATAATTATTAATAAATTATTAAATAGGTAGAGTTATATCAATTTTTCTTTTAAATATTTTCTAAAAAAACATCTTCTTATTGTGTCATTTTAATCGAACTTCATTTAAAAAATAAAAACAAAAAATATATAATCTTATTCTATAAAACTTCTTATATATTTATAAATGATAAAAACACCCCATCATTTTAATTAGTATTCTTATTTTCTTTTATTTTATTTTCAAAATACCTTTAATATGTTGTTAAATTTACTTCCTCGTTTGAGAGACGACCTTAGTGAGCCACTTTGCTGCACCTAAGTACTCAACAATCACATATCATTTGAAATCACCCACGACAATGCCTTTCAAATTGTCTCCATTGACGGGGAGGTAAGTAATTATTTCAAACAATTAGAGGTATTTATTTTATTTTACATTTTATTCTCATCTTCTCTTATTTCTTCCTTCTTTACCCAATCTGAATTTTTTTCCTATTTTATTTTCTTCTTCTTCTTTTTGGACCATCAACTCAAACTTATCATTTTTATTTTATTATGGTCCAATTTCCTTATTTTGTTTATATTATTTATGAAATGAACTAATCCCTAGGATCTTTTAGATCTTGACCCTGATATTGAATGTAGTCTTTAAGCTCGAATTAGACATTCTCAGTCTATGAGAAGTTTCAACATTCAACCAGTTAGAGAATTCCTCCACTCCAAGAACATTGAAATTAGAAACAATTCTAATTTTAACTTAAAACAAGAACCAATGGCCGAAAAAATAACAATGAACTTAATAGAACCATTTGAGAATTGGCTGCACCAGATATTAATTATCAACCAAATTGTATTGCTTACCCAAACCTCAAATCAGACTTTGAACTAAAATCTAGGTTAATTCACCTTCTTTAAAAATATCATGGATTATTTGGTGATGATCTAGAACAACATTTAAAAGAATTTAATGTAGTTTTCTCAACACTTGAACCAATAAATTTCTCTGAAGATCAAATAAAACTAGGAGCATTCCCATTTTCACTTGATGGAACAGCTCAGGATTGGATGTATTATTTATAATCTAAATATGTAACATGTTGGAATGATTTGAAATGTATTTTATTACAAAGATTTTTTCCAGCATTAAGGACTACTTACATCTATAAGGAGATATCAGGGATCAAGCAAGCCTAAGGGGAGTTAATGTATGAGTATTGGGAGCAATTCAAGAAGTTTTGTACAAGATGCCCACATCACCAAATCAGTGAGAAACTCCTCATCCAATAATTCTATGAAGGACTCACAACTATGGAGAGAATCATGGAAGATTCCACGGCTGGTGGAGCATTGGTGGACAAGACACCAGTAACTGCACGTGCATTGATTTACAAAATGGCCCAAAGCTCCCAACAATTTGGTGATCAAGGTAAACCACATGTCAGGGGAGTACCTCAGGTAAGTACTTATTCTCTTGAGAGTAATTTAATTGATACCAAGTTTGAAGAATTGAACACTATGGTGAGGAAGATTTCTTTGGCTCAAAATACATCCCAACCCACTCCTTCAAGGCCATGTGGCATTTGCACTATGAAAAGCCACCCAACTGACTATTTACCACAAAAAAAAGAAACAATATATTGTGAAGTAGTGTTTTCTGAGAGACTATATCAGAAACAACAACAACCATATCCCCAAAATAATCTTGATTCCTTTGATAAAACATACAACCAAGGGTGGAAGGATCAATCAGACATGAGGTATGGCTCTGGATAACAACAAATTCCCCCTTTTCAACAAAACTTTTAGTATCCTCCACCTTGCCAGAAGGGTTTCCAACAACACCAAAGGATATTTGAAGACCAAGTATCAACTATCCTACAACAATGAAATCCCCCACCCAAGGTAGATTCTAACACTTATGAACTTTTGAAGGAAATTGTTCTTAATCAATAGAATGAGTAAACGAGTCAAGGTTCTGAGATGAGGTATTTTAAGACTCAAATGAGCCAGATTTCCATCGCCCTCCATGAAATGGTAAGTAAGAACTCTGGAAATATTCCTTCCAAACATACTCCAAATCCCAAGGGGAATGTCAGTTCCATCACATTGAGAAGTGGGAAGTAAAAAACTAATACATCTACACCTATCATTTCATCGGGATTCACCTCAAATCTGGAGAAGCCCCATTCAAAACCAGCTGATGAGAAACCCAAAGAGAAAGACAAAGGTAAAAAAATATTAATGATGTTCCTCCTAAACCCCTTCATTTTCCAAATAGAGTTGTTCAAAAAAAAAATATGGCTAAATAGGCAATTCAAAAATAAGTTTTGGATACATTCAAGTGTGTGGAGATCAAAATCTCTTTACTTGAAGCCATCAAGAAAATCCCAAGGTATACAAAATTATTAATTTTTTTTAGAACAATCGAAGAGGGCTCAAGGGAAATGAGAGGATCAATATTGGAAGGAATGTTTCAGCAATCATTACACCAACTCTAGAAATTCCAACAAAGTGAAAGGATCCTAGGACATTCACCATTCCATGAACCATAAGGAAGTTACAATTTTCTCATGATTTATGTGATTTAGGAGCTTCTATAAATGTAGTGCCTCACTTTTTCTTCTTCTTAATAGGTTGGTGAGTTGAAGCTGACAAAGAGTAGTGGTGCAATTGAAAAATAGAGCTAAATCATATCCAGCGGGAGACCTTGATGATGTACTTGTCTAGGTAAGAGAAATGATCTTTCTAGCATATTTCTACGTGCTTAAAATGAAGGAAGATCAGATAAGTTCACGTTCTCCCATTATATTATATAGGACCTTCCTCAAAAACTGATAAAATTGTCATAAATGTCCATGAGGGTACACTTTCCATGGTGTTTGGAGATGAATTTGTGATATTTAATCTTGTGGACTCCAATAATTACCCCTCAGAAGACCATCCTACTTTTGTTATCTCCCATTTTGAACCACCAAGTAAAAACCGCATGGACTTTGATTGTCCGATTCTTAGGAAGATTATGAGCATTGGTTCTAGTTTGATGTCTAAGAGTACTTCCACACCTGTTTAAAATGCATAATAATCTCTTAGATTTTATTTTGAAATGGATTCATATTCTTATTTTGATCATGTTCACTCTGATTATGACATGGATGTTGAGTATGCTGATGGGTTTGATGATTTAATCTTTGGTTTTGATGATATATATTCTGATACTGATGTTAATTTCCCACATATTTCAGTTCCTTCAATTTCTCCATCCATATATCACCCCTTACATTGGAACACATTCCATTTCCACCTAATCTCAAATACTCATACATGTTAAGTGGTGAGAAATTACATGTTATAATTTCTAACAATATCCATTTTGAACATAAAGAAATAATTTTGAATATTTTTAGGGAGAACATTAAGGAAATCAGGTGGACCTTGGATGACATATCAGGTATTAACCTGTCTATTTTGCATGCATAGGATTCTTTTGGAGGATGGGCCTAAACCAGTTAGGTAGCCAAAAAATATACTGAATCCAAATCTTATAGAATTTATAAAAAATAAGTTTAAAGATTTCTCGAGGTAATTATAATTTATCCCATTTTAGATTCCAAGTGGGTAAGTCCTATTCAGGTTGTACCTAAGAAAAGTGGTGTTACTGTTGTTAAAAATGAGAAAGATGAGTTAGTTCCAATGAGGGTGAAAAATAGTTGGCATGTGTGTATTTATTATAGGAAACTAAATCAATCTACTTGCAAGGACCATTTCCCCTTCCATTTATTGATAAAATGCTTGAGAGACTAGCTGGGAAGACACATTATTGTTTCTTGGATAGATTCTCTGGATATTTTTTGGTTTCTATAGCTCTAGAGGATCAGGGGAATACTACATTCACCTATCCCTTTGGCACATTTTCCTACCAGAGGATGCCATTTGGACTTTGCAATGCACCAGGTACCTTACTGAGATACATGGTGACTATTTTTTATGATTTTATTAAGACCTTAATAGAGGTATTTATGGATGATTTTACAGTTTATGGGTCCTCATTTGATGATTGTATTTGTAGTTTGGGAAAGGTTTTGAATCATTTTATTGAGAAGAATTTGGTCTTGAACTTTGAAAAGTGTCATTTCATAAAAGAGCATGGCACTGTCTTAGGGAATGTGGTTTCAAAACATAGGATAGAGGTTTATAGATCTAAGGTAGATATTATTTCATCCCTACCCTATCCTTCATGTGTGCGCTATGTTAAATCATTTCTAGGTAATACAAGATTTTATCAGCTCTTCATAAAAGATTTTAGTATTATTGATCTTCCTACGTCATGATTACTTCAAAATAATTATGATTTTGTGTTTGATGATTATTTTAGGAATTCGTTTGATGAGATAACATAATGTATTATCACCCCACCTATCATACAACCCCTACGGTGGGAGATTCCTTTTGAGCTTATGTGTGATGCCTCCAACTTCATGGTCAGAGCTATCTTATCTTAGAGGGTGGAGGGACGTTCACATGTGATTACATATGCATCAAGGACATTGGATTCAGACCAATAAAAATAAAAAAAACACATAAAAGTAGTTTCTTGATGTTATATTTGATTTAGATAAATTCTTTTCATATTTATTGGGCTCTAAAGTAGTTGTTTTTTCTTACCATACAGCTCTAAGGTACCTCTTGAAGAATTCAGATGCAAAGCCCAGGCTAATCTAATAGATGCAACTTCTTCAAGAATTTTAAATTGATATAAAGGAAAAAAAGGGGTCAGAAAACCTAGTGGTAGACCACATGAGTAGGATTACTCACACACTAGAGGATGACACCTTAGACCAGGTACCACTTTAGGACACTTTCCCTGATGAACATCTTTATTCCATTTCAGGTACCTATACTTGGTATGATAATTTAGTTAAATACCTTGTTAGCTATGAAATTCCTGAAAATTTAATGAAAAATCAAGTCCAAAAGTTAAAGAGTGAGTATAGATTTTATGTGTGGGATGATCCCTACTTATGGCACATGTGTAGTGACCAAGTTATTAGGAGGTTTGTTCCTGATCATGAGTTTGATTCTATTCTACAATTCTATCATACACTTACTTGTGGTGGACACTTTGGACCCCAATGGATATCTAGGAAAGTTTTGGACCATGGATTGTATTGTCCTAGTTTATTCCATGATGATCATGTGTTTTGTAAGTCGTGCTCACGTTGCCAACACACTGATAATTTTTCTAGGAGACACAAGATGCTCCAAAAACCCATATTATTTTGTGCGATTTATGATGTATGGGGAATTGATTTTATGGGTCCTTTTCCTAGTTTATTTGGTTTTCTATATATTTTTGTTGTCGTTGATTATGTGAGAAAATGGGTGGTGGCTAAGTCCACAAGGACTGATTATTCTCATATTTTTGTGGACATTGTCAAAGCACAATTTTTTTGCAAGTTTGGAGTACCGAAGGTCATAATCAGTGACCAAGGGACATACTTTTGCAATCGGAATTTGGATTCCCTCCTTATGAAGTATGGGGTGACACAAAAAACATCAACACCATACTACCCCCAAACAAATGGACAAGGTGAGGTTTCAAATCGTGAGTTGAAACAAATTTTGGAGAAAACCTTGCAGCCGAATAAGAAGGATTGGAGCAAGAACTTGGATGATGCATTATGGGCTTATAGGACAGAATACAAGACACCCATAGTTATTTCCCCATTCTAGATTTTTTTTGGGAAAGCCTATAATCTCCTCATGGTAGTCGAACATTGAGCTTATTAGGCTATAAAGAAATGAAACATGGATTTGGACTAATCTAAAATACAAAGGAAGTTATAAATTCAAGATCTTGAGGAGATTTTATTGTATTTATATGAGAAATCAAGGATCTACAAGGAAAAATAAAAAGAATCTCATGAAAAAACGATCCAGAAAAAAGAATTTCAAGTTGGATAGAAAGTCTTGCTCTATAGTTCACAACTAAAGATGATGCATGGTGAGTTTCATTCCAAGTGGTTAGGTCCTTATGTTATGAATAATGTTTTTCCTTATAGTTTAGTGGATATCACATAAAAGGATACAAGAAAGAGCTTTTTAGTCAATGGGAAATGTTTGAAGAAATAAATTGGGGGACTTCCTATTGATGTAGTGGATTTCATCACACTGCATGACCCCATCATCACTTGAGAATATCAAGCTATTCCTCATCCTTTCACTTTTTTTATTATTTTTCCAATTTAAAATTATACATCTCATGTCCATATATCATCTCATGGGTTCAAATTTAGGACAATTTAATATTTTAAGTGTGGGGGGGAAACATTTTGTTTAGTAATTTCAATTGTTTTCCTATTTTTCAATGATTTTCAAAAAAAAAAATTGTGTGTTTTTCAAATTTTGTGTGTTTATTTTTAATTTTTTTGTATGTTTTTGAAACATTTGATCCAAAATGATTCTCATAACCATTTAGAATCTATATCAATAATTGAAACAATTTATCCCATGAAACTGAGCTTAAATGAATAATAAAAAATACTTTGTTTCAAGTTCAAATATTTTGTAATTCCATGAAAAGTACTCTGAATTTTTATTACCATGCCACATCTCACTATCTTTATATTTGAAATCACTTTCCTGTAAGGCTTATGAACCATTATTTTCATATTCTTTACATTTAATTCACTTCTTAAGAGAACCAAACCATGCTTGATTTAACTAGAATTTGATTTATTCCTATCAAAACTAGAGGGTTTGAGGTACTTGTGTTTTAAATTATTGAGGAATTTATTTGGTATTAAAGACCCTATTTCATAAGAATCCTTTTTATAATGTCCTACCTTGAACATTTAATCCTTTTATCCCTTATAATCCATGAACAACCAGTTAGGATAGCCACATTACAAGATAATTTTCCCTATCCAACCAACTCTTAAATTGAAATTGCATAATGTAGTTGAACTTAAGTGTGGGGGAAGCTGTCTTGTGTGGTGATACCACATTTTTTGATACTTTGGGTGGAAAATCAAATTCCAAATAGATGTGTTTTATACTAAAAAAATCATTATTTTGAAATCTATTTCTTTCTGGATCATTCATTACAAAAGAATTTGTGCCTTTATGGAGCTTCTACTGAAGAAAGAAAGTGGTGCCTACATGGAGATTTCATGAAAAAAACTATGTTTGAGAATATTTACATTTTTTTCTGAAATGATAAATGGTGTAAAATTTCCACGAGTTTTCATGATGTTGGAGCTGAATTGATACTAAATAGAGTGAGGATGAGACCATACATGAGTGAAAATTAGAGTAATGCAATTTTGATTCAAAAAGAGTCTAACCCTTTTCATTCAGCCTCATAATTTTTCAAATCTAAATACTTCCAACTGAAATACATAGAACAACCATAAAAAGTCTTCATGATAAATATATGTCCTTGACTCAAATCGGGTGGCAATGTAAGAATTTATCAAGCCTATGGTAACCCTTGTACGAGTTTGGATGAGAAAGACATTGCTGAAAACTAGACATTTTTTGTGATGAGAGAAAATGAAAGCGAGGTAAGTTTTTTGTGTTCATGGGAGGAAAAATTAAGTGGAAATATATTAAATGATATAAATGGAGAACTTGAAATAATGTATTTTTATGAGGCATGATATCTTTTATTTCTTGGTGCAGAATTATTGGATCTTAATGATATATGTTTTAAAATTTGTTTTTATTTGATATTGATGTTTAATTTTCACAATTTTTTTGGAATACATGATATGAGGTTTTTCCCAGGAGTGAAAAAGGGTAAGTGCGGGGGTGTGATCGCATCACAATTCACTGCTTTATTTCACCCCTACATCACTATTTTAAACTAGTTTTGTATTTAAAATTACAAATGTTATCTCAATTTTAACGTCCAATTTTATTAAATTATTAAATTTTTATCACTGTTAAAAAGAGAAATTATTCTTGTTTTGGTTATTTCATTGTAGGAGGAGGTGATTTGGAGGGTCAGAGATGATCCAGAAGGGAAATGGGCCAAACTGCATGGAAACCCAAAAACATCTGTCTAGCGTTTTGCACATTAATCAAAATAAGTGGCTCAAAATGGGATTATATTTTGTGGGCATCTCCAAAACTTCATGAGATAAAAATTATCTCATGAAACCAAATCCAAATTCTCCCATTAAGAGTTACATCAGAATCAATCTATCCAGGGGACAGAATCTGCATGAAGTCAATGATTTGGTTCTGTATTTATGACATATCTCATGTTTTCATCCTACATTGGACACCAAATTTTACATGGATATATTAAATATTCTTATATACAACTTTTATATTTTTTATAACTCTATATAATTCCATTTACCAACTCAAAACCGATACACAATTGGTATATAGAAATTTGGGTTCCCAAAACCACTCCTCATTTTGGCTATAAATTGAAACCTTGGGAAACCCATTTGGAAGTTCGGCCAAGGAGTGAAGTGATGAAATTTTGGAGTTATAGAGGAGTCCTCTCACCACATTATAGGTTTTGGAACTCCTTATACTCCTAGGGGGAGCTCTTGAATCAAGGATCCCTTCATCTAAGCCTTCCTCCCTTTCTTGATTTTTAATATTTATGTTTGCATAATAAAATTCTTTATTTCTATTCTATTTCTTATATTTTATTTTGTATTCCCCTGTTTTTACTATATTTTTTTATTCATTTATCATCCTATTTGTTCTAGAACTCAATAATAGAAACAATATTGGGTTATACCCTTTCTAAACCTTTTCAAATGCAATATGGTTCTACGATGACTACCCCACCCATGGAATAGTAGTTCTTTTTAGTAATAGATATTACTCTCACATTATTCATTAATTTATTTTGAATCAATGATATTATGTAATTAAAATAATATGATATATTAATTTAGTTTTTAAATTAATTTAAACTAAGAAAGTAATTGAAAAATTAACACAAAACATTCGAGGTAAGGAATTGTGTGAATTGTTAGAGCGCAACCTTAATTAGTAATAAAAAACCAAATGGGATCAATTTTTAGTGTTCAAATATAATTCTTAAACTCAATTAATTCTAATTTTTAGAGAGGAAATGTGCCTTAATTTATCACTGACCATAATCTAACCTTAGAACATCAATTAAAGTAGGGTGCTGCAATTGCATGTTCCGAAGTTATCCTAGGTTTAAATTCACTTCATATTTGTGGTAAAGTTAATCCTTGTAGGGTTTTATATTTAAAAAATTAAGGGATAATAATTAAGTGGATGTTAATTTAAATGATAATTATTAATAAATGATTGAATAGGTATATTTATATCGATTACGCCTTTTAAATATTTTCTAAAAAACATCTTCTTGTTGTGTCATTTTAATCGAACTTCATTTCAAAAATAAAAACAAAAAAATATACAATATTCTTCCAACAAACTTCTTCTAGATTTATAAATGATAAAAACCCCCATAATTTTAATTATTATTCTTATTTAATTTTATTTTATTTTCAAATACCTTTAATATATTGTTAAATTTACTTCTTCCTTTGAGAGATGACCTTGGTCAGCCACTCTGATGCACCTAAGTACTCAACAATCACATATCATTTGAAAGCACCCACAACAGAGCCTTCAGTTGCTGAGGTTCATTTATAACCAAAATCACTTTTATCTCTACTATTTTCCATTTTATGGGCATTTACCTTTGAATAGTAATATTTTTTTGTTTGATAATGTTGTGGTTACTTCTAGAACTACCCTTCTCTTCAATTATAAAATTCTAACATTTACACCACTTCAAGACTTAAATTAACTTACAATTCATCCTAGAAATAATGAAAAATTTATACTATTTAATTCCTATCCCACTTTCAAAATCCCATGGTAAGTATTATTAAGTGTAATTCATTTATTTCAAAGGATAATTCCAAGAAAAAATTAATCCCCCGACGTGAGTATCCACTTCCTCTTAGCATTTTCTTCTTAATTTTTTACTATAATTACCTTATATAACCTTATTAATATAATTAAATAATTATAATTATCATAAATAATGTAATTATATTAATTTTTAAACAATTATTTAATTATTCTATTAAGAAAACAAAATAACATATATCATGTGTACATGTAGATCACTGAATCCACAAAGCGATGTTGTTCGTTTTTCATTACCTCCTATAAAGGATGGAATGAAGGATTTATTTTATGAATAAATATATTTTATATATAAAAATTAAAATTCTTAAATTATAAATTACCATATACCATCTTTTCATCCATTTCTTTAGAAAATATATCGTTAATCGTTCCTAGTTGTGGACTTCTGCCTTCATGTATATTGAATTGTTTTCATCACCACCCTTATTTGATGGTTATAAGAATGTATTTTCTAAGGATACATTATAATAATAATTTTTTTAATATTTTTAATATTTTATATTATCATTATTTAAATTAATTCCATTACTCATGAAAATATTATAATATGTGTAAGGACCTGACCCCATTTGCCCGGATTCGGTGCCTTATTTCATTACATTGGTATATAAACAAGGAATATACATCCCAAAGGACCAAGTAGTTTAGTAGCTTTTGGAAACAAGATACATTAATAAGTTCAAATTTACATATTTAAAGGAAAATAACACTAATTTAATCTATTAGAAACATCCATGCCTCCTATATTATGCTTTCAAATCATTCATAATTTACTTATTCATATCCTAGAAAAATGAAACATACGAAAGGGGTGAGCTCAAACAATCAGTAAGAGTAATAAATACACCAGAAGATAAAATAATCATTAGAAATGGTGAATAATTGAAAACACATGCGTTTAAAAATAAACATGAACATAATATGGAAGGAATATGAGTTGAGTAAATTTTTTCATAATATAACATAATAAAGGGTATTATACTAGTAGAATAACCACATGAACTTTCAATTACTAGATTCATAAAGAGGGAAGTGCATATTCTAGACATTATGAAACATTTTGTTAATGCCTTATCCAAGACGTCTAAAAATGATTAAGGCCTCAGCCAAAACCATACATCAAATTGGGAAAGGCCTCAACCAATTCCACATCTATTTGTCTCATGAGATATACTGATGCATAGAGGGGATATAGTGGGCCCCACCCATCATATAATAAGTCCAATTATTTCCTCTTATGATCAGGGATAAACATAAACAACATATACATTCATATTAAAACTATTATATGAAATGTAACTAACTTTCCCCAATCATTAAACATAAAACACTAACCATTCAGAGTAATATGGTGAATGGTTTTAGGATAGATCATCCACAATAAAATTAGTAATAAACCATTAAATACAATATTTTTTCCATGAAATAATAAATGATTAAACCCATTAATACACAAGAATCAACAAGAGTGTTGAATCAGATGAAAATACCCTTATAAAATCATTGAGCAATTCTTGCGATAAATACTCTTATTTTGAAAAGAAGAGTTCTTTTGGAAAAATATTTTTATAAAACCAGAAGTGAAGTAACATAGTATTTTTATAATAAAATGAGTTATTTTATAAATATAATGGTTTTCAAACAAAAAAAAATTATAGAGTGCCCTTGAAAATAGGTAATAATTTGAGAAATTCCCTTGAATCAGGCTTGTAGTTTGGAAACAATTTTGAAATTTCCTTTTAAAACATGTAACTATCCATAAAATAAGGAAGGGTTATGGTTGGTAAACATATATAGAATACTGAAACAGAATTTATGAGGATTAAAAAATAATATACAAGAATTTCATTGAGGTAATTAGAAAATAAAAGTAACCCAAAAGAAAATGGAGGTTCGGGTGAGAAAACCCTTACCTTAAGTTCAAACGTGTTACACTCTTGAACTTAAGCTCATGGAATATAAAATTAGAATTATTAATAACTTATTTCAGAACCTATTATACATGTATTTAGTTTATCATAATTTTTTTAGTTCATTTATTCCCTTAGTTATAAGTTATTAAAATGGATTTCATCGTTCCAGAGTGTTCATTTTCTTTATTTTCATAATCAGTTCACATGTTCTTAAGTAATGGAGTTCATGTGGAATGGATGTAAATCTCTAGAATTAAAATTAAATATTATTTATGAACATAAATAAGTGTTATTGGTTTTTTATATCATTTGGATACATGTAAAGAGGATGGATCATTAGATGAAATATTTATGACATTCACTTAGATTATTTTAGCGGTATTTTGATTATTAGGAACTAGTTTGGTCATACGATATAATAATTTGTATGTATACTAATTCATGAATATTAATTAGGTTATAATACATATATTATAGTCTGGTTCAACCAAAAAAATGGTTTCATGACAAGTAATTAAGGAGAAATTGAAGAACGAAACTTCGTCATCCACAAAGGTTATAAATTGGAACCTCATGGATGTTGATTTCATTTATAAAAATAAAAGGAAGGGAGTAAGAATATTGATTATGTTTATCCCATTAACATGATATAATTACAGTATATAGATTATACTGAAGTTATCATGGTCATTTGGATAGAGGAGGTGAGGAGAGGATAACAAAAGAAGATAAATTGAAATGAAACTAAATGAAAAAGAAGGGTGCTTTACCTCTTGAAATAACCTCCTTGAGAACATCCTTAAGGGAAGGGGTTTTGGTGTTTTGGAAAGACCAAGAGATTCTTAGAAATGGGTAGTTACTAGGGAAGGGTAATTGGGTAGATATTATAAGAGATTAAAGGCTTAGAGGAGTGAAGTAAAGAGGGAGTGATGGGGTTTTTTTTAGTGGAGGAGAGGTGGGTTTTCATAATTTTTAATCATTAGTTTATTAATTTCCATCAAGACAAGAAATAGTGATGATTACATGACCAAGAATAGTAATAAATTCATGTGAGTTCTAACCAAGTGCACTTACATCACTTATGATTTCATAAATAGTGTATTTAACTGATAATTTCAATATACGGTATTCTACCAGATTTCACTATTCATAAAAAATTCAAGTATTTCAGAAAAATACCAAAAATTCACCCTAACCAATTTTCAACATTTAGAATCCAAAAATGAAGTCCATTTTTCAAAAATAATTTTTTAAATATGATTAATTTAATATTTAATTAAAATAATAATTTATTCTGAAAACAAGAGTTTTAAAACATTTATTTACTTATTCCAAAGTATAGGTATATCGTACTTCTACTAGAATATTATTTATATAATATCATAGGTAAGGATACTATTTATTAGGGTATATCACTATTCATAAGGGTATGATACTATTCATAAGGGTAGGTTACTATTCACCAAAAAATAATTTTTTCTTATCAGACTCCAAATAACTTACCTATCGCAACCGTGTATGTCAGATTTTTGAAATTCACATCACAGAAGTGAAAAAATTATGTTTAATGGTGACATAGAACATAGTATTTCATTATTTTGGGATTTAATGTGATGAAGAAATATTTATAAGAAATAAATTTCGATTGAAAAATATTGGGTCGTTA
Source organism: Viscum album (assembly GCA_963277665.1). Lineage (NCBI taxonomy): Eukaryota > Viridiplantae > Streptophyta > Magnoliopsida > Santalales > Viscaceae > Viscum > Viscum album. Next base: position 551,822,821 of record OY728146.1, read on the forward strand.
TATTCTCCCCTCCTTACAAAAATTTTTCCCTCGAAATTCACAAAATTGTTGCCTAAAAAGATTCGGGTATGTCTTCAGCATAAGCTCCTCAGGCTCCCATGTTTCTTCCTCCATCTTATGGTTCCTCCAAAGAAACTTTACTATACAAGTCGTTAAATTTCTCAATACTTGTTCTCTAGTATCCAGAATCTTGGTAGGCTCTTCACAATAATACAGATCAGGCTCAAGTTATATTTCTTCATAGGTGAGTACATGTGTTGGGTCTGAAATTTATTTCCATAACATTGAAACATGTAACACATTATAAAATTTGGATAGACTTGATGAAATTTCCAAATGGTAAGCTACAGATCCAATTCGGTCCAAAATTTTAAAAGGTATGATGTACTTGGGACTTAATTTTCCCTTCTTACTGAATTATATAATGCCCTTCCATGGAGACACCTTTAAGAAAACATGACCTCCTTCTTGAAATTCCAAATCCTTTCTTCGATTATCATCATAGATATTTTGCCTACTTTGAGCTGTTTTGATATGGGTTTGGATAATCTTCACCTTTTCCGTTATTTCCTTAACAAGTTCTGGGCCTACGAGCTTTCTTTCACCAACATCATCCCAGTAAGTTAGTGTACGACATCTCATTCCATATAATGCTTCATATGGTGCCATCTAAATACTTTAATGGAAGATATTATTGTAGGAAAATAACACGAGAGGTAAATAATGATCCGACATACCTTGAATGTCAAGTGAACAAGACCTAAAAATGTCTTCCAAAGTTTGAATAGTCTTTTCTAATTGTCCACCAGTTTGTGGGTGGTGGGCAGTGCTCAAAAGAAGATTAGTATCTAGGGCCTTCTGAAGGCTTTTCTAGAATTGTGATGTGAAATGGGGATCACGATTAGAAAAAATTTATAAGTGGACACCATGAAGTCTTACAAATTCATTAATATATAGTCTTGCTAAATGTTCAAGTGGTAAATCTTATCTTATAGCAAGAAAATGTGCTGATTTTATAGGACAGTCAATAATAACCCACATCACATCATTCTTTATTAGAGTGTTTGGTAGCACCATGAAAAAATACATTGTAATATCATCCCATTTACACATAGGAATAGGAAGGGGTTTCATGACTCCTCTAGGATGTTGTCTTCCAGCCTTCACTTGTTGACACACCAAACGTCCCGCCACATAATCAGCAATCTCCCTCTTCATGTTTTCCCACCAAAAATGTTTCTTTAGATCTCTATACATATTTGTGCTGCCATGGCGTATTGAGAAATTAGAGTTATGAGCATCATCCAATAGTTCCATTTTTATCTCAAGAATAGTAGGAACACAAAGCCTCTTTACAAATTTCAAAATTCCACCTTCATATATAATGTCAATTAACTTTCCATAATTTACCACTTTAATTTTCTTTTAAAAATCCTCATCATCATCCTGAGAACTTTTTATCTTTTCTAATAAAGATGGGTTGGAAACCATTTGAAAAAGTAGTGATGTGATACCTTCCTTGATAATTCCCATATCCATCTTTACTAGATCCATGAACAAAGGATCCCTTTCAACTCTCATCTTGTTCATAATTCTGTGGTCCTTTCTACTCAAAGCATGTGCTATCTTATTTTCCTCCCCTGGGTGGTAGTGTATTGTGAAATCATAATATTTGAGTAGTTCAATCCATATCCTTTGTCTCATGTTGAGTTATTTTTATGAGAATATATATTTCAAACTCTTATGATATGAATATATCTCACATTTTTCTCAATAGAGGTAATGTATCCAAATATTCAGAGCAAAGATTACCACTTCTAACTCAGGATAATGAGTTGGATAATTTTTTTCATGAATTTTTAGCTACCTAGATGCATAAGAAATCACTCTATCATTATGCATAAGGACACAACCAAGTCCTTTATTTGATGCATCGATAAAGTTAAAAAATCCATCATTCCCTAATAATAGAGTCAAGATTGGAGAATTCACTAATCTTCTCTTAAATTATTTAAAACATTCTTCACATTCCTTTTTCCATACAAAATTAACCCCTTTTCTTGTAAGCTTGGTCATTGGGTTGGCTAAATGGGCAAATTTCTAAAAGAAATGCCAATAATAACCTGCTAAACCAATAAAAATATATACCTTAGTTATGTTCATTGGAGTAGGCCATTATTGCATAGCCTTTGTCTTTGCAGGATCTACAGATATTCCATCCTTAGAGACAATGTGGCCTAGAAAAGAAACTGATTGAATCCAAAAATCACATTTGTTAAACTTCCCATATAAATCATTTCTTCTAAGAGTCTTTAGAATAGTGTGCAAGTGATTTTCATGATCTTCATAGATTTTAGAGTATACCATGATATCATCAATAAACACCACCACAAAGTCATCAAGATATTCCTTGAAAACTCTATTCATTAGATCCATGAAAACAGATGGTTCATCAGTTAGTCCAAAAGGCATTACTGTAAACTCGTAATGCCCGTACCTGGTTTAGAATGCTATTTTTAGAATGTATTCCTTCCTCATAAGAAACTAATGACATCCAGATAGAATATCAATCTTCAAAAAATATTGGGCTCCATGAAGTTGATCGAATAAATCATCAATTAATGGCAGAGGATACTTATTCTTTATTGTAATAGCATTGAATTCCCTGTAATCAATGCACAAACTCATGGTTCCATATTTCTTCTTGATAAAGATGACAAGATATCCCTATGGAGAAACACTAAGTCAAATAAATAACTACTGGAAACTAAGGCTTTACCAACAGTTTGAAACCATTGGTAAAGGCGGCCAAACTGTTGGTATAATATATACCAACAGTTTGGAAAAACATTACCAAGTAAGGTGTAGGGATATCCCATTACCAAGGGTTTTAGTTTAACCGTTGGGAAAGGCAGTGTAATCCTAGAGGTTCCCAATGGTTTATATAACCGTTGGTATATAGGATTATTCCCAACGGTTTGAAAACCGTTGGCAATACTGGAAGTGTAATCCTAGTTTCCCAATGATTTAAATAACCGTTGGTATATAGGATTATTCAGAAAAAATATGTACAACACTATACCAATGGTTTAGTAAACCGTTGGTATAGTGTAATACCAGAATTTGGCAGACCAGCCACCTAAAATCTCTTCCACTCCTACATACACTCTTAACAGCAACAAAACCACTACACACTCAACTACATACACCTTCATACACTCTTAACAACAAAAAACACCTACTATAGCACACAAAAGCACATAAAAATAGGATACTATTATAACCATGGAATGTACCACAATTATAATCATGTATATGAACCCAATTACCCTATATAATACAAAATTCATAATTGAATTCTCAATTGAATACATTGAGAATGAATTATGTAATGAATTATTAATTATGAATCAATAACACATAAAAAATGAATTATGTTGCATACAGAATTCTGAATTATATATATCACATATATAATATGACATACAAGGGGTTGGGGGTGTCCTGGGGGGTGGGGGTGTCCAGGGGTGAGGGGCTGTCCACGGGGGTGGGGGTGTCTAGGGGGGTGGGTTATAAAGAATTAATAATACATACAAAATTTCATTTTATATAACACATACATGATTGAATTAATAAATTAGAATATAATAACCCCAAAATAAATTATCAACAGAATCCGAATACGTTTGGTCGATTTTCTATATACCAGTTGTTTTTACTTAAAATGATGTCCATTTTAAACACAAGACATACACTTGGAGTGATAACAGCAACACCATGCCCCAGATTGAGGTGGGGTTGACTCGTACACATCACAGATGACTCATAAATCGTTTTCATAAAATATCAACCGAATATGAATGCATTTGGTCAGTTTTTCGTATGCCGATTATTGTTTTCACTTAAAATGTTTTCCATTTCAAATAAAGGTGAGGCGCTTTGACTGGTGTCGGCCACACCATGCCTTGGATTTAGGCGGGATTGACTCACACACATCACATACAACTTTTGGATCATTGTTCTAAATTATCAACACAATCCGAATACGTTTGGTCAGTTTTCCATATGCCAGTTGTTTTTACTTAAAATGATGTCCATTTTAAACAAAAGAGAGACAGTTAGAGTGATACCGGCCACACAAAACCTTTGATTGATCCGGGGTTGAATCTTACATATCACATATGACCCATGGATCGTTTTCCTAAAGTTTCAACATAATCCGAATGCGTTTGGTCGGTTTTCCATTTGTCAGTTGTTGTTTTCTATTAAAATGATGTCCATTTTAAACAAAAGAGAGACACTTTGAGTGGTGTCAGCCACACCATGCCTCGGATTGAGGCAGGTTTGACTCATACACATCACATATGACCCATGTATTTTTTTACTAAATTTTCAATAGAATCTGAATGCATTTGGTTGGTTTTTCGTATGTTAATTGTTGTTTTCACTTAAAATGATGTTCATTTTAAACAAAAGAGAGACACTTTGAGTGGTGCTGGACACACTATGTTTCAGATTGAGGCGAGGTTGACTCTTACACATCAAATATGACCCATGGATTGTTTTCCTAAAGTTTCAACATAATCTGAATGCGTTTGGTCAGTTTTACGTATGTTAGTTGTTGTTTTCACTTAAAATGATGTCCATTTTAAACAAAAGAGAGACACTCTGAGTGTTTTAGGCCACACCGTGCCTTTTATTGAGGCTAGGTTGACTCTTACACTTCACAAATGACCCATGGATCGTTTTCCTAAAGTATCAACACAATACGAATGCGTTTGGTCAGTTTTTCGTATGCCAGTTGTTGTTTTCACTTAAATACAAACCATTCCAAATAAAAGTGAGACAGTTTGAGTGGTTCCGGCCACAACGGACCTTGTATTGAGACAAGTTTGACTCATACATGTCAAATATGACCCATGGATCGTTTTCTTAAAGTTTCAACAGAATCTGAATGCGTTTGGTTGGTTTTCCGTATGTTAGTTATTGTTTTCACTTAAAATGATGTCCATTTTAAACAAAAGAGAGACATTTTGAGTGGTGTTAGCCACACCATGACTCGAATTGAGGCATAGTTTACTCATAAATGTAAAAAATGACCCATGGATCGTTTTCCTAAAGTATAAACACAATCCGAATGCGTTTGGTCATTTTTCCATATGCTAGTTGTTGTTTTCACTTAAATTCTGTACATTTCAAATAAAAATGAGACAGTTTGAGTGTTTCTAGCCACACCGACCCTCATATTGAGGAGAGGTTGACTCATACACATAAAATATTACCCATGTATAGTTTTACAAAAGTTTCAATAGAATTTGAATTCCTTTGGTTGGTTTTCCGTATGTTAGTTGTTGTATTCACTTAAAATGACATCCTTCTGAAACAAAAGAGAGACACTTTGAGTGGTGCCAGCCACACCGTGCCTCATATTGAGGAGGGATTGACTCATACACTTCAAAAATGACCCATGGATTGTTTTCCTAAAGTATCAACACAATATGAATGCGTTTGGTTGGTTTTCCATATGCCAGTTGTTTTTACTTAAAAGAGTATCCATTTTAAACAAAATAAAGATACTTTGAGTGGTACCAGCCACACCTGGCCTCATATTGAGGTGGGGTTGAGTCGTACACATCAAAAATGACCTATGAATCCATTTCCTAAAGTATTAACAGAATAATAATGCATTTGGTTGGTTTTCCGTATGTCAGTTGTTGTTTTCACTTAAAATGTTGTCCATTTCAAAGAAAAGTGAGACACTTTGAGTGGTTCCAGCCACACCGTGCCTCGGATTGAGGCGAGGTTGACTCTTACATGTCAAAAATTACCCATGGATCATTTTGATAAAGTATCAATACAATATGAATGCATTTAGTCATTTTTCCGTATGTCAGTTGTTGTTTTCACTTAAAATGTTGTCTATTTTAAACAAAAGAGAGACACTTTGAGTGGTGTTAGTGACACTGTGACTTAGATTGAGGCATGGTTGATACATGTCACATATGACCCATGGATCATTTTACTAAAGTTTCAATAGAATCTAAATGCGTTTGGTCAGTTTTCCACATGTCAGTTTTTGTTTTCACTTAACATGATGTCAATTTAAAAAAAAAGAGAGACACTTTGAGTGGTGTCGGCCACAATGCACCTTGGATTGAGGAAGGGTTGACTCGTACATGTGAAAAATGAACCATGGATCTTTTTACTAAAGTATCAACACAATCCGAATGCGTTTGGTCAGTTTTCCGTATGACAGTTGATGTTTTCCCTTAAAATCCGGTCCATTTCAAATAAAAAGTGAGACAATTTGAGTGGTGGCGGCCACACCAGCCCTCGAATTGATGCGGGGTTGACTCATTCACATCACATATGATCCATGGATCGTTTTCCTAAAGTTTCAATAGAATCCAAATGTGTTTGGTCGGTTTTCTGTATGTCAGTTGTTGTTTTCACTTAAAATGATGTCCATTTTAAACAAAAGGGAGACATTTTGAGTGGTCTCAGCCACACCTCACCTTGTATTGAGGTGGGGTTGACTCTTACATGCCACAAATGACCCATGAATATTTTTCCTAAAGTATCAACACAATATGAATGCATTTTGTTGGTTTTCCATATGCCTTTTGTTGTTTTCACTTAAAATCCGTTCCATTTCAAATAAAAGTGAGACAGTTTAAGTGGTTTTGGCCACACTGGCCTTTTTATAGAGGTGGGGTTGACTCTGACACATCACATATGACCCATGGATCATTTTCCTAAAGTTTTAACAGAATCCAAATGCCTTTGGTCAGTTTTCTGTATGTCAGTTATTGTATTCACTTAAAATGATGTCCTTTTGAAACAAAAGAGAGAGAATTTGAGTGGTGTTAGCCACACCGCGCCTCATATTGAGGTTAGGTTGACTCCTACACGTCCAAAATGACCCATGGATCGTTTTCCAAAAGTATCAACACATTCTGAATGCGTTTGGTTGGTTTTCCATATGAAAGTTGTTTTTACTTAAAAGAGTATCCATTTTAAACAAAAGAAATACACTTTCAGTGGTGTCGGCCACACCATGCCTTGGATTAAGGTGGGGTTGACTCCAACATGTCACAAATATCCCATGTATACTTTTACTAAAGTATCAATAGAATCTGAATGCGTTTGGTTGGTTTTCCATAAGCCAGTTGTTGTTTTCACTTAAAATGTTGTCCATTTCAAAGAAAAGTGAGACACTTTGAGTGGTTCCGGCCACACTGCAACTCATATTGAGGCTAGGTTGGCTCATACATGTCAAAAATGACCCATTCATAATTGTGTTGAAGTATCAACACAATCCAAATGCATTTGGTCAGTTTTCTGTATGACATTTGTTGTTTTCACTTAAAATGTTGTCTATTTCAAAGAAAAGTGAGATACTTTGAGTGGTACTGGACACACCGTGCCTTGGATTGAGTCATGGTTGACTCGTACACGTCACATATGACCCATGGATCGTTTTCCTAAAGTTTAAATAGAATTAAAATGCCTTTTGTTAGTTTTCCATATGTCAGTTGTTGTATTCATTTAAAATGATGTCCTTTTGAAACAAAATAGAGATACTTTGAGTGGTGTCAGCCACACCGCACCTCAGATTGAGGAGAGGTTGACTCATACAAATCCAAAATGACCCATGTATCATTTTTCTAAAGTATCAACACAATAAAAATGCGTTTGGTTGGTTTTCTGTATGCCAGTTGTTTTTACTTAAAATTGTATCAATTTTAAACAAAAGAAATAAACTTTGAGTGGTGTCGGCCACATCGTGACTCAGATTGTGGTGGGGTTGACTCGAACACATTAAAAATGACCCATGGATCTTTTTTCTAAAGTATCAATAGAATATGAATGCATTTGGTTAGTTTTCCATATGCCAGTTGTTGTTTGCACTTAAAATGTTGTCTATTTCAAAGAAAAGTGAGACACTTTGAGTGGTGCCGGCCACACTGCACCTTAGATTAAGGCGGGGTTGACTCTTACACGTCAAAAAATTACCCATGGAATGTTGTGTTTAAGTATCAATATAATATTAATGCGTTTGGTTGGTTTTATGTATTCCATTTGTTGTTTTCACTTAAAATGTTGTCCATTTCAAAGAAAAGAGAGACACTTTGAGTGATACTAGCCACACCATGCCTCAGATTGAGGTGAGGTTGACTCGTACACATCAAAAATTACCCATGGATTGTTGTGTTGAAGTATCAACACAACCTGAATGGGTTTGGTTGGTTTTCTGTATGCCAGTTGTTGTTTTCACTTAAAATGTTGTCCATTTCAAATAAAAGTGAGACAATTCGAGTGATACCGGCCACACCATGCCTCAGATTCAGGCGTGGTTGACTCGTACACGTCAGAAATGACCCATGGATCATTTTTCTAAAGTATCAACAGAATCCGAATGCGTTTGGTTGGTTTCCCATATGCCAGTTTTTGTTTTCACTTACAATGTTGTCCATTTCAAATAAAAGTGAAACACTTTGAGTGATATCGACCACACCGTGCCTCGGATTGAGGTGGGGTTGAAAATTACACTTCAAAAAAGACTCATGTATCACTGTGATAAAGTACCAACCCAATCTGAATCCATTTGAATGGTTTTCCGTATGTCAGTTGTTGTTTACATTTAAAATGTTGTCCATTTCAAATAAAAGTGAGACACTTTGAGTGGTACCGGCCACACCGTGCCTCAGTTTGAGGCGGGGTTGAATCTTACACATCACTTGGGAATTTTGGGTTCCATCAAGTGTGGATTGAAGATCTTGGTGAGTCTAATCCTCACCTTGATTCCTCTTTTTGATTAGGTATTTCACTCTTCTCTCATCTTCTTCTGAAGCTCTAAAACCCTCTTTTCCGTTGGGATTTAGGGTGAATCTTGAAGAGAGCTTTGATTGGGATTTGAGGTCCAGGGAGGAGGGTTGGGGGGGATTTGTGGGGGATGTTCGGGGTCCAGGGAGGATGGTGAGGGGGGGGGGGGGCTGTCCAGGGGGCTGTCTGGGGTCCAGGGTGGAGGGTGGGGGGGGGGGGGCTGTTTGGGGTCCAGGAAGGAGGGGGGGTAATGTATCTAAAACTCTATCTAGGTATCATACATCGAATTTCGGCAGGGTTGCGAACCACCGAGGGGTGTCTTCCTAGAGGAGGGCCAAATAATGGCATTACCATGGCGTGACCACGGCGTGACCACAACGTGACCGCGGTGTGACTGCGGCGTGACCACGACGTGACCGTGGCATGTTGGCCCGGTCCAACAACATCCAAGGGGCAACATCTTCCATCCAGGAGTGAAGTGAGTGGGAGGTGGCGGGGCAAAATTTCGGCCATTGCCTCCCTCCCCATTAACTACGGGTGGGTAATGTATCTAAAACTTTATCTAGGTATCAAACATCAAATTATAAAAAGACTGTGAACCGCCGCGGGGTGTCGTCCTGGAGCAGGGCCAAATCACATCATTACCGTGGCGTGACCGCGGTGTGACGACGGCGTGACCACGACATGACCGGGGCGTGACCGCGGCGTGACAACGGCGTGAGAGCGGTGTGACCGCGGCATGACCACGGAATGACCGCGGCATGACCACGGCATGACCGCGGCATGACCGCGGCATGTTGGCCCAGTCCAACGACATCTGCAGGGTAGCATCTTCCGGCCAGGAGTGAAGGGAGCGGGAGGAGGCTGGGCAACATTCCGGCTATCACCTCCCTCCCCATTAACTATGGGTGGGTAATGTATCTAAAACTCTATAAAGGTATCATACATCAAATTCCTATAGGACTATGAACTGCCATGGGGTGTCATTTTAGAGCAGGGCCAAATCACAGCATTACCGCAGCGTGGCCGCAGTGTGACCGCGGCGTGACCGCGACATGACTGCAGCATGACCACGGAGTGACCGCGGTGTGTCGGCCCTGTCCAGTGACATCTGCGGGGCAAAATCTTCCGTTTAGGAGCGAAGGGAGCGGGAGGAGGGAGGAAAACATTCCAGATGTCGCCTCCCTCCCCATTAACTATGGGTGAGTAATGTATCTAAAACCATATCTAGGTATCATACATCGAATTTCGACAGGACTGTGAACCGTCGCGGGGTGTCATCCTAGAGCAGGTCCAAATCCCGACATTACCACGGCGTGACTGCGGCGTGACCGCGGCATGACTGCAGCGTGACCACGGTGTGACCGCGGTGTGACAATGGCGTGTTGGCCCGGTCCAGCGACATACGCGGGGCAACATCTTCCGGCGAGGAGCAAAGGGAGTGGGAGGAATCGGGGTAACATTCCAGCCGTCACCTCCCTTTCCCTTAACTATTGGTGGGTAATGTATCTAAAACTCTATCTAGGTATCATACATCGAATTCTAACAGGACTACGAACCGCTGTGGGGTTTCGTCCTGGAGCAGGGCCAAATCACGGCATTACAGCGGCGTGACCGCGACGTGACTATGGCGTGACCCCGCGGTGTGACCGCGGTGTGACCGCGGCGTGACCGTGGCGTGACCGCGACATGACCGCGGCGTGACCGCAGTGTGACTGTGACGTGTTGGCCCGATTCAGTGACATCCACAAGGTAACATCTTCCGGTCAGGATTCCAAATAAATCATATGTAGTTTTCCTTCACATTATAGAAACCAATATTATGTTATAAAAAATAGACTCTTGATTCAGAATTGTGGTATGATAAAGATATATATTTTATATTCGTTGTTTTTAAAAGTGGTTCTAGGTAGTTGAAACTAATGATTGAGAGTCAAATTATGTAGGTGTATTACTTATCAATAGTATATGAATTTCTTGGAACTATAATAATAATAATTCAGTCACCTTGAGAAAAATAGAATTTGAGTATGTTTTAACATCTCAGGATGCAACACAAATCTTATGGGAGAATTCATATATGTAAACGATATAAGTGACCAATGCGATAAATAAAACAAAATAAAATAAAAACTAAACTAAAAAGAAATCAAAGATCTAAGTGACCAATGCGATAAAGAAAATAAAATAAAAGCTAAGATAAAACACACCTGTCTCCTATGACTATACCTGTCACAGCCCAACATATAAGTACCACAACGCCCCATGGGTCAAATCATGTTCCTGTAAGTAAAGGGGAAACATATCAATGTTTCAAAATTATACTATCAAATAGTAAATTCCTATTAATTAACAATTAATCTTCCTATTAATGGTATATAATAAATTTGGCCCAAGTTTCAACTTAGTTTGGTTTTGTTCGATACAAGGGATGAGGTCTTATTATTCTTGGTTTTTATGTTTACACTTGAGATATTTATTTAAAAATGATGCATGTATTTGGCATTATTATTTATGGTTTTAGTTCTTAGGTTGTTGTTATGGGGCTTTCCCACATGAATAATTCTTGGAATGTAGGGTTTAGTTGAAATTTATGCGCTTTAATGTGATTGATGTCACTAACGATGGAGATTCAGATCAAGTAAAATATTCCTAAGAGGATTGGGCCTTGTAGTGATAAGTGTGGAAATTGTACATCTAGCGTTTGATGAGGAAATAATTTTGAGGATGGATTGGAATTTTGGTAGGTTCTTAGAGTGGGATGGTCCCTCTGAGTATATAAAATGTATTATGAAAGGTTTTAATCCATTTAATGATTCAAGAGTTCAACTAAAGAGATGAAGGATGAGATGCTAGTGTGGGTATTGGGTATTATCAGAAAGATTGGCATTATAATTCTAACAGTGTTGGTGTGATTTAGCTTAAGATGGAACCTGGTTAGTGGGGCTGGGTTATAATACATGATTTTGATGAGGTTCTTGACCAGATTATTGAGAATATAATGTAGATGGGTTCGACATGGTGTGCTTTTGTGACTAGGACAATAATAATGTGAATAATCCTCTTTATCTAGTTGGATGATGAGATATGCATCAAGGCATGGGATAATCCTCAAGAGATGAATCTAGACTATGTGACTGAGAGGATAGACTAGGATAGGTTTGATAGGATTGGGTGAGTGGCCAACCCATTCAAGGATGATACGATGTATGGAGACACTTGGGGTTATTTATGCTATCTCATGGAGACACTTGGGGTTATTTCATGACTCAAACATACTAGAAAAATTTTCCCACACAATTTTTTAGAAACAAAATTCCATCTCATGGAAGACCCCAAGGATCCTCTATCTTCCAATGTTTCATCACACTCACACCTCATGGTATTACAATATACAAGTGATCTACGTCAACTAGTCTAGATAGCATCACTACCATCCGTTCGTAGAAAGAAGTAAAATACCTAAGTGTCCAATGTGATAAATAAAATAAATTAAAAACTAAAAAAACATACCTATATCCTGTGACTATACATGTCACCGCCCAATATATAAGAACCACACCGCCCCATGGGTTAAATCATGTTTCTGCAAGCAATGGGGAAACAGTTCCATTTAACAATCTCTTCATTTTTCATTATGTTCTTTATATAGAACGTTGTTGGAAACACCATACTATTACACTTAGCCATTGAATATGCACCTATGGTACATTAGTTGAGTTGAATATTGTGCACATAACCCTACTAGAACCCCGCCCATCACACTGTGATCCGAGATTGACTACTATGGTGAATAATAACTGATGCATCATAAAATTAAATTCAGAATAGATTTCCCTTGTGTCTTAAATTTCTCTCCTGCTAGTATCCACCATTCCCCGATCAATTGTGAACTTGGTCTATAATGCATTCAAAAAAAATTAATACATATATCAATCCATGTATTATCACTCTCAACACGCCATCTTACTAGCCTGTTGAGTGTTTATAATGTAAAATAATTACAGAGAAAGTGGTTGTTGTGTTTAGGATTGGAAAAACTGTAACATCACAACATTTATTTAAGTAAAAGTTCTATTTAAAGTAACATGAATGTAATAATGCAATGTTTAGAGTCCAAAAATACTCTTTAATGTAAAAAAAATAACACAAAAACTTAGTTGTTAAACTCAATAGGGGTGTAAAAATGGCCTGATGACTGGGGTGGACCTAGACAGTTTGTGAGACATATTTATTACAATGGGCCTAGCCCAAGTAGTGTTTAGGGTAAGACTCGAACTAGTGAAGGCCCAACAAAGCCAGACCAAACCTAAGTCTGGACCAAGTCTGGCCTAGTCCAATTGATAATTTTGTTCAATATTATTTTAGTTCAATGAATTGTAAGTTTACTATATTTATTATTGTTAATTTATGTTATTTTTTACATTTTACATTTTTTAAAAGACTTGGACCGGTACCTAGACCAAACTATTGATATGTACCATGCCTCATTACATACCTATTCAGCAATTTTTATAACACCAGACATCACAAACGACGCATTTCCATTTATGTCTGCAATTGGGTTGAAGTCATTGGCATTTCATCCCCCCCTCTCCCACCACATCGAACTGTCCAATTTCATAATTATTCCATTTAATGAGTGACAATGATTCATTTTCCATGCCTTTGTTTTTCTAATCTATAAAATACAACCAAACTACTAAAATTTTCATTTTTTATAACCAATAGACTCCTGAAAACAGGCCACTCAGAACTCATTATATTGATTTTTGAACCAAATTTTTGAACATTTCCAAATGACTAATGAACTTAAAAAGACATTTTTTGCCGTTTACAGTCCAATAGATTCCCCTACTCATATACCTCTCATCACATGTAGTATCCATGATACAACTATTTCAATTAAAATCATATTGGGAACAAATAAACCATTAATTGCACATTTGAATGAACAAAAAAAATAACATGGTTGAGCTAGACCTATGAAGAATTAACAGATGAAATTTTTTGGACATCCAAACTGTACAAACAAATAAAAAAATGGAAAATTAGGATTACTCCTAAACCATAAGAAAATCATAAACTAAATATCCACACACACAAAAACCAAGATATTAGACGTCAGGAGAGCTCAGGTCTACCTCAGATGGGAATTCCAACGCATTGATTTGGAAAAGATTTACCTCTAGATCTTGGGGGGCAGGGGTAGGCTCCAAAAATATTATTGGCCAGGTGGGAGGAGAGGGAGCCGAGAGAGGGGAACATATAGCGGGGTGTTCGACCATGGGGGTTCTCACGCATGACTAGAGAGGGGGCCGGGGGACGTCGTAGGAGGAGATTGATCCCAGAGGGGAGGGGGATGTCGCCAAGAGAGGGAGATGAGAGGGGAGGGGGAACATCGCCATGAGTTGAGAGGGGAGGGGGAAATCATCTTTAGAGAAGGAGCCGAGAGGGAAAGGGGAACATCACCATAAGAGAGGGAGGGGGACTGGGAGGCGGAGGCGGAGGCAGAGGCCAGGAGGAGGTCGAGGATGGGGAGGGGAGGAGTGCATGGGGATGAAATGTCATGAGGGAGGGATCCCTAAATTGGGTATCATTTTTCCCAATAGTTAATAAAAACCATGGATAATATTTCTATTTCCCAATGGTTTTATTAAACCGTTGGGAAAACCCAACATAAAATATCCTATGCCAATGGTTTACTAGAACCTTTGGTATATGTTCTTTTTACCAACAGGTTTTCTAAACCATTGGGAAAAAGTGTTGGTATAGGCTTGATTTCCAGTAGTGAATCCTTTATCAGTCAATTCCTCTAGTTAATTCTTTAGTTCCTCTAACTCCACTATGGCCATTCGACAAGGGGTTTTTGATATGGGCCTTGAAACATGAATTAAGTCTATGGAAAAATCAATTTACCACTCTGGAGGATGTCCAGGTAAATCCTCTATAAATACGTCAATATATTCTTGCACAACAGGTACATATTCTATTTGAACATTATTTTACTCACCAAAATTTATTGCATTCCCTTCCTCCCCAATGATTGAATTCAGTAGAGCTACTGGGGGTGGATCTAGATGAGAATTAGATGGTGAGGTTTCTTCTCTAAAGATAAGGGATTCTACACCATTCTAAAAAACTGTAACTTCCTTCTTCTTGCAATAGATATTCACATCATAATTTGATAGACAATTCATACTGAGAATTATATCAAAATCAATCATTGGTATGATGATAAGGTTAGGAACTAAAGCATGTTTATGTGTCATGAGGGGGACTAATTGACACTCCATGGTTGCAATGATACATCCACTAGGTGTTTTGACTGATAAATCCTTTATTAAATCAAATTGGACATATCCGATTTTATTGGAAAACTGGGAAGATATAAATGAATGTGAAGATCTATAATCAAATAAATCATTGGCTAAGTTTTATGAAATGATTAAATTACATAACACCACATCATTATGAACTTCAATATCAGCAGATGTGATCGCAAAAGCTTGTTCCTTCTCCCTTTTCATTTTCTGTGGCATGTTTCCTTGACTCTTTAGAAAATCATTAGAATAGTGTCCTATCTCCCGATAATTATAGCATTGAAAATTATTAGCTTCCTTCTTCCCCTTACAATCACCAAGAATATGGACTTTCTATCCATATTTGTAGCATATATCTTTTACATTTAAGAAGGAACCAGAGTGTTTCCTTCCACAATTATCATATGGTGAAAATTAAACTCTTCCCTTCTTCCTTGTTTCCTTATTTCATTTTCCAGAGTTTTCAGCAGCCCTCTTCTTCTCTTGATTTTCCTTAAATTCATAAGACTTAGAGAATTACTTTTCTGTCTTCATAACACATGAAACTATATCTTTATATGATAATAATTTTTGGGAGACCAGTGCCCGTAGGAGGAATGTATTTAGGCCATTAGAGAATCGATCAATTTTGTTCCTTGGATTTCATATGTAGTCCACAACATGTCTTCCTAACCTTGTGAATTTAGCTTCATAACTATATCTTTATATGATAAATTTTTTTGGGAGACCAGTGCCCGTAGGAGGAATGGATTTAGGCCATCAAATAATCGATCAATTTTGTTCCTTGGATTTTGTATGTAGTCCACAACATGTCTTCCTAACCTTGTAAAGTTAGCTTCATACTTTGCAACATTCACATCTTCCTTTTGCCTCTTGTTTAGAAACTACCTTTCCATATCTGCTCGTTGTTCATGAGGAAAGTATTTCTCCAGGAATATATTCTTTTAAAATCCCTCCACTCCCTCTCTTTAATATCTTCCTCCTCCTTTGTGTTTTGTATTAATGACCACCACTAATCCACATCTCCCGATAGATGATAAACTACCATAATGACCTTCTCTCTTTCATTACATCCCAAAGTAAACACTATCTTCTCTAGGGAAATTATGCACTGCTCAGCTAAAAATGGGTTTGTAGTCCCATTGAATGATGATGGTTGCTGTTGCATAAAATGATCTTAAAAATATCCACCACATGGTGGATCTAGATGATCCATATGGGTAAGGTTATAGTTCATAACCTGAGTAAGTTATCCCATTCTAGTTATAAGATTCTCTGCACCCATCACATCACCAGATCCAACATCATTATCTTACGTCAGAGGGAAATCCCTACATGGGATACATGTGTTCATGCGGTTTCCATTTATTCTAATAGGATCAATTTCTAGAAAATGTCATACACTAGATTAGGGTATGAATCACAATCTTGAATAGAAAATTACTTAGCATAAATTGAAATTCTATGCATGGCTAACCCATAATAAGAAAAAAGGATTCTTTGTGGTAAAATCTACATTTCAATCCTTCATAATGGATTGTAATGAAAATGTGAATTATCATAAGAATATCTCCCAAGAGTGTCAATAACAAGAGTGCAACATGGCCCGTTTTCATGTACCAGGATACCCTAGGTCAAGCTTGAAACTCTTTGTCAGATCTTTCACTCCTAGGTACATCTGTGCCAGAGCCACCTCTACCTGTTTGTATCCAGACATATATGTATTTTATAGAAAGATCCAAAAAATCTATTCCTTGAAAAATACTAGGATGTTATTGTATGATTATCCTCAAATAATATCTTAGGGATTTGTTCCCTAATCAATGTTTTGTAAATAAAGTTTCCAAGTTTTTTACAAAACTTCCTCTGATACAAACTGTAAGGACCTAACCCCAGTTGCCCAGAGCTCGTGCCTTATTTCATTACATTGGCATATAAACAAGGAATATGTATCCTTAAGGACCAATTAGTTTAGTAGATTTTAGAAACAAGATAAATAAATAAGTTCAAATTTATATATTTAAAGGAAAATAACACTAATTTATTCCATTAGAAACATCCATCCCCCCTATATTATGCTTGGAAATCATTCATAATTTACTTCCTCATATCCTGAAAAAATGAAACATAAGAAAGGGGTGATCTCAAATGCTCAGTAAGAGTAAGAAATATAGTATAAGATAACATAAACATTAGACATGGTAAATAATTGAAAACACATGACTTTAAAAATAAACCTGAACATAATATGGTAGGAATATGAATTGAGTAAAAATTGCCATAATATAACATAATCAAGGGTATTATACTAGTCGAATAACCACATAAACTTTAAATTAATATATTCATAAATATGAAAGTACATATGCTGGAAATTATAAAACATTTTTTCAAGGACTCATCCAAGATGTCTAAAAATGATTAAGGCCTCGGCCAAAACCATACATCAAATTGGGAAAGGCCTCGGCCAATTCCATGTCTATTTGTCTCATGAGACCTACCGATGCATCGAGGGGATATAGTAGGCCCAAACCATCACATAATAAGTCAAATTAATTCCACATATGAGTGGGGATAAACATAAAAAACATATACATTCATATTGAAACTATCATATGAAATATAACTAACTTTCCCTAATCATTAAACATAAAACACTAACCATTCGATGTAATATGGTGAATGGTTTTAGGATAGATCATTGAAAATAAAATTATTTATAAACCATTCAATCAAATATGTTATATTAAATGAAAAATTATTAAACCCAATAACACCTAATAATCAACAATAGTGTTGAATCAGACGAAAATACCTTTATAAAATCATTAAGCAATTCTTGAGATAAATACTCTTTTATTTTGAAATGAAGATTTATTTTGGAAAAATATTCGAATAAAACCAGAAGTGAAGTAAGATAGTATTTTCATAATAAATTTTTTTATTTTATAAATATAATGGTTTCCAAAAAATCATATTATAGAGTACCCTTGAAAATAGGTAAGAATTTGAGAAATTCCCATAAACTAGGCTTGTATTTTGGTAACAATTTTAAAAGTTCAGTTTAAAACGTGTAACTATCCATAAAATAAGAAAGGTTTATGGTTGGTAAAAATATATAGAACACCCATAAATATTTTATGAGAATTTAATAATAATATAAAATAATTTAATTGAGGTAATTAGTCAATAAAAGTAACCCAAATGAAAATAGAGGTTCATGTTAGAAAACCCTTAACTTAAGTATGAATGTGTTATGATCTTGAACTTAAGATCCTAAAATATGAAATTATACTTATTAATAAATTATTTAAGAACCTATTATATATGTATTTAGTTTATCATAATTATTTTTATTTAATTTATTCCCTTAGTGATAAGTTATTATATTGAACTTCATCATTACAGAGTGTTCGTTTTCTTTATTTTCATAATCAGTTCAATTATTATTAAGTAATGGAGTTCATATGGAATGGATGTAAATATACAAAATTGAAATTAAATATTATTTATTAACATCTGGAAGTGTTAGTGGTATTTTATATCATGTGGTTACATGTAAAGAGGATGAATCATTAGATGAAATATTTATGACATTCACTAAGATTATTTTAGAGGTATTTTGATTATTAGGAACTAGTTTGGTCATACGATTTAATAATATGTATGTATACTAGTTACTGAATATTAATTAGGTTATAATAAATATATTATAGTCTGTTTCAACCAAAAAATGGTTTCATGACTAGTAATTAAGGATAAATTGATGAACAAAACTTTGTCGTCCACAAATGTTATAAATTGGAACCTCATGGATGTTGATTTCATTTATAAAAATAAAAGGGAGGTAGTAAGAATATTGATGTTGTTTATTCCATTCACATAATATATTTCAATTATATAGATGATACTGGAGTTATCATGGTCATTTGGACAGAGGAGGTGAGGATAGTATAACAAAATAAGATAAATTGAAATGAAACTAAATGAAAAAGAAGCGTGCTTTACGTCTTGAAATAACCTCCTTGAGAACCTCATTAAGGGAAGGGTTTTTGGTCTTTTGGAAAGACCGAGAGATTCTTGGAAGTGGGTAGTGACTAGGGAAGTTTAATTGGGTGGATATTTGAGGAGATTCAAGGCTTAGTGGAGTGAAGAGAAGAGGGAGTGATGAGGGTGTTTTTATAGTTGTGGAGAGGAGGGTTTTCATAATTTTTTAATTATTAGTTTATTAATTTCCCTAAAGACAAGAAATAGTGATGATTACATGATCAGTTATGGTAATAAATGTATGTGAGTTCGAACCAAGTGGTATTACATCACTTATTATGTCATAAATAGTGTATTTACCTGATAATTTTTATATACGGTATTTTACCGTATTTCATTATTCATAAAAAAATGAGTAGTTCAGAAAAATACCAAAAATTCACCATAACCATTTTTCGACATGCATAATCCAAAAATGAAGTCCATTTTTTAATTTTTTTTATAAATATGTTTAATTTAATATTTAATTAAAATCATAATTTATTCTAAAAACAACAGTTTTAAAACCTTAATTTACTTTTTCCAAAGCATAGTAATATCAAAATTCCAATGGAATATTATTGATATACTATCATAGGTAAGGTTACTATTCATTAGGGTATATCACTATTCATAAGGTTATGTTACTATTCATAAGGGTAGGTTACTATTCTCCAAAAATTATTTTTTTCTTATCAAACTTCAAATACTTAATAATCACAACTATGTATGTCAGATTTTCAAAATTCACATCAGAGAAGTGAAAAAATTATATTTAATGGTCACATAGAACTTATTATTTCATTTTTTGTGATTTTATGTGATGAAGACATATTTATAAGAAAGGAATTTTCATTGAAAAATATTGGTTCATTACAATATGTTACCGTTTTGGTCAGTATTACCACCTATACGAATAATGTTACAATGTTTATGTCATAAATGATTATGGGATGTAATATTATGGTAATATTATGTAATAATAATTAATTTATTATTTATTAATCATTATGTAAACCTATTATTAATATTTTAAATATTTATTAATATATAACCTTTTTGACTATTAAACATGTAAAAACTAGTTTATCATGTTTCCCATTTTCAAATGTTGTATTCATGTATTTCACATAATGAAATTAATAATTAAGTAATAATTAGAAAATTATTATTTTATATTTAAAAATCATTTAATTATTAACTTGAATCCCATTAATAAGAATCAATTATGCTATCATGAAATTTGAATGAGATAAACAAACAAACATTATAAATCCTCTTAGTGAAAATAACTATAATTAAGTAATATATTTGTAATTAAGGATTATAAATAATGTTTATAAAGGGAGATAAATTTTAATAGGTTACTTAATTAAGTACTTAAATTAGTTTTTATCATTATATAGAAGGTTAGAGCAAGGTCGAGTTGGTGAAAGCTCTTGGTAAAGGTTTTTTCATCTCAAATTACTCTATTTGAGATATGTTCTATATTATATACCAAATTTAATTTAAGTTGTTTATATACTATCTAATTAATATGTATATACTTAAATATAATTTATTCATGGTAATTAAATCTCTATTTAAATCTCTCCATCTTCTAAGATATTTTGAGTTGAATGCCTCTCAAATTTTAAGGGTTTCTTTGTCTCAAATTTGAACTTGTTGAGACATGTTTATGTCATACACAATTTTTTATTTTTCATGGTAAAAATAAATCCCCGTTATAATTTTGTATCATTATTCCATTATATTTCATGATGTTCTATTTTATCTTTCTAGGTTGAATATCTCTTTTTTTTTCAAAGCATCATACTTAATTGTTCTTCGACCTAAAAGTATAACATTATCAAGAATGAACCTTCATATATTATTTGTATCTTTGTTTAAAGTATATATTTTCCTTCCAAATAATGGCCCCATATATTTTTGGGAAAGATAATTTGGATTATTTTAAATTAATATAATAATTCTATTTAGCCTTTTTAAAAGTGAAAATATAATACTTTTTTATGATGTGAGTTTTCAAACCAAATTATTTCAAAATATATTTCACCCAAAATTTAGTTGAATAATATTTATGATTTGTCAATGAATAATTTTTTGAAGTTTATTTTTCAAAGATTAATATTTTACAAAGTTTTAAATTCACCATTTTTAAAATAACTTTTTAAAGTTAGAGGTAACTCCAAAAATTTATAAATATGTTGAAAATAACATCTTACAACATTTTAAATGGGAAAACATCTATTTACCACCTTTGGATTTTTATTTGTGACTCTATCTCAACATTTTCATTGTTTATAAAAGAAAAATTATTTTTCTTCTAGATTTAGAAAATATATGTTTGAAAATTATTTCAAAATATTAAGAATATTTCTTATTTCTAAAGTGATTTTCTCCAAAACTCCATAAAATTATTTTTCATCTAAGTAATTTTAATTTAAAATATCTTATGATTAATCAATGATGTTTTTAATATTTAATAATCCACTTTATTTCTCTAGATAGATTATGTAAGGTCATTCTCTTTTGGAGAAATGATCCATCACTATCCTTGTATTGCCTAATCATTTTTAGCGTAAACCAATATTTTTTATTCTAATGATTTTTTTATATGAATACCCTATTATTGAATCATTTTATTTAAGGGTATTAACCTATATTCTATACATTAATTTATTATGAAAAAATTATTATATTAAATGTATACCCTTTATCTATATAGTGTAAATACCATATCTCTATTATATTTATTGAATGGTATTTACCTAGAGAGTTACTTAATATATTTTGATTCCCATTTATTTTCCATGGGTATATAATTTAATGATTATTTATTGAATTATTAATGTTTTCATTATGATATTACTTTTGAAAATTATATGAAACCTATTTTCTTTTGATGAGTTATTTTATGATATAGTGATTATTTTTTAATTAGAACACAAATGTATGGATTATGTGATTTGTGGGACCCTTATCTCCCACAAAATAATTTGGTAAAGGATTATATATCATGATATAGAAATTTTATTCGAATAGGTTAGAGAGTATATAGTTTCACAACGGGTAAGTGTGATCCTATATATCTATTATCAAAATTTTACATGTGAATATGTTAGCTAGTGCTAGGTTCACAAAGGGTGAGTTTGAGGACATTCAGCTCTACTAAAATTTTTATGTGTGAATAGTGAGGAAGGAATCTAGATTCATAAAGATAAGAAATCATTTATTTATTATTATTCCACTTTCTTTCTTATGTTCCACAGCTCATGATTTATGCTTCATGTTCCATTTTCTTTTTCAATATTTTATGCTTATGGATAACTCTTATTAATTAATGTTATTTTTAATAAGATAATTCTACCCATTCATGCGTTATCACATGTTTATGATCTAAACTTTATGTAACTTTGATATGTTATCCCTTACTGAGCATTTGAGCTGACCACTTCCTATGTTTCTTTTCTATAGTGTATAAAGATGACTATGTCTTGTGGAATGTATATAAAGAGGATTATATTATGGAAATTTTTTCACAATGGTGTAATATATTTTTTATATTTATAGTCTCAAAATACACTAAAACATTACAATTATTAGTTTTTGTGAGAAAATTAAGCAATTTAATGTTCAAATTTTGAAAATTATATAAAATAAGTTTTGTTTAGATTGGGTTTCTATAGATGACATGTCGATGGACATTGTCACTAGTTTAACCCAAGTAAAAGGAGAATGTGATTATATTTGGGTGAATGTAGACCAATTGATGAAGTTGGATGACTTTTTAGAGATTAAATAATTGAGTTTAGTGGATATTTTATTAAAACAATTTTGAAAGGATCAGATGACACTTCATGTAGTTCTGAAGATGATAATCTCTGATCATGATCCCCATTTTTCCTTCAAGTTATGAAGTGATTTTTCATGATTTTAGAATACATATATGCATTAACACCACTTTTAATCAAAAAATGGATGATCAAATAGTGATTATTATATATACTTTGGAAGACATGTTTTGTCCATGTGTTCTAGATTTTAGAGAATCATGGGTGAAACACTTACCACAGGTGGATTTTTCTTATAATAAAATTCAAAACTTGAATATTAGTATGGACCTATTCAAATAACTATATGGATTGAATTATAGATCTCAATTTTTCTATATCAAGGTTATATAGTTGAGGATTCTCAATTTGAAATTAGTGAAGAACACGAAAAATAAGGCAAGGGTGATTCTGTCATGGATGGAAGATTTATCCCCTAGTTGGTTTACCTTTTGAGGTGTTGGAATGTGTTATGGAAATTATTTATTTTTTTACACTTTCACCATATATGAGTCATATTCAAGATATATTTCATGTATTATATATTTTTTAGTATCATTATGATGATTCTCAAGTCATTGACTGGGGTGAGTTGGAAGTTAAAGATGATAGGACCTTATAGGAATAACCTACAAAGATTTAAGACCATCAATAGAATGTGATTTAAGATCATTATATTAATTTGGTTCATGTCATATGGTGTAATAATGTTTGGGATGAGTTTACTTGGGAGTTTGAGTCAAATTAGTATTCTAAATATCCAGAGTTGTTTGATGATTGATTTTTATTAGGATGCTATGTATAATATTTGTTAATTTATGATCTCATTTATGACGCTTACATGTTTATGTTATTTTTTATTATTATGTGATTGAAGTTTTATTCTTATAGTGATATCCCAGAGATGTATGACATGGGGTGGCTTTTTTGATCCTCTTATATTTTCCTTATCTATTTTTATTTTAAATTTTTGTGGATGAGAATTGTTTGAGGGGTATCATATGTAAGGGCATGATTTTTTCTGAAATACCTTATTTTTAAATTTACTAGGACTTGATGGTGTTAAGAGGGATTTTAGAGGTGTTTTAGAGTTTAAAGTTGATTTCTTTCATCTAGAGGTTCACTATGCTGTAGTGGAAGTCATGGTAGTAGCCACAGTGGGGATCTTTTTTAGCTCTAGTCATAGTGAGCTATTATTTTAGTGGTTGATGAACCAAGAGACTTAAATTATCATTTTAAGGTGTTTTTTGTGATGATATTACCTATGATAAATAGGTAATAGATCTAGGACAATGGTGGATGACATAGTGTTGTTTGAAGTCTGGTGGTTCTTCGCTTTTTAGTGTGTGGATCACTAGAATAAGTAGTAACCTTTTTAGTGGGTCTGGCACTTGGAGAGTTTTTTAGGGGTGAAAGGATGACCAAAAAATGACTAGGTATATGGGGGTACTTCTTATTTGTAATAACATTGATATGATCAAGGAGTGGAAATAGTGAACATGGTGTCACCACATCATGGTCTTGTGTGTGATGAGATGAAATGGTGATAGATTTTCTTCTATTCTATGGTGAGAAATTGGGATAATCATATGATGATTGAAATAATATCCTGCCTGATGTGTTGAACTTTAAGGTTCTAGTTAACCTTACTTAAAGTGTTTTTTCAAAATAACATAAGATTAGGGGGATATAAATCTTTCAAACACCTTGAAAATTAGATCTCTTTTTTCTCAGAGTCACCATGAATATGGTTGAAGTCACCACCCCATAGTGGAGGCCCATTTGTTGTATTTTACAAATAATGTTTCAAGCATTCATTATTTCATTTTTTATTTTCTCCCTTTGAACTCAAGCTAACCCAGGCCATCTCAGTGCTCTTTAAATGATTCTCTATAGTGTTTAAACCTATTTTTACTTTGGGATAAAACTCTCTTGAATCACGGTACTCTTTTATCCTCTTCCCCTACTATTCATTTTTTCCTTTTATTGTAATGGGTTTCTATGGAAAGTTAATCTTTTTTTGGGTTGATATTCAAGCATGAACTGATGGTGTTTTCTATTGTTATGTATTGGGGTGGTTTATTTTAAGTTTATTGGTGGTTTATCCTTGACTCTATCATTCTTGTGTGGTGATTCTTTGAAGCGTTGAACTGAGTTAGTGGATTTATATGAATTGTGTTATCATTCTTACCTAAATTTATTGAA
Organism: Viscum album; assembly: GCA_963277665.1. Lineage (NCBI taxonomy): Eukaryota > Viridiplantae > Streptophyta > Magnoliopsida > Santalales > Viscaceae > Viscum > Viscum album. Next base: position 551,848,034 of record OY728146.1, read on the forward strand.
CATTAAAGTGTTGTTTGAAACATGTTTATGGATGATTTTATCTTTTGTTAGCTACTAAATATCTGGTTTATTCCTAAACAAACTAGCTCATAATAAATTAGTTAATTCAAGATGGTAATGTGAAATGATGATTACTAAAATTAAAGTGTTTAGTGATACTATGATCCCAAAATTTATTTTATGGTTTTATAATTGATGTCACAACCTTGGTTTCCCCCTGATTTTTTTTTGCTGAAAATATATTTTATTTCCATGTATATACCATAGGTTGTTAGATCCCTTACCATGGTTTACAATAAAACTTGGTATAGTTAGAATATTTGGAGAGGGATGAGATGGTTTTAATTTCATTATGGTATAGGTTTGATATGTATTGGGATGTAATAGACGACAAAAGTTGTGAGTTGGGATTTAATATTTTCTGGATTGTTGTATTGGGGTTGTTGATAGGTTGGTTAACATAGGTTGAGATCTAGGCTTTCCTATTTTTTTTGTTTATTTCTTGGTAACCTACACTGATTATTTTTTTCTTGATGTATATTGATTGTTCCTTTGGGAATTATCTCTTGATGAGATGGGTTTGGTCACATCTTATAATAATTGATATATTTAATGGTAAATTATTTTAAATATTTCATGGGATTGGGTGTTGATGTTGGTATTGATTAAATGAAAGAAAAACCTGGATTGGGTTAGGATAAATACTCTAAGAGCATAGAATTTATGTTTAGAAATTGTAATTTTGAACCCAAAATCACTTTGTATTTGATGATATAAAATAATTAAACATGAATTGATGACATAGTAAATAAATGATTGGTAATTTTTTTAAATTAATTAATAAATTGGTTCATGCTAGACCTTGATACTCATATTATCAATAGAGATACAACTTTCTAAACCTTAGTGGTTGCGTCTAAGTGTCACATGGGATGATAACTGCAGTTCAAGTCTAATTCTTAGTAGTTTCCACTAGTTTTGTTGTGTGATGTACTATTCATTATGTTTTATGATTTAATATTATCCACTACCTGAGTCAGGCAGGTAGTTGATACCCAAGTGTTTTAGGTTCTAGGTGTTTTCCCCAACATCCAGGCTGGTGACAGGAGGAATGGATAACTACTCCTTCTTCCCCAATCTATCTTTATATATAGCATAGTATAAAGGCATGTTTGGGTGGTCATAGATTTAGGTATAGGTTATGTGTTCATATGGGTTGTGATGGCTCCCAGTTTCACCATACATATATGTTGATGCTATAGTAGCTTAAGGTTATATAACACACACACACACACATACTGACTATACTAACTGTGATTACCATAAGTTTACTTTCATGAAATTTAATGGATTGAGTTATAGTGAATGATACATGGGATATGATCTATTTCAAACATACTAATTGGTTATGGATGTGATGATATGTGGTTGAGATATATGTGCATGGGTGGATAATGGGATGATGATATAGCTGTGATATGGTTTCTCGGTTGGATAGGATGGCTTATACAATGGATTTAAGCATAAGAACTTTATAATTAGAGTATAAGAGAGAAAAAATAGTGGGGAAGTGAATGTGAGGTACCTTTCATATAAGTGTATACATTTATATATAATTTATTACTTCAATAAATTACATGGTGAAAGAGTCTTGATGAGAATGAGATATACTTTTTTTCTTACTTAGGTAATGAATTGGTTTCCTCTATTTATTCAATGGGATTTAGTATATTTTTTTCACATTTTCATGTGAGGTAATGAGGAGGATCCTATGAAGTATACCTCTCTTCTCATCATATATATATATATATAACTATTTTAAGGACTATAGGTTCTGGTTAGTGATTATGTTGGAATTACTAACTACTAGGATTATTTATAAGTTTTTTGAGTTCATGGTCGCTACCTAGGATTAGTTTTTATATTATCTTAAAATTTTACACTTTGTATGAAATTACAATTATGTATTGGTATTGGTTATTTATTTACTCTATGGAGTTAATTAGTGGATATTATCTCTTTTCATGAAATTAATTTGTTTAGGGTTATGTCTCCTATTTATGAATTTTATACCCTCAGTGATAGTATCTAACCCATGACCTATTGGAAGAGAGATTCACCGTTCATCCCCATCTTCATTTCCTGCTTAGGTGGGATACTAGTAAATGGGAGTCATGACATGTATAATCAACTATAAGGGTGGGTAAACCATAAAAACTTCTTATACATTTTGGTTTTAGAGGTGGTGGTTTTTTTATTAACAATAGCATAAACATGGGATACTGTGTATTTTTCCAAGTATTCAAGGTTTTAGGTATAGTCATACATATAGACAACTATATAGGCTAGGGAGGTTGTTCAACCAAACTATGTAAGCATGGTTAAGTTTCATGATTTCACTTAAAATTTCTAAAAAACTCCACAAATTTTACTTATTCTTCTCACAAAACATTTGTGAAAATTCTCTAAGATTCCTAGGAGAATTTAAAAGTATATCTCTCTCTCTAACCCCTTTATCTCTCTTATTTAGATGGACCATTAGTGTGTATTAGAGGTTTGACATTGGATTTCAGTTAAGATTGTAATGACCCACATCATTATTGTTAGTAGAAATATAAAAGATATAAAATCCTACATTATTAGATCTAGGTTGAATTTTTATTGATAAATTATGATTTGGGAGGTGAATTTTTTGGAATTATTAAAATTATTTAAATGAGAGTTTTTGTAATACTTGAGATTCAATTATAGTAGGTAAACATACTATCCTAAAGAAACTATACCACAATGTACATTTTATTATTTTAATAGCATAAAATTTCTAAATTCTAGAATTTTAATTTGATTAAATAAAATTAAAATTTTTATTTATCATTTCTAAATTAGCTTAGGGTGAATTTATGTGATTTCTCTGAAATGACTGTTTTTTAGGTGAATAGTGAATAGTTTTTTTTATAAATACTATAACTCTTTTGAAATAGTTATAATATAATCATGTCATAAAACTATAAGAAACAATTTCATATACCATAAACAAATTTGAGGATTAAAATAATTTATTTAAAATTAATATCTTGAATTTAGAAATCTATGTTTGAATTTCTGGAGCCTAAGTTATATTTTTCATCTAATAAAAAAACTATTTTTGGTTTATTATATTTAATTGAGTGTTTGGAAGGTTCCATTCAGTTTTTTCTTAAACTAAATATCAAAATAACCCTAGTTGGTTTAATAATACGTCAAAAAATGTCATATGAATAAATTCTATACATTATTTTAGTGTAAATTTATTTTTGTGATTAAAAAATGTATTTTTCAAAAATTGTTTTCATTGCATTAAGTGTAATTTTATTAAAATTGTTTTTTTACCACCTTTATGAAATGAATCTAATGAAATAGTTTTCATATTTGGAATCATAATATTCAAATTTTTTAATATGTTTAATTTCATTTTTGGTTATTAAAATGAGTTACCATGGTAAACTTTTGTCACCATAGTAAAAGTTAAAAGGGTTAAATAAGGGGTTCAACTAAGAGATAAAGTTTCAAATATCAAAAATACTTATCCCTAATTGATTATTAATGTGGATTATTGACCTATGTTATCCTATCTTTAAAATTTCGATAACTTGGTTCCATTTTATTTTAAAATTTAATTCAATTTATTTTAATATTAAGAGTATTTATAAAAGTTCTACCCTTACACTTATAAAAGGAGACCTTCCACACCTCACTTATTCACACCACTTGAGAAGCTTATCTCAACCAAGATATAAAAATTACCTACCCAAATATATATTTCACATCCTATAGTTTTAAATCTCACCAAAATAGAAATCTATAATGTCTTAAGGAGTGATTTAAAGGAGTATATCTAAGGAAGAAGTAATTATTTTTACTGAGTAATTTAAAGTTTCTTTCTTCATAAACCACCTAAAAATATTCTATAACCATCCTAACATAATTGAATAATTATCATTATTTTAATGAAATTTTATTTTTTTTATGGAAGAAAAATCATCCACCTTTCACCCATCCATTGGAAAATGAAAACGTTGCTGGTGTTATGTAATAACTACCGCCTCCATGAATGATATATTTCATTTTTTACCCTGAATTACATGTATATTTATAAAAAATATTCAATCAATGAATACTAATAATGTTATCTATTAATGATGAATTTAATATGTTTTAATAATTATATAATGGTAATATATATATATATATTAATAAAATTAATTCTTTTAACGAAATCAAAATTTATAAAATGTAATTTTTTAGTATTCTGTGAAAATTGTCACTACAGGTTCTATTAAATGGATATTTGAATCCATAACTATATAAAAAACAATTTACACCTTCATGGAAATTATATAGATGATGAAACAATGTCCAAGGTGTAAGGAACAAAACTACCAGACCAAAAATATACATAAAAAATATAACAACTAACAAAAAAATAATGATTTTAACAAAGTATTATTAATAAATGGGTAATGAGAAATTTTAAGTGAATGGTATATAACAAGATAAAAATAAATATATTTATGATATAGATATATAATAAATGTAAATTTATTTGAAAATATGTTAGAGCATATTCAAATAATTGGAAGACCAAGGTAAGGTTTTACTTTACAATTTCAATTTTTATTAGGATTGTTTATGTTTTACTTTCTATTTAGATAATTTTATATTATTTGTCTCATAAACCCATTCTGTTTTCTTCTCCTATGGTTATTTTTTGTGTGTTTAAATAATATTTCCATTTTACTCTATAATTTTTAAAATAATTTCCTTTAATATTAAACCTTAATTTTTGATGAATTTATGTCCACCTTTAATCCCTTAATAATTTATAGGCTACACCTTATTTTATGCAAGAAGGTTTTTTCTCGGTTCATTCACTTCCTTGAATTTAGGTTTTCTATCCCTCTACATATTTCCTTTGACTTTATTTTTCCCATTTATGTTCATATTCTTTAGTACCATGAATATATTCAATATCATCTCTATATTTCCTTAATCATATACACCTTTCTATATATGGTGTTTGCTGAAGGAAGATTACTAAGAATGATATTCTATTTTTAGGGAATATTTAAATTCTGTATGCTAGATTCAATACAAATATTTATTTATTACTAAGTAATATTGATTATGAATTGTGTTGTTCACTAAATAATGCATTGGATATGTTTAGTTATTGGTGGCTCCTGAAATACATAGCCCATTGATGTATTGGGTAGGTTTCAGGAGAGAAACTAGTTGTCATGAGTTTCTTATTATTTTGGTATTTCATCTATGCCTACCAATTTATTAAAAATGTCCCAGTCAAGACCTCAATGGTAATATTAAGATGTATGAGATTACATATTACAACATTGAGAAATTAGTTATTATTTTCTATGTGGTTACTATGTGGTTATTATCCATGGATAAATTTCATGCTCAAGTTATTGATTATATGGTAGATTTATTGATTATTATCTCTTCCATATTAATTATGACTTATGTTTTCATGATAACTTCCATTGTATGAAACCATGTATTGGGAACTTGATCTCACCCTTTATTTTTTCTTTCCCTAGTGTACTAATAAGTAATATTTGAATTAATTCAAAGATTTACTAAAATGAAAAATAAAGTTTTCAAAATTTTTATAAGTTGTGTTTTAATTTTCCAATGTAATATAGAAATCATGTATGTATCTAGTCTCTTGATACTACTAAACTATTCAATTTGGTGTGATTCGATCTATTGTATCTTGTACCAATGTAATTTGGTAAACATTGACTCTGGGTTACTGAATTTAGGGTTGTTATAGTTGGTATCAAATAAATTTTAACAGTAACTTTAAGAACTAGATTTTAAATGAATGTAACTAGAATGAGCATTACTGTAAACCCTTAAAAATCTTAATAACTTTTACTTGTAAAGAAATTTTTATACTATGGATCAATATTCACATTGTTATGAGCTAATTAAGTTCCAAACATTGTCAAGAGATGAATCTTAGTTGAAGGAATTTGAAATATATAAACAATCATAATTAATGTTGGGATTGTTAAAGTGTCTCATTTCTACTTTAATTATTTATTATTTTATGTTATGATAATTATAATATCACATAATTTTATTTTTTTGGATAATTATATATATATTTATTTAATTTTAATTATTATATGGTTATTTATTATTTATTATTATTATTATTATTATTATTAATAATAATTATTTTTGGTTAAATATAAAAAAAATTAATTTTTTAATTATTTTATTTACCCTTATATAATATGTGTTATGTTTTATTTATCTTTACACATGGATGGTTATACCCCTATGTATGTATTATATTTTTTTATGTTTACCTTTACAAGTGTTATTTATTACCCTTACACATGTTTATGTTAACCCTTACTCAAGTATAGAATTATACTAACATAATCTGTATAAATTCCTATTTACCTTTACACAATGCATGGAATTCCAGTCCACCCTTACACAACACATGATTTCCCTCATGTATTGTTTGATTTTTTCTTATTACCCTTACACAACCTATATAAAACTCTATTTACTTTTATCTATCATTTGAACAACATTTTTTACCTTTAAAAATTGTTTGAAAAATATGTTTTAACTTTATGCATATAAGAAAAATTACCTATACATAGATTTAAAAATATTAAAATTATAGTTTACTCTATTTTCATGATTTTATTAATATATTGATTTACTTCATGTTCATAACATGTTTTTAAATTTTTTAATCATTCTATAAATTCTTAATAATGATATAAAACCTATTTTAAGTCATTTAAGAGTGTTTTAAAGACATTTATATGAAGATTGATATTTTTCTTAATTTACGCATAAACTTTCAGTAGATATTTTAAATATTTGGAATTTATTTTTTAGGTTCATTTCTTGATTTTTTATTCTAAATTAATATTTGATTCTAAAGAAGTTATTAAAATTTATTTGATATTATTTCATGAATAATATAGAAATATATTTGAAATTAAATTTTTATATATTTCAATTTGAATCATTACAATATTTTTTTAGATATCTTTGAACTATTATTTTAGATGTGTTTCTATCTCTTTAAACGTGTGATTTCAAATGAGTTTTAATTATCAAAATGGTTTTAAATTAAATGATAATTTGTTTATATCTCTCTCTCCTTGACAATGTTGGATTGTTATTATTATTATCTTGAATTTTAATTTCCTAATGAATCACTTGGACTTATTAAGTTATTCCTATTTAAAGGGCTCGAGCCATTATTATAAAAAGGATGGTGGAGGAAACATGGTTGTGAAGTCACTTTGTGATATGGAAAAAGAGAAATAGAACATCCATGAAATGAACTAAAATCTTATCAAAGCACTGAAAGTATATTTAAAAAGATAAAAACTTCATCATCCTTCACGACTTGCTAATTTAAATTTCTAGAATGACTGTAATTCATCATTTAAATATATTTTTATGGGAAACAAATAATTTTATATGGAATAAATCTATCTAAAGATCTCTAGTGTTTATTTCATTAGTTTACTTATTTATTCTATATTTGGTATAGTTTAATTCATATAATATTTTCAAACATATTTTTATACCACCTATAAAAATTATTCCTTGGTTATGTTCACCATAATAAAAGGTATAACACATAGGTTGGGATTCTAGTTATAGAAAAACCTATTTTTTTTTCTAATCCCCCAATAGACTTGTTAGGTTTGGGGATGCTCTAATGTAAAAGTTATGGGTTTGGTATTATACCTGTTGTGAAGGTATCTATTAATTTTAGTGGGTTCCATACTCTATTTTTTGGGGTGTGAAGAGTAGATTATGATCATTTAGATCTGAACTACTATAAAATTTCTTATGTTCATTTTTTAATTTTATACATACACTCTTCACACATCAATTATTCTTAATCTTTTAATAAATAATTTTTAATATTTTTAAACCACAATATTCCTCAATTTTTTAATAACTATGATAATTTAAAAAAAATAATAACTAAACCTACTATTTTTTATCACCATAAACAATTATAACCCAAAAATTGGGATCATAGGGTGTACCTTCTTAAGGATAGTTTAGATTTATTATTATTTTTCTGGATAGCAAAAAATTGGTATCATAGTTTGATACTAAAAGGGTTGTTTTAGTTTTTTTAAATATTTTTTATGAGATAACTTTTATCCTAGTCCTTAACTAGACTAAGGGAAAGATCTATTTTAATTATGGAAAATCGATAGATTGAATTTTTAATCTAGTGAGACCACCTCATTTTAATGGAAGTGATTATTGATATTGGAAAGACATAATAGAAGTACTTTTTTTTAATAATATAAGTATTTAATATTAGAAAATCATGGCTATAGATTATAAAATAACTGAGGTTTATCTTTAATATTTAACTATAAATGTTACTACAAAAAAGGTCTTGAATTACATAGTCATTAATTATATTATTTTTCACTTATTAGAAGTGTTTATAGTCATATATCTTCTTATAAAACTAATTTTTAAATTTGTAGGAATTTAAAATTCACACATCAAGGAAATAAAAAATTATAGATAACTAAGCTTGGAATTCACAAGGTCAAATTTCAAGAGTCTAGAATGTATGATCATGAAAATGTAAATGATATGTTCAATAGATTCAAAAATATATTCAACAATATGGCTTCATTTGGTAAAATTATAAATAATGAAGTTTGGATTAAAAGGATACTTCAATCCTTACCAAAGAAGTGGAATTCAAAAAAACTATCTATTGAAGAAAGAAAGAAATTTTTAGAATAATATATACATGAGTTGATTGGATATCTACTATAATACATGCATTAATTAAAGAACAATGATCTTGATTCACCTGAAAAAATAAAGGGAGTTTATTTCAAAGCTAAATATGTTCATGCTAACTCTTCTAAAAATTCCCCATATTTTTCTATCTCAGAGAAGGATGATGATCTAAAACAAGTTGAAAAATTTATTCAAGTACACATAAAGAATAATCATGCAACCAAAATGGATGAAGGAAAACCCATGAGAAATAATAAACAATTTAGAATAAAATGTATGAAAGTTAAGTAAAATATTATTTTTTACGAGTTTAATAAACCAAGTAATACCCAATATGAGTGTCCAAGATTGAAATATACAAGATAAAAAGAGAATAAGGATAAAAAGAAAAGGAATGATTCAATGTATTATGGATGGAGTTTCACTAATGAATCAAATTCAAGTGAAGAATATAGAATTGAAAAGTATATTGTTAATCTTTTTCTGAAGGTAAAATATCACCAAGTTATAGATCCCTTTGATGATATGTTAAATCCTACTGGTTTGTGTTTTTTGTCTGCATCAAGTAAGGATTTCAGTGGTTCTAATTTTGATTTTGATTCCGAATCAACTTTTAGTTTTGATTGTGATAAATCAAAAGTTAAAGAGTAAAGTTAATTATATGACAAATTTTATGAGGAAATGGAAAACATTATTAAAAAAATAAAATTTGGCTGAGGATTATAAGAAGTATTTTCAAAAAATAAAAAACATATTTTAGAAAGATAAAAAGTTTAAAAATTCTATTTCTATGTTTTTTAAAGAAAAATATAATTTTTTTTTTCAAATTGATCTTTCTAAACTAGAAAAGGAGAAGCATAATTTAAAATATTCTTCTACTATTACTAAGGATAAATTATTTGATTATATTTAAAATATTCAAAAATAAAATATAAATCCCAAGGCTAAAATTGTATGTTTGAATGAAAGTTTATCTAAATTTATGATTTTAAGTCAATCTTTGGATGAATTTATGATATTGGAAAAAATTTCTGAATAATAATCTAACAGAAACAATCTTAGTTATAATAGTATACTACATCAAATGTATAAAAATAGATATTTTAAAGGTATAAATTAAGATATATCTTCTATTACTTATTTTATATGTTTATTATTTGGAAATTATGACACTTATTTATCATTATAAATTTTTTCGATCATTTGGTTATACTAAGGCTTATATTTCTAAACCCACTTTTGATGTTAAGAAAACTAACCCTTTTATAGCTTGAGTTAACAAAGGAGATTTTTTAAATCATATTAGACTAAAACTAGTTTGGATACCAATGTAATTATTTTTATTTTATATACAACATGTATATTCATATTATCTTATCATATGGTATATTGGAATAAACATTAACATTTATTTCACTTTGTCCAGTAGAAATGTTCATATTATTTTATCATATAGTCTGTTGACATGTACATTAAAATTTATTTCTTTTTAGTTAGTGAACATGTATTCTATGTTTTATATTTTGGTTTATTGGAATGTTCTAACCATGGGTTATCTTTTTAAAATTATTTTCCCATTTTTACAATTCCTTAAATATCATATTATATTTTTTCATGGATTATTTTTAGAGTTTTTTAAAAGAATTATTTTAATGGGATAAATCTATTTCTTTTATATATTTATTTAATTTAGGTGGATATTATTCATATGATTAATTTTTTTATTTAGGGGTAGAAATAATGTTTTACAATGTGATTATTTTTCCCTATTTGTTTCAAAAATGTTTTTGATCACTTCCAAAAAAGGGTGAGAAATTATGAAATTGATATTTCTATTTTGTAATTATCAAAAAGTGAGATATTTTTAGAGAGAATCATTGAAACTTTAATTATTTATTATTATATGTTTTGATAATTACAATATATCACAATTTCATTTTTTAGATAATTATAATTTTATTATTTATTGAATTATAATTGTTCTTTTTTTATTTATCATTTATTATTATTATTTTATATAATTATTTCGTTTAAATCTCATGAAAAATTAATTTTATTATAATTTTAATACCCTTACATGATATATTTTTATTTTTTTACCTTTATCCATGTATGTTTGTACCCTTACACATGTATTATATTTCTTCTTATAAACTTTATGTGTGATATTCATTACCCCTATGCGTGTTTCTATTTACCCTTATGCATGTATATAATTACCCTTTCGTAAACTATATAAATTATTTTTTACCTTTACAAAATGCATAAAATTACTATCTACCATTATGCATCTCATTTTTACCCTTACATATTGTTTTTATTCTTCTTACCTATATGAAAACTCTGAAATCTTTTATTTACCTTGATACAACCTATATAAAACTATATTTACCTTTACACAGTTTATGCACAAATTTTTTTCCTTTAAGTATTATTTGAAAAATATATTTTACCTGTACACATGCATGAAAACTTACCTATATATACATTTGAAAATTTTTAAAATCTAGTTTACTTTGTTTCCATGATTTTCTTGGTAGAATAATTTACTGCATATTTATAAAAGGTGTTTAATTTTTTTAATCATTCTATAAATTCTTAACAATGATATAGAACCTATGAAAATTATTTGTAAATTATTTTAAACAAATTTATATAAATATTAATATTGTTATTAATTTTCCCACGAACTTATATAAAATGTTTCAAATATTTATAATTTATTTATTTCAGTTGATTTATTTTTTATTTATTTAAATATTTAGGGTTGATGATAATAAAGTTATTAAAATTTGTTTTATAAGTTTTAAAGTATTATCTTTAAAGTTTGATATTATTTCATGTTTAATGTGGGAAGATATTTGAAATTTAAATTTTGAATATTTCGATTTGAATCCTTTCAAGATTTTTGAGATATCTTTGACCTATTATTTTGTAAGTGTTTTGATCTCTTTAAAAGAGGTATTTAAAAAAGTTTTAATTGTTCAAATAGTTTTAAATTCAAATGATAATATGTTTCTTAATCTCTCCTTGATAATTTAAGATTATTATTATTATTATATTTAATTTTAATTGCCCAATGAGTAACTTGGTTGTGTTGAGTTACTCTTATTTAAAGGGATTGAGGAATGATTTAAAAAGGATGGTGGTTAACATACTATCATTAACTCACTTTATGATATGATAAAAGAGAAAGATAACATTAAACACATGAACTATATATCTTATTTAGGTAATGCAAGATAATTTCAAAAGAGAAAATATTCATCATTCTTTATCAATCGCTAAAGTACATTGTTGTAATTCCTAGACTTCATCATTAAAATCTATTTTTAAGGGAAAAAAATAATTCTTTCACACTAATAATGTTATCTACAACTCTCTAGGGGTTATTTAATGGTTTTATTTATTTCTTCTCGACTAAGTAGAGTTTTCTACATGTAATATTTTCATGCAACAGGTTATACCACCTATAAAAAGTAGTCCTTGGTTATTCTCCCAAACCAAAATTATGAACACATAGGTTAGGGATGTTCGTTGTAGAAAATAATAGATTTTTTCTATTCCTACAAAAGGTAAGTTAGGTTTAGGGATTCTACCTTGTAAAAGTCTTAGGTGTGGGATTGTGCCTAGTTTAAAAGTATATTTATATTTTAGTGGGTGATATATTACATTGGTTTGGGTGCGAAGAGTAGATTAAGATCATTTAGATTCAAACTAATATAAAATTTCTTATGTTTGTCTCTTTAATTATCTATATATACTATTCACACATTCATTATTATTAATCTTCAAAGAAATAATTTTTTAATATTTTTATTCCATAAAATCCTATAATTATTTTTAATTTCTAGGATAATTTTAAGAAAAAAATTCACCCCACTTTTCTATTTCCATCAACCATTCTGACATAATAGGGATTTCCCTCTACAAAAGGTCAACATGGACAGTGTAGGACCTGAGAAGATTATAACTATATTAGGGAAGTTGAGTTAGATTTTGAAAAATAACCTTTCCCATATGGAATAAACTATTTCATCATAACAAGACCCAATGATGTTGGACCACTTTATACAGTATAAAACTCCACCATTTATTTTAATTACTAGTCAATTGGTGGTTAACAATGGATCAAGTCAATCAAAAAGATATTTTTAGATTTGGGAAGTAATTAAAGGAAAAATGTTATTATGGAAGTATAATATTTAATTGGATATACTGATCAATTGTTATCATTAATTCAAAATACTAATGAGGAGGAGGATATATAGATCATGTAATGGAGGAATTTTAAAGTGATATTGTTTGAGAAATATTTTACACGAGAGAAACATGATAATTTAGAAAGGAAATTTATTGATTTAAGTTATATGGAAGAGGAAAGTGATGTTTATTATGAGGGTAAATTTATAAATTATAAAGGCCTTCTATGAACTATATAAAAAATCTATAAAACAAGATTGATCGTTTCTTTGATGGGATTAAGAAGGACCTCCGAAAGGCGCTAGTCACTCCAAAATTTTCATTATATGATGATATGGTATCAAGTGTCATTAAGAAAATTATATAGTTATATAATTTTTTTATTTTTATAGGAAATAAAGAGAATAATATGATGAATTAGAAGAAATAAAAAATAAATTTTGAGAAGAATATAAAGGGAAGAGTGAAACTTTAAATATGTGATAATTGTGGAAGGATCCCCTAGTGTTTTTTAAAAGGAATGGGATTCTATTTCAAGTAAAGAGATAAATTACATAAGGCTCATGAATGTAAGGGAATGAAATAATATGCCAATATCCAGTGATTTAACTATAAGGATATGGGTCACAATTCAAACTAATGTCCTAAGTTTCACAAGAATCTACCTTAGAAGAGGCCAAGGGGGAAATGAAAATCAAATACAATCACTACAACTGGATTTAAAGTCCCAAATGACGTGATAATATATAAATTAATAGTAAAATGAAATCTAACTAATGATTTATTTTATTTTGTATCTATACACTCTTATATCTTGAATGTTTTCCAAGAACATTAAATCATACCCTAACACTCCGAGAAAGTAGTTGTAAAAAAAGACACCTAATGCAAATTTTATTACAATGAGGATATGTAATTCAGTACCCATTATGATGAATATACATAAATTTGAGGAAAAATTGATTATTATAATAATGGTTTACTTTGACATAATCCATGTCATAGATTATCTCTCAAAGTACATTGAAAAAATTTATTTATAAGAGAAGGAGATTAAGATTCAAAAAAGAGGCATGGAATTCCATATATTTACAGGAAATAATTCATTATATGAGTTATGTCCATATCCATCTTCAGTAGCCTACATTAATGAAATTATTAGAGAAAAAGATCATGCACAATCAATGGATGGGAAAGGAAACCCAAAAATAGTGTATGTACCTATTTTTGAAGAATACATTGATATATTTTTTAAATAATTACTTAGACATACACCTGAGCAAGAAGCTGAGTTTTCCATTAAACCCATACTTGATACAAAAACTATATTAAAGAATCCCTATAGAATGACCCCATTATAATTGATGGATTTAAAGAAACAACTATTAGAGTTTTCATCTTTGTGTTTCACCTTGAGAAGCATCTGTTATTTTTATCAAGAATAAGGACGAGTCTATAAGTTTGTGCATCAATTACAAGGAAATCAATGCCATTACTATAAAGAATAAGTATCCTATACTATGCATTGATGTTTTATTTGATAAAATTTAAGGAAATAAACAATTTTCAAATATGGATCTTTGTTTTGGGTATCATAAATTGAGGGTGAAGAAGGATAATATACCAAATATGACCTTTCATAAATGGTATAAACATTATGAGTTTATTGTAATTCCCTTTGGGTTGAATAATTCACCCTGTGTATTCATAGATTTGATGAATAGAGTACTAAATAATTATCTTGATGATTTTATTATGGTATTTTTTTGATGATATCTTAGTATAATATAAAATATATTAAGAACATAAGAATCATTTGAGAATGATTCTTGAGACTCTCATAGGAAAGGAGTTACATGGAAATTTAGAAAGTGTGTTTTTTGGCTAGGAAGTTTCTTTTCATGGGCATATTTTCTCCAAGTATAGGATATATATTGATCATTCTATGAGAAAAGTAGTAAAATAATGTCCCATGCCAATAAATATAACTAAGATACATATTTTCCTTAGATTATTAGGTAATTATTAGTGGTTTTAAAAAGTTTTCCTAATTGGATAACCTGTTAACCAAGTTAACACACAAATGGGTTAAGTTTATATAGTTGTAGGATTATGAAGAATTTTTTTAGGAGATAAAGAAGATATTATTTAATGCATCAGTATTAACATTACCATCGAGAAATGATGGATATGTGATATTAAATAATATATCAAAGAAAGGGATATGACACATCCTTATATAGAATGATATAGTTATTACTTATTAATCATGGTCATTAAAGATCCATGAATGAAATTATCTAACTCATGATCTTGAGTTATCATCTATAATATTTTCCTTGAATATATGGAGGAACTCTTTCTATAGTGAAATATGTGAGATATATATGGATCACCAGAGTTTGAAATACATATTATCATTGAAATAGATCAAAATGAGATAAATTAGGTATCTAGAAAACCTCAAGGACTATGATTTCTCAATAAAGTACCACCTTGGGAAAGAAAAGAAGGTTCTTGATTCATTGAGTATAAATAATCATGGAGTTTTGATCAAGACAAGGATATAAAAGGATACTATATTCAAGGATTTAGTAAAGTTGAATATGAGAATTATTATAAAAGGGGGAACATCAACATTTTTACAAATTATTTACAAAATATATTTATTATGTAAGATAAAACGGTACCAACTTTATAAAAAGAGTTTAAAAGAGAAAATTAAAACCACAAATAATGGGAAGTTGGAAAATATCATCTATGAATAAGGTATATTTAAATCTAGAAAGAGACTATATATTTAATCCATAATTGATATGAATATGGAATTAATAGATGAATTCCATTGATCAAATTTCAATATACACCTTGGTAGCACCATGATTTATAGGAATTTAAGAGAACTTTTTTGGTAGGACAAAATGAAGTGGGAAATTGATGACTATATATCAAGTTTATTTGTTTTTTAATAAGTAAATACTAATAAAAAACATCCTAAATATATCAAGAAACCTCTTTCTATACCAATGTTGTAGTGGGATGAAATTACTATGGAATTTTTCACTTGAATAATAAAGACTCCTAGGCGTAATGATACTATATGGGTTATTGTTAACTACTTTACTAAGTATGTATATTTTCTTACTATAAGGGAGGATCTACCCCTTGAGTTTATTGAATGAATATATATTAATGAATTTTCTAGTCTTCATGGTGTACCTCTTTTGATTGTTTCTAATAATAACCCATGATTTACATCAAAATTTTAGAATATTTTTTAGAAGGATCACAACATCAATATACACTTGATAACAACCTATCATCCTCGAATTGATGGAAAATATGAAAGGAATTTTCTAACATTAAAATACATTAAAAGTTTGTTCTCACCTGACTTTAAATTTACATGAGATCAGTATCCACCTTTGGTAGAATTTTCTTATAATAATACCTTCCATTAAAGTATTCAAATGGAGATTCATGAAGTATTTAATGAGAAGATATTTCATACTCTATCTTTTTGGGAAGAATGTGGATAAATGAATCTATTAGGCCCAGAAATCATTAAGGTGATAATAGTGAAAATGAGAACTATTTAGAATCAAATTAAGATAGATAAAAGTAAATAAAACAGCTATATCGATAATTAGAGAAAGGGATTATAATTTGAAGTGGTGGATCATGTTTTCTTAAAGGTATTTAAATTGAATAGAATTATGAGTTTTGATAAAAAAATAGAAGTTAAGTCCTAGTTACAACAAGAATTTTGAGATTTGGATATAATTAGAGATAAAACGTACCATTTGGAAATTCCACCCAATACCTATAAATTATTATGTGTTACATATCTCTTTATTGAGGAATTACATGATAGAGTGACACATATTTCATTAAACACATGAAAATTTAATTATTTATAACACATAATAACTACTTTATAAAAATGAGTTGGGTGTTAAACTGACAAGGAAGGAAAAATATTTGTGCAGACCAATAGATTGAAAATGAAGAAAAATAAAACACATAAAAATCACTATCAAGAAGAAACAATAATACAACTTTACAGATGAGAAAATGAGAACAAGAATAGAAAAAATCAATAATCAAATGAAATGGGTATTTCAACTGCATGATTTAGAATAATTTCCTCATTCTTGGAAAATTGATTTCAATATCACCCACAAAATTAATTAGTTCAATCTCCTTTTTTCAAGAGGGAAACTTATTGAGGGATGATTCTTGTATATTTATACTTTAAGTATCATCTAGATAAAATTTAATTGAATAAATTATAATCAAAAGCAATATTTTCAAAATATTCTGACATTTTGAAAAAAATATCTAGAGGTGAAATCTATTTAAAAAAATAACATGAAGAAGTAAAAGTATGAAACCATAAGTTTAATTCCCTTGTAAAAAATTTAGCTGATTTTTTTCAATTCAATAATAATATAATAAATAAATTAAAATATCAAGAGTACTAAAATAAATTCAAATATATAGGGAAAGAGAGATCTTCTTGCTGAAATTCCATCTTGAAAACAACATTGCCCAAGCTCTCTCTCTGCTCTTAGCTGTAGCTCTTTATTTAAAGGTGTTACACCCATATCCTCTAAAAATTTATCTAATGAAATGTGTCTAATCCCCTGGAACAAGAAAAAAAAAATTTTATTCATTTTTTGAATGGTCATAGACCTTGTGCATCGACTAAATACAGTCCACACCTAATCACTAAACAAGTGTCTTTGGTCACCTTTCTTTTTTACCTACAGATGATCTGAGTAGAACCTTTGAAACAAAATGCACACCACCCATGCACAGATATTGATTGAATAATATTTTTCAAGAGACCATAAGATTTCACTGCCTATGCCACAACATGTGACTTAAATAAGTCACATTATAATTCCAACTTAATGCATCATATATCTTTAAATCTACTTTTAATTAGGTTTAGAATTAGTTTTTCACAACTCACATTTAGTTTCTTTAGCTTTACAAAATCTATTGAAGATCATAAAAAACTTTACTACTCCCTTATGTGTGAATATAAAGTCCCCAATCATCATTAATTCATAAAATAAAACACCAATAATTCTTGTTTATGTGACCTCGAGGTCGTGAAATTAGATAACAATTGAAGCCCCTTTATCCTGCACATGGGTTAAACTAGGGAACTAAAAAAACATTTCAATTATCCTTCTAACTTTCAATGAACCTGGTTGAAAATCATATTCTTCAAAGATTTTACTGTCTCATACAAGCATGAATCTTCATTTCAATAATGAAATTTTGGAAAATTTTGAACTTTCTTCAACCTTAATTTTCTTGGTTTCAACATGTATCAATTTATTTGATCCCAACCATACCTAATAAGGTAAAGTATGTGCCTTTGATTCATATATGGAATAAACAATAGGTTTCGATAGAAACTAAATATTTAAAAAGGTTTGTGTTTAAGAACTTGACCATTTAATAGATTTACCAAACTATTCTTGCCTCAATCAGCCTCGATTTATTCTCACTTAAAGATCCAATATTGGTTTATGCTCAATATTATTTCATCGTAGATGGATAGAGAACCTAAAATGGTAGCATTGGCTGTACTTATATTTTCAAAACTCCCATAACAAGATTCCTATTTTCAAGCTATTTTAATTTATCTTGGGTTATCTTCCTATAGGTATCATTTGATCATATTATTCAATAAAATTACTTCGATCATTGAATACATGATACCATTGAGTTCATTGAATCAATATTATATTCTTAAATACTTAATACATTATCTTCAAATCTACATTCTATATTAATAGAGGATCTACAGTCAGCTGGTTCACAAAGCATCAGAGTCGTCACCTCAGTTTTGGTCTTCACCAAGTGATGGTTTTGTATTGAGATTCAAAAGTTTATCTCAACATCAATTGGGAAACTAATAGTTTTTATCAAGTTTAACATACTGAGATCTATTCTTCATCGGTGCACTCAGATTGACTCTATAACAACTCATCCGATCATTATCTTCACGGATTTCACTCGAGTTCCCTTGAAATATTCCTTAATTGATTGGACCATGCATATTACTTCATGAATTCTTAATCCTTCATTGAATCTTATATCTCTAGATTTATATTTAGTCAAGAATCGACTGTAGAAGGATCCACTTACATTAGGTTTGGTTTTCTTCATTCGGTAGCTTGTAGGTGCGATAATTTTAATCCCCTCAATCACAATAGATTCAAACTTTTGTTTAAGGTAATTTTATTTTATCTCATGATTTATTGAAAATTGAGGGTGTGTTAGCTTGATGGTGGAGGGTGTAGTAACTTGGTATCAACATGCACATTCACTTCTTCTCAACCCCTTCTAATCAGTATTATAATAACTTGATAATATCACTTAAGTGATCATGGCTGATTCATACGGTAAGTTTGGTCTTCATGAAAATACTTCATGTAGACAATTATACCTTTTCTAAAAGATATAAAATAATGTAAAATTTTATTTATTAAAATTTTAAAAAAATAATAATCAATGAGTCACATGATTTTTAGATTAAGATTAAATTACATAAAAATATTTTCTAATTAAAAAAATTTGAATACCAAAATAATTAATTAATTTTCCAAATACTTATAATAAATAAAAAACATCACGAATTATTTTTTTCAATGAAAACATCAATAATGAAATTCCAATAAAATGTTATAAAAATTTATAGAAATATTTGAGAAAAGAAAATTTAATCATTTATAACACTACATAAACCATTTTCAAATAGTATTTTATGGAATTTAAATTTCAACCAAAGAATATTAAAAATTCAATAATTGTCCTCAAATGACTCATTTTATCATTAAAAATTAAATTAAATACCTAAAAGAGACATGATAAAAATTAATGAAATAAAATCACAACAAATTCAGCCATACTTAAGACATTTATTATTCTCAATAAATCAATTTTACAAATTTAGTGAAAGAAAATATTTTTTGTGTGAAAAAGTGAAATTCCAAAAATAATAACTTTTCAAAAAAAAAATCCCATGGACTCCTTAAAAAATGTTTTCTCTTATATAATTTTATTTTGTTGTCAAAAATTGTTTTTAGTTTTAAAAAATGATTGAAATTATAAATTTGGAAAAGTTTTAAAAAATACCAATTTACATTTAACCAAGACTTACAAAATTCTATTTACCTATAGGTGAATATACATAGATAATTAGAAGTAATAATAGTTAGAAAATCTATTTGGATGAGAAAATTTAATAATTATAAGGAAGTGTAAATAATCTATCCAATATATTAATGAATAATTTAATGAAGGAATAAAAGAAAAAGAGGCTCATCCGGGTTTAAATTTTTTATTTCATATCCCATTTAAATGCATATATTAAAAGTTTAAAATCCAATAAAAAGCTTCAAGACTAATTATGATTATAAATATTAATCCCTAAATTCGACCAATTTTTTTTTTTAGAAAATAAGAAATTGTCTTACTTGATTAAGTCCATGAGAAATAAGAAATGGTTAACCACTTTAACGTGGTATTTCAAATATAATTTTTTTTAAAAACTGATCCACCGAATAATAAAGTTGAATATTGAAAACCAATCAATTTTAAAAAATTTATAGGTGTGGTTTGATGTTTAATACATTAAAACACATTTAAGAACATTTAAAAAAGGCCCACTCTCCCACAATTAAAATCCAAAAATGTCCCAATTGTTGACCCATAAAGTGGGGGAAAAATTAAAACAATTATAGTTTAAAATTTTTCACAATTGGTTAATTTTAAAGTATGATCAAGGGTTAAAATAAAATTTTAAAGAAACATGTTTCTAAAATTTATTATAAGTTAGTAACACATAATTGAAAAAGATAATTCATTTTACTTATTTTTGTATCGGCATAAGAAATTTCTAATCAGCTAAAGAAATATCATGTAAAAAATTGATAACAACAAAAAATATGGGTACATCCCCCACACTTAACTACCAAGAGTAGAAGATATAAAAACATTTAATCTCAATAATCTAATAATAGTCAATATGGAATAACATAAATAACAAAGAAGATAATTATAGTAAAAATATATAAATTAAAACAAACACTCCCTTGATTTAAGAAGATTTTTCTTTAAATTTCATCCAAAATTATCTCCTATGAAAGTAATTAAAAACTATAGGATGATTGAAAATGAGGTATGATCCAAGTATATCCCAAATGAAACTCATTATTAACTAAAAAAATGGCATTATGCTCTAGTGAGTTGCACAATTTCTTTATCTTGAAATTAAAGGGAGGAAACACCAATGTTAAATCCAATAATAAATAGAGAGTATAAAATAGAATAGAACAAAATTTCATTATTAACAAAAAAATAAAACACACCAAAATTACCATAGGTTGATCCTCATGAATAACTCAATTTATAGTCTTTAGTTAGATTTCAGTGAAAAACAATTTTAAATAATAAAATATGGAAGCCAAAACCTTTGGATACGCTTCAAAATAATGTTTGATCCTATGAATTATTACTAAAATTGTTATATTATATTATCTAACAATTTAAATAGATTCATTTTTAAGCACTCTAAGAATATTGAAGGGTCTAGACAACTTGAATTTTAATTTTACTAGACATATATTAAGTTTTGAATTAAATAGAATAACCTTTTGATCAGTCTTGAATTTTATATTTTGAATTATGTAATCATGAAAAACCTTATCCCTCTCTTTAAAAATCCTATAATTTTCATAATAATCTATTCTAAATTCATCTAACTCACTGATCTCAATATTTTTTATCTCTCTAGAAGTATTAAAATCAAATCTAAAATCCATAAGACTTATGTTGATACTTGACTAGTAAATGGGGAGATCCCACTAACAAAAAATTATATAGAGACATATAAATTGGGGTTTTTAATACTATTATATAGGTCCATAATGATTCACATAATTTTAAAGACCAATCCTTCCTATAATTAGTAATAGTTTTTTGTAAAATATTATTAAGCTCCCAATTTTAAATTTCAACCTGTCCACTGATTTTTTATGGTAAAAATTTCATATTTTATGAACACAACCATACTTCTCCATCAAGGATTTAAGTTCGAAAATTTTAAAATGGGTTCCAATATAAGTGATAAAATCCTTTGGGACTCTAAATATTGAAAATATGTTCTTTTTTATTAACTTGATCACACTTTTAGCTTGATCTTTGGGGAATTCCATAACCTCAACCCACTTTGAAACACAATAAACAACCACCATTATATTCTCATTTCCATGAGAATATGGAAATGGTCCCATAAAATCCATCCCTCTAACATAAAAAATCTCAAATTCTAAAATAAATTTATATGGAAGCTCATAATTTCTTTCCAATATTTCCCATCATTTATAATTTATCTTATCCAATAAATAAACTCTTAGAATACTTAAATAATGAATGCCATTTAAATTCATCTTGAAGGAATTTTGGGCTGTCATTTCACCCCATGATGATATCCCTAAGGTGATGAGTGGAAACTCTCCAGAATAGGAAACATTTCTTCTTCTGGAACACACCTGCTCAAGATTATATCATAAAACCTTTAACATAGTTAATTATCACCCCACATATAGTATTTAAGTTCAGATATAAACTTCTTCCTTTGATTATGTGTGAAATATTTGCGCATAAATCTTTCTATTAAGAAATTTTTAATATCTGCATACCAAGAATATTTATTAACTAAAACAATGAATAACTTTTTATATAGAAAAAAAGAATTAATCTCCCCAAATCATCACACTGATTACTATTAAACCTACATAGAAGATCTAAAACAATATTATCAATACCTCGTTTATATATAATCTCTAAATCAAACTCTTATAACAAAATTATCCACTTAATGTGTCTTAGTCTAGACTCTTTCTTATATGTTAGATACTTTAAGGTAGTTTGGTCTCCAAAGACTATGGATTTGGAGCCTAATTAGTACTACTTAAAATTATATAGATAAAACAAAATATCCAACAACTTCTTCTCAGTAGTGGTGTTGTTCCTTTGAGAATCTTCTTTAAGTATACTAGAATAATACACCACATGCAATATCCTAAATTTCCTTTGGCCTAAGATAGCTATCCAAAAGACATCACTAATATCACACATAATTTCAAAAGTTAGTTTCTAATCAGGATTAATGATTATGGGTAATTAAGTGAGTTTTTATTTTATCAAATTAAAATATTCAAAACATTTTTTATTAAATAAAATGGGTGTATCTTTTACCAATAGTTAACACATGGGATTTGATATTTTTTAAGAATATTTAATAAACCTTTAGTAAAAAAATAGCATGACCTAAAAATATCCCAACAACCTTGTAATTTTGAGAGGGGGGAAATTTATGAATTAATTTTATTTTGTATTATCATTATCAATTTCCTTGTTAGTCTCTTTATATCCTAACACAATTCTTTTTGTTACCATAAAATAACATTTCTCTTAGTTGAGAGATATGTTTTTATAACAACCCTTCTCTATATTCCATATTTAAACATGATTTATTACATAAAATTGAACTTAATAAAACTCATAAGATTGATAGTCCTAGTGTATTTTGGGTTTAGAAACATAGAATAACAACTTAAAACATGAAATACAACAACATATATATTGAAAACTTCTTTGACATGACCACAACATTCCTTCGTACCTAACACTACATGGGATAACCTGAGGACATACATAAGAAAGAGGTGAGATATAAAGCCTAGTATGAGAATACACATGGAATAACATTAGGATAATAATTAATTTTATACAATTCATATCAATGAGGCATAAATGGACATGAATAGTAAGGCATGATATAACATGATAATCATAACACGAGAAATGTGGTAACAACTTAAAACACTGAATCATAAACATAAGTCAAATATAAACCACCAATACATCATGGTGAATAAATTTACAATAAATTAATCAGGTAAAACCCTATCAGAACATGATGTATCATGATATTAAACATTACCCAATGCATTGGAGTGCTATCAGGGTGCACCCTTTATAAACATTTCAATATGAGGCTTAGGTGTGGCACATAGATCTTATAACATGGATTCATTGAACATCATAATTTTATTACATGATATATAAATGTGAAATAAATACATTTAAGTCCCCAATAAATAGGATTTTGTGCATAAATTTGAATACCCTTGATAGAGAAATGGGCACAGTATTCACTACGCAATTATTTTGGCATGGTAAATCGTGGTGTAATTTCAACAGCATAACAACATCATATAGAAATTCTTAAAATGCATTAAAGAGAGAGAAAGAGGTAGCTCATCATTTAGACCTGAAATGGATAGTAACAGGGACATGAAAGTACATTACCAAACATAAGTAATTGTAAATATAAGGAGTAACATAATAAATAATCTTGAAGGAAGATGAGAAAGCAAAAGAACTCTTACAAAATTTTAGCATGGTAATGGGTGTACATAAGGGTTATTAGGAGAGTTATGTGTGAGTTAAGGGGGATATAATAATATATAAAACAATTTTATAGTAAGTTGGATATTTAATAATGTATCAAAACATAAGAAAATAGAAATTAAAAGGCATATCATAAATGAAGTGCTTGATTAAAAAAGGAGAGAGAATCCCACACAAAATTTTGGCATTGTAAGGGGAATAGGTAAGGGTCAAAATTAGAAGGATATATGATACTTCATTAAAATAACATAAAATTGGTATTAATTTAATGATTACACATTAAGGGTAATACAAGAAATTGAAATTAAAAGAACCAATCTCAAAGAAGGTGCTTGAATTCAAAAGTGAGGAGAGAAATCCCTTACTTAGATGTGTGACTCCAAAGGCTTAGGATAGGCTTGTTGGGTGCCTAGGGGTGACTTGGGAGGACTCTATGGACTATAGGGAAGAGTGTGGGTGAGATTAAAGGAGTTTTAGTGAATAGAAATGGGATATTGGGTGGGTTTATATTGGAAATGAGAGTGATTTACTTATTATTTTGGTTTTGGACACTACATAATAAAATATTCAAAACCACAAACTATACCATAATTTTGGGCCATGGTTTATGGAAAATGGGAGTGGTAAAAATTAATTTATGAGTCTAAGGCAGTAAGATAACAAAATATTTCCCTTTCTTATGTGGTGGTGAGTCATACTTTCAATGAAATGATTTTAAAATCTTAAAATATATTATAAGTCTTGGAGGATTCACTAAGGATTTATAAAACAAATAAAATATACATAAAATCACATTATTTTAAAGGGAAAACATAAATTTTGACGAATATATCTTTTATATAATTTATTACATCATTATTGTGCCATTATGATGTCATAAAACACACCATATATTTATATGATATATAATTTTACAAATAAATTTGACTGTCTCAGAAAATTATGAAAAATTCACCATTGGATAATTTCAAAATTCTTATTTCAAAAATAATATTCATCTTATCAATATAATTTTTTAAATATTTTATTTTTAAATTTCCAAATAAAAAAAGACATTTATTGAAAATTGATGGGTTTTTGACAATAAGAGTTTTCGAACACTAATAAAAATTTCATTTGAATTCATAAAAATTCTATGATGATTTATATTTAATAAAAGTAATTTAATAATAATATTTTATTAATTTTTATTTATTTAAAAAATATATTAATTCTTAAAAAAAATTTCTTAATTAACTAAAAATACTATTTGTGGTTTAAAAATTATTTACAAAGTAACAATAATAAGATGAAAATATATTCATTATTTTATAAAAAAACAATGTACATGTTCCAATTTCTAGGGTCTTGATACATATCCCTTTATTACACCATCATTTTCCCTAAGAGTAAGGTGTGCGATGGTGGGGGATTTTATGGGTCCGTTAGGTGAACATGGTATGGGCCGTGATCTCGATGAGCTTGAACTTCTCCTGCAAACTATTTCACTCATGATTAAGTTGTTGGATATTAGCTTAGGATTGGTATAGGTAAAATCCTAGAAATTATATCTCCCTTGGAAGCTTTGATATATAGGATTCATAGGGTATGATCCTACTGGTTGAGGCTATCAAATCCTTTTTCTGTTCCAAAATGATTTGATAAAACCCTATATTTATACTAGTCCTGTGATCAGTATTCAATAGATATATTATAAATGGTAAAGATAACTAAAAATCATTTAAATATAATTTGATAAAATAAATGAATATTTTTTCTATATCCATAAGATATTTAATTAAATCAAAAGTAAGGGAATTTTATTCATAAATATTTGGGTCATTATAACATTCCCCCATTAATAAATTTCACACATGAAATTTACTTTTCTCACAATAAAATAAATGAGGGTAACTCTACTTCATCATCTCCTATGGTTCCCACATTACTTAATAAAACTTGTGGTTTTAAAACAACAATTTAACGAGGGGAATTGTTTTATTTCATATAATTTTTTTCTCTATGATCTAATATCTTCATCAGATGCTTCTCATAGGAAAGTCCATTCTCCAAAGATACCAACTTTGGATTGAGTACATGTGATGGTTTCAGTATGTAGTTTCTTAATAGGGACACATGGAATACATAATGTACTTGAGACACGTTTGGTGGGAGTGCTAGTCGATAAGCCACTGCCCTGATGTGATCAAGGATCTCAAAAGGGATGTTGTACCTTGGACTAAACTTTCCATTCTTCCCAAATATGATCACTCTCTTCCATAGTGATATGTGGAGGAATAACATATCTCTAACATCAAACTCTAGGTCTCATCGATGATTTCCAACATCTCTCTTTTGTCGACTTTGAGCAGCTTTAATGTGATGCTAGATAGTCTTAAACTTCTCCACCATTTATTCAACAATTTCAGGGCCTAAAAGTTTTCATTCCCTAACTTCATCCCAACATTCCAGTGTTCTACACCTCTTCCCATAAAGGGATTCATAAGGGGCAATTTGGATTCATGAGTGGAAACTATTGTTATAAGATAACTCCACTGAAGGAATATGTTGGTACCATCCATCTTTGAAGTCTATTGAACAATATCTAAACATATCCTCAAGTGTTTCGATAGTTCACATAGTTTGGGCATCAGTTTGAGGGTGATAAGACATAATGGAGTTCTGTTTAGTGTTTAGATCATACTGAAGAATTTTCAAAAACTTAGAGGTGAATCTTGGATCTCGATCAGACATAATAGATAGTGGTACTCCATGAAACATTACCAATTCTCTAATGTATATCCATTCCTATTTATTGAGTGAAAAATCCTCTCAAATCACAGTGAAGTGTGCGGTCTTTGTAAAATGATCCACAAAAAACTATCCAAAATTATTTCCTTTGAATATATTTGGAAGTCCAGTGAAAAATTCCATGGTGATATTTTCCCATTTCTATGTTGGTATAGGAAATTATTGCATCATCACCTTATACTTATACCTTTTAGATTTAAATTTATGACATAATAGACAGTTTGATATATATTCTGTGATTTCCTTTTCATGTTATCCCACCAATAGTGTTCTCAAAGATCTTGATACATCTTTGTGTTTTCTGGGTGAATGGATAAAGTTGAACTATGTGAATCACCCAAAAGTTCTTTCTTTAACTCAGGATTTTATGGAACACATAGTCTTGAACCAAATATCAAAATTCTTTATTAATTAACATTTAACTCTAAGGATTTCCCTTTTCTGATAGTTTCAACTTTTTCTAAACCCCCACATCATCTTTTTGATAATACTTTAGCATTTCGAAAAGATATGGTTGATAAATAATTTTTTAAAGGATTGATGATGTTCTTTTCTTTATTATTACTATGTCTATATTCTTCAAGTATAAAAAGACCAGATCCTTCTCAATTCTCATCAATGATACAATTACTGAGTCCTTTATACTTAGAGAATCTTCTACCTTGTTCACTTTACTAGTATTTTAGTATATTGAGTAGTCATAATACTTGATAATCTCTAACCATATTCATTAGTGCATATTACGATATTTATGCCTGAATACATATTTGAGACTTTTTTGATCCATATATAGTTCACACTTCTCCCCAAAGAGATAATACTGCTAGATTTCCAATGAAAATATCACAACTTCTAACTCTAGATCATGCATGGGATAGTTTTTATCATGAATTTCTAAATTCCTTGAGCCTTATGTAATTAATTTTTCATTTTTCATAAACACATATCCCAATCCCTTATTTAAAGAATTAATAGAAATTACCAAAATCTCCCCACTTTTGGGTAGTGTGAGTACAAGGGTAGTGATAAGCCTGCTTTTAAACTCCATGAAGAATTCTTCACATTCATCATTCCAAGAAAATATGACTCCCTTATGAGTTATCTTGGTAAGAGAGTTTTAAAATCATGATAAATTTCTCACAAATCAGAAATAGTATCCAACTAAACCAAGAAAGCTACGAATATCGGTCACAGATGTTGGCCTTGAACATCCCTCAATTGATTTTTTATTGTAAGGATCCATATATATTCCATTTATTGTGATGATATGACCAAAGAATGATTATTCCTTCAAAAATAACTCACACTTGCTATACTTCGCATAGAGCTTCTCCTTTATTAAGGTCTTTATCACAGTGATCAGATGCTCCTCATGCTCCTCCTTGGTTTTGGAGTATATTAGAATATCATCTATAAAGACCACTATAATTTTTTCAAGGTAATCTATAAATGCTCTATTCATAAAGTCCATAAAGATTACTAAGGCATTAGTTATTCCGAATGGCATCACTATGAACATATAATTCCCATACCTTGTATGAAAAGTAGTCTTGGGGATATCCTCTTTCTTCACCCTTACTTGGTAATATCCTGACTAAAGATCCACCTTTGGAGAATTATTGTGATCCACTTAGTTAATCAAACAATTCATTAATTTGTGGAAAAGGATACTTGTTCTTTATAGTGATTTTGTTGAGCCCATGATAATCAATAAAAAGGTGCATTAACTAATCCTTCTTCTTGATGAAGAGGACTAGTGAAACCCATGGTAAAGCACTTGGGTGTATAAACCCCTTACCTAGATTCTCCTATAATTGTTTCTTTAGTTATTTTATTTGGAGTGTTGGATATTGGAAACTCCCCAGGTATAAGATAGATAAAAAAATTAACCTCTCTACTAGGAGGAAGACCAGACAATTCCTTAGAAAACACATTAGTGAATTCTCTCACAATAGGCATGTCTTTGAGAATGGTTATTTCCTTAGACTCAATCATTGGAGCCAGATATGATTGCTCATTGGGAATTAATATCCATGATTGAGATGATGGTGATAAATAATATTCAACCTCCTCCTGACACATATATATAATTGGGGGTCGATTCTTCATACAAAGAGTGATTTCCCTATCACAGGAATTTATGTTGGCTCTATATATGGAAACCAATACTTGACTAGAATTGCATCAAATTCCACCAATAGAAGTATGAAAAGGTTCTTTGAGAAGTTCAATCCATAGATTGTGACTGGGGAGGATTTATATACATGGGTTGCAATAATTTGTCCATTTTCCATTTTCATCAACATCTTTACTTTTATGATTTGTGGGAGTGTTTGAATAGTTCTAATAAACTTTCGTGATATAAAAGAGTGCGTAGAACTATGGACGATAACCCTACCTTTCACATTTTTATTCTAGTTCTAGTTTATCCAATATAGAATTTTTTATGAATATATTAATCAATTAAACACATAAATTGGAATCTAATGACATTAAAGGGATAAATTATAAATTAAATTTATCTCCTTAACTTATGGTTTTCTAGGCTCCATTCTATGTTAACAATGATCTAATTCCTAAAAAGTATTCTTATATGTATTTTTTATTTTATCCCTTAATATTGGTTTGTAATTAGTTTATGAATTTACCAAAGAATATACCTTGGGAGTGTCAAACTAGGTGCACAATAAGGCCCATTTTTGTGTACCAGGATACACCAAGTTAATCCCATAACACCTTGTAAGACTTGTTACTCATACGTACATCTCTACTAGAACCACATCCACTTGTAGTATCTAAAAAAATTTATTTTCTTGATAAACAACTTTATTTATACTCACTAAAATATATGTATGTTTTCTTACACTTATTTTTACCCTTAAGGGTTTTCACTAGGGTTTTCTAATCTTAATCCCAAAAATAACTAAACCTATCCTCTAATACCAACTATAACAACCCTGCTATGTATTTTATATTTAAAAATGATTTATTACATAAAATTGCACTTAATAAAACTTATAATATCGATATTTTTAGTGTATTTGGGGTTTAGAAACATAACATATCAACTTAAAACATGAAATACAATAAATTATATATTTAAAACTTCTTTGACATGATCGCAACATTCCTTTATACTTAACACTACATGGGATAACCCATTGAAATACATAAAAAATGACTGCGATATAAAGCCTAGTAAGGGAATAAACATGGAATAACATGAGGATAATAATTCATTTTAGACAAGGAAAATCAATGATACATAAGGGACATGAATAATAAGGCATGATATAACATGATAATCTTAACAGGGGAAATGTGAAACAACTTAAAACACTACATCATAAACATAAGTCAAAGAAAAATCGACAAGACTTCATGGTGTAAAAAATTCCCATAAAGGAATCAGGTAAAACCCTATCCCAACATGACGTATCATGATACTAAAAATTACCATATGCATTGGAGTGCTATCAGGGACACCCTTCATAAACATTTCAATCTCATGCTCAAGGGAGCCACATAGATCATATAACATGGATTCATTAAACATCATAATTTTATTCCATGATATATAAATGTGTAATAAATACATGTAATTCCCCAATAAATAGTATTATGTACATAAAGGTGAGTACCCTTGATAGAGAAATGGGTACGGTATTCACTACATAATTATTTTGGTATGGTAAATCCTAGTGCAATTTCGACAGCATAACAACATGATATAAAAATTCTTAAAATGGGTTAAAAAGAGATAAAGAGGTATATAATAATTTATAAATGAAATGGATAGTAATAAGGACATGTAAGGACATTCCCAAACATAATAAATTGGAAATAGAAGGAGTAACATAATAAAAAAACTTAAAGAAAGAGAAGAAAGCAAAAGAACTCTTACAAACTTTCGTCTTGGTAATGGGTGTATGTAAGGGTTATTAGGATGATTAAATGAGAGTGAAGGGGAATATAATAATTTATAAAAAAACTATAAAGTTAGTGGTATAGGTAATAATTTATCTCAATATAAGAAAATGGATATTAAAAGGTATATCATAAATGAAGTTATTGACTAAAAGAGGAGAGAGAGAATCCCTCACAGAATTTTGATATTGTAATGGGCTTAGGTAAGGGTCAAAATGATGGGGATAAATGATTTATCATAAAAATAACATCACATGGAAATTAATTTAATGATTAAAAATGAATTTAAATACAATAAATTAAAATTAAATTAACTAATCTCAAATAAGGTTTTTGAATTCAAAGGTGAGGAGAGAAACACCTTACTTGGATATGTGACTCCAAAGGCTTAAGAGAGGATTATTGGTACCATGGAGGCACCTTTTGAGGAATCCATAGAGTATAGTAAAGAGGGTGGATGAGATTCAAGGAGTTTTAGTGAAGATAAATGGGAGCTTGGATGGGTTTATATAGGAAAGGAGGAGATTTCTTTATTATTTTGGTTTTGGAAAATACATAATAAAATATTAAAAACATCAAACCATACCATTGTTTTTGGAAATGGTTTATGGAAAAGGGGAGTGGTATACATTATTATTTTATTCCAATGTCTTAATATATTAAAACATTTCCCTTTATTATGTGGAGGTGTGTCACACTTTCAATGAAATGATTTTGAATCTTAAAATATATTATAAGTCTTGGAGGATTCAATAAGGCTTTAAAAAATAAGTTAAATAAACATAAAATAACGTTATTTTAAAGGTAAAAAATAAATTTGTCTGAATATACCCTTTATAGTATTTATTACATCATTATTTTTCCATTATGATGTAATAAAACACACCATATATTTATACAGTATTTAATTTTTACCCAAAAATTTGACTGTCTGAGAAAATTATGAAAAATCCACCATTGGATAATTTCAACATCCTGATTCCAAAAATAATATTCATTTTATCTAAATAATTTTATAAATATTTGAATTCTAACTTTTAAAATAATAATGAACATTTATTGAAAATTTATGGGTTTTTAACAATAATAGTTTTTGAGCACAAATAAAAATTACATTTGACTTCATAAAAATAATGTGATAATTTATACTTAATAAAGGTAATTTAATAATAATATTTTATTAAATTTTATTTATTTCAAAAAAGCATTAATTCAGAAAAATATAATTCTTATTAACCAAAAATACTATTTGCGCTTTAAAAATTATTTAAAAAGTAATAACAATAGGATGAAAATATGTTCATTATTTTATAAAAAAATAATGTACATGTTTTTATTTATAAGTTATTTATACATATACCTTTATTACACTGTTATATTCCCTAAGATTTAGGTGTATGATGGTGAGGATTTTATGGGGCTGTTCGGTAAACATGGTTTGGTCTTTGATCCCAATGAGCTGGAACTTCTCCCATAAATGGTTTCACTAGTGCTTAAGTTGTTGGATCTCAGCTTGGGCTTGGTCTAGGGGAAATCCCCAAAATACAATATCCATCAGAATATTTGATAAATTATATTCATAGGGTATGATTCTACTAGTTAAGGCCATCACTTCCTTTGTCTTTTCTAGATGGATTTGTTAAAACCCTATATTTATATTAGTCATGTGATCATTATTCAATGGTAAAGATACTTAACTGTAATTTAATTCCAATTGGATTAAATAAAATAATCACATGTATTTTCAATATCCATAATATAATTAATTAAATCAAAATAAATGGAATTTTATTCATAAATTTTCAGGTTGTTACAGTTGGTCTCTTGACATATCTGTAAAACTAGTTCCATATTCTAAAAAATCACTCAAAAGTGATCACAATAATGAAAAAATCATTAATAACCACCTCAAAAACCCTCATTATCATGTCTAAAATGATTTCCATCATTCACATTTAAAATTTATTTGAGGTACCATATAACCCAAAGGGTATTTTACAGTAGACAAATTTTCTAAATGGGTATGTGAAAGTGGTTTTTTCTTATCCTTCTAGTGCTATATAGATCTAGTTGTAATCAGAAAAACTATCCAAAAAACAAGACAACTCATTCCCAGTAAACCTATCAAGCATTTGATCTAATAATGGCATAGGAAAATGGTCTTTCATAGTGGTCAAATTGTTCTTCCTTTAAAAGACTCTCAACTTGGTTTTTTCCCAACTTGAATTTGTTCATTTTTTCATTAGAAAAATCACTGAATCCTATTTTATTTAATAATACTTGAATAGGCCCAACTAAAGAACCATATTAATTGGGATATATAATCCTAGTATATAGAATCTTAATTACCTATTCTATCACAACTTATTTCATGTTTGGATTCAGTCTCCTTTGACCCTAAACTCTTGTTTTGTGGTTTAGTTTCAGAAGAATCTTATGCATGTATAATGAAGGGATAATCCCTTTTATGTTTGATATGAACCAACCTATTATAGTTTTTAATATATTATAAAATCTCAATAATTTTTATTCTTTATTTTCCTTAAGTTCAATAGAAATAATAACAGGCATTATTGAGTTCTCACATAAAAATGAGTATTTCAGGTATGATGGGATTTGTTTTAGCTCTATAGTAGGTGATTATTCATTGAAGGGAAGAATATTTGTCCTGGGAAGTCTATATTATTCAAAATGATTTTTAAAATGAGTTTGTAGACTAGAAAAGTTTTGAATTTCATAACCAATTTTTCATTATTCTTAACTAATATCCAAAATGGGAAGCCCACTCACACGAGTTTCAAGATTATATTTCAAGATATTTATCAAATAAAACTAATTGAATTATTCTAATAAATATCCTTCAACATTATAAAATTATTCCACAATGTTTTAATAAGGGAAATAATCTTCAATTTCTATTAAAAATTATTTAATTTCAGCTATAGAAAATTCATTTTTAACACCAAAATTTACACCAAGAATAGAATTGGTGCCCAAATATGGAAAATTTTCTAGATTATTAATTTGAGAATACTCTATATTTTGTGACACATCATTTTAAACTCCCAAAGAAATTTATTCAACCAAGGATTGTTTTTCAAATTATTCTTTATGATTGAATGAGTTCTCATATTCTAACAACATGACTTTTGAATAGTTTACACCAAATGGATAATCCTTTTCATTTTAAAAAACATTGAATTACAATTTTATTCCTCCAAAATTAAAGATAATTTGACCCTTAGATATAACTATGAAAACTATTATAGTGGATAAGAATTTCCTACCCAATATTATAGGGACTTACTTATCACATTCTATATCAAAAATAATAAATTCAGTAGGTAAAAACATATCTCAAACTCCAACTAACAAGTCTTAAATTTTCTATTTGGGATGAGTAAGAGATTATTCAGATAACTATATAATAACAGTGGTGGGATTCATCTCTCATAAACTTAAAAATTGAAAAAGTGATAAAGTAATTAATTTTATACTAGCACCAAGATCACAAAGATAGTTTAGTTGACCATTATTACCTAAGGTGTAGGGAATGAAAAAACTACTATGATCCTTAATTTTTCAAGAGATTTTATTTTAAAGAAAAGTATAATAATATTCAAGGACGTCATATATGAAAAATTATTCTAGAGTTTTCTTATTTGAAACTATTTTCTTGAGTTATTTTAGATATTAAAGAGTTAAAGTCAATACTTGGATGAAATAAATATTCAATTGGATATTGTTAAAAATCCCAAGGAATTAAATTAGTTATATTTTTTTGGGTTTCAATTTTTTAGGGAAAGGGATGGGTGGGGATTAGTTATTAATATTATAAAGAATATCCCCAAAAGATTCATCAATTTTCTCCTACCCTTTGTTTTTTTTATTTTTAGTAGAATTTTCAGCTCTCTCTTTGGGTGAAACAGTTATTTTTCCTTCATTTAAAGGTTGTTTTCATCAGTTGAAAATTTAGTTTTGTACATATTTTGGTTTCTAGATCCACCATGTTCTTTATTTTGATTTTTACTATAGTTAATTACTACTTATTTTTGAGTTTTTAAACCACTTATTGTAACCAAAACCATAACATTTTCCCTAGGGTTCATTTTTTAAGCCTATAAGTTTAATATTTACCCTACCACCTAACTTCAAATCCATTTTACTTAATTAAGTTTGATGATTTGTAATTTCTATTTTATTTTTCATATCTTGAGAGTCCATACTACTCATCATTTGATCCATCATAGAAATCATTTATATCTCAAAAATTTATTGTAAATTTAATGTTTCATCCCTTATTTGGTTTTGAAATTGTGGTTTGGGTTGTTGAGAAAAACTAGGTGGTGTATTTCTTATAATTCATTATTCTTTCCATGATTTTTTTGATGAATTCAATAAACGGAGTTATAGTTATTTGAAAATGGATGACATCCAGATCGAAGATTAATCTTTAAAAAATATTGGGCTCCATGAATTTGACCGAATAAATCATCAATTCATGGCAGAGGATACTTTTTCTTTATTGTAATAGCATTGAATTCCCTGTAATCAATGTACAAACTCATGGTTCCATCTTTCTTCTTGAGAAAGAGGACAAGAGATCCACATGGAGAAATACTAAGTCGAATAAATAACTACTGTAAACTAAGTCTTTACTAGCAGTTTGAAACCATTGGTAAATGCAGCCAAACCGTTGGTATAATATATACCAACAGTTTGGAAAACCATTGTCAAGTAAGGTGTAGGGATATCCCATTACCAACGGTTTTAGTTTAACTATTGGGAAAGGCAGTGTAATCCTAGAGGTTCCCAATGGTTTATATAACCGTTGGTATATAGGAGTATTCCCAACGGTTTGAAAACCGTTGGCAATACTGGTAGTGTAATCCTAGTTTCCCAACGATTTAAATAACTGTTGGTATGTAGGATTATTCAAAAAAATATATACAACACTATACCAATGGTTTAGTAAACCGTTGGTATACTGTAATACCAGAATTTGGTAGACCAGCCACCTAAAATCTCCTCCACTCCTACATACACTCTTAACAGTAATAAAACCACTGCACACTCAACTACATACAACTTCATACACTCTTAATAGCAACAAACACCTACTATAGCACACAAAATCACATAAAAATAGGATACTCTTATAACCATGGAATGCACCACAATTATAATCATGTATATGAACCCAATTACCCTATGTAATACAGAATTCATAATTGAATTCTCAATTGAATACATTGAGAATGAATTATGTAATGAATTATGAATTATGAATCAATAACACATAAGAAATGGATTATGTTGCATACAGAATTATGAATTATATATAACACATATATAATATGACATACAAGGGGTTGGGGGTGTCCCAGGGGTGGGGGTGTCCAGGGGTGAGGGGCTATCCATGAGGGTGGGGGTGTCTAGGGGGGTGGGTTATACAGAATTAAGAATACATAAAGAATTGCAATTTATATAACACATATATGATTGAATTAATAAATTAGAAGCTAATAACCCCAAAATAAAGTATCAATAGAATCCGAATACGTTTGGTCAGTTTTCCGTATAGTAGTTGTTTTTACTTAAAATGATGTCCATTTTAAACAAAAGACATATAGTTGGATTGATACCAGCCACACCATGCCCTATATCGAGGAGGGGTTGACTCGTACACGTCATATATGACTCATGAATTGTTTTCATAAAGTATCAATAGAATATGAATGCATTTGGTCAGTTTCCTGTATACCAGTTGTTGTTTTCACTTAAAATGTTTCCATATCAAATAAAAGTGAGACACTTCGAGTGGTGTCGGCCACACCGTGCCTTGGATTTAGGCGGGCTCAACTCATAAAAATCACATAGAACTTGTGTATCATTGTTATAAATTGTCAACACAATCCGAACACGTTTGGTTGGTTTTCCATATGCCAGTTGTTTTTACTTAAAATGATGTGCATTTTAAAAAAAATAGAGACAATTAGAGTGATACCGGCCACACAACACCTTCTATTGATGCGGGGTTGACTCTTACACATCACATATGACCCATGGATCATTTTCCTAAAGTTTCAATAGAATCCGAATGCGTTTGGTCAGTTTTACATATGTTAGTAATTGTTTTCACTTAAAATGATGTCCATTTTAAACAAAAGAGAGACACTTTGAGTGGTGTCAGCCACACCATGACTTAGATTGAGGAAAGGTTGACTCATGCACATCACATATGACCCATTTATTTTTGTACTAAATTTTCAATAGAATCCGAATGCATTTGGTCGGTATTCCATATGTCAATTGTTGTTTTCACTTAAAATGATGTTCATTTTAAGCAAAAGAGAGACACTTTGAGTGGTGCAGGCCACACCGTGATTTTAATTGAGGCGAGGTTGACTCTTAAAAGTCACATATGACCCCTGGATTGTTTTCCTAAAGTTTAAACAGAATCTGAATGCGTTTGGTTAGTTTTCCATATTTTAGTTGTTGTTTTCACTTAAAATGATGTCCATTTTAAACAAAAGAGAGACACTTTGAGTGGTGTAGGCCACACCGTGCCTTTTATTGAGGTTGTGTTGACTCTTACATGTCACAAATGACCCATGTATCATTTTCCTAAAGTATAAATACAATCCAAATGCGTTTGGTCACTTTTTCGTATGCCAGTTGTTGTTTTCACTTAAAATCCAACCATTTCAAATAAAAGTGATACAGTTTGAGTTGTGCGGGCCAAAAAGGACCTATTATTGAGGAAAGGTTGACTAATACATGTAAAATATGACCCATGGATAGTTTTCTTAAAATTTCAATAGAATCCGAATGCGTTTGGTTGGTTTTCCGTATGTCAGTTGTTGTTTTCACTTAAAATGATGTCCATTTTAAACAAAAGATAGACATTTTGAGTGGTTTCGGCAACACCATGCCTCATATTGAGGCATAGTTGACTCATACACGTCACAAATTATCCATGTATTGTTTTCCTAAAGTATCAACACAATCTGAATGCGTTTGTTCAGTTTTCTATACACCAGTTGTTGTTTTCACTTAAATTCTGTCTATTTCAAATAAAAGTGAGACAGTTTGAGTGTTTCCAGCCACACTGACCTTCATATTGAGGTGAGGTTGACTCTTACATGTCAAATATTACCCATTTATAGTTTTCTAAATGTTTCAATAGAATATTAATGCCTTTGGTTGGTTTTCTGTATGTTAGTTGTTGTATTCACTTAAAATGATGTCCTTTTGAAACAAAAGAGAGACACTTTGACTGGTGCCAGCCACACCATGCCTCAGATTGAGGAGGGATGGACTCATACACATAAAAAAAATGACCCATGGATTGTTTTCCTAAAGTATCAACACAATCTGAATGCGTTTGGTTGGTTTTCCATATGCCAATTATTTTTACTTAAAAGAGTATCCATTTTAAACAAAAGAAAGATACTTTGAGTGGTACCGGCCACACCGTGCCTCAGATTGAGGCGAGGTTGACTCGTACACGTAAACAATGACCTATTAATCCTTTTCCTAAAGTATTAATAGAATTATAATGCATTTGGTTGGTTTTCCGTATGTCAGTTGTTGTTTTCACTTAAAATGTTGTCCATTTCAAAGAAAAGTGAGACAATTTGAGTGGTGATGGCCACACCGCACCTCAGATTGAGGCAAGGTTGACTATTACATGTCAAAAATGACCCATGGATCATTTTTCTATAGTATCAATACAATATGAATGCATTTAGTCAGTTTTCCGTATGCCAGTTGTTGTTTTCACTTAAAATGTTTTCTATTTTAAACAAAAGAGAGACACTTTGAGTGGTTTCAACGACACCTTGCCTCAGATTGAGGCGGGGTTGATACATGTCACATCTTACCCATGGATCATTTTACTAAATTTTCAATAGAAT
The DNA here is from genome assembly GCA_963277665.1 of Viscum album. Classification (NCBI taxonomy): domain Eukaryota; kingdom Viridiplantae; phylum Streptophyta; class Magnoliopsida; order Santalales; family Viscaceae; genus Viscum; species Viscum album. The sequence goes on from OY728146.1 coordinate 551,887,201, forward strand.
CTGAATGCGTTTGGTCAGTTTTTCATATGTCAGTTGTTGTTTTCACTTAAAATGATGTCAATTTTAAACAAAAGAGAGAAAATTTGAGTGGTGTCAGCCACAATGCACCTCATATTGAGGAAGGGTTGACTCTTACATGTCAAAAATGACCCATGAATATTTTTCCTAAAGTATAAATATAATCCGAATGCGTTTGGTCAGTTTTCTGTATGCCAGTTGATGTTTTCACTTAAAATCTGGTCCATTTCAAATAAAAGTGAGACAGTTTGAGTGGTGGTGGCCACACCAACCCACGGATTGATGCGGGGTTGACTCATTCATGTCACATATGATCCATAGATCATTTTACTAAAGTTTCAATAGAATATAAATGCGTTTGGTTGGTTTCCGTATGTCAATTGTTGTTTTCACTTAAAATGATGTCCAATTTAAACAAAAGAGAGACATTTTGATTGGTGTCAGCCACACCTCACCTAGTATTCAGGTGGGGTTGACTCTTACATGTCAAAAATGACCCATGGATTGTTTTCCTAATGTATCAACACAATATGAATGCGTTTTGTGGGTTTTTCGTATGCCAGTTGTTGTTTTCACTTAAAATCTGGTCCATTTCAAATAAAAGTGAGACGGTTTAAGTGGTGCCGGCCACACCAACCTTTTTATAGAGGCAGGGTTGACTCTGACACGTCACATATGTCCCATGGATATTTTTACTAATGTTTAAATAGAATCCAAATGCCTTTGGTCGGTTTTCCGTATGTCAGTTGTTGTATTCACTGAAAATGATGTCCTTTTGAAACAAAAGAGAGAGAATTTGAGTGCTGCCGGCCACACCATGCCTCATATTGAGGCGGGGTTGACTCCTACACATCCAAAATGACCCATGGATAATTTTCCTAAAGTATCAACACATTCTGAATGCGTTTGGTCAGTTTTTTGTATGAAAGTTGTTTTTACTTAAAAGAGTATCCATTATAAACAAAAGAAAGACACTTTGAGTGGTGATGACAACATCATGCCTTTGATTGAGGAGGGGTTGACTCGAACATGTCGCAAATGAACCATGTATACTTTTCTTAATGTTCAATAGAATCTGAAAGCGTTTGGTTGGTTTTCCAAATGCCAATTCTTGTTTTCACTTAAAATGTTGTCCATTTCAAAGAAAAGTGAGACACTTTGAGTGGTGCCGGCCACACCGCACCTCAGATTGAGGCGAGGTTGGCTCTTACATGTAAAAAATGAACCATGGATCATTTTTTTGAAGTATCAACACAATCCAAATGCATTTGGTCAGTTTTATGTATGCCATTTGTTGTTTTCACTTAAAATGTTGTCTATTTCAAAGAAAAGTGAGATACTTTGAGTGGTACTGGACACACCGTGCCTCTGATTGAAGCATGGTTGACTTTTACACATCACATATGACCCATGGATCGTTTTTCTAAAGTTTCAACAGAATCCGAATGCTTTTGGTCGGTTTTCCGTATGTCAGTTGTTGTATTCATTTAAAATGATGACTTTTTGAAACAAAAGAGAGATACCTTGAGTGGTGTCGGCCACACCACACCTCATATTGAGGCGGGGTAGACTCATACAATTCAAAAATGAACCATGTATTGTTTTTGTAAAGTATCAACACAATAAAAATGCGTTTGGTTAGTTTTCCGTATTCCAGTTGTTTTTACTTAAAATAGTATCAATTTTAAACAAAAGAAAGAAACTTTGAGTGGTGTCGGCCACAATGTGACTCAGATTGTGGCAGGGTTGACTAAAACATTTTAAAAATGACCCATGGATATTTTTCTTAATGTATCAATAGAATCCGAATGCATTTGGTTAGTTTTCCATATGCCAGTTGTTGTTTTCACTTAAAATGTTGGCTATTTTAAAGAAAAGTGAGACACTTTGAGTGGTTGCGGCCACACTGCACCTCAGATTGAGGTGGGGTTGACTCTTACACATCAAAAAATGACCCATGGAATGTTGTGTTTACGTATGAATAGAATATAAATGCGTTCGGTCAGTTTTCTGTATTCCGGTTGTTGTTTTCACTTAAAATGTTGTCCATTTCAAAGAAAAGTGAGAAACTTTGAGTGGTACCGGCCACACCATGGCTCAGATTGAGGCGGGGTTGACTCGTAGACGTCAAAAATTACCCATGGATCGTTGTGTTGAAGTATCAATACAATCTGAATGCATTTGGTTGATTTTATATATGCCAGTTGTTGTTTTCACTTAAAATGTTGTCCATTTCAAATAAAAGTGAGACACTTCGAGTGATACCGGCCACACTGTGCCTTAGATTCAGGTTTCGTTGACTCGTACATGTCACAAATGACCCATATATCATTTTTCTAAAGTATCAATAGAAAAAAAATGTGTTTGGTTGGTTTTCCATATGCCAGTTTTTGTTTTCACTTACAATGTTGTCCATTTCGAATAAAAGTGAAACACTTTGAGTGGTATCGACCACACTGTGCCTCAGATTGAGGTGGGGTTGAAAATTACACTTCAAAAATGACTCATGGATCATTGTGATAAAGTACCAACACAATCTGAATCCATTTGAATGGTTTTCCATATGCCAGTTGTTGTTTTCATTTAAAATGTTGTCCATTTCAAATAAAAGTGAGACACTTTGAGTGGTACCGGCCACACCGTGCCTCCGTTTGAGGCGGGGTTGACTCTTACACGTCACTTGGGTGTTTTGAGTTCCATCAAGTGTAGATTGAGGATTTGGGTGAGTCTAATCCTCACCTTGATTCCTCTTTTTGATTAGGTATTTCACTCTTCTCTCATCTTCTTCCGAAGCTCTAAAACCCACTTTTCTGTTGGGATTTAGGGTGAATCTTGAATAGAGCTTATATTGGGATCTGAGGTCTAGGGAGGAGGGTTGGGGGGGGGGGGCTTTCTGGGGGCTGTTCGGGGTCCAGGGAGGATGGTGAGGGGGGGGGGGGGTGTCTGGGGGGCTGTCCGGGGTCCAGGGAGGAGGGTGGGGGGGGGGGGGGGCTATTTGGGGTCCAAGAAGGAGGGCGGGTAATGTATCTAAAACCATATCTATTTATCATACGTCAAATTATGACAGGGCTGTGAACCACCGTGGGGTGTCGTCTTAGATCAGGGCCAAATAATGGCATTACCGCGGTGTGACCATGGCGTGACCGCGGCGTGACCATGGCATGACCGCGACGTGACCGCGGTGTGACCACGACGTGACCGTGGTGTATTGGCCCGGTCTAGCAACATCCAAGGGACATAATCTTCTAGCCAGGAGTGAAGGGAGTGGGATGTGGCGGGGCAACATTCCAGCCATTGCCTCCCTCCCCATTAACTATGGGTGGGTAATGTATCTAAAACTTTATCTAGGTATCATATATAAAATTCTAACAAGACTGCGAACCGCCGTGGGGTGTCATCCTGGAGCAGGGCCAAATCACATCATTACCGCGGTGTGACAGTGGCGTGACAGTGGTGTGACTACGGCGTGGCTGTGGCATGACCATGGCGTGACCGCGGTGTGACAATGGCGTGAGCGCGGTGTGATCGCAGCGTGACCGTGGCGTGACCACGACATGACCACGACATGTTGGCCCGGTCCAACGACATCTGCAGGGTATCATCTTTTGGCCAGGAGTGAAGGGAGCGGGAGGAGTTAGGGCAACATTCCATCTCTCACCTCCCTCCCCATTAACTATGGGTGGGTAATTTATCTAAAACTCTATCAAGGTATCATACATCGAATTCTGACAGGACTGAGAACCGCCGCGAGGTGTCATTCTAGAGTAGGGCCAAATCACAGTATTACCGTAGAGTGGCCGCGGCGTGACCGCATCGTTACCGCGGCGTGACCACTGCATGACCGCGGCGTGACTGTGGTGTGTCGGCCCGGTCCAGCGACATCTGCGGGGCAGCATCTTCCGGCTAAGAGCGAAGGGAGCGGGAGGAGGTAGGCCAACATTCCAGCTATCGCCTCCCTCCCCATTAACTATGGGTGGGTAATGTATCTAAAACCATATCTAGGTATCTTACATCGAATTCCGATAGGACTATGAACCGTCGTGGGGTGTCATCCTGGGGCAGGGCCAAATCTTGGCATTACCGCGGCGTGACTGCGGCATGACCGCGACATGACTCCAGCATGACCGCGGTGTGACCACGACGTGTTGGCCCGATCCAATGACATACGTGGGGAAGCATCTTCCGGAGAGGAGCGAAGGGAGCAGGAGAAAGCGGGGAAACATTCCATCCGGCTCCTCCCTCCCCATTAACTATGGGTGGGTAATGTATCTAAAACTCTATATAGGTATCATACATCGAATTCTGATAGGACTGCGAACTGCCACGGGGTGTTGTCCTGGAGCAGGGCCAAATCAAGGAATTATAGTGGCGTGACTACAGTGTGACCGCGGCATGTCCGCGGCGTGACCACGGCGTGACAACGGCATGACCTTGGTGTGACCGTGGCGTGACCGTGGCGTGACCGCAGTGTGACCGCGACATGACTGTGGTGTGACCGCGGGGTGACCGCAGTGTGACTACAGCGTGACCACGACGTGTTGTCCCGATCCAGCAACATCCACAGGGTAACATCTTCCAGCCAGGATTCCAAATAAATCCTATATAGTTTTCCTTCACATTATAGAAACCAATATTATGTTATAAAAAATAGACTCTTGATTCAGAATTGTGGTATGATAACGGTATATATTTTATATTCGTTGTTTTTAAAAGTTTTTCTAGGTAGTTGAAACTACTGATTGAGAGTCAAATTTTGTAGGAGTATTACTTATCAATGGTATATGAATTTCTTGGAACTATAATAATAATACTTCATTCACCTTGAGAAAAATAGAATTTGAGTATGTTTTAACATCTCAGGATGCAACACAAATCTTATGGGAGAATTCATATATGTAAAAGATATAAGTGACCAATGCGATAAAGAAAATAAAATAAAATAAAAACTAAACTAAAAATCAATCAAAGATCTAAGTGACCAATGCGATAAAGAAAATAAAATAAAAACTAAACTAAAACATACCTGTCTCCTATGACTATACCTCTCACCACCCAACATATAAGTACCACAGTGCCCCATGGGTCAAATCATGTTCCTGTAAGTAAAGGGAAAACATATCAATGTTTCCAAATGATACTATCAAATAGAACATTCCAATTAATTAACAATTAATCTTCCTATTAATGGTATATAATCAATTTGTCCCAAGTTTCAACTTAGTTTGGTTTTGTTAGATACAAGGGATGAGGTCTTATTATTCTTGGTTTTTATGTTTACACTTGAGATATTTATTTAAAAATGATGCATGTATTTGGCATTATTATTTATGGTTTTAGTTCTTAGGTTGTTGTTATAGGGCTTTACCACATGAATATTTCTTGGAATGTAGGGTTCAGTTGACATTTATGCGCTTTAATGTGATTGATGTCACTAACGATGAAGATTTAGATCAAGTAAAATATTCCTAAGAGGATTGGTCCTTGTAGTGATAGGTGTGGGAATTGCACATCTATCGTTTGATGAGGAAATACTTATGAGGATGGATTGAAATTTTGGTAGGTTCTTAGAGTGGGATGGTCCCTCTTAGTATATAAAATGTATTATGAAAGGTTTTAATCCATTTAATGATTCAAGAGTTCAACTAAAGATATGAAGGATGAGATGCTACTGTGGGTATTGGGTATTGTCGGACAGATTGGAATTATAATGCCAAGAGTATTGGTGTGATTTGGCTTAGGATGGAACTTGGTTAGTGGGGCGGGGTTATAATACATGCTTTTGATGAGGTTCTTGACCATATTATTGAGAATATAATGTATATGGGTTCGACATGGTGTGCTTTTGTGACTAGGACAATCATAATGTGAATAATCCTCTTTGTCTAGTTGGATGATGAGATGTGAATCGAGGCATGGGATAATCCTCAAGAGATGAATTTAGACTATATGAATGAGAGGATAGACTAGGATAGGTTTGATAGGATTTGGTGAGTGGCCAACCCAGGTGAGGATGATACGATGTATGGAGACACATGGAGACACTTGGGGTTATTTATGCTATCTCATGGAGACACTTGGGTTATTTCATGACTCCAACATACTCCAAAAATGTTCCCACAAAATGTTTTAGAAAAACAATTCCATCTCATGGAAGACCCCAAGGCTCCTCTATCTTCCAATGTTTCATCACACTCACACCTCATGGTATTACAGTATACAAGTGATCTACGTTAACTTGTCTGGATAGCATCACTACCCTTCATCCGTAGAAAGAAGTAAAATACCTAAGTGGATAATGAGATAAAGAAAATAAAATAAAAACTAAAAAAAACATACCTGTATCTTGTGACTATACATGTCACCACCCAATATATAAGAACCACACCTCCCCATGGGTTAAATCATATTTCTGCAAGCAAGGGGGAAACAGTTCCATTTAATAATCTCTTCATTTTTCATTATGTTCTTTATATGGAATGTTGTTGGAAACACCATACTAGTACACTTAGCCATTGAATATTCACCTATGGTACATTAGTTGAGTTGAATATTGTTCACATAACCCTGCTAGAACCCCGCCGCATCACACCGTGATCCGAGATTAACTACTATGGTGAATAATAACCGATTCATCATAAAATTAAATTCAGAATAGATTTCCCTTGTGTCTTAAATAGCTCTCCTGCTAGTATCCACCATTCCCCGATCAATTGTGAACTCGGTCTATAATGCATTCAAACAAAATTAATACATATATCAATCCAAGCATTATTACTCTCAATACCCCATTTTACTAGCCTGTTGAGTGGTTATAATGTAAAATAATTATAGAGAAAGTGGTTGCTGTGTTTGGGATTGGAAAAACTGTAACATCACAACATTTATTTAAGTAAAAGTTCTATTTAAAGTAACATGAATGTAATAACGCAATGTTTAGAGTCCAAAAATACTCTTTAATGTAAAAAAAAATAACACAAAAACTTAGTTGTTAAACTCAATAGGGGTGTAAAAATGGCATAATGCCTGGTGTGGACCTAGACAGTCTGTGAGACATATTTCTTACAATGGGCCTAGCCCAAGTAGTGTTTAGGGTAAGACTTGAACTAGTGAAGACCCAACAAAGCCAGACCAAACCTAAGCCCAGAACAAGCCTGGCCCAGTCCAATTGATAATTTCGTTCAATATTATTTTAGTTCTATGAATTTTAAGTTTACTATATTTATTATTGTTAATTTATGTTATTTTTTTACATTTTACATTTTTTTAAAAGACTTGGACTGGGACCCAGCCCAAACTATTGATATGTACCATGCCTCATTACATAACTATTTAGTAATTTGTATAACACTTGATGTCACAACCAAACCATTTCCATTTATGTCTTCAATTGGGTTGAAGTCATTGGAATTTCACCCCCCTCTCCCACCACACCAAACTGTCCAATTTCATACTTATGCCCTTTAATGAGTGAAAATTATTCGTTTTCCATGCCTTTGGATTTATGACCTATAAAATATAACCAAACTACTAAAATTTTCATTTTCTATAACTAGTAGACTCCTGAAAATAGGCCACTTAGAACTCATTATGTTGATTTTTGAACCAAATTTTTGCACATTTCCAAATGCCTAATGAACTTAAAAAGACATTTTTTACCGTTTACGGTCCAATAGATTACCCTACTCATATAAATATCATTATATGTAGTATCCATGATCCAAATATTTCAATTAAAAGCATAATTGGAACAAATAAACCATTAATTGCACATTTGAATGAACAAAAAAATAACATGGTTGAGCTAGACCTATGAAGAATTAACAGATGAATTTTTTTGGCCATCCAGACTGTACAAACAAATTAAAAAATGGAAAATTAGGATTACACCAAAAAGATAATAAAATCATCAACTAAATATCCAAAAACACAAAAACCAAGATATTAGAGGTCAGGAGAGGTCAAGTCTACCTCAGATGGGAAGTCCAATGAATTGATTTGGAAAATATTTACGTCTAACTCTTGGGGGGAAGGGGTCAGACCCGGCAATATTATTTCCCAGGTGGGAGGAGAGGGAGCAGAGAGAGGGGAACATATAGTGGAGTGTTCGGCCATGGGGGGTCTCGCGCATGACTGGACAGGGGGTTGGGGGATGTCGGAGGAGGAGATTGAGCCAAGTGGGGAGGGGGATGTCACCAAGAGAGGGAGACGAGAGGGGAGGGGGGAACGTCGCCATGAGATGAGAGGGTAGGGGGACATCATCATTGGCGAAGGAGCTGAGAGGGAAAGGGGAACATCTCCATAGGAGAGGGAGGGGGACTGGGAGGCGGAGGCAAATGCAGAGGCTAGGAGGCGAAGGTGGAGGCCAGGAGGAGGTCGAGGTCGGGGAGGGGAGGAGTTCATGGGGATGAAATGTCATGAGGGAGGGATCCCTAAATTGGGTATCATTTTTCCCAACGGTTAATAAAAACCATGGGTAATATTTCTCTTTCCCAACAGTTTTATTAAACCGTTGGAAAAACCCAACATAAAAAAGCCTATGAAAACAGTTTACTAGAACCTTTGGTATAGGTTCTTTTTCCCAACAGGTTTTCTAAATTGTTGGGAAAAAAGTGTTGGTATAGGCTCGATTTCCAGTAGTGAATCCTTTATCAGTCAATTCCTCTAGTTGCTTCTTTAGTTCCTATTACTCCACTGTGGCCATTCTACAAGGGGTTTTTGATATGGGCCTTGAAACATGAATTAAGTCTATGGAAAACTCAATTTACCACTTTGGAGGATGTCCTGGTAAATCCTCTATAAATACGTCAATATATTCTTGCACAATAGGTACATATTCTATTTGAACATTATTTTCATCACCAACAGTTATTGCATTCCCTTCCTCCCCAATGATTGAATTCAGTAGAGCTACTGGGGGTGGATCTAGATGAGAATCATATGGTGAGGTTTCTTCTATAAAGATAAGGGATTCTACACCATTCTAAAAAAATGTAACTTCCTTCTTCTTGCTATAGATATTCACATCATAATTTGATAGAAAATTCATACTGAGAATTATATCAAAGTCAATCATTGGTACGATGATAAGGTTAGAAACTAAAGCATGTTTATGTGTCATGAGGGTGAGTAATTGACACGCCATGGTTGAAATGATACATCCACTAGGTGTTTTGACTGATAACTCTTTTATTAAATCAAATTGGACATATCAAATTTTATTGGAAAACTGGGAAGATATAAATGAATGTGAAGATCTAGAATCAAATAAATCATTGTCTAAGTTTGATGAAACGATTAAATTACATAACACCACATCATTATTAACTTCAATATCAACAGTTGTGATCACAAAATCTTGTCCCTTCTCCCTTGGCCTTTTCTGTGGCATGTTTCCTTGACTCTTTAGACAATAATTAGCATAGTGTCCCATCTCACAATAATTATAGTATTGAAAATTATTAGATTCCTTCTTCCCCTTAAAATCACCAACAAGATGGAATTTCTATCCACATTTGTAGCATACATCTTTTATATTTAAGCAGGCACCAGAGTGTTTCCTTCCAAAATTATCATAGGGTGAAAATTAAACTCTTCCCTTCTTCCTTGTTTCCTTATTTCATTTTCCAGAGTTTTCATCAGCCCTCTTCTTCTCTTGATTTTACTTAAATTCATAAGACTTAGATAATTACTTTTCTGTCTTGATAACACATGTAACTATATATTTATATGATAAGAATTTTTGGGAGACCAGTGCCTGTAGGAGGAATGGATTTAGGCCATCAAATAATCGATCAATTTTATTCCTTGGATTTCGTATGTAGTCCACAACATGTCTTCCTAACCTTGTGAAGTTAGCTTCATACTTTTCAACATTCACATCTTCCTTTTGCCTCAAGTTTAGAAACTACCTTTTCATATCCGCTTGTTGTTCACAAGGAAAGTATTTATCCAGGAATATTTCTTTAAAATCCCTCCACTCCATCTCTTTAATATCTTTATCCTCTTTTGTGTTTTGGATTAACGACCACCATTAATACACATATCCCGATAGATGATAAACTGCCATGATGACCTTCTCTCTTTCATTACATCCCAAAGTGAGAAATATCTTCTCTAGGTAACTTATGCACTGCCCAACTATAAATGGGTTTGTAGTCCTTTTAAATGATGATGGTTGTTGTTACATAAAACGATCTTAAAAATATCCCCCACATGGTGGATCTAAATTCTCCATATGGGTAAGGTTATAGTTCATAACCTGAGTAAGTTATCCCATTATAGTTATAAGATTCTCTATACCAGTCACATCACCGGATCCAACATCGTTATCTTACATCGGAGGGAAATCCCTACATGGGATACACGTGTTCATGCAGTTTCCATTTATTCCACTAGGATCAATTTCTAGATAATTTCATACACTAGATTAGGGTATGAATCACAATCTTCAATAGAAAAATACTTAGCATAAATTGAAATTCTACGCATGGATAACCCATAATAAGAAAAAGGCTTCTTTGAGGAAAAATCTACATTTCAATCCTTCATAATGGATTGTAATGAAAATTTGAATTATCCTAAGAATATCTCCCGAGAGTGTCAATAACAAGAGTGCAACATGGCCCATTTTCATGTACTAGGATACCCTAGGTCAAGATTGAAACTCCTTTTTGGAGCTTTCACTCCTAGGTACATCTGTGCCAGAGCCACCTCTACCTGTTTGTATCCAGAGAGAGATTTATTTGCTAGAAAGATCCAAAAAATATATTCCTTGAAAAAATACTAGGATGTTATTGTATGATTATCCTCAAATAATATCTTAGGTATTTGTTCCCTAATAAATTTTTTGTAAATATAGTTTCCAAGTTTTCTACAAAACTTCCTCTGATACCAACTGTAAGGACCTGACCCCAGTTGCCCAGAGCTCGTGCCTTATTTCATTACATTGGCATATAAACAAGGAATATGCATCCCTAAAGACCAAGTAGTTTATTAGATTTTGGAAACAAGATAAATAAATAAGTTCAACTTTATATATTTAAAGGAAAACAACAGTAATTTATTCCATTAGAAACATCCATTCCTCCTATATTATGCTTTGAAATCATTCATAATTTACTTCTTCATATCCTGAAAAAATGAAACATAAGAAAGGGGTGAGCTCAAATGCTGAGTAAGAGTAAGAAATATAGTAGAAGATAATATAAACATTAGACATGGTGAATAATTGAAAACACATACCTTTATATATAAACCTGAATATTATATGGAAGGAATATTAATTGAGTAAAAATTTCCATAATATAACATAATCAAGGGTATTCTACTATTCGAATAACCACATGAACTTTCAATTAATATATTAATAAACAGAGAAGTAAATATGCTGGAAATTCAAAAACATTTTTTCAAGGACTCATCCAAGATGTCTAAAAATGATTAAGGCCTTGGCCAAAACCATACATCAAAATGGGAAAGGCCTCATCCAATTCCATGTCTATTTGTCTCATGAGACCTACCGATGCATCGAGGGGATATAGTAGGCCCAAACCATCACATAATAAGTCCAATGAATTCAAAATATGAGTGGGGATAAACATAAGAAACATATACATTCATATTGAAACTATCATATTAAATGTAACTAACTTTCCCCAATCATTAAACATAAAACACTAACCATTCCGTGTAATATGGTGAATGGTTTTAAGATAGATCATCGACAATAAAATTACTTATAAACCATTCATTCCAATATGTTAGATTAAATCAAAAATTATTAAACCCAATAAAACCTAAGAATCAACAATAGTGTTGAATCAGATGAAAATACCTTTATAAAATCATTAAGAAATTCTTGAGATAAATACTCTTTTATTTTGAAAAAAAGATTTATTTTGGAAAAATATTTGTACAAAACCAGAAGTGTAGTAAGATATTATTTTCATAATAAAATTTGTGATTTTATAAATATAATGTTTTCCAAAAAATTATATTATAGAGTTCCCTTAAAAAAGGTAAGAATTTGAGAAATTCCCTTAAATCAGGCTTGTATTTTGGTAACAATTTTGAAAGTTCTATTTAAAATGTGTAACTATCCATAAAATAAGGAAGGTTTATGGTTGGTAAAAATATATAGAACACCCATAAATATTTTATGAGGATTAAATAATAATATAAAATAATTTAATTGAGGTAATCAGTCAATAAAAGTAACCAGAATGAAAATAAAGGTTCATGTGAGAAAACCATTACCTTAAGTATGAAAGTGTTATGATCTTGAACTTAAGATCCTAAAATATGAAATTATACATATTAATAAATTATTTAAGAACCTATTATAAATTTATTTAGTTTATCATAATTATTTTTAGTTAATTTATTCCCTTAGTGATAAGTTATTATATTTAACTTCATCGTTCCAAGGTGTTCATTTTCTTTATTTTCATAATCAGTTCAATTGTTCTTAAGTAATGGAGTTCATGTGGAATGGATGTAAATTTAAAAAATTGAAATTAAATATTATTTATTAACATCCTGAAGTGTTAGTGGTCTTTTATATCATTTGGTTACATTTAAAGAGGATGAATCATTAGATGAAATATGTATGGCATTCACTTAGATTATTTTAGAGGTATTTTGATTATTAGGAACTAGTTTGGTCATACGATTTAATAATAAGTATGCATACTTGTTTTTGAATATTAATTAGGTTATAATAAATATATTATAGTCTTTTTCAACCAAAAAATGGGTTCATGACTAGTAATGAAGAAAAAATTGATGAACAAAACTTCATCATCCACAAAGGTTATAAATTGGAACCACATTGATGTTGATTTCATTTATAAAAAGAAAAGGGAGGGAGTAAGAATATTGATGATGTTTATTCCATTCACATAATATATTTAAATTATATAGATGATACTGGAGTTATCATGGTCATTTGGACAGAGGAGGTGAGGATAGTATAACAAAATAAGATAAATTGAAATGTAACTAAATGAAAAAGAAGTGTGCTTTACATCTTGAAATAACCTCCTTGAGAACCTTCTTAAGGGAAGGGTTTTTTGTCTTTTGTAAATACCAAGAGATTTTTGTAAGTGGGTAGTGACTAGGGAAGGGTAATTGGGTGTATATTTGAGGATATTCAAGGCTTAGAAGAGTGAAGAGAAGAGGGTGTGATGAGGGTGTTTCTATAGTGGAGGAGAGGAGGGTTTTCATAATTTTTTAATCATTAGTTTATTAATTTTCCTAAAGACAAGAAATAGAGATGATTCCATGACCAGTTATAGTAATAAATGTATGTGAGTTCGAACCAAGTGGTATTAGATCACTTATTATGTTATAAATAGTGTATTTACCTGATAATTTTTATATACGGTATTTTACCGTATTTCACTATTCATAAAAACAACGAGTAGTTCAGAAAAATACCAAAAATTCACCCTAACCATTTTTCAACATGTAGAATACAAAAATGAAGTCTATTTTTTTTTAATTTTTTATCTAAAAATGTTTAATTTAATATTTAATTAAAATCATAATTTATTCTAAAAACAATAGTTTTAAAACATTAATTTACTTTTTCCAAAGCATAGTTATATCAAACTTCCAATGGAATATTATTGATATACTATCATAGGTAAGGTTACTATTCATTAGGGTATATCACTATTCATAAGGTTATGTTACTATTCATAAGGGTAGGTTACTATTCTCTAAAAATTATTTTTTTCTTATCAAACTTCAAATAACTTAATAATAACAACTGTGTATGTCAGATTTTCGAAATTCACATCACAGAAGTGAAAAAATTATGTTTAATGGTCACATAGAAATTATTAGTTAATTATTTTGTGATTTTATGTGATTAATACATATTTATAATAAATAATTTTTCATTGAAAAATATTGGTTCCTTACAATATGTTACCATTTTGGTCAGTTTTACCACCTATGCGAATGATGTTACAATTTTTATGTCATAAATGATTATGGGATGTAATATTATGGTAATATTATGTAATAATAATTAATTTATTATTTATTAATCATTATGTAAACCTATTATTAATATTTTAAATATTTATTAATATATAACCTTTTTGACTATTAAACATGTAAAAACTAGTTTATCATGTTTCCCATTTTCAAAAATTGTATTCATGTATTTCACATAATGAAATTAATAATTAAGTAATAATTAGACAATTATTATTATATATTTAAAAATCATTTAATTATGTACTTGAATCCCATTAATAAGAATCAATCCTGCTATCATGAAATTTGAATGAGATAAACAAACAAACATTATAAATCCTCTTAGTGAAAATAACTATAATTAAGTAATATATTTGTAATTAATGATTATAAATAATGTTTATAAAAGGAGATAAATTTTAATAGGTTACTTAATTAAGTACTCAAATTAGTTTTTATCATTATATAAAAGGTTAGAGCAAGGTCGAGTTGGTGAAATCTCTAGGTAAAGGTTTTTCATCTCAAATTACTCTATTTGAGATATGTTATATATTATATACCCAATTTAATTTAAGTTTTTTATATACTATCTAATTAATATGTATATAATTAAATATCATTTATTCATGGTAATTAAATCTCTATTTAAATCTCTCTATCTTCTAAGATATTTTGAGTTGAATACCTCTCAAATTTTAAGGGGTTCTTTGTCTCAAATTTGAACTTGTTGAGACATGTTTATGTCATACACAATTTTTTTTATTTTTCATGGTGAAAATAAATCCCCATTATAATTTTGTATCATTATTCCATTATATTTCATGATGTTCTATTTTATCTTTCTAGGTTGAATGTCTCTTTTTTTCAAAGCATCATACTTAATTATTCTTCGACCTAAAAGTATAACTTTATCAAGAATGAACATTAATATCTTATTTGAATCTTTTCTTAAAGTATATATTTTCCTTCCAAATAATGGCCCCATATATTTTTGGGAAAGATAAGTTGGATTATTTTAAATTAATATAATAATTATATTTACCCATTTTAAAAGTGAAAATATAATACTTCTTTTATCATGTGAGTTTTCAAACAAAATTATTTCAAAATATATTTCACCCCAAATTTAGTTGAATAATATTTATGATTTTTCAATGAATAATTTTTTGAAGTTTATTTTTCAAAGATTAATATTTTACAAAGTTTTAAATTCACAATTTTTAAAATAAATTTTTAAAGTTACAGGTAACTCCATAAATTTATAAATATACTGAAAATAACATCTTACAACATTTTATATGGGAACACATCTTTTTACCACCTTTGGATTTTTATTTTAGACTCTATCTCAACATTTCCATTGTTTCTAAAAGAAAAATTATTTTTCTCCTAGATTAAGAAAATATATGTTTGAAAATTATTTCAAAATATTAAGAATATTTCTTATTTCTAAAGTGATTTTCTCCAAAACTCCATAAAATTATTTTTCATCTAAGTAATTTTAATTTAAAATATCTTATTATTAATCAAGGATGTTTTTAATATTTAATAATCCACTTTATTTATCTAGATAGATTATGTAATGTCATTCTCTTTTGGAGAAATGATCTATCACTATCCTTGTCTTGCCTAATCATTTTTAGCATAAACTAATATTTTTTATTCCAATGAATTTTTTATATGAATACCCTATTATTGAATCATGTGATTTGAGGGTATTAACCTATATTCTATACATTAATTTATTATGAAAAAATTATTATATTAAATGTATACCCTTTATCTATACAGTGTAAATACCATATCTCTATTATATTTATTGAATGATATTTACCTATAGAGTTACTTAATCTATTTTTATTCCCATTTATTTTCCATGGGTATATAATGTAATGATTATTTATTGAATTATTAATGTTTTCATTATGATATTCCTTTTGAAAATTATATGAAACCTATTTTCTTTTGATGATTTTTTTATGATACAATGATTATTTTTTAATTGGCACACAAATGTATGGATTATGAGATTTGTGGGACCTTTATCTCCCACAAAATAATTGGGTAAAGGATTATATATCATGATATAGAAATGTTATGTGAATAGGTTAGAGAGTATATAGGTTCAAAAGGGTATGTGTGATCCTATATATCTATTCTCAAAATTTTACATGTGAATATGTTATCTAGTGCTAGGTTCACAAATGGTGAGTGTGAGGACATTCAGCTCTACTAAAAATTTTATGTGTGAATAGCGAGGAAGGAATCGAGATTCATAAAGATAATAGGTCATTTATTTATTATTATTTGACTTTCTTTCCTATGTTCCACAGCTCATGATTTATGCTTTATGTTTCGTTTTCTTTTTCAATATTTTATGCTTATGGATAACTCTTATTAATTAATGTTACTTTTAATAAGATAATTCTACCAATTCATGTGTTATCACATGTTTATGATCTAACCTTTATGTACCTTTGATATGTTATCCCTTACTGGGCATTTGAGCTGACCACTTCCTATGTTTCTTTTCTATAGTGCATGAAGATGACTATGTCCTGTGGAATGTACATAAAGAGGATTATATTATGGAAAATTGTTCACAATGGTGTAATATTTTTTTTATATTTATAGTCTCAAAATACACTAAAACTTTACATTTATTAGTTTTTGTGAGAAAATTAAGCAATTTAATGTTCATGTTTTGAAAATTATATAAAATAAGTTTTGTTTAGATTAGGTTTCTACAGATGACATGTCGATGGACATCGTCACCAATTTAACCCAATTAAAAGGAGAATGTGATTCTATTTGGGTGAATTTAGACCACTTGATTAAGTTTTATGACTTATTAGAGATTAAATAGTTGAGTTTAGTGGATATTTTATTAAAACAATTTCGAAAGGATTAGATGATACTTCATGTTTTTCTGAAGATGATAATCTTTGATCATGATCCCCATTTTTCCTTCAAGGTATGAAGTGATTTATTCATGATTTTAGAATACATATATGCATTAACACCACTTTTAATCAAAAAATGGATGGTCAAATAGTGATTATTATATAGACTTTGGAAGACATGTTTTTTTCATCTGTTCTAGATTTTAGAGCATCATGGGTGAAACACTTACCACAGGTGGAGTTTTCTTATAATAAAATTGAAAACTCGAATATTAGTATGGACCTATTAAAATAAAAATTTGGATTGACTTATAGATCTCAATTTTTCTATATCAAGGTATATAGTTGAGGATTCTCAATTTGAAATTAGTGAAGAAAACAAAAAATAAAGCAAGGGTGATTCTGTCATGGAAGGAAGATTTATCCCCTATTTGGTTTACCTTTTGAGGTGTTGGAATGTGTTATGGAAATTATTTATTTTTTTACACTTTCACCATAGATGAGTCATATTCAAGATATATTTCATGTATTATATATTTTCTAGTATCATTATGATGATTCTCAAGTCATTGACTGGGGTGAGTTGGAAGTTGAAGATGATAGGACCTTATAGGAATAACCTACTAAAATTTAGGACCATCAATAGAATGTGATTTAAGATCATGGTATTAATTTGGTTCATGTCATATGGTGTAATAATGTTTGGGATGGGTTTACTTGGGATTTTGAGTCAAATTAGTATTCTAAATATCCATAGTTGTTTGATGATTGAGTTTTATTAGGATGCTATGTATAATATTTGTTAATTTATGAGAACATTTATGATGCTTACATGTTTATGTTATTTTTTATTATTATGTGATTGAATTTTTCTTGTTATAGTGATATCCCAGAGAGGTATGACATGGGGTGGATTTTTTGATCCTCTTATATTTTCCTTATCTATTTTTATTTTAAATTCTTATGGATGAGAATTGTTTGAGGGGTACCAGATGTAAGGGCATGAATTTTTTTGAAATACCTTATTTTGAAATTTACTAGGACTTGATTGTGTTGGGAGGGAGTTTAGAGGTGTTTTAGAGTTTAAATTTGATTTTTTTTCATCTAGTGGTTCACTATGCTCTAGTGGAAGTCATGGTAGTAGCCACAGTGGGGATCTTTTTTAGCTCTAGTCATAGTGAGCTATTATTTTAGTGGTTGATGAAACAAGAGACTTAAATTATAATTTTAAGGTGTTTTTTATGATGATATTACCTATTATGAATAGTTAATAGATCTAGTACTATGGTGGATGACATAGTGTTGTTTGAAGTCTGGTGGTTCTTCCCTTTTTAGTGTGTGGATCACTAGAACATGTAGTAACCTTTTTGGTGTGTGTGGCACTTGTATAGTTTTTTAGGGGGGAAAGGAGGACCCAAAAATTAATAGGTAGATGGGGGTATTTCTTATTTTTAATAACATTGATATGACCAAGGAGTGGAAATAGTGAACATGGTCTCACCACATCATTGTCTTGTGTGTGGTGAGATGAAATGGTGATAAATTTTCTTCTATGATATGGTGAGAAATTGGGATGATAATATGATGATTGAAATAATATCCTCCATGATGTGTCAAACTTTAAGGTTCTAGTTAACCTTACATAAAATGGTTTTTCAAAATAACATAAGATTAGTGGGATATGGATCTTTCAAACACCTTGAAAATTAGATCTCTTTTTTCTCCGAGTCACCATGAATATGGTTGAAGTCACCACCCCATGGTGGAGGCCCATTTGTTGGTCTTTACAAATAATGGTTCAAGAATTCATTATTTCATTTTTTATTTTCTCCCTTTGAACTCAAGCTGACCCAGGACATCTTAGAGATCTTTAAATGCTTCTATATAGTGTTTAAACCTATTTTTTACTTTGGGATCAAACTCTCTTGAATCACGGTACTCTTTTATCCTCTTACCCTACTATTCATTTTTCCTTTTATTGTAATGGGTTTCTATGGAATGTTAATCTTTTTTTGGGTTGATATTCAATCATGAACTGATGGTGTTTTCTATTGTTATGTATTGGGGTGGTTTCTTGTAAGTTTATTCGTGGTTGATCCTTGACTCTATCATTCTTGTGTGGTTATTCTTTGAAGCGTTGAACTGAGTTAGGGGATTTATATGAATTGTGTTATCATTCTTACCTGAATTTATTGAACATGAAAATGTTGTTTGAAACATGTTTATGGATGATTTTATCTTTTTTTAGCTACTAAATATTTGGTTTATTGCTAAAGAAACTAGCTCGTAATAAATTTTTTATTTCAAGATGGTAATGGGCAATGATGATTACTAAAATTAAAGTGTTTAGTGATACTATGATCCAAACATTTATTTCATGGTTTTTATAATTGATGTCACAACCTTGGTTTCCCCCTGATTTTTTGTGTTGAAAATATATTTTATTTCTATGTATATACCATAGGGTGTTAGATCCCTTACCATGATTTACTATAAAACTTGGTATATTTAGAATATTTGGCAAGGTATGGGATTGTTTTAAATTCATTATGGTATAGGTTTGATATGTATGAGGTTTTAATAGACGAAAAAAGTTGTGAGTTGGGATTTCATATTTTCTAGATTGTTTTATTGGGGTTTTTGATAGGTTGGTTATCATAGGTAGAGATCTAGGCTTTCTTATTTTTTTTGTTTATTTCTTGGTAACCTACAATGATTATTTTTTTCTTAATGTATATTGATTGTTACTTTGGGAATTATCTCTCTATGAGATGGGTTTGGCCACATCTTAGAATACTTTATATATGTAATGGTAAATTAATTTTAAATAATTCATGGGATTGGGTGTTGATGTTGGTATTCATTAAATGAAAGGAAAACCTGGATTGGGTTAGGATAAATACTATAAGAGCATAGAATTTAAGTTTAGAAATTGTAATTTTGAACCCAAAATCACTTTGGATTTGATGATATGAAATAATTAAACATGAATTGATGACATAGTAAATAAATTATTGGTAATTTTTTAAATTAATTAACAAATTGGTTCATTCTAGACCTTGATACTTATATTATCAATAAAGATATAACTTTATAAACCTTAGTGGTTGCATCCAAGTGTCACATGGGATGATAACTGCAGTTCAAGTATAATTATTAGTAGTTTCCCCTAGTTTTGTTGTGTGATGTACTATTAATTATGTTTTATGATTTAATATTATCCAGTACCTGAGTCAGGAAGGTAGTTGATACCCAAGTGTTTTAGGTTCTAAGTGTTTTCCCCAACATCCAGGATGGTGACGGGAGGAAGGGATAACTACTCCCTCTTCCCCAATCTATCTTTATATATATCATATTATATAGGCATGTTTGGGTGGTCATGGATTTAGGTATAGGGTATGTGTTCATATGGGTTAGGATGGCTCCCAGTTTCACCATACATATATGTTCATGCTATAGTAGCTTAAGGTTATAGAACACACACACACACACACACATACTGACTATACTAACTGTGATTACCATAAATTTACTTTCATGAAATGTAATGGATTGAGTTATAGTGAATGATACATGGGATATGATGTATTTAAAACATACTAATTGGTTATGGATATGATGATATGTGGCTGAGATATATGTGCATGGGTACATAATGGGATGATGATATAGCTATGAAATGGTTTATCAGTTGGGTAGGATGGCTTATATAATGTATTTAAGCATAATAACTTTATAATTAGAGTATGAGAGAGAAAAACTAGTGGGGAAGTGAATGTGGGGTACCTTTCATATAAGTATATACATTGATATATAATTTATTACTTTAATAAATTACATGGTGAGAGAGTCTTGATAAGAATGAGATATGCCTTTTTTCTTACTTAGTTAATGAATTGGTTTCCTCTATTTATTCAATGGGATTTAGTATGTTTTTTTGCATTTTCATGAGAGGTCATTAAGAGGATCCTGTTAAGTATACCTCTCTTCTCACCAAATATAATTATATATAACTATTTTAAGGACTATAGGTTCTGGTTAGTGATTATATTGGAATTACTAACTACTGAGATTAATTATAAGTTGTTTGAGTTCATGGTCACTACTTAGGATTTTTTTTAGATTATCTAAAAATTTTACACTTTGTATGAAATTAAAATTATGTATTGGTATTGGTTATTTATTTACTCTATGGAGTTGATTAGTGGATATTATCTCTTTTCATAAAATTCATTTGTTTAGGGTAATGTCTCCTATTTATGAATTTTATACCCTCAGTGATAGTATCCAACCCATGACCTATTGGAGGAGAGATTCACCGTTCATTCCCATCTTTATTTCCTTCTTAGGTTGGATACTAGTAAATGGGAGTCATGACATGTATAATCAACTATAAGGGTGGGGAAACCATAAAAACTTCTTATACATTTTGGTTTTAGAGGTGGTGGGTTTTTTTATTAACAATAGAATAAACATGGGATACTATGTATTTTTCCAAGTATTCTTGGTTTTAGGTATAGTCACACATATAGACAACTATATAGTCTGGGGAGGTTGTTTAACCAAACTATGTAAGCATGTTTAAGTTTCATGATTTCACTTTAAATTTCCAAAAAACTCCTCAAAATTTACTTATTCTTCTCACAAAACATTTGGGAAAATTCTCCAAGATTCCTAGGAGAATTTAAAAGTCTCTCTCTCTCTATCTATCCCCTTTATCTCTCTTATTTAGATGGATCATTAGTGTGTATTAGAGGTTTGACATTGGATTTCAGTTAAGATTGTATTGACCCACATCATCAATTGTTAGTAGAAATATAAAAGATATAAAATCCAACATTATTAGATCTAGGTTTAATTTTAATTGATAAATTATGATTTGGGAGGTGAATCTTTTTAAATTATTAAAATTATTTAAATGAGATTTTTTGTAATATTTGAGATTCAATTATAGTAGGTAAACATACTATCCTAAAGAAACTATACCACGATGTACATTTTATTATTCTAATAGCATAAAATTTCTAAATTTTAGAATTTTAATATGATTAAATGAAATTAAAATTTTTATTTATCATTTCTAAATTAGCTTAGGGTGAATTTATGTGATTTCTATGAAATGATTTTTTTTAGGTGAATAGTGAAAAGCTTTTTTTATAAATATTGTAACTCTTTTGAAATAATTATAATATAATCATGTCATAAAAATATAAGAAAAAATTTCATATACCATAAAAGAAGTTAATGATTAAAATAATTCATTTAAAATGAATATCTTGAATTTAGAAATCTATGTTTGAATTTTTGGAGCCTAAGTTATATTTTTCATCTAATAAAAAAACTATTTTTGGTTTATTGTATTTAATTGAGTGTTTGGAAGGTTCCATTCAGTTTTTTCTTAAACTAAATATCCAAATAACCCTCCTTGGTTTAATAATACGTCAATAAATGTCACATGAATAAATTATATACATGATTTTAGTGTAAATTCATTTTTGTGATTAAAAAATGTATTCTTCAAAAACTGTTTTCATTGCATTAAGTGTAATTTTATTAATTTTTTTTACCACCTTTAGGAAATGAATCAAATGAAATAGTTTTCATATTTGTAATCATAATATTCAAAATTTTTAATATGTTTAATTTCATTTTTGGTTATTAAAATGAGTTACCATGGTAAAATTTTGTCACCATAGTAAAAGTTAGAAGGGTTAAATAAGGGGTTCAACTAAGAGATAAAGTTTCAAATATCACAAATACTTATCCATAATTTATTATTAATGTGTATTATTGACCTATGTTATCCTATCTTTTAAATTTTGATAACTTGGTTCCATTTTATTTTAAAATTTAATTCAATTTATTTTAATATTAAGATTATTTATAGAAGTTCTACCCTTACACTTATAAAAGGAGACCTTCCTCACCTCACTTCTTCACACCACTTGAGAAGCATAGCTCAACCAATATATAAAAATTACCTACCCAAATATATATTTCACATCCTATAGGTTTAAATCTCACCAAAATAAAAATCTATAAAGTCCTGAGGAGTGATTCAAAGGAGGATATCCAAGGAAGAAGTAATTATTTTAACTGAGTAATTTCAAGTGTCTTTATTCATAAACCACCTAAAAATATTCTATAAATATCCTAACATAATTAAATAATTATCATTATTTTAATGAAATTTTATTTTGTTTACGGAACAAAAATTATCTCCCTTTCACCCATCCATTGGAAAATGAAAACGTTGCTGGTGTTATGTAATAACTACCACCTCCATGAATGATATATTTCATTTTTTACCCTGAATTACATGTATTGTTATAAAAACATATTCAATCAATGAATACTAATAATGTTATGTAATAATAATGAATTTAATATGTTTTAATAATTATATAATGGTAATATATATATATATATATATATATATTAAATTAATTAATTCTTTTAACGAAATAAAAATTTATAAAATGTAATTTTTTAGTATTCTGTGAAAATTGTCACTACAAGTTCTATTAAATGGATATTTGAATCCATAACTATATAAAAAAAATTTACACCTTCATGGAAATCATATTGATGATGAAAAAATTTCCAAGGTGCAAGGAACAAAAATACCAAACCAAAAATATACATAAAAAATAGAACAATTAAAACAAAAATATTGATTTTAACAAAGGATTATTAATAAATGGGTAATGAGAAATTTTAATTGAATTGTATATAACAAGATAAAAATAAATATCTTTATGATATTGATATATAATAAATGTAAATTTATTTAAAAATATGTTAGATCATATTCAACTAATTGGAAGTCCAAGGTAATGGTTTAATTTAAAATTTCACTTTTTACTAGTCTATTTAAAGAATTTTATATTCTTTGTCTCATAAACCCATTCTGTTTTCTTCTCCTATGGTTATTTTTTGTGTTTTTTAATAATATTTCCATTTTACTCTATAATTTTTAAAATAATTTCCTGTACTATAAAACCTTAATTTTTGATGAATTTATGTCCACCTTTAATCCCTGAATAATTTATGGTTTACACCTTATTTTACGCAAATGTTTTTTTCTCGGTTCATCCACTTCCTTGAATTTAGGTTTTCTATCCCTCTCTATATTTCCTTTGACTTTATGTTTCTCATTTATGTTCATATTATATAGTACCATGAATATATTCAATATCATCTCTATATTTCCTTAATCAAATACGCCTTTCTATATATAGTGTTAGTTGAAGGAAGATTACTAAGAATGTTATTCTATTTTTTAGGGAATATTTAAATTCTGTATGCTAGATTCAATACAAATATTTATTTATTACTCGGTAATATTGATTATGAATTGTATTGTTCAATAAATAATTAATTGTATATGTTTAGTTATTGGTGGATCCTAAAATACATAACACATTAATGTATTGGGTAAGTTTCAAGAGACAAAATAGTTGTCATGAGTTGCTTATAATTTGGGTATTTCATCTATGCCTAACAATTTATTAAAAATGTCCCAGTCGAGACCTCAATGGTAATATTAAGATGTATGAGATTACATATTATATCATTAAGAAATCAGTTATTATTGTCGATGTGGTTACTATGTGGTTATTATCCATGGATAAATTTCATGTTCAAGTTATTGATTATATGGTATATTTATTGATTATTATCTCTTCCATATTAATTATGACTTAGGTTTTCATGATAACTTCCATTGTATGAAACCCTGTATTGGGAACTTGATCTCACCCTTTATTTTTTCTTTCCCTAGGGTATTCATAAGTAATATTTTAATGAATTCAAAGATTTACTAAAATGAAAAAGAAAGTTTTTAAAATTTTTATAAGTTGTGTTTTAATTTTCCAATGTAATATAGAAATCATGTATGTATCTAGTCTCCTGATACTACTAAACTATTCAATTTGGTGTGATTCGATCTATTGTATCTTGTACCAATGTAATTTAGTAAACATTGACTCCAGGTTACGGAATTTAGGGTTGTTATAGTTGGTATCAAATAAATTTTAACAGTAACTTTAGGAACTAGATTTTAAATGAACATAACTAGATTGAGTATTACTGTAAACCCTTAAAAATCTCAACAACTTTTACTTGTAAAGATATTTTTATACTGTGGATCAATATTAATATTGTTATGAGCTAATTAAGTTCCAAACATTGTCAAGAGATGAATCTTAGTTGAAGGAATTTGAAATATATCAATAGTCATAATTAATGTTGGGATTGTTGAAGTGTCTCATTTCCACTTTAATTATTTATTATTTTATATTATGACAATTATAATATCTCATAATTTTATTTTTTTGGATAATTATATATATATATTATTTAATTTTAATTATTCTTTAGTTATTCATCATTTATTTTTATTATTCTTATTATTCTTATTATTCTTATTTATAATTATTTTGGTTAAATATCAAAAAAAAATTAATTTTTAAGTATTTTATTTACCCTTATATAATATGTGTTATGTTTTATTTATCTTTACACATGGATGGTTATACCCCTATGTATGTATTATATTTTTTTTATGTTTACCTTTACAAGTTTTATTTATTACCCTTACACATGTTCATGTTTACCCTTACTCAAGTATAGAATTATACTAACATAATCTGTATAAATTCCTATTTACCTTTACACAATGCATGAAATTCCAGTCCACCCTTACACAGCACATGATTTCCCTCATGTATTGTTTGATTTTTTCTTATTACCCTTACACAACCTATATAAAACTCTATTTACTTTTATCTATCATTTGAAAAACATTTTTTACCATTAAAAATTGTTTGAAAAATATGTTTTAACTTTATGAATATAAGAAAAATTACCTATATATAGATTTGAAAATATTAAAATTATAGTTTACTCTATTTTCATGATTTTATAAGTATATTGATTTACTTCATGTTCATAACAAGTTTTTAAATTTTTTAATCATTCTATAAATTCTTAATAATGATATAAAACCTATTTTAAGTCATTTAAGAGTGTTTTAAACACATTTATATGAAGATTGATATTTTTCTTAATTTATGCATAAAATTTTAGTAGATATTTTAAATATTTTGAATTTATTTTTTAGGTTCATTTCTTGATTTTTTATTCTAAATTAATATTTGATTCTAAAGAAGTTATTAAATTTTTTTTGATATTATTTCATGAATAATATAGAAATATATTTGAAATTAAATTTTTATATATTTCGATTTGAATCATTACAATATTTTTTTAGATATCTTTGAACTATTATATTAGATGTTTTTCTATCTCTTTAAACGTGTGATTTCAAATGAGTTTTAATTATATAAATGGTTTTAAATTAAATGATAATTTGTTTATATCTCTCTCTCCTTGACAATGTTGGATTGTTATTATTATTATCTTGAATTTTAATTTCCTAATGAATCGCTTGGACTTATTAAATTACTCCTATTTAAAGGGCTCGAGCCATTATTATAAAAAGGATGGTGGAGGAAACATGGTTGTGAAGTCACTTTGTGATATGAAAAAAAAGAAATAGAACATCCATGAAATGAACTAAACATCTTATTAAAGCACTAAAAGGATATGGGTCACAATTCAAACTAATGTCCTAATTGTCACAAGAATCTACCTTAGAAGAGGCCAAGGGGAAAGGAAAATCATATAAATCACTACAATAGGATTTAAGGTCCCAAATGATGTGATAATATATAAATTAATAGTAAAATGAAATCTAACTAATGATTTATTTTATTTTGTATCTACACACTCTTATATCTTGAATGTTTTCCAAGAACATTAAATTATACCCTAACACCCCGAGAAAGTAGTTGTCATACAAGACACCCAATGAAAATTTTATTACAATGAGGATATGTAATTCAGTACCCATTATGATGCATAGACATAAATTTCAGGAAAAATTGATTATTATAACAATGGTTTACTTTGACATAATCCATGTCATAGATTATCTCTCAATGTATAATACACAAATTTATTTCCAAGAGAAGGAGATTAAGATTCATGAAAGAGGCATGAGAATCCTTATCTTTATAGGAAATACTTCATTATATGAGTTATGTCTAGATCCATCTCCAGTATCCGACATTAATGAAATTATTATAGCAAAATATAATACACAATCAATGGATGGGAAAGGAAACCTAAAAATAGCGTATGTATCTATTTTTAAAGAATACATTGATATATTTTTTAAATAATTACTTAGACATACACCTGAGCATAAAGCTGAGTTTTCCATTAAAACCATACTTGATTCAAAAACTATATATAAGAATCCCTATAGAATGTCCCCATTATAATTGATGGATTTGTAGAAACAACTATTGGAGTTTTCATCTTAGTGTTTCACCTTGAGAAGCCTCTATTATTTATATCAAGAATAAGGATGAGTCTATAAGGTTGTGCATCAATTATAAGGAAATCAATGCCATTACTATAAAGAATAAGTATCCTATACCATGCATTGATGTTTTATTTGATAAAATTTAAGGAAATAAGTAATTTTCAAATATGGATATTTGTTTTGGGTATCATAAATTGAGGGTGAAGTAGGATAATATACCAAATATGACCTTTCATACATGGTATAAACATTATGAGTTTATTATAATTCTCTTTGGGTTGAATAATTCACCCTATGTATTCATAGATTTGATGAATAGATTATTAAAGAATTATCTTGATAATTTTATTATGGTATTTTTTGATGATATCTTAGTATAATATAAATTCTATTAAGCACATAAGAATCAATTGAGAATGATTCTTGAGACTCTCATAGGAAATAAGTTACATGGAAATTTAGAAAGTGTGTTTTTTGGCTAGGAAGTTTCTTTTAATGGGTATATTTTCTCCAAGGATAGGATATATATTGATCATTTTATGAGAAAAGTAGTAAAATAATGGCCCATGCCAACAAATATAACTAAGATACATATTTTCCTTAGATTATTAGGTAATTATTCGTGGTTTTCAAAAGTTTTCCTAATTGGATAACCTGTTAACCAAGTTAACACACAAAGGGGTTCAGTTTATAAAGTTTTAGGATTCTGAAGAATTTTTTTAGGAGCTAAAGAAGATATTATTTAATGCATCAGTATTAACATTACCATTGATAAATGATGGATATGTGATATAAAATAATATATTAAAGAAAGTGATATGACACATCCTTATATAGAATGATAGAGTTATTACTTATTCATCATGGTCATTAAAGATCCATGAATTAAATTATCTAACTCATGATATTGAGTTATCATCTATAATATTTTCCTTGAATATATGGAGGCACTATTTCTATAGTGAAATATGTGAGATATATATGGATCACCAGAGTTTGAAATACATATTATCATTGAAATAGATAAAAATGAGATAAAGTAGGTAGCTATAAAAACTCAAAGACTATGATTTCTCAATAAACTACCACCCTGGGAAAGAAAACAAGGTTCTTGATTCATTGATTATAAATAATCATGGAGTTTTGATCAAGACAAGGATATAAAAGGATGCTATATTCAAGGATTTAGTAAAGTTGAATATGAGAATTATTATAAAAGGGGGAACATCAAAATTTTTACAAATGATTTCGAAAATATATTTATTATGTAAGATAAAAAGGTACCAAATTTATAAAAAGAGTTTAAAAGAGAAAATTAAAACCACAAATAATGGTATGTTGGAAAATATCATCTATGAATATGGTATATTAAAATCTAGAAAGAGACTATATATTTAATCCATAATTGAGATGAATATGGAATTAATAGATGATTTCCATTGATCAAATTTCAATATACACCTTGGTAGCACCATGATTTATAGGAATTTAAGAGATTTTTTTTGGTAGGACAAAATGAAGTGGGAAATTGATGACTATATATCAGGTTTCTTGGTTTTTTAATAAGTAAATACTAATAGAAAACATCCTAAAGGTGTTAAGAAACCTCTTTCTATACCAATATTGTAGTGGGATGAAATTACTATGGAATTTTTCACTAGAATAATAAAGTCTCCTAGGCGTAATGATACTATATGGGTTATTGTTTACTACTTTACTAAGTATTTATATTTTCTTACTATAAGGGAGGATCTACCCCTTGAGTTCATTGAATGAATATATATTAATGAATTTGTGAGTCTTGATGGTGTACCTATTTTTATTATTTCTAATAATAACCCATGATTTACATCTTAATTTTAGAAGATTTTTTAGAAGGATCAAAACATCAATATACACTTGAGAACAACCTATCATCCTCAAATTGATGGAAAATATGAAAGGAATTTTCTAACATTAAAATACATTAAAATTTTGTTCTCACTTGACTTAATTTACATGAGATCAGTATCTACCTTTGTTAGAATTTTCTTATAATAATTTCTTCCATTAAAGTATTCAAATGGAAATGTATGAATTATTTCATGAGAAGATATTTCATACTCTATATTTTTGGGAAGAATGTGGATAAATGAATCTATTAGGCCTAGAAATCATTAAGGAGATAATAGTGAAAATGAGAACTCTTTAGAATCAAATTAAGATAGATCAAAGTAAATAAAACAGCTATATCAATAATTAGAGAAAGGGATTATAATTTTAAGTGGTGGATCATGTTTTCGTAAAGGTATTTAAATGGAATAGAATTATGAGGTTTGATAAAAAAATAGAAGGTAATTCCTAGTTACATCAAGAATTTTGAGATTTGGAAATAATTGGAGCTAAAACGTACCATTTGAAAATTCCACCCAATACCTATAAAGTATTATGTGTTCCATATCTCTTTATTGAGGAATTACATGATAGAGTGACACATATTTCATTAAACACATGAAAATTTAATTATTTATAACACATAATAACTACTTTATAAAAATGAGTTGGGTGTTAAACCGACAGGGAAGGAAAAATATTTGTGCAGACCAATAGATTGAAAATGAAGAAAAATAAAACACATAAAGATCACTATAAAGAAGAAAAAATAATACAACTATATATATGAGAAAATGAGAACAATAATAGAAAAAATCAATAATCAAATGAAATGTGGATTTCAACTGCACGATTTAGAATAATTTCCTCATTCTTGGAAAATTGATTTCAATATAACCCACAAGATTAATTAGTTCAATCTCCTTTCTCAAGAGGGAAACCTATTGAGGGATGATTCTTGTAAATTTCTACTTTAAGTATCATCTAGATAAAATTTAATTGAATAAATTATAATCAAAAGCAATATTTTCAAAATATTCTGACATTTTGAAAAAAAATATCTAGAGGTGAAATCAATTTTAAAAAAATAACATGAAGAAGTAAAAGTATGAAACCAGAAGTTTAATTCCCTTGGAAAAACTTTAGCTGATTTTTTTCAATTCAATAATCATATAATAAATAAATTAAAATATCAAGAGTACTGAAATAAAATCAAATATATTGGGAAAGAGAGATCTTCCCGCTGAAATTACTTGTTGAAAACAACATTGCCCAAGCTCTCTCTCTGCTCTAAACTGGAGATCCTTTTTTAAAGGTGTTACACCCATATCCTCTCAAAAATTATCTAATGAAATGTGTCTAATCCCCTGGAACAGGAAGAAATATTTTTATTCATTTTAGAATGGTTATAGACCTTGTGCATCCACTAAATACAGTCCACACCTAATCACTAAACAAGTGTCTTTGGTCACCTTTCTTTTTTACCTGCACATGATCTGAGTAGAACCTTTGAAACAAAATGCACACCACCCATGCGTAGATCTTGATTGAATAATATTTTTCAAGAGACCATAATATTTCACTGCCTATGCCACAACATGTGACTTAAAGTAGTCACATTATAATTCCAACTTAATGTATCATCTATCTTTAAATATACTTTTAATCAGGTTCAGAATTAGTTTTTCACAACTCAAATTTAGTTTCTTTAGCTTTACAAAATCTATTCAAGATCATAAAAAACTTCACTTCTCCCTTATGTGTGCATCTAAAGTCCCCAATCATCATTAATACATAAAATAAAACACCAATAATGCTTGTTAATGTTACCTCGAGGTCGTGAAATTGGATAACAATTGAAGCCCCTTTATCCTGCACATGGGTTAAACTAGGGAACTAAAAAAACATTTCAATTATCCTACAAATTTCTATGAACCTGTTTGAAAATCATCTTCTTCAAAGATTTTACCATCTCATACAAGCAATAATCTTCATTTCAATAATGATATTTTTAAAAAAATTTAACTTTCTTCAACCTGAATTTTCTGGGTTTCGACATGTCTCAGTTTATTTGATCCTAATCATACATAATATGGTGAAGTATGAGCCTTTGATTCATATATGGACTAAACAATAGGTTTTGATAGAAACTCAATATTTAAAAAGGTTTGTGTTTAAGAACTTGATCATTTAATAGATTTACCAAACTATTCTTGCCTCAATCGGCCTTGATTTATCATCACTTAAAGATCCAATATTGGTGTAAGATCAAGATTATTTCATCATATATGGTTAGAGAACCTAAATTGTAGCATTGGCTGTACTCATATTTTCAAAACTCCCATAAAAAGATTCCTATTTTCAAGCTGTTTTAATTGAGCTTGGTTTATCTTCTTATAGGTATCATTGGATCATATTCTTCAATAAAATTACTTCGATCATTGGATACATGATACCATTGAGTTCATTGAATTAATATTATAATCTTAAATAATTAATACATTATCTTAAAATCTATATTCTATATTAATAGAGTATCTACAGTCAGCTAGTCCAGAAAGCATCAGAGTCGTCACCTCAGTTTTGGTCTTTACCAAGTGATGGTTTTGGATTGATATTCGAATGTTTATCTCAACATCAATTGGGAAACTAATAGTTTTTATCAAGTTTAACATATTGAGATATATTCTTCATTGGTGCACTTAGATTGACTCTATAAAAACTCATACGATCATTATCTTCACTGATTTCAGTCAAGTTCCCTTGAAATATTCCTTAATTGATTGGACCATGCATATTCCTTCATGAATTATTAACCCTTCATTGAATCTTATATCTCTAGCTTTATATTTAGTCAAGCATCAACTGTAGAAGGATCCAATTACATTAGTTTTGGTTTTCCTCATGTGGTAGCTTGTTGGTGCGATAATTTTAATCCCCTCAATCACAATAGATTCAAACTTTCGTTTCAGGCAATTTTATTTTATCTCATGGTTTATTGAAAATTGAGGGTGTGTTAGCTTGATGGTGGAGGGTGTGGTCACTTGGTATCAACATGCACATTCACTTCTTCTCAACCCCTTCTGATCAGTATTATAATAACTTGATAATATCATTAAGTGATCATGGATGATTCATACCGTAAGTCTGGCCTTCATGAAAATACTTCATGTAGACAATTATACCTTTTCTAAAAGATATAAAAAAATGTAAAATTTTATTAATTAAAATGTTAAAAAAATAATAATAAATGAATCAAATGATTTTTAGAGTAATATTAAATTACATAAATATATTTTCTAATTAAAAAAATTTGAATACCAAAAGAAATAATTCATTTTACAAATACCTAGAATATATAAAAAACATCACGAATTAATTTTTTCAATGAAAACATCAATAATGAAATTCAAATAAAATGTTATAAAAATTTATAGAAATATTTGACAAAAGAAAATTTAATCTTTTATAACACTACATAAACCATTTTCAAATAGTATTTTATGGAATTTAAATTTCAACCAAATAATATAAAAAATTCAATAATTTTTCTCAAATGACTAATTTTGTCATTAAAAAATAAATTAAATACCTAAAAGAGACGTGATTAAAATTAATAAAATAAAACTACAACAAATTCACCCACACTTAAGACATTTATTATTCTCAATAAATTAATTTTACAAATTTAGTGAAAGAAAATAATTTTAGTGTGAAAAAGTGAAATTCCAAAAAAAATAACTTTTCAAAAAAAAATTATTTCCCATGGACTCCTTAAAAAATGTTTTCTCTTATATAATTTTATTTTGTAGTGAAAAATTGTTTTTGGTTTTAAAAAATGATTGAAATTATAAATTTGGAAAAGTTTTAAAAAATACCAATTTACATTTAACCAAGACTTACAAAATTCTATTTACCTATAGGTGAATATACATAGATAATTAGAAGTCATAATAGTTAGAAAATCTATTTGGATGAGAAAATTTAATAATTATAAGGAAGTGTAAATAATCTATCCAATATATTAAAGAATAATTCAATGATGGAATAAAAGAAAAAGAGGCTCATCGTGGTTTAAGTTTTTTATTTCATATCCCATTTAAATACATATATTAAAATTTTCAAATCCAATAAAAAGATTCAAGACCAATTATGATTATAAATCTTAATCCCTAAATTCGACCAATTATTTTTTTAAGAAAATAATAAATTGTCTTACGTGATTAAATCCATGAGAAAGAAGAAAAGGTTAACCACTTTAACGTGGTATTTGAAATATATATTTTTTAAACAAATTGATCCACTGAATTATAAAATTGAAGATGAAAACCAATCAATTTTAAAAAATTTATAGGTGTTGTTTGATGTTTAGTACATTAAAAAACATTTAAGAACATTTAAAAAGGCCCAATCTCCCACAATTAAAATCCAAAAATGTCCCAAATGTTGAACAATAAAGTGGGGGGGGGGGAATTAAAACAATTATAGTTTAAAATATTTCACAATAGATTAATTTTAAAGAATGATCAAGGGTTAAAATAAAATATTAAAGAAACGTGTTTCAAAAATTTATTAAAAGTTTTTAACACATAATTGAAAAAGAAAATTCATTTTACTTATTTTTATATAGGCATAAGAAATTTCTAATCAGCTAAAGAAGAATCATGTAAAAAATTGATAACAAAAAAAATGTGGGTACATCTCCCACACTTAACTACTAGGAGTAGAAGATATAAAAACATTGAATCTCAATAATCTGTTAATAGTCAATATGGAATAACATCAATAACAAAGATGATAATTATAGTAAAAATATATAAATTAAAACAAACACTCCCTTGATTTAAGAAGATTTTACTTTCAATTTCATCCAAAATTATATCCTATGAAAGTAATGAAAAACTATAGGATGATTGAAAATGAGGTATGATCCAAGTATAACCCAAAAGAAACTCATTATTAACTTAAAAAATACGATTATTCTATAGTGAGTTGCACAATTGCTTTATCTTGAAATTAAAAGGAGGAAACACCAATGTTAAATCCAATAATAAATAGAGAGTATCAAATATAATAGAACAAAATATTATTAACAAAAAAATAAAACACACCAAAATGACCATAGGTTGATCCCCATGAATAACTCAATTTAGAGTATTTAGTTAGATTTCAGTGAAAAACAATTTTAAAGAATAAAATATGGAAGCCAAACCCTTTAGATACGCTTCAGAATAATGTTTGATCCTATGAATTTTTACTAAAATTGGTATATTCTATTATCTAACAATTTCAATAGATTCATTTTTAAGCACTCTAAGAATATTGAAGGGTCTAGACCACTTAAATTTCAATTTTCCTAGAAAGATATTAAGTTTTGAATTAAATAGAATAACATTTTGATCAGTCTTGAATTTTATATTTTGAATTATGTAATCATGAAAAACCTTATCCCTCTCTTTAAAAATCCTATAATTTTCATAGGAATCTATCCTAAATTAATCTAACTCACTGATCTCAATATTTTTTATCTCTCTAGAAGTCTTAAAATCAAATCTTAAAGCCATAAGACTTATGTTGCTACTCGACTGGTAAATAGGGAGATCCCACTAACAAAAAATTATATAGAGACATACAAATTGGGGTTTGGAATACTTTTCTATAGGTCCATAATGATTCATATAATTTCAAAGACCAATCCTTCCTATAATTAGTAATAGTTTTCTATAAAATATTATTAAGCTCCCTATTTTAAATTTCAACCTCTCCACTGATTGTTTATGGTAAAAATTTCATATTTTATGAACACACCCATAATTCTCCATCAAGGATTTAAATTCGAAAATTTTAAAATGGGTTCCAATATAAGTGATAAAATCCTTTTGGACTCTAAATATTGAAAATATGTTCTTTTTGATTAATTTGATCACAATTTTAGCTTGATTGTTGGGGAATTCCATAACCTAAACCCACTTTGAAACACAATAAATAACCACCATTATATTCTCATTTCCATGAGAATATGGAAATGGTCCCATAAAATCCATCCCTCTAACATAAAAAATCTCAAATTATAAAATAAATTTATATGGTAGCTCATAATTTCTTTCCAATATTTCCCATCATTTAGAACTTATCATTGCCAATAAATAAAATCTTAGAATCCTTAAACAATGAATTCCATTGAAATCCATCTTGAAGGAATTTGGGGTTGTCATTTCACCCCATGATGATATACCTAAGGTGATGAGTGGAAACTCTCCAGAATAGGAAACATTTCTTCTTTTGGAACACTCCTGCTCAAGATTATATCATAAAACCTTCAACATAGTAAAGTATCACCCCACATATAGTATTTAAGTTTAGATATAAACTTCTTCCTTTGATTATGTGTGAAATATTTTGGCATAAATCTTACTATTAAGAAATTTGTAATATCTGCATGCCAATAATATTTATTAACTAAAACAATGAGTAACTTTTTATATAGAAAGGAAGAATTAATCTCTCCAATATCAACACATTGATTACTATAAAACCTACATAGAAGATATAAAACAATATTATCAATACCTCATTTATATATAATCTCTAAATCAAACTCCTATAACAAAATTATCCACTTAATGTGTCTAGGTCTAGACACTTTCTTAGATGGTAGATACTTTAAGGTAGTTTGGTCTCCGAAGACTATGGATTTGGAGCCTAATTAGTACTACTTAAAATTGTATAGATAAAAAAATATCCAAAAACTTCTTCTCACTAGTGGTTCTGTTCCTTTGAGAATCATCTTGAAGTATACTAGCATAATACACCACATGCAATATCCTAAATTTCCTTTGGCCTAAGATAGCCATCCAAAATACATCACTAATATCACACATAATTTCAAAAGTTAATTTCTAATCAGGAGTAATGATTATGGGTAATGAAGTGAGTTATTATTTTATCAAATTAAAATATTCAAAACATTTTTCATTAAATAAAAAGGGTGTATCTTTTACCAATAGTTAACACATGGGATTTGATATTTTTTAAGAATATTTAATAAACCTTTAGTAAAAAAATAGCATGACCTAAAAATATCCAAAAAAACCTGTAATTTTGAGAAGGGGGGAAATTTATGAATTAATTTTATTTTGTATTATCATCATCAATTTCCCTGTTAGTCTCTTTATATCTTAACACAATTCCTTTTGTGACCATAAAATAACATTTTCCTAGTTGAGAGATATGTTTTTATAACAACCCTTCTCTATATTCCATATTTAAACATGCTTTATTACATAAAATTAAAATTAATACAACTCATAAGATTGAGAGTCCTAGTGTATTTTGGGTTTAGAAACATATAATAACAACTTAAAACATGAAATACAACAACGTCTATATTGAAAACTTCTTTGACATGACCACAACATTCCTTTGTACATAACACTACATGGGATAACCTGAGGACATACATAAGAGAGAGGTGAGATATAAAGCCCAGTATGAGAATACACATGGAATAACATGAGGATAATAATTAATTTTATACAAGTCATATCAATGAGGCATAAATGGACATGAATAATAAGGCATGATATAACATGATAATCATAACATGAGAGATGTGGTAACAACATAAAACACTGAATCATAATCATAAGTCAAATATAAACCACCAATTCATCATGGTAAATAAATTTACAATAAATTAATCAGGTAAAACCCTATCAAAACATGACTTATCATGATACTAAACATTACCCAATGCATTGGAGTGCTATCAGGGCACACCCTTCATAAACATATTTATCTCAGGCTTAAGTGTGACACATAGATCTTATAGCATGGATTCATTCAACATCATAATTTTATTCCATGATATATATATGTGAAATATGTACATTTAAGTCCCCAATAAAATGGATTTTGTGAATAAAGGTGAATACCCCTGATAGAGAAATGGGTACAGTATTCACTACACCATTATTTTGGCATGGTAAATCGTGGTGTAATTTCGACAACATAACAACATCATATTGAAATTCTTAAAATGGATTAAAGAGAGAGAAAGGGGTATCTCATAATTTAGACCTGAAATGGATAGTAAATGGGACATGTAATTACATTACCAAACATAAGTAGTTGTAAATATAAGGATTAACATAAAAAAGAATCTTGAAGGAATATGTGAAAGCAAAAGAACTCTTACAAAATTTCAGCATGGTATTGCTGTACGTAAGGGTTATTAGGGGAGTTAAGTGAGAGTTAAGGGGGATATAATAATATATAAAACAAGTTTATAGTTAGTTGGATAGTTAATAATGTATCAAAACATAAGAAAATAGAAATTAAAAGGAATACCATAAATGAAGTGCTTGACTAAAAGAGGAGAGAGAATCCCACAAAAAAGTTTTGGCATTGTAACGGGAATAGTTAAGGGTTCAAATAAGAAAAATAGAGGATACTTCATTAAAATAACATAAAATTGATAGTAATTTAATGATTAAACATGAATGGTAATACAAGAAATTGTAATTAAAAGAACAAATATCAAAGAAGGTGCTTGAATTCAAAGGTGAGGAGAGAAATCCCTTAATTAGATGTGTGACTCCAAAGGCTTAGGATAGGCTTGTTGATTGCCTAGGGGTGACCTGGGAGGACTCTATAGAGTATAGGGAAGAGGGTGGGTGATATTAAAGGGGTTTTAGTGAATATAAATGGGATATTGGGTGGGTTTATATTGAAAAGGAGAGTGATTTCTTTATTATTTTGGTTTTGGAGACTACATAATAAAATATTCAAAACCAAAAACTATCCCATAGTTTTGGGCCATGTTTTATGGAAAATGGGAGTGGTAAAAATTAATTTATGAGTCAAAGGTAGTAAGATAACAAAATATTTCCCTTGCTTATGTGGTGGTGAGTCATACTTTCAATGAAATGATTTTAAAATATTAAAATATATTATAAGTCTTGGAGGATTCACTAAGGATTTATAAAACAAATAAAATATAGATAAAATCACATTATTTTAAAAGTAAAACATAAATTTGGACGAATATATATTTTATATTACTTATTACATCATTATTGTTCCATTATTATGTCATAAAACACATCGTAAATTTATATGATATTTAATTTTACAATGAAATTTGACTATCTCAGAAAATTATGAAAAATTCACCATTGGATAATTTCAACATTCTTATTTAAAAAATAATATTCATTTTATCTAAATATTTTTTTAAATATTTTAATTTTAAATTTCAAAATAAAAAAGACATTTATTGAAAATTGATGGGTTTTTGATAATAAGAGTATTCGAACACTAATAAAAATTACATTTGACTTCATAAAAATTCTGTGATGATTTATATTTAATAAAAGTAATTTATAATAATATTTTATTAATTTGTATTTATTTAAAATATATATTAATTCTTCAAAATAAATTTCTTAATTAACTAAAAATACTATTTGTGCTTTAAAAATTATTTACAAAGTAACAATAATAAGATGAAAATATATTCATTATTTTATACAAAAACAATGTACATGTTCCAATTTCTAGGGTCTTGATACATATACCTTTATTACACCAGCATTTTCCCTAAGAGTAAGGTGTGGGATGGTGGGGGCTTTTATGGGGCCGTTTAGTGAACATGGTATGGGTCGTGATCTCGATGATCTTGAACTTCTCCTATAAACTGTTTCACTCATGATTAAGTTGTTGGATATTAGCTTAGGCTTGGTCTAGGGAAAATACTAGAAATTATATCTCCATTGGAAGCTTTGATAAATAGTATTTATAGGGTATGATCATACTGGTTGAGGCTATCACTTCCTTTGTCTGTGCCGAAATGATTTAATAAAACCCTAAATTTATACTAGTCATGTGATCACTATTCAATAGCTATATTATCAATGGTAAAGATAACTAAAAATATTTTAAATCTAATTTTATAAAATAAATGAATATTTTTTCTATATCTATAAGATATTTAATTAAATCAAAAGTAAGGGAATTTTATTCATAAATATTTGGATCATTACAACCTTCCCCCATTAAGAAACTTCACCTATGAAATTTACTTTTCTCACACTAAAATAAATGATGGTAACTCTACTTAATCACCTCATATGGTTCCCACATTACTTAATAAAACTTGTGATTTTGAAACAACACTTTGACGAGGGGAATTGTATTATTTTGTAGAATTATTTCTCTATGATCAAATATCTTCATCAGATGCTTCTCATAGGAAAGTCCATTCTTCAAAGCTACCAACTTTGGATTGAGTAAATGTGATAGTTTTAGTATGTACTTTCTTAATAGGGACACATGGAATACAAAATGTACTTGAGACAGGTTTGGTGGGAGTGCTAGTTGATAAGCCACTGCCCCGATGTGATCAAGGATCTCAAAAGGGATGATGTACCTTGGACTAAGCTTTCCATTCTTCCCAAATATGATCACTATCTTCCATGGAGATATGTGGAGGAATAACATGTCTCTAACATCAAACTCTAGGTCTCACCAATGATTTCCAACATCGCTCTTTTGTCGACTTTGAGTAGCTTTAATGTGATGCTAGATAGTCTTAAACTTCTCCACCATTT
The DNA here is from genome assembly GCA_963277665.1 of Viscum album. NCBI lineage: Eukaryota > Viridiplantae > Streptophyta > Magnoliopsida > Santalales > Viscaceae > Viscum > Viscum album. Next base: position 551,926,983 of record OY728146.1, read on the forward strand.
CTTCAACAATTTCAGGGCCTAGAAGTTTTCATTCCCTAACTTCATCCCAACATGCCAGTGTTCTACACCTCTTCCCATAAAGGGATTCATAAGGGGCCATTTAGTTTCTTGAGTGGAAACTATTGTTATAAGATAACTCCACCGAAGGAAGATGTTGGTCCCATCCATCTTTGAAGTCTATTGAACAATCTCTCAACATATCCTCAAGTGTTTGGATAGTTCACTTAGATTGTGCATCAATTTGAGGGTGATAAGCCATAATGATGTTCTGTTTAGTTTTTAGATCATAGTGAAGAATTTTCCAAAACATAGAGGTGAATCTTGGATCTCGATCAGACATAATATATAGTGGTACTCCATGAAACATTACCAATTCTCTATTGTATATCCATGTCTGTTTATTGAGTGAAAAATCCTCTCAAATCACAGTGAAGTGTGCAGTCTTTGTAAAATGATCAACAAAAAACTAGCCAACATTATTTTCTTTGAATATATTTGGAAGTCCAGTGAAAAATTCCATGGTGATATTTTCCCATTTCTAAGTTGGTATAGGTAATGGTTGCATCATCACCTTAGACTTATACCTTTTAGATTTCAATTTATGACATACTAGAGATTTTGATATACATTCTGTTATGTCCTTTTCATGTTATCCCACCAATAATGTTCTCAGAGATCTCAATACATCTTTGTGTTTCCTAGGTGAATGGATAAAGTCAAACTATGTGAATCAGCCAAAAGTTCTTTCTTTAACTGAGGATTTTATGGAACACATAGTCTTGAACCAAATATCAAAATTTCTTATTCATTAACATTTAACTCTAAGGATTCCCTATTTTGATAGTTTCCATTTTTTCTAAACCCCCACATCATATTTTTTTATCATACTTTAGCATTTAGAAAAGATATGGTTGAGATATAATTTTAGAAAGGATTGATGATGTTCTTTTCTTTATGATTACTATGTCTATATTCTTCAAGTATAAGAAGACTAGATCCTTCTCAATTCTCATCAATGATACAATTACTGAGTCCTTTATACTTAGAGAATCTGCTACCTTGTTCACTTTCCTAGTATTGTAGTATATTGAGTAGTCACAATCCCTGATAAGCTCTAACCATATTCATTAGTTAATATTAAGATATTTATGTCTGAATACATATTTGAGACTTTTTTGATCCATATATATTTCACAATTCTTCCCAAAGAGATAATGTCTCTAGATTTCCAATGCAAATATTAGAACTTCTAACTCCAGATCATGCATGGGATAGTTTTTATCATGAATTTTCAAATTCCTTAATCCATATGTAATGAAGTTTTCATTTTTCATAAACACATATCCCAATACCTTATTTGAAGAATCACTAGAAATTACCAAAATCTCCCCACTTTTGGGTAGTGCGAGTACACGAGTAGTGATAAGCCTGCTTTTAAATTCCATGAAGATTTCTTCACATTCATCATTCCAAGAAAATTTTACTCCCTCATGAGTTATCTTGGTAAGAGAGTTTTAAAATCATGATAAATTTCTCACAAATCAGAAATAGTATCTAACTAAACCAAGGAAGCTACGAATATCGGTCATGGATGTTGGCCCTGAACATCCCTCAATTGATTTTTTATTGTAAGGATCCATATATATTCCATTTCTTGTAATGATATGACCAAATAATGAGTCATCCTTCAATGAGAACTCACACTTGCTATACTTCGCATAGAGCTTATCCTTTATTAAGGTCTTTAGCACAGTCATCAGATGCTCTTCATGCTCCTCCTTGGTTTTGGAGTATATTAGAATATCATCTATAAAAACCACTACAAATTTTTCAAGGTAATCTATAAAGCCTCTATTCATAAAGTCTATAAAGATTAATAAATAATTAGTGAGTCTGAATGGCATCACTATGAACTTATAATTCCCATACCTTGTATGAAAAGTAGTCTTGGGGATATACTCCTTCTTCACCCTTACTTGGTAATATCTTGACTGAAGATCCACCTTTGGAGAATTATTGTGATCCACTTAGTTAATCAAACAATTCATTAATTTGTGGAAAATAATACTTGTTCTTTATAGTGATTTTTTTGATCTCATGATAATCAATACAAAGGTGCATTGACCAATCCTTCTTCTTGATGAAGAGGACTGGTGAAACCCATGGTAAAGCACTTGGGTGTATAAACCCCTTACCCAGATTCTCCTATAATTTTTTCTTCGGTTATTTTATTTGGAGTATTGGATATTGGAAACTCCCCAGGTATAAGATAGATAAAAAAATTAACCTCTCTTCTAGGAGGAAGACCAGACAATTCATTGGGAAACACATCAGTGAATTCCCTCACAATAGGCATGTCTTTGAGAATGGTTATTTCCTTAGACTCAATCATTTGAGCTAGATATGCTTGCTCATAGGGAATTAATATCCATGATTGAGATGATGGTGCTAAATAATATTCATCCTCCTCCGGACACATATATATATAATTGGGGGTCGATTCTTCATACAAAGAGTGATTTCCCTATCAGAGAAATTTATGTTGGCTCTATATATAGAAACCAATCCTTGACTAGAATTGCATCAAATTACACTAAGAGAAGTATGAAAAGGTTCTTTGAGAAGTTCAATACATAGATTGTGACTGGGGAGGAGTTATATACATGGGTTGCAATAATTTTTCCATTTTCCATTTTCATCAACATCTTTACTTTTATGATTTGTGGGAGTGTTTGAATAGTTCTAATAAACTTTTGTGATATAAAAGAGTGCGTAGAACTATAGATGATAAACCTACCTTTCACATTTTTATTCTAGTTCTAGTTTATCCAATATAGAATTATTTATGAATATATTAATCAATTAAACACATAAATGGGAATCTAATGACATTAAAGGGATAAATTATAAATTACATTTATCTCCTTAACTTATGGGTTTCTAGGCTTCAGTCTATGTTATCAATGATCTAATTCCTAACAAATATTCTTATATGTATTTTTTATTTGATCCCTTAATATTGGTTTGTAATTAGTTTATGAATTTACCAAAGAATATACCTTGGGAGTGTCAAACTAGGTGCACAACAAGGCCCATTTTTGTGTACCAGGATATACTAAGTTAAGCCCATAACACATTGTTAGAGTTGTTACTCCTACGTACATCTCTACTAGAACCACATCCAATTATAGTATCTAAAAAAATGTATTTTCTTGATAAACCGCTTTCTTTATACTCAATAAAATATTTGGATGTTTTTACACTTATTTTTACCCCTAAGGGTTTTCACTAGGGTTTTCTAATCCTAATCACAAAAATAACTAAACCTATCCTCTAATACCAACTATAACAACCCTTCTATGTATTTTATATTTAGAAATGATTTATTACATAAAATTGAACTTAATAAAACATATAATATCGATATTTTTAATGTATTTTGGGTTTAGAAACATAACATAGAAACTTAAAACATGAAATACAATAAAATATATTTTGAAAACTTCTTTGACATGATCGCAACATTCCTTCGTACTTAACACTGCATTGGATAACCCATGGAAATACATAAAAAATGAGTGAAATATAAAGCCTAGTAAGGGAATAAACATGGAATAACATGAGGATAACAATTCATTTTAGACAAGGCATATCAATTATGCATAAAGGGACATGAATAATAAGGCATGATATAACATGATAATCTTAACATGGGAAATGTGAAACAACTTAAAACATTGCATCATAAACATAAGTCAAAGATAAATCGACAAGACTTCATGGTGTAAAAAGTTTGATAAAGGAATCAAGTAAAACCCTATCCCAACATGACATATCATGATTCTAAAAATTACAAAATGCATTGGAGTGCTATCAGGGCACACCCTTCACAAACATTTGAATCTCATGCTCAAGTGTGCCACATAGATCATATGACATGGATTCATTAAACATCATAATTTTATTCCATGATATATAAACGTTTAATACATACATGTAAGTCCCCAATCAATAGTATTATGTACATAAAGGTGAATACCCTTGATAGAGAAATGGGTACTGTATTCACTACACAATTATTTTGGTATGGTAAATCCTGGTGCAATTTCGACAGCATAACAACATGATATAAAAAATCATAAAATGGGTTAACAGGAGATAAAGGGGTATATAATAATTTATAAATAAATGGATAGTAATAAGGACATGTAAGGACATTCCCAAACATAATAAATTGGAAATAGAATGAGTAACATAATAAAAAAACTTAAATAAAGAGAAGAAAGCAAAAGAACTCTTACAAACTTTCGACTTGGTAATGGGTGTATGTAAGGGTTATTAGGAAAGTTAAATGAGAGTGAAGGGGAATATAATAATTTATAAAAAAACTGTAAAGTAAGGGTTATAGGTAACAATTTATCTCAACATAATAAAATGGAAATTAAAAGGCATATCAGAAATGAAATTCTTCATTAAAAGAGGAGAGAGAGAATCCCTCATGGAATTTTGATATTGTAATGGGCTTAGGTAAGGGTCAAAATGATTGGGATAAATGATTTATCATAAAAATAACATCACATGGAAAGTAATTTAATGATTAAAAATGAATTTAAATACAATAAATTAAAATTAAATTAACTAATCTCAAATAAGGTTTTTAAATTCAAAGGTGAGGAGAGAAACACCTTACTTGGATATGTGACTCCAAAGGCTTAAGAGAGGATTATTGGTAGCTTGGAGGCACCTTTTGAGGAATCTATGGAGTATAGTAAAGAGGGTGGATAATATTCAAGGAGTTTTAGTGAAGATAAATGGGAGCTTGGATGGGTTTATATAGGAAAGGACGGGATTTATTTATTATTTTGGTTTTGGAAAATACATAATAAAATATTCAAAACATCAAACCATACCATGGTTTTTGACCATGGTTTCTGGAAAAGGGGAGTGGTATACATTATTATTTTAGTCCAATGGCTTAATATATTAAAACATTTCCCTTTATTATGTGTAGGTGATTCACACTTTCAATGAAATGATTTTGAAATCTTAAAATATATTATAAGTCTTGGAGGATTCAATAAAACTTTAAAAAATAAGTCAAATAAACATAAAATAACGTTATTTTAAAGGTAAAACATAAATTTTTCTGAAGATACCTTTTATCGTATTTATTACATCATTATTTTTCCATTATGATCTAATAAAACACACCATATATTTATACAGTATTTAATTTTTACCCAAAAATTCGACTGTCTCAGAAAATTATGAAAAATTCACCATTGGTTAATTTCAACATCCTGATTCCAAAAATAATATTTATTTTATCTAAATAATTTTATAAATATTTTAATTTTAAATTTTAAAATAACAATGAACATTTATTGAAAATTAATGGGTTTTTGACGATAATAGTTTTTGAATACAAATAAAAATTACATTTGACTTCATAAAAATAATTTGATAATTTATATTTAATAAAAGTAATTTAATAATAATATTTTATTAAATTTTATTTATTTCAAAAAATCATTAATTCATAGAAATATAATTCTTAATTAACCAAAAATACTATTTGCGCTTTAAAAATCAATTAAAAAGTAATAACAATAGGATTAAAATATATTCATTATTTTATAAAAAAATAATGTAAATGTTTCTATTTATAAGATATTTATAAATATACCTTTATTAAACTATCATATTCACTAAGATTTAGGTGTTTTATGGTGAGGCTTTTATGGGGATGTTCGGCAAACATGGTTAGGCCTATGATCCCAATGAGCTTGAACTTCTCCCATAAATGGTTTCGCTCATGCTTAATTTGTTGGATCTCAGCTTGGGCTTGGTCTAGGGGAAATCCCCAAAATACAATATCCATCAGAATATTTGATAAATTAGATTCATAGGGTATGATCCTACTAGTTAAGTCCATCACTTCCTTTGTCTTTTCTATAAGGATTTGTTAAAACCCTATATTTATACTAGTCATGTGATCACTATTCAATGGTAAAGATACTTAACGGTAATTTAATTCCAATTGGATTAAATAAAATAATCACATGTATTTTCAATATCCATAATATAATTAATTAAATCAAAATAAATGGAATTTTATTCATAAATGTTCAAATCGTTACAGTTGGTCTCTTGATATATCTGTAAAACTAGTTCCATATTCTAAAAAATCACTCAAAAGTGATCACAATAATGAAAAAATCATTAATGACCACCTCAAAAACCCTCATTATCATGTCTAAAATGATTTCCATCATTCAAATTTAAAAGTTATTTGAGGCACCATATAACCCAAAGGGTATTTTACAATAGAAAATTTTTCTAAATGGGTATGTGGAAGATGTTTTTTCTTATCCTTCTAGTGCTATATAGATCTAGTTGTAATCAGAAAAACTATCCAAAAAACAAGATAACTCATTCCCAGAAAACCTATCAAGCATTTGATCTAATAATGGCATAGGAAAATGGTCCTTCATAGTTGTCGAATTGTTCTTCCTATAAAAGACTCTCAACTTGGTTTTTTACCAACTTGAATTTGTTCATTTTTTCATTAGAAAAATCAGTGAATCCTATTTTCTTTAAGAATAATTGAATAAGCCTGAATAAAGAACCATCTAAATTGGGATAGATAATCCTAGTATATAGAATCTTAATTACCTCTTCTCTCACAACTTATTTCATGTTTGGATTCAGTCTCCTTTGACCCTAAACTCATGTTTTGTGGTTTGTTTTAGAAGAATCCTATGCATGTATAATGAAGGGATAATCCCTTTGATGTTTGATATGAACAAACCTATTATAGTTTTTAACATATTATAAAATCCCAATAATTTTATTATTTATTTTCCTTAATTTCAATAGAAATAATAACAAGCATTATTGAGTTCTCACATAAAAATGAGTATTTTAAGTATTATGGGATTTGTTTTAGCTCTATAGTATGTTATTATTAATTGAAGGGAAGAATATTTTTCCTGGGAAGTCTAAGTTATTCAAAATGATTTTTAAAATGAGTTTGTATACTAGACAAGTTTTGAATTTCATAACCAATTTTTCATTATTCTTAACTACTATCCAAAAGGGGAAGCCCACTCACAAGAGTTTCAAGATTATATTTGAAGATATTTATCAAATAAAACTAATTGAATTATTCTAATAAATATCCTTCAACCTTAGAAAATTATTCCACAATGTTTTAATAAGGGAAATAATCCTCAATTTCTATTAAAAATTATTTAAGTTCAGCTATAGAAAATTCATCTTTAACACCAAAATTTACACCAAGAATAGAATTAGTGGCCAAATATGGAATTTTTTCTAGATTATTAATTTGAGAATACCCTATATTTTGTGACACATCATTTTAAACTCCCAAAGAAATTTATTCAAACAAGGACTATTTTTCAAATTATTCTTTATGATTGAATGAGTTCTCATATTCTAAGAACATGACTTTTGAATAGTTTACACCAAATGGATGATCCTTTTCTATTTAAGAAACATTGAATTCTAATTTTTTTCCTCCAAAATTAAAGTGAATTTGACCCTTAGATACAAATATGAAAACTATTATAGTGTATAAGAATTTCCTACCCAATATTATAGGGACTTACTTATCACATTCTATATCAAAAATAATAAATTCAGTAGGTAAAAACATATCTCAAACTCCAACTAAAAGGTCTTAAATTTTCTCTTTGGGATGAGTAAGAGATTATTCAGATAACTATATAATAACAGTGGTGGGTTTCATCTCTCATAAACTTAAAAATTGAAAAAGTGATAAAGTAATTAATTTTATACTAGCACCAAGATCACAAAGATAGTTTAGTTGACCATTATTCCCTAAGGTGTAGGGAATGAAAAAACTACTATGATCATTAAGTTTTCAAGAGATTTTATTTTAAAGGAAAGTACAATAATCTTCAGGGAGTTCATGAATAAAAAATTATTCTAGAGTTTTCTTATTTGAAACTATTTTCTTGAGTTATTTTAGATATTAAAAAATTAAAGTCAATAATTGGATGGAATTAATATTCAATTGGATATTGTTAAAAATCCTAAGGAATTAAATTAGTTATATTTTTTTTGGGTTTCAGTTTTTTAGGTAAAGGGATGGGTGGGGATTAGTTATTAATATTATAAATAATATCCCCAAAAGCTTCATCAATTTTCTCCTACCCTTTGTTTTTTTATTTTTAGTATAATTTTCAGCTCTCTCTTTGGGTGAAACAATTATTTTTTCTTCATTTAAAGGTTGTTTTCATCAGTTAAAAATTTAGTTTTGTACATATTTTGGTTTTTAGATCCTCCATGTTCTTAATTTTTATTTTTACCATAGTTAATTCCTACTTATTTTTGAGTTTTTAAACCACTTATTGTAACCAAAACCATAACATTTTCCCTAGGGTACATTTTTTTAAGCCTGTAATTTTAAAATTTACCCTACCACCTAACTTCAAATCCATTTTACTTAATTAAGTTTGATGATTTGTAATTTTTATTTTATGTTTCATATCTTGAGAGTCCATACTACTAATCATTTTATCCATAATAGAAATCATTTATATCTCAAAAATATATTGTAAATTTAAATTTTCATCCCTTATTTGGTTTTGAAATTGTGGTTTGGGTTGTTGAGAAAAACTAGGTGGAGGATTTCTTATCATTAATTATTCTTTCCATGGTTTTTTTGATGAATTCAATAAACAGAGTTATAGTTATTTGAAAATGGATCATCCCTACCTTGAAACATAGAAAATATCCCACAAAATGAACATTTTATTGATATTAGGATGGCATATCAAAATTTATGAAAAATTTATCAAAGTGACAAAACATTTCACAATGAACACTATATTATATAAGTTTCTAGTTTAGATTTTGATATCCCACTTAATTGATAGTTTTTTGGAAATTTAATTCATTAATGATTGAATTTATTAACTGATTTTATCCAATTATGAATTCATTTCAATTCCAAAATAAGTGTTATTTTCCCCTCAATTCACTCTCCTTCTCCCCTAATTCTTATTATGTGAATTAAAAGTTAAATTTCTATCAATTCATCTCTGATATTCATTATTTTTATTATAGTAATTTCCACCATCTGATTTATCTAATAAATTCTAACATGAAGAGGGAAATCCTTCATAAAAAGTATCAATGAGGACATAATAAGAGATATGATGATGAGGTCACTACCTAAGAAGTTACCTAAATCAATCCCAATCCTTATGAAATACCTCTACATCTTATTAATAGAAAATAGTGATCTTATTATGAATTTTTCCTTTTAATATCCTTAGGTAAAAGTTTATTTAAAATTAATTATAAATATGTTCCCAAGTTTGAAACATATTCTCATATAAAATTAAAAAAATTCTTGAATCCCCTTTAATGAAAAAAGTAAAAAATTCATCCAAATTTCATCCTTAGTGATCCCTTACAAAAGAAATTACTACACTGTGTTGTACAAATATCTAATGAATGCTAAAGAATCCTCATTGTAAAAACCATTAAATGTAGGCAACAAGGATATATATGATTAGTTTGTATTATAAATTCATGTTATAAAAGTAAATTTAATCAAATAAGGATTTATTGAGGCTTGAGGAAGTTGATACTCTCTTATCCTAGGACATCCTATGTTTACTTGAATTATATCTAGTTGAATATGATATCCATTTTTAGTATGAATCCCATCTCTTGGATTTTTTATTTTTGATCTCTCTTTCTTTTTCAAGGAACTCAAATGTCTATTTATTTATTGATTGAATTTATTTATCCTAACAGAATATAACCTTATGTTTATACAACAATTTTATTTTGTAATTTTTAACAAAAGAAAACTATGAAATTTTATAAAAAATAGTACAGAGCACACAGATTTTTAAAAACTAATATTCAACAAAAAATTCATAATTTTTTTTATAATTTTTTTGATATTTTAAAACATGGTCACATGAATCCCTCATCGGAAACAATACTAAAAACCTGAAATTTATGTCTTCAAAGACATGATAATATAGTTATTTATAACTCTTATGACCTATTTTACAAAAATGAGTAGGTTGTCAAACCCACGTGGAAAGGGAAAATGTTTTTATAGGCTAATTAATTTAAAAAATCTAAAAAAATAAAACATAGAAAATTGATATCAAGAAGAAAGAACAAGAAAAATAGATAGATGATAAAATGAGAATGAGAAATAAAAACAACAATGATAAAATCATGGGTAATTTCAATTTCTTGGTTTGAAATAATTTATTTCTTCAAATAATATTTTTTACAAGAAAATATAAAAAATTGATTAGGTCAATATCATTTGACAAGAGAGTACTTGAAGAGAGGTTATTCTTATAGCCATCTACTTCAAGAATCATCCAATCTCAAATTAATTAAATAAATTGTAATCAAAATTTATTTCACTGAATGATTCCAAATCTTTGATAAATCATTCTAGAGGTGAAATCCTATTTTTAAATAAAATAAAATGAAGTAAAAGTATGAATCAAGTAGTTTAATTCTTTATGAAAAAATTTAACTGCAAAATATTCTCAAATAAAGAATTATATAATAACTCAATTATAATAAATATCATACTAAAATAAAGTATAGGAGAGAGGAAAAGATATATCGTCCCTCTAAAATGATAACTTAAAAACAACACTACCCAAGATATCTCCACGATACGGGTTAAATCTTCTAATTCGAAGGTATTGTACTCATCTCCTATAAAATAATCTCTAATAAAAAGTGTCTCATCCCCAATGTAAGAAACAATTTTTTTATTCTTTTTTAGATAGGTGGTAATAATTTTCACTGGATAAACTCAGTTTTCACCTAATCATCAAACACATGTATCTAAGCTTATTTATTTGTTACCTGTACATGATCTAAGAAGAACCTTCAAAATAGAATTTTCTCCACCCACATAAAGAACATGATCAAAGAATAATCACCAAGAATCCATAATACTTCCCTACCTCTACTCCAACATGTTACTTAAATAAGAAAAATGTTAATGCCAATTTCATGTTTCAGGATATCTTTAACTCTAACTTCAATTAGAATCAGACTCAGTCTTTCATAAATCACAATTAGTTTCTTCAGATTTATAAAATCTCTCTGAGCTCAATGATATACTTGTATTCTCTCTTAGGCGTGCTACCAATTTCCCCAATCTTAATTGATTCATAAAATCAAACATATAGTATGGAAGCCCATGTATTTTTAATAATTTATTTCATGATTTATTATATAAGAGACACATTATACAAACCCATAAGATCAATAGGCCTAGTGTCATTGTGAAATTAGATATATATTACAATAACATAATTAAGGATAACATTACATTATTTAAATCTCCTTATAATTCTATTAAAATTACATTTCTATTCTAAAATTTCATCAAATAACTTAGGGATATACATAAGAAATGAGTGAGATATAAGTCCTAGTAATAAAACAATCAAAGAATAAAATAAGGTAAATCAGTAAATTTGAGTGAATAACTATAATATGATGACATAAAGAGGTGATAATGACAATCATGTGCACAAAATCATGGTATAAGATGATAACATCATGATAACATAGAGAATGTGGAAACAACATAAAACATGACATTATAGACATTAGTAAATGTTAACCACTGAGAAATCATAACATGGTGTGATTAAGATAACATCCCATGAACCATAATTGGTATCTCAAGAGATAAAAACATTACCCGATACATTATAGAGATATAATTCTAGGCCCACCCCTCACATTCATATCATGTACAAACATAAGTGTGCCACATATATCATACAATAAAAGGATGCATTTAATCAATTTTAACCACACAATTAAGGAGTATAGGTTATATACATGGAATACAAAAATCAATAAAGTATAAGTATGTCTATGTGAGTAACTTTAAGTGAAAATGGGGATGGGAATTTATAAGACAAATATATGACATGAAAAATTACAGGATAATTTCAGTAGCATAGTGAGGGTGAATAAATATTCATGGAAGTGTTTAATAATAGTGAAAGGGATATTTAATTATTTTTAAATAATAAGTATAGTAATACATATGTGAAAAAACATATCACAAAATGAAAAATTGGAAATCAAAAGGCATAATATAATTAAGGTTCTTGAATAAATAGGAGGAGAGGATCTCTTACCTTGAGAGGGAACTTATAAAAGATTGGAAGTAGCCTTTTAAGTTCTTGGGAACACCATGGGAGGGCTATAAATAAGGAAATGAAGAGTAAAATTATACTAAAATTATTTTTAGTGGAGATTAATGTGAATATTAGTGGTCATTTATAGTAAAATAAGGGGTAAATTATTTATTAATTTCTAAACTTAAGTTTTGGACTCTATATGATAAAAACATAAACCTTCCTATATTTTTTTCCTATGGTTTTTACCAAAGATGAGTGGTTTTAAATATTTTATAATGCCAAGAATAAAAGTCCTTAAAATAATACCCTTAGTGACATTGAAGTGATTCATGTTTATAAAAATTGAGTTTAAATCCTTAAAATATAATATAATTTTTGGAGGATTCATTAAGGGTTTATAAAATTTATAAAATAACTTAAAAACACATTATTTTAAAGTGGAAATATAATTTTTGTCATTTAAACTTTTTATAGTATTAATTAAATCATTTTTGGGATTTTATGATATCATAATATATGCTGTATATTTATACTATATTTAATTTTTACCAAAAAATTCAACTATTTTCAAAAATTATGAAAAATTCACCATTGGATAATTTTTACATGATTATTTCAAAAATAATATTTATTTTATCAAAATTATTATTTAATTTTACAAATTTATACTTTTAAAACAAAAGTTCCCATTTAGTAAAAAATATATGTTTTTATAATGATAATAGTTTCTAAACCTTATAAAAATTATATTTGAATTCATAAAATTATATTATCTTTTATATTTATATAAATATTATTTAATAGTAATATTTTATTAAAATATAATTTATTTTAATAATTATTTAATTCATAAAAAATAATGTCTTGATTGAAACTATATATTACCCAAAATATACAATTTGTGTTTCATCACATCAAAATATATTTTTTATAAAACTCATTATTTAACCATTTATAATAATAAAAATGGATAATTATAATAATTATTCTATTAAAAATAAAAAATATAAAAATTTATACTTTTAGGGTCTATATACATTACCCTTTATTACACGAGCTATTCCTTAAGGGATTGTTATGTGATGGTGACACTTTCTTGGGGTGGTTTGACGAACATGGTTTGAGTCTTGATCTTGATTATCATGAACTTATACCATAAACAATTTTCTCATACTTTAGTTTTTGAATATCAGCTTGGTCTTGGTCAAGGGAAAATCCCATTGATGTTATCTTCCACAAAAGCTATGATAAATGGGCTGTATAAGGTACAATCCTATTGGTCGAGTCCATCACTTATTTTATCTATGTCAATTATATTTATCATAACCCTTAACATACTAATCATAAAAATCACTATACAATGGATATAATATCAATGATTATGATAATTAAAGATATTTTAAATCTTACAGGATATAACTTATGATCATCCAAAATAACCAAAGTAGTGCTTGTATTTTTTATAACCTCACTACTTAATAAGGCATTAACCCATTTAAAAATGTAATTTCATTTATAAATGTTCAAGACATTACATTATTACCTCATTTAGAAATTTCTCCCTTGAAATTTCATTTTATACAATAAAATAGATAAGCGTACTTCTATTTCATCACCTCTTCTAGTCCCCATGTTTCTTCCACAAAACTGGGGTTCCAACACAATAATTTGACCAGGTGAGTTATCTTGTTTCGTATATCTTTTTCTATATGATCTAATATATTCACTAGCTTTTCCTTGTATGAAAGATCATTCTCCAAGAGTACAACCTATAGATTCAGTACATATGAGGGGCCTGGTCTGTATTTCCTCAAGAGGTATACATGGAACACATCATGTATTTGAGATAGATTAGGTGGGAGTTCTAGTCAATAATCCACAACTCTGATTCCATCAAGGATACAAATGGGGATGATGTATCTAAGACTAACCTTACCCTTATACCCAAACCTCATTACTTTATTCCATAGATATATACAAGGAACACTTTATCTTCGACCTCAAACACTATATCACGTCAACTATTTTCTACATATATTTTTTATCAGAATTTTATGGATTTCACATGATATTTAATGGTTTGAATATTATTTATTATCTCTTAGAGAATATTAGGTCCCATCATCTTCTGATCTCTAACGTCATCCCAACATGTTAGAGTCTAACACCGCTTCCCATACAGAGCCTTCTATAATATAAACTATTGTTATATGAGAAATACACTAGAGGAAGGTGTTGATCCCAAAATCCTTGGAAATACATTGAACATGATCTCTCATTGTAGAGACCCGAATCTTGATGTACATTGAGATTACATTACTTTTGAGGAATACTTAGTACATAACAAAACACACACACACAAGGATCGTAATAGTTTAGTGTCTTTGGAAACTCGGAATAAAATCTTCTAATCCTGGTGAAAGATCTTCAACATCTCCCATAAAGATATTTTTTTTATACCTAAAACCTTTCTTTATATCCTGGGGAAAAGAAAACATAAAAGGGTGAGCTCAAATTCTCAGTAAGGGTAAAAAAAATATCAATCACATCATATACATAAGCACATAACTTTTGGAAATCTTAACCTGCAAAAGAGATCATAATTTCATAACATGGGATAAATCATGGCAGTGAAATGTAATCACAATAATCATAACATAAAACATGAAACTTTTTGGCATACACACATAATCATAGAGAATCATTTCTTGTTAGTAAAGACTCATTGCCAAGACTATCTTAGTGGACAAAGTCCCTTTCTGAACCGAGTCACCCTCGTTCCAGTCCTATTTCACTGAACCGGTATAACCTACCGTTCCAGCCATGTCTATCTCATGAGATATAAAATCTTTACCCAATTCATTGGAGGGAGATATAGGTCCCACCCATCTCATAATGATACCATTCTTATGTGGGCCACAAAATCATAAATCATACATCATTGCATAACCCATGTAATACAAATGGGAATCTTAAACATCATGACATTATAAATCAATTCATATAAGATAAAGGAATTCATAAAAATAATTCCATCACAACATAATCAAATCAATGTAATAATAGGGATAAAAACAGAACCCTTTATTATCTTAGATGGAAAATAATTTTGATAAAACACTTGAACTCCATTCTTGAGGAAAATATCCTTTCTTCTTCAAAAACATTTTTCCTTTCTTAAAATTTCATATGACTTTAAAATAAAAGAAGTTGATTAAAAATAAACTTGAAAACTTGTCAAGTAAGCTTCTTGGAAATAATTTTTTTAAAAATCCATTCATGCCGTATAAGTTAAAAAAACCATTCTTCTCGTACTTTTGTCGAAAAAGTCAAAAAGTACATCGTTCGAAAAAAAACAAAAGATTCCTTTTATATCTTTTACTAAAAACTCAACGAAGGGTAAAATTGGATATAAACTATTTTAGGGGGATGGAAATAATATTACATATTGAGGAAACATGGATGTGGATGATAAAATACACCCCAGTAAATACCAAAGTATAAACAATCTCGGATAAAAATGAGATTGTGATATTTCCCTTACCTTAGGTCCGACTTGCTTTGTACGTGTCCGAACCTCCTGTATAATGATTTAAATCATGTTATTGACTTATTCCAGAATCATATTCATTGTTATTATATCATATATGGTCCACTTATGACTTTATATTACCCGTTTTTTGTAAATTCATTTTAATGAAGCATTTTGGGTAAAATTGTTTCATTTATCGTAGGTGTTTGGACTTGTTGTTCTTGACATTATTATTACTTATATCATGATTTAATTACTTCCATAATATAAAGTATGATTTATATATCATATATATTCAGTATATATATATATATAATAGATAGATAAATGAAATGAAACACACCGTTCATGGAGACGGTAGTACGTACGTACGCATGAATGCTGCTTTCCTTTCCTTATTGTCTTGAATGGAAGTAAGTAAATGACATATATATATATATATATATATATAAATAAATCCAGTAGATTTACCATGTCATATATTCCATTATTATTCATTATATATACTTTATAATCATTCTGTAATGGTTAACATGGATAATGAATCTCATCGCGTCGTGGAGACGGTAGTCCGTACGTACGCATGAGCGATGATATCGTTCCCATTGTCATGGAATTGTGTTGAATTGTATGTATATTATTTAAGTATCAATAGCAATTTAAAATAATAATATATAGTTACTCATTACACCATTATAACCATCCAATTAAGGTGGTGGCGGAAAATAGATTACACCACAGCGTGGAGACGATATTCCGTACGTACGCACGCGCGGTGATTTCCTTTTTCCGTAGGATGGATAGAAGGTTAATTAGAGTTGTTTCATATTTATAATAACATATAAGTATATAAGAAATACTTATGTTATTACTTTATCATGAAAAAACTAAATAAGAAGAAGTTGAAGAAGAAAGAAATTGAAAAAGATCGGTAATGGATATTACCTCTTTTTGACGTACCTTTTCTTAACCTCCACTTAAAGAACTAAGGATGGTCTTTGAAGAAGACCAGGACCTCTAGGATGATACTAGGGAAGTGGAGAAGAGATTTTGTCAGGGGTTGGCCGAGCTTTAAGGCTAAAAGTTGTGTGAGGAAGAGAGGGAGGAGGTGCCCTTTTATAAGGGTGGAGAGGGGCACCTTTGGAATAACTAAACATATTATTTTATTATAAAGCCAAATTCGGTTTTAAATAGCTCAAAATTAATTTATTTCGAGGCTAAGGTAGGGATGGGTAGAAATCCTCTCATCTAATAGGATTTAGACAAGTTTAGGTTATTATTTTAACCTTATCAATTAGATTTAACTCTAAGTTAAATAATTTAACTTTTACCGTGTCTTTTTGTTTTCTTACACTATATGGTTAATATACTTACCATAACAGGACAAAAGAACCCCAAGTTGTTTATTATTAATATATATATCCTTATCTAAGTCATTTGGCCGAACATTAGATTTTTAGGAATTAAATAACAATTGATAATATAATATTTGTTTTAAAAACTAATTTATGTCAATGTTGACACTATTTGGTACATGATTTTTATGAAATTCATAACAGAATGATAAGTTAGAACCAAGTTCCTTAAATCAATAATAACATGTCATATTAACCTATAAAATTAGTTTAAGTCATAAAAAGTCTCAAATTACATTTATTTGGGCATTTATAACATCAATTATGTTAATTGTTCTTAAAAAGGTAATTACTGTATCATTGTCGTGTCATATATAAATTAAATTATTTAAAGTATAAAAATTACAAATAAAATACCATTATGTAGGAAATCGTTTTATATTTCTAATGAATATTTATAGTCGAATTTATCTTATGTATAACCCCATATTAAAAATGTTTTAGTAAATAAACTTTGATTTTAACTCTTTTAACTCTTCTTTGAATTAAATAATAATAAATGTCCTAATCTAATCCAAGTGGGCCTAAATGATAATATTTTACACTTAAGGTTGTTTTTGGTCGAGATAAACTTGTCCAATAGGATTAGGACATGTGTTAGGGTAATATTAATATCATTTTTACCCTTAATTACCCTATTTACTTTTAACCGTGGTAAAAAAAAGTAAAAAGTTACTATTCACCAAAAATTATTTTCATCTTATTGAACCACATTTTACTTACTAAAATCAACCGTGTCTCTCGGATTTTTAAAATTCCATTCACAGAAGTGGTAAAATTATGATTTATGAAAAAAATAATTTTTTTAACTTCCACTTGGTTGTTTCACTATTCATCAAAAATTGAAGTTTTTCAGAAAAATGCCAAAATTTCACCCTAAGCTATAATTGATATTCCGAATTAAAAAATGATTTCTATTTTACAAAATTCCCAACATATAATTTTCATTAATTAATTTTATAATTAATTTCCGCTGTCACAACAAATAGCGTGTTTTTAAGAGATAATAACTATCAAAATATTAACACTTGTTTATGTCTGGTGTAAATGTGAAATTACATCCAATGACCAACATTGTATTGAATGGTAAAAATATATTCTAAATATACTTTAAAACCACTCAAATTAATAATTTATCACTATTAATTATTTCGATTAAAAAAGTTGTTTTTAATTAAAATTTAGTAATTTTCACTATTCATCAGAATATGAAAGTTATCCGAAAAGTACCAAAATTTCACCTTAGGCTAAATTTGATACTACGAATCCAAAAATGAAGTCCATTTTGAGAGCTAAAATTTCTAAAATTTTAAAACGTGGTTATTACTATTCATAACGGCTAGTTATAATAATATTTTAATAGCATATCGTTGTTTAGTGAAACTCGGTATTGCGTACTACACACGCTATCGAGGAAGGTCGTGATTGCGTGCAAGGCAAGTCAAGGATGTGTGTTGTGAAAGCTCCTTTTGGTGTAGCATACAACACAAGACATTAATAAAAATAAAAAGAATATTTTTCATAAAATCTCAGGCTGTTACATTCTACCCCCCTTAAAATGAATTTCTCCCTCGAAATTCATCGGGGTTATAAATAGTTTACTATTCGAAAGTTTCTTTAATAGAAACCCACATCATAAAAAGGAATACCAAAACTTGGCTTTTAAAAACTAAAGTATGAAATGTAACGATTACCCAAATAAACTAATCACTGGGTTTCCACATAGGTGAAAATATGGATATGGAAGAGAAATCTAACCATCATGTTCTGATGGAGAGTGGTAGAGAACATGGCTATGGAAAAGCCAGTAATCACAAATCCATAAATTTGTGACGATCTAAGGTACCATCTGATTCATCAGGCATAAGATCACTAGGACAACAATTTTGGTTTTCAAGATCATTTCCCTAAAGTTGAAAATTTGTATTAGAATAAATACTTACTTTATTTTGGTACAATATCACTGTTGTTCGTGCCTTGAACAATTTCCACTTCATCTCTTAAATAAATGAAGTTGAATTTGTTATTCGTGAAGTGTTAGCAGATCATGTGATAGAATGACGGGTCATTCCATCTGTCTCAAACAAAAGGTTAGCAAAAATTATATACATAAGTCAATCTATAGTGAGATTAATCATATATGGTTCCTAAAATGGACTTATACATCATATATCATACTGCTTAATATAATGAAACTAGTTTCTACTAAACAAGGACATCCTGTAGGCCAGTGGTAGGCGATAAAGGCCAGTCGCACTTCGGTTGTGGGTTTGATTTCCACAGCCTTGTCCGACGCGATGGGCTGTCACCCATCTTGCAGGTTGTACTTTTTCTAAAACTATATTACTATAACATCCCATCAATAATATCGAAAAAACTTCTATCCTTAAACAATACTAACTTATGTCCAACATAATCCATTCCAATATTTAGGCTTATCCATAATACTGCAGTCCACTCTCATAACATAGTGAAAATGATTACCAGAGATTTAACACCATCGTCGATCCCCATATATCATAAGATATGTTTTGTTGGTCACATTCCAAACATTCAAATTCCTTAATCATGTATTCTCTTGAATACCTTAGTGAAAACATGAATGCAGTTAAAATTTAACACTTTCCACATACCAAAATCCTCAAAATTCTATATACTCAAACCATGATATCACATAGTCCTTATATCAATCATGATCTCATGAATACTGTTAAACATTTCATTTTCTCATTTTCCATTCATTATGCGCATATCATCTTATTTCCAAAAATATCTCAATCACTTTGAATACCACATTAGACCAATACATAAATATTCCAATACTCCATGATACAATATTATTTTGGAATCCCATTACATAAACACTTAATCATTCCACCACATCATTGTCATATTCAACATCGCCAATAGTGATCGCATGTGACATCCCTTTATCCTTTGCCTTCAGTGGTTTCTCATGTTGATCATCACTAACCCTTGGATTAGGGCATTTATTAGCATAATGCCCCATTTCCTTGCACTTGAAGCATTGAAGTGTTGGTGGTGCATTCTCTGTAGTGTTTGCTTTATTCACATCATTAGAAACCCTTTTTCCATTACTTCGACACTCAGCTGCTCGATGTCCTTCTTTTCCAAACTTAAAACATTTTCTAGCCCCTTTAAGACAATCTCCACCATGCTTTTTTCCACACTTTGTGCATAAGGAAACATTCATATTCTTTTCACCATTATTCTAAGATTTCTCCTTGAACTCCATCTTTTGTTTCTTGTCAAAACCATGAGATGAATATGTAACACCAACTTCCATTTCTACCTTGATAGCACAACGCACAATTTCTTCATAGCTACTGAAGTCTCTTATAGCTAATTCCCTTCGAAGACTTGGTTTTAAGCCACTGAAAAATCGATCAACTTTACTTTCAGGTTGGATGATAATGCCAGATGCATACCTTGCAAGTCTTGTAAAATTTGCTTCGTATATACCAAAAGATTCATCATCCTTCTGCTTCAGCTCAAGAAACTCCTTTTCCATCTTTGTTCGAAGAATACGAGGGAAGTACTTACTGAAAAAAAAGTTCTTGAACTCGTCCCATTCCATGGACTCAATTTCATCTCTTGGCCTCGTATTCTTGATAAGATTCCACCATTGATCAGCTTCACCTTCCAAACGATATACTGCTAAGATGACTTTATCATGTTCAGAACATTGAAGAACTGAAAATATCTTTTCAGTAGTACTGATCCATTGTTCAGCAACAAGTGGATTAGAAGACCCACTGAAAGAAGGTGGACGTTGCCTCATGAAGGACTCAATAGAATATTGTTCCCTTCTCTGCTCATTTGGAAGTCCAGAATGATTCATAGCTTGTGTAAGTATAGCAATAAGATTTTTCACTCCATCTCCCATAACATTTGTTTGTTCAGGAGGACAATCATTGCATTGTCCATTGCATTGATCAACACGGTTCCTTCGGGTTCCAGCCATCGTCTAAAACCCAAAAAGAATAGTGTGAGAGGTAAAAATCATGCTAGGGAAAACAACATAATAAAGGGGGAGTACCTTCAATATCTAATATCTTAGGTTTAATTCTATGATCGTTAGCATAATTCTAGTACTATAACCTATACGTATACTTAACCTTAGGGACATCCCTAGACATACCTTAGAAATATCTCTAGGGATCTCACTAATGTTTTCGCATCCTAGTTTCCAAAGGTTGACTAAACCTTTCCTCTGATACCAACTGTAGAGACCCAAATCTTGACGTACATTGATATTACATTACTTTTGCGGAATACTTAGTACATAACAAAACACACACACACAAGGATCGTAATAGTTTAGTGTCTTTGGAAACTCGGAATAAAATATTCTAATCCTGGTGAAAGATCTTCAACATCTCCCATAAAGATCTTTTTTTTATACCTAAAACCTTTCTTTATATCCTGGGGAAAAGAAAACATAAAAGGGTGAGCTCAAATGCTCAGTAAGGGTAAAACAAATACCAATCACATCATATACATAAGCACATAACTTTTGGAAATCTTAACCTGCAAAAGAGATCATAATTTCATAACATGGGATAAATCATGGCAGTGAAATGTAATCACAATAATCATAACATAAAACATGAAACTTTGTGGCATACACACATAATCATAGAGAATCATTTCTTGTTAGTCAAGACTCATTGCCAAGACTATCTTAGTGGACAAAGTCCCTTTCTGAACCGATTCACCCTCGTTCCAGTCCTGTTTCACTGAACCGGTATAACCTACCGTTCCAGCCATGTCTATCTCATGAGATATAAAATCTTTACCCAATGCATTTGAGGGAGATATAGGTCCCACCCATCTAATAATGTTACCATTCTTATGTGTGCCACAAAATCATAAATCATACATCATTGCATAACCCATGTAATACAAATGGGAATCTTAAACATCATGACATCATAAATAAATTAATATAAGATAAAGGAATTCATAAAAATAATTCCATCACAACATAATCAAATCAATGCAATAATAGGGATAAAAACAGAACCCTTTATTATCTTAGATGGAAAATAATTTTGATAAAACACTTGAACTCCATTCTTGAGGAAAATATCCTTTCTTCTTCAAAAACATTTTTCCTTTCTTAAAATGTCATATGACTTTAAAATAAAAGAAGTTGATTAAAAATAAACTTGAAAACTTGTAAAGCAAGCTTCTTGGAAATAATTTTTAAAAAATCCATTCATGCCGTATAAGTTAAAAAAAACATTCTTCTCGTACTTTTGTCGAAAAAGTCAAAAAGTACATCGTTCGAAAAACGACAAAAGATTCCTTTTAAATCTTTTACTAAAAACTCACCGAAGGGTAAAATTGGATATAAACTATTGTAGGTGGATGGAAATAATATTACATATTGAGGAAACATGGATGTGGATGATAAAATACACCCCGGTAAATACCAAAGTATAAACAATCTCGGATAAAAATGAGATTGTGGTATTTCCCTTACCTTAGGTCCGACTTGCTTTGTACGTGTCCGAACCTCCTGTATAATGATTTAAATCATGTTATTGACTTATTACAGAATCATATTCATTGTTATTATATCATATATGGTCCACTTATGACTTTATATTACCCGTTCTTTTGTAAATTCTTGTTAAAGAAGCGTTTTGGGTAAAATTGTTTCATTTATCGTAGGTGTTTGGACTTGTTGTTCTTGACATTATTATTACTTATATCATGATTTAATTACTTCCAGAATATAAAGTATGATTTATATATCATATATATTCAGTATATATATATATATAATAGATAGATAAATGAAATGAAACACACCGTTCATGGAGACGGTAGTCCGTACGTACGCATGAACGCTGCTTTCCTTTCCTTATTGTCTTGAATGGAAGTAAGTAGATGACATATATATATATATACATAAATCCAGTAGATTTACCATGTCATATATTCCATTATTATTCATTATATATACTTTATAATCGTTCTGGAATGGTTAACATGGATAATGAATCTCATCGCGTCGTGGAGACGGTAGTCCGTACGTACGCACGAGCGATGATATCGTTCCCATGGTCGTGGAATTGTGTTGAAGTGTATGTATACTATTTGAGTATCAATATCACTTTATAATAACCATATATAGTTACTCATTACACCATTATACCCATCCAATTAAGGTGGTGGCGGAAAATAGATTACACCACTGCGTGGAGACGGTATTCCGTACGTACGCACGCGCGGTGATTTTCTTTTTCTGTAGGATGGATAGAAGGTTAATTAGAGTTGTTTCATATTTATAATAACATATCAGTATATAAGAAATACTTATGTTATTACTTTATCATGAAACAACTAAAGAAGAAGAAGTTGAAGAAGAAAGAAATTGAAAAAGATCGGTAATGGATATTACCTCTTTTTGACGCGCCTTTTCTTAACCTCCACTTAAAGAACTAAGGATGGTCTTTGAAGAAGACCAGGACCTCTAGGATGATACTAGGGAAGTGGAGAAGAGATTTTGGCAGGTGTTGGACGAGCTTGAAGGCTCAAAGTTGTGTGAGGAAGAGTGGGAGGAGGTGCCCTTTTATAAGGGAGGAGAGGGGCACCATTGGAATAACTAAAAATATTATTTTATTATAAAGCCAAATTCGGTTTTAAATAGCTCCAAATTGATTTATTTAGAGGCTAAGGTGGGGATGGGTCGAAATCCTCTCATCCAATAGGATTTATACAAGTTTAGGTTATTATTTTAACCTTATCAATTAGATTTAACTCTAAGTTAAATAATTTAACTTTTACCGTGTCTTTTTGTTTTCTTACACTATATGGTTAATATACTTACCATAAAAGGCCAAAAGAACCCCAAGTTGTTTATTATTAATATATATATCCTTATATAAGTCATTTGGCCGAACATTAGATTTTTAGGAATTAAATAACAATTGATAATATAATATTTGTTTTAAAAACTAATTTATGTCAATTTTGACACTATTTGGTACATGATTTTTATGAAATTCATAACAGAATGATAAGTTCAAACCAAGTTCTGTAAATCAACAATAACATGTCATATTAACCTAGAAAATTAGTTTAAGTCATAAAAAGTCTCAAATTACATTTATTTGGGCATTTATAACATCAATTATGTTAATTTTTCTTAAAAAGGTAATTACTGTATCATTGTTGTGTCATAAATAAATCAAATTATTTAAAGTATAAAAATTACAAATAAAATAACATTATGTATGAAATCTTTTTATATTTCTAATTAATATTTATAGTCGAATTTATCTTATTTATAACCCCATATTAAAAATGTTTTAGTAAATAAACTTTGATTTTAACTCTTTTAAGTCTTCTTTGAATTAAATAATAATAAATGTCCTAATCTAATCCAAGTGGGACTAAATGATAATATTTTACACTTAAGGTTGTTTTTTGTCGAGATACACTTGTCCAATAGGATTAGGACATGTGTTAGGGTAATATTAATATCATTTTTACCCTTAATTACCCTATTTACTTTTAACCGTGGTAAAAAAAAGTAAAAAGTTACTATTCACCAAATATTAATTTCATCTCATTGAACCACATTTTACTTACTGACATCAACCGTGTCTCTCGGATTTTTGAAATTCCATTCACAGAAGCGGTGAAATTAAGATTTATGAAAAAAATAATTTTTTTAACTTCCACTTAGTAGTTTCACTATTCATCAAAAATTGAAGTTTTTCAGAAAAATGCCAAAATTTCACCCTAAGCTATAATTGATATTCCGAATTCAAAAATGATTTCTATTTTACAAAATTCCCAACATATAAGTTACATTAATTAATTTTATAATTAATTTCCGCTGTCACAACAAATAGCGTGTTTTTAAGAGATAATAACTATCAAAATATTAACACTTGTTTATGTCTGGTGTAAATGTGAAATTACATCCAATGACCAACATTGTATTGAATTGTAAAAATATATTATAAATATACTTTAAAACCACTCAAATTAATAATTTATCACTATTAATTATTTCGATTAAAAAAGTTGTTTTTAATTAAAATTTAGTAATTTTCCCTATTCATCAGAATATGAAAGTTATCCGAAAAGTACCAAAATTTCACCTTAGGCGAAATTCGATACAACGAATCCAAAAATAAAGTCCATTTTGAGAGCTAAAATTTCTAAAATTTTAAAATGTGGTTATTACTATTCATAACGGCTAGTTATAATAATATTTTAATAGCATATCGTTGTTTAGTGAAACTCGGTATTGCGTACTACACACGCTATCGAGGAAGGTCGTGATTGCGTGCAAGGAAAGTCAAGGATGTGTGTTGTGCAAGCTCCTTTTGGTGTAGCGTACAACACAAGGCATTAATAAAATTAAAAAGAATATTTTTCATAAAATCTCGGGCTGTTACACTCATATCCTCTAGAGTTTGGATTTTTCTCTTAGACTGACCATCCAGCTAAGGGTGATAAGCAGTACTGAAACTCAGACCCATATCCAACACTTGCTGAAGGATTCTCTAGAACCTCAAGGTAAAACTTCTATCTTAATCAGATACAATGGAGAGTGTACCTCTATTTAGTCTTACTAATTATATTATGTATATATTCATGAGTTGGTTGAGAGAGAAATATTCCTTGATAGTAATGAAATGTTTTGACTTTATAAGGAGATCGACTACCACCTAGATAGAATTATTTCCTTTAATTTTTCTGGGGAGTCATATGTTTAAATGAATGGTAATGTTTTACCATTTCCATACTCATATGGGACATGGTTTAATCATACCCTTAGAGTAGTACTAGTCATCCTTGACTTGTTGGAATACCAAGTATTGAGATATAAATTATGTAATCTTCCTGTTCATGTTATCCCACCAATTTTTATGCTTTATATTTATATATATCTTATTTATTCCTACATTAATGGATAATTATGATCTATGAAAATCATCTAGATATTCCCTTTTCATATTTGGTTTTTATGGGACACATATCCGAGTTACAAACCTTATAACTTTTTATTTAGAAAATTTGAACTCCATAATATTCACTACCTTTCTCTATAACACATTATCATATTTCTAGGCCTCCTTGATCCTCTCAATAATTGATGGTTGAGATGTTATTTGAGAATGGTAAGATGAATTTTATTTTATTATTCCCATGTCTAAACTTTTAATGTTCTAGAATATCGGATCCCTTACAATCCTCATAATAGATATGATTATGGGATCCTTTTTACTCAAAGCATATTCCAATTTGTTTTCCTTCCCAGGATGGTAATATATTAAAAAATCATAATCCT
The DNA here is from genome assembly GCA_963277665.1 of Viscum album. Taxonomy (NCBI): domain Eukaryota; kingdom Viridiplantae; phylum Streptophyta; class Magnoliopsida; order Santalales; family Viscaceae; genus Viscum; species Viscum album. The sequence goes on from OY728146.1 coordinate 551,953,476, forward strand.
TAATCAGATACAACTACATTCCCTGGACTATTTTGAGATACTTTTATGTGAATATATACTTGAGGATTTTATTATCTGTATATATTCCACACTTCACCCCATAATGTCAATGTCACCAAATATTCAATGTGAAGATAAAAAAAAATCCAATTATAGATCATTGATTAGGGAGTTCATATCATGGATCTTTAATTGGTGTGATGAATTAGGAATCACTTTTTCATCTATCATGAGTACACAACCTAATAAAATTTTGGATTCATCATAGTAGATTCCAAATCCTTCCCCATTGGTGGGTAATGGGATTATAGGTGTAGTGACTAACCTCTTATTTAACTCTTTAAATCTTTCATAACAATCATTATTCCAAAAAACATGACTCCCATACAAGTTAAATTGGTTAGTGGGATATAAAACCATGAGAAGATTCTAAAAAATAGATGATAATACCCAACTAATCCAAGTAAACTACATATTTCCATCACAATTATTGGTCTAGGCTATCCTTCAATTATATTTTTAAAGGATCCATAAATTTACTTTTTTTGGTGATAACATTCCCCAATAATGTTACTTTCTCCATCCAAAAGTCACATTTACTATACTTTTCATACAACTTTTATTTTCACAAGTTCTCTAGTACAACATTAAAATGATCCTATTTTTTATCCTTGATTTTGGAGAGGATAAAAATATATTATACAAATACTTCCAAAAAATTTTCAAGGAAATCCCTAAAGATTCTATTTATTAAGTCCATTAATATATCTATATCATTAATGAGTCTAAATGTAATCATAAGCAACTCATAGTCCTCGTACCTTATATAGAAAGCAGTCGAAAGGATGACCAACTTCTTAACCCTTACTTGATAATACACTCACTGAAGTTTCACCTTGAGGAAGTATTGGGATCCACATAGAGAATATAATAAGGAATCAATATGTGTTATAGGATACTTTTTAGTTAACATGATCTTATTACGCTCAAGAAAATTAATGTATATGAACATTGGCACATCCTTCTTCTTCACGAAAAGAACCAGTACACACCATGGTGAGGCAGTTGGGTATAAAAAACCTTTATTAAAATTCTCATATAGTTTCTTTTTTAGCTCTTTATGTTTAACATTGTCTATTATATATGGAATCTTGGATATTAGAAAATATCTAGGTAAAAGTTTTATTGAGAAATAAATATCCCAACTAGGATGAGTATCAGAAAATATAAGGACCCATCATTAAACGTTACATAATCTTGAATTAAGTTAATAATTCACATTGAGGCTCTTTTCAGGTTTATAGATTTAGAGAATTATGTCATAACTTATACATGAAATCTTAAATATTACAATTATACACTTCAACTCACTATCCATTTTTTCATAAAACAAAAACTATTTAAAACAAAACATGACATCATTTCATGTTTTAACAACATAAATTTTCTATGATCCCATCATTTACTCTATTCTTCTTTATGTCTTGTGAAAACATTTAAAAACTTAGGATGATTATAAAAATATTAGTAAGTGATACTTAAAGAAATAAAACTGTTAGTCTTTAAATACAATGAAAACCATGAATACTTTATTATAAAGTCATACTTTTCACCTTTAAGATGTAGTAAAAAAACTTCACTAAATATAATCTCATTTCTTACCCATTTTGTAACGAAAATATTACCACAATCCCATATAATTCAACATATAATATATAAATGTTACTTGGGACATAAACATACTTAAATAGAATAACCATAAGGTCAAATTTCACACATATCACTAATTGGAAGATTCATATGACCGACTTCCATACCCAATACATTAGAGGTTATAACGTAACCACCTGTCCTTGGTTTATCATAGAACCACACATCCTTTGGTTTATCATGTGAACACTCATCAAATGTACAAGTACCATTATATAATCATTACACAATAAAGATTACAAATATCAACATTTAAAATATAAAATTTCATTTTCAATCACAAGAAATAATTTAAAGATATTGAAATAGTAAATCCACTTTCAAAACTATTTTAAATTCCAAAATATATAAAAATGGAATATGGTATTTATTTTCCATTTAAAAACATCACGTCTTGTTAGGGAAGCCAAATATAAAAATAATGCTCGTGGCGGCGGAAAGGTTGTTGTCACCACATACATTAAAAAACAATCCTTTTTTTGTTTAGTAAAATGATTAGTAGAAAAATATTACCTTTTAATGAAAGTAAAAGTCAAAGGGGTTTATACACCGTATAAAATAAATTCATTTATAAATCAAAGTATGTCTCAGTGAAAGGAGATTGAGACGAAGTCCCTTACCTCGAGTCTGAATTATCTCGTATGTTCCTTGTTCTTCCTGAATATTAAAATTAAGTTAATTTATACTTTATTCAGAAACTTTTTAAATTTTATTATTCATTTTATATGACTTATTACCTTGCTATAAAAATTAGTTAATTATTTGAGTTCATATCGGACATTTTGTCGATGTTCGGAACTTGAGTAAAAAATAAACTTGTTATAATTACAAATTTTCCAAGTGTTAAAACATAAATTATCTCCAGAATAATATTCATGATTTATATATCATATATATCATATATATAGCATCACAGATTTTTATCACATAAACTTTCATTACATTTTACAAAACTGAGGATCTTTAAGGTTTAGTGTCTTGGAAACCAGGAACTTAAAACATGAAACAACAAAAAAAAATTCTTCTTAAACACTTTAAAGGCTTCTCCTTATGTTCATCCTAGGTTCATTACTGCATCTCAGAACCCGGGGACATACATCAAAGGAAAGGGTGAGCAGAAGGCCCAGTAAGGAAAACAAGACAAACATTTTACATGTGAACTTGAGATACTTCAATAAGGTCATGAAAAGAACTGTAAGGCATGAGAAAGAAATCATGAGATATATCATAATAAAAGTAACCTTTTTCATAACTTGAAGATGTGGCTACATCATTTAACATAGACAATCATGAACATATCACCAAGGTCCATCCCCAATGTGTCATTTGAAAATTACCAAGGTTATTCACCAAGGTATCGTGAAAATTGTAATCTCTAGTGGTTACATCATTACCCAATGCATTGGAGAGCTATTAAGGCGCACCCTTAAATTTTCCTTTATCATCATGTGAGACACATATATAATCATCAAACATTTCATAAAGAACCCATATAGCACAAAATAAATGGGTTTCATTTCGTAATCATAACATTTTAAAAACTGCTTTAAGGACATGATCTTTACGTCACCTTAAAACCCACAGAAAACGAAGGTGGGTCTCATGTATGTAAATCCCATAATTTAAAATAGAAAATTTTGGTATATATGTGAATACCCATTTAGAAGAAAGAGCTTTGAGTATTCACGTAATAATATAAAAGAACTTTAGAAAAAGAGAGAGACATTTTGAGACGGAAATTCTGCAGCATAACAGCTATGTTACGAGGTTTTAGAAGACATTAAAAAGAGAGGGAAATGGGTCAAACATTCAAAAATGACCCATAAAACAGTAGATGGACAGAATAAGAAGGATAAATGATCATGGTAATGAAATTTCAAGGACATACCATTTGAAATGAAAAACATGGAAGGAAGACAAAAATTAGATTTCTCTTATGAAAGTTCGGCAGCCTAACGACGTTACTTCAAACAAAATGATTTGAAAAGATCAAATAGGGTCTCTCATCATGTGAAAATAAGAGTTAAGTATGATAGATATAGAGATAATGCCCCAACATAATTAAAAAGTAACTTGAAATACTTTACATGAAAGTAGAACTTCGAAAAGAATGAGAAGGGTGAAAGAATCCCCTAAAAAATTTGGCAGCCTAACAGCGCCACTTAAAACTTCAAAATACTGAATTGAAGAGATCAAATGGGGTCTATCATCATATGAAAATAAGAGTACAGTATGATAGATATAGATATCATACCCCAACATAACAAAAAGTAACTAGAAAGAATTGACATGAAAGTAGAACTTCAAAACGAGAAGGGTGAAGAACCACTAAAAAATTCAGCAGCTTAACAGCGCCACTTAAAACTTCAAAATACTGAATTGAAGAGATCAAATGGGGTCTCTCATCATATGAAAATAAGATTCCAGTATGATAGATATAGAGATCATACCCCAAAATAACAAAAAGGAACTTGAAATAATTGACATGAAAGTAGAACTTCAAAACGAGAAGGGTGAAGAACCACTTAAAAATTCGGCAGCCTAACGACGCCACTTAAAACTTCAAAATACTGAATTGAAGAGATCAAATGGGGTCTCTCATCATATGATCATAAAAGATCAGTATGATAAATATAGAGATCATACCCCAACATAACAAAAAGGAACTTGAAAAAATTGACATGAAAGTAGAACTTCAAAACGAGAAGGGCGAAGAACCACTTAAAAATTCGGCAGCCTAACGACGCCACTTAAAACTTCAAAATACTGAATTGAAGAGATCAAATGGGGTCTCTCATCATATGAACATAAGAGTCCAGTATTAGAGATATAGAGATCATACCCCAACATAACAAAAAGGAACTTTAAATAATTGACATGAAAGTAGAACTTCAAAACGAGAAGGGTGAAGAACCACTTAAAAATTCGGCAGCTTAACGGCGCCACTTAAAACTTCAAAATACTGAATTGAAGAGATCAAATGGGGTATCTCATAATATAATCATAAAATATCAGTATGATAAATTTAGAGATCATACCCCAACATAATAAAAAGGAACTTGAAATACTTTACATGAAAATAGATCTTGAAAAATGAGAAGGGAGAAAGAATCCGTTACAAAAATTTCGGCAGCCTAACGGCGCCACTTAAAACATCATAAAACGAAATAATGAGAGTAAGAGGGGATCTCTCATTATATGAACATTAAAAGGGCAGTAAGAGGAGTATAAAAGAACATCCTCTAACATAAGAAGATGGATCATAAAATAAATTACATAAAAGAGAATTCTTGAAGAGAAAGAGAGAGATTGGATCCCTTACCTTAAAATGTAACTCTTAAACCTCAAAGGATGGGACCTTTAGGGCTTGGGGGCACCTTGGGAGGACTCCTTGGGAGGTAATGAGACCAGAACTTCGTTGGGGAAGAGTGGGGAGTCGAATGGATGAGAGGAGGGCTTGGTATTTATAGGGAAAGTGAGGGGACAAGGCATTAATGGCCATAGGACACCTCAAAAGTGGTTTTCTCAAAAGCATGGGCCCTCCCATGGTACTTCCCATAAAGTTAGTCCACATGGGGACCCCCACACAATAATTCACCACCCTTGGCCGGCCAAACCTTAAAAAAATCTCATGACATCATCATGACACAGTTATGATGTCATTAAACATACCGAAACCCTAAAACTGTATTTTCACTATTCACTGAAAATTCAACTTTCTCAGAAAGATCCCAAAATTTCACCTTAATCAAATATCAATGCTCTGATTTCCAAAATGAACTCAATTTTATAAAAATAATTTTCTAAATATTTTTAATTTATTTTTTAAATAAATACACTATTCACCGAAAATTCATTTTTTCAGAAAAAACCACAAAAATTACCATAACATAATATCAGTGCTCTGAGTTCAAAAATGAAATCCATTTTATAAAAATAATTTTCTAAATATTTTTAATTTAATTTTTAATTAAAAAACACTATTCACCTGAAAAAACTAATACTAGAATAATAATTTATGAAATCATTATTTAACCATTTTATTGAATCACATTACTTAATCAAGGTGCCTAGATTATTTTAAAACTTTCTTTAAGTGAGATTAGTAATCCATTTGGTCATATTACTAATCCTAATCATAAAATCACTATTCATAATTTACTATTCATCAAAAATCAAGTTGATCTTATTAGACTCCAAATTTTGTACTGAACATAATTGTAGAAGACCATTTTTTGAAAATCATTACACATTTTTAATTATTTAAGGTTTACATAAACATTTTTAAAATATCCTTTTTCTAAAATTCATCAAAAATATGCATACTATATTTATCCGGTCATTTGAAAATTCATAAACTTCATCATAAGAAGAAATCCCAATTTTTATTTAAAAAATAGAATTACACAAGGAAGTTACGGTCTCCTTACATAGCCCCTTATCACACCAGCATAGGACCTAAGTGTAAGGTGTGCTAAGGTGAGAGAGTCCGAGGGAGGCTCGACCAACATTGCCCGAGTAGTAATTTCTATCAGTTTGAACTTCTCGCGAAGGCGATTCCGTTCTAGCTTCACATGATGACGTTCGGCTTGGGTTTGGTCCAGAGAAAAGACCAATGGTGCTACCTCCTTCCCAAGTTCTGTTAGATGGGCTTCGATCAGTCCAAGACTACTAGGTGAGGCCATCGAATCTTCTTTCTATAATAATTAACCAAGATTAATTGTATTTAGAGACAATAATCAAAACATTTTGTTCACAGCGGTCATATTGACCGATGGTCATATAACAGTCAGAACCCAATGGTCTCATTTTAATTATAATCATGTTTATCAAATAAAACATTTTTGTTGAGTATAAAAATAAAATAAAATAACACATGAAATTAGGAAACAAGATTTATTCAAAATTTCGGGCCGTTACAATCTTCCCCCCTTAAGAAATCGCGTCCTCACAATTTAAAAAAAAATGGGTTTTGAAATTTCATTGAAAGCCCCACATCGGAAAAAGAGTCTGTGACACCATTACTTTAAAAGAAAGAAAAGGAAGTACAAAGGCCACCCGAGTTTACTCATACTAGGATTCCATGTAGGAAACATGGACATGGAGGAGAAAACAAAGGGTCACATCCTAAAGGAGAGTGATAGAAAACATGATTAGGAGGAAGTTAACCACCAGAAAATCCCAAAATTATGATGTGTGCAAGTGGTCTTTGATTACCTAGTAGGAAACGTAAACCAACAAAGTTTTTTTTACGTTCCTTTTCATAACTTTGAGGAATTCATTTACAACATAGAACAAAAACATAAGGAAATGTATCTACCTTCATGTAGAGTTTCATCTTTTAATAAGTTTCTACCCAAAACTAATCTTTTCTCTAAACTATGAGCATTCAAAACTACTTGGTCTCATCAAAACACAAGAATCATCTTCTAGAGAATCACATAATCCACAAAAGATTAACTATCTATTTCTTTTATCTTTAAACATTATCCCAAAAACCGAAAGGGTAAGGTAAAAGAACTCTTCAAAAAGAAAGAATCCCATAGGAATGGAAACTACTTTTAAATCTTCAAAGTTCCATGGTACTACCCAAAGTTCATCATAGTCCATTCCATAAATAACGGTCCTTAAAATTCCTCAAAATATACCAAACTAAGATTGAAACCCAAATACAAGAAGGATTTGATAACATAGTCTTCCAAAATAAACTTCATTTTTCATCTCCAAACAACATCAACCACTCCTAACATCTTATAACAAAATTATCTAACCTAAACATATTTAACCCAAGATAGGTTAATCATTCCCATAAGTAACCTAAATTACTATAAGTCCACCTTAAATTCATCGATTCTTCAAATATAAGTCTACCTTACTCCTCAATGAAAATACCATTGTAATCTATTTACCTCGATCATATAGGGTCCCAAAAATAGTGAATGTCTTCCAAAATAAAGATCATATTTTAATCCCCTAATCATCTCTGTAATATTAATACGACAATCGTAGCATTTCCTATCACATTGGTTGTTGAGACATGTTCTTCCATTTCCCGCCATTAACTAAGAAAAGAAACTATAATTAGGGGCTTAAATACTTAGCCAATAATCATGAAAAGAAACTTAAAGCATATAAGGATAACTTGTAGTTGAAAAGTATACCCTAACTTGTGATCCCCTAGGTTCCCATCTAGGTTATCCATGATCATATATTCTTATGTGAATCTTCATTTTATTTTATCTTTGTTCATTTAACAATGGTTCATACTAAGCTTATGAATTTACCAAAGCATATCCCCCGGGAGTGTCATAACCAAGAGTGCAACAAGGCCCGTTGTCGTGTACCAGTTCCCGTTCGAGTCTAGATCAACGAGGTGTTTTCGGGTTTTACCCATATGTACATCTGTTCCAGAGCCGCCTCTACCTGCTCGTATCCAGACAGGGATGTATTTTCTTGGCAACCCCTTACTCAATACTCACCAAAATACCAGGAATATTTCCTATATTTTAACTTTTCTATAGGATTCTTCCTAAAGTTTTCATATCCTAATTTCCACAAATAACTAAACCATCCTTTGATACCAACTATAGCATCCCGCCTTTTTATCACATAAAATTTCATTACATTTTACAAAACCGAGGATCTTTAAGGTTTAGTGTCTTGGAAACCAGGAACTTAAAACATGAAAAAAAAAAATTATTCTTAAACACTTGAAAGGCTTATCCTTATGTTCATCCTAGGTTCATTACTGCATCTTAGAACCTGGGGACATACATCAAAGGAAAGGGTGAGCAGAAGGCCCAGTAAGGAAAACAAGAGAAACATTTTACATGTGAACTTGAGATACTTCAATAAGGTCATGAAAAGAACTGTAAGGCATGAGAAAGAAATCATGAGATATATCATAATAAAAGTAAAATTTTTCATAACTTGAATATGTGGCTACATAATTTAACATAGACAATCATGAACATATCACCAAGGTCCATCCCCAAGGTGTCATTTGAAAATTACCAAGGTTATTCACCAAGGTATCGTGAAAATTGTAATCTCTAGTGGTTACATCATTACCCAATGCATTGGAGCGCTATCAGGGATCACCCTTAAATTTGCCTTTATCATCACGTGAGCCACATATATCATCATCAAAAATTTCATAAAGAACCCATATAGCACAAATTAAATGGGTTTCATTTCGTAATCATAACGTTTTAAAAACTGCTTTAAGGACATGATCTTTACGTCACCTTAAAACCCACAGAAAAGGAAGGTGGGTCTCATGTATGTAAATCCCATAATTTAAAATAGAACATTTTGGTATATATGTGAATACCCCTTTAGAAGAAAGAGCTTTGAGTATTCACTTAATAATATAAAAGAACTTTAGAAAAAGAGAGAGACATTTTGAGACGGAAATTCTGCAGCATAACAGCTATGTTATGAGGTTTTAGAAGACATTAAAAAGAGAGGGAAAATAGGTCAAACATTCAAAAGTGACCCATAAAACATTATATGGACAGAATAAGAAGGATAAATGATCATGGTAATGAAATTTCAAGGACATACCATTTTAAATGAAAAACATGGAAGGAAGACAAAAATTAGATTTCTCTTATGAATGTTCGGCAGCCTAACGACGTTACTTCAAACAAAATGATTTGAAAAGATAAAATAGGGTCTCTCATCTTGTGAACATAAGAGTTAAGTATGATATATATAGAGATAATTCCCCAACATAATTAAAAAGTAACTTGAAAGACTTGACATGAAAGTAGAACTTTGAAAAGATTGAGAAGGGTGAAAGAATCCCCTAAAAAATTCGGCAGCCTAACGGCGCCACTTAAAACTTCCAAATACTTAATTGAAGAGATCAAATGGGGTCTCTAATAATATGAAAATAAGAGTACAATATGATAGATATAGAGATAATACCCCAACATAACAAAAATAAACTTGAAATTATTGACATGAAAGTAGAACTTCAAAACGAGAAGGGTGAAGAACCACTAAAAAATTCAGCAGCCTAACAGCGCCACTTAAAACTTCAAAATACTGAATTGAAGAGATCAAATGGGGTCTCTCATCATATGAACATAAGATTCAAGTATGATAGATATAGAGATCATACCCCAACATAACAAAAAGTAACTTGAAATAATTGACATGAAAGTAGAACTTCAAAACGAGAAGGGTGAAGAACCACTTAAAAATTCGGCAGCCTAACGACACCACTTAAAACTTCAAAATACTGAATTTAAGAGATAAAATGCGGTCTCTCATAATATGATCATAAAAGATCAGTATGATAAATATAGAGATCATACCCCCACATAACAAAAAGGAACTTGAAATAATTGACATGAAAGTAGAACTTCAAAACAAGAAGGGTGAAGAACCACTTAAAAATTCGGCAGCCTAACGGCGCCACTTAAAACTTCAAAATACTGAATTGAAGAGATCAAATGGGGTCTCTCATCATATGAACATAAGAGTCCAGTATGATAGATATAGAGATCATAACCCAACATAACAAAATGGAACTTGAAATAATTGACATGAAAGTAGAACTTCAAAACGAGAAGTGTGAAGTACCACTTAAAAATTCGGCAGCCTAACGACGCCACTTAAAACTTCAAAATACTGAATTGAAGAGATAAAATGGGGTCTCTAATCATATGATCATAAAATATCAGTATGATAAATTTAGATATCATACCCCAACATAATAAAAAGGAACTTGAAATACTTTACATGAAAATAGATCTTGAAAAATGAGAAGGGAGAAAGAATCTGTTACAAAAATTTCGGCAGCCTAACAGCGCCACTTAAAACATCATAAAACGAAATAATGAGAGTAAGAGGGGATATCTCATTATATGAACATGAAAAGGGAAGTAAGAGGAGTATAAAATAACATCCTCTAACATAAGAACATGGATCATAAAATAAATTACATAAAAGAGAATTCTTGAAAAGAAAGAGAGAGATCAGATCCCTTACCTTAAAATGTAACTCTTAAACCTCAAAGGATGGGACCTTGAGGGCTTGGGGGAACCTTGGGAGGACTCCTTGGGAGGTAATGAGACCATAACTTCTTTAGGGAAGAGTGGGGAGTCGAATGGATGAGAGGAGGGCTTGGTATTTATAGGGAAAGTGAGGGGACAAGGCATTAATGGCCAAGGGACACCTCAAAAGTGGTTTTCTCAAAAGCATGGGCCCTCCCATGGTACATCCCATAAAGTTAGGCCACATGGGGACCCCACACAATAATTCATCACCCTTGGCCATCCAACCCTTAAAAAAATCTCATGACATCATCATGACATAGTTATGATGTCATTAAACATACCGAAACCCTAAAACTGTATTTTCACTATTCACTGAAAATTCAACTTTCTCAGAAAGATCCCAAAATATCACCTTAATCAAATATCAATGCTCTGATTTCAAAAATGAACTCCATTTTATAAAAATAATTTTCTAAATTTTTTTAATTTATTTTTTAAATAAATACACTATTCACCGAAAATTCATTTTTTCAGAAAAAACCACAAAAATTACCATAACACAATATCAGTGCTCTGAGTTCAAAAATGAAATCCATTTTATAAAAATAATTTTCTAAATATTTTTAATTTATTTTTTAATTAAAAAACACTATTCACCCGAAAAAACTAATACTTGAATAATAATTTATGAAACCGTTATTTAACCATTTTATTGAATCACATTACTTAATCAAGGTGCCTAGATTATTTTAAAACTTTCTTTAAGTGAGATTACAAATCTATTTGGTCATATTACTAATCCTAATAATAAAATCACTATTCATAATTTACTATTCATCAAAAATCAAGTTGATCTTATTAGACTCCAAATTTTTTACTGAACATAATTGTGGAAGACCATTTTTTGAAAATCATTACACATTTTTAATTATTTAAGGTTTACATAAACATTTTTAAAATATCATTTTTCTAAAATTCATCAAAAATATGCATACTATATTTATCCGGTCATTTGAAAATTCATAAACTTCATCATAAGAAGAAATCCCAATTTTTATTTAAAACAAAGGATTACACAAGGCAGTTATGGTCTCCTTACATAGCCCCTTATCACACCAGCATAGGACCTAAGTATAAGGTGTGCTAAGGTGAGAGAGTCCGAGGGAGGCTCGACCAACATTGCCTGAGTAGTAATTTCTATCAGTTTGAACTTCTCGCGAAGGAGATTCCATTCTAGCTTCACATGATGACGTTCGGCTTGGGTTTGGTCTAGAGCAAAGCCCAATGGTGCTACCTCCTTCCCAAGTTCTGTTAGATGGGCTTCGATCGGTCCAAGACTACTAGGTGAGGCCATCGAATATTCTTTTTATAATAATTAACCAAGATTACTTGTATTTAGAGACAATAATCAAAACATTTTGTTCACATCGGTCATATTTACCGATGATCATATAACAGTCAGAACCCAATGGTATCATTTTAATTATAATCATGTTTATCAAATAAAACATTTTTGTTGAGTATAAAAATAAAATAAAATAACACATGAAATTAGGAAACAAGATTTATTCAAAATTTCGGGCCGTTACAATATATATCCAGTATATATGTATTTATAATAGTCCATATAATTTGGATATAAGAAATGAAATGCATCGTTCATGGAGACAGTAAGTCATACGTACACTTGAATGCTACTTTCATTTATTTTTCATATTTAATGGAATGAAAACTAAATGATACATAGTTATATTTTAATTCCATTATAATATCATATATAAGTTCATTATAATACATCCTTTATATGTTCCATGTATGGAATGAATGAGCCATATCACTTTGAGGGGGCGGTAGTCCACACTTCCTAAAATGAAATTATTGTACTTATACAACATGAAAAGAATAGTGGTATGTTATAAATGATAATTACAAAAGTATAGAGATAAAATAAATATCATAAATATCATATATAATTACAGTTCAATCATAATGGCCACCATAATAGGTGGTAGTAGAATATTGAACAATCATCATTTTGTGAGGCAGTAGTTCACCGTCCACAGAAACAATATGTTCTATACCCATTAGACGAAGGTGTGTGTAAGTGTAGTTTGAATATTTATTATAAAAAAAACTAGTATATTTAAGATACTATTTTTGTTATAAAATAACTAAATAAAGAGAGTTTAGGGGGTTGGAGAAGAAAAATAAATGAAAGTATCTTGAGAGAAGACATTACCTCAAATCAGGTAACTCCTTTTGATTTAAGCTAAAAGGCCTTATTTAATTTCCTTATGACCAAAGTAAGTCTCTTATGAGGAATATAATAATGTGTGGAGATTATTTTGGAAGATTTTGGATGAGACATGGGGGCTTGAGATGTGTGAGTAAGGGTTAGAGGTGGTGTCCTTTTATAAGAGGGAGGAGGGGCACTTTAGGAAAGTTTGAAAATATTATTTTATTAATAATTGATTTTTGAATTATAATAAAAATATAATATATTTTTAATATCAGATGATTATGTGTCAAAATACTCCCAAAAATTGGATTTTAGACAAGTTTAGGTCATAAAATTAACCATATCTTTTAGCTTTAACCCTTAGTAAACTAATTTAATTTTTACTATGTATTCTTGTATATTCATAATACATGGTTACCATAGTTTCTATAAAATTCTAAGAGACCCAAAAATGGATCATCAATGATATTTTTAACATAATATATGTCATTTGGCCTAATATTATATTTTTAGGACTATTATATCATTTAATAAAATAATATTTTTTTTAAAAACTCATTTGTGTCAATTTTTATACTATTCATATCATTACTTTTTAAAAACCAATAACAAATCGATTATTTCGAAAAAAATTTATAAATTAAAATATAAAAATTCATAATCATCCCTAAAATTATTTTATGGCATAAAAAGTTTCAAAATAAATTTATTTTAATATTTATAATCTCATTTATTTAAATATTTCATTAATAAGGCAATCACTACATCATCATTGTGTCATAAATATATTTATTTATTTGATGATTAAGAATTATAAATAAAATACAATTATGTAGGAAATATTTTTAGATTTATAATTAATATTTTTATTCTAAAATATAACTCATATAATCTTATATAAAAAATGGTTTACTAAAAGATACATGTTTAGGTTATATTTTCTTTAACTTTAAATTAAAAGTAATTAAATGTCATTTTCACACACAAGTGGCTCCATGGGGTCCTAAAATAGACCCAAGGATTTACATGGTTGGAAATAGCTCATCAAAAAGGGTTAGGGCATGTTTTTAGGGTAATTTAATATTATTATAATATTATTTTTTACACTTATTTTCCAGATTTACCCTTTAACCATGGTAAATAAAATATTTACTGAAGTTACTATTCATAATGTCTAAAAATAAAAGTTACCTATTTACACAATTTGGAACTCCTTATTCGAAACATGGAACACTTTTTTCCAAATTAAAATCACATAAGTTGTAGAAATTAATTTAAAATTAATTCTCATTGTCAAATCCAAAAAGCATGTTTTTAAGAAGTAAAAAATACCAAACGATTGACATGCATTTTTGTCCTATTTTAATGTAAAATTACTTAAAATGAAAAAAATTGGATTAAATTATAAAAATAAAATTCAATTATACTTTAAAACCAATTAAAAGTATAATCTAACTCTATGAATGAATTATATTAAAAGACAATTTTTAAATAAAATGCAGTATTTTTCACTATTCATTAAAAATGAACTTTATCATAAAAATAAAAAAATTTCATTCAAAGTAAAATTTTATTTTTCTCTTATAAAGAAGAATTTTATTTTTTTAAATAAAACATATAAAGGTGTCAAAAACTAGATTTAAAATGGGTTCACTATCAAAAGTTGGTAAAACTGCATTTTTAGAAAAATACTTCTTTTATCCAAAAAAATGAATTTATTATTATATCATATCTATAAAACATATAATATGAATTTAAAACATTACATTGAATATATGTCATATATTTTTAATTAAATAAAAATCCATAAAGAGTGATATGAAAACACAATTATTCTCTTTTATATAGGTTTTCATCAAAACAAATCCATTTTATTCAATTGGTTTTTATTTCCATTTATAATAAATTTGGTAATCAATGAATCATAATTTAAATAGGTTTAAAACATATGTCAAAATTTAGTTGATACTATTTATTCTCTCCATTCTAATGTCCAGGCATTAACTTCCATTTAAAATAATAATAATATAATTGTATTATTTTTCAGTTTATCTTAATGTTGTGTGCAATGTAAGATTTTGAAGAAGCCCGTTGTTGCGTGTCGAGTATTCTATAAGAAAAATCATTCCATTTAACTTAAAATTAATGTATTATTCATAACTATTAATAGAAATCAAAAAATATTATTCTATAAATACCTGGGTCGTTACATAAAATTATTAAGGAAACAAATCAACGAATTCCCTTATAATGGACATGTTAGAAAGGATGATATTTTACTTAGTATCAATAATTTGAGATAGATACACTTAATCAAAAGGCAATAATATCTATACAAGAGATGATGATACCAATGGAGATTAATCCTCCTCCTTGGTCTTGAATTGAATCAGAGGGGAATTAACAAAACAAAGGGTAATTTCCTTCTCCTCACAATTTTTTTCATCACTCTATAAGAGATCTAAACTATACCTAGAATTGCATAAAATTATGCTAAAGAGAGTATCACAAGGTTTTTTTGGAAGTTAAACCCAAAAAAGTGGATAGGTTAAGAGTTATAGACATGGGATGGGATAATTTCCCAATTTTCCATTTTCATAGATAACTCCACTTCCATGTCCTGAAGTGGTGTTATAATAGTTCCACTAAACTTGCATTATATTAATCAAATCCTGGAACTATAATTAAATAGTATTTTTTCCATTCTTGAATGAATAACTAGTATACCTATCACAACTTTTTTCTGGGAACCACCACAGAAATAGTGTTGGTATAATCTCTCCCTTTATCTCAAGGTCTTAGAGGTTGTTATTGTTAGCTATCATAGATAACCCTTATATTAGTGCATTCATGTGCATAGTGTCCTTATTCATTATAGTTGAAGCATTAGACAATGAGAAAAGGGTTGAATTAGGAATTATTTTCTTCCATCACATTGGTGGGTTTCTCCCATTGACATTCACTAGTTAGGTTCCTTTCCTTATTTCATCTAAAGGATTTCATTTCCCCCATCAATAAATTTATGGGATGGTTATTACCACACTTTTGAAAAGTGGGATGTTCGAATTTCTTAACACTATGAAATTTCTCTATCAATATACCTATATTTAAATACATTATATACTTTCTATCTCTAGAACTATGAGAACCTTGAGATTAATTGATATTTATTTTGACTTTGATGTAACGTTGAAAAATTTCCTCATAGATTTCAAAGTCTCAAATTGCTAAATCGTTTCACAAACTTAGCTTTAACCCACCAAAAAAGTTTTCAAATTTACTTTTAGGGGAGTTGAAAAATAAGGATGTGTATCATGAAATTATTTTAAAGTTTTCCTCATATTCCCTAATAGAATCATCATTAATTATATTTAGGCTGAGTAAATCCCTCTCTATTTTAAGTTAGAGACAGAAAGGAAAATATTTATGAAAAAAGATTTTATAGAATTATTTTCACTCCATTGCTTAGATATCTTCCCCAGGAATTGTATATTTGGTCAAAATACACTATATTTTAGCTTCTTATTCCATATGATAAACATCTAAAATGACCTTCTATTGCTCATATCATTGAATGATAAAGAATATCATTTCCATAGAGTTGATCCATTCCTCTACAATTAAGGGATCTGAAGATTTACTGAAAGTCAAAAGCCTCTTTCACATAAAGGCATCAATTGAAAATTTATATTTATTAGGGGGTTGTGGGTTTACCCATGATTCATGTTTCTATTAAAAAATTGAGTTAATTAAGTAAGTGTTTTCATGAAGTTCTCGACACCTACTCCCATTGGGTTTGATATATTGTTTTGGAAATCATTACATTTCTCATCACATTGGTTTTTAACTAGGTTCAACCAATTCCCATCCATTAAATAAAATTAATGGAAAATTAGGGATAATAATTTTAAAACTACTAAACACATAAATGTTAAACCATGAACATTAAAGGGATAAATAATAAATTACACATATTCCTTAACCTATGAATTTCTAGGTTTCAATCTAGGTTATACATTGTCTATTTCCTAACATAAAATATTATGGGAATTTTTGTTCAATTAATAATGTTCTATAAGTATCTTTTTAATTTATGAAATCATATTCCTTATGAGTGTCAATATAGGTGTACATTAAGGCCTATTCTTTATACACTAGGTGATAATCGAGTCAAGCCCAATTCACACTTTTTGGGGTTGTTACCCCTGATACAACTATTCCATAGCCACATCCACTTGTAGTATCAAGACATGAATGTATTTTCATGGAAAAAAATTAATGTATAATTTAACAAAATTTAGGTATGTTATACTATGTTTAGTATTACACCCAATTATTTTTCTTTTAACATCCTAGGTTTTTTGAGTGGGTCGAAATCCTTAACCTGTTTGAAATTTTTGGAGTTTTGTGGTCAGAACACCTACATTATTATTTATCAGAACTTAATTATGAGAATTCCATTAAACTAAGTAAATGTTTATAGATGGGTTTTAACATTTATCATTTTAATTTTGGTTTTTAGTGGGTTTTAAGTGCATTAGATTCCAAAATACCAACTTTTTTTAGTGCAAAGACTAGGGAACATAGTTTGGAAAAACCATTTGATCTCCTAGGATAAATTGTGCATCCCTTTAGATGAACTGAACATGGTTTGGAAAGATGTGTGGGAGGGGGTGCACAAATATATGAAAACTCTAAATTTTTTATGAGAGGTTATTTTCATGGTTATGATATAATTTGAAAAACCATGTGTGACAACCCTGTGAGGTGGTCCCTTTAGACAGTTGGTGTGGCACAATTGGTTCACAATTAGCCAAACCGTGTGAGCCAACCATGAAACTCATTTAAAGATGAAAGATTATTATTTATTCCCTCCCTCTATTTATGTTTCTTCATAATATTTTTCTTCCCCACCCACATACACAATTATGGTTGACCCTCCTTCTCCCTCTTTGGAGATTTTGAGCTCTACTTCATGTCCGAGCACCAATATTTTCACTATTAGTCTCATTGGAACCACATTGGTAAGGCCTTTAGTCCTACTACTTATTATTATTTTTGATCTCCCAATATGGTTTACTAAATCCATGTGATCTTATTTACTCTATTTTCAAGGAATTCTTTTAAAACCCCAATTTATTCCGAATTTTCTCGAGTTAGAGTCCAAGATCTGTTGAGCGAGCACCCACTAACATGAGGTAGGAGGTGCCTAGTTTCTCTTTGATTTGTCTCATGTTTTAAGGGTATGTTGTAAATAGATCCATTGGTGTTGTCCAATAGAGACCATATAAATTTAATTATCATCTCTAATTAATTAAATTGAACCCATGAGGTGCCTATTGGCATGCTGATTCATGTCTATAAATGGTATGGGGCCAGTTAGAGGCTTCTGAATATGGGGAGATTAGGACATGGTGTTGTTTTATTAAAAAAATATTTATATTTAATTCTATGGTTCTAAGGGAATGTGATGATCTTGGAATGAGTATTGAGGTAGTGATGATACCCTAGGATGAAGAAATGTGATCATCAGGTTGGAGAGGCCTAGATTCTATGGATGGTATTGATCATTGGTTAGGAGAAATGGTCATCAGGTTGAAGTGATGAGGTTATAATGATATGGGCATGAAACATGTGATATTCAATGGTGTTGACCATCAGATTGAGTGACATGGTTTTAGGGAAATGAGGTGTTGTGATTATGTTTCTAAGGTACTTCGTTGGTGGTTTCCACCCACTTTGATTAGCTGACATGCCATTGAAGTAATGTGTACAAAAAATGGACTCAGATGATGAGGTTGTGTTGAACACTCATATGGGTAGAGGCCTCTATTAGATGTGTCTTAGTATGGTTTTGACAAATTTTTAGGTTGTATATGCTTTCCATACAAATCCACGTGGATGGTGAGGTGACATCAGATGATAGTGTTAAGACTGTCAGCTAAAGGATGAGGCACATCGTTTATTAAGGTTGTGGGGATGAATTATATGGGAGGATAGAAATTTTAGTTCCTTAGGGAATATAATGTTGATCCTATGGTGTTTATATTTAGAGGATAAACATTTATATGACTTAGATTTCAGGCTTTGTGCCAATGAAGTTTCATCTGAGCTGAGGTTTGAGGGTGTAAGTACTTGTTTGGGAATGCCTTCAGGACATGAGTTACTTGATTTGTACATGAAGTGTCGGTTAACATGTGGTACCAGGATACTATTATAGGAGGTTACTAAGGTCTCTTCATATTTTTATACGTTATGGGAAGCTTTGGGATATATTATAAGGATCATCTCTACCACGATTATTCCTGTGATGGATGAAGCAAGTAACGACTCCCTTGTGTTTGTTGAGAACAAGTGAAGTTGGTTATATATATATATATATGATGTGCATGTGATATTTTATTTATAATTAGATACAACTATGTTATAAAAGATATAATTTAGGAACACATTGGTGGTGGCCTATTGAGATTATTCTGACACCCTACACGATCCCTTTGGTATGTGTATAGATTTTATGATTCGCGGTCAGGTAAAGGTTTGGGATTAGGAGATAGACCTTACTAATTATGTTTGGCTATTTATCATTGGATGGATGGTAAGGACCTTGGATTACTACCTTATCTAGAGTTACTTTTTAGTTTCATTTTATCAGTATGATTATTATAATTATATACTGAGGTCGTCCATAGGTGACCCTTCCTATTTATCTATTGTATTGTATGACCTATTTTAGATGCATGTTTTACAAATGGTATCATGTGATGTTTTATTTTTCAAATGGTTTATTTTGAACTTGTTGATTATTTACTATTGCTTATACTGTCTGGTTGTGATTCTGCTATGGCAGGTTACTGGTCCAGTATTTATAGTATTTATTTTACACTATATTATATTTATGTATATCATTATTACTATCCCCAAAAAAGGGTATAGTCTCCCCACTATAACCAATTTACACCCTCACTTCTAGTCACCAGCCTCTAGTGTATGAGGAGGTACACCTAAGGTCCAGTGTCCCTCTGACCCGTAGCATTGTTTGGGTGGTTAAATGGGTTGGGTCACTACAAATTGTACTAGAGGGGTTTATTTTACCTATTTTTAGTCTTACTATTTGGATTATAGTATACTAAAGATTAGGATATTGTTAAAACTAGGTTTAGAGCTTGTTTTTGGGTGCCTTCATCCCCATGCATGGGGGACATACTGATTTTCTATGGGTGGGAAATTGTTGTTATGCTTTTCTTGTTTTATAGTTGATATGATTTCCACTTAAAGTGGTAATCTTGGGTTTGATTATTATTTTTTATGGCATGTGACCCTTGTACTGGTATGGTAAGGGAGGATTTTTGGAATCTTGGACGAGTATGGAAAGTAATGTTTTTCATTATTCTTTCTGGATAGAAACATAGGTTTATATATATATATTTAAATATATTTATTCTGTGATAAATTTCTTAGGATTTTCATTGGCGACATGGATTTTTCTAGGAGGGTTTGTGGTTTTTAAAGTGTCAATAAAGGAAACTAAGCATTATTTTCCACCATAAACTCTCTTTAGTGGAATTCTACTTAGCCAACCGAGGCATGTGGTTCCAATGAAATATGTGTGTAGTGTTTTGTGATATGTGATATATATATATATGTATATTTATGGTCTTGGATCTTATATAAGTAGGAAAGGATGATGATAGGGGTGATCTTCTTAAAGTGTAAGTTAAGAAGTGTTTTCCACCACATCCTTATTTGGTGGAATTTTACTCAGTTACCTCAGATTACTTATCACACCTGACTTTGATGTGGGTAGGATAGGGGCCCAGATTTATATGTGATACTTGTCTCTGATATAGGTGGCTAAGGGTCCAAGAGGCCAAATGTCTTGAGAGATGGTTGCGATGGGGGAGGGTAAGGGTAGTGAGATTGTACTTCCTATTACTACTTTCCCTATCCATGTTATATATATATATATATATATATATATATATCTGTGTTTGTGTGTGTGTGTGTGTTATTATGGTTGTATGACCATGTTATTGGTAATTAGTGGGTTTCCACATAGATGGATTCTACTAGAGAATCAGGTGGGTGGTGATTTTGTGTCATAGGAGTATGCATGGGATTAGTCCTCTAAGGGTCAAGATGAGGCCCCGAAGGGTCAATCTGAGCATAATTCATAGGTATAGGCTTAGGTATAGGTGGGTAAACCACATGATATAGAAGATTTTGGTCCATGTATTAAAGAAAAACTCCCAGAGATCATGGTATGTGTAATCTAAGGGATTTAATTGGGTGCTTAGGGAGTGGATTCTTAAATGGAATACCTAGCTCACAAGTTTCAATTGTAACACCCACTACTATTTTAGGGTGAGGGAGGACTGTAGATAGTTGAGAACTTGATAAAGTTAGTGCAGACCATATTAAAGAATCTTAAGAAACCCCCAGGCTGGAGAGTGAAGATAGCTATGTACATGATTAGAGGATTGGACAAGCACTGGTGGGATGTGTAGGTTTAGGCAGGCAGACTCAAGGGACTGATTTGGAAGGCCTTTGATGTTAGGATCTTTGAGAAATTCTTTCTAGAGACACTAAGGGAAGAGATATCTCAGGAGTTCTTGATCCTATAATAAGGATACATGACCGTGATGGACTACACATCTAATTTCACCAATTTGTTCCATTTCACACTCGATATGGTCAATGATAACACCTTGAGGGTGAGGCATTTCAAGGATGGTTTATGGAACACAATTCGAACATATAGGTAAACATCTTAATATAGGCCTCATTCTCAAATGTGATAAATCAGGTTCTAATAGCCAAGGTAAATTTAAAGGAACAATCATATTCAATCCGAGTGATAGCTTCTGGTGATTACAACAACGATGCTTCTGGTAGGAGGAAGTGAGGCCATGAGGAGTCTCAGCAGGGAAGCCATGCTAGGGATTCAATAAGACAACCAAAGAGTGGGTCTTCGATGGTGTCATTCTAGTGTGGGTAGCTAGGACATGTGTGGATGCAATTTGATCGATAGTTGAAGGAGTTTTGAGCATGTGGTCAATTTGAACATTCACATAGGATTTGAAAATGATATTCTCAGATAGTCGGAGGGACTGGAGTAGAATAAGGGTTCTGAGATCAGATCAGAAGTTGTACTAGAATATGGTAGTCAAGATTTAGTTGCATGCATAGGGTGTGGTAGAGCTAGTGGGACCCAATACTGGGTTCAGTGGTGGATAGCTGGTGCAACACTACCATAAGGACAAGCTTTAGGGAGTCAGTCTTTAGTCTAGGTGCATGTTTTTGAGCATCCATGCATAGAGTTGGCTGGGTATCTAACTACTATTAAAGGTATTCTAGGGGTGTGATGAATATGATTTTTTGTTTTGTAATGGACCTTTTGTAGGAATGTCTGTTTTGGGTGAACGAGGTGAAAAATATATACTTTTGGACTAATCAGGCACTGATTAGTAGGCTGGCATTAGCTCAGATGCATTATATATATATATGAGGTGTGTGTCACTGATATTATCGATGGGAATCGATGTGATGTGCGATTTATTTGAGGTGTGTAGGAATCTGGTCATTTACATGGTGTGGGTTATATATGAGGTGTGTAGAACTAGGAATTTATATGGGAATCTTTTGATATGTGGGACCTCATAGGTTCCATGTGAGACATGGGCACAAGGTCAAAATTTTATGAGATGTTGTACTTGATGGGTGTCAGATGTGACATGGGTTTGATGTGAGAACTTGATGAGGTGCAGAAGTGACGATGCATCACAAGATGAATTTTTAGTTTGGGTATGTTCAGTAGACCATCAGTTTTATTTGAGTTTTGGGTCAAGAAGTGATGGGGGTAGGTAACTCTTAAGGAAGGGAGCACCTTGAGGTAGTTGAATTGTGACTTTTAAACCATGGTAGACTAGGCTAATTTTAAAGATATGAGTATGTTCAGTACCATCTCTGAGTAATGATTTATTGCTTGGGGGAAAGCTATGTTAATGTGGGGATATTTTAATGTCTTGGGTTTTTGGAGTGGGTCGAAATTGTCAACCAATTTGAAATTTTCGGAGTTTGGTTGTCGGACCAACTCATTTTTTGTTTATAAGAACTTAATTTTAATAATTAATTTGACCCAAGGTAGTTTTTTTATATGGGTTTTAACCCTCAAAATTTTTATCAAGGTTTTGAGTGGGTTTCGGGTACGTCAGAGGCCAAAAGCCCAACTTTTCTAAGTGTTCAAATTGGGGTGCATAGTTTGAAAAAACTATGTGGCCTCCTAGGAGAAACCATGTGGCCTCATAGGAGAAACCGTGTGGGCCCCTAGGTTAATTTGGCATGGTTTGGAAAACTATGTGGAAGGGGGTGAATGTACATGTGAAAACTCTACATTTTTTATCATAGGTGATTCACACAGTCACTACATGGTTTGGAAAACTGTGTGGGACAACTATGCAAGGTGGTCCCTTTGTACTATGGGTGTAAAATGGTTGGCACACAGTTAGCCAAATTGTGAAAGCCAAATGTTCACCTCATTTAATGAATTTGAATTAATATTTCAACCCTCCCTCTATTTATATTTAATCCTACTATTTTCCTTCTCTACCTGCATGTACAATGAAGGGAGATTCTATTTCTACCTCTTTGGAGATTTTGAGCTTCACTTAAGATTTGAGCTCCGATCGTCTCACCATTAGTCTCATTATAACTGCATTGGTAAGGAAATTATTCCTCTTAATTATTCTTATCTTTGATACTTTCATATATTACGCTGAATATATGATATATTATTCACAATATTTTTCAGGTAATTCATTTAAAACACTCATTTATTCTGAATCAGTTTGAGTTTGAGGTTAAGATAAGATGATTGAGTGTCTACTAACATGAGGTAGGTGGTGCATAGATTTATATTTGATTTTGATCATGTCTTAGGGGTGAGTTATTTTGAACACCATTGGTTTGTCTGAGAGAGACCCTATAAATTTAATGCTTGTATTTAATTAATTAAATTGAACTCACGAGGTTCCTATAGGCATGTTCATCCAAGTATACAAATAGTATGAGTCTAGTGAGAGGCTTTAGACCATGGGAAGATTAGAACAAGGTGTTTTTTATTAAATTTAATTATTTATATTAAATTTTATGGCTCTAAGGGGATGTGATGGGCTTGGCCTAAGGGTTGAGGTAGTGATGAACACCTGGGTTGAGATGATGATACAATTATGTTGGGCAAGACCCAGATTATATGGTTGATGTTGATCATCAGTTGAGTGAAATGATTTTCAAATTGAGGCAACGAGGTATTCAGGCTATGGCAATGAACCATGTGACATTGGATGGTGTTGACCATCAGATTGAGTGAAATAGTCTTAGGGGAATGAGGTGTTGATATGATGTGGATTAGGTAATTTGTTGGTGATTTCCACTCACCGTGGTTGGCCGACGCACCATTGGAGTTGTGTGAACACAGATATGGATCAAATGATTTGGTGGTGCTAACAACTCATGTGGTTAAAGGACTCTATTAGACGTAGCTTAGGATGGTGTTTACCATCTATGAGATTAGAGGTTCTTGTCAAATAATTCCACGTGGATGGTGAGGATCCATCAAATGATGGTTTTGAGACAGTCGGTTGGTGGCTAAGGATCACTGTATATTAAGGTCATGTGCCTAGATTATATGGGAGGATAAAGATATCCATTCCAAAGGATGTGGGATGTTAAGACGATGATGTTTATATTTTAAGGATAGGCATTGCTGTGCCTCAAACACTAGGCTTTGAGTTGATGAGGTTTCATCTGAGTTGAGGTCTGAGGGACCAGGTGATTCTTTGGGCATGCCAAAGGAACATCAGTTAATTGATTTGAATATGAGGTGTCAGTTGGCACATGATATTGGTATACTATTATAGAAGGTTCCTAAGGGATCCTCATATTATTATAAATCAGGGAATTACTTGGGCTATATGCTAAGGATGCTCTCCACTAAGGTTATTCTAGAAATAGACGAAATAGGTAACCGCTCCCTTATGGTTGTTGAGTACAAGGGAAGTAAATTATATATATATATATATATTATGTGCATGTTCTATTTTATTTATAATTAGATACACTTGATTTATTATAGATGTAAGTTTGGAACACATTGGCGGCGGACTAATAAGATTCTTCTCACACCCTACACGGTCCCTTCAGGACACGTATATATTTTATGATTTTGTGATCAGGTAAAGGTTCTGGCTAAGAAGTTAGAATTTAGTGATCACGTTGGAATATTTAGCATGGGATGGATGGAAATGACCTTGGGTTACTTCATCAACTAGAGTTACATTTTAGTTTCTTTTTATCAACATGCTTATTATATGTATACAGTAAGGTTGGACATAGGCAACCCTTCCTTTTTATCTATTGTCTTATATGAACTGTTATGAATGCATGTTTTAAAAATGGTATCATGTGATGTTTTATTATGAAAATGGTTTATTTTGAAGTATTTGATTATTTATTATTTCTTATGCTATCTATTTGTTCTTCCACTATAGTAGGTTACTGGTCTAGTGTTTATGGTCTTTCTTTTCTGCTACATTATATTTATATAGACCGTTATTACTATCACCACCAAAGGGTATAGTCTCCCGAATATCACCACTTTAAACCCTCACTGCTAGTTGGAGGCCTTTGGTGTATGGGGACGCATGCTTATGGCCCAATTAACCTCTGGCCCATAGCACTTTTCAGGTAGATAAATGGATTGGGGCACTACATTACTAGATTTTTCTAATCTTAATCCCTGAAAATAAGTAGAATTTCCTCTGATACCAACTATGATAACCCATGCCTTTTAAAAACATTATTTCACGATTTATTAGATAAAGGGATGCATTATACAAACCCAAAAGATCAAGAGGCCTTGTATCTTTGGGATATTAGATACACAACGCAATAACTTAAATAAGGATATAATTATATTATTTAAATATCCTTAATAAGATCTTAAAAATCTATTTCCCTTCTAAAACTACATGGGATAACTTGGGGATGTACCTAATAAAATTTTTATATAAAAATCCTAGTAAGTGAATAATCAAAGAATAGCATATGGTGAAGTGGTAAATATGTGTCAAGAGGTATAACATGATGACATAGAGAGGTGAGAATCATGATCATGAATTTCAAAGCATGGTATAAGATGATAACAACATGGTAACATAGGAATGTTTCAATAATATAAAACATGACATCCTAAACATAAGTCAAGTCTAACCACCAAGAAATCATGACATAGTGTACTTAAGATAACCACACATGCATCATAAATGGAATCTCATCAGATAAAAACAATACCCAATGTGTTAGAGGGATATGCAATTCTTGGATCACCCATCACATTCATATAATATACCTGCATAAGTGTTCCACATAGATCATACAACATAAAGATATATTTTATTACTTTTAAACCCATGATCATTGTAAGAACCCAGATCTGATTTCCAGGTATGTCTTTCATTTCTGGTTGTTTTTGAGAAAAAGAGGAGTTTCTGGAAGTTTTAGGAGTACACACTGTGTGCTTATAAGTATATGCTATGTACTCAGTTTCCGAGGGTACCCATGTGCTGGCTGTGTAACGGATGAACACATGGAAATGTGGGGTAACATGGAGACTGCCTAAAGTGGAGGCTAGTTAAAGAAAGTACACGGTGTGTACCCTTGAAGAACATGCCATGTAATTTATTTTTTATTTCATTAAATAGACCAGGGTCATGTCTAATAGACAAAAAACTCTTCTTCTTTATTCATATCATCTAGGAGTGACCGTAAAATGTGATTCTTCTACAAGCCCCTGACTTGCTATCCGTTCTCCAAATCAACCACCATCGATTGAATTCGAATTTCCATGGTAAGATCTTCCTTATTCTAGAGCCTTGTAACCTGATTCCTATTCTTTCGTGTGTTATATTCAGTTGAAAATTTTAATTTTTTTTGAATATTTACAAAATTATAGGGAGACTCAAGGATAGAGGCTCACGTATATCGATCTTACAACACCGAGGTATGTGGTTTTTTCCTTTCCACAATTATTTTTGAGTTATGTATGCAAAAGTGCCCAATACCCATATTCGGGGATTTGCGTGTTTATGTTTTAACCCTGTATTTTCCTACTATACCATGTGTTCTTGAGTAGAGGATTTATGATTGTAAATAGGGTTATTTACCTTACTATGGATGTGTTTCCCATGTTTGTTTGATATTGACCATTTGGTCTAGCTTTTCCTGTTAGGCTGCTTTGTTTTCCATGCCTAGTATTATTAGGATGGAGTGAATTTATCTAACATGCTGTGAGATATTATATAATATTTAGCCAATTAGTTCTTGAGGTTTAATTTGGATAACATATACTATTTGTGCTCAATTGATTTACATAGGGTTGTGGGAACCTAGTGTATTAGACCATAGGGAGAATGGATCATGAGGGCTTCTCCCGAGTGTCTATTTACTTTTACGTTGCAAGACCATAGAGGGGATGGACTTTGTTCTCCCTCAGAGTGTCTGTAGTTCCTCATTATGAGACCACATGGGAATTGGACATTGAGTGCTTCCCTAGAGTGTCTATAGTTTCCGATACGAGACCACATGGGTAATTGATATTGAGTGCTTCCTCAGAGAGTCTTTGTAAAAGATGAACTAGAGGGGTTAGACTATGAGTACATCCCAGAGGGTTTCTTGTGTTTTATTGGTAGAACCAGAGGGGTAAGGCTATGAGTAAATCCCATATGGTTACATTTTAATGTTGTTTTCTTAACTAATAAATGAAAATGGATGTAATTTAAACTATAGGATTTTTTACTTTTGAGTACTTATTTCTTTACTTCTTTATTTTTCTTATTGCCTGCCATATATATTCACTAACTATTAGGCATATATCTTTTGGTTTTTACCTACTAGGATTCGTCTCACACCCTATTTGGGTCATGATTTTGGGCCCAAATAGATTATATTGTTGCAGGTCTAGATAAGGGAAAGTGCCCTTCTACTTCAGGTACTTGATTGTTGTGGATCTGGAGAGCATGGGACCAAGCCGAGGCTTGCGATGCTATTGATGTTTATTTGTTTTCTTTGTACTTTGGTTTAGTACTATATTCTAGCACTGTGACTTGTTTGGATACTTTCCTAGACATGTGTATCATGCATCATTTATATATGTGTGCTCCAGTTGTTTTTTATTTCCAGTCTTCCACTGTTTACTTACTGCATATTATTACTGCTTCCGCTATTGTTATCTGTTTATATATGTTGTATTACTCTTCCAATTGGGGAATAGTTTCCCCACTATCACACCCAAGGTCCTCACTGATAGTCTGTAGCCACTATAATTTGGGGAAATGCGCTTGAGGTTATGGGACCAACCGGGTATGGGGCACCTGTAGGTGGCTCCCTGAACTGAGATGTTACAAAGTGGTATTAGAGGAATTATTTTTCTTGACTTCCTATTTGGAGCCTATATTTAGGGATTGGAAGGAATAGGTACTTGGTAATAAGCTGTTCTTGGGTGTATTTGACCCATGTATAGGGAAAATCCAATTTACCATGTATGTAATGATTTTTATGGTTTTTCAACTATTATAGTTGTTTTGATTTCACTGTTGGGTGATTCACATGTTTTGTATTGTTATTGTTGATATTATTGGGGTTCTATTTTTTTTCAACCTGATGAGATGAGGGTCTTCCATCACATGCATCATATAGGCACTTTCTAGATATCACATTTCATGTATTATTTTCATGCCATTTAGGGTACATTACTGATTGTATGTTGTTGTGATAGATATTGTGCTAGATATGCTTGCTATTGTGATATATTCCTTGACAGAATACCTTCTGTTTGATAGGGCATTGATAATGTTTAAAGTTAACTTCAATGAATTCCAAACTTTGGTTCCTGAGGTGTTATGGGCCCTCATGGATTGGAATTTGGTGGATCATGGCACCGTTATGGTTTTTTATGACATGTATAAGATGAAAAACCTTTATTCACGAGGATTATAGGCCCCCACAGATTAGAATTTGGCACTTTAATGTTCATTTTAGTGTTTTTCAAGGGCTCTAGAGTAGTTTTTGAGGCTTACTGTCTAGAAAAACTCAGAATACACAACGTGTAATGATAAATACAAGCTATGTATCCTTCTATTCAGAAAGGAACTGTTTTTATTAAGTAAAAATCATGTACTGTATGTACAATCCATGTAGTATCTAACTGTGACACTGGCTGTGTGGGAAGAGACATGTGGTTGAAAAATCCTTTGTGGAACATGCCGTGTATCAGACGTACATGCAATGTGTATAGACCATGTGTCTAGTCGTGTGACCAACGACACGGGTGGATCATGGGTAGTTAGTACATGTCGTGTCTTATAAAAACACACCATGTAGAGTCAACTATGTAACCGGCCATGTAACTAACAACACGGGTCGGGGAAGTTATTTCTAGTACATGTTGTGTCTGGCACTAACACGCTATGTAGTCTTTATCTAGAATAACTGTGTGGATTAGTCATGTAGAAGAACTCTAGTAGGGGAAGAGGATTCAAGTACATGCCGTGTCTAGGGAGAACATTCCATGTGTATGGGGTGTTACATGACCAGGGTTGGTAGGAGTACATGCCCATGTGAAGGCTTAAAGGAACATTCCATGTATCCACCTATTTGAAATCTTGAATGATTTCTTTCTCCTTTTACCTTCTTAAAATTCTAAGTTAAATCCTTAACAATATTGAACTAAGGTGTGCTCTTGACCTTGCAGAGTCATTCCACCGAGAAGTCCTCCAGCTGTATGCCAGTTATAGGGCAGTGATCAGACACCAGACATGGCTGATCAGGGACTACCAGCAGACCCTCTTGTACTACCACTCTTTGCACCTACCTTTATCCCAGATGCAGGTTCTGATGCAAAATTTCGAGAGGGCTTTATGAGGTTCATTCAGACCTTATGAGGAGTACCACATCCTTCTCCTTATATGGTAGAGTTGACATAGGTTTTTCAACAACAAAATCCTCCCACCTTCTTAGGGGATGGAGGACCTTAGGCTGCAAAGTCATGTTTAGAATCCATGTTGTCTATCTTCGAGCATCTGGAGATGCCTCCAAAGAGGAGGGTGAAGCTCTATACATAGACGCTTTAGGATTATTCCAAGAGATGGTGGGATGTGATCTCACAGGTGGGACGCCAGTAGGTTATGGCTTGGGATGAGTTACAACATTCCTTCTATGATTACTTTTACCCAGAGACTTTGAGGTCCGATCAATCCTGAGAGTTCATGAGTCTGGAGATGGATACTCTCTCAGTCATGGAGTACTCTTATCACTTCATATATTTTCAGTTCTTTACACCTATTCTAGGAGGTGAAGAGTTATTTATGGTGAGAAAGTTCGAGGATGGTCTCAGGCGCGACATCTAATCTTAGGTAAACATTTCTCGATTGACTTTCATCACCTCTATAGTCGAACAAGAACTGATCACAGAGTTCAATCTAAGGGATTTTGGAGTTTTGACCCCTGGAGACTTGACATTCAGAGTTGGTAACCCTCTTACTAACATTAGGAAGTTCCACAGGGAGTCTACATGCAGAGATCGTAGTAGGCGGGATACTTCTTCGGGTAGCCAGGTGGTGTGCTACTAGTGTAGGAATAATAGGAAAATGAGGCAAAATTTTCTGAGAGACCCAATGGAGTGCCGATCGTGTAGTAATATGGGACATCTTTAGTGATTCTATCAGATATTCTCACCAGCAGCTGGTGATCATAGATCTTTTGTGACTCCTCGTTTGGGAGAAGCACCACCAATTTTGTCACAAGTCTGGGAACTGGAGTTCTTCCATCCGTTCAAGCTGAGGTGTAGGTCACGACCGTGGTATCCAGTCACCAGTATTTTAGAGACAATAGGGTAGATAAAATCAAGGTGGTCAGGAAGGGTCATAGAGCCACGATACATGCTATACTTTTGCAGTGGAGCAGAACCAGGAGTATTAGGATCCCAGACCCTCAATAGTTTTTGGTATGATTCTAGTTTCCTCAGTTCTATATTATGTACTTTTTGATATAGGGGATTCCTATAGTTTTATATCTATTAATATTTTTGAGGGATTTAGGCTCTGTATCTTTTATTTTGATGATTTCTTGAGGTCGGGCACTCCGTTGGGGACAAGAACGACTAGCGTACGACAGTTCAAGGAGTTCCCTCTAGAGGTTGGTGGGTGTCACTTATTATGAGAACTCTAAGTCTTAGAGATGACGGGCTATTATGTCATTCTCAAAATGGACTAGTTAGTTCCCTTAAAGGATTTTATTGACTACTGTCATCGTAGGGTGAGTTTCACATCACCAGAGGGTGGATCATTTCTTCATAAGGGAAAATAGGATGTCCAGACGAGTAGAGTAGGACCCCAGTATCATGGTTTGGGAGGAGTTACATCCCAGATTTCTAGTCTATATTTGGATGACCAGGGGATAACATAGTTGGACTTTCCTCTAGTGGTGGATCATTTAAGGGATGTCTTTCCAGAGGAATATTTTGGTTTTCCTCCGGAGTGAGAGGTAGAATTTTCTATTAAGCTTCAGACAGGGGTG
The DNA here is from genome assembly GCA_963277665.1 of Viscum album. NCBI lineage: Eukaryota > Viridiplantae > Streptophyta > Magnoliopsida > Santalales > Viscaceae > Viscum > Viscum album. The sequence goes on from OY728146.1 coordinate 551,985,063, forward strand.
GAACCGGTGTCCATTCATCCTTATAGGATGGCTACACCAGAGTTACAAGATCTCAAGAAGTAGTTAGAGGAGTTACAGGCAAATGGTTTCAACTGACTCAGTACTTATCCTTCAGGTTTGCCTGTCCAATTTTAAAATAAGGTAGATAGTACCCTCAGACATTGTGTGGATTATCGGAAGTTTAACCAGTTGATGGTCAAGAACCGATATCCCTTATCAAGGATTAATGATCTCTTTGATCAGCTTTGAGGAGATCGAGCATTCTTGAAGATTTACCTGAGATCCTGTTATCATCAGTTGTGCTTTATACCATCAGATATACCTTTTATAGCCTTTCAGATCAGGTGTGGTCTATAAAAATATGTGGTTATGTCGTTCGGTCTTACGAACACGCCTGTGGTTTTCATGGAACTGATGGACCGAGTGTTCCATCCATACTGGGATTCTTTCATGGTAGTTTTCATGGATGATATCTTGGTGTAATATCAAACTCGACGCAACCATTCCACACATCTTGATATCATTCTAAGTACACTGAGAGAGCATCAGTTATATGCTAAGCTCTCAAAATTTCACTTTTGGATGAACAAGATCCACTTCTTGGGTCATGTTATCTTAGATACATCAGTGTCAGTGGACCCAGAGAAAGTGAGAGAAATAGATTCTTGGTAGAACATGAAGAAATTATTTGAGGTATAGATTTTTTTAGGGTTGGCATGATACTACATAAATTTCATACAGGACTTTTCATGATTAGCAGCACCACTAACAAGCCTAACTAAGAAGGGTGCGAAGTACCTGTGGATTGATTCTTGTGATTCAACCTTTCAGGAGCTAAAAGGGAGGTTAACTTCATATATGATACAAGTATTTCCAGAGTCGGGCAAGAGTTATACTATATACTGTGATACATCAGGTATCGGGCTAGGAGTAGTGCTTATGCATGGGGAATGAGTTATTGCGTATGGGTCTCGACAGTTGAGGCCACATGAGAGGAATGACTTGATACGTGATCTCGAGTTAGCTCCAGTTGTTCATGATTTATTCCGCAGGAGACAATATATTCTAGGAGAGAATTTTGGGGTTTTCACTGATCACAAAAGTCTCAAGTATATCTTCACTCAGCATGAACTAAATATGAGACAACGAAGGTGGGTTTAGTACCTTTAGTCCTTTGACTTTGATATTTCCTACACACTCGGGAAAGGAAATGCATTAGCTGATTCGTTGAGCAGGAGGACTCAAATACAAACAGTTAAGGAGGCCATCACTGAGTGTCATATTATGGATATGTTCTCTGAGATGCATTTAGAGGTGCACGAAAGACATGGGCAGACCTTTCTTTCTTCTGTGGTTGTTACATCTAATATACTTGCTCAAGTGAGAACGAGGAAACTATCAGATTCAGAAGGCCTAGTTAAATGGGAGAGCATGTTAGGAGAGGACCCTATTCCTGGATGGACAATAGGTGAGGATGAGATCTTTGACTATCATGGATGCATATGGGTGTCAGGAGACATGCACGAGGAGCTAATGCATGAATTTCATTCCTCAGTTTGGGCAGTTCATCTTGGTGTCATCAAGATGTACTGAGATCTACACTGCCAGTATTGGTGGCTAGGTATAAAGAGAGATGTTGCTAGGTTTTTCATGAGGTGTTCCACCTGTCAGAAGGTGAAGACAGAGCATCAACGACCTGCAGGGATTTTGTAAAAGTTACCCATTCCCAAGTGGAAGTGGAATGATGTCATGATGGAATTCATGATAGGTTTACTGAGATCACCTTGAGGGAATGATGCAGTTTGGGTTTTCATTTACAGAATCATGAAGGTTTCTCGCTTCTTTCTGATCAAGGAGACCTTCAGCATTAATGATATGAGAAGGTTGTACATCCGAGAGATTTTACATCAACATGGGGTTACATGCTCCATTATTTCAGACATGGATACCCATTTTACTTCTTATGTTTGGAAGGGACTAAAAAAGGCTTTGGGTACACAAGTACATCTGAGTACATCTTACCATCCCTAGACAGATGTCCAGTCCGAGCATATGATTCAGGTGATGGAGGACATGCTTCGATTATGCGTCCTAGATTTTGGTGGTTCTTGGGAGAAGTCCATACCTCTTGAGGAGTTTTACTACAATAATAGTTTTCAAGAAGCTATTCAGATGGAATCTTATGAGGCTTTTTATGGTAGGCCATTCTGATCACCCCTATATTGGCTATAGGCAGGAGAGACAACTATGCTAGGACCTCGTCTTGTCCGGGATACCAAAGGGTAGGTGGAGTTGATTTGGATGAGAATGTATATTGCACAGTTACGACAGAAGTATTATGATTACCAACAGAGATGACCTGTAGAGTTTGCGGCTGGAGATCAGGTTTTTCTACTTGTCACACTGAGGTTGGGACACAGGAGGATTAGAAGACATAGAAAGTATTCAATGAGATACATTGGTCCATTTGAGGTTTTGTAGAGAGTCGGTCCGATTGCCTATCAGTTTTGGTTACCTCAGAGGTATAGGGATATGCATGACGTCTTCTACATTTCTCAGCTATGATGTTACTTCTCAGACCCATATCAAGTATTTCAACCCAAGGAGGTTGAGCTAGAGGTAGAAACATATTTAGAGGAGCATACTATCTGGATTTTTGATTATAGTGTGAAGGTTCTCCATGGGCAGTCTGTTCCTATGGTACGAGTGGTATGGCAGCACGGGCGAGTACATGATAAGATTTGGGAGAGGCAGGCTGATGTACGATCGTAGTGGCTGGGGCTATTCGAGGTTTCTTCTTCTACGCTGCCCTGCTAGGGAAATTTAGGGACAAAATTTTTTAAGTGGAGAAGTTTGTAAGAACCTGGATCTTCTTTTCAGGTATGCCTTTTATTTCTAGTTGTTTTTGAGAAAAATAGGAGTTTCTGTAAATTTCGGGAGTACACATCGTGTACTTATAAGTACATGTCGTGTACTCATTTTCTGTAGGTAGCCATGTGCTGGCCATGTAATGGCCGAACACATGGCCATGTGGGGTGACCTAAAGACCACCTAAAGAAGAGGATAGTTAAAACAAGGACACACCGTGTACCCTTGAAGAACACGCCATTTTCTTTATTTTTATTTCATTAAATGGACTGGGGTCACATTTAATCGACATAACACCCTTCTTCTCCATTCATCTAGTCCAGGAGTGACTATAAAACACAACTCTTCTCTGATCCCCTGAATCGCCATCCGTTCTCCGAATAGACCACCATTGATTACATTTGAATCACCAATGTAATCCATTCCTTCTTCTAGAGCCTTGTATCCTGATCCCTCTTCTTTCGTGAGTTATCTCCAGTTCAACGTTTTAGACATTTTTGTAGATCTATGGTGTTATAAAGAGATTCAAGGCATGAGGTTTATGTATATTGATCGTAAAATGCCAAGGTAGGTAGTTTGTGCCATTATCTAGTTAGTCTTTGAGTTATATGTGCAAAAGTTTCCAATACCCTTATTCGAGGTATTGCGTGATTATGGATTTTAGCCCTATATTTTCCTACTATGCCTTGTTCTCTTGAGTAGAGGATTTAGGAATTTAAATAGGGTTATTTACCTTGCTATAGATGTGTTCCTCATGTTTTCTTGATATTTATTGTTTGGTCTAGCTTTTCCTGTTAGGCTAATTTGTTTTCCTTGCCTAGTGTTGGTCGGAGTGGATACTCAAGAGGGGGGGGGGTGAATTGAGTTCCAATTAAAATTTATGTTAAAAATATTTTTATGAAATATCCCTAAATTAAATAAAAATTAAACTTTAGTAAATTTATAAAGATTTAATGGTTTCAATTAGTTTCTCAAAGATTGATTATTTTTTAGTTAACTTAATCTGAAGATTAAGTTAGCTTTTGAAACTAACTTACTGACTAACAAAAATTACAAACACTTGCTAGTTTAACAATCAGAGTTATTTAAAATAGATTTTAATTTTAAATAAATTAGCAACAGAATATACGATATAGTTTAAAATGAAATAGGATGAAAAACAGGTTAAACCAAGAGGTTCAGTCTCAAGCCGAGACTTAGTCCTCCCAAACATTTAATATAAAACATTGATCCACATCCTAGATCAAGGTTTACAATAGTACTCAGACTATCCAGGTCCTCATACTTCTACCATAGTTCTACGTGGAAAATCAAAAATAACAACAGCTCACAGGCTGTACAGGTCACACTTGACCTCTACCACTATCCACAGTGGGATACAAGAGTGTAAGGGAAAGATTGAGTGAGGATTTATAAATCCTCCAATTCAGCACAGGGGACAGGGTGTGTTTAGACTAAAGAACACACACTGCTCAAAATGTAAATAAATGAAAACACAATAGAGCTAAACAAATAAATATGAGTTTAGAATGTTCTATGTGTTTTGAGTGAAGCTCTGGACTCCTTGGATTGATGTAGATGAAGCTTTGAGTCCTTCTCTGGTTTTTAGTCAAGAAAATTAGAGTATCGTTTTTATATTTGAATTCTAGGTCCAGGTTCATCAGTCCGATTAGCTTGAGTATAGGTGAAATCATTGAAGCTATTTACTCCTTGAATGATCAGGTTTTACTGATTCAGAATGTATTCTTCCTTGTTCTTCTATGCATGTATGTCCTTGTGTATCTCCAGAAGGTTGTTCCGTATGTGCATGGAAAGACTGATCAATATCTCTTTAGTAGTTCGTGGTTCCCTTTTATATATATCTTTAGCTCCGGAAATAGGAATGATTACCTTTTTATAGGTATGAGGTACGGTTTCCTGACATTCAATAGACATTAATTAATTAATAAAAGTTGCATTAAAAGCACCAAATATGAACGTTGTTAATAAACAAACATAAGTAGGGTTTAGAGATATAGTGACTGGTTTCCATCAGTAGCTCCTAGTATCAGTGAGCTTGTATCGGTGGACTTGAGTCAGTAGGTCTGTAACGGCAGCTGTTACTCTTTATAATGATAGACTGTGTATCAATGACAGTGACTCTATATCAGTAGATCCTCTTATCCATGGATCTTCTGTAAAGGTAGCATTCTTGTATCAGTGGCTCTCTAGATTGGTAACTCACCTATATCGGTAGCTGCTTGTATCGGTGGATTTGTCTGTATTGGTAGACTTCATATTGGTAGTTGTCTGTTTGTATCGGTAGACTTGTATCATTAGCTGTCTATTAGTCTATATCGGTAGACTTGTATCGGTAGTTCTTGAATATAATAGTAGACTCTATCTATCGGTGATCTTTGCTTATCAATAGACTATGTCTGTATTAGTGACTCAAAAACTTAATACTTATCTGTTCTATGCAAATCATATCTAGAGTGAGTTAGTATTATTTCAAAACATGTATAAACATATATAAACATTGATTAACATATTCCAATGATTATTTTGATATAGTTGTTAACATAATTTAACATATATATAGGATTATCAAAACATATTAAAACATAATTGATATTATCAAAATAGGTGAGGTCAATAATCTCCCCATTTCTGATAATTATAAATTATGGTATTATAATTTAAAATAATCATTAATATATCAGTATAAAATACATTGGGTCTCACTTCTCAGTGTGAGTAATGACATTTTCAAATGTATCAGAGGTATGTAACAACTATATCATAGGTAGAATTATAAAACAAATGTACCAAAGGTATGTACGAGAGGTAGAATATATGATGCTCATATTTCTCCCCCTTTGTGATTGGAAATAAGTAGTAAACAATGGATGAGAGAAGTAACAGAAGGTAAAAGTGAATAATATCATATATATTTCTTGGGGAAAAGAAAAATATAGAGAAATACAAAATTGAGGAAAAAATAGTACATGTGATTCCTATCAAATGTCCTAGCCACTAGTCAATCCACCTCCTCGACATGTGATTTGTATTTTCCCTTGGAATCAGAAGAGGATTCAGGCTGGGTAGATACAGGTGGAGGCTTAGGAAAACTAGTGATAATCAGAGGAGGCTGAGCTACTGATACAGTGTTAGGACTATAATGTGGAGCCCTCCGGGTGATCATAGGAGAGAGACTTCTGTTTGCTTGAGCTGGCGTCATCTGAGGAATGGAGGCAGACTGAGCAGAGGTAGGCAGAGCTAGAGGTACAATGATAGGAGTACTGTCTACATGAAAAAATGGCAGCAACAAATTCCTAAAGTCCATAATGATTCCTCATCCTCTTTCCATAGAAGAAATTAAGGCATCTTTGTTTTCCAAGAATATTTCAAAGGATGGAGTTTGCTCCCTGAGCTTACTCACTTTCTCTCTGAAAGCTTGAGTCACATGAGGTAACTTCAAATTTTCTAACAAAATCTTGAAGTGATTTTTCAACTGATGATTAGTGTAGACCCTTTGGAAATAGTAATGCACTTTGTCTTTTACCTCTTTCTGAGAAGCAGTGGCCTCTCCCATAAAATTATACAAAATTTTCCCTATATCCCTAGTAGTAGTGACCACTTGGGTCAAGGCAGCAGAGTCTACAGAGCCACTGGTGGAAGACTGTCCAATCTCTTCTCTCATCATAGCCAAAATATGATCAATATCCAAAGAAGGCCTGGTAGTACTCAGAGGTGCAACAATAAAGGCTACTATTTCCTTGAAAGATTTAGTCAGCCCACTAATGATATTTTTCACAATAGAGTCCTGGGTGCTGACATGTTTCTCTATGGAAATCATAAATTCCTCAAAAACTGATACTATCTGGCTAACTACACTTTTTACAAATACCAAAGCCTTATCTGCTTGAGATTTAGAGCTCATATAATATTAAAGAGAGACAACTAATTTCTTTAGAGATTCAACATCCTCTGCCAATCTTGAAACTTGATTCTGGCCGGTCTTGACTTCATCCAAAACACCAGATACCGATTCAGTCATCATATATTGAATAAATGATATTAACGAGGTTTCTATTCTTTTCATTTCTTCTACAAAACAGGTCTTAAGATCAGATTTAAACTTGTCTAGATCATATTTTCTTACTATATCCTCAGGTAAAGTTTCATAAAGTTGATTATAAGAGACAGGAGGTCTATTGATAGTTGTCTGAACTTCCGAATCAGGATAGTCCAACCCAAAAACTATAAAACCTGGGTCTTCGGCCTAGTCTTCAATCTCATGAGCTACTGAAATAGTACCATGTCTGGTGGGACTCTCCCCATCAATATGTGCATTTTCCTATACATGTACATCAATAGAAGCTTGAGTATAAAGGTCTTCCTCAGAAGAGTTTTCCACAACTCTATCCACATCAGGTGTCCCAACCTGGGGTGGCTGAGGACTAGATGTAGGTCTGTCTACTTCAAAAATTTCTTCAGTAGGCATTAAGGAGTACCCAATTAGTGGGCTGAGACTCAAGAAGGCATAAATATATGCTTCATTTTCAGATTCTTTTTCTTCCTCATTCTTTGGAGTAGGCTGGTCTTCCTCATCAATATGGGCTTTTTCATTGCTTACTCCCAACACAGTTTCCTTTCTAGAAGATACAACTTCAGCAACTGGACATGGAGGAAAGTCTGGATCCCATCCATTAGCTACAGAAGTATCCTCCTCATCCATATCCTCACTATACTGAGGTTCCTCTTCATCAGGTCCTAGACCTGGATCTCTTCTGTATCTTGGCCTATTGGTATGGTCAATAGGGTTGAACATATCATACACCTTCTCATCATCAATAAACCATTTCCTTCTCCATGGGTTCCAGAAATCTTCATATACTTACAGATTGTTCTTGTGATTCAAAAATTTTTCCTCACAACTACTGTCTCATCTTGAGACTCAGCTACTCCTTTCACCTTGATCATTACCGAAATCAACTTTGTAAAGAATAACGCATTGGATTTTGACTTAGGCCGGTTTATATCCTCAATTTGGATCATCAAAAGCCTAAAAATATTTACCTTGACACCATGCCTCAACAAATGAAACAAATAAATATCTTGGTATCTCAGATTTGCAAAGTCCCCTCTTCTTGGACTTAGCACATATTGGATGAATTTTAATAACAGTTGGTTTTCTCCATCCATCTCAGCAACCACTACCTTTCTTTGTTTTCCACTACTGGTGAGCTCTTTCAAAGAAACCTCATAGTCAAAAATGTCACTGGTAGGAAGTATTTTCTTTGATGTATACCCAAATACACCCTCATGCGGGACTTTCAGACATTCAACCCATTCAATTGAAGAAAAAAAATTCCTTTCCATTCACTAATGAAGCCGTTCTATTTTTTTCTTCAGACTTCTCAAAATGAACAAAAGCATAGAACTCCTTAACCAACATCAGATAATGAGGTCCATTATTATTTGAAAAACATTCGAGCCATCCTTTTTCCTCCAATACTCTTAGAACTAATGACTTTCTAGTCAAGATCCATTCCTCATTGAGTTCCTTTTCGATTACTATTTCTCTATTTTGAAAATACGGGTTCACTGCACATTTCCCCGACATTGTTCTATTTTTACTTCCACTACCTTCAGGTATTGTTTTCTACTTCTTCGAACTTGGTACATCACTATCATCCTTGACTATTAGGAGTTTTGTTCTTTCCATCTCCAATCGAAGAACTTAGGGTTATGCGTAATGTGGGGGTTCGAGAAGTGAGGATTGAAGAGAGGACAGTTTGTTGTGGATTGAAATGTGACTAAGGCTTAGTTTTTATCATTTAGGAATCAAAATGTAATAAAAATAATTATACTGAGAAGAATAAGAGTTGCGTCTAAGGAAAATGAAAATCATACAATGCATGACATGTTAGTGACAATTACCAGTGAGAACCCAGATAGTGAGGATTATCTATCAGTGAGGTCTCTAGAGGTGAGGTTTCTCTAGTGGTGAGGTGTGTCTAGCGGTGAGGTTTCTCTAGCAGTGAGGTTTTTTAGTAGTGAGGTTTCTCTCGTAGTGAGGTGTATCTAGCGGTGATGTTTCTCTAGCAGTGAGGTTTTCTAGCGGTGGGGTTTTCCTAACCGTGAGAATTTGGCTAATGGTGAGGATTTGGATAATGGTGAGGATTTGGATAATGGTGAGGATTTGGCTAACAGTGAGGATTTGGCTAACAATGTGGATTTGGTTCTACAAAGTCTATCATTCCTAACTCATGTCTAATGTACCTTAAACTATCTAAACTTAAAGTCTTGGTGAACATGTCAGCTAATTGATGTTCATTACGTATAAATTCAAGAGTAATATCAACCTTTTGGTAATGATCTCTCAAAAAGTGGTGCCTTACATCAATGTGTTTGGTCCTAGAGTGAGATATGAGATTCTTAGAGATATTGATCGCACTAGTGTTATCAAAGTTTATAGATACATGTCTAAACTGATATTCGTAGTCCAATAATGTATGTTTCATCCACAGAATTTGTGCACAATAAATACCAGAAGCAATATATTCTTCCTTCAGCAGTATACAATGAAACAAAAGTATTCTTTTTAATACACCAATATATCTGGGACTTACCTAGAATATAAAATGTTCCAGAAGTGCTCTTTATATCTAACTTGAAACCAGCAAATTCAGCATCTGAATAACATATTAAATCAAATGATTGCCCTTTTGGATAATATAATCCTAAGTTAGTCATATGATTAAGATATTTGAAAATTATTTTTACAGCAAGCAAGTGTGACTCTTTTGGATTAGCTTGAAATCTTGCACACATACACACACTAAACATAATATCTGGTCAAATAGCAGTAAGATAGAGAAGACTCTCTATCATACCTCTTTAGTTGGTTTGATACACTGGTTTTCTAGTTTCATTAGCATCCAACTTACAAGTGATACTCATGGGTGTGTCATTACCCTTACTACTATACAAACCAAAACGTTTTAGAAGATCCTTTGTATATTTACTTTGATTTAAGATAATACCATTTTCATTTTGAAAAAACTTTAAATCTAATAAAATACTTGAGTTCTCCAATTAAACTCATTTCAAATTCATTTTGCATACTCTTTGAAAAATCAATACACAAATCATTTTTAGAAGATCCAAAAATAATATCATCAACATATATTTGTACTATTAAAACATATTTGGAAATTATTTTAATAAAGAAAGTTGGATCAGCAATCCCTTTAGAAAAACATTTTGAAATAAGAAAACTACTAAGTCTATCATACCTAGCTCATGGGGCTTGTTTTAAAGAATATAAATATTTTCAAAGCTTAAAGACATGATTTAAAAAATGAGGATTAGCAAATCCAGGTGGTTGTTCAACAAAAACATCTTTAATTATAAAACCATTTAGAAAATCACTTTTAACATCCATTTGATATAACTTGAACAGATGAGCAACATAGGCAAGTAGAATCCTAATATCTTCTAATCTAGCAACAGCTGCAAAGGTTTCTTCATAGTCTATTCCTTCCTCTTGACTATATCCTTGTGCAACTTATATTTCCTTATTTCTAATGATATTTATAGACTCATAAACTTTATTCCTAAAAACCCATTTAGTGTCTATGGTAAAAGTGTCTTTAGGTCTGTCAACTAATTCCTAGACCTTTTTTATTTCAAATTGATTTAATTCTTCTTATATAACCATTACCCAAAATTCATCATTGATTGCATCATTGATATTTTTAGGTTCTAACTATGAAAGAAAGGCTTGATGTTCAACCTAGTTTCTTAAAGAAGCTATTGTCTGTGCCCCTCTATCAAGATTACCTACAACAACATCTAAAGGATGATTCTTTAGAATCCTAGTTGATCTGGTAAAGGTAGGACTAGAAATTTCAGGTTTTTCTCTAGGATTGGGTTCATCAGAAGAAGATTCTAGAATATTTCCAGAACTAGTTGTCTTTAAAATAGGTTCACTGAAATTATCACTAAGATCCCGAACAAACGTATCTTCTTCAAGATTTTCAAGAGAAGGTTTAGGTTCATGCAGATTAGTTTCATCAAATTTGATGTGATCTGATTCTTCCACACATTTGTTTCTTTTATTAAAATCTCTATAGACTTTTCTAGATAAATAATAACCTAGAAAGATTCATTCATCACTTTTGTATGAAAACTTATCAATATTATCTTTAGTATTGAGAATAAATACTTTGCAACCAAAAAATCTAAAGTAACTAACTTTAGGCTTCCTATTATTCCACAGTTCATAAGGGGTATTTTTAAGAACATGTCTAATCAAGACTCTATTTATAATATAACAAGCTGTATTGAAAGATTCATCCCAAAAATAAATAGGTAATTCATATTCATTTAGCATAGTCCTTTCAATTTCTTGATGAATTCTATTTCTTCTTTCTACTACACCATTCTATTGAGGCATCCTAGGGGCTGAGAAATTATTTTTGTAACCATTTTGTGAGAAATATGATTCAAATTCATGATTTTCAAACTCACGACCATGATCACTTCTCAAGGTTTTAATCTTAAGTCCACTAAGTTTTTCTACAGACTTGGAGTATTTCATAAAGTAAGAACATGCTTCACTTTTGTGAGCTATAAAATATACCCAAGTATATCTAGAAAAGTCAACTACAAGGACATAGAAATATTTCTTACCATTTTAAACTAGAAACTCTGGATGATCCAAATAAAACCATGTGAACCAACTCGAGAGGTTGAGAAGTTGAAACTTCTTTCTTTGATTTTAAAGAAACTTTATGTTGCTTTCCCTTTTGACTGGGAGTACAAACTTTGTCTGATGGGAATTTAAGTTGAGGTGGGTCTCTAACTAAAATTTTCATAGTCAGTTTCTTAAGTGAGTGTATATTACAATGTCATAATCTTCTGTTCCAAAGCCAGGATTATTTATGAAAAGCATTTAAATAAGTAATTTTTTTTCTTAGCTAAGGAGTTTAAATCCACATCATAAACATTTTCATTTCTTAAGGCAGAAAAGAATAAAATATTTTTAGAATTAAAAACATTACAAGAATCATTTTCAAACTTAACATTAAATCCATCATCATAGAACTAATAAATTTTTAATAGATTATATTTTAGTCCATCGACAAGTAAAACCTTAGAAAAAAAAATTGAATCAGTGTTACCAATTTGGCCTAAGCCGATGATTTTTCCTTTTGAGTTATCACCAAAGGTGACATGTCCTCCATAAACTTTGACTAAGATTTTAAAACATGAGAAGTATCCTTTACTATGTCTTGAAAATCCACTATCCAAGTACAATGGCTTCCTACTGAAACTTTTTAAGCAGGTTTCCTACAAAAAAGGTTTAGACAGAATATGATTTTCGTACCCAGATTTTCTTAGGTCCAGATAGGTTAGAAATCAAAACTTTTGGTACCCATATTTGTCTAATGGGTTTCATATAATCAATAGATTAAAAAGACTTTGAAAGATAAAATTTGTTTAATCTATAACTATGTGAATAACTAGTTGAGACACAAGAATTTCCAGAACTGGAACTAGCAGCAAACTCTCCAGTTTTTGGAATAAATATATTTGTTGTGATCTGTCTCTGTCCAGGTTGATAGCCTAACCTAGTAGTATACTTTGGTGATAATTGTTTTCCTAGCATTTGTATAAGAGTGTTATTTCTATTAGAAATTTTTTTCAAATCTTTCCTCAGTTTCTCATTAGACAGTTTCAGTTCAGTATTTTCTTTTAACAGTTGACCATTCTTTTCTTTTTCTACTTCTAGTGCAGATTTGACAGTGCTAGTTAAAGCATGGTATTTCTTTAAGGTTTTATACTTGTGTTTTATCTCATTACAAGTATCTTCTAGCATGTTACAATATTTAAATAACTCTACACTAGACATGTTTTCAGAATCAGAATCAGAATAATCACCAGAATAATAAGAATTTAAAATAGGAGTATCCAATGTTACCTCAGATGTATTTGTCATGAAACACATATTAGATTTTTGAGATTTTTCATCCTAAGTGGAATCAGAATCACTTGAACTGTCTTCTAAAGAACTCTAGGTTTCTTTCATAGCTTTCTTATATTTTTTTCCCTTGTACTCATATTTATTCTTTTAATTTAATTTTGGACAGTCAGCTTTCACATGTCCTTTACTCTTGCATTCATAGAATACTATGTCATCAATTTTGTCAGTTCTTTTCCAATCCTTCTTCCAATGACCTTTATTATCATACTTTCCCTTATAATTGGATTTTCTGAAAAACGCCTTTTTCCTATAAAACTTATTAAATTGTCTGGATATCTGAGCCATTTCAGAATCACTATCAGATTCATTCTCTTCACTACTTAAATTATCTCTTTCACATTGAATTTTCCCTTTGTCCTTATTTTTTGAAGCAGAAGTCTTGAAAGCTACAAACTTATTTCTTTGTTCATCATCTTCTTCATTGTTTACTTTCAGTTCTTCTTCATACATCATTAATTTACCAATGAGTTCCTTGACAGGAAAAGCACTAATGTCACAAGATTCACGAATTGAAACTGATGTGCCTCTCCATTTTTCTGGCAGACATCTTAGTATCCTCATGATTTTCTCTTTTATAGGAAAAACTTTTCCAAGTGATCTCATTGTATTTAAAATTTTGTTGAACCTGAGATACTTGTAAGAAATAGGTTCATCAGGATTTATTTTAAAATTATCATACTTAATAGTGTAGGTATTCAATATCATTTTCTTTAACATTGGTTTTCCCTCATAGGAAATAGCCAAAGTATCCCAGATTTCATAAGCAGTCTTACAAGAAGATATTCGATTAAATTATTCATCTTCTAAAGCACAATATATAGAATTCATTGATTTACAATTATTATTGTAAGAAACTTTAGTAGGTTCATCCCAAGTAGTTCTTTTAGTTTTTGGAATCTTATACTGAGTCTCTATAGTAGTCCGGATATCAAATCCCATACTTTCTAAATGAATTTTCATTTTTAGTTTCAATTAGGCATAATTAACACCATTAAAGAAAGGTGGACATTTGGTAGCATCACCTTCTAATCTATTATCCATAATTAAATTTTAGCTAATATATTGAGAGAGATAAAAATTTAGAAATAACAGAAATTTTGAGATCTTTAAGATACAAATAAAATCACAGTTAAAAACACTTTCACAAATAGAGTGTTTTGAAAAACTTTTAACTAAACCTACTTCTAATACCAAATGTTGGTCGGAGTGGATACTCAAGAGGGGGGGGGGGTGAATTGAGTTCCAATTAAAATTTTTGTTAAAAATCTTTGTATGAAATCTCCCCAAATTAAATAAAAATTAAACTGTAGTAAATTTATAAATCTTGAAAGGTTTCAATTAGTTTCTCAAAGATTGATTATTTCTCAGTTAACATAATCTGAAGATTAAGTTATCTTTTGAAACTAACTTACTGACTAACAAAAATTAAAAACACTTTCTAGTTTAACTATCATATTTACTTTAAAAAATATTTGAATTTTAAAGAAATTAGCAGTAGAATATAAGATATAGCTTAAAATGAAATAGGATGCACAACAGGTTTAACCAAGAGGTTCAGTCTCAAGTCCAGACTTATTCCTATCAAACAGTTTATATAAAACTTTGATCCACACCCTTGATCTGGGTTTAAAACAGTACTCAGACTATCCAGGTCATCAGACCTCTACCAGAGTTCTACATGGGAAATCAAAAATAACAATACCTCACAGGCTTTCTAGGTCACACTTGACCTCTACCACTATCCGCAGTGGGATACAAGAGTGTAAGGGAAGGATTGAGTGAGGATTTATAAATCCTCCAGTTCAGTACAAGTGATAGGGTGTGTTTAGAATACAGAAAACACACTGATCAAAATGTAATTAAATGAAAAAAATAGAGCTAAAAAATAGAGATTAGTTTAGAATTCTCTATGTGTTTTGAGTGAAGATATGGACTCCTTGGATTGATGCAGATGAAGCTTTGAGTCCTTCTCTAGTTTTTAGTCAAGAAAAACAGAGTGTCGTTTTTGTATTTGACTTCCAGGTCCAGGTTCATCAGTCTGATCTTCTTGAGTATAAGTGAAATCATTGAAGCTCTTTACTCCTTGAATGATCAAGTTTTACAGATTCAGAATTTATTCTTACTTCTTATTCTATGCATGTAAGTCCCTGTGTATATCTAGAAGGTTGTTTCGTATGTGCATGGAAAGATTGATCGATCTCTCTTTAGTAGTTCAAGGTTCCGTTTTATATATATCTTTAGATCCGGTAATGGAAATGATTACCTTTTTACAGGTACGAGGTACAGTTTCCTGAAATTCAAGAGACATTAATTAATTAATAGCAGTTGCATTAAAAGCACAAAATTTGACCATTGTTAATAAACAAACATAAGTAGGGTTTAGAGATATAGTGACTGGTTTCCATTGGTAGCTCCTAGTATCAGGGAGCTTGTATTGGTGGAATTGAGTTAGTAGGTCTGTAACGGTAGCTATTACTCTTTATAACGGTAGACTATATATCATTGATAGTGACTCTGTATTGGTAGCTCCTCTTATCAGTGGATCTTATGTAAAGGTATCATTCTTGCATCAATTTTTCTCTCGATAGGTAACTCACCTATATCGGTAGCTGCTCGTATCAGTGGCTCTGTCTGTATCGGTAGAATTTATAATAGTAGCTGTCTGTTTGTTTCGGTAGACTTGTATCGGTAGCTGTCTGTTTTTTTGTATTGGTAGACTTGTATTGGTAGCTCTTGATTATAATAGTAGAATCTGTCTATCAGTGATATTTTCTTATCGGTAGACCATGTCTGTATCAGTGACTCAAAAACTTAATACTTATCTGTTCTATGCAAATCATATCCACAATGAGTTAGTTTTATTTCAAAACATGTATAAACATAGATAAACATTGATTAACATATTCCAATGACTATTTTGATATAGATGTCAACATAATTTAACATATATATAGGATTATCAAAACATATTAAAACCTAATTGAGATTATCAAAACAGGTGAGGTCAATACCTAGTATTGTTAGGATGGAGTGAATTTATCTAATAAGCTTTGAGATATTGTAGACTATTTTTCCAAGTAGTTCTTGAGGATTACATTGGATGCCAAATACTGTTTTTTCTCAATTGATTTACATAGGGTTGTGGGAACCTGGTGTAGTAGACCATAGGGAGAATGGATGCTGAGGGCTTCTCCAGAGTGTCTATCTACTTTTACGTTGCAAGACCATAGGGGGGATGGACTTTGTGCTCCCTTAGAGTGTCTGCAATTCCTCATTACGAGACCATAGGGGGAAGTGGACATTGAGTGCTTCCCTATAGTGTCTATAGTTACCGATATGAGACCAAATGAGGAATTAACGATTAGTTCTTACTCAGAGAGTATTTGATAAAGTTGAACTAGAGGGGTTAGACTATGAGTACTTTCCAGAGGGTTGCTTGTGTTTGATTTTTTGAACCATAGAGGTTAGGCTGTGAGTACTTCCCATAGGGTTACTTATGAATGTTGGTTTCTTAACTAATAAATGAAAATGGATGTAATGTAACTGTAGGATTGTTTAATTTTGAGTACTTCCTTATTTAATACATTATTTTTCTTATTTCCTATCACATATATTCATTGACTGTTAGGCATAGATCTTTAGGTGGTTGCCTACTTGGATTTTCCTCACACCCTATTTGGGTCTTTCTTTTGGTCCCAAGTAGATTATATTGTTGCAGGTATAGATAAGGGCAGACACCCTTCTACTTCAGGTACTTGATTGTTGTGGAGCTAGAGAGGATGAGACCAAGATGAGGTTTTCAATGCTACTAATGTTTATTTTTTTTCTTTCTACTTTGGTTTAGTACTTTATTCTATCATTGTGACTTGTTTGGATGATTTCTTAGACATATGTATAGTGAATCATTTATATATGTGTGATCTAGTTTTTTATTGCTTCCAGTCTTCTACTGTTTACTTATTTAATGTTATTACTGCTTCCATTATTGTTATCTATTTATATTCACTGCATTACTCTACCAATGAGGGAATAGTTTCCCCACTATCATACCCAAGGCCCTCACTGCTAGTCGGCAGCCTCTGGTGTTTGGGGAAATGCGCTTCAGGTCATGTGACCAAACGGGTACAGGGAACCTCTGGGTGGATCCCAGAAACAGGGAGTTATAATCAAAGAGGGTGTGTTACATAAATGGATGTACCAAATCAATTATGGACATGCACATATAGGTGAGTAAACTGAAGTGGAAATGAGTATGAGTATACACTACACAAATGCATGGCATGGAAAGTCAAAAGGCAATTTCAAAAGTATAATTGGGGTACATAAATATTCATGAAAGGGTTTAATTATAGTGAAATGGTCTCTCATTATTTGAAAAACATAAGGATGACAAGGGGGATGCAAAAAAACATATCCCAACTAGAAAAATTGAAAACTAATTCATTATATAAATATGGTTCTTAAATAAAGAAGATAAGGAGAGGGTCCTTTATCATAAGAGGGAGATTATAAAAGCTTGAGAGAAGATTCTTAAGATTTTGGGAACACCTTGGGAGAGATATAGAGAGGGAAAGATATGTTAAATTAATACTTTAAGGGTTTTGAGTGAAGAGGAATTAAAGGATGTTTGGGTATTTACAGCAAAAGTGGGGGGATCTTTATTAATTTCTAATCTTAGGTTTTAGACTCTATATGATAAAATAACCCAAAACACAAACTTACCATTGTTTTTTCCAATAGTTTACACCAAAGTAGAGTGGTTTTCAATATTTTATAATGAGAAGATCCAAACTTCTTAAAATAATACCCTTGGTGATGTTGAATTGATTCATGTTTATAAATATTTAATTTTAAAACCATAAAATATATTTTAGGTTTTAGAGGATTCATTAAGGGTTTATAAAATTTATAATATAACTTCAAAAAATATATTTTAAAGGGTAAACATAATTTTGGTTGAGAATACTCTTTATATTATTTATTATATCAATTTTGGGATTTTATGATGTCATAATACATACCATATATTTATACCATGTTTATTTCTTACCAAAAAATTCAACTATCTCTAAAAATTATAAAAAATTCAATGTTGGATAATTTTAATGTCATTATTTAAAAAACAATTTTTATTTAATTAAAATAATTCTCTAAATATTAAAATTTAAACTTTTAAATAAAAAATCATCAATTATTAACAAATATTGGTTTTACGAAGATAATAGTTTCAGACCCTTATAAAAATAAAATTTCACTTCATAAAATTATATTATAATTTATATTTAATTAAATATTATTTAATAATAATATTTAATCAAAAATAAAATTTATTTTGAAAATTCTTGAATTCATCAAAAATAGTTTCTTGGTTGAAACAATATATTTCTAAAAAATAAATTTTTTGTTTCATTGTATCAAAATTTAATTTTTATCAAACTCATTATTTAATTATTTATAAAAATAAAAAGGTTAATTATAAAAATTATTTTATTAAAAATAAAAACTATAAAAATTAATACTAATGGGGTCTAGATACAAATTGTTTTATTACACCAATGTATTTTGTAAGGGTAAAGTGTGAGATGGTGAGACTTTCCTAAAGTGGTTCGACAAACATGGTTTGGGTCATAATCTTGATAAGATTAGACTTCTTTCATAAAAGGTTTCTATAATTATTTAGTTAGTGAATCATTTCATGGTATTTCTCAAGAGAAAATCCTAGTGATTCCACATCCCTAATAAGATCTGATAAATGAGATTCATAGGATATAATCATATTGGTCAAGGCTATCATTTTTTCATTTTTTAAATTGGATTTATCATAACCCTTAGTATACTAATCATAATAGTCACTGTACAATGAATATAATATCAGTGGTTATGTGTTTTATATAACATAATTACCCAATAAGAAATTTACCCATTTAAAAATGGAATTTCATTTACAAAAGTTTAGGTCTTTACACCGTCCATGATTGTTCATCCAATATCAAGATTGAAAAATTTAAGAATCATTGAATCCCCTTTATATTACACATAGATTAAACCAAAGAAATAAAAAAATATTTCAAATCTACATACTCCTTTCAACGAACCTATTTTAAAAACATGGTAAATTTCAAACTTTCCATGATTGGAATTTTCTTGGTTTCAACATGTCTCATATGATTTTATCCTTCTCATCCCTAATACAGTGATGCACGAGTCTTCACTTTAGATCCAGGTCCAGAAATAGGATTCAATAAGAACTTGATCTTCAACAAGGGTTGTGTTTGAGCACTAAATCATTTACAAGATTTACCAAAATCAACCCATCTCAATTATACTCAAGTAATCCACACTTTGAGATATAACTTTTGTTCCATATAGAGATCCCTTCATCCTGGATAGCTCATGAATCTCCATTTATGGTGATGACTTCACTCAAATTTTCCAAAATCCCATAACCATATTATCATCTTCAACCGTTTTCAATTGGGATTGGGTCATCTTTCTCTAGGTAACATCAAACTGTATTCATTAATAAAATGCCTTCAAGCATCGACAATACACTATCGATGATTTTATAGAATTAGTATCATATTATTTAATGATCAGTGCATTTTCATCCTGTCTTCGTTCTCTATTAACATAGGAGAATTGGTCAGTTGATTCGCAAAGTTATGGATACGTTTGTTTAGTTTTGATCTTTACTAGGTGCTAGTTTTGGATCAATCTTCGATAATTCATGTCAACATCAACTAGGTAACTCTTGTTATGCATCATATTTAACAAAATATGATCTCTTATTTATCATTGTGCTCGGCTCAACTCTCACACAACTTATCTATTTCTCATGTTCACTGGTTGAGATTGGGTTCCCTTGAAATATTCCTTAATCAATTAGACTAGCCATATTCCTTGAAATCGCATCCATTTTTGAATCATAGATCTCTAACTTTGGATTTGGTTTATCATTGACTATAGAAGCATCCTCTTATGGTAGGTTTGGTTTCCCTCATGTGGTATCTTGCAAGTGCGGTAAGTTTAATTCAATCACTCATGGTAGATTTGATTTTTTTTACTTAAGATAATTTCATTTTTTTCTCATGGTAAGTTGTAAATTGAGGGTGCAGTAAGTTTCTAGTGGAGGGTGTGGCCACTTGGATCAATAATAACAATAACTTATTTTCAACCCCTTGTGGTTAGTATTGTGGTAACTTGGAATGGCCACTTAAGTTATTATAGATGGTTCATATGATAAGACAGACCTTTATGTGTTAACCTCAATAAAACACTTGTAACATTTCTAAAATATATAAATTAATCTAAAATTTTCTACATTAAAATCATAAAACAAATTTAATCAATGAATTAATTTATTTTTAAAGAAAAAATAATTTCCAAAAAATAATTTTCAATTAATAACATAGCAATAACAAATAGAAATGACTAATTTTACAAACAACTCAAGCAAATCAAAAACATCATGAATTATTATTTTTCAATAAAAAAATCAATAAATATATTTGAATAAAATGTTTAAAAAATTTATGGAAATATTTTTAACACCCCAAGATTTTATAGTATGTTACCTCATTAAAGTAATTCAATATCTTGCGCTACATGCAACACCGAGTTCGAGCACACCACAACTTACCAAACTAGCTATTCAAAAAGTAGTTATGAATAGAATTAACTGAATTCTAAATCTTATATACTCTATATAATTTTAAAATCCATATTTTTTGTTTCTTAGACATAATATATTAACAAATGCATTTTTTAGATAAAAGAAGTATTTTGCAAAAAATGCAATTTTACTGCCTTTTAATAGAGAACCCCTTTTAAAAAAAATATTTGACACTTTTATATACTCAATTTAATGAGATTAAATTCTTCTTTATAATAGGTACATAAAAATTTAGTTTGGCACTTTTCTAATAACTTTCTTATTTTGACGAATAATGAAAAATACGATGTTTTAATTGATTTTTTTTAATCAAAATAATTTATAGTGTTAAATTATTCATTTGAATGGTTTTGAAGTATAATTAGATTATATATTTATCAATTAATACAATTTAGGTCATTATATCTAATTTTACATTTAATTTTGATAGAAACACATGTCAATCTTTTGATAGTTTTTAATTTTTAAAAGCACGAATTTTGGTTTTGACAACGAGAATTAATTTTAAATTAATAAATGAAACTTATATGTTTTTAATTTGGTAAAATAGACTTCATTTTTGAATTCGGAATATCAAAATTAGCTTAGGGTGAATTTTTGGTATTTTTCTGAAAAATTTCAATTTTTGATGAATAGTGAAAAACACTACGTTATTATTTAAAACCGAATTTTAATTTAAATAATTATTTATTTTATTTAAATATATTTTAAGCCAAAATAGATATATAATACCTATATAAGTTCAATGTAATTTATTGGAGTCATTTTATAATAAAATTTGATGTATAAAATTTTATTGAACTTTTTAACCTATTTTACCCACCTTCTAGGCACGTTAGCAAATTTGAATTAAACTTAATTTTACCGCTTTTGTGAGTTGAATTTCAAAAATACTAGAGACATAGTTGACATCAGTAAGTAAAATTTTATTCAATAAGATGAAAATAATTTTTGATGAATAGTAACTTTTGACTCTTATTTACCACGGTTAAAAGTAAATAGGGTAATTAAAGGTAAAAATGATTTTATAATTTTCCTAAAACATGTCATAATTCTATTGGGTAAGTTTAATTCGACAAAAAACAGCCTTTGTAATAAAATATTATCCTTTAGGTCCACTTGGATTAGATCAGAACATTTATTATTATTTTATTTAAAGAAGAGTTAAAAGTGTTGAATTCAAAGTTTATTAACAAAACCATTTTTAATATAGGCTTATACATAAGATAAATTTGATTATAAATATTAATTATAAATATGAAATTATTTCTACATAATGGTACTTTATTTATAATTTTTAGAGATTAAATAATTAAATTTATTTATGACACAATAATGATGCAGTAATTACCTTCTTAATGAAATATTAAAATAATTTATATTATAAATATTAAAATAAATAGAATTTAAAAGTTTTGATTCCATCCACCAATTTTATTAGATAATATGAAATTTTAGGGTTGATTATATAATTTTTTATAGTGATAAGGTTGTTATGACTTTTACAAAAACAAAATACTAAATAGTGTCAAAATTTACATAAATTAATTTTTTTAAAAAAATCTATATTATTGGTTGATATAATATTTCCAAAAATATAAGGTTAGACAAAAGGGCATAAATAATATTATATATGTCATTAATGAACCACTTTATGTTCTCTTGGAAGTTTAGAATATGTTAATTAACAATATAGTGTAAGAATACAAGAAGACACGGTAAAAGTTAAACTATTTAACTGAGAGTTAAATCTAAAAGATAAGGTTAAAATGTTAAACTAAACTTGTCTAAAACATATTGGTTGAGATTATTTAGTTCCATAACCACCTAAGTCTCTAAATAAATTCATTTGAAGCCATTATAAACTGAATAAGATTGTATAATAAATTAATATCTTAATCTTTTTCTAAAGTTACCGTCACCTCTCTTATAAAAGGGAACTTTCCCTTATCTCAAAATCACAACTCCAAAGCCATTTGTATTGGAAAAAAAATTCCCAAATATCCTCCAAAATTCCCTAAAATCAACCTAGAGTCCTTACTTTGGTCAGAAAGCCAACCTAAGGAGCCTTTTTGATCAACTCAAAAGGAAACACCCAAAGAAGAGGTAATAATTTCACCACCCTCTTTCAAGTTCTTTTCTTCTTCCACTTTCTATTTATTTTTTGTTTCCATACCAAAATAATAACTCCAGTACCTCATACATACTATGATGTTATTATAAATATTTTACAACCATATTCGTTATTCAATCCATCCTACAAATGACAAAGTCCCCATATGTGCGTACGTATGACTTACCGTCTCCACACCGTGGTGTAGTTTGTTATTCAAACACTTTATTATTTGAATGGGTATAATAACGAGTATAACTAATTTAAATAATAAATATAACATGTTAATTATTCTGTATATATGATATTCCATCCAATTACATATGATTTCACCATCAATATAATGATATTGTCGCTCGTGCGTACATACGGATTACTGTCTCCACGACGCGATGAGATTCATTCCCACGTTCATCATTCAATGACGATTATAAAAATATATATTATTATAAGTATATAATATATGAAATAATAATTATACTAGATATATATATATATATATTTACTTACATATATCTTATTCACTTACTTCTGTTCAATACGATATGAAAACGGAAACAACGTTTATGCGTAGGTACGACCTACCGTCTTCATAAAAAGTGCCTTCCATTTCATATATCTATCTATAATAAATATTTTTATTATAAATATATATGATATATAACTCAAGTTTTATATTCGGGAAGTATTTAAATCATGATCTAAATGATACGATCAAGAATAACAAGTTAAAACACATACAATAAAGAAAGCGATTATTACCCAAAATGATAATTTAACATGAAAATCATTATTAAATGGGTAGTATGAAGTCCTAAATGAATCATGTATGATATAATAAATATGAATACAGTTCTGATATAATTTAATTACATACTATGGTCATTATACATGAGGTTAAATGTACCATCGATTAAAGGAAATTGCAAGGTAAGGGTTAATTTCACAATCTCTTTATTATTAGAGGTTGTTTTTACTTAAGTATCTACTAGGAAATATTTATTATCCATGTCCATGTTTCATAAATGGGTTTTCAAAGGGATTTTTTTAAGGGACATTTTACTAAAACATAATTTTAATTGTTTTAAATATTTATTCTTTTAAACCTTTCTCATTAAGGTCCATGTTTTCAAAATGGTTTTAAGGATTTATTTATGTGGACAAGAATGTTTTAAAATGATAATTCCTTTCAAAAAGTTTCAAAGTGGTATGAGACACTTTTATTCAAAAACTATCTTTTAAATTACTTCCTTTATATGAATTTTAAATGATTTTATGAAAAATGGATATTTCTCTCAAAGATTTTGACTGATCATTTTCAACTATGTTAACATCCTTTACTGGATATTATTCTTTATCGAGGTTGATTTATTATGATAAAAATATTCCATATTTTATT
The DNA here is from genome assembly GCA_963277665.1 of Viscum album. Lineage (NCBI taxonomy): Eukaryota > Viridiplantae > Streptophyta > Magnoliopsida > Santalales > Viscaceae > Viscum > Viscum album. The sequence goes on from OY728146.1 coordinate 552,009,151, forward strand.
GAAGGTTTTCTGAAATGTTTGACTATGGATGTGTTATTTTTATACCATTTATGGTTTATGGATAAAGTATTGTCATTTTGTATGCTAGTTTTAATACGAATGTTTATTTTATGATTAAACCTTTTCATATGGGGATTGCATTGGAATTAGTAAGTGACCGTGGAGCTAGCTATAGCTCCTTGATGAATTAGTAGGTCTCATGAGACAAACTAGTTTATTGGCACAAGGCCTTGACAAAATCTTATTTGTAGTCTTGGAACAAGGCCTTGACTATGTGGTTTTGAAGTTTGGCATTATGAATTCCCTCATTATGAAATTAGCTATTGATATGACATGTGATTATTCGACAAGTAGAATATCCATGTGAATAAATAAATGGATTTATTTGATTTATCTTTGAAATATTATGATGAATTTTTAGTTTAAAAGTATTTTGTTATAGTTTTATACATTTCATTAAATGTTTATGCTTATTGGTGAAAGTTTTTGCTCTATTGTTATACTTACGGAACATCGTAGCTCACCGCTTTCTATGTTTTATTTTTTTAGGATGTGAAGAAGTATATTATGATTGACCTATAGGGATAATCTAAGGGATATGAATGTGGTCAATGGAGACAATGTTGTTGTTGTATTTTCATTTTATAATGCAATGTAACGTTCATGTATGTAATCTATTTTTCAAGACTGCTAAACTTATCGGTCCTTTGGGACTTGATTCCTTGTAATCATGACAATGTATTAAAATAATGCACTGACTCTGGGTAACTGTGGTCAGGGAATTAAAATTGGTATCAGAGGAAGTTTAGTAACAATCCTAGAAAAAGATTTAGATAAACTCTGATTAGAGAACATTACCCTAAGATATACTTTGAGGATTAGTATAGAAGAACTTCCTAGAATTTTGGTAATGTATTGATTTTGTATATTTTACAGGCAATACATCCCTGTCTATATATGAGAAGGTAGAGGTGGCTCTGACAAAGATGTACCTATGAGTGAAAACTGCGATAAGGAGTTTCAGGCTTGACCTGAGGTATCCTGGTACACGACAACGTGACTTGCTTCACTCTGGGTTATGACACTCCCGGGGGATATGCTTAGGATAATTTACATTTTCATTACAAGCTATTATGAAGGATTTAGGAGTAAATACTTCCTCAAAGAAAACATTTTATGATTATAGATCATATTCATAATCGTTTAAATTTATGTTAGGTATTTTACAAACTTGGAATTATGCGTTGCGATTCATAAACCAACCTAGTGTATACCATTGTTTAGAAATGGCACCCAGTAGAAGGAATGAGAATTCCAGCAATATGCATGATCGAAAGATTAAGAAGGATCATATCTTTCATGGTATTAATCCAACATTTAAAAGGGAAATAGTCTCCCATGTATTCTCATCACATGAAGAAATAATATCATGTGTTAATAAGATAAGTAATGAATTCTCTTAGTCCTATAGATTTTAAGGGAAGAAAGAGAAGTAAAGGATGAAAGAGAGAAAGATGGATAAAGGGAAAAGGGGAAAGAAGGATTTTCCCATATGTGATAACTGTGGAAAGAATCACTATGGTAAATGCTTGAAGGGAATGGGAGTTTGTTATAATTGTGGAGAAAAAGGACACCAAGTACGTGATTTCAAGGGTAAGAAAAAGTTTTCAAATGTACAATGTTTCATCTACATGGATTTGGGAAACTATGAGAAGCAATGCCCAAATCATCAGATTATACCCCAAATGCTGATATTGAATAATAATCATGTTATGATACAACCAAATATGAATAAGAATGATTCAATTTCTTATGTTTTTATTAATGTACTGTGTAATTTGAGTATTGTATTAATGATGTACATGTTATAGGAATTGTAAAGTGTAAAAGAATTGTACTGCAGTACTATTTCATTATGGACTTGAGATTGTGTGAAACCAAGAAAAGTGACTCAATAATAGGTTATGTTTTTTGGAAAATATATGGTTAAGAGAAAGATAAACCATAGTATGGTTCTGATACCGAGGTAGTGATTTTGGAATAATATATAATTGATTTTGAAAAATTATATTGGATATTCTTGACTACCTTAAAACTGATTAATGATTTGTATATTCCATCATTGTTAGAGTTTACAAAATTTTTGGATAGAAGGAGTTTATCCAATATTTTATAAGGAATAATAGATAATGAATGTAATCAATAAATTTTTATGGTAATTCAGGGTGTTATAGTGTTTTAAAAGAATACATGATGGCGGTATTCACATGTTATTATGTGGCAAAAAAGGATCTTCATTGTGTTTAGCTTCCTTAAAAATTTTGGACTATGAGTTTGGACATAAGTATTTGGGATAAGTTTAAAGGTTGGAATAAATTAAGTTTTACATTAGATACTATTGTTAAGGTTAAATCATTTCTAGAGATTATTTTTGGATTGTCATAAAACGGATAACTCGGAGGTCGGGCAACAACCCGTTGCATCCGGCAAGGCCACGAGACTTGAACCCGCAACCAAAGGGTGACAATGGTGGATCACCTACCACTGGCATACATGATGTCCTGTTTTGTATAATATAGTTTTTTAAATATTCTAGAAAATTAATTATAAATTCATTATTTATGGAACCCTATACAATTAGGATAAATAGAATATTTTTTCATTCTATTATCTTTTGGAGTGAAAGATGAGTTTGTGGTTGGAATTAGTTGAAGGATGAAACTCTACTTGTCAAGTATATATTTTTCCACTTATTCTGTGAATAAATTAATTCTTAAACTTTAGGGATGGGATCTTAAAACCAATAATGTGTTATCCTACTACCTTATGTTTTACTGAACTAACGATATTTTAAATCATCATAGATTGATGACTTTGATGCCCTTAATTATACACTTGTTTGGGATTGATGACCTCAATCACTCCATATAAATATTTACGTTTCCCTAAAATTATGTGTCTCTAATTGACACCAATGTTCTCCTAATCATGATCATAATTTTTTGATGACTTTTTTATTCCCTTTCCCTCTTATTAAGACTAAATTTAATTAACCCAATTTCTGATGTGGGTTTTCCACAAAGGTATTTTTCTATTTTTAACATTTTATTTTCTAAGAACAATTTCAAATTGTGAGGACGCAATTTATTGAAGTAGGGGAGAACATAACACCCCAATATTTCATAGTACGTTATCCCATTAAATTAATTCAATAGCTTTCACTACATACAACACCGAGTTCGAGCGCACCACAACTTACCAAACTAGCCGTTCAAAAAGCGGTTATGAATATTATTAACTGAATTTTGAATATTATATACACTATATAGTTTTAACATCCATATTATGTGTTTCTTAGACATAATATAAGAACAAATTAATTTTTTTCTAAATAAAAGTAATATTTTTAAAAAAATGCAATTTTATTGCCTTTTAATGGTGAACCCTTTTTTAAAACCAATATTTGACACTTTTATATATTCAATTTAATGAAATTAAATTTTTATTTAGAATTGGGATGTAAAAATTTAGTTTGGATAAATATTTAATACTTTTCTAATAACTTTCATATTTTGACGAATAGTGAAAAATACCATGTTTTAATTAAAAACAAAAATTTTAATCGAAATAATTTATAGTGTTAAAATATGCATTTGAATATTTTTGAAGTATAATTAGATTATATTTTTATCATTTAATGCAATGTTGGTCATTATAACTAATTTCACATTTAAATTTGACATAAATACATGTCAATCTTTGGATAGTTTTTACTTTTTAAAAACCCACTTTTTTGGTTTTGACAACATGAATTAATTTTAAATTAATAAATGAAACTTATATGTTTTGAATTTGGTAAAATAGTCTTTATTTTTTAATTCAAAATATCAAAATTATCATAGGGTGATTTTTTTGGTATTTTTCTGAAAACTTTCATTTTTTGATGAATAGTGAAAAACACTGCATTATTATTTAAAACTGACTTTTTATTTAAATAATTATTTATTTTATTTAAATTTATTTTAAGTCAAAATAGATATATAATACCTATATAAGTTCAATGTAATTCATTATAGTAATTTTATAATAAAACTAGATGTTTAAAATTTTATTGAACTTTTAAACCTCTTTTACCCACCTTCTAGGCACGTTAGCAAATTTGCATAAAACTTAATTTTACTACTTCTGTGAGTTGAATTTAAAAACATCGAGAGAAACAGTTGAAATTAGTAAGTAAAATGTGATTCAATAAGATGAAAATAATTTTTGGTGAATAGCAACGTTTGACTTTTATTTACTACAATTAAAATTAAATAGGGTAATTAAAGGTAAAGATGATATTATAATTACCCTAACACATGTACTAATTCTACCGGATAAGTGTAATTCGAGAAAAAACAACATTATGAATAAAATATGATCCTTTAAGTCCACTTGGATTAGATTAGGACATTTATTTTTATTTTATTTAAAGAAGAGTTAAAAGTTTAAAATTCAAATTTTATTAACTAAAACATTTTTAATATAGGGTTATACATAAGATAAATTCGACTATAAATATTCATTAGAAATATAAAAATATTTCCTACATAAATTTATTTTATTTATAATTTTTAGAGATTAAATAATTAAATTTATTTATGACACAATGATGATGCAGTAATTACCTTCTTAATAAAATATTAAAATAGTTTATATTATAAATACTAAAATAAATAGAATTTAAAAGTTTTGATGCCATCCACGAATTTTATAGGTTAATATTACATGTTAGGGTTGATTTTATAAATTTTTTTTGAAGTGATAAGGTTGTTATGACTTTTACAAAAACAAAATACCAAATAGTGTCAAAATTGACCTAAATTAATTTTTAAAACAAATACTATATTATTGGTTGATATAATATTCCCAAAAATATAAGGTTCTTCCAAAGGGTTTAAATAATATTATATATGTCATTAATGAACCACCTGAGGTTCTCTTGGAAGTTTAGAGTAAGTTTATTAACCATATTGTGTAAGAATACAAGAAGACACGATAAAAGTTAAACTATTTAACTAAGAGTTAAATCTAAAAGATAGGGTTGAAATGGAAACCTAAGCCTGTCTATATAGTGACCCAAGCCTTTTACACAAAAAATTTCATGATTTTAAGCATAATTAATCATCAGAGTACAATCCAAGGATTGTTAAGTCTAGTGTCTTGGAAGACCAGGTGCATATAACATAAAACATGTGGCTAAAAAAAACTTCTTTATTTAATCTCTATAAAGATCTTTTAACATCCTTTGAGCTATTAAATCTATATAGGGTACCCTGGGGAACACATGAACAAAGGGATGATCTAAAAATACTAGTAAGGGAATGAACATAAGGATAAATCTCAAGCACATGAGTTAGGAGGCATGACATAATGATATCCAAAGCATGAAACTGATGAAATCATTTAATATAATCATGGGATCATATAAACATGGAATTATATAAATTTGGCAGAATAATAAAACATTTATTTAGTACGGGTCAAGGCTAACCACCAATCTCATTTCCCATTTCAGTATGGGCCAAGGCTAACCGCCAATCCCGTTTCACATCGCATCTCATGAGACTTATCCTTACCCAATGTAATGGAGTGCTATCTAGGCGCACCCATCTCAAAATTTTCATGAATATTCTTTCCACATAAATATTTCTACCACATATAAAATCATACATAATCAACCGTACATAAACATAAGGGTACCCATGGAAAAAATTGGATACCAAAATCCGGACATAAATCATAACCAATGGGTGTATCATGAAAGTGTCCATGTAAGGAGAGAATTAGAAAATACATGGACGTTAATAGGGTAAAATAGTCATATAAAATGGTAAGTGGTGTCAAACATAAGTGACAACATATGATAAATTTATTTTAGAAATATTAGCATTAAAACATTTTTGTGCGGTTTTAAGGAAAATACTATAGAGATTTCCAAATAGAAAAGAGGACATTATTTTATATAAAACCAGAATTGAACCAATAAGGTTTTCATAATAGAAATAATTATTTTATAAAGACAATGGTGTCTTAAATTGGATGATAGAGTGAACATGAAATTTTGGTAAAAATTTGGGAAGTCCCCTTAAAACAGGTTTGCTTATCGGAAAGTTCTAAAGAGAGAATATTTCAAAAACATGTATATCCCAAAAGAAAGTGATGAAAGGGACATGATATTAATATATTTTACAACTATCTATAATTAATAAGATTCACATAAATATATATGATAACACTATTTTGAAAGAAAGATAAGGCAACCCGGAAGAATGAAGAAGGTTTGGGTAGTATTCATTACGATTTTACCGGCATGGTGTCAGGTGTACCTAAGAGGGATAAATGAGAGAGAGAAAGGGTTTATAATCACTTATACCTCATTAGGGAAGTATGGGTGAGGTTATAAATAATTCCCCATAATTTTTAATTACACATAAAATGCATATCATAGAGGAAAATCTTGATTAAGAGTGAAAAGGAGAGGAACCCTTACCTCAAATCTGTTGGTGTTCTCCACTTGTTATTAACGACCTGAATAAAAAAATTAGGATTATTAATTAATAAGTCCAGAACCTCTTATATATTCAATTTATTTATTATAACTCTTTTTGATTCATTCAAAGAATTTTTGATTAGTTACAAGGTTCAATTTCATTGTTCGGGCTCGTTTGTTTACTTGGCTTTAAAATATTGGTTCACTTATATTCAAGATTGGATTATATGCAAGATGAAAGTGGTTGTCCAGAATTGAAGTTATATTCTTTAGTTTATATCCAAGAGATTACATGGTTTTAATTTTATAGTGAAGTAAAATTATTATATATATAACCATAGTGATAACCATTTTTTGTTAATTGGTGGATTTGATTACAAAGAACATGTTTTGCTTTATAAATTAATACCATTTGTACAAAAGAATTACATAACAAAAAAAAAGGATATATTACATATATAATAATCTGGTTCAACCATTACACAAATGGTTTCATGACCATAATTAAAGATAATAATATAAATTGATAAACCATTGTCCTTGAAAGTGCTAAATTATCACATCTCAAACGGTGCTTTCATTTCTTTCAAATAAAAGGGTGGGTAAAGGAGAGAATACAATTAAATATACCACTAGAATGAGGAAATTATAGTAAATGTATGTTACTGGATTTATCATAATATTATGGTGAAGTGAGGTGAGGACATAAATAAAAAAGAAAAGAACCTTAAAGAAAAAGAAGAAATCGTGAAGAGGAATTTACCTCTTGAGACTTCCTCCTTTGAAAACAAATTAAGGGGAGTGGTTTTTTTATTTTGAGCAGGATGAGAGCTTTTGGATGTGGGGAAAGACCTTGGGGATAGATTTGGGTAGAATAATGGCAAGGAAAAGGCTGGAGATGAATGTAGAGAAGAGGGAGTGAAGGGGAGTTTTTATAGTGGAGGAGAGGAGGGATTTCATGATATTATAATCCTTATTTTATTATTTCTTCCCAAGAAAAGGAATAGTAAGTATTCCATGACCAAGAATAGTAAATGGGTCATGTGAATTAGATCCATGGGTAGTGACATCATCCATGATTCTAGGAATAGTCTATTTAGCTTATAATGTATATTTATGGTAAATTACCGTATTTTACTATTCATCAAAATTTCAAGTATTTTAGAAAAATACCAAAATTTCACCCTGACCATTTTTCGACGTGTAGAATCCAAAAATGAATTCCATTTTTCAAAAATAATTTTCTAAATATGATTATTTTAATATTTAATTAAACTCATAATTTATTATCAAAAACCAGTTTTAAAACACTCATTAACTGGTTCTAAAATAAAGGTATATCGTACTTACAACTTGAATATATTTTTTATACTATCATAGGTGAGCTTAATATTCGTTAGGTTATATCACTATTCATAAGGGTATGTTTCTATTCATAAGGGTATGTTACTATTCACCAAAAAATTTGTTTTTCCTTATCAGACTCCAAATAACTTACTGATTACAACCGTGTATGCCAGATTTTTGAAATTTAAAAAAAAGAAGTGACAAAATTATATTTAATGGTTACTTATCACGGATTAGTTCATTATTATGTGTTTTTATGGCATATTTATAATAAGGGAATTTCAATTAAAAACATTGGGTCCTTTCCATTCTTCCCCCCTTAAGAAATTTCGCCCTCAAAATTTCATTTTACATTCTAGTCCAAAAACAGATGTGGGTAATTTTCCTTCATTTCTTCCTCCAGTTCCCATGTTGCTTCCTCAAACATATGGCTTCTCTACAACAATTTGAAAAGATGGGTTTTCTTATTGCGTAGAACCTTATCTCTCTGATCCAGAATCCTTACTGGCTGCTCCTCATAGGAGAGATCATCTTCCAACTACACCACCTCTGAGTTTAATACATGTCAGGGATCAGGTATGTACTTCCTCAAGAGTGATATGAGAAAAAAATAATGAACTCGAGCCATATTTGGTGGAAGTGAAAGCTGATACACCACGACTCCTATGCGTTCAAGGATGTCAAAGGGGCCAATATACCTTCAGCTTAGCTTCCCTTTCTTCCTGAATCATATGACTCTCTTCCATGGAGATATTAGAAGGAAGACATTATCTCTAACATCGAACTCCAAGTCCCTTTAACGGTTGTCATCATAGATCTTTTTCCAACTTTGAGCATCTTTGATCTATTTCTAAATGACTTGAACCTTCTCTATCATCTCTTAAACAAGATCGGGTCCATGCAATTTTCTTTCTCCAACTTCATCCCAACAGGTTGGAGTTCTACATCGCTTTCCATACAGAGCTTTATATGGATCCATCTGAATTCTCTAGTGGAAGATATTGTTGTATGAGAACTCAACCTATGGGAGATGCTGATCCCAACCACATTTGAATTCAAGAGAGCAGGCTCTTAGCATATCTTCAAGTGTCTAAATAGTCCTCTCAAATTGGCCATGAGTTTGGGGGTGATAGGCCATGCTGAAATTTAATTCAGTACTCAAAGCATGTTAAAGACTCCTCTAGAATTTAGATGCGAACCTTGGATTGCGGTCAGAGACAATTGGGAGGGGAACACCGAGCAGTCTCACCACTTCCTTCACATATATCTTTGCAAGTTGTTCAAGTGATAGATCTTCCCGAATAGAGAAGAAATGGGATGTCTTGGTGAGTCGGTCAACCACAACCCATATTGCATTATTTCCCTTCGATGTCTTTGAGAGACCCATGACAAAGTCCATAGTAACATTTTCCCATTTCCACATGGGTATAGGAAATGGATGCATCATACCTTTGGACTTTTGTCGCTCAGCTTAAACTTGCTGACATACCAAGCACCTTGATATATATTTAGCAATCTCCTTCATGTTATCCCACCAGAAATGTTATCGGAGATCATAGTACATTTTGGTACTCCCAAGATGGATAGAGAAGCAGGAGCTATGTGCATCATTCAATATCTCCTTCTTTATCTCTAGATCAGATGGTACACATAATCGTGTCCCAAATCTTAAAACTCTTTCCTCATCAATTTTGAAATAGGAGGATTTCCCATTTTTAATAGCTTCAACCCTTTCATGAATTCCCACATCCTTTCCCTGAGCATCCTTTATTTTCTCCAAGAGGGATGGTTGAGAAATCGTTTTTGAAAGGATTTATGATGTTCCTCTCTTGAAGATTGGATCCTTTTTTAATTCTCATCATTGATAAAGATGCAATATCCTTTCTAATTAGAGCATCTTACACCTTGTTTGCCTTACCGGGATGGTAGTGGATTGACCAGTCATAATCCTTGATGAGATCTATTCATCTTCGTTGGCACATATTAAGCTCTTTCTCTGTGAATATATATTTGAGACTCTTGTGGTCAGTATATATCTCAAATTTTTCCCTATAGAGATAATGTTGCAAAGATCATAGCCGCTAACTCCAGATCATGCGTGGGATAGTTTTGCTCAGGTATTTTCAGCTTCCTTGAGGCATAGTCTATCACCTTATCATTTTGAGTTAGCACACAACCCCATCCTTTATTAGAAGCATCACTATACACCACAAATAGTTCTCCGCTTGAAGGGAGTGTGAGTATCGGTGTAGTGATAAGACTCTATTTCAACTCCTTGAAATAGTCTTTACATTCCTGTGTCCATAAAAACTTAACTCCCTTTCATGTCATCTTGTTCATTGGGTTTGACAATCGTGAAAAGTTCTTCATGAATTGTCGATAATACCCAGCTTGACCCAAAAAGCTGCGGATCTCCGTTACAGAAGTTGGTCTCGACCACTCTTCAATTTCCTTCATCTTGGAAGGGTCCACATATATCCCTTTGTTGGTGATAACATGCCCCAAGAATGATACTTCCTCTATCCAGAACTCACATTTACTATACATTTCATACAACTTCTCCCTTCACAAAGTCTTTAACACAGTTTCCAAATGCTCCTCAGGTTCCTCCTTTCTCTTGGAGTATATCTGAATATCATCAATAAATACCACCACAAATTTTTCGAGGTAATATCTAAAGACTCTATTCATTAAATCCATGAAAATTGCTGGAGCATTACTGAGTCCGAAGGGCATAAATAAGAACTCATAGTGTCCATACCTTGTTCAAAAGGTAGTCTTGGGAATATCTTCCTTATTCACCTTTAGTTGGTGATATCCCGACCGAAGGTCCACCTTACAGAAATAACTGGCCCCATGAAGCTGGTCAAAAAAGTCATCTATCCGTGGAAGGGGGTACTTGTTCTTTATAGTGATTTTATTGAGCCATGGATAATTAACGCAGAGGCACATTTATCCATCCTTCTTCTTGACAAATGGGATTGGAGCACCCCATAGTGAAGCACTCGGGCATATAAAACCCTTCTCCATATTCTATTCTAATAGCTTCTTCAAATTTTCTAGCTATACGGTGGCCATTCTATAAGCTGTCTTTAAGATTGGCAGATATCCATGGATAAGTTCAATTGAGAACTCAACCTCTCGGTCAGGAGGAAGACCAGGCAACTCTTCGAGGAAAACATCCGTGTAATCCCTCTCAATGGGCATGTCTTCAAGAATGATTCCCTCCTTTGTCTCAATAATTTGAGATAGATATGCATGCTCATAAGGCAATAATATCCACACTTTAGATGATGATTCAAAAGAAGATTCATCTTCCTCCTTTCACTTTTAAATAATCGGAGGATGCTTCACGATGTGAAGAGTAATCTCCCTTTCTTAACAGTTGATATTGGCTTTGTATAATGATAGCCAATCCATGCCCAATATAGTGTCTAACTCCACTAAAGGAAGTATGAAATGATTTTCTGGGTGGTTCAGTCCACAAATGATAACCAGGGAAGAGTTATAAACCATGGATGCAATGATTTCCCCATTTTCTTTTCTCACAGATAACTTTTCTTCTAAATTTTTAGGTGGTGTTTGAATAGTTCTACTAAACTTGAAAGATATGAAATAATGCGTATAACCAGAATCAGATAGTACATTCACTATTCTTGAATGAATAAAAAGTGTACCTGTCACCACATCATTTTCCGGCTCCACCTCAGTAGTAGTGATATCATAATCCCTTCCTTGTTGCGTTGGAGGTTGTTGCTCATTGCCTTTGACAACCCTCATCTTAGGGAAATTGTTCGCATAATTCCCAAGATCCTTGTAGTTATAACACTACAATGCAGGCTGAGTGTTGATCTGAACCTTCCTTTCTTCTTCAACATTAGTGTGATTTTTCATGTCCCTTCGGCATTTCTTGGCGAGATGACCAAGCTTTCCACAATTTAATCAATTCTCGGTTCCTTTGAGACAGTCACCAAGATGCTTCTTCCCACAATTTTTACAAAGGGGAATGCGAGGCTTCTTTCTATCATGGTATTTGTTTGATGAACCACCCATGTTGTTCTCCATTTTCCGCTTCTTGTCACTAGGCCCATGATACCACTAAGAGTCTCCAATCTTCATTTCGACCTTGAGGTCACAATGGAAAATCTACTCATAGCTGTAGAAGTCTTGAACCGCCAACACTTTTCAATGACTCAGCTTTAGTCTACTAAATAAGTGATCCAACTTAATTTTGGTGTTCTTGACAAAGATAGAGGCATACCTTGCAAGCCTTATAAATTTCGCTTCATACATCCTGATGGACTCATCTTCCTTCTTCTTAAGTCTAAGGAACTCTCTTTCCATCTTGAGACAGAGTGTTTGAGGAAAATATTTCTTGAAAAACATCCTCTTGAATTCCTCCCATTATGTGGAATCAATTTACTCTTGGGACTTTTTATTCTTAATCAGTGTCTACCACTGATGAGCTTCCCCATCAAAATGATAGACTGCCAATACAACTTTCTCTTCTTCTGAGAACTGGAGGATAGAGAAAATATTTTCAATGGAGTTAATCCATTATTCTGCGAGGAGGGGATCAGAAGACCTGTTAAACATGGGAGGCCATTTATGCATGAAGGATTCTATGACAACTTGCTCTTTCCTTGGAGGAGTAGGACGTTCCACCTAATTTAAGTTATTATTCATAACTCTAGCTAGCTGAGAAAGTTCTGCCATGAAGTTTTGAGAACATTCTTCTGTCACATCAGGAATATCATTAGGGAAATCATCACATTGCCTATCACATTGGTTGTGGGAACATGTTCTTCTATTTCCCTCCATTAACTAAGAAACATAACTTATAATTAGAGGTCTTAAATACTTATCTATTGAGCATAAAACAGAAACTTGGAACATTAAAAGATAAACTTATAAAGAAGAAGTATATCTTGACTTGTGATTCCTTGGGTTTATATCTAGGTTATCCTAGATCTATTTCTTAACCTATATTATTATGGGATTATTTTTTGTCCCTTAATAATGGTTTGTACTAAGATTGTGAATCTACCAAATCATATCCCCCAGAATTTTCATAACTAAGAGTGCAGCAAGGCTTATTATCGTACACCAGTTCTAGTTCGAGTCTATCTCAAAGCCATGTTTTTAGGTTTTACCACTAGATACATCTGTGCCAGAGCCGCCTCTACCTACTCATATCCAGACAGGGATGTATTTTCTTGATTAAACACTTACTCTATACTCACAAAAATTTAGGACTGTTTTCTTATACTTAGTCTCTTCCTTAAGGTTCCCACTAAGGTGCTCTATTCTTAATCTCCAAAAATAACTGTACCATGCCTCTGATAACAACTAATGTGACCCGAGCCTTTTAAATAAAACATTTCATGATTTTAAGCATAATTAACCATCAGAGTACAAGCCAAAGATCGTTAAGTCTAGTGTCTTGGAAGACTAAGTACATATAACATAAAACATAGGCCTAAAAAAACCTCTTTATTTAATCTCCATAAAGAGATTCTAACATCCTTTGAGCTCTTACATCTACATAGGGTACCCTAGGGAACACATGAACAAAGGGATGAGCTAAAAAGACCATTAAGGGAATGAACATAACGATACATCTTAAGATCTTGAGTTAGGAGGAATGACATAATGATATCCAAAGCATGAAACTTATGAAATAATTTAATATAAGCATCTGTTTCCCATTTCAGTATGGGTCAAGGCTAACCGCCAATACCATTCCACATCGCATCTCATGAGACTTATCCTTGCCAAATGCATTGGAGTGCTATCTGGGAGCACCCATCTAAACATTTTCATGAATATTCTTTCCACATAAATATTCTTACGGCATATACAATCATACATAATCAACCATACATAAACATATGGGTACCCATGGAAAGAATTGGGTACCAAATTCATGACATAAATCATAACCAATGAGCGTATCATGGAAGTGTCCATGCAAGGAAATAATTAGAAAATAAATGGACGTTCATAGGGTAAAATAAAAATATAACATGGTAATTTGTGTCAAACCTAAGTGACAAAATATGATAAATGTATTTTAGAAACATTAGCATTAAAACATTTTTGTGCGGTTTTAAGGAAAATACTATAGAGCTTTTCAAATAGAAAAGATGATTTTTTTATATAAAACCACAGATGAAACAAGAAGGTTTTAATAATAAAAATAATGATTTTATAAAGACAATGGTGTCTTAAAACAGAGGATAGAATGAACATGAAATTTGGGTAAAAATTTGGGAAGTCCCCTTAAAACAGGTTTGCTTATCAGAAAGTTCTAAGGAGGGAATCTTTCAAAAACATGTATATCCCCAAAAGAAAGTGATGAAAGGGTATTGATATTAGAATAGTTTACAACTATACATATTTCATAATATTCAAATAAATAGATATGATAACACCATTTTGAAATGAATATAAGGAAACCCGAATGAATGAAGTAGGTTTGGGTAGAATTCGTTAAGATTTTACCGGCATGGTGTCACGTGTACCTAAGAGGGCTTGATGAGAGAGATAAAGGGTTTCGCATCACTCATACCTCATGAAATTAGTATGGGGGAGGTTCTAAATAATAACCCATCATTTGTAATTACACAAAAAAGACATAACATAGAGGAAAATGTTGATTAAGAGTGAAAAGGAGAGGATCCCTTACATTAAATACGTTGGTGTTCTCCACTTATAATTAACGACCTGAATAATCAAATTACGATTATTAATTAATAAGTACAGAACCTCTTATATATTCAATTTATTTATTATAACTCTTTTTAGTTCATTAAAAGACTTTTTTATTAGTTATAAGGTTCAATTTCATTGTTCGGGCTCGTTTGTTTACTTGGATTTAAAAGATCGGTTCAATGATATTCAAGTTTTGATTATATGTAAGATGAAAGTGGTTGTCCAGAATTGAAGTTATATTCTTTAGTTCATATACATGATATTACAATGTTTTAATTTTAGAGTGAAGTCGAATTATTATATATATAACCATAGTGATAACTGTTTTTGTTAATCGGTGGATTTGATTAAAAAGAACATGTTTTTATTTATAAATTAATAGCATTTGTAAAAAATAATTACATAACAAAAAATAGGATATATTACATATATAATAATCTGGTTCAACCATAACAAAAATGGTTTCATGACCAGAATTAAAGATAATAATAGAAATTGATAAATCGTTTTCCTTGAATGTGATAAATTAGAACATCTCAAACGATGCTTTCATTTCTTTCAAATAAAAGGGTGGGGAAAGGAGAAAAGAAAATGAAATATACCACTAGCATGAGGAAATTCCAGTACATTTATGTTACTAGATTTATCGTACTATTATGGTGAAGGTAGGTGAGGTAAGAAATAAAAAAGAAAAGAAGAAATTGGGAAGAGGAATTTACCTCTTGAGACTTCCTCCTTTGAGAACCTCTTAAAGGGAGAGGTTTTGGTATTTTGAGGAGGCTGAGAGATTTTGGACGTGGGGAATGACCTTGGGGAGAGATTTGGGCAGAATAATGGCAAGGAACAAGACTTGAGTGGAGTGGAGAGAAGAGGGAGTGAAGGGGGGTTTTATAGTGGAGGAGAGGAGGGATTTCATGATATTATAATCCTTAATTTATTATTTCTTCCCAAGAAAAGAATAGTAAGTATTACATGACCAAGAATAGTAAATGGGTCATGTGAATTCGATACATGGGTGGTGATAGCAGTCATGATGCTAGGAATCGTATATTTAGCTTATAATGTATATATACGGTAAATTACCGTATTTTATTATTCATCAAAATTTCAAGTATATCAGAAAAATCCCAAAATTTCACCCTGACCATTTTTCGACGTGTAGAATCCAAAAATGAAGTCCATTTTTCAAAAATAATTTTCTAAATATGATTATTTTAATATTTAATTAATATCATAATTTATTATCAAAAACCAGTTTTAAAACACTCATTAACTCATTCTAAAATATAGGTATATCGTACTTCCAACTTGAATATTATTTTTATACTATCATAGGCGAGGTTACTATTCATTAGGGTATATCACTATTTATAAGGGTATGTTACTATTCATAAGGGTAGGTAACTATCCATGAAAAAATTAATTTTTCCTTATCAGACTCTAAATAAATTTCTGATTACAACCATGTATGCCATATTATTTAAATTCCAAACACAGAAGTGACAAACTTATGTTTAAAGGTCACTTATCACTTAGTAGTTCATTATTATGTGATTTTATAGCATATTTATAAGAACGGAATTTCCATTAAAAACATTGGGTTGTTACAGTCTAAAACCTATTTTTTGAGAGAATGACGACCCATAACCACCAAAGGCTATAAATAAATTCATTTGAAGAAATTATACACCGAATATGATTGTATAATAAATTAATATTTTAACCTTTTCCTAAAGTGACTCTCACCCCTCTTATAAAAGGGAACTTCCCCTTCTCTCAAAATCGCACCTCCAAAGCCATTTGACTTGGAACAACCCAGCCCAAATATCCTCCCAACTTCCCCCGCATCAACCTAGGGTCCTTAATTTGATTATAAAGCCAACCTAAGGATCCCTTTTGATCAAATAAAAAGGAAACACTCGAAGAAGAGGTAATAATTTCACCACCGTCTTTCAAGTTCTTTCCTTCTTCCACTTCCTCTTTCTTTGTTGTTTCCACAAAAAAATAATAACTCCATTACCTCATACATACTGTGATGTTGTTATAAATATGGTACAACCATATTCGTTATTCTATCCATTCTACAAATGAAAAAGTCACCATACGTACGTACGTATGACTTACCATCTCCACGTCGTGGTGTAGTTTGTTATTCAAACACTTCATTATTTGGATGGGTATAATAATGAGTATAACTGATGTAAATAATAAATATAACATTTTAATTATTCTGAATATATTATATACCATCCAATTACATACGATTCCAACATCAATAAAATGATATTGTCGCTCCTGCGTACGTATGGATTACCATCTCCATGATGTGATGAGATTCATTCCCACGTTCACCATTCAACGATGATTATAAAAATATATATTATTAATAAGTATGTAATATATGAAATAATAATTCTACTGGAGAGATATATATATGTATGTACTTACATATATCTTATTCACTTACTTCCGTTCAAAATGATATGAAAATGGAAACAACGTTTATGCCTACGTATGACCTAACGTCTCCAAAAATAGTGCCATCCATTTCATATATATATATATTATAAATATTTATATTCTAAATATATATGATATATAAATCAAGGTTTATATTATGGAATTATTTAAATCATGATCTAAATTATACGATCAAGAACAACAAGTTAAAACACATATGATAAAGAAAGCGATTATTACCCAAAATGTTAATTTAACATGGAAATCATTATTAAATGGGTGGTATAAATTCATAAATGAATCATGTATGATATTATAAATATTAATATGGTTCTTGTATAATTTAATAACTTACTATGGTCATTATATAAGAAGTTAAATGTACCCTCGACCAAAGGAAAGTGCAAGGTAAGGGTTAATTTCAAAACCTCTTTATTAACCGAGGGTGTTGTTATGTAAGTATATACTGGGAAATATTTATTATCCATGTCCATGTTTCATAAAAGAGTTTTAAAAGGGATTATATTTAAGATAATTTTTACTAAAACATCGTTTTAAATGTTTTAAAGATTTATTCTTCTAAACCTTTATCATTAATATCCATGTTTTTAAAATGGTTTTAAGGATTTATTTATATGGACATGAATGTTTTAAAATGTTAATTCCATTAAAAAGTTTCAAAGTGGTATGAGACACTTTGATTCAAAACTATCTTTTAAATTAATTTCTTTATATGAATTTTAAATGATTTCATGAAAAAAGGATATTTCTCTCAAAGATTTTTACTGATCACTTTCAACTATGTCAACATCCATTACGCGATATTATTCTTGATCGATGTTGATTTATTATGATAAGAATCTTCCATATTTTATTGAAGGTTTTGTGATATGTTTGATTATGGATGTGTTATTTTTATACCATTCATGGTTTATGGATAAAGTATTGTCATTTCATATGCTAGTTTTAATATAAATTCTTATGTTATGTTTAAACCTTTTCATATGAGGAAATCATTGGACTTAGTAAGTCCAAACTAATGTATCATTGGACTTAGTATTTTTAAACCTTTTCATGTAATGGGTGGAGCCCGCTATAGCTCCTCGAGGCATCGGTAGGTCTCATGAGACCAAATAATGTCTTGCAACAAGTCCTTGACAAAATCTTATTTGTAGTCTTGGAATAAGGCCTTGAATATGTTGTTATGAAGTCTAGAATTATGAATTCCATCATTATAAATTTTGTTGTTGATATTACATGTGATTATTCGACTAGTAAAATATCCATGTGAATAAGTAAATGGAATTATTTTATTTTTATTTACATATTATGCTGAAGGTTAATTTTAAAAGGATTGTATTTTTGTTTTATACATTACCTTAAATGTTTATGCTTATTTATGAATGTTTCTGCTATATTGTTATCCTTACTGAGCATCTGAGCTCACCCCTTTCTATGTTTTATTTTTCCCAGGATGCGAAGAAGTATATTATGACTGACCTATAGGGATAATCTAAGGGATATGAATGCGGTCAATGGAGAAAATTTTGTTGTTGTTTTTAATTTTATAATGTAATGTAACGTTCATGTATGTAATCTATTTTCCAAAACTTCTAAAAAGTTTATTCCTTTGGGACTTGATTCCTTGTAATCATGCTAATGTATTAAAATAATGCACTGACTCTGAGAAACTAGGGTCGTGGCATTACAATATTTAATCAAATAACTTTTAATCATTTTTAAAACCATTTTTGAGTGGCGCCGTTATGCTGCCGAATTTTCGTAATAGATCTAACCCCTCTATTTCGTTTTATGTACTCTCCTTTATGTCACTTCTTTTAATATCCTCTTTGTTATGTTGGGGGATGTTCTTTTATATTCCTCTTTCTGTAAATTTTATGTTAATATGATGAGAGACCCTATTTAATCTCATCAATCAATTTTTGCAAGTTTTAAGTGGCGCTGTTAGGCTGTCGAGTTTTCGTAAGGGATTTTTCATCTCACTTTTATTCCCGTGAGATTTATGCTACATTTGCCAAAATTTACTTTGAGTGGTGTATGTACTGCCCACTATTTTACTCATTGTGTAATATACTTTCATTTATGAGTATTTACATCAATGTTGTATTGTCCTTCTTTCACGGGGTGTATGTTTTGAAAGATACCCATGTCGGTAAGGGAACCTTTAACCATCCTCTTTTTAAAAGAATTATTTTGTTATGTATTTTAATTCTCATACTATTATGTTGGGATATGTTCTTCTATATCCTTATTGATTTAAATTTTATGTCCATGTGACGAGATACCCTTTTTATCTCTCATTAACTCATTTTCTGAATTTTGTAGTGACGTCGTTAGGCTGTCATATTTTTGCAAGGGAACTACTTAACCCAAATTTGATTCTTTGGGATAAACTTGTACACCTTGAATATGTCGTTCTATGAATATGTGTGAATAACCTCTGATTTTTCTATACTTAATATCCACTTATATTTGGTGTATTCTTTTGTCACACATAATTATGTAATTGATTTATCCTTAAACCAAGGATACCGTCTTTGTATGGGACTTCGTCTTAATCTCCTTTCATTGAGGAATATTTTATTTTATACACAACCTTCTTTTATACGGTTTATAAACCCCTTTGACTTTTATGTTTATCCAAAAGGAATATTTTTTATACAAAGCGTTTTACAAAACGACAAAAGGGAATGTTTTTGTCATACGTATGCGGCGAAAACGACTTCTCCGCCACTGTGACCATTATTTGAGTTTCGTCTTCCTCTACAAGCCATACCTTATTTTTAAAAGAAAAATAAATAACATGTTTTACTTTTCTTTTATTTTGGTATTGGAAATGGTTTTCATAATGTTTTTATATCAATGTGTTGTATTGATATCTTGTTATTGAAAGGTGGAAATGTTATGTTTCCTTTATGCATGTTTTATGTGATAAGATTATGTTATGGTTCTTGGGAATTGTTATGAAGACGGGTGGTTCCGTGATAAACTAAGGGCGGGTGAGCCCGATATAGCTCTCCAATTCATTGGGTAACGCAAAGGAGTGAAACATTAAGGTTTCTCCAAAGAGATTTAGGGAATATACTGTGGTGGGTATTCCAAACATAACCAAGAGGGTTACTCCCTATGTAAGAATGTTATGAATGCCTCAAGTTACCTTTATGTCTTATGATTTCTATGATTTATTCATGATTTGACGAGGTATGTTAAAGTGATTATGTTTTATGGGTAAAGTATGATTTCATTCTTATGTATATATAAACTCATGTTTCTTTTCCATATTTTTATAACCCTTACTGAGCTTTTTATGCTCATCCCAAGTTTTTGAAATGTTTTTCACAGGTCAAGGGAAAGGTACATGATATGATGATAGTGTCAAGGAAGTGTCAAGAAAGAATCCATGTTTTATTTTAAATATGTTTCCGTTGATGGGGAAAAATTAATACTATCTTTTATGTAACCACTTTGTTTAAATGTGGAATGTAATTAATGATTTATGATCTAATTCTCTAAAACTCTAAACTTGAAAATATCCTCAATGTGTAATCTTGTAATAACTCAAGATTAAGTAAGGTTTAAGGCTGGGGACTTATATAATTAATCATTCCTAATGTCCCAAGAATCACTAACACACAATCTATGTAATGGAAAACATTAATTACACCCTAGAAAGGCCATATACCACACATTAATTAAATTTAATATAATGAAAAACAATAAGAGTTGGGTAGTAAAGGATATGATCATCTTATAACGTGTATCTTCTATATCAAGTCTATTCATGGATTATAAAGTATAATTAGGATTAAATTTCATGGTAGGTCACAAGGATAAAATAATTATTTAAAAATATGACCCAATCATTTAAAAATTGATTTTTTAAGTCATAAATTCAAAAAGATGTAGAGAAAGTCCTAAAAGAGAACATGATTGAGTCTCTTAAGAAACATGATCAAGAATAAATAGTAAAACATATCTTAAAAACCTCTCAAGAATGGGAAAATGTGATTGGAAGAATCAATCATGTAAATTCATACTCATAATAAGTAAATTAACATAAATTTCATAAATTTAGATCATGTAAACTCTAAGAAAAATTTCATTTACATATATAAATAGGTTCCCACAAATAATGATTTGTCAATTACATTAAACCATGTTAATATTTACCAATTAAATCTTTTATTTTACTCATTAAAATTTATTACAAAAATATTTTTAAAATAAGTAATTATATTTATCCTAAGTGACTTTTGTCTCCTAGATAATAATTTAGTATAATCTAATTCCAAGTAATGTATTTTTCATATAAAACAACAAAAATAGTTTAAAAATAATACATTAGAGTCAAAAAAATACAAAAAATTGAAACTCATACTCCCCAAACCATTAAATATCTTCTCTTTTCTCTTATTACTTCTTTCCATTAATTTGGATCAAAAAAATTAAACAAGTGAATCAAAGAACAAGGTTCATTATTTAAAGCTTAAAAAGATATGATAAGTAAAAATTAAATCATAAATTAGATTTCTAATAGAAAAATAAAACTAATTTTCTTGGAAATAAATAAAAAATAATGTTCTAGAAAGAAATAAAAAACGTAGGTATACCTCTTGTAAGAACTTAATTTAAAGGTTTTTAAGTTATACCTTTAACTTTGTTAGCTAATTGGAACATGATACAAAGTTAACTAGTTTGGATTTAACAATGTTTGTATTTTAAGTTCATTTAGATTTATCTTTTTTATCCTCTTTGTTCAAATTAGATTGAAATTTGTAGGAGGTATTGGAGAAAGGGCTCAAATTCTATTCAAATTTTGTAAAAATTATGCATCTCTACCTCTTGGGGTTGTTCACAAAGTTCTTCAATGAGTTGTTCAAGTTCAAAACCCCTGGATCTTTTTCTTCATAATCATATTATTATTTCTATTATTGTTTAGAATATATTTAATTAGTTTATATTTAAGTAGCTTAATTTCTTTCCTTTTCCTATTCCTCTTATATGATCTTTGATTTTCATGGAATCCATGAATGAATTAAACTGATGAGTTCCTTTTTTCTTCTTGTTCTTGTTCTTGTTCTTGTTCTTGTTGCTACCCTTAAATTATTCATAGAACAACTCATGTTCAGTAGCTAGATATTCTTCTTCTATTTATTTATATTATTATTACTTTTAACATGTTATGTTATGGGAATATTATATTGGAAAACAATTATCTTTATAAGTCGATCTAACCTCAACTTCAATGACCATGATTTCAATATTTTGACACACCTCTTCAAAAAAAGTTTCTAGATCATGGAGTATTGTCTCATCCTCTGTTGTGTATAGTTATGGGTTCCTTTATTTATGACTATGGATCCTTTTAAGTTGAAAAAATTGATATTAAAGATCCATTATATTAATAGATAACTTGTCTATATTTTTCAAAATATATTGGATCCCTACCATCATAACAAAAAATACCGAGCACGTAAATGGAATAAAAATAGATAAAGAAAAACCAATTATAAAATCTGTAAATTAAAAAGGTATAATAAAATAATTAGTCTAAACTATCAAATTAATGTAATCTCCTATCCTAGTTTGTAATAATGATGTTATAAATTGATATTCCTGGAAGGCATCATTAGTTACTCTTAGTCGATTCCAATTTTGAAATTAAAAAATATAAGCCACAAAACACTAAACAACCAATTATTATAGGTACGGTGAGTCCAAGGTTGATCCCACAAAGAAAAGTTTAGATAAAATGATAATATAATAATAAAGAACTAAACTAGTCACAAATACAAAGGAGATATTATCACGATTTCATATTATAAATAGATACTGAAAACACAATCAGATAGTGAACACAGGGGAGTTTTCTAAGTCATTTTCTATTACTTCATACTTTTTATCATATGCATGCACCGACACATCCTCCTCTGTGCCATATACTAGGGAGTTTTGAATCCAAATTCCACCTATAATCTACAACCTTTACAAAAATGATTTACAAGAAGACATTTCATTATTTATCAAGTGAATGTTGATTTAACTACACTATAAGGTTTCCACATTTTTTACCAATTTTTCCAAATTTTTTCATCTTTATCATAAAATCATCCATGAATTCAAACCTAACCATGATAAGGACCATTTCCTGCATGACATTGTTATCACCATTTCTCCATTTTAAGTTACTGTTGACCACAAACTCTCTTACTATGGTATAACCATCACCTTTTCAGCTATATTCATCATCTAGACTTTATAATGGGTCTTTTAAGCTCTCAGAGTTCTTCCACAATGTTTCCCATCCTCATAGCAGTGGTAGAGATCAAACCTAATCTTTTCAGTGGTGTTAATTGTGTTCTATGATGTTAGTATATGTGATGATGTTTTCTTAGTGAGGAAGTGGTAAAGGAGGGTTATTTTCAAGGGAGTAGACTTGTGCAAGGGGTGAAACATGACCATTTTCAAAAAAAATGAATAGTTTCCACTTTTCTACACCCCATAACAAAGTTGTGCAGGGGAGAATTCTTCTTAACAAGCCTCAACAAAATACCCAATTAGAATAACAAGAATGAGTGGAGCTGGTGGAATCCTATCAACCTCCCATGTCATTCCACACATGGGAGGATATCCATCACTATTCCCTTGTTCATGTTACCCTACTGAACTTATGTTCCCACTGGATCTTCACACACAAACACACACACACACACACACACACACACACACACACACACACACACACACACACACACACCTGAATGCCCCTATATTGACCCATGCAGGGGATTTCATTCAATTTGTTGTCCTTCATTAGTGCTTTTATATCAACCCCTTGGGTTGACTATGTGGGTGGAACTTTTTTGAGGTTTTTCCAATGATGGAATTATTTGTTTATCCATTAATATTCTTTCATTTTCTAAAATATATCATTAATTCCAAAAAAACCTTCCTTAGTAAAATTTTTCTTCAAAAATATAAATAATAAATTCATCTTCCTTTCATTTTACAAAGTTAATTTAAATTATTAATTACCCATAAAATAATTAAAAAAATATTATTTAGGAAAAAATATCAATTAAATTTAAAAATTAATTAAACTAGAAATAAATATGTATTCAGGGAATTTTATTATTGTATATCTATGTATATTGGTTAATCGAATCAATTATTTAATAAAAATCAATATAAAAAAAGTGTTTTTTAGCCGTTCCATGAAATCCTTCATTATAAGTTCTATGAAATGGATATGAGTATCTAAAGATATATTAATTATAGACTCTAAAAATTTATGAATATTATAGAGATGATAAAACCATGACAAATGTCTAAGGACTAGAACAACCAAACCAAAAACATTCATGGAAAACAAAGTAGTTAATGAAAAAATATTGATTTTAACAAATAATTATTAATAAATAGATAATGAGAAATTATAAGTGAATGGTATATAGTAAGATAAAAATAAATATGACTCTGATATTGATGTATAATAAATTTAAATTTATTAAATAGGAGGTCATAGTGTGTTCGTCCAAGAAGAAGTCCAATGTAAGAGTTAATTTTACAATCTCACTTTTTATCATAATTTTTTATGTTTCAGTTTATATTACGGGAATTGTATGTTATTTTTCTCTTAAACCCCATAAATTTTATTCTACCATTTTTATATCAATAGTTTCTAAAGATTATTTCCATTTTTCTCTCTAATTTCCAAATGACTTACCTTGAATACAAAACCATAATTTCTAATGAATTGATGGTCTTCTTTCATTCCTTACAAATCTATATTTTATAAAATATTTTGAACAAATTATTTGTTATAATTTAATTAAATTACTTGATGTTATGTTATATATCACCATATTTTGTATGTGCATAATGTAGTACAACTCAAAATGTATCCAACCCAAAAAATACCGACTATATCATAGTACAATAAAAAAACCAAGAGAAAAAAATAAAAGAAATAGATGTCATCAACTAAAAAACTCCCAACATTATCCAAGATCAAACTCCACAAGTCATTCCCATGTATCAAAATTCTTCACTAAAGAAATGAGATAACCCCCCTTTACCCATGTATCAATATAAAACATCTGAAAATTCATCAAAGTGACCAAGTATGGGGTGAGTATAAAACATAGTATATTTTCCCCAATGACTTCCCAAGTCATGCCATTAGGATATAACATGTTATCACATTTATATAAAATAGTTTAAAACCAATTTAAATTAGTTTACATCAAATCATAAAATAGTTTTCAAACCTAACTAGTTTTCCTTGGAAAGAAATGCATAAAGTCTTTCAATACATTCTTTAAATCCATTTGTCATTACCCATTCCGTTCCAAATATCCATACTTACATGAACATATCAATGTTCCATACTTATGAGCGGTCTCTCATTAATCTACCAAGTCCTAACAAGGTAACCATATACCAAGTTTTCTAATGGATCATTCCCCTTCCACAATGTCACGTTAATGAAAATAAAAACATGCTAACCGTTTATGCCAAATACCATGCCAAACCAATTTCTACAACTATTTAAATAAAAAATAATTTTTGTTGAAAACATTTATAAAAATATTTTTCCATGAATCAAAAAAAAATATTCATTTTAAAATCACAATTTTAAAATTAAAATCACAATGTTTTCCATAAAAACCATCCAATTCTATCATTTGACAAAACTATCACTAAAGAGGGTTTTCATTAATAATAAAAAATCAATTTAATAATTAAATTCAATAAATTAAATAAATTTTAAATCTATCCTTTAAGTTATAATCAAGATGAGTCAAGAGTGAATCCACCTACCTCGCAATTGGTGGAAAAACCAAATAAAAACACAAAAATAAAAAAAACCTACTTGAAACTCTAAAAAATGTCCTTAGATATTTTTCCCTAAAATACAAACAATAATATATTATCATTATTGGAATTAAAAAACCTGGATCTATCCCCAACAGATTAGATCCATGATTCTAATAGAGGGAAGAATAAGAAAACTATAGAAACTGATGAAGAATGATCACTTACCAATAAACCCGACCACTAACCCACCAAGAATTGCGTAGGAATTGCTTCTGGATTAAGAAACCTGATCTCCATAGTCTTGGGAGGAAGAAGATTTCAATTTATGACCTATTTAGGAAAAAGGGTAGGTTTAGGGGCTAAACTAAGTGATATCCACAAAATCAGGAACTACATTTTAATGGTGCATGGTTTAGGCGCACATTTAGGAAAACCGTACGCTAAACAATCACTAGAAATTTCTCAAAATATACCTCACATGGTTGGATCACACGGTTAGATAAATCATATTCCAACCATACAGAACCCCCTATCCACAAATCATGGTTTCTCCTAGGTGGCCAAATAGTTTGGCCAAACTATGCACCTAACAGAGCAACCACCCAATTCCCACTATTTCAGTTTCATGGTTTCTAGGGAGGAGTTGCACATTTTATACTAACTGTTCTCTAACCATGAACCTATATAAAATCCCTAAATTTTTTCCGAAAAACCTTTTAACCTCTAAACACATAATATAAATAATTCATATACATAAAATATAGAAATAAAGGTCCATTTACCTAAAACCGTGGTGCTAAATTCTCCACACCATTAGTCTTTCCTTCCCCAAAATGTTTAAAACTAAAATTTTCCTAAAATAGTTCATGCCAATGCTCTGCTATTTTCTTCTCATTCCCCCATGTTTCTTTCTTAATCCAACCATGTTTTCATAAAACTCCCACTAGACCAATGATTTTCCGATTCAATTTTTTATCTTGCTTATCCACAATTCATACCAGCAGATGAACCAACATAACATCATGATCTAGGTTAACATGATACTATATAATCACATAGTCAAGATTAGGTATATACTTCTTTAACTGAGATACCTGAAACACATTATGCACTGAATTGAAATTTGGTGGAAAATCAAACTAATATTCCACCTCACCAACCCATTAAATTATCTCAAAAGGGCCTATGTATCAAAGAGACAGCTTTCCATGCTTCCCAAAAAGAAGATTCCCAATCCTTAGAGTGATTTTCAAGAACACATGATTACTCACCTAGAATAAAAATGACCATTGATGATGATCCACATATGATTTTTGATTACTTCAAGCCACATCTATTCTCTTCTCGATTAACTGAATCTTCTTCGTTATATCTTTCACAAGTCTTGGTATGACCAGATAAGTCTCACCTGTTTCCACCCAACAAAGTGGATAATGAAAAGGACACAAATACATGCTTCAAAAGGATCCATATGTATCCAGGATTGATAAATATTGTTATATGACAACTATACTAATTGTATTTTTTCCTCCCATGATCCACAAAAATATATTACACAAAACCTAATCATGTATTCCAAAATTTTTATCATACTTTAGGATTTTCCATCCATTTGAGAATAAAACATTGTTCTCATCTTCAACTGATCCTCAAGGGCTTGCTATAAGGATTTATAAAAACAAGACGCGAATCTTGGATCATGGTCTGATACTATTGAAACTGGTACTCCATGCATGTTTACCACTTATTGGATATATATTATTAACATGTCTCCCACCATATGAGATTTATTAATAGGAATCAAATGAGATAAATTTGTGGGTTGATCCACTATCAGCTTTATGGAATCATGTTTTCAAAATTTCCTTGGTAGATTTGTTACAAAATCCATAATTATCTACTTCCATTTCCACATGGGAATTGGTAAAAAATGAAGCATACCTGCTGGCCATTGGTGCTCTACCTTAAAATTTTGACATGCAATAAATCTCATAAAAAAATCAGACACCATTATTTTCATGTAAACCTACGAAAATTTAGATTTTAGTTCCTTATATATATTTTATATTCTCAGATGAATAGATCATCTTGAATGGTGGTAAGTATAAATAAGTTATTCTTGAAAATCTATAGGTACAACCATTGAATCTTTAAAAAGAAACACTGATCCTCTATCAATATTCCATCCCTCAATGGTCTCCTCGGCATTATGTTTTTACTACATAGTAACAAATTCAGAATCTGATTTTTGTACCTCTTTAACCTTCTCAACAAAATCAGGAACAAAAGAAACTAGGAATAAAACTACAACAATACCTTCATCTTAACAAGACAAGTTCATTTATACTATTATCAACATCATCTTCCACTAATCCAAAGATTATTTACCCAACTAACCATAAAAATTCCTCTTTAATACATAGACCACCAAATTTTATTTACCCAGTGTATACATCAAGTTGAGGTCGAACATTTGAAGATACTCTATCCATCTATTTTTTCTCATATTAAAATATCTTTGTGCTAAAATGTGTTTCAAGATGTTATGATTCATAAACACCATAAATTTATCACCAAATGGGTAATAATGCCAAGTATTGAAATAATAGACTACAAAAAACAATACCAATTCATGTGTTGGGTAGCTATTCACATGTAACCAAAACTTCTATGATCCATAAGAAAGAACATGATCTCCCTACATGAGAAATAATCCCAAACCAGATCTCAAAGAATCAAAATACGCCACATAACCTTGTACTGATTCCAGAAATATCAAGATTGGTACTTATGTAAGAAAATATTTAATCTATTGAAAATACTTATGACATTCATCATTCCATTAGAATGGAACAGTTTTCTTTATAAAAGATTTCATTGGTGATGCTGGTAGTGAAAAGTCATGAACCGAACGTCGATATTAACTAGCTAGGACAAGGAAAATTAATATCTCAAAGAAATTCTTTTGCGGTCACTAAGAGATTACAACCTATATATTTTATAGATCCATAAAAATAGCCTTTTTAAAGATAATATGTCTCATTAAACATACCTCTTGTATAAAAAAATCACACTTTGAATTTTGGGCATATAAAATATGATCCCACAAGATGCCAAACACCATTCCAAAGTGTGAATCGTACTCAACCTTTATCCTATAATACACCAGTATATCATCCAAATACACCATCATAAAAGAATATAGATATCTTTATAATATATGATTCATCAATTCCATAAATACAACTGGGTAATTCATAAGACCAAAAGACATAACCTCATACTCATAATGGATTTATCTACTTCTGAAGGCTATCTTTAGAATATCCTCCTTACGAACCCATAGTTGGTGATATCCTGAACATAAGTAAATTTTAGAGAACCACTGGTGTCCCCTCAATTGATCAAAAAAATCATCAATGTGTGTAAGAGGATACTGATTCTTTATCTTAAGTTGGTTAAGCTTAAAATAATCTACACAGATCTGAAGACTTCCATCTACCTTTTTCACAAACAAAACGGGTGTATCCCACAGAGATGTACTATTCCGAATGAACCATTTTCTTTCAAAATAATATAACTAGATTTTTAATTCCATTAATTCTATTAGTTACATCTAATAATATGTAACTAATAAAATATTTTTCTCTAGTAATATATTAATCATAAACTCCAATTATCTTGTCGGTGGAAACCCTAATAAATTATTAAGAAAAA
Organism: Viscum album; assembly: GCA_963277665.1. Lineage (NCBI taxonomy): Eukaryota > Viridiplantae > Streptophyta > Magnoliopsida > Santalales > Viscaceae > Viscum > Viscum album. The sequence continues at coordinate 552,038,762 of OY728146.1, forward strand.
ATTTGGAAACTGATAATTTTTCTAGAAATAAACTATTCTCAATATCATCAATATATTACAATGTGAAAGCTACCAACTGGTATGATATTGTTCCAACTGCTAGTTATAACAAGCCAATCACACCTACCTTTATATTTTAATCTCCTCTAAATAGATTCTCAATACCATCACTAGTTGTTAAACTAACCCTTCAAATTAACAGTTTATGTGAGATTTGAACATTGCCAACCAATCCATACAAACGATTAATTCATAGAAATACATATTAAGCACAAAGAAATCCCAAATCAATCTAGCCTCATTTTAAGATATAGAACATGCTCTTCACATAAAGTCTCAACATTCTCTTTGGACAAGAGGAGTTTGAATTTTCAAAATAGAAGGAATCAATTAAACATTTAAACCCATAAGATCAAAATCATGAAAAAATAATGTATGGGATTAAATCCCATAAAACAAAGATTTCATAAGGTTATAATTAAAAATAATCATACCTCTCACCATCTAAGGTCCATATTAATCACCCACGATCATTTTCTCTGCTCCATATAATTTTTTATTCATCAAAGTTTTATCTTTATTAACCTTTTGTTATTTCACTACTTGGGGAGTCGTGGTATTCCTAGAATCAACATGGATTCATCAGGTCTGATGATGAGAACTATTTTATTACTCACATCCCATCGAAGAATATGACGTTTTTGAAACATGAGATGTGTCCCCAGAATATGACCTTTGAGCATTGTGACAATAGTGATGAATATTTTCTATCTAGTTTCAATTATGACATGCTCTAGGTGATGCTATACAATCCTAATTCATTTGTTCAAAAGTACCAAACTCAAAATAACCAGGTTTACCCTTTGGTTTGGGAGGAAGATTCTCTAATCCAATTGTCAAATTTTGAGGCCTCCCACTACCTTGGAAATAGGTGTCTCTCTTTAAATTATTCCTATCATTAGAGTTCCCATCAGTTTCTATAAGTATCAACAAGCTTTCTCCACCCATATTACCTGATATGTATCTTTCTTCCACAATTTATCTATTTACTATCTCTGTATAATTCTATATTCAAAGAAAAAAAATATTTGAGAAAATATCTCGCCTCAACCCTGATTAAAAAATGTGTTCCTTTAAGGTGCACTTATGAAAAATTTAGGTGAAAACATGACTAAATTAATAAATTTATCCACATAATTTTTTACTATGAATTTCTCATGATTAAAACTTAATAAATCCATCATTTTAGAAATTTTGAATGTCGGAGGGTATAATTATTTATTGAACAATTCTTTAAAATCCTCTCATGAAATGTCTTGGTATAATTTAGCTAGAACCACTAAATCCTATCATTATTATGAATGATATTATAGAATATACATTTACAACTACAATTTCAGCTATACTAGTGTTCCATGGAAATTGAAGATTCAATTCATCCTATTCCACCATACCTTTACTTTTTCAAATTCTAAATCACTCTGAAAGATGGGTTGATTTTGTTCTTATAACTGAACAGAATGATCCAGAAGCCTTGGTTTATCCCTTTTGTTCTATATATCCAAGACTTGAAAATCCTATACAATACTCTAAACCAATTTTTAGTTTACCAGTGTCTTAGGTGAAACCAAATTCTTAGTATACCCTTATAGTTGGTTTCTATGATGCATAATAAGTTCCATTCTCTATAACCAAAAGAAAACACCATTTAGCCTCACTCTCCGTCAACTAAAGTCCTAGAAATTTTAAATTCACCACAACACACATATCACAACAAGGCTTTCCAAAATTTAAAAATTCCCACTTTCAAACTATTTTTGGAAAATCCACCATGATATTTTAAAATCAAACCATTTTCAAATATTTTCAAAAATCAACTCTTTTTACCAAATCATAATGTTTTAATTAAAATGAAATATGCACTCCTAGTGGGAATTCATTTCAATAAATTCATTTCATACTCTTCTCATCAGCTAAACCCATGGTGATGATGTTACAATTCATAGATGTGTCTCAAAACACAAATGTACCCAATCTCCCTAGTAACTTGAAGTTCAACATAAAAAAGTTAGCTATGCCTCTTTATGATTTATATTTCAATTTCTGGTGATCCCAACCCTTGCTACCATATAACTCAAGGACTAAAACATGATGAATTCTAACTCAAGGATCGAATAAACTGATACCATTTGTAACATCCTAACCCTCACCCATTAGCTTGGGAAGGGAAGAGGGTGTTACTAGGCCTTAGGTGACATCCAAAAGAAAATAAAGGATGGAAATAAATTCCAATGGATTCATAAATAGTAGGGGTGATTTTTTCTTTAAACAAAAATAAAATAACTGACCAAGATAACCATAACCAAAAAACCACTATATAATGCAGTATCATAATGTAATACAACTCCAAAAGTAACCAACCCAACATTAATACAAACTATATCAGAGTATATTGTGGAAACAAAGAACAAAAAAACTCAAAGACATGGATGAAATCAACTTAGAAACTCCCAAAATCCTCTAAGCTCTAACTTTATAATCCATTACCATGTATCATGATGCATCAATAAAGAAATGAGATAACTTTCCTTTACCTATGTCTCAATATACAACATCTATAAATGAACCAAAGTTCCCAAGTAGGGTGTGTGTATAAAATTCATTAGGTTTTACCCAATGAGTTCCCATATCACGCCACTAGGATAGAATATGTTATCAAATTTATATAAAATTATTTAAATCCAATTTAAAGTAGTTTATATGAAAGAATAAAATAGTTTGAAAACCAAAATAGTTTTCCATAGAATGTAACCAAAAAATTCTTTCAAACTATTCTTCAAATACATTTGGCATTACCAATTCCATTCCATACAACCAAACATGAATTCCTAGGTGACAGTGCCATACTCATGAGTGGTCTCTCATCGATCTACCAAGTCTTCAAAAGGTAACCAAATACTAAGAGACCAAATGGAACACACCCATTATATAGGTTCATGATAATAAAAATGAGCACACACCAACTATTTATTAAAAATATGATGCCAAACCAATTCTGCAAAACCATTTTAATAAATCAATCCATTTATTGAAAAAATTGCTACAAATTTTTTTTCACAAATAAAAACAAAATCATCATTTTAAAATTAACATCAAAATTTTTTCTAACAAAACCATCCAATTCCACCATTTCACAAAACCATAACTAAGGAAATTTCTATCAAGAATCAAAAATAATTTTTATAATTTAATTCATGTAATTAGTTCAATTTTAAATAAATCCTTAAATTTATAATCAAGAGGAGTTGAGAGTGAATCCACCTACATTGCAATCACTAGAGAAACCAAAGAATGAAACAAAACTCCAAAAACCCACCTTGAAACACATGAAACTGTCCTTAGATCTTATTCCATAACATCCAAACAATAATATATTATCATGATTGGAATCACAAAACATGGATATTTACCAAAAAAATTAGATCCATGATTCCTAGAGAATAAGGAAGAATGAAACGAAGGAAAATGACAAAAAATGATCACTTACCAACAAATATGGACTCCAACACACCTAGATTTTATTTGGAATTACTCCTGAATCAAGAGTAATGATCTCCATAGCCTTAAGAAAAGGATGATTTTGGTTAATGGACTATTTAGTGGAAAAAATAGAGGCTTAGGGTCTAAACCGAGTGAGATCCACAAAATCTAGATCTAATTTTTAATGGTGCATGGTTAGGACACACAGTTAGTTAAATCATTCCCTAACCATGCACTAGACATAGTCTCTAAAATCACCTCATATTGTTGGCTTGTAAGGTTAGAAAAACTATGCACCAACCATGCTAAAAACTTATTTCCAATAAATCATGGTTTCTGATGGGTGGATGCACATTTTATCTAAATCTTGCGCCTAGCCAGTGCCCACTATTTTAGTTGCATAATTTCCTGGGAAGTTTTTTATGGTTTCTAATAATTATTCTCAAACCATGAACTTCCATAAAATCCCCAAAAACTTTCCAAAAATATTTCTACCCACCCAAAACATAACCCAAATACTCTATATACTTAAAATACATAAAAAAATGGTCATGTAGATGAATATGATGGTGCTGTAGATGTAGATGGGGGATAGTGTGGCCTTGGTCCTCATGTTTGGGCTTAGATAAAGGTAGGTTGATGTCATGAAATTAGGATATAACTCTGTATCAATACAATATGACCCTAATTTTTTCATTTATTTTTTAATGTTTTTTAGGGATAAGCAAGTGTAAGGGATTCACTATGAAATGGAGGTGGGTTCTTAGGTGCATTTTCTTGGAGAGTGAAGACCATTAGACTCAAAATGAGTCCTCCTAGTGTTATGTCTCAGCTAATTATAAACCTAGGTATATGACTCTTTTGTTGAAGTATTACTTAATGGGAGACATAAAAACAAGAGGGGGTTTAAAATTGAGTAACGATTTTGGGATACCTAGGGAGGTATCATGTAATGATTAGTGACACTCACCTTTCATGATGATCTAGGGATAGGTCCAATGATTGTTTTTTGGGAAACCTCATAGGGTTAGGGTTAGACTAGAGGGGTGAATGGGGTTTTAGGAATTAGAACTTTGGATCATGACCTTGAGAGGATTGGGATTGTTTTAAGGGAAGTTATACCAAAAGTGGAATTATAATTTAACCACATAGTGATTAGTTTTATTAGGGGATTTATATGTGACATGATATATAAGAACCTTAATAGGATATGTAACTATGAGATAAGTGACTATCGAGATCGGAATTGGATTATGGTTTTGAACAAAAATGATCTTATAGGATTTTGAGTAATGACCTAACAAGGGTAGTGTATCAGATATTGGTGATGTTGGGTTTAATATGTGAGAATATCTATAAGAATTTTGAGTTATAGCCTAAGGTCCTAGATGAGGGGAATATCAAGTTGAAGAATGTTTGTGGTTCAATGAGTTTCGAGCTGGGGGTTAGGTTTGGGAAGAGAGACACTTATGATTTTGATTGTAATGAATTATACTATAATAGTGTGTTATGTGTTATATCAATTACTTAAGGGGTGGTAGAAATAGGTTTAGGAATGTTATGTGAGAATAAAGTGGTAAATGAAGACTGCTATTCCACCTATGATACTGATAGTGAGAACTATTTTGGGCATTCTACCAACTTGTGTATTCGAGAGAGATGATTTATATTTTGGGACCGTTACTAACTTGTAGTTTATAGGTATTTCTAGGAAAGATTTACCACACCTTAAGAGTTGTATCCATGTGGAATGTACCGCCCCTGTGATTTATTTCTTGGTGAAACATACTTACCCATGTGAGGTATTTTCAGGGGGGATATACGTCCCCCCAGAGAAGTGTTTCTAGGTGGGATGTACTACCCCCTAAGAGTTGTTTCCAAGCAGGATACACACCCAAATAGGTGTTTATAAGCGAGATGCACTACCTTTGCGATATAATTATATTTAAGTTTGGTGATATTATAACCTTATGTCAAAAAACTATGGGAGGGTCAGACTAGATTCCAACAGAGATATATTTTCTTGTGCATGGGTTTTATGAGGCATCCACCCTCTTTATATATAATGTATGATAGAGAATATGTAAACACTAGAAAAATTATGTATCATTTGACTACTAGGGTGGTTTATTTAGTATGAAATGGTTTTATAGGTTTTATTGTCCCCAGTATGGTTATAATTAATAGTTATAAATCCATAAAGACACATGGCCTCATGTATTCCCCCATACACCATATGATATTAACAAGAGGATAGGGTTTATAAATTTCACGATGAGACTAAATTTTCTATTAGATAACCATAAATTTTAAAATAATAATAATAAAACATTATCCATATATAGTGAAAACTGGCACAAGAAAAAATAATGACTATGCTTCTGGGGTTTCTCACTGACATGCCTCTACACCTACCCTGATGCTTCAGGAGGGAAAAAGGAAGGGAACATGGATCAGAAAACTTTACTAGTATTAAGGGTAATTCTATGATAGTTCATCATCCAAATATATATGTTTTCATCAATATTTTTCCAAGACCATTTTCTATAATTATTTTTTTGATAAGAAATTGGGAGAAATAGAGTTAACATACTACTCCATATCCCCTTTAAGGGTCATTGAGCATGCCCCAATTTCTTTTATACATGCAGGGCATGGGTTGCCCCAAATTTTGTATCTCTATATTAGATTACCATATATTAATGGAATGGTTTATAATAATTAATAACACATTGGATGTAACACAAAAATTATCCAATAGAAAAGTAATTAGTTTAGAGTTAAGGGTTTTAAAACCAGGATAGTAGAAGATTCTATAGAACAACATCTAGATGGTTCCTTTTAGGAAAACATAAGGGAAACCTTCTCATTAATCCATAGAATTTGAGGAGAACAAGATGTCAGTGGAGTATTTTTTATCATTTAAAAGGAATTTTAAGAAATATAGCTTTGATTTAGGGGAATAATTGGTCAAAAAAGAATAAAATCCAAGAACTATATGTATTATTCTAAGCCACCCAAACTGATGACTACCAGACCAACGATAAAGGATCTTGGAGTAATGATGAATAAAAATAAACCTAAAAAGTTGATTCTATTCCCATATAGATTCATCAATCCAAAAATAAAATAGAGTAGAAATGGTGTAGGAAGGATAACCCAACATGGAAATATAGGTGAAGTTCAACCTAAACCCAAAATATAATAATATTGAGGAAAATAAGGGTTATATTAATTAGAATAAGTAAAACATAGAAGAATGTGAGTATGTTTATGCATAAGATATAATTGAAGGACAAGAACCTATAACTAAACAACTTGATTTTAGTCTATTACAAGATCATGAAAAAACTGAAGTTCATGAACAAACCCACCATATTCAACCTTTTTAAGGGGATTCAAGTTATCTCCCCTTTCCTTCATATTTTTTCTGGAATAATAAAATATATGATAAGATTGCTAAACCCTATTTGGAAAAAATAATGAATATTAAGAATAATTTTATTATTTTTTTACTTGAGGATGAAGCTAAAATATCATTAGTGATATTTCCCCAAGTTCTTCAGTCAGTCTAAGAGAAATAGTTAAATTTTTAACTTGGTTCAACTTTTGGTGAACTAGAATTAGATATATTATCTTTTGATAGTTATAAAAAGTTATAGATCTTATCACCACTATAACTAAATAGAATATTCATATCCATACTAATCTTAACATTGGCACCTTAATATGAAAATATGAATATGCCCCTCCTAGTATTTGATTTGATGAACCTCATTTTTGTATCATTTTTGGTTATGGATAATTATTCCTTGAACCGAGATGTAAGGTTTTCCCACCTAACCCAAATTTAATTTTCAAAAATCAATAAAAAAAGAAATTTTAAGGAATTTATAAGATCACCTAATTTGTTATCACATAAAAAACATGATCTAAAATTCACAGGACAGTGGAGATATAAACAAAATTTGGCTCCAAGAATCTACTTGATCCCTTATCCCACCCCAAATATCCATCCTCATCTCAAGTATCAATTAAAAATCCCTTTCCATTATCTATATCTTTGACCTTGGAATCTGTATTCCCACCATGGTATACATGGAGGATGTGAGAAATATACTGAGTAGGCCACCACTAATGGTGTACCTAAAACAATTCAGTTTATATGGGGTGTATTCACAATATGATATGATAATAAATAAATAATAAACATAACACCTTTAATATCATTGATGCCATATAGACACTCAAATGTATGATTATACCTAACTCCTATAGTACCAGAATGGTAGAGGTACTCCAATAGACTAATCACAATAATTGAGTGAATGGGTTATCACCTTTAACAATAGTAATGTGGGTGAATAGAGTATCACCATTGATAAATGTGTATGAGTGATTGGGCATAACCACTCACATCATTTAATTATGTAAAAGTACCATCACTATGATCAGTAACAAGGGTTAATGAGTTATCACCATACATATCCTTGGTGAAAAGTGCATCAATACAATTATACAATTATGAGTTATCACCATACATATCCTTGATGAGATATTAATACTTTTAAAGCAAAAAAGTTGAATAAGTTATCACCATAATAATAACATATAGGTGAAAGGATTGTCTCTATAACTAGAACACATAGGTGAATGGATTATCACTATACACAAACAATAATGGTGAATGGGTTATCACTAAAAAATAATAATAATATTGGATGAAATTGATATCACTATAAACATAATCACTATCATAGGTGAAAATTTAATCAAAATAAACATAATGATAAACATGAGTGAATTAGTTATCACCCTAACCAAAATAATAAACATAGGGGAATGGTTTATCACCCCAATACACTATTATAATAAACCAAACTTATTCACTAGGCTACCCATGACTATACCTTTATACACCTATTCACACTTTGGTTAAGACCAACCTCCCTTTTTAGAGCTTAAGATCCCATTTACTCACCCATCCTATAATGTTCGTACCACAATAAGTTCTAACTAGGAAAAAATTCCCATGATAAAATAAATAAACCATTATTTTAACACATATGAAAGCTTCCTATCAATAAGAAATGAATAAATATTCTCAATAAGACTCACTAAATCAAGTTATAGGTAATGACAACCCTCTTGAGTTCCATTCTCTAGGAACTATTCCACTTTCCCATGAAAAAATGGTGATAGAAAACCATGCAAGAAAAACCCAATAATCAAAGAACATATTATGGGTAAGAAAGTGACAACTCATTAATAAAGGCACTATGAAACCATATTCAGATTTATTTTGGGATAATTTTTATCCTCTCTCCAATATCCTCCCATATCATGGAGCATAAAACTAATATAACATGAGGTAAATATTTTGGAACTACCTACCTCATAGGAATATGATCATTTTCAACCAAAATAATCACATAAATCAACCTCAATCAAAATACATTAGAAAACATAACATAAAAAACCTAAATAAGTATTTTAGATATTCAACGCTGACACAATAGAGGAAATATGAAATATATAGAAGTGGTGTGTCATCCTTACCTCTAGTTATATAATGGATGAACGAAACTTGATTCTAAGATTAAATGAGGGATAATCCACCTTTGAGAGAGAAGAAATGGATTGGAGTGGAGATTCAAGTCATGTTACTGGAGGAAGTGGAATACAAAGTTTTATAACATTTTTTATTTAACAATTTGATTCAAATTTTGAAAAGATCATCCTTAAGGTTACCAGGTACCCAATTCATACCCATCAGGTACCTGGTTCCCACTGTACTTCCATTCAGGGGCCATAGGCTAGTGTTTGGTCCACCTGTGCATCCACTACTATTTTTCCATTGAGTTCTTGGTACTAGGAAACTAGGTGATAGTGGGACCTTTAATTGCTGATTGACTACTACCATAAAGTTCTTTTTCTCAAACTCCGACCCATGGACTTCATCATCAACATAAATAGTCTAAAACTATTAAAACACACATATAATGATTATAATTAAAAAAAATTGTACCTAGGTGTATATGGGTAATGTAAAAGTCCCCAGTACACATCTTTTCATCCTTGATATACATTACTAAGACACTTTGGGGAAAATGTTTGGCTATTGTGATTTCATATCTGACATCTCACCCCCAAGTATCTTTGATTAATCCATTTTTTCATAACACGTATAATAGAGGTACCATATTTCCAAGAGGTATTTTCTCTCATTTATCCACTATACATACGGGTTTCTCCTTGAACAACACATCAACCTCCAGCTTGATAACATTGACACAGATCACATATAATGGATGGGGATGATATTTTTAAAGATTGGATAAATGGAATATATTATGAATCACACTATATATTTGTGGATGTACTAGTCAGTATTACAATATAATGATCCTTATGATGATCTCAAAAGGACCCAAAAATCAAGGTCCTAACTTTTCCTCACTCTAAAACCTCTAGTGTCCCAATTGATAAAAATCCCTCAAAAACCCCTAGTCAACCACCTTTAACTCCATAGTTCACCTACACTAGTTTGTATACAATCTCTCTCTACTTTGGGAAATCACTAGCTACCACTAAATCACCTAAATACATTATGAGGTATCATTCAAAATAATTATCCTATTAAAAGATGAATGTATAACCTTTATATAGAAAAATATGATCAATATGGACTTACATATAGTTCCTTAAGGGGTTCTATATGAATATGTTACTGATAACTATTATCATAGGAAAAATATACTTGTATAATATCACTCTCCCACTATCATCCAAATTATAGGAAACATGCATAAGTAATATCTTTTAACACATTGATCATGAACTCAATATTACTATTGGTTTAAGGATGGAACAGTGTACTCAATTTCCCCCAAAACCAAAGATCATTATAACCTATTCCAGAAATAAGATGTAAATCTATCATCTTGATGCTACATGTTATGACTTGGAACACCATGAAGTTATTACACCTCATCCATGATAACTCACCCAAATCATTAAAAAACTAAACCTCCCAGATTGTTAAGAAATGAGATATATTGGTTAATAAATATGTAATAACCTATAAAACATCACTACCACATGTGACCTCATTAGTCCCATCACTAATTAAATAGTTATCTTGTCTAATTTGAAAAAATTAAGGGGTAGTTACTGAAGAAGACAGATAGTTATCTGGTGCTCTACCTTCACGTTTTGATAGGTGAAGCATCATGATATGAATCTCACTATTTCTTTATTCATCTCCAACCACTAATAATACTTGTGGATATTATGATACTTGGAAATAAAATCCAAGTGAACCACCCACTTCGAGCCATGTGAGAACCATGTCAGGTCCTCATGCATGATCATTCGAACCATAAATCTATTTTGAACATATAAAATACCATTATAACCTTGGTTATAACTTATTGGTGTATCCCCACTATATATATTATCCCTTATCACCAAAAATATATTATTCTCACATTTGAATCTACTTCAATCAATCCATGTTAGATGATGTGACACTTTAAAAAAATTACATTATCTATACCCTGATACTTTTGGATATCATGATGAAACACTATGAAAAGACTTATAAATTATGACTCATTATTGATCTTTAACAATACCATCTCTTGTATCTTATTAATCAAAATATCTTACACAATAATTACTTTCTTAAGTGAGTAAAATATATCAAATTAAAATAACTAGAGGTACTTGACCCACCTTATTTACTAAAGGATTTTGTGACACTAAGATAATATGTATTGAAGAATCTTTATGGTCAATGTAAAACAATAACACTTACCAAATAGAAATCAGATAAAATATTTTATAGCATGAATGAAAACCACCATGTTTAGATCATATGTTAATTAGTTTTTCTTATATAGCCTTAGCTATCAATATGAATAAGTGATTACTCACCCATATTGTATTAAAATTTCCTTGATTCCTAATTTAAATACGTCACAATATAATATATACTCCTTAACCAAATCAGGTAAGTCTAGGATCAATGTGGTTATAAATCCTCATTTTAGCTCTTAGAAGGAACTCTTAGACTAGAAAAACCACTCAAACCACACCCCATTATTTTTCAGAGCCATCATTTGTATTTCCAATTATGATCGAATGGGCCGAAGGCCTTAATTTTTATTGATTTTTGATAACCCCACTTTCAAGGGATAAGGGGGAACCCTTAAAAGGCCTGTAGGTTCAGAGATTACATGGCCTGTATGCTTAGGAGATTACATGACCTGAAGGTCTTAGGGAATTCAACCAGACTATCTACAAGGAACTGCCCCTCCTCAGCATCTGCATCATGATAGTAGCTCTCCACCTACGCATGGATGTTTGGATAGGCTTCCCATGAAAGTATATGCTGGTCCCAATAGAATAGCCATACCCTCTAATTCTAAAAAATCCATTTGGCTTTGCTCTGGTGAGTGCACCTGCTCTGAATCCTCTTCTAGGGATGATCCTTTTTTGTAGAGTATGTCTAGGGAAACTGCATGTGTCCCGAAGGCCTTGAGGTGGCACAAAGGCCTTAATAGTTGCCCGAAAGACCTACTGACCCAAAGGCATGGGTGGAACAAAAGCCTTAAGGACTCCAAGAACAAACTGGTGGCCCAAGATGAATAGTTCCAATCGCTACAATACTGAATAGTACCTGCTACAGTAACTGCTATTGTGCCTACTACAGTACTTCACATTATACAGTTCTACTACAATACCTGTATAGTGTATAGTCTGCTACAGTACTGCTACAATAACTTCTACAGTGCCTGTATAGTGTATAGTCTGGAAGATATATATATTAAACACATTCTTGGATTTCTCCTAATAAACCACATCATTTTACTTTACATACTTCACTGATATACCTATCTCAAATATCAAATAAACCAAAAGTTCACTTACATAATTTAGAAGTTACAGTATATTATATTAAAAAAATTCAATTCACTATCAAAGAACTCAAAAATCATGTAAATACTGACTATGAACATCCTATGATTGGGAGTATAATAAAATTTTATTAACAAATATGACCATAAAAAATTAATATACAGATGTAAAAACCTATTCATTTGTTCTATGAATAGTACATTAATATTCATCAAACCAAATGATATAACAAGAAAATTTTTTAGGTTATACCTTCTCTTGAAATAAGTTGATGTAATTTTCTTTATCATTTTTTTAGTTGGTGGTAACCATACCTTAGATCAATCTTAGAGAAACCCCAAACTCTCCTTAACTAATTGAATAAATTATCAAAGAAAGTAGATATTACTTCTTAATCATCAACTCCTTTGTAAATCCACACCTAAATGAAATCTTATATCATCCTTCTCAATGAATAAAACTAGGTCACCCTAAGTTGAAATGAGTTATTAAAAAACCTATTCAACTTTAGGACCTATATCCAGACCTTCAACTCTCTCATCTCTATTGGTGCTATCCAATATAATGAATTGGTGATTCACTCCATAGACAACAACAGATAAATTGAAAAATCAACCTACATATCAGGTGAAAACCCTCATAAATAATAATAAAATACATCTTGAAATAAATATACAACTTGAATAAAATCCATATGTATTTTCTCATTTAAATCCCTAAAAGAAACACTCATAAACTAGGTCATGTTCAAACTTGTCTAGAAATGATCAGGACCCACATGATCTTCCTACATATCCCACTTCCACATAAAAGGTAAAACAATCATCCTTAAGAAATGGGAATGATACTCTTTAATGGTAGGAATCAATATATACTCTAAAAAAATTATCCAATATATTTTAAGTATCATATTGAGGCCACTTATATCAATCACTAAAAAAATACCATGAATGTTTGTACCTACTCACTACTATGAAACATCCCAAATATCTATGAATACCCTGAGATCTCTTTCCTGAAAGAGTGTTGAGGGTAAAAAATTCCCATTAGACACTCTAATACAAATCATAGTTCTCTAAATAGCTAAATATAATGGAAATAATGTTTCACACAAAAATCCAGTAATACTAAATCTTAGGTAGCTTCTACTATGATCATACCTTGAACCGTAGATTGTCTAACATAACTATATTGGAGTGACCTATTAATAAAAAAAGATCTAGAATGAGATTTCTCCCCATAAATAGACTCTAGATATATGGCTACCCTATAAGGTACCACTCAACTCTCATGACTTCCCTTAAGAGATGTCTCTATCACTATCTCTAGAATACCTAGAAGAACCCGAAATTCCAAAATGAGGTGATACCCCTGTATTTTCATTCAATCCCTAGGTTTTGATATCACCTATTCTAATATTAATTAACCTAGGTATAGTTATATAAAAACTATAACATTTCCCCATCAGACCACAATATTGGAAATCCTTTGATGGTTGAAACAAGCTGGTAATATTTGACTTGACTATATTGGAAGTGAACTAAAAATATATATATATATTTTTCATATAGCTTAAGGATAAATTTAAACAAACATATCCTTAATTATGATATTGATATTATATTGATGATAATGTATCCTGGTTGTATGATATTAAAAATAATACTATATTGAAAAAAAAATATCCTGCAGTTTTGTGTGTGTATTTGACTATAAATCCTGCACTATTTCTGTGGGTTACTTATCCATGATTTGGATAAGTTATTTCATACACACTTTAATTCTAGTTATAAATGAATAAAACTCTAATGGAAAATAAACTACAATGTTACCACATACTCTGTTAAATAAATAAGATAATCAGGAACTACCTATAAAAAGGGAATGAGTTCCCTTTTTTCAATGTTGATAATGATAATTTGTTTCATGAAAAGCATGTATAAGATCTCTTCCATAAATTACATTCATCACTTCATAGTGAATTTTCTAGAACACCTTTGTGAGTATGGTAATTCTCATGAAATTTTCTAAGATACATTGGTCAGTGGGTTACCTACAGAGTTAGGAATCCTATGTTTATTACTAACACTATATTTATTAATAAAACTCAATCATGTTGGAGGCCACTATATCAACTATACAAGTATATTGTTCATCATTTTTCCTTGAACATTGATATTATCAAGGATAAATCAAGCATGTATGGGTTTTCATTCATTTAATAAGATCATGAAATGATCCCCTAAAACACATAATTGATATTAAAGTAAAGTCTAAATAGTTAGATCATTCATGGGAACTATCACACATGATAAGTAGTGATGTGGGGATCTCTACCCTGAGGCTCTACTATCGATTCAAATAGTTTCATAGAACTAGGATTTGGGATCATGCAGTTATTTGATAGGTTCACATGGATATCATGTTGGACATGTTCATAGAAGTAATATGTATTTTTTCTCCATCATTAGCATTAGATTCTTCTTCTTTAATGTATACAAATGTTTCTTTCCTTGTTTAATTATTTTTTTTATAAATATAAATTGGGGTTACCCATCCTAACAATACATTATATGCTAGTATAATTTTATGTGATCCACTTGAAATTATGTTAATCGGTTAATATAATGTCTAGTTTGTGGGAACATTATATTAAGATATTAATATAATGTGGAGTGGAAGGTTTGAATTATGTTAAGCTATTAACACAGCCTGCGTTACACCTGTGAAAAATAGAGCATCATTTTTTCTGAATTTGTTGTTGAATTTCATGATAGCATAATGTTAGGAGTGGGCTTAACATTGAGTTTTGAGACAAAATAATGTAATTCATGGTATAGAGTGAACACATTTAATGATGAACTATTACCACTATCGATTGAGTCCCACATCATAATTTAACTTGATAGTGTGATCCTTCATTACTCAACAATATTGATAGGTCTACTATTGAATTCTTATATATCCACCATGTTTCATGACCACTATCATCATTACACCCCACATAGTGGGACTCCTACCCCAGTGCTTCCCCATACTCTTCTTGCTAGTTATGACTTTCACTATCTCACTATATTGAGACAATACATTTAGGGTCAAAATAACATTGAGTGAGAGTTTAAAAAGTTTTATTTTTATATTAAGTTAATTTTTCTTATAATTTGTAATTTTTATATAAATGATAAGTGTTAGGATTTATAAAATGAGTTTTTACAAGGCTAAATTTAAAATATGAAAGGCTGATAATTGTTTATCATGTTAAATAAAGATTTTATTTAATTTTTTATTCCTTTATTATTCTTGTTTAAATTTTTTATAGAATGTAAATGATATTTAGTCTTATATTTATGTAATAAATTTTTTTAAGAGATATATAATTTTCTTTACATACTACGTATGAATATATAAGATTTATTTTTCCATCTGACATGAACTCAATTTATTTTTAGTGTAATAATATTATGAATTGTTTCTGATTATAGTTTTTGCATATAAGGTGTTAGTGATATCATGAATTGAATTACCTATTAAGTAAATTCTCCTTGGGGAGAGGGTCATGGGTTTGGAATTCCCATTGGTCTAGAGGCTTATGTATTGTTCTATAAGGGTGGGGGTAGCTATATGTCACTCTGGGCTTACTCATGCAAAGTTTGTTAATATCATATAACTCTATGAATTTTAGGATTCATGTACCATATTCATGAGATTTATTCAGATATCTATGAATATACTTTGCTTTTGTTTTTGGGTAAGTAACAAAAAATTGTGGGTTGTGTAAATAGTTACCATTAATATGTTATAATAAAATTAATTTGGTTGGTGGAATAGGGATTCCAAAACTAAATTGTCAGAAACATATGTTTACAAACGAAAAAAAACAAGAATACAAGGATTAAATATAAATTAATAGTTATAAAAATAATATACATATGATTTATATCAAGTTGGTAAGACTTTTAAATAAAACCCCTCCAATACTATGTATGATATTCATTCCAAAATAAAAACTTTTCTAGGATATGATCATTTAGTATGAGTGACTCTAATAGTTTGGCACCCATGACATATCTTGTGCATGGTAAGAAAGTAATAAGGTGCCCCTAACAGTTAGGTTCCTTGTTCATGAAATTTTCTATAGGTTACACTAGTTGGGAAACCCTATAATTAGGATAGTAGAAGAATATATTTTCTTGAATCTATTTAATGTAATTGGATAAATAATTTTATCCACTCAATTATCTATGAATCATAAATGATATGATTGATAAGGCTATTATCTACAAGATATATTCATGGATTATTTATGTTCTTAAACCAATGTAAGTCATAATGAAATATGGATCTTGGATCACTAAAATGATTTTATGTATGAGATCATTAATTTTAGTGAAAGTAATTTCATTAATATTACTTGATAAAAGACACAATACATGATACTCACCTATTGATATGTCTATATTATATCTTATGAATTATTTCATGATAATCATATTGAGATCCCATATAGGTATGATGGATAAGAGAATTTGTGATTGATATCTAAGGTTGAAATAAGTTATCACAGTGAAGAATTATAAACATTTGAATATGAATGCTATAGATGTAAATTTCACTAACTTTGACCCATGGTAATTGGATATTGGGTGTGTGTTACTTATTAGTATTGACAATCATAAACTCATCGATATAAGGGAATTGAAAAGAGGTGAATTAAATATTCATGTCAGTAATGGAGAAAGAGTTTATACATTAAAATTAAATACTTGTGATCTAATTTTACCAAGTATATTGATACTAAAAGTAGAGAACTATTATTATATTTATTTCATACAACATCATCCTTGGCATGTACTAGTGGTACTCAGTGCAGGATATTGTTGATTTCATCAAGAGGTGAGTAATATTCTATGATAGTCACATAGATCATGCTATGTTTATTATTGATAAATACCCTCATATAGGTTAGAGTCATGTATATAACTTTTCTTCCTTTATGGATGAGATGATGTTGAGTTTTTTGAAGGATTAGTTATTGGTGTTTCCTAGGGTTGTAAAATATCACTTTGTTGTCTTTCTAAAAGAGGTTATGATAGTACCCCCTTGATGTAAGATTTATTTTGGGATAAAGTTATAGCTTATTTTCACCTTGATATCTATATCCCTATATAGGATAATTCCTTCTGAGTTGTGAGATTTGAAGATTTAGATTACTGATCTTATATAGAGAGGTTTTATTCATCCTATTGTGTCACCTTAGGGTTTTTTTATTATGTTTGTGAAAAAATTTGGTAGTATAGGATTTTTCATTAACTATTATTGCTTAAATAATATGAAGTTAACGAAATAGTCTATCATCCCCCAAATTTATGATTTATTTGATCATTTAATGGTAGTTAGATTGTTCTTGGTGATCTATTTATGGTTAATATATCATCAGATGCGAGTAAAGGTTAAGGAAATTATAAATATTGCCTTCCAATATAGATATGGGAATTATGAGTTCATTGTAAGGTGTTCATTGTGAAAAATTCACCATCTGTGTTAATAGGATTGATGAATTTTATATTCTATGAGTTTTTGGATCTTTTCATAGTGGTGTTCGTTCATGACATTCATGTGTATCTTGCATGAGAAGAGTATAATTTAGAGGGTTTGTGAGCTATTTTTGGGACTATTCAGTGGAAATGAAAATTTGGCAAGCCAATTAAGTTTATGTTTTAGGCCTTTGTGGTTCATTTACTGAGAGATGTCATATATCAGTAGGGATTATCCATGGATCCTTCAAATATTGATGTGGTTGTTTCTTTAGTATCCTCCTATAATGTAACAGAGGTGTGGATTTTTCTCAGGGTTTCAAGATATTATTGGAGGATTATCCCCAAATAATATTATAATTTAAATCCTCTAAAAGTATTATCTAGGAAGTATTATGTCTTTTTATGGGATGACTAGTTCTCGGATCATATTAGGTATTTAAATGATAAACTCGTTAATGAATCGGTTCTTTGTTTTATAGTGTAAGGAAATGTATTTGAGGTTAATTTCAATTATTCACATCTTGGATTAGGTTGTGTTTTGATGGAAAATAGAGAAGTTATCTCATATGGGCATCGATAGTTACTACCTCATGCATATAACAATGCCACACATGATCATGAACTTTTTACAATAGTTTTTTCTTTAAAGTTGTGAAGACATTACCTAATTGGTGAGCACTTTACGGTCTTCAAGGATCATGTGATATTGAGGTATATATTCCTAGATTGTGAATTGAACATGTAGTAGTGAATGTGGATGGAATTATTATAATACTATTACTTGTATATTTTTTATACACTAGGGAAAGGGAATGATGTTGACAATGAACTATGTAGGAATTCAAATGAGAGTAGTTGATGGTATAGGGTGTCAATATCATATGATGGTGCAATCATATTTTGGAAAGTAGGTAAAAAAAATTCAGTTGGGGAATTTTGAGTTTTAATTTTTGTGAGAACAAGTTGTTCGTGGTGATTCACATAAGGGATGTTCTGAAGATGATCCACATTAGGTTTTCTTCTAAGGGGGGCTCATCATTCCTTTGATGATGTGTGATATAGTTATCCACGAGTTCTAAAGTTCATTATTTACAGTACATCCTGGTGTGGATAAGATTTATCCCACATTTATAGTTCAATTTTGGTGGTCTAGTATAAAGAGATCAGTTACAGAGTTTGCATCTTGGTGTTTGGATTTTTAGAGGGTGACAGATGAGCACTTTGTTCCTAGTGGATTGCTTCGACTGTTCAATGTTTCATAGTGGAAGTGGAATAAAATATCGATGGAATTAGTCACCAATTTAATCTAAGATCAGGGAGGATGCAATTCTATTTTTTGATTTTATACAGCTTTATGAAGTTATATCACTTCCTAGAAATTAAGTAGTTAAACACAGTTGATATTTTATTGAGGAAATATCTTAATGATGTGGGGAGACATCATGGGGCTACGATGATGATCACCTTATATAATGATCCTAATTTCACCTCTAGAGTATGGATATGTATCCAATATAAATTTTTCTCTTAGTTATACATTGAAACTACTATTCATCCATAGATGGATGGTTGGATAAATTGAACGATACATACTTTATAAGACATGTTTCTTTCATGTGTTTTGTATTATTTAGTATCATGGGTGAAGCACCTACCCATGGAAGGGTTTTCGTATAATAAAATTTATCACTCTGACATTGGTATGACAATGATTAATGTATTTTATGATCTAATTTATAGATCTCTATTGTTATGGACCAAGGTTAGAGAGTCATCCATTCTCAAATTGAAATTAGTGATGAGAACAACAGTGATGGTTTGTGTGATTTAGTAATATAAGTAAGATTTATCCATGATTTGTTTGTCTTTTGGAGGTATTGGCTTGTGTTAGAGCTATTTTGTATCATTCAACACTTCTCTCATTGATGAGTCAGAATCATGATGTCTTTCATGTATCCCAACTTTATTAGTATCTTTCTGATGAGTATTATTCCATAGATTAGAGAAATTTGGATGATTAAAATGACAAGACCTTAGAGGAATAAAAGTTTGAGATAATGAATATCGATTGAAGTTATTTTACAGGTGATATATTTCTTTAGTTTTTTTATTATAGTGGAATAATGGCTTATATGACTGTACTTGGGAGTGGGAGTTGTATATTAACACTCAATATTCTATGTTGTTTGATTATTGATTTTATTTGCGATGGTATATAAGCCATTTTATAATTTATTATATGATTGATGATATTACATGTTTATGAAATTTGTTACTCCAACATGATATTTTTGTTATTTTCATAGAGATATCCTTGAGAGTTATCTCATGGGGTGGTTATTTTCATCGTCTCATATTTTTCTTCCTGAGTTTTTTTTTAAATCACTAGGAAAAGAATTTTTTTGAGTGGTATATGCTATAAGGGATTGGTTTTATGAAATCTATTCCTATGAATTTTACTAAGTTAAAGGGTTTTTAGAGGTGTTATAGAGTTGAGATTTATGTTCTAGATATCCATAGGTTCAATACACCATGGTGTTAGGAATGGTGGTGGTCGCGATGAGGCATGTTCTTTTGATGTGGGTGTAGTGAGATAAATTTTTAGAGGTCAGTGAACATGGGGAGTGAAATGAACATTTTGAGGGGCATGGTGTGTGATGAGTTTACCTATGGGAAATTTAGAAGGGATCCACACTTGTGGTAGTGGGTGTGGTGTCTTAGGAAGTTTGGTGGTTCTTACCTTTTTAGTATGTGGAGTAGCATGCATAGGGTTCGTCATTTTGGTGGGTGTGAGTAACACCCCAGAATGATAAATTTCTAAATGACTAAATTACATGACTCTTTTCAAACAGGAAAAAATTTCTTTTTTAGAGCCTATCTGATTAGAAATCCATAGTTAAAAGTGATTTTCCTAGAGTAGTGACCAGGATGAGTGACCTTATGGAAAGTTTTCCAAGGTGTGTGGGAGTAAGTAAAAAAGCATACTAGAAAGAACCTGTGTTTACTTGTGGGTAAAATCATTAGTCTAATGACACATTCAAGCACATAGGTGGGCCATGAGGACTATGTGTCTGCGGGGTACTGGTGGTGCCTGGTATTCCAGAAACCAATGACCATGTTAAGTAAGGGTGTCTGTGCTGTCAGTAGGGCCCAGTTGTTAGATTGGTATTAGAGAAGAAACTCAGCCTTAAGTGTGGTGGCACTACCTGAGTTGAGATGTAGGGTCCAAAATGAGGATGTTTTGCTCTGGGGGGGGGGGGGGTAGGTGTGAATGTAACACCTAAGAATAAAAAAGGTTCATAAGATGAAATTATATGAATCATGTCAACAAGGTGCACATTTATTTTTGGTATTCAATCAGATTATAACACCACTATTAAGTGTTCTTGGCTTGGATTATTGATCAGTATTGACGACCTTCTGGGAAGTTTCATAGGGTGTGTGTGAGTGCAGAAAAGTTCACTGGAAAAAAGTGTTAGAATGTAGGGACAATAATTAGTTGGATGAACAATATGGGCACATGGGTGGGCCCCAGGTAAGGGACCACGTGTATTCAGGGAAACTGGTGGTGTCTAGTGGGCCAAGACCTGATAACCATGTTAAGGCAGGGTGTTTCTGTTGTCATTAGGGCCCAGTTATTATAGTGTGGAACTTAGAAATTTTATTTATGGGAAATAGGGTCCACAAAAATGCCCTTGTCGATGGACATGGTTTGAGTTGAGGCATAGTCTAGCTAAGTGAGGAGTGGAAATTGTAACACCAAGAGATTTTTTGAATTAAATTTTTTTTCAAATTAAATTAATCTTTTTGATATTTTCCACTTTACGCAACCCTGAATATAAATTTTTGTTATTAAATAGAAACACTATGTTTGTCTTGTGTTATAAATAACACCAAGATAATATTTAACTACACACAAATCTATATTATCTTTTGGTATGCAAAACACTATGCTTGGCTTGTGTTACACACAATTTCGAGTTCCCTCGATAACATGCATTACATGCAAGACCTAGTTTTATCGAACAATAGTATATTATTATTTAATATAGTAAGATATAACCTAGATGATAAATTAGAAGTTATGAATAGTATTAATTAACTTATAAAAATATAAGTTTTATAATATAAATTCATTGCTTACCAATTAATTATAAATGAAAATATATACCAATTGGATAGAAAGGAATTTTTTATGCCCCCAAAGTAGTTTTATCTTAATAAATTAAATAAATTAAAATTAGTGAATAAAACTAATGAAATATATATGTTATATATTCAATCAAATATTTTTGATATTTATCCAACATATTTTATAGTCATAAGATAAGAACCAACCCAATTTCATGCATAAAATCCTATATTTTTCACAAGGGTAGTTTTATAGCCTTTTAATAGAGAAACTATTTTCAATAAATTTTTGACACTTTTATAGTTTTTATATGAAAAAATAAAATTCTTATTTAAAATAGGGATATGAAAATTTATTTGGTTGATTTTTTTTTGAATTGTTTGAGATGTTTCATTTTTTGATGAATAGTGAAAAATATTTTATTTTAGTTAAAAACTACCTCTTCATTTAATTAATTATTAGTGTAAAATTATATTTTAAATTGGTTTTTCAAGTCAAAATAGATAAATTATATATATATTAACCCAATTTAGGTGATTGGAATCATTTGTATAATGAAATTATATATATATATATATATATAAAATTATTGTGCTTTTGAACCTTCTTTTTACCCGCCCTATCGCCACGTCTGCAGAATTAGCATTAAACTTAATTTTCCGATTTCTGTGAATTGAATTACAAAAATGGAAAAAATTGTTGTTATAAATATAATATTTAGAGTTTAATTGGATCAAATTAATCCTTTTTGATATTATGAATAGTAATTTTAGTAATTTTTTTATTTAACATGGTTAAGGGAAAATCAGGTAATTAAAGGTAAATATAATATTATAATATTATAAAATTACCCTAAAACACATCCAAATTTCATTGAATAAGTGGGTTTTTAAGAAAAAAAACCTTTGGATGAAATTATAACCCTTTTAAACCACTTGGTTAAGTATATGACATTTTTTATATTTTATTTAAAGATATGTTAAAAATGTCATACTCATATTTTTGATAAGTAAATAATTTTTAATATAGGGTTATACACAAGATAAATTTGAGTATAAATATTAATTTGAAATATAATAAATTTATATTCATTATGGTAATTTATTTTTAATTTTTATAAAATAAGTAATTTGATTAGATTCTTGCATACTGATGATGCAATAATTGTTTAATTAATGGAAAAATCAAATAAATTATATTAATTTTATTAAAATAAATATAATTTTACATAATTAATGACATAAAATAATTTTATAGATAAATTTGATATTTTAGTGATATATTAGATGTATTGGTTCAAAGTTGTCATGTTGTTAGAATATTTTTAAAATGACCAATAATGAATGGTATGAAAATTGACATAAATGATAATTTAAAATAAGTAATATTTTATTAAATGATTTAAAATTAAAAATAATATAAAATTCATCCAATGGACTACAATAAGGTTAAATATTCAACAAATGATACATTTAGATTTTTTTGGAATTTTATAGTAACATATTAACCCATAAGTAGTAAAAACATATGTTGTTATGGTAAGAGTTAAAAGGTTTAACTAAGGGTTAAATCCATAAATAAGGGTAAGAATGAGACCTAAACTTTTCTAAAAATTATTGGTTTAGATTATTTAGACCCATATTCATCTAAAATTTAAAATTAATCACTTTTGAGCTATTTTAAATCTGAAATCAATTTATATTACATTAATATTTTGAGAGTTTCAATAGGTACCCCTCCCCTCTCTTATAAAAGGGAACCTCTCCTTCTCTCTTATTCACACATAGAAATCCCTTTATATCAGCCAAAATATGCCAAATAATACTCCAAAATTCCTTCATTTCACCCTATAATCCTTTTTTTGGTCATAAATCCAACCAAATGAGTCCTTTAGTGCAAACGAAAAGAAGATACCTAAAGAAGAGGTAACATTCATCAATGAACGTTTTTATTTATTTATTACTTAAACTACTTTAGTTATTTTTATTTCATGTTTATATAATAACCTCAGTATCCTAAATATACTGGTATGTTGTTATATTAAGAGTTTAACCTACACTGACACACTCTTACATCTAATGGGTAACATACTTACCGTTCTTTTGTATGGTGAACTAACGCCTCACAGAACAATATTGTTCGTTTTTTACTTTACCACCTCTCATGGTTAAGAATTATGATGGAAAATATATTTTTATATGATATATATGATATATATGTTATTATTATACGTCTTTAATGACAATATAATGTCTACATTTTTACTATCTAATGTTTTGGTAAAATGATAACATCGCTCATGCGTATGTATTACTTACCATCTCCACAATGTGATGTGATTCACTATTCACCTATATTTCATTGATGGTAATAAAGAAGAATTTTTATAAATATATATGTTATATATGACATATAAATTATTATATAATGATAATATATCATATAATTTCATTTCTTTTAACGAGACAAGAAAATTGAAACAATGTTCATGCGTACGTACGACCTACTATCTACATGAAAGATGTTTTCAATTTCATATATCTATATTTTATAAGATTATTTTAAAGGTTTATATAATTAATATATAAGATATATAATACATTTTTTACATTCTGAAAATAATTTAATCATTATTTAAGTAAGAGGACCAAGAATTACAAGTCAAAGCACGCACGATAAACAAATTGGTTATTACCCAAAAGGTTACTTCAACATGAGAATTGTTAATAAACGGGTAATATAAGGTAATAAGAAAATATTATATTGTATTATATATATTAATAGAGTTATTTTATATAATTATAATTAAATTATATTTATTATACATGAGGTTTCAATGTGTACAAAAGAAGTCAAGACTTAGGGTAAGGGAATCTCATCTTTCTTTTTATTTCTTTGAGATAATTACTTATTCACCACCCATTTATTTTTGTGTGGTGTACATACTACCCATGAATGAATTATATGATTTTTATAATTTAATTTATTTTTATTTACTTAACCATTTTATGATCTCTATTTCATGGAGTTTTACGATTCAAAAAATTTCTAAATGAGTAAGGTAGTTTTGTCTTAATTTGCCTTCTTTTGAGACAAATGTTTTGTTATTAACCTATGTTCTTTTATGAGGTGTATATACAATAATTTTAAATGTTATATCAGGAATATAATTCTTTTCATGATATTTCATGCTTTGTGTAATGTTATTATTTCATGGGTATTATGAGTCAAATGTTTCAAATTTGTATGGGACACTTTGTAATGTTTAAATATTTTTTTCTGAATGAAATGTTTTTAAAGATCTCTTAAGCTCATTTTCAAGGAAAAAAATTTTAAAGAATTTTTTTTAAAACTAATTTTCAAGGACTCCATTATGATTTTTAAAAAATATTTTTAAGTAAAAAGGATTTAATTGTTTTTCAATATTCCTTAATATGTTTTCACGAAAAAAGGTTTTCAAAAAGTGTTCAAGTATTATGTAAAAGTTTTCATGTATAATTTCATTAAAAAGGGTTTTGAAAATATTTTATGTTTTAAAAAGGGATTTTTAAGGAAAATTAATGTTCCAAGTGATATTTCAAAGTCCATCCCTATATAAGATTATATAATTTGTTATAGTTCAAGAATAAAATTCATATTCTTTCTTCGAATGTTTTATGTTTTAATGAAATGATGTTAAAGAAACCTACTTATTTTTATGGGTTATTCTTTTTATGAAATGATTATGAAGCCTATATATTTTCCATAGGTTATGATATTATTACATGTTTATGAAGACCATTCAATTTCATTGGTTATTATATGATTGTTTATGATCTTGTGGGACATGTCTTTATGACTTCATTATGAGATGGGTGAGACCTATATCTCCCTCCAATGAATTGGGTAAATATTTATATCTCATGAGATAAACTAAAATGGTCTTGGGAGTGATCCTTGACTGCTAATATAGCCATGAGAGTGAAACATGAATACCACGATGGTTATGGGAGTAAACCATGACTACCATGATGGTATGGGGAGTGAATCCATACTACTAATATGTCTTTGGTAGTGATGAATTGACTACAATATAAATAATATTATATGATTAAATGTTTGGAACAAATTTTATTTTTTATTCCTATGTTTTTCTTTTATGGATTATGTTCTTTATTTCCTTATGATTCATGTATTATGAACTACCAATCCTTATTCCAAGACTCAGGCATATGATATTTTGATATGAAGGGTATGATCTTCAAATGTTATGATCATGTTTTCATACCCTTATTTTCTTGATATTCTTACATATCTTCCTTGTTTACCCTTAATGATTATTTGATCTCACCCTTTTCTTATGTTTACTTTCCCCAGGTTATAAGGAAATGTTTTTATTAGGAGTATTGAAGTGAATTATCTTTGTGGGAAACATTGAATATCTTCCACTAGACTAGATGTTTGTGTTCCAAGTTTCAAAAGGAACTAAACTAATATGGTATTTAGGCGTGTGTTTGTGTAATGTTTGAAATATTATACAAAATTGATATAATTTACATGTATATCAATCTTGGGTCTCTATAGTTGGTATCATAGCAAACGTTTAGTTAACATTTGGAAACTAGGATGAGAATACTTTAGTGATATCCTTAAGGATATTTATAAGGATTTGTTTAGGGGTGTATCTAAGGATAAGTATAAGGATGAGTTAATGTTTAGGAAAATGTCTTGGAATTTTGGTAAAGCATAGATTGAGTGCTTTCCTAACATTACATCCATGTCTAGATACTTCAAGTAGATGTGGTTCTGGCACATATATACCAAGGGGTAACAACTTTGATAAGGTGTGTCAAACCTGACTCGATATTACCTGGAACACAATAACTGGTCTCACTGCACACCTAGTTTAACACTCCTAGGGGACATGCTTTAGGAATTCACAAACTCTTTACAAACCATCATGAAGGATTAAAATATCATTTTTCTATAAATAGACCAGGATAATCCTAAGTTTCTATAGATTACTAAATTATGTGTCATGATTTAGACATTATATAAGTGATTTTTCATGATTATATGGTTTTCCATTATGATAAGTGTTTCTCACCATATGTTTTATAGTTTTACCCAATGGTGGGACCTATAAGGAACTCAGTTAAAATTGAATGTTTCAGATGTGAATGGTATGGGAATTATAAAAATCAATGTCCTAAGTAGAAACCTCATGAATAGAATCAGGAAAGTGGTATGTGTATTGGATTTATTGCTGAAGATAAGGAAGACCATATATGACATGTTAATGGAATGGGTTATTCTTCTAATATTTTTTAAATTAAATTTAAGAAGCATTATATTATTTATATTGAGAAACATTAATAAATTATCCATATTTAATATTATAGGAAATGGGTATTAAGGAATAAGATGATGAATTATGATTAACGGTTTAAGAATATGTTTGGATGATTAAAGTGTCTATGTTTTGGAATTCATAAATTATGTTTTGTGAATCATGATGTATATAAGGATTGCTTATAGAAATCTTTCATTAAGTAATTTTAAGAATATGAAATGATATTGAGGTCCTTGAAAACTAATTTAATGGTATGTTTATATTAAGATATAATAAACATTAACATGTTCTTGAGGATGAGAAAATAATATATTATATGTATAAAAAGATGATGATATGGATAATGTAAATTGGATAGTATTTATGATCTCAAAATTGATAAGGTATTTTTTGAATCATTGATCTATGTTATCATGGATGAATTTTACAACCTTTTGGATTTAAGAAATATATACAATAAACATTGGAATAAGGAAACATTCATGTTCTCAATAAGGATGCATGGTAATTTAGGTTATTACCATGTTTCAATAGAATATACAATGATGGTATTCATGTGTTTGGAATATCACAACCAATAACTACTTTATGATATGTGATGGGTCAATGTTAAGAAGATTTATTAACATTATTTCTAAAATTTTGGATTTTTATATTTCAAAAGGGTTTTAAGGTTAACCATTTTTGGAAATTTTAAATTAAACTTATGATAAAGTCAGTAAGATTAAAGTGTCATCTCACCATATTGGGATTTATGGATATTGGATATAAAGTTCAAACTACCTTATATTGATTGTAACTAAAGATAAATTGGATGGATTATCATGGATCTCAGAATCTTTTAGTACTTTATGAATGAAAAATTCACCTTCCATTCTTGGAGTAAGAGATGAAATCGAGCAAATCACAACCAAAGGGTGATATTGTTATTATGAAAAGGAATTAAACCAAGTAATTATATTTACTTATGTTCATATACAGTAATTTTTTTCTCCACAATAAGAAAATGATATTCAAAAAGGTTGTCCTAGTACCTTCTTTTCCTATGAATCAAATGGTCCCTTAGATCATCGTAGATTTACAGTTTTTCGATTGATAACTTTCTCCTATGAATGTTTTTTTATCACTCTACATCAAAACAAAATATCTATATTTCTCTTCCATGTCCATGTTTTCACTTCACACATATGTTCTGCTCTCTGGAAAACATAGTTATGTGTTACTTTGGGTAAATTTTATGTTTCTAAATTTCTTTTTTAAAATGGAGTTTTAGTATTTATTTTCATGATGCGAGTTTATATGAAAGGGAAATTCAATTATTAAACCTTTGATAACCTAGATAAATTTTGAGGGATAAATTCATTTTAAGGGTGAAGAATATAACACCATGAGATTTTTTGAATTTTTTTCAAATTAATATAATATTTTTAATATTTTACACTTTTTGAGACACCAAATATAGATTTTTGATATTATATAAAAACATAATGTTTGGCATGTTTCATATACAAAATGAAGATAATATTGTGCTATACACAACACCAAAATATCTTGAGGAATACATAACACTATGCTTGGATTATGTTACACAAAATGTTGAGTTTCCTTGATAGATTTCATTATATGAAAGACTGATTTTTACTTACTAATAGTATATTATTATTTAATATACTAAGATATAAACAATAAATTAAATCAGTAGTTATGAATAATATTAAGTAACTTATAAAAATATAAGGTTTATAATATAAATTCATTGGTTAGGAATTAGTTATAAATGAAAATATATACCAATTGATTATAAAGGATTGTTTTTATAGTAATGCCCCCAAAGTCAATTTGTATTAATAAATTTAATAATTTAAAATTAGTGAATGATATTAATTAAATAATAATTTTATATATTCAATGAAATATTTTTTTATAACTATCCAAAAGATTTTATAGGTATAAGATAATAACCAACATAATTTCATGCATAAAAACATATTTTTTTTAAAAGGGTAGTTTTATCTCCTTTTAATGGAGAACCTATTTTTAATAAATATTTTGAAACTTTTGTAGTTTTTATATGACACCCAAAAATTATTCATTGAAATAGGGATATAAAAATTTTATTTTTTTTAATTTTTGTTATTTTTACGAGAAGTTTAATTTTTTGATGAATAGTGAAAAATATTGTATTTTAGTAAAAAACTATATTTTCATTTAAATAATTATTAATGTTAAATTTAAATTTAAATTGTGGTTTAAAGTAAAAATATATCAATTATATATATATATTAATCCAATTTTAATCAATGGAATCATTTTTATATTGTAATTATATATAAAAAAATTATTAAGCTTTTGAACGTTCTTTTTACCTCCCTTCTCACCACGTCTACAAGATTAACATTAAACTTAATTTTTCCATTTTTGTGAATTGAATTTAATAAATGGGAAGAAATGGTTCTAAATTTTATGATATTTCAAGTCTAATAGTATCAAATTATTATAATTTTAATATTATAAACAGTAACTTTAGTAATTTCTTTTATTTTCCACGGTTTAGGGTAAATCAGGTATTTAAAGATAAAAATAATGTCATAATATTATAAAATTAGCTTAACACTTGTCCCAATTTCATTAGATTATTGAGTTTCGACCATAATAAACCTTAGGCTAAAATTATAACCATTTTATGCCACCTGGGTTAGAATATGACATTTATTATATTTTATTTAAAGATAAGTGGAAAATTTCATACTCATATTATTAATAAGTAAATAATTTTTAATATAGTTTTATAAAGTAGATAAATTTGACTATAAATAGTTATTTCAAATATAATAAATTTATTTTAATCTTGATAATTTATATTTAATTTTTATAGAAGAAATAGTTTAATTGAAGGCTTGCGTAATGACGATGTAGTAATTGTTTAATTAATATAAATATGAAATATATGATATTAAAAATATTAAAATAAGTAAAATTTAACATAATTAATGAAATAAATAAATTTTATAGATAAATTTGATATGTTTTTTATATATTATAAGTGTTTTTAGAAGTTATCATGTTTTAAGGATATTTTCAAAACGATAAATAATGAATATGTTTAAAATTGTCATAAATGATACTTTAAAATAAATAATATTTTATTAAATGATATATAATTAATAAAAATCTACATTTTATAAAACTGACTATAATAATGTTAAATATTCCATCAATTATCTATTTGGGGTTCTTTTGGATTTTTATAGTTACTATATTAATCAATAAGTAATAAAAATATATGTTGCCATGGTAAGAGTTAAAGGGTTTAAGTAAGGGATAAATCCAAAAGATAGGGGTAAGAATGAGCTAAACTTGTATAAAAATTATTGGTTTAGAGGATTGAGACTAATAATCATATTATATTCTAAATAAATCACATTGGATCTATTTAAATCCCAAATAAATTTATATTAAATTAATATTTTGAGAATTTCCAAAAGTGCCCCTCCCCTCTTATAAAATGAAACATCTCTTTTCATTTTATTAACACATCTAAAAACATTTTCTCTAAAAATATCTACCCAATTATCCTATTAAATTCCTTCCCTTAATCCAATATTCCTTACTCTGATAATAAATCCAAACAAATTAGTCCTTTTATGCAAACCAATAGAAGATACCCAAAGAAGAGGTAACATTCATCAAGAATTTTTTTATTATATTTCTTCCTTGAACACCTTCAGTTAATTTTATTTCAGGTTTATATAATAAAATAAGTACCCTAATTATACTCGGATGTTTTTATATTAAGTTTTTTACCTACACTCACACACACTTATATCTAATGGGAAACAAACTTATCGTTCTTGTGTATGGTGAACTAATGCCTTATGAAACGATGTTGTTCGTTTTTTCTTTACCACATATCATGGTTGATAATTTTGATGGAAAATATATTTATATATGATATATATTGTATTTTGTATATAATTATAATTATTAAATGGTAATATCATTTCTACCATTTTACCATCTAATGTTTTGGGAAAATGATAATATTGCTCATGCGTACATATGGCTTATCATCTCTACAATGTGATGTGATTTGTTATTCACCTATATTTCATGGATATTAATGAGGATAAATTTTTATGAATATATATGTTTTATATAAAATAAAAATTATTCTTTAATGATAATATATCATATTATTTTCTTTAATTTAACTAAACAATAAAATAGAAACAACGTTCATGCATACGTATGGCCTATCTTCTCCATGAACAGTGTATTCCATTTCATATATATATATATATATATATATATATATATATATATATATATATTTTATATGATTATTAAAGGTTTATATAATGAATATATAAGATATATTATTCATTTTTAAATTATATAAATAATTAAATAATTATTTAAGTAAGAGTATAAATAATTACAAGTCAAAACACGTACGATAAACAAAGTAGTTATGACTCGAAACATCACATTAGCATTGGAATTATTAATAAAAAGGTAATATAAGGTCATAAGAAGATATTATATTGTGTTATATATATGAATATGGATTTATTGTAGATTTATAATAAAATTAGATTTATTATACATGAGGTTTTAACACGTAAAACATTATTCATGACTTTAGGTAAGGGTATCTCATCTCACTTTTTATTTCTTGGAGATACATGCCTTATTCAGCACTCATTTATTTTGTTTCATGTACATGATGGCCATGAATGTATTCTATGATTTTTATAATTTTATTTCTTGTTTTTTACACATCCATTTTATTATCTCTATTTCATGGGGTTTTACAATTCAAAAATTTCTAAATGAGTAAGGTATCTTTGTCCTAATCTATATTCTTTTGAGACAATTGTTTTGTTATGAATCTATGTTCTTTTATAAGGTGTATATATTTCTATTTGACATGTTATATAAGGAATATAATTATTTTCATAATATTTTAATAGTTTTCTAATGTTATTATTTCATGGGGAATATGATTCAAATGTTTCAAAGTGGTATGGGACGCTTTGAAATTTATAAAGATATTTTTTCTCAAGAAATGTTTTAAAAGATATATTAAAATAATTTTCCAGGAAAATTATTTTAAATAAATTTTTTATGTTTTAATGTTTTTTCATGGAATACTTTATATGTTTTAAAATATATTTTTTTAAATTAAAAAGGATTTAAAAATATTTTCAGTCTTTCTTCATTTGTTTTCACGGAAAATGTTTTTCAAAATGTTTTTGAGCATTCTTTACATGTTTTCATGTTAATTTTAAAATAAAATGTTTTTAAAAATGTTTTATGTTTTAAAAGTAATTTTAAGGAAAATTGATATTCTAAGTAATATTTTAAAATCATTCACCATCTAATATGACTTACTTTTTCATAGTTAAAGAATAAAATTCATATTATTTCTTTGAATGGTTTATGTTTTGATGGCATGATGTTTAAGAAACCTGATTCTTTTTACGGTCTCTTATTTTGATGAAATTATTTTGAAACATGTATATTTTACATATTTTATGATATGATTACATGTTTATGAAACCCATTCTGTTTCATTGGTTATGATATGATTGTTTATGATCTTGTGGCACATGTATGTATGATTTCATTATGAGATGGGTGATACCTCTATCTCTATCCAATGAATTAAGTAAAGATTTATATCTCATGAGATAGAATAATATGGTCTTGGGAGTGATCCTTGACTACTAATATGTATTTATAAGTGAAACATGACTACCAATATGGTTATGGTAGTGTACCAAGACTACCATGATTGTTTGGGGAGTGAACCCATACTACTAATATGGCATTGGAAACGATGCCTTGACTACCATGGAAATCATATTATATGTGTATGTGTCTTCCAAAAATTCTATGTCTTATTCCTATGTCATGCTTTCATGGATTATGTTCTTTATTTCTTTATGAATTATGTCTTATGAACTACCAATATTTATGACAAGACTCATGAATATAATCTTTTGATATGTAGGGTATGATCTTCAAATGTTATGATCATGTTTTTATACCCTTATATCCTTGATATGATTACATAGCTTCCTTGTTTACCCTTATTGATCATCTTATCTAACCCTTTTCTTATAATTATTATCCCCAGGTTATAAAGAAGGATTTTAAGTATGATTACTAAAGGTAATGATATTTTTTGGAAACCTTGAAGATCTCCCACCAGACTAGACGTTTGTGTTCTAAGTTTCCAAAGGCACTAAAATAATACAGTTTTTGGGTGTGTATTTGTGCAATGTTTGAAATTCTATGAAAAATTGATTTAATGTCCATGTATTTCAAGCTTGGTCTACTATCAAAAAACTGATCATAGTCTCCCTACATTGCAGTTTTGGGAAGGTGATATGAAACGATGTGGGATTTTCCTTTATTCCATGGTGAGTAGCTGTGGTGGTCATCTAGGGATTAAAAAAAACCCTCCATGTTGTGGTGAATTATTTTTTATAGTTAAACATACTTAAAATGTTTTGTAAATAAAGTAAAATTTTGGGTATATTTCCCCTTCAGAATGCTAAAAAATTAAATCTCTCTTTGACCAGAGGCACTATGGGTGTCATTTAATTCACCACATAATTTTGGAGTCTTATTGGTATTTCAATATAAATAGGGGGATTTTATTTTCTCCTTTAACACCCTATATGACCTAGGACCTCTTAGTGATATCTAACTACTTCATTATAGGGTTTAAAAATCTTGGTTCATTAGGATATAACTTTCTTAAATAATGATAATCTCTTATCCACATACCCTTTTCTTTATTGTTCCTTTCATTATGAAGATTTTATATAGTAATTTACTCTAGTTTTGAGTTGAGATTTGAGCATGGAATGATGCTGGTTTATTATAGTTAGGTTCTAGGGTGTTTACCTTTGAGTTTGTTGGTGGTTGATCCTGAACTCTTCAATTCTTATATAGTGATTATTTAACACATTGAATCAAGGATTCAAATTCATAATTTTTTTTATTTTAAATGTTGATGTGGTACTATCATGCCTGAGATTCTTTGAGTAAGTAGTAGAATATTCCTAGGGAATATAATAATCTATAAATTGTAAATGTAATAAATATTAAAGGGATGATTTTATTCTCTTATGGTTATATTATTCTTTGAAGATAAAACTTGACATTATCTAGATAGTGTGAAACTTTATTACTATGATTTTTTTTATTTTATAGGATATTTTACATTTTGAAATTGGTTAAACAATGATAAGTTATTATGATAAGGTTAATAATGAATGAATAATATGAATTGAGTTATAATATCTCCCTAAAAAAATAAACATGAAAGTGTTTTTTGAATCATGTCTATGTATGATATTTAGTTCTATTACTTATTAAGTATTTTGTTTCTTATTGATGAAACACACTAATAATGAATTGGTTAATTTAATATGGTAATCAGTAATTAATATTGATGTAATTAATTTTTTTTGCGGTTATTATAGACCATATTTTATTTCCTAATTTGTATGATCGATGTTATGGTATTGGATTCCCACAAATATTTTTGTGCGGAAAATATGTTTTTATTCCATGTATATATCTTAGGGTGGTTGATCTCTTACTATGATTTGTTTTGAAAAAAGGTATAGTTGGGATATTATAAAAGGTATGACTGGAATTTACCTTGGTTATATTCATGTTTTTATGTGGATGGGGATGGAATGGAAGACATAGGTTGAGATTTAGGCTTTCATATTTACCAGATTGTTGTGTTGAGGTTTCTAATAGGTTGGTTGGCATAGTTTGAGAGCTGGACTTTCACATTTTGATTTTAGTTTGTTTCTTGGTAGGATATTGTTATTATTTCCTACTTGATGTATATTTATTGTTCCGTTTAGATTTACATATCTATGATTTGGGTTTGGTTTTATCTTATAATACCCAATAATAAAGAATGGTAAACAAATTGTAAATAATTCATGGGATTGGGTGTTGATCTTGGTAATCATTAAATGAAAGAAACCCTAAATTACGATGGGATAAATTATTCAAGATATTGGAATAGATATATAGAAATTGTAATATTGAACCTGAAAGAAGTTTTTCTTTTGATTATATTAAATGATTAAAAAAAATAATGATATCATGGATAACTAATTGGTAATTTTCTAAATTACTAAATAAACTGCTTCATTATAGACCTTAACACTTGTATAGTTATACAATATCTATATTTATAGACCATAATAGTAGTAAAAAAGTGTCATATGAGACAATAACTTTAGTTAAAGTATATGGCTTGGTATTTTTCCCATGAGTGGTCATTATTTTTCAAATTTAATATGGTCCACCACTTGGGTCCTGTAACAACATGAGATTTTAGATCCTTTAAATTAATATTATCTTCAATAGATTATGTTACATGCAACAAAAAACTTACATAAAACCTTACTAAAAAATGTGACATATTAAAATTAAATTAATAATATAATCATTAGTAGATAAAAATATGATGATCAATTAAAATAATTACATATTATTTTTTTTATTTAAAATTTTGAAAAAGGATGCCTTTTGAATAACTATTTTAAAAAATAGGTAAAGTATATCACCTAAATAAATTAAATTGGTCACATTTAAAAGTTCATTTTAATTGGTAATATTTATATTTTTACCTATTATTTTAATATTCAATTATTTTAAAATTTATATCATTTAATATTAAAGTCACTTGAAGTTTAAGAAGTCATTTTTCAATAAAAATAGTTTGTATTTATATTTTTAATTTTCATTTAAATAACTAAATATTTAAATTTTATAATTATATTTGGAGAAAATTAAATTCATTTTTTAATTTATAATTTCAATATTTGTTTAGGGTTAATTTCTATGATTTTTCTAAAAATATTTATTTTTATGTGAATAGTACAAAAACCGTGTTTACAAATTACATGACGTTTATGACATTATTAGAATATAAGTATGAATTTTAAATTCATGAAACTTGTTTAGAAGATGAAATATATATATTTTATAAGTTAATTTATAATCCCAAAAATTTTTATGTTAATTGACAAACCCATGTTTTACATTTTAAAAATTAAGTTATATTTTCTAAAAAAATGTTTTTAATATATTATACATTTATTATTTTAATATTTGTTTTTATCACCTTTATAATTTTAAAATTATTAAATTTATTTCAAATATGGAATCAAAAGGTCCAAATTATTTAATAAGGTCCATTTTATTTTTGGTCATAAAGGATAAATTACCTAGGTAAAAACTAGTTACCATGGTGAAAACTAAAATGGTAAAAATGAGTAACCTTAGAGGTATAGAAATTGACATGTTAAAAACAAGTTTTATTGAGTTTTTTAGGTGTTTATCGACCATATATATTAAAAACTTCATTATTTATCAATTTTGTAGTAACTTTTGTTGAGAGAGACTTCCTATTGTTGAAATGTTTTAGTTATTTACAAAAGCACCAACCCTTTTCACTTATAAAGGGGAACTCCTGTCCCCACTTCATATCAAACCAAAACACCCTAAGTTCAGTGCAAAATCTACCAAAATCTATCCTAACATTAATTGAAACTATAAATATTCAACGGTTTTCAAAAAATACCACCCCTCAAAGGATTAATCTATTTTCAAAGGAGATAATCTAAGAAGTGAGGTATAAACATCCAGATGCTACTTCCTCATTTCTATTTATTTATGTGAACTACTTATTCCTAAAATTACATTAAAATGTATTAAAATGATAACATAAGTATAATTAGTATAATATTATGTTATTATAAGTTTGGTATAATCATTAAATAACTTTATTTTTTACATTTAAGAAAGATGAAAATGTGAATTGTCTGTACATGCGAACTACTACCTATGTGAAGTTACACATTAATTTTCCATCACTGCATAACATGGATAGTTAAAAATGGAATTTAATTTACAAAAATTATATTTATAACTTATTTTATAATATGAACTTATAAATTATACTATTATTCTCCCCATCCCATGGAAAACAAAATCATTATCCATGTGTACGTGTAGACAACTGCATCCATTGAAGGATCAATTTCAGTTTTTTTTTCCATTACCGGATTCTATAGATGGATTTATGAATTGGTTTAATGGATAAATATTAGGCTATTTAATTATTAATGTTCTTTTAAGACAATTTTAATAACCTATTAATGATATTAATGCTTCCGACTAAAACTATTTACGCCCGATGATTGATTGTGAGGGGATTAATTGTGTTCAATCAGTGACATTGGGTACAATATCTTCAAATGGTATCCAATGGGTTTTGTTCATGGAGATGGAAATTCCCAATAACTATTATATCTATGATGACTTAGGGACCTACTTTCCAAATACTAGAGTATATTAGGTAACTTTTCCAACAATACTTAAGAACTCACATTGGTTGAGAGGATGGGAAGCCGGGACCATCACACCCTTTTTGGGGGAAGTATTTCCTATTCCAAGAATATCTTATAGATTTAATATATGCTAATGAATCCTTTATTCATTACTTAGTATGTATACTTGGATCTATCTAGGTGAGCGATAAATTATGAACATGCATTGGTTTGGAATAATCTATATATATCCTAGGTTCTCTATTTATAGAGATATCTATATGTATCCAAAGTTTTCCTTCAATGGCCCCCTTTTTATGAATGAATCATTGATTCTTTGGTTTTTATTAGGACGATGTTGGGTTTTAATCCATGTGATGATCCAATCTAGAGTTTACCATCATCCTAGGGGGACATGAGTTATTTTGATATTGGGATCAAACCGATAAGATTGGATTTAAATGTATCATTGTGAAAGGAATAAGAACCCAAATTCTTTTGGGCCACTTAATAGAGAACATCACCTTTTAAGGTCGTGTGACAAGGAACTAACCATTAAGTTTAATCTTATGAATAAAGGACACCTAGGAAAAGGGTGCCTGATCAAATATGGTGTAAAACTTATGCCGAGGTGACCCGAGGGGCCTGAAATAGATGCAGTCTTCTGCGGTGGATATAAACCTACCAGGAATGTGTCCTAGAGAACATTAAGGTGAATTTGGGTGTTGGGTTTGGACCTTATGGAGGATTCCTACATTTTGTAGTTAGTCAATAATCAAAGCCCACATAGTTAAATTTTTTGGGGATTACACCTTTTAGTAGGCCCATTTAGTTGGGGATTGCACATGAAATTTGACCATTTAAGGGGGAATGATTGAGGCTTACACTTGGAAGTGGCCCATTTGGTGCGTCTTCATTTGAAATATGACCCTTTAAAGGTTGAGGCATGGTTTTGGGGATTGCAATATGTAGTAGGACCATATGAGTAGAAGTTTGGGAGAACATCTATGGAGAAAGACCATTAGAGGTTTGGGATCATACTGATATCATGATTGTCACTAACCTCTAAGCCCATGTGAGTCATGGTCTATTTGATAAATAAGAGTAACTAGTGGATATGAATATCACATGATCCACTTTTTATGTTGATAGAGGAGGTGATAAATCCCAAAGGGAGTGGGAGAGGGATTTGAGTGTGCTCATATCCTCTTTTATTTCGGAAACTGAGATAGCCACATCTGTTGATCTATCTAGTTATATCCCAGGTTGAGGTGAAGATGAGAAAAAGTTCTACCTCCAGTAAGAAATACTAGGGGAATACTCCTGAAGTGAAGCTCTTAACTGGTTGATGGTCATCTCATCATTATCACACGAGTCATCATAAGCCTAGCACATAAGGCATTTCATGTTTTGCAATGGAGGCATCCTATTTTCTTCATATAGAGTATACTATCGTTTAAAGTCTTGTACCTAGGACTACAAAAACACAATTTAACATCATGTTGTGGGGATGATTCCCATATAGTTTAATGTCATGTGGTCTGGATGAGTTCCACATAGTTTAACGTAATGTGGTCAGGATGACTAGGAGGAATATTCCTAGCGATGGATGGTGTGGGACTTATATAAAAGATTTCCTTTCTAGTTAAAATTATAATATGAGTTTGGTGATGGTATTTGAGGAGGATTATAAGGAATATTTTTACTCATGGTATTATATTGGGTGAATGTTAGGGACATATAAGGCAGAACCCAAAATGTAATTAAACTTCCTTAAAAAGATCATAATGCAAATCTGCATTTTTTATAACATAATCACCATTAACATATTTAATAACCATTTATAAATTGAATTTTATCTTCATGTTATTGAATTATACCTAAAGTTTTATCTATGGCCCTGTAATGAGCATGTATTATGCTTCATTTTTTGTGCATCCCTTCAATATCAGGACTAAGTAAGGCATGCACTCATTTGATGGAGATATGATCATGAATCTAAACCCCACAATGTTGAGCTTGGGTTATTCCATCCTCTTCCCCATTGGGCTTCTGGATGAAGCATCAAAATAAATATCCAATAATTAGGTCCCATCATGAATAGATAAAACCTCTTAATCGGTAAACTCAACATCCAATGAAGTTATTTCTACCAAGGGTTGCTCTGGTAGAAAATATGTTAATGCCTAGAATTTTACCACTTTATGAGGCACAAAATGAATGTAAAAATACTACAGAATGACCACCCAATATGAAAGACATAAGATCAACATTGGAAGAATGGGAATTAATTTGGTTGGGTTTCTACGAGATATGAAATACACATCATGATGTTTTAGTTAGTGCCTTAGTTTATAGACTATAAATATTATTTCCAAATAGTTCTTCCTGATTTCTAAATAACTAGTCTCAACATCAATCATGGTTAGAAAGAGATAATAAAGGTTTTCTCACTTAAAATATCTTTCTTTTGTGAGAGTAAGGAACATAGTTATTTCTCTAAGGCTATGACATCAAAATTAGGTATCCTTACTTAGATGTGTGGAATGAACATTGGCGGGATTAAGAGACATATCTTGATATTTTCAAACACTTCCTTACAATCATCAGTCCAATGATATGAAAAAAACTTTTTCCTCATCTAGGTGAAGGGAAATAAATTTCTTGTAAGGTGGGATATGAAGTCCCATATTTAGGATAAGTGTCCTTGAACTACTCTCAAATCTATGAGGTTATTAGGAGGTGAAATTCCAAGGATATTATTTTTATTATTGAGGTCAACTTTGATGCCATGATGGAATATGAAACATATAATAAATTTCTATGAGGTAACACTAAAATCGCATTTCAAGGGGGGTTTTTCAGTATATTTTTCACGGTTTTTTGAAGACGGTTTCAAGATCAGTCAGGTGGTTAGAGAATTATCCATATTTAACCACCAAGTCATCATCATATCATTCAAATAACTTTCCCATGAAGGGTTTGAAGATGCGATACATAGATCATTGGTACATGGTTCTGGCATTCTATAATCTAAAGGGCATTTCCCATTAGAAAAATACTCTCAGGGGTGATTGAAGGCAGTGATTTCTTCATCTTCCTGGTCTATTAAAATTTGATTGTATCCTAAATATCCATCCATGAATAAGATATCCTAATATCCAATTGTTTCATTGATCAATAGTTCTGTGATCGAGACTAGGAAATCATCCTTTGGGAGGTACTAGTTGAGGTCCATGAAATCAATGAAAAATATGATTTTCCCATTTTTATTTTTGACAGGGATAATATTGGAAATCCACTAAGGATATTGAACCTCTCAATTGAAGTTATCTCTAATTATATTGTCAAATTAAGCCTCAATTTTGGAAGTATGTGATAGGTGTGTCCTTTTGGAGATTTTTTTATAGCCCTGATAGTCCTCTGGCCAGCCAATGTGTTGAGTGGACACCTTGGGATTAGGGCCCATCATTTTTGTGTAGTTCTAGGAGAACAAATCCATATTCTTATTCAGGTAAGAGGTATATACCTATTTATATTTAAAATTCTTGTTTGAAGTAATCAATGTTATTGGTGGGTCTTCTTTTATACCTAGATTTATTTTTCTAAGTTAACCAATGTTGGTAGAGACTCCCTCCTCAAATGATGGAGGAGCATCCCTAAGATCCTCCTCCTCGTCCTCATCATCCTCCTCTTCATGTTTTTCCTCTTGTTCCATAGGGGGAGAAATTAGCAGGATAAATTCTATATATTTAGGGAAGGATCATATACCTTTTAATTCCAAGGATGAAGTAAATTCCTCTATCCTAGTTGATAGTGTGGGGTTCCCTTGAAAACCTAGAGAGGATGGAGAGATAGAAGGAGAAGAAGTGTATTTGAATTATTTTAGAGATGGGAAAAAATATCATTCTTTTATTAGTGAGGCATAAAATTTTTTGGATCTCTATGGATAGAATTAGGTAACTCTCATATGAGATTTAATCACTTTCCAAGGACTACAAAAACCTTTCAACACTTATATACTTAGTGTCCAAGACTAGAACCATAATGATTGCTTAATATGTGCCTATATTTGGGATCATATACTCAACCAAATTGATGGTTAGGTCATATTATTCACATAGCTATTTGAAGGGGATGACCAAGATTATTTCTAAAATATTTGGGGTAGTGACCTAAGAAACACTATCAACTAGGGGTTTTTTTCCATTTTCTTTAATAGAAT
This sequence comes from Viscum album, assembly GCA_963277665.1. Lineage (NCBI taxonomy): Eukaryota > Viridiplantae > Streptophyta > Magnoliopsida > Santalales > Viscaceae > Viscum > Viscum album. The sequence goes on from OY728146.1 coordinate 552,080,826, forward strand.
CTTGCATTGATATAGTACAACTCATAGGATTCAAACAAGGAATTATTAGCACGCAATGTCCCAATTTGTGCATCAATGCATCATTTGATGTACTGATGGTACAATGATGTAATCCTCATGTGTTGATGCAACTAGGTCCTTCCTAGAAATATATTAAAGGTTGTATTCTTTTGAACCAATTGAAATTATGAGTCGGCCATAAGGTCTCTAAACCGAGCCTTGAGCTTTATTTCTCCTAATGGATTCTGATCACTTTTTTCATAGCCCTATAGTGTTACAGAAGAAGGAAATAGAATTTTTTTACCATGTACCAACCGGAATAGTGTTTATACTAAAATGATATTGACTCTAGAGCCATTATGATTGAAAAGTTTTCAGACATTTAAACCATTTATCCTGCCAGACCCATAAAAGGGTATGATGTTCCCCTATTTAACAACATCTTCATCTTTAATTCTGAAGGAGATAACTCTGTGGAATTCCATAGAATATATATATGTACGATATACCTCAGAATCATCCACTTAATCTTCAAACACTTGGGGTTTTGAAAAAGACTCTATGAGTTATTCCCTTGGTTATTTTCAAAAAATTATGGAATCAATGATTGATAGTTTGTTTGGTATTGAGGATAAATTTTTCAAGATATAATAATTCTTATCTAAAGGATAGTACTTCCCAGTGTAGAGATTCTCTTTAATAAGTGATTTAGGGTCTTGAGTATTATATGTGGATGGATCAGACCTTAAGAAAGGAATTGGAGGTGCTTCTATCCTTGGGGGGGTTGGACTAGATAGGTCTTCCTACTCATCAAGGGAGATTTGACATTTGGTCCTCCTTTGATTTATATTATAGGGTGATAGGGTCAGGGTGGATTCTAACTTATGTAGAAGAATTTTCCTATCCTAGTGAGCTCATTGAAGGGATGTTTCATGGATTTCTACGACATTGAAAGTCGAAGTAGTGGTCCAGCTAGAAGTCTAGCTTCTTCTATGGAAGTGGATTCATCAATATCCTCATCTAGTATGACCTCTTCCTCTAGCTCCCTAAATAGATTCAATAAACTCAGGTTCATAACCATTATCATTGTCATAGAAGGGATCCATTAAGTGAATGAAATTAATGGAACTGAATATTAACTCTTCATCTAATGATGAATTTTTCTAGATAATGGTGGTTTCATTTGGCAGGGATATACCCATGATTTTAGATATGATGGAATAAAATATAATAGGGTAAAATCCAACTTTGGCCTTGATGCAAGATTAACCTATTGAACTTACTCCTTGCCTTTCCTGTCAGGATGATTTTTTGAAGGCTATCCTTTGAAGGTTTGTGGTGCTGATGGTGTCAGCTGTGTTGTAGTGGAATTAGTTGGGGGTAATAGTTGGTGGTTTCGACTTTACTTGGAGAATACCGTGAGATTGGTTGATATTTTTTTCAAGTCATCAAAAAATATTCTTACCATAAAACACCTTCATCCGGGGAAGTAGTGGTAACAAATGACACTTGTACTGGTGGCCTCACCATATTTTCTTACCTAGAATATATAATTTTCTACAGGAGGACTCTTAGGAAGAAGCATTGTGGAATGGTGTGTCCCAGTATTTGGTGAAAGGGGAAACAATATGGTTGGTTTCTAAGACCTACATGTTCAGGCCTTTTGGGATCTAGAAGGAAAAATAAATCATTGTCCACAATGGCTATAAAATTTAACCAAACTTGATCATCTTGGAATGAGTAAACTTTATTACTTTACTCCTTGAATTGACTTCTCCTAGGCCCCTACCCTCATCCTATTGAGGTGGGGGGTTTTGTTGATGCCTAGGGGGTGTTGCATGATACGACATAGGCTTAAGAGATGGAATAAGTACAGAGGCTAGATTATGTGTGATGGATACTTCCTTAATAGTATCCACCCTATTCCTAGGACTGGTGGGGTTATCTGGGACTTGAGTTTAGTCTATTGTTTGGAGTCTTACATTCTTTATAAAATAGAAAAGCAATACCAGAACTAACTTGTATATTTCACTGGGATGATCAGTGTTCGCATCTCGTTGTGAATGCTACCAATGTAGAGAGTGGGAATATACTCTTGGGGAAGTGGTCAGTTCAGGGTATAGGTCAACCTTTTCCATCTGGAAATGAAATTATAGACTCTCATTTTATCATTGTTTGCAGTTTGGGAGGTCATCAATTGTTTTATTTTTTAGTGTTGATCCGAACTAAAAAAAGAATTATCGATGGAGATCCTCCCATCCTATTATCAATCTATCTAGAAAAAATTGTACTATACAAAGGCTGGCCCTTGTAAGTTTCATACAAATCATCTGAATTTCACTGTTTCTTATTGATTAGGACTTCCCATCATGGAATCACAATGCGATTCATATTGTGTCAAATGTTGTTTTGGGTCACATAATAAATTCAATATGGGAAACATGGTACTGCTAAAGTTTGGAGGTAGTGGGGTGCTGCTCACCCACTCGGGGTATGGTTCACTAGTACAAAAAGCATTTTTACGTCATTTTTTTTTCTTTTTAACGTCGGTTTTGTGGCAACGTTGTGGCGATGTTATTGCGACCAACGTAAAAAAATATTTTTTTTTATTGTTGGTTATTTAATAACCGACATTAAATATGTTTTTTAAATTATTTTTAACATCAATTTTTAAAAAACTGACATGAAAGATCATATTTTATGCAAATAAATCGCATTGAAACGCTATTTTTAATGTCGGTTATTTAAAAACCGATGTTAAAAACAGACATTAAAAGTCATTTTTACACTGGTTTTTAAATAAATGATGTTAAAAGGTCATTTTAAACCTCGGTTTTTAAATAAACGACGTTAAAAATGATTCTCATTTTGTAGATAATTTCCCGAGATTCTATTTGATAGGTTATAGAGCTCAAACAGAGCTACGGATCAAAAGTTATGACCATTAGAAGTTTGATGTATTTTTTTCCGAGGAAAGATTGAATTAGCCAACCAAAGTTTCATCTAAGAAGGAAATTTAGAATCCAAATGAGGATTTGTAGTTTTACCATGATACAAAGAAGAAATAGTGAATCCAAATCATTAAATGGTATATAAATTAAGAAAAATAATCATAAAAAAACATAAATCATGGAAACATAATTACAAATACATTGACGAGATCGCGGAAAGAAGAAAAAGTGGATTCACGATGAAGATCAAACGTGTTTAGTCGGCAGAATGATAATGTTTAAATGAAAGGATCCTTAGATTATGATTTTTTATAATGAAACCATATAAATGATATGGAAAAATAAAATTCGGTATTAAAATTTTAGGCGGAAACTGAAAATTTTGAGCCCACGCTATGAAAAAATTGAAATCCCATGTCGGCGGGATATTAAAATCATTTTTCACATAGGTTTTTATGATAACCAACGTGAAAAATATTAAAATTTTTGCTGATTTTTCACATCAGTTATATAAAAACCAACGTGAAAAATCACTCTTCGTGACTTTTTTAACGTCAGTTATTTAATAACCATGGTGGAAGTTGAAAATTTTGGTAAAAATTTGAAATCCCGCGTTGGCGGGATATTAAAATCATCTTTCACGTCGGTTTTATGATAACCGACGTGAAAAATATTGAAATTTTTGCGGATTTTTCACGTCGGTTATTAAATAACGGATGTTAAAAATGTTTATAAACATGTATTTTATTTCTCAAGATTTGATTTTATAGGTCTCAGAGCTCAAATAGAGTTACAGATCAATAGTTATGGTCCTCTGAAGTTGGACTTGTCTAAGACTTCACTTAGAGATGATCATCTTCCAATGACCATAACTTTTGATCCATAACTCTATTTGAGCTCCGTGACCTATCAAATCCAATATTATGAAATGAATTACTTTTTATAAGCATTTTAACGTCATTTTTTTACAAATCGACATAAAAAAGTCATGAAACCCTATTTTTTATGTCGGTTATTATAAGAACCGATGTAAAAAATATGGTTCATGACTTTTTACGTCGGGTTTTAAATAACCAACGTTAAAAATTCTTAAAAACATGTAACTAATTTCGCAAGCTTCTATTTGATAGGTCACGGATCTCAAATGGAGTTACGGATCAAAAGTTACGATCCTCTGAAGTTGGCCTTCTCTAATACTTCATTTAGGGATGATCAACTTCTGATGGCCATAACTTTTGATCAGTAAATCCGTTTGAGCTCCACGACCTGTCAAATCGATGCTCGAGAAATAAACTACCTGAATGTAAACATTTTTTACGTCAGTTATTAAATAACCGACGTAAAAAAGTCATTAGAATTTATTTTTTACGTCAGTTCTTATAAGAACTGACGTGAAAAATCAGGGAAAATTGATTTTTCACGTCTGTTATTAAATAACCGATGTAAATTGTCAACATAAATGATTTTTCATGTGGGTTATTTAATAACCAATGTGAAAAATAAGAGAACAAGGATTTTCACGTCGGTTATATAATAACCGACTTGAAAAATCAAATTTCAGAGATTTTCACGTCGTTTCTAAAAAACCAACGTGAAACTGGTGATATTAAAAATACTTTTTGTACTAGTGGTTTATTTTCTGACTTCATTGGTGCACGCCAGTCCTCCACTATTTCCAATAGAGATATTAATAACTTAATGGGATTGATAATCCCTTGATGAGTGTTATGTCGAACCTCAGCTTGGATCGAGGCAGTAATCATATAGATACGAAATGTTGGTGTAACCATTATTTGAGGTTGAAACATGGATAGGGAAAAATTTGGGGGATTTTCCTAAACCCATTTTAGTTGTCTTCTTAATAGAGGGAAATATTTATATCCATCCATGATTGGGTCTATGTAAACCAATGGTCTAAGCACTGAGTTGGGCATATGTCCCAAACTTGCTTCAATTATCAGGATGAATCCTTATTGATGAGATACACTTAATAGAAGTGTACATTGAGGCAATTCCTAAGGATCATATTCAATATAAATTCATATTAGAATAAACTCAACATCTATTCACCTCAACTCTCTCATTTCTTTTTACTATTGGGAGACTATTTATTTGAGCATGGGGATCTACTACTCATTAAACGGAGGAGGCTGGCCATATATGACCTTGATTTTATTGTTGTCTCTAGTAAAGATTCAATGAGGAGGAAATCGATAATTGATTGAGGGGGAACCAAAATTAAGGTTGATTCTCCGGTTCTAGGTATTCACACCTTCATTCTCATTGTGGAATACATTCTGAGTGGAACCATCCTCTACTTGATCTTATGTACTTGTCTTATTTTTAGTATCATCTGTAGGACTGATTTTGATGATTTTCAATGATTCATAATGAAATGTGGGAATCGTACTGGCTACTAAATGATGGGAGGGTCATTTCCACCATTTTCTAGGCCTCTCTCTTCCCTTTCTGGATCCTCTTCAATCTTCTTGGTGATGGGTGACATAGAGGGATCCTCTATGAAGCCTGGTCGTACACCTCCCTTCTAAGAGAACTGGATCATCAGATGGGCTTAACTAGGAGACCTTTCCTCTTATAATCCTACCCAAATAGTAGAAAATTAATTCCCATTAAGGGGTGGTTGATATAAACCTATGGGTTGGGGTTACTCCTATTATCTTATTGTTTTTTCCTGGTCCAAATTTGATGGTCTTATAGGATAATTTTGTAGTAAAAATCCCCCTAGCCTTGTGGTTTGGGGATGATCTCAGATTGTGGTGGCTACTAGTATTATCTCTTCTTCCTTGATATCATACATCCTTATTTGAGCATGACTCAGATATGATGCTAATTCTGTATGAAAAATTCTTGTTCATGAGGACATTATAAATGGTTGAAGATTGACTTCTCTTAAGCGAGAAACATTCTGAATGTTCTCAGTTGTTGGTTTTAGAAGTTTTTCGATGTATTTATAGTGACCCTACACTTTTTCACATATTATTACATAATTAAGCAACAATTACAAGACAATGATCATAAATTCTATGGTATTAGACATTAGGTACATAATTAAACATCATAAAACAAAAATAAAAGAAATATTTTATTTAATCTTCATAATGAGATCCTAAATCCATTTAGTCCTTATATCAATATAGTATAACCTAGAGAATACATTAAAAAAAGTGATGAGCTAAAAATCCTAGTAGGTGAATAAGCATAAGAGTAAAACATATCACTTCGGTTAGAAGGAATAACATGAAGAAATAAAGTCACAAAACATGAATAAACATAAGGAATAATAACTTTTATAACATGGGAACATATAACCATGACATCATAGGAATTTGGAGATATCATATAACATGACATAAACATGAGTCAAGGCTAACTGCCAAGGCTATATCACATGGTAAAAAAAGTCCCTGATGCAGCTAATATTCTCACATATTTGATACTGTAATTGAATGTTTATAAACCCAAAATAGTGTTATTTAATGTTCAATTGTTACATATTTAGGTTTTGGTGTTATTTAGAGCCTAAATGCAAAAATGGCCTAATTCTGGTTTTTTAACAGATTTTTATCACAGGGGTATTTTGGTCATTTATCATAAAATATATTTTCAAATTTTGTGATTATAATTTTTTTGGAATAATTATTTTATTTCCATCATCTTTGTCTTCAGGACCAGGAAATGATTCATGCATCTTGATGCCCAAAAAAATCAATGAAGTTGACAATTTTCCCAGGCGGACTGCATGGACTCCACCATAGAAATGGAAGAAAATATCGGTCTAAACACCTCCAAATGATGATATTTCACCTTTCTAGGATATAGGACTCTCTAACGCGTCTCCACAATTAATTTTAAGCCGTTTAGAATCCTTTATTATGGCCGTTGAGTGATAGAATTTTGAAGGAAGCTTCCAGGAAGCTTCATCCAGAGAAAGCAATGTTCAATAGAAAAATCATACCTCCTTCAATACGCGTCCAATTAATCGGAAATTTGGAGGACGGACGTACAACGCAATTATTAACAAAATTAATAAAGAGTTCCATGCGTGAATCAGCCAATTAATGGGTCTAAAACACGACAACTTTCTGATGATGAAATCTGCCTATAAAAGGAGATGCACACCTACCTCTCAAAATATTCCATTTATCACCTCACCATCCATCACATAGGGGGTTGGATTGAGAGAGAAATAAGATTGGAGTATTCCATGATTTAATCAAGCCATGAAGGGATAACTCCAAGTGGTGGTGGGCAGCAGAGATCTGAAGACATTTCCCCTTTTGAGTTTGTGCTTTCATTGTAAAATATTTTCTTTTATACTATCCTGGAACTTGTTTACATGAATGAAGAAGGTATTTTTCTCTCGTGTTTTCAATTTCTTATAAATTATTCTAGATTTCTTATATTGTAATTAATTTAAAGTGGTTTACTCATGGTTTAAATTTCTTTGGCGAGGTCTCGCTTTTTGAGCACGATGAGTTCATCCTGTTTTGGTTACTCAGAGGTCTTCGGGTAATCAGACCACTTTCATTAGAAGATCGGAACCCATGTATGAGGTTTCAATTTAGTATCTAGATTATTTAGGTGTATAACTTTAGGTATTAAGGTATACATTGGATAATTTAATTAAAATATATTCATAAAAATGATAAAGGGAGTGTCCAACGATCAACGTTTTTCCACCGCTGCTACCTTTAGCTTGTTCTTTCCAGCTCGATTTTCTTTGGTATTTAATTACTAATATAGATTTAATATTTTATTTTTTTAATTTAATTTTAATAATAAAAATTCCCCCCATATATATTATATAAACTAGTTTTATATTAGTTAAATAAAAAGTGACAATTGAAAATACAATGCGTATAAGCGGCCTCCTTGTGATCCACCCTAGGGTGTGACACTATGGTGTAGTCTTAGGTTAATAAGAATTTAATTGAATAGGGTAAAGCGACTGAAATTTCCTACATCAATTTGGCGCCGTTACTGGGGAGGCCAAGGGCTTACACACACTATTTTTCAATGAAAAAAACAAAACAAAAAACAAAAAAAATATCCATGTTGCATATCATTCATTTCATCAGCCAATATGGATTTTTATGGAAATTATTATAATTATTGGCATGTGGATAAATTTTATGATGATCCATATAGGGAAGATTCATTGAATATTAAAATTCTTGAAAATTCACAACAATTGAATGAAAATGCCTTGATAATTCAAGAGAATTGCAGAAAGATGGAAAAAGCAAGCAAGATGATATCATCGCTGGCCGCCCAAGTTGAAGATGTTAAAGTCTTATGGATGGAACAACAACAATGAAAAGATAAGGAGAATGAAAATCTTGTTCCACCTAAATTTAATGAAGATGTTGAAGAGGTTGAAGAAAAACTTGAGGACCCACTACTCTCGCCAACAAATGAGTTCCCAGCTGCCTTGCTTGAGGAAAAGTGTTATAAAGCTGAAATTTCTAAGGGAGTTTTAAATTCCAAGAATTCATTTCATTCAAATTTCATTAATTCTGAATTTCAATTTAATATCCCTTATTCTGAATTTGTAGATTCATCATCACTACTTCAGGATGTGGATTAAGAAGAAGAAGAAGGTCCTCTTAATGAGAAGAGAATGGAGGATCCATTCGAGATGTGCATTGGTGCATTTTAGGATGATGGAACAAAAGAAGAAATCATCAAAGAACCAATTTACGAACTCGAACCAGAAGATAATCCACTTCCTATTATTTTATTTTCAACACCAGTGGACACCACTAATCCAGATGACAGAAACAGGGAGCACCCCTACATCATTTCCCCTCCCCCTCTACAACTCAAATTCTTTCTTTCATCTCTTTTGGGGGTTGGGGATATTTTTCTTTTTTAGGAGGGTTCTCACTTCTAGCATCCACAGATGGATGCGAAGAGAAATAATTTTTGGTGGTTTCTAAGTAAGAAACCCCATCCACCTTCAGATTGAGGTTAACCTGCTACAACTTCCTGATTAGGGGCAGTAAAAACCTAGCACCCGCTTAGGGGTCAAACCAAGCATTATCCCTTCCCTTTCACCTTTCTATTTTTTTTCTAATTCATTTATTTATTTATTGATTTATCGAAATAAGTGGTGCCAACTAGGAGCTTAACTCAATGGTGCTGCTAGAAAAATAAAGTTAGGTTGTGTCTTTCCTTCTATTTAGTTTTTCATTCCTTATTTATATTTTTTCAAGCTAAAATGAAGGGTAGTGAAATTTAAGTGTGGGGGGAGTGTCGACCTGCTTAGTTGTTTTTGTGTGCTTTCATTTTTTTTCATTTTTTAGGAACCTTTAGCTTTAATGATAATTCTGATCACATTTCACACAATAATTGATTTTGATAAAATTGAAATGATTTTTGAAAAAAAAGGATTTTAAATGATTGTTGATGTAAATTTTTTTTCCTTAAATTGGATTTTCGTTCATTTTTATGAGTTTAACTGATTTTTGAAATCCATGGCCCTGAAAAACTGACTCAAAATTTTTTTCTCGTCCTGTGAGGTATTCTAAAACAAATTTACATATTCTTTCTAATACCCACACTTTCTTGAGGGAAACTTGGATTTTTTGTGAGAACCGGAATTTGTGATTTTTCTCTTTAAAAGCTTTGGATTTCATTGAATGTTTTTAATATGATTGAGGCACTACTTTGGATAGCCACATATTATCTTGAGACCTACCTTTACATTTATCTTTTTTTAGCCCTTAGATTCCATGAATTTCCTTATTGGTTTAAGCCACAATACAAGCTAATTTATCCTTACCTACCCATTCTCTTGGTATTGTTGCATGGATATTTCAAGTTTGAGTGTGGGGGAAGGGCCTTTCATGTGCGTTCATTGGGATTTGTTTCATTTATGGGTATTGTGTGGTTTACATCAACATTTTGGGAAACGAAACAATTAGTAATGAGTAATAATCTCATTATGCTTAATTTTTTTCATTCAGTTCTCCTTCAGAAAAATAAAATAAAATAAAAGCTGTGCCTTTCTGAAGTTTAAAAAAAATATAAAAAAAACTGTTTCATTCTAGAGCTTTACAAAAAAATGGGAGAACATGGATGATATAATACCTTGAAATGATTTATTGGATCATGTACCATGTAAAATAAATGTGGGTGGTGTTTTGTTTCACATTCTCAAGGTGGATTGAGTGAGGAATTTTCTGGGTTTTCACTTGATTATTCATGCATTGTATCTAAGAGTCAAACCTTCTCTTTCTAGCCTTGAAATTTTTAATCATTTAACCACCAACCCAAAGCCACAGAGTCATTTGAACCTTTGATTAAATCCCTCATGATTTAATTCATTTTTATGCTTCACGCTGTGGAGAAATGAGAATTGTCACATGCCTATGGTGATACATTCAATTTCCAAGTATGAGCATAACTCCAGAATTTATTTCTCTTGAGTGAAGAGTGACATAAAATTCAATGTGAGGTAGGTTGTGATTGAGATATGGATGGATTTATGAAGTTGAACAAATTTAAATTTTTGGAATGAAAATGAAAGGTAATTTTTTTTCAAATAAGAGACATAATGAAATTTTGTTTTTGATAAGATCATGGATGTTTTCTCATTTTTGATTATTGTGTGAATTTTGATTTGAATATAAGATAATTGCTCAAGGGTGAAATGATTTTGTAACATCCCAAGGTTTTATAAAAATAAATTGAAAATGATTGAAATTTTGTTTAAGGTATATATTTATAAGTATCCTTTAAACATAATTGTATTTCTTCTATGATTTTAATTTCAGGAAACTGTCATCTACAATTGGGTTCAGTATGTTATTTAGAGTCTGATGAAACAAACTTGTTTTTTTGGTGAATAGTAACATGCCCTTATGAATAGTAATATGAATAGTAATATGAATAGTAATATGACCTCATGAATAGTAAATAATAATATTATTTTATTTTCCCATGGCAATAGGATAATGGGATCATAATTAATTTTCCAAAGTCACATAAAACTAATTGCACTTCAATATTGTTATTTTTTGAATTAACTATGACCTTATTTAAAAATTAAATTAATAATATTTAGAAAATTATTTTTGAAAAATGGAGTTCATTTTTGAATTCTACACATCGAAAAATGGTTGGGGTAAATTTTTGGTATTTTTCTGAAACTCTTGAATTTTCGGTGAATAGTGAAATACGATAAAATACCGTATAATCAATTTATCGGTAAATATGCACTATTTATGACATCATAAGTGATGAAAGGCCACTTTCCTCGAACTCACTTGATATTTTCACTAATTAAGGCCACTTGATTTGAGATTATTCATAGTCTTGATAAAAATATTATAATAATAATTAAAATAATCTAAAATACCTCTCCTCCTCCACTATAAATATCACCCTCACTTCCCTCTTCCTCCCACACCTCTCAAGCCTTGAGCATTGTCTAATTTCTGCCAAATTCCCTCCCCAATCTTCTTCCCCACGTCCTAGAGCTTCTGTTCTCACCAAAAGACCAAAATCAAAGCCCTTAAGAAGGATCTCAAGGAGAAGAGATCAAGAGGTAAACATCCTCTTTCATTTTCATTCTTTCCTTCCATTTTATGTTATTCTCTTCCTTTCCCTTTGTCTTTTGTTGGGATATTTCATTAAATATTTCCCCTTACTGTCCACAGTTTGTATGATGATGAGATATTCCATTCCTCACATCAATCTTGTTTTTATGAAATTTTAAGAGACGCCGTTAGGCTGCCGAATTTCCGTAAGAAATTTCTCATGTTTTCTTTATTTCATGATTCCTTTTCTTCTTCCTTCACCCCCTCTTATCCAAGAGGCATGAAATGTCCAGAATCATTTATATTCTGGATGTTGTCATGTTTATGGAAAATCACAAATCTTTATTCCTCTCCTCTCTCACTTATTTAAAGAATAAAAAACATTGTCCATTTGTGTCGAATTACCGATATCGTGGACGATGAATTTTCAATCTCGATTAATTATTTCAAGTCTGGTCATGAAACCATTTATATGGTTGAACCAGGTTATAATATATGTTTCATGAATCATATAAGGTTCTGGAATTCTTTTGTACTCATGATTCAAACTTATAATACTAAATGAGATTGTAATTATCAAAGAACCACTTAAATGATCTAAACGAACATAATTAATGTTTTAACTTATAAATCATCATCATATAAAGAATAAAAGTGATAAATGGTATAATTTATGGTACTGTAAATATGTAAATACTACTCCATTCCAATTCTGGAGTTTCACTTCCAATCAACAATAACGATTCATCATGAACCGATTGTGAAAATCACAAAAGAACTCACCCAAAATAATGCAAGGAACAAAATACTTACAAATAAGGGGTGAAATGAGGTTATTAAATGACCATATAAGATGTTATAAACATGAACATGTTTCTTTAAAATACTAATAACACTCTTTTAACCATTATATAGGAGGTTTAAACAATTTTGAAGTAAGACAAGCCTAAGGTAAGGGAATTCTTAACCTGATTTCCATTCTTTGGGTTAACCTTCTACTTTATAATTTATGTGCTATTTAAATTGTTTGTGTGATGGGTTATGTTTATATTATGTTTAATTATGTGTATTTATAGAGTATATACATATTCCATCCACTCAATTAAGTCTCACTTCAAGTATATGATGTTTATAAGGGACTTTTCTTCTAAAATCCTCTTTTAAAATTCTGTTTTATAAGATTCAAAGGCAATGTTTTTATGCAATTGTTTATGTTGTATGATTATGTTTTTGTTATTGGGCATTGTTTATGATGAAGGGTGGGACCTATATTTCCCTCCAATGAATTGGGTATGAGTAAGTTGGAGGTCGGCCGTATGGTTACTCCAAGTGTAACTGTGATGGTTACACAAAGTAAGGTAGCCGTGAGGGTTACAAATTTTAAGGTAGCCAAGATGATTACAAGATTATGTAAGTAATGCCCCAATATACCTCTATGATTATAATTATGTTTGTGTTGATCTTGTTTAAATCTCATGTTACACAATGTAAGATTTTATGGGTGGAAAGCATGTCTTTTGAAAAGGTTTCATACGTCATGCGTATTCACGGACTAATGTGATTTTTCCTTCTTTTTCATACCTTACTGAGCTTTTGTGCTCATCCCAAGTTTTTAAATTATTTTTCACAGGTTAATGGATGAGTAATACCAGGAAGAAAGACATGTTAAATGTTGAAGAAATGTCAAGGAGTCTTGTTTTGTGTTTTAATGTTTTATATTCTGAGGAAAATGGAAACTGATTTTATGGTATCCACTATGTAACAATGTGTAATGTTATGTATATTTTGTCTTAATTCTCTCAAGATCTAAACTTGAAAATATCCTCAATGTAAAATGAAGTGTTTACTTGATTAAATTCAAGATTATGTATGAAATAAGTGCGGTTCTTTATAGTTGGTATCAGAGGTCGGTTTAGACAACTTTAGGGATTAGGAGTTCTTGTGAGACACGTGATTAGTCCCTATATCTATTATTTCAGTTAAATCCTTGTTTTATAACTTTTTTTTTAGGTCAAGTAAAGTCGGTTACGAATGGAAGGAGAAGGATCTCAAACGACATTCCTATCTCTTCTTGATGACATGCTTGCAATAATTATTGCAAAGTCATCTTCGGATGATTGTGAAACTTTTTCTAGCATACAACTCACTTACAAGCAGTTTTTGAGATATCAAACACCTCCTATATACCTTGTTATCATCGTGGATCATGGGTTGTTTTTAGACAAATACTATTTTCACAATATTCACATAATTTCAAGAAAGGTAAATATTATCAAGGTATTTTCAAATATTTTACCTTATCACAAGAATTTGAAGCATATTATGATTTTAAAAATGGTGCTGAGGAAGGAGACCCTTGTGCAACCTATTTATATTTTCTTTTAAACTATAGTCTCACATCACATACTTATGGTATTTTAAAAGGACAAATAATAGAATGTTTCAACTCAATTCTGGTCCGACTATTTTATAGAAATCATGTTTTTTCAGATGTTTTGGAATTATATGTCATACATGATTATTTTCCAAAACTGTTTTTCTGTGAACACACATATGACCCATGTTGTACGATGTGTATTTGGATGGAGGAAGCAAATGATTTTGAAGGATCTCTAAATCATTGTTGTAATGCATGGGACTTCTACCTACGTGAACAAGATGATGATGAAACCGAGTGGACACCTTGATCAAGGTACCCTCACTTGTTTAATAAGTAAATAAAATTGCGAGGACGCAATTTCAAGAAGGTGGGGATAATGTATCATATCAAGGTTTTCTAAAAATAAATTGAAAATGCTTGAAATTTTGTTTAAGGTATATATTTATAAGTATCCTTTAAACATAATTTTATTTCTTCTATGATTTTAATTTCAAGAAACTGTCATCTACAATTGGGTTCAGTATGTTATTTAGAGTCTGATGAAACAAACTTGTTTTTTTGGTGAATAGTAACATGCCCTTATGAATAGTAATATGAATAGTAATATGAATAGTAATATGACCTCATTAATAGTAAATAATAATATTATTTTATTTTCCCATGGCAATAGGATAATGGGATCATAATTAATTTTCCAAAGTCACATAAAACTAATTGCACTTCAATATTGTTATTTTTCGAATTAACTGTGACCTTATTTAAAAATTAAATTAGTAATATTTAGAAAATTATTTTTGAAAAATGGAGTTCATTTTTGAATTCTACACATCGAAAAATGGTTGGGGTAAATTTTTGGTATTTTTCTGAAACTCTTCAATTTTCGGTGAATAGTGAAATACGATAAAATACCGTATAATCAATTTATCGGTAAATATGCACTATTTATGACATCATAAGTGATGAAAGGCCACTTGCCGCGAACTCACTTGATATTTTTACTAATTAAGGCCACTTGATTTGAGATTATTCATAGTCTTGATAAAAATATTATAATAATAATTAAAATAATCTAAAATACCTCCCCTCCTCCACTATAAATATCACCCTCACTTCCCTCTTCCTCCCACACCTCTCAAGCCTTGAGCATTGTCTAATTTCTTCCAAATTCCCTCCCCAATCTTCTTCCCCACGTCCTAGAGCTTCTGGTCTCACCAAAATACCAAAATCAAAGCCCTTAAGAAGGATCTCAAGGAGAAGAGATCAAGAGGTAAACATCCTCTTTCATTTTCATTCTTTCCTTCCATTTTATGTTATTCTCTTCCTTTCCCTTAGTCTTTTGTTGGGATATTTCATTAAATATTTCCCCTTACTGTCCAAAGTTTGTATGATGATGAGATATTCCATTCATCTCATAAATCATGTTTTTATGAAATTTTAAGAGACGCCGTTAGGCTGCCGAATTTCCGTAAGAAATTTCTCATGTTTTCTTTATTTCATGATTTCTTTTCTTCTTCCTTCACCCCCTCTTATCCAAGAGGCATGAAATGTCCAGAATCATGTATATTCTGGATGTTGTCATGTTTATGGAAAATCAAAAATCTTTATTCCTCTCCTCTCTGACTTATTTAATGAATCAAAAAACATTGTCCATTTGTGTCGAATTACCGATATCGTGGACGATGTATTTTCAATCTCCATTAATTATTTCAAGTATGGTCATGAAACCATTTATATGGTTGAAACAGGTTATAATATATGTTTTATGAATCATATAAGGTTCTGGAATTCTTTTTTACTCATGATTCAAACTTATAAGACTAAATGAGATTGTAATTATCAAAGAACCACTTAAATGATCTAAACGAACATAATTAATGTTTTAACTTATAAATCATCATCATATAAAGCATCAAAGTGATAAATGGTATAATTTATGGTACTGGAAATATGTAAATACTACTCCATTCCAATTCTGGAGTTTCAATTCCAATCAACAAGAACGATTCATCATGAACCGATTGTGAAAATCACAAAAGAACTCACCCAAAATAATGCAAGGAACAAAATACTAACAAATAAGGGGTAAAATGAGGTTATGAAAATACCATATAAGATGTTATAAATATGAAAATGTTTCTGTAAAATACTAATAACACTCTTTTAACCATTATACAGGAGGTTTAAACAATTTTGAAGTAAGACAAGCCTAAGGTAAGGGAATTCTTAACCCGATTTCCATTCTTTGGGTTAACCTTCTACTTTATAATTTATGTGCTATTTAAATTGTTTGTGTGATGGGTTCTGTTTATATTATGTTTAATTATGTGTATTTATAGAGTATATACATATTCCATCCACTCAATTAAGTCTCACATCAAGTATATGATGTTTATAAGGGACTTTTCTTCTAAAATCCACTTTTAAAATTCTGTTTTATAAGATTCAAAGGCAATGTTTTTATGCTATTGTTTATGTTGTATGATTATGTTTTTGTTATTGGGAATTGTTTATGATGAAGGGTGGGACCTATATTTCCCTCCAATGCATTGGGTATGAGTAATTTGGAGGTCGGCCGTATGGTTACTCCAAGTGTAACTGTGATGGTTACACAAAGTAAGGTAGCCGTGAGGGTTACAAATTTTAAGGTAGCCAAGATGGTTACAAGATTATGTAAGTAATGCCCCAATATACCTCTATGATTATAATTATGTTTGTGTTGATCTGGTTTAAATCTCATGTTACACAAAGTAAGATTTTATGGGTGGAAAACATGTCTTTTGAAAAGTTTTCATACGTCATGCGTATTCACGGACTAATGTGATTTTCCTTCTTTTTCATACCTTACTGAGCTTTTGTGCTCATGCCAAGTTTTTAAATGATTTTTCACAGGTTAATGGATGAGTAATAAAAGGAAGGAAGACATGTTAAATGTTGAAGATATGTCAAGGAGTCTTGTTTTGTGTTTTAACATTTTATATTCTGAGGAAAATGGAAACTGGTTTTATGGTATCCACTGTGTAACAATTTGTAATGTTATGAATATTTTGTCTTAATTATCTAAAGCTCTAAACTTGAAAAGATCCTCAATGTAAAATGAAGTGTTTCCTTGATTAAATTCAAGATTATGTATGAAATAAGTGCGGGTCTTTAAAGCTTTAGTGTGGGGGATTGATGAAGCTAATATTTTCACATATTTTATACTGTAATTTAAGGTTTATAAACCCACAATAGTGTTATTTAATGGGAAATTGTTACATATTTAGGTTTTGGTGTTATTTTGAGCCTAAATGCAAAAATGGCCTAATTCTGGATTTTTAACATATTTTTATCACAGGTGTATTTTGGTCATTTATAATAAAATATATTTCCAAGTTTTGTGATTTGAATGTTTTTTGGAATCCTTATTCTATTTTAATCATTTTTGTCTTCATGCACAAGAAATGATTCATGCATCTTGATGCCCAAAAAAATCAATGAAGTTGACAATTTTCCCGGGCGGACTGCATGGACTCCACCATAGTAATGGAAGCAAATTTCGGCATAAACACCTCCAAATGATGACATTTTACCTGTATAGAACAGAGGACCCCCAAAAGAGTCTCAAAAATTAATTTCAAGCCGTTTGGAATCCTTTATGATGGATGCTGAGTGATATAATGTTGAAGGAAGCTTCCAGGAAGCTTCATCCATAGAAAACTGTGTTCAATAGAAAAATCATACCTCCTTCCATACAGGTCCAATTAATCTGAACTTTGGAGGGTGGACGGAAAACTTATTTATGAATAATATTTATAAAGAGGTCTAGGCGTGAATCTTCCAATTATTGGGCCTAAAATTCGACAACTTTCAGATGATAAAATCTGCCTATAAAAGGAGAGGGGCTCCTACCTCTCAAAATATTCCATTTATCACCTCAACATTCATCACAAAGGGGGTTGTCTTGAGAGAGAAATAGGATATGAGTATTAAATGATTTAATAAAGACATTAAGTGCTAACTCCAAGTGGTGGTGGGAAGCGGAGATCCGAAGACATTTCCCCTTTTGAGTTTGTGCTTTCATTGTAAAATATTTTATTTTAAACTATCCTGGAACTTGTTTGCATGAATAAAGGAGGTATTTTTCTCTCGTGTTTTTAATTTATTATAAATTATTCTAGATTTCTTATATTCTAATGAATTTAAAGTGGTTTTACTCATGGTTTAAATTTCTTTGGTGAGGTCTCTCTTTTGAGCACGATGAGTTCATCCTGTTTTGGTTACTCGGAGGTCTTCGGGTAATCAGAACACTTTCATTAGAAGATCGACACCCATGTATGAGGTTTCAATATGGTATCTAGATTATTTAGGTGTATACCTTGAGTTATTAAGGTATAAATTGGATAATTTAATTAAAATATATTCATAAACAATGATAAAGGGAGTTTCCAACGATCAACATTTTTCCACCGCTGCTACATTTAGCTTGTTCTTTCCAGCTCGATTTTCTTTGGTATTTAATTGCTAATATAGATTTAATATTTCATTTTTTTATTTAATTTTAATAATAAAAATTCCCCCCATATATATTATATAAAATAGTTTTATATTAGTTAAATAAAAAGTGACAATTGAAAATACAGTGCGTATAAGCGGCCTCCTTGTGATCGACCCTAGGGTGTGCCACTATAGTGCAGTCTTAGGTTAATAAGAATTTAATTGAATAGGGTAAAGCGACTAAAATTTCCTACATCAGTCCCATAAAAGAATTAGGTCCAATCCCTATCCCAACATTAAGTCTCATGAGACTAAACATTAACCAATGCATTAGAGTTCAATCTGGTCACACCCATCATAACATGTTCCTGTATATGTTTTCCATATGAATAAAAATCATAAGGGTCACCCTTGTAAAAAAAGGGTATCATAATTATGTCAAAAGGCATAACAAATGAAAATATCATAAATGTTTCCATGAAATAATGGATTCAAAACATATATATAGATTAATAAAGATAAATGGGGATATATAATAATAATTTATGTCTAATTTAAATGGAAACATGTAAAAGGAGTGTTTAAGGAACTTTAGAAATGATACATTTTAGCACAATTTAAAGAAAATATTAAATAGAATTTAAAGAGAAAAAAGAATATTTGTTTTCATAGAACCCGAAATGAATAAGGATAGTTTTCATGATAAGATGATTTATTTTAGAAAAATAATTTTGTATTAAAAAATATTATGTATGGTACATGAAAATGGGTAATAAATGGGGAAGTTCTATTTAAACGGGCTTTCTTTTTAGGAAGAATTGAGAAGAGAACCGTATTAAAGAATGTATATCCCCAAAATAAAAGGATAAAATGATCTAGATACATGAGTTTGGAAAATATAAATATAATTTTGAATAATTATATAAAAATAAATAAGAGTTACTTTAAGTTTAAGAGGTAGAAAGTGTAACCCAAAGGAAAAAATGGATTTTCGAAAAGAATCCCTTATCTTATATCAGAAATGGTTCTGCACTTGTTCTTAATGCCCTGAATAATCAAATTAAATATATTAAATAATTAATTAAGAACCTTCTCTACATTTAATTGATTTAATATAATTTTATTAAGTTCATTTCTGGATTTTTTATGAGTTATAGTGTTCAATTTAATTGTTTGAGAGTGTTCATTTTCTTAGTTTTCATGATCTGTTCGTTTGTATACGAGTATAAAATTTCATGTAAAATAAAGATAGAAATACAAAATTGATGTTATAAGTTATTAATGAACATATATAATATTAAATTTTTATATGAGTCATTTGGTTATTTTTGATGAGTATGAATCATTTGATAAGATGTTAGTGATAATCGTTTGGATTATTTTTGATGGTTTTCGCTCACAACGAACTTGTTTTTTTTTATTTTTTAACATCATCTGTATATAATGATTACATATAATTACATTGGATATGAAAAATATATTATAATTTGTTTTAACCATAAAAATGATTTTATGACCATACTTGTTGATGTCAATGGAAAATGAAAATTTTTCATCCTTGAAGGTGATAAATTAACACCTCACGAACGATGTTTTCATTTTTAGAATAAAAAGGAGAGGAGAGGGGTTTAATGATGGATTATTAAATTAGAATAATAAAATTAAATTATATTTTATGTAATGTAGTTATTATACCATTTTTATGAGGGGAGTTTAGAAGAGAATAAGAAAAGAACTTGAAAAAAAATTAATGAAAAGGAAATAGGAATTTACCTCATGAATTTCTCCTCTTTGAAAACCTACTTAGGGAAAACGTTTTTGGTATTTTGATGAGACCAATAGCTCATGGATTTGAGTGAGGTTATTTGAAAGATTATTGGTTTTTATTTTTACAAGTATCAAATCATGTAAGGTGTGAGGTGAAGAGGTGGTGAGGGGTGGTATTTATTGTGGAGGAGAGGAGTGTTTTCTCATTATTTTAATAATTAGTTTATTATTTTGGATCAAGAGAAGAAGTATTGTTGATTTTTGTGAACAAATACAGTAAATAGTTCATGTGAGTTTTAAATAATTTTTCTTACCTCATCATTACATCTACAATGGATAAAAAATTCATGTTTTTAGCATTTATCGAGAATTATCTTATTTTACTATTCATAAAATTCATGTATCTTAGAAAAAACCCAAAAATTCATCCCAAATTTTTTTGACATGTAGAATTCAAAAATTAACTCCATTTTATGAAAATAATTTTCATAATTTTATAAATTTAATTTTTAATTAAAACAATCATTTACTCAAAAAATTTATATTTTAAAATTATAACTGATTTTATAACACTTTGAAAAATTAAATAAGGTCACAAAATTTATCCAAAAATCATAAGAAAAAAATATATTAATTTATGAATACATTTTATTAAAATAAATTTTCTTTTAAATCATTATATTAATTATATAATTGTAATTAAATATTTATAACTTAATAAAACACCAACACCAAGACAATAATTTTCAAAAAATTTATATACTTATACTATGATATAATGATACATACTTTGATGTATAGGATGCTTGAATTTTATTTATAATTTAATAGGTGAGTTTAATATTTTATTTTCTTGTTTACTATTTATAAGGTTCATATTATTTTTCCAAAGGTCAAGTTACTCTTATACTAGTAAAGTTTCTTTTTAGAAATACCTCTTATTTTATTTTTTATTCATTTATAATGTTTTTATTGTGTTATTAATGAGATTTTATATGATTATACTATATGAAATAATTATAAAATGTAATTTCCACTGATAAAATTTTGGTTCATTACATTTTCCCCCTTATGAATTTTCACCCATAAAATTTGTTTTACATACCGTGGGAAAAACAGGTGAGGGTACTTCTACTTTATCACTCCCTCGGGTTCCCATGATGCCTCTTTATACTTATGGATCCTCCATAGTACTTTGAATAGATGAGTAGCCTTGTTGCATATAAATTTATCTCTATGATCCAAGATCTTTATTGGATACTCCTTGTAAGATAGATCATTCTTCAATTATACTACCTATGAATTTAGTATATGTGAAGGATCCAGTGTGTACTTCCTCAAGAGGGATACATGGAATACCTCATAAACATGAGACACGGTAGGTGGAAGTGCTAGTCGATAGGCCATGGCTCCAACACGATCAAGGATCTCGAAGTGGATGATGTACTTTGGAATTAGCTTTCCATTCTTCCCAAATCTCATGATCAACTTCTGTGGAGATATTTAGAGGAATACCATGTCTCTAGATTTAAACTTAAGGTCCCATTAATGATTGTATGCATAGATATTTTGTCAAATGTGGGATGAATTTATGTAATGCTGAATGGTTTTCATGTTTTACAGCATTTCATTGACCATTTCTGGTCCTAGTAGCTTACGTTCCCCGAATTCATCCCATCACGCCGGTGTTCTACATCTTCTTCCATAATGGGATTCATAGAGATCCATTTGGATGGTCGAGTGGAAACTATTATTGTAAGAAAATTAAACCAGAGGTATAAGTTGGAACCATCCTTTTAATTCAATATAACAAAATCTCAATATGTCTTCTATTTTTTAAATAGCTCACTTAGATTGGACATCAATTTGAGGGTGATAGGAAGTTCTACTCAATGTTCAGAGCATATTGGAGACTTTTATAGAAGATAGAGGTGAATCTTAGATCTTGATCAAATACAATTGATAGTGGTACTCCATGAATCCTTAACTATTCTTTGATATATATATTTGAAATTTGATCTAGTAAGAATTCCTATCAAATTGTAATAAAGTGATATTTATTTATATAATGATCCATAACAATCCATATAGCATTGTTTCCTTCTAGATGTATTTGGAAGTACATTGAAAAATTCCGTGGTGATGTTTTCCCACTTCCATGTTCGTATGGGTAATGGTTGCATCATCCCTTTAGATTTTTTCATTTTATCCATCTCTTTCTAACATACCAGGTACTTTGACAAATATTCACCAATCACATTTTTTATAATTATCCACTAATAGTTCTCTCGAATATCTCTATACATAATTTTTCTCCTTGGGTGAATAGAGGAGGTTGAGCTATGTGAATCATTTAGAATCTCCTCCATTATATCTTGATCATATGGTACACATAATCATGACCAAAATCTCACAAATCCTTCCTCATTCATTTTGAACACTGAGGGTTTCCCTTTTTTCATAGCATCAAACTTTTTTGAATTTCCACATCATTTAATTGAGATTACTTTATTTTATTCATAAGGGATGGCTGAGAAAACATTTGAAACACTATTAATGATGTTCATTACTTAATGATTCCCATGTCTATCATTTGTAGGTCTAATAATATTGGATCCTTTTCAATTATCATTGTTGATAAAGTTGCAGAATCTTTTGTACATCGAGCATCCACTACCTTATTTGGCTTACCAGGATGATAGTGGATTGACCAGTCATAATATTTGATGAGATCTAACTATCTTCGCTGGTGAATATTAATATCCTTCTGTGTGAATATATATTTTATACTCTTGTGATCTATATATATCTCAAACCTCTCCCCATAGAGAGAACATCACCATATTTTCAATGCAAAGATCACAACTGCCAACTCCAGATCATGCATGAGATAGTTTTTCTCAGAATTTTTAAACTTCCTTGAGGTATAGGTTATCACTTTTTCATTTTTTATTAGTATATAAACTAAGACCTTATTTGAAGCATCATTGTACACCAAAAACAGTTCCCAACTTTTTTTGGAAGTGTGAGTACTAGTGCAGTGATAAGCTTCTTCTTCCACTCTTTGAAGTAGTATTCAGAGTTCACTGGACTAGAAAAACATTTATCCCTTATGAGTAAGATTTTTTAGTGGGTTTTAAATTTTTGGGAAGTTCTTAAAAAATATTTTTTAATAACCATTTAGACCAAGGAAATTACATATCTCCATTACAAATGTTGGCCTCAGCCACTCTTTGTTTGCCTTTGTCTTGGAAGGGTCCACAAATATCCCTTTTGTGGTGACTAAAAGACCCAATAATTATACATTTATCATCTATAACTCACATTTACTATAATTTATATAAATTTTCTTCATCACAAAGTCCATATCACAGTATTCAAATGCACCTCATGTTCCTCCTTGCTCTTAGAGTATATCAAAATATCATCGACAAAGAATACCATGATTTTTTCAAGGTAATATATAAAGACTCTATTAATTAAGTCCATAAAAATTAATGGAGAATTAGTGATTCCTAAGGTAATAAATTTGAACTCATAGTGTCCATACCACATTCGAAAGGTAGTCTTGGGAATATCTCCCTTCCTCACCTTCAATTAGTGATATCCCAACAGAAGGTCCACCTTATAGAAATAACTAGACCCACGTAGCTGATCAAAAAATCAATCTATACAAGGTAGGGTATACTTGTTATATATTTTGTTTTATTGAGATCAAGAAAATCAATACAAATTCATATTTATCCATCCTTCGTATTAACAAAGAGGACTGGTTCAGCCCATGGCAAAGCACTAGGGAATATAAAACCCTTGTCTAGATTCTCCTGTAACTGCTTCTTCAGTTCTTCCACCCCAAAAATGGAAAATCTATAAGGTTTCTTTGACATAAAAAAAGATAAAATAATAAGTTAAATTGATAACTCAAACTCTTGATTAGGAGGAAGACCAAGAAAATCTTCAGGGAACACATCAATGTAGTCCCTCATAATGGGCATGTCTTCGAGTATGATTCTATCCTTTGTATCAATAATTTTAGCTATATATACTTTCTCATAAGGCAAAAATATCCACACTTTAGATGTTGATTTTGAATAATGTTCATTCTCCTCCTTACACTTTTATATAATTAAATGATTCTTTAGGATGTGAAGAGTGATCTCCCTTTCCCAATAGTTGATGTTGGATTTGTATAAAGATAACCAATCCATGCCCAAAATTGCATCAAACTTTAGAAAATATAGCATGAAAATATTTTATGGGAGGTTTAATACACAAAAAGTAACCAGGGAGGAGTTATATACATTTGATGTAATAATTTACCCATTTTTAGTTCTCATAGATAACTTAACCTCAATATCTCTAGTTGGTGATTGAATATTTGTACTAATTCTAAATGATATAAAATAAGGCATAGAACTAGAAACAAATAGTAAATTCACGATTTTTGAATGAATAATTATCTTACCTTTCACCAAATCATTTTAGGGATCCACCTTAGTAGTAGTGATAGAATATTCCCTTCCCTGATTCCTTTGATGTCATTGTTTTTTATTTCCTCCATCAACCTTGGCTTATGGAAATGGCTTGAATAATTCCCTTGTTATTTGTAGTTGAAACACTACACTACAAGATGAGTATTTATCTAAACCTTCATTTATTCTTCCAATTTTTTGGGATTCTTTATATTCCTTAAATAGTTATTAGCCATATTCCCTTATCTTCAACATTTTTATCATCTATTAGTTCCCTTTAAGCAGTTTCTAGGATGCTTCTTCCCACATTTTTGATACGTGGGATGTTGGGTCTTCTTTATATCATGGGATTTATCTATCGACACACCCATATTAAAATCCATTTTCCTATTTTTCCCTAGGCCCACATGACCACTAAGAGTGTATAATATCTATTTCAACCTTATGGTTATAATAGAAAATCTTCTTATTTCTTTCAAAGTCTTGAATCACCAATTATTTTCATACACTCAACTTTTATCCACTAAAAAAACGATCCACCTTGATTTCGATGTTCATGAAAAAGGTGGAGGTATATCTTGCAAGACTTGTGAATTTTTCTTCATAATCCCCAATAAAATATTATCCATTTTACATCAGTTTGGGGAACTCCCTTTCCATCTTAAGATGGACGGTTTGGGGAAAATATTTATTGAAAAATATTTTATTGAAATATTCCTATTCCATAGAATCAATTTTATCTTTAGACTTTGTGTTCTTGATCAATGTCTAATATTGATCAACTTTCCCATCAAAATAATAATATTCCTGTATAAATTTATCTTATTTTGAACACTAGAATACAAATAATATATTCTCAATAGAGTTAATCCAATGTTCTGGGAGGAGGGGATCGAAAGATCCCATAAACATGGGAGGTTGTTTTCACATGAAGGTTTTGATGGAAACTTTCTCTTTATTAGGAGAAGGAGGGTGTTCCACATGATTCAAGTTATTATTCATAACATGATCCAACTGAGAAAGTACTTTCATAAATTTATGAGCACCCATTCGTATCATATTTAACATTTCATTAGAGAAATCGTCACATTGCCTATCACATTGATTATTGACATGTGCTCTTATATTTCCCGCCATTAACTAAGAAAAATAAAGTGAAATTATGGGGCTTGAATACTTAGCTGATAAGAATGTAAAAAGAATATTTGAACATAAAATAATACTCTTATAAAGAAAAAGTATATCCTAACTTATGATTCCATAGGTTTTAATCTAGGTTATCTATGATTTGTTTTCTAACATATATTCTTATTACTGTTTTTTATTCCCTTAATAGTTGTTCATAATGAGATTTGGAATTTACCCAATCGTATACCCCAGGATTTTCAAACCAGGTGTGTAGTAAGGACCATTTTCATTTATAAGGTTAACCCAAGTCAGGACCAAAACACCTTTTCATAGTTGTTACTCCGAGTTACATCTATCCTAGAACCGTGACCACTTGTAGCATCCAGGCACAAATATATTTTCTTGATAAACCACTTACTGTATACTAAAAACATTTAGGGATGTTTTCTCAAACTTTGTCTTATCCATAAGAATTCTGATGGAGTTTTCTAGTTCTAATCATAGAAATAACTAAACTTTCCCTATAATACCAACTATAGAGACCCTGGTCTTTTTAAAATATTAGTACATAATTAACCAAAATTTTTAATCCAAGGATCTTAAAGTCTAGTGTATTTTAGATTAGATACCTATTTAAACACCCTAAAACCTAAATAAAAACATATTTTATTTAATCTTCATAATGGTATCCTAACTCTACTAAGACCTTATATCAGCATAGGATAACCTGGGGAAACATAAAAAAAGGGAGAAGCAAAAAGTCAGAGTATAATAATATGCATAGGAATGAAACATATAACATGGGTTAGAAGGAATAACATGATGACATAAATTCATGAATCATACATAAAAATGAGTAATAATAACATTTATAACATGGGAACATGTGGCCATGACATCATAGGAATGTGGAAACATCATATAACATGACATAAGTATGATTCAAGGTTATCTTCCCAAACTATATCACATGGTGGACAAAGTCCATTATGGGAATCATGTTCACTCCTTGTCCCAACATGACGTATCATGAGACTAATAATTACGCAATGTATTTTAGTACTATCATGTCACACCAATCATGACATTTTCATGCATTTTTTCCACTTGAAGAATAAACATAATGGTTACCAATGGAAAGAAAAAGGTATCATAATCATGTCACAAGGCATAACAAATGAGCATATAAAAATTTTTTCAATGAAATAATGGATTCAAAACATACATGAAAATTCATAAAGTAAAATAGGCTTGGATAATGATAATTTATGTCCAATTGAAGTTGAAACATGTAATATTAGTGTTTAAGAAACTTTAGAAATGATACATTTTAGTACAGTTTAAAGAAAATATTGAAGATAATTTAAAGAGGAAAAAGGAATATTTTTTTTCATAAAAACATAAATTAATATGGATAGTAAATCAGGAAAAAATTATTTATTTTATAAAAATAATGGTAGATTAAAATATATTATATATGGTACTTGAAAATGGGTAAGAAATTGGGAAGTTCCCTTTAATCGGGCTTGCTTTTAGGGAAGAATTGAGAAGTGAACCATATTAAAACATGTATATCACAAAAAGATAAGGATGACATGATCCAGGTACATAATTTTGGAATATGTAAATATAATTTATAAGAATTATATACAAATAAATAAAATTTAAATTAAGTTAAAGAGGTATAAAGTGCAACTTGAAGGAAAAATGGAGGTTTAGAAAGAATGTCTTACCCTATGTCTGAAATGGTTCTACAATTGATCATAATGTCATGGTTAATCAAATTAAACCCATTATTTAATTAATTCAGAACATTTTATAGATTTATTTTATTTATTATAATTTTATAAGTTCATTCACGACCTTCTTAAGAGTGATAGTGTTCAATTTCATCATTCAGGAGTGCTCGTTTTCTTAGTTTTCACGATTAGTTCACTTGCATGAGAGTACGGAAGTTCATGTAACATGGTAATAGAATTCCAGAATTGAAGTTATAAGTTATTGATGATAATACAAAAGGTTACATGGTTTTTTAAGTCATTTGGTTATTTTTGGCAAGGATGAATAATTAGATTAGATTTTAGTGATAATCGTTTGGATTATTTTGGGTGGTTTTCAAACACTTTGAACTTATTTTGTTTTATTATTTAACATCATATGTATATAATGATTCAAAAACATTAAATAGTCTATAAAATATATGTTAAAATTTTATTTAACCATAAAAAAGGTTTTATGACTATCCTGGAACGGGTTAATGTAAAATGAAAATTTTTCGTCCTTGAAGGCGATAAATTAACATCTCACGAATAATGTTTTCGTTTTTAGAATAAAAGGAGATGAGAGGAGTTTAATGATGTATTATTTCATTCCCATAATAAAATTCCAGTATATGTGATATAATGGAGTAAACATACCATTTTTATGATGGTAGGTTAGGAGAGAATAATAAAATAACTTGAAAAGAAATTAAGATAAAATGAAAGAGGATTTTACTAATTAAATTTCTCCTCCTTGAAAACATCCTTAGGGAAATGTTTTTGGTATTTTAATGAGACAAAGAGATATTATATGTAGGGTATGGGTTTAGGAAAAGTATTTTGATGAATTTAAACAAGTATCAAATCTTGGAAGGTGTGAGGTGAAGAGGTGTTGAAGGGTGGTATTTATTTGGACAAAGATGAGTGTTTTCTCTTTATTTTAAACATTAGTTTATTATTTTCGCTCAAGAAAAGTAATAGTGTTGATTCTTATAAATATTTATAGTGACTAGTAAATGTGAGTTATAAATAATGGTTCTTACCTCATCCTTACATAAAAAATTACTAAAAAATCATTTATTTAGCATTTATCAAAATTATCATATTTTACTATTAACCAAAAATACAAGTATTTTAGAAAAAACAAATTAACCATTTTTCGTTTTGTAGAATCCAAAAATGAACTCTATTTTATGAAAATAATGTTCTAAATATGGGAAATTTAATTTTCAATTAAAATAATCATTTACTCAATAAATAAAGATTTTAAAATTATAACTGATTTTATAACACTTTGAAAAATTAAATAAGGTATCATAAAATTATCTTAAAATTATAATTCAAAACAAATTTAATTTATGAATAAATTTTATAAAAATAAATTTTCTTTTAAATAATTATATTAATTTTAAAATTCTAATTAAATATTTCTAACATAAAAATTACCAACCCTTAATTAATAATGTTCAAAAAAATTATTTACTTATACTATGATATAATTATATCATTGTTTAATTTATATGATGAATAAATTTTATTTATACTTTCATAGGTGTGGTTACTATTTTATTGGTCAGTTTACTATTCATAAGGGTTACATTACTATTCCAAAGGTCAAGTTACCATTCCATCGGTAAAGGTTCCTTCTTGAAAAACCTATTATTTTATTCATTATTCATTTATAATGTTTGTATTATGTTATTAATTTCATTTTATGTGATTATACTAAATGGAATAATTATAAGAAGGATATTTCAATTGATAAAATTTCGGGTCATTACAGGCTTGTTCTTGTCGGGCCTGATGATTTTGAGACTTATTTGAGGACAATTCTTGTTGCGTGTTCCACCTTTCTTAGATAGGGGTTTTTCTTGAATGCAACATTAGAATAATAACATTACAGGATGTAATTTTCAATGGGTTTTGCTGAATGAGGTGTGAGGTTAAAATCTAAGCTCTATTTTCCTCCCACCATAGATCTTAACACTAAGCGGGGTATATACAATTAGATGACTCAATTTATGAAATGAGTTTAGGCATTTTGATTGAATATTTTTCCGTTGCTTATTTGATCATGGTCACTGCACAGATGGAAGAGCTTCTGGGTCAATTTTACAAAAAAGTGTAAGTGCCTAGTCAAGATAATTGTATCACTTATAGGGGGAGGGGGTGAATTAGTAATAATATTTATTTTATGTTTCCTTGCATTTGAAACAATCATAGCCTCCTATTAAAGATTCTATTCTCTACTAAAAACAATTCAAACACACATCCATAGGAACATAAGAATTTACAAGGTTCACTATTCAATATGAATTTCTATGTCCTTAGTATGGTTTGGAGAATATCCAATACCACACATTCCACTAGAAAAAAATCCAAGGATTATAATGTGTATGATATTCAATTTCTCTCTTTTATTACTTTAAATACAATCCAAAAGTACATGTGCACCTTCTTAGCACATATAGGGTTATAAAATGTTTTTAAAACAACTATTGTTACCTGTGATTATTTTTAATTCCCCAAATGTTTTCAATTGAAAACACTTCTTCAATTACTTACCTAGAAGATAGAAAGAACTCCCTAGACTTTGTTAAAGAAAAACCAGTCCGATTTAACTAGTATGTTTTTACTAGTTTAATTCCTTAGAGTATCAGTCTCCTCGATACGGTTCTTCTAGGTATGATTCTACCCAGTACGAAAAGTATGAATTTGAAAAATATGGTAGAGATGAATCGACACCACATAAATTCTATGTATGAAAAAATCAGTATGATTCTTTCCCACTTCGTAAATCTCAACATGAAAATTCCAAATCTGATTATCCAACCTTACACAATGATTATCCAAATATGATTGACAAGATGAATACAACAATCAACTGAGTACGATAATCACTAAGTATGTTGATCAATTTAATAAAACATTGTTATATTTTATATTCTCTTTCTATTCAATCCATCAAAACTATCTCAAAAAAATCTCAATACATAAATCCCCTTATTCTCTATAAAAACTCATAGCTTCTCTGTCTTCTATGATGAACAATACATCATGAATCAGAAAAGTGTTGGTCAAAGTAGATCACTCAAGAGGGGGGGTGAATTGAGTATCTATACAATTTTTTGTTAAAAATGGGTCTTTGAAAGATATCCCCTAATTAAAATATAATCAAATTCATTTTGTAGTGAATTTATAAAAGTCTGTAATTTTCAATTAATTTCTAATAAAATTGATTAGTTCTCATCTTTACCAATCTAAATATTAGTCAAACTTTTTAAACTAATCCACTAATTCAAAATAGATATAAACACTTGCTAAACTAACTATAAAAGTTAAATTTGTTTTTATTTGAAATGAAATAAACATAGATCAGATTAAACTAAAAGATAAATACACAGTAGATAAAAACAAGAGGTTCAGTCTCAAGGTGAGACTTAGTCCTCTCCACTGGGTGACCACCTACCACCAAGCAATTTATATTAATAAAATTTTGGATCCACACCTTGGATTGGGGTTTACAACAGCACACATGGATGTCCAGGTCACACTTTACCTCTACCACATTTATTCATGGGGAAAACAATAAAAATATCACACTTGATATCTTCCACTATTCTACGTGGGATACAAGAGAAAAAATATAGTTAGTGTAAGGATATTGAGTATCCTCCATTTATGCAGAAGAGACAGTGTGTGTGTAATAGAAAAATACACACACTGCTCAAAAAGTAAACAAAATAACACAACAAAGATATAGATGAGGAATAGAGTTAAGAAGTTTTTTATGTTATGGAGTGAAGATCTGGACTAGATTGAAGTAGAGGAAATGACATTCGAGTCCTCTTCTGGAAGATGGATTCAAAACAGAGTATCACAGTCTTTGTACTCTAGCTTCTAGGTGAGAAAAGTTCAGCTCTTTGATGTTTGGATGTTCAGAGAAATTCATCACATTCTTTCTTGTCTTATTGAACTCCTTGTGTACTCTAGCTTTGAGTAATTGGAATTTTGAACATGGATTTTCAGTTCTTCTATTATCACTATTTTTCATATTTTCTTATTTTGTATATCACCCACACTTTGCACAGTTTAGTTTGTAATCCTTTTATACATCAAGGAACAGTAGGCATGAAGACCTCCCCACGTGAATATACCTCGTACAGTCAACGGATAGTCCTATATACAACATTAAATAATGTCAGAAACATTAATTTTTCTAAATATGATAGTTAGAAATAATTTTGAATTAATAAATTTGAAATTGTATTTATGACTCTCAGTGATTCATAAGTATCAGTGAATTTTTTTGAATCGGTATGTCATCATCAGTCTTTCAGAATTCGTGACATTAAGTATCAATGAGTTATTTCCATTGGTATCAGTGGCAAAGAGTATCAATGAGTTGTTTCTTCTATCGTTCTGTCACCAATCGGTGTGTCATTCATCAATGTTTCATCCATCGGTGTGTCAATCATTGGTGTGTCGTCCATCGATGTGTCGATCATCGGCGTGTCCTCCATCGGTGTGTCCATCATTAGTGTATCGATCATCATTGTGTCATCCATTAGTGTGTCGATCATCAGTGTGTCAATCATTGGTGTGTCTTCCATTGGTGTGTTGATCATCAGTGTGTCGTCCATCTATGTGTTGATCATCGATGTGTCCTTCATCGGTGTATCGATCAGAACTAATGGTGCTAGGGACTCTGAGAGACTTAATAAGTTTCTATCTTACACAGACCACTACAAGATTATGTGACATCCATAAATACATGGAAATATACAGTTGTAAATATATTGAAGCATAAATATAGTTTATTGAGTTATTGAAATGAATTGTATAGTATGACATAATTGATTTACTTAGAGATATTAAATGGCATGAAATAATAGAATTTTTTGATTGAAATTATTTGTGATTATGAAAACCATTATATCAGAGAGGGTCCAACAATCTCCCCCTTTTTGATAATCACAAATTATGGAATACATGTGATATTATGTAATTGTAATTACTTGACTTATCATATCTCAATGAATGTGATTTTTCAATATAACTAATACTTTCCCTTTTTGTGTTTTTAAAACAAATCTCCCCCTCAATTATTGGATCAAAGAACATATATGTATATATATATTATGGTGAGTACATTCCATGTAGCCTATGCAAGAGTTTCTCCCCCTAAAATTAATAATGAATGCTTATACATTTCTCCCCCTTTTAGGATTAGAAAAAAAGGGTTATAGAAGGAGAAATAAGAACGATAAATAACATAAAGAAATTGAGAAACATAGTCAAGACAAAAAGGATTTCCATTAAAGTTAAAAAGAGCACAACCAGAAAAAGATAGAGACAAATCCATGTAAAATAAAAAATCCACAACTAAGGGTTTGGCTTCTGAGGTGGTTTTACTTTATCTAAAGGATCAGGAGTAGGATCAGAAGGTTTTGGTTTGGCAGTGGGAAGAGTTTGTCCGAAGACAACACCAGGCAAGGCAACACCTATAGGGACATTTTTTGTAATGATGGGTCTTCTTTCTGACAACACACGGCTCTAAGGTTTCTCAGTAATAACCTGTCGAATCTGAGAAAGGGCCTGAGAGATAGTCATCAGAGTAGGAGGCTGAGTGGTAGTTCCAATGTAAGCATCAAGAGGAACCACAATTTCCTTATATTGAACATGAAAATATGTATTGAGGAGCATGATAAAATAATTAATGATTTTACCACTATATTTCATGGCCTTCTTGAGATCATCCTTATTCTACAAGAAGTTATCCAAAATAGTGGTAAACTCTTTAAATTGTTCCACTTGTTTCTTGAAAACTTCTGTTACTGGAGGAATTCTGATATTTTTGGCTAAAAACTTGAAGCTATTGATGATATTATGTTTGGTATAGATCTTAGTAAAGTACTTATGCACTTTCTCTTGAATATCTCTCTGAGCATCGTAGGATTCATTTTTGCACCACCTTACCATATTGTAAACAAGGTCTCTATTTCTATATATCTTTTCAAGAGTTTATTTGTCTGAATCACTCTGAATATTCTTGATTTCTTATCTTATCATAGCCTTGAGAGATTCCAAATCAGCAATAGCACCTCTACCACCTCTTGAAGTGGATGGATGAGTAATCATTTTTTCTAATATCATCTTTCAATTTCTTCAAATTTACACTCAGTAGATGTGTCACAAGGTTACTAAGAAATTCCATCACTCCACTAAAAGAGGTCTTGAAATTAGCCACATTTATCACCTTCCTTACTTCTTCTCTCATCAAGATGTTATGTTTAATTATTATTTCAGTTGTGGTAAGGAGATTATGTTGAATATCCTAGATCACCATCCTTGCAATTTTTGTAGCATCTGCATCCGAAATACTCATTGATATAGAGGCTTCACTTTTGGATCCAACTAAGGCTCTTACTAACTCACATATGTCATTTTTGAATTTTTCTAAATCAGCCTTAGTGACATAGTCACTAGGAACTAGCTATGTTATTGGATCATCTGCAGGAGGTGCACCTGGTGAAGCAGGTGCAATAGGTTCTTCTCCAGGTTGAACTTGAGGAGTAGGATGAGATTCTGTTATCTCCTCATCAGAGTTATATTCCAAAACAAATTGAATATATCCTAGATCTTTATTCCACTCTCAAGTATAGGTCCAATATCCTTCCTCAATAGTGTCAATCCTGACCCTTCCTCCTTGAGGCCCAGGTACAATTTCATCTTCATCTTATTCTTCATCCTATCCTCTAGCCAAAATAACATTTCTGGGCACAGGTACCAATTGAAATTGAAGTTCTTCAGGTGCTCCAGCCACTTCAACTTCTCCAGGAACTTCCTCAATCTATGGAACCTGATCCTTAACCTCTTCCTCATGGCCACATGCCGTAATTTCATTCAAATCCTGAATGAGTTCCTGATTTTCAATAGTAGTATGATGAGGTATGACCTAATTACCAATATCTCCATGATCAAGAACCTCCTATCCAATAGGATCAACACTATCTGTAGCTCCATGTACAGATTTCCATTAGATCTGTCAACTACTTGTCATCCCACTTTTAAATAATCAGTGATATGCACATCATCTCCACCACTATCATCATCACCATCAAACTCCTCATATGAATTACTTAGATATCCTTACACACTAGTGACCTCTGTCTCTTCCTCATCCCCATCACCTAAAAAAGGTTCCCTTGAGGGTAAATCCAAATGTGGACAATCTAGTCCCTAAGTCATGTCTTTTAGACTTTCAGCAATATCAGGATCACTCCTGTCATCAAATGAAGATCCTTCTTCCCTTGGGAACTCTGCCACAACTTCCTTATCTGAATCTACAGCTTCCTATCCTGGTTTTAGGTCTAGATCAACTTGATTCTTTGGTCTGGTAGGATGGTAAATCAGATTGAACTCCTCATAAAATCTTTCCTCATCTCCTACTCATCTTTTCTTCCATAGGTTCCAGAAAATCTTCATTCTCCTGAAAATCTATTTCTGAAGGCAGAAACCACTTCATGCACTGATCATTTCATCTCCATCTTCCACACAACCCAAATTTTTTAGCATTGTAGAGATCATTCTAGGATAGTACAAGAATTTTGGTTTCTGGGATGGTTTTATCATATTAGAAATATGCACCATTAGATACCTACAAAGATTCATCTTTATCCCATTTTTAAAGAGGTAAATCAGGAATAATTCTCGATAATTTATAGTTGAGAAATCTTCCTTCCTTGGGTAGATTTGATGTTGAATTAACTAAAAAAGTAATCTTACCTCTCTGTAAAATTCAATGGCAGTATCTCTCCTAAATTATTCACTTCTAGTTAGCTCCTCTAGAGAATCCTAATATGAAAATAAATTTGAAGAAGGTGGAATATTACCCTGATAATTAGCATAGATACCTTTATGAGGAATTTCCAAGCACTCAACCCATTCCTTTGAGGAAAAATAAATCTCTTTTCCCTTTACTACAGACTTCATCCTTGCTTCTTCAGATCCATCCAAAAATATATTCAGGTTGAGATAAAACTCAGGCACAAGCTAGGGATACAATGGTCTTTCATTGTTTGAAAACCATCGTAGCTATCCTTGAGATTCTATCACCCTTAAAAAAAGTGACCTTCTTGAGAGAATCCATTCTGTAAAAACTTCTTTTTTGGTTATAACAACTCGGCTTCTTAATCCAGGATTTTCAGTACCATTGGACTCACCCTTCCGACACTTAGTTGATAGAGATTCCCTTGGCTTTCCATCTCACACTTTTTCCTTACCATTGTGAGGGTTCAGATTCGAGAGGATTCAAGAGGAGGCCGAGGGTCAAGATATAGAGTGTCAAAGAGCTGAAGGTTTTACAGTAGAGGGAATGTGAATGGTCGAAGTGGATTGAATTCATTTTATCATTTAGGGATCATAAAATCATAAATCATAAAAAAATCAATCAAAAGAACTAAAAATGTGTTGTTTTATTTAAAATATACAAAATTACAAAAAGGGTCCTTGAATGCATCAATTTTACACAATCGGTTTCAAGGGATCAATTTCAAGAGATTGGTTTCACGAGATCAGTTTCAGGAGATCAGTTTCACAGATCAGTTTCAAGGGATTGGTTTCAAGAGATTGGTTTCATAGATCAGTTTCAAGAGATCGGTTTCACATATTGGTTTCATGAGACGAGTTTCAAGAGATTGGTTTTAAGAGATCAGTTTCACTGATCAGTTTCACAGATCAGTCTCACTGATAATAGAGGTTTTATAGGAAATTAGAGATTTACCATTCCTAGTTTATGTATTATGTAGTTCATTCTCTTAGAGTTTAAGGGTTTAGTGAAAATTTCAGCAACTTTATGCTCATTCCCAATAAACTCAAGAGTTATATTGCCTTTTTTATATTGATCTCTCAATAAGTGATGTCTTACATCAATGTTTTTTATTCTATAATGAGATATTGGATTATTAGAAATGTTAATAGCACTTTTGTTGTCACAGTTTATGGGGATATTTTTGAATTGAAATCCATATTCTAATAAGGTGTGTTTTATCCCCAATATTTGTGAACAACAACTAACAACATCAATGTACTATAATTCAGTAGTTTATAATTCAACTAAAATTTTCTTTTTACTATATCATAATATTAGAGACTTTACCAAAAAGTGACATGTTCTAGAGGTTCTCTTTTTATCTAACTTACATCCACCAAATTCATCATCTGAATAACTAACTAAATCTAAAGGTTTTCCTTTAGTATAAAAGACCTAAATTAGTTGTATACTTGAGGTATTTGAAATCTATTTTAACAACTTTTAAATGTGAATATTTTGGGTTCTCATGAATTCTTGCACACATACTCACACTAAACATAATATCCGGCCTACTTGTAGTTAATTTCAGCAAACTACCAATCATTCCTTTGTATGCAATTTGATCAACAGATTTTCCATTTTCATCAAGATCTAACTTACATGTAGAACTCTTTGCGGTTTCACTAGACCTAATTATTTCAAGTCCATATCTTTTGAAAAGATCTTTAGTTTACTTACTTTGATTTATGATAATACCTTCTTTATTTTGAAATATTTTAAATCTATGAAAATATTTAAGTTCACCCATCAAAATCATTTCAATCTCACATTGCATTATTTTGGAAAAATTATTATGTAAAGAAGTTTTAGAAGATCCAAATATAATATCATCTACATATATTTGAGCTATTAAATCTTTTTTTGAAATGATTTTTATAAATAAAGTAGGATCTGAAAGTCCTTTTGTAAAGCCTTTAGAAATAAGATAATTACTTAATCTTTTATACCAAGCTCTTGGAGCTTGTTTCAAACCATATAAATCTTTAGATAATTTTAACACTTTATTTAGAAAAAGTGGATTTGTATAAACTTGGAGTTGTTCAAAAAAATCCTCAATTATAAAACCATTTAGGAATGCACTTTTGACATCCATTTTGTAATGTTTGAAATCTATGTGTTTTGTATAGGCATGTAAGATTATAATGACTTCAAGGATAGCTACTGGTGAAAAGGTTTCTTCATAATCAATCCCTTCTTCTTGATTATATATTTGTGCAACCAACCTAGATTTGTTTCTAACTATATTTCTAGATTCATCAGATTTATTTCTAAACACCTATTTGGTTTATATGGTCAAATAATCCTTTAGTCTATCTACAAGTTTTCAAACTTTATTCATTTCAAATTGATTAAGTTTTTCTTGCATGTCCATTACCCAAAATTCATCATTGATTGCATCATTGATTTTTTTAGGTTCAAGTTGTGACAATAATGCTTGATGTTCAACTTGGTTTTTCAATGATGCTCTAGTTTGTGTTCCTCTATCTAAATCTCCAACAAAAACATCTAAGGGATGATTTTTATGTGTCCTAGTTGGTCTAGTAAAGTTAGGACTGGTTATTTTAGGTTCATCATTTTGATCTATTTCATTATGTATTGGATCAGAAGAATTTCCAGAACTGGGAGTTTTCATAGATTCCTTCATATAATGATTTGAGGATTTATCATTAATATCAATATTGGACATATCTTCTTCAATATTTTATGGTGAGGTCTTAGGATCATGTGGTTCCGTTTCATCAAACTTGACATATAAAGATTCATCCACACAGTTTGTTTTCTTATTAAAGACTCTATAATATTTTCTTGTTGTAGAATATCCAAGAAATATTCCTTCATCACTTTTGGGGGAGAATTTATCTAAATTGTATTTATTGTTCAGAATATAAACTTTACATCCAAATACTTTAAAATAACTTACTTTCAGTTTTATATTGTTCCAAAACTCATAAGGAGTTTTCTTAAGGATGGGTCTGATTAAGACTGTATTTATTATTTATCATGTTTTATTAACTTCATTAGCCCATAAATAAATTGATAGGTTATATTCATTAAGCATAGTTCAGGAAATTTTCTGTAGGGTTATATTTATTCTTTCTACCACACCATTTTGTTGAGGTGTCCTAGGAGAAGAGAATTTATTATTATAGCCATTTTGTGAGAAACAATATTAAAAATCTTGATTCTCAAACTCATGAGCATGACCAATTCTAAAGGATTTAATCATAAGCACTCTAAGATTTTCTATAATCCTAGCATACTTAGTGAAGTGAGAACAAGCTTCACTCTTGTGAGCTAAGAAAAACGTCCAGGTATACCTAGAGAAATAATCTATAAGGACATAATCATAGTGCTTACCATTGAGGCTTGAAACACTAAAGGTTCCAAAAAATTGTCACGAGCCATCCTTGGGACCTGTGCCATGACTACCCCAAGTCCGCCTTCCATAGGACAGGGGCTGGCGACTAGCACCAAAGGTGTAAATCCCTAATCTGGGAAAACATTACCTTTATAAAAAGTAACACACATAATCAGAGTACAAAACTAGGAGAAAAACACTAAGCAATACTACATATAGAAGAAGTGTTGGAAAGTAAAAGGGGCCGAAAATACAATATCAACAGCAAAGTACAGGTACAACTGAAATAAAGTACAACAAAAAAAGGACAAACAACTGAAAGGTAAATAACAGCTCCTGGATCGTCCTCCGGGGTTCCTATCTCAAGGGTAGCTACATATGGCCACCTCATAAATCCATGACCGTCAGACTTCTTTTTGTACCAACTCGTCATAAGGTCCACCTACAGGTACCATCCAGTCCTGGTGCTCTCGGCCTCCGTCAGCATTGTCTGTCATCTGCATCCAACACAACGTGGTACGAGTATAGCCCGTACAGGGGTGAGTATAACGATACTCAGTAGGGACCCCAAGACTCTCAAGGTCTCACAATATCCAACCAGAATAAACAAAAAGTAAAGAATCAATGGATAACCCTTACTTAAGTATATTCCCATAAATATACCTAAGTTATTTTGTAACCCATCTCAATTATGAGGTAAAATCAAAAGTCACTGACTCAGCTCAAACCAGGATTTAATTCTTGGGGTAGTATCAAGTAACATCCACAATCAAACTTTCAGAATCTCAGTTGATGGTGTACTCATCCTCTATAGAGTAAAGTGGGTTTGTCGTGTCACACAGAGGCACTTCCCACCTTCTTAGTCTACTATGGTACTACTCTTATCGAGTACCGTGGGTCTGCTGTGTCACACAGAGGCACTCCCCACTGTGGGTCTTCCGCGCTCACACAGAGGGGCTCCCCCTCGTAGCCTGCTGAGGTACTCCTCCTGTCGAGTACCATGGGTCTGCTGCGTCACACAGAGGTGCTCCCCACTCTGGGTCTGCTGCGTCACACAGTGGTGATTCCTACTTGGCTAGTCGAAACACTTCAAGTCGAAAGGTTAGCGCTTGTCAGGTATCAGCCAACTACTAGATCTCCGCACACCGGTAGCTCATCTCCGAGAGGATACGCTCCACGAGATATAGGTAGATACTCCTAAATCACTTAATTCCGTGAAAAATCATCTCAAAGGTCTACCTCGTCATAGGGACCTCCATGCAATAGACATTGTGTCAATCAGACGCCCGTTCTGTGAGTTATTGGCATTTCTGTTCTATGGGCCTGATTGGTTTTTAGGTTCAAACCAACCCGAACATACCCCAACTGTATCCAAACCTCAATTTGGGTATGCAAAAGGAAATGACTTGCTCTAAGATTTCTGTCTCTATAGACAATTTGTCGATCAGACACCCGTAACCCAAATTATGGGTGAAAAGGTGTGTTCGGGTCAAATGGTTTCGGACTGGGGTCCAACCCGGTCCGCGGGTCCGACTAGGCCCGAGGGGTAGACTAGCCCAAGGGCGGCTTGGCCTGAGGGCAGCCCGGCCAGAGGGGGCGGCCCGGCCCGGCGGCCCACAAGGCCTGGCTAGTTGGCTGGCTGGCTGGCACAGTGGCCCAGCTAGCCACATCCATGGGGGAAGGCATGTGCCCCCTGGCTTCTAAACGGATTAGTCGTTCGGGTGGGGACCCAAACAGGTACCAGGTGGCGCTGGTCCAGATGATACGGGACCTGAAGGGTCCCGATCCTCTCGGTTGTCCAAGCAGCCAGCCGCTCCACATCGCTGGCATCCGACCCGATGTCGGCCATCCCAGCTCCTCCACCGCGGCACGATGGCACCACGGTTCTGCTCTTCCACACGCCATGACGGCACCACGCCACCTCCACCGCGGCCCGGCCTGACAGTAGCCTCCAACTCCTCCACTACAGCACGATGGCGCCATGACCACCATCAGACCGCCGCAACCCTCCTAGTCATGGCCCCTTCCAACCACGCGGTAGGATAGTGTCACACCTCTCTGGTGACCCAGTGTCCCTTGGGCCACCGGTTTTCTTCACGGCTAGGCCGACGCCGGTCGCGTTTCTCTACCGCGATCCACTCTTCCAATGGCACAGTTGCTCTGCCTCCATCATCAACAAACGAGATCAATCAAAGGGGGAGGTTTGGGACGTGTTCGTGTGGTCCGTGCCCTCCACATTACATTGATATCAATTGGAAATTTACATTCCATAAGTTGAATGATGTAGAACGGGAACAAATTCAACCCAAACACCTACCTCGTATGACGATGCTCATTGATGATGTTTCGGAAAGGCGGCGTCGATTCATCAATATTGGGAAATGAAGAGGATATCCGTCATTGGCGGATGAGCATTCGGAGGTGACAAAGTTGAGGACGACATTTTTCGCGGTCGACTCCTTCTCTTTTGGCACAGTTGAAGATCGATGTAGGTGTCTATCGTTTTTCGGTGGAGAGCTCTTCTCCTCCTCAACTCTCCTTTTCATGCTCTCCCAAAAAGACCAAAGCCCAACAAATCAATAGATTAAGTCATCCTATTAATTTTTTGGCATGGAATTCAAAAAGGGGGTTTAATTAATTGAGTGATTAAATTATATTAATTAATTAAGAGGGTTGGAGTAATAAATTGGTGGGGGAAGTTCAAGGGTTTTACCACTTAATTGGGGGTTCCAAGGGGATACAACCCCCTGGTGGTACCCACCAGTATATCCTCCCAAGGGAGGTTATGTGCGGGTGGGACCCACCACCATAACCTCCCATGGGAGGTTAGGGTGTGGTGGCCCCCACCACTAACCACCTCTTGGTGGTTTTAACCACCTTAAAAATAAAAAAATATGTTACACTTATTTTGATTTAACTTATTAAAAAACCAAAATCTAACTTTCATCCTCGTCAGAACACAATTGCGATGAAGTTCTTACTAAGTAATCACCGATTCTATGAGCTCAACGGTGCCCTCAGATTTCAATTTCAAGCACCGGTTCAAAAGTTATAAATACCACTCATACGTCTACTAAACGTACATGAAAAAAACTTCAGAAATTGATTCCGGGCACACTGGGCCTCAAGAATCAAGCGTTGTAAATTTTCACGGACTCATAAAAATCCCATGAATTTAAGAAAAAAAAATTCCACGGAATTTCCTAGTCTTTACATTCTCCCCACCTCAGGGATTTACATCCCCATAAGCTACAACTAGAACAATGGAAACAAAAAGGGGTACTGAGCATGCATCTGAGCCTCCCGCTCCCATGTGCTCTCCTGGAGGTTCTCGTGCTGCCAGCAACGCGCACCAGAGGTATCGATCGTCCACATAAGACCCGCTCCTGTCGATACTCAATCTACATTGGAACCTCCGTGAAAGTCACCCCATCATTTATGTCCATCTCTCTATGGTCGATGATGTGGGAAGTGTCGTGCAGGTATCTCCTCAACTGAGATACATGGAAGACGTCATGCACACAGTGAAACTGAGGTAGAAGAGATAAGCGGGAAGCCACCTTTCCTACTCTACTGAGGACCTAGAAAGGTCCGATGAATCATGAAGACAACTTTCCACCTTAACCAAATCTCTGTAGACCTTATCTATGTGAGACACATAAAAAGACATGGTCTCTATCCTCGAACTCCGGAGGTCTCCATCTAC
The DNA here is from genome assembly GCA_963277665.1 of Viscum album. Lineage (NCBI taxonomy): Eukaryota > Viridiplantae > Streptophyta > Magnoliopsida > Santalales > Viscaceae > Viscum > Viscum album. The sequence goes on from OY728146.1 coordinate 552,123,261, forward strand.
TGTCAGCATATGACTTATGCCTGCTCTGTGCAGTCTTCATCTACTCCTGGATGATTTTCACCTTCTTCATGGTATCCCATACCGTCTCTGGTCCCACTAGTGTTGACTTCCCTGGGTCTGTCCAGCACAGTGGTGATCTGTAAGGTCGACCATACAAGGCCTCGAAAGGTTCCATACCGATGGTGGAGTGATAGTTGTTGTTGTAGGCAAACTCTACCAATGGTAAGTGATCCTCCCAACTACGACCGAAGTCTAGGAAACATGCGTAGAGAATGTCCTCGAGGGTCTAGATGGTCTGCTTGGTCTGACCATCTATCTGAGGATGGAAGGAGGTGCTCAAGTGAAGCTATGTCCCAAAACCCTCCTACAACCTCTTCCATAGCTGAGAAGTAAACCATGCATCACGGTCGGAGACAATAGAAGGAGGTACTCCATGAAAACACACAATATTCTGCACATAGAGGTATCCCAAGGTCTCTACTGATCCCTACTCTTTGATCGGTAGTAAGTGGGCCGACTTGGTGAGTCGGTCAACAATCAACCATATCAAATCGTGACTCTTAGATGTACATGGAAGACCCCTCACAAAGTCCATGGATATCCCATCCCACTTCCACTCTGGGACCTCTAAAGGATGAACCAAGCCTGTTGGTACTTGGTGCTCTGCCTTCACTTACTGACAAGCAAGGCACTATGAGACAAACTCCACTACAGCCTTCTTCAAACCTGGCCACTTGTGCTGTCGTCGATGGTCCTGATACATCTTCGCCACTCCTGGATGTACCGCTAGAGGGGAAGTGTGGAACTCCCTCAACACTTCCTCTTGAAGTGCAACTGGTACCATGGTACATACTACTAAGAGGATGACGTGCTCCCCACATTCAGAAAATCCATCAGGTGCATGCCCAGTGGATATCTAAGCACGTCGCGTCTCGCAGTCAACGTCCCCATATTGCACCTCCCCGACTTTCTGAAGGAGTGGGGGAGTGATAGTAAAAGACTTTAGGAATGATGCTCCATCCCTATCCAAAAGGGATATCTGTAAGGTGGACAACTACTCTGTCACCTCTCATAGCAGTTGAATACCAGTCCTCCTGCTGAGCGCATGTGCAACAACATTCCCATTCCCAGGAGTATAGACTATCTCAAAGTCATAGTCTTGGAGGAACCCAAGCCATTGCTGCTGTCTCAGGTTCAGGTCCTTCTAAGAGAAGATATACCAGGGACTCTTGTGATCAGAGTACACGGTAAAACGTTCATCCATCAGATAGTGCCACCACATATTCAAGGAGAAGACCAATACTGCTAACTCTAGGTCATGTGTAGTATAGTTCTGCTCATTCTATCTCAGCTACCAAGAACCATATGTGATCACAGTTCGCTCCTACCTCAGGACACACTTGAGTCTGGTCCCTGATACGTCGTAGTAGAGTAAGTACCGTACAACCTCCTCTGGAAGCCTCAAGATGGGGGAACTAGTCAACCTCTGCCTCAGCTCTTGGAATCTCTACTGGAATCTCTACGAACACACGAAGGGTTGCCCCTTCTTCGTCAGGGATGATAGTGCTGTAAAAACTCTAGAGAAGTCTCGGACGAATCTCTTGTAGTATCCATCCAAACCCCGGAAGCTCCGTACATCTATCAAACTTCTGGGTGGCTCTCAAGCAAGTACCGCCTCAATCATCGCTGGATCTACAAAAATTCAAGCCTTTGAGATGACATATCCCAAGAAGTGAACCTCTTTACTCCAAAACTATCACATAGAGAGCTTACCATAAAGCCAATGCTCTCAGAGTGTGTCCAGTACTACATGAAAATAGTAGGCATGCTCCTCCCCAGTAGTCGAGTAGATCAGAATGTCGTCGATGAAGACTACGAAAACGTGATCGAGGTATGGCTAGAAGATCCTGTTCATGAGACACATGAACACTATTGGAGCATTGGTTATGCTGAAGGGAATAACCAAGAACTCATAGTGGCCATACCGACACCTGAAGATCGTCTTCAACACATCCTCATCTCAAACTCTAAACTGTTGATATACTGATCTGAGTTCTATCTTTGAGAACCACCGTTCTCTCTTGAGCTGACCAAAGTGGTCATCAATCATCGGAAGTGGGTACTTGTTCTTTATGGTCACCTAGTTCAGGTGAAGGTAGTCAACACCATGCCTCAAGATCCGATCTTCCTTCTTAGAGAATAGAATCGGGGCTGCCTAGGGAGAAACACTGGGCCAGATGATTCCCTTCCCCTGCAAGTCCTCTAGCTGTACCCGCAGATCACGAAGTTCAGCGGGAGCCATCTGATATGATGGAGTAGATATTAGTGTCTTCTTCAGGTACATGTCAATGTATAATTCCTCCTCTCTGCGAGGAGGTAGTCCGGAACATCGTCTGGGAAAACATCCATGTACTAGTCCACCACTACAGGATAAGTCAGACTCTCCACATCAACTGATCCGAGGGTAAGACAAGCCAACTGGTGAGTGATCAGCTGCACCCTCCTCCGAGTAAGTTATTCCTATGCTGAAAAGGTTCCCTTCTCGACGGTGAAGGTGAACTTGGTCCCATCTGTGTGCACACACCCCACTTTGCGCCTAATACAGTCAATCTGAGCATGGACTGTAGATAACTAGTCCATGCCCAAGATGACGTCATAAGGCCTCGACGCCACTACAAGAAGATCCCAGTCGAAGCTCTCACCTCCTAGAGTAATCTCACACTACCGGCACTAGTGCGTAATTGTCGAGTCTTCTCCCGTAGGAGTCTCTAACTGTAAGGATCGAGCCATCAGCTCCGTTGGAATCTCTTAGCTCCAAACGAGGGAAGTGGCTATGAAAGAATGATTGGAACCTGTGTTGTAAGAACTACAACTAAGGTGGATTAGAGAGAGATAATACCTTGAATAATCTCTGGAGCACCATGTTCGTATTCCTTAGTGGCCTGAAACTGAGCTCTCCCATATCAACCTACTCCCTACAGTCGGGGTGGAACTCCTGGTGGTGGTGGCGGTAGCACCTCATAACATCATCCACCGCCAGCTACTCGACCAGCTCCTATGCCATGTCCACCTGTGCCATGCGGACCACCTCGATCAAACTTCTGCCATTTCCTGGGTGGTCCCTCAACTGTCTGTTGATCATCGGAACAGAAGGTTGGACAATCACGATCCATGTAACCCTACCGGCCTCATGTGTAACACTGTCTGCTCCTAGCTGGTATGTCACTGCCTCAGGTGCCGCACACAACTGATCCTGAGTCTTGCGGTCATCCACCCATGGGTCTTGTCCTCTTGGACCTCTGCGTCATCTGTCTACTCTCACCTGTAGAAGAATCTGCTGCATGTCGACTAGTAGTGGGTCTCATTGCTGGTGTCTACTCAACAAGAAAACTATCTACTAGGAGGGCTCTCTCCAACACCCCCAACTATGTCGGGATGCTAAGGGAGATCATTGAAGCCATGATCTCTTTCTTGAGCCCCTGCTCGAAGGTCTGAGCCCTGAAGAATGGGTCATGTACCATATCTGTGGAGTAGCACGAGAGGTCGGTGAACCTCGCTGAGTACTGAGCTACATTCATGCTACCCTGCTGTAGATGTTGTAGCTCATGTATTCGCACTGCACGAAGGGTGTATGGTACAAAATCTTCCTGGAATAGGCTCTCAAAGTCTTCCTATAGAAGTGTTGCATCATCATGGACCTAGAGCATCAGGCTCCTCCATCTTCCTGCTGCTGCCTAAAGAAGACTAGCAGCAAGGATCACCATGTAGTCTCCTGGTGTCCCTACTAGCTTGAAAACTCTCACCACAGCCTCCACCCAATCCTCAGCCACTTGTGGGTCCGTCTCTCCCCGGAACCTGGGTGGCCTCTGGCGCTGGAACTCATGCAACGCGCTCAAGTGGAACACATCATCTGCTGTTGGGGCTGGTGGAATCAGTGGCCCAACGGGAAGTGGTATCACTGGTGTCTCTACTGGTAAAGGGTCCTGCACCGAAGCCTCCTCGCTCAATGTCCTGTAAGAGCGTATGACTCTCGGGGATCTGTGGGGAGGCATCCTGAAAGAAACATATGCGATACGGTCAAATGTTTTTACCTGGAGAGCTGACCTGGTTGAGCTGACTTAAAGAAAGAAATTTGAAAACACACATGCAATCAGTGTTTTTGTGTACTAAGTCGGAAATCAGAAGTAAGGGTTCTGGTGTATGGATATGTCGGCCACCGCACCAAAACTGAACTCCCGGAACCGAAAACCATACTCAGTACCCTCAACACTATTGCTTCACAGAAAAGAAAGTTCAGAGTCCTAAGTTCTACTATATAACCGACTCCTCTGATACCAATTTGTCACGACCCGTCCTCAGGACCCGTGCCGTGACAACACCAAGCTCGGCTTCCATAGGCCAAAGGCTGGAAACTAGCCCCAAATGAGTAAATTCTTAAGATGGGAAGGAATTGTATTTATAAAAGGTAATACACACAATCGGAGTACACAACTGGAAGTAAAACACTAAGCAATACTGCATACAGAAGAAGTGCTGGAAAGTAAAAGGGACTAGAAATAAAATCCCAACAGTAAAGTATAGGTACAACTAAAAGTAAGTACAACTAAAAAAGGGGCAAATAGATGAAAGGTAAAGAGCAGCTATTGGATTGTCCTCCGGGGTTCCTAACTGAAGTGTAGGTACAGATGTCCACCTCAGGACTCCACATCCGTCATACTTCTCTGTGTACCGACTCATCATAAGGTCCACCTACAGGTGTCATCCAGTCCTGGTGCTCTCAGACTCTGTCAGTGATCTCTGTCGTCTGCATCCAACAGAACAAGGTTCGGGCATATCCTCTGCAGGGGTGAGTATAATGATACTCAGCAGGGACCCCAAGACCCTCAAGGTCTCATAATATATAACCAGGATAACCACAAAGTAAAGAAACAATGAATAAACCTTACTTAGGTATATGCCCATACATATACCTATGTTATTTAGTAACCCATCTCAATCATGAGGTAAAATAAAAAGTCACTGACTCAGCTCAAACCAGGATTTCATTCTTGGGGTAGTAGAAAGTAACATCCAAAGTCAAACTGTCAGAATCTCGGATGATGGTGTACTCCTACTCTATAGAGTACAGTGGGCATGCCGCGTCACACAGAGGTGCTTACCACCTTCCTGGACTACTGTGGTACTGCTTATATCGAGTACCGTGGGTCTGCTGCGTCACATAGAGGCGCTCCCCACTGTTGGTCTGTCACGCTCACACAGAGGTGCTTCCCCTCGTAGCCTGCTAAGGTACTCCTCCTGTTGAGTACTGTGGGTCTGATACGTCACACAGAGGTGCTCCCCACTATGGGTCTGCCGCATCACACTGAGGAACTTCCCAATGGGCTATTTGAAACACTCCGAGTCGGAAGGTTAGCAGTCGTCAGGTATCATCCAGCTACTAGATCTCCGCACACCGCTCACTCGTCTCTGGGAGAATCTGCTCCATGAGCTATAGGTCAATACTCCAAATGTCATGTAGTCCCACACAAAATTATCTCAAAGGTCCACCTCATTATAGAGATCTCAATGCAACAGATGGCGCGTCAATCGGATGCTCAGTCTGTGAGTTATTGGCATTTCTGTTCCAGGGGCCCAGTTGGTTTTTAGGTTCAAACCAACTCAACCGTACAACAGCTATATCCAAAACACCAGTGGGGTATGGAAAAGGAACCATCTCGTTGTAACATTTCCATCTCCATAGATAGTTTTTCAATCAGGCACTCGTAGCCCAAATTATGGGCGAAAAGGTCTGTTGGGGTCAAAAGGATTTAGATTGGGGTCCGAACCGGTCCGCATGTCTGACCCGGCCCGAGGTGGCGGCCCAGCCCGAGGGTGGCCTGGATTGAGGGCATCCTGGCCCAAGGGGGCGGCCCGGACCGAGGGAAGCCCACCCCGATGGGGAGGCCCGACCCGAGTGGGCGGCCCATCCTGTGTGGGCAGCCCGGCCCGACGGCCCGTGTGGCACGGCTGGCTTGTGGCCCACACGACCGGCTGGCTGGTGGCCCGCATGGCGGGCTGGCGGGCGGCCCGGGTGGCCAGATGGAAGGCTGGCCCAGCGGCTCGGCTATCTGCATCCAGGGGGAAGGCGTACGCCCCTAGCTCCCAAACAGCTTAGTCGTTCGGGTGGGGACCCAAACCGGCGCCAGGTGGCGCCGGTCCAGATCACGCGATACCCAAAGGGTACCGCTCCTCCCAGCTAGCCGAGGGGCCAACCACTTCACATTGCAAGCATCCGGTTCGATGCCGACCGTCTCGGATCCTTTGTGGTGGCACGACGGCACCGCGGTTCTGCTCTTCAATGCAGTGCGACGACACCGCGCCACCTCCGCTGCGGACCGGCCTTCTCGCGGTCTCCAGCTCCTCTGCCGCAGTGCGACGGTGCCATGGCCTCCGTCCGACCACCATGGTCCTCCTGGCTGCGGCCCCTTCCACCCACACGACACGACGTTGCTGCGCCTATCCAGCGACCCGGAGGCCCTTGCACCACCAGTTATCTTCGCGGCCGGCCCGATTCCAGTCGCGTTGCTCCGCCGCGATCCATTCTTCCGGCAGTGCCGTGGCGCTACCTCCATTTTCAACAAACGAGATCAATCAAAGTGGGAGGTTCGGTCCGTGTTCATGCGGTCTGTTCCCTCCACTTTACTTTTATATCAATTGGAAATTTACATTCCATAAGTTGAACGATGTAGAACAAGAACAAATTCAACCCAAACCCCTACCTCGCTTGACGACGATCGTTGATGAAGTCACGGAAAGGCAGCGTCGATTCGTTAATGTTAAAAAAGTAAGAGGATATTTGTCATTGGAGGATGATAATTCTGAGGTGATGAAGTCGAGGAAGGTGTTTCTCGCGGTAAACCCATTCTCTTTTGGCACGGTTGAAGATCGATGTAGGTATTCATCGTTCTTCAGTGGAGTGATCTTATCCTCCTCAATTCTTCTTTCCAAGCTCTCCCAAAAAGACCAACACCCAAAAAATCAATAGATTAAGTCATCCTATTATTTTTTTTCATTGAATTCAAAAAGGGGGTATAATTAATTGAGTGACTAAATTCAATTAATTAATTGAGAGGGTTGGTGTAATAAATTGGAGGGGTAAGTTCAAGGGTTTCACAACTTAATTGGGGGTTCCAAGGGGTTACAACCCCTGGGTGGTCCCCACCAAGATATCCTCCCAAGGGAGGTTATGTGTGGGTGGTCCCCACCACAATAACCTCCCATGGGAGGTTAGGGTGTGGTTTCCCCCACCACTAACCACCTCTTGGTGGTTTTAACCACCTTAAAAATAAAAATGAGTTACACTTATTTTTATTTAACTTATTAAAAAACCAAAACCTAACTTCCATCCTTGTCAGAACGCAACTACGGTGAAGGTCTCACTAAGTAATCACCAATTATGTGAGCTCAACGGTGCCCACATATTTCAATTTACAGCACCGGTTAAAAATTTATAAAATCCCGCTCGTATGTTTACTAAACACACCCAAAAAAACTTCATAAATTTATTCTGGGCACACTAGGACTCAGAATCAAGCACCGTAAATTTTTGAGGACTCTTAAAAATCCCATGAATTTAATAAAAAAAATTCCATGGAATTTATAGGCCTTTACAAAAATCCATGTGAACCAACTTAAGAGGTTGAGAGGTAGTTACTTCTTTCTTTGGTTTGAAAAATGATTTATGTTGCTTTCCTTTTTGAAAAGGATTGTACACCTTATTATATAGAAACTTTAATTTGGGTAGGTCTTTAACTAAAAAATTTCTAGTTAACTTCGTAAGAGAGTATATGTTGCAATTTCCTAGTCTTCTGTGCCAGATCCAGGACTCATTGTGAAAGGCATTTAGACAGGAAACATTCTGTGAGGCTAGTTGCCTAGATTTATAGCATATACATTATCATTTCTAAGATCATTAATACTAAGTTATTATTGGCCTAAAAAACATGGAATGAATCCTTTTTGAATTTAAAATTAAATCCATCATCACATAGTTGAGATATTCTAAGCAGGTTATACTTTAATCTATCAAGATAAAGTACTTTAGAAATTGAAATAGAGTTAGGGTTACCAATCTGGGCTAGGCCAATGATTTTTCCTTTACTATTTTCACCAAATGTTACATGTCCTCCATCAATATTGATAAGACTTTTAAGGATTGAATAGTCCCTTATCATATGTCTTGAACACCCACTATCCAAGTACCACATATTTCTACAGGATCTCTTTAGGAAATTTACCTACAAAACAGTTCATCCAAGAAATGAATTTGGTAACCATATTTTTATGGGTCCACATACATTAGTAATATAAGCTTAAGAAATCCAAAATTGTCTTATGGGCTTCCAATATGCAAAATATATAGTGTTTGAAAAAAAACTCTGTTTGGTCCTGAATAATTGAATGCAGTAAAAAAATTCTTGGAACTGGAACTTGCAATAAAATAATGGGTTTTGAAGAAGGAAGGAGATTTTATAGATTTGGTTACAAATTGTGGTTTGGATAAATTATTTTTACCAGGTTGATATCCTATCCTAGAAGTATTCTTAGGATCTATTTTTTTACCAAGAATTTGAGTAAGGGTATGTTTCCCATTGGTGAACTTTTATAATTCCTTTTTCAATTTCTCATTAGATATTTTTAACTCATTTTTCCCTTGAGTAGTTGAGCATTTTCTTCATTTTTAGTTATAAGTTTAGATTTAACAGTCACAGTAAGAGCAAGTTGTTTCTTCAAATATTTATACTTATCTTTTAACTCATTGAATGTTTCTTTCAGAATGTTTTAATATTCAAATAATTCATCATTTTTCATATTATTAGACTCACTTTATTTTTCATAATAATAAGAATTATGTACAGGAGAGTCTAAAGTGACCTCAGTTGTGTTTATCCTAAAACACATATTATATATATCCTAATTTTCATTACAAGATGAAGCAAATTCACTGGAGTTATCCTTAAAGGCACTCCATGTGGCATTCATTGCTTTTTTATACCTTCTATTTGTATTTTCATACTTCTTATTGTATTTCATCATTGAACATTCATCCTTGATATTTCCTTTTATTTTACATTCATAGAAAATTATATCTTCTATTTTATCAATTCTCTTCAAATCCCTTTTCTATTTCTCTTGTTATCACACTTTCCTTTGTAATTGGGCTTTCTGAAAAACATCTTTTTCATATAAATTTTTTGAATCTTCTAGCCAGCTGGGTCATTTCTTCATCGCTATTTGAAGATGATTCTTTACTAATAGAGCTTTTAACATCAGCTTGAACTTTCTTCTTATCATTACTTTTAGAGGCAGTAGTCTTGAAGGCTATAAACCTTCATTTTGGTTCATCCTGTTCTTGATTTACCTTCAATTCCTATTCATACATTATTAATTTTCCAATAAATTCCATAACTGGTATCTTATCAATGTCGCACGATTATTTAATAGATACAGATGTCCCTCGATATCTCTCTAGAAAGCATCATAGAATCCACATAATCTACTCATTACCTATAACTTCTCTTCCTAAAGAAATCATGGTATTTAAAATTTCATTGAACATGAGATACATATCAGATATAGATTCACCAGGATTCAATATGAAGTTTCTATATTTAATAGTATAAGTATTTAATCTCATTTATTTGACATTAGATTTTCCCTCATGAGAAATAGATAGAGTGTCCCAAATCTCATGTGCAATTTTATAAGAAGAAATATGATTAAACTCTTCATCTATTAGGACACTATATAGAGCATTCATTTCTTTATAATTGTTGTTATTGGAAGTCTTGGTAGGTTCATCCCAAGTGTTTCTAGCAGTTTTAGGAATTGCATATTTACTTTCAATAGCAGTATAGATTTAAAATCTCATGTGTTATAGATGTATTTTTAGTTTAAGCTTGCACTGAGCATAGTTATTTCCATTAAAGAAAGGTGGTCTATTGGTAGCAGCCCCTTCTAATCTATTATCCATGATATAAATTGTAAAATAATTTCACATAGTTAAAAATTTATAAATAATAGAAATTTTAAGATCTTTGAAAATAACTACAATCATAGTTGAAACTGACAATAATTATTAAAAGCCTCTGATACCAAATTTTGGTCAGAGTAGATCACTCAAGAGGGGGGTGAATTGAGTATATATAAAATTTTCTGTTAAAAATGTTTCTTTGAAAGATATCCCCCAATTAAAATATAATCAAAGTCAGTTTGTACTGAATTTATAAAAGTATTAAATGTTTAATTAATTTCTAAGAAGATTGATTAATTATTAGCTTTATCAATTTAATGATTAGTAAAACTTTTCAAACTAATCTACTGATTCAAACTTCATATAAACACATGCTAAACTAACTATGAATGTTTAATTTAGATTTATTTGAAGAGAAATAAACACATATCAGATTAAACAAAAAGATAAATACACAGTAGATAAAAACAAGAGGTTCAGTCTCAAGCTAAGACTTAGTCCTCTCCACTTGGTGATCACCTGCCACCAAGTAGTTTATATTAATAAACTTTTGGATCCAAACCCTAGATTGGGGTTTACAACAGCACAAAAGGCTGTCCGGATCACAGTTGACCTCTACCACAGTTATTTGTGGGAAAAACAACAAACAGATTACACTTGATCTCTTCCACTATTCTATGTGGGATATAAGTGAAAAAAGATAATGAGTGTGAGGATATTGAGTATCCTCTAGTTATGCTCATGTGACTATGTGTGTGTAATAGAAAAATACACACACTGCAAAAAAAGTAATCAAAATAAAACAACAAATATATAGATGAGTAATAGAGTTAATAAGTCTTTGTGTGTTATGTAGTGAAGCTCTGGACTAGATTGAAGTAGGGAAAACGATATTTGGGTCCTCTTCTAGAAGATGGCTTCAGAACAGAGTATTTTGGTTTCTATACTCTACCTTCGAGGTGTGAAAAGTTAATCTCTTTGATGTTAGGATGTTCAATGAAATTCAACATGATCCTTCTTATCTTATTGAACTCCTTATGTACTATAGCTTCAAATTATTGGAATTTTCAACACGGATTTTTAGTTATTCGGTTTTCACTATTTTGTAGATTCGCCTATTCTGTATAACACCCACACTTTGCATGGTTTAGCTTGTAATACTTTTATACTTCAAGCTCTAGCAGGAATGAAGATCTCCCCACGTGCATGTACCTTGTACTGTCTACGGATAGTCCTACAAAAAACATTAAATAATGCCAGAAACAATAATTTGTCTAAATATGACTGTTAGAAATAAATTTGAATTAATAAATTGGAAACAATATTTATGAATATCAGTGAGTCATAAGTATTAGTGACTCATTTTCATCGGTCTATCATCATCGGTCTACCAGCATTGGCGACTCTGAGTATTGGTGAGTTATTTCAATCGGTATCGGTGAATCAGAGTATCAGTGAGTTGTTTGTGCTATCGATCTATCACCCATTGGTGTGTCAATCATTGTTGTGTCATCCATTAGTGTGTCGATCATAGGTTTGTCATCCATCACTGTGTTGATCATTGATGTGTCGTCCATCGGTGTGTCGATCATAGGTGTGTCGTCTATCAGGGTGTCAATCATCGGTGTGTCATCCATTGGTGTGTCGAACATCGATGTGTCGATCATCGGTGTGTCATCCATCAGTGTATCAATCGTCGGTGTGTCATCCATCAGTGTGTTGATCATCATTGTGTTGTCCATCGCTATGTCAATAAAAATTAATGGTGCCAGGGACTCTGAGAGACTTAAGAAGTGTATGTCTTACACATAGCACTACTAGATTATGTGACATCCATAAATACATGGAAATATACACTTTTAAATACATTGAAGCATAAATATAGTTTATTGAGTTATTGAACTGAATTGTACAGTATTACATAATTGATTTACTTAGAGATATTAAATGGCATGAAATAATAGAATCTGTAGATTGGCATTATTTGTGATTACAAAAACCATTATATCATAGAGAGTCCAAAGAAAAGTATGATGTACTTTTATCCTTTTATAGGTGACCCATGATTGGTTATGGAAGGAATCCAAAAAATTTCCTTCTTAATCAAATTCACCCAAATATCAATGTTCCCTAAAAGTTCGGGTGTATTTTGACTTCATAAACACTTCTCAAAGCTTCTTGATTTTTCTTCAAAATTCATCTCATACTATTACTTTCAATTTCTAGTCCAATGTCATTTTATGAATCTAATTTTATAAATCTTATTTCATCAAAAAAAAGTTATATACCAATTTAATGTGAATATATTATAAAATAGATACCACTCTGAATGCTTAATACAACCATTCTTTTGAATGCCAAGCCCCCCTTAACATCACATTCAGCAAGCTCCTTCATATTTTCTCCCAAAACCACTTTAACTTATTTACATTTTATATTGACCCACTTTATTGATAAAAAAATAAATTCATCCCATTTTAAAATATTTAATACATTTTTTATCATCTTATTTTCTTTTCTTTTCATTCATCTCTCACAAGAAATTCTTCCTCTAATTATGATGGAATACCAAGTCCGATAAACATTTTATTTCTTTTCTGAATATGATAACACTTAAAAATAATTTCTATTTTCCCATAAACTTCATTCTCATGCCTTTGAATATTTTTGAGGATTGGTTTCTTTTGTTCCTAACTTATAATTTAATTTATTGAAACTTTTTAATCCTACATCAACCTATTTATTTCCTTTTTAGCTTGAATCTGATTATCATGGGTATAATCTTTCTGAGTATGATTGGCTTGGATATGATCATCTTGATCATCTTGGGTATAATTAGCCTGGATACAATTATACTGGGTATAATCTTTTGAGTAATATTCTCAAAAACCATTTCTTTTCAGAATACAATAGGCCTGAATCTTTTTCACTCCCCCTTTATTTCACCAAGATTGCATCATATGTTCCCTAATTAAAATATGATTTATGAAATATGAATCAACCACCCATCTTCAAATTTAATTATTCATAGACATGAAGACTCCAATACCATCAATTCAAGCAAACTGAATCAAGAGTGAATTTGATGTCCATTTACTTCCATCAAGCTATATTCTCTATGCGACCGATTCTCTCATTCTAGATAAAAGTAAAATCCTCAATATGATCTTCCCTGATTCTAAACCCAAGTCAAGTCTGATTAGAAAATTTTATTTCAAACATCTTCTCTTCATTATGAGGAACACAGTAATTCTGATTCTTTTGAAAACAATAATTAATTCTATTTTCAGTAAATAAAAAGTGAGATTATTTTATTTCTTCAAAAACCTTTCTTGACAACAAAAGACAACACATGAAAAAAACAAACTTTATCATCAACATGAACCTAACAATCACCCACTTTGGATTTTCTTTTTAACCAAGTTTCATAAATATATAAACATTGTATCCTCAATAAATGGTTTACTTATAAATAGTTCCAATCCTATGTGACCTAACTCATTATAAGAAACAAGAATCATTGATGACAAAACAATGATATCCAAGAGTAGTGATTATGAAAACCTTCTTAATCTTTCTTCCCCATCTCTTTTTAAACCATAGAAAATAATAAAAAATTTTCCTACAACCACTCTAACAAGTAGTTATAATAGTGCACTCTATGAAATATATTGATTTCACAGCTTACCCACAACTACCTCCTTTTTCATTTAAAAGGTATAGATTGTGGAAACAATTATCCACATTGGAAATTCAATAAAAAGGTAAGATTAGAGAGGGAAAATAAACACATACCTCAAACTTGATGAGAAAGAGGTTGAAAATCCATGTTCAACCTATATTTAGAGAATGATTCCTTTGGTAAAGGTTTTATTAAAATGTTAGAAACTTGTTTTGATTTTAAAAAATATTCCAGCGTCAATTCATTCTTCTCCACATGATATTTGATGAAATGATATTTTATATTAATATACTTTGAATAAGAATGTTAAACTATATTCCTGGTGAGATTGATTATATTCTAATTATCACAATCCAAGAGCAAGTGTAACTTTACTTCAACAAGTAAATCTTCCAATTGAGTTTTCATCCACAAAGTTTGAGTATTGGATTGAGTGTAAGAAACATACTCAGATTTAGTCATACTGAGAGTTACTGAATTGTATTTATTTGAATGTGAGCTAACATATTTATTTCTTAGAATGAATACTCCACCATATGTGGATCTTCTATAATCAACATTTTCTACCCCAATCAGTGTCAAAATACTCAAAATGTTCAATATTATCTGGGCTTCCATACTTGATTCTGAATTTATTTGTGCCTTTGATGTATCTAAGAATTATTTTCCCACCAAGTAAATGTAATTATTTTGGAGAACTCTGAAATCTTTCACATAAGATAACAACATAAACAATGTAGAGTCTTGATGTGGTCAAATACAAAAAAATTCCAATCAACTTTTAGATTTTTTTCTGATCAACTTATTTTACTTCTCTATCTTTTGAAAACTTTGTTCCCACTGAAATACATGTGGAAACAGATTTTGAATTTTCTATGTTAAACCTCTTAAGAAGTTTCTTAGCATTATTTTATTGAGAAAGAAAAATTTATTTATCCTTTTATAGGATTTTTAACCCGAGAAAGTATTTCATTTTTCCATAGCATGGATATTTCAAATACCATTTTTATCTCTTCAGAAAATTTTTACAAATTCTTTAATCATCCCCAACAATGATAAAGTCATCAAAATAAATAATTATAATGAGAGAATACTTATAACTCTATCTGATGTAAGGATTTTTATCCACTCATCTTTTATTCAAATTAATCATCCTTAAGAACATATCCAAATTAGAATACCATTCCCTCAGAGCTTGTTTTAGGCCATAAAATGCCCTTTTTTTAATCTGCACACATGACTTTCATATTTTCCAATAAAAAAGGCACATGTTTGTTCAACATAAGCTTCCTCTTCCAGATACCAATTCTGGAATTCAGATTTAACATCCATTTGAATGATCTTGTAGCCTCATTGTGAAAAAATAACAAGAAAGATTTTTATTGTTTCAAGTCATTCCACAAGAGAAAAGGTTTCATCAAAATCAATGCCTTCAATTTGTTAATACCCTTTACAGACAAATCATTCGTTGTTTCTTATCACTTCACCTTCTTTATTACGCTTGTTTTAAAAAACCCACTTTTTTCCAATAATGTTTTTGTTTTCAGGCTTGGGTACAAGGTTCACATGTATCATTTTTTTTCAATCTGATCCAAATATTTATTTATGGTTTGAACCCATTTCAGATACTTAAAATCTTCATTCACATCATTCGGATCCACTTTTGAATACAAATAAGTATGTGTAGTAGAATTTGTTGTTCTTCTTGTTTGAAACTTATAAGGTTGATCACAAATTATATTATGATATTACACTTTCTTCCTCATCCTAGGATAATATTTTTGTGAATATTCTTCATAAATAGAAATTGACGTGTCAGATTATTCTTCTTGAGTATGAATACAATTTCTAGTATCCTTATCAAATTTTTTTTCTTTAACATTTTTTTATTCCCAAATATGTTTTTCTTTATCAGCTATTTCTATTAATTTCATATCAATAGATTCAAAAATTTATTTTTTCTCTTTTTTTAAGCATCTATATCCTCTTCTTTCTAGATCATAGCGAATAAATATTATAACTTCACCTTTATACTCAAAATTTCCATAGTTTCCACCTTTATTATTTATAATGCATGGACTTCCAATCAATTTTAAAATTTTATGACTGGGAGTTTTTCCATAAAAAAATTCATATGGAGTAATATATGAATTTTTATTGTAGAAAAAATGGTTTTGGATAAAAATGGTAGTACTCATGTCTTACCTCTAGAAGTAATGATAAAGGTCATGGTTAAGTAACATGGTCCTTCTCATTTCCACAAAACTTCTATTATTTCTTTTAGCAACCCCATTTTGTTGAGGAGCGTATGGAGAACTATAGTCATGCCGAATTCCATGATTATCAAGATGACTTTCAAATTCCTCACTTTTGTATTAAACACTACCCTATGTTCCCAAATTCATTTCTAAAAACTCACATTATTTATATTCTTACCTTATGAAACTTTTAAACACATCCAAAGATTTTGATTTGTGTTTCATATACATAACACAAGTAATGTGTGAAAAATTATCAATGAAAGTAATGAAATTATCTTTATTAGTTGATTGTTTTCTCATTGGCTTTCAAATACCAGAATGAATCTGCTCCAAGGGTAGTCTTGAACAAATCTCAAATTTCTTATGCACCATATTTGTAATATTTTATTTCTCATAAATAGTGCCACACCAATCTCTTATTCTTGGAAAATATTTAATTCCTCGAAAAAAAATTCTGTTAGATAAATTTCTCATGTTTCTTTTCCCTATGTGTCTCAATCTTTTATGCTACAATTTATTTTCTTCCACCATAATCAAGTAACAAGAGTTTTGTATTTCACCAACCTAAAAAAAGTTTCTTTTTATAAGTTGGCCTCTTCTAACAATCTTTACATATTCCTCACTTTTCACAAAAAAACCCATCTTTTTTTATGATAACTTTTTTACCCTCATCACAAAATTATGAAACACTCAGCAAATTGCGTTAAACCCCATCAAAATACAATTTTTTTGAATTTCATATTTTCATTCCCAATGATAGATGAAGTGACAAATTTTTTTCTCAATGATTAATCATTGATATATTTTACTATTCATTCCTTAAAATCTTTCACATTATCCAAAAATTTTAAATCTCCTGTCATATTTGAAGAACACCCACTATCAAGGACCCAAGGTAATTCTATTTTTGTAGATTTTAATGTAGTTTCAACCACAAGATCATTAACTTCTTCCATTTCTTTCTTCACCTATAGATTTTTAGAATTATTAAGAACCTTTTGTTGTTCCAAAAAAACAATTCTGCCTTTTGAAAGGTGTCCATGTTGTTCATGTAACATCCTGAGTTTTAACAAAGAAACATTACGTTCAATAATATATATGACATGTTACATTGAACATAAACAGACAATTAAATATTATAATTTAAATATTACCATTATAACATAGCCGTTGGAATAGTGGGAATGAATAGTATCAACTGAATTATAAAAATATGGTTAACACATGTTTAAATAATGATTCATTGGTTACCAAATTTTTTATAATGGAAATAAAAACTAATTGAATATAAAGGATATGTTTTTATGAAATCCTTTTTTAAAAAAGAATTTTTTTTATAAAATAATATCACTCTTTATGGATTTTTATTTAATAAAAAATATATTTTATATATTTAATTTAATGTTTTAAATTCATTTTATATGTTTTCTAGATATTATATAAGAAAAAATTAAAATTTTCAGACAAAAGAAGTATTTTTTTAAATTTTAGTTTTACCACCTTTTAATGGAGAACCCTTTTTAAATCTAGTTTTCCTCACTTTTATATGGTTTATTTTACAAAATAAACTTTTTAATTAGAAGTAGGAACCTCAAAATTTACTTTTGTTGAAATTTTGGGATTTTTTTTGATAAAATCTATATTTTAATGGATAGAGAAAAATAGTACATTTTCATCTAATTTATTTATATAGTTATATTGTACTTTTAATTGGGTTTAAAGTTCAATTGGATTACGTTTTTATCATATAATCTAATTTTGGTCATTGGAATTAATTTCACATTTAAATTTTACATAAACACATGTCAATATTCTAATAGTTTTTAGTTCTTAATAACCCACTTTCTGGTTTTGGTGATGAGAAATAATTTTAAATTAATTACTACAATGTGTGGGTTTTGAATTTGAAAAAATGGATTCCATATTTTGAATTAATGTAATTTTTTTTAAATAGATACCTTTTATTTTTGGACATTATGAATAGTAACATCAGTAATTATTATTTTTATTTACCATGGTTAAAGGGTAAATCAGGTAAATAAGGGTTCAAAAATAATATTATAATAATATAAAACTACACTAAAACGTGTCCTAATCCAATTTTATGAGATATTTCCAACCATGAACATCCTTAGGATAAAGGTTTGGTATTTGGGAGCCACATGGGTGTGAAAATGACAATTTATAATATTTAATTTAAAGAAAAGGTAAATATAACATAAACATGTATCTTTTACCAAATAAATTTTAATATAGGGTTATATAAATGATATATTAGACTATAAATAGTAATTATAAATCTAATAAAATTTCCTACATCATGGTATTTTATTAATAATATTTATACATTAAATAAATAAATTTATTTATGATACATCGATGATGAAATGATTACCGTATTAATGAAAGATTCAAATAAATGATATAATAAATATTCAAATAAAGGTAATTTGAAAATTGTTATGCCCTCCAAGATTTTTTTGGATGAAATTTATATGTTAGGGATTATATAATTATTTTTTCTTCTATGTAATGAAGTGTTTACGACTTTAACAAAAATAAATTACTAAATAGTGTCAAAATTGACATAAATGAGTTTTTAAAACAATTACAATTCTAATAAATGATATAATAGTCCTAAAAATATAATATTTGGCCAACTAACTTATATAATGTTTAAAATGTAATTAATGATCAACTCTCTTGGAATCTAATATGAACTATAGTAACCATATATTATGAAAATATGAGAAGACATGGTAAGAGTTAATGTTTTTAACTAATGGTTAAAGCCAAATGATAAGTTTTGTTTTATGACCTAAACATGTCTAAAACCAATTGGTTGAGAGTATTTAGACCCATCCTCATCTTATAATCTAAATATATTACTTTTTAACTATTATAATTTGAAAAATAAATTTATAATAAAATAATATTTGAAGACATTCCTAAAGTGCCCCTACTCCATCTTATAAAAGGGCATCACCTCCACACACTTACTCAAACCTCTAAAGCCCCTTGGATCATACTAATTATATTAAAATAATCTCCCAATGTCCCTCATTTCCTCCTATAATCCTTAACCTGTGAATAAGGAAATTCAAGAAATCCTGTTTTCTCAAATCAAAAGAAGTTACCCACACAATCCATTTTTTTATTTTATTGAAGAAACCAAATTAAAAAAAGTGGGAACCTATAGAAAATCCAGAATGAATAACTTATTTAAAACTTAGAAATATAAACCATAACCATCAACACCATTCCACAAACATTCAAAAAAAACCCTTATTCAAAATTCAAACGAGGGCCATCATCACCGCCTCACAAAATGCACCATGACACATCACCTTTTTCAATTTTAAAGAAAGATACCATCGTCACCTCCTCGAACCTACTACCTCACAGGCCAACCATCATCACAGTATGTTGGAAATCAACCTCGTCACAAGCTGGCTAGGAGAAAACATCCCCAAGCTGCACAAACACCCTCCATTGTCTTCAAAACCAAAATCAAACCATCCACTTGACAAGCTCGAACAAGCAAGCCATCAACAAAACATATACCATGCATCCGAAACAAAACAGAAAGCACCCCACCGCAACCACGAACTCCTCCATCCACATCCACAGTAACCCAATGAACAAGATGGTCCAAGGAGAAAGAAGTCGTGTCTCCATCACCTAGGACTGGGAGAACCAACATCACCTTGAGGGAAAGACTCCATTGAAGGGATCCAAGCACATCAGAGCCTATAACACCTCTCTGGTCTAGAGCTGGACCAATCCCTACCCTAGAATAACCTCCAACGGATTCCTAAATGAATGAGCCATGGATATCAAGAGGAACTGACGATGCATAAGGGTATACCAAAGATGAATCCAACGCAAGAACTCCAACAAAGCATCACACAAAAAACTAAAAAAAACCGGGAAAAACAAACCATAAAAGACCCTTACCCCTCCATGCAATATCGGGACCGACACGGATCCGCTCAGGACCGAAGCCATCGCCTGTAGCCACCAATCCCTAATTCGCCACCAAGACGCCTTTGCCCTCCAGACCGAAGCCTTCTCCCGCTGAGACAAGACGATGACGACAACCGAGCCACCGAGGATTGCCGAGGAAGGGGAAGTCAATGCCTAGACAACCGAGGCCAAAGGAGGGAAGGGAGAGAAGCCTTGGTTGAAACCCTAACACTCGAGAGAGTGGATACACCACCGCTCCATGGCCCCTGGTCTCCTACCTAATGATGGAAAAAAACCAAAATCCAAAAGAAGTTACCCGATTTAGAGGTAACGTCTTCTCTCAAGTTACTTTCCTTTATTTTCCTTCTCCCCTCCCAATAATATTATTATTTTATAATTAAATAAAAACACTAGTATTTTTAATATCATATGTTTCTTATGATAATTATTTAAACTACACTCACACACACCTCCATTTAATGGATATGGACATACTGTTTCTGTGTACGGTGAAGTATTGCCTCACAAAATGATAATTGTTAATTTTTCTCCTACCACCTCTCATGGAGGACATTATAATGGAACTATATTTATTTATGAAATATATTATATTTTAACTATTAATTTTAAATTTATATTTACAACATATCTTTATTCTTTCCATAATGTGTAAATTCGATAATTTTATTTGAGGAAGTGCAGACTACCTCCCCCTCAAAGTGACATGACTCATTCATTCCATACATGGAACATATAAAGGATGATGTTAATGAACTTATGTAACATATATAACATATATATTATACTATAATTACATAATACCTATGTATTATTTAGTTTTAACTACTTTAATGTGACAAAGAAATTAAAGTAGCGTTCATTCATACGTATGACCTACTGTCTCCATGAATGGTGAATT
This sequence comes from Viscum album, assembly GCA_963277665.1. Classification (NCBI taxonomy): domain Eukaryota; kingdom Viridiplantae; phylum Streptophyta; class Magnoliopsida; order Santalales; family Viscaceae; genus Viscum; species Viscum album. The sequence goes on from OY728146.1 coordinate 552,144,101, forward strand.
TCATTACGTATCTACAAATATTATGGATATAATAAATACATATATTGTGGATATATATGATATTTAAATAATGAATAATAATATTCTTGAGATTATTTAAACTTGAATACATGGTCAATATATATAAAAGAAATTCGATTTTCAACTCAAGTACCGAATGTCGACAAAACGACTGATATGAACTCAAATAATTAACTAATTGAATTAACATGGTAATAAGTAATATAAAATGAATAATAAAACATAAAAAGGTTATAAATAAATTATAAATTAACCTAGGTTTATTATTCAGAAAATTAAATAAATAAAGAGACAAGTCAGACTCAAGGTAAGGGACTTCATCTCAATCTACTTTCATTGATGCATTTCTTGATAATACTTACCTCTATTCTTTTATAAGATGAATATACAGACACTATGACATTTCATATCCATATTTTATCTATAATAGTGTTATTTAATAATTCATGGAGATTATTATTTAAATGTTCAATGTTGTATTGGACAACATTAACGATTAAATATTTAATCATCAAATCTTTGTCTCTATGATATTAATTTACATATTTATTTATATGGATATAGAAGGATTATAAAGGACATTTTATGTCTATCTAGAATTTAATGTAATGGTTTCAAAAGGAATATTATTATACAAATAATTTTACTTTATTTTCAAAATGACAAAAGGAAAGTTATTTGTTTTAATGTATACGGAGATAAAAACTTCTCTGCCACTGTAACCATCATTTGATATTTGGATTCCTCTATAAGCCTTAATGTATTTAAAAAAAATACCTTATTCATTTATTTTGGTATCTTGGAATTTAAAATGGGATTTTAAATTAAAATGGTATTTTTATACAGAAATGTTTTTTATATGGGATTAAATGAGTTTTTCAAAATATTTTTGTGAGGAATGTGTTTTTGAAATAGTACATGAGCATTATATGAAGTAGGTTATCCTGATATAGATTATAAAAAGGTTTGAGCCCCATTATAGCCTTGAGGTGAGCCCAATACAGCTTATACAAAGGGTTGATCCCCATTATAGATCATGGGTGAGCCCGACACACCTTATACAAATGGTTGATCCCCATTACAGCTCACGGGTGAGCCCGTTATAGCTTATATGAAGGGATGATACCCATTATAGCTCACAGGTGAGCCCAATATAGCTTATATGAAGGTTGATCCACATTAAAGATCTAAAATTTGGAATTTGACCATATGTTCATTCCAATTGAATTGGATTTGAAAGGTTTTTATGTATATGATGCTCTAAGTCACCTAATGGAGTTTTAATTGCTTTTTATTATTTTTGGTTTTTTTTCATTGAGAAAAAAGTGTGAGTGTTATTCATGTGAAAATGTTTTTTTCATCTGCTCAAAAAACATAGAATCGGTTATCAGGTTTTAACTAAACTAATGAATTTTCTCTATTTTCGTGTTCTTTATTGATATTTTTGTACTCATCCCATGTTTTTAAATGTTTTCATAGGATGTAAGGGAGAATATAGTCAAGGATGGAATCAAGGAAAATTAATGAAGATTAAACATGGAAACATACCATGTTTCTTTTTAAATGTATTTAGGTTATGGAAGAAATATATACTGTTGGGAGTTTCCACTTTGTATTTATATGTTTTTGTTATGTAATAGTTATGGATTAGTTATATAAAGATCTAAACATGAAAATATACTCAATTTTAATTCTTTAATTAACTCAAGATTATGTAATGTTTGATTCTGAGGCCTTATAGTTGGTATCAGAGGATGGTTTAGACAACTTTAGAGATTAGGATATTTTTCTTCAGGGTTAGGGATATGATCATGGGTTTATAATTTTAAGGTAGATCATAAGGTTAATGTCTTAGAAACCCCTTTTGATCCTTTATGATATGAAATATTAAGGTGACTAATGGTATTTTTGGAGACATTCACCTTTGAGGGAAATTATGGGTTATTAATTTTTGGGATAAAAAATACGAGGTATGAGATAACATTTGAGGTAATAATATGTTATGGTTATTTTTTAGGATTTTATCTCATTTTTGGGAATGCTATAAACTTATATAGTTTTTGAAAGAGGAAAACACGTAGACCATGTGACAACCCACCGTGTCAGACAAAGCTACGTCAATTAAACCCACAACCAAAGGGAGACTGTGATTTAAAACCTACCACTATCCTACATGAAGTCCCTAGTTATTATTACTTATTCATTTTTACTTAAATGGTTTTAATGGTCAATAATAAGTTGATTTTGAGAACTTATGTTTTATCAAATGGATATAATTTGTATAGGAAAATGATATGGTGATTAAGTGAGAAATGTTATTTTGGAAGATGTTCTCTATTTTGGGAACACTATAAGACTAAGGAAATTAGAATACCATGGGATTTAATTTTAGGAGTAATTTTTGAATTTTATTTTGGAAGAATCTATGTTTTTTGTGGACATATAGATATTTTGGTTATTTATGTAAATGATCAATATATCATGGAGAATATTTGATTAGGTTAATTACTTTTAAGTATGAGACTTCAAGAGTATTCGATGTTATTTGGTGATAAATATTAAAATTTATCTTGTAAGACTATGTGATGAAATCCTTATGAATTTTGGGTTTTAATCATAGTTTGGATTATTTTGAAGAATTTTAAGGACAATTGTTTATTGAATGGTCTTTCTTGAACTTTGGGTATTATTTGTTGAATTTTGGAGATTAAGAGTAGTATTTATTTTTATAAAGGATTATTATTTTGGGCGATTATATGATCTTGTACTAACCATTTTGGTTTTTTTAATGTTGAAAGATAGGGGAAATATATAGTTTATCTTTTGTGGATAAAGTGATCCTCTAAAAGTTGATTCTAGTGCTTCAGGTGTGACCAAGTAATCTGGAATACTCATAATTTAGAGAAAAGATTACTTTTTGGTAGATATTTATTAAGATTTGAAACTATAATTGATATGTAATTAGGTTTCCTTATGTTCTTAGTCAAGATCATAAATAAATTACATAACTTTATGAAAAGGATATTAAAACAAAAAAGTTTTCTGTTTACTTTTCCTACTGGGAAATCGAAGACCATTTAACCCTTCACAAGTTTATGGTTTTCTAGTTTTTTAATTTCTCCTAATCATGTTTTCTATAACTCTTCATCTAAAAAAGATGATTAGTTTCTCTTCTATATCCATGTTTTCTTATATGTAATCCTAGTATGTGTTATCTCAGGTGACCTTTGTACTTCTCTTTCATTATTTTAAAGTGATAGTTTTATCAACTCTTTTTTTATGTGGGATTTTCAATGAACTTACCAAGAAAAATTTTAAAATTGTGAGGAAATAATTTCAAAATGGGTTAATTATGTAACATCTCTAGTTTTAATAAATAAACTCTATGTCCAATAGCATACATGATATGGTACATAGAGCTTAAATGAATATTACTATCTAAATTCTACCATTATAACCTAGACATTGGAATAGAGGGAATAAATAGTATCAACAGAATTATGAAAATATGGTTTACATATTTTTAAATAATTATTCATCGGTTACAAAATTTATTAGAATATAAATAAAAACCAATTGAATATAAAGGAAGTGTTTTTATGAAAACCTATTTAAAAAGAGAATAATTGTGTTTAAAAAATCATATCAGTCTTTATAGATTTTTATTTAATGAAAAAAATCTGTTATATATTCAGTGTAATGTTTTAAATTCATATTATATTTTTTTATAGATATGGTATAAGAATAAATTAATTTTTTTGGACAAAAGAAGTATTTTTCTAAAAATACAATTTTAGTGCCTTTTGATGGAGAACACTTTTTCAATCAAGTTTTTACACTTTTATATGTTATATTTTAAATAATAAAATTATTTTTTAGAAGAGGGAAATCAGAATTTATTTTGGTAGAAATTTTGGAATTATTCTTATAAAATCCATATTTTAATGAATAGTGAGAAATACTGCATTTTCATATAATTTAATTATATAGTTAGATTGTAATTTTAATTGGTAATAAAGTTTAACTGGACTAAAATTTTATCATTTAATAAAATTTTGGTCATTTTATGTTATTTCACATTTAAATTGGACAAAAACACATGTCAATCTTTTGATAGTTTTTACTTCTTAAAAACCTGTTTTCTGGTTTTGGCAATGGGAATTTATTTTAAATTAATTACTACAATCGTTGTGTTTTCAATTTGAAAAAATGGATTCCCTATTAGGAATAATATGGTCAAAAGTTTTTAAATAGGTACCTTTTTTGGACATTATGAACAGTAACTTCAGTAATTATTTTTTTTATTTACCACGGTAAAAGGGTAAATCAGGTAAATAAGGGTACACAATAATATTATAATAATATAAAACTACCCTAAAATGTGTACTAATCCCATTTTATGATATAATTATGACCATGAGTATCCTTAGGGAAACATTTTGGCATTTGGGAGCCGCTTGGGTGTGAAAATGACCTTTTATAATATTTAATTTAAAAAAAACTGAAATATAACATAAACCTATATCTTTTAGTAAATAAATTTTAATATAGGGTTATATAAATAATAAATTTGACTATAAATAGTAATTGGAAATATAAAAATATTTCCAACATCGTGGGAATTTATTTATATTTTTTAGACATTTAATAAAGAAATTTATTTATGAAACAATGATGATGCAAGGATTACCTTATTAATGAAAGATTCAAATAAATGATATTATAAATATTACAATAAATTTAATTTGAACATTTTTATTTCATACAAGATTTTTATGGATGACATGTAAATTTTAGGTATTATTTAATGACTTTTTTGAAGGAATCAAGTTTTTATGACTTTAACCAAAATCAATTACTAAATAGTGTCAAAATTGACATAAATGAGTTTTTAAAACAAATACAATATTATTAAATGATATAATAGTCCAAAAAAGAAAATATTTCGCCAAAATACTTATATAATATTAAAAATGTCATTAATGATCAAATTTTGGTTCTCTTGGAAATTTATAGTAACTATAGTAACCATATATTATGAAAATACATGAAGACATGGTAAGAGTTGATGTTTTTGACTAATGGTTAAAGCCAAAAGAAAAGGTTAATTTTATGAACTAAAATTTTATAAAACCCATTTTTTGAAATGATTTAGACCCATAATAATATTATCCTTTAAATATATCACTTTTTAACAATTATAATTCAAAAATAAATTTATAATGAAATAATATTTGAAGACTTTCCTAAAGTGCCCCTCCTCCCACTTATAGAAGGACATCAACTATACCCACTAACTCACACATCTAAAGCCCCTTGGATCTTCCAAATTCTGCTCAAATAATCTCCAAACATCCCTAATTTTCTCTTATAAGCCTTACCTTGGGAAGAAGTCAATTCAATAAAGTCGTTTGGCTCAAATCAAAAGAGGTTACCAGATTTAGAGGCAATGTCTTCTCTCAAGTTCCTTTCCTTTATTTTCCTTCTCCACTCCCTATTCTATTCTTATTATATTATTAAATAACAAAAATAGTATCCTCAATATAGTATGTTTTTTATGATAATTATTCTAACTAAACTCACACACACACATCAATCTAATAGATACGAACATATTGTTTCTGTGTACGACAAACTACTGCCTCACGAAACGATGATTGTACAATTTTCTCTTACCACCTCTTATGGTGGCCATTATGATGGAACTGTATTTATATATTAAATATATTATATTTTCTCTATTCACCCATAATTTGTATTTTCAACATACTTTTATGCTTTCCATAATGTGTAACTAAGATAATTTCATTTGAGGAAGTGCGGACTACCTCCCCTTTAAAGTGATACAACTCATTCATTCCATACATGGAACATATAAAGGATGGAGTTAATAAACTTATGTAACATATATAACATAGATATTATACTGTAATTAAAATATACCTATGTATCATTAAGTTTTCATTCCATTAATATGACAAATAAATGAATGTAGTGTTAATGCGTACGTACAACCTACTATCTCCATGAACAATGCATTTCATTTTGTATCACCAAGTATTATTGATATTATAAATAAATATATACTGGACATATATTATATTTAAATCATGAATAATAATATTTTAGAGATGATTTAATTTTGACTACATGGACAGTTTACATCAAAACAAGTTCATTTTCGACTCAAGTACCAAATATTGACAAAACGACTGATATAAACTCAAATAATTAACTAAATACTATAACATGGTAATAAGTGATATAAAATTAATAATAAAATTAAAATGGTTCTAAATAAAGTATAAATTAACCCAAGATTATTATTCTAGAATTTAAAGAACCAATGAGACAAGTCGGAATCAAGGTAAGGGACTTCGTCTCAATATTCTTTTATTGAGGAATTTCTTTATAATATCCACCTATATTAATTTATAAGGTGTATATAAATCCACTATGACATTTCATATACATATTTTATTTATAATATTTTTATGTATTAATTCATGGATATTAAGATGTAAATTTTCAAAGTGATATGGGACACCTTGAAAAATTAAAGATTTAATTATCAAATCTTTGTCTTTATGATATTAATTTACATATTTATTTATATGGATATGAAAGGATTATAAAGGAAATTTTATGTCTATCTAGAATTTCATTAAATGTTTTAAAAAGGAATATTTTTATATAAAGAATTTTTCTTTCTTTACAAAATGAAAAAAGGAATGTTATTTGTTTTAACATATACGTTGAAAACAAATTCTCCATTGTCATAACTGTTATTTGATATTTGGATTCTTCTATAAGTCTTTATGTATTTTAAACAATTACCTTATTCATTTATTTGGGTATATTGGTTTTGAAAATGGTCTCTTAAATAAAAATGGTATTTTTATATGGAAATGTTTTTCATAAGAGATTAGATGATATTTTCATAAGGGTTTTGTGGTGAATGTGTTTTTGAAATGGTACTTGATCATTATAGGAATCAATTGAGCCCGATATAACTTATACGAAGATTTGAGCCCCATTATAGCTCACGGGTGAGCCAAGTGCAGCTTATACGATGGGATGATCCCCATTATAGCTCATGGGTGAACCCTACATAACTTATACAAATGGTTGAGCCCCATTATAACTCACGGGTGAGCCCGTTATAACTTATATGAAGGGATGTGCCCCATTATAGAACACAGGTGAGCCTAATATAGCTTATATTAATGGAGATCACTATTAAAGATCTTCAATTTGGAATTCGACCACATGTTTATTCCAATTGAATGGGATTTGAAAGCGTTTTATGTATATAATTCTCTAAGTCAACTAAAGGGGTTTTAATTTATTTCTATTGTTTGTAGTGTTTTCATTGAAAAAAAACTATGAGGGATATTCATGTGATTTTTTTTGTTTCATACTGTAACACCCGAGAATTTTATGTGAAATATTTTGTTTTTCATCAAAGGAATATTTCACTATACACAACACTAGCTTGGCTTGCTTTACACGCAACCGCAGCCTTCCTCGATAGCTTGCGTCGTACGCAATACCGAGTTTCACTAAACAATGATATTCTATTAAAATATTATTAAAACTAGCCGTTATGAATAGTAATAACCACTTTTTGAAATTTTATAAATTTTATTTTTCATAATGGACTTCATTTTTGGATTCGTAATATCGAAATTATCCTAGGGTGAAATTTTGGTATTTTCTGAAAACTTTAAATTTTTGATGAATAGTGAAACCACTAAGTGGTAGTTAAAAAACTGAATTTTTCATAAAACTTAATTTTACCGCTTCTGTGAGTGGAATTTAGAAAATCCGAGAGACACGGTTGATGTCAGTAAGTAAAATGTGGTTCAATTAGAGGAAAATAATTTTTTGGTGAATAGCAATTTTTTTACTTTTTTTACCACAGTTAAAAGTAAATAGGGTAATTAAGGGTAAAAATGATATTGTTATTACCCTAAAACATGTCATAATTCTATTTGATAAGTTTAATTCGACCAAAAACAAGCATAGGAATGAAATATGACCATTTAGGCCCACTTGGATTAGATTAGGACATTTATTATTAATTTATTTAATGAAGGGTTAAAATAGTTAAAATCAATGTTTAATAAGTAAATCATTTTTAATATGGGGTTATACATAAGATAAATTCTACTATAAATATTAATTAGAAAGATAAAAATATTTCCTACATAATGGAATTTTATTTGTAATTTTTAGACATTAAATAATTTAATTTATTTATAACACAAAGATGATACAGTAATTATATTATTAATGAAATATTGAAATAATTGATGTTATAAACACAAAAATAAATGTAATTTGAGTCTTTTTATGAATTACACTAATTTTATAGATTAATATGACGTGTTAGTATTGATTTAATTAACTTTTTTCGAACTAATCATTCTGTTACGATTTTCACAAAAATTAATTACTAAATAGTGTCAAAATTGACATAAAATAGTTTTTAAAAAATATATTATATTAGTAATTGTTATTTTATTCCTAAAAATCTAAGGTTTGGCCAAATGACATATATAAGGTTATATATATTAATAATAAACAACTTGGGCTTCGTTTGGCTGATTATAGTAATTTTATTAACCTTATAGTATAAGAACAGAAGAAGACACGGTAAAAGTAAAATTATTTAACTTAATGTTAAATCTAAATGATAAGGTTAAAATAGGAATATAAACTTGTATAAATTCTATTGGATGAGATTATTTCAACCCATAACCACCTTAGATTCGAAATATATCAATTTGGAGCTATTTAAAACCGAACATGACTTTATAATAAAATAATATTTTTAGTTTTTCCAAAGGAGCCCCTCTCCTCCTTTATAAAAGGGCACCTCCTCCCCCTCTTCCTCACACCACTTTGAGTCTTCAAGATCAGCGAACCCCTACCAATTTATTCTCTCCACTTCCCTAGAAACATCATAGAGGTTCTGGTCTTCTTCAAAGACCTATTTTAGTGCCCTAAAAAGAGGTCTCAAAGAAGCACTTCAAAGAAGAGGTAATGTCCGTTACCAATTATTTCATCTTTATTTCTTATTCCACTTCTTCTTCTTTAGTTGTTTCGTTATGAAGTAATAACATCAGTATCACTCATATACTGATATGTTATTATAAGTATGAAACAACCCTATTTCACCATCTATCCATCCTACGGAAAAAGAAATCACCGCGCGTGCGTACGTACGGAATACCGTCTCCACGCCGTGGTGTAATCTATTTTCCACCACCACCTTACTTTGATGGGTATAATGGTGTAAATAATGACTATATTTGACTATTAAAAGTGATACTGATTATGAAATAGTATACATACACTCCAATACAATTCCACGATCATAGGAACGATATCATCACTCGTGCGTACGTACGGAATACCGTCTCCACGATGTGATGCGACTCGTTCTACATGATCTTCATTTCATAATGATTATATAAATGAATTGAATGAATTAATATGATATATATTACACTAATACCATTCTGGAAATTAGGTATCTATAACCTAAAGAGAAGAATAAGAATTTATTCAACAAACACGCATAAGAACAAAAAGTAATAAACACCCGAATAACAAGTAGTAATGAAATATTACTAATAATAATCTAATAATATGACCATATATGATATCATAAAAATAAGTATGATTCTTTAATAAGTCAATAACATTATTTAAATCATTATACCGGAGGTTCGGACACGTACAAAGCATATCGGACCAAAGGTAAGGGAAATATCACAATCTCATTTTTATCCGAGATTGTTTATACTTTGGCATTTACTGGGGTGTATTTTATCATCCACATCCAAGTTTCCTCAATATTTAATATTATTTCCATCCACCTACAATTTTTTAAATCCAATTTTACCCTTCGGTGAGTTTTTAGTAAAAGATATGAAAGGAATATTTTTTCGTTTTTCATACGAGGTACTTTTTTGACTTTTCCGACAAAAGTACGAGAAGAATGTTTTTTTAACATATACGGCATGAATGGATTTTTAAAACATTATTTCCAAGAAGCTTCCTTTACAAGTTTCCAAGTTTATTTTTAATCAACTTCTTTTAGTTTAAAATTGTATGACATGTTAAGAAAGGAAAAATGTTTTTTTGAAGTAGAAAGGATATTTTCCTCAAGAATGGAGTTCAAGTGTTTTATCAAAATTATTTTCCATCTAAGATAATATAGGGTTCTGATTATATCCCTATCATTACATTGATTTGATTATGTTGTGATGGAATTATTTTTATGAATTCATTTATCTTATATGAATTGTTTTATGATGTCACGATGTTTAAGAATTCCATTTTTATTACATGGGTTATGCAATGATGTATGATTTATGATTTTTGTGGCACACATAAGAATGGTTTCATTATGAGATGGGTGGAACCTATATATCCGTCCAATGAATTGGGTAAAGATTTTATATCTCATGAGATAGACATGGTTGGAACAGTAGGTTATACCGGTTCAGTGAAATAGGACTGAAATGAGGAGTGACCTCGGTTCAGAAATGGACTTTGTCCACTAAGATAGTCTTGTAAATGAGTCTTGACTAATAATAAATGATTCTCTATGATTTTGTGTGTATTACACAAAGTTTCATGTTTTATGTTATGATTATTGGGATTACATTTCACTACTATGATTTATCCCATGTTATGAAATTATGATCTCTTTTGCAGGCTAAGATTTCCAAAAGTTATGTGCTTATGTATATGATGTGATTGATATTTCTTTTGTTTACCCTTACTGAGAATTTGAGCTCACCCTTTTGTTTGTTTTATTTCCCCAGGTCAGGAAGAAGATTATTAAGTAGAATATTCCAAAAAGGGACTCTAGATATGATGAAATAAATGGGAGGAAAAGTAGATGCTTTATGAACCAGTTGTTTATGTTTCCCAGTTTCTAAAGACACTATACCTATACGGTCCTTTCTTGGTTTTGTTATATGTTGTAATAAGTGTGCTTAAATTCTGAAGTAATAACAATGTATGTAAAGTATGGGTTGTTATACATACACTCAAATAACATTGAATGGGTTATCAGGGTTTAAACTAGACTAATGGTTTTTTCATTACCATTATATCCTATACTGATCTTTTTGTGCTCATCCCAAGTTTTTAAATATTTTTACAGGTTTTAAGGGAGAATAGAGTCAACAATGGAATCAAAGAAAAGTTATGATGATTAAACATGAAAATAAACCATGTTACTTTTTAAATGTTTTTATGTTAGGGAAGAAATAGATATTGTTGGAAGTTTCTAATTTTTATTTCTATGTTTTTGTTATGTAATATTTAAGACCCAATTCTCTAATTATCTAAACTTGAAATGATCCTTAATTTGAATTTTTGAATTTATTCTAGATTATGTAACATTTACTCTTGGGGCCTTATAGTTAGTATCAGAGGATGATTTAGAAAACTTTGGAGATTATGATGTCTTTCTTAAGGGTTTGGTATATAATCATGGGCTTATAATTTTAAGGTAGATCATAAGTTCAATGACTTAAAAACCCTTTTGTAGCTTTATGATCTGAAATATTAAGGTTACTAATGGTATTTTTGGAGACATTCACCTTGGATGAAATTATGGGTTATTAATTTTTGGGATAAAAAATGTGAGGTATGAGATACATTTTAGGTTAAAATTTGTTATTTTTATTTTTTAAGATTTTATCTAATTTTTGGGAATGTTATAAAATTATATAGTTTTTGGAAAATTAAAACTCATAGACTGTGTGATAACCCATCATTTTAGACAAATATATAGGAATTGAACCCACAACTGAAGTGTGACTGGGATTTATTGCCTACCGCTGGTCTACTTGAAGTCCCTAGTAAGTTTGATTTATTATTTTTAGTTAAATGATTTTATGGATAAATAATAAGTTTATTTTGGTAACTTATGTTTTATCAAATGGATATCCTTCGTATATGGAAATTATTTGGTGATTAAGGGATAAATTTTATTTTGGAATACATTATCTCTTTTGGGAACACTATATGCTTATAAAAAATAGAATACTATGATATTTCGTTTGAGGAGTAATGAATTAATTTTATTTTGGAAGAATCCATGTTTTTTATTGTGTACATATGGAAATTTGGGTTATTTATGGAAATGATTAACCTATAATGGTAAATATGTGATTAGGTTAATTACTATTAAGTATGAGACTTTAAGAGTAGTCTATGTTATTTGGAGATAAATGATAAGATTTATCAAGGAAGACTATGTGATCAAATCCTTATGAATTTTGGTTTTAAATCTTAGTTTGTATTATTTATAACAATTTTAAATAAAATTGTTTATTGAATGGCCTTTGTTGAACTTTGGGTATTGTTTGTTGAATTTTGGAAATTAAGAGTAGGATTTAATTTTATAAAGGATAATAATTTTTGGGGATTATAAGATCTTGTACAATCAATTTTGGTTTTATTTAATGTCTAAAGGAAGGGTAAATATATAGTTCATCTTTTTTGGATTAATTGATTCTCTATAAGTTGATTCTAGGGCTTCAAGTGTGACCAAGTCATCTTGAATACTCATCATTTGGAAAAAATATGAGTTTGTGGTATATATTTATTAAAGTATGAAACTATACTTGAAAATTCAGTATATTTTCTTATGTTACTAGTCAAGATCATAAATAAATTCCTTAACTCTATTTAAAGGATATTAAAACAAAAACAATTTCTTTTTACTTTTTCTACTGGGGAATCAAAGACTTTTTAACCCATCACAAGTTTATGGTTTCTTAGTTATTAACGTTTCCCTAATCATGTTTTCTATCCCTCTCCATCAGAACAAGATGGTTATTTTCTCTTCCATATACATGTTTTACTATACATAATCCTTTTATGTGTTATCTCAGGTGGCCTTTGTACTTCTATTTCTTTCTTTTAAAATGATAGATTTATTGTCTGTTTTTCTGATGTGGAATTTTCAATGAACTTACCGAGCCAAATTTTAAAATTACTAGGAAGAAATTTCCAAAATGGGGGTAATCATATAACATCACAAGTTCTAAGAAAAAAACACTATGTTCAATAGCACACATGATACACTAAATTGATATTAATATAACTACTAAATATTATTATTTCAATGTTACCATTATATCCTAGCTGCTGGAATGGAGAGAATGAATATTATCAACTAAATTACGAAAATATGGTTTAAACATGTTTAAATAATGATTTATTGGTTAAAAAATTTATTAGAATGGAAATAAGAACAAATTGAATATAAAGGATGCGTTTTTATAAAAACCTATTTAAAAAGAGAATAATTCTATTTATGAAATCATATCACTCTTTATGGATTTTTATTTAATGAAAAATATATGTTATATATTCAATATAATGTTATAAACTCATATTATATATTTTCTAGATATGATATAAGAACAAATTCAATTTCTATGATAAAAGAAGTATTTTTCTAGAAATTTAGTTTTACCACCTCTTGATGGAGAAACATTTTTAAATCCAGTTTTTTCAGTTTTATATATTCTATTTGAAAAAATAATCTTATTATTTATAAGTGGGACATAAAAATTTACTTCGGTTGATGTTTTTTTATTTTTTTAATAAAATTTACTTTTTAATGAATGGTGAAAAATACCACATTTTAATTCAAAATTACATTTTTATTTAATTTATTTATTAAGTTAAATTTTACTTTTAATTAGTTTTAAAGTGTAATTAGATTAATTTTTTATCATTTAATCTAATTTTTGTCATTGGATTTAATTTAACATTTAAATTGGACATAAACTCATGTCAATCTTTTGATAGTTTTTATTTCATAAAAACTATATTTTTGGTCTTGATAACGAGAATTAATTTTAAATTAATTACTAAAATTTATGTGTTTTTAATTTCAAAAAATGGATTCTATATTTTGAATCAAAAGTTAAAAATTGTGTAAACTGGTACCTTTTGTTTTTGTACATTATGAATAGTAGCTTCAGAAACTATTTCTCTATTTACCATGGTTAAAGGGTAAATCAGATAAATAAGGGTAAAAATATATTATAATTATATAAAACTACCCTAAAATGTGTCTTAATCCTATTTTATGTGATATTTGTGACCATGATCATCCTTAGTATGAACTTGAGTCATTTGGGAGCTACTTGGGTGTGAGAACGACATTTTGTAATATTTAATCTAAAGAAAAGGGAAACACAACATAAATATGTACCTTTTACCAAATTAATTTTAATATGGTGTTATATAAATAATATATTCGATGAAAAATAGATTTTAAAAATATAAAACTATTTCCTACATCATGGTAATTTATTTATAATTTTTAGACATTAGATAAATAAATTTATTTAGGACACAATGATGATGAAACAATTACCATATTAATGAAATATTGAAATAAATGATATTATAAATATTAAAATAAATGTAATTTGAACATTTTTATGGCATAAAAGATTTTTCTAGAAGACATTAACATGAGAGGTATTATTTAATTCCCTTTATTCAAAGGAATCAAGTCGTTACGAATTTAACAAAAAAACCAATTACTAAATAGTGTCAAAATTGACATAAATGAGTTTTTAAAACAAATACAATTTTATTAAATGATATAATAGTACTAAAAATATAATATTTATCAAAATAAATTATATAATTTTGAAAATGTCATTTATTATGCACTTTGGGTGCCCTTGGAATTTTATTGCAACTACAATAACCATATATTATGAAAATACAAGAAGACATGGTTAGAGTTAATGTTTTTAACTAAGGGTTAACGCCAAAATATAATATCCATTTTATGATATAAAATCATCTAAAACCCATTGTTTGAAATTATTTAGACCCATCCTCATATTACCCTCAAAATATATCACTTTGGGACTATTATAATTCTAAAATCAATTTATAATAAAATAATATTTGAAGACATTCCTAAAGTGCCCCTTCACCCTCTTATAAAAGGGAATCACCTTTTCACACTTACTCACACCTATCAAGCCCCTTTTATCATCCAAATTATGCTCAAATAATCTCCCAAAATCCCTAATTTTATCATATATTCCTTACCTTTGTCATAAGTCAATTCAATAAATCCTTTTGGCTCAAATCAAAAGAAGTTACCCGATTTAGAGGTAACGTCTTCTCTCAAGTTCATTTCCTTTATTTTCCATCTCCACTCCATATGCTCTTCTTATTCTATGGTTAAATAACAAAAATAGTATCATAAATATAATAGTTTGTTGTTATTATAAGTATTATGACTACACTCACACACACCTCTATATAATGGATACGAACATACTGTTTCTGTGTACGTCAAACTATTACCTCATAAAACGATGATTGTTCAATTTTATCCTAACACCTATCTTGGGGGACATTATGATGAAACTTTGTTTATATATGAAATATATTTTATTTAATGACATTGGAATGTGTGTTATTATTTGATTCCTTTATTTTAAAGGAATCATATTGTTACAACTTTAACAAAAATCAATAAAAAATAGTGTCAGAATTGACATAAATGAGTTTTGAAAACAAATTCAATTTGATTAAATGATATAATAGTCCTAAAAATCTAATATTGGTCCAAATGAATTATATAATGTTAAAAAACTAATTAATTTTACACTTTTGGTTCGTTTTCTATTTTATAGTGACTATAATAACCATATATTATGAAAATACATGAAAACATGGTAAGAGTTAATGTTTTTAACTAATGGTTAAATCCAAAAGATAAGGTTAATTTTATGACTAAACTTGTATAAACCCATTATTTGAGATTATTTCTACCCATAATTATCTTATCCTCGAAATATATAACATTTTAACTATTAAAATTCTAAAATCAATGTATAATAAAATAATATTTGAAGACTTTCCTAAAGTTCCCCTCCTACCTCTTATAAAAGGAATCACCTATACCCAATTATTGACACCTATCAAGACCCTTGTATCATCAAAATTATGTTAAAATAATCTCCCAACATTCCTACTTTACTCCTAGAATACTTACCATGAACAGAAGGCAATTTAATAGTCTTTTGATTTAAATCAAAAGAAGTTACCCAATTAAGAGGTAACACCTTCTCTCATGTTCCTTTCCTTTATTTTCTTTCTTCACTACCTATTCTCTTCTTATTGTATGATTATATAACAAAAATAGTATCCTAAATATACTATTTTGTTTTTATGATAAGTATTCTAACTACACTCTCACACACCTCCATCTAAGGGATACAAACATACTGTTTTTGTATACGACAAACTACTGACTCACAAAATAATGATTGTTCAATTTTCTCCTACCACCTCTCATGGTGTATATTACAATGGAACTGTATTTATATATGAGATATATTATATTTTATCTATTCATCTATTATTTTTATTTACAACATACCTTTATGATTTCCATAATGTGTAAATTTAATAATTTCATTTGAGGAAGTGCGGACAACTGCCCCCAGAAAGTGATGAGACTTGTTCATTCCATACATGGAATGTATAAAGGATGGAGTTAATGAACTTATGTAAAATAGATGAAATAAATATTATAATGTAATTAATATATACCTATTTATAATTTATTTTTCATTCCATTAATATGACAAATAAATGAAAGTAGCGTTCATGCGTACGTACAACCAACCATCTCCATGAACGATACATTCCACTTTGTATCACAAAGTATTATTGATATTATAAATAAATATATATTGGATATATATTATATTTAAATCATGAATAATAATATTTTAGAGATGATTTAATTTTTACTACATGGACAATTTACATCAAAACAAGTTCATTTTCGACTCAAGTACCAAATATTGACAAAACTACTGATATAAACTCAAATAATTAACTAAATAATATAACATGGTAAGAAGTGAAATAAAATTAATAATAAACTTTAAATGGTTATAAATAAAGTATAAATTAACCCAAGTTTATTATTCTGGAATTTAAAGAACGAATGAGAAAAGTCAAAATCAAGGTAAGGGAATTCGTCTCAAACTCCTTTCATTGAGGCATTTCTTGATAATATCCAGCTCTATTATTTTATATGGTGTATACACAGCCACTATGAAATTTAATATCCATTTTTATCAATACTATAGTTATTTATTAACTTAATGGATATTACGATTTAAATGTTTAAAGTGGTATGGGACACCTTGAACAATTAAAGATTTAATTATCAAATCTTTGTACTCATGATCTTAATTTAAATATTTATTTATATGCATATAAAATGATTATAAAGGACATTTTATGTCTATATAAGATTTAATTAAAAGTTTTAAAATGGAATATTTTAATACAAATTATTTTACTTTCAATACTAAATGACAAAATAAATGTTATTTTTTAACGTATAAGATGATAATGAATTCTCTACCACCGTAATAGTTATTTGATATTTGGATTCCTCTATAAGACTTAATGTATTTTAAATAAATCCAATATTTATTTATTTGGGTATATTGGTATTGAAAATGGGCTCTTAAATAAAAATTATATTTTTATAAAGAAATGTTTTTCATATGGGATTAGATGAGTTTTTCAAAATGGTTTTGTGATGAATGTGTTTTTGAAATGGAAATTGAGCTCTATATTAATTGGGGGATCTCGATATAGCATATAGGAAGAGATGAGCCCCATTATAGCTCACCAGTGAGCCCGATAAAACTTATACAAAGGGTTAATCCCCATTATAGCTCATGAGTGAGCTCGAAAAAGCTTATACGAAAGGTTGATTCCCATTATAACTCACGGGTGAGCCCGTTATAGCATATATGAAGGGATGAGCCCCATTATAGCTCATGAGTGAGCCCGATATAGCTTATATGAAGGGAGATCCCCATTAAAGATCTAAAATTTGGAATTCGACCATATGGTCATTCCAATAAAATGGGATTTGAAAGGATTTTATGTATATAATTCTCTAAGTTACCTAAAGAAGTTTTAATTGCTTAATATTTTTTAGTGTTTTTTGTGAGAAAAAGTATGAGTGTTATTCATGTGATTTTGTTTTGTTTCATTCACTAAAAGAAAATTGAATGGGTTATCAAGTTTTAACTAGAATAACGGGTTATATTTATTTTTATGTCCCTTAACAAGATTTTGGTTCTCATATTATGTTTTTAAATGTTTTTATAACATTTAAGGAAGAATAGAGTCAATGATGGAATCAAGGAAACGTTATGATGACTAAACATGAAAAGGAACCATGTGTCTTTTTAAAAGTTTTTATTTTATGGAAGACACAAATACTATTATAAGTGAACAATTTTTATTTCTATGTTTTTGTTATGTAATTGTTACGGCATAATTCTCTAAAGCTCTAAATTTAAAATGATCCTCAATATGAATTCTTAACATAACTCAAGATTATGTAACGTTTATGGTTGAGGCCATATAGTGGGTATCATAGGATGGTTGATACATCTTTGTAGATTAAGATCTTTTTTCTTAAGGGTTTGGTATATCATCATGGTTTTATAATTTTAATGCAGATCATAAGTTCAATGTATTAAAAACCCCTTTTGAGGATTTTTGATCTGAAATATTAAGGTGACAAATTGTATTTTTAAAGACATTCACCTTTGATGAAATTATGGATTATTAATTTTTGGGATTCAAAATGCGAGGTATGAGATATCCTTTGAGATTATAACATGTTATGGTTATTTTTGATTATTTTATCTCATTTTTTGGAATGTTATAAAATTATATAGTTTTTGAAAAAGGACAACACACAGACTGTGTGACAACCCATCCTGTCGGACAAAGCTTCAGGAATTGAACCCACAACCAATGTTTGACTAGGATTTATCATCTACCACTGGCCTACTTGAAGTACCTCGTTAGTATGAATTATTATTTTTAATTAAATGATTTTGTGGTTTAATAATAAGTTGATTTTGGGAACTTATGTTTTATCAAATGTATATCCTTTTTATTGGAAAATTATTTGTTGATTAAGTGATAAATGTTATTTTGGAAGAATTTATTTCTTTTGGGAACACTATATACCTAAGAAAAATGTAATACTATGGTATTTAATCAGAGGAGTAATGGTTGAATTTTATTTTTGAAGACTCTATGTTTTTATTGTAAAGATATGGCGGTTTGGGTTTTTTGTGGAAATGATTGACCTATCATGGAGAATATGTGATTAGTTTAATTACTTTTAAGCATGATATTTTAATAATAGTTGATGTTATTTGGATATAAATGTTTATATTTATCATGGAATACTATGTGATAAAATACATCTGAATTTTGGGTTTTAGTCTTAGTTTGGATTATTTTGAAGAAATTTAATGACACTTTTTTATTGAATGGTCTTTATTGAACTTTGGTAATTGTTTGTTGAATTTTAGAGATTAAGAGTAGTATTTCTTTTTAAAAAGAATTATTCTCTTTGGGGAATATATGATATTTTACTAAACATTTTGGTTTTGGTTAATGTCTAATGTAAGGGGAAGTATATAGTTCATCTTTTTTGGATTAAGTGATTCTTTATAAGTTGATGCTAATGCTCTAGGTGAGACCAATTCATATTGAATACTCATCATTTGGAGAAAAGATGAGTTTTCAGTAGATATTTATTGAAGGATGAAACTATACTATAAATATAAGCATGTAAACTTATGTTATTAGTCAAGAACATAAATAAAATTCTCAACTTTTTGAAAAGTATATTAAAACAAACATGTTTTTTGTTTAATTTTCCTACTAGGAAATCAAAGACTATTTAACCAATCACAAGTTTATGGTTTTATGGATGTTAACTTTATCCTAATCATGTTCTTAGTCATTATCTATCATAACAAGATGTTATGTTTCTCTTCCATATCTATGTTTTCCTATATGGAATTCTAGTATGTGTTATCTCATGTGACCTTTGTACTTATCTTTCTTTCTTTTAACGAGATTGTTTTATTGAATCTTTTTCCAATGTGGTATTTTAAATGAACTTACTAAGAAAAATTTTAAAATTGAGAGGATGAAACTTCCAGGGGGGATTTGTAAAATCTTGAGTTTTATGAAAGAAACACTATGTGTAATATCATACATGATACGCTGCATCAAGCTTAAACAAACAAGTAAATATTATTATTTGAATCTTACTGTTATAACCTAGCCATTGGAATGACAAGAATGAATAGTATCAACTGAATTATGAAAATATTGTTTAAAAATGTTAAAATAATGATTTATTGGCTTCCAAATTTATTATAATATAAATAAAAACAAATTTAATATAAAGGATGTGTTTTTATGAAAACCTATTCAGAAATAGAATAATTGTGTTTAAAAAATAATATCACTCTTTATGGACTTTTATTTAATAAAAATATATATTATATATTAAATATAATGTTTTAAACTAATCTTATATTTTTTATAGATATTATAGAGGAACAAATTCAATTTTTAGATAAATGAAGTATTTTTCTAAAAATACAATTTTACCCCCTTTTAATGGATAAACCTTTTTAAATGTAGTTTTTATAACTTTTATATGTTCTATTTGAAAAAAATAAACTTATAATTTAGAAGATGGACATAAAAATTTTCTTTGGTTGAAAATTTGGTTTTTTATGATAAAATCCATATTTTAATGAATAGTGCAAAATACTGCATTTTAATTACCAACTACAGTTTCATCTAATTTATTTATTTAGATAGACTATACTTTTAGTTGGTTTTAATGTGTAATTGGATTATGTTTTTATCATTAAATACAATTTTGGTCATTGGAATAAATTTCATATTTAAATTGGATATAAACACATGTCAATCTTGTGATATTTTTTATTTATTAAAAACCCGCTTTCTAGTTTTGAGAACGGGAATTAATTTTAAATTAATTACAATAATTTCTAGGTTTTGAATTTTAAAAAATGGATTCAATATTTTGAATCAGAATGACCAAGTTTTTTAAATAGGGCCCTTTTATTTTTGGACATTGTGAATAATAATTTCAATAATGATTAATTTATTTACCATGGGTAAAGGGTAAATCCGGTAAATAAGTGTAATCAAATAATATTATAAAAATATAATATTACCCTAAAACATGTCATAATACTAATAGATGAGATATTTATGACCATGATCATCCTTAGGCTGAAATATTGGGATTTGGGATCCACTTGGGTGTGAAAATGACATTTTATAATATATAATTTTAGAAAAAGGGAAATATAACATAAACATGTATCTTTTACTAAATAAATTTTAATATTGGGTTTTATAAATGATATATTAGACTAAAAATATTCATTATAAATATAAAAAGTTTTCACACATCATGGTATTTTATTTATAAATTTTAGACAATAAATAAATAAATTTATTTAGGGCACAATGATGATGCACTGATTACCTTATTATTGAAAGATTCAAATAAATGATATCATAAACATTAAAATAAATGTAATTTGGAAATTTTTATTCCATAATAATTTTGTTTATGACATTTAAATTTTATGTATTATTTATTTCATTTGGTTTTAAGTAATCAAGTTGTTATGATTTTAACAAAAAATAATTACAAAATAGTGTCAAAATTGAGATAAATGTGTTTTTAAACATATACAATTTTATTAAATGATATAATAGTTCTAAAAATATAGTATTCGCCCAAAATAATTATATAATGTTAAAAATGTTGTTACCTATCCACTTTTAGTTCTATTGTAATTTTATAGTGACTATAGTAACCATATATTATGAAAATACAAGAAGACATGGTTAGGGTTGATGTTTCTAACTAAGGGTTAAAGCTGAAAGATAAGATCAATTTTAAGACTTAAAATTTTCTAAAACCAATTGGTTGAGATTATTTATACCCATAATCATATTATACTCTAAATATATCACTTTTTAACTATTATAATTCGAAATTCAATTTATATTAAAATAATATTTGAAGACTTTCCTAAAGTGACCCTCCTCCCTCTTATAAAAGGGAATCACCTCTACCCACTTAGTCACACATTTCAAGCCCCTTTTATCATAAAGATTTTGATAAAATAAGGTATAAAAAACCCTATTTTACACCTAGAATCCTTACCTTGAGCTTAAGGTAATTCAAGAAAGCCCTTTGTCTCAAATTAAAAGAAGTTACCCGATATAGTGGCCATGTCTTCTCTCAAGTTCCATTCCTTTATTTTCTTTATCAACTCCCTATGATCTTATTATTCTATGATTACATAAAAAAAGAAGTATATTAAATATAATAGGTTGTTTTTATGATAATTATATGAACTTCACTCAGACAGACCTCCATTTAATGGATATGAATATAATGTTTCTATGTTCGGTGAACTACTGACTCACAAAACAATGATTGTTCAATTTTCTCCTACCACCTCTCAAGGTGGCCATTATGATGGAATTGTATTTATGTAACGTCCTGGTTCCAAGTGCCACACAACGGGTGCCCCAAACCCAGTTCTCCACGTGAACTCAAGCGCATTTCCCCAAACGCCAGAGGCTACCGACTAGCAGCGAGGGCCCAGGTCTGATAGTGGGGAAACTATGCCCTCATTTGTCAAATTGTAGCACAGTGGAATACAAAATAAAACATACAACGAACAGTGGAAGAAGTAAACCACACGCAATTGAAATAAAAAACAGCAGTGAATATAACCAACTGTATATAAATAATGATGCTACATGTCTCAAGTTCTAAGAAAACAGCCAGAACATGTCATACATCACTACAGTACAACCGAAAGCAGAGTAAACTGAAGGAAAACAAAACAGTTGGAAGCGGCATCACAAGCCTAGGCTCGTTCCCATGCCCTCATACTCCTCAGCAGCAATAATGTACCTGTATAGGGACTCTATCCCCTATCCACACCTGCAGCAACGTAATCTATTTGGGCTGAAAAGCGTGACCCAAAAAGGGTGTGAGAAATATATCTCAGTAGGCACCCACTAAAGGCTCTTTCCCATCTGTGTGTAAGCATGTAACAACAATGTGTAATAGTAAAATGCAATAAAGTAAACAGTACTAAAAAGTAACTAACTTAACAATTAAATTTCCATTTTATTATTCATTTAATCCATTAGATATTAGAAATCACCACAGTGCATTTCTAAGTAAACAGTCCACGTCCTCAGACAAGAAAAACCTTACCCTTAGGTAAGCATAATCCAACCCACAGGTATAGCCATCAGACATAACAGAATTTTTCCTCAAGCGTAGGAAGTGTCGCCCTCAGGCACAGAAGTCAAGCCCTCATGCATGAAAGGTTGCCCTCAGGTGAAATAACTACAACCCTCAGGCTAAGCAGTGCAGTGCCAACAGGCTAATCACAACAATGCCCTTAGGCCAAACAGGTAACCGGCCCATGCCCAACAGGTAAACAAGTAGTAACAAGCAATTCCTCTCAAGGCAATTCTACAATTACTACTTTAAAGGCATACACTCAGGTATCTTAGCTAAACGGCTAAATAGTGGAACACACCCCTGGGTGGTTCTGGATCCAAGAAATGATCTCAACCAGCATTTTAATATCACAATTAATCACCTATTCAATTCTATGTATTCAAAATAACTACAGCCTCATCCACACGACACCCCAACATGGGTTTGTGGAACAAAAATGCACAAAACACATGACAGTTGGAAACTTTAACACCAAGCCACCTACCTTTATCGCCAACAAACGTTATACGTGATCAACGCTTTCTGAAATGTCATAGAGTGCCATAGATATGACAAAGAAGAAAACCCATTCAAACGTAAATAACTTTCCCTCAAAAAATAATTGGTATGAACATCTTAAGGAGAGTAGAGGGATTACTCATGCAGTTCCAACGAGATCTTCCGAAGCGGAATCTGATTCCAGACGTTGACTCGGTGGATCTTCGAAGGTTTGACCATCCTCTCCCGAGCTCCCTTCCCGTTCTAAGCCTTCCCTGTGAACAGGGGAGGCTACTACCCATTTTAAGTGAAAAAAACAAAGTACACATCATTTACTTCCAATTACATGGAATGTACTTCCCATTTTCTAAACTATTCTTCTAGTGGCTTCCCACCAGCGCGACACTATTCACTTGCCGACATGAGTACACAGCATGTACTCCTGAGTACATGGCGTGTACTATCGCCCAGCTGGCAACTGCTCCACCGACTTACTGTTCTAGCCTGCCGATTGACTACATGGTGTGTAAAAGACCCATACAGATCATGTAGTCGGTTCCTACACCCTTCATCCTCAGCATGGCCAAACGCCCTGTGTACCCATCCCACATGGCCAAAAGTACATGGCGTGTACTTTCAAAAATTTTGGATTTTCCCCATTTTCCATATTTTCTCAAAAACACTTAAGGAAAAGAGAAAATAAGAAACTCGTACCTCAAAATAAGAACCAGGTTCTTACAAACTTCCCCCCTTATAGAAATTTGTCCCCAAATTTCCCCTCCAAGGGTGGTGAAGATATAGTCGTGAACAACTCTGGCCACTGAGCACGTACGTCGGTCTCCCACTCCCAGGTTTCATCTTGCACTCGGCCATGCTGCCATAGCACCCATATGAGAGGAACTGAATAGTGTTGGAGAACCTTTGTGCTCCTATCAACGATACGAATCGGATGCTCCTTGAAGGATGCATCTAACTCGAGCTCAACCTCCTTGGGCTGAAAGATGTGAGATGGGTCTGAATGATAGCGGTGCAACTGAGATACATGGAAGACATCGTGAATGGCCCAGTACCTCTGAGGTAACTGCAACCGATAAGCAACCGGACCGACTCTCTCCAGGGTTTCAAATGACCCCACATACCTCGGTGAAAGTTTACCATGTCTCCTGATCTTCTTGTGTCCCAACCTCGGTCAAACACGCAAGAAAACCTGATCCCCGACCACGCACTCCAAAGGTCATCTGTGGAAATCAACATAATATTTCTGATGAGACTGTATGGTATCCATCTGCTTCTGAATCAACTGGACCTGCTCAAAAGTCTCCTGCATGAGACGTGGTTCTAGAAAAGCGGCCTCACCTACCTCTAACTAGCACAAAGGTGATCGGCACGACCTACCTTATAAATCCTCATATGGTGCCATCTCAATAGTCACCTGGAAACTATTGTTATAGGAAAACTCAACTAGGGGTATATTCTTCTCCCAATAGCCCCCAAAGTCCAGGACACATGCACGCAACATTTCCTCAAGCACCTATATAGTACGCTCTGACTGGCCAACTGTCTGAGGGTGGTATGTTGTGCTCAGAAGCACCTGTGTACCCAATGCCCTCTGAAAACTCTGCCAGAAACACGATGTAAAGTGGGAGTCCCTATCTGAAATGATAGAATGAGGGACCCCATGAAGATGCACGATCTCTCGAATATACAACCTTCCGAGTTCGTCAACACTGAAGGTCTCCATGATTGGCAAGAAGTGGGCTACCTTCGGGAGTCTATCCACAAAAACCCACACAACATCATTGCATCGAGGTGACCTTAGAAAACTAGTCACGAAATCCATCACGACATCATCCAATTCCCACTACAGAATGGGTAACTTCTATTACAGTCCAGCTGGTCTCTGATGCTCCGCCTTCACTTGCTGACCGGTGGAACACCTCGTAACAAAACCAGCTACTTCTCTCTTCATACCCGGCCACCAGTACTGACGTCTCAATTCACAGTACATCTTGGTAACCCCGGGATGAACCAAACAAGATGAAGCATGAAACTCTTTCATCAGCTCCTCGCGTATATCCCCTGGAACCCACACTCATTTTTGGAAACGCAATACCTCATCGTCACCTATCGTCCAACCCAGAGGAGGGTCCTCACTTGCCACTGACTCCCATAGAACTAGGCCTTCTAAATCAGATAGGTTTCTCATCCTCACTCTATCCAAGAGGGTAGAAGTAACAGCTAAAGAGGAAAGATAAGTCTTCCCCTGGCTATCGTGCACCTCCAGATGCATCTCAGAGAACAAAGCCATGCACTACCACTAACCACTGACCTCCTGCACTTCCTGTATCTGAGTCTTTCTGCTCAGTGGATCAGCTACTGAATTACCTTTACCAGGTGTATAGGCAAGCTCAAAATCGAAGGACTGTAGGTATTCAACCCACCTTCGCTGCCTCAAATTCAATTCATGTTGAGTAAAATATACTTGAGACTTTTGTGTTCGATGAAAATAGAAAAATGTTCTCCCAAGAGATAGTGTCTCCAACAGCACAATGCATGAACGACTGTAACCGACTCGAGATACTACGTTGGGTAATCCCTCTCATGTGGCCTCAACTGCCGAGACCCGTAAGCAACAACTCGATCACCCTGCATCAACACTGCTCCCATCCCAATACCTGATGTATCACAGTAAACTGTATAGATCTTCCCCAGCTCTAAGAGTATCAGGATCGGTGATGATGTAAACCTTCCTTTCAGGTCCTGAAAGGCTTCTCGCAAGCTTCTGACCACATGAACTTCACACCTTTCTTAGTCAGACCTATCAACGGTGCTGCTAAGCGGGAGAAGTTCTGTATGAAGCATCCTTAGTAACCAGCCAGCCCTAAGAAACTCCGTATCTTGAACACGTTCTTAGTCTGCTCCCAAGAAACTACTCCTCACACCTTCTCTGGGTCTACTGAAACTCCTACCTCTGAGATGATATGACCCAGGAAGTGAATCTGGTCCATCCAAAAGTGGCACTTTGAGAGCTTAGCATATAGCCAATTCTATCTCAGTATACTCAATATGATCTCAAGATGGGTGGCATGGTCGTGTCGAGTGTGAGAGTACACAAAGATTTCGTCCATGAATACTACCACAAAAGAGTCTAGATAAGGATGGAACACACGATTCATCAGATCCATGAAAACTGCTGGCGCATTCTTGAGTCTGAATGGAATAACCGTATACTCGTATAGACCATACCTGCTCCTGAAAGTGGTGAGAGGTATATCAGATGGTCTAACATGCATCTGATGATATCCTGATCTCAAATCAATCTTCAAGAACACTCGTGCTCCATGAAGTTGATCAAAAAGATCATCAATCCTCGGCAAGGGATATTGGTTCTTGACTGTCAGCTGGTTCAACATCCGATAATACACACAAAGTCTGAGGGTACCATCCACCTTCTTCACCAAAAGGACTGGATAACCCCACAAAGAAGTACTGGGTCGGATGAAACCCTTTTCATGTAACTCCTCTAACTGCCTCTTGAGCTCCTACAACTCTGGTGTGGCCATCCAATAAGGAGGAATGGGCACCAGTGCTACTCCTAGCACTAGCTTGATAGAGAAATCCACCTCTCGCTCTGGAGGAAGACCTGAAAAGTCATCTTGAAATACATCCTTGAAATGATCAATCATTGGAGGGAAATCCATCTGACAACTCCCCTGATCATCCAGATATAAGCTCGCAATCTGATATGTGACTCCACCTCGCCCACGATGCTCTAGCCCAGCTCAAATCACCTGAACATCCACTCACCCTTGTATAGAAACTCTCCACCCCCTAGTGACATGAAACGCACCCTGCAACGATAGCAGTCTACAACGGCTCGAAAGGAAACCGACTAGTCCATTCCGAGAATGACGTCATAAGAGGTCATATCTAAGACATAGAGGTCCCAAAGGAAGTGACTTCCACCAACCTCAAGGGGTCACTCCTTGCACTGTCGCACACCAGCTGTTATAGTCCCCAACGGAGTGTCTAGCGTCATGATATCAGAAGAAGTAGAAACACAGAGCCCAAGTCTCTCCACAACGGGCACAGATATAAAACTATGTGTAGCACCCGTATCAAAAAGTATTGAAGATAAAATAGAAGCTACTAGGATAGTACCTCTGACTGTAGAAGGTCTGGGATCCTGCTCCTTCATATTCTGTTGCACTGCATATGCCTGCCTAGTGTCACGGCCCTATGACACATCCTGGCTACCCTGAGTTATCCCGCCCTGATACCTCTAAGATCCTGGTGTCTTGCTACCAAGGCCATGACCACCATCTGTACCTACACGCCCTAATGAATTCCAGTTCCCCGACTAGTAAGAAGCTGCTGGTCCTGCTCTTGCACGCAGAGTCTGTACAGAACCCCTCTCACTAGGCATCGGTGGAAACACCCTACAAAAGTGCTACAGATGACCCATCTTGCCGCAAGATCGGCACTCCACTGGGTCTCGTGAACACTGCGGTCTCTTGTGTCCCTCCCTACCACACTGGTAGCACCTGATCGGGCTACCTGAAGAAGTTGCCTAGATGGTACTACCACCTTGAGAGAAGTCCATCAGTATCTTCCTCTTGCCAGTAGAAATAGTACTAGTTACTGGTGCTGAACCACCCCAGCCCACATCACTAGCTTCCCGCAGGTTCCTCTCTATAATCAGCGCCTGATTCATAATAGCATGTACTGAAGGCAACCTGAAAACATTCACCAGTTCTCAGATGTCATAACAAAGAACATCCTCAAAACATATGGCTCTCAACGTCTCATCACCCACCATCATGGGTGCAAAATGCTGAAGCTCGGTGAAACGAGCAGAATAGTTCATCACCGAAATGGCACCCTACTGCAAATTCATGAACTCTCGAGCTCTGTCTACCCGCAGTGTCTCGGGAAAGAAGAATTCATTGAAGACTGTCTGAAAATCCTCCCACACCATGTCTCTGTGATGCTATGACTGGGTGGTGACATCCCACCACCTCTTGGCAGAATCACGCAGAATGTATGTCACGAGCTTGACCCTCCACCCTGGAGGCATCCCAAGATGCTCAAAAATAGTCTGCATTGACCCCAACCAAGAATCTGAAGCCTGTGGTCCGCCATCCCCTGAAAACGTCAGCAGATGCTGCTGTTGGAATATGCGCGTCAGCTCAGCCATAGATGTAGCAGCTGGCGGTGCTCCCTGAAAGGTCTGCATAAACTGCAATAATCCTTCACGGAACTGCACCTCTGTGCCTGTGTCCAGTATAGCAGCTGGTGCCGCATCTGGCTCTACTAGAGGATCAACTGGTAGCCCATGGCCCACCATCTCAGGAGTATTCTCATTTCCACTTTCCTGGCGAACAACGCACGGTCGTCTAGGCAGCATGACACTACAAGGTAAAAAACAAGCCTTAGAAAAAGAATATCAAAGACCGAAGACAAAGAATCCCAAAAGGGAACAGGAGGAATAAGGTATTCAAAATTTACAATACAAGACTATACAATGTGTGTACTGACTACACGGCGTGTACCTGACTTCTGTCCCCCTGCCCGGGTCCTTCTGCACAGCTAAGCCACATGGCTCCCGTTTGAACAAAACTACACGGTGTGTATAATATCTACACTGCATGTATGGTGTTATTTCCAACTGCCCGTGTCATTTGTGACATGGCCGACTACTCGGCTTGACACTACATGGCGTGTTACAACCGTACACGGCGTGTACACCACCACATTTCCCAGCCACACGGCTAAGTCCACATGGTTTGTCCTCGGACAAGACTACACGGTGTGTCTCATAGGTACACGGCATATTCAAGGAGAGGTGACACCGACCCGTGTTGTTAGTTACACGGCCGAGTCCCTAAGTCACACTACACGGCGTGTTCATCATTGACACAGTGTGTTCTGTATAGGAGTTTACCGACCTGTGTTGTCAGTTACACGGCCGGACTCCAGGTCACCACTACACAACGTGTACATTCGGTACACGACGTGTTTTACCCAAGCCTTCCCTTACCCCGTGTCACAACCTACACGGTTTGTGACACGGGAAGAGACTACACGGCGTGTACTCTGTGTACACGGCGTGTAATCAAAAAGTTTATTTTCCTTCCCGAATAGAAGGCCACACACTGAGTGTTTAAAATACTATACGGCATGTATACTGGGTTTCCAGACCTTATGCCTCAGAAACATCCCCGGAACCCAAAAAATACATAAAAACAACACCTAAGTGTCAAATTCCGACCCGTGAGGCCCATACTCCCCATGAATCAATGTTTGACATCTTATCTGTGTTATAAAAAAATAAAAAGTCAATGATCTGCCAAATTCCGGTAAATGGGGGCCCATACGCCCCAAAAACCAAAGTGTGGCGTTCATTCAATAAACCAACTCATACAAAACTACCCTATCACATAGCAGGTAATTATTAAGCAGCTATCACAATAGTATGATTTTCTAACACATCAACTATCACAACAACATGCAATTTCTAATACACCTACATGGCATGGAACTATGCATGGCATGTGATTTATAGCATGTTCTTAAATGATGCATGAGATGGAATGCCCTCATCTCATCGGGTTGACACTAAATAGAACCCACAAATAAATTATAACAGCATAATACCAAGTGTGTCACCCAACGGTGAAAACATATCAACTGTAAAATTTGGAAAATCAGAAAATTAAAAAATACGAGGTAGACTGGCTTTTCTCTGTACACAGGTTAACTACGCCCGGGCACAGCTTTTTACCAACTACCATTCGTCCTATCCCCGACTATGGCTCCAAATATTAATTCAAATAAAAGAAACACCCTTTGATACCACTTTGTAACATCCCAGTTCCAGGTTCCACACAACAGGTGCCCCGAAACCGGTTCGCCACCTGACCTCAAGCGCATTTCCCCAAACACCAGAGGCTACCGACTAGCAGCAAGGGCCCAGGTCTGATAGTGGGGAAACTATTCCCTCATTTGTCAAAGTGTAGTGTAGTGGAATACAAAATAAAACATTAAACGAAAAGCGGAAGAAGTAAACCATACACGATTGAAATAAACAAGAGCAGTGGATATAACCAACAATATATAAATAATGATGCTACATGTCTCAAGTTCTAAGAAAACAGCCAGAACATGTTATACATCACTACAGTACAACCGAAAGTAGAGTACAGTGAAACAAATAAAAATAGCTGGTAGTGGCATCACGAGTCTAGGCTCGGTCCCATGCCCTCCTACTCCTCAGCAGCAATCATGTACCTGTATAGGGACTCTTTCCCCTATCGACACCTGCAGCAATGTAATCAGTTTGGGCCGAAAATCATGACCCAAATAGGGTGTGATAAATATATCTCAGTAGGCACCCACCAGAGGCTCGTGCCCAACTGCGTGTAAGCATGCCACAACAATATGCAATAGTAAAATGCAATAAAGTAAGAAGTACTGAAAAGTAACTAACTTAACAATTAAATTTCCAATTTATTATTCATTTAATCCATTAGATATTAGAAATCACCACAATGCATTTCTATGTAAAAGTTCAAGTCTTCAGACAAGCAAAACCTTACCATCAGGTAAGTAGAATCCAACCCATAGGTATAGCCCTCAAGCATAACAGAATTTTCCCTCAGGCATAGGAAGTGTCACCCTCATGCACAGAAGTCAAGACCTCAGGCACGAAAGGTTTCCCTTAGGTGCAATAACTATAGCCCTCAGGCTAAACAGTTCAGTGCCCATAGGATAATCACAACAACGTCCTCAGGCCAAACAGGTAACCAATGAATGTTATACATGATCAACGCTTTCTGAAACGTCACAGATCACCGTAAATCTGACGAAGAAGAAAACCCATTCAAACGTAAATAATGTTCCCTCAAGAAAGAATTGGTATGAATGGCTTAAGGAGAGTGGAGGGATTACCCGTGTGATTCCAATGAGATCTTCAAAAGTGGAATCGGATTCCAGACGTGCACCCGGAGGATCTCCGAAGGTTTGGCCTTCCTCTCCGAAGCTCCCTTCTCATTCTAAGCCTTCTTTGTGAACAGGGGAGGATACTGCCCATTTTAAGTGAAAAAAAAGTACACGGCGTGTACTTCCCATTTTTTAAACTGTTCCTCTGGAAGCTTCCTACCAGCGTGGCACTATTCAATTACCGACATGAGTACATGACATGTACTCCTGAGTACACGGCGTGTACTGTCGCCCAGCTGGTGGCTGCTCCATCGACTTACTGTTCTGGCCTACCGACTGACTACACGGCGTGTAAAGGACCCATACACAGCGTGTAGTCGGTTCCTACACCCTTCATCCCCGGCATGTCCACACGACCTATTTACCCATCCCACACGGCCAAAATTAAATGGCATGTACTTTCCAAAATTTTGGATTTTCCCCATTTTCCATATTTTCTCAAAAACACTTAAGGAAAAGAGAAAAGAAGAAACTCGTACCTCAAAATAAGAACCAGGTTCTTACAATTTATATATGAAATATATTATATTATATTACATTGAAAGGTGAGGGATTGTTTAATTTTTTTTTGTTTTGAAGGAATAAATTTGTTATGACTTTAAAAAAAATCAACTACTAAATAGTGTCAAAATTTACATAAATGAGATTTTAAAACAAAAAACAATTTTACTAAATGATATAATAGTCTAAAAATATAATATTTGGGAAAATGTCTTATATAATATTATAAATTTAATTAATTATCTACTTGTGGTTTTCTTGTTAGTTTATAGTAACTAGAGTAACCATATATTTTGAAAATACAAGAAGACATGATAAGAGGTAATGTTTTCAACTAATGGTTAAGGCTAAAAGATAAGGTCACTTTTATGAACTAAACTTGTATAAAACCCATTTATTGAGAGGATTGTGACCCATAATCATCTTATACTCGAAATATATCACTTTTTAACTATTATAATTTGATAATCAATTTTTAATAAAATAATATTTGAAGACTTTCCTAAAGTGCCCCTCCACCCTCTTATAAAAGGGAATCAACTTTACCCACTTACTCAGACCTCTCTAGCCCTTTTATCGTCAAAATTATGCTCCAATAAGCTAGAAAAATAACTAATTTCATCCTATAAGCCATAAATTTGTCAAAATTTAATTCAAGAAATCCTTTTTGGTCAAATGAAAAGAAGTTACCCGATTTAGAGGTAACGTTTTCTCTCAAGTTTATTTCATTTATTTTCCCTCTCCACTCCCTATACTCTTCTTATTCTATGGTTACATAAAAAAAGTATCCTCAATATAATATTTTGTTTTTTTAGAATTATTATAACTAAAATCACACAAACCTCCATCTAATGGATACGAATATACTGTTTCTGTGTAAGTCGAACTACTCCCTCATAAAATGATGATTGTTCAACTTTCTCCTACCACCTCTCATGGGGGAGGTTATGATGGAACTATGTTTATATATGAAATATATTATATTTAATTAAATTTAAATTCATGGTATTATTTTATTAATTTATTTCAAAGGAATCATGTTTTTATGAATTTAACAAAAATCAATTTCTAAATAGTGTCAAAATTGACATAAATGAGTTTTTAAAACAAATAAAATTTTATTAAAAGATATAATAGTCCTAAAAATATAATATTTTTCCAAATGGATTATATAATGGTAAAAAATCATTAATGATCAAATTTTGGTTCGATTTTTGTTTTATAGTAACTATAGTGACCATATATTATTAAAATAAAAGAAAACATGGAAAAAGTTAATGTTTTTAACTAATGGTTACATCCAAAAGATAAGGTTAATTTTGTGACTAAACTTGTATAAAACTCATTGTTTGAGATTATTTCAACCCATACACATCATATCCTCGAAATATATTACATTTTAACGATTATAATTCTAAACATAATTTATAATAAAATAATATTTGAAGACTTTCCTAAAGTGCCCCTCCCCCCTCTTATAAAAGGGCATCACCTATACCCAATTTAAAACACCTATAAAAACCAATAGATCTTCCAAATTCTATTCAAATAAGCCCCCAAAATTCCTACTTTCCACCTAGAGGCCTTACCTTGGGAAAGTGGCAATTCCATAAAACCTCTTGGTTCAAATCAAAAGAAGTTACCTGATTTAGAGGTAATGCCTTCTCTCATGTTCCTTTCCTTTATTTTCTTTCTCCACTACCTAAGCTATAATAATTCAATGATTATATAAAAAAAATAGTATCCTAGATATACTATGTTTTTTTATGATAAGGATCCATTCTACACTCTAACTCACCTCCATCTAATGGATAGGAACATGCTGTTATTGTATCCGACGAACTATTGCCTCACGAAACGATGATTGTTCAATTTTCTCCTACCACCTCTCATGGTTTCCATTATGATAGAACTGTATTTATATATGAGATATATTATATTGTCTTTGTTAATATGTTATTTTTATTTAAAAAATACCTTAATGATTTCCATAATTTGTAAATATAATAATTTCATTTGAGGAAGTGTGGACTACCGCCACCAGAAAGTAATATAACTCGTTCATGCCATACATAGAATATATAAAAGATAGAGTTAATAAAATTATGTAAAATATATGACATATATATTATAATGGAATTAAAATATACCGATTTATCATTTAGTTTTCATTCCTTTAATATGAAAAAGAAAAGAAAGTAACTTTAATGCGTACCTACGACATACCATCTCCATGAACGGTGTATTTCATTTCTTATCTCAAAATATTATGGATATAATAAATAAATATATAATGGATATATATGATATTTAAATCATGAAAAATAATATTCTAGAGATGATTTAATTTTGACTACATGGACAATTTACATCAGAACATGTTCATTTTCCAGTAATGTGCCGAATATCGACAAAACGACCGATATGAACTCAAATAATTAACTAAATGATATAACATGGTAATAAGTGATATAAAATTAATAATAAATTCAAATTCATGTAAAAATTAACTGAAGTTTATTATTCAGGAATTTAAAGAATGAATGAGACAAGTTAGAATCATGGTATGGGACTTCGTCTCAATCTCCTTTCATTGAGGGATTTCTTGATAATATCCACATCTATAATTTTATAAGGTGTATACACAACCACTATGACATTTAATATACAAATTTTATCTATAATAGTGTTATTTATTAACTTTATGGAGATTAATATTTAAATGTTTAAAGTGGTATGGGACACCTTTAATGATTAAAGATTTAATTATAACATCTTTGTATTCATGATCTAAATTTACATATTTATTTATATGTATATAAAAGGATTATAAAGGAATTTTTATGTCTATCTAAAATTTCATTCAAATTTTTCAAAAGGAATATTTTTATTAAAATCAATTTAATTTGATACAAAATGAAAAAATAAATGTTATTTTTTAACGTATATGACGGTAATGAATTCTCAACCATCGTAACCGTTATTTGATATTTGGATTCCTCTATAAGACTTAATGTATTTTTAAAAAATACCTTATTTATTTATTTGGATATATTGTTTTTGAAAATGGGATCTTAAATGAAAATGGTATTTTTACAAAGAAAGTTTTTTCATATGATATTAGATGATTTTTTCAAAAGGTTTTTGTGACGAATGTGTTTTTGAAATGGAACTTGAGAATTATATTAAAAGGGTGAGACCGATATAGCTTATATGAAAGGTTAAAAAACATTATAGCTCACCTGTGAGCTCTATATAACTTATATGAAGGGTTGATCCCCATTATAGATCATGGGTGAGCCCGACACAGCTTATACGAAGGTTTGATCCCTATTATAACTCTTGGGTGAGCCCGTTATAGCATATATGAAGGTATAAGAACAATTATAGCTCATGAGTGAGCCCGATATAGCTTATACGAAGGGTAATCCCCATTAAAAATCTCCAATTTGTAATTCAACCATATGGTCATTCCAATTGAATGGTATTTGAAATGGTTTTATTTATATTATTCTCTAATTCACATAAAGTATTTTTAATTTCTCATTATTGTTTTTAGTGTTTTTATTGAGAAAAATGTATGAGTGTTATTCATGTGATTTTTTTTGTTTCATCTGCTCAAAGAACATTGAATGGGTTATCATGTTTTAACAAGTCTAATTGTTTTCATTTATTTTTGTGTCCCTTAATGTTATTTTTCTGCTCATCCCATGTTTTTAAATTTTTTCACAAAATTTAAGGGAGAATAGTGTCACAGATGGAATCATAGAAAAGTTATAATGATTAAACATGAAAGAAACCATGTGTCTTTTTAAAAGTTTTTATGTTATAGAAAAAACAGATACTATTGGAAGTGTACAATATTTATTTCTATGTTATTGCTATGTATTTGTTATGGCATAATTCTCTAAAGCTCTAAACTTAAAATGATTCTCAATGTGAATTCTTGATGTAACTCAAGATTACGTGACTTTTAAGGGTGGGGCCTTATAGTTGGTATCAGAGGATGGTTGAGACAACTTTAGAGATTAATATTTTTCTTCTTAAGGTTTTGGGATATAATCATGGTTTTATAATTTTAAGGTATATCATAAGTTTATTGTATTAAAAACCCCTTTTAAGGCTTTGTGATCTGAAATATTAAGGCGACTAATTATATTTTTGGAGACATTCACCTATGATGAAATTATTGGCTATTAATTTTTGGAATGAAAAATGTGAGGTATGAGATAAACTTGGAGTCTAAAATATGTTATGGTTATTTTTGGGGATTTTATCTCATTTTTGGGAATGTTTTAAAATTATATAGTTTTTGAAAAAGGACAACACGCAGACTGTGTGACAACCCATCATGCCGGACAAAGCTTCGAGAATTGAACCCAAAACTTAAGTGTGACTAGGATATATCACCTAAAACTAGCCTACTTGAAGTCCCTGGTTAGTATGAATTATTCTGTTTAGTTAAATGATTTTGTGGATCAAGAATATGTTGATTTTTGGAACTTGTTTTTTATCAAATAGATATCCTTCTTATAGGAAAATTATTTGGTGATTATGTGATAAATGGTATTTTGGAATACATTATCTCTTTTGGGAGCACTATATACCTAAGGAAAATAGAATACTATGAGATTTCATTCGAGGAGTAATGGTTGAATTTTATTTTTGAAGAATATATGTTTTATTGTGGACATATTGAGATTTGGGTTATTTATGGAAATGATTGACCTATCACGGAGAATACGTGATTAGGTTAATTACTTTTAATCATGATACTTTAATAATAGTCAATGTTATTTAGAGATAAATGTTAAGATTTATCACAGAAGACTATGTGACAAAATCCTTCTGAATTTTACGTTTGAATCTTAGTTTGGATTATTTTGAAGAATTTTAAGTACTATTTTTTATTTAATGGTCTTTTTTGAACTTTGGGAATAATTTTTTGAGTTTTGGATATTGAGAGTAGTATTTATTTTTATAAAGGATTATTATATTTGGGGAATATATGATATTTTACTAACTATTTTTTTTTAATGTCTAAAGTCAGTGGAAGTATATTTTTTATCTATTGTGGATTAAGTGATTCTCTATAAGTTGATTCTAGCACTCTGGGTGTGACCAAGTCATCTTTAATAATCGTCATTTGGAGAAAAGATGAGTTTATGGTAGATATTTATTAAAGGATGAAACAATACATGACATGTAAGTATGTTTCCTTATTTTCTTAGTCAAGATCATAAATAAATTACTCAACATTATGAAAAGGATATTAAAACAAACATATTTTTTGTTTACTTTTCCTATTGGGAAATCAAAGACCGTTTAACCCATCACATGTTTATGGTTTTATGGATGTTAAATTTATCTAATAATGTTTTCTATCATTATCCATCATAATAATATGGTATGTTTCTCTTCCATATCCATGTTTTCTTATATGTAATTCTAGTATGTGTTATCTCAGGTGACCTTTGTACTTATCTTTCTTTCTTTTAACATGATTGTTTTATTTAATGTTATTCCGATGTGGGATTTTTAATGAACTTACTATGACAAGTTTTAAAATTGAGAGGATGAAACTTCCAAATGGGGGAAATATGTAACA
This sequence comes from Viscum album, assembly GCA_963277665.1. NCBI lineage: Eukaryota > Viridiplantae > Streptophyta > Magnoliopsida > Santalales > Viscaceae > Viscum > Viscum album. The sequence goes on from OY728146.1 coordinate 552,181,966, forward strand.
ACACAAGTTTTATTAAAGAAACACTATATTCAATAGCATACATGATACACTACATCGAGCTTAAATGAACAACTAAATATTCTTATTTAAATGTTTCCATCATAACCTAGCTATTGGAATTCCAGGAATGAATAATATCAACTGAATTATGAAAATATTGTTTAAAAAAAATTAAATATTGATTTATTGGTTACCAAAGTTATTATAATAGAAATAGAAACCCATTGAATATAAAGGATTTTTTTTATGAAAACCTATTTAAAAAGAGAATAACTGTGTTTATAAAAACATATCACTATTTATGGATTTTTATTTAATGAAAAATATATGTTATATATTAAATATAATGTTGTAAACTCATCTTATATTTTTTCTAGATATGATATAAGAACAAATTCAATTTTTTGGATAAAGGAATTGTTTTTCAAAAAATGCATCTTTACCACCTTTTGATGCAGAAACCTTTTTAAATCTAGTTTTTATAACTTTTATATGTTCTATTTGACAAAATAGACATATTATTTAGAATAGGGACATATTATGTATAGAAACTTCAGTAATGATTGTTTTATTTAATGGGGTTAAAGGGAAAATCATATAAATAAGGGTTAAAAAATAATATTATAATAATATAATATTGTAATAAAATGTTTTATAATCCTATTATATGAGATATTTATGATCATGATCATCCTTAGGCTGAACTTTTGGAATTTGGGATTCACTTGGGTGTGAAAATGACATTTTATAATATTTAATTTTAAAAAAGGGAAATATAACATAAAGATGTATCTTTTATTAAATAAATTTTTGTATAGGGTTTTCTAAATGATATATTAGATTAAAAATAGTCATTATAAATCTAAAAAAATCATTAATTATGGTATTTTATTTATAAATTTTAGATAATAAATAAATAAATGTATTTAGGACACAATGATGATGCATTGATTACCTTATTAATGAAAGATTCAAATAAATTATATCATAAACATTAAAATAAATGTAATTTGATCATTTTGATGCCATAAAATATTCTTTTTGATGACATTGACATGTTATGTATTATTTATTTAATTTTATTAAGTGATCAAGTTGTTTTGACTTTAACAAAAAAACAATTACTAAATAGTGTCAAAATTGAGAGAAATGTTTTTTTAAACAAATACAATTTTATTAAATGATATAATAGTACTAAAAATATAGTATTCAATAAACATACATATATAATGTTACCAATTTTGTTACATATCCACTTTTAGTTCTATTGGCATTTTATAGTGACTATAGTAACCAAATATTATGAAAATACAAGAAGACATGGTTCTAGTTGATGTTTCTTTCTAAGGGTTAAAGCTGAAAGATAAGGTCACTTTTATGACTCAAATTTTTTTAAAACCCATTGTTTGGGATTATTTCTACCCATACACATATTATTCTTTGAATATATCACTTTTTAACTATTATAATTCTAAAATCAATTTATAATAAAATAATATTTGAATACTTTCCTAAAGTGTCCCTCCTCCCCCTTATAAAAGGGAATCACTTTTACCCACTTAGTCACGCCTATAAAGCCCCTTGGATCATAAAATTCTTGATAAAATAAGCTATATAAATCCATATTTTACTCTTATAATCTTTACCTTGAGAATATAGAAATTCAGGAAAGCCTTTTGGTTCAAATTAAAAGAAGTTACCTGATTTAGAGGTAACGTCTTCTCTCAAGTTCCTTTCCTTTATTTTCTTTCTCCACTCCCTATGCTCTTTTTATTCTATGATTACATAAAAAAAGTATCTTCAATATAAAATGTTGTTTTTCTGATAATTATCCGAACTACACTCACACACACCTCCATTTAATGGATATGAACTTACTGTTTCTATGTACGATGAACTACTACATCATGAAACTATGATTGTTAAATTTTCTCTTACCACCTCTCATGGTGGACATTATGATGGAATTATATTTATATATGAAATATATTATATTTTATTACATTTAAATGTGAGGGTTGATTTAATTCCTTTGTTTTGAAGGAATTAAGTTATTATTACTTTCACAAAAATCAATTACTAAATAGTATCCAAATTGACATAAATGATTTTAAAAAAAATAAAATTTTATTAAATGATATAATAGTCCTAAAAATATAATATTTGGAAAAATTATTAATATAATATTATAAATTTTATTAATGATCCACTTTTGGTTTGCTTGGAATTTTATAGTTACTATAGTTACTATATATTATGAAAATACAAGAAGACATGATAAGAGGTAATGTTATTAACTAATGGTTAAGGCCAATAGATAAGGTTACTTTTATGCCTTAAAAAAGTATAAAACCCATTTTTTGAGATTATTTAGACCTATAATAATCTTATCCTTGAAAAATACCACTTTTTAACTATTATAATTTTAAAATCAATTTATAATAAAATAATATTTGAAGACTTTCCTAAAGTGCCCCTCCTCCCTTTTATAAAAGGGCATCACCTCTACCCACTTAATCACACCTCTCAAGAACCTTGGATAGTCCAAATTCGGCTCAAATAAGACACCAAAATCCCTAATTTCCTCCTAGAATCAATACCTTGGGAAAAATGAAATTCAAGAAAGTCTTTTGGCACAAATCACAAGAAGTCACATGATTTAGAGGTAACGTCTTCTCCCAAGTCCCTTTACTTTATTTTCCTTATCCACTACCTATGATCATTGAATTATATTATTATATAACAAAAATAGTATCCTAAATATAATAGGTTATTTTTATGAGAAGGATTTGAACTACACTCACACACACCTTCATCTAATGGATAAGAACATAATGTTTCTGTGTACGATGAACTACTGCCACATCAAATGATGATTATTCGATTTTATCCTACCAAATATAATGGTGGACTTTATTATGGAACTTTATTTATATATTAAATAGACTATATTGTGTATTTTCATCTGTAATTTTTATTACCACATACCTTTATGCTATCCATAATTTTTAAATATGATAATTTCATTTGAGGAAGTGTGGACTACCGCCCCCTCAAAATGATATGACTTGTTCATTACATACATGGAATGTATATAAGATGATGTTAATGAAATTATGTAACATATATAACGTATATATTATACTAAAATTACAATACACCTATGTATCATTTATTTTTCATTCCTTTAATATGACAAAGAAATGAAAGTAGTGTTCATACATACGTACGAACTGCCATCTCCAAGAATGGTGTTTTTCATTTCATATCTCCAATTATTATGGATATAATAAATAAATATAAACTGGATATATATGATATTTAAATCATGAATAATAATATTCTAGAGATGATGGACTTTTGACTACATGTATAATTTACGTCAAAACATGTCCATTTTCGACTCAAGTACCGAATATCGACAAAATGACCGAATAAAGTCAAATAATTATCTAAATGATATAACATGGTAATAATTAATATAAAATGAATAGTAAAATTTAAAAAGGTTATAAATAATGTAGAAGTTAACCTAAGTTTATTGTTCTGTAATTTAAAGAATGAACGAGAGAAGTCGAACTCAAGATAATGGACTTCGTCCCAATATCCTTTCATTGAGAAATTTCTTAATAATATCCAACTGTATTATTTTATCAGGTGTATATACAGACACTGAAATTTCATATCCATATTTTATCTATACCAGTTTTACTTATTAATTCATAGAGATTAAGATTTAAATGTTCAAAGTTGTATGGGACACCTTGAACAACTAAAAATTTAATTATCAAATCTTTGTCTTCATGATATTAATTTACATATTGATTTATATGGATACAAAAGGATTATAAAGGAAATTTTATTTCTACCTATAATTTTAATTCAATGTTTTCAAAAGGAATATTTTTATAAAAAGCAATTTATTTTCTTTAAAAAATGAAAAAAATAATGTTATTTGTTTTAACATATACGGTGATAACGACTTTTCCACTGCCATAGCGGTTATTTGATATTTGGATTCCTCTATAAGAATTAATGTATTTTAAATAAATCCATTATTACATTAGTTGGGTATCTTGGTATTGAAAATGAGATCTTAAATGGAAGTTATATTTTTATACAGAAATGATTTTAATATGGGATTAAACGAGTTTTTCAAAAGGGTATTGTGATGAATGCATTCTTCAAATGGTACATGGAGATTATATGAAATGGGTGAGCCTAATAAAGCTGATACAAAGGGTTGAGCCCCATTATAGATCATGGGTGAGCCCAATACAACATATACTAAGGGTTAAGCCTCATTATACCTCACAAGTGAGCCCAACACATATTATACGAAGTGTTTATCCCCATTATAACTCTAGGGTGAGCCTATTATATCTTATATAAAGGGATGAGGCTCATTATATCTCAAAGGTGAGACCGATATATCTTATACTAAAGGTGATTCCCATTAAATATCTTCAATTTTTAAGTTGACTATGTGGTAATTCCAATTGAATGGGATTTAAAAGGGTTTTATGTGTATGATTCTCTAAGTCACCTAAAGAAGTTTTAATTTCTTGCAATTGTATTTAGTGTTTTTCATTGAGAAATAAATATGAGTGTTATTAATGTGAAAATTCTTTATTCCATTCGCTCAAAGAAGATAGAATGGGTTATCAAGTTTTTACTAGACTAATGGTTTTCTATTATTTTTATGTCCCTTACTGAGCTTTTTTTCCTCATCCCATGTCTTTAATTGTTTTCATATGATTTAAGGGAGACTAGAGACAAGTATGGAATCAAGGAATACTTATGATGATTAAACATGAAAAGAAACAATGTTTATTTTTAAAAGTTTTTATGTTATAGAAGAAACAAATAATTTTGTAAGTGTCCACTTTGTATTTCTATGTTTTTTTATGTAACAGTTATGTCCTAATTACCAAAAGATCTAAACTTGAAATTATCCTCAATGTGAACTCTTGACTTAACTCAAGATTATGTAACATTTAGGGATGAGGCCTTATAGCTTGTATTAGAGGATGGTTTAGACTTATTTGGATATTAGGATGTTTTTATTAAGGGTTAGGGATATTATCAAAGGTTTTCAATTTTTAGGTTTATCATAAGTTCAATGTCTTAGAAACCCCTTTTATGGCTTTATGATCTGAAATATTAAGGTTTATAATGGTATTATTGGAGACATTCACCTTTAATGAAATTACGGGTTATTAATTATTGGGATGAAAAATGTGAGGTATGAGATAACCTTTAAGGCTAAGAGATGTTATGGTTATTTTTGAGGATTTTATCTCATTTTTGGTAATGTTATAAAGTTATATAGTTTTTAAAAAAGGATTAAATGTAGAATGTGTGATAACCCATCATGTCAGACAATGCTCCGGGAATCGAACCCACAACCATTGTGTGATAGGGATTTATCGCCTACTACTAGCCTACATGAAGTCCCTGGTTAGTATAACTTATTATTTAATGTTAAATGATTTTATGGATCAAGAATAAGTTTATTTTGGTAATTATTTTTTATCAAATGGATATCCATTGTATTGAAAAATGGTATGGTGTTTAATTGATAATTTTTATTTTGGAAGAAATTTTCTCTTTTAGGAACACTATATGACTAAGGAAAATAGAATACTATGGGATTTCATTTGAGGAGTAATGGTTGAATTTTATTTTGTAGGAATATATGTTTTTATTGTGTATATACGGAGATTTGGGTTATTTATGGAAATGATTGACCTATCATGGAGAATATGTGATTAGGTTAATTTATTTTAAGTATGAGACTTTAAGAGTAGTCAATGTTTTTTCGAGATAAATGTTATGATTTATCATTGAAGACTATGTGATCAAATCTTTTCGAATTTTGGGTTTCAATCTTAGTTTGAATTATTTAGAATAATTTTAAGGATAATTGTTGGTTGAATGGTCTTTATTGAACTTTGGGTATTGTTTGTTAAATTTTGGAGATTAAGAGTAGCATTTATTTTTATAAAGCATTATTATTTTTGGGGATTATATGATATTTTACTAACCTTTTTGGTTTTGGTTAATTTCTAAAGACAGGGGAAATATATAGTTTATCTTTTGTGGATTAAGTGATTATCTAGAAGTTGATTATATTGCTTCATGTGTGGCCATGTCATATTGAAAACTCATCGTTTGGAGAAAATATGATTTTATTGTAGATATTTATTAAAGTATGAACCTCTACTTCACATGTAAGTATGTTTACTGGTGTTATTTATCAAGATCATAAATAAATTTCTCAACTTTATGAAAAGGATATTAAAAAACAGTTTTTGTTTACTTTTCCTACTGGGAATGCAAAACCATTTAACCCATCACACGTTTATGGTTTTTTAGATGTTAAATTTATGCTAATCATGTTTTCTATAATTCTCCATCAGAAAAAGATGGTAAGTTTCTCTTCCATATCCATGTTTTCCTATATGTAATCCTAGTATGTGTTATCTCAGGTGACCTATGTACTTGTCTTTGTTTATTTTAACATGATAGTTTTATTGAATTTTTTCTGATGTGGGATTTTTAATGAACTTACCGAGCCAAATTTAAAATTTCAAGGATGCAACATCAAAATGGGTGGGGAGATGTAACATCCCAATTTTTATAAAAGAAACTGTATATTCAATAGCGTATATGATATGCTTCATCGACCTTAAATGAACAACTAAATATTTTTATTTAAATGTTACCGTTACAACCTATCTGTTGGAATGGACATAATGAATATTATCAACTAAATAATGAAACTATTGTTTATACATTTTTAAATAATTATATATTGGTTTCTAAATTTATTAGAATGGAAATAAAAACAAATTGAATATAAAGGATTTGTTTTTATGTAAACCTATTTAAGAAGAGAATAATTGTGTTTATAAAATCATATAACTCTTTATGGATTATTATTCAATGAAAAATTTCTATTATATATTCAATATAATGTTGTAAAATCATCTTATATTTTTTATATATATGATATAAGAACAAATACAATTTTTTCGGATAAACGATGTATTTTTCTAAAAATGCAATTTTACCACCTTTTGTTGGAGAAACTTTTTTAAATCTAGTTTTTATTACTTTTATATGTTCTCTTTGAAAAAATAAACTTCTTATTTAGAATCAATGCATCAAAATTTACTTTGGATGAAATTTTGGAATTTTTATGATAAAATCCATATTTTAGTGAATAGTGAAAAATACTGCATTTTAATTCAAAACTACATTTTCATATAATTTATCTATTTAGTTATATTGTACTTTTAATTGGTTTTAAATTTTATTTGAATTAAGTTTTTATCATTTAATAAAATTTTGTTCATTTTAAATAATTTCTCATTTAAATTGGACATAAACACATGTCAATCTTTTGATAGTTTTTACTTCTTAAAAACCCGCTTTTTAGTTTTGACAACGAGAATTAATTTTAAATTAATTACTATAATGTATGTGTTTTGAATATGGAAAAATGGTTACAAGATTTTTAATCAGAAGGTCCAATTTTTTTAAATAGGTACCTTTTATTTTTGGACATTATGAATAGTAACTTCAGTAATGATTGTTTTATTTACCATGGTTAAAGGGAAAATCATGTAAATAAATGTAAACAAATAATATTATAATAATATAATACTTCCCTAAAACATGTCATAATCCTATTAGATGATATATGTATGACCATGATCATCCATAGACTGATATTTTGGCATTTGGGATCCACTTGGGTGTAAAAATAACATTTTATAATATTTAATTTTAAAAAAGGTAAATATAGCATAAACATGTGCCTTTTACTAAATAAATTTTAATATAAGGTTATATAAATTATATATTTGACTATAATTATTTATTATAAATCTAAAAATATTTTTTAAATCATGTTATTTTATTTACTATTTTTAGACATCAGATAAATAAATATATTTATGACATAATGATGATGCATTGTTTACCATATTAATGAAAGATTAAAATAAATGATATTATAAATATTAAAATAAATTTAATTTGAAACTTTTTAGACCATAAAAGATTTTTTGTGATGACATAGACATATGAGTGATTATTTAATGGCTTTATTTTGATGGAATCGAGTTGTTATGACTTAAAAAATCAATTAATAAGTAGTGTCAAAATCGACCTAAATGTATTTTTAAAACAACTACAATTTTATTAAATGATATAATAGTACTAAAAGTATAATATTAGTCTGAATAACTTATATAATTTTAAAAATTTCATTAATTATCCACTTGTGGTTCTCTTGGAATTTTATAGAAACTATAGTAATCATATATTGTGGAAACACAAGAAGACATGGTTAGAGTTAATGTTTTTAACTAAGGGTGAAAGCCAAAAGATAAGGTTAATTTTTAGACCTAAACTTTTCTAGAATACATTGGTTGAGATAATTTGAACTCATACTCATATTATACTCTAAATATATCACTTTTTGACTATTATAATTAAAAAATAAATTTATAATAAAATAATATTTGAAGACTTTCCTAAAGTGCCCCTCCATCCAATTATAAAAGGGAAGCACCTCTACCCACATAATCAGACCTCTAAATCCCCTTTTATCATCCATATTCTTCTCAAATAAGTTCCAAAAATACCTCATTTTATCCTAAAATCCTTACCTTGGGAAGAAGGTTATTCAATAAATCCTTTTTTCTCAAATTAAAAGAAGTTAACCTAATTTAGAGGTAACGTCTTCTCTCAAGTTCTGTTCCTTTATTTTCCTTCTACAATCCCGATGATATTATTTTTATTATATGATTAAATAATAAAAATATTATCCTCAATATACTAGGTTGTTTTCATGAGAAGTATTTGAACTAGACTCACACACACCTCTATTTAATAGAGACAGACATATTGTTTCTCTGTACGACAAACTACTGCCACATGAAACGATGATTGTTCAATTTTCTTCTACCATCTCTCATAGTGTCCATTATTATGAAAATATTTTTATATATTAAATATTTTATATTTTCTATATTCATATGTAATTTTTATTTACAATATACCTTTATGATTTTCATAATGTGTAAATATGATAATTTCATTTGAGGAAGTGCGGAATACCACCCCCTGAATGTAATAGGACTTGTTCATGCCATTATTGGAACGTATAAAGGATAAAATTACTGAACTTATATAATATATATAACATAGATATTATAATATAATACACTATACCTATGTATCATTTAGTTTTCATTTCTGTAATATGACAAAGAAATGAAAGTAGGGCTCATGCGTACGTACAACCTATCGTCTCCATGAACTGTGCATTTCGTTTCATATATCAAAATATTATGGATATAATAAATAAATATATTCCAAATATATAGGATATTTAAATCATGATTAATAATATTTTTAAGATGATGTAATTTTGACTACATGTACAATTTACATCAAAAAAAGTTCATTTTCAACTCAAGTACTGAATATCGACAAAATGAACTATATGAACTCAAATAATTAACTAATTTCTATAACATGGTAATAAGTAATATAAAATGAATAATAAAATTTAAAAATGTTCTAAATAAAGAAGAAATTAAACTAAGATTATTTTTCAAAAAATTAAAGAATGAATGAGACAAGTCAGACTCAAGGTAAGGGACTTCATCTCAATCTCCTTTCATTGAGGCATTTTTTTTATAATATCCACCACTATTATTTTATAAGGTGAATATATACCCACTAGGAAATTTAATATCCATATTTTATTTACACAAGTGTTATTTATTAATTAATGGATATTATGATTTAAATTCTGAAATTGGTATGGGACACCTTGAATGATTAAAGAATTAATTATCAATTTTTTGCCTTGATATTAATTTAAATATTTATTTATATGGATATAAAAGGATTATAAAGGAAATTTTATGTCAATATTGAAATTCGTTAAATGTTTTCAAAAGGAACCTTTTTATATAAATAATTTTACTACATTTAAAAAATTAAAAAAAGGAATGTCATTTGTTTTAACATATACGGCAATAACGGCTTCTCCACTTCCGTAACCATTATTTGATATTTGGCTTCCTCTATAAGCCTTAATGTATTTAAATAAATCCATTATTCCTTAATTTGGGTATCTTGGTACTAAAAATGGGATCTTAAATAAAAATTTATTTTTATATATAAATGTTTTTCATATGGTATTAGATGAGTTTTTAAAAGGGTTTTGTGGTGAAAGTGTTTTTGAAATGGTACTTGGGAATTATATGAAACGGGTGAGCCCGATAGAGCTTATATGAAGGGTTTAGCCTAGTTATAGGTCACGAGTGATATTGACACAACTTATACGAATTGTGGAGCCCAATTATAACTCATGGGTGAGTCCAATATAGCTTATATGAAGGGATGATCCCCATTACAGATCATGGGTTAGCCTGATATAGCGTATAAAAAGGGTGATACTCATTAAAGATATTCAATTTACAAGTCTACCATATGTTCATTCCAATTGAATGGGATTTTAGAGGGTTTTATGTATATTATTCCATAAGTCACCTAAAAGAGTTTCAATTATTTTACAATTGTTTTTAGTGTTTTTAATTGAGAAAAAATTACGAGTGTTATTCATGTGAAAGTGTTTTGATTCATCCACTGAAAGAACATTGAATGAGTTATCTAGTTTAACTAGACTAATGGTTTTTCTTTTTTTTTTATATCCCTTACTGATATTTTTATTCTCATCTAATGTTTTTAAATTTTTTCATAGGATTTAAGGGAGAATATAGTCAAGGATGGAATCAAAGAAAAGTAATGATGATTAAACATGAAAAAAACCATGTTTCTTTTTACAAGATTTTATGTTATCGAAGAAATAAATAATTTTGGAAGTGTCTACTTTTTATTTCTATGTTTTTGTTATGTAATAGATATAGACTAATTATTTAAAGGTATAAACTTGAAAAGACTCTCAATGTGAATTCTCGACATAACTCAAGATTATGTAACATTTATGGATGGGGCCTTATAGTTCACACCTTTCACAAATAGTTTCCAAGTGCTAGAACCTATTCTCAATTTTCACTCCAAACTTTTCAGGTTTCTTTATAACAAATTTTTCATAATTCTTTCTTTGTGGAGATTAACTCCCACTCATCATTTTCCTTTCATAACCTCTGGGATAATAAAAATGTTTTTGTTTTAAAAAAACATTTTTTTCTATATGTCTGAATCCACTATAGTACCAACGATATCCATTGAAACAGTATTTACATATGAATCATCCGTATTTATTGAAATTATGAATATATTTCTTAGCAACCTTATTCTATTTCTTTTTTGAGATGTCAATATTTCTATTATCAATCTGAGTCTTCCTTTTCTTTTATTTTTTATCAGAACCAAAAGTGTTGAAAAAATTTCTGGACTCGTATTTTTTCAAAACATTTTTGGACTCAGGGTTCTTTAAGACTTATAAATTCCCGACTTTGTTGTCTTGGCCACATACATGACTTTCCCAGCTTTATTATTTTCAAAAACAATTTCATCTTTATTTTAAACCTTGGAAGGTATATTTTTTTGATCCATATCAGGTTTCTTATTTTGATAACTTTCACCAACTTGTGTGATAGAGTTTTTGAAACTTGTACTTTTGTTTTAATATTTAGAAATATTTTTTTGGAAAAGTTACTACTCTTCTTCTTTTTCTTTCAGATTCACCTATAGATGGTCATTATGATTCTTTTCTTCTTTAAGAGATTTATTCAAATCATCAATCTATTTCACCATATTCTCTTTCTTATCAAAAAAAATATTATTGATTACTTGTTAAGGAATATTTATCTTCCAACTATTTGTTTTTTTTTTCAATCCATATGATCTTTCCTAGACATTATTTCAACTCTTCTTTCAAATGATGGTCATGTTGGGTTTATTATTCTTCAAGAATATTGATTTCAAGTTCTTTATCATTAACTATTGTAATAAAAGTGTTTTCAATTCCATACGAAACTGATTTTTGGGATTTAGTATCATTTCCTACTTATTCTTCATCTTGAGACAAGAAAATTCTTTTGTATTTGAAGAAATTTATTTATTTCCCTATGGATTTTGATTTTTCTTTTTCTCCCTATTACTATCATGATCTTCTTGGATTTATTTATTTTTCATCACGGTCCTCTTCTTTCTTTATTTGAGGACAATTATCCATAAAGTGACCAATGCCACCACATTCAAAACATTTCAAGGGAAGTTTTCCTTTGTATTTCCCATTATATCTTTTCACATTTTTAGAAAACAAGGATAAATTATTATCAATATTTTTATATACATCATCTTCATAATTAGATTATCTATATTCACATTCAATAATAATTTTCTTTGAATTTTCTTTCTTTAAATCCTTGATGGAAATTTCTCTATAAACCTTTGTTTTTCTTTTCATATCTTTCTTCATCCCCATTTCATAAGTAATGAGAGTTCTAGGAAAATCATCAAGAGATAATATTTTTGGATCTCTGTATTCCAATGAAGAAACTTTTACATCAAACTTGTTAGGAAGTATTCTCAATATATTTTCAACAACTATAGAATCATATAACTTATCACTAAGAAATCCAATAGTAATAACATAATCATTTACCCGGGTAAAGAAGTCCCTAACAGATTCGTACTCACCCATCTTCAAGTATTTATACTTCAATCTCCATATTTGAAGTTTTTCTTTCTTTACTTATTTATTTCCTTCGTATATGTTTTTTAATTTATCCCATATACCTTTGTCTATGGTAACACATTTCACCACTATGAATTTCCTTTGAGAAAGTAATGATAATATAACATTCTTGTCCCTTCCATTATTATATAGATTATTGTTATCATCAAATGTAAGCAGAGAATTAAAATCAATAGGAGGAAACCCATTTGTTGTAGGTTCAAGAATATCATATACCATAGAAATAAGATACAAAGACATTCTATCTTTTGAGATATGATAATTCATTCCATCAAAAACCAGAATACCTTTACTATTCACAAAATTCAAATTTTCCATCAGTTAAGAATAAATAAAGGTAACCTACTCTATGATACCACTTGTAAGTGCCCAGTCAAGATAATTGTATCACTGATAGGGGAGGGGGTGAATCAGTGATAATTTTCTTTTATGTTTCCTTATAATTGGAACAACCTCATCCTCCTATTAAGTATTATATTCCCAACTAAAAATAATTTAAACACACGTCCATAGAAACACATGAATTTACAAGGTTCACTATTTAATATGAATAGCTACATCCTTGTGTTCAGTCAATAAGGTTTTCCTTATGAATTTTCCATTCCTTCATGTTTTGAAAATCACAAACACCTTATCTTTAAGAAAATTGATTTTATAAGGAAAAATGCTTTCTTAAGGAAAATTGCTTTTATAAGGAAAACTTATTTTATAAGGAAAAATTCTTTCTTAAGGAAAATTTTTTTATAAGGAAAATTTCTTTTATAAGGAAAATCGCTTTTATAAGAAAAATTATCCTTATCATATTTTCATCTAGATTTTTTTTCTTATGTATGAGATTCGGATTCATTTCTATTTTCTTAGAATTGTTAAAACTTTGATATGAATCATTCTGTTTTAGGATCCGAATTCTGGATAAGAACTGTAAGGAAGTCTCACTCCGAATTCCATATGAGAACTACAATAAAGTTTCATTCCGAATTCCGGATACGAACTCTGATTAAGTTCTACTCCAGATTCAGGATAACGAATTCTTATGAAGTTCGATGACGAATTCTCATTACGAATTATGATGATGAATTCTCATTCTGAATTCTCATTCTGAATTCTCATTCTGAATTCTCTTATAAAACATAATCTAATTATCTTTGTTTTATACACTCTGAATTTATTCAGACTCCGAAAATTATTTTTTGGTTAGACTCCGAACTTTCATTTTTCTTATGCCTTTTTATTTTGAATACTCTTTATTATTCTCCTTACACTACGAATATTCACTCCGAAGTTTTCATTGCGGACTTTTGAGTTAGATTTTAAATGATGTCGTACATTCTGTTACACTTGTTTTGTTATAAAATGATGTCATCCATTCTGTTGTTAACTAACCGTTGGCTAAGTGACATGTGTACAGGTCCCTCTGATTTTTAAGGAAAATATGACCGTTGGGAAGGAGGCTGACCTTACCTATAAATAAGATCTCATTTGAAAGAGCTCGAGATGGTTGATACTGATGATACTGATGACAGATGAACAACTTGGTTTTGTGCATACATGCTGTTGAAGTGATTTCTAGAGATATAGGCTCTTATTAACTCTCAAAGCTTCGTGCGACTCCGAATGTTGGTGATTACATTAGAGGGCTTCTGGGGATTGGAAGACAGAGGTGCCGACTACCTTAAAGTTCGATGGCCTCCTTGCTGAAGAAGACAGAGGTTGCCAACTACCTTGAAGTTGAGGGATTGCGGGGATAGCAAGAAAGAGACTCCGATCCTCGTATCGAGGGCTTACCCTGGTGTGGGTAAGACAGACTTTCTTGAAAGTATAAATCAAGGGACCTTTATCCAAGGTTGTTGGATAACCTTCTCTTTGGGTTAAAAGACTTATATCTTGTTACTTGTAGTTATACTACTAGTTTATATTCCGCTGCATATTGTATTGTATGGAAAGTATAACTTTATTATACTTTCTTATTTGTACTCTGTTTCATTCAGATTCTATACGCTTTTAGGTAGAATCTCATATTGTAATTTTTTGTTAAGTTTCTATTTCCGGAACCATATTTCTGGAACCAACTTTCGGAATCTCTTCCATGTTTTTGTTTGGTGTTAGAGGTGTTGTGAATTTTCTTTAGTTTAATTTTGTTAAACTTAGCCCTTTCCTTTTCTTAAGGAAAACATAGTTATTCTTAACTTACTTTAAAGGTTCCAAAGGAATTTTTAAAGTGTACCATTCACCCCCCTCTTGTAAATTGAGCATCTAGTTCACTATTTAGATCCTACAATTGGTATTAGAGGAGGTCTCTGAAATACTTATACTCATGAATAAGTTTTTCTTGCTCATTTTATCATTCTGAACTTTCTCATTCCGAAGTTTCCCATTCTGAACTTTGTTGTTACGAACTTTTGCTACTAACAAGTTTGTGTGCAAAGTTATTTTAAGTATGGCAGGAGTCAATGTTGGTTCAATTGATAATCTGAATCCTACAAGACCACCTATCTTTGATGGTAATGATTATGAATACTTGAGAGATCGTATGAAGACTTTTGTTATCAATACTGGAGTAGACAACTTTGTTATGCTTACTGGAGATTAGAAAATTCCTGACATGGAAGTTAGAAATTTTACTAACCAGGAAAAGAAAGAATATCAACTCAATTATAAGGTACGCAATACTTTACTTTGTTCAATGACTAGAAATATATATAGCCAAATTTCTTCTTGTGAAGTAGATAACTGTATCTGGAAGAAGTTAGAAGTTACACACTTTGGGACTTCTAAGGTGATTGAGACTAGAAGAGCTATGCTTAGAGCTGAATATCATGGATTCAATTTTCCTTATGGAGAACCTATATGTAAATTTCAACAGAGATTTATTAATATAGTCAATAGTCTACAGTCTATGGGATAGAAGGGTTTAGATGATGAAGCTCTTGTGGATAAGATAATTGATATTATGCCAAATGAGTGGGAATCCAAGAGAACAGCTATAGCTGAGAACAGGAAGGTCACTCAAATTACTCTTGATGAGATATTTGGAACTCTTCTACAACATGAGACTAGAATGAAGAGAGATGCTGACAAAATCAAAAAGAAGAATGGAAATGGTACTGTTGTTTTTACAACAAATTCAAATCAGATGAAAGCTAAGACTCCTGAGAGAGTAACCAGATCCAAGTCTAAGAATGTTATTTTCCAATCCGAATCTAGTGAGAGTGAAGTCTCAGAAAATGAACTAGCAAATCTTGCTCGAAGAATGAACAAGATAGCTGGACAGAGAAATTTTCAATCTAAGTATAAGAATAAGGAAAGGAAAGATAATAAAGATGGAGAAGAAACTTTCTATGAATGAAAGAGGGCTGGACATATTAGACCATATTGCCCTTTGCTCAAAAAGAAATAAAGGAAAGAAATCCATTCTGAAAGGAACATAAATAAATATTATAAAGCCAAAGCTAAGAAAGTTCTGAAAGCTAATGACACCTGGAGTGCCAGTGGTGGTGACTCTTCAGATGAATCTTCTGATTATGAATCTTCAGGACAGAATAATCTTGGTCTTATAGCTAGATTACCTATTGATAATCATTGTTTTATGGATAAGGTACGAAATGCTGAATCATTGACCAATGTTTCTTTAAATTTTAATGATAGTAAGTATTATAACTCTTCTGATGAAGAATCTTCTTCTGATGATGAAAATACTTTACCTACTTATGAAGAAGTCTCTAGGTTTGCTGAACTTCTTGAAATTGAGAATTCCAAACTCAACAAAAAACTTGATAAAGCAATCACTAGGAATTCTATTCTTACGAAAAAGATATCAGATCTTTCTAAAGATCTTGATAGAAAAAATTCTGATTTTGAAAGTATTTCAAAAAATATTGAGGAAGTAAGTTCTGAGAAGAACAAACTTTCTAAAGAATTAGAAAAATTAATTTCTAAGAAAAATGCTTTCGAGCCTAACTCTAGTTCAAAAACTAATGATTTTGAGGATAAAAACTTGGTTGTAAAACTCAATTCTGAAATTTTTTCCTTAATGAAGTGTTTATCAAACTTTACCCATGGTAAGGAAAATTTTGATAAGATGTATTCCCAAATATGACCTTTAAGAAATAAATCCGGATTTGGTTATACCCATGCAAAACCAATTTTTAGTAACAATTATTTTGTTCCTCAAAGTGCCCCATTTTGTACTAAATGTCAATGTGGTGGTCACTGGGAAAAGAATTGTTCCTTAAACAAAACCCAATCTTTAGGATTTCACAAAGCTTACTTTTCTAAGAAGATGTGGGTTCCTAAAATTTTATTGTCTAGAAATCTCGGATCCAAGCAAGTTTGGATTTCGAAAGTCTAATTATCTTCTTGATTTCAGGAAAATAAAGAGAGTCCCAGCAACAATACATAGTACATGGATAGTGTATGTTCCCGGCACATGACTGGTAACAAAAGCTATTTTGAAAAGATTATCAAAACGAAAGGAGGAAAAGTAACTTTCAGAGACAATGCTAAGGGAGAGATTCTTGGTATTGGTAATATTGTTCTTCTTGGTAAAACTTTGATTTCAAATGTTCTTTTTGTTAAAGTTCTTAATCACAACCTCATTAGCATAAGTCAGTTATGTGATGAAGGTTACCTTGTGAATTTTAGGAATGATAAGTGTTTAGTTCACAATTCCAAGAAAGAATTTATTCTCTCAGCCAATAGGCAAGAGAATGTCTACACTTTGAACCTAGAAGACCTCAGGAGTCAAGATTTACCTTGCCTAAGTGAAATGGAAGATCATTCTTGGTTATGGCATAGAAGACTAGGACACTGTAATCTTAGAAACCTATGTAAACTCTCTAAGAAGAAACTAGTTAAGGATCTACCAGAGCTTAGATTTGATTTTTCTAAAGTTTGTGATCCTTGTCAATATGTCAAGCAACATAAATCTAGTTTTAAGTCAATTGGTGAAGTCTCAACAACCGATGCATTATAGTTAGTGTACATGGATCTATTTGGTCCAATAAAAACTGGAAGTATTGGAGGCAAATACTATGTGTTTGTTCTAGTTGATGATTACACTAGATTTACTTGAGTCTATTTTCTAGCAAATAAATCTGAAGCTTTTTCCTATTTCAAAAGTTTTAGAGCTCAAGTTAAAAATGAGAAAAAACTTCCATTGAAAACTATTCATAGTGATCATGGAGGAGAATTCCAAAATTCTCATTTTGAAACTTTTTGTAGTAAGAAAGGTATTACTCACAATTTTTCAGCACCTATAACTCCTCAACAGAATGGTGTAGTTGAACGAAGAAATAGAATTCTTCAAGAGATAACTAGAACCATGTTGAGTGAATATTCTATATCTAGACATTTCTGGGCTGAAGCTGTAAGTACTGCTTGTTATACTATAAATCGAGTTTTGATTAGACCTTTTCTTAATAAAAATCCTTATGAGTTATGGAATGGCAGAAAACCAAGACTATCTTACTTCAAGGTTTTTTGTTGCAAGGTATTCATTATGAATACTAAAGATAACATACATAAATTCACACCAAAATCTGATGAAGGGATTTTCTTAGGCTATTCCACAACCTCTAAGGCTTATAGAGTTTTTAATAAAAATACTTGCACTATTGAGGAAACAGTATATGTAAAATTTGATGAGTCAGATCCTTTTGTTTTTAAACCATCCCAGCCTACATCTTCATATGTGTTTTCAAAAACTGATTATCAACCTTTGATAGAAGAACATTCTGATAAGAATAATGTTCTAGAAGATACTTCTGAAACATTTACCCCAGAATATTTTCTACCCTATGTTGATGAACTGGTTTTACAAAACCCAAATCAGGTGTTTCTTAAGAATATTCCCAGTGATAGTATCATTGGTGATGTAAATCAACCTGTAAGGACTAGAAGTTATTTAATAAATGAAGTAGAACATCTAGAATTTCTTTCCCAATTAGAACCAAAAATCACTGATGAAGCTTTAGGTTATGATGATTGGATCAAAGCCATGCAAGATGAACTAAATGAATTCGAAAGGAATAAAGTCTAGACCTTGGTTGAAAGACCTAAGGATACTTCTGTTATTGAAGTAAAATGGGTCTCCAGAAATAAATATGATGAAAATGGAGTCATTGTTAGAAATAAAGCTAGACTTGTTGCTAAAGGATATAATCAGCAAGAGGGAATAGACTATGAAGAAACCTATGCTCCAGTAGCTAGACTTGAGTCTATCCGTATTCTACTTGCCTTTGAAGCATTCTTTAATTTTAAACTTTTTCAAATGGATGTGAAAGGTTCTTTTTTTAACGGTTATGCTCAAGAGGAAGTTTTTGTTGAACAACCTCCTGGCTTTGAAGACACAAAACATCCTGATCATGTTTTTAGACTTACCAAAGCTTTGTATGGTCTTAAAAAAGCCCCATGAGCATGGTATGATAGACTCACTAGATTTTTGCTTCAAAATAACTATGTTAATGGAAATGAATATCCAACCCTTTTTATAAAGAAAGATAAGAAAAATGTTTTGATTGTTTAAATTTATGTTGATGACATTATATTCGGTTCAACTAAGCAATCTTTGACTGACACTTTTTCTAGTCTAATGAAATCTGAGTTTGAAATGAGTATGATGGGTGAGTTAACCTTTTTCCTTGGTTTTCAAATCTCTCAAAAACTAGAAGGAACCTACATATCTCAACATAAGAATATTAAAGATCTTCTTAAAAATTATGGTTATGACAACACTAAGAGTATAAGTACTCCCATTGGTACCTCAAACTCTTTAGATCTTGATGAAGCTGGGAAACCAGTAGATCAAACATCTTTTAGAGGTATGATAGTAAGTTTTCTTTACTTAAAAGCTAGTTGACCAAACTTGATGTTTTCATTATGCTTATGAGCAAGATATCAATCCAATCCTAAGGAATCTCACTTAAAGGCGGTAAAAATAATTTTTCGCTACCTTAAGGGAACCATGGATCTAGGATTATTTTATACTTCTGGAAATGATTTTTTTCTAAAAAGATTTTCTGATGTTGACTTTGGTGGATGTAGAATGGATAGAAAAAGTACATCCGAAACTTGTCATTTCTTAGGAGATTCGTTAGTTTCTTGGTCCTTAAAGAAGTAACATTCTGTAGCACTCTCAACTACTGAATCAGAATATGTAGCAGCTAGAAGTTGTTGTGCTCAAGTGTTGTGGATGCAACACACACTCACAGACTATGGATTGAGTTTTACTAAAACTCAAATTTTGTGTGATAACACAAGTTCCATTTCCCTATGTAAGAACCCTGCACATCACTCCCGTGAAAAACACATAGATATTAGGCATCACTTTCTTAGGGATCACACACTTAAATGAGATATTATTCTTCAGTTTATTGGAACGCAAGATCAAATTGCAGATATTTTCACAAAATCATTGCCTTTTTATAGATTTGAATATATTAAACGGAAGTTAGGAATGATAACCGTAATGTAATCCTCCTTAATTAACTTTCTATTGAAAAAGACTCCTTACAGCAATACACTCCTTTTCATAGGGGGAGTACATTTGTTTGATAGAATAAGCAAAGTTTTTCAAAATTTGTTTTCAAACTTTTCGGAACGAAGATTTCTGGAATGGAATTTCCGGAACTACAATTTTCCAGAATGGACATTTTCGTACAGAATACTTCTGGAATATAAGTGTTCGTATTGAAAACATCTTGAATAGAATATTTTCGTACTTTGTTTTTCGTACTGAGTTTTTCGTACTGAGTTTGTTTTTCATGCTGAGTTTTTCGTACTGAGTTTGTTTTTCGTACTGAGATTTTTGTACTGAGTTTTTTTTCGTAGTGAGTATTGCGAACTTTGTCTTTTCATAATAAAGATTTTTTCATAGTCATTCTTATATTACCCATTACGAATAATCCTCCTCAGCCAATCCGAAAGGTATGATTTCCTTACTCACGTTTTCGTAGTCATTTTTTTTCTTGCTGGCATTTTCTTGTATTATGTTTTCGGATTATAGTTTTCTTAATTCTTTGTTTTAATAAAAAACCTCAAAAAGATCGGATTAAAGTTTTCAACCGTCAGATCTGATCTCAGCTTATCACAACCGTTCGATCAACCGAGGAAGTTGAACCTTCGTTTCATTGTCTATATAAAGGGGACCCAAATACTTTTCCCACATCGGTTTTCAAGCTCTCGCGTCCCGAATCTCTACCTCTCTGTTTTAAAGTCATTCCGAACTTCAGTTTTCTCCCTTCCGAACTTCTCAGAGGTCATCAGATCCGAATGTCTGTGGAGTTAGCTTCCTAAGAAATGTCTTCCTCCAAGCCTATTTCATAATGGTTAGTTTACAGAGAAAGGCTAGTCCATCCGGATTTCTTCAACAACTATGATTCTCTTATTTCAAAGAACATTAAGTTGAATGGCTGAGAAGATATTGCTGTGTCCAAACCGGAAAATCAAGACGATGTCTTTTCGGAGTTACTTGTTGAGTTCTATGAATCAGTTTCCTTCTTTAAGGAAGATAATAGGGAGAAATTTTCTTTTAAGTATTATGGCAAGACTTACAAGCTTTCTTATACCAAGGTAGCAAGATTGGTAGGGTTGTCCTATTAAGGAGAATCTGAGTTTATATCTCACGTTTTTTCGGATTCTAAGGGTAGCTTCGACAAGGAAAAAGCCTTGAAAACTCTCGGACTCTCAGATGAAAAATCTCCGAAGATTGCTAGTTTGCCTACAAATTTCCGGATTCTAGAGTTGTGGGTACAAGGTTTTATCGTACCGAGGAAAGGTGATAAAGACAGTTTGAAGAAGAGTGAGATCTATATCTTAGATTTCCTGATAAATCTAAGGAAGTTTAACTTCATGAGCCAATTCTTATAACCATTGAGAATCTTAAGAAAGGTAATCTCAGAGCCCAGATCGTAATGTACCCAGCAATTTTATCAAAATTGATAGTTCGGTGCCTTGAATCTTTCAAGGAAGCTTGTAGATCTAAGCCAAGGGTTTGCAAAATTTTGTTGGTCAGTGATGATACTCTTAAGAGGATGGATGTGGCTTTCAACAAGGAGACTGGTGAGTTTTTCGATCTGCCTAATCAAGAAGAAGTGGCTCCGAAGGCTGCTGAACTAGAATCATCTAAGCCAGTAAAGAAAAGAAAGATGAAAGAAGTTGTAGTTGAAGTTGAGGATCCTCAATCTAAGGAAGCTCAAACCGCACCTCCCAAACCAAAGAAGAAGAAAGCCTATCCTGATGAAGTTGTTGCGAAGTGGAGAGCAGATAAAGAGAAAAGGAAAGAAGGGGATCCGCAGTTCGGATTGGACCCTGCAGAGGCTAAGGCCTTGAAGGAGAGAACTACTGATGAGCTTGAAAAACAAGTAAAGGAAATGAAGCTCAAGAAGAAGATGACAGAAGCCGAGGAAGTCCAAGCTTTGTTAAAATTTAATGAGATGGTATTCGAAAGCATTCCAGTTCCGAGATCTTTCTCCTTGGAATCTCTACCTGAGACTCCAGGAAGAAACCTTGATTTTCGGGAAGAGACTAGAGCCGAGCATGTTGAGCAACTTGAGCAGATTCAACAAGTTGAAGAGGAAGAAGTTTTTTCTGAAGGAAGTAGTGAAACATGAGATCTATTAAAAGAAGTACATGATTATAAGGGGTCACCATCGGAACATCTGTCACTCCGAACTTCAGAGGCTGAATCATCTAAGATAGTAACTCCAGAGAAGGAAAAGATTGAGGAAGATGTTGTCCAAAAAGTTGTTGATGATGTCATTCAAGTATCTACTAGAGAGCATAAAACTCCTGATCAAGAATCTATTCCGAAAAAGGACAAGGGAAAGCAACTCCTTTTTGAGACTCCAAAATCAGTGGCATGCAAGAAAAGAGAATTTGGTGATTCGTCTAAAAGGAAGTTAGAGCTTATTGAGGAAGAAAATTCTCCAAGTAAAGTTTTAGATTTGGAGTCATCCTCGTTGGGACATGACTTAGTTTTTCAATCTTTGAGGAAGTTAGTTAGTTCCATTCCGACCATCTCGACTATAGACTCAAGATGCCAAATGCTCTAACATGCTCTAAATCAGAAATCAGATTCTGTATCCTTGGTTATGGATAAGTGTGTCGAGTTTGAAACTGAGTTCAAATATTTTCTTATTGGCTATGAAGCACACAAAATGTCTTTCAAAAGAATGACGAGCTGGTCGAGGAAGACTGTGGAGGAGATGAGGTTATTTGATGAATTTCAAGACAATGTTAAAGATGCCTTTGAGACTGAGGACAGGAAGATAAATGAGCTGACTTCATCCTTTTAAGAGAAGCTGACAGATGAAAAGAACTTCCGGATTCAAGAAGTCAGAGATCTGAATGGGAAGCTGAATTCCATTTCTCAAAACTGGAAGTTTAAAAGAGATCATCGGATTGAGTTTGAACAGAAGATGAAGGCTCAGGAAGAAAAAATCAAAGCTCAGGAAGAGAAACTGAAATCCCAGGAAGAAAAGATTGAAGCTCAATCTGTATGAATAGTTGTCTTAGAGAAGCAAGCTGAAGAAGATCATAAAGACCTGAAGAAGATCAAGACTATTCTAAAGGGGCTCATGTCGAAGGAAAAAGATCCGAAATAGCTAAATCTGATCTTTTTGTTGTATCTAATTTTCTTTGTTGCCGACATTTAAAACTTAATGAAAATTGTGCATCTCATTTCTATTATTGTTATTACTAATTTTTTAGGTACTTTGTTATTTTTTCTATTCCCTCAAATTCTTTTTGAAAATCACAAAGGGGGATAAGGAAAAGATCCTTAAGAAAAAGAAGAACTCTAATAAGAGTTTATCTAAGGGGGAGAAGGAAAAGATCCTTAAGGAAAAAGAACTCTAATAAGAGTTTATCTAAGGGGGAGTTTTTTATTAAAGAAGACTTTCTTATTCATAATAAAATGTCACTCCAGAAATCTAGAATACGATCCTTAGAGTCTCAAAGCCTAAGGGGGAGTTAGTCATATTCATCTATATCCTTAAAGCAAGGGAGTTAAGCCTTTTCTTCTAAGAATTTCTTTTTCATAAGGATGTTTGTGCTTTCCAAAAAGGGGGAGATTGTTGAGTCAATAATGTTTTCCTTATGACTTTTCCATTCCTTCTTGTTTTGAAAATCACAAACACCTTATC
Source organism: Viscum album (assembly GCA_963277665.1). NCBI lineage: Eukaryota > Viridiplantae > Streptophyta > Magnoliopsida > Santalales > Viscaceae > Viscum > Viscum album. Next base: position 552,205,861 of record OY728146.1, read on the forward strand.
TTTAAGAAAATTGTTTTTATAAGGAAAAATGATTTGTTAAAGATAATTGCTTTTATAAGGAAAATTTCTTTTATAAGGAAAAATTCTTTCTTAAGGAAAATTGATTTTATAAGGAAAATTGCTTTTATAAGGAAAATCGCTTTTATAAAAAAAATTATCATTATCAAATTTTCATCTAGATTTTTTATTAAGTATGAGATTCAGATTCATTTCTATTTTCTCGGAATCATTGAAACTTTGATATGAAGTATTCTATTTTAGGATCCAAATTCTGGATAAGAACTGTAGGTAAGTTTCACTCTGAATTCCAGATGAGAACTGCAATAAAGTTTCATTCTGAATTCCGGATAGGAGCTCTGATTAAGTTCTACTCCAGATTCAGGATAACGAATTCTTATGAAGTTTGATGACGAATTCTCATTATAAATTATGATGATGAATTCTCATTCTGAATTCTCATTCCAAATTCTCTTATAAAACAGAATCTAATTATCTTTGTTTTATACACTATGAATTTATTCAGACTCGAAAAATTATTTTTTGGTTAGACTCCGAACTTTCATTTTGCTTATGCCTTTATATTTTGAATACTCTTTATTATTCTCCTTACACTCTGAACATTCACTCCGAACTTTTCATTGCGAACTTTTGAGTTAGATTTTAAATGATGTCGTACATTCTGTTACACTTGTTTTGTTATAAAACGATGTCGTCCATTCTGTTGTTATCTAACCGTTGGCTAAGTGACACGTGTACAGGTCCCTCCGATTTTTAAGGAAAATATGACCGTTGGGAAGGAGGATGACCTTACCTATAAATAGAAGCTCATTTGAAAGGGCTCGAGATGGTTGATACTGATGATACTGATGACAGATGAACAACTTGGTTTTGTGCATACATGCTGTTGAAGTGATTTCTAGAGAGAGAGGCTCTTATTAACTCTCAAAGCTTCGTGCGACTCCGAATGTTGGTGATTACATTCGAGGGCTTCCGGGGATAGGAAGACAGAGGTGCCGACTACCTTAAAGTTCGAGGGCTTACTTACTGAGGAAGACAGAGGTTTCCAACTACCTTGAAGTTGAGGACTTGCGGGGATAGCAAGATAGAGACTCTAATCTTCGTATCGAGGGCTTACCCTGGTGTGGGTAAGACAGACTTTCTTGAAAGTATAAATCAAGGGACCTTTATCCAAGGTTGTTGGATACCCTTCTCTTTGGGTTAAAAGACTTATATCTTGTTACTTCTAGTTCTACTACTAGTTTATATTCCGCTGCATATTGTATTGTAAGGAAAGTATAACTTTCTTATACTTCCTTATTTGTACTCTATTTCATTCAGATTCTATACGCTTTAAGGTAGAATCTCATATTGTAATTTTTTGTTAAGTTTCTATTTACGGAACTATATTTCCGGAACCTACTTTCAGAATCTCTTCCAAGTTTTTGTTTGGTGTTAGAGGTGTTGTGAATTTGCTTTAGTTTAATTTTGTTAAACTTATCCCTTTCCTTTTCTTAAGGAAAACATAGTTATTCTTAACTAACTTTAAAGGTTCCAAAGGAATTTTTAAAGTGTACAATTCACCCCCCCCCCTCTTGTAAATTGAGCATCTACTTCACTATTTCGATCGTACACCTTGGTATGGTTTGGAGAAAATAAAATACCACCCAAACCACTAGAAAACAGTACATGTATTACATTGAGTAGGATATTTCATATTACTCATGTATTAATTTGAAGAAAATCCAAAATTACACATTCACCCTCTTAGTAAAAATAGGGTAGACAATGTTTTTGTAGTAACTCTTGTTAACTATGATTCTTTTAAATTACAAAAATATATTCAATTGAAAAAAAATTATTCAATTACTTAACCAGAAGATTGTAATAAATCCTTGGATTTTGTTAAGGAAAAACCAGTCGGATTTTTCCAGTACATTTTTTAAAGTCTGATTCCTTCATGCATGATTCTCCTCAATATGATTCTTATAGGTACTATTATTTCAAGTAAGAAAAATATGACTTTGAATGAATACATTAGGGATAAATTAGAACCACTTCAATTATGATTATGAAAAACTTAGTATGATTCTTCCTATATGATTCTTCCTCAGTCTAGAAATTTCATTATGAAAATCCCAAATCCGATTATCCAGCCTGATATGATGATCAACCAAATAAGATTGAAAAAAATATGGTAATTAGATAATTATAATAGTCACTGAGTAGGATTATTATATGAATACAACGTTGCGATCTTTTCTCTTATCTTTCACTTCAATCCATCAAAAAAATTTCAACAAAAATATAAATTTGAAAATCCTCATATTCCCTATGAAAACTCAGAGATTATATCTCTTTTGTGGTGAATAATACATGAGTCATCAGAGAAGTATGATGTACCATTTTTCTTTTATAGGTGACCCATGAGTGGTTATGGTAGGAATCCCAAAATTTACCTTCTTAATCAAATTCACTCTAATATCTATTTCCGCTAAAATATCAGGTGCATTTTGACTTCGTCAATACTTCTAGAAGATTCTTGATTATTATTTAAACTAATTCTCAAACTATTATTTCCAATTACCAGTCTAGTTTCAAATTATGAGTCTAATTTTTTGAATTCAATTTCTTCAAAACAAAGATATATACCCATTTACTGTGAATTTATGAAGAAATGGAATCCACTTTGAATAATGAATATAACCATTATTTTGATTCCCAGGATTTCCCTTGACAACACATTCATCAAGCTCTGTCATATTTTCTCTAGAACCACATTAACTTCTTGACCCTTTATCTTGAACCACTTGGTTGATAAACCAAGAAATTAAACCCCTTTTAAATAGTTGACTACATTATTGACCATATTATTTTATTTTCATTGCATTCATTAGTATCTAGAAATTATTCCTCTAATTACGATGACATACCGAGTCCGATCAACAACATATTTATTTTATGAATATGAAACCACTTAAATTTTTTTATCTTTTCCTATCAACTTCATTCTCATGAATTTGAATATATTTTATGATCCGATGTTACAATTAATGACTTACAATTAAAATTGTTGAAGGTTTCCAATCCTCTAAAAATATATTTCTTTACTTCTCAGTTAAAATATGATTGTCATGAGTGTGATATTTATGAATACTATTGGCCTAGATACAATCATCTAGATCATTCTATGGAATAGTATCCTAGATATGATTATCATGGGTACAATCTTTTGAGTACGATTCCTAGAAACCTTTTCTTCTCAGAATGATCCTAAATCTTTTCCACTCCCAATTTATTTCACCAAGATTTTATAATATGTTATTCAGTTAACTTATGAATTATTAAATATTAATCAGCAAAGTATCAACACATTTAATTATATTTCGTCAGGCATACTCTGATATTATGACTTCTTTAATACCAAATATACAGTGAATCCAATTACCATTTACTTCTAACAATATATATTCTCCATGAGATCAATTCTCTCATTCCGGATAATGAGATATTACTCATTACAGTATTCACCCATTACGGACCCTAGTAATGTTCGACAAGGATCTTTTATTTTAAAAATATTTTCCTTATTACAAGGAATAGATTAAGTATAACCCTTTTGAAAAAACTATCATTACAATTTTAACCACATAAAAAGTGTGTTTATTTTATTTCTTCAAAAAATTTCCTTGATAAAAAAAAGAAAACACTTGAAAAAACCACCACCATCATCATATTGGTCCTAGTGAAAATCTCTCCAAAACATTTTACATGGTCAACATACCCATCATAAGGTAATAATTTTTCTTTCAGGTGGCAGAGATTTTTCCATATATTCATAAGGATGTTATGTATGAATTCTTATGAAAATTCCTCTAGAATGTAAAAATGAAGAGTCGATGAGGGAGAAAACCTGATGGGTATGTCATCCCTAGAAAAATTTATTCTCACCAGTGAAATATATATTTTTTTCTTCTAAGAAACATTTCTACTTGATCTTCCCAAAATGGGAACTTCTTGACTATTTTTTCACAAGTAGCGGGGTTAGTAGGGGTCTCATTAATATAGGAATGGTCTAGGGGTGGCTCGAAGGATGAGCATCATCCTAGGCCATCTCTTGTATGAGAAAGGATGAAAATTGTTATTTTGGGGCCTCTAACATGACTACCCCATCTTTCCAAGAGCCTCAAGATATGAGGGATCTCTTGTATTTGACTCGATAAAGGAAATACATTTTTACCAACATGAAATGTATGTATGGGGAGGACTATCACCACAAATTATATCATGAAAAAGACTATCATCATAGCTCAATGTTTGAATATAGAGAGAATTTATATAGTGTATACATTGGGGCGGACCTTCAGGGCATACAATAATATGGGGAGAACCTTCTTTCTATAATAAGATGTCACTGTGGGGAGGACCTTTTTAGTGCATGCCATCATAGAGAGTAATGACTTCATAGATAGTTTTTTGACTAAAGATAGAATATATATAGTTTATACCCTAGGTAGGACCTTTATGGTAGAAAAAGAAAGGGGAGGATCTTCTATTTAATTGATATTATGGCCAAAAACAGGTTTACTGTGATACTTAGCAGGAGATAGTCTGTAACGATTGATTAATTTATGCCCATGAATGAAAATTTGTTATAGATAATCTGAGGAGGACCTTCAGAGGTGATGGTATCAATGTTTTTATGATTTAATTTTCAATGAATACTGCAATAAACATAATTTAGTAATAGATTAGAAGGGTTATGGCCCACCAAGGATAGATATCTGATAACCTATTGACCTGCATCTTCCAACAGAGTAGGTTCATGTTTATTCTATTAATTTTACATATAACTTTGGTGTGACTTCTTTTTAGGAGTTATCTAGTAGGAAATTGGGAAAATTTGTAGTAAGTGATGGCATTCATATCCATGTTCCAGTTTGAGTGTCTCTAGTGGTTCTATCGAGATACACTGGTAAGATTCCAAAATTTTTATAGGGATATATGCATGCCCTGGAGTATCTATCAAAGTGGACAAGTTCCCCCCAACTAGAAGAGGTATTTATGATCGATCATGTTGTCCATTTACCATGGGATATTGTTGAATACCCTCTTGTATGGGAGTAGGGATGCATGTATGCTCCTAAGTGACATCCTATTGCGTGGATGAGTCACCCCACTTGAGGAGGTCGGGTTGTGGGCCTGACTCCTAGCTATTTTCGTGGACATGATTACATCTTAAAAATTCTATAGGATATAGACAGATATTTATGTATAATCATCTGACATTTTTAATATGTGTTGAGAGACATCCTTGGTGGGAATGAGAATCTATGTCTATTTTACTGTCAGGACAGGAACATAAGTCTGCCCCTATTTTTTTGCTAAGATATGTCAATTAGGTTCTATAATTTCTTTCATGTTGGTATATAAGGCTTCATATTTGTGATAAATTGTTTTCATTTACTCATTTGACACTATATTTGAATAATGGGTTGGGTATAAATTTGTGAGAATTTTCATCTTTTTGCAATTTTCCGCTGTATTTGACTAGATGGATTCATATGAACAAGTAGGGATTTTCATCTTCTCGTTGTTTATTATATTTAACTGATGATATGGATGTGAATTGGTGGGTATATGTTTCTTCCTATAATTTTTCCCTTTATTTGGATGAAAACTTCATATTCACAAGCATGGATTTTCATATGCTCGTAGATGGTTGTCTCCCTATTTGGATAACACGGTTGATATGCATTGGCAGGGATTGGAATCTTCCTATAATTAACCTCCATATTTTACTAAAGGTATTAATTTGAACTGGCATGAATTTTTATATGCCAATAATTATATAACCTATTTTCATGGTGGGATTGGAGAGCAGTAGCTTCAATTTTCACCTGTTCATATTTTTCCATTATATTTGACTCACGATCTTCACAAGAGGGAGTATGAATATATGTCTGCCTATAGTGTGACACCATATGGTCATTGGGGTATTCTTTGAAAGGAAATAATGATTAAATGTATCTTATTGTATGATCTTATTCCTTTTCGGGGAACCCTAGGGACCAGTGTCTGCACAAATTTAGTTGGGGCCCATGGGGAAATATCCTCTTCATGGTGAGGATATTGGGTTGTATGCTATTGGTAGTGATAATTTTTATCAGGGTACCTTAGGAGGGATCCCTATGATGATGGGATGAATTCATTTGATGATTAATTCATAAACCTCCCTAAGGTAAGGGAGGAAATCATCATCACATTCCGGGGACGAGCTCTCGAAAGGGTTGAAGATGGCCAGTGGAGCTGTCTAGTTCTGGACCGCCGACCATCGCTAGGTGGATGGTTGGTGGGGATTCATGGACTGGAGGGCCTTTTTATCTTTCTTCAGGGTGGGGAGAGTAATATTAGTGTGGTAATCCCTAACCAGTGAATTTGTAACCCAGTGTTGAATATGTTGTGTGGGAATAGAGTCCTTGTTTTGGTTGAGGTCACGACTGGTGCAGTTGCTGGTGCTTTTTTTCATGACAACTGATGAGACACCACTGTATTGAAGAGATTTTCAATGAGTTACTTCAATATATGTGACTATTAAATAAAAAACCTCATAAAATTATGTTCTCATGAACACATGCTTAATTTATGGTTTCATTTTTCCCTTATCCATTTTGGATACGAAAGGGGTCTGATGTAGGGTAAAACCACACAATGGTTAAGGATTCATGTTAGGTTCACTATTTAGAATTGTATGAAAATCATTTGTTCCTAATGATTTATTGAAAGGGGTTGAATTGGGTGAAACAACCAATACCAGGTACAAAATTTTCAAATGGACTCTAATGGGTTTTTTTGTGGATCTAGAAATTACCAACAACTCTTATATTCTTGATTACTCATGGACCTACTTTCAAAAGGCAAGTGTTTATTGGGTAACTTGGACAATGACACTTAAGAACTTAAATTGGTTAAGAGGATGGGAAGCCGAGCTCATGAAATTTTTTTGGGGGAACTATTTTCTAATCTAGGACTCTCTTATAGATTTAATATATGTTTTTGAATCGTTTATTCATTCCCAAGTATGTATATGCTGATCATCCTGAGTAAGAGTTCAATTATGAACATGCATGGGTTTTTAATCAACTATATATAACCAAGTTTCTCCATTGATAGGAATATATGTATGTATATGTATATTTCCAATAATTTTACACGATTTATGAATGGATCATAGATTATTTAGTGTTTTTATTAAGACGATATTGGTTTTAAGCCATGTGATGAAGCGCTCCAAAGTTTACCATCACCCAAGGAGGATGAGAGATGTTTTATTGTTGGGATCAAACCCATAATATGGGATTTCTACATATCCTTGTGAATGGAATCAGGACCCATGTAGTTTGATGCCACATGATTAGGAACATCACCTTTTAAGGTCATGTGACATGGAACCAACCATGTAGTTTGACATCATGTGGAAATGATTCCCAAGTGAATGGTTTCTGATCAAGGATGGTGTGAAACTTATACCGAGATGGTTCGAGTGACACAGAAGAGATGTGGTTTCAAATGGTTGATTTGAACATACCAATAATGTATCCGGAAGAACATTAGGGTGAATTTGGGTGTTGGATTTCAACTTCAGGGATTCTTCCTACATATCAGAGTTAGTTAGGAATCAACGACCATGTAGTTCAATTTTTTTGGGATTACACCTTATAAGAGGCTCATTTGGTTTAGGATTACACAAAGAAATCTTCCCATTTAAGGGGTAATGATTGAGGCTTATGAATGGAAGTGTCCCAGATGTTGTTTAATCATTGGGAATATGTCCCTTTAATGGTTGAGGCGTGGTTTCAGGGCTTCCACCATGTAAGAGGCCCATATGTATAGGTGTTGGGGATTCCATCTATGGAGAAGGCCCATTTGAGGTTCGGGGTTTTGAATATTTCATGATTTCTACTGACCTATAAGCCCACGAGATTCTTACTCGGTGTGAGAAATAAGAGGAAGTAGTGGATCTGAAGATTGTATGATCCAATTTTTTTTATCATGGATGAGGTGTTGAAGCCTAAATAGAGAGGGAGAGGAATTTGAGTGTTCCTATCTCCTCTTTTATTTTGGTAACCGAGATAGTCACATCTGGTGATATACCCATCTATGTCTCAATTTAAGGTGAATAGGAGAAAAAGTACCACCTCCTATAAGAATGAATAAGGGATTAATGCATTATGGATTCCCTTAGTTGGTTGATGGTCATCTCAAGATTATAAGATGATTCATATTAATCTTTGTGCATAAATAATATCATGTTTTTCATATGAGTTATCATGTGTTTTTCATATAGGTTATACTATAGTTTAAAGTCATATATCTTAGACTACAGTAATAGAGTTTAATGTCCTGTTATAGGGATGAGTCCCATACAGTTTAACATCATGTGGTCAGGATGACATCCATATAGTTTAACGCCATGTGGTCAGGATGACTATGAGGAATATTCCTAGAAATGGATGGTGTAAGACATACAAAAGAGGGATTCTTTTTTGTTTAACCTGGCATAAGATTATATTGATGGGATTTGAGGAGGTGCATGTGAAATATTTTGACTCATTGTATTATATGGGGTTTATGTTAGGTATGTATAAGGCGAGACCCAAAATTTACTAATCCCGGTCTAAAAAGATTGTGGTGTGAGTCTCCATTTTACATGGTGGCTACATTGGACTATCTATGAAGGGATGTCAGTATAACATTTTTTGCACAGGACAGTGTGTGTAGGAGCTGGCTGTATAGGGCTGGCCGTAAAGGATCTCCCCTGAAAGAGAATCTGTGATATACTATTCATTAAGAATAAACCTCAAAGGATCATCCGCAAATGATTTTCTATGAATTATTGACCGCAAAGGGTCTATCCGGGATGGAATTTATTCATTTTGGGTGTCAGAAAATGACGCCTCATGGAAAAATTGACACTTTATTTGCAGGGAATATTTTTTACAGTGTCCTCAACATATGATTCAGAATTTGGTTTATTCCTTATGTATAAGGGGTCATCCAAAAAGTATTTTAGGTATGTTTATTGATGAGTTATTTTAAAATGGAGAATGATTTCTCTAGAACCTTCCCTTCACATTTCATCCATCCCCTTGATATTACCACCCCTATTGTTCTTAGCTCCCCTCCGATATTTTTATAGAGGTGTTGCGCAATAGACTATGTTTTTGACTTGTCAAGGTGGGTCACATGGCCTAAAATTGCAAGATACCATGAAGAACGTCTAGTACCATAGAAAATTACATTCAAGGGGGATGGAAAAGACCATCACCAACCACAAACAATTTTTTTGTTTGTGGGGTCGATCATTCGCAAGGGAAGAAATCACCATCCAACCCCATAATTTTTTTGTTCATGGGAAACGATGGTTTGTGGGATGCCTCATATATTTGTGTAACACTATGTGGAGTGTTGGTCCCCATAGTAGTTTTACTCAATAGGACTAATCCTTCCTCCGCGACGTCTCATCCTTTGATCATTTTCATCAAAAGATTGTTTGGGTTTATCATTTTAACCTTTTACAAAATCATGGAATTCCTTCCTCCTCACATGAGGAGTTTTCAGGACCTAATAATTAACAATAATGAATTATTAAAAAATTAACCATCATAAATAAAAAAATATGAATATTTTTTTTTACAAATATTATGTAATATTTTCATATCAATTAATTATTCATATAATTCATTAAGATTATAATATATCACACTAATATATAGTAAATATGTTTATTATTATTCTATTATAATGATATTACAACCAAAACATCACATAATCATCCATTAATCATGTAATGTTCATGTTTGGGTTTAACTACTAACTTGGACAATGCTGTGGATTTTTAACAGAGATGACTATAGGAATTTCATTACTAGTATAATATCATATAAACATGTAAATATTTATTTTTTGTTAGTTTAATAATGGTAATATTATTGGAAAACTCATTAATTAAGAAAACACCATTTATTATAGAAACTTTAATGATCTTTTAATCCTTAAATTTTGAAGAAGAAAAAAAATACTAACACCACTCCTATAAAATGAGTAATACTAAAAACACCCTATGTAGGAAAATGGGTAAAAACTAAATACGATATATGTAGATAATGATTATAAATGAAAATTATAAATATACATCGGTATGAATAAGGTTCTAAATTATTTATTAATATATTTTTTTTTGTTACACAGGAGTTTGAAGCACTCTCTTTGGAATCACAAGTAAATGTAAGGGCTTATTTGTCTCATTTCAACTCCATGGGACCCATTTGATATTATGCACCTTAATTTATTTTATTTGGTGTATTCAATGCCCAATTTCTATCATATATGAATATATTTTTCATTTAATGATATTTTAATGCCTATTTCATGATATTCCACTCAATGTCCTTAATTGTTATGTTAATAATTTTGTAATATTTTCAACAATTCAATTTAGGATTCATTGAGTCATTGTCTTCCTTACTTGAACATAAATTTCAAAATTTCATTGATACTAATGTTACCCTATTCTACATGGTATATATATTTTTTATCTCTGTAAATTACTTCTAATAACAAAAAACCACTATTTTGATAAACAGTTTATAAAAACTTTAACATTGGTAAGAATAACTCCCATTCTTACTAATGAATATTTTATCTCATTCTGATTATTTACCTCCCACCAATGTTTTGCTATATTATTGGGATGAATAATATAGATTATTTCGTATTATTCTCATAACTCTCTTTACCCTTTTTCAAAAGAAAAACTTATTACTATTTTTATGAAGTGATTTTTCAAACAAAACTATTTAAAAATATTTTAAGATCTTTTATATACTTTCTAAATCAAACTCTTTATTTCCTATACCATATTTATTTTGATAAAATTTATTTCTTTTAAAGGATAAATTATTTAATTTTCTTTTTCAATTTTAATGGTTTTAAATGTTTTAAATTCACCCTTTTTGAAAATAACTATTGAATAAAATCTAAAAATGCATTTTTAAAATTATTTTAAAAACTAATTTAAGGATTATTTTTATGTTTTTATGCCTTGTGAACACATTTTTTACAGAAAATTTCATTTCATATGAAACCTTCACTCTTAATTTTATTGGTTTCTAAAATAATTTTTTTTATTCTAGTTTTATTAAATATTTATTTTAAAATTATTTCAAAAGATCAAGGACATTTAATATTTTAAACAATGTATTTCTATTATTCCCTAAAAATTATTTACATTTAAGACATTTTCCTTTGATACATATCATTCTTGATTTGATGATATTATTCAAATATTACAATCCAACTTCTTTCTATATATGTTTTATGAATGTTCTTTTCTATCACTAAAACCATCCATCACTACCTATTTCTTACCAAGAAATTGATTTTTTATTAACATATTTTTCTTTCAATGCCTTCCCTTTGTGAATATATTATTTTTGTTTAATTTTATATAAGTTTTTTCACCTAGATTCCAAACATTAATTGATTATGGAAATTAATGTCTTAATCACACACCCTTTATATATATGTTGTAAATATCATATGCTATATTACCTTGTCTGAATAGTATTTACCTAGAATGTTATTGGATATCTTTGGATACCTGTTTATTTTCCACGGGTATATCATGTTATATTAATTTATGGAGTTCTGAATCTTTTATTTATGTGATTCCATATTAAAAGGATATAAAACTCATTTTATTTACATGGGGTATTTATAATATGAGTATGATATGTATTTTTATGGTAAAAATTTGTATGGTTAATCTTTAAGTAGAGGTTGGGCCCTATATAGCCCTATAATTCATTTTAAAAAAGCTTTAAATCCCATGTCATAATTTTTAAATGAGTAGTGACGCTCAATACCAAATGAGAAATATGTGGTGAAGACTGATCCTCTAAGGGAAAGATGTGAGTGAAACATAATCCACCGAGGTAAATTGATGAGTGAAGCCTGATCTACTAAGGGAAAGAATTTATAATACTCGATCACCTATTTTATGATTTATATGCTTATAGATGTTCCACAATTCTCAGTTCTTCTATTTTTTATGATATATGGAATTTTTATGATGTATTCTTATGTTATTTCATGATTTAAAATCAATGATTTTTTATATATGTTTCTTATGTATCCTGATTATTCCAATACTTTCATCTTAGGCTCACTTATAATCTTTTACTATAATCACTTATGTTTACCCTTTCTGAGTATCTAAGGTCACCCATTTGTTGTGTTTTAATTTTCGACTGCTTATTAAGATATTAAAATTATGAAGTGTCAATAAGAGTATCTTATGTGAAGAATTACTAGGATAACTTGAAGACTTGTTATAGATCAGGAAATTGATTAAATTATTGGAAAATGTCCATTAGTTGAAAAAGACATTGAGTTATTAGTTAAGGTTTTTTCCTAATTCTCTAAAACTCTAATACTAAAAGGTCTTGGGAATGTGATGTAATGAAATAATTACTTTAGGTCATGTAATTATATGTTTACAACTATGGGGTGCTTTAAGTCCAGAGGGATATTGAGACTCAAATGTTTTGGGTTTTAGGAGTTTTAGCCAACATCCATGTTGGTGAGGTAATAGATGAATGGGTACACTATATTTATCTCTCCCTTAAAATTTAGGATAATATGTAGGAATATCCAAGATGTAATGGATTTCGGTATAAGGTTTTTTCTCATATAGACTATGATGGGTATGATTCTCTCCAAACATGTATGTGTGGGATGTAGTTGCTTAAGGTCATCACATATACAAGTATCAAAACTATAGTGAATATGGATACTATATTTGTACTTTCAGGGGTTGTGATGAATTATGGTATAATGTATGATACATAGGATTTGATGGATTTTATATATAATATTTGGTTATTGATGTGATGAGATGTGGATGAGATATGTGTTCTTGGGATGATTGATGGAATAATGATATTTATATGATATTGTTTCCCAGTTAGTAAGGATGAATTAGAGAAGGGATTTAAGTATGGGAAATTTGTAATTGGTGTATGAGAGAAAAAAACTATTGTGGAAGTGGATGTGGATTAATTTTCATATAACTATATATTTTGAAGTATAATTTATTTATTCTACGTATTACTTTATGAGAAATCACTAGTGATTATAGGATATAGTTTTACCTACTTAGGTAATTTGTTGGTTTCCTATTTTTATTCACTAGGATTTAGTATCTTTCTTTAACATTTCCAAAAGAGGTTTCAGGGAGAATCCCACTAAGCATACTAGTATGATCACCTTATATATAAAAATATTATTTCAGACCTACATGAGATTCTTAATGATTGATCTGGGCATTATTATCTTGTGGGATTTTTCTTGATCGGTTTGAGTTCATGGTCACTTCATAGGATTGGTTCTTGGATTATCTTAAATTTATTTATGATTTGTATGAAATTAAATTCATGTAATGGGATTGGTTATTTATTTATGCAATACATTTGATTAGTGGATCTTATTTCATGTCCTTAAATTAATTTATCGATTGAAATTCCCCTTATTTTGGAATTTTATACCCTTGGTGTTAGTTTCCAACCCATGAACTATATTGGAGGTTGGTTTCATGGGTTATACCCAAATTCACTATTGGCTTAGGAGGGGTACTGATGAAGGGTGGGGGGTCATGACATGTATAGTCAATAATAAGGGCAGAGAAACTATGAAAACATCCTATACATTTTGGTTTTAGAGGTTGTGGGTTTTTTCAGGAATAGTTTCATAAATGAATGAAATGATGTATTTTTTCACACATTCTAGGTTTGAGGAATATGGTTCTGTATAGATAGCTACTCGGGTTGGGGAGGTCATGCAACTAAACCATATAAGTATGGTTTGTTTCATTATTTAACATTAAATCACAAAAAACTCTAAATTTTTCCAATTTTATCTGAAAAATATATTGGGAAATTCTCTGATCATTTAAGGGGATTTAAGGTCTCTCTCTTTCGAATTATCTCTATCTGGTTTCTATAGGTAATTTATGTGTACTATAGTCTTGACATTAGATAACATGTAATATTATAGTGATCTAAGAAATTGGTTGTTAGTAGAACACATAGAAGATCTATAATCTAGTAGTATTGGATATGGGTTAAATATTAATTTATAAAGTAGGATTGGGGAGTGGAGCTTTTGATAATGAATTAGATGATTGAAATGAGGGTTTTTAGTAACAAATAGTCAATTATAGTAAGTAAACATCATATCCTAAAGAAACCATAACCTGGTACACATTTTATTATTCTAATAGATTTTTCTTTCTAAATTTTAGAGTTTTAATATGATGAAATGAACTTCAATTTTTCATTTAGCATGTAAAAAATTTAATAGTGTGATTTTTTTTATTTCAATGAAATGGTTTATTATTATATGAATAGTGAAAATATCATTTTTACAAATACCATAACTGTTATGAAATCACTATGAAATAGGCATAAAATAATAATATATGAAACCATTTCCCTAAAAAATCATTTATTGATCAAAATAATGAATTTAAAATTAATATATTTAATTTATAAATTCATGTCTTACTTTTTTGGAACCTAAGATATATTTTATACCACTAAAATCCTATTTTTGGTTCTTTACATTTAATTAAGTTGTTAGAAGTTTCCATTAAATTTTTTATTGATCTAAATTTCAAATAAACCTCACAGTTTGAATAATAAATAAATAAATTTCAAGGGAATAAGTACTATACATGATTTTAGTATAAATTAATTTTTATGCTATGATGTTTTTTTCAAAAATATTTGTCATTAGGTTAAACAAACATTTCTTAAAATGAATTTTTTATAAAATTTTGAAATTGAATTTCATAAAAATATTTTCATATTTTAAATCATTATATTAATTTTTTAATAATTTAAATATCATTTTTGGTCATAAAAATGAGACACTGTGGTCATAATTTATCACCATGGAAAATGTTAAAATGGTTAAATATGGGGTTAAACTAAGGGATAATAATTCAAATATCATAAAAGAATATCCCTAATAGAATATTTGAGTGGATTATTTACCTCCCTTATCCAATATTCAAAATTTGTCTTTTTTCCTAACACTTTATTTTAAAATGAAATTTATTTTATTTTAATATTATGATTATTTACAAAAGTTCCACCCCTCTCACTTATAAATTAATCCCTTCACCACATCACCTATCCACAAAAATTGATAAATTTAGATTAAAAAATACCTAAAATAATATATCCATAAATCTCTTTTTCACAACCTATAAGTTTTGGTCTCACTAAAAGACCAATCTATGAATGCTTAATGAGTTATTCTAAGGAGGATATCCAAGGAAGATATAATTGTTTCAACCAAGATCTTTCAATATTATTTATTATTAAACCACTTATATTTATTCTATAAAAATACTAACCCAATTAAATTAGTATCATTAGTTTACTAAAATTTTATTATGGTGATGGAATAACCATCATCTACCTCCCTCCTATCCTTTAGAAAATGAGTACATCTTCCTTGTTATGTGGAAACTACAGCCTCCATGAACGAAATATTTCATTTTTCATAGCCACCTTAAAATCAATTAATATTGATAACATCATTAAATAATTATGAATTCAATATATTTTCATAATTCTGTAATGTTAATATATCCACGTATATAGGTCAATAAAATAATGTTTTTTACAAAATTAAAATTTACAAAATATATATTTTTATGAATTTCATGAAAACCATCACCATAAGTTCTATAAAATGGATATGGGACTATAGATCAACATCATACCCATAACATAACCCATTATAAACACTATATAGAATATGGAACCAAGACCAAGGGGCAAGGACTAGAATAGTTAAACTAAAAACATGCATGGAAAAAAGAACATTTAACAAAAAAAATATTGATTTCAAAAAATAATTATTAACAAATGGGTAATGAGAAATTATAAGTAAATGTTATATAGTAATATAAGTATAAATATGGTTATAATGTAGATGTATAACAAATATAAATTTATTATACAAGATGTTTGATTATTTTCAACCAAGAATTAGTCCATGTTTAGGGTTTGTTTTACAATATCACTTTTGATCCGGATTTTTTATGTTTCAATCTACATTGGATAAGTTGTATGTTATTTTTATACCAAATCGATTATTATTTTTCTATTATAGTTATTTATATAATTTTGAATATAATTTATATTTTACTCTATGATTTAAAAAATGACCTCTTTTACAAAAATACCTTCATTTCTGATGAACCGGCGATATCCTTTCATCCCATAATAATTTATGGTCTATAACTTATTTTGCACACAATTATTTTTCTCAATTAAATTAGTTCTTTGAGGTTATGTTATATATCACTCTATATCTTTCTTTTTTCTTTGTTTTTCTTATTATTGATTATATTCTTTGGTACCTTGTATATATCAAATATCAAATCTATATCACCTTAACCATATACACCTTTCTATATATGGTGTTAGTTGAAAGAAGATTTCTTAAAAAATAATTCTATTAGATGGATAATATTAACATTATGTATGATTTATTAAATATAGATATTTATTGATTACAAAGTCATATTTATTATGTATTATGTTATTCATTTAATATATAAGGAATACATTCAACATGTTTAGTGGCAGGTGGGGGCTGGAATTATATAGCTTCAAGATGTATTAGGTATGTTTCATGAGATAAACTAGTTGGAATTCCTTAATTATTATTTGAGTATTTGGTGTATCCCTACCCTTTTTGAAAATGTACTTTCTAAGGCATCAATGGTAAGATTAATATTTTCTACATTATGTATTACATCATTGATAAATCAGTTATTATTTTCCATGTGATTACTATGTGGTGATTATCCATGGATATATTTCACTCTCATTTTATTAATTATATGAAACATTTACTAATAATTCACTATTACATATTTTTTGTTCCTTATGTATTTCTGATAAATCCCACTATACACAACACCTTATCAGGAATTTGAGCTCACCCTTTTTTTCATTTCACCATGTTACCAAGAAGTGATATTTAGATAAATTAAAGGATATACTAAATGGAATATATTTCCAGAAATTTTATAAGTTGTATCTTATGTTTCCAATGTAATATGATAATCATGTATGTATATAGTCTCATAAAACTTCTAAATCATTCAATCTTGTATGAGGCAATCTATTGTATCTTATACCAATATAATATAGTAAACAATAAATTTTGTTTATTAGAGTTGGTTTTGTTATAGTTCCTATAAGATAATATTGTAATGAACCATGGGAATTAGATTTTATAAGAATATAACTAGAATGGACATTATGTTAAACCATTACGATGCTCAATAACTATTACCTACATAGGATTTTTTATTCTACGGATCAATGTTCATAATGGTGTGAGCTAATTAATTATATTCAATTTGAAAGGCATATATACTAATAGAATAAATAGAAAATGTATCAACACCTATAATCAATGTCGGGATTTCCCTCCTAATAAAGTCATCATAGTTGGGTTTGTTATTGATAATATTGTGAATATATTAGGGTAGTTGTATTAGTTTATGAAAATTAATTTCTCATATGGATCAAACTATTTCTTCATAACATGATGTAATGAAATTAGAAAATTTCAACTGATATAATTATTCATCATTTAATAGAATTACAAATCAGTTGGTTGCTAAACAATGGATCAAGTCCCTAGAAAATTTATTTTTATCTTTCGGAATTAATGAAAGGGATAGGATATTCTAGCACTATAATATTTATAAGGAGATAAAGATCAATGGTGGTCATTGATTTAAAATAATAAGGAGGAGGATGAGGTAGAGAGTATAGAATGTAGGACTTTTAGGGTGATATTATTTGATAAATATTTTCCTGCAAAGAAACATAATGATAAGTAAAGTAAATTTGTTAATTTAAAGGTGGAGGAATTGGAAAACGTTTTTGAGTTTTATTATAACCTTAAGATTTGAGAATTCGTGTTTTATACTATATACATAATCTAAAAGTAAGATCATATATTTATTAAATGGTCTTAAGATAAGCCTTCTAAGGGCACTAGTTTATTAAACATTTTTATCATATTATGATATGGTATTAACATCCATAAAGAGAGATAAATAATTATCCATGTTTAATATTTTCAAATTAAATCATTATAAGAATAGGAAAATTGATCACAAAGGAAAAAATGTGGTGAAGAAGAAAAAGGTAAGGGTGGAACTTCTAACATGTGATAATTTTGGAAGAAACAACTTGGTACATTCTTAAAATGAATGAGAGTATATTTCATGTTTGGATATAAATTCCATAAGCCTCATGAATTTAAGGGAAATAAAAAATCTAAAAATATCCAATGCATAAATTGTAATGATATATTTAACTATTTGAACTAATATCAAAAGCATCAGGGTAATATACCTTCGAAGATGTCAAAGGGGAAAGTTAAAGCTTATGTAATTAATACATCTTAAGTTTAAGTCCTTAAATATATGATAGAAGGTACTTTGATCATAAAATAAAATCTAGAAAATGATTTATTTTATTCCAGATCTATGCACTCTTTTATATCTTTCATGTTTTCTAGGAACATTAAATCATCCCTTAACACCCAGATAATTGAGTTTTCAATCAATACACCCATTATAAATATTTTTATAATTAGGATTCCATTATGATTCATATACAAACCTTACATGAAAACTAGATTACTATTCTTACAGTTGTATAATATAATCATTGGTGTGGATTTAATGTCAACATATAATGAAAAATATTCATTCCCAAGAGAAGAAGATTATGATTCATTAAGGAGGCATGGAATTCCTTGTATTTAAAGGGTAATATTCATCACCTGAGTCATTTTTGTATCCAAATCTATTAGCCCAAATTATTAATATTCCTAGAGAATAAGAGGAGACACAATTTATAAATGGTAAAAGAGACTTTAGAATAAAGGATGTACCTATTATGTATAAATACATTGATGAATATTTTCAAGGAATTATATGGATATCCACCTAAGAGTGAAGTTGAGATTTATGTTGAACTCATACCTAATGAAAAAACTAAATCTAATACTCTATACAGAATAGACCTTGTGTAATTGGTGGATCTAAGGAAATAATTGAAGGATTTATGTAATTAGGTATTCATTCACCCTAGTGTTTCACCTTGGGATACCCATGTTCTTTTTCTAAAGAAGAAGGATGAATTTATGGGTTTTTTATATATCCTTGGGAAATTTATTCCATTAATATAAATAATAATAAGTATCCTATTTCACCCATTTATGACTTATTTGATCAATATAAAGGATCTCAATATTTTTAAAATATCGATCTTCATTTTGGGTAACATCAATTGTGGGTAAATAGGAATGATATACCATGGATGATATTTCATACAATGTATGGACATTATGAGTTTATATTAATTCCCTTTGTAATGTCTAATGAAACCTATATATTAATATATATTATGAAAATAGTATTCATCGATTATCATGGTATAATCTAAAATCTACAAAGAAAATAATTATCATTTGTGAATCATTCTTGAGACTCTTAGAGGAATGGTGTTATATAGGAAATTTATTAAGTTTGAATCTTAGTTTTATGAAGTTTATTTTCATAGCCATATTATCTATAATGATGGTATATATTTTGGTCGTTCTAAGACAAAGGAAGTCAAGGAATAGACCACACTAATGAATATAATCAAGATATATAGTTTCCTTTGATTAACAGGTAATTATTTTCCATTTTTTCAAAAATTGTCTTGATTTTTTAAACCATTAACAAATATGACACATAAATTGGTTAAGTTATAATGGTCGATGTAATGTGAAGAATATTGTAAGGATTTAAATAAGAGATTGGTCAATACATTTATATTAGCATGACCATAAATAATGGATGAATTTGTGATATATAATGATGTATCTTAGAAAATACTATGATGTGTCACAATATAAAATGACGTAGTTATTACTTATGAATCAATATAGTTAAATATCCATGGATAAAATTATCAAACCCATGATGTTGAGTTGGTGACTGATTTTTTTCCTTGAAGATATAGAGCCACCTTATTTAGTGAGAGATATGAGATATATACAGATCATAAGAGTTTGAAATATATATCATCATTAAAGTATCTCATAATGAGAAAAAGGAGATGGATAGAACTACCCATGGGAAATAATTTCTCTACAAACTACCAACTTAATAAAACAAACAAGGCTGTTGATGTATTGATTAGGAAAGATCATGGTGTTTTAACCAAGATGAGGATGAAGACAGATCCTATATTCATTTATTTAGTAATTTTTTATAGGGTTATTATTATGGAGGGGTAAACAAAATTCATTTTACAAATGATTTCCAAACCATATTTACCGAGGAAGATAAAATGTTCCAACATGATGATAAGATTTTATCATAGAAAATTAAATCCAAGAATAATGGGAAGTTGGAAAAATTCATATGTGAAGATGGTATATTGAAATTTTGAAAGAGAATGTGTGTTACATCCATACTTGAGATGAAGATGGAATTACAAGATTAATCCCAATGATTTAAAATTTGAGTCTGAAGCCTCAGTTTATTTGTGGAAGGGGCTATAGTACAAATAAAATCATACAACGAGCAGTACAGGGATGAACTCGATGAGACTCAAACACAAGACCTCACTGAGACCAGTAGGAGCAGCTACTGACTGAGCTACACCCTGAGGGAAATTAATCATAATGATTTAATTTCTTTATAGACTATGGTAGTACCAATATGCATTGGGATTTAAGAGAAAATTTTTTATTGGGAAATATGTAGAAAGAAATTTCTGAATAAGTATCTGGATTCTTGGTTCATAAATAATTTAAGGATGAGATACACAATCTTAATCATTTAATAAAAAATATTTATATACTAATGTGAAAGTTCGTTGATATTAATCTATAATTTTTCACTATATTATTGAAAAATACTAGGAGGAATGATACTTTATGGGTTGTTATTGATAGCCTTACCAATTTTCAACATTTTATCACTATATTGGAGGATCTATCCCTTAAGTGTGTTGTATGAATCTATATTAATGAAGTCATGAGACTTCATGGTGTACCTATTTTTATTGTTTCTGATCATGACCCAATGTTCACATTAAAATTATAAAGAAGTATTCAAAAATCTATAAACATTGAGATATATTTAAGCACTTCCCATCGTCCTCAAACTAATTGATAGTCTAAAAGCTCTATTCAAACATTATAAAAAATTCTATGGTCATCCTCACTTAACTTTCAGGGTATGCATGATCAATATCTTTTGTTGGTAGAATGTTCATATAATAATAGCTTCTATTCATGAATTCAAATTAGAACTATATGGAAAATTTTATGGGAAGAAATGTTTTACATTAAATTATAGGCAGAAAATCTAGAGAAAGGAAACTAGTGGCCTAAACCTTATCGGGGAGACAACGGTGAAAGTGAGAACTTTCCAAAAATTACATTAAGATAACTCAAAGAAGACACAAGATCTATAAAAATATTAATATTTTTTTTTATAATTTTAAGATGGGATCATTTTTTTATAAATTTATCTTCTGGGAAGGGAATTATATGGTTTGATGGAAAGTTAAGATAATTCCAAGGTACATCATGTGCTTATGTAATTTGGGAAAGAATTATAGATGGTTTGGTAAAAAAATACAGTCTCTATAAAGTGAATAAAATGCACTATATCTAATTATTAAAGAAATACATGTTTTACCAAACACATATAATCACTACTGAGTAAATAGATTTGGAACCCGACTTACCTTATTGTGAAGAGACTATCCAGATTCATAAGACTGGAGAGAAAGTATTGCAGAATCAAAGGACTCAGTTGGTAAATTCCCTTTTGAGAAATTAAAAGATATAAGAGGTAATGTGGGAACCTAGGGATGTAATGATGAATTAATAACCATAATATTTTATGATATTAAGTTATGAAAATTTAAAGGATGAAATTATTGAAAATGGGGATGAAATTATTGAAGAATATAAACATCTTATCTGAATGAAACAATATCATGGTGCACATTATATTATTATAATAATGAAAAATTTATAAGTTAAATAATTTTAATTTGATTAAATGAACTCCAATTTTGGATTTATCATTTCAAATATAGCCTTGGGTGAATTTTTGGGATTTTTATTAAATGGTGGATTTTTAAGTGAATTGTAAAAATACCATTTTTGTAAATACCATAACTCTTATGACATAATAATGATAAATCTTAAATTAAAAATATTAAAAACCTTTTTATTGACCAAAAATAATTTATGGAGTAATATAATTTATTTAAAATTAAAAAAAAATAATTTACAGATCTATGCATTGATTTTTTGGAAGCTATTTTATATTCTACTCTAATAAAAACCTATTTTGGTTCCTTGCATTTAATTTGAGTGGTTGGAAGGTTAAATTTGGTTTTTTATTAATATAAATTTAAAACAACCATACTTGGTTTAATA
The DNA here is from genome assembly GCA_963277665.1 of Viscum album. Classification (NCBI taxonomy): domain Eukaryota; kingdom Viridiplantae; phylum Streptophyta; class Magnoliopsida; order Santalales; family Viscaceae; genus Viscum; species Viscum album. Next base: position 552,228,478 of record OY728146.1, read on the forward strand.
ATAAATAACTAAATGTCATGTGAATAAATACTATACATGATTTTTGAGTAATTTAAGTTTTAAGCTCAAAAATGGAATTAAAAAAATTGTTTTTCATTTCGTTAAGTATACTTTTATTAAAACTAATTTTTAAAAAAATATAGAAATTAAATTTTTAAAATTGGTTTTCGTATTTTGAATCATCATATCTAATTTTTTAATAAGATAGATTAAATTTTTTGTCATAAAAATTAGTTACCATTGCAAAATATGGTCACAATAGTAAATGGTAAAAGGGTTAAAGAGGGTGTTTAAATAAAGAATAATGCTTCAAATAGGAAAAAATATTATACATAATGGTCTGGTTGAGTGGGTTATTTACCTAACTTATCCAATCTCTTAAATTTAAAAATTTCATTCAAATTTCATGGAAAATTGAATTCATTTTTTAAGATAAAGAGTATTAACAATATTGCCACTCCACTCACTTATAAAAGGATCCCTTCAACGCCTCATTTATCCACACAAATTGAGAATATTATCTTGAACAAGACCTGAAAAATACCCCCAAAACACTCCTCTTCATATATTATAGGTTTTTGTGTCACCAAAATACTAATCTTGGATTTTATAATGACAGATCTAAAGGATGATATCCAAAGAATATGTAATTGTTTCAACCAAGTTCTTTGAAGATTATTTCTTATTTATCCTCCACCAAATATTCTATAAAAATGATAAAATAATGAAATAAATTTAATTAGTATAATAAAATTTTATTTTTTTATGTAAAAATAATAATCTACTTCTCACTCATCCATTGGAAAATGAAAATGTCACCCGTCTTACGTGAAAACTACTTCCATGAACAACATATTTCATTTTTCATCACTGACTTACATGGATGGTTCCAAAAAATGTATTTAATAAATAAATAATGATAATATCATGTAATAATAATTAATTCTATATGTTTTATTAATTCTTTAATTGTAATATATCAATGTATATTGGATAATAAAATCGTTTTTTATGATTTTTTAATAAAAAAAGATATTTTTTAAGCATTCCATGTGAACCTTCACCATAAGTTATATGAAATTGAAATGTTAATCCAAAAATATACCAAAAACATACCATAAAACACGATTAATATTATGGATATTATGAAGCTATGACCAAGGTTCAATGAATAGAACTTCCAATCTGAAAATTTGTGTAGAGAAAAATAGTTAACAAAGAAATATTGATTTTTACAAAGAATTATTAATAATTATGTAATAAGAAATTATAAGTGAATGGTATATAGTATGATAAATATAAATGTGATTATTATATAAATTTATAATAAATCTAAATTTATTATTCATTAGGTTATAGTATAATTGGCCAAGAAAAAGTCCATGTTAAGTGTTTATTTTTCAATCTCAGCTTTTATCGAAATTATTTATGTTTCAATTTTCATTGGCAGAATTTTATTTTATTTATCTATTAAAACTATTCATTTATTATCCTATGTTTTTTATAGGAGTTTTAAATATTATTTATATTTTACTATATAATATACCAAATAATATAATTTACTATAAAACATTCATTTCTGATGAATTAATGGTCTCCTTTAATCCCTTAATAATTTATTATTTATACTTTATTTTGAACACAAGGTTTATTCTTAGCTACGTAAATTCCTTATAGTCATGTTCTCTCTCAATATCTATCTTTTTTTGACTTTATTTTTCCCCTTCATTTCCATGTTCTCTTGTACCACAGTTATATTCAATATTTTGTTTATATTGACTTAACGATATCCCCATTTCTATATATAGTGCTAGCTAAAGAAATATAACTAATGATGTTATTATATTGGATGTGGAATATTGAAATTTTATATTATTGATTCAATATGGATATTTATTGATTACTAAGGCATATTGATTATTTATTATATTGCTCATTTAATATATGCAGAATGCATTGGATATGCTTAGTGATGGATGTAACCTAAAATTATATAGTGGCTAGATGAATCAAGTATTTCCAATGAGATAAACTAGTTGTCATATCGTACTTATTATTTGTGTATTTTCAATATTCCTACCGATTTATGGAAAATATCCTTTCCAAGGCTCTGACAAGTATATTAATATGTCTGACATTATGCATTCCATCATTGAGAAATCCGTTGTTATTATCCATTTGATTAATACATTTTTATTATCTATGTATATATTTAATGCTCAAGTTATTAATTATATGTAATATTTATTAATTATTATCTATGTTATATTTTTATTCCTTATGTATTCATGATAGCTTCTATTGTATGGAACCCCTTACCATAAAAATGAGAAAATACTTTATTTTGTTTTCCTTTCACCATAGTACTAAACATGGATCTTTGAATAAATTCAAGGTTTTACTATAAGGAATAAGAAACTTTTATTTATGTTTATAAGTTTTGTTTTATGTTTCTAATATAATATGGAAATCAGGTATGTATCTATTAATTTAATACTTCTAAATTTTTTGATCCCGTGCGATATGATCTCGTATATATTATACTAATGTAATATCCTAAACAATAGACATAGATTATTGGAGTTGGGGTTTTTATAGTTTTGAGGTGAAAGTTTGAGTATAAAATGAGTGAAGAATAAATTTGAGAAATTAGTAGTTAAGGATAATTTGATGCCTACCAAAACCCTTTTTGATTCCATGAAAGTTCTAGTATCCTTTCATTGGATGTAGGACACTCTACTGGGAGTCCTGTGGTGGGAATTAGAACCTAGGTGGAACCACTAATTATTTTATGGATTACATTAAAGTATTAACAGACATTATTGAATTCTAATTAATTTGTGTTGTGAAGTTTTAGAATTATTGACTTTTCTTTTGAAAACCGCTTCATGTTTGGGGTCTTCTAATTGGTCATACAAGGGGGTATCGTCCCTCCTTTATTTCTTCCTCATCATCCATTTCCCACTTGGTTCAATTTTTATACATTACTCTCTTTAAATATCTTTCTAATTTTTTATTTTAAAAATAATGATCAATTTAACGAGTTTGGACATCATTGGTTCTCCATGTTTAAATGATATCTACCCCTTTCTTCCTCCAATATTATTTATTTCTTCTCACATTGATTTGAAGTGATTTATCTTGTGATTTTCAATGGATTCCATATAATCATGGTGAAATCACATAAACATAATAGGTATTTCATTATAGGATTCTAAAGGATGATTAGAAAGAAATAATTCACATGGTTAGGAATTTTTTTATTAGTGGAAATAAACTAATTTAGTTTTTCTTGGTTTTTAAAAGTTTAGGGTGTAGTTGATTGATGAATTGAAATAAAAAATTGGGACCAATTATATTCATGATCTCTGGGGTTAGTTGTGGTATGAATTCTCCATGTTGTTTGAGGTTTTGACTGGGTTATTTCATTTGGTGTGTTCATGATCTTGTTGCACATAAGAATTTAATTATAATAAATAATTAAAAAGTGTTTATAATTAAATATATGACAATTGTGATGAGGTACAGGATCATATATGTGGATGAGATCTGGTGAAGGCTTGGTCTTGATGGTTGTTCTTAGATAATGGTAAATATCTGTTGTGGAAAAAGGATATAACTCTATATCGATGTAAGTGGTTCCTAATTTCACCAATGCATATCTGATTTCATTTATTATGTAAAATATGTGTGTGTCTGGGGGGTAGAGGGTGTGAGGGTTCCACTATGAAATTATGGTGGGTTATTAGGTGTGTTTATTATCAACTGAGGACCATTAGACTCAAAATGATTCCTCCTGGTGTCATGTCTCAATTACATAGCCATGTAGGGAAATGAAACCTAAATAACCCAAACTTTTATAAAATAAATTACACTTTGAATGAATAAATGTATTATTAAGTAATATATTTATATAAATCACATACACTATTTTGGTTATTTTTAGACAAATTATAAAATATATCTTATTAAATTTAAAAGATCATTAATTACCTTAACCATTTATAACATATCCATTTTGTAGTGACTATTAAGATTAGTATATAATAAGGGTTATGATTAAGTCCAATTTACAAAGATGAAATCAATGATGGCCTCAACCCGTAGGATTTTACCCTATGAAGCTCATTTATCAGAGATTTCAAGAGAGATGACATCACTTAGATTTTTCCTTAGAAAATAAAAAGCTGATATTCAAAGACAAAATCTTGAGAAAATACTATTTATGGTATAATTTCAATCTTATAGAGATCATGACCCAATCCATGTTTTCCAACCACCCTACCAAAAAACCACTATTACACACCTTATCCTAAGGGCGTACATTGTTTTAATAAGGGTTTATGTATTTAGACCCCAATAAAATGAATTTCTATATATTTTTTAATAAAATAATGATTAGATTTATCCCATTTTATTATTACTTTATAAAAAATTACATAATGAGTTTGATAAAAAAAGTATTTTGATACAGAGAAATCAAAATTTTATTTTTCGAAAATAGATACTCTCAATCAAGAAATTATTATTTTTTAGTTTCAAGAATTTTTGAAATAAATGTACTCATAACAATATATTATTATGAAATAATATTTATTTAAATATAAATGATAATATAATTTAATGAAGCCCAATTTAATTTTTATAAGGTTCAGAAAGTTGTTAGTAACATAAAAATAGTACTTCCAATAAATAAGGTTTTTTTATTTAAAAGTGAAAGTTATAATACATTGGAAATTATTTTTATAAAAGAAATAGTATTTTTTAAATTGTTACATTGAAATTATCCAATGTTTATTTTTTCAAAAAAATTTAGACAATCGAATTTTTGGGTAAAAATTAAATATGATATAAATATAATGTTTGTATTATGACATCATAATAGCCCAAAAAGTGATATAATAAATGATATAAAGGGAATATATGACCAAATATATGTTTCAACAACAAAATACTGTTTTTTAAGTTATTAATTTTTTAATACTTTAATGAATCCTCCCAAACCTATATTGTATTTTTAGGTTTTAAAATAAATTCTTTATGAGCACAACTCAATTACACATCACCAATGGTATTATTTTAATATTTTTTGTTATTAGACTTATAAAATACTGGTAAACACTCCTCATTTAGTTTGAATATTTTCTCTCTATCCATACTTAAAAACCTTTAATGTTATTCCAAATCTCTTAATAATCTTCTCCTAATCTTTTTGAATCACCCTCTAAAGGCAAGAGATTATATACTCCTCTTTATTCAAGAAATTTATTTTTATTATTCCTTTAATTTTAACATTTTAATTTTGGAATGTGTTTTTAAACATGAATTTTACAACAAATATTATTTCCAAGTAATTATAGACCACATTTCACTCTCATTAAACACTTCCATGAATCTTTATGTACACCCATTATGCTGTCAAAATTATTATATGATTTTTCCATGATAAATATTCATGTAGTGAATACCCATCCCCATTTCCACTCAATGTTATTTCTCTAGATGTAGCTATACTTCATTTATTTGGGATTATAATAATTTAACACCAACTCCTAAATCATTTAATTGAAATTGATGAAATGAATTATTATTTTTTATGATCTATGAGGAACATTAACACATGTACATGATATGAATGTAGTGGGTGGGACCAGAATTATATATCACTCTAATGCATTAGGTAATTTTTTTACCTCATGAAATTCCATTCATGGTGAAGGTTAGGTTATCCTAAATGTAACGACCCGAATCCGGAGCCCTTCCACTGGTGCCCCATACCCGGTTCGCCACATGAAATCAAGTGCATTTCCCCAAATGCCAGAGGTTGCCAACTAGCAGAGAGGGTCTTGGTAAGTTATTGGGGAAACTATACCCTCATTTGTTAAGGTATACAAGGCAAGAAAAACAACAGTCAATAGTAGAAGCAATAAACAGCATACAAACACTGAAACTAAACAGTGGAAGCAATGAACACATAATGATAATTATGTAGCAGGTACAAGTATCTAAGGAAAGCAACAAACACAACAATGTGCTGAAATACAACTGAAAAACAATGTACGAAAGTAAATAGCAACTCCAACAGCATCACAAGCCTAAGCTCGGTCCTATTCTCTCCAGCTCCAACCAGCAATCATGTACCTGAAGTAGAAGGGCCACAATCCCTATCCACACCTGCAACCATATAACCTGTTTAGGCCGAAAAGCAGGACCCAAACATGGTGTGAGACTAATCCCAGTAGGCAATCACCACAAGATCCATGCCCTACTGTCAGCGAGTAATATAGAAAAAGTAAAGGAAATAAATGCAATAGAGAAACAAAAATACACTAATGTAAACAATCCTACAAATCTCCACCACATTTATTTAGCAGTTCAGTACAATCATTTAGCTATCAACGAAGGAACCTAGCAACAGATCTACACTCCCAAGGCAAGCAAGTAAGCACAACAGGTAACTCAGTAGTCTACCTAAACAACAAGCAGTACAAACTCAAGCTTGTTCTTTGGCTGGGTGGGCTCGTCACAACCAACCATCAAATAAAGTACTGACTCTCTGGGTGGCTCCTACTAGAAAATCCCTCTTGTCAAGTAAATGTACAAAGGCACAGACACTCTGGGAATCTCTCACTGTTAATTCCCATGTGGTCTTGAAATGAAAGATATAGACTCTCTGAGGAAACACTTACGTCTAATTCCCCCTATAGTATCTCTACATAACTAAGGACACTCTGAGGAATCACAATGTCCCATTCCCATAGGTCCTGTGATCAATACTATTTATAACAGACTCTCTAGGGAAGCCATAATCGTCAATTCCCCCTTCAGTCTACCACACCAGGTTCACTCAGCCCTGAGCAATTTATTCATGTCTAAACGACTGTTAGAAGCCTAAGTAAGTTCAGCAACTACTTGGTTAATAGCTACAAGCATCCACAAGCATATAAACAGCATGCAATACATGCAATCAATTCAACAGGCATACTAGCAATGTGCAAAAGGGTTGCCTCGTAGGCAAAACCACGCCAAATGGCAATAAACAGCCGAAACAAGGGGAAATAACCATGGGGTGGTCCTCAAACATGATAACAAGAAATTATTAATCATCCAATAACCTCATGAATACAATAAATCTAAGGCAGATAACAAAACAGGATCAAAACCCTAACCCGAGATACCCGATACATGGTTATCCGGCACTTTTGCACCAAAAACTCAATGACATTTAACGTAGGGCAACAAACCAACTACCTTGATCCTAGTAGATCGATATATGTGAACCGAGATGACAGAATCCCCTTATAAAGAAGTAGATATGAGAAAAAACACAAAATTATCAACCTACGATAAGTTGAAAATAAGGAGGAATCAAGAAAAAAGGCTAAAGCAGAACGGGGAACTCACTGCTACGCTTCCAACGCAATTGACCGTGGCTGGAACGGAGTTCGGAAGGAGGCACGGTGGCTCGGAGAAGATTTGGTCGTACGGTCGCTCTCGGATGAACAAAACCTGGAAAAGAAGACGCTTCTGTGTGTCAGGCATGACCCCGGTCTGTTTAATGAAAAAAAAGTACACGATGTGTAATTTTAGAGTACATGGCATGTACTAGGTTTTTCCCGTACTCTGCCAAAATCGGCCTCCACGTCACCCTTACACACCATGTGTGTGGCCCGGACATGGCAGCACACGACTTTGGTAGGAAAAGAGTACATGACGTGTACTCAGAAAGTAAACGGCGTGTACTTAAAAAATTTCCAGAAAGTTCATTTTTCTCAAAAACTACAGAAAAAGGAAAAGCCTACCTGAAAAGAATATCTGGGTCCTTACAAACTTCCCCCCTTAAATAAATTCGTCCCCGAATTTCCCTAACGAGGCAGAGAATAAGAAAACCCGAACAGCTCTGGCCATTGTGATCGTATATCAGCCTCCCTTTCCCAAGTCTCGTCATGTAATCGCCTGTGCTGCCATAGCACCCGTACCAGAGGAACAGACCGCCCATAGAGAACCTTTGTACTACAATCGACAATCCGAATAGGATGATCCTCGAACGATGCATCCGCTTCAAGCTCGACTTACTCGGGCTGAATGACATGAGACAGGTATGAAAAGTAACTTCAAAGCTGAGATATGTGGAAGACGTCGTGCATGGCCCGATACCTCTGAGGTAGCTATAACCGATAGGCAACCGGCCTAACTCTCTCCAAGAGCTTAAACGGCCCGACGTACCGCGGTGAAAGCTTACCCTGTCTCCAAATCCTCTTGTGTCCCAACCTCGGTGCAACGCGCAGGAAAACCTGATCACTGACCTCGAACTCCAGAGGTCATCTCTGCTGATCAGCATAAGACTTCTGTCGAGACTGTGCTGTAGCCATCCTCTTCTGAATCAGCTCTATCTTCTCTGAAGTCTCCTGAACAAGACAAGGTCCTAGCAAAGCTACCTCTCCTGCCTCCAGCCAGCATAAAGTTGATCGGTATGGACTACCGTACAATGCCTCGTATGGCGCCATTTGAATGGTCTCTTGAAAACTTTTGTTGTAGGCTAACTCCACCATAGGAATATGCTTATCTCAAGAACTTCCAAAGTCTAGGATACAAGCTCGGAGCACATCCTCAAGCACCTGGATCGTGCGCTCGGACTGGCCATCAGTCTGGGGGTGGTATGCTGTACTCAAAAGTACCTGTGTACCCAAGCCTTCTGATGTCCCTGCCAGAACCGAGAGGTAAAGCACGCATCCCTATCTGAAACAATGGAGTGTGGAACTCCATGCAGATGAACGATCTCCCAGATGTAAAGTTGTCCCAGATCATCGACACTGAAATTCTCTTTGATTGGAAAGAAGTGAGAAACATTTGTAAGCCTGTCGATGACGACCCACACCGCATCGTTTCCTCTCGGCGATCTTGGAAAACCAGTCACGAAGTCCATCGCAACGTCGTTCCACTTCCACTCCAGAATGGGTAGCTGTTGTAAAAGCCCTACTGGTCACTGGTGCTCTGCCTTCACCTGCTAATAGGTGGAACATCTCATGACAAAACCAACCACATCTCTCTTTATACCTGGCCACTAGTACTAGCGGTGTAAATCACGGTACATCTTGGTGATGCCAAGATGAACTTCCCAAATGGAGGAATGGAAGTCTTGTATCAGCTCGTCACGTATATTTTCTAACACCCATATGCATCCCTAGAAATGAAAGATCTCATCTTCACCAACGGTCCACCCAGGAAGAGGGTCCTCTCCTGACATGCTTTCCCATAGGACTATCCCTTCTGAATCTGCCAGCTGCCTCATTCGAACTTGGTCCAGAAGTGCAGAGGTAACAGCCATAGAAGATAGGAAAGTCTGTCCCTGCCTGACGTTCACCTCCAAATGCATCTTCGAGAATATATCCATTAGTTTCCACTCACTTCTGGCCTCCTGAACTGCATGTATCTTAGTTCTCCTGCTCAGTGCATCAGCCACTGCGTTTCCTTTCCCAGGCCTATAGGCAAGCTCAAAATCGAAGGACTGGAGATACTCCACCCACCTTCGCTGTCTCAGATTCAGGTCACACTGCATGAAGATGTACTTGTGACTTTTGTGGTCAGTGTATACCACAAAATGATCTCCTAGAAGTTAATGTCTCCAGAAACATAAAGCATGAACAACCGGAGCCAACTCTAGGTCATGTGTAGGATAATTCCTCTCATGTGGCCTCAATTAGTGAGATCCATACACAACCACTCAATCCTCCTGCATAAGCACTGCTCCAAGTCTAATGCCATATGCATCAAAGAAAACTGTATAGCCCTTTCCTGGCTCCGACAAAACTAGAATCAGTGCTGAAGTCAATCTCCCCTTCAGCTCCTGAAAGGATGAGTCACATGATTCTGACCAAACAAACTTCACCCCCTTCTTAGTCAATACCATCAACGATGCTTCTAGGAATGAGAAGTATTGTATACACCGCCTGTAGTAACCATCCATCCCCATAAAGCTTCGTTACTCGAAGACATTCTTCAGCTGCTCCAAGGTAACTACTGCTCTCACCTTCTCTAGGTCTACTGATACTCCTGTCTCTGAGATGACATGACCCAGGAACTAAATCTCGTCCATCCAAAAGTGGAACTTTGAGAGTTTAGTATAAAGTCGATGCTCCCTTAGTGTACTCAAAACGATCTCAAGATGGGTTTCATGGTCGTGTCGAGTGCGATATTACACCAAGATATCGTCCACAAAGACCACGATGAAGGAATCCAAGTAAGGATGGAACACTTGGTTCATCAGTTCCATGAAAACTGCTCGCGCATTCGTAAGACTGAACGGAATAACCATATACTCGTAGAGACCATACCTGCTCCTGAATGCTGTCAGAGGTATATCTGAAGGTCTAACGTGCAGCTGATTATAACCGGACCTCAAATCGATCTTCGAGAACACCCGAGTTCCTAAAAGATTATCGAAGAGATCATCTATCCTTGGAAAGGGATATCAGTTCTTGACCGTCAACTGGTTCAACTTCCAATAATCCATGCAAAGTCTAAGGGTATCATCTTCCTTCTTCGTGAACAGAACAGCGAACCCCAAGGAGAAGTATTGGTTCCGATGAAACCCTTTGCCTGAAACTCCTCCAACTGCTTCTTGAGCTCCTGTAACTCATAGGTAGCCATCCTATAAGCAGGAATGGATACCGGTGCTACTCCTAGAATGATCTCAATCGAGAATTCTACCTCACGCTCTAGTGGAAAACCTGAAAAGTCTTCTGGGAAGACATCTGGAAAGCGGTCAACCACTGGAGGAAAATCTAACTGTGAAGTCCCCTGGTCATCCAGATAAAGACTAGAAATCTGGACAGTAACTCCTCCTATCCCATGATGCTCGAGTCTGACTCGGCTCGCCTGAACATCCCACTCTCCCTTTTGAAGGAAAGATTCACCCTCTGGTGATACGAAACTCACCCTGCGGTGATAGAAATCGACGACGGCTTGGAAGGGAACCAACTAGTCCATACCGAGAATGACGTCATAGCCTATCATCTTCAGGACATAGAGGTCCCATAAGAATGATACCCTACAACCTCGATAAGGCACTCCTGGCACTGACATATGCTAGATTTCCTCGTTCCCAAAGGCGTGTCGAGAGTCAACATGTCAGCAAACGAAAAGACACAGAGCTCAAGGATTTCCATGACAGCAATAGAGATAAATATATGTGAATCACCAGTATCAAAAAGGGCTGAAGATAAAATTGAGGCTACTAAGATCGTACCTCGAACTGTAGAGGGTTCAAGATCCTGCTCCTGATGAATCTGCTCTACAGCAAAAGTCTGGCCGGTACCGCGGCCCTGTGTTGCCTGAAAACCTTGAGTTGCTCCTCCTTGAGCTTGACCACTGCATCCACGGCCTCTACCATGACCTGAAAGTCCTACATAACTCTATCCCCTAGTCAAATGTGGAGCTGGTAATCCTGCTCCTGGACGCAGGGTCGAAACTGATCCTCCTTCACTAGCCGCTGGAAGGGGAACCTTGTAGAAACGCTACAGATGACCCATCTTACCGTAGGATCGGCACTCTATTGGGTCCCTCGAGCACTGTGGATTCTTATTACCGCTTCTACCACACTGATAACACACCACTGGGGTGCCAGAAGAGGGATCTCGTCTACTAGAAGGAATACCTCACTTCCTCGGGTCGCCTCGGGTAGACTCTCGGTGGCGCTTCCTGATGTCCGTCTGGAGGGAATCAGCCTTGGATGTTGAACTGCCCTGGTCCACATATCCAGTCTCCCTCAGGTTCCTCTCCTTGATGAGTGTCTGGTTGACTATCAGAGTAATAGAAGTAAACTGAAAGACATTCACCTGTGATCTGATCTCCTGTCTGAGGCCTTCCTCAAACTTCCTCGCTAGAAATAGCTCGTCATTCCCCAGAACAGGAGTGAATCACTGTAACTCAGTGAAGCGGGGGGAATACTCCATAACTGAGAGAGTAACCTGCTTCAGGCTCATGAACTCCTTGGATCTGTCGGCCCTCAACGTCGCTGGGTAGATGTGGTCCTAAAACGTACACTGAAACTCATCCCAAGCCATAGCCTGCTGGCGCCCCGTCTGAGAGACTACGTCCCACCACCTCTTGGCAGAGTCTCACAGAATATACATCGCGAGATTCACCCTCCTCTTTGGAGGCATCTCCAGATGCTCGAATATGGACAGCATGGATTCCATCCATGATTCTGCAGCCTGATGTCCTCCATCCCCTGTGAAAGTGGGAGGATGCTGCTGCTGGAAGACCCGCGTCAGTTCTGCCATAGTCAGGCCAGGATGATGACCTCCCTAGAATGTCTACATGAATCTCATGAAACCCTCTCTGAACAGAGAATCAGAACCCATGTCTAGAATCAATGCAGTTGCCATGTTCGGAACGATGGGCGGAACTACTGGCAGTCCCTGATCGGTCGTATCAGGTGTACGATCGCTACCTGGTTCCTGGCATGCAATAGGAGGACGTCTCGGTGCCATAGCTCTGAAAGACTAAAACACACCTTCATTTAATACAAACATAGTTGCAACAAAGGAGAGTAAAACAGAACAGGAGGGAAAACCTTTAAACATAACTACACAGTGTGTAATACCAATACACAGCGTGTTTCCAGAAATCTTACCCTGGGAGTGTACCTTGGCCATACATGGCTGTGTAAACAACCCAACTACACAGCATGTTATTAAACTACATGGAGTGTACTGACCCTCTTCTCCCTGCCCGGTTACTCCTACACGACTAAGTCACATGGACTGTCCCAGCCGAAGACTACATGGCGTGTTTAAGGTAGAAACGACGTGTATTGGACATGCCTTACTTGGGCTGTGTTTTTAGCGACACGGCCTGATACATGGTCGACACAACACGGCGTGTTCCCTAGGTACACAGAGTGCACTTGAAGGGAAACCATGGCCCGTGTTTTTCGTTCACATGGTCGGGTACTCATCTGATCCTTACGCAGTGTGTTCCGAACAAACACGGCGTGTATAAGAGAAGATACTACTGACCCGTGTTTTTGAAGACACGACCAGGTACCTGGGAAAGGATACACGACATGTGCATATCGAACACAGCATGTACTAAACATGCATTAATTGGCTCGTGTTTTTTGTTACATGGACGGGCTCCTAGTTAAACCCTACACGGCGTGTACCTAGAGTACACGACATGATCTTGAAAACTATTTGCAACTCTGTGTCCCTGTCCACACGGTCAGTGACACGGCCAAAAACTACACGGCGTGTACCTATAAAGTACATGCCGTGTATATTGGGTTTTTCCAAACAGTAGCCTCAAAACTGCACCGGATCCCAGAAAACACAGAAAAAAGAGGTTAAGGTGCCAATTTCTGATTTGTGGGGGTCCATACTCCCCGCGAATCAAATCTTGGCATCCTAAGAATGCATGTAACAAGAGAACAGTAAAAGAACTCATGACCCACCAAATTCCAATCTTCGTGGGCCCATAACACCTCTAAGATCAAAGTTTGGCATCCGTGATAAGGAGGCTCCAAACAACGATACCCTATCAGCATAGCAAGTATTCTATCACACCAGCTATCACAACAACATGCATTGTCTATCACAAATCCTATCACAATAGCATATAATTTCTAATGCTTCTAAGATAGCCAGGAAAAATGCATGGAATGTGATCTTCTAACATGTGCCTATATGATGCATGATATGGCATACCCTCATCTCATCAGATTTTAGCAAAATAGAACTGCAATCATATAAACAGTAAAATCACAAAACATGTGCATCACCCAATGGTGAAATCAATTAAACCGTAACATGTGCAAAACCCAAAACTTGTAATATTCAAGGTAATCTAGATTTTTCCCAGTACACGGGTTCTAGAACACCCGGGAACAGCTATTTACCATTCACCTATTCCATCTTATCCCTTTATAATGTCACTAAACAGTAAGTCAGTAGAAAAAGAAAGAACTCCTCTGATACCACTTTGTAACGACCCGAATCCGGAGTCCTTCCACTGGTTCCCCGTACCCGGTTTTCCACATGACCTCAAGCACATTTCCTCAAATGCCACAGGCTACCGACTAGTAGCGAGGGACTTGGTATGTTATTGGGGAAACTATGCCCTCATTTGGTAAGGTATAAAAGGCAAGAAAAACAACAGTCAATAACAGAAGCAGTAAACAGCATAAAAACACTAAAACTAAACAGCGGAAGCAATGAACACATAATTAAAATGATAATGATGTTTCAAGTACAAGTATCTATGGAAATCCACAAACACAACAACGTGCTGAAATACAACTGAAAAACAATGTACGAAAGTAAATAGAAACTCCAGTAGAATCGCAAGCCTAAGCTTGATCCTATGCTCTCCAGCTCCAACCAGCAATCATGTACCCGAAGTAGAAGGGCCACAATACCTATCCACACCTGAAACCATATAACCTGTTTGGGCCAAAATCAGAACCCAAACAGGGTGTGAGACTAATCCCAGTAGGCAATCACCACGAGATCTGTGCCCTACTGTCAGCGAGTAATATTGTGAATGTAAAGGAAATAAATGCAGCAGAGAAACAGAAATACACTAATGTAAATAATCCTAAAAATCTCCATTAACATTTATTTAGAAGTTCAGTACAATCATTTAGCTATCAACCAAGGAACCTAGCAATAGCTCTATACTCCCAAGGTAAGCAAGTAAGCACAATAGGTAACTCAGCAGTCTACCTAAACAGCAAGCAGTACAAACCCAAGCTTGTTCTTTGGCTGGGTGGAATCATCACAACCAACCATAAAATAAAGCACTAACTCTCTGGGTGGCTTCTAATAGAAAACCCCTCTAGTCATGTAATCATACAAAGGCACAGACACTTTGGGAAGCTCTCACCATCAATTCCATGTGGTCTTGTAATGAAAGATATAGACTCTCTGAGGAAGCACTTATGTCTAATTCCCCATATAGTCTTTTTACATAACTAAGGACACTCTGAGGAAGCACAAAGTCCAATTTCCATAGGTCCTGTAATCGATACTAATTATAACAGGCTCTCTAGGGAAGCCCTAATCGTCAATTCCCCCTTTAGTCTACCACACCAGGTTCACTCAGCGCTGAGCAGTTTAGTCATGTATAAACGACTGTTAGCAGCCTAAGTAAGTTCAGAAACTACTTGGCTAATAGATACAAGCATCCACAAGCATATAAATAGCCGTAAATACATGCAAACAATTCAACATGCATACTAGCAATGTGCAAAAGGGTTGCCTCGTAGGAAAAACTGCACCAAACGACAATAAAAATCCAAAACAAGGGGAAACACCCATGGGGTGATCCTCAACCATACTAACAAGAAATTATTAATCATCCAATAACCTCAAGCATAGAATCAATCTAAGGCAGATAACAAAACATGATCCAAACCCTAACCCGAGATACCCGATACATGGGTATCCAACACCTTTGCACCAAAAACTCAAGGAAATTCAACGTAGGGAAAGAAACCACCTACCTTGATCCTAGTAGATCGGTATATGTGAACCACGATGACAGATTCCCCTTATAGCGATGTAGATCTGAGAAAACACAAAAAATGATCAACCTACAATAACTTGAAAACAAGGAGGAATCAAGAAACAAGGCTAAAGCAGAATGGGGAACTCACCGCTACGATTCCAACACAATCGACAGAGGCTGGAACAGAGGTCAGACAAAGGCATGGAGGCTCAGAGAAGATTCAGCTGTACGGTTTCTCTCGGATGAATGAAACCTGGAGAAGAAGACGCTTATGTGCGTCAGGCGCGACCCCGGTCCATTTAATGAAAAAAATAAAGTACACGACGTGTACTTTTAGAGTACATGGTGTGTACTAGGTCTTTTCCATACTCCACCAAAATTGGCCTCCATGTGACCCTTACACACCATGTGTGTGGCCCGGACACGGCCAGCACACGGCTTTTGCAGGAAAAGAGTACACGGCGTGTACTCAGAAAGTGCATGATGTGTACTTAAAAAATTCCCAGAAAGTTCATTTTTCTCAAAAACTATAAAAAAATGAAAAGCGTACCTGAAAATAAGATCTATGTTCTTACACTAAAACACTTTTTTATGATTCCTTAGAGGTTTTCATTCACTAATGCTTACGATGTCATGTTTTATGTTGTTTCCACATTCATATATTTCCCTGATTTTATCATTTATTAATCCAATTTTATGCTCATTTTTATGATTTTCACCACTTTTATATCACCATGATATTTTTATTGACTAACATGTATTTATTTCATCATTTTATTATTTTATTATTCCCTTACTAGGTTTTATAGCTCACCCCTTTCTTATGTAAATCCCTAAGTAATCCCATGCCATTTTAGAAGAGTGGTGAAATTTTAATAATGTGTTAAAGAGTTGTAATAAATGTTTTTGTTTCCCAAATTTAAGTTATAATATAATTAATCTAAGTACTAAAATAAAATACTCATTTAAGTCTTTTTGGATTTTATTATGAGTGAATTTATGTAATAAATCATGGATTAGGGTTTATAAAAGATATGGGTTTTCATAGTCGGTATCAGAGAAAGTTCTAGTTATTTATGGGGATTAAGATTATAAAACATTAGATAAATCCTTAGGGATAATACTAAACATTGGAAAGAAACCCTAAATTATGGAAATGTATTTGGTAAGTGGTTTCTAAGAAACAAACTCCATGTTAGTATACTATAAGTGGATGTGGATTTGGAATAATAATACCTAAGGGAAATAACCTCAAAATAGGGATAATTAGGAATTGACTCAATTGTCAACTGGTGCATGGAAAGTGACCTTAATGTACTCCTAGTTTGATACTACTGGGAGATATGATTTGGTAAATTTGTAAGAACATTACGAACCATTATGAAGAGAAAAAAATTCCCATAAAATTTTACGATAGGAAATTGACCATGGATAACATAGATTGAAACCTAAAATATCATAGGATAAAGAATGTATACAATTGTTTTGTTAATCCATCAATGTTCATACTTTTCATTTTATATGATTAGTAGCTTAGAAATTATTTTCCCTAATTTTCCTTTTATTTTAGTTAATGGATAGAAATAGGTGGAACATAGTCAAAAATCAATGTCAGGAAAAATTATCAAATGACATGCCCAACCCAAAGTGAGTAGGAGTCAAGAACTTCCTGAAAATACATACACAAATAACTCAATTTCAAAAGAGAAATTTAAATAAATGGAAAATCCACATCTCTCTAAGAAAGATAATGATTCAATTGGGACATTTATATAACAAAATCTTATAACATTTAGTGGATATTATGATCCTTTAATTATAGAAAATAAATCAAATCCATTGAAAATATCTTCTATATAATTCAATACTATGAGAAAGATAATGTCATACTAGATTTTTATCATATGGAGGGAGAAGCTTATAAATGGTTTACATTGATAAAAATATGAATCCTGAGGAAGATATCAAAGCGATGATGTTGAATTAATTATCAAATTTTTCTTCAATAATTATTTTCCTCACACTATTTGAATTAAAATAGATACATGATTTACTTATACTTAAGAAAAAGGATGAAAAGATCATCAGGGAGAAGCAGTCAAACATAAAAATACATATAGGACACTATTTTGTCTTTTTCATTGACCATGAAAGTAATTATAATATCTAATTTGGTGGGATTAATCGAAGTATATGAAAATATTTGGCGATTTAAGACTTTGAAAACTATGAGGAAATTGTTAGATGTTCCTTAAAAGTTGAAATAGATATTAGAAATTCTCAAGGATATCATGGGTCTAGATATATTATGTGGAGAATAAAGTTTAATTCTAGGGGAGAAATAGAGAAATTCAATAATTGATAAAAATTAAAACATCCCACTTGTCAAAAATATGGGAATAAGAAACATGAAATTATATAAAGAAAGATAGGTAAATCATTTAGGTGTGTTAAGGAAGGGAACCCAGCTAGAAAATGTAGATGAGAGAAACCCAACAATGTGATAGAAGAAATTAATTCTCATGTAAACCCTCAGCAAGCAATACAATGTTTCAATTACAATAAACAATGATACTATGAGAATCAATGCACTAACAAAAGGGTTATCAAAGATAATAGATGATAATAACCTCTAAGTCCTATAAATAAAGGATGAGCTTATTCCCTCATAAATTATGAGGTGGATCTTTACAATAGTATAATGATAGGTATTATAGTTATTCATTCAATAATAGAAAATTTTCTATTTTATTATGGTTTTATGAATTCTTTTATATCACAAATGTTTATTAGAGCTATTCAAATCAACCACAAAACATGGAAGAATATCTATCTATGAAAAAAGAAAATGGGAAAATTATTTCATCCTAAGTATATAAATTCCCCCTTATTGATATTTTTGGGATTAATTTCATTGAAGACCTTGTGGTACAACCTTTAGTATAATTTTATGCTATTATAGGTATGGACTGACTTTCCATATATAGAGAAACTATAAATTACCCATAGAAGGAAATTACCCATAGTATCATGAATCAAACTCTGATTATATACAAGTTTAATTAGGAGGATCAATGTCCTCTAGAATCATTATCTAAAGAATGAATTTTATTTCCTTATAAGAAAGATTATCTAGATAAAATGATTGACACTAAAGAGATGATCATCCATAATTACATTCCCATCATAATGGAATATGTTGATGTGTTTCTTGAAGAATTTCCATGTCTTCCTCTAAGTTGTGAGGTTATGTTCTCAATCAATCTTATACGAGTCTATTTTAAATATCCAAGACCCTATATATAATTTCCCCTGTTGAACTTAAATATCTAAACAAGAAACTATATGAGAGTCTAGATAAAGAGTCTATACACCAATGTGCTTCACTATGGGGTGTGCCAGTCCTCTTCATTATGAATAAGGATGATTGAATGCACCGTTTCATTGACTATCATGATCTCAAAAATATCATGATAAAGAAAAATTGTCCTCTACAACCAATTTATGACTTGTTCAATCAGCTTTGTGGAGCCCAATACTTCTTTATGGTGGATATTTAGTCAAGATATTATAAAGTAAAAGTTAATAAGTAGGATATCCCCAAGGCTTCCTTTTGTATAAGTTATGGGCACTTTGAGTTAATATTGATTACATTTGGACTCACTAACTCTCCAAAAATATTCATGAACTTAATTAATGGTGTATTTTGGGATTAACTTAATAAAGTTATTGTTGTCAAGATAGATGATATTCATAAATACTCCACATACAAGGAGGAACATGAGGAGCATTAAAATTCTTTACCAAAGTCCTCAAAAAATGAAAAATTAAATGCAAATTATAGTAAATGGAAGTTTTTCATAGAGAAATTCACATTCATGGGGAATGTTATCACTAGAAAAGGGATATTATTGGATCCTTTTAAAAAAACATTTTCAGGTTAACCTAGACCAATATATGTGATGAATATCCATAGTTTCCTTTTATAAGTTTGGTAATATTGTCGATTTTTAAGAAAATAATTATGTTTTTTATGCCAATTAACTAATCTAACTCATAAGGGTGTGAACTATTTTTGGATTGATGAATGCGAGGAGATATTTAAAGAGTTAAATGAGATTCTAATCACTAAACCTATTCTAAAATTATCCACCAATGTGGAAGGATTTGTGATCTATAGTGATGCGTACAAAAAAAGATTTGGTTGATATAGCAACCCGCCATTTTCTTTCATTACTATTACATCATTTTAAAGATAAATAACATAATAGTATTACACATAGAGGATCCAACAGTTTAGTGTCTTGGGATAACTAGGACAATACATTACAATTACAACCTCAAACATAAAAATTTATTCAATTTATTCATCTATAGATTCTTACTGTCACTTGACCTTTCCTTAGTACATGTAGTCACTTGAGGATATACATCAAAAGGTGTGAGCTAGAAGCCCAGTAAGGGGACTTATATGAACAATATATCATGGGTTGTGCATAATAATTACATAGGAAAAGGATCATGAACATGAAAGGTGGCATAAATATTAGACTTGAAATGTGGAAATGCATAAAAATGAAACATCATGTCTTAGTGGTTAACTACCACACATACTTATAAACAAAGCTATCATCTTGTTCACACATAATTTCACATTTACTCATGAGATTCATCACTTTACCCAATGCATTAGAGCATTGTATAACTGTGGTTTCATCTATCACATTTAAACATTCATATTGTGCTATATAATTCTAGGTGCACCCATCACATCATAACATTATCATTTATCATGCCTGTCACAATGAAATTGTTTTCCTCAAATTCCATCACCGATCTTTATTAACTACTTTAATAGTCTATAACTTCCAAAAAAATGTTTAAAATTAAATTATATATGCATTGGTGTGTGTGGGTTATTAAAAATTTATAGTCTTGTGATTTTTCATTTATTTAATTTTATTCTATACATCCATACCCATTAATGTTGGTCATTATTATGAAAACCATTTATGGTGAACTGTTGAGTTTTCTGCTCACACCCTACATATTCACCCTAATTTATGTTCAGGCCTTAGAGATGGCATGAAAATCTAGGTCATAAATTGTATATAGGTGGATGAGATAAAAGAGATCATTGGGGTTATAGAGACTAGTTCGAGTTGAGTTTGAGGAAAACAATGGGGTTTACTTCACTTTATTTTTGGTTTAGATCTATATTACAAATGATCAAACCATCAAGAAATATTATATTGATATTTTATTATATGTCCTTCAAGATTTTAATCTTTTATAGAATATTGAAATTATTTATTAATGTTTAGATTTTTTATATAATTATATATGTTGTACTATGATATTATACATGTTATAGATGTTGTATTATTTCTTAATTATTTGGTTTTGATGATACTGAGGGTATAGTCTCTCCAAGTGGTTTTATTTTAACCTCACTTCTTATCAATAACCTATGGAATACATGGAGGCATTATTGTGGTCGGAAGTGCCCCGAAAAAGGCCATGTGGGAGGGTTCCATGCTAGAGACGTTAAAAAGCTATATCACAACATTGTTTCAATTTTTGTTATAATTTGAGATATGGTAAATGGAAATAGAACTGATAGGAACTTGGGATGGAATCAATATTAATTATTGTAGAACATAATTATGTGAAGAAATATAAATTTATAGGGATTTGTATTTTTTATTTCTTTTCATCATCACACTTTTGATATTTTTTAAAAATGGAATGTTTATGGTTATTATTTATGGTGAATAATTTTATACTTGGTTCAGGGTGGTAAGTGAAATGTTTACTTGCCTCATAGTTATCCCATAAGATCACATGACATGTGAATTATTGTATTTAATGGATAAATTAGTTCCATTGAAAGGAAATAGTATTTAGTATTTATGGTATCAATAATAACTTATTCTATATTTTCCCAAATATTTTTTTGGTGGTGAACTACTTAATTGAATTATAATATGATAAATTCTTATATATTAATTACTAAAAATATATATCATCAAGATACACATATATCTATAACAATGTTTACCCTAAAATGGAATATATAGGTAAGGGGATACCCAATATCAATGGGAACCCTAAGATGGGGCGATGGTATATAAAGTGTCTTGAGTTATGTGAGACTGAATCATGAGAGTTGATTCCTGGGATTTTACTTACAAGAGGTGTATAACCTTTAAAACAGGAGGGAGATACTAGTGATGATAATATAAAACTCATGATATTGGTGAGTTGAGTATGTTTGAAAAGGATAAGGGTTCTTTTCTTGTTCTGTTTGAGATGATATGTGAGGTAAGGGTAGCTTGAGAAAGAGGGGTTGGCCCAGGCATGTGGATGATTTTGAAATGAAAATCATAGTTTTACTATTTATTTGATATAAATGATAAATATATGGTGTGTAGTCGATGGATGTTTTTGGTCATGTATGATGACATGGATCCAAGTAAAATAATTAAGGTATAAATATCTCATTAGATAGAAATTAAATGAAATACATGTGAGGCATGTATAAAAAGTTATTTAGGTGTAAAGGACTAGGATTTATGACTTAAAAATCACAATAATACGAGTTGAGTCTAGAGAAGGGAAACCTTAGGGTGTGAATATGTTCAGGTATGAGATTCGATACACAATTGTGGAAGCTATAGACCATTGTGAGGGTGGAATTTCAAAACATCACTCTCCATGTGTGTTAAGACTCGAGGTACCATGGTGGTGAATTATGGTGTTATTCAATTTAAACATTCTCCTCCAAAATTCCCCTCTCGTAATGATATTGTTCTGTCATTTTAAGGAACAATTTCATTCTAAAGTTACCTCATCACAAGTCAAATTGAATGCTAAAAAAAATACTAAAAAATAAAGAATAAAAATATAAGATAATTTTAATTGGTTCACCCACAATGGGATTTGTAAAAGAAGAATACATATGATCATATTAAAGTGTACTAAAATATTGTGTACTCACTTTTAGTGGAAATAATTTTGGACATGGTTACTCTACATCAAGGATCATTTCCCTACAAGATTTAGGTATAATTGACTACATCCCAAAGTCGTTCCTTCTTATCCTCCTCCACATACTACTTTGGGAATTTCTTTAGTAGTTTATAGACATAGTGGAATCTTCAAGATCATCATAATAAGTGTGATCAATATGCACCATGATTTTATAATTGAAACTCTATTTAAGTCCATGTTTGTTACACTATTTATCATCCAAGGATTGATGATATTGACTTATCACCAAGAGATTCATTTTGTTACTCTTTATTCATACAAAAAAGAAATGAAAGAATTATCTAGATAAAGAATAATTTATCAGTGGAGTTATTATCATTTTACTCCTTACCCAATAGCTAGATATTATTAATAAAATCCCTTCCCTATTGAGACTTCCTCCAAAAAAGTTTATATGATTAGTAAAACTCTATATTTGGTGCTAATTTACTCTAAATCTCTCAAAATAGGATATTGAAGTTAATAACACATTATCTCTTCCTCCAAAAATTCTATACATAGTTTTATAATGTTTTACAAACATCCAACATTTTTATGGATGGTTGGGATTAAATTTATTCCTATAATAATTTAAGATAAAGTATTCCACACATTTTAATGCAGTCAATTAAATCTCTCAAATATCTAGATATATCTATTAATTTTGGAATTCAAGCAAAATATTTAATTCATTATATAAACTAGTAGAGAAAAACATGATGTTTTCCTATGAGGAATAATATAATTTGATTTTCATATAATTTTTTCATGACATACCACATTATAGAATGATCTTATTGTCTACTATAGATTTAAAAAAATTAGAAAATATATATTGTAAAACTTTAATAAGACCACAACGTAAGCTTAAAAATATCCTCAAATAACAGACTATTTGAAACATTATTCTATTGTTCATGGTGTAGGGCCATCACCTTAATGAAACTTTTAATTTAGAGTCTCTTTATGTTATAACACTATCATGAGGTGAATATAACTTTTACCTTGAAATATTATCTCTATCTAACTAGATCTACACTAATTTATCATGATATATTTCTCACATTATAAACCACTTATTTAAAGTGTAACCATTTGTTAGATGTTGTGATATATATTTCATTATCTCTAGTTATCACATTATTGTGGCATGGAATTTTGAATATGGGGTCGAAATCAAGAATTTAATCTTATATTTCTTCAGTTTAATTTTACAAAGGTCCTATAGTGGTGTGGCATCTTATATCATGGTGCATGTATCCATCTATCACAACAAAAAACTTTTATATATAATACATCATGAAAGTATGCATAACATTTAGACATGATTTTCCCTTATTTCACAAAAAATCCCCCTTTTATCTCTAAATTAATTATTTTATTCCATTTCATCTTTTGAAACCATAATAGATATGACTAAATAGTATAAACCTCGTCATACATTCCATAAATTTTAGATAAAACACCACACTATAAGGATTATACTTCCAAATACATTTCCTTGATAAATATAGAACTACAAGGTGTTTTTTTATTCTTTTCACATTTAATTCCTTATAGACAATGTAATGACTAAAATTATTCTTCTTACTGATCAACACAATCCTTCATGGATTATTTTAACTTTATTATCATTAAATATACTCTAAATTATATGGACTTAATTACCTTTATATTTTCCAAATCATCTATCACCATCGATTATCATGTTTATTATCCAATAAATGAACACATAACCATTTTGTCAAAAAATTATCTACCTTTTTTGTTTTGTTGAAAATTACTCCATGAATACATATGTCAATATCTACTATATATATAATTATTTCAATTTAAATTAATATCCAATAATATCAATTCATGTGTCTTCAATTATCACAATTTTCAATAAATTAAAAAACTGACATTCCATAATTTTTTAACTTTGATGAATCCATATTACACCATATTTATCACACAACACCATCTCTAAATTTTAAATAAGGAAAAATTAAAATTTTTCCATATTTTCCATAACTCAAACATAATCCCCCTTTATTAATGAAAGGAATATTTATTATCATTTTTTCATTCATGAACCCCCCTTTCTCAAAAAAAGGAATCTGGGTATCTTCATTATTACTTTCCCTACTTTATTAAAAAAATAATTGATCTATATTTATCAATAAATATAACTTAAAAATTATATTTTATCCTTACCCCACTCATGAAAATACCAAATTTTGATACAATTTTAAACATCTTATTTTGAGAAACTAATCCCCCCATTTGACAAACACTCTAAATCTCCATAAATTTCCAACTCGATGACTATTTATTTTTAAATTTTGATTATGAGAGTTAGTACCACAACCTTAGAATAAAAACACATCATAATCCTTTCTAATACCCCATTTTGACATCCAAAACTATAGTATTTTTCAACAACATTTAGGTTATATTGTTATTTTTTTGTATCATTATATATTTTTTAAATCATCCTTTAAAAATATTAGATCTATTTACTAATTAAAGATAATCTTTAGCTTTTCACCCTCATAAAAATTTAGCCTTTATATAAAATTATATCAATCCAATAATTGAAAGACGTTTCCAAGTATACTTTTATGCTCTAAACCACTCTCACATGAAGTTTTACTCTAATTTTATTAGTAATTTTATTTACAATGCAAAAAAGTGTTATAAAAAAACATAGACTAATGAGTAAAAAATCAATGTAATAAATAATATTCAATATAAAAAACATTAATTTTTTTACTTTCCACTCACTTTCATAAATTTATACAACTTGAAAATAAATTTGTTTAATATTTTCTCTTTGTGACCTCAATTATACTTCTATAAAACTTTCAGTGATTAAGTAATAAAGCACAGTGTGTAAGTCTAAAAATATTTCCAAACAATTTATATAACTTGTTATGGTAAACTCATGATAACAATTTAAGTACATGATCTTTATTTATTATTAAGGAACTCACACATTTCTATATGAAAAAAAACCTTTGAATATTCAATAATAAACTAAACTTTTAGATCAAAAACTAGATATTTTATTATGGTAGTCTCTTTGAATTTATTTTTCCTTTAACTATACTTATTGATAAAAATTCATTCCTTTGAAGATCTTTTAGTATCCTAAAAAATAGTCTGATGATTCCACTTTTCAATAGAAAAAATTAAATCTATGACTATTATTAATTCTCCATCATGATATATTCTATTATCTCTAAGGACTAATACCAATGGATATGGATTTATTTCACTTGTTTAGAACAATATTTTTGGTTTGATACCATTCAATACTTAATATTTATCTTTGAAACCAATTTAATTCCAAATCATTCTATATAAAAATAGAAATTCTTCACCACAACATTCAAATGTATATTTATCAAGATGCCAATACAAATTGTCTGACCCCACTTTCTATTTCATATTTTTCCTTTTAATCACTGGTTATTACAATAAAAAAGCTCATTTTATTTATAATTTTTTAATTCATACACCCCTATATCAAATCTACCCTTAAAACATGAATCAATCAAATTATTAGTTGTTGAAGAAAAACACATGGGGATAAGGGTACTTCTTAAATATCCTCATGTAAAATAATATGGCTAGTATTCGTGAGATATCAATTTACTTATAACTCACTTACAATACTTTCTTATAGTTCCCCTTCAAACACTAAATGTAATTTTTTTATTATGGGTAGTTTCTTTGGAATCCTTATTCTTCCTAGGCTTGGGCTTCAACTCTAGCATGAGACTAATCTCACGTGTGCATGTTTCTTCCTATGATATAGTATTATTGCATACTCAGTCATGATTCCTCAACCATAAGAGGTATCTTAAATTAGTCTTCACCTCTTTACACATGGTAATATTTGTGATATCACTTAGGAAAACATTTTGGTTATACTCTTTAATGATTATTAGATCCCCCTTAGGCTTATTTTTCCATGATGAATATTTCCTCACATTTCCATCCTATTTTTGGTGGAAAAAGTGTAATCATTATTTTTCTTCCCTAGTTTTTACTTTTATTTTCTTTCTTTTTATTTCAAACAATTAGATAGTAGTGCATTATGATCCATTCATTACATTCCACCACCACATTATTTCCACCTGGTGAATCTATTTATCAAAATTATAAAATTTTCTTCCTTTTAATTACGAATAACTATCAATATAGTACTGAGGGTTTTCCTTTTAACATATCCTTCCCATATCTTAATGGAATGTATTTATATATTTTCATGGTTAACCAAAATAAAAAATCACTGAATAAAGTCACATGTATGGTAACTTTTCCTTTTTTTATGTTGCAGTAGGTTTTATCCTTCCATTGAGAACTTAGGCTTCTAGACCCATATACAAGTTGTTTACCATTAGTCTATAATAGTATTAATTCACATAAACCTTTCTTCATGAGACTAAATTTATATATATAGTAATAAACTTCCATATACTCATCAATTATAGATCTATACTTTCATTTACTCAATTTATTGATGACTATTTTAGAGGGAATTCCATTATTTCCTTTCATTTTGAGTATTTGAGACTTGTTTCAATATCCTCTATATTTATATAATTCTCTTAAAATTATATAGGAATGTGATCCATCATTCAACATTATTCTTTTTTTACAATTTTATCTTCTCTTAATGTTTTGAATTTTTATGGATAAAACTTTCTTTAAAAACATATATCTACCAATTTTTTCTTCTAATTCATGTAAATGTTCACTAAGTTGGTAAATTTTCAACTTCATATTTTCTCTCATTTTAGCAATGTCTCCATTCAAGGTCACCTTTAATTTATATTATCTACTATACTATATAATAAATTATTATATGAATATATAATATATTTCATAGATAACCCCCTATTGATACACCTTGTATTGAATCGAATATATCTTATATTGATCACTGCATAAGAATTTTATGGATTTATAGATTACCTTCATCACTACTTATTTACAATAATCACCATCTACTTCTAAATAGGTTGAATAATATTTATTTATATATTAAAAATAACTTTCAAAAACATTATTAAAAATAGGCTTGTCATTAAATACAGAAAAAATCACCTTATTAGGTATGTTCCTCTTCCCATGGGGCTTCCTCTTTCTCCTTATCTTCTTACCCTTATCATTAGGAAATTATCTGAGTATTTTTAAATCAATAAATCATTATAACTAGATTTATAATCATATAATATTAAATATATCTTAACATCATTGGATTCTTTGTTATTTCCATTAATTTCTTCCAAAATATTCCATATATCAAATACACTTTTACAATGAATAGTTTGCATTGATTCCTCACTAGAGATAACATTGTTAAATACTTTCTATGTTTCTACATCACATAATATTTCACTAATATTTTTCAAATAAATATTTTTATATACATATTTCATGATCGCATCACTAAAATCACATAAAAACCAAAACATATCCTATTTACAATAAAAAAGATAGTTACATTAAAAGGTGGAGGATTTTTCATCAAATCCATATGTGAAAAAAATAAAAAAATATTCCTTGAATATTGAACAAAAAATTAAAACATATTGGCTGTGATGACATTTTTTAGGACACTAGGAACCCTAATAGGGATTAGGGGTGAATTAGGGTGCTATAAAATTTTAACTTCCTCTTTTACAATCCCTTCCCCTTACTAATATTTTTCCATTATTTAAATGAATTTGTTCAATATCAATAATCCATTTCACTGATCACACCAAATTACAATAAGGAATACATAATGTAAAGAAAAAAAGACATAAGACTTTTTTACTTGGTTCAACTATATTGGGATACATCTAAATAGAATAATCTTGATGATGTGTTAGTTTACTAAAATTCACTATACTCACTTTTGGTGGAATTGTTTTTAACATATTCACTACATTCTATGGTTTTCTAACCATATGAGGATTAGGTATGAAAAACTTCCACCTAAGGGACACTCTCAATTTTTATCCTCCACCCACTAATTTTTAAAGGTCTTCAATAGTTTATAGACTTGATGTAATCCTTATGATCAATATAAGAATAGTGATCACTATGAATCCTAATTCTAAAATTGATGCTTCAAAAAGTATGTGTTCACTTTAATCCTTATCCTTTATGCCCTAATGACATTTAATTACCAATGATGGATTCAAACCATTTATATTTATTCATACCACATAGTAATAAAAAAAAGTCTAGATAAATAATAATTTTTTTGGTAGAATTATTCTAATTAATCTATTTCTCCAATTTCCTGATATGTCAATATAATTCCTTATTCATTGGGACTTCCTCTAATAAACTAGATATATTAAGTGGATCTCTATATTTAGATAATATTTTTCTTATTCTATAAAAATTAGATATAGAAATTAATCACCCATTATCTTTTCGTACATAACTTCTATGAGTTGTATGTAAAAATCCTTATAGACCTCTAACACTTTAATGGATGGTTAAGATTAGTTTTATTCCTATAATCCTCCCAGATTAATCTAATTCCACCCTATGATTTCATACGGTCAAAGAGATTTGATTGGGTTAAGTAAATGTATCAAATATCAGTACATATATTTCTATTTTTAAATAAAAAATGAATCTTTAATATCTTTTGAAAAATTATAGATCACAACATAAATCTCCCCTTTATATTGTGGCACACTTCAGTTTCCTTACACTTGTGGTGTGATATCTGATATTTCAATGTGATTGTAATGTCTTGTATTTTTTCGTGTATTATTTTAAAATCTTATATGGATTTATTATGAGACAAGACTTTCAACGAAGTGTGATTCCAAGGCCCAGAGTGCCCGAAACAAATGTTTGAAATAAATAAAAAATTTAAATAGTGTGGATGAGAAGGTTTCATGAAAAAGTGGAATAACATTTAAATGGGTGCCTAGACTAGATATATAAGGACACCGTTGCATTTAGATCAGTGACTTTACCTCATGTGAGGCCTAACATCAACTGGCACAGGTCAGTTGTAAAAGTTAGTTTTTGTACATCTTAATGGCAATAAAATAAATTAATAATTTTTTATTTTAAATTTATCCATAAATTCAACAACCTAATCCCCCCTTATTAATACCTACTTATGGAAATTTTGCAGGTTTAGCTGCATAACACTACAAATTGAGGTTTTGACATTGGAGCTTTGGAGGAGAACCCGTTGGAAGATGATGATGACGCGATTGATCGATGCATCTCGGTTTCAATGAACCTCACTAAAGAATGTGATGCGATGGTTGTTCTTCATCCAAATCGAGGTAGGGGTTTTTTTTTTATTTTTTTGGTTTCCTCATTAATTGGTTAAATGAAAAATGCCGATCAACCCACGAATGGGTTGATCTATGGATCGAGCATTCTTGTGGGAGTGTTTCTTTTCCTTTTCAATCAGGGTTTGATTATAGAAATTGATTATATATGTGTGATTATCATTTGATTCACCCTGTTTAATCTTTCTAACATGAGAAGATCAACATCCTGATGTACAACGATGGAGGTTCATTCCTCAATTTGTTTTATTGGATTTCTTCCTCTTTCGTTCGTGTTCTTCACGTTCTTTGCGGGGTGATAAAAAATTGATCATTGTGTGTCCATTTCACAATGAAACGATCTGAAATTTGATATTTGAAATCGCAACAACCTAGAGGAGGTGCGAAGATGATGGAGGACAATGGATCAACTTAGATCAGGAGAGGCCGTTCTTGAAGAATTCTTCATGTGGGTGGATCGATATGTGTATTCAGGGATGATCAGAGGACCGAAAACAATAGAGATGACTTTGAGACATCTGAGCAACCTTAACATTCAAGTTTCATGGAAAACAGATCATCAGATTGAAGATCAGAGCATCGTCAAGGCACGGTGGAGAAAATTCACATTTCTGTAAATTTGAAGAACACGTGGCATGTATCCTTAATAACATGTCATGTGGTACCGGTGGTAGTGGCTAGGGTTTTCATGCTGTATATAATTATGAACATGACGCGCTTCTAGGAAGACATGACATGTGGTCCCCACCCAGAGGTAGCTAGAGTTCTGGGTGATGGGAGGCACTAACAAAGTGTGTGACTATTGTCACATGGCATGTAGGTCCTTACACGGACTCAATGTGTATCTCAGAAGCTACATAGACACGGGGTGGGTACATGGTCTTGTGCTCCACCACACAACCATATTAGGATGGTCGCATAGACTAACCCGTGTACCAGTTACATGGGATGGCACACACGGGTTGAAACCGTGTATGGGTACACGAACACATACAAAAAGGGAACCCTGGTTAATCGAACATAGCGTGCGGTCCGTATACATGCCTTGTACTTAATTTTCTTCACAACATGTTCCTCTGACTCGGGTCATATTACACGGGTAGAACTCAGAGTCAAGAGACACAACGTGTAACCCTTCAATGATCCATTTATATCCTAGAACAAGGATTGATCTTCTTGTACACCTTTTCATTGGTGGGTTTAATATGGTTTAGTTCCCCTTTATTATCATTACCCTGAAGGTCAGGTATCATTTCCATCAACATGAGTATGATTGCTTCAGCATGACATTCTGATATAGAGTCTGGTATCCCTCCAAGAGGCCTAGAGGGAGATCATGTATCCATTTCTAAACCTAGTTAGAGTCAGGTATCAATGTAACTATTACCACAGGATGTTGATCCTCTACTTACTAGGTGAATTTGGATGATTCTTAGTATCCGCCAAGTCCTTGGTAGTGATTCTCATCTCTGTATTATGATCGTTTCCCACTCAGAAGTGTGTTCCCTCGAAACGAGTGTATCTATCTCTCATAACCTTTCCTGATGAACAATACATCTTAGATGTATGTCATTAGGACCATATAACTCATGGAGTTATTTCTCCCATACGAGTGCTTTGTGGAACCTTCGAACGGAATCCCTAGTGGTGTTATATGATTGTGTGACTTTTCTCTAGACTATGGGTCTATGTTTGGAGTATATTTGAATTTTGTTTCTCTTGCTATATGTTCAGTAGACATATGTTGTATAGATATTACTGTAACTTTACTTTTTGAATTTCCTTTTTGTTTTTGGGGTCCTCTACTAAGTATTGTTATTCTCACCCCATCACAGGATTTGCCCACACGTTTCATGTCTTGTGCAAACGAGTGACCTTTTGATGGAGTCCAGGGTGGACCAGGAATGGACCAAGATTTCTGAGTTCCCTATTGTATGAGTTATTCCTACAGCCATGAGAAATAGTACCAGTACCTCTTTGTGCTTATAGGCTAGAATTTTTAGTTTTCAGACACTTGTTTGTGTGGGATTATATTCTGGCCCAGTTTTACTTCCTGCACTTTACTTCTATCATACTCTATTTGTTGGGTTTAGTTGTACGCATGAATTGAGTTCTTTAGTGGTTTTTACATTTCAGCATTTGTGGGATTGGAGATGTGTACATGTGTACAGGTACCTAGGAAATGCCTCCCAGGTTATTGATATGCCTACTTAGTGCTAGTCACCCGCCCTTGTCCTATTGGAGGTGGGATTGGGGAGTCACGGCACAGGCCCCACTAGTATGGATTATGAGAAAGTGGTATCAGAGGAGTCAATTCAACCTTAAGACTAATATTCTGTGAGTTTGGTTTGGGTAAATAGTGTTATGTGTTTTGACCTTGGCTTTTAGGCCAGAAAATCGAGTGTTGGTGTGGGTGGCCGACGTACCCATACACCAAGACTCTGATAACCATCTTTTTGACTCGATACATGAAAACAATAGTTTAACGGAAGTAAAATAACAGTAAAAAAATTATATAGAAGTGAGTTGTGTTTTCCAGGTCCTTTGTGTTAGCTATCCAGATATAATCATTAACCATGGTACATCTTGTTTCCTTACAGGATGCCTCCATGATGCATACCCGCTAGGATTTAGCAGCTCGATCGCAAGGATGATCCCCTCAGTGATGAGGCTTTTATACATGGACCAGTTCTTCAATCGTTACCTCCAAATAGTGCACCTAATATCCCACCACCAGTGTAGCAGCCCATGGTACATGCAGTACCGACCGATGAGGGGTGCTGGTAGAGCACACTCCATGAGTTCCAGAGACCGAGACCCCTCAGGTTCTGAGGTGAGTCCGACCCTCATGCAGCTAAAGACTAGCATGAGGCGGTGACTGGATTTTTCCGTCTAGTGAGGACACCAGCGAACCAGATGGTGATCCTAGGAGCGAGAATTATTTATGGTTCAGCAGGATGGTGATGGAGTCTAAACACTAAGACCCACAATGAATATAATTTTTCTTGGAAGGAGTTTGAGTAACTCTTTAGGGAGGAGTTCTCTCTTGTAATACTAAGAGCAGTATGTATCCAGGAGATTCTTTATCTCTAGTAGTGTTGTCTAACGTAGCTGACTATTCATCGAGGTTCAGTAACCTCGCTTGGTACACAATAGATATGGTCAGGGATCCGTACTTTAGGGATCAGACCTTCGAGCGAGGTCTATGATAGGAAATCCGAGAAAGTGTCATACCCATATTCATTTCATCTTATACTAGAGTGATCAAATATGAATTGGTGATTAAGAGCTTCTTGGTAGAGGAGAGATAGCCAATGGTAGTCAGAAGAAGGAAAACAGGTGTGGAGACCTCAGTAGTAGGGATTCGATGTCAGGAACAAGGATTGGGATGTGGGAGAAGTTAGTGAAGGAATTAGGATATGGGATCAATAGTCCAAGGCACTTAGGTTGGATCCAGTCATCCTAGGAAGAGGTGATGCTACTCGTGCGATGGTAGGGAACATATCGCTAGAGACGGTCTGACCCGTTGATCTATTGATAGAGAGGTGGTGGATGGAACACCAAGATAGAGGAAGAGAGTATAGCAGAATGACCCGCTAGGCGGCAGACGTGGAAGAGGAGTAGGGAGAGATGTAGGTGGTGGAAAATGCTTTGATCTACTTCCACCACCACCCCCAAGAGGTCTGCACTAGGCTTAGGGAGCTGGGGGTTATGGGTGAGGACAACTGTATGTGGTCGAGGCATACAACTGAGGGACTCTAGGGATGATATGAGGTATGATTTGTGTCTTTTCTACCTTATCTTACATACTTATTGACACAGGTGCTTGTAATTCCTTCCTCACCACATGTCTTGTGAAAAACCATATGATTTTGGTAGAGCCATTGGCCCAACCCTTAATACTGGAGACACCTATGGGAGGAGACTCGATGATCATCCACCTTTGAAGATAATGTGATCTTACCCTTGAAGGCAAGAGTTTTTGTTGGAACCTCTTGGTAGAAGCGTTGAGGCCTTATGAAATCATTTTTGATATGGACTGGCTATCTACGGTCCATGCCCAGATTGACTGCTTTTGGTGAAGAGTGCAGTGTGTCGGCAGTGATGGGATAATGTTTTCATTTGTCAGTGAAAAGCAGACCTAGGAAGCATAGAATGAGATCATGCATAGGAGGGTGAAATCGATCACTCATGATTTTTCTAGCCATAACCTCAGAGCAGCAGATGTCGTGATTCTCTAGTTCCCAGTAGTAGTGACAGAGTACGAGGACGTCTTTCCCGAAGATGTTTTAAGACTATCTCCCCACCGGGAGATCGAATTATACATTGACTTGTAGCCCGAGATGACACTGATATCCTCACCAGCATAATAGATGGCTCCTAAAAATCTACATGATCTAAGGGTGCAACTAGAGGATTTGTAGAGGAAGGGGTTCATGATATCCATCATTTCACCCTGGGCGGCCCTAGTTTTGTTTTCCAAGAAGGCAGAAGTGAGTTTGAGGTTGTGCATTGATTAACAGGCCATGAATCAGGCAAGGGTGAAGAAAATGTATACACAAACAAGGATCAATGAACTCTTTAATCATCTGAGAGAGGAATAGTGGTTATCAAATGTTGACCTTAGTTTATGTTAACACCAATTACGAGTATGGGATGAGGATATACCAAAAAAGACTTTCAGATGCCTCTATGGTCACTATTAGTAATTGGTGATGCCTTTTGGCATGACGAATGCCCCTGCATTGTTCATGGGACTTATGAACCGAATCTTTCATCTATACATGGATCAGTTCGTAGTGGTAATCAATGAAGACATCCTTGTGTACTCGATGTCAGAGGAGGAGCACACGAGACACCTGTAGATAGTTCTAGTCATACTCCAAGAGCACCATCTTAATGGGAAGCTTTCAAAGTGCCGGTTCTAGATTCAGGAGGTCTAGTTTCCGAGACATGTCATCTCAGAAGATGTAGTAGCTTTGGACCCAGCTAAGGTTGAGGTAGTGTTATCATGTGAGCTACACCAGAGAGTAATAGAGGTGAAGAACTTCTTTGGGTTGGTAGGATATTACCAGAGATTCATTACTAATTTCTCTTGTATATCAGCACTGATGACAACCTTGACTGGGAAGGTGAAACCCTTCCTATGGACGAATATGTCCCATTAGGATTTTCAGTAGTTGAGATAGAGTTTGATAAGCACACCGATCTTTAGATTTCCAGAGGAGGGTGTTGGGTACATAGTTTTCTACGACGCATAAGGGAATGGGCTTGGATGTGTCCTAATATAGGGACAAGTGGTGATTTCTTATGGTTCATGCCACCTAAGACCACTAGAACATAACAATGAAACCCATGATCTTGAGTTGGTAGTGGTAGTCTTCACGTTAAAGATGTGGCAACACTACCTTATGGGAGAGCGGTTTATCCTCTAATCTGACCACAAGAGCCTAAAATACATCTTCTCACAAAATTATTTGAATATAAGGAAGAGGAAATGGCTAGAGTTCTTCTAGGATTAGGATTTTGAGATCATATATACTCCTGGGAAGGGGAGAAGGGTGGAAGATTCTCTTAGTAGGAGATCGAGCTCGCAGCTATTGAGTGAGGTGATATAGATGTTTTCGTGATGTAATTATCCTACATGGACAGAGAGGATGTATCTAACCTTCAGTTGATGGTTGTTACCGCTCCACTTTTATAATGAATTAGAGAGGCACAACTTGGGGATGTCGACTGTAAGACCTTACGTGCTCAGTAATCCACAACACATGCTCTTGATGGATATTCTCAAGGTGGGGAGCACATTATTCTTTTTAGAGGATGTACTATTGTACTAGTGGTGTTTCGTGATGAGGTACTGAGGGATTTTCATATACCCCCCCATGGTGGTACACCCTGGTGTGGTGAAGATGTACCAGGATCTCCAAGGGAAGTTCTGGAGGTCAGGCATGATGAAGGAAATAGCAGAGTTCGTTTCTCAGTGCATTACATGCTAGTAGGTGTAGCCTGAGCACCGGGTTCCAGAAGGGTTAGCTCAGACCTTTGAGGTACCTGAGTGGAAGTGGGATGGGATATAAATGGACTTCATGACGGGCTGACCAAGTATGTCCAAGAGACATGATTCCATATGGGTGATCGTTGATTGACTCACCAAGTGGGACCACTTCCTAGCTATGAGGGAGAAGAGTTTTGTAGAGAGTGTGGGATGCCTCTACATGCATAAGGTAGTTCCTCTTCATGGAATTCCTTTGACAATACTCTCAGATCATGATGATCATTTCACATCTCATTTTTGGAAGGGATTGTAGAATGTTTTTTGGACTCATCTACGCTTGAGCACAATGTTTAATCCTCCGACAGATGGTCAGACGAAAAGGGACATTTAGATTTGAGAGGATATGTTTCGGGCATGTATCTTGAACTTTTTCATGGTTGGGAGGACCACTTACCACTGGTGGAGTTTTCATACAATAACAAATACCACTACACCATTGGAATTGCACCATTTGTGGCCTTATATGAGCCACCCTTCCGGTCACTGCTTTGTTGGACCGACCCTAGAGAGTCAATTCTCATGGGTCCAAATATGGTGCGAGCTACCACCAAGACGGTGCAGATCATCCTAGAGCAGATGAAGACTACACAATATTGGTAGAATTCTTATGCTGACAAGCAATAGAGACCTCTAGAGTTCGAGGAGGGAGACCACGTCTTCCTTCGGGTCTCACCTCGGTGAGATTTACAAAGATTTGGACGAGGTGACAAGCTATTTATGAGGTTAATAAAACCTTTATAGATACTATGCAGAGTTGGTGAGGTGGTGTACCTTTTAGCTCTACCACTGCAGATTCACCAGGTACATGATGTCTTCCATGTGTCGCAGCTAAGGAGGTACGTGCATGACCTATCGCACGTCATCGACTAGAGAGAATTGGACATCGAGGATGGAGAGACCTTTGCTAAGTACCCAGTGGAGGTCGAGGATCCTCATAAGAGGATCCTTTATGGGAGATCGATTCCCTTAGTGTGTATCTGGTGGCAACATGAGAATATTCAGGAGAGTACATGGGAGCGGGATGCTCAGATTTGTGCCCAATACCCACATCTTTTTGAGTAGCTATTGTTTTGGATTTTTGAGGATGCAAAGACCTAAGGTGGGGAGAATGTAATGTATCATATTTTTATAGGTATTATTTTTAAATGTTATATGGAATTATTATGAGACACAAATTTTTAATGGCGTTCAATTCCATGTTCCAGAGTTCCCTAAATGAAAGTTTGAAATAAATTAAACATTTAATTAGAACACGTGATAAATTTTCCTGAAAAAGTGGAATAACTTCTAAATTGATTCTCAGATCTGAAATATAAGTGCACCATTGTGTTTAGAGTAGTGGCTTTACCTCATGTGGGTCCTAAAATTGACTGGTGCGGGTTAGCTGCAAAAGTTTGTTTTTCAACATTTTAATGGAAATAAAATAAATTAATAATTTATTTTATTTTAAATGTTTTATTAAATGAAGCACCTAATCCTCCCCTATTAATACTTAATTATGGAATGTTCGTAGGGTTATCCACATAACTTTGTAAATTGAGGATTTTCCATTGGAGCTTTGGAGGAGAACCCGTTGGCGGACAACGACGATGCGATCGATTGACGCATCTTGGATTCATTGCACCTGGCCAATGAATGTGATGTAGAGATCGTTAATCAACCACATCGATGTAGGGGTTTTGTTTCTTTGTTTTTTCCCTGTTCTTTGATAAAATTACAAATGCGGATGAACCCACGAATGGGTTGATCTGTGGATCAAGCCTTCTTATGGGAGGGTTTTCTTTTTTATTTCATTCGGGGTTTGATTCTAGAAATTGATTATAGTTGTTTGATTATAATTTGATTCAACCTGTTTAATCCTTTTAATGGGAGTAGATCAACATCGTGACGAATGACAGTAGAGGTTCGTTCCTCAATTTGGTTTATTTCATTTTTTTCTCTTTCCTTCAAATTATTCTCTTTCTTCATGGGGTGATGAACAATGGATCATTTCTTGTCTTTTCCTTACCGCAATGATCCTAAATGGGAGATTATATATCGCGATGACCTAGTGTAGGTGCAATGATGATGGAGGACAATGAATCGGCTCAGATCGGAAGATACCATTCTTCCAGAGTTCTTTGTGCAGGAAGATTGATACACATTTTTCGGGAAAATAGAAGGCCTAAAAACAACAGAGAAGACGTAGAGACATCGAGGAGACCTTAAATTTCATGTTTCGTGGAAAACAGATCATCAGATCGAAGATCAAAGCATCACAGAGATATATCAGAGTAGGTTTGCGTTTTTAGAAATTTCTATAACACACGACGTGTATCCCTAAGAACACGCCATGTGGTACTGGTGGTGGTGGCTAGGGTTTTCACTCTTCATGCGATGAAGAATATGACATGCCTCTCGGAAGATATGACGTGTGGGACCCACCCCACAATAGCTGGAGTTTTGGGTGATGGGAGGCAATAACACGGTGTGTGACCATTGTCACATGGCATGTAGATCCTTACACAAATTCGTTTTGTATCTCAGAAGATACACAGACATGGGGTGGGTACACGGTCGTGTGCTCCACCACACGACCAGATCAGGATGGTTGCATGGACTAACCCATGTACCATTTACATGGGATGGAACACATGGGTTGATTCTGTGTACGAGAACAGTGTTGTGTACATGAAGGGAACACGGTTTAGTCGCACACGGAATGTGGTATGTACTACACACTATGTACTTACTTTTCTACATGGCATGTTCTTCTAACACGGTCCATTTTACACATGTAGTACCCGGAGTCAAGAGACATGACATGTAACCCTTCTACATGCCGTGTATATCCTGTAACATGGCTTGATCTTCTTGTGCACCATTTTTTGGGCAGGTTTCATTTTTGTTGGTTCCCCTTTTTTCTCTTTCCTCTAATGGTTAGGAATCATTTCCATTAAAAAGAGTATGATCGATTTAGTAGAAAATTCTGAGATAGAGTAAAGTATTTCTTTGAGAGGCCCAGAGCGAGATCCTATATCCATTATCGACCCTAGGTAGAGTCAATTATTGACATGACTATTACCATAGGACACTAATCCTTTACTTAGTATGTCACGACCCGACCCTACCCGGGCTCGAGCCGCAACTACCCCAAGCCCGCCTCCATAGGCCAGGGGCTGGTGACCAGCGCCGAAGGCACAACAACTTGGGGAGGCCTTTGCATAAGTACCTGTACACACACATGCAGCACACTCAATGCAACAGTGCAGAGTAAAAGAAAAGACAAGTAAAGAAAGGGAAACTGCTATAAATAACCACAAGAGTGCATCGACCTCTAAACAGTACAAGGTACAAGATGAAAGTAAACTGAAAAGGAAAAACGGGGAAACATGTGCCCCAACTAGAAAAGGTTCCAGAACCTGACAATAGGTAAAAAAACAAACTTCTAGCGGATCTCACACTTGAAACCCGGCCACGACCACTGCACGCGGTCCATGCTCGAAAGCTCCTACGGTCCACTGAAGTCACGCTCCACCTGTCCGTCGTCTGCAAGGGCACACCAAGTGAGGGCAAAGCCCAAGCATGGGTGAGTATAAAAATACTCAATAGGATACCCCAAAGGCTCGAGGGAGCAAAAAAAGGAGGTACCGAAGGGTGAGCAGTAGAGCGAACAGGAAAAGTAGAAGAGTACAACTGAAAGTGCAGTAAAGAGTCCAGATCAACCCAACAAGAGAAAGGTAGAAGACTCATCCTAACAAAAGGAGCTAATAACGGTGAGAAGATGCACTTCTTTTTGATTTTTCACTGCCTATAGTAGGAGAGTAGACTCGTCCAACCATGAGAAGCAAGACACGGAAAGCACGTGGCATACTCTGCGCGTCTTCGCCTCTCCTGGAAGAAGAGTAACCAAACCCAAGAAGTGGGTACCGGAAACAAGGTATATACATATCTATATGCTCAAAAAGAAACCCGAACAAGCTCATAAGGGTATCTCTATCCCGTAGCTCAGCCCAAGAAAAGAGTAGCCAAAAGTCTTAGAAGTAACTCCATCGATGCCCAGCATCCCACATGTCTGCCCCAAACCACAATCCAAGGGGATCAATCACCGCACCTTGACACTATCCTCTTTGGGCGGCACTGACTCGCCCGCATGGTTTTAGATCACGTCATAAGAACGCGTCTTGGTGGGGAAATTTCCCCTCATACTTTAGAGTTCTAGGGAAAGTCCAACCACGCCTTGTCACTGCCCCACAGTCGAGAGGTCTCCTCAAAGTCAAAGCCGTCACAACACCGACCCGTATAACCAAGGGTCCCGCTCTGGTAATCACAGAGGAAAGGCACATTCTAGCCTAGTAGAAAGGACTGAGCCTGGAATACCAATAGGTGTCCCACTGCCCAGCCCTGCTGGAGGGTTATTCATAACCAGATATCGGGTGACCCACTGCCTAGCCCTGCTGGAGGGTAAACCCTAACAAATCATCAAGAGACCCACTTCCCAGCCCCGCTGGAGGGTAATTCATAACCAGATATCAGGTCACCCACTGCCCAGCCCTGCTAGAGGGTAAACCCTAACACATCATCAAGCGACCCACTGCCCAGCCCCGCTGGAGGGTAAACCATATTAAGATACTAGGTGACCCAGTGCCCAGCCCCGCTAGAGGTTAAACCATAATACATCATCAAGAGACCCACTGCCCAGCCCCGCTGGAGGGTAAACCATAATACATCATCAGGCGACCCACTGCCCAGCCCCGCTGGAGGGTAGACCTGGAATATGTCAACAGGCGACCCACTGCCTAGCTGTGCTAGAGGGTAGACATGGAATAAGTCGACAGGCGACCCACTGCCCAGCCGTGCAGGAGGGTAGACCTGGAACTAGACGACAGGTGACCCACTGCCTAGCCCTGCTAGAGGGTAGACCCTAAGAGGTCGTCGGGTGACCCACTGCCCAGTCTCTGCTGGAGGGTAGACCCAAAGTGTGTCAGGTGACCCACTGCCCAGTCTCTACTGGAGGGTAAACCTTAGAAGTTAGTGAGAAACCCACTGCCCAGCCCTGCTGGAGGGTAAACCCGAAGAAGTCGATGAGTAACCCACTGCCTAGCCCCCCTAGAGGGTAAAACTCAGAACTGCTCTGGCCATCTCCACAGGAGGGTACACCACTGGCCAACCGAACACAGAGTGGGTATCGCGTAACCACCCAACTCCAGAACAACTCTCCCAAAAGAGGTTCAGCGTTCGCTCCAACACTGTGTTTCACTAGCACCACTACCGGCCAATCCATCGAGGACGAAACCAGGGGGAGACCACTCAACCCAGCTGGTCAAAAAAATGAGCACATAGGTACCCTCTATGTCGCGAGAGGTCAAAGTGCGCAAAGCAGAACCCGGCACGCACGTGGGACCCACACAACGTGTGGCCCCATCACAACCCCGAACAAGCGCCCAAACGTTCTCAGGTACAAACCACACGTACCTCCAAGAGCTCCCATATACTCCCAGAGTATACCATGTTCCTGCCCAAAGGCTATCGTGCACACGACACCCAGCATCAATGCGAAGGCGTGACGTAACAACTCCACCTCAAAGGCGCAGGCACGGCCAACCACATCTTGTGAGGCATTTATGTCACTCTCCCAAGAATGCACGATCACACGCCAATGGTCCGCTACAAACATGGTAGGACGAACTTCCATCGGAGCACCTTTCACGCTTCCACATTTAATAAGATCATGCAAGAGGCTCTGCACAACCAAATGGACCGCACCGTTGTAATCCTCGCGGATAAACACACGAGATCAACTACTTACTCGCCTCAAATGGATATCCGATGGAAAAGTCACCAACACTGCCTCACGCCCGAACGACGTCCCGTGATCCCGACCCTCAGCCCCAAAAACAGTCGGGCGCATCGTACCATTGCGATCCCCTTGGGAAAACATGTCAAAAGCACTACTCACTTGAGTGCAACGGATATCCGGAAAAAAAGATGCATTCCGGCGCACCGCACATGAGCAGTTCCATGTGGGACCCACATCCCAGTCCTGGAACTCAACAAACGGATCGCACCATTGCGATCCTCTCGAAAAAGCACACAAGATGGACTATTCACTTGTCCAAAATGGTCGCCCGGTGATAAAGATGAAAAATCACCGTCGACGCCCAAACGACCCTCGTGGGCCCTGTACCATCGTGCCGAATTACAGCGGGTAGACTGCGCCAACGCGATGCCATCGGAAAAACAACCAACATCGACTGCTCGCACGCCCCGAATAGACATCCGAGGAAAAAGTTGCTAAAAGCTGCACGCAGTTCAAAAGACGGGTCGTGGGGCCCGCACCTCAACTTTGGCCTCAACGCCTAAAACAACCCTGGAAAGCTCCGCCTCGATGCCAGGGTCCCAATTCCGCTGACGGCGCTCAAAACGGACGTCGGACGCGTCCGCGTCGTCCAAAACAAGAATCTCGGGAAAAA
This sequence comes from Viscum album, assembly GCA_963277665.1. Lineage (NCBI taxonomy): Eukaryota > Viridiplantae > Streptophyta > Magnoliopsida > Santalales > Viscaceae > Viscum > Viscum album. The sequence goes on from OY728146.1 coordinate 552,270,840, forward strand.
CGCTCGTCCACTTAAAGACGTGTCGCCCCTCCGAGGCCCCTCGTTTCGGGAATTAAAAATTCTTGAAACCATTTCAAAACGTACCCTTCGACTCAATGTCTGTGCTACCGCTGACGGTGCGCAAAACAGACGCCCGTAGCGAAAGCTACAGGCGTCGGAAATTCCAAAGGGGGAAACTCCCTTGGGCCGGACTGGCCCGGTCCGGCCGGTCCGCCCACAGCCGGCCCGCTGCCCGGCCGCGGGTCCGGTTCAAGCCGCCGCGGCCAGGTGGCCGCAGCCCACCGTCACTGACTGGCCTTGACGGCCGGTCCGCCCTTTTTCCGCAGCGACCCGCGTCGCGCGGGTCGCGGTTGCTGCACGCGGGGTCGCGCACCCCGTGGCCCCTGTCCCTCTTCGCGCTACACCGGCGCCGCCCGACCGAAGCCCGCCGCCACGGTGCCTCGGCCTGCCGCCGCGTCACTCACCTGAAGCCGCCCGCGCCGCCAGAGACACCGCCTGAAGCTGACGTGCCCGAGCCGCACCACCCACCTGAGGAAGCCGTCGCCACCAGTCGAAGCCCCTGCCGCCGCCGGAACCCGCCGAAAAACACCTCAAAAACCCCTAATTCCCGCAACCTTCAGTGAACCACTGCGGGCTTCTCCGAACTCGGATTTCAAATCCGAGACAAGAGTTGGAAAGAGTATAAAATATACTACGCGTTCATCAGATTCTCTTGACGTTTAAGTAGCAACTCGACACATCAAATTGGAATCAAAGTAGGTTTGGGGATTAAAATGAAATGTTAATCAAGATCCTACCTGCTGGGGCATTGCCCGAAGCTTCACAGGCGATCCGCTAGAGCCGCGCCTTGTCGGAGCTACCTCACCGAAGGAGGAGGGGGAGAGGGAGAAGAGGGGCTGCCTTGAGGGGGGTGTTTCTCCAGGGGAGAGCAAGGGAGGGGAGAAAGGAGGGTTTAAATAAAAATAAAAGGAATTTTAATTAATTAAACCCATAATTTTCCCCACATCCGAAACCTTTGGCAAGGTCAAAATTAAACCTCCACTAGGGTAAAAACCACCTCCCGAGCACAACGGTGGTATCGGAATTTTAATCCGAGACCCCGTTCAAAAGTTATTAAACTCAACGCCTGAGGGTTCCAAATTACGAAAACGCCCCTGGGGCCATTTTTCACAAACGGGCCGCGCCCGAAAAACATACACCCCTCCTAGGGTAAACGGCATGCTCTGAACTTAACGGTGCCCTCGGTTTTCCAATCCGAACCACCGTTTAAGAGATACCAGAGTTTCAACACTAAACGAATTAATTGATTGATTAATTAATTAATCCATTTAACGTTCCATAAGCGGGCGAGGGGTCCAAATGTCCTGTTCTGACAAGTTTTATGTTGTTACTAGGGTAAACACCACATTTTGGACCCATAAGTACACTCCGATCTCTGATATGAATCTCTGTTTAGGAGTTATACCATTTATTTAGCATTTCCAGTGTGAACGCACTGAGAATTTAATTCTGGCCACTCCGGGGCTCGAAATTGCACGCCGTCTGAAGGTGATGCTCTGGAATATCTTCAAGAATATTCCAAAGTCTTTCACAGAAAAAACATGGTTCTTACATAGTATGTGAATCCATATGAGTCATGGTATCCACCAAGGCCCTAGTAGTGATCCTCATCTATGTATCATGATCTTTTCTCAATTAGGAGTGTGTTCTCCCCGAACAATTGTATATATATCTCGTGACCTTTCTCAACGAACAATACTTCTTGGACAGATGTCTTCAAGACCATCAAACTCGTGGAATGATTTCTCCCAGACAAGTGATTCGTGTAACCTTCGAATTGAATCCCTAGAGGCAGTATGCGGTTGTGTGACTTGTCTCTAGACTACGGGTATGAGTTTTGAGTATATCTAGTTTGGGTTTCTCTTTCTATATGTTTAGTAGACATATACTGTGTAGAGCTGACTATACGTTTACATTTTGTATTTCCTTGTGGTTTTAGGGTTACTCCACTGAGTATTGTTATACTCACCCCTACACGGGCTTTGCACGCACGTGTCATGTCTTGTGCAGATGAGCGGACTTTTGACGGATTCCAGGGCCGACCAGGACCAGACCGAGATTTTTGAGTTCCCTGTAGGATGAGGTGTTCCTACAGCCATGAGTATCAGTCCTAGTACATTTTTGTGATTACTTGTTGGACTTTGTAGTTTGAAGACTCTTGTTTTTGTGGGCTTATATTCTGGCCTAGTTTTACTTCATGTACTTTACTTCCATCGTACTCTAATGGTTGGGTTTATTTGTATATATGCATTTTTTTTATTATTGGATTTTACATTTCATCATTTGGGGTCTTGGAGATGTGTGTGTGTGTGTATACAGGTACTTAGGCAATGCCGCCCATGTTAGTGATATGCCTACTCAGTGCTAGTCACCAGCCCCTAGCCTATTGGTGGTGGGCTTGGGGAGTTATGGCACGAGCCCCACTAGGATGGGTCATGATAGTTATATTTAATTAAACTAAAAATAAAATAAATTTGGATAATATCCATTAAAAAATAATATAATATTTCCCTGTGATATTTTAAATCTACTCAAATCTCAGATCAGTTGTGGAATAATGCTCTTCTTTAGAGTAAAAGACCATATGATTAAGAAACCTTTGAATTTAGAGTCTCTACTAGTTATGAAACTAAAAAAAATGAACATAACAATTTGGATAAAATATGTTAAGATTATCTAACTAGATCTGTATAAATTTTTCATGTCCACTTACTCATGGAACAAACCACATATTCATAGTGAAACCATTTTTTTACAGTGTGATCATTATTTTATCAAATTCATCTCTCACATGATTGCGGTATGAAAATACTACAATGACCTGGAAATCAAGTATTTATTCTATAATAGCTTCAGTTTACACCTATTTAGGTCATGTTTTAGAGTAGTTTCATATTTTACGATGCATCCATCCCCCCATTACCCTAGATTAATCGTACTCTAAATCCATTATGGCATTATGTACACCATTTCTACATGATGTGCCCCTCCTTCACCAAAATTTCTCTTACCATCTCTAGAATAATTTTTTCATTACTTTCATACTTCCAACACATCAATTAACCATTCTAAAGAATTTATGTGTCATCATCCCTTCCATTAATTATATATGAAACATCACATTCTAATTATTTTTCTCTCAAATCTATTTACTTGATATATATTGAACATTTAAGGTTTCTCATTTCTTCTCTTCCAAATTGGTTCCATATATCCATCTTAGTAAAGTTGATGATTTGTACTCCTAATTTTCACTATCCTTCATGCATAATTTTCAATTCATCACTATAGAATACTGTAAAAATCCTATAACCTTCATTACCATTTTATTGTTTACCTAATTTATAGTAGTTTATTATCAATATAGATTGTCATCAAATCCAAAATGGTAATAATATAGTGATATTTTATACTATATTAGTTGTATGTGGGTATAATATGACTTAAGATCTACCTTAGGATGGTGAGCCTAGTGATCAGAATGGTGGGATCTTCCTTGGATGACATGTGAGACATGATGATACATAGATTTAAAAGATATATCTAGGTTGGTGAGATTGATTTATAAGGTCCATGTGAATCCAAGGATAAGTTCATCATAAACATGATCATAATGAAAATTGATGATGAATGTCGAGATGCATAAAGCCTTCCCTAGTGTGTGGGTTTGGATGATTTTGGAAATTTTGTCTATCCTTTTAAAATTATATTAGTTGCAACACATTGGCTATTTCTAGTATTTGTATGGAAGTCTTGGACCCCCTAGTTCTCCTATTTCTACAAGATAAATCTTGGGATTCTATTACGATTCAATGAATGATCACACATGGGTTGTGATTAGGTATGGTAAAACCTATGGAAAGGTTTGAAACACCTTGTATAGGTCATGAAATAGATAACTGTGGAAAGCCTTTAGAATTATGGAAAGAATGAGTAAGAGTAGGAATTTATTTTGGAACAATTATATATAGAGTTACCATTGAGAACCGATAGACCGGGATATATCTATTGTATGATATATGGTTTCATTTATGTAATGATGAATTTAATGAGGATTTATGAGGATAAATGTTTTACTAGCTTAGTGGGGACCAATTATTCTATGAGATTTACCTCCTTTCAAAAAATCATCAGCTAAGGGTGAATAAAGATGTTATCTTGAAGAATGTATTCTAAAAAAGATATCAATCCTATTAGTTTGTTTTTATTCCCTTTTTATTGGCTAATAATCCTGTGATATTTATTGATTTGATTAATATATTATTTAGGGACTACCTTGATAAATTTTTAGAGGTATTTATTGAAGATATTTTTATATTTTACAAATGTCATCATGAACATTAATATCATCTCAAGATTAAATGAAAAACTCTAATAAAGTATTTTTTGGTAAATTCATGAAATATGTGTTTTGGTTTGAAAAAATAACATTCTTAGAACACATTGTGGATAGTGAAGGAATCTTAGTTAAACCAAAAAATATAAAGGAAATTGATGTGTGGTCTCATCCTACAATAGTGATTGGGATTCATAGTTTCGTTGGTCTAGTAGGGTGTTATAGAAGGTTTGTAAAAAAATTCATTGATTTGTATTACACTTACATAGTTAAATTGAAAGGGTTTTAAGTTTATCTAAATAAAGGAGTGTGAAGAAAGTTTCTATGAACTAATGAATAATTTGGTTTGTGAATCTGTGTTGTATGATCCTACATTTTTTTAGTTATGTTTCTATTTAAGTTTTATTTAAAATTATTTGAGTTTTTTTGTCCCATTAAAAACTTAGTGGGATACGTTTATGAAATCCTAGTGTACTAAATGTCTACATATGATCATTCCCAACAACTTTACACCATCTTTAGTATACTAAAAGAGAACAATCTATATGCTAAGTTATTGTAATGCATTTCTTGAATGAGAATGTACACTTAATGGGTCATGTTATCTTAGAGGTAGAAGTGTAGTGGACTTAGAGAAGGTGTAAGCTATTTTGTCTTGAGAATGACCCAATAATGTATGTGATTTGGATATTTTTTGTGTTTGGTAGGCCATTTATAGTGTTTCATCAAGGACTAATCTCATCCAGAAGTTTTGATGTCCAGGATAAGAAAGAAGTGGGTAATGTTTGTTTGGAATGATGCTTGAGAGGAGGTTTTTAAAGAATTGAAGAGAACATTGACCTCATTCATCACCGATCCCTAGCTTACCTGGTTCAAGTTAGCAGTACACTATGTACCACGATGCATAAGGCAACAAGCTCGTATTAGTTTTGATGCAGGAGGATCAAGTGGTTTCTTATGGTTCTTGATAGTTGATGCAACATGGGAAGAATTATCCAAATCACCATTTAGAGTTATATATGGTGGTGTATTCCCAGATATATTGGTGGTATTATATTTTGGGAAAGAGGTTAGTGGTGTACATGGATTGAAAATGCCTAAAGTTCATCTTTTCTTAGTGGGAATTGAACCTTCAATAGAGGAGGTGGGCTGAGTATCTGAATGATTTCAACCTTGATCTAGTATACACTCTATAAAAGTGAAATATCAATACCGATGCTTTATGTAAGAATACACATATTGATTTAGTGTGGGAATCATGCAATGAGTGGCAGTTAATGACATTATTTGAAGATACACAAATGAATTTTTATGTGTCCTAATGGTGAGAGAATTTTATATCTTCATCTTTTGTTACCATGCTTCTATATCTGGAAAATAAAGAGATGTTATCTGATCCAAATGGATTATCTATGTGAAAAACAAATATGATGGGGATCCGACATAAGGATGGACTTTGGGAAATGATGAGGTTCTTCCTGTCCATGGATATATCTGGGTAACTATGGGCTTGTGTGAGGATATGATGAGTGAATTTCATGCATCTAAATGGGTGGTATATCTAAGGTTAAAAAATATGTATCTTGATCTCCATAAGAAATACTAGTGACCAATGCTGAAGAAGGAGATAAAAATATTTTTTTCATGATGCTTCACCAATCGGTAGGTAAAGGATGAGCATCATAAGTCTGCTAGGTCACTATAGTCTTTTACCATTATTGAATTGAAGTGGGATGATGTCACCATGAAATTCATGATTATATTACCTCGTATAACACATAAGAATGATGCTTTATGGGTGATTGCGGATTGTCTGATGAAGGTATCCCACTTCTTTCAAATCTGGGAGACCTTCACCATTGTTAGTCTAGGTAATATCTTTGTGCAATAGATAGTTTGATTTTACAGTGGTTTGAGGAGTATTATTTATTATTAGGATCCCCATTTCACATCATGAATATGGTAGGGCCTTTAGAATGTGTTTTTATCACATGTAGTTCTTAGTGTAGCCTAATATCATTAGAATGACAAAAAATTTGAATAGGATATCCAGAATCTAGAGGGTATATTGGGAGCCTATGTTTTGGATTTTGGTAGTTCATTGGAGAAGAATGTAGAAACCATGGAGTTTTTTTATAATAATAGGTTCAATTCATAGATCCAAATGGGTTATTTTTATAAATTATATACAATGTCATAGAATTTATCTTTTAGCCGGTAATAAGTAAGATATTTAACTCTTGTTTAATCTAGTTTCATATAAGAGAATTTGAGAAATTTTAGTTGATTAAAAATAATTTGGTGACCGTATTAGGTAGAAAAATATTGAACTATGATCGTCAAATATGACCTTTTCAGATAAAGGTTGGTAACTAGGTTTTATTTGGGTACCACCTAGGATGAAGAAATGACACATTTGAAAGAATGGAAAGGTATCACCTAGATTCATTAGGCCATTTGAGGTAGGGGAGAATCAGTATTGTGGTATACCAACTGGATCTTTCATAATACTACATTTCCATGCATTATGTGTATCACATGTCATAGCTTCATAGATATCATCATGACCCTTATCATGCGATATATTTTGATGATTTTGATCTTGATGACGTTACATGTTTTTAGGAGTATCCAATCCACATTGTGGAACATAGTAAGAATAATATATGATGAAATAACATTATCTTAGTGTGAGAACAGTGGAAGTATGAGAATATTTTGGAGGAGACCTTGGATAGGGTGTCTCATATGTGGTTCTAGTGTCACAAGTTGTTAAAACATACCCCACAATAATGCATGTCAGCACAGATCGGAGATGCATTGTTATATTGTGTGGATGTTATAATATCCTACATTTTTCTTAGTATATAAATATTTATGTTTTAGTTGAACCTATATGAGTTTTTTAAAACTATTTGAACCTTCATAATTAAGCCTCATTCATTGTATAAAGATTTGTTTGAGAGGTTTTTAGGGGCTTGTAGAAGAAGATGTATGAAAATATATAGATTTATTATAGTTTTAGAGATAATATAGAGAAACTGGCTAATTGGTATGACCCTTTATCTAGCTAGTGGGGTTCCCATCCATTTAGTTCACCAAAGGATACCACTAGCTAGCCAGTGGTTCCCACCAGCTAGCTGGTGGCATATGGATGGGCTACGACCATGAGAGGAAATGATGTATGTTTCACACCGAAACCTATTTAAAACACCCACTAACCCATAATTTGACCATAATAATGGATTTATGAATTTTGAATGTTCCCCAAGGATCATTAGGCTTCTCCAGCATATTCCCTTAGTCTTGTGATTTGTTTTTTGTTTTGATGATCCAAAATTTGTAACTATCATTTAGTTTTAGTGAATTAATATTTTCTTATTCTTAGATCCTATTCTTTTAGACTTTTTGAGTTATGTAAATCATTTTACATAGGAGATAATATTGTTTCACATTGATCTTATACCCGATATTGGTTTCCTTCTTCTTCATTGTTTGAGGTGGGTGGTATAAAACAAATCCCCAATAGATGTTTCAATTATCTAGTATTTTCAACATGTATGATCATATTAGAATATCATTTGTATAAAAAATGCTATTGGTAAACTAATGATATTGATGAAACCATATTATTTTACCTTCTATAGAGCTAGTTGTGTCTGTTGGAATTGATACACATACTTGAAACCACTTGAGAGGTGTGAAAACCCTTGACACTAGGTTGGAACTTGAAACACTTAAACCTAGAGCCTATTGTTGATTTTGAAATTTTTTTAATTAGATTTACAACTTGAATAATTTTCTATTTTTAATTGGATAACTTTTCCTGATAAAGAATAACTTTTATTTAAATAATTAATTTGTATTAAATTGGATTTATTAAGATGACATGATTGAATATGGAAATCATGTCTTCTAAATGGTAATATGGCCATAATCAAGATGTGTAATATAATTGTTACAATTATTATGATAATTAGTAACTTAGTATGAGATAAGATATTGGATTAAATAGGAAAAATTACATGTAACTAAATCTGGTAATATAATTGGTAATTGGAATGAATTAACTAATTTAGCATATGTTAATAGTTTTATAAGATTTATTATTTTTGGTTAGATTGAATCTCATATGAATTGATGTTAGAATTTGTAAAATCAGTATTATCATGGGAATTCACATAAGGTTTGATGTCCTATTAGCACGTAAGTGGTCTTATAATTGGAATTCACACATGGCACAAGGAATATGTTTTACCTTGGTATGGTATTATTCCATGGGAACATGTAAGAGTCTCTAGGATGACAATTATCCTATATTTTAGTATAATATGGTTACTTTTTTCACTTTGTATAGTATTGTGCCATGTAAACACATAAGGGACTCTAGAATGATAATTTGAATAGATTATAGTATTAATGCCTTATGGAAAGATATTTGGTTACATGAAATAATATGGGTGATTCATCATTAGTAGGAGAATCTACCAATGGTATGGGTGATTCATCCTTAGAAAAAGAATCTACCAATGGAAAAAGATGTCTTTCATTATGAAGAAGTAGGTGTGGATAACCCTGGGTGTCAACCTCGATCTCATGGGATGCTGAGTTTATTTTTTATTCCACATAAATATATGAATTAATTCCCTAGTTTTCAAACTATTTCATAAACTCTTTATTTAGACTGTATTGTTTAGACATCATGGGTTTTTTCCTATTGAGTTGTACTCACACCCAATCCATGCCACCGTTTAGTACCTAGAAAGACTTTATGGATATAGTTTAGAACTAGAGAAAGGGGAACTATTATTTGTTTGTTTATTTTTTTGATGGTATGGGAACATTGAGATGATAAATGACATGTGGTTTGGGACTAGGTTTTTGGATTGTTTTTGGACTTTTTTTTACTTGTATGTCTTTCCGCAAGAATTTTAGTTTTCATACTACATAACAAGACATAGTAATTATTTTTTGGTTTGTTTATTATTCATTAATAAACTTCTTTTATTTTAGGTCCTTATTGATTTATCTTATTTCCATTGTGATTTTTCTAAGTTCCATAGGGTACATTCTCCATAGTATATTTCTTACACTATCATTGCTAGTCAGAAAACCTTTTGAGTATGAGGAGGTGCTATTGACGTTACATATTTATTTTAATAAATCATGTGAGGGGTTATAAGGATGGGTATGTTCCATGTGATAGATTTACCCTCTAATGATGTAGTGTTTTTAATTTATAGTGATGCTTCTTTGAATGTACCCAGATGTATACTCATGAAAAATCACATGGTGATTACCTATGCATCTCAAAAATTTATACCTCCTGAAAAAAGTTTCCTACCTTATATTAGGAGTTACCTATTGTTAACCTGGCATTAAGGATATGGGTAAACTGTATTTATTGATATAAGTGTGATATGTACATTGAAAAATAGAGTCTGAAGTATATATTCACACAAAAGGAACCGAACATGATATAAATGAGATGGTTAGAGATTATTATGGACTATTATTATTTTATTCATGATCAACTTAAAAAAATACATTAATGTGTTGAGTAAAAAACCCCAGATTTATTTTAATTAAGATTATTAAAGTGATACATTAATCAAGCGCATGATAAATATAGACATGGAAGTCATAATGGAAGGAAGATCAAAAATACTATCTCAAATTATTTCCAAACCATAATTACTATAGAATATTATAAAATATTGAATAGATGATTCTATATGAAAAGAATATAGAAGTTTTGAAAAAATAGGATGTTTTTGGAATTAAATATTGATAAATATGGAGTACCAATGTTTTCTACAAGGATATATATCTTTACAATTATATAGTTAAAGAAAGAGCCGATGGATGAGTTCCATAACTCCACATTTTCTATACATCATAGATGAAACAAAATTTATAGAGATATGTGAGCTCATTATTGATGGGATAACATGAAAATGCTAATATGTATTTATGAAACAAGATGATTAGTATGTCAACAAGTGTAGGTAGAGATACAAATACCCAAAATAGTGATGAAATCCTTAACCATAACTATTTTGATGTGGGATAACATCACTATGAAATTTTTTAGAAGACTTCCTAAGGCCTCCAAGGGAAATATTTTCATACGGGTAATCATTGATAAATTTAAAATGCTAATCCATTTTATCGCTATATGATATTATTTATCCCATGTGTGCCATGATCATCTATATATTCAAGAAGTGGTGAGACTTAATGGGGCACCATTTTCTATTATTTCAGGTCACGATCCAATATTTAATTCTATGTTATGGAGGATCATTTAATAGTTTATCAATATTTAAGTAAAATTTCACACAACCCATCATATTCAAACTTATGGGATGTATGATAGTACTATTCAAACATAGGAAGATATATTACTGTATATCTCAATTGATTTTTAAGGGATTTGGGACCAACATCCTCCACTTATTAAATTATCCTATGAAAATAGTTTTTACTTGAGTATTCAAATGGATCATTATGAATTACTCTTTATAAAGAGTTATAAAACTCAGAAATGTTGGGCAAATTTTGAGAATGAAAACTTTTGGTACCCAACATTACGAGAGAGACTACAAATAAGATACATGTGATCCAAAATACATATCAAGTATACTGAGAGTCAAAAAATTTATCAATATGGAAATATAAGGAATGAGTTATAATTTTATATTTTTGATCAAATAATCCTCAATGTATCTCAATGGAATGGAGTCATGATATTTGGAAAGAAAGTAATAGTAAGTCCATTGTACATTAATACCCTTTGAGATTCTAGAGAATGTTGGAGTAATTTCATACTGGTAAATTCCAACTCCAAATCATCAAATGTCCATGAATTCTTCCAAGTTTCCCCATTAATAATGTATATGTTATACCCAACACATGTACTCAACACATATGGTGTGAAATTTGAACTTGACCTTTCATATGAAGAAGAACCGATCCAAAATTCTTGATCAAACAAAACCTCTATTTAGGAACAATATAACCAAAAATCATGAATGTATTTTAGAGAAATTATAAGTTCAAATAAGAAACCTCGAGTCTTGAAGAAGTGATAAAGAAGAAATAAACACATTTATTATATGTAAGGACATAACTTCTGAGGTTGAAATTTCTTAAGGGCGAATGTAACAACATGAAATATATTTCACTCAAGAGTAAAACTCATGTTTCACAATGACTAATTTATTATGAATACAATATAAATACATTTATATTTTTTAATAATATTACACATAATGAAATAATACTAATTATAAAATTTGTAAATAATGTATTGAGAAAAAAAAAGATAAATTCACACACTAATATAAAGTCCATAAGATTGATTTATAAAATTAATATTGATCATACTATAAAAAAATGAAAGGTAATGGAAGACTTAGAAATATGACATATATTATAAAGGTTAGTGAAAGACCTTTTTACATGAAGTGGTGAATGTTGAGGCATGATAATGGTGGATTATATATAGTGTATAAAGGGAAAATGACCATTATGATCCAATATTTAGAGGATTGTTGGTAAATATGACCATTATACAATATGATTGTTCGGAATTACAATTATTGGTAAAAATTTCAACATTAAAATTGTAATATATAATAGGTAATAACAAGAGATAATTTATATATAAGGGAGAAATAATTGCATCGACTAGTAGGATCTTGTCTTCTGAAGCCCAATTAGAAGAACATGGGAGGGAGGTAGCATCGTTGGGGTTCACCCCTAACCAAGACCAAGCAATTTTTCAACAATTAAGGATCAAAATTAATTAACTATAGGTGAACTTCAAGTTAGTGGATATCACAAATGGATCAATGATAGCTGATCCCCCCCCCCATGAATGTACCACTATCACACACCTTACCCTCAAGGTGTATGTAAGTGTAATAAGGGGTTAGGTATCAAGAACTTAGTATTGTAAATTTTAAATTTTCTTCCTAGAAATTAAATAAAGGCTTATTTAGTCTCATTATCAATATTATTTTATTTTAAAATTTTCACATAAATACAATATGAATTTGATAAATAGCTTTTTAGATACCAAAAAATCATAAGTGTATTTATTGAAAATATATAATTTGATTAAATATTTTAAATAAAATTTATTGTCATGTAATAGTATTATAAAATAATATATATTTAAATATAAATGATAATATAATTTCATAATTTCCCAGGTAATTTTTATTATGGCCATAAAATTGATTATGGCATAAAATCTATAATTTCCCAATAAATAAGGATTTTTATTTAAAATTTGAAATTATCATAATAATAAAATAAATTTTTATAAAATAAATATTATATATGAAATAATTAGTTCAAAATTAAAAAATGATGAAATTTTAATAATTTTGTAAAATAATTTATTTTTAGTGAATATTAAAAAATATAGTTTTATGATTTGAGAATATTTTATGACTTCATAAATAATTAATAATGATTTAAAAATCTATAAAAGTTAATCCATTTAAAAAACAAGTTATTTTATTTCTATAATTTATGTTGATGAATTAAAATTAATTTCAAAACCGATAAATTACTTACCAAAGTAAAACAATTGAAATTAAGGTCATAAAAACATTTATTTATGGAAAAAAATACTTTCCCCTGATAGAAGTAATATAAAAAATGATTGAAAATTTTAAAACTCAAATATTATAAAAAAAATATTTATTTCAAATTCCATGATCCAAAAAAATGGGTCTCCCATGGAAAATTTATCTCCCAATACCTTGAATTTTGAGTGCTATATTTGAAAAAAAACAATTTACCACATTTTTCTTTAAATAACGACATCTGAACCCTATTTAATTCACTCCCAAAGTCATTGATCATGATGTTTTCCTAAATTTACCTATCCAATGATTTTACCAGTAGTTTTTATGGTTATAGGGAACAATTCTCATGATTTATGAATCTATCTCTCAAGGTAAGGGATTCTATTCTTCTCCCTTTTTATCTGAATACTTCCATTGTATTTAGTCATCAAATTTCAAAATTATTATGTTTTCATGAATAGATTATTATTACATTACTATCAAAATATTATTTTTATAAATGAAATACTTCTATTCTCTCTCATTAATCCCATTCTACAAACTACTTTGTATATTTTTATGTTGTCAAAATCACCCTTTGATATTCCATGCCTCCCATTAATATGTTATGAATACCCAACACTATATTTATTCAAGGGTAATCATATATATATATATATATATATATTTACTTCATTTATTTGTTATTTACATGTATGAAACCCATAATCCATGTTTTTTGGGATAAAAATGACAAGATATTCAATTCTTTAAACACTAATGTACTCAATGATTTTCTATAAAACTTGTTCTTTATTCCCAAAGGTTATTGATGAAATGATTTATTATAATATATGATCATTGTGGAATACATGGTCTAAGAAATATGAAGGGTTCTTTTTGATAGTTCTCTAAATAATATGGAAAAGAATTAATCTCTAGACATGACATGTTTTAAGATTCCATAGTGAATAAACTTGGTAATAAGCTTTATGAAACATTGGTATTAAACCTTGGTTATATGTTTATGAATGTGTCATTTTTTGTAGCCATGGCTACATGTTATATATATCATATACTGATGATTATTCTATCCTATCATTCCTCATGTATTACCCATGATTATTTCTCGTGTTCCATTTCGTTTATTTATCCCTTATATGGATTTATTCTCACCCCTTTTATTGAGGTATGTCCCTAAGAAATAACTTGTAGTGACTCAACCTAAGAATTAATAATTTGGGATTTTTCAATATAACTAAATAAATTATTTTTTATGATTTACTTATATAATTCATGTATTATGTACCATGTTTCCAAGACACTAAATCTTAAATGACCCTTAGATGTTATTAATGTAATATGTTGTTAATGAATTATGTTAAAAGTCATGTATGAAAAAGGAATGTTACCATATCCAAGGAATATAAATCTTATGTAGAGGAATTATATTGTGGGATATTGTAAACCAAGAGGGATTTTATCCATGATTTGGGTTTTAGGAGACCTTGGGAGGTCTTGTGTATGGTGGGAAAAGTTCACATTATGGGATGGGATATAGGCGAGTCTTGTGAATTTCTTTTAAAAAAATGATTAGGATAAGGGCAATATAAAGGTGGTGAACTAGGGTCCTCATTTTAAAAATTTTGAGTATAACATTGGGAGTCTTGGGTAGGTTGTAAGGTAAGTTCCACCATGGGTGGACTTGTAAGATTACCACCTAATGATTTATTCACAGTGAGGGTTAATGTGTAGAGGGAATTATGAGGCACCTAATATGCAAGGTCACCATTGTATAGGTCACTATTGATATGGTATGAGATTATGGTTTCTTCAATTGGTGGTAATGGGAGATTGAGAACAAGTACCCATCAAGGGTATTGTAACATATGTTATTGATTCTTGGTCTACTCCATTACAGTGGGAATTATAATTATGAGTTATGGACTATAAATATTTTAGGATATACGATGAGTGAGGTTTGATGAGTTAAATTTTGATTCCTATGTTTAGATAAGGTGTCATCTTTAATTTTTACTGTGATAGATTTTATTAACCTTGTGTGTTGGGTGTTGTATCAATTGTTATAGGGAAAGTGGAAACTTTGATGAGTTTTCTATATAAGAATAAGGTGATCCATGAAGATGGGGATACCATCTATGACAATGGTGGTTATACCTAGGTTTGGTGTTCTTTCAACCTAAGAATTTTAGATATATTATTACTAGGTTGGGTTCTTTTGCAACCTATAATTTAATAGAGTTTCTTGGTGGGAATTACTATTCCTTGATAGGGTTTTCAAGATGAGATGAACCACCCCTTGGGAGGTGTTTGTATGATAGATGCACTACCCCCAAGTTTTGTTTCTTGTTTATATTTATTAGTCCCTAAGAGGAATTTCAAATTGGGACATACTACCCTTGAGAGGTGTTTCTAGGTGGTATGTACCACCCCCTAGGAGGTGTTTCCATGTAGGATGTACAAACCCCTGAGATGTGTTTATAGGTTGAATGTACTACCCCTTAGAGGTACTTTTATGTGGGATTCACTACCCCTTTGAGTGAATGGTATTAAATTTGGGTGATATTCCAACATAGGGTCTGACTATTATATGAGGGTTAGAAGAGATTCCAATTGAGATATGGTTTCTTATGTACATGTTGAATGAGCCATTGACCCCCTTTCTATGCATCATATGATAGACTATAGTCTAGAAATGGATGAAGGAGGTACATGTCAATTGTTATGTTAGATTCCTAAGTACCTATTAGTTTAACATGAATATTCATGTGATTGTGTATAACTTTTATTTTATTTATTATATAGATACACATATACAAAGTTTATTATTAGGGGCACTATTAATAGGGGACTACTAATTTTTATACCCACAACCTTCATGTGCACCCTACTGGATGCAAATACCTTATGAATGACATAAAATTCAATGTAATCATCCTTATATTTGTTGCTTTACATTTTTATTTAAGATTAAATCATGAGAAAAATTCCTTATGCCTATAAAATTAAGATAATGTTTTAGTGATAATGCTACTATAAAAATGTGATGAAAAAATTAAAAATGTGATGTTGTATCCATTAAGATGAACTATTTTGTCATATTTTGGAATTAATTTTAATTTTTATATTTTCATGGATTGTGAATTTATCCAATCCCACATAATTTTCATATATGATATATATATGTGTGTGTGTGTGTTGTAGAAAGAGAATTAATTAATAACCCTACACATTTTAGATTTATTAAAGTACAAAGAAGAGTTTAAAAAGATACACTTAGAAAAAAATAATGGCAATGATGTATGTGTCATGAACATGGAAATTGAGAGAAAATTATTTTTTCATCATTTAATTTAGTGTTTCATCCTTTATCTAGGAAAATAATATCAATATAAAAATATACCATAAAGTAACATGTGAGTGGGTGTTGAAATATTACCATGTTTACAATTTTCATGGCTTGAAGGAAACAACAACATAGTGATGATAATATAGTACCAATACTCAATGGGATCCGTGAATTTAAGAAAACATTTTACTAAAGTTGGTTATGAGATAAAAACTAAGCTTAATGAAGAAATTATAAATTCATGTTATAAAAACCACTTTTATCAATAGTGAAAAAAATAAAATGGAATCTATATATAAGGAAACACCAAAGAATATGACCATTGAAAAATAATTATTATTAAAAAATTACAAGAATGAAAATACTAGAAACTTATTTACTAATGAACTAATTTGGATAAAAACTCATGATAAATTCTTTTAAGATATATATGTTTACATTCAAAATATGTTCTGATATTAGAAACTACCATTAATTTTTTTTTGATATTTTTGTAATTTTATATATATTTATTTCCATTGTGGTGTAGTATATAATCCATTTTATTAATTACATTATAGAATCAAGGTTACTATAATAAGTTATTCCTACATAAATGGAATGTTTCAATTAATTTTTTCTCTAGATCATTAGATAGTGATTCAACCCCATGATCAACTATAATCTATATGTATTCTTAACAAATAAATTTAACACAACCATTATCACAATAAATAATAATCATCATACATAGTAATATTTATTATTATTTATTATTATGCTCTTAATAGATCACCACCTTTACACTCACTAAATAAAAATGTGTTCATATATATATACATATAGTATTCACATTTCAAAAATGTTATTGTTGGTGAAAAGATCATGGTTATGACACCATTTCCATCAAAATAAACACCTGATGCCTCCCTTGATAGATGTTATAGATCATCCACCACATATGTGGATGGTATTTTTATAATATAAATAATGTATTGGAAAATAATATATTTATATCCCATCCCTTTATAGTTCCCCTTCCCAAAGAATCACTAAGTATCCACTTTCAATAGATGCTAGAGAAATAATTATATAAATAAACTCATACCAGAGTTGATACTATACATCTAGTTTTCCCTAAGCCTAGAGTTATGTGTTATAGATTATTTATAGGGAGAATCATCATTTACCTTGATATTTATGTTGTGGTATAGAAAGCATATACACAGTAAGTTGAATAATATTTTATCCAAAAGCAACATTAGTGGGTTAGATTAACATCAAACAATTATGTGTATCATTAATAAAATCTAACCTAGAAATATGGATGACAATAAGAATAAATATATTTACATATAATTGAAATTTCTTAGCCAATAGTAGTGGGTGAGAAGTAATAAATAATTATTGTATACTATCCCATTAGAGATCCATCAACCATTGGACTAAATTAAATATATAAAATGATATAAACATGAATAAAATAAACCATATACAAAAAATATAAATATTTATATTTCATGAAAATTTATACATAATGATCTATAAAATCATCATATCACTCTATAAAATGTATATATCCTTATCCTGTTACAATCCAATTATAATTCAATGTCAATTTATGTAAGGTAAGGTTGCATAATATCTCAGTTATAGATGGAGTTGTTTAATAAAAGAATCACAAAGTCACTTCAATAGTTTTACCACTACTTTCATAATTTCAAATAATTTCTTATTACATAGATTATTAATCAATCTAGTGATAAATGTATATTCATTTTTAACCAAATATCATAATTATATTGTCAAAATTCATGGTACAACTCTCAAAACATGAGTATTCATTAATTTGGTAATAATACCATCATAAAAAAGTGACTATAGGTATTCAACATATTCATATATTACAATATAAGATACATTTATTTACAAATAATTATAATCATTTACACTGTAGAAAAAAAAAGAACACATCACCATCACTATCATTTCAATTAATAAACACTAACATTATTACCACTATCAACACTCAAATTGATTAAAGAAAATTTCACTTCATTTAAACTATCCTCTTCAAAACTAAAATAATAATATCTTATCTTTTTAAATATTTCAAAAACTACTAGAAAATGTATTGATAAAATCGTCATCACTCTATTGGAGAAAATACTATAAAGGATGTTTGGTATATTTTAATCAATAAAATACTTTAAAAAACTATGAAAAATGGTTAATATTCTATTAGGACACATACCACCACCTCAAGAGGGGAAAAGACTATATACACACATCTAACCATCATTAGTTTGATCCAACCCTTAGAATAACACGTGATAATTTATTGTTTCACAAATGTGACTAAATGAATAAAATATTTCAACCGCTTTTAATCAGTAATCACTATATATTAGGAATCACTTGTCTAAATCCTTTTTAAATCACCATAAGATCACTATTTTTAGTATCTTATATTGAAATTAATTTTAATAATAATTTCATAAAATATTTATTATAATTAAATCAACATAATTTCCACTTAGATGAAAATTTATTCCAATGATATGATATTGCTTAGGTATCTCACAAAAACTTGTCTAAATGATAGTATAATATGAAATCATCATCCATTTTTCTTTCTAGTATAGAGATGAGCCATTTTTGAAGATCAAATTTTATATTTTCAAATATAATACACTAATAATCATGATACATTTTTAATAAATAAGAAATATAGTGTCAATAAATAACTAAATCCTCAATGAGATGTATTAAAAACACCCCATGTGGAATCCCTTCTTCTGGAAATGGCAAATAAATGCATCACTTAATTTTTTTTTTGAAAATTTCACTTTCCCATTAAAACCAATATTATACCATAAACCATTAGTGACACTCTGATGAGTGTAAATTGGTGTTCCAAAATATATATTTCATGTATTGTTCTTTAATATATTACACAAGTTAGAATTTTACAATTTCAATCAAGTACTAACTCATAAGAGAGAAATCAAAAAGATAAAGTAGAATTTATTTATATACCATTAAGGAGTTAGTGATACTAGAAAGTCTAATATCTGAGTCTGATTTGATATTCTAGAAATCTATATATCTAAATTAATAATAGCTCAATTTCATAACCTTTACCATTATATCTATTTTATAAGGTTGTATTAATCACTTATCTAGAATGAATCATCCCATTCTTAGTGAACACTTCCCACTATCTTTAGGATAAAATTATAATCTTTATCTAATTTTATATAATGTTTATATTAATATGTCTTTCATATGTATTCCCCATGTATACTATTCTACAATTTAAGAAAATCCAAAAAATATAAAACTATAGAATCATGACTCGAATATGCATAATGGATGATTCCCTCATTTATATCCAAATTTATTGTACTATGGTTTCACATTAACAAGATATCAATTATATTATTTCCAAAGAATACTTCATATACCCACAACCTTTATAAAATCCTTTATTAGGATATTATGAACTAAAATTTCTCAATAAAATCTATTATATGCTACTTAAACCAAACATAAAATATTCGTAACTCCAAACTGCAACCTAATACTCTAATACCAATCTATAACATACAAACATATTTGGTAAATGGACTCCCTATGATTACCCAAAATGGGATAATGTCTAGAAAATAGCACAAAGGTATCCAAAAAATATGGGAAGCATTACCTCAAAATGTAACCCATCACTTTCTATAAGTAACATCATCTATTATAGAATACAGGAATACTCAACAATACAATTAAAAATTTTAATATATAATAAAAATTTGAATAATATAATATATGCTCACAAAATTAATCTCTACATACTAGAAACACATCCATAATAGATATTATAACTGTTTATGTTTTAAAATGGTAAAAAATTATGTGGTCATAACTCAATATATTCAGACTAAAAAAATAAGAATATATTAATATGTATGTATATATATATATATATTATTCATTTTTCCAAATATCAAAATAGAAAAGGCCCCCATGAACTAGATCATGCTATAGATATACTAGATACTAATATATCTATCCAAAACCTTCATCATTAGATAAGTACCCTATTTATAATAGTCTACCCATCCAAAGAATCACCTTATGTCTCCCTTTATGGATTTTTGAACTCATCCACCCATCATGTTGATGGTATTATGTAATATAGATAAATTATTAGAAAATAATAATAGAATCTCACATACCTTAAAAGTATCTTCTCCCAAAAATTCACTTAGGATACACTATCACATGAAGATAGAAAATACATATATAACTAATATCATATCAGAGTTTTAGCTATAAAAATTATCTACCACAAAACTAGAGTTGTAGGTGATAAATAATTAAGTACTCAATTTATCATCATTTATCATGATCCTATATATATGGGAGATAAAGAGTTAAAAACTTGGGAGAATTATTAGTTATACTAAAACTAGATTAGTAGATGAGATTAATAGAATATAATCAACTGTGTCAAAAAAATTCTTTAACCCAAGGCTATGGGTGAGAATATGAATAAAGATATGTATATATTATTACCAAAATCTATCCCAAAAAGGTAATAAGTGACAACATAGTGTAGTGAATTATGACTATCAACATCCACCAACCACTGAACTACATCATACATATAAAACTATTTAAGAAATAAACATTCAAAATATTTGAATAATGATCAATTTTTCCACCACATAAAATTTTTGACAAAATTATCCAAAAAAACTATTATATCACTCTCCAAAAATTTACAAAACCTTATCTCATCAAAATATAATAATGATTAAGCACCAATTATTGTATTATTTAATTTACATATTCATTATAATTTTACTAACAATATCCATAAAATATATTCAGGTTTATATATTATTATGTGATCCAATGTATCATCAATAAACTCTAAATAACTATAATATTATATCTTTTGCACAAACTTAAGAGTTAATATCCAAAAATAATATGATTCATATTCTTGTTCTTCATAGTGATTGCAATAATTATAATCTTGATTCTAAATTTTCGTAACCTCCTAAAGGATATACTTCATCATTACTATAATATTACCTTATGATTTTATGTTTAATATTACATTAAATTTATGTTTTTCTTTATTAGTATTTAATGTTAACTTACTATAATTTATCATATTAATTCATTATATTTTTTTATGAAAAATGGAATATATATATATATATGTAATTAATCTAATTACAATGGATTTGAACCATGTTAACACAATTAAAATCACTAATCATTCTTAAATAATTAATACTAATTAAGAAATAAACTTATATACTTTACAAAAAAAGTTTGACAATGGAAAATTATTTATTAATCATGGAGATTATAAGTAACAAAGTCATTGAGACATGGTGGAAAAAGATCAATCTAGAGATGATTCACGTTAGAAATTCCACAAGAGGCCAGATGGTGGGCTGATTTAGTTCCTTCCCTTTTGATGAAAGAGAGGGAGCATGCTATGAAGCTTTGACTAAGAGACTGGATTTTATAGATGAGGAACCTAAAAGATTAGAAGCCACCATAATTAAACCTGACAGCCTTGATGATGGTGAGACAATACGATTCAATGTGGATAGCTTCCAATCAAAAATATTTTTCAAAATTCAACCCAGAAAAGATAGCGAAGGCTTGAACAATTACAGTCTCCCAGAGGGTGTGCTTTGATTCATGTTTGGTAGCTATAATATGGCCATGATGGTCCTAGGCCAAAATTCTGATTCCAATAACTCCATCTTTGGAGAGGGACACAAAAACATTGATCTTTTGGATCCCTTCCAGGGGACGACACCATCATGAGACAGCTGTGTGAGTGCCAAAGCCCCATGCTGGTCAAAGTCCCACTTCCACCCCTTGATCTAGGAGGTAACCTATTCCTTCCAGACCCCAAAAGGCATTGTAGTGTGATTAAATATGAAATACTTTTGTTGAACCCAAATGATCCAAGCCACGATGCACTATAAAAAAAACTTTATCAGTAGTGAAATAATAAGACCACAACATCAACAATGTTGTATGGTCTGGTGCCTTATCCAGCATAAGATCCACAATAGAGTATCAAGAAGTCCAAATCTCCTCCACCCCTAGGCACTGAATTATTTCATGTAGAGGAGATTCAAAAGCACTCTAATAGAGGAGACATATCTTTTCATTTGTAACAAAACAGGAAGTGAGGAATTTCATGGTGGGGTAAACACCATTAAAACCCTACCACCAAAAGTATCAGTTTTTAGGGGGCACATTTAGATGCCATAGAGTTTTTCAAATCCACTCCCTTTCCTCAGACTAAGTAGAAGGAACAAGCCTACATCCAGTCTTCACTGTATAGGATCCAGAAAAACCTTTTCTCTAAAATAAACAGTCTTTCCCTGCATCCTTCACACTAGGGATACTTTACACAATTTTTAATATTATCATTAATTAATGATAATTCACTTTTTTACAATAATATATATATATATATATATTATTTAATGAAAAAACCCCAATTTAGAACCTTTATGAGTACTAAATTCCATTACCTTAAACAATTTTCCTTATAAAAGTTTAATAATTACATTCTAAGACACCAAAATATTATAGATAATATATTTATTAATATTTAATGATTTATTGTATTTACTTTGATAATATTTAATTATACAATCACAAATAACTCGTATCCTTATTTTGTTATCCTTTTTATCCTTATATTACAGTGTCCCAACCAGTAATTTATAGTAACTCAATATATCCCCTTTATTTCAAATATTCTAACATGTTAATAAGAAGAATTATTAATTATTTAATAAAACTAATTCACAAATTTATGATCAATAATTAATCATATTATCAAAAAATAGTTCTCATTATTGAAATAAGGAGTCAAATTCATTATCACAACATGTTTACATTACAAAAAAAAATTTATTCATGATTGGACTGAAAAAAAATTCAATACAAAACTAAGAGTCTATTTTAATGTAAATTAGGTAAATTAGGCTACTAAACCTTTCTAAAATGATCCATCAAGGTTTTCATTAGTTATAGTATATTGATAGTATTCCAATGAAATTTTCTATTCTTTAAATGGACTTATCATATTTCTCACATTCCTTGAGAAGTTCAATCTTATTTGGGGTGACATGTGGTACCCCCATGCACCCATTGGGACACCTTATAGATACTGGTTTGATGATCCTTTATAGTTTATTGTTATTAAATGATATGATGTCCATTTATCTTATGCATAATTTTATCCAAGAAGCATCTAGTCTTTTCTCAATCTAAATTGTTCTATTGTACTTGTTGAGATATGGGTGGCACATCTCGCATGTCCTCCCAATATCCACCAAGAAGTCTAATCAATCTGAGTCGATAAAGCTCATTAAAATTTAAATATAATAGGGAGATATTGCCTGATAAGAATTTTTTATTCTTTGGTTGTATGGTTATTATATCCTTGAAGATCCCTACCACTAAATTTTTGCAATATTTGGTATCACTATGACTTAAAACATAAAGAAATTTGATCTACACTAGATAATGTTAATTTTAATAACATCCTTATCTAATGTTTATGAACATATAAATATAACTTTCAAATCATGAATCAAAAAAAAATTACCAAAATTTATAAGGAAGTTAAAAATAAAGAAAATTTTCAATTTAATAACCTTTAACATATACATAACATCATCATGGTGCTAGTAATGTTGTATTATTTTAAAAATTATTCACAAAAAACTATAGATTAAATCCATGCCTTGTTTTTTTATTAATTCTATTGATTTTATTTTTTAATAGGGTGATTTTTGGATAATTTTAGATGTTTTTATTATCTTATAACAACAAAAAAATTTAGGATAATTTTGAAAAAATATTTTTTTTTCTTCAAATTGAAATTGTTTTATGAATGTATTCTATGTTGTGGAAGATTAAACTCAAATAAATCATGCTTCTTTCTAAATTTTTAGTTCTATAAGTGTTTATAAAAGATTATAACATTCTTGGTCTTGGTTATTTAAGAGTGAAATATGCTAGTGTAGGATTAAATATAATTAAGAGGCATAATGTAAAGACTATATTAAAATGATTTAATGGTAATAAATAACTATTATGGTGACTAATGTGACATATAAGTACACATTATATTAAAATGAATCACCAAGGTGGGGGGTGTTATAATAAATTTAAAATGTATGGGAACACATATGATACAATCAAAATTAATTTTAAATGCATTTAATTAACTCAGAATAAGACTTTTCCACATTAGATGAACATGGAGATCCTGAATCAAACATCAGATTAAAACATGTTATATAATATAAACCAATCCAATTGTAGGGTTTTCACAGTGGATAAATGACTTGAGGATACTTTAATTATATTACCTATAAATTTCATCATGATATATTTGTATGGATTAGAAGCCATGATACCACCATGTTGTGATGAATGGGGGTCATTCCATGAGGGTTAAGAAGTGATGAGAGATTGAAAAACATAATAATCATGACAATTGATACTTTGAGTGGGTTTTTTTCATAAAATTATATTTGTTCCATGGTTTCATGTGGAGAAGAAGATTGTTCTAAATGGGGGATGGTGGTTGTGGAATGGTGATGAGTTATTTTATATGATCATGTAGTGACTTAGAAAAGAAAAATTAAAGGATTATATCTTTTCTTGCTGTGAAATACACTATTGTTCCATGATAATTATGATTTCAGTAGATAAAAAACTTTATCTACTATATTTTTGATTGATATAAGTAGGTGTTTGAAGGTGGTATCCCATGTGGTTTTTTGAATATATTTTAATAGAGTTTTATACGGATATATAATATAGAAATGTCTATAAAATGTGTAGCTTACTATGTTAGAGAGCATCATCCAATCAAGGTTTCTGTATTTAGGGTTTTTTTATTTTTTCATCGTATGGTTTTCACTATGTAATTTTGGGTTTATTTAATTAAATGATTATTCTTTCAAGTAATACTTCCATTTTATTCATTTATTTCATATATTTTTTAGTATTTCAATTATCTCTTCTATATATCTTAATTATTTAATTATTAATGACCAATCTACCCTGAGCGACTAACTTATAATATGGAGAAGGAGTGATGTAAAATAGTGTGTATGATAAGTTTCAATTCATATTAACACATGATTTGATCTTATTCATTAGTATCAGGTTGAGACCAAATTAATTTATCATATTGATTATTAATATTTAGTAAAGATTATTTCAATAATGGACGAACCTTATCATGGTAGTGATAACTAATTCATGAAAATAAAATTGAATTATTATTTTATGCTAGAAATATAAACATAATGAACATTAATTATTTTGATTCATGTGATGAGTAAAATTCAAGATGTTAGAATAGTATTGATTCAAATTGTATAAATGGATATCAATTATAATTATAATCACATAACCATGGGTTTGATTAATTTTTGAGTGAAATTGAGATATTTTTTTTTGAAAAACCATCCCTAGATATTTATTCTTCTCTCTTACATCTCTCTTTTCACTGTTAGCACACTAAGTTACCAGTTTAGAATTCAATTCAATGTTTTGAAGCAACTACAATGATATTTTTTTATGTCTTTGATAGTATTTATAGTTCTTCTTCAGATCAACCACATAATTTTTCTATTTTATTCCTTTTTAGTTAGTTTTAGTTTAAGTATATAAATTTCTAAACCTTTTCAATGGATTAAAAGTGACAATGCCACACAACTAGTAATACTAATTATTAATTTCTATAATATTATTGAATCATTTACTTTATTCTCTATTTTATTGATAAATATATCAAAACCATAAGTCCATATTTTAATTTTTTTTATTAGAATAATATTAAGGCTTATAATTAAATATATAAGTCATTCATCATGAATTTGAAGTTTGAACCATTATATAATATTGAAAAGTTTGAGATTATCAAACTTCTCTCAAATAATATTTGAAATCCATAGATTATATTTATTTTAGTCTTGTTTCATTACATCTATAAGGACCTGGCCTTAAAACATTACTTAATCTTGAATTAAATGAATAATTAACATTGAGGACCTTCTCAGGTTTAGTGTTTTAGAGAAATAGGACATAACTATTACATCTCAAAGGATTACAAAGTATACACTACTGCTATTACTGATTTTTCACAATAATAAAAAAATTCTCAAATAAAAGAAGAGTTCTTTTCTTGATATAAATCTTCTTGAATACTTCATTTCTCTTACCCTTCCTTATAACCTGTGAAAAACATTTCAAAAACTTGGGATGAGCATAAAACGCTTAGTAAGGGTTATAACGTAATGAAAGGAAACATTAACCAACCAATATATACAAATCAATGAAACTATAACTTTCAATCGTAACATACCTTCTGAAATCATAATATTTATGTATAACTGATAGAAATAATAAGACATAAAGGTAACTTGAGGCATTCATAACATTATTACATAGGGTGTAACCCTCATGGTTACGTTTGGAATACCCGTCTAGTATATTACCTAAATCGCTTCGGAGAAACCTTGGCGTTTAAATCCTTCGCATTACCCAGTGCATTGGAGAGCTATCACGGGCTCACCCGCCCTTATTTTATCATGGAACCACTCGTATTCATAAGCAATTTCCAAGAACCATAACATAATCGTATCACATAAAACATGCATAAAGGAAACATAACATTTCCACATTTCAATCACAAGATATCAAAACAACACATTGATATTATCAAACCATTATCAAAACTATTTTCAACAACAAAATAAAATAAAAGTAAAACATGGTATTTATTTTTCATTTAAAAAAAGTTACGGCTTCTAGAGGAAGATGAAACTCAAATAATGGTCACGGCGGCAGAGAAGTCATTGTCGCCACATACGTAAGACAAAACATTCCTTGTCATTTACTAAAATGCTTCATATAAAAAGATTCATTTTGAATAAAAGTAAAATTCAAAGGGGTTTATACACCGTATAAAATATAGTTGTGTATAAAACAAAATATGCCTCAATGAACGGAGATTGAGACGAAGTCCCTTACAAAGACGGTATCCTTAGATTAAAAATAAACCAATTACATAAATATGTGTGACAAACATAAATACACCCAATATAAGTGGATATTAAGTGTAAAATAATCAGAGGTAATACACACAGATTCATAGCATGACATAATCAAGAAGTAGAGGTTTAACCCAAATAATTAAAATTGGGTTAAGAAGTTCTCTTAGAGAAATTCGACAGCCTAACGGCATCACTTTAAAATTCAAAAAATGAGATAATGAGACATAGAAAGGGTATCTCATCACTTGGACATAAAATTTACAACAATAAGGATATATAAGAACATATACCAACATAAGAATATGTAAATTAAAATACCTAACAAAAATAAGTTTTTTAAGAAGAGGAGGGTGAAAGGTTCCCTTACCGATTTGGGTAACTTTAAAAACGTACACCCCATGAAAGAAGGGTCATACAATAAAGATGTAAATACCCATAAATTAAAGTATATTAAAAAAATAATACAATAATGGTCAGTACACACACCACAAAAAAAGGAAATAGTGTAATATGTAGCACGAATCTCATGGGAATAAAAGTGAGATGAAAAATCCCTTATGAAAACTCGGCAGCCTAACGATGCCACTTAAAACTTTAAAAAAGGATTGATGAGATCAAATTGGTTATCTCATAACATGAACATTAAATTTATAGAAATAGTAATATAAAATAACATCCCCAAATATAAGAAAAAGGAGCTTAAAGTAAATGACATAAAAGAGAGTACTTAAAAAGAAAGAAAGAGGTAGGATCCCTTACCTCAAGCCCGACTTGTCTTGTTCGTTTCTTTATATTCCTGAATAATAAACTTTTTTCAATTTATATTTGATTAAGGACCTCCTTTAATGTTTATTATTCAATTAATATCACATATTATAATGTTATAATAGATAGTTAATTATGTGAGATCATATCAAATGTTTTTGTCGATGTTTGGTACATGAGTTAAAATGAACTTGTTTGAAAATAATTGTTCATGTAGT
The DNA here is from genome assembly GCA_963277665.1 of Viscum album. Lineage (NCBI taxonomy): Eukaryota > Viridiplantae > Streptophyta > Magnoliopsida > Santalales > Viscaceae > Viscum > Viscum album. Next base: position 552,299,276 of record OY728146.1, read on the forward strand.
TATAAGTAAAACATATCTAAAATAGTATTAATTATTCAAATAAAATATATATCAATTAAATATTCAATTTATACTATTCCATAACATTTGGAGATAAAAAGAAATGAAATGCACCGTTCATGGAGACGGTAGGCCGTACGTACGCATGAACGCTACTTTCATTACTTTGTCATATTAATGGAATTAAAAATAAATGAGAGAGATATATATATATATGAATATTATAATTCCAGTATAATATATATGTTATATAGGTCTCATAAGTTTATTAATTTCATTCTTTATACATTCCATGTATTGCATGAACGAGTCACATCACTTGAGGGGGCGGTAGTCCACACTTCCTCATATGAAATTATCGCATTTGCACAACATGAAAAGAATAGAGGTATGTTTTAAATATAAAATAAAGAAGCATATAGAAAACATAAAAACCATATATATCATATATAAAATACAGTGACATTATAATGGCCACCACGAGTGGTGGTAGGAGATAATTGAACAATCATCGTTTCGTGAGGCAGTAGTTTGTCGTCCACAGAAACCGTATGTTATTCACCCATTAGATGGAGGTGTGTGTAAGTTTAGATCGAATAATTATCATAAAAACATACTAATATATTTAAGATATTGTTTTTGTTACAAATTAAAGGAATAAAAAGAGTTTAAGGGGTTTGAGAAGCAAAGTAAAACAAAAGAACATAAGGGAAGCCATTACCTTTAAATCGGGTAACTCTTTTTGATTTGATCCCAAAGGCTTCCTTGGAAAGAATTATGCCCAATGTGAGGCCTCTAGGAGTAATAGAGGGATATGGAGAGACAATATGAGCAGAGTTTGGACTATCTAAGGGCTTGATAGGTGTGGGTAAGGGGGTAGAGGTGGGGGCCTTTTATAAGAGGGAGGAGGGGAAATCTTGGAAAGTCATGAAATGTTACTTTATTATAAAATGATTTTCAGATTTCATAGGTCCCAAAATTATATATTTATAGGATAAGGTGATAAGGGTTCTAAATCCACCCATACAATAAGTTTTTTGACAAGTGTAAGTCTTAGATTTTACCTTATCGTTTTATTTTATTTAAATCGTTCATTAATGAGGTAATCACTGCGTCATCACAGTGTCATAAATAAATTTATTTATTTAATACATAAAAATTATAAAAAAATTACCATCATGTAAGAAATATTTTTATATTTCTTATGACTATTTATAGTCAAAAATATCATTTATGTAAACTAAATTAAAATTGTTTTACTTAGGATATACAAACCTTTGATATATTTCCTTTCATTAAAAAATACTATGAGAAAAAAGTCATTATCACACTAAAGTGATTCCACGGGGCCCCAAAGTTGGCAAAAGGAATCCCATGGTCTGAAATGAAACCACAAAAATCATTAGGACACATATTAGTGTCAGTTTTTATTTTTATGATATTATTTTAATACCCTTAACTACCTGATTACTAATTAAACACGATAATTAAAGACAACTATCATCGTTACTATTCATAATGTCCAAAAACAAAAGATTCTTAATTACATAATTTGGAACTTCTGATTCCAAGTGTGCAACCCATTTTACCGAATTCAAAACACTGAAATTGTAGTAATTAATTTAAAAGTAAATATTGTTGTCAAAACAAAAGAAGGGTTTTTAAGAATTAAAATTTATCAAAAGATTGACTTGTTTTTACATCCAATTGAAAAGTGAAATTACTTCCAATGAACAACATTGTATTAAGTGATAAATAAATAATTCAATTATACTTTAAAAACAATTAAAATTAAAATCTAACTATATAAATAAATTGGATGAAAAGGCAGTTTTGATTTAAAATGCTGTATTTTTTACTATTCATAAAAAAAATGATCATTATCAGAAAAATACCAAAAATTCACCCTATGATATATTTGGTATTCCAAATTCAAAAATGATGTCCATTTTAGAAAATTAAAAACATAGAAGTTTCATTAATAAATTTTATACTTAATTCCTGCTATCAAAACAAATAGCGTGTTTTTAAGAAACAATATATATCAAAAGATTGAAACTTGTTTATGCCCATTTTAAAAGTGAAATTAATTCTAATGAACACCATTATATTAAATGGTAAAAATATATTATAATTACACTTTAAAAAAATTAAAAATATAATCTAACCATATGAATTATCTTCTTATAATCCCTATATTTTTCTAACCCCACCATGATACCATCTATATAAACCCATACATAAAATACATGTTTTTTAGATCATTTTACATGATTATACATAATAAATAAAATTTAAAACACACCCATAATAAAAAGGTTTAGTATCATTGATGATTATCTATTAATTGTATCTTACTACAAACAACCACATACATTTATTCTATAAAATCATCACATGTAAATCCATGTTGTACATATCATTAGATAAGAAATCATAAAATTATAAATAAACAATGAAAATCAGGATCTTAATAGCCCAATAGTGAAAAAATATGATATATCAATCAATGTAACAATGGTGATCATGAAGAATAACATAAATATTTGAGAATATAGTGAACATGTATGTATGAACTAAAAACCATGGAACATGACATAAGAATGTTTAAATAATGTATTAATGGTTTGAGTCATAGAAATATTAACATAGATCATAATATAGAAACTTTTCATAAAAATATTCCTAGGATATCATAAACATATATGAAGGATTGTCACTAAGATTATCATATCATAGTAGACTTGGAAAAAATATGAATACCTACTATAACACAGTGAAATAGGCTAACTTCCCATCTAAAAAACATAATAACATCATGAGATATAAATCTTTATCTAATTCACTAAAGGGATATATAATTTTAGGCCCACCTATCACATATAAATATATACATACATATGTATGTGAAACTGTTGTGAACAAAATCATAGATCTATTAAAATTCGTAACAATATTAACAGATGAAAATATAATGGGTTATATAATAATATTCCTAATGCAGCTCCCCGAATTTGTCCACATACAAAATAACTTATCTAATTTCTCCATGCGACTATAGGTGATACTCCTCGTATGTCAGTGGGTATCAACTAGTAGTGAGGTATGGAAAGAGTCATAGGGAGACTATAAACTAAAATACAAACAAGAAGGGGCATTCCAAAATCTATAAAAATTTTAGTATGTAATATCCTTTTATTGAATTTTCCTAAAATATAGAGAAATAAAATATATATTCATGGGGGGATCTCTTAGGGTAGAATCTAAAATTAAAAAAATATTTTACATGATGCATAAACATAAAAAGGGTTTCAAAATATAAAAATACATAACTTTAATTATAAAAATATAGGTTTTACCCTTGGAAATTTTTTATAAATGACCACAAATGAAATAAAGAAATATTATAATGGAATTCATCCCAACTCATTAGATATATAGTACTAAGTTATTAGCATCTAATAAATAGATATTCTTGAGATATAAATCTATATTCAAGATTATACATACATATAAAATAAAATAGAATGTCTACCCATATATATAGAAACCCACATCTTGTAAATAGGTAGGGGTGATTCCAATGGGCCAATAGGATTACCCTATTCTCCATAACTCACTAAATGTGAGAGATATGGTGGATTAAATTTTAATATCATGCTGTGTGACACATTATCTTGAGTAAAAATGATCCCACAAAAAAAACCCATGAATCATCATTAAAATCCATTCCTTTATGGAATCATGACCACAAGACATACCCACCTGAAAGCTCACACTAACGATACTTTACTCAAGATAGGTTCCCATATTTATAATTGATGACTCATAACCCCTCATATCCCAATGCGGTATACCAATAAGTAACACTTTTTTCATCAAACATAATCATAAAGAGGTCTTAATATATCCATAAACTATCACTCATAAAAGTCCTTCCTAACACATCAGTTATATAATTTCCCCTAAAATATCAAAAAAATAATATAAATGGAAATAATGATAAAGATAATACTTTAATTATTTATCATATTCATTACAAGGATTTTGTGCCCAATAATGTTTCATTTGAAGTGAAATTGCATCATTTTTGAATTATGATGAATTTGAGCAATATTGTGAAAAAGCCCTAGTTCTAGAATTTTAACAAATTTTTGTTAATGTGATATTTTATGAATAACTTTTTCAATATTGATCAAATTTTCAAAATCCATTTTTAGAAACCATTTTACCATGGGATTCATTTCATCCCACTAGGAAATGTGATGAATCTACCATTTTGAGGAAAAAAATCATTCATGTTGGAATTATTTTTGGATAGAATGGACACACCTTCAGTAAATGACACATATCTCATCCACATGAGTCCAAATGATGTTATTTAATCTAGAAATGAAATAATATCATAGGATAACCTCTATATTAAATAAAAAATTTAAATTATCTCAATAAGTATGTTCTTGAATGAGGCAAAGTCGATAAAGTTGAAGAGACAATGTGGCCATAAAAAGTGTTTTCAGTAATTGAGGAAAAAAAATTTACCACATGTTAGATGTATATAAAATATTTTTGGTTAAAATATAATATGGGTGTGAAAAAATTTCAAGAATGGGTCCAAGAGATATTATTCAAGGAAGGGGCAAATATTTTAGAAAACTATCAGTGTACAGAAATAGAACAAAAAAAATCTTCAACCCATTTTCCCTGTATATTTTCATCTTCACCATCATTTAAATGGATATTTAGATTGAGGTAGTGGGATTTTATAGAAGAACATGGATGAAGTATAGGATTATTTAATGATTTAATCAATACATGAAGGGTTAAATTACAAGTGTTTATGGATGGTGGAATCTTGAAGATACTCTATACTTTTGAGTTAGTAATGTTTATTGGTGTCTTTTTTTCTTTGCAAACTAGTTTTCATGAATAAAGAGTGTATATTTTTTTATTGAGTCCACTTTATTTTAATTTAGTATAGATTTTTTTTCAAACTATGAATGTAAATTGGTTACTTTTAGTGTTTAAATTTTTTTGGGAGAGGTATCCTGATTGACCACAATAAGTTTAATTGATTTTGGTTGATCGGAGTTCATAAATTTATTAGACCACTTTTATAATGGGATTGAAACCCATATTTGAGGTATCAATACAGTGTCTATAAAATTTAGGTGTATTATTTCTGGTATTGAAGTATAAATTGAGAATTATTATTGGTAAATTAATATTTATACAATGATAAAGGGAGTGTCCTAATGTTGAAACCTACCACTATTTCTATCTCTAGTCAGTTTTTTTCTATCAATCTTACATTTAACATATCAGATTGAATTTATTGTATAAATCTGATTTAGTGCAATTTCCCTTTGTTTAGATCATTTTAAAACAATAATTTTACTTTTAAATTTTAAACAAAAACTAACCAAAGTGACATTTTGAATGTAGTCCACAACCTCCTCATGAGACAACCCCATGGTCACCACTATGATACATATTAAATGGAAAATTACCAACTGAGCTAACATGAATGAACCCTCACAATCAATTTGGATCTATTTATAGGGAGTTTTACAGAGTTTATTACTATTTTTTGGAATTTTTAGGATTTTAACAATTAATTCAAAGTATTTAAATATAAAAAAAGGAATTTCAAAGAGACTAATCTTATTATTATCCTAATTATCAAAAAATTTAGGAGTCTAATCATGATGAATTTATAAAATTTAAATACAAAATAAATATTTCATGATCCAAGAAAATGATTTGGGGATTTAAAAATATGTTTTTATGATTAAAAAAATAAGAAATAAAATTGAAATTATTTCTATCATTTCAAATTAATTTGAAGAATTAAAATATCATAAAGAAGCTTAAGAAAAGATAAATCGTTCCCCACCCACTTCTGGTATTGAAGAACCTTTTATGGTTGAATTGAAAAATGAACTTTAATAGCATTTTTTAAATATAAATGATGAAATTTTCAGTGATTTACCAATTGAGATTCATTTATGAAATAAAATTTTTTTGGAAAATTATTGGGAAGAATGGATTAAAAATGAAATTACATGTGAAATACCATGTTTTAAAATTGAAAAATTTGATCCATTGTATGAAATATTAGACAAAGAGGAATAAAAAATTTTACAATTAATTTTTAGAGAACATTTGGAGGAACCTCAACTATGGTGTAATATAAATATAATTTTTTTCTACTCCCCAACATAAAATGGATATGTTGTATCTGATTTGAAAACAATTTTTGATATTATAGAATATTATATCAAAAAAATCCTTCATATTCTATAAAATAAGGAATTATTTTGAGAAATAGATATTTAGAAATTATAATGTGATAAAATATATTCATAATATGAATATAATTTCAAATATTTAATTTCACTAAATAACCGCACTTTTGATATGTGTAGTAAAAAAATGATCATTTGGAATTTGATATGGAATCTGCTTGTTTGGAGAACAAATTAGGAGATGAAATTGATATCATTGAGTCACCCAAACCTTCTTTGAGTAATAAATATACCAAACCAGAGTTGGAACCTGATAAAACATAGGGATATGTCTCAAATATGTATCCACTTTTTTCATATTATATTGATAATAAATTGTAAATTATTTCTCCATGCGCAGATTCCATGAACATTTATTTTGAGTGGGATAATTTTTCTAATGAAGAGGATGGGAAGGATGAAATTGAAGAAATAATTGTATGCCCAACTAAGGAGTATAATGGTACACATGAGGATAGTGGTACTGAGATATTTTTTAAATAAGAAATCAATTTTGAATCAAAATGAGAAGAAAAAACACATCCTTGAATTGAATTTTAATAAACATTGGATGTTGTTTGTGAAGATATTTTCCTTGGTATTATCCTTTTAAATTTTTTTCCTTATTCCACTACATAATTATAAAAATATATAACTAATGTGGAACTTAAATAAATATTATTTTGGGAGCTTCTTTAACCATTAGGATCTAAAATATATTAGTGAAATTACATTTTTGTGGTTTATGATAAAGAAAAAACACCCACCTATGGATTGGGGATGATTAGCTGGAAGTACTTGGGTAGGGGTAGTGAAATCATAGAATGTTCCTGGGAGTTAAAAAAATGACATTTCACCTGTTTTTTTATTTTAATTTCATATCTTATAATAAAATTCTGACACTTTGTTTCTTTCTTTTCATATTGGTTTCAAAGTTGTAGTTTTTATGAGGATTGATCAAGGTTGATGCAGCCCAATAAAATCATGGCTGACACTTTGTTTCTTTCTTTACTCTTAAAATTTTATGTAATATTCTAAAATTGTGTGATTTAAAGTAATTAGTATTATTATTTAAAAATAAATTTTAATTAAATTAATGATATTTATTAATTTAAATAAACTTAAATTATTTTTGAAATGTGCGATGTTTCATATTCAAATTGTGGAAATTCATGAAAACCCAATGAATTATGAATTCCATGATAAGAATGTTGTCCAAGTATAAAATTTATTTCTAATAAAGACCTTGAAACAATTTTTAATCATCTTAAATGTAAAAATACTTCTTAAGTGAATAAAATAAAGTTTTTCTAACTAGATATTTCTATTTTTCTTTCAAAACCTGTTATATTTAATGAACTTGTGTTTAAAATGATTCAAGGAATTCATTTTCGACTAAAAGGCCCTTTTCAGAAAATGGAAATGTCTTTTTCTGGAATACATTTTAAATTTAACCTTTTTTATCCCTTAATATTCATGAACTACATATTAGTGAGCCTTATTACAATCCAGTTTCCCTATCCAACCCACTCTTTATGTACATTTGTTAATTTTAGTAAATCCTTAGTGTAGAGTATCTATTGTGTGTTTTGTTATTTCATTTTTAGGCTATTTTGGAGTGGAGAAGATCAATTTTTTGAGATTAAATTATTGATATATAAATAAATGTCTTTATGAATCTTTCAATGAGATGAATTCTATACCTTTATGGATATTTCATTAAAAATAAAGTTTTGCCATTCTGGAGATTTCAAGATTTATAATATGTTCTATTCTATATTTGAACAAAAGGGAATTCTGAAATATTATAATGAAATTAAAATTCATTTATTTTTAAAATAGGGAAGGTGTGGAATTTAAATTAAATGTAATTTAAAAATATTTTATACATTATTTAATTCTATTAAGAAATAGGTGAATATCATGCTTAAGTGAAAACTAGAATCATGAAATCTTGCTTCAACAGAGATCCAAACTCTCTCATTATGAAAAATTTTCTAAATATTTGTATCCAACCATCCTTCAAGCCTTGTAGAAAACATTTTAATGTCCTAATTATGGATAAAATTATTTTTCTTAATTGGGCGGATATTTAGAAAAGTTTTAATATTTTGGCGACTCTTTGATTTATGTGGGTGAGGAAAACGTTTTAAAAAAAATCTTGTGTTTAGAGGAAAATAGGAGAGGTATGAGTCTTTAAGTAAGGAATAACGAATTAAATGGTAATGGAAAGAATGAAAATATTGATTTTCGTTTAGTTTAAGCTATTTAAGTGGAATGATAAGTGAGATTCCTTACTTTTAAGTATTGTGAGTTTCATTGGCACGAGGTTTTAATTTCTCACTAAAATTTATTTTGATCACTCACTTGTCCAGGAGTCCAAGTCTTTTGTGTGGGGGAATTTATAGAGATAATTATTAAATTTTATTTCAAGTATAATTAAATTATTTATTCCTCATTAATGTGTTATTTTCAATGAAATTATATCATTTTGGGATTTTTTGGGAATTTTTATCTAAATTTTAAAAATTATTTAATTATAAAATTTTAAAAGTTTTCATCACTTTGGTATTTTGTTCATAACATTTTAAATAATAATCAAATTTCAAAATTACCATTTTTAGAAATTATTTTCTTTTTGAATTCATTTATTCCGACTGAACTAGGGCCGAGTCTACTATTTTGAGGCCAAAAAAAGTCATTCCTATTGGAAAGTATTTTTTCAGAAAAAATGGCCACACTTTTAGTAAATGACACATATATTAGGCCAAATGGGTCTAAATGCAGTTATTTAAAATTAAAAAATTTATCTCCAAGGAACACCTACTCATTAATTACCTATTATAAATTATCTCAATAAGGTTATCCCTGAATACATACAATTAGAAGAATTTGAAGAGACACTTCATCTTGAAAACATATTTTTAGTAATTCAGGTACAATATTTTAGAAAAATGACAAAAAGATATAAAAAAATTATAGATGAAAATAAAATATAGTTGTGAACACATTTCAAGAATGGACTCATGAAGGATTAGTTTAAGAAGATAGAAAGATTCTAGAAAACATTCAGCGTATAGAAACAAAATAGAAAATCATATACCGCCTTTTCCTTTATATTTTTATCTTGACCATAATTTAAAGGGATGATTATATTGATGTTGTGAGTTGTATTGGAGGTTATTGGATGGAAAATAGGATTATTTCATGAATTAATCAAGACATGAATCGTTAAATTACTAGTGTTAATTATTAGTGGAATTATAATGATTCTATTCTCTTTTGGTTTTGTGATTTTCATTATTATGTTTTGTATTTCTCTAAAAAAAATATTCATGCATGTTGAGGGTCCTTTTTTCTTGAATAAATTTTCTTATAAATGGTTATAGATTTATATTCAAATTATGATTGTGAGGTATTTACTATCAATTTTTAAATTTTCTTGGGAAATGTCTCCCCATTGAGCTTAGTGAGTTTAAACTATTTTGGTTTCTTGATGGTTTTCAGGTAACTAGATCACATTCATAAGGGGATAAACACACATATTTTAGGTCTCAATATGATTTCAAGGTAATTTAGGTGCATTATTTTATGTCTTTAATTATAAATTTAAAAACATAGTTGGTAAATTCATTTGTATACAATGATAAATAGAATGACTGAAGCCCCAAACCATCTCACTACTACTATCACTAGTATATGTTTTTCTATATTTTTTACCTATAACCTCTTATATTTTATTTTTAGCCTCAATTAGATTTAGATTAATTAAATTTTTTTATATGCTTTTAAAAACATAATTTTTTTTTAACTTTATCAAAAACAAATTAACCAATGTGATTGTTTGAACTTAGTTTATAACTTCCTCATGTGACAACCCCATGATCACCACTGTGATAGAATTTAAAGGGGATATTATTGAATGAGGTAACATGATTAAACCATAACACTATAATAATTATCAATTTAGAAATAAAATAATTAGAAATGAAAGAGTTCATAACCATTAATAAAAACTATAAAAAAATGAAAACAAAAAGGAATGTTTAATATGGATAGAAGAATTAAATATCAATTAATCCATAAATACATGATAAAATAAATGGTTAAACAAAGAATCGTGTTCAATTACATGAAATAATAATACCAATTCTCACACCCTATCCCATTTCAACTCACTGATACTCATTGAAGATATTGATACACTGCCCATAAATCACCTTTATCTCTTTCTTATATATCTGAAGTCACTACAAATGTTTGTTCCCATTATTAAATAATAAAGTAACAATGCTTCCTATAGATCCTTGGGATCATGAATCACATCATCATCCTTATAATTATCCCTCATATCATGTCTCATATCATCATCAACATGTTTTGTCAATGAACATTTATTTATCATTGGTGGATCCTCAGAGTATGCAGTGTTTTCTTATCAAATACCATTGAAAAAACCTATCAAGAACACTAAAATGTATCTACTAGATCCAATTCCATTACTAATAATGTAAAAATCTTCAATGGATATATATATTTTGTAGAAAACCTATCTCAAACTAGTTAAGAATTAGTTTACATGACCTCAAAAGTAAATGTAATCGTGATCCCCAAGCAAAATCAAAAAATTTGTGATTGCCTTATTTGCCACCTCCCTTAGGGTTTTATACCAATAAAGAGGGTTGTTACACTATAAAAATAACTTATAGGATACATTACCACTTTTCTATCATATACATACCCAAGATCAAATCATTGATAAGGAATTTACTCTCCTATTAACCACAACACTAGGGATGAAATCCACTCACCTTCAAACATACACCTAGATTTACACCATGTGTCATCTAAAAATAGGGACTAATTACCATTATTTTGACTATTTACATCAATTAAAACATCATTTGGAATATCTACCACCTAAACCATTGATATCAATGAAGTTTTAACACCAATAAGAACTAATAAATCCAATTTATCAGTAAGAATATCAACATTACCCAAATGCTAATGGTAATCAATCCCACCCATCAATCAATCAATATCGGTGTCTCATAAAATTACTAATCCTTAATAGAAACCACATTAAAAAATATATGTGATTAATAAAAAAATCCCTATATCACTCTATGACTCACTCCAAGTGTCCAATGTTACACAAGAGTATTACACTCAACCCCAATATTCATAGGGCATCGTAAGGTCCCACAAATAATCATATCTTCAATAATTTCACTAGATATACCTGTCTAGTATAACCAATCAATCAACCAAGGGAATATTTGACATATATGAATCATATTATATCATATATTATTATACTATATGATTTTATATTAAATTAAAGCATTAATCAATAAGGACCACTCAAGAAAATGACCTTAAAAAATGGTATTTCCCAAATGAGATTAATATGTCCCAATAAATTATCAAAATAAACACTCCCTATTTTTCATTAAAACATCAGTTAAAAGTATCTATCAGAAATAAAATTATAAATAAATTAAATTTTGGGTTTACCCACACTATTATCTTAAAAAAATATCATAGAAAACCCCTCTTAGAAAACCAACAATTTAAAATGAAATTTCAAATATTAGAACCTTACCTTCAAATTGATCCATTTCCTTTAGAAACACCAATTATAAATCCATTTAATATTGAATTCCATTTATAAGGTAAAAGTCATTTTTCTTTAGAATATAGAGATAAAAACAAATAATCCAACCAAGTAAACCATTAAATTGTTTACCAATACTTTTTCAAAAAAGCCACACCAATGGACGATTTACCAAGATATATGGTCCTTATTGAATATTTGTATTATGTGATTCAATCTCATTTATAAATAATAAAATGTTATACAATCATACCACAAATAATAATAATAATAATACAATAATAAACCTAATATGATAGTATTAAAGTCAAACAACCAAGAAATCACCATTATCAATTGGAAAAGGAAACCTACCTCAAATAAAATAATTTTTTTAAACCCAAGTTAAACCAAACCATAATCATTTCAAAGATACCCTATCTCATTAGTTAATACTCATAAAAAATCACAAATCCATTTTATTAAAAAGAATATACAATTTCCTTATCCTAGTAAATTTCACCAGACAACACTACAACACAAAAACCAAATTAATAGGGCTTAATTCCACTTCTGATGCATGAACAAGCCTTTTACACATGAAATATCCAATAGTTATACCTAAATCAATCGTTAATTTTACCAAATTCCATTCAAATCTCTGAATAAACTCTTTCAATGACATAATTCAAGTGAAATGACATGGAATGGTGAGGAACCAACCTTACCAAATCCTTGTATACACACAACACACAAAATCCCTATAATGAAAATGTGATTAGACCATTATATATTTTACTTTACTCCTAAAATCCTAGTAAGGTGCATAAACATAGAGTTTAATGGATAGAAAATCTAAAAGTGTACAAGGGGGAAGAATTACTTTTGATTAGTAGACTAATTCTCCCTATATCACCATGGTTTGAGGGGGAAGAGGGGAGGAAAAGAGAGGGAAAATAGGTAGATCCCTATGTCATTTAGGCTTTACAAATAGTTGACTAACACGTGGGGTTAGTATCTTATAAAACAATAATCCCCAAACTTTACATATTGAAAAAGGGAATAGGGACAATTGATTATCTAGTGGACTTACAATAGATACCTATTGGATCACTAGGTACTTATTTAAAGACTAAAAACCACTCAATGGCCAAAATATTGGGGAAACCCCACAAGTTGTTGAAAAAAGTACACAGTGACATCATACTGGGTACCTAGTGGATCACTAGGTACTTATTGAAAGACTAAAAATCACTCATTGAGTATCATCGACAAATATTTCCTCCTTTTAAAAATTTATTCATACATTTAAAACATTCCCAAAACATTATCCCTATAATCTAAATAAAAATTTTAAAACTCACTATGACACTAAATCCATTAGAGTTATACCTTCTTTCTAGTTCACTTACCTAGAAAGAAAATGGTCATTAAAATCTACCCACTATAATGATTCTCCTATATGAGAAGCATCAATGATCACTATATATAAATCTAAACCCATTCTAGTTAATAATTCATTAATAAAAAATATTATTCTTTCTAAAACACACATTAGGATCTTTACCTACAACTCTAAACACCAAGCACTATATTCACTGATGATCATGTCTCAAATTAATTACTTAATGGATTTATTTTCATCATATTCTTCATTATACTTTGAACTATACATAATGTTCTCATAGTAAAATACTAATCACCAGAGCACATAACTCATATACATCATCCTTGATCTAAAATAATCCATGAACATATCATAAAATCATAAAATATACAAAATAAATCATACTTGGGCCTTATATCACTCCCCACAATATGTTCTATCCACTAAAATTCAATTATATTAAATGGTTCTTCCCACTATAAAAATAAAAAACTAGAATCTAATCCCACATAGTCTAATCTATTAAACCATTAAAACTATAAATGAATACTCAATAGAAACACCAAACATTCCCTAAAATCACTAAAGTATTTCAAAATAATCACAACCCAAATTAGAAAACACACACATAAAAATACCCATGTTAATATTTTTTTTAAAATCAAAATCAAGGAAACGTGATTCCACACAACCAATTTATTTTTTAAAATTCCAAAGAAAATTAACTACATAAACACCAAAACTTACATGATATTTCTTATAAAACCCTTAAAATCCAAGTGTATTCTATCAAAACCATGAAACCAAAACTATCAGGCATTTAGAATATTTTTTTTCAAAAAACATCAAGTTAAACTATTGTACAAACACTCTAGAATATACAAAGCCCATTTTTAAAAAAATGTTTTTTTCTAAAAAATTATGCCATTGCAGAACTCAGTATCCATGATTTATTTAAAAAATAACATCTTAAAAAAATTATTCATTCCTCATTCCAATACCTGACTTATATTTTTGAAATAGGATTTTTCCCACACCCTAAATACATAAAACCATTTCCCTATATCAATAGAAAAAGAAAAATAATCAATATCATCAGTAATAAATAACCCATATAAACCATTTTAATCTATTGACCACTTATATTCTATTTGAGAAAAAATTAATGATATTATAAGTTTATTTTAATTAATAATAAATCCTAATGAGTTAGTATATCAAATAATATAGTTGTTGTGTGTCATGATCTAGCATTAAATTATCATGGAATATGAAAAATACAAAAATATCCCACGTGATACATATGAATCATCTTAAGTACCATCTATCTTTTACTAACCTTGATAATATGTTGAGTTCCTATTATTGACAGATTAAATCCTTTGGTGACAAGGTTTTCAACCATAATCTTAATGGCCATGCATGATTTTCATCCACCACCCAAGTATTAAATATATATCTCCACATATAATAGATATTTTCATATCCAAACAAATGATATTATACAACATTTCAATTCCATAGTTTTGTCTACCTAAACTATAATAGAGTTGAGTTTTCTATGTGACCTCGGGTGTTCCCCTCCATATACTAGAGTCCACTGACTTATGGAATGGGCCTCAAACATTCATGGGGATACTATTACCTCAAACATAAAGTTAGAGGTTTATGCTGAAATCTAATAAAATACTGAAAAGAACGGATTTTATAATGGAAATTGCTATAATATATAAACATAATATAATAATTCTAGTGGGAAACCCATAATATAGAATATAAAATCAAACAATATTTTAGATGATTCATCAATATAAACATAGAAACAAAAAAATAAATTTACATAAAAGGCATTATAAAAAATATAGTATGAAACCTTATATGATATATATATATAGAATAATAACTAAATTAAATAAATAATATAATGTTATTTGGACCAAATCACAAGTTAAACCCTTCTAAATACTTGAACTCTGATACATTGGTCATAATGTTCCACTTTTCAAACACCAAGAGTATATGTAATCACAAAATTAAATAGATGGTCTACCCAAATACATTAAAACCCTTTCCATGTACACATGTTATGGGAGAGTTTAATGACCCATTAGTATTCCCCTACATACCTCGACTTACTATGTTCTAGTGATCAGGTAGATGAATGTGAAAGCATATGGTGTATATAATTTTTTGGTTAGTGATACTCACCAACCAAGAGATATAACACATTAATATTGATAAAAAGTAAAACCTAGTTTCCATCACGAACATAAGACATGAAAACTCTAAAGGATCACACTTATTCTACCCTACTTAGGCTAGGTCCCACTTGACTATAATTAATGACTCGTATACCTCCATGTACCAATGAGGTATACCACATTGTAACTCTCTTTTAATTAGACATAATCATTAGGTGGTCTCACTATATCCAAAAATAATCTCTCATGGGAGTCCCACTTTAACCATAAGTCATATCATTTCTCATAAAATTATAAAAAATGAAAATATCATGGTAAATAATGATCATATTAGAAATATAATAATGGAAAATCAAGGAGGTATTAACTATCTATAACAACTATCAAACATTAATGAAAATAAAAAATGGTAGTAAAGAATTCCTACATAATCAAATATCAAATTAACCCAAATACCAAGATAAAATAAATTGGTTATAAATCATGGATATTAATTATATAAAATAAAAAACTAAGAGATTATTCCCTACCCCTTCTCAGCTCACTGGTTCTCAATGAATATATCACAAAACTATACATAGAGAACCTCAAAATATATAAAATATATTGAAGGTAATCATAGAGATCGACTATAACAACATGATAATATAACATTGATGCTGCATTTTAATCCCTTGAATTATATATCACATAAACATCCATACAATGATCCATCAGATCATTTATCACATCCCAATTAACAAGTGAGTTTTAGGAATATGGTCTTACCAAAAGTTGTTCCATATAGGATGTGGGTATTATCTATCATATAAAACTAAAAATACTTCCTTAGAACCATTTACCATATCTCTTATAGCCTCCTTAGTCACCAAACTTAATCCATACAATGAATGAGGAGATAAATTCTTATGTGAGTCTATCTCAGCTAGGTAAAGAAATCAGTACATGTGATCTCATAAGTAAAATTAGTTAAGAACCTAAAGAAAAAAAATGAACCCTATGGTAAACCTAGAAACCACCTCCCTTAGGGTCATATCTCAATCAATAGGGTAGTCATGCAAAAAATTTTCTTTACCGACTACATGACCAATTACTTCATTTGATATGGGATTCAGACAACATCACTAATAAGGAAAATAATATCCTCATAAAAAAATCTATGGAGGGACCCAACAAATTCTTAATCTATATCTTGATCCACATTGAGGATTACTTTAACATGAGGGATACTTCCCCCAATTTCAATTATCAGTATTTATCAAGATATCATATGGACAATCTCCCACTTCAAAATTATGTTTACTCAAGACTAAGTTATTTATGAACTACACAAGTTATAAACATATCAAGAATATCAACACATCCCAAAGTATGATAAAGTCCAATTTCAACCATCACTCAATTAGTAACAGTGTATCAAACCATTCCCAAAGGTTACACAAGACATTGATAACAACCTCTGTGTGATCTCTCAACTCACTCAACAAAACTTTTTTTCCTATGGAAGTGGAATATAAGAATTGAAAATTGATTTTCAAGGAAATTTATAAAAACTGTTAGCATAATTATCTAGGATAAAAAATATCAAAAATATTAATCATAATTTCTATATTTTTGAGTTTTGTGTTTTAATAAATAATTTCCAAGAAAGATAAAATCTTATATACTATTTTAATGAAATTTTTTTGAGTTCCCTTGATTCTAGTCATCGATAGCCAAAAAATATTTATTATATTGAAATAGTATACATAATATCACATACCTAGGATCCATAGTTTAATATTCCATAGAAACACG
Organism: Viscum album; assembly: GCA_963277665.1. Taxonomy (NCBI): domain Eukaryota; kingdom Viridiplantae; phylum Streptophyta; class Magnoliopsida; order Santalales; family Viscaceae; genus Viscum; species Viscum album. Next base: position 552,316,547 of record OY728146.1, read on the forward strand.
ACATGTATATAATAATTAAATTTATATTTCAAAAGCATAAAGTATATAGTTTTTGAAAAATTATATTATTGATATCTATTATTTCATTTTTATAACCATAAAATTTATTTATAATATTCTACTTCATTACGAGGGAAAAAGAGGAAAATAATAAAGGGTAGAGCTTTGATTCCCTATATTGAATTCAAAGAAGCCATATACATCATGATCAGGACATACTAAACATAATAAGAATGAATAATCAAAATAGATCAATAAGTTATACATGTAAAAAACATAATGAATACATAATCATTAAAAAAATAATGAACAATGTCCATAATTGTGGGAACACATATTTTAGGATATCATAAACATATCATCAAGTCCTTATACCAAGACATCATACCTAAAAAGTAATAACACTTCCATTACCCTATCTATGTTATCTCAGGAGAATTATCAATGCTCTAAGGGGATATATAATTTTGTTCCCAATCATTACATTAAACACCAAATTCATTCAATCATAAAATAAAAAGTTATAAATAATATAATGAAAAATGTTCAATAATTAACAACTTAAATAAAAATAATAATATTAAATAAGGATTTCCTTATAGTGTATATCTATATTGAATCAAGTGATATAAAACATTTCAATAATTTTTCCTATATAATTAGTTGGTATGACTATCTAGGTGAGTATCATTTAATCTAAATAATTAAATATAGTGTATTCCCAATGTGGAGTAAATGTTAATCAATAATCATAAAAAAGTATCATATGAAATGATTGTTAATGTAACAATCAAATGTGTAACTATGGAAATAGAAACCAAGGATAATATCCTATCATCGACTTAATGGATAATTCACAGTATGTGTGATGTTTATACATAAATACACAAAAACCAAGTTACCCCCACACATACATAAAATTAACCTTTCAAAAAACATGTCTTCAATATCATTCTTTTGGTAGATACAAATACTGCGATGAATAATTTTTTTTACTATAAACAAATTATATTGAATGTGAATGGGTAATATAATGACTTAATAACTTAAATTTAAATGAATTCAATTGATATAAAGTAATACTTGAAAAATATAATGAAAATAAAAGAGAAATTATAAAATAATTGTAAATTGAAAAGAGAGGAGGAGCGGTTACCTTTATTTGATATTTCAAATATTTGGAACAATTTGATTATTATTTTTTAAATTTTCGAAACTGAATAGGGAATTCTAAGATTTATTTTTAAGAGATAAATAATGAGGATTAACAAATTAGAATCTGATAGAATCTTTTGATGTAGTGAGTATTTATAGGTGAATGTGGAGGGGGATTTGTATAAATAGTTGAATAATTTATCATTTTTTCTCAATAATATGAATAATAATTATTATTCTGTCTATAAATAGTAATTTTAAAAATATTGGATGAAACTTATCTTAATTATATCATCTATTATGTATTTTTATAACTATATATGCCTTATTTCATTATATAAAATATTTATCATATCTCACCATTAATGTATGTATTTTACAATTTATGGAAAATACAAAACCTCACTATTATCCAATTTTAATGTCCCAAATACAAATTTAAATCTGATTTTGTTAAAATAAATCTACAATTATGTGGAATTATTTTTTATATGAAGCCCCAAAATTACTTGAAATTTCAGGTTTTTGGTGTATATGAAATTTATTTTTTAAAGGTTAATCATATTATTTCTTTATTATTTTTAGATAATTAATTATAATTTATATTTTTTAAGGCTATTTTTGGGTATTTTTAATTATTAAATAATGGTTATTAATTCATTTAAACATAAAAATCAATTTACTTTTCCAATTACAAGGTTACTATTCTGGAAATAATATTTCTAATGGCTAATTAATTCATTATAATAATTATATTCACTTTTAAACCCATATATACTCCTTCAATCCTAAACATTTTATTTTCTTATTTTTCTCTCAATGTTATTTATACATTTTTAATGAATTTCCTACCTCGCTTATAATAATTTGTTTTTTAAGAAAATGATATTTTCAAATGTTGTATTTATGGGAGACAATAACTCATAAGATTTCTAAATTATATTTATGGTATTTACTTGTTTTTATTATAAAATTTTAAATTAATTTATCTTATATAATGTATTTATCCTGTATTTATAATTTTCTATAATGAAGAATCAAAATATTGTATTTTTTTTCATACGAGAGGTCTCAAGTCTTACATTTTACCATATTAAATAATTTTGACCTTGAAATATAATAAAGGAAATTTGTGAAGTTAATTGAAAAAGGAGGAGTTGAAAAGTCCTAAATTTATACTTATTCAACATTGTATTGATTTTCACATTTATATTTAGACTGATATCAAAAAAATTAATATATATGATAATGTGATGTTTAGATAACATTCACATAGAGAGTTCTCTATGACTAGTTTCATGATATGATCATTCATATTCCTTGAAATTAAATTGATTCTATGTTTATTATTTATAAATTCATTATTATGTTTGAATTTTATTAAATATAAAGATACTATAAAGGAATACATTTTTCTTTAGTTTTGAAAAATAACATATCAATTATGTATGAGTTACATTGTAATGGGTTTATAGAAGACAAAGTTTTCACATACATTAAATCATTCAACAATATATATTGATTTAAACATTATTATTTTCTAAAGTAATTTAAACTTATAATTTTATAATTTTTTTGCTTTAATATTACTTGATTTTCATGCTAAAATGCTATATTTTCCTAGTGTAACTCCCTAAACAATACCACCAGTCTGAGCAAGAGAGTCACAAGAACTCATGCATATCTCCAAATATGAAAGAGGTTGTTGACTAGTAATGAGGGTATGAAAGCCATCAGTGGGGTGACTATACCCACATTATCATATCCTTTCACCAATAGTATAAATTAAATATTATAACTCTAAGTAAACTAAGTGGAAGAAAAATAATGTCAAATAGAAGACATGTCATATAATTAATAAATGGGATCCCCATGTGGAAATCCAAACCCGAGTAATAGTGCATAAAGTAAAGTAAATAAAACTATATGGAAATCCTTTTTTGCCTATCCTAGTCCCACCACTAGCTCCATGCTCCATGACTAATATATTTTTCATTGTCCCCTTGTTCTTCTTTGGAACCCTTTACATGAAGTCTTCATATGAAATGTGTAGAGACCCAAAGCCTGACGTAAATTGACATTACATTACATTTTCGGAATACTTAGTACATAACAAAAACACACACACAAGGATCGTAATAGTTTAGTGTCTTTGGAAACTCGGAATATAATCTTCTAATCCTGGTGAAAGATCTTCAACATCTCCCATAAAGATCTTCCTTTTTTTATACCTAAAACCTTTCTTTATATCCTAGGAAAAGAAAACATAATAGGGTGAGCTCAAATGCTCAGTAAGGATAAACAAAAGAAATATCAATCACATCATATACATAAGAATATAGCTTTTGGAAACCTTAACCAGCAAAGGAGCTCACAATATCATAACATGGGATAAATCATAGAAGTGAAATGTAATCCCAATAATCATAACTTAAAACATGAAACTTTGTGGCATACACACATAATCATAGATAATCATTTCTTGTTATTCAAGACTCATTGCCAATACTATCTTAGTATACAAAGTCCCTTTCTCAACCGAGTCACCCTCGTTTCAGTCTTGTTTCACTGAACTGGTATAACCTACCATTCCAGCCATGTCTATCTCATGAGATATAAAATCTTTACCCAATGAATTGGAGGGATATATAGGTCCCACCCATCTTATAATGAATCCTTTCTTATGTGTACCACATAATCATAAATCATACATCATCGCATAACACATGTAACAAAAATGGGATTCTTGAAACATCATGACATCAAAAAACAAACCATATAAGGTAAATGACTTCATAAAAATAATTCCCTCACAACATAATCAAATCAATGTAATAATAGGGATAAAAACAGAACCCTATATTATCTTAGATGGAAAATAATTTTGATAAAACATTTGAACTCCATTCTTGAGGAAAATATCCTTTCTACTTCAAAAACCCTTTTCTTTTCTTAACATGTCATACAATTATAAACTAAAAGAAGTTGATTAAAAATAAACTTGAAAACTTATAAAGGAAGATTCTTGGAAATAATGTTTTAAAAATCCATTCTTGTCGTATAAGTTAAAAATAACATTCTCCTCATACTTTTGTCGGAAATGTCAAAAAGTACCTCGTACGAAAAATGAAAAAATATTCCTTTCATATCTTTTACTAAAAACTCACTGGATGGTAAAATAGGATTTAAACAATTAGAGGTGAATGGGAATAATATTACATATTGAGGAAACATGGATGTGGATAATAAAATACACCCCAGTAAATGCCAAAGTATAAACAATCTCGGATAAAAATGAGATTGTGATATTTCCCTTACCTTAGGTCCGACTTGATTTTTAAGTGTCCGAACCTCCTGTATAATGATTTAAATCATGTTATTGACTTATTGTAGAATCATATTCATTGTTATTATATCATATATGGTCCACTTATGACTTTATATTACCCGTTCTTTTGTAAATTCATGTTAAAGTAGCGTTTTGGGTAAAATCGTCTCATTTGTCGTTCGTGTTTTTAACTTGTAATTATTCATATGATTACTTAGATCATGATTACATAATTACAGAATATAAAAAATGATATATATATATATATATATATTCAGAATATAAATATATAATAAATCATTAAATGGAAAGAAATACACCGTTCATGGAGACGGTAGTCCGTACGTACGCATGAACGTTGTTTTCGTTTCCTTATTGAATTAGATGGAATTAAGTAGATGACATACATATAAATATAAATAATTCCAGTATCATTATTAGGTCATATATTTCATTATTACTTATTATATATACTTTATAGTCATTCATGAATGGATAATCATTGAGAATGAATCTCACCGCGTCGTGGAGGCGGTAGTCCGTACGTACGCACGAGCGATGATATCGTTCCCATAGTCGTGGAATTGTGTTGAAGTGTATGTATACTATTTCAGTATAAATATAACTTTATAATAATCATATATAGTTACTCATTACACCATTATACCCATCCAATTAAGGTGGTGACTGAAAATAGATTACACCACGGCGTGGAGACGGTATTCCGTACGTACGCACGCGCGGTGATTTCCTTTTTCCGTAGGATGGATAGAAGGTTAATTAGAGTTGTTTCATATTTATAATAACATATAAGTATATAAGAAATACTTATGTTATTACTTTATCATGAAACAACTAAAGAATAAGAAGTTGAAGAAGAAAGAAATGGAAAAAGATCGGTAATGGGTATTACCTCTTTTTGACGCGGCTTCACTTATCCTCCAATTAAAGAACTAAGGATGGTCTTTGAAGAAGACCAGGACCTCTAGGATGATACTAAGGAAGTGGAGAAGAGATTTCGGCAGGGTTTGGCCGAGCTTGAATTCTCAAATTTGTGTGAGGAGGAGAGGGAGGAGGTTCCCTTTTATAAGGGAGGAGAGGGGCATCTTAGGAAAATCTCAAAATATTATTTTATATTAAAGTCAAATTCGGTTTATAATGGTTCCAAATGGTATTATTTCGAAGATAAAGTGGGGATGGGTCGAACGCCTCTCATCCAATAGGATTTAGACAAGTTTAGGTTATTATTTTAACCTTATCAATTAGATTTAACTCTAAGTTAAATAATTTAACTTTTACTGTGTCTTTTTGTTTTCTTACACTATATGGTTAATAAACTTACTATATGAAGCCAAACGAACCCCAAGATGTTTATTATTAATATAGTTATCCTTATCTAAGTCATTTGGCAGAACCTTAGATTTCTAGGAATTAAATAACAGTTAATAATATAATATTTGTTTTAAAAACTAATTTATGTCAATTTTGACACTATTTGGTACATGATTTTTATGAAATTTTTAACAGAATGATAAGTTCGAAACAAGTTACTTAAATAAATACTAACATGTCATATTAACCTATAAAATTAGTTTAATTCATAAAAAGTCTTAAATTACATTTATTTTGGTATTTATAACATCAATTATGTCAATATTTCATTAATAAGATAATTACTGCATCATCTTTGTGTCATAAATAAATTAAATTATTTGATGTCTAAAAATTACAAATAAAATACCATTATGTATGAAATCTTTTTATCTTTCCAATTAATATTTATAGTCGAAATTATATTATGTATAACCCTATATTAAATTTTTTTTAGTAAATAAACTTTGATTTTAACTCTTTTAACTCTTCTTTAAATTAAATAATAATAAATGTCCTAATCTAATCCAAGTGGGACTAAATGATAATATTTAACACTTAAGGTTGTTTTTGGTAGAGATACAATTTTCCAATAGGATTAGTACATGTGTTAGGGTAATATTAATATCATTTTTACCCTTAATTACCTTATTTACCTTTAACCGTGGTAAATAAAAGTAAAAAGTTACTATTCACCAAAAATTATTTTCATCTCATTGAACCACATTTTACTTACTGACATCAACCGTGTCTCTCTGATTTTTTAAATTCCATTCATAGAAGCGGTAAAATTAAGATTTATGAAAAAATTAATTTTTTTTAACTACCACTTAGTAGTTTCACTATTCATCAAAAATTGAAGTTTTTCAGAAAAATGCCAAAATTTCACCCTAAGCTATAATTGATATTCAATTTAAAAAATGATTTCTATTTTACAAAATTCCCAACATATAAGTTGCATTAATTAATTTTATAATTAATTTCCGCTGTCACAACAAATAGCGTGTTTTTAAGAGATAATAACTATCAAAAGATTAACACTTGTTTATGTCTGGTGTAAATGTGAAATTACATCCAATGAACAACATTGTATTGAATTGTAAAAATATATTCTAAATATACTTTAAAACCACTCAAATTAATAATTTATCACTATTAATTATTTCGATTAAAAAAGTTGTTTTTAATTAAAATTTAGTAATTTTCACTATTCATCAGAAAAAGAAAGTTATCCGAAAAGTACCAAAATTTCACCCTAAGCTAATTTCGATATTACGAATCCAAAAATGAATTCCATTTTGAAAAATAAAATTTTCAAAATTTCAAAAAGTGGTTATTACTATTCATAACGGCTAGTTTTAATAATATTTTAATAGCATATTGTTGTTTAGTGAAACTCGTTATTGAGTACTACACACGCTATCGAGGAAGGTCGCGATTGCGTGTAATGGAAGGCAAGTCAAGGATGCGTGTTGTGAAAGCTTCTTTTGGTGTAGTGTACAACACAAGACATTAATGAAATTAAAAAGAATATTTTTCATAAAATTTCAGGGTGTTACATTCTACCCCCCTTAAAATGAATTTCGCCCTCGAAATTCGTCGGGGTTATAAATGGTTTACTATTCAAAAGTTTCTTTAATAGAAACTCACATCGTAAAAAGGAATACCAAAACAAATCTTTAAAAACAAAAGTATGAAACGTAATGGTTACCCAAATAAACTAATCATTGGGTTTCCACATAGGTGAAATTATGGATATGGAAGAGAAATCTAACCATCATGTTCTGATGGAGAGTGGTAGAGAAAATGGCTATGGAAAAGCCAGCAATCACAAAGCCATAAATTTGTGACGATCTAGGGTACCATCTGATTCATCGGATATAAGGGCACTAGGACAACATTTTTGGTTTTCAAGATCATTTCCCTAAAGTTGAAGATTTGAATTAGAATAAATACTTACTTTATTTTGGTACAATCTCACTGTTGTTCATGACTTGAACAATTTCCACTTCATCTCTTAAGTAAATAAAGTTGAATTTGTTATTCGTGAAGTGTTAGCAGATCATGTGATAGAATGACGAGTCATTCCATCTGTCTTAAACAAAAGGTTAGAAAAAATAATATACATAAGTCGATCTATAGTGAGATTAATCATATATGGTTCCTAAAATGGACTTATACTTCATATATCATACTGCTTAATATAATAAAACTAGTTTCTATGAAACAAGGACTTCCTGTAGGCCAGTGGTAGGTGATAAAGGCCAGTCGCACTTCGGTTGTGGGTTCGATTTCCACAGCCTTGTCCGACGCGATGGGCTGTCGCCCGTCCTGCAGGTTGTCCTTTTTCTAAAACTATATTACTATAACATCCCATCAATAATATCGAAAATACTTCTATCCTTAAACAATACTAACTTATGTCCAACATAATTCATTCCAATCTTTAGGCTTATCCATAATACTGCAGTCCACTCTCATAACATAGTGAAAATGATTACCAGAGATTTAACACCATCGTCGATCCCCATATATCATAAGATATGTTTTTTTGGTCACATTCCAAACATTCAAAGTCCTTAATAATGTATTCTCTTGAATACATTAGTTAAAACATGAATGCACTTAAATGTTAACACTTTCCACATACCAAAATCCTCAAAATTCTATATACTCAAACCATGATATCACTTAGTCCTTATATCAATCATGAGCTCATGAATACTGTTAAATATTTCATTTTCTCGTTTCCCTTCATTATTCGCATATCATCTTATTTCCAAAAATATCTCAATCACTTTGAATACCACATTAGACCAATACATAAATATTCCAATACTCCATGATAAAACATTATTTTGGAATCCCATTACATAAACACTTAATCATTCCACCACATCGTTGTCATATTCAACATTTCCAATAGTGATCGCATGTGACTTCCCTTTGTACTTTGCCTTAAGCGGTTTCTCATGTCGATCATCACTAACCCTTGGATTAGGGAATTTATTAGAATAATGCCCCATTTCCTTGCACTTGAAGCATTGAAGTGTTGGTTGTGCGTTCTCTGCGGTGTTTGCTTTATTCACATCATTAGAATCCCTTTTTCCATTACTTCGACATTCAGCTTCTCGATGACCTTCTTTTCCAAAATTAAAACATTTTCTAGTCCCGTTAAGACTATCTCCACCATGCTTCTTTCCACACTTTGTGCATAAGGAAACATTCATCTTCTTTTCACCATTATTCTGGGATTTCTCCTTGAACTCCATCTTTCGTTTCTTGTCAAAACCATGAGATGGATATGTAACACCAACTTCCATTTCTACCTTGATAGCACAACGCACAATTTCTTCATAGCTAATGAAGTCTCTTATAGCTAATGCCCTTTGAAGACTTGGTTTTAAGCCACTGAAAAATCGATCAACTTTACTTTCAGGTTGGATGATAATGCCAGATGCATACCTTGCAAGTCTTGTAAAATTCGCTTCGTATATACCAACAGATTCATCATCCTTCTGCTTCAGCTCAAGAAACTCCTTTTCCATCTTTGTTCGAAGAATACGAGGGAAGTACTTACTAAAAAACAAGTTCTTGAACGCGTCCCATTCCATGGACTCAATTTCATCTCTTGGCCTCGTATTCTTGATAAGATTCCACTATTGATCAGCTTCACCGTCCAAACGATATACTGCTAAGATGACTTTATCATGCTTAGAACATTGAAGAACTGAAAATATCTTTTCAGTGGTACTGATCCATTGTTCAGCAACAAGTCGATCAGAAGACCCACTGAAAGAAGGTGGACGTTGCCTCATGAAGGACTCAATAGAATATTGTTCCCTTCTCTGCTCATTTGGAAGTCCAGAATGATTCATATCTTGTGTAAGTATAGCAATAAGATTTTTCACTCCATCTCCCATAACATTTGTTTGTTCAGGAGGGCAATCATTGCATTTTCCATTGCATTGATCAACACGGTTTTTTCGGGTTCCAGCCATCGTCTAAAACCCAAAAACAATAGTGTGGGAGGCAAAAATCATGCTAGGGAAAACAACATAATAAAGGGGGAGTACCTTCAATATATAACATCTTAGGTTTAATTCTACGATCGTTAGCGTAATTCTAGTACTATAACCTATACGTATACTTAACCTTAGGGACATCCCTAGACATAGACATACCTTAGAAATATCTCTAGGGATCTCACTAACGTTTTCGCATCCTAGTTTCCAAAGGTTGACTAAACCTTTCCTCTGATACCAACTGTAGAGACCCGAAGCCTGACATACATTGACATTACATTACATTTGCGGAATACTTAGTACATAACAAAAACACACACACAAGGATCGTAATAGTTTAGTGTCTTTGGAAACTCGGAATATAATCTTCTAATCCTGGTGAAAGATCTTCAATATCTCCCATAAAGATCTTCCTTTTTTTTATACCTAAAACCATTATTTATATCCTGGGAAAAGAAAACATAATAGGGTGAGCTCAAATGCTCAGTAAGGGTAAACAAAAGAAATATCAATCACATCATATACATAAGAATATAGCTTTTGGAAACCTTAACCTGCAAAAGAGCTCATAATATCATAACATGGGATAAATCATAGAAGTGAAATGTAATCCCAATAATCATAACATAAAACATGAAACTTTGTGTCATACATACATAATCATAGAGAATCATTTCTTGTTAGTCAAGACTCATTTCCAAGACTATCTTAGTGGACAAAGTCCGTTTCTGAACCGAGTCACCCTCGTTTCAGTCCTGTTTCACTGAACTGGTATAACCTACCATTCCAGCCATGTCTATCTCATGAGATATAAAATCGTTACCCAATGCATTGGAGGGAGATATAGGTCCCACCCATCTTATAATTAATCCTTTCTTATGTGTGCCACATAATCATAAATCATACATCATCGCATAACACATGTAACAAAAATGGGATTCTTGAAACATCATGACATCATAAAACAAACCATATAAGGTAAATGACTTCATAAAAATAATTCCCTCACAACATAATCAATTCAATGTAATAATAGGTATAAAAATAGAACCCTATATTATCTTAGATGGAAAATAATTTTGATAAAACATTTGAACTCCATTCTTGAAGAAAATATCCTTTCTACTTCAAAAACACTTTTCTTTTCTTAACATGTCATAAAATTATAAACTAAAAGAAGTTGATTAAAAATAAACTTGAAAACTTATAAAGGAAGATTCTTGGAAATAATGTTTTAAAAATACATTCTTGTCGTATAAGTTAAAAATAACATTCTTCTCGTACTTTTGTCGGAAAAGTCAAAAAGTACCTCGTACGAAAAACGACAAAATATTCCTTTCATATCTTTTACTAAAAACTCACTGGATGGTAAAATAGGATTTAAACAATTGGAGGTGAATGGGAATAATATTAAATATTTATGAAACATGGATGTGGATAATAAAATACACCCCAGTAAATGCCAAAGTATAAACAATCTCGGATAAAAATGAGATTGTGATATTTCCCTTACCTTAGGTCCGACTTGCTTTGTAAGTGTCCGAACCTCCGGTATAATGATTTAAATCATGTTATCGACTTATTCCAGAATCATATTCATTGTTATTATATCATATATGGTCCACTTATGACTTTATATTACCCGTTCTTTTGTAAATTCATGTTAAAGTAGCGTTTTGGGTAAAATCGTCTCATTTGTCGTTCGTGTTTTTAACTTGTTATTTTTCATATGATTACTTAGATCATGATTACTTAATTCCAGAATATAAAACATGATATATATAAATATATTCAGAATATACATATATAATAAATCATTAAATGGAAAGAAATACACCAGTCATGGTGACGGTAGTCCGTACATACGCATGAACGCTGTTTTCGTTTCCTTATTGAATTGAATGGAATTAAGTAGATGACATACATATAAATATAAATAATTACAGTATCATTATTAGGTCATATATTTCATTAGTACTTATTATATATACTTTATAATCATTCATGAATCTTTAATCATTCAGAATGAATCTAATCGCGTTGTGGAGACGGTAGTCCGTACGTACGCACGAGCGATGATATCGTTCCCATGGTCGTGGAATTGTGTTGAAGTGTATGTATACTATTTAAGTATCAATATAACTTTATAATAATAATATATAGTTACTCATTACACCATTATACCCATCCAATTAAGGTGGTGACGGAAAATAGATTACACCACGACGTGGAGACGGTATTCCGTACGTACACACGCGCGATGATTTCCTTTTTCCGTAGGATGGATAGAAGGTTAATTAGAGTTGTTTCATATTTATAATAACATATCAGTATATAAGAAATACTTATGTTATTACTTTATCATTAAACAACAAAATAATAATAAGTTGAAGAAGAAAGAAATTGAAAAATATCGGTAATGGATATTACCTCTTTTTGATGCGCCTTCACTTATCCTCCGCTTAAAGAACTAAGGATGGTCTTTGAAGAAGAACAGGACCTCTAGGATGATACTAGGGAAGTGGAGAAGAGATTTTTGCAGGGTTTGTCTGAGCCTGAATGCTCAAATTGGTGTGAGGAGGAGAGGGAGGAGGTGCCCTTTTATAAGGGAGGAGAGGGGCATCTTAGGAAAATCTCAAAATATTATTTTATATTAAGGTCAAATTCGGTTTATAATGGTTCCAAATGGTATTATTTCGAGGATAAAGTGGGGATGGGTCTAAATCCTCTCATCCAATAGGATTTAGACAAGTTTAGGTTATTATTTTAACCTTATCAATTAGATTTAACTCTAAGTTAAATAATTTAACTTTTACCGTGTCTTTTTGTTTTCTTACACTATATGGTTAATAAACTTACTATATGAAGCAAAACGAACCCCAAGTTGTTTATTATTAATATATCTATCCTTAAATAGGTCATTTGGCCGAACCTTATATTTTTAGGAATTAAATAACAATTAATAATATAATATTTGTTTTAAAAACTAATTTATGTCAATTTTGACACTATTTGGTACATGTTTTTTATGAAATTTCTAACAGAATGATAAGTTCGAACCAAGTTACTTAAATCAATACTAACATGTCATATTAACCTATAAAATTAGTGGAATTCATAAAAAGTCTTAAATTACATTTATTTTGGTATTTATAACATCAATTATGTCAATATTTCATTAATACGATAATTACTGCATCATCTTTGTGTCATAAATAAATTAAATTATTTGGTGTCTAAAAACTAAAAATAAAATACCATTATGTATGAAATCTTTTTATCTTTCTAATTAATATTTATAGTCGAAATTATATTATGTATAACCCTATATTAAAAATGTTTTAGTAAATAAACTTTGATTTTAACTCTTTTAACTCTTCTTTGAATTAAATAATAATAAATGTCCTAATCTAATCCAAGTGGGCCTAAATGATAATATTTAACACTTAAGGTTGTTTTTGGTCGATATACACTTGTCCAATAGGATTAGGACATGTGTTAGGGTAATATTAATATCATTGTTACCCATAATTACCCTATTTACCTTTAACCGTGGTAAATAAAAGTAAAAAGTTACTATTCACCAAAAATTATTTTCATCTCATTGAACCACATTTTACTTACTGACATCAACCGTGTCTCTCAGATTTTTGAAATTTCATTCACAGAAGCGGTAAAATTAAGATTTATGAAAAAATTAATTTTTTTTAACTACCACTTAGTAGTTTCACTATTCATCAAAAATTGAAGTTTTTCAGAAAAATGCCAAAATTTCACCCTAAGCTATAATTGATATTCCAAGTTAAAAAATGATTTATATTTTATAAAATTCACAACATATAAGTTTCATTAATTAATTTTATAATTAATTTTCGTTGTCACAACAAATAGCGTGTTTTTTAGAGATAATAACTACCAAAAGATTGACACTTGTTTATGTCTGGTGTAAATGTGAAATTACATCAAATGACCAACATTGTATTGAATTGTAAAAATATATTCCAAATATACTTTAAAACCACTCAAATTAATAATTTATCACTATTAATTATTTCGATTAAAAAAGTTGTTTTTAATTAAAATTTAGTAATTTTCACTATTCATCAGAAAATGAAAGTTATCCGAAAAGTACCAAAATTTTACCCTAAGCTAATTTTGATATTACGAATCCAAAAATGAATTCCATTTTGAAAAATAAAATTTACAAAATTTCAAAAAGTGGTTATTACTATTCATAACGGCTAGTTTTAATAATATTTTAATAGCATATTGTTGTTTAGTGAAACTCGTTATTGCGTACTACACACACTATCGAGGAAGGTTGCGATTGCGTGTAATGTAAGGCAAGTCAAGGATGCGTGTTGTGAAAGCTTCTTTTGGTGTAGCGTACAACACAAGACATTAATGAAATTAAAAAGAATATTTTTCATAAAATTTCAGGGTGTTACAAAATGAGATGACCATACATGATGTGAGTAATACAATTCAGTAAGACACCACCCATGCATCCTTAACAAGCATGTACAAGTATAATAAGGGAATTCCATGATATCAATAAATTTCCAAGAAAACATAAACCATCATGTAACAAGAACCTATGTGATAACTAGGATACCATGAGCCCCGTACATACCTACTTCAAATCCATGATAGATGGAATATAAATATATCAGTGTTAATCAATAACTACCCACATGGATAGTAAACATACTACTTGACATACTCAAGGAATCATGTGAACATCCTAGTCAGAATCAACTAGGCGTCAAGTGAAACATGTTACCCTAAATCCACTAAGAATCGAGTGATCATTATACCCAATATTCAATAGGCATTGAGTAAACATGAAACATGGTATCTAATAGGAATATATTGATTCACATGAAATCCATGAAGTATCTTCACATAACTACCCTATTCTTAGGTATATCATCACCATCATCACAAGTTGTTCACACCCCCACTTTAAGGAATAACCATTTCATGGTGGTCCACCTATTTAGATAACCAAGAAAAATACCTCCAAAGGCATAATAATTTACATTATATGGTTGCACATACAAAGAAATGAACATCATGTCATCATGAGTAAATAGTTGGAATGTGCAATTCATGTGATCAATATCTAATAGGACCAAATAAGAAACAGCCATATTGATGGAAGAAAGTATCATAAATGGGTCTCACGGGCCACACACACACACACACCCATAAACAAACACCATCATTCATGGGAAAAAATCTATGTAAAATCATCGTGAATTAAGGAAACAAGAGTATACAAGAGTATAAAAGGTAATTAACTTCCTACCTAAATGTTGTTGATGTAGAAATCCATATTCCATCCATGTGTTGAATCTCGGACCACGTTTGACTCCCATGAAGAATGTTATTTCACATCATAGATGTCTATCTTAGTTCTGGTTAATTGAAGAAATATATTTAGAAAGAGACTTGAGAATATTCAATTTCAATAAGTTTTTTTTGATAATTAGATAACTCATTAATTCCATTAATTGGACTAAGTATGAGGTATATCGAAGGATAGGTTTTCAATTCACTAGATCCATTATTGATTCAAGAATGGGTCATGAATTCCTTATAAAATCTAAAATAGAACCTTAGGCCTAGACAATGAATATCAATAAACTATTTTTTCAATTCAAAGAAATCCAATATGAGATTGAAGTGGAAAAATATCTCAAGAGGATCGATCTAGAGAAACCTACCTCTAAATTTCCACTGTTCATGAGGGTTCGTCACATTCCCTCAAGTGCATCTCTTTGTATGCTAAATGTTTCTAAATAGTAGTGAGGATGTGAAGGTAGTAAAGATGGGTGACTATACCCTTATATTTGAATGAAATAACTAAGATAACCATAAGTATAAAATAGTGGAAGTAGATAATATAAAAAGACATAATAAATAGGTAGCTAAAGAATAATAAACTGAACAACTGAATAATAATCAAAATCTATTAGGTAGTTTCATATATATGGATGCATGGAATGATGATATACAAAAGGAGAATAAGGGAAACAAATATAAAATCATCATATGCATAAACTAAAAAATAGGGGGGGGGGGGGGGTTCTCCACTAGAATATCAATAATATTCTTGGTCCTCTTCTCCTCTTCTCCATCTAAAGGTAAAGCATAGAAAAGAAAAGAAGTATGGAACTTTCCCTTATGAATACTAGTAGACAAATAATATTATCAGGTACCAAAGGCATCCAAAGTAGGGTGTGAGATAAATTCTCAGGAGGCCAACACAAATGGTGTCTATAATTAATCAAAGTGGATCTTATTGATAAGAATTATGCTAGTAAAAATATTTAATCAACAATGATGAATAAATAAATAACCAATCTACTCGGGTCCTAAAAGGTCTCCCGCCGTCTCTACCAATTTCAAATCATGATCAGAAAGTGTGTCTAATTGGAAACTATATATATAGTAATATAATATATATAGTTTATTTATATATATTTCATCATCCTATATGGACCAAGGGTGAGTATATTCTAGTTTCCATATACCTAGAATACTAGGTGCTGGCTAGACCAGGGAATAACTTATTCATCCATAACTAGTATGAATGTGCCTATAAGATCAAGACAAATAGTACATGCCCTACATCTCATAATGAGTGGAATAAACCATTATATTCACTCAATTTGGTGAATCTTTAATCATTTCAACACTCTAAATAATGGATGTGGTGTGTCATTCCCATAATCAAAATAGTGTCAATGGTGTGTGATTCCATGGTCAAAACTCGATCTAAGGGAGCGTGATACCTTCATGCTCAATAAAAACTATACTACCACCCCATATCCTATAGTTGGTATTAATCATATTTATAATATAATTCATGTGTAATTACCTCTCATGTATCTCATTAGTTTGTTCTAATTACATGAAATTCAGTTCAATTTACATTATACATTTAATAAAAGATACAATGGAAGGCATGGTCTTACCACCTTTCATAAGATATTTCATTTTGACCAAAAAAATTATTTAAAGAAGGATATACACCATTTAGTAGTAATTCTAAATATTCAAACCATTCAATTATTTATAACAAGGAAATTTAATTTACAAGGGTACAAGATCCATTTAGACGGTGTCAAGGTAATAAGGTAATTACCGACATGGGAAATTCTAATTATAAGTTGGTCCACACACTTCGGAGGTGCCTTGGATTCATTGAGAAATTATGTGGGAGTGGAAATATTCAATTATAAACCAATATAAATTCTTAGAAAGAATTTCAGACATTTAATAAAACATTTACAATGGGAAAATCAAGTTGACACGCCCATGGGGTTTACATAAATGAGTTAAACATCCCCAAAGATACAAATAAAGGTTTAAAATGCATATATCAAGGGGTGTAGATCAATTAAATAGGAAGAACACAATTAAATGGATATGAATTATAAAGGAAAATGTGTAACACATTGAAAATCTACGAAAAGCACTGAAACTCGTGAAAAAATTAAGAGGCCACCTAAATTAAATCCAATGATGACTCTTTATCTAATGGTAGCCTTAGCTTTGAAGTAGGTTTAAATAAATTGAAAAAATATTCAAATAAAAAATAGGGGAAAATATATTTCACATAAATAGAATGTTGGATACAAAGATAAACTAAAATAGGAAGAGATAGGATTACAAAATATACCTTAAGATATCTATCCGTTTCAATGAATATTCATTTGAAAAATAGATATAGAAGATATCTCAAAGACTATATTTGGGTAGAGGGAGATTTATGGGAGGATAATCATTGGTTTCATATACTGGAGAAGAGGAGAGAAATTAGAAAGGGTAAATAGATTTAATTTGGGGGGGGGGAGAATTTCATTTCATGATCAAAATAGAGGGTGCATTTTTTGGCTGTATGGTTTGGCCAAACCATAATCAAAACATAATCAAGTAACTAATTAAGGATATAACCTTCATATTTATAGTTAATGATTTACTTAAACATGCGGAAACCTTGTGAAAATCCTTGAGCAAATGTCTATAGTTTTTCACACAACCATGTTCCCAAAGTTTTAAAGTTTCAGAAAAACTATGCGGCTTTTTATACACTCCTATTATTTCCCACAAGGTTAGGAGATACTGTATAGGTTGGAAAAAATGGTTTGTACTAACCATTAAGTGTAATCATTTATCCAATTTTCTAGAGCTGTAGGCCCTTAATGATCCCCATACACTCCTGGGAACTTCCTTAGGTCGCATTTCACATTACCAAGATTAAACCAAGGATATAAATTGAGAAAAATAGTTGTACCATCAGGAAAATATAGGCCATTACAACCTCTACTCCTTAAAGTATCTAATCCATATGTTTTTCTTTTAATGGTAAAGACGTATCATCATCAAAGTGTTCTAGCCACTGAGCTCGTACATCAACTTCCCATTCCTTGGTCTAATCCGGTACTCGGTCGTGCTTCCATAGCACTCGTAGCAAAGAAACCAACCTTCCTCAGAGTGTATTAATTCTTTGATCAATAATATGAATGAGGTACTCCGTAAAGGAGGAATATACACCTTTCTCAACCTCATTAGACAAAAATACATGTTACAAGTCTTGATAGTATTGGTGAAGCCTAGATACATAGAATACATCTTGAATATAATGGCATCTTTGAGGATGTGCCAAACTACCAAGCCACTATTTCGATTCTCTTAACCACATTTTAGGGTCCAAAAAAACTTAGTTAAATCTTACACTACCTCCAAATAAATATATGGACCAACCTGGGTGAGACTCAAAAGAAAACCTGGTCTTCGACATCGAACTCAATAGGTTGACAATGTCTGTTAGCATATGAATTCTATCTGGACTGAGATTTCTTTATACACTTTATAATATGATTTATGTACTCTATATTCTCCAACACAAGACATGGTCCATACATAGCTACCTCCCCTGCCTATAAAGAGCATAGAGGTGATCGAAAAGGTCTACCATATATGGTTTTATAAGGATCCATATCAATAGTAGCCTAAATGCTGTTGTTATAAGTGAACTCAATGATGGGAATATGTTTTTCCCAAGAACCCCCATTTCAAGGAAACGTGTATAGAGCATATCATCCAACACATGAATTGTTCACTCTTTATTTCCATCGGTCTATGGGTGATAGGCCAGGGTCAGAAGAACCTGTGTTTCTAAGGCCATCTCTAAATATTTCCAGAACCATGATGTAAAGTGAACATATCTATCATAAATGATAGAATGTGGGGATCCATGAAAACATAAAACCTCCATGATGTATAGTCTTTATATCTCATCAAATAAGAAGGTATCTCACATAGTTAAGAAGTGTGTGAACTTTATCAAATGGTCAATGACAACCCACACTATATTATTCCCACGAGTTGATATATGTAGACCTGTCAAAAAATACATCGAAACGTCATCCCATTTCCACTCAAGAATAGAAAATGGTTGTAAAATCCATACTGGTAGATGATTTTTTGCCTTCACCTACTAAAAGGGGGAGCACTGAGTGATGAAACCTAAAATATCTCATTTCATACCAGGCCAGAAATACTACCACCATATACCCTGATACATTTTAGTGACACTAGGGTGAACCTCTCAAGCTGAGGTGTGAAAATCCCACATCATCTCCTCTATGATGTCTTCTAGGACCCAAACACACCTCTAAAATAGTGTAGTATCATCTCTATCCATGGAACAACCTAAAAATGTACCATATATGATATGGTTTCTAATAGAAAATTGCCTTTAGTATCATAGAGTTTCCTCATTCTTACCAATTATATAAATTAGAAGTCACTACTAAGGCTATGATGATAGTATAACAATGATCCTCATGAACCTCAATGTGAATCTATATGAATAAGGCTATGATATTCCATTCGCCACAAGATTCCAGAACCACCTATGTCTAAGTCTTCTATAACAGAACATCGACTACAATATTTCCCTTATCATACATGTAGGAAAACATGAAATCAAATGACAGTAGTTACTCAAACCACCTACGCTGCTTGAGATTATGATCCTTATGTGTAAAGATGTACTTGAGGATTTTTTAATTAGTGTATACCAAAAAATTCTCTCCAAGTTGAAAGAGTATCGAATTGATTAAGGAATTAACTACAACAGCTAGCTCTAGGTCTATATTGGTTAATTCCTCTCATTAGGCCTCAACTATTGAGACCTGTACGTGAAGACTCACCTGTCTTGCATAAGAACATATCTATGGTAAATACCTAACATGCCAAAATAAATATTTTAGCTCCTAAATGACTCTGTAAGAATCAATATTAGTGATCAATTCAATATTCCCTTCAAATTCTGAATGGATGATTCACAAGATTCTAACCATATAAATTTCACACCATTCTTTATCAATCCCGTAATAGGAGCAAAAAGATGTGATAAATTGTGAAAAATGCTTCTATAATATCTGTCAACCCCAATAAATTCTAAATGTAAATGATGTTCTTGGGATGCTCCCCAGAAACGGCTGCTCTCACGTTCTTTGGGTCTACTGAAACTCCTAACTCTGAGATATTGTGACCCAAGAAGTGGACATTGTTGATCCAAAAGTGGAATTTACTGAGATTAGCATAGAGATGATGCTATATTAGTGTATTCAACATGATCTCAAGATGATTGGAATTGTAATTTATAGAGTGTTAATACACAAACATATCATCAATAAATACTAGCATGAATTAATCCATATATGGGTGGAAAACCTGAATCATAAGATCTATAAAAAAGAAGCTGTGTTCGTGAGTCTGAATGGAATGATCGGGTACTTGTATAGATTATACCTTCTCTTGAAATCTATACAAGGTATTTATGATGAAATAACACACATCAGATGGCATTCTAGCCTCAAATCAATATTTTAAAACACTCTTTCTCCTTAGAGGTGATCAAAGTGGTTATCTAGTCTAGGTAGTGCATACAAATTATTTATCATGATCTAGTTTAATTTACTGTAATCTATGAAAATTATGAGGCTAAAGTTATCATTCATAGTGAAATGAACTAGTGAATCCTAAGGAAAATTGTTGTGGTGTATAAAACCTTTTTCGTCAAGATCCTCCAACCACATCTTTTGCTCTAGAAAGTCCATAGGATCTATTCTATATAGAAGAATGGTTAATGGTTCTTCTAATGGTGCTAACTCAATGGTAAACTCTACCTCTCTCACATTAAGTAGACCATAGAAGTCTTCCAAAAAGTTGTCCCCGAAACGCTCCACTCTAAAAGGAATGGTGGAGGTATATAACCCATGACCATCAAGGTAAATACTATCGACAAGAGATATCAAATTACCCAACCAATGCTACTTGGGGCTTGATCACATAGCTTGCACATCTCATTCCCCCTTATGTAGATGTATACCTCCTGATCATGATGTAAAAATCACCATTCGATGATAGGCGTCAATGTGGTCATGATAGGGAACTAACCAGGTTCTCCCGATGAGTACTTCAAATCCCATCATGTTGAGGATGAAAATTTTACAAAAAAAAAATCCTCCTATCTCAAGGGGACAAACATTAAAATGACTAGGTCCCTATGATCATATATCCAACATGGTATCTAGAATTATAACTCCATAGAATTGTTAGATCTTGAGGACCATAATCTATAATAATCTCAGATATAAACTAGTGAGATGTGCTTGTTTTAAATAAATCATACACTAATGTGGCTGCTACAAGAATAGTACCTTGAACTATAGAAGGTTCAGCACCCTACTATTCCAGCATAGGCTGGGCTACATGTAATGGGCCTATATCATGGCCTTGAGTCACTACCTGACTGCCTTATGCATTAGTGATTTACTGGTACTTAGAATCATGAGTTTGAATACATCTTCCTTTACCTCCACCCTGTCCTAAGTGGCTGGTGGTATTCTAGCCACCTCCCTATTGCAATCCTACTATCCCCACTTCTGATCATGGAGTAGAACTAGATCTCCACTCACTAGGAATTGAGGGAATGGTTCTACATAAACACTGAATATTGACCATCCTTCCACATCCTCTACATTCCATTGTATCTCATATGCACTGAGGCTTCATGTTTCCTGGCTTCCAACACTGGTGACATATCTAAAAGTTTTCAGTATGAGGAACCTGACTAGTAAAACCTCCATGAGCAGCCTCAAAATGTCTTTTTCTCCCAAAATATGAATCAATAATAGATCTAGGTGCATAACCTACCTAACTCACACCATAAAATTCCCTAAAACATCACTATACAATAAGGGCCTATTTGAGTATTTCATAAATAACAGTCAACCTAAATACATTGAATTGCAACCAAATGGTGTATCCCAACCCATCCATGAATTGACATATAGTTATAAGATCATCACCCACTAGAGTATGAGATAACCACTATAGCTTTATAAAATGGGTAGAGTATTACATCACTGAGAAACCAACTATCTCCAAGTTCATGAATTCTCTAGGACTATTAGCCTGTAGAGTATGGGTAAAGAAATTGTCATAGAAGACCATATGGATGTCTTCCTAGACCATTTAAAGATCTTGATCTGCTAGGGTAATATTATCCCACCATCACCTGCAATAATAATGTAGCGTCTACACATCAATTCTGACCCTCTTATCTGGAGTAATCTAATGATGATCTAATATAGAAAATATAACTTCGACCCAAGACTCTGTCGTATGTGGTCCTCCATCCCCTGAGAAGGTGGGATGCTTCTACTATTGAAACTCCCTAGTCAAATCTACCATACTCAGGGAAGTTCAAACAAATCCTTTCTTTTTATAAAACATATGTAGAAATATTTCTTATAAATATGCATTAGTGTCCATGTTAGGAATATGAAGAGGTTCCATAGGTGGAACTACAGGAGGAATCACTGGCAGATCATGTCCTACAACCTCAGGTACATGGTTGTCACTGGCTTCAGGGTATGAAATGCCAAAGTAACAACTCATAAGAGATTAATGTAATTGAAAATATTTTAGATATAAAACTATGGTAGGTACAAATAATCCCTATGTAAATTATCATGCCTCTCTGCCTACATCAAAATCCAGTTCTAGGTGGTTAAAGAGACTATAATGGACATAATAATGGAATATATACCTTTCTACCCACTACTAAGGATAATTTTGAGTCTATGTCTATGTATTAGATACATATAAGAAGGATATTTTCACTAAAAAAGTCATATACATTTTAGACTTGCGCTTAATCAAATATTTAAATATCTTTATATGGATGAGTTTGGTGGATTACCATTTATGGTCCATAATACCCCATACTACTTATGAACTAAAATATGGGATCCACTTAACCTACACCATAACAATTTCTATCCCATGTGACCAACGGTACATGGATCAAAGTTCCATAATTAACTTCTTAAGGTGTCTGATTTAACCTATGTAGGAAAAAGCAGTTTGTTTAAGGAATGCTCTTTAAGGGTTAATCATCTTTTTCAAATCCAACATAAAATGTTAGTACAATTCAATACAAAATCAAGGCACTAATAATTTGAAACAATAAGATGCATTTAGAATGTAGACGTGGCATGAAAAAAATACATGTTATATTAGTCCTGTTGTGATGATAATTATGCATGTAATTCAAAGCCATAATTTTATCTGGCCATGGTAAGGAAATTTTATTTCAATCATACCAATAATAATAAAACCATTAAGAACGTGGGTCACCCAATGGTGAAGTTTTATCAACCATAAATGGCATACTCAATAACATTAATTTCCCGCCCTATGTAATTTGGGTATCCATATACATGGGATAGCTATGTCTAGGCATAGGGTTATTTCAAAATTCATTTAACTCCTAGCATCCTATACAATACCCAAACAATAAGATAAAAGGGAAATTTTCTTTGATATCACTTTTTAATGTCCAAACCCAAGATCCACTTCACTCATACACTGAGCTAGTGGGTAAAATGGCCTCAAGAACGACTTCCCATATTCTAGAGGCTTCTAACTAGTAATAATGGTGTGATGGTGGTAGAGTGGGGAGACTAAAACCTCATATCAGAGTGAAAAAACAAAGATAACCATAAAAATTTAAAAATGGAAGTAGAGAATATAAACAGACATAATAAATAAGAATACTACTAAATAATAATAAATTGAACAACTTAATAATAATCAAATTCCACTAGGAATTTTCATATACAGGGATGCATGGGATGCAGATATACAAAAGGAAATAGGGGAAAAACATATATAATCATTCTATATATAAACTACAAAATGAATGGGGGGTTCTCCACTATAATATTAAGCATATGCTCGGTCCTATTATCATATTCTACATATATAGGTAAACCATATTATATAACCAAAATAGGGTGTTTTCCCTTATCCGTATGTGTAGAAAAATAATCTTCTCGGGTTCCAAGGGCAGCCTGAGTAGGGTGTGAGATAAAATCTGAGTATGCCAAAACCAATGATGTCTAGTAGTAATCCAAGTGGTGCTCATAACTAAATTTCATGAAGTTAATAACATTTAATTTACAATTCTAAATAAATAAATAACCCTCCCACCTAGGTTCCTAAAGGACACTTGTGTCTCTACATTAATTGGATCCTTGACAAAAATTGTGTCTAATCAGTAACTATACATATAGTAATATAATATATATAGTTTAGTTATATATTTAATCCACCTATATAGACCAAGGGTGTGTAGATACTAGTGGCCAAATACCAGGAATACAAAGTGTTGGGTGCATTGCGGTGTTACTCAGTCATCCGTAACTACTATGAACAAGCCTATAAACTCAAGGCCAAGGGTCCATGACCTATATCTCATAATTAGTTGGGACACCATTATTTTCACTCAATATGGAGAGTGTTTCATCATTTTAACACACTAAAAAATGGATGTGGCATATCATTCCCATAATCCAAATAGTGTTAATGGCATGAGAAGTCATGCTCAACACCCGATGTAAGGTAGCATGATACTCTCTTGCTCAACAGAACCCTTACCATCATACCACATCCTATATAAAGGTGTAATCATATTTATAATATAATTAATGAGGCATAACCTCCCATGTATCTCATTATTCAAGTCCAATTACATGTAGGACTTCTCATTTCACATTAATCATTTAATAAAATATACAATGGTAGGCATGGCCTTTCCACCCTTCATAATCCATTTCATTTTAACCATACAGTTCATTTAAAGAAGGGTAACCACCATATCTAATCCATTCTAAAAATTAAATATATTCAATTCTTTAGGAAAATACAATTTAATTTGTAAGGATCTAAGATTCATATATAAGGTTTTAAGTAAATTAGGTAATTAATCACATGGGAAATTACAATTATAAGTTGGTCTAAGGACATAGAAGGTTCCTTGGAGTCATTTTTAAATGATATGGGAGTTTTAAAATTCAATTAAAACTCAAGATGAATGCATGGGAGGTGTTTTTATCATTTAATCAATCATTTAAAAATGGAAAATAAAGATGGAACACCCATGGAGTGTTTATAATAGAGGCTCACATCCTCTAACCTACTAAATAATGTTCAATAGACATATATCACACTATTTAGATCAACTTAACATGATGAACTAAATGAAATGGAGATGCACTGAAATGTCTGGAATGTGGAACAATGGAAAGATATGAGAAACATGAAAAACATGGAGAAACTGATGATACCAACTACCATAGGTTCATTGAATAATCCTAGTTAGATGACAACCTCATATTTGAAGTAGGTAAAAATAAATCGACAAAACGGTTTGATGCCCTAAAAATAAGGGAAAAGGGATTTAAAATAAATAATAAAATGGATTAAAAGATAAATTAAATAGGAATGGGGAGGACTTGATATCATACCTTAAGCTATCTGATTCCTCTAATGAATCACAGTTCAGAAAAAAGTTGTAGAATATATCTTAAAGCCAAGATTTAGATTTAGGGAGATCTTTGGGAGGAGAAATTTTGTTTCATATACTGTATAAGTGGAGAGAAAGGAGAAAGGTTAAATAAATTTAATTAAAAGAAAAAATGACATTTCACTTTCAAAATAGAGGTTACATAGTTTTCCTCCATGGGTTGGTGAAACTGTACGCAAAATGTGATCAAGAAACTGCTTAAGGATAGACCCTGCACGGTTATGGCACACTGTTTACTTAACTATGTGAAAATAAACTGTAAAATGTTTATTTTTTTCCACAAGGATGTGTTCCGAGATTCATATGGTTAAAGAAAATCTATACAGCTCTTGCTGTACTTCGATTTCACCCCACACAATTTGGAGAGACCATGCGGGTTGGGCATCACCATTTCTAATAACTATAAGGCCTATTAATTTTTCCCATTTTCTAGAACTCCATTCTCCGAATGATAGCATGATTCTCATAGGACCTTCTTCAGCCTATAGTTCACATTACAAATATTAAATCAAGGATTCAAATTGATAAAAACAATCCTTACCTTTATGAGAAGATATTCCATTACAAGATCCAAATTGATATTTCTATTGTATCATTACCTGAACTGTACAACCATAGAGAGTTAAGGGGAGAAGAATTCGAGATCTATAGTAGATCTATAGTGACCATAGGGGAGTTCATAAATTTAAAATAGGTCCATTGGGGTCTAAGTTGTGTGTTAAATACAGTCTAAATCATGTGCTTTGAAAATACAATGGGGTGGATTAAATTCACCCTTTAATTGGTCACACTAGATACCTGGTGGGCTGCATTGGTGGGTTGGTTTGCATAGAAGAACCACATAGATTCTTCCAAGAACACCATCCAAATGATAGTGTCTTCAGAAACCTTTGACCCTATAGGAACTCCACCAGTGAGATTGTGGTAGTCTATAACCACTATAAATACATGAATCCTCTGTTTAATCTAACTGCCGATTCCCAAAACCTTTATTAATAAAAACCAACCTATAAATAAACCATAATAGAGAATAATTAAAGTATAATAAAGAAACATTTAAACTCAAAATATACCATATCTTAAAATTCTAGAGGATGTTACATTTCTCCCTTCAATTGAATTCTCATCCTTGAGAGGTACATTCAATGGTTCTTCTCAAAAAACTCAGGCTATTGAGCCCAAACATTAGCCTATCATTCCCAAACACCCTTCAAGATCCATCCATTATTCCATATAACCTAGAAAATTAGTAACATCTTACCTCAATGTAATTTCTTTCTCTATTCTACAATCATCAAAGAGAATGCCACAAATAATACATCAAGTTTTATCTTAGCATCCTCATAGTTGATGACATAAATGGGATCAGTTATGTACTTCTAGATATAAAACAAATAAAACAAATCATGTATACCTCTATATCGAGAAGGAAGATCTAGATGTACACCAATGTTCAAATAAAATATGTGATCTCCATGGTTCCAACATTTTATGATTCAAATTTCCCTTTCATTCTAGAAAATCATTGAACTAACCAAGGATTGCCTATCAGAAAAACATAGTCATCTCTATAAAAATATAAATTTCTCCTCCTTAAGTTAGAAAAATTAATCTTCTATCTATGAGATTTGATCAACCAATTTTGAATCTGTAACATCCCAAGTAAGTAATGAATAATAGATATTTTTATCTATGTCTTTTAATGATTAAGATAGTGTTATAGAGGCTTAAAATGAAAATAGATACAATCTTATGCATGGAATACACTAATATTCTTAAAAGATTGTTTTAGTGCCTTTTGATGGCAAACCATTTTTGAATCTATATTTTGACAATTTTATAAACTATGTTTGTCAAAATAAACTTATCCTTTATTATTGGGACATCAAAATTTACCTAGTGTGAATTTTTGGTATTTTTCTGACAATATTCATTTTTTATGAATAGTGAAAAATACTGCATTTTACATCAAAACTGCTTTTTAATATAATTTATTTATATGATTATATTATCTTTTGAATTGGTCTTAATGTGTAATATGAATATATTTTTACCATTTAATCCAATGGTGGTCATTGGAAACAATTTCACTTTGAAATTAGACTTAAACTGGTGTCAATCTTTTGATACTTATTGTTTTGTAAAAACACGCTATTTGCTCTGGCAGCGGGAATTAATTATTAAATTAATTAATGTGACTTATATGATTTGAATTTTTTAAAATAGACTTCATTTTTGAATTTGGAATATCAAATATAGCTTAGGGTAAATTTTTGGTAATTTTCTGAAAAACTTCAATTTTTGATGAATAGTGAAACCACTAAGTGGTAATCAAGCAAACTGATTTTTCAGTTAAATGACAGTTTACCACTAATGTGTATTTAATTTTGAAAATCCTACATACATGGTTGTCATTAAGAAGTAAAATGTGGTTCAATGAGATTATAATAATTTTTTGGTGAATAGTAACTTATTAAGTTCTTAATCACGATTAGTGGTAATTAGGGTAGTTTAATGTATAAATAATGCTTTAATAATAGGAAATGACCTAGACACTTGTCCCAAACTTATTGGTTGAGTCATTTCCGACCAAGACAAGCCATGGGTCAACTTGGGGACCCCATGGAGACACTTTGGTTTGGAAATGACATAAATAACTTTTTATTAAATGTTAAAGTAAAAATGACACAAACAAGAGATGTTTTACGAAAACAATTTTTAAATGGGGTTATAAAGATCATATTTTTGATTATAAATAGTCATTGTAAAGATAAAAAGATTTCCTACATCATAGTATTTTTTTTATGATTTTTAGACATTAAATAAATTAAATTATTTATGACATAATAATGATGTAGTGATGACATCATTATTTGACGATTTAAATAAAATGGAAAGATAATGTAAAATCTATGAACTACACATGTGCAAAACTTATTGGATGAGTGGATTTCGAAGCCTTATCACCTTATACACGAAGTATATCAATTTGGGACCTTTTGAAACCGAAACACATTTTCAAATAAAGTAATATTGCTTTACTTTCCAAACGTGCCCCTCCTCTCCTCTTATAAAAGGCCCCCACCTCTACCTCATTTCACACACTCTTCAAGCCTTTGGCTCGGCCAAACCCTGACCATTTACTCTCTCCACATCCCTCTCCTCATCCTAGAGGATTCCCTTTTGGCAGAATCCTTTCAAAGGAAGCCTTTAGGCTCAAATCAAAAGGAGTTACACTTTTAAAGGTAATTCATTCTCTCATGTTCATTTGTTTTATTTTGCTTCTCCAACCCCCTAAACTCTTTTTATTTACTTCTTTTGTAACAACACCAGTATCTTCAATATACTAGGATGTTGTTATAAGATTTATTTGAGCTAAACTCTCACACAACTACATCAAATGGTTAAAGAACATACGGTTTCCGTGGATGGCGAAATTCTGCCTCCCGAAACGATGATTGTTCAATACTCATTTAACACCTTCAAAGGTGGCCATTATGATGTCACTATTTTTATATATGATATATAATATGTTTATATTTTCCTTAAGCTTCTGTTTTTTTCATTTTTGGCATACCTTTATGGTTTCCATTATGGGTAAACACGATATCTTCATTTTAGGAAGTGCGGACTACCGCCCCCTCAAAGTGATTTGATTCGTTAAATACCATATGTGGGACATATAAAGGATGGAACTATGATATTATATATGATATTATACTGGAATTATAATATACTTTTATATCATTATGATTCCATTCTATAAAATATGAAATAGAAATGAAAGTAGCGTTCATGCGTACGTACGGCTTACCGTCTCCATGAACGGTGCATTTCATTTCTTACCTCTAAATGATTATGTAATATTATAAATGCATGTATGTAATGGATATATATGACATATATGATATCTAAATCATGAATACCATTCTGGATATAATGAACCTTTGACCAAATTAACAACATGTAAGTGTAATAAGTCTATTTTTGACTTAAGAACCAAATACCGACAAAATGAACGTTATTAACTTCACTGATTACATGATGTTCATAACATGGTATAAAAGGAATAATGAACTTGAAAAAGATTCATAAGAAAGTAGAGATTAACTCAAGTTTATTATTCAGGAGATTAAAGAACGGTCGGGTCAAGTCGGATACGAGGTATGGGACTTCGTCTCAATCTCCTTTCGTTGAGGCATATTTTATTTTATACACAACTTTCATTTATACGGTGTATAAACCCCTTTGACTTTTACGTTTATTCAAAAGGAATCTATTTTATACGAAGTGTTTACTAAACGACAAAAGGGAATGTTTTTGTCGTACGTATGCGGCGACAACGACTTCTCCGCCGTCGTGACCGTTATTTGAGTTCCAGCTTCCTCTACAAGCCATACCTTCTTTTTAAAAGAAAAATAAATACCATGTTTTACTTTTCTTTTATTTTGGTATTGAAAATGGTTTTCATAATGTTTTTATATCAATGTGTTGTATTGATATCTCGTGATTGAAATGTGGAAATGTTATGTTTCCTTTATACATGTTTATGTGATATGATTATGTTATGGTTCTTGGGCATTATTATGAAGACAGGTGGTTCCGTGATAAAATAAGGGCGGGTGAGCCTGTTATAGCTCTTCAATGCATTGGGTAACGCGAAGGAGTGAAACGTTAAGGTTTCTCCGAAGAGATTTAGGGAATATACTGTGATGGGTATTCCAAACGTAACCAAGAGGGTTACTCCCTACGTAAGAATGTTATGAATGCCTCAAGTTACCTTTATGTCTTATGATTTCTATGATTTATTCATGATTTTATGAGGTATGTTAAAGTTCCAATGTTTTATGGGTAAAGTATGATTTCATTCTTATGTATATATGAACTCATGTTTCCTTTCCATGTTTTTTTTATAACCCATACTGAGCTTTTTATGCTCATCCCAAGTTTTTTTGAAATGTTTTTCACAGGTCAAGGGAAAGGTACATGATATGATGATAGTGTCAAGGAAGTGTCAAGAAATAATCCATGTTTTATTTTAAATGTGTTTCCATTGACGGGAATGAAGAATACTATCTTTATGTAACCACTTTGTTTATATGTGGAATGTAATGCAAGTTTTATGATCTAATTCTCTAAAACTCTAAACCCGAAAAGATCCTCAATGTGTAATCTTGTAATAACTCAAGATTAAGTAAGGTTTAAGGCTGGGGCCTTATAGTTGGTATCAGAGGTTGGTTTAGATAACTCTAGGAGTTAGAATTCTATTAAATGATTATCCAAAATTTTTTTTCCGAAATGATATAGCATTTAAATATTACCATGTTGCTTCATCTAAGACATGTTTGTTCAGAATGGTTTTCCGCAGAGGAAATAGGGAAGCAGTGCTAGGAAGGCATAGAGAAGGAAATAACCTTCCGAATCAGCATCCAGAAATGGTCGGAATTGGAACTGAACAGTTTGTTGCAGTAATGGCGCAGTTGACTCAAGCGATAAATGGTCGTGGTATCCATACACGAGATCAGCCAGACCAACCGCAGAGGAACATGTCAGTGGTGGAACATTTCATGAGGCAACATCCACCATCATTCAGAGGATCATATGACCCTGTGCTAGCTGAAGGGTGGATTAAAGCACTGGAGATGATTTTTGATGTCATGGGGTGTTCAGACAATCAAAAGGTTAGTCTTTCTATTTACCGTTTGGAGGGTGAAGCAGATCAGTGGTGGTCTATGGTTAAAAATATCAGGGATGCCGATGAGATTGATGCTCTTGACTCGGATGAATTCAAAGGTATGTTTCTTGAGAAGTATTTTCCTAAGGCTGTTCGACTTAGGATGGAAAAGCAATTCTTGGAATTGAGGCAAGAGGAAGACTCAGTGGCTGCCTATGAAGAAAGGTTCACTCGATTGGCAAGGTATGCTCCAAATTTTATCCAGGACCTTGATAGTAAAATCAATCGTTTCTACTCAAGATTAAAGCCAAAGTATCGAAGGGCATTAGCTTCTCGTGAGTTTAAAAGTTATGAAAAGCTTGTTCGATGTGCTGAGAAGGTGGAAATGGATTTTGCCGATGACCAAGTTTTCTATAACAACCAGAAAAAGAAGAGACCGAGGTGGCAGGAGAAAGGTAATAATTCTTCAAAAAAGTCTGATGGGTCACTATGCAAACGAGTGTCCGACAAGGAGCTTGAGTGATGGGAAGCAGTTAGACTACAAGCAGAAAGGGGTGGTGAAATCCTTCGCAACTACTTCAGTAGATGTCGGGCCATCAAATGAAGTTGTATCAGGTACTTTGTTTGTTTTTTCAGATTATGCCAGTGTGTTGTTTGATTCGGGGTCTACACATTCTTTCATCTCTGAAACCTTTTCTAGTAAAATGGGAATACCATATCAAGAAATGACTCCTGAACTTTTGGTAAAAACACCTGGGGGAAATGTCGAGGAAAAAAGAATTTATAAGAATCTTCCTATCCTTATCTGTGGAAAGAACCTACTTGCAAACCTTATTGTTCTACCTCTAGTAGAGTTTGATGTTATCCTGGGTATGGATTGGCTCTCTATTTACCATGATAAGATTGACTGTAGAGCTAAAGAAGTTTCTTTTCAGAAATACTTTCAGTTTGTTTACAAGAATGAACCCTTACTTTTGATAACATATCAAGAGGCCGAGAAACTTGTAAAAGATGGAAATGAATGTTACCTTGCAGACGTCATTGAAAATAAAGGAACTGTTCAGATTAATGATGTGCCAGTGGTAAATGAGTATCCTGATGTTTTTTCTGATGAGTTGCCTGGAATAATACCAGATCGGGAAGTTGAGTTTACTGTTGACTTAGTTCCTGATGCTAAGCCAATTTCAAAACCCCCTTATCGAATGGCACAAATTGAACTTTTAGAGTTGAAGGAGCAATTGCAAGATTTATTAGAGAAAGGTTTCATTAGACCTAGCACTTCACCATGGGGTGCTCCTGTTTTATTTTTTAAAAAGAAAGATGGTTCTATGAGACTTTGCATTGATTATAGAGCCTTGAATAATATCACTGTTAAGAACAAATATCCTTTGCCTCATATCGATGATTTGTTTGATCAGCTCCAGGGAGCTCAGTTTTTGTCAAAGATTGACTTGAGATCGGGGTACCATCAGCTGAAGGTAAAGGAGGAAGATATTCCGAAGACCACGTTCCGTACGAGATATGGCCATTATGAATTTTTAGTAATGCCTTTTGGGCTAACCAATGCACCTGCTGTATTCATGGACTTAATGAATAGAATTTTCCATGAGTTCTTGGATAAGTTTGTGGTGGTTTTCATTGATGATATTGTGGTGTTTTCTAAAAGTAAAGAGGAGCATGAAAAACATTTAAGGGTTATCTTGCAAACCTTAAAATAAAATAAATTGTATGGGAAATTCAGCAAGTGTGAGTTTTGGTTGCAACAAATTTCTTTCCTTGGTCACATTGTTTCTAAAGATGGAATAACTGTTGATCCTGCAAAAACAAAAGTTGTGGAAGAATGGCCAAGACCCACAAATGTAACCGAGATTCGTAGCTTCCTTGGTTTGGCGGGCTATTACCGAAGGTTTTTTAGAAATTTTTCACGGTTATCTAGTCCAATGACTAAGATAACTCGGAAGGGTGTTAAGTTTATCTGGAAAAAAGAATGTGATGATTGTTTTCAGGAATTGAAAAGAAGATTGGTGAATGCTCCAGTTTTGGCACTACCTTGCAGGAATGGTGAGTTTGTTATATACAGTGATGCTTCATTGAAAGGAATTGGTTGCGTCCTAATGCAGAATGATCAGGTAATTTCTTATGCTTCACGACAGTTGAAAACTCATGAGGTAAATTACCCTACACATGATTTGGAACTAACTGCTGTTGTTTTTGCTTTAAAAATTTGGAGGCATCATTTGTATGGAGTAAAGTGTGAAATATATACCGATCACAAAAGTTTAAAGTATATATTCACTCAGAAAGAGTTAAACATGAGACAAAGGAGATGGCTGGAATTAATCAAGGATTATGACTGTACAATTCATTACCATCCGGGAAAAGAAAATAAAGTGGCTGATGCGTTGAGTCGAAAAAGTAATGCTTCATTAACAATGTTGTGGTTGGAACGTGATCCTTTGGTTAACGATTTGATGAATTTTGGCATAGAAGTTGTTGGTGCAGGAAGTCCTTCTGTTTTGTTTCAGGTATCAGTGAGATCATCTCTATCAGATAGAATCAAGCAAGCATAGAAGCAAGACAGTGAGTTGCAGAAAAGGGTAGAGCTGGTTCAGAAAGGTAAGTTGCCTGAATTCAACATTGATAATGATTGTGTTTTGAGATTTGGGAAGAGATTGTGTGTGCCTTGTGATTCACAGTTGAAGAGAGAGTTTTTATGTGAAGCTCATAGTTCTCCGTTTTTAGTTCATCCGGGCAGTACTAAGATGTATAGAGACCTGCGGGAGTATTACTGGTGGGATTGAATGAAAAGAGATATTGCTGATTTTACTGTGAAGTGTTTGACTTGTCAGCAGGTTAAAGCCGAGAGACAGTTACCGAAAGGGTTGCTTCAGCCTTTACCAGTTCCAGAGTGGAAATGGGAGAATATATCCATGGACTTTGTTGTTGGATTACCGAAGACATCTCGAGGTAATAATGCAATATGGGTTATTGTTGATCGCTTGACCAAATCTGCTCATTTCCTTGCTATACGAGATACTTTCTCTCTTGATCAACTTTCCCGTTTGTATCTTAAATATATAGTCAGGTTACATGGAGTTCCTCTCTCCATTGTATCGGATCATGATCCCAGGTTTACTTCTAACTTTTGGAAAGGCCTTCAGAAGTCGTTGGGTACTGAATTAAATTTTAGTACAACTTTTCATCCTCAATCAGATGGGCAGTCAGAACGAACAATTCAGACCTTGGAGGATATGCTACGAGCTTGTTCTATGGATTATCAGGGAAGTTGGGACCAACATCTTTCTTTGGTTGAGTTTTCATATAATAACAGTTTTCATTCCAGTATGCAGATGGCACCATTTCAGGCATTATATGGGAAGCGGTGTCGAACTCCAGCTTTCTGGGATAAAGTGGGTGAAAGAAAGTTGATGGGACCAGAATTGGTAGAAGAGATGGCAGAAAAAGTTCAGCTGATTCAGAAACACATGAGAACAGCTCAGAGCAGGCAGAAGAGTTATGCGGATAACCGGAGGAAGGATCTATCTTTCGAGGTAGGTGATCATGTTTTTCTCAAGGTTTCTCCTTGGAAAAGTGTGATGAGATTTGGTAAGAAAGGAAAGCTAAGTCCAAGGTTTGTTGGACCATACGAAATTCTGGAGAGAGTTGGATCAGTTGCATACCGAGTGGCTTTACCTCCGAGTTTATCTCAGGTACACAATGTTTTTCACATTTTGATGTTGAGAAAGTATATGCCAGATCCATCTCATGTTTTGAGTCCAGAGGTAGTTCAGCTGGAAGAGAACCTATCTTATAAGGAACAACCGGTCCAGATTCTTGACCACAGGGAGAAAGTGTTACAGAATAAGGTGATTAAGCAGGTAAAGGTTTTGTGGAAAAACCACATGATTGAAGAGGCAACATGGGAATCTGAAAATGCAATGAGGGATAAGTACCCTCATTTATTTGATAAGTAAATAAATTGCGGGGACGCAATTTTCTAAAGGGGGGAAGGATGTAACATCCCAAGTAAGTAATGAATAATAGATATTTTTATCTATGTCTTTTAATGATTAAGATAGTGTTATAGAGGCTTAAAATGAAAATAGATACAATCTTATGCATGGAATACACTAATATTCTTAAAAGATTGTTTTACTGCCTTTTGATGGCAAACCATTTTTGAATCTATATTTTGACAATTTTATAAACTATGTTGGTCAAAATAAACTTATCCTTTATGATTGGGACATCAAAATTTACCTAGTGTGAATTTTTGGTATTTTTCTGACAATATTCATTTTTTAAGGAATAGTGAAAAATACTGCATTTTACATCAAAACTGCTTTTTAATCTAATTTATTTATATGATTATATTATATTTTGAATTGGTCTTAATGTGTAATATGAATATATTTTTACCATTTAATCCAATGGTGGTCATTGGAAACAATTTCACTTTGAAATTAGACTTAAACTAGTGTCAATCTTTTGATACTTATTGTTTTGTAAAAACACGCTATTTGCTCTAGCAGCGGGAATTAATTATTAAATTAATTAATGTGACTTATATGATTTGAATTTTGTAAAATAGACTTCATTTTTGAATTCGGAATATCAAATATAGCTTAGGGTGAATTTTTGGTAATTTTCTGAAAAACTTCAATTTTTGATGAATAGTGAAACCACTAAGTGGTAATCAAGCAAACTGATTTTTCAGTTAAATGACAGTTTACCACTAATGTGTATTGAATTTTTAAAATCCGACATACATGGTTGTCATTAAGAAGTAAAATGTGGTTCAATGATATTATAATAATTTTTTGGTGAATAGTAACTTATTAAGTTCTTAATCGCGATTAGTGGTAATTAGGGTAGTTTAAGGTATAAATAATGCTTTAATAATAGGAAATGACCTAGACACATGTCCCAACCTTATTGGTTGTGTCATGGCCGACCAAGAAAAGCCATGGTTCAACTTGGGGACCCCATGGAGACACTTTGGTTTGGAAATGACATAAATAACTTTTTATTAAATGTTAAAGTAAAAATGACACAAACAAGAGATGTTTTACGAAAACAATTTTTACATGGGGTTATAAAGATCAGATTTTTGATTATAAGTAGTCATTGGAAAGATAAAAAGATTTCCTACATCATAGTATTTTTTTATGATTTTTAGACATTAAATAAATTAAATTATTTATGACATAATAATGATGCAGCGATGACATCATTATTTGACGATTTAAATAAAATGGAAAGATAATGTAAAATCTATGAACTAAACATGTCCAAAACTTATTGGATGAGTGGATTTCGAAGCTTTATCACCTTAGCCACGAATTATATCAATGTGGGACCTTTTTAAACCGAGACACATTTTCAAATAAAGTAATATTTCTTTACTTTCCAAAAGTGCCCCTCCTCTCCTCTTATAAAAGGACCCCACCTCTACCTCATTTCACACACTCCTCAAGCCTTTGGCTCGGCCAAAACCTGCCCCTTTACTCTCTCCACATCCCTCTCCTCATCCTAGCGGATTCACTTTGGTCAGAATCCTTTCAAAGGAAGCCTTTAGGCTCAAATCAAAAGGAGTTACACTTTTAAAGGTAATTCATTCTCTCATGTTCATTTGTTTTATTTTGCTTCTCCAACCCCCTAAACTCTTTTTATTTACTTATTTTGTAACAAAACCAGTATATTAAATATACTAGGATGTTGTTATAAGATTTATTTGAGCTACACTCTCACACAACTACATCAAATGGTTAAAGAACATACGGTTTCCGTGGATGGCGAAATTCTGCCTCCCGAAACGATGATTGTTCAATACTCATTGAACACCTTCAAAGGTGGCCATTATGATGTCACTATTTTTATATATGATATATAATATGTTTATGTTTTCCTTAAGCTTCTGTTTTTTCATTTTTGGCATACCTTTATGGTTTCCATTATGGGTAAACACGATATCTTCATTTTAGGAAGTGCGGACTACCGCCCCCTCAAAGTGATTTGATTCGTTAAATACCATATGTGGGACATATAAAGGATGGAACTATGATATTATATATGATATTATACTGGAATTATAATATACCTTTATATCATTATGATTCCATTCTATAAAATACGAAATAGAAATGAAAGTAGCGTTCATGCGTACGTACGGCTTACCGTCTCCATGAACGGTGCATTTCATTTCTTACCTCTAAATGATTATGTAATATTATAAATGCATGTATGTAATGGATATATATGACATATATGATATATAAATCATGAATACCATTCTGGATATAATGAACCTTTGACCAAATTAACAACATGTAAGTGTAATAAGTCTATTTTTTACTTAAGAACCAAATACCGACAAAATGAACGTTATTAACTTAACTGATTACATGATGTTCATAACATGGTATAAAAGGAATAATGAACTTGAAAAAGATTCATAA
The DNA here is from genome assembly GCA_963277665.1 of Viscum album. Taxonomy (NCBI): domain Eukaryota; kingdom Viridiplantae; phylum Streptophyta; class Magnoliopsida; order Santalales; family Viscaceae; genus Viscum; species Viscum album. The sequence goes on from OY728146.1 coordinate 552,354,516, forward strand.
GAAAGTAGAGATTAACTCAAGTTTATTATTCAGGAGATTAAAGAACAGTCGGGTCAAGTCGGATACGAGGTATGAGACTCCGTCTCAATCTCCTTTCGTTGAGGCATATTTTATTTTATACACAACTTTCTTTTATACGGTGTATAAACCCCTTTGACTTTTACGTCTATTCAAAAGGAATCTTTTTTATACGAAGCGTTTACTAAACGACAAAAGAGAATGTTTTTGTCGTACGTATGCGGCGACAACGACTTCTCCGCCGTCGTGACCGTTATTTGAGTTTCGGCTTCCTCTACAAGCCATACCTTCTTTTTAAAAGAAAAATAAATACCATGTTTTACTTTTCTTTTATTTTGGTATTGAAAATGGTTTTCATAATGTTTTTATATCAATGTGTTGTATTGATATCTCGTGATTGAAATGTGGAAATTTTATGTTTCCTTTATACATGTTTTATGTGATATGATTATGTTATGGTTCTTGGGCATTATTATGAAGACGGGTGGTTCCATGATAAACTAAGGGAGGGTGAGCCCGTTATAGCTCTCCAATGCATTGGGTAACGCGAAGGAGTGAAACGTTAAGGTTTCTCCGAAGAGATTTAGGGAATATACTGTGATGGGTATTCCCAACGTAACCAAGAGGGTTACTCCCTACGTAAGAATGTTATGAATGCCTCAAGTTACCTTTATGTCTTATGATTTATATGATTTATTCATGATTTTATGAGGTATGTTAAAGTGCCTATGTTTTATGGGTAAAGAATGATTTCATTCTTATGTATATATGAACTCATGTTTCCTTTCCATGTTTTTTTATAACCCATACTGAGCTTTTTATGCTCATCCCAAGTTTTTTTGAAATGTTTTTCACAGGTCAAGGGAAAGTTACATGATATGATGATAGTGTCAAGGAAGTGTCAATAAATAATCCATGTTTTATTTTAAATGTGTTTCCATTGATGGGAATGAAGAATACTATCTTTATGTAACCACTTTGTTTATATGTGGAATGTAATGCATGTTTTATGATCTAATTCTCTAAAACTCTAAACCTGAAAAGATCCTCAATGTGTAATCTTGTAATAACTCAAGATTAAGTAAGGTTTAAGGCTGGGGCCTTATAGAATCTAGTGAAATATCTTAGAGGTCTTCTGCACTATATTGGGATCCACAACTATACCTCACTTTACATATGCTAACAAAACTGTAACCAACATGACCTACCATAATGATCCTCATAATGTACTATCTAAATTGAATCATAGTAACTATTGTTTTATGTGAAACTCAACCAAGGCTAGGTGATCATCCCAAGATCCAACAATGTCTAGAGAACAAGGATAAAGGATATCCTCCAATATCTGAATCATCCACTCTAATTTTTACTTTTTCTAGAGATATAATTTTGTGCTCAATCTCATTTGATTCCTTAAGGGATTAAAAAATCCAAAACAAAACCATCACACAAAATCCATGCCCTTTTCAAATTAAAATAGAAATGGAACTCAATGAAATCATACTATCTCACAGAAATAAAACTATCCTAGATCATCCACAAAGTTAGTCTCACATTTCAATAATAAATTAAAAACATTTATTATCTAATCAACAATCAACTAAATAACATTACAGATATTTCGTCTCCCCATTAACCCGATAAAAGTTTCCATCATGATGTCCTCCCACTTACACATGGGCACAGAAAGTGCTAGAGAAAACCAACAGGATGATGGTACTAAAACATTATCCTTTGGAAGGTATGGAATCCAAAAAAAATCTAAAAATTCCCCTTATAGTCCCTGGACACTGAAACAACCACATAAATTCACAGTACATATTTTTTAATCAAATATTTATCACCCACATAGAGTTATAAAATTATGTCATTAGACCTTCCTTGATCGAAGTATGGACTAAAACTATCCCATGTATAAGGATCATATAATTGAAATCCACTGACCACACACATATTGAGTCACCAGATTCTAGATATTCGAAAATAACAACACACTTTGGGTTAGTCTCCTATTATCTTTTTCCTAGTTTACTATGAAGTATGCAACCACCAATGGGGATCATTTCATTGGTCCCTATTCCTCGTAAGTATTCATCCTCTAGTCAGCCAACAAGTTCATTAAGAACCATTTTTCTTTTGGAGTCCATTCAACAAGCTCTTTAGTTACTCGGGTCTTATAGATAGGATCATCTTCGAAGAAATTACCATTAATAGGTTCATATTGTATCTCAAATAAACGTTTTTGTAGATACTCTACCCAGTTACTCTACCTAAAATTTAGGCCCCTCTATGTGAAGATATAGCTAATGATCTTCTGGTATGTGTAGATAAAAAACCTCATTCCAAAGATATTGTGTAACCAATACTTCAAAGCATAGACCACATATTCTATATCCGAGTCATGGGTAGGGTAGTTCAACTCATGGGGTCACAGGTGAAGTGACCCATAAAATAATAATCATTTCCTCTACATCATTATTACTCTCAAACTGATGTATGATGCATTGTTTTATATTACCTAACTAATCCTTGGATTGGGAAGTTCCAATATTTAATCTATAGTTAACCTCCTCATAAACTCAAGAAATACCTCCTCACACTATTTTATCCACTGGAACTTTACTCCCTTATCTGTTTGTGTAGTAGTAGATGCCAATAAATGGTAGAGGTCTTGGATAAAAAACTAATAATATCATAATAAACCCATAAATATCATGAGAATGAATATGTTATGAGGACGTGTTGAGGATATCACTTCCTCAACTTTATCTACTCCCATGGTTATGCCAATCTCAGACACCACATGATAAAAAAATTGTACCTTATGAATATAAAAGATACACTTCTATAGATTGGTATAAAGTTGACGTGTATAAGTGTACTCGAGACAATCTTTAGATGACTAGAAAACTAATCTATGGTTTGTGAGTAGATAATGATATAGTCATCAAATACCATAATAAATGAGTTAAAGTATATGAAGAAGATATTATTCATGAGATCCATGATCACTCCTAGTGCATTCATTAATCCAAATTGAATCTCTAAGTACTCATATAGATCATACCTACTTCTAAACATTATCTTTGAGATGTCGTCCTCTCTAACCCACAGCAAGTGATATCCTAATTGAAGATCAATGTTGGAAAATCACCATGCTCTCAATTATTTATCTAAGTGATTTTTAATCCAAGAAAAATGCTATATATTATTTACGATCACCTGATTCATGTTCCAATAATATACATTGTGCCAAACACTAACTTCCACCATCTTGGTGAAAAAAACAGGCACACCCCATAGTGAAGTAGCCGACCTGATAAATTCCTTATTTTAGAAGTCCTCAAGTTGTACCTATATCCCTTAAACATAGAAAAAACTATATGATAAGGAGGTATAAAAATGGTATTCACACTTGGTATGATCTATATATCAAACTCAACACATATATATGGGAAAATCATATGAAACCATCAAAAAAATTCAGCCAAATAAATATTCCAAACTAGAGGAAAATATGAGAGGGCTTCCATTGATCCATATTAAAGATCCAAGATTGCAATCTACACCATTATTGTACCAAGTTTCCCCAAGTATAGACCCACTCAAATTTATCTTAGTTCCCATTATCTAATCATTATAAACTTTTATCCCCTAGGAAATGTAAATGATACCCATATCTGATAAAAATTAATGTGATCTTAGAAGATGGTCATCCATTCCGTGCTAGGAATGACATTGAATCTTATCAACCCTACAATCATGAAGTCCCATATATTTTCATAACTGAAAATGGCTATAGGACACTCATAGAATTATTGAATATGGTACAATTTCAACCCCAATTATGTATTAATGGAATGTATCTGAAAAGAAAACATAACCTATAAGTCATGTCCTATAATAAATTTTATAGATATAAAAAATGAGAAGAAATAATATAAAACAAGAAATTATTAAATATATAAGTTATCAATAATATAACTGTAATGGTAGAGAGTCCCTAACCACTATATACTAGAGTCTAATCCATTGCATAAATATTTCCTACCTTATATCCATGACCCTGTCGCTGAGGTACATGAATTTCATAAGTTTTCATCTTCTGGGCATGATAATGAGTACCCCAATGAAATACCTGTAACAAAATATTACTAAAACCTCTATCGGAACATGAAATTATACCTATAGAGAAATATTAGTTTATATGTACCATATTTCTATACTGTTGGCACTTTCTCTGATGTATTATGTAGAAACTATGGTAATGTATGATATTTCCACCATTGAAACACTTTAGATCACCTTATGAGGGAACTAAAGGCTCCAAACTCTTATCCAATTCTATAAAACTACCACATTTCATATTCTTGTTCATCCACATCCTACTACAAGTAGAGGCACTCATTGCATTAGTAAGAGGCTGACAATTTTGATTACTGAAGGGTAGAGGAAGAAAAATTTATCAATCCTTCTCTAGAACCTTCTCGATAGTGAATGACTTTCATTGGACCTCTGGGTATTTAGTTAGGTCAAAACACCTACCCTATCATCTAATGTTAGAACAAATACTAGTCTCAGATATCTTGACCTTATGTTCACCCTTTCCATCCAAAAGAGGAGAAAAGTGAAATAACTCAGTGAAATGAGTGGAGTATGTATATGTAATTATTGAACCTAACTATATTTCTATTAACTCTTATGTATGATCCAGATTTAGTGTGTTTGGGAAAAACTCTTTGGTGTAAATTTATTTTAAGGCATCCTTGGTAATAACCCCACATATTTCATTATGCCTCATCATACCCACGACATCTTATCTAGTCCCTCTATCATGAATACATCTGGCTTCTCTTTCTTAACCCCAAGTGTCTCAAAAAGGTCAAATACACCCTTGATGATATCAATATATTACTATTCATCTTGCAAGCCTCTTGTACCCTATATCGCTGGAAGATGATCAAGATGTAATTCTTAAATGTAGTTGATCATAGACCTCAGTGCTTATCCACCCTAAGTAGGAACAAGCTGAAGGAATATTGACTGATGTGGGCTTACTACCAACCCAATAGATCATCCACGGCTGTGTTATCTAAATCAAACTTCGTCATAGAAGGTGGTGGAATAATGGAATCCTCCCTAGTGAGAGTATATTGACCCATGTCATTTGGTGATCCCATCAGTCTCCATTAAGGAGGAAACATCTGAAACACGAAGGAAACATTTAGAAAAAACAAAGTCTTTAGGATAGATCCTAATCAGTCTATGGGATCACACAAGGCTCTCCTTAGAGTATACAAATAAAAAGAGGTATATCCATCTTAACACTAACCAAGGTATCCATTCTTGCACATTATTCATAGACACAAAAAAAATAACTACATACTCATATTCAACTAATTAATTCCAATAGATATATCTGAAAAACATATAAAAATAGATATATCACTCAATAAAGCATACAAGTATATCATAAATAGATAGAACATATCAAGACATTATATTAAATAACTTGTATACAACCCAAATTATGTATATATATATATGGAATGGGATCCGATGTTCCCAATCATGATATATGGACACACCTAAATACCATAAATAGTAACAATAATCCTGTAAATCGCAACATGTAGGTCTATAACACATGAAATTTCTAGCAACATGATAAATAACCTACCTAATTTCCAAATAAACTATATCTTTTGTACCATATCCTAGATGATTTAGAATGAAATGAAGAAAATTATGCTCTGATTCCATTGTTTAATGCCTTGAGTCAAGTCACTAGGTCCAATATAGAGAGTCACCAAGACCTCATGTATGACTCCCCATACACAAGAAGCTACAGACTAATAATTAGGGTCCAAATGATGTTAGTGGGGAGACTATACCCTCAGTATCATGTCCTAACACCAATAATATAAATAAAATATAATATCCCATAGTAAAAAATGCATAAGGAAAATAATATCATAAGATACACATGTCATACAATAAATAAAAAGGATCATAATGTGTGAAGACAAACAAAAATAATAGTGCAAGAAGAAAAATAAATAAAACTCTATAAATACACTATATTTTTCTTGGTCCTACCACTAGAATCATGATCCACAACTTAGTTATCTACAACAGGCCCCTTGACCTTTATTGTATACCTATACAAGAATTTTTCTTGTGAATTGGGATTCTCATGCGTTGTGTGAGTAATATAACCCAGAAGGACACAAATAAAACATGCTTAACAAGAATGTACAATTATATTAGGTTTATTCCATGATATCAAGAAATGTGAAAACAAGCACAAACAATTAGGTACCAAGCACCTGTGTGCTAAAAAAGACACCAAGAGTTGTGACCATAACTACTTAGGCTCTATGCCAGAAGGAATATCAAAATATCAGAAGTAATCTAAAACTATCTACAAGGCTAGTAAACACACTTCTCAAAATCCTAAAGGCATCATTTGAAATTTATACTTAATACCCATCAGGTATCTAATGAATCATGATACTTGAAATCCACTTGGCATCGAGTGATCATGCTACTCAATATCCACCATGCTTCAAGTAAACATGCTAATGGAAATCTATTAGGAATCAAATGAATCACATGAATTACATAAGGAAACATCATATCTTTACCCTATTCTTAGATCCATCATCACCATCATTACAAGTCATGCACGATTCCCCTCTAATGGATATCTATTTCATCACAGTACACCTATTCTGAACATGGAGGAGAATACTTACAATTTCATAGTAACTCTGATATTATGTTATATCAAAAAATGTAAAAGAACCATATATTATCATGATAAAATAGTAGAAACATACAATATATTTGATCAAAATAAAACAATATCAAATAAACTGTAATCATATTAATGGAAACAAGTATCTTTATTAGGTATAACTGGCTACATACACACCAACAAGAAAAGAACATTAATCATTGAAAAAAACTATGAAAAAGCATAAAAATCAATAAAAAAGAGTATATTATCTCCTCAAAAGGAAATGGATTTACTACCTTAATGTTTTTGAAAAAACTCTAATATTTGTCAATATATCCTAGACCTAACCATTTTTCACACCCATAGAGAACTTTATCACAAATAAATAATGTCTTTCTATGATTTAGTTCCTTGAAAAAAGTGGTTCAAAAGGAGACTCAAGAAGATTACATGTTAAGAAGTATGTTCTAGAATTACATACCTCACAAATTGTTTCAACAAAACAAGCTATAAGATATGTCAAAGGAGAGGTCCCCAATTCACCAAATCTATTATCAATTTAAGAATGGAACATGAATTCCATGTTAAATATAGAAGATAACCTTGTGTATAGCCAACAAACATTGATCCAAAAATAATATATAAATGTAAAAGATATCAAACAAGATATTTGAGAGGGAAAATATCTGAATATGATTAATCAAAGGAAACATGCCTGAAAATATACACTACTCATGAGGAATCAATCTTCGATCAAAAGGATATCATTTACACATCTAATCTACCAGAAAAAATCTAATTTATTTTCAATTTATTATAGTTGTATCATTGATCCACTATCACGAAGGTGTCTAGAAATATGATTCATAAACACATAACAATAAAATGTCTATAATTTATTGTAGATCTTGATCCAATCAAGAGACATCATCAAAATGATAGATGTTTCACTGATCTACAAAGAAAGGAATAATTAACTATAAAACCATCATGGAAAACATATATCCATCATATATCCATGCTCATATATTAAGAAAGAAGAGTTATTGTGTTTAGTTCTAGAGAGATCTTACAGTTCTATCATAATTAGATCAGTTTGACCTTGAAGAATCAAGGGGAGATGAATGGGTGATATCTTGATACCATATGGGAGGATTAAAAAAATGAAATAGGTATTTTAGAGGTCATAACTGGGAGTTAAGGAGTAAAAAAACTACATGGTATGAAAATACTATGGGTTTTATTAAATTCACCCTCAAACTAGTCACACCAGCTACCCAATGGGTATCACCTGCGAGTCGATGGCACCGATGGGGAGATGATGATTTCCCACCATTTGGCCGGTTGTATGAGTAGAACTGCTATAAGTTAGTGGAACCCTAGTATATAGGTTATAAGGTTGTTATAAATCTCTAGAAATGTAGGAATTCTACCATCGATCTGATGGAGTCCACTTGCTGACCAGTGGTAGTTTACAATCATCATAAATTCATAGATACCCTCACAACTCAAACCACTAATTCCCCATCCATTTATTCATTATAACCATTATACCAAAAATAACTATATAAAGAATAATTAAATTATGATGAATAAATTTTTAAACATGATATATCTCATACATCGAAATAAATGATGCCGTTAAAGATTAGTTCTATATTTTAGGAAATCATGAATAATGAGAAGGATTAATGGTTGTAACATTTTCCTTAGGATTAAGAAACCATAAAATTTTTTTATTTATAATTGTTTTATTTTATATATTACAAAAATAATCTTTATCTTTGATGTTATAATTTTGGGTGAGTTGAGATAGAAACATTATTAGGTATAACCAGAGAGAATTCATGCCAAATTTCTTAATACATTAATTTTTTGTGTGAAATTAAACTATAATGTTTATGATGTATTTTTTGGGAATATTAGAATTGATGAGTTTATGAGTCATAATACAATATATCTTGACCACACAATAATTAATAAAAGAATATTAAAGAATAATAATATCTGTTGAATTCCCTTATAGATAATGACCACTAGAGACTTGATTTTAAGCCACTGAAGAATTGATCAATCCAAAATTTCAGTTCAATTATAAAACCAAAAGCATACCTTGAAATTATTTTAGAATTTTCCTCATAGGTATTAATGGATTAATAAAAATTATTCTTTATCATAAGAAACATCTTCTCTATTTTTGTAAAAATATTAAGATAAAAGTAATTTTTAAAAAATATCATACTAAACTCATACCACTCTATAGAGTCAATTTATTCTTATTGAATTGTGTTCTTAATGAGATTAAACTATCAATATATTACACCACTAAAATGATAAACATCTAAAATAATATTTTCATGCTCTTAAAAGTAGAGAACAAAAAATATAAATTCATTAGAACTGATTGATTTCTCAACAACTAGTGGATTTTTAGACCCACTAAATGAAGGTTGATGTTTCCTCATGAAGGAATCAAACGAAATTGTTACCTCCCTTTATTGTTTAGAATCTTAGCATGTTTCATGTCTTGATAAAAATTCACAAGATTAATTATGAGTTTTTATTCCATCTCCCATAAAAATTGGTTGCTCAGATAGAAAATCATTTAATATTCCAACGCATTTAGTGTTAACACACTTCCTTTAGATTCCAACCATTAACTAACACCACAACCGTAGTGTGATAAAAATTAATAATAGTGTAAACCATATAGTCATGAAAAAACATTCATATAATATCTAAATTAGGACACCTTATTTTCAATGTATGAAACCATAGGTTTATCTTGGCTCATCCATGATCATTGTCTATTCAAATCCATTAAAATGGTTCATAATGAAAATATAAATTAACCCATGCATATCCACTGTGTGTTACCATCCATGCATAAATTCATATTCCAAATCATCATGCACTAGTGTGGATTATATTAAAACAAAATCCACCTAATTAATATTTATTACTTTTAGGATCATACGATCCATTACTGTATCCACTTTCTAGTGATGAAACATGGATGTATTTCCTATGAAAACCACACTCCTTTATTTACCATAACATAAGATATTTATTATACTTAGGATTAACCTAAAGTTTATCAATACATATTTCTTATTATAGTTTCTATAAATATCTAATCCTTACTCAGATACCAACTATAATGACCCAAAAATTTCATATAAAAATATTATATCTTATTAGATCAATATTCATTACATGTTACTACGATCCATGTAAGAAATTTAAATGTTTAATATATTTTCAAATATAATAAATAGTGAGAAAAGATTCTAAATAATGGTAAACAAGGGAGATATAAAAGATTATTTAATCATAACATGAGAATAAGAGTATTTAAACATGCAATAAACATTTAAAAATCATACCCAATAATTCATAGATCATAATCATGACTCATAACATAAATCCTGATAGTTCATAATAAATAAATCATAAATAAATATAAGAACAAGAGTCATGAGATCAAAATATTGATATAATATCATTTCATAAAAGTGTTTCATAAAATGTGGAATAATAATAATCGCATAAATATTATGCAAAGCCTCCCTACCAAGATATTCTTCACATGTTAGGATTTTGGTGACCACTGATGTATCTTCTTTGGGATTCATATAAATTGCAATGCACCCTATTTTTGGATTGGGATAACCTCTCATTCACCCTCTTTTAGGATTGGAATAACCTCATATGTACCTTATTTTGGGTTTGTGATAATATACCATGTACCGTTTGATATCATAAAACATTAATATTAACCCAATGCATTGTCGGGATATAATAGACTCACCCATCACATAATCATAATCGATTCATATTTATTACACATGATCATGAAAAAAGTTATTATTCCATCACGATATAATCCATGTAAAAGAAAATAGGTCTCCTAAAATTTTCATCATCATAACAATAAATATATTAAAAAATAATTAGTATGGTTTAATTTAATTATATGCTTATTTAATCATATGTAGCATCAAATAATGTTATCCTAGATGAAACATATCTTTCAAAGATCACAAGAACATTTTTTTGAGTAAAATATAATTTTCATTTTGAAATAAATTATTTGAAATATTAAAATTTTCAATATATTAAGGGAAACAATTTCTTTGAAAATCACCATGTAAAATTTTTAAGTTACCAATAAATAATTGAGTGTTCATGATGGTGGAAAATTCTGTTCATGTTGTAATCATTTAAAATAATGATTTTATTGAGACTTTTAGTAAAAGGTACCTCATTCTAGAATGTTAAAAGGAGATTCTTTTGAATAATTTTATTAGAAAGTGAAAAATGGGTATAAATGAATTTAAAAAATCATTGTATCTTTAAAAAAATATTGTTGAAAACATTTTAAAAAATGTGGATAGAGAGGAGAAATATTCCCTACCAAAAGAGGAGAAATAAGTTAAATTCTTCTTAAAAATATTTTCAGAACCATTGGGGTATAAAAGTGTGTAAAATATTTGAAAGACATAAAAATTATAAAAAAAAATTAGAGTAAAAAAATATGTCTTATTAGATAAGTTTCATTCAATTTCCTTCAATGTAAATTTAAACACAAATAATATCAATTAAATGAGATTGAATCATAAATCCCTTAACTCAAGTATCATATTTCATTATACATGTCAAAAAATACTATAAAATAAGTATATATTTATTATAAATATATTATATAACAATAATAATATATAACATATGATAACTTATTTACTTATAATATATTTTCACTCATTCGTCAACAAACCATTATTAAAATCACCTTTTTCGGTGATAATTTCTTTGTTTTTCATTCATGTTTCTGCTCATAAATCCCTATACTTATTATTTGATCACATTTATATCATTTATTAAAATTTTGATAATGTAATTATTATCATATATGATCATTATATATAGTTTTATAACTATTCATATAAATCAGTGATGAATAATTAATTACATAAATTTGTGGAGATGGTAGTCCATACGTACGCACAGTTTATGTTACCACTTTTTGATGGATGGAATGAAAGAGAGTAATATAATAATTTAACTTTAAGGAATAATTATTATATCATAAATAACCTATATATTATTTATATATATCTTTATTATCATCCACATAAATAATAAATTAATACTGAATCAAATTAGTTTGTAGTGGTGGTAGTCTACACGTACGCATGTGAAACAGTATTATTTCTAACAAATGAAAAGGTAAGAAGGTAGATAATATATTATAATTATATAATTTATTTATTTTATAAATATAATATATAAATATTAAATACTTCATAACAACCAACTATTAAATATAGTGATGGAAAATGAATCATATCGCTACATGGAGGTGGTAGTCCACACGTACACATGAGCAACAATTTCATTTCCCATTTAAGAAAAGTGGAGGAAAGAAGTAGTGAAATTATCATAATAACAACTAAATATATTTATTATATAGGGTTAATCATGTTATTATGTATTAAATAGGTTTAAATAAGGTGGATAATGAACTAAATTTGAAAGAGATTTGTTAAAATGATTACCTCTTATTTGAGAAAACTCCTTTGGATTTCTTCTTAAGGACCACGAGGAAGGTATTTTGAGGATAAAAAACCTCCAAAACAGGGATAAGGTTTATTTAGAATAAATATTTTAATTGGCTTATCAAGCTAGGTATAACAAGGTGGTGTTAAGAATAGTGGATATGTGGTGTCCTTTTACAGTGAATGAAATGACACACTTGAAATTACATAAAAGATTTAAATATAACAATTTATTTTTAATGTGAAAGAGGAATGTAGTTGAAATAGTTTCAAAGATAATATATTTTAAGTATGAAATACCTTCAAAAAATAAGATTAGGATGGGTTTATATGGAATTTGAATCCTTGTATTTTTTCTTAACCCATTTTTTAACAAATTTTATCCTTAACCATGGTTATATAATTTTCAATATTAAATGGTAGAAAATTTACTTCTATGGAAAAAATTGGATGAATAATTGTAATTGGAAAAAAAGTTCAAATATATTCCATTCATATTTTCCTCTCCCAAGACTATTATGTTTTTTAAATAAATTAATAAAAAAATATTTAACATAAAATACCAATAAATTCATGTTAAGAATGATTCTCATAGTTTGACCATAAATAAAACAATATAGAAATAGAATTTGAATATAATTATTTAAAACAACAATAATATGTTTTATTTAACTAAAAAATTTAGAAACACAAAAATTCATCAAAATTTTAATTATTTTAATCTTTTTAAAATTATTATTTTACATTTATGTTATGTAAACGAGTAATGTGTCGGCATTGAATATGAATTTTGGGTAATTATTCCATCCCAAAAAATAACAATTGTTATATCCCACGCCAGAGATTCCATCCAACCCGACACTTGACCCAAACTATGGTTTGGGCCGAAGGGAATTCCAAATCCCATTGGGCTGATAACTACTACTCGAGTATCAACAATTCACTTTTGGGAATTATTTCATCCATGATAAACTACCATGAATAGTTCTCAAAAATAAATCCTCACACCAAGATCAATATCCATAACCAAAGGGATACAAAGATTTAGGCTAAATATTTTACATCTTTAACGAAAACCAAAATAGACCAAACTACCAAAACAAGGAGGGGCTTCAACTACACAACTCAATATCAAGAAACAAGAGGGGAAACACCTCCATGCAACCTAAATAAACACCCATATGAAGAGGGATAATAGAAACACGATCCACCAACACTACCAAGATACATCTTTCCTTTACCTATGTCAAACATAATAGGATCTACATACACCCAAGGGTGTAGATAGGGAGTTATCTAAATCCCAGTAGTATGCCACCAAATAAAAGGATCCCATGTCATAACATTATAAGACAAATTACCTCACAAATTTAAATAAAGTATTTAAATTTTTATTAATAAAGACATTTTAAGGAATGCATTCTCAAAGAAGCATGATATACAGATTATTATAAGTGTAAGGACCATCATATTTCCATTGTAATAACCACATCACAAGAGATCTCAATGGGAAATATCTAATGGTTCATAACTATTGGGACCCTAAGAACCTCATATATCAGTAAAATATAATACATAAACCATATCCAACAATGTCCCCATGCATGAGCCACTAGAGAGAAATCCATCCAAAATTATAGTGAACTTAGATCATAATCATAGTTTTGTTATTATTATAACATCAATATTTATAAAATAAACTAGGCCTCAGTCCTATCAATCCAACTAGCATAGTATTCCTTGTCTTCCCACTTACATACCTAATTCCCTTTGTACCCAATTTCTAATTCACATGTCAAACAGATCACCACATTCACATAAACACAAAAATAAATATTAATACACATGGAAAACCATCATTTTCATGGTAAAAACTATTTCAAATCCATATCCACAAAAAATCCATTTTAAACATGATTATCACAACTTACACTATTTAAAGAACACATTCAATAAGTACAATATGGAATGACACAGGAAAAACCACCAATCACATTTGCAAAACCATATTTCAACCCATAGACAACTTTAAACCTTTTGAAAACACATTTCTCTCCAAAAAAATAATTAATATAACCCATTTAAGAAGAAAAGAAATCATATAAAAATCATCTAACAATGTTAAATCACAGAATCACCCACCTCAATCTTGGAAACATTCAGAATCTGATGGAGAACCAAAACTACACCACAAGGGGACTCTATAAAGAAAATATAAAACCATAAAAACCAATATTTAACCCATGGAACAATTATTTAACCCATTTTAGGGTAATCAACCCACTGGGGAATGGATAACCAATAAGGAGGAAAGGAGAACCTAATAAGAAGGAATAAATCAAGGAATAAGGGGATTATTTAAGAGAAAACGCTAAAAAATTCCAAAATTGAAGGTACAAGGGAGAAAGGAGGAGAAGGTGAGTCACCTAGGGATAAAAATCCCAAATGGTCGAAGAAATGGGTGGAATTTAGTTAAATAAGAGGAGGGATAAAGGGTAATTTTTATATTTTTAATGACCAGGATATGCCGAATGGTTAGCCTGCATGGTTTGGAAAACCACGCGGTCTCCTTTGTCTATGAGGAAACCAGCTACATAGTTCTCCTAGGGAGGGTTCCCAACCATGTAGTGGGTCAAGCAGCCTAAACAGTTCTACATTCTAGTGTTCATGATTTATCTTGGGTTGGAGCATTGTTCCCCCTAACTATGATCCATCCTTGAACCACCTGACATCGGGTCTAGAAATTCCATTTATCACTAAAAACACTTGATAAGATCAAGGGATAAATACAAGACCAAATGTAGAGAATGTAATACCTCAAAATAAAATTACGGATGTGAAAATTCTCCCCACCATGAAAACATTCCGCCCTCATGTTGTCACCATGAAGTACGATTAGAAAATAATGGATACAACTACTCAACTTAATCCTTTTATTCAAATTTATCATGATAATCATTACCCTGATGCCAAATAATTCAAACCAAAAGTATGGAATTCCAAATATGCACTTTCTCATGGGAAAACAAAAATCTGTACTGGCCACTCAAACACTATCAAATTGGGTTCCAAATCTAACTCTTCCCAATTCAACACATGATATGGCTCGAGATTATAATCTTTCAGTTGCGAGATATAGAACATATCATGAATTAACGTCTACTGAGATGGAAAATCTAACAGATATTCCTCCTTAACAACTCTCTCAATAATCAAAAAAGGTATAACATACCTAAACATTAGATTCAATTTCTTGCCAAAGCGATAGTGACATAATCGAGGCTCCACTTTCAGAAACACCTCATCACCCACATAGAATTCAATGGATCAGGGCTTCTTATCTCTATATGGTTTATATTTGCATTGTGATATGAACATTCATTGCCTAATCAAACATAAATTCTCATATGTCTCCTAAACGAGACTTAGTGCCAACAATGAGGTATCTCCCACCTCTTCCCAACACAAGGGTTACTCCCACAAATGACCATAGAGCGCGTAATAAAAGACAATTTAAATTGAGGATTGGTAACTATTATTATATGAAATTCTGAAAAACCCCAAATCGTAATACCACGAGCCCCTAAAACCCAACAAACACAATCATAGAATGTATTCAATTTTTGATTTTCTTGCTCCATATGACCATCTATTTGAAGATGGTATTCAGTACACAACTTGATCCACAACCCCATTTCCTTCTCAAGGCCTTCCCAAAATCACGATGTAAAAGTGGGTGCCCTATCTAAAACAATAACTCACTACACACCATCAATTCTCACTAGATTTTGAACAAATAATCGGCCCAATTCATCTGCCTTGGCTGAATCCTTGACGAGAATGATGTGGGATGATTGTTTCAGATTTTTAATCACTACCCACATGGAATTCCTCCCCCAGGGTGTATGCGGGTAGGCCAATGATGAAATCCATAGAAAATTCATCCTAATTTCATGTATAATTTTGTTTATCTAAAGAAAAATGGAGTGAATTTGGTGCTCTACTTTAACTTGACGACATGTATGACACCTGGAAAAGATGTCACCTATGTCCTTTCTCATACCTAGCCACTAGAACTGATGGCCAAATCCTAGAACATATTGGTGGTACTAGGATTAACAAACCACTAAGATTAGTAGCTATTCTATATCACCACTCTCTGCACTGACAATAGAACAACGAGAAATCTATTGAAATAGAGAACTCCATTAGGAGACAATGATAATTCACAAGGCTCCTCCCCACCATTAAGGAATTGCATAGAATGATGGAAAAACTCATCACTCAACTTTTCTTGCTAAATCAAATCTAGGAAGAAGGGTGTCAGCTGAACACTATCCAAGAATGAACCTCCTTTATAATCCTTGACTTCAAGATTCATCTAGGAGAAAAACACATATCAAAGTCTATTCATCACTAGACTATTTTAAATAATACACTATAACTATTCAGATCAAGGCATCTGCTATCATATTAGCTTTTCTTGGGGTGTAGACGATATCAAAATAAAACCCTGAAGTCACTCCACCTAATGATTCTACCTTATATTCAAATCAGTATGGGATAAAATTTAGGCTAGGATATTATTATTAAAAGAGACTAAAAAATTCTCACAAAAAATATAATTTTGCAACAACCTCAAGTCATGCATTACTGTCGTTAAATCCTTGTCATGGGTTAGGTAATTATTTTCATGTGGTTAGAGTTGGAGAGAACTATACGCCACCACATGCTCATCTTGTATGCTCACACACCCAAGAACTATACCTGAAACATCACAATAGACCACCTATCCCTTTCTAGGTTCCAAAAAAATGAAGACATAGGCTGGGGTAAACTACCTCTTAAGCTCCTCAAAGGATTCCTGATATTCTGAGATCCACTAAAACTTTACCCCTTCCTGGTAAGTTCTATCATGGGAGAATAGAGCAGAGAGAAATCCTAGGAAAACCACCAATAATACATTTCTAGGACAAAAAACATTGTGATCTCGAAAAAATTATTCAATTTCTCCCATGTAATCACTACACCAATATTCTCAGCGACCACCAAATCCCCCACATTCTGAGATCACATGACCAAGAAACTTCACCTCATTAATCTTGAAGGTTCAGATGGAAATATTTTCATAGAAACTATGATCCATAAGTGTTCCCAGCATGATAATCATATGCCACTCATGATTCTCCCTAGTCCTAAAGTAAACTAGGATTTCATACACAAACACCATGTTGAAGTAATATAGATACTAAGAGAACACCCAGTCCATAAGTGCCATAAATACGATTGGATCATTCATCAACCTCAATGGCTTGACCAAATACTAAACAATGACCATACCTACTTTGAAAGGTTATTTTTGGAGAATACACCTCTCTAAATCTTACTTGGTGATACCCAAAATGCATGATGATCATGGAGAACCACCTCTCCCCTTTAATCTGATAAAAAGGGTTATCAATATGGGGAAAATGGTATTTATTCTAGATCTTTATCTTATTTAGCTTCCAGTAATAAATACATAATTGGATAGATCCATCATCCTTCTTTGCAAACAAGACTGGGGTGGCCCAATGCGAGACACTTATAAGGTCCCAGCCTTAAACATTACTTAATCTTGAGTTATTTCAAAAATACATGTTTAGGATCTTTTCAGGTTTAGAGTTTTAGAGAATTTGATCATAAATCATGCATTACACTCTGCATTTAAACAAAGTGGTTACATAAAAGATAGTACTAATTTTTTCCATCATCGGAAACATATTTAAAATAAAACATAGATTCTTTCTTGACACTTCCTTGACACTATCATCACATCATGTACCTTTCCCTTGACATGTGAAAAAAATTTCAAAAACATGGGATGAGCATAAAAGCTCAGAAAGGGATATAAAAGTATGAAATGAAAACATTAGTCCATGTATGAAATCATACTTTACTCGTAAAACATATGAATTTTAACATACCTCATCAAATCACGAATAAATCATAGAAATCATAATACATAAAGGTAACTTTAGGCATTCATAACATTCTTACGTAAGGAGTAACCCTCATGGTTACGTTTGGAATACCCATCACAGTATATTCCCTAAATCTCTTTGGAGAAACCTTAATGTTTAACCCCTTCGTGTTACCCAATGCATTAGATAGCTATATCGGTCTCACCCGCAATTAGTTTATCATGGAAACACCTATTTTCATAAACAATTCCCAAGATCCATAACATAATCGTATCACATAAAACATGCATAAAGGAAACATAACATTTCCACATTTCAATCACAAGATATCAATAACACATTGATATAATAAAAACATTACCAAAACCATTTTCAATACCAAAATAAAAGAAAAGTAAAACATGGTATTTATTTTTCATTAAAAAAAGTTATGGCTTGTAGAGGAAGCCGAAACTCAAATAATGGTCACGACGGCGGAGAATTCGTTGTCGCCGCATACGTATGACAAAAAAACATTCCCGTTTTTCGTTTAGTAAAATCTTCGTATAAAAAAGATTCCTTTTGAATAAACATAAAAGTCAAAGTGGTTTATACACCGTATAAAATAAAGTTGTGTATAAAACAAAATATGCCTCAATGAAAGGAGATTGAGACGAAGTCCTTTACCTCGTATCCGACTTGACTCGATCTTTCTTTAACCTCCAGAATAATAAACTTGAGTTAATTTCTACTTTCTTAAGAACCTTTTTCAAGTTCATTATTCCTTTTATATAACTTATTACCATGTCATGAACACTATGTAATTATTTAAGTTAATAACGGTCGTTTTAATGATCATTAGTACTTGAGTCAAAAATAAACTATTTATAATTAAAAGTTTATCATGTATCCATTATATCCAGAGTTATATTAATGATGTAGATATCATATATATCATATATATATAGTATATACATGTATCTATAATATTACATAACATTTAGAGGTAAGAAATGAAATGCACCGTTCATGGAGACGGTAAGTCGTACGTACGCATGAACACTATTTTAATTTCTATTTTGTATTTTATGGAATGTAATAATAATGATATAAATTTATATTATAATTCCAGTATAATATCATATATAATATCATTAACTCCATCCTTTATATTTCCCACATATGGCATTAACGAATCAAATCACTTTGAGGGGGCGGTTGTCCGTACTTCCTAAAATGAAGATATCGCGTTTACCCATAATGGAAACCATAAAGGTATGCCAAAAAAGAAAAATACATAAGCTTAAAGAAAACATAAACATATTATATATCGTATATAAATATAGTTTCATCTTAATGGCCACCTTTGAGGGTGTTATAAGAATATTGAACAATCATCGTTTCGTGAGGCAGAAATTTTCCATCCACAGAAACAGTATGCTCTTTAACCATTAGATGAAGGTGTGTGTAAGTGTAGCTCGAATACTTCTTATAACAACATCAAATTATATTTATGATACTGGTGTTGTTACAAAATAAATTAATAAAAAGATTTTAGTGGGTTGGAGGAGCAAAATAAAACAAAAGAACATTAGAAAAGACTTTACCTTTAAATCGGGTAACTCTTCTTGGTTTGAACCAAAATGGTTTCTTGAAGAGATTTCTGCCTAAGGTAAGGCTTCTAGGATGAAGAGAGGGATGTGGAGAGAAAACATGAGCAGATATTGGCCGATCCAAAGGCTTGAGAAGTGTGGGTAAGGAGGTAGAGGTGGGGGCCTTTTATAAGAGGAGAGGAGGGGCACTCTTAGAAATTTAAGAAATGTTACATTATTTTTTAAAAAAAGTTTCAGATTTAAAAGGTTCCAAATTTTTATATTTCTAAGATAAATTGATAAGGGTTAGAAATATACTCATACAATAGGTCTTTGAAAAGTTTAAGTCTTATATTTTACAGTATCTTTTAATTTTATTTAAATCGTTAATTAATGTGGTAATCGTCGCATCATCATGATGTCAAAAATAATTTAATTTATTTAACGTATAAAATTATAAAAAAAAAATATGATGTAGTAAATCTTTTTATATTTCCAATGACTATTAATTTTTCAATAGATCATTTATTTAGACAAAAATAAAAATGTTTTACTCAGGTGATACATTCTTTAGTTATATTCTCCTTTCTTTAAAAATAAAAAGATAAAGTGTCACATTCACCCAAAAGTGATTCCATGGGGTCCCAAAGTTTGGAACAAGGCATCCCATGGTCGGCCATGACACAACCAGTAGCATTAGGAAACATTTTGGTGTCATTTTTTATTATTATTTTATTATTTTATTATCCTTAACTACCTGATTACTAATTAATCAAGTTAATTAAAGCTAATTACCGTCATTACTATTCATAATGTCAAAAAACAAAAGAGTCTTAATTAGATAATTTGGACCTTCTGATTCCAAATATTGAATCCATTTTACCAAATTCCAAATATAGAAATTGCAATAACTAATTTAAAAATAATTCTCGATGTCAAAACTAATAGCGGGGTTTTTTGAAACAATATCTATGAAACGTTTGGCACTTGTTTATTCCCAATTCCAAAGATAAATTAATTATAATGACCACCATTGGATTATATGGTAAAAATATATTCTAATTAAACTTTAATACAAATTAAAAAGATAATCTAACCATATAATTAAATTAGATGAAAAAGCAGTTTTGATGTAAAATGCAGTATTTTTCACTATTCATTAAAAAATGAACACTGTCAGAAAAATACCAAAAATTAACCCAAGGTAAATTTCAATGTCCCAATCATAAATAATAAGTATATTTTGAAAAATAGAGCTTATAAAATTGTCAATAGATAGATTTAAAAATGGTTCTCCATCAAAAGGCGGTAAAACAATCTTTTAAAAATATTAGTGTTTTCCATGCTTAAGATTGGATTTATTCTCATTTTAAGCCTCTAAAACACTATCTAATTCATAAATAGACATAGATAAAAATATATGTTATTCATTACTTACTTGAGATGTTACATCCTTCCCCCCTTTATAAAATTACGTCCTCACAATTTATTTACTTAACGAATAAGTGGGGGTATTTATCCCTCATTGCATTTTTAGATTCCCTTGTTGCCTCTTCAATCATGTGGTTTTCCACAAAACCTTTACTTGATGAATTAACTTATTTTGCAACACGTTCTCCCTATGGTCAAGAATCTAGATAGGTTATTCTTTATAAGATAGGTTCCCTTCCAACTGAACTACCTTTGGACTCGAAACATGAGATGGATCTGGCATGTACTTCCTTAACATTGAAACATGAAAAACATTGTGTACCTGAGATAAACTCAGAGGTAAATCCACTCGGTATGAAACTGATCCAACTCTCTCCAAAATTTAATATGGTCCAATGAACCTTGGACTCAACTCCTTTCTTATGAAATCGCATCACACTTTTCCATGATGAGACTTTGAGGAAGACATGATCACCTACCTCAAAAGAGAGATCCTTCCTCCTGTTGTCTGCATAACTCTTTTGACTGCACTGAGCTGTTCTCATGTGTCTCTGTATCAGCTGAACATTTTCTGCCAACTCTTATACCAATTTTGGTCCCATCAACTTCCTTTCACCCACTTTATCCCATAAAGCTGGAGTTTGACACTACTTCCCATATAATGCCTCAAATGCTGCCATCTGTATACTGGAATGAAAACTATTATTATAAGAAAACTCAACTAAAGAAATATGTTGGTCCCAACTTCCTTGATAATCCATCGAACAAGCACGTAGCATATCCTCCAAAATCTGAATTTTTCATTCTGACTACCCATCTGATTGAGGATGAAAAGCTGTACTAAAATTTAATTTAGTACCCAATGACTTCTGAAGGCCTTTCCAAAAGTAAGAAGTGAACCTGGGATCACGGTCAGATACAATGGAGAGAGGAACTCCATGTAATCTGACTATCTCTTTAAGATACAAACAGGAAAGTTGATCTAGGGAAAAAGTATCTCGTATAGCAAGGAAGTGAGCAGATTTAGTCAAGATATCAACAATAAACCAGAATGCATTATTACCTCGAGGTGTCTTCGGCAATCCCACAACGAAGTCCATGGATATATTCTCCTATTTCCACTCTGGTATTGGTAAAGGCTGAAGCATCCCTTTCAGTAACTGCCGCTCTGCTTTAACCTGTTGACAAGTCAAACACTTCATAGTAAAATCAGCAATATCTCTTTTCATTCCATCCCACTAATAGTACTCCTGAAGATCTCTATACATCTTAGTACTTCCTGGATGAACTGAAAACGAAGAACTATGAGCTTCACATAACAACACTCTCTTCAACTGTGAATCACAAGGAACACACAATCTCTTCCCAAATCTCAAAACACAATCATTATCAATGTTGAATTCAGGTATCTTGCCCTTCTGAACCAGCTCTACCTTTTTCTGCAACTCGCTATCTTGCTTCTGTGCTTGCTTAATTCTGTCTGATAGAGAATATTTCACTGATACCTGAAACAAAATAGAAAGACATCCTGCACCAACAACTTCTATGCCAAATTTCATCAAATCCTTAAACAAAGGATCACATTCCAAATGCAACATTGTTAATGAAGTATTACTTTTTTGACTCAAAGCATCATCCACTTTATTTTCTTTTCCCGGATGGTAATGAATTGTACAATCATAATCCTTTACTAATTCCAGCCATCTCCTCTCTCTCATGTTCAATTCTTTCTAAGTGAATATATATTTTAAACTTTTGTGATCGACATATATTTCACACCTTACTCCATACAAATGATGCCGCCAAAATTTTAAAGCGAAAACAACCGCAGATAATTCCAAATCATGTGTAGGGTAATTTACCTCATGTGTTTTCAACTGTCATGAAGCATAAGCAATTACCTAATCATTCTGCATTAGAACGCAACCAAGTCCTTTCAATGAAGAATCACTGTAGATAACAAACTCACCATTCCTGGAAGTTAGTGCCAAAATTAGAGTATTCACCACTCTTCTTTTCAATTCTTGAAATAAATCACCACATTCTTTTGTCCAGATAAACTTAACACCCTTCTGAGTTAGCTTAGTCATTGGACTAGATAACCGTGAAAAATTTCTAACAAACATTCGGTAATAGCCTGCCAAACCAAGGAAGCTATGAATCTCAGTTACATTTGTGGGTCTTGGCCATTCTTCAACAACCTTTGTTTTTGCAGGATCAATAGTTATACCATCTTTAGAAGCAATGTGACCAAGGAAAGAAATTTATTGCAACCAAAATCACACTTGCTGAATTTCCCATACAATTTCTTTTTTTTAAGGTTTAAAAAATAACCCTTAAATGTCTTTCATGCTCTTCTTTACTTTTAGAAAACACCAAAATATCATCAATGAAAACAACCACAAACTTATCCAAGATCTCATGGAAAATTCTATCCATAAGGTCCATGAATACAACATGTTCATTGGTTTTCCCAAAAGGAATTACTACAAATTCATAATGGTCATATATTGTACGAAACGCGGTCTTCGGAATATCTTCTTCCTTTACCTTCGACTGATAGTACCCCGATCTCAGGTCAATCTTTGAAAAAAACTGAGCTCCCTGGAGCTAATCAAACAAATCATCGATATGTGGCAAAGGATATTTGTTCTTAACAGTGATGTTATTCAAGACTCTATAATCAATACAAAGTCTCATTGAACCATCTTTGTTTTTAACAAATAAAACAGGAGCACCCCATGGTGATGTGATAGGTCGAATGAAACCATTCTCTAATAAATTTGGAAATTGCTCCTTCAACTCTAAAAGTTCAATATGAGCCATTCGATAAGGGGGTTTTGAAATTAGATTAGCATCAGGAACTAATTCAACAGTAAATTCAACTTCTCGATCTGGTATTATTCTAGGAAACTCATCAGGAAAAACATCAGGATAATCATTTAGCACTGGCACATCATTAATCTGAACAGTTCCCTTATTTTCAACGATATGTGCAAGGTAACATTACTTTCCATCTTTTACAATTTTCTCGGCCTCTTGATATGTTATCAACAGTAAGGGTTCATTCTTGTACACAAACTGAAGGTATTTCTAAAAAGAAACTTCTTTAGCTCTATAGAAATCTTAGCATGGTAAATAGAGAGCCAATCCATACCCAGGATAACATAAAACTCTACTAGAGGTAAAACAATAAGGTTTTCAAGTAAGTTCATTCCATGGATAAGGATAGGAAGATTCTTATAAATTCTTTTTGCCTCAACATTTCCCCCAGGTCTTTTTACCACAAGTTCAGTAGTTATTTCTTGAGATGGTATTCCCATTTTACTAGAAAAGTTTTCAGAGATGAAAGAATGTGTAGACCCTAAATCAAACAACACATTGGCATAATCTGAAAAAACAAACAAAGTACATGATATCACTTCATTTGATGGCCCAACATCTACTGAAGTAGTTGGAAAGGATTTCACCACCCCTTTCTGCTTGTAGTATAACTGCTTCCCATCACTCAAGCTCTTTTTCGGACACACGTTTACATATTGACCCATCTCATTGCACTTAAAACATTTCACTAACTGTAAATAAAATTTGGTATTACCATCACCCTGATCTCTTTCAGTGCAATCACGAGCCTTATGTCCCATCTTGCCGAATCGGTAGCACTTCCCAGAATTTAGAAGACATTCTGTAGCATGCCTTTTACCACATTTATCACAAACTGGAAACTTAGTTTTCTTACTGTCAGAACTTTTCGAAGAATTCTTTCTTTTATCCTGCCACCTCAGTCTCTTTTTCTACTGTTTGTTATAGAACACTTGATCATCGGCAAACTCCATTTCCACCTTCTCATCACATCGAACAAGATTTTCATAACTCTTGAACTTGTGAGAAGCTAAATCCCTTCAATATTTTGGCTTTAATCTCGAGTAAAAATGATTGATTTTACTATCAAGGTCTCGGATAAAATTTGGAGCATACCTTGCCAATCGAGTGAACCTCTCTTCATTAGCAGCCAATGAGTTACCCTCTTGCCTCAATTCCAAGAATTGTTTTTCCATCCTAAGTCGAACAGCCCTAGGAAAATACTTCTCAAGAAACATACCTTTGAATTCATCTCAGTCGAGAGCATCAATCTCATCAGCGTCCCTGATATTTTTAACCATCGAGCACCACTGGTCTGCTTCACCCTCCAAACGGTAAATAGCAAGACTAACCTTTTGATTTTCTGAACACCCCATTACATCAAAAATCTTCTCCAGTTCTTTAATCCACCCTTCAGCTAGCATAGGGTTAGATGATCCTCTCAATGATGGGGGATGTTTCCTCATGAAATGTTCCACCACTAACATGTTCCTCTGTGGTTGATCTGGCTGATCTCATGCATGGATACCACCACCATTTATCGCTTGAGTCAACTACACCATTACTGCAACAAACTATTCAGTTCCAATTCTGACCATCTCAGGATGATGATTCAAAAGGTTATTTCCTTCTGTATGTCTTCCTAGCATTGCTTCCCTGTTTCCTTTGCGGAAAACCATTCTGAACAAACATGTCTTATATAGAGAAACATGGTAGTATTAAAATTCTATATCATTCCAATTTGACCGTAAAAAAATATTTTTTGATAATCATTTAATGGAATTCTAAATCCTAAAGTTATCTAAACCGACCTCTGATACCAACTATAAGGCCCCGCCTTAAACATTACTTAATCTTGAGTTATTTCAAGAATACATGTCAAGGATATTTTCATGTTTAGAGTTTTAGAGAATTAGATAATAAATCATGCATTACACTCCGCATTTAAACAAAGTGGTTACATAAAATATAGTACTCATTTTTCCCATCATCGGAAACATATTTAAAATAAAACATAGATTCTTTCTTGACACATACTTAACACTATCATCACATCATGTACCTTTCCCTTGACCTGTGAAAAACATTTCAAAAACATGTGATGAGCATAAAAAGCTCAGCAAGGGATATAAAAGTACGAAATGAAAACATGAGTCCATGTATGGAATCATACTTTACTCATAAAACATAATCAGTTTAACATACCTCATCAAATCATGAATAAATCATATAAATCATAAGACATAAAGGTAACTTGAGGCATTCATAACATTCTTACGTAGGGAGTAACCCTCATGGTTACGTTTAGAATACCCATCACAGTATATTCCCTAAATCTCTTTGGAGAAACCTTAACGTTTAACCCCTTTGTGTTACCCAATGCATTGGAGAGCTATATCGGGCTCACCTGCCCTTAGTTTATCACGGAACCACTCGTCTTCATAAACAATGCCCAAGAACCATAACATAATCGTATCACATAATACATGCATAAAGGAAACATAACATTTCCACATTTCAATCACAAGATATCAAAAACACATTGATATAATAAAAACATTATCAAAACCATTTTCAATACCAAAATAAATGAAAAGTAAAACTTGGTATTTATTTTTCATTAAAAAATTTATGGCTTATAGTGGAAACTGAAAATCAAATAATGGTCATGACGGCGGAGAAGACGTTGTCGCTGCATACATACGAAAAAAAAGCAATCCCTTTTCTCATTTAGTAAACACTTCGTATAAAAAAGATTCCTTTTGACTAAATGTAAAATTCAAAGGGCTTTATACACCGTATAAAAGAAAGTTGTGTATAAAACAAAATATTTCTTAATGAGAGGAGATTGAGACGAAGTCCCTTACCTCGTATCCGACTTAACTCGATCGTTCTTTAATATCCTGAATAATAAACTTGAGTTAATTTCTACTTGATTAAGAACCTTTTTCAAGTTCATTATTCATTTTATATCACTTATTAGCATGTCATGAACACTATGTAATTATTTAAGTTAATAACGGTCATTTTAACAATCGTTGGTACTTGAGTCAAAAATAAACTCTTTATAATTACAATTTGTTCATGTATACATTATATCCAGAGTTATATTCATTATTTAGATATCATATATATCATATATATCCAGTATATACATGCATTTATAATATTACATAACATTTAGAGGTATGAAATGAAATGCACCGTTCATGGAGACGGTAAGCCGTACGTATGCATGAACGCTACTTTCATTTCTATTTTGTATTTTATGGAATGGAATCATAATGATAAAAAGGTATATTATAATTACAGTATAATATCATATATAATATCATTAAATCCATCCTTTATACATCCCACATATGGAATTAACGAATCAAATCACTTTGAGGGGGCGATAGTCCGCACTTCCTAAAATGAAGATATCGCGTTTACCCATAATCGAATCCATAAAGGTATGTAAAAAATGAAAAATACAGAAGCTTAAGAAAAACATAAACATATGATATATCATATATAAATATAGTGTCATCTTAATGGCCACCTTTGAAGGTGTTAGAAGGTTATTGAGCAATCATCATTTCATGAGGTAGAAATTAGCCATCCACAGAAATAGTATGCTCTTTAACCATTAGATGATGGTGTGTGTAAGTGTAGCTTGAATCCTTCTTATAAAAAAATAATAGTATATTGAAGATACAGGTTTTGTTACCAAATAAATGAATAAAAAGTGTTTAGGGGGTTGGAGAAGCAAAATAAAACAAAAGAACATTAGAGAATACTTTACCTTTAAATCTGGTAACTCTTCTTGGTTTGAACCAAAATGATTTCTTGAAGAGCCTTCTGACTAATGTAATGATTCTAGGATGAAGATAGGGATGTGGCGAGATAAAATGATCAGATCTTGGCTGATCCAAGGGCTTGAGAATTGTGGGTAAGGAGGTAGAGGTGGGGGCCTTCTATAAGAGGAGAGGAGGGGCACTCTTGGAAAGTTATGAAATGTTACATTATTTTTAAAAATGTTTCGGATTTAAAAGGTTCCACATTGATATATTTCTAGGATAAGGTGATAAGGGTTCGAAATATACTCATACAATAGGTCTTTTACAAGTGTAAGTCTTAGATTTTACATTATCTTTTCATTTTATTTAAATCGTTAATTAATGAGTTAATCACTGCATCATCATGATGTCATAAATAATTTAATTCATTTAATGTCTAAAAATTATAAAAAAATACTATGATGTAGGAAATATTTTTATCTTTACAATTACTATTTATTGTATAAGGTATCATTTATGTAGACAAAATTAAAAATGTTTTACTCAGGTGATACATTCTTTAGTGATATTCTTCTTTCTTTAAAAATAAATAGATAAAGTGTCACATTCACCCAAAAGTGATTCCATGGGGTCCCTAAGTTTGGCACAAGGCATCCCATGGTCGGACATGACACAACCAGTAGCATTAGTACACATTTTGGGGTGATTTTGTTTATTATGATATTATTTTATTATCCTTAACTACCCGATTACTATTTAATCAAGTTAATTAAAGATAATTACTGTCATTACTATTCATAATGTCCAAAAACAAAAGAGTATTAATTATATAATTTGGACCTTATGATTCCAAATATGGAATCCATTTTACCAAATTCCAATCATAGAAATTTCAATAATTAATTTAAAAATAATTCTCGTTGTCAAAACAAATAGCGGGTTTTTTTGAAACAATATCTATGAAAAGTTTGGAACTTGTTTATGCCCAATTCCAAAGTGAAATTAATTATAATGACCACCATTGGATTAGATGGTAAAAATATAATCTAATTACACTTTAAAACCAATTAAAAAGATAATCTAACCATATAATTAAATTAGATGAAAAAGCAGTTTTGATGTTAAATGCAGTATTTTTCACTATTCATTAAAAAAATGAACATTGTTAGAAAAATACCAAAAATTAACCCAAGGTAAATTTCAATGTCTCAATCATAAAGAATAAGTTTATTTTGACAAATATAGATTATAAAATTGTCAAAAGATAGATTTAAAAATGGTTCTCCATCAAACTGCGGTAAAACAATCTTTTAAAAATATTAGTGTATTCCATGCTTAAGATTGGATTTATTTTCATTTTATGCCTCTAAAACACTATCTAATTCAAAAATAGACATAGATAAAAATATCTATTATTCATTACTTACTCGGGATGTTACAACACTATTATGAATAAATATTTTGGATTACAAATCATCAAGTTATACCTCTAGTTCCCTTAACTCATTGGGATAAATACGGTAAGAGGGAAGAGATATCTATAATATTCCTAACTCCAAATCAGTGGCGAAATCCAAATACTACACTAGAGGAAAATCTAATAAGCCATCTAGAAACACCTTTGGGTACTCACCCATGAAAGGAGGTTATCCACCCTCATGGTCTCTATCATCACCATCTAACATGAGAGACACGATCTGGAAAACAATACTACCTAAATCTAAAAGTTCAGGCTAGCAAATCTAGACTGAGGTTCCCATTCTCCTTTAAAAACCTGGGTACTCCCATCATGTTCCATTAAATTCACTCCTCATCGATAATAGTCTATTCCACCTGAAAACACATTATACAATCCATATTAAGGATTAATTCAATGAGTTCTGTCTCCAAAACTATAAAATCCCATTGTAGCTCGACCCCTCTCACAATGAGTACAAAAGACAGATACATGAAACCATACTCTCTCTTCTTACCAATAGGTGTCACAAGATGCATTGTATAAGAAAAAATCATAGTGGAAAAGTTCAGAAAATGCATGAGATGGATAAAGATAATAGAAAAAAGGTACCAATATAAAACAATGCAACAACTACAAATGATTTAATAACAATAGTACCTCAAAACTAGCACAGGTTCCACATTAAATTCTACTAGTTTAGGATATAGAGCATAGAGATGAATTGTCTATGCCTAATCTTGAGAATGACCACTGATCTGTGATTCTAACTTGAACTGAGTCATCCTAGAAGAAGATCCAGCTCTACGTCTACAACTACTAGACCAAGAACCGCCCGACTTGGTTGGCTTTGACTGGACTGACATTCACCTAAGTTTGATCAAGATACACCACCCTGATTACGATGTGTGGATCTAGAAAACCACTTCAAGTGCATTATATGTCCTCACTAATGAAAAATATGGGTGGAGTTGAACATGAAGAACTCAAATTTCCTTCCTTTCAACACTGATGAAATAGGACTGACCCAACATTTGAAGCCACATAGGAATATAGTCAAGAATGATGGATTGAAGTACCACCTCCCTTCTTATATTTCCCATCTTGCTTCTTTTTCTATTTAGAGGAACTTCCAATACCTGGACCACTACTAAAACTACTCTATAGAAACTACACTTTCCATCACAATCAATATGCACTATCAAAGAACGGTCAACCACCATAGTGTATGTATTGAAATTGAACAATATGACTTGGGATCAGATATAAGGTCACAACTCCATTTAAAACTTTTGAGACATTAGCTTCTCACTGGAAACTACCTTAAGTGTAAATTGGACTAAATCAGTGAAATAGTTGGCGTAGTCGACCACGGTCTGATCCCCTTGGTGAAGATAAAAAAATCCTAGGTCTTGGTGAACTCCTAGGTCGTAGAAACATACTACTCATTAGAGATGACCTTTATGTCATTCCAACCCATCTACTAATGCTTCCCATATTGAACCATGGAGTTTCACCACCTCCATATGGGGCCTTCCAATATGAACAACACACATTTCACCTTCACTTGTTTAGGAGTATCAATAAACCCAAATATCCTTTCAATATTCAGAAGGAAAACCTCTACTTCATGTGGGTCCATACAACCCTGTAAGGATAGAGTCCTTTTCTTGAGAAACTCAGGAGCCTTGTCCTTTTCAGGACCTGGTCCTACTTCCCTACCTGAGTAGTACCATGGGCCACTCCCTAACCCAAATCATAGAAAACCCAAACCATGACTTCCACTAGTCTCTGATCAACTTTCAAGGGAGAACACTCTATGGCCTCTTCTTGTGGGTGTATATAAAGTATCTGAGGAGGAATATTGCTACAATAACTAATAAACACAAGTCAACCATCAATACCATCATCAACCCCACATTCTGAAAATATTTAGAAAAAAATAAAATCCAATAACTTCCATCAATCAAAACAAAACCATATCCGTAACAATAAAAAGAAAATCCACTTCACCCCTACCTAGTGTCCATGTATAGTTTGCATCTTATACATATCACCCAGAGGAGAAGTCAAACCAAATCCAAATATCCCATGGTGACTCAAGGTCTTTCATGAGTTTTGTTTTCTAGACACCCCACTAACAACTAGAACCTCAAGTCCCAATAGTCCAAGCTCTTTTATATCCAGAATCTCTCTAAAATCATAACTCAATGAATGTGAGAAACCTAGTTTGATTCCATTTTGTCACAATCCAATCCTGAGACTCCATCCAACCTAACACTTGACCCTACCCATGAAATGGCCCGAAGTGTGTTCCCAATCCTTATAGTCTAAAAACATGTGCCAATGTATTAAAAATACAAATTTGGGAATGATTTCACCCATGATAAACTATCATAATAGTGGGTGACCTAGAACCAACTTGAACAATAATTTTTATTATCCTATCATGTATATAGTTAGATATATATGACATATTCTTACCATTTTAGTATATAAATTTATACATCCACTCTTAATTGGTAATTTCCATAGATTAGTTGTCATATAATAAGGTTATAACATATCCCAGACTATAATGAGAACATAGAGATACTATTATATGAATCTTTATCAAAGGTCCAATGGTATAGATACATCTTACTGACTAGACACGGTAGATGTTTGACTATCAGGTGTTGGGGGATTATAATGATTGAGAATTCTTATTATGAATTTCACACTTGGTGATATATAGTAGTGATATCATGGGGATAGACCCACCAATTGGAACGCCGCATATTTTGGGTGTCATTGGTTTTCCCCATCTACTAGCATGTGTATTAGTCTCTAGTTTTCAGATCATTTCCAATGTGTACCATTTGGTTGTTTACATTTATGCAAGGTGAAAACCATGATAATGAAATCATGGAAATTTATTTTTTAGGTACATCATTGGATGAATGACATTGGTTGAATGATCAAGAAAAGATTTGTCACTTCCAATTTAAGGAAGTTATGTATCTTAGACCTGGTTGATCCGGATGGTTATGTCTTCATATGTCTTTGGAAAAAGTAGTCAGAAGGTAAATCCATCTGGTGAAATCAACAAATAATATATAAAAAGGGAGATGACACAATTGTGCATCCCTCTTTATGAGATATTTAAATACATAGAGATTATAGAACACAGTATGTGTTCATAGGTTGGATGTCATTGCAATGACAATCCTTATCTAGTTAAGGGCGTTGATGGGTTTCTAGACACTACTCTTGGTCTATAGATTTTATTAATTACTACCATGGTAAGGGCCTAGATGGGCATACACAATATCATATTTAAGAATTTTCTCTATTAAGTTGAATTTGTATTTTGGACATGGTGGGCCTCACCATAGGGTCTGAGTATTGTTCAAGTTAATAATCACCGAAAAATAAATAAATTCATATTTTTCAAGTTATGAATAATTGAGATTTAATTTATTTATTGTATTAACATGTTAAGTAAATATGTGGAAATATTAATCAAACTAATATTATTCAAATATCCCAGATTCGTTTAATAGTAAAAGAGAAATACGAGTGGATTTAAATGACTTGGGGTCATCATATAATATATATTTTAAATATATTATAGTTATATGATAAAATAAGAAATAATATTGATGTAGTTTAGTTCATAATAATTATTTATTTACTAGACATTTAAGAAATGTGGGTTGTGGAACCCAATCAGGTATTTTATACATCCACTATATATAAGAGGAGAGAGGCTCTTACCATTTACTATTCATGGTGATAAATCTTGAGCATCTCTCCCATATATCACTTTCTATAAAGAGATAATCTCGATCTGGGAGTTGAGATAGAGTTCTCTCTTATGCAATAAAGGAATATCGATGCATTGATCATCAGAGAATTGAAGGCATCATCATATCTCCATTCTAGCACATAGATTTTGACGATTGATGCTGCAAAAATTTTTTGAAGCATGTTTGGATGATCTAGATGGATGTTTCGATGGATCTTTCAGGAAAATATTGCTGGTATAGAGTTTCATTCTAGCACAGTTTTAGTGCCAAATAGGTATGTTTTTAGTTTTAATTTATGTTCCTTTTTAATATGCGTGAGATCGTTGGATCGTACCAGGGCATGGATCATTGATAATGACAAGTTCTCACACATGGATGATATTTTTTTTAATATTCCTTGCCCACTGATTTCTATTGCATGCCCCGGTAAAATAAATTTGTATTAGAGGGATCACATAAATTATCCAATCCAAGAAAAATTAAATTTCATTAGAGGGTTTTAAAAAGATCTCAACGGATCTAATCGCGATTCAATCTAAGGTCAAATGGCTAAGTTACGATCATCAAAAATTATTTTTATGGATTAAAAATAGTTTCTATAGGTTTTAAAATTATAAAAATATATATTTGTTCATGTTTCTTGATAGAGTTGATTTCACTAATAATAACATATATTTATTATAAAGATAATTGTAATAATAATAATAACTTTATTATTATTATTATTATTATTATTTAATTTATTATTATTATAATAATAATTATTTTTATTATAATGAAAGCGTAATTTTTATCCCTTGAAAAAACATTATAAGGGGTGAGGAAATATCAAATTATGGGTTGTGGAAATTTGGTTTCACCCGTGTAGAAATACACACAAACGAAAAACAAAAAAAAACAAAAAAAAAACAAGGAAGAAAAGGCAAGGGGGTCAGGCCCCCTATCGTCCCCAGTTTCTCCGCCAGCTGTCCAATGCCCATCCTCGACCAGAGATTTATCGGTGCCTCCCTAGAGTAAGGCATCCCTCCTTAGGTGCAGCCTCCAATTTGGTCCGACCCACCGCCTCCCTCCTCTACAGCTGATGCCTCTTCGTAGTGTGATCCTCAACAACATCCAGTTCTGGAAGCATCTAGGCTACCACCCCCATATCTAGAGCAAGCCACACCAAACATTTCTAGTGAGATCCCTCTCGGTACCATCCCCGTCTATGAGGTCTTACTCCCGATCCCTTGGATGCTGCTTGCGTGCTTCACATCCTCCCTCTCTAGATCTAGCCAGAATCGGCAAGATGCCCTCCAGCTCGTATCGATGGATGCATCACAACACCACTGTGCCCTGCTTGGTCGTAGCAGTGGGCCCCTTATGTCGAAGTCCAGTGAATCCGAGGCTGACCGACCCTCCTTCCAACCGCTACCGTATATCTCTAGAAATCCAGATTTGACTGACACTTCAGTCGTGGCCTCCCTCCACTACTGGCCCTTTGCAGCTATATATCTGGGAAATCCATATCATTGAATCCCCTTCCAGGATGAGGTTACCGTACTACTGTATTGGACATATCCCTGAAAAGGTCCATGGAATATCCCTCGAACCCAGAATGGGTCTGGACGAACATGCCTTACCTAGAATAGGCCAGCACTGGCTTCTCTTGACCCAAAATGGGTTTGCATAGGAATAATGTGACCTTCTTTGGTCTTATGCAGGGTTAACAGGTTCTGATTAACAAAAACTAATTTAGTTAATTAATTTAATTTATAATAATATTAAATTAATTAATATATTAATTTTTATTTAAAATAATATTATAAATTTATTACCCGGGAAGAAATTATTTTAGTTTTGGTCTTAAATTAAATTAATTAGTAAATTTATTTTTTGGAATTAAAATTAAATTAATAGAGGATACAATATAATTAAATTATTTGAATTGGATTAATTCATTTAATTTTGTTATACATCCCTCGTACTTTAATTTAATTAAATTTATTTTTCTCACACTTTTATTTTACCCGCCTACTTGTTTTGAGCACTAGACTTTGTTTGTGTGATTTTATTTAATTAATAATATTAAATTGTGTGTGTTGAATGTTATGAATTGTTTAAGATGGTCTCCACACCGTCTTTTATTTTTTGGTCAATTTGTGTATGGACATGTGCACCCATTTATGTAATGTACATTATACACCCTATTTCCCCTCACTTGCTTATGAGTATATTTATTGAATTGATGGAGATACTGTATATCATGTACCCTCTAAGACAAGCTAGGACTCCATGATGAGGACAATGTAAAAGCATATGATGCCATGTCGAGGTGGTACTCCGGAAGAGAAGATGAATTACTGGATGGGGCGAGCTGCATCACGAGTCAAGAAACGACTCAT
Source organism: Viscum album (assembly GCA_963277665.1). Classification (NCBI taxonomy): domain Eukaryota; kingdom Viridiplantae; phylum Streptophyta; class Magnoliopsida; order Santalales; family Viscaceae; genus Viscum; species Viscum album. Next base: position 552,390,074 of record OY728146.1, read on the forward strand.
GCATTATGCCCCCAGGTTGTTTTAGATTCGCAAGACTAGTCAGATAGTAGATTGACTATATTAATTTATTTATATTTTATTCATTTTATAATAGTGGGAATATATATAAAATAATAAATAACAAAATGCATAAAGAAGAGATGTTTGTTCTTTCTATTAATGATCAGTTTTGAGCATGACAACATACATGAACAAGATTAATAGAAATGTATTACATTTATTGAGATAAAAATAACAAAAACCCCTCAAAGAAATGTTCTGTCATAATTGCCTCACACCATTCAAATTTGGACAAAACCGAGTGTTCGAGGTGCTCATCATGACATACATGAGGGTGCCTCTTACGACCAGAGAGTTATTATTAGAGTGGTTTGTCAAATTAACTAAAATGGTAGTATGTATTATCCATAAGTAACATGATATCTTTGTAGAGGAAAGAATTGAGTAAATTAGTTTATTATTTTAGAAGATGGTACTTCACTCAACAGATAAAGGAACTCCAATTTAATGTGGTTGGATAGTCAAACACCTATTTTTAACCCTCCGAGTAGTGGAGTACCCATATATTGTATTCTATGAGGGGAGTTTCAAAAAACATTCCCACTAGAATACTCAAGAGAAATAGTATTCTAATTATAGTACAGAAGGTTCCTAGAATTCGATAAAATAATGGGAGACATTTAATGATTAAACTAATCAGTAATGTATAGATTCGGTGATCAAGATAAAAGTATTGTCTGCTAGAATTTTATTTTTTTATAGAAACTGACAAGTAATACCACAAGATAAACTATGATAAATATTTGAAAATGTATATTTACAAGCCAACAAGAATTTCCATGTGTATTACAGGCGCTTGCACACACTACTATGATTTAGGAAATTCTTGGTGCTGGTGTCCCAATACCTATCAAGCCACCTCAGGAAGAGAAGGTGTAACATTTCTTACAAGATACACATGTCTAAAACATACGATGGTTATTTCATAATTTTCTGATCATCATACAATGGTAATTGCATTCACTAAATTAGACATGAATGATATAACATGTAGTCTCATATCAATGAAGTTTATGAGGAGAAAGTGAAATGAGATATGAATGGATGATATTACATTGTATTTTTGAAAGTTGAAATAAGAATAAAAATATTTCAAGACATCCCACTCTTAAACCCAATTAATCCTGTTTCATGTAAGGTTACAAAATGAATAGGATGAAGTAAACTAATCATTACCTTTAAGGTAATGTTTTATATGTAAATTAGAATATTAATGATAACCTAATATTTAGTTCTTATGGTGAAAAAATTGAAAGATTAGATGATAAGGCCCATGTAAAGTCTGACACCAAAGGCACCTTCGCATGTATTTCAAAGAAAGAGGCTATTAAATATGAGGTTATCTTCTCCCCATAACATGAATTTTTTTTATGGAAATATAAATGCAACGAACTAAATAAAAGAATCAAGTACCCAATTTATATTCATTGTTTATACATCAATTAATGATCATAACATGCTTCTAGGGCACTAAATACAATATGACTTTCACATACGTGTATTGTTTTTTTTAAAGGTTGGGGCCGAAGCCTCATTTTTATTTTTGAAACAAAGCAAAGACCTCTTTAACTGGGTAGAGGGAGACCCATTACATAGCCCGAAGGCCCAGTGGGCATTTATCCCATTACAAAGCCCGTAGGCCCAATTTTTTGTCCCAAAGCCAATTCTGTGAATAGTACTGCTACAGTACCCGCTCTGCTACAGTACCTGCCGTCGCTATAGTGCCCCTGCCGCCGCTATAGTACCCCTGCCGCCGCTACAGTGCCGCCGTTGCAACACATAACATCTAATTTTGAGGTGATAGAGACTAGTTGAACAATTATAGAGAATAAAAAAACATTTATAAAATGATTCTATTAGACATAAAGAGACATTATTCAAGATTACAGAATAAATGTTGTTTTTTGTGTATCATACTTAACAAATAGTTCAGTGATACATGAATCATAGGAAATACATGATGAATATAAAATGTAAGGCTTACATACCCAATTGTGGTAAGATAATTATTTATAAAGTAAAACTAAAAGTGTACTTCGAGGATATACCTAGTTTGGTATTTAGACTTGGTACAGTTAAATACATTTGCTATTATTTACATATTTCATTTGGATAAATAATCCTTTAGGAATAAATGTATTCCACAAGGCTTCTGGAATTAGTTTAACAAGAGTGGTTAAACTATTCCATGGATGATCTTGTGGTATATATATATATACTTCATAAGATTACTTTAAGTAATTAAGGAATGGGAATGTAAAGTATGATAAATACATGGTTAAAAGATATGAGTTCCTTTGGGATGACATGCCAAAGAATATTCATCGATCATGATAATGTAGCAGGGAGTAATTATTAAACACACATTACTTTATCTACATCATGAAATTGATGATAACAATGAGGATCTATGATAATTCTTACATGTTAATATTGATAAAAAAAATTTATTATAGAGAAATTCCTAAAGGCATATTTTATACATTAGATTCATGATGTAATTAGTATCACTATTGCAACTTATAGAAAATTCCATTATATTTCAGGATTTTCTTTAAAAATAATGGCAAAATCCCATAACCATATGCCAACTATAATTAAAAATTGATATCATATGAGTTATAGTATGGTATAAGTCCATTATGTCATAAGGCATGTGTTTAGATGCAAAGAGTTTGTTAGGATATGAATAAAATTGCATGAATTTAAACACATTGTGCATCTTAGTAATTATCCTAATGGTTTCATAGAATATTTTATAAATGTTTATGATAGGAAAGAGTGATAAACTACCTTTCTATAAAAGGTTTCGCATCACTATTTGAGATAGTGAGAGCCTGATTGAATTGGGTTTATTAATTGTTAGAGATGCACATATATTTGGTATGGAAACAAGTTCCACCAATGCTTGTGGAACATTAATGTTTCAGAGACACATACTTCATAGGAATGTTAAAACTATTAAGATGGTTTTATTTTCATTGTGTTCAGTGAAGAATTATTCATTGTGAATAACAATTCCTAAAAGTGATAAGTACATGGAAAAGATCAAATATTGACAAGGTAAATTAAAATTCAATAATGGATTCCATATATCATAGTGGAATGGGGCATATAAATTTAATACTACAGCTAGTATTAAAGATAGATAATACAAGGATGGTACAAGTGAAGTACCAATAAGGATCTATTGGTAATACCAAGTCAATATGCCTAAATCCATTAAAATTTTACTTGTCATAGCTAACTTATAAGATCATTTAATTGGACATTGTATGTCAAAATTAACTTTCATGGAAGGTGTTTATACGACAAAACCAGAAAGGGGTGATGACACCATTGGATTCCAATAAGGGTTTTAAGTTACTGGAGTCCAGTTCAAGATTAATGTAAGAAACCAAATATTAGAGCATTTATTTTGAATGAATATTTTTAATGTGTCTACTAGAGGTTAGTGGGTGTGTCATATTTTTCCAGGTAAAATATGTAAAGAAACATATGGAAAATAGATATTGGTCTTAAAATTAGTTAAGACCAAAATGCAAGTAATTCTACAATGATTGACCTAATCTAGAAACCTAATTTCTAGGGAACATGATCAAATATGATAGGTCTAATGGTTTCTTGGACCTAGTTAATCGTATATATACTAGCATGGTATTGAAAAGTAAAATATGGAAAAATTCATGATATAAATTGTTTCCAGTTTGACATAACATAAATTCCTCTATGTAGACATGAAATGACATAAGCTGAGATTAATTGGTGAGTTTAGTTCCATACACTTCTATGATAGATCTATCACATATTTCATGATATGTACATGAATTGATATTGATAAGGTATAATTTATAGTAGGAAAATATTAGTTGTTTACAAGAGAAAAATGGGATAAGTAGTTAGAACTATCTGACTGTAATTAGGTTAGTACAAAAGATATATACATGCTAAGAGGAGAATAAAGGATACAAATTTGTAGTGGGACAGAAACTATTCTCCCTTTGTATCAATTTGATCTATTATCGTAGTCAAGATAAGGTTATGGGCGAGAAAAGCTCATAAAGGCCAGTTGTAGCCATACTAACAAATAACGAGTACATTGTATCTTTTGAGGAAGATAAGAAATAATTACTAAATTAAATGATTTTTCCCATTTCATGGAATCACACCTATTAAGTAATGTATTATAATGATGATAATTATATTACACATAATAGAGAATATTTCATGAAATGAGAGTGGAAAAAAAGAGATACACTTGGGGTTTCCATCAACTATGTAGTTATACATAAGGAGATGATGTTACTTATAGATGGATAGAAATGTTTCAGAAACATGGAAGACCTAGTAGAAAGATCCGTTATATAGAAAGAACATGATATTTATCACATGAGAGCTAACAAGGTATGTTAAAAAGTTAGATCTAGTGCAAGTGGGAGGGTTGTAATAGTGGTTTCCCTAGACCCAACTTGAATAGTACTTTTGATTACCATATCATGTATATAGTTAGATATAAATGATTTATTCTTACTATTTTAGTTTATACATTTATGTGTCCACTATTAAATGGTAATGTACATAGAAAAATTATCATATCAAAAGTTATAGTAGATCCCATACTATAATGAGATCCTCAGGATATTATGATATCAATCTTAAATAAAGGATCTATGCTCTAGATACATCCTAATGACTCGAAACAGAATATGTTTGATGAAAAGGTGATGGGGGCTCACACGAATTGGGATTTATTCTAATTAATTTCACATATGTTGATATCTATTATTGAGATCCCAAGGATAGACTTGATAATAGGAACACCACATTTTTTGGGTGTCATTGGTTATTCCTATCAACAAACAAGTTTATATGTATCATGAATTGATATCATTACCAATGCGTACCATATGATTGCATACTTGGATGAAAAGAGAAAACAATTATAACGAAATCATGGTGAGGTAGTTTGTTTTGGATGTGTCTTTGGTAGAATTATCAAGAAAGTATTTGTCACTTTTATGTTGAGGGGGTTATATATCTCAGGCCTGATTGATCAGGATGGTGCTACAATCATAAGTATTTGGAAAAATCAGTCGAAATGTAAAACATCAGGTTAGATCAACAAATAATAAAGTAAGAAAAAGGTGATGACACAAGTGTGTGGCCTTCTTTATGATATATTTAAATACAAAGTTATTATAGTACAATGTATGTGTTCGTAGGTTGATTGTTGTTGCTATGAAAATCCTTATCTCTTTAGGGGACTAGATGGGTTGTTGGACTCCACTCTTGGTCTATGGATTTTATTCACTACTATAGAGATAAGGGCCTAGATGGTCACACACAATAGCGTATTCCAGAATCCTCCATATTCAGTTGAATAGGTATTCTAGACATGGTGGGACCCATAGCAGGGTCTGAGTGTTTCCCAAGTTAATGATCATCAACAAATACGTAAATTAATATAATTTATGTTTTGAATAATTGGGATTGAACTTTTTAATGTATTTAAAAGTTAAGTAAATATGTGAAAATATTAATCTAATGAATATTATTTTAATATTATAGGTTTGTTTAATATTAAATGTGAATTACAAGTAGAGTTAAATGATTCATATTTAGAATGTTATATATATTGTAAATATATTATTGGTATGTGATAAAATAAGAAAAAGTGTTGACATAGTTTGGTTAGTCATAATTATTTATTTAATGGATTTTTAACAAACGGGGCTTGGGAGCCCAACTAGGCATTTTAAACATCCACTATATATATGAGGAGAGAGGTTCTTTTTATGTACTATTCATTGTGTGAAATATAGAGCCCTTCTCTCCAATACTTGTTTCTAGAGAGATAGAATCTTGATCTATGAATTCAAACCACATTCTACCTTATGTATCAAAGGCATAATAATGTAGTGATAATCGAATCATTGCAGGCATCTTCAGAACGCCGCGCTAGCACCAAGAATTCGATGATCGACACTCAAGTGAATTTTTAAGTGCATGTGGATGATCTTGAGGGATACTGCTATGGATCCTTCAAGAAATGATCATCGGTGACAAGTTGAATTCAAGCATGGATTCATATCCAAACATGTATGATTTTAGTTTTAATATATGTGCTATTTTAATTTGTTATGAGATCCTCATAACATATCAGGGATCAGATTGTTGGAGATGACATGTTCCATCATCACAGTAATGAAAATTTTAAAATCCTCAGCCACCATCTTCCACGGTGTGCCTCATTACCTTCATAAACAACGATGAATAATTCTAAAAAATAAAACATCACACCATTATCAATATCCATAACCAAAGGGATATAACAATTTAGGTTAATTTTTTTTCAACTTTAAACAAAACCAAAATAAAAAAAACTACGAAAATGGGGAGGGTTTCTAACTACACAAATACACCTCCATGAAACAAGAGGACCAACACCCGCATTCCACCTCCATTAACACTTATAAGAAGACTCGACACTTCATATACTATCACCACCATGATTTATCTTTCCTTTTCCCAGGTAAAACATAATAAAGTCTCCATACACCCAATGGTTTATGCAGGGTGTGAGACAAATCCCATCCTGATTCCACCCAAAAGAAATAATATATGCCATAAAATTATAAGAAATATCAATATACATGTTTTAAGAAATACATTGGAATTTTTTTTAATAAATTAATTTATGGGAAAAAATTTCTAAGAATCTCTCTGTACAAACTATCATAAGAGTAAGGTCCACCATATGATAATGGTAAGATCCCCTTCAAAAAAGAGAACCACAAATAACCCATAATGGTTCAAGCACTAATGTTACCTTAGAAACCTCATTTCTTAGTAAAACATGGTGTAAAAACCATAACACATAGTTTCCTCTTGCATGAGACACTAGAGAGGAATATATTCAAAGTTATAGTGGTATCCAATAATCATAAGAGGTTAGTTTGTTTTGTAGCATCAGCCATGATAGATGAAACTAGGTAATTTCCCCAGTGATCTAACTAATATACTAGTCTAAGTCCACCCACCTAGATACCTAGGATTCCCTTTGTTCTCAATTTCAATTTCACATGTCACATAGATCAAAAATTTCCGATCCACACACTAAAAAATATGAATACTCTTGGAAACCATCATTTATCACGAGAAAAACCTCTTTAAAATACATACACACACCAAATCCATTTTAAAAGATGATTTTTACCAATTACACAATTTATATAACACATTCATGAAGCGGAAAAATCATACATGAAAAACCAACCATTTCATTTAGAATACCATATTTCAACCCATACACACCTTGAAACCATTTTAAAACACATTTTCTATCACACAAATAATTCATATAACACATTTAAGAAGAAAAGAAAGCATAAAAAATCATTTAATAATGATAAATTGAATAATCACCTACCTCATGCATGGAAACATCTAGAATCTGATGGAAAACCAGAACCGCACTACAAGGGGACACTATAAAGGAAATAATGAACCACAAACCCCATGATTAAATATAATGAACCATGATTCATCCCATTTTCGGGAAGATAACTCTTTGGGGAAAAAGAACCCCAAAGGAGGAAAGGAAAACCCAAGTGGAAGGATGAAATCATGGAAGAAGTGGACTTCTTGAATATTATTGAAGAAAACACACCAAGACCACTAAAAAATTGAATTTCCATTAGTTTAAGGAGGAGAGTGTGAGGTTCCCTGGGATACAAATCAAGAATGGGGGAATAAATGGGTGGACACATGCCCGTGTAGAAATCCATGTAGATTGGAAAATACAAGTGTCCAAGGAACATGGTTTCTCTAGGGTTGGAACATGGTTTCCCCTGACCATTCACCACTTTCTGTTGGGTCAAAAAAATTTATTATTCACCATAACACCCAAGAAGAGTAAGGGATAAATAAATGACAAAAAATAAACAAAGTAGTATCTTAAAATAAAATCACAAATGTGAAGAAATTAATTTCCATGATTAATAAATTATTTCATACTAAAAATAACTATATAGAACCAAATATAAACTCAATTTATCCCTATGAATAATATTAGTAGTGTTATTAAAACAAAGAGAGTGACATTTGGGATTTTTTATTTCTTAAAATTATATAAAGGTAATTATCAAAGTATAATGACACTAAGTTGTCATATATTCAAATATTGGATGATTATGGTCTAAATAAACTAATAAAATATAAATAATTCAAGTTATATATATAATTTTTAAGGCTTATCACGTTATTATTAACCTTAATTACATGATTTACCCATACCAAGGTAATAAATATTAACTAAAATTAATATTCATAAAGAAAAAAACTAAATTTGAACTATTTACAAAATTTATAAATACTTATTACAAAAATGGAATCCATTTTTGAAGAATAAAATTCTAAAATTGTAAAATGTTGATTTTAAAATAGGCATGAAAATTTCAAGGGGAACCTTTTTTAGAAAAAATGTTCTTTTAAGCATAAAACTAGATTTATTCATTTCAAATTCCAAGTAAAAACACATATATAAATGCTAAAACATTTGATTTAATATATAATTTAAAAAATTTATTTAAAAAATTTATTAATAGTGTTTAATTTTATTTATTAATATAAAAACACATTGCATGTAGAAAAATAAGATATCAGAAAAAATCACTTTTTTTTACTTTTAAATTATTGTATCAATTGATAACCAATTAATTCATTCTGTATTTGTATTTTTTTAATAATTTTGTTAGTCTTATTATTACTTTTATAAATCCTCCATATGTGGTACCCCTACCGATATGACAACAAATAAAGTATGATAATAAACCCCCAAGTCCCACCTTCAGTGGCCCCAAGTTGGAAACTAGCACTAAGGGTATAAATATATAACATATGAGAGACATTAACCTCTATTAAAATATAGGATTGGGAGATATGATATAAAAAATAAATAAAATATATGACATAATATAAAATAAAACCAAATACCATCCCATAATGTGTGTATAAAATAAAAATATACAAGATTATAAAAATAAAAATACAAAATAAAATTCATATGGCATTGAATCAACAAAAACTCCAATGGTATGACAAAGGGTTGTTAAAAAAATCCATATAATACTCCTAGAAACCTGTAAATAGTTTATATAAATAGGGTGATCATATAAGAATACTTAGTTGGATCATACCCAAAATCTATCTTACCCATGTGAAAAGAGCATACGAATGCACTAGTGGTCAAAAAATTAGAACCAAAAAAACCCAAACAGGTCAACAAACCAATCCAATCCTCACTATGACATGCTACCCAAATAATGTATACTAGTATAGTAACATAATAATAAGAATATCGATAAAAGTTACCCCACACCATTGTCCCTACTGATTTTATTCTCTCATACCCCAACGTCATACATGATGGCTCTACCATCCCTTTAGAACATCAATCATTCCAAGCACTCTTCAAGAAACATGCCATTATACCACATCTCACATGAAGAAACCCAGGCCATCACAAAACATATCTCTCAAATAAATATGTTCCATCACATAATATCTCTCTCAACATAACCTAGGTCATCAAACCACATCTAAAACCATAACTAGTTTAGTAGGGTATCACGAACATGAATGAAGTCAACCTTATTACCACCTCCAACTATGCATGACCCCCACTATAGCCAAAAAATCATCTCAAAAAACAACCACCATTAGTGAGATTTTTACATCTAGCGATCATAGACCATGTATATCTATCTCACCTGGAAGAGAGAGTAGGAAATACTAGGTAACTATCCACACATTTTTACGACTAGGTTGTTGACCCCCCTAAATAAATGGCTATTGGGACATGGTGATCGACATGGGTGCAGTGTGTATAGAAAACAATGACTATATAAATTCTTTATGAAAATAATACCAAAATAAATAGATATTCGTCACTGTATCCCTTACCATATTAAGAACATGAAGAGAACTAGGGTGAGAATGAAGGAAAATCACCTAGAAACACTAATAATCAATCTCTTATGGTTGTGGTTTAAAGCCATTGAAAGGGGGATAAAATAACTCCAAAGGATGCACTTGGGTCTCACAAAAAATGAGAAGAATGAATGAACAATGAGGTAGTTTTAGGGGATTTATTTTTTTATACCCAATCTCTAAAACACCACACCATGATGCAACCTACACCTCCATTGTTCATAAATGTGGAGATAGATCCAATCCATGATGTAGTGCAAGGGACCATGTTTCAATGATGATTTTCAAATCCACCTCTATGAGAAATTGCTTTCTCAAAACCATATAACTAATAAAACAGAAAAGGGACCACAACATAGTGGGAAGGACCACACCGCAGAAATCCTTTCAAGAAGAAGAGGCTACCCCACAACCCCATCACCAGTGTAAAACTGTGTTTAAAATGAAGAACTATGGAAACTTTACCTATGGCCATCATGCCACAACTAGGCTCTCCACACCATAGATAATCAATTTTTAAGAAGGATGACTCAACTAATCCTTGTTTACATAACAAATACCATAAAATTAGAAGAACTACCAAAGATAAACCCTCAACACCACACCATTCCTAATACCCCTACACTAAAACCACTTGGGTATAAAACCCATATCCATGTGACCTAATATCTCTACATAATAACTATACTGATTTTAGAAGTAATATCAAAATCCTCTTCTAAGACACCATATTTTATCGATGGCCCCAATACAGTATAGTTGGTACACTTTTAGAGTGTCCCCATGTTCCAAACTATAGAACTCCCTTTGGTGATTTTCTCATATACACTCCTCCTTTCACCCTCTAAAATGTCGGGGGCATCCCCTAGAAAACTCCACCCCCAGAATTCACACAAAGTAACAATTCAAAATGATTATACTATTACATTATATACCTCTCAAAATCTTCTCTCCACTGAGAATCAAAACTACCCTATTATGGAATGATAGATAAATTTCCAAACAACCATCCCATGAGATCCATATAACGTATCTCATTACAATTGAACATTTCCACCAACCAAAAAAACCAAACCCAAACAAAAACATTCTCAGGATATCCCTCACAACCACACTACCACTACATTCTACCATTTGAAGGATACCACATTTTAAAATAACAATATTCACCATTATCTCAGTCTCCACACATCCCAATAAAATGAGTACCAAAAATATATCACAACATGTCTCTAAGAACATAATTCAAGAAATTACGTCCTTCATATCAATATATTATCTGGTTTGGGTTGAACTGACTGACCTACTTGATTTTAATACATATCATACAATAATTCATCTAGATTACTAATTAGGTTTTCTCTCTTTCATATGCTGGATGATTTAACACAAATAACATCAAGGGGAAAAACATTTAATAACCAACAAGATCAAAAATTTCACATAAAATGGAAAAGAGAAACAATAATAAATTAAAAATGATTCTCGTTACTAGGAACTAATCTATGTATCCTTCTCCAAAGGACTATCATCTAGACCACTATGCCTCTACCACACCCAAACCAAAGTAATGGTCTGTGTATACAACACCGTCTCCTAAGGATCCTAGATCTCTACCATCCTCTCCACGTATGCAGCATCATATTCAATATGAAACTCTCCATAGTAAATGATTTGAGAGTAAACATGAGTATACCAGAGGGTTTGATAGATATTAAAGATTTCTTGAATCTGATCTAGTTTTGGATGGTGTTCCAACTAGTAATCCCCCTCACCAATTCAATGAAACTCCTCAAAAGGAGATATTTGTACCCCAGTTAAAACTACACTTCCCATGTCAAGAAGAAAAATTTATGAACACATGGTCGACAACATTAATCTATAACATCCATCACATGTGATATACATAAGACTCATGCTTGTCTTACACTGCTTTAATCCTATCGTGAATAACATGACCCATCTCTATTGTGCTTTGCACCACATCGATACTAAGAACTGAAAACTCTCCAACCTCAGCCCAAAATAATGGAGAATGAAGTGTTATACAATAAAAAAAATACTCAAATGGGACCACACCGATGGATGTGTGGTAGATTTTAGTTTTAGAAAACTCAATAAATGTCAAGTGATTTTCCAAAGATCTTCCAATGTCCAAGATTCTCACCCACAACATTTCCTATTGAATCTGGATAGTTCAATTCATTTTCCTATCCATCTGAGGGTGGAAAGAATTTCTATGGTGAAGCTAAGTGGTAAATGTATGTTGAAATCCTGTCTAGACTCACGAGGTAAAACAATCAAATCAATCCAAAACAATGGAACCTGAAACTATATATAGCAAGACAACATCATCCACATAGTTACTTACTATAACATACAAAATTCCCTACTATGGGTTCTCAAGGAAGTGAGATGATTTTAATTAACTAATTCACAATTACCCAGATTTTATCACAACCTCCATGATATAATGGTAACCCTATGATGACATCCATAGACATGTCATCACATTTCTACTCATGAACATCCAATGTATAAAAAATTACCAAGAAAATAGTGTTATTCTTTCACCTACTAGAAAACCAAACATCAAGCCACAAATTATTCCATAAAACATTTTATCCTAGGCCACAAAAATTGCTTCCTCAAGAAATGATACATATTGGATATTCCTGGTTTAACACTGAAGGTGATCAAAAAGAACTAAAAAGGGACTCTATCATGAATCTATATCTAAACAATCATCCAACCCAAAAACATAATCTGATTTCAACTAGCCTTTGATTGTACCTCTAGAGCATCACCATGGACAACATGACCCCACATCACCTATCCCTATGAATATCCCCATTGAGACTCCTCTACATTATGCATCAGATAATTACACAATATCATCTAAAATAAGAAACATCAATCACCAACCACCCTTTCATCTTAGTGAAGTGTTTCCAAATCCTCCATCACCCTTTAAGTATTTTAAGACTCCATAACAACATCATTCTGTGACAAACTACTCATATCAGTGAGCACAACTTTCCCCTTTTTTGTGGTGTTAGATATCTAAATGCTATTATCATAAAGAAACTATGTACAACTTATTTTCAATAGATTCATTTATGACCATGAAAAAATATAACTCAATATATTAAGATCTATAAAGACCACAAAGCACTACCCAATGAGGAATGTTCTCCTCATCATCAGTAAAAGAAAAAATACCATTGACTATAAAAAATTGGTTGAATATTTTAAATCATGGGGATTTAACAATCCAAAACCATAAGTGATCATCTGTTTCTTATATAGGAATATTCATCCCATTCTATAATGAGAATTGTCACAAATCATGTAAAAAATCACCCCACATCAAGAAACTAGAGTAAATATCAATTTCCTATTAATGTATTCAAACATTTCCTTACTACATAACTCTGATATTTTAAAATAACACTATGTTATATTTCTTACATTGCAGATAATATCGAGGTAAAATGAACTCAAATTATCATTAGTTTAACATGACCATTATAAACTAGTCGTTAAATTGGAATTTGTGAATAATATTAACTATATTGTGAAATAAAGTTTATGTTAATATTCTATACAAATTAAATTATTCCTCTGAAATATACAATTTTTTAGTAATGTCATTTTATTTTTCAAACATATCTCTTCTGGAAAAAAAGATATTTTTATTTCTTTATTGATGAAAATAAATATTTTTTAATTTTGGATATTTTTTGGAAAAATAATCTAATAAATAAAATCTATTTTTTGGACATATCACATCAAAATTAACTTAGGGTAATTTTTTTTTTAATTTTCTAAAAAAATTTGTTTTTTTATTAGAAAGTGAAAATAATTTCTTAAAAAAATACCATAAATCATATGAAATAATTATTATATGGTCATGATTTAAAATTTATTAACCCTTATTCTTGATAATTGTTTTATGGAATGATAAAATTCATAAGGTGTTATATTTAGAACCACATGCTTAGCAATTTTGAAAACCACAATTTTAACCTTAAAAAGATTTTTTTTTTCTGATTATACATTTAACATATTTAGAAAATATTTTTATCACCTTAATAAATTGAATCAAGTAAAATGGATTCTATATTGGGAATAAGTTGGTCCAAATTATGTTATATGATCATTTTCATTTTTAGTCATAAAAAATTTATCATGGTAAACAAATCTTTACCATAGTATAAGTAAAATAATTCAACACTTTGATGTTAAATGTTAAAAGAATAAATACCTAAAAACAAAAACATTAAATGGGTGGTTATGAATTTATAAACCATAAAAATATTTTAAAACATTAGTTATCAAGAAAGATCTTTTGAATTAATTCCTCCAAAATGTGGGTGGATTTAAATATAAAATAATAATTAAATAATCAATAAAAAATCTCCCATACTCTAGTATAAATACCACACACACCATCCCATTTCTCCTGAAATGACTTAAAAGAATTTAAAATATCTTTAAAAACATATCTTTCCCACTCTAATCACATACAGGTGCTTCTTGTGTCACCAAAAGACCGATTCCAAATTATTGAAGGTGTCCTTCATGGATGTGATATTTAAGAGGTGACTTTCTCAAACCACATCTCTTAATTTTATTTCTTACTCTACCTTCTACTCACCTACTTCATACATAACTGAATAATCACTCAAGTATCATGTATATACTGGAATTTTATTTTTATAATGGATTAACTTATATCCATCCCATTTCTTATCTTCTATTATTCAATTTAAGTAAACCAATGTACAAGTTATAGAGGTTAAGCATCTATGTGAATAATGATTTTGTTTTTTCCATTACTGTAATCAAGGATGGTCATAAAAGTAATATTTTTATTAAATAAGTCTTTAATAGGTATATTATAACTTATTCCATGTTTTATAACAAATATATATACATAATATTAAATAAAATGAAACTAGTTTTTGATGGTCGAAGAAATAGACACAAAAATAAGAATTTATCTTTAAAGTTTTGTCAAATAAATCATCCTAATACCAAAGAGAAAAATGATAAATGAGAACATTTAAAATTTGGTAAGTTAATTAATACTATTCCATTTAAATTATATTGTTTTAGTTCAATTTTAAAAGAATATCCATATTTATGCACAAGTGAACTAACCATGAAACCATGAAACGAACACACCCAAAACAACGAAAATAATGAAATATTACTAATGAACAGGTTTTAAGATGTAATAATAGAATCATATATTGTATTATAAATATGAAAAAATTATGGAATAATTTTATAACATTATTTAAAACATTTTACAGGAGTTTGAAGTACTAAAGACTAAATGGAGGACCAAGGTAAGAGATTTATTAACTCAATTTCCATTCATTGGGTTAAATTTATACTCTATTGATTATGTCATGCAATGATTATCTAAAAAATTACTATTTATTATCTTAAATTATATTTAAAATTACTTTATGTGGATTTAATGATGACACAAATAAGCTATTCATTTTATTAAAGATCACTACAATGATATAATCTTTGTAAGGGAATTCAACTCATTTTTCTTTCGTTGAGGCATATTTTGTTGTTATGAACATTAATCATCTATAAGGTGTATATAACACAAATTTTAGATGTTATATAATTATTTTATTTATTATAATTATATTTAATGTTTT
This sequence comes from Viscum album, assembly GCA_963277665.1. NCBI lineage: Eukaryota > Viridiplantae > Streptophyta > Magnoliopsida > Santalales > Viscaceae > Viscum > Viscum album. The sequence goes on from OY728146.1 coordinate 552,405,811, forward strand.
TAAATGGTATTATATGACAGTTCATATGATTCGAATGTTTTCAAAGTGATAATGGTTTGTTTCAAAACCACATTCGGGATTGTTAATGTTTAAGTCTCCACTAGAGAATATTTCTCTTCAGGTAAATTTTTCTTAATAATATTTTCAAAATTATTTATACTATTATAATAAAATTATGTAATATAGTTTTTTATTAATGATTTATCTTTTTATAAAATGGTTTGGGAATAATATTTGTTTCGTATTTTTAATGAGATACCTAATATATTTTCCAACATAAATATGGAAATAATGTTTTTTAAATTACATGTAATGAGTGAAATTTTACACCATTTTTTCACCTTAAATAATTGAAGTTTACTTTATAATTTTATAGTTGTTTTTTCAAAAATAATTTTTCTTTTATAATTTCAATGTTTTTTAAAAAATAAATGTTTTTCAATGTGAAAATTGTATTTTTCTCGATAATTATTCCAATAATATCTTTAAAGAAGTTTCATACATGTAAAAAATAATTATTTAATTTTATGTTAAGGATATGATCTAATAATACCATTCAAAATATTTCATTGGATGGTTTATGATTAGTTAGACTGGGAATTATTGATATTCCATATGAATAGTTCTACCAATACAGATAGTTATTGAATTTAAAGGCATGATAACTCAATTGTATTATTTAATCATTTGAAGAATTAATTGAACCTATTATGTGATGTTAGGTACCCTATATATCCCCTTGATGCATTAGTAGGTATCAGAAGACAAACCAGATTTGGTTTTTTATAAGTCCTTACACATTTATTTTTATATTTCTTGGTCAAGACATCGATGGTAAGTTTCAGAAGTCTGGAATTATGAATTACATAATTATGATATTAATTTTATTTTCATTTGATTATTAAATTAGTAGAATACAAATAGTTAATTTTTCTAGATCATGTGATTATTTATTTAGAATTAATTGATTATAATTTATTCATTCCATATTACGCTTAAATTATTGATTAAAAAGAATGTGTGTTCACTTATTTACCTTTCCAGGTTATTTTGGCTTATTTAGTCACGATATATTATACTATACTTTACCCTCATTAAAAATTTGAGATCACCACTTTTTTATGTTTATTTCCCAAACTGCCTAGATATCTATTATGATTTCTATACAAGGATAATCTAGGGGAATAATTTTGTTCTAAAATAAATTTATATGTTGTATTTTATGTTTTCAATTGTAATGTATGATTCGTGTATATATCTTGTTCTCCAAAACTAATGATATATTTGGTCATTTAGGATGTGATTCATTATATATTATACCAATGTAATAAAGTAACCAGCAACTCTAGGATACTAGGGTCAGGGTCGTTACATTTGGTTTTAGAGGAAGTTTATTAGAAGCCTTGGAAATTAGATTTTGGAAATAATATATTAGAGAATGAAACCCTATGATGGAATTTATAAATATATCCAAATAAACTATTATTATTATTTATAGATTATTTATACCAAAATTTTAAATTTATATTAAGTTTATAACTTGTTTTTAGATAATACATTATGGTTCAAAAAGTTGTGATCTATTATAGCATATTCCATCTTTTGAAAATGAATTCTAAAAGAATGAATAGTAACTAAATTAATGAAAATTATGAAATGAGTAAGAATAAATTTATCTTGGATGCGTATAGGAAATATTTCTAAAGGAATGAGTCTCCTTAACTTTCTCATCATATGAGGACATAATATCATATGATAATAACACAAAGAATAAATTCTCTAAGTATTATATCCTTTAAGGGAAGCATTAAAATAAAAGGATAATAGAAAAAATATGGATAAAAGTCTGAAATGAATGATAGATTTTCCATCATGTTATAATTGTGGAAGGAAACAACCTAGTACTTTGTTAAAATGAAAATTATTTTACATCAAATGTGGAGAAAAAGACTACAATTATTTTGATATCAAGGGAATGGGTGAATTTACCTATGTAAAATGCATAAATAGTAAGGTTGTGGGGTACTCTAAAAATAAATTCCCAAATAATCAATGGAATATACCTCAAAAGAAGATAAGGGATATTGGTTATTCTTATGCTGTTGATATAGCCAAAATGGAATTATTATTCTGTTTATGTTTTTGGATCTAACAAAAATGTTCTATTAAATTGTCATTACAATAATATGGAAAATAAAAGGAATTTTTTGAAATAATTTTTCTTTAAGGATTTGGGAGAATATTTTGAATGGTACCAATGTTTAGGAAATGTTTTTCAGTGAAATGTTAATACTTTTGAAAACACATAATTTATAGAAAGATAAAAATTAATATGTTCTTGATGTTAAGATAAATATGTTGGGATAAAGTGATTATTCATATATATAAAGTAAATTGGATAATACTAACTATCTTGGAGTTGATAAATGATTTCTTGAAAACTTTTAATATGCTACCATTGGTGGAGTTGACAAAATTTTTGGACTTAAGAAAAATTTACAATAATCTCTATTCTACTCAAGGAATAAGGAATCACACATGTTTTCAATATAGTTTTATGGTAATTCAGATTATTTCCATGTTTCAAGTGAATACAAGATGTAGGTATTCACATGTTTGTTTTGTGATGATTATGATCTACATCATGTTGTTTGATAGATTAATGGTAAGTTAATTTTGTTAATTTAGTCACATTATTTCTAATGTTTTCGATCTTGATATTTTGAATGGGTCATAAGGTTAACCATTTATGATATTGTTTAAGTATAATATTAGATGTGATTTTTTAGATTAATGTGGTTATGCATATTTTATAACATGTTCCAACCGTATTTCTTTTATAAAATAGTTTGACATAGAAACAAATTATTTATAACTCTTTATGGATCTTATTGTCTGTTAATTGTGATTTTTTTATTTCAGGCATACAAAATTCATTTCCTAGTCTATGGGATGAAATTACTATGGAGTATCTCATTGGATTACCAACAACTCTATGAAATAATGATGAAATATAATTTACTATTTTTTTGGAATGAAAAATGAAATATATGAGATAACATTTAAAGTTATTTTTTGGAATATCATATGGTTTATATTAATATATTTGTGAAAAAGGACAACACAAAGGTTAGGAGATAACAAATCACGTTCTGAAAGGTCATGGGGCTTAAACATATAGTTGAAGGGAGAAAAGTGAACAACACCCACCACAGGTCTAAGTGATGTCCTAGTTTGTATAACATAGTTTTCATTTACGTAAACTACACAAAAGATAATGTACAAGTTTATTTGGGAACCCTATATGATTAATATAATTAGTATATTTGGAATTTTATTGTATTTTGGAGAAGAATATGAGATTTTGGTTAAATGTTTTTAATAGAAGAAACTATTCATATAAATTAATTATATTTTCTTATATTATAACTCAATAAAGTAATAGAATTCCCCAAATATAAGAAAAAATTTGTTGAACATGATTTCTATTCATTTAATTTTCTTAATGATAAATCGATGGCCTTTTAACCCATCATAGATCTATATTTTTATGATGTCAAAATTTATAATGACCATGTTATCTATCACCCTCCATTATAACTTGATAGTTAGATTCTTTTTCCGTTTTCAATTTTCACTTCCCACTAATTTTCTGCTGTAGATAATCCTAGTTTTTTTTGTGACCTTCACATTTTCCTTTCCTTCCTCTTAAGAGCATGTTATATTAACCGTTCTTATGATGTAGGTTACCCATAAAGTAATTTTAAAATATCAACATTTGTTTTTCTAATTTCAATTAATAATTTAAATGATGAAATTTATTTGTTGGAGGGGATAATGTAACACCCTGATATTTTAAAATAAGAATATGTTAGATTCCTTAATTTTCACATAAAATAGAGCTTAAAAAAACTCAAAAGTATAATTATTTTAAGAAAACTATTATAAAATATCCATTAAATTGAAGGATTTGAATAATATTAACTATACTATGAAACAAATATGAATGTATAATTCAATAAAAATTTAATTATTCTTAAGAAATTAACACATAGTTTTTATTAAAGTCATTTTACTCTTCAAATATAATTTTTCTTCAAAAAGTGATTTTTATTACTTTACATGATAAAATGAATATAATAAATTTCAGAAGATTATATAAAAATTATTTTAAAAAATAAATTTTATTTTCGGCTCATCACGTCAAAATTATCCTAGTGTGTTTTTTGTGAATTTTAAAAAAAAGGCAATTTTTGAGTTTAAAAGGGAATAATATCGTTTTCATGAAATACCATAAATCTTATGAAATAATTATTATATGATCATGATTTAAACATATATTAAACATTATTCTTGATTTTAATGTTTTTATATAATTAAATAATATATAAGGTGTTATAAAAAAACTTATGCTTAACAATTTTTAAAACAACGATTATAACCTTAAAAACTATTCTTATGAGTTATACACATAACATACTTAGAATTGATTTTTGTCACTTTTATAAATTGAATAAAGTAAAATGGATTCCTTATTTTTAATAAGTTCTTCCAAATTATCTTATAATCCCATTTTCATTTTTAGGCCTACAAAAATTACCATGGTAAAAAAAGGTTTATCTTGGTATAGGTAAAATAATGTAGTGGGTTAAAGTTAAAAGGTAACATAAAAAAACAAAAAACTACAACATTAAATGGGTTTTTGATGTGTTTTTTGAACTTAATTAGAAATTAAAAAATTAATTATAAATAAAAATCATGGAAATTGATTCCACTCAAATGTGGATGGATTTAAATTTAAAACAATCATTAATTAATCACTTAAAACCACCTCTCCTCTAGTATGAATACAATACCTCACCACACCATTAATACTCACAGTCTTTGAAGATATTAAAATATCTACCAAAACTTGTCATACCCACTCAACCTATGTTCATGTTCTTCTAGTCCCCCCAAAAGACAAATTCCTAGTTCCTCAAGGAGTCCTTCATGAAGGTTATATTCATGAGGTAACTTTATCAAACTACCTCTCTTAATTTTGTTTCTCCTTCTACCTTATCATCACCTAATTCATCTATAAAATAATAATTAATATTTTATAATTTATATAGTGTGATTTTATATTTCTAATTGAATTTATTAAATCTATACCTTTTCTTATTTTCTCTTATTCAAAGAAACAAAACCATTATCCAAATTATGGGGGTTAACCATCTCTATGAATAATGATTTTATTCATTTTCCATTATGACAATCATGTATGGTCACAAAAGTATTATTTAAAAAATAATAATTTAATAGGTATATTATAATATATTTCATGTTTTTAACTAATAAATATTTATGATATTGAATAAAATGAAACTAGTTTGTAGTGGTCAGAAAAATCATTAAAATAAAAAAACATTTATCATTAATGTTTTATCAAATAAATCATTTTTATACCAAAAATAACAATGAAAAATGGGAAAATTTAAACCTATGTAATTTCATTAAGACTATTCTATTTAACTTATTTAGTTTTATTTTCATTTGACAACAATATCCATAATTATATATAAGTCAATAGACCATGAAACCATGAAACAAACACACCCGAAATAATGAAAATAATAAAATATTTCTAATGTATGAGAGATAAGATGTCATAAAAGTAATATATATGGTATTATAAATATGGTTATAGTTATGGAATATAAAAGTAAAATTTTTAAACCACTATACAGAGTTTTAAGTATGAAAAGTTAATGGGAAGTGTTGATATTCTGTATGACTAGTTCTTCTATTATGAAAATTTATTAATTTTTTAAGGAATTTTGATTCATTTATATTGTATATTCATGTTAGGAATTAATTGGACTTAGTAAGTGATGTACATGGACTAATATAGTCACTTGATGCATCGGTATGTCTCATTAGACAAACCATATTGTGTTTTGTTGAAGGCCTTGCACATTTATTTTCATATGTCTTCACTAAGGCCTCAATGATATGTTTTAAATACTTAACATTATGAATTCCATCATTATGAGATTAGTTATTGAATTCCATAAGATTATTTGACTATTATAATTTCCATGGTAATGTTTTCATCATCATGTGATTATTTTTATGGAATTTATTTATTATCATTTATTCTTACCATATTTTGATCAAGTTATTTATTAAATGTCATGTGTTTTTAGTAATTTAACTTCCTTGTTATTTTTGATTATTGAATCATGATATATTCCGCTGTAATTAACCCTTGGTGAGCATTTGATATAACGCCTTTCATATGTTTTATTTTCCCTAGGATTACAAGCAGTTTATTATGAGTGGTATGTAGGGATAAGCTAATGTAATAATGGTTTTCTAAAAGGAAATGCTATATTTTATTTTTTGTTTTCAATTGTAATGTAAGATTCAAGTATGTATCTAGTTATCCAAAACTGATAAATTATTTGATCCATTGTGATGTGACTCCTTGTATCATATTCCAATATAATAAATTAACAACTTACTCTAGGCTACTAAGGTCAGGTTGTTACACTAACACAAATTAGACTTCATAAAAGAATGGTATTTCATTGTATGAACTATTAAAATGGATGAAATCCATGATAAATTCGATATTAATCCTTGGAAATAGCATACAATACCAAGGAATCTATAAACCTCAGACGCATTCTTGGTATCATCCCAAAAAAAAACTACCTTGATCTTTGATGGGTCTAAATCCAAACCCTTTTGGGATACCCCATTGACAAGAAAATTAACCTATCATGTCAAGAACATACTCTTAAAAAAATTTACATAGTACTAGAAGTGTTGAATAACTTAAAATATGACTATGTGATCTTCAAAATGTTCTTATTCTGACTTTCATTGATTATGATGTTTTCAAAGAACACGGCTAAAAATTTGTCTTAGAAATCACATAAAATACAGTTCATGAGCATCACGAACATAGCTAGTGTATTTGTGACACTGAACAATGTGACCAAAAACTCAAAGCACCCATACATTCATTTTATGGCATTATTTAGGAAATCATCCCATTTTACACCCAACCAGAGATATCCTAAACATAGATTGACATTAGAGAACCAACTAAGTCCTCTCAACTGGTTAAAAATATCATTAATCCTAAGAAGAAGGTAATAATTCCTAATCATCACTTGATTAAATCTTTGAATGTCTATAAATAGCCTCATACTCACATCCACCTTCTTGCAGAATAAACCTATAACACCTAATGATAACACACAAGGCCCGATGAAACCCTTATGAATTATATCATTTATATAAATCCTAATATACCACAATTCAGAGGGTTCTATCTAATAGAGATAAATCTAAATTGAAGAAGCATTAGAATTTAAATACCTCTGAAACTCTATATCATGTTGAGGGGGTAACATCACAAATTTTTTAGGAAAAACAATTATAAACTCCCTAAAACCCTTGGATATGTCTCTATCCTAGAATCAACATATTCTAGAGAAAACTCAAGCATCAAAGAAATAAGGGGCTCCCAATTTCTACTTACCACCAGTCAATCCCACTCACTAATGAATAATACTCATCAACTATTCACATATGAGAACATAAATCTCTTCTAGAATCATTTTATTACCACACATTTAGAATAAAATTATTAAATTATAAGAATGAAATTGTTTGTTTAATATATAGACATAAAATATCCTCACAAAACTGATGTGGCCATATCATCAGTCTACATCCTTTACAAAGATAAAATAAGATTCATTGTCATCTGACTAGTATAGCCAACACCAGGGGAACGAGATACCTATATTTTTCTAGTCCCTAAGTATGGAGCAGAGTAAGTGAAACAAAGGAGTGTGAATATCCTAAAACAAACTAAGAAAAATAGGGGTAGATGATAAACTGATCATATCTCTAACAATATCTGGCCCACATGGTGATGTCACCCCCACTACATGCAACTGACCACAACCTGATCCTCTACCTATCTAGTGATGAACACCTCCATGGACACACTCTGGATGAGATACCCTAGGATGATGAACATCCGAAGGTTGAAATATTCCTAATTCATCTCATCTCAGTGAAGCATAAACCTGCTTCCCCTTGGTTGAAATGGACTTTCTTCTGGATTCTACTATGGCTATAGTTGCACTAGAAAATCCCCACGAAACTAATCTTGAAGAACCAAGGGGAATATATTTTGATGGAGAATAGAGTCCCTATAAATTAAGAACACATTCCCAAAGACTATAAAAGAATAAAAAACAATTGGACCCAAAAGCCCAAATGGTATCATCTAAGGTCGACTCCCTAATGGTCAAAAACTAGGTGGCCCTAACACCTAAGACCAGCCGTAGACCACAATTCTTCTTGAGAAACACTACTAGTTCCCCTCAATCACGTACAAAATATTCTAAACCTCAACATATGTTTCAAATGTAAAATGATTAACTATATACTAGATATAAGGATGTAGTTCCACCTTAAGAAACTAATTTTTGGACTCATAAAGAAAAATATCTAGGTTGAAATGTAAATAAACCTTGAACTTTATTCCCTACTCCCACATAAACATAAGACCCTACCAAATAGTGAGAATCTCTTGCCTCTTCAATACATTCATCACTGATGAAATGAACTATGAATATAAATCCTTCTGAATGTTTATCTAAGAATCATGAACCTTTTTTTCTAACTTAGACACAACATATACTAGTAACAAACACCTCCTCACACTCGGCTAACTACGAACAGAAACCAATAATCCTCTAAGACCATAAAAATTGATGGAGATCTCAATATCCACAAACCAGTTCTCTATCTCCATATTTGAAATAATTCCTTCATACTTCCCCAAAACCTATTGATGAAAGACACTGAAAATTATCTTCCACTAATTATCTTCCTCAACAGGATCAACCCTCCAATGATTAGCCAAATTAGTCAGTTGAACCTCCACTACCTGAACCACATATGGAAAATGAACATGAGACCTAACTAAAAGGGAAATAATTATTTTCTAATAGTGGTAGTATGAAAATTTATAAATATTCATTATATAAATTTTAACTCTCCAAACCACCAAAATTCACATAACAAAACTAGTAAATCATGATTTATGTATCTATCCTATGTTTCCAGCCTACATGCGGTGATAAATCACATAGGTATTTAGTAGGCTTAGAGTCCTAGAATTGGATCATTGGAAGACAAAAAATACTATTTATTAGCCAGTATTCCTTAACTATTTCACTCAACAAGATCAAGTGACATAATTTCCTTACCATCCCATTCCATCCTAAATATTCCTAACTCCAAACCCCATCATATCCCTCGACCAAAACCATTGACACCACTATTTAATGACCCCTACCACCAAGGGTACCCTAATTGGATATAAATAATGAAAGAAGGATAATTACCCCATGTTATGCCTCCAGTAGGCCCAGGGATGGTGACTAGCACTGAGGATATAAAATCTCATATATTAGAGGAATTACCCTCTATAACCATAAAGTATCAGGTGATAGGATATCAATGATCAATAAAATTATAAAAAAAATTAAAATAAAACCAAGGACCATCCCAAAATGAATGTATAAAATACATATATAAAATATTATTCAAATAAATACCCAAAAAAATGTCTTATGGTAGTGACTAAAAAACGACTTCAAAGATTCAATCTTGTAATGTCTAGAACGATCAACATAGTCCTCCTGGAAACCTAAAAAAAGTTTTTTATGTACATAGGCCGAGTATACAAGTATACTCATTACAAATATCTCCAAATCTTCTCATTTCCATGTGAAAAGATAATACTAATTCACCAATGATAAAAAAGTGTAACAAAAAACACCAAAACATGTCAAATAACTAATCCCATCCTTATTATGGAATGATCCCCAGTTAATTCATCCATGTATAGGAATATAATAAGAAGAATATTGATAAATGTTACGAAATACAACTTTACTTAATAATTTTACACTATCACACCCAATATCATATATCACGGTCCTCCCATATCTTCCACACACAAAATCATGCCAAACACATCACATTGAACTTTACATCACGTCACATCTCTCCCGAAGACACTTAGGCCATCACACCACATCAAATTTCATGAAACATGGGCCATCAAACCACATATTCCCAATGAAACCTAGGCCATCACACCATAACCACAACCTTAACTAGTATGGTATGGTATCATGAACTTGAAGGACTTCAACCTTGTTCCCACCTCCTACCATAAACTATAATGACCTGAAATTCTATAAATAATGTTCCCTATTACTATTGAATTAAATGCTCTATTATGTAGTGTGGTTATAGAAATCACACAAACTTATTTGGTTATATACTATCTTATTTAAAAGTTTGTTAATAATTAAAAACATTGAATATATATCAATTGTATAGTTATCATATGATTATTATATATTAAGGGTTTTGGTATATTTCTTTTGACACAGACCAAAGAAGTGGCGACCTTTACCAGAAGTATTGTACCCTATGAATCCCATTTATTAGTGTTCATAATGAAGATATCATATTTAATATTTTTCCTTGAACATGACAAAATATATATTTAACAACTAAATCATGAGTAAAATCGTTTATTTGATAATTTCAAGCACATCAAAATCATGACCCAAACCATTTTCATTGAAACACCAAATGAAAATATCACCATCACACACATTACACATAGAGAGTTTATTGGTGAAGTAAAAGGTTGTGTATATGGACCATACAGTTATGAATATGTTTATTTTATTTATAGTAAAATAATTATTATATTTATTACTTATTATTTTTTACTTTGTAAATTATTATGTAATGTGTTTAATAAAAAATATATTTTAATATGAAAAAACTCATATTTTATTTTCGAGTAATATTCCATTTTTGTTAAAAAATTATTTTTAATAAATTAATGATATTTACAAATAAATATTATTTAAATAAAATATTATTATTGAATATAATATATTAAATATAAATGAAAAAAAATAATTTAGTGAAGTTAAAATAAAATTATCATAATGGTTAAAAAATTATTATGATAAAAAAGTCGAGTGTTTTTAAATAAGTAGTAATTTTAATTTAAAAGTTTAATATATTATATGTACATATTTTTTTTGATAAAATAAATATTATTTCTATAATCAAAATATATAAATTATTCAATTTATAATTTCTCATAATTTTATGTGACAATCAAATTTTCAGGTAAAAAATAAATACGGTATAAACATACAGTGTGTATTATGACATCATAATGACCCAAAAACGATGTAATATGTGCCAAAAAATGTATCCAACAACAAATATATATTTCCAATTTAAAATAATGTGTTTTTAGGTAAATTTATTAAATTTAAACCCATTATGAATCCTCCAAAACTATTATTGTATCTTCGGATTTTTAAATTAATTATTTGTAAAGAAGACATACTTCAACATCACCAGGGATAAACATTCAATGTTCCAGGTTCGTGAACATATAAAATAATTAAACAAACTCTTATTTAGTAGAAAATAATTTCCAAAACCATGTTATGTATTGTGTTTCTAATTAATTTATTTTAAAGTCTAGAACCTATGTTTGGAAAATAATATAGAACACCATTTTTTTCTATATAAACCAACCCATTATCCCATTAATAATCACTAAAAATAATGATAAAATGAATATAGTCTCTGATTTCTGATTTATATACCTCAAAATGTTCCCCATTCTCTCATGAGTCTCCTCCCATGATTTTGGAAATGCCTTTTCATTGTAAGGGATCCTCACCTTCTCCCATTTATTAAAGAAGATCCTCTATGTAAATATTTGTTGTCTTAAAATTATTATTGATGAGATATAATTTTACATATTTATCTTACTACTCTAATGATTTAAAAGTGATTATATACCCCTTTAAATCTCATTAATCCATTCAATAATTAATTATATACCACCTTTATGTTGTAGAAATTATCTTGTGTTTTTCAATGAATGTTTTATTGAATAACCCTTTTAAACTTATTCCTTTTAATTACCAATTTTTAAACTTGTATTAAATTTTCACATGTCCCTCTTACCACCCAAATTATTTCCAATTTATGAGAGACCCCTTTAACTATCATTAATCCCTCCCATGATTCATTATGTACCCCCGATATAACTTTGTAATTATCCCATGATTTTCCCATCCAAATACTTTGTATTTTTAATACCATGACCATTTACAACCAAGGGTGATTACCTAGTCATAACCATAAATTTTTTAATTATATGTATGTATTATACACTTCTTAATCATGGGATTTAATGTAATGAAATATGATCCTAAATTTATTGATCTATGTGCCATATTTATTCATGTTCATGATATGAAATAGATGGTACACCCCGAATTGTATAGTTATCCAACGCATTGGGTGTTGATTTAGTCTTACAAGACATTATTTATGGGATATGGAGTAAAACTAATCCATTATGAGAATTTTTTCCAATATTTTATGATGTCTAAGAGATCATGCTAGACTAATGATTATGATGTCATGTTTAATGTTTTCTCCACATTCCCATATTGAATTTATCATATCATTTTTCATCATGCCTTATTATTTGATATTATGATTATAACCCATTTTATATCCCAATAAAATTTATATCTAATAAAATTTTATAAATTAAACATGTTATGATTTTATTATTCCTTTACCAGGATTTATAGCTCACCCCTATCTTGTGTATGTATATAGGTTATCTAGTGCAGTTTTTTAATGTGCAATAGAATATTTCAATAATTTTAAAGATGTTTTAAAAAATGTTTTTATATCCATGTGTCATGTTGATGTGTTATGCACCTAACCCCAAGTACACTAGACTTATTGATCTATCGGGTTATACAATGTGCATTTTTATTTAACAAATCATGAAATAAACTGTATTAATGTTATGGGTTTTCATAGTTGGTTTCAATGGAAAGTATAGTTAATTTTTGATTAGGTTTAGAGAACACTAGATAATGTCTTTAGGATAATAATAAATATAGTAATAAATCCCTATTTTTAATGTATATATTATGTGGTTTTAAGGAAAATAATCCCTATCTGGATACTATAAGTTGATTTTAATCTCGAATAGTGGCACCTATTGGTAATAATCAAGAAATGGGAACATTGAGCTAGATTTGTTAATCACTTTGTGCATGACCACGAGCCTTACAACACTACCCGGGGGATATTATTTGGTGAATTCATAGGCTCATTATGAACCATTATTAAGGGAACCAAATGACCATAAAATATTATATTTGGAATTGGATCATGGATAATATAGAATAAATCCTAACAATTTATAGGTCAAGGAATATACATTATTTATGATTTATTATTTTAATTTTTACAGAATCCCTTTGTATATTTTTATTAATTTAAAAAATATCATCCCTAGTTTTCAATTTATTATAGTCAATGGATGGAAATAAGAGAAATTAAGTCAACAACCAATGTGAGCGGTAATGGTCTATTTGACCAATTGAGGTTCCCAAATTTATGGGAGTTCAAGTAAGAAATATTATGATTATGAAAAACTAGCAATAAAAAATCATAATTAAAAACTGGCACATAGTTAAATTTTCAAACACATCAAATAAGGGGATAACATCAGATTAAAATATTTCATCTTCTAATGGTGGTAAAGGAATGAATACATAATTTACTTTGTGAAAAATAATTCTGGAAATAGGCACCAAGGGAAATGTCACAAAAGAAATGGGAGGTTGTTTTAATTGTGAAATAATTGGGAATAATGTATCCAATTTCCTTTGAAAAATAAATAATGTTATGGATGAGAATAGATTTCAATCTAAGGTACAAATATATAGTGATTTTTCAAAAATGTGATGAATTTGTGTATTATGTAAGAAAATACACTATTTCCAAGGATAACAAGCATGATGAGCACCAAAAATCTACATGAACAAGGAAACAAGGAACTTCATATACTCAGATGGATCATGATGAATGATTTATATGTAACCTCTACATTAGAGTCTTGTATATCATGGTTTATTTTAATTCATGAATTTGTAACATATATTTTATGTTTTCTATGAAAATCAACTCACAACCCCAAAAGTTTTTATATCATTGGGGAAACATTTAAGATTAATATATCACATATTAAATTTTGTCAGAATTTAATTATCAAAAAATCATATAATTCTACCTTTAGAAGAATTTTATGCTATCCTAGGCATTGACTGAATTTTCTTATATAGATAAAAAATAAATTTCTAAGAGAATGAAATTACCATCCATATCATGCATCTCTCTATGATTATATACAAGTGAAAAAAGGAGGATGAATCTTCTTTAGTAACAACATCTCATGAAGAGATATTATTTCCATGTATGGAAGTGTATATGGCTTAAATTATTAATATTAAAGATAAGATAACCCCAAGAGACATGCCAATTTTGATAGAATATGTTAATGTGTTTGTTGAAGAATTTCTTGGCCTTCATCTTTTCCAAGTGGTTGAGTTATCAATAAAATTTATGCCAATAAAAATTAATATTCCGAATTAATTTCATCACCATAAAAGAATATTAGTTGATAATTGAGAAATAGTTGTAATTGAAGGTAATCATATACTAACAATTGTGATATAAATACATGGTTTCCCTGGATTATATGGGTATTATCATCATTTTTTAAGAAAATTCTTAGGGATTTCTTGACACCTATCCAAGATAACATGGAATGTAGTCAATGTTTTCTAGAATTATGAATGTGAGGAAAGTATTGAAGAATATAAGAAGAGGATAATCACTGCACCTGTTCTCACATTATCCAATAGTGTGGAAGGATTTTTGATATACAACAATGCATATATAGATTTCTTAGGTTGTGATCTCATGAAAAATGGAAAAGTGAAAACATATGGCTCCTACCAACTAAATATCCTTGAGTGGAACTACCTAAATCATGATCAAGATTTTTTTTACAGTGATCTTCACATTAATGTTTTCGAAACATTATCTTCCCATGGAGAAGTGTGATATATATATATATATATAGCATAAAAGACTCAATTATATATTTACACAAAAGTATAATATTATGCACTAATATAGGGATTTAAGGATGATTAAGGATTAAGATTTTTCAATCCATTACAATGATATGAAGGTGAGAAAATCAGAAGATTCTTTAAGTAGAATGGACACCCCAACTCTATCCATGCTAAGGTTGGTAAGGGATCCAATATTCTTGGTCATGAAAAGGATGGATATTGGAATAATAATAGGATATTAAATAAAAATTTCACAAATAACTACTAAAACATCCATTATTGATAGGATTAAGGAGGCCTGGATAGATTATTAGGTGATAGAGAATAAAATATTGAATATTCAAGAGTTTAACTTTTCAAAATATTGAGTTATAAGGTTTGTAACCGTGATATGTGTCCCATAAAAATTGTGACTATAGAGGGAACTTATTGATGATTAACATAACTCATCATTATCTATTAATATTAGAAACACTAATATGTATAGATATTTGAAGAAAAATATATGGTGGGATAAAAAAAAAGACAGATTGTAGAGTTTATATCTTGATGCTTGGTATGCGAGAAAGTCAAAGAAGAATGATAGAAGTTTAAGGGTATGATGGAACCCTTTCCCATACCTGTGTGGAAATGGAAAAACGGAAACATGTGTTTTATAATAGGACTCCCTAAAACACAAAAATTATAAATTCCATTTGGGTGGAAGTCGGTCACCTTAAAATGTTGGTACATTAAATTTCTCTCAAGGAAGATTTATCTCTTGAAAAAATCTCTAAGATTTACAAAAGGGAAGTGGTATGACTGCATGGAGTTATACTCTCAATTGTATGTAATCAATATATGAGGTTTATCCCATGTTTTTTTAGAATAATTTTGATATAATTTGATATTAAATTTATATTTAGCAATAATTATCACTTTTATATGGATTATCAGTTTGAAAGGACCATTAAAACTCTATAAGATATGCATATATTATGTTCAATGGATTTACAAGGATGTTGGGATCAAAACCATCCCCTAGTGAATTTATCATATAAAAATAGTTCTTATTATAGCATTAAAATGTCTCTTTATAAGGATCTATTGGGGAAGAGGTGATAGACTCCAACATGTTGGGATAAATTTGAAGAGTTGAATGTTAGGAGACATGATCTTTCTCAAGTGATGATAGAAAAGATTTAAACCACTCAAATTCATATGAAATCCAAAAAATGTTGATATAAAATATATATATATATAATCATATATGAGATTTTAGTTTCAGGTATATAATAAAGTGTTTTTTTAATATCACCATGAAAAAATAAATCATGAGGTTTTGAAATAAGGGAAACAATAGTCCAAGATACATTATACCATTTGAGATCCTAGATTAAATCAGAGTGGTGGCCTATCAAATAGAACTCCCACCTATATTATCCCAAGTACAAGATATACTCCATGTATCTTTATTGGGAAATTATATACCATACCCCTCACATGCACTTAATCTAGAGTTGTTACCCTTGGATAATGAGCATTCATGTGAGGAGTAATCGATGAAGATCATAGACTGTAAAGATAATTCCATATGAAACTAGAAAAATAACATGGTTAAAGTGATATGGAAGAACCAATTTTTGAGGAAAAAACATGTGAAATGGAAGAGGAAATGACACAGAAATACCCTCATCTATTTTATTATATGAAATGAAAATTTCACGGGTGAAATTTCTTAAGGGGGGAATAATATAATAATCCAATATTTTGAAAATTAAATTCCCTTTGTGATTAAATTAAATGATTTATTTTGTAATGTGGTCATAGAAAACACATGAAATTAATTGGTTATATCCTATCAGATTTAAAAGACCATTAATCACCATGAACATTGATAATATAGTTATTGAAAAATAATAATATAATTAGTATAAATTAATGATTATTATAAATTCCCATTAACATATATGTAAGAAGAGATGTCCTCGAACGATATGACCGTACACAATGAATCCCATTTATTAGTGACCCAAAGGGAGATAGAATCTATATTAATTTCCATTGGCCAACACCCAGCAATGATTCAAAAACTAAATCAAGAGAAAAAATATTTATGTGAGATGTTCAATCTCCTCAAGATCATGACCCAAACCATGTTCGCCGATCCACCGGAGGATAATTCCACCAATGAACACCTTAACATTAGAGAATTCACTGGAATAGTAAAGGGATATATCTCTGAAAAATAATATTATGATTATCTATAGTTTCTTTTCAATAATATAATAATTATATTTACTCCTACTATTTTTAACTTTATAAATGACTACGTAATGGTTTTGAAAAAAATTTGATTTTAATATGGAAAATCTCAAATTGTTTTTTTGAGTAGTATGTAATTTAAATTAAAAAACAAATTTTTAATAATTAATCAATTTTTCAAATTAAACAAATTTCAAAAAAATTATTATTATTAAATAATATATATTAAATATAAGTGATATTATAATTTTACAATGTCAAAATGTAATTTTAATAAGGGTAAAGATGCCATTATTGTCAAAAAAACCATTATTCTTAAATAAAAGGGTAATTTGACATAATAGTATAATTTCTTATATTAATAATATTTTTTAATAAACACAAAATATTTTTTGGATTATAATTTGTAAATTATACAATGGTGAATTTTTCTTAATTTTCTCAAGAGATATAAATTTCCTGGTATAAATTAAATACGATATATATATATGTTGTGTATTTTGACATCATAATGAACAAAAAGTTCTGTAATATTCTTAATAAAACCTATTGAAGACCAAATAAATATATTTTATTTAAGAAATTTTTTTAAGGTTATTTGATTGATTTTATAAACCCTCTATGAATCCCCCAAACACTATATTATATTTTAGGGTTTTAAAATAAATTCTATGTAATCATGACACACATACACATCAGTAAGTGTATTATTTTAATGTGATTGGTTCATGGAATTATAACATAATGTAAGCCACTCTTATTTTGTAGAATATAATAAAAAATACATTATATAGTTTGTGGTTTTGATTACATTATTTTATATAGCCCAAAACCCACGTTTAGAAAGTAATAATGAACTCACTTTTCCTATATAAGACCAAAACATATCCAAATAATATTCACTAAATGTTATTGGATAATGACTATTATCTTCCATTTTATATCTATATCCCTCCCCAAGTTTCCCCAAGCTCTTAAGAATCTCTTTCCAATCTTTTGGAAGCACCCTCTAAAATTTAAGGATCCCCTCCTTCACATTTTTATTCAAGCACCTTCTTTATGTAATTATTTTTGAATTCAAATTAATATTGATAGGATATGATATTACAAGTCAATAATACATAAATTATTATTTTAATGTTATTAGATACCCCTATGACTCTCATTAATCCCTTCCATGATTCATTATGTACCCTCTGTTATGGTGCTAAAATTATCCTGTTATTTTTCCATGCCAAACTTTTATTGAAGCACCCCTTTGGTCATATTACATTTAATTACCAATTTTCCATGTTTGATTATGTTATTAAATATCCATATTAATACCATTATGATTTAAAAGTTATTATATACCCCTATCACTATCATTAATCCCTCCCATTACTTATTATGTACGATCATTATGCAGTCAATATTATTCTATGATTTTCCCTGGACAAACATTAGTATCGTGAATACCATCACAATTTTCACTCAATGGTATTCACCTAGTCATTACCATAATTATTATAAATTTTAATTATATTTATTTATTCAAAACTCTTAAATATTGGGATTAAATTGGATGAAATAGGATCCTGTGTTGAATGGTTTATGCCACACACTTATTTATGGAGACGACATGAAAGTGATTGGTGAACACGAAATTATATGGAGATCTAATTAATTGGATAATGTTTAAATGACATGAGACATCATGTATGGTATTTGGGAGTAAACCTAATCCATTATGGAAATATTTACACTATGTTATGATGTCTTTGTGGTTATCCTTGACCTATGTTTATGATGTCATGTTTAATGTTGTTTCCATATTCCTATGTTTCCTTTATAAGATCGTGTTATATCATGACTCATTGTTATAAATTATGATCCTAACCCCAATAATGTCCCATTTGAATTCCTATTGACTAAAATGTTATGATTTTTTTATTCCCTTAATGGGATTAATAGTTCACCATTTTCTTATGTATGTCCCCTAGTTATCTTGTGCGGTTTTAAATGAGAAATGGAATATTAGAAGTATGTTACAAAATTTTTCCATAATTTTATTGTATCCTGGTATCAGGTTGATGATATATGTGCCTAATATCACAAATAAACTGGGTCAATAAATCTCTCGGGTTTTACTAACTATGATTTTATAAAATAAATGATGCAATAGAATTTGATGAATATTTTAGTTGTCATATGCATGGCCCTGACCATAGGCACATCATCATCTCATTAAAAAACCACCACTAATTAACTTTAAATTTCATCGCATCATAAATAATGCATATTTAACTCACTTATAAGAGATATAAGGAAATAGAGGGTATCCATAAATACATCTTCACCACAGAAATGTTGGAAGAAACACCACAAAAATATCTTTTTGTTGGTACATTGTGTTGGACATGGGTGTGGTGCATATACAAATCATAATGAAATTATATATATATATAATATCTATAAAAACATCAAACCTATGGGTTCACAACAAAAACACTATCCTAAATCACAACATATACACAAAAACATACAAAAATCCCCAAATTCACTTCCACATCTAAATACACCACACCACATAATAAGATACAATCCCCAAGCTACATTTCACATTTTTTTAATATTAATCCAATTTCCAAGTCCCCAATTACGAAAAATTTCATTATTCCATCCCATTAATTCCATATATATCCAGACCAACATTTATCCAAACTTACCATTACAAAAAAGATCTTATTAATCATTTCATAGGATTATCCAAACTAGCCCATGAAATTTAAAATGTGTTTATTATACAATTATTCCATCACTACTATGAAAATACCACAACAACACATAACCAAAAAAACCATCCATATCATATAAATAATCCCCCACATTACCAAAATTTCACAACCATATACACATACTCATCACTACCAACACATACCATTCCCACCACTCATCACATCCACCCAACCTAACACAACTACACATCCCACCAAACACCACATATTCATTTAAGATTATGAAAGGGCAATTTCATTAAATTTGATTTACCTTTCAAGGGTATTTTTTTTAAAAAAACTAGATTTTTAGGGAAAACTAATTAATTATCTACATATATTCATAGATAATTTCTTTTAATGTTATAACAAATAACCATGAAACAAGGGTTACATAGTCCCAAAAACCACAATGCAAACAAACAACCTAATAACTATAATTTCCAATAAGGCATCAATCCTATAAAATCATAATATCAATAATTTCAAAAGCTATAAACCACTTGATTTCTTTCTCCTTCCCCTTGAATTTCCATTAAACCATTCATTAAATTCGTTAGGCTAGTTTATATTATCCCCCCAAATGAAAATTACAGAATAAAACTTCCTTCACAATGCAAGTAAATTAG
Organism: Viscum album; assembly: GCA_963277665.1. NCBI lineage: Eukaryota > Viridiplantae > Streptophyta > Magnoliopsida > Santalales > Viscaceae > Viscum > Viscum album. The sequence goes on from OY728146.1 coordinate 552,426,523, forward strand.
AAATTATGGATTATCAACATTAATCAAAATTTTATAATTCATTTAATAGTGTTGAATTAATAGGATGACCTCCACTAAGATCCAAAATGAAGAAGAACACCCTTACTAGCCTAGAACATAACAACCACAACATTCCATTACCAAAAAATACCAAAACCATAGGTATTCCTAATGTAATCCCTTCCAAAATTAATAACTATAAGAAAACTAAAGTGGTAAGAAATTAAAATCACATAGAAACAATAATGATCAATTTCCAATGTTCGGGTTTGAAATCCAATGAATGAGTGATAGAAGACTACAAAATATATAGTAGGGTCAACAAAGAAATGAGAAGAATAAAAAATTAATAAGGGTATTCAAGGGATTTGGGTTATTTTATTCAGTCTAAAAAACATAAAAACATATAGAAACCTACCCAAACCTAATGTAGAAATTATGAAAAAGCACCAGACCATGATGTAGTGAAATGAATCATGCCATAATGATACTATTCAAATATAAATTTGAGAAATATGATTGTTTCTACACTGTATATCTGATAAAATAGGAATGAGACCATGGTGTAGTGGTAAATACCATAAAATATAACCCCATTTTAAAATAATAGGCTATTATAAGACCCCAAATCCAAGACACAACTATGCCTAATAAGGAAGAACCAATGAAACTAAATCCCATTCCACTACACTAAAACCAAAATCTCTACACCAAAAATGACTAAATGTCACAAATAAGGATGCATACCAACTATAATCCATATTATTCCAACCTTGAAATCATAAGAACCACACAAATTCTCCCCTAGGACTCCATGACACAATAAACACCCCTACACCAAATCCATTTCATAGCCCCTCTCCACTCTATAACTCTGCTAATTTTGGAAGTAGCACTGAAATCGTACTTCGAGCAACCCTATTCCACATCTATCCTATCCATGCTACAAAAACATCCTTATGGTGTATCCTTATTCTCCACATTATAGAACCCCCTTTGTTGAGTTTCATAGCTATACTCCTCATTTCACCCACCAAACTCCTCAAAACATCCCTTAAACACCTCCACTACCAGAATTCTTGAAATGTAACGGACTGAAAGGTATATGCCCTTACAAATACCAACCCATCTAATGGATAAGAGTTTAGTATAATTTGAAATAACATTAATTCGATACTATAATATGGTTCATTTATGATCAGTGTTGTATATAAAAGAAATTATCAAATATTTCATGATTATTTCAATGGAAATATATATAAAATCTTGGGGTGTTACATTACTAGATTAATTATTATTATATATTTTTAATAATATACATATAATATCTCGAAACTCATAATAGTTTGGTATTGCATGTGAAATGAGATATCAACACAATATATATTTATGAAGGACATCTAGATATTAAAATCACGGGGTCATTCATTCACCCTCCTTATATGAATTTCATACTTTGAATTATAATTATCATTTTATAATAAAAATAGACAAGGGTATATATATGATAATAATGACTTAGGATAATATTTTTAATGAAATATCTTTGTAGTGTATTAGGTAATGCTATGAATCTCATATTTTATCTCCTAATAAACATTTTTATAGAATTTCATTTATCATAATTAATTATTATAAACACGATTTATTATTTTTCTTTTAATAAATTTGGTTTTCTAGAATCATATTATTCACTACTTCATTTTCATGATCCTATTTCCAATGAAATATGAAAACTGATCATGTTTTGATAATATATTATATAATTAGATAAAAGTATCACATGGTTTTTAAAACTCAATCCAATGTTTTATTCTCCAATGAATCCTTTATTTGAATAGATGATATAGTTAGTTCAACTATAATGTAGTTGGATCAAAAAATGTATCCATTAGTTTAACCTACTTTTCCATGGACATATTCATATTCAGTTCTCTAAATATATCATAAAGATGTGATGAAATCCTTTATAATGGTTTGTGAAGAGAGTTTGAATCAAAAAATCATATCTCTCATGAGTGTTTATCCAAGTGTTCTTTCTTAAGACCACCCATCATGCATCTAGTAATGATCGGGTTGATACATAACTGTCTTTTTTCCTGATTATTACCCCATGGTGAATTATTACTAAAACAATATCCACTTTCCATTATCAATATTGGGATGTAATTTCTATGAAAATAATATAATAAAAACATTACCAAGATTTTACAGATGTTATCCTATATTTAGAATTATCTTAATGAGTTTCAGTAAATTTGTCTATTTCTAATCCCCAAAAGAACTATCTAATCCTAAAAAATAACTAAACCTTTATCTAACACCAACTAAGTAACCTCAAACCCACACACCTTGATCCAATTATAAAAACATTTCTTTAAAAATTGCCTTTGATACAATTTTAGATGGACAATGCTAAAACCATATTTATTTTATACCATTTCCATAGATTAATCATTAAATGTCACTATAATAACACAATCCTGAGAATATAATGTTTAGTTTATTTTTATACAATTATATATAAAAAATATTTTAAAACCGTAGTGGATTTTTCCCATAATTTAACCCCCATAGACTCCATTTTTGACTTATAAAAAGTTAAAACCATATTCATAACCTGGGGAATAAAAACATAAGAAAGGGGTGCGATAAAACAATCAGTAATAGAAAATTCACAGAAAAATATCCTAAAGGGTTAAATCATAATAATATAAGAACATATTCAAGGAATAAATATATTATTAAAAATATCATAGACTAATAAGGGATTTCTATACATCATGATAAAGGAAATTTTATCTAAAAAAATCAATCATACACCATGACACAAGTGTGTGAGATAATAAACATGAACCATGGAGCATAATCTTGGGAATATAACATATAAATTAGGAAATAAGGATTAACATGGGAAATCATTACATTTTAAACATTGATATTCACAATTATGATCCTGAACAGGCTTTGTGATCATGGATGACCATAATTGCACTCACACGCAATATTTGAGAGCATAGCTTACTAAAATTACTCTAACACACAATATATGAGAATAAATTACCCAAATTACAATCAGATACAGTCTTTATGAGAATATATTATAACAATTATCCTCTTGAATAATTTTCGTGAGAATAGAATACCATTATTAAACTCATTCCATGTCTTTTTGAGAAACAAATAATTGAAATTACACTCACACATGAAGACATTATATCATGACATAAAAACACATACTAAATGTGTTTTTTAGGAAATATATGACCCCATCCATCAATCACCTATATAGATGCGTGCTACTTGAAAACAACCATTCATCACATCATAAAGAACAAATGGAAAAAATGGGTTTCATAACATTTCCAGAAGGCATCACCAAATTTAATTCATAAAATTTACTAAATTATTACCCAAAATTTAATAACTGTAAAATATTATTTCATTAAATTATTTAGATTGTGATTACTAAAAACTAATTTCCATAAAAATTAAATACTTTAGAGAAAATAAGTAAAATTTAAGAAAAATGGTAAAAAAAATTAGAAAACTTTTATTTTTCATTTTTATAAAATAATAAGTTACACATGACATTCAAAAAGTCATTTTTGAAATAGTTAAAAGATTTTTCTGAAAAAATGTACTTTAAAATACTAAAATTCAATAAAATATTCTTGAAACGATAGAACATTTATAAAAACTGAATGTGGGGTAGAAGATAAAAAAAATGTTTTTAAAGGTTGTAAACATCATTTTAATATTTTAAAATACCATTAATGGAAAAACCATCATACAAAAGGTAAAAAATATTATTCTTGAGAACATGAGAATTTAAATATGAATTTCAAATGAGATAGCACATAATTGGGTTTCCAAAATTAAAGGATAACATTAATGAAAAAAATAAAAAATGGGCATGGGTGAAAAATATCTTACTTGGGAAGGATGATAATTATTGTTAAAAAGTAATACTATTATGAGAAAGAAATTCATCATGGATAGAGGTTTGAATTAAAAATTAATTTTTCCTTTATAGGAAAATAAAATAATAAATAAAAGAATTTTATGCTGACATAAGACAATTATTGAAGATAAAAGTTCAAAAATAAATATCATAACTCAAAGAAAGAAGTTTCAAGTTATAAATATCCTTTAATATTTAAGAAACATTTTAATAAAAACCAATTAATTTTTTTTCTTGACATTGTAATTCAAATATCATGAATAAAATATAATTAATGATATAATATATACAATAGGTAGTATATACACAATTTAAATGAAATTGAGTGTATAAATAAAACATGTATCAATGAAAGGAAATTTAGATGAAACAAACTTACCTTTTAACCACTTAGCTGATCATTCTATAACATCATCTATAACAAAATATTCATCATAACCCATTTTAGAACTGCATTAATACATATAAATTTTTATAAACTTCTTTTATAATAATTTATTACAGATATATTAGCTATTTATATTTTATTTTAACCATCATATGTTATTTGATTCAATTTTTTCTTAATACCAATTTCATAATAGCAGTGTTGATAATTGTTTTTAGATCCAATGTTCATCATCTTGTGATAATAATAGTTACTAGAATAGATGTTTCATATTTTTTTATTGTTAACAATTTATTTCAAATGTATTTTTGATATGATTCATCACAGTGATGTTGGTAATGATCTTGTTTCAGTGATTTTTAACAAATGAGAGTTGGTATATTAATAATAAGTTAATATTAATATAAATTTTCAAAAAAAAATAAACTAATAGTTATTTTATCCATAATTTTTCATAACACTAATTTTTATGTTTCTATATTTATCCATGATAAATATTTATATGATTGTTCAATTAGGTGGTTAAACCGGAACAAAACAGAATGAACTTTAATATTTCAGTGAGTATCATTATGAATGTGTTATTTTGGAATAATATCATCAATATGGAATACTAATGATATTATTTATATGTTTAAAGATAGGTGAATCCTATTTTAATATAGTTTTATTAATAATAAAAATCTATAATTAAAATGAATTACATTACTTGTAACATCCCAAGTAAGTGATGAATAATATATTTTCATATCTATGTCTATTTATGAATAAGATAGTGTTTTAAGAGGCTGAAAATGAGAATAAATCCAATCTTAAGCATAAAATTCTCTAATATTTTTAAAAGATTGTTTTACCGCCTTTTGATGGAGAACCATTTTTAAATCTATATTTTGAAACTTTTATAATATCTATTTTTCAAAATAAACTTATTAATTATAATTGGTACATTGAAATTTACTTTGGATAAATCTTTGGTTTTTTTCTGACAATGTTAATTCTTTAATGAATAGTGAAACAATACTGCATTTTACTTCAAAACTGATTTTTCATCTAATTTAATTATATGGTTATATTATATTTATAATAGAATTTAAAGTTTAATTAGAATATATGTTTACCATTTAATACAATGGTGGTCATTATAATTTATTTCACTTTTGAATTGGGCAAAAACAAGTGCCAAACTTTTCATAGATATTGTTTCAAAAAAACCTGCTATTTGTTTCGACAACATGAATTATTTTTAAATTAATTATTTCAATTTTTTTGTTTGGAATTTTGTAAAATGGATTCCATATTTGGAATCAGATGGTCCAAATTATGTAATTGAGACTCTTTTGTTTTTGGACATTATGAATAGTAACGACGGTAATTATCTTTAATTATCGTGATTAATTAGTATTCGGGTAGTTAAGGGTAATAAAAAAATATCATAATAATAAAAAATGACCCCAAAATGTGTCCTAATTCTACTGGATGTGTCTTGGACGAACATGGGTTGCCTTGTACCAAACATTGGGTCCCCATGGAATCACTTTTGTGTGATAATGACTTTTTATCTTTTTATTTTTAAAGAATGTTAAATATTACAAAGTATGTAACACTTAAGTAAAACAATTTTAATTTTATATAAATAAATTATCTCTTGGACTATAAATATTAGTCGGAAAGCTAACAATATTTCCTACATCATATTATTTTTTTATAATTTTTAGACATTAAATAAATAAAATTTTTATGACACCATGATGATGTAGCGATTACCTCATTAATGAACGATTTAAATAAAATGAAAAGACAATGTAAGATCTAAGACTTACACTTTTCAAAAACCTATTATATGAGTATATTTCGAACCCTTATCACCTTATCCTCGAAATATATTAATGTGGGACCTTTAAAATCTGAAACTCATTTTAATATAAAGTAACATTTCTTGACTTTCCAAGAGTGCCCCTCCTCCCACTTATAAAAGGCCCCCACCTCTACCTCCTTACACACACATCTCAAGCCATTGGCTCGGTCAGGATATCCTCATTTTATCTCTACAAATCCCTCTATTCATCCTAAAAGCATTACCTTAGGTAGAAAGCTCTTCAAGAAACCCTTTTGGTTCAAACCAAGAGGAGTTACCCGATTTAATGGTAATGTCTTCACTTGTGTTCTTTTGTTTTATTTTGCTTCTAGAACCCCCTAAACTCTTTTTATTCCTTTATTTTGTAACAAAAACAGTATCTTAAATATACTAAGATGTTTATATTATAAGGATTCTATCTACACTTACACACACCTCTGTCTAATGGTTAAAGAACATACTGTTTCTGTGGACGACGAATTTCTGCCTCACGAAACGATGATTGTTCAATCTTCTTTTAACACCTTTCATGGTGGCCATTAAGATGTAACTATATTTATATATGATATATGTTATGTTTATGTTTTCCTTATGATTATTTATTTTTCATTTATGGATTACCTTTATGGTTTCCATTATGGGTAAACGCGATATCTTCATTTTAGGAAGTGCGGACTACCGCCCCCTCAAAGTGATATGATTCGTTAATGCCATATGTGGGATGTATAAAGGATGTAGTTAGTGATATTATATATGATATTATACTGGAATTATAATATACCTATATATCATTATGAATTCATTCCATTAAATACTAAATAGAAATGAAAGTAGCGTTCATGAGTACGTACGACTTACCGTCTCCATGAACGATGCATTTCATTTATTACCTATAATTGTTATGTAATATTATAAATGCATGTATATACTGGATATATATGATATATATGATGTCTATATCATGAATATAATTCTGGATATAATGGATATTTTACCACATGAACAACTTGTAATTATAAAGAGTTTATTTTTGACTCAAGTACCAATGATCGACAAAACGGCCGTTATTAACTTAAATAATTACATAGTGTTCATAACATGGTAATAAGCAATATAAAAGGAATAATGAACTTGAATAAGGTTCTTAAGAAAGTAGAAAATAACTCAAGTTTATTATTCATGAGGTTAAAGAACAATCGAGTCAAGTCAGACACGAGGTAAGGGACTTTGTCTCAATCTCCATTCATTGAGGCATATTTTGTTTTATACACAAATTTATTTTATACGGTGTATAAAACCCTTTTACTTTGACATTAATTCAAAAGTAATCTTTCTGTAAGAATCATTTTACTAAATTACAAAAGGAATGTTTTGTATTACGTATGCGGCGACAATGACTTCTCCTCCACCGTGACCATTATTTGAGTTTCGGCTTCCTCTACAAGCCATAACTTTTTTTAAATGAAAAATAAATACCATGTTTTACTTTTCTTTTATTTTGGTATTGAAAATGGTTTTTATAATTTTATTATTATATCAATGTGTTTTTGATATCTTGTGATTGAAATGTGGAAATGTTATGTTTCCTTTATGCATATTTTATGTGATACAATAATGTTATAGTTCTTGGGAATTGTTTATGAAGATGGGTGGTTCCGTGATAAACTAATGGTGGGTGAGACCGATATATATCTCCAATGAATTGGGTAACACGAAGGGGTTAAATGCTAAGGTTTCTCCGAAGAGATTTAGGGAATGTACTATGATGGGTATTCCAAATGTAACCATGAGGGTTACTCCCTACGTAAAAATGTTATGAATGCCTCAAGTTACCTTTATGTCTTATATTTTATATGATTTATTCATGATTAGATGAGGTATGTTTAAGTGATTCTGTTTTATGAGTAAAGTATGATTTCATTAATTCTTATGTATACATGGACTAATGTTTTCATTTCATACTTTTATATCCCTTACTGAGCTTTTTATGCTCATCCCAAGTTTTTGTAATGTTTTTCACAGGTCAAGGGAAAAGTAAATGATGTGTTGATAGTGTCGAGGAAGTGTCACAAAATAATCTATGTTTTATGTTAAATATGTCTCCTTTGATGTGAAAAAAGAATACTGTCTTTTATGTAACCTCCTTGTTTACATGTGGAATGTAATGTATGATTTATGATCTAATTCTCTAAAACTCTAAAACTGAAAAGATCCTCAATGTGTATTATTGAAATATCTCAAGATTAAGTAATGTTTAAGGCATGGGGCCTTATAGTTGGTATCAGAGGTCAGTTTAGATAACTTTAGGAGTTAGGATTCTATTAAATGATTATCGAAAAATATTTTTTTTATGGTCAAATTGAAATGATATATCATTTGAATATTACCATGTTGCTTCATCTAAGACATGTTTGTTCAGAATGGTTTTCCGCAGAGGAAACAAGGAAGCAGTGCTAGGAAGGCATACAGAAGGAAATGACCTTCTGAATCAGCATATTGATATGGTTGGAATTGTAACTATACAGTTTGTTGTAGTAATGACGTAGTTGACTCAAGCAATAAATGGTGGTTGTATCAATGCATGATATCAGCTAGATCAACTGCAGAGGAACATGTTAGTGATGGAACATTTCATGAGGCAACATACCCCATCATTCTGAGGATCATCTGACCCTGTGCTAGATGAATGGTGGATTAAAGCACTGGAGAAGATTTTTTGATGTCATGGGGTGTTCAGACAATCAAAAGGTTATTCTTTCAATTTATCGTTTGGAGGGTGAAGCAGATCAGTGGTGGTCGATGGTTAAAAAATATCAGGGACGCTGATGAGATTGATGATCTCGATTGGTATGAATTCAAAGGTATGTTTCTTGAGAAGTATTTTCCTTAGGTTGTTCGACTTAGGATGGAAAAACAATTCTTGGAATTGAGGCAAGAGGACGACTCATTGGCTGCTTATGAAAAATGGTTCACTCGATTGGCAAGGTATGCTCCAAATTTTATCTGAGACCTTGATAGAAAAATCAATCGTTTTTAATTAGAATTAAAGCCAAGATATCTAAGGGCTTTATATTCTCGTGAGTTCAAGAGTTATGAAAATCTTTTTCTATGTGCTGAGAAGGTGGAAATTGAGTTTTCCAATGATCAAGTGTTCTATAACAACAAACAGAAGAAGAGACCGAGGTGGTAGGAGAAAGGGAATAATTCTTCAAAAAGGTCTGATGGTAAGAAAACTAAGTTTCCAATTTGTGATAAATGTGGTAAAAGGCATACTGGGGAATGTCTTCTGAATTTTGGAAAGTACTACTGATTTGGTAAGATGGCACATAAGGCTCATGATTTCACTAAAACATATCAGGGTGATGGTAAGAACAAATTTGATTTACAATTAGTGAAATGTTTCAAGTGCAATGAGATAGGTCATTATGCAAATGAGTGTTCGAAAAAGAGCTCAAATGATGGGAAGCAGTCAGACTACAAGAAAAAAGGAGTGGTTAAATCCTTTGCAACTACTTCAGCAGATGTTGGGCCAAAAAATTAAGTGGTATCAGGTACTTTGTTTGTTTTCTCAGATTATGCTAATGTGTTATTTGATTCGGGGTCAACACATTCTTTCACCTCTGAAAACTTTTCTATTAAATTGGTAATTCCATCTCAATAATTGACTCCTAAACTTGTGGTAAAAACACCCAGGGGAAATGTTGAGACAAAAAGAATTTATAAGAATCTTTGTATCCTTATCCGTGGAAAGAACCTACTTGCAAACCTTATTGTTTTACCTATAGTAGAGTTTGATGTTATCGTGGGTATGGATTGGCTCTCTATTTACCATGCTAAGATTGATTATAGAGCTAAAGAATTTTATTTTTAAAAAGACTTATAGTTTGTGTACAAGAATGAACCCTTATAGTTGATAACATATCAAGAGGCTGAGAAACTTGTAAAAGATGGAAATGAATGTTACCTTGCACATATTGTTGAAAATAAAAGAACCATTAAGATTAATGATGTGCCTATGGTAAATGAGTATCCTGATGATTTTCTTGATGAGTTTCCTGGAATAATACCAGATCGAGAAGTTGAATTTACTATTGACTTAGTTTCTGATGCTAAGCCAATTTCAAAGCCCCCTTATTGAATGGATCAAATTGAACTTTTAGAGTTGAAGGAGAAATTGAAAGATTTATTAGATAAAGGTTTCATTCGAACTAGCACATCACCATGGGGTGCTCTTGTCTTATTTGTTAAAAAGAAAGATGGTTCAATGAGACTTTTCATTGATTATAAAGACTTGAATAACATCACTGTTAAGAATAAATATCCTTTGCCTCATATCGATGATTTTTATGATCAGCTCCAGGGAGCTCAGTATTTTTCAAAGATTGACCTGAGATCGGGGTACCACATGTTGAAGGTAAAGGAAGCAGATATTCCGAAGACTGCGTTTTGTACAATATATAGCCATTATGAATTTGTATTAATGCCTTTTGGGTTGACCAATGATCCTGCTGTATTCATGTACCTTATGAATAGAATATTCCATGAGTTCTTGGATAAGGTTGTGGTTGTTTTCATTGATGATATTTTGGTGTTTTCTAAAAGTAAAGAGGAGCATGAAAGTCATTTAAGGGTTATTTTTAAAACCTTAAAAGAAAATAAATTGTATGGGAAATTCAGCAAGTGTGATTTTTGGTTTAAACAAATTTCTTTCCTTGGTCACATTGTTTCTAAAGATGAAATAACTGTTGATCCTGCAAAAACAATGGTTGTTGAAGAACGGCCAAGACCCACAAATGTAACTGAGGTTTGTAGTTTTCTTTGTTTGGCATGCTATTACCTAAGGTTTGTTAGAAAATTTTCCCGGTTATCTAGTCCAATGAGTAAGCTAACTCGGAAGGGTGTTAAGTTTATCTGGACAAAAGAATGTTATGATTGTTTTCATGAATTGAAAAGAAGATTGGTGAATGCTCTAGTTTTGGCACTATCTTCCAGGAATGGTGAATTTGTTATCTACAGTGATTCTTCATTGAAAGGACTTGGTTGCATCCTAATGAAGAATGATCAGGTAATTGCTTATGCTTCACGATAGTTGAAAACTCATGAGGTAAATTACCCTACACATGATTTTGAATTAGCTGCTATTTTTTCGATTTAAAAATTTGGAGGCATCATTTTCATTGTGTAAGGTGTGAAATATATACTTATCACAAAAGTTTAAAGTATATATTCACTCAGAAATAATTGAACATGAGATATAGGAGATGACTGGAATTAATCAAGGATTATGATTGTACAATTCACTACCATCCGAGAAAAGCAAATAAAGTGGCTGATGCTTTGAGCCGAAAAAGTAATGCTTCATTAACAATGTTGCATTTGGAATGTGATCCTTTGGTTAAGGATTTGATTAAATTTGGAATAGAAGTTGTTGGTGTAGGATTTTCTTCTGTTTTGTTTCAGGTATTAGTGAAATCTTCCCTATCAGACAGAATTAAGAAAGCACATAAGCAAGATAGTGAGTTGCAGAAAAAGGTAGAGCTGGTTTAGAAGGGTAAGTTTCCTGAAATAAACATTGATGATGATTATGTTTTGAGATTTGGGAAGAGATTGTGTGTGCCTTGTGATTCACATTTGAAGAGAGAGTTCTTATGTGAAGCTCATAGTTCTCCATTTTCAGTTCATCCAGGTAGTACTAAGATGTATAAAGATCTTTGGGAGTACTACTAGTGGGATCGAATGAAAAGAGATATTACTGATTTTACTGTGAAGTGTTTGACTTGTCAACAAGTTAAAGAAGAGCGGCAGTTACCAAAAGGGATGATTCAGCCTTTACCAGTGCGAGAGTGGAAATGGGAGAATATATCCATGGACTTCATTATGGGATTACCGAAGACACCTCGAGGTAATAATGCAATCTGGGTTACTATTGATCTGTTGAATAAATATACTCATTTCATTGCTATACGAGATACTTTTTCCCTAGATCAACTTTATCGTTTGTATCTTAATGAGATAGTTAGGTTACATGTAGTTCCCCTCTCCATTGTATCTGATCGTGATCCTGGGTTTACTTATAACTTTTGGAAAGGCCTTCAGAAGTCATTGGGTATTGAATTAAATTTTAGTACACCATTTCATCCTCAATCAGATGGGCAGTCAGAACGAAAAATTCAGACTTTGGAGGATATGCTACGTGCTTTTTCAATGGATTCTCAGGGAAGTTGGGACCAACATCTTTCCTTGGTTGAGTGTTCTTATAATAACAGTTTTCATTCTAGTATATAGATGGCACCATTTGAGGAATTATATGGGAAGCTGTGTTGAACTCTATATTTTTGGGATGAAGTGGGTGAAATGAAGTTGATGGGACCATAATTGGAAGTAGAGTTTGTAGAAAAATTTTAGCTGATACAAAAACACATGAGAACAGCTCATAGCAGTCATAAAATTTATGCGGACAACAGAAGGAAGGATCTCTCTTTTGAGGTAGGTGATCATGTTTTCCTCAAAGTTTCACCATGGAGAAGTGTGATGCAGTTTGGTAAAAATGGAAAGCTGATTCTATGGTTCGCTGAACCATATGAAATTCTAGAGAGAGTTGGATCAGTTGCATACCGAGTGGCTTTACCTCCAATATTATCTCAGGTACACAATGTTTTTCATGTTTCAATGTTAAGGAAGTACATGCCAGATCCATCTCATGTTTTGAGTCCAGAGGTAGTTCAGTTGGAAGAGAACCTATCTTATGAGGAACAACCTATCCAGATTCTTGACCATAGGGAGAAGGTGTTACGGAATAAGGTGATTCATCAAGTAAAAGTTTTGTGGAAAAACCACATGATTGAAGATGCAACATGGGAATCTGAAAATGCAATGATGGATAAATACCCCCACTTATTCGATATGTAAATAACTTGCGGGGATGCAATTTTCAAAAGGGGTGAAGGATGTAACATCCCAAGTATGTAATTAATAATATATTTTCATATCTATGTCTATTTATGAATTAGATAGTGTTTTAAGAGGCTTAAAATGAGAATAAATCCAATCTTAAGAATGTAATTCTCTAATATTTTTAAAAGATTGTTTTACCGCCTTTTAATGGAGAACCATTTTTAAATCTATATTTTGACAATTTTATAAGATATATTTGTAAAAATAAACTTATTAATTATAATTGGTACATTAAAATTTACTTTGTATAAATTTTTGGTATTTTTCTGACAGTGTTCATTTTTTAATGAATAGTGAAAAAATACTGCATTTTATTTCAAAACTGATTTTTCATCTAATTTAATTATATGATTAGATTATCTTTATAATTGGATTTAAAGTGTAATTAGAATATATTTTTACCATTTAATCCAATGGTGGTCATTATAATTGATTTCACTTTGGAACTGGGCATAAACAAGTGCCAAACTTTTCATAGATATTTTTTCAAAAAAACCCCGCTATTTGTTTCGACAACGAGAATTATTTTTAAATTAATTATTGAAATTTCTATGTTTGGAATTTGGTAAAATGGATTCCATATTTGGAATCAGAAGGTCCAAATTATGTAATTAAGACTCTTTTTTTTGGACATTATGAATAGTAACGACGGTAATTATCTTTAATTATCGTGATTAATTAGTAATCGGGTAGTTAATGGTAATAAAATAATACCATAATAATAAACAATGACCCCAAAATGTGTCCTAATGATACTGGTTGTGTCATGGACAACCATGGGTTTCCTTGTTACAAACTTTGGGACCCCCTGGAATCAATTTTGTGTGATAGTGACTTTTTATCTTTTTTTTAAAGAAAGTTAAATATAACAAAGTATGTAACACCTAAGAATTCTTTTTTAATTTTGTCTACATAAATGATCTCTTGGAATATAAATAGTAATTTGAAATATAAAAATATTTCCTATATCATAGTATTTTTTTTATAATTTTTTATAATTTTTAGACATTAAATAAATTAAATTTTTATGACACTATGATGATGCAGCGATTACCTCATTAATGAACGATTTAAATAAAATTAAACGCTAATGTAAAATCTTAGACTTAAACTTGTCTAAAACCTATTTGATGAGTATATTTATAACCCTTATCACCTTATCCTCTAAATATATCAATGTGGGACCTTTCAAATCCGAAAATCATTTTAATATAAAGTAACATTTCTTGACATTCCAAGAGTGCCCCTCTTCCCTCTTATAGAAGGCTCCCACATCTACCTCCTTACCCAAACCTCTCAAGCCATTGGCTTGTCAAGGATATGATAATTATATCTCTTCACATCCCTATATTCATCCTAGAAGCCTTACCTTAGGCAAAAATCTCTTCAAGAAACACTTTTGGTTCAAACTAAGAGGAGTTACCCGATTTAAAGGCAATGTCTTCACTTGTGTTCTTTTGTTTTATTTTGCTTCTCCAACCCCGTAAAATCTTTTTATTAATTTATTTTGTAACAAAACAAGTATATTAAATATAATAGGATGATTTTATGATAAGTATTCGAGATACAATTACACACACCTCTGGCTAATGGTTAAAGAACACACTGTTTCTTTGGACGGTGAATTTCTGCCACACGGAACGATGAGTGTTCAATCTTCTTTTAACACCTTTAATGGTGGCCATTAAGATGTCACTCTATTTATATATGATATATATTAATTTTATTTTTTCCTTTTCTTCTGTATTTTTCATTTATGGCATACCTTTATGGTTTCCATTATGGGTAAACGCGATATCTTCATTTTAAGAAGTGCAGACTACCGCCCCCTCAATGTGATTTGATTCGTTAATGCCATATGTGGGATGAATAAAGGATGGAGTTAATGATATTATATATGATATTATACTAGAATTATAATATACATTTATATTATTATGAATTAATTCCATTAAATACAAAATATAAATGAAATTAGCATTCATGTGTACGTACAACATACTGTCTCCTTGAACGGTGCATTTCATTTCTTACCTCTAAATGTTATGTAATATTATAAATTCATGTATATACTGGTTATATATGATATATATTATGTCTAAATCATGAATATATATCTGGATATAATGGATATTTTACGACATGAACAACTTGTAATTATAAGGAGTTTATTTTTGACTCAAGTACCAATGATCGACAAAATGACCCTTATTAACTTAAATAATTACATAGTGTTCATAACATGGTAATAAGTGATATAAAAGGAATAATGAACTTGAAAAAGGTTCTTAAGAAAGTATAAATTAACTCAAGTTTATTATTCAAGAGGTTAAAGAACGATCAAGTCATGTCGGACATGAGGTAAGGGACTTCGTCTCAATCTCATTTCATTTATGCATATTTTGTTTTATACACAACTTTATTTTATACGTTGTATAAACGCCTTTGAATTTTACTTTTTTTCAAAATGAATCTTTTTTTATGAATTGTTTTACTAAAAGAAAAAAGAAATGTTTTGTATTACGTATGCGACTTCAATGACTTCTCTGCCGTCGTGACCATTATTTGAGTTTCGGCTTCCTCTACAAGCCATAACTTTTTTTTAAAATGAAAAATAAATACCATGTTTTACTTTTCATTTATTTTGGTATTGAAAATGGTTTTTATAATGTTTTTATCATATAAATGTGTTTTTCATATCTTGTGAATGAAATGTGGAAATGTTATGTTTCCTTTATGCATGTTTTATGTGATACGATTATGTTTTAGTTCTTGGGCATTGATTATGAAGACAGGTGGTTCCATGATAAAATAAGGGCGGGTGAACTCTATATAGCTCTTCAATGCATTGGGTAACGCAAAGGAGTTAAACACTAAGGTTTCTCCAAATATATTTAGGGAATATATTGTGATGGGTATTCCAAAACATAACCATGAGGGTCACTCCCTATGTAAGAATGTTATGAATTCCTCAAATTACCTTTATGTCTTATGTTTTCTATGAGTGATTCATGATTTGATGAGGTATGTTAAAGAGATTATGTTTTATGAGTAAAGTATGATTTCATTAATTCTTATGTATACATGGACTAGTGTTTTCATTTCGTACTTTTATATCCCTTACTGAGTTTTTTATGATCATCCCATGTTTTTGAAATGTTTTTCACAGGTCAAGGGAAAAGTACATGATGTGTTGATAGTGTTGAGGAAGTGTCATGAAAGAATCTATGTTTTATTTTAAATATGTCTCATTTGATGGGAAAAAAGAATACTGTCTTTTATGTAACCGCCTTGTTTACATGTGGAATGTAATGCATGATTTGTGATCTAATTTTCTAAAACACTAAACCTGAAAAGATCCTAAATCTGTATTCTTGAAATATCTCAAGATTAAGTAATGTTTAAGGCATGGGGCCTTATATTACTCTATGGAGTTAGTAGTTCAAAGATACACACAATCATCATTCTCGTTTTCCATAGAATGAAAAGAAGGAAAAATTGGATGAAAATTTTAAAATGATAATAATTTTAACTATTTTATAGTTTTTAATTAGATAACATATTTTAAAATCCTTGTAAGGGTATTTTTCAAAATGGATCACATTGACTATGGAGGTTTAAGTCCACGCATAACAGAAATGATATATATTTTTTGGATGGTTGGAAGGAGCGTAGGAAATAATTTTATATTATTATAATAAAATATGATATTATTATAAATACTAATTATATTATACATTAATGGATATAATTTTTTTTTGTGGTGGAAGAAAGAAATAATTAAGAGGGCTCGGTTGAGAACATTACCTCTCCCTTTGGATGTTCTCTCTTAGATAACAACCTTAGGATCCATAGTTATTATTTTGGGAAATAAAAGTATTCTAGGATGTGGGGAGTTATTTTAGGAGAGAAAATGGAACACTTTTTATTAATTTAAATATATTTAATGTTTATATATATTTTTTAGAGTGATGTCCTTTTATAAGTGAAGAAAATTTAATTTTAGTAATTACTGGTTAATTTTCAATAATTTATTATTTAAATTCCATGCTAAAAGGATTAAAAAGTTGTAAATAGTTGAGTGTTTGATGAGTTAAGATTAATTATACTTCCACCATTACTTTTATTCCATATTTAAAAAAGTCTTTTTATCTTTTACCATTATATTTTTAACTTATACCATTTTTGGATTTTCCATTAGTAACATGTTTTTTGGTCTGTTTGTGTGCGATGTGTGTGTGTTTTTAAATTTAATTATTCCCCCAATCACTTAATATATATAGAAAAATTAATCTGTAAGAAATTAATATTTAACCGTTTTGTTTTCTTAATCTCAGATAAAATTAATTACCAATTAAACGAGTCATATTATAATTTTATATATTTTTAAAAATGTTTTAAAATTTTTTATATAAAAATTAATTTTTATATATTAGATAAAATCACACAAATTTAATAATTATTTTTATGAAAATAACCCTTTCATTATTACCATGGTCATTAAATTTAATATCACCAACTATAATTTTACTTCATAAAGTGAAATTAAACTTGTTTCATAATATTTAAATTATGATCTAAAATATAAAATATATATTCTATTAGTTTTAGTTTATACAAGTTATGAAAAATAATTTTTGATATAAGAGAACAAAAATATTTTTTAGAGTAAAATAATACTTATGTTTCTAAAATGTTAAAAATGGGTTTGATAAATTCAACATATTATCCTAATATGATTTATATTATATTATAAATAAGTAATTTGTTTAGTAATTTTTTTTAAAAAATTATTCATTCTCATATTATGATAATTTCATAGAAGTGAAAATATTAAAAAAATTGATAATGTTTTACACTATTCACTTTGAATTATTTAATTTGGAAATAATCTCAAAAACCACTGTAAGATAATTTCCCACGATGAATTCAAAAATGAAGTTCATTAAAAAAATAAAAAAATAAAAAAAAATTAAAAAATAAAAAATTTATCTTTTAAATGAAAATATAATTGATAAATAAATATATTTTATTTGAAAAATGAAATTTTATAACTTTATGTTTTTTAATCCTATTTCGTATGAATTATCTTATTTATTAAAAATATTTTTATTTAATAATTGTTTTATTATCATAATTTTCCTTTATATCATTCATATAATATTTCATGGCTCATTTTAGTATAGTTTTGCATGTTAGAAACGATATCTGCACCCTATTTATATAAAAGGAAATTATATTGAAAAATCTTCAGGTGTTACTGATAAGAGGATGGGATAATTCATAGATTCAATAATTATTCACTTCTAAACTATTTAATCACATAAAAATGAGTTAGTTATATATTGGTGTTTAAACATACTTCTGATGTATGCTCATTGGATGTAGCTAATTTTGGATGAACCAAATTAACTCCCTCTTAGGTTTATTTGGGACCTTTTGGTTGCAAAAAAGTGGTATAAGAGACAAAAGGTTATCATACGGTGAATCTATCAAGTGATATCATTTTCGTGGATAATGATTTAATGGAATATGGAGTTTCATTCATTGATAGATTTAATTATCATATTTGTAAGAGTTATATTAGATCATATTTTCAATATCTTAATGTTTATGTGTTGTTATTTGTATACATAGAATAAAAGCTAGTTATAATAAAAGGATTTCATTTAATGTAAAATAAAATATTCCTCTGATCATTGATACCAAGAAACAAAATACTTTATCCATATATATATATATTTATTTATTTATACACGAAGGTGATGAGATACAAGTCAATAATATAAATATAATTTTTTTCTAATATTAATGATACAGAAAACTTAGTCCACTAAGAAAAGATTCAAATTGTGTAAAATAAGTTTTTCTGATTTAAAGATAAATCCCCCGGAAAAAAGTTATGATTACTTTAATTGTATCATTGAGGTTATTGGATCCATTGATGGGATTAGTGGTGATATTATGTATTTTAATATTTTGAAATGTATCAACACATTAGTAATATAATTTAGTATATATTTATATCAATTATTTGAAAATTATCTTGTTGAATTTTTAGATGATATTGAAAGAGGAAGGAATGGTAATTTATTTATTTTAAGAGATATATTTTAAATCAATAAATAATATTTATCTCAACTAGTTTGTAGGTGAAGAGGGTTTGTGTCATGATTTCATCCCACTTATGGAAAGTAAGTAAAATTTGTAAAATGTTTGTTTGAGAGGAAATTAAAATTGGTTTTATTTAAGCATGGTAAGGATAGAAACATTTAAAATTTTTGTTTGAGGATATAATATGGTGATGATGAAATTTTTTAATTTATTAAAAATTAAAAAATAATATTTCCTATATGATAAATTCCAAATTTAAATATTAATCCAAAATTAGTTTTTTTGGATGGTTTTTATAAGAAATGTGGAAGAAAATGAAGGTTTTTTCCTAGGGAAGGTGAAATTGAGTTCAAATCAAATTTGGAATATTTCATGATAGTGATGGTGGGAAACATAAAATTTGAAAATAATGTTTAATATCAATTATTTGTACTTTTTTGAGACTATTTTGGGATTTTTTTATGAAATTATAATGTTTTTATAATATAATGTTTTTTAATTGATAATGTTTTAAGTATAATTATTTATGGTTAAAAGATAATTATTTGAATACTGAAATGTAAGTGAGGGTCTTTGGGTGCTGTGTTTTGAAATGATCTTTATTTGGATTTTCATACGAGTAAATAATTTTTTTGGAGGTTTTAATGAATGTTTACTAGAAATATATTTTTATTTAAAGTGTTTTGAGATTTGGATTTAAAATTTCCCAAATCCCATGATTCTATTTATAAATATATTCTGATGGATCTAATTTTTAATATTGTTAATGAAGTATAAAAATTCAAGCATTAATTTTATATAGAGTTTCATTTTTTTTATTTTATATTATTTCATAATAATGAATTTATAGTATTATTTATATTGGATATGAATTTTTTAAGATTTCCCAATACAAAAGATATTCAGTTGGCAATATGACTTTCAAGGAAATTCTTATGAAGTAGGGGATTTCAAAAGCTATTTATTCTTATAAGATATTTAATATCACTTTAAAAAGATTTTTTAGTCACGAAGAAAATATTAGGGTATTTTTAAGATATGAATTTAGGTCTGGTATTTTGTCAATAATCATAATTATAAATATGCAATATATATTGTAAGACTATTAATATCATAATATAATGATCCAATCACTTGAGATGTTCTTCTAAATCGAAGTTGAAGCTGAAAAAAATAAAATGAGATATTTTGGCCCTCATAAACTCAAATAATAATGATAATTTAATCAATATTGTGTGAATCCAATCCCAAAAGAATAAAAATCTTCAATCAATATAGTATATGGAACTGAGGAAGATTTGAAATCAAATAAGGTGAAACAGGTCAATGTTTCTTAAGACCAATGAAAACCATTGTACCACTAGTTATGATCTGTCATGTCAATTCTACAAAAGTTTCTTTAGAGTGAATGAACACTCAACAAAGTTCAATGATGATGATCAATTTTTCTTCAATTATTGACTTGAAGTTGGATAAAGATTTGAATAGGTTCAAAGGAAGTAAAACCCCAAACTAAAGTTGAAGGAACACTTCTAAGATTTAGTTTTAGGTATAAGAATGATGTGGTGAATTTTTGAAGAAGATTCAGCATACGATAATCAATGAATGCAGAATAAAACGTCCAATCACTAATTACTATTTATTTTTAGATAGGTTGAATTGATGGATTGGGATTTTATACTTTGAAGGATATAATTACATGTCCAATGTTTTGTGTGCATAAAATTTTATTTAAAATGAAAAAATGTATTATGGTAAATTTATGATGTGGTTGAATCCAACATTAATTTTTATGTTTAGAATAATAATATTGAATTATATTCATCGATGATGATTGTGGAGCTTGAGCATGGATTTGGTCTATGCTTGAACATTTGTCAAAAATCCTTTATAGAGAAATGACTCTTAGTTATAATTATGATTTGGAATTAATTGTTATATACAACACATGTTAAAATTCATTATAATATGAATTAAAGAAAATGTATTATCATGTAATGGAATAAAGAGTCATCTATCGATTTGATTTTGGATCCAGAATACACCCAATTGAAGAATCCCATTGAGATAGTGAGTCAATATTTTACCTACAATAAGTTGAGATCAATTTTAGTATGATAAAAAATCCATGAATTCCAATAGAAAATATATTCAAGGATGGTAATATTTTATTTATAAATTCATATTTACTAAAGATAATAAATGAATCTGAATTTTCTTATGTTGATTTTGATACAACTTTAGTAATTGAGATAATTATAGCTATCATAAGTTTTTGCGCAGGGGTTATTTAAATATAGTAGTTTTGACTAAAAAATTATACTCTCTCCCAATATTAAATGATTGAAAAAGATTTGGTAGATTAGTGAAATTAATTTGATTAAAAAAATTAAATAGGGGAAATGCTAGTGGATTCTAGGGAGAGAAAAAATATTAATTTAATATGGAAAGACTGACTACGATTAGAAATAAAATTGAGAGCAGAGGGAAGGAACTAAAGGTATGAGCTGGGATTAAAGAAGGAAGAAAGCTAGGGATTTATGGTGTAGTTAGATTTGAATTAGAAAAAGAATAATTTATTCTTCCTTATGTCAATTCATGTTGAATATTTTATTATATTTTTCTCATGTAATCCTTAAATTTATAATATTTAATTGTAACTAAAATTCATGTGAGTAATTGATTGTTTATATTTGTTAATTTATTCATGATATTGTTTTATTTGTTATATATTATAATATTTTCTTCATGGGTAATGTACTTCTACCTAGTTCTTGATTTTTCATTGTTGTTCCAAACAATGGATAGGCAGAATTGATATTGATTGAATTAAATTATCCAGTAAATTAAATTGAATTATTAAGTAAAGGTAATAAAATAATGATAATTTTTAGATTAATGATAGATAAGAATTTTAATGAACAACCAAATATGCCAGTCAGTTAAATCAATTTTATTGAATTTACTTCATTTAATAGATTGTTTAATCACACTCCCTCTCAACCATCCCCTTTAATGTATCCTACCCACAACACATTTTCCAATATCTTTGATTTATAAAACCTCCATATGTTCTTATATTATATACTTCATTTTACATACACTATTAACTATTCCATTTATCACTTTCCCTTTTCATAAAGTTTTTTAGGTTTTAATAAATTCTCCTTGTATACTCACCCATTTTCAATTTGTTTCAACCAATCATTTCTATGAAAATATATGAGATTTAAATGATATTTTGATGACCATTATGACCTATATACACATAAATTTTTTTTAGTTCTTCAAGGTAATGATTAGATTTGGGTGTATCTAAGTATTAAAAATAAAATAAAAATTTATCAAATAATATAAATATATTTTACTAAAAATTTGATTTTCTCCACTATTTAGAGGATGAAATGTAAAATTAATCAATTTTATTAGAGTGTGTTCATCTTGTTTTTTTTTTGTTTCTGATGTAACTGTACTTGTTTATCATTGGTTTAAAATGGAATAATTTAGTGGATAAAATCAAATGAATCAGATCTATTATGTTTTTTGTGGTTGTTATGGGAATATTGCATGGTATTGTGCCCATAACGATGTGTGGGGGCCCCAAAAAATATGGAGAAGAATAACATGTTTTTGATCCTAGAACTTAAAATATCCTATTTATAAAACAATTAATAATGGAAATGATTTAAAAAAATTTGACCAACATGATAAAAATATTAATAAAAGGATCAAAAAATTAAAATTCCAAAACATGGGAGTTTGGTGAAAAAAATGAAAGTACTATAAAAATATAAATATTGTGATAAATTAAATTAAATAGGATATCTTAAGAATGAATGTATAGTGAAATGTGACTTATAAGCTAAGGAATAAACCATATAATTTGAATGATTTGAAATTGATGAAGAATAATTTGTTGTATGAATCAACTAAATAAATGAAGACAACCAATCTCATCACTTGAAGAATAACACAAAGGAGGGATATGTGTAAGATTATAAGAATACAAATATCAATAAGTTGACAATATAATTGTTTTCTTATTACATAAACCTAAAAAAGAATTATTCTTTAGAATTTTTAATGGGAAGATAGACCAGGTTGATGAAAAACATTGAAATGAGGAAATTAATTTTAAAATTAAATAATAGTTTGTTTTCTAAAATATTATCTAGTGAAATAGAGTTTAAAGATATAAATGTGGTAGAGGAAAACTTGAAATTGGGAGATTTGGATTCAAAAAATTTTAATCTTAATTTTAAAAGTTATCTTCTTCATTTTGAATGACTGAACCCAAAAAAATTCAATTTCCTTTTGATGATGAGGACATGTATGAGTTATTTCAATAAAGTATTAACTTTTAGTGATAAATTCATGGTCATTTGACTTTATATTTCTATTATTCCTTTATCAATGGCAATGAAATAAGTGTTTATTCATTAGGGGGATATAAAATTTATTAGGAATCACTTGAATCTAAATATATTATAATTAAATTGGAATATTTCTCTATTAAAAAGAATAAGAAAACTAAATTTATCTTAATATTGGTTTAGAGGATGAAATATTCAGACTTTAACTTGAATAAGGATTTGAAAACACATTATTTAGTCTTAAAGGAAAAAATAATCCAACGTAGTAGTTGGTGGTTATCTATTTTCATTTGCATAAATTTTGAAAGAGAATCCCAATTAAGAAAAACCTAAATTGGATAGTGAAAAAAACAACACTTATATATTATTAAATGTATTACTAAATTTATTTAGTTTATGGAATTAACATAGGTGTTGATTAAAAATTAGAATATGATTTTTTGGTTATAAAGGTTTCAAAAACATCTCCAAACATTAATAGAAAGTAAATTCATTGACATTTTTCAAAAAATAAACTATTTTCACCTTTTTTGATAACTTGGTGCTCTCAAATTAGGAATATAGTTTTGTGAGTCATTCCACACATATATAAACACTATATATTTAGAATTATATTAAAAGAATATTTTAAAATTTTCAATTCTAAAATAGTTCCAAATGAGGAAAACAAGTTGTCCATAAGTGATATGCAATGTTTCCAATGATGGGTTTCAATATTAAATTGATTATATTTTACCCTGAAATAATAGGTTTTCAATATGTGATGGTTTATGTAGAGGAATATACTCCCTCCGAGTGGTCGTGGATATGTTCAAAGAAGATTCTATATGGGGGATTTAAAACTAGCATTCTATGGTTAGCAACCCATGGTTTTGTAAATCACTTTTTTAGTTTATTTCATTTTGAATATAAATACCTCACCATGGTATTTTATATCATCTATCATTCTAATTTTTTATCTGATCTAAAATATAAAAAAAATAACTACTTCTATACCAAATCGGTCATCAATTCCATCAAAATTTATTTTCACTTCCTCTCAAAATATACTTAATTTCATTTTTTTCTTATATTTAATTAAATTATTGAATTATTTTAGTCTTATATTTTATACATTAAAGAGACCAAGTGGTTTTTGAATTATTAAAGGAGAGTTATAATTATGTTTTGGAATAAAGAAACAACGATAGGGTTATCATGGGAGTAATCTGTTTCATTTTTTTCATTTGTTTTGAAGTTTTAAATTTTGATTTGGATGCATGAAGATATTTCTTGATTGATATATTTATTTCTATGTGGTTAATTTGAGATGGTTTTAATTTTATTCCATACTAATAACTAAGTGTGTGAGTGAATAGTGTGTGTGTGTGGGGTACTATCTAAACTATTTAAATTAGAATACCCGATGAACCTATTTTGAACTGAGGGATGATTTTTTCTTTAAGATTTATTTTTTGAAAATAATTTTTTAAATAAATTGAAATCTCTCTTTGTAACCTAATTTATTTTGGGGGGTTTGAATAATTATTTTATCTAATTGAATGTGCATTTTTATGTTGAAACACTATTTAAACAACTTATTTTTCAATGTTTAATTAAAAATACTTTAATGACATCAATATAAAATGCATGTACATTTAATCTTATTTTTTATTTTTTAATATTTTTAAATGAACTAGAATGTTGAAAATTATTCTGAAATAATTTAAATGTTGGAATAATAAGAGAATTATACTAGTTAATTATTATTTATTTATTACTTTGTGTACTGACTATTTTATTTCATTTATGTATTTAGGCCTTTTTCAAAAATTTTAGAACTAAAATATCATATATAAACTTTTCTAAAAAATTATTTCATGTGGACACAATTGTTTATATAGTGGATAGGTGGAAATTTTTTTAAAATTCAAAATGTTTATTCTAGTTAATTATGTGGTATTATTTATTTTAAAATATTATTCTGATTCTTTTCATATCATTTTTCATTTTTGTTATGAAATGATTTTTGAATATAAATTGTTTAAATGTTATCTCATCCTAGAGTACCAAATTGGAAATAATTTCGAGTTTTAAGTGTGGGGGATGAGTTTTTAAATATGATCAAGTATAATTTTGGAAGTAAACATCATAAATCAATTATTGTTTTTCAAAACTGACTATTTTCAAGAGGTAGTTTTATTTTATAGTAGTTTAATTTTTCTCAATTTTAAGTGTTGTTTTTCTACTTTTTGGTTGTTAATATTATGTATTACTGTGGAATCAATTAATTAATATCATATCTATTTCAATTTTAAAAACACTAATTTTGATGATAATTTTATAGTATGTTTTATAATTGTAATTAAATTTAGTTTTCTTGAATAGATTCAAACCAATATGATTTACAATAAAATGTACTGAATATAAACTACTAATCATGGTTGAACAAATTTGTTTAATTAAAACTATGTAATGTGTTAATTATTGTTCTTGTTAATTATTAAACTCAATCATCCAATCAGTGTGCCTTATTATTTGGTGTGCTAAAACACATTTTCCTACTCACCAAGGAAAAAATGGAAGTTTTTATGTGAAATTAATGGAAAGAATAAATCCTGTATAAAGCCTTTAAAAAATCCATAAAATCGCTATAAAAATGGAAAAAAACATATCAAACCAAATTTTATTTTTGAGATTGTAATCATAAATAATTTGTTGAAAAATGTCACGAAGGATTTTTTTTTGAAAATCACTTCATTATGGGAATGGAAATTATTTCATTTTTGAGATTAATTATCCTATACTATATATGATGATTTTTTATTGACAAAAATAAATGAATTAAGTGTGGGTAATTTAATGTGTTTTTTATTTTATACATGATTTCAAATTTTTTTATGTAACGTTAATTTTTTATGACAAAATTTATTATAATTAATTATATTATTTGTTTTGATCATTTGTAAATGGAAATATAATTCATTGAATAATCATATGAAAGTGAGGATATTTATGTGATAAACTGTCAAATGTTCTTGGGTTTCAGTTTAATATGATTTAGGATTTTTTTAAGGATGTTTGATGAAATATTTTTATATGATGTGTTTTTAGTGCTGGATTTAAAATTTATAATGTTAAACAATTTTAAATATTTTTTTTATGAAAACAATTTTTAATTCTTTTAATTGAAGTGTAAAAATTCATAAACTATTCTTTTAAGGAGTTAAATTTTGAATTTGAATTTGTTTTTTTAATTCCATAAATTCATAATGTTATTTCGACTTGAAGGATTTTTTCTATGATTTCTTAGGAATTAAGATATTTAGTGCAGAAAATAATGTTCAATTCGAATCCTATAATATTATAAATTTGAAAAGTTACCAATTCCTATTAGATATTTCCCAACATTTTCATAATATTTATTTTAATCTTGTACAATATATAAGGATCCTCATATTATATCAACATATGTAAGATATTAGTCCATTCCTCATACATGAAAGATAGGAAAAAAATATTATAAGGCTCTCAATCCTAAAATACAATGAGACAAAAATTTGAGATGATTTGATCAATCAAAGTGAAACCCTAAATAATTTAAAATGGAATCAATTCGGACCTTATAAAGTCAAATAATTATTTTGATCAAAGAAATATCTTCTAATACCATGTCTAAATTAAAATAAAGGTTTAGTAAATGTGGGATTAGGTAGGGTTGATGATTTGAAACCAAGAAAGGCGAAGATGATAAATAAATATTGAATATGATTAATAACAGTTTACCACTGGTAATGATCTCCCTAGTTATTCATGTGCATAAAATGTTAAAGTGGATCAAATATCCCTTAAGATAATTAATGGAGATCTTTTCAACATTGATCATCTGTTTTAAGGTAGAAAATGACCATAAGTGTTTCTAAGGAAGGTAAAAATCTAATAAAAGCTAAATAATCACAACATAGATTTGATTTTATTTATTAAGGTGGTGTGGTGCATTTCAAAATAAGACCATGTAGATGATATCTGATTAATGGAGAAAAATAGTTTTGATATGTAATTATTCTTGCATACAGGTAGTTGAATTTATAAGAGGTCTCATTGCTTATTAGGATACTACTATAGTACGGTGATTTTTTCAAATAATGTTTTTTATGAAATGATCAAATGGGTTCTAATTAATTGAAGAAGTAGTTAAATACCTTATTTATGGTATTGGTTTGATAAATAACATTGATGTCTACTTGAGGACGGAGAATGTAGATCATGGGAAATGATCTGGTCTTTGATGATTTTTTTACCAAATTACCTTGATGATTTACTAATTTTAGTTATTATTGGGATTTAAAATGATTTTTTATGTCCAACACATGTTAAATTGTTTTCCAAGTTGCGTGAAACGAATTGAATAGTTATGAAAATGAAGAATGGATCTCTTATAGATTTGATGTTAGAGTCAGACTTCTACAGATTGAAGAATCCCCCTTTAGATGGTGAGATGATCCTAAAATTAAAAGATATAAATGTAATTTTTAGATTTATTTAGAATCAAATAACTCTTATAGGAAATCCATTCTTGTAGGGGAAGGTCCTCAGTATAATATTTAGTTTATCAAAGTTAATAAATACACGTTGATATTTTCATGATAATTTTGATATAAATGGAGTGATTCAGATTTTTTTCCACTAGTTGAGGTATGTGGGGGGGGGGGGTGGGTGTGTGGGGGTATATAAATATAATTGTGATTGAATAAGGATAAATAATATTATCTAACTACAACTATGAAAACTAGAAGTAGTGGATTTGAAAAATAATGTTATTTGAAAAATATTAAATGAAGAAATTACATAAAGTATTTTGTGGAAAAAATTAATTTTTAACAGATGTAATGATCAATATTTGGAAAAAATTAAGATTAAAGGGAATTATTTTGTGGGATTAACTGATCTCTATTAATGAATAAGGAGTGAGATGGATTGGGGAGTGATATTTGAACTCTATAAAAAATAATTTTTTATTCTTTAACACATCTCCTTCTGAATTTATAATATGTCTTTCTCATGATTTTATTTCTTTTATGAGCATGAACTATAACTAAATTGTTTAATGGGAATTTACTATTTAGTTTTGTATATTTATTCACGATATTTATCAATTATTTCAATACTAAAATTTTTTCATCATGGTTTTTATGATTCATCGTAGTTATTTATTTTTTTGAATTTTTGATAAGAATAAAATCATATTTTGAATGGATATTATTCACATATCTACAAATTTTATAAAAATACTATATAATGGAAATAGAAAAATTAATATACATAGATTTATGAATATTAAAACTTTATATGAATCACCTAGTATGCAAGTTTAGAGAACACATTTTTATGAATTTAATTCTTTTTATAAATTATTTAATCAACCTCAGTCTCAATTATTATCTTACATATCTCTTTCCCATATCCCATTTTAATACATATTTTATTTTTAACATTGCCTTATCTCACCATTCTCTGTTTAATTTTTCTGAAACTATTCAATCTTTTATTCATCATTTTCCTCTCTATCTCAGTTTTTTTGATTTTAATAAAAACACTTTGAACACTCACCAACCTTCCATTGGGTTTTATCATTCACTAATATGCTATTGTATGATATTGAAATGATATTGTTCATCCATGATGTCCTAAATTATATCAATAAAATAGGTGGAGTTTATAATATTAATGTTAAAATTTAGGGTAATTTTGAGGAATTTTTCATTCATAGGAAGAATAATATAAATATTTATTAGCAATTTAAGGAGTCCTTAGAATACATTGATAAACTTTAAGAAAAAAGCACTTAGATTGAGTAGTTCTGTAAGATAAAGATAAGTTAAAAGGAAACTTTGGATATGTAGATGACTTTGAGATGATGATGAAGGAAAATTATAAGGGGATAAATGATATTAATTTGTGTATTGATGAATAATATAAAATAAAAGGTCACTTGAAAAAGAATTGGTTATCTTGAAAAATGATTTATAATAAAAATTAAAATATATAGACTCCATTAACATGTTATAGTTTAAAAAGTTTTATATTTACTAATTTAAATAAAAATATGATAGTTGGATTATAAAAGTTTGTAATTGTTAAAATAATAAATGCTGTAAAACCAAGGGTAAGACCAAACTTGTATATGTGGGTGAATTATTTAAGACACTAAGGAGAGATCAATATACAAATCTAACGAAAATGTTATAGTAAATATTAAAAACAAATCATCATGGATTTTCCAAACACATGAAATATACATGAAATATATGAAGATGTAGAGTTAAAGTGATATGATATTTCCTTTGAAGAAATACCAATTATATGGTTACATGGGTCACACCATGAAATATTGAGATAAATTGAGGAGTTATATGTAAGATAGTTCACTTGGAATCTATAAAAGGAGAAAAATTGCATATACCACTCCATAAAAAAGAAATCATTTTAGGTATATTATTTTCACTGATAAAATTTTGGGCATAAATATTATGATTGTTGCAATATAAGAACATGAAATCAATTCAATGGTTCCTAAAAAGCATAAAAAGAAAAATGATTAATACTATCCCATTATATAATATATTTTACCTATTGGAAGTTTATATAGATTATATCATTTTATATTCATAAATGAATGATGATAAATCCACATTTTAGT
Organism: Viscum album; assembly: GCA_963277665.1. Lineage (NCBI taxonomy): Eukaryota > Viridiplantae > Streptophyta > Magnoliopsida > Santalales > Viscaceae > Viscum > Viscum album. Next base: position 552,456,850 of record OY728146.1, read on the forward strand.
AACATAATATGGAATTTAGTGGAATGAAATAAATAAGAAATAAAAGAAAATCATGGTTCAAATTTCAAACAAGTAACATAAGAAATAAAACATAAGGTTTTTTATAATGTGTGTTCATCTCATAATATTTTAAATTAAATATTTCTGAAGGACATAAAGATCATTTCTATTACTAAACAATATAATCTATCCAATCTTGATGTTCTACCATGCCTCCTATAAGGAACAAGGTTTATTCATAATCTCTCATGGAATTATAGAAAGTCAGGTCAGGAACTAGTATAGGTTATTATAGATTAGTATATTAAAAAATGGTAATAGAACCAATTTGTTTTTTTTTGTTTTGGAAGTTAATGTATAAAAGATATAATATCATTGAAACATGAGCGGTAGATTATGAGAGTGTGTATTAAAAATAATCACTACCATAATCCATAAAATTCCTTCAAAATTTAGGAAATGATTATTTTTTTTGAATATTAGATTTATGATTATTTTTTATGAATTCTAGGTCAAAGGATTGAAGTTTGGAGGCTACTTATAAGACACACAGTTGAGGAACACAGGATGATGACCATGAAAAAACCATGAAGTTTATTATATAAGGCTTACTATGTGTATCACATGGTTGGTGAATGATTTCTTAAAATATGTAGACTAATGGTTAGTGCATGGTTTGGGGAAACCATCCATCCAAACCATATAGAGTGAAATAATTGTTTATAAATATTTTTATCTCCAAATTGTTTTTGCAGCTCTATTAATTTTTTATTTGGTATTCAATATTTCAATTAGGGTTTTTTTCGTTTATTAAATATTAATTACCCTTTTTTCTGTTATTTTATTATCCAATTTATCTTTATATTGTATTATTCCACCTTGAAAAGCTATGATAAGCCGTCCATATTGATATGTAGATAAATTTTTGTACGAAAAAAACCAATTTATCAAAATATCATAAAGAATATAGTGTGTATGGTTCATGATATGAATGGATAATATATACATGGTTGAAATGATGCAACCCAATGGGACCTCACCTAGGCCAGTTGTAAGCCAATATTTCTGTAACGACCTGAAATTTTAAATAAATATTGTTTCCTAATTTTATGTGTTATTTTATTTTATTTTTATACTCAACAAAAATGTTTCATTTGATAACATGAGTATAATTAAAATGAGACTGTTGGGTTTTGACTGTTATTTGACCATTGGTCAATATGACCGCTGGAAACTAAACGTTTTGACTATTGTCTCTAAATACAAGCAATCTTGGTTAATTAATATAGAAAGAAGATTCGATGGCCTCACCCAGTAGTCTTGGACCAATCGAAGCCCATCTAACAGAACTTGGGAAGGAGGTAGCACCGCTGGGCTTTGCTCTGGACCAAACCCAAGCTGAACTTCATCGTATAAAGCTAGAACGGGATCGCCTTCGCAAGAAGTTCAAACTGATAGAAATTACTACTCGGGCGATGTTGGCCGAGCCTCCCTTGGATTCACTCACCTTAGCACACCTTACACTTAGGTCCTATGCTGGTGTGATAAGGGGCTATGTAAGGAGACCGTAACTGTCTTGTGTAATCCTTTTTTTAAATAAAATTTTTGATTCCTTTAATGAATTTTCAAATGACCGGATACCTATAGTATGCATATTTTTGATGAATTTTAGAAAAAGGATATTTTAAAAATGTTTATGTAAACCATAAATAATTAAAAATGTGTAATGATTTTCAAAAAATGGTCTTCTACAATTATGATCAGTACGAAATTTAGAGTCTAATAAGATCAACTTGATTTTTGATGAATAGTAAAATATGAATAGTGATTTTATGATTAGGATTAATAATGTGTCCAAATAGATTAGTAATCTCACTTAAATAAAGTATTAAAATAATCTAGTCACTTTGATTAAGTAATGTGATTCAATAAAATGGTTAAATAAGGGTTTCATAAATTATTATTCAAGTATTAGTTTTTTCGGATGAATAGTGTTTTTTAATTAAAATTTTAATTAAAAATATTTAGAAAATTATTTTTATAAAATGGACATCATTTTTGAACTCAGAGCATCGATATTATGTTAAAGTAATTTTTGGGGATTTTTCTGGAAAAAATAAATTTTTGATGAATAGTGTTTTTAATTAAAATTTAATTAAAAATATTTAGAAAATTATTTTTATAAAATGGATTTCATTTTTGAAATCAAAGCATTGATATTTGGTTAAGGTGAAATTTTCGGATTATTCTGAGAAAGTTGAATTTTCGATGAATAGTGAAAATACAGTTTTTAAGTTACGGGTGTTTAATGACATCATTAAATGATGTATTAAGTATATATTCAATATGGTCGAATTATGAATAGTAAGATAAGGTATGAGGTGTACCAAGTGGCCAATACCATGGGCAAATACCATGGGCAAGCCCATGGTTTTGCCAAAACCACTAATGAGGTGTCCCTTGGCAATTAATGCCTTGTCCCCTCACTTTCCCTATAAGTACCCACCCTTTCCTCCTTTAGTTTTTACTCCAAAATCTCCCCCAATGAAGTTCTGGTCTCCTTAACTCCCAAGGAGTCCTCCCACGGTGCCCCCTATCCCTCAAGGTCCAAAACATTGAGTTTCAATAGTTACGTTTTAAGGTAAGGGATCCGACCTCTCTCTTTCATTTCAAGTAATCTCTTTATGTCATTCCTTTTATGCTACATATTCTTATGTTGGAGGATGTTATTTTATACTCCTATTACTGCCCTTTTTATGTTCATATAATGAGATATCCCCTCTTACTCTCATTATTTCGTTTTATGAAGTTTTAAGTGGCGCTGTTAGGCTGCCGAAATTTTTGTAACAGATTCTTTCTCCCTTCTCATTTTTCAAGATCTATTTTCATGTAAAGTATTTCAAGTTCTTTTTTGTTATGTTGGGGTATGATCTCTATATCTATCATACTGCACTCTTATGTTCATATTATGAGAGACCCCATTTGATCTCTTCAATTCAGTATTTTTAAGTTTTAAGTGGCGCCGTTAGGCTGCGGAATTTTTAAGTGGTTCTTCACCCTTCTCGTTTTGAAGTTCTACTTTCATGTCAATTATTTCAAGATCCTTTTTGTTATGTTGGGGTATTATCTATATATCTATCATACTGTAATATTATGTTCGTATGATGAGAGACCCCATTTGATCTCTTCAATTCAGTATTTTGATGTTTTAAGTGGCGCCGTTAGGCTGCCGAATTTTTAAGTGGTTCTTCACCCTTTTCATTTTGAAGTTCTACTTTCATGTCAATTCTTTCAAGTTCCTTTTTGTTATGTTCGGGTATGATCTCTATATCTATCATACTGGACTATTATGTTCATATGATGAGAGACCCCATTTGATCTCTTCAATTCAGTATTTTGATGTTTTAAGTGGCGCCGTTAGGCTGCCGAAATTTTTAGGGGATTCTTTCACCCTTCTCATTCTTTTCAAAGTTCTACTTTCATGTCAAGTCTTTCAAGTTACTTTTTAATTATGTTGGGGAATTATATCTATATCTATCATACTGAACTCTTATTTTCACATGATGAGAGACCCTATTTTATCTTTTCAAATCATTTTTGTTGAAGTTTAAGTAACGCCGTTAGGCTGCCGAACTTTCATAAGAGAAATCTAATTTTTGTATTCCTTCCATGTTTTTCATTTCAAATGGTATGTCCTTGAAATTTCATTACCATTATCATGTGTCCTTCTTATTCTTTCCATCTACTGCTTTATGGGTCATTTATGAATGTTTGAACTATTTTCCCTCTCTTTTTAATGTCTTCTAAAACCTCGTAACATAGCCGTTATGCTGCAGAATTTCCGTCTCAAAATGTCTCTCTCTTTTTCTGAAGTTCTTTTATATTATTAAGTGAATAATAAAAGATCTTACTTATAAAAGGGGTATTCACATATATACCAAAATGTTCTATTTTAAATTCTGGGATTTACATACATGAGACCCACCTTCCTTTTCTGTGGGTTTTAAAGTGACTTAAAGATCATGTCTTTAAAGCAGTTTTTAAAACGTTGTGATTATGAAATGAAACCCATTTATTTTATGCTATATGGGTTATTTATGAAATGTTTGATGATGATATATGTGGATCACATGATTATAAAGGAAAATTTAAGGGTGCGCCCTGATAGCTCTCCAATGCATTGGGTAATGATGTAACCACTAGAGATTACAATTTTCACGATACCTTGGTGAATAACCTTGGTAATTTTCAAATGACACCTTGGGGATGGACCTTGGGGATATGTTCATGATTGTCAATATTAAATGTTGCATCCACATCTTCAAGTTATGAAAAAGTTTTATTTTTATTATGATATGCCTCATGATTTCATTTTCATGCCTTAAAGTTCTTTTCATGACTTTATTGATGTATCTCAAGTTCATATGTAAAATGTTTCACTTGTTTCCCTTGATGGGACTTCTGCTCACCCTTTCTTTTGATGTATATACCCAGGTTATGGGATGCAGTAATGAGCCTAGGGTGAACATGAGGAGAAGCCTTTCAAGTGTTTAAGAAGAATGTTTTTTTTGTGTTTCATGTTTTACGTTCCTTGTTTCCAAGACACTAAACCTTAATGATCCTCAGTTCCGTGTAATGGAATGAATGTTATGTTATAAAAAGACGGGATGCTATAATTTCAATCCCAATCCCACCTCCAATAAGCCAAAAACCTGGAAACTAACACTGAGTGTGAATATATAACAATATGGGAGGCCATATAATATAAAAATATGCAATATATATATATATATATTTCTAAAATTCATAATATAGATAATCACTCTAGGAGGATGAATATATATAATCAAATAAATTGTATACAACACATGAATGAGAAATCAAAAATCAAATAATCACTATAATGGGAAAATAAGAAGAGGAAATGGAAATATGATGATTATCTGAAACAAAAGGATCAATTAAGCTCCTCAACATTTTATGTACTCTTATATAATTCTACACATAAATGGGCATCACCACAATATAAAAATATTATAAACCAAAATTAATCACCAAGCATCACTATGCATCCGCGCCGAATAAGTCATGCAAAGTCCCCATCTACCTTGGTCATCTCCAAACCTATACATCATTAACATAGGCACAAAACATATGGGGAAATGTCCCATATATGTGTAAATATGAATATAAACAATATAAATCCCTAAAATCCATAATGTAAACAAAAATAATTAAGTTAACTAGTCTTTAGGTATGGTAGGTGTAAGACCCTATGATTTTTTGAATTATTTTTTTGATTTAATTTTACCTTTGTGATATTTTTTATTTCACATAACATTAAAGATAGTTTATTTAATATCAAATAACTATAGTTGGCTTCCATTATGAAAAAAAAGAAGTTAATAGAGCATTATAAATGATTGTTTAGATTTCTATACAAATAACATTGAAGTTTTTGTACATAAACTAAACAATGACTATCCTCTATGTCTTTCATAACACGCTTGACAGGGTTTTACTAACAATAATATACTACTAAAATATTTTTATTCAATATAATAAGATATGACCTTGTAGTTAAATTAGAATTTATGAACAATATAAACTAATTTAATAAAATATATGGTTTACAGAAATATAATATTAATTCATAAGATATCAATTAATTAGAGATGAATATGAAAAATGATTAAATATAAAGGAAAAAATTAATATTTTTATCGTCACAAAGCTATTTTACCCTAATAAATTAAATTAATTAATGTTATTGAGTAATATTAATGTTATATATATTTTATATATTTAATAAAATATTTTTTTCTCATCAAATAGATTTTATATACATAAGATAAGAACAAAACAAATTTTATTCACAAAAATCTATATTTTTATAAAGGTAGTCTAAACGAATTTTAATATAGAAACAATTTCAAATCCATTTATTTGAACTTTAATAGATATAATTTTTGAAAATAAAATTTATTACTGTAATAGAATAAAAAAATGAGGTTAAGACAATTTTTGGTATTTTTCTGTAAGGTTTCCTTTTTAATGAATAGTTAAAAATGCTGGATTTTAATTAAAACTGTGTTTTGATATAATTTATTAATAATGATAATTTATATTTTAAATTGGTTTAAAATTCTATTTAGATAATATTTCTATAAATTAATCCAATTAATGTCATTTCAACCAATTTCACATTGAAATTTGGTATAAAAATTAGAAAATATTTGATTATTTTTTATCTTAAAAACCTACACTTTCGTCCCATGAGATGGAATAATTTTAAATTATTTTATGCCACTAAGATGATTGGAATTTGGAAAAATAGATTAAATATTGGAAATAATAATAATTAATAATTTAAAATAAACACAAATTAGTTTTTGAGAAACAATAAGAGTGAAATTAAATAAAAATTAATTACACCAATTAAGGTAAAATTAAGCTTCATTAAATACTAAACCTTAAATTTTAGGCATGAAATGACTTATAAACTTGTACAAAACCCATTATCTAGAGATGATATTTCAATTATCCTTACATTATTGAGTTTTGTTTCTTTTTTATGACTTTTCTTAGTTAAGGATATGGGTACACCTAACCTGTTTTTAAAAATACATAACGAGTCCTTTCCATTCCCTATAAAAGGCCACCATATCTCCCTCTTCTTCACACCTCTCAAAATAGTTAGGTTCAGCCTAGATATAAAAAATAAACTTCCCAATATACCTACCTTCCTCCTTGAATCCTCCCTATGGATAGAAAGTCATCTAAGGAAGCCTTTTGGTACAAACAAAAAGGAGTTACCTGATTAATAGGTAATACCTCTTGTCAAGCTCCTTTATTTTATTTTCCTTATCCACCCCTCAAATATAATTATTTAATTATTTTATAGAAAACAGTATCCACAATATTCTAGTATCTTATTATGAAAATGTTTCTACCAACACTTACACACAAATCCATCTAATAAGAAATAAATATAATGTTTAGGTGTACGGTGAACTTTCATCTCACAAAATGATGATTATTCAATTTTTTGTACCGCCTCTTATGATGCACATTATTATGGAAACTATATTTATATATTTATATATTTATATATTTATATTTATTTAATTCATAAGCTTCTATATTCCTTTTACAACAAATATATTTTTACTTTCCATTGGGTGTAAATAAGATAATTTCGTTTGAGAAAGTTTGGACTACCACCCCCTCAAAGCGATGTGATCCGTACTTACACTACATGGAATATATTAAGGATGTTTTTATTGCAATAATATGATATATATAATATTATAATACTTCTATAATGGTATTATATATATATATCATTTTATTTCTTTCTTTTAATACAATAATAAAAATAGAAACAATGTTCAAGAGTACGTACAACTTACCGTCTCCATGAACAATGTATTCCATTTCAAACATGTATATTCTATATAATATTATAATAAAACTACAGTGGATATAAATGATATTTATATCATTTTTTACTTTCTAAAATCATGATATATGTATATGTGCCAATGATATACCGAATTAAGAAACACTGAAGAACGATGTGAATATTATCTGAAGTGAAACCTTAACATAGGATAGTTAACAATCAGGTAATAAAAGGTTGTAATAAAAACATATATGGTATTAGATTTAAGAATATGGTTTTGTAAAATAAGTATAATAAATTTATATTTATTATATAAGTGGATTGAATGAGTACGATGAGATTCAAGACACAAGGTAAAGGGATTTCATGTCACAGTTCATTTTCGTGAGATACATGCTATGTTCTCAACTCTTTACTTTTATGTTGTGTATGTAATTCCAATGATGGTATTATATTTATATTATAAATATTTTTTTGGGTATTATCATATTCATTTTAGGATATTTCTTTTATCGTTTTTATGTTTCAAATGTTACCAATTTGGGGAAATAAGGTTGTGTCAATTTTACTTCTTTGAGACTCATGTTTTATTATGCACCTAAATTCTATTTTGAGGTGTATATACATACATTCTACCTGTTATATCATGAATTTAGTTTTTTCATGATGTTTTATATTTCATTTAATTTCTGTTTCTTATATATAGATAATTCTCCCATGTTACAAGGTTATATGAATTATTGAGATAATCTCATCACTTTTAAATAATGTTTATATTTAAGCTTCATTTGATTAAATAATATGATCCATTTATCAATAAAATCAGTAATTTTATTCTCCAATAATTATTAATGATTTATTCATATATTTTTACCATTTTTCCCAATCTATGGAACATAATATAGTTTAAAAATTATTTTAAAGAATGCCTGACTTTACGTTGTATTCAGTCAGAAATCATTATTCCTTCAAACCCATGTTTTCTAAGAAGGGGTTCTAAGAAAATTATACCATTATCCTTTAATATTTAATAGCAATTTACACTTTTTTCTAATACCAATCACTTTAAATGTTTATTTTTATCTCTTTCGAAATAAGGTATCTTTCTAACCTTTTTACCATGAAAAATAAATAAACTTTTTACCTCTTATTACATACAAAAATTTACCCACCATTATTTATTTGAAACATAATTTTTATTTTTAAAATGATAAAATTTAAGAAACTATTTTTAAAAGTGATTTCAAGGGACTTTTTTTCAAAACTAATTCACCATTATTTTATATGATTTCATGGAAAATTGTTTTTAAAATGTTTTCAACCTTATTTTATAAGTTCTCACTGATTTTGTTTCAAAATATTTTCTATCCTTATTTACACGTTTTCAAAGAATTTTAAAATAGATGGTTTTCAAAATATTTTTTATCTTATTTTAAACGCTTTCAAGAAAAAAGGTTTTCAAAACATTCTTAGGCTTTCTTTATATGTTTTCATAGTGTTTTAAAAGAAATGGGTTTCAAAATAATTTCAATAGTTATTTTGAAGTCATAGATGTATTTCAAAATAAATGGTTTTCAAAACATTTTTATATTTCTTTATATGTTATTTATTTATTTTCAATGTAATGTATTTCAAAATATTTTCATGTTTTCTTTATCTTTTTTCAATGTATGTCGAATGAAATGGATTATAAAACATTTTCAATATTTCTTTATAAGGATTCAAATTATTTTCAATGAAATGGGTTTCAAAACATTTTCAATATTATTTCATATGTTTTCACGTAAAAAGGTATTCAAAACATTTTCATGTATTATTTTTAAATTTTCGAGGTATTTTCTAAGAAAATTATTTTCAAATTGTTCTATTTATTAAAAATAATTTTTCAATGAAGAATGTATATTTTCCTTATGAATTTTTTTAAAGATATTTCAAAATTATTTTCCATATAAGATGCCATCCATTGATGTTACCCATGAACATATTGGAAATGATATAATGGATCCATTCATATTCATCATATGGATGAATTATACATAAGGTAATGGTATTTTGGAAAAATATTTCTCTTTCATGGGTTATATGTTTATGAAATACGTTTCTCATTCACAGGTTATGATTTTGATGAAATGTTTATGAAACTTGTATGATTTTCCATCGGTTGTGATATGTTTTAATTTTTATGATACCCATTTCATTTAATGGTCTTTGATAAGATTATTCCTGATATTTTGCAACATGAATGTATGATTTCATTATGATCTGGATTGGACTTGTATCTCTCTATAATGTATTAGGTAAAGACTTATATTTTATGATATGGACTAAGATTTACATGGGAGTAAACCCTGACTATTAAGATGGACATTATAATGAACCATTACTAACAAGATGGGATGAGTAGTCAAATCATACTACTAATATGGCCATGGGAGAAAACCATGACTACCAAGATGGTATTGGGAGTGAAATCATACTACTTAAATGGTCTTGGTAACGATGCCTTGGATACAACCAAAATAATATTATATGTTTATGTGGTTGTGACAATTACATGTCTTAATCCTATGCCATGATTTCATGACTTGAACTCATAATTATATTATGATCTATTTCTTTGGAACTTCCAGACCTTATTTTGATCTCTAATATATAGGATATAATTTTTTAATGTTTTTCTCAACTTCCACACCATTTTTTTTGTGTTATGCTTACACACTTCCTTTATTTACCCTTACTAACCATATGAGATCACCCCTTTTATGTTTCCTTCCCTAGGTTATGAAAATATATTTTAGGTATAAGTAATAAAGGTGGTGATATTTATAGGATATGGTTTATTTCTGTCACCAGGATAAAATATTTTGTTTCTAATTTTCAATATACACTAAACAATTGCGATCCTCAGGAAATTATATTTTTAATGAACCAAATATTCATATAAAATTATTTAATATCCATTTATGTTAAGCCCCATTCATTATAATTGGTCTCAAAGGAAAGGTTTTTTCAATGTTTGGAGACTAGGACGATAAATATGTACTGATATCCCTTTGTATATTTATAAACAAATGTGTAGGGATGCCTGATGAAGCTATAATTTTCACATATTATATATTGTATTTAAATGTTCTAAATCCCACGAATGTGTTATTTTATGGGAAATTGTCACATTTTTATGTTTTAGTGGTATTTTGAGCTCAAATGCAAAAATGGCTTAATTTTGGTGTTTAACTGTTTTATTTTTCTTCTTTATTTCGGTCATATCATTTTATACACTGAACCAAATTGTGAAATTACTTTTTTTAGGTTTCCTTACATGGTGGGACGCATTTAATCCTTCTGGAGGTCAAATTTAAACAATCATATGGGGGCCCAAAATCAGCTCACAATCCATGCCTTGAAAACTGTGTGCAGATCTGGAATGTTTTAAATATGAGCTTGTATATTGAAGAATACTAGTTCTATGGAGATGAAATTAAACATGGATATGGAGGAATAATAAATGAACATCTTTAATTAAGGATTACATGTCTGAATCGGCTTTGTTCAAGGCCATAATGACATGGTAAGTTGGAGTTGTGGAACACAAAGAGTCACATGGAAAGATTAAATGTTCCAAACTACAACAGCCATAACGCCTTCATACGTGGACCAATTGGGCTGAACTTTTGTGGAGGGACGCGGAAAAAGATGTGGAACAACCTTTAAGAAGGGACCAGTTCCAAATTATGGCATTAAATGGGTTTAAATGTCGATGCAATCCGTAAGTCAGAATTTAAGCGAGATGTCATCAACTATTTTCCCTATAAATATGTGTCTCCTCTACCTTTTACTAGGATAACCATTTTCAAGGGGAAAGGTTTAGTGTATGTTGTGGTAATAGTTATTTTTATTTTTAATATATATTATTTTATATTTCCTCTTCATACCTCCTTTCTTATATTTATTTTATTTTGTGTATTCTCCCACCGTTATTCCCTTCTCAACACCACTAAAAATGGAGAACTAACCTCGGTGCTTGTTCAAGGGAGGGAATGGTGGGTTGATTGTGTTATTGAGATTTAATTTTATTATCCTTTATTCAATTCTAAGAATTTCGGTGGTGGTTAAATCTATTATAGTGAGTGATCGCCCCATTTTATCTACCACCAATTTCTTCTTCTCGTTTATCTATTGTCCTTCCCTTTTCTATTTGTGTCGTGCATACGGTGGAGCATAACATGAGTAGTGATGGTAAGATAAGTGGTATCCTAGATAACTTTATGAAGAGAATTACCCTGTATATAGAGGTCTCAGTATGGGGTGATGACATTTCAAACGGGAAGGTGAGGTGTGATAGGTCTTGATCACCTCATTGATTTGAATATTGAGATTCTTTTTAAACAATGATATCAACCACCACGACCTTCTAAGAACAACGACCTAATTTCATTCTTCAAACATCATTCTATATTACATTGCATTATTATATATTATATTTATATTTTATGCATTTGAAATATCCTCCCATTTATATTAGTATTATATTTTTATATTAGTTATTTTATACTAATGTCAACAGGAAAATAGTGCGTGTGAGCGGCCTCCTTGTGATCGACCCTAGGGTGTGACACTATGGTACATTTTTAGGTAAATAAGAATTTAATTAAATTGTGGTTCATGACAAACCACTCTCATCAATGTCTCTAAGGATACGTATAAGGATGAGTGAACATTTAGGAAAATGTACTGGAATGTTTAGTAAAGGATAGAGTGAGTGGTTTCCTAGGAATATATTGATGTGTGAATAATAAAAGTGGATGTTGATATGGTAAAAATGTAACATGGGGTAACAACTCTAACCATATGTTCTAGTCCAAACTCAGGGTAATCCAGTATACGACAAAAAGCCTTACTACACACCTGGTTTGACACTCCTTAGGGATATGCTTTGGGAATTCAAAAATTCATCACAAACCATAATAAAAATTTTAAATATATATTGGTTTTGAATAGAATAGGATAAACCAAATGTGTCATAGTTTAATAAAGGTTCTATAATTTAGGCATATTATAAGTAATTATTTTCATGACTATATTGTTTTATGTTATGAAAAGTAATTCTCAAATAATAATTCTGGTTTTAGTCATTGGTAAGAATTGTATTAACCATGAATGTGATGGATGGTTTCTTAATGAGCTATCAAGTTGGATTATAATTGGAGTGAGTGATGTTTGGATCATACCAAGTGATATTTCATATAAAATGACTAACAACGTGTACCTTAACCAACTCAAGAACTTACCAAGGAAGTGAAAAAGGTTTTTTTTATATTTTGGATAATGGAGACCACATAGGGAAGAATATAATTTCTTTCCTTTGTGTTAAGAATGTGGAAAGAATAACCTAAGTGAATTCCTTATTGGAACTTGAAGATGTTTTGATTGTGCAAAAAAGGACACAATGCAAGTGAATTCAGGGGAAAAATGAAGAGTTCAGTTAATGAAATAGATGAGAATATTAGCCTCCCTAATGAATCATAAAATGTTAAATGTTTTAATTATCGAATAAATAGTAATTATGTAACTTAATGTCACAAGAGAAATCTAAATAAGAGGATCAAAAAGGTTGTATGAGTAATGGTTACAATACTGACGATGAAGATACTACAGATGAAATGAGAAAGGAAATATGTATTGTGTAATAGGATGTGGTAAAATTGATAATGGAATAAGGATGAAGTGAAATAATAATAATTTTTATTTATTTTAATTCAAGAAGTATGTGATATGAAATTTTAAATATATAAGGATTATTTAGTTTATGCTTTTCACTATGGATTTACAAGAACATGTTGAATGGTTTTGATGGAATAGAATAGTAGTATAATAGAAAGGGGATGTCCATGTAATAAACATGATGAAATGAATGATAAATCTTAATATGTTCTTTATGATATGATAATGTTGTTTAGATAATGATATCTGGGATATCAATAAGTATATTGAAAGGTAATTATTACCTTGAGACTTGTTGAAAAGTAATTTATGCTATCATGGATAAAGTTTTAAACTTTAGGATTTATGGAATATAACTAGTAATCTATGGAATTAGGAAGTATGCATGTTTTCAATAATGATTAATGGTAATTTAGGTTATTATCATATTTCACGAGAATATATGATGAGGGTATTCACATGTTTGGAATGTGACAACCAAGAGTTACTTTGTGACATATGGGGGAATCAAGGTTAAGGTTATTTTGTGATTTTCTTTGGAATGTTTTGGATTTTAATCTTTAAAAAAGGTTATAAGGTTTATAATTCACGAAAATTTAAAGTTAAACATTAATGGAAGTATTTATTAATTGAGTTGGAATTGAAAACCTTGGTTAAAATGCTATAAAATGACTAACCTTATTTCAAGGATGTACATTTTATATATTTTGGAAATTATATTAAAATTGTTTTAGAGAAGGACATCATGTATGTCAGATAAAAACCAATCATGACCAAAACGGATGTGGGTCTTGAACCCATGAACAAAGTATGATTTGGGTTTCATGCCTACCACTAGCCTATATGATGTCCTGGTTAATGTATAATTATTTTTGAGGAATAATTATTTATGATGAAATAGTAGTGTTACTTTTTTTGTTCAGATATTAATGTATCAACAAGATTTATTTTTAAGAATATTTTTAGATAAATATTTATAATTTTCATTCTTTTATGGGCCTTAATTTCAAGTAAAAGTGTATTTTAGTGATTTGGGCATCAAAATTTATTTTTAAACACCCATTTATTGAAGTAATGGATGAATTTGAAATTCATAAGATCAGAACAAAATAATTTTTTTTATAGAAATATATAAATTGAGTATATTCCATTATATAATTGGTAAAAAAATAATTACTCAAAAATAGATTAATGATGAACAATATGTTGTCCTAATACCATAATTTTTGTTGAACCTATAGTCTTATAAATCAACTAAAATTTATGACTTTTAGCTCCTAAAATTTTATTTTACCATTCACTTGTTTTTTATTGATGACCTCAATCATTCACTATTAATATTTATTCTTTTCCATCATATACAATATTCACTCCCAACATATGTTATCCAATTTGGATATCCAGTTATATGTTATATTGGGTAACCGTAATGGTTCCAACTTTCTTGTTTAAGGGAAGTTTTAGTATCCATTATTACGATGTGGGTTTCTTTGAATGAAACTTTCAAGTAGTAAATGTTTGATAGCCCAAATTTATTTTGAGGTAAAAATTTATTTTATGTGGGGGGGGAGGTATAATGTAACACTCCAAGATTTTTGTGAATTAGTTTTGGTGATTTAATTTATCCTTAGTGATATTTTTCATTTCACATAGTAGTGAAAATTATTTATTTTATATTAAATAACTATGTTGGATTGAATTATATGTTACACCAAGTTAATAGTACCCTAAAAATGAAATATATTTTATATTCCATAACAAATAACACTCATGTTAGCTTATATTACATATAAAAATGACTTTCATTGATGGATTTCTTGACACGCATAACCGAGTTTTACCAAATAATTATATATTACTAAAATATTATTATTTAATATAATAAGATATAATGTAGAAGTTAAATTAGTAGTTTTTAAAACTATTAAGTAATTTATACAAATATATGGATTACAAAAATATAAAATGAAATCATACATTATCAATTATATATAAATTAATATGAAAACTGATTGAATATAAAGAAAAACATTAATATTTTTATGGTCACAAAGCTGTTTTACTCTTATAAATTAAAATAATCATAAGTAGTGAGAAATATTAATGTAATATATATTTTATATTTTCAGTAAAATATTTTTGGTATTCATACACTAAATTTCTATACATAATATAATAACAAACCTAATTGTATGCATAAAAACATATATTTTTTACAAAGGTAGTTTTAACACCTTTTAATGGAGAACCCGTTTTGAATACAATTATTGTTACATTTATAGATTAAATTTGTCTAAATAATATTTATCTTTTTATGTGAAAAATAAAAATTAGGTTTGAATAGTTTTTTTTAATTTTCTTTAAGGTTTAAGAACACTAGATTTTAATTCAGTACTGATTTTTCATCTATTTTATTTATAAGGTAAAATAATATTACTAATTTGTTTTAAATTTTAAATAGATAATATTTTTATCAATTAATCCAATGTAGGTCATTGGAACCAATTTATCATTTAAATTGTATATAAAAACATAGAAAACCTTTGATCGGTTTTTACTTTAAAACACTGCAGTGTCATCTAATTAATTGGATTAATTTCAAATTAATTTCTACCACTGCTTTTATTTTAATTTGTAAAAATATATTTCATATTTATAATCATCATTTTTCTTAATTTCTAACAATTACAACTTAGTTTTTAACCAAAAATATTAGTGAAAGTAATTAAAATTAATTACATCGATTAAGGTAAAATTACGTTTAATTAAGCACTAAACCTTAAATTAATTACATAGATTAGTGAATGAAATCAAAATTGTTTTTTGGTTTGGTATGAATTGTTCTAGGTAAAAACTTTTGTACACCTAACTTTTCTAAAAAAATAACAAGTCAGTCTTTTCTATTCTCTATAAAAGGCCACCACCCCTCCCTCTTCTTCAAACCTCTCAAACAACATATGTTCAGCCAATATCATCCCAATACACTTTACTAAATCCCTCCCTTCCTCCTTTAATCCTAACTTTAGAATGAAATTCCTCCATGGAAGTCTTTTTGCACCAACCAAAAGGAGTTGACCGATTAAGAGGTAACACCTTCTCTCGTGCTGATTTGTTTTAATTTCATTCCCCAACCCTTCACTCTCTTTATTCAATGGTTGTATAAAAAACAGTATCCAAAATATAATATGATGTTTTTATTCTATGTTTTTGATCTAAAATTACCCAAACCACTATCTAATGGGTGACTAACATACTGTTTATGTGTACGATGAACATCCGCCTCACAAAATGATGATTTTTTAATTTTACTAACTGCCTATCACGGTGGAAATTAAGATGGGAAATGTGTTTATATATATTATATATATTATATATTATATATATTATTAATTTAATATTATTTTTTCCTTTTACAAAATATATCTTTTTTTACATTCCATTTGGTGTAAATACAATAATTTCTTTTAAGGAAGTGTGGACTATTCCCCTCTCAACGTGAAGTAATTTGTTCCAAAACTACATTGAAGGTATTAAGGAGGATATTAGTGAAGATATATGACATATATAAAATTATAAAGACACTATATTGATGTTATATATGTACATAAAAATGTCGTTTTCTCTCATTATTTTAATACAACAATAAAAATAGAAACAAAATTCACATATTTGTGCGTCTTACCGTCTCGCGAAATGGTGTATTTAATTTCATATAGACATATTAAATAGATTATTTTAATAAAAATATAATGGATATAAATTATATTTATATCATGTTTTACATTCTTGAATCATTATATAAGTATAATTACCAACGATATAAAAAATAAGACACATGTGAAGAACAAAGTGGATATTATCCAAAGTGAACTCTTAACATAGGATGGTTAAAAAGTGGGTAATACAAGGTCATAATAAAAAAATGCATCATATTATGTATAATAATATGGGTATATAATATATTTATAATAAATTTATATTTATAATACATCTGGTTTTAATGAGTACTATGAGAGTTAAGACACTAGGTAAGGGGATTTCATATAACATTTTATTTATATAAGATACATCCTTTGTTCTCCAATATTTCCTTTTGTGTTGTGTATGTAAATACCATTATTTTACTATATTTATCTTATACATAAAATTTTGGGTATTCAAATATCTATTTTATGATATTTCTTTCATGAGGGTTATGTCTCAAAAGTTACTAAATCAGTGATATAGTTTTGTCTCAATTTTCTTTCTTTGAGACTCATGTTTAGTTATGCACCAAAATTCTCCTTCCAGGTATATATAATTCAAATTTACATGTTATATCATGAATTTAATTATTTTTCAGATATTTTAATTTTAATTTAATTTATTTTTTATTACATGGAGATTATGATCCCAATTTACCATGTCAAAAGAGTTTATTGAGACAATCTTATCACTTCTCATAAATGTTTTTATTAATACTTCTTTGATTAAATTTTATGATCCACATATAAAGAACATTTATGAACTTTATTATATTATGTTTATTAATGATTTATTCATATATTGTAACCATTTATTATAATATTTTGTACTTAATATAGTTAATAACATTTTTTAACAAAGCCCCACTCCAACCTATAATCGGTCAGAAATATATGTTCCTTCAAAACCTTATTTTCTAAAAAGTGTTTCCATGTATATTATACCATTCTACATTAATCATTAAAATAAATTTTTTTATTTTTTTTATTTTACAAATATCATAAAATAAATCTTCGTGTCTCTTTAAAAACAAGGAATGTTTCTAACATTTATACAGTGAAAAAGAAATGTTCTTTTATCTCATAAGTAATGTACAGATTTACACATTGTCATTTATTTGTAACTTAATTTTCATTTTTAAAAGGTTAAATTTTAATAATTTTTTTAAAATATTTTTTCAATAATTGTTTCAAAAATTTTTAAACCTTATTTTACATGTTTCAAGGAATATTGTTTTGAAAATGTTTTCATGACTTATTTATATATTTCAATGTATTTTTTATAGAAATGTCTTTTAAAAAAATTTCATGATTACTTCACATGTTTTCACTTAAAATGGTTTTAAAAAAAATTCAACCTTTCGTTATATGTTTTTAGAGTATTTTCAATGAAATGGGTTTCAAAACAAATTCCAGATTTCTTTATAAGTTTTCAAATTATTTTCAAAGAAATGGTTTTAAAATCATTTTCAATCTTTCTTGATAAGTTTTAAATGTAATTTCAAATAAATGTGTTTCAAAATATTTTCAATAACTATTTATATGTTTTGAAAATATTTTCAAAGAAATGGTTTTAAAACATTTTCTTGCTTCTTTCATATGTATTCTTGTAAAAAGGTTTTCAAAAAATCTTAAAATAATTTTTATATGTTTTCAAGGTATTTTCTATGAAAATTATTTTCAAATTTTTTTATGTATTAAAATTCTTTTCAAAGAAGGAATGATATTTTCCTCAAGAATTATTTTTGAAAGATATTTCAAAGTTATTTTCATTCTAAGATGGCATCCGTTGATATTATTTATGCCCTTGTAGGAAATGAACTAAAAGATCCATTAATATTAAATCTACAAATGTGTTATTTGTAATTTCATATTCTTTATAAAACCCATTTCTATTTTACAGGTAATATGTTTATGAAATCTGTTCCTCTTTCAGGGGTTATTATTTTGATGAAATAGTTGTCAAATAGGTATGTTTTTTCCATATATTATAATATGTTTATATATTTCAAATACCCATTAATTTTCATGGGTTGTGATTTGGTTGTTTGTTATATTGTGTCACCTGTATGTATGATTTCAATAAGATATTAGTTAAACCTATATATCCCTCTAATGCATTGGGTAAAGATTTATATCACATGAGATATACTAAGATGGTCTTAGGAGTGAACATTGAAAACTAATTTGGTCATGTGAGTGAACCTTTAATAACTTGATGGTATGTGGAGTGAACTCATGATACTAATATGGCCATGGGATTGAACCAAGACTAATAATAAGGAATGGGGGGGGGGGTGATCCCATACTACAAAGATGGCCTGGGTAGTAATTCCTTGGGTACTATGAAAATAAGATTATATTCTTATGTGTTTTCCACAATTCGATGTCTTATTATTATGTTATTATTTATTCACTTATGATGTTAATTATATTATGATACATGTCTTATAAACGCACAATATTTATTTTGATCTCAAATATTTAGGGTGCGATCTTCAAATATAATTCTTGAGTTCTATACCCTTTGTTTATGTTATGCTTACACACATCCTATATTTACCATTATTGAGCATTTGATCTCACCACTTGCGTATGTTTCACTTCCCCTAGTTATAATGAAAGGCTTTAGGAATAAGTACTAAATTTGTAGTTCTTTATGGGAGATGTTGAAGATATTACACCATGATAGAAGATTTTGTTTCCATGTTTCCAAAGGAACTAAACAATTATGGTCCTTAGGCATGTATTTTGGTAATGTATTGAATATTCATATAAAATGATGTAATATCAATGTATGTTAAGTTTGGGTTGTTAAAGTTGGTATCAAAAGAATGTTTTAGTCATCCTTTGAAATCTATGATAAGAAAAATTTAGTGATATATCATGGAATACTTCTAAGGATATGACTTGGGATGTCCCTAATGCTATGTATAAGAATGATTCATTGTTTATGAAAATGTCTTGAAATTTTTTATAAAGGATAGAGTGATTGGTTTCATAAAAATACATCCATGTTTGGATACTAAAAGTTGATGTGGCTCTAGAATAAATGTACATAAGGGTTATAACTCTAACAAGATGTTCTGAACCTGACTTGGGGTAATCTGGTATATGAATATGGGCTTTGATACACACTTGGTTTGACACTCCAGGGGGATATACTTTGGGAATTCAAAAACTATTCATAAACCATCATGTCAAATTTAAATATAAGAGGGCTATTAATTACCTAGGATAAACCTAAGGTGTCATTATTTATCGAAGGTGTCATAATTTAGACATCCTATAAGTAATTACTTTCATGATTATGTGGTTTTTTCTATGATAAATTATGTTATCACAATTCTTATAGTTTTAGTCAATGGATGAAACAGGAAGGAACTGTATTAACATTGACTATGATGGATTATTTGATGATGAACAATCAAGTGGGATGATCACTGGAGTGAGAGATGTTGTGATTATGCCTAACTAGTTTTCATGGAACATTATTACCAATGTGTACCTTAACAAAGTATCGGAATCACCAAGGAAGATAAAGAAGTAGTTATCTAAGATTTTAGGTAATAGAGACCATGTAGGAAAGAAGACATGGATGCCTTTGTGTCATCTACGTGGAAAGAATCAACTAATTGAATGTCTTATAGGAACAAGAAGATGTTTTTACTGTGGTAAAGGACACAAAGAAAGTTACTATAGGGGTAAAATAAAGAGTTCACTTAATGAAATGAGTGAGAATATAGTATTCCCTAAGGATTCATAAAAGTTTAAGTGTTTTAACTGTTGAATAAATGGTAATTATGAAACTAAATTTCCCAAGAGGTAAGCTGATGAAGAGGATCCTCAAGGTGGTATGGGTAATGTTTAAAATTATGATGATAAAGATACTATAGATTAAATGTGAAAGGAATGAGGTATTGTGTAATAGTACGAGTTATCCTTGCTAATTAAATAAGGATTAAGTTGAATAACAAATGATTTTATGTATTTTAATTTAAGAAATATTTTATATAAAAGGTGAAATATATAAGTATAGTTTAGTTTATGTTTTTCACTATAGATTTACAGAAACACATTGAATGGTTCTAATTATATAGAAAATTGAAATGATAGAAAGGTTATTTCCATGGAAATGCATGATTAAGTGAATGATAAAACATAATATGTTACTTATGTTATGATAATTTTGTTTGGATAATCGTATGTAGGATATGAATAATTAAGTTGGAAGTTACTAATTACCCTATGACTTTTTGGCATTTAGTTTGTGTTATCATGGATGAAGTTTAAGACTTCTTGTATTTATGGAACATACCTAGTAATATATATAATATTGACGTATTCATGTTTTCATTAAGGATTTATGGTAATTTAGGTTCTTATAATGTTTTAAGGGAATATATTTTTAGGGTATTCACATGTTTGGAATGCGATAACCAATAGAAAATTTGTTATATTCAGGGGAATTAACATTAACTGGATTTACTGACTTTCTTTAATTTTTTATTTTCATCTTTTATAAGGTTTATAAGGTTAAAAATCCATTGAAAGTTTATGGTAAACTTTGGAGAAAGTATTTATACACTGAGTTGGTATTAAAAACCTTGTTAAAATTTCTACTTATTCATTAACCTTATTTTAACGATGTTTATCTTATTTATTTTGGATATTATATTATTATGGTCTTAGAAAAGTTCATAATGTATATCAGGTGACAACCAATCATGTCTAGAAAGGTCGAGGGCCTTGAATCGTTGACCAAAGGATGATAAGAGTTTGATTCCAACTACCAGCCTACGTGATGTACAGGTTAATGTATAATTATTTTTGATGAATAATTATTTGTGATGAAATTGTAGTGTTACTTTTTATGTTTATAGATTAATGTATTAAAAATATTGATTGTTAAGAATAGTTATAGAAAAAGAGTTCAAATTTTCATTCTTTTATGGGCCTTATTACCTTTTAATGTGTATTTTAGTACTTCAAACATCAATGTTAATTTAAGTAAAAAAACTTCTTGATGTAATGGATGAATTAGAAATGGGTAAAATCAAAACTAAAGAATGAAATTTTGTTTATATAAATATATCAAGTATGTATTTTTTCCATTCTATTATTGTTCAATAATAGAATTATTCAAAGATAGCCTAATGATAAAAAATGATATCTAAATACCTTTTTTTAACTGATGGCCTTATAAGTCATCAAATATTTATGACTTTGAGGACCTCAAATTTTCATTGAAAAGTCACATTTTTTTCTGATTGATGACTTAAATCACACTTTATAAATATTTATTCTTTTTCACCATGTCCAATATTCACTCAAAAAAAATATTTTTATATGTGTAAACCTATTTATATATTACATTGGGTAACCGTTATGGTTCTAATGTTCCCTTTTTAAGGGAAGTTTTAGTATCCATTTTTATGATGTGGGTTTCTCTGAATGAAAATTTCAAATATTAAACCTTTGATAACCTAAAAAAACTTTAAGGGAGATGTTAATTTTAATTGGGGTGGAATTTAACACACCAATATTTTGTGAATTATTCATTTTTTATTTAATTTAACCTTTGAAATATTTTTCATTTCACATAACACTGAAAATAGTTTATTTTATATTAAATAAATATGTTTGGATTGAATTATATACTACACCAAGTTAATTTTCCACCACACATGACATAAATTTTATCTTTCTCTACATAGAACACTGATGTTAGCTTTTGTTATAGACAAAAATGACTTTCCTCCATGGCTTGCATAACACGCAAGACTGAGTTTTTCCTAACAATAATATATTACGAAAATATTATTATTTAAAATAATAAAATATAAAAAAAGTTAATTTTTTTATTTTTATAAATATTAACTAATTTATTAAAATATATGGTTTTTAAAAATATAATATGACTTCATAGGTTATCAATTAATTATAAATGAATTTGAAAATTTATTAAATATAAATAAATTGTTTAATATTTTTACGGTCACAAAGCTATTTTCCCTAATAAATTAAATTAATTAAAATTATTGAGTAATAAAAATTTAATATATATCTTATATATTCAATAAAATATTTTGGGTATTCAAAAAATTGATTTGATAGACATAAGATAAGAATAGACATAATTTTAAGCAGAAAAACCTATATTATAATGAAGCTTATTTTAACGCCTTTTAATGAAAAACCCATATCAAATAAAATTATTGGAAATTTTATAGATTTAATATGTATAAATAAACATTATATTTTTAATAAAAACTAATAAATTAGGTTATGATAATATTTTTGTGTTTTCCATAT
Source organism: Viscum album (assembly GCA_963277665.1). Classification (NCBI taxonomy): domain Eukaryota; kingdom Viridiplantae; phylum Streptophyta; class Magnoliopsida; order Santalales; family Viscaceae; genus Viscum; species Viscum album. The sequence goes on from OY728146.1 coordinate 552,480,034, forward strand.
GGTTTAATTTTTATTTAATAGTTAAAAATACTTGATTTTAATTCAAAATATATTTTTCATATAATTTATTTTTAAGGATAAATTATATTTTAAATTTTTTGAGATTTTTAATTAGATAATATTTATATAAATTCATCCAATTTAGATCACTTTAACCAATTTAAAATTGAATTTACATATGAAAACTAAGTAAACTTTTGATCATTTTCAATTTAAAAACCAGCAGTATCACCCCGTCTACAGATTTAATTTAAAATCAATTTCTACCACTATTATTATTGGAATTTTAAAAAATGGATTCCATATTTTTAATAAGAATAATTTTTAATTTCTAATATTGTCAAATACTTTTTTCACCAAAAATATTAGTGAATGTTATTAAAATTAATTATATAGATTAATGTAACATTTAGCTTAACTAAGTAATAATCCCAAACTTTAAGCCACAAAATGACATAGAAACTTTTCCTAAACCTATTTCATGAAAATTATTGGTCCATGAACCAAAAAATATTGAGTTTTTTTGTATGACTTTTTTTAGGAAAAACATGGGTACACCAAACTTGTTTTCATAAATAACAAGTGAGTCATTTCCCTTCCCTACAATAAGTCACCACCTCTCCATCTACATCACAACTATAAAAACACTTATGTTCTGAGAATATCTAACAAAAAAAATTCCCAAAATAACTAAATTCATTCATTAATCCTCTATTTGGGCATAAATTCTTCCATGAATGTTTTTTTACAAAAACCAAAAGGAGTTACCCGATTAAGTGGTAACACCTTCCCCAAAGATCCTTTCTTTTATTTTATTTATCCACCATACACTCTCATTATTACGTGGTTGTATAAAAACACCATTATCCTCAATATACTAGGATTTTATTATTTAATAGTATTTAACAAAACTTACATAAACCTCCATCAAATGAGTAACAATCATACTCTTTATTAGTAAAACCAACATCCGCCTCACAAAATGATGATTGTTTAATTTTCCTTACCGCCTCACATTTTGTAAATTTTTATGAAAACTATTCATATAAATATAAATATTTTATTTTATTTACTATTTATTTAAGATTATATATTACTTTTACAACCCATATGTTTTTTTACTTTCTATTTGGTGTAAATATGACAATTTCGTTCCATTATGTGTGGACTACCACCCCCTCCAAGTGATGTGAATTGTTCACACACTAAATAGAATGTATTAAGGACGGATTTAGTGATATTATATGATATATATAAAATTATAATTCTTCTGTAACAATATTATATACATTTATTCATATATTTATTTTTCTTTCTCTCTTTCAATATGATATTAAAAACGGAAACAACGTTCATGCATACGTATAAATTAATTCTTCGTGAATAATGTATTCCATTTCATACTTATATATAATATATATTATTATAATAAAAATAGAATATATATAAATTATATTTATATCATTTTCTACATTGTTTAATCATGATATATGCATAAGGACAGACAATATAATAAATTAAGACACATTAGAAGAACAAAGTGAATATTATCTGACGTGAAACCTAAACATTGGATGGTTAACAATCGGGTAATATAAGGTTATAATAATACTATATATGGTATTATATATATGAATATGGTTTTGTAAAATATGTATAATAAATATATATTTATTATAAAGGTGGTTTGAATGAGTACGATGAGAGTCAAGACACATGGTAAGGGGATTTCAAATCACTTTTAATTTTCACGAGATACATGCTATGTTCACCCATATTTCCTTTTATATGGTGTATGTAATTGTCATGATTGTATTATATGTATCTTATAATTGAAATTATGGGTATTAACATATCCATTTTATGATCTTTATTTTGTGGGGTTGAATTTTCAAAAGATACCAAATTGGTGAAATAATTTTGTCTCAATTTGCATTATTTGAGACTTATGTTTTGTTATGAAACTAAATTATCTTTAGAGTTGTATATACTAACATTGTAATATTATTGTCAATTTTTGAAGAAATCATTTAAAAGATATTTTTACCATTTTTTCTTTTACCATCTCTTCAAAGTAATATTGTTTTATCTTTTTGAACAATGCATTTTTCTAACCTTTTTACCGTGAAAAGGGAATTTTTTTACCTCATACGCCATATAAAAATTTACCCACCATATTTCTTTAGAGATTAAATTATATTGTTAAAATGATAATTTTTAAGAAAATGATGTTAATTTTAACTTCAAGGAATTTTTTTTTCAAATTTTTTTTAACCTTTATTTATATGTTTTCAAGGAAAAATGTTTTCAAAAATGATTAAATACTTATTTATAAGTTTTCAAAGTATTTTAAAAAAATGGTTTTCAAAACTTTTTCAAGATTATATCAAATTTTTTCATGTAAAATATTTTTAAAAACATTTTAAATATTCCATTATATGTATTCAAATTAATTTCCTTGAAATAGTTTTGAAAACATATTCAAACTTTCTTTATAAATTTTCAATGTATTTTAAAAGCAATTTCTTTCAAACAATTTCCAACTTTCTTCATAAGTTTTAAAAGTATTTTCAGTGAAATGGTATTCAAAACATTTTCAATAATTCCGTATATGTTTTCAATGTATATTCAAAGAAATGGTATTAAAAACATTTTCAAGTATATTTTTTATTATTTGAAGGTATTTTCATGGAAAAATATTTTCAAATGGTTTTATGTATTAAATTTGTTTTTTCATATTTTAAAGGATATTTTGCTCAAGAAACATTTTTGAAAGATATTTCAAAATTATTTTGCATCTAAGATGATATACATTAATGTTACTCATGCCCTAATAAGAAATGACATAAAGGTACCATTAATTTTATTTTTATGAATGGGTTATGATTAATATCATGGTATTTATGAAAATTGTTTCCTTTTAATAGGTTATATGTTTATGAATTCCATTTTTATTTCATGTGCTACTATTTTGATGAAATTGTTATGAAACCTATATATTTTTCCATATGTTATGATATGTTTACATTTTTATGATACCCATTTAATTGCATGGGTTGCGATATGATTGATTATTGTATTGTGGCCCATGTATTTAAGATTTTATTAAGCTATGGGTGGGTCCTATATCTCCCTCCAATTAATTGGATAAAGATTTATATCTCATGAGCTAGAATAATATGGTATTGGGAGTGGAGATTGACTACCTAGATGGTCATGGGAGTGAATCATGACTACCAAGATGGTATGAGGAGTGAACTCATGATAGGAAGATTTCCATGGGAGTGAACCATGACTACCAAGATGGTATGAGGAGTGCACCCATACTACTAAGATGGTACTTCTAGCGATTCCTTGGATACAATGGAAATAATATTATATTCTTTGGTTTTTGTGACATTTACATGTGTATTCTTATGTTATAATATCATGAAATATTCTATTAATTATCTTAGGATATATGTCTTATAAAATTCCAATATTTATTTTTATCTCTAATATGTAGGGTATGATCTTCAAATGTTTTTCTCTATTTCCATAAACATTGTTCATGTTATACTTATGCGCTTCCTTTATATACCCTTAATGAGAATATGATATCATCATTTTATTAGGTTTTCTTTCCCCATGTTATGAAGAAAGGTTTTAGTTATAATTACTAAAGGTGTATATCTTTAAGGGAGATATTGAATAACATTCACCATGATAAAATATTTTCTTTCCACGTTTCCAAATAATCTAAAATATTATAGTCCTCAGGCATGTACTTTTTGAATGTACTTAATATTCATATAAATTGATTTTATATGATTTTTTTAATATTAGGTCCTTGTAGTAGGTGACCATAAGGAAGATGATACAGAAATACTAGAACACCAAATCAATTCATGTCATTGATTCTAAAGGGTGACAGAATGAATGTCATGAGAGAATAAAACATATATTTTTTATCACTGTATTTATAAAGGAAATGGATAATTCCCAATTCTATTAGCTCCATCACATAATAGTTATACCATATAAGAAAATGAAAAATCATAAAATATTTAATAGATCACAAATCTTGATGTTGATCACCCGCTGTAACTTATAACATAAAAGAATCCCCTAGGGTTCCAAAAAATAACAAGTCTTATAAAATTATATAAGGAATGGATTTAAAATATCCATGAATCCACTACAATACATGATTTTTAAGCCACTCATCATTAAAGCATGCTCATTAGACAAGGGATAACTATACCCTTTGGTCCGTTATTATTATTCCACTGATCAAGTATCCAAACTAACAATGTGAATAAATTCAAAAAACATATCATTAACTTTAGTGGGGGGGGCACTAGTCACCATTGAATATGTGGTGGTTAAGGAGATGCCAACCCCAATGGAGGGCCCACACCTTTCTAGATCTAATAGAAGATGAGATACTGACTCCCCGGAGAGAGGACACACAACTCAAATGTGTATGGAGGATACTAACCCAATCTATATAAAAAAGGTGTGGGACCAATAACTAATAATAATAATTTCTATAGGGACATACTGACACTATTATCACTTCGGTGGTCACAACTGATCCTATTCTTTAGTTGTATTGAGCTAAACATGATATATCACTATCAAACCTCATAATATACATGGATATCCAAATGTACCAAACCATCATAATCTATGAGAAAAAAACTCAATTTAGGATATTTTCATTCCAAAAATGAATTCCCAATGGAAAATATTCATTCAATTATATCATTGATGAGTGGATCTTTATGTTGGGATTTGAGGATGATGCCAAAATTTAAAATTAAGTGGAACATGTTGGTCCTAAATTAATTATCTTGACTCTACGATCAGGATGCCACAGATATATTATCAATATGATTTTGTTGTGAAAAGATACACTCATGAAAAGATTTAATAATAATAATAATAATAATTTTAATAAGAGATAAATAGGTTTAAGTATATAAATATTGATATATATATATATATATATTGATGGGGGATTCAAATACTTTTCCTCCCATCAATCACACAATGCCCCCACCTCAATCATTCCACCCTTATATAATTTTTAATATTATATTATTTTTAATTTTAATTATTATTTTTTCATCTTTTTTTCTTCCCTATAGATGGGAGGAACCCTTTTGTAACCTCTATTTTCACAATATTGTTTGACCTCCATTTCTTAATTTCTAACATCCATTGGTCAGCAACACTTTACATGCTGCGAACACTCAACTGATGATTCCTCTGTCGCCATTATCACGCACTTTTATCAACCTCCTCTCACTAGGTTCGACACCCACATACATTGTGTCAACCCACCTCCTAAGAACCCTAAACAATCTATGTTACTGTTGCCAAATCCTGTGGTTTACCTTTTTCATTTACCATCAATACCTCATAACCATTGAATAACACTAAGGTTGATAACTAAATCACCCACATATAAGAGTTGATAGATGGAGGGATAATAGAATATAGGGAAGAAGAAAACGGGGATATAGAGATGTGATTATAATAACTTTGTTCATTGATCCACCATCAACTATTTCCAATGTCAATATATAATTTAGGAATAATCAACCGACCTAATTATTCAATCTTGGTTTATCTAGTGTAGATTCTCTAATAAAAAATTCATAAAATGTTGTTTGAATTCAATAATAAAAATAATAAAATAGTAAGATAATTCCATACTAATATATAATTCAAAAATTTAAATTCTTATTCCAATAACATGAATAAAAAATAAATGAAAAAACATGAAGTCCTACCTCATAAGGAATCACTGATGCATAAATTTTATTGATACCACCACATAATCCATTTACTGATGATTTTTAGATCCACAAATTGTCCTCCAATACATAATCATTTCTAATAACTAGATTATGCACTATCTCTTATACCTATATCATGTGTTATTCTGATGACATAATGTGTCAAAACCTACATGTGATATATAAAGTTGATTTTCAAGAGGGGTTATGAATTTTTCAATATAATTAATCAAAATTAAATAATTAATAAAAATTAGTTAAATTAATTTACTATTATATACAAAAAATCTATAAAATAGAAAATCTAATGAAAATCCCAATTATTACACTCCAAGGATAAAACACACATTTTAAATGTAATCACGGTGTAGTTATTCCCATCTAATCCTCCATTTAAGTTATATAATAATTTAATAAAACATACATTCAAGAAGGATAAAAATAATATTTTTTATATTTAATATTTTTTCAAGGTGCCACCATGATTGATGATTTATTCTGCCTATTATTGGAGGTAAACACCATGCCACATAATTACAAGAACCATCCGCTTATTTTTATAAGTTATTCAACTCAGGTAAATTATCAATTTTACCACTAGGAAGGTCTTTAGACATCAAAATAAAAAATTTTGATTTATATTGATTAATAAATATCAATTTTACTATATAAACCCAACCTTTATTCCTTTTCCCTCCAAAATGAATCAAACAGGACCTGCAAAAGGAAGATCACAAAATAACCCTGTATTGAAACAATCCATCATAAAAAAATTATTTTACCTTATAAGGCCTAAGATCCAAAAAAAACCTTGTAACACCACTCCCTATGAGGGGATAACCCTTTTCCATAAATAAATATATCTTATACATCCATGTAAAATAAATAACTAAGTATAAATTTTCATATACACTGTGTGAGTCTTTTCATAACATAATGATCAAAACTATTCTCATCTGAAGGTCATATTTCCACATGGAATGAAATAAAAACTTGATATATTTAAACTCAACCAAAAAGGGTGTATTGATGAGGTTATAACTAGTAGAAACACTCCACTCCCCATATATAAGGATCTTTTTATATGTTCATTTTTTGTGGAAAACACATCCATGTAACACATATCACTAAGAACTACCCAGAATTCAATACTAATACAAGTAGGGTTGTAGAGATGTAAACTTCCTTAAGCCCACATTATCTTATCTAAAATATTTTAAAAATGTAAAAGTACCAATGTTCCTAGCTCATAACTAAAAGTTTATATAGAACTTATTCTCTAACCACAACATTTTTCATAATCAACCATTCAGATCATGATGCATAAATGGTTTCACACTTACTCTTGAAGATAGATTGGTTGTGTTGTCACCACTAATTCATGAAATCTACTTATAAGAACCATTTTCAACACACCAAGTTTATTAAATCTCTCAAAATATTACTGCTACCCTTTAGGTGGTTCAAAATTCTACAATATAAATCCGGTGGTCATGACCATTAAGCTGAACCTACTCTTTCTGCTGCACCCCCAAGATACCACCTCCTTATGTGAAAAAAAGAATTATCACCTTTGAAAAACATCTTACTCCACTATATATAAATATTTTCTCTGAAATGGGTAACCCCACAATAATCTGAAGGAAATATCTCATTTATGGATACATTGCACTAGGATATTCCCCATATAGGGTGTCAATTTTGATATTTACAATAGAAACCAAGGAAAACCACTATCCACCTATGAAAGTAGTGAACATGCTCCCCAAATTTAGGGAAATATTCAGGCACACTATACTAAAGGGTTATAATTATCTCTATGGTATTATATCATAATATTAATTAGTGTAGGGCCATATATGTTTGATTAATAGTGAGCCATTTATCTTTCTATTTCTATAAAAAATAGCGTCAAAACAAATAGATTAAGTTCCTAATCCATAATTTCTCTATAGATTTATCTATTAGATCTATTATCCAGAACACCTATTCTATACTATTCTAAAATTACCCCCACCATGTCTTCAAAATCATGATGAAAAAATTTACATGATGAATCTATATTCCACACAATGAGAGTTTAATTCCTTGATATTACCCTTTTAGTAAGAAAAGGAAAAATTTATATGATACCCAACAATCTCCACCAAAAAAAATTCCTATAAGGGTTTATTACAAATTATTCCAAATGATATAGGGTAACTAATTATCCCACTGAGAAATATTCAAACATTATCCTCAGAAGTCAAGATAATGCATGCATAAATCTTTTATAAAGGTTATCCATGGGTTATTCTTTGAAATAGCCCGTACATTACACCATATTCAAAGAAAGTGAATTATCATCCATAGATATAGTTAACTATTACATGATAAACACCATCTATTTATTTGATCTAGACTACCAACAGGTAGTCCCTGGTAACCACACTAAATAGATTCTCACTAACTACTGAATAAGGGAACATCCTTATCGACCAAATCAATAATCACCTCATGGAAGCATAAAAAGACAAACAATACTGGATGACATGGGTACCAAAATATTGACAAAAAATGAATACTTATGATATATATCTCCTAATATAAATTTTATTTATTTGATAGATTTCTTTATACACAGAACTGAGTATAAATGTACATGGTGTGGGTTTATATGATAGAGATTCTGGCGTTGGCCGAAGCAGGTGACACTCCATGGTGGTTGCTGAGCACCAGTGGAGTTTGTGTTCATTTGTGAATCGTACTATTTTCTATTTCCCTTATAACTACATGCAGGTTTAATCACTTATATTAGGAATGGACCGTTGGGTGGTATCCTACTTAGATTTGTCTCACACCCTGTACGGGCCCTTCGGGATGCGTGTAGACTTTAAGGATTTACGTGCTAGAAAGTGATCAGCTTCTGGAGTTGGACTGTATTAGCTCTCGCATGGGTATGGTAGGGACCGTGAGGTATTTCCTACCTAGATTTTTTTTTGTTTTGATTTCTATCCTGTTTCAGCATGCTAACTTGTTTTGCACCTACAGTTGGTTTGCCATTGGCACACTTTTAAATATGGATATGTATGACCTGCTTTGGGATGCAAGTTTTTTGTGCAGTAGTATTTATAAGTGATCAACATGCTATTTTGTTTAATTTCCACTACTGTTGCTTATATGTATTTCTTCCTCTTTTTATCGATATTGAATTCATTTCCACTCTGCTTGTCTGGTTCGAGTCTACTGAGTCATTTATTTCAGTACATCATTATTATTATACTCAGAACAACAACATTATTATTTTCTAGGAGGGTATAACCTCCCCACTATACCTATAAAGACCCTCTCTTCTTGCCATCAACCTTTGGTGTTCGGGGAGGTGAACCTATGGTAGTAACACCTTACCCGTTTTGCACTATTTTGGTGGCTGTTCGGGTCCGGGTCGTTACAATGTGGTATCAGAGGAGTTCTTGACATGGATTTAGTAAAAGTGTTTTGTTTTCTACCAATGAGATCGATACTTCTCTTTTATTCTTATACTAGTTTTACTATTTGGAATATGGTTGACTAGAGATAGGTTTTTACTGGAAACTGGGTTTCTAGGTTGTACTTGGATGCCTACAGCCCCAGGTATGAGGGATGAATCAAGTTTCTATGGGTGGTAATTTATATTTTCTTTTTCTCAGATTACAGTTTATATGATTTCCACCATAGTGGCTCACTTGGTGTGTGATGATATTGATTGTGATATGTTACCATTGAACCGGTGAAGTAAATGAGAATTCGAACACGGACCAGTATGGTAAGGCTTGTTTGTTTGAATTTTGATAGGAACATTTTTAGGGTATTTCGATTTCATAACTTCAAGTATGCTTTGTGATGTGATAATACCACATGAAACAATGTAAATTTCCATGCTTTGTGTGCTCTTGAAATGAGAATAGGTGAAATTCCTGATAAAATTGCTTGTTTATTGTAATGTGTTATGCCACTCTTTGTATATTTGTAGAATTACAGGGTATTTGGGTCTGGATCTTATGAGAGCATGAATATTCTATGGTTGAGGTGATTTTGATCACCAGGAATGGGTGACCCGGTCATCGGTTTGAGGAAAAGTTAGTTGTCAGGACATGCATTGACTGAGGTACTTTTGATACTTGGCTTTGTTAAGGGAAGGTATGGCGGTCACAAGGCTGGTATTCCATAAGGCATGGTTGTAGTGGGGGATAGTAAGGGTAGTAGTTATACACTACCTTTTACTGCTTTCTTTATCTACATTATATATGTATAAATTGTTATGTATGTGGCATGTCTGACCATTTATGGTATTCAATGGGTTCCTTTTATACATCTCTATGGAGTGTCAGGTGGGAGATGATAAAGTGCCACAGGTGCAGGATCCGTTTCAGGATCTATTGCAGGTAGAGAAGGAGCCGTAGGTATATGCTCTGGGACAGGATCAGGGTCAGGATCCAGTGTAGGCAGGACACCATCTGGGTTTGGTAGCGTTCGGACCATGGATCAATGAGTTGCTTTGAGCTATCCAGGTACGTGTCTTGTAGGGGATCAACAGAGGTGCGTAGGGTACAAAGCCATCTATGGAATATCTGATGCACGAGTTCCATTCACAGAACCCTCTACTTTTTCATGGTGAGGGTGGTCCATAAGAGATTGAGAACTAGATAAATAGCATGCAGATGATCTTCAAGAAGCTTGAGATGCCCCCAGGGCGGAGGGTCAAGCTGGTGACATACATACTGATAGGACTGGCAAGGCATGGGTGGGATGTACAGGTTCATGCTTGAAGGCATGAGGGACTAGAATGGAAGGAATTCTAGGACAGGTTCTTTGAGCACTTTTACCTAGAGACACTAAGGGACAAGAGAGCTCATGGGTTATGGAGTCTTTAGCAGGGCGACATGTTCATCATTGACTATGTAGCTACTTTCACTGAGTTGTCCCACTTTGCACCTAGAAAGGTAAGCGATGATACAACAAGGGTGAGGTGCTTCATGGATGGATTGCGACATGCCATTCAGATCCAGGTGAATATCTTCAGGATGGGTTCATTTTCAGATGTGGTGAATCAGGCGCTCATAGCAGAGGGAAACTAGAGGGATCGGCCCCAGGTTGGTCGGGGAATGGTTTTTAGGTGACGGTTCATACAACAGTAAGTGAGGAAGGGATGTGTTCCAGTATGGAAGTCAGGCCAGAGACTCAACTAGACCACCTCGTAGTAGATATTTAGTGGCTTGATTTCAGTGTGGACTATCAGGACATGTTTGGAATCAGTGCGATAGGCCTTCAAACGAGTGCTGGGCATGTGGACAGGTCAGACATCTAGAGAAGTTCTGCAGGAAGCCTTATCAAAGAGCCGGTAGGTTGGGGCAAGGACAGATGGTGGCATTGGGAGTTGGTTCAGGTTCGGTACCAGGAGAGGGTAGCCGATGTTTAGCTGCATGCAGAGGACGTGACGGAGACAGTGGGACCCAACTGAGGGGTTAGTGGCATGTGACTGGAGCAGCACTGTAGGGAATTTAGGCCTCAGGCAGCTGTACTGTAGGCCAGGTGCATGCCGTGGAGCTTCCAGAGGCTGAGTAGGCTGGTGAGCCAATGATGGTTAGAGGTACACCATAGGTGTGTCCATGATTTCCATGTCTTCCTTTTGGCATGACCTGTAGAGGCATGTCCATTTTGAGTGCACATGATGCACATGATCTATGTGGACTAACTAGAGTTTGGTTAGTGGGATTGGCGCCATATCGAGTGTGTGATATATTTATATATATGTATGAGATGAATAGCATTAGGGGAATTGATGATGTGGGTTACTTGAGGTGCCTTTGGAATTGGGGGATTGAGGATGCAGGTTACTTGAGGTGTCGTGGGCATCAAGGCATCAAGGATGCAAGTTACTTGAGGTGAATGGCATCAGGATTTATTTTAGCATCCATGGGATGCATGACCTTGTGGAGACAGATATCGATGCGGTTCTAGATATGCTGGGTGTCGAGAATGACATGGGAGCACCAATGGGGAATAGGGGTGATGATACATCATGAGAGGAACACGCGTCTGGAAAACAGGTTAGTGAACCTGTTATTATTTTGAGTTTTTTCAGGTTGAGACTGATCTAGGCAATTCCTAATGTGGGGAGCCCCATGAGGAATTTACTCAGAACATTTGAAACCGGGGAAGTCCGGGTTACTTGATCTAAGCGGAATTTTTAGTGCCATCTTTGGGTTTCTTTTGATTGCTCGAGGACGAGCTATGTTAAGGTGGGGAGATTGTAAGAACCTGGGTATTTTAGAATGGGTCAAAATCTCAACCCTATTTGATTTTTTTAACTTTTTCCTTAGTGGACTGGGAAAATCTGGGAAGTTCTTGAAATTTCCAGAACTACATGCCGTGTACTCTAAAGTACACTCCGTACATGGGTTGGGCAAGTACCGGTCGTGTGCTCATAGAGTACATGTCGTGTGATGACCGTGTAGGAATTTCCTACTATACGGCCTATAGTGTTATTTGACATGCCATGTATTCCCTTTCTGCACACCAGTTGGATTCAAGCAGTTTGTTAACCCATGTCGAGCGCCCAAGACGTGTGGCTATCTCCGCTTAATTTGGAGTACTAAAAGGCCACTACATGGCGTATATTCCTTAAATACATTCAGTGTATTTTTTTATTCACTTAAATGAAAGAGCGTCACATCTCCTTTCCAGAAAAACCCTCTTCTTCCCCTTTTAGGACCTTGGCACTCCAGGAGGATGAAAACATTTCCATCCCTAGATTCTTCATCCGACATCCATTGTTCAATCCGTCAGTTACTGCAGGATCGCAATAGAGATTCTAAACCCATTCACCCTATTCCGTCCTTGATCCCTTGACTCACGCGTCACAGTTTTGATGAGAGTGGAATTGTCGGGATTTAACATAAACATATATCTAAGAAGATCAGCTTTGAATTGGAGCACAATATCTGATGTGCCTACGTTTGTGAGTCTTAGGTAGGTGGAGCATACCTCTTTTTGTGTTTTCACGGAATTTTCGGCGGCACGGCCTATGGCGCGTTTTCGGGTATATTGAGTAAGACCCAAATTTACCTGCTATTTCCTATTTAATTATTTATTTGACCTATGGTATACCTTTGGGTATGCCCTATTAACTTTTTTTCTTGAGTGGGGCCGGGCGAGTGGTTATGGATCATCGGGGCATTTTGACTGGGGATTCCAAAATGGTTATAATAGAATTCTATTTTTTTAAACTCTTAAGTTTAGTTTATTAAACCTTGATTTGAAATGTTAGAGTCCATAAGACCTCCTTGATGGTATAGGAAAACCCTTGTTTAGTTAAATTCAACTATTTAGATTGTTTTGTTTGTTTATATGTTCAGTTTAAATAGGTTATATATGTAATTACTGATTTTCATATGCTGGAACCTTTGGGTTGTGTTGGGAATGGATGAGATATTCTTTAGTGATGGTAATCATAGGTTTGGCTTGGCCTGGGTTACATTGGGTGGTTTCGACCACGAGATTGGGCTTCATGGGCGTCATTTTGAAGTAGAATGACTGTCAGGATGGGAAAGGCCCATGTTACTAGGATGGAAAGGCCATCAAACTTGAGCGGAATGGTCATAAGGACATGAGGTGTCAGAGGTATTGTGACTTGGGAACTATTTTGGTGATTACCTCTAACCCTGAACTATGAGTAGTGTTCACAAATAGAGACTCTATGATGAGGTGGTTATGACCACTCATGTGGGTAGATGCCCCCATAATTTACTGTTTAAGTACTATTGGTTTGGGGGTGCTTGTTGTAGGATTCCATATGGGAGATGAGGAGCCTTCAGGGTTTATCATTGAGGCTATCGAGTTGGGGGGCATAGGCTCACCATTATTTTGAGGGCAGACATCGATGTCCCTCCAGTTAATTTATTTTGAGGGAAAACATCGTCGTCCCTACGGTTACTTTATTTGAGGGTATACATTGCTGTCCCTATGGTTACTTATTTGAGGACATGTATTGCTATTACTCCAGGATACTATTTCTTGGGCATGACTTCGGGACATCGGTACTTGAGACATGCAGTGTTAGGGGGCACATGGTGCCAGGTTACATGAAAGAGACTCCGACGTTGGCCAAAGCAGGTGACACTCCATGGTGGATGCTGAGCACCAGTGGAGTTTGTGTTCATTTGTGCATTGTACTGTTTACTGTTTCCCTTATAACAGCATGCATGTTTAAACACTTACATAAGGTACGCACCGTTGGGTGGTATCCTGTTGAGATTCATCTCACACCCTACACGGGCCCTTCAAGACGCGTGCAGACTTTTTGGATTTACGTGCACGAAAGAGATCAGCTTCAAAAGTTGCACTGTATTAACTGTTGCCTGGGGATATTAGGGACCATAAGGTCTTTCCTAGGTAGAGTTTAATTTTTTTTTCTTTCTGTACTATGTCAACATGCTTACTTTTTTTGCAGCTACAGTTGGTTAGGCATTGGGACCCTTTTACATATGGATATGTATGACCTTATTTTGGATACAAGTTTGTTATGTAGATATATTTATAAGTTATAATCATGCTATTGTGTCTACTTTCCACTACTGTTGTTTATATTTATTGCTTTCTCTATTTATCTATATTGAATGTGTTTCCACTCTATGGGTTTGGATTGAGTCTACTGAGTTGTTTATTTCACTGCATCTTTATTATTATTCTCAAACCAGTAACATTATTATCCTTTGAGAGGTTATAGCCTCCCCACTATACCTATAAAGACCCTCACTATTAGTCGACAACCTTTGGAATTCGGGGAGGTGCGCCTAAGGTAGTAACACCCAACCCATTTAGCACTGTTTGGGTGGTTGTTTGGGTCTGGGTCGTTACACTATATAAGTTTATTTCATTGATATTACCCTTTTAGTAAGAAAATTAAAAATTTCTATTACACCTACCAACATCCCCCACAAAAAAAATCATATGTGTTTATTACAAATTCTTCCAAATGATATAGGGTAAGTAATTATCCCACTGAGAAATATCCAAACATTATCCTGATAAGTCAAGATAATGAATGCACAAAGCTTTTTATAAAGGTTACCCATGAGTTATTATTTGAAATAACCCACACATTACACCATATTAGAAAAGAGTGAATTCTCATCCACAGATATAGTTAACTATTACATGATAAAAACTGGCTAGTTATTTAATCTTGACTACCAATAAGTATTCCATGACCACCACACAAAAGATATTCTCACTAACTACTAAATAAGGGAATATCCTTATCTACCAAATCAATAATCACCTCATGTAAGCATAAAAAGATGAATAATACTTGATGAAATGGGTACCAAAATTCTAACAAAACACTAATACTTATAATATATATCTCATAATATAAATTTTATTTATTTGATAACTTTCTTTACACACAACACTGAGTATAAATGTACCACGATATACTATTGAAAATCTATTACTTATTGTAAAATCTATCACCTAGATTTTGGATTTTGGGTTTGAATTTAACTAAATAAATTTTAAAAAACAATTATTTAAAATTTTATAAAATTAATTCATTGTTTTTAAATTATTAAGAAATTATAATAAATTCACTTTATGGTAAAAATATATGTTTTGGTAAAATTCAATTTTGATGGGCACAATGAGTTTTCATCTTAATAAATATAATTATTATCAATTTTTAATGATTTTAATTAATTTTTTAAATAATATATTTAATAAAATATTTTAACATTCATTTAATAGTTTTTACATGGCATACAAGGATGGTAAACTCGGTTTTGTGCTTAAAAATGCATTTTGATTAAAAATGGTTTTGTTGCATCTTGCATACTTATTTTAAATTAAATTTATTAAATATATAGAAATTTAATTTGTTAAAATTTATAATTTTTTTAATAAAAATAATTAATATTATTTAACAAATTTAACTTAATTTTTAGTTAATATAAATAGTAACTGTGCTAAAAAAATAATTATGACGGTAAAGGATAAAAGGGGTTAATGTAAATAGATAATGGATAAAATGACATATTTTTTATAAGTATTATTGTATTAATATAATTAAATTCTATATCATTCAATATTTTACCTTTATCTAATTTTTATCCACATTCCCATTATAAAGACTTTATTATATTTTAATATTCTTTATATTTTTAAATGTGCCACTCCCCTCACTTTTAACTGAGACACTCATATCCTATCTTATCCAAGGAAATTAATCCTTTTATCTTGACCAAAAACTACCAAAATATATTCTTATATTCCATATACATCTTCTAGATGTGACTCTTTTTTTAAAATACTAATCCAAGGGTCCTTAAAAAGATATTCAAAGGTGGTTTCACAACGAAGAGTTATACATTATTACGGATTTCATTTTGGATTCAATATTATAATATTTTGTCTAAATCTATTATATAAATCCTAAAATAATTAATCTAGTATCATAAAATTAATTATATGTTATTATTATTATTGGAAAATGGTTTTAAACCTCCATTCCAACAAATGGTAAATGAAATTATTGCTTGTGCATGCTTGTGTACTACCACATCCATATAATGATATGGTTCATTTTTCATATCCATATTTCATGATTAGTTATTATGATAGACTGAATGTATATGTATGATATTTAGGAAATTATTATGTATATTTAATTATAATATATTATCTACCTTCTTACCTTCCCATCCATTAGGAAATAATAACATCACTCGTGCGTTTGTGTGGACTACAACCTCCATAAAACTATTTAATTAATTTTTTATATAATTTTCAAATGGATGGTAATAAAGATATATTTAATGAATATATATGATATTTATGATATAATAAGTATTCATTAATATATAATTATTATTTTCCATTTTTTTATTTCATCTATAAAAAAGTGGAAACATCCCTTGTGTATAGATACAGACTACCATCTCCACGAAGTGGTGTAATTTATTTTTCAAAACTAATTTATATGAATGGTTATAAAAGTTTATAAAAAGAACAATTATTATAAATATTTAATTATAAATAATTGGGATCTTATGAACAATTACTGAGGTGCAGGTACCGTAACCATTAAACAAAAACCTAAATGGAAAACAAACTACTTTTCCAATGAATATATATTTTAAGTATGAATATATTTTAAAATAAAATGTAGAAATTATAATGTAATGAAACATAGTAAGTTATTTATAAATATTTGTATATAATAGATATATAGTAAACATATATTTATTATATATGAGGTTTGAACATGTATGATGAAAAATGAAACTTGAGGTAATGGATTTATGTTATAATCACATTTTTTCAAGATTGTTTATATTAAATTTATATTAAGTGAAATTATAGTATCATTATCATTCAAACTCCATATTTTTTAAACATAAATATTATTATAATATTTAACTAATATTACATTTTTAACCTCATTGGTTCTAAAAAATATTTTGAAAATATTTTTAAATTAAAGCCTAACTAGTTTCCTATTTGGTCGATGAAATTTTTCTACCATGACCATGATCTTAAAAATTATTTTATATAAGTTTTTATATATAAATTTTTTTTCTTAAAGTTCATTTTCAATAAATTTTAAATAAATTACAAATTTTTAAATAGAATCATTTTAATGAATCAGATTTTAAATATTTGTTTTTGGATTTTCATAAAAGTTTGATATTATTTTGTTTTTTAATATATGTAACACGAACACATATTCCCTATATCACGAAAATTATTTTATTTTAATTTTTCATTGTATGTTTCCATGGGTTTTTTGATATAAAATATTATTCCTAATATTTTGAGTGTTTTTATATTTTAAATATAATATTTTTAATGAAAAAGGTATTTTATTCAAGAATTATTCTTGTGATTTTTAAAGGTTATTTTTTCTTGAACAACAATAATTGGTGTTAATTAAGGTGTATTAGGGATATGATCTAATGATACCATCAATATTATTTCTCTAGAGGGTTATTTATTATAATGACTAAATCTTGATGAAACCTACTTTTTTTCCAATGGTTAATCCTTGATGAAATGGTAAATGTTTTCATGTTAAATAAATTTGAATATATTGTGAATATGTGATGGGTGTATTGGCTATATCTCTCTAATTCATTAGATAATGTGATATGGATATCCCATGATGTTATGATGATAAGCACGAATATTATTTGGAATATCCATGTTCACATTTTGATGTGTGAATTTGATTGCTTATAGTTATGATAACAATATTATAAGTGGAAATAATTTAAAATGGGTATATTCAAATTTTAATGTATTAGTATGATTTATTTTAGATATTCTTACAATATTATGCATGGATAAGATAAAATATGACTAAGTCCTCAAGGTTATGATTTTTTATACATATAATACAACATTCTTATGTTCTGATTCTTGATTCTTGATTACTGATTTGACACCCTTATTAATCATGTTTTCAGATATAACAAGATTTTAGATTTTATGATCTAAAATTGTATGGGTATGAGTATTTTATATGGATAACATTCGCTTTTTTATGTTATCATACCCTTACGATTATCTTATGATCAATTATTATTGACATATTCCATTTTTACACTTATTGAGTATATGAGCTCACCCTTTATTATTTTTTATATTCCTAGGTTTTTATGGATGATTCTATGTATAATATTTATATAATGGTACTAATATAAAGATAATTTTTTGGATTTATTGATTATATTTTAGGAAATAATTTTATAGTGTATTTTGTCTCAAAAGATACCAACAATTTACCGCCCTCATGTTTTTGTAAATGTGATCTATACTGAATATTCATTCCAAATGATGTAATAATTATTTTTATAACTATTAAGTCATATCATCTGGTATAGAAAGCCCTTTTTGTTATTTTCATAGATTAGGTTATAGAAAATATGAGGGAGAACCTATGCAGACCTATGGTTAGCCAAATAAAATATAGGAAGAAACTAATGTGTCATAGGTTGATAAGAAGGGTTCATAAATTAAGAAATATCAATAATTATTTTCTTATAATTTATTACTCTATTTTTTATTTATCAAAACATATGTTATCTTTTTTAGTTTTATTCATTTTTGGAACTAAACTAAATTTTTCTCAGAATGAATTTGATTAGAAATGAAATGACCTTCATCATGAAAATAATAATGGTTTAGGATCTAGTATACAATCTATTTTGGATACGATAAGTCAAATATATAAATGTGTGATAAACAAAATACTATTTTGAGCTTCAAAATGCACCTTAGAGGGAGAAATATGCCATTGATTGTTTTGTTAATCAATTCACACCTTCCTTCCTGCAGTTTTTTTTAATCTAGTAGCTGATGAGAAATAAATCAATGATATGGAAAATATATTTTACATCCTTGAGTTATTTTACCATGATAATTTTCTATTAGTGGTCTGTTACTTGGAAGGTGAAGCTAATAAATGTGGAATCTTATCAGGAACAAAAAGTAAGGGGAATAAATAAACATCATGGAATGGGAGCTTTTGAAGAGGTAAAATATTAATAAATACTTTCAATAGACTCTTCATACCAATGATAAAAGGGATTTTTCGAAGATAAAATAGTATGATGATGATTCCATTGGTACTTATGGAGAAAAATTTATAAGACTCTCATCATATTCAACTGGATTTATAATAAATATTATGAAAAATATTTATCGATTATGTATTATCATAAAACAAAGAAATTGAAATTAATTAGGCCTTATAAACCATAATAATTATGAAGAAACCATTTAATGTGATATGAAGGTAAAAATAGAGAGTGGGAACTCCAATTATTATTCTCATTTTAATGATAAGAAGAGAAAAATAATATATCATGGAAACTAGAATGGTAAATACTATGGAGGAATGAAATTAAACCCACTTATATTCTAGAAATATATGGTAAATCACTTAGGAAATTATCTAAAATGAAATAAGAAATGATTAAATTGTTGAAATGCTGACCATCATTTAAGAGATTATTAACGAGGGAAAAACATTAGAAAATAAAACAGATGAGGCAAAGGATTAAAAAACGGGGTTTAATGTTTCCATTGTTAGGATATTTTTAATTATTTGTATTATTACCATTATCTACGATATAATTATTATAGTAAGAAAAATTAACCCCCTAGGAAATAGTATAAAGGTAATGCATTTTCTATCAAAACTATTGTGGGTCTGGACAATAATGTGGTGAATGGTACACATACCATCCACTCTAGAATTTAATATGAAATATCTTATTTTGGCTCTACACACACTTTTATATCTATATAATATTTTAACAATATCGACTCACCACCTCAATGATTATATTTTGAGTTTTTAGTAAAAAATATTAATTGCACGATGATAATATCTCAGATTTATATCTCATTTCTGATAGAAATTTGTGGAAATCTCCTTCTTGATTTTTTTATTCTCTCTATAGTTTAATTTACTGTTATATTGATCATGAGATGGATTTATTTATAAAATTTCCATATCAATTTCTGAGTAATCTATGTCACATTAGATATTCTAAATCAATCCATGTTTTTTTATTAATAAGAGGATAAAAATAAACTTCCATTTGGATTTACATCCATTTTTTGTGTCATTCTACATTTTCATATTGGGTATTAATTTCAATTGGTTATTGAGAAAATAAAAAATGAATATATTCATATAGTTCAAGAATATATGGATGTATTTTTTGAATAAGTCCCTAGTATTCCCACAAATTGTGATATGGATTTTTCAATAGAACTCATACATGGTGGTGTGCCAATTTTAAAGAATCTTTATAAAATGTCACCAACTGAGTTATAGGAATTGAAGAAGAAACTATAGGAGAATATATAGAAATGATTCATATGCCTAAGTTCATCACAATGGGGTTCATATTTTCTTATTATTAAGAGGAAATATGTTTCTTTGTGTCTTTACATTTATTATCGAGAACTTAACAATATCACTATCCGGAACTAGTATTATTTACCCTGTATTGATGAATTATTGGATCAACTTTCCAGAGCTAAATAATTCTAAAATATTGAACCTCATTATTGATATCATCAATTGTAGATAAACAATGAGAATATTCCAAGAACAACCTTTTGTATGAGGTATGGTCATTATGAATTTATAGTAAATCCATTTTGACTTACCGATGCCCCCACTATATTTAAGGATCCATTGATTAAAGTCTTTATAGATTACCTATATAATATTTTGGTAGTCTTCATAGGTGATATTACTATATATTGAAAGATATAGGATTACCATAAAGTTCATTTGAATATTTTTTTTTGATAACATTAGGAAGGATAGGTAGTATTCAAAATTTACCAAGTTTTAATTTTATCTAAAGAAGGTTTTATTTTTGGCTCAAATAATCTTAGGATAAGGTATATCAGTGGATCCTTCAAGGATATATGTTATTTAATAAAATATCAGGTGAATAACTATGACTGATATATGTATTTTTTTGGATTTTATAGACATCATCAATCATTTAGGATAATTTATCATGGATAAAAAATATACTCAACAAGATGACATATATGAGATCTATGTTCCTTAGAGATAGATAGATGTGAGGAAAACATCAAGGAGTTGAAAAGAATGTTTTCGGGTACACCTATGCTCACACTAACCTATAGTGGATAAGGGTTTGTGAAAAATAGTGATTCATATAATAAGGTACTTGCATAAAATATCTTGCAGAATGATATGGTGATAGCCTATGCCTCACTTTAATTTAAAATTCATGTGAAAAATTACATGGATAATGATTTAGGGTTATAAACGTTATTTTTTATTTAAATTATGGATGAATTTTCTTTATAGTGAATGGCGTGATATATTTATGGATCATAGAATAATATTGTATACATTCACAAAGAAAGAGTTTATTATGAGAAAAAGGAGAAGGTTGAAATTGATTAAAGATGATGACTATTCCATACACTACCTCATTAAAAAGGTGAAAAAGGTTTTTGATGCTGTGAGTTTGAAAGACTATTCATTTTTGTGCATAATGAGGTCAAAAATAAAACCATTATCTAGGTATTTTTATAGATAGATGTTGAAATCACATGAATGAAGATAGATCATATCTTTCTCAAATGAACATTCATCCATTCATGTATGTGAGGATTAATACAGAACAAGGAATATGTAGAGCTAAAAAAATAGGTGATAACTTTTCATATATTCAAGATTGACTATGAAGGAATGATATGTCATGGGAATCGTGAATGTGGCTCATCAATACTATACTTGATGGAGTTTTCAGATGAAGCTCATTGTTCATCTTTCTTTAGACATCCTAGAAAAACGGTGATGTATAGAGATCTAAAAACGTATTAATGATGGTATAACATGAAAATAGATATTTTAGAGTGTATTTATCAAGTCTTGGTGTGTTAATAAGATAAGGATAAAGGAAAAGTATAAGGAGATATTACAACCATTACCCATAAGAGAATGTAAATTGAAAAACATTACGATGGATTTCATCACCAGGATCCCCAAAACATCTAGAAGGAACACTGCAATTTGGTGTGTAGTCAGTCACCTTATGAATGCATCACATTTTATTACATTAAAAAACATTTATCTCAAGATCAGGTATTCCCGATATACATTAACAAAGTGGTAAGGATTCACAGAGTACCAAATTCTATTTTTTTGACCAGGATCTGAGATTTACATCGTTGTTTTATAGAAGTATCACTACTATAAATAAGGCCATTAGCGACCGCCATTGGCGGTCGCTAAAGGTCTTTAGCGGCCGCGCAGCGACCGCCATTGGCGGTCGCTGTTGCCTCATCGCTAGAGGCCTTGAGCGACCGCCAATGGCGGTCGCTGAAGGCCCCCTGCCGGGCACCCTATAGCGACCGCCATTGGCGGTCGCTGTAGTGGGCCAGCAGATCGGCCTTCAGCGATCGCCAGGCGGTCGCCAAAGGGCCTCTGCAGGGCACCCTATAGCGACCGCCTCTGGCGGTCGCTATTCGAAAAAAAAAAATTTAAATTTTTTTTTATTGAATTCAATGTATATATATATATATATATATGTAAAAATATTCATATATATACTATTAAATACAGTATTTTAAATATATATATATATATATATAATATATTTTAAATGCTTTAATATATATTTAATATATATATAATATCAAATCATTGTGCTATAATAATTTAAAAACTTCGATTCAAGAAATAATCTCATTTCAGGTCGTTCGGAGCACGTTTTCTCCGAATTGGACCGCCGCACGCCGTTTTGGTGTTTTATGGCGCCGGAAACGCGTTTCCGGCCGCCGCGGTCACACGACACCACCGAATGAGGTGTCGTCTGGCCGACCATTTCACAATTCATGCCCCGGATGTTGTCGTACGGTTTCGTGGCATTCGGAGGTCGTTCGGGTGGTTTTGACCCCCCAACGCGCCATTTCAGCGCGCGCTGCGCTGCTGAAAACGGCACAATCGGACGTGTCGCGCGCACCGCACGTCCGATGGACCTGCGGTCTCCTCCTGCATCTCAGGAATAATATTTCTATCGTTACCATGCGGTTTCACGTCGTTCGGAGCACGTTTTCTCCGAATGGTACCGCCGCACGCCGTTTTGGTGTTTTATGGCGCCGGAAACGCGTTTCCGGCCGCCGCGGTCACACGGCACCTCCGAATGAGGTGCCGTCTGGCCGACCATTTCACAATTCACTCCCCGGATGTTGTCGTACGGTTTCGTGGCATTCGGAGGTCGTTCGGGTGGTTTTGAACCCCCAACGCGCCATTTCAGCGCGCGCTGCGCTGCTGAAAACGACACAATCGGACGTGCCGCGCGCACCGCACGTCCGATGGACGTGCGGCCTCCTCCTGCATCTCAGGAATAATATTTCTATCGTTCCCGTGCGGTTTCAGGTCATTCGGAGCACGTTTTCTCCGAATTGGACCGCTGCACGCCGTTTTGGTGTTTAATGGCGCCGGAAACGCGTTTCCGGCCGCCGCGGTCACACGGCACCTCCGAATGAGGTGCCGTCTAGCCGACCATTTCACAATTCACGCCCCGGATGTTGTCGTACGGTTTCGTGGAATTCGGAGGTCGTTCGGGTGGTTTTGACCCCCCAACGCGCCATTTCAGCGCGCGCCGCGCTGCTGAAAACTGCACAATCGGACGTGCCGCGCGCACCGCACGTCCGATGGACGTGAGGCCTCCTCCTGCATCTCAGGAATAATATTTCTATCGTTCCCGTGCGGTTTCAGGTCGTTCGGAGCACGTTTGCTCCGAATTGGACTGCCGCACGCCGTTTTGGTGTTTTATGGTGCCGGAAACGCGTTTCCGGCCGCCGCGGTCACACGGCACATCCGAATGAGGTGCCGTCTAGCCGAACATTTTACAATTCACGCCCCGGATGTTGTCGTACGGTTTCTTGGCATTCGGAGGTCGTTCGGGTGGTTTTGACCCCCCAACGCGCCATTTCAGCGCGCGCCACGCTGCTGAAAACGCCACAATCGGACGTGCCGCGCGAACCGAACGTTCGATTGACGTGCGGCCTCCTCCTGCATCTCAGGAATAATATTTCTATCGTTCCCGTGCGGTTTCAAGTCGTTCGGAGCACGTTTGCTCCAAATTGGACCGCCGCACGCCGTTTTGGTGTTTAATGGCGCCGGAAACGCGTTTCCGGCCGCCGCGGTCACACGGCACCTCCGAATGAGGTGCCGTCTAGCCGACCATTTCACAATTCACGCCCCAGATGTTGTCGTACGGTTTCGTGGCATTCGGAGGTCGTTCGGGTGGTTTTGACCCCCCAACGCGCCATTTCAGCGCGCGCCGCGCTGCTGAAAACGGCACAATCGGACGTGCCGCGCGCACCGCACGTCCGATGGACGTGCGGCCTCATCCTGCATCTCAGTAATAATATTTCTATCGTTCCCGTGCGGTTTCAGGTCGTTCGGAGTACATTTGCTCCGAATTGGACCGCCGCACGCCGTTTTGGTGTTTTATGGCGTCAGAAACGCGTTTCCGGCCGCCGCGGCCACACGACACCTCCGAATGAGGTGCCGTCTGACCGACCATTTCACAATTCACGCCCCGGATGTTGTCGTACGGTTTCGTGGCATTCGGAGGTCGTTCGGGTGGTTTTGACCCCCCAACGCGCCATTTCAACGCGCGCCGCGCTGATGAAAACGGCACAATCGGACGTGCCGCGCAAACCGCACGTCAAATGGACGTGCGGCCTCCTCCTGCATCTCAGGAATAATATTTCTATCGTTCCCGTGCGGTTTCAGGTCGGTCGGATCACGTTTGCTCCGAATTGGACCGCCGCACGCCGTTTTGGTGTTTAATGGCGCTGGAAACGCGTTTCCGGCCGCCGCGGTCACACGGCACCTCCGAATGAGGTGCCGTCTGGCCGACCATTTCACAATTCACGCCCCGGATGTTGTCGTACGGTTTCGTGGCATTCGGAGGTCGTTCGGATGGTTTTGACCCCCCAATGCGCCATTTCAGCGCGCGCCGCGCTGCTGAAAACGCCACAATCGGACGTGCCGCGCGAACCGCACGTCTGATGGACGTGCGGCCTCCTCCTGCATCTCAGGAATAAAATTTCTATCGTTCCCGTGCGGTTTCAGGTCGTTCGGAGCACGTTTACTCCGAATGGGACCGCCGCACGCCGTTTTGGTGTTTTATGGCGCCAGAAACGTGTTTCCGGCCGCCGCGGTCACACGACACCTCCGAATGAGGTGCCGTCTGGCCGACCATTTCACAATTCACGCCCCGGATGTTGTCGTACGGTTTCGTGGCATTCAGAGGTCGTTCGGGCGGTTTTGACCCCCCAACGCGCCATTTCAGCGCGCACCGCGCTGCTGAAAACGGCACAATCGGACGTGCCGCGCGCACCGCATGTCGGATGGACGTGCGGCCTCCTCCTGCATCTCAGGAATAATATTTCTATCGTTCCCGTGCGGTTTCAGGTCATTCGGAGCACGTTTGCTCCGAATTGGACCGCCGCACGCCGTTTTGGTGTTTTATGGCGCCAGAAACGCGTTTCCGGCCGCCGCGGTCACACGGCACATCCGAATGAGGTTCTGTCTGGCCTACAATTTCACAATTCACGCCCCGGATGTTGTCGTATGGTTTCGTGGAATTCGGAAGTCGTTTGGGTGGTTTTGACCCCCCAACGCGCCATTTCAGCGCGCGCCGCGCTGCTGAAAACACCACAATCGGACGTGCCGCACGAACCGCACGTCCGATGGACGTGCGGCCTCCTTCTACATCACAGGAATAATATTTCTATCGTTCCCGTGCGGTTTCAGGTCGTTCGGAGCACGTTTGCTCCGAATGGGACCGCCGCACACCGTTTTGGTGTTTTATGGCGTCGGAAACGCGTTTCCGGCCGCCGCGGCCACACGGCACCTCCGAATGAGGTGCCGTCTGGCCGAACATTTCACAATTCACGCCTCGGATGTTGTCGTATGGTTTCGTGGCATTCGGAGGTCGTTCGGGTGGTTTTGACCCCCCAACGCGCCATTTCAGCGCGCGCCGCGCTGCTGAAAACGGCATAATCGGACGTGCCGTGCGAACCGCACTTCTGATGGACGTGCGGCCTCCTCCTGCATCTCAGGAATAATATTTCTATCGTTCCCGTGCGGTTTCAGGTCGGTCGGAGCACGTTTTCTCCGAATTGGACCGCCGCACGCCGTTTTGATGTTTAATGGCGCCGGAAACGCGTTTCCGGCCGCCGCGGTCACACGGCACCTCCGAATGAGGTGTCGTCTGGCCGACCATTTCACAATTCACGCCCCGGATGTTGTCGTACGGTTTCGTGGCATTCGGAGGTCGTTCGGGTGGTTTTGACCCCCCAACGCGCCATTTCAGCGCGCGCCGCGCTGCTGAAAACGCCACAATCGGACGTGTCGCGCGAACCGCACATCCGATGGACGTGCGGCCTCTTCCTGCATCTCAGGAATAATATTTCTATCGTTCCCGTGCGGTTTCAGGTCGTTCGGAGCACGTTTGCTCCGAATGGGACCGCCGCACTCCGTTTCGGTGTTTTGTGGCGCCGGAAACGCGTTTCCGGCCGCCGCGGTCACACGATACCTCCGAATGAGGTGCTGTCTGGCCGACCATTTCACAATTCACGCCCCGGATGTTGTCGTACAGTTTCGAGGCATTCGGAGGTCGTTCGGGTGGTTTTGACCCCCCAACGCGCCATTTCAGCGCGCGCCGCGCTGCTGAAAACGGCACAATCGGACGTGCCGCGCGCCCCGCACGTCCGATGGACGTGCGGCCTCCTCCTGCATCTCAGGAATAATATTTCTATCGTTCCCGTGTGGTTTCAGGTTGTTCGGAGCACGTTTTCTCCGAATTGAACCGCCGCACGCCGTTTTGGTGTTTTATGGCGCCGGAAACGCGTTTCCGGCCGCCACGGTCACACGGCACATCCGAATGAGGTGCCGTCTGGCCGACCATTTCAAAATTCACGCCCCGGATGTTATCGTACGGTTTCGTGGCATTCGGAGGTCGTTCGGGTGGTTTTGACCCCCCAACGCGCCATTTCAGCGCGCGCCGCGCTGCTAAAAACGCCACAATCGGACGTGCCGCGCGAACCGCACGTCCGATGGACGTGCGGCCTCCTCCTGCATCTCAGGAATAATATTTCTATCGTTCCCGTGCGGTTTCAGGTCGTTCGGAGCACGTTTGCTCCGAATGGGACCGCCGCACGCCGTTTTGGTGTTTTATGGCGCCAGAAACGCGTTTCCGGCCGCCGCGGTCACACGGCACCTCCGAATGAGGTGCCGTCTGGCCGACCATTTCACAATCACGCCCTGGATGTTGTCGTACGTTTTCGTGGCATTCGGAGGTCGTTCGTGTGGTTTTGACCCCCCAACGCGCCATTTCAGCGCGCGCCGCGCTGCTGAAAACGGCACAATCGGACGTGCCGCGCGCACCGCACGTCCGATGGACGTGCGGCCTCCTCCTGCATCTCAGGAATAATATTTCTATCGTTCCCGTGCGGTTTCAGGTCGTTCGGAGCACGTTTGCTCCGAATTGGACCACCGCACGCCGTTTTGGTGTTTTATGGCGCCGGAAACGCGTTTCCGGCCGCCGCGGTCACATGGCACATCCGAATGAGGTGCCGTCTGGCCGACCATTTCACAATTCACGCCCCGGATGTTGTTGTACGGTTTCGTGGCATTCAGAGGTCGTTCGGGTGGTTTTGACCCCCCAACGCGTCATTTCAGCGCGCGCCGCGCTGCTGAAAACGGCACAATCGGACGTGCCGCGCGAACCGCACGTCCGATGGACGTGCGGCCTCCTCCTGCATCTCAGGAATAATATTTCTATCGTTCCCGTGCGGTTTCAGGTCGTTCGGATCACGTTTGCTCCGAATGGAACCGCCGCACGCCGTTTTGGTGTTTTATGGCGCCGGAAACGCGTTTCCGGCAGCCGCGGTCACACGGCACCTCCGAATGAGGTGCCGTCTGTCCGACCATTTCACAATTCACGCCCCGGATGTTGTCGTACGGTTTCGTGGCATTCGGAGGTCGTTCGGGTGGTTTTGACCACCCAACGCGTCATTTCAGCGCGCGCCGCGCTGCTGAAAACGGCACAATCGGACGTGCCGCACGCACCGCACGTCCGATGGACGTGCGGCCTCCTCCTGCATCTCAGGAATAATATTTATATCGTTCCCGTGCGGTTTCAGGTCGTTCGGAGCACGTTTGCTCCGAATTGGACCGCGGCACGCCGTTTTGGTGTTTTATGGCGCCGGAAATGCGTTTTCGGACGCCGCGGTCACACGGCACATCCGAATGAGGTGCCGTCTTGCCGACCATTTCACAATTCACGCCCCGGATGTTGTCGAACGGTTTCGTGGCATTCGGAGGTCGTTCGGGTGGTTTTGACCCCCCAACGCGCCATTTCAGCGCGCGCCGCGCTGCTGAAAACGGAACAATCGGACGTGCCGCGCGCACCGCACGTCCGATGGACGTGCGGACTCCTCTTGCATCTCAGGAATAATATTTCTATCGTTCCCGTGTGGTTTCAGGTCGTTCGGAGCACGTTTGCTCCGAATTGGACCGCCGCACGCCGTTTTGGTGTTTTGTGGCGCCGGAAACGCGTTTCCGACCGCCGCGGGCACACGGCACATCCGAATGAGGTGCCGTCTAGCCGACCATTTCACAATTCACGCCCCAGATGTTGTCGTACGGTTTCGTGGCATTCGGAGGTCGTTCGGGTGGTTTTGACCCCCCAACGCGCTATTTCAGCGCGCGCCGCGCTACTGAAAACAGGACAATCGAACGTGCCGCGCGAACCGCACGTCCGATGGACGTGCAGCCTCCTCCTGCATCTCAGGAATAATATTTCTATCGTTCCCGTGCGGTTTCAGGTCGTTCGGAGCACGTTTGCTCCGAATTGGACCGCCGCACGCCATTTTGGTGTTTTATGGCGCCGGAAACGCGTTTCCGTCCGCCGCGGTCACACGGAACATCCGAATGAGGTGCCGTCTGACCGACCATTTCACAATTCACGCCCCAGATGTTTTCGTACGGTTTTGTGGCATTCGGAGTTCGTTCAGGTGGTTTTGACCACCCAACGCGCCATTTCAGCGCGCGCCGCGCTGCTGAAAACGCCACAGTCGGACATGCCGCGAGAACCGCACGTCTGATGGACGTGCGGCCTCCTCCTGAATCTCAGGAATAATATTTCTATCGTTCCCGTGCGGTTTCAGGTCGTTCGGATCACGTTTGCTCCGAATGGGACCGCCACACGCCGTTTTGGTGTTTTATGGCGCCGGAAACGCGTTTCCGGCCGCCGCGGTCACACGGCACCTCCGAATGAGGTGCCGTCTGGCCGACCATTTCACAATTCACGCCCGGGATGTTGTCGTACGGTTTCGTGGCATTCGAGGGTGCGGGGGGCTGTACGGGGGTGCGGGGGGCTGTACGGGGGTGCGGGGGGGGGGGGGGGGGCTGTACGGGGGTGCGGGGGGCAGTACGGGGGTGCGGGGGGCTGTACGGGGGTGGCGGGGGGCAGTACGGGGGTGAGGGGGGCTGTACGGGGGTGCGGGGGGGCTGTACGGGGGTGCGGGGGGCTGTACGGGGGTGCGGGGGGGGGGGGGGGGGGGGCTGTACGGGGGTGGCAGGGGGCTGTACGGGGGTGGCGGGGGCCTTTACGGGGGTGGCGGGGGGCAGTACGGGGGTGCGGGGGGTTATACGGGGTTGCGGGGGGGCTGTACGGGGGTGCGGGGGGCTGTACGGGGGTGCGGGGGGGGGGGGGGGGGGGGGGGGCTGTACGGGGGTGCGGGGGGCTGTACGGGGGTGGCGGGGGCCTGTACGGGGGTGGCGGGGGGATGTACGGGGGGCTGTACGGGGGTGGCGGGGGCCTGTACGGGGGTGGCGGGGGGCAGTACGGGGGTGCGGGGGGGGGGGGGGGGGGGGGGGGGGCTGTACGGGGGTGCGGGGGGCTGTACGGGGGTGCGGGGGGGGGGGGGGGGGGGTGCTGTACGGGGGTGCGGGGGGCTGTACGGGGGTCCAGGGGCCTGTACGGGGGTGGCGGGGGGCTGTACGGGGGTGCGGGGGGGGGGGGGGGGGCTGTACGGGGGTGCGGGGGGCTGTACGGGGGTGCGGGGGGCTGTACGGGGGTGGCGGTGGGCTGTACGGGGGTGGCGGGGGGCAGTACGGGGGTGCGGGGGGCTGTACGGGGGTGCGGGGGGGCTGTACGGGGGTGCAGGGGGCTGTACGGGGGTGCGGGGGGGGGGGGGGGGGGGGGCTGTACGGGGGTGGCGGGGGGCTGTACGGGGGTGGCGGGGGCCTGTACGGGGGTGGCGGGGGGCAGTACGGTGGTGCGGGGGGTTGTACGGGGGGGGGGGGGGTGCGGGGGGGCTGTACGGGGGTGCGGGGGTGCGGGGGGGGGGGGGGGGTGCTGTACGGGGGTGCGGGGGGCTGTACGGGGGTGGCGGGGGCCTGTACGGGGGTGGCGAGGGGCAGTACGGGGGTGCGGGGGGTTCTTCGGGGGTGCAAAGGCCATCCCATTGATTACAAAAGTGAAAAATAAAAGTGATAACATCTAATTAATACATATTTCTTTTATCGATACCATACAGAAATTTATAAAAAATATATTAATAATACATAATCTATAATATCAGATTTATTGATCTGTTGGAATTAGTTCGACTTTTTCAAATGTAGAATCATTCAAGATTATCTGATCAAAAACTCAATATGTGTATAAAATATTTAAAAGACCACCATGGATGGTAATAATGCATTACTTAAATGAATAAATACAGTACATCAATGTCAACCCTACCAGTAAAAACAAAAAACATATCTCGTGAATATATGGTGCGTCACGCGTTGCCATCACTGCTACCTCCTTCTGGTGGGCCAGGGGCCTACAACAAATAAACATTATAAATATTTTAATAACAAAAATAATTTAATTTAAATAAATAAATACAGTATATACCTGCGTCGTATGATCCCCTGTACCATCAGCTCGACGCACATATTCCCGCAGTGCTCTAACCTCAGCTGTCAATTGCGCATTTGTCTCCTCGGAAGCGCGCAGCCGTGCCTCAAAAGCTGACATCTGCTGTGTCATATGAGCAACAGCAGGACCGACAACCGCAGCGCGTGACACTACAGAACGAGGAATCCCTGCTCCATAGGTCAAACTATAGCCATGCCCGTCCCGACCAATAATGCGATGAAAGATCTCATCCCGTCGCTTGGGAAGCTGTCGCTGGTCCTCTGGCAGATATTCTAACTCAGCTTCAAATTGATCCTGTGAAATATTTAAATATATATAAATATATATATGTTAATATATAGATTTATGTAATTATTGGTAAGTACAGACACTTACTATCAATGCTGCAACCTCTGGATCATTGCGATCACGAGTCCTTATCCACACCGACATTTTATCAGTTCCTGCACCTTGCCCTCGCAACTGTATATTAAAAGAATATAAACACAAAACCATATTAATTAATAAATTAAAAAATGAATAATATATACCTCATTTCGGATCTAAGACACGTGACGAGTCCCGAGCCTGTGAGCTGGTCCCTGCAACGCTCGATTCTCCGAATGGCGTGTTGACACCTCCTACATTCAATTCATTCAAATTTCAAACAAATCACATATTCTTGAAAATATATATACAGAAAAATAATTAATATACAAACCGCAACACCCTCAGTAGACCAATATGCAACCAAGTCACGCCACTGAGCTGGGAGGACACCTCTCGGGACTTTTTCCAAAATGTCAAGGGCACCCACATTTGGTATCTAGTGGTCCCTCTTCACTTTGCCTTTATAATCTTTCCACAGCTTACGACATTTGCTCATACACACCGGCCGAAACTCTTCAGGGCATACTTTCAAATTTTTCTATAATGAAAATAATCAAACATATTAGTGTTATTTATAAATAGAAAATAAAGTAATATTATTTTCTTACCTGAACCTCCCTCCATAGACGATCTAATGTGTCCTGAGGAATAGAAGCACAATCACGCGTGGTCAATGGAAATCAATGTGGGTCACGTATGATATGACCCAGCTGACGAATAAATGCCGGGGCATTCGGTCCCACGGGATGAAATACCTCATCAAATGAAACATCTATCGTCGTGTCGGAATTCCATGATAATATGCCACGACCAGGGCCTCTCCTGCGAGAGGAAGAAGCAGCCGAGTCTGATCTTGTTGAAAACAATTTTATATATAAATTGACAAATGTTATATATATATATATATATATATGTCAATTACATAAAAAATATAGACAATGACATTCAAACATACCTCGACCCTGAGACGTAGATGCCTCAGATGGATGATGTGGATTTTCTGCCTCTTCCCCTGACATGTCTGCAGTCATACAAAATATCAGTAATGAGTCCAAAGTGTTTAAAATATAAATTGGATTGTTCTTAATAAATCAAACTTGTACAACTGTTAATCAAACAAAAAATGGATTGAATAATTAGTTGTGAATGAATTTTAAAAAATCAGAAAGTTAATCAACCTAAATATTTATGACTGAATTAACTTACAAAAGTGAGGATTAAAACTTATAAGGATTTATAAAATGATTAGATAATTTATGATATCCTAGGACATTCTACTGAATAGCGGGAAAACAATTATACCTTTCATTAAGCATGCAAATCGACCGTTTCTCCTTCAACAGCCGCTCTGACCCAATAAATATCTTCTTCACATTGAACTACGGTATTTTGATCAAGTTGTTGGTAAAAAAACGGAACAGTCTCGGGTTCATCTTCTTCAAATAAAAACACTCCTCGCCGAGACATTTTGACAACAACTTGCCAACTTGGATCCGAAGGCAAAGTAACGAAGAATACTTGTTCCGCTTGTGATGTCAAAATGAAAGGTTCATTCTCAACTCGTTCATTATTTCTGTATAACATATAGTTAAAATTCACCAATGAAAACTGATATTGATCGACTTTACATCCACGCACTGGATCAACCCAATTACACTTTAACAATATGTACTTCAAACCGTGTGTGTATACAACTTCAATGATGTCTATCAATTGACCATAGTAATAACCAGAATCGACAAAGGGACAACCGATGCCACTGTTTTGTGTTGCTCGTTTGTCGTCAACATCTTTAATGCGAAATCGAAAACCATTAGCATCAATAGCTTTATAACGACGAGCCGTTATAGATGGACCCTCAGCCAGTTGGATAAATACTTCAGGTAGCGTGGGGTCCCCTAACTCCCTCAGCTTACGAACCTACATAATTTATAAAAATCAATACTGATATATGCAGAAAGAATTAGTTTAATACTTCACTCATAATGAAAATCAATTTATACATACATAATCCTTGAACCAATCATGAAATGTCGCATAATGAGATTGTTGAATTTGCTACTCAGTCGCACGATGCATCTCTTCTTTTATCTCATTAATGTGTTTCCTGCAAATGATTACGCGATGTTTAAAAGATCAACTTATGCAAAGAAAACATGTAAAAGTTATACAAGCACATTGATAAGATACTTACTGCATTAATGGTGCAACTGATGGAGTATTGAACAAGATATATCGATGTGCTTGTATCCACTCGATGTTGTCCAAATCAAATGTGGTTCCTTCTCCAACTGGACCATTATGAATCCGAGAGGGCTTATCTAATTTTGTTTCAACATCCGTAAGATATTCTGCACAAAAGGTAGTACACTCATCCATCAAATAACCATTGGCTATTGATGCCTCTGGACGAGCTCTATTGCGTACAAATCTTTTCAATGTACTCAAATACCGTTCAATAGGATACATCCACCTGAATTGCACTGGACCAGCCGCCATTACTTCATCAGTTAGGTGCACTGTCAAGTGGACCATAACATCGAAAAATGAGGGGGGGAAAAGTTTCTCAAAGTGACAAAGCGTAAGTACAATTCGGTCCTGCAAACTTTTTAAATCACCTATTCGTTGATTTCTTAAACAAAGCTGTCTAAAAAAATTACTCATCTCAATAAAGGGCTGAACAACATTGGGGGATAAACAATCACAAATTGCGATTGGAATCAACTGCTGAAGTAATATGTGATTGTCATGACTTTTCAACCCTTGTAATGTCTTGCTCGTCAGATTCACACACTTTGAAATATTAGAAGAGTAACCATCAGGCACCTTGACCATCTTCAAAATAGAAAGAAATGTCTCTTTCTCCTCTGTAGTCATCGAATACTGTGCAGCAGGCATATATGCCTTGTTTCCCTCAGCTAACTGTAAATGCAACTGTTTCCTTAAACCCATTTCTTCCAAATCACGGCGTGCATTAACATGGTCCTTTGACTTTCCACTGACACCTAAAATGGTCCACAATATGTTATCACAAACATTTTTTTCAATGTGCATGACATCCAAATTATGCCTTAACATGTTAGTTTTCCAATACGGAAGACTATAAAAAATACTTTTCTTTTTCCAATTGTGACTGCGCTGCCTACCCGCAGCACAAATATTACGTACTAGAGGAGCCACCAAATCCTGAATTTCATATACCGTGCGGATGTTTTCTTCCTCAATCTGCGATAACATTTCGACTCCTGTCATGATCTTTGGTGCTGGGCTGAACTCTCTAGAACCATCAAATTCCACTCTGTCCTTTCTGAACCTGTGCTGGGGAGGGAGAAAACGCCTGTGACCCATGTATGCCCATTTTTTGAAATGTTTAAGCCATACAGATTTTTTACTTTTATTGCAACAAGGGCAAGCAAATTCCCCTTTCGTACTCCAGCCTGATAAATTTGCATAAGCTGGGAAGTCATTGATTGTCCACAATAAAGCTGCATGCAGTTTGAACATTTCATTCGTTTCGCAGTCATAAGTCATCACACCATCGCCCCAAAATTCATTCAACTCATCAATCAATGGCTGAAGGTAAACATCAATCTTATCCCCTGGACTTTTAGGTCCATCAATAAGAGTGGAAATTAATATAAATTGTTGCTTCATACAAAGCCACGGAGGAAGATTATATGGAACCAACACCATGGGCCATGTGCTATGAGTTGCACCAACCATAGACTTGAATGGATTGAAACCATCTGCTGCCAATCCCAATCGTACATTACGAACATCTTTAGCAAAGTCGGGATGTCTCTTATCAAAATCCTTCCATGCATGAGAGTCTGCCGGGTGGGTTAACATGTCACTTTCATGAACTCTTTCTGCATGCCATCTCATTAAATTAGAAACTCTAGATGACATAAAAAATCTTTTCAACCTCGGTTTAAGGGGAAAGTAACGCATTTGCTTTACGGCAATCGGTTTCCCCTGTATCGCAATCTGACTTTGATGAGTCTTATTTCCCCTGTTCTCTTTCCACATGGAAGCGCCACAAACCTTACAAATATCCAAATGAGCAGTTTCATTTCTAAACAACATACAGTTGTTTGCACATGCATCTATAGTCTCATATGTAAAACCTAAGTTCTCTGTCAACTTACGAGCATAGTAATACGACTCAAGAATCTTAGCGTCGACAGGAAGAACTTTTTTCAATAAAACCAAAAGCATGTCAAATGATGTGTCTGACCAATTATTCAAAGTCTTCAAATGCAACAAATCCATGATAAATGACAGTTTATTGTAAGAAGTACATCCAGGATATAATTCTGTTTTCGCATCATCAAGTACTTCATAAAACCTCCTCGAATCACGATCTGCACCAGAGAGAAGATTTATCTCACCGGTATCAAGATTCTGGATGTCAATGCCTTCAGGATCAAACCCACGTACCATTTCAGTAAGCATTTCATGCATTGGATCAGTCATCCTTGCATCAACATCCATCTGAGATGCATCTGTATTTTGACAACGAACATATTCTTCTCCATGACGAGTCCAACTCTTATAATTTTTCAGAAATCCATTAAAGAAAAGGTGCTCCCTCACAGTATCTCGTGTGAATTGATATCTGTTAGCACATTTTCTACATGGACAACTAATATAGTCACTTTCAAATCCTCTCGTGAAGTCAATAAACTGCATAATGCCATTAAAATATTCTCTAGACGTTCGATTTGGAAGATCAATCCAACTCTTATCCATAATAATATCTGTATAACAAACATTTACACAATACTTATTACATTTACATTTTTCAAATCAACTATATTCAAAATAAATATTAACCATTTGTTTATGAACCATTGATAAAATAATAATGTAACTGAAAGCTCATGTTACCTGATTGAGCTACAAACCTGAAAGGGAGGGGAGCCGAAGGCGGTGCTGCGAGGGAGAGGAGGCAGCGAAGGGGAGTCGGAGCCAAAGGCGGTGCGGCAAGGGAGGGGACGGGCAGCGGCGGCGGCGGGGAGCTGGAGGAGAGGAGGCGGTGAGGGGACGGGGGATGGACAGCGAGGGGGGGGGTGTCCGGGGTCGGGGGGGGGGGGGGGGGCTTTCCGAGGTGCTGGGAGGGGTGTCCGGGGTGTCGGGGGCCTGTCAGGGGTGCGGGAAGGGGTGTTCGGGGTGCAGGGGTGTCCGGGGTGCGGGGGAGGGGGGGGCTGTCTGGGGTGCAGGGGGGCTGTCGGGGGTGCGGGGTGGGGTGTCCGGGGTGCGGGGGGGCAGTCCGGGGTGCGGGGGGGCTGTCCGGGTTCGGAGGGGGGGTGTCCGAGTGCGGGGGGTGGGGCTGTCCGGGGTGAGGGGGGCTGTCCGGGTTCGGAGGGGGGTGTCCGAGTGCGGGGGGGGGGGGGGGGGGGGCTGTCCGGGGTGCGGGGAGGCGTTCGGGGTGCGGGGGGCGGTCCGGAGTGCGCGGGGGGGGGGGGGGGGGGGGGCTGTCCAGGGTGCGGGGAGGCGTTCGAGGTGCGGGGGGTGGTCCGGAGTGCGCGGGGGGGTGCTGTTCGGGGTGCGGGGAGGCGTCCGGGGTGCGGGGGGCGGCCCGGAGTGCGCGCCGGGGGCTGTCCGGGGTGCGGGTGCCGTCCGGGGTTGGGGGGGGGAGGGCCGAGAGGCCGGAGGGCGGCGGGCGGCGGCCGGAGGGCAGATGGCAGGCGGCGGGGGAGGGCGGGCGGCGGGGGAGGGCGGGCGGCGGGGACGGCTGGGCGGCGGGGGAGGCCGGGCGGCGGGGGAGGCCGGGGCGGCGGGGGAGGTCGGGCGGCGGGGGAGGCCAGGCGGCGGGGGAGGCCGGGCGGCGGGGGAGGGGAGGGCGGCGCGAGGGAGGGCGACGAGGGAGGGAGGGGGTTAGGGCGAGGGAGATCGAGGGCGCGGGGGGTGGGGGGGGGGCAGAAACCCCCCGAAATTTTTTAGGCAGGTTAGCGACCGCCATTGGCGGTCGCTAATGGTGAGCTATAGCGACCGCCAATGGCGGTCGCCCGAGTCTGGGGGGCTCCAATGCCCCCTTTTCTAGTACTGTATATAATAATCATTGAATACAGATTTGATGTTTAGTAATTTATATCATCCTCCAATTGGAGGTCATTCTATGAGGACCATTACCATACTAGAGGATATTCTATGTTCTTTTCTTTGGATTTCAATGATGTTTGGTATCAATTAATTATTTTGGTTGATTTTTATTACAATAAAAGACTTCACTCAAGAATTAAAAAATATCTTTATGAACCCCTCTATGGATTAAAGTATATAACTCCATATTTTTGTGATAAAGTTAGAGAATGAAGTATTTTGGTACTATAGATATCTTATAAAATGGTAGGTAAGAGTAGAACCATTAATCATCACTTTAGGGAAGCTCATAGGTGACATAAAATTTTGTTCATAATAGTTGCTGAGATCTATAGTTTTATTTTAGGGATAAGGTATTCTTATTGATATCTCTTTGGAAGAAGGTTATGATATTTGGAATGAATTGAAATATGAGAAATACATATATTGAACCCTTCAAAATTCTTGATTATATTAGGATGTTTGGTTTTCTATTGTTGATTCAAATGAATCCATCTCATGTTCACTATGTTTTCCATATATCTTTCTAAAGGAAGTATATACCTAATACTTCACATGCACTGAAATAGAAGGTCATACCAATAGATAATAATCTCTTTTATGAGAAATAATTAGTGCCTATTTTGTATCAAAAATAACTTTAGTAGAATAATATCATTAACCTAGTCAATATTTTTCAGTGAGACCAGAAATTTGAGGAATTTATATTAGAATCTGAGGATGTAATGAGGCTTAAATATCCTCAACTATCCATATCGAAGTGCTGATATTTAAAGATAAAAATAACCATTTGGTTGGAATAACATAATTCCTCATTATTTTATAATTTTTTTCATAAAATAAATTTTCTTTTATTGATAGCTTGTTTTTCGCAGAGCATTGAGTTTAAATAGACTACAATATACTGTTGAAATATTATTATATAATTTGATATATATATTACCCTGTTATTGTATTTAAAGGTACATGTAAAAATATATATGACAAAATACTATTTTTTAAATATGTATATGATGAATTCATTGGTTTTAAATTGGTTAGAAATTATAATAAACGTATATGAAGTAAAAAAAGTGAAATTTTTCTAAAAAAACATTTTTTATGCAAACAATATGTGTTTATCTTAACAACAAAATTAATATATTTTAGTGACTGATTTTTATTAAATTTATATCTAATATATGAAATTTAATATCTTAGCATTAATTTAATAGTTTTTTATTATATGTATTGAAGGTAAACTTAGTTGTATGATTAAATATATATTTTTCTAAAAAATGTTTGTTGCATTTTGTGCATTTATTTTAAAATGGATTTCTTCCATATATAAAAATGGAATCCTGGAAAATATATTCTCTAATTTTAAATTATAATTATTAATATTATTTAATAGGTTTAACTTATTTTTTGGTTATCATGAATATTGAAAGTGGTAAATTATTTTTTTTAAACTACTAATTCTTTAATTTTATTTGTATAAAAAGACACATTTCAGGGGTTAGGTTAGAACCTTCAAAAAACACCGAGCATAAATTATCAACAAAGATATAGAAAAATACCCAAAATAGTTGTAGTGGGTTCTATCTGGTAAACCAGATCAAAACCAAGAAGAAATAATAACCAAATTTAGTATCATGCATTAACAAGGGAGGCGATATCTTAGGATCTCATGCTCTAGATGAAGATGATGTAAAATTTTCGTCATTACTCTTAGAGATGGAGAGATCCATCCTATATTTATAGTATAGATATCCTATTTCGTTTTCAAGATGAAGTTAGATTCCTTCATAAATGTCAGAGGTGATAAGATTCACAACCTTCTAGTAATAATCCATTAGGAACTGGTCGTGACCAATATCCTAGGAAATACAATTAAGCTAAAAATCACACAACTTTTCATATGATTTATTAATTACCTGATGAAATCTCTCCTTATATAATCTGGAACACTCCTCATTAGTCATTTTGGTGGTCTTATGATCGATAGAGAATTACTAGGGGAATGATCTACTAAATTTTAGGTAAGAAGACTTCATTTTACATGAGAAATTATTGGGAAATGAATTATTCCCTTGTTCCAGTAATTCTAATTCATAATTAATGGTTTTTGGTCTAGTGATCTCCTATTCTGGTTAAACTAACTATATCGATAATGGAGCTTTAGAAACTACAAGGACCATTTTTATGGGGTAGAACTTTACTAGATGATCTTCTGACTGTATGCCTGGGAAAAGATGAATAGTCTTTATGTTCATGAACCATCTTCACTGTCTTGGTAAATACATCAGAGTCAACCGTAGATTTCTTACCTTTCTTAGTAGTGTCCTGAAGAAAATCCTTCACTTGGATCTCTTCCTTTCTCTCAGAATCGAATGTATGAGTATCAAGTTCCTTTTCAGAATCATTGTCATCCATTTAACCACCCAAATTGTCCTACCCTTTTTGTTTTCCTCTTCCTTGTTCCACCCCTCCTATAAAATTTTCACATCATTATCTAGCTCTATGAACTTGTACTGAGTTTCAATGTCATATGTCTTCATCAGACTGAACTTGTAGTTTTGGACATTAACAGGATCCATTGCACCCAAATCATTACTTTTCATCTTCCACCATTCATTTTTATCATAATATGGTATAATAATTTCTAGAATAGACATGTTTTGGGTAAAAGTTACAATATGGGTATCATTCACCCTAGGACTACAAATCAGAAAAAGAAAAGTATGCACAACCTTAAAATATGAAGTCTATAGACATCAAACACCATCCTTAACAAAATGTGTAACACCCCATGGATTTAAAATATTAATTGAATAGAAACAAACATGAAATATCTATATAATTCAAAATTTTCTTTGGTATATAGTTATAAATTATCCATTTAACATAATTTTTCCACTTCTATTATTTGAATTTTGGAAAACAGATATCTACAGTTGTGAACAATAACTTATTTAGAGTCTGATATAACCAACTTGTTTATGGGTAAATTATAGAATACCCTTATAAATAGTAATTTGTATGGTAATATGACCCTTATGAATTGTAAATAATAATATTTTTTTTCTTAAGGTTATAAGATAATGTGATCTTCATTAATTTTTCATGGTGATATAAAACGAGTTATAATTTTAAAATTGTTATTTTTTGATAAATTTATGATTTTATTTATAAAACCAATTAATTGTAGTTACAAAATTATTTCCAAAAAATGGAGTTCATTTTTTAATTCTACATGTTGAAAAATGTCTAGGTTTATTTTTTGTGATTTTTCTGAAATAGTTAAATTTTTGGTGAATAGTAAAATTCGATAATTTATAAAAGATGCTAAATAAATGAGTTGATGCATCATACTAGAGTCATGGATTATGTAAATGGACATTTTTTATAACTCACATTATCTATTTACTATTCAGGGTCACATAAATCAAGACTATTCATAGTGTTGAGAAAAAAAATATTAAACTATGGATTAAAATAATGGTACACCCCTCCTCTCCTCTACTATAAATACCACCCTCACCCCCTCTTCCTCTCAAACATATAATGCTTTGAGCATTGTCTAAATTATTCCGAATACTCTTAC
The DNA here is from genome assembly GCA_963277665.1 of Viscum album. Classification (NCBI taxonomy): domain Eukaryota; kingdom Viridiplantae; phylum Streptophyta; class Magnoliopsida; order Santalales; family Viscaceae; genus Viscum; species Viscum album. The sequence continues at coordinate 552,521,421 of OY728146.1, forward strand.
CAAGTCTATTACACACTTACGAAACCTATTGGTATCACCAAAATGCCAAAACTAATGGCATTAAAGGGGATCTCCAAGAGAAGAGATCAAGAGGTAAAACCCCTCTTTCATTTTCTTGTGTTTTCTTTTCAATTATTTTCTTTTCTTATGCTATCTTATCCTACCCTTATCCAAGAGTCATGAAATAAAAATTATTATATATATTCTAGGATTTTTTTCATATTTATAGAAAAATTCATCATCATTATTACTCTCATCTTCCTCTTATTTTGAAAATAAGAATGCTATCTATGATGTGTTGATTTACCGACAACGTGGACGACATGTATTCAATTTACATGAATTCATTCAAATATAATTGTAAAAAAAATTTAATTCTTAAAGAAGTTTTTAATGCTTATTTTATGACCTCTATTATGTTATATAATTAAATTATATTCATAATATTAAAGGTATATGATGAAAGAAGTTTTTGAAAATCGAAGAACATCCACAATGATCCAAACAAAAATAATTAATGATTTATATAATGCTTTATCATAATACCAGATAACCAAAATGATTTATGAAATCAATTAATATTTAGGAAAAAAACTAAAACCATTTCATTCCAATTATATAGTTTCACTTCATTTCAACAAGAATGTTCTTTACAAACCAACAATGAAAATCATGTGAAACACACACCTGAAATAATTGAAATAAAAAAAATATTATAAATAAATGGGTCAAATGATGTCATAAAATGATCATATAAAGTGTTATAAACATTAATATGTTTCTTTAAAATATTAATAACACTTTGTTAACCATTATATATAAGTTTTAAACAATTTTTCTGTATGAAGAACCCGATGTAAGGGAATTCATAACCCAATTTCCATTCTTTGGGTCAATCTTCTACTTCATTAATTATATGGTATTAATATTATTTGTCTAATTAATTGTTGTTTATATTATGTTTAGTTTTCTTTTACTCATTATACACATATTAAATTTATTCTATTAATTTCTCACATTAATTATATTATAAGGTACTTTCCATTTAAAATCCTCTTTTAAAATTCCATTTTACGAAATTGAAAAACAATGTTTTTATGAAATTATTCATGTTTTTTGAATATTTTATTGTTATTGGGAATTTTTTATAATGAAGGATGATACTTATATATCTCTCCAATTCATTGGGTATGTGTATGTCGGAGGGTGACCATATGGTCACTCCAAGTGTAACTGCGATGGTTACACCATATGGTGGCCGCGAGGGTTACATTTTAAGGTAACCGTGGGTTTAAAAATCATAAGGTAGCTGCGAGGGTTAAAATATAAGTAAGTAATGAAAAAATATATCTTTGTTGGTTAATATATGTTATCTAATGTTTTACGGATATATCTTTTTTCACACAGTAAGTATATAAGGGTGAGAAATATTTCTTTGTGAAAATTATTTCTTGTGATTATAATTTTTCATGGAATAATGGATTATTTAAATATTTTTATATCCCCTAAAAAGATATTTATTATCATACCATGTTTTTAAATGTTTTTCATAGGTTATAAGTATGTTTAATATAAATAATGAAGTCGTGTTAAATGTTATGATGATTTTTAAAATAAATCATGTTGTTATTTTTTGTTAAAAATTGGATGTTTTGGATGAAATAAATACTATTTTAATGGAACCATTTTTTATAATTGTGGGTTTATATGTATGAGTTATGTCCTAAATAAACTATAAAATTAAAATATATTTGTGATTTTAAAGAAGTGAAATATAGTATAAATAGATAAGTTATGTAATGATTAAGGTTGAGTCCTTATAGTTGGTATCAGAGAATTGTTTAGATAAATTTAAGGGTTAAAATGATGTTAATAGAATACCATAATTTTTTTTACCAAATGTATATGTTTAAATGGTATATCATTAATTGATTACCTAGTTGCTTCATCAAATATATGTCTGTTCATAATGGTTTTCTATTGATTAAACTGGGAAGCTGAAGAATGAAGGAACCAAGAAGATGATATCTTTTTGAATATGTAACTAGGAAAGGTGGGAATTAGAACCAAGAATTTTTTGACAGTAATGGATCAGATGATGCAAGAAATAATTGACAGTGAAATCCATATAAGAGAACAACTAGAGTTACCACAAAAGATCATGATGATAGTGGAACATTTTATGAGGAAATACCCTCATACGTTTAGTGGATATTCTGACCCAGTAGTGGTGTAAGGATAGATTAAGTCCCTTGAAAATATATTCTATGTTATGGTATGTTCAGATAATCAAAATGTTAGCCTTTCTATATATCATTTTGAAGGTGAATTTGATCAGTGGGGGTCAACGGTCACAAATATTAGGGACAGAGGGGAGATTGAAGATATAGAGTGGGATTAATTTAAATGTATTTTCATTGAAAAATATTTTCTTATGGTGGTTTAGCATAGGATAGAGAATAAATTATTTGAATTGCGGAAAAAATAAGAAGATTTAGTGGCTGTTTATGAATACAATTTCACTCAAATGGAAAGTTATGATATAAATATTATTTTGGATCTTGATAGAATAAGAAATTGTTTTTACTCAGTATTGAACCCACAATATTGAAGGGAATTGACCTCTATAGAATTAAAAGGTTTGGAAAACATTTAAATTTTTTTAATAAGGTATAAATGTAGTTTCTTGATCATCATTTGTACTTTGAGAACAATGAGAAGAAGAGGTCGAGATGGAAAGCGATGGGTAAGAATCGATCAGATAAATCTGACGGTATGAATGTTTAGTTTCTAGTTTGGGAAACCTGTGGTAAAAATCACCCTGGGGAATGCCATACCAAAACTGGGAAGTTCTTTCGATATGGTATGTTTGGGTATACAGCCCAAGATTGTAATTAAAATTATCCTAATATTAATCATGATAATAAAACTATAAAGTGTTTCAAATGTGGTGAGATGGGTAATTAGGCAAATGTCTTCCCAAAAAATGATCTAAATAATGAAAAGAAACTAGAATAAAAGTAGAAAAGTGTAGTGAGATCCTTTGATTCTATCTCAGTAGATGTAAAACCATCTAATGAAGTGGTATAAAGTAATTTGTTTGTTTACTCAGATTTTTCTAAAGTCTTCTTTGATACAAGGTATACACATTCATTTATTGATGATAAATTTTCTAGTCAATTGGAAATATCACCTAAAAAATGAAACTAGAACTTATTGTTAAAACACTAGGAAGAAATGTTACCTCAAAAATGCATTTTAAGAATATTTCTAATATTAAATGTGTAAATAAATTACTTACAAACCTTTTTGTTTTTCCCTTAGTAGAGTTTGATGTCTGTCTGGGTATCTATTGACGTTTTGTTTATAAAGCTAAGATTGATTGTATTGCTAAAGAAGTTGTTTTTCAGAAAGAGATTCAATTTTTATATATGAACAAACCAAGACAATTGATAACATATCAGGAAGATTTGAAACTATTAAAATATGGAAATTAAAGTTATCATTCTAATAATATTAAAAATAATGGAACTATTTCGATTAATGATGTACTTGTGGTAAATGAATACCTTGATTTTTTTCCTAATGAGGTACCTCGTGTTATAACTGATCATGAATTTGAATACAAAATTAATTTTGTTCTTGATGCTAATCAAATTTCAAATCCCCCATATAAAATGGCTCAAATGAAAAATCTTTAATTGAAAAATATATTGTAGGAGTTTCTTGATAAAAGCTTTATTTTTCCTAGCACATCACCGTGTGGAGCTCCTGTTTTGAGCATTAAAAGGAATAAAGGTTTTGTAAAACTTTGCATTGTTTATTGAGAATTTAATAACATTAATATTATGAATATGTATCATTTTTGTCACATCGATGACTTGCTTGATCAGTTCTAGGGAGCTCAATAATATTCAACATTTGAAATGAGATTTGGGTACCATCAGGTGTTGGTGAAAGAGAACAACATTCCAAAAATAGATTTTTGAACTAGATATGGAATTATGAATGTGTTGTTATGCCGTTTGGGTTAACTAATGCACCTTCTGTATTCATTGATCTTATGAATATAATTTTTCATGATTTCTTGGAAATGTTTTTGGTTGTTTTTATTAGAAACATTATGGTATATTCTAGAAATATAGAGTAACATGAAAAAAATCTAAGGGTTTTTTTCAAAACATAAAAGAACAAAAACTGAATGGAAAATTGAGAAACTGTGAATTTTGGTTGCAAAAAAATTTATTCCATATTCACATTTTTTCAAAATATGGAATAAATATTTAATCCTTTAAAACCAAAGTTGTTGAAGAATTCCCAAGACCCAAAAATATAACCATGATTCGTAGTTTTATTGGTTTAGTAGGATATTACCAGAGGTTTGTTGAAAATGTCTATGGTTATCTAGTCCACTGACTATGTTAAACTAAAAAAAAGTTAAATTCATATGAAAAAATAATGTAATTATTGTATTCTGGAATTGAAAATAATATAGGTGAATGCTCCAATTCTGACTCAACCTTCCAAAAATAGTGATTTTGTTATCTATAATGATACTTTGTTAAAAATGGACTTGGTTTTATTCTAAAGAATAATGATCGGGTAATTTATTATGATTCAAGAAAAATTAATCCTCATGAGTTAAATTATCCCACCCTTAATTTGGAATTAGCATATATAATTTTTTCTTTAAACTTTTTGAGGCCTCATTGATATAATGAAAAATGAGAAATATATACTGACCAAAACATTTGAATAATATTTTCACTCGAAATGAATTAAACATGAGGAAGAGAAGATATCTAGAATTGATAAAATATTATGATTTCATGATCAATTACTATCCCAAAAAACCAAAAAAATGGTATATGCCTTGAGTCTAAACCATCATGCATAATTAACTATGTTATGGATATAATAATACCCTTTGATTGTTCATTTGATGAATTTTTTCTTAGAAGTTGATGGTGAAAAAAATTCCTCTATTTTTATTTAGGTATCAGTGAAGTCATCATTGTTAGAAGGAATTATAAAAGTACAAAAGGAAAACATAGAGTTACAGAAAAGGTAGAATTGGTTAAAATGTAAAGTTTCTAATATTTAACCTCGATTAAGATTTTGTTCAATGATTTGGAAAAAGTTTATGATTTCCATTTATTTCATATATGAAGAAAGAATTCATGTGAGAAGATTATAGATCTCCATTTTCAGTTTATCCTGGCTACACAGTGATGTACAAAGACCTTTGGAAGTATTACTGGTGGGATGGAATGAAAGGAGATATTGCATATTTTACCGTGAAATGTTTTACATGTATGTACGTCAAAAAAGAGATGATTTTACCAAAGGGGATGTTTCATCCTTTTCCAGTTCCAGAGTAGAAATGGGAAAATATATCCATGAACTTAAATATAAGACTACCAATAACATCTTAAGGTAACAATGAAATCTAGGTTATTTTTTATCAAATTACTAAATCTTCTCATTTCCTTCCTATTTGAGATACTATGTCTTAGGATCAGCTTTATCGACTATAACTCAAAGATATTTATTGGTTACATATATTTCCTCTTTCCATTATATCTGACTATGATCCCAGGTTCACTTTTATCTTTTGAAAAGGCCTTCATATGTCGTTGGGAATAGAGTTAAATTTTAGTACATCTTTTAATCCTCAATTAGAACAGATGATTTAGACATTTGATGATATGATTCAAGGTTGTTCATTGGATTACTAGGGAATTTGGGATCAACATATTTTTTTAGTAGAATTTTCTTATAGTAACGATTTTAATTCCAATATAATGATGGCACCATTTGATAGATTATATGGGAAGCAGTGTTGAAGTCTAGCATTTTGGGATGAAGATTGGGAAAAGAAGTTGATGGGACCACAATTAGTAGAGGAAGTGCTGAGAAAGTGATGATGGTCTACAAACACACAAGGATAGCTCAGAGAGAACAAAAAGTTACATAGATAATATGAGGATTGGCTTTTCTTTCAATGTAGGTGACCAAGTTTTTCTTATAATCTCAACGTGAAATATTTTTATACATTTATCAAAGAATGTAAAGAATAGTCGACAGTTTATTAGAATGTATGAAATCCTAGAGAAAGTTGGATCAGTTTTTTAATGTGGAGGTTTTCCTTCGATTTTATACCTGGTACACAATGTTTTTATGTTTTGATGATGAGAAAGTATGTTCTAGATTCATCTCATGTTTTTAGAATAGAAATAGTTCAACTAGAAGAGAATATTTATTATGAGGAGAAACCTGTTCAGATTCTTGGTCAAAGAGAACAAGTATTACAGATTTTGGTAATCTACAAGTTAAAGGATTTGTGTAGAAACCACATGGTTAAAGAAGAAATATGAGAATCTGAAAATTCTATGAGGGAAAGGTACCCTCAAATGTTTAAAAAGTAAAAAAATTATGGGGATGAATTGTAACACCCCGAGAATTTATGAAAAATATTATTTTTAATTTTATTAATGTCTTGTGTTATATGCTACACCAAAAGGAGCTTTCACAACACACATCTCTGACCTGGCTTGAATTACACGCAATCGTGACCTTCCACGATAGCGTGTGTTGTACACAACACCAAGTTTCACTAAACAACAATATGCTATTAAAATATTATTAAAACTAGCCGTTATGAATAGTAATAACCACTTTTTGAAATTTTATAAATTTTATTTTTCAGAATGGACTTCATTTTTGGATTCGGAATATCGAAATTAGATTAGGGTGAAATTTTGGTGATTTTTAGATAACTTTCATATTTTGATGAATAGTGAAAATTACTAAATTTTAATTAAAAACAACTTTTTCAATCGAAATAATTAATAGTGATAAATTATTAATTTGAGTGGTTTTAAAGTATATTTAGAACATATTTTTACAATTTAATACAATGTTGGTCATTGGATGTAATTTCACATTTAAACCAGTTATAAACAAGTGTCAATCTTTTGATAGTTATTATCTCTTAAAAACACGCCTTTTGTTTTGACGACGGGAATTAATTAATTAATGCAACTGATATGTTTTGAATTTGGTAAAATAGAAATCATTTTTGAGTTCATAATATCAAATATAGCATAGGCCTAAATTTTGGTATTTTTCTGAAAACATTCAATTTTTGATGAATAGTGAAACCACTAAGTGGTAGGTTAAAAACTGAATTTTGCATAAAACTTAATTTTACCGCTTCTATGAATGGAATTTCGAAAATCCGAGAGACATGGTTAATATCAAGGACTAAAATGTTGTTCAATGAGATGAAAATAATTTTTTGGTGAATAGTAACTTTTTACTTTTTTTTACCACGGTTAAAAGTAAATAGAGTAATTAAGGGTAAAAATGATATTATTATTACCCTAACACATGTCCTAATTATATTGGACAAGTGTAATTCGACCAAAAACAAACTTAGGAATAAAATATGACCATTTAGGTCCATTTGGATTAGATTAGGACATTTATTATTAATTTATTTAAAGAAGGGTTAAAATAGTTAAAATCAATGTTTAATAAGTAAATCATTTTTAATATGGGGTTATACATAAGATAAATTCAACTATAAATATTCATTATAAAGATAAAAATATTTTCTACATGATGGTATTTTATTTATAATTTTTAGACATTAAATAATTTAATTTATTTATGACACAATTATGATGCAGTAATTATCTTATTTATGAAATATTGGCATAATTGATGTTATAAACACCAAAATAAATGTAATTTGAGACTTTTTATGAATTAAACTAATTTTCTAGGTTACTATGATATATTAGTTTTGATTTAATAAACTTGGTTTGAACATATAATTCTATTATGACTTTCACAAAAATCATATATGAAATAGTGTCAAAATTGACACAAAATAGTTTTTAAATCAAATATTATATTATTAATTGTTATTTTATTTCTAAAAATATAAGGTTCGGCCAAATGACTTATATACGGATATATATATTAATAATAAACAATTTGGGGTTCGTTTGGCATGTTATAGTAAGTGTATTAACCATATAGTGAAAGAAAACAAAAAGACACGGTAAAAGTTAAATTATTTAACTTAGAGTTAAATCTAATTGATAAGGTTAAAATAATACCCTAAACTTGTCTAAATCCTATTGGTTGATAGGATTTCGACCCATCCCCACTTTAGCTTCGAAATAAGCCCATTTGGAACCATTATAAACCGATTTTGACTTTAATATAAAATAATATTTTGAGATATTCCTAAGGTGCCCCTCTCCTCCCTTATAAAAGGGCACCTCCTCCCCCTCCTCCTCACACCAATTTGAGCAATCAAGCTCGGCCAACCCCTGCCAAAATTCCTTCTCCACTTCCCTAGAATAATCCTAGAGGTCCTGGTCTTCTTCAAAGACCAATCTTAGTTCCCTATGTGGAGGATTCAAAGAGACGTTTCAAAGAAGAGGTAATATCCATTACCAATCTTTTCAATTTCTTTCTTCTTCAACTTCTTCTTCTTTAGATGTTTCATGATAAAGTAATAACATCAGTATTACTAACATACTGATATGTTATTATAAATATGAAACAACCATAATTCATCTTCTATCCATCCTACGGAAAAATGAAATCACCGCGCGTGCGTACATACGGAATACCGTCTCCACGCCGTGGTGTAATCTATTTTCCGTCACCACCTTAATTGGATGGGTATAATGGTGTAATGAGTAACTATATATGATTATTATAAAATGATGTTGATACTGAAATAGTATACATACACTTCAACACAATTCCACGACCATGGGAACGATATCATCGCTCGTGCGTACGTACGGACTACCGTCTCCACGACGCGATGAGATTCATTCTCAATGATTAACCATTCATGAATGATTATAAAGTATATATAATAACTACTAATAAAATATATGACCTAATAATGATACTTGAATTATTTATATTTATATGTATGTCATATACTTAATTCCATTCGATTCAATAAGGAAACGAAAACAGCGTTCATGCGTACGTACGGACTACCGTCTCCATGAACGGTGTATTTCTTTCCATTTACTGATTTATTATATATGTATATTCTGAATATATATATATAAATCATGTTTTATATTCTGTAATTAATTAATCATGATCTAAGTAATCATATGAATAATTACAAGTTAAAAACACGAACGACAAATGAGACGATTTTACCCAAAATGCTACATTAACATGAATTTACAAAAGAACGGGTAATATAAAGTCATAAGTGGACCATATATGATATAATAACAATGAATATGATTCTGGAATAACTCAGTAACATGATTTAAATCATTATACATGAGGTTCGGACACTTACAAAGCAAGTCGGACCTAAGGTATGGGAAATATCACAATCTCATTTTTATCCGAGATTGTTTATACTTTGGCATTTACTGGGGGTGTATTTTATCATCCAAATCCATGTTTCCTCAATATGTAATATTGTTTCCATCCACCTACAATTTTTTTAAATCCTATTTTACCCTTCGGTGAGTTTTTAGTAAATGATATGAAATGAATCTTTTGTCGTTTTTCGTACGAGGTACTTTTTTGACTTTTCCGACAAAAGTATGAGAAGAATGTTTTTTTTAACTTATACGGCACGAATGGATTTTTACGGTTTTATAAAGCCTTATTTTCATGAATCTTCCTCCAAAAGATTTCATGACTATTTTCAATAAAATCTCTTTCTTTTAAAATTGCATGACGTTTTGTGAAAAGAAATTGATTTTGAAGAAGAAAGGATATTTTCCTCCAGAATTCATTTCAAGTGTTTTATCAAAATTATTTTCCATCTAAGATAACATAGGGTTCTGTTTCTATCCCTATTATTACATTGAATTGGTTTTGTTGTGATGGAATTATTTTTATGAATTCCTTTATCTTATATGAATTGTTTTATGATGTCACGATGTTTACGAATCCCATTTTTACTAAATGGGTTATGAAATGATGTATGATTTATGATTTTGTGGCACACATAAGAATGGTATCATTATGAGATGGGTGGGACCTATATCTCTCTCCAATGCATTGGGTAAAGATTTTATATCTCATGAGATAGATATGGATGAAATGGTAGGTTATACCGGTTTAGTGAAACAGGACTGAAACGAGGGTTACTCGATTCAGAAATGGACTTTGTCCACTAAGATAGTCTTGGTAATGAGTCTTGACTAACAAGAAATGATTCTCTATGATTATGTGTGTATGCCACAAAGTTTCATGTTTTAAGTTGTGATTATTGGGATTACATTTCACTACTATGATTTATCCCATGTTATGAAATTATGATCTCTTTTGCAGGTTACGTTTTTAAAAAGATATGTTCTTATGAATATGGCGTGATTGGTATTTCTTTTGTTTACCCTTACTGAGCATTTGAGCTCACCCTTTTATGTTTTCTTTTCCCCAGGATATAAAGAAAGGTTTTAGGTAAAAAAAGGGGAAGATCTTTATGGGAGATATTGTAGATCTTTCACCACGATTAGAAGATTACGTTCCGAGTTTCCAGAGACACTAAACTATTACGATCCTTGTGTGTGTATTTTTTCTAATGTACTATGTATTCCGCAAAAGTAATGTAATGTCCATGTACGTCAGGCTCCGGGTCTCTACAGTTGGTATCAGAGGAAAGGTTTAGTCAACCTTTGGAAACTAGGATGCGAGAACTTTAGTGAGATCCCTAGAGATATTTCTAAGGTGTGTCTAGGGATGTCTCTAAGGTTAAGTATACGTATAGGTTATAGTACTATAATTACGCTAACGATCATAGAATTAAACCTAAGATGTTATATATTGAAGGTACTCCCCCTTTATTATGTTGTTTTCCCTAGCATGATTTTTGCCTCTCACACTATTCTTTTTGGGTTTTAGACGATGGCTGGAACCCAAAGGAACCGTGTTGATCAATGAAATGGACAATGCAATGATTGCCCTCCTGAACAAACAAATGTTATGGGAGATGGAGTGAAAAATATTATTGTTATACTTACACAAGCTATGAATCATTCTAGACTTCCAAATGAACAGAGAAGGGAACACTATTCTATTGAGTCCTTCATGAGGCAACGTCCACCTTATTTCTATGGGTCTTCCGATCCACTTATTGCTGAACAATGGATCAGTACCACTGAAAAGATATTTTCAGTTCTTCAATGTTCTGAACATGATAAAGTCATCTTAGCAGTATATCGTTTGGAAGGTGAAGCTGATCAATGGTGGAATCTTATCAAGAATACGAGGCCAAGAGATGAAATTGAGTCCATGGAATGGGACGAGTTCAAGAACTTGTTTTTCAGTAAGTACTTCCCTCGTATTCTTCGAACAAAGATGGAAAAGGAGTTTCTTGAGCTGAAGCAGAAGGATGATGAATCAGTTGGTATATACGAAGCGAATTTTACAAGACTTGCAAGGTATGCATCTGGCATTATCATCCAACATGAAAGTAAAGTTGATCGATTTTTCAGTGGCTTAAAACCAAGTCTTCGAAGGGCATTAGCTATAAGAGACTTCAGTATCTATGAAGAAATTGTGCGTTGTGCTATCAAGGTAGAAATGGAAGTTAGTATTACATATCCATCTCATGGTTTTGACAAGAAACGAAAGATGGAGTTCAAGGAGAAATCTCAGACTAATGGTGAAAAAAAGATGAATGTTTCCTTATGCACAAAGTGTGGAAAGAAGCATGGTGGGGATTGTCTTAAAGGGACTAGAAAATGTTTTAAGTGTGGAAAAGAAGGTCATCGAGCGGCTGAGTGTCAATGTAATGGAAAAAGGGTTTCTAATGATGTGAATAAAGCAAACACTACAGAGAACGCACCAGCAACACTTCAATGCTTCAAGTGCAAGGAAATGGGGCATTATGCTAATAAATGCCCTAATCCAAGGGTTAGTGATGATCGACATGAGCAACCGCTTAAGGAAAAGGACAGAGGGAAGTCACATGCGATCACTATTGGTGATGTTTAATATGAAAACGATGTGGTGGAATGATTAAGTGTTTATGTAATGGGATTCCAAAATAATGTTGTATCATGGAGTATTGGAATATTTATGTGTTGGTCTAATGTGGTATTCAAAGTGCTTGAGATATTTTTGGAAATAAGATGATATGCGCATAATGAAGGGAAAACGAGAAAATGAAATGTTTAACAGTATTCATGAGCTCATGATTGATATAAGGACAAAGTGATGTCATGGTTTGAGTATATAGAATTTTGAGGATTTTGGTATGTGAAAAGTGTTAACTTTTAACTGCATTCAAGTTTTCACTATGGTTCAATGGGTATTCAAGAGAATACATGATTAAGGTATTCACATGTTTGTAATTTGACCAGCAAGATATATCTTATGATATATGGGGGATAAATGATGGAATTCACGTAATTGTTCTGTGACATTTCAAGTAACCATTTTCTTTATACTATGAGCTTGGACCGAAGTATTTTAGATAAGCTTGGAATGGATTATGTTAGACATAAGTTAGTATTGTTTAATGATAGAAGTTTTTTTCGCGATATTATTGATGGGATCTTATAGTAATATAGTTTTAGAAAAAGGACAACCTGCAGGACGGGCGACAGCCCATCGCGTCGGACAAGGCTGTGGGAATCGAACCCACAACCGAAGTGCGACTGGCCTTTATCGCCTACCACTGGCCTACAGGAAGTCCCTGTTTAGTAGAAACTAGTTTTATTATATTTAGCAGTATGATATATGAAGTATAAGTCCATTTTAGGAACCATATATGATTAATCTCACTATAGAATGACTTATGTATATTTAATAACTTTTTGCTAACCTTTTGTTTGAGACAGATGGAATGACCCGTCATTCTATCACAAGATCTGCTAACACTTCACGAATAACAAATTCAACTTCATTTATTTAAGAGATGAAGTGGAAATTGTTCAAGGCACGAACAACAGTGAGATTGTACCAAAATAAAGTAAGTATTTATTCTAATTCAAATTCTTTAACTTTAGGGAAATGATCTTGAAAACCAAAAAATGTTGTCCTAGTGCCCTTATATCCGATGAATCAGACGGTACCCTAGATCGTCACAAATTTATGGCTTTGTGATTGCTGGCTTTTCCATAGCCATGTTCTCTACCACTCTCCATCAGAACATGATGGTTAGATTTCTCTTCCATATCCATATTTTCACCTATGTGGAAACCCAGTGATTAGTTTATTTGGGTAACCGTTACGTTTCATACTTTCGTTTTTAAAGATTGGTTTTGGTATTCCTTTTTACGATGTGGGTTTCGATTAAATAAACTTTCGAATAGTAAACCATTTATAACCCCGACAAATTTCGAGGGCAAAATTTATTTTAAGGGGGGTAGAATGTAACACCCCGAGATTTTATGAAAAATATTATTTTTAATTTCATTAATGTCTTGTGTTATATGCTAAACCAAAAGGAGCTTTCACAACACACATCTCTGACCTGGCTTGAATTACACGCAATCGTGACCTTCCACGATAGCGTGTGTTGTACGCAACACCAAGTTTCACTAAACAACGATATGCTATTAAAATATTATTAAAACTAGCCGTTATGAATAGTAATAACCACTTTTTGAAATTTTATAAATTTTACTTTTCAAAATGGACTTCATTTTTGGATTCGGAATATCGAAATTAGCTTAGGGTGAAATTTTGGTGATTTTCGGATAACTTTCATATTTTGATGAATAGTGAAAATTACTAAATTTTAATTAAAAACAACTTTTTCAATCGAAATAATTAATAGTGATAAATTATTAATTTGAGTGGTTTTAAAGTATATTTAGAACATATTTTTACAATTTAATACAATGTTGGTCATTGGATGTAATTTCACATTTAAACCAGTTATAAACAAGTGCAATCTTTTGATAGTTATTATCTCTTAAAAACACGCCTTTTGTTTTGACGATGAGAATTAATTAATTAATGCAACTGATATGTTTTGAATTTGGTAAAATAGAAATCATTTTTGAGTTCATAATATCAAATATAGCTTAGGCCTAAATTTTGGTATTTTTCTGAAAACTTTCAATTTTTGATGAATAGTGAAACCACTAAGTGGTAGGTAAAAAACTGAATTTTGCATAAAACTTAATTTTACCATTTATGTGAATGTAATTTCGAAAATACAAGAGACACTGTTAATATCAAGGACTAAAATGTGGTTCAATGAGATGAAAATAATTTTTTTGGTGAATAGTAACTTTTTACTTTTTTTTACCACGGTTAAAAGTAAATAGGGTAATTAAGGGTAAAAATGATATGATTATTACCCTAACACATGTCCTAATTCTATTGGACAACTTTAATTCGACCCAAAACAAACTTAGGAATAAAATATGACCATTTAGGTCCACTTGGATTAGATTAGGACATTTATTATTAATTTATTTAAAGAAGGGTTAAAATAGTTAAAATCAATGTTTAATAAGTAAATCATTTTTAATATGGGGTTATAAATAAGATAAATTCAACTATAAATATTCATTAGAAAGCTAAAAATATTTCCTACATGATGGTATTTTATTTATAATTTTTAGACATTAAATAATTTAATTTATTTATGACACAATTATGATGTAGTAATTATCTTATTTATGAAATATTGGCATAATTGATGTTATAAACACCACAATAAATGTAATTTGAGACTTTTTATGAATTCAACTAATTTTCTAGGTTACTATGATATATTAGTGTTGATTTAATCAACTTGGTTCGAACATATAATTCTGTTATGACTTTCACAAAAATCATATATAAAATAGTGTCAAAATTGACAGAAAATAGTTTTTAAATCAAATATTATATTATTAATTGTTATTTTATTCTTAAAAATCTAAGGTTCGGCCAAATGACTTAGATAAGGATATATATATTAATAATAAACAATTTGGGGTTCTTTTGGCATGTAATAGTAAGTGTATTAACCATATAGTGAAAGAAAACAAAAAGACACGGTAAAAGTTAAATTATTTAAATTAGAGTTAAATCTAATTGATAAGGTTAAAATAATACCCTAAACTTGTCTAAATCCTATTGGTTGATAGGCTTTCGACCCATCCCCACTTTAGCTTCGAAATAAGACCCTTTGGAACCATTATAAACAGATTTTGACTTCAATATAAAATAATAGTTTGAGATATTCCTAAGGTGCCCCTCTCCTCCCTTATAAAAGGGCACCTCCTCCCCCTCCCCATCACACCAATTTGAGAAATCAAGCTCGGCCACCCCTGACAAAATTCCTTCTCCACTTCCCTAGAATAATCCTAGAGGTCCGGGTCTTCTTCAAAGACCAATCTTAGTTCCCTAATTGGAGGATTCAAAGAGGCGTTTCAAAGAAGAGGTAATATCCATTACCGATCTTTTCAATTTCTTTCTTCTTCAACTTCTTCTTCTTTAGTTGTTTCATGATAAAGTAATAACATCAGTATTACTTACATACTGATATGTTATTATAAATATGAAACAATCCTAATTCATATTCTATCCATCCTATGGAAAAATGAAATCACCGCGCGTGCGTACGTTCGGAATACCGTCTCCACGCGGTGGTGTAATCTATTTTCCGTCACCACCTTAATTGGATGGGTATAATGGTGTAATGAGTAACTATATATGATTATTATAAAATGATATTGATACTGAAATAGTATAAATACACTTCAACACAATTCCACGACTATGGGAACGATATCATCGCTCGTGCGTACGTACGGACTACCGTCTCCATGACGCGATGAGATTCATTCTCAATGATTAACCATTAATGAATGATTATAAAGTATATATAATAACTACTAATAAAATATATGACCTAATAATGATACTGGAATTATTTATATTTATATGTATGTCATCTACTTAATTCCATTCGATTCAATAAGGAAACGAAAACAGCGTTCATGCGTACGTACGGACTACCGTCTCAATGAACGGTGTATTTCTTTCCATTTACTGATTTATTATATATGTATATTCTGAATATATATATATATAAATCATGTTTTATATTCTGGAATTAAGTAATCATGATCTAAGTAATCATATGAATAATTACAAGTTAAAAACACGAACGACAAATGAGACGATTTTACCCAAAACGCTACTTTAACATGAATTTACAAAAGAACGGGTAATATAAAGTCATAAGTGGACCATGTATGATATAATAACAATTAATATGATTCTGGAACAACTCAATAACAAGATTTAAATCATTATACAGGAGGTTCAGACACTAACAATGCAAGTCGGACCAAAGGTAAGGGAAATATCACAATCTCATTTTTATCCGAGATTGTTTATACTTTCGCATTTACTGGGGGTGTATTTTATCATCCAAATCCATGTTTCCTCAATATGTAATATTGTTTCCATCCACCTACAATTTTTTAAATCCTATATTACCCTTCGGTGAGTTTTTATTAAATGATATGAAAGGAATCTTTTGTCGTTTTTCGTACGAGGTAATTTTTTGACTTTTCCGACAAAAGTACGAGAAGAATGTTTTTTTAACTTATACGGCACGAACGGATTTTTACGGTTTTATAAAGCCTTATTTTCATAAAGCTTCCTTCAAAAGATTTCATGACTATTTTCAATAAAATCTCTTTCTTTTAAAATTTCATGACATTTTGTGAAAAGAAATTGATTTTGAAGAAGAAAGGATATTTTCCTCAAGAATTCATTTCAAGTGTTTTATCAAAATTATTTTCCATCTAAGATAACATAGGGTTCTGTTTCTATCCATATTATTACATTGATTTGGTTTTGTTGTGATGGAATTATTTTTATGAATTCCTTTATCTTATATGAATTGTTTTATGATGTCACGATGTTTACGAATCCGATTTTTACTACATGGGTTATGAAATGATGTATGATTTATGATTTTGTGGCACACATAAAAACGGTATCATTATGAGATGGGAGGGACCTATATCTCCCTCCAATTCATTGGGTAAAGATTTTATATCTCATGAGATAGACATGGCTGAAATGGTAGGTTATACCGGTTCAGTGAAACAGGACTGAAACGAGGGTTACTCGATTCAGAAATGGACTTTGTCCACTAAGATAGTCTTGGAAATGAGTCTTGACTAACAAGAAATGATTCTATATGATTATGTGTGTATGCCACAAAGTTTCATGTTTTAAGTTGTGATTATTGGGATTACATTTCACTACTATGATTTATCCCATGTTATGAAATTATGATCTCTTTTGCAGGTTAAGTTTTTAAAAAGATATGTTCTTATGAATATGACGTGATTGATATTTCTTTTGTTTACCCTTACTGAGCATTTGAGCTCACCCTTTTATGTTTTCTTTTCCCCAGGATATAAAGAAAGGTTTTAGGTAAAAAAAGGGGAAGATCTTTATGGGAGATATTGGAGATCTTTCACCACGATTAGAAGATTACGTTCCGAGTTTCCAAAGACACTAAACTATTACGATCCTTGTGTGTGTATTTTTTGTAATGTACTAAGTATTCCGCAAAAGTAATGTAATGTCCATGTACATCAGGATCTAGGTCTCTACATGAATTGTCTAGATGGTGGTGAGAATGTAACACCCTAAAGATTTAAAAAATAAATTTAAATTCATGAAACACTGAATCTATACCTAATGAAACTTATTTTAATGATTTTGTTATAAAATAGCAGTTAAACATAATTTTTTCCACTTATATGATTTTAATTTCAAAAAACAGACATATATGGTTGTGATTAGTAACTTATTTGGAATATAAAAGAACCGACTTGTTGTTTTTGTGAATAGTAGCATACCCTTATGTATAGTAATAAAAATAGTAATATGACCCTTATAAATAGTAACTCTTATTATTATTTTATTTTATTAAGGTTATAAAATAATGAGATCATTATTAATTTTTTCAGTTGATATAAAATGAGTTATTGTTTTAAAATTTTTATTTTTCAAATAAATTATGATTTTTTTAAAAAATTAAATTAATGTTATTTAGAAAATTATTATTCAAAAAACGGAGTTCATTTTTTAATTATACATGTCGAAAATTGGTTAGGGTGATTTTTTGGGATTTTTCTAAAATACTAGAAATTTTTTAGAACAGTTAAATTCTCTAATTTAGGAAAAATGAAAAATAAATGAATTTATGCAACATGCTTGAGTCATGGATGATGGAAATGGAAATTTGTTAGGAATAAAGTTGTATAATTACTATTTGTGGACAAATGAATCAACACTATTCATTGTCCTGTGTAAAAATATTAATGTAATGATTAAAATAATGACAAACCCCTCCTCTCCTTCATTATAAATACCACCCTTAACACCCTCTTTTTATCACACCTCTCAAACTTTTATAATTGCTTAGATTCTACCCAATACCCATACCAAGGCCCTTAAACACGTTTAGAGCCTAGTGGTCTCATGAAAAGGCCATAACTAAAGGCCTTAAAAAGGATCTCAAGGAGAAGAGATCAAGAGGTAAAAATCATCTTTCATTTTTTATGTTTTCTTTTTAATTATTTTCTTTTATATACTCTATTATCCTCCCCTTATCCAAGAGGTATGAAAGCTACAGTATTATACAATTTTTGAATTTTTAATATTTTTATTGAATAACTCATCAGCATTCTTCCTCTCATATTCCACTATTTCTAAAATTAAAAACCCCATCTGTGATGTGTCGATTTACCAACATTGTGGACAATGTGTCTTTAATTTCCTTTACTTCCTTAAAATATGGATATAAAAATAAAAAAAAATTAAAATATGATTTTAAAGATTATGTTATGACCTCAATTATGTTCTGTAATTAACTTATATGTATAATATTAAATGTATATTCTAAAATAAGTTCTTAATAATCGAAGAACCCCCAAAATGATATAAATGAGTATCACTAATGATTTATCTAATTATTCATCCACATACCATATAACCAAAATGATTTATCGAATAATTTAATATTTTGAAAACATAATATCACAATATCATTCCACTTCCTAAGTTTTTCTACCATTTTATAAGAAAATTATTTACAAATCAACCTTGGAAATCATGTGAAGCATGCACAAAAAATGGAAATAACAAAATGTTATTAATAAATGGATCAAATAATGTTATCAAATGATCATATAAGGTATCATAAAGCTGAATATTTTTCATTAAAATATTAATAACACTTCATTAACCATTATACAATAGTTTTTAATAATTTTGAATTAAGAACCCAAGGTAAGGGAATTCATAACCCAATTTCCATTCTTTAGGTTAGTCGTCAAAATCATTAACTATACAGTATTAAGATTATTTTTGTGATGAATTTTTGGTTATATTATGTTTTATTATGTTCTAATATAATTTATTCACATATTACTTTCATTATATTAATTTATCACATCCATTATATGGTAATGGAATTTATTTATAAGATACTCTATTAAAATTCTATTTTATGAGATTCCAAAACAATGTTTTTTATGAAATTATTCACGTTTTATAATTATTTTATAGTTTTTTGGAATTATTTATGATTTAATGTAGTACATACATCTCCATACAATGAAATCGGTATGTGTATGTTGGAGTTCGGTCGTATGGTTACTCCAAGTGGTACTGTGTTGGTTATACCATAAGGTAGCTGTGAGGGTCACATTGTAAGGTAGCCATGAGGGTTAAAAATTTTAAGGCAGCCACAATGGATTCAATATAAGTAATTAATGTCCAAATATACCTTTATTGTTTTATATGTGTTCTAAAATATTTTATGTAAATCTCATGTTTCACAATGTACGTATATAAGGGTGAGAAGTTTGCCTTTGTGAAAATGATTTCATAGGATTATAAGTTTTCATGGAATAATGGTTTATTTACTTCTTTCTATATCCCTTACTGAGTTTTTATGCTCATACCATGTTTTTAACTGTTTTTTATTAGTTATAAGGATGTGTAAGAGAAATAATTAAGTCAAGTTAAATGTTATGATTTTTTTTCAAAGAAATAATGTAATTATTTTGTGTCAATAATTTGATTTTTTGGAAGAAATGGATATTGTTTTAGTGGTTCCCACTTTGTATACTTGTGGGTTGATATGTATGAGTAATATAAAATCTTGTTAAAACCCTAAATTGAAAATATATTTGGAATTTTAAATATGTTAAATCTAGTTTAATTAGCTAGGGTATGTAATATTTAAAGCCATGTCCTTATAGAAGGACCAATAGAAACTCAGTACTCTAACACCCCCATCCTCAATGAAGCTAATACAACCTTTGTAAAAACTCATGGGTTAGAGAGATACAAATTTCCATTAGTTAATAACCCACAACTTCCTCTGATAACAAGATCAACATTAGCTTCTTTGTTGGAAGTGCACCGACCTACTTCACTAAGGTGGAAAAACCTCTTTTAGGAAGAACAAAAAACCCCCCTGATTCAGTGTGTAGCTCTTGAGTATATCTGAATTTATCTTCAACCATAATAAATATAGAATTATTAATAGGTTTAGATACATCATCCTCCACACTAATAAATGGAGTGATATGATGACATCCAACTTCCATCCATTTTTAGAAACATAACAAATGACAAAATAAATATCCAATCATACAAAGAATATCTAGATTTTTAAAAGGTAGCAGTGAAGCTAGAAGACTTTCCCAAATAAATATAGTTGATGGGTTACATCAACTCGAGCTTAATATACATGGATATTACAACATTTTAGCTGAATATCTAGTACATTTCAATAATAAATGCATGGGGACCATAATTATTTAGTGTTATTGGAATCTTGTAATCAAATCATATATCCGAGGGAAGGATCTTCAACATCTCCTATAAATATCTACACCTCTTTTCACTTCTACAAAAAAAATTTCTCCATAACTCAGAGAAAGGAAACATAAGAATGGTTTGAGTTAAGATGATCAATGAAGGTAAATAAATAAATTCATAAGAATAACATGAACAAAAGGGTATGGAATATGATCCTAACATTTGAAGATCATACCCTGCATATGACAGATTATAAAATAGATTGAAATTAATCATAAGGAAATAATTATCAGGATCCATGAGAGAATAACATAGGAATAAAAAATGGAATTGTGGAAAAAAATAAGCACATAAAAAGTATATTTAAAGGAATCCTACCAAGTCATTTGAAACATGTTAGTCTTGGGTTAATCACCTATGAGCCTTCTTTGGTCTTGGGATTCCCTCCTATGTACCCTCTTGTTTTAGGATTGGGATGTCCTCCCATGTACTCTCTTATTTCAGGATTAGGATGTCCTCTTGTGTACCCTATTGGTTTGGGAATGTGATGTTATCCACTATTCCCTCTTGTTTGGGGATTGGGATGTTCTCACCTATTCCCTTTGAGATCATAAAACATTTATAATTTCCCAATGCATTAGAGGGAGATATAGGTAACACCTATCAAATAATGAAATCATACATGCATGTTCCATATCAAATTCAGCATATCACAACCCATTAAAATATATGGGTTTTATAAACATCAAATAAATACTAAGTAAAATGGTAATCAATAAAATTTCATCACATAATGACCTATGGAAAAGATATAGGTTTTAAAATCATTTAATTGAAGTATTACCCATGAAAAATAATTGGATTTCAAAACAATATAAGCAGCGTAAAAGAAACATAATTCATAAAGAATATGTCATTAAGCAAAACTCATTCATAGAAAGGATATTAATAGAACCTTTAGAAAATGTCCTATAATTTCATGATTAACATAAATAGATGTCATATTAGGTGGAAACTAATGTTGAAACAGCTTTTGAAAACATTTCTTGAGTAAAATATCCTTTCTTGTTTGAATTTTTTTTAATGCATATAAAAATTTGAAAAACATTTTCGTAGAAAATATCATTGAAAACATATAAATAAGACTCGAAATCATTCTGAAAACTATTTTACAGTAAATTAATTTTTTTAAAAAAATTTCTTATATATTAACCATTTAAAAATGAAAAGGGTACTGGGAAGAAATGATGGTGGGTAAATACATACATGTCGTATGAAGTCAAACGACCATTCCTTCTACATGGTAAATATGGTAAAAAGTTACTTATTTAGAAAATGAAAAGAACATTACCTTGAACTTATTGGTTAAAAATGGTAAAAATTTATTTAAAAGATTATAAGAAAATGATATAATATTCTCATAAACCCTTTTTAGAAAACATAGATTTCCATCCGAAGGGAGGGTAAAGTGAAGATATCTTAAAAACTCATTATTATGCATTAAAGAGTATAAATACGGTACCGATATAAGATTTTATCATGAGTAACTAGAGGAGAATAAAATTAATGAATGTCATTGAGATATGGATCAAAATAATTCATCAAAGTAAGCATAAACATAAACAATCTCAAAAAAATGAGTATATAGACTCAATAAACTCATATAACTTGGTTGTAAAGACCCGAAATTTCCATGTTTTTTTATATATATGATAATTTTACGAGTCCGTGAAAATTGATGGCGCATGATTTCGAGGCCCATAGTTCCCAGAATAAATTTCTAAAATTTTTATCTGGTACGTTCTATTAATGTACGAGTGGGTTTTTATAACTTTTGAAATGGTGATCGAAATTGAAATCCGAGGGAACCATTGAACTCGCAACACCGATATTCTCTTAAAGAGACATTCATCTCGATGACAGTGGGTTGAGAGTGAAAGATAGTTTTTCTGTTTTTTGTGAATGAATAAAATAAAATAATGTTTTGTAGCTTTATTTTTATTTTGTTTGTTAAAACCTCCAAGTTAAAGTTGAGTTGGGGACCACCCGAACCTAACCCTTTATGAGAGGTTATGGTGGTGGGGACCACTGAAACCTAAGCTACCATGAGAGGTTATGGTGGTGGGACCACCTGAGGCCTAAAATTCTAAACTCCTACAATAAATGAGTGAGAGCCTCTTGACCTCCTCTACCTAAATGGTGCCAACACACATACCATTAATCTTTCCAATACACCACTTAGTTGGGCCAAATTTAATTTAATCTAATTTTAATTGTGCCAACGATTAAATTGGGGAAACACGTTTATTATTGGATATCTATTTTATTTGGTGGAATAGGGGAGATGAGGAACTTGGGAGAAATCACCCAATGCAGAATGCTCCACTGATGAAGAACACCGATGAGGAACACCTTCGACTATGAAGAATTACCTCGACTTCGAATTTCTTCCTCATAACTTCCTTCAACGTAGGATGTGTTCATCTACAACGAATCGACATCCACCTTTTCGCACCAACATAAACAAACAATGAATATATATGGAATTAATTTAAGTATAATTTTATTCCCTTGATTATTCCCTTCTAAAACAAAGAACACGGATCAACTTATTATCATGTTGATCTGAGGATATTTTCCTTACAGGTTGGTAATAATTGTTGCAGGATGTTGTAGGGGTTTAATGCTGTTTGATTATCACTTCACAAGTACACCCCTTCATTTATATTGCGAGTTGAGAAGAATCATTACGGGAGTGTTTGATGTGATTTGTTCTTCTGAACCTCTTTCTTCTTCTCTAAGGAGGAGAGTGTGAGCCAAACTAATATGGCCCGTCCTCTCCGTAACCCATGCATTGTTTTGCGATGTTCATCAAAACGGAGGAAGGCGAGGAAGGCGATGACGACGATGAAGGGAATGAAGGAAACGACGCTGCCACCGGCGGCCTCCACAACCAACGACACCCTTGCAACGCTTCGGCCTCAGCGAAAAACTGGCCTTGTGCCGCCGTTGGATGAACCGGCCCCAACTGCGCCACCCTAACCCCAAGTCCGACCCACCCCAAGCCGTG
This sequence comes from Viscum album, assembly GCA_963277665.1. NCBI lineage: Eukaryota > Viridiplantae > Streptophyta > Magnoliopsida > Santalales > Viscaceae > Viscum > Viscum album. The sequence continues at coordinate 552,545,314 of OY728146.1, forward strand.
CCCCCACAGCCCTCCGAGCCGAACCGGCCCCGCACCCCATACCGAGCCACCTTCGTGGAACCCATCGGGCTGAGCCGCCAACATATCACCCTCGGGGCGGAACCGCCCTCGTGCCAACCTGCAACCAGTCCGGGCCCTCGCGGCCGGTCTACGCCCTCATGGCTCTCCGTGGCCCCTCACGGCCTACTGCACTGGACCCATCAGGCCAGGCCAGAGTCAACAGGTCATACCGGGTCAACCTAGACCCACTACAACCCATTTACACTCCTTCAACCATTTGTTTGGCACCAGACGTCCGTTAAACGAACCGTCAACGACACTGGAAATCTTGGAGCATGATAGTCCCTTTTATATACCCCAACAGAATTTATGGTATAGTTGAGATACGGTCAGGTTGTATCATGCACGAATCCAACAGGGTCCCTAAGACTAAAAGTTTAATAAGTCAAAAACTGGGTGTCCAATTGATGCATCATCTATTGTGTTGAGACCCCTATGACATGGCAGACCTTTGAGATACTTCTTCATGGGACTTTGTGATAGTTGTAGTATAAAATAGTAGCTCAGGGAGAGGATCCTCTCAGTGACGAGTGAGCTTAGTGCGGAGACCTAGTAGATAGATGAGACTTGACTACTGATGACCGTTTTGACTTGGAGTGAATCTACTAGCCCAGTGGGGAGTGCCTTGGTGTCGCGGCAGACCCACGGTACTCGACATGAGGAGTACCTCAAAAGACTACGAGGGGGAGTGCGCTTGGTGTCGCTACAGACCCACGGCGGGGAGTGCCTCTGTGTGATGAAGTATACCCATGGTACTTGATAGGAGTAGTACCTCAGTAGTCCAAGGTTAGTGGGAAGCGCGCTTGGTGTCGTGGCAGGCTCACTGTACTTGATATATCAGGAGTTCTCCAGCAGCCAAGGTTTCAATAATGTGACAATGTATGTCACTTGATACTACCCCTAGAATATAATCCTGGTTGAGGTGAGTTAGTTTTTCTTTTTTTTCCCACTGATTGAGATGGATCACTTGATAACTTAGGTATATATATGGGCATATACCTAAGTAGGGTTATCTGTTGATTAAATTCTTTGTGTTTTATCCTTGTTGGATTTTTGTGAGACCTTGAGGGTCTCGGGGTCCCTACTAAGTATCGTTATACTCACCCCTACATTGGATATTCCCACACTTTGTTGCATTGGATGCAGGCGATGGAAAACATTAATTGATACTGAGAGCCCCAGGACTGGACAGTACCTGGAGGTGGATCTTACGACGAGTCGGTACACAGAGGAGACGGATGGACAAGGAGTGCTAAAGAGGCGATCTATACCTACCCTTCAGGTAGGAACCTTAGAGGATGATCCAGTATTTGTTTTCATTTTTCATCAGTTGTACCTCTACTTTCAGTTTCTTGTACATTACTATTGGGCTTGTATTTCCAGACCCTTTTACTTTTCATCACCCTCTTTGTTATACTGTTTTACTTAGTGTTTTGTATTCAGTTGTGTGCTCAGTTGTGTGTGTTTACAGGTTATAAAGGCATAGCCATACCAGTTTTAGGTAATACGCCTTTGGTGCTAGTCTCCAGCCCCTAGCCTATGGAAGGAGGACTTGGGGTTAGTCATGGAACGGGCCCCGGGGATGGGTCGTGGAAAATTGGTATCAGAGGAGTCAGTTATACCATAGAACTTTGGACTCTGACCTTTTCTGTGAAGTAATATTGTTAAGCATAGTGAGTGTGGTTTTTAGTTCAGGGAGTCCAGTGTTGGTGTGGCGGTTGATGTATCCATAAACAAGGACCCTGACGTCTGATTTCTGACTTAGTGCACAAAAACACTAATTGCATATGTGTTTTCAAAATTTGTCTTTATGTCAGATCACCAGCTTAGCTCAGCAGGTATAAATTTTAATTGTAGCACACATGTTTCTTTTCAAGATGCCTCTATACAGAAAAACAACTAGATATCTAAGAGTTGTACGAACAGATATCCCACCGAGTGACGAGACCTCGGTGCAGGGCCCTTTTCCAGCAGAGGTACCAGCGGTACCACTCCCTATTGGGCCACTAATGCCACCAGCCCTAGCAGCAGATGGTGTATGCTGCTTGAGCCTGTTTCACGAGTTCCAACGCCAGAGGCCACCTAGGTTCAGGGGAGATATAGACTCAAAGGCAGCTGATGATTAGATAGAGGTTGTGGTGAGAGTTTTGCAATTGGTAGGGACACCAACAGACCTCAGGGTGATTCTTGCTGCCAGCCTTCTATAGGCAGTAGCAGGCAGATGGTGGAGCTAGATGTTCCAAGTCCACGACAAGGTGACGCTTCTCTAGGAAGACTTCAAGAGCCTGTTTTGGGCATATTTTGTTCCAGATAATATTCGCGTAGTGAACATTCAGGAGCTAGTACATATGCAGTAGGGCAACATGAATATAGATTAGTACTCAGTGAGGTTCACAGAACTCTCACGCTACTCCACGAATATGGTGCATGACCATTCTTTAGGGCCCGAACCTTTAAGCAGGGACTCAGGTAGGAGATCAGAGATTCAGTGATCTCACTCAGCATCCCAACATAGGTAGGGGTGTTAGAGAGAGCCCTCCTAGTGGAGCGTTTCTTTGCTAAGCAGTTTCTAGCAGTGAGATCCACCACTAGTAGATACGTAGCTGAGCCTTCTGTAGATGGTAGCAGATAGATTTCACAGAGGTCTAAGAGGACCAAAACTATAGGTGGATGACCGCATGAATCAAGATCTGTTGTGCGGGGCACACGAAATGAATATATTAATTCCAGGAGCAGGTAGTGTTATGAATGAAGCGGGTAGGGTCACATGGATCGTGACTGTCTGACCCGCCGTTCAGATGATCAGCTGACGATCGATGGATCACCCAGGCAAGGACAGAGGTTCAACTGAGGAGGTACGTAGGGAGTAGGATGACGTGGCATATCAGCTGGTCGTGTAGCTGGAAATGGGAGACGATTCATGTTTTTATCGCCACCACCACTAGGAGTCCTCCCCAACTGTATGAAGCAGGTGGACATGGGAGAACTCAACTTCAGGCTGCTGAGGCTTACAATCATAGTGCTTTAGAGATGATTCAAGGTATGATATGTGTCTACTCAACCATAGCTTTAGTACTTATAGACACAGGTTCCAGTCATTATTTTATTGCCACTGTCCTCATTCAGAGCTCAGAGATTTCGATGGAGACATTGGCTCGATCCTTACAGCTAGAGACTACTACGAGAGTAGATTTGATGATTAGACACTTGTGCCGACAATGTGAGCTTACTCTAGGAAGAAACTTATTTATGTATTACACTTTTTATTCCAATTACTATTGATATGATATCCTTTTCCACAATACTATTACTAAAATTTTGAATTAATAGTTATTTGTACCCCTTTCACTCTCATTAATCCCTCCCATGATTCATTATGTAACCTCATTAAACATCCAAAATTATCATGCATTTTTTCCATGACATGTTTTTATTCAAGAAACCTCCATGTACTATTCCACTTATTTACAAACATTTAGTTTTGGATGATGTACTTACATACCCCATATACATTAATTCATTATATCTAAGTGATTTGATTCCTATTTCCCTCTCATTTAAACATTTTATGAATCATTATGTTAAGTCATTACGTTGTTTGAATGTCAATTAGATTTTCCATGATGGACATTTTTTTGGTTTATACCCACAAACATTTCTAGTCAAGGGTATTCACCTAGTTGTACCTATAATTATTTTATTGTGAACTTATATGTATTCGAACCACAATTCTTAATCATGGAATTAAATTTGATGAAATATGTTTTTTTACATGTTCTATGTGAAAATTTTATGCATGCACAAGATATTATTATGATTTGTGCACCCATATAGTGCTCAATGAATTGGGTAATGTTTAAGTCTCATGAGACACCGTATATGGTGCATGAGAGGTTATCCTAATAACATATGTTAAGATGTATTGACGCTTTACCTATAAATATGATTATGATTTCATGTTTCATTTTTTCCCATTCCCACGATTCCTTTATGTTATGATGCTATATCTTGCATTATTGTTCATGTTTACGACTCTCGTAACTTTTATGTCACATTTAAATGAATATGGTATAACATATAATACTTTCATCATGTTTTTTTATTATTCCCTTACATGGATTTATTTATTACCCATTTTTTATATATAACCATAGGTTATCCAATACAGTTTTAAGAACAATGTAAAATTATGAGCACATTAAGGATGTTTTCAATAATGTTGGTGTACCACTTTTTTAAAGTCGTTATGTAATGTACTAAATTACCCTAAGAAACTATAATAATTGATATTATAGATTTTATTTGATGAATTATTATTTAATAATTCATGAATTGATTTTTAATAAAGAATAGGGTTTTTACAGTTGTCATCAAAGGAATGTCTAGTTATTTTTGGGGTAAATATTTCAAAGCTCTAGTGAAATCCATTGGGATAACACTAGATATAAGAAAAAATACCTATGTTGTGGTAATGTATAAGGTATGTGGGTTCCAAGAAAATAAATCTATGTCAAGATACTATAAATGGGTGTGGCTCTAGAACATATGTACTAAGGGGTAAAACCCCACAAATGATGTATTGAGCTAGAATCGACTAAGAACTAGTGCATTAAAATGGGTCTTTATCCACACCTATTTTCACACTCCTTAGGTATATTATTTTATAAATTAAAAATGTAATTATGAGACATTATTGAAGGAAAAAAATCCATTAGGTTTAAATATTATGAAATAGATTATGGATATCTTATATTGGAGCCTAGATATTCACTTGTCAAGGAAATATATGTCATTTATAATTTATCACTTTAATGTTATTGGATTCCCATATATATTTTTTATAGCTTAAATTTACTCATACCTAATTTTAATTTTATTATACTAAAGGGATGAAAATAATAGGAACCAATATAATAATCAATGTGATAGGAAATCTGATGAATTCCCAAATGTGTTACCTAACATGATGAGATATAAAGTAAGATATCATGTGATTATGCCCAAATAGTTATCAAAAATAAAAATTTAAAACTGGAATATAGTTTAATGTAAGAAATATTAATGAATAGTAGGATTATGTATTAGGGAAGTTCATTTGAAAAAGGCTATAAAGAAAAGAAGATTCAATTTCCTGTGTGTCAAAAATGTGGAATGAGACACTAATGGAAATTCAATAATGGGAATCAAAGGTTTTATAAGTATGGATTAATTGGGCATAAAGTAGGAAGTTTCCAAAAAAATAAGAGTATGATAAAAGGAAATAAATTACAAACTATTTAACACTTTTTTGTTCAATGTATTATGTGTGGTGAATATAGGCATTATCTGAGATAATTCCAAAATTCAAGGGTTAAATTCGGGATTAAGGAATGGCTTATAGAATGGAAATCATTAAAGTTTAATTATTGAAGGGATTATGTAGTATTATTTTACAATGAAATTTAATAATTAGCATATCAAGGAAATTAATGATAAAAGGGTCATGAAACATTTTAGGACTGTTCCAGAAAAAAATTATTTAAGGATTTTAAACATTTATTGAATGGTATTGATAACCCATAAAAGTTATTTAGTGACAAGGTGATATTTTTAAAAACACATGATTGTTGGATTGATAACCTTTATTATGTGTTTGATTTTTGGATAATAAAAAAGTGTATTGAGATGATATGTCTATGTCTAATTTTTTTTAAAAGTGTTGAAACCACTTTGGATGTTTATGTGATAGATGTAAATCATGAATAATGATATTTTGGGAAACATTTTGGAGGATCATTTTTTTTTGATTTTTAGGTGAGGTTGATGTTTTATTGGGATGATGTATTTATACCCATTAGGTTTAATATAAAATAATATTTGTGGTGAATGCTATTATGAATTGGGAGATGTAAACATAAAGGGTATGAGACAACCTTTTATGTTAAATTTTTTTTTAACATTGAGATTATTGGTATTATTTAGGATATAGAAGCATTTATTTATGGAATAATATATGTTAGACCTTTGAGATTTTTTTATTAAATTTTGTAGATTAATGTATTATTTTTTATTCATTTTAAATATTAATTTACATTATGATAACCATTTTGGATTTAGTAAAAGGTAGAAGGAATAACTTTTTATTCTTTGTGGATTATGAGATCCATCAGAATCTTATTATAGTGCTTCATTTATAATATAAATTCATATTTAATACTATTAATTTGGAGAATATTTTGATATTTTAGTGGAAATTTATTAAAGGATGAAATTATACTAGTAATGTAAGTATATTTTCTTATTATAATTATATTGATGGTAAAGGAATTCCTTAACTCTAGGAAATAAATCTTGAAGAAAATTGTTTGTCATATTATGATCCTTTATGATGAATTGCTGGTCTTTTAAACCATCATAGATATATGGTTTTATGGTCATTGAATTTCTACACACTAAGTTATCTAACACTCTATATTAGTTCTTGGGAGTTAGGTGTTTTTATTTTCTGTCTATAATTTCACCTCCAACAAATTCTCTCTTACTTGGAAACCAAGTTTTGTTATGAACTTCATAATTCCCTTTATCTATTTTAATGTGGATGAATTATTAACCCTTTTTATGATGTTTGTTTTCAATAAAGAAATTTTCCAGTGTGAATAAATTACTTACCAAGATCATATTAAAATTGAATGGGCGCATTTTATTAAATGGGGGAAAATTATAAACCACGTTTCTAAAAAGAAAATTATGTTTGACAATGTAGGTGATCCCGAAATCTAAACCCCAAAAATAACGATGATTAATGAAATATGACCAATTTATTTTATACATTAAATTTTCGGATATGAATTTTATTAACTAAATTATAATATATATATATATATATTTCTTACTAAACAAAAATATATTTATAAATTTTAGTACACAATCACTCATTTTTTTATATTTTTATTTTATTCTTCAAAAATATATTTTATTCAAAAATGATTTACAATTTTTTGTCAAAAATATATTATAATTAGTTTCTAGAATATTTAAAAATTTTATATGTTAAAATTAATAATTTTTTAGAAATTATTATACAAAAATGAACTTAACATGATTTTTTTTTGTGTTTTTAGAAAATATTTATTTTTTAGGGAATATTGAAAACCAATGATTTTTTTATAAAACAGGCATTGATTTTGATAAATATATAAATTTTAAAGTCCCATTGTTATTTTAATTTTACTTTAATGTAAAATAAGTATTATTTCATTATATTTAATATATTTAATTACATTTAAATAATATTTATACCATATTTTACTATATATTTATTTTTAAACATGAAATCCAATATTTGGAAAATAGATTAAAAATATATATACTATTTCTCTTTTTCTAATTAATTAAGAATGAATGATAATGATAACTAATTTGATTAATTTTATGGATCATATATATCAATCACTATAATTTTAAACTCACATTATTAAGTTTACTGGTCATAATGTTAAAGTAAAATAATATTTTCTTTGAAATATTTTTTTTGAAGAAACCACTTCCCATCACACTTACCAGTATTATTTTAAATTAAATTCTTACAGATCTATGAATTGATTTTGATAAAATTAATTAAATATATTTAATAATAATAATTAAAAATAGGTAAAATTTTCAACTTACTTTTTTGGATAATATGAATACTAACTGTAGTAAAAATTCATGACCACGGTAAAAGGAAAATATGTTAATTAAGGGTAAAAATAATTTAACAAGGAATTGAAACAAAGTAAACAAAATAGTATAAATATTTTTATTCTTTATTTTAATATAATAATGACTATATTTCTTTTACTTTTATAAATAATTATGAATTTACTTTGATAAAAATTAGATTTTGATAAGATAAAACTGAAATTATTTTTTGTACATTAAGAAATTTAAATTAATACATTCCAATTTGTTAAATTAATGATTTTTTAAAAATCATTTATAAAAATAATAATAATATAAAATATTTTTTATTAAATTTAAATTATAATATAATTTTTATGAATTTAATTGTAATTGTTAGAAGGCTTGAAAACATTGATTGGAAAAACCATGATATATAAATAATTGTATATTTTTGTTTTAAAAGTAAAAATTTACATTTTTATAAAGTTATATTTATAAAATTATATTTATAAAATACAAATTAGATTTTGGAATTATAATGTTAAAATTATACAATAGTTTTGTTTTTCAAAATTTACTAAGATAGTTGAATTTTTATGTCAATATTAAATACGTTATAAATATTCGATGTATATTATGACATCATAATGACCCAAAAGTGGGGTAATAAATTCTATAAATGGTATTAAAACAATTATATGTTTAACATTTAATTTTTTTTATTTTTAGTTTATTTGATTAATTTTATAAATCTTTCATGAGTCATCCAAAACCTATCTTTTGTATTATGGTTTCAAAATCATTTGTTTATTAACATGACTTAGTTTCACATCACCAATGGTAATATTTTAATTATCTCATACCTCAGAATTATTAGATAATGAAAACAATCTTATTTGGCATAAACCATGGGAAAAACCATGGGATAGTTTGTGGTTTTGATAATGTAATCGTATAGAGACCAAAACCTATGTTTGATAAATAATAAAGAACTCACCTACCTTTTCCTTTATAAACCCACCGAAGATCCCCTTCAACTTCACTGTAAAATCCTTAAATCACATCCTTACTATGCCTTACCTTCTATATAGTCCACCCAAGGTTCCCCCAAGCTATCAAGAACGTCTTCACATGTTTTTTAATCACCATCTCAATGTAAGGGACCTCTATCTCTCTCTTTTCACTTCCATCCCAGCACCTTCTTTGAATTTAGCCTTTTGACTATCAGTTGGTTATATTTTCATGACTTATTAAATTTTCCTTCACATTTAAATTGTCTTTTCTATATTTATATATCATTTATACCTCTTTTTATAACATCTACCAATGTTGTTACTATACTAAAATTTAATAAGGGACCTGTATCTATTCTTTTCCATTCACAAACCTTCTCTGTAATGTTCCATTTGATTATCAATTGGTTTTGATGTAATGAATTTATAAAGATAACATTACTATTAAATTTATTTACTAATAATAATATATAATTTACTCCTATCATTATATTATCAACCTAAGAAGTTACTATTCCAAAATGTAGTAAGGGATCCACTCTTTCTCTTCTTTGTTCAACCACCTTATTTATGTATTTCACTTTCTATTCAAATTTATAATATTGTGATATGATTTTACAAATCCATATAACTAAAATTATGATTTCTAAGTGATGTGATACCCCTTTCACTCTCATTATTCCCTCCCATTATTCATTATGTACCCTCATTATGATTTTGATTTTATCATCTTATTTTTACTTGTTATGTTTTTATTTATAAACCGAACATGTATTATGCATACTAATTCACAAATTTAATGTTTAATGATGTCCTTACACATAAATTATAATTTAATTTTTAATTACTAGTTATTATACACCCATATCTATATCATTGAACCATTTTATGAATCTTTATACACTATATTTACACTGCTAAAATGTCACTACAATTTTCCATAAAAAAATATTTGTGTGGTGTATACCCATAACCATTTATATTAATGTGTACTCACCTCATTATTGATATTTGTAATTGATTGGGGGTTACATGAATGTAACCCACAAGCCTCAATCATGGTATTAAATGTGATGAAATATGTTTTTATGTAATATGATATATGCAGAATACTTATGCATGTACATGATATGATTATGATGGGGGATCCTTGATAGTGTTCTAATGCATTGGGTAATGTTTTAGTCTTCTGAATTGCCACATATGGTTAATGAAAGGTAATCCAAATCACATTATGTTATTATTTATTTGGTTAACCTTGAGGTATTATTATTATTTCATGTTTATTTTTTTTCATATTCCCATGTTTAATTTATGTTATCATGCCATATCATGCCTTATTATTCATTTTTATGATTATCTATCAATTTATATCACATTAAAATCCCTAATATCTAAAATGTAATATGTTCACTATGTTATTCATTTTCTATTCACTTAATGGGATTTATAGATCACCCCTTTCTTATGTATTCCCCTGGGTTATCCAATGCTAATTTTTGGACAATGGAAAATTATGAGCATACTAAGGCAGTTTTAAATAATACAAACATAACACTTGTTTTATGTTTTTTAATGTAACTAATTACCCAAATACACTAAAATTATTAATATTAGGAGCTTTATTATGATTATTATTATGTAATTAATCATAAATTAATATGTAATAAGGAATAGAGTTGTCATAATACATAAAACTAGTATAGGAGAGAATCGGGAGGGGGAGATGAAGAGGAAAGTCCATAACACCCAGTAAAAACAATATCCCAATACCAAAGAGTGACAAAATGAATGTAAATATAATTTAATATATATATTGTTTATCACTATAAATCCTAGGGACATTGGGAATTCATAGCTTTCTCAATTCCGACCCTTAATAACTATACCATAGGCTAAAACCAGGAATCATTGAATACTAATGAAATCAGAATGCCTAAAGTCCATTGCTAGCTATGAATCACATATTGAAGGAAAATAATGAGGTTCCAAGAAATCATATGTTCCATATAATTCTATACTATATATAATTTTAACAACCAAACCACCTCTAGATTTCATACACAAGAGTACTATCATCACTAAATCTTTCCCTTGAGATGAGGGAGAACTACAAACTTTGTTTCACAATTATAGTAAAATTTAATAAATACCCAATTCAGCAATTAAAAGGAATCCTTGTAACATTTCCATAATTATAGTGTGGGGATGCAAGCCTCACCTATAAGTCCACCGTTTTGGAGGGGATATTGAACCAGTTGGAGGTCCCAAACCCAATATGATATATTAGATTGGGTGATTCTAAATCCACAAATAGAGGACCCAAGAACATGGTGTGTATGGTTGAAATCTAATGTTATCTTTATAAATTATGTGGGAGAACTATTCATTTGAATAATGATGTCTCTAAGGTGATACTAACCCTATCATCACTATAAAGATCACATAGGAAACTTATCACCGACATAACTAAAACAAATAATAACTCTACCATTGTCAACAAATAAAGAAACATTATCTATTACAAAATCCCATTTCATAGAAATAAATTTGAAATAATACATAGTATAGTCTATTTACACACTCAAAATAGGATCCTTATGAAAAATTGAATCATATACTATTATAAGAAAAAGACACTATGTGTTAGGACTCGATGCCAATTCAATGAGTCTGAATTATATTACATATATTTCTATTGAATTTTTCATCTAAATCCCTCTATCATGATTCTATATATGGGTTATAAATCTATTATAGTACTGAAATTTTATACTTGATATAATCTATAATAATATTAATAATTATACTACTATAAATAATAATATTATTAATAATTATAGAAAGTACTGAAGCATACAAGGAAAAAATAAAAAACCCAAGGGCCTATTAAGATTGAACATAACCATCTCCAAGGGTTGACCCACTCCATTGAATTCCCATAAAATTAATTATCATATATTCTTAGTGGCCCAGAGGCCATTACCTAGGTTTGATCCCCTTCCTACATCAACATTCAGATCACCACCAGCCTATATTAGAACCAATGTTGGTGCTAGTGTCACAAATCACACCAATGTGGCTTCTAGGATTAAAACCCTGGTATCTTGGATGTGGAGTCCAATATTTTGTACCATTCAACTACAACTCATGCAACATACTAATAATAATAATAATAATATAATTTTTATGAGACCAGATAGAAAATAGATATATATCAATTGAAATAGGATTCACAAATTGAGTCCCCCATTAATCACACACCCTTACCCCTAAATCCTTACACCCCTATATAATAATCTATATTATCTAATTTTTTATTTTTATTTATTAATTCTCCCCCCTATATTTTTATTCCTTTCACAAAAGTGGTGCCCTTCTATAACCTCACTGATTATAGAAGCAGCCACCCATGGTTTTTCAATATCTGTTATACACTAGCTATCCAATTAATGTAGTGGACACCCAGCCTAATAATCCTCAATTTCTATGCTCAACCATCTTTACCCTCCACCAACAACCATATCCCACACCCATCACCATGTCAACGACCCACCTCCCATGAATCTTGGACACATCGAGCTACTATCTCCCAAGCCTTCTGTCCATATCCACTATTTTCTCACAATCCCTCAATACTATTGATCTCCACTACTGTTGGTATCTCTTTATTGTCACATAATAATATAGATAGAGAAAATAATGTGTTAGGAAATAAAAGGTTTCTCTCATAAACTAGTAAAAAATTAGGATTATCCAAAAATTAAATAAAACTAGAATTGGTGGAAGAAGAGAGCATATGGGGGATGATAAAGATGATAGTGAAAATGGAAAATGAAAAAATAATTTTACAATCAACCATCAGCGATCAAAAAATTCAATAAAAAAATTTGGAATAACAAACCAAATTAGTTATTGATTCTATATTTATTAGGCATCGATTCACAAATTAATAATACATAAAAAGGGATTGAATTCAATAATAAAATCAATTAAAATAGTCATAAATTACTTCATAATCTATAATTCAAGAATCTTAATTATTATTTTGAGAAAACGAAGAACACATTTAATGGAAAAACTAAAAAACTACTCATAGAGAATAACTAACAGATCCATTACATTAATGCATCTATATGATCAGTTTATTAATGATGATTTGGTGTTTATTCTTAGATCCATCATCACTATAATGATGCAACTTCCCCACACTCTCCCCTCCCTATCTACAGTTTTATTTTAATTAATTAACGATACTAACCCTAGCTATGAAATATAATAGGACTATAATAGAGTGGTTATAAGGATTTCTCAATAATTTTTATAATATATTTATTCACAAATTTAATAAGTAGAATTAATCATTTATTAGATTTGTGATAACCGAAACAATGGAACTTCAAAGTGAATTGAAAATATAGAACTTTAAGGGTAAACCCATATTATAAATTAAACAAAAATTTCAATTTTCCTATCGAATGATTCATTGAATATATATATATATATATATATATATATTAATTTCATCATAAATACATTCAAACATAATTAAAATAATATTTTTATGTTTAATATATTTTATTTCATGGTCTCACTACACTTGTAATTCTATGTTGACTACTCCTGAGTCTAAACACCATTCCTCAGTATCAATAGAGTCATAATATAATTTTTTGAGGTTGTTAGTTTGGGTAAATATACAAATTTATCCCTAGTATGGCCTTAAAACTATAAAACTAAAAATCAATCTATGTATCAATCCCTAAAAATCAAGGTAACTATATAGTTCTAGAACATTCACCTGAAGTAGAGCCTAGTTAAATCTAATATAATTATAATACTGGGAGTATCTTAATCATAAACCTATTTCATTTTGAGTATGATATGATCTTCAGGAAGTTGTGGACTGTGTGGTGAAGATTGAAATGATATATGTATTTCTAGAAACACACGAGTCCATCAAACTCATGTTTTCAATATTTATTATTGAGTGACCAATCCAAAAATAATGGGAGTATATTGTTTTATGAAATCTCTCTGAGTACCTAGTGTGAATATATTTCAAGGTTATCTTTAATATATAGTTTTATTCAAACATACTGACATTAAATAAATATAAAGAGTTATTTTTTCTCCAGAAAGGACAATATATTCTTATAGACCATGTAAAATGTTTACCAAGATCATTTTCATTTAAATTTGGATGTTTTTAATGATTAGATAAAATATTATTAATTTTAAATTGGAATCTTGTCAATAATATAATATCTACTATTTTTATTGAAACTCCCAACCTATATTGATTTTATGGATTGAGAATTGTTGGTGGTTGAGGATGGTACGTCAGGAATTGTTGATGGTCCTCATTTTCCAAGTGAAATTGAAGTGTATGTTTTTTATATTGAAATAATGTGAGATGAGTTTAATTGGTGAAATGGCAGTGTCTCTAAAAATATATATATAAAATTACTTCCTCTACACTAATGGGAATTAAGACACTTTTATGCCATCAATTTGGAATTTAGGGTCATATAAATATGCTTTTATATGAAACTCCAAATGTCTATCATGCTTGTTGTTGAATGGGACACCAATGAAGGCTTTATAGGGTGAAACCATGCTACATAAGTGGTATTGACTCATCATTCCTAAAAAATTACTAAATTTTATGCCTCTAAAGTAATAGGGTATGGTCCCCAATGGTGTATTAGCATAGGTGTTTCATCATATAGGCATAATAAATTAATGACCTATCTGCCGGCTTATGGAAGGCCTTATTGTACCTCTAATTTAAGTATTTTTTTTATTTTAATAAATTAACCAAAGAAATATAAGGTATGATCAGTAATGGTTCAAGTTACATTTCTTATTTCATAATATATTTTTTTAATATAGGTTCCACTTAACAATTTTTCTCCACTAATATTGGTGACCTATTCAATATTAAATCAAATCATATTTCATAGGCATTTGAGATATCCAATCCTTATAGGATGAAGAAATAACACGGATTATGATATCTTAATTTCTTATTTCCTTATTTATATTGGAGTTGACATGGAATTTTATTACTAATGATGTTTATTTATTTGAAATCCTTATTAGAAAATACTATAATATTTGTTTCGAATTAAATATAAAATATTATCATCAAAGGGCATGATTTATTTATAGTATTATAAATTCATTACTATTATAAAGAGAATGATACTAAATATCTTTTTGGAGGGAGATCCTCTAACAGTGGTTGGAATATTGGTGTTCCAGATATCATATATCTTAATAGAGGATGATTAATGGAATTTATGGAGAAATATTTTTTTCCATGTTTATGGAATTTCATAATGTTTTTGCATATCAATTATTGATATTTTGTCCCTAGTGGGTAGTTAAGTAATATACTGATATGATTACTATAAAAAATAATATTTTATTTCCGTTATATCATATGGAACTGGGTGAGTTATGGGAATTAAAAATTTAGTTCAATGATTTTAAAACTAAAGGATTTATCCATCCTAGTGAATTCCCATGGGCCACTCCCAAATTATTTTCTTGAAAGGTTGATAGAACACTATTAATATGTATTAATTATAGAAATTTTAAACATTTGACCACAATGAATAATTACCCTTATCTATATATTGATGAACTGAATGGTTAATTTCAATGGGAAAGGTGATTCATAATGATTGATCTTAATTTAGTGTATAAGAAAATTATTTCAAAGGAATATGAAATTTATTAGATTTATCATAGAATAATATATTATAATTTTTAATATTTAGTGATTTCATTAATCTTGATAGTTGTTCTTGTAGTGTTCATAGATATTATGAATATGATATTCTACTGATACCACCACCCTTTTTTAATGCTATTTGTGGATGTAATCTTGTTCTACCGTAAAATTTAATATAATCATTCTTAGAAATTGAGGGTTGTTCTAGGAACTATTTATGATTATAAAAATTATGAGAAAATATAAAATTGAAACTTTAACATCTGATATGTCATGTTCTTAGGATATATGGTGTAGTAAAAAGTAAATTTTGATGATACTGAGATGGTGATGGATATTGTGTTTTGGGGTTAAAAAATAATGTATTAAATATTCATAGAATCATGGGTCTATCAAGTTACCACTAATTTTTTTTAAATTATGTTTCAAAGATGAAATATCCCTTGGAAACTATTAATTTAAAAGGGGTGAAATTTTAATATAGACTTGAATATAAGGACTATTTTTATGAACTTTAAAGATGATTAACATTAGATTTTATGTTGAATATACACTCTATTAAAAAGTTGTAATCCATATATTGTTTTTTTTTCAAGAATTGTATTGGGTTGTGTTCATATACAAGTTGATCATGTGGTGTCTTATGGATCTAATGAAAATTATGTAGATAAAAGGAGTTACTCAAATAATAACTTTGATAAATCAAAGGTCATGATTTCTATTAATTATTAGTGTCACCATCCCATCAGAAATAAAGTCATGGTGTATAGAAACCATAAGATATTGATCACCATTTTATCTTAAAAATATTTTAATATTAGGAAAACGTGATGGGTGGAATACCTACAAACATTAAATTTTTACAATTCCTAAATCCATTTGGAGATGAATGTGGTTGTTGATTCACATAATAGGAAGGTTCCATTAGACGATCTGAAATAATATAGCGATAAGTGAACTTTTAATTATAAAATTTTATGATATGCATCTAGAGGCCAAAAAATATAAGGAGATTGTGCTTTTATCTAATATTTTTATTACACCTTCTCTAATTAAGATCATCTATTTTTAATGATTTGGGGAAAAATAATTTTTCAATATTTGGATAAGAATATATTATGGGGAGACCACAAGTGAGTGTTCCATAACATTTAAATTCATATTTTGTTTCATAATGTGATATATGGTTTCTCATTATTAGAGTAAAATAGTGATTATTTATTTCCACCACCTCTAGTAGAAATTTTATGTTTTGTTACACCATTTGATTTTTTGACTAATTCTAGGATCTTTTGGAAGGATAGAATCATAAATTCTAATTTTGAAATCATTTGAAAATGGTTGAGTGATATAAAAAAGTCTTGTTGTTCATAGGTATGTAGGTTTGAAATAGAGAAAGTTGAATCAATAAAATCAAAAGAAACAATGATGATTCTTGAAGGAGGATGTTAAATGATAAAAAAGGTATCTATAAAGGTAAATTATATTGTTTTTAAAGGTATTATAGATATTCAAAAGGATTATATAATTTTTATTTAGAAATATATGCAAGTATAATTGAAGTAGATTCAAAAATACACACTATTAACTATAATATGGAGTTAAGTATATGGCTTTCATAGATAGTATTAAGAGTTTACCATATAGATCATTTATATGGAAAATACTCTCATTGAATATTGAATCATTTGGAACCAGTCTCAATATATTTATCTATATTAATTATTATATGGGGTTATTTACGAATTTATATAGAAAAATATTTTAATAATTTTCTTTATTCCTTAATAAAAATATATAGGTAATTTCACCGCTGGAATAAAACATGGTCTAAAATTTGTAAAATACTTATATCGTTATTTTTTTCTATTTTTATTTATATTATATATTTTATTGCGTAGTTTGTACATGTACATTATTGATCAAGGATTAGCTGAATTATCTGATTAGCTAAAGATACATCATGAACATGAATTTATACTGATTTAGTGGAACCCATAATTATTTTACACCTATATATGTTGTAAATGAAAGATTATAATTGTGATGTTCTTAACCTAATAAGTGGAATTATAACTTGATTATATAGTTTAGTATTTCCAAACAAAATAAAGTTTGTTTGATAGTTCAATTGACTATCATAAATATATCATTATACTTATAAATTAATTTAGACATGTAGCTACTAGTATACATTTTATGTGTTCAAGATTCAGTGGGAGTTCAATGATTTTATAGTGATGGTGTTGGATGAGGATATGTTATTTGAGGAGAACTTTGATGGGATAGATTTTATATTCTTGAGCATATCAAAAAAGGAACATATTCTATAGAATAATATTGATATTCTATCCACTTGATCTAATCTAAAAGTAATGAAAATGAAAGAATGGCACATGGTGGATAAGAATGAACTGGGGTTTATCTAGATGTTAATAGACAAAAATATGGATTACCAAAATTATTAAGTGAAGATGATTTCGTAACTTAGAGATAATATTAAAGATATGTATTAGAAGAAAACTTCAATGAATAAAATATTTCTATTATTGAGTCTATTCAACATTTGAATTTTATATAGAAAAATAGTGAATGATCATATAAATGGCATCATTATAATTTGGATTTAGTTTGAAAAAATAATGGTAATGTTCATATGTCTATTGATAGAGATAATATTTCTTTCATTACTCCTAGAATAATGGTATGTGATGGTTAATATAGTGTGTAATTAAATAGGTAATCCATACATAGTATTTTTTTACATTCAATATTTATTTTTGAATTCAAATACTGAAGAGGAGGTCAAATAATCTACATAAAACTAATATATTATAGATTTTTTGGGATTTTCCACAACAAATATGATTCATAGAAATTGGAAAAGGATAAAAAATAGAAATTAGAGTTTTTTGGATGAAGTTGGCCCCAAGAGTTAGAATTGTTGGAGTAAATTGGACATAAATTAATATAATAGAGAGAGAAAGTTTATTTATGGAAGAAATGATTCCATAAATTAATCTATAAATCCAATTTTTAAAATTAAAATTGATCAATTTCTATGTGTCACAACTTCTATTGATTTCTTTATTATAATCTACGGGGATTATCATCATTCTATAAGTTAGAGAATTAGTATGATAAAATTTAATTCAAGAATATTTATTAAGGAACATCATGTGTATGGAGAATCTCTCAAGATAGTTGGAAAGGGATATGTTTCAATTAGGACTATGTACAAAATAATATTTTAATTTTATGGAAATTCATGCATACTATAGTTAAAGAAGTATTTTATTTCATTTAAAAGGTGGATGATTCTAGTTTCTATACTAAATTTTCAAGTGGAGTGTGGAAAATTATAGATAATTCTTTGGTGGTGTCTAAAGGAGTGAAAATGGAATATTATACCTAATGTGAGTTTCAAAATATTTAGTGAATACTAAAAAAGTAACTTTTATAATATTATGGAATGAATAAAATGTTTACTATAGTTAGAATGCTATGATATTACTTTATTATAATGTGATACAAAATATTGAAAGTAGGGAGTATCAAACATGTGAAGAATTCATCCTTGGGACAGAACAGAAATTGTAGTTACAAATAAAAGGTAAGATGCCCAAGGATAAAATGTTAGAACTGGTTCATATAGATTAATTTTGGCTATGAAATGACCTAATAATTACATAAATGCACAATACAAAAGATTAAATGAATATTAATAAAATCTAAAAATAAATCACTCACCAGGACTAATAGGTTTAGTTTTATTGGAAACTAGATACATAACAAATTTAATTTACAAAAATATGTTTAATATCTTACACAAATAACATTAAAACATGATAACCATATAGTAATTTAATGAATAATAATCTTATTGATACATAATGGAATGAAAATACTTGAAATTTTGAGATCTGATTCTTATTTAAGGGTAAATATAATTGGCACCAATCTAAGATCCTATGTGAGAATATTATGAGCATGTCATTATTAGAACATAATCAAGGACCATGAACTTAACATAATAAAATTCTACCAAATAAAACATGTATAATAAATCATGAATCATGAATAAATAAGTTGGGAATAATATATTTCATGATTCATTAGAGTGTAGAAACATGAGTCAATAATTATGAGTTATTATATCATCAAATAGGTATTTTTTTATAACAAAGAGATGTGGAAAGAAAAATTGGATCACAAATAAGCATAAATAATCATTTAGTATGTCAACGATCACTAAGAATAAAATCATTATATACTATATATGTTCCCATGGTGAATTGCATTCAATATTTATTACCTTACATGTTATCTTCAATGACATGATGTTTTACTCAATGAATTAAAGGGTTATATAATTTTATACCACCCATCAGTTAATGAAAAATTATAAATATTTTCACCACATAAACATAAAAATATATATAATTATATAAATCTTTATTTAAATAATTTAAAATAAATGAGTTTCATGAAAAAATCACAAATACAATATAATAATCTATCCACCGATAGATAGGGGGATGATATAAGTAGATCATATCTTTATTGAGGAATAAAAAAATTTGAAGGATACTGATATAGATAATGTCACTTTATAAGATTATTAGAACATGACATTGGAAAATAATAAAACAATACCTTTTACATTTTAAATATATTTCTTAGTTTGATTTAATTTCTAAAAAAACAAAAATTAAAATTACTTATAAAATAAATAAAATCTTGAAAGAACGATTAGTAAAGAAAATGAAAGGAAATGGTTGGAGAAAGAGACTGCATGGAAATGTTAAAAAATATTTTTTTTAAGGAAATTAAAAGCTAATAGAATATAAAATTATGAAATCATATAGGTGAATATCTTTAAATATATAAAACAATATAAATAATATGGGCATGGATGGGAAATATTCCTGACTGAAATATGATATAAGGTAGGCTCTACTTATAGGTAATCTTTTAGTTGAGTTGTGCACCGAAGAAAATATTAAGAAAAAAATATAAAAACCATAAATATATAGAATATAATAAACTGGATGGGGTTCAAGAGATAGAGAACATATAATTTCTCGCAATTGATATTTATTCATAAAAAATTTCAATTTTAAAGTGATATTATAAAATAAATCATTACTGATGATTTCTGCTTGGTATGTCATGCTCTAACGCAAAGTAGAATGAATTAAGCTTATCATTCATAACTATAAGAAACTTATTCATATATATTTTACCTAATAACATTCATTTATAATTCCTTATTACGCATATATTAATTATTTATTGTCAAAATTAATATTCAAGTGTTATTTGTTCTTTTTTTCTTGCTTTCTTCAGTTTAGTGGTTCCATTCCACGTTCCTTGATCACATGTTAATCATATCTAGAGTTTTCACAAAGATATATTATATGTGTCTGATATAGTTTTATATTACCATGTTAATTTAATTGAACATATGGGGATGTTTAACATTGAATTCTTAAAAATATATTTTTAAGTGATTATTTAATTTATAAACTAATTAAACACATTACTTAATATAATTTGGAACATGATGATTAGAAAATTATAGAAAAATCATAAATTAATCATTATTTCATCATATTACAAGTACTTGAGTTTTATTATGAATTCACGATGTAAATGTAATAACACCATTTATATAGGTGGTAAAACTAACCAAATAAGCTCATGTAATAATTATTTAAAGAGTAAGAACATTTTATTGTATATTAATAATATTACTTTTAAAAAATATTAATTATATTGAAACCATGTTATTAAATTGATAATTAGTTTTTAAAAATATTTTGATGAAGAAGATAAATATTAATGACCAATGATAAGATAACACTTTTGTTTAAGAATTATTCTCCTCTTAGAGAGCCTCTTATAAATGAGGGATTTGGGACTTCTTCTTATGACTAGAGGCTTCAAAAAATAGAAGAGGCTTGTTAGGGAATGAATTTAGGGAGGTATTAAAGAAGTAATTTAAGTAAATGTGAGGTTTTATGTATATATAATATATGACTTTTATATGTGATAATATGTGTATTTTTAAGAAATATCTATTCAATAAAGTGCAAGGAAAATAATATTTACTTTGAAGAAGGAGAGAAAGATTTGAAATAATAGATATTGGAAAAGGTGGAGATAAATATATAATATCAAATGTATATAATACATCGTTTACATAATTTACATATTTCATATCATAAGAAATAACACCAAAAACCCTATATATTTAATGTCTTTTGAAATTTTATACACAACCAATATATTGTTCAAAATCTTCAAAATCTCTAAAAAAATTTATTATCACATGATACCCTTTTAAACCATTATGATATATATTATTCTTTATAAACATGTTAATGTAAACATGATAATGGGTGAGCGTAGATTCTTATTAAGGAAAAAAATTATATAATGTAATCAAACATGATAAGTTTGTATAAGATGAGCATGTGGGTATACGAACATAATAAAAGAATATAGACAAAACATAAAATAATCACAGGTAATAAAATAGAAATCATAATTCATGAGTTATTTCATAAATATTTTGGAATAACATAAGATATGAGTAATAAGGGAGTGTAAATATGATTCAAAAATCATGATCAATGAAAACATAACTGCAAAAACCCTTGATTTTAGGATTTTTTTTCATTAAATTTAATTTCATTGATACCTTGAGTTACCTGAAAGTCCGTGTTTAAAATAAACCATGAAATATAATTATTTTAAATATATAATATATCCATTGAATTAGTGATAATTAATATTATTAACCTTATTATAAAATATAAAAATTTACTAGTCCAAACAAATTATTTGATTTATGCTTATGAAATAAGTACTCAATTTTTAATAAAGTTATTATATACTCTAGAAATATGTTTTTTTTTTCAAAATATGTTTTTTTATTTTGTTTAGTTAATATTTAAATTAATTTTTTCAAAATATTATAATATTTATTTAAAAATTTATTTTATTTTGTAATTGATCATTTAAAAATTATCCTAGGATGATTTCTTGATAACTTCCCGAAGGAAATGTTTTTTATAATTAATATAAAAAAATACATACTTTTAGAAAACATTCATTTTAATTATATTAGAAATTCCATTTATTATTGAATTACATATTCAATTAGATTAAGTACTATTTATCTATATATATTTTAATTTATTACATTATAATCATCCTTATACCTTTTTTTGTTTTAGGTAGAATTTTGGGATTAAAAACAATTTTTTTCCTGAAAAAAGATTTTCATTGAATTTTGAAGGATTAATGTTAAATTAAATTATAATACATAAATGAGTTGAATATTGAAAAATGGATTCCCTATTTCTAATAATTGGGTTCAAATTTTTTAAATATTTAACTTTTATTTTTGGTCATTCTAAATAGTAACTATAGTAATTTTATTTCCATTGTATGGGTAAGTCATGTAATTTATGTTAAAACAAAAATGATAAAGGCTATAAGATGAATTTAAATCTTTAATAAATCTTATTTTTTGATTCTGATTAATCATTAATCATTCCAAATTTATTTATATGATATTTTAAGTCCATTTGAAAAATTCTATGACCATTATAATAATTTATTTCAAGAAAAGACAAAAGTGTCACACTCTTGTTTTTAATAACTATAATATTTTAAATGTTTTGTAATATAGATGAAATCCTAGCCAATAAATATTATTTTAAATTATGAAATATTTATACTCATCATGGTAAAAAAATTAAAATTTTTATAGAAAAAATAATTACCTTAAATTCTTACACAATGCTGACCAAGTAATTATTTAATTTATTGAAAAATAAAATTAATTATTTTAAAAATATAAAATGTATTATAATTTGGGATAATTGATGTGATAAAAAAATTTATATAAGAACATGAAATTTTACGGAAATATTAAATTACTTTATTCTAATTTTTATTATTTTTATTATGTTATTAACATCAACGTAATGAATAATGTCAAAATTGACAATAACGATATTTTATAAAAAAAATATTTTATTAAATTATTTTAAACTAATAAAAATATTAAATAATAAAATGGTATATTATATTGTCTAAAATTTAAAACCCTATCAATTTATAGGCTATTTAGAATTATTTGGATTTAAAATATTCTAATTATAATTTAATCTTCTGTGAAATTCCAATTGTGACCCTCACCTCAATTATAAAAGAGCCCCTCATAGTTGACTTCATTACACCACTATGAGCATTATATATTGACCATAATCTGAAAAAATATTTTATTAACATCCATATAAAATTTATTGAGGTGTTGGTATTCCAAAAATGCTAACCCTAGATCCCTTTAGATATGATCTGAAGGTGTCATTTTGAAGAAGTGGTAATCGCCTTAACTGATCCACTTATTTATTCATCTATTAATTTACTTCTATAAATAAAATAAATTTATCATAATATAATAATAAAATTGTTATCAATATTATGGAATGCCATTATGATTATTAACACACAATTATACACCCTCTTTCTCATCCAATAAGAAGTGAAATTATCGCTCGTTCGTCTGTACGACTTAGAGTCTCGAAATAGTGATACAATTCCTTTTTGATAACAATATTATATGGATGGAAATAATGATGAGTTAAATGTTTATATATGATTTTAACAATATTATTATACTTCTTTAAAGATAATATCATGTAAAAATTCTTAATATCCAATCCATTGGGAAATGATAATGGCCCTCATGCATACGTATGGACTACCATCCCCATGTGGCGATGTGATTAGTTTTTCATTTATATATCACTTGGAAGGTCATAATGATTGATTTTATGAATATATATTATATAGTGATTATTTTTAAAGGGTGAATTATTATTCCCCTTTTTTCCATTCCATTAACCAAAAAATGAAAACAACGTTCATGCATACGTACGACCTACCCTCTCCATAAATAGGGTAATTAATTATTCTATGTCTAACATTTATAAAAGAATAAAAACATGTATATAATAAATATATATAATATTTATATCATTATTTACATTATTTAAATTATAGAACCATAATCAATTTATAAGGACCAAAACTACCAAACCAAACACACGTGAAAAATAGACCAGCTATCTCCCAAAAAAAGTTATTTCAGTAAACAATTGATAAAAAAAGTTGATAAAATGATATAAGTAAATAATATAAAGTATGATATATATTATTATAATTATGTATTAAATTTATAATAAATATATATTAATTATACATGAATAACCCACATGTATGAAGGATGTGGGACCCATGTTAATAGATTTTTTTCTCACATTTATTTCTATGGGAGACACGTCTTATACACTAATTATTTATTATGAATGGAATATATACTACCCATGAATGTATTTTATTATTTTTATCTTGAAAATTAGGGGATATAAATATATTTCAAAAGTTAGTTCTTTCATGAAGATTATGATTCAAAAGATACCAAAGTTGTAAGAGTTTATTTCACAATCTCATCATTATTCAGGATTGTTTATGTTTAAGTATCCATTAGTGAATATTTCTTCTCCTTGTACATGTTTTATAAAATTGTTATCCGAATTTTTAATACAACACAAAAATTGTTTATAATCCTTTTTATCCATGTTTTACTTTTTAAAAAATGGATTTAACGGAATCTTTGTGTCCTTATCCCATCGAGGTATGTTTTGAATTTTCTTACAAAACTATGAAGTAATGTTTTTAAAATATATGAAATGAGAGGATTTTCTAACCACAATTAATCTGTAGATATTTCTATATTCCATTTTAATTTTACGTTTTTACTTTGAAAAAAATATTTTCATTTATAAGTGTTCAGTTAAAAAAGTGATTTTAAAATGGAAAATTTATTTACCTAAAGAGTAATTCCATTTGACATTTAAAAAATATTTTATCAATATAATATAAAATCATTTTATGATACTTAAACTATACTGGGGATATTATCAAATAATACCATCCATATCATTTTTTGTATGTTTTATGTTTGTGATGATGAAATTTTTATGGAACCAATTCCATTTTCCATGGGTTATACATTGATGAAATGTAAATGAAATTTTTTATTTTGATGCGTTATAATTTGATAAATTTTTTATGATTTTGTGGAACACATATGTATGATTTTATTCAAGTGAAAAGTATGAACTATATCTATCTCCAATTTATTGGCTAAATAAGTATAACTCATGTGGTAAAAATGTTATTCATGAACCTGATTTCCTATTCACGATTTTATGTGTGGATTTGGTTTTCATTGCCATAGGTTTACATGTGTTCCTAGATTTCATGTCCATAAATTAATGTGTGGACTTGGATTTCTTTTCCATAATATCCGGGGTGGATCCAATTTCATGTCCCTCAATGTATATGAGGTCCTGATTTCATGTCCTTAACTTAATGTGTGAACTTGTTTCTATTTATACATTTTTACAATGTTTTACGTTTCTTCCAAAATTCCATGTTATTCATTAATGTTATGATCTCATGGATTATGCTCTCTGATTCTTTTGTGATTCATGTCTCATGAACTTCCAATACTTATTCCATGATTCATTATTATGATATATGATATGATGGGTATATATTTCAAATGAAATGGTCATGTTGTTAAACTCATATGCTCATGTTATTATTATATGATTATTCAAATATCCCATGTTTAACCTTAATGAGAATCTGAGGTCAACCTTTCACATGATACCTTTCTGCAGGTCATAAATAAAGGGTTTTATAAAGGATGTGTCTCCGAAGGGTTATAATTTTGAATAACATAGTAGGACATGATATAGATCATTTATGAATCATTTTTTATGTGTCCATGTATCCAAAGGAACTATAACTACATGATCTTGGCATGGATCAAAATATTATACAATGAATATTAATCTATATAAATGTAATATCTCTGTATAAAATGTCTAGGTCAATATTTTTCTATCATATAAAGGTTTATCTAACATTAGGAAAATAGGATGAGAATTGTTTAGTGAGATCTACAGAGTTATGTCTAATTATAGGTATAAGTATAGGGTAACATCCTATAGTTTTGGGGATGATGACAGATAACCTAGGTTAAACCTAAAGTTTCATATGATGAAATAGTGTCACAATTTATACATATTATAAATTATTTTTCATTATTATATAGTTTCCCTATATTATTATAGTTTCTCAAAATATGTTTTTTGGTTTTAGTCAATGGATATAACTAGGAGGAATTATATTAATGCAAAATGCATTGGAAAATTTCATAAATGTAAACCTGAAAACCAAATTCAATGGGAGATGGAATGTGAAATTATGATACTATACTGATGAAACATTATTATGATATAAATCATATCAGTATTTAAGAAAATAAAAGGAGGTAACACCATTTTTTTGATCCCTAAATGAGGAAACATTGACCTTATTGGATTAGTACAATTGAAATGGTATTTTCAATTATTCAGTTTTTAGAACATGATGATGTTACTTGTTCCATTAATAATTTAGAAGGATAACTAGATCAAGGGTGGAATATTATCAAGAATATGAGGCAAGTTGATGAAATTGAATCTTTGGGATTGGATGAGTTTAATGGAATATTTTATAGTAATTACTTTTCTTTTATTCTATGTAAAAAATAGAGAAGGATTTTATTTACTTACAAATAATAATGATGAATCCAATGATATCTATGAGGAAAATTTTTAAAGTCTTGAAAGGTATGATTCTTGTTTAATAATCATCCTATAATGAAAAAAAACATTTATTCTTTAGTGATTTGAAACAAAATAATCAAAATTCATTATCCAACAGGATATTTGAAGATTTAAATAAACTCTTCTATGTGAATTGAAAGTGAAAATGTAAACTAGAAAACCTCAAGTTTATAATGATAAGAAAAGGAAGAATTAAATACATGGAAACTCTAGTTTTTTTCACAATTAGGGAAGAAGATATTTCAAACTCTTAATTCCTAAAAATGTGCAAGGTATAAAAAAGTGAACTTCTGAAAACAATAAGAGAATGATTCATGATTGGGAAACCTTTCCACCAAGAAAACTAATATTGGAGTAATATAAATAGAACAATAAAATGATTTTATGTATAGATCAAAGAAATTCACTACTCACTCTTCAATTCTATAAATGAAAAGAGTTTGGGAAGCATGCTAATAAATGCCCTAATCCAAGGGATATTGATGATATTAAGTCATAACAACCTCCAAAGTCAATGGACAAAGGGAAAGATTATGAAATTAAAATATTTTATGTGAACCATGATTGTATGGGAAGACTTATCTACTACACTAGAGTAGTGGATTCCATGTTGAAATGTTTATGAATAATCCCTATATAAATAGTATCCATTAGTGAATCTTGATTTGATTTTGAGAATTGATTAGTTCCCTAGAAATAATATATATATATATATTTGAAGTAATTATTTAATATTTTATATTTAGAATCAACCTTTAAGGATTTATTAGTGAAAGGACGAATCCAAACCTATAATGGAAATATTTTAGGCTAAGATAACATCTTATTTAATTAATATAGGTTGGATTATCTTTTATAATCTTGTACGGTTGTGACGTTTTGAAAAATTATTAGTACACCTTATTGAATATATTTTCAAGGTATATACCTTTAGGCATGAAACTTTTTGAGTAATTAAAATGATTGTTTCAGTAATCATGGAAGAATATGTGATCAAATTATTTTTGTGTTTTGAATATATTCAGTTATATTTTTGAGGGGTTTTATGGTTAACTAATTGTATAATGGATTATTTTTAAAAAATTTATATTATGATTTTCGGTTAAAGTATGATTTATCAAATTTTTTATTAACATTTTTAGATTTGGTAAATATTTAGAGGATGAAGGAATGACTTATGGGTTATATGATTTCTAAAAAGTGCTCTTGGCATAAAACATTCATCTTGAATAACCATTTCACGTAGTATGAGATCTTGTGTAAATTGATTGAACTACAACCAATGGATGAGATTATTATTACAAAATAAAAATAATTAAAGTATGTTTATTTTATAGATAGTTTTATCTAGAGTATCAAATAATACCTTGAATTTAGTAAAATAATATTGAAATAATAAAATTATAAATTTACTTTTCTTACTATGTAATCAATTTTCATTTAACCCATAAAAGATTTATAATTTTTTATGGTTAAATTTCTACTTACCATGATACATATCACTCTATATAAGTCCTTGGGTGTTAGGGTTTTATTCTATTTAAATTTTTTCACTTCCCACCGATGTCCTTATATTTTTAAATGAAGTTATGTATTATTTTAGATGGCCTTAATACTTAGATTTCCCACTTTTAGGAGGAATTATTATTAACACTTTTTATGATCCTTATATCCAAAAAGTAATTTTAAAATGGAAATCCTTTGATTACAGAGAAAACGCCCAAATTATAAGGATGAAATTTATTAGGGGGGAGGAGAATGTACCAGAAAAATACTTTATGAAATATTCACCCCATTAAATTCAATTTATTTGATAGCTTGCTTTACGCGCAATATTGAGATTAAAACAAACTGTGAAATTTTATTATTATGGCCATTATAACCTAGCCAATATACTAGTAGGAATAAATATTATTAACAAAATTATGAACTATATAATTTTCTCATTCAATTCAAATTTATTAATTAGTTATTTCATAATAAGTTATAAATTTTTAGTTATATTATTTTATGCTTCAGATATACGTTTTTTTTTTCAAAAATACATTTTCTTTATTTTTATGGGTGAATATTATAAACAAATTTTGGAAGTTTTAGAATTTTTTATGGAAAATTTAATTTAATTTTTTAATTAATCATTTAATAATTATATTATTATTATTTGTTTATAATTTCATGAAAGTATTATATTTTTTGTGAAGAATGAAAATTGCATATTTTTATAAAACTATCATTTTCTTTATTTTAAAATATCCTTTATTATTTTAATTTAACATCAAAGTAAATCAGGTTCTATTTTTTTACATATATATATATATATATAATTAATTACATTTTAATAATTTTTATATCTTCTTTTGGTGGAAGCAATTTTTTTGTGCTTAAAAACACATTTTTTCAAGAAAGATGTTTTTGTTGCATTTCGAAGGTTTAATTTTAATTTATGTAATATCAATTATGTGACTATAATATTGAAAAATGGATTCAATATTTTTAATCAGTGGTTCAATACTTTTTAAATAGTTCTCTTTTATTTTTTTTTCATTGTGAATTGTAACTATAAAATTATATTACCACGACAATTTTAAATCTGGTAATTTATATTAAAAATAATATAATAAAGAATATAATATGATAGTAAAACAAGTATAAATATTATTTTATTAGTCCATTTCATCCTTCATCATTTGTTTTTTTATAATATGGAATTTTCTGGCCATTTGGATAACATTACGACCTTTATAGTATTTTATTTCAAGAAAATTCAATCATATCACACTCTTGTTTTTAATAACTATAATATTTTTAATATGGGTTTATCTAGAGGATATGTTAGAATATGTATAGTTTTTAAATATAATTAATTATTCTCTTTATTTAAATTAATTTTTAATTTTTATGAAACCAAAAATTACCTTAAATTCTTACACAACACTGATGCCGTAATTATCTAATTAATGAAAAACAATTAATGACATTAAATATTTAATAGTATAATAATTTGAGATAATTTATGTGATACACATATCTTATATATTATAATGAAAATTTAGAGACATGTTAAAAGTTATTTAGAATGTGTATTGTTTTAATCTTTTTGTTAAAGTTAAATTAATATATCGTGTTAAAATTGAAAATAATGATATTTTATGAAAATAATATATTATTAAATTAATTAAAATTTATAAAAATATTAAATAAGAAAAATGGGATAAGATATAAAATAAAATTTATTCTCATGTACATTTATATTCCATTAGGATTCATTTGGACCTAGAATATTCTTATTATAATTTTAGCTTTTGAGGAGATCAAAATGTTCCCTACACCTCCATTATAAAAGGGCCACTCCTCCCACACTTAATTACAAAACATTGAGAATTGTTGATCTAGAAAAATATAAAACATTATCTTTAACACTTATTTTTCCATATTCTATAGGTGTCTTTCTTCTGAAAAAACTAACCCTAGATCCCTTTAGAGAGATGTAAATGAGTTGTTTGGAAGAAGAGGAAATCACCTTAACTAATCACTTTCATTTTTATATTACTGTTTACCTCCTATAAATCAATTATAATTATAATAAAGTAATTTATACATTATCCTAAATATACTTAAATTTTATTATTATTATTATTATGAAAACACCATTATAAACCCACATTCCCATCAATCATGATGTGAGACTATTGCTCGTGCGTATGTACAATTTACTATTTCTATGTTTCAATATAATTAAATTTTCATCAGCATATTTTATGGATGGGTATTATGATGTTTTTAAAATTTTTATATGATATTTATTAAATAATTATAATTGGTTAATTATAATATCATGTCTACCATCATACCATTAAATCATTTGGGAAATGATAACGTCCCTCGTTCGTACGTATAGACTACCTTCTCCATGATTCATTGTGATTTTTTTCTTCATTTAAATTTCACATGGTTAGTAAAAAGTATGTATTTGATGAATATATATGACATATATGATCTGATAATGATTTTACAAAGGATCAATTATTATTTAAATTTCATTTTTTATCCATCAAAAAATGAAAACAACATTTATAAGTTTGTACGACCTATTGTCTCCATAAATGGTGTCATTAATTTTTATAGATATATATATTATAAATGAATATTATTTTTTATAATTATTATATATTATATTTATTTCCTAATTAAAATATTTGATATTATGGAACTATAATCAATGTACATGGACCAAAAATATAATACTAAAACATACATTGACACAGAAGAATATATCACCGATAATAGTTATTTTAATAATGACATGATCATAAATGGGTTATTAAAGGATATTTGTAAATAATATATGGTATGATATAAATGATTATTGTTATATAATAGATTTATAAAATATATATATTTATTATATAGGAGGTTCTAATGGGAACAAAGGAAGTCAGACCTAAGGTAAGGTCTTTTCACCTCAATTTTAATATTGTGGGACAAGTGCCTTATACACTAATTGTTGATTTTGTGTGGTGACTATACATCCAATTAATTTATTTTTCTCTATTGATAGAAGATGAATGGGAAACCGTCTTTTAGTTTGGTTTGGTTTGGACTGATGTTTGATTGTGTGTGGTTAATTCCTTACACAATCTTTATCATCAGATCACCAATTCTTTTCATAGAAAAACACCCAATGGTTCCATCATATATAACAAGGTATGGTCCTAATTTCCAAATATAGCAGTTGAATTTGGGTTGTTGACCCAATTAATATTAGGGACTCTCCTTGGTCAAGATGATGAGAGGATGGTCTCATGGTACCCTTTTGGGGGAAATTTTTCACTACTACATGACTCTCTTATTGATAGAAGATATGTCCACAAATATATTCTTAATCCCAATGTAGGACTAGTTAACTTAACAAAATGACTATAGGATAATTTTAATTATATAAAAAAGTGGGTCTCATTAGTGAGTGGAATAAGGGGGATCTCATTAGTTTATAAATCTATATGTATTTTAGATTCTTCATCCATTTTTGATTGACGAAACTTTTCTTTATATTCTGAAGATGTATAACCAGGAACATTGTATTTTTCTACCATTCTAGGAGGCAGTTAATATTTTAAAGAGTGGATTGAGAAATTTGGATTCATCATATGCATCCTAGTTATTGAAGGAATCAAAATCCACATAGTTTATTAAACTCATGTTCTTTAATTTCATTTAGAGAGGACAAATGTACAGGAAATGATAAACCAAATATTTGAGCATGAGTGTTGAGAATAATTTCTACGTAACCTGGTTATATCTATAATCAAAGTTACAATAGTTTGATCAGGCCCTTGGGCATGGTCCCATGGTTTATTCCCTTATATAAAGAATATTAATATCAGACCACCAATTAGGGATGATATACTAAGATTTCCATGGATTATGGAGATTCATGATTCTAATGACATGATCATTGAGGCTTTATAAGATCATGTGAGCAGTGCACTATGTGAGAAATAAGGAATAGGAAGTTATTATCCTCATTTCATATGGATGTGAGTTTTATGTGTTAGGACTACCCTTGGGATGTTTAATATGGTTCTTGGGCCCTGAGGAGGCACCCAATTTACATTGGTATGGAAGGTATCAAATTCCATGTTGTTCTATAGGTTCTCAATCTTTTAGTGTATGGGGAGAGTTGACAATCCTATGGGAATGATTGGTTCCAGATGATTGAAATTTTGGAGACATGGAAGGACATAAACTGATGTGATTCTCATTTGGGGTTGTGATCAAGGCTTAGGAAGGCATCCTACATATCCTGATTATAGAGGGAGTCAAAGTCCTCATAGTTCAATTGGATCTTAGTCCATTGGTGGATAAGGAGAGATGGTTTACCCATGGTAATTATTAGGTCTCAATGGTTGAAATGTAGGAGGCATGGATGGACATACACTAACATAGATTCACATTTTTGTTCAGACATGGGCTTACAAAGGTGTCCTTTTTTTAATATTTATTGTGGGAGTCAGATTCCTTGTAGGTTAATTAGTTCTCAGTCTATTAGTGGATGGGGAGATATGATCATCTCATATGAATTATTGGGTCTCTATGGTTGGAATTTTAGAGATGGTGGGAATTACAATGATGTGGATTCCAATTTGTGACCGAGATTAGGTTTTAGGATGACATTCTATTTATCTTGATTATGGAGGGAATTAGAGTCCTTAAATTACAATTTATTGGGTCTTACACACTGATGTTTCCCACGGATTTGTAGAGACTTATGACACAAATGATAAGATTATTGTAGCTACATAATCCCACAAGATGTATTATTGGTGTTAGAAACAATTGATGGAAAATGATCAGTCTCATTGCATATGGATATAGGACTTATGTATTTGGACAACCCTTGGAATATTTGATATGGTGATCAGGCCTTATAGAGGCATCCATCATATCCTAGTTATAGAGGGAATAAAAATTAACATAGTTCATTGATCAGGGAATACACACTTAGGATTCCTTAATATTACAGACATATCATTTATTCCAATGGATGGGTCTTACTTTATGAGTTTTCCTTTTACATTGTAGCAAATTATAATGAAAATGATCTGATTTCTCCTAGTCCATAATCCCATGAAAGCTATGCTCGGTGTGAGAAATAGTGGATGGAAAATAATGATCATCATTTCTTGTGTATATCAGACTTATATACTAGGACTACCCTTTGGGTGGATAATATAAAGCTCGGTCATCGAGGAGGCGTCCCACGTATCCAAATTATAGAAGTAATTAGAGTCATCGTAGTTCAATTTGTTGTGGATTACACACTGACATTGCCTTGGTATGCATGCAATATCATATTTGGTCATTGGTCATGTCTTACACGATGAGGTATCCCATGTATGTAGGTATTACACACATAATATGAACAAGGTTATCAATTCATAGGATACCCTTTTGAGCTATCCTATTTTTCTTGATAACATGTGTTACTTTTCCACTCGGCATGCTTGATTGTCTTCTTGAAATGTCGAAGGATGTCTTTCTAACATTTATTAAGAAAAATATACAATCTAGTTGACTTATTATAGGGACTCATAATATCCTTTTTGGTATGTTTGAGGGATTTCACATGAGAATGGATAACTTTCCTAGAAGATATCACAAGTCCTGACATTTTTTTCTTATAAGTCATCGCATGATCCCGACTAACACGTATAGAGGGCGTCGCATGGTCAGACTGACTTGTTCCAATGTCATCACAGGAGATGGTTGATACCATTGAAGGGTTCCATGGGATTCAATGATACAAGTCATGGAGGGTGGAACATTACCCAAGATAACATGTTTGGGGGTCATAACAAGATCTGGTTGGCATGCTCGAAGGGCATCACATGATCGAGTTGAAATGCCCTAACTCTACCACAAGACTCATATTAAATGAACTAGTGCCACCATATTAGTTGGGGGACATGTATGAAGGAAACTGTATGGATTGTATGGTGAGCATATAGGGCTTTGTGAGACTAGGGTGGCATAACCGGGGGGTTCCATGCAACATGGTTTGACATGTCTTGTGGGAATCATATGATCCAAATAGCGTTCCAAAGGAGTGGTGCATAATCTAGGAAAAAAAATACTAGTTCTTTTGTGTGTCCTAGCTGGTTCACACAAAGAACATAATGATCAATATACATTTTATTTTCTTTACTCTTCTATCTTTGTGTCTTTATTTTAACCATTATATTTTGAATGCCTTCAATTAATTAGGTATTAGTTGATTTTATGTTTCACATGATCTAGTAGATGTTTGGGAGGTTCTTCATATCCACCACCAGAAGTTCTTCATGTGATATATGAGTGATCACACACAGTGCATTATTCATTTGTCATGATTGTTGTGGCTATTCCCTAGACCTTACCTAATATGTCAATTTTTCGATCTGGATATCAACTACTCTGAGAAATCTGCTCCGGTTCTAGGGTGCAATGTCATGTCTGGGTGAAAAAATTTACCCCCTATTCTTTGAGGTTTGTATGGTGGATTTATATAGCTCACCACCCTATATGTTCAATTCATTTTATAGAAACTTTCTCACAAATCTAGGATGGGGTCAGCAGATGGCATATACGTCATGCATTTTCACAAGGTCCCACCACGATTCACTTAGGGGGCGTCAAATGTATTTCAAAATAGAAAGATCATCCCATAATCCCTTCCATTATTTAATCATTTAAAATCAATGGTGTCCTATTTAATCTAAAAAACATGCTGAGGGACTTTCATATATTCAAGTCGGTATGTCCAGGTGGCTTCAAGAGATTAGTATTCCTATTGAAATGCCTTTGCACGATCTCAATTGAATTGTCTGAACATTTAGCGAGATAAGTATGGATTTTCAATGGGCCTTCATGGACATACCCTAGTCCATTTGCACGATGAAGACGGAAAGCCAAAGTGATTTTACGAGATAAGGAGGGAATGTAGTTGTGTTCTTATGGAGACTTGTGGACCGATAGGGGTGCGACATGTGACTTTTACAATCATGAGAGGCTCCAGCTCCTCCATTATTATTTACATTGATTATTATACAAATTATAGGGATTTATCAAGTATGTTTTAATGTTGTAGAGGATTTAATTCTCCTCATCAGTGATATTTCATGTGAGATTTATGACTCCAACATGCTTCATCCTTTTATATAATTTCCTCCTTTTCTCCACGGAATTTCAGATAGTTTGTGATGCATCCCTTGAATACACTACCACATGACATTGGGGAGCTCATCTGGATATCGTTTCATGGACATAAATTGTATGGAGTGACTCCACTAATGAAAAAATAATATTTATAAGGGGATTTGTGGGATCCTACGTAGGTCATCCATTCTGCATGACGGTTCACATGACCTTATAATGGTTACATGATCATTTGTCTATTAGGGTCTTATATGATCTGCATGACTTTTCCACCTTCTTCTTTCTTTGTTTTTTGGAAACTGATAATACCAAAATTTTGGTATTTCTTCCATTATAATTTTACTGGTTATCAATTAATGGGAATCAAAAAATACCCCCTAAGGAGTATTTTTAAATCATAAAAGGCCTTGGTTTTGAGAAAAATAAATTCCAACCTAAGACATTTGTGTTTTCTTGAACTGTAATCTTGGGTGATGGTTGGTCTCTAAAGTGATGCTCTACATTACTCAAAATTTTCTTTATATAAGGGAGTGAAGATTGGAATCATTCATTGAATACTTGTTATTATAGAGCTCTCTCACCCTACTTCCGTTATGTGTCCTTATCGCAAGACACTCCTATAAGAACTGATCAAAAATATGTTTGCAAGATCTTATCACATTCCCATTTAGAGAGAACTCCTCCACATGAATTATTTCTCTCACGTGTCTACCCAATTTAACTATAAACTATACTTATGTAATATCTTGAACATTGGATGTGAGGATTCTTGGTCATATTGAGGGTTTCTTGGGATCTGTTGGCCTGATCACTTGATCCTATAATATTTTTGTGGCTCCTGTCACATTCTTGGGTCTTACTGATGACGCTCCCATTCCTCCACCACAATCACCATTCATCTCATCTTCTTGGATTCAGAATACAGAATACACATTCAAGGAAAATATCTAATAGGAGGAAAATTTGTCGATGAGGGAGACCATGAAAGTAGGCACATACTACATTCATGCACCAAGACTTTGACAAGACCAATCTCTAACCTGGTGGGGATGTTTATATGCACTGCTCTATAATGTATATGTCTACCTACAATCAGAATTTCAGGTGGGTTTTTATCTCGAAATTATAATAAAGATGAATCTATGGATTGGATTGAGGATGGGCCATCTGAGGTCAATAAATTTCTTCTTAATTCAATGATTAGTGGATGAAAATTCAAAATTATGAATCCATTTGGATATCGTAGAAGTCTACCTATTGACAAAAGGTTCTGATGACTGAACTGTTCAACCATTGGAGTCTGGACACAAACACATTCCACCTCATGCATGGAGAGTTGGGAATCATCCTTTGGGACATGTAGAAGACATGTGGTACCCCTATATTAGTTGATATTTATTAAGATTTCATTCCACTATATTCTACCTGGGATGATGTAATGAGGACTCCCCATCAAACCAAAGAACTGATTAGGATGGCCAAAAAGACCCTACTGAAGGAGCCTCTTATTGTAGAAGATATCCCATTCATGATATGAGTGAGATACTTTATCAAGAAGGAATTATTTGAGCCAAAATCAAACAATATATATGTTTTTATTACAAAATAATACCATGGGGAAATGGGAGGTCATTGGAAGTTGGATGAGGAAGGGACGTTAAAATAATGGGGATGTCTGGTTCTCCCCAGTGTTAGATGATCTATTAAACTAGACTATTTTCCTCACCATTTACTTGAGTGGGTACTTACATACCATGAAGGAAACGTCTGTAGTAATAGTTTCCTCTTTCATTATGGAATCCTCACTATAGGGGGAGCATATTGGGCTATTTGTCTCTGTACTAGCCAAACTGTATCATCTTCTGCACCATGTTAACAAGGGAAAGGTCCCTTATTGGATTGTGGGACCCTTATAAGTATTATGTAGTTGGAGAGTATCTCACTTATGAGGATATTAATATCTTAACATTTAGGGTATCCCCAAGTTCTATTTTATACCATACATGCAATGTATCAACGTCGTAAGAATCCATACACTGAATGATTGGGATTTTAGGAATTTTATGTGCCTCTATGGCCATTATTCTTTCATAAAATACAAATAATTTACAATGGGTTATATTTTTTGACACAAA
Organism: Viscum album; assembly: GCA_963277665.1. Lineage (NCBI taxonomy): Eukaryota > Viridiplantae > Streptophyta > Magnoliopsida > Santalales > Viscaceae > Viscum > Viscum album. Next base: position 552,583,361 of record OY728146.1, read on the forward strand.
TGTGTCCATTCTTGAGGCATGATATTAATTAAATGATGTCACTACATGAGGACATTCTTTCCACCCATAATGATGGGGACCTCATTTGTTACTGGTATGCACCGTGCTAATTTTTCTATTACTTACTATTTTTTAGTTGAGATTTCCCCATTACATTTATGTTACTTCCTATTTATGTTTTATCCTGATAATGCAGGAATCAGTTTATCTCATGGTTATAATAAGGTTTGGATGCACTCAAACCCCAGTAGGAAATTACCAAAATTTGTAAGTGAGGCCTCTAAATCTCTGGATGTTGAGAACAATCCTAGGCCCCGAAAGAAACTGGTCTCTATAGGGCCTATAACTCTAGAATCACCTAGTAATGAGATAATACATTTAACATTATCTTCCTTGCTGACAGAAGTGACTATTGATGCAAATGTAGTGACTACGCCCCCAGAGGTTGTGTCCATGAAATACATAATATTTACTATTTCATCTCTATAGTGTATGTCTTGGAGAATGTATAATTCATATTCCAAGTTATGGGTTATCATGCATCGGTAATAGATACCTTTAGAGGATTTTCTCTGGACATTATCCCTCATGGTATTACTTTCGGAGACCATCCTGATGATACTAAGCACTTTTATTGAGACCTTGATGCAACACTGACAAATATTAAGGGGCAGTTTTATTATTAACCTTTGGTTCCCCATGTGGTGGTGTGGGGAACACTAAAGATGGATGTGAACAAGTTTAGTTATCCCATATTGGATGAGGTGCGAATGATCTCACCACTATGTTTAAAGGGTCATGTTGATATTGAAACAGTAATAACATAATTTATGTTTTTCTTGATATAGTGGGAGGCTGATGAAAATTGGATAGTCCTACCATCCCCTGAATAATCTCCCCATAGAATAGTTGGGGGAGATGAGTTTGGCAACGACCAGGGGATTGGTGATGATAAATCCATAGGTCAATTGGACTAGATAATGGCATCGATTTTCTCTTATCAAATAATTATTCCATATTCAACACCTTATAGAGATCCTTAACTAGAAATTAAGAGGAAAAGGAAATGACCTTAATTGTCAAGGTCTTTTCCTTCATAATACTCAAGTAAGTGTGAAATTTCACAAATTTCTTATTTTGGATTATTTTTGAAACACACTCTAACTTGTTCTAAATGTGTAGTTCCCTGAAAAACTCATTTGGAAGGGAATGTATCTGCTTATGAGGGTGTGAGTGGGAATTCCGTATCTTTGGATGATTTTTTTCTATCAGTGCTGACCCATCCAGATGTAGAGTTGGGTGAGGTGCCAGCTTAATCATGACCATTTCTTACTACAACAACTTTGGTGATCACACCACCTGATTTTGCAATGGTGGATGCACTCCAAAGGGTACCGACACATGTTTCTATTCTAATAGAATGTTATCCTTGATGATAGAGAGTTTTGGTGAAGGTGAATACCTCTTAAAGACTAGACACATTATTTATTTGAGTCATATCTCATAAAATTATCTTCTTCTCATACAGTCCTCAAGGGTGGTGAGAGAAGCACATCTTTAGGAAAAGAATTAGATGTGACAGAGAGCCACTCATCATAAAAATGAGAAGATTCTTCACCTAATTATGGGGTTGGGTTTGTGGATGTCACCAGATATGAAACTAATAAAGTTATTTTTATTATGTCAGTCATATTTATTGATTACCTGGTGATGGCATATCAATTATCCTATGGATGACAAACCCCTGTGCCACTTTTCTGTATTGTGTTCACCCTAGAGATTACAGTCTCTAGTCCCTAATACCATGTGGGTTACTTTTATTGGATCAACCAACTCAGAGGACATAACTATTCCCCCATCATCATAGACTATGAGAACAACCCCTTCTCTTAGATATCTAATCCCAAAATATGTTCCCATTCCAAGGATTGGCATGGAACAAGGTGCATGGTCGACATCATTCTATCAGTAGATGTGTCAGAACATGTGGATAGAGATTTGAGCCTTATTTTTGAAGACCACATTTTATGAGTTGATGGGATAATTGGGATATCTTAAATTTATGTTTTCTTCCCTTGGTTATGAGGGTTTCAACTATTCCACCCTTCATTACTCAGTAAGGGAGGTGGTATCTATAAGGGAAATGAAAAAAGGCTTTCATTGAGTGTCTTACCTAATGATGATTCATCTTCTATGAATAAAAACTGGGATGAGACTGTAAATGAAGCTTTTTGATGCACAATGGAGGTAGCATCTCACTAGGATATGGTCAAAACCATGAATTCACAATGTTATCATTCCCAGTCTATGATTTTTTGTCTTCAATTTAAGAGTAGAAATCATCAGTAAAATCTATTCCAGATTCTTCAAGCACTATAGATATTAGAGAATAATGTTCTAGAGTAATAGGTACTTATTTATTTGGTAGAGAAAGAGAGACTTGAATCCACTTCTAGAACATAGGTGTTTCAGTGAATTGTAGAAGAGGAAACTAAGTTTGTGGATGAGCTATTCCAATTCATTTCCTCCAAGGAGAAGTGTCTTGTAAGGATTAAGTATTATTCTGAGTTCATGAAATTTTTGAGTAATAGTTTTACAACTTTTACTTGGGTCATATATTCATGGGAGGGACTCCGATATGTGGACATTCCTCCTTTTCTGTGCAACCAATGAATAGAGCTACTGGATCTTATATGATGTTGTCCAGTTTTTATTCATTCATGATGTGAATTATCTATTGATAATATGATATTATAGGACTCCTCAATGTTACCATAATTTTCATAATATCAAGTAAACCTGAATGTCTGGATCTGAAAATTTTAATCATAAAATATTCTTATTGAGAAACTATCATGAATTCTCAATAACATGAGATTACTTACTGATATATCTTCTCTAGCTATATTTAGATTTATTTATTCATAGAAGGATAATTAAATGGAATATATGTCTCAGAGGGAAATTTCAATACACTTTTTCAAAGTAGATTGGATTGGTGAGAGTAATTTGGTTAATTCCAAGTCCATATGTTCGGCCTTTCAAGATTTATAATTTTTATAGACTAGATCGATAGTATGCCTTAGTTTTGGTTAATTTAGATCAGACCTTAAATCATTATATTTTATAGAATTTTACCTAGTAACTTATACCACTTTAGTTTAGAGCCATTAATCTTAGAACTTCTATCACTATAGTTTATATTCTTTTAGCATGGAACTTCTATCACTATAGTCTAGGGTCACATAGCTTAGAATATCTATTGCATTACATTGGGGTTATTTAGATCAGGCCTACTATTGATTTAGTTTAGGTTCTTTTATATTAAATCATCTATTTCCATGGTTTAGGTATTTTTATACCAGACCTTATATCACTTTAGATGAGGGTTTTTTCTTAGACCTTGTATTGATTTAGTTTAGTATCTTTTAGCTTGGACCATCCATTACAGTAGTTTAGGGTATTTTAGCTCAGAACATCATAAGAAATTATGTTTAATTTATTACTACAATGACTTGATAAATAATCATGGAATATTGTGAAGAAATTCTAGGAATCACCCAAAACACCCTGGGGTGTTGGGTTCATCCATGGTGTTTCCTAAGATCATGAGGACTAGTGCTCCTTTCTTAAAAGGAGGAGGATTTTTTGGTGGGTGGTTCAATACACTTATGCACTAGTACCATTATTCAACTAAGGTGTATCCACTATTTTCCATGGTACATTGATGTTTTATAGTGGTAATACTGATAGAGGGATAAATAATTGGGATGCTTGGTCTGTCTGGATAGTTGGAATATGGGTGATGTAAGTCATAACCAAAAATTTTGAGTTCATGAATATGTGTTGGAGAAGACATACTAGGGATGATCTGTGACACCTAGAGATTAAATGTTCTGTTGTAGTGTTTCCAAATCTATTTATGATTGATTCCCATTTTTATAAAAGGATATATTTCATTAGTTGGTGGATTGAGGACCTTATGGGTTGATAACATGGAAAAGAAAACATGAACTCCTCTTTTATCTAAGGGAAATGAAATATTTATGAAGAATAAAAAATCAAGATTATGAGGTTGGGTATAGAATTAAATCTATCATAGAAAGATTCTAGAACCCTAGGGTAGTTCATCTCTTGATTGTGAAGCTAAATCCCTACTTCCTATTCTTTCAAATCATGAGGTGTGGGTTTCAAAGGCTCAAGAATGGAGTGTCTCATTCCTATTTTGAGAAAGGGTACAAAATAAAATGACATAATGTAAAAGATTTATAATATAATATGATAGTTTGGTAAAAATATGTTAAATCACAATCCGAAGTGCTCATATTAGGAGGATTAAATGGGACAATCTTACCGACAATTACCAAAAACACACTGAGGTGTTGGGTGCTGAAGCATTGATGTCTAGGATAACATGGATAAGAATAAAATTTTTCAGAGTGAAACATTTAGTGTATGAAAATGGGTTTATATGTATAATCCATATGTATACTTGAGTTATCACGAAAATAGTACATGGAAGCTAGGTATCTTTTACAAGGGCCATGGAAGGTTCTGGTTATCTGAGTCAATCAAATCATGAAGTGTGGTTTTTGGAAAGTGAAATATCCTAGGAGTTTTTGATCACCCTAAATATTTTTTAACCACATAGAGAACATATTTTCATAGTGGGGAGATGTGAAAAAGAATTACTCTAACTTTTTTTGAAATCGAGGGGTTGAGAAAAAAAAGATTGGATTTTACTAGGGTTACTGAGTAGGCTCTATGAGATTTATTACATATTTATTTGTTCCCTCAAATTTATATAAAATATATTGATGAATATTTTAGCGAGTGATGAATTGAATTGTTTTCAGGCCTCTTCTTGTGTGTTTTCAACATATCTTGTTTTTTGCATCTTCCAATATTAGTTTAAAGTCTTGAGATTTAGACCATTTTAGGACAAAGTTTATGGTCATACAAATTTTACCAAAGTGTATATAGTTTATGGTCATGGATCACATGGACCTAATATGGAGGATGATGCACAAGAGCCTAATTAGAATACCCAAGGTGAAGATTAACCCATCATCCTTCTTGATGGGAGATAAAAATATTGTAAATCATGGGGTGAGGTTCTCAGGTCCTGAGTAATGATATTAGAAAATCATATTAGGGATAGGCCAAAATAAACCAAGGTACTGAGCTCCATCAAAATGATTTTTGAGCTCACAAGGATCAGAAATTCATTTTTTCAGAGTTGTGAATTAGTTTTATGAGCATAGGTTCATATGCCAGATCCATAGACATACAAACTTTATCAAGATAAGATCCCCTTGAATATGGGTATCCTATTCCTAGGGCCATAGATAGTTTTGGGAAACTCAAGGCAGTTAAGACATGAAGTGTGATTTATGGATTAAGGTACTTTAAAATATGATGGATTCTCCCTATAATCTAGATAACCTGGGTAAAGATCCTATGATTCATTGATAGGGGAAGGAAAATGGGTCACAGTATGCATAGTTTTTCATCATGTAGTGAGAACATATTAGTATCCATGCAGTTTTATGTAATGAAATGGGGACTTTTATTGTGTAGTTAATCATCATGTTGTAAATATGTTTTCATTTTCAAGTAGTTTAACATAATTATATAAGGAAAATTAGCTTTTAGTTTAATTTCATGTGGTAATGATGTGTGTTTTGTGTATTTTTGATGACATGTGATCAAGGCATTTTCCATGGAGTTTAACATCATGAAATAATGACATTGGAACTGATTGGAATATTTCTTCATAATATATCCTATGGAAAAGAATTTATTATGTATATTTGAATCCTATGTAGGACAAATGAGTTTTTATGACTTAACCCCTATATATGGGTGTTCATTTCTTCTTTTTGTTGTTGTGGTTAGTCCTAGGATTGGAAATCTAGGAATCACAGTAGATCTTGTGATGACAAGAATCAATCCATATATAGTTCTTTAGGTTCCATGTAGTAAACATCATGTGGTGAGGATGTGGTCCCACTGACATGAAATTGTTTGACAGTGTTTGGGCCCATGACTAGAATTATGGGTGTTACTATATATTCAATGGTTATAGGAATCAAGAAACACATAGTTCTTAAACACGAATTCCTTTACGTAGGTCTGACCTGTATGTAGAAGTGGTCATTTTCTCCGTTGATTATTGTGGCTAGGCACAATATTGGATATATAAGAATCACTATGTATCCTGTAATGACATGAATCAACATACACTTAATTCTTGAGGAATTTCCTTCATGTGCAAGTCTGTCCTATATGTAGAAAGGTGGAATTTTTATATTTGTTTTTACTAGACCCATTATTAATGTTTAGGGCGTCACTATGTATCTTGTGATGTCATGAATCAAGTCACACGTAGTTATTGAGTTACTTAATGGTAGGATACTATCACAAAATATAGGGGTCCTCTAGGTCAAGGCCGATATAAATATATAGTTTTATTTCACTCAAGGGACATCAACCGTGTAGTTTAATTTCATGAAGAGAGGAATAATTCTATGTGTATTGTGGTATTTCATTTAGGACCAATATGATTCTATCATTATATTTCATGCCTTATTGGATTGGGGAAGTGCTTATGGAAATTCCTATGCTCATGTGAGCTATGATCGGTGTGAGAAACAAGGAATGAGAAGGGTTACATTCACCATGTAGTGGTGACTAAAGACAATACATGGAAATTTGGGATCATTTGATGGTTGGACAAAGATATAGGATCGAGGAGTGTATATGTATCTCATTGAAATGAGAACCAATGCTTACAGAGTTCTTGGACACCTATTTAGTTTAATGTCAAGTGTAAAGGACATCATCTATGTAATATAATGTCCTGCAGTAAGGACATCTTCCATACAGTTTTATGTTATATGGTAAGGACATGGATTAAATGACATGGAAGATAATGAATATTATAACTAGTTCAAAATCTAGAGGATTTAGAATCACTACATATTCTATGATGATTGGAATCTAGCTACACATAGTTCTGGGAAACCCATGCTATCCCATGTATCCTTGGTTCCTCCACATGCGGCCTCTTATTCCCCTGTTATAAAATCGTATTATAGGGTATATTCATCATCAAAGAGTGAGTATTCTAAGTATATAACATTGAGATAACCAAATATGAGATCTTCACCTAATTATGGTTCCATTTTGTGGGGCATTTCCCGTGCTACAGATTTTATAGTGAGGACATTTTCCAGAGTCATAGCAAGCATTGTGGAAAAATATGACTCCTAAAATTCTATTTCATACCGATTTTGATGCTTGTTCCCACCATTGGGAGACATATTTCATGTTTCATCATTGGGTGGATGAGCTACTGTGCGTTTGTGAACTATGCTCTTAGGGTGGCGTGAGCTCGGTCAATGGTTTCTCAATTCATCTAGTTTTTGAACATCCAATAATAGATATATATAACCTTTATCCAATCACCAACCTCTTTTGAGTTGGAAGTGATTATGTAAGATACCTAACCTTAGGAATTATCCAACACCACCTATCTATAATTGACCATTTCTTGAAGGACGTATTTGAAGATGAATCAGTCCTAGATATTATAATGCGCCCTTATATAGAAAAGGCTATAGTTGAGACAATCGATGAGGTTGACCTCATTAGGCTTATTGGGAAGTAGTAACTTGAGCATGTTATTGTCCATGAATTCCAAGAACTAACCAATAAATTTTTCATTTCAAAAGGATTATTCTTTATTCATATGTTCCTCATATCCTGGGCGACCATGATTTTTAGGTGCTTCTAGATGAGGGAAATTTAGTGGTTGCCACCACTCTATAAGAGGTGATGGAAAGTTCACCACATACCAAGGTGTTTTGACGAGAATTGCTACTTTCTTGAGAGTGATAGTTATATATTATATCTTCCCCAACCTTTTCCCCAATGTTGAGGGTATGAGTGAAGATTTGTATCGGGTCCACTAAATGGAATCCTTGAGATGTTGTGACATTTTTTTGAACATGAAGAACCCACCAAGATAATTAATTGGGATCTGAGGTTTCTGAAACTCATCTCTAATATTTTCAGCATAGCATTATAATAGATTATCTTATAAGAGAGTGTTTGTGAGAAAATAGGTTAAACCGTTCTACCTTGATATAATGTTAGAAACCCTAACATTTTCTTACTATTTTCATTTAATCAGGTCAACCATTACCGTTTTCCTCATCAAAGATTTGAAATGATAAATGAATTAGTGATGAAGGAATTTCAATCCTTCTATAGAACCTATTGGAAGACTATTTTACCAAACAATGGTTTTCTCTGTAAGTGTTTGTGAAAAACACCTCATCTTTGTTGCCACCCATCGATCTCAATGTCCTATCACTAACCCACATTAGGATACGAATTGTGTGAGATATTTTTCATGGTCCCTATCATCTTCAAAGGTAGGGAAGATAAGATTTCCAAAATTGGGTGGAGGTAGAGAGTCAACCACCCGTTTGGGATATGTTTTTCTCTTATGCTACACAGCTACGTGACTCTAATCCAGGGCTACCATTTAGGATGATAGGGACTCGATAATGTAAAGAAACTCTAGGGGCACTACTTTATGAACCACCTCTAGTATTTAAGGAGGTATGAGGGTTGATGAATCGAACCCAATTTTTTCTATTACTGATTCATTTTTCGTCCTAATAATAAATGATATCCCTTGATAGGGAGATCCTTGATTGCATTTTTGAGTGCGTCAAATTAGTTGTATAGTTTTTTACTATAATTTTTGTAGTGTAGTAGGAACCCTAGGCCGTCCCCCGATAGAGCATTATATTATTAATTAAAAAATATGGTTGTGATTATTAAAAGATAAGTGTAATAGGATTTTGTAAAACTTGGGGTTTTATGATTTAATATACACAAATAAAGAAGAAAGCGATAAAAACAAAGTGGACATTAGAAAATGTAATTAAACATGATCAACCTGGGAAAATACTGTGATACCCATCCTTCATCACTTCAAGATATAGGGTTATGATCTTTCAATATCTGGACTATAACACCTAGAAATAGAATGTTACTAAGTTTATACTAGGATACTTCCTAGGGATCAGTCAAAAGCAGAAAAGATTCATCGGATACCGCTGATAATTGAGTGTCTTTTATTCGACTTCATAAACTAAACTCACCAAGGAAACACATGTATAACTCAATGTTATATCTAGGTTATCATTTTGTTTAAATGTGTTACCATGAATTGAATGTACATAACCATGATAGTGTTTATGTGAGTTCAATTTAACAATATGAAACACACAAATACTATAGTTGAATGGGGGAAGAAGAGGTGGTGAATGGTGTGTGAAACATCACATGAATGGGTACCCCAAAACATGTTCATATGAGTTGATCATGACATACCAATACATAAATCAATAAAATAACTATATAGGATGATTATAAATAATATAAAAACCTAGAATTAAAAATATATAACAAATACTATAGACATAATTCTCGGGATTTACATCACATTCCTCATCGGGTGATCACAAGGAGTTTCGAAATCCATGGGACGGTAGGAAGAAGATGATGATGATATAGCACTTCCCATAGCCTCCAGAATTTCTAGAGATGGAGAAAATACTCTATTGAGACTCCGAAATGGTAGCACCTTTCTTCCTGGTTGAACTGGAAATGGGGTTTTCAAGGTCTCCTTTTATAGGAAAAATGGAAGGTGGTTTTGAGCACAATGATTGTGTAAATCCAATTAGCACATTTTTTTGACCACTAGAAAGTAATATCTCGTTTTGGAGAAAATTGAAACGTTGTAGCCCCAAATCTTGAATATATTCACTGAAAATGTGGAACCAGTTGGAAAATTATAGATTGAGATATTGTTGAAATAAAGAACACTGCTTTTGACTTTGTGCAGATTTGATTCCCTGGACAGATCAGTTCGGATGGGCATTACAAAGGTCAAATGGGGATTGGGTTCCTTCATAAGAATTTTGGACCATTAAATTTTAGAAAATAACAAAAAGTTTAACCCCATTTGGATGAATTTTTCAGTTAAAGTATGCGTTTTAGTCCACTGGTGTGCTTGGATCCTTTGTAGATTATACCATTTTTCTTGGACTTCATCATGGGCCTTCAAAATCACCTCCACCTATAATGTAACTGTCAAAACAAGTAACATTTTCCTTATTAAAAGTGTTAAATAGAAAATATTTAAATAAAAAATGATGTGTATTTTTTTATTATAATTTTAATTTTCAATACAGAACTAGATTAATTCATTGATATTTGGGTGGAAAAAAACAGTGAATCGTGGTATGATCACACCCCACACATAAATATTTTCACTCCTGGGTAAAGTATAATAGAATCATCATTTCCCAATACTAAATAAATTTTTTGAAAACATAGAGGATTATTTTGAAATGAAATTCATCATTTTTAATTTATGGAATCAATTTGCCTTTGATTTTTCGTTTCTCATATTCAAATTTGTTCAACAACTTTTTCTCACCCTTACAACATGTCTCAACCTACCTCACCTAGAAATTTTCCTTCTTCACTCAAGGAACATATGAAAGAGGATTTATGACCTTTTCCCAGAGCTTATGTGTTCTTACCATATTATATCAAAGAATCTATGTTCTCTACTGGTAGAAACTAGTGTGATACTCAAGAGGACTTCCAACACGTGGTTCTGAGTTTCAAAGGTTTCTCAGATTTAAATTTTAAAAATCTGAGGCACAAGAGGAGTGTTTAATATTTTAGGTGAAAAAAAGTCAAAATTAATCAAGTTTTCACAATGCATATACACATTGAACGGCTCACAAAGTGTATTACCTCCAAATCACTATCCCCATTGTCCATTAGTGTGGTTTTCAACCAAGAGATAAATAATAATGAGTTAAAATCCTATTTTTTCCAATTTATTATTTTGTTTTGTTTCTTTTAAAATTTAAAGAACAAATTTTTTAATATATAGTTTTTTTGAGATAAAGAGGGAAACATGTGTAAAACAATGATGTAATGTGGATTGTGAACCCATTTCCCAAGGAAAATGTAGGAACCCTTTATATCAACCCATAACAATGAATCTCTCCCTATAATTCCCATGGAAACACCCTCTCTATCACACTTTCTAAAAATAAAACAATAATATACACAAGATATGAGATGAAGAGGATAAATTATCTTGTAATGTGTCTATATAACACGCATTTCATGGTTTATAAGGCTTAAGAAGGATAAAAAGCTAAGGTGGCCAAAGATAGAGGATAATTTTACAGAAGAATTTTCAAGGAACGATTTTCGCTATCATGAATGTAACATACATGAATATTATGGATTCAAATAGAACAAAGGAAAGTTATAATTTCACTCCATGACCTAAGACTCTCAATAAAGTTAATAAAAGGATGAATATGCAAAAAGGGATTAGAATGTCTCTCAGGTAAGGTATTAAAATATTGTTTAGTGCTAATGAGGCATGGGATTAGAAAATACATTAAACATATAAGAGTGATTTGAAAAAAAATCTACAAAAATATTCCATATCAAAATTCATTTGAAAAACCTTTTTCCAAAAAACAATGGAATTTTTTTTCACAATTGTATCAAGCATGAAAAATGATTTTGGGTATTATTTTTAAGATCATTTTTTTATCAAAAATCATAAAATAATGAATTTTTTTTTGGAAAAAATGCATTTTTTGTTTTTAAATCTTAACTATGAAATGTTACAATCCCTTACACCTAAATATTACATTATCCCCAGTGAAAGTAGTTTAAAAAAATAGGCATGTAAATAATGGTAGGGAGAAGGGAAAACCTACTAAGTGGTGTCATATATGGCATCTATCAATTGGATTTTCTCCACAGGATGCTTTGTAAAATACTCATAAACGTTTTTGAGCCTAATCCCATTGAAATAAATCATCTCGCCACTCTTTTCCTGCAAAACCTATATAGCACCAAAAGGGTAAACATTAGTAATGGTATAATGGCTGAGCCATCGGGAATGAAATTTATCAGGGTGGAGATTTATCCTAGAATTATACATGATAACTTTCTCACCAATATGAAACTTCCACTGGTAAATCATACTATCAGGGATTTCCATTGTTTTCTCTTTATTGATTCAATATTCCTCATATGCATAATGCCGAATTTCTTCCAACTCCTGAATCTTCCACTTTCAATGCTCACCTACAACTAAGATATTCATATTAAAATATTTAACAATACAATATGCATGGTTATCTATCTCTACTTGAATGTGACATGCCTTTCCAAACACAATCCAATATGGTGACATTCCTATTGGGGTTTTAAAAGCTGTATGGTATGCCCAAAGTGCACCATCCAAGCACAAACACCAATATTTCCTATTGGTTTGTACCATTTTTCCATGAATCTCTTAACTTCTTGATTTTAGATTTATTCTTGTCCGTTTATTCGGGGGTGATATGTTGTGGAGAAATTATGGAAAACCCCATAATTATAAATCCAATTTTTCATGTTGTAATTACAAAAATTTGAACCCTGATAAATAATGATGAATCTCGGTAAACCAAACCTATTGAAAATTTGGGACCTCACAAAATCAACAACCACTCGAGAGTCATCAATCTCGATGGCCTTTACTTCCACCCATTAAGATACAAAGTAAATATCCAATATGCTGCACAGAAAGCCAAATGAATTTGGAAAAGGCCCTATGAAGTCAATGACCCATGCATTGAAAATCACACAAAATAACATGGGTTGTTTAATAATTTCATTCCTCTTGGAGATATTCTATGTGAATTGACATCTAGTAGATGACTTACAAAACCGATGAGCATATCTATACAATTTTTTCCAATAAATACCTCAGTTAAGGAACTTTCCAGTTATATGTTGAGAGCCAATGTGGCCCCCATAAGCCAGGGTGTGGCTGAAGGTCAAAACAAAGGTGTACTCTAGGTCCCAAACACACCAACGAACAACTTGGTCCCTAAAAATTCTATACAAGTAAGGGTCATACAGAATGTAGCATCAAGAATCATGCATAAATATCTAAGATTGTGAAGTGCTAAAATTATTAGGGACCCTAGATGTTTCTAGAAAATTCCCAATGTCTGCATACCAAAGGTAAGGTCCACAACATCAAAAAGGTTCTCATGAGGGAAGAATTCTTCGATGGAGAATGGTGAGTGAAAATGATGGTATAGTGGGGGGGACTAGTTTATGTGGTTAGTTACCACATTTTCCACCTTTCTTTTATCTCTAATCTCGAGGTAAAACTCTTGTAGGATGATCATCCACCGAATGAGGCAAGGCTTTGCATAAGGTTTCTTTATGAGGAAGTGAATGGATGAAGGATTAGAGAAGACAATAATTTTAACCCGATAAGATACCAATGGAATTTTTTCAAGGAAAAATAATTAGAAAGAAGTTAATTTTAGTGGTTGTGTATTTTTCTTGTGTATGGTCAAGGGTGTGTGAGGAATAAACAATCACATGAGGAGCCTTCTCAACTCATTGTGATAAAACTTCCCCAAATGCAATGTTAGAGGCATCACACATAATCTCAAAAGGGAATATCCCACCTTTGTGGTTGTATGACATGAGGTGTTGTGAGACTATTTTTTAGTGAATTGAAAGATTACTCACATTTTTTATCAAACACAATCTCTAAATCTATTTGTAATAACCAGGATAAGGGAAGTGGGATCTTATTGAAGTCTTTAATGAATCGGTGGTAAAAACCAGAATGACCCAAGAAAGATCACACATGAAGAACAAAATTTTGATATAAGAGTGTTTAAATTAATTCAATTTAAGATTTATCAACTTGAATTCACTCTTTTGAAATAACAATCCCAAGAACTATCCCCTATTCAATTATGAAATGACATTTCTTGTAATTTAAATCAAGATCTTTTTCTATGAAATGACGGAGGATGGAACCTAGGTGAGATAAAAATTCGTCATATTAAGTTCCATAATCCACAAAATAATCCTTAAGAAGTTACTTTTAATTATATAGGTACTCAGAAAAAATACTCATCATACATCACTGAAGAGTACTGGGATCATTACATAGCCAAAAGAAATCCTTCTATATGAAAATGTGCCGAATGGATAGGTAAATATTGTCTTTTATTGATCCTTAGGGACTATATGGATTTTCAAATAACCAGAATAGTCGTCAAAGAAACAATAATGGTACCTAACAACCAATATCTCGAACATCTGGTCAGTTAAAGGTGGAGGAAAATGACCCTTTCTTATGGAATGATTCGATCGATAGTATTCAATACAGACCCACAAACTGTTTTGCACACATGTTGGAACCAATTCATTACTTTCAGTAGACACTGCTGTTATTCCAGTTTCATTATTCACAATTTGAATTGGGCTAACCCATTTACTATCAAATATAGGATAAATGATCCCATTAGTATGTAATTTACTGAATTCAATTTTTACCACATCATGTTGAGTGGGATTCGTCCGGCGTTCAACCTGCCTTAGGAGATTAGCCTCATTATCCAAAAGTATATGGTGCAAAAAATTAGATAGGATAATCCCAAGAATATCATCCACGGTCCATCCTATTTTCTTTTTACACTATCTCAAAAGATAGAGTAGTTTTGATTCCTACTATTGAGAGATTATATTGGTAATAACGACGGGAAATTGGTCAATACCCTTAATATAGGCATATTTTAAATCAGATGAATGTGGTTTTAATTAAAAAATCAGGGGTTTTTGGAATGATGGAGGGGATTTAGGGGGAGTGAGGTCCATGAAACTATCTATATACTCATGTTTATTCTATAATGATAAAGAATCAATTTATATAATATTTTTAGAATCATTAAGAGTCATGGGTACCTTATAATGAATACAATCATCAATTAAAGCACAAATTTTACACTTTTTAGAACCTAAAAATCTCTCGAAACATGAATAAAATCTCAAATAATCCAAACGTAAAGAATAAGAAATTGAATCAAAGTATGGGTCAAGGAAATAATTTTGTGTCTGTGTGTCATTTTTTAGAACTTCCATCAATTTGACAGGAAGAGTGGAGTTCTCTTCAATGGGGTGTTTCATTGCCACATGTTTGTTAAAACATGCCTTTTCTTCACCAAAATCCATGGACAATACCATTGTGATGTTTGATGACCATCATTATTATTTTGAGGAATGAACTCGAAATTATGAGAGGGACATGTCCTTAGGTTTGGGTATCCTCCATATCAAGAATGTAGAAGTTGGTGGGGAAGATGCAATTCTAAACTTTTACAAGGACGTCCTCAACCACTCTTGATGAGTGTGTTGTGCTCTGGCTAGAAAGTTTCACAATGATTCTTATCGGTTGAAGCTACCTCACCTATAGAGAAGTGTATATAGAGTAAGGCATTACATTAATTGAAGAACAAAAATCTAGCATAGAATCTGAAAAGAATGTCTCCTCTTTGGTGCAAGGTATCATGAGGGTTCCCAGATCCTTGTATGTGGTTGGAATTGTTGGTTGAATCAAGGTTGATAAATTACATCCATTGTCGAATCTCTCATTCCCCTTTAGTCTCATTCAATGGGTGAAAATATCTTTAAGAAATTTGGTTTATCAAGGGTTTTTTAACTCCATCCAATAAAGGAATGTTTACTTGGACCTTTTAAAAAGTATCAATTATTTCATTATCAATGTCATTATAAAAATTATTCAAGGATTTAGAGTATTTGGTGGAAATTAAGAAAAATAGATTGTTCATAGGAACCCTTAATGATAATTGGTTTACACTTTTTGGTTTTTTTCATCACTGGATTCATTTATGGGCGGAGAAAGAGTGTTTTCAAGAGGGGGAAAGATCCGTTGTGTAGAATTAGAAGAAGGAGAAACATCTTTACCACTATAAAGATTAATTTAACATAAATTACCTTTGTCCTTCAGATTAGAAATGTGTTGGGATGGTAGTTGTCCAGAACTATGTATCTTGATCTTACCGATAGTTATTTCTAATTGTCCCACTTTATTTCATAGGTCTTGAGTTTCCAATTGTGTGGTCCGTTGGAAATAAAGGTTTTCGGATTCCATTTTTTTCATGGGGTCCTCAAAGATTAGTACGCATTTTGTAGGAGAAGGATGATTATTATGAGAAGTTGACGGATAAAATGATTTTATATTATGGCCTTGTTGGTACCAATTTTTCTTGGGGTATATCGGGTGGCCTCATTTTTGGTAATGTGGTTATACATTCCACATGGGATTTGGATTTGGACTAAATGGTTATTTCTTGAATGGTGGTTCTTTCTGAAAAGGATTCCCAAGGAATATTACTATAAAGGACTCCGATGAATCTGGATGTTGTGGGCACTGGACATAAAAATGAGTATTATCATAGAAAATAAGAAAATGTAATGGAATAGAAGAAGTGTGTGAATTACCTTGTGGTTGAGATAATTTCAATAGAAGGGTATGCATCTCATAAATTTCATTATATATCTTTTGTTCTAGGGATGAATGACTTACCTTATGAATTCCTCAGGTTGGTGAAATTGCTCGTCTACCAACTTGTTGTTCATTTTGAGCCATGTGGACTATTACGTCACAAGCAGAGGAAAGAGTTTTATGAACAAGGGAACCACCAACTACAACATCTATCATTCCACTATCCATGAGGACACGTCTCACATTGAACTATTGAATTAGCAATAATTCACTAATTTGGTGGTGGGGGAAACTTGAAAATGTCTTTTGAATCACTCCCAATATCCATGAAGGGTCTCTCCTTGTGATTTCCTAATTCCACAAATTTCATTTCTAATTCATTCCGTTTGGGTGGAAGGGAATAAAATATCTAGAAAGAGTCAGTTAAGGCCATTCCAGTCCCTAATTGTGGTAGGAAAATAGTATGGCCAGTCCTTGGCTACACCATCCTAAGATAAATGGATGACCCAAAAATTAATTAGGTCCTTAGACACATTTTTAGGTTTTATGGTAGAGTACATTATGTAAAAATATTTGAGATATTTGTGATGTTCCTCACTAGGAAGACCATGGAATTTTGGAAGTAAGAGGATGAGGCTTGGTCTCACCTCAAAGTTGGCTACTTCGTCGGGATATTGGATGTACGCAGGTTGGTACTCCACATTCAGGTTGGTCAATTTTTTGACGTTCAACTAATTAAAGCCACATTTTTTAAGTTTGATTGGGTTATATTTTTGAGTGGTTTATAAACACTTGAGATTCTAATAGGGTTTTCTCAGTGTTACTTGATTGAACTAATCTATATTCCCAAATTTATGAGTGAATTGTCTTTTCAATTTCAAGGTCAAATTCAATTTTTTTTTTTCTTTTTGGATCCAGTCATGTAAATAAGTTTGATTTTTTTTATATATTTTTTTACTTTTTATGATTGAATATAGATAAAATAAACAATCTTAATAATGGTATAAATATATTATAAAAGAGTTTGTTATACTAAATATTGATAAATTAAGATAAGAACAAGAGGGAGAGAGAGATGAAGAACACATAGAGACTAAAAAAATAACGACAAAAACCCACAAAAACAATAAATTATTGGTGGGATATGTAAATAAGTACTAATTAATATGTAAAATATATAAATAAAAATAAATAAATAATAAAAATGATATTGTATCCTTATAAATGGTTCCAAAATTTGGCCCCTTTTTCGATCACGTCAAATTAGTAACTTAGTTTTTTATTAGAGTTTCTACAATACAGCAGGAACCCTAGGTTATCGCTCGACAGAGCCTTAGATCATTAATTAAAAAATATGGGTGTGATTATAAAAAGGGTAGTGGAATGGGATTTTGAAAAAATTGGGGGATTATGATGTAATATTCCCAAAGAAAGAGGAAATATAAAAAAATAATGTGGATGTTAACAAAAGTAATTAAACATGATCAACCTAGGGAAATATTGTGATTCTCAACCTTCATCATTTCAAGATATTGGGTTATAATATTTTAATCACTAGTTTGTATCACTTATAACTAGAATGTTAGTTAGTCTATACATGGATACCTCATAGGTTTCAGTTGGAAACACACAATGATTTGTTGGATACTACTGATGATTGGGTGATTTATGTTCAAATTCATAACCGAAACTCACCAAGGAAACAAAAAATAAGTCGATGTGCTACACAAGTTTGTATGTTATTTATATGTGTTACCATGAATTGAAATTACATGAGCTTGATAGTTTTTATGTGAGTTCAATTAAAAAAATATGAACCACACAAGCACTACAATTGAAAAGTGGATGAAGAAGTGGTGAACAGTGTGTGAAACCTCACATGGATGGGTACCCCCACACATGATCATATGAGTTGAGTATGGAATACCCTTAAAAAACACAATAAAATAACAATACATAATGATTTAAAACAACATAAAAACATTTAATTAAAAATATAATTCAAATATTACAAACATGAATATTGGGATTTACATCATGTTCCTCCCCAGGTGATCATAAGGAGTTTAGAAATCCATGGGAGGAGAGGAAGAAGAAGAAGATGATGTATCACTTAAGATATCATATAAATTCTAGGGATGATGAGAATACGCCATTGGAATTCCAAAATGGTTACACCTTTCCTCCTGGTGGAACCCTTAATGGGGTACCCAAGGTCTCTTTTTATAGGAAAATTGGAAGGTGGTTTTGAGCCCACAGATTCTATAAAACCACATAGACCGTTGTTTTTTACCTCCATAAAGTCTTATCTTGATTTGGAGAAAAATAAAATGTCATATCCGCACCTCTTTAAAATCATAATGGAAATGTTGTCCCCAATGGAAAAAATATAGATTTAGATATTGATAAAATACAGAACACCACTTTTGACTTTGAGCAGATTCAGTTCCCTAGATAGATTAGTTCATATGGGCATCATAAAAGATGAATGAGGATTGTGTTATTTCATAATAAATGTATAAAATTAAATTTTTGACAAATACAAAAAAATTTATCCCATTTAGATGCATTATGTAGTACAAGTATGTGGTTTAGTCCACTGGTAGGCTTAGATCCTCTGCAGATTGGCACATTTTTCTTGGACTTCATCATGGGCCCACTAAATCACCTCCACCTACATTGTAATTACAAAAAAAAGTAAAATTTTCCATTTTTAACAGTTTTAAACACAAAATAATTGAATAAAAAATGAAGTGAAAATTTTTATTATAATTTTAATTTTAAACACAAAACAAGTTTAATACACTGGTATAAGGGTGAAATAAAATAGTGAATCATGGAACAATCATGGTTATCCCCACAAATGTAGGGAAGTCATGATAATATTTGACATCATGATTTATATAGAATGGATATCTAGTTTTAGATCTAGTCTAATGCTCAAATACCAATCATACTGGAGGTTTGACCATAGAATGGAGAATATGCATCTCCACATGAAAACGATACTCTATGGGAATATTTCCTTTGTGTAGTTACTTATTGAGTTGTCTAAGAGTTTTTATCTCAATCTTGTTTGGTGAAAACTATTCCTCCATGGAAGAAACATCCATTCTTTATGTTGGTTATTAGTATGTAGCTATAACTTTCCATTTTTCTTTTTAAGTGTTCCACCGTAGAGGTGGAAACTCAGTATTAAAAGGTTGTAGGTTTTAGAGCCTTATTTGGTTTAAGGTGCACACAATATCCTCTAGTGAATCCATATGACCCTCATATCAAGGATTGTTTTCAATGATCCAGCCCTCTTCATTTTGAATATGATCCATAGTTCCCATCACGTTGAAAATGATGAAATTCATAGAGCCATATTTGGAAATGGGGGTTATACCATTAAATTCTATGCAATAGGATGATTATAAAATGCCTTCATCCAGGTTTTTATTTGAACCCAAGACCATATTGATACATTATTCATGTGACCATGGTAGGGTATGATTTCCTTCACCATATATTACTCTCATATTGGTTTATAAACAATGAAAGTGTGGTTATTTTTGGTTGTGTTATCTAAACAAGACCTAAATAGTAGTTATTTGTCTTTTGGTGGGTGTATCAGATGGAATGCCAACCATTTATAGTGACCTACCAAAATAAATATGAATAATACTCTCTATGGTGATGATTATGATGAAAATTCCCTCATTTTGGGGGATTTGGGTTATTCTGGGCCACAATTTGCATTGATTGATCCTGTTATTAAGGATCCAATGATTCTATTTGTGGATTTGTTCATTCATGGGAAAACATTGAGATATAAATGGCCCCATTTGGTGGGATGGGTTTGATATAGAATCATTATTTATTTCACTAGAAACCTATTAGGGGATGGTGAACAAGGTGATGGTGATCGAGATATAAATGCATCTAGACCATTGAGATGTGGTTTGTTTACAGCTTCCACAAATATGTCCTGAATCCATTAAACAATTGACCATCCAAGGGGTGGAGGTGGTGGTATAAATTACCATAACCCAAAGGGTTTAGTTTTATACTTGAGGTATGATATGGAAGCTGCTTCTAAAGAACTTTTTATGCAGCATAGTTTTCTCACATAGGATCTAGAAGCTGTGGAAGTCCATGATTGGAATTTTTATTTAAAGGATGTTGTTAGAATAATAGAAACATTAAAATCTATGTCTGAAATTCAATCCTAGGGATTTGATGCGCCTAGATCAAAATATTTATGGAAATCCTCTTCATATGTTCTTGATTTTTGTACACAGTTGATGTTGGAAAATTCAATCATAGTAACCAAATAGACTGAGTTTTACCAGATCCCATGAGTTCACAGGAGGCTAAGACACAACATGGACCTATATCTAAGAATTTCTGTTACTCCAAGGGTACATAAAAGTGTAAAACTTCATACTTTCTCCATCCTAAATACATATTCATGGTGTGACTTTAGAGATCTTCTATGGAAGGGTTATGATGCAATGGTGAATATCGTGTTGCTCATTTATGTTGTTCTTTAATAGTTTTGGGTTCTAGGCCATGGATATATCATCCATGTCTAGTTGGAAACATAGTATCTTGAAGGTATTAAGGTGAACCTTGTAGCCTAGATAAGAGAGGTGTATATCCTTAAGATACTAATGAGTATCCTAGATATTTTTTTATTGATTATGCATGGAATCCTTTTCTACCTTATTTTGGATCTTATAGTCAGAAGTAGCGAGGGGACAGAATATAATAGAGAAGTTATTCTGGGTAACTCTACCCATTTTTCAATGTTTTCATCCCACTCATTAGGATTACATGACTCCATATGGTCATACCATAGAATATGATTTTTTTGTTCCCCTACTGACTAGAGCGGTGTGCTAGGGGAATTTTATGAGGAAATTTATATGGTTGAACTTGATGTTTTGAGAACCTCTCTATAAAAATGAATCTCGGTTTCAGAAACCTCTCTATGTAGGGGTTTATACAAAAGGGGATGATTTATTTTTACATGGGAGATTACACTATGGGTAGGTTTACATTGGTGGATGTCATGAGTGGAGTCCATTTAATCAATCTTCAAACTACCATATAGAGTAATATCACAATAATGATCATATTATACATCAGTTGAAGAGTTGAAGGACCCTTGGGGTGTTAAGAATGTTCCTTGAATTTTCTCAAGGGAATTAAAACTAATAATCTTATGAATATGGGTCATGTTATGAGTCATGGTAGTAATTTTCTGACCAACCATTTGGAATTATGTTGGGATATGAGCCTACTAAAAGACGGTTTCCAGAAGATGTTTATAAGAATCTCGTGATATGAGAGTATGAGATCTACATTGAGAAGTGATAGGAATATTCCAATTATATTTTTCACTATTAATAGGAATATACACCTACCATAAGGCATGTTCCATTCTCACTTGATGAGCCTCGGCCAGAACAAGAGTTTGAGCCTGATCCTAAGCCATTAAAATATGTCACTAATATTTAATGTCAGGAATATATTTGTACCTTGAGGCACATTCCAGTATCACTTGGTGATCCCTAGTTGGAACATGAATATGATCCTATTCCAAATATACATTCCTCATCATAATATGCTTTAGGACATCCAAAACGGGAAAAGGGATATGAGATTCATCCTATATTATATCTAAATCATGCTTGTGAGGTTATTCATTTATGGACATATGATTGTGCTCTTATATTCCACTATTTGAAAGAATATTCTAGGTAGATTCACTGGTAGGGATATGGGCATATCCCCAGACACATTCCATTCCCAATTGGTTATGTCCAGCTAGAATGGGGATATATTCCAAATCCTAGGTTTTGGTGTATTCTTATAAACATTTTCTATATGGATATGAGCATGTCCTGAGGTATGTGCCCCTATGACATGGTGATCCCCATCCAAAATAGGAATATTAGACTGATAATGGGCCTTTGGAATATGCTGACATACATTTTCAATGGGCATGTTCCTCTATCTCAAGGCATATATTATTCTCATGTGGTGATCCCAAGTTGGTATGAGAATATATACTAAGTATGATGCCTCATCCTTTACTGGAATATTCTAATAATCCTCCTAGATGGGAGAAATAATGAAAAATTTATCTAGATCTTCAACTTGTTCATGATTATTAGAGTTTTTATCTCTCCAAGATATAGGGATATGAATATACACCACTTCCTTTATTTGTACTAGTGTTTAATATGCCAGCATAGTTCTTCAGATGTTACTAAGATATATTGGCATTTTAGTATTGTGTGCATAGGGATGTAAGATTTCAAATTTTCGATCACCTGTATGTTCTTGCATATATGATCAATAGAATCAGGGTTGCGATCCAAATTTTTTCTTCCTTATGACAAAAAAATATGATAGTGGACTTCATGAATGGGGTTATTAATATGGTCCTCCCTCAGTCTTGCTGCGTGAATATTCCCTCAAAATTATTTTGAGTGAGTAGGGATATAATCCTTTCTGATGGTAACTCAAAGGATATGTCGAAAGACATAATATGTGGGAGTGGGGACATGATCCCACTCAAAATTATCCAAAACCTTCCTCTCCCAATGTTTCTTCCTTGCTGCCCGTTCATGGGAATTTGAGGTGGAACTATGTCGGGTGGTCCCGTCAGCAGGCGATTGGTGGGTACTAGTGGGATGATGCAGGTGATGGTGGTTGAAAAGAACTCTAATCAGTGGGACCTGAATTATATGGGAGACACATTCAGATTCTAGATCCATGTTCATTAGATATTGAAGGCATTGGTTTTCATGATATAGGAATAATCCCGTGAAGTGGTTGTTTAGGAAAATGATGGCCACTAGCTTAGCTTTAGCTTTCCTTGGATGATTTAGAATCATCAAATTTCATTCCTGGAGACCATAGTGAGAATTCTTGGGTTTTTTATTGTACCAATTTGTGGAATTCCTGGACCATCGAGTTTTCCACTTGATGATGAATGTTTTGGGTGGGTGAGATTATTTTGTGACCCAAGAGCATTGAAACCACATATGACTTGGTATAATTTTCATTGGTTGTTCAAATTATTGGGTCAAGATATTTTTGATGAGATAAATTTCTATAGTGATTCAAACAACAAGGAACAAGTTCATCAATTAGTGAAATATCATAGGTTTGATGTGAAGAATCTGATATTCATGGTGAATATAATTGATCTTTTATTCCAGATCCAAGTATTGTTATTTTGTGGAATTTTCAAAGAAAGGATGGTATTATTTCATGGGAACCCTAGTCACAAAGTATCAACTGTATGATTTATGTCAGGCTTATCATCTTTTCTAATGTAGTAAACAAAAAAGAAAGTGACCTGGAACCTGATAATTCTATTATTTGAGGGATTCACATCTAATACACCATTTATATTGGTGTATAGTGTACGAAAAAAATTGAATGATGGATAGTAACACAATCATTTAATTATTTGATATGTTAATGTTGGGTTCAACATTTATATTTTCATATAATATTAAAAGAAAAAATGTTTTGATAGATAATAACCCAATTTTTTTTATTTCATACAATTAGGAATGGTTCACAATTTCTGTTTGTATATATTTTGAAAGTAATCTACTAATGGATAGTAACACAATAATTTTTTCTTTTCAGAGATTAACATATGGTTCACCATTTCTATTCTAATAGAGAAGCGATGTCCATGAAACCCACATTGATGTGGGTTCGGTTTGTCTTGACAGTGGATGGTGAGGGGTTTTTCCTTACACAATAATTATCATCCATTAAGTATAATCATTCTTAATGTATACTCAAAATGTATCCCTCACACAAACTATGTATGGACCTGCTTTCCATATAAAGGTGGTTAATTGGGGGTTCAGACCTAATGACTCATTTGGACTCACCTTGATTGGGAGGATGGGTGGTCGGGATTATCATACCCTTTTGTGGGGAAATTATTTCATACTATGGGATACTCATATAGATCTAATATATGTTTGATAATATATTACCAATCATGATGCATGAATTGTCACCCAAATAAAATAATCATTTTTTAATTCTTTTTATGTAAAATTAAAATGGGATCTCATTAGTGATCATAAGTAAGGGGATCTAATTAATGAATCCATATTTATGTATATGAGGTTCTTCATATGTTTCTATGTTTTGAATAGCTGATTTATATGTTGAATCTATATAACTATGCACTTTAGAATTTTCTCCTATGTAAGGGGGCCGTAAAAATTACAAGGAGTGTACTGAGCCATTTTGAGGCATCCATCGTATACTATTTATTTCATGAATAAAAACCCATGTAGTTTTTTAGAAATATATATTTTAATTTCAATCTGATGAGACATATGGGTGGGAACTGAGGCACCAAATAGTTGTGGTTGAGACTCTAGGAGACGTCCTAAATATCCTAGTTATGGGAGGAATCAATGTTACTGTATTTCGATCACACCCTTAGGTCTGTACCAAATGTAGACACTCTTATATAAGGGATATTCATATCGTTCCACCTATCATAAATTACATAATAAGATTTCCCAGATTGGTGAAGACTAATGATGCTAATGAGGTGTTCATTGCATCTCCCAAATTCCATGTGATATATGCTCAGTGTGAGGAATATGGAATATAATGTGATCATCCTCATTACATATAGATGTTAGGATTATGTGCTAGAACTACCCTTGGGATGAATAATATGGTTCTTTGGTTTAGAGGATAAATTTTATGTATCCTGGTTATGGTAGGAATTAGAGTCCCTATAGTTCCATTATTTCTTGATCCATTGGTGGATGAGGATATATGATCATCCCATGGGTATTGGGTCCCTTTGGTTGAAATGTTGTATACATGGAAGTAAATTCACTTATGTGGATTCCCATTTGTGTTTGAGTTTGAGCCTTAGGTAGTTTTTCTAAAAAACTTGATTATTTAGGGAATATGTTTCCACATAGTTTAATTGGATTTCAATCCATTGGTGGATGAGGAGTGATGATCAGACCAATGGTTTAAATTCTAGAGACATGGTGGGACTTACACTAACAAGTATTTCCATTTGTGTATGGGTTAAAGTTTTATATAGGTGTACTAAATATCATGTTTATTGTGGGAATCTGAGTCCTCATAGTTAAATTGGTTATCAGTATAATGGTGGATGAAGAGAAATGATCATCCCATGGGAATTATTGGGTCCTGATAGTGGAAATTATAGAGACATGATAGAACATACACTGATGTGAATTCTCATTTGTGTTTAGGACCAGGCTTTAGGAAGGCATCCTATGTATCCTAATTATGGTAGGAATCAGATTCTTCATTGTTCAATTGATCTAGGCTTACACACTATCATTTACATTGCATTTTTAGTGGATTATGACACAAATGATATGATTATTTCAGATCCCTAAGCCCACATGAGTCATGATTGGTGAGTTAAAAATGTAAGGAAAATGATTAGTATTATTGCTTATCAATAAGGGACTTCTGTATTATGAAATCCATTGGGATAGTTGATATGGATTTTGGGCCTCAGGAAGGAATCCTACATATCTTAGTTACAGAATGAATCAGAGTTATCCTATTTCATTGGTTTGGGATTACACATTGAGGTATCCATAGTATGTGATACATATCATTTAAAGCCACTGGTCAAGGATTACACACTGAGGGTTCCCTTGTTTTTCAAAAGACTTATGATGCAAATGATATGATTTCTACAAATCCCTAATCCCATGTGAGCTATACTCTAACCGATAAACAAGGGATAAGAAATATACAATATCATTTCTTTTGTAAATGGGACATATGTATTGGGACTACCCTTTGGGTAGAGAATATAGTGTTGAGGTTTTGAGGAGGAATCTTATAAATCCTGATTATAACGAAAACCAAAGTCATCATAGTTCAGTGGGTCTTGTCTTACACTTTGATAATTCCATGTTATGAGGTACATATCATATCGTGCAACTGGTTAGAGCTTACATGCTAAGCATTCCCTTGTATGCGTGGCTTACACACAGAGGATGAATAAGGTTATAAATTCCTAGGATTCCATTATGACCTGGACTGATTTTCTAGATAACATGTGTTGATTTTCGACTCAACATTCCAAGATTGTCAACTTGACATGTTAGAGGATGTATTCCTGACATGTCATATGGAAATCATATGACCCTGTTGACTTTTTTGAGGGACTTTACATATATGGGAGGGTATTTCTGAGAATTTTTTCATGTGAAATGATTACTTTACTTGGTAAAATTACAAGGACTGGATAGCTTATCTGGGAAATCATCACATGACCTCAAAAAACATGTCTAGAGAGTGTTGAAGGATCTACTCGACTTGTCCCCATTTCATCTCGAGAGATGATTGATAGGCTTGAAGAGGACCGAGAGAGTCAATGTGACATGTCTTAGAGGGTGGAGCCTAACCTGGGATGAAATTTATAGGGTTCATAGAGAGACATAGCCGGCATGCCCAGAGGGCATCATAAGAGCTAATCGACATGTCTAGGTGCTACTGAGGGACTCGATTGACATGAAACATTTTAACCATATGAGTCATGCGACATGTCTAAAAGGAAATTCATGGTTTTTATGGTGGGTATAGGGTGATTTTAGAGACTAGGGTGTCATTCCTGAGGGTTTCCAAAGGGCTTTCTTTGAAATATATAGAGGACATCACTTGATCCAAATGGTATTCCATAGGAGTGTTGTATGATCTGGGTGACACATCATGGCGATGTCTTGTGTCTTGGTTGGTTTATGGGATGTTAATGAGCATCATAATACAAATACCTTTTTTAATTCTTCTATCATTTAGTCTTTTTTTCTAGATATTATATTCATAATACCTTAGATCTATTCATTGATAGCTTATTTTACGTCTCCTGTGATTTAGAAAATGTGTGGGATGTTCTTTGTGTGACCCGATAGAAGTCCTTCACATGACCTATGAGTGATCATGTGATGTTATTTATGAATTTAGAATGATCACCCCAACAGTTCTATAAACCTTACCTAACATGGTTCTGTTCGAGTCATGAGATCAACCACATTGATAAATCTTCTCTAGTGTTGGGCTGCAATAGCGTGTCTTAATGAAAAAATCCCACCTCTTCTTTGAGGGTAGTGTTGGTGATATATAGGCCTCTCCACCCCAGTTTCTCACTTATTTGTGTGGGGCATATCACACGAATCTTAGATGGACATAACATAGAGATTCAATGCCACACGTCATAATGAGGGCGTATTGTGAATCACTATGGGGAATTTTCACAACTTTAACTGACCGTAATACCATCCTATCATCATCTACTTTATTAGATTATTTCCAATTTATGGGGTCTAGTTTAATTTCATTAAAATTATGAGGAAATTTTTTATTTGCATGTGTAAATGTCTAGGTGCATTCCTGAGATTAGGATGTCGGTTCAAAGTCCTGCACATTATCTTGGGTGACTTGTCTGGGACTTTTTGTGAGGTTAGGGAAACTTTTCAGTTGGCCTTCATGAGGTATGGTTGGCTCTATGAGAATCACTATGAGACCTTGTTTCACACATCCTAGGTGTTTCACATTAGTTTTATGACCATGAAAGGCTCCTACCTCCTCCACCATTTTTAATTATCAAATTTATTTCACAAAGTTGGGGAGTTCATGATGTTGTTTTGGTGTTTTATAGGAAAATCAATATACCTCTTAGTGATGAATCACATTACCACAAAAATACTTTTGGAGATGCGAGATCATTTTATAGAAAATTTAGTCTACTAGTAATTAAGGTGAAGAATGTGGATCACACAGTTTCCTGTACATAGTTGAGGCCATTTCCATAATGAGGATGACACGCCAAAAGGATTTCATGAGACAAGGGGGCATGCCAATAGCTTCTTGTGGTGTCTTGCGGGCATCCACGGGCACATCACATGAAAATTATGATCAGGAGAGGCTCCTACCTTATCCTTTTTTATTTCATTTTTTATTAGAAAATGGTTGTGGAGTTTACAAGTATATTTGATTATTTTCAAGGAAAATAATTATCCTAATTGATGATGCATCACATGAGATTCACAATCGAAAGAGGCTCCCACATTTATTATATTTTCCTGGCATTTTTATGGAATTTTAGATGGTCTACCAGGTGTCTATAAGATGCCAACCATCTTGACCTGGGGGAGGTTATCTTGTATATTTCTCAAGATTATTTATTTCCTTGGGTGATTCTATGAAATTAGAAGTACTAGTCAGAAGGGGATTTCTATAATCCAACACAGGTCATTTGTTTCACATGATCATTCCCTCAACCTTATGATGGTCACATGATCTCATTCCTCTTAGGGGAATACTTGATTCACAGGTCTTCATTCATATAATTATTCCTTATTATTTTAGGAAAGATAAAATCTATTTTCAAGTATATCATGATTTTTTATTTCTTGGTGCTCATTTTGTGGGAATCAATAGTATTTTATGATTATTATCATTAAAATCATAGGATATAAATGTTATATATTTTTCTTTATTTCATAGGGATTATAAATGTAACGACCGAATGTTTTTCAATAAAACTTACCTTCATAAAATTTTGTCATAAAGTCACATGAATGCACAAAATAATGAACTAATTAGTGATCAGTGACCTTTAAAAATAAGTCTTTCACTTCTGTGTTTGGAATTTTGAAAATCCGACATACACAGTTGTGTTCAAGATGATATTTGGAGTATGATAGAACAAATTTATTTTTTTGGTGAATAGTAATATACCCTTTTGAATAGTTAAATGAATAATAATATTACCCTTATTAATAGTAATAGTAATATTATTTTATTTTCTTAAGGTAATAAGATAATGAGATCTTAATTAAATTTTCAATGAGAAATAAAACTAAGTGCACCTTTAAGATTGTTATTTTTCAAATTAAATATGACTGAATATAAAAATTAAATTAATAATATTTAGAAAATTAATTTTGAAAAATGGACTTCATTTTTGAATTCTACACGTTGAAAAATTGGTATGGTAAATTTTTGGTATTTTTCTAAAAAACTCAAATTTTGGATGAATAGTGAAATACGGTAAAATACCATATACACAATTTAACAGTTAAATACACCATTCATGACATCAAAAGTGATTCAAGGCCACTTGGTTTGAACTCACATGAACTTATTACTATAAGGGTTCACATTAAAAAACACTATTGGTTGTCTTGAGGGATATAATAAATTAATGAATTAAATATTCAAAATTTACCCCTCCCCTCCACAATAAAAACCACTCTTCACACCCTCATTCCCTCACACCTCTAAAGCTCCGGGACTTCTCTAAACTCTACCCAAAAATCCTCCCTAGCCCCTCCCCCACGTCCAAGAGCTGCTGGTCTCATCAAAAGACCATGCTTAGGCCCTTAAGAAGTATCTCAAGAGAAGGATTCAAGAGGTATATTCTCTCCCTCTTCTCCTTTAATATCATTTCAAGTTCAAGTTCATTTCCTGATATCTCCCCACCTATCTTCATACAAATGGTATTGTAACTCCAGTATTATAAATATAATGTAATTTTATGATTCTAATGGGATATTATATCATCCAACCCCCTTTCCCTGTTCCTTTTATTTTATTAAAGAGAACGTTGTTCGTGAGGGGTTAATTTACCACCTTCAAGAATGACATGATTTCTTCTTCCATTTCTACCTTTATATATGGTAATGAAACCATTTTTATGGTTGAACTAGAATATTTTATATGTATTATGTCCTATTTCATGTTATGGAACTGACTTATGAACATATTACTAAGTGATAAATTAAAACAAGTTTGTTGTGATCGAAAAACCGACCAAATTAACCCAAACAATCATCATTTAATTCTAATCTTATGATTCATCCACATGGATATAATAAGATTCAATATAAGATCATCAAAACTCTTTTAATCTCATTAATAACATGTAATATCAGTTCTGGATGTTTACCCATGTTCTACCCAAATTTCAATTTAAGAATACAAGTAAACCACTCAAGAAAACCATAAAAATAAACATTCCCAAACAATGTTTTTAAACACTATAACTCATCCAAAAGAACATAAAATCACTTAATGGAACCATAATGAACCATATTAATGTAAAAAAGGTTCTTTATTTCTAATTAATGAATATAATTTCATTATACATGACATTAAAGGGATGGAAGCATTCAAATACAAGGTAAGGGGAAATCTCAAACCCAATTTTCTTCCTTCAGGTTCTACCTCTTTCACTACATTTGGATATGGTTACTCCTTAAATATAATTTCTTCATAATTATATTACCTTTTCTGGGATATAAATTTTTTCTAATGAAGTTTATATCAATCCAAATTTTTTCCAAAAGAACTCTTCTTTTAAGAACTAAACTTTTACCTCTCATTCATGGTTGATGGTTCTTGTATCAAGTTTGTTGTTCCCTATTTCTTATGGGAACCCAAAGCTTATTAATTTATTATTATGTGATGAAACCCATTCTTTTACATGGGTTAGTTATGTTCACTTATGATAGGTGTTCTATGTTTCAATCATGATAATGATAATGTTATGATGTGACAGGTGCACTCAGAATTATATAGCGCAGTATGAATATTTCAAAGTGACGGGTGGGCCCGGAATTATAGAGCACTCCAATGCATTGGGTAAATTGATGAATCTCATGAGTAAATTTGAAATTATGTGTTAACAAGATTCTATATTGGTTCATAAGTATGTGTTGTAGATAACCACTAAAATATGATATTTCATTTTTATGCATTGCCACATTTCAAGTGTTTTATTTATGTTCCTCTCATGTTCATGATTTCCATACATATGTCATGATTATGATAACCCCATGCTATATTCTGATTATCTATCCTCTTACTGGTCTTTTAGCTCACCCCTTTTTAATGTATATCCTCAGGTGGCAACATATACTAAGGATAGGACTAGTGACAATAAGAATCTAGAGAAAAATAAATTAAATAAATGTTTATGCTTGATGTTCCTATTTGTATGCATGGTCCTAGTTTTCCCAAGACACTAAACCTTTGGATCCTCTATGTTTAATACTATTATGTTGTTTACCTTTAAAATTATGTAATAGTAATATAAGAAAAGGCCAGGATTCTATAGTTGGTATCAAAAGAATAGTTTAGTTAATTTGGGAATTAGGATTAGTGAACCCTAAAGAAAACCTCTAGCATGAGACTATGTACAAGTAGGCACACAAGAAAATCTACATAGGGATCCCATATATTATTTTTTTTGTATAAATTGTTTAAATGAATAATTTATTCATATCATGTTTACTTATGTTTTGTTCTAGAATTTTCTATTTTAGAAAATGGTGGGAACCATGAGAAATCCGGCCAACAACTCTTGCTAGCGCCAATGCAACGATTGCCTGAACGACATCCCCAATGATTTGGGAGGTGGAGTTAAAAACTTCATGGTGATGATTACCCAATTATCTCAGGTTATGAACAATAAACATAATAATGGGGAATGTCCTCCTTCACCAAATAGGAAGAAACTAGCTATCAAATGTTTTATGCGGCAACAACCACTGACGTTTAGTGGATCATCTGATCCACTTGTTCCTGAATAGTGGGTTAACTCCATGGAGAAGATCTTTTTTGTTCTTCACTGTTTTGAGACATAGATGGTGACCCTAGCCATTTATTGTCTAGATGGCGAAGCTGATTAATGGTTGGATTTGATTAAGAACACCAAGACAAGGGAGTAAATTGAAGGGATGGAAAGGGAATACTTTAAGATAATGTTTATTAATATGTATTTCCCACGAACTCTTCGTACGAAGATGGAGAAAGAATTTATAGAGCTCAAGAAAAAAGAAGGAGAATCTGTCATAACCTATGAAGCGAATTTCTCAAGGCATTCAAGGTACGCTTTGGGATTTGTTATCAATAATGATAGAAAAATTGATAGATTCTTTAGTGGATGAAAAGAAAACCTTCAAAAGGATCTTGAAATTTAAGACTTTGGGAGTTTTGAAGAAGTTTTTTGATGTGATCTCAAAGTGGATATGCAGTTTGGAGAATGGTCCCATGGCTATGGTGATAATAAAATAAAGTTGGAGTTTCAAGCTATTGAATCTAATGACAAAGGTGGGAAGAAAAATCAATGACGCACATGCCAAAAATGTGGGAAGTTGCACCCTGGGAATTGCCTCAAAGGGATGGGGAAATGCTTCAAGTGTGGGAAAGAAGGACACCTTTCCCAATAGTGTCGAAAAGACACAAAAAGGAAGGAGAATGTAGCTAATGAAAGGAGAGAACCAATCATGGTTCAATGATGCAACTATAGGTAGCTAGGGCAGTATACAAACTAGTGCACTAAACCTCAAGTTCTTGAGGGTAATCAGCGTCAGCAACCACCAAATCCAAAGGAACAAGGGAAGGATTATTCCATCACTACTAAGGAGGTGGATCATGATAATGAAGTCATACAAGGTACACTTACTATTCACTCAAGAATGGAAAAAGTGTTATTTGATTCTGGTTCTATGCATTCATTTATATCTTGCAAGTTTTCTAGAACTATAGAATCGAAGCCCTGAAACCTTGAAGTAGAGATATCTGTAAAAACACAAAGTGGTGAAATCATTGCATCCCAAGTGTTTGACTCTTCTCCTGTTGGAGTTTGTGGGGGAGATTCTTCCAGAAAATCTCATAATACTTCCCTTGTTGGAATTCAACGCTATAATTGGAATGGATTGGCTCTCATCATATAGAGAACATATCAATTTTTGGGAAAAGGGAATATCTTTTAATATTCCGAACCATCTCAAGATCTTATAAAAATGAAAGGAAGATCAAGAATATACTTTGAAAAATACTTCAATGGTGTGGGTGTTGATTCCCTATGAAGAAGCGTACCTCACCCAAATGGATGAGTTGACGGAAAGCACCAAACATGATGAAATGCCCATCGTGAGGGAAAACGGTGATGTATTTCTTGAAGAGTAACCCAGAATTCCCCTAGATCGTGAGGTAGAGTTCTCAATTGAACTCATACCTGGAGCTACTCCTATCTCGAAGTGTCCCTATAGGATGACTCCTATCGAACTGGAGGAGTTAAAGAAGTAGCTGCAATAGCATCTGGACAAAGGGTTCATATGCCCTAGTGCATCACCTTGGGGTGTACAAGTGCTTTTTGTGAATAAGATGGATGGAATAATGAGGTTGTGTATCGATTATCGGGAACTCAACAAGATCACCAAAATGAACAAGTATCCACTTCCAAGGATTGATGACTTGTTCGATCTATTAAGAGGAGCTCAATACTTCTCAAAGGTGGATCTTCGTTCTTGATATCATCTGGTAAAGGTGAAGAAGGAGGATATTCAGAAGACTGCCTTCCGTACAAGGTATGGGCACTATGAGTTTTTGGTGATGCCCTTCAGACTCACTAATGCCCCTACAATCTTCATGGATTTGATGAATAGTGTCTTTAGACATTACCTTGACAAATTTGTGGTAGTGTTTATCGATGACATTCTCATCTACTCTATGTGAAAGGAGGAACATGAAGAATATATTAGACTTGTGTTGGAGACATTGAGAAAGGAGAAGTTGTACGCCATGTTCTCAAGTGCTACTATTGGATGAAGCAAGTCACATTCTTGGGACATGTGATCACAGGTGAGGGAATTTCTGTGGATCCTTCAAAGACAAAGGTGATTGAGGAATGGCCTAGGCCCTCTTGTGTCATAGAAATACATAGTTTTCTTGGATTAGATGGGTACTAGTGACATTTTGTGAGAATCTTATCATGATTGTCAAGACCACTAACTATGTTAACAAGGAAAGGGGTAAAGTATGTCTGGACGAAAGAATGTGAGGGAAGCTTCAAGGAGCTAAATAGAAGGCTGATCACAGCACCTGTACTCACACTTATGAAAAGTGGATAATGTTTTGTGATATATAGTGACACTTAAAGGAAAGGCTTGGGTTGAGTACTCATGAAAAATGGAAAGTGATAGCCTACGCCTCATGGCAGTTGAAGATCCATGAGCAAAACTACCCGACGCATGATCTAGAGTTGCCAGCCGTGATTTTTGCCTTGAAAATCTGGCAGCACTACCTTTATAGTGAGAAGTGTGACATATGCACTGACCATAAGAGCCTAAAGAATATATTCACACAAAAGGAGCTCAACATGCATCAAAGGAGATGGTTAGAGCTAATCAAGGATTACGATTGATCTATTCATTATCATCCTGGAAAGGTGAACAGGGTAGCTGATGCTCTATGTAGAAAAGAACCTGCTACTCTATCCGTGCTGCAGATTGAGAAAGACCCTATCTTTATGGATATACAAAAAATGGATTTGGAAATCATAAGGGTAGTGGATACATCCTACCTTTCCCAAATGATTGTACAACCATCCATCCAAGAGAATAATAAGGAAGCACAAAGGGATGATGTGGAGATACAAAAGAGGGTGAATGCTGTAAAAGAAGGGAAGCTGCAAGAGTTCCATATCGATGAGGAGGGTGTGATTCGGTTTGGAATGTGGCTTTGTGTGCCTTCATCACCAAGGATGAAGAAGGAGATATTGGAAAATTCACATAGCTCAACTTTCTCTATCCATCCTAGGAGTACCGGGATGTACCGTGATCTCTAGGAACACTTCTGGTGGGATAACATGAAGAAGGAGATTGTAGAATATATATCAAGGGGTTTGGTATGTCAGTAAGTTAAAGCAGAGCAACAAAAGTCCAAAGGTATGATGAAACCATTGCCTACACCCATGTGAAAATAGGAAAATGTTACCATGGACTTTTTCAAGGGTCTCCCAAAGACGTGAAAGAGAAATAATGCGATATGGGTTGTGGTTTACTGACTCACCATGAGTACCCATTTTATAACAATTAAGGAAGATCTCTCACTTGAACAACTTGCAAAGATATATGTGAAGGAAGTGGTAAGACAACACGGTGTTCCACTCTCAATTGTCTCTGACCATGATCTGAGGTTCACATCTAAATTCTGGAGGATCCTTCAACATGATTTGAGTACTGAATTAAATTTCATCATGGCCTATCACCCCCAAAATAATGTACAATCTGAAAGGACTATTCATATGCTTGAAGATATGCTTAGAGCCTTCTCTATATAATTAAAAGGTGGATGGGATCAGCATCTTCCATTGGTTTAGTTCTCATTCAACAACAGCTTTCACTTGAGTATTCTCATGGATCCATATAAAGCTCTTTATGGAAAGTGGTGTAAAACTCCAACTTGTTGGGATGAAGTTGGAGAAAGAAATCTACTTGGACTTGATCTTGTTCAAGAGATGACAGAGAAGGTTCAAGTCATCCATAAACTCATCAAAGTTGCTCAAATTTGGCAAAAGATCTATGATGATAACTATCTAAGGGACTTGGAGTTCGACATTGGATATAAAGTCTTCCTTCGAATATCTCCATGGAAGAGAGTCATGCGATTCGGGAAGAAAGTGAAGCTAAGCCCAAGGTATATTGTCCCATTTGAAATCCTTGACCGCATATGAGCTGTGTCCTATCGGCTTGAACTTCCACCAAATATGGCTAGAGTTCATGATGTTTTTCACATATCACTCCTGAGGAAGTACATACACGATCCGTCACATGTACTAAACTCAAAGGTGGTGCAGTTGGAAGATGATCTATCCTATGAGGAGAAGCCAGTAAAGATTCTAGACCGAAGTGATAAGGTTATACACAAAAAGACAACCCACATTATCAAAGTGTTGTGGAGGAACCATATGTTTGAGTAAGCAACTTGAGAACCAGATGAGGTGATGATGGAGAAGTACCCTCACCTGTTTATGTGAAGTGAAATTTCAAGGGCGAAATTTCTTAAGGGGGGAAGAATATAATGACCCAAAGTTTTTCAATAAAAATTCCCTTCTTAAAATTAGGTCATAAAATTACATGAATGAACAACATAATGAAATAATAAGTGATAAGTGACCTTTAAACATAATTTTTACACTTCTGTGTTTGGAATTTTGAAAATCCAGCATACAAAGTTGTGTTCGTAAAGATTTTTGGAGTCTGATAGAACAAACTTGTTTTTTTGGTGAATAATAACATGCCCTTATTAATAGTAAAATGAATAGTAATATGACCCTTATTAATAGTAAATAATAATATTATTTTATTTTATTATGGTAATAAGATAATGAGATCTTAATTAATTTTTCAATGAGAAATAAAACTAAGTGCACCTTTAAGATTGTTATTTTTCGAAATAACTATGAATTTATTTAAAAATTAAATTAATAATATTTAGAAAATAAATTTTGAAAAATTGACTTCATTTTTTAATTCTACATGTCTAAAAATGGTTAGGGTAAATTTTTGGTATTTTTCTGAAAAACTGGAATTTTTTATGAATAGTGAAATACGGTAAAATATCGTATATACAATTTAACAGTTAAATACACTATTCATGACATCAAAAGTGATGTAAGGCCACTTGTTTCGAACTCACATGAACTTATTACTATTAGGGGTCACATGAAACAATACTATTGGTTTTCTTGAGGGATATAATAAAATAATGAATTAAATACTCAAAATTTACCCTCCCCTCCACTATAAAAACTGCCCTTCACACCCTCATTCCCTCACACCTCTAAAGCTAAAAGACTTCTCTAAACTCTTCCCAAACATCCTCCCTAGTCCCTCCCCCACGTCCAAGATCTACTGGTCTCATCAAAAGACTAATCATAGGCCCTTAAGGGGTTTCTCAAGAGAAGGATTCAAGGTGTAATTTCTCTCCTTCTTATCCTTTAATTTCATTTCAATTTCAAGTTCATTTCTTGATCTATCCCCACCTATCTACATACAAATGGTATTTTAACTACATTATCATAAATATAATGTTATTTTATGATTATAATGGGATATTATATCATCCAACACCGTTTCCCTCTTCCTTTTATTTTAGTAAAGAGAACGTTCTTCGTGAGGTGTTAATTTATCACCTTCAAGAATGACATGCTTTCTTCTTCCATTTCTACCTTCAGATATGTTCATGAAACCATTTTTATGGTTGAAACAGAATATTTTATATGTATTATGTCCTATTTAATGTTGTCTAACTGACTTATGAACATATTACTAAGTGATAAATTAAAAAAAGTTCGTTGTGATCAGAAAACCACCCAAATTAACCCAAACAACCGTCATTTAATTCTTATCTAATAATTAATACCCATGGATATAATATGATTCATTATAAGATCATTAAAACTCTGGTAATATAATTAATAACATGTAATATCAGTTCTGTATGTTTACCCATGTTCTACCCAAACATCAATATAAGAATACAAGTGAACCACTAAAGAAAACCATAAAAACAAACATTCCCATACAATGTTTTTAAAATCTATAACTCATAAAAAGGCACATATAATAACATAATGTAACCATAATGAACCATATTAATGTAAAAAGGTTATGTATTTATAATTAATGAATATAATTTCATTATACAATACATTAAAGGGAAGGAAGAATTCAGATACAAGGTAAGTGGAAATCTCGAACCCAATTTTCTTCTTTCGGGTTCTCCCTCTTTCGCTCCATTTTTATATGGTTACTCCTCAAAGATCATTTATTCATAATTATATTACCTTTTCTGGAATATAAATTTTTTCTAATTATGTTTATATCAAACCAAATGTTTTCCAAAAGAAATCTTCTTTTAAGAACTAAACTTTTACCTCTCATTCATGGTAGATGGTTCTTGTATCAAGTATGCTGTTCCATATTTATTTCGGGAACCCAAAGATTATGAATGTATTATTATGCGATGAAACCCATTCCTTTACATGTGTTATTTATGTTCACTTTTGATATTTGTTTTATGTGGAAATCATGATAATGATAATGTTATGATGTGTCGAGTGCGCTCAGAATTATATAGCGCAATATGAATGTTTCAAAGTTACGGGTGTGCCTGGAATTATACAGTGCTCCAATTCTTGGGGTAAAGTGATGAATATCCTGAGTAAATGTGGAATGATTTGTGAACAAGATGATATCTTGGTTCAAAAGTATGTGTGTTAGTTAACCACTAAAACATGATGTTTCATTTTTATGCATTGCCACATTTCAAGTCTTTTATTTATGTCCTCTCATGTTCATGATTTCCTTACCTATGTCATGATTATACTCACCTCATGCTATATTCATCTTATCTATCCTCTTACTGGGATTTTATCTCAAACCTTATTAATGTATATCCTTAGGTGGATACATATACTAAGGAGAGGACAAGTGACAATAAGAATCTTGAGAAGAAGAAATTAAATAAATGTTTATCCTAGATGTTGTAATTGCTATGTATGGTCCTAGTTTTCCCAAGACACTAAACCGTTAGATCCTCTATGTGTAATAATATTATGTTTTTACCTTTAAAATTATGTAATAGTAATGTAAGAAAATGCCATGATGCTATAATGAATCAAATGTTTCTAAAGTGTTAAGGGTTTATTAAAAAATACGATCATTATTAGGGATTGATTATATTTAAATATATGTTGCAGAATATTTATCTTCAATGTCCGTGTTTTCCATTTTTTCAATTTTTTTTACAATTCTTCTAAAAATCTTTAAAATCATTTTAAACCATGTTTTAATTTATTACAAATTGGTTTGAAAGAAATCATTTTTTAAATTTTCAAACAAGTTACTTTTTAACCATTCTTACATAATTACCAAACGAATGTTTTTTAAATTATAAAAAATGATAAGTTATCAAACTAATGTTAAACCTAAATTATTTATAGGTTAAAAAATTTGATTAAAATTTGATTTTAAATAATTTTTTATCATTATTATGTTAATTTTTTTTGAAAATGTGATCTTAAAATGGCAAAGATATTTACAACAATAATGTTTACAAGTGATTATTAAAAATAATTTTTCCATCTATGATGACATGAATTGAAGATAATTGGGAATTAATTGGAATATGATCAAAGTATACCATCCTTATAGTAATTTTTCGATGGTTTATGTTTATGATGACAAGATATTGATGAATACCTTTCCATTTTACATCGGTTATACATTAATAAAATGTTTAGGAAAATAATTTATTTTTATTAGTTATAAGATGATGAATGTTTTATAATATTTTCGTACTAATATATATAATTTATATATGTGATTGGTGAAAAATATATCTCTAGATAATGCATTATTTGAAGATGTAAAAATAACGTGGTAATAATATTTTGTGTGAACATGATTTCCTATTCAAAATTATAAATGTGGATCTAGTTTTCATGTCCATATGTTTATGTGTGGAAATACCTATCAAATCCATAAGATTATGCATGGAATTAAATTTCATGCCCATTAGATCATATGAGGACCTATGTTCACGTTCACAAATTTATGTAAGGGACTGATTTCATGCCCTTAACTTATGGATTCTACTATTTCTATTTATACACATTCACAATGAAATCGGTTTATTCCAAAATTAAATTATTATTTAAATTTTTTCCTCTCATGGATTAAGTTCTTTTATTAAATTATGATAGGTGATTTATGAAAAAAAAATATATTCCATGAATCATGATTATGATCTTTGATAAGGAGGGTGTTGATTTCAAATGTTAAGATCATGTTATCGCATGCTAGTGATCATGTAATTCTTTTTTGATCCTTGGTATCTTTTTTTGTTTACCCTTACATAATAGATGATCTCAACATTTATTATGATTCCTTTCTATGGGTTATGAAGAATAGTTTTAGAAATTATGTGTCTAAGAAGGGTACTAGTTATGAAGAAACTTCTGGGAGAAAATATAAATAATTTATGAACAAGTTGTTTATGTGTTCAAAATTCCAAAGGATTTTGAACTATATTATTATTGAATGGATGAATATTTTATGTTATGAATATTCATATAAATAAATGTAATATTTATGTTTGAAAATATTGGTTCACTATAATATCATTGGCATACAAATGTGGCATATACAGAAGAATATAAATCCATTTATTCTGAAAAAGACCATTTTCAAGACCATCATCACATAGTGTATAGAGTCCATTAATATATTAGGTTAAATCTCTAATACCTGAATTTTTTTTCATGATATATAAGGATTTACCATATGTATTGGTGTGCTATGTGATTCTAATCCGGCCCATTAATTGGTCGATATAGTTACATAAATGTTAAAGTTTAATACCTACTCACTATAATCTCATGAGATATATATATCTACCCAATGCATTAGAGTTATATATCAGATCCACCAATAAAATAATGATAAAACATAAATATTTTGACCACACGAACATATAAACTATCAAAATCCCATCACACCTTTATTAACACAGGGGAATCAACCATGCTTCATGAAAATTTGAGTATGTCATGGTCATATTACATATAGATTGAGATGGTGGATAAAATCATTATAATATATCCCCAATGAAGTATAATAAACATTAAAAAATATTCATATATATGAAAATAATTTTTAAGAGTGTTAATAATTTATTTGAGAAATAAAAAGAAATACACATTTCATTTTTGATATTTTTTTAAAAATATTATTTTAAAATCAATCATTTTTGAAATTACATTATATAAACCTGAAAACATAGGGGGAAATATTCTGAATGAAAACTAAATAAGAGGATTAGAAAATTAGATCATGTGTAAAATTTATAAAAAATATATATTTTATAGTTTTATAAAGATAGTAATGGTTGGGAGAAAATGAGCATGCTAAAATTACCAAAAGAAGATTAATTATTTTAATATAGTCATTTAAAATGAAAAACTCCTTATTAAATAGTATAATTAAATATAAATATATCCATAAAACAATATAATGAGTATGAAAATCTTGGATAACGATTCCTAACTGTAAGAAGTGATAAATTCATTTTCACTTATAGAAATCATTTTGATTTAACGATAAAACAAACAAAAGTGAAATGAGAAGAATACATGAAAAACATAGAAATAAAAAGAGGACTGTTATATATATTTTGGTTTAGAGATAAATTAAAATAATTTTTTCTAAATATGAATTTAATCATAGAAAATAATGATTTTGAAGTGCTATTGGAAAAGAAACCCTTACCTTTACTCTTGATTTCCATGAAGTCACTTTAACCAATCATATAACAAACATATATATTTTAATCAATCATTTAAAAACTGTTCCATATCTATCACGTTTTATAATATTTAATTTTAATTATTTATTTCACTTATATTGGTTTTTTATTGTCTTTTTTATCACCAAATGTTATTAATTTTTATTTTTTTCTACAAGTTTCAAAATGATTATAAAAATAATTTTTATTTAACAAAAATTTCATCATTACAAAATTATTCTACGTAATCGAATAATTTTATTCTAATAATTTAATTACTATAATTTTAAATTTATGGAAATAATGGGTATGGTTTTCAAGAATGAAATCCAAAATGTGCATGTTTCAGGTAATTTACCAATAATAACAAATGACATTTTAATGACCATTAATTTTTTATTTCTTACTTCAAGAACCATATTAATAAAACAATTACTCCATAATATCACAAATTATGTAAATACCCTAAAATTCCATAAATTGTTTGTTATTAAATGGAATTATTATGTGACTGCAAATATTAAAGACACGTGATTTTGAGGCCCGGAGACCCCAAAACATAATTTTGAACATTTTTGTGGTACGTTTAGAAAATGTGTGGGCATGAATAACCATATTTTGAACTGGTTGTTGGATTAAAAATATAATGGAACCGTTGAATTCGTAGTGCCGAGATTCACTTATGCAATGATTATCTTTGTTCAGAAAAAGTCAGACAGAAAAGTTATTTTTTGGAATTTTGGAAAAAATAATAAAATAACTAAAGAAGTTAAGTTATTATTTTTTAAAACCATTGAGAGATGGTGGAAGGAACACAGAGTTAATCAGAAATTAAGTGAAGGTCCTTAAATTACTTGATACCCTATTTGTGTAACCACAAACACCATGTGTTTAATAGATTCATTAATGAACCATATTAATAAAACAAAACATGGGGGGGTTTCTTTTATTAAAAAAAACCTTTGGCATGAGATTTCATACCCCATGGGAGATCTCTTGATGAACTACCGGTGGAAAATCCTCTCCAACAAAGAATAAATAATGAAATACTCCATTGAGGATTCGATCTGGAGATCGACGAACGTCGACGAAAATCTTCGAACAATGGATTCTTCTCCTTTGTCATCAGCAAATCCAATGTGTTCATGGTAGGGGTTTCTGTTTATTCAAAGTGAATTATTGATTCAACCTAACCCATTATTGAATTATATGATGAACTCAATTCAACCAACTAATAGGTTGATCCCGATTCGTTTGAATATGTGGGTGGTTATTGTGGGAAATTAATTTGGGAATTGATTTAATTACTTTCCCTTATTAAAATACTAACATAGAGGGGATGGGCTAATACCAACAAGGCCCAGACCCTCCACCGCTCTTGGTTTTGATGCGTTATTCAAGGTTGAATGTTTAACTTTATGGAAACAAAAAGCTGACATCTACACAGTGAAGGTGGTGACCCAGGGGGCCCATAGATGCAAATAGGAATAAAATCAAACGACCGAAGCTATAACGGTGGCCCGCATAAGTGACATCGGTGTGACGGCACCGACAACTGGTTTCAGCGGCCCACTCTCACCAGCTATGAGGAGGTGGTGGTACCCCGCAGGCACCATGATGGACATGGGGCGGCCATCCAACACCAACTGTGTTGATGGTGGGTGGTGCACTATAGAGGAGACTCTGTGACTTCGGTCGTGGTGGTGGCGGACTCACGTCTGTGGGTCCTGACCTTGAGCGGTCCACCAGACTAGT
Source organism: Viscum album (assembly GCA_963277665.1). Lineage (NCBI taxonomy): Eukaryota > Viridiplantae > Streptophyta > Magnoliopsida > Santalales > Viscaceae > Viscum > Viscum album. The sequence continues at coordinate 552,626,751 of OY728146.1, forward strand.
CAGTTGGAAGAGAACTGCCAACCTGGCACCATAGTTGGAAGACCCAAATGGACCCGTGTCTATTTAGGGTAGTTGGGACCATGCCGAGCCGGTGGACCGGACCGAGACCAAGTTTTACCAAGTTACACTTAAAGGGACATAACTCCTAAACTAGAAATCAATTTGATGAACTGTATATGGTGATGGAAACCATGGGATGAAAATTTCCTTTTGAGATACTACACTAGATATTTGGAGAAAGTTGAAGTATGGCCAGGTTGGATCGAAATTTAATTGAACTTGGTCCTCTATACTAAAATGCCTATAACTTACAAGTCATACATCTGATTGACGCGCCGTCTATTGTGTTAGAACCCTTATGAAATGGTGGTCATTTGGGTTACATTTTTTTTGTAAATTTTTTTAACACCCCAAGCTTCCACGTTACGCTTCTCTTTGAATAATAATGTAGCATGTGTTGTACGCAACTTCGAGTTCTAACACACACCACAACCAATCAAACTAGCCGTTATGAATAGTAATACCCACTTTTTGAATTTTTTTAAATTTTTTATTTCAAAATGGACTTCATTTTTGGATTTGGAATATCAAAATTATCTTAGGGTGAATTTTTGGTATTTTTCTGAAAACATTCAATTTTTAATGAATAGTGATAAAACACTGAGTTATAGTTTAAAACTGAATTTTTATTTAAATAATTATTTACTTTATTTATATTTAATTAAGGTCAAAATAGATAAATAATATCTATATAAGTTCAATTTAATTTATTAGAGTTACTTTAGAATAATTTTAGATATATAAAAATTTTATTGAAATTTTCACCGTCTTTTACCCACCTCCTTGGAGAATTTGCAAATTCACATAAAACATAATTTTACCGCTTCTATTAGTGGAATTTAGAAAATCCAAGAGACACGGTTAATATCAAGTAATAAAATGTGGTTCCATAAGATAAAATAATTTTTGGTGAATAGTAATTTTTACTTTTACTTACCACGGTTAAAAGTTAATAGGGTAATTAAAGGTAAAAATGATATTAATATTACCCTAACACATTTCCTAATTCTATTAGACAATTTTATCTCGACCAAAAACAACTTTAGGAATAATATATTATCATTTTGGTCCACGTGGATTATATTAGGACATTTATTATTATTTAATTCAAAGAAGAGTTAAAAGAGTTAAAATCCTGGTTTAATTACTAAAACATTTCTAATATAGGGTTATACATAAGATAAATCGATTGTAAATATTAATTAGAAAACTAAAAATATTTCCTACATAATTGTATTTTATTTATAAATTTTAGATATTAAATAATGTAATATATTTATGACACAATGATGATGCAGTAATTACATAATTAATGAAATATTAAAATAATTGATATTATAAATATACAAATAAATTTAATTTGAGACATTTTATGAATTAAAATAATTTTATAGGTTAATATTACATGTTATGATTGATTTAATTATATGTTTTCTAATTAATCATTCTGTTATGATTTTCAAGAAAATCAAATACTAAATAGTGTCAAAATTGACATAAAAGAGTTTTTAAAACAAATATTATATTATTAATTGATATTCTATTCCTAAAAATATAAGGTTCAACCAAGAGACTTATATAATGATAGCTATATCATTAATGGACCACTTGGGGGTCTCTTGGAGGTATATAGTATGTTTATTAACTATATAATATAAAACTACAAAGAGACGTGGTAAATGTCACGCTATTTAACTAAGAGTTAAATATAAGTAATAAGGTTAATATAGTGACCCAAACCTATCTAAAATCTATTGGTTGAAAGTATTGAGACCCATACCCACCTTAAACTTTAAATAATCCTCTTTGGAGCCATTATAAACCTAATATGAATTTATTATAAAATAATATTTCTAGCTTTTCCAAAGGTGCCTCTCACCCCTATTATAAAAGGGCACTCACCCTTCTCACTAATTCACACATTAAAAGCCTTTTGGATCGGCCAAACCCTGAAACAATATTCTCTCAACTTCCCTCACTTAAATCTAGAGGCCTTAGTTTGATTAGAAATCCATCTTAGGGATCTATTTTGATCAAATCAAAAGGAAGAACCCGAAGAAGAGGTAATGTTTTCACCACCCTCTTTCAAGTTCCTTTCTTATTGAACTTCTTATTTATTTGTTTTTACCATTCTAAAATAATAAATCCAGTATCTTATATATATTGTGATGTTATTATAAATATGTTACAACCATATTCAGTTTTCTATCCATCATTTGAATGACATGTCACCATACGTGTGTACGTACAGCCTACCGTCTCCACGTCGTGGTGTAATTGTTATTCAATACATTATTATTTAGATGGGTATAATAATGATGTATAATTAATGTAAATAATAAATATAACATTATAATGATTATGTATATATGATATAACATCCAATTATATTTTATTTTAATATCAAAAGAATGATATTGTCGCTCGTGCATATGTACGGACTACTGTCTCCACGAACGCGATGAGATTCATTACCCATCGTATCCATTCAAGAATAATTTTAATTTAATGATTAAAAATAATGTTTAAAGACTTGATATCATTCTGTATATGAATAATATATAACCAATCCATAACAAATACGGCTTATGTATCAAAACATATAAAAGAAAATGAGTAAGTTAACACCCGAAACAACGATAATACTAACAAAGCAATGTTAAAAGATCATATATGATATCATATTAATTTAAATGATAATTTTATAATTTAATAACAATTATTTTACCATTATACAGGAGGTTAACCTACCCTCAACCTAGGAAAAGTACAAGGTAAGGGTTTATTTCATAATCACTTCATTATCCGAGGTTGTTTATACGTAATTATCGACTGAGACCTTTTTATCTTCCACATCCATGTTTCTTAAAAATGTATTTCAAATAATTATATCTATTTTATAGACTTTGGGTTATAGTAATTTATACCCTTTTTGAATGTTTATAATAAGTTTATAAAGGAATCTTTCTGTCATTTTCCAAACAAGGTCCTTTTTAACCTTTCTGACCGAATTAAGGTAAGGATGTCTTTTTTAACTTATACGGCGAGTGCGGCTATTTTATGCCATTATAAAATCATCGAAGCTTCCCTTATAATCTTATAAGAATATTTTCCAGGTAAATGTTATATTTTATAATTATGTGACTATTAACCAATTACAAAAAAAGAGATATTTCTCTCAAATAGTTTTGATTTCATCTATGTCAACATCCTTTGATGAATTTTATACTTATTTGAATGTGATTTATTATGATACAAAACTTCCATATTGTATTGAAGGTTTTGTGATATGTTTGACTGTGGATGTGTTATTTTTATTCCATTCATGGTTTATGGAAAAAGTATTGACATTTCTTATGCTAGTTTTAATATTAATGTTTATGTTATGTTTAAACTTGTTCATATGAGGAATGCATTGGACTTAATAAGTGACAGGTGGAGCCCTCTATAGCTCCTCGATGCGTCGGTAGGTCTTGTGAGACAAACTAGTGTCTTGTAACAAGGCCTTGAAAAAATCTTATTTGTAGTCTTGGCATGAGGCCTTGACTATGTGGTTATGATATTTTGGAATTATGCATTCCATCATTAGGAAAGTGGTTATTGATATTTCATGTGATTATTCGACTAGTATAATATCCATATGAATAAGTAAATGGAATTATTTCATTTTATTTTTTCTATATTATGATAAATTTCAAGTTTAAAAGGCTTTTGTTTTAGTTATACATTGCCTTAAATGTTCATTCTTATTTATGAAAGTTTTTTCTATATTGTTATCCTAAATAGGGATTTGAGCTCACCCATTTCTATGTTTTATTTTTCCCAGGATGTGAAGAAGTATTTTATGAATGACTTGTAGGGATATTATGAGGGGATATGAGTTTATACTATAGAGACTATGTTGTTGTAGTTTTCATTTTATGATGTAATGTAAACTTTATGGATGTATCTAGTGATTCCAAGGATACTAAACTAATCCGCCTTTTTTTGACTTGATCATTTGTGATCATGACAATGTTGTGTAATAATGCACCGACATTATGTAACTGGGGGTGGGGAGTTACAGTTGGTATCAGAGGAAGTTTAGTACAAGCCTTGGAAGCTAGATTTAGATAAACTCTCATTAGATCACATAGACCTAAGATGGACTTTGAGGATTAGTATAGAAGAACCTCTTAGAATTTTGGTATTGTAGAGATTTTGTGAGTTTTTGGAGCAATACATCCCTATTTGGATACGAGCAATTAGAGGCGACTCTGGCAAAGATGTACCTAGAGGTAAAACCCAAAAACACCACTTTGAGCTTGACTCGAATAGGAACTGGTGCATGACAACGGGCCTTGCTGCACTCTTGGTTACGACACTCCCGGGGGATATGATTAGGATAAAACTAATTTTCTTTACAAACCATTATGAAAGGTTTATGAGTATATAATTCCTCAATGAGTTTTTATTATTATTATGGATAATATCCATAAATAGTTCAATTTATGTTAAGTGTTTTACAAGTATGGAATTATGTATTTTGATTTATAAACTGATCTAGTTTAAGCTATTTTTTAGAAATATTTCCTAGTGGAAGCAATGGAAATCATATAAATTCATGAACTCCATGTAGGTATTTCCATACTACTCAGGATAATTATAGTGGAGTTGGTGATACAACTGGTGCTGATCAGCTAATCACCGTACTGGGACAACTCACTCAGGTTATGAATAATAACCTTACCCATATGGAGCACACTAATCCTCAGCATGGAGGATCAATGTTAGATCTCTTCATGTGGAAACAAACACCAAAATTAAATGGGAGTACAAATCCATTGGTAGATGAGCAATAGATACGTTCTCTAGAGAAAATATTTCAGGCTTTGGGGAGTAGTGAAAGGGAAAAAGTTATCATGGCAGTTTACCGCCTCACTGAAGATGCTGATCAATGGTGGTCATTGATTCAAAACAAAAAACAAGATGATGAAGTATCAAATATGGAATGGAGGGAGTTCAAATATATTTTCTTAGAAAAATACTTTCCTCATGACCATCGAGTAGATATGGAAAGACAATTTCTGAGTCTGAGACAATAGGAGGATGAGAATGTGACAAAGTATGAGGCTAACTTTACAATGTTATCATGGTATGATAGAGATTATATATGTAACCCAAGAAGTAATATTGTACATTTATTTTATGGGTTAAAACCATTTCACCTTCGAGCATTAGTCTCATAAACCTTGTCATTGTATGAAGATATTGTCTGCTGTGCTATCAAGATAGAAAAAGAATTCTCTAATTCTTATGACTTTAAAGAAAAGCAGGAGAAGAAGAGATATGATGATCACATTAGGAATGGAAATGAGGGGCGGACTGTAATAGTTGAATATCCATCCTGCAGTAAATGTGGGAAGAAACACCCCTGTATTTTCTTAAAAGGAATGGGAGTCTGTTTTAAGTGTGGTGAAAAAGGTCACCAAACTCGTTATTGCAAGGGGAAGAAGGAAGCTACCTCTATTCAATGCTACAATTGCAGGGAGATGGGACATTATGAAAATGAATGTCCTAAGCGTTAGGGGAACTTACCTCATTAAAGTCCAAGGGATCAAGGCCAAGCATATGCTATCAGTACTGCTGAGGTAGAAGCTGTTAATGATGTGGTGGCAGGTAATATAATTATTTCCTCATGTTTAGAAAATGCACTATTTGATTCTGGATCATCGCATTGTTTCATATCTTCCTAGTTTTCTAAGAAAATTAGCTATTTCCAATTTGATTTAACAAGAGAGTTTTTAGTTAAAACTCCAAAGGGAAGTATCATTGTAACAATGTTTTGTGAATCAGTCCCCATTAGAGTACATAAATGTTTTTTATCTCCAGATCTCATATCATACCTATGATTAAATTTGATATAATCCTCGGTATGGATTGGCATTCAGACCATGATGCAAAAAATTTATTGTATGAAGAAGGAGGTTACTATTTTTTATGATGATGATAAGGAACACCTTATCTTTAGAGACGAATCATCACCACCTAATTCTTACCTAAATCCACCCCCAGTAGCTCAACTAAATTCAATTATTGGGGAGGAAGAGAATGAAATAACTGTGGGTAAGGAAAGGAATGTTCAAATAGAGTATGTGCCTATTGTGAAAGAATATGTAGATGTGTTTCCAGAAGATTTACCTAGACATCCTCCATAACGAGAAATTGAGTTTTCCATTGATTTAATTCCTGTTTCAAGTCCTATATCGAAGTCCCCTTATAGAATAGCCACTATGGAATTAGTTTAACTAAATAAACAACTAGAGTAATCGAGTAATAATGGATTTATTCGCCCTAGTTTTTCTCTATGGGGAACCCCTGTCCTTTTTGTTAAAAAGAAAGATGGATCTATGAGATTATGTATCAACTACAGGGAGATCAATGCTATAACAATAAAGAACAAGTATCCCCTACCTCGCATTGATGATTTATTTGACCAACTGCATAGAGATGAATACTTTTCTAAGATTGACCTTCGATCTGGATACCATCAGTTGTGTGTGAAGAAGGAAGACATTCCGAAGACAGCATTTCAAACCAGGTACGGGCATTATGAGTTTATAGTAATGTCTTTTGGGATGACTAATGCAACCTCTGTATTCAAAGATCTAATGAATAGAGTTTTCAAGGAATATCTCAATGATCTTGTGGTGGTATTTATTGATGATATCTTGGTATACTCTAAAATCTATGAAGATCATGAAAATCACTTGCACATTATGCTGAAGACTCTGAGAAGACATGAATTATATAGGAAGTTTAGCAAGTGTGAATTCTGGATTTAGGAGATTTATTTTCTTGGACATATTGTCTCTAATGATGTAATCTCTTTTGATCTTTATAAGACCAAGGTAATTGAAGAATGGCCTTCACCGATGAGTGTAACTGAGGTACGCAATTTTATTGGTTTAGTAGGTTATTATCGACGTTTCATCCAGAACTTTGCTCGATTGGCTAACCCATTAATGAAGCTCACACGTAAAGGGGTTAAATTTGTTTGAAAAAAAGAGTGTGAATAATTTTTTGAAGAACTGAAGAGAATATTAGTCAATTCTCTTATATTGACACTACCATCGGGGAATGATGGGTTTGTTAATTATAGTGATGCTTCAAAGAAAGGACTTGGTTGTGTCCTTATGCAGAATGATAGGGTTATTTCCTATGCATCACAACAACTGAAAATTCATGAGAAAAACTATCCTACACATGATCTTGAGTTAGCTGCTGTAATTTTTTCTTTGAAGATATGGAGACATTATCTCTATGGTGAAAAATGTGAGATTTATACTGATCACAAGAGTTTGGAGTACATTTTCTCATAGAAAGAACTCAACATGAGGCAAAGGCGATGTATTGAACTACTCAAGGATTATGATTGCACTATACACTACAACCCAAGAAAGGCACATAAAGTGGTAGATGCTCTGAGTAGAAAAGATCATGGAGTTTTGAACCTGATGAGATTTTAAAGGGAACCGATTTTCATAGATCTAGTAAACTTCGATATGGGAATCACCATGGAAGGTGAAACATCAATGCTTTTTCAAATGGTTTCCAATCCATATTTATTAGAAAGGATAAAGAGTTCTCAGACCGATGATGAAGAATTTCAAAAGAAGATTAAAGCTGTTAATAATGGGAGATTGAGAGACGTTGTGTATGATGAAGGAATTTTGAAATTTGGGGAGAGACTTTGTGTTCCTGATATACCTGATCTGAAAAAGGTAATTGTTAGATTATTCTCATAACTCCAATTTTTCTATACATCCTGGGAGCACCAAAATGTATAGTGATTTGAAGGAACATTTTTGGTGGGACAACATGAAGAGAGAGATTGCTGATTTTGTGTCAAGATTTACGGTTTGTCAATAAGTGAAAGCTGGAAGGCAGTAGCCTGGTGGAGTATGGCAACCTTTTCCCATACCTAAGAGGAAATGGGACAATATTACGATGGACTTTGTCATGGGGCTACCAAAGACTCCTAGAAGGAACAATGAAATATGGGCAATGGTTGATCATCTTACCAAGTCAGCACATTTTCTTTTTATAAGGGATAATTTACCGCTTGAACTTCTAGGAAGGCTATATATTAATAAAGTTGTGAGACTTCATTGAGTACCCATATCGATTGTTTCTGATCGAGATGCCCGTTTTAATTCAAGATTCTAGAGGATTCTTCAGAAGGCCTTTGATACTAAACTTCGTTTGAGCACTACCTACCACCCTCAAACAGATGGAAAATCATAACAGACTATTCAAACCTTATAATACATGTTGAGATCTTGCTCACATGACTTTCTAGGTATGTGGGATCAATATTTACCTTTGGTATAATTTTCCAATAACAATAACTTCCATTCAAGTATTAATATGGAACCATATGATGTGTTATATGGAAAGAGATGTCACACACCAACCTGTTGGGATGATGTTGGTGAAAGAAAACTCTTAGGCCCAGAACTGGTGGAGGAAATGATGGAAAAGGTGAAGGTAATCCAAAACCACATCAATGCAGCTCAAAGTAGGCAGAAGAGCTATACTGACAACCGAAAGAAGGATTTGGAATTTCAGGTAGGAGATCATTTTTTCTTGAAGGTATCTCCATGGAAGGGTGTTATACGTTTCTTTAAGAAGGCTAAATTGTGTACCAGGTACATCAGACCTTTCAAAATTCTAGAATGAATTGGGGCTGTAGCTTACCATTTGGAAATGCTGCCAAATGTCTCCCAAGTTCACAATGTGTTCCACGTATCACTTTTGAGAAAATAAATGCCTAACCCAATGCATGTACTCACCTATGAGGAAGTAGAATTGGAACTTGATCTATCTTATTGCGAAGATCCCGTCAGGATTCTTGATACCAGAGACCAAGTGCTGATAAACCGGACGACTCGTCTGGTAAATGTTCTATGTAGAAACCATAAGATGGAAGAGGCAATGTGGGAACCAGAGGAACTTATGATCAAGAACCACCCGAGTCTTTTTATGTGGTATTATTTTAGAAATTTCGAGGAAGAAATTATTTGAAGGAGGGAATAATGTAACACCTCAATCTTCCACGGTACGTTTCCCTTTGAATAATACAGTAGAGTGTGTTGTACGCAACTTTGAGATCTAACACACACCATAACCAATCAAACTAGACATTATGAATAGTAATACACACTTTTTGATATTTTATAAATTTTATTTTTCAAAATGGACTTCATTTTTGGATTCTTAATATCGAAATTAGCTTAGGGTGAATTTTTGGTATTTTTCTGAAAGCATTCAATGTTTGATGAATAGTGAAAAAACACTGAGTTATAGTTTAAAACCAAATTTTTATTTAAATTTTTATTTATTTTTTTAAATTTAATTAAGGTCAAAATATATACATAATATCTATATATTTTCAATTCAATTCATTAGAGTTAGGTTAGAATAATTTTAGATATATAAAAATTTTATTGAAAATTTCACCGTCTTTTACCTACCTCTTAGGAGAATTTTCAAATTCACATAAAACATAATTTTACTGCTTCTGTGAGTGTAATTTCGAAAATTGGAGAGACACGGTTAATATCATGGAGTAAAATGTGGTTTAATAAGATAAAAATAAATTTTGGTGAATATTAATTTTTACTTTTATTTACCACGGTTAAAAGTAAATAGGGTAATTAAAGGTAAAAATGATATTAATATTACCCTAACACTTGTCCTAATTCTATTGGACAAGTTTATCTCGACCAAAAAAACCTTAGGAATAAACTATTATCATTTTGGTCCACCTGGATTACCTTAGTACATTTATTATTATTTAATTCAAAGAAGAGTTAAAAGAGTTAAAATCAGGGTTTAATTACTAAAACATTTATAATATAGGGTTATATATAAGATATATTAGATTGTAAATATTCATTATAAATATAAAAAGATTTCATACATAATGGTATTTTATTTATAATTTTTAGACATTAAATAATTTAATTTATTAATGACACAATGGTGATGCAGTAATTACCTAATTAATGAAATATTAAAATAATTGATATTATAAATATCCAAATCAATGTAATTTGAGACTTTTTAGGAATTAAAATAATTTTATAGGTTAATATTATATTATAGTATTGATTTAATTCTGTTTTTTCGAAGTAATCATGCTGTTATAATTTTCACAAATAATCAAATACAAAATAGTGTCAAAATTGACATAAAAGAGTTTTAAAAATATATATTATATTATTAATTGATATTCAATTCCTAAAAATCTAAGGATCGTCAAAGAGACTTATATAATGATATGTGTATCATTAATGGACCACTTGGGGGTCTCTTGAAGGTATATAGTAAGTTTATTAACTATATAATATAAAAATACAAAGAGACATGGTAAATGTCAAACTATTTAACTAAGAGTTAAATATAAATGATAAGTTTAATATAGTGACCCAAACCTGTGTAAAATATATTGTTTGAAAGGATTTAGACCCATCCCCACCTTAAAATTTATATAATCTACTTTGGATCTATTATAAACCGAATATTAATTTATTATAAAATAATATTTCTAGCTTTTCCAAAGGTTCCCCTCACCCCTCATATAAAAGGGAACTCCCCTTCTAACTAATTCACACATTCAATGACTTTTGGCTCAGCCAAAACCTGCCTAAATACTCTCTAAAATTCCCTAAATTAATCCTATAGGCCTTAGTTTGATCAAAAATCCAACTTAAGGAGCCCTTTTGATCAAATCAAAAGGAAGAACCCAAAGAAGAGGTAATGTTTTCACCACCCTCTTTCAAATTCCTTTCTTATTCAACTTCTTCTTTCATTGTTATTTACTTTTTAAAAGAATAAATCCAGTATATTCTATATATTGTGATGTTATTATAACTATGTTACAACCATATTCAGTATTCTATCCATCCTTTGAATGACATGTCACCATACGTGCCTACGTATAGCCTACCGTCTCCACGTCGTGGTGTAATTGTTATTCAATACATTATTATATAGATGGTTATAATAATGATGTGTAATTCATGTAAATAATAAATATAACATGATAATTATTCTGTATATATTATATAACAACCAATTATATATTATTTTAACATCAAAAGAATGATATTGTCGCTCGTGCGTACGTACGGACTACCGTCTCCATGAACGTGATGAAATTCATTCCCCATAGTATCCATTCAAGACTAATTTTCATTTAATGATTAAGAATAATGTTTAAAGACTTGATATCATTCTGGATATTAATAAGATACAACCTATCCATAAAAAAACATGGCTTATGTATCAATACATATAAAAGAAAATGAGTAAGTTAACACCCAAAACAACGATAATACTAACAAAGCAATGTTAAAAGATCATATATGATATCATATTAATTTAAATGATTCTTGTATAATTTAATAACAATTATTTCATCATTATACAGAAGGTTAACCTACCCTCTACCAAGGAAAAGTTCAATGTAAGGGTTTATTTCACAATCTCTTCATTATCCTTGGTTTTATATACGTAATTATCTACCGTGGTCTTTTTATCATCCACATCCATGTTTCTTAAAAATGTATTTCAAATCATTTTTACTATTTTACAGACTATGGGTTAAAGTCATTTATACCCTTTTTGACTTTTCATATGATGTTTATAAATGAATCTTTCTGTCATTTTCCAAACAAGGTCCTTTTTAACCTTTTCGACATTATTAAGGTAAGAAAGTCTTTTTTAACTTATACGATGGGTGCGGCTATTTTCTTCCATTATATAATCATTGAAGCTTCCCTTACAAGCTTATAAAAATATTTTCAAAGTAAATGTTTTATTTTATAATTATGTGACTTTTAAATGATTTAAAAAAAGATATATTTCTCTCAAATAGTTTTGATTTCATCTATGTCAACATCCTTTGTGGGATTTTATGCTTATTTGAATGTGATTTATTATGATGCAAAACTTCCATTTTGTATTGAAGGTTTTGTGATATGTTTTACTATGGAAGTGTTATTTTTATACCATTCATGTTTTATGGATAAAGTATTTACATTTTGTATGCTATTTTTAATACAAATATTTATGTTATGTTTAAACCTGTTCATATGAGGAATGCATTGGACATAATAAGTGATGGGTGGAGCCTGCTATAGCTCCTCGATGCATCAGTAGGTCTCATGAGAAAAACTAGTGACTTGGCACAAGGCCTTGAAAAAATATTATTTGTAGTCATAGCACGAGGCCTCGACTATGTGGTTATGATAGTCTGGCATTATGCATTCCATCATTATGAAAGTGGTTATTGATATTGCATGTGATTGTTAGACTAGTAGAATATCCATGTGAATAAGTAAATGGAATTATTTGATTTTATTTTTTCCATATTATGCTTATGTTCAAGTTTAAAATAATTTCATTAATTATAAATTACCTTAAATTTTCATGCTTATTTATGAATGTTTCCGCTATATTGTTATACTTACTAGGAATTCAAGCTCACCCATTTCTATGTCTTATTTTTCCCAGGATGTGAAGAAGTATTTTATGAATGACCTGCAGGGATAGTATGAGAGGATATGAGTGTGGACAATGGAGACTATGTTGTTTTTGTTTTCATTTTATGATTTAATGTAAACATTATGAATGTATCTAGTGATTCCAAGGCTACTAAACTAATAGGACTTTCGAGACTTGATCTTTTGTGATAATGCCAATGTTTTGTAATAATGCATCGACTCTGGGTAACTGGGGTCAGGGCGTTACATTTTTGGTGGTTTAAATATGATCGATGGATTGTGGATCAGAATCAATGGAACTCAAGTGCACCATGTGTGGAAATATTGTGGCTGGCGGTGAAGTGGAGAGAGACCCTTTGTGGGTCAGTATCATCCACTTACAACCCTATGTGTATCAACGACTTATAACCTTCTTGGATCAGAAGTAGCATGACATGACTAGAACCAGCCTTAGATCAGCCCATCATGGATCAACAACTTATAACCGTAGTTGGATCGAATAATTATGACCTTGTGTGGATTGATTAATTACAACCCTGTGTGGATCACTAGTAGCGCGATCCGATGAGGCCTAGCCTTAGAGAAGCCTGACGTGGATCAATGACATACAACCCGGTGTGGATCAATGACTTACGACCCTGTGTGGATCATTGACTAATGAACCTATTTGTACCGGAAATAGAATAACTTATTTATAGTTCAGCAGTGGAACTTCTCAACGGAATAAGATGATTTAGATTTATGAATAATCATCGTTATTGTTGTTATTTATGTTATATACCTCGGGTGAGCTGCCTTTTATTTTTGTGCTTTGTGAATGAGATCATGCTTTTTGGTTTTTCCTTTTTGGAATTCTGGGAGACCTTTAGGGGTCTCGAGGTCCCTTATAGGTATTTTTATACTCACCCATTCCACGCTTCGCCCACACCTTATTGTGTCATGTTTAGACAATGTACAACTTTGACTGAGATTTGGGAGCCAGGACTAGTTGGTGAATGGAGGTTATTAGTTGACGTGGAGAGACGCAAGGATGAGCTGTAACTACCCTTCAGTTATGATCCTTAGAGGATGAACTCAAGAGACGTTTTATCCTTTTTATGTACTTTCTTTTAGTTGGGTTTGTATACTGGCCCATTCTTTTTCAGTTCACACTTTTACGCTCAGCAGTTATACTACGTGGTTTACTATTGTGGTGTACCTGGTCTGTGTGTTTGCATGTTTAATGGAAATGACTTAAAATTTTAGGGATATTCCTTTCCGGTGGTAGTCACCAACCCCTGGCCTATGAAATTAGGGATTGGGGTAGTCACGAAATGAGCCCTGTGGGATGGGTCATGACAAAGTGGTATTAGAGGAGTCAGTTCTTCCGAAGAACTAAGACTCTGATCTTTTCAATGGGGGAAATAATGTTAAGTGTTCTAGGTGTGGTTTTTAGTTTTGGGATTCTAATGTTGGTGCGGTGACCAACATATCCATACACTAGGACATGGAGTTATTATTTCTGACCCGGTACACAAAAACACTATTTTATTTATTTTGAATTTTTTTATTTTGATCTCTTTTGTGTCAGTTCACTAGGTATGATTTATTGAGTATGGAAAAACTGTTTCTTTACAGGTTTCCACCATGTAGATAGTCAACCATGATTCCAGTGAGAGATCATGACGATGACCCACCAGTTAATGAGGATTCACTGTAGGGCCCTATTATAGCGATGGTACCTTCATGTGGTGTAACGGTAACACCACTACTCATAGGGAAAAAGTATCAACCAGTGCCACTAGTAGACAGTGCATGCCGACTTAGCATGCTACACGATTTATATTAGGAGAGGCCTCTGAGTTTTTGAGGTGAGATAGATCTTCAGGCGGATGCATACTGAATGGAGGTTGTGGCTAGAGTTTTCCACCTAGTTGGGACACCAACAGAACAGATGGTGATCCTAGCTGCTAGTCTCTTCTAGGGAACAATAGGGAGATGGTGGATCCTGACTCTCTAGTTGCAAGATGAGGTGACCCTCACTTGGTTGGACTTTGAGAGCATCTTCATGGTGGTGTTCTCTCCAGCGACTCTACACTATGTGCATATTCAGGATCTATGACACTTAAAATAGGGCAGCCTGATAGTAGCCCAGTACTCAGCGAGATTCACTGACCTCTCTCGCTACTCCATCAACATGCTATGTGACCCTTTCAATAGAGCCTATAACTTTGATAAGGGTCTCAGATGGGAGATTAGAGCATCGATGATATCACTAAACATACCGATGCAGGATGGAGTGCTAGTGAGAGCACTTCTAGTGGATAGTTTGCTAGCTGAGTAGGCACGAACAATGAGAACCCCCACCAGATGACATGTAGTTGATTCATCTACAAAAAGCAGTCGGTGGATGAAATAGAGGCCCAAGCAGTCTAGACCATCATGTGAATGAAACCAAGATATAGGGTTAGAGGTGCGGAGCTCATGGGATAGGGGATTCTAGAAGAGAAGCAGATTGTGCTACTTGTGTAGTGGGTAGGGTCACATGGCTAGCGACAACGGGACCCGCCACAATGATGATCAGAAAATGTTCGAGGGATATCTGAGGAATAGGAGGAGATTAGAGTATGGAGGTCTTCATGGAAGAGGATGTGGAAGAGGATCTAGTCATGTAGTAAGTGGTGGGAGGCGATTTGAAGTTCGGGCACCACTACCTCTTGGAGGTCCACCCCGACCTTATGGAGCAGGTGGACATGGATAAGAATAGCTTCAGAAAGCTAAGGCCTACAACCACATAGCTCCAGAGATGATTCTAGGTATGATCTATGTCTAATCCACCCTGTCATAAGTTCTTGTAGAAATAGGTGCCAGTCACTCTTTATTTCCACATCTCTCGTTAGAATCATGAAGATTCATATGGAGTCATTGGATCGATCTGTATGTTTAAAGACTCTTACAGGAGATGATTTGATGTTTATGCCCTGGTTCAAGTAGTGTGATATTTTCCTAGGAGGTGAGAGCATCAGCTAGGATCTCTTAGCAGCAGCGTCATGGCCTTACGACTTCATCATGGGTATGGACTATCTATCCACAATCCATGCTTAGATCGTCTATTTAAGGTACAAAGTGAGGTGTGTCCATGAAGATGGGACCATGTTTTCCTTCACTGGAAATAAGGGAAGATTTTTAGCTCTATATGGACTTTCTCAAAGGATGGTGCAACCGTTCACTAATCAATTGGATATCTTTACACTCAAAGCAGTTGATGTGAGGATTCCAAGCTATCCGGTAGTGGTGGAATAATATTCTGATGACTTTCCTGAGGATGTTAGGGGACTACCTCCCTGCAGATAAGTATAGTGCTAAATCAACATGTAACCTAGGATGAAACCAATATATACACAAGCATGTCAGATGGCTCTTACAGAGCTTCGTGAGTTGAGGGTATAACTCAGGGACTTTCAGGGGAAGGGGTTCATAAGGCCTAGTGTTTTCCATGGCCAGCACTGATTTTATTCACCAAAAAGAAACACATGAGTTTGAGGCTTTTCATGGACTATCATCACATAAACCTATGACCATGAAGAAAAGGTACCCACTCCCAAGGATTGATGATCTCTTCGATCAACTGAAGGGAGGTCAGTGGTTTTCATAGATAGTCCTCAGATAAGGCTATCATCAGCCCCGAGTATATGATGTGGATATACCAAAGATGGCCTTGAGAAGCCAGTATGGCCACTATGAGTTCTTGGTGATTCCTTTCAGCGTGACCAAAACCCCATCGGTATTCATGGGACTCATAAACAATATCTTCCAGCCTTAACTCGATTGATTCATGGTGGTCTTCATTAAATCCATCTTATTATACTCAGTGTTGATGGAGGAGCACACTAGGCATCTGTAGATAGTTCTCAATACACTCTGTGAGAACCATCTTTCTGGTAAGCTCTAAAAGTTCCAGTTTTGGATTTGAGAATTCCACATTTTGGGACATGTAATCTATGAGTCTGTATTTTTAGTGGATCCAGATAAGATAGAGGTGGTTCATTCTTGGGAGCCACCCCAGGATGTGACCGAGGTGCAGAGTTTCCGAGGGTTGGTTGGGTACTACTAGAGATTCATTCATGACTTTTCTATAGTAGCACCACCCTTATCATCTTTGATATAGAAGGGACAACCTTTCTTGTTGATGGAAATATGCCAGCGGAGTTTCCAAGAGCTGAGATAGTGGCTGATAAGTGCCCCCATCTTGAGGATACCAGAAGAAGGAATTTGGTAAATAGACTACAATGATTCATTAGGGACCAGACTACGATGTGTCTTGATGTTGTAGCAAGTAGTGATCGCCTACAGCTCATGATATCTGATGTAACATGAGTAGAACTACGCTACTAATGACCTAGAGTTATCATCAGTAGTATTTTCCTTAATGATTTTGTATCATAACTTGATGGGCAAATGGATTACTCTATACTCTAATCACAAGAGTCTCAAGTATATCTTCTCATAGAAGAAACTGATCTTGAGACATCAGTGATGACTGGAGTTCCTCAAGGACTATGAATTTGAGATACTCTACACTTCTAGGAAGGGCAACGTGGTGGAAGATGCCCTCAACAGGAGGACTATTTTATAGTTGGTGAGTTAGGTGATCGAGAAGCTAGCCACGATGCAGATATCCTTCATAGATAGTGATGGAGAATCTTACCTCCAATTTATGATAGTTACACCCCCACTCCATCAGCGAGTTAGGGACGCACAGCTTGGGGATGTTGACTATGAGACTCGACATGCTTAGATATCCTAATGACATGATCCTAAAAGATTTTTTGAAGGTGGGGAGCACATCATCTTTTTTAGAGAATGCACCATGGTACCAGTGACGCTACAAGAGGATGTCATGAGGGTGTTCCAAAAATCCCCTTTGGTAGTAAATCCTAGTGTGGAAAAGATGTACTAGGACCTCCAGTGTCAGTTCTGGTGGCCATGGATGAAGAAAGGAGTGGATGAGTTTGTTTCACCATGCATCACTTGTCAGCAAGTGAAGTCCAAACAACAGGTTCCTATAGGCTTAGAAATACCACTTGAGGTCCCGAAATGGAAGTGGGATGGAATCTCTTATACTTTATGACATGGATACCATGTACGTCCAAGGGCTACGATTACATATGGGTGATCATTGGCCAACTCACCATGTCATCCAATTTTCTACCCATATGAGAGTAGGGATCAGTATATTGAATGGGATGACTCAATGTACAGGATATAATATAGCTTCATAGAGTACCATCGATGGTCGTTTTAAATAGTGACACTTGTTTTACATCCAGGTTGTGGAAGGGATTACAGGAGGCATTTAGGACCTAGCTATGTTTGAGCACCTTCATTCATCCTCAGATAAATGGTTAGATGGAAAAGACTATATAGGCGATCGAGGACATGTTTTGTTCTTGTATATGTGATTTTGGACATAACTGGGAGAATTAATTGCCCTTGGTGGAGTTCGTATACAAAAACAGCTATCACTTCACCATCGACATGGCATCATTTGAGGCCTTGTATGGGTGACCATGAAGATCAACTCTATGTTGGAAATACCTAGGGGAATATGCACTTATGGGTACAAAGTTCATATGAGATACAACTGAGAAGGTACATATTATCCAAGAGAATATAAAGACTATATAGAGCATGCAGAGGTCTTATACCGATAGAAGATGGAGACCCCTACAGATTGAGGAGGCCGATCATGTTTTCCTTCAGGTCTCACCTCGACGAGGATTGAGGATATTTGGCCAGAGTGTAAAGCTATCATCAAGGTTCATCACACCATTCTAGATTACCAGTATCGGTGTAGAGGTGGCTTACCATTGAGATCTTCCCCCACAGATGCATAGGGGGCATGTCGTTTTCCACGTGTCGCAAATGATGACATAGCTGCATGATCCATCACACATCATCGACTGGGGGTGAGCTATACATTGAAAATGGGGATACATTTTCGGAGTTTTCAGTGGAGATAGAGTATCGATAGGACCAGGTTCTTTGTGGATGGTTGATTCCTTTGGTGCATGCTCAGTGGCAGCATAGTAACCTTTATGAGAGATCATGGGATTGGGAGGCTCAGATTTGTGATCAGTATCCCCATTTGTTTTGTAAGAAATTATTGTGGCTTTTGGGGAAAAATCTCTAAGGTGGGGAGAATGTAAAGACATGAAAATTCCATATAATTTTTTTTAATTTAATGGAACTATTATGAGACTACATAAAATTAATGACACAAGATTCTAAGGCCCGAAGAGATTGGAATGGAACTTTGAACTTTTTTATGGTGCATTCAGTAAACATACAGGCACAAATTTCTATCTTTTTAACTGGCACACTTATTAAAAATGCAAGGGCACCGTTGAAATCATAGTACCAGAATTTTCTTACGCGAAGATTAACATTTTTATGAAAACTTCAAATAGAAATTTTATTTTTCAGACATTCAGAAAATAATAATAAAATAACTAAATAAGTTACTTTATTATTTTTTAAAACCATTGAGTGATGGGGGGGGGGGGTTCTGCAGAGTTGATCAAAAATTAAGTGAAGGTCATTAAATAACATGTTACAAAAGATGTGTAAGAAAAAATTTTGTGTGTTGAATAGATTAATTAATGATCCATATTAATTAAACACAATGTTGGGGGATATTTATTTTAGGAAACAAACATTTGGCATGATATTTGGGACCCAACAGGAGAACTCTTGACAAAGAGCCAATGAAAAACCATCTCCAATGAAGAATGAGGAACAAATGATGTTGTTGTGGATTGAATCTAGAGATTGATGAACACCGACGAACATCTTTGAACAACAGATCTCCTCCTTTATCATCAGCAAATCTAATGTGTTCAAGGTAGGAGTTTTGTTTATTCAAAGTGAATTACTAATTCGGCCTACCCATTATTGAATTATATGATGAACATGAATCAACCAAATAATGTGTTTATCCAAAATTCATTTGAATCTATAGGTGGTTATTGTGGGAAATTAATCTGGGTGTTGATTTGAATACTTTACCTTATTAAAACACTAATGTGAAGGGCACATGCCAATCTGAACAAGGCCCAGAAACTCCAATGTTCTAGGTTTTGATGAGTTATTCCTGGGAGAATGTTAAACATGATGGAAACAAAAAAAATAGATCCACACAAGGACGGTGGTGAACCAAAAGGCCTGTAAGTTCATAAGGGAAGAAAATTGGACCACCAGAGCTTCATTGGTGGCCTGCGGAACTGCTACCAGGGTGGCACCACTGGTGCGGTAGCACAGACGACTGGAAGAAGCTTCCATAAAAAGGGGATATCACCTTCAGGTGCCATAATGAAAAAGGGTTATCCAACCGATGCAAAATGCATTGTTGGTAGTCGTCTCACAGGGGTGGAGACACCCCGACTTCGATCGCTGTGGGGGCAGACCCACGTCCGCGGGTTCCACTCTAGACCAGTCCACTAGACTAGAAAGTTGGAAGGGTGGCACCAACCTAGCATTGCTATTGGATGATGTGAATATACCTACACTTTTCAGGGGATCTGGGACCATGCCCAACTAGTGGTCCATGCCCAAAAGGCCGGGTCGGCCCGAGTCAGGTCAAACCCTGGTTGGTTCGGGTAGGTCCGATCGAGTTGGACTGGGCCTAGATGTAGTTAGACCTAATTATGTTTAAAGGACCATAACTCCAAAACCAAAGGTTTGTTTGACGAACCGTCTGTGTTGTCGAATCCTTGGGACAAGGCGGTCCTTTCAAGATACTCCAATAGTGCTTTGGAGAAAGTTGGAGTACATCGGGTTTGGATCAAACTCGAATCCAACTGGGGCTTCAGTTCTAAAATGACTATAACTTATAGACCGAGCATCTGATTGATGTGATATCTATTGCATTAAAACCATTATGACATGGATTTCCTTCAGGTTACTTATTCATGGGACTTAGTAGTGGCTGTAATTAAATAGATGACCTAAGGTGTAGAATCTATGAAACTCAAGAGCACCAAGTGCGGTAATCCTCAGGCTGTCTTTCAAGTGGAGAGCGACCCTTTGTGGATCCGCTTCAGCGACATACAAACCTGTGTGGATCAATGAATTACAACCCTATGTGGATCAGCAGTAGTGTGACCAGACGAGGAACAACCTTAGAGAGGCCCATCGTGGATCAGTGACTTACGACCCTGTGTGGATGGACGACATACGACCCTCTGTGGATTAGTAGTTGTGCGACCTGATGATGACAATCCATAGAGAAAATCATCGTGGATCAGTGACTTACAACCCTATACGGATCGATGAATTACGACCCTATGTGGATTGGTGACTTACAACCCTATGTGGATCAGAAATAGAACGACCTCTTTGTGGTTCAGCAGTGGAACTTCTCAACGGAATAAGATGATTTAGATTTATGACTAATCAATATTATTACTTTAATTTATGTTATATACCTATTGTGAGATTTGTTTAATTTTTGTGCCTTGTGATTGAGATTATGCTTTGTGGTTTTTCCTTTGTGGAATTTTTGGAGACCTTAATGGGTCTCGGGGTCCAATTGGGTATTTTTATACTCACCACTAAATGGGATTCACCCACATATTATTGTGTCTTTTGTAGATGACATACAACTTTGACAAAGATTTGGGTACCAATACTAGACGGTTTCGGAGGTGACTAGTTGACGCGGAGAGCTGCAGTCACGATTTGTACCAACCCTTCATGTAGTATACTTGGAATACAACCTCAAGAACTATTTTTTATGTACTTTCTTTTTATTGGGTTTGTATATTGGCCCATTCTGCTTTAGTACACACTTTTACATTCAAGAGTTATACTACGTGGTTTACTTTGGTTGTGTACCTAGTCTATGTGTTTTCTGGATTAAAGTCAATGCCTTCCCATTTTAGGGATATGCCTTTCTGGTGCTAGTCTCCAACCCCTGGCCTATGGAAGGTGGGATTTGGTTAGTCTTGACACGAGCCCCAGGGGACAAGCCATCACAAATTACCATAATTTATATATTTCTACTTATTCATGATGAAAATTATGATTTTAGTATTGCATCATTCATTTTTGTTGATGAACAGACACAGACAACAACATGTTATACCTATGAATAAGTAAGAGTTAAGAGTTTTATTATAGTGTTATAAATTTAAAAACATAAGGAATATGATATAATATCAACAGAGTGGAGAAAAATTATAAATATTTGAGATGTAAAGTTAATTGAAAAGTTTAGAGAAGAATTATTATACTAAATTTCATGAATTCACTACTTCTAGACAACATGTTCCATCAAAATTAACTATTTAGGCCTCCTTCTCAGAAACAAAAATTACCCAATGCCTAAAAAAGATTTTTATAGGAATTATGTGATGGTATTAAAGAGATAACCTATGGAAAATATTGTCTTTTTGAGTATGGGAGGGTTTATTTTATTAGTGATTTTTAATTGGTATTAACGTATTTACTCATTTCTTAATGTATAAGGTTTTAATTTTAAAAGAATGTTGAAAAAATTTGAAACATAATGTACATGTATCATTATTAATCACATACACACAATTTATAAAGATTTGTTTATGATATATAATCCATTACCACTTATTTTATCCTTTTTACATCATTTTACGTTTTTTATGGTAAATCAGTTTTTATCTCGACATCATATTATTATGAAAAAAATAAAATTGAAATTACTACCTAATTTTATGTTTTGATTAATTTTTTTTGAATCCCATTAATATAATTACATTTATAAATGTGATAAAATGTTCATTTAATTGAAAAAAATAAAATATATAGAAAAAAATTTCTATAGAAAAATAACTGCAATGTTTATGTGTTCTTAAAAATACAACATATCCATTACCAATTAAATGAGCGTAATGTTTTTATTTGTATATTAATTTTTGTTATTATAATACATTTAAATATAAAATTTAAATTTATTAACGTAATATAATAATAGAGTTAAAACCAATTCTTGGATAAGAAATATCTTTTTTATCACTTTTTTATTTTAATCAAATACTTTTAAAATTATTTATTTATCCAATAAAAAATAAATGTTTATAAAACCATTTGTATTATAATATTTATTTTAATTTTATAAACATTATAAATAATTATTTTTTAAAATAATAATAATAACAATATTATGTATTTGAAAAATATATTTAGGAAAAAAATACTAGTTAGAATCTTATCTTCATTCTATAATATTGTATTTTTTTGAATTATATTATTTTTAATTTACTATTAATAATTATAGTACATGAAGGTACGTATTGTATACCAGTATATACTATGACAAAATATGAAAAACCAATTATCCAATGACCATATATCTAGTGACGGTATTTATTAAAGTAATATTACATTCCTATATATATACTTATATATATCTCAAGATTCATTCATCATATTCATTGAATTCATTTTATAAATTTATATTTAATTTATATTTTTATCCCTTATTTATATAGTATTAAACCTATTTATGATCTTCATTTAAAATCATGATAAGTAGTATTTATTGTTCAAGGTATTTTTAGTTACTTGAGTTTTTATTCAACATTTATTTTTCTTAATAATGTTTTATATTTCATTATCAAAATGTAATGATATTTATCTCTCATTGTAACATCTTATATCAATTTAAAAATCATGGCTCATTTTTTTTCAATGTTAGATATATTATAAAATATAAAATACCAAATATTTATTTTAAGGGAAATATATACTTAAATGGCCCAGTTTTACACTTTACCTAAATTAAAATAATTTAAACATCCAAGTTTCATTACATATATGAACAAATTAGGGTTCAGTTTCATCATTAAAATTTGATTTCCCATGTAGGTTCCTAAAAAATAAGATTCCTCTAGATAAATTTTATAGAGTGAGAGGTTTTGTTTCGTAGTACTTAATTTATATGATACAATATTTCTATTGGTTATTCCTTAGATGTATGATAATCTTCCATTAGCATTAAATATGTTTTTAGTAAATGTGATGGCTCATGTATGTAATTACCCAAAATTGGTACATGGAACATTCAAGAAATTATTATTGGTCATTTGAAAGTGAATGATGAAAAATGACCATACCCACATGATTAATGATATCAAAACAACCAATGAATCCAGGTCACAAAATTACCTTTTTTCCCAATCTCTTATCCCTCCTCCATAGTGGTATGTGAAGGAATACCTTATCTCTAATATAAATCTATAGATCCCATCAATGGTTATCAAACTATCCTCCCGGTTAAATTTTTTATTTATAATGAGCTTCCAAATGGTTTAAATCTTATCTAATATCTCGTAATAAATATATGGTCCCAAAATCATTAAATCTTCTACATCATCAAAGAGTGTTGGTGTTCTGCATCACTTTCAATATAAAGCTCTATAAAGTGAAATTTGAATGCTATAATGGGAATGATTTTTATATGAAAACTATACCCGATGGATTGAGTTGATCCAAACCACCTTTCAAATCCATTGAATTGGATCTCCACATATACTCTAGATTTTTATTATTCTTTTAAAAATAAATATATGTCTAAGGATGACAAATAGTGTTAAATCTTATCCATGTTTCTAATTATTGGTGAATTCATCTTCAAAAATTCATGATAAATTTTAGATATTGATGAGATAAAATTTAGAGTCATACTCCATGTAGTCTTACCATACACTAAATTTTTATTTTTGAATGTATATTGAGTGAGAAATATTATTGAATAAAAATAAAATTTACTAAATTAATATAGTGATAAAATATATCCTAATTTTAATTATGGATATTAAAAGTCTCAATAAGATTGAGGATGAAATCCTTATAAATGTTCTCCAATTTCTATTCAAGTATGGTTAATGGTTTTATTGTCACATTATACTTATGACATTCAACCTTAACATGTTGGAAAACAAAGAATCAAGATATATACTCTATAATATCCCACTTTATATAGTCTCTCCAAAAATTATTCTTGATATATATACATATTTTTTACTCTAGGATAGATAAATATTTCTATGAAATTTGTATTATCCAACATCTCCTTCTTTAATTATGGAAATCAAGGATAACATATTTATTATTAAAAAAATTTTGATTATATTTTTTTTCAAATTTAAACACATGAATATTTCATACCTTCTTATATAGCTATATATCATCATTTTATACCTTCTTGATCTTTATATGTATGGATAATTGAGTATCTATTTCAGAAATATATGATTTATCCATTAACATTATGATTTAAGGGTATATATTTTAAAAATAAATGAGTATTAGGTCTCTTTAAATCCTTATCGGGGATAGTACAGCTGGATCCTTCCTGATTAGATCACAATCCACCATGTTTTCCTACCTAGGGTGGTAATTAATAAATAATCTTGGAATTTGATAAACTCTAACATTCTAATTTGTAAAATTTCAAACTCAATCCCAATGAATATATACTTTATACTCTTATGAACATTATATATTCCACACATTATCTATAAAGATAGTTCCTCTAAATATTTTATAGGTAAATTACTATCGTTGGATCTAAATAACGAGTTGAGTATTATTTTCAAAGATACCATATATTAATTTGTGGAATAATCTACCACCATATAATTTTTCATGATTACACATACTAATACCTTCATTGATGCATTGATATATATTACAAACCCTTCAACATTTTAGGGTAGTATGTGTAAACTTGTAGTGATTGACCTTCTCTTAAGAACCTTGATATTTTCTCTACATTAATATGTTCCAAGGAAGTTTACTACATTTAGAGTTATCTTGTTTAGTGGTTTATATGATGTGATAATTCCTCAACAATTGTCACTAGTATCCATCCATTATATTAAAACTATGGATCTTTGATCAAGTGGTTGGTGTGGGTCATTCCTCAATCACATTTATCTTTGAATGATCCTAAAAAATACACTTTGTATTTACGACATGACTAAATAATTACACTTTATAAAGTAAGAATTTATAGTTTCTAAATTTATAATATAAATTATACATTATAAATGTAATTAAAATAATAATTAAATGATATTCATCCACATAATTAGTAAAAAAATATATTGGAATATCATTTATAAAAACTATCAAAAAATTGATTTGGGTAATTTATAAAGAATTTATTTACTTGATCCTTAATTATAGGGGGAATTTATTTGTCTTAATAGAATCACTATGAATTCATCATGAATATATATTTTAAGAAAATATATCATGGTTGAATCCTATATTTTGACCATTAATTATTACTTTTTAGATGAAGACCAATCATTGAGAATTATTGAGACCCTCATAGTTTGTTGAACAAGACATTAATATAGGATTAACGATAATTTATATGGATTTGAATTTTTTTAGGTTTATGATAATAAATATAGATATAGATTTATCCATCTTTAATATTAAAAATGAGAATTGGTGGAGCCCATGATGAAGAAATTGGGTATATAAAACCATTATTCAGGTTCACATGGAGTTACTTCTTTATTTCCTCCATTTTATAAGGAGTATTTGATATAAATATAATAATAAGTATAATCTTTAGGGAAAAATATTCCTAAAAATCCATGGGAAATATAGAAATATATTTTAGAAAAATATCTACATATGAAATCATAATCAAAATATCCTCAATATTGTGTTTCTCTCTAAGTATTTGATCTAAATACCCAACATTATTTTGTATTAGGACCCATATAATAAAAATAATTTCCAGAAGGAGTTCATAGTAATATTTTTCTTAATATATGATCATAGTATGAATCAAGATATTTATTTTTATATCCAAATCCCAATAAATATTACATTCATTATGAAGGTATGCCCAATGCATTCCAAAAATCATATCAAATTCCTCTAAATAATGAATAACATGATTTTTAAAATCACACTCCCACAAAAATATACCATAGATTCATTATAGAATTGTTATTTAATCTCATACCACTAAATTGTTTCACTAATAATTCAATATATATCCATTGGGGTGGTGATTTGTTGACTTTATGAATGTTATAGATATAAAGGTGTGGGTTGAACTAAAATCGAAATAGAAATTTTTATATCTTGAGTGGATGATGAGTATACATTTCACCTAATTTGTAGTGCCTCTATTTTTTCTGTATGGATTTTCAATATTTTATTAAATATTTTCATATCTAGACATTATGTCGATGTGAGATTTTGAGGCTTGGTGAGCCCCATATTGATATAATAAAAATATTAAATTTTTTAATATCATGTGTATGTAGTTTTCCGGAAATAGTGGAATAACTCTAAAAAAGATACATATATGTAAAATTCAAGACCAAGTTTGAACCCATAATTTGGGTTTTACCCTATGCATGACATAAGGTTGTTTGGAAACCTTTAACACCCCGAGTTTCAATGAATTAGTTTTTTTTCTAGAAAAATTAAAATTCTTTGATGGATTGCATTGAACTTTACACCATGTTAACCATTATTTATAAAAAACAAAAAGTTTTCATTACATTACCCAAAAAAAAATTTATTATCTTTTAGTACATGAAACACTATTTTTGGATTATTTTACACATAATACTGATTTCTTTTGATAGCCTGCATTACACTCATGATCAAGTTTTACCAAACTACGATATACTGTTAATATTATTATTAAAATATTATAATAGTTATCTCCAAACCTTTTCAATGGAGGATATTAATAATATTTTCAAAATTATTAATATATGGTTTTAAAAAATTTCTAAAATAATTTTTTTCTTTTCAGTTAATGAGAGATGAAAATAAAAACTAATTTAATATAAAGGATTTGTTTTATGGAAAATGTATTTTTATGCCCGTAATAGAATTTTATATTAATAAATGAAATAAATAACTACTAGTGAAAAATATTGATGTAATTTATATATTATAAATTCAACCAAATTATTTAATATTATCCGATAAGTTTTATAGGAATAAAAAAATTATGAATCTAGTTTTATGTAAAAAAATATGTATTATTCAAAAAGGCAGCTTTAACACCATCTTAAAATAAGACTTGTTTAAAAAAAATTGACCATGTATAATATTTATTTGAAAATGTAAACTTCATTTTTTATGTGTAAAATTAAAATTTACTTTAGTCGATTTTTTCATAATTTTCTGAGAAGTTTCAATTATTGATGAATAATGAAAATAAAGAATTTTAATTGAAAACAACATTTTCATCTAATATATATAGTTAAATTATATATTAAAATGTTATTAAGTTATATATTGATAAGATATATATATATATATTAATAAATTTTATGTAATTTAAATAAATTTCTAATTGAAATTAGATATAAAAACATTCGAAACTATTGATAATGTTCACATTAAGAATCTGTTGTCTTGTCCTGTCTGCGTGATAAATTAAAAATTAATATCCACTAATTTTTTGATTGGAATTTCAAAAATGGATTCAATATTTGGAATAAGAATTATTTAAATTTATAATAATGGAAAATTAGATTTTTACCAAAAATAATTACGAAATCAATTAAAATTAATTACAATAATTAAGTGGATAATGACATTACATAGTATTTAAACATAATCTTAAGGTACACAATGACCTATAAATTTGTGCAAAATATATTTAATGGAAATATTTAGATCATTACCGATATTTTATATAAAATGGACCATTATTGAAGGAAAATTATGTAAGGGACACCTCTCAATAGTGATTAATTTTTGTATTTTTATGAACGCCACTCCTCATCCACTATCCAAAGGCACTCGGCCCCTCACTTTTATTAAAAATATAAATCCATTTTTATCAACTAAAACCTTAATAAATAATAACTAAAATTACATCCTCTCAAATTATAACATTATATTTTGAAATAAAGCAATCCAATGATGTCCATTGCAGTAAACCAAAAGGAGTTACCCGAAGAATATGTAACATTATTAAATGATAACTTTTGATTTATTTCTTTCGCCACCTATAAAATTATTATTATATAATGATTATATAATAAAATTAGTATAATGTATATATTTATATGTTTTTATTATATGTTCACTACCTACACATTCACAAAATTTCATCAAATGAGACACACACACATTTTTTATGTGTACGGGGAAGTACAACCTCACCAACCGAGGTCATTCAATCTTCCATTACAACCTCTCAAGATTGGTAATAATGGGAGAATTAATATTTTCAAATCATTTATAATATATATTATTTATTTAATTATTATTTAACACATAACATCATGATTTCCATTTTCATGGAATACAATATTTTATTTATGGACGTGTGGACTACCTCCTCCTCAAAGAAATGTAATTAATTCATGATTTAAATGTATTGTTTTGAGGATGGGTTTATTAAAAATTTGGGATATAAATGAAATAATAATGATTTATGAAATATAATATAATATAATTTATATATATCACTTATATTACATTCATTAAAAATATGACAAGAAAGGTGAAATAACATTCATTTATATGTAAGGCCTACCATCTATGTGAATGGTGTATTTCATTTCTGATTACTATCTTTTATAGATTTTTAAAAAATAAATAAATAATGATTATATATTATATTTAAATTATTTTTTAAAATCCATAAATAATTAATTTATTATATAGGTAAGAGGATTAATAAAAACAATTCAAAACATATACAAAATACAAAGTGGTTGTTACATGAAACAAAACATTAAAATGAAATTTCTAATAAATGGGTAATACAATGTAATAATAAAATCATACAGGATTTCATATATAATAATATGTTTTATAGGTTATATTTTAATAAAATTATATTCTTTATACACAAGGATTGAATGTGTATGAAGAAATTCAAGACTTAAGGTAAGGTTTTTCTCATCTCACTTTTATTTTTATGAGGTAGTTTCTATATGCACCACTTTTTCTTTTTGTGTTGGGAATATAATGAACAATGAAATTTTCTATCATGAATATTTATTATTTAATTATACTAAATGGTTTAATTTATGTTATTCTTTACCATATATCACGATTCAAAAGTTACTCATGTAGTAAAGGGATATATAGTCTCAATTTTATTTACCATGTGACACAAGCTATGTTCAGCGACGATTTATTATATGTGATGTGCATAATTACCATTGGATGAATTTTATGATTATAAAACTATGAATTATTTATATTTAAATATCTATTTTATGATATCATTGTCATGGGTTTTATGGTTCAAAATTTACCAAACCAGTAAAGAAATTTTGTCTCAATTTCCCTTCTTTGAGATGAATGTTATGATATGTACGTATATTCTTTTTAAGGTGTGTATACTACCTCATTGAAATTTTAAATCCTTAATATTTTAATTTTAATTATATTTTCTTCTTCATGTAATTTTATTATTTAATGGTTATATGATTAAATGTTACCAAATTGGTAATAGTTTATTTTAAAACGTCATTATTTATCAGGATATTTATGATTATTATACCATTGATGAACCATTATGATCCATATCTCAATAATAAAAATTAATTTTATTATACTATGGTTATAAATGATATCTCTGCGTAATGGTACCTTTTTTCAACTCTTTGGTACTTAAGATAATTAATGATATCATTTTTTAGGGAATTTGAAATTATTTCTCTACTCAGTTGAAAATTTATATTTATTCACAACAATGTTTTATTAAAAAAATTAAATGATGTTAAGATCATTTTCAAGGAAAGGGATTTTGAAAATGTTTTTTAAAATGTTTTAAATGGTTTAGGAATGTTTAATTTATAATTTTTAGGTTTATTTTTAAATAAAGAGTTTTTCCAAAGGTTTTATGTTTTAAAACATTTTAAAAAACATTTTCAATAATATCATCATATATGTAATTTCATTATAAAAGACCATTTAAAACATTTATTTTTGGAAATATCCAATGATAAACAAAACATTTCATAGTTGAATGGTGTCATAACATAGACATTATAATAGTGTTTTTCATGTTTTGATAGTTTCCCACTGTGATTATTGTTTCTTACACTATGATTTCTTATTTTAGTCAATGATTAAAACTATATGGAACTAGGTTAACATTTAATGATTTATATATTGAAGCAATGAGAATTATTCAAATCAATTTCTAAATTGGAAGTCTCATAAAGAGACTCAATAAAGAGACTCAATAATCATAGTGGGAAACTATCAAAACATGAAAAAACACTATTATAATGTCTATGTTATGACACCATTCAACTATGAAATGTTTTGTTTATCATTGGATATTTCCAAAAATAAATGTTTTAAATGGTCTTTTATAATGAAATTACATATATGATGATATTATTTTCATTGTATATTTCCAAAAATAAATGTTTTAAATGGTCTTTTATAATGAAATTACATATATGATGATATTATTTGATCTTACCAATGACGTAGTTGGGTTATTATCCAAGGTTATCGTTCATATTATTTCATTTAATGTTTTATGTTTAAGATGAAATTATTTTTATGAAACCTGTTTCTCTTCCACAGGCTATACCATGTTAAAATATTTATGAGGGATGTTTCTTTTCATGAGATATTATATGATGACATGATAATTATTACTATAACATTTACTTAGGTTATGATATGATGGAATGTTTATGAATCCCATTTCATTTCATGGGTTATGATATGATGATTAGGAACCCCATCTATTTTTATGGGTCATGATATGTTGAGTGATTTATTATCTTTTGGAACACATATATGTGATTTCATTACATGAAGGGTGGGACCTATATCTCCATCCAATGTATTGGTAATGATAAATGGTATATGATATAATAGGGTACATGGGTTGTATCCCATGACCTAAAAAAATAGGGTACAATGGTTTTTATCTTTCCCAAAAACAAGAGGGTACACAGGTTGTAGACCAAGCCTAAAAACAATAGGGTATGCAGGTTATAGATCATGCCTGCAAAAAAGGGGGTTCATGGGTTCAATAAAAATACTAATGATAAGAGTGTACAAGGGTTTAATCCCAATCCCAAAAAATATGAGGGTACACATTTTGTATATGAAGACCAAAAACAACAGGGTACATGGGTGGTATCCCAAGACCGAAAACAAGTGGGTATATTGGTTGTATCCCATCCATGATAACGAGAGGGTATGCAGTTTGGAGAAAAATATTGATAACAAGTGGGTGAACTAGTTATTAGTCCATGTTTTAAGTAGGTTAGTGGGTGATTATCCTAAGCCTAACTGGCTTCGAAGGTCTTGGTAGGTATCCTTAACATAATATTTTCTATTATTATATGTATAACGAAAATTCTATGTCCTATGCCTATATTATGATCTCATAAATATTTTATTTTATTTCCTTATTATTCATTTCTTATGAACTACCAATCCTTATTCAATTTCTTATTATTATAATATTTTACATGAAGGGAATGATATTAAAATTTTATTCTCATGTTCTTATACACTAATACTAATGGTATGCATATGCATATTTTTTATTTACCCTTAATGAGAATCTGAGCTCACCCTTTATTATGTTTACTTTCACTTGGTTATGAAGAAATGCTTATAGTAGGAATAATTAATGGGAATATCATTTTGGGAAACACAGAAAATATTTCTCTAGGTTAGATGATTGTGTTCTTAGTTTATAAGTAAAGGAAACTGTTAGGGACACCATGCATGTAGTTCTTTAATGTGATGAATATTGATCTAAAATGATGTAATATCCATGTATGTAAAGCCTGGGTTGCTAAATTTAGTATAAATGTATCATTTTAGTGAACTATTGGAATCTAGGATGAGAAATAATTAGTGATATCCCTAGGTATATTTCAAAGGATATATGTATGGATGTCTTTAAGGATATGTCTTATATTGAGTTAAAGTGTAGGAAAATTTACTAGAACATTGTTAAATGATAGAGTGAGTGGATTCATATAAATATATCCCTATCTGGATACTAAAATTGGAAATGGATTTGGAACAAATTTACATAGGGGTAATAACCATAAAAACACTATATTGAGCAAGACAGGATCGAGACATGGTGCACAACAACGAGCCTTTCTACACACCTAGTTTGTAACTCCTAGTTGATATTCATTGACTATTACCAACCAATTTATGAACAAACATGATTTATTTAAATAAAATTTGGGTTAATAATATCCAATGATAAACAAAACATTTCATAGTTGAATGGTGTCATAACATAGACATTATAATAGTGTTTTTTCATGTTTTGATAGTTTCCCACTGTGATTATTGTTTCTTACACTATGATTTCTTATTTTAGTCAATGATTAAAACTATATGGAACTAGGTTAACATTTAATGATTTATATATTGAAGCAATGAGAATTATTCAAATCAGTTTCTAAATTGGAAGTCTCATAAAGAGACTCAATAAAATGGTATGAGTATTGGTTATACTGATGAAGATAAAGAGACCTCCAATTAAATATGAAAGGTATGCGATGTTATGGTAATATTATTTAAATAACATTTAAGAATGATGACTAAATTTAGGGTGAGTAACCTTTATAGATGATTCACATTTCATAGTCCAGGAATGGAATATTAATTTTGATAGTTAAAAAATAATAAAAAAAATCAAGTTTTAGGCATAAAATGTAATATTATTCTAAAAGGCACTTTTTACACCATTCAATGGGAGGATGGTTTAAAAACTAATTTTGGAAACTTTTTATAAATTTTTATGAAAAAAAATTAAATAAAAATATCTAATTTTGATTTGGTTGTTTTTTTGTATTTTTCTAAGAAGATTCATTTTTTGATGACTAGTAAAATATACTTAATTTCAATTGAAAACTGCATTTTTATATAATTTATATATATAGTTAAGTTAAATTTTAAATTTATTTTAAATAATATTTTGGTAAATTATACATATATAATAAAATTTATGTCATTTTAATCAATTTTACATTGAAATTTTGGTAGAAAATCATTTCCAAAGTTTAAATATTTTCACTTTAAAAACCCATTGTCTCGTCTCATCAGTGAGAAAAGTTTTTAATTATCTTCTAGCACATCTATTATTGGAATTTGAATAAATTGATTCTATATTTGGAATAAGAAAAATTTTATAAAGACTAATATGGGCAAATTAGTTTTTGACCAAAAAAATTAGCGATGTTAATTAATATTCATTACAGTGATTAAGAGAAACAACCGTTTACATAGTTG
The DNA here is from genome assembly GCA_963277665.1 of Viscum album. NCBI lineage: Eukaryota > Viridiplantae > Streptophyta > Magnoliopsida > Santalales > Viscaceae > Viscum > Viscum album. Next base: position 552,660,629 of record OY728146.1, read on the forward strand.
TTAATATTTAATATTAAGGGACACAATAAACTATAAACTTCTTTAAAATACAATTTATGGACAAATTTCAACAATTTACCCTATTTTATTGAATAGGAAACATTATTTGAGGCACCTGATTAAAGGGAGACCTCTCAATAGTGTTTTTCTTTTTGTATTAACAAAAATTCCACTCCACCTCCACTATATAAAAGAACTCACCCCCGCAATTATTAACACCCATCAATAATTTTTTCTCATAAAAAAAATTCCAATATAATCTAAAAACCTAAATACTGTAAACATATGAGCCTCAAAATGGGCATAAATCAACCTTATGAAGTTTTTTGGTTCAAACAGAAAGGGATTACCGGAAGAAGAGGTAACATACTTCAACTGGAAGTTTAGTTTTATTACATTTTAAACCCCTTAAATTATTATTATATGAATATTATATAATAATATCAGTATCCTAAACATAATTATATGTTATTATGTTAAAATATATAACCTAAAGCTTCATACATTTCCATCAAATGGGATACATAATCATCATTTATGTGTATGACAAACTTCCTCTCGCAAACCAATGTCAATTTTTCATCCATTACCACATATAATGGTTGGGAGAAATTATTTAATTACAATTTTATATATTAGATATGATACTTATGATGTATTTATTATTATATTATTATTATATTACACAGACCAATTAATTTCTATTTTTGTGGGAATTCGATAACTTCGTTTGGGGATGTGTGGATTAACACGTCCTCAAAGTGATGTGATTCATTCACACATTACATGGAATGTGTTAAGGATGAGTTTAACAATAATTATATAAATATATATTAAATAATAAATATAAATTAAATAATAAATATATATATATATATATATATATATATCATTTACTATTTTTATTTGAAACATGTCAAGAAAATGGAAACAACATTCATGCATACATATGGCTTCCCATATCCATGAATGATGCATTTCATTTCATATTTCCTTATTACATATATTATTATAAATAATTATAGAATAAATATATGTTATATTTATGTAATTTTTTTTATATTTTAGAATTAAATAAATCATTATGTATGTCTAAGGATCAAGAAAAACTAGTCAAAACATAAACTAAAACAAAGTGATTATTACCCAAAATGTAAAATTAACATGAAATTATTATGAAAAGGGTAATATAAAGTCATAAAAAATATTATATGGGTTTATATATAATAATATGGTTCTGAGGTAGTTTTATAACAAACATATATTTTTAATACATGATTTTTGAATGCGTATAATGAATGGAAATACCTAATATAGGGGTTTTCTCATCTCACTTTTATTTCTGTGAGATATATTTTATATTCACCACTTATTCTAATTACATGTTATATATACTGAACTATGATATGTTATTTCATTTATTTTCATAATTTCATGAAATTAAAAATTTCAATTGATGTTATTCTTTCACAGATCTCATGATTCAAACATTACTCAACTAGTAAGAAGATTTCTAGTCCCAATTTTATTTTTCATGTGACACATACCATATTCACCACAAATTTCTTATATATTCGATGTATATAGAAAATTTTTATATTTTATAATTTTATAATGATAATTAATGTGATTTACATATCCATTTTATGAAATATCATGTTTCAGGTTCACCATTCAATAGTTACCGAATTAGTAATGGACTTTTGTCTCAATTTTCTTCCTTTAAGATGTATAGTATGATTTGAACATATCTAATATTATGAGGTGTGTATAATGACTCATGGAAATTTTTTATCATGTATATACTTAATTTAATGATATTTAAAACTTCATATAATTTTTTTATTTTATGGTTATTATGGTTAAAAGTTACCAAAGTTTTAATAGTTTATTACTATAATCTCACTGTTTATCAAGATTATTTATGATTATGATTCCATTGATGAAATATTATGATCTATATATCAAGATTAATAATAAATTTTATTATCACATTGTTATTATTTAAATATTCATGTTATTTAATCATTTTCCACTAATTGGTACTTAGGCTAATTAAGAAAACATTTTTAAGGTAATCTTTCTTTTTTTCTCTCTTTAGTCATAAATTTGTGTTCTTTTAAAAGAATGTTCTATAAAAATGTTTTTAATTTTTTTTAAATGATATTTTAATATTATTTTGAAGGAAAATGTTTTTTTAAAATTTTTTATGTTTTAAAAATTGTTTAAAATGGTTTCCAAATACTCCTTTATAAGTTTTCAAGGTTAATTGTAAAGAAATATCTTTTCAAAATGTTTTCTATTTTTAGAATAAATTTTCAAAAAAGAAAAGTAATTTTTCTCAATAAATATTTTGAATGATATTTTACAATAAGTTACTATAAAATATTACATCCATTTATGTTACCTTTTCCTTACTAGGGTTATGATCCAAGGGTACCATTTATATTCTTTGTCAGAATGGTTTACAATTAAGATGATCGGTTCTTTATAAAACTTAATTCTCTACCACCAGATATTCCAAGTTAAAATGATTATAAAACATGTATCCTTTAAAGGGTTATTATATGATGACATTATTATGAAATCTCCATATTAGTGATAGGTTATGATATTATTTAATGGTTATGAAACAAATTTCTTTTCATGGGTTAGGATATAATGATTAAGAACCCCATATCTTTTTATGGGTCATCATATGATGATTATTTCATTATCTTGTGAAATATATATGTATGACTTCATTATATGATGGTTAAGACCTATAAATCGATCCAATTTATTAGGAAATGATGAATAGTATATTATCTTTAATAGTATATGGGTTGTAGCCCAAGCCTATAAACTGGAGGGTACATGGGTTGTATCCCAATCTTGAAAACATGAGGGTACATGATTTGTATCCTAATACTGAAAACAAGGGAGTAAACTTGATTTAACCCAAGCCCAAAAACAAGAGGGTACATGGTTTGTATCCCAATCTTAAATAACAGAGTGTAGAAATGTTGTAGCCTGATCCCAATAAACATGTGGGTACACATGTTTTAGCCCAAGACCAAAAAAAGAGGGTACACAGGATGTATCCTGAGCCTGAAATCAAGAGGGAAAACAGGATGTATCGTAATCCCGAAAACTAGAGGGAACATAGGTTTTCATCCTAATACTAAATAAGTTACATGGGTGATTACCCCAAGACTAACATGTTATGAAGTTATGGGTAGATAGCCTTAACAAAGGATTTTCTATGATTAAGTGCATGAAACAAATTATATGTCTTACAAATTTATTATGATATCTTGGATTATGATCTTTGATGTTCTTATTATTCATGTTTTATGAACTACTAATCCTAATTCTAGGAATTAATATTTTGATCATTAATATGCAAGGTATGGAATTTTAATTTATTTCTCATGTTCTCATACACTTATAATCATGTATTGCTTACGTACCTCTGTTATTTAGCATTAATCAGAATATGATCTCACCCTTTACTATGTTTCTCTTCGCCACGTTATGAATAAAGGTTTTAAGTTGGTGTAGTAAATGGGAAGGTCTTTGTGGTAAATATTGAAGATCTTTCACCAAGTTAGAAGATTGTGTTCCATGTTTCAAAATTCAGTAAAATGTTATAGCCACAGGGAAGGAAGTTTTGTAATGTGCTAAATATTCACAAAAAGGATGTAATATTTATGTATATTGATCCTGGTATTATACATCATTAGATGTCCAGTTATTGTAGTCGTAGGAAATTCATTTAATTAAAATAACAATTTTATTTTATTTTACATCCCAAAACATAAGTCTCTCTATATATAAATTATTATAAAATTTCTCTAGAGTTATCCACCTAAAAAATTGGAGAATTGAAATGGTATATGATCATTATTCATTACTGGATTGAGATTATAGGATAAAATAAGAATAGATATATCTAGATTTAGGGGTATCTAACACATCAGATAATATTCATCATGGATGAACACAATATTAACCAATGTCTAATCCTAAATAATGGTAGGTAATGTTGTGTTTGGATTTACACCATATTGAATTTTTCAAGAATGAATTAAATATCTTATTCAATTTAATCTATGATTTCTAACTGTAACGTCCCCGAACCTGAAGCCACTAAACCGGTGCTCTGAGCCAGGTAGTTACATGACCCCAAGCGTGCCTCCCCGTATTCCAAAGGCTGCCAACTAGCAGCAGTGGTCTATGGAGTCAAGTGGGGAGACTATACTCCCTTTTTATTAGAGTAAGAAAAAACAGAATAAACAAAATAGTAGAATAAATAACCAACAAACAAGGAACATGTACAACAACCATTTCCAACAATAAATATGTCATGTCATACTATAAGTGCAAAAGTGAAGAAAAGCCTAAAAATAAAGACAATGGCCAAAATCCCCAAAATGGTCCCAACTCGAAGTCTGGATCCTCCACCAAGTGCTACCAATGTCTACTCAACTATCTAGAAAGGACACAAGCCCTTCTCCTGACATGAAAACATGAAGTCTGCTCGGGTACCCAATGGATGCCCGAGCAAGGTGTGAGTACTACTCAGTAGGCCACCACCAACGGTGTCTCCAAGACATCCAGTATGAATAGGTAGTGCATGAAAAAGGGATATGAATGATAATTCCCAAGTAATTATTTAAGGTACCATTAACCAGTTCAGAGCCAAATCCATTTCCACTTCCATTACCATTCAATCACACCGATTATCATCACTTACCATCTCATCACATTTCCATGGGTTAATCACATATACTATGTTCCATGGGTTTAGGGCCAACAATCACAAGAAAGAGGGTAAACACATGGTTATCCTATCTCACTAGGACAATCCCCCTCATAACAACCATAACATCACCTAGAAGTATCATTCTGGGTGGATGCAACCGTTTGGAGAAAAGAACATCAGTCCCCATTCCTTAACCTAGAATTTAGTGTGGATTTTAGAACATCAATCTTCACTCGACCCGTGGGCATAGATCCTCAAGTCATACCCCACACTACCAAACCATGTGCACATGCTTATATATATATGTAACCACCAACCATCCAAACCATTGACCTTCGGAAAACACTATTCATAGAGACCCACATGGGGATCCACATCAATCCTTAACCCGTTAACACATTATCATTTCACATCATTTAACCATTCATCTAACTCCCTTGTGTTATGCATATATAACTAAGAATTCAACACTAGACCCATAATCCATCCCATTATGGTCTTTAATCTGTTTACACATTAACCCATTTAACCCGTTCATCATTCCCATGAATCAACCATTAAACCCATTCCAAATAACCATTAGGTTATTTCCAAGTCTAGGGGCATCACCTAACTTCTATTCCAAGTTCAACCAATCATTCCAACATATTCATCAAGGTATCTTCCATTTATTACAACATGGTCAGTTGTTTATAATAATCCCTATGTTCGGGAAAGTCGGCACATCCCATGGATGGACCTAAATTCGGTCAAGTCAATCCCAACACATCCCATAGGGATTGTGAGGGTTCCCATTTGCCATTTAGAACACCATTATTACTAAAAATTCCAAGGTTATTCAAAACATAACCAAGGGAAAATAAGAACACAAATTAACATGCACAAATACCCAAATAAACATGGGATATAACTTATAGACCACATACCTCAAAACCGTGGTTGAATTCACTCTCAATCGAGTCCTTAGACCTCGATCCGACCAAACTTTGGAGATTCAACCTAAAAATCACCCAAAATATAGGGTTTTAGAGCTTTGGAACAAGAGGGAGAGAAGATACAAACCCTAAACCAAAAAGAGAAGAAAATATGGGATTAGCCTTACTCGTAGCTTCAGTCCTCAACCAACGACACCAAAAACTCCTTAGAAACGAGGGAGATAGAAATCTTAGAGATCTTGGGTGATTTAGTTCACTCCTAGGGTGAAGAGGGAGGAAATTAGAGGAAAAAATGAGTGGGTTCTTAAAATCCCAGGGGGGAATTTTGTAAAGTTTCCAAACATTAAGAGGCTGCACGGTTTGGCTGCACGGTTTGGAAAACCGTGCACAAACCGTGCGCATGCTACTTTCCGGAGGGGGAGGGGTCGCACGGTTCATACGGGCAGGCCGCACGGTTTGCCCTGGCCGTGCGCAGGCCATGCACTCTAGCTTGTCTTGCCCAAATTTTCTTTCTTTCATGCTTGAGCCCCCAGAACACCCCCAAGGCCTCTCATACTTACAGAACAAATCCCTTGAAGCCCGAAACAAGGGATTCAGCCAAAACATAAAGAAAACATACCTTTCCAAAAACTGGGATCTTACAACCACCACACCTTATAACGGCACATCCTTGAGCCGAGTTTCCAAGCCTCATTGATCCACCTAAGAGAAGAGTTCAGACCTCTGAGCCCGCATATCCGATTATCGCTCCCAAGTTTCTTCCGGAACCTTCCCATGATTCCATAAAGAACTAATGGCACAAGATTTCCTCTCAAGACCATTTCACTACAATCCACCACACAAACCGGATGCTCCTCAAAGGACGCATCAGCCTTAAGCTCCACATCTTCCACCTCAACCACGTTAGATGGTTCAGGGTGATACCGTCAAAGCTGCAACACATAAAACACATCATGCATCCCACCATACCACTATGGAAGAGCCAATAGGTAAGCCACTGGTCTGATCCTCTCTACAATCTCAAAAGGTCCCATATACCAGGGTGCCAACTTACCCTGATTTCGAATCTGATGGTGACCCAACCTTGGAAACACCCAAAGAAACACTTTATCACCCACCAAAAACTCAAGAGGTTTGCTCCTCTGATCTGCATATGACTTCTACCTACTCTGATCCATATCCATCCACTTCCTAATCATCTTAACTCTCTCTGAAGTCTCCTGCATGAGACTTCGCCCCAATAACTCATATTAACCGGCCTCTATCCAACACAATAGAGATCTACATGGCCTCCCATAGAGTGCCTCAAACGATGCCATCTGAATCGTAGCCATAAAACAATTGTTGTAGGAAAACTCAACTAACAATAGGTGCCTCTCCCAAGATCCACCAAAGTCCAAGACACAAGCTCTTAATATGTCTTCCAACACATGGATTGTATGCTCCGAATGCCCGTCCGTCTGCTGGTGGAAAGCTGTACTAAAAAACACCTGCCTACCAATCACTTTCTACAACCCTTGCCAGAAACACAATGTGAAACACAGATCTCGGTCTGAAACTATGGTTCACACAACACCATGAAACCACACTATTTCCCGAACATACAACTCACCCAACTGGTCGACTGTATAGGTCTCTTGAAATGGTAAGAAATGAGCCACTTTCATTAACCGATCCACAACCACCCCAATTGCATCATTCTACCACGACATCCTCGGAAGACCCATAAAAAAATCCATTGTTACAACATCCCACTTCCATTTTGGAATGGGTAATGGATGCCAAAAACCACATGGGTCTTGATGCCCAACCTTCACCTACTGGCAGGTAGGGCACCACACCAAAAAGCCCACAACTTCCTTCTTCATTCCAAACCACCAAAACTGCCTTCAGAGATCACTATACATTTTGGTCAAACCGGGATGCACTACCCACTTTGATTCATTGAACTCAGGCATAAAATCTTCCAGCATACACTCTGGCACAACCACACGATCAAGAACACAAACAACACCATCCACACCAACGGTCCAACCATAAGGTAGCTCCCCACATTTAATCTTTTCCTTCACGATCAAACACTCAAGATCATCAAGATGACATTACTTAACTCAACTCAAAAGCATCAAATCCATCGTTAATTAAGTAAGAGTGTCATGACCATTCTCCTCTTGCACCTCCAGGTGCATCTCTGCAAACAAAGCCCTCACCTTCCACTCGGTGCTGGACTCCTGAACCAGCTGATTATGAACCTTCCTACTCAGAGCATCAGCAACACTATTTCCCTTTCCTGGCATGTACACCAACTCAAAGTCAAAATACTGGATATATTCAACCCATATTCATTTCCAAAGATTCAGTTCCCACCGTGAGAATATGTACTTTAAACTCTTAAGGTCTGTAAACACAATAAACCATTCTCCCAACAGATATTGCCTCCAGCACTTCAAGGCGTACACCACTGCAGCTAACTCAAGGTCATGAGTGGGATAGTTCCGCTCATGAGGTCTAAACTTCCTCGAACCATAAGTCACAACCTACTCATCCTGCACCAACACAGCCCCAAGTCCAACATCGGACGCATCAAAAAACATGATGTACTTCTTACCCGGCTCAGGTAAGATCAAGATTGGTGCGGTCATCAAAAGCTTATTCAACTCTTGAAAGGAATTATCACAAGCCTCATACCACTCAAACCTGATTCCTTTCTTGGTCAAGCTCAAGAGTGGTTCTTCCAAGTGAGAGAAATCCTGAATGAACCTTAGGAAATACCTGAACAAACCAAAAAAACTTCGAACATCATAAACACTATTGGGATTCTCCCAATATACAACTGCCTGCACTTTTTCTGTATCCACTGACACACTTGCCTCTGTGATGAAGTGAACTAGAAAATACACCTCACCTATCCAGAATTGACACTTTTATAGCTTCGCATATAGCCGGTGCTCTCTTAGCATACCCAAGATGATGCCAAGACGTTGGGCATGATCATCGTGAGTTTTTGATTACACTAAGATATCGTCAACAAAGACAACCAAAACCGATCTAGATAGGGATGAAAGATATGGTTCATCGAAGCCATAAACACTGATGATGCATTGGTCAAGCCTAAAGGCATTACCACAAACTCCAACAACCCGTACCGGCTCCAGAAAGCTATCTGCGGTACGTCAGAAGACCTCACCATTAACTAGTGATAACCCAACATAGACCTATCTTAGAAAACACAGTTGAACCCCTAAATTGATCAAACATGTCATCAGTTCTAGGAACAGGGTACCGATTTTTCATTTTCATTTTATTCAACTTTTGATAGTCAACACACAACCTTAACAAACCATCAGCCTTCTTTGCAAAAAGCACGAAAGATCCCCAAGGAGACGTACTAGGATGGATAAACCATTTATGCCCCAATTCCTAAAGATGAGTCTTTAGTTCTTGGAGTTTTTTTGGTGCCATTTGGTATGGAGAAATGGAAATGGACTCTGTTCCCGGAAGCAACTCGATTGCGAACTCAACATCCCTCTCGGGGGGTAAACCCGAGAAATCCTCAGAAAACACGTCCTGAAACCGATCCACCACAGGAAATAAAATAGTCTATTCCCATCTTTAATTATCATCAAGCATGAGACATGCCACTTGAGCTGTGAGTCCACTCATCTATTGACCAAACCGTCCTGGATGACCTACTCGAACATCCCATTCGCCATGGTGGACATAAGCGTCGCTATCAGGCGAACTGAACGATACTCTACTACAATAACAGTCTATGTGTGACTGTTACAAGACTAACCAATCCATTCCCAAGATTAGGTAAAACCATGAAATCTCAAGAAAGAACAAATCCCATAGAAAATGACACCCACCGACTTCCAAGGCACATCCCATGCACTGCTTGACATCCTCAACCCGCACCCCCAATGAAGTTTCAATTGACATAAATACACACATCCTCTACACAGGTAAACCCAGCGCTACCACAAGTTAAGAAGAGATAAAAGAGTGTGTGGAACCTGTGTCAAACAATGCACTAGAAAAAGTAGAAGCTACAAGGATCATACCTGGAATAGTCAATGGTCCAGCCTCGCCATCACTTGGCACAAAAGGAACTGCCGACAACTGACCTGCCCCTCTACCTTGTACCCTTGCTTTCGTACTTTATTCTACACTTCCCTACTGGCATGAGTGATCTTTCCCTATAGTCACATGCCCGCCAATCCTGCTAGTACGGCCCGTGGAGCTCCAACTGCCTGCTGGATACGGGGCAACTGATCCCCTTCCCATACTTGGCACCTGCTTTTCAGCATCATACTCGCCCACCTACCGAGGATTCCTACAAAAACTCTTCACATGTCCCATCCTTCCCCACGAATGACACTCAACTGGAGGTCAAGGAAACTGACCAGGAATAAGCCCCGACCTACCGCACTGATAACAGAACACCTGGTTCCCACTTTGAGAGGCTGACCCACCCTTCTGACCACCTTGCTGGAAACTTTCCAAATGAAAATTCTGACCTTTGTAAGATGAACCTCTTGTCCGCCCAACTGGCATGACAAGCGCACCACCCGGAGATCCCTTCAGGTTCCCTTCAGAGATGAGTTCCTGATCCATCACCTCTACAAACCTCCTTAAATGGAAGATATTTACTTAAGACCTGATCTCATGTCTCAGACCATCCCAGAAACACCTTGCCACCGCTGCCTCATCCCCTGCTAACACTGGTACAAAGCACCACAAATTAGTGAAGAGACTAGAATAGGCCATCACCAACAGCGATCCCTAAGCCAGGCTCATAAACTCTGCTGCCCGCTCCTGCCTCAAAGTCACTAGGTAGAAATGCTCCAGAAACTTTTCCAGGAAAACCTCCCATGACATCTCCTCAGCCTGCTTGGTCTGAGACTTAATGTCCCACCAATGACTTTTCTGGCCCCGCAACATATAAACGTCCAACTTTACTCGCTTTTAAACATGGGTCTCCAGATGATCCAATATCATCTGGATAGACTCTAACTAAAACTCCACCACCTCTGGTCCACCCTCTTCGGTGAAGGTTGGAGGGTGCTGCAGCTGGAACTCCATGGTCAGCGCAAACATACTTAGTGTACCCCGCCCTGGGTCCTAATGCATCATCTGCATCTGGAGATCCATGTTCTCTTGGAATTGATTTTTTCTACATTCATTGATCATCTCATTTTCATGCTCTTCTACCGGAGGCATGTTCTCAGCAACACCCTTCCATTTCCCAACTGGTAACCGACGCCGTGGTGGCATCTCTCTACATTTCCAAGCACAAAATTTAGCACACATAACTCATAACATTCGTGACTTTATCTAAAGCACTTTACTAGCTACAACAACCTATTTTCATATAGTAAATCTACAACATTAACACCTAAAATTCACCACCCCGACCATCCATACTGTGGGCCATGGTCCACATGGGGTAAGCAACCATGCACTATCACCTAACTCACACAACACTTTACAAATACATTTTTCACTTCATTTCCAACCCTTATATTTCATTAAACATCATTCACCCCTTGTTTTATTTCATTCTTCTCATTTTTTTTCTTGGTTTCATGAAACACATGATGTACCCTACTTCCCGGCCTCACACACTCACCTCGTGCGTGTCCATAACACAATGTATTTAAACTATCTCCCTAGGTGCCTACAGTGTTGCATGAATGAAAATCCTCATGCCGTTGAGGCCAAGAGCCAAATTTCATACAATAGTCACATCGAACCACATGTGCATCACCCAATGGTAAAATAAAATCAACCGTAACAACACACAACCAAGAACAACATTTCACACCTAGGGTAACTTGGTTTTTCCCTCTTACATGGGTTAGCTACTCCCAAGCATGACGTCATTACGAAGGCCCGACACATCTTAAACCTTGAAAACCTGTACCAAATAACAAGAACTCAGAGAAGGAGAAGAAAGACCTCCTTTGTTACCACTTTGTAACAACCTCGACCCGGAAGCCACTAAACCGGTGGTCCGAGTCAGGTAGTTATATAACCTTAAGCATGCCTCCTCATACGCCAAAGGCTGCCGACTAGCAGCGGGGGTCTATAGAGTCATGTGGGAAGACTATACCCCCTTTTTTCAGAGTAAGCCACAACAGAATAAATCAAATAGCGGAAAAAATAACCAACAAACAAGGAACATGTACAACAACCATTTCCAACAATAAAAATTTCATGTCATACTATAAGTGAAAAAGTGAACAAAAGCCAAAAAATAAAGACAACGGACAAAATCCCCAAAATGTTCCTGACTCCAAGTTTGGATCCTCCACCAAGTGATACCCATGTCCACTAAACTATCAAACAAGGACCCTTTCCCTTCTCTTGACCTTCAAACATGATGTCTGCTCAGGTACCCAATGGAAGCCCGAGCAGGGTGTTAGTGCAACTCAGTAGGCCACCACCAACGGTGTCTACAAAATATCTAGTTTGAACAAGTAGTGCATGAAAAAGGGATATGAATGATAATTTCCATGTAATTATTTAAGGTACCATTAACCTATTCAGAGCCAAAGCCATTTCCACTTCCATTACCATTCAATCTCACTAATTATCATCACTTACCATCTCATCACATTTCCATGGGTTAATCCCATTTACTATGTTCCATGGGTCCCGGGACAACAATCACATGCAAGAGGGTAAACACATGGTTATCCTATCTCACTAAGACTAACCCCCTCATAGCAACCATAACCCCGCCTCAAAGATTCAGTTCGGGTGGATGAAACCGTTAGGAGAAAAGAGCATCAGTCCTGATTCCTAACCCATGCATTTTGGGTGGATTTTAGAACCTCACACCTCACTCGACCAGTTGGTGTAGATCCTCAAGTCAGACCCCACACTACCAAGCCATGTGAACATGATTATATATATATGTGTAACCATCAACCATCAAAATTGTTTCCCTTCAGCAAACACAATTCACAGTAACCCACATGGGGATCCACATCATGCCTTAACCCATTAACACATTATCATTTATCATCATTTAACCATTCTACCAACTCCTATGTGTTATTCCTATCTCATTATTCATTCAACACTGGACCCATAATCCATCCCGTTATGGTCTTTAATCAGTTTACACATTAACCCATTTTACCAATTCATCATTCCCATGAATCAACCATCCAACCCATTCCAAATAACCTTTAGGTCGTTTCCAAGTCTTGGTGCATCAACTAACTTCTTTTCCAAGTTCAACCAATCATACCAACATATTCATCAAGGGCTCTACCATTTATTACAACAAGGTCACTTGTTTAATAAAAATCCCTATGTCTGGGAAAGCCGGACCATCCCATGGATGGCCCAAAATTAGGTCAAGTCAATCCCAACACATCCCATAGGGATCATGAGGGTTCCCATTTTCTAATTCAAACACCATTATTACCAAACATGTGAAGGTTATTGAAAACATAACAAAGGGAAAACAAGAGCATAACTAAACATGAAAAAATACCCAAATAACCATGGGATATAACTTGTAGACCACCTACCTTGAAACTGCGGTTGAATGCACCCTCAATCGAGTCCTTAGACCTTGATCCGACCAGCCTTTGGAGATTCAACCTAAAACTCACTCAAAAGATAAGGTTTTAGATCTTCAGAACAAGAGGGAGAGAAGATACAAACCTTAATCCAAAAATAGAATAAAAAATTGGATTAGCCTTACCCGGAGCTTCGATATGAAACCAACGACACCAAGAACACCTTAGAAATGAGGGAGATCGATCTCTTGGATCTCTTAGGCAATTTGGTTAGATTCTAAGGTGAAGAGGGATGAAATGAGAGGAAAAACCGAGTGGGTTCTTAAAATCCTTGAGGGGTAATTTTGTATAAATTCCAAACTTTTAGAGGTTGCATGGTTTGGCAGCACAATTTGGAAAACCGTGCACAAACCGTGCACATGCTACTATCCAAAGGGGGAGGGTCCGCACGGTTCGCCTGGGCAGGCCGCACAGTTTGCCCTGGCTGAGCACCGGCCATGAGCCTTGGCTTTTCTTGCCCAGATTTCCATTATTTCATGCCCTGATCCCCCGGAACACCCCAAGTCCTCTCATAATTACATAAGACATCCCTTGAAGCCCGAAACAAGGGATTCAACCAAAACATAATGAAAATATACCTTTCCATAAACTGGGATCTTACACTAACCCTTCACAAGATCCTGATTCGAAAAATTATTTTATTAAATAATTTAATATTTTTACCTTGATAAAACCCATTATTTCTTGGATATTATGATCTATGAAATTAAATTCTTACCCAATGATGGTTATAAATTCACTTTGTTTCATTTCCCCCCACAATTAATTATGTTTTTCATCGTTTTCCTACATAGTAAATGTTATAAATTTACGGGTGGGTTCGAGAATGATTGAACCCCATGATTTGAGGTGGATTGGTAAACTATGATCTGGATGGTGACTTTTGGGTGAATAAGATTATTTAACAATGAAAATTCATGGATCAGGGATATATAGAGGCTATGAAAATAGAAGCGGAGTGATAGGTGAAGACACATGGGGTTTAGGTTTCAAGAATCTAGCCACTGGTGATTGATTGGAAATGGAATACCCTAGATCCAAGACTCCCAATGAGATTAAATAATGATGAAAAAGAATTGGTGGGATGGTGAAGAACATATCACTTACCTAGGATTTTATGAAAAACTGGACTGGAAAATGTGTAGTCCTAGATCACATTCCATGTAGTACCTCTAGCTACGATGATTAGGGTTTCATGGAAGATAATGTTCACACATTGTGTATCCTAGACCACATGCCATGTGATCCTCACTAGGTGTCTAATCCATGTTCCACATGCACATTTCCACTACCCCCTGAGGTATGACAAACTGTGTACTTTGGGAGTACATAGACATGACCCGTAGTATAGATGTATGACTAGGAGAACATGGGTAGGCACTTAAGAGGCCGATACATTCCATGTAGTATCCTAACATGTTGTGTAATTATATGTATCCAATGAACACATGGTTTATATAGGACACCACATAGATGCTAGGCGAGGTCACATACCATGTTACCCTTAGTACATTCCGTACACTTTTCTCCTGGACTTTCACCACTCATATGTCAATCCATTGGACTCAGATTTAAGAAAATGAGTAGAATAAGTTGAGTATTTTTTGACATGGAATAATATAGTTGACTTATTTTTGGATTTTGATATATTAAATGAGATTTTGAGAGCGTGATACAAATTCAGGAGATGCTAAAATAACCACAATGATTAAGCAGGATCATCAATGTTAGGTAAGGATTTGAAATCTCCCTATCACAGAAGATTGTGTACCCCCTATACTCCTTACAATAGTTGAGTAGATCCCCCTGATATACAAGTGCATGAGTCCTATACCCTTTGAGTGTAACCCCTTATGGAACTGGGGAACAATTCCTCTACCCTCATTGTGGAACACCCTATGACACTGTGGTGCAGGTCCTCTACCCTCTAAGTGTCACCCTCTATGGAACTAGGGTGAGGCTCCCCTTCCATTTCAGTGGAACCCATTACCATAGAAGGAAGTTGTTCCACTATTTATATATACTAATGGGACCTCCATGATGTGATAGGGAGTGATACCTCTATGTATACCTACCATGGGGTATCCCATATCAGTATACAGTGTGGGTATTCCATCCATCAACTTAGTGGTATCACCCTATTATTCCAGGGAACAATTCATCTAACTACTAAGTGGCATCTCCATAATGTACTAAGGAATGTGTCCTATTTTATATATTTTCCCCATATATATGTGGGTTAGTTATAAGATGTAGTTCCTCCACATGGATTTATTAGAATGATATACGATATAATGGGTGTCAATGATGTACTTTTGAAGCCATAGGTAGACTCATCATCCTAGGATGGTTTGGGTTGTGAGATAGAGATCCCCTTTCTATTTAATCTATGTTTCTTTCGAGAATATATATATATATAGTGGGGGTTTGTTTCCCTATTTGGATAGGTTGAGATGATATCTATCATATCCCTATAATTTCTCCATTGTGTTTTTATGTCATCCAATTTTGTATGTATATACCCACCCATGCATGGAATTTTCTTACATGTGTCATTTCATCTACAAATAAAAAATTGTTGTATATGACATCAATCAAGCATAGTGATTCTAGTGTGCATAGTCTGTGTATGATGGTCGGGCTTGGAGATTTGGTGTCCAAATCTCTAAGCTATTTTCTATTCTATCTATTTCCATGATGTGTATTCAATTCGGTTTGGGAATTTATTTCTCCTGTATACTATGATTATATTCTATCATAATCTGATGTATTCCCTATAGGTATTGATTTCATGGTTTATGCTAGAAGTTGCTGTATTTTATTAATTTTTCATTTCTACTTTGGCATGAATATGATTGGATGAATGCGTATAGGTACACTTGAAGAAGAACTACAATTTACATTATGCCTTATCAACATTTCTTGACAGCCCATATCCAATTAGATATATTCATGGGGGTTTTGTAGCCAGCCCTTCTGTTAGATAGGTGGGTCTTTATGGGTCAGGTTGTTACAAGGACATGAACTTGAGGGATTGATAATGGTTGGAGTTCTTATTGAACTTTGAATTCAAGGTAATCTATACTATTGTTATTGGAAATGTGAAGGATGATCCTTTTAGATAGAATTACCATTCTCTCTTGATACAAGATGATTTTGAATAGTTTTATTCTTATATTTGGTGTAGGTGGAGATGCAAGTTTTAGATTTTTCTATAATCGATGGTGGTGCATACTCTCCTCCTTAATGTGTAAGAGAGGCCTAGTTAGGGGAAACTGAATAATAGGTTCTACATGACTATATATCCTCAAGAGATTCACCTTATGGACTCTCTGGTGGAGGAAAGTATGTTATTATTTCAGGGACAAATAGTGGTTCCAATTATGATGTGGGGGGAGGTGTTGATGGAGTTTTACACTTTCCTTGGATTTACATACTTGTCTAGAAAAGATGTAAATTGACCATTGTTGGAGGTTTTGGTGGGATGGAATGAGGAATATCATCACTAAGTTTGTTTCTTAGTGCCTCACATGTCAAAAGAGAAAAAGTTGAGAACTATGTTCTAAAATGTTTGGCAGAACCATTTGAGATCCTAGAGTAGAAATGGGATGGAAAATAAATGGAGTATTAGATGAGGGATTCCATAGATTAAAAGAGTATATGAATCTATCTGGGTGATTTTTTATTGAATCATGAAGTCATCACACATATATTCTATATTGGAATAGATTTTTGTGGAGATTCTGAGGCAGTTGTACTTGCAGGAGATCATCAAACTTTATGGAATACCCTCCATTATTTTCTTTTATTATGACGTGTGGTTCACATAAATGTTTTTGAGAATCCTATATGAGGAATATGAGACCTAGTTAAGGATGATTACAATGTTCCACCCCTAGAAAAATGGGTTCACTGAGTGAACAATTTAATTATTGTAGTGTATGTTGAGGGCTTGTGTTTTGGGCTTTGACTTGAGCTGGGAGGATCACTTTTCATTGGTATAGTTATCTTATAATAATATTTATCACTCCAATATCAGTATGAAAACTTTCAATTACCTATAAATGAGTCCTAATAAGTCAGAAATATATTGTAATGAGATTAGTGAGGAATATATTATTGGTGTATATATAGTGGAGGTGAAGATATTGTAGGTTTAAGTGATCCATGAGTAGATGATGAAATCTTAAATATGAAAAAAATCATTTTTTGATTGACATACTATTCATTTGGAGTTAGAGAGGGGAGAACACATTTTCTAATAGCTTCCCCATGATAAATTTTGTTTTGGGTTTTCCTTAGAGTAAATCTATCTTCTAGGTTTATCAGGACATTCAAGATCTTATAACAGGTTGGATAGATTTCTTACAACATATCCTTACCACCATTTTTTTAATGGGTTGATGAAATCTTCCATTTGTGTGATATGGAATCAATAAAGGTTGTGGGAGTACTACTAATAAAAATTGGGTAGGATGCAAGCTCATTATCATAGGATTTTTATTTAGATTATTATTTTGGGGGATAAAATCATTCAAAGATGGTAGTTTTTTGGCTCTATTTTTACCTTGTAAGACTTTGTAATATATTGAATTTTTTTATTGGAAGGAATTGATTCATCATTATATTATGAGGATCAGTGATACCATTATGGATATTATAATAATATTAAACCTTATAATGTTACAAATATATAATTTTGATAATACATGTGAATATATCTGGAATATATCCTCAGATAAAAAATATGAGACAATGATTGAATATGAAACATGGGTTTACCCTTGGTGAAATCTATAGTTGGTCAGTGCTGAACGCCTTGTTGAGGAACTATTTTGATTTATATTTAATTAAAATAAATAATTAAATTTTTATACTTTATTTTTTAACACCCATGACATAATTTACTCTATATATACCTAATTATAAATATTCTCTTGGTTTATCCACATAAAACCTAGAATAATTGAGAGGATCTCTGGGCATTATTCATTTTAGGATAAGGATAAGATAGTTATATGTGATCAGATTGAGGTGGATTGAGGGGATGTGAACAAAACACATCATATTCATTAATAGAAAATGAAATCATCACAAATGATTGATTCCTAATTGATGTAGGGAACTTTTTTTTTTGGATTTTCTCCCTAATTTTTTTTCATAACATCGATGAGATATCTGATTCACATTGATATGTGATATCAAAACATTTGTATGAGGTCAATTGGAAAATTAAATTATTATATTAGTTTATATTAGTTTCTACATTATGAAACCCATGTTTTCCCTGATCCTTGTATTTTTTGACATGAACACATAGAAAATTATTATTATACCTTTTTTATGATAATTCATCTACCTTTCTGTATGTTCTTCATTGTTGGCCCACAGGTTCATGGTTTAATGTTTTTGGGTATGTTTAAGCATGATCAATCCTAAATATTAATGGTGGATGGGAAGATGTTGACTAGACGGGTGATTTGTGGGAGATTGCAATAATTTTTATGTGATGATTCATGGATCTCAGATCCAGATTGGTAATGAAAATGGAGGCGGAGAAACGGGTGAAGCCGTGCATGTCTGGGTGGCCAAGAATCCATCATCGAGTGATTGATTCGACAAGAATCACCCATGATAATAGAATCCTAGCATGAATGATTACCATATATGTTGGGGCAGTGTGGCTAATGACATAAATATTCATTGGGTTTTTACACAACAACAAACTACATAGTGTTTACTCTAGGAAAACATGTTGTGTTTTCCCATAACTATAATAAAAAGATTTTAGGAAAGATAAGGATCAAATTTAATGTTTCCATAACCAAACATAGTGTGACCATACCTAAGGGGATACGTTCTATTCCAGAAACACATGACTAGGGACCTATATAGGAGGATATGGTGTTTAATATTTAAGTACATGGGCATGACCTGAAGTATGAAGGAATGACTAAGAGAACATGGGTAGGCCTTGGGTAGGTGATACATGTTGTGTAATACTACATGGACAACCAACTTTTTTGGTGGAGTGTAATGGACTAGGAGTTCAGGTTATGTAACACCCAGTGTGACCCCTGTTATATACCATGTAATTTCCTAATGGAATTCCACCATATGTATCTCTTTTATTTAGACTAGGATTTTGGAATGTGAGTAGCCTATACGGAGAAGTTTCCCTCATAAAAAATGATGGTAGCCTTCCTAGTGTCTTTAGAGTGACAATATTTTTTTTGAGAGAATGATGCTTCTTAATGAGACACTAAACTAGTAACAATAATCATGTATGATCATCAATGTGAGGTTGGGGTTGGGAACCCCTATCATACTAGTGTGTGGGTCCCTGATGGTTCATAGACACTAGTTTAGCGGAACCTGCTGATGCAATAGGAAATTAGGCTCTATACTCTATGTGTGGATCTCCATTATGGAACTAGGGATAATATATTATACCCTCTAAGTGGAACCCCCTATGTCACTAGGGTGTGGTACCTCTACCATGTTATTTGAACTCCACATATTATTAGGGAATAGGTCCTCTAACCTGTGTGTGGAGCAACCTTATGTAAATAGGCTATGGGTCATCTTCCCATGGAGTGACAGCCCCCAAATGCACTAGTGTGTAGTTACTTTATCTATACAGACTGATTGGAACCCCTTAATGCACTAGGGAGAGAATCCTCTATCTAGACATACTATGAAAAATTATGTTATCATAAGGGGGTTTGGATCCTCCATTGATCTACCATGTGGAATCCCTTATAATTCTAGAGCATGGTTCCTCTATCTACTAAGTGGAATCCCCCTAACATACTTGGGAACATGTACACTTTTTGGAGATTGTGTCTATATTGGATGTGGAGAAGTGGTGACATGAAGATCATCTATATCGATTTCATAGACAGAACCTTGATATGTTGGGAATCGATGATGAAATATTGGAGGAATTGTTTGAATCATAGCATTTGGTTGGGCTAGGTTGTGAAATGGAGATCCACTTTCTCACACCCATATGTTTCTTTTGTGTATATATATACTATTGGGTTTATTTGACCTATCTATGTGGGTTGAGTTGAATTCTATAATATATCCCTATTTCCAACATTATTTTTTATAGGGTGTCCTACTTGGTATGTATATAACCACACTGATACGATCTTTGTCCAAACATGTCGTGTCTTATGTAGATGAGAGATAGTCCGGTGGGGACATTAGTAGAGCATAATGATTCTCGAGCGTATATTCTGGGTATGGTGTTTGAGATTAGAAACCAGGATATAGTATCTCTAATCTAATTTCAATTCCAATTTTTTCTAGATTGAATCTTCATTTCTAGTTGGGCATGTTTTTTTACAGTTACAATATGGTTATATTTTTTCATACTCTATTTTTTTCCATTAATGTATTTCATTCATGGTTTTTACTAAAAGTATCTATCATTTATTATTATCATTATTATACCTTTTCACTATTTCATAGAGATGATTATGTGTATTTTTATAGTTACGATAGATAAAATCGTCCAATTTGCATTATCCGTTCTCAAGAGTTGTCGCCAACCCCTAGCGTTGTGGTGGCATTCTTGGGTTTATGGGAGCCCGACCTTCCTCCAACAAGGTGTGGCTAAGTGGATTGGGTCAATACAAGGATTAGAACCTCATGAATAGGAATGGGTTGGAATTTATCTATGACTATAACTTTAAGATTTTCTATAATCATAGGAAGGGAAATGTTATAGAATATTTATTTAATAGGAATACCAGTTCTCAATTTATAAAGGAGGTGTTTGAATAGATGGAATCTTATGTTGACCCTTATGGAGAAGAGGGGTGCAGTTTTTGATCCGTATATTTTGGTGACTCAAATAATCCATAAGAATGATTTATTCCTAGTTGAGGGATATAGAATGATAGGCTCCAGATCCCCAGATATCCTCAAGTTATTCACAAGATGGATTCTCTAAAAGAAGTTGATAATGTCATCTTTTTCTAGGGAGGAAAGGTGATTCTATTCATGATGTGAGAGGAGGTGTTGAGGTAGTTTCACACTCCCACATGGATAATTTTTAAATATATATATAGAGATGTTAAATTGTTTTTTTAGTCTAGAATGAGGTAGAGTGTCCTCATGTCTGTCTCTCTATGTCTTACAAGTCTGCATGTTAAGGCTAAAAAATAGGTTCCAACAAGTTTGAAAAATCCTCTTGAGATTCCAGAGTGGAAATGAGATGGAATATCTATAGAATATATGATAGAGATTCCATATATAGATAGCTTCTATTACACTATCTGTGTGATTTTTCCTAACACAAAATGTGGGAGAACAACTTTACCATTAGGGACAAGAGTTCATAGGAGAGTTTGTGATAGTTTTATGTTCATGAGATTTCTTGGGTTCATTCGGTACCATCCTGAATTGTATCTAACATTGATGTATAGTTCATTTCACAGTTTTGGAGAGGCATCTAGAAGGAATTAAAGACCTAGTATAGAATGAGTATGACATTACAACCCTATAAGGTTAGTTTGACCAAGCAAACTATCCAGGTGCTTGAGGATATGCTAAGGGATTGTGTTTTGGACTTCATCCAATGTTGGTTGTATCACTTTCCAATTGTATAGTTTTCTAAAAACTATATATTTCATTCTATGAACATGATGTAACCATTTGAGGCACTATACGAGAGATCCTGTAGGTTACCCATGTTCTAGACTAAGATTAGAAATCATTCTCTTGCTGGGATAGAGATAATAGAGGTAATGCCATAGATGGTTTAGGTGATACATTAGCGGTTGAGGAAAAATTAGAGATGATAAAAATCGTATGTGGATCGACATTATAAGATATTGGAGTTTGATCATTGAGACAATGATTCCCTAAGAGTATACCCATAAATATGATTATATGTTTTCTCTAGGGAGTCAAGATATCCCCGGGGTTGATCAAGCCATTAAACATCTTATGAATGGTTAGAGAGGTAGCTGACTACCTTTTCTTACCAACATAGTTGGATAGGGTGTATGATGTCTTCCTTGTTTCATAGTTGGGGAGATAACTACACGATCTTATGAAAATAATTCATTGGGTAGTGATGGACATCAAGGATAGAGACACCATTGTGGAGTACCCGATGGTGATCAAAGATTACCATGAGAGTATCATTCAAGGAAAAACCATTCCATTAGTTTGTGTTCTATGGAAGCACAAGATCATGATGGAGAGATCATGGGAGAGAGAGAGAGGGAGAGTCATATGTAGATTCATTATCACCACCTTTTTTATTATTTTTTGTTTTTTGGGTGAAGGTTATTTAATTAGGGGGTAATATAGTGACCCTATTTTTCTTCATAGTACTTTGGAATATGTTATGAAATATTATTGAAGCCAGATTCTATGTTAGTGAGAGCTTCCAAGGATTAATGAGAAATATGTTGATACTATAAATATAATAAATATAATAAAATTACGCACACATATTATTCATGAAATAGTTGAATAACTCCTAAATAAAGACACATATGGAAAATCTGAGACAACAGTAGAAACCAGAACATGGGTTTTACCCTTGGTGCAACCTAAGGTCAGTTGGTATTAGACGTTTGGTTGAGGGAGTCCTTGGTGGTGCATTTATTTATAATAAATAATTAAATTTAATTATTTAAATTTATACAAGCATTAAATATATCCATATATATATAACTAATTATAATAATTCTCTTGGGATATCTTCATAAACCCTAAGAAAATTGATAGGATATTTGAGCATTAATTATTGGAAGATTGATCTGGGAGGATATTGGGTGATGGGATCGAGGTGGGTTGTAAGGAAAAAAATGCAGTAGATCATCTTCATCTCCAGAGAAAGAACTCTACACCAATGGTTGATCCTAAATCAAGGTAGGTAATGATACTTATGGATTTCACCCCAATAAATGTTTCTAGAATGAATTAAATACCCGGTTCACTTTGATATCTGATTTCACACCTTTAACATGAATTTGAAAGATAAATTTATCTATTAAAAATTGTATATTTTTTCCTTAATGTAACTCATGGATGCCCTAATATTATGATCATTGGATTTGGAATTTTGTCCAATGATGTTTATACCTTTGTTATGTGTATTTATATCTACTGTTATTTATGTTTTTCACTATTAGACCCCATGTTCATAGTTCAACACGTGTAGGCAGTTTTGAGTGTGATCAAACCTAAACATTCAAAGAGGATTAGTGAAATATGACCATAATGGTCATTTTAGGGTGATCGAGATGATTTATGGGTTATGATTCATGGATCCATGATCTAGATAAGATATTGCAACATTAGTGAAGTGATCGGTGAAGTATCACTAGATTTTAATGGTGAGAATCCAACAATCGGTAATGGATCTATTATAGAAAACCCCCACTATTAGAATCGCTAAATGAATTGAGGTGAATGGTGTGATGATGGAAGTGTAGTGAAGCATGATGTTCTCCCATAAGATTCAAAAATAAACCCAACTACTCAACATATATTCCAGGGACACATTCAATGTAGTCCCCTAGTGTGGTAGTTATGGTTATAGGGAGGATAATGATGAAAAACCATGTTGACTGACCCAAAATCCAAGTAACCCTCCCTAGGTGGATAATTCATGTTCTAACTACTGACATCCATGAACCCATTTTAGTGGAAATATATTTCAATATGAGAGTATATAGGAAAGACTAGAAATGTATGAGCATGTTTGAATGGATAAAAGTAGGCCTTGGGTGGACTAGAAATTATGTTTTGTACCCATAGACTTCATACAATACTATATATCCATGAAATACATTTTCTAGTATAGACACAACTAGAAGGAAAGGTGAGGTCCCAAGTCATGCGACCTATGGTACACACCATGTAATTTTCTACAGACTTTTAGCTTGTTTATCCTTTTTTTCAAATATAGACTTTGGAATGCGAGAAGCCTCTATTGAGTATTTTTCCACATAGAACACAATGTTAGCCTTCATGATAGATTTTGATATACAACATCAGTTTTTGGGGGAATTATTATTCTTTGGGAAATGTTGAACTAATAGAAATAATCACTTAGGATCTCCAAGGTGAGGAAATGTTTTGAAACACCCTATCACACCAGGTTTCATGTCCCTCAAACTCGTTACACTTGTTTAGTGGAACCCCCTAATGTACTAGGGTGTGATTCCCCCGTTGTTTGAGTTAAACCCCCCTTATAACATTATGGTGTGGGTTATCTACCCTATGAATCTATCCCCTATAGAACTAGCTCATGAGTCCCCTATCCTCCAAGTTGAACCCCACTATGGTAGTAGGGCATGTGTCTTCTACACTATGAGTAGATCCCACAATGTAACTAAAGAGTGGGTCATCTACCCACTGAGTTTTACCCCCTAACGCACTAAGAAGAGGGTCCGCTATCTATACATTCTCTGTGAAACCACCCTGATACACATCAGCACATGTACTATATCTATACCTATAGAGTGACATCCCATATCAATCTAGGGCTTTGGTCCAATATTTATCAATTGATTAACTTCTCCCAATCTCTCTGGGGAACATGTACATTATGTTTAAAATTTCATCCATATAACATATTTGGAAATGAGTTCTATATTAGAGATTATTACCCCTCAGGTTGTGGAGAAGTGGAGGTGTGTGGGTCATCCACTTGGATTTCTCAGACAGACATGTGATATTCTAGGCATCTATGATGGAAAACCTGAGTTACATACATATTCATCATCACGAGTTGGGATGTGATATGAGATGGAGATCTCATTCTCTCTTTTCAATGTTTTTTGAGAATATATATATATTTGTGTTTTTATTCCATACTTATTTGGGTTTAGCTAAATTCTATCATATCTCTTAATTTATCCCTTTGTAGTTTTTTTGGGAATCTTACTGGGTATTTATATGGTGACACATTCATGGTATCTTCCTAAAAATGTCAAGTCTAATGCAAAAAATAGATATTTTTGTGGTAACATTAGTGGATCAAAGTTATTATTAGGTGAAAGGTTTTGTATAGTGGTAAATATTGGAGGTAAGGAGATGATCTCTCTCAACTATTTTCTACTCCAAATATTTCTATATTGGGACTTTATTTCTAGTTAGACATTAATCTTTCCTCTTCACACTCAAGTTATATTATATCATACTCTAATATATTCCATAGATTTGTTTCATGAATGTTATAATATATATTTTATTTTATTTTATTATTATAAATTTTCATGCCTTCATGAAAATGATTGAGTTTGTGCATAATGATACATTTGGAAAAGGGTACCATTTATATTATGTCTTCTCCTCACATATAGATACCTCCTAGCAAATTAGAGGTAGGCTTTGGGTTGTGTAAGCCCCACAATCCACCAACTAGGTGGGGTCTAATGGATCATGTCATTACAACATTACTTTTGTGACTCTTATCAATAGTTTTGATTACATAAGGTTTCCCTTTCTACCACGACTTTAGGGGTTTCTAATGTTGATTTTTATCGTTAACTTTTGGGTTTCTGGACTTTTCCTCCTAATTACCACAATTATTTTAATTAAATGTTTGGAATATGGGTGGTTTATTATACTGCATTTTTTCACACATTTCAATGGTTTTCATATTGATATATTAATGGAATTTATTGTATTTATGGAATTATCTTCAACAGTTGAAACATTTACCTATATTTTTAAGGAAATTACAACCTGGATTTTCTTCCAATTTTTTATATTTATTATGAATAATTTTTTTCTCCATGGGTTATATCACATGTGTTTCCCTAAACCTCCATTTTTTACTTTCTCTTACAAAAATAGAATGTATTATATGAGCCCCAGTAACCATTTATACCATTATATGACAACAATGAACATCATTATATCTTGAAAAGTCACATATAGATAAATTATTTTGGATATTTTCTCCTAAGACACTAAATAAACAAAATATTTTTTATTTAGGGTCAATTATGAAACAAAAATAATACCTTTCATGTATTTTTTTGTTTTATTCATAGATAATAATGGATTCATACATATTTTTCTTATAATCAAGGAAATTTCTATCAATTTTCATGTCATGTGTTTTAGAAAAATATATTTAAGAAAATATATTTTTTAACTCCTCCCATCACATGGAGCCAATTTTGTATTCTTGCATGGTATTGTTAATGAGAATATACCTTTGAGTAGATTAAAATAATAAATGATAAGAAACTAAAATAAACATTTCATGATTGGATAACTAGATAATGAAAAATATCTTTTCTACTTTATAGACCCATTACATAGAATTTCGTTTATTAGAAGACTCACTAATGTAGAGTAGATATCACTACATGATGGAGTTAATGAAGAGTTACACCTTATAATATTTATTTGTGAGTTAAACATTATTTGTTTTATTGTTCATAGTTTTAGAGAGTTAAGTGAGTATATATATAATATTTTTAACACTATATCCCATCCTATATTGTTTTTTAGTAGGGAATCCACTACACAATCGATCACACCTATGGTTAATTATATTCTTTTGAGTTAAAACAATTGAATAGAAACAAATGTTAGTGTGAGTAAAAAAAATATTTAGACTAAAAAAATAGATTATAAGGAAAATCCATCCAAATATATACTAAATTATGATAGATAAATTTAAACTAATGATATTTTATGTTTATCCTTAATCAATTATTGTTCATAATTAATTTTTTTGGTTATATACTCTTATTAATTATATTATAATTCCAAAAAATAACTAAATACCTCTCTAATAAAAACCGAGAGACCCCACCATATCTTATGTATGTAATAAATCACTTATATAATTTAAACATTACACATCATAATAAATTACACCCCATGACCAACTAGGTTAGTGACTTTAATTATTAGATATATAACCATGTTATTATAAAACAACTTCAATATATCAAAAAAATAATCCTCTCACATGAAAACGTTTTTATTAATAGCATACCTAATATTCATCTACATAACCTATGGAAAATAAACATTATAATTGGCGAGATCAAATTGTTAGTAAGGGTAAGCATGAGACAAAATGGTCAAATATCCTTAGTGAGAATACAATGAGTATGTGAGAATGAGAGAGTATTAAAGGTTCATGTAAATAATATGAGAAAATAACACCCAATAGATCATAGATAAAAAATAATGATTTTATAATAACATAATTCATGATTAATATGAGTATAGAAAAATGATTCAATAATCAAGATCCATGAAAACATAATATAAAAATTAAAATTTGGAATATAACTAAGCATAAATAATATTTTTTTTCAATACTAAATTAAAATACAATCATAAACTTGTATAAAGATTACATTAATGGATTGGGGTTACTCTTAATTCCCTAGAATGTATACTAGTGAGATATAAGTATCTAAACAATGCATTAGAGGGATGTAGAATTTTGGCCCCACCCATAAATTATTGGAAAAAGTACTCTTAGTGTTTTGGTTCAATCCACATTCCCTAAAATCTAATTCGATATAAAACTTTACCCATTACATTTGAGGGATATATCAGTCTCATATACCCCATAATAAAAACCATATATATGTGCATCTCATTAACATGAAATAATTCACAATCTAATAAATATTTAATTAACTAATGGGACTCAAATGGGTTTCATAAAAATTTCAACATGACAAGGTCATAATAGATACAATTGAAGAAGGTGGACGATATCATTAAATAATATCCTTATAGAATAATAAAAAA
The DNA here is from genome assembly GCA_963277665.1 of Viscum album. Taxonomy (NCBI): domain Eukaryota; kingdom Viridiplantae; phylum Streptophyta; class Magnoliopsida; order Santalales; family Viscaceae; genus Viscum; species Viscum album. Next base: position 552,688,675 of record OY728146.1, read on the forward strand.
TATTAATATATAATGAAATATATAAAAAACAATTTAATAGTATTAAGAATTACTTTTTTATATAAGAATAAATACACTTTCCATTTTTTAAAAATTTTATTTTCCAAAAAAATATTATAAAACAATTGGTGTAAAATATAATTTGGAAAAACATGAATAACTATATAGAAAGCATCATAAATGAATCTAAATTAGATAGTTTAAAATTGGGATCATGTGGAAAATGTTAAAAAATATACTCATTTCACAAATTTATAAAGATGGTCAAACAAGGGAGAAAATGATCAAACTGAATATGTTAAAAGAAGAAACATTTTTTTACATAAATTAAATAAAATTGAGAAATATATTAATCAATAATATAGGTAGATATAGGGAAATTTTAAAATAAAATAATTAATATTTATATGGAATAGAAATATTCCTCAGTAAAATAATAAATAAGATCATCTCAACAAAAATAAATATTTTGGTGTAATTATGAACCGAAGGGATGATAAATGTAAATAAGTCATGTTAAACCAAAATATATATTTATTAAAATATAATAAATGGGGATTTTAGATAAATATACAATGATTTCGCAAATAGGAATTTAAAAATAGACAATATCGATTTCAGAATAAGAATGCAAAAGAAACATTTTCCTTCACTAGTAATTTTCATGAAGGAATTATAACCATGATTATAACTAAGATTACTATCATTAATGGTTATTTATTAACAATACTGGAATATATTATCTTTTATACTCTTAATTTTTAGTTATTTATTACACCTACATTGGTAATTTATTATTTATCTTTATCATGGGATGTTAGTAATTTCTAGTGTATTACAAAAGTATTTTAATATCGATGTAGATCCTCATTGTATGATAAAAAATTGATCAATAAATGATTATTTTAAATAGTGGAATCATTTTTTAAAATGATTTATTCATACCATGTTCATTTTATAAAAGGTATGTGTATGGGTGGTGGGAATTGAATATATTCCTATCATGTTTCAGGTAATTTACCATTATGAACAAGTTATATAATAATGTCCAATAATTGTTTATGTTAGACATATGGAGTGATTCATGATAAAAATTAAACCTTAATATCAAATATAATCAATATTATTTCATTTATAATTATTCATGATTAAAATGATGATCTTAGCATAACATTGTTTTTAAAAGTGTTTCAAAAAACCCAAAGAAGAACATGACATACCAGTGAATGTGTAAGATTTTAATATAACACAATTGTTTTATTATTTTTACAGAAGTATAATTATGTAAATATAACATCATTATAGTTTTGAATGATATTTAGGAGTAGTTAATTAGATATTTTAATTGAATACTTTATAGAAGAACACAAATACCCATTTTGATGAAGTTAATACTTAAAAAAATGGGTTATTATAAACTTAATTATTTAGAACTCATTATTAGAATAAGAATGTGACACCCCTAGTTAGATTTATATCATTATTTTAAACTATTTATTTTATGGGATATAATGGCTAGGTTGGGTGACTATAGGTGTTAAAAATAGGAATGAGATTTGGAGATGAAATCTAGTAAAGGAGATGATTCATGACATGAATAAATATTCATGATTTGAATAGATTTTTGGAATTAACCCATAATTATATTAAAATAATGAATGGGTTTTAGGTCATAAAAGATTCAGGTGACATAAATTTTAGTGTTTTTAGGAATCATGTTTTTCATGGATTTAAATAATATTTCAAACCATGAATGATATTAGGTATAATTGATTTATTAATTACATCTTCGTTTGGTTCTAATTAGTAATCCAAATTTTTAATCCGAAACCAATGACCTATATAGGAAATTTTGGTGATATTATTCATTATATAGACTAATTTTAATGAATCTTAAATCATTGATCATATGGAATCATACGTAAGGTTTCTGATTCTTATTTTTATTGGTAGTATCATCATTTTCTTATGGGGAGAAACCTTTTTCCAGGGCAGTCCTGAACATATACATATGTAATGGAATGTTTTAGTGTTTATTCATAGGTATCATTGAATAAAATTTAATAGGATCCCAGATAGTATTGGTTAAAGTGATGTTATTTCGAATGAAAATGTTGAGGTAGGTGGATTCTCTCACTAATCACCATGTCTTGAATGAGAATTATTGTTTTAAAAAAATAACTAGTTTGTGTTTCTTAATGAAACCCCATGATATTTCATCTTGTTTTACTAGATTTGAAATAATGGGTTATAATAATCTCACACTATATGATTATTAAATTTATAAAGTGAGAAAATGATTTTAGAAAATAGTTTTCAGTGGGAGATCTTCACATAAATATGCATATGTGATTTCAGGATGTATATCATAGGGGCCATGTCAGTAAAAATATTTATACATGTGAAAGAGTTATGTTATATTTTATTATAAAACCATATAAAAAAGTTGATATTAAGGGATGGGTACTACTCACGAGTATGGAATGTTCATTGGAAATTATTGAGGAATGTGCATTGGTTGGGAAGATGCATGGTTTTTTGCATGCATGGAATGGAACACCTCCATGTTGTTAGTTATTTTCCCAAAAACCATATAATAATATCAATAAAAACTAATTTATATTTACATATCTTATTTTATATGAAATTATAGATAAATGTTATTGTATTTGTGTTGTGTCTGAGGAGTTTGTGGGTTTACCTATTGGGTTTGTACATGCACCCCTTCAAATGAAACCTTACATAGTTACAAATACTATTTACTATAATATGAGAAAGGTTATGTTCTCATACTTTTCTAGTGGAAAATGTTGATGTAAGGCCATGTCCTATGATTGTTTTATTTTTGTAGATGTTTATGAAGTGGAGTTGTTCATGGTTCCATATCAATGGATTCATGTTTTTTTGTGTATTTTGGTATTTTTATAGTATTACACTCTCTATTTTACTTCTATTACTCTGATGTTATTTATAGTTTATCTACATAATTGGTAGTTTGGTGTTCTTAATTTTAAAATTTTCATCATGTTATTTAGGTTATGTTGAGTTTTCTATAGAAAGGTTTGTATTAAATTAGGGTAAATCATCCCCCTTATTTTTGATAAACCCATGAATTTTTTTAGCCTCCAGTGCCTAAGGGATGTCAAATATGATCAGTATCCCTTCATTCATACCCACTAAATTGGGTTTGTTGAGGTTATTATAGTAGTTATTTGTCTGGTCGGTCAATTTATTAGGAATGGTGGGTCAAGAGATAAGATGTATCTGGACATGAAAAATAAGTATAAAAAGATTCATCTAAACCCTTTATATTAAACTTCATGTTACTAGGGTAGTCTGTGTAGGAAATAATTTTGTAAAACTTGTAGTAATTTCATCACGTAATAACCATTGGTTATCTATTAAGAGTCTTGTATCATGAATTAGTAAATGAATTCCCACTAATACTGCATTATTTATATGATATTTTAAAATATTTAATTCTATGTTTAAATAAATGGTAAGGGTTATTGGATTAAAGTATTTTTCATGACTGCAAAGTGATTTATCTATGACTACACGGAAACACAACTTATTAGGAGACTTAGAAATCATTTATAGGATGCCTATGTGAACATGGTTCAATTTGAGGAACAAAAGGAGAATTAAAACTTGTTAGAAGCATTGTTGGGGTGTTCTATGTTATGGAGAAAAAAATTGACTCAGTGAATGAAATAACATTGATCAATCACTTGAATTTCAATGGAATAACCCATGAATATTTCAAGGTAACTCATGAAACGAGGAATAAAAGGCATGGGTTTATAGAATAAAAATAATAATTAAATTCCTAGGAACCCAAGTGAATGTTAAAGTGTAGTTATCCTTGTACATGATCATGGAACTTGAATGAAAATGGTGGGGTTTGCAATGCCATGCAATGGTCTCCTAAGGGATTACAATGGAGGGTTTTGAGAAAATGTTCAATAAAAATTTTGTCTATATAAATTCTGAGTGTTAAAGCCATATATTTCTTCTTGATGAATTAACATAACTTTTTAGTATTGGATTATTGATGTTAGTTCACATACCATTCTCACAATGGAAAAAAGTGGTATCAAGTGTGTCAATTAAGTAATAGATGTTTTAAAAAGTTTTTAGAGAATAAATTAACTCGAAGGTGATGATTTTATGCATTGAAAACTACAAGGACATTGTGAATATGGATTTTGTGGTAAAGAAAAGAATCACTGGGAAACATAATATGGGGAAATTTTTTTCCTCCTTGATAATGGTGGGAAATCAAATATTGGTAAAAATCATAGATGAATAAATAATCCTAGGGTATTAGAGATCTATAAAACCAATTCACCAGGTCAATTTCCAATCCTCAATGTCCGAGTACCCAAACCAATTTTGAATTTGTTTTTTATTAGAACAATTGAAATGGAAACATTAAAAACAACTTAAAGAGTTTCATATCTAAGGAAACATGGGACAGTTCATGAATTATTGTATGTAACCTAACATGTAATATAGTGGTGAAAATCATACTATCTCACATGATTCTAATTCTCAAAAAAGAGTCTTTCATTAGAGAAGTTCCCATCTACAGAATCAACGTACATAATGAAATTACTTGAATACCTTGTTACCTAATTAGGGGTCACATCAACAAGGTAAAATGATACATTCACGGGGATTAGACCAAAAAATTTAGAATTATGATTCTAATGGAAATATAGGATGAATGTGCCTCAAAGGTGTGTGGCACTAATCTCCTAAATTCTAATTTGGTACTTGTTTTTTTGACATAGGTTCCTCTCATTCATTAATTTATTCTTTGGTTATGATGGAACCAGACGTATCTATGGAAAAAATACTTTATTATATGATAATGAAGACCCCTATCATGTAATTAGAGTGTATAGGGTTTTAATTCTATTCATGTTCCATCACCATTAAAATAAATACATTTGTTTGGGAACCATTATATTTGGGACAGGGAAATTGTTGATCTCTTATGGGGAATGGATTGGATAGAAGTATTCAAGGCGTCTATTAACCACAATGTATGGAATGTTACTTTCAAATCTTGTGAAGGAGTATTCATGTTATTTAAATGGTAATGGGATGTGAATGTTTAAAGAAAAATACCTTTCGTTAAAGTGGTTATGACTATCATGAATCAATTAGAAGTGACCTATTTGTGTTTTATTAATGACTACAAACATAGATATTTTCATTCCATAGTATATCAATACCCTAATGTATTTCTAGATAACTTATCTAGTTTAACACTTTAAATGGAAGTTGAAATTTCCATCAGAATAATCCAAGAAACAAGTACTATTTTGACTCTATCATGGAGAATGATGCTAAATAAATAGTGATAATTGAAGGTTCAACTAGAGAAGATACACTTGAAGGCCTTGATAATACAATGTAAACTTACATAGGTCACTCATACTCTATTTTTCAAGAATGAAGATTGTAAACTCTAACATTGTTTTTTACCATAAACTAAATCATGATATGATAATTAATCGATACCCACTTCCTTGAATTTATGATATTCTTGATCACTTGATGGAGTCCATGTGGTTTTTCAAAATTGATCTCCAATCGAGGTACCGCCAACTACAAATTCTGAAAAGTGGATATTCCAATTACATATTCTAGATGTTTTTAGGACCACATAGAATACCTGTTCATTCCATTTGGTCTCCCTAATGAACCAACTATCTTGATCTTATTGATGAATCATATCCATCAAAAATACCTCAATTCTTTCATAGTGATATTTATTAAAATATTTTTAGTGTACTATAGAGAAATTTATGGTTATGAACGTCACTTGTATACCATGTTGGGAACATTATAGGACCACTATATATATAAAAATCCTCAAATTGTGATATCTGATAATAGGAAGTCCTTTTTCATGGGAACTTCATCTCTAAAAAACACACTTGACTTGATCCTAATAAATATGATTCCACAATTTATTGGTAACATCATAATAATGCCTTTGACATATGAAACTTACTTGGATTAGAAGGGAATTGTCATCAATTATTTTAGGATTTTTCACATATCACATCTCCAATGACTGTGCTAACAATGTTATTCCATCCATTAGTATTAGTGATAGTTAGAATCCCTTTTAAGAACTCAAGGCCCAACATACTTTGGAACCTATCATTATCTTTCCAAAATTAGGGAGGTATATTTTTTATTTTTTTGAAACATATAGATCATGATTAGGTTGGGTTATATTAAAAAGATATCAGGACATTTCTTATAGCTCCAAAAATTGAGGATACCTGAGAAGAACTATTAAAACCATGATTTGGATATAGCCTCAATGTACCATCCCTAGATAACATGGTTAAAATATCAATTTTTTGAAAATTTAATGGTGTTCATGAATCAAAAAAATCATGAAAAATATTTTTTCATAATTAGAAATGATGAAGTGGATACGATCCTAGATGAAATATCTATATTTTTTTACATTGAATTAGTGTATACCTATGAAAAGTTAAATCTGGTGGATGGTGAATTTAGTGAAAAGTTATAAAATCAATTAGTTCAAGGGTCTAAATACTAATAGAAATTGATCATGGTGATTCTTGATATGCACATAGAATTTTTTATACAGGGCAAGGTTATGGTTTTCTTTCAAGTTACATATATTCCTGACATAGTTGAGATAGTCATATAGGCTTATTATATGGTCCCATATTTTCATAATGTGAGGTAAAACCTCAATGCTGGGTTCACCACTGATGGTTGTATATATGTCGAAAGGAGAATTTTTTTATTTTGAGACTTTATTGTATTTATTACATATTTATAAGAGAAACAACTTTGTTATTATCATAACTTGAAGTGGTAAATCAAATCGAGTAATGAAAAAGCATATAGGTAAATGAAAGAATATTTATGGTGGTTAGGTATGAAATGTAGTGTGACTCAGTATGTTGTGATATATCTCACTTTTCCTCAGGTGAATGAAAAACATCAATGGATGGAGAATTATTTATAGTCATGGTTTACTTCTTTTGAAATAATATTATATTAGTTAGGTCTTTTGTATATTTACACCACAGAAACTTCAAAAGCATGATTCCATTTTTGGGATTGTGTAATGACACATAAAGTTTTTGTATTTTATTTTAACTTGGGATATATAAACAAGGTCGATGAGTTGGAAAATATATTTATCCAAGAACTGATCAAATTACATGGGGTAAATATTTTCATTTTCTATGACTCATACACTATATATAAATCTTATTTTTGGGAATGTTTTCAATAGTAACATGGATCTACAAAAGAAATGAGTACATAATATTATCCCCAAATGGCTGGTTAGTGAAATATTAAAATTAATAATTTAGATGACATGTTTAGAGTTTCTGTGATTGGAATTATTGGTTTGAGGGAATACCATAAACAATAAGTAGAGTTTAGACAATAATTATTTATTGAAAATGATATCTATTCCCCATATGAGGGATTTTATGGGAAACCATTCCGCTCTACATTTTATCAAGTCAAGACTAGGGAAACTGAAATAATTTAACCGGGTCAAGTGTGAACAATATTTAGAAGATAGAGATGATTAGGAAAAAGATGTAGATATCCCAAATCCATTAGAAATCCTTTGTGCCTTATCATTTTAGACCCTTTTATTTCAGAGTGGAAAATCATGTATTGTTTCAAATTTTAATAGGGTTGTGATATCATTTTTTGGACAAGAAAGGGAAGTCACCTCATTAGTACTTCAGCAAATTTTAATTATTTTAGTGGATTGGTGAAGTTACAAATCAATTAGCTCTACCAAATAGTCTCAGTATGGATAATAATGTTTTATATGTATCATAAATGATTATATTCCAATGTATTCATGATTATGTGATTTTTTGGGATCATGTGCCTTTTGATATAGATACAATTCTTATTCACACCTAGAGTCACATTATGGATTTGGAATACATAGTCTTTTCTACCAAATAGATAGTGATTATATAGATCTTTTGGAAACATCATTGGATGTATGAAGATACTTGAGATAGTGAGAATTATATAATAGGGAAATTGAATAAATTATTTATAAGAATCAACTTATTTAATATTTTTATAGATTTGAAGGTTAATAGTGGGGATAATTTGAAACCCTCAATTTAATGTACATCCCTATTTTAAGGTATTTATTTTATGTGAGGGAATGGTTGGTTTGGATCATTATAAGGGTTTAGAGGAGGCATTATCAATGGAGTTACAATCTGGTTTTGGAAATGATTCACGATATTAATAAATTTTCTTGATTTGAATGGATTCTTAGACGTTTTTGTTAATTATATTCTGGGAGAGGATGGTTTTTATTACCAAAGATTGAGGGAATATAATTTTCAGTGTTTGTGGGAACTAATTATTTCATGATGTGCATTTATATTTTATTACATAAATGTGGTTGGATTCAAACAATTTTTAATTTTAGAATATTTCTATTATAATTAGTCTTTTTTATTTTTCCATTAAATCTAAAGACCTTCCTAGGTAATTTAATAGATCCCATTCCATCTAGAGACTGATTATAATGAATCTTTGAGAATCAGACCAATAGATTCAATTGTAAGGATTCTTAATATTATTTCCAATGGAAATATCATAATTTTCTTTGTGGAAAAACCTTGACCATGGTTTTCATTCCATGAACTATGGGTTTGGGTAGGTTTTGATTAAATTTTATTAGGATCCCTGAAGGAATAATAAGAGGATCAAATATTTCATTAGTTTTTCTGTTTTTCATTATAATTAATTGTTTTAGTTAGTTGGAATCTAAAACTCTCTAATTTACCAATAATAAAAATTTTAGGTTTAAAAAATATATATTTGGTGTTTCTTGGTGATAACCCATGAAAATTCTCCCAGTTTTACTTGCCATGAATCTATGGAATGTTTTATTCACCCAAAAAATGTATGATAAATTAATAAAAATCAGACAATGTTTCAAAAAAAGATTCTTATGAGATATTTTTTTATGGTCATGGGTATTTTGAGTTCATGATGCGTATTAGAGGGTCCTTATTGGAATGAACGTTGTAGTATTTTATTGAGTTAAGGCATAATAGATTATACCACCAAGAAATGTCTTGAATCTAGAGGGATGGGAATCACATATGAGAAGATACTTTTCACTGAATATTATTAATGGAATTGTAATGGTTGGGAATTTTTATGGCCTTGCGAATGCATTGCATGGTTGACCTTCTTGGTGGGGGTTATTTTCAATCCCATTGTATATGGATATTTGGAATAACAGTTTGAAATGAACCAATTATATTTTATATAAAATGTTAGATAAAACTATGGTGTTTTAGTATCATGTTTTTAATGTTTTGGGGTTTTACTTATATTTTACGTACTCATCTCCACACATTCACCAAGGTTCCTATGAACATTTCATTTACAATGATACCAGAAAATGAATTGGTTCATCATTTTGTAAAAGAAAATTATGATGATTTGGTCAATTCATTTGGTATATGGATCTTATAGATCAGATTGTAATGGATTCATTCATGGTGTCACATCATTAGCCTTATGTTTTTTCAAGTTTGACATGTTTTATGAAGTATTCTAGTGTCCATATTCCAACCACAACTCTGATGTAGATTATGATGTATCTATGTTATATTTTGTGTTATTATTATATATCATGGATCATGTTTATTATTTTTTGTTGAGTTTTACAATTTAGGTTGTGTTTCACAATAGGTTAAATTTTCTAAATATTATTACATACCCTTGGAATTTAGTTTAAGCCTTTGGTGTTTGAGGAATTTCACTTAAGGGTAAATGTTCCTTCATCGTACCCAATATAATTGGATAGGTCTAGTTAATAAAAATAATCATACAAAAATCTAATTTTCATTTTGGACTAGAAATATAGGCAAAAATTCAACAGAAAACAGAAGGTAAATAGTGTTTTGGGAGGGGTAGAATATGGGTCCTTTTATAAGCGAGTTTTGTGTGAAAGTTATAGAAATATACATTATTTTATGTATAAGATTTTCGATTTAAAATGCAAATGGATGTGAAGATGAAAAGTGGATATGTTTTTTGGATAGCATCATACACACAATTTTGAGATTAAATTTTATGATATATTAATCCTTTACTACTATGTTTAATATTTTTTAACTCATTATACCTTTACTGTGGTATATAAATTCTTACCTAAATAACTTTTTTTTATTCCAGAAAATAAAATTCACCTAATTACATAAATTTGAAATGATGAATAATAATTTCGAATCCATTTAATTAAATATAATTTTTACATATAAAAACATTAACATATAAACTAAAATAAAAAATATATATGGAAAACATTTTTATTGTAAAATGACTTTTTAAAATTTAGGTTCTTTTAAACCTATTTCATATAAATAAATAATTAAATGTGTGATAATATATATTTTATTAATATAAAAATATTATTAGATTAATCCTTTATAATTTATAAATTTAATTTATCAACATAAATATAAAAAATACTTAATAAGATTATTTTATTTGAAATACCCTTTTTAGAATAAAAATATTTTAATCAAATACCATTAAAATGAATTGTTTATCCTATAACCATTAAAAGTTTATTAAAATATTGGTATTATAATATTTCATGGGATTTTCTATACACATAAAATCATTATTTTGGAAAATAATGAATATAATAATATGTAATTATATATATATATATATTTATAATAAAATATTAAAATAATTATTAATACTTCATTAAATAATTATTTATTATTTGTGAATTATATTGTTATTAATTTTTTACTATAAAATACAAAATTCCAATGTACCTATTTGATACAAGTATAAACAATGACCACTTATCCAATAACCATATATCTGACAACCATATCTTTAATAACCATATATACAATTTCCATATTAAATTCTTATATATAGACTTACATACATATCCAAAATCAGTTTTCCAATTCATTGACATTATTCTAAAAATTTATATTATATTTCTAGTTTTTTGTATTCATTTCAGATTTAGAAATTAATGGTAGGGTATTCATTTCAATTCACATGGATATAGATTTTAAGATAATGATTTTTAATTTACTTGTGATTCTAATACAATATTAATTTTCTTAATGATATTTCATATTACATTATCATAATTTATAAATTTTTATCATTTATTTTCTTTTTTTATGTTAATAAAATATAACAAAGTTCTTTTTAGTTCAGTATCTCAAACATTACAATCTATTGAACACTCAATATTAATTTAAAGGGAAATGATTACTAATATCACAGAGTGTTACTTGTGAGGTATTTAATTCCCTGATATACTCATTTAGATATAATGTTTTATGATATTTTACATATTTTCCATTAATTTAACCATTTACCATATTTTATCAATCACCATGGGGACTAAAATTCATGTTGGGAACTTATTCTTGTGTATAAAAATTTAATTACCCCCCATACATAATTTTTCTTGGATTATTAAAAACATGGACACATATCAATTAAATTTTTAAATATGAAGAAGATAATTATTAATGAAAACATAAATCATATAGAAAAATAAATTTTGATAGAAAAATTATTTTTGATAATTAAGTGTATTTAATATTATTTCATTACAATTACTAATTAAACGAGTGTAAATTCATTATTTTATACTTTAGAACATTAAATTTCATTCTAATAATACTTTAAAAGTGGTCAATTTAATTTATTAAACTAAAAATAAAAATCAATTTATTTAAGAAATCATTCTAAAAATATCCATTTTTTACATTAAATGATTTTAATAACATCTTATTAAAAATTCATAGTTTTCTCCTAACAATTCACTTATATAAATCAATTAGAATTAGGGTAATTATTTGAATTTTAGAAAAAAATCATGTAATTAATTTATGACAATACACTTTTTTATAATAATACATTATCTTTTTTTTCATTCTAGAGATATTTATTATATATGGATTATATTATATTTGAATTTTTTACTTATAATTAATTTTTTAATTTACTTATTTGATGCATGTATATCCAATGAAAATATATCCAAAAAACTATATGACCAATGACTATATCAATAATGGTCATATTAAATTCTAATATATATCCTTATATACATCTCTAAAAGAATTAATTTTATTCTATGATTTCATTTTCAATATGTTTATTATATTGTTAATATGTTGTATTAATTCTTTAATTATCATAAGTGATATGATATCAATGGAGTATTTTGATGATGAACATTTTAATATTATAGAAGTTTTATTTTATTATGGTTTCATACATTTAGTAATATTGTTAAATATGTTTTTAATTATATTTCAATATATTTTATTTTTTATTATAATATTTTATAAAAAATTAAATATGAAATTTTTCATTTTAGTTTGTTGTTAAATGTATCACTATTTGTCAAATAGACTATATTTATTAATATGGAAATACATTCTAAAATAATGGGGGTTTATGGCCATATTTTTCTATTACCATGAAGGATCAGTTTACTATGTTACCTTTGTCAAAGATACTACACAAAAAGAGTTTAGGTTCTTTCTCAAGTATATTTTTTAACTATTCATAACCTTCAACTAATGTAGAGATAATGTGGAGCAATAAAATATAATTAAACTGAAATTTTGAAGACTAAAAATAAAGGGGAATATAAAAGAAGGGAATTTTGACGATTCTTCAAGAGGAAATGCATAAAATTTTAGAACCCATTATAAGAACATTAATAAATACAGTCATCAGGATGGTAAATAAGAACACCTTTGAGAAGGCAATGAGAAAGGAAATAAACAACAGTTTTCCCTTGGATTTTTTGGTAAATGTTGTTAAATTTTATGCCAATATGGTGAATAAAAGTTAATCAAATCAATCAAGGGTAGGTTCTCTACGAATCTATTGGTCTAAAATGTGGAATATAATTTCAAATTTCAAAGTATTTAGTTTACATAACTATACCAAAATTTATTCTAAATAAATGTACCTGTCTGAAGATAAGTCCCATGAATGTTTATTTATTGGGGATGTGGATAGGATCTTTGGATTTTAGCTATAATATAAATAACTATAGAAGGTTTTAAAATTAAAAACAATATATACCATAAAATTCTATTGTGGAATAATTATAACTAAGAGAAATATGTTGATGAGAGTAAAGAATCATCACAATTTGAGATTTTTCTAAATGATATTTTTGAATTCCCAAATGTTCTGTAATTTTAAATGTATACATCAATTTATGAGGCATAATAATATACCAAATAAAGAATCCAAACCAAGATGGTATTTATAATTTGAGAAGTAATGAAAATATTTTGGATAATGTATGTGGGAGGAATGGGCGATTAGGATAGCATTCATTCATGAATATTAGTTTTATAGGGAGTTGAGTGAAAGGGTTAGATGCAAAGGTCTATAAGGATTTAATACCATGTGTAGTGATATGAATATTACGTGAACTATTTTTTTTATTATAGATGATGTAGAATCTAAAATTTCATTTGTGTCTTCAAATATTAGTGCCTTAAGCCAGTGAGTGTTAAACATTAAAACTTAAACAATTAAACGTATATATATCTAGGATATGGAATCTAACTAAATTATCTAATGAAAAGGGAATACTATAGAATAATTGGATTTCTGAGTTAAATGAGGATGAAGAAGGTATAAATTATACAATGAAGGATTATTGTAAAGGGTTTTAAATAAACTATATTTATAGATTATTTATGATCTAGTATCCAGTTATTAATGACATGAATTTTCTAATTGTACTTAGTATGGTTTCTATAGAAGGGATACATATGGAGTATTTATATGTTTAAACCATATTTATTCATGGAGATATAAATGAGGATAATGAAATTGCGAAACCAATTAATTTTTTTCAATAGAGAAACATGGATTTATGTGAAAATTTAAGTGAAGAATTTATGGGTTGAATAAGGCACGAAGGTAGTGGAACTGGTGGTTTAATTCCATTATATAATAATGAAATTTTCTTTGAAGTATTTCATATCATTCCTATTATCATATGTAGTTCAATGATTGGAGATTTATTATCCATTTTTCTTTATGTTGTGGAATAATCTTAGAAGGACCATGTAAGTATTGAAATCAAGAGTTGAAGGATAGATTTTATAGAAGTTTCATGATAAAGGACCCACGTCTAGAAAAATGAATTAGGGGATTAAAATGTTTAGATAATTAATACTTATAACTTTATTACAAATTAAGTTTACCAATATCTAGAAGGTATTGGAATGATTTAGAATGAGTGAAGTAAAATATATTACCACCCCCTTGGATGGAAATTGTAATATAATAAAGGGAAATATACCTATAGTGGGGGGCAGCGGCTTCTGCCATGACTCACTCTTCTTTGTGCGGTGCGTCTTCAACTAGGTATTTTTGGTTCAGTTCTTCGAATCAACTTCAATCACAATGGTGAGAAGTCACCCAAATGAGGGAGGTTTAAGATACATGATGGATTTTTTTTCATGAAAGATAGGACAATGATTCCTTTAGATAGGGTCCTTTGACGCCAATATTTCAGTTTGCTCTACTTCTTTCATAGTAGCGAGGAGTCAGATCTGTGTGATTTCATCAAGAGGAAAAACAGAATCTGTGTTGTTTTCATGTTGGTGAGGGGACTTTTTTATATTCATGTAGAAGTGTGGATCTCATGACATAGTGGGTGGACCTCTAAGGGGTCTTGGTGGGATGTGGTCCATGGGTTGTAACAGTGGGATGACGAGTTTCTCGGCCTTCTTGTAGATCTGGTCAACTCTAGCTTCATCGCTCAAATGTGGTCTTCAGGTCTCTGGTGCATTGGTGCATTGGGGATTTCAGTGTAGTTGTAGGTCTTGTTGTGGTGTGCACAGTGGTGGAAGAGTCCATGGCATTGGGCGGGGAAAATGATGGCGATGTGGCTCCATGTGGTGTTTGCGATGAGTAGATCTAGATTCGGTGCAAAAAATATGTCTTGGTGGTAGATCTCCTCTAGAATTAAGGATTTTACATTGTATTGGGTGATGTTCGAATGATATTTTTCCAACTAAATTTAAATATGGTTGTCTCTAGCCTTCCAGAATGTAAGGATTTCTATCTATAAGATTTCAGACCACAGTAATGGGTTTTTACAGGGTTTTTAGTGGGTCTGATTCCTCAGGTCCTACGAGCCTATAATGGGTTATCCCTTACCAGGTTTAAAAGGGGATTAGGTTTTTTTCTCTTTTTAATAAATGGTATTTCCCCCAAACCTTCTATATAATATACTTGTACAATAATATGAGGATGATTACATGTAATTGTTCCACATTCCTCTATAATTAGAATAATGATGTATGCCATGTTTTTTCACATGGAATGATATTTTAAATGTGGTGGTAGATATTAATATTTTCATAGATAGTATTATAATATCACATTATGAAGTGGTAATAGTGACCCTAGATTTTCATAAATAGATAAATATTTTTAGATGAACATTAGTTACATTATATAAACACAACCCTAAGGATCATAAAGTTAAAATTCACATAGAAATATATAAACATGAAAAGATGGTTCATATATGAAGTACATCATCTCTAACTATATTACTCATAAATTGAACACTTTATAGACATATCATAAATAATACATTTTTTTATAATATGTGGAAATGAAACATAATAATGTGAAACCTCAAAGATATAGTAAGAGGAAAAAATTGAGATACATATGCTTAACATGGGAATAAGGGTTTGTAAACATGCCCATAACATATGAAAACCATACCATGCATAACACGGATCAAAACATTAAGTCATGGAATAAATATTATCACTTCATAAGACATTAATAACAAGAAAATAAAATAACATGAGCCATTAGAGCATAACATCGGCATAAAATATATAAATTTTTCACACACAAAATCTTATAAAATCATTTCAATAGAAGTAAAACATCACTACCAGTGAAATTTTTGTGGAATGGGTTAACTCTCCAAACCATCATAGTAGTCAAGGTTTACACCCAAGTCCCTCATAGCTGAAAATTTACATTACTAAATAGGGTACACAACCAATTTTATTCTTTTATATGTTATGAGATCTAATTATTTACCCAATGTTTTTGAGGGAGATATAGGTCCCACTAGCCATATAATAAAAATAATATGTATGTATGCCATAAGATCCTAAAAAAGGAATCATATTAAAAACCATGAAATTAAATGGGTTTCATAAAAATTTCTTCATATTATAACCTGTGCAAAAGTGGGGTTTTCATTATCATTTCCTCATATCATAACCCTTGAAAAGAAGTAAGTTTCACAAGTATTCCCTCATGGTAAAACCCATGGAAGGGAAATAGGTTTTATAAAAAAATTACATTATAATAGTAAACCATTAATTGGAAGAATAAAAATGGTATCCTAGGATTATATCCATAGTAAGTTATAAGAAACATCAACATATGTCTTCTTAGATGGAAACAGACTTTCAATGAACATTTAAAACTTTTTTCCAGAAAATATCCTTTTCCTTTTTTTAAACATGAAAAATTTTCAAAATCATTCTACATGAAAATAAACTATGAATATTATAAAGTAAGCTTCAATGTATTTATTGGTTAGTATGGAAGATATTTTCATTCACATATTACACATTAAAATAAATATTCCTTTCATATTTATGATAAAAGTTTAATGATAATTTATTGGAAAATGAAATGAAGATTCCATTTAAGAAATTTTGTAAAACTACATAACATGGGTAAAAATATATTTAATAACACTTTTGGATAATGTTAAAAACAATTTTAAGTAACTTTTTGAAAACATGGTATTGGATGAAAAATGAGTTTTCTACTAAAGAGATAAATACATATGATTTTTCCTGTAATATTATTTTGAACTATTCAGTATATAAAGAGAGTACAATGAAGGGAAACATGTATTCTCATAAAATATAAATAGGATAAGAAAATTCCTGAGTTTTTTGAGATATGGATCGTAATATTTTACCATCCAAAACTAAATCATAGATAATCCCAACTAATTATGAGATAATGATATAAAATATTTACCACTTTGGTAAATTTGAATTGTTTGTCATAGAAGGAATAATATTAAACGAAACATAAAATATCTTATTAATATGTATGTTAATGATATTAAATTTAAAAGTTTCTGCATATACACCTCAAAAATGAATATATTTTCATAACAGAACATAAGTCTCATGGAAGGAAAATTTTAAAAAAATCGCTTATCATTTGGATGGAATTCCACCATACATATTAAAAATTATTGTATAATAAATATAAAATTATTATAAATCAATTATATAACAATGAACATATAAATATATATTACAATATAATCTTTTATTATGACCTTATACTACTTATTTCTAAATAATTCAATGTTAATTTCATGTTTTGGGAAATAAATATATTGATTGTATTCTATGTTTTGATTTTTTTATTTTTGTCCATATTATATTGATCATGACTCAACCATATCTCAAAATTTTAAAAATTATATTAATGCCATATATATTTATATTATATATTTTTAGAGTTTTCAATAATATTTTCATATAAAAAATAAGATACACCTTTGATGGAGATAGTAGGCCATACGTATACATGAAAATTGTTTCTACATTATCAACGTACATAAAGAAAGAAAGATAAAAAATATATTACAATTAAATAATAATTTTTTTCATATATATAAAATATATACACTAAACCCATCCTTATTAACTTCAATGTGAAGTGTGAATGATTCATATCGCTTCATGAGGTGGTAGTTTTTCGTACACATGAGTGACATTTTCTAATTTAAAAAGATTATAATTTATGAAGATATATGTGATATAATTATCCTAAAATTATAATAATATCAAAAATATCAAATATATAAACATTTAATCCATCATTATGTCCAGATGTGAGAGTGGGTGTGGAAAATAAATAACATCAGTTCACAGGGTGATAGTCCACCATACACGTGAATGCTGTTTTTGTATCCCATTTGATGGAAGAAGAGACGATTTTAAACATGTATTAGTATATGAAATATACTATTGTTATTATATCATCATGGTTTTATAATAATTTAATAAGGTGAGGGAAGTAATAAAATAAAATGCTTTGTGAGGGATGTTACCTCCTCTTCAGACAACTTCTTTTGGTTTTCACTAAAAGGATTATTAGGTTGTATTTATGAACAAATAAAGATTATATGATGGGAGGAGGAAATTAAGGAATTTATTTAGGTATGTAATGATAGATCCAAATGGTTTAATGAGTGTGATAAGAAGAATATAGAGGGTGGCCTTTTTTAAGTGATGTGAGTGGCACAATTGTATTTTTTTTGAAAAGAAAATGGTGTATCCATGTATTTATCATTAAAAGTCACAAAAATGGACCATTATAGAAAATATAATAAATTTTTATCATCATATTCCCTGAAAATAGGAATTATATATGTTTAAAGGAATTTTAAACCATTAAATTTTTAGTTTACACTTCAAAAAAACACATCAGTACCATAACTGCATTAAATACTTTTAACAATTAATTGTGGTTAAAAATTAAGTTGATATTATTATATAACATAATTTTTTATGATTCAGAATAATTAATTAATTTTTACTAATTCCATTAAAAAATTTGGTAAAATTTAATTTTCAATTAATCCAACAAACACAATGAGAAAACACATTTCTAAAGACAAAATATTCTAAAGTTTATACAATTTTTATATAAAAATTCAATATTAAAATGATTCCAATGACATAAATTTGACTAATTTCTATATAATTAATGAAAATTTACATTTAAACCATTTTTTTAAAATGAACATAATAAATACTTTCAAATGTGGTGTCTTTCAATAAAAAACTACTATTTTTAACTATTTAATGAAAAATAATACTTTTCATGAAAAATATAAAAAATAAAGCCTAATATAGTTTTGGATTTATTATTTTAGAAATTAAATTTATATGAAATGATTAAATTTCTAAAATATTCATTAATTAATTTAATTAGTTTTTCAAAAAATAAAAATAATTTTTTTAGAAAATCTTATTTTCGAGGCATATAAATGATTTTATAAAAATTAAGCAATTTTTGATCAATACATTTTTATTATATAAACCCATTGTACTTAATATTTAAAAATTAGTTAAAATTATTTACATTAATATTTTTAACATCTTTTTTATAATAGTTGTGTTTAAATAAATATAATAATAATATATCACAATTTTTTTAAAAACAGAGTGTTGCATGTAACAGAAGCTATAAAATAAATTTAATTTATTAGAAAAAATAATAATCTATAAAAAATAAAGGTTATACTTTATAAACCCATTATAATGAACTTTACCATCAAAATTATTCACTCTGATACAAACAAATGAGGGTATATCGGCCTAATCATTTACTCAGTTTCCCACAAAGCCTCACCAAACGTGGGGTTTCACCACAAAACTTTAACCAAGTGAGTGGTTTTATTTCATAAAGCCTTATATGTATGTTCTAGAATATATGGTAGCTTTTCCATATAGAAAATATCCCAATCCATCAGTATGAACTCTCAGTTCATTATATGTGAAGGATCATGTATGTAATTCCTCCAGAGAGATACATGGAATAAATACATAACATGAGAGGGGTTTGGTTGAATCATCAATTGATAAGACAACATCCTGATATGAGAATTTTTTTAAAGGGACCGATATACCTAGGGATTATTTTCCCATAATTTCCAATTCTAATTACATTCTTAAATGGAGAAATTCATAGAAATAGTTTTTCAGTAACATCAAATTCTAGATCATGTCGGTGATAGTCATCATAACATGTCTGCCAAATCGGAGATTCCATTATGTGTTTTTGAATATATATAACCATTTCTTCAACTTCATATACTATCATAGGTTCCAATATATTTATTTTTCTAACATCATTCTATAATTTTTGATATCTACAATTTTTTCCATAGAAGAATTCATAAAGAGGAATCTAAATGCGCGAGTGAAACTAGTGTTCTTTCAGAACTCAACTAAATGAAGATGTTGATACAATAAAAATTTTAAATCCATAGAACATAATATTTTGAATTTACCATAAGGTTTAATATATTCTATTATATTTACTATCTACGTAAGAATGATATGTTGTACTGAAAATCAACTCAATATCAAGTTCTTTTGGAAGGCTTTATGAGAACATTGAGGTAAACCTTGGTTCCCAATCATATATGATGTAATGTGGTACTCCATGAAACATTATCACTTCCTTAATGTGTATATAGTAATATAATAAAAAGATAATAATAATTTGATAGAATTAATGTGTGATAACTTTATAATATGATTGACTACAAACCATATATAATTAGACCCTTTAGATATTTTGGGGAGTCTATTTACAAAATCCACATTAACATTTTCCCATATCCATTACGGTATAGGTAGTATATGTAACATCCCCTTATACTTTTATATATTATCCTAACCTTACTGGGAAAAAAATCATCAAGAAACAAACTCTAATATATATCTCTTATTCAATCCCACTAGAAATTCCCTTCGAAATTTTTATACTTCTTTGTACATCTATGATGAATAGATGATGAAAAAAAATGAGATTCCTATAAAAAAATTCTTATTCAAATCTAGTATGGAAGAAAAAATAAAGGGTTCTCAAGTAATATCTTTCCTTCACGTCCAATGTTAATCTCCGGTATATTTATAATAATCTTATGTATCTCCACATCTTTCCTCTATCCCTCTTTAATATGTTCTTAGATATATGACTAAAAATTTAATTGATAAAGATAAGATTTCTCCCCTTACTTTAGGATGTATAGATCAATCATTTGAACATACAAAAAGATTTTATCATTTATATTACTCATCATGGATACGATAACATGATCCTTTAGTCTTAAGGAATCTACTATCTTGTTCACTTTCCCATAGAGGTATTGTATGGAGTAGTTATAAACATTAATAAAATCTAACCATATCCTATATTAAACTCCTTATGTGTGAATATATAATTTAAAATTTCATTATTGTTATATGTATCACAAATTCCTCCTTAGAGATAATTCCTCTTTATCTTTTATATAATAATTACCACATCTTACTCAAAATCATGATTTTGATAATTTTTCTCATGAACTAAATTTTTTTTCTATATTATAAGATATATTGATGTAATTTGGTAAAATAAAACATCCCAATCCCTTATAGGATCCACCACTATAGAATTAAACCCATTTTATACTATAGGATATTGTAATCACTGGTTAACAAATTAATATTTTCTTTACTTCCTTGATATTTTCCTCACACTCATATTTCCTTTGGAACATGAACCACATTCAAGTTTACTTTATGAATGAATTATATTGTCAGGTGAAATTATGAAAAAACCATTAATAATGTCACAATAAACCAAGAAAACTGTGGATCTCATTCTCTATTATTTATAAATAAAAAAAACTAATTTCCTCCACCATTGATGTATCTATTGTTATACCATATCATGAGATTATATGAACCAAAAAATGAAACATTTTTCTGTCAAAACTCACAATTTGTAAAATTTTAATATAGTTTATCCTCCCGCAGGATATTTAGTAAAAATCTCTAGTTATGTTCATGCATTAACTTTATATATTAATATATAAGATTATCATCTATAAATACAACCATGAATAGATCATGTTAATATCTGAAGACTATATACCTTAAATACATGATTATAGAGTGGGAATTAGTAAGACTGAATGGAATCACTAAATGTTCATAGTGTCCATTCCTTGTAAAGAATGTTGTCTTGGGCATATCCTTCTTATTGGACCTCAATGGATGATATCTATAATGATGATAAATCATGGAAAATTATTGAGATCCACGTAGTTGATAAAATAAGTCATCAATATGGCACATTGATACTTTTTATAGATCATGATATTGTTTATCTCCTAATAATCAATGAAGAGTAACACCAATCCATATTTATTTATAACAAAAATAAACTTTACACCATAAGGTGAAATATATGGCTAAATGAATTCCTTGTCACCGTTTTACTATTAATTTATTTTAAATTTATGTATCTCAATCATGGAAATTCTATTACATTCCTCAAAATTGGTGCAGTACCAGGTATTCATTCTATCGAGAAATAAACATCAATTTTTTGTGTAATTCTATGAAACTATTATGTAATGACATAAAAACCACCTAGAAAATAGGTGTGTTTTAAATTTTTATGTTCTCACAAACAATGAATGTTAAATTCCCACAATTCATAGCAATTAAAATCCAAACAATATATGTGATTTCCCTCAGAAGTTAACATTTAATATCAAAACGATATACAATCATAGGTTGGTTTACAATATCAAATTAGACTTATTTTCCTAAATAATTAATTTAGGATTCATGAAGATTAAGAAAATACATTCCTAATAAAACATCATATATAAAACCAAGGAATAATTAAATGATTTTTAGGAATAACATTATCACAAAATGCAACTGTAGAAGAATAATAGTCTGGTGATGTGATCAGCGTACCATTATGGGTTATCACTACAAATTCTATATCTGATTATTTGTGTGGAAAATTAATACACTTTTAAAATTACTTAGATATTAATTAATGTGAATATCCATTTTCACATTACAAAATAGTAGTTATAGAGTGTCTGGTATGTTTACCTTTCACCTTGTATTCATCACACCCCTCATTAAAAAAGTTATCACATGAGATTTCCCTTTGTATCTCAAACAAAACTGGTTGCTGATGCTGATCATCTTTGTTGACCATCAAATTTTGGAACTATTTAACATAATTTCTACACTTCTTTCATTTAACACATGGTAGTGAGGGTGCTTTATTTTATAGATATTTCTCTTTATTTTTATCATTATCTAACTTATTCCCATAACTTCGACATTCTATTACCCGATGACCCTACATTTCACAGAAAAAACATTTACTTGTCCTCTTAATACGATTTCCTCCATTTTTCTTCCCACACTTTGAGAATAAATATAATATCTTATTCTTCTTTCCATGGTTTTTAGAATTCAATTTTAATTCCTATTTTCTATTATTACCAATACCCTAATATTGATACACGACCACAACCACAATTTTCTCCTTGATATCACATCAAACAATCTATTCAAATAATCTAATGTATTTTATGGATAACACCCTTTAGATACTTTGTTTTAATCTACTAAAAAATTTATCATCCTTAATTTTCAGATGGATGATAATACTAGAAACATACCAGTCAAGACTTGTCCAATTTCAATTATAGGTTTCAATAGATTCATCATCTTGTTTGTTTTTTTCAAGTAACTCTCTATCCATCATCATAAAAATAATAAATGTAATATAATTATTAAAAAATAATTTCATCAACTTGTGAAAATCAATGGATTTAATTTCATAATGTTACCTTTTATTCATAATGATATTCCACCATTGATCTACTTCACCTTCAAAATGATAGAAATCCAAAATGAATTTATATTGTTCTAAATAATGGGGAATAGATAATATATTGTCATTAGAACTGATCGATTTCATAGAAACTAAAAGATACATGGATCCACTAATGTATGGTAGAAATTTACTCAAAAAATGAGTCAATAAAATGTTTCTCCATCCTTTTTGGTTTTAAATTTTTATCATTATTCATGTCTTGAGAATGTAGTGCGATCATAACAATGAGATATTTTCTTCCATATCATATAATGTCTGGATACTCAAGAGAAAAATCATTTCATTATTTGTCTCACTCTACATTAATATAGTATTTTTAGGTTCTATCCATTGACTAAAACCAAGAAACATAGTGTAAGAAATGATAATCCTAGTGGGGAACCATATAATCACAAAAAATTACATATAGGATGTATAAATCATGAATCCTTATTTTTATTCTATGAAACCTTATGATCATCCCAAGTTATTCATAGTCATAATATATTTACATTCACTCAAATCATATTCTCTTGGAGTGTCAAAAAAAGTGTGTAGCAAGGCCGGTTGTCGTATGCCTGGTGACAATCAGGTCCATCTCAATGTTCCATTTTCAATTTTATTACACCTAGGTGATGTTGTACTAGATAAAAATCCATTTTAGTATCCATATATGGATGAAATTTCATGGAAACCACTCACTCCACCATTAAAAAAAATTCCAGAACATGTTCCTATAGTTTGACTCATCCTTATACTTAAATATATACATTCCCTTTAGGATATCACTAATGTTTTATCATCCAAGTATACAAATGTTAGGTAAAAATATCCACTAATTATAACTATAGAGACCAATGATTCTCATACATAGATGTTATATCTTCCTAGATGAATATTCATAACATTATAAAAACAAACACTCAAGGATTATAATGGTATAGTTCCTTTTTTAATAAAGAAACATAAACAACCAGTTCATATGTGAACATCTAAATCTCTCACTATGTTCATTATAACTAGAACCATTCATAGACCATTCATGTAATGACCCATGTATTTATAGAATAACCCTTTTTCATATCTATTAATATTTGTTAATAATATATAATTTTTTCATTTAATAGGATTATTTTTTTTTGATAGATTACTTGACAAGAAACAATGGGTTGCTCCAAAATCAAACATTTCACACAATGTTGAGTGAAATAGAAAAATAATATAATATTATCAATATTATTTTAAATAGTAGTTAACACATAGCCATTGAAATGTAGTGAATAAATAGTATCAACTGATTTATGAAAATATGTTTTAAATACAATTAAATAATAATTTCTTGGTTAAAAAATTTATTAAAAATGGAAATAATAATCAATTTAATATAAATTCTATCTTTTTCTAAAAACTTATTTAAAAAGTGAATAATTGTGTTTACAAAATCATATCACTTTTTATGGAATTTTATTTAATGAAAAATATACGGTATATATTAAATTGAATTTTTAAAATTCATTTTATATGTTTTCTCTTTACGAAAAAAGTTAAAATTCAATTTTTTAAATAAAAGAAGTATTTTTCTATAAATATAGTTTTACCACCTTTTGATGACGAACCCTTTATAAATTTAGTTTTTAAAACATTTATATGTTCTATTCAAAAAAATAAACATTTTATTTAGAAGCGGGTATAAGGCCCCATCCTTAAACCTAAATTAATATTGAATTAAATGAATAATTCACATTGAGGATCTTTTCAGGTTTAGAGTTTTAGAGAATTAGGACATAACTATTACATCTCCAAAGATTACAAAGTAGACACTTCTACTAAATTTGCATAAAATAAAAACACTTAAAAAGATACATTTATTGTTCCATGTTTTTGATAGAATGAATTTTCCTTGATCCTATTCTTGACCCTATTCCACTTTAAGTCCTGTGGAAAACATTTCAAAAACTTGGGGTGAGCATAAAAAGCTCAGTAAGGGATACACAACGAATGAAAACTGTTAGTTTTTCCAACAACAAGTAAACCATGTATACTTTATCAAAGTAATACCTTCAACTTTATGAAGTACTAAAAACTCTTCACTGAATCAATGATCATTACTTACCCTTTTGTAACAAAAGATTACCATAAAACCCATATAAAGAACACATAACATTTGAAGGTAACTTGGGACATAAACATACTTAAATGGAATAACCATACGGTCGACTTCCACACATATCACTTAATGGAATAGCCATACGGCCGACTTCCATAACCAATGCATTGGATGTTATAATGTAACCACCCATCCTGGTATTCATGACACCACCCGTCATATGGTTTATCACGTAACCACATGTCAAATGTCCAGGTACCATTATAAAATCATAATACATAAAACAAATATAATGGAAAGAAAACATTTCCACACTTTGATCACAATATATCACATAAATATATTGACATAAAAAATCCATTATAAAAACAATTTTCAATACCAAAATACATAAAAGAGTATATGGTATTTATTTCATTTTAAAAACATTACGGGTTGGTGAGGAAGCCAAAGACCAAATAATACTCGTGGCGGCGGAAAAGGGCTTTGTCACCGCGTAAGTTAAAAGAAACATTCCTTTTTGTAATTTTGTAAAATGCTTCATAGAAAAAGATTAGTTTTGTATAAAATTAAAATTCAAAGGTGGTTTATACACCGTATAAAATAAAGCCTTGTATTATAACAAAATATGCCTCAATGAAAGGAGATTGAGACGAAGTCCCTTACCTCAGGTCCGACTTGACTCGATCATTCTTTAACGTCCTGAATAAGAAACTTGAGGTAATTTCTACTTGATTAAGAACCTTTTTAAAGTTAATTATTACTTTTATATCACTTATTACCATGTTATAAACATTATGGAATCATTTATGTTAATAATGTTTGTTTTGTTGATACTTGGTTCTTTAGTCGAAAGTGGACTTCTTACAATTACATGTTGTTCGTGTAGTCAAAGGTTCATTATATCCAGAATGATATTCATGATTTGGATATCATATATATCATATATATCTAGAATATACATGTATTTATAATATTACATGATCATTTAGAGGTAAGAAATGAAATGCACCGTTCATGGAGACGGTAAGCCGTACGTACGCATGAACGCTACTTTCATTTCTATGTCATATTAATGGAATTAAAACTAAATGAGAGGTATGTATATTTTAATTCCAGAATTATATTAATCATTTATATGTAACATAAATCATATATATCCATTATATATATGTACTTATAATAGTACATTACATTTGGGGGTAAGAAATGAAATGCACCGTTCATGGAGACAATAAGCCGTACGCACGCATGAACGCTACTTTCATTTTTATCTCATACTTTAATTGAGTGAAATCTTAATGATAATAAGGTATATTATAATTCCAGTGTATTATCATATATAATATCATTAAATCCATCCTTTATACGTCCCACGTATGGAATTAATGAATCAAATCACATTGAGGGGGTGGTAGTCCGCACTTCCTAAAATGAAATTATCGTGTTTACCCACAATGGAAACCATAAAGGTATGCCACAAATGAAAAATAAATAAGCTTAAGTAAAACAGAAAATTATTATATATCATATATAAATATAGTGTCATCTTAATGGACACCTTTGAAGGTGTTATATGAGTGTTGAACAATAATCGTTTCGTGAGGCAGAAATTCGCCAACCACAGAAACAGTATGTTCTTTAACCATTAGATGAAGGTGTGTATAAGTGTAGCTCTAATACTTATTATAACTACATCCTAGTATATTTAGTATACTGGTGTTGTTACAAAAGAAATGAATAAAAAGAGTTTAGGGGGTTGGAGAAGCAAAATAAAACATAAGAACACAAGAGAAAACACTACCTTTAAAACGGGTAACTCCTTTTGTTTTGAGCTCAAAGGCTTTCTTGGGAAGACTTCTTCCCAATTTTAGGCTTCTAGGAGTAAGAGATGGATGTTTAGAAACAAAATGGGCAGAGATTGTCCGAACAAAAGGCTTGAGGGGTGTGGGTAAGGAGGTAGAGGTGGGGGCCTTTTATAAGAGGAGAGGAGGGGCTCTCTTGGAAACTTAAGAAAAGATACTTTATTATAAAATGATTTTCGAATAAAAAGGGTCCCACAATTATATATTTAGAGGATAATGTGATAAGGGTTCTAAATCCAACCATCGAATAGGTTTTTGACATGTGTAGGTCTTAGATTTTACATTATCTTTTCATTTTATTTAAATCGTTAAATAATGAGGTAATCGCTCCATCATCATGGTCTCATAAATAATTTAATTTATTTAATGTCTAAAAATTATAAACAAGATATCATGATGTATGAAAAATTCTTAGATTTCTAATGAATATTTATAGTCAAAAATTATGACTTGTATAACCCTATTTAAAAATTGTTTTAGTAAAACATTTCATGTTTGTGACATTTTTATTTTAACATTAAATAAAAAGTTATTAATGTCATTTTCCTACCAAAGTGGCTCCATGGGGTACCCAATTTGACCCATGGATTGTATTGGTCGGCCATGACACATCCAATAAGGGTAGGACATGTGTAAAGTTAATTTAATATTATTAAAACATTACTTTTACCTTAAACTACACTAATTACCTCTAATCACGATTAATAAACATAAAAGTTACTATTCACCAAAAAATTATTTTAATCCCATTGAACCACATTTTACTTTATAATGACAACCATGTATGTCATATTTTTTAAATTAAAAACACAGAAGTGGTAAAGTTTCATTTAAAC
This sequence comes from Viscum album, assembly GCA_963277665.1. Taxonomy (NCBI): domain Eukaryota; kingdom Viridiplantae; phylum Streptophyta; class Magnoliopsida; order Santalales; family Viscaceae; genus Viscum; species Viscum album. The sequence continues at coordinate 552,717,075 of OY728146.1, forward strand.
GAAAAATCAGTTTTTAAGTACCACTTAGTGGTTTCACTATTCATCAAAAATTGAAGTTTTTCAGAAAAATACCAAAACTTCACCCAAAGATATATTTGATATTACAAATTCAATAATGATGTCTATTTTAAAAAATTCAAAACATAAAAGTTGAATTAATTAATTTAATAATTAATTCCCGCTGTCAAAACAAATAGCTTGTTTTTATGACACAAAAAAGTATCAAAAGATTGACACTAGTTTAAGTCTGATTTCAAAGTGAAATTAATTCCAATGAACAATATTGGATTAAATGGTATAAATATATTCTAATTACTCTCTAAAACCAATTCAAAATATAATCTAATCATATAAATAAATTATATTAAAAATAGGGTTTGAATTAAAATACAACATTTTCACTATTCATTAAAAAATGATCTTTATCTGAAAAATACCAAAAATTTACACAAATTAAATTTTGATGACCCAATTCTAACGAAAAATTTTATTTGGTCCAATAGAATGTATAAGAGTGACCAAAACTATATTTAATGACAGTTCGCCATTAAAAGGCGATAAGTGGACCTTTAGTGAAAATTAGAGTATATATGCCTAAAATTGAATTCTTTTAGTATTTTAAGACTTTACCCTTTATTGGATAAATGTAAAAACATTTAAGAAACATATATAATCATATTTTAGTTATTTATATTCATTCCCACAAATACAACAGCTACGTGTTAACTACCATTTAAAATAATATTATTATATTACTAGTGTGCAACTTAAGTTTTCAAAGAAACTCATTGTTGCGTATCGAGTACGCTATCGAACATAGAAACCCCTTTAATGTAAAATTAATATTTAATTTTCAAATATTAATAAATATTAAAGTGTATTATTATTTATTTACCTGGGATGTTACATCCTTCCCCCCTTTTGGGAATTGCATCCTCAAAATTTTATTCACTTATCAAAATAAGTGGGGGTATTTATCCATCATAGCATTTTCAGATTCCCATGTTGCCTCTTCAACCATATGGTTTTTCCAAAAAACCATTACCTGGTGAATTACCTTATTTCACAACACTTGCTCTCTTCGGTCAAGAATATGGACTGGTTGTTCTTCATAAGAGAGATTCTCTTCCAACTGAACTACCTCTAGGCTCAAAACATGAGATGGATCTGGTATATACTTTCTCAACATCGAAACATGAAATACATTGTGTACCTGAGATAAACTCGGAGGTAATGACACTCTGTATGCAACTGATCCAACTCTCTCCAAAATTTCATATGGTCCAATGAACCTTGGACTTAGCTTTCCTTTCTTACCAAATTGCATCACACTTTTCCACGGTGAAACTTTGAGAAAAACATGATCACCTACCTCGAAAGATAGATCCCTCCTCTGGTTATCCGCATAACTTTTCTGTCTGATATGATATGTTCTCATGTGTTTCTGAATCAAATGAACTTTTTCTTCCATTTCTTCTACAAATTCTGATCCCATCTGCTTCATTTCACCCACTTCATCCCAAAAAGCTGTAGTTCGACACCACTTCCCATATAATGCCTCAAATGGTGCCATCTGTATACTAGAATGAAAACTGTTATTATAAGAAAACTCAACCAAAGAAAGATGTTGGTCCCAACATCCCTGATAATCCATAGTACAATCACTTAGCATATCCTCCAAAGTCTGAATTGTTCTTTCTAACTGCCCATCTAACTAAGGATGAAAAGCTATACTAAAATTTAATTCAGTACCCAATGACTTCTGAAGGACCTTCCAAAAGTTAGAAGTAAACCTGTGATCACGATCAGATACAATGGATAGGGGAACTCCATGCAACCTGACTATCTCTTTAAGGTACAACTGAGCAAGTTGATCTAGAGACAAAGTATCAGGAATATGAAGGAAATGAGAAGGTTTAGTCAATCTATCAACAATAACCCAGATTTCATTATTACCTCGATATGTCCTCAGTATTCCCACAACAAAGTCCATGGATATATTTTCCCATTTTCACTCTGGAACCAGTAAAGGCTGAAGCATACCTTTCCGTAACTGCCGCTCTGCTTTAACCTGCTGACAAGTCAAACACTTCAATATCCCTTTTTCATTTCATCCCACCAGTAATAATCCCGAAGATCTCTATACATCTCAGTACTTCCTGGATGAACCTTCTGAACCAGCTCTACCTTTTTCTGCAACCCACTGTCTTTCTTCTACGCTTGCTTAATACTGTCTAATAGAGAAGATTTCACTGATACATGAAACAAAACAGAAGGACATCCTGCACCAACTACTTCTATGACAAAGTTCATCAAATCAAAAACAAAAGGATCTCTCTCCAAACGTATCATGGTTAATGAAGCATTACTTTATCGACTCAAATCATCAGCCACTTTATTTTCTTTTCCCGGATGGTAATGAATTGTTCAATCATAATCCTTGATTAATTCTAGCCATCTCCTATGTCTCATGTTCAATTCTTTTTGAGTGAATATATACTTTAAACTTTTTTGATCAGTATATATTTCACACTTTACTCCATACAAATGATGCCTCCAAATTTTTAGAGCAAAAACAACACCAGCTAATTCCAAATCATGTGTAGTGTAATTCACCTCATGATTTTTCAACTGACATGAATCATATGAAATTACCTGATCTTTGTGCATAAGGACACAACCAAGTCCCTTCAATGATGAATTACTGTAGATAACAAACTCACCATTCCTGGAAGGAAGTGCCAAAACTGGAGCATTCACCAATCTTCTTTTCAACTCCTGAAAACAATCATCACATTCTTTTGTCCAGATAAACTTAACACCCTTATGAGTTAGCTTAGACATTAGACTAGATAACCGTGAAATTTTTTTAACAAACCTTCAGTAGTAACCTGCCAAACCAAGAAAACTACGGATCTCAGTTACATTTGTGGATCTTTCCCATTCTTCAACAACTTTTGTTTTAGCAAGATCAACAGTTATGCCATTTTTTGAAACAATGTGACCAAGGGAAGAAATTTGTTGTAACCAAAACTCACACATGCTGAATTTTATATATAGTTTTTTTCTTTCAAGGTTTACAAAATAACCCTTAAATTTCTTTCATGATCCTATTTATTTTTATAAAACACCAAAATATCATTAATAAACACAACCATGATTTATCACCTGAGTTAACTGAGCCATCACTGCAACAAACTGTTCAATTCTGATTCTGACCATCCGAGGTTGCTGATTTATAAGTTCATTTCCATCTGTATACCTTCCTATCAAAACTTCCATGTTTCTTCTGTGGAAAACCACTATGAACAAACATGTCCTAGATGAAGCAACATGGTAATCTTCAAATGCTATATCATTTCAATTTGACCATAAAAAAATATTTTTGAATAATCATTTAATATAATTCTAACTCCTAAAGTTATCTAAACCGACCTTTGATACCAACTATAAGGCCCCATCCTTAAACCTTACTTAATATGGAATTAAATGAATAATTAACATTGAGGATATTTTCAGGTTTAGAGTTTTAGAGAATTAGGACTTAACTATTACATCTCAAAATATTACAAAGTAGACACTTCTACTAAGTTTCCATAAAATAAAAAAACTTAAAAAGAAACATGTCTAGTTCCATGTTTTAGATAGAATGAATTTTCCATGATCCCATCCATGACCCTATTACACTTTAAGTCCTGTGAAAAACATTTCAAAAACATGGGGTGAGCATAAAAATCTCAGTAAGGGATACACAAAGAATGAAAACTGTTAGTTTTTCAAACAAAAAGTAAACCATGTATACTTTATCAAAGTAATACCTTCACCTTTATGAAGTAGTAAAAACTCTTCATTGAATCAAAGATCATTACTTACCCTTTTGTAACCAAAAGATTACCATAAAACCCATATAAAGAACACATAACATTTGAAGGTAACTTGGGACATAAACATACTTAAATGGAATAACCATACGGTCGACTTCCACACATATCACTTAATGGAATAGCCATACGGCCGACTTCCATACCCAATGCATTGGAGGTTATAATGTAACCACCCGTCCTGGTATTCACGACACCACCCGTCATATGGTTTATCACGTAACCACCCGTCAAATGTCCAAGTACCATTATAAAATCATAACAATTATAAAGGAAATAAAACATTTCCACATTTCAATCACAATATATCACTTAAATATATTGACATAACAAATCCATTATAAAAACCATTTTAAATACCAAAATACATAAAAGAGTATATGGTATTTATTTCATTTTAAAAACATTACGTCTTGTTGAGGAAGCCAAAGACCAAATAATACTCGCGGCGTCAGAAAAGGTCGTTGTCACCGCGTACGTTAAAAGAAACATTCCTTTTTTGTCATTTTGTAAAATGCTTCATAGAAAAATATTCCTTTTGTATAAAATTAAAATTCTAAGGGTTTTATACACTATATAAAAGAAAGACTTGTATTATAACAAAATATGCCACAATGAAAGGAGATTGAGATGAAGTCCCTTACCTCAGGTCCGACGTGACTCGATCGTTCTTTAACGTCCTGAATAATAATCTTGAGTCAGTTTCTACTTTCTTAAGAACCTTTTTCAAGATCATTATTACTTTTATATCACTTATTACCATGTTATAAACATTATGTAATCATTTAAGTTAATAATGTTTGTTTTGTCGATACTTGGTTCTTCAGTCGAAAGTGGACTTCTTACAATTACATGTTGTTAGTGTGGTCAAATGTTCATTATATCCAGAATGATATTCAGGATTTGGATATCATATATATCATATATATCCAGAATATACATGTACTTATAATATTACATAATCATTTAGAGGTAAGAAATGAAATGCACTGTTCATGGAAATGGTAAGCCGTACGTACGCATGAACACTACTTTCATTTCTATGTCATATTAATAGAATTAAAACTAAATGAGAGGTATGTATATTTTAATTCCAGAATTATATTCATCATTTAGATGTAACATACATCATATATATCTAGTATATATTTGTACTTATAATAGTACATTACATTTGGGGGTAAGAAATGTAATGCACCGTTCATGGAGATGGTAAGTCGTACGTACGCATGAACTCTACTTTCATTTCAATCTCATACTTTAATTGAGTGAAATAATAATGATAAAAAGGTATATTATAATTACAGTATATTATAATATATAATATCATTAAATCCATCCTTTATATGTCACACATATGGCATTAACGAATCAAATCACTTTGAGGGGGCGGTAGTCCGCACTTCCTAAAATGAAATTATCGTGTTTACCCACAATGGAAACCATAAAGGTATGCCCCAAATTAAAAAGACAGAAGCTTAAGTAAAACATAAACATATTATATATCATATATAATTATATTTTCATCTTAATGGCCACCTTTGAAGGTGTTATATGAGTGTTGAATAATCATCGTTTCGTGAGGCAGAAATTCACCATCCCCAAAAACAGTATGTTCTTTAACCATTAGATGACTGTGTGTGTAAGTGTAGATCGAAAACTTCTTATAACAACATCATAGTATATTTGGGATACTTTTTTTTGTTACAAAAGAAATGAATAAAAAGAGTTTAGGAGGTTGGAGAAGAAAAATAAAATATAATAACAAAAGAGAAAACACTACCTTTAAAATGGGAAACTCCTTTTGTTTTGAGCTCAAAGGCTTCCTTGGGAAGTCTTCTGACCAAAGTTAGGCTTCTAGGAGTAAGAGAGGGATGTGGAGAAACAAAATGGGCAAAGATTTCTCGAACCGAAGGCTTGAGAGGTGTGGGTAAGGAGGTAGAGGTGGGGGCCTTTTATAAGAGTAGAGGAGGGGCACTCTTGGAAACTTAAGCAAAGATACTTTATTATAAAATGATTTTCGGATAAAAAGGGTCCCACAATTATATATTTAGAGGATAATGTGATAAGGGTTCGAAATCAACCCATCCAATAGGTTTTTTACATGTGTAGGTCTTATATTTTAAGTTATATTTTCATTTTATTTAAATCAATAAATAATGAGGTAATCGCTGCATCATCATGGTGTCATAAATAATTTAATTTATTTAATGTCTAAAAATTATAAAAAAAATATCATGATTTAGGAAATGTTTTTAGATTTCTAATGAATATTTATAGTAAAAAATTATGACTTTTATAACCTTATTTAAAAATTGTTTTAGTAAAACATCTCATGTTCGTGACATTTTTATTTTAACATTAAATAAAAAGTTATTAATGTCATTTTCCTAACAAAGTGGCTCCATGGGGTCCCCAAGTTGACCCATGGATTGTCTTGTTCATCCATGACACATACAATAAGGGTATGACATGTGTCATGTTCATTTAAAATTATTAAAACATTACTTTTACCTTAAACTACACTAATTACCTCTAATCACGATTAATAAACATAAAAGTTACTATTCACCAAAAAATTATTTCAATCCCATTGAACCACATTTTACTTATTAATGACAACCATGTATGTTGGAATTTTTAATTTCAAAACATAGTAGTGGTAAAGTTTCATTTAAATGAAAAATTAGTTTTTTAAGTACCACTTAGTGGTTTCACTATTCATCAAAAATTGATGTTTTTATGAAAAATATCAAAACATCACCCTAAGATATATTTGATATTCTGAATTCAAAAATGATGTCTATTTTACAAAATTAAAAACATATAAGTTTAATTAATTAATTTAATAATTAATTCCTACTGTCAAAATAAATAGCGTGTTTTTATGACACAAAAAGTGTCAAAAGATTGACACTAGTTTAAGTTCGATTTCCAAGTGAAATTAATTCCAACAACCACTATTGGATTAAATGGTAAAAATATATTCTAATTCAAATATAAAACCAATTAAAAATATAATCTAATCATATAAATAAATTATATTAAAAATAGGTTTTGAATTAAAATACAACATTTTCACTATTCATTAAAAAAATGATCTTTATCGGAAAAATAACACAAGTTTACACAAAGTAAATTTTGATGTCCCGATTCTAAAGAAAAATTTAATTTGGTCCAATAGAATGTATAAGTGTGACCAAAACTATATTTAACGACGGTTCTCCATTAAAAGGTGATAAGTGGACCTTCCGTGAAAATTAGAGTATATATGCCTAAAATTGAATTATTTTCATATTTTAAGCCTTTATCCTTTATTGGATAAATGTAAAAACATTTAACTAACATATATAATCATATTTTAGTTATTTATATTCATTTCTGCCAATACAACGGCTATTTTTTAACTACCATTTAAAATAAATTTATTACATTACTAGTGTGCAACGTAAGTTTTCAAAGAAACTCATTGTTGCGTATCGAGTACGCTATCGAACATAGAAACCCCTTTAATGTAAAATTAATATTTAATTTGAAAATATTAATAAATATGAAAATGTATTTCTCTTTATTTACATGGGATGTTACAGCAGGACATCAAAATTTACTTCGTATGAATTTGAGATGTTTTTCTGATAACTATATTGTTTTGATGAATAGTAAAAAATCAAAATTTTAATTGAAAACAAATTTTTCTATAGAGATAATTTATATTGTTAAATCATATTATTTAGTGGTTTTATGGTTTAAATGGAATATAATTTTATAATTTTATCAAATATTGGTCATTATAAGTAATTTCACATTTAAATTGGACATAAACACATGAAAATATTTTGATATTTTTAACATCTTAAAAACCTGATTTTCGGTTTTGACAATGGGAAATAATTTTAATTTTATTATTAAAAATTATGTGTTTTGATTTTGGGAAAATGGAATAAATATTTCGAATTAGAGGGTCCAAATATTGTATACAAGTCCCCTTTATTTTTGTACATTATGAATAATAACATCAGTAATTATTTTTATTTACCATGTTTAATGGGTTAATCTGGTAAATGAAGGTGGTTTACCGACTCTGATTACGGTGGAAAGAATGAAATGTGACCGGGTGATGTGGGTGGATGATGTTTTTTGGTTTGATGTAGGAACATGACTCTGGTGCATGGCTCGAGGATGATGTTGGATGTTTTTAATTTGAATTTTCAATTTTGAAACATGGCTATGTGTTTCTTATCATTAGTATGTGTGGCTGTTTAGGAAGGCCTTTCTATATGGTTCCCACTTATCTAAAAAGTGGTTTTTAAAAAATACAAAAAAGGAATGTGAGGTGGTAAATGAGGGTAAAAAATAATATTATAAGAATTTAAAGCTATCCTAACACATGTACTAATCCAATTGGATGAGATATGTCCAGCCATGGGCATCCTTGGGTCAATTTTAGAACCCCATGGAGCCACATGGGTGTGATAATGACATGTTATAAGTGTTAATTTAAAATAAAGAGAAATATAACATAAACATGTATCTCTTAATAAAATGATTTTAATATAGGGAGATATTACTAATAATTTGACTATACATAGTCATTAGAAAGATAAAGAGATTTACTACATCATGGTATTTTATTTTTAATTTTTATATGTTTAATATATTTATTTATTTATGACACAATGATGATGCAGTGATTACCTTATTACAGAAAGATTAAAATAAATGATATTATAAATATTAAAATAAATTTATTTTGGCTATTTTTTTCCATACAGAAATTCTATGCATGATTTTTACATATTATATTTGGTTTAATTCATTTTTTTGAATGAATCAAGTTGCTTTTAATTTTTAAAATAGTCAAGTATGAATAGTGTCCAAAATTAAAATAACTCATAACATAAAATATAATATAGTTTATCGAAGGGTATTAAATTACTAAAGATATATGATTCATCCAAATTATTACAATAAGTCTAAATATGTCATAAATGAATTTTATGGGTCGTTTAAAATGATATGAAAAAAACATTAATCCACAATGTGTAAATAACATGATATCACTATAAGATTTAAATGGGTAAAATAATGGTTAAACCTAAAAGATAATGATAAGAAAAATATTAAAAACATATCTAAAATTATTTAATGGTAGTTATTCAAACTAAAATTATCTTATCATATAATTAAATGAGTTTGAGACTATTTATAATATAAATTTATTTTACAATAAATTAATATTTCAAGACTATTCTAAAGTGCCCCTCCTCCCTCTTCTATGAGGGAACCACATATAACCACTTACTCACACCTATAAATCCCATTCAATCATACAAATTATATTCAAATAAGCTCCAAAAATACCTCCATTCTTCCTAGAAGTCTCACCTTGGTCAGAAGGCAATTCAAGAAATCCTTTTTGCTCCAATTAAAAGAAGTTACCTGATTTAGAGGTAACACATTCTCTCCAGTTCCTTTCCTTCATTTTAATTATCCTCACCCTATGGTAATCTTATTATATGATTACATAGAAACAATATCATACACAATATTCTAGTATGATTATAAGGGAATTATTCAAACTACACTTACACACACCATCATCTAATGGATACAAACATACTCTTTTTTTTGTACGGCAATCTACTACCCCACGAAACGATGATTGTTCAATTTTATTCTACCACCTATTAGGGTGGTCATTATTATGGATATGTATTTATATATGATATATATGATATATATTTTCTTAAATTCTTTTGTTATTTTTATATAAAAAATACCTTTATTCTTTCCATAATGTGTAAGTATGATAATTTCATTTAAGGAAGTGTGGACTACCGCTCCCTCAATGTAATATGACTCGTTCATACCATATATAAAACATACAAAAGATGGTTTTATTAATCTTATGATTCATAAATGACATAAATAAAATACTTATATTATAATATACATTTATATCATTTATTTTTTATTCATTTAAAATAAAAATGAAATGATTGTAGCGTTCAAGCGTATATACGACCTATAGTCTCCATGAATGGAGCATTTAATTTCTTATCACCAAATATATGGATTATTATAAATACATATATAATGGATATATATGACATTTAAATCTTAAATATCATCATGAGGATGATGGAATTTTGACCGAACATATAATTTATATCAATGCAAGTTCATTTTTGACTCGAGTACCGAATATCGACAAAATAACAAAAATGAACTTAAATAAATTTCTAATTTTTATAACATGATAATATATAATATAAAATGAATAATAAACTTGAAAAAAGTTCTGGTTCTTGGTAAAATTAACAAATGTTTGATATTTAGGTATAAAATGAATGAACAAGACTGGTCCGACTCAACGAAAGAGACTTCATCTCAATCACCTTTCATTGAGGCATATTTTGATTTATATACAACCTTATTTTATATGGTGTATAATAAACTAGTTTTAATTTGAATTTATTTCAATGGTTTTCAAAAGGAGTCTTTTTTTTACGAATTTTTTTACTAATTGTCAAAAAAGAATGTTTTTAACGTTTATGGCGACAATGAATTCTCTATCACCACAACCCTTATTTGATATTTGGAATCCCTTATAAACCATGATGTCTTTTAATATGAAAATACATGTCGTACTATATTATTTGGGAATCATGGTATTGAAAATTAGTTTTTAAATGAAAAGGTTATTTTTTATATAGAAATTTTTTTCATACTGGATTAAAAAAAATTTCTAAGAAGGGGGTTATTGTAGAAATTGTTTTATTCATAAAATGGAAGATGAGCATTATAAGAAATCAGGGAGCCTGATATAGATTATACGAAGGGTTGCCCCACATTATAGCTAACAGGTGAGCCTGACAAAGATTATATAAAGGTTTGTACCCCTTTATAGCTAATGGGTGTGAACGACAGAACTTTTAAAAAAGGTTGAGCCCCATTATAGATCATGGGTGAGCCGGATATAGAATATATGAAGGGTTGATCCCCATTAAAGCTCATGGGAGAGCCCGATATAACATATACAAAGAGTCAACGCCATTACAGATCTCCAATTTGGATGTCAAACGTATTGTTATTCCAATTGAAAGATGTTTGAAAGGGTTTTATTTATATAATTCTCTAAGTCACCAAAAATATTTTTAATTTGTTTCTATTTGTATTAGTGTTTTCATTGAGAAAAAAGTAATAATTATATTCATGTGAAATTTTTTTCTTTTATCCTCTCAAATAACATTGAATAGTTTATCTGGTTATTACTATTCTAATGTTTTTATGTACCTTATTAAGGGTTTTTTCTCAGCCCATTTTTTAAATGTATTCAAAGGATATAATGGAGAATAGATTCAAGGATTTAATCAAGGAAAAGTTAGATTGATTAAACCTGAAAAGAAATCATGTTTCTTTTTAAAAAATTTATTGTTAGGGAAGAAAACGATTATGTTCAAAGTTTCCACATTGTATTTATATTTTTAAGTAATAACTATGGCCTAATTATCAAAATATCTAAACCTAAAAATATCCTCAATGTGAATTCTTGACTTAACTGAATATTATGCTATGTTAAAGGCTGGAACCTTATAGTTTGTATTAGAGGAAAGGTTTAGACAAATTCTGTGATTAGAATATTTACATAAGGGTTAGGGATATGATCCTGGCTCTATAATTTTAAGTAATATTATGAATTCAATGAATTATAAATCCATTTGGAGGCTTATGTTATATAAAGGTGGTTTATTGTATTTCTAGAGACATTAACCTTTGATGAAATTACGGGTTATATATTTTTGTTATAGAAAATGTGAGGTATGAGATAAACTTTGAGGTTAAAATATGTTATGGTTATTTTTGAGGATTTTATCTAATTTTGTTAATGTTATAAAAATTATTCAGTTTTTCAAAAAGAAAAACATGCAGGCTGTGTGAAAACCCGTCTCATCAGGCAAATTTGTTGGAATGAAACTCACAACCGAAGTGCAACTGGGATTTATCATCTACCACGAGAATACATGAACTCCCTAGTTCGTATGATTTATTTTTCTTAGTTAAATGAATTTATGTATCAAGAATAATTTTATTTTGGGAACATATGTTTCATCAAATGGATATTATTAGTACAAGAAAATGATTTTTTGATTACGTGATTAATGTTATTTTGGAATACGTTCACTCTTATGGGAACACTATATACCCAAGAAAAATATAATATTATGGGATTTCATTTGAGGAGTAATTAATAAATTTTATTTTGGAAGAATGTATGTGTTTTTTGTGGACATATGGAGATTTGGGTTATTTATGGAAATGATAAACTTATCATGGAGAATATGTGATTTGGTTAACTACTATTATGTATGGGACTTCATGAGTAGTCAATTGTTTTTGGAGATAAATGTTAAGATTTATTGTGGAAGACTATGTGATAAAATACTTCTAAATTTTGGTTTTAAAACATGGTTTGGATTATTTCGAATAGTTTTGAGGACAATTTTTTATTGAATTCTCTTTGTTGAACATTTGGTATATTTTATTGAACATTGGAGATTAAGAGTAGTATTTATTTTTATAAAGGATTATGATTTTGGGGAGATTTTATGATCTTGTACTTACCATTTTGGTTTTGGTTAATTTCTAAAGATGAGGGGAAATACATATTTCATCTTTAACGATTATTTGATTATCTAGAAGTTGTATCTAGCACTTCAGGTGTGACAAAGTTATCTTGAATACTCATATATTGGAGAAATGATGAGTTTCTAGTAGAAATTTATTAAATGATGAAACTCTATGTGATAAGTAAGTATGTATTATTATGTTCATAGTAAAGCACTTAAATGAAGTCAATAAAATTTTGAAAAGTTAATTAAAAAAATTGTTTGTTTACATTTCCTACTGTAGAATCAATGACCGTTTAACCCATCACATGTTTGTGGTTTTAAAAATGTTAACTTTGCCTTAATCATGTTTTCTATCACTCTCCATCCAAATAAGATGGTTATTTTTCCATCCATATCCATGTTTCCTGTATAGAATACAAGTATGTGTTATCTTAGGTGACCTTTGTAATTCTCTTTCTTTATTTTAATGTGATAGTTGTATTGACTCTTTTCTGATGTGTGATTTTAAATGAAGTTTCTGAGCCCAATTTTAATAAAATGAGGACCCAATTTCCAAAAGGGGGAATTATGTAACCACCCAAGTATTTTTATCATAACACATTTTCATATCTATTAAAATTTATGTATAATATATTAATTTTTCATTAAAGGGGATTCTTTTTCTGATAGAGTACTCGACACACAACAACGAGTTTGTTTCGAAATCTTACATTGTACACAACAATGAGTTATACCGAAAATAATATAATAATAACATTTTTATTTTCAATGGTAAATAATTCCCTTCTATTAGAATGGTAGGAATAAATAGTATCAAATGAATTATGAAAATATGGTTTACACATGTTTTAATAATGATTCCATGGTTACCAAATTTATTATAAATTGAAATAAAAACCAATTGAATATAAAGTATAAGTTTTTATGAAAACCTAGTTAAAAATATAATAATTGTGTTAATAAAATCATATCACTATTTACATATCTTTATTTAATGAAAAATTTATGTTATATATTAAATGTAGTGTTTTAAATTCATCTTATATGTTTTCTAGATATGATATAGGAACAAATTCAATTTTTCGGATAAAAGAAGTATTTTTCTATAAATATATTGTTACCACCTTTTGACGGAGAACCATTTTTAAATTTTCCTTTTGAATCATTAATATGTTTTATTTGATAATATAAACTTCTTATTTATAACCAAGATCTCAAAATTTATTTTGGATGAATTTTTGATATTTTTCGGATAACTGCCATGTTTTGATTAATAATAGAAATACACAAACTTTTATATGAAAAAAACTTTTTCCATCGAGATAATTTATATTGTTAAATAATATTATGTAATGGTTTTAAGGTACAAGTAGACAATATTTTTATCATTTAATCCAATATTTTCAATCAAAAGTAATTTAACATTGAAATTGGATACAAACACATGTTAATCTTTTGATAGTTTTTTACTTCTTAAAAAACATCTTTTGGTTTTGACTATGAGAATTAATTTTATATTAATTTATGAAAATAATATGTTTTGAATTTGAAAAAATGGAGTCAATATTTGGAGTCATAATGTCCAAATTTTTTAAATAAGTACTCATTATTTTAAACATTATGAATAGTAACTTTAGTGATAATTTTTATGTACCATGGTTAAAGGGTAAATCTTGTAAAATAAGGACAAAAAATAAAATTATAGTAATATATAACTATCCTAACACATGCGAAAATCTAATGGGATGAGAAATTTTCAACCATGGGTAACCTTGGGGAAATTTTAGGACCCCATGGAGCCACATGGGTGTGATAATGTCATGTTATAAGAATTAATTTAAAGGAGAAATATAACATAAACATGGATCTTTTAGTAAAACAATTTAATATAGGGTTTTATAACTAATATATTTGACTATAATTAGTCCATGTAAATATAAGATGATTTCCTATATCATGGTATTTTATTTAAATTTTTTAGTAATGAAATAAACAAATCTATTTATGACATAATGATGATGCATTGATTACATTATTAATGAAAGATTCAAATAGATGATATTATAAATATTAAAATAAATGTAATCTTTTTAATTTGATTCCATACATGAATTTTATAGATGATATTGGAATATTATATTTTAGTTAAGGATATTTTACCAATGGAATCATGTTTTTATGAATTTTTCAAAAAGTCAAGTATGAATAGTATCTAAAATTGACATAATTAATAACCTAAAAAATAAAATAGTTTATTAAATGATATTAAATTAATTAAAATATAAAATTCATAAAAATAGATAATATAAGTCCAAATAAGTCATACATGTCTTTTCTTGGGTCTTATGAAATGATATGGTAAATAAATTAATCCACAATGTGTAAATAACATGTAATGACTATAATATAAAAACAGGTAAGATAAGGGTTAAACCAAAATGATAACGATAAAAAAAATATTCCAAACATTTCTAAAAATTATTGGATGATGGGTATTAAAATAAATAGAATCATATATTCTAATTAAATTAGTTTTGGGCCATTTTAATTAAAATTGAATTTGTAATAAATTAATATTTCAAGACTTTCCTAATGTGCCCCTCTTCCCTCTTCTAAAAGGCCGCCACCTCTACCCAAAAAATCCAAACTATAAAGACTCTTTTATCATCCAAATTATACTAAATATATCTCCCAAAATCCCTCAATTCCTTTTATATGTCTCACCTTGGGTTAAAGGGAATTCAAGAATGCCTTTTGGATCAAATCAAAAGAAGTTACCCGATTGAGATATAATGTCTTCTCTCAAGTTCATTTCCTTTATTTTCCTTATCCACTCACTATTATTATATTATTATATTATTACATAACAACACAAGTATCCTAAATATTCTATGAAGTTTTGTGAGAAGGATTGAAACTTCACTTACACACACCACCATCTAATGTATATGAACATATTTTTTCTATGTATGATGAACTACTACATCGCAAAATGATGATTGTTCAATTTTATTCTACCGTCTCTCATGGTGTCTAGTATGATGACACTGTATTTATATATGATATATATTATATTTATATTTTTCTATATTCTTCTGTAATTTTTATTTACAATATACCATTATTATTTCCATATTGTGTAAACTCAATAATTTAATTTGATGAAGTGCGGACTACCACCCACAAAGTGATACAAGTCATTCATGCCATACATGAAACATATAATGGATGGTTTTATTAAGACTATGAGAAATAAATGAAATAAAGATAATATTGTTTTTATAATAAACATTTATATCTTTTATTCTTTATTCCATTAATATGACAAAGAAATTAAAGTAGTGTTCATGTATACGTACGACCTACCTTCTCCGTAAATAGTGTATTTCATTTATTATCTAATAATATTATGGACTATTATAAATACATATATGATAGATATATATGATATTTAAATCATGAATATCATTTTGGATATGATGGAATTATTTCCACATGGACAATTTGTATAAAAAGGTTATTTTCATCTCGAGTACCGAATATCGACAAAACGACTGATGTGAACTCAAATAATGATGAAATTTTTATAACATTATAATAAGTAATATAAAATGATTAATAAACATGAAAAAATGTAAATGAATTTAGAAGCATCCACTTATGAAATGTTCCTGATAAAATGGTTCCTATTCTTATTCGTGGTAAATGTAAAATCCCTTCTTTTCACCTCTTGTAATCCTTTCTTTTTTTAATATATGAGCCTATGAGCTCACTATTTTAAAAAAATGAGACAAGTCATAATATAGGTAAGGGACTTCATCTCAATCTACTTTTATTGAGGCATATTTGGATTTATATAAAACCTTATTTTATATAGTGTATAATCAATCCTTCTGAATTTCAATTTCATTCAATGGTTTTCAAAAGAAAGATTTTGTTTTATAGAGAATTTTACTAAATGAAAAAAAGGAATGTTTTTAATGTATACGATGAAAAAAACTCTCCACCACCATATCGTTTATTTTATATTTGGCTTATTCTATTAGCCTTTTTGTCATCTAAAATGAAAATAAATCCCTTACTTCTTTATTATGGGTATCTAGGTACTGAAAATAAGTTCTTAAATTAAAATGGTAGTTTTTTATATGGAAATGTTTTTCATATGGGAATATAAGATGATTTCAAAAAGGGAATTTTATAATTAAAGTGTTTTATTCATAAAATGGTACATGAGAATTATATAAAACATGTGAGCCCGATATGGATTATACAAAGGGATGGACCCCATTATTGCTTACAGGTGAGCCTAAAACAGCTTATATGAAGGGTTGATCCACATTATATCTCACAGGTCAGCCCGACTTAGCTTATACAGAGGGTTGAACCCCATTATTTCACATGAGTGATACCGATATAGCTTATATGAAGTGATGCGCCCATTATAGCTCACGGGTGAGCACAATATAGTATATATGAAGGGTGATCCCCATTATAGATCTCCAATTTGGATGTCAACCACATGGTTATTCTAATTGGAAGATGCTTTAAAGATTTTTATTTATGTGATTCTATAAGTCACCTAAAGGAGTTTTAATTTATTGCTATTTGTTTTATTGTTTTTCATTGAGAAAAAAGTAAGAGTGTTATTTGTGTGAATATATTTTGTTTCATCTGCTCAAAGAAAATTGAATGGGTTATTAGGTATTAACTAGACTAAATTTTTAAAGTCCCATACTATGTTTTTTGTGCTCATCCAATGTTTTAAATGTTTTCAAATTATTTAATATAGAATATAGTCAAGGATCAAATTAATGAAAATTAATGATGATTAAACATGAAAATAAATCATGTTTTATTAAAAGTTATATTGTTATAGATGAAACGGGTACTGTTGGATGTGTGTACATTATATCTATATGTTTTTGTTATGTAATATTTATGGCCTAATTCTCTAAATCTCTAAAACTAAAATGACCCTCAATGTGAATTCTTGAATTAACACAAGATTATGTAATGTTTAAGGATAGAGCCTTATATACCATACATTATAGAATTATTCATGTCTTGGATAAAGGAATTATAGGAAAGGGTGAGACAAGATTCTCAATATATGTGAAAACGAGAGATACATAAGCATAACATGACAATAAGGGTATGTAAACATGAGTATAACATATTAAAACCATACACTGGATATAAAATATCACAATATTGAGTCAGGGAATAATTATTAGAAAATAATATTTCATGAAACATAATGAAATAAAATAACATAATCAATGAGAAAGTAATATTGACGTAAGAAATTTATTTTTTTAATACGCATAATTATAAAAAAAATATTTCCCGAGTAGTTATGTACCACTACAAATGATAAAATTGTGGAATGGGTTCACTCTCCATGCCATCACAGAAGTCAAAATTCACTCGAAATACCATTATAGAAAATATAGTCTGTTAATAAACCAAGATCACTCACTATTATTGTTCTTTTTATCTCATGAGGTATACATTTTTACCCATTGCATTGGAGGGAGATGTAGTTCTTAACTATCACCTATGAAAATAATATGTATATGTCCCATAATATAATAAAATACTCATCATATCATAACCAATTAAATGAAATGGGGTTAATAAAAATTTCATCAGATCATAACCTATAGAGAACAGACAAGTTCCATTGTCAGTTAATCGTAGAAAACCCATGAAAAGAAGTGCATTTCATTATCATTTTCTCATAGTATAACCCATGGAAGAGAAAATGGTTTCATAATCATTATGCCATCATAAACATAAACCATTTAGAGATATAATAATAATGATATCATAATATCATATCCCCAGTAAGTCATAGGTATCCTTAATGTATTTCATCTTTGATTGAAAATGATTTTGAGCAATCATTTTAAACATTTTTTTGGGGAAAATATCATTTCAAAATAGAAAATATTAATAATAAAATTATTTAAAAATTATATTTATTGAAAATAAAATTTTAATGTTATAAAAGAATATAAAAATAAATGATTTGTGATTTTGTCTGAGAATTATTTTTTCCCTACATGTTAAAATGAATATTCCATTCACATTTTCTTTAAAATCCAAACCGACACTATTTTTGAAGATACAAGAATATTCATTTCCGTAAATTTTGTAAAAAAGTAATAAATGGGTGAAAATTTAATTAATGATTCATTTAGATAATTCTAGAAACATTATTGAAAATATTTTTTGAAAACATGGTTTTGGAAGGAAAAATTATTTTCTATCGATGATAGAAATAAAAGTTTATTTTCTTAAAAACATTATTCGAAATATTGAGTTAAAAAAGAGTGGAAAATGACAAGAAAACAAGTATTTTCATGATATAACAAATTAGATTAATATTAATGAGTTTATAAAGATATGGATCATAAGAAATTATCATTAGAAACATAGTCCTAAATAATCCCAACAAATAATGACATTGTAAAATAAAATATATACAAATTCTATAACTTTGAATTATAATCCCCGTGAAGGAATAAAATTAAATTAAACAGAAAATATATTAAGAATAAGTAAATGAATTATATTACATGACAAATTATTTTTATATACTCCTCATAAAATAATATATGTGCATAACATAATATATTACTTGAGGAAGAAAAATTCAGAAAAAAATTTGTAACCATAAGGATCAACTTATATCATACATGTTCAAACGACATATATAATAAATAAAATCACATTATAAATATTTTAAAGAACCATAATTATTTATATCAGGCCACATATGATTTTATTATGTTCTTTTATTACCTTTTAATTAGTAATTCCATGATAAAGTCATGTTTTGGGAAATAAGATATTTTATTATCATGTATGTTTTGATTAATTATCTTCTCATTTAAATTTGATCTTGTATACAACATATATTGATTGTTAAACATTATATACATATCATATATTTTAGATATTTATTTTATAATATTAATCCATAAGATTTAGATATAGAAAATGAAATACACTATTAATGGATATGGTGGGCCATACGTATACATGAACATTCCTTCCATTTTCTCAAAGGATTGAAATAAAGATAGGAAAATAATATATTGCTATTATATAATATGTTTTATTTCATACATATCACAAATTTTCATTAAATATATCCTTATTAAATGTCAAATCATTTTTATATACACCTCATAAAATAATATATGTGCATAACATAACATATTTCTTGGGGAAGAAAAATTGAGAAAACATTTGTTACAATAAGGATCAACTTATATAGTATATGTTCAAACATCATATATAATAAATATGTACACATTATAAATATTTTAAAGGACCATAATTATTTATATCATGCCATATATGATTTTTTTATGTTCTTTTATTACCCCTTAATTAGTAATTCCATGATAGTCATTTTTTGGGAAATAAGTTATTTGTTTATCATGTATGTTTTGATTAATTATTTATTCATTTAAATTTGATCTTGTATACAACATATAAAGATTTTTAATCATTATATAAATATCATATGTTTTAGTTATTTAATTTTTAATATTAATACATAAGATTTATATATAAATAATGAAATACATGGTTAATTGATATGGTAGGTCGTACGTATAAGTGAACTATGTTCCTATTTTCTCAAAGGATTGAAATAATGAAAGGAAAATAATATATTACCATTATATAATATGTTTTATTTCATAAATATCACATATGTTCATTAAATATATCCTTTTTACCTTCCATATAATTTATAAAACAAGAACATTTCTTTGCAAGGTAGTAGTCTACAATGCACATGAGTGACTCTATTATAATCCTAAAGAATTAAAATAATAATGTTATATGTGATATAATAATTTAAATTTTAATAATTTCATAGAAATCATATAAAAACATTTTAACCAATAATTTTTTCTTGATTATATCATAAGAAATTCTTATTTTATCAAATTAATTTTTTATATGTTACAAATTAAAATTATTATTATTTTAAATTTGTTTTTTTAAAAAATTATTTTTGAAACATAAAAAGGATTTTCTAAAAATTATGTATTTTTTATCTATATGTTTTAATTATATAAAACCAACATAAATAATAACTAAAAATAATTTATTTGTATAAATAAATATATTCTTAATGGTTAATTTACAATTCTCAAGTTTAAATAATAATATTAAGA
This sequence comes from Viscum album, assembly GCA_963277665.1. Taxonomy (NCBI): domain Eukaryota; kingdom Viridiplantae; phylum Streptophyta; class Magnoliopsida; order Santalales; family Viscaceae; genus Viscum; species Viscum album. The sequence goes on from OY728146.1 coordinate 552,737,787, forward strand.
ATATATCATGGTTTTTTTGTACTCATTTTTTCATAAAGGTGAGATAAGAGGCTCTTAGATTGAATCAAAGAAAGATCACAAGAGACTAAATGAGGGGATTTTACATTTTTGCAAAAGGAATTTGTTTTAACTCCATGTTTTTTGTAACACGTGCTTAAATGTGGGTTCATATAACACAAGCTATCAAATAAAATTGATTTATCTGAAAAACATTTGATTTAAAAAAACATAGGGTGTTACATTGGTGAAATTTATACTATAGTATATCAAAGGTTCCAATTTTTTCCTCACTATTTTAGAATGGATGATTTAATAAATGGTTATATATATATAATCATTGTGGGAGATGAAAAACAAGGATAATAACTACATTTAATGTGTTTAATTTGGTAGGACTAAATATGAATTGGATATTGAATCATCAATTTGTAGTTTCACTTTCATAAATTGTGGATGATTAAATTGATTTCAAAAAATTTCGGAGGTATTTTATTTTGATGAAGGGTTTTCAAAAATATCATGAGGAATGAATGTGGTTGGGATATTATTTAATGGTTCACAATGTAAAATCTTCTTAGTTAAGAAATTGATGTTTTACATCGAGATGCTGAATATTTTTTAAAATCTCCCTATTATCTCAAAGTTATTAGAGGAGAAAGTGTTATATTTCTCAAAGGTTGAGGGATGTTTAAATCTAGAAAATAAACTAACTAAGGTTTTAGTTTGGTATGTACTAAGGTGGTGGTGGGTCTCGGTTGGTATGGGATAATTGGATGTATGATAGTGAACTATGTAGAATAAAATGGAGATTAAAAAATGAATACATTTTATGATTTTGATAGAGTACATGGAGGTGTATCTAAAAAATTAATATCAAGTAGGATATTTTTATCTTTAACAAAGTAAAAAATATTATATGTAATGTGATAGAATTTCTAGAAGGAGAGAATATGAAATAGTTAATGTAAAACCATATGGAAATTGTATAGCATCATGCCTAAAGTTCATATTTATTAGATTTGGAATTATAGAATCATAGAAATTATATGCTTCAAAATTTGATGTATGAATGATATGTTGGAAGGAGGAAGTGCAGAGTCCTGATGAGATTATTTAAGTCACAAATTTGAAGTTATATAAACTTATCTTGATATTCACAATCATTATATAAGGGTTCTTTTAAAGAATTTGAAAATAAGATAATATAGTTTGTGAAGTAAAATTTTTTCACTAGAAGGGTAAATTAGGTTAGTGGATACCTTTTAATAAGTGAAATGGTGTATATGAAGTTCATATCAAAAGGGAATATTTTTTTGAAGATTAGAAGGTTGTGGAAACAGTTACCCAAGATAGGGCCAAAATTACCTATTTAGTGGGGTAACTTCTATGGGGATATGGTTTTGAATTGTACTCATGTCCCATTTATTTTATAAAATTATTATATTATTCCCCACAGGAGTAGGTTTTAGTTTGAACTATGTAAAATAACAGATTTTTTCTTTTCCTTATTCATTATTTAGATTTAATTTTTGATTTTCATGTATATTAGATATGTGTACATTATGGTTAATATTATGGGTGAATTGTGTTTTCTGTTATAAATGCATTATGATTGTGGTTTTTTTATATTTGGAAGTCTCAATAAATTTTTATTTCTTGTTATGTTCCATAAGATGAATTCTAAATAGGATATTTTAGATGAAATTTTTTTATAAGAACAACAATGAAGTATTATGATTTGAAATGATTATACCAACGACTTGTCAAAAGTTGAAACATAATTCATTATATATTAAGGTGTTATAGTTTCATTTAATTAAAAGTAATTCTTTAAAATCCCTCATGTATTATTTGAATCCTACCAATCGCCACTTGGAAATGGGATATGGTAACATGTCTTTAATAATTGAATTATAATATACCCCGTGATAAAATAATTCTATCTGGTTAATTATTGATCAACCTATTTAATCAAATAAAATAGTTTTAATCAATGAAAACACCATAGTAGATCAAATATGAAAGTTATATTTTCATTAGATTATGATTTTTTAGGGTATTAATTTATAATTTAATTGTAACAGGGATACACGATTCAAATAATGATTCATCAAAGGACTTATATAGGATATGGGATCACAACTAAAGTTAATTATGACATACCATCCATAAAATTATGGGAAAGTGGAATAGGAAATTCAAATTCAAGAATATAGGCTTTATTATTTTAGGGTGGACTTCATAGGATCATGGGATAATAAATAATCATTGGTTGGAATTTTTTATAAAAATAAATATCCATTATATATTAGAATGGTTCCTTTCTAACCACTATATGGTCAGCCATGTTGGTACCCACTTTTTTTGACTGGTGATACTTATATAATGGGACTGAAGATTTTTCATGATATAAGATATAATATATAATATATCTCAAAAATGGTGATTTCTCAGAGGCACTATGATTCTTATACAGATCATCATCACCAAATATTTGAATATTTTGTTAGTGATGAGGTATTCATGATAGAATCACCTATGTAGTGTCACTAATCTCTAGGAATGAAAAGAATTCCAATACCTACTTATATATAACCGTTATGTAATTATAAAGGGTTAAAAAAGGTTTTATTCATATTAGAATTTTGGGCATATATGGTATCAAATCATAACACCTTTCATGTTTACAAAAATAAAGAATTACCATCCTGATCATCCCCATATTAATATTTGGGAATGATCTTAATTAAATACCTAAATTTTCATAAAATATAAATAAATCTATATTTCCTATTTTCAAAATAATGTATAGTAAGGAATGATTATTTAATCATTCTCTATCTTGTGTTGGAATAATAAATATAATCAAGAGATATTGTATTAAGAATATCACATGATGAAGCAATGGCCATTTCTACTATAAAATCTTCAAAATATTTGTATACTTTCAAAGGGAGAAATTATATGGTCGATATAATTCAAAAATCCATGATTTCATTGGTAAAACATTCAATGTTTACTTATTTTTTAGTTTTGACTAAGATTTTCATGAAAATTTATAGAAAATGGGGGAATATTCATGTCACATAGTTATCGAACTATTAGAGATAACAATGGGATCCAAACACAGATTTGTCATTGGGCGTGGAAAAATAAATTTTATTTTTAAAATGTAACATAGATACTGACTATGACCATATCTCTTGAGGAGCATCATAGTCAACTCAATCACTATTGTATAATTCAAATAATATAATTATTTTGGGGGTATTTTATTTTTTACAAACAATGGTTTTAGGTTTTTTGGAAAATTTAAAATTAAAATAATGCAATGATTAATTGGAAGAAAATTAACATGCAGAAAAAAAATGAAATTATGGAAAAGGATCTTAGTCAAGGGTTTGATAATGTCGGTTCATTAGTTATTAATTTTTTCCTTAAATATAATTTGATAATTCATTTTATTAACCTCATTATCTAATTACTTTACATTGGTTTATTGATTGTTTGATTTTATCATCCCATTCGTGCACCATACTGACCTCCTCCAATAGTCAAATAGGAGAACAACTCAACCGACCAAAGATACCCAGATCCAATGTATGTCATTTTATCATTTCACGCAACCCAAAATTCATTGCATTATTTTTTTCCTGAGATACAGGAGGGAAAATAATATATTAAAATTGAATTTAATTGAATGTAATTTCTTGGTGTCGACTACCAAACTAATGCATCACTCTCGAATCCACCACAAACAGATTTAAAACATATTGAATTGAATCATGATAATAAAGAACAACATGAAACCTCCCCTAGGGCCAAGCCTCGGGTTTAATGTTTCTATTTAAAAATGAAAAGATTTCATGTCGGAAATATGTAAGAGAGATAGATAGACATTAGGTTTGGAAGAGAAAGAGGGATGAAAGTATAACGACCCATACTTTACATACATTGTTAATACTTCAAAATTGAAGTACACTTATTACAACATATGACAAAACCACAAAGGACCGTATAGGTATAGTGTCTTTAGAAACTGGGAAACATAAACAACTGGTTCATAAATCTTCTACAGTGTCTCCCATTTATTTCATTATATCTAGGGTCCCTTTTAGAATATTCTACTTAATATCCATCTTCCTGACCTGGGGAAAAGAAAACATAAAAGGGTGAGCTCAAATGCTCAGCAAGGGCAAATAAAGGAAATAAAAACCATATCATATCTTTTTGAAAATCATAACCTGCAAAAGAGATCATAATATCTTAACATGGAACAAATCATAGAAGTCAAAATGAGATCCCCATAATCATAACATGAAACTTGAAACTTTGTGGCATGCACACATAATCATGGAAAATCATTTCTTGTTAGTCATGACTCATTGCCAAGACTATCTTAGTGGACAAAGTCCCTTTCTGAACCGAGTCACCCTCGTTCCAGTCCTGTTTCACTGAACCGGTATAACCTACCGTTCCATCCATGTCTATCTCATGAGATATAAAATTTTTACCCAATGCATTGGAGGGAGATATAGGTCCCACCCATCTTATAATGAATCCTTTCTTATGTGTGCCACAAAATCATAAACCATACATCATAGCGTAACCCATGTAATAAAAATGGAATTCTTAAACAACATGACATCATAAAACAATTCATATAAGATAAAGGAATTCATAAAAATAGTTCCATCACAACATAATCAAATCCATGTAATAATAGGGATAAAAACAGAACCCTTTATTATCTGAGATTGAAAATAATTTTGATAAAACACTTGAACTCCATTCTTGAGGAAAATATCCTTTCTTTTTCAAAAACATTTTTCCTTTCTTAAAATGTCATACAACTTTAAACTAAAAGAAGTTGATTAAAAATAAACTTGAAAACTTGTAAAGGAATCTTCTTGGAAATAATGTTTTAAAAATCCATTCTTGCCGTATAAGTTAAAAAAAACATTCTTCTCGTACTTTTGTCGAAAAAGTCAAAAAGTACCTCGTACGAAAAACGAAAAAAGATTCCTTTCATACATATTACTAAAAACTCACCGAAGGGTAAAAATGGATTTAAACAATTGTAGGTGGATGGAAATAATATTACATATTGATGAAACATGTATGTGGATGATAAAATACACCCCAGTAAATACTTACAAATAAACAATCTCGGATAAAAATGAGATTGTGATATTTCCCTTACCTTAGGTCCGATTTTCTTTGTACGTGTCCGAAGCTCCTGTATAATGGTTTAAATAATGTTATTGACTTATTCCAGAATCATACATATTGATATGATATCATATATGGTCATATTCATAGCTTCTTGTTAGTAATATTTCATTGTTACTTGTTACTCGGGTCTTTATTGCCTTTTGTCCTTATGCGTGTTTTGCCGAATAAATTCTTATTCTTATTTTAAGGTTATAGATACCTTATATCCAGAATGGTATTAGTGTAACATATATCATATTTATTCATTCAATTCATTTATATAATTACTATGTAATGATGATCATGTAGAACGAGTCGCATCACATCGTGGAGACGGTATTCCGTACGTACGCACGAGTGATGATATCGTTCCTATGATCATGGAATTGTATTGGAGTATATGTATATTATTTCAGTATCAATATTACTTTATAATAATCATAAATAGTTACTCATTACACCATTATACCCATCCTTGTAAGGTGATGGTGGAAAATAGATTACACCACGGCGTGGAGACGGTATTCCGTACGTACGCACGCGCGGTGATTTCATTTTTCCGTAGGATGGATAGAAGGTGAATTAGGGTTGTTTCATATTTATAATAACATATCAGTATGTAAGTAAAACTGATGTTATTACTTTATCATGAAACAACTAAATAAGAAGAAGTTGAAGAAGAACGAAATTGAAAAGATCGGTAATGGATATTACCTCTTCTTTGGAACGCCACTTTGAATCCTCCACTTAGGGAACTAAGATTGGTCTTTGAAGAAGACCAGGACCTCTAGGATTATTCTAGGGAAGTGTAGAGGAGAAAATGTCAGGGGTTGGACGAGCTTGAGTGCTCAAATTGGTGTGAGGAGGAGGGGGAGGAGGTTCCCTTTTATAAGGGAGGAGAGGGGCACCTTAAGAATATCTCAAAATATTATTTTATATTAAAGTCAAAATCGGTTTATAATGGTTCCAAAGGGTCTTATTTCGAAGCTAAAGTGGGGATGGGTTGAAATACTATCAACCAATAGGATTTAGACAAGTTTAGGTTATTATTTTAACCTTATCAATTAGATTTAACTCTAAGCTAAATAATTTAACTTTTACTGTGTCTTTTTGTTTTCTTACACTATATGGTTAATACACTTACTATAACATGCCAAACGAACCCCAAATTGTTTATTATTAATATATATATCCTTATCTAAGTCATTTGTCCTAACCTTAGATTTTTAGGAATAAAATAACAATTAATAATATAATATTTGATTTAAAAACTATTTTGTGTCAATTTTGACACTATTTGATATATGATTTTTGTGAATGTCATAACAGAATTATATGTTCGAACCAAATTGATTAAATCAACACTAATATATCATAGTAACCAATACAATTAGTGGAATTCATAAAAAGTCTCAAATTACATTTATTTTGGTGTTTATAACATCAATTATGTCAATATTTCATTAATAAGATAATTACTGCATCATCATTGTGTCATAAATAAATTAAATTATTTAATGTCTAAAAATTATAAATAAAATATCATTATGTATGAAATCTTTTTAGCTTTATATTGAATATTTATAGTCGAATTTATCTTATGTATAACCCCATATTAAAAATGTTTTAGTTATTAAACTTTGATTTTAACTATTTTAACTATTCATTAAATAAAATAATATTAAATGTCATAATCTAATCCAAGTGGACCTAAATGGTCATATTATATTCATAAGGTTGTTTTTGGTCGAATTACACTTATCCAATAGAATTAGGACATGTGTTAGGGTAATAGTAATATCATATTTACCCTTAGTTACCCTATTTACTTTTAACCGTGGTAAAAAAAGTAAAAAGTTACTATTTACCAAAAAATTATTTTTATCTCATTGAACCACATTTTAGTCCTTGATATTAACCGTGTCTCTCGGATTTTCGAAATTCCATTCACAGAAGCGGTAAAATTAAGTTTTATGCAAAATTCAGTTTTTAACCTACCACTTAGTGGTTTTACTATTCATCAAAAATTGAAAGTTTTCAGAAAAATACCAAAATTTCACCCTAGGCTAATTTTGGTATTCCGAATCCAAAAATGAAGTCCATTTTGAAAGATAAAATTTATAAAATTTCAAAAAGTGGTTATTTCTATTCATAACGGCTAGTTTTAATAATATTTTAATAGCATATCGTTGTTTAGTGAAACTCGGTATTGCGTACGACGCAAGCTATCGAGGAAGGTCACGATTTCGTGTAAAGCAAGCCAAGAAAGTGTTGTGTAGAAAAATATTCCTTTGATGATTTATATAACATAAAAGTCTCGGGTGTTACATTCTACCCCCCTTAAAAAGAATTTCACCCTCGAAATTCGTCACTTTGTAACAAACAGATGAGGATACTTCTCCCTCATCATATCCTCAAGCTCCCATGTAGCTTCTTCAAGTTGGTGGTTCCTCCATAAAACTTTCACCAATCGAGTGGTCTTGTTTCGTAGGACTTTTTCGCTACGATCCGGAATCTCTATCGGTTGTTCTTCATAAGAAAGATCTTGCTCCAGCGGTACAACTTCTGAGCTGAGTACATGTGAAGGATCAGGTATGTACTTTCTCAGGAGAGATACATGGAACACATCGTGAACTTGAGAGAAATTCGGTGGAAGCGCCAATCGGTAAGCTACCTTTCCAACACGATCCAGTATTTCGAAAGGACCGATATATCTAGGGCTCAACGTCCCCTTCTTTCCAAATCTCATAACCCTCTTCCAGGGAGATATTCGTAAGAACACTTTATCACCCACTTCAAACTCTAGGTCTTTTCTTCGGTTGTCGGCATAACTTTTCTGTCGACTCTGAGCTGCTCTTATGTGTTGTTGAATAGATCTGACCTTTTCTGCCATTTCATCTACGAGATCAGGTCCTAATAGCTTTCTTTCCCCAACTTCATCCCAGCAAGTTGGAGTCCTGCATTTCTTTCCATAGAGAGCTTCATAAGGAGCCATCTGAATACTGGAGTGAAAGCTATTATTATAAGAAAATTCCACCAATGGTAGGTGTTGATCCCAACCTCCTTTTAAATCTATAGAGCAAGCTCTCAACATATCTTCTAGGGTTTGAATTGTTCTTTCAGACTGACCGTCTGTCTGAGGATGATAAGCAGTGCTGAAACTCAACTCTGTATCCAGAGTATGCTGAAGACTTTGCCAGAACTTCGAGGTAAATCTCGGATCCTGATCAGATATAATAGAAAGTGGTACTCCATGCAATCTTACCACTTCCTTTACATATATCCTGGCAAGCTGATCCAGAGAGAAATCCTCTCTAATAGCAATGATGTGTGCAGACTTTGTAAGACGATCAACTATGACCCAGATAGCATTATTGCCTTTGGATGTTTTAGGAAGTCCTGTGACAAAGTCCATAGTGATGTTTTCCCATTTCCATTCGGGTATGGGTAATGGTTGTAACATCCCCTTAGACTTCTGTCTCTCAGCTTTAACTTGTTGACAAACCAAGCATCGAGAGACATATTCAGCAACATCTCTTTTCATGCCATCCCACCAGAAGTACTCTTTCAGGTCCCTATACATCTTCGTGCTTCCAGGATGAATAGAGAATGAAGAACTATGAGCCTCATCCAGCAGCTCCTTCTTTAATTCGGGGATGGGAGGAACACAAACCTGATTCCTGAACTTTATTATCCCATCACAATCAAGGTTGAATTCAGGAACATTTCTCACCTTCTTTTGTAACTCGACATCTTCTTTCTGTGCCTCTTTAATCTTCACATGTATAGATGGTTGAACATTCATTTGAGAAAGATAATATTTTTCCCCTTCCATTATAATTCCAAGATCCATCCTTTGTAAATCCATAAATATTGGATCTTTTGTGATCCTCATCATGGATAAACTAGCATGGTCTTGTCGACTTAATGCATCTTCCACCTTGTTTGCTTTCCCAGGGTGGTAATGGATTGAGCAGTCATAATCCTTAATCAGCTCCAACCATCTTCTTTAACGCATATTCAGCTCCTTTTGTGTGAAAATATACTTTAAACTCTTATGATCAGTATAAATATCACACCTTTCACCATAAAGGTAATGCCTCCAAATCTTTAATGCAAAGATTACCGCAGCCAACTCCAAATCATGTGTTAAGTAATTTTTCTCATGGATTTTCAACTGTCGTGAGGAATAAGATATCACCATATCATTTTGCATAAGAACACACCCCAATCCCTTCTTGGATGCATCACTGTAGATCACAAACCTTTCTCCACTACAAGGCAGTGTGAGCACAGGTGCACTGGATAACCTTCTTTTCAACTCCTTGAAATTCTCTTCACATTCCTCTGTCCAAACAAACTTAACTCCTTTCCGAGTCAACTTGGTGAGTGGGTTAGATAATCGTGAAAAATATTTTACAAAACGTCGATAATATCCAGCCAAACCAAGAATACTTCGGATCTCAGTTACTGTTGTTGGTCTCGACCATCTTTCGATAACCTCTGTTTTTGCTGGATCCACAGATATCCCCTCTTTTGAGATTATGGGACCCAAAAATGCAACTTTTTGAAGCCAAAATTCACACTTGGTAAATTTGGCATAAAGCTTCTCCTTTCTCAGGGTCTTCAATATAATTCTCAAGTGATCTTCATGCTCTTCCTTTCTCTTTGAATAGACAAGAATATCGTCTATAAAGACTACCACAAATTGATCAAGATAGTCTCTAAAGACTCTATTCATTAGATTCATGAAGATAGCAGGGGCATTAGTAAGACCAAATGGAATCACTATAAATTCATAGTGTCCATACCTTGTACGGAAAGCTGTCTTTGGTATATCCTCCCTTTTGACCCTTAATTGATGATACCCTGAATGAAGATCAATCTTGGAAAAGTATTGAGCTCCGCGTAGTTGGTCAAATAAGTCATCAATGCGTGGGAGAGGATATTTGTTCTTGATAGTGATCTTGTTAAGTTCTCGATAATCAATGCAGAGTCTCATTGATCCATCTTTCTTCTTAACAAATAGAACAGGTGCTCCCCAAGTTGACGCACTAGGGCGTATGAATCCCTTATCAAGATTCTCCTGGAGTTGCTTCTTCAATTCCTGCAACTCAATTGGGGCCATTCTATAAGGTGTCTTTGAAATAGGCAAAGCACCCGGTACGAGTTCTATTGAAAACTCAACTTCACGATTTGGTGGAAGACCCGGTAATTCCTCCGGAAAGACATCATCAAACTCCTGTACGTGGGCATATTCTTAATCACGAGTTTCTCACCAACCATTTGAGATAAATAACCTTCATTTAGTGGAATCAATACCCATAAAATGGAAGAAATTTCCACTGGAAGGTTATGTTCATCCTTGCATTGATAGATGATCATAGATTGATCTGGAATATGAAATGTTACTTCCCTTCTTTGGCAATTGATATGAGCTCTGTATAAAGAAAGACAATCCATGCCAAGAATCACATCAAATTCCACTATAGGAAGGATCACAAGATTTGCAAGAAGCACTTTCCCACAAACTTCGATCGGAGAAGAATTATAAACTTTTGATGCGATTGATGTGCCATTAGGTGTTGTCACAGCTAACTCAACATCTAATTGTTGAGGTAATACGGTGATACCCTTAGAAAATTCTTCAGAAATAAAAGAGTGGGTGGATCCAGAATCAAATAAAACATTTGCTACTTTAGAGTGGATGGTAAGTTTACCTTTCACCACTTCGTTATCGTACTCCACACCGCTGATAGAAATTGCATGTGACATTCCTTTGTCTTTAGCCTTAAGAGTTTGTTGAAATCGACCATCATCATCAACCCTTGGATTTGGGCATTGATTGCCATAATGCCCCATCTCCTTGCACTTGAAACATTGAAGTGTAGTAGGTTCATTCTGTGTATCCCTTCCTTTGTTTGCATCATTAAACATCTTCTTTCCATCATTGCGGCATTCAAATGCCCGATGAACTTCCTTTCCATATTTGAAACATTTACTTGTCCCTTTAAGACAACTCCCTCCATGTTTCTTTCCACACTTTGAGCATAAGGGAAAGCTCATCTTCTTTTCAGTGTGCTCTTTAGATTTTCCTTTAAATTCCATTTTCCTCTTCTTATCAAACCCATATGACTGATGGGTTAATCCAATCTCCATCTCGACTTTGAGAGCACATCGAGCGATTTCCTCATAGCTATTGAAGTCCCTTATGGCTAACACCCTTCGAATACTTGGTTTTAAGCCACTAAAGAATCGATCGATCTTACTCTCAGGTTGGATAATAATACCAGAAGCGTACCTTGCAAGTCTTGTAAAATTTGCTTCATAGGTACCAACAGAGTCATCATCCCTTTGCTTCAGTTCAAGAAACTCTTTCTCCATCTTTGTTCGGAGAATACGAGGGAAGTACTTATTAAAAAATAAGTTCTTGAACTCGTCCCATTCCATAGACTCAATTTCATCCCTTTGCCTCGTATTCTTAATAAGATTCCACCATTGATCAGCATCTCCTTCCAAACGATACACTGCTAGGATGACTTTATCATGTTCAGAACATTGAAGAACTGAAAATATCTTTTCAGTAGTACTAATCCATTGTTCAGCAACTAATGGATCAGTAGACCCACTGAAAGAAGGTGGATGCTGCCTCATGAAGGATTCAACAGAATGTTGCTCCTTCCTTTGCTCGTTTGGAAGTCCTGCATGATTCATAGCTTGAGAATGTTGTGTGAGCATGGTTACAAGATTTTTCATTCCAGCTCTCATATCGTTTGGTTGCTCAGGGGGACAATCATTGCATTGCCCATCGCATTCCGCATTAACACGGTTCCTTCGGGTTCCAGCCATTGACTAAAACCAAAAAGAATAGTGTGAGCAACACTAATTATAATAGGAAAACCACATAATTCAATAATACAATTTTCACGCTTAAGGTCTTATCCTAGGTTATTCATGGCCATTTCTAAAACACTAAGATTGTGTTCTATTCTTAGACTTATCCTTAGGGTTCTTACTAAGGCTTTCACATCCTAGTTTCCAAAGGTTGACTATACCTTTTCTCTGATACCAACTATAACGACCCATACTTTACATACATTGTTAATACTTCAAAATTGAAGTACACTTATTACAATATATGACAAAACCACAAAGAACCGTATAGGTATAGTGTCTTTAGAAACTGGGAAACATAAACAACTGGTTCATAAATCTTCTACAGTGTCTCCCATTTATTTCATTATATCTAGGGTCCCTTTTAGCATATTCTACTTAATATCCATCTTCCTGACCTGGGGAAAAGAAAACATAAAAGGGTGAGCTCAAATGCTCAGCAAGGGAAAATAAAGAAAATAAAAACCATATCTTATCTTTTTGAAAATTATAACCTGCAAAAGAGATCATAATATCTTAACATGGAACAAATCATATAAGTTAAAATGAGATCCCCATAATCATAACATGAAACTTGAAACTTTGTGGCATGCACACATAATCATGGAAAATCATTTCTTGTTAGTCATGACTCATTTCCAAGACTATCTTAGTGGACAAAGTCCCTTTCTGAACCGAGTCACCCTCGTTCCAGTCCTGTTTCACTGAACCGGTATAACCTACCGTTCCAACCATGTCTATCTCATGAGATATAAAATCTTTACCCAATGCATTGGAGGGAGATATAGGTCCCACCCATCTTATAATGAATCCTTTCTTATGTGTGCCACATAATCATAAACCATACATCATAGCATAACCCATGTAATAAAAATGGAATTCTTAAACAACATGACATCATAAAACAATTCATATAAGATAAAGGAATTCATAAAAATATTTCCATCACAACATAATCAAATCCATGTAATAATAGGGATAAAAACAGAACCCTTTATTATCTTAGATGGAAAATAATTTTGATAAAACACTTGAACTCCATTCTTGAGGAAAATATCCTTTCTTTTTCAAAAACATTTTTCCTTTCTTAACATGTCATACAACTTTAAACTAAAAGAAGTTGATTAAAAATAAACTTGAAAACTTGTAAAGTAAGCTTCTTGGAAATAATGTTTTAAAAATCCATTCTTGCCGTATAAGTTAAAAAAAACATTCTTCTCGTACTTTTGTCGAAAAAGTCAAAAAGTACCTCGTACGAAAAACGAAAAAAGATTCCTTTCATACATATTACTAAAAACTCACCGAAGGGTAAAAATGGATTTAAACAATTGTAGGTGGATGGAAATAATTTTACATATTTATGAAAAATGGATGTGGATGATAAAATACACCCCAGTAAATACTTACGAATAAACAATCTCGGATAAAAATGAGATTGTGATATTTCCCTTACCTTAGGTCCGATTTTCTTTGTACGTGTCCGAAGCTCCTGTACAATGGTTTAAATAATGTTATTGACTTATTCCATAATCATACATATTGATATGATATCATATATGGTCATATTCTTAGCTTCTTGTTAGTAATATTTCATTGTTACTTGTTACTCGGGTCTTTATTGCCTTTTGTTCTTATGCGTGTTTTGCCGAATAAATTATTATTCTTATTTTAAGGTTATAGATACCTTATATCCAGAATGGTATTAGTGTAACATATATCATATTTATTCATTCAAATCATTTATATAATTACTATGTAATGATGATCATGTAGAACGAGTCGCATCACATCGTGGAGACGGTATTCCGTACGTACGCACGAGTGATGATATCGTTCCTATGATCATGGAATTGTATTGGAGTATATGTATATTATTTCAGTATCAATATTACTTTATAATAATCATAAATAGTTACTCATTACACCATTATACCCATCCTTGTAAGGTGATGGTGGAAAATATATTACACCATGGCGTGGAGACGGTATTCCGTACGTACGCACGCGCGGTGATTTCATTTTTCCGTAGGATGGATAGAAGGTGAATTAGGGTTGTTTCATATTTATAATAACATATCAGTATGTAAGTAATACTGATGTTATTACTTTATCATGAAACAACTAAAGAAGAAGAAGTTGAAGAAGAACGAAATTGAAAAGATCGGTAATGGATATTACCTCTTCTTTGGAACGCCTCTTTGAATCCTCCACTTAGGGAACTAATATTGGTCTTTGAAGAAGACCAGGACCTCTAGGATTATTCTAGGGAAGTGGAGAGGAGAAAATGGTAGGTGTTGTCCGAGCATGAGTGCTCAAATTGGTGTGAGGAGGAGGGGGAGGAGGTGCCCTTTTATAAGGGAGGAGAGGGGCACCTTAGGAATATCTCAAAATATTATTTTATATTAAAGTCAAAATCGGTTTATAATGGTTCCAAAGGGTCTTATTTCGAAGCTAAAGTGGGTATGGGTCGAAATCCTATCAACCAATAGGATTTAGACAAGTTTAGGTTATTATTTTAACCTTATCAATTAGATTTAACTCTAAGTTAAATAATTTAACTTTTACCGTGTCTTTTTGTTTTCTTACACTATATGGTTAATACACTTACTATAACATGCCAAACGAACCCAAAATTGTTTATTATTAATATATATATCCTTATCTAAGTCATTTGGCCTAACCTTAAATTTTTAGGAATAAAATAACAATTAATAATATAATATTTTATTTAAAAACTATTTTGTGTCAATTTTGACACTATTTGATATATGATTTTTGTGAAAGTCATAACAGAATTATATGTTCGAACCAAATTGATTAAATCAATAATAATATATCATAGTGACCTAGAAAATTAGTGGAATTCATAAAAAGTCTCAAATTACATTTATTTTTGTGTTTATAACATCAATTATGTCAATATTTCATTAATAAGATAATTACTGCATCATCATTGTGTCATAAATAAATTAAATTATTTAATGTCTAAAAATTATAAATAAAATATCATTATTTAGGAAATCTTTTTATCTTTCTATTGAATATTTATAGTCGAATTTATCTTATGTATAACCCCATATTAAAAATGTTTTAGTTATTAAACTTTGATTTTAACTATTTTAACTATTCATTAAATAAAATAATATTAAATCTCATAATCTAATCCAATTGGACCTAAATGGTCATATTATATTCATAAGGTTGTTTTAGGTCGAATTACACTTATCCAATAGAATTAGGACATGTGTTAGGGTAATAGTAATATCATATTTACCCTTAGTTACCCTATTTACTTTTAACCGTGGTAAAAAAAGTAAAAAGTTACTATTCACCAAAAAATTATTTTTATCTCATTGAACCACATTTTAGTCCTTGATATTAACCGTGTCTCTCAGATTTTCGAAATTCCATTCACAGAAGCGGTAAAATTAAGTTTTATGCAAAATTCAGTTTTTAACCTACCACTTAGTGGTTTCACTATTCATCAAAAATTGAAAGTTTTCAGAAAAATACCAAAATTTCACCCTAGGCTAATTTCGGTATTCCGAATCCAAAAATGAAGTCCATTTTGAAAGATAAAATTTATAAAATTTCAAAAAGTGGTTATTACTATTCATAACGGCTAGTTTTAATAATATTTTAATAGCATATCGTTGTTTAGTGAAACTCGGTATTGCGTACGACGCAAGCTATCGAGGAAGGTCACGATTTCGTGTAAAGCAAGCCAAGAAAGTGTTGTGTAGAAAAATATTCCTTTGATGATTTATATAACATAAAAGTCTCGGGTGTTACAGAAAGAATACAAAAGAATCACTTTAATATTAAATATATATTCATTACATTCAAAAATATAAATCAATGAAATTAAAATAATAAAGAAATCATAATGATGTTGATTGAACCTTGTAATATTATCTAATGGTGGTTCACGACCCTCCATAATAATTGGTGAATGTCTCCTTTTATTGACCAAGTGGTTCCATACTTTGGTATTCAAATTCTTGATCTTCCAAATCCCTATATAATATCTCCCATGGTTATTTCCCTTGAAAGTGTTCTCATGGTAGGAAAATTTAATTCCCTAATTTATGAATGGTTTATTCTTAAAATTTGTTCACAAATTACTTTTTCATGTGTTCAATAAAATTTAGCATCATCCTTCATGTGTTTTATATGTTATATCCCATTCAAAACGAAAATTTATTATGGAAAGATAGAATATTTTAAATTGAGAAATAAAATTTTCCATTCTTTTATGGCCTTGATATTGGCATAATCTAGAGGGTATATAGTTATAAATGTTGGTCCTTATGATCATCTATTTATCGCTGTTAAATTTTAGCTCCATATCTTTATCCTTGTATGAGATATAGGCCCATCTTAAAAACTCTTTAGACCTGTTTTGATATTTTGTGCCCCGAATTGTGAGCTTCTTTTGGGCCTTCAAATGAAAGATTCAGATTTTGTTACAAAAAAGGTAAATGAACCCCAAGATTTATTCAATCTAAAAAAAGATATTTCATAAATTAAATTAGGGTATATAACATTATGTGAAATATAATTATGTGAATTTGAAGTGTTAAATTCCAAAATTAAGCTATTTTCCCAATTAATCCTAAAAATATTATAAAACCATAAAATGTGATAATTGAAATTAAAATACTACTTTTGTGAGATAAAAAATATTTAAATTTATATAAAAGTATGAATTATAATTCAGTGTGTTAGTAACCCATCACTTAAACTATGCTTGTCCTTAGGCATAAAATTACCACATTATAAATCATAGGGCACCATTGTTATCATTATTCAAATTTCATGGAAATAAAATTAAACAATCATCAATGAAAAATAAATTTAACAAATTTCACACAAAATATCAATTTAATTTTAATTTTTTCAAGAAGAAAATTAGTTCTTGTATTTTAATTTTCTACTTTGAAAAATTATAGAACTTCTCCTTTCATTCATTGAATCTCCTCAATTCATTGTAATTAAACATGCCAAATCTTGATCTAACTCACTAGTCATTATTTTCTCTAATAACTCATGGTACAATTAAAGTGGATTTATTATCATATCATGAAAACATGATCCTTATCTATCTTCATGTAAAGGAGCTACTTTCTAAACTTTGTAATGACAAAAGGTGCATAAATCATACAGGCTTTTCAATAAAGGTTAAAATGACTATGAGGCAAAAGGTTGGAAGGATTTGTTGTTTTAGAAATTGTGGCTCAAGGAGGAAATTAATCTCTTAATTAAAATATATTGTATTATAAATAAATGTGCAATCAAAATTTTCCCTCAAAATTAGCAACAAAAACTTCCACAAAACTCTATGTAAAGGTCATGATCAAAAAAGCATAATGAATGATTTGTTCACCCTATTATATGTTTCTTAACATTTATAGTTTTATTTTCATTTTGAAATAACCATTTCATTTTTTTGTTTTTTCTAAATTTATTCTGAGATAAAACCTCTTATCGACCACATAACCACATATGAAAAAAATCAAAGGTCTAATTGTGGTGAATTATGGTTTTCTTAAATCACATCCCATATTATTATTATTTTTGGGTTCCGTTAACATTTTCCTTTCTTATAATTCATGAGGGGAAAAAATTTAGTATCCGGATTAAATGAACAATATTAATTTATTTCCAAAATAATCACCCATGCATTTTCTTTATAATTAAAATCATCCCTTCCTCCAAGATTCCCTTTACCCCCACACTTCAACATTAAAATAACATTAAAATACCATGATTATGGTAAGAATGGATTAAAATGTCCTGAAAAATGTCCCATCCTTATAAATTTCATTCAGGGTATCCATAGACTAAAGAAGGACTGATGTAAAGGAGGTATTTTATGGATAAGTGGTCTATCAAAATGAAACTCAATAATTTTAAATGTGTTTTTTCATATCCATATATTTTACAATATAAAAATAACGTTTTAGTCAGTGAAATGTTTCAAGATCACTCAAGAATAAATACGATGCACTTAGTCCAAAAATCCTCATGGGAATGGGGAATATGAAATCGGAAACTCACTTAAGGCATTATTAATAAAAAATTAAATTTACCTAAATTTCAAAATTTACATGCCTAAAAATTGATATGAGAATTTAATTTATAGGAATCAATTAATTTCCTTAAATAATGAGTCCTCATTTAGGTGTACATGATTCTCTTTAATAATAAAATTTTCAATTTAATCTATTGAATCATACTAATATAGAAATCTAAAATATGTAATCATAGGATTCCTAATAAAATCATGTCTACTAGATAAGTCAAGTAAAAAATAAATCAAACATGGGAATGCGATTTACCCATTTAAAGATCAATTTTTTGGAAATAATATAGAGAGTTTCATATATAAACAATAAAAGTGAACTAAGTTTTGAAACAATGTTTTTTTTCTCTTCCTCTAATGTTTGGGGAGTTCCTTATTCCATCATGGTTATAGAAAATTAAATTAACTATCAAGAACAAGTATCATGTCATTAATGACCAAAAATATATGAGGTAGTGTGATACATGATGGAGTAATCCAAAAAAATGAAATTAAAAAATAAATTCCTAAGACAGAAGTTGAAATTACTAATAATAATTTAAAGGATAAATATTTCTATGATCCCCTAATTGGGTATTGAAATTTTTATTCCACTAGGGGGAAGTACCAATTTTCATCCATAATCAGACGTTGGGTGGATCTTCTTGGACCTTGACCAGCACATGTTGTTCTTCCCAACCAAAACAAAATTGTTCTCATTATGGAGAATTTCATGTATAGAGTACACCAGATCCACCCACTTCTCAATGAGGTACATGTTTCATCGAAGGGGTAAGATGAAGTATGTATCCTACGCTGTATGTTTTGTGACTTTTTAAACCAAATATTCACAATCCAACTATATCCTTAGATGTGCTACATTAAAGGAATAATTAAATTGAGATTTAGAATGCAATTTAACAAGAAAAAATTAAATTTTAAGAATTAATTTCAAAATAATTCCTTTATATATAGGAAATATTTTTCTATTCTTCTTCAGGTAAAGCCACACGTATCTATTCTTGTACTCTATCTATTAAATGTTTTATATCTTCATGGAGATCAAGTTTTTATTGATCAGTTGAATATTTTTTTTCATCACCTTCCTCCACAAAAACTTGCGAGTCAACCAATTATGTAAAATAAACATTAATGGGTGCGATAATCAATTTAGATTCAATGAAATTGGAAGATAAAGAGTTAATAAAAGGCTCAACACCCTAAATTGGTTCAAAATAAATCTCTTCTAAAATTGGAAGTTTCTATTTGAATCAATATTCACTGCATGGAGGCAAATGGGGAGGCTCCTCTATCATTTCATCAAATTTCAGAACTCTGTTGTTTTATTATTCATCCAATCCTATAGAGATATGAAATGGTGTAGTCTCTTATACTTTTTAAGTAATAAATAGTTCCTGTTATATTTTAATTTCTTCAAATTTTCTCTAAAATATTTTAAATTTTACATGATCTCTCTCTTAATAATTATGAGAAATTGATTTTACATATATCTTATCCAACAATGGTTGAGAGAGGTGGAACAAATCTACAGGTATCTCCACCTTTACCTCCTTAGGTTCATCAATTTAAAAGATGAGTGGTGATGTTTTTTCAACCACATCCTAAGGTTCTTTCCCCAGTTGCGGGTCAGGTTCCTCCATTAATGCATGAACATTTTCAAATGATCTTTCAGCTTTTCTCATATGTTTCTCAATAATTCACTAGGTTATTTCACCTCATCTCTATTAAAATATTATTATTCTTTTTTATTTTCTATTACCATTACACCTGAGAGTAATCTACCCATTAATTATAATCTGAATTTGAAGACGTCATATAAGTAGGCTATTCTCAATTTTTTAATAATGAAAATAGTTAAAAATATTTAAAAACATGTGAAATTAGAAAAAGTGATTAAATTGGATATTTAGTTCATAGGAAAGGAGACCAGTTTTGAATCATGCTTGTCTTAGGGTGTGTCAAAATCAATTTTATTTTCCTAATATTGCAAAGATGATGACCGGAGTTATCTCACTTGAGGGGCGTCATAGTCTGTTCAATAGCTAATTTCTTTTTCACCTAATATAATTTTTTTTATTTATTGAAAATTATGGTTTATGGGTTTTTGGAAAATTTGAAATGAATACAATGTAGTGCATGATTGAAATAAAAATGAAGACGAACAAATAATAAAATTAAGAACGAACAGTCTTAGTCTATAGCTTGATAAGGCATGTACATTTTTTATTTGTTAAAATTTAATTTTATAATATGTTAGATGAATCAACATTAATAAATTACATTAGTTTTATTTATTGAGTGTGTGATTTTATCATACATTTGGTGCAAAAAACCACACTTCCTATAATCTTCAAATATGATAACACCTCAATCAATAATGATATTATTAAGGGACATGGGTCCACCGTTTTCCATTACATACCATTAAGAAACACCAACTCCACCATATGAAGGGTGTTGAGCATAGTGTTGCATTTGTTGTCAATAAGGTTCAATATGAGAATGGAAAGGTCATGATTGATGTTGTGATGATGATTGAAGTGGTGATGATTTATGTAATGTTATTGACATAGTAAAAAACTCACTTTGATTATGATAATGGAATTCCACAACTAATAAAACTTAGAATATTATTATTCGACATTTAATGTCATGGTTGATCATTTTACGTAGCATATCAGATGATTTTTTGTGTAGATCTTCAAATACCAAGACATGTGATAAGGAGAACAAATTGATGACTACAATATTTTAATGAATTATGTTTCAATGCCTGAGGAAGTGAAGATTAGTACTATAAATGGTTGGATGAAAGATGATTAGTGAAGGTATTTTGGATTAGAACTCCAAATAGAATTGAGGACTTAATGAAATGTACATGTAGATATAGGATCCATGCATAATGAAGTTCATAATGCATGAAGATGAGAAGATTTAAATAAAAGGGAAGGACGAAGAGGAAAAGAGAATGATAGGTGCATGTGATTGGCATTTAAAGAGAGGTGGCCATGCATGTTCAAATTACTATGTGGCCATGTAAGTTTCACTTAGAAGAATATTTTACTAGACTACCTACAAAAAATATGGCTAGACACTAACTAGTCAGTAGTCTTGCCACTAGTAACATGCACGATAGGGTCAGCCACACCTAGGGAGGCCATTAAGTCCAACTAGGAAGCAACATGAGATAATGGGGCAAAGCCCATGCACATGAGCGCACCCATAGGGGAACATGAGAGAATATAGAGACTATAACAACGATTCTCTTTATTTCACACGTAAACATAATTTATTACAAAAAATGTTCACTTGATGAAACATATAATATCAAGAGGTCTAGTTTATTTGGGGAATAAGAACATTACAAAACAACTTGAAACATGAAATATTCATATTTATTGAAAACTTATTTTACATGACCACAAACATTAATTCTTACATAACATTTCATGGGATAACCTGACGAAATGCATAAAAAAATGGTGAGCTATATAGAATAATAATGGAGTAAAATAGGCATAATATGAAGAATACAGTACATTTGAGGAAATAGGTATATCAATAGATCATAAGAGAAAAATGATCATAAAAGAATGGTATAACATGATTATTATAACATGTAAATTTTGCATCAACATTTAACATGATATTAAAAGGAGACAAGGCTCATTGCACATGGATAAAGTGTACACCATCATTTCACTTGAATTATCATGAGTATACCCTCATTTAACATGATCTATCATGATACAAATCTTCACCCAATTAATTAGAGTGCTATCAGGGTGTACATTTCTTAATCAATTTATTTCATGTATAAGTGTGCCACATGGATCAAATAACATGGATTCATTACACATCATCACTTATTCCACGATAATGGAATGTGTAATTCATACATGAAACTATATAATAAATAATTAAATGTGCATAAAGTTTAATACCCTTTAAAGAGAAATGGTCATGGTATTCACTACACATTGACTTTGTCTAGGAAAATCATTGTGCCATTTCGGCAGCATATATGACGTGACATAATAATTTATAAAATTGGTTGATGTGAGAGAAAGGGTTATCGCATCTTATGTACATGAAATGGGTAGTATGGGTGTAGTATATATATATATATATATCTTAACATATGTAATAGAATTGAGATTCATAATATAAAAATAATTGTTTGAATGAAAATGAGGAGAGAGAGATACCTTACAGAATTTCCGAATGGTAACATGTTTACATGGGAGGACTTAATGAGAGAGAAAGGGTCTTGTCATCATTAAAACCTAAGGAGGGTAGTATGTGAGAGGTGATAAATCATACCCAACATTGGTAATTGAAAATAAAATTTTATAACAATATAAATAAATCTGAAAAAAAGAGTGAAGAAGAAATCCTTTACATGGAAGTGTGATCCAATGAATTTGGAGATGTTTGAGAGAGGCTTCATGGGATCTTTGGTGCCTTAGGAGGATAATATATAGAGTAGGTAATATTAGAGACGTTCTCCAAGGGTTATGAGTTAATAGAAGTGGGAGCTTGTGTGGGTTTATATAGGAAAAGAGAGGGAATTATTTATTATTTATGTTTTGGACACCACACATTAAACTAATCAAAACCACAAAACAACCCATGGTTTTTGCAGATGGTTTTTTCCAATGGGGAGTGGAAAAAAAATTTATAAGTCAAATGTAAGAACTTCTTAAAATATTAGGCTTTCTTATGTAGAGTTGAGTCACACTCTCTTTGAAATCATTTTAAATGTTAAAATGTTTTATATGTAATGGGGGGTCCACTATGGAACCATAGAATAAATAAAACAAATCAAAAATCACATTATTTTAATGTTAAAACATATATTGTCCAAAAATACATTTTATATTATTTTATCACATCAATATTTGGTCATTATGATGTCATAAAACACATTATATATTTAAATGGTATTTAATTTTTACCCAAAAAATTTGTCTGTATCAGAAAATTATGAAAAAATCACTATTTGATAATTTCAATGTCCTGATTCAAAAAATAATATTCATTTTATCTAAATGATTTAGTAAATATGTGAATTTTAACTTTTAAAATAAAATCCATCATTTATTAAAAATTCATGCGTTTTGAGAAAAATAGTTTTCAAACCATAATAAATTTTTTGATTGTATTCATAAAACTTATACGATAATTTATATTTAATAATAAGTTATTTAGTAAAAAATATTTTGTTAAATTATTATTTAATTCAAAAAATCCATTAATTCACTACAATATATTTCTTAATTGAATATTAACTAAAAATACTATTTGTTCTTTAAAAACCATTTACATAGTTACAATAATGAAATGAATGTACATTATTTATTTAAAAAATGAAGAACATAATCATAGTGCTAGGGTCTTGTTACATAACCCCTTATAACACACACATAAGACCTAAGGGTAAGTTGTGTGAGTGTGATGTACTCGTAGGGTGGATCGTATAACATTGCTTAGGTGGTGATCTCTATCAAATTCATATTCTCCCATAGGAGGTTCCGTTCAAGCTTAACGTGTTAATGGTCGGCTTGATATTGGTAAAGAGAAAAGCGCAAGGACACTACCACTTTCCCGAGATTTGAAAAATGGGATTTATATGGAGAAATTCTACTAGATGAGGCCACCACTTCCTTTTTCTGAGTAAATTAGATTTGTTAAAGACCTATATTTATACTAATCATTTCATCATTGTTTAACGTCTATATTAGTAATGGTAGAAATTATTAATGGTGTTTTAAAATCCAAAAACATAAAACCATGGAAATGAATATTTTTATATAACCATTCAATATAATAAGACATTTATATATACCATGTAAAATTTTAATTAATAATAGTTTGGGTCATTACAATCTTCCCCCCTTAAGAAATTTCCCACTTGAAATTTCATTTTCCCATAATAAAATAGATGCGGGTAACTCTGCTTCATCACATCCTCCAATTCCCATGTTGCCTCTTAAAACATGTGGTTTCTCTGCAACAACTTAATGAGGGGAATTTTCATATTTCATATCACTTTTTCCTAATGATCTAAGATCTTCACCAGCTTCACTTAGTAGGAGAGGTCATTCTCCATTGGCACCACCTCTGGATTGAGTACATTCGATGGTTCAAGCATGTAATTCCTCACGAGTGATTCATGGAATACATCATGTACGTGTGATAGGTTTGGTTGGTGTTCTAGTTTATTGTCCACTACTCCAATGTGATCATGGATCTCAAAAAGGATAATGTACCTCAGACTGTACTTTCTATTCTTCCAAACTCTCATAACTCTGTTCGGAAAAGATATGATGAAGAATACCATGTCTCCAACATCAAAATATAGGTCTCATTGAAAATTATCAACAAATATATTTTTTCAACTCTGATCAACATTAATGTGATGCTATATGGTCTTAACCTTCTCTTATATTTCCTCAACCATTTCTGGACCTAGGAGTTTTTTCTCCCCAACTTCATCCCAAAATGTTGGTGTTCTACACCTCTTTCCATAAAGGGATTCATAAGGAGTCATTTGGATGCTGGATTGGAAACTTTTATTATAAGGGAACCCAACCAGAAGATGCTGTTGATACCACCCTCCTACGAAGTCCATTGAGCTTGATCTCAACATGTCGTAAAGTGTTGGGATAGTCCAATCAGATTGGTCATTAGTTTTGAGGATGATAATTTAAACTAATGTTCATCTCAGTATTTAGATCATGTTGGTGACATTTATTGAACTTAGAGGTGAATCATGGATCTCAATCAGATACAATAGATTGATGTAATCCATATAGTCTAACTAATTCTCTGATATATATCTCTTTTATTTGATCCAATGAGAAATCCTCTCGAATTTCAATGAAGTGTACAATATTTGTAAGATGATCCAAAACAACCCAGACAACAGTGTATCATTTGGATGTCTTCGGAAGTCTAATTGAAATGTCCATGGTGATGTTATCCCATTTCAATGATGGTATGGGTAATGGTTGCATCATTTCCTTAGACTTCTGCCTCTCATCCTTCACTTGCTAACATAACTGGCACTTTGATGTATACTCAGAGATCCCCTTCTTCATATTATCCCATGAATATTCTCTTGGATATCTCGATAAATTATCATGTTTCCAAGTTGAATGGAGAAATATAAACTATGTGAATCATCAAAAAGTTCTTTCTTTAACTCAGGATTTGATGTAACACATATTCATGACCCAAATCTCACAATTCCTTCTTCATTAACATTGAACTCTGAGGTTTTTCCTTTTTTTGATAGTTTCCACTTTCTTCCGAATTCCTACATCATCATTTTGAGAATCCTCCAACCTTCCCAAAAAGATACAGTTGAGATATCATTTGTGAAAGGGTTGATAATTTTCCCTTATTTAGGATTCCCATGTACATCTTCATCAAATCTAAGAAGATTTGAACCTTTTCTATTCTAATCAATGATATAATTTTTGGGTCCTTTTTTATAAAGAATCTGCTACCCTATTCTTTTTCCACTGGTGGTAATGGATTCAGCATTCATAGTATTTATCAGCTCTATCCATCTTCATTGGTGCATATTCAACTATTTCTGTGTGAATATATTGTTGAGGCTTTTGTGATATAGGTATATTTTACACTTCTACCTAAAGAGGCAATGTTGCATAATTTTTAAAGTGATGATTTCTACAGCCAACTCCAAAAAATATGTTGGATAGTTTTTCTAATTAATAATCAAATGCCATAAAGCATAGCTAATGATTTTTTCATTTTTCATCAACACAAAAATCATGCCATACTTTGAAGCATCACTAAATACAAACAAATGTTATCCACTTGTGGGTAGTTTGAGCATGAAGGCATGAATAAGACTCCTTTTAAACTGCATAAATATGTCTTCACATTAATAATTCCATGAAAACATTACTCCCTTCTGGGTTAGCTTGCTAAAGGGTTGGAGAATCGTGATAAATTTTTCAATAATTAGCGATAATATATAGCTAACCCCAGGAAGCTATGGATATTTGTTACCAATTCTATCCTCATCCATCCCTCAATTGCAGCTGTCTTGGAGAGATCCACTGATATCCCATTTATTATGATGATATGACCTAAGAATAAGATGTCCTTCAACTATAAAGCACACTTTCTATACATTGCATAGAGCTTCTCCTTTCACAAGGTCTCTAGTACAGTTCACAGATACTCCTCATTATCCTCATTGGTTTTGGAGTATATTAGTATATCATCTATAAATACTACCAAATATTTGTTGAGGTAATCTCTAAAAACTATATTTATCATGTAAAAGAATATTTCTAGATAATTAGTGAGTCCTAAAGGCATTAATATGAATATATAGTTCTCGTATCTTGTACGGAAAGAAGTTTTGGGGATATCCTCCTTCTTCAACCTCACATGATAATGTCCCAACCGCAAATCTACCTTGGAGAAGTATTGTTCTCCACATAGATAATTGAAAAAGTCATCAATTCATATAAGGGGATACTTTTTCTTTATCATGATTTTTTTTAAGCTCACAATAATTGATGCAAAGGCACATTGACCCATCCTTCATCTTGATAAAGAGGACTGCTGTACCCCATGGTAAAGAACTTGGGTGTATAAACCCTTTATCCAAATTCTCTTGTAGTTGTTTTTTCAGCTCCTCAAGATCCACAACATCCATTATATAATTAGTCTTGGATATTAGAAACACCCCATGTATAATATTAATCGATAATTTTTCATCTATTCTTGAAAAAAGACCAGATAATTCCTCAGGAAAAAATTCAACGAATTCCTTCAAAATAGGCATGTATTCAAGGATGGTTTCTTCCTTAAACTCAATAATTTGATAAAGATATTCATGCTCATAGGGAATTAATATCTATTCTTTATATTATGGTTACAAAGAAGATTTATCCTCCCCCTTGCACCTATTCAGAATCGGGGGTTGATTCACCATATGGAGAGATATTTCCCTCTCACGGAAATTTATGTTGGCTCGATATAAAGAAAGAAAAGACCTAACAAGAATTGCATCAAATTAAATCAAAGGTAGTATGAATAGGTTCACTGGGAATTTCAATCCACAAATTATTACTAGGGAGGAGTTTTATTCATGGGATGGAATGATTTCCCCATTTTCAATTCTCACTTAAATCAGAACATCCATGATTTGTGGTGGTTTTGGGATTGTTCTACCCATATTTTGAGATATAAAAGAATACGTAGAAATGGAATCAAAACATAAGTTCTCTATTCTTGAGTAAATAACTAACGTAAAAGTCATCACTTCATTGTCGAGGTTGACTTCTGCAGTAGTGATTGATAAATCATACCCTTGTTGCCTTGAAGGTTGTTGGTCACCTTTGAAAACACTTAGCTTAGGGAATTGGTTTTCAAAGTTCCATGGTTCATTGTAGTTGAATAAATGAACAATGCGTTGAGGGTCTAATAGAGTGTTCATCTCCTCTTTCACAACTGTGGTTTTTTCTTGTCATAAGTTAATGGACATGTTCCCTTCTCTTCCACACCTAAAGCATTTCCTCACCCCCTTCATGAAATTTTTGGGGTTATTCTTTCCTCACCATTAGAATGTGGGGTGATGGATTTACAGAGCACCATTGGATTTATCCATCAAACTACCATAATTAAAGTCCACCATTCTATTTTTATCCAATTTATACCTCAGGGAATCACCGATATCCATTTCAACCTTGAGGGAACATCAGAAAATTTACACATAGCTATCAATGTCACAGATCTCTAGGGCTTTCCATAGGCTAGGTTTTAGCCCACCAAAGAAGAAGTCAACCTTGAATTTAGGAGTAACGATGAAGAATGAGGCATGTTATGAAAGACTTAAGATGTTTTACACATATGATTTAAGGGTTTCCCCATCATTTTTCTTGAGTGCAATGAAGTCCCTTTCTATATCAATTCACTAGGTGCGATGAAAATATTTATCGAATTTTTGTTCTCCGAAATCCTTCCATTCCAATGCCTCAATCCCACCTCTGAATTCGTACTTTTGATCAATGTATACCTTTGATAAGATTCACCCTTTATATGATAATCATCCAAAAGAACCTTCTCTTTTTCAAAACATTGAAGTATTCAAAATATATTTTCAATGGAGTTGATCCATTATTCAGCAATTCAGGGATTAGATGATCCATTAAAAGTAGGTGGCATTTCTCTCTTGAAGCTCTTGATTGCGACTTGTTCCTCCATAGGGGGGTTGAACATTCCACTTGAAACATGATTCTATTCATAAATTGAGTTAACTGAGAGAGTATCATGACAAAGTATCCTATTCCCTCTCCCATTGGATTTGGAATCTCATTAGAATAGTCATCACATGGATCTTTACATAGGTTTTTAGCTTAAGCCCTCTTATTATTATCCATTGGACGGTATAAAAGGAATGTTAAGTGTAAATCATAAAGGGTTATACAAAGTCAATAATGGATGACTTATAAATTTCTTGTATTTCCCTATCTTAGGAATCTATATGCTTCAATCTATGTTATCGATGATCAACTTCCCAAAATATATTCTTTGGGGTATTTATTTTATTCCCATAATAATGATTCGTACTAAGATTATGAGTTTATCAATGAATATCCCCTGGTAGTGTCATAACAAATATTAAAACAAGGCCCATTGTCTTGCACCAGTTCCCATTCGAGTCTAGATCAAAGTGGTTTTTTTTGTTTTACCTCTAGATACATATGTGCAAGAGCCGCCTCTACCCGATCATATGCAGATAGAGATGTATTGGCTTGATAAACCACTTACCCAATAATGACCAAAATTTATAGATGTTTTTATAATACATACTCTTATCCTTAAGCATTTTACTAGGGTTTTCAAATCATAATCCTAAAATTAACTAAACCTATCCTCTGATACTAACTACAACAACCCATTTTTTTATTTTACACTTAAACATAATTTATCAAAAAAAATATTCACTTGATAAAACATAGAATATCGAGAGGTCTAGTGTCTTGTGGGCTTATGAACATTACATAACAACCTAAAATATGAAATACACTTTTTTATAGAAAACATCACTTACATGACCCCACACATTCCTCCGTACTTAACATGACATGGGATAACCTAAGGACACTCATAAGAAAAGGGTGATATATAAATTACATTAAGAGAGTAAACACAACATTATATGAAGAATACAGTACATGTTAAGCAATAGAAATAACAATGGAGCATTAGAGAAACCTGAACATAAAGGAATGGTATTTCATTATTACCATAACATGGTAATGGGGGTCAACATTTAACATGATATTAGCATGAAACAAGGATCATGACTAAAACATCATTTAACTTGAATTATCAAGAGTAAACAATCATTACAATTGACTTACCATGATACTAATATTTAACCAATTCATTAGAGAGCTATTAGGGTGCACTCTTCTTAATCATTTCCTTTAATGCATAAGTGTGACCCATGGATCATATAACAAGGATTCACGAAACATCATAATTTATTCCACAATAAAGTAATTTGGAATCCATACATGAAACATTATAATCAATATGTTAATATTCATAAATTTTAATACCCATGATAGAGAAATGGACATGGTATTAAGTAAACAAATATTTTGTCTTGGAAAATAGCGGAGCAATTTCAGAAGCATAACAGCATGACAAAAGAATGTATAAAAATAATTAAAGAGAGAGAAAATGGTATCAAATCATATTTACCAAAACATCATAGTAAGGGGGACATATAGATACATTTACCAATATATGTAATATAATTTAGATTCATAACACAATCTAAGTGCATGAATGAATATGAGGAGTGAGATATCCCGTACAGAATTTTGGATTAGTAACGGGTGTACATGGGAAGAATTAATGAGAGAGAAAGGGGTACTAATAATTAGACCAAAAGTAGGGAAGTATGGGGGTGGTTATAAATCATACCGCAACATTTTTAATTTAAAATGAAAGGGTATAATAACAAAATTAATTTTGGAAAAAAATAAGAGAGGAAAAATCCCACATATAGAAGTGTGATATAAAGACTGGGGAGAGGCTTCTTGGAAGATTAGGGCACCTTGGGAGAATACTTGACAATTGTGGGAAGAGTAGGGAAATGATGCAAGTGTTTTTAGTGAAGAGAAGTGGGAGCTTGGGTGGGCTTATATAGGAAAAGAGAGGGAATTATTTATTATTTAGGTTTTGGACACCACACATTAAACTAATCAAACAACAAATTAACCAATGGTTTTTTCCCCTAGGTTCTTCCCAAGGGGAGGGGAAAACACTATTTTATAAGGCCAATAGCCTAAATTCTTAAAATATTGGGATTGATTATGTGGAGGTGAGTCACACTCTCAAGGAAATCATTTTAAAAGTCAATATTTTTTATAAATCTTGGAGGGTCCCCTAAGGCACCATAATATTAATCCAACAAATCTAAAATCTCATTATTTTAAAGGTACAAAATATATTGGCCCAAAAACCATTTTATAGTTGTTTATTAAATCACTATTGGGTCATTATGATGTTATAAAACACATTATATATTTAAATGGTATTTAATTTTTAACAAAATAATCGACTGTCTTGATAACAATTGTTTTCAAACCTTAATAAAAATTACAGTTTTTTTTCAAAAATATTATACGATCATTTATATTTAATAGAAATTAATTTTTTAATAATAATGTTTATCTAAAATATTATTTAATTCAAAAAATCGATTAATTCACCAAAATACATTTCTTAATTTAATATTATCTAAAAATACTATTTTTTATTTAAAAACCATTTACAATGTAACAATAATGACATGAATGTATATTCATTATATAAAAAATAAATCAGGCAATCATAGTACTAGGGTTTTGTTGCGTAACCCCTTATAACACCCTCACAAGCCCTATGAGTAAGGTGTGTGATGTTGACATATTCTTAGGGTGTCTTGGATAACATTTCTCAGTTGGTAATCTCTATCATATTAAACTTCTCCCATAGGCCATTCCGTTCAAGCTTAACATGTTTAAGCATGGCTTGGGCTATGAAAATAGTGAATCCCAGTGATGCTACCTCCTTTCCAAGCTCTAAAAATTGGGATTACTATGAATAAATTATACTTGATGAGGCTATCACTTCCTTTGTCAGAGTAAATTGGATTTGTTAAAGCCATATATTTATACTAATCATGTGATCAATATTCAATGAATATATAATAAAAGGTAACAATTCATAATATTATTTTAAAATAAAGAAACATAATACCAAGGATGTTCATATGTTTTATATAACAATTTTACATAATACAATATTTAAATAGATCAAGTGGGATTTTCATTAATAAATGTTTTGGTCATTACAGAGACTACCACCATGCGGGGAGACATGGCGGCATGGAGCATGGGTTAGGCACACAATGCGCCAGTAAAAGGAATTTTCCTTAACAAATGTTTGGGTTGTTATAGAGACCGCCACTGTGTGGGGAGACATGGCGACATGGAGCATGGTTTGGGAAAAGAGTGCATCCACATGAAGTTGGTACGTGGTGGTACCAGAGAGGGGGGAGAGTAATCTAGTAGAGGGCTACCACAATTTGATACTAAGACCGAATGAAACCTATGTCTGTGTTTAGATGATGGAAAAGATTTTAAAAATGAGGATGTAATCACAATCGTCCATATGATCACATGCGCAATCTCGGAAAAACATCTTAATAACAATTTATGATCTGATCTCCACCATTCTTCATCTCGTGTATTTCACGTTTGTACCCAAGCCATCCGATCATGTTACACGACGTTGTCTTTGAATTTTGAACCTATCGACATCGAAAATCACAAAATATAGAGCCAGACCTTCATTTTGGAACTCCATCCATAGTTGATGATTGAATCCTCATGCATTATGATCGTCTAGATGTCATGAACACATGCATGAAATTATATTTGCATGAATGAAAATGAAATGAAGAACCCGCATAGGACGAAGAAAATGCAGTTTCGAGTCCATGACATACACCTCAAGCATTCAAGATTGAGTATTGCATGTGTTCTTAATGCATGAATTTGAGGAGGATTTCATAGGGATATCAGGATCCCACATTGAATAGAAATAAAATACGAGATTCAAGGAATCTCTTATCCAATGTTTGAAATATTTAAAGCATAAGATCTTAGGTATTTCATGATTTGAATCCCACAACATATCTTCTGGGATTTTAATGGGGAGAAACACTCATCCTCTCATATAAATTGAGATCCCTCCACTGAGGTTTCTATTGTTGAAAATATTGGGAGAAATCTCTCCATCCCGATGGAATATAGAAACATACAAAGAGGTTCCATGTATCTCCTACTTGAGTAATGAAAGAAGGCCTCCTCACGATAATATTACTCGAAGGAGAAGGATTCCATGGGAACTCAACAAGATAGTTTCACTCTTGATTTATTTCTTGAAGAATATGGTATGTGAATCCTAATAGGGATATTGCATTTCACATCTTGTGTTTATGCGAACAGATTCAGAACCATGAAACCCTTCTAGATCATGAGTTAGTGTTTGATAAATCATCAAGGCATCTAATCCGTAAACTAGTCAGGTTTCATGAAGAAGAAACTGCAACCAATCATCTATTACATGAAGAAGAACATTTACACCCTCATTTTTTCATGTTTTAACCATACTATTTTGTAGGGGATTTCATTTGAAGATGAAGGAATAAAGATGGCATGTACAAATATGTATATATGCATGAATTGATGAATCCTAAGTTGTGTGTGCACATAGACCACACATATTCATGGAGGAGGAGGATAACCTATTCTAAAGAATATACCCATTAGGGTTTGAAGAATAATAGATAAAAAATTTTTAGTATGTGTGTACTCGACTAGAGAAATAAGAAGGAGAAGAAATGGAGTGGAAAATTTATGTTGAGGAACTATAAAATCCTATCTAAACATACATTCATAGGTGTATGCCCATGCACAGATAAAGAAGGAAGTGAATGCACATGCATAAAATACATTGAAACCAAACTAAACCAAGATTTTTTGTGTGAAAAGAACTATAGAAGGAATTTGATTGATTTAAATTCATCCATTCATGTCTGTACACACGTAAAGAAGGTGTTTTGTGTGAATATTGAGAAAAAGGATTATAAGTGAATATTGTGTGTTTGGGTGTACAATGAATACATTGTACATGAACACAGTTACACATAAACATTCACTATTGATAAGTCATTGAGATACCCAAAACAAGTGGATTTTGAAACCATGAAATAGAATGCACAAAGTGGATTTGTATTGAGAATGAAATCGGGAAGAGTAAAAGAATATGTTATAACCGAGTTGATAGTGATTAAGTATTCAAGAAATACATATATGACATAGTGGAAGGTCATTATTTCCTATTTAAATTCTTGAATACATTGTGTGCACCATTTTCAAACATATTATTGAGGTCGGCTCTTCATCCGAAGAAGTATTAATTTCCCGAGCATTGTTTCACTAAGGAAAATGATCAACAAAAGTGATTGGTATCATTGAGCAAGGCCAACTGACCTTAGAAAAGGCTATTAAGATTCATGAAGAGAAATAAAGGCTAGTGTGATTTAGAAAGCCCAGGAGGAAAGGGGATCATATCTACTATAGTGAATCAAAAAGAATTCAAATAAGGAAGCTACTTGTGTGACTCAAGAGCTAGAAGAACCTTGAGTGATTCTGGAAGGAGAAGAAGTCTTCAGTTTGACTATGGAGCAGGCTAGTGGGACTTTAGTAACACCGTGGGATGAAATATAAAAACCTCCTCTGGGACATAGGAGAGATATAGTGGGACTTTGTATTGACCACTGTAGTTGATAAGAATATTATAGTATAGAATTTGTGTTGGGGTGTATAACCAACACAATAAGGAGTATGACTTTGAACTAAAACTTGTAAATTGTTTTGTTCAGTGCCTTTACATTTATAGCATCATTTTTTGTATGTCTGAGAGAAAAAATAAGAGTGGATTGAGGCTTTAACATAACATATATGTTTAATTGGAAGGAATCAATTTGTAAAAAGATAAAAGGGATCACTGATTCACCCCTCCCTCTCTCATTGATTCACACTGATCTGGGCACTTCAATTGGTATCAGAGCTATGGTCACCTCTAAAAGAAATAATGGAGTCTTTATGAAGTGAGGGTTTGAATAAATAAGTGAGTAACCTCAAATGGAGATATATTCCATGACTCAAAAAAATAGAATGATGAAATAGGAATGTAAGATGAAGAAGAATATTTCTACAAATGGGGAGAAAGCTTCTATAGAAGGTAATCTGAAAGATTAAAGGGATCACCAATTGACCCCTCCCTCTCTCAGAAATTCACACTGATCTGGGCACTTGATTTGGTATCAGATATATTGTCACCTCTAATAGACCCAATGGAGTCTTTATGAAGTGATTATTTGAAGAAATGTGTGAGAATTGTCAAATGGAGATATCATCCAAGAATCAAAAAATATAATGAAGAAATAATAAAGGAAGATGAAGAAGAATATTTCATTAAATGGGGAGAAAAATTTTATTTAAGGTAATCTGAATGGTAGAACATGTGATAATTATTATCTTTATTATGACTCTTTTAAATAATATTATTATAGTTATTATGATGATTGATCAATTAGTGATCCTCAGTCTGTTCTCACATAACATCAAAATAATATCCCTAGAGAAGAGGAAAACATATTTCTACATGTTTTAATGTTCTTCCTGATAAAAAATTATAGTAGAAAGAAGATGATGATTCCATGGAAGAGGCATTGGCTATAAGGGTTTGAATACCCAACACTCTGAAAAAACTAGTGAAGGAAAATCATGAAGGAATTTTTGTTTTCAATGAAATACATGCTCAAGTTAGTAAATAATTTTAAGGAATTATTTGTGATACACAATTCATTGTGATTGTATTTGTAGAATCATTCTATGCATTTTAAAAGTTTCACAATATTTATATGGTTTTCAAAGATGCTCAAATGGAAGACAAAGCTAATAAGGTAATGGAGCATGGGAAATACTTGTAATAATTAAGGAATGTTCATGATGAAAAAAAGATATTTCTGAAGAAGAATTGGGAAATTGAGATGAGGTCTATTGAGGATGAGAAGAACTCTCTCAACATGAAATATCTAGAGTTGGAGGTAAGATTGAAGAATCAGTAATCACTATATGCTTGAATATCCCAAATACCTAGAAGAGTAGATATTTTCACTCTTGTTTTAATTGAGAACTATGATTCCAAAATGAGTATTAGATCATCCTTTAATCTAATGGAAACATCCTCCAAGAAAAAGGTACTATCCATACCATTTTTTAATCATATT
Source organism: Viscum album (assembly GCA_963277665.1). Taxonomy (NCBI): domain Eukaryota; kingdom Viridiplantae; phylum Streptophyta; class Magnoliopsida; order Santalales; family Viscaceae; genus Viscum; species Viscum album. The sequence goes on from OY728146.1 coordinate 552,773,390, forward strand.
GTAAATGTGTTTCCACAAGCTGTATAGGATGGAAGAAACATTATAAACAATTATGGATGAATAAAGGTGGTGAGAAACCTACCACCAAGGCTAGGGTTTATAGGAAGAATAATATGGAAGATGGTTCCCTAGATAGATCACAAAAATTCACAATGAACTCCAATCAACCTTACCCAGAAGAGATCAATAATTCAATATTTGTGGGTCAATGTTTGTACTGCAACATGTTTGGGAATTTTTCATTAGATTGTTGGTACAATCCTCAAAATAAAAAAGCACAAAGGTAGCCTATCTCAAAGGGGAGAAAGCTATAGAAGAAGATGAAACATCTACAGATCCAAATCCATCTGTATACTGCAAACATATTTTGAATGCTTGATAGTATCTGTGATGTATGCAATAGAAGTGGTCACAAGGTTAGTATATGTCCATCTCAACATGTATCCAAATATTATATGAAAAGGATATCACAAAAACTGTATAAGAAAGAACAATAATACTTGGGATGTAGGTCGAATAATGGTCCAATAGAAAATGCTCCCAAGAATATTTCAAGGAGGAAAGGTGACAAGACCTTGGATTCTAAATCCAAGAAGTTTAAAGGTGATGGATCCTAAAACAATAAAAGGAAAAGATGCTTATATTGTGGAATGAAAGGTCATACAATGGATCAATGCAAAAAAGACATGGAAATTAATGGAAGTAATATGAATTCAAAAAGACAATCAATTCAAGAGAAGGAAAGATTGATTAAATATATGTTTCCTAAGAAAGGAAACTTGAAAACATTTAATAATCCATATGGAAGCTCTAGATCATAATATGTTAAGAAGTAGTGTTTAGTTGTCCATCCTAATCAATTGGAAATTGCTAGAGAACATCAAAAATATGAAGAGGAAGAACTAAATAAAGTAAATTAAAAAGAGGCAACATGTTATTCCACATGAAGATGAGTTCAGATTTCATGAGATGTTGTCAGCACATGACAACCCAAGTGTCTCAAAAGTACTGTGTTTAAGGTGCATGGAGTTTGTACATCATTAAAACAAATGTATAATAGTTTAACTACGTCAAATGGGGAAGTTGAAAATTAAAAAACAAGAACCAGTGGAAGCTACTTCACTATTTGAAAAACCAAGGACAAACAATCTACACTTATTTAAGGTGAATGGAAGTAAAGGGTCTATACTGAAAATGAGAAATCAAAATGTAAAATTGAGGGGAGACACTAGCATAAAGACTACTAGGCACATTAGAGATACGAGAAAAAGATTTCTTAGGTTAAGAGGAAAATTTCATCCTTGTTTATCCTATTAAGAATCTCACATGTTTTCCATATTATTCCCTTATTATATTGTTGTATATATATTCTTACATTGCAAGTAATTAAAGGTGAAGGTCATTCTCAAGATAAGAATTGGATGATCAATGTTGAAAAAGAAAATATGAAATTACTATTCATGATTTGATAATAAGTTGAAGTGTTCCACAGTGGAAGATTTCCAACATGAATATCTTGAAGGTTATCTAATGATATTTTCCACCATAATGAATCAAAGGGATTTCACCCCTTGTGGGGAATCAAATATAAAGGATATGATATCAAGGATAATTTCATGACAAATATTGAAATTAATATCATCTCAAGAAGTTGAATCTTGAGGTATTCCAATCACACTTTCATCCCTAGTTCATAATTTTATTTATTATTTCAATTAAAGAGGAGTTCTTGATAAATGACAAGATGGGATGAAAGGCAGAGCTTTATCTTTTCACTTAAACTTTTTAATATGGTTAGTGTATTATGTGAATGATTTTGTAATTCATTGATAAATATTGTTATTTGACCACCCCTGTATAAATGTTGATACATCCTGATCCTGATTTCACATGCGTGGTTGTTTGTGGACAACACTAAAAACCATGGTAATGTCTCTCTTGTATTATACAGCAGGTTATCCCATGTAGGCATAGAGTTGATTAACTAAAGGTTGCTTTATAAGTGAACCATGTGACATCATCTGCCTCCTAGAAATATTAAAGATGTTATTATTTTAAAGGAGGAGAACATGTTTTTAAACAGACCACACTAAACATTTTCATTTGGTTTCTAGTAAGCTGGATAAATATTGGAACCAAAATTGACCCATATAATGTGTGCTACAAATTTTGATTAGTTTATATTGAAAAAAACACAAAGGGGGAGATTTTTGAGCCTTTTGTTGCATTTTTTGTCAATATGGTTTAAATATGTGCATGGATAGGTCATGATTGAAGTTGTGATGATGATTAAAGTGTCGATGCTTAATGTAATGTTGTTGACTTAATAAATACCTCACATTGATTATGTTGATGGTGTTCCACAACTAATTGAACTTTGATAATTACTATTTGACATTGGATTTTATTCTCAATCATTCTCCATAAAATATCAAATTATTGTTTGTGCTCATCTTCAATGACCAAGACATGTGTTAAAGGGAACACATTGTTTACTATAATGTTTCCATGCATTATGCTTCAATGTATGAGGGACTGAAGTGTATTACCATCCATTGTTGGATTAAGGAAGATGAGTGAAGGTCTTTTGAATTAAAATTCCAATGAAAATTGAGGACTTAATTGAATGGCCATTCCAGGATAGGAACCTTAATAATGGAATTCATAATGCATGAAGATGAGATGATTGAAATAAAAGAGAATAAAGAAGTGGAAAATGTGAGGGGAGGGGCATGGGGTTGGAATTTGAAGAGAGGTGGCCATACATGTTTGGATTACTAAGTGCCCATGAATGTTTCACTTAGAAGAATATTTTATGGGATTACATACAAAAAATAGGGCCCTCCCCAGCTAACAAAAAACATCATCACAAGGTACATGCTGGATAGGGTTAACAATGCCCAAGGGAGGCCATCAAGGCCATCCGAGAAGTGGTAGGAAAGTACGAGGAAAACCCAAATCACATGAGCGTGCCCACAAGGGCACATGAAAAATGGAATGACTGCCACTGTGTGAGGCGGTATGGTGAAAGGGAGCATGGGTTTGCCACATAGCGTTCCCGAAAGAAGCCTGTACGGGGATGTATTGGAGAGAGGAAGAGAGTAATTAGGTGAAGGGATTCCAAATATTGATACTTAAACTGAACAAAACCCATATCCACATTTTAATGTGGGGCATGATTTTAAAATACATACACAATCCTGACTGTCTATCTGATCGAACATGCAATCTCGGACACACATCATAATCGTAGTTTGTGATCTAATCTCCACCATTCATCATCTCATGCATTTTACATTTGAACCTGAGCCATCTGATCATGTTATGGTGCGTTGTCATCAACCTCCAAACCTCTCAATGCCACAACTCACCCTAGATAAAGCCAAACCTCTATGTTTAATCTCTATCCACTTTTGATGATTTAATACTCATGCCTTATGATTGTTTGGATGTCACAAGAAAATCCAGGAAATTACATTTTGATGCATGCGAATGAAATGAAGAACCTAGGCTGGCTGAAGAAAACACAGTTGTGAGTCCACAAAATGGACCTTGGGAATTCATGATTGAGTGTTGCATGCATTCTTAATTCATTCACATGAGAATGATTACACTATGTTATCAGCAGACCACGTTGAACAGAAACAAACTGATAGATTCTGTGTATCTCTTATCCCATGTTTGAAATATTTCAAGTTAAAGATCTCAGGAATTCCATGATTTGATCACCAGGGAATATCCTATGGGATTTGAACATAGAAAAATGCTCAACCTCACCTACAAATAGAGATCCTCAACTGAGGGTTCTATTGTTGAAAATATTAAGAGAAAGATATTGTTCCTAAAATAATAGAGCATTGTGTAGAGTGGTTTTGCCCAGCTTCTTCCTGCATGAAGAAATAAGGCCTCCTCATGATAATCCCACATGAATGAGAAGGCTTCCACGGGTACTCAACAAGTGATTTTCACTATTGATTTATTTTGTGATGAATTTGGTATATGAAACCTATCATGGACAATGTATTTCACCTCCCTTGTTTATGAGAACACATCTGGAACCACAAAACCCTTCTGATTCATGATTTGGTGTTTGAGAAATCCTCAAGACATCTGAAACGTGAACCAATCATATTTCACAAAGAATAAACTACACCAGATCATCTCTTGCACGAAGAAGAACAATGACACCCTCTTTTTTTCATGTTCAAACTGTACTAGTTTTTAGGGTATCACTTTTGAAGAAGAAGTAATGAAGATGGGATGTATGCATATACATATATTCATGACTTGATGAATTCTTGGTTGTGTGTGCACATAGACTACACGTAGTCAGGAAGGAGAAGAAGAACCAATTTTAATGTCCATACACATTATGGTTTGAAGAAGATCTGATAAAAAATGGATAGTGTGTGTGTAATCTATTAGAAAAATAAGGACAAGAAAATGAGTGGAAAATTTGTGTTTGGGTACTATAAAATCTTATTTAAACATACATTCATCCATGCATGCACATTCACACATAAAAAAAGAATTGCATGCACATGAATAACACATATTGAACTGAAACTAAACAATAAGTGTGTTTGAAAATAAAAAAATAAGGAATGAGATTGAATGGAATGCATCCATGAATATCTATGAACACATAAATAAGGAACTAAGTGTGCTTATTGAGAAAAAATAATTCATGTTAAGAGTGTTTGTTTGGGTGTACAAGAAATACATTGTACACGCATGAATTTATGAATAAACATGCACTATTGAGGAGTTATTGAGGTACACAAACCATGTGGATTCGAATACCATGAAATCCATACTTGAAGTATATTTTTATTGAGACTGAAGCCAGACCGAGTTACAGAAGATATTATAATCGAGTTGATAGTGATTGAGTACTCAAGACAAACTGAGCTAGCATTGTTAAAGAGCATTCCATACTATCAATATTCTTAAAGATGTTTTGAGCAAAAATTTTACACATCTCAATGAGGTTGGTTATTCATCAGAAGAAGAAAGATTTTCCCAAGCATTGTTGCACTGAAGAAACTGATCAACACAAGTGATCAGTATCATTCAGCAAGGCTAACAGACATTACCAATGGTTTTTGAAGTTTCATGAAGAGATACACGGGAAAGTGTGTTTCAGTAAGACCATGTGGAAAGAGCATCATATCATCGATAGTGAATCAAAGAGTATTTAAATAAGGAAGTTTCTCATGTGACTCAAGATCTAGATGAACCCTATCTAATTCATGAAGGAGAAGAAGACATTAGTGGGACTATAGAGCACGCTAGGGGGACTCTGGTCATACTATTGGATGCAATATAAATATCCAATTATAGGACTTAGAAGAGATACAATGGGACTCTATATCGACCATTTTAATTTATAATAAGATTATAGTGGAGAATCTTTGTTCTTGAGAATAACCAACACATCAAGGAGTATGGATTTGAATCGAACCTTTTAAATCCCCCTGTTTAGTGCCTTTACATTTAAAACATCAGTAGAGGTAAGGATGATTAAAAATAGAAGAATTGATCTTGGATTTTTCCAACCACATAGGTATATCTAAAAAGAATAAATTTGTGATAAGTTTAAAGGGATCACTGATTCACTGCACCCCATCTCAGTGATTCACACTATTTTGGGAACCTCAAAGGGTTTTCCTGAGATAAAGTAGGAAAAAATAATAAATAAAATAAAAAGTAACGTAATTGGAAATAAAGTAATTATGAATGACCTAAGAACCCATGAAATACTCTCACATCCTCGAAAAATAGATTTAGAACTAGTTTAATTGAAGTGTAATAATAAATAACGTCATAAAACCACCCATAGGTCCAAGATTCAGGTTAGTTTCCTTCCCTTTCAAAGAGAAATTTGATCAAGAAGAGATGATGTAAGGGATAGAGAGTGACATTAGGGTTTAAATAGAAATAGGGATAAATGTAGAAAAAATAATTACTTTAATAAAACTTATCCTGTGTTATATGGTAAAAAAATACAAATAATAGAAAAAAATAAAGAAACCCTAAAGATATAGAATGTCCCTATGACTTCACTCTAATGGAGGTGCATGAATATCCTTAATCATGGGGGAAATTATTCTTTTATAGGATAGGGGTGCCACCAATTGGTATTCAAATTCCGGATCTTCTATATCTCCCTTAAAGATCACCACCAGATTCATTCTACCAAAAGTTTGATCGTGTTAGAAAAAATTATGTAATAAATTTGAGAATGGTTTCTTCTTTAAATCGTTATATATATATATATATCATGTGTTTTATACAAAATTTTATATTAATCCTATATGTTTATTAAATGTTATATCCTAGTTACATTAGAAATTTATTCTAGCTAATAAGAATCATTCATTTTTAGAAATCATATTTACTATGAATTTAATGCATTGATATTAGAAGAATCATCTGGGTCTTGAGTTATAAAATATGGGAATATGGATATTCTATTTCTCATTTTATAATATTTCTCCGATTTTATTCATTTACAAGATATATTCCCATATTAAAAAATCTCTTGAATAATGCATCGATATTTTGTCTGAAACATTGAAATATTTTAAGCCTCAAAATGATGGATTTAGATTTTAATCCATAAAAATTAAACGAATAAAATGATGTATTGAAGCCTAAAAAACTAATTTCTTAAATTAAATCTTTTTATAAAATGTTATATCCAAAATAATTAAGTTAAAAATATTTTTTATATTGTAAAATAGGAAATTTTCCAACTAATCCTAAAATGATTCTAAAACCATACTATATGATAATTGTAACTAAAGTGTCACTTTTGTGAGATTAAAACCATAGAAATTTTTATACAAATATTCATTAAAATTGAATGTGTGAGACCCTAAACATGTATTTTTTGAATTTTTTTTTCAAGTGATATTAGTATTATTCCAAGGATTCCTGAACCATATGGTGAAATAATTTGACTAGGCCAGAATTAAAATTTTTAATTTTTAATCTTAACCATACTTCCTTTTAACTACACTATGGCTTCTTTAATCCCCCATTCTAACCCTCTGCAATCTCAATACATTGAATTATTTTTATCCTCCCGTTACCTCGTTTTTAGCTTGTGGGTTCATAAATAAGATTTATTAAGATTTGATCATGTATGTGGCTCTCTTACTCTTCCCTATTATTTCATTTCTGAAATCCCTTATTCTATATTTCTAATATTTCCATGGTTTCTAAGAGATTATTTCAAAATTAGATTTTATTTTAGTGTTTTTTAGTTTTAGTGCCTTCTATCAAGATATAAGGGTCAAACCCTTCTAATCTAGTGGAATATCATTATCCACCAAAGAGTTTCATGATTGGTGATTGGTTATTCTATGCACCTTTAAATATTTTCTAAACCATTATTTTGTTTAATTCTTCAAATATTATTTAATTATAATTAATAATGTGTCAAACAATATAATGATAAATTTAATAAATATTTAAATTTCATATTGTTTTCATTGATTAGATGAAAGTAGATGACTTGAATATTTCTTGGTTGGATTTATATTCTGACCTGAAATTATAGTGGATTTTAAAATTCCTCCATTAATCTCTTTTGGAATAATTTTTATTTTTTATAGAAATTAGTATGGGTTTTTAGGCTTTGTAAAATGATGCATTCAATTGAACTATTAAAACTATAAGAATCTTTGTGATGTAAAATATCAAGGAAAAATATATACTAATGATGCAAGATTAATTATGTTTGAGATCATTTTGTATATTGTATGTTCCAACTATGTAAAACAATGCAAATTATTTGAAGACTGGTGTAAAAAATTGGATTATAGGGGAAAAGAGGACATGTAGTATGTTATAGGTCAAGAAGGATACCCTTTATCTGGGAAGTAATTTATTTTTCCCAATATAGTCCCACACAACAACATGGTAAGACATATATAGTGGTTTTTTTATTTAGTTGGCCATTATTATCCCAGGCCAAGGAATGATCATACTCAACCTAATGGATCATATATACTCTGGATATATTAGTACAAAATCAATGACACTTACAAATAGTTCCTTATGGTTTTTTCATGATTAGTTATTGATACTTTAAACACTCCTATTTAAATTAAATTCATCATTTTGATCTCTTTATTTAAAAATGGATTAATTTCAACTCACAATTACATCTTATTTTCATTAATATTAAAATCATTCTTTTAAACATTTTAGTTCCAACTAACAAGATATGATATTTTATATTCGTTTATATGGTGTATACTGTAACATCCCAAGTAAGTAATGAATAATAGATATTTTTATCTATGTCTATTAATGATTATGATAGTGTTTTAGAGGCTTAAAATGAAAATAAATCCAATCTTAAGCATTGAATACACTAATATTCTTAAAAGATTGTTTTACTACCTTATGATGGAAAACCCTTTTTAAATCTATTTTTGACAATTTTATAAACTATGTTTGTCAAAATAAACTTATTATTTATTATTGGGACATCAAAATTTACTTTGTGTGAATTTTTGGTATTTTTCTGACAATGTTCATTTTTTAATGAATAGTGAAAAATACTGCATTTTACATCAAAACTACTTTTTAATATAATTAATTTATATGATTAGATTATCTTTTGAATTGGTCTTAATGTGTAATATGAATATATTTTTACCATTTAATCCAATGGTGGTCATTGGAATCAATTTCACTTTGAAATTGGACTCATACTAGTGTCAATCTTTTGATACTTATTGTTTCATAAAAACACGCTATTTGCTCTGACAGTGGGAATTAATTATTAAATTAATTAATGTGACTTATATGTTTTGAATTTTGTAAAATAGACTTCATTTTTGAATTCGTAATATCAAATATATCTTTGGGTGAATTTTTGGTAATTTTCTGAAAAACTTCAATTTTTGATGAATAGTGAAACCACAAAGTGGTACTTATAAAGACTGATTTTCTGTTTAAATGAAATTTTGCCATCATTGTGTTTTGAATTTCAAAAATCCGACATACATCGTTGACATTAAGAAGTAAAATGTGGTTCAATGAGATTATAATAATTTTTTGGTGAATAGTAACTTATTAAGTTTTTAATCGCGATTAGTGGTAATTAGTGTAGTTTAAGGAAAAAATAATGCTTTAATAAACTAAAATGAGCTTGAAACAAGTCCTACCATCATTGGTTGTGTCATGGACGACCAAGAAAAGCCATGGGTCAACTTGGGGACCCCATGGAGACACTTTGGTTGGGAAATGACATAAATAACTTTTTATTTAATGTAAAAGTAAAAATGACACAAATATAATATGTTTTACAAAAACAATTTTTACATGGGGTTATAAAGATAATATTTTTGATTATAAATATTCATTGGAAATCTAAAAAGATTTCCCACATCATAGTATTTTTTTTATAATTTTTAGACATTAAATAAATTAAATTATTTATGACATAATAATGATGCGGCGATGACATCATTATTTGACGATTTAAATAAAATGGAAAGATAATGTAAAATCTATGAACTAAACATGTCCAAAACCAATTGGATGAGTGGATTTAGAACCCTTATCACCTTATCCACGAATTATATAATGTGGGACATTTTAAAACCGAAACACGTTTTCAAATAAAGTAATATTTCTTTACTTTCCAAAAGTGTCCCTCCTCTCCTCTTATAAAAGGCCCCCAAATCTACCTCATTTCACACACTCCTCAAGCCTTTGGATCGGCCAAACCCTGTCCATTTACTCTCTCCACATCCCTCTCCTCATCCTATAGGATTCCCTTTGGTCAGAATCCTTTCAAAGGAAGCCTTTAGGGTCAAATCAAAAGGAGTTACACTTTTAAAGGTAATTCATTCTCTCATGTTCATTTGTTTTATTTTGTTTCTCCAACCCCCTAAACTCTTTTTATTTACTTCTTTTGTAAAAACAACAGTATCTTAAATATACTAGGATGTTTTTATAAGATTTATTTGAGCTACACTCTCACACAACAACATCAAATGGTTAAAGAACATACGATTTCCGTGGATGGCGAAATTTTGCCTCCTAAAACGATGATTGTTCAATACTCATTTAACACCTTCAAAGGTGGCCATTATGATGTCACTATTTTTATATATGATATATAATATGTTTATGTTTTCCTTAAGCTTCTGTTTTTTTCATTTTGGGCCTACCTTTATGGTTTCCATTATGGGTAAACACGATATCTTCATTTTAGGAAGTGCGGTCTGCCGCCCCCTGAAAGTGATTTGATTCGTTAATACCATATGTGGGATGTGTAAAGGATAAAGTTAATGATATTATATATGTTATTATACTGTAATTATAACATACTCTTATATCATTATGATTCCATTCCAGAAAATACGAAATAGAAATGGAAGTAGCGTTCATGCGTATGTACGGCTTACCGTCTCCATGAACGGTGCATTTCATTTCTTATCTCTGAATGTGATGTAATATTATAAATACATGTATATCATGAATATATATGATATATATTTTATCCAAATCATTAATATCATTCTGTATATAACTAACCTTTGACCAAATTAACAACATGTAAGTGTAAGAAGTTTATTTTTGACTTAAGAACCAAATACCGACAAAATGAACACTATTAACTTAAATGATTACATGATGTTCATAACATGGTATAAAAGGAATAATGAACTTGAAAAAGGTTCATAAGCAAGTAGATATTAACTCAAGTTTATTATTCAGGAGATTAAAGAACAGTCGGGTCAAGTCGGATACGAGGTGTGGGACTTCGTCTCAATCTCCTTTCATTGAGGCATATTTTATTTTATACACAAATTTCTTTTATACGGTGTATAAACCCCTTTGACTTTTACGTTTATTCAAAAAGAATATTTTTTATACGAAGCGTTTACTAAACGAAAAAAGGGAATGTTTTTGTCGTACGTATGCGGCGACAATGACTTCTCCGCCGTCGTGACCATTATTTGAGTTTCGGCTTTCTCTACAAGCCATACCTTCTTTTTAAAAGAAAAATAAATACCATGTTTTACTTTTCTTTTATTTAGGTATTGAAAATGGTTTTAATAATTTTTTTATATCAATGTGTTGTATTGATATCTCGTGATTGAAATGTGGAAATTTTATGTTCCTTTTATGCATGTTTTATGTGATATGATTATGTTATGGTTCTTGGGCATTATTATGAAGGCGGGTGGTTCTGTGATAAACTAAGGGCGGGTGAGCCCGTTATAGCTCTCCAATGCATTGGGTAACGCGAAGGAGTGAAACATTAAGGTTTCTCCGAAGAGATTTAGGGAATATACTATGATGGGTATTCCAAACGTAACCAAGAGGGTTACTCCCTACGTAAGAATGTTATGAATGCCTCAAGTTACCTTTATGTCTTATGATTTCTATGATTTATTCATGATTTTATGAGGTATGATAAAGTGACTATGTTTTATGGGTAAAGTATGATTTCATTCTTATGTATATATGAACTCATGTTTCCTTTCCATGTTTTTATAACCCATACTGAGCTTTTTATGCTCATCCCATGTTTTTTTGAAATGTTTTTAACAGGTCAAGGGAAAGGTACATGATATGATGATAGTGTCAAGGAAGTGTCAAGAAATAATCCATGTTTTATTTTAAATGTGTTTCCATTGATGGGAATGAAGAATACTATCTTTATGTAACCACTTTGTTTATATGTGGAATGTAATGCAAGTTTTATGATCTAATTCTCTAAAATTCTAAACCCGAAAAGATCCTCAATGTGTAATCTTGTAATAACTCAAGATTAAGTAAGGTTTAAGGATGGGACCTTATAGTTGGTATCAGAGGTCGGTTTAGATAACTTTAGGAGTTAGAATTCTATTAAATGATTATCCAAAAAAAATTTCTTTGAAGTGATATAGCATTTGAATATTACCATGTTGCATCATCTAAGACATGTTTGTTCAGAATGGTTTTCCGCAGAGGAAACAGGGAGGCAGTTCTAGGAAGGCATACATAAGGAAATAACCTTCTGAATCAGCATCCTGAGATGGTCGGAATTGGAACAGAACAGTTTCTTGCAGTAATGGCGCAGTTGACTCAGGCTATAAATGGTGGTGGTATCCATGCACGAGATCAGCCAGATCAACCGCAGAGGAACATGTCAGTTGTGGAACATTTCATGAGGCAACATCCCCCATCATTCAGATGATCATCTGACCCTATGATAGCTGAAGGATGGATTAAAGCACTGGAGAAGATTTTTATGTCATGGGGTGTTCAAACAATCAAAAGGATAATCTTGCTATTTACCGTTTGGAGGGTGAAGCAGATCAGTGGTGGTCTATGGTTAAAAATATCAGGGATGCCGATGAGATTGATGCTCTTGACTGGGATGAATTCAAAGGTATGTTTCTTGAGAAGTATTTTCCTAAGGCTATTCGACTTAGGATGGAAAAACAATTATTGGAATTGAGGCAAGAGGAAGACTCAGTCGCTACCTATGAAGAAAGGTTCACTCGATTGGCAAGGTATGCTCCAAATTTTATCCGAGACCTTGATAGTAAAATCAATCGTTTTTACTCAGGATTAAAGTCAAAATATCGAAGGGAATTAACTTCTCGTGAGTTTAAAAGTTATAAAAATCTTGTTCGATGTGCTGAGAAGGTGGAAATAGAGTTTTCTGATGACCAAGTGTTCTATAACAACCAATATAAGAAGAGACCGAGGTGGCAGGAGAAAGGTAAGAATTCTTCAAAAAAGTCTAATGGTAAGAGAACTAAGTTTCCAGTTTGTGATAAATGTGGCAAAAGGCATGCTGGGGAATGTCTTCTGAATTCTGGATAGTGCTACCGATGTGGTAAGATGGGACATAAGGCTCGTGATTGCACTGAAAAGGATCAAGATGAAGGTAAGAACAAATTTTATTTACAGTTAGTGAAATTTTATAAGTACAATGAGATGGGTCACTATGAAAACAAGTGTCCGGCAAAGAGCTTGTGTGATGGGAAGCAGTTAGACTACAAGCATAAAGGGGTGGTGAAATCCTTTTCAACTACTTCAGCAGATGTCGGGCCATCAAATGAAGTTGTATCAGGTACTTTGTTTGTTTTTTCAGATTATGCTAGTGTGTTGTTTGATTCGGGGTCTACACATTATTTCATCTATGAAACCTTTTCTAGTAAAATAGGAATACCATCTCAAGAAATGACTCCTGAACTTTTTTTAAAAACACCTGGGGGAAATTTTGAGGCAAAAAGAATTTATAAGAATCTTCCTATCCTTATATGTGGAAAGAACCTACTTGAAAACCTTATTGTTCTACCTCTAGTAGAGTTTGATGTTATCCTGGGTATGGATTGGCTCTCTATTTACCATGCTAAGATTGACTGTAGAGCTAAAGAAGTTTCTTTTCAGAAATACTTTCAGTTTTTTTACAGGAATGAACCCTTACTTTTGATAAAATATCAAGAGGCCGAGAACCTTGTAAAAGATGGAAATGAATGTTACCTTGCACACGTCATTGAAAATAAAGGAACTGTTCAGATTAATGATGTGCCAGTGGTAAATGAGTATCCTGATGTTTTTCCTTATGAGTTGCCTGGAATAATACCAGATCGAGAAGTTGAATTTACTTTTGACTTAGTTCCTGATGCTAAGCCAATTTCAAAACCCCCTTATTGAATGGAACAAATTGAACTTTTAGAGTTGAAGGAGCAATTGCATGATTTATTAGAGAAAGGTTTCATTAGACCTAGCACATCACCATGGGGTGCTCCTGTTTTATTTGTTAAAACGAAAGATGGTTCTATAAGACTTTGCATTGATTATAGAGCCTTGAATAATATCACTGTTAAGAACAAATATCCTTTCCATCATATCGATGATTTTTCTGATCAGCTCCAGGGAGCTCAGTTTTTTTCAAAGATTGACCTGAGATCGGGGTACCATCAGCTGAAGGTAAAGGAGGCAGATATTCTGAAGACCGCATTCTGTACGAGATATGGCCATTATGAATTTGTATTAATTCCTTTTGGGCCAACCAATGCACCTACTGTATTCATGGATTTAATGAATAGAATTTTCCTTGAGTTCTTGGATAAGTTTGTGGTGGTTTTCATTGATGATATTTTGGTGTTTTATAAAAGTAAAGAGGAGCATGAAAGACATTTAAGGGTTATCTTGCAAACCTTAAAAGAAAAGAAACTATATGGGAAATTCAGCAAGTGTGAGTTTTGGTTGCAACAAATTTCTTTCCTTGGTCACATTGTTTATAAAGATGGAATAACTGTTGATCCTGCAAAAACAAAAGTTGTGGAAGAATGGCCAAGACCCACAAATGTAACCGAGATTCGTAGCTTCCTTGGTTTGGCGGGCTATTACCAAAGGTTTGTTACAAATTTTTCACGGTTATCTAGTCCAATGACTAAGCAACTCGGAAGGGTGTTAAGTTTATCTGGACAAAAGAATGTGATGATTGTTTTCAGGAATTGAAAAGAAGATTAGTGAATGCTCCAGTTTTGGCACTACCTTCCAGGAATGGTGAGTTTGTTATATACAGTGATGCTTCATTGAAAGGACTTGGTTGCGTCCTAATGCAGAATGATCAGGTAATTGCTTATGCTTCACGACAGTTGAAAACTCATGAGGTAAATTACCCTACACATGATTTGGAATTAGCTGCTGTTGTTTTTGCTTTAAAATTTTGGAGGCATCATTTGTATGGAGTAAAGTGTGAAATATATACCGATCACAAAAGTTTAAAGTATATATTCACTCAGAAAGAGTTAAAAATGAGATAGAGGAGATGGCTAGAATTAATCAAGGATTATGATTGTACAATTCATTACCATCCGGGAAAAGCAAATAAAGTGGATGATGCTTTGAGTCGAAAAAGTAATGCTTCATTAACAATATTGCGTTTGGAACGTGATCCTTTGGTTAAGGATTTGATGAACTTTGGCATAGAATTTGTTGGTGCAAGAAGTCCTTCTGTTTTGTTTCAGGTATCAGTGAGATCATCTCTATCAGATAGAATCAAGCAAGCACAGAAGCAAGACAGTGAGTTGCAGAAAAAGGTAGAGCTGGTTCAGAAAGGTAAGTTCCCTGAATTCAACATTGATAATGATTGTGTTTTGAGATTTGGGAGGAGATTGTTTGTGCCTTGTGATTCATAGTTGAAGAGAGAGTTGTTATGTGAAGCTCATAGTTCTTCGTTTTTAGTTCATCCGGGCAGTACTAAGATGTATAGAGATCTGCGGGAGTATTACTGGTGCGATGGAATGAAAAGGGACATTGCAGATTTTACTGTGAAGTGTTTGACATGTCAATAGGTTAAAGCAGAGCGGCAGTTACCAAAAGGGATGCTTCAGCCTTTACCAGTGCTAGAGTGGAAATGGGAGAATATATCCATGGACTTTGTTGTGGGATTACCGAAGACATCTCAAGGTAATAATGCAATCTGGGTTATTGTTGATCGCTTGACCAAATCTGCTCAATTCCTTGCTATACGAGATACTTTCTCTCTTGATCAACATTCCCGTTTGTATCTTAAAGAAATAGTCAGGTTACATGGAGTTCCTCTCTCCATTGTATTGGATCGTGATCCCAGGTTTACTTCTAACTTTTGAAAAGGCCTTCAGAAGTCGTTGGGTACTGAATTAAATTTTAGTACAGCTTTTTATCCTCAATCAGATGGGCAGTCAGAGCGAACAATTCAGACATTGG
This sequence comes from Viscum album, assembly GCA_963277665.1. NCBI lineage: Eukaryota > Viridiplantae > Streptophyta > Magnoliopsida > Santalales > Viscaceae > Viscum > Viscum album. Next base: position 552,789,119 of record OY728146.1, read on the forward strand.
AGGATATGCTACGAGCTTGTTCTATGGATTATCAGGGAAGTTGGGACCAACATCATTCTTTGGTTGAATTTTCATATAATAACAATTTTCATTCCAGTATACAGATGGCACCATTTCAGGCATTATATGGGAAGCGGTGTTGAACTCCAGCTTTCTGGGATGAATTGGGTGAAAAGAAGTTGATGGGACCAGAATTGGTAGAAGAGATGGCAGAAAAAGTTCAGCTGATTCAGAAACACATGAGAACAGCTCAGAGAAAGCAGAAGAGTTATGCGGATAAACGGAGGAAGGATCTATCTTTTGAGGTAGGTGATCATGTTTTTCTCAAAGTATCACCATGGAAAAGTGTGATGAGATTTGGTAAGAAAGGAAAGTTGATTCCAAGGTTCGTTGGACCATACGAAATTCTGGAGAGAGTTGGATCAGTTGCATACCTAGTGGATTTACCTCCGAGTTTATCTCAGGTACACAATGTTTTTCACGTTTCGATGTTGAGAAAGTATATGCCAGATCCATCTCATGTTTTGAGTCCAGAGGTAGTTCAGCTGGAAGAGAACCTATCTTATGAGGATCAACCGGTCCAGATTCTTGACCACAGGGAGCAAGTGTTACGGAATAAGGTGATTCACCAGGTAAAGGTTTTGTGGAAAAACCACATGATGGAAGAGGCAACATGGGAGTCTGAAAATGCAATGAGGGATAAGTACCCCCATTTATTCGATAAGTAAATAAATTGCGGGGACGCAATTTTCTAAAGGGGGGAAGGATGTAACATCCCAAGTAAGTAATGAATAATAGATATTTTTATCTATGTCTATTAATGATTAAGATAGTGTTTTATAGGCTTAAAATGAAAATAAATCCAATCTTAAGCATGGAATACACTAATATTCTTAAAAGATTGTTTTACTGCCTTATGATGGAAAACCCTTTTTAAATCTATCTTTTGACAATTTTATAAACTATGTTTGTCAAAATAAACTTATTCTTTATGATTGGGACATAAAAATTTACTTTTTGTGAATTTTTGGTATTTTTCTGACAATGTTCATTTTTTAATGAATAGTGAAAAATACTGCATTTTACATCAAAACTGCTTTTTAATCTAATTTATTTATATGATTGTATTATCTTTTGAATTGGTCTTAATGTTTAATATGAATATATTTTTACCATTTAATCCAATGGTGGTCATTGGAATCAATTTCACTTTGAAATTGGACTCAAACTAGTGTCAATCTTTTGATACTTATTGTTACATAAAAACACGCTATTTGCTCTGACAGCGGGAATTAATTATTAAATTAATTAATGTGACTTATATGTTTTGAATTTTGTAAAATAGACTTAATTTTTGAATTCATAATATAAAATATAGCTTAGGGTGAATTTTTGGTAATTTTCTGAAAAACTTCAATTTTTGATGAATAGTGAAACCACTAAGTGGTACTTATAAAGACTGATTTTCCGTTTAAATGAAATTTTGCCATCATTGTGTTTTGAATTTCAAAAATCCGACATACATGGTTGTCATTAAGAAGTAAAAAGTGGTTAAATGAGATTATAATAATTTTTTGGTGAATAGTAACTTATTAAGTTTTTAATCGCGATTAGTGGTAATTAGTGTGGTTTAAGGTAAAAATAATGCTTTAATAAAATAAAATGAGCTTGACACATGTCCTACCCTCATTGGTTGTGTCATGGCCGACCAAGACATGCCATGGGTCAACTTGGGGACCCCATGGAGACACTTTGGTTGGGAAATGACATAAATAACTTTTTATTTAATGTAAAAGTAAAAATGACACAAACATAATATGTTTTATGAAAACAATTTTTAGATGGGTTTATAAAGATCAGATTTTTTATTATAAATAGTCATTGGAAAGATAAAAAGATTTCCTACATCATAGTATTTTTTTATAATTTTTAGACATTAAATAAATTAAATTATTTATGACATAATAATGATGCAGCGATGACATCATTATTTGACGATTTAAATAAAATGGAAAGATAATGTATAATCTATGAACTACACATGTCAAAAACCAATTGGATGAGTGGATTTCTAACCCTTATTACCTTATCCACGAATTATATAATGTGGGACCTTTTAAAACCGAAACACATTTTCAAATAAAGTAATATTTCTTTACTTTCCAAAAGTGGCCCTCCTCTCCTCTTAAAAAGGCCCCCACCTCTACCTCATTTCACACACTCCTCAAGCCTTTGGTTCGGCCAAACCATGCAAATTTAATCTCTCCACATCCCTCTTCTAATCCTAGAGGATTCCCTTTGGGACGAATCCTTTCAAAGGAAGCCTTTAGGCTCAAATCAAAAGGAGTTACACTTTTAAAGGTAATTCATTCTCTCATGTTCATTTGTTTTATTTTGATTCACCAACCCCCTAAACTCTTTTTATTTACTTCTTTTGTAACAACACCAGTATCTTCAGTATACTAGGATGTTTTTATAAGATTTATTTGAGCTACACTCTCACACAACTACATCAAATGGTTAAAGAACATACGGTTTCCGTGGATGGCGAAATTCTGCCTCCCGAAACGATGATTATTCAATACTCATTTAACACCTTAAAAGGTGTCCATTATGATGTCACTATTTTTATATATGATATATAATATGTTTATGTTTTCCTTAAGCTTCTGTTTTTTTCATTTTGGGCATACCTTTATGGTTTCCATTATGGGTAAACATGATATCTTCATTTTAGGAAGTGCGGACTGCCGCCCCCTGAAAGTGATTTGATTCGTTAATACCATATGTGGGATGTGTAAAGGATAAAGTTAATGATATTATATATGTTATTATACTGGAATTATAATATACTCTTATATCATTATGATTCCATTCCAGAAAATACGAAATAGAAATGGAAGTAGCGTTCATGCGTACGTACGGCTTACCGTCTCCATGAACGGTGCATTTCATTTCTTACCTCTGAATGTGATGTAATATTATAAATACATGTATATGATGAATATATATGATATATATGTTATCCAAATCATTAATATCATTCTGGATATAACGAACCTTTGACCAAATTAACAACATGTAAGTGTAAGAAGTCTATTTTTGACTTAAGAACCAAATACTGAAAAAATGAACACTATTAACTTAAATGATTACATGATGTTCATAACATGGTATAAAAGGAATAATGAACTTGAAAAAGGTTCATAAGAAATTAGATATTAACTCAAGTTTATTATTCAGGAGATTAAAGAACGGTCGGGTCAAGTCGGATACGAGGTATGGGACTTCGTCCCAATTTCCTTTCATTGAGGCATATTTTATTTTATACACAACTTTCTTTTATACGGTGTATAAACCCCTTTGACTTTTACGTTTATTCAAAAGGAATGTTTTTTATACGAAGCGTTTACTAAACGAAAAAAGGGAATGTTTTTGTCATACGTATGCGGCGACAACGACTTTTCCGCCGTCGTGACCGTTATTTGAGTTTCGGCTTCCTCTACAAGCCATACCTTCTTTTTAAAAGAAAAATAAATACCATGTTTTACTTTTATTTTATTTTGGTATTGAAAATGGTTTTCACAATGTTTTTATATCAATGTGTTGTATTGATATCTCGTGATTGAAATGTGGAAATTTTATGTTTCCTTTATGCATGTTTTATGTGATATGATTATGTTATGGTTCTTTGGCATTATTATGAAGACTGGTGGTTCTATGATAAACTAAGGGCGGGTGAGCCCATTATAGATCTCCAATGCATTGGGTAACGCGAAGGAGTGAAACATTAAGGTTTCTCTGAAGAGATTTAGGGAATATACTGTGATGGGTATTCCAAACGTAACCAAGAGGGTTACTCCCTACGTAAGAATGTTATGAATGCCTCAAGTTACCTTTATGTCTTATGATTTCTATGATTTATTCATGATTTTATGAGGTATGTTAAAGTGCCTATGTTTTATGGGTAAAGTATGATTTCATTCTTATGTATATATGAACTCATGTTTCCTTTCCATGTTTTTATAACCCATACTGAGCTTTTTATGCTCATCCCAAGTTTTTTTTGAAATGTTTTTCACAGGTCAAGGGAAAGGTACATGATATGATGATAGTGTCAAGGAAGTGTCAAGAAATAATCCATGTTTTATTTTAAATGTGTTTCCATTGATGGGAATGAAGAGCACTATCTTTATGTAACCACTTTGTTTATATGTGGAATGTAATGCAAGTTTTATGATCTAATTCTCTAAAACTCTAAACCCGAAAAGATCCTCAATGTGTAATCTTGTAATAACTCAAGATTAAGTAAGGTTTAAGGTTGGGGCCTTATATACACAGTGAGATCCAACATGGCTTATAATGATCCCACAATACATATAATAATTTCTTGTATATGAAACCATTTTTTGAATGATGTAGTTATAATAAAAGCTCTTCTTAGAGGTGGTGGTTGTTATTGTAATATTGTATCAGGTTTTGAGGAGGCAAATTAAATGGAGGTGACCATTATGATAAATATATATGTGGAGAAATAGTTTTTTTTTTTAATTTTGGATTCTATTTTTATAGTGTATTTAAAAAATCACTCAATAGAATCCCAAATAGATCAGATAAAGAATTTAGTAATACCTCCCAATATTCTAGATTCTTTGACTAGAGACAACATCTAATAATCAAAATTATAGAGGCTACACTCTTTATATGAGTACCATCAATAATAGTTAATAACTAATCATAATCATAAGAAATAATCTGAGTACAGAAGGACAAAAATAAAAAATATAATAATAAATGAATATACTATCATAAAATGAAATATCCAAAAATATATCACACTAATATTATTACAAACAATTAAAAAATGAATAAAAATTAAATTTCGGTTCAACTATAACTCGAACCCTCGCCCCAACCTCATCTCAAAATTGAGTTGATATTCTAAAATGCAATCAACTGTGCAACCTCTACTTAGTCTTACATATCTTTATAATATTTTGATGTGAACCATAGTTCTTATAAAGGATGTGTGAAATAAATCCCAATAGGGTATCATTATGTATCCCAATTTTATTCCATCATATACAAGTGTATTCTTGAGGAAAATAAATAATCGAAATAAACTACTTAGATGCATGAATTTTGTGACATTGAGTGATAAAAAGAACACCATGATAGCCAACCATACTTACACTATCCAATTACCAATGAATAAGTTACTTTAGACCACAAAACTCGATTGATGCACTATAACTCAGGTTAGGGTATCATACAATTCAATTAACACTACCCTCTCACTTACAGTTGGGTCTATACAATCCATCGATAATATTATACCAAGATATGACATATACCCTGTTTCTCAATGTAGGGTACCCAACGATATCCTATGTGAAAACCCTATCCCTCAATGTGGAACCTACTATATCCCTCCCACTCTTGTTGTGTCCATGAATAAAATCCCATAAAACATCATATTGACTTCTCCCCTCTGACATAGGGTGGGTCTCAAATCACATTTAGTAACACATGACATCGACATCTCACATCCAAGTTGTGGTGGGTCTCATATAATGTCTCATTCTACACTATAAAAACCAAACCTCTCTTTTTAAAGGTGGGTCTCATAATCACAACTTGGACTAATCCTTCTCAATGAGTGTTTTCCCTACCCAAAACCCCACAGTAACTGTGAATCCTAATATATAGTCTCATCATTAACCACTATGTCATAGATGACATATACACATAGAAACAAGATTGTAAATATAAACCCACCATCCAGAACACTCGATCTCTGAAAGAAACACTGCGTCTTTGTAAGCCTCTCACACTATCAAGAAATATTATATGCATCATGAAACATAGATCTTGTTTCCCGAAATCTAGGCCTTTCCATCAAGGTGAAGCACTTCATGAAAAAGACATATAAGAAAAAGTCACAATCCAAAATTAACCATTTCCGATTAATATGAAAAACCAAATTAATTCCCCATATCACACCTAATGGAATCCACAATGTCCTTTAAGAGTTACCTAATCATTTACAATTGATGACAACCTACCCTTGTCACCCCACAATGATCCAAAAACTCCGAGGACCTGTTTAACCCTTCCCCCAAGAGGAAAATTCTAATTCACACATCAGTGACTATACAAAATCCCTATATAATTTTCCACACCTTCCCTAATATCCACATAGAAACTCATTTCCCGATATCAAAAAAATTACCTCAATCAATGTTCTCGTGTCATCTCACATCTCCCATTAAAATATCTCTCAAACTAATAACCTAGAAGAAACCCTCTATATAATGACGCATCAAGCACCATAGGGCCTATCTCACCAATAAAAAATCAATAACTGTAATCTACCCTCTAGATTGTGTTCCCAACCAAATGCGAGATGGATGGTCATGTCAGCTATCATACCTTTTAATAATCCCTTCATGCCAATAATAGTAACCCTGATAAACCATTATGACCTATTTAAAACTCATCTCAAGCCCTAAGACCTATCTTGAGTCTCCTGTAAAAAATATATACATCCTCTAACCCATGAATTGATGTTTTCGGGTGCTTCTAAAATGAACAAAGTTAAAAAAACACTTACTCTAGCTCAAAGAGGCACTAGGGCACCAAACCTCTCTACCAAGAGTTCTCTCACATCCCATCCATTTTACTTGAATTTGAATATAAAATAAATCATTCACAATCAGGAATCAAAATTTATGTTGTTATGTATTATAGGGACAACCTACATTATTCATGATGTTTCCACCTTATCATTACCCCACTTCCCCTTATCCATGCCTTACCAAAGTCGCCCTAAGACAAGCCAATGACCGAGACCCTATCTAAATCCTTTTAATTTTCCTAAATTGATTATAAAACATTTATGATTAATTTTCCATAATTATAATAATTATAATCAATTATACAAATTAATACAATGTTTCATAACCATAGAAAAATCCATGAGTAATGTAGCACCACCAATACTATAACCAACCATATGTGTATGGTCTATGAAACTCCCTTGAAACTTCTATGAGAAAACCCATATCATATGATTACAATATTAGAACAATGTTAATGTAATTAAATTTAGTTTCCCATATAATATTTATTTAGGATTTACCTCAACTGAAATAGTGAAAGGAGAAATTATCTTATTATTCTAGAACTTCCTCTATCCAATTCACATGAAATAACATATAATTAGGATAATTCCACCATACTTCAGTGTAATTACCTCTCAAATAGTAACTCCAAATCTCTACAAATAATATGGTGAGATATAATAATAAGAATATGGGAAGAAGATAGAAACCATATGAATGAATACTTTTAACCCCCAATGATTACCCTTCATCAACGGGGAACCAATAAATGAAGTTTGACGGAAGATGAAGGGTGAAAGGAACTCCCCCAAAATCCCATTTCCCATAAAATAGAATGGTTCTTCATTTTGAAATTATATCCACGATCAAATTTTTGAAATCCTAGTTTAGTACCCATTGGGTACTGGGAATATATGTACCCACTATTTGGTCTTCTACTATCCACTTGATACCCAACCACCAGGTTTCCAATGGTTGTCCAAGGAGTAATATCCCTTTATAAATGAAACATGGTACTCGATGACTTCATATTGCGTACCTAGTTCCCCTTACTATAATTTCAGCAACAAGTCCACCACAACCCTACTCAGATGGTCCAATGATCACCAAATAAGACTAATAATTCTCCAACCACACCCAAAATCATCTCCTAGAGATATACAAATGCTCATATTTCCAATCTGAATCTAAATTATTTAATCACCTCTACTCTGGGATGATAAGGAAAAATCCCCTTCCAAATAATTGACTCCTAAATTCAAGGGTTGTTATAAAATCCCTACTATAAGGATTATCACCCCTACGAAGTATAAGATAATTCATCTTAACAATCAATTATTTATCTAGAATCATATACAACTCTATATTATTTATTCTACAATAAAATAAATGTGGTTCCACCACCCCTGTACAATGCCTAGATTCACTATATTTCCCCAAAATCATCATCCCGATCATTAATACACATAAATTAATTTGAAATAAAAAACTTGTTGTTGTTTCTGCCATACCATATCTATTTATTTATAAAAACACTAGTTGTTACTACTGTATACGGTCATCCCCAAATTACTACCCTCATGTGATAACACATTTAACCATCAATCTATATTAATTGCTTAACTATAAGAGGCATCATTAAATCATCCAAACTTTCACACCAAAGATGAAACATAAATAATGATAAATTTATATAATTGAGTAATCAAATATCAAAATCCTTCACCAATATCTACATTGATAATTAATTCACTCCAACCAGACTCATTTTTAGATAAAAAAATCCATATTGAGCCCACTAATAAAAAATGAAATCCATCTAACACCAAATATGAATCCTAATTATGGTATTCACTATGTAAATATATAAAATTATATCTATTTTCACAATAATATTTCATTCCATCTAGACAATCCACTACATAGTCCCACTATATCCAAGAAAATTAACTCTCAAGGGGCATACAACCATGAGAGATTCAATTTTAACCAATATAGGATTATCCTCATCCCAACATTACTGAACCAAAACACATAACCTCTAAGGCCCATGATTTAATAGTTACCAAATGTGATGACCAGACCACACTCATCCACTCATACCCATTTCCCAACACAAAATATTAATATATACCCTTATCCATCATAGAATAATTTGTCCATAGGTGTTTATTAAAACCCATCAATAATGAGTGTCACCCCCTCTAATGTCCAACAATGTTCTGTATACCATAGAACATTCCACAAATCATTTCTTGAGAAAAACAAAAAACTTTCTCCAATATGAATCTAGTGGCGATCATTTGGAACTATTCCATTATCATATTAAATTACCCTCATTACGAATCATGCCTAGATTTACAACTTATTGGTTCTATTACCCCTAGGCTTCTAATTTGACCAATTATCCATCATTTATACTCGACATATTAATAGTTTTAACTTTTTCTAACAAATTCATAGCTATCAAAAATATCATGTCTTAAAACATAGAGAACCCTAAAATATTCAATTATACAGTATGTTCTCATAGATGTTCCACCTTACCATAAATGGTACATCACCAATTCTCATCAAATTTTTTTTCCATGTCTGTATGTTTCACATTGAAGTATTCGGTCCTGAACCCAAAACCAATCCAAGAAAATATATACCAAATCCCTAATAAAACAATAAGTGTGATCATGTTAAAAACCAACAAAATCATCATTAACCCCTCTGATGAGTTAGAACAAGTGAACTCCCCACTACATTATCACTGCTACACATATCAGGATCCCTTAGAACAAAGATTATTCCGAACAAACACATTTCCAAAAAATTCCAACACTTCGCAAAACAGAGTGGGGTCCCCATCCATGAGGGGCCTAATGAATCGTCAATATACACTTCATTTTTTGTTGTTTTTTCGATAAATATATGGAATATCACTTTCCCAACATCAATAAAAATTACATATAAACCAAAAAAAAGTACACACACCCATCCAATATAATTACACATTTGAATCATGCTCTCACAAGTGGAATCCCATCAAATATTGACAAAAAAACAGTCCTTGCCTCCCTTTAATGTGAATATATTCGATCCAAAATTTCCCTTACTTCTACCTTTCCCAAAACATTTGTAATTTTAGTCAGGGAAAGGCTACCAGATATCAAAATCCTGTAATAAATTATTGCAAAAAAATAAAATATACTTATTCCATTCCCATATTTGATCATACTATATTGGATAACCTTCCCTATTATCATCAAAACCACACATGGATACACTAAGTCTAAGAATCCAATCAATCATTCCTCTAGAACTCAATAATTATAACATAATAATTCCAAGTGATTTACTTCGCCAGCACCCAAGGAACCCACATTCCTTCCTCTAAACCCTATCAGGAGTTTCCAACTCATTAGAAGAATATAAGCACATTCCAAACATTATTTCAGGAATGTATATACTAAATCGATCCACCTCTAAGGAGTAAAATCCCAAAACTAATATACTACAGTTTTCAATTATTCACAAATATGTAGGAACTATGAAATCATGATTACATGGTTTCTTATGACAATATTAGTATACATTGTAATAAAAATACCATGGTTCAATTGAGTACAATTTCTATTTAATATTATATAGGAAAATATATATAAGTTTTCATTGACAATTAAAATAACTAAAACATTTTTTTTCATCTAAAATTAATTATATACAATAATATTTATGTCATATGAATTTTTTATGAAACATATGACACATTTGTACAAAACTATTTCAACGATAATTTAGGATCCAATCACAAAATATAAAACTGATAAACACATCATACATGAATAAATATCATAATAATAGTAGAAAATAGCTAAATCTAAAATTATGATAAACTTGTTAACTTTTACTTCCCATTAGGAGGATATTTATGAATCACCAAATCAATGTGAATAAAAGGACATAAAACATTCCTATCTCTATCTATCAATTATTAAATTTAAATAAAAATTATTCTTTGAAACTACTTCATATAGAACCAACTAAAATAACCCAATACTATCCGAACTTGAGTAATAAAAGACCCTAGGTGCATCTAAATTTATGTTAGTGGATTCTCAATTGTGGAAAGTCTCTATGATAAACATTGGGGAGACTATACTCTCATTTACCATACCATTATAAAAAATAAATCTCCACACATCTTCATAAATAGATAAATAGAGTATACAATAACAACAACAATATATTTTATAACATTGAATATTCATAAATACACTCACAAATCCCAAAATATTTGATACTGGGATGGTAAAAAACATAATGTAGAAATGCAAAAAAAATTACAAGGACGTTCAACTACAACCCATCATACCATATCAAACCCATCTCCAATCCTAATTGATCTTTTTAAACCCAATCCAATATAAAACCTGTTATTAGTCCTATATATCAATATATGGACTATATGAAAACTCGGGATGCCATGTGGTGTGTGAGAAATAAATCTTATTAGAGTCTCACCATGTTCCCAAATACATGGAATCACATACACGTGAATGAATAGAGAAAATAAATAATATAACTAAACAATAAAAAGGCCTGCATGTTGGGGTGTCATGTCCCATCAAAGACACTGGTCTATCTAACCCTACCTCGATCTGGAAACATCATAGGAAGAAGTCAAATCATGTCCAAAACCCTGATCCATACAATGAATCTATGTGTAGGGTATCATACAATTTCATAAAATCAAAATTATCAATGAAATAATGGACTTTATCAAACCTCAACCACATCACACTAGGCTTAGACCTCTACCCTAGGGTCATAAATCCATGTTCTGGACAAATAATATCTCACTTAGTGTGTTCCCTTCCAATAACCTGTTATACATAGTTATTATAATAATAAAATCTCATGAAAAAATATCTCAATCTCTCTAGTTTACTTATGATTGGTCTCACATTAGATCACAAACCGTATACATGAACCACATCCAACATACTTAGGTTGGATCTCACATTATGTCACATAACACATCACATCAATTTCACCCCTCTTTCTTGGGGTGGGTATGATAATCCCAACCTAGAGTAGTACCATCATACTGATGGTGGTTGCTACGAGCACCCTCCCACTCAAGGTGATGCATTCAATGTAGTATCATCATTATACAATAGTTTAAATCCAACTCACACACATTGGAATAATAATGGAAACACAACCCCACACACATATACACCATACCAATCTACCCAACAATAGATTTTGGCTATATTATCATACCTCCAAGACATCATTTATCCATTTCATAACCTGATGACATTCTCTCACTATCTAAATCCACTCCTAATGAAATAACTCATCACATACATATACATACCAAGTAAACTACCTAACAATACTTAATAATTAAATATTGACATGATGATCCCATTTAAATCCTTTTAATTTCCAAAAGAGAATCCCTTAGGTCCTCTTAGACATATACCACTCATTTTCCAGCAATTCATACCCATCCTCATAACTCCATGTTTCTCTCATAACCCACATGCCTTATGTTTCTTGATCTTGAAGAGTTTATGTCCAATTATCGCATCAACATCATAGTTATGATCCCCACTATCCATGCTATGATCTCAAGTATTTTTGGACGAATGTATTGATATATCAAAACAATTTTTCTGACCATATCCAGGTCTAATATTAAATGTACCATTATTAGAGTTTTTTCCATCACATGGATGAAACCCACCCATTTACACCATGTCTATAATAGATGGTCTTATCTATGTCATAGAACACACAAAGTCTTCCACCCAACCTCTACATGGTGTTCCCAACAAAGCATGACATAAATGACCATCTCAACCATCATCACAAGTCTTAAGGACCTCATTTTTTTAAGACTTGAATATTAATATAAACCTGGAAATTCAGAAATCAAACCAAAATTTGGGATTGATCTTGGGTATAATATAAATAAAATCAACATATTTTACTATTTCCAAAAATAAATTTTTATCATTAATTATATTCAAAATGAAAGGGAGGTATTAATCTATCTTTAGGAGGCACTAATATTCCAAATTACTCTACCAAAGGTGCTCTTGGTATATTTTCATTTTACCATAACTAGATTACTCAAGAATGTATGAAAAACCAAACATAAAAAAGAATATTTTTAATTATTATAGAGAGCACCAACCACAACCATAGAGGTAACCCCTTATTTAGGCTTTACATACCCTTTTCCAAGACTGTTCCATGACATACTAACAAATAAGACTATCTCAAAACAATACATCCATGTAATCATATCATAATAATTATAGGTAATTAAAAATTTAATTCAATATTGTATAATAATATAAAATTCCTTAATAAATAATACACCCTTGAAACCACAAACATCCTCATGTAGATGGTCCATATCATAAACATGAAATTTCGACAGGGAAAATATCTATCATCTCATACTTAGAAGATCACCAATTTAATTTAAATAAATTAAATTCCTCTTTAAAATTTACAATATAAAATACATCATCTAAAATAATGAAAGATGGAGTGTGATCAACATTACAGGATATCCTACATCCAATACATGAAAGGTAAATTTACATTGAGATGATTCCCCTATACACTGGAAGAATCATTACCCAAAGCCTAATAAAAAACCACTATATATCCAAGGGTGAGATAGAATATGTATAATGTTGGAGGATGAGAGAAACCAGAAGTTTGGATCACTATAACAAACCCATATACCATACCTATTGAAAGGGGAATCAAGAGAGGATGAACAATGGAATAATCTCTTGGAAAGGATATCCCTTGACAGTAGATTTCCCTTAAAATCACAAGGGCCCAGACCATAAAATTATGATCATGACCCATGTTAAAAAGAACTAGGCCAGATCACACTAGATATGTAGTGGGGATATACTAGGTAATTTTTCATCTACAATCCACCTAATATTTCTCAACCAAGTGGCCGATGGTGGTCAATGGATAACATCCCCAATAAAGGACACTAGGTACATAGTGCCTCTATTATGGGTACCCAATTTCGTTTATGATACAATTTTAGGTATGAGGACACCCCAACCCAAATATTACTCACCATTGATCACCCAATCCACCACTTTATCCCATACCAAACCAAGTAACATCTCGTAGAGATTTAAAAATGTTTCACGTTACAATTAGAATCCAACAGATCTTGTCACTCATTATTATGGCTAAAAATATATATTCCCTTAAAATAAACTAACCAAAAATTAATGGGTTGTTATAGTTTTGGATAATGATCATCACATGGACATAACATCCCCCACTTATCAAAAATCTATTTCTCTTTATTTTTTGGATCATTTAGGTTGGTATATGTACATAGTCATTGTTATTCATGTTTTAGAAGTTCTTTATGTTGGTTTATTTCTATTTTGATGTTATGGTCTTGGTTATGTGCTATCTGTTATTTTATTCCATGTATGGGACTATATTTTTTTTATAATTTTTATTTGAGAACATAACTCCCCAGAATATAGCGATGTCATATCAGGTTCCTCTGAGGAACCATTTATTATATTTTAGATTTTTTTTGGGTGAAACTATTACAATATGTAATAACATAATTCCATGGAACATATTTCTATAACAACATGATTAGGAATACACCGCGGTCCTTGTAGTAGGCTAGCTTAGGAACCCAGATTTAGTGTCCATAGTTTTTTTATTACATTGGTAATTATATGTTTAAAAAGGAAAATTGTAGAGAATAAAATATCACAGTTATTTTTAAGATATACTTAGGAATATAATATTTAATGAATACCATTGTACTCTTTCTGGAAGTGCTTCAAGACAATCCCTTGATTATTTGTCATGTTTGTGAGTTCAGACTCAAGGTCACATTAAATCTCAAGGTATTCATAGTCTATATAATGTATGGTCACTCACTAATGTAATAATAAAGGAAAAATTAAAATCTTTATCAAGTGGAATGTAAAGTGGAATTTTGTTTTTTTGGTAAAAGAGGAAATCTATTTTTAGCATCGCTAGATTGACCATAATATTCATGAATTAATGGGAAATATATTAAATATTAATGAAGTGATAAGTATTCCTTATTTTAAGAGAGATATTAAAATGTTATGTATTATTATAAGAGTGAATATGATGGTAAATTCATACATTTTAAAAAATAAAATATATTCAAACATGCTTTTTGTGGTTCACACCAATATGTGCGGTCCCCAAAAAATTTTTGGAATGAAAGTAAAAAGTTATTAAATATTTACTTATGGATAATTATAGTTATATAAGATGTATAATGTTTAAATAAATAAATAAATAAATAAATGTATTAAATCATACAAAATTTGAGATGAAAATGAATTTTCAAGTATGATACAGATCTTATGATTGCATAAAGGTACCATATACACTTCCATTGAATACAAGAACATCTTTAAGAAACATTAAATCAAAAAATGACGTATCATTATTGATAAATCTATAAAATTTTATTTTTTTAAATTGATAAACCACATAATGAATAATATGATAAAAACACAACATAATAAGTGTGGTAGTTCAATATAATATTTATAGGGGGAAGTGTAAGATATAGTTTAAATTAAATATAGGGAATTGATAATTCCAAACATAAAGATTAAACCATTTTATATGTGACATGGAAGGATGAAAAATATAAAATACTCCAGATTTGTTGGATGTATGTTATATATTCATAATAAATAAGGTATATAATAAAACTATAATGTTATAGTGGATAATGTTTTATTTTTATGTTCTTAAACTAAGAACAAAGCCAACGTGTAATTACATAATGGGTAAAAAAGATTTTCTAATGTAATGATTGAAAATTAATTAAATAAAAATATTAAAACTGATATGAAATTTAAAATATTTTTTGTGATTTGTGATGATGAGGATGAACATGATTAAATTTCTAGAGAACCCAAAAAATAAAATGTAATAAAGACTCTTACCTGGAATAATAGAAATAAACTAGAGGTGATTAAAGTTAACCACAAACTAAATGGAAGAAAAGGATCTTTGGAATTGATAATTCTAATATCATTGGTTATAAAACTACCATAAGACAAACATGGTGAATGGGGAGTAACATTTAAAATAATTTATTATCATGTGTGTATTAAAAATCATTAAAATAAGCAATAAAGGATTAATCATGGGTTATAAAAACAATTTAGTAACATTATCAAATAGTGAATAATATAAAATGGGAGCCAATGAATATATATAGGGATTAATATGTCTTAGTAATAAAAATTATTGTTTAAAAAAATGAAAAACAATGGAATTTTATTTTTAATAAAAAATAATTAGTTTATAATGGATATCCAAAAATTTAATGTATAAATGATGAGGATATATTTTCATAAATATAAAATATTAAATCAATATAACTATTTTTAGAGGTTGGAGTTAAAATAGTTTTAAAAATATATCAAATTCATGTGAAAATGGAAGTCATGAGTAGAGTGGTTAAGGATTATGTTTTATTGAACTATAGGGGGTTTCAATGTTTATAATAATGGAAATAATCAATATAATTAAAATAAATATTTGTATTTTTTGTATAAAACACCATGATGGTGGTATGAAAATGTGTATTTATACTTGAAGAAACAAGAGTTCAAAAGAGGGGATGTTGATTAGAAACTCTATATATTGAGATCAATGGAAAAACAATTCATGGTATTTATCAATATTGATATTTCATATTCATAAGTAATAAGAAATATTCAGTGGTGGAATTTCTAAAAAATATTTGATTAGAGTTTGAGACACCCATTATTATCAATCTCATGTACTTTCATAGAATATAGGTCAATGAAAAATGTAATGATTATTTTTTACATGGGCTAAATATGATATGAAGATATTGAAAAATTTTGAAGTTAAATTTTTTAAAAAAATCAGCATAAAAAACTTTTGGAACTAAACATGGGAAAAATATGGATATAAACACTATAGATTGGACGCTACCAAGGAAAATGATTAGTAATTTCTTATAATTGATTCTAATATGTCTATAAAATATTTACAAGACTAGAATTGATATTTTATTTCATAGAAATGATAAAATAAAGCATATTATATAAGTGAATAAAATCATTGTAGATACTTGAAAAGGAATTGATGGATACATTGAACAAGATTAAAAGGAGAAATGGTTGAGGAATAATATTCATAAATAAGTCAGAACATTGTTAGAATACCGAACCATTTTTTGAAGCTTCATCCTTTATGAAGAAAAAATTATTCATGGAAAGAAAAAAAAATTATGGAGCATATTTCATTTATTATGCGACAAAGTAAATATCCCATATACCCATAACATTGGAGATATATGGTAATCATTTTGGGACTAACATGGTAAATATTTTTTTTCAATTTATTGTACTCTTAGTCATAAAAATCTTTTTCATAACCCAATAATGTATTCTTGGGTATGGGTAACAAAATCATTCTTATTATGGAATTTGAAAAATTATGGAAAATACCTTTTATTGATGCATGAATTTTAATGGTTGGGAATCACATTTTAGCATAATAACTTTGACACTTTATGTCCATGGACATCCTATGAAACTGAATATTATAGGATAATATATATATTATATTCCCCTAAACACCCTATACACACTTTGTGAAAGAAATCACGTTGATTTTGACTTTTCTTCCATTACATGACTTTCAGGGAGAATCACATCATTATCAAAAGATTTCCTTTGCATGTCCCATTGAATAAATTAACCATAAGTAACTTATATGCTTGAAAATAAGAGAAGGCAGGGGAATAATAATCATGTAATACATTCATGGTAATGACACTATAATATTGAATGCTCATATAACCATCCACATAAGGTACTTTTTGGGGGAATCCCATGACAATTCTTCTCAGAGTCCTTTTATCATAACCACTTCATAATCAAGTAGCCTTCAAACCCTGGAATTTAGTAAATTTTAACTACTCACATTAAACCCCAATAATATGAAAAATTAAGGTTTTATATAATAAATTTTGGAATATTTTTAGTTTCCCATTTCAATGAAATATTTGACCCATGGCCATTCAATTTTTGAAGGATACATATTTTAGGTAAAGGATCATCCTTTAAACTCCTTCCCTTGCCCAATACTCCTACCTAGGACATGTATT
This sequence comes from Viscum album, assembly GCA_963277665.1. Classification (NCBI taxonomy): domain Eukaryota; kingdom Viridiplantae; phylum Streptophyta; class Magnoliopsida; order Santalales; family Viscaceae; genus Viscum; species Viscum album. The sequence continues at coordinate 552,806,957 of OY728146.1, forward strand.
GTAAAATAAAACCATTTTATATATTTCTCTAGGATAAAATATTGAAAAAGACCATTTATGAAATTCCTCTTCCATTGTCTCAAGATATTCATAACTAGGTCTTTCATTACCATTTTAAACCCTTCAATCATATATTCTTAAAATAATGAGGTTCAATCCTCCTATAAAATGCATTACATAAGAAATAATACCAAATTAATAATATCTTCAAGGGGTTTATAATAATGTATTATATAGATAATAAGGTTCCCTATTGTTATGATATTTTTTGAAACTACCCTGGGGTTGGGATGCTCATCTTGGTTGGCCAATAATCTCATTGGCCACCCCAGTCTACTCAATGATTAATTTATATCTAAATGGGAAACCAAATATGTATAATCCCAACCCTTCCTCAAACATACATATACCATATGAGTCTATTCAGCTTTCCTTTTAATGTTTTCAACTGATAGGGTGGGGATGTCGATATGTGGGCCTCCTATTAGGTGTAATCCCAAACATTTCTCACAAGGCCATATCACCCATGATTATAGTCCTTCTTCATTGTCTTCTAATGAATAGAATAGTGGAGTATGATCATATATAGGCCTCTCATCTTGGGTAATCCCCTTTTATAGCTCCTCATGTCAAGTTAACAATAGATAAAATAAAACAGAAAAGGAAAAACATAATCCACATATATACCACATATATACATATTTCACATAATATTTACAGTTCTATGAAATTATATGGTATATCACATAGTCATAACATATTATGTAAAATACATGGGTCAGTATAACCACATGACTTTAAACAATGAAAATTAAATTATATGGTATTTGATTACTTCCAACATGGATACATAGGATGCCACTTTAAGGATTATCCTCAATTCCCTAAATTTTCATTGATGCATTACCTTAAAATAAACTATATCTAGTATATATTAAATTAATTTAAAATCTATAGAATATAGTCTATTCTATATAACATTAAATTACTCATAACATTTTCTAGATTCACAAATTTAAAAAGAACATCATCTAGTCCTAGCTAGTGGAATTTATACTAAACATAATATATTCCATCTTGAATTTTTTTAAAGTATTTCAAATATTCCCTAGACACATGGCCTTAAGAAGAACATCAATTGGTATTGGGAACATGACCATAAAAGGAACATCCACTAGTCATTAATTGAAGACATTAAAATGATCCACCATGGACCGTTTCTGAATACCTTAATGGTATAATGTTCATTCTTACAAAATAATGAACTATAAATTTTTTGGTTTTCTTGAGAGGGATATGTAGTAATTCCATAAAATGATCTCTATCCATACAGTACCATGTATACAACCTCGCCATATGGAGAAAAATTATATAGCACCCAACTTTCTGGATTTTAACTATAGTGTAACCATTATGAAATATAAATATGAAGACCCTCTAACATATAAATATTTTCACATTGATGTATCGTTTTAATCAGTCACTTGAATGAAGTTAATAAATATTAATATTATTAAGAATAAGAATTCATGAACACAAATTAAATCTATATGATAGTACTAAACAATGTATTAGGACACCATCAGAGATGACATAACCTCTTTTCCTCTCTAATTATGTTTAACCCGATGTTTCACTAGTATGGCATAGTGACTGAATTCCCTTACACACCACGTATAATCTGCCTAAAAATGTGTGTTTATTGTGGAATATAAAAAATAGAATTCTAAAACTAATAAGAATATTTTATTTGTGAAAATTATCGATTGACTATGATTGATGAAATATTTATTATTTGTGGTTTCTATCAAAATATTCCAGATACATAAAATTGGAATCATTGAATGCAATTTCTCACATCAATATCTTCGAAAAACTGAGAAACAACCATTTTACACTTCATTTTGTTATGAATTATCGGACGATTCCATAGAAATATTCCTTAGTTGTGTTGAATGGCCTTGGATAATAGATGTATGCTGTCACAACCTAGTGCATCTAGTACTAGTTAGTGAATACGATGTTGAAAAATTACAATCTCAGACACTTTAAACCTGACCCCAGAGTCATCACATGTAATCTTCTAAGAGATGAGTTGCAAATGAATAATGGTGGGATGGTAAAGAGAAAGTAACCACATTGGATAAATTTAATATTTTTTCGCCCATTTCCCCATAGCAAAAAACACATACCGACATTACCATAAAGAGGAGGGGGTGATACTGAATGAAAACTCACTAAATATTAAATGTTTTCAGTAAGGGGTCCTACTGTTCACCATTATCTCTTGAACTTATTAATTAAAACTTATCAAGAATATCCTGAGTAGATTACCATCGAGTTTCTGGTACCTTCTATCCAAACACAGATATCTTGGAGGAGCTATTACTAGGGGTAGTTTGATATATATGTTCAAGAGTGTACTTATACACCTTATCCTATAAACATTTATGAAGTGTGATTACAATTATAATCCCATCAAAACATTAGATGAGACCCGTATACCTTTTATGGTCCAAAAAGTTCATAGATAAATTTTAGCATTGAACCATGTGTGGGAATATATCCCTATATCCATCTCTGAATATTACCTATATATTATATTTGTAATGTAGAAGAAAACTCATCCTTTTAATCCCATATATTAAGGTCACATCCTTTCTCTCATTCATTATTTTTGTTAAAATATTCCAATGAACACAAAAAATAATGATTATATCCATTGTACCATCCATAAATTCCATTAACATATTTCATAGGCAATATATGAGAGGGATCATATACTTACTCTGAACCATTGTATTCATTGGAATATTTAAATGACAACTTATAATTCTCTTAATATGGATCCCACTAATGAGGATAATTTTATATATTTTACTACCCCTATTATGAATGTGGTTCCTACCATGGTAACTATGACAATAATGCAAAAAATTAAGTCCCTTCAAGGGGAATATATAATCCAGGATTGGGACCATATACTTTTATACTATGATATTCATGAGGACCTTCTATATAATTATATAATATCCTAAGAATCTATATGTTCTAGACCATAAATAGAAGAGTCCTATGGTCGTGGAAGTCCTCCCTCGTGGTATAATGATTACCAAATCTAGGGGACCTCCCTGGAGTACCCTCTATAAAGGTCCTATCAATATATATATATATATATATATCAACCATGTAGTTCCTCTTCATTATTGTGGATGAAAATATCCTCCCTGTGGAATTAAATTTGACTATCATGGATCTTGTCCGCCTTCCAACTCATTAAAAATTGGTAACCATAAAGGTCATTCCCCTGAGAACCATAATAAGAACTCTAGTGTTCCTCCACCCCAGAATATATTGCATAGGTTCTCCTAATGACACAAAAAATAGAAAAAGAGGAGTTACTCCCCATGATAAGTAATCATAAATAATAAACAAACAAGGTCCTCTTCATGGTTCTCATTGCGACCACACCCTTTATTCCATTTCAAATTCCTGAAAAAAGACCCACACAATAACAAATATAATATTTTCATGCAATTATATTGAGAGGTAGTTGAGAAATCATGTCCAGTTATACCAATTACCATTTCATAATTTAGTGACATCCCATCATGGTTAAAAGTTTGAATAATGTGATAGTCATCATTCATGCCTACACATGCTTGTGTACAATTTGGTGAGACGAAGGATATTGTGAATGAGCTGACTAATTTTGAAAAATAAGTGGATAAGTGATATTTATGGTAATATTATGTGGAACAATCCCATGCGTTGGATAAGTATAATTCAATGGTCTTTCAGAATGATAGGGAAAAGGAAGAAGTAAAGGTCATGTTTACCCAATTATAATTCCATAATAATTTATTTTTGTTTCATATAAAGTGTAATTTAATCTCTAAATTTGTCATAACTAATGGGAGAATATCCATCAACATAAAATAAGATTCTTGTATTATGATGATTACACAAACCATGATAAGGAAGAAAATTAGATATTTCACATAGTTGATCAATATTCCTTTTCAATGGTTCTTAAACATAAGTTAGGGAAGTAGCATGAGTGTCTCAAACATGCCTTCCTTAACACTATAATGGAATTATGGAAAATATTCACTATAACACAACCTGATTTACATATAAAAAGGTGGGGTGAATATGAAGCATTTCATTTCATCCAACTCACTGACCAACAAAATTAATCAGGGAAAAATATTGTAATTCCAATGAATTTTGAAAATTATTATGCCCCATGTTTATAAGAACCCAAGATTTCATATGAGGTGAAAAACTTTTCATTTGGTTTAAACAGTTTATTATGGCCTAATGTGAGTGCCCTATTTTATCATTTGTGTTTTGAGGGTGTTTAGGGCTTGTTCACAGCTCAAAACCTAGATTTTGGGATGAAATATGCCTAGTGCATGGTTAGTTCAAGCTGTACAGAAGAGGATTCATGGTTTGATAAAACTGAATGGGCTTGGACAATGGTGATATACAAGATTCACAATGAGGATAAAATGTGAAATTTGTGGTGAACTACTATGTGTGCTTGTTTTCAATTTTGTTAGTGGGTTTTTCCATGGTTTGCGGATAGTTAGAAAAACTGTGCAGACAAACCCTGTGATGTTCCCTTATTTATAGGTTGGAATGTATGTTTGTTTTACAATTTCGAAAAACTGTGTGGTCAAACCCGGAGACCCAAATTTTTTGGGTAAAATTAAAATTTTACCCTTGTTTAATCAATTAACCCAATGTTATTATCATTTCCATTCATTATGTTGGACAACTGCTGAAATTTGAGATGCAACCTTTTGTGACTATTTATAGAATCAAGAAATAACCTCCATATGATCTCCCATTCAAGAAGTACATTTATCATTGGATCTGTATTGGTGAGTTCCCAATTACTTTTTATCCAATATCCACTCTTCATTGTATCAACTCTGCTATTTAGGTTCAAGCTAATATTACAAAATTTTCTGTTTTCACCCATTTATTATTTTTCTCCCCATCCGAGTTGAATCAGGATTTAATACTTGATGAGCATTATACTACCTTGATATGGTAAGTTGTGTATACTTTTCCCATTGGTTTTGGTGATTTTTATGGCTAGATTCCACTTTTTTCATTATAAACATTCTGACATGGCACTAAATATATATTTAACAATGGAATAAAATGAATTGGGACATATTAGTGAAGCCTTAGGTACCCATGAGAGGTGTTGGGGGTTATTTTCCAACCCAAGGTGTAATAATATATGTTATTCCAAAATAATTCACCTCCACTATTCCATGTTATACCAGCCATGGGATGTTTTCTCATGCTTCCCCAGTTAGAGAAATATTAATTATGGTTTAATGGAATTGGATTTATTTCATTGGAAATGTACTGCATCCCTTTCCATGTGATATAATTTGATAACTATTATATAATATATTGTAATTGTTTTTCGTAATGGATTCATTATGCTAATAATTTGATTTTTACTTTAAACGTAAAAAACATAAGTGGGAATAGTTATGAGATATCGTCGGATGAAAACCGACTAATGAGTGGGTAAACTCAACTCATATGGATGGTAATTTCATATAATTGACAAAATATTTACATAAAAGAAATGGATGTTTCACCAATGGGTGTTGAATCGGGCATTTTATTCCATGGATAGAGTATACTTCTTGGATATTGATTCTAGGGAATAGCTCGAGACCTACTACCACTTGAATGCGTCTTAATTGGAATCGCATGGGACATGTTCGGTTGAGATGTACCTATGACTCCAACAATTGCCTAACTGAGATTACATTGAGATGCTCTTAGGGATCAATGAATATGGATTGGGCTTCTATACCTTGGATTCATACCTTCATGATATGATATTTGAATATTTTTTCATGATAATGGGAAATATGTGACACATGATTTTACTGATTGGCTGTGATCATTTGACAGTTTAGGTTTTATGGAAAAGACATGGTGGAGATGAAATGTTTAGACGAACAGAAAGCCTATATTGGTAGTTTATTTTTTTAGTAGCCTTTTCAGAGGAGCATGACAATATTTTGTAGGTACCTTAATAGGGTATTTCCGAGTTACATGTCTAGTAGTAGATATTCCAAGGGAACTATACATTTATTTATTACATACATATTTAATTTCACACTAATGAAATTATTATACATCATATTTATGTATTGTATATATAATTGGGTGGTTATCGATTAGGAATTTTTCTCACTCCCTATTCTGGCCATTTTTGGGTACCTGAACAAACTGTTTGGATACAAGTTATGATATTGGAAAGTGACCTCTATTCGTTGCATGATTCTAAAACATGGTTACGGGCAGGGAAGCACGAGACCGAGTTGAGGATCCTGATTCTATTTGGGTAGATCACTATTTTTATTCTTGGTATTTTTAGGATTGTATTATATTGTACTATTGAGTTCTTATTTTTGATTTTTTAGAGACATGTATCATCATCATTATATACGAGACACTTCTGGCATAATTATTATATATTTATTCTGTTATATGTTGTATGACAATTATAATTGTTCCTCTACCTAAATATAATTGGATAAAGGTTGTACTAAACTATGTGATGAGGGAATAATATCCCCTCCAACACACTTTTAATATCATGCTAGTAGTCAGCATCCTCTAGCGTTTTGGGAGATTCTCTTGCGACCATGTGGGTAACTAGGATTGGGGAACATTTGAGTGGCATATTGGTCTGGGATTTCAAAAAGTCATATAAAAAGGTCCTTTTCTAGTTTTCCATACTATTTAGAAATAATTTCAAGGTATAGGAAAGAATATGGTGTTGGTAATGATCTTTTCTTGATATTAGTTTCCTCGCATACTAGAAAAAGCCAAATTACATCGAATTAAATTTCTATCTTCTAGAATTTAACTATTATAGTTTATTTGGTTAAATTGTTGATTGATTTAGTTGTATTGTGATGTTAGTATTTGATATGTCTATTGTTTCTATTTTTCTTCAACTCGACGAGATGAGTGTATGCCATATCAAGCATCATTTTAGGATCTTTACAAGAATCACATTCCATGCATTATTCCATTCCATTTAGGATCCATTAATTATTACATGTTTTTTTTATATGTTCCATGATAGATATACATACTATTATGATAGAAATTATAGGATTTTTTATAGTTATAATTAGGTTAGGGTTGTTCTTCGGTTCATAAATAGTATGGTCCATCATGGATTGGAATTTGGAAAACTATTTCGTTTAATCTTTAAATTAAATTTTGATAAAATGGAAATGAATATCAAAAGAAAATGAAATGGAAAATTGAACATGGAAATAGAGGCATGACCTAGACTTGACTTTTTAGTGGGAAATAGGCAGGTTAACTTATTTATTTTTCTATTTTTTAATTATTTAGTCAAGGATTTTTTACCAGGTTATAAGGAATGAATTACTTTATGGATGGTTTTTTTATTCTTCTCTTTTGAGATTTAATCCATTATATTGTTATTTTTTGAAGCATGTGTTTTGAATTGAAGAGAAATTCCACCATGAAATCCTATAATAATATGATAGGAGGGTGGTGAAGATCATGTTATAGATGTGGTGAGCCATATGCTACCAATGGATCCTCATATAGTTAGAGCTACAGAACAAGAAATTATTCTTGACATAGGTGTTGAGGAAAAATTCCATGAGGTATTCTATCACTTCATATAGTATTCCTAGAGAGCACCACATCTTACCTTGTCTATGGCTGAGCTGACACATGTTTTCTAGCATCAAGATCCCCCAACCTTTTCTAGGATGGAGTTACATTGGTTGTTGATCTATGGCTTGAGACTATTCTTGAGATATTTTATCATCTAGAGACACCACTCAATATTAGAATCAAGCTCGTGACATATATTCTTCCTGTAGTAGAAAGGTTATGGTGGTGTGTTCGGAATAAGGATTATAGTCTATGAGACATGATGTGGTATTATTTAAAAACTAGTTTCTATTAGCATTTCTTCCCCAAGAATCTAAGGATATTACAGGCTAGGGAATTCATGCTTCTGGAGGAGGGTTCTTTGGCAGTTATGGAATACAGGACATGCTTTATAGAGTTTTAGTGTTTTGAATCAACATACCTTTATGATGAGTTATTGATATTGAGAATGTTAAAGGAAGGTCTTTGACATGATATAAAATATATGGACATCATGTTCATATTGACATATATTACTGAAATTATGAATCAGTAACTGATTATAGAGTTGGACCAGAGTGAGCTTAGGGATTAAGTAGGGCAATGCTGTATCATAGCCTAGTAGTTAAACTTTCATTTCAAGGAAGTGATATTTTGAGGCTTCCTGTGGGATGAGTAATAATCATGATATGATAACTAGTAGCTCATTTTTCTTATTTTTGTACTAGGTGGGTCCACAAGAAGAGTTAGTATGATTGAGGCCCATTCAAGTGCTGACCTTGTGAAAGAATTAGATTTGTACAAATTTTTGGTAGGATCATCCCTTTATAAGTGTGTGGTAGGGGGTTATCTTCAAAACTATGTTCAAGAGAAGGATTCTTAGCTCTGCATCAGGTAGGTAGTTGAGCCAGTATTGGTCGATCAAGATGAGGTAGTGGTGGTTGTGGTTGGGGAATCCAGACACCCATTACACCGAGACATCAGAGTGGGCCTGTTATGGGTAGTAAGGTTGTGTAACAGGGCCTTGGATTAAATCATATCTATTTTGTGTAGCCAACACATGAAGGGAAGGGAACCAGATCATTAATAGTGAGAGGTTCAATCTTAGTAGTCTCTAATATTTCAAATTTATTTTTTTGATACTCGTATATCACATATTTTCATATCAGCACATGAGATGAAAATCATTAGGATATTTATACAGCCTTATAAAATAATTTTTATGCTAGAAACTCCATTGGGAATTAGAACAGAGGATGTACATAAGTTCAGGGAGAGACACCCTGAGGTGGGTCAGTGGCACTTCATTGGTATTTTTTAACTCAAGATCAATGGGTTTGATTTCATACATAATATGGACTATCTAGTATATTATCATGCTCAAAATGACATATATAATCAAAAGGTGATGTTGACATCACCAGAGGGTGATTTTTATAATTTAAAGGGTTAATGGGATTTCTAGATGAGTTGAGATGGACCAAACCATCATGGATTGGGTGAGATGATAGCCCAAATCTGTAGTTTATATCTAGATGATGAGGGAGTGAATCATGGATAATTACCTTCAATGGATAATCAATTCTGGGATGTTTTCCCAGAATACATTTTCATAAGAACACTTTAGATAGAGGTAGTGTTATCCACCAACTTGTATCTGTAGCTACACTTGTATCCATTTGTCCTTATAGGATGGCCACGACTGAGTTACAGGCGATAAAGATGTATCTAGGGGATTTAGAGGAAGGGGGGATTATTTGACCTTGTACTTATCTATAGGGTTCATCATTCCTTTTCAAAAAAGGGAGGATGGTACCCTCAGGTTTGGGAGGATTATTAGAAATTGAACCTGTTGACAGTTAAGAACCGATATCCTTTTCCTCATGTTGATGATCTATTTAATCAACTTTTATGATATATGGATTCTTGATTTTTTTTGGTCTAGATATCAATAGGTAAATTTTTAACCTAGAGATATACCTCATTCATCCATTCCTATAAGGAATGGTTTATATGGGAATCTGGTTATGTAATTATATCACACAAATGGATGGAAACGATGAACCAAGTGTTCCCTCCATATCTAGTTTCATTTGTGGTAGTTTTTATGGATGATATATTAGTATATTATAAAAAGAGACATGAAAATTCCCAAAAACTTGATATCATGTTGGATACACTGAGAGAGAATCATTTTTATGCTATGTTCACAAATTTCAACATCTAGATGGATCAGATTCACATCCTTGGACACATTATCTCAGAGATAGGAGTTTTAGTTGACCCAAATACTGGGAGTGCCATAGTTTCCCAGGAAAAGACAAAGAACACAATTTAGGTATAGAGTTTTCTAATTATGGATGGTTACTTCATGTATTTCATAAAGGAATTTTCACACATAGTAGCGCAATTGACATGATTGAATAAGAAGTGGGTGATGTTTGTATGGTTAGATTCTTGCGAAATAGAATTTCAACAGATGAAAGGAAAATTTAATTAAACGCAAATATTGATATTTCCAAATAAAGGTGGGAGATACATAGTGTACTGTGATTCATCATGTATTGATCTTGGAGAAGTTATTATCCTGGGGGTAGATTCATGGCGTATGAGACTCAGTAGTTGAGGCCACTTGAGAGGAAATACGAAAAACATGATCATGAGTTATCTACAGTTTTTCACGCATTACTCTATTGTATAAATTACATAATTAGGGGAGATTTTTGTGATTTACACAGACCATAAAATCCTCCAGTACATATTTATATATCCTAAACTAAATATGAGGTAATGAAGAAGGGTCAATTACCTAGTATTTTGAATTCTATATTTCCTAAATTTGTAGTAAAGAAAATGAAGTGGTTGATCCACCATGTTTGAGAAATCATATATAGGTAGTGAAGCAGAACAATAATGAGTAGTAAATTATGGGTTTGGTCTCTAATATTAACTTGAAGGTTTAGGAATGTCAGGGTAAAGCATGTCTATCATCCTTAGTTGTGTCCTCTACCCTATAGGATAGAGTGAAGACGATCCATCCATCTGATTCATAGGTCATAGTCATATGCGAGAGTGTAGTAGGTGAGTGCCCTCCTTCTGGTTGGACACTATGTGAGGTTTATTTTTTTTTCATGGTTTCATATGGGGTTTAGAATACAAAGATGCGTTGTTGATGAAGAAGTTACATGCCTCTTCTTGGAAAGTTCATCTTGAAGACACCAAAATGTACGGTGACTTATGCCATAACTACTGGTGGCCTGGTATGATGTGTAAGGTAGTTGGTTTCTCTACAAGGTGTTTGACATATCGTCATGTGATGAGATCAAACTATCAACAAGTTAGAATATTATAGTAGTTACCTATTCTGGAGGGGAAATGGTATGATGTTTTGATAGATTTTTTTACATGATTACCAATGTGACCTCAATGTAATTATTCATTATGGGTTTTGGTTGATAAAGGAATGAGGGTTCCCATTTCTTACCAATTAAGTAGACCATAAATGTGGATGAATATGGTAGGATGTATATCTGTGAGATAGTAAGACTTCACATGGTCTCTTGTTTTTTTTCAGATGGGGATTCCCTCAATATGTTTCATTTTTGGTAGAGTTTATAGAGGGAACTAGGAAAATATTTTATTCTGAGCACAACATACCACCCTCAGACTGATGTCTATTCATAGCATATGATATAAGTTCTTGAGGACAAGCTTCAAGCATGTTTCCATGATTTTTATGGCTCTTTGGAGAGGTATATAACCATGGTATAATTCACCTACAAAAATAGATATCAGGAAAAGCTATATATGGAACCTTATGAAGAATTTTTTGGAAGGCCATGCGGATCCACATATTGATGGTTAGAGGTAGAATGGTATATTTACAAGACAAAATCCCATGAAAAAGACATATAAGCATGTGTTGTTGATTCAGAAGAAGATGAATAACATAATGTCTTGAAACAAATCATACATCAATCACCATAGACAACCTATGGAGTTCGATTTCAGGGATCATCTTTTTTTTTCACTTTTTACTGATGTTGTGACACATGTGAACTAGGAGTTATGGTACTATTTCACCCAGATATATCAGGGCATTAAAAATTCTGTGTATAGTTGGGTTGGTATCCTATTAGATGAAATTAACTCATAGGTACTAAGACATGCATGACTTCTACCACATATCTGAGCAATGGAACTATCACATCGACCAATCTCATGATTTTCTACCTGATGAGGTTGAGTTACAGGGTGATTCATCCTTTCAGGATCATTTGTTTCATATCATTGATAAGAGAAAAAAGTTTATCTATGGTGAGTATGTTTATTTATTATCAGTTCTATGTTAGTATTCCCATTTACATGATGAGACTGGGCAGAGGGAGGCTGAAGTATGTGAGTAGTGGCCAAATTTTTTCTCAAATTAATCTTGACCATTGTTTAGATAGAGATTTATGGATGAATTTATCTAAGGGGATAAGATTATTAGAACCTAGGTTTTTTGTATGAGGTATATATCATTTTTATTTTGGTTGAAATTCTATATTATAGCCTAATGTTAGTACCCTATATGATCACAGGTGTTCTGGGGGTGTTTGAGAGTTTTTTAGAGCCCATAAAAAATATTTTGGTTTGAAATAATCCTTGAGCATGGTTAGTTCAAACCATGCGAGGCAGTTTACACAATTATATAAAACCATGAATGTTTGGATAGTTGAGGGTACATGAATCACAGTTATGGAAAACAACATGATTTTGGGGAATAACTATTCATCTGTGTCAAAAATTTTGACAGAGGGTTTTGGCAGGGTTTTCATATGGTTGATTAAATCATGTGGACAAATTGTGCGATTTAACCTTCCCTATAGCTAAGCATGAACATTTGGGACATTGTTTAGCCAAACCCTAAGACCCAGATATTATAGGTAAAATTACTATTTTAACATTTTTAAACCTATTAACCTAATTTTATTTTTTTTGTTTTTCACATTGAATAAACTATAAAATTGAAGAATCTCCCTTGTGTAAATATTCAGGGAAACAAGATATACACTCCATTTGATCACTTATTCACGTACCGTTTGAATCATTATATCCAAACCAATGAGTTAAAAATTAATTTTCATCTATTAATTGTTTTTATTATTATTAGATGCACTATTTATCTTGTGCAAGCTAGTTTTTATCAGCAAATCACTGATGGTAGAGGTCTTTTTTCTCCTTCACGTATTTTTTATGAAGATGATATTATGTTGTTTGGTAAGGCTGACAAGGTCACCATTCATTTTATTGAGGCGGATTTTGAGCATTATGAGTTTGTTTCTATTCAAGTTATCATCTAGGAGAAATCCCTTATGTTTTTTGGGGAAGGTGTTATTGTTTCAAAGCAGAACAGAGTTGCTCACATGCTTGGGGTGAGAAGAGGGTCTCTACCTTTCAACTATCTCGGGGTTCCCATTTTTTGGGGTGCTGTGAAAAGATATCATCTGGAATCTATCTACATTATGGTTATCAATCAAATTGCTACTCGAAAAGGTAAATCTATGTCTCAGGCAGGGCGCGTCTGTCATGTTAATTATGTGATCACCTCCATGTGTGTCTATGTTTTTTCCTTATACAGATGGCATAGATCCATTCTTAAGGATTTATAAAGGCCTATTCACAATTTTATCTAGACTAGTTCAATTCATGAAAGGAAGCTAGTTATTGTTTCATGGGGTGATTGCATCCAGCCTATTGACATAGGTGGTTTGGGGATTAAAAATCATAAGTGTTTTAATGAATCTCTCATCAAAAAGTTTACTTGGTCACTCTTGAGATCCAGTGATTTCTCTTTGGAGTTTCTGTGTAATAGATTTGGATCCAATCTGGTGAAAGGTTACTCTCTTTATGTCCCCTCATTGATATGGACCTCAATTAATCCTGCTTATTGTAGCCTCTCACAATCCTCTAAATGGGTGGTTTCATGAAAATCCTCATTGAACTGCTGGAAGACTACTTGGTTATCATGCGCCAATGCTAAGGATTTAGTGATTCCTTCTTTTTTGAGGGATCTTTATATTGGTGAATTTCATAATAATAGCATGGCTCAGGGGATGATTTCTGATTCTTTGAATGTGGAGGTGAATTGTTATCACTACACTGTGATGGATACTTTGATATGGTTACCCAGTCTTACTGGAAATTTCAGCACTAAAGAAGATTATAGATACATGTGTTCTGAGCCTTTGATGGTTTCTTCTTGGCTGCTCATGTTTCATTATTCCATTATTTCTCTGGTGAATTATCTACATATATGGAGGATTTGGAAGTGTAGACTTCCTTTGCAGTGAATGATACTGAGAGCTGGATTTTCTCTTGCACATGTTTGCTTTCATTGTCTTGCTGGTGATGAGACTATTGATCATATTTTTATATCCTGTCACTCTTCATTTGGTCTATGGAATTATTTTCATGATATTTCTGGATGTTGCCTAAATCTGGAGAGTTTTGGACGATTGATGGACTCTATTTGTCGAGCTAATTGCATATCTCAGGTGAAACACTGCTCATTTCTATAGTCTCATCACTGGTTTCTTTCATCAAGAGGGCTTCAAATTCTCTTATCTTTGAGAATAGGAGTACACCGATTTCTGTTGGAATTCGGGACCTTCATATTGGTGTTCTTGCTGTTGAACATGCTTGAATTGGAGTTATGCAGAATGATGTTTCAGATACAGTTATTTTACGACGTTTGGGTGTTTCTAGAATGTGTAAGAAGTCGATTATGATAAAGTATATTTGGTGGATAACTATGATCTCTCATTTTCTTAAAGTTAATGTTGATGGTGTGGCTTCAGGTGCACCAGGACCTTCATGCTGTGGTGGTGTTTTTCACACCTTGAGAGGTTTTTTTGAAGGCTGTTTCTTTCAATTTTTTGGGAATGGCTTAGAAATTGGGGCGGAGTTATGGGATATGATCAAGGCTATCCGGTATGATTATTTTCATTGTTGGATGAACTTATGGATGGAATCTGATTCCACATTGGCGGTTGATATTCTTAGAAATCGTTCGAGGAATGTTACATGGAGGATGTTATCTGCTTGGGATGACTGTATAAAGCTTATGGAACAGATTTTTTTGGTTTTCAAACATGTCAATAGAGAGGAAAATCAGGTTTCTGATTCTTTATCCAAGCATTCCATTGAAGAGGTTTGTTCGTTATGGTCCTTTGTTTCACTAACATTTTGTTCTGGTTTGGTTGACTGTGATGTGCGTGGTGATTTGTACACACGTCTTTGTGATCCCTTATGTCTCCTCTTATGATGTCTTTAATTTTTTATTAATAAATTTTTTAAGAGTAGGCTAGCCTGCTCCTGAGTCTTCTGATCATTATTAGATGCACTATTTAGGTGAAAGATAATATTACCTATTTTTAGGTTCTTTAGAGGTTCTTCATTGTTATCCCGATTTGGGTCGAACTAGGAGTTAATAATGAATGATCACACAACTACTAAGCTACAATAGGTGGTCATTATTTTTCCCATTCCTTTTGTTGCTTTATATGGATAGATGTTGTTGTTCTACCCAATAGACCTTTTGGCACAACCCCCAATCTAAATCTAAATACTCAATTAAATAAATGGGGACATGTTAGGGAAGCCATAGATACCCTTGAGAGGCATTGGTGGTTATTACCCCACCACTGGCAACCCCATATATGGTGTTCCATATTAATTTCCCTTCATTAAGAATTGTTAAACCTTCCACGGTATGCTCTCCCATTGTTTCCTAGTTAGAGGATGCTTAATTATGGTTAAATGGAATTCGATTTCCAGTTTAGGATATGTATTTCCTCCCCTTCCATGTGATACATATTGATAAAAATTACATGTTGTTTTTTATTTTTTTAGTTGACTTGATATGGGCATCATTTTCTTATGATTGAAAACATTTAATACATGAGTGGGTGTACTCAAGATATGTCATTGGATGAGAATTGACTAATGAGTGTGTAAACTCAAATGTTATGAGTTGTAATTACATGGAATTGATAAATTATTTACATATAGGCAATTGATGTTTCTACAAAGATTCTTAATCGTGGTAGTGTATTCCTTTGATAAAGTGTGCTCATTTGGTCTTGATTTTGTCGGATGCATGAGTCTATAATACCCCTTGGATCTAAGTTTCTTGGAATAATGTAGAAGATGTTCGGTTGACATGATCTTATGAATCTAAGTAGTTCCAAACCAGGTTTCGATTTAGTTACTTCTGGGACTCTATGAGGATGCCTTGGTCTTATATAACTTGGATCCAAAACTTCATGGTCTGACACTTGAATATTATGGAATGACCATGGGATATATTATACACTTTATTTTATGGCTTTTCATTGATCGTTTAAAACATTCAGTTTAATGAAAAGGCTATGTTTGAAATGACATGTTTTGATGAACTAAAAATCCACATTTGTTATTTATGATTTGTTTGTAGCTTACTTGTTTTGGAAGTTTGACTATATATTGTAGGTAACCTTGAGAGTCCATATTAGATTTACTTTTTTAGTAGTATATATTCCATGGAAACTATACATTTATTTACTATATACATGCTTACCTACACACTTCATATCATATTATATTTCGTAGTCTATTTATGTATAGATATTTGTGTGTTTACTTTCTAGGATTTTATCTCACACCATGTTCAGGCCGTCGTTTGGTACATGAAAAACTATTTGGATGTATGTAGGGAATAGGGTAAGAAACCTCCATTCGATACTTGATTTTGTGCCATGCTTAGGAGTAGGGGAGCACCAGACTATTCTAAGACATGTGATTTTATTAGGAGATACCAATTTTTATTTTTTTTTATTTTGAGAATTTAATTTTATATTTATATTGTGTACCTATTATGGTTTCTTTGTATAGGAATGTTTAATAATCACTGTATATGAAACTATTTTATCATTATTGTTATCTACTCATTCTATTAACTATTTTATGACTGTTATACTAATTCCACTACTTGAATATCATTTATATTCCACTATGATACATTCTAGTGATGATGAAATAGTCTTTCCATAGACACACATAGTTATCCACTTCTAGTGGTACCCTTAAACATTTTGGAAGATGTAATTGAGGCCTTGTGTCCAATTAGGCTCAAGGAATTGTTGAGTGGAATTTGGGTCTGGGAAATTATAGTGTTAATATATGCTAGTTAGTATATCTAATGAAGTCCCACTATTCACAATGCAGTGAAATAATATACATAGTATATGTAAGAAAATTTTAAACTCTTGAATTAGGATACCAATAAGATGAAACATTCATCTTATACAAGGAAACAATAACCTACATGCATCGTCAAAATTACATAGATAAAAAATATCTCCTAGAAAAGGTGTTACATCCTCCTCGTACTTTGGTTGAATACTGAAGTTCTAATAAAGTGTCGACAATAGCTACCACTATAGAATTGAAAGACTAAATCAATCCCCTAGTTTTTGGGGGTATATTTTCCACCACCACTTCCCCTGGAATCATACATTTCAAAATAGATTCTAGTTGTGAGGCTAATATGTTGAATCCACAACAGACTGTAGGGTTTTGGGGAATTATTTATTAATTTTCTTATAAGTTAATTAATCTAGTATATTTTAGGAACATATTTATTGGAAACACCTCCATGTTTCCCCTCGCATTTTGATTCATCTCCTTTGTTATTAAAGTACTCAGAGAAAGCTAACATAGACTCTCTATGGATGACACATCATAAACAAATTCAGTGGAGAAACCAATCAGGGTGAGAGAGACCTTACAAGGATTGTAAACCAAAATGTACTATTAAGAAAACCAACACCAAGGATTAATATAATATTTCATTCGATGTATATTTAGAGGATGGTGATTTCCCAAACCACTATAATGTGAACATGGATATGATTCCTAAAACACACTTCATGTCAATGAATGTTTTTGATGCTAGCCTACATGATGATAAAAATATTGACACAATCATGTATGTCTGGGAAGTGGAAATATCAATAAAAAATGTGTTCCATAACCAAACACCAATTTAATGTGTATATATCTGATACCAGAGGAAGGAAAATAAATTTTATGCTCCTCTAAACATCCAACTACTACATAATGGGTATTTTTTGACTGAAGATAAAAGGAAATGTTTTTATAGCCCACCCAACACCCAAAGAAGCTGATACTCTATCTATTGAGGATATGAATATGGAATATGAAATTGAGTTAGAAATGATAATGTTAATCAATACTATATAAATTCAAGAAAATATATATAGTGATTAAAACTAACTGTTCATGTTCAATTAACCAACTTCAGTGAATTACTGAAATAAATATGGAAGCAAGAAATATTTAATATGAATTTATAGAAACATGAACAAACTACCTAATAGCCCCCAGACCCATCAACTCGAAACTAGATCTAATAATAGTCATCTTTTCATATAAGATTTGATTCCAATTTAAGAATAAATAGCATAATATTTCAAAATTTAAATTTCAATAATAAATATGAAGTCATTTATATCATCATGATGTTTTTAGGTTTTTAGTTTAATATAATTTTTAAAAATAAATAAAATAATAAAACACATGTATTTCTCTTCAAATAGTAATATTTCCCATTATACTAAGAAAATTTATTTCACAATAAGTCTTCCAAAATTCCCACAAAACTCTCCACACATAACACCCATATAAGAATATCTTACTTAATTTCATTCTTTATATGATTTATAATTGAAAAAATAAGGGTGAGATGAAACGGCCAGTAAGGATAAAGATATAAATTATCCATCAAGGGTCATATGTGAGTCCATGATAATAATTTGTGCATAAAAACATAACAATGTCTTAAGAAAATATACCCAAAAATTCATATACCATAAATCATGAGTCATTTCACAAGGCTTTGTCATAAAAAATAGAAGAGTCATATGATTTTGGAATAATGAACAATCAATCACATGTCATGGTAAAATATAATAAACATATGATAAAATATTTTGGCCTAAAAATATGCATGGAAAACCATGAAATTGTGAACATATCTCACTAAAATCATGTTCCCAAAAAACGTTGTAAACATAGCTAACCACTACACAAAATTCCCACTAACTTATAAACCTATCTTACTAAAATCATGTTATTTCATATACATGTTAACACTTGTACCTATAATTATATCAATGAAAAAACATCAATATATAATGATTTAAAAAAATTAATCAATGGATAAAATGGAAATATAATTTATAGATAAAAACTAATATAATGAAAATAGTAAACATGTGTTCGATAATATCATAAAAATTTTCATCATTTCATCATAGATTATTTAAAGTATGATAATTAAATGAGTTTCATGAAAACATCCTAAAATAATCATCAACATCATAAGGCAACCATAGAAAAAATTAGAAGGTATAATAACAGAATATCATCATCGAATAATAATATTCATTAAAGGGTTCCAATATAGATGATATAAATACATTTATAACATCATTATAAATATTCATTGAAATAAAAAAGGAAAAACATTTTCATTTTAGAAAATTTTAAAAAACATATAATTACTAGAAAAACGGGAATATGATTTTTAGGTAATAAAAATGAATATTCTAAAATAATAATCATGTATATGAAAATAGATGATAGTGGGAATATTAGTTCATGTAAAAAATACTTATCAAACATTATTTTCATCAATTATTAATGAAACACAAAATATCCCATTTAGTAAACAACAAAAATGTTCTTTTATAAATTTTATAATATAAAAAAAGATAGTACAAAGATATTTATAAATAATTATAATATATATAAATATAATCTTATATAAATAAATTTTTATGAACATGTATTTTGAAGAAAAAAATCTATACAAAAAGGTGAAATAAGGTCGACTTTCCTAACATAAATTCTTTGGTGTTTTTGAGAACCAATGTGGATGAAAATAGAAATAATTCTTCAAAAAACCATAAATAACAACAATATATGTATATATATGGGTTTTACAATAGAATGATCATAAATTTTCAAATAATGTAAATTGAAAAATAATCATTTCTGAAAGAAAGTGAGATTATACCAAAATCCCTTACCTTAAGTCCTGACATTATTAAAAAATAGTTTAACCTCCTGTATAATAATTTATTTTTCTAAATATATAATAGAATAATATTCATAATTATATATTAATATATATAATTATATCATAATTTAAAATTACCCATTTATTAATAATACATCATTAAAATCATTATTTAGGTATCCACTGTTTTCATGTATATTTAGGATATGATATTAGAGTGCTTTCATCTTCGACATGGTTTAATCAAAAAAATAATTTTAATTATTTAATAAATTTTATATTTATTGATCATTTTCACTTTTATATATATCCATGTAATTTTTTGATAAAAAATCAATAACATAAACTCATGGAGGTGGTAGTCCGCACATACACACAAATGATGCATTCATTTTTCAATGGATTAAAATAAATAATGATAAATAATAAATTATCCTTAAATAATATTAATTATCCTATAAATATCATTTATTTTCCTAAATTTATTGATTATAACTTTCCACAAGAGGGAATGATGGAAAATGTTGTACATCACTTTGTGGATGTGGTATTCATAATGTAAACATGATCTATGTTTTCATTTTCCATTGGATAAAAATGAGGTTGAAAGTAATATATCTATTAAAATAATAAAATTTGAGTATATTAAAGATTTTTATTTAATTATATAATTACGTTTATCATATATTTTTTTGTATAAATATAAATAATCTCAAAATAATTCTGTTGAGACTTATACATCCTCCTTGGATTTTAGAATTGGTATTTTGGTGAGACCAGTACATCTACGAGGTGGAAATTATATTTGGGATGTTATTTGGCCACGTATTGGTTGATCTACGATGATAAAAAAGTTTATATTAGTGAGGATAGAAGGTTTCATTTTATAAGTGAGAGGAGTGAAAATATTTTATATATTAATAAATTTAAAACATAATAAATTTATTTCTCTTGGAATGTGTAATTTTTTGTCCAATTTAGAATATAAGATAATTTTCATTAAAAATTCACATAAAATAAAATTTTGAAATTATTAATAGATATTTAAGGCCTTATCTATAAGATTATCCCCCACCAATGCTTTTAATCCTTGTAATAGTAAAAAAAATCCAAGGAAACTATTCAATGTTAATAAAAAAGAAAGGGGAATTATTAGATAAATAAATTATTGTAAAAACAGATAAGGGATATATTTTAAAATTATTAATTTATAAAAATATTAAAAATTAATATAAAAATAAGTGTGAGTAATTAAATAAGATATTGTTTTTAGAAAAAATAATCATTTCTGGCATAAAATGATTTTCTACAAAAAGCATGTATAATTTTGATTACAATAAAATTAGTTAGATTATTTTAAATCAAATGAGTCTTATTTAACTATTATGTAAAATATAAATCATTTTTAACTTTTATAATACCTTATTTAAAGCGAAGAACAAAAAATAATTTTTATATTAAAAAACATTATGTGGATTTTTAAAATAAAAAACATGTATTTATAAGATAGAAATTAATTTTTAAATTATTTATTTTAACTTATAAATGTATATTTTTCTATAAAAATATTTTTTATATATTAAATTCTTTTCAATATCATGAAAATTTCATAAAAGTGAATCTATTTTTTAATATGATATTTTTTACTATTCAATAATGATCCAATCATTAAAAAACCTTAACCCTATGATGATTTTTATGTTCTAAATTAAAAAATACGTTAATCTGTTAATATTAAATTTCTATAATTAATATAATAATACTTTAAATAGAAATACCAAAAATATAGGTTTTTTTAAAATGACCATTTTAAATATTCAGTGTTCTAAACCATATTTCCTAAAATTTCCCAATGAGTGTTAACTTTTTTGTATTGAAATTATATATTCAAAATGTTTTTACAATTACCGTTAATTTTGATAATTTCCATATTACCTTAGTTAAGATTTTAAGGTATCACAAACTATTCAATAAGATATTTACTTAGGGAAATATATACTAATATCTTATGGTGTTACATTATCTATCGTTATCAAAATTACATCCTCACATTTTTAATGTAATAGATGAAAATATGATATAAATGTTTCTAGAATAAATTCCTTGAAGTGGAAGATGAGTTAAAAACCCATTAATTCATATTAGATCTCGAATAAATAAACATTTAAATAGGGGAAAAAGAATAGAAATGTTGATAACAAAATAAAAATACATATGTATAAATAAATACCATTAATAAAAATTGATTATATTTATTTTTGAAAATAACATTGATGAATATATTCTTATAAATAAAATCTTATTTATTAAATATTTCTTAACCATAAATTTATTAATATTAGAATCGTACAATTTAATTAAATTCAAAAAATATTCATTGACAGTTGTGATATATTTTTCATATATAATATAATATATTTATCTAATTCTTGATTTATTTTGGGGAATTATTTTACCCTTAATATATATAACATGAGGAAATACATTTACATGATTTCATTACATTCGATAATCATAATTTCTTCCTCTATTGGTGTTAGGATTATTTTTCCTTCTCTACCTTATTTCATATTCTAAAAAATAAACAATTAAGTTGAAATTTTCATACATTATGCCCTAAAATTTTCATTTAATAGATCATAATATCCAAATATGGGATGAATCATAAATTCTATTATCTCTATCTGTTTAGTAAAAAATGGCTAGAATTAGAAACAATAATGAATAAAATTTATTATAAATAAATAAAAATTAATAACCTTAAACAATACAACAAAATGATAAGATTACCCTTAAAATCACACAAATAAATAGATACAAAAATATTATAAATATACAAAGAAAAAAAATAAAACCCAAAAAGAAATATTTAATTACATATTTTTCGAAAGTCAACTGAACATTTATCCCAAAAAAATATTAATCACTCATAAAGACACATAATAAGAATATATTTTCCCTAATAATATATTCTCCAAAATAATCAATTATTTTCTTATAAAAAACATAAATCACCCCAAAAAAATCCAATAAGATAGTAAAATATAACTCAATCATTTAAAAAAAATGATATCAACCATTTAGGAAAATGAATCCTTTATTAGGCAATAATTTACCTATAACTTATTTCAGGTAATGTGTTAAAAAATACACATAAACTCTTATTAAATATCATTATGAGTCTAATCATGAAGTAAATTTTAATTCCATTGGTTTTCTCTATAATTAAACATATATTGACAAAATATATTTACAATTTTATTAAATTAACTATAATTACTTGAACATCAATGACCATTTTGACTATAAAACGATGCATTTACCTTTCAACATATCACCCTATAACATTATTATCAAATAACCATCACTAAAAGTAACATATTAAACCTCAATGTTATATATACCTCAATCATCTATTTAAAACAACTCCAAAATAAAAATGAATCATTTTAAAATTCCATCTTATAAAATCTCAAAATGGAATCCATGGCTATAAACTTAGGTTCATAAATTGAATTTTTAAACTATGAGAGTATCATAAAAAAAGAAAATTTAATTATATGATAAGTTAATAAATGCTAATATTATCTAAACCCTAATTTTATACCAATTGAGATGTCCCAAACCTGCACACTCAGATCTAGTGCTAAATAAATTCTTTTTTATATATTTTATTTTATCAAAACATAAAAGATCCTAGTAGAAATGTCCAAAATGATAATTTCAAAATAATATCAAGTCACTTACAAATAGATGAATATTTATCTTTTAAAGTTGTTCATAATTATGTTAAAAAACATTTTATAATATTCCCATGACAATCTAATCAAATGTGTATTTCTACCATTATACTGAAAAATTTATATTTCATAATACGACTTAAATATATTTCATAAAATTCACTACAAATGATAACCTTATTGACATATATCACAGAATATTATTACTCCAAACATTTTTAAATAGAAAAATATGATGTGTGAGATTAAAAAAATAGAAAGGTTAAATATATGAATTTTCAATCAAAGATCATAAGTGAGAATAAGATGATTATATGGTAATGATAACGTGATCATAACATGACAAAACATATCAAACATTTGATAGACCCTAAATCACGAGTTATGGAATTAAGATGTTCCATGACAAATTACTTGAGTCATAATGGTGTGAAATCATTAATAATTAATCATGATCCATTAGTGTATATCATAAGAACTAGGAATTTGTTTATGGCATACAAATTAGTTTATAAAGTCATGAAATAGTGAACATATATTAAAAAAATCATAACAATATAGAAACATGTGAAGATATTTACCCTCTATCACGCCCACCCACTAACTTATGAACATAGTTAACCATAATCATATCTATGAAAACACATTTAAATACAACTACCAAAAATAATTTTCATCACAAAAATTAATTATCTCAAGAGATATAAAACATTAAAAAATACATTATAAGTGTATATAATTCAATGGAAACCCATCAGATAATGAAAATCGTACATATTTGTGTGAAAATATCACAAAAACATTAATTATTTCAGAATTCCTTAATTAATTGAAGAAAATGAATTTAGTTTCATTAATAAAAGCATAAAAAATCATCATAAGTCATCTAGGGAAATAAAGTGATTGGTATCATAAATTATTTTTCCTATAGAAGTATAATATTTCTTAATGTATGTTGAAAATGATGGATTATATTTTATAAAATAATTAGTAATATGGTTTGAAAAACAAACTAAACAAACCCTTTCTTTTTTTGAACTTTTTATGATAAAAAATTCTCCTAAAAATTGGTATATGATTTTCTATTTAAAACCACTAAAAATACTAATGTAATATTCTTAATAAAACAATATAATGTAAGAAAAATATATTCAAGACATAAATGTTCAAAAAATATTCTTTTCATTTGTTTGACAATAATGTCCAATTTACCAGTTCAGAAGAAGTCATGGAGAATATTATCAATAGATAAAAAATTGAAAAATATAGTATATTTTTATAAAACATTTAAAAAATTCAACAACCTACAAATAATAATTTTTAGGAAAACAGATATATTTGAAAATTCACCAAAAATAATAATGATTAATTTGATTGGATTTTTATAAATAAATCATTTCATTCATTTTTATTGTCAATGAGGGGAAATATAGAAATAATTATAATATATAATAAAGATAACAAAAATATATAAAACTATATGGGGTTTAAAATATAAAATAATATAAAATTTCATGAAATGTAAACTGAATGATAAATAATCACAATAAATAGTGACATTGTTACAAAATCCCATACCTCAAATCAAAATATGGTTTGTATGCACATTAAAATCTATTATAACAAATTTTTATTTATTATTAATATATTATAAAATAATATCCTTACATATCATACTATATATTATTCGCTTATTTTTTCCAACAACTAATTTATTACCAATTTTTACTTAAAATCAATATTTATGTGTCGAAGGATTAGTTTTCCATATATATTTTGGTCACTTGATTCTAGTAGTCTCTATTTGGTTATTATTTCATAATATCCTTAATATTAATAATTCCAAAATTTTCATATTTACTAATTATGTTCACTTTTAGACCCATCTATGTAATTCAATGATGGATAATGAATTACATCACTTTGTGGATGTGGTCATCCACACATACACATGAGATATGTTTTCATATATCAATGGATTAAAGGAATGATGGGAAAACAAAATTTATCTTTACAAAACCATAATTGTGTAATAAATAAAATGTATATTTATTAATCATATCCTTATAACCATCCATGTGAGGTGGTGATGAAAAACTAAATACATCACTTTGTGGAGGTGGTATTCCGTATGTATTCCTGAAAGAAATTTTATTTTTAATTTTGAAAGAGGGAATGTATAATTTTATTGTTATATAAATATCACAACATTTAAGTGTAGTAAATAAAATTTTTTATTTATATTTTCATGGTTAGAATGCTTTTTATGGAGGTAGAAGGAGAAATTAACTTAAAATAATTCATTTAAGACGTATACCTTCTCCTTTGATATCATTATATGGATTGGTCCTCATGTATTCTAGAATTAGTAATTTTGGGGGACGATGACAATTTGAATGTGGATATAATTTCTTTATGTTATTTGGGTTTGTTCTTGGTTGATCTTATATGCTTAACGTGTGTATATGTGTGATGAGAGGATGTTCCATTTAATAAGTAAGGTGATTAGTACTCCTGTAAATGAAATTTTTTTTAAATATAATTAATTAATTTCTCATGAAGGTTAGATGAAAATTATTATAATTTATAAGAATCAAAAATTTATGTTCTAAATCAACTCATATAGTAAAATTTATAAATTTTGAAGTGATTTTTTAATCCTTATCACTCATTTTGACACCCATGAACCCTTATATTGGTAACTAATAATTTACCACGATAACTATTCAGTTTGAAAATAATGTTAAATTATCTATATTACATAATTTTATTATTATGAATAAAAATATATAATCCATTTTTTAAGTAAAAATTTCATTACGTGTTAAAATTTTATTTCAAAATAAGTATGTTTAATTTAATTAAAATAGTATTCCTAAAAATAAACTTTTTATGTATAAAAACGATTTTATACATAAATCATATATAATTTTTACTCATATGTGATTAATTTGATTATATTTAAAAAAATTGTCTTACTAAACTTTTAAATCAAACCGAAATGAAATGTAACACTTTAATTACCTAATTAAAAGTCAAGAACTCACTAGTGCATTTATTTAAATAAAAAATTATTTAGATTTCCTAAATTTAAATAATATATTTTTAAGTCTTATATTATATTTTTTAATTAATTATTTTACATATTATATATATATATTTGGTCTATAAAAAATGTTTCATTAATTTTCAATCCATTATTATAACATGATAATATCATAAAGATGAAAATATTTGTAAAATAATTATTTCTCACTATTCACAAAAAATATATCAATTTCCGAAAAATAAAGAAAACTCAACCTAAGATAATATTAACATGCAGAATTCAGAAATGAAGCTTATTTTTTAATTTTTAAATTCAATATTTCATAATATTATCTTTCAAATTGAAATAGAAAATTAAAATAAAAAATAATTTGATACAAAAATAACAATTCAAAAATTAACTATTCTAAAAATGGTTTTATATAAGTTATAAATGTATATTAATTTATTTCAATTTACACTATATATTCATAATTTATTGAATTTTAAATATTATTTTAATTAATCATTAAATAGATTAGATGGGTGTTGTGTATATCTCATGTTATTAAACATGGTATTTTGTTAAAGTAATATATGCTAAGATCTTGGGGTGTTAAACCTACCCATGGACAAATAGTTCAAATAACGTAGGAGGAAAAGGACTATCAGGAACATACTTAACTATGGTAGAAAATGAACCGTTTTAAATGAGATATCCTACGCCAACTTAGGTTGGCTATCAATGATAGGTCCAAGAGATCCGACTTTATCATGCTATTTCTAGTACCTCCACTAATGTGTCAAACTTGGTGATAATACATTATATCTCCATGATTCAGTTGAGTGTGTGCCTTGTTGATAGATTATATAGAGGGAAGACAGAAAACAATACTTTTAGAAGGGAAACCATACCTCAAAATAGTGAAATTGGTTATACCCCTACATATTTTTGATAATTCCACTAACCAAATATTATACGGTATGAGAGGCCTAGAGTTTTATGTCGATATTTTTGTGTCTTAATGTGGACCTCTGATAGGAACCATAGAGTATTATGTGGCATTGAAACTAAGCTTCGTCATGTATATCATGGAATGGGTAGCATTATTCTATTATGACAACCTACCAGGTGAGTATACCACTAATTTGTAAGATCTATGATGATAAATCCTTTATCGATTCAGCTCAATGTTATAGAAGATTTTTTTATGTTCATTCAAATTAATAAAAACAAAATAATTTTATAATTTCCAAAATTATTTATAAGTGGAAAATGAATAATTATTATATGGATATGCATCATCCATAAGATACATTTTTAGAGACAAGCATAGAGAATCTTTATGAAGAGTTAAAGGCTTCCCTCATTCCTATGAAGTACCCTAGTGGATTTAGGGAGTTTATATCTTCAAAATAGTTCATGGAGGGTAGTTTTTTAGGTTCTCCAAACCTTTCCCTGGTGATTTCCATTAGCCATGAATTTATAAGAAGGTGTTTGTGACCCTTTTATTATGAAATTCCTGGGGTTTCTATCAAATTCACTTGAATGAACATGCAGTTTCTTATCCCTATGTATTGTTACTTAGTCCCATTGAGTTATTAGCTGGTTCCTCCATGTGGTTCCTTCATGAATTTGGTTGGTTCCATCGTGTTCCTAGATCGTTATTTCATGTAGTTTGATGTTTCCCTCATACATTTTGTTGGTTCTTTTTTGAATTTGGTAGGTTCTTTCTAACAATCATTTGGTCCCATCATGTAGTCGGTTGGTCCCTTCTTATAGTTAGATAATTACATTATGTGGTTGGTTTCAACCTTCATAAAAAAATTGGCTCCCATTTATAAAATTGATTCTTTAATGTGATCATCCCATTCCTTCTTATGGTTAGTTGATTACTCCATGAATTCAGTTAATCCTTTCTTACAATTAGTTGGTTTCTTCATGAATTTGGTTGCTTGGATATATGTAGTCGATCCCTTTTCATTTTTGGTTCAAAAAGTTAATTTTACTGAACTTTTAAAAATACCAAGATTTTACAAAATGATAGGAATATTAATTTAAATTATTTTGTGTTATTAATGTCTTAAATAAATATTTTTAGATTTTTTGGTTATTAAACAATGTATTTAATTTACATAAATCAAATGGCTAAAAATGGGCTATTCCACTAGATTTAAATAAATCAAAATCAAATTTAACTTGAAAAATAATTTTAATCACATTAATTTGTTGTGATATTTGAGTAATTATATCTGTAAAATTAACGTAAGTGATTTCCACAAATTTTATTCTTTTCTTATTTACTAAGATTACAAAAATATAAAAACCCTTCACTTGAGGTTTGGGGTCATCTATGATTAACTCAAATCCTTCATGATCATGATTCTAAAAATGTTATTTATCCTAGTCTCATATTAATCCATTCTTTAAATGTTTTTGTATAATGGATCAATCACTTACCTTCACAATATATATTCAAAATCATCATCTTCCTTTTCCCCTATTTTTCAAGAAGGATGTTTTGGATAATCTTTTCCATATAGGGGAACATAGTCCTCTTTTTTATATATCTATACAATGTGAATGATTTGGTATTCTTATTGTTTTGTTTTGTAGAGTTTATAAATAATATAATGATCTAGTTAAATTGAATTGAAGGGTATGGTGTGTACAAACATATTTAACAAGATTTATTATTATTTATATGTGATGATTATTACCCAGTATTTTAAGATACTTTTATGTCCATGTTATGACTTTTATGAATATTTTAACCCCTTTTGTTGATTAATAACCATTTCTATGAATTTATGTTTAAATTAACCACTCATAAAATTTTAAATACATATATTAGGCTAAGAAATTGTTCCCCATGTAAATATGAATCTGTGTGAAAATAGTAATACATTATAAATTTATTTAATGTGAAACCACCTATTAATGAATTATAGTAAAATACATGGTTTGTAAATGTGACATTATTTTATGGTAGTATAATTTTTGTTGTGATTGTGTTTTTGTATACATTTTGTTGATATTATGATGATGGTGGTGACCTATTCAAATTTGGGATATATGTAAATTAGTGTATCTGTGTAGTGGTTGATATGTGCTGGTTTTGGTGAGGTAGTCAAGTTTTATGTGTTGGATTTAAAAGGGTCATTGATATTTGTTTTTTTGTGCCTTATTATATTATCCTAGTAATGATATAATATGAGGATGTGAATCATTAAATGAAAATGGTGTGGGTTGGAATTTATTATATGTAGATTGGAATTTAAATGTTATAACCTGTTTAATGGTTTGAAAAAAAGTACAGGATAAACCTAAATGTGAATTAAATGTGGTTTTGGTTATATTATTTTATCATAACATATGATGTTAAATAGAATAAATAATGAATGATGGATATAAGTAAAATAATTTTGAAAGGTGTATGAATCTATAATTGAAACAGAGGAAACTATGTACTATTGAAGTGGCTTCGTGTGGTGAGTTTCTTTTAAGATACAGACACTTGTTGTAGCTATTATATATTATTTATGTTAAGATGAAAGAGATTAGTTTTTATGAGAAGCCTTTAGGATTTATTTGTGTGCTATATATATATATACACTAGTTAATAAATGTAACTTTTAGTGAACCATACACTCAATGAGTACTAAGAACTAACACCCAAATGTTTTGGGGTTGGTTTCTCCCAATATTAGGATGGTGACGAATAGAGGGATGATTATCCCATTTTCATTATATTCCTTCAATATTAATATCAAAAATAACATTTTTGGTGGGAGATCCTCACCCCACTTGACCAAAAAATTTATGGTAATTAATAATAGTGATAGGATGTGATGGGTAGTGGTTTCATGTGTGGTAGGTATAGGAAACATAATTGATTTCCTTCAAATTCAGGATTCGTTGATTTAATAGTTATAATGTTGTACATAGATGTGTGATGATTATAAACCAGATGAAATAGTAAAATGACATATATACATTATGACATTAATGGAATTATAAGATGATAGGCCCTATATGATGTTGGGGTGGGTGGGTTGCAACCTATCCCAACTCAAGTATGACATGGTACATGGGGAAGAGATGGTATGGACATGATGAGATCATTGGATACAAAATGTTGTGGAATGGGAGAATGAAATTATAGTGTATTGTATGTGGGGAGCCTAATATATTTTCCCTTATTATTATTATATTACTACTTTAATTATTTTTAGTGTGAGACATGGGGAGGTTGAGGTTGACTGTTGACTGATTTAGGTGCTTGTAGATATTTTTGTTTGTTCTCTGGTAAATTAGTTTTCTATTTTCACCTTTTAATGGGAGAAGCTATGTAAAATTCCATCTAATATACATTATATGCTCACTATTCATATATATAAACTACATTTCAGGATTCCAATATTGGTTTGCAGACTGAGATGGAAATTAATTTCATAGAGGCCAGAACCATTATGGATTTTCTATCATAGGTCAACATTTTTATTTCTTACTTTAGAGATGTTTTGATTTTCATGGAATACACATGTGGGGGTTTTTATAATCCTTTATATATTTTGATGAATTTGTTTTGGTGGGTTTTTCTTTTCATTAAATAACCATTATCTAATAAGGGTATTCACTCTAATTTGTGTGTACTACACAATCAATGCTAGTTAGAAGCCTTGGACCTTCTAGAGGTGAGACTACTTCTCATTAGTACTAGTCCGTGATGGTTTCTAGTTGGGGTTGTAGGGCTACTGATAAAGTGGTATAAATGGTTTTTTGAGATAATATGGATATTATAGATATGTGTTAGTGAGAATTTTATGGGTTCATAGGAAAAGTAATACTAGTGAGACTTAGTGTGTGATGTAGCAAGGGATAACAGATAGGAATCAAGTGTTTATAGACAACTGTGAACTGAAACAAGGACCACAATCTTACTAAATTCCCAAATAATCATAATTTTCATTCCATTGTAGATACCTAAGAACAATATATACACAATGAATATTTTCACTTGATATAGATATAAGATAATTATGAAATTTAACAAACCTAATTAAATATGTTTTAATGAATTCAATAAGTTCGAGATCTCATGTTTGTTTTTTCTATTAAATTATATTATGGATGGAGATGAGTAAAAACATTGAAAATTATTAATAATCATTTATTCAAAAGATAAAGATAAGTATTCAGTTTTTCATTTTTAATTATTGATGTATTTATTGTAATATTGGATTAGTTAGTAATAAATTGGATTTGTAATCATTATAAAGTGAATTGTTTTAACATCATGTTTGGTGAATCCTCTATTCAAGAACTTATGCACATTCATATAATAATTTAAAAAAGATCATTTAATTTTTTGAAGGATGATTATGTAATATATTGCATTTCTTGATGAGTTATGATATTAAATACATTTAGTTATGATTTCATGACTTTATTTAAAACATGTTACCTTTTTTTAAGTGAAATATTTTCTTTTAATAAATTTTAAAATGATTTTTGTAGTGATATAAAAATTGGTTTAAGTTTTTTTAATAATATTTTTCATAAACCATGTGTTTTTAATGAAATTTTGAGAGATTATGTTAAAAACTAGTTTAAATGATAATATAAAATTTTAATGATCTAAATGTTTTTGGATTCAACGAAAGGTTTTGATGCATGGGGTTTTCTTGTTGAATTTCAATATTTTTAAAATAGATGTTTTTTGAGTTCCTTCCATGTATGAACCACGAGTAAGGAATTATAAAGGTTCATTAATAAATTATCATTTTAAAATACAGAAAATTAATTATAGGTATGTTTTGAGTTTTTACTTGGGACACTAAGTATTGATATTATGAACTCATTATGATTAAAATAATTCCCTCTTAAATTGATACACAGTAGTTGAAACATGATTTATTATGAATTTTATGATAATAAGACTCTTTGTTTTCTATAATACTACTATATTGTAGATTTAGAAATTGAAAATTTAGATTCAGAACATTTCATGTAATGTTGGAAATTGAGATAAAATTTTTAATTGATTCAGGTGGTATGTTAATATATTTATCAGTAAATAAGAATGTCAAATGGATTTTAATTTCCATGAAGAATATTTTTTAAATATTTTCTTTAACTAAATAGTACATTTATAAGATATATTTTATTTTCAAAGGGAATATTCAAAGGATTTTAATTTCATTTTAAAAATACTTAAAATTAAATTTTATTCCAAGTCGATAATGAATTGTCTTTAATTACAACATGTTGTAAGCGTGATTAATTTAATTAATGAGTATTCTAATGGTTTCATATTCATCTTTTTTACTTGTAAGACTCAAAGAAGAGATATGGTGTATTTTTACTACATATTATATTAGAAATAAAAATTTAATTATGTGTGATTTATGTTGTGTAATGAAATATTATTCATTTCTATAAATATATTTTTCATTCCCTGTTAATCTTGACGAGTCTTTAATATTGAGAATTAAATTTTTTTACATGATTTTTAGTTCTAAATTTCATTATATATTACTCATGAAATGGGTATATGTCAAAATTAAATTAAGTTTTTGATGATATATTAATGAATGAGTAATATATTGGAAATGTTGTGGTGTGATAATTTTACGAAAGAAATAATTATACAAGCACTAGATATGAAACATATAGGGAGTGTATCCCTGGAGATGTGGTTGGTATGTATTGTATATGTTATTGATAACACATTTCCATTAAATGTTTTCTATTTAATTAATGTCCTACATTTATATTGAAATTCATAACAGGCTGACATAATTTTTTGATTTCTGCAAATGTTTGTGAATCAAGCCTTACATATTTTATTGAGTGTAATTACAATATTAAAATATTTTATAAAATAAGTTGATCTTGATAGATTATTTACTTATAGTCTAAGATTATTTAATTTTATCCATATCACTTTAATCTTGTAGGAGTTATTTTTCCTTGTTTTGGTATTCACATGGGAATTTATTGAAACACAAGGACTTTTGCTTTTAGTTATTATATTTCTAGACAAGAATAAGCATTATTATGGATAACAAATTCATACTTGATATATTATGAATGAAAGGACATGTTTCCACTATTCCAAGAATATAAAATGTTTTATGATGATAAATATTTGTGTTTTATATTCTTTTTTATAAATATCATTCTTTTTTTTGTTATTTAAGGTATTTATCATAATGATTAAGTGTAATTTGTTTATTTTAATGTGTATCTTGAATGTTAAGAGTAAATATGAACTTAATTAAAAAATGGGTATATCTAAATCTATCGAATCATTACAAGAGTTAATAAGAGGCATTATATAATCCTAGTTACATTCCACGATCATGTAGTTCTAAAATTTCAATTAAACTATTTTCATCCCTTATGTACACTTAAAGAATGTTTTAATTAATGGTTAAATGAACAAATAACATTTGACTGATCATTATAGAAAACATAGAGAATGAAACTAATTCATATAAAATTTCATTTTGGTAATTCTAAAGCATTTAACATATGTGTTAGAATGTTTGGAGGGATATTGTTTTTTTGATTTTCAAACATAATGAAAAGGAACTTAGTATGTGAAAAATTTCAATTCTAGTTTGTCTATGTAATATTAATGAAGTGTAAATAAATATTGAAATTATTGAAAAGTAACATGGAGAAGTATAATATCATTTTAAAAGAATTTTTTTATTTCGATTTTCATTAAATTTATTGTATTCTATGATGTTCTTTGGTGACATGGTTTTTTTATTACAGTGGTTTTAAAATCACTTTACAAAAAAGTTCAATATTTAAAATCCAAAATGAAAAATTCAATTTTATGTCTATAAATTAAAAGGGATAACTTTCTATCCGCATGTAACTCTTAAGATATTGATGATAGGGGTGATGGAACACTTTATTTTCAGTAGAACGATGTAGTTGGTTGTGGTTCTATTGTTGTGATATTTTTTACACTAAAAATATGGCATTTTAGGTTAAATAATGGAATCTATTTAAATAGATAATAAATAATTAAAATTAAATAATTAAATGGTCTAAAAATTAACATGTACTTGAATATAAAAATTAATTTCCATGTAATTTATAAATTTGTATGTTTGATTTATTCTAATTATTATGTTAATATGATAGTGATGTATTTTGGGAAAGAAAGTTAATATTTTGAAATCTTTTAATGAACCTATTAATGATTAAATTAATATTAGTGTTGTGAGTTTTCATGCTGGTTGTTGGATTATATGATAGGCATGTAATGTTATTAATTTATTGTGGAAATGTTTGTTTGGTTGGTTTTATGTGATAACAGGGTGGTTTATGGCTATTGTTTAGGTTAACTTCATAAGGAGAGTAGTATATTGGTGAATTTTTTTATTCCATTATAATTTTATGGAGTGTCTTGTATGATACCCCATTACCCTTTATTGGATATATAATTCCAAAAATAAGTATATGTTTGGGAGGTGTCTCTTTTGGTTACTATATTTAGGGACATTCTTTGTTGGGGTGGTAGAAAATGTAACAAGAACCATACATCAAAAGTGGTGAGTTTAGAATGAATATCCCTTATTACTGGTTTGTCCTTTTAGATATTAAGGGAGTGTTTTATCTTAGCAGGGATAATATAGTGTAGGATTTATCAGTATTATAAACTATATTACTTGTGCTTTAGAGGAGATAACATGGGAGCATAAGTTATTGATGCATGGTCAATACCGTGAGTTTTTTGGATACTTGTTTTAAATTATTTATTGTGGAGATGTTGTCAAACATATACTTTATATGGATTAACATTCTAACATAGTTTTTAATTTTAACTTGAAATGTGTTCCATTCATCTGATGAGTGTATATGTTCTTGTTATAATGTGATTCTTTAGAGTCTTATGGAAGGAAAAGTTTCATAACTTCTTTCCCTATTATCCTAGGCTCTATTTTTATTACTAAGGATGATAATTGTTTGAGTGGTATTTGAAGTAATATTATATATTCCCAAATCCATTCAATTATGACTTAAAAATTCCATGATGTGTCATGATAATGTTTAGGACCCTTTTACTTTTTCATGATTCAATTTTTTCCACCATTTTTATATGGGTGGATGTGTAGTTTCCTATCCCTTCATGTGATCAGATAATTCATTTAATTGGTTAGTTGGTTTCTTCATATGGTTTGTAGGTTCCTTCATATGGTCGACTGGTTCCATCATACAGTAAATGGGTTGGTTTATATGATCATTTGGTTTCTTCTTAAGGTTTGAAGGTTCATTCAAGAGATTTGCTGTTTACTTCTTGTGGATAGATTAAATGTCCATTACATCATTTGATTACTTATTTTTATATTTTTATTACTTGAAATGGTCATTTAGTTCGTTCATGCAGTTATTTGCATCCTACTTGTGGTTAACTGATTCCATCTTGCAGTCATCTGATTCCTTCAAATATTCTGTCAGTTCTTTCATGTGTTAAGTTGGTTACTTCTTATACATGGTTCGTTCTTACAATACATCAATTTCATGGATCAATGGATTCAATCAATTCTCTTGGTTATTTAGATGTTTTAAAAATATCTATGTTATTAAAAATACCTATAACTTCTTAAAGGATGTGGAGATCATTATAACATAAAATGTTTGTCTACATGCATAAATATTTTTTTAAAATATATTTTAATGGTATTGGATCATTTTCATGAATTCCCTAAAACCCATTGATTTAAATGGGTTGTTTTATGTGTTTTATATGAATCATAATTAAATAAAAATTAAAAAGGAAGGTGGCATTGTTAACCTTTGGAGTTATTCAAGTATTTTTATCTTGCATCCTAATGAATGGGATTTCCTCCATTCAATTCATTAATTGTTTTCTTAGCCTCTTAAAAAATGAAAACATTTCTTTTGAGCCTTTGGGTTATCTACCATCGACGTGAGGCCGTATTTCATGTGTTTCCAGGTGTGCGTAATATATTGGTCCCCTCTATATTTTCTACAATTATGTGTCTCATTCTAGCTTGTATTCTTTTCTCATTCACAGTCATCCCTTTTCTACAATATTTTTATTATTGATCAATGCATTACATCTAGAGTATCTAGTCAAAAATATCATCTTCAATTTACACAATTTTTAGTTCATTTTTTGGAATATATATTCTAGGTAGGGGATCTTAATTCTATATTATTTTATATAAACAAGAAACAATCATGCTCTTTTTTTCTAGTGGGTGGGAATTATGGTTTGGAAAATAAAGGCAATTTTTTTATTAATTTTAATTAAATAGTATGGTTTGTATTGACATGATTTACCATATTTTTTATTGGTATGTGATAATAATTATATGAGATTGTAAACTATTTATATATTAATGTGGTGACTATTATAAAATCATTAAACCATATTGTGGATTGATAATAATTATTACGAATGGTTTCATAAAAATCTATTCGTAAATGATTTAATATGTATATTAGACTAGAAATTGGTTTCTTGTATAATTATAGAACATTATAGAATTACCTATGCATGTGAAAATTATTTAATGTGAATTCCACCTATAAATTAATGGTGTAAAATATGTTGTATGGAAATCTATTATTGTGTGTTTCTAGTATTTTAATTGTTTTTATTATGGTTGTGTAGCTGTTATGGGGATTATATGATCATTATGATGATCATTTGAGATGGTGGTTGTATTGAGGGTAGTGGAATTTTATAATGGTATATATGTGGTTATTATAGGTAGAGAGTTGGGTTGGGATATTTAATTTTGTAGGGCAAATTATGGGTTTTTATGTGGTGAATTATTAGACAATCCGAGAAAAGATGCAATATTTCGATGGTAATGAATAAATTTAAATGCGATGGCATGAAATTTGAAAAACATTTACCAAGTTTCACGTGTGGTAACAAGTTGAATGAATTGAAAAATTATTAACATTATAGAGTTAAATAGGAGTTAATTGGAGATGTTTTTTATAGGTAATTATCATAAAATATGATATTAAACAGATAAAATAATGAATTTCTGCCTTTAATTAACTAATATTTATTTTAGTAACAATTTATAATTGATTTATAGGAAACATTGGGTTATGTGCAGTGAGTATTATTTATTAGTCGTAGCATGTATTAATGATAGAATGTGGTTGATATTATTATGGAGATGACTAGTTTTGATGTGATAATTTTATATTGGGATTTATTCATATAAATATATACATGTTTATATTTTTTATTACTTTTATTGACACACCATGTAACTTCTTGAAAATTTATTTAAATTAATAATAAACATGATATCTTCCTCAACACATCAAAATGAGAAAAAAATATGATATAAAAAATATTATTATAACATACTCTTTGAATTGGTGTGTATAAATATAAAACATACATAATAAAATAAAATTATAATGGTCTTACTCAATACTATAATATTGATTAATTAATTAGAAATAATCGCACATTTTTTATTGAAGTTATAATATGCTTAAAAAAGAATTTTCTTAAAAAATGATTTTTTTGTTCCATTATGTGCATGGAAATTTTAATTAATTCTAAAAGCTTTTAGAAATTTTTTTATTAAAATGTACATAATTTTTAGAATCAACATCTCAAAATGATTTTATTTTTATATAATTTGGTTTTTCTAAAAGAATTTATTTTCTATTGAATAGAAAAAAAGACACTTTTTTCAAATTCTATCATTTATTTTCATTAAATAAATTAATTTAAAATTCCCATTATATTTAGGATTTGGTATTAAATATATATTATAATTATTTCATTTATAATAATTAAATATTTTCCATATTAATCATTAATTTTCATGTTTTTTATATTAGTTATTTTTTATGATTAAAAACATATTTTTATGATTTTTTCATTACATTTTATGAATTTATATTAAAATTTATTAGTT
This sequence comes from Viscum album, assembly GCA_963277665.1. Taxonomy (NCBI): domain Eukaryota; kingdom Viridiplantae; phylum Streptophyta; class Magnoliopsida; order Santalales; family Viscaceae; genus Viscum; species Viscum album. The sequence continues at coordinate 552,845,489 of OY728146.1, forward strand.
CCACTTCAAGTTATTGAATCATGAGAAAATGGTACAATATTTTGAATATAGAGGATCAAATTTGGTAAATTAGTCACTTATATTTTTTTATCTTTGTTGGTAGTAATCATGATAAATATTTATCACCTTGGCAAGGGTAAAATTTGTAAAATAGGGTTAAAAGAAAGACGTACGGTCTCAAAATCAACTATAAACTCTCATAATAGCTTCTTATTGGATAAAATTGACCATATTCATAAATGTTTTTAATATATGGACATTTGGGGCCATTTTCCTTGATAAGGGTATTTAGAATATTTATGTACCGAAAATGAAAAAAAATCCACACTTTTGAATTTTTTATCTCTAAAGATTTTATATATGGATAAAAGCCAATATATTTAGTTAAAAATCTTTATTTGTATTATAAATTTTAATTTTTTACAATAGAAACTTATTTTTAATTTTTCTTCCTAAAAAATTACCTTATTTCCTTACAGAACACCAACACAATAGTAATTAAATTAATATAATAATTAATAAATTAATATTAAATATATTAAAAGTAAAAAAAAAAAATTGATTAATTATATAGTTCTATTAGTTTTTATAATAAATTTATTTATTATATACGTGTGAAATAATTGTATTCGAATTCCATTACTATCTTGGTGCCTTTATAGTAAAATTAATTGAATAGTGTAAATATGATATTAATGATATTTTATTAAAATAATTTTTTATTAAATAATTTTAAAATAATAAAAATCATGAAATTGATCAAGGTGGATAATATCACATAAAATATTTCATTCCTTGCTTATTTTTAATCTAATTGTTATCTTATAATTGAAATTATAACAATTTAAGAATGAGATCATTGTTATTGCGGTTATTATTAAATTTTGTTATCTAAAGGATTAATACAGAACATAAAGATAAAACACCACTAAAACCTATCAACATTATTGAAAATGGTATTTTAACCAAATAAGAAACTTTATCCCAATATCATCTCACTTTGAGTAATTTGGATTGAGAATGAATTTATTATAATTTAATCTTTTATGAAATTCCAATAGTTCTCCTCCACTCACTTATAAAAGGGAACCATTACAGTCTCTTATTTATGTTATTTTGAGCCTTCTAGACAATCCAAATCAAGAAATTTCACTTTTAAAATTTCCTATACATTAACAATACAATATGGAATTCTAAAAATACCATTCCCATGGTCCTTAATAACATATCTAATAGAGGCCTCCCAAATAAGAGGTAAGCAATTTACCCGACCTATTTCAATTTAGTTTTTGATAAAACTACTATAAATTTGTTTTAATAATCCTAAAATCATATATTTATAACATTTAATATAGTTAAATTTTATTATCATTATCAACCAAAATTAATCACTATATTTTCTATCAAATGGAAAGTGAATGTATTGCTCATGCATTCGTGTAGATTACCATCTCTATTTAGAGATATAATTAACACTTAATCACCATATTTAATGGATGAATATAATGATTGGTTCATAGATTATATATGATATTAATGAAAAAATTATACTTTTGGAATTGTAATATCACATCTATATTTTTAAATCTCTATCTATTGTAAAATTATAACATTTCTTGTGCGCACATGTGGACTAACACCTCTATGATGCTATGTGATTCATTTTGAATTTATATTTACATGAATGGTAATGAGGATATAATTAGGAATCATATTAGATATATATGAAAAAATAATGTTCCTATAATGTTTAATTATTAATTTCATTTCATTCATTCCATCAGAAGAAAAGAAGAAAAAGCGTTCGTACGAACGTAGAGCTTACCATCTCCATAAATAGTGTAATTTATTTTTCTATCTATAAATCTTATGGTGGAATAATAATATTTATATAAAAAATATATCTTCTATTTATTTTATTACTAATATTTTGTAGACAATGTCACTATGCAAAAATTGTAAGGACTGTTACTATCAAACTAATATTCTCATGATAAACAAAATAGTTATGACCCAAGAATGATGCTTTCAATAATGTATTATAAATAAATGATTTTAGAAATGTAAAAAATGGATAATATATTATATTAAAATTCATTAAAAGTCTGTAATACATATTTAATATTAAATTAATATTATTATACAATAACTTTGTGTATCCGGATTGTTTTTATGAAGACTACTATGTTTAATTTTTTTGAATTATCTCACTAGAATCCAATTAACATTCTACTCATATGGTTATTTCTAGATAATATATTATTTAATTTATTTTCCCTCACATTATGTACCTAATAGACTGAAATAAGTTTTTTACATAAAATGATTTAAATTATCTCTTCAGTCTAAAATCATTTTTCTTCCCTATCAAAATTTTCTAAAATGTTTTTGAGAATTATTGTAATAACTGGTAACAATTTTTATTAATTTAATTTTTACCCATGTTTGACTTTTTAGAAAATCATTAATAATAAATATTCTTATTTTTTTATAAATGAGTAACATTTGAATTTTTATTTAATGTGACAAAGGAATGATTATTTTAACATACAAGAAAGGAATGAAATTTCACACCATCATGATAGCACAATCCTATAAATATTCCTCGGAAATTTTCAATATTATTTTCCTATAAAATTAATTCAATAATATCATGGAATTTTTTATATTTTAAAGAAGTGATTTCATAGTGAAAATATTGTTTCCAACAATAAATATTCCAAGTGATATTTTAGAGTAATTTTTATCAATCATGAAAACCATTGATTATATTTATGAATTAATAGGGACATGATCCAATGATAATATCCATATTATTTATTTGAATTATTTATCATTATTATGGTAACATGTTTTTGAAACTCATATATTATTAATGGGTTATTCCTAGTTTTTTATAAAACCCATTTCCTTTTCATAGGTTACAATATATGAAGAATGATTTATGATCATGTGGAACACATATGAATGGATTATGATTTTCTGATATGTGGTATTGGAATTACATAGCCCTTAATTTAATTAGGTAAATATATATATCTCATGAGATAATTAGAAATATAATAGGGAGTCTATCAAGTTCATTTAGGAAATATATGCACTATGATATTATTGGGAGTAAACCTTGACTAATGTTTTGATGGAATGGGTAGTGAACCCAATTAACTATTATTGTAATGGGAATGATCCTTAACTAAGAAAATAATTTTATATGATTATGTGTATTCCCAAAAACTATTTATTATGATATTTGTTTCTCTCATGGATCATTTTATTTGATTCCTTTATGAGTAATGTCTTATTAACTACAAAGATTGTTACCATGTCTCAAGAATGTAATCTTTGAGATAAAAGGTATGTTTTTAAAATATTAAACAAATGTTCCAAAACCCTTATGATCATGAAATTATTAACTGATCATTGATAACTCCCTTTTTTACCATTAACTGTCATCTGAGCTTACAGTTTCTTATGTTTTACTTCCCCAGGTTATGAAAAAATGTTTTACGTCTGATATATATAAGAAGGGTGTTAGTTATGAAGAATTTAGTTAGAGATAATGTATACCTCTTATGAACAAGTCATTTATATTTCTATGTTTCCACAGATATTCAGCCTAAATTATAATGGCATGGATTATAATGTTATATAATGTACACTCATCTATTAAAATGTATTATCTAAATATAAAAATTATGAGTCTCAATGGTGGGTATTAGAGAATTTTTTAGTTACCTTTGGATACTAGGTTGATAAAATTGTAGTTTTAATCCTTAGTATATTTACAAGTATTGGAGGGTGTCCTAAGTGATGTTAAGGAAATGAGTTTAGTTTCCCTGTAAAAAATCCATTATTGGATATTAGAACTGGAAATTTTTTTGGAAAAAATTAATCATGGTGTAATAAACCCAAATTTTTTGGTTGAGTATATCTTATCCATCATTATAGTTACAGATTAGTTTTCACTTACTTATCATCTATTTTAACACTCGTAGGAAATATTCTTTGGATAAATAACATTTTTATTATAGATTAATTTGAAGAATTTGAATTAATTATGACCATTAATAAGATTGATTAAATGTAATGATTCATTCATTGGAAATATGATGTCGTGATTTTGTCATTATATATATAATTTTTCCTAATATCTCCCTATGATTATTATTTCCCAAAAAATGTTTTTAGGTTTTTGATAATGGATGGAACCAATAGAAAACAAGTTATTGGTTAATTTTAATAAAATTGTAATTGTTTTCATCAAGATAAATGAACTATAATTTTATTTGGAAGGTGAATTCTTGTGATTATGAATAACCATATTTAAAAATATATAATTAACAATGTAAATATTAGTGAGTTTCCTATTGTTTGAAATATAAAGAATATATACTATTATGAAATTTCTTATGGTAATTACTAGAGGGGAAAAAATATAAAATTTTCTTAATTTCAACAATTTGGGATGGAAAATATATTATAATGTATCCAAAGTATAAGAATTTATTTTTTTTATAAATTGAGGTTGTTGAGAAAAAAATTTGTATGGAATTCAAAGTCTTATGTATGGAGGATCAACAAAATTATCCAAGACAATGCCTTAATATATGGGTTATCTTCTAGAACAAGGAAGTACCTAATATGTTCCAATAATTTTGGTTAAATTATTAATGTTTTTATGTATTAGTTTTTGATAATTATTTTCTAAAATTTATGTATTAATGATTTTATAGGTATGAGAATCATAAAACCTATAATGATTTTTCCATAATAACTTTTCTTTTAGTATTTTAAAATTTATGAGAAAAGATACTAAAAACAATGAAAATTGATTTAGTGGTAAGGTTATAATTTTTACCAGGGATAGAGTATTGATTGATATTTATGGTGTAAATGAGATAGTATTGCTGATGTTAAAATTGTTTTGTTATTGAACAAAAAATGGATTTAGGATATATTTGATGATGGTTAATGATTTTTTTGGTATTTGTGGAATATATTCAATTCTATGCTGTTTCATTTGGGGAATAAGAATTATAATAATATTTGTAAGCTTAAAATTATTCATGTTAGGTTATCTTATGATTTATTGATAACTTAATGGGTTTATAATTTTATTTTTTATCATATATTCATTAGAATATACACCCCATTTGAAGTTTTAAGTGCTGAGATTTTTTGGTGATTTGAATCTTTTACTAGGTTTTAGGAAGAAAACACTATTGATGTTTAATTAACCATTTAGATTAGCATTGTAGTTTATGTTGAGTTAATTATGGTCTCCTAGACATCGTAATATAGATAAAAATGATCGTTGAAATGTGATTCATTGAAAATGTAAAATTATCAGATATATTAATAGTCAAGATAATGATTACATTTCTTGATAGAATCTAAATATGATTCATGATATTTTGGTGTATCTCAGTACATTATATGATAATGTAGTGAATATAATGTTGTTCATGATATTTTTGGATATTTTTCATTGGGTTGAGATATATGAAACTCTTATGTTTTAGATTACGTTTAATGTCAAATATTTTTTAGGAAGAATAAAATTAAATTTCTCTGGGTATATGTTGAAATGTATGAGATACCATATGAGGTTAAAATTTTATTAAATTTTGATGTTATTGATGTAAAATCAGATGTGGAGTTATTTATTTATCTACGGATCAATGTTGAATTTTAGGTGTAATTATGTAGATATTGGAGTAAATTTTATAATTTCTTCCCATGAATATTTATACAATTTGGATGTTGGTTTACCTTATAAAAATAATTTTGGTTTTGTTTAATGTTTTAATTTTATGATAAATAGCATGTAATCTCTTTTTTAACAATGTTATTTTTAGAAGTGGATTTTACTTTTTTAGGTTTGACAAATTCTTCTTGAATATTCATTTCATGTAGTAAGATATGAAGTAAAAATTGATCAAATAATAACCAAATGATGAAATTATGATGAAAACGTAATGATTTATAAAGTGTAGTAACTTGTATGATCTATATTTATATAATAATAATCCATAAAAATTGTGAAACTTTTTTTGAGACTATAATATTTTCCTTTTATATTCATTTTTAATGAATCTTTTCATTTTTCACCCCTTAATCATTTATGGTTGTGTGGTTTTTGTATTTATAACAGAAATATATTCTATAAATATATATTAGTAAATGGGAATTTATTTCCTCCATGTATATAATTTATGTTCCCATCAATATTCTCTTTATTTGGGAACATGATATTGTGATATTTCATGCAATCTTTATGTTTCCAAATTTCCCTTTTCAAAGAAGTTTTATTATCCATTTGTAGAAGGTTGGTTTAAAAAATGTATATTTTTATGAATGTGAAAAAATTTAGAGGATGAAATTTATAAGTGGTGTGGGACATAACACCCTAAAATGTTAGTTAAAGAAATAATAATATTGATATCTTTCTTAATATGAAACACCAAGCTTAATGAAAATTGTGATATAATATAAAATAATTATTTTAACCAAGATATTGAATTAAGGTTTATAAATATGAGTAAAAACCAAATAAAATAAATGTATTATGGTATTAATCAACAAAAAACACTTTATTTATTTGTAAATAAGAACAACATTTTTATTGAAGCTGTTTATTCCTTAAAATCATGTTATTTAGAAATGATTTTTATTGTAATTTTGGGAATCAAAATTTTAAATAATTTCTAAAAATTTTATGTGTTATATTTCTTAAAATTAATATCATTTTAAAATTCATCACAAAAACATTTATTGAAGTGATATTTTTTGAATTTTTTTTGAAATGATTGATTTTACTATGATAAGTAAAAATATAGTTTTTTCAAATAAAAATATTTATTTTCATTAAATAAATAAATATAATATTAACAATATAGTGATGTAATATTTTAAAATATATAATATATTTTTAATGAATTGGTTTACCTTTTTTTAAATGGTCTATTTTATTTTTGGACATTATGAATTGTAGATGCTGTAAAACGTTTTCACCTCAATAATGGTAAATGGGTAAAAAAGTGTAAAAAAAAATTCTAGTACGGTATAATACTTAATTTAAGTTTTAATAAATTTTCTTTTAGGTGTTAAATTCAACCCAAACCATATTAAATTATAGTATATGTAATTTTGGGTCTTTTTAGCTTGATAAGGGCATCTATATTATTTCAAATAAAGAATATTCCAAAATTTCATGCTCTTGAATTTAATATCTATGTATTTTTTATGTAATAATAAAAAGAGGACACATTTGGATCCAAATATTTATTCTAAATATTAATTAATTTTTTATCATGCTAATTTTTAATATATTTAGTGAAATAATAATTTTTTTATGTGATTACAATACACCAAAACCATATTTAATCAATGAATAGAAAAATATAATAAATCATTTTACAAATATTACAGGCAATAAAATTTGAATGAATTATTTATTTCCATTATTTTATATTAATATTTCATATTATGGATGCATTAAATGAATATATTTAAATTATATATTTTTATTTGTGCCTTCAATTTAAAATTAAACGAATATAGTGAAAAATAACAATATTGACATTTTATGAATATATTATTTTCTAAAATTATTTATATATCCTAAAAATCATAAATAGTAAAATGCGGATAATTTATTTTTTAAAATTATATCCCTTTTCTATTTATGAGACAATTTTAACCTTATATATAAAATTATAACCCTTTAAATTGAAATTGTTGTTTCCACCGTTATTGTTAAAATTGGTTAACTATGTGGTGAACCAAAAGAAATGTTGTAAAACACGAAATAGTCTTATTATTTTTTTATTTATTTTATTTCAATCAAATAATTCAGTAGCTTCAAATATCTATCATATAGTATTATTATTGAAAAATAATGGTTTTATTATATTATATTCTTTTATGTTATTCCAAGAGTTTCCACCCCTCCTTTTTAGAAGGACTCCCCTCTTTGAGATTATTTACTCCACATTGAGATTTCAAGATAAAAAACCTAAATAATTCTCTTATAAAATTACCTTGAAAAAATATATAAGTTCATGTATTCTTAAAATATTATTCCAAATTTTCTTAATGAAGGATCTAATAAAGGCCAACCAAAGTATTGGTAATCCTTTTACACAAACTCATTTAATATATTTTTTTCTTATAACCCTATAAATTTGTGATATTAATCATAAGATAAAAAATTAATTATAATAAATATAGATAAACAATATTTGATCCTAAAACCAATATTACCTTCCATCTTTTTCATGAAATGGAAATTTAAAGAATCACTCGAGCATACATGTGGACTACCGCCTCCACATAGTGATACATTTTTTTTTTCAATCACCATATTTCAAGGATACATAGAACAATAGGTAATTGTTTATATATTATATTTAATAATTAAGTATTATTTTTTATAATAATTTAAAATCTACCATCTTACATTTATATCCATTATAAAATAATAATGTCTCTCATGTGTATATGTAGTCTAGAACATCCACAATGTGATTTGATTTATTTTATCAGTTAAAATTTATATATATGGTAATAAGGATATATTTAATGAATATATATTATATAAGAAATATTATAAATATTCTATAATTACAATTTTTTTACTTTTATTTTTTCCATCCATTGAAAATTGAAAATAATGTTCATGCATAAATAAAAACTACTATCTCCATAAATGGTGTAATGAATTTTTTGTCTCTACCATTTACAGATGAATATAAATATATAATGAAAATATATAATATATATATCATTATTAAAATTTATTATTACAAAGAAACCATAATTAATTTTCTTTTACCCAAACTACCGAACAAAATATTTCATGAAAAATGAAATAGTTAACACGTACGAAAGCTGCTTTTAATAATTAATTATTACAAAATTGGTGTTTAAATGATATAAATTGACAATATTTGATATTATAAGTATATAACTGAATTTTATAGGGAATTATAAGTAAGATTAAATTATTATAATCATTGATTTATTAGTAAGAAAAATGTGATGTCTTGGATTTATGTTACAATCGAATAATGAATAAATATTGTTTATAATAATGTTTCTAATGATGAAATTTTATAAAATATCATTAAATAATCACATTAATTTTCTTATGCTCTTATTATTTCAAGTAAATTAACTTTTTCTTTTATTTTCATTACATTATGTATTCAAGAGTCTGAAATAATTTTTTTATGGAAAAATGATTTTTTTCTATCTTCAGTCAAAAATAATTTTTCTTCCTTATCCATGTTTTAAGAGTGATTTCAATAATATATAATAATTTATTAATGTCATTTTTCCCACCATTAAATTTTTAATTTTTTTTAATCGAAATCATGTTTTTGTTTTCTGAATGAGGCAGTTTTTACTATTTTACGAAAAATGTGAAATGAATCATTATTTTACCATAAATGGAATTGAAATAATTTACCACCATGAAGAATGATAAATGATTTAATGTTTACCATAAATGATTTTAAGGCTTTTTCAATGAAAATGTGTCTAGTAAGATTTTGGAATTTTTTCGATTTTAATGTAGTGAGTTCAATGTGGAAATGGTGTTTTCCACATAAAATATTCCATGTGATCTTTTAAATGAATTTTATATAATACCAGATACATTAATTTTATTTATGATTTAATAGAGACATAATCTAATAATACCACCCTTATTATTTTTCTTAATGGTTTATTATTAAGATGACGAAATATTTATGAAACCTGTGTATTTTCTATAGGTTATGCTATAACATTTATAAAACCCATATATTTTATAGGTTTTATGAAATATGATGATTGATTTATGATATTTTGAATCTCATATGAATATATTATTTTTTCTATCCCTATGTTATGAACAATGATGTTATGTATGACATGTCGATGAAGGTTGATAGTTATGAAGATCTTAGTTGGAGATGATGTAGATCTGTTATGAAGAAGTTTTTTAGGTATCCATTTCTTTATAGATACAAGGATCATAAAATCCATTCATTTTTTTTAATGTTATTTAATGAATATTTACCCTTTAAGATGTAATACCTAGTTATAAAAATTATGGGTTGCAATACCCAACCCGTGTCGAGTACAATATAGAAAAACTAATTTTTAGGGGTGTTCCCCACAATATGTGTATGTAAAAGAATGGATCAATGATTAACCCTTTTCTAGAATATTAATTTGGCAGTAGTATCATAGAATGGTGTTTTACTGTTAGATATTGTCCCTTAATGATGAAAATGTTGATGTTGATGCATGATGTTGAGAGGATGTTATATGTTTTCGGATTAATGTAAATAAGGAGGAGGAAATGAGGTTGATTACACCCATATTCATGATACCACTACCTGGTTTATGACACTTAAAATGTGTAATTGTTGATGAGGATGATGATACAATAGTGTCAAAATAGTTTTTCATGAGTTTATTTATTCTAGTATAGGATATCGAGCCATGTGAGAGGATAAAGTAATTAGGGTTGTGAACTATCCCACATGAGAGAAAACATGATATGTGGCGATGATATTACATGAAAGAGACAAGTGAATAAGACTTTTGACGTTAGGGTGTGAGAGTGGTAACTCAATGGGGATTTGTATTTGGGGTTAATTATCAATATTTTCATGTTATTATCTAATTAAATTCTTCAATTAATTTGATAGTGATCCATGTTGAAGTAAATATGGATGGTTGACCTATTTATGTGCTTGTTGGTTCTTCAATTTTTAAATTTGTTCTATAGAATACACATTCCACATTTTTATGGGAAACTCTATGTACGATTCTACGGAGTATACATATTTTCATCACTATAAATATATATAATCTATTTTCTATTCTAATTTGCTTTTTAGGGATCAAGGTAAACATTAATATCATAGAGGTTAAAGTTTTTGTGGGGTTTCTTCCTTAGTTGTCCCTTTTTTTTATTTTACTTTAGAGAATTTTTTTTTGCAAGGCACTCATTTTGAACAATTTATTTTTTTTAATTTATTTGATGGAGTTTTTTGGGGGCTGGTCATGTAGGATGGTGGTCCTTATTAGTTAATAATGGAAGTGCCGCTAATTTTATTGTTCTTCATCCCCAGTGGCGGTCCCCAACATGGGGACTACATAAGATGAGATTTACGTGTCATCCCTTTTCTACACTACAAACATAAGAGGGGTACCAGTGGATGGGGGTTGGAGTAAATACATGAAAGATTATATAAAGAGATTGAATTAAGAGTCTTGAACAACAATTTACTCTTAGGGGGAGAAACTTAGTAGAGAAAACAATATTATGGTTATGATCAAGACAACATAAATTCCAATTCAAACACTTTAAACCAATCAATATCATATAGATCCTCCTATTAAATGACTATGAAAATAATATTACCCTCACTATGTGGTAAACAAGTTATAATTTACCCAATCTTGTTGATTTGAATAATAAAATGTACTCCTTATAGAAAAGAACCAGTTAGTAAGTTCTTTATCACTTCCATAAAATGGAACTTTGTTATGTTACTAGAGGTAATAAATCCTAAATATATATGATGAATAATAACTTTTATTATTTCACATTCTACAAAATTATGGGTTTTAATATTTAATTCTAAATTATATTTAATGATTTAATCTAAAATAACATTTAATACATATATGTGAATATACGATAAACAATTTTATTGAAGAACATCATCTATAATAAATTATCAAATGTATAACAAGAGTGGTATGACTACTCTGATAGGAATGTTTAAAAATTTCACATCTGAATATCCAAAACATTGTTTAGTAGGGAACATTTCATACTAAGGGAATAGATAAATTAATGGGTTTTGGCACCTATTCCCACTATAATAATAAATATTGAAATCGGTTGAAGGACATGTGTTCTGCACAAGAAACAAACATGTGCGGGAAAATCCCATTCAGGCGTTACTATAACAATACTCAGTAGTCACCCCAAAACCCAAAACAAAAGAGAGAAACTGAAAGGCAACAATCCCTTCATCCAAGCCAGAGGGAACCCAGACGAGATAGAAACTCCATCTTGTGACCATCCTCGGATAAACACAACTAGTCTTCTCAACTTAGGTGTATGCCCATACATATACCATGGGCATCCAGATATACTCAGCTCACGCACCAAGACACATGAGGTACCGACCTTATCATCAGCAATGATTCGCAACCAGGAGAGCACACTCCACAATCACTTTCATACCATATGACACTTGTGCAAGAGATATAATCCATCGGGTCCCACACAAACACCTCAGATACTCACCCGAGAGATCATGCTCGTCAGATACCGTCACAGAGAAAGTCAAACTAAAACAGAAAAAACACCAAACTCCATAGATAGGGGATCACTCCTAGGGTTCACAAAGGGATACCATAACCCACACATGTATAAGAAGATATCATAGATAAGGGATCACGACCAGGGTCTGCTGGGGGATACCATAACCTGATCTGGCATTCATAGATCTCACAGATAGGGGGTCACTCCCAAGATCCGCTGGGGGGCACCACAACCCGATTTGGCGCTCGATAGTAAAATGTTATTTAGATAGATAATTTCCACCGATGTCTCGATGGTCACGACAATACTGAAACACTACTTGGTAAATCTCGCATTGTAGGGGATCGAACTGAAGATGTCGCAACCCTATAGAAACCCAGTGTTTAGTAGGGGATCGTATAACCAATAATAACACAACCATTCTATAAACTTCATGCTGAGTAAGGGGTCATATACCCAACAATTCCATAACCCTACTGAGCACGGCCCACCACATAGGGGATCATATTCCCAATGATTCCACAAACCCTACGGGGTTAACCTACGAGATAGGGGAACGTCGCCCGTGGATATGTGGTCAAAGTGACACCAAGAACTCGATCTAAGGAAACTTTTATAGAGGATCCCACTCTGGGCCCCCTGGATGGATGCCACAACTCTAATAGATTAAACCTCCCATCGAGAGGATCACAAATCTATACTAAGGTTGTGATACCATGCGAACCCTCGTAGGAACGAACCAAGGGAGTACCCTCAACCACTTCTGGTCCAAACATCGCTAACCTGAGCGACCCTCCACAATTCCACATTGCGCACCTCCAAGTCCGATATTGAGGCCACCATCACGATCCATGCGAAAAAACAAGCAGTATAGACTGTTTACTCACCCGAAATAGACAACCGGTGAAAAAGGAACTATTCACTATTTTTAGACCGTCCGAGGCCCACACAATGATGCTTAAACTCACCAAGTAGATCATACCACTACAATCCCCTCGGAAAAACACACGGGATCCACTACTTGTTTGTCCCAAATGGACCCCCGGATAAAGAGGTATTATTCACCAAAGCCGGCTTGGGTGGAGACCACATTTCAATCCTGAAACTCATCGAACGAATTGCACAATAGCGATCCTCTCGAAAAAACACACCAGATCGACTATTCATCCGCCCAAATCTGACTCTTGGTGAGAAAGATGCGTTTCTATGTAAACACCCAAACCCGGCCACGTGGGGCCCACAACCCAAACTCAGTCACAACACCCGAAAACCAATAAGAAAAGTCTACCTCACCATTAGGGCCTCAACGCCACTGACGTCATGTCAATCAGACGCTATGGGTAGAAGATACAACGACCAAAAGTCAAATAATAATAAAATATTTTTATTTTATTCGACATTTCAAGCTCCGAGGTCACAATCCCAAAACATAAAACTCCCAAACCCGTACTGAAGGGTTCGTCTCGTTTCGTGGGTGGCATCGTTGTAAACGACACATAATTTGGATTTATAGGGAGCAAGATACAGGGGTTTTAAAACCCCCCGTATACACGAAGAGGGCCGGACTGGCATGAACCGGCTGGTCCGGCCGGCCTAGGCCGGCCCGCCCTGGTCGGTGGCCCTCTGCCGCGCTGCAAACCATGCTGCCGCATGGCAACCCATTCCACCAAGCCGGTTCCATAATGTTGGAACTTCTGTGGACCGCCGGGGTCACCCTAGTGGTCCATTTTGCGATCCGCGACCTCTTGCGCGACCCTCGGGACCCGATGTTCCCAGCTAAGATAAAAAAACAAAGAAACTTGAAGAAAAAAAAACAAGATTAGGGGATTAAAACTCATACAGCCTACATTTCGGTTGAAATGATGAATCTTCAGGTGTAGAACGACGTCTGCAACGCGCATGAGCTCGATCTGCAGACGATTGACGCTGAAAACAGACAGCTGCGGCTCGATTCGATGAAGAAATAGGGAAGGAGGTGGGGGGAGGGGGGGGGGGGGGGGTCTTCGACTCCTTCTCATACAGGGTGGGGGGATAAGATGATTGATTTTATTTCTTTTAAATAAAAACATCATTTTACTCTCTGCCTACACGCCACTGACCCAACACCCAACACCGACTAAAATTATTTCACGCCTAGGGTAAACACAGATTTCTAAATGTAACAGCGGACTCTTATTTGCGATCTGAGATTCTATTCCGGAGTTATTCGAGCCGATGCTCCTAATTAAACATTTCCATTTATTAACAAAAATGCCCCTGATTGCTTTTCTCACAGCAAGACCACGCCCGCAATGTTAACCCGCCACCTAGGGTAAACGGCATGTTCCGGACGCAACTATGCCCTTAGATTCCCTTTCTGAGATACCGTTTAGGAGATAACACACCTCCACCATGTGTATAGTTAAATAATACTTAATATTTTTATAAAATTTATATCGGGAACACCGGGCCTTAGAATCACAAGCCGCCTTTGCGCCTAGCTCTTTAATTATTCATTGGAATATTCCAAAGTCTGACAAAGCCAAAACCCAAGTCTGTACTTCCTACCCACCTTAGAAATTTTCGTCCCTGAAAAGTTCTAAGAATAAAGGAAATAACTAGACTCTCAACTAGATCTCCCAGGCCTGCGAGTTCACCAAAAAACACCCCTTACCGAACACATAAGTCAGAGGCACTCATCCACCACACCTCAACACTTTATGATTTGGGCGACACTGACTCGCCCGCACGGTTTTGATCGCATCAAAAAAACACGTCTCGCTGGGGGAGGGATCCATCTTCCTCACAAATTCAAAGAACGTCAAACAACACCCACACATGGGATTAACAATTCCTTGAAAAAAACTCAAACAGGCAATAGAAAGTAAATAGTACCACTAAAAAGTGTCTAACAAGCTACTGTAGAAAGTAGAAAGGATATAAGGCATACCCTGATCCCTCCACAGAACCTCTTGGTCAATAGTCTTTAGGGAGTGAAGCTGTCCTCACCCTCATCCCCTAGCTCCCTGATCTTGGAATGGACCACCTGGGGTTGGGGGTGGTGGCAAATGATACCGCCTACCACCTCCTGCTACTGCACCTGCTCCGTCGCCACATCCGCCGCCCTGTGGACCTCCTTACTCGAGACACTGCCTTTTCCAAGGCGGTCTGTCGACCGACTCCATCTCAGCAGCATGACATGTCAGAAAATCTCTAGAATGATGTCTGCAATCTTCACACGTGTAACACTGTCTCTCCTACGGCTGACCAAAACTGGATTGCGAGCCCTGAGCCTCAGATCCTCTATCCTAGGGTCGCCTCTTGAAACGTCGGCCATGTTTACAACCTTTTGCCTGCCGCCGACTACCAGATGCTGATCCGACTGACAAAGTCTTAGCTCTCTCATTACCAACACTAATAGGAGGGATCTTCTTAGCTAGAATTCTCTCCACTCCTAACGCTCGCTCCAGCACTCCTGAATAGGTGATTAGACACGAAGAAATTACACCTTCCAAGATTTCAATGCGTAACCCATGCTCGATGGTCCGAAACCTAAATAATGGGTCTCAAACCATATCCAGGGAGTATCATGATAGGTCGGTAAACCTCACTGAGTACTCCGACATGGTCATGCACTCCTGCCGAAGCTGTAGAAGCTCAAGAATCTGTACTGACCTCAGTGTCACCAGATAGAACTCCTCCGTGAAAAGACACTCAAACTCTGCCCACGCGAGCATCTCCTCGTCATGGGACTACGTCACTAAAATCTACCATCGCCTGACCAAACCATGTAGAAGGATCTCCGCTTGGACCATAATATGATCTATGGGTGTCCTCACAAGTTGGAAAACTCGAGTGACTGCTTCGAGCAAGTCATCAGCTACATGAGGGTCTGGATCACCCTGGATCCTCATTGGCTGCTGCCTCTAGAACTCGTGCAGTGCACTCAACTTGTGTGCAACCTCATCTTGCACTGTCAGCACAACCAGATATTCTAAAGGTGGTGGTTCAACTGGAAGACCACCTAGAGTTCTAGCCTTAGAACCTACTCCCTAGTCCACAACCTCTACACAGGGCGGATCATCACCACAATCCCGCTGCGGAACTCTCAGAGGCTGTCATCATGGAGGAATCCTTAAATACGATCTAGACACACCATGGTTAATGAGTATATCTGGAGAGATGACTCAAGATTGACAAGGAAAAACCCAAAACCCAGTCCTATATGATGCATGTTCCATTAGTTTCTCCCGAGACCGGTGTATGGACATCTAGAGTCGAAAAGCAGGTTGTTAGAGTCCTGGTGAATGGATACGTCGGCCACCGCACCAACACTGGAGTCCCTGGCCTGAAATCCGAAGTCGAAAAATACTAACACTACCTCTATGAAACCCAAACCAAACCCATAGCTAGACCAGCTACGCTCTGAGATCCCCAAGGTGGAACCTCCTCTAATACCACTCTGTTAGGACCCGACCCAACGGGGCTCAAGCCGTGACTCCCCAAACCCACCTCCAATAGGCCAGGGGCGAGCATTAGCGCCGAGTAGGCTATCGCACACAAGGGAGGCATTAGTCTAAGGTACCTGTACACACGAACCCACATACACCTCCATGAAATAGTGCAGAGATATATAAAACTCAAAAAGAAAATGCATGCATACATCTATCTCAAACCAGAGTGCAACAACAATACAAAAAGGGAAAAACAAGGCCCACCAAAGGAAAACTACAAAAGTGTCCAACCTGATCAGAAGAAGGGAAAACACTACCAAAAACAGCTTCCCGTAAGCTCCTCAGCACAGCTCTGGTAAACACCCTGGTCAAACCCGCTCACTAAGCTCCGCCTACTCTAGGGGCTCCTGGAACTCCTTCGAAAGGCATGTGGAATGCACAAAACACAAACATGTGTTGGAAAAGCCTTTGTAGGGGTGAGTATAACAATACTCAGTAGGCTCCCCATAAACTCAGAACAAAAGAGAGAAACTGAAAGGAAAAACTCCGCTCATACTAGCCAGAGGGAACCCAGACGGGAGAGAAGCACCATCTCATGACCATCCTTGGATAAACACAACTAGTCATCTCAACTTAGGTGTATGCCAATACATATAACATGAGAATCCAGAAATACTCAGCTCACGCACCAAGCCACAGAAGGTACTGAACTCATCACCAGTAACAGTTCACAATCAGGAGAGCACACTCCATGGTCACTATCATCCCAGATGAAACTCTTCTGATATATACACTCCATTGGGTCCCACACAAACACCTCAGATGATCACCCGATTGATCACGCACTTCCGATACCTCCATTGAGAAAGTCACGCTGAAACAATGAAAACACCAAACTCCACAGATAGGGGATCACTCCTAGGGTTCGCTTGGTTATAACAGAACCCACACCGATATACGAAGAAGTCACAGATAGAGGATCATGCCCATGGTCCGCTGGGGGATACCGTAACCCAATCTGGCATTCGTAGATCTCACATATAGGTGATCACTCCCATGATCTACTAGGGGATACCACAACTCAATCTGGTGCTCAACAGAAACATGTCACTCAGATAGAGGATAATCACTCGTGTCATGATGGTCAAGACGATACTGAAACCCTATCTAGTAGATCTCATTCTATAGGGGATCGAACTGATGATGACACAATCCTACAGAAACCACGTGCTGAGTAGGGGGTCATATAACCAACGATACCACAATCCTACTATAAACATCATGCTAGGATTGTATACCCTATGATTCCACAAACCAACAAGGAATGACCCACCTCATAGGGGATCATATTCCTGATGATGCCACAAACCCTATAGGGTTAACCTTCTAGATAGGGGATCGTCGCCCGTGGATAAGCGGTCACAACAATACCAAGAACCTGATCTAGGGAAATGATACTAGGGGATCCTGCTCTAGGCCCACCGGAGGGATGCCACAAATCTAACAGATTAATGATCCCATCGAGAGGATCAAAAACATATTCTAATGTTTTAATACAGCGCGAACCCACATAGGAATGAACCATGGGAGTACCCTCAGCCACTATTGATCCAAATGTCACTAACTCAAGTGACCTACCACAACGCCACACCACACACCTCTAAGGCCGATACTGAGGCCACCAATGAGATCCACGTGAAAAAACATGGAGGATGGGCTGTTTATTAGCTTGAAACAGACAACTGGTGGAAAAGGCACTATTCACCATAGCTAGCCCGTGTGGGGTCCACACAATGATCCCAAAACTCATCAAGTGGATCATACCACTACGATCCCCTCGGGAAAACGCACAGGATCCATTACTTGTTCGTCCCAAACGGACCCCAATGAAAAAGGATCTATTCACCGAAGCTAGCTTAAGTGGGGCCCATGACTAAATCTTGAAACACATTGAACAGATCACACCATTGCGATCCTCTCGGAAAAACACACAGGATCGACTATTCATATGCCAAAATTGAACTCATGGTGAGAAAGTTGTGTTTCTACATAAACACCCAAACCCGGCCTCATGGGTCCTGCACCCGGAACTTTGTCCCAACACCCGAAAACCAACAAGAATAGTCTTCCGCACCATCAGGGTCTCAAATCCACTGATGGCACGTCAATCGGATGCTCTGGGTAGAAGATAAAACGGCCCGCAGTCGAATAATAATAAAATATTATTATTTTATTCAACGTTTCAAGATCCCGGGCCACGATCCTAATAATTAACACTCTCGAAACCACAACGATGGGGTTGCCTCGTTTCTAGGGTCGCGTCACCGTAGACGGCACACGATTCGAATTTTTAGGTAGCAAGATATAGGGGTTTTAAAACCCTCAGTATACACGAAGATGGCCGGCCCGCACCGGCTGACCCGGTCACCACCGCCGCGCTTTGCTGGTGAAGCCGGCGCGCCTTCGTCCCGGGCATCCGGCCATCGTGCTCTTCCATGGACCACTGTGGGTCCTCCGACGCTGGCGCCGCCACACCGGGGCCGTGCTGGCGTAACTTCTACGGACCTCCAGGATCACCTCGGTTGTCTGTTTTGCGATCCGCGACCTCCTATGCGACCCTCAGGACCCGAACTTCCTTGATATAACAAAAAAATGAAGAAATTAAATGAAAAATAGTATTGGGGGATTAAAACTCAAACCTCCTACCTCACTAGTGAAATGCTGAAGCTTCAGGTGCAGAACGACGCCTGCGAAGTGCTGGAACTCGATCCACTGACGATCGATGCTGAAATCGAACGTATGCGGCTTGATTCGATGATGTAACAAAGAATGGGGGGGTTTTCGCCTCTTACGTGTACATGGTGTGGGAGTGAAGATGATTGATATTTTTAAATAAAAAGTTCATTGAACTCCTCGCCAACACGTCTCCGACCAGGCACTCGGTGACAACTACATTTATGTTGCATGTAGGGTAAACACGGCGTTCTAAATGCAACAGAGGACTCATATTTGCGATTTGAGATGCCATTGAGGACTTATTCGAGATGACTCTCATAATTAAACATTTTTATTTATTTAATAAAACACCCCTGGTGGATTTTCTCACAGCAGAACCGTGCCCACCAATTGTACACCCCACCTAGGGTAAACAACACGTTCTGGATGCAACGGTGCACATAGATTCCTGTTCTGAGCTACTGTTTAGGAGATAACACACCCCTCCTTTTACATAGTATAAAAATACTTAATATTTTTATAAAATTAATTCCAGTCACATCAGGCCTCAGAATCACACACCGCCTTCACGCCTAGATCTAGAATTATTCATAGGAATATTCCAAAATATGACAGGGACAAAACCCGAGTCACTACATCATGTCAAATATAGAGGATCGTTATGGTTCAGGTTCTGGAAAACTAGCCACTTCCCATATTCTTCTTCGGCTAAAAACTGATACCTGAAATTTTTTATTAAAAAATGTTGGGTGATCATACGAATGCCCAGTAAGGGGTTTTAAAATAACCTAATATAGAAATTATAACTTTTGAAAACATTATTTTAAAATATCCCATAAAATATTTTCTTAAGGAATACTGAAACACATGTATCATAACAGAGAATTTAGTCTAAGAATCATGAGGGAACATTTTATGGAAATCTTGAAAGAGTTATAGGCATGATTTAATTATAAGAATGTTCATTAAGAACAATAAGTAAAAGAAATTCTAAATAAATATGACATGTGAATATGGAAGTAAAAAAAATTAATACATAATTAGAGTTACACAAATAAGTAATAACTTCAACTTCATCATTTACAACTATAAATCATACACTAGCTAATAAATCAATGATTTCTGAATAAATAATAAGACATAAGCTTTGAATTCATTTTGATTCTAAAAACATAAGCTCTTTAACCCAGAATATTTTACCAGTAGAATATTCTTTTGGTTAATTAAATTACATAGTCAAAATGAGGAAAGTCCATAATCTGGGACTGCCTCAAGGCCTCGGCCAAGGCGTTTAACAATTAAGGACTTGTCCAAAATACATAAATCATAAATCTGTGAAGGCCTTGTGCCAAGACCGTAGTTTGTCTCATGAGTCCTACCAATGCATCAATGGGCTATAGGGGGGCCCACCCGACACTAACATAAGTACAATTCATTCCACATCACTCTAAATCCAAGTTCATATACCAATTTGATTTTTTAAATTACTTATGACTTATAATACCAAGTGTCACATAATACATGGTTACTTATTTCATATTATTAAAAGTGTCTCATTCCACCTTGAATAACTTAATTTCTCAATTCCATTAAAGGACATTTAATTTTGATTACATTCTTCAGCATTTAATTATATTTATTGTATCATGAATTACATGATATCATCAAAAACTAACAATTGTATTTTTATGGAAATCATCAAAAGACAAGAATTGTAGGCATACTTTAATACATATGATAATAATAAATTATAAGGTTATATATATTTTCTGCAAAAAAGATAACCCTTAAATTCCCAAATTCTTATTTCATGGAAATATTCATTTTAAATTTTAAGATGTAGAATTTTGAATTAATATATATTTCATTTATACACAATTCTTGCCCTGATAAATAGCCATGTCAAATAAACAAATCGAAACATTTATAGTAGCCAATTTTCAGTGAAACAATCATTTTATTTAATGCATACATGAATAAATATTTTATTAAACTTATAAAAAACATACTTTAATCTCCAAAGTTTTTTATGAAAATTTAATTCGGGTTACTGTTAAAACTGATAGGTGCTTACATATAACCATATATTTATATATATATAACTAATATGAAAAATATGTATATGTTGCACCAACTTACATCGCTTTGATAAAAATAGTCACTGAGTTTACAATAAAATACTTATATAAATATATTTGTATGGTGAAGAAAATCTTGTGACCGCATACTTATATTTTTGTAAATATTTATTTGTCATGGATTTAATTTCAACAAACATAAATTGATTAATTATAACTTAAATAAGAACACAAACAAGTATATGTTTAAAAAATAAATGATTCTTCTCATATGCAGAACCAGAAAATAGAGAATATAATTAGAATAAATAAATAAACTTCAATTGCACAATTTACCAAGAATGAAAAATATAAATAAATTTTGTGCACCATTACACAATAAAAATATATTTAATAAAAAATATAATTTTCTCAATTGGTTTGTAGTTGGAAAAAATTAACTGAACAATATCAATTACATAAAATAAAATTTCTGATAAATATATAAAATTTAATTGTCTTCCATTATAGGAGAATCTCAAAAGACAAATAATAATTATAAATAAATATATTCATTACATATTGTAGTATTCCCAAAATCAAAAAAATTTATATTACACACATTCAATATTTATTGTATCAATCAAACTGTTAATAGAAACATAAGAAAATTAGACCCTTACAATTTAACTTTGAAAATAAACATCAAAGAGTTTAAAATCAGACCATACCATACAAAACCTTAAATGAAACATGACTTGTAAAAATTAAATTAAATCCTTACAGCTGAAGAAAAATTTGAAAATTACCTACTCATTACCAATTTAAAAATCAAATGTCATAATTGAAAATATAATTTTTACCCTTACTTTTTAAAACATCATTAAAAAAATCTTAAAATATTTAAAATTAGGTGGATTAGAACTATATAAATGTATATATAAAATAAATACTAGAAAATAAATACTGTATATTAATGTTTTCAAAATGAAGGAATAGTGTATTGAACCCATACAAATTTTTAGGAGGAGGAGATGCCCGGGAATTCGTCAAAGGAGGCTTGAGAAGAGGAAGAAAACATGAGAAGTTATGGGTGAAAGGTTCACATTTTCAATTTCTATTAAAGATTTTTATAACCAAAATACCTTCTGTATAAATAGTGGAAATGTAAAAGCTTGTTGTGCAATCTCAAGTAAATATATTCAATAAAAAGAATATAAATAATATAAAAAATAATATATAATTGCTAAATTAGGATCAACCTGTGAAAAATATAGAAAAAAACAATTAACATCCAATTTATTAATCAAAGATAGATTAATATAATGGAGGAACAATTTGACCAATGTAGAATAAACAAGATTGTTTATCAATGGAATTATAAAAAAAATGACAAAAGGATTTACATATGAATGAATCAACAATAGTATGTAGAACAACAGAATTCAAAAAAAAAATCATAAATTTTGATAGTGAACCTACATGCATACCATCTATAGTTTGAAATTGTTAAAAAGTCAAAAGTACAACATTTTATTGAATAACATGGATAAAATGTAAGATATGGAAATAAAAAAGATCAAAAAAATTTCTTCGGTCAACATCTTACGTCTGGAACAAAATAATACCTCTGTTTGGGTTCAAGAAATTCAAAACCCTAACCAGTCAGAATCATTGACAAAGCACAATCTCATCCCCGGTTCTTTTGGTCTAAAACGAAGCACCCCAGCTGCACGACGTGGGGACTTCGACCCAACTCAACTATTTGAAAATGAACGCTGTTGGACAACTGGAATCTAATGGCCGAAACATGTGACACCCTCATGACACGTACCCATGGCCTCAACCATACACAACCTCAACCGGAAATGTAAAGGTGGAAGAACCCTGCTCAAAACCCTTAGGATTTCCCTCTCCCTCTATGCATCGCGACACCCTATTCCCTATACCCTCCCAAATGTCATTATGGGAGTCACCCCTTTTTTTGTTATCTGATTTCCTCCATTATTATTATAATATTGGTATATTTATATTATTACTTCTATTTAATTATAGTTTATATTCTTATTGTCATCTATTATCATATATTATATTATCATTAATTTACAAAGTCAAAAGATGTATACAACTAATATTCTAATTAAAATAATTTTATCATTACATTTTAAAAAGTAAAGGTTTTATTAATAAATTAATATATGAATTTAATATTATATACTTATAAGGTTATAAATTGAATTAATAATTTAAAATGTATTAACATGAAATTAATAATAATAAATATTTGTTACCAAATATTTTTAAAAAATGTTAATATTACACATATGTATATGATTTAAAGTAAAAATAATTTTTTTAAAAGATCATTCATATTTGAAAATTTTTAATCATTCTCTTAAAATGGTTATATTGTATTTTTATAATTTTATTAAACAAAATTCAAAATGTTTATAATGTTTTTAGAACATTAATCTAATGGAAAATTTATAACAACTATACATCATTAAGAAAATCTTATACTAGTATTAAAAAAATAAAAAACATATTTTAGTTAAGACCTTAGTTTAAACATCGAGAATGAAAAAATTTATAAAAGATTTTAATTCCTTTTAAAATATTTGATAAGTATTTAAAATAAATTCCTAATTATGAAATCATACTATGTGTAGAAAAATTATTAAGTCATTGTCCTATTTAATGTTTATAAAAAGTGTTCTTATGTTTAATATTATAATTTCCATGCATACATTATTTATTTTGGAAAAATAATTATACCTATAGATATTAAATTAAATGTCCAAAAAGCCCAATAGTTATATTTATAGCAGTTTAGAAACTCAACGGTCGCCCAATAGGAAATATTTGAATTGGGGCCTTATAAAACCACGCATTAGGGTGTTCTAAATTCAAGACATTTTGACGAAGATGGTTCACATCATTCCATTGATGCTCAGTGTGGTTATAGTGGCTAGGGCCATACATATGTATACTGTGACAGATCCAAAAGACCCTTACAATTTTCTTGGGTTCTTTGTTATATTGGAGGATCTCCCTGTAATTCTAATAGGTCTCTTTTTAGGTATTTTTGGTTAGTTGTATTTTCTTATTCTTGAAGCAATGTAACCAATTCAATGTTTTATTTAAATAAAGATAGTTTTGTTGTCCCACTTGCAGTTTTGTTTGTCCAAATTGGAAATAAAATATCATCCTACTATATAGTTATTACATAAAATATAAGTTTGAGGTGTTACATTATCCCCTCCATAACGGGAATTGTTTCATCGCAATTCATTTAATATAACCATTCAAAAATAACAAACTATCATCTTTCACAACATCCCCCTTCGTAGAGGATCCTTAGGTGCGGTTTGATGAATACCCAATATGGTGTTCAATTTTTCCGCTTCACTGGCCCAAACACACCTCAGATAGTAAGGTTTAAACTATTTCATAGAAAGCATGGTCTTCTTGGGGGAGGCACAACTGGTAGAAAGTTCAGAGTTATCGGAATGGAAAAACTCTCTAAAATCATGTCGGACAGTCTCTTTTCCAAGAATGTCAATGTTGAAGATGAGGTCATACAAACTAAAGCTCAGGATTTGGTACATGTAAGTTACATGAAGGTTCCCTTCCAAGAAAAACACTTTAATCCTTTCCCTGACCATGATGTTTCTAGATAGAATGATTCATAGGGAAAGACCTTCATGGTACTTTCCCCTTCTCTAATACTCTATGTGTTGGACAGTGGCTATGTGGTGGTAGATATAGATATTCCATTGGTAGGAGTGGAGAATGTCAGGACTGTTCGATACCTCATAAATATGTTTGCATGTTCATTGTAGGTTTGTGAAGGGAAGTTATTTTCTTGCATAGGTTCTAACCATAATGGCCTCCAATAACTAAATGAGAAGAGATTAGATATGAGTTTGTCCTCCCATATGAAAAAAATCCACGAAGTCCAATCAGTGAATCTAATCCTAAAGCACAAACAGTGAAAATGAAGGAGATTGATGAAATAAGTTGTATTAATAACTCATACACCACACCCATGACTAATGGTTTCCCCAGTTCTCAGTTACATGAATCCCTAAAACAATTTCAAAATTCTCGAGCTCCATAAATGAAATTCAACCCGAGTAGTTTGGTTTAATATTGTGGTTACACTTATGGTGTCTCTAGGGTAAGACTTGATGGGTGTAAGGCCGAGAGAAATCAGTATGTACTTGATGTCTATACAAAGAAATAATGGCCTCAATTTAAATGATTTTAAAGTCCATTACTAGACCATAATGACCATATTAAAATATTTGGAACATATATGCTATGAAGAGGTCACCCACAATTGCAACTTCATGGAAATACATGAGGGACGTGATGCCTTCTCTTGCAATGGAGAATCCAAAAAAACCCTCGAAGTTTATTCCCCGATATGGGAAGGATGGATATTGGATTTTCATCATAAATAGTTTGTATAAACCCACTCCTCAGTGTATTTGAAGCACATGAAGAGAGTTTGACATGCTGTAGAGGTGTTTGCATGTCATACGAATGTGTGCATAGTTTACAAAGTTGTCGTGGCTGGAAATGGAAACAATGGTTTCTTGAGACTCATTTGGAAGAGAAAAAAGATTGGTATTTTCGTTTTCCATATGAAAATAATGAAAACATCATGCTCAATAATGTTTAAAGAAATGTTTTGTTAAGTTTTTGTTTTCTAGGGTAATCTAAACCGAACCTCTGATACTAACTACAACAGCTTGATTCCATAATAACCAGAGCTGGAGCCTTAAAAGATGATGTATAGTTTTTAAAACAAAACCATGAACTGATATTTTTACACATCATTTCCCATATAGAGGACTGTTACAGTTCAGGTTCTAGGAAACCAGCCACGTTTGACATTCTTCTTCAGCTAAAAACAGATACCTGAAAATTTTTATTCAAAAATGTATGGTGTGGATATGACTGCAAAGTAAGGGTGGTTTAAAATAATATAATATACCAATTATAACTTTTTAAAACATTCTTTTTAAATTTTTCATTAAATATTTTATTAAATAATATTGAAACACATGTGTCATAAAATAACATTTAGTCTATGAATCAGAAGGGCACATTTTTATGGAATTATGACAGAGTTATAAGAAAGAATGATTCAATTATAAGAATGTTCATTCATAATATTAAGTAAAAGTCATTCTAAATAATTATGACATGTGAATATTCATGTAAAAAATTAATACATAATCAAAGTTTCATAAAAAAGTAATAACTTCAATTTCATCCTTTTCTATTGTGAATCATACACTGGCTAAAAATTATCTAAGTGGTGAATAAATAATAAGACATATGCTTTTACATCATTCTGATTCTCATAAACATAAGCTTGTTAACCAATAATATTTACTAGTTGAAAATTCTTCTGGTTAATTAAATTACATATTCATAAAGAGGAAAGTGAATAATGTAGGATTGCATCAAGGCCTCGGCCAAGTTGTCTAATGATTAAGGCCTCAACCTAATTCCAAAAATCATATATTTGTCATGGCCTTGTGGAAAGACCATAGTTTGCCTCATGAGTCCTACCAATGCACTAAAGAGCTATAACGGGCCCCACATGACACTTACATAAGTCCAATTTATTCCTCATCTCTCTAAATAAAAGTGCACATACCACTTTGATTTATTAAATTACTTATCACTGATCATACCAAGTGTCTAATATTACCTGGTTACTGTTTTCATATTATTCTAAGTGTCTCATTCCACCTTGAATAATTTAAATTTTCAATTCCATAAAAGTCCATTTGATTTTTATTACTTTATTTAGAATTTACATATATTTAGTATATCATGCATTACGTGACATCATCAAAAATAACAGTTGTATATTTATGGAAATCAACTAAAGACATGTATTTTATGCAGACTGTAATACATATTAAATTAATAACGTATAAGTTTATATAGATATTGTCACATAAAAAGATAACCCTTTAAATTATTAAATTATTATTCCATGGAAATAGTCATTTTAAGTTGTAAAATGCATAATTTTGAATTAAGATAGATGTCATTTATACAAAAAGCATGCGCTGATAAAGGGCTATGTAAAATAATCTACTAGAAACATTTATTGTAGCCAATTTTTAAGGTAACTTTTTTTTATATATAAAATACATGCATACAAATTTAATTAAAAATATAAAAAACATACTTTAATCTCCAGAGTTTGTTTTATGAAAATTTAATTCTGGTTATGTTTAAAACTCATAAGTGCATATTTATAACCATACATATATATAACTAATAGGAATAATATTTATATGTTGAAGCCACTTACATAACTTTGATTAAAATAGTCGCTGAGTTTACAATCAAATACGTATATAAATATATTTGTATGGTGAAGAAAATATTGTGACAATAAACTTATTTTTATGTATATATATATATATTTGTCATGGATTTAAATTTCAAAAACATAAATTGGTTAATTATAATTTAAATAACACCACAAAAATATATATGTTTGAAAAATAAATGATTTTCTGCATATGTAGAACCAGAAAATATAGGATACAATTAGAATAAAGAAATAAAATTACATTGCATAGTTTATCGAAAATAAAAAATGTAAATAATTTTTCTCCACCCTTAAAAAATAAAAAACATTTTAAAAAAATATATAATCTTATTAATTGATTTGTAGTAGGACAAAATGGTGGGAATCATCTAAGTTACGTAATGAAAATTTTAGATAAATAGTTAAAATTTAATAATCTTCCCTTATAGAAGATTATCAAAACACAAATCATAATTATAAATATATTTATTCCTTAAAAATTGTGGTATTTCCAAACTAAAACAATTTTATATTACACAATTTCAATATTTATTGCCTCCATCAAACTGTGAATAGATACATAAAAAAATTAGACCCTTATAATTTATCTTTGAAACTAAAATTCAAAGAGGATAAAATCAAACCATCCCATACACAACCTTAAATGAAACATGACTTTTAAAAATTAAAATAAAACCATATGTATAAAGAAAAATTTGATAATTTACAGCTCATTACCAATTTTAAAATAAAATAACATAAATTGAAAATATAATTTGACACATATATTTTAAAACATCATTGCAAATTAACACTTATCAGATTTAAAACTGGGTGGATTAAAACTATATGAATTTATATAAAATATATACTAGTAAATAAAAAGTGTATATTCATGTTTTCAAAAGGAAGACAAGGTGTATTGAACCCTTACATGTTTTGAGGAGGAGGAGAGGTTCAGGAATTTTTCGAAGGATAATTGAGAAGAGAAAGAAAACCAGAGAGGTTAGGGGTAAAAAAGTTTACATTTTAACTTCAATTAAGTTTTATTTAACCAAAATCTCTGATGTATAAACAATAGCATAGTTCAAGTTTACTGTGCAAGATCAATTGCACATCCACCCATAAAAGAGTATAAACAACATAAAATAGAAACAAATAATATAGAATTTTTATAATAGGATCATCCCATGAAAAATCTAGAACAAAAAAATTGGAAACAAATTTAATAATCAAGGAAATATTAATCAAATGGAGGAATAATTTGACCAAAGTAGAATAGATAATACTATTTATCAAAGGAATTATAAAAAAATGAACAATGGATTCTCATATGAAATAATCAACAAAAGTATCCAAATCCATAGACCTCATAACAAAATCATAAATGTTTATTGAAAACCTGCTTGTAGACCACCATAAGTTCAAAATGGTTTAAAAGTCAAAAGTACATCAGTTAATAGAATCCCGCAGATAAACCCTATGACATGGAGATCATGAAAATCTAAATACTGACTTTGGTCAAAATCCTACCTCTGGAATAAAATTATACCTCAGTTTAGGTTTGGGAAATTAGAAACCCTAACTGGACAGACTCGTTGACGAAGCACAACCTCAACCCCAGTTCTTCTGTTCTAAAATGAAGCACCCCAACCACACGACATGGGTAATTATATCTGACTCATCTCTACGAAAACAAATTCCACCAAACAATTTGACTCTGAATGCCACAATGTGTGACACCTGTGAAACACGAACCCATGTCTTAAACCATGCAAAACCTCAACCGGAAATCTCAAGACAGAACAACCCAGCTCAAAACCCTCATGGCTGCCCTCTCCCTCTTTGCATCACGACACACAGTTCCACGGACCCTCCTGAATCCTATTAAGGGATTCACCCCCTTATTTGGTTATTTGATTTCCTCTACTATTATTATAATAATATTGTTATATTTATATTATTATTACTATTTCATTATATTTTTTATCCTTTTTATCAACTATTAACATATATTATATTATCATTAATTTACAAATTCAAAAGTTGTATAAAACTAATATTCTATTAAAAATCATTTTGTCATTACTTTTTAAAAAGTAAATGTTATTATTATAAAATTTATAAATGAATTTCATATTATATACATATAATTTTATAAATTAAATAAAAAATTGAAAATATATCAACTTGAAAATAACTATTATTATAATTTTTTACAAAATATTTGTATTAAAATGTTAATATTAAATACAAATATATATAAAATATAAAGTAAAAATATTTTTTTATTAAAAGATCATTCATATATGTAAAATTTAAATCATTATATTAAAATGGTTATATTTTATATTAATAATTTTATTAAACAAAATTCAAAATGTTAATAATGTTTTTAAAAATTTAATCTAATCACAATTTATAATATGTATACATCATTAAGAAAATATTATACTAGTATTATAAAAATAAAAAACATATTTTAGTCAAGACCACGGGTTAAACATCACAAATGAAAACTTTAATAAAATCTTTTAAAAACATTGGAAATATTTGAAAAGTATTTGAAATACATTCCCAATTTTGAAATCATACTATGTGTAACTAAAATATTAAGTCATTATCCTTTTTAATGTTTATAAAAAGAGTTTAAATGTTTAATGTTATAATTTCAATGAAAACATTATTTATTTGGGAAACTAATTATACCTAGAGATTTTAAATTAAACCCCCAGAATGACCAACATATATATTTATAGTTGTTTAGAAACTCAATGGTCTCCCATGGGGAACAATCGAATTGGGGCCTTATAAAAATAGGCATTAGGGTGTTCCAAATTCAAGATATTTTTACAAAGATGGGGTACATCATTCCACTGATGCTCGGTGCAGTTGCAGTGGATCCAACCATACTTATTTTTATTGTGATAGAACCAAAATACCATTAGTATTTTCATGGGTTCTATTTTGTATTGGGTGTTCTCCTTGTAATTCTAATAGGTATCTTAGTTGGTATTTGTGGTTAGTTGGATTTTATTAGTGTTGAACCAATATAACCAATTCAGTGTATTATTTAAATAAATAACGTCTTGATGTTTATTTGTGAGTATATGTTGTCCAAATTGGAAATAAAATATCATCCAACAATATAGTTATTACATGAAAGATAAGTTAGGAGCGTTACAGAAGTAGTCATATATGGGAAAATCAAACACTAAAATATATCTAGAAAGTTTGATGATTAAAAAATAAAATACATTATAACTTTTAATTATTCTTGTATCATTCTCATATTTATCAATCTCCTTCGATGCATGGGAAAAATTAATGCAGAATTGAATCCTTGCAACCATACAATTTAGGTGTGTGATAAGAGTGATAATAATATTCCCAGATTGATTCATATTAGAACCTATTTTAGTGACCAAATTTTTGACTATGATGTTATGGTTTTTACAAATATATTAAATTTAATTCCCTATTAGTGATCCCTTGGCTCTATATTCATACAAAATTTCCCTCACCATACCATCAGTTCATAAAATCTTCCATAATTGGGAAAATTAATGTACTATATGGTGATAGTTCCACTTTATTTTTTTATTTATCTTAATAAATTTATATAATAAATGATAAAGGAAGGGGAGGATTTTTATGGTAGAAAATTCCATTCATATCACTACTACTCATGGCCTATAAGTTATACCCAGTAATAAATAATTTGAAAATGTTTAATACTACTTATTTTACATCAATCGAATTGAGGTCTTAACATATGATCCATGAAGTTATTGGATCACATGGGTAACATTTTAAAATAATTTGAAACATCTAATCACATTCCTATCATATAATAGGCATGAATATGTTTCTACCAAACCATTACCACTAAATACAATATTCCACATACTCTATGAATATCAAACATTACATTGCACATCTCTAACATAATACTTGTTTGACTGATATGTAGTCAACATAAATAAGATTCTTTGGTCCAATATATATGAATCCTATAAGAATAAGGGAAATAGGTCAAGGAACAATAGTTACCATTATCACGGTGAAGGGCACATTGATCACACTTAATCATTCAAATATGTGATCTATATATATATATGTATTTATTCCCATATAATTGATCATATATTTCAGGATGATATTCAGTATTTTACTATATATAAATACAAAAAAAGAGATCCCGTAATTAGGGATAATCCTATTCCATTCAAGGAAGTGTTTTTAACCATTTTTAGTGAAATAAAAAAGGTTAAAATAGATATAGATAATAATCCATGGTCTATATTAATTAGAAACTCAATGAATCCAAATGAATAAAATATATATATACATTCAAAAGAAACACCACATTTTCATCAGATGGAACTATAAAATTATTGTTGGTTTGGATCCCTAAACATCTACACATTATTTGGGTTTACCGAATGACCACTATGGTTATAAATAAATAGAAAAGATAATTTTATGACCTTGATTCCATGGTGAACACTAATGTTGATAGATTGATAAAATAAGTATTCATTTGGATAGTTCAATACATGATGTGTTTTGTAATATTTACCACATCATGTAAAATAAAGGGGAAATTAAAATTTAAATTGGTAGTCAAGATATTGAATAGAACATCACAAAATATTACTTCCTTTTTCCAGTAATGAAACTACTAATCATAATAATGATAGTCTTCTAACACCTATTCTCCATGGTAGAGTATTTTAGCTATAAACAAAGACCTTAATTTCATATTAAGATCAATATACCAGTATCTTTCGGTCCCACCAATGGGTATATTATTACAATGTAATAACCTGTGGTTTAATGATTTAGGGTTCTATGTATCAATATTCCAACACTATATCATCAATTAATTTTGGTGTAATACAATATATTTCATTGTGGATAGTATAGTTATAATATCTCAATAATATTTTCTCCATTTATCCAATAATGAAGAAGCATTCAATAATCTAAAACCACACAACCTAAAGAGATTTAATTCTCATTTGTAGTATCATTAGGAAAATACCTTGGTTTTATGGTATAAAACCAAAACATCTATATATAACACAAAATGAAAAAATTGATAGTATATATTAACCCTATTTAGAATATCAATGAATTTAGAGGACTCCGGGGATATATTTCTTACAAAATATTCTTCAAATCCACTCTCTATGAGAAGTATTTTCCATTCACCAAGCTAATGAGTAAAGAGGTAACTTATTATCTAATGATAATTTATATAAATTCCCAAAATCTCTCAAAAATTATATCATTTATTTAATAATATTAACACCACCTGTAGAAGGAAAACCATTCATTTCATATATTGAAACTATAGATATATAACTTGGTGAACTCATTTCAGAAATGAATAATATGTAAAAGGAGAAGAGTGTCTAATTATTTCATCTGGAAATGGGGATGACATTGTTTGTTTAAGGTTCAAACATTCCAATTGGTTTCTAACGGGATTATTCATAGAACCAGAAACACCCAATGATTCTATATCCATTTGGACATTCTTTTCAATTTTAGGTTCTCATTAGTTTGGACTGATGAGGCTTTAAGAATTTTCATTGGTCGAGAGGATGGTAGGTCAGGATCATCACACCTTTTTGGGTGGAATTACTTCTTACTCCAAGACTCTCTTTTAGATTTAAGTTATGTTCATGAATCCTTATAAATTCTCTAAGCATGAAAATGAGTTTTCCTTTAGATTATGCAAATGATGATTGATATGTATTAGATTTAGAGAATCTTTTATATGTATTTGAGGTTCTTCATCAATGGAAAATCATCTGTATGTATTAGAGATTCTTAGTCAATGGTATCCTTCAATACATTATATAGAATTCTCTTGGTCATTAGGATGACCATACTTGTTTTAAAGCCACTCAGTGTGGAACATGAAGTTTATTTTCATTCGGAAAGATAGGAATTATTTCAGAGTTGGGATCGTACCCTCCGATGGGCTACCTACGTATCCTCGTTAAAATGGAATCAAAACCCACATAGTTTGATAAGAAGGGTATAGTTTAATGTCATATGGGATGGAAGAGAATTAATGAAATATGGGATTGAACCTTATAAAGGCTTCCAACGTACTCTACTTTTAAGGATGATATCAAAGTCCACATAGTTCGGGTGAATAAATGTGGGGTTTATGCACTGTTAATGGTCAAAAAAGATATCGTGATTACTTTTACACTCTAGGATCATGTGAGTCATGCTCAGTGTGAGAAATAAGAGGTATCAGCAAACTTGATGATGGTTACATGAAAGATGCAGTCATGAGAAATGATGTGTTGTTTACTTATGTATGACTGTCCATATAGATAAAGACCAAAACTTACTTTAGGAAAAAAGCACAGGAGAAAGGTCCAAAAAAGTATTTATACTTTATTGAGATTTGGATTTTTAACCCGAGGCTTACTCCAGAAAATGAGGCCCAAATTAAAAGGAACTTGTAACTAGGGTTTATTCCTGAAAAGGAGGCCCAAATCAAAAGAATATATGACTCAGGCTTACTTTTGAGAAGGGGGACCATGTTAAGGGGACTTGGGGCTTACTCCTGAAGAGGAAGACCTAAATCCAAAAATCATCTCATCTTAAAGGATGAGGTAATATTGAAAAAACCTCCAACCATGGTGACATTAATCTTGTATGTCATGAGGTTTTGGGAGAGGTTCTCATAGAATTCCTTTCAGATAAGGAATCCAACAAAGGAACCATTCCATAAATGGATTTGAAAAGGGGTTCGAGGGATAATATCTTGAAGAGGAGAGGTGAACAGGATAGAGACCCACAAATGATGTTGGCACAGATGTGTAGGTCGCTTAAATCATTTGGTGTGCAAGTCCTGGATCCGCATGTGTACTTGCATAGAATGGGTTCACCTGGGAGACAAAGAATCTATAGGGTAATACTTGGGTGAGACTTAACTCAAGCCTTTAGTGATATCCTAAGATGTTTCCAAAAGGTCAGCGCGCAAGTTTCATCGAATGGGTAGGGCATCACAGAAGTGTTTCCACTTTTAAGGAGGTTTGGAAACTTAGGCTTGTAAGTGTTGATGAATTCTAAACACTTAGTCCTTGTCATACTCCTTCAAGTCTTCCATTATAGGTAAAAAGTTTCCTTTTAAGCTTTCAGAAGAGTTGAGTTAAAGACTTGGGCAACGAGTTCTTGAATCTGAAGTATGGAAAATTTGTCCTTTAAATAGGGGGCCCACATGGGCTATTTATAAGACACCATGAACCTTGGGTGAAAAAATAGATACGGCACACAAGTGACTTGCACGGCGTGCATGTAACTTGCCCACGTCAATGAAAATGAGCTCCTTGTCCATGCCTTTTGTCAACTTTTTTCTGATTTTTCTTCAAATGGTGACCCTCTTTGTACTTAAGTTATTTCACATTGCCATTAGTTGGACTCTGTGATAGAAAATAGCATCAAAAAAATCCCCCCTCAGAGTCGAATCTGAAAAGAAAATAGGATCTGGCTCTGAGGTAAATTCGGATAAATCAAGGGTCTTTGGCACACAAGTTCGGCGCGCAAGTATGGCATGCAAGTGGTATGGATCACCTATATATATAGGTTCACTCTTGCGCAAACTCACTCATCATCCATAAACTTGTTCTCTCGTCGCACAGGTGCTTTGGTCTTCGACGAATCACTTTTCTGGATTTTTGTCGCTCTTCTGCAGAAGGTATTTGACTTTTGTGCCATGACTAGGGTGGTAAACCTTGCACGACCGGTTTGGATTGCGCGTCAAGTTTTGGACTTGCGTGCCTTAACACCAATTCCATTTTTTGATTTCCATTATCAAAATTTCACAAAACAAACTTACGTAAAAGATGATTGTTTGATCTTTGTGCATATTCAATGACTCCTAGAAGAATTGAATCAGCGGATGAGTTTTCCCTCAAGAGAATAGATGACCTGATGAATGTCATCAGCCATAATTATTATTTTATCTGCGATAGCACTCTCTCTGATTTGTCTATGTACTTGAATAAATATCATGCCAATTTCCCACAGATCATTTAATTTCCTTTTTATGGCCATGGTTATCTGTAAGGAGTAAATTTTCAAGAGGCAAAGAATTATATCCCCCATTCCGGGTTTTTGACATACACCAACTTCTCTTTGGAAAATGTCTCAGTTGCAGGATCATTTTTTAATTCCAGGATAGTGGAGAAGGCATAAATAATGCATCATATCCCATGTGAATTCGATCTGAATCCTCACACGCAAAAGCTGCCGCCACATTGCTATCCTTCTTTTTTCATAAATTCTCAGATGGAACAATCTAAGGGATGGAAAAAGAGTTGGGATTTCCATCATGGAGGAGGTGTGAAGTTGACTTGGATGTGGGTATATTGGGTGCGACAAACCTATGTAGTGTTTGTCGATGAACTAAAGGGAGCTACAATATATGAAGCTATTTGGGCTGGGTAGACGTATGTCTACAGGAATGACAATTTCATGCTGGATTTAATCAGTCTTTGGAGCCCGGAAACGAATTCCTTCCATATGAATCATGGAGAAGTAGGCATTAGTTTTTCAGATGTCTACAAGATTTTAGGGGATCAAATTTTGGGAGATATGTATGATGAATTCATCCCCCCAAGGTGATCTGGAATGATTTGGAGAAGACTCCAGCTTTGGATCAAGAGTTAATGAAAATTTTATACAAGCTTAAGAATACCACCACCATGAAATACCATTCCAGAAAGGATATCCATACAGAGGAGTGGATGGACATGTTTCTGATTAAGAAGAGAGATAAGGTACCTTCCTGCACTCGTCCTACTAGTTTCCCTAGAGAGGAAAAGAGGGGTGCTCCGGGAACATTTTGGCCAACTCTAGAAGCAGGAGAGTTTGATAAGTGGGGGTATGAAGTGAACCGTAAAATTCTAGTGAAGACCTGTCTGGTAGGATTTTTGGCCTTTTGGATTAGTGTTTACCTTTTACCAGTTCGGGATTAGAAAGCAGGTGTGAGGCTGAGGACCTTTGTCATTGGAGCCAAACTGGCTGAAAGAAATATGGTTGGGTTGGCCACCCTCGTTTTGGCAAA
Source organism: Viscum album (assembly GCA_963277665.1). Taxonomy (NCBI): domain Eukaryota; kingdom Viridiplantae; phylum Streptophyta; class Magnoliopsida; order Santalales; family Viscaceae; genus Viscum; species Viscum album. The sequence goes on from OY728146.1 coordinate 552,882,498, forward strand.
GATTCATAGGAGCATACTTATGTTTTTTTGGGTAAGTCTCCTCTATGAATAGTGGGACCATTCCAAGTTTAATGGGGATAGATTCCACCCACTTCAGGACATATTCTGTACAATGTGGGGTACATGTTCTTGGAAGTTCTTCTCGGCCATCTGTTCAGGCCTTTTCTAGAATTTATCCCTTATCCCTCAATGCTTGTGATATCAAAATAAGACTGAGAATTTTCAAGGAGTTTCACTTATTTCCTTATGGAAATCCGCCAACAGGGAGATTTTTTAATGTTGGAGCAACTGGCCTGGAGTTAAGGGCATATATGCTGGCATGTAGAGATGGTACACTGGCCACAAGGATTGATGGAGAAATTATATGCGAGGCCTATTCTCCATACAGATTTGAACGTCAATTCAAATTTCTGCAACAAATTACCATATCCCATCCGGTTCATGTTAGGTTATAGAATTATCCAAGGGATGCTCGTCAACTATGGTTGATGACATCTATGGATAAGTCTAGAGCAGTATTTGATCTACAAGTTGTTGGAGAGGCAAGTTGATTGACTACATGGTATGCCGAGAGTTGGGTAGCATCATAACCTAAAGGGGTACTGAATCAGCTGATCCCTCGGGTGGGGAAAAAGAAGAGAACCATTAGGAAAGAATCTTTTCATTTTGAAGGCGACTCTTCCTCACCCGGATATGATTCACTAGATTCCTCACCCGGAGCTGACTCACCGGATTCCCAAGATGGGGATGATGAGACTTGAAATGTGTCAAAGTAGCCTCATGCCAGATATAATCCACTTTTCAGAGTCAAGAGACCTACCCCATCGACTCATGGGGAGTTACATCATCGAGACAATTTAGTCGACATTATTTTAAATACCAACAAGTTACATTTTTTTTATCCTTTATCAGTGATTGCAGGAGCTGGGAAGATTTTGATGTCCTAGATAGTAGGAACCTCCTCATGGCCTTCTGGTGCAGATTTTGAATATTTAAGACCAGTGGTTGTCTGGGCATGGAGGACTTTATACTGTGATTCTGAAACTACCTGGATGGACTTATGCGAAGGGATACATATCCTTGGAGTGGGAAATATTCAGGCTTTCTCTGACATCCGTTTTGAGGACAACCCAAATATAGTGAGGGATTATATCAAAGAGTTGGAAATTATCATATATGACACTGATGGTCAGCTCCTATCACTAAAATGGTGAATGAAATGATAGACTGTGGTACCATTGAGGGGATTGGTCCTTCATTATATGAAGAGTGGCATGATTACATGGCTCCAGAAGATGTATGATTTATTTTTTCTCATATTTCTATTTTCATTGCAATTTGAATTTAGTCAATTCTTTTTTATTAATGAAATAATCTTCTTCCTCCTATAGATTGTAAAAGAATGAAACACTAAAATCCATTCGCCACAGTATAGCCCTAGTGGCACCGCTCTTAGAGCCACTGAATCTCCTAATTAGCTGGGCGAATTATCTCTAGGCCAGCAAGTCAAGGATGAAGAGTTAGAAAGGGAGTTATTGTCTCTAATACCTGTTTTTGGAGATGATGATTCCATTCCACACAAAAAGGCCAAGAGGTGACGGCATCGAAGAAATAATACCACCGTCAAACGCTTTATCAGTAGTGGTAAGTCTTTCTTGTATTCAGGAATCTTAACTTATGAAAAATTGATCCAACTTCTTGGGATTGAAGGGGATTATTTAGTTTCTACTTTAAGGGAAAGGATTGTCCATACTCAGAGTACAACTGAGGGTGTTGTAGAATGGCCATAGGTTCCTACTCAAACTTCTATTCATGAATAAATACTGAGAGCAGATGAGCCGACATCTATTCCCAACACCACTCTTGTTTCTGATGCCATGATCGAAAAGAATTCTGGTAAATTAACAATACATCATATAACCTCAAATGAGACAAATACTTACTTCAATTTTGTGATGATTTAGGTTAGACACATGCACCAGAACATTTGGAAACCACCACAGCTGACCCCACAACTGTCTGTGAAGAAGATATCTGGGGTCAGCTATTTCTAGATGAATGTAACGAAGAAGACATGCCATGTTCTCCCACTGGTGAGACTAACCTGAGATCTGGGACATCATTGGATAAAATGATGAAACATGGCATTTCCTTTAAAGAAATTTTAGAACATTTTAAATTACCATGTAATTTAGAATATTTTGGATAACTAGTTATAGAATCAACTGGACATGAGTTTTATCATTTTTCATGTTAATATTCTCAAGATTACACTTCTAACCATGTTTGGTTAAAAAATATACAGTTCCATATAAAGAAACTGCTGACCCAACAACGCTTGAATGGGGTGTAGACATTGATGTCAACATTATTATTGTAGAAACACTGGCTCATGTGGAACTTAACATGTCAGACCCTCCTTGAACCCATCCTGAAAATCCTATTAAAGATAGGAAATATGGAGAGGAGTCTTCAAAAGTTGTTGATCCATTATTAGGTAAATGATTATGATATTTGTGGCTTACTTAACCCGCAAGACTATCATCTATATTTTACTATCATTTGAAACTAACCATACTTTCAATTGACCAAACAGGGCTATCAACTTCAATGGTTAGATCTGGAGGTGAAGCCTCAGCCTCATCCCAATCAATAGCCGAATGTGAAGAAACCATGGCCAGGGAAGGAGTATAATAGGGCACTTCCTTAAGTGCATTAATCCCAGACTATGTTCCTCCCTGTGATAGCGATGACGAATCAATCCAAGTGGTGCAAAGGTATCTCCAATTCCCACGTCGCAAGGCTTGAAAATATATATGAAAAATAATACCATAGGTTCCTCTGGAAGAGCTGCCTTCGAAAATTTCAAGACTTTTATCCCTGTTCATCATGCAGGGACATGGAGGTTTGGGATATCAAGAAAAACATGTCACAGTGAAACAAGTCATTAGAAGGAGGGAGCAAGAGAAAAGGTGTCGTTAAGACCCGATCAGAGCTAGATTACTAATCATTATCAGTGAATTTCAGGATGTACTGTCCCGAGATGAGGCTGATCATGCTGCAAAGCTGAAGGAGCTAAAGTAAAAGATCAAGGAGAATATTGTGCAGTAGTTTCACCTTAAACAAGATCTAGATGCTATTAATGGTGAGCTTCACTAGCTTCATAATTCATTGGAAGAATTCCAAGCAGATGGTATAAAATCCATCAAAGATGACAAAGAATCACTTCGTCGAGCTGAAGAGAGTGAAGCTGGTCGAGTAAATGAACTTCAAGTGGATGCTGATGAATTTAGGGATGTTTTGAAATGTATGAGAAATCATGTTGAATGTATTCGGTAATTTTTTGAAAAAAATTGAAGAGACTCCAGTCTGTGTATGTTCTTTTAATCTTGTTCATCAATGAAATGGATGTTCTTCTAATATTTTTCATCAATGAAAAGGAGTTCATCTTAAATCATTTGTACCTTCATTTTCATGATAATTGATCTTATTCATACCTAAGCTAATGGGCATAGTAAACATAGTTTTATTTTTACTTGGGTTATATAAACAACCCCAAAAAATTTGTCTTTTAATTGCTCAATATTGGCTAAATCATACAAAATGTATGTTTAGCGGGCTGGGACTCAACTTTTGTTCAGAGTACCCTTTATAGGTTCCTAATTTAATGAGTACCATGTCTTTTGTTATTGGATATTTAAAGTCATGCATGTTGGACTATAAAAAGGCTATTATTTAAGGTCAAATAGATTTGAACGAATGGATGATATTAACTCAATTGTTGATAATTGTTTTGGAAACATATTACCATGTTCATGTATGGAGGGGGGGAATTGTAAACTGTGACTTGAGAAATTTTGAATCTGAGGAATGACATGGGAAAAGAGCTAAAAGGAATTAGAGGAAGTCCTTTCTAAGAATGAAGTTACCAATAATTGACAGAACTTTTATGGGGGATAAATTATGTAGGGCCAACTGGGGCATAAGATACATAGTCAAATAGTAGCATCCTTTGGCTGACAAGTCCGTCATGTTGACAAATTATGCAAGGCCACCTAAGGGAATGTGATACATAGTCGGGTAAAATAACTCTTAGAAATTTGAATTTATATTTCTAAAAGCCGAAGAGTGTTTTATGGGGATTCAAATTTTTCAAAGCATAGTGTTTTCTTTATGGAGAAAGGTACTTGAATATGGAGAGGCTATTTCCAATCAAAATTGTCAAGGAATTGGAGGAATGTGACTTCTATGAAGGTTTGACCTAGATGTTTGAAAAAACGGTATCTATGGTTTTAAATACTACGACTAAAACCAAAGATAGAAACCTTATACAACATAATACATTCAGATCATGAAAAGGAGTATAGAATAAATATGTTAAGGATGATAGTATTTTGACAGATCACTACATATCACTGTTAAGACTAATAGGGACAAAAGAGGCTTCTCCTAAGAATGAAGTTACCACTACATGAAAAACCCATTATGGAGGATGAATTATCCAGGGCCAACTTGGGCATAAGATGCATAGTCAAATAGTAGCATCTTTTGGCTGAAAGGTCTGTTTTATAGACAACTTATACAAGGCCACCTAAGGTCTTGTGCTGCATAGTCAAGAAAAAGAACTCTCAGGTATCATACATGTTTCAACCAAAAGTCAAGAAAAGGGTTATGAAGATCATGAATATTTTTGTATAATGTTTCGGATGGGTCCTTAATTGAGATTTTGGATGTCACTACATATCTAAATTGGATGAGAATCAATCCAAACATAGTTCTTGAAATACAGTTTAACATCATACAGGACGAGGGCATAGATGATCTTTGTTTTGGGTCATAGAGCTTGGACCATAGTGAGGGAGACACATCATGAATTTGTTATAATCCTGATGTGAATAAAGACCAGGGTGTTCCACATCACACAATGTGCTCCCAGGGGGACTTTTCCGCCAAGGGACCAAATGTGGTGTTTGGGGAAAGGCCCAAAGGCTCGGGGCTAGACTCGAGGAATGCTCGAGCGTTCCAACATATCCCATGAGGATGGGAATCAAGCTGCACATAGTTCTTGAAACATGACATGGTTGGAGACCATGTCAATGATGATTTCTCTCAAGTGAGGGTATCAGGGATTGTTTCATTTTATTGTTATATAGGAAAAAAGTGAAAATAGTTTTTAAGGTCATATGTATGGACCAGTGTAATGCAGTTTAATGTCTTACAGCAAGGACAATGGGGAACTGTATAGTTTAACGTCATATAGCTAGGACGATGGTACATACATAGTTTAACATCATGTAGGATGAATGTGATCCAAAGTGAATAAGACGATTGATAAGGGCTTCATGGATCAACATCGTATGGGATGAAGGTGAATCAATTTGAAGAAAGTGGTTTTGGGATTGAACCTCGGGAGGTTGCCTACGTACCCGTCATAGGAGACAAGGATCAAAGTCCGCATAGTTCAATTGGGAGGGTTTTTTTGATCGAGGTGTACATGAGGACAGCGACCCAAAAATGATGTTGGGACTTAAGAGTGGTTAGCGTCCTAGAGAATATTTCATGGTCAAAGCTTACTCTAAGCTCACAAGAGTCATGCTCAGTGTGAGAAAAAAGAATCCGCAACATATCTGACGATCATGTCATGAGAGATGCGACCATGAAGGATGGTGTGTGGAATATACATGATTAGATTCCCAGGGCACACATGGCAATAGATTTTAAAAGACAAATTTGCATGCGGCGATCATAGTTTAATGTCATTTGTCATAGAAATGGGGTTCTTAAAACTCTAACATCTTGTATCTCAGACGATGGACAATTTAACATCATGTTGGACAATAGAGGGTCACAATTTAACATCATTTTGGATGATAAAGGGGGATATGTAGTCTAATGTCCTCTGGCAAGAAAAATGGGTGTATTTGTGTTACAAAAAATACTTCTTCAGGAATCTTGCATTGGTTGGAGTTGTAATGAGTTCTCCATCCATTGAGATTAAAGAATAAGCTCCATTTGAGTAGACCCTATGTATTAAGTAAGGTACTTCCCACATTGGCTCAAACTTTGGAGGCTTCTTTCTCAGTATGATTGGGGTTCTAAGGGCCAATACTTATTTTCTATGAATGAATGTATTAAGATGAACTTTTTTTTGAAAGCTCAAGCTATTCGATTTTGACAAACTTTTAAATGGTGTAGTGTGCACAATCTTTTTTCATCTAGTCCTTTCAATTCATCCAATCACTTTTGAGATTGTTCATCAATAGAAAACTAATAAAAAATGGTGACTCTAAGAGAAGGTAATTGGAATTCAATAGGAAAGACTACTTCTGTTACATATACCAATGAATACAGTGTTGATCTTGTAGTAGTGCGGGTGGTAGTATGATAAGCACATAGAACATGAAAAGGTCTATCAAGCAATGAATTCTGATCATTATCTACCATATTTTGATGTATGTTTGAAAGAGTATTATTGAATGCATATACTTGACCATTGGATGCTGCATGATTCCAAGATGAATGGTTGGATCTGATATTGTATTCTTGATACACTTTTCTTACCTTGGATGAACTAAAGTTGGTGCCATTATCCGTAAATATGGTATGAGGAACACCAAATCTGGTAATGATGTTGGATTTGACAAAGCTAAAAATGATATTAGAACTAACTTCTTTGAGGGGTAATGACTCTTCCCATTTGGAAAAGAAGTCAGTAGCAGTAAGAATATACTTAAACTACTTAGCTGTAGATGAAGGATAAGGTCCTACAACATCCATTCCCCATGTAGAAAATGGCTAGGAGTATTTTCCCATATGAATCAAATTCAGAGGTTGATGAATAATGTTGGCACATATTTGGAATGAATGTCACTTTTTAGTGAAATGAACAAAATCTTGCCTCATTGAAGGCCAGATGTATCCAAGCCTTTGAATTTGACCAGAAAGTCTATGTCCAGACTAGTGGGCACCACAAACTCTTGCATGAACTTCATTAATGATAACCATTGTATCTTCACCATCAATACATATAAAGATAATTCCATCAAAACCTCAGTTGTAAAGAATTTTTTGGTGATCTAGGATATTATAAAGATTAAAATTGACCACATGTCACCAGACCTGTTCTATCCCGTCTCTATCAGGTGGGAGTGTTCCATTTTGAAAGTATTACCTAATAGGTGACATCCATCCGGTAGTATGAGCATATAGTTCATAAATGGGTCTAATATCATTGATTTCTTCTATTATTCTTTGAGAAAAGGTTAAACTACATGACATTGGGCAATACTGATAATTTTTTTGTCCTGATTTGGATTTGACCAGGTTGTGGCTACATTAGCCAGTGCATCAGCTTGGGCATTTTGTGATCGTGGGACATAAAAAAATGTCGGTTTCGAGGGAAATTCCACCATTAACTCTCTGACGTAATCACACAAAGGGATTAAATCTTCCTTTATGATGGAATAATCCTCATTGATTTGTTTGATTACCAAATATGAATCACTTTTTACCTTCAAGTGATTCACCTATCCCTAAAGCGCCAATTCTAACTCTACGATGAGAGCATGATATTTTGATTCATTGTTTGTAGCTCCTTCCAACAATAAGAAGGAATAGGGTAGAACTACATTTTTTGGGGAAATAATCATGATTTCTAAACCAAATTTTATGAATTTAGGATCTTCCATTTTCTTTCCTGTTGGATTTCTGGAGGCACCATCAAAGTACAATTCCCATGTTTGAGGATTATCATGAATAGAAAGACTTCCTCATCAGGAAGTTCAACACTTAAAGATGTATCTTCTACAGATGGGTGTTCATCAAGGAAATTGCCTAGAATGTGGCCCTTTATTTCCTTTTGAGACACATACTAGATATCAAACTACTACAAAATAACTTCCCACATATCCAGTTGTCCTATAAGTATTGGACGACTAAGGATAAATTTGAGTTGGTTATTATGAGATACCAATTGGACCTCATGATGTTACAGGTAGTGTCTCAATTTATGAAATGCAAAGATTAATGCTAGGCAGCACTTTTCAATACTTGAATATCGAGTTTCCACCTCAAGAATAGTCCAAATGAGATAATAAAGGCCGTTTTCATTCCCAACATCATTCTTCTGGTCAAGGAAGGCACACAATGATCTCTCTAAAGCTGTCACATAGAGAATAAGGGGTCTTCCTTCAATAGGGAGCATTAATACCGGTGGAATCAAGAGATATTTCTTGGTGATATCGAATGCTTCTTGACATTATTCAGTCCACTAGTAGGTGACTCCCTTTTTCTTTAATCTAGTGAAGGGTAAACACTTCCCTGCCAAATTGGTAATGAAACGCCAAATATGGGGAAAGTGTCCTTGAAGTCCTCTTAATTCGTTCAAATTTCTAGGAGGTGATATGTGAAGGATTGATTTTGTATTCTCAAGATCAACATCAATGCCATGATGGCATATAACAAAGCCGAGAAATAATCCTAAGGTTACCCCGAAAGCACATTTCAAGGGGTTCATCTTCAAATTGTGTTGTTGAAGTTTGTTGAATTTTATTTCTAGATTGGACAAGTGATTAGAACATTGTCTAGATTTAACCACCAAATCATCCACATAAAATTCATCAAATTTCGTTCAAAAGGGTTTGAAGATATGGTGAATGGCATGTTTATATGTTGCACCTGCATTCTTTAGGCCAAAGGGTATTACCTGATAGAAAAACACATGTTGAGGAGCTCTAAAGGCTGTAGACTCCTCATATTTTGGTGCTATTCATATTTGATTGTACCCAGAGTAACCATCTATGATGGAAAGATCTTTGTAGCTAGCTATTTCATCAATTAAGAGCTCTGTAATCGGAACTCGAAAATCATCTTTGGTACAATGCTGTTTAAGATCGTTGAAGTCAATGAAAATTATAATTTTCCCATTCACTTTTTTCACAGGGACAATATTATCCAACCATTTGGGATACGGAACTTCTCTGAATAAGTTAGCCTTGATAATCTTATCAAATTCAGCATCAATTTTGGAGGTATAATTTGGGTGTGTTCTTCTTGCTGCTTTCTTGAATCCTCGATGCTCTTCTGGAAAACCCAAATGATGAGTGGAAACATTAGGATTAAGACCTGTCATTTTTGTATAATTCCAAGCAATTAAATCTCTATTTCTCTTTAGAAATGAAGTATATATTTCATGATCTTCCAAAGTCGTGGATGCAATAATTAAAGTGGGGCATGGATCTTTTTTTGTACATAGATTTATTCCTCTAAGGTCATCCACAGTGGTAGAGATACCCTCTTCATGTACTGGAGGAGCATCCCTGAGATCTTTATCTTCTTCCTCAATATGTGTTACTTATTCTATTTCTAGTTGTATAGTATATGATGAAGCTGAACTTTCATGGTCAGGGGAGAAGTTAAAATTTGAACATCTTGATGAATGGGCTACCATTTCTGACCCTATTGATGATCAAGGGTCTTCTTGGGGTCATAGAAAGGGTATGATGGATTGAGAATCGACATCATTTTTTTCCTCCAGCATTTCTATACCTTCTTCTGTCCTAGTTGATGAAGTATAGAATTGCTGGATTTATGTGGATGAAACAAAGAAATCTCTATTTAAGTTTTTATCACTTCTTGGAAAATCAACAATTTCTCCCATGCTGTCCGGCTTGGCAGCCATAATTGACATTATGAAAGTTTCTATAAGAGTATTTGTATTTAGGTCTATCTTGTCAATTTGACTGATATACAACACATAATCTATACTCACACGTATGAATGGGTTTACTGGAATCTTATCCAAACCATTTGGAGAAATAATTTTGGTGACCTTCTTTGATGTACATTTTTTCTTTCCCTCCATGTGATAAAATTAAGCCCTAATTTATTGAGATTCACACGTTTTGAATGGGTCTGTGTCACCATACAATTTCCCAATTTGACAATTGAAACAATATTTGAGAAATTGATGGTATGAATAAGGTACGACCACATGTTGATGTAGCCAAGGTCTTCCAAGAAAAATGTTTGAGGCTATGTCCTGACAAACAACCCAGAACTGTGAATAAGACACAAGTTCTCCAAACTGAACTCTGAGTTAAATTTCTCCCAGAGGTTCTTGTTCATTATATTCATATCCATGCAACATCAAAGTAGAAGATGATATTTCAGATTCAGTGAGTACCAATCGACGATTTGTATGAATAGGAATGAGATTGACTCCTGAGACATTATCAATGAAATCTCATCGGATGTCTATATCATTGAATTTTATAGATAGATACAAACGTATGATATATCCATGTACAACATCATCTTCATCTTAATATATAAAAGATATCATTTCATGGAATTCTTGAGGATCATTCTTTATATGGTAGACCTCAGCCGCATAAATTCCAGTTTTGAATTCTTGAGGACCCGACAAAGCCTCAACAAGCACCTCCCGAAGATCTTTTGATAGATTCAAGGAATCCATAATTGATAACATGGCATGTACATGGGCCAAATGATTAAATACAATATAATTTTGGTCCAAAGGTCTGCGTTTCACATCATGAAAATGTGGTTTTGCAGGTGCCTTAGAAGTTGATTCTTTGGAAGAAGATGCATCCTGTATCGGGATAAGAATTAGAAACACTCCTGGAATCGTTAGATTAGACCGACTAGGTCTACCAATTTTCTAAGAGGAAGAAGGTGTATCCTCTGACCTGTCCTCCAAAATAAGTATGTTAGGACCAAATATGCCATGTGTTGAAGAACTTTCTTGTTCCTGTTGAGCCCGCTAAAGGGTTTTGCAAAGAGTTTCTGCCGCATATATAATTATAGAATAGGTAGGATAGAAATATTTGCTTCTAGAAATCCACATCTTCCCCAGTATCCTAGATCTTTGTCTCTTCCTCTAACTCCTCTGTTGGATACATGGAACTTAGGCTCATCATAATCGAAACTATCATTGGCATAGGGATCTGTTAAATGAATCATGTAAACAAAACCAAAGATCAATTCTTCATCTGATGATGATTATGCCCGATGAACCAGTTTAGGTAGTGCCTTTTGGTGGGGCGGTGACTATGATTTTGAAGTAGATGTCATAAAATCTTCTATTGTCAAAGAAAACATAGGCTTTGAAACGAGCTCGTCTTCTTCTGACTGCTCTTCTTTCAACAAATTATGCCGCTTCTTTGAGGATTTTCCTTCTGATGAAGGTGGTTTTTGTTGTGACAAAAATAGCAGAAGACACAATTGGTTGATTCAATTGTGTTTGTAAAATGGCATGATTTCATTTGATCGTTTTTATGAACATCCAATCATCATATTTCTGCGCATTTTTAGTTTTGAATTCATGCCACTCACTATCTTCCTCCAGACCAGTAGTAGTAACACATGCTACCTTGGCTAAAGAACCTTTCAGTATTACTTGTCCAGAGTCCACCATCTTTTGCAGGAGGTCTCTAAAAACAAAAAACTCTTAAACAAGATGCCCCAACATATGATGAAATGGGAAATAGTTGGGGAGGTCTTCATCTCCTTGTTTGGATTTTTGGGCCTCAGAAACTGAACTAGATTGTTTTCTAGAGTAGAGATGAAGTAACCAGGAACTTGTACATTCCGGAAAGAATAAAATATTTTATTTAAATGATAAAACTATTTCCTCCTTTGATATTTTTATCATCTTGATGAGTTAGCCATTGTTTTTGACACTCAGGAGGTGGAGCCCTTCGATACGAAGAAGGTTTTGAAGTGAAATCTGGTACAGGTGCTTGTTTAAGTGTAACTGTAGCAGTCTTTGCTTTCCCTATTCTCTTTCCTAGAACTCATGGAATTAAACGAGTTTTAGCCTTAGTCTTTATAAGAGTGTATTCTATCTGTAGAGCGACTGAAGTAAGGTATCGAAACCCTCATGTGTATTTCTCAGGGATCAATAGTGTGCATAATTCATCACACATATTTACCACACAGATTGGAAACAACACTTCTTGAGGGAGTGCTATACTTAAGGAATATGTTAATCCTCTATAGTGAGGAATGAAATCTGGAACTCTTTCAATATCCCTTTTTTTACAATTTCTAAGATAAAAAACTATCATCTTTGGTAATGTTGAGGTAAATTGAAGAAGGAACCTTTGATGTAGATATTCCCACCCATTAATTGATCGAGATTGCAAACTTGTATACTGGAAAAAATCAGGTCCTTGAAATGACATCACAAAACACTTGAGCTTAAATTCTTATTGTTTTTGAGGAGTTCTCATTATAGGATCACAAAGAGAAAAAAATGTGTTAAGTGTTGTTTTGGATCTCCTGAACCATTAAAAATTAGGAATGTGGTATTTGAAAAATTTGATGGGGGAGGAATTGCATCAACCCATTCAGGGTAAGCTCTCTTTTCCAGTTGAACCTATGCATTTTGACCTTCCATAGATTCCAAATGAGATGTTAATGACTCGATGGTAGTCATTAATTTTTTTGAGACATCTAGTTGAGCTCAGAGATGAGTAGGTGAAATAACTGGAGTTTGGATGGGTGTGGTGACCGGTACTGCCACTGATGGTAGTATTGCTGGTTGATGTCCCGTATGACCCATAGGATAGGACATGTGATAGTGTACTTGTAAAGGGGGATATTATTGATCCATCGCAATAGCTGTAGCAAATTTACTTGACTGATTAACTCCATGATTCTTAGGATGAAGACTAGCATGAAGTAGTTATGCATTTAACATCCTTAACTCCTTCTTTTCTTCATCTTGTTGTGTGAACCTTTCCTCTAATGAGAGTGATTTTCCTTCTCCAGATGTAGGGTAGGATGTAACCTGACTTTTACCCTTTTCCATGGCATGTGCCTTTATAGAGTATGGAAGGGCAATACCTGAAGGAATGTATTTCTTCTGGGAAACCCTATGGCTTCTGGTACACACACCTCCTTCATTTGTTTCTGTGTGTATAGCCTCTTGAATAGTAAATACGTAATTTGATCCCTCTTAGCGAGCCTCATGTTCTAGGGGATAAGTGACAATGACATTGATGACATTTATCGATGCATAACCTATTGTAGCCCTTCGGTCAACACTTCTGTAGTACTATCTTTTTCCGTGTCCTTTATGAGACATTACCTTCTATTTGGTCAATCCCTTAGGAACTTCTCAATGAACCGTAATTTGGAGGGAATTTCCGAATAACTCGGTTATGCGTTCCTCTGGTCGTTTATTCCCTAATCGAGTGAAGAATGACTTTCGCTGAGGAAGAGATTGAGAATTTGAAAAAGTTTCCAGTTCGGTGGACTGGGGCTGTTACTTTTTTTTTCCTGCTCAACTCCTTGAATCCTATCTGTTGATCCCAAGGGTTGTATTAAAAGAGTCCCCAACATGGCATGCTGAGGTGGCTCTTGAGCTGCTACTTCTGAAACTTTCTTAAAATCTCTCCTGATTTTTCGGATTATAGTCCATAAATTGGCTGGATGCATCATCCGACATCCACTCAAATCACCTGGATCAGATGGCCGTTGGATTATTTCTGACACTTATGTCACCTGATGATGTGCATGCTCTAAATGAGAAGCCAGTTCGATATTCTCATTTTCTTGATGCAAGATTCATTAGACAACTTGTGCATTATATTCCTGACATTAGAAAGAACTAGTTGAGGCCTGTTCTTGAGAAAGCCTTTGATTACACACAAAACCAGTTAGATGTGGCCATCTATGGGCAATAACATTTCATGAGACCACTTTTGGCGGGCTTTATTGACTAGAGAGCACAGTGAAATTCAATTCTCCATGAACACCCCATTCCTTGATATGAGTACCAGACGGGGCATTGGTAATTAACTGGAGTAACCTTTTTAATGCCCCAGAGAATGAATGCTGAAGGGATCTCTACTTATTTTCATCCTTTGGATGTTGGGAAACTGAGAGAGATTCCATGTCAATTGGAATTTCAACCCTTCTATTACCTTAGCATGATTTTGATGTTCGTCATAAGATAATATTTTCGATTTTAAGTGACAAAGATTTTTCCACATGTTGAGATGAATATCATGAATACAATATTCTATCAATTTTTTTTTGGAATATCATACTGAGAGTTAGCCAAAGGGAAAAACATGACTGGTATTTCACCTTTCGCCAAATGTTTTCTCATATTCAACACTTCCTATTTTTCATTTGATGAAGACTCTTTTTCTTTATTTGACCAAAGCTGGTGCTTCTTTGTTGATTCATTAGATTCAAAAAGATTGGTAGAGAATTCCTTTTTCAAATTAGAAGATGAATGACCTAGGGGTGGTTCGGAGAATGAATTACACCCCATGCTATCTTTTTATTGAGAAAGTAATTAACCTGCTAGTGGCAAGGCATCATAAATGACTGGCTTCGCATTTTCAAGAGCCTCAAGATAAGAGGGATTTCTCGTAACATCATTTTCCATTGAATAAATTTCCCAGAAATTCGAATTACTACTGTGGAGATGACTTTCGCGGCTAAAGTAATCATCATGGGGAGGACCTCCATGGTGGGTTACAACAAAAGATGAAACCTTTTGCTTCGTGGTCTTCTGGCCACGTAGAGGGTTATCGTTGCTCTCATCTGAAGATGATACTTCAAGATTTACCAAATTTTCATGAAGAAATCCTCCATGAGGAAGTGTCTAATGAAGACCTTTAGAATTATAGATGTTAATTCAGGAAGTTGGAAATGACCAGGTCGAATCTTGAGTAGCGATAGATAATTGTCTGAGGGCTTCAAGAACTCCATCTTTGAGAAAGGCCTTATTGTAGATTGGCTCTTGATTTTTTAACTGTGATGGATGGGTCTTTTTCTTGGATGCCTTCTTACTCAAATTGTAAGCCACTTGTTGAAGAAAGTGGTTATTATTGGCAGGTGTATGTGCCTGCTAAGGAGAAATGGTCATGTTAGGCTGATTATCTTAATTTAAGTCAGGTATATGTGCCCGAGTTGATTGTCCATATTACATGGGTGTGTATGCCCCAAGACCCTCCTGGACTAGAATAGAGGTGTATATCTATGATGGGGGGACATGTTGATGAGTCACTCCACTTATAGGGATATATTTATGTTTCATTCCCTGTGATGTTGTCGAAGTTATTATAATATTCTGATAGGTATCCAGAATATGGGCAGGGGATTTTCTTATGCTCTTTCACCATTTTCAGAATGTGCTCGGTGATATCAGCTATCAGAACATGAATATACATCCATTCTGTGTTTGGAGTTGGTGTGTGTTCCTACTCTTGTCTTTCTTTTCCGGTCAGTAAATTCTGACAGTACTCATGTGTGGGGGTAGAAAGTTGTGTCTGCCTCCTGTTTGTCATTGGAGATTTCCAATTAACATCTCCATGTGCAACCAAACAAGACTATTGGTTAGCTTGATGAATCACAGGTGTATGTGCCTATTTATTTTTCTCCACTGAATATGACTTATGAACCTCCTTCAATACTGGAAAATGAGACTGCTAGCAGAATTGATGAGTGTGTGCAGGTGTATGTGCATGTTTACAGGTGGTCACCACTTTTTATTGGCGATCTTCTTTGGATGCAGTCAGACGAGCCTGCTGATAGGATGATGAATTTTAAACAATTTTATGTGCCTGCGTATAGTACTCCGTAGGAATTTCCTTGAGGGATTGGTGTGTTACTTTCATACGAGTCTGCTAGGAAGTGAAATCAGGACGGACAGATGTATATGCCAGCTCGTTGTTTTCCATCATGTTAGATTTATGGACTTCTCCGGAGGGGGAATAGGTAAGAACCTACTCCCATTTAGCCAAATTTCACCTCTTATAGTTCGTCTTGCATGCTCGGGTCTATGGAACCTGAGAAGAAAACCTAGAGGCGATACCCTCATCATGTTGAGGGTGCACTACCGCACGAGTCTGGTGGCGATTGTTAGTGGGAGTTCTCCGGAAGGGCTCTAATCTTCTTAAACTGAGGCCTTGAGTGACCTCTTCATTCTCCTCCATATAATATTAGAGGGACTTCTTTTTGAGTTCCAGGGATAACGACCCAAAACAGTTGGAGACAGTTATTGGAAACACCTGCTTTTTGACCATTAGTCGTCGCTGTTCGGACAACCAGGGTGAGTTGTTAACTTGGAGGGCTTGTCGAGCAGCCTCTAGAGTCGGGATGGTACCGTGTGGATAGTATTCCCTCAAAAATTTGTTCATTACCTCGCATTGAAGATGCTGATTAAGTGATGTCATCCTTAGAGCAGACAAGGATCCAGTAGGAGTAGCGGCCGAGGCATTCATAGGATTGAAACTTAATGAAGCCATTTTTTCTTGCAAAGAGATCTTGGAAAAGAGTGCCTTTTTGATATTGTAGACATAATCATGATAGTTCAATCCAGACTACATATTTTTTATAATCACATATTTTATTGATTTCTTTGTTGGCCCTCATATTGAGTTAAATAGGGGCCTAACAAATAAGTAAAACATTATTCACCTTGGTTAAGGATTCACGTTAGGTTGACCATTTTTGGTTTCTTTTGGAAATGGAGATGAGCTTGTTTGTTTAATGTTTAAAAATTCTAATTGGTTTCCAATGGGTTTATTCATAGAACTGGAAACACCCAATGATTCTATATCCATTTGGAAATACTTTCCAAAGGCATGTGCTCATTAGTTTGGACCGACGAGGCATTAAGAATTTTTATTGGTTAAGAGGATGGGAGGTCAGACTCATCACACCATTGTTCGGGGGAATTATTTACTACTCTAGGACTCCTTTTTAGATTTAAGTTATGTTCAAGAATCCTTATTAATTTACCAAGCATGAAAAAAAAGTTTTCCTATAGGTTTGGAAATCGATGATTGATATGTATTGGATTTAGAAAATATCATATATGTATTTTAGGTTCTTCATCGATGGAGAATAATCCATATGTATTAGAGATTCTTAGTCAATGGTATCCTTCAACATATTACATAGAAATATCTTGGTCATTATGATGACCATACTTGTTTTAAAACCACTCAGTGGGGCACTTGAAGTTTATTGTCATTCAGAAAGACATGGATTATTTCTGAGTTGGGATCGTACCCACCGATGGGATACCTACGTATCCTCGTTAAAAAGGAAATTAGAACCCATATAGTTCGATAATAAGGGTATAGTTTATCGTCATATGGGATGGAAAAGAATTAATGAAAGATTGTCTTAAACAACTACTAGAATTAGATCATTTAGCAACCTCCAAAAGCGGCCGCTAAATAGCTTTTGCGACCGCCCAATGACAACATTTGGCGGTCACAATAGCTTCATCAGTAAAACCCACTAGCGACCACCATTTCTGGTCGCTAATGTTTCACATCAACACAACATTCATCTAGTCCTCATGCGGGTCATCGTCTCGGAATATGTGTGGCAAGGGATACAAGACCTTTCCCCCACCGGCCATGGAAGACACATGACGGCAGGTGGACGTTGGGTTGTTCGGGTGATGACGATGAGGTCGCCGGAAGTCCAAGGAGAGGGTTCAGGATTGTTCGTCACGTAGACAGTGGTCATGAGTGTGATGTTACAAATCATGGTATGACATGAAGATTGGCAGCATGCGGCGGTGTGCGGCATCGACTGCGGTATATTGGAGTTGCAGCAGCTAAAGAGGGAGAGGGAAGAAGAAGATGCGTCCACGGGAAATTTCCCGCTGTAATTTTACATTCGTATTAGAGGCCGCCTATGGAGGTCGCTAATACCCTCTTTAGTGACTTCCAATGGCATTCACCCACTTCAGAAGGCGTAGAAACTAAAATTTTTAGTATTGAACCTTATAAAGGCTTCCTATGTACTCTACCTTTAAGGCCGAGATCAAAGTACACATAGTTCAGGTGAAGAAATGTGGGGTTTATTAATGGTTAATGGCCAAAAAGATATGTCGTGATTACATTTACACTCTACGCTCACGTGAGTCATGATCAGTGTGAGAAACTAGAGGTATGAGTAAAATTGATGATGGTTCCATGAACGATGCATTCATGAGAAACGATGTGGGGCTTACGTATGATTAACGGTCCAAGTAGATGAATACTAGAACTTACTTCAGGAAAGATGCCCAGGAGCAGGGTCCATAAAGGTATTTATACATTATCGATATTTAGAGTTTTAACCAGGGGCATACTCAAGAAAAGGGGGCCCATATTAAAAGGGGCTTGTAACTGGGGTTTATTCTTGAGAAGGAGGCCCAAATGAAAAGAAACTATGACTCAGGATTACTCCCCATAAGGAGGTCCAGTTTAAGGGGACTTGGGGAATACTCTTGAAGAGGATGCCCTAAATCAAAATATCTTCTCATCTTAAAAGATGAGGTTATATATATAAGAAACCTCTAACCATGGTGACATAAATCTTGTAAGTCATGAGGTTTTTAGAGAGGTTGTCACAGAAATCTTTTAAAATAACGAAGCCAACAAAGGAACCATTCCATAAATGGCTTTAAAAAGGGGTTTGAGAGCTAATATCTTAAAGAGGAGAGGTGAACGGGCGAGAGGCCCGCAAATGAAGTTGGCGCACAAGTGTAGGTCATGCAAATCATTTGGCGTGCATTTCTTGGCCGTGCAAGTGTACTTGCGTGGCATTGGTTTACCTTGGAGATGATGAATCTGTAGGGTAATACATGGGTGAGACATAACCCAAGCCTTTAGTGATATCCTAAGATGTTTCCAAATGGACGGCGTGCAAGTTTCATCGAATGGGTCCGGTGGCGTGAAAGTGTTTACACTTTTATGGAGGTCTGGACACTTAGGCATGCATGTGTTTATGAATTTTAAACTCTTAGGCATTATCCTACTCCTTCAAGTCTTCCATTATACGTACAAAGTTACCTTAGAAGCTTTCCGAAGAGTTGAGTTGAAGACTTGGGCGACCAGAGCATGAATATGAGTTTTGGAAAATTCGTCCTATAAATGGGGGGCCCAAAGGAAATGTTTATCGGCTACCCTGCACCTTGGAAAAAAACAGATAGGGTGCGCAAGTGACATGCACGGCACCCAAGTAACTTGCGCGCCTCAATGCAAATGAGCTTTTAGTCCATGACTTTGTCAATTTTTTTTTCTGATTTTTCTTCAAAAGGTGACCCTCTTTTTGATTAAGGTATTACTCCTTTCCATTAGTTGGGGTTTGTGAAAAAAAGAGAGAACCCACTAATATATCAGAATCTAAGAAAATATTAATATAATAATGAGGTCCACTTTCATCTCGTAATGGTATTCCCAAGTGGCCTCTCAGTATCATGATTTTAACATGGAATTTTTCATGGTGTATGTTAATTCTACTATAGTTTGACTTCCATTTTCTTTATCAAAAGGATGTTAAAAATAAAACATTATCATACTTCCTCATGAAACACAAAATTTTATAAAATTCAATAAGTAACATATTAGTATCAGATGAAGATTTATTCTTCATCCATAAAACATCATAAAATAGTGAAATGTAATTCAATTGTACCTCTCAAAATTCATTTGATATAATGATGGAAAATCCAATGATCAAGTAGATCAAATTATGGATTATATTCATCTCCAGAAAAGGACATTCCTATACTCCTTCATATTTTCAGAATAATTAACCCATAATGAGGTTGAATTCCAAGCCCTCATTACATAATGAATGTTTTACCGATGAATAAAAATTTCCTTATTTAATATCAAGGTTTAATTATATTTGGTAATTCCTAAAATTAATAGTTACTATACCATCATGAAAATAGAGTTGATTCCCTCTCATGATTGTATATAGTGGCTGATTTCAAATTTCCCCAATTATCTAACACTATGTAACATAAAATATTCATATAATTACCAATATGTTTCACTCACTAATACAAAAACATACATGGAATACCTAAATAAGAATGATATGGTCATTCACATCATATATCGCATGATGGTATCAATATTCACAAATAATTCCATGGAATTGATCATTGAGTTTAATAGAACCCATTTTTAAGGTGAACCTCTATCCCTATATTTTGATGCCATAATTAAATGTATGTATCCAAAAATAGTCTACCAAAAATGAAATCTTCTCACTGGATCAAGCCTCGAAGGAAATGATCCATCACTAATGAACAAATATTATCCTTTATGATGTATTTAAATACAAAAAATTACCCAATAAATGAAGATTTGGTAGAGTCCTAATCTGTATTTAAGGAGGAGATACAATAAATAATTTGTTTTGGAATTCCATGATAATTTTATGGTTCCTAGTAGTTAGGAACCAAGATCATCCATCAAATTAAGAGACATGGACACTTATTTCCATCAAGGATGTAAGTATTCCTGAAATTTAAAAATATGTTACCTAAACACATGATACATTACAACCTCATTAATCAATACCCAAAATTATTTTACACCACTAAATTTTCATGGACATTTTTTATATGGGTGATAGAACCCATATGCCCATGACCTATGGCAACAACACAGATGTTCATGTAAATGATGACTAACGATATTTTTTTTTCTCCAAATTGGATGAACGTATTCCCCAAATGAAGTAAAAAAAATCTTCAATGTATTTTTGGAATTATAATTTTATAACATTATTTTGTGTCCCTTGTAAAATATTAATGAACTTAATATGATTTTTTTGAATTTAATATACTATATTAGAAATATAATATTAACCCCAACCACTCATCTTGAAAACATGAAATGATGAATTTTAAGATAATGGTATTAGAAAACAATATATAAAATATAGTTTATATGATTTTGGGTAAATAAATTCAATTGTTATCACAAAATCTTTTATATTCTTTATAGAATTATCCTTCCAAAACTAGGGCTATAATAAAAGTGAGTCCATACTCTCTTTTGTCTTGGAAATAGGTAGACCTTGTTATTAAGATATAATTTGATTCAATTTAAATGTACACATTCAATCAAAATATTAATGATGGATAACCTCAAATAAGGATTAATGAACAAGAAATACGTGACAAGAAAATGTTACACAAGATAGACAACCATTAAATTCTTTATAATAGAGTTTAACATGTGATCAACAACAATACAATCCATTATTCACTAATTTAATGAGAACTGGGGTGGGACCAAAGAAATTCCATGATTCTATGGGAAACAAACTCCAATGATGGATATAAAATTGGAATCACCTTCTTCTATAAATTATTTATACTCTAGTAGATCAAATTCCTTGATTATAATTGATGATAAGCATATCATTACCCATAAAAAATAATGATTCTCATGAAATTATTTGTATAGTTTCACATTGGGTTCATAATGTCTTTTCTATATGATGTTAGACTATATATCATATAGTCCAAAATAAATTAATTTAAACTAAATAGAACAAATTTCACTCCTCATGACATTAAGTGTCTTGTAAGGGGTTGTAGTCATTTGACTAAAATCTACGTCCTTATGGCATGATGTTAAAATACATGATATATATTCTACCCCGCATAACTATAATGTATTCAAAGGGTATATCTACCAGACCTTATACATATTTTAGGGGTCTATTTCATGAGTCCTCATGTCACAAATCCTCCCTATGTAAGAGGTCAATCTAAATGAGGGGTTTCTTTCCATGGTGTTTTTATTAAAATGGATATGCATGCTAAACCTATTGTCATAGTGCCTACACTATAACAACATGTGGATTAATTTTTATTATTTCATGACACATAGTAATGTCTGAACCATATACACCAATCCCAACAAAAATAATATTATTTCTTAAATAATCTATATGAACATGGGAATATCTTAATTTTTTGGTGATTTACATTAACCATCAACCGAGTCACTATATAATAAGATAAAGAGCTCCTATCTTGGGTATCAACATTAAGATTACATAATGTTATGAATTTTAGGTAGCATAAAAAATTTCCCCATTTAGAAATAGGTGTGGAATGAATCATATGATTGTAGGATATATATTGTGTAACTTCCTGAGTTTGGAGCCCCTCTACTGGTGCCCCATACCCGGTTCAACACATGACCTCAAGTGCGTTTCCCCGAATGCCAGAGGCTACCGACTAGCAGTGAGGGCCTTGGTGAGTCAGTGGGGAAACTACACCCTCATTTGGTAAGGTATACAAGGTAAGAAAAAAATAATAAACATCGGAAGCAGTAAACAACATGCATACCAACAGAAACCAACAGCAGAAGCAATGTAAATATATAGCCATGATGAAAATGATACAGCAGGTACAGGTATCTAAGGAAAATAGAAAACACAACAATGTGATGAAATACAACTGAAACCAAGTGAAAAAAGAAAACAATGTAAGATCCTCAGCATCATGAGCCACAACTCGGTCCCATGCTCCCCAGCTCCTGGTGCAGTCAAGATCCTAATGTAGAAGGGCACTTGACCTTGTCTATACCTGCAGCAACATAGTCTTATTGGTCCCAAAATCATGGCCCAAACAGGGTTTGAGATACAATCCCAGTATGAAATCACCCAAATATTTGTGCCTAGTAGTCAATGAATACATGGCATTAAATAAACAAGAAGAAGTAGTAAACAAGGAAGCACAAGCAGCTACAATCTACAGTTCTAACAAGTAAAGTACCTAAGCAAGCAACCAACAACAAGAAGGAAACAAGAAGCCCTCTATGTAGCTCTCATAGCCTAACCCCTATGGTTCAACCTCTGGTACATGCAGCCCTATGGGAGGCACACACAGTCTCACCCCTCTAGTTTAGCTGCGTAATTAAGAAGACTCTCTGGGGAATCACTCACCGTCAATTCCCCCTATAGTCTCATATCGTGCTAAAGGCTCTCTGGGGAAGCACTCAACGTCAATTCCTCTTGTGGCCCACATCAAGGATATACAGACTCTATGGGGAAGCACTCAACAACAACTCCCCCTATAGTCTCTCATCGTAATTAAAAGACACTCTAGAAAATCCCTTTTGTCAATTCTCCCTTTGTTCTACTAATCTAGGTTCTCACAGTACCGAGTACAACTAAAAATTCCCAGTGCATGTATATCATCCAAGTAATCCTCAATAACTACTTGGATATCATTCTATGGCTCATAATAGTAACAAAACAACAGTTCCTCTATCCTACAACTAGGCATGGCAACTGGAAAAACGCCCAACAGGAAAAACATGCATGTCAAAGAAACATGAAAATAATATTAATTACTCTACTCACAAGCAATAACCTCTACTAAATCAATCAAGAAAAGTAGGCAATTAACAAGGGAAAAATAGGAAACACACAATACCCCTTCAAGGGTATTGGTAAAAATTGCACAAAATATTCATCAACTTTCTACGGAAAGGCACAAACCACTTACCTCGATCCTAGGAGATCAATATACGTGAACCTCGACGATAGATTCCCCCTATAACGACGTAGATCTGATAAAACACACCCAATGTTCATCCCACGATAACTTGGAAACGAGGGGAAATCAAGAAACAAGGATAAAGTAGAAGGAAGAACTCACCAATGCGATTCCAACACTATCGACCGTGCTCAAAACGGAGAACAGACAGTGGGGTGGGAGCTTGGAGAAGATTCGGCCATACAGTCACTTCTGGGAGGATGAAAATTGGAGAAGAAGATGTTTTTGGGGGTTAGGCGCAACCCCGGTCCGTTTAATGAGAAAAAAAAGAAAGTACACGGTGTGTACTTCTTGAGTACATGACGTGTACTTCAATTTTCCGTAATTCGAATTAACCAGCCTCCAACTCAGCCTTACACACCGTGTGTGTGGCCTAGACATGGCCAACACATGGCTTCGAGCTGGGGAAGAGTACACGGTGTGTTCTCTGATTGTACATGGCGTGTACTTCTGAAATTTCCAGAAAATTCATTTTTCTCAAAAACTTCAGAAAAATGAAAAACATACCTGAAAAGAATATTCGGGTTCTTACCAACATCCCCCCTTAAAAGAAATTTGTCCCCGAATTTCCCTAATGATTCTGAGAAGATGAAACCCCGAACAGCTCTGGCCATTACGATCGTACATCGACCTCCCTCTCCCAGGTCTCGTCCTGTACTCACCCGTGCTGCCATAGCACTCGTACCAGAGGAACAGACCGCCTGTAGAGAACCTTCGTACTACGATCGACGATCCGGATAGGATGCTCCCCAAACGACACATCCGCTTCAAGCTTGACTTCCTCGGGCTGAAAGATGTGAGACGGGTCTGAAAAGTAGCGTCGGAGCTAAGAGACGTAGAAGATGTCGTGCATGGCCCGATACCTCTGAGGTAGTTACAACCGATAGGCGACCAGATCCACTCTCTCCAAGACCTCAAATGGCCCGACGTACCGCGGTGAAAGCTTATCCTGTCTCCGAATTCTTTTGTGTCCCATCCTTGGTGCGATGTGTAGGAAAACCTGATCACCGTCCTCGAACTCCAGAGGATGTCTCCGCTTATCAGCATAAAACTTCTACCGAGACTGTGCTGTAGACATCCTCTTCCGAATCATCTCTATCTGCTCTGAAGTCCCCTGAACAAGACAAGGTCCCCAAAAAGATGCCTCTCCTTCCTCCAGCCAGCATAAGGGTGATAGGTATGGCCTACCGTACAAAGACTCGTATGGTTCCATCTGAATGGTCGCCTAAAAACTGTTGTTGTAGGCGAACTCCACTAGAGGAATATGCTTCTCCCAAGAACTGCCAAAGTCAAGGATGCAAGCTCAGAGCATATCATCAAGCACCTGGATCGTGCGCTCGGACTGGCCATCAGTATGGGGATGGTATGCTGTACTCAAAAATACCTGTGTACCCAAGTCCTTATAAAGTCCCTGCCAGAACCGAGAGGTATAGCGCACATCTCTGTCTGAAATAATAGAGTGCGGAACTCCATGCAGACGAATGAACTCTCTGATGTAAAGACGTCCCAGATCATCAACACTGAAGGTCTCCTTGATCGGAAATAAGTGAGAAACCTTCGTGAGCCTGTCGATGACAACCCAAACAACATCGTTTCCTCGAGGCGATCTCAGCAACCCGGTCACGAAGTCCATCGCAACATCGTTCCACTTCCACTACGGAATGGGTAACTACTGTAAAAGCCCTGCTGGTCGCTGATGCTCTGCTTTCACCTTTTGACAAGTAGAACATCTCAAAACAAAACCAAATACATCATTCTTCATACCTAGCCACCAGTATTGGCGATGAAGGTCCCGATACATCTTGGTGACTCTAGGATGAACTGCCCAAACAGAGGAATGGAAATCCCGCATCATCTCCTCATGTATGTATGATGGCATCCATAAACAACCTTGGAAACACAAGATCTCATCCTCGCCCACTATCCATCAAGAAAGAGGGTCCTCTCCTGACACACTATCCCGATAGACTAATCCATCTGAGTCTGATAGCCGCCTCATTCGTACCCGATCAAGTAGCGTGGTGGTGACAACTACAGAAGATAGAAAATTCTGTCCCTGTCTGTTGTGCACCTCCCGATGCATCTCAGAGAACAGAGCCATCAGCTGCCAGTCACTACTGTCCTCCTGAACTGCCTGAATCTGAGTTCTCCTACTCAACGTTTCTTCAATGGAGTTTCCCTTTCTCGGTGTATAGGCAAGCTCGAAATCAAAAGATTGAAGATACTCGACCCACCTGTGATGCCTCAGATTCAGATCACGTTGAGTGAAGATATAATTGAGACTCTTGTGTTCAGTGAAGACCACAAAGTGCTCTCCCAGAAGATAGTTTCTCCAACAACGCAAGGCATGAACAATAGCAGCTAACTCCAAATCGTGCATAGGGTAGTTCCTCTCATGTGGCCTCAACTGCCGAGACCCGTACGCAACGACTCCAACTCCCGGTATAAGCACAGCTCTCAGGCCGATACCCAAAGCATCATAGTAAACAGTATAGCTCTAGCATGGCTCTGAAAAAACTAGTATTGGGGCTGACGTCAACCTCCCATTCATCTCTTGAAAGGCTGACCCAAAAGAATCTGACCATAAGAACTTCTCCCCCTTATTGGTCAGACCTATCAAAGGTGCTGCTAGACGAGAAAAGTCCCGAATGAAGTGTCTGTATTATCCAGCCAGCCCTAGGATGCTTTGTACCTCAAAAACGTTCTTCGGATGATCCCAGGAAACTACAGCTCTCACTCTCTCTAGGTCCACAGATACTCCTGCCTCTGAGATGACGTGGCCCAAAAAGTGATTCTGATCCAACTAAATGTGGAACTTCAAGAGTTTAGCATAAAGTCGATGCTCTCTCAGTGTACTGAGAACGATCTCAAGATGTTTGGCATGGTCATGTCAAGTGTGAGAGTACACCAAGATATCGTCCACGAAGACCATGAAGAAGGATTCCAAGTAAGGATAGAACACTCGGTTCATCAGTGCCATGAAAACTGTAGGTGCATTCGTGAGACCGAACGACATGAATGTATACTCGTACAGACTATACCTACTCCTGAAGGCTGTCAGAGGTATATCTGATGGTCTAACGCACAACTGATGATAACCGGACATCGAATCGATCTTCAAGAACACCTGGGCTCCTCAAAGCTGATCGAATAGGTCATCAATTCCCTACAAAGGATATCGGTTCTTGACCGTCAACTAGTTCAGCTTCTGATAATCCACGCAAAGCCGAAGGGTACTGTCTTCCTTCTTTGCAAATAGAACAGGCGAACCCCAAGGAGAAGTACTGGGTCCGATGAAACCCTTAGCCTATAGCTCCTCCAATTGTTTCGTGAGCTCCTGCAACTCAGGTGTGGCCATCCTATATAGAGAAATGGACACCGGTGTCGCTCCTGGCATGATCTCAATAGAGAATTATACCTCACGCTCTGGAGGAAAACCTGAAAAGTCTTCGGGAAAGATGTCCATGAAGCGATCCACCACTGGAGTAAAGTCCAACTATGGAGTCCCCTAATCATCTAGATAAAGAATAGCAATCTGGGCTATCACCCCTCCTAGCCCAAGATGCTCGAGTCCCGCCCGACTCTCCCGAACATCCCATTCACCTCTATGAAGGAAAGATTCACCCTCTGGTGAAACGAAACAAACTCTGTGGTGATAACAGTCGATGAATGCCGGAAAGGGAATCAACCAATCCATGACAAGGATGACATCATATCCTATCATCTCTAGGACACAGATATCCCATAAGAAGCGACACCCTGCAACCTCGATAGGGCACTCTCTACACTGGAGTACACTAGATGTCCTCATTCCCAAGGTCGTGTCTAGTGTCAACGAGTGAGTAGAAGAAAAGATGCAGAGTCCAAGGCTCTCCACAATGGAAATAGAGATAAAGCTATGAGTATCACTAGTATCGAAAAGTGCTGAAGATAAAACTGAGGCTACTAAAATTGTACCTCAAACAATAGAAGGGTCAGGATCTTGATCATGATAAGTCTGCTCCATGGCGAATGAGTGGAACGTGCCGCGGACCTGCACCCCTGGCTGACCACTCTGAGTTGAACCTCCCTGCTGGTGCTGAGGAACTGGTGGCTGACTGCCATGGCCTCGACCTCCACCTCGACCCGAACGGTCGGAAGAACTCCAGTTTCCTGACTGGTGAGACACTAGTGGGGCTGCTCCTGAATTAGGAGTCATGGAAGAACCCCGATCACCTACTGCTGGTGAGAAAACCTAGTAGAAAAACTGAAGGTGACCCAACTTGCCACAAGATCAGCACTCCATGGGGTCTCTCTGCCACTACGGCCTCGTGTGCCCTGTCCGGCCACACTGATAGCACGTCACCTGGCTGCCTGATGATGCGTCTCGCTTCCTTGAATCACCGTGTGTAGGCTCCCTGCAATGATTCTTGCTGTCATCTGGAGGCAAACTAGCTCTGGAAGCAGACCCTCCCTTGCTTGAAGCTCTATAGTCTCTCAGATTGCACTCCGTAATCAGTTCCTGGTTGATGATGGATGTAATGGAGTCAAATGAAATATGTTCACCTGCGAGCGGATCTCCCTCTTGAGTCCATCCTCAAACTTCCTCGCCAAGAACACCCCACTCCAATCCCGAAGGGGTGTAAAACGCTGTAGCTTAGTGAAATGAGAGGAATACTCCATGAAAGATAGATTACCCTGCTCTAAGCTCAGGAACTCTCGGGCTCGATCGGACCTCAGGTTCTTCGGGTAGAAGTAGTCGTAAAACACGCGCTGGAACTCCTCCCATGTCATAGCCTTCTGTTGACCCTCTTGTGAGATCACGTCCCACCACCTCTTGGCAGAGTCTCGAAGCATGTAGGTGGTGAGCATGAACCGCCTCTCTGTAGGCATCTCCAGATGCTCGAAGATAGTCACCATGGCTTACAGCCATGACTCTACAGCATGAGGTCCTCCCTCCCCCGAAAATGTGGGAGGATTCTGATGCTGAAAGTCCCGCATCATGTTTTCCATAGACGTGGAAGGATTAAGAGCTCCCTAGAAGGCCTGTATCATCCTCATGAAACCTTCCCTAAACTGCGCATCAGCGCCTGCAACTGGTATGACAACCGGTACCAAGGCTGGCTCGGCTGGGGGATCGACAGGAAGTCCTTGATAAGCCCTGTCTAGCATCTGATCACTGCCTGATGACAGACATACGACCAGAGGACGTCTCATAGGCATAGCTCTGAAAGATCAAAAGTACACCTTATATTAGGAAAAAAGGACAGAGAACACAAGATTACAAAACGGGAACATGGGATGAAAAACACACAAGGTTACAAAACACGACTACACGGCGTGTATAAAACTACACAACATGTCTTCTTAAACCACTCACATGGGTGTGTACTCTCACCCTACAAGTCGTGTACACATCAAACTACACGGCGTGTTGACCCCCACACACGGCGTGTACTAGAAAACTATTCTCCTACCCGAGTCTCCTTACACGGCTAACCCACACAGTCCGACTCAACCCAAGAATACAGATCATGTTCGAAACAAACATGATGTGCACTAGACAAGGCTTCGGTCATCCGTGTTGTTGAGTACACGGCCGTCTAAACGGCTGGACCATACACGATGTGCTCCGAACAAGAACGACGTGCATAGGAGAAGGTGACACCATCCCGTGTTGTTCGTGACATGGCCGTGTACCTAGGCAAGACTACACGGCGTGTTCCGAACAAACACAACATGTGGAAAGGAAGGTAACGTTGGCCTGTGTTGTTCGTGACATGGTCGGGCACCTCGGAAAGACTACACGGCGTGTTCCCTATGGACAAGGTGTGTTCTACCCGAGTTTCCATGTCCAGTGTTGTTGGTGACACAGCCGGGTACATGGCTCTGAACTTACACGGCATGTACAAATCGTACACGGCGTGTTCCCGAAGGTACTCCCATGAGATCATGTTCTACTCACACGGTCAGTGACACGGCCAGAAACTACATGATGTGTATCTAAAAATTACACGCCGTGTATTCTGGGTTTTCTGGGCAGTAGCTCAGAAACTGCGCAGAATTCCAGAAACACTAAAAATGAGGGAAAATATGCAAAATTCTGATCCGTGAGGGCACATAACACCTCAAGAACCAAATTTTTGGCGTTCACTTTAAAAAAGGAACAAAACAATAGTTTTCTAACATAGCAGCAGATAATCTATCAAGAAACTATCATAACATCATGCATAATCTAGAAAAGGTCTATCACAACAACATGCAATCGCTAATGCACCCTAGATGGCATGGCAAGAATGCATGACATGTGATTTCTACAAGTGCCTATATGATGCATGAGTTGGAATACCCTCATCTCCTCAGGTTGCGACAGAAATAGAACTGAAATATAAAAACAATAACCTCACAATGCATACGAATCACTCTAGGTGAAAACATAGCAATCATAAAATCTCAAAACTAGAAAACTACAATTACGAGGTAGTATGGCTTTTCCCTGTACAAGAGTTAGCTACTCCTGGGCACAGCTTAATACCAAGTACCGAATCCATCCTATCCCTAGCTAAAGTCTCTAAATAGTAAGGCAAGAGAAAATAACGCCTTTGATTCCACTTTGTAACGTCCCGAGTTCGGAGCCCCTCCAATGGTTCCCCGTACCCGGTTCGCCACATGACCTCAAGCACGTTTCCCCGAATGCCAGAGGCTGCCAACTAGCAGTGAGGGCCTTGGTGAGTCGGTGGGGAAACTATTCCCTCAATCGGTAAGGTATACGAGGTAAGAAAACAACAATAAATAGTGGAAGCAGTAAAAAACATGCATACCAACAGAAACCAACAGTGGAAGCAATGTAAATATATAGCTATGATGACAATGATGCAGTAGGTACAAGTATCTAAGGAAAACAGAAAAAACAGCGTGCTGAAATAAAAATAAAACCAATTGAAAAATAAAATAATGTAATCTCCTCATCATCGCGAGCCACGACTCGGTCCCATGATCCCCAGCTCCTGTTGCAGTCAAGATCCTGAAGTAGAAGGGCGCTTTCCCTTGTATATACCTGCAACAACATAGTATGCTTGGGCCCAAAAGCATGGCCCAAATAGGGTGTGAGATACAATCCTAGTAGAAAATCACCCAAATATTTGTGCTTAATAGTCAATGAATACATGGCAGTAAATAAACAAGAAGAAGTAGTAAACATGGAAGCACAAGCAACTACAATCTACAGTTCTAACAAGTAAAGTACAAAAGCAAGCAACCAGCAACAAGAAGGAAACAGGTAACCCTCTGGGTATCTGTCATAGCCTAACCCCTATGGTTCAACCTTTGGTACTAGCAACCCTATGAGAGGCACAAACATTCTCACCCCTTTGGTTCAGCTATATAATTAAGTAGAATCTCTGGGGAAGCACTCACCGTTAATTCCCCCTATAGTCTCGTATCGTGCTAAAGGCTCTCTGGGGAGGCACTCAACGTCAATTCCCCCTATGGCCCACGTCAAGGATCTATAGACTCTCTGGGGAAGCACTCAACGTCAACTCCCCCTATAGTCTTTCATCGTAATTAAAAGACACTCTGGAGAATCCCTTCCATCAATTCTCCATTTAGTCTAGTACTCTAGGTTCTCACAGTCCTGAATACAACTAAACATGCCCAGCACGTGTATATCATCCAAGTAAACCTCAAGAACTACTTGGATATCATTCAATATCTCATGGAAATAACAAAACAATAGTTCCACTATCCTACAACTAGGCATGGAAACTGGAAAAACGCCCAACAGGAAAAACATTCATGGAAAAGCAACCCGATCACAATATAAATTACTCAAATCACAAGCAATAACCTCTAATAAATCAATCATGCAAAGAAGGAAAGTAACAAGGGAAAAACAAGAAACACGCAATACCTCGTTCAAGGGTATTGGTGGAAATTGACCAAAATATTCATCAACTTTCTACGGAAAGGCACAAAACACCTACCTCGATCCTAGGAGATCGATATACATGAACCTCGATGGAAAATTCTCCCAATAATGATGTAGATCTGAGAAAACGCACCAAACATTCATCCCACGATAACTTGGAAACGAGGGGAAATCAAGAAACAAGGCTAAAGCAGAAGGAAGAACTCACCACTGTGATTCCAATGCTATCGACCGTGCTCAAAACGGAGAACAGATGGTGGGGCGGGGGCTCGGAGAAGATTCAGTCGTACGGTCGCTTCTGGGCAGACGAAATCTAGAGAAGAAGATGTTTTTGGGGGTTAGGTGTGACCTCGGTCTGTTTAATGAAAAAAAAGAAAGTACACGGTGGGTACTTCTTGAGTACAAGGCATGTACGTCAATTTTCCATACTACGAATTAACCAGCCTCCACCTCAGCCTTACACACTGTGTGTGTGGCCTGGACACGGCCAGCACACGGCTTCGAGCTGGGGAAGAGTACACGACGTGTACTCAGAAAGTACATGGCGTGTACTTCTGAAATTTCCAGAAAATTAATTTTTCTCAAAAACTCCAGAAAAAGGAAAAACGTACCTGAAAAGAAGATATGGGTTCTTACATATTGACATCGACGGCTTCTATTATGGATAAAGTAACAAATTCAACCACCATCAATGACATCCGAATGTATGAACTCTTACTTTATTCTAGGCCTTTCAAAACTAGAATCTATGATGGGATGGTGTAAGTTATATAATAACTATCTATATCTTGATTCATATTATCATATGATACTTAATGAAAATCAAATTACATACCATGTACTCCACTATAAGTTTCATCGTTATCAATATCATGTTTCAATATTGATTCATGAACTCTATCAATTCATTTCAAATCTTCACCATTGAATCATATCTAATATATGTACATTCAATGTTTTATATTATATAAAAATATATAAATACTTTTTTTTATTGACCTTATTCATCTTAGAATATGAGTTCTTGTCACAAAATGTTAAACTGAATGAAGAATTATCTCCCCATATAGACCATAAAATTTTACAATGGAGTCTATGATATATGAAATAATGTCTTTAAATGAAATCCAAATATATATATAATAATCCATGATTTTTTTTGTAAAACTATTGTAGTATAGAATTCCACATATTCAAATGGCTTGTTTCCTAATCATTTTGATTACTTCATTCACCCGAGATTAACATTTAATTGTTTATTTTATTGATCTATACAAGGAAATTATCATCATATATTCCCTCGCACATGAGACAAATTTTTATATATTATATTTTTTAAAAATATTTATGGATTCTTTATTTGTAACATCGGATAAAAAGTGATGCTTGAGCTACCAATTTTGGGTCCAACAACATGTTTCGTTGGCTTTGACCCTAGTTATTAGGGTCTTACTAACTCATTCTATGTTTATTATAGTATCTTAGCACTAGAGAGAACTCCAAAAAATTAATCCAAAATAAGAACAAGATGTGAGTTGAATCTCCTTATCTGTATGGATTGATTACTAGTTTTACGAGATATGCAGTGATTCCCATATACCTTGTCGTGGGACATACTAATGAATATATTTCTTATGTAATCCTTAAATACATATTAGTGTATAGGGGCTCTTGTATTCATGTAATTTCTTCTTTAATGGATAAAACATCAGAACTTCTCAAGAATTTCACATTGATTGATTCCTCTTATTACATGATACATTATAACATCAACATTTTCATTCATGGGGCCAACATTAAATTTCATCTCCATCAATCTCATCCCAGTTCATGTTCTTGTGATTCAAATAGGGTCATTCAATATTAGAATGTATATTGGGATGATTCATCATAGAGAAGAACTATATGTGTCTTGACTCATGTTATTTAATGACATATAGTGACATATAACACCTAAATCTTATTCCACACAAAAAAAATCATCCCTTTAAACTCTACACTAGAATTCCATAATATCAAAACCTTGTTCATATTTTTAGAATTTTTTTCATTTTATATAAAGAATATCGTCTTAGAATATTAAACAAATCATTCCTCAAGTATCTGAAATGCCATAAACAATTCAATATTACTAGTAAAGGTGTGTCTAATTTATAAGAAAACACCTATTATTGGAAATGATATTTTTAGAACATATCTAACATACCACCCATAGTGAAATTACCTTTCTCAAGAGAAGGTCCTCCAATATAACATTCCCCTAGAAATAAAATAGTAGAACCCATTAATCAATGTTTGTTACTAACTGTCCTCAACACTCTTATAACATTTAATAACATCAAAACTAAGATATATCAAATTATGATATATATACTTTTCAATCATTATTCAATGGTTTTAGATAAATATTATCTCTTGATAAACAATTTTGTTGTGAAAACCTCACACTATTGGCCAACAAACAATATCATTAAACAATGTTCAGCTTTTCTAAGAATGTTATTATAGACATAGACCCTCTCTAATTCATGTCATGTTAACTTATATTATAAATCATACACACAAACTGGCCCTTTATATTTTTTTCAAAGATATAATACATTAAATCCTAGGAAATCATAGTCTATATATCATGACCATAAAGTACATGAACTTTTCCTTGATGTGGTCAGTAGTGGAATTGGTATCTTAATAACATCAGTTTTACCTTTCCCCTTTATATAGAACACATCATATTTTTGAAAAAATCTATCCTACCTTAAACACCATGTTCACTAGTTTAATATGAAATACCATTCACATAAAATAACAAGATACATAACACTTATTAGGCTGAAAAACCACAATGGATGTCCCAAAAAAATTAGCTTCCTAATCAAGAAGCAAAGACCATGTAAAAACTATGAATATTTTGAGTATCAAAAAATTGAAAAGTAACTAGTCATATCATGATAAAAATTCACAAAGGGTGGACTAAGAAAAATATGATTTCCTTCCTTCTATTCCTTTCGACATTAGTGTTTCATAAAACCATTGTGGTGATAAAAATATATATAAGGATTTTACGAACCCCTATTTGGGCCTAAAAAAATTCAAGTGATTCTCTTTGAGTCCAGTAAACAAGAGAAAAGTTAGATAACACTTCTCACCCTAACATATTTATTTTTATAATATTTCTGATAAATAGGGGAATATTAAATCCAATTGTACTAGAGTTATTATAAAAATTAAATCATCATTCAAAACAAACCTTAATAATCATTACACTACTAAGTCAGTCACCATCCTCATATTCGAATGGTTTCATATTTACATATTATGATGATAAATTTTCTACTATACTCAAGTTTATTATATATATATATAAGTGTACACATTAAGGGGAAACATATTTTCATATTCCATTATCTTATTTACATTCCCTTACTTATAGTGATAGAATATGGGCAGCGATATTCACCCCATATATTTCCATCAAAGCGTATTTGTTTAAAAGATGATTGATAAATTCAAATATACAATCCTTGAATCTAGTTCATGGAATTTGGGATTAATTTATCCATTATAATACAATGTTCCTAAATATTTATTTATTAAGATACTACACTTTTGTAATTCAAATGAATATGATGAATTTGTTGTTGAGGTCAAAAAATATTCATAAAAATAACAAAAATTCAGGATAGAATTCATTTCCATTAATTGATAAAAAAAGAGATATAGATCCAAAATATATAATATTCTCCTTTATCATATAATACAATGGAAAAATGAATCAAAATACAATTATATGGTATACTAGATTGATTGTTTTTTTGGGACATTATATTCGATGTCTACATTATTACATAATTTAACTCGACTGTAATTATGACTTCAATCTTTGAATAATATTTTTAGAACTATAATATTGAAACAAAAATAATAAATACCATTTTTGATTACATGAGAAACATTTTATGATCCAAAACCACATTCATCAGAGGTGGATAGCTCTCATAGAATCCCTTTCTCTAGGTCCTTTTCTCTAATGACATTATGATTTAGCTTTTCAATAACCCTTTTGTTATTGAGATTATTCATGAAGATATGTGAAAATGATTTATGGATAGTATTCCATAGAGTTTTCATTCAATATCATCCACCAGTGTGATATTAGTCACTCTTAAGAATAAGTTACATCCTTTATAATATCATGGATTATATGGTAATCATAACTATTATTGACTAGGGAAATGAACATGTAATAAAGGCTATGTAGTTTTCCTCTATGATCATTGAGTGGTGTAACGTCCAAGTAGTGTTTAGTATGTATTTATTAATATATTAATGTATTGAAATAGTGATAAAACTATTATTATAGAAATTTACTTAAAAATTTCCTATAGAAAGACATAAAAAATTTAGATGTCATAAATAAGAAGAAATGGAAAATTGGTTTTCATTTAAACCATTCAGGTAGACCATCTGGGACATAATGTTTTAGATAGGGAGTTATTAATGAAAATAAACACTACAAATTTTGGGAATAAAAATTGGAATATTCCATATATCTAATGTTCGAAATTATGAGAAGAAAAAATTGGAAGATGTTTTTGTTTGAGAACACCTTTATGATCAAAGAATATTGGGTTGAGGTTATATGTATATAAAATAAGGCGACACAATTATTATCATTCCAAGATAATAATTTATGAATATATTTTGATTCAAGATAGATATTATGATAGAAAATTAGTGTGTATTGTTTACTTCTTGATAGTATTTTTTCTCAATGTATTTTATAAAATAGAGTTGGTAATAAATCAAGTGTCCAAAATATTATATGATGTTTATGGATGTTAAGGTAGTGGGAGATGAGGTTCCAAAAAAAGAGTCCCAAAGATATGTTTCATAACATATAGTTACAGAAACAAGTTTCTAGAGAAAGAAGACGTTTCTAAAAGTGATCCATGAAAAATATATTTGGGAAAAATCAATAGGATGACCATGTAGATGACGATTAATAGAAAAATATTTCCATAGAATAGACTTTCAAACTAAAATAATGAATAATGTATGAGTAATGAAGTTGGGAAATTGTGTCTATGAAAATATTCATTTAAATGTTAAAGTCTAATAGAATTAGGCAACAAACTTCTATTGAAGATAAGTAGAGGTAGACCAATAGATAGAGAAATATATATATGATTCTACAACAAAAAAAATCTATCAGATATATGTATGAAAAGATATGATGAATAATATATTGTGAAGTCCATCAAATTATGAAATTAAAGTGAATTATAACAAAAAAATAGAAAAATTATTCTCAATATGATGTTCAGAGTACCTGATGAACATACACGAGAAATACAATTCTAATGTAGTTTTTGACAATAAATTCCATGAAAAGTGAACAACAAGAGGAATGATAAAGAACATTAAAATAACATTATATTGATGTTTATTATGACGATTCCATAGATGGTATTCAATAAATCAGTAACATTAATTTATTAACTAATAAAATAGAGAAATATTTCTTTATTAGATGGAGTGTTCAGAAATAAACTGTAGAAAAATATTTTACAAACCTAGGTAAATTGAGAAAAGGTGATGTTCTAGATAATTTGAGAATATTTTAGAAGAGTTTAGAATACATAATATGAGTTCAAATGAAATTCAACTATAAAGATAATTCATAATTACAAATTTCTATGGGTGGGGAATTTTTTTATTATTCCATATATTGATAATTTGAGAGAACCTAAAAAATAAATGATGAAAAGTAAATTGTACATGCACCAATGTTCATGCAAACAGAAAGAGGACACTAGTGTTTTTTTGATAGGATTAATTTAAAACTAATGTGGTTAATGTTGATAAGAATATATAGATAACTATCTATTAATGCAAAGTTGATCAAATCTCCATTGGACATGGTTCTATCAAATTAATAATAAAATATGTTTTTGTGATTGAGTTTCTACTCATTTGATGTAGAAATTGAACAAGTGAAAAATTGATTCATCGGATAATGATTCAAATAATGGTTTCATCAGACAGAGTAACTCTTAGTGTAGAAATGTTGACTGAAGTGCTGTGAGGATGATCAGTCAATGGAAAACTGGATTAGTCCATCAGATGCAGGAAAACCAGACAGAGCCATTGGGTTGTGGATGATCAGATGGATCCATCATACATACATTTTTAGGGTGTTTTTATCAATGGTTAAGAACAATCAGATTGTGCATATCAGGTAAAGTAAAGATCATGATTTTTTTCAGACCAGTAGACTCCTAAGAGGGTTGTTGAAGATAATGATGATTTTACACATGTAATGTTGATACCTATTACTTTTGTTAGTTGTGAATAACATTATGAAATAGATTAGAATAGAAGAACGAAGAAGATTGTAGCTGGGGTGTAGAAACAATTTCATAAAAGGCTTCTTTTATGGGGGGGGGGTATAACCATTTTTGAAGGAAGAGAACAAAAATAGATATTGTGGGGGGGGGGTATAACCAACTATGTAGGGAAATTGGATTCTTTGGGATTTATTACTACTTTTTACCTATGCCTTTGTATTCCTAATATATAGTTAGTAAATGAATCTATATTTGTGGGGATATCCATCACATGAAGGAGTAGGTCTTCTAATTAAGTTATATAAATATTATGTGATTATCCCTTTTTTGTCACTTATGAAAGTTTAGGTTGAGATTTATATTTTAGTGGATCATAACTCTAATAGGATTTCAATGGATAATAATGTATTTATTTGATGTTAACAAAGAATCTCATAAAATGACAAAGTGATAAATGAATCACCCTTTACCCTAGAAAAAGAACATCAATTAGTAACACAAGTTGGTTCCTTTGAAAGATCCCACTCCAAGAAAGGATAATTTCAATTAAATTAATAATATTAGTGTTCCAGTTTTTTTGGGTAGAAAATATCATAGTTACAAATAGTGTTCATGAGTAGTTTTTCTGAAAAAGTGGAATAAATCTTAAACAAGAACCTAGATCTGAATTATGAGAGCACTGCTGCATTTAGGACTGCTGGTTTACCTTAGGAACATATTATGTTTAGTTGGTGTAGGTGTTCAGTGAGAAAAACCAAAAATGGTATTACCAGAAATAAAATAATTAAATAAAATTATTTTATTTTCAAATGCTTATAAGTCACATACGGTGTGTCAGATTAAAAATATGAGATCATAGATGAACTTGTGATGTTATGCTTTCCTTAGGCAGATACTAACATTGGCCAACATGGCCAATAGTGGAAGTTAGTTTTTGGATGCAAATAAAATAATTTAGTAATAATCATTTTTTTGTTAAATTCTATAACATATTAACGGTAACTCAGAATGAAAATCTGAGAGAACCGTTGGGCTTGTGAGGGCGTTTTTCCCTTAGTCAAAGCCTAACCTTGACCGGTGCTGGTCAATGGGGACTGTTAATAATTTTTGATCTTTTTTAAGGTATGTTCAATAAACACATGGGTGACATTATTTTTCTTTTGAAATGGTGCTAAGATTAAAAATATGTGGGCACCATTGAATCCGCAGAATCAATATTTTCTTAAGGGAAGCATCACATCAACAATAGTAGGACGGGTGAAAAAGTTAATTTTTCAGACTTTTGAAAGATTAATAAAATATAAGGTTATGTTATTTTGGTTCATTTATTTTTCTCTAGTGGCTAAGAGGCAGTGGTGGGACCAACGACATGTCAAGCTAATAATTGGATTGACTCCTCTTTATTTGTAACCGTACAGTTTGAATTTGGGAGGATCATTAATTAAATGAACCTCAATGAATCCTCAGAATGTTGACCATCTCTCCCCTCCAATTATATGGAGCATTGGGAGGGGTGTTGGAATGACTTCACCAAGTGATGATGATCTAGAAAATTACCGCCACACCAACCACTTGATGGGTGAGACTAGTTTCAGTGAGCGATGACGAGAACCATCGAATCTTCAACTGACAACAACAACGAAGGAGCTTTCATCAATCATCATTAGCGAACATCTAATCCAGGTAAGGGGATTATTGTAAAGGTCATATTTATGAGAAAACATGTTGACCAACTGATACGATGAAAACCCAGAGGGAACAGGAAAAACAAAGAAGGCCCAGACCATCCGCCTCTTCGTTATTTGTCTAATTATTCTCGAACTGTTTTCCCAACAGAGCGACAGGAAGAAACCGGAGAACACACAGTAGTGACGGTGACCCAAGAGCCTTGGGGGTGTTGACATAATAAAAAAATGGAAAACCGGAGCATGTATGGTGGCCCATGAAAGAAAAAACTGGCATTCCATGATGGTAGCAGACTACATCGGCCAGTGGTGACCCGCGACGACTGATCAAGGGTGGTGGAAAGTGGCGCACCGTCATGCGTCACTACAGACAATGGTAGCCGACCCAAGCTAGCTGCGCGGGGCAAGGGCAGTGCATGCAGGCGCTTCTGGCGGCAGTAGCCGTAGCCCCACACTGCGTTGGAAGAAGTAGGTCAGCCAAATGAACACCAATTTCATGTGGTGGGGCAGCACCCCACCAGTTGGGCCAAACAAACCTGAAAACGCGGGACCAGCAAAGAAGGCGGTCTGCCTTCGGGTGGACTAGGCCGAATGTTGGTCGGTCGAGCAGGTCGAACCCATGGCACAATAGGCCAGATTTGGTGGGTTGTGCCCTACTCAACAGGCCATGCCAACCATGGACCGATCACATGATCCAATGGGCCTCCCTCGACGAGCTAGACCCAGTGAACGGGGTCGAACCTGGGTGGGGTCTGGTAGACCCTGACACCCATTGCATCAGGCCAGTCAGACCAAGTCAGACTGGGCCCAGACCCCACCGGCCCCTGAATAAATAAATTCTTATAATTAACGAACCACATGTTCATTTTAAACATTTTCAGTGGCGTTGGAAGACCTTTTGGAAAGTGGTCCTTTTGGCTTATTCTGGTGGGCCTGACCGAGCCGGGCCCGACCAAGGTGTGATCACCCCCTTTTCACGGAAAGGGATGAAACTAACACACTGGGCGTCCAATTGATGTGTCATCTATGGTATAAGGTCCCTAGATACAAGGAAGTATTTTGGAGATACTCTAAGTGAGTTTTGATAGATTTTGACATGTGACCTAGGTTGGATCTGACTTGAATACAACATGGCCCGTTTTAGAAAAGTGCCCATATCTCATAGATTAGGCGTTCGATTGACACGTCATCTACCACAGTGGGACCCAAATGATAGGGTGGTCCCATTAGTATGACTTTTTTTGGGAATTATTAGTTGTTAAAATAAGAACTATGTCTAGAGGAGTGGTTCTCCTAGAATCAACTATGTTGTGCAGGAATCCTATGGCTGACTGTGACATGAAGGAGAAGAGCGACCAATGCGGGTCAGCATTAGAAACTCCAGAGTGGGATGATCTGGCTATATGATAATTAATCCCTTACTCTATACTAGATACCATGTGTGGAGCATCATTATAGAGACCCTGTGTGGATCAGGATCATAGTGACCTTGTGTGGATCAATATCATAGTGAGCCTGTATGGATCAACATTCTAGCAACCCTGTGCGGATCATTAGTAGTGTGACCCGATGAGGACACAATTTATAGTGACCCATCATGGAACAAAAAATTGTTTCCAATAGTTTATCAATAATATAACAACTCCTCTTTTGATCATCTGTGGGACTATTAAATTGAATAAAATGATATATCCAAAGACTAATCATCTATATTGTTGATCTCTGAGTTGTATACCTGGTGTGAGCTGACAATTACTTCATTCTTTTTTATTGGGGTATTTCTTTGTGGCTTTTCCTTCATGGAACTCTAGGAGACCATTGGGGGTCACGGGGTCCCTACTGAGTATTGTTATACTCACCCCTCTATGGACTTCACCCTCAACTTGTTGTGTCTTGTGGAGATGATGAGCAGCTAGGTTGAGACTTGAGGGAGCTAGTACCAGGTGGTACATAGAAGAGATGGCCTGACAGGGAGTTATTTGGCGATTATATGTACATACCAATTAGGTAGGATCCTTAGTGGACGATCTAGAAGCTATATTATGTTTTTAGTAGTACATGTAATTTTTAGTTGGGCTTGTATTCCGACCCCTTTACATTTAGTACAATTTTTACTATAGAATTTTACTATGTGGTTGCTTCTTATTGTGTTCTTGTATTTTCTGTTTGTAAAATCTTAAAATAAATTCCTTCCCATTATAGGGATATGCCTTTTTGGTGCTAGTTGCCAACCCCTAGCCTATAGAATGCAGTCTTGGGGTAGTCACAACATAGGTCCCGGAGGACGGGTCGTGATAAAGTGGTATTAGAGGAGTCGATTCTACCAAAGAACTAGGACTATGATATATTCAATACAGTGATAGGTTTATGTGTTTTGAGTTTTGTTTTCAGTTCGGTGAGTCCTGTGTTAGTGCAATGACTAACGTATCCATGCAGTAGGACCCTGAATTCAGATTTCTAACACGGTGCACAAAAAACTGATTTCTTGTGTTTTTTAATTTTTTTTACTTAATTACTTTTGAGTAATCTCACTAGGTATACTTTAATGACCCTGGAACACCTATTTGTTTTCAGGACGCCTCCACCTAGACAGCTTGCTAGGAATCCTAAGAGAGTAAATGATGATGGCCCACCAAGCGACAAGGCTTTAGTGCAGGGCCCTCTAATGGAGATAGAACCATCATGTGGTTTACCAGTAGCACCACTACCCGTTGGGTAGCCATTTCCAGCAGTCCCACTAGAGTATGGTGCATTCCTAAAGTTGGAATTTCATGAGTTCCAGTGGTAGAGGCCTCTGAGGTTCTGATTCGAGATGGATCCACAGACAACTGAAGACTGGCTGGAGGCTATGGCCAAAGTTTTATGCCTGGTTGGGACACCAGCCAACTAGATAATGATCCTAGCTACTGGTATTTTCCATGGAGAAGCAGGGTGATGGTGGATCTTGACACTCCAGACACATGATGAGGCATCCATCCCCATGGTATATATAGATTCCCTCTTTAGGCAGAGTTCATCCTTGCAACTCTATGCTCTGTGCCAATATAAGAGCTGCCACACATACAACATGGTTGCCTGACCATGGCCCAGTTCTCGGTGAGGTTGACTGAAATCTCGCACTACTCTACCAACATGGTGCATGACTCTTTCTTCAGGGCTCAAACCTTTGATTATGGGATCTGATGAGATATCAGAGCCTCGATTGTATCTCTCAGCATCCCAACGCATGCTGGAGTGCTGGAGAGAGCACTACTAGTGGAGAGATTCTCTGTCAAGTAGGAATTGATAGCGAGACCCACTACCGGGAGACATATAGCAGAGTAAACTATGAATGGTAGTAGGAATATGACATAGAGGACCTAGAGGAACAAAACTTCTAGTGAAAAAATATGGGATGTTGGCTCGGAGGTGTGAAGCTCAAGTGGAAGAGAATGTTAGTATAGGATTAGACTTTAAATCATGTGTAGTGGCTAGGGTCACTTGGCTCATGACTGCCTGACCAGTCGCACTGATAACCATAAAAAAGTCGAGGCACTGCCAAGGCAGAGGCAGAGATTCAAGTGAGGAGGTCCACTGGGTGGAGAATGTGCTAGAGGAGTAGGTCATGCAGCCAGTGGTGGGTGGTGAGTTGAGGTTCTACCACCACCACTTGCTGGTGGTAAAACCCGACCATGTGGAGCTGGTGGATGGGGACGATCTCACCTCTAAGCAGCTGAGGCCTATGACCAAGACATTCTAGAGATGATTCGAGGTATAATATGTGTCTACTCCACCATTTCTATAGTACTTATAGACACTGGTTCCAGTCACTCATTAATTTCCACATCTCTCTTTCAGAGCTCATAGATTCTGGTGGAGCCATTTGCTCGATCCTAGCGATTGGAGACTTTTATGGGAGAAGATTCGATGATTACACAATGGTATTGGTAGTGTGAGATTACTCTAGGAGGCAAGAGTTTTGGCTGGGTTTTTCTAGTAGTGGACTCAAGGCCTTATGAGCGCATCTTGGGTATGGACTGGTTATCCACAATCCATGCTCAGATTAATTGCATTTGGTACAATGTGCGGTGTGTCCGTGAATTGGGACCGGGTTTTCCTTCAACAGTGAGAAGATAACCTTTGAATCATAGGATGGATATACCCAATGGAGGTTGTAGCCGATCATACATCAGTTGGCTAGCCTTACCTTTATAGAAATTAATGTTGTGAGTCTGAGCTATGCTTTTGTGGTTGACCAATATGCCGATCTCTTTCCTGATGATTTGTTGGGACTACCTCCTCACAGACAGGTGGAATTCTACATCAACTTTACCCTGGGATGGAACTAATATCTACAATAGAATATTAGATGTCTCCCACAGAGTTTAGTGAGATACATGTATATCTGGA
Organism: Viscum album; assembly: GCA_963277665.1. Classification (NCBI taxonomy): domain Eukaryota; kingdom Viridiplantae; phylum Streptophyta; class Magnoliopsida; order Santalales; family Viscaceae; genus Viscum; species Viscum album. The sequence continues at coordinate 552,926,193 of OY728146.1, forward strand.
GGACTTGCAAAGGAAAGGGCTCATAATGCCCAGTGTTTATCCCTGGGATTCCGCAGATTTTTTCTCCATGAAGGAAGATGGGAGTTTGAGGCTAGCTATGGATTATAGGAACTTGAACCAGGTCACAGTGAAGAACAAGTATCTGCTTTGGAGGATTGATGATCTCTTTGATCTGATTAAGGGAGCTCTTTGGATTTCAAAGGTAGATATCAGACTAGTCTATAATCATCTCATGATACGGGATGAGGAGGTACCAAAGATATCCTTTAGATGTTGGTATGGCCATTAAATGTTCTTTGTGATGCCTTTCGGTGTGACCAATGCTCCGACAATGTTTATGGCGCTCATTAATAGGATCTTACTATCTACCTCCAATCTATGGTAGTTTCCCCTCCACTCCTTCAAGGAGTCAAGGAGGCGCAACTTGGAAACATTAGCTACGAGATTACACGTGCTCAGATATCCTCAGGCCATGCACTTGACAAATATATAGAAGGTGTGGATCACACTATCCTTTTCATAGGACATACAGTTGTACCAGTGGTCTTACGAGAGCGGTGCTGAGGGAGTTTCATACATCACCCTTGGAAATACATCCAGACATGATTTAGATTGTATCAAGACCTCCAGATTCAGTACTAGTGGCTAGGGATGAATAAATCTATGGCAGACTTTGTTTCTAGATGGCTCACAAGCCAATAATTGAAGGCCAAGAACCAGGTACCAGCAAGATTGATCCATCGCCTCGAGATACCAGAGTGGATGTGGAAAGGGATATCAATGGACTTCATCATGGGGTTACCACATATGTCCAGAGGGAGTGACTCCATCTGGGTGATCATTGACAGACTCAACAAGTCAGCCCTCTTCTTTTCTATTCGAGAGAAAGGGTTGGTAGAGAGTTTGGGATGTCTCTACATTCATGTGATCGTGCGAAATCATAGGGTGCCTTAAATGGTAGTCTTGGACAATGACACATGCTTCACATCCTCATTGTGGAATGGATTGCAGGAGGATTTCAGGATACAGTTTCCCTTGAGCACATCTTTTAACCCACAGCCAGATGGTCAGACTGAGCGGACCATCAAGACCATGGAGGACATGCATTGTACATGTGTCCTAGATTTTGTTCGTAGTTGGGAGGCCCACCTACCATTGGTTGAGTTCATCTACAACAAAAACTATAACTCAACAATTGGTATGACCTCTTTTGAGTCATTTTATGGATGACCATGTAGATCACCCCTATGCTTGATGGATCTGGGAGTTCCAGCACTCATGGGCTTAGAAATGTTACATGAAACCACTTAGAAGGTGCAAGTCATCTGAGGGAAGATGAAGACTTCATAGAGCCGACATAAGTCCTATGATGATAGGCGATGGAGACCACTAGATTTTTAGGAGAGGGACCACGTATTCTTGCGAGTCTCCCCTCGACGGGGACTATAGAAATTTGGCCGAGGCGACAAACTCTCGCTGTGGTTTATCAGATATTTCCTGATACATAAGAGGATTGGAAAGGTGGCATACCACTTGGTACTGCCACCACAGTTGGGGAGGGTGAACAAAGTCTTCCATGTATCTCAATTGGGGAGATAAGTGCATGACCGATCTCACGTCATAGACTATGACGAGATGGAGATTGATGACGAGGATGATTTTGTGGACTACCTGGTGGAGATAGAGGATCGAATGGAGTGGATCCTTCCTGGTAATTTGATACCTATGATGTGTGTTCTATTGGAGAAAAGGAATCTCTAGAAGAGAACATGGGAGTGAGAGGTTTATAGGTGTTCCCAGAACCCCTCTTTGTTTGTATAGCCTTGAAGGATTTCTGGGATGTAATTCCCCAAGGTGGGGAGAATGTAATGACCAGGAATATTCCATGTTATTTTTTAATTATTTGGGATTATTATGAGAACGCGATATCTGACAGAACGTGATTCTAAAGCCCAGAGTGCCCGAAATGATCCGTTAAAAAAGCGTCAAACTTAAAATAGTGTGCGTGAGTTGTTTTCCACAAAAAGTGGAATAACTATTAAATGGGTGCCTGAATCAGAAATCGGAGGGCAAAATTACGTCCACGATGATAATTTTACCTTATGTAGAACTAATGTTTAGTTGGCACATGCCTTCAATGTGAAAACCCTAAAATGAATTAACCATAAATAAAATAATTAAATTAAATTATATTATTTTTCAAATGCTTATAACTCACAAATGGAGACTCTGGTTAAAAATCCGAGACCACAGATGAACTCATGTGAGTGTTATTTCCTTAAAAAGATACTAACATTGGCCAGCGTAGGAAAACAGTGGAAGTCAGTTTTTGGATGAAAATAAAATAATTATGTAATAATTATTTTGTTGTTTAAATTCTATAACACCTGAATATTAACTCAGATTGGAAATCTGAGAGTACCGTTGTGCTCATGGGGGCTTGTTTCACTTATTTAGAGCCTAACCTCAACCATCGCAGGTTGAGGGTGAATCTTAATAATTTTTAATCCTTTTTAATGTACATTCAATAAAAGAATGTGTTTAATTTTCTATCTTTTCATCCAATGCTCAGATTAAAAATCCGTGGGAACCGTTGAATCCAAAAATCCTGGATTTTCATAAGGGTGGCTTCACATCGATCACTGTAGGTCAAGTGAAAATGATAATTTTATGGGCTTTTGAGAGATTTATAAAATAACATGTTATGTGATTTTATTTTTTTTCTTTTTCTATAATGGATATGAAGTGGGGGTGGGACCGATGACATGTCAAGCCATTAATTGGTTTGAATCCTCCCTGTTTGTAAACGTATAGTTAGAATTTGTGAGGTTCATTAATTAAATAAACCTCATAAATTCCCCAGAACATTAACCATCTCTCCCACTCCTATTTATATGGACCTCAGGGAGGGGTGTTGGAAAGACTTCACCAAGCAACAAAGCCCTTGAAAAATACCGTGATGCCAACCACATGAAGGTAGTGACCAGTTTCAGTGAGTGGTGACCAAAACCACTAAATCACAAACCAACGACAATGAAGAAGGTGTTTCCATTGATTGTCGTCAGTAGATGTATAATATAGGTAGGTTTTTTTTTGTAAAGTTAATATTTATAGGATATCTTATTGACCGCCTCATAAGATGCTAATTCAGAGGGCGCATGCCGAACCTAGAAGGCCAGGACCCTTGGCTTCTTCAGTATTTGTCTTGTTATTCAGGAACAATATTCTAAATGGAGTGGAAGGATGAAACCAGAGAACAAAAAGTAGTGACGGTGACTCAAGAGCCTTAGGGGTGTTGACAACAGCAAAAATAGACCATCAGAGCGCATCTGGTGGCCTGAGAAAGAAACCACCAGCACTAAATATCGACTGCGGCCGAAGTAGACCTACGACGACCGACCAATGGTGGTGGAAATTGGCGCACCATAATGTGCAATGACGGGAAAGGATGATCGGCCTGAGCTGGCCATGTGGGAAAAGGGTTGTTCCTGAAGGCGCCGCCGGCAGGATCAACTACGGCCCGAAGATAGAGGTAGGAGTGTGGGGTACAGCCCTGCGCCACGCCGCATCGGTGGAAGATGGTCGGCCAACGACTGACCGTTTTATAAGGTGGGGAAGCATCCCACCAGCTAGAAAAAACTTCCCCATAACTACAGGTCCAATGGAGAAGGTGACCACCTTTTGGTGGACCAGGTTATACACGAGACGATAGAGCAGGCCAGACCTGCAACCAAGTGAGCCGGACCCCCAAGTGGGTAGGGCCGGTCCCGCAATCCTGCAGGCCAGTGCGGGTGGTAAGATCCCCACATAGAGGGATGGGTAAAGAGTGGCACGGTCCCAAGAACCAATGGGGGACCCCGATAGGCCGAACCTAGTGAACCGGGCTGACCCTTAATGTGTCGAACTTGGCTGGGGTCTGGTAGACCCCGTGACACGTTGCTTTTAGCCAGTCGGACTGAGTCAGACCGGGCCCAGACCCAACTGGCCACCGAACAAATAAAGGTCCATAACTAATGAACCATGTGTCCATCTCACACGCAGGTAGTTGATTTGGGACCCATTTTGGGAAGTTACCCCTTTGACTTCTTCTGGTGGGCCCGAACAAGCTGGGTCGGACCGTGGTACGATCGCCCACGTTTTATAAAAAGGGATGTGACTAACAGACATGGCATCTGATTGACACCCCATCTATGGAATAAGGACCATAGTGACAAGGTGGTCCTTTGAAGATAATCTAAGTGAGTTTTGATAGAGTTTGACATGCAACTAGGGTTGTATCATTCATGAATTCAACATGGGCCTTTTTAGAAAAGTGCCCATATCTCACAAACCAGGCGTCTGATCGACATGTCGTCTGACATGTTGAGACCCCTATGATAGGGCGGTCCCATTGGTATACCTTTTACGGGACATCATACTAGTCGAAATAATACTGATGGATTATGGAGTAGTTCTACCAGAATCAAGCATGTTGAGTGGGAATCCTATGGCAGGTTGTGGCATGAAGAATAAAAGCAACCAAAGCCGGTCAGCATTAGAATATCTAGAGTGTGAAAATCAAGCTATATGGATAATAATTCCTACCTATATACTAGAGACTATGCGTGGATCGACATCATATATACCATGTGTGGATAAACATTCAAGCAACCTTGTGTGGATCAGTAGTAGTGTGACATGACGAGGAACCGCATTACATCGGCCCGTCGTGGAACAATGACGTACGTCCAAGAGTAGATCGATAATAGAAAAACAACTTTTTGGATAAGTTTTTGGACTTCTAAATGGAATAATTTGATATATGTAACACCCCATGCTTCTACGGTTTGTTTCCCTTTGAATAATGTAATAGCGTGTGTTGTACGCAACATCGAGTTCTAACACACACCACAACCGATAAAACTAGACATTATGAATAGTAATACCTAATTTTTGAAATTATATATATATTATATTTCAAAATGGACTTAATTTTCGGATTCGGAGTGTCGAATTTATCCTATGGTGAAATTTTGGTACTTTTTGGATAACTTTAATATTTTGATGAATAGTGAAAATTACTGAATTTTAATTAAAAAAACGTTCTTAATCAAATTAATTAATAGTAATTAATTATGAATTTGAGCGGTTTTAATGTATATTTAGAATATATTTTTAACATTTAATACAATCTTGTTCATTAGACGTAATTTCACAATTAAACCGAACATAAACAAGTATCAATCTTTTGATAGTTATTATATCTTAAAAACACGCTTTTTGTTTTAACAACGGGAATTAATTTTAAATTAATTTCTGCCACTTCTGTGTTTTGAATTTGGAAAAATGGATTCCATATTTTGAATTAGGATGTTTATATTGTGTGAATAAGTAACTTTTATTTTAAGACATTTTGAATAATTACTGCGGTAAATATTTTATTTACCATGGTTAATGGTAAATCCAGTAAATAAGGGTTAAAAAATAATATTATAATAATACTAAATTACCCTAAAACGTGTCCTAACCTTATTTGTGGATACATTCCCGACCATGGGAATCTTTGGGTCGTTTTTGGGACCCCATGGATCCACTTGTAGGTGATAGGGACACTTTATTTTAATTAAGTTAAAATAAGTACAAAAAATGACTTAAGCATATCTCTTTTAGAAAAAAAAATTTACATAGGGTTATATATGTTGGATGTTCGACTATAAATATTCATTAGAAAGATAAAATGATTTTCCTACATAATGATATTTTATTCATAATTTTTAGACATTAAATAATTTAATTTATTTATGACACAATGATGATGCAGTAATTACCTAATTAATGAAAAATTAGAATAATTGATATTATAAATACCCAAATAAATATAATTTGAGACTTTTTATGAATTAAAATAATTTTCAACGTTAATATGACATGTTAGGATTGCTTTAATTAATTTTTTTAGAAGTAATCATTCTGTTATGATTTTTACAGAAATCAATTATTGAATAGTGTCAAAATTGACAAAAAAGTGTTTTTAAAACAAATATTATATTATTAATTGATATTAAATTCTAAAAATCTATGGCTCAGTCAATAGACTTATATCATGATAGGTGTATCATTAATTAACCACTTGGGGGTCTCTTGGATGTATATGGTAAGTTTATTAACCACATAATATAAAAATACAAAGAGACATTGTAAAAGTGAAGCTAATTAACTAAGAGTTAATACTAAAATATAAGGTTAATATAATGACCCATACCTGTCTAAATTCTATTGGTTGAGTGTTTTTCGACCCATACACACCTTAAACTTTAAATAATCAACTTTTTAGCCATTAGAAACCGAATATGAATTTATTATAAATTAATATTTCTAGATTTTCCAAAGGTGCCCCTCACCCCTCTTATAAAAGAGCACCCCCCCTTCTCATTACATCACACCTTCAAAGCCTTTTTGTTCGGCCAACCACTACCCAAATACTCTCTCAACTTCCCTAAATACAACCTAGAGGCCTTAGTTTGATCCGAAAGCCAACTTAATGATCCATTTTGATCAAATCAAAAGGATGAACCCGAAGAAGAGGTAATGATTTCACCGTCCTTTTTCAAGTTCCTTTCTTCTTCCACTTCTTCTTCCTTTGCTGTTATAATTCTAAAATAATAACTCCAGTATCATATATATACTGTGATGTTATTATAAATATGGTACAACCATATTCACTGTTCTATCCATCCTTTGAATAACATGTCACCATACGTGTGTACGTACGGCTTACCGTCTCCACGTCGTGGTGTAATTGTTATTCAATAAATTAATATTTGGATGGGTATAATAATGATGTGTAACTCATGTAAATAAAAAATATAACATGATAATGATTCTGTATATATGATATACCATCCAATTATATATTATTTTAATATCAAAAGAATGATATTATTTTAATATCAAACGAATGATATTATCTCTGGTGCGTACGTACGGACAACCATCTCCACGAACGCGATGAGATTCATTCTCCATCGTATCCATTCAAGTATAATTCTCATTTGATGATTAATAATAGTATCTAATGACATGATATCATTCTGGATATGATTAAGATACAACCTATCCATTATAAACATGGCTTACGTAACAAAACATATAATATAAAACGAGTAAGTTAACACCCGAAACGATGATAATTCTAAGATATTATTAACAAAGCAATGTTAAAAGATCATATATGATATCATATTAATGTATATGATTATTGAATAATTTAATAACAATTATTTCACCATTATACATGAGGATAACCTACCCCAACCAAGGAAAAGTACAAGGTAAGGGTTATTTCACAATCTCTTCATTATCCGAGGTTGTTTATACATAATAATCTACTGGGATTTCGTTATCATCCACATCCATGTTTCTTAAAAATGTATTTAAATTTTTTTTAATATTTACTAGAATATGGGTTAAAGTCATTTATACCCTTATTGACTTTTATTAGTGGTTTATAAAGGAATATTTCTGTCGTTTTCCAAACAAGGTGCTTTTTAACCATTTCGACAGAATTTAAGCAAGAATGTTTTTTAACTTATATGGTGGGTGCAGCTATTTTCCACCATTATAAAATCACCGAAGCTTCCCTTACATGCTTATAAGAATATTTTCAAAGTAAATGTTTTATTTTATAAATATATGACTCTTAAATGATTTCAAAATAGAAAGAGATATTTCTCTAAAAAGAGTTTTTATTTCATCTATGTCAACATCCTTTGATGGATTTTACGCTTATTTGAACTTGATTTATTCTGATACAAAACTTCTATATTTTATTGAATGTTTTGTGATATGTTTGATTTTGAATGTGCTATTTTTATTCCATTCATGGTTTATGGTGAAAGTGTTGACATTTTGTATGCTAGTTTTAATACGAATGTTTATGTTATGTTTAAACCTTTTCATATGGGAATGCATTGGACTTAATATGTGACAGGTGGAGCCCGCTATAGCTCCTCGATGCATCGGTTTGTCTCATGAGACAAACTAGTGTCTTGGCAGAAGGCCTTGGAAAAATCTTATTTTTATTCTTGGCACGAGGCCTTGGTTACGTGGTTATGATAGTCTGGCATTATGCATTCCATCATTATAAAAGTGGTTATTGATATTGCATGTGATTATTCGATTGGTAGAATATTAATGTGAATAAGTAAATGAAAATATTTCATTTTACTTTTTCCATACTATGTTGAAGTTCAAGTTTAAAAGGCTTTTCTTGTAGTTATACATTGCCTTAAATGTTTATCCTTATTTTTGAAAGTTTCCGCTATATTGTTATCCTTACTGGGCATTTAAGCTCACCCCTTTTCTATGTTTTATTTTTTCCAAGATGTGAAGAAGTAAATTATGAATGGCCTATAGGGGTATTATGAGGGGATAATAGTGTGGACTATGGAGAAATTATGTTTTTGTAGTAGTTTTTCACATTATGATGTAATGTAAAACTTTATGAATATATCTAGTGTTTCCAAGGCTACTAAGCCAATCGGTCTTTCGAGATTTGATCTGTCTTGTGATCATGACAATGTTATGAAATGAAGCACCAAATCTGGGTAACTGGGGTCAGGGCGTTATAGTTAGTATCATAGGAAGTTTAGTACAAACCATGGAAGCTAGATTTAGATAATCTCTGATTAGAGCACATAGATTTAAGATGGACTTTGAGGATTAGTATAGAAGAAATTCCTAGAATTTTGGTATTGTAGAGATTTTGTGAGTTTTCCAAGCAATACATCCCTGTCTGGATACGAGCAGGTAGAGGTGGCTCTAGAACAGATGTACCTAGGGGTAAAACCCAAAAACACCGCTTTGAGCTAGACTCGAACGGGAACTGGAGCACGACAACGGGCCTTGTTGCACTCTTGGTTACAACACTCCCAGTGGATATGCTTAGGATAACTCTCATTTTATTTTCAAATCATTATGAAGGGTTTATGAGTATATACTTCCTCAAAGAAAACATTTTTATGATTATGGATTATATCTATAAATAGTTCAATTTATGTTAAGTTTTTTATAAGTATAGAATTATGTATTTTGATTCATAAACTGATCTAGTTTATGACATTGTTTAGAAATGGTGCCTAGTGGAAGAAATAGAAACCGTATCAATTCACGCACTCTATGTAGGGATTTCCCTCCAGCTCAAGATAATTATAGTGGAGTTGGTGATGCAACTGGTGCTGATCAGCTAATCACCATACTGGGAAAACTCACTCAGGTAATGAATAATATCCTTACCCATATGGATCACCATGATCCACAACGCGGAGGATCAATGTTAGATCGATTCATGAGGCAACAACCACCAATGTTTAATGGGAGTACAAATCCCTTAGTAGCTGAGAAATGGATAAATTCCCTAGAGAAAATATTTCAGGCTTTGGGGAGTAGTGAAAGAGAAAAAGTTATCATGGTAGTTTACTGCCTCACTGGAGATGCTGATCAATTGTGGTCATTGATTCAAAATACGAAAGAAGGTGATGAAGTATAAAATATGGAATGGATGGAGTTCAAAGATCTGTTTTTAGAAAAATACTTTCCTCGCGACCATTGAGCAGATATGGAAAGGAAATTTCTGAGTCTGAGACAAAAGGAGGATTATAATGTCACAAAGTATGAGGCTAACTTTACAAGGTTAGAAAGGTATGCTAGAAATTATATACGTAACCCAAGAAGTAATATTGATCGTTTCATTGATGGGTTAAAACCATTTCTCTATCGATCATTAGTCTCACAATCCTTCTCCTCATATGAAGACATTGTCTCATGTGCTATCAAGACCGAAAAGGAATTCTCTAAGTCTTATGACTTTAAAGAAAATTAAGAGAAGAAGAGATCTGCTGATCAATCTGGGAATGGAAATAAGGGGAAGAAGGGAAAGGTTGAATATTAATCCTATGGTAAATGTGGGAAGAAACACCTCAGTACTTGCTTGAAGGGAACGAGAGTCAGTTACAAGTGTGGTGAAAAAGGCCACCAAGCTCATGATTTCAAAGGGAAGAAGGAAGCTACCAATGTTCCGTGCTACAATTGCCGGGAGATGGGAAATTATGTATATGAATGTCCTAAGAATCAGGAGAACTTACCTTAGAAATGGCCAAGGGATCAAGTCCAAGATTATGTTATCACTATTGCTGAGGTAGAACCTCTGAAAGACGTGGTGGCAGGTAATTTAATGGTTTCCTCAAGTTTAGAAAATGCATTATTTGATTCTGGATCATCACATTGTTTCATATCTTCCCAGTTTTCTAAGAAAATTAGATATTTCCAATTTGATTTAACAAGGGAGTTGTTAGTTAAAACTCCTAAGGGAAGTATCATTGCAACAAAGTTTTGTGAATCAGTCCCCATTAGAGCACATAAATGTTCTTTATCTGCTGATTTCGTCATCATACCTATGATTGAGTTTGATATAATCCTCAGTATGGACTGGCTTTCGGACTATGATGCGAAGATTTATTGTAAGAACAAAGAGGTTACGATTCTTGATGATGATGATAAGGAACACCTTATCTTTAGAGAAGAATCATCACCACCAAATTCTTATCTAGATCCCCCCCACAGTAGCTCAACTAAATTCAATTATTGGGGAGGAAGAGAATGAAATAACTATGGGTGAGGAAAGGAATGCTAAAGTAGAGGATGTACCTATTGTGAAAGAATATGTAGATGTATTTCTGGAATATTTACCTGGACATCCTCTAGAACGAGAAGTTGAGTTTCCCATTGATTTAATTCCTGGATCAAGGCCTATATCAAAGACCCCATATAGAATGGCCACTGTAGAACTAGATGAACTAAAGAAACAACTAGAGGAATTGAGTAATAAGGTATTTATTCTCCCTAGTGTTTCTCTATGGGGAGCCCCTGTTCTTTTTGTTAAAAAGAAAGATGGATCTATGAGGTTATGTATCGACTATAGGGAGATCAATGCTATAACAATAAATAATAGGTATCCCCTAACTTGCATTGATGATTTATTTGACACACTATTGACCTTTGATCTGGATACCATCAGTTGTGTGTGAAGAAGGAAGACATTCCGAAGACAGCATTTCGAACCAGGTATGGGCATTACGAGTTTACAGTAATGCCTTTTGGATAGACTAATGCACCCTCTGTATTCATGGATCTGATGAATAGAGTTTTCAAGGAATATATCGATTAATTTGTGGTGGTATTTATTGATGATATCTTGGTATACTCTAAAAACTAAGAAGATCATGAAAATCACTTGCGCATTATCCTGAAGACTCTGAGAAGACATGAATTATATGGGATGTTTAGTAAGTGTGAATTATAGCTTCATGAGATTTCTTTTCTTGGCCATATTGTCTGTAAGGATGGAATCTCTGTTGATCCTTCTAAGACCAAGGGAATCCAAGAATGTCCAGCACCAACAAGTATAACTGAGGTACGTAGTTTTATTGGCTTAGCAGGTTATTATCGACATTTCGTCCAGAATTTTGCCCAGTTGGCTAACCCATTAACAAAGATCACACGTAAAGGGGTTATATTTTTTTGGACAAAAGGGTGTGAAGAATGTTTCAATGAACTGAAGAGAAGATTAGTAAATGATCCTATATTGACTCTACCATCGGGGAATGATTGGTTCGTTATTTATAGTGATGCATCGAAGAAAGGACTTGGTTTTTTCCTTATGTAGAATGATAGGGTTATTTCCTATGCATCATGATAGTTGAAAATTCATGGGGAAAACTATCCTACTCATGATCTTGAGTTAGTAGCTGTGATCTTTTCTTTGAAGATATGGAGGCACTACCTCTATGGTGAAAAATGTGATATTTATACTGATCACAAGAGTTTGAAGTATATTTTCTCACAAAAAGAACTCAACATGAGGCAAAGGAGATGTCTTGAATTACTCAAGGATTATGATTGCATGATACACTACCACCCGGGGAAGGAAAACAAGGTGGCTGATGCTTTGAGCAGAAAAGATCATGGAGTTTTGAACAATATGAGAATTGAAAGGGATCCAATTTTCATGGGTCTAGTGAAGATGGACATGGGAATAAACAGGGAAGGTGAAACATCAATTCTTTTTCAAATGGTTGCCAAATCATCTTTACTAGAAAGGATTAAGAGTTCTCAGACCAATGATGGAGAATTTAAAAAGAAGATTAAAGCTCGGAATGATGGGATATTGAGAGACTTTGTGTATAAAGATGGAATTCTGAAATTCGGGAAGAGACTTTGTGTTCCTGATATACCTGATCTAAAAAGGGAATTGCTGGATGATTCTCATAGTTCCAATTTCTCTATAAACCCTGGGAGCACCAAAATGTATAGAGATTTGAAGGAACATTTTTGGTGGGAAAATATAAAGAGAGAGATTTCTGATTTTGTATCAAGATGTATGGTTTGTCAACAAGTGAAAGCTGGAAGGAAACATCCTGGATGAGTCATGAAACCTCTCCCCATACCAGATTGGAAATGGGACAATATTACGATGGACTTTTTCATGGGGCTACCAAAGACTCCTAGAAGGAATGATGCAATATGGGTTATTGTTGATCGTCTTACCACGTCAGCACATTTTCTTGATATAAGAGAAGATCTACCACTAGAACGTCTAGAAAGACTATATATTAATGAAGTTGTGAGACTTCATGGAGTACCCATATCGATTGTTTCTGATAGTGATCCCCATTTTACTTCGAGATTCTGGAAAAGTCTTCAGAAAGACATGGATACTGAACTTCATTTGAGCACTGCCTACCACCCTCAGACAGATGGACAATCAGAATGGACTATTATAACCTTAAAAGACATGTTGAGATCTTGCTCACTTGACTTTCAGGGTATGTGGGATCAATATTTACCTTTGGTAGAATTTTCTTATAACAATAGCTTCCATTCGAGTATTCAGATGGAACCATATAAAGCGTTATACGAAAAGAGATGTCGCACACCAACCTGTTGGGATGACGTTGGTGAAAGAAAACTTGTAGGTCCAGAACTAGTGGAGGAAATGATGGAGAAGGTGAAGGTAATCCAAAATCACATCAAAGCAGCTCAAAAGAGGCAGAAGAGCTATACCGATAATCGAAGGAAGGATTTGGAATTTCAAGTTGGTGATCATGTTTTCCTGAAGGTATCTCTATGGAAGGGAGTCATACGTTTTGGTAAGAAAGGTAAATTGAGTCCCAGGTACATCAGACCTTTCGAAATTATAGAACGAATTGGGGCTGTAGCTTACCGATTGGCAAAGCTGCCAAGTCTCTCCAAAGTTCACGATGTGTTCCATGTATCTATATTGAGGAAATACATGCCTGAACCAACACATGTACTCACCTATGAGGAATTAGAACTGGAACCCACTCTGTGTTATTGCGAAGAGCCCGTCAGAATTCTTGATATGAGAGAACAAGTGCTGAGAAACCGGACGACGCGTCTGGTTAATGTTTTTTGGAGAAACCATAAGATGGAAGAGGCAACGTGGGAACCCGAGGAACTTATGATGAAGAACCACCTGAGTCTTTTCATCTGGTAGTATTATAGAAATTTTGAGGATGAAATTATTTGAAGGAGGGGAGAATGTAACACCACAATCTTCTACGGTATGTTTCCTTTTGAATAATGTAATAGTGTGTGTTGTACGCAACATCGAGTTCTAACACACATCACTACCGATAAAACTAACCGTTATTAATAGTAATACATAATTTTTTATATTATATATATTTTATATTTCAAAATTGACTTCATTTTTGGATTTGGAGTGTCGAATTTAGCCAATGGTGAAATTTTGGTACTTTTTGGATAACTTTAATATTTTTATGAATAGTGAAAATTACTAAATTTTAATTAAAAACAACTTTTTTAATCAAAATAATTAATAGTGATAAATTATGAATTTGAGTGGTTTTAAAGTATATTTATAATATATTTTTACCATTTAATACAATGTTGGTCATTGAACATAATTTCACAATTAAACCGAACATAAACAAGTATCAATCTTTTGATAGTTATTATATCTTAAAAACACGCTTTTAGTTTTAACAGCGGGAATTAATTTTAAATTAATTTCTGCCACTTCTGTGTTTTGAATTTGGAAAAAAGGATTCCATATTTGGAATCAGGATGTTCATATTGTGTGAATATGTAACTTTTATTTTTAGACATTTTGAATAATTACTGCGGTAAATAGTTTATTTACCATGGTTAAGGGTAGATCCGGTAAATAAGGGATAACAAATAATATTATAATAATACTAAATTACACTAAAACGTGTCGTAACCTTATTTGGGAATACATGTATGACCATGGGCATCTTTGGGTTGATTTTGGGACCCCATTGAGCCACTTGTAGGTGATATGGACACTTTATTTTAATTAAGTTAAAATAAGTACAAAAATAACATAAGCATATCGCTTTTAAAAAAACAATTTTTACATAGGGTTATATATGTCGGATGTTCGACTATAAATATTCATTAGAAAGATAAAACGATTTCCTACATAATGATATTTTATTTATAATTTTTAGACATTAAATAGTTTAATTTATTTATGACACAATTATGATGCAGTAATTACCTAATTAATGAAAAATTAGAATAATTGATATTATAAATACCCAAATAAATATAATTTGAGACTTTTTATGAATTAAAATAATTTTCTAGGTTAATATGACATGTTAGGATTTGTTTAATTATCTTTTTTCGAAGTAATCATTCTGTTATGTTTTTTACAAAAATCAATTATTGAATAGTGTCAAAATTGACATAAAAGAGTTTTTAAAACAAATATTATATTATTAATTGATATTAAATTCTAAAAATCTAAGGTTCGGCCAAAGACTTATATCATGATAGGTGTATCATTAATGGACCACTTTGGGGGTCTCTTGGATGTATATGGTATGTTTATTAACCATATAATATAAAAATACAAAGAGACATTGAAAAAGTGAAACTAATTAACTAAGAGTTAATAATTAAAGATAAGGTTAATATAATGACCCAAACCTATCTAAATTCTATTTGTTGAGTGGTTTTTGACTCATCCCCACCATAAAATTTAGATAATAAACTTTGGAGCCATTATAAACTGAATATTAATTTATTATAAATTAATATTTCTAGCTTTTCCGAAGGTGCCCCTCACCCCTCTTATAAAAGGGCACTCCCCCTTCTCATTACTTCACACCATCAACGCCTTTTGGATCGGCAAAACCCTACCCAAATACTCTATAAACTTCCCTAACTACAACCTAGAGGCCTTAGTTTGATCAGAAAGCCAACCTAAGGAGCCCTTTTGATCAAATTTAAAGGAAGAACCCGGAGAAGAGGTAATGATTTCACCACCCCTTTTCAAATTCCTTTCTTCTTCCACTTCTTATTCCTTTGTTGTTACCATTATAAAATAATAAATCCAGTATCATATATATACTGTGATGTTATTATAAATATGACACAACCATATTCACTATTCTATCCATCCTTTGAATAACATGTCACCATACGTGCGTACGTACGGCTTACCGTCTCCACGTCGTGGTGTAATTGTTATTTAATAAATTATTATTTGGATGGGTATAATAATGATGTGTAACTCATGTAAATAATAAATATAACATGATAATGATTATTTATACATTATATACCATCCAATTATATATTATTTTAATATCAAAAGAATGATATTATCACTCGTGCATACGTACAAACTACCTTCTCCACGAACGCGATGAGATTCAGTCTCCATCGTATCCATTCAAGTATAATTCTCATTTGATGATTAATAATAGTATCTAAAGACTTGATATCATTATGTATATGATTAAGATATAACCTATCCATTACAAACATGGCTTACGTAACAAATCATATAAAAGAAAAAGAGTAAGTTAACACCCTAAACGACGATAATTCTAAGATATTATTAACAAAGAAGTGTTAAAAGATCATATATGATATCATATTAATGTATATGATTATTAAATAATTGAATAAAAATTATTTCACCATTATATAGGAGGTTAACCTACCACAAACAAGGAAAAGTACAAGGTAAGGGTTATTTCACAATCTCTTCATTATCCAAGGTTGTTTATACGTAATAATTTACTAGAATTTCTTTATCATCCACATCCATGTTTCTTAAAAATGTATTTAATTTTTTTTACTATTTACTAAAATATGGGTTAAATTCATTTATACCCTTGTTGATTTTTATAAGTGGTTTATAAAGGAATATTTCTGTCTTTTTCCAAACAAGGTTCTTTTTAACCTTTTCGACAGAATTAAGGTAAGAATGTTTTTTTAACTTATACGGCGGGTGCGGCTATTTTCCACTGCTATAAAATCGTCGAAGCTTCCTTTACAATCTTATAAGAATATTTTCAAAGAAAAGGTTTTATTTTATAAATATATGACTCTTAAATGATTTCAAAATAGAAAGAGATATTTCTATAAAAAGAGTTTTTATTTCATCTATGTCAACATCCTTTGATGGATTTTACACTTATTTGAAGTTGATTTATTATGATACAAAACTTCTATATTGTATTGAAGGTTTTGTGATATGTTTGATTGTGAATGTGCTATTTTTATTCCATTCATGGTTTATGGTGAAATTATTGACATTTCGTATACTAGTTTTAATACGAATGTTTATGTTATGTTTAAACCTTTTCATATGGGAATGCATTGGACTTAATATGTGACGGGTGGATCCCGCTATAGCTCCTCGATGCATCAGCAGGTCTCATGAGACAAACTAGTGTTTTGGAACAAGGCCTTGGAAAAATCTTATTTGTAGTCTTTGCACGAGGCCTTGGCTATTTGGTTATGATAGTCTGGCATTATGCATTCCATCATTATGAAAGTGGTTATTGATATTGCATGTGATTATTCGATTAGTAGAATATCCATCTGAATAAGTAAATGGAATTATTTCATTTTACTTTTTCCATACCATGTTGAAGTTCAAGTTTAAAAGGCTTTTTTTAGTTATACATTGCCTTAAATGTTTATCCTTATTTTTGAAAGTTTCCGCTATATTGTTATCCTTACTGGGCATTTGAACTCACCCCTTTTCTATGTTTTATTTTTCCCAAGATGTGAAGAACTAAATTGTGAATGACCTGCGTGGATATTATGAGGAGATAATAGTGTGGACTATGGAGACATTATGTTGTTGTAGTAGTTTTTAACTTTATGATGTAATGTAAAATATTATGAATATGTCTAGTGTTTCGAAGTCTACTAAACCAATTGGTCTTTCGAGATTTGATCTTTCTTGTGATCATGCCAATGTTATGTAATAATGCACTGACTCTGGGTAACTGGGGTCGGGGTGTTACAATATATCCTGAGACTAATCATCTATATTCTTGATCTCTGAGTTGTATACCTGGTGTGAGTTGACTATTGCTTCATGCTTTGTGATTGAGGTCTTGCTTTGTGGTTTTTTCTTTGTTGAACTCTGGGAGACCTTCGGGGGTCTCACAGACCCTACACTATATTGTTATACTCACCCCTATGTAGGCTTCACCCACACATTATTATGTCTTGTGCAGATGATGAACAATTATGTTGAGACTTGAGGGAGCTAGGACCAGGTAGTATAGAGAGGTTATGAGATAACATGGAGTGTTGTGGACATGATAAGTACCTCCCCTTCAGGTAGGACCCTCTATGGACTATCCAAGAGTTTTTTTCTCTTTTTAGTTGTACTTTTACTTTTCATTTGGTCTTGTATTCCAGCCCTTTACATTCATTATACTTTTTACTAGAGTAGTTTACTTCATGGTTGCTTCTTATTGTGTTCTTGGATTGTGTGTTTGTACAGGTTTATAGGAAATGCCTTCCCGTTATAGGGATACACCATTTTGGTTCTAGTAACCATCCCCTAACCTATAGAATATGGACTTGGGGTAGTCACGACATGGGCCCCAGGGGGTAGGTTATGACAAGAATTTTACCCAATATCCTATCTCTTGATATGAAATTTAGAGATGTTGTACATGTAATATTTCCTCTAATTAATGAAGTTACAATGATATATTATAATAAGATAAATTTGACAATATAGGAAAATATAAAAATGAAATGTTGATGGAACTTACAGAAAATGTGTTTACAAAGATGATACGATTTCCTACAGCTCAGAAAATTTCAAATAATATTAGAGTATCTATGATTGAAATGGAAAATTTATGGAAGCTATTTTAAAAATATGGATAATTATATTTGGTGGTTTTATGATGGTTGATGAATAATGTGTTGATACACACCATACAATAGTTAATTATGATTTTAGAAACATCTAAGGTAATGGTCAGATGTTGGAATATTATACTATTTTTATAAAACTGATGATAAAATAGGTGGATGAGAAAAGTAAAATGTTCTTTACTACAGAATAAAGATTTTTGTTAGAAAAAAACTATGCATGGTTACATATGTAATGATGAATCAAATCGTTATATAAAATTCATTTCTCATGTTAAAAAAATATTTGATTAATTAAGTAGGGATGATGATGGTGAAAAAATAGTATAATTTGATTGGATTATGAAAGTGAATTTTGAATTATCACCGGAGAAAACAACCAAATCCAAAAGGAATAGATGATGTTGAGGAATGATATTGAGTAAATAACTTCTAAGAATAGTGAGATAATCTAAATGGATGATATAATTCTCAATGTTATTAAATCTTATAAAGGGAATTATTATTATTCGAAAAGGAATATAAATATTAATGAAGAAAAATTATCTGTTGATCTCAACATTGTAGAAACTATTATTTTTGAAAATAGTAAATTGAAATGATTGAATCTATATAAACTCAATAAGTTTTTATATGTTCATAAATATTTTTTCCCAAAATTAACAATAGTTTTTAGGATCAAATAAATGTTTCTTATAATAGAATGTGAGATAATTAATAAGAGAGAATACTTTACTAAATATGTTTAGGTATATAGTTTTTTTGAAGAAGGTGGTGCCTCAGTCAAAAGACCAATTCACAATTTATTGAATATTAAAGAAATGAGTTACATGAGTCTGAAATATGGGACGTTCTTACAATATTTTGCATACAAATGATGAAATTCAGGAGCCAGGGTATCCGGCCATGTTAATTCATGGTTGATATCATTGTTTCAAAGAGCATCTACAATCATGTTCGCCTGCCGATACACATGATTGACTATGTAGTTGATATCCTGAAGCATATCAAGACATCTCATCCAGTGGGTGGTAAGAGGCCAAGCGAGATGAATCACCCCATTCCCTATATCCTGGACAATTTTGGTCGAATCCGTCTCAATCCAGATCTTCCTATATCCTTGTTGAATAATGAAATTGACCACATGTATTGAAGAAATCATTTCTTCTTCAAGGGATTAGGTTGTGCCATAAGTACCATAAAAGCATCCATGTAATTGATCCAGTTAATCTATGAAAATTACTCCATAACCCACAGGGCCTGGACTTTCTTTCGAGGCACTATCAATGTTCACTTTAATGCATCCTGGGAGTGGGACATGCCAGAAAACATCAAGGGTACATTTTGGTTGCTTGAAGATTCCAATAATCCAAATTCTGCAACGAATCTCAAAGACATTAATAGAGTTGTTGTAGTGCGCTTTCTGGATTGAAGCCGCTTCTTGCATAGCGATTATAATTCTAAATTTACCTACATTGAGAGTTAGTGAGCCTTTGTTGTGAATAATATTATTTTAATCATACCAGATCACGTGTATCAATTCAGTAACTACAGTAGACAACACGTTCTTAATTTTATAAGAGGCATCGTGATCGAAACACCTTTTTATTTGGGAGATGATAGAGTCAGTAAAAGTCCATTTGTAATTAAAAATTCAAGATATGTAATTCCAAATAGAAAATTCATTGGCACATGAACGAAAATGATGATTAACATCTTCCCTATGTTGATTTCATAAATGACACATTTTGCAAAGATGAATACTGAAAGATTGGAGACACACATCAGAAGTAATTCTATTGTGTGAGATTTTACATATAAGAGTGAGTCTCTATGGTTTGATCCAAGGCTTGTAAAAAGAATTCAACTTCCCAAAACCATCATGGGAGTTCAACAAATTGTGATTGTAAAAACTTTTAGAGTCAAGAATGCTATTTTGAGCTGGTTCCTAGATAGGGAAGTCTTTAGAAGTCGAAAACGGTTATTTTTCAATTATGAACTTAATGATATCAAGAATACCATGATTGTTCATGTGAATATCATATTCAATGGAAATATTTATGTTTTGAGGATAATGGTTGGGAGGCAACAAAGAAGATAAGGAAGAACCCGTCCAATTATCATTCTAGACTTTCAAAGAAGAATCAGTGTTGACTAACGATCTAGCATTACTCATGATCTTATGATAAATATTTCTAATAGAGGGCCAGATAGAGGAATAAAAATAATTTAAGTTTCCTTTTTGATGATTTTTGAGAAATATTTTCTTGAGAAAATCAACAGCATTATGGGCATTATAAATCATTCTCCAGACAATCATGGCTTGCAAAGCATTGTTAAACATTTCATTATTTTTAATTCCAATACCACATTTCTCTAAAGGTTTACAACATTTATTCCAAAGAACTATTATAAGCCTTCTTTCAAGGATATTACTGGTCTAGAAAAATTTCCTAATTAATGTATTATGCTTTTTAATGCTACTGCTAGGGAATTTTTAAATAATGAATGAGTAAACCATTTTAGAGAAGATGGTATATTTAACCAGGCATATTTTGCCAGCCATGGACAAAGATTTACCTTTCCAAGTAGAGATTTGATGTGTGATTTGATCAACAATGTTGGAAAAGTAACTAGATTTGGGTCTTCCCCAAAATATTAAAACCCCAAGATAGGTGAACGGGAGAGGACCCTCTTTAATCCGAAGCTATTGATAATTGGATTTTTTCTTCTCGAAGAGCAAATTTTACCAAAAAAAACTTATTCCAACAAATATCTTGTATCGAGACATCTACATAATGAGCAAGCATAGTTTTGAGCACTTTTATATTTCATTTTTCACCTTGAAGAAATAGGATAATATCATCATCATAAATAAGATGAATGGGAACATTCAAGTTCCTAGAGGCTTGAATAGATATGTGTTTGTTATGATCCACAAGTTTTAGAATCAATCTGTAGAGGTAGTCTTCAGAAATAGAAAATAGAATTGAAGAGAGAGGATCCCCCTATCTAACAACTTTGGAGAAATTAATGTATCCATTGGGAAAACCATTTATTATAATGGAGATGTGGGAGGAGTGAAATAAAGTATTGATTTTCTTCATGAAATACTCATTGAAGCCAAAATTATGAAGAATTTTCAAAATAAAGCCCCATTCAATAGATAAAAAGCTTTCCTAATGTCCATATTTATATCATTGTTCCCACCTCTATTAGTTTTGTTTAAAATATTAGTACATTATGAGGCAAGACAATTTCAATCTTGTATAGATCTCCCATTGATAAATCCAAATTGATTCCAGGTAACAATCATATCGCATATAGGAATAAGGTGATTAGAAAAAAAATTAGTAATGATTTTATATTAGGTATTTATAAGGGCAATGGGCTGGAAAAGATGAATTTCAGAAGCATTATACACTTTTGGTATTAAATAAATAAATTGAGCATTAAGGCCTTGTGGGAGATGTCCAGTGTGGGAAAAAGTCTTAACATGTATACTGATATAAGTGTGAATAATTTCCCAATAATGCTGAAAGAAACCATTGTTGAATCCATTAGGACCTGGGGCACTGTCATGTTTTAAGCTAAATACAATATCTTTTATTTCATGGTCAAGAGGTATAGAAGTGAGGCAAGCCTTATGAGCTTCACAACTATTGGGGTAATGACATCTTGTCTATGATCTTTATTTACATCAGGTCCATTAAAGATGTCATGAAAATATGATACAACATGATTAGAAATTCTATCTTCAGAATCTATAATAATGTCATCATGTATATGAAAATTAATAGGTTGATTAATTTTTCGTGATTCTTTGTAAAGAGTTGTAAAATTTAGTGTTTCTATCTCCATCCAAGAGCCATTTAGTTTTGAAAATTTGTTTGTTTAAGTTATCTTTAAGAGATAGTGAAGAGTTGAGCTTTAAAGTTGTATTGATCTCCAGTTGTGGATCCAGTGGAAAATCAGAACTAGTGTTTCTATTTTGAAACAGAGTGAGGTCAAGTTCCAAAGATAGAATGTCCTTGTAAATTTGTTTTGATTTGGTTCTACACAAGTTATTTAAGGCTTGTTTAAGAAATTTAAGCTTTTTAATACATGAATATGAATCATGTTGGTTGATAATATAGTTCCAAAAGTTTTTAATAAAAGATTCACAGTCAAGGTCCCCAAACCAAGCATTGTTGAATCTGAAAGGGAGAGGGGATTTTGTGCTATTAGTATGGAGGTTTACAAGAATAAGATGGTGTTCAGAGTTTATTCTAGGAAGCATGACATTATAAACATTGTCCCATTTGTCAAGCATGTAAATATTAGTGATAGCTCTATCAAGTTTTCCAGAAACCATTTTATTATAGTGTCTTTTGTACCAAGTATATTTAGCACCAGAAATATTAATTTCTAGATGATTACTATCATAAATAGTAGCTTTAGATTCTTGGGATGCGATAGAGGAATGATCCGGTATAATGTTTTCACTGGGAGAAAGAATAGAATTAATGTCCCCGATTAAGACCCAAGGGTCTTAGACAGAATTAGATAGATCTATAATGTCATCCCACATCAGCCTTCATTCATGATATCTATTCTCATAATAAATAATTGTGAAAAAGTTGTGTTTATTATCAAAAATAAATGCATAAGTGAACAATTGATTAAATATTTTGATAAACGAAACTTTTTGAAGAGATTTATGATAAATGATCCATGAATATTCCACATTGGTACCATCTTTGCAGGTACCCAAGAAATTATAACCATAATTACTAATGTGAGAAAAGATTTTTGAAAAGTTCACTTTCGGTTCAACAATGGAAACAATTTTAGGATTGTGAGTTGTTAAAAATATTTTACGAACCATAATAGTGTCATAGTTCATAATCCCCTAACAGTTCCAAAAAATCAGATTCATTTAGAATTATATTTGTGGTTAAAACACCCTTTTTTGATTTACCTGATATTTTATTTATTTTAGATCTTCTGAACTCATGAGGTGAGGTCTTTATTTTATTGAAATCCTAACTAGGAGTTCTTATAGGTCTTGATTTACTATTTGAGTCATTCAAAACAACATTAGTAGAGGAACCTGTAATCTGATTAACATTTCTAGGACTTTCCTGTTGTGATAAGGCCAAAACTGAATCTAAATTTTGTTCCAGGAGTACAGATTTTTTGACTGTTTGGGTCTAAGACATAGGTATTTTAACAGAATACAAGGATATAGCAGGGATAAAAAATTTATGTACAGCTTCCTGTGTAGGGGAAAAACATTCTTCATAGTAGGAACATTATTATTTGAATCATCAGGAGGTATCAGACACAGTTGAGAGAAAGATGGGTCCGTGTGTGTAGAGGAAGCTATGTTATTGTATTGTTGATTAGCAGGAACGTTATGAGAGACAATGTTGATATTGTGATCTGAAACTGTGCTCCTAGGATGTGAAGTGGAAAGTACACAATGTACAACATTCACATAATTAGCATGGTAGTCGACAAGAATCAGATTACATTCAGAACAAGATAAGACAGTGCAGCCAGAATGCATTAATAGTGAATTACCAGATTTCTGCATGTTAGAACGATTCAAATTACTGCTTTTCTAAGCATTAGTATTGAAATCAGTAGTGAAATTCTTCTTTGCATCTTGGTTGGGAATTTGTTTCTTGCCACTTTGGATGCATTCTTTACCAAAATGATGTTTGTCAAGCCTGCATAACTCATTTTTATCTGTTTCATTCATGTTAGATATTACAGGATCTATCAAATTATTTGAGGAGCTGTTTATTACTGGCTTATCATGTTCATTATGATTTTTAATCATATCAAAAATCATAGACATAAGCTCATCATATAGAACCTTATCTTCCCCATCCTCAACCATATTTGCCCACAATTTATTAGAGGTATGTTTAAGAGGGGAAAATGTGTTTTGTTTTATAACCCATAATACATTTTTAATCTTACTTTTTCCAGAATTTCTGGAACATGATATTTTCATTTTTAAGTGTTTTTAACTTCTTTCCAATCATTTTCAACAGGTTTGGAAACCTGTTTTCTAATAACCCTACAATTGTTTAGATTATGCCCTAAAATCTTGCACACTTCACAGTATGGAGGAACTCGTTCATATTCCATTATAATCTCAGTTTTGTAATCTTTATAACTAAAAGATATAACATTAGGCAGGTCTGTGCCAAGAGTAACCTCTACCATAACCTGGGAAAAAACCCCCAAATCAGTATTAACATTTCTTTGATCTATTTTAATTGGAGAGACAAAGGAAGAGGTTATATCATTTATGATCTTGGGATTCCATAAAAACCAGTTCATCCCATGAAATCTAATCCACACACGAGCCACATTATTTTTTGTGTCATTGGATAAAAAGTATAATCCCATTCATAGAGTCTAAGGTTTCCAGGTTTCAAATGTAAACTCCCTATTTTCCAGACATAATCAAGATATTCTTGTTTGATAAATAAAAAGTGAAAGTATCCCAACCCACTGGAACTAATTTCTAGTTTTGGAGACCCCACATGTGAGATAATCTAGCTTTTAAATCAGTAATGGGCCAGGGATGATCACCTTTGTCATAATAAATCCTTCCTAGGAGCACATATTTTCATATCTGATCCCTCTATTGAACAACATCCGAATTCGATTCTATTGAAAATTTTCCATCCTCTAGTTTCTTGAAAAAATATGGAGTAGAAGTCTTCATGGTGTTTAAATCAGTACCTTTAAGTTATTCAATGAAAGAGATCCCCTTTATTTTCCCTGCATAGTTTTGTTCGAATTGACCGTTCTCGGTAGTCCCTGAGAATGGTTTCCCAATGTTTCTAAAGAAACAATAACAACATATTTCATATAAGAATTAATATTTGTCTAAAATTATATTTTTCTGATAAAAATACTAGTAGTAAGGAATATTTGGACCTATCAATTACTGATGATAGTAAAAAATGTCCCTATTGGGAAAATATTATAACTCAAGAATGATATATGAACATAATAGAAGATTTTTTTAATAATTTTATAGGATCCAAAAAAGAATGTTCATTAGTTGAAAAATGTTGAATCCCCAATAGATAAATATAACAAACTAATGAAATCTAAGTACTTTTTTAATGTTGAGAAAAGAAAGATATTTTTTCAGTTAAATAAATAGTGTTCAATTGTTTTTCATAAACAAATGTTTATGGAATGAAAGCCGGATAAATCATAATAATTCACTAAATAAAAAGGTATGAAAATATTTGTTATGATTAGAAGAAAGAAGATAAAAACATATCTACAAATGGTTATTTATAAATTAATTAATATTTCATGATACGTGGGAAAGATGTGAATATAAAAAAATGTTGAATGAATATCTTTCCCACACATAAAGAATGTATGAAAATATCCTTACAAGAAAAAGGTAAATATAAAATTTTTAAATGATAAAGAAAACATGAATGCGTTATTGGAGGATTATATATATGAGAAGAAGTATATTACAAAACATGAGAGGGATAAACATATGAAAGAAAAAAATTATAATTAAAAATAAAATTATAATAATATAATGTAAATAATTGGAGAATATTCTCAGTTAGAACTTAATTATAATAAAAATTGATGTTTCTCCATATTACCAAGTGTTTTCTATATGTACTAACATGTAGGGAATTGATGGAGTAAAAATAATGAATATAGATGAGTTCTACAAATTTTTTAAAGTAATGATAACATCCATCATATAACTTATTATACCATGTTGAAGAATGAAATTTTATACTTGAGGGGGAGTAAAACTAAAGATGATGTATGGGTCTCTTTTTTTCTTATAGACAAAAGAAACAAGTTTATTAAAATTGGGATTTTACAAATATTGTATTTATACACACAAACTATTTTAATATTCTTATTGAAATGGGTGATGTTTTTTTATAAAAAAATACTTAGATTTTCCATGATATGAAGATTTTAAAAGAAAAATTAAATAATTATTACATGAAAATATGTTATCGTTATCATTTATCACCTGAATTATTCACTTTTGTTTTCTAAACTAAGTTTAACCACATAGACATAGATATGTTTAGCTAAGAAAACACTATTAATAATCACATGTGATTCTAATAATCTCGTGAATAAAATTTTCACTAGTTTTAAATGATTAAAAATAATCATTAGTGGAACATTTTAATTGTATTTTCAATAAGTGGATATAAAAAATTAGATTGTAATAAAATGGAAATAAAAGATAGAGAGTAATATAAGTTTATATATTGATTATGAATTTGAATTAATTTTTTATTGGTATTGAGAAAAAAATCGTAATCAAGATATTGGAAGGCCCACTTTGTGTTTTAGTGATTATGATAGTAGGTGAACATATAGAATGTTGGAGAAGAATGTGAGTAGTGAAATTTCCTTATAAAATATATTTATTATAAGGAAATAATAATTTTGTTTCTTGTAAATAAGAAAAAATGATAAAATAGATTTTTAGGAAGACCTTTTCAATGAAACATTACTAACTCAGAGTTTTAGATATAGACTTAGTAAAAAGAAATAAGTATATAAATTATACGAATTCATAAGTGGATGATCATGAATAACTGGAGCTACAAAATATGAGAATACCAAAGGGAAAGATGTTCCAAACACAACATTCTAGAAATATTATATTAGATAGAGGTTCTGAGTAATTTAAATTAGATGAATATTTTATATTCATAAAATGTTACTAAATCATGAAAGTGACAAGATATATGATATAGGATGTAAATGAGAATTATAGGATATTTTAATTTCTGATAGAATATTTATACAATGTCATTCGTACATGATAGTTGAGAAGAATTCATGTTCAAAATATTTTGTATTATTTTTATGGTTTTAAAGTGAAATGTAGATGAGATTGTGAACATACAATCACCAAAAAATGTTTCTAGACACAGTTTTCCAGAAACATGTTTTTGGATAGAGAATATTTTAAAAGATATCTAAATAAAAGTTCTCTACACACAATATAATTGATGAAATTTCATATTTTGATTAGTGGAAAGTTATTTCAAGACAATAGACTTTTGGTTTAAAATAAAGAGTAAATTTCATATAATGACTTTATGAAAATTCAGTTCGGTAAGTAATGATTAATTAATTTTTAGTCAACAAATATTTGAGTTAAAACATTCATGGAAAGATCAATGGTGGTATACTGAAAAATAGAGTGATCTATATAAATCTATAACGAATAGAATCAATCATATAGTTATGTGAAATGATTTAATGGATATTATATTTTCATTTTCATAAAATCAATAGATTTAAGGTAATTTTATTTAGAAATTTATAAATAATGTTTTAGATAATGTTTAGAGTCCTAGATAAACATACACATGACATAGATTTCTAAATCAGTTTCATAGAAATAAGAATGATAAAATAAAAAAATAGAGTAATTATAAAAAGGTATATTTTAATATATAAAGGACATAACTATTATTATTCCAAATATGATTTTAAATTTTTTATTAACATGATTTGATTAATTGATCATATATAGAAACATTATTCCATTAGATATGGTGTTCTTACAGAAACTCCAGACAAATATTTTTCCAATGGAGGAAAAAAGAGAAACATTGAATTTCTAGAAAACTCAAGAAGGATTGAGAACAATCTAGAAAATTTGACAATAGTTCAAATCAATTTAAATTTTATGATGAATTTTAAAGTTGATATTTGAGTTAGTAAGAAAAAATTTAATTTTACCACCATTGTTACCATGAGATCATTTATAAATAAATTATTAAATGTACCTTATACAAGGATCACTTTCCATGTGTGAAAAAAGATTACACTCTAATGATTTGGTGACATGATCAGTTTCCAAATATTTAGGTTAAATTTGAGAAGACTGGATAGTGGTCCCTAAAGTTAGGGAACATAGATCAGATATCTATTACATGGGGTTTTTTTGATGAATAATAAAGGGTGAGTTGTATATTTTCTTCCTATTATGTTCAATTGGAATGTGTAATATGTCATACAAACATTATTGGATAGATATTTATCAGAATATTCCATTGGATGGAGTAACATTGACTGCTACAAATTTGGTTGAATCAGTGTGAGGAGGTTTTTTTCAAGGAAATATTTATTGAGCCATCCGATATTTAAGAAAATAAATAAATCTCTTTAATAAAGGAAAATTAGATAGATTCATCAAGAATTCATTTACTAAGGGAATTTTTCAGTTAATTTTAACAAATCATATATTATATATATCTATGTATACCGAAGAACAAGATCAATCTGTGAGACCAATAGTCTCTTAATAGGGATTTTATGATCATAATGGTTTAGCATAGGTAATGTGGATCCCCCTTACTTTAGGAGGAATTGATTAATTTTCTGAAGATATATAGAAATGAATAATGAAGAATCTTATACAGGGGTACAAAAAATGTAATTGAAAAGTCTTATTTACTGGGGTGTGTAACAATATATGAATATATAGTGTACAAAAAGAATATGTATGGGCTTATCCAACTAGAAAAAGAATCTTGAAATCTGGGGCAATTGAACATTTTACTACTTGGGGATTTATATTCATGAATGAAATTTTGTAAAAGAATAAATGTTGGTGTGGAAATCCCACATGGATTTGATTAGGATTGTGTACTGAACCATGTAAATATCATTGCTCCACTCTATGTATATTTTTCAAATATAAAATTTAAAGTTGAGAATTACATTTTAGGGGATCATTACACTATCATGTAGTAATAGGTTAATAAAAATTCATTATGAGGTAAAGAAAAATTCATATAAAAATAAAAAGTGATAAATAATTCACCCCTCACCCTTTAAATTATATCTGTCCAAGAGAAATTCAAAGGGTACTAGATGATTCAATCTCTAAATATTCCTCCCCATTTTATTTTCAGCCTTTGTTATAGTAAGGTATTATATTTGTATATAATCATAATTATTCATAACCTTCTGTTAATAGTCTATAACCAAGTCACCCAAAGAGGTTTTGGTTACAAAATCCATTGAGTGAGTTTTGAAAGGACTATTGGAGGGAGCCTCTGAGCAGCGGCACACATTCTCACTCGAGGTCTAGGGTTTCCTCCAGCGGCCTCATTCCCTCTCCTCCTTCAGATTATCGGTGGATCAGCGTCAAATTATCATTCCCTCCCCTCCTACAACTTCTCAGCAGGCTCGGTGTCGGCGTCCCCATCTTCGGCGGTCTCGATCGGCCTTTTTGTCATCGCCATCATGTCTCGGTGTGTGGTGAGTTCAGATCTGGGTGGGGAAAGATGTCTCGACGGTGGCTATGCTTGGCGGCTACGGGTGAAGGGTCCAGTTCTGAGTGGATTGTGTCGGCCCCAGAGTGACGCGAAGGGGGAGGGTTTTGTTTGTTCTTGTGTTTTCAGGTTTGATGGAGGTTTTTGTAATTAGGTTGCTTCACCGGTGCTTCTCCATCGTCTCTGGTATGCCACTGATACCTCATTGGATACCCTAAATTTCTGCGGTTTGCTCGATCTGGAATCTGGTGTGGGTTTTTCCGTGGTTCAGTCTTTCCGGTTTCAGACCAGAGTGGCATTACTAGCTCGGTCTACTCAGATCCCATCATCATAGAATCTCTCTCGAGGTGATGCTAGATCTCCCAATCCTAGGTGATGAAGACATGGTTTCATTCTCCCTAGATTTTCGTCCTTGTCGGGTTGTTGTGGATGCAGTTGGAGATGTCAATTTTTGCAGTGGGGTGCTTCCGGCATCAGTTTTGTCGCATGGTCTAGGAATTGATATTTCATGATGGTTGTTTCACATTTTGGATCTGGTTTATTGGATAGTAGTTTATGTATGGTTAGTTCCCAAGATTAGAGGGCAGTGACGCGTTTATGGAAATTTTGGGATTGATGGGATGTGGTTGAAGGGATTATGCAATCGTGCTTTTACAAGAAGATTCTCTAAATGAGGTTTTGGGAAAAGAGGTTTCATATCTTCATTGCTTTTTGGAATCGGATGTTTGAGAGGGTATGGCTTTGGCCATTGGTACCAGGCCCGTGCTCTTTGGCACGGGGCAGCTAGCTGTGCTGTGACGAGATAATGAAAGCTGGACTTAATGGTTATTTTTTCCGGGAAGAGCTTCACTATTGTAGTGATCACTGCTTTTGAGATTGAGTATTGTTTTGTTAGAGAGTCATTTTTTGTTTAAGTCCTAATTCCTTGATGGTTTTCCCCTCATCCTTAAAAATAGGTTTTATTTCAATAAAAAAATAATTTCCAGCCAGTCATTGAGTGTGTTTTCTCCCAACTTATGAGTACCAATACTACATTGGTCAACTAAGGGACTGATGTAGTGAAATATTATTTTTCTATGGATTGATGTAGTTATATAAAAATAAACATATAAAATATTCTAGTCAGTGTTCATGAGATAGTTAAAAGTAATTAGAGGTGTGTAAATCCTTGTTTTTTAACTAAATACTAAAATTATTTAACTATCACCTTGTCATTGTATATAGAATAACTAATACCTTCTCATGATTGTCTATTCATCAGACTTCACGATACATAGTCTAAATCTAAATGAACTACCCCCTTGGTAGACCTATAGGCATAGAATGAATATTTGGATAAGGTATGTCTACGGGATATCTGTTGGGGTCTACAAGTGATAATTAAATTTGATTAGAAAAATGAAATGGATGTGAAATTATGAGGACTATCCACATTCATACAAATATGCACTATAGGAAGAGTAATCCAATATTGGATATTTTAATATATTGTTTCCATAAATAAGGATTTATTCTAATCCAAAATTAAAAAACATGTTATATAGAACATTCAAGGTAAGTTAAAACTGTAGCCTCTCTTGGGAATCACTATTTACCATCCCAAGGGAGTTTCATTCTAATAGTCGAAATGAAAGGCAATAAGAAGTAACCAAAATCCATAAAACCATAAACCCCATATTTATAATTGATAATGATAATGGATCAATATAGAAATATTATGTAATTTTAAGTGCTATATATATAGATATAGAATTTAAATACTGACCCCATGTAGAGTTGGATCTCCAAATCCCTAGTCTTTCCGACCTATGAATTTCCATGGAGTATGTATATATGGTAAAAATACCAACATAGGAACTAAATATAATCATTTGGGATTAGTGTTTGGTGAAAATTATTTTCATAGATGATATTATATATTTTTAGATGAAAATTCATTTTATTATACCAAAAAATGCCTCAGGATCGTAAATTTTTCGTTCCTTTTAAAACATGGAAGCACAACAAAGTAGTCCATGTGAACTACATAAACTCCCAAAGAGTTATTCATAACTAGAATCATTATTATACATATATTAGGTGATAAATTTCTTCATAACATATGGAAGTGAAACATAAGAAGCGACAAGATCATATGGTCAATATGGTTAAACACAGTTGATATATAAGAAAAACATGAGAACAAGGGTATGATAACACGATCATAATATTTTAAAACCATACCCTTCATATCAAATATCATAATATTTAGTCATGGAATAATTTTAGTTGTTTATAATACATTATTATTAATGAAATAATAGAACATGTGGAATGAGATAATAACATTAGCATAAGGCATTTAATTGCGGAATACACATAAGAAGAGATAATAATTTCTATAGTAGTCAAGGCTCACAATAATAGATATCATAGTGAAATATGTTCACTCCAAAAACCATCATAGTATTCATGTTTCACTCCCAAAACCATCATAGTAGAAAAAATCCTTTACTAGACTAGTCTCAATCATCGTTCCATTACTTTCAATCTCATTAGAGATATATTTTTACCTAATGGATTGGATGAGGAAATAGGTCCCACCTATCACATAATGGATATCATATGTACGTGTTACACTAGACTATAAAAGAGACCTAATATCATTAAACATGAAATGACATGAGTTTAATATACATTTAATCACATTATAAGTTGGGGAAATGAGACATAGTTTTAACTATTTAATCATTTTATTATAGAATAACTTGTGAAAATAATTTCATTTCATGAGGATTTCCTCATCGAATAACCCAAGTATTAGAAATAGGTTTCATAAACACCCTGAAATATTTGAAAAACCATTTGTACAATGAATATGATTGGTATAATTGGATCATATACCTTGTAAGGTATATGTAACATCAACAGATTCCATATTATATAGAAAAAATGATTTGAATGGTCATTTAAAACACTTCTTAAAGAAAAAAAATCCTTTCCACTTTGAAATAAAAAATTTAAAATATAAATGATTTTTAAATTATTTTCCATTGAAAAAAACCATATAATATTATAATTTAAGGATGAAGGAAATGATTTGTCAGGATGACAAATAATTTTTTCAATGCTGTAAATTTAAAAAAATGTTTCATTTCACATTTCATTAGAAACCAAGAATGATTTTTTTGGAAATCAACATGAAGAGTCCCAAAAAACGTTTTTTTAAATTTAAAAGATGGTTTAAATTTTCGAGAATAAATCATGTTTCGAATATTAATTTTTATACACTTTTAGAAACTCTTTTCTGGGAAGAAAAATGAGTTTTCGACTATAGATATAAATACCGATGATTTCTCACAAAAAAAATATTTTAGAATATATAGTAAATAAATATATGGAAATGAAGGGAAAATGTATTTTCATGAAATATAAAATGAATAATTTAATTCATCAGTTCTTGAGAGATAGATCATAATTTTTTGTGATCATTTAACTATTCATAATGAATTTCAATAAATTTTAAGATTGTAAAAGAAATTATTTACCACTTTGATAATGTTGAATTTTATCCCCCATTATGTAGTAAAATAAAATGAATATTATATATAAACACTTTATCATTTTTTATTTTTTCAGTGGAAGTTAGGTATGGGAAACAAATAACATTGGTTTTTGAGGTGGTAGTTTGACGTACACTAGAATTGTGATTTCTTATCCCATTTGATTAAAGAAGAGATAGTTTTAAGTATTTAAATTAATATATAAATTTATTAGTATATTTAATATAGTTATAATATTATATAATATTTTTTAATAAGAATTTATGAGATGGTATAATAAATAAAAAAACACTCTGTTAGGAGTCTTACCTCGTCTTCAGACAACTACTTTCCTTTTGTCGTAAAAGATTTCTTAGGGTTGATTTTTGACCAAATATGGTTTCTATTATTTTTGGAGTGAATTATGGAAGATAATTTATTATTTAATGTATGAAACAATGAGTTTTTATGTTTTAAATAGATATGAGAAGGGTTTCTGTTTTATATGTGAGGTGAGTGACACACTTATATTTGTTTGAAAAGTAAAATGAGTAGCCACATTTTTCACTTGTAAAAGGCCCCAAAACATTCCATTATGGATTCAATAAGAGGCAAAGAATATATATGTCGATAAAATGGTTGAGGGATTAATTTTGGGTCAATTCTTACCATTATATGTTTCGTTTACCCCTAGAGAACATATTTTTACCTTAATGACGGTAAATAATTTTTTCTAATTTTACAATTTGCTGTGTTAAGAAATTAATTTTTACATATTATTTATTATAAATAAATCTATTTTAGAAATTTTAATTAATTTTTCAGAATTCCATTTATACAAGTTCCATATTTTAATTTAAAATAAGGCCAGCAAAGGTGATGAGAAATCCGTTATCCAATGAAAAAATCGTCAAAAGAAAAAAATGAAAATTACATATTAAAATCAATAAATTAAACTAATTAGAAAAATTGTTATATAAATAATGTAATTTTACTTTTAATAATATTTTAAAACGAAATTAACCAATAATAATTGTTTAAAAAAATATATGTTTTCATGTGAATCTTGTATTTTTCACTATTCAAGGAAAACTAATCTTTTTAGAATAATAAAAAAATTCACTATAATATAATTTGGAAATTATTATTGGTAAAATTATGTTCATTTTTAAAAAAAATTCTTATAAAAGTGAAATTTTTTTTTTTAATATTGCTCAAAAACATAAATAAATATTTATTTGAAAATATTTTGTTCAAAACCTATAATGAGATTTCTAAATGTTAAGTAATTTTTTAACTATTTGTTTTATTTTTATGAACACCAGTATATATAATATTAAAATATTACTTATAACCATTAATATCACTAATATTAATAGATATGTTATAATGGGTTTGTTTAAAAAATAATTAAACTAAAAATATATTTAAATTTTTTGAAACTCTATGTTGCATGTGACACAATATATCAAAAAAAATTTAATTTATTCAAAATAAATATTATTAAAAACATACTTTTTTAAATTATACCACAATTAAAATGGATTTATCCTAGAAAATTCATCCTACTAATACAATTTTTTTTGGATACTTATGATCATCATTTCCTAATGATAACACGTAGCTTCTTCAAACTGTTGGGTTCACCACAAAATATTGACCAGGGGAGTGGTCTTATTTCATAAGAATTTTCCCTATGATCTATAATACCTACTAGACATTTCTCATAAGATAGAGATGACTATAGTGTTATGAAAATTGAGTTAATTACATATGAAGGATCTCTTATGTACTTCCTCAGGAGAGATTAATGGAACACATCATGAATATGGGAGAGGTTTGGTTAAAGCACCAACTTATGGGATACTATCTTGATATAATCAATTAAATTAAAAGGAATGATATAGCTGGGGATTATTTTTTCATATTTTAAAAATATCATTACATTATTATATACAGAGTATATTAAAAACACATTATCACCACATTCAAAATCTATATCACACTAATGATTTTCATCATAAAATATCTACTGACTCTGAACTTTTTTGATGTGTTGTTGAATGGATCAAAACTTATCATATATTAAATTAGTTGTCTTAGGCACCAATATATTTATTTCTCAAAATTCATTCAAGAACATTATATCTTTACACTTCTTTTTATATTGGAATTCATAAGGATCCATCTGAATACTCATGTGAAAGATTGCATTGAATGAAATCTCAAGTAGATAATGGCATTGATTCAAACCAAAACCTAATTCCATATAACATGATCCCAACCCATACTATAGGATTTGAATTTCTCTCCCATAGTGACCATATTTTTTAGAATGATACAGAGTTTTAAAACTCATCTATGTATCAAGAGCATGCTGAAGTCTTCATAAACATTCAGGGCAATCCTTTGACCCTGATCAAATAAAATTTAATGTTTTACTCTATGAAAACATATCACTTTATTAATTTATATGATGTAAGGATTATTCCCTGACATTGATTCCCATATATCATTTAAATGTATTAAATTTTTATGGCAATCAACTTCAACCGATAAATAATTATTCCCATTAGTCATTTTGGGATGTTCAATGAAAAAATACATGGTGATGTTTTACCTCTTCCATTCTAGTATAGGCAATTTATGTAACATAACCTCATACTATTGACTCTAAACCATATATTGCGGTCATAAAATGCATCAAGATTGAAATTTTGGGAGATATATCTTTATTAAATCTCACCATAAAGACTCTTTGAAGTCTCTATACATTATATGACCTCCAAGATTAATAAATAATGATGTACTACGAGTTTTCTCTAATAACTCCTTCAAATATGGGTTGGTAGGAACAAATACATGATTTATAATCCTTATCATTATATCAAGATCAATATTAAACTAATAATTATTTTCATCCTTATTTTTAGCTATACATCTTCATTTTCACCTATGTAATCATTACATGGATATATAGATGTTCATTTTTTTGAGAAATTTTTGATTTTTCCCCTTTATTTATGATTTATTGATATATATCTTGCATATACAAAAATATTTAATCTTTTATGATCTTAATAATAGAAAAGAAAGAATAATCCTTTCAACTCAAGTCAACAATCTCCTTGCTCACTTTCCAAGGGTGATAATGTATTTTGTTGTCATGGACATTAATTAGCTGTAATTATTAACTCTGGGGTGTATTGAACTCCTCTTGAGGGACTATGTAATTTAATATTTCTTTATAGATATATATTACACATTTCCCATTAAATATAATGAGTATATTTTTTTTTGTTCAAAAATTACAGTGGTCAACTCCAAATCCTAAGTGGGATAATTTTTATCGCTACCCTTCAATGTTTCAAAAGCATAAGCTATTACCATGTCATTTTACACAATAACACATCCATATAAAATATTGGATGAATCAATATAGATTAAAAACCATTCTTCACTATATGGGAATTTAATCATAGGTTTACTAACTAATCTTCTCTTTAGTTCCTTCAATTTTCCTCTCAATCTATGGTATAGAGAAACATGGATCCCTTCTGAGTTAACATGGTGAATGGATTAGATATTCATGATAAAATATTAAAAAACCATTGATACTACCCCTCTAAACTATGCAAAATAGTGATATCAATCACCATAGTTAGTCTTGTCCAATATTCACTAGCCTTTTTTGTAGATGGATATATCGATATACACTCTCTTTAGATTATATTACCCCAACAATGAATCCTTTGAAACAAATATTCTATATTTTTAATTTTTTCATATAGATTCTCATTTTTAGGTTTTTTGTATAGTTATTAATTTATCTTGATGATACTAACTTTTATTTCAATATATAATAATATCATCTATAATGAAAGCCACAAACTAATAAAAATAATCTCTAAAGACACTATTAATTAAAACTATGGAAATACTAATAAAAATAATTAGATCAAATGACATAACTATTTGTTAATAGTACTCATACCTTGTTTGGAATTCTGTAACATCAGACATTTTCTCATGTGAACAAAATGTTAAATAATTAGTTTAATTTCTTTTAATGACCCTTAAAATGATGCATAATCAATCTAAGGAGGTCCCAATAGCGTCCAAGCCTCATTGAAATACAATGGACCAAAAAAATAAGACAATAGGCTAGCCTAGAAAGTTTGTGTGAAACTATGCAACCCATTGAACTTTTTTATGTGGCCAGTTGCTTGTTTTGGATAGTGAGGTCTCACATGGTTTGCACATAGTTTGTGTTACCTTGATCCTACCCCAGGTGATGTTCCCTATGTAGATGATCCTTCCCCACAGTTGGTGCATGGTCTGTGAAAACCATGAATCCAAGCCATGTATAGTGCAAAAAGGATGTGAAATTGCCATTTTATCCTTTATTAATGATTTATGTTTTTTATTTCTTATTCCATCATTTCTTCTACCAAAAACTTCTCCCTCTAAGCATGTGATATCCCATCCTCACCAATTTTGGATTTTTACTTAAATCCATCATTTTTCTACAATTTCCTTAACTATAAAAAATTATTTACTTATATATATAAGCTCTATATTTTGACCCTTCTATGTTGAGTTTATTTAATAATTCTTTGTTCTATTTGGGTGTGATGGACTGTTTCCAAATTTTTGGGGTTTAGTTAATCCGGTGTTTTTATTATTTTCTTGTCAAATCTTGTCCTGTTCTCAATCAACTAGAGTTATAAAACATTGAGGTAGGGGTTCAGTGAATTATTTGTGCACTTCATGGATTTTAAGTGGTTTTGATGCTCTCTAGAACCATCCATCGATTCTTCATTCTTGCGTGTTAAATTAATTAAACTTGTTTTCTATGTCATATATGACCCTAACATAAATAGAAACCCATCAATGGGGTGTTCACCAATAGATGGAAACCCCATAGAGTCTAGACTCCTAAATTTTCCATTATTTATATTGTCTAATTTCTTAATTACCAAATATAAAATGGATATTTTCCTAAATATCCTTTTATAATTTGTACTAAGGTTAATGGTTTTCCTTGAGAGTGACCTTTGAGCCCTATGAATCAAGCCCTATACTTTAGTTCATATTCTACATAATTCACATTTATTTCCACTTATATTACATTAAATTTTCAATAGAAATATAGTTCATTACTTTAATTTTTTATATATTCATTTGTAAGAAATTATGTAATGTCAAGTGTGTTTTGATATTCTAAATTTGACCCTCATTTATTTGTGAAACATGTGAATGTACTATTTTTTAATGACACAGTTCACCCTGCTTGTTAGCATGTCCTCTTGAAATTTCAATGAAAACATGTGTTTATCAATGTGATAATTCCATGTGATTATGATTTTATTCAACTGAAAATGTTTATTTCTTATTATATAATTATCATTCTTTATAACATTGAGTTAACATTGTGATAAATTCTTTATGCCATGTTGATGTATTTAGTTGTTTTATATTGATGAATTGAATAACTTGTGGCTTTATAATGATAATTTGATAGCATTAGATTATATATGAATGATTGCATTATGATGCACATTGGATATGTCATTCACTTTTTATGGGATGAGATGAGAACATTTGTCTCAAATTATGGATTAAATGGAAGGACTCACCATGCTAGGTTGGTTACTACTTGAAATGTTGGGAGAAATTATTTAACATTCCATATATGAGCCCTCCGACAGTTTTTATCTATACTTATGAGTGACACAAGTTCCCTATTGGAGGAACTCGGGACAAAATCATTGGCGAGATGGATACGCCATGCTACGGGTAATACTAAGTCCACAATGTGAGATACATGGGATGAGCTACGAGTAACCCTACATCAAGAGATAAAGGGGACACCATATCGGTCACCTTGGATGGAATCATGGTATTTGGTTATTTAGAGACCTACTCAGAGTCATTGGGATTCTATTTAGATCACCTTACACGGGATCAAGACACCCCCACATGATTTGATGGACTTATTGAATATTTTTTCATATGATAGGCATGCTATATTATTATTGTTATTACATTGTTTATTTTGAAAATGTGATAATATCACATAATTTACTAGAACACTTGAATTTTTATATGTGAATTATACACCAATATGATGAACAAGCTTGGGGTAGGCCTTTCTCACTTAGTCTTTCTTAATACTGGACCTTGTATACATATTATGCCTATGCATGTATCCCTTTTCAGAGGTCTAACATAGGCTGATGCTGATGGTAAGGGATAACTATCAATTTAGAAACTTGAACCACGGTTTAAATGTTTATATATTTTTCACTATCCATTAATATATATTCAATCCTAATATTTTTTTGAAATATGAAATGGGAAGGTCTAGACGCTGTAGGTTCTGACCTATCGATATATATATTTCACAACCTACTAAGGTGTCATTCGGTAATTGAGTAGGCTATATAATTTTAGGTATGGATAAAGGGAATATAACTTCGTCTAATTATTTATTTCATTGATCATTTGAAAGGAGTTTGGGGGTAGAATTTTGAGGCAATTATCTGGATTCTATGTAGTAGTTTTTAGTCTCTGTATATTTTTTAATATCTTATAGTATACACTTTGTATCCCATATTCTGATGTGTTCCCATTTATGAATTGAATCATGAAAATTGTAATTTTTTTATATACTATTGATTACTAAGCTTCCATTTGGTTATTTACTCTACATGTCTTACTCCATTAATTTCACTACCGTACGCTTATTCTTACACTTCTGCTAGTTAATACATATACATTGTTTATCGATATGAATATTTGGATATATTATGGAATAGTCTCCCCATAGAAGCATCCGAGGCCTTCATGACTAGTTGGTAACCTATGGATTTGGGGATATGTTCTTGATGTCATGTGTCCATTGTCTTGGTGCATAGTTCAATAACTCTTGAGGAAGGATGCAATGAAGGGGTTTCAGAGAAAGATGTCATCATTAAGTGTGGTGGCCGTACCTAGGCTGTAATGAAGGATCCATAATGAAGATGTTTTTCTATGGGGGGGGGGGGGAAATGTAATACCTCATAATTATGAAATGTTAATTGAAAACATGATATAACTCATCTAAAAAATTCAAACATTTCCTTTATTTAGCCTACCTGATTAGATTTCCACAGTTAAATACGCTTGTCCTAGAGAAGTCATTAGGATTGGTGATCTCTTGAAATTTTTTTCTAGTTTATTTGTGAGTGAAGACAAAACACACTGAAAAAAAGTGTTGGCCTATGGGGATATTCATTAGTCTCATAAGATACCCTGATTAGTAATTTCTTATGGTGTGATTAGAAGGAAACCAAGTTATTATTGGATACCTTTGGGGTCAGATGACTAAGATCATGGCCCATGGAAGGATGAGGCATTAATAATTCTATCATGGGTATATCCTCCTTGTTTAACATCAAATGATGATATCTTAAATGATGTTAAATCTTGGAAAAGTATTTCGATTCGTAGAGTTGATCAAACATGTCATCAATATGAGGTAGAAGATATTTTCTTGATCGTGATCTTGATCATCTTTAGATAATTAACACCAATTTAAATCAATCCATATTTATTATTTATAAATATTACTGGGACACCCCTTGATGACACACTATAAAAATTAATCAATTTCCAAGGATTATGTGGAGTTACATTCTCAA
Organism: Viscum album; assembly: GCA_963277665.1. Lineage (NCBI taxonomy): Eukaryota > Viridiplantae > Streptophyta > Magnoliopsida > Santalales > Viscaceae > Viscum > Viscum album. Next base: position 552,966,957 of record OY728146.1, read on the forward strand.
TCAATGAAACTCTATTAGGTGAATTCAATAGAAAACCTTTGTAAGTGGGATGGGTCCGAGTATGAATTTTATTGGGAACTCTACATAATTTTTTAGTGAATGTCTAGAAACATTTTCTAGAATGAAATTAAAAGGATAAAATAGAATAATCATATAATTGATATTGTGATTATTCCCATCCATTTGAGATAATATCCACTCTTTAATTTGAATAAAAACCAATACAATGGATCGAATTTCCATCAAAATATCATTTTTATCACTGCAATGATAGAAGACCAATGGTTGGTTTTAGATATAAAAATTGAATTATCTTCTTCAATAATTTTATGTTGAATTTATGTTTAGAATTCCAAACCATGCCCAATATAACATCAAATTAAATCATAGGATAAATTAAATGATTTTTTGGATGAAAATCCTCACAAACATTAAACCGAAATGACTTATATACATGAGATGTGATCATCACACAATTATGGGCTTTCACTGGTAATTAACATTTAATTATTTTTGTCTCTTCTAGATACCCATATAAAATTACTCAAATATTAATTAATGGGTTGTTCCAGAGTCATATAAGACATTATATGTTCTAGAGTGAATGATATGTGGACCTATCACAACATTGTTATCACACCCCTCATTAGAAAAAAGTGATCAAATGATATTTACCTTTATCTATTATATTAAGATAATATTGAATTCAATCGTCATAATTATCATTTATATTTTTTCATTGGTCAGTATATTGAACAAAATCCTTCTGTTTGAATCCTTGGAATTTGGGTGGTCCACACTGTTTATTTTTCTCTATATTTACATCATTAGTTTACTTCTTCTCATTACATAATTATTTGATTATTTTATGACCATCCATTCCACACATAAAATATTTAATAGTTACCATTAGATAGTTTACTTCGTGTTTCTTCATACACTTTTATCATAAAAGAAAAAATTATCTTCTTCTCTTAATGGTTTTTATTTATTTTTTAATTATTTTTCCCTTCTTATCAAAACCATGATATTGATACATAATTCCAACATATAATTACTTGTTAATAACACATCAAATAATAAATTTATAGCTAAAAAGTATTATATGTATAATTCTATTTGAATAAATGGTATTAACCAACTGAATAATAAATCTAAATTTCATTATGGATGAATTATAATACAAGAAACGTGCCTCAGAAGCATTGTAAAATTTTCCTCATAAGATCCATAAAATTCATCAACAGTTTTCTTCAGCTCTAAGAAATCCTTATACATCTTCAAATAAAGAATACTAGGAAATTAATTAATAAAATATATGTTCTTGAAATAATCATTGATAATTGAGTCATCTTTAAAATATGACCATGTATTCTTGATGAGATTCCAACATTAAACCACTTCACCTTCCAAATGATAGAAAGAAAAAAATTACTTTTTCATGTTATAAAAAAGGATAATATAAAATATATTTTTAGGGTTATGAATCCATTTATCAGTACCTAGTTGGTTACTAGATACATTGAAAAAAGCAGGAGGTTTCATAATGAAGGAATCAATATAATGTTGTTCCCTCCTTTGATAGTTTATAATTTCATAATATTTAATGGCTTAAAAAAGTTGTGTGAGAATTGTAATGAGATATTTAATTCGATTTCCCACATGCTAATCACAAGTAACATAATATTTTTCTCTTTCAAACTAATCATTAACATTTTTCTTTAAGGTTTCATCCATTTACTAAATCCCAAAATCACAGTGTAAGCAACAATAATCATAGTTTGGAACCACATAATCATTAAAAATCACATATAGAACGTAGAAATTCGGAAAATGTATTTGTAATATATGAATACATAGGGTTATCCAAGGTTATTCATAATAATAATAAATTTATATCCCTTATATAGGTTAAAAAAGTGTTTCTTAATTTCTAATGTATGTTCCTCAGTAGTGTCAACTAAGGTCTACAAAAAAGCTTCTTGTTGTGAACCAAGTAATGATCGAGTCCTATAAATTGTTCCCTCTTTATAGTTATTACCCCTAGATACTACTATTAAGGAGACAATACAACTTTTAGAATATATAAATGGATTTAAATTATTGGAATATACTTTCTCTATCATTTACCAAAATTCTAATAAAATTTCGTATAAGTTAAATTATCCTTAAACTTATCCATATACATTCTATAACGGATCTCACTAATGTTTTCCCATCCAATTTTGGAATTTTTAACTAAAAATATACTCTAATACCAACTATAGTGATATAGGATTTTTGTACATAGAATTTATATCCTTTTTTATGAACATTCATTACATTATATAAACACACACTTGAGGATCGTGATGGTATAATGTCATTGGAAACATGGGAACATACATAGTTAGTTCATACACGAACTAAATAATCTCCCAATATGATCTTAATAACATGATACCTTATTATACATATCATACAGATTAAATTTCCACATAACTTGAAGAAAGGAATCATAATAAACGTTGAGATCAGACGCACAATAATGGTAAATAATAGATATAAGTAAGCATAACATGAGCATAAATGTATGAGAAATGAGAACAATATTTGAAAACCATAACTCGTATATTATAGATAATAATATTGAGTGATAAAATAAATATTATTAGTCCATAATAAATGAATTATAAGGAAATAAAAGAACATGCACCATGAGAGCATAACATTGGCATAAGAAATAAAAAAGTGGCATACACATAACATAGAAAATCATTTCCATCGAAGTCAAGGATCACATTAAAGGATTAAATAGTGGAATGGCTCGACTACTCTAATCATCATAGTAGACACATTTCACTCCCAACACCATAATAGTAGAAAAAGTCCTTTATTAAGCATGGTTTTATCCCCATTCTATCCATATATATCTCATGATACATAAATCATTACACATTTAATTATAGGGAGATATAGGTTCCACATGTTACATAATGAAACACATAAAAATGACTCTTAAAAGATCATAAAATATTAATCATATCATAACCCATGAAATGAAAATGGTTTCATAAAGATTCCATCATACCATAACATGTGGTAAAGGTATTAGTTTCATAATCATTTTATTGTTTCATCATAGGATAACCTATGAATTGAAGTGGGTGTTGTAATCGTTTCATTATGGTATATATAATCGAAGAAAAATTGGTTTCAAATACATGATTCTTTCAAAAGAGAAGAATGTTCATATAAATAATAAGAATGGTATCTTTGGATCAGATCCCTATGAAGTCACACTAAAGATCAATGGCTACCATCTCAGATATAAAATTGTTTTAAATGATCATTTGAAGAATTTCTTGAGGAAAATTTTCTTTTACACATTGAAAAAAATTTCAAAAAATAATGAATTTAAGAAATAGTTTTATTGAAAACATCCTCAAAATATTATTAAGTAATGATCAAAGAAATTATTGGTCGTGATGTTACATAATTCCATTCATTAATTTCACATTAAAATAATGATTAAATTAATATTTTCGGTAAAATCCAAATGATAATTTTTTGGATATTTACATGAATATTAACTTCATAAAATTTCATAAAAATAGTAAAAAATGAATACAAATTCATTTAAAAATTCATTTTGATAATGTTAAAAATATTTTTGAAAACATTTGGAGAAAACATGGATTTGGATGGAAAATGAATTTTTGACCAATGAGAGGAATAAAGGAAATTTTTATTAAAACATTAATTTAAACTATTGAGTATGAAAAAAGAGGAAAATTTAGGGAAATATATATTCTCTAGAAATAAATATTCGAGAAGAAAATTTATCAGTTTATTGAGAGATTGATCTTATGGTTTTATTATAATGGACATAATCATAAACAATCCCAATAAACAATGAGAATGTATCATAAAATAATTTCCTCATTGGTAAATTTGAATTATATAGAACGTGATGGAAAAGAATTAAATAAAACATAAAATATCAAAGGAATATAAAAATTCTGTATATTATGTGTCATAGTGGTTGTATACGTACCTCATTAAATAAGATTGGTTTATAAAATCCAATATATCTCACATAAAATTGATACAAAAATCCCATAATTTTCTATCAAATTCCATCACACATGTTCAAACATAGTTTATAACAAATATAATTTTATTATACATATATTATATAAATAAACTAATTTATATAATACTATATATGATTTTATCATGCACATTTATTACATATTTATTAATAATTCCATGTTAAAGTCTTTTTTTTCGGGCAATAACTACTTTGATTTCATGTATGTTTTGGTTTGTTATTATTGGTACTATTAAATTGACCACAGTACCATAATATGTAGGGTTTTAATGATGACATAATTATCATATATATTCATTGTATATATTTTTACAGTAATCTATAATACATAGATATATAAAATTAAATACATGGTCAATATAGATGTTAGCTCATATGTACACATGAATGATGCTAGAATTTTCATGATAGATTAAAATAAATAAATTTAAATAAAATATTAAAATCCTTGAATAATTTTTATATCTTAATGATAACATATTATCATTAGAACCATCATTTTTTAATTTCCATGTAATGTGAGAATGAATCACATCGCTTTGCGAGTCATGAGTACGCTGTATAGATGACCAACGTTATCGTATTCACAATGAATGGAATGTATGAAGATAGATGTGATATAATAATTAAATAAGTATAAAAATATCATAAATATAATTTATATAATTTTAATTTATCATTATATCTAGCTATGAAAGGCGATGATGGAAAATTAATAACATCGGCTTTTGAGGCGGTTGTCTACCATGGACCTGAACGATGACTTCGTATCAAAATTAAGTGAATAAGATATGGTGGTATGTCACCACCTTAAAACAAAATCCTTTTAGTATATTTAATATACTTAGGTTATTATGTATTTATGTTTTAACATGAATTTTATTAGTTGGTGGAAAAAATAAAATAAAATGCATCGTAAGGGGTGTTACCTCTTTTTCAACAAACCACATCTGGATTGAACCAAATGGATCATTAGATCTTCATTATGACTAAAATAAGGATTATAGTATGGTATTAGGGAATTGAAATTGTGATTTTTGTATATATTTACTGAACCAAAGGGTTTTCTAAGTGTGAATACATGAGAAGTGGTGGCCATTTATAAGTGAGGTGAGAAAAAAACATGTTAGTTTTTTAATGAAAAATGTTTACCCATATGTTATATAAGAAAAAATAGAATAAAAATGTAAATATATCAATACATGATTATTTTATGTCAAAACATTTCCATGCAACTGATATTTTACATGTTTTGTGTCATTTTAAAGCACATTTTATCAATTTAACATTTGGTAAACCAATTTTTACCTTCACTATGTATATATTTTTAGTATTTTTCTTATTTGTAATGAAAAAAAATAATTTTTAAATTATTATATAATATAAATTTTTATTATTAAATATGTGGAATCCATTTTTCCAAATTTATTTCACATATGTAGGAAATTTTAATTTAAAACTATACCTGTTGACATGAAGAGAAAGCGGGTTTCAAAAGATAAAATGACTAAAGGTCAACATGTTTTGTAATATACATATAATAATAAATTATTCTAATGAACTAAATTACATAAATAGAAATATTATTGATGTAATTTTATTTTTAAAATAATTTTTAAAAAATAACATTACAATAATATTTATATAAAATTGTAGTTATAAAAAGCTATTATTTTTAATAATTCACAGATAAAATAATCTTTTTATAAAAATCGAAAAAAATTTCCCCATGATAATTTCAACATGATGATCTAAAAATTTGTGTTTATTTTATTAGAATAATTTTAAAAGAGTTTAAAAAATTGACTTTATTATTGATTAATAAAATAAAAAAAACTTTTTTTAGAAAAATGTTTTATTGAAACATATCAATGCTTTTCTAAATATTTTGTAATTTTTTTATAAATAATTTTTATTTATATAAGTTAATTATAAATAATATTTATAAAATTTTATAATACCTATTAATATCTATATGTTTAATTACTATGTTATAACTACCATATTTAAATAATAATATCAAAAATATATCGGGGTTTGTAGAAACTCTATGTTGCATGTAACACAAGTTATCAAAGAAATTAAATTTAATAAAAAAATTAACAATTCATAAAAAAAGGGTCTTAAAAATAAGTTAGCAAACCTAGATATTCCATCATGGTAGGGTAAAATTCTTCTTCAACCATGTTCTTGAGTATGTACTTTGCAAAAAAACATTTCCTATGAAAAAAATAGTCTTCACATATCAGGGTTGAATGATCACCTACCTAATAATATATTTATTTTAAAATTAATTAGGGATGAAAATGATGATATAATGTTTAGTGAAATTTGGGAAACATTTTTCTCTTCTTAGTAATATCCATGAACATATATTCCCTAATAAAAGTATGTATATAGTCATATTGAATTTCATAGGAGGTGTTGATGGGTTAGACCACATGCATGAATTCAATAGAAACCACTTCTGCTATAAGAACTTCATAAAAAATTTCATTTTTATAGAAATTAATCATTGATGAGTCTTACCCATTATTGGAGTTTGGGAATATACTTTCATTATATAGTTAATCAAATAAGAGATACCCTACCCATTTTGTGGGTAGTGTCAATATGCCTCACTCTTTTCTTGGAAATCTGTGGACCTAGAATCTTTCATTATGTGGGTCCTTTTTGAGTCCTTAAAACATTTTTTAGTTGGTAATTATATTATAAAATTTACTTAATGGTGGATCCACTAGTTGAAGCCCCGAGTCATCCGACTACCATCAATATAATGATCAGATCCAAGCCTCAACAAATTTAGTTAAAACCATAATAATGAAATGAACCAATAAAAGGGTAAACTGAAAATCTATCTCCTACCATGTAATATTAATCCAACGATATATTGTGATAATTGGGTTCCAATATAATTATATACTATGAGGTGTGGTTGGAAATATATTTTTCATATAAAATAATTTCACTGAGAATCTGTCTGGTGCATACCCCACATAGATGACCATCATATCAATCCTACCCTTTTACATAGAATCTCTCAAGTAAATATAACATGAACATTATTTATGTTTATCAATATAATTTTTAGTGAATATAATTATCATAAAAGAAATTTCATGTAGAGAAATTAGTTTTATAAGTTTAGTATGTTTTATATATCCCTATCATTAAGTGAGAGTATATTAAAAACAAAAATTATATGGACAAAGGTCTTGAAAAAAATGATTCAGACAAAAATTTCATTAATGAAATCATAGGTTTCTATAAAGGCCTTAATATAACCGTATAACACTTGAAAATAGCCAACCAGTCTGAATAGGGCCTTCCCCTATAGATGGTTTGAAAATTCTAATGGATAATAAACATAATTGGGGGTTCCAAATTGAAAATCCTACTGCTTTCATGTTGGATATACAAAACACGACCCCGAAATTTACCTTTTAATATGATTCATTCAATAAAAGATCATATTAACTAATGAACATGTCAAATAAGTTATCTGTATAGACTATCCAGTTGACCCTAGGTATCACCTCTCAACCACATTAATCATAGTTCATTTTTTTATTTCATCAAATAGGAAACAAAAATCTCATAGGAGTTTAGTTTAAATAATCTTTGATGACTCCTTTTAAATGGTTATTAAACATAAAAAATGATAAATATATTTACTAGTTTATTAATGGAATGAAAATTTAGGGAAAATGAATCACATCCATGGAATCCCTCGGTAACCAATGACACTTATTTTTGAGTGTAGGAGGTATAATCTACATTCTCCCAAATAGATGTTGGATGAAATAATTCATCAAAAAAATCTCATAGAATGGGGACTCACTATTAAATTCCACATCACAAAGGATTATCCCTATATATTTATGAAACATGTGGATTTTTTTCATGTAAGATATCCTACAACTATTCAAATATAGGTGTATTTTCTTATTACATCAAGAGAGTGATTGCAATTTTTATATAGTTTCATATAGACATATTTCATTGGGCTTCTATGAACACCCCAAAAATATCTAGAACACCTTGAAAGGATTACCCCAATCCCTGGTATAGAGTCATGTATGGAAAAATCCTAGCTCAATGGCCACCCTAATCTCAGGAGAGTGGTGGAATTCTCCAGAATAGATAAATAAGCATGAATATTGATATGTATAGTATGTTATTATTCCAATTTAAAAATGGTGTATACCTAAGAACATATAAATAATTGCAACCATCCCCCTTAATTAAAGATCCTAACATTGAAATGATGGATCTAGCTATCTCAAAGGATTGGTTTATCCAACTTCTTGGATTACTCCTTGATTATTATATTAGAATGGTAATATCACCTCATTTTAAATGATTAAGATACTGAGACGGTCCAAGGGGGGATTTGAATAGTATAAACATTGATAAGTATTTTAAAATAAGAGTTAAATATAAATAAAATTAAATGTTATGTGGCAGAGAATATGGAATGAAAAAAAATAAAAAATAGATATTTTATAGTTCAAATTAAGGAGATCTTATATCCACCCTTCAATTCACCCTACTCCTCAAGAGAAATGGTTTCTAATATACCTAATTTTTTTAATAAATTGACATTTAAATTATAACATACATTTTTTACTGGATTTATAATCAATAATTTTTTTATAGTAGTTATAACTCAGTTACATCCCTGAAATTTTTGTTGATTGAATAACCATATAGAAAATTCATTTTACAATCATAGGAATAAAAAATAATATATACAATTTATATAGGAGAAATAACTGAGACAATAAATGATTTTTTAAGTAAACATATATACATTTCAGGGTTATGATTAATTAAAATTATATGTGATAAATGTAAATGAAAAAATAATCATTACAAAAAAGGATTGTAAATAGTTAATATAGCTTGATTAATTCAACATGATTGGTATTTATCAACAATTATAACAAGTAGGTGGTATTACTTTTTGTAGAATATTTCAATCCAATACATCACAATCATTCCAAAAACATTCATCTAGAAATCTATTTTCATTTATTTACATAAATATATATTTATGTTGAAATTTCTAATGGTCAGTTTAATGATATTTCACAAAATATGAACAATGATTCGGTGTTCCATGGATTCCATATATGATATTTAATTTATAGAGTTAAATAGTTTCCTAAAATTAGATCAATTTTTTATTTATGATTTTATGAAATTAAATTAAAAGGATGCGATATATAAATATAATTACATTTATAAATAAAATATTGTGTAATGAAAAACGTAATTCATGAAAAAGTGAATATTTATTGAATTGTATTATGTTATATCATAAAATAATTCATTCTATATTAAACAATTCTAAAAAATCACTATATGTTCATATAAAATTATTTCACATGAATCAATTAAAACATCGTAAGGATCTTATTTGAGTACAAAATGTTATTTTAAAATTTTAAAAAGACAAAATTGATGTTCTCAAGGTTTTTTCCCATTGTATGGTTCATATGAGTCTTTCTAGATTTTAATTTATACTTTATATCAATTAAAATATATGTCATATAGGTTTTCTTATACATTACAGGTTAATCCTATATTTCATATTAATTTTTTGAGAAAAAAAATCAATTTAAAAAATCATAAGGTTTATTCTTAAGCAAAAAACCTAGAATTAATATTGATAAAACCATAAGCTCATTGAAGTACCGTTTTAAAAAAATTTAAGATTAATTTTAAATATTTGTTAGATTGATTTTTAAATGCTGGTAAGATTCATTCATAAAAATATAAATTGGGAATTTTTAAATTTTTATAACATAAAATTTTAATTGTTTTAATGTTCTATTTTTAAATTTTTATAAGATTCATTTTACATCCATCAAAAGATTAAAATAGTTTTCATAAATGTTGTTATATATGTCTCATTTGAAACATATGAAATTTATAGCAAATTAATTTTGTCGAAATTAATTTTTTTTTTAAAATATAATATAAAATTAATATATGGAATTTATCTACACAAAATATAGAATCCCAAATAACCTAAATAATCAAATATAAATCTCTAGATCTAGTATATTTATTAATAAAAATAAAATAAATAATAAATAAAGTATAATCCCTATTTTTTTTATTATCAATATTATTTTTGTTAATGTAATAGTTGAATACAGTTGTGTGACCAACAGAATAAAAAGAATAATATAGTAAATAGTCAACTATAATAGTGAAACTCAAAATATCATTAGAAATTTCCACTCCAACACTAAAAAAATCCCCCCTTTTGGTCATTTAAAAAAATATTGTTTTTTTAATATTCTAAAAGTAATTTTTCTATAAATTTAAAATTCAAAAAATCATAATTTGAATTGACAATTAAATAATAAATGGCAATTCCTACATAAAAAATCATGATTAATTTATCATTTAAAGTATTTAATTTTTCTTTTAATAACATTAAAGTTACTTTATTTATGGTCAGGATAAAATATTGAAAACATGAAGAAACTAAAAATTAAATAATTTGTACCAGTGGCCAAATAAAGGAAAAAAAATTTCACAAATTTTAAAATATTAATATCCACTAATTTAATTATTATATCAGAATTCAATTTACAATAATTAATCAAATAGATTTTAAAATCTCTTATAAAAAATAAAAAATCTTTAAACAAAATATTTATCACACATACACTTAATGAAATATATTTCATATTTCGTTTGTAATATCTAAAGTCCAAATAAAATTAATTATACCATAAGATTCATATCAAATTGATTGGACTTTAAAATATTATAACATAGTAACTCACTATAAAATATAAATATTTTTTCGTCAACATAAATTTAAATAATAAAAATGTCCCCAGAAAATGTACAATTAAACAATGTAGGTTATACATTACTTTATTAAAATTATTAATTAAAATAAGTTCATAAATTCTTCCATATGAAGATCAATAGTCAATCCTAATACCATAGAATGATTTAGAATATTTAAGAACAAGATTTTGATTTTTTTCATGTTTAAAACTAGGACATTTATAAAAAAACATCTTATTGGAAAATTAATCTATTAATGGAATACATTTAAATCAATTTAATAAATCTTAAAAAATGAATATATATATATATGATAATAATAGCCTTATAGAATATAACAAAGAAATAAATATAAAAGTCTCATGATAACAAAATTATTTTTCTAGAAACAATACTTATTCAACAAATTTTGGATTATTTTTTATATTCTATAAAAATCATTTTTATTGAAAATAGACTTAGTTTTAATAATATGGGAGTTTTTAAGTTGTTCATCTAAATTAAAAACCTAATTTACTGAAAAATGATTATGTTCTTATTATATATAAATAAAAAACTTATCATTTTTAAAGCATCTTGATAATCCCCTTGAAAAAAAGATGAAATAAAATCTAGGTGTTCAAATAAATTCTTTAAAGAATTTAGAATTTTCACTTTATAAAGGAAATCGAAAACAATGATATTCGTATGATGATCAATATTATTTTCAATTATATTTAATTAGGATTATATTTTTCACTACAAATATAATCTTGAGTTACATGTTCTTTAAAATTAAATTAAATTAAATCTTTTATAATCAATTTTATTTTGGAATTATTATTATTTAAATTTTTATCATCATATTTGATACTAATAAAATTTCAATCAACTATAATAATATTATAATAAACTGTATATGGATTTATAATTGTAATAACCTATGAAACTTTCATCTATTAATTTAGAATCAAATTTAATCATGGAATATACATTATTCTAAATATAAAATATAAAATTAAAATATGAAATGTGCATCTTTGGTTTATTTCATATCCATTGTTCATATGTTATTTTGTTATGTAAAAGTATAATAAGTATCCAAATAGATATACATGAATTCATACTCAATTTATTAAAAAAGTATTGTTTTGGTATATTAAATTAATTTAAAATAGGCCTAAATATTTCATGAATAATTATATTCATCTTTTATAATGTTCAATTTTTTTGAGGTGATCTGAGATTTGAAATATTATGAAATTAATGACTTTATTCCCAAAATGTTTTAAATATTATAATTAATATTTCACCACCTATGTGACATAAAATTGAAATAATTAAATAACCAATTATATTTTTAGTTAATTTATAGAAAACTTAAAACACTGATAAATTTTAATTTCTATTTCATAGAAAAATTAATCCATGTAAATCACATAAAATAATTAGTAATAAAAGATGCATATTTTACCATTTAAATAGGTAGTTAAAATAGGTCCAAATATATTTACATGAAAAATTTCAGGATTTATTTCTCCATTCAATTTTTTAATTTATTTTAATCTTCATTTTTTCTTCTTTGGACATATGTATAAATAGTAAATGTTATATTTTTATTCTTTAAATTATGAAAAAATTAATATAGTTAGATGTTTTGACATCCTATGAAACAATCCATAATTATCATGTGTAAACCTCAAATTACATAAAAAAATTCCCTATAAAACTTAAATACACATAAAATTTTGACTTTTTAGATAAAAAAATCAATAGAATAAAAATTATATTTTCTATTAGCATAAAATTGTATATAATAATTTTTAAAACATTGTATTTAAAATTTTAAGACTACAAAACTTTCCATCATTAACTAATTAAAAATGATAATTAGATCATGTTTTAATCAAACAGTATATAATACACTAGAAATAAAAAATAATTATGAAATAATTAATTCAATAAATCCTTTAACTGTAACTTTAGTGTTTTATTTAAATATATAATTCCTACATCAAATTAATTTTAATGTAAAATTTTTTATTTATATCTAGTCATATGTATAGATAATCCACTTTTACTGGGCTAAATTCCATTCATGATACTTTTGTGGGAATTTTTCTTGAAAAATTATCTAGATGACAGTTTTGGGTATAATGAAATTTTGGGTATAATAGGATTATTGAATGACTTTTTTGGTGACCGAACATATTTAAAACATTTAGTTTAATGTAATCATGAAGATAATTAATTAGAAATAAATTATTTCTTATGTACTAATGTTTAATGATATAAAAGAAATTAAATTCTGTAATGAACATTCATTCTACATCTAAAATATGTTATAGTTTATATTCCCACTTTATAACTAAAAAATGGTTTATACACTTTAGTTAATTGTTTATCAAAACTGAAATTTCTTTTTTTTATTTACATTACCCAGAGTCATAGTTTTATTAGATATTTAATTAACTATATTAAAATTTTCTAATAATTCATTAAGCTTTTTAATCTCGCGTTTGAAATTTTCATTCCAATTACGAATAATGTATTTTTCATTAGAATTTGATTCTAAAAGATGGAGTTTCCCATTTTATTGTGTAAGAATAATTTTTTTAGAGAATTAATTATTATATATCTTTAATTATTTCTATAACTCGTCAATTCTTAATATATCTCTTTATAAAAATTTTCTCTTATCCAGTTCAAAAAAAATACATCTTTCAAGTAATAATCCTAATCTGAAATAGAAAGAGAAGCACTATAATTTTTGATTTTTAGAATCCATTAAACTAAAATTATCATAGTTATTTTTAGTTTCCAACATCTCACTCGAATCTGACTCCTCTATGAGAAATCACCAATCAATAATTTCTATTTTCTCCATCATTCATTCTTTAGTTTTAGGAAGTCTAAAAAGACATGTACTTAATTTTACCATTCATGAAAAGTAAATTATAAAATATCATTTTAATAATTTGTGTTAAAATTGATGTTTAATCTTGACTAATCCTTATAATAATACTTTTGGTTGGATATTTTGAAACTATTATTTATTTCATTTTCTTACATAATCTATATAGAATATGATTTACTTCACTATTTGTTTCTCAATAAATTAGAATAAAATGTGTTATATGAAACATTTAAATTACATTTGAATGAAACATTATTCACTTTCTTAGATTCCTCATTTTTTTAGTTCTTTTCTATTCTATACGATTGTTACAATGATTTCATTGAACATGTACCATATTTTTTTCTTTTCTTTATGGAAACATTCCTTAAATGCAACTTTATAGACAAGGATCTCAATATGATTTCAACCAACACTGTATTATCCCTTTAGTCACTGTGATCACACAATACCTTGACAGTACATACAACAATATGAAACATTTAATTAATGATTATTTTTTTTCGAATTTTTAAATATTTTTATTCATCAGGTTACATGACCAGCTTAGTCTTTTTCATCTTGACTATTCCAAAATGGGGTAATAATAATAATCTCAATTTTTCATGGAATTTTTTCCATGATAAAATATGGATCAAAATAGTTGCACAAATAACAAAATACATAAACTATTAAATGCTTAATTTAAAACATAATTTACCATGTTATTACCGGCCAATATATTATGGATAGACTCTGTTAGTTCTTAAGGCTTTAACATTTCAGTCCAGTGAACAATAGTTTGGTGTTTTTGAAAGTTTTCAATTGAATATTTCTAGTATACATAATTATTTCCACTAAAATAAGGTAATATATAAGGAATATACTAATAATTCTATTGTAAACCCAAAATATTAAAAAAATATCATTTATAGAGTTTTTATTACATAGAGAAAAGATCAGATAAACCAAAATATAACTAAAAAATAAACTAGACCTACATATATTATGATAATTTTCTAATTGTTTTACTAGTTTGAGATGATGAGAAGTTCAATTAGGGTGGAATTGACAATATTAAAAATTGAGAATAATTTTAAGATGATTGTTAAATATAAAAAAAATCATTATTAAATATATGCTCATGGGTTGCAAGAAAAATTACATTTAATAGAACTAATTTTTATTGAAGTTTAGAGAAAAGTGATGCTACATATACCCTTAACTTCTCCCTACTCCTTGAGATAAATGTCATCAACTATATGTGACATTTTTATCAGAGTCAAAACTCAATTAAAACGAACATTTTTGACTTTAATTATAATCTTGAACCATAATTCTACTAGGAATCAAAATCAAATTAAAACAATTCCATTTGTGTAGAAATCACAACTTAAATAAATTCTATTAAAATTTGGATATAGAATAATCAACAAAAACTTATTATAGTGGGGCTATAACTGATACAAAATTTACTATTTTATAGTAAAATAAAAATAAAAAATACTTATGATTAAAGAAGACGATATTTAATAAAACTTAATAAAGAAATAAAAATATTGAAAATGATGAATATTAAAAGTTGATGAAACTAAATTACATTAATAATGTGTTTATGATGATATACATTTCATTGTATTCAAAAAAATTATGTAATAGTGATGATAGTGGAAAACATTTAGTTAATTCATTCACAATCATTCTAGAAAACATCTTCGTATGGTGCCACTTTAATTTATTTAATTCAATCATTATTTATAGAAATATTTTGAAATGTTAATATCATAATTTTCTCTAAAACCCAATAAATGGTTTGATTAGTTATTCTTTCTAAATTTTTATGTCAATTGTAAATTTTATATAATTTCACCATTTTGAAGCACAAATATTTATTTAAACCTTTATAAAATAAAAAATCCCCTAATATATATATATATAATACATTAAAATATAAACTATACCTGATGAGGAAATGTGTATACTCATTTCCAAACTCTCAGGTATATATTCTAAAAAACATACTATTTGATAAAATCTTAATTGAAATCATTGAAATATCATACTAAATGATTTAATAAGAATAAATTAATATGTATAAAGAATAAAATATGATTTCATAAGGATTTCTGAATACATTGAAAATATAAAAAATATGCTTTAATGTTTTTTGTCCCATTTAATATTCATATTAAACTTTATAGTGTTTGTCTTTGAATTTTTATGATTTAACTAAGACATTATAAGGTTATACATATAAATAATTTTTTTAATCTTATAAAATCAAACAATATATTTTTTAAAACCAAATGGATCAGTAATTAATCACGAAACTGAGAATAAAAATCAAAATGAAAGAACCATATGTTCAAAGAAGAAATTCTATAGATTTTTGTATGAATCACTTTTAAAAAATCATAAGATTCATTTTTATATGTTTGAATAGAAATTTTTATATATTTATAAAATTAAATTTTAATAATTCATAGGAGTCACTGTATAAATTTCAAAATATTAATTTTCTATGATTTTTAAGGGTAATGTGATTTCGATAAAAAAATTACAAATTTATTTGAGTAATTTCACATATAATTTTCATGGGAAATTAAATTTCCTTAGAGTAATTTTCTTTAATACAACAGAAAAAAATTATAAATTTAATTTATCAATAATTAATATAAATAACAAAATAACAAAATTAAACATATATAATCCATAATAGAAAACACGATTCTCAAAAAAATCCAATATCCTAATTAATGAACTAATAAAACAGTTTTTTTGTTATAATCAAATAATTATGTAACCTTTATAATAATCAAATAATGTTATGTAATTATCTAAATCAAAATGAATAAGATAATAAAGTGTAAACTCTAATTATAAAACACTAACAATAGCCTATAGGATCAACCCATTCACTAACACAATTTGGAGTCCAAATCCACTATAGTTTTTCCATTATAATACATTGTAGTCCCAAAATACTTCTTCCATATTCTATGATAGTACTCAATTTCTTTTTCCATCATGATTGTGTTTATTAGATTCACCACTTTTAATTTCCTTTATTATTAAAATTTTTGAAGGCCAATTAGTTTTTTTATTTCAATAATTGGGATTTTAATTTATCTATTATAAGTAAAATGAAATAAATTATGTAAATAATTAAAAATATATTTCAAGTAAAGCATGCGTGATGTAGGCCTCATATACAAAATATATAAATTAGTGGTTTAGGATAAGTAATTTTTATAATTTTTTTATCATAGAACTTATATGGTATCTTAGTATATTCATTTATAGAGAGTTATTCTTATGAAGAACTTTATTTATACAGATATTTTTCAATATTGGAAAAAGAGCCATTAGAGAATAAAAAATCCAAAAAAACCTTCAATATATTGAATAAGTCCCCCACTTTTCATATATATAGGTGTAGGGTTATTATGCATATCATTTATAAATTATACAAGTAGCATTCTATTCAATAGAACTTGATCCTCCTTATTACAATTGGATCAACATTTGTGGTGGGTCATTTTTTGGTTCCTAAATAATAATTTAAAGTCACATTAAATATTTGAAGGGAAAATAACTAATGAAAATTTTATTATTAGAATATATGATTATTATTATCAAATAAAATCTCTCAATTTATTATAATCCTTTTAGATATTGAAAATAGTTTTTGATGGCCAATAAATCATACTATAGATATTTATACATCACATTGATGTGAATATCTCACAAATGGGTAACATTCCAAGTAAATTGAAACCGTTCACACACATATCATATAAATATATTATGGAAACAAAAATATATCAAATCTTAGAAAATAATTTGTGGTGAAAAGACATGAATCCATTATGTCTATGAAACATTAACCCACAAGGTATTTCACATGATAAAATATATTGAAGATCTTTCATGGCCATTAAACATTTCATGGATGCAAATCACTTTACAACATCATTACAAAGAATTTAAGTTGTCATGAAAATACTATGAAACTATATATTATAGTTATATGATAATGTGATATTCCTATAAATATTAGACATTCAATTTGAGAAGAATCACATAGAAAAGTGTAATTTTTTAATACTACATAAATTTAGAGATAAGAATCACATTGTATGTGAATCATTTACTATGTCGGGGAATTTAATGAAAATTCCCTAAGGAATATTCTATGATTCAATTTAAAATAAGTAGGTGTAATTATAATCACACAAGAAATTCCAAATAATACTCATCCAACACAGATTTATTACCTTCCAACTAATGTTAATCCATGTTTTCTAACTATACAATTAGCCTCCTTGGTCTACACAATGACCCCTTTAACTCCAAAATGGATTCCTATTAGGTGTTATACCTAATCATTCCACATCAATACATTTCCTTCATGAAACCTATCTTCATGAAATATCTATTTACCAATAAAAAAGTGGGTAACTATATATAAGACTCATATTTGGCATATTTCTCAACCCATACTCATTGGGACACATCCCTTTGAGTTTATTCATCATTAATTTTTAGGTTTCGAGTAGAATGGAGGTTTATTCACTTACATGGGAATCCCATTATTTGTAAGCCCCAATAATACCCACTAATGTTTAGTTACAAGAAAACATGATTTACAATAAAGAGGAAAACAAGTGTATGTCCCAAAAGAACCATCACTATGCTCCTTTTCCATAACAGTTTTAACTATAAGTAATTATAGTTCAAGGAATATATTTCTTACATCATTATATTAAATTGAATAGGATATCCATCACAAAAGACCATAAACTATAAAACTTAAACTATGTCATCCTTATTCATAACAAATATTATTTGAAGGACACCTATTTTAGGTTCAATCTGAATTCCCTAATTCATCTAGGATGTTTGATAGTTAAAGTAACTTCATTTATACTTAACATAATGACTTCAAATTGAGAAACACATGCATTACATATAATGTAAATCTATTGGGAATAGGTTTTTAACATAAAAGGATATTTATCTAGCCACAGATCTATGAATTCAATGTTATATTATATAATACATTAAAAATGATGATAATAATCTTAGAATATTATTATACAATTGATCTTAAAGGGAATTTATATTATTTATGAATGAATGATCGTATAAGGATCTTCAATTGGACATGGTTGCATTATTTAAAAGGGAAATACCATGTTCTTAGTCACATGAAATAAAAAGGTATGAAACAATATATAAGTTGGCATTAAACTATTTGTGTTCAGATTCCCTTCATTAGGATATAAAAAATTTCATTATCATTGGAGAAATCCGAATTGAAAAAATCTTACCACCACCTTAAATGGTGATAAATTATATATTACCTAATAATTTACAATTAAACTATCACATAACAAACTAGAAAAATAATTATGCTCAATATTATATATATATATATATTTGTTTATATTGATTCATGGTTTTGATATAGTTCTTAAAAATAGGTATATATTATTATAAATATTACTCAAAATGATTCAAAAATATCTATTAAATATATAGGAGATTATCTAACTAAGAATAAATACCCTTATATTGATTATACTACCTTTAATAATTTAAAAAAATTAACCATAAAAATTTTCATTTGTATGTCCAATCTATCACATTAATTTTGGAATATAAGTCC
This sequence comes from Viscum album, assembly GCA_963277665.1. Classification (NCBI taxonomy): domain Eukaryota; kingdom Viridiplantae; phylum Streptophyta; class Magnoliopsida; order Santalales; family Viscaceae; genus Viscum; species Viscum album. The sequence continues at coordinate 552,986,412 of OY728146.1, forward strand.
AATCCAACTCCAATTGCATGGGTGAAGGGACCCATTAGAAACTATCATTTGTTATATAAATAGTACCCTTGATTATAGGTGTGTGAATGTTTGAGGAATATGGGATTATTTGGATGAACATTTCTATACATATTTGAATATAAATTTATTGATGGAAACAAAATAATTGTAGAAGAAATTTTCACAACAAGAATGTTTATTAGTTTTTTATACATGAAACAAGAATAATGTTCACTTATTAAAGTTTGAATACAACATATATTAGTAATAAAATCTTATAAAAATCTTATTTATGTTAAAAATAGTTGGAAGAACATAGTTTTTAGATGAATATGACAATGTATGTATTATATATAAATAATGTGAAATGGGGCATATTAAAAATCATGCATACTATTCATGAAATAATAATTATGAAATATGGTGTGTATTTACCAAAAAACCAAATTATGGAATAATTAAGGAAAATTAAATTTAATAAATAAATAATTAAATGACTTATTTTAACTCCCAAGTAAATTTATACATAAAATACTAAACACTACTATCCATTTCATTAGGATTCACAATTATTTTCAACATAAAACCTAATTAGAACTCCCCAATTTTTTATGATAGGGCTGCATTAGTGTTTGGTTTGATGGATTCATGGGTTGTTTATGTGGTGTGTGTGGGGGAGGAAAAATAATACTGAAATAACATGTATTATCCAATGGGTTATTCATTATTTTTGTATGTTACCACCATCAGTGACTACATATAGCATTCTAAGAATAATGCTACCATATTATAGGAGACCTATGAGGTATGATGATAAGGTTCATGACCCATGGTGGTCAAGTCATATAAATTGGTTTCAAATCCAATAACAAACTAGATGTTTTTATAAACTTATTGGTTTGGTGGTTTTGGGTCCATAATGAGGGAATTGTTCTTTAAATTGGGGGTGGAGGAGTGGGACACACCATGAAAAATGAATCTTAAAAAACAATTTATAGTCATGTAAATAATGTGAATGGTTTTTTATATAAAATATCTAATTTTAACTCCATGGTTAATTCTTCTTATCCTAGATTAGTGTTTGGATGGGTGACCTCAAGTGAAGTTTTCCAGGGTGTATTTGATTGAGGAAAAAAGAACATCAAAAAAAATGAGTTGGCCTATAGGGATAGTAATTATTATGATAAGGGAATCCAGTCGGTAGTATCCTATGGTATTCTATAAAAGGAACTTAGGTTTAATATGAGACCCATGAGGTCACATTATCAGGTTCTTGGCACGAGAATGTTGATTATTTGGAAAAAATTTACTAATCCGAATTCTACACCTATGATTGAAAAATATCTGTTGAATCTCCATGTTAAACCACCATATAAATATTGATAATATTTAACATATTATATCTCCCTATATGTACATAGTTCTCAACAAGGATGATAATTGCGGAGGATTCTACCATTGAGAGGGAGTAAATTTTTATGATAATAAGGGGGAGATGCTAGACAAGTTGAATAAAAACATTGAAAGATGAAGATTGGGGTGGAGGGGTTTTATTATATTATTGGTTTATAGAGTTGAATAATTATGTTGATGTCCTGCGATAAGTTTATAAATTCATATATAACATTTATATTATACCCAAAAAAATAGATCATATAGATTTAATGATTAATGTTTGATATTATATTTCAATTTATGTATTTTTGTAGATTTTGAGTATATAAAATATACTTAAAAAAATTATAAATAATATAGGGATTTACAATAAAATAAAATGTTGGGGGTGATCAATCCAAAATTTATCAAGTGAGTATAACATTGAAATATTATTTGGAAGTTTTTAAATTATTATAAATTGGATTCATTGGATGAAATATAACTCTGGTACAATTTAGAATATGTTGAGAAATATTTTGGTGAGTTTTAGAGTTGATTTAGTAGAGAAGATAATTAATATGGTTACACTATGATTATATTTATATAATATCATTAGTTGGCTGAAAATACTATTCCATAACGAAAAAAATTATGACCTAATTTTTTTATTGTAATATTGAAATCTAAAGTATCTTTGTAGCTATATGTGTAATATATTAGACATCATGGTGGTATATGAATCTAAATTTAATGATTAGTCTAGTATATTATTTCACACTTCTAAATTACACCATAAATGAAGACTATGGTTTTGGGAAAAATAAATAATGAAAAATGGAATGATATGATAGGTAGAGAATAGGGTTTCCCAAATAATTTTTTTGGGATAATAATTAGGATAAATGATCTTATATTTTATCTAGAGGCTATACTTTCTTCAATCATAGATTATGGTTCCATAATAAGAATTATTAAATCTTAATTTTTATATATAAAAGTACTTTTAAATAATTATATTCTTGATTCCATTAATATAAAATAATTATTGAGAAATTAATTTTCAAGAGATATGTAAATTATAAAGAAATAAACTATAATCAACCTTGTTACACGATTATTGTAGATATTATTATAATCATGGTGTTTGAATATTTTTCAATTAGAGATATATTTTCTTGATTTTTGAGATATTTCAAAATACTCTTATGGATTAATTTGAGGTTTGGTCATGATATGACATGTGGAATAACTTGTTAATTATTTATAGTAAAGAGATAAAATGGTTTTATTTAGAATAAAATGATTAAAATACACTAATGTGAATTTAGAGTAAAAAACAAGAGGTACAATATCTATAAATCTATAATTTTCTATAGTTTTTGGTTTTAATTACAATTTTTTATGTTATTAATTATATAGATTTATTATAGAATATTTAGGTAATGGTAAATACATGAGATAGTTTGTTTATATAAATTCATTATTGAATTTTAACCAAAAAATTTCATATAAGTTATATTTTTATATCCCTATAATAATAAATTGGGAATAGATATATGAGGAGAGATTAATCCTTGTATTTTGTAATGAGTCAATCTAGTAATTTTTAATCATGTAAAAATGATTTAGTGATTTTGTAATAATCTTTGTTAAATTGACCCGCCTCATCAATTGACTAGATCAACACTTAGCCTGAAGGCAGACCCTGATCCCCATAGACTAGAAACATTTTACTAGGTTTAAAGTACGCATAAATGGGAAGGGTTTCATGTATATATAAAAATTAAAATATACTACAAGACATATTCATAATCCAACATGACCTGTACATACATTTGAAATATACACATAGAAAATATGAAAATACAAAACAATAAACTAGACAATCAAGGTATAGTACAAATAAACATGTATTTCATCTAGTAAATACAACATATATTTTTATAGATGGATGTAGAAATAAATAAAACAAAAATTAAATATATATTTTGTCCGATCAATCAAATACAACACATTCAAAATAAAATAAAACCAAAATAGACCCCAAATTCCCTATGCAACCCATACATAAACACTTCATCCCACAACACCTAACAATATAAATAAATTAAAATTAAAAATATTTAGCACAATAATAGAAAATAGGAATGTTGTATATACACCTATATAGTGATAAATATTTATGGTGTGATCTAAACATTGTGTGTTGGATTTTGAAAGGATTCTATGCAATCCCCTTAGTGAAATTTATCATATATTTCATTTTAATCCTAAAATATAAAAATAACCTCTTCAATTTTGGTTGAGTTGGAATAAATAAATCAAGAGACTTGTTGTATGATTTTTCTTTTTTTAAATCATAAAACTACACCATTATATAAACTAGGAATACATTTTTTGAAATATTACATTTCAAATACCACTGTTATCATGTATTTATTTATCATTTCATTTAAACCATTAAAATAGGTCTTTTAAAATACAAGAATAATAATTCATCAATTTCCCCCTCTTTCATGAAAATCTTTCCCAAAATTTGAATAAAAAATAATCAACACATTCAATTATAAACCAACCATATTAAATTATATTAGAAACAATTTCGATGTAATAAAAAATAACTTCCATTTTCAAATATAAACATTAAATTAAACTAGATAACAAATTGGAATAAAAAAGGGAAAAAATTATAATAATGGTTCTATGAGATCTAGGAAAGCAATGGATAAAAATAAGTCATTGAAAAATATCCTCAAAATCATCCTATATAGTATTCAGTACCATGGGGAAATATTTATGTTCATATATGAATGATACTACACCTAATATCATTTTAAACACTCAATCTTGGCGCTCCCAATTGAGAATTATATAATAATCATATAAAACCCTCTTAAGGTCTATTGAGTTAAACATAAACCCATATGATGCTTGAAATCTCTTGAGTTACTATATAGTTAGTGCACACTGGGATATAAAAACATAATTCGAAATATTTTACTAAGCTACCTATTATATCATGATATTAAACAATATAGGTGATAAAAAAACAGGGTGTGATGGAATAAAAATAAATAACAATATTTAAACTCTTTAATAAAATGCATATCATATCCTAAACCCTTTCTTGAATTTTTTTTTTCATTCATGGAGTTTTATTATAATATAATTTAATTATAAACATTTCTTTCTAGGTCTAAAATATAAGTGTGCATAAATTACAATAACAATAGACTCATGTGATGGACTAAAAACTCTTAATGAAAATTCATTTCTAAATGAACACCATACCTTTACCAAAAATCATGGAATAGAAATACACTATTCATAATTTGAAATATAATTTTAAAAGTATCGTTTTTGTTTAATTATCAAACCATAACATGAAATCTAAAATTTAACCAACACATTTTCATTACAAGTTTCAAAAATTTCATATAAAAAATTATTATTTAAACCGTTTAAATAGGGGAAAGACACCCACTTTTATCAAGTGTCTGTAACAAAAATAATAGATCATTTTTTACAAAAACTTCAGTTCCATTAATAACATGAAAAACATAAAAAATATTTAAATTTCTACTCAAGAATTTTCAAAAGCACATAGAATGAATCACATTAATTATAAACCAATATAAAAAATTCAGTGAAAATCATTCTTATTCGATGCCTTTGAATTCATATAGAAACTAGTAACAACCAATGATGAGATTATTGTATTATTATAAATATACATGAAATAATTAAAAATAACTTTTATTACTTGATATATAATATAATAAATTTCATATAGTAACACATACCAATTCTAAGGGGAATAACATTTTAAAGCATCAAATTTGATTTAGAAATATAAATTAGAAATTGAGATATCCTAAAAAATACTAAGGCATCAAAATCCCAAAAATTAAAACTAACACAATCATTAAAAATAATCCCTAGGTATTCTAGGGTTTCTGAGAAAAGTAAAAATTATGGGGAAATGAAGAAAAAAAGAAGAGGGAAGATAAAAGATGATTATAAACCTCTTAATCTTATATGAATTAATGAAAAAAGTGTGTGTTATTGAATAATAGAGAAGATATATCACTCCTTATATTACCCATGGTAGAATGCATTGTGGAGATGGGAATAAAGTAGGAAAACACCTAAATATTTCTATAGGGGAAAATGGTAAAAGAACCAATATAATAAACAAGTCAAGTAAATTAAATGATAAATCCTTCAGAATGTGGCTTAATACCCATATTTTTACACCCAAAACACTAAATAATTCATATTGTATCATGGAGAACCAAACAAAGATATATTTGTGGGACCATGAGCATTTCATAAGCTAATGTGCTTTGACCCCCACTATATTGTATTGACCCTCCTAACCAAACCCCTATAGTTTAGCCACCTTAAACACATAATAGACACCTAATTACAAATGGGAAGCCCTAATTAGAATATAAAGACCCTATATAATGTGTCACATATCCTGAAATGAAAACATACCTCATCATAAAAAAAATTCAAATTGGAAGGTGATAAATGAGAATAAGATCCTACTATTTATTATGAGGTAAAGATATTTTTATTTTGAATTTATCTTTTTCTTCTGATTGGTTGTGAGGGAATAGTGATATCATGTGAGTTTTAGGGGGTTTTCATTGCTTTTTAAGATCTTATATTATCATTTTATGAAATGAAATATTTGTCATTTTTAGAATAAATTCTGAGACCCATGACACATGGTTTAAGTAAAGCATTTGAGGTTGGAAATTCATCATCAGGAGGCCCCAAAGTTTTATGAAACCATGTATCATGTGGTTAAAACCCTTGTAATATCTTATATAATTTCGATAGAGGCTCTACATGTGGTCGAAAGATAATTTTTCGAACAATGCACTATGATCATGCGAGGTCCCCCTTGAGGCTGTAAAGGTTGAACAACTGGCGTCCAGTTTAGACATTAGTGAAACCAAACTGTATGAACCTGTGTTATTGGGAGATTGGACATTTTTTCATTAATTATTTAAAAACAAAAACCATATCATTATTTATTTTATCCAGCAGACATGGGGTATACCATTTGGGATTTCTTTATCTCACTAAGTGAGTAATTGAGGGATCTTCCTCGTCCAAACTCGAATTTGAACACTTTTTATCTTTTTTGATCCATTATGGTAAGTTATTTGATAAACTTATTTAATTCAACATTTTCAATAAAATCTATAGACTTATCTATGGGAAATATAATATTCCCTATTCCAAAGGTTTTTGGTTGTTTATCATTTTTCTACTGATCTAGATCATACCAAAGGATCATTCTAGATTACTATTCGATTACGGACCTATGTTAGGTAGTCTAGACCATTTTAAATAGGTTTAGTGTTTATTTTGACAGATTATATTGGAATGTATGCCAAAAAAATAGGTTTTCACCCCTAAAATTAGTGTAATTCATTAATGGAAGGAATTCGAACCCTTTTATGTTTCTTGCTAGTAAATGTTTTTATCATTGGAGGATACTACACCCAATTTAGCCCACACAAGGGGTGTTTCTTGGAATATGGAAAATTTTATACCACCCTACTACTGAGTGTGAGCCCTACACTTATTTTGAGAGCCTAGAAAATTTTAATTAGAGTTTAAGGATTAATTAGGATAATTTCATATCTTCATTACATGTGTTTTCTCAATGTTTAATTGGATGATTTTTAAATGGATTTTATAGTAATTGTGGAAATTATTTTGAAGAAAAAATGTAATAATAATGTTTATGAAATTAAAATTCAATTGAGATAATTAATTTATTATAGTATTGAATTCATTGGATGATATCCCTAGATCATAACATCATTTTATTCCTTGGACATTTCTACTATATGGTTCTCGATAAGAGTTCAACCAACCTAAAATTCTCTAGTAGGAATATTGTAATCGATACCATGTATGAAAAAAACACCAAGCACATAATAAATTATGATATCCCAATAATTTATAATAGATTCAATATTTTAATGAAAATACTTATAATTTATATCATTCAATGCATGTGATATTGAGTTAGTGTGTGACACACGCAACATTGAGTTTCTTGAATAGAGGGTGCTACATGTAATACCAAGTTTTACTAAATATAAATATATTCAAAAAATATTATTATTTAAGTTGACAATACATATCCTAGAAATTAAATCAGTGTTTATTAATATAACTAATAAACATATGAAGATACTTTTTTTTAAAAATATAAAAGGAATTAATTAGTTAACAATTAATTAGAAATGAAAATATCAACTAAATTTGGTCAAAACCACCAATGTAAACATAATTGTTTATGTACTTGTATAAAAAATGGTAATAAGTGAAATAAAATTAATTATAAAAATGAAAAAGTTTCATAATTAATTAAATAATTATCATAATTTTATTATTCAAGAATATAAAGACACACGATACAAATTGGATGTGAGGTAAGTGATTTCCATCTCCCTCTTTACATTTACGATATAATTGTAATGTCTAACACTAAATTAGTCTGATGTATCCACTAATAATTTTAATACATAATTCTAAGAATTTGTTTTACTTCATCGTAGTTTTAGTTTCATTGTAAATTATTTCTTCTAATGGTATTTGAATTGACTGTTACCATGTGAAAGATAATTTCATAACAAAGTTTTTTTACAATGGGTTATATTACTTCCTCATAGTCATTAAAATTATATGATTATGTTTCTAATTAAATTTTTTACTACCTATTATTTTATTTCCACTTATTATATATGAATTTACATTTTACACACTTAATCTATTCATTGATTTATTTTTAAATAAATGTTATGGTATTTCCAAGGGAATACTTTATAATTCTATTTAGATCAGGATTTCTTACACTTGAATTTCAATTAGAGGAAATTATTTTATCATTTTATAATAATTTTTTTATTTTATTATACTATAGTCATTTAATACTCATTTAATGTGATAGACCCAGTTTCCACCACTTTGTACTCAAAATGTTTTTAATTTTTTTTAAGAAAACCCAGCTTCATCTCTCGCTTTTGCTGGGGAGCTGTTGTTCTTCTAAAAATAATTTTTTACTAAAATGTTTCAAAATATATATTCGTACCCATTTTAAAATGATATAGTTTATAAATATTTCCATCTTTTTCTTCTACAATTTTTTTCAATGGAAAATTCTTTTCTGTTTTAGAATGAGGATGTTTCTATCCTTTTTACCCTTGAAAATGGAATATTCATTTTTTACCTCATAGTACATGAATGTATTCATCCATCGTTATCTCATAGAAGATTAATTTTCATGTTTAAAAGGTTAAATTTCAGATGTTAAATTTTATTATTAATGTTTTTGGGTCTTTTAATTCATATGTAAGGTATTTTTTCTCAATTTACATTCCATTGATCCAAATTGGTTATTATGCACCAGTTCACTTTTATTTGGTGTATATACCACCCTTTAACATGTTATATAATGAATATTCTTACTATCTTGATATTTTATGATTCATTTGACATCATTAATTTATAAAATAGTTTGACTCAAATGTTTCAATGTTGTATGTGACTCTTTGAAAATTTTAATTATTATTTTCCATAAGAATGTTTTAATGGTCGTCAACTTGTATTTCAATTCATCAACATCAACAACACTTATTTCTAGTTATCATCAATGAAGAATTATTTGTATGTATATATTTATTATTCAATTTTTATATTTGATGGGGCATATTATTTATTTTGATTTATGTTTTGAGGACTGCATTGGAAAGGTATCGATTAGTGGGCCCTAGATTTTATATACCCCCACAATGCACTGATAGGTTCTCATGAGAAAAAATCTTTTCACAAATTATATGGGTTTCTATCCATGGGTTTAAAACGTCTTTGTCATGACCCGGCCCTACTCGGGCTCGAGCCGCAACTACCCCAAGCCCGCCTCCATAGGCCAGGGGCTGGCGACCAGTGCCGAAGGCACAACAACTCGGGGAGGCCTTTGCCTAAGCACCTGTACACACGCACACGCAGAAAAATCAATGAAAAAGTGCAGAGTAAAAGAAAAGACATGTAAAGAAAAGGGAAACTGCTATATATATACCACAAACGTGCATCGACCTCTAAATAGTACAAAGTACAGTACTGAAAAGGAAAAAAGGGGCAACACACGCGCCCAACCAAAAGTGCCACAACCCGGCAATAGGTAAACAAAAGAAACAACTGACGTGTCTCACACCTGGAACCCGGCCACGACCACCGCACACGGTCCAAGCTCCCGAACTCCTATGCTCCACTGAAGTCATGCTCCACCTTTCCGTCGTCTGCAAGGGTACACCAAGTGCGGGCAAAGCCCAAGTAGGGGTGAGTGTAAAAATACTCAGTAGGATACCCTGAAGGCTTGAGGGAGCAACAAAGGAGGTACCGAAGGGTGAGTAGTAGAGCGAACAGGGAAAGTAAAGGAGTACAACTGAATGTGCAGTAAAGAGTCCAGCTCAACCCAACAAGAGAAAGGAGGTAGCCTCGTCCAGGAACAAGGAGATAGAAACAGTGAGAAGATAAACTTCCCGTCAAGTCTTCACTACCTATAGCAGGAGAGTAGACTCTTCTAACCATGAGAAGCTAGACACCGAAAGCACGTGGCATACCCCGCGCATCTTCACCTCTTCTGGAGGGAGAGTAAACAAGCCCAAGAAGTGGGTACTCGAACAAGGTATATACATATCCTTATGCTCAACCGAGAAGCCCGAACAACGTCGTAAGGGGATCTCCATCCCGTAGCTCAGCCCAAGAATAGAGTAGCCAACAGTCCCAGACATAACCATCATCATCACCCAGCATCTCACATGCCTGCCCCGAACTAGAGGACAAGGGGTTCAGTCACCGCACTTCGACACTATCCGCTTTGGGCGGCACTTACTCGCCCGCATGGTTTTAGATCGCGTCCCAAGAACGCGTCTTGGTGGGGAAATTGCCCCTCATACTTGAGAGTTCTGAGGCGAACGTCAAACCACCTCGTCACTGCCCCACAGTCGAGAGGTCTCCTCAAAGTCAAAGTCGTCACAACACTGACCCGAATACCCAAGGGTCTCGCTCTGGTAATCACGGGGGAAAGCCACAGACTGGCCTAGTAGAAAGGACTACATCTGGAATGCCAACCGGTGTCCCCACTGCCCAGCCATGCTGGAAGGTAGTTCATAACCAGATATCGGGTGACCCACAGCCCAGCCCTGCTGGAGGGTAAACCATAATACATCACCAGGCGACCCACTGCCCAGCCCTACTGGAGGGTAGACCTTAACATATCATCAGGAGACCCACTGCCCAACCCTGCTGGAGGGTAGACCTGGAATAAGTTGATAGGCAACCCACTACCCAGCCATGCTAGAGGGTAGACCTGGAACTAGATGACGGGAAACCCACTGCCCATCCCTACTGGAGGGTAGACCCTAAAAGGTCATCGGGTGGCCCACTGCCCAGAACCTGCTGGAGGGTAGACCCTAATAGCGTCGGGTGACCCACTGCCCAGTCTCTGCTGAAGGGTAGACCCTAAGAGCATTAGGTGACCCACTGCCCAGTCTCTGCTGGAGGGCAAACCCTAGAAATCAGTGAGCAACCCACTGCCCAGCCCTCCTGGAGGGTAAACCCTAGAAGTCGATGAGTAACCCACTGCCCAGCCCCGCTGGAGGGTAAAACTTAGAACTGTCCTGGCCATCCCCACTGGAGGGTACAACACTGGCCAACCGAACATGGAGTGGGTATCGTACGACCACCCAACTCCAGCACAACTCACCCAAAGGTGTTTCAGCGCCTGTTCCATCACTGGGTGTCACCAGCACCGGTATCGGCCGATCCATCGAGAACAAGACCAGGGGGAGACCGCTCAACCCTACTGGTCAGACAAAAGAGCCCCAGGCCAGGGTAAACTTCACCCTGCTGGTCAAACAAACAAGCACAAAGCCAGGGGAAAACTCCACCCTGCTGGTCAAAAAAACGAGCACAGAGGGACCCTCTACGCCGCGAGTGGTCCAAGTACGCAAAGCAGAACACGACACGCATTTGGGGCCCACACGATTTGTGGCCCCAAGTCAACCCCAACCAAGCGCCCGAACGTCTTAGGTACAAACCACACGTACCTCCAAGCGCTCCCGTATACTCCCAGAGTATACCTCGTTCTAGCCCAAAGGCTATCGTGCACACGGCACCCAGCGTCAATGCGAAGGCGTGATGTAACAACTCCACCTCAAAGGCCCAGGCACGACCAACCACATCTCGTGAACCATTTACATCACTCTCCTAAGAGTGCGCGATCACACGCTAAGGGTCCGCTATAGACAAAGTAGGGAGAAACACCACTAGAGCACCTTCCAAGATCCACATTCAACAAGATCGTGCAAGAGGTACCGCACAACCAAACAGATTGAACCGTTGTAATCCTCGCAAAAAAAAAACACGCGAGATCCACTACATACTTTCCTCTAATGGATTTCCGATGGAAATTTCGCCAACACCGCCTCACACCCAAACGACGTCCCATGATCCCGAGCCTCGGCCCCGGAAATAGTCAGGCGCACCACACCATTGCGATTCCCTCGGGAAAACACATCAAAAGCACTACTCACTTGAGTGCAATAGATATCTGGAGAAAAAGATGCATCTCGGCGCACCGCACACGAGCGGTGCCACGTGGGACCCGTATCCCGGTCCTGAAACTCAATGAATGGATCGCACCGTTGCGATCCCCTCGAAAAAGTACACGAAATGGACTATTCACTTGTCCAAAACGGTCGCCCGGTGATAAAACTGGAAATCTCCGTCGACTCCCGAAACAGCCCTCGTGGGGCCCGCACCGTCGTGCAGAATTACAGCGGGCAGATTGCGCCTACGCGATGCCCTCGGAAAAACACCCAATATTGACTGCTCGCTCGCCCTGAATGGACGTCCGAGGAAAAAGCTGCTAAAAGCTGCACGCAGCTCACAAGACGGGCCGTGGGGCCCACGCTTCAACTTCGGCCTCAACGCCTGGAACCACCCTAGAAGGCTCCGCCTCGGCGCCAGGGTTCCAACACCGCTGACGGTGATTAAATCGGACGTCGGACGCGTCCGCGCCGTCCAAAACAAGATTCTCGGGGAAAACGCTCATCCACTGAAGGACACGTCGCGCATCTGTGGCCCTTCGTTTCTGGAATTAAAATTTCTTGAAACTTGCTCTAATCATTCCTCACGACGCAAGGTCCACGCTGCCGCTGACGGCGCGCAAAACGGAGGCCCGTAACGAAAGTTATGGGCGTCGGAAACTCAAAGAAGGGGGGCGGGCACTCCCTATGCCCGGAGCGGCCCGCGGCTTCGCCGCGGGCCTTATTCAGTCCGCCGTGACCAGCTGGCTGCGGCCAGCGCCCTCGACCAGCCGTAAAGGCCGGTCTCCTTTCCCCAGCAGCGACCCGCGACATGCGGGTCGCGGTCGCGCCGCACGTGGGGTCGCGAACCCCGCGACCCTCCCTCCGCCCTACGCCGGAGCCGCCCGGCCGCCTCCGCCTGCCGTCACCCTGAAGCCGGCCCACCATCGCCCTCACACACCCGGCCGCCTCCGCTGGCTGCTCGCCTGACCGAGCCGCCTCACGCCGACCTCCGCCGCCTGAACACACCCGGCCGCCGCGCTCCACCGCCCTCACTTGTCGGACTCCACGGATTCCCGCAAACTTCTGCGAACGATTGCGAACACCTCAAAACCCCGATTTCAAATCCAAAACAAGCATCAGAAAGAGAATAGAATATACTACGCATTCATGGGCTTTGTTTGATAATTCTACTGAGATTTGATACAAAAATTTGGGCTCGAAGTAGGTATGGGAATAGAAAAAAAAATGCAAACGACAAAACCCTACTTCTTGGGCTTCGCCCGAAGCTTCGTCGCATGATCCGCCACCATGATGGAGCTACCTCGCTGGAGCCGCCTTGCCGGAGGTGGAGGAGGAGAGGGAGAAGAGGGGATTCCAGGGGGTTCAAGGTAGAAGGGGGAGGGGGAGGGTTTAAATAAAATTAATTAACAATTTAATTAATTTAAAACCCCCGAAAAGACCCGCATCTAAAACTCCCGATGGGGTCGAGGTTAAGCCTCCCCTAGGGTAAAAACCACCTCCCGAGAACAACGGCGGTCTTGGAATTTTAATCTGAGACCCTGTTCAAAATTTATTAAACTTAGCGCCCGAGGCTGCCAAATTATGAAAACTCCCCTGGGGCCATTTTTCACAGACGTGTCGTGCCCGCAAAACATACACCCCTCCTAGGGTAAACGGTATGCTCCGAACTCAACGGTGCCCTCGGTTTTCCAATCCGAGACACCATTTAAGAGATACTCGATTTTCACCATTAAACGAATTAACTAATTAATTAATTTATCCGTTTAACATTCCAGAAGTGGGAGAGGGGTCCAAACATCCCGTACCGACATGTTTTATGTCATTCCTAGTGTAAACACCACATTCCGGACCCATCCGTACACTCGGATCCCTGATCTAGAACTCCGTTTAGGAGTTGCATCATTTATTTAATGTTTCCCGTCTGAACACACTGAAAATTTAATTCCGGACACTCCGGGGCTCGGAATCGAACGCCGTCTGAAGGCGCTGCCCTGGAATATTATCAAGAATATTCCAAAGCCTATTTTATCAAAAACCGGGTTCTTAAATCATTCCTTACTTCAAGATTTTCATCCTCGAAAAGTAAAAAATAGGGAGCAACACAGGGTACTAAGACCACACCTGGCTTTCCCATTCCCAGAAGAACCCACGCACAGCTCTGCGTCACCGCACACGGACCAATGGATTGATCTGTTCATGTGAGGTCGGCCCATGCCGATGTCATGCACCCACTCCAGACTTTGGGTTTAGGGTAAGGCGGTAGGGAACCTATTCATTCCTTTGCACGATCTCAAACGGCCCGAAGGTTCTCCGGGGTAGCTCGCCTCCCAGAACGAACCTCTACATTGCACGCCGCGACTGGAATCACCGCCCGCACCTAGAAAAAGGCCCAGTGATTCCCTCCTTCAGAATATCCATATGGTGAAACACCCAAGGATATCTGGTCATGCAAGGTTTCACTGTCGATGTCTCGCAACCAAGACTCTCTTACACGCTCGGGAAGCGAAGGAGTCAACACCATCGACTAAAGGAAAAGTTCTCACGCCTTTTTCCTTACCAACACAGGGTTACACCCGATGCCCTGCGTCACCCTGGTAACACATCAAGTAAGGAGTAGGGAGGAAAGCATTCCACACATAGAGTCTATCAATTCTACTGCCAGAAGTAGATGATTCCCAAGGGGTACCTCTCACCATCCCATGCTATGCAGGATCGTAGACATCCAAAGCTCGCGGTTGTCCGTGGTCCCAACCGTCATCTCCCAGAGCCTGACATGGACCGCCTAGTGGTGATGGGGAGATCTCGTAACATCGTCCCCCACCTCCAGCTCCTCCCTCTCCTCTGCTAGAACCACATTTCTGGCCACTACTCCGATCACGGTGCTGCCTCTGCCGTGGTGGTGCGCCTGCTGCCTGCCCGAAGCTCTCAGCAACTCGGGGCGGGCAGTCTCGTGCCAAGTGACCTCGCCCGTCACAAGCATAGCACCAACACTCTCTGGGCTACCCTAGTGTCCTCCGGCGCCATTGTGGTGTACAACCACGGCCCGATATCCACTCACGGAAGGGCATACTTGGATGAGGCCCTACGCCTTTTCGTGACAGTGGTATACAACCGCATTTCTGGAACCGGAAGTAGGAAGGCCACCTACATCTAGATCCTATCCTCCGGTGCCTGATAACTATGGCAGACGTCCCGGCTCTGTCACGCCCACTACCACTACCAACCGCAAAACATGACAGGAAGATCTCTGTCACCAGTGCCTGCTCTAGCACCCCTACATATGTGGAAATTACCAAGGGTACTATGACAGCACGAATCTCTCAACGGAGACCCTGCTCAAACTTCTGCACTCGGAGGTCAACGTCATGGACCAAGTCCGGGTAAAAGTGTGCACGGTCTGCAAAACTAGTCGCGTACTCGGCCACCGTCATCCCTCCCTACTGAAACTGCAGGAGCTCCTGAATCCGAATGGAGGGCAAGCAGGAGGGAAAAAACTCTTCATAAAACAATAACAGGAAGTCGTCCCACGAAAGCGACGACTCGTCAAGAAGCTGAGTCACCAGACTCCACCAACGCCAAGACGATCCACGGAAAAGGCTGGCTGCCAAAGCCACTCTCTGATCTGTCGGCATCTGAACAAGCCTGAAAAGGAGAACCACTGCCTCGATCCAAGCCTCTGCTGCCTGAGGGTCTGGCTCACCATTGAACCTCAGCGGTCTCTGCCGCTGGAACTCATAGAGTGCACTCGAACTGTGCTCAAACTCAGCCTGATTTGCTGAAACTGTCTGCTGCTCAACAAGTGGGGGTGCTGCTACCAGCCCACTCGGAGAAAGGGCTCGCATGATGGGTACTGGACTGTGGCCTCGTAGCTCACAGGGTCGTCGTCATGAACCAAAGCTGGTATCTGGGATGTCTGTCTTCGCGGAGACATCCTGAATATTATCAAGGAGTGCCGCAGTCAGATGAGAATATATGTATATACCACAACGACAACGATGGGGAGCTGACTCAATAAGGACAATCAAAGACTCGGTCCAATTTGATGCACAAACCAATTTTCCATACAACAAGTGTATCAGCATGCCGAGTTGACAGGTGGTTTATCAAGGTCTTGGTGAATGGATATGTAGGCCGCCGCACCATCACTGGACTCGCTGGCCTGAGAGTCGCTCTCGAGACACATCAACATTGTTGCCCTATATCCCAACCAATTCCTCTTTCAGTGACGTCCGCACAATGTCCCAAGGAACGAACCACCTCTGATACCACTTTTTCGTGACCCGACCCTACTCGGGCTCGAGCCGCAACTACCCCAGGCCTGCCTTCCATAGGCCAGGGGCTGGCAACCAGCGCCGAAGGCACAACAACTCGGGGAGGCCTTTGCCTAAGCACCTGTACACACACACATGCAGAAAACTCAATGAAAAAGTGCAGAGTAAAAGAATAGACAAGTAAAGAAAAGGCAAACTGCTATATATATACCACAAACAAGCATCGACCTCTAAACAGTACAAAGTACAATGCTGAAAAGGAAAAAAAGGGGCAAAACACGCGCCCAACCAAAAGTTCCACAACCCGGCAACAGGTAAACAAAAGAAACAGCTGACGGGTCTCCCACCTGGAACCCGGCTATGACCACCGCACGCGGTCCAAGCTCCCGAACTCGTATGCTCCACTGTAGTCACATTCCACCTGTCCATCGTCTGTAAGGGAACACCATGTGCGGGAAAAGCCCAAGCAGGTGTGAGTGTAAAAATACTCAGTAGGATACCCCGAAGGCTCGAGGGAGCAACAAAGGAGGTACCGAAGGGTGAAAAGTAGAGCGAACAGGGAAATTAAAGGAGTACAACTGAAGGTGCAGTAAAGAGTCCAGCTCAACCAAACAAGAGAAAGGAGGTAGCCTCGTCCAGGCACAAGGAGCTGGAAACGGTGAGAAGATGAAATTCCCGTCGAGTCTTCACTACCTATAGCAGGAGAGTAGACTCATCCAACCATGAGAAGCTAGACCCAGAAAGCACGTGGCATACCCAACGCGTCTTCGCCACTTCTGGAGGGAGAGTAACCAAGCCCAAGAAGTGGGTACTCGAACAAGGTATATACATATCCTTATGCTCAATTGAGAAGCCCGAAAAACGTCGTAAGGGGATCTCCGTCCCATAGCTCAGCCCAAGAAAAGAGTAGCCAACAGTCCCAGACATAACCATCATCGTCGCCCAGCATCCTGCACGTCTGCCCCGAACTACAAGCAGAGGGGCTCAATCACCGCACTTTGACACTATCCGGTTTGGGCAGCACTGACTCGCCCACATGGTTTTAGATCGCGTCCCAAGAACGCGTCTCAGTGGGGAAAGTTACCCTCGTACTTGAGAGTTCTGGGGGGAACGTCAAACCACCTCGTTCCTGCCCCGCAGTCGAGAGGTCTCCTCAAAGTCAAAGCCGTCACAACACTGACCCGTATACCCAAGGGTCCTGCTCCAGTAATCATGGAGGAAAGCCTCAGACTCGCCTATTAGAATGGACTATGTCTTGAATGCCAACCGGCGTACCCACTGCCCAACCATACTGGAGGGTAGTTCATAACTAGATATCGGGTGACCCACTGCCCAGCCCTACTCGAGGGTAAACCATAATACATCATCAGGCGACCCACTGACCAGCCCTGCTGGAGGGTAGACCTTAACATATCATCAGGAGACCCACTGCCCAGCCCCGCTGGAGGGTAGACCTGGAATAAGTCGACAGGTGACCCACTGCCCAACCGTTCTGGAGGGTAGACCTGGAACTAGACGATGGGCAACCCACTGCCCAGCCCTGCTGAGGGTAGACCCTAAAAGGTCTTCGGGTGACCCACTGCCCAGACCCTGCTGGAGGGTAGACCCTAATAGCATCAGGTGACCCTCTGCCCAGTCTCTGCTGGAGGGTAGACCCTAAGAGCATCAGGTGACCCACTTCCCAGTCTCTGCTGGAGGGTAAAACCTAGAAATCAGTGAGCAACCCACTGCCCAGCCCTGCTGGAGGGTAAACCCTAGAAGTCGATGAGTAACCCACTTCCCAGCCCCGCTGGAGGGTAAAACTCAGAACTGCCCTGGCCATCCCCACTAGAGGGTACAACACTGGCCATCCGAACACAGAGTGGGTATCGCGCGACCACCCAACTCCAGCACCACACACCCAAAGGGGTTTCAGTGCTTGTTCCATCACTGGGTGTCACCAGCACCGCTGCCGGCCGATCTATCGAGAACAAGACCAGGGGGAGACCGCTCAACCCTACTGGTCAGAAAAAAGAGCACCAGGCCAGGGGAAACTCCACCCTGTTGGTCAAACAAACAAGCATAAAGCCAGGGGAAAACTCCACCCTGCTGGTCAAACAAACAAGCACAGAGGGACCCTCTATGCCGCGAGAGGTCCAAGTACGCAAAGTAGAACACGACACGCATGTGGGTCCCACACGACGTGTGGCCCCATGTCAACCTTAACCAAGCACACAAACGAATCAGGTACAAACCACACGTACCTCCAAGCGCTCCCGTATACTCCCAGAGTATACCTCGTTCTAGCCCAAAGTCTATCGTGCACACGGCACCCATCGTCAACGCGAAGGCGTGACATAAGAACTCCACCTCAAAGGCCCAGGCACGGCCAACCACATCTCGTGAACCATTTACATCACTCTCCTAAGAGTGCGCGATCACAAGCCAAGGGTCCGCTACAGATAAAGCAGGGCGAACCACCACTAGAAGACCTTCCATGCCCACATTCAACATGATCACGCAAGAGGCTCTGAACAACCAAACGGATTGCACCATTTTAATCATCACGGAAAAACATGTGAGATCGACTACTTACTCACCTCCGATGGATATCAGACGGAAAAGTCGCCAACACCGCCTCACGCCCAAACGACGTCCCGTGATCCTGAGCCTCGGCCTTAGAAACAGTCGGTCGCATCACACCATTGCGATTCCCTCGGGAAAACACGTCAAAAGCACTACTCACTTGAGTGCAACAGATATCCGGAGAAAAAGATGCATCCTGGCACACCGCACTCGAGCGGTGCCACGTGGGACCCGCATCCCGGTCCCTAAACTCAACGAACGGATCATACAGTTGCGATCCCCTCAAAAATGTACATGAAATGGACTATTCACTTGTCCAAAACGGTCGCCCGGTGATAAAACTGGAAATCACCGTCTACTCCCGAAACGGCCCTCACGGGGCCCGCACCATCGTGCGGAATTACATCGGGCAGACTGCGCCTACGCGATGCGGTCAGAAAAACACCCAATATCGACTGCTCGCACGCCCCGAATGGATGTCTAAGGGAAAAGCCGCTAAAAGCTACACGCAGCTCAAAAGACGGGCCGTGGGGCCCATGCCTCAACTTTGGCCTCCATACTTGGAACCTCCCTGGAAAGCTCCGCCTTGGCGCTAGGGTTCCAACGCCGCTGACGGTGCTTAAATCGGACATCGGACGCGTCCGCGCCGTCCAAAACAAGATTCACTGGGAAAATTCTCGTCCACTAAAGGACACATCGCGCCTCCGCAGCCCCTCGTTTCGGGAATTAAAATTTCCTGAAACTAGATGTAAACATTCCTCACGACGCAAGGTCCACGCTGCACTGACGGCGCGCAAAACGGATGCCCGTAACGAAAGTTACCGTCTTTGGAAATTCAAAGAAGGGGGGGGGGCACTCCCTAGGCCCGGACCGGCCGAGTCCGGCCGGTCCATCCTCAGCCGGCCCGCGGCCCAGCCGCGGGCCCGGTTCAGTCCGCCACAGCCAGATGGCCGCGGCCAGAACCCTCTACCGGCCGTCAAGGCCGGTCTTCTTTCCCCAGTAGCGACCCGTGACATGCGGGTCGCGGTCGCGCCGCACGTGGGGTCGCGCACCCCGCGGCCCTCCCTCTGCTCTACGCTGGAGCCGCCCGGCCGCCTCCGCCTGCCGTCGCCCTGAAGCCGGCCCGCCATTTCCCTTGCACACCCGGCCGCCTCCGCTAT
Source organism: Viscum album (assembly GCA_963277665.1). Lineage (NCBI taxonomy): Eukaryota > Viridiplantae > Streptophyta > Magnoliopsida > Santalales > Viscaceae > Viscum > Viscum album. Next base: position 553,006,431 of record OY728146.1, read on the forward strand.
CTGCTCGCCCAACCGAGCCGCCTCACGCCGAGAATCCACGCCGACCGCCGCCGCCTGAACACACCCGGCCGCCGCGCTCCGCCGCCCTCACTCGCCGGAGTCCCCGAATTCCCGCAAAATTCGGCGAACGATTGCGAACGACTCCGAACCCCGATTTCAAATCCAAAACAAGCGTCGGAAAGAGAATAAAATATAATTTTCATTCATGGGATTTTTTTGATAATTTTATATAGATTTGATACAAAAATTCAGGCTCGAAGTAGGAATGAGAATAGAAAAAAATGCAAACGACAAAACCCTACCTCTTGGGCTTCACCCGAAGCTTCGTCGCACGATCCACCGCCTTGCCGGAGCTACCTCGCCGGAGCCACCTTGCCGGAGGTGGAGGAGGAGAGGGAGAGGAGGGGCTGCCAGGGGGTTCAAGGGAGAAGGGGGAGGGGGAGGGTTTAATTAAAATTAATTAACAATTTAATTAATTTAAAACCCCCGAAACAACCCGCATCTGAAACTCCCAACGGGGTCGAGGTTAAGCCTCCCCTAGGTTAGAAACAACCTCCTAAGCACAACGTAAGTCTCGAAATTTTAATCCGAGACCCCATTAACAAGTTATTAAACTTAGAGCCCGAGGCCGCCAAATTATGAAAACACCCCTGGCTCCATTTTTCACAGACGGGTCGCGCCCGCAAAACTTTCACCCCTCCTAGGGTAAAAAGCACGCTCCGAACTCAACGGTGACCTCGGTTTTCCAATATGAGCCACCTTTTAAGAGATACTCGAGTTTCTCCATTAAATGAATATAAAAATAAATTAATTTATCTGTTTAACATTCCAGAAGCGGGTGAGGGGTCCAAACATCCCGCGCCGACATGTTTTATGTCGTTCCTAGGGTAAACACCCCATTCCAGAACCATCTGTACACTCAGATCCTTGATCCAGAACTCTGTTTAGGTGTTATCTCATTTATTGAGCGTTTCCTGTGTGAACGCACTGAAAATTTAATTCCGGCCACTCCGGGGCTCAGAATCGCACGCCGTCTGAAGGCGCTGCCCTGGAATATTATCTAGAATATTCCAAAGTCTTTTGTAGAAAAAACCGGGTTCTTATTGTCTTGTAAAAGGATTTTATTAAATATGTTTTTGTTTTCCTTATACATGACATCAATTAATTAATAATTTTTATAATTTCTTTTTAGTTATTATTAATCCATGAGATTGTGTATCGAAATATCTATGGAAAAATTTAATTTGAATTCATTGACTAAATTTCATGTGTTTTAGATTCTTACTACTGCATAATAATTTTTCCTTATCTATTTATTTTAATGGAATGTGTTTCCAATTATTACCTTTCAATATTACTTATTCCCTCTCAATCTTTTGATTACATGGAATGTGTGTTTAGTTATTTATCATTCCATAATTATTACTCTTATTGATTTATTATTGCTTCCTTAATATTTTACCTTACTATGAAATTGAGATCACCCATTTTATATTTCTTTTCCCATTAATCCAAGAAGAATACAATGAATGATATAAAGGTATTTACTAGATACAATAATGTTATCATTGAAGTATATTATTTAGAGTAGATAATAGAAAAATTAAATTTTGATTACTATATTCAATTGCAATACAAGAATAATTTATGCAACTAGTTTACCATTACTACATAACTCTTTGGTCTTTTGGGATTTGATTTATTGTAAACATGAAAATGTAATAGTAGTAGACATCAGGTCCAGGGTATTTGGGGTCAGGTTTTTATAGTTGGTATCAATGGATGTTTAGTAATAACCTTATGAACTAGTGTTTGCAAAACAAATATTAGAGAAGATAACCATAATGGAAAATTTGATGATAAGTATAGAATACCATCTAAGAATTTCGTTAAGGTCTAGATTATGTGGGTATTTCTTTGAAATAGATCCCTTTCTACATAATAAAAGTGGAAGTGGTTTGGTAAAAGATGTACGTCGTAGTAATATCTCTGACAAGGTGTGTCTAACCTAACTTTCTGTATCTTGGTAGACAACGATGGGCCTTACTGGGCACCTGGTTTAACACTCATGATGGATATTCTTAGGATAAATCACATTTTATTAACAATTATTTTAGAAGGACTTTAATAGATAATGAAAATTAAAGAGAAGGTCAAAACTAAGGTGTTTTAAAGTGAAGATATGGAGTTATAAATTATATTATGGATTAACCATAAACAATAGAAAGAACAATGTGTAAATAAAATGATGATGTTTTTAGGTCTTAGGATTGTATTGAAAAAGCTAGATAAAATGATATTTAGTGATTAACAATATTTCAAGTATGTACATCATATTTATTTTTCAAATTAGAACAATATGGATTAAAAAAAGGGAGGACAATAATTTGGGTGATAAATAATCAAATTTGGAAAGGTCGCAGGTCTAGAAGCCATGAACGAAGCAAGATAAGGGCTTAATGCGAACCACTAACCTATGTAATTTCCAGAATAAAATACCATTATTTTTCATTAATTTTTTTTAAAATTAAATATTAATAATGAACTAATAGTAGATATTTTTGGTTTTAGAAATTTTTGAATTAACAATTTTATTTTTTAAAAATAATTTGAGACAAATAGTCTAAAATGTGACACTTTTATAGGCCTTACGATCATTTAGAAATGTATTATAGTGCTTCAAGAATCAAAATTAATTTTTGGATGAATTATAATTTGATTGAATGAAAAAAAATAGATGAAATGTTTCTTATTAAATTGAATGCATTAATAAATTATATTTCATTGTATTCATAGGAAGTTAAATAATTACTCAATGTTTGGAAAATGATCAAAAATATTCTGTTTTATGAATACCTTATTTTTTATTGAATCGGTGGTCTACTAAGTCCTTGTAGATTTATGGAATTGAGGACAAAAATTTTCAATTGATAATTCAATGGTTTTTGATTGATGACCAAAATCACTCTCAATAAATATTTAATCTTTTCCTCCAAGTTCATATATTTACATTCTACAAATATTCTCTTACTTAGAGAACAAGTTATGCGTTAGTTAATGAGACCTTTATTATTCCCATTATTTATTTTATAAAGGATGCATTATGAATTATTTTCATGTTGTTGGATTTAAATATTGGAAATATAAAACAACATATCCCAGAAATACTGTTTAAATTGATAGGACATAATTTAATTAATGTGTGGAGAATGTAACTCCCTAAAAATCTATAGTAGGCCAATTTTATTTGATAGCGCATATAGCATGAAACACCAAGCACATAAGGGAATATGATATCACATAAATTAATAATATATTTATTATTTTAAATAAATTAAAGATAATATTTATCATGCAATTTATGTGAAACTGAGTTATCTTATGACATACACAACACTGAGTTTCATCAATGGATTGTACTACATGAAAGGATGAGTTTTACTAAAAAATAATATATTATTAAATAATTATTATTTAATACATTAATTCATATCTTAGACATTAAATACTAATTAATGAATAATATTAACTAAATTATGAAAATATATTTTTTACACAAATATAAAATGAATTAATAGGATACTAATTGATTATAAATAAAAATATAAAATAAATTTTGTAAAAACTCCATACATAAACTTAATTGTTTTTTATAGTTGTACAAAAAATGGTAATATTTGAAATAAAATTAATGAAAACATGGAAAAGGTTCTAATTAATGTAAAAAAATTAACATAAGTTTATTATTTAGGAATATAAATAGAAATGAGACATGTCAGATGCAATCTAAGGGATTTTCATCTCATCCTTTACATCAGTGAGATAAATTTCATGTTAATGACTTCTATATTTTGTGTCATCTATACACTTAACATTTTAATATATCATACTATTAATGAAATTATCTTCATTGAGTTTTCAATTTCAAATGGAATTATTTCTTATACTGGAATTTTAATTAAATGTTACCAAGTGGAAGATAATTTCAGAACTCAATTTATTTACATTGGGTTATATTACTTCTTCATTGTCATTAATAACATATTATAATGTATATAATATCCTTTTTACAATAAATATTTTTATTTATAGTTGGTTTTTTTGTATTTACATTAGATGCACATAATATACTTATTGATTTATTTTCACATAAATGATATTGTATTTTCAATGGTTTATTTGACAATATTTTTTTCTTTGGTTTTTTTTAGACAAACAATTACATAATTAATAATTATTTGATCATCATCAAAGAAAAACTTTATTTTATTCATCTCTATTTATTCTTGAACCATTTTATGTAATTGTTTTATTTTTACAGTCTTTGGTAATCAAAATATTTTAGAAAATGTTTTTATGAATAACCAGACATCATTTCAATCATTTGTTGGAGAAACTAATTTTTTCCAAAAATCATGTTTTATTTAAATGATTTTAATTTTTTTTAACATTTTCAAATAGATTTAGTAATGAAAATTTTAATATTTTTTACCTTAGCTATTTTTTAAATGGAATACTTTTGCTTTTTTCTAAATGATCCATTTTATAACCTTATTACCTTGGATAAAAGGAAAATTATTTTTACCTCGTACTAAATATACAAATTTATCGGGAATAATTTATATGAAGCTTAATTTTAATATTTAAATGTTTAATTTTCAAATTTTTCTTTTCATTATTAATATTTCAGGAATTTAGATTCATATGTAAGGTATTTCATTTCAATTTACATTCCTTTGAGACATATTTTTTATTATGAAACAATTAAATTTATTTGATGTACAAACCACCCTTTGAAATGTTATATCATGAACATCCTAACTATCATGATATTAAAAAGCTTCATTTTCTGAAATTATTGCATAGAAAATTATGTTTCAAATGTTTTAGTGCGGTATAAGATTATTATTTTTTATTTTAATGATTATTTTCTTTATGAATGTTTTAATGATATTCATGTGGTATTTCCATTTATCAATATAAAAAAACCCTTATTTTTAATTTTCCTTCACCGAGGAATTATTGTTATGTTTATATTCCTTACTAAATATGGATATTTGATCAGGAATATTATTTATTCAGATTATTAGATATGAGGAAGACTTTATACATACAATGAATGGTGGGGCCTAGACTTTATATAGACCCTTGTTGCATTGATAGGTTATCATGACACAAAATAGTTGCCAATATTAAACTTCTTTCTATCTATGGTTTTATATTTTTCAGAAAGCTATTTTCGATATAGGTTTTCATTTTCATTAGACACGATGTCCATTAATTAATCATTTCAAACTTTTAGTTTTAGTTGTTATTCATCCATGAGATTCTACGTCAAAATATCTTGGGATACATTTCATATCATTAGATTGATTAAACAACATGGGTTTTAGTTTTTTATCATTACATATTGATTTTTTCCTAATATGTTAAGGTTAATTTCATGTGCTTAATGATATTAACATTACATATCTTTTATTTAATTCCTTCTCATTTTTTATTAGATGGCATGTGTGTTCGGTTAGTTACCCAAATACAGTTATTACTCTCACTGATTCATTCTTTACTATACAATATTGTTCCTTTACTGAGGATTTGTGGTAACCCTTATTCGGTTTCTTTCCCCAGGAATCCAAAAATCATACTATGAATGATGTTTTGGGATTTACTAAATAGAACAATTTTATCATCATTTTTATTTATTTAAATTGGAAAAACATTATTTTTTAATTATTGTATTCATTTTTAATACAAGACTCATTTATGTGTCTTGTTTAGGAAGACTATTAAACTCTTTGGTCGTTCCAGATTTTATTCAATGTAATCATGCTAGTGCAACAGTAGTAGAAACCGGATTAAGAATATTTTGTGTAGGGTATATATAAAAATAGTGTATTCCATGGGCATATTTACTCCTTGGATCTTGATTCTATAGGATTACATAAGCCTTTACATGCCTTGATTATCAATTACATTGTCACATTAGAAATTCTCTATAGATATGGTGCTTATACTCCACCCCTTCCATTACTGAGTTTCCATAAATATTCACTAAGGAAATGATAGGGATTCCTTGGACGACTATACCACATATATGACCTTTTATGGTCTCACACAATTGATTACATAGTTTTCCCAATATAGAAGTTATATATAAGAATACACAACATGGTCATTGTGGATATTTTGTATTTTTTTGTGGTTATCCCTACTATGGTGACTGTATAATAGTGGTTTGACATGACTATGTCACATTTGTTCATGTATGCTTTAGAACTACCTTAATTATTGGATCATGTCTATTTCTTACATGGATTCATGTTTTCATGGGTAGTATTCCTTAATTTTATCATATATTCCATTATCAAATTACATTCATTACTTCAATTGTAGTTATATATATTGAACACTATATTTATTGTTACAAAAGAATGGATTTTTTATAGACACCGTTAGTGGTCGCCTAATATGTGTTATATCACACCCTATTGGGGCCACCATTGGGTACCCACAAAGATCATATTTTAAAGTAGGTACTAGGAAAAATTCTTATCGTATGATGCTTTATTTTTCTCTTTTTATGAGAAGGGGATTATAGGATAAAGTTAGGCATGTGATTAAATATGGGATAGTTCATTTTTATTTTGTAAATTTTGATTTATGTATTTTTCTAGATGCTTATGTAACCAATTTTCTAGTTTGTAGATACATGTGAAAAAAATTTGTATATGAATCATCATTAAAAATTATTGATTTATTATAGTCTACTTGATGATTAAACTTCTATTAGTAAATTATTTTATTCTTCCACTTTTTATAGATATGGTTACAACACTATGTTACACTTATACATGAGGGCATAATATCACCAAAAAAATACTCCATGACCTCGCTGAAAGTCAGGAGCCTCTGGAATATGGAGATGTGTGCTTGAGGACATGTGAGCCACTAGTTCAAGGTATAATTTAATTGCTCCTGGGTTGAGACATGACAAAGTGGAATCGGGTAATATTACATTATTGAATTTCTATTGTCTAAAAATATACATGTGTTAAGGAATGTATTGGAAATTGTTAATGAGATGTTCATGGGAGTAGATTCCCCACATACAAAAAAATAAAAATTCCTAGGAAAAAAAATAATATTTTTTAAATTTAACCTATTACTATTTATTTTATTCCACCATTGGGTTATGAAATTATTGTATTTTATTCATTATGATAGTGTAATTTTCTATATTTTGATGATATGAAGGTATTACATCTTATGATTCGTTTTAGCAACCTATTAAAATTCACATGACGTGCATTATTCAATGCCATATATGTTTCATTTCATGACTGCACGACATTTACATTCTATTCCTTTCATGACATAACTATTGTTTTTATAGAAAATTCAGGTAGGTTATAGGTGAACAATGTTTTACTGTAAGTGTATTCCATAACCATAATAATTTTTTATTACATAGCATACACAAATTCCATAATAAGTTAACTATGGAATCATGAGTCATAGAACATTGGTTGAATGATCTGTAACATGTTATGGTTACGATAAATTGGTTTCCACACATAGGTTCACGATGTGTATGGGCCCTTATGTAATAGAAGTGGTGACCCATTTGGTTAAAAAAATAATGATAATTGTGATATAAATGAGATTTCAAATGGAAATCGAATACAGGAAATAGAGTACATAACCTAGACATATATTTAGAGTGGATAGTAGGCAATGTCTCTAGTGATGTATATAACTATTACTTTTTACCATGTCTTGGATGTAGATGTGGGGATAGGTGTGTGAAATATTTACAATAAGGCTTTAACCTATCCTAATTTATATCTATGATATTTCCAATATCGATATTTTTTGATACATGTGTTTGGCATGGTTGAGAAATGCCACCACGAAGACCTCCATTCGTGTGCAAGGAGGGTGTAGACAACCATGATCTGGGGGTAGTGGGACATGATCTACTAGTATATCCTACTTTATTTCCAGTTTTGGCACTATTTATTATACCATAAAGTAGTTATCATTACCAATTACACAAGTATGTTTTACGCTATGTGTTGGCTTTCAAGGGATCACCACAACATGCCTCATTTATTTCAGAGTTGATGATGGTGTATAAATAGTAGTATCCTCCAATGTTTTTGGGGGATGGAGGTGTACATGATATAGAGATATTTATTGAGAGTACGTTTTCATTTTTTCATTAATCTGAATACAAATTCTGAGAGGAGAGTGGAGATCTATATATATATGCTTCAGGTAGCAGCAAATCATTTGTGGGATGTTTGGAAGGAGGCAGATTCACTCTGAGATATGGTTTGTATAGATTTAAAATACTTGTTTTAGGACCACATTTCCATTGATATTATGAGAGTACAATGGTCCAGATAGTTTATGAGTCTTGGGTAAAAACAAGGACTATTATGATGTATTAGAAATTCATTACAAAGCTTCTGCTTTTTACAATGATGTTTCTTTTGGATAAGACATTTCCAAAGTGATGCATTGAAGAAGGTCTCAAATATTATTTTACATTGATGTTCAACATGATTAGGTTGACTAATATTAATGAGATATTAATTAAGACACTTATTAATAAGTGAATCCTGATGGAATATAGAAAAATAGAGTAGGTAAGCATAATCCGTCAACCCATTGGTTCATCTTCCTATGGTAGGAAGTACTGTTTTGAGGCTTCTCATGAGGCAAGAACTCACAAACCTATAAGTGCCAGTAGTTCTATGTCATATAATCAGTCTAGGAGATAGGGACATATGAGGAATCCTTTTGATCAAGACCTATTCAAATTTTAATCCTATAAAATTTGAGCCACATATAATGTTTTTCGACTATACCTATAATAGTTAGAGGAGGGTGATCGAATATGAATATAACTTTACATGATGGATTTGGAGCTCTAAATTAGCATGGGATATAGAAAATTGCATTTTGTTTAGGATGAGGTGGTGGCCATGGCCGAGGAATCCAGGCACCAGTTGTACCTAGAAGTACAGTGGGCCTTCTATTGGCAGTGAGGTTGTTCCACAATGACATGATTCAATAAATATAATTTCAATATATGCTACACCTAAGAAGAAGACTACTAGGATATCTACGGTGAGGGGTAAAATATTAGTATCCTAAACTCTTGTAACTTATCTTATCAACTTAGGTGTATCTCTTAGTTTCATATATATATATATATTTTTTTTGGAGAACCAGGTGCGCATTTTTCAGTTTTCTGATGGTGTTATGACAAAGTATTTTCCCTTGGGGATTATAAGAGAGGGTTTATTTTAGTTCAGGGAGTTCCCCCTTGAGGTTGGTGTGAGTTACTTCATATGAAATATATTATTCCTTGAGATTTTTGCGGTTGAATTGATAATCGGGATGGACTGACTCGTTACTTATCGACCCCATGTATATTTCTATCATTGGAGGGTGACCTTCAAATCACCGGAGTGTGACCATGAAGTCACCAAGGGTGGATATTAAATTCAAAAGGGTGAATGGGATGTCCAAGAGATTTTTCCTAGAATAGAGCATTGTGGTCTGGGTGGGATAATTTCCAAGAATTAAAATTTTATCAAGATGATCAAGAATCATGTCGAGATAAATTTCCTCAAGTTGTTGACCAATTAATGGATGTTTTCATTTTAAATATTTATCATTTACCTCCTAAGATATAGGTGAATTTCTCTATCAAGCTAGTTCTAAGAGCTACACCAGTATCCATTCCACTATAAAATATATCTACTATGGAATTTTATGTGATCAAGATGTAGCTAGGGGAAATAGATGAAAATGGGTTTATATAACATAATACATATTTTTTGGTTCTCCAATCATTTTTCAAAAAAATGTGGATGGGACTGTTAAGATATGTGTGGATTATTGGAAATGAAACCATCTAATAGCTAAGAACCGGTACAATTTTTCTTGGATTTATGATCTCTCTGACCAAATTTGAAGAGATTGGATTTTCTTAAATATTAACTTGAGGTAAGCTTATCACTAAGTACATGTTCAACATGAAACCATAAATCAAACAAAGTGTCATAGTAGGTATGATCTATATGAGTATTTGGTTATGTCATTTGGTATCATGAATGCACATCAGCTTTATAATGATGAGGAACAATGATTTCCAACCTTATCTAGATTCATTTGTAGAGAAATTTGTGGAATATATCATGATGTATTCAAAGAATTGATGTTACTATGAATAAAATATCGAGATATTATTTGACAAACTAATAAAGAATTAGTTATATTCAATGCTCATAATGTGGAACTTCTTAATGGATAATATTCAATTCCTAGGTTATATTCTCGCGGAGATGGGGGTATCAATTTTCTGAGAGATTTTGGGATCTATTTTTTCCTACAATTTTAAAAAGGATTTATGTGATAAAAAAAGTTTCATGGGGGCTAGATAGATATTAATCTCATTTCATACATGACTTATCATGATCACAAAAACCACTTACAAGCCTGAACAAGAATGTTGTGATGTTTTTATCATTGGATATTAACTAAAATGACCTTCTAAATCTATAAGGGATATTGAATTTAGTCCCATTAAAAGATCTTCTAGATCATAAACGGATATATACTTTTTATTATGATGCATATGGTATTAGGTTTTGAGCAGTTTTGGTGTAAGAAGAAATATTCATGGTGGATGGGCCTCTATAGTTAAGGATACATGAGAGGAAATATGAGAAGTGTGATCATGAGTCAGTAGCAATTATTCAATCCTTGAATTGTTGGAGTCGTTATCCACAACGAGAGAATTTGTTTTTTGTACACATAACAAAAAATCCTTCAATATATATTTACATAGTGTGATATAAATCTAATGTAGTGAATATGGGTTGAATAACTAAATTTATTTGACTTTGAGCTTATTTATATGATCAAAACGGGAAATGATATTATAGATTCACTGAGTATGGAGACCCTGATATATGTAGTTCTATAGGCCAGTAGTGACAGGAAGCATAAATCCTTATTTTCAATGATTTACTTGGAGGTTCATAATGGCTAATTATAAATAGTTATCTCATTATAGAATGTAAAATATACTTGTCTAGATAAAAATATGATGAGATAGTTATCAAATATTAGGGGCCTCATCCAATGTGAGATCATGGGAGGTGAGGCCTTCCTACTGGTTGTAAAATGGATGATAGTGAATTTATATGTATTAATTTGCACATTTTCATTGCAACAAACATACATGAGGATCTTATGTATGATTTTTATTCCTTAGTTGTGGATGTTAATCACAATGTTTACATGATGTATTGAGAATTCATTTTCTAGTACTGGTTACTGGGGATGAAACATCATATCAGAGGTTTTTTCATGAGGTGATCAACATTTTAGTTGGTGAAGCTAAAACATCAGTGACCGGTTGGATTTTTACACATGTTACCTATTCCTGAATAGAAATGTGATGATTTGGCAATGGATTTTTTTATTTAGTTACCGATGTATCCTAAAAAAATTGATTATGTTCGGGATATTGTGTATAGACTCATGAGGATCACCAGTTTACTACCTATTAAGGATACCTACTTGGAAGATTAGTTTGGGAGGTTTCATATCAGTGTAATTATACACCTTCATAGGATCCCGTGCACTATCTCTTAAGATAGTTATACCTATTTTACATATTTTTATTTTTAGATATTTTCAAGGTAGTTAAGTAAAAATGTTCTTTGTAGAAAAACATACCACACTATGACTAATGGATAGTCAAGGCACACAATATATGTGCACGAGTACATAATTAGAACTTGAATCATTGATTTTACGGGTTCTAGGTATTGAAATATACCCTTTAATGAGTTTGAATACAAAAATATATATTATTCATCTTTAAATATGACACATTTTAAGGACTTTTACAGAATGTCATTCCAATCAACTTTATGTTGGTTAGAGGAATGAGAGGTATTGCTTATTTGACCATGTCTTACTTATAAGACTATGAATCAGGTTTAGTTTATTAGAAAACAAATGGATATTGTATATTCTAGACAAAAATCTTATGCCAATTGCTGATGATGAACTTTAGTGTTCAAGGTTTGGGTTTAGGTGTTTTTATATATATCATCACGACTGGGACACAAAAAATTGGGATAGAGGGTAATATTTCACTATGATATTTTGCGTCCATCAAGATTTTGGAGATAGTCAGACCTGTATTCTATTGTTTGTATTTAGCTTAGATGTTTTTATCCATGAAATATGTATTCCATGTATCTTAGCTACACAGTTATCACTCAGACCAATCTCACAAACTATAACTGAATAAGGTTGAGATATAGATTGACGTGTACTTCATAGAGTATCCTATTTGTATCATTGATAGGAGAACAATAGTTCTCTGAGTCGGGTTTGTCCCTCTAGTACGAGAGCTATGGTAGCATAACCATTTACATGATGAGACTTGGGAGTGGGAGGATGATATATGTTCTCAGTGGTCGGAGTTATTTTGAGATGATTCTTAAATGCCCTTATAAGTGAAATTTAGGGATTGATTTCATTATGGAGAACATTGAGAGATCCTAGGTTTTCCTTCAAGTTATATATATATTTGTTTTAACTCCTTGTTTTGACCTACAGTGAGTGAATAATAAGATCAAGGGTGTTTTGGGAAGTGTGTGTGGATTTTTCGGAACCGTAATGCTCATTTTTTGGAAATGGAATCCGTATTGTACTATTAGTAGAAACAATGTGAACTAGGACACACGTTATGAGTAATCCATTTGGGGACTGATAGAGGAAGTAGAAAGAAACACTGTTTGAGGAAATATAAAATCATGAATTGCATACCGGTGTGAGATTGCTGAAAATAATTGAAATAGTATCCACACATGGCCAATTCATAGTTTGTTTAACTATAAAATATTCCCTTGTGAGGCAGTGAATGATGCGTAGTTTGAACAATTTTTTTCCAATCATACGAACCCGTGTTTTTTTATAAAATTCAATATTTTGATAATAATGATTTAAAAACTAAAAACCACTAATTGAAAAGAGGTTCCCCCATTTGGGATATTCTTTTCAGCCTAATATATTAATAAAGTGACCTTCATAATCTAGAATCATATTCGAACTTCAATTATTTCATTAGATTTTTACTAGAAACTTGTCCAATAAAATTGTGATGTTCATTGTTTTCCTTCATATCGAAAAATTTATTTTGGACCAAGCTAATTTTCTAATTTCTAGTATTTTCTTCCATTCGTCATTTTTATTATGAAACAGAGTGAATCATAGGTTTATACTAAATGAGTGTACAATCAAGGGCCTTTGTTTGGTGGTCTATAACTTATACTCTATGTTTGGTGTTTAATATAGATAATTGGTAAGTCTCCATGAAATAAACTTTTCATTGTCTCCTAGAAAAGTAATAAATGCATGAATAGAATGAATTAGATACTATTAAAATTTTCCAATTGTATCTTTCTGATATTTTGATGTTGTTATCCCATAGGCAAGCCACTTTTGAGGTTTGTATATTTATCTACCCATTTTATACCACTTTGTAGGGAGTGTGTGATATCTCCACTTTTTTTTGGGTTACATGATAATTTGAATATTACTCAAAGGATTAATTAGGGTAAGATTATTCCTCTTTAACATGTGTTTATATGATGTTTAATTGGTTGATTGTTTAAATGTATTTATAGAAATTTAGGAAATGAGTTATAAGAACTCATATAATGTGAATTATTATGAAATAGTGATCAATTTGAGATGATTAATTGATTGATAATGTGGATTCCTTGGATGATATCCTTCGATCCTTATTATATAGTATTCCATTGATAATTATACTCCATGTGTCTTAATTATGGTAATATATTCCTGGTTACTATTGAATACTTGGATCCTAATTTTTTTGGATTCCTTAATCATTTCTATTCCTTGGATCTTGATTTCTTGGACTCATATTGGACATTCTTGGTTGATATACTCCTTCGATTTCAACCAAGGCTTTACTAATTTCCCATCGATATCCCCCTAGGACTCAATAAGGATCTATGGTATTCTATACCTTGGATCTAACCCTTCATGTTATAATAAATTATATTTCACAACATAGAAAATGTCGATGTTATATAAAAGATTACACAGTAAGGACATTGGTGATATTTTCTCATGTTTTACATATTTCCTTAGTCTGGGTATTAGATGATAGTTATTATAATACACGTCATCACAAAAATTCATTTCTAATTTACAACATCCCTTATTTATGGGAGATATACTAATTCATACAGGGAGAATTATTACGATGGAAAATATCAGTTATTTTAATCACATGTTTTTTATTATTTCAATTCCTTTTTATATATTTGACACATCATAGCATTTTAAACATAGACATGATTTGGTGTATAAACCATTGGTTGTGTCCCACTGAGTGTTATCTCACACACTATTTGGGTCACCATCAGATACCTAGATATACTTCACAGATGCAGGTTGGGACCGTAAAAAACACACTCTATATGATTCTTGATTTTTTAATCCGTAGGATAATGGAATCATAGAACTGTGCTAGGATTGTGATTAATGTTGAGATAGTTCTTTTTGGTATTTTGTACCTTTTGATTCATGTAATTTAATGGATACCTATATAACTATATACATTCTCTATAGAGACATGACATATAATTTATTATATGATATTTCACATAATATGTTTTATTTTTTATAAGATTATAGATAATTTTCAGTTATTTATATTATCCTTCCACTATTGATTGATATGGTTACACCATTACATAACACTATGAAACGAGGGAATGATCTCCCCACTAACACACCCAAGACATAAAATCTAGTAATAAGCCTCTGGAATATGGGGAGAATACGTTATGCCATATGACCCACTCACTCAGGGCACCATTTAGTGGTTCTATGGTTGAGATGTTACAACGATGTTGTGGCCTCCAAGTGAAATTCCACAGCCAAGACAAAAATCCTACCTAAATGTAATTTGGACATTCATAGATACAATGTAAATAATCAAAATATATAATAAAATCATGGTTTTAAAAAATTAATCAATATAAACACCAATGTTATTTGAGTGTTTCATAATTTTCCCAAACATGCCACTTTATACCCCAAAAAATCAATGACAAATGCAGAAGAAATAAAAATCCAAAAACCCTAAGCACAAATACATGTGGTGGGATGGATGTGAAAAGCAAAGAATTGTTCCCACTGGAAGAAATGTCGAACTTAAAAAGAATCCTTAGAAACCATGGAATTAATCATCAAGCATTATCATCAAATTACATCATGCATATCCAAGATCCAAACAAATCAATATGTGACCCAATGAATATAGACACACACCAAATGCCCACGCAATATTTAGAATTCATCATAATATTGTGTAAATAGTGGGAGACTATTTTTTACACCTATAAAATCACAATAAATAGCATGATTCTTACAAATCATAATGGAACCACATTGACACACCAACATTAAAAAACTAATATGAAGTTGGATAAAACATCATAATTGAATCCCAAGCTAATAATCCATTTAGAAAACCCCAATACTAAGGAACATAAAATTTCTATAATATTGGACAATCATAACTAACATATTAAAAAATATTTAATGAATAATATAAAAAGACATTGATCTGTAATAAACTACATAGTTTTAACATTAGTTCATGATATTAAATCAATGTAAAACATATGTTCAATCTAAAAGAACACAATATCATAATGATTTAGGATATAGGACCCATCAGGTAGCTTTCATATTTTAACTCGTACAAACCACACCCTTATTAACTTTTATAACACCCCAAAATTTCACCATTTTTAGTCCATAAAAAATATCATGAATAAACCTTACCAAAAATCTAGTTACACAAAATTTCAATATGAGGACTTAAAAATCATGATGTATAAATAACCAAAATAAACTAATGATAAAAAAGGAACAACAAAAATGAATCAAATGATCACATAAAATGTTTTCCATTTAAAAACTATAACTACTTCAAACACCTCTTGACATAATTCCAAAATTAATTGTAACCCAAAAATCCCATGGAGATATATTCTCATCATTAAAACTAGTTAGAAAAAATTATCCCCACTAGTATACCTAGATAAACCTATACTTTTTCCAAATTAATATGTTTGGAAATCACTTCATTGAATAACTCCATGGTATCCATATCTACTTTAAAGAGCAGAAAACACCACCATTCAATATATTTAGTGTCTCACTAGATCCACGGACAAGGATGAGACTAACCCTAAATATAATCATTATTCCACATACCATGACCCATTTGACATGTTAACATTAAAAAAATTGAAACATGATCTAACAAGGTTATATATATACAATAAAATCAATTTGTATAGGTATATATATATATATATATATCTGATAAATTTTCTTTTTAATCCATGAGAAATTAACATGGAGTTTTAGTACTCATTTAAAATCCATAAAATATATATAAAAATTTAGACAAACTTTTAATTAAACGTCCTATTTTGTAAAAATATAAGAGAAATAAATTTCATAATTTACGTTTCAAATGAAAACAATCTTTATAAATTTTGAAAGCCTACAGTATCTTTAAAAATAAGAAACAAAACAGAACATTTAAATTTCCCTAGTATTTCAAAACATCGCACCCTCAAAAAAATTTCAACCAACTACATTCCTTTCCTTTAAAATCATCAACTTGTTTCAAAACCATTTGATTTTCAATATTTAATAATTAAATGAACCACATGAAAAGCATTTCTATAAAAATAATCTGTTTAATAAATACTATTTATGAATTTATATTCAATTGTATTGTTTTTTCATGAAATATTATGTTTCAATATTATATAAATTTTATAAAAAATATTTAAAAGGAGAAACAATGCAATAATTAACCAAATTTAATCTTGTTAACGTATAAAAAGCTTCAGATTGATTCATTTCCAATTATCAAGTAATAAATTGGAATAATAAATGATTAAATGGGTATAAATAATGAATCCAAATATAATTAAAAATCATGAATGACATAGAAACATGGTTAACATGGCATGTGATAATTATGTAAATGTTTTTGAATCATTACTAAATCAAAGGAACCACAGACATCTGATCCATCTTATATTTTATCCTATAGAAACACCCATTGTAACTCATAGAATTACTAAAAGGATCATTTTTCCAATATCTCAAAATTTAATCTAACAAAGTTATAAAAAATTAGAAAAACCCTTATTTTCATGAAACATAATGCTTATGGTGAGAAAGAGAAAAATAGACTCTCACCAGACCAAACTCTCGAGTCTTATAAATACTATATACATAATATCAAACTCCACCAAATAACAAGAGCATGCATATATTACTGATGACCCCACTATGGACTATAGATCAAATACATTTTGCAATGAACCGACCTTGGTTAAACTTCCTTGCCTCCCAACATAGAATACCACTCAGCCTGAATGGAATTCATGATCCCCATGAGCTAGACACTGGATCATTGTTATGATGGAAAACTAATCGAGAATAGTTTCACCCTAATATTATATCATATACTAGTCATAAAAACTGGCTAGAACCTAGAATTACTTATCTATACGTTTTAAATCCATTCATTACCAATAATAAGATAGAAATGAATAAATAAGATAAATTTTTTTTATAAGATGTAATAAACTAGGTCATTAGTTAAATATAATATTCAATATACATGATAATTAAATGATTAAATGACACTAAAAATTAACTAAATTGTTTAAAAATATAGATTATACAACATCCATACAATAACATGAATGATGAATAACTCTAACATCCACCAGGTGAGCAAAAATCACTCATTATATCCCAACACGCCCAATAGTGGACCATGATGAACATGTATCCTAAAAAAATAACAAGAATATAAAATAAAAAATCATTATATATACCCACTTAATAATGGAAAGGAATGGTTTGAGATAAAATTGTTTAGTTGTATATCACCAAATATTATATGAAATCACATTCATAAAATAGTTTATAAATTCTTATTTGAAAAAAGATATGGAAATAGACATCTAACTATTCAATGATTTGGTAAAAATGAATACACCAAGATACATAATAATTTTAGTTTTTTAAACCATAATCCCATGAATTTATAAAAAAGAGAATTGAATTTTCAAATTCATAAGCTTCTAAACAAAATTTTATCTAGATGTTATTTAAAATTTCATTTAAAAATAAATGGAGGGATATCAAAATACATGTAGAAAACCTCACCAATTTCACCCTATTTTCTCAAAATCATTATCTAGAAGCTATATATATAAAAATATCAACCTTAATTTTTAAATAAAACATTTAAAAATAGGGTAGAAACAATTTTTATATAAAACTAATAAATTCAACAAATCAACTATAATAAGAACATTCATGAATATACTTAAGAGGAATAATAAAAGAGAAAAATGTAAAATATTAGTTCCACATGGTCAAGGAAAATTATTGGATAGAAACATTTATTGGATCTAAATCACTTAAATAATACAAAAATGGTTCATGTATCATGTGAAACTCCATAGGCAATGAAATGAAAGATAATGGTCCTAGTTCCATCAAAAAAACTTTATATGAGAGTCCATATTAAATCTAAAGAAATATTCATCTATAATCCTCTCAAGGTTCATCTGTTAAATAAAAAATGGTTGGTGATGATCACATAGAACACTAGATAGTGATCTTACCTAAGGATATTTTAACAACAGTCCATAATTTCTATTTTTATATAGAGGAACCCATGAAATCAAATAATCTATGTGATAACCCAACAAGGAAGAAGTCTATAATAACAATAAAAATATTGATGAATTTAAATAAACCTCATCTCACCTCCTACACCCCATAAAACATCTAATTTAAAATTTATATCTTCCAAAGCATTAAAATGGAATGGAAAAATAAAAAAAGAACATCTTGATATATAATATTGGTGTGAATTCAACAAAATAACAGGCGTCTCAAGTTAGGTTCTCAAAATATTATATTAATTTCATTAGAAATAATTAATGGTCATTTTTTAAAACGTTTTGAATACCAACCCACCTATTATCATATGAAATATTATTTCGTAAACTAATTTGAAGTTTTATTATAAAACTATATATTGAAATGTACCTGGTAAAAAAAGTTCATCAAATGTGTAAAATTGTTCACAAGACCAATACATCTTTAAAAAAATTCATATTTAGGTCAACACAGACATTTTTTTCAATAAAATCATAAAAGTACATTTGAAATTTCTTTTAGAAAAAATTTAATGTAATTAATCCCATCAAAATATTAAAATAATTTAAATGATCTAGTAAACCATTTTTAGAAGAACTGAACATGCATACAATCATTTAAAAAAACTAGATATACATGGAAAATAATTCTAATAACTAACATTCATATTTTTTTGGAAAACATTAAAAACCCCTAATGGCCATACCATATGATTATAAATTTATAAAAACATTTAAGTTACCTGTAAATTACCTTCCATAAATTATTATGAAATTCAAATGGAATCACCTACTTTTTCTATGTGGAATCACTTAACAACACATAAAATTTAATAGAGAATAGAAAAATAAGAAATTAAACAACCTCACAAAGCATTATACCTTAAATTACCGAGCATTTGAACCTACATTAATATAAAAAAATAGCCATTATAGTTAGAGTTTTTTTGGATAATGTAAAATCATGGGAAATGAACAAGGGTGAAAATAAAATATAAAATAGATATGTTGAATTGTTAAATAAAATATATTTGATGAAAATGGATTGTATTCATATAACTGGGAAAGAAGGGTTATTATTAGATAACAATTTGATGAACAAATTCATGGGAGAGGTAGAAATGTGGAAGAAATCATATAATATATAGAGGAGGGATTGAAAAAATCACAAAAATTAAACTAGGAAACAACATTTCAAAGTGAATTATAGGGCATGTAGTGTAATTCCCCTATATTCTCACCGTCGATGTTGCATCCTTAATCTTTTATTGTTGAGCACATATAGTTGATAGAACTAAGAGACCTTGGGCACCCAAGCTTCTATGGAGTATCCATCTATACAACGAAACAATTCACCACCTAATGGATCCCTTAAGTTGTGACACACTCATATAATACAAAAAAAACATGATTCTGAGGTTAATACATCAATGGTGTAACCAAAACATCAACAGTGAATCCCCTGACCTCAATCTTAACCACCCCTCACCGAGAAATATTATAAAGTCCATGATTGAATCTATGACATGAACTCCTAATGATATAATGTATCTTAATTTAAATTAATCTAGTAAAAACTATAGACTTATAAAAATACTTCCATACCGAATGTAACATAAAATAATAAAAAGGAAACCCAAAATTAAATAATATAAAAATCTTATTGACATGGGGGATGTCATATATTTATATGTTTATCAGGTATCACCATGGTATGATCATTGTTTTTATCCCTTTTTTTAACCAATAATTTTTTATTTACTATTCACTATGAAATTTTAAATCATTCATGGTTTTATATAGATAACATATATTCAAATTCTTACTAATTTATCAATAATTATCATTCAATGAAAAGAAAATGATCTCCCCAATCCATATCCATCTTACAGTGATTCGAGACCTTGTTGTTCTATGTAAACTATAATTGAAAATTAGGAAAATAAAATGGTTTGGGATCAATTATTTTTACAGAAAATAAATGGAGTCTTTTTTTTACATTGTGACCACTTCGAAAAACTTTTTTATAAATAATATTTGTATGAAGTTTTTAAATTTAATTTAAAGTAGAAGCATCTTATGGAATAAAAAAATCACATGGAATTTTAAGGGAAACATATCTTATGTATTTTTAAAATACAAAGTAAAATAATTTGATTTTGTAGCATATTCAGAAGCATATTGGGATAGGGACATTATGCATAGAAAATTTGAACAATATAAAAAATATCAACATTTCTTTTAATTTTCTATTATTTGATAGAATATTAATATGGTGATGTATTAATGAATTATAGAAATGTTTTATGTATTTTTGGGGTTTATTTGGAGACGTAAATGATAATAACACAACAATATTTGCGGTTATGTCATTTAAATTCCATTATTCTTTTAATAAATATTATTGGCTAACATGAAAAGTATTATTCAATAATAGTAAAATATCTTGTAATGGATTTTATATTAATTTTAAATATAATAAAGTGGAATATTCTATGTGATATTCTTTTGGAATTCAATTTTTTATTGGATGTTATAATGTGAAATGATTTTGAGATAATTGTTACACATTATAGACTACACGATAACATCACATTATGATTGTGAATAACATATTTTAGGATATTTTTTGGTTTTGAGTGTTTTAATTACTAATCTCACCCATTACTGGATGTTGTAATGCTATATGGAATTAGTCAATAAATAATTATGCTATATATTAGATCATTACATTAATATCTAGTGATGTTTTTATGATGCACATGTTGGGATTTTAAAGATATGGAAATAAAAAAAATTTCATGATTTTTAGTAAGATATGATAATTTAGATAAATTATACTATAATAAAATAAATTATCCCAGAATTTATTAGATATTTATATATTGTTACATTTTGTACTGTTTCAATTAAGGTATTATTTGTTGGATATTTTATTTTTTTTAACATGTCCATTTTAGACAGTATTTAAGAATTTTCAATAGGATAAACATGGATTAATGTGTTGAAATATTTTAGAGAAATAATCTTGAAGAGATTACAGTGAATATTTGATGACATGGAATAAACTAAGGAATATAATTCTGAGAGACTACTATAATAATAATAGGTACTATTGGAAAATTAATTTACTGAGGTAAATTAAAAATAATGTATATGTAACTTGTATATTATTAATGATCCAAAATTCATTCATGAATATTAAGTAACATAAAAACACATCTGATAGATTATTATATATATTGTTTTATTATTTTCATTGTGATAACCCACATATAATATTTTCATTAATATTTATTAATGTTGTGTATATTATGATGGAATGTGGAAGTGATCCTTGGATTCAGAAAATGATATTTTTCTAAACAAATATTCATTTAATTTTTTAGTAGGGTATGTCATTATATATCTACACATGGTTGGTTTATTATCCATTGATGTATACCTTTTTGGTGAACTATGTAAAATTGTCTTATTAGTGTAGATTAAAAAGGATTTTTTATTTTTTTCATGGTTATATTGATTTAAAATATTTTATTGTTTATGTTAGTATAAGTACATGATCCCTTTGGAAAAGAAATTTACACTCCCTAATTTTCCAGTTTTTATGGTGTTTTAGATATTTGTTTTTTAAAATTTTTATATCCAATTTTTTTGGTCAAGAAAAATTCCATTCACAGGATTTTTTCCAATATACTGGTTTAATACAAATTTTACCAAAAAATGTAAATATGGTGTTATTTTTATTCTAATGAAAATATAGTGTGGTATAAAAATTAAACTAATAGTAGATACTTATAAAACATTCATTGGAAGTTAATTGAGAATGATATTATCATTTCCTATAATCCTTGGATAATTGTTCAGAATTAACATCCACATAATGATAATTGTTGAAGATGATGTTGAATTATTTTTAAAGACCTAACAAAATTTTTAATTTAAATAATGATTTAATATTGGATATATTGGATAATTTTGTACCATAAAGTCTTACCACTTCATTAATATAATGTTTTTACAAATGATCAGGGGATAGATTATACATTATTTTTTGGAATTGAATGTACTTTATAAATAGGTATATGATAACCCATATTAGACCATTCCTATTGGATGTTCGGGTAATAGAAATTAACACATTTACTGTTATATTGGATTATAGTAAGAAAATTATTTCTAAATGTTTTTAAAGTAGATTTGTTTTAGATAATCTTAAATATCTTGATTCTATGTAAAAAGATAGGGAATATTTTCCAAATATCTTTATCTTAAAAATGAGTATTTATACGTTGTACTAATGATATATAATGTATCTATCAATAAACCTTCTTTAATATTAATATATGATTTTTTTATTATTTAGAGATTTTATGTTTTTTATAGGGCTCTATCACTGGGTTATGTCGTTGTTTCGATTTATTGTAATGATGGTTTCTAATTTACTGTAAAAGGTAGAATGTTTCTCCTTACATAAAAATTCCCATGACTACAGTCAATATATCCTAACATATCTAATCATTCTCTATATAAAATATTGATTAGAATCAATGATCCTTCCTAATAAAATAATTATTTAATTTTTATTCATTTTATAGTATGATATTGTGTAGTTTAATCACATTCCTTGAATTTTATTGATCATAATCATTTAATTATATTTCAATATTGAAATATTAAAATATTCATCAAACTAAGGTCATCAACATAGATTATAAACATTTATTTTTATTGAAATTGTCAACATATCCACATTGAAAAAACTTCTACTAAAAATCTCAATTCATATGTTTTGTAATTTTATTCATGCAGATTAAATTAATGTGATCAATAGTCTAGAACTAATTCATTCTATATATTATCACCCCTTTTACCTTTCTTAGTGCATCACTGTAGATGATAATTCCTTCTATTCCTATTAAGAAATTTAATACTTGTGAATTGATAAATAGTTTCTTCATCTACTAAAAAATGTATTCATATTACTTTAATAATATAAATTTCATTCCATTATTTATAAACTTCGTTATAAAATTATCTACTTAGGATAAAATTTTAACATTGTAAGAATGTTTACATTCTAATTGAAGGAATCAATATACACTTATTATGTTTATAGGCCTTGGGGATTATTTTACCACCTTGTTATTTAAAGGGAAAACACATATTCTATCATCGGTGATAATATTACAATGAACAAAAACATGATGATTCCAAAACCCATATTTATTTATCTTTCCATAAAAACATTTTTTCTTAGAGTTTTCAATACTGTTTACGAAATTTCATGCTCAATATAACTATTATAGTATATTAGGATATCATCAATGAATACCAACAATATTTTTCTATATATTACATTACATTTCAATTCTCTATATCAATAAATATATAGTGTTACTAGTTACCCAATAATATATAATCATAAATTGAAAATTACTATTCCACATTATAAAAGATACTTTTTGTATGTCATATTTCACTATATTTAGGTGATGGTACCTCAAACGAAGATGAACTTTAATACATATTAAATCCATTTAGGTTTCTCAAAGAATTAATTAATACTAAATATGTGTACTTTCTATTTATAATTTTATTATTTATCTCTATATAGTCAATATATAGCCTCAATGTTGCAATATTCTTCTTTATAAATAAGTCAACTACTCCGTAAGGCAAATGAAATGAATATATTTTTCCTTTCTCTAATAAAAATTGTATTTGTTTCATTTGTTCTACTAATTCAATTATATATATATTAAATATAATGTCTTGAATATGCTTTCAACAACATGAATGATATTAGAACCGAATTTCTATTTTCTCCCTTAAGGAAATATAAAAAATTCACAATGAAAGATATCACTATGAAATTTAATTTATGGGAATAAATTTAATAATCACATCCATATTATCTAATAAATTTTGTTTCATTATATCCATATTCACTATGGATATTAGTATGATGTCTCACAATGGTATTTATTGAAATGACTCCTGAAAATAAATTTCCCAAAAAATTAATTAATTGGATAAAATCATGAAAAATAATTACCTTTGTCTCACTATAGTGAACATGAGTTATATAAGTGGAACTAAATTCCATACCCAATTTTTTTATTTTAATTAAATATTATTAAATTTATATTTATAAGTAGATACAACAATATATTTTAATATAAATAATATATTTTCTTTTCTTGAAAATATGTCCCCAATTAGTGTTCAAACTAAAAATAATTTTCTTATCATAATAGAATGATCATAATTATTCTTGTAAATTTTCTAAATATATAAAATATCATATTGAACCATAATAAAATAATTTATGGTATAATTTTTAATGTACAACCGTATTACATGACAAGACGACATTTGAAGTTGTAGTTTCTATGGTTTCCATAGAAAATATGTTACCCAGGTCCCTTGGCCCATTATAGGGTAGTTTATTTTGTGACTTGGGTGTTGATTTGAGAAGAGGAACATTTCATGGGAATTAAATGATTATACATTGATTAAATATTCTTATCCTTCCACTCATGAGCTTATTTAAAAATATTTTCAATCATGGACAACACACTTTCTCCATTTAAACACAATGAAATATTTTTCATCAAATAGTTCTTCTATGATAGAAGATATTAATTTCCATTATTTATACGTACACAATTTTCATCATTATAAAATTGAAAATTTGTTTTCTTCCCAATCATTCATTTTTATTTATATTCTTCTAAAAAATCATTGTGTCACAATGGTATGTTCTTTTCA
This sequence comes from Viscum album, assembly GCA_963277665.1. Taxonomy (NCBI): domain Eukaryota; kingdom Viridiplantae; phylum Streptophyta; class Magnoliopsida; order Santalales; family Viscaceae; genus Viscum; species Viscum album. Next base: position 553,032,053 of record OY728146.1, read on the forward strand.
TATATTTAAAATCATTAGGCAATCAAGTCTTGTTAGATACATAGCATTAGTCAGTGAAATAGTTATCCCATGTTGTACTATAAATTTTTTATAATGTATAAATAATAAATTTATCATTTTTGAAGTTTAATTTATAGTCAATTATTAAAAGGCCATCCATTTTTTATGGATTAAAAACTTACATTCCATATAAAATCATCAATTCCATGAAAAAATCTTCTATAATAATATTTTTCGGAAAGTTGTTTGTTTAAATTTTTGATACTTTATACTCCTCCTTAGTGTATATTATTAACAAAAACTATTTCTTGAAACCCCCCTTACTCAATAAACATCCATTATGACTTTATACATTTTTTTTATCCCAATAATATGAAAATATTTTCCATTGAATTAATAATTTATTATACTTTGATCAGTTAAATATTCACATTAAACTATCATGGTTGATTCCTCATGAAGTGATCAATGGTATTTATGCCTTGTTTAGGAGAAATGGGTTCCCTCATTTATCGTTGGATATTTATCATATCCTGATTTAATTTACCTAGTATGTTTATAATATTATCCTCTCCAATTGTGTCTTTTTATTTAGGAAATAAATATATTGGCCTCAATAGATGGTATAATTTACATTTCATCCAATTGGTACCATTATCTGAGTAACATTTTATAATAAATATTTAAAAATTGAATCTATCAACTTACATTCTTCATATAATCCTATAAAATATTTATTTTTAATAAACATTTCTAGTTTTCTTTGAATTATAGAATAATTTTCATGGATTTTCTATGGTCCACAATAAAATCATTCACTCCCTACCTTTTTTATACCAAATCTTCTTATGATATATTCTAATAATAATCATATAATATAATCTATAACACCCTTAAATATAGTTAAATAGTATTTATAGGTATTTATTTAATAGAAACAACATATATAAGATCACATACTGATGATAAAAATTTTCATAATCACTAAAAAACTTGATACATATATAAAAATTCACATTACATTAAAGATAAAAAGAATAAGTTGTTAATGAATAATTATTCAATTAGTTTTTATTGTATCCCTTTATTATTATCTATATAATTTCATACAAAATATTATTATTCATTAACTTGGTAAAATTTGGAATCTTCTTGAAGGGGTGATATACAATTATTAGAAGGGAATAAAATATCAATGAAGATATATAAATCATTTCCATGACACAGTAAACATGATGATAATTAATAATAAACATATATCTATAAAAAATATATTTTTATTACATAATGTATACAAAATCATGGATATTTTAATGAGTATATATCATAATCATGTAAATTCATGATTCTAGACATCCTAAACACATCATGAGGGCCTAATGCTAAGAAATAATAAATTTACGAGAGATACATCTCATTACCCAATCATTGATGTCACATAAGACATAAAAGTTCACAATGAAGACATATAATACCAATAACCTCCTATCGAATAATCCTTCAAATTAATTCTATTAGAAAATTTGATATCATACATAACTCTTGAAATAATTTTCAATGGAACCAAACAAAAAAATAAAAATATTATTCAACATGTATTATAATATAAAATATATTTGCATAAAATCAAGTAATATGTTAATATGTCCAATTTCATACACAATAAATTAAATGGTATTTCTATGTTTATGAATACATTTCAACATAAATAATAATATTTAGTGAATAAATTATGTAATACAAGAAATAATATTCTTACCAAATTAGTTTTTAAAGAATTAGCATTATAAAAATAAAATGTATTGCAAAAAAATGAGAATCTACGGAAAATATCATATTGGTACCATGATAGAATATTAACTGGAACTATTATCCTTATATGTAAATGAAGAGATCCAATTCATCTCCTTACATAATCAAAATTACTAGTTCGAACTGAATGTCCAAAAAATACCTACATATGAGATATAAAGATATGATTAAATAAATATTTTTATATGAATGAAATTTGTAAAAACATAATGGCTAATAAATTAGTATAATAACATAAACAAAAAAAATCCTAAATTAAAAATACAAAATATTAGAATAAGTCATTTAAATTAAATATTCTATTAAAAAATAATTTCACACAAGAAAATGTTATGTATAAATTAATCCATTATGTGGCATTGAGATATCTTATCATTATATTTAGACTATCTGGAATCATGAAACTCATATAATTTGAGTGATTACTCTAGGGAATAGTTTTTTTAAGATAAATAATGATGAACGATGAATTGGAAATGGGGATAAATTATTAAAGAGGATAGTCTATATTAGAAATTGAGAAGTATTTTATAGAATAACAGACAAAATAATTCATTATTTTCTCTCCAGATTATGAATAAAGATAAATTTTATATCTATTATTAGTAATTTAAGACATATTGGATAAAATTTTAATTGATTATAACATATATTTTATTTTCATAATAGTAATATTTATCGTATTAAATTATACACCATATTTATCTTAATCTAAAATTAATTTTTATATTTTATGATTTCTAAAAAAACCAAAAATCAATACTAATATAATTTTTCCATCATGAATCTAAATTTGTTGGATATTTTGAAATAATTAGCTTCTATTTTGTGAAATATAAATCTTTATTCTTTATTTATTCCCATTATATCCTAAAAATTTCATTCATTTAATTTTATTTCATTTTCTAATAAATTTATTTTATAAAAATAATATCATTTTAATAATATTTTTACTTTTTATTATAATGATTTTTTAAACTATAGAGTTTTTCGGAGGCCATTTATCATCTGGTTTCAAACTTCTAGTAAATCTATTTACATGTTTTTTATTTAATTGTATATGTGTTCATATTTTAAAATATATTTATTTTTTTTATTTTTTTGGTAATAATGGAAAAAATTAATTTATTTCATACTATCTATCTCATGTTTTTTATATATCATAATTTATTTTATATTTGTATATAAATGGGCTTTACTAAGTTAAAAAGTCTTGCAGAAGAACCCAACAATAAAAAAATATGATCACTAAAGAAGAAAATTGAATAGATATATATCATAAAATACCCTATTGTTGTCTAAATTGGTGAAACCATGGGTACGAATACCCAAAAAAATGTACTTTTCAATGAATTTATTAATAATCTGGCACAATTTTTCTGGAAGTAACAGTCTTCAAAATAATTAATTTTTAAAGTATTGAATTTAAATGTTTCATTTACTCCCAATCCGGATAGATTGGAACCCCAACTATATGAAAAATAGTCAAACCAAATATTTATATAATTCCATCTAAAAGAAACTCATTTATAACTTTGATAATTCAGTGGCTAAAATTTTCTCTTGAAATAAATCAATGAATATTTGGATAAGATTCTAAAATGTATGACATATTTTTAAGCATAAACCATCCTTTTATGTGTGGAAATACACTGATTTTCAAGGATTTGAATGTCATTATCATGAAACCGTGCATTAAATAATCATTAATGAATCTTTACCTTCCTATAAGGAATTATATCTTATGTAATGTAAAGCCCAACACCATTCTGTTAAAACACACCTGTATCGAAATTCCTATGACACACTTCTTCATATATATAGGTAATAACCAATAATTTGTATAAATGTAATTTTCCTTATGAGTTAAAATGTGGATTTTATTTTAGATTATATTTTTGAATTCATTAAATTAAAAAAATAATTTTTTTTAAAATAAAATTAATTAAATGTGTTAAAATGGATAAATCAAATGTTCGACATAACGAAAAAATAATTTCCTTTCTAAGAAAAACATATTTGTTTTATTTTTTTCATAATAATTTTTTTGATAAATTAAAAATTATTAAATAAACTTTGTGTTTCATAATTTTTTTAATGATATATATATATAGTATTATAATTCTATGGATTCACAAGTAATTTTTCTAGGGGTCATAAATTTGATTATTCCACATAAATTAATTCTTTTTGATAAAAATGTATTTATACATTATTAATATTTTTTTCATATTTAGAAAGTTATTTTGATAAAGTGTAAGTCATTTTTTTGAATCATTATATAGATTTTATTTTATAATTATTTTTTGAGATTATTCTTAAAAAACTAATTTCATTTTAAATAGCTGAAATATAGTTTTTATTAATACCCTGAATTTGATGACATCATAAATACATTATAATGATATAAACATTACTAAAACCATTTCTCAACCAAAAATGAAATCATAGAGTAAAATAATGAATATAAAAAAAATACTAAATTGAGTTTTGAAAAACCAAAATTGGTCATCTCTGAACCTAAAATATATGTTATCCAAATAAAAATAAATTCTTGTATTTACATTTAATTGAGGTGTTTAAAAATTTATTTAAATTATGCATTTATATAAATGTAAAGAAAAAATAATTTATAAATAATAAAATCAATAAAATCATGTGAATAATACTTATTCAAGAAAAACAGCCTAAATGATAAAATATTCAAGTTATTTTGTTCTAAAACATCCATTGGTTTCTCTTATAAATACCATTCATCACCACTACACTTATCATAAAACAATAAACACAATACATACTCTAATATCTATAAAAATTATTCTCTAGTTCCCATTAAATTAATTTTGAGGTCCTGGTCTCACCTAAAAACCTATATAATAAGTTTTAACATGAAGCCTAAAGAAATAAAACCAAGGGAAAATGTAATTTATATCAACTTGGTCCCCTTAAGTACTTCTAGTACTTTACCTCCTATAATCCTCATAAATCCATAATGAAATCAATATAAAACGTACACATAAATTTTATTATACATTAATATAAATTACCATACACCCAAAATTTAAAATTAAAATCAAATCCCCATCCATATTTTTTGGGTCACCATCTCCATGGAATATCCATTCCTTTTTTCATCACCACCTTACATGCAATGTTTGATAAATAGGATTAATGAATAAATACCTTATTTTTACAAGATTTAGATTCTATAATGATAAATTGGTAATTATATTAATGGTATTAACATTAAAATATCACAATAGTTCCAACCACCAAAAAACCAACATATTGTGAATTTATTTCTAATTTGAATCTATTTCATATAGTATATATAAATATATAACTCTTTTATAATTAATGTAAAATAATCCCCTAGTATACGACCACAGAGAAGTTACTATATCATAGGATCCATTCTAAAGACCTCAGGTATGAAATATTATACACTAGGATGTTTTGGAATAGTAGTGTTAACCTGTAGTTGTTCGATGAGGAAATTATACCTACTTATCAGAGTGGAAAAAATAGAAAAAAATAATATACACCATCTTGAAAAAACATAAATAATATCCCACAATAAGTTCTAATAATTAATCAAACCCAATTATATATAAAATTGAACTACATACAATTTTTAGGAGTCATATTTCAATATACCATAAATTTCAATATAAAAAAGCCAAAAACTGGGGAAAACTGCACTAAAAACTGTTTTGTGTCTTAAACAGGTGAAAAATGCAATGCTACATCCTAACAATGCATTTAAAGAATTATTCATAGGAAACATTACATAGTCCTATCCAATGATGAAAATGTTTATTCATGTGTAATAAGACTACATGAGTAGGCTTTTGAGTATGAATAAGTAGGCCACCACTAACAACCACTATAAGAATAAACATTATAGCAATAAAGTGTACGAAAATTTTCATACTAAAGATATGAAATATATAAATAAATAAATAAATTTTCATTTAGTTATTCCATGGTGACACCAGAGTTCAACCATACTTTCTTCTTTCTAATCCATAAATTTATGCTCATAGATTGTCAAGTATGGACAAAGGAACCCTAGGGGAACTATAACATGGTATTCTAATCTAGTATCATAAGTAGTCCCAAATGAATCTACGAGAGACCACCCCATGTAATTTAAAAATTGGATCATATATTGGTGCACAAAATACAATGGGGGACACCTCACTGTATTCACAACCAAAATCATATACAAGACAGAATGAGTCCATGGGGGACTGCCCCATGGAATTCCAAATAAAAATAACATATAAGAGCATGAGAAAACAAGGGGTTCCACCATATTAATTTCCATTATAGAAATAATATATGGAAAAAAGTAATCAATGTTCTACTAAACCATTGAATTCCAATAAAAAATCATAAATAAAACAAATTGAATCCTAGTGGGACATCCTCTAGGAATTGAAAACTACTAATAACAAAACCATTTTATTTTAAGATTCATTTAAAAATACATTAAATTCAATATCAATTGGTCTCAACTATTATCTCTTACCCTAGATCCTATAACATGCTCTGATAATATCCAATTATAAACTCTTGATAAGTTTAAATCCTATATACATTTTTCAATAATTTTTAAGGATAATCCATGTTATTTCCCAATAATGGACTTGGTATGTGTTGTTTATTAAAGGTAATAAGATTTCATGCTTAATAAAAACTATAAAAACTGACAAAAAATTACTATTATAGGTTGTGAAACCCAATAACATGACATGTGGACAATTTTTGTAGTAAAATGACAAGTCATGAAGTATGTTGTTAAAAATTTTAACCCATGAAGCCATTGCACAACATGATTCCCAAATACATGTCATGTAAACATTTAATTAAATTTCCTCTTCCATAATAAATCTCAAAGGAATATACATGTCATGAGTCCGAGATACATGTCATGAACGGTTCTAAATTTCAAAATCTATAGTTCATATTTGGGTGAGATTTGAGAAGATTAAAAAATTGTTGAGGATAATTTCGTTCAGAATTAAACAATGTGAAACACTATTACACATTGGTTAATATCCAAATTATTTACATATAGTAGGTGTACCACATAGAGAAGGAAGAAAAAATTACCTTTTTTATTGTTTTCACCCTTTTATCTCTTGATTTTCCTTCCACAACTTCTCCTAAAACCCAATCTACATCATGCTATTCATTGTTTTACAATTACCCATATCCCAATCATCAATTTTTGAAGCGTTCATCATCTACTTTTCATCACCAACACTGTGTTATGTGCATTCATTGACTTGATCCTCGATCTTCATCAAATTTTATTGTTCTTGTTATCATTTTTATTACAAGTTGGTATTTGATTTTAGTTTTATTGTTTCAAATATCATATTTTTTATTCTCAGTTGTATGTTGGTGTAATTTGTTAATTTTTATTATTTCACATTTTTCAATTAATCTCAATCTCTCTTGGCTTATTAACTATGTTTGGAATTTATATTCTAACCATAATCGGTTCTACCATGAGCAGTTAAACTACTTAGGGTATGGATCAATAGTAGGGGTCACAAAATATATTTAATATTTTATTCTAAATATAGTAACCATATGTAATAGTAATTTTTTAAATAATAATTATCAATCCAATTATTTTAAGATATTTTTACCTTAGTAAGTATGAATGAATGACTCTAATCTGATTAGAGTAGAATAATCTATGACTGATAGAAAATGATAATTTATTCTTTTGAAGACAAGATTAATGCATATTGGTTGAAAATTTCTCCAAAAAATGAAATAACTATCACATGGATAGATCTGGTTTTCTAGACCATATCAAACTAGTTACCTCTGCTTGATTCAAATCCTAGACAACATGACCTTAGAAAGTTAGAATTAAGGATAATATTTTCTTCTGATCCCCAAAATTGATTATGATCCCTTCCATATATCTGACCTCTCTCCATAAATGTCTTACCTTTTGTAATTTTTCCAAAATCAACAATCTTGATAGAAGTCATACCCTAAAGGTTTATAAGCATTGTTCATTCCAAACAATCCATGATCGTCATGGGACTGACCCCGGACTACAACTATATTACACCTGAGTAGAATGTGATTTCATTGAATCATATTTTAATATGACCAAAACCCATGATAATTTAATGATGTGTGTGGGAATGGAAACTTTTGGATTCATTTATAGGGATTAAAATGGATCATGCTTAGGCATGTTACCCTACAGAAAAAATAACATGGGATTCCATCTCCCTTTCCCCATGTCTCATTTCATTTATTTTCAGTTTTATTTCATATTCCACTGTATCATCCATCTTTCTACAGCTTCGTATGTGCATCAGGGTCCTATGACTTTTTCATGGATCCCTGACACACATAAAAAGATTTTCTTTGATCCTGATATTGATAGGTATATCAATGTATGCCACTTTTCATAAATGGTAGACCATATCACTTCGACGGGTCTAAATCAATCCAACCCACCAAACATGTAACCTTCCATACATGGAGAGAAGCCTCTAAAAGAAGAGTGGACCATCAGGTATTATCTATTTTCATCATTCCATGGTACTAAAACCATAATCATAGACCCTCATATAAAGGCACAAACTTTTTAAATCAATCATCGAATGATTCATATGATTTAGAGCATGGGTCAATTATTGGGATTCAATTTAATGAACCCCATTAGCTTATATCACACATAATGGATGTGTATGATAACCTTCACAACCAGGGAGTATCTTATGATGCAATAACACATTGAGTATTTTAAATCTCTATGTGTAAATGAGCTATAGATTGGCTCAAAAGTCAAGATCTAACGTCTATCATATCTTGGGATTATTTATCCATGAATTTACTAGATAATTACTTCACACCAATCCAAAAAAAGGAAATGTCAAACAACCACAAGAATTTTACCAAAGAGGATTGAGAGTCAATAATGGGAAGCATGTGACCATTTTATGTAGCATACTAGAAAGTCACCACATCATAGACATGATATGAGGATTCAGGTCTAGGAATTTTATAATGTCTTCTGAATAGATTCTCACACTATTATTGACGAAGATGTTAATTGAGGATTAATAGTAAAAACACATGAGGCAAGCCGACCAATTCTAAATAATGTCTATCATAATGCTAGTCAATTATAAACCAATTAGGGACTGATGTCATGTCAGACCCGTCTAGTTGAATATCATAGTGGACTAGATATACAAGTCATTTCTTTGACTGAGAAGTTGGAATTATTTAAACAACTAGCTGCATCATTGATCCCTACTCCTCTAGTAATAGAAATTATGTCACGTGAAATGTGTGGTGGCCCACAATAATATGAATATTACATAACATGTGTTTACTACAACCACTTCGGTAGTGTAATTATTTTAATTACAATAAAAAGGGACAATAATTTAATAATCCATAGAAATAATTCCAAAAAATAATACTACAAAAGAGAAAAAAATAATCAAGGGTATTAATAATAAAGAAGTGGTTAGGCATCAGTCTGAAATCATAGACCACCAAGATATCCACTGATGAATCTTGTTCCTTCGCTGCTATATTAAGTAACGCAACTACCCTTTCCTCCATGAATCCAACAAAACATTCAAACAATTCCCTAAGTAACATACTAACCAACTATAACTTTATAATTCTACATGGAAAATATTCTCTCCAAATTCTTCAAAAATGTAGATCAAAGAATTACCTCTCACGAAATGGAAATTTTGAAACAAATGGAAGCACTATGTAACCTTGAACATATAATGGTTCATATCTCAACGTTTTTTAAGAGACATTTCTTATTTCTATACCGGGTTACATAGAGACATACCCAAGATAATAAAAACTAGATGTAGTTTTGAGGGGAGTTAAAGAGAAGGATTTTTAGAATCTATACAAAGGAGAGGGAATACCAATTTTAGAACCAAAAAAGTAGAAAATAGTCATAAAATAAAGAAAATGATAAAGAAATCAATGGGAAATCTCAAGTGACACCTCAGGAAGTGGCACCTTCTAAAAATACAAAAATTCAAGAGAAACATGAGATATAAGTCTATATTTACCCACCACCTTATAAGACACCTCTTTGTTTTTTTGGAAAGAGATATCCAAGGAAGAATAAAAGGTTAATACAAGAAATATTTGGAGATGTTCATGAATCATAACAACCAAATTCCTTTTTCTGAGGTAATAGCTAAAATTATTAATTATGAAAAAATTATTAAGGAAATGAATTCTTACAAAACAAATATGTAGGTTCTTGGAGTCATCTAACTAAACATATAATTTTCTATAACTTGATAGTGTAAAATTCCATAGAAAATGATAAACTAAGGGATTTTTTCAATTCCTTGAACAATATGATAATGTAACATCAGAAGAGAATTGTGAAATTTAGTAGAATACATCAAACTCATACCGATGAGTTTATTCCACATATGGACTCAGTGAACCCAGAATAAGAAAACTAAAACTCAAATTAGATGACCAATTAGTAAAATATCACTGAGGAATTCTTGAAGAATTATTAGTCAATTTTGGGATGTTCATTTTCTAAGATGAAATTCTTTTTCTAGATATGGAATAGTATGGAGTTGTTCCAATCATCTTAGGTTGAACATTCTTAGAAATTATGAGGAAATTGATCTATGTGAATCAATGATGATATATACTTTGATTAGGTGATGAACAAGTCATGTTTTAACAAGAATATGATTCACAACAAGTAGATGATACTTTTGAATTACAAATTATATTTCTCATAGGTGAAAGATAATAATACTTAAACATTGATGAAGATAATGGAAAAAATTTCCCCGATTAAGATGATGAATATGAATTTGAGGAAGTAAAATTTGTAGAACCTATTATAAGGGAAAACGTCTCACCTTTAATACCCATAGTCACTTAGCCACATAAATTAGAACTCAAACCCCTCCCCAATGCACTTAGGTATTCTTTTCGAGTGACTGTTGATGCACTAACTGTTATCAATAAATCTGATCATTCTTAGTCATAAGAGGAAAAATAAGTTGAAGTGTTAAAAATAATAAATAATTAAATTACCTTGGGATTTGATTACATTAATAAATCTAACTATTCTTTATGAACATATAAAATCCTACTTGAGGATGGTGAAAATCCTAAATGTCATCCACAAATGATAATCAATAAAAAAACGAAGTATTTTTTTATGAATAGAGTATTGAAACATCTAGATGCTAGAATATTATTTTCAATAATTATCAGAAAGTGCGTGATAACTCTACAGGTTGTTCTCAAGAAATGTGTCATCTCCTTGGAAAAAAAGGATGAAGATGCACTAATTTCAACATGAACAATCAATGGATGGGGAGTATTCATGGGCTAATGAAATCTAAATGAAACAACATGGAAATTCCATTTAGTTTTACCTTTAATGGATTGATTATTAGAGAGTCTAATAGGACATGAATTCTATTGTATCATAGATGAATAGTATAGATATAATCATATTTCATTCAGTCTATTATATTATTATAAACAAATTTTACATGCCCATTTGTTACCTTCTCTTACAGGACCATATCATTAGGTATGTGTCATTCACCAAAAAAATTTCAAATATTCAGGACACATATATTGCACAATATGGTAGAAGAATTATTATAAATATTCATGAAAAAAATTTCTTTATGGAAGATTCTTCAAGTTCAACACAAGCAATCTTGAGTTTTTCCTACAATGATTTAATGAGAAGTTTCTAGTTTTGTATTGAGAAATAATCCACTTTATGGTTCATGGAGTCTTTTTTCTAGGAAAAAATTTTCTTATGTATATCTTGGAATTTGATCATGTTGGGATAAAATGGACCAAATATTTACAAGAACCTTAAATAGTCAAAGGCATAATGATATTTCTAGGCCGTGTTGGATTTTATCAGTGATTCATGAATGATTTTATGAAAGTTTCCTTCCCTCAAGCACATTTAATATCAAAGTAAACACCATATGAATTCACTAATGAATTTAAGTAGTTATTGAACACTTTAATTAAAATAATGATAAATTAGACTGCACTCCTTTTACTAGATTGGGGAAAAGAATTTAAATTGATGTTTCACGCAATAAGATTTACTGTCAGTACTATTTTCAGACAGTGGGTCATCCACATATTTATCATGATCTATAATACTATTCACTCCCTATATTAATCTATGGAAAACTACACAACCAGAGAGAATAATCTCTAGGCTGTTGTTTTTTTCCTTCAAAAAATAATGCACAGGTCTAGTTTTTTTCAAAAGTGATTGTTGGCATTGATCATGAAACCTAGGAATATTTGATGAACAAAAAGGATTCCAAGACAAGACTAATATGTTGGATACTATTTCTGTAAGAATTAAACAATGTCATTAAATATACCATGGGAATGGAATATGTTATCACACATCATCTATCCAGACTCCCACTACCCCTTATAAAAGATGTTAATGATCTCAACATTGATGTGGAATTTCTCGATGAATCATTTTTCAGTATAAATAAAAATGTTCAACCATGGTTTTATGATATTGAAAATTAAATTTCCACTTGATAACCTTACCCATACCTTTCATACCAGCAAATGAGAAGATTTTTTGTTCAATAATCACATTACTATTGGGACGAACCACTCTTTTTTATGTGTTGTGATGATGGTCAGTTATGTCGCTATATTCTAGTGGAAAAAATACATTTTTATAGAATTGTGTAATGCATCACCAACAGGAGGACATCATTGAGTAGAATTCACATTGGAGAAAATTAATAAAAGTGTATATTTCTAAACAACACTCCACTATGATGCATGATTTTTTTTCCAATAATGTGAACAATTCCAATGAACTGGTAACATCAGAAAAAATAAAAAATGTCCCAAAACCCAATCATTGAAGCCAAAATATTTGACAAATTTGGATAAATTTCATGAGTCTATTTACCAAATCACAAGGACAATCATATATACTCATTGGCATTGACTACATTTTAAAATGGGTAGAGTTAGAATCTACAACTCATGACACCCCAAAGGTGGTCATAAATTTAATAAAAAAATTGTTTTTTAAAACTTCATATTTTATAGAATAATAATTTTTGATCAAATAAATCATTTAACTATTGATTTTTAAAATGTATTTTATATAAAATATGACATTCCGACTGACATTGGATCTCCCTAACACCTACAAACAACTAGGAAACTTGAATTCTCAAATAGGGAAATCAATCAAATTTAGGAAATGAATGTCAACACATATTTAATTGACTGGAGTATGAAATTAGATGATTCAATTTGGAAAAAATACATTGCATACAAAACACCCTTTAGTAAATCCCCATTCCAATTGATATATTGGATGCCCTATAATTTTCTGATAAATCTAGAGCACCACTCATATTGGGAAATAAAAATCTCAATCTTGATTGTCAAAAAGTTGGGGAAACCAGGATGATTCAATTTAATGAATCAGAAGAAATTAGAAGTGATTCATAAAACAATTATAAGGTCTTTGAAGAAAAAACCAGAAAATTTTATGATCATCACATTGCAAGACACGAGTTTTCCTAAAAAATAAGTGTTTTTATTCAACTAATGATTAAAATTGTTTCATGGGAAACTCAAGCCCAGATGGCCAGAACCATTTATATCAATTCACATATTTATATATATGGGAAAATTCAAATTTAGATAGATAGAAAACCCCATTAAATGTCCATGATCAAAGGCTAAAAAGCATTAAAGAACCCTTCCAGAAAGGATGTGTCCCTAGTCTAAAATACATATAAGTATCAAAGCATCTGGAAATAGACATGAATGATCTGACTAGGAGGAAATAAAAATTAGTACACACTATGATAGAATATGTTAGAATATTCATTGTAATTTCTTAGGGCATTCCAAGTGATGAAGACCAGGGTCTAGTCTAAATCGATGAAATATAGTAAAATTACACTTCATGTAACCATAAATCACGATGAGTATTTTCACACTCTAAAATTTCCTAAAATTTCATAATAAATGACATGATACCCAATTACACATTGTGTAATTCCCAGATATAGTTCTTAAAAATAGGTCATGAACATAGGGTTTATGACCCCCCTCCCATTCGACACCCACCCCCCTCCATCTCCCACCGCATGATAGCTGCCCCTACCTCCACCATATTTCGTTTCTCTACTTCTACCTATACCTTGAGCCTCTATATCCCTAAATCTCCTCTCCCTAATCCTCCCAGTATTTAACCATCCTCACACATGGAACAGACAAAGACCGTGTGCCCTACCCCTTTTTTCTAAATCATATTGGGATGAAATGCCTTCGATGAATTACCCACATGACACTACACCACCCACACCCCCACCAACTCCCACTTCTCCCCCCCCATTTCTACTACAACCACTAACACACCCATTGCTCAAGTGGATATCCAATCTACATCTAGTGAGCTTTATGAAGATTAACAACCTCATCTATACCATATTCATAACTTTTCGAACAAACAACATTACATGAAACTAAAATGTATAGAGGAAAAGCCGATCCAGACCAACAAATAAATTGATATGACCATATCTACTTTCCAACATATTAGTCATTAAGTCCTCTAGATCTATTAGTGCCTCCATATTTCATCCATTGTTGAGGTACGTGAGGAGATGTACTAGGAGATATTTATGTTGTTTGTTGAAAAATTTGAGGTTATAGTTGACATCCTCCAGATCAGAATAGGATGAGGACTTCATGATATTTCCTTCATATAATTAGGCATTAGCCTCAGGTTCTATACTGATAATTCCACCACATCCCACGTATTTCCCACACAACATCTTGTGCTACAATGTATGATTTAAAGAGGATCTATTTTGATGTTTTACATGGATTATCACAATTTTCATGACCCTAGTATCACCATTTCCATTCATCAATGATCCCCAACACTCCATATCTGATATAGATCCCTGATACATGCTTGGTTTTCCTAGGTCGAGTCTCATGACATGTTAGTCTGATGGATGTCATTATATTTGAAGCATCCATGGGTGGACCTTCCATCAATATTTTGTCTCACTTCACATTATATTTAATATCCCATACACATTGGATGAATGGAATTCCGTTTGGGGGATCATTCATTGCACACCTTTCCCATCATCTCATCATTTTTGAAGCCGCCCTTCGACTCACCTCTATCAGTCCAATGTATTGATTTTATGCTACTACACAAGATGTATATATTGATCAAGGATGATTTTTCCTATAGGTGGGAACCAAGATTAGTTGAGGTTACTTATGAATCCCCAAGAGATCATGTAGTAGATCCCACACCACCTATAGCCCCACCTCCATCCCATGACCCACATCTTCAATTCCCACTCCTATCCCTCCCCATTTTCCACCCTCTAACACCACCTACCCTTATATACCACCCAACCCATATTATCCATATTATATCTTGTTCATGCTCATATTCATCCTATAGAATCTTCTATAGATCTCCAAGATCATCTACATTTGTTTCACAAATTTCTCCATATTCACTACCCCTTCCTCACCATCCTCGGTCCTTGAAGCCCACTTATTCTCTACCTCCACGAACCCAAATACCACCCTAGATGATTTACCACCAATGATGATAGACGTTGATTCATAGAAGGAATATTTGTATGAGTAGGCCCGAAGGGGAAAGTGACCAGCAACCACCCCATCCAGCAAGGTACCCTTCATCAATCCCACTGGCAGACCCATGAACCCACTATGGATAGGTACCTCCCAATAACCCAAAAATTAAATCGCTACCATGAAAATGGAACCATAATCAATATATATGACCATCCATCACCATCATCCATTACATCCATTGATTAGGTGGGGCAGTTAAAGCCACACTCTGTTCAGAAGAGGACTATCGATGATGTTATTCCTAACACTAATCTTTCAGAGTGTACATTAGTCCAGTCCCCTAATTTTTGAATGATTCTAGGATGATTATTATTTTTGTAATGATTTTATTCCCTTTCATGACTAAATCACTAGAAATTACATTTATGTGATACTAATTTTGGTCAATTTTACTTGGATTATTTTCCAAATAATTACACATTTATAGTATCCATGTGTAGCTACTATGTTTTGTGTACGGTTATTAATGCACATGTTCCACCATCTATTTCTATTTGATGATTGACTCAACACTAGCCTGATGTCGAGCACCAGATTTAGAAGCTATGAATTGTGATTCTGTATTAATAGCCACAAATACGAGCATAAATACCTTTCCATCAACTCCAGATCCCTGAAAGGTACGCTCTTGAAGTGATCAACCTTCCAAATGACACTAAGAGCTAGAGGCCACTACCAAAGGTAGATATAGAAGACATAGGAGAGCTATGATGATGGGTAATACTAACTGATACCTTGGTCAATCCATCTGGCTAATGATGTCATTATTAGAACTTTATTGGAGGCCACCCATATTTCATATGTCTTCTCATTTTCCCTTACTCTTTTTTCTTATAATTCCTTTTTTTAAACTTGTCATTTTAGTCCTGAGTCACATTGAACCTTATTTTACAAACATACATTCATTTATATCATTTTTATTTCATTACTATTCACCATGTGCACCTTCCAATTTTTACAGCATTCAAAATGCTTCAACTATGTGGACTAATGTTTTATCTAGTGTAGTATTTTATCTTCTCAATAGTATTGCAAGTATCCCAATTTTAAAATCAAGATAACTCAACATTACCATGACATACTACTCTATATAGTTATGCCTTGATTAATTATAATTTCATTTTACAATTATCATTTCAATAATGTGATATTTATCTTCCATAAACCTCCAAAAGTACATCAATGTACCTTGCGAACACCCTCTCATTCTACATGTGGGGATTTTTTTCTCGAGTCTCACTTCTGATACACTTTAATTTTGGTAAATTATAATTTATCATGGAGAAAAAATATAGTTGGAACCATGATTTAATCCTAAAACTCATTATACCTATTTAAATAATGAAATTATTTTTATAATTTGTTTAAAATCCCTGATTTTCCCCTGTTTAAATTTTTTGAATAACTGATGAGTTTAAAATTTTAAATCAAAATAAAATATTTCCAAAATAATATCTATTGACTTATTAGTTTGTATTATACCCTTAGTAATTTCCAATTTTCTTTATTTAGTCCCATTCCCTAGAGGATTCAGAGCATACAATTACATATTCTTTCCTGAGAATATATCATGAGTTATACCAGGGAAATGTAAATGTATAATAAAATTCATTGATATCTAATTGATTATATGACTAATGAAACAAAATTTTAAAATTATTGTGGAAGTATTTGTTGAGAGACTTTTTCCTGAGACCCAGCTTACATTTTTCGATCATTTATCCCATTGTTGACATTAATGACCTTATAAAATCCATTTATTCCAATATGGTTATCCCTTCCAACCCGAATCTTGGATTAATGAATGAATTCACATTGAATAAGATTGGGGAACATTTTCAGATAGAATACATGTGATGATTATAATATAGAGATGGATTGTGTTTCTCCCTATACTATATGACTATGGTCCACGTGTAATTTGTGAAATTTTAGATATATCTTGTTCATTTGAAAAAATACAGAAGGAAAAGAAAATTTAATTTTGGTGGTGTGTTGGGAAGATAAATAATCACCATTTCCAGAAAGATAATCCCTTAAAGGATCATATGTGTTTAGGGGATTGATCAGAGATATGGCATATACATGACTATAAAAAAATTGAAATTGAAAATGAAGGAAAATTTTAGTGTTTTCACTCACATTATATATATATATATATATATATATATATATGGATCTAACGTGAGATACTGTGATTTTAGATATTATTACTTATAGAGGCGTCATTTCATTACACTTTTCATCACATTCCTATATTATAATTAAAAGTTTACCTAATTTTTGAGCATGTTATTCACACTTTTCCTACCTTCACACTAATAAAGTCTAATTAGGTCCAAATTTCTGAATCCATCTTGATTGAATTTTAATTTTAATTTTTTAATTGATGATGATTCCAGCAATACAATAACATGGTTTGCAACATGTACTCAGGGAATGAGAGTAAATCCAGTTTCATTTCACCCTGAGTGATGAGAGAAAATTAATTATATGGCAAATTGAACATGGAAATGGAGTTCAATGAACAGTTATTAAATTGTAATTAAAATATTAATAATTTTTTTAATGAATTGAGCTTTGAGGCATGAAAAATTTTATATTCAGGAATTATTCAAGAGAATAAATTTTTATACATACATTTAATTTTATCTACTATGATATATTGAATGTATCATATTTTAAAAATTCCTTACCCTTTGAAATCCCTATTAAGATCTTATTTCTTGAGGAAAAACTATTTTTTATGTGTGGGTAAATTTTATAGGATGAAATCATTTAGAAATTTATCTATGTTTTTAAGGATTATAAATTTTTTACCCATTAATGTACCATGAACGTGTTTTTTGTAGTAGGTAATTTGCTTTCAAGGATTCAAATCAAAAATTATATTTACTGATCAATAATTCCCATTACACATTATGAAACTCTATTACACAATGTATAAGGATTTTTCAAACAATAAGGACAACTCTTTATAGAATCTGTGAAGAATTTCAAGAAATGAATCCATTACATGGTATGATTCACCAATGCACATCATGTATCCTTTGAATTCAATTCTATCTTGGAAGATAAATCCCACAAGAATATAGACTTCATTATTCCTATATACCCTTCGTGAATGGAGTAAAATTTTAAAATATTTAGTTGATATTCATGACAGAATATGAAAGATTAAATTTTTCTTTGTAAAAATATGTTAAGGAAAACTTGATGTGAAAAACCATTACACGTCTTGAGATTTCCACATTATGTTTAAATATTAGGTGGATCAAGATGATAAGGAAGACAGAAATTTGTTCCTTTTTATCTCTTTTTATATCTTGATTTTCCTTTAACAGATTCTACTAAAAATAAATCTACATAAATTAATTAATTGTTTTATGATTACCCAATCCCTAATCATCCATTTTCAAATCATTATTGATGTTTTTTGAATTTCCAATTATGTGTTACAAGGATTCATCATCTATATCATCAATATTCATCAAATTCATATTGTTCATGTTATCATTATTTCTTATGTAAGTATTTGATTTTATTAAGATATTATGGAATATAATATTTCTTATTAACAATTTCATGTTTGTTAAATTGGTTAATATTAATCTTTTCATGTTTTTACATAAATATCAATCTGCGTTAGTATCTTAAAAATGATTGGAATTTTTATTATATCTACAATCAATTTTACAATGAGTAGCTAAACTGCATAGGATATGGATCGTGAGTAGGGGTGATTGAATCTAATTAATCTTATATTCTAAATATGGTAAGTTTATGGAATTATAATCAAGTTAAATAATAATATTCAATAAAATTATTTTATGAATCCTTAAACATAAGAAGTTTTAATTATTGAACTTAACTTGATTGGGCTAGAATAGGCAATCACCAATTTCCTATGATACTTAGTTCTTTTGAATCTAGTCCTAAAGCATCCTAGTTGAAGCTATCTAAGGACCAAGGAATATATTTCTCATGGATTGATCTAGATGTCTTGACCATATCCAATTATTAACTTCTTGTTGCTTCACAACGTAGACCACAAGACCATACCAGGTTAGAATAAAAGACTATCCTTTGTCATGAACCCCCAAATTGATCATGATTACTTCTTTATATCTGATATTTATCCATAAAACTCCTCGATTTATTCATTTTACCAAAATAAAATATCTTGAGGGGACTCCTACCCTAAATATTTATATTCTTGTTTCCTTCTAACTAATCCAAGATCCTTATGGGATAGACCACATAATAATAATTTATTATTACCTTTTAGCATGTGTTGTTTTGGAATCATATTTAAATATGATTGTAGACTACATGAATTAAAAACCTATCTTATCCCATCAACTCACAATCAGTTATTGATTTTCTTACACACATTAGGCTACCCATTTTATTACCCATATCATTTCTTTAAATATTATAACTTTATGCATTGTATAAAATATCATTCTACTTTTAAATGAGCTATTTATGTGCCATGGAGAGTATTAATTTCATGATTTAGGGGAAAAACATAATATATAAATTCAGATAGATTATGTGGTAATTTTAGCATGAAATAAAGAAAATATACTCACAAATTGATCCACACATTACGAATATTTAATAAAACACACACCTTATACTCATATATGACATCTCATCCAGTATCAACCTCTCATTCAAGATAATATGGTTGAGTTTCATACATTATAATAATACCATTTAAAAAGGAATATTAGAAAAAACTCATGAGAGAGAGAGACTGATAAAAAAAATAAATGATTAAAAAGAGGATATTTGATTGATAATATTATAACATGGTTCATATTATAATTAATTATGTGAAAAACCATAAAAAAATAACGGAAATATCATATTGGAATGAGAGAACTCTAGTAGAGGAGGATATCTATTTCCTATACTTGAAAAAGGAGACCCCATAACTATTTTTTAAAATACCAATAAAGAAACAATTAATGAAAACCTAAAAAATACTTATTGGATGATATTATAATGTGAAAATTATATTAATGATTTGAGTTCTAATGAAAATATATTATGAAATATACACATACATTTTTTCATGTGAAAAAATTCATCATGCTATGAATCTATTACAGTTATTGTCAATTTAAATTCATATTAATTTGTTTTTCCCCAAAGCCTTATCGGGTCACTCTTAACTCCCTAATCATTCACATAAAATTGAAATAAGTGAATTCTGAATAATTTTTTTGAATTATTTCCAAAAAATGTGTTGGGGTGTTATAACCACCCATCATGGGTTAATTTATCTTCAAGATACTCTCTCATAATTCACCTGACCACATAGTTAAATAACACTTACTGTTGGTCCCATAATATCTGACTATAGGTCCCATGTATCATCCAGGATATATATTTTCCACCATTGTCCATGTACTAAAAGAAATATCTTTTTATGAAGATCCTATTTAGTAAGGATGACAACACCAATTGGGTATTCCTAAAATGATGTCTCAAACTGATGTTCAATATATTATTAATGACACACACAATATGTCTCACTCATACTCCAAACTACATCACTAACTTCTCTTGATTCCATATGTATTGATTTAAAAAAAGTCTTTATTATATTTCATCACATGGTTCATCCCATTAATCACCATATTAAATGCATATCACCACATGATTCACATAAGGAAATGGGGTTCACCACATTAATCACATGATAAAATGATTTTTACCCCACAAATCACATCATGGACTAGGGTTCATCTGTTAAATAAATTCATGAAATGGGGTTTACATAGAAATAATTCCATAAACAAGAACTCTCTATATGAACGAGGTCTTAATCTTTGTCCCACTCCTCAAATCATGTCATGAACACTCTATCTCCAAAAAAATCCTTCATTACATCACGTTCTTCAATCCACTAGTCAGTGTAAACAGTATGCATATGATCTAATCATAAAATAGTTAGTTTACATACACTTATATATCAATTGGATATGATCTAGAGTCTTATACATAATACTAATACTGATTATAGCTAACTCACCCGCCTCCTCGTGCTTTTTTTCATCAATCATGGTCACTGAACCCCAATGCCTGAACCCAAACTACATGATTTCCACTAGTTATGGTCATGTCATTACTACACCCAAACCACATACACTCCTCTAAGAAACACTGTAATATGAACCATGAGACCATTATTTAATCCAATCCCATAATGAATCACCACTACTAGTGGCATTTATGAAATACCAAAATTACAAATATCCCACATCATTGGATTACGCGAGTAGTCTAGAATATCCTATTTCATTATAGATTTACCTTATCAGACATATATTATTAGAGAAAAAAATATGTATGACATAGTAAATTTTCACAATATTCATATTATAATGTATTCTATTACTACCAAATTCCAACAAACATTGTCTCCCTACCAACTTGTATCCTGATATTTATTCCTGATCATACCACGTGATTTTTATCTATCGAAAACCAATAATACTCACTCAATCCAATTTTCATCTAATGAAACTCATAATCATGTAGTATTTTTTTCAAAGCATAATAACTTATACAAATGTGATTTCACACAACTGTAACCACATGTAAAGAGATTTTTTGAATATGTCACTTCCAATGTTCACAAAAAGCCACTAAAAATCATCAGCACATGATAAATTTTTCAATGATGTACTCCCCACAACATTAATTCTTTATAAATAATCTATGGTAATAACACTTTATGTTATCAATTACCAACCATATATTGAAATTAATCATCCCTTGTCACATTACTTGAAAAAGTATTCAATGTAAGACCAACATTAGTCTCTATTTAACATTTTGGTTCCCCACACAATAATGTAAAATATATATATATTCAAAAACATAAATTATATAAACAATCCTAATAGATCAAATAATGGGTTTTAAACTCACTCCCTGCCATATGACTCTCAATATACAACCCACTACGAGCCAAATATTGACCATCTAGCAACTCATAACCATTTCTGTTCCCAAATCACTACTTCTGTCACACATTCAAACTCATTATCCATTATAAAACATCATTAAATATTTCAAAAGACCAAACTATTATATCACTGTAAAACATTTTTCATAAAAGTTTACAACACATATCTCACATTTTTTGAATTCCTTAACAATTCTACGGTACTCTTTACCCATATCTAGCTAATTATCACTTATATAAACCTCATATAATATATCATTAATACACTAATACATCCGATTCCTAAAATTTTCTACACCCATTAATACCATAGTGAATCTATTTTTCTAATCATGAAACACCAAAGATTTAATATTGTACAACCTCTTCCAATTCCAGGAAAATAAGGCATCCCACACCTTTCAATCATCATTTCATAACTTATCGTCCACTAATCCATTAAAAAAAGTACTCGCTTCGAATGGATGAAAAAAACTATAGGTTCCTAGACCCACCCTAGATCAAACTCAAACCTTATGTAAAGAGTCACATAAAATTCCCAAATCATTATCCCTATCCTGAATATTTTTCAAAATATATCCACAAGCTTTTATCACATTCCATATAAATACATCCATATTGATTAAAATACCATGCATACCCTAAAAAGGATAATATAATCTTACAATAGTCCAACTACTACCAATGTTAAATCAAATCTCACTCACATAGTACATGGTTAATGAATTTCCATTTATACTCACATAGTGATGCTAAAAATATAATGTATCATAGGTTCAAACACCTAATAACCCATATGAGAATTCCCGATACATTTCAAATTAATCTTGCTGAAATAATATCACTTGATACTATCTTTTCTAATAATATCATGGCATATAACTTGTGCCATGTCCAAGAACATGATCACCCACTATCCCTAAAAGTTTAATAACAAAGATCACAAACCCATGTTATACCAATTTTTGATCCATCCATTTAATATAACCCAGTAAATAGGGTAAATAATCCAATTGATCATGCCACATCGAATACCTAAAAGGACTCATAACATTAGGGGTGGGAATATATATCCTTAACACGAAAGGAACTTACATACCCATTGCAATAATTTATTTTATATTTCATGTCTTAATCTAAATGTAACAAATCATCTATGGTACTTTTATTGATGGAAACAAAGGTAATAAGCTAAATAATCTATTGGTCTACTCTCAGATATCATATATATCATTATCAATTCTAGGAGGACATCATACTACTCATTTTCATAGCGAGGCTCACCAATATCCCAATACAATCGTAAATATCACAAGGATATATAATAACTCAACCCCATGAACTGTTTTAATAAACATATATACATTAAGAACAATATTCTTAAACCAACTAATGACTCTAGGTTCATCCTGAACTCATATTCATACTCATCATAGAGATTAAAATAGAAGACCATGTGTTTAATTGCTCTTCCAAATACCAACCATAAAATATTTTTAAATATAATCTCAATTAAATCCAACTCTAACCAATATTTGTTAAAGAATAAATCCACAAGGATTACAAAATCTCACAACATATCACAATTTTCAAAGTCATTATTGAAACCTACATTACAACCAACATAAAATCCTACTATCTCATATACAACAAACCATTATTGTCACAAAACATTTGATATATCTCCAGCCTCATCCATAAATAATCAAGATCCAATAACCGTAAATAAGGTTCACCACCAAAAAGAAATCTATTAAAATAAAAATTCCTAATAACATAGTGTAAGGAATGTGATCATCAGAATAGAGCCATTTTATTCTATATATCTCATGTCCCAATGATCATAAATCATGGGCAGTATAACTAGCCTCAATTTCACTTACAAAAGATCAAAATAAAAAAAATAATGTTTTCATCATTTATATTGTATTAAAAACATCACATTTTACTATTTTTAACAATAATTTCCATAAAAATGGACTTCGTTAATTGAAATTTCAATTAAATGTTATAGGGGAAACCAATTTAAAAGTTTTTGACATTTTACGTTGTTCATTCCACACAATAATTGAGATAATTGACAATTTAATTCACTTTTACTCATTTACTTCAACTAAAATGTTTCAAAATTGAGGCTTAGTTAAATGAAGAACCAATAAATAGTTATAGAGAACATAACATTACTGTTTGTAACTATAATATTATTTAGATAATTCCTAACAAAATTTAATAAAAGTGATCATGTAATATGTATTATTATTTTAGAGTATTGGTAATTTATTATTTTACGATATTATTATAGAAGATAGTACCATATAAATGGATCGTGGAACATTTAATGACATGAAAGTTCCATAGTTAGTGTAAATAGAAATAATCAATCACACAAATGACATGTGAATCCAAAATTCCTGGTATTATGCATGAATAGATTGTCTATTTATATTCCACATTGGATAAAAAATCCCATAAATAAAAAATCCCATTATCATGTGTATCAGTCAAGTTTAAACAAGATACCATTAAAAGAAAAAAATCAAGGAAAATAATCCCATCCCTGGAAACATGGACTTCCCTCATATGTACATGCCTACTCCCATACACTAAAACCATATCATGTTCTAAATTTCATTATCTCTTACCTAACATAGAAAAATAGTTATAGAAAAAAAGGTATCAAAAACCACCTTTTAATTTCCTCTCTCAGGTTACGATTATATAGAGGTGCCTAAATGTGAGGAGTCTCTACAAGGACTAAAAATGTGTCTCCCCATATAATAGAGGCTTCCATATAGCAATGAACGTCTATGGTGGTATGCTGTAGAGACCATAACATTATATTTGATTGGATACAATAGAAAAATGAAGACAATCATTTGCATCATCAAGATATATGAATAAATAGATTTCAAATCATATGCTAATTAATAATCACAACACCTATTATATAAAAATTAATTATATACACTAATAACACACCATATATCAGTAAAACATATATATAAATATCAAAAAATAAAAATGAAAAAAATTCAGAAGCAATCCACCAAAATATGTTTTGAGTCATAATAGGATCCATAAATACTATTGTTCAACCTAGCAGCTTAAGTCAAGTAAACATTATAGGCTGATTACCCATATCTAAACCTATATCCATGAAGTCTACTAAGATACAAAACATTGTCCTATGTGGTGTGTTTGAAGGACTTATAAACACACCTCCAATTATGATTATAACAATTACAAATGTAAAAAAAAAATTCAGGATTATGACCATTTTAAAAATGGAATAACAGAAATAAATAATCCATTATCAATCAATGGGTTTCATAGTGACACATGTGATTGACCATACCAATATCAAGATATCCCAAATGTCTCTATCACAAGTAACTCATGTATGATGAAAATAAATCATGGCGAACTTCCCCAAGGTATTCCAAACTAGAATCTTATATAGACACAAAAAAATCCCTGGGGGGGCACCCTAAAGAATTTTAAACTATATTAATAACTATCCCTGAATGAATCTAAAGAATATTTCACTAAGGAATTTCCAACCATAATTATATATAATCCCAATCAAATCCAAGGGTGACTCTCCAAATTCATTCTAATATAAAATAATGTGTTGTACAATGGAATCAAAGGGTGACTACCCTTGAAATTCCAAACACGAATCCTATATCAATCAAAATGAATACCCGAGGATTCCCCAAGGAATTCCAAAACCTTAATAAAATAAAAAACATCATTAAATATTCATTTAGAAAAATATTTAAAATTATGTTCAATTGGTCTCACCTATTGGCATGTTCCATATATTCTAGATCATTATCAATGCATTATAAAGTACACACTCAAAATCATTTATTAATTTACAGGAACCCCGAGGTACAACCCTTTTTATATCCCAATAAATGTAACAAAACATGCCAACTTTAAGGGGTCTATAAAATCCCAGTTTACCCACCAATGGGATATTCATATAAAATGGAATGTTTTAATTTAATTATATAGTGAAAAACAATTTTATTATACAACATAATGTCTAATGTATAGTAATTTTATCTTGGGCACACTCCTCTTATAATAAAGCATATAAGTATACATTTAGGATAACTTATCATCCAACTAACTTATACTGATAAATTTCTACTCATCCATTATAATACTTTGATTCAAAATACATTAGTATAAATAAGAAAAACAAATGAATGAAATAGAATTGGGGATAGAAGAAAAAATAGAATGTTATCAATTGATTACAAAAGAATCAATGAAAAAGATGAAGGTGGATAGATATACATGCCTCATACTTCTAATCACAACTGGAATTTTGAGAATCAATCAAAAATTGAGGATGATATAATCTTGGTTGTGGGAAAATCCAACCGAGGATGAACATCATTTCAAGTACAAGCTAAGGGAGTTCCCTATATATATTTTTTAGGCTTCCTCATATGAAAAAATTAATACATGCACATGAAACTATACATGGGGGTCTCATGAATGAAATTTTGGTCATTACCGTGAGTTTTTATGAAAGGGGATCCTCACATATTTGAATTCGTGTTAGTAATGGAAAAATTATTCCTGAAATAAATATGCTTCAATTTTAAGTATTTTTTTGTTTACAAGCCTACATTACCCCATAGTCTTCTCAGGCCACTTTAAAACCCCCAAACCAATATTACTAAGTGAAATACATAAATTCCCTAAGAATTTAAAAGGATTCATAAATAAAATGATTATTTTTTCATATATAATTATTATAAAATATCCTATTCTTTACATGTAAATATTTGAAATATATCAGGTGATAAATTTGGATCCTGAAGTTGTGACGACATGAGATTTTGTATTGTGGTTATACTAGAATTGATATTTTTAAAATATTAATGATATTAATATCCATGATCACACATTTCATGAATTTATAGAACAAAAATAGAATGGAATTTTATATAAATAATTTGAGCCCACCATTTAGTCTAGAGAGATGGTTTTACCCTAAGCATGACATAATATTTTTTGAAGTCCAACATTTTTACAAATGTAGTTGTGGGAACGTATGTAATATAAAATAATTTATTTATTTATGTTATTATGAAATGATCCAACACTCTAGTTCCTCCTCTATAAATTCCCATCTATAGATTAATATCATGTTTATACACATAACCATTGATATCTAAAACGGAACCATTGGGGAGATGTTGGTGGATTCCAATGAATCAGTGGATCAATTGGTACCTCATAGAGTGTTTACACCAACCTAGTTCAATGATATCACAAAATTCTATGATATATGATTATTACTCATTAGTAAATAATCCAAACTCAATATAGGTTGTTTAATTTATGAATATTTTTTCCTATTTGATTCCTCCACCATGAATGTTGGTTAGTAAAAAACATATTGATTCACAGGCCGATCATGTTATGAGAATGAGTTTGTTTTACCTGGGATTTGGTGATTTTTATTATTGGTTAATTATATATCTTCATTCTCCATTAAAATAGAAATATATTAAGACCAACCCTGACATTGACATGGTTCATTAATCATTTATTATTTCTATATTTCTCACCCATTCCTCATCTGTTCATCGTCAGATCTTCATTAGTCTAGATGTTTAAAAAATACTTGATAATTAATCATTTAACACATATTCATTAGAAAAATTAATTGATACTATGAATCGGCTTTGAGATTTGGTTTTGGAATCTAGATACAACCTCAATAATCATAGATCATAGTTGGACCAATAATATACATATAAGGGGTTTGGGTGTGCACTAAAAACATGGTTATATGGTGATTTCCCAAAAAATTGGATGACAGAGTATAGCCATTTGGTGAATATTGAGCTATGTTGACCCATATCTAGGATTTTTGTATATGTTTTTTTACAGGATTAGAGGGAGGGGTTCCATATATGAATGAAACATGAGAAACCTATGGGTTGTGGAAAATTTCCACACTTGATAATATGGAATGGAAAACAGATTCCATGTCTGGGGAATTGGTTATAACACAAGGGTTTTGATGAAAATTAAATATCACATTCCATGTGTAACATTTCACATTTCATATGATACTGACATGGAAGCATTATATGTATCATGGTAGATACATGGGAATATACATATCCAAGTAAATATGTGAGGATAGTGTAAATGGGAATGACCTAGTACTTAGACACGTTCATGTATATGGGCATGGCCAACAGCACATAGACATGGCCAAGTATATTTTCATAACATGGAGTAAACATGAATGGGTTATAGAACATAATATGTCATAAGACTAGTATGAATTGTTGTTTAATACATATACCTTTGGTATCATTTTCGTAGAGTGGTATTAGGATCATGTTCACATTAATGTGGACTAGCTTCTTTAAGGGTGAATTCCCTTGATCCACCCCTTTGAGTGTATATTAATTCCTTACATAACGAGAATAGAATTTTGATCCAAATTAAGGGCATATATTCATATATAGTTATCAGAAATAATCTGTGTGTATGTGATGGAATCTGATAGCTTCATCAATCTGTGGGGTTCTCGGAATCAGTATGACAATATTTACTCAGGTTCCGACCCTCTATATAGTGAGTTAATCTAGGTTGGGTAATTTTTATACCCCATGAACCTTGTTGTTAACCCATTATATGTATTAAAATCATCTAAAATTCATGAATTTATTTATTTTGGCTGATGATGGATGAGAAAAACTTCTCACCTAAACGACAACAGTGTTATCTGACTCACGAAGTGATTTTTACTGGTCAAATTTTACTATGAACTGTAGAGTAGAATCTTAGAATAGAAATGTGCTTTTTAGAGTTTATATATTCATAGTGTTTATGTTGAGTATATCTATATGTTTATTTCAATATGTCTCATATTTCTAATTTAAATGACATGGGGAAGTGTTGACTACTATCTTGATTCCTTATGATTAGTAATTGTGTGATGTCTAACTAGGTATTATAATACTCACTCCTGCCTGGAATCTATAAAAACCATGATTTTTATTACACAATTAATAATTATTTATTACATAAAATATTCACATGAAACAATATACATGATCTATAGGTCCAATGTCTTTTATACTTAGGAAAATTTAATAATGAATTAAAACATGAAACACAACATCTTTATTGAAAACTACCTTTACACGACCGCAAAATTCCCTCGTACATAGCATTGCGTGGGATTACTTGAGGACATGAATAAGAAAAGGGTGAGCTATAAATCCAAGTAAGGGAGTAAAAAATGAGTATCATGAAGAATAAAATACATTTTGTGTAATATTAATATCAATGGAACATAAAGGAAACACAAAAATAAAGGCAAGATGTAACATGATTATAATAACATGGAAATGTGGGAACAACACATAACATGGTATTAACATGATCCAAGGCTCATTTCACATGAAGAATTAGTAAAACCTCATTTAAATTGAATTTTAATGAGTAAACCACCATTTCACTTAAGGTATCATGATACTAATCTTTACATAATGCATTGGAGTGCTATAAGAGTGCACCTTTCATAAACATTTCATTTAATGCATAACTGTGGCACATTGGTCATACAACATGGAATCATTAAAGATCATCATTTATTAAACAAAAAATGAAGGTTTAATTCCTAAATTAAACTCTATAATAAATAATTAATAATTCATAAATGGTAATACCCTTGATATAGAAATGGTAAAGGTATTCATGACACACTGATTTTGGCTTAAAAAATCATGGTGCAATTTTTCAAGCATAACGATGTGACATAAGAATTCATAAATAAATGTTAATGAGAGATAAGTGTGTGTCTCATCATAATTACATGAAATTGAATGTAAAGGGTTCATATATATATATATATATATGATCTAACATATGAAATGTAATTTAGATTCATATTACAAAAAAAATTATTGAATGTAAATGAGAAGAGAGAAATTCCATACGGAATTTCGACATAGAAACATGTGAACATGGAAGAAATTAATGAGACATAAAGGGGTATGTAATCATTCAAACATAAATAGATAAGTATGGGGGAGTATAAAAACAATACCCTAATATTTATATTTTAAAATAAAATATCATAACAACATAATTAAATTTGGACCAAAATGAGAAAGAAAGAAATCCCTTACTTGGAAGTGTGACCCCAAAGGCTTCAGAGAGGATAGAGAGAGGCTTATTGAGAGATTGGGGCACATTGGGAGGATTATAAAGAAAGGATTATAGTGTTTGGTCATGCTCCAAAGTCTTTGAGTTAAGAGGAAGTGGGATCTTGGGTGGGTTTATATATGAAAAGTGAATAAATTCGTTATTATTTAGGTTTTATACTCTACACATTAAACTAATCAAAACCACAAACCAACCCATGTTTTTCCCATTTTTTTCCAAAGTGAAGTGTAAAATAAAATTTTATAAGTAAAATGTCCGATATTCCTAAAATATTAGGCTTTATTATGTGTAGGTGAGGCACACACTGAACAAAATCTTTTAAGAAAATGTTTTATAAGTCTTGGAGGGTCCATAAATGCTTTTTAAAATAAATAAAACAAACATAAAATCAAATTATTTATAGGTTAATACATATATTTTATGAACATAATGTTTATTTTATTTTATTACATCACTATTATGTCATTATGATGTCATATAAAATGTTATATATTAAAACGATATTTAATTTTTACACAAAAATTGGACTTTCTCAGAAAATTATAAACAATTCACCATTGTATAATTTTGATGTCTCGGTTGATAAAATAATATTATTTTTATCTAAATAATTTCTAAATATTCTGATTTTTAGTTTAAAAATAGAAACCCACATTTATAAAAAATTCATTGATTTTGACAAAAACATCATTCAATCCTTAATAAAAAAAATTGTATTAATAATAATTATATGATCATTTATATTTAATAAAAATTAATATGGTAATAATATTTTACTACAATATTATTTAATTAAAAAAACCATTAATTCATCAAAATATATTTTCTAATTTAATATTAACTAAAAATACTATTTGAGTGGCAAAAAATATTTACATAGTATCAATAATAAAATAATTGTATATTATCTAAACAAAAATAATGTATTTTGTAACACCCCAAGCTTCTATGGTACGCTTCTCTTTGAATAATGTGATAGCGTGTGTTGTAAGCAACACTGAGTTCTAACACACCATAACCAATCAAACTAGCCGTTATGAATAGTAATACCTACCTTTTGAAATTATATATATTTTATATTTCAAAATGGACTTCATTTTTGGATTCGGAATATCGAATCTAGCCTAAGGTGAAATTTTGGTACATTTCGGATAACTTTCATATTTTGATGAATAGTGAAAATTACTAAATTTTAATTAAAAACAACTTTTTTAATCAAAATAATTAATAGTGATAAATTGTGAATTTGAGTGGTTTTAAAGTATATTTAGAATATATTTTTACCATTTAATATAATGTTGGTCATTGGACATAAGTTTACAATTAAACCGAACATAAACAAGTGTCAATCTTTTGATAGATATTATCTCTTAAAAACACGCTTTTTGTTTTGACAGCGGGAATTAATTTTAAATTAATTTTTTGCCACTTCTGTGTTTTGAATTTAGGAAAATGGATTCCATATTTGGAATCAGGATGTTCAAATTGTGTAAATAGGTAACTTTTATTTTTAGACATTTTGAATAATTACTGCGGTAAATATTTTATTTACCATGGTTAAGGGTAAATCCGGTAAATAAGGGTTAAAAAATAATATTATAATAATACAAAATTACCCTAAAACGTGTCCTAACCTTATTGGTGGACACATACCCGACCAAGGGAATCCTTGGGTCAATTTGGGGACCCCTTGGAGCCACTTGTATGTGGTAGGGACACATTATATTAATAAAGTTAAAATAAAAATAAAAATGGCATAATCTTACATCTTTTAGAAGAACAATTTTTACATAGGGTTATACATGTTGGATGTTCGATTATAAATATTCATTAGAAAGCTAAAACGATTTCCTACATAAATATATTTTATTTATAATTTTTAGACATTATATAATTTATTTTATTTATGACACAATGATGATGCAGTAATTACTATAATAGTGAAAAATTAAAATAATTGATATTATAAATACCCAAATAAATATAATATGAAACTTTTAATGAATTAAACTAATTTTCTAGGATAATATGATATATTAGGATTGATTTAATTGACTTTTTTCGAAGTAATCAATCTGTTATGAGTTTCACAAAAATCAACTATTGAATAGTGTCAAAATTGACATAAAAGAGTTCTTAAAAAAAATATTATATTATTAATTGATATTAAATTCCTAAAAATCTAATATTCGGCCAAGAGACTTATATTATGATAGGTTAATCATTAATGGACCACTTGGGGGTCGCTTGGATGTATATAGTAAGTTTATTAACCATATTATATAAAAATACATAGAGACATTGTAAAAGTGAAACTAATTAAGTTAGAGTTAATACTTAAAGATAAGGTTAATATAAGTACCCAAACCTGTATAAATTCTATTGGATAAGTTGTTTTCGACATATCCCCACCTCATACTTTGAATAGTCAACTTTGGAGCCTTTGGAAACCGAATATGAATTTATTATAAATTAATATTTCTAGCTTTTCCAAAGGTGCCCCTCACCCCTCTTATAAAAGGGCACTCCTCCTTCTCTTTTCCTCACACCTCTCAAGCCACTTGGCTCATCCAAACTCTGCCCAACTAAGCTCCCCACATCCCTCTCCTCGTCCTTTAAGCTTCCTCTTAGGCATAAAGCATTTTAGCAAGTCCTTTGGTTCTAACCAAAGTGAGTTACCTAAATTAAAGGTAACGATTTCTCTTAAATTATTTTCATTTATTTTGCTTCTCCAACCCCCAAAATCCTTTGATTTACTTTCTTTTGTAACAACACCAGTATCCTCAATATACTAGGATTTTGTTATAAGAAGGATTCAAACTACACATACACACAACTCCATCTAATGGATGATGAACATAATGTTTCTGTGGATGGCAAACTAACGCCTCACGAAACGATGATTGTTCAAATACATCTTACCGCCTCTCATGGTGGCCATTATGATGGCACTGTAATTAAATATGATATTAATGATATATATTTTATATATAAGATTCTGTAATTCCATTTTATTTCATACCATTATTCGTTTCATGTTGTATATACATACGATAATTTCATTTGAGGAAGTGCGGACTACCGCCCCCTTAAAATGATATGACTCGTTCATACCACACATGGAACGTATAAAGGATGGTGTTAATGAACTTAAGTAACATGTATAAAATATTATATTATACTGGAATATTAATATACCTATGTATCATTGGTATTCGATTCTTTTAAAATAAAAATTAAATGGAAGTAGCGTTCGTGCGTACGTACGGACTACCGTCTCCACGAACGCGATGAGATTCATTTTCCATCGTATCCATTCAAGTATAATTATCATTTGATGATTTAAAAATGATGTTTAAAGACTTGATACCATTCTGGATTTGAATAATATACAACTTATCCTTT
Organism: Viscum album; assembly: GCA_963277665.1. Taxonomy (NCBI): domain Eukaryota; kingdom Viridiplantae; phylum Streptophyta; class Magnoliopsida; order Santalales; family Viscaceae; genus Viscum; species Viscum album. The sequence continues at coordinate 553,066,206 of OY728146.1, forward strand.
ACAAACATGGCTTATGTAACAAAACATATAAAAGAAAATGAGTAAGTTAACACCCGAAACGACGATAATTTTAAGATATTATTATCAAATCAGTATTAAAAGATCATATATGATATCATATTAATGTATATAATTCTTGTATAATTTAGTAACAATTATTTCACTATTATACAGGAGGTTAACCTACCCCAACCAAGGAAAAGTACAAGGTAAGGGTTATTTCACAACCTCTTCATTATCCAAGGTTGTTTATACGTAATAATCTACTGGGATCTCTTTATCATCCACATCCATGTTTCTTAAAAATGTATTTCAAAACATTTTTACTATTTACTAGAATATGAGTTAAAGTCATTTATACCCTTTTTGACTTTTATAAGTGGTTTATAAAGGAATCTTTCGGTCGTTTTCAAAACAAGGTCCTTTTTAACCTTTTCGACAGAATTGAGGTAAGAATGTTTTTCTTAACTTATACGGCGGGTGCGGTTATTTTCTGCCGTTATAAAATCGTCGAAGCTTTCCATACAAGCTTATAAGAATATTTTCAAAGAATACGTTTTATTTTATATGGACCTTAAATGATTTCAAAATAAAAGGAGATACTTCTTTAAAAAGAATTTTGATTTCATCTATGTCAACATCCTTTGATGGATTTTAAGATTATTTGAAGTTGATTTATTATGATACAAAACTTCTATATTGTATTGAAGGTTTTGTGATATGTTTGACTGTGGATGTGCTATTTTTATACCATTCATAGTTTATGGTGAAATTATTGACATTTCGTATGCTAGTTTTAATACGAATGTTTATGTTATGTTTAAATCTTTTCATATGGGAATGCATTGGACATAATAAGTGATGGGTGGAGCCCGCTATAGCTCCTCGATGCATCGGTAGGTCTCATGAGACAAACTAGTGTCTTGGAATAAGGCCTTGACAAAATCTTATTTGTAGTCTTGGCACGAGGCCTTGACTATGTGGTTATGATAGTCTGGCATTATGCATTCCAACCTTATGAAAGTGGTTATTGATTTTTGCATGTGATTATTCGATTAGTAGAATATCCATGTGAATAAGTAAATGGAATTATTTCATTTTATTTATGCCATACCATGTTGAAAGTTCAAGTTTAAAAGGCTTTTGTTTTAGTTATACATTGCCTTAAATGTTTATTCTTATTTATGAAAGTTTCCGCTATATTGTTATCCTTACTGGGCATTTGAGCTCACCCCTTTTCTATGTTTTATTTTTCCCAGGAAGTGAAGATGTAAGTTATGAATGACCTGCAGGGATATTATGAGGGGATTATAGTGTGGACTGTGGAAACATTATATTGTTGTAGTAGTTTTTCATTTTATGATGTAATGTAAAACTTATGAAATATATCTATTGTTTCCAAGGCTACTAAACCAATCGGTCTTTCGAGATTTGATCTTTCTTGTGATCATGCCAATGTTATGTAATAATGCACCGACTCTGGGTAACTGGGGTCGGGGCGTTACAGTTGGTATCAGAGGAAGTTTAGTACAAACCTTGGAAACTAGATTAAGATAAACTCTGATTAGAGCACGTAGACCTAAGATGAACTTTGAGGATTAGTATAGAAGAACTTCCTAGAATTTTGGTATTGTAGAGATTTTGTGATTTTTCCGAGCAATACATCCCTGTCTGGATACGAGCAGGTAGAGGCGGCTCTGGCACAGATGTACCTAGGGGTAAAACCCGAAAACACCGCTTTGAGCTAGACTCGAACGGGAACTGGTGCACGACAACGGGCCTTGCTGCACTCTTGGTTACGACACTCCCGGGGGATATGCTTAGGATAACTCTCATTTTCTTTACAAATCATTATGAAGGGTTTATGAGTATATAATTCCTCAAAGAAAACATTTTTATGATTATGGATTATATCCATAAATAGTTCAATTTATGTTAAGTGTTTTATAAGTATGGGATTATATATTTTGATTCATAAACTGATCTAGTTTATGCCATTGTTTAGAAATGGCGCCTAGTGGAAGAAATGGAAACCGTATCAATGCACGTACTCCATGTAGGGATTGCCCTCCTACTCAAGATAATTATAGTGGGGCTGGTGATACAACTGGTGCCGATCAGCTAATCACCATACTGGGACAACTTACTCAGGTTATGAATAATAACCTTACCCGTATGGAGCACCCTGATCCGCAACGTGGAGGATCAATGTTAGATCGATTCATGAGGAAACAACCACCAACGTTCAATGGGAATACAAATCCCTTAGTAGCTGAGCAATGGATATTTTCCCTAGAGAAAATATTTCAGGCTTTGGGGAGCAGTGAAAGGGAAAAAGTTATCATGGCAGTTTACCGCCTCACTGGAGATGCTGATCAATGGTGGTCATTGATTCAAAATACGAAGGAAGATGATGAAGTATCAAATATGGAATGGAGGGAGTTCAAAGATCTGTTTTTAGAAAAATACTTCCCTCGCGACCATCGAGCAGAAATGGAAAGGCAATTTCTGAGTCTGAGACAAAAGGAGGATGAGAATGTCACAAAGTATGAGGCTAACTTTACAAGGTTAGCAAGGTACGCTGGTGATTATATTCGTAACCCAAGAAGTAAGATTGATCGTTTCTTTGATGGGTTAAAACCATTTCTTCGTCGAGCGTTAGTCTCACAATCCTTTTCATCGTATGAAGACATTGTCTCATGTGCTATCAAGACCGAAAAGGAATTCTCTAAGTCTTATGACTTTAAAGCAAAGCAAGAGAAGAAGAGACATGCTGATCAATCTGGGAATGGAAATAAGGGGAAGAAGGGAAAGGTTGAATATCCATCTTGTGGTAAATGCGGGAAGAAACACCCTGGTGCTTGCTTGAAGGGAATGGGAGTCTGTTACAAGTGTGGTGAAAAAGGCCACCAAGCTCATGATTGCAAGGGGAAGAAGGAAGCTACCAACGTTCAGTGCTACAATTGCAGGGAGATGGGGCATTATGCAAATGCATGTCCTAAGCGTCAGGAGAACTTACCTCAGAAAAGGCCAAGGGATCAAGGCCAGGCTTATGCTATCACTACTGCTGAGGTAGAAGCTCCGAAAGACGTGGTGGCAGGTAATTTAATGGTTTCCTCAAGTTTAGCAAATGCATTATTTGATTCTGGATCATCGCATTGTTCATATCTTCCCAGTTTGCTAAGAAAATTAGATATTTCCAATTTGATTTAATAAGGGAGTTGTCAGTTAAAACTCCTAAGGGAAGTATCGTTGCAACAAAGTTTTCTGAATCAGTCCCCATTAGAGCACATAAATTTTCTTTATCTGCTGATTTCATCGTCATACCTATGATTGAGTTTGATATAATCCTCGGTATGGACTGGCTTTCGGACTATGATGCGAAGATTTATTGTAAGAAGAAAGAGGTTACGATTCTTGATGATAATGATAAGGAGCACCTTATTTTTAGAGCAGAATCGTCACCACCTAATTCTTATTTAGATCCACCCCCAGTAGCTCAACTTAATTCAATTATTGGGGAGGAAGAGAATGAAATAACTGTCGGTGAGGAAAGGAATGTTCAAATAGAGGATGTACCTGTTGTGAAAGAATTTATAGATGTATTTCCGGAAGATTTACCTGGACATCCTCCAGAACGAGAAGTTGAGTTTTCCATTGATTTGATTCCTGGATCAAGGCCTATATCGAAGACCCCTTATAGAATGGCCACTGTAGAGTTAGTCGAACTAAAGAAACAACTAGAGGAATTGAGTAATAAGGGATTTATTCGCCCTAGTGTTTCTCCATGGGGAGCCCCTGTTCTTTTTGTTAAAAAGAAAGATGGATCTATGAGGTTATGTATCGACTACAGGGAGATCAATGCTATAACGATAAAGAACAAGTATCCCCTACCTCGTATTGATGATTTATGTGACCAACTACATGGAGCTCAATACTTTTCAAAGATTGACCTTCGATCTGGATACCATCAGTTGTGTGTGAAGAAGGAAGACATTCCGAAAACAGCATTTCGAACCAGGTACGGGCCTTACGAGTTTACTGTAATGCCGTTTGGATTGACTAATGCACCCTCTGTATTCATGGATCTAATGAATAGAGTTTTCAAGGAGTATATCGATGAATTTGTGGTGGTATTTATTGATGATATCTTGGTATACTCCAAAACCTACGAAGATCATGAAAATCACTTGCGCATTATCTTGAAGACTCTGAGGAGGCATGAATTATATGGGAAGTTTAGCAAGTGTGAATTCTGGCTTCAGGAGATTTCTTTTCATGGCCATATTGTCTCTAAAGATGGAATCTCTGTTGATCCTTCTAAGACCAAGGCAATCCAAGAATGGCCAGCACCTACGAGTATAACTGAGGTACGTAGTTTTATTGGTTTGGCAGGTTATTATCGACGTTTCGTCCAGAATTTTGCCCGATTGGCTAACCCATTAACGAAGCTCACACGTAAAGGGGTTAAATTTGTTTGGACAAAAGAGTGTGAAGAATGTTTCGAAGAACTGAAGAGAAGATTAGTCAATGCTCCTATATTAACTCTACCATCGGGGAATGATGGGTTCGTTATTTATAGTGATGCATCAAAGAAAGGACTTGGCTGTGTCCTTATGCAGAATGATAGAGTTATTGCCTATGCATCACGACAGTTGAAAATTCATGAACAAAACTATCCTACTCATGATCTTGAGTTAGCAGCTGTGATCTTTGCTTTGAAGATATGGAGGCACTACCTCTATGGTGAAAAATGTGAGATTTATACTGATCACAAGAGTTTGAAGTATATTTTCTCACAAAAAGAACTCAACATGAGGCAAAGGAGATGGCTTGAATTACTCAAGGATTATGATTGTACGATACACTACCACCCGGGGAAGGCAAACAAGGTGGCAGATGCTTTGAGTAGAAAAGACCATGGAGTTTTGAACAATATGAGAATTGAAAGGGATCCAATTTTCATGGATCTAGTGAAGATGGACATGGGAATAACCAGGGAAGGTGAAACATCAATGCTTTTTCAAATGGTTGCCAAACCATCTTTACTAGAAAGGATTAAGAGTTCTCAGACCAATGATGAAGAATTTCAGAAGAAGATTAAAGCTGTGAATGATGGGAGATTGAGAGACTTTGTGTATAAAGATGGAATTTTGAAATTCGGGAAGAGACTTTGTGTTCCCGATTTACCTGATCTAAAAAGGGAATTGCTGGATGATTCTCATAGTTCCAATTTCTCTATACACCCTGGGAGCACCAAAGTGTATAGAGATTTTAAGGAACATTTTTGGTGGGACAACATGAAGAGGGAGATTGCTGATTTTGTGTCAAGATGTATGGTTTGTCAACAAGTGAAAGCTGGAAGGCAACAGCCTGGAGGAGTCATGCAACCTCTTCCCATACCGGAGTGGAAATGGGACAATATTACGATGGACTTTGTCATGGGGCTACCAAAGACTCCTAGAAGGAATGATGCAATATGGGTTATTGTTGATCGTCTTACCATGTCAGCACATTTTCTTGCTATAAGAGAAGATCTACCCCTGGAACGTCTAGCAAGACTATATATTAATGAAGTTGTGAGACTTCATGGAGTACCCCTATCGATTGTTTCTGATCGTGATCCCCATTTTACTTCAAGATTCTGGAAATGTCTTCAGAAATCCTTGGATACTGAACTTCATTTGAGCACTGCTTACCACCCTCAGACAGACGGACAATCAGAACGGACTATTCAAACCTTAGAAGACATGTTGAGATCTTGCTCACTTGACTTTCAGGGTATGTGGGATCAATATTTACCACTGGTAGAATTTTCCTATAACAATAGCTTCCATTCGAGTATACAGATGGCACCATATGAAGTGTTATACGAAAAGAGATGTCGTACACCAACCTGTTGGGATGACGTTGGTGAAAGAAAACTTGTAGGCCCAGAGCTGGTGGAGGAAACGGTGGAAAAGGTGAAAGTAATCCAAAATCACATCAAAGCAGCTCAAAGTAGGCAGAAGAGCTATGCCGATAATCGAAGGAAGGATTTGGAATTTCAAGTCGGTGATCATGTTTTCCTAAAGGTATCTCCATGGAAGGGAGTCATACGTTTTGGAAAGAAAGGTAAATTGAGTCCCAGGTACATCGGACCTTTCGAAATTCTAGAACGAATTGGGGCTGTAGCTTACCGATTGGCAATGCCGCCAAGTCTCTCCAAAGTTCACGATGTGTTCCACGTATCTCTGTTGAGAAAATACATGCCTGACCCAACGCATGTACTCACCTATGAGGAATTAGAACTAGAACCCGATCTGTCTTATTGTGAAGAGCCCGTCAAGATTCTTGATACAAGAGAACAAGTACTGAGAAACCGGACGACGCGTCTGGTAAAAGTTTTGTGGAGAAATCATAAGATGGAAGAGGCAACGTGGGAACCTGAGGAACTTATGATGAAGAACCACCCGAGTCTTTTTATGCAGTAATACCCTAGAAATTGCGAGGACGCAATTATTTGAAGGAGGGGAGAATGTAACACCCCAAGCTTCTATGGTACGCTTCTCTTTGAATAATGTGATAGCGTGTGTTGTACGCAACACCGAGTTCTAACACACCATAACCAATCAAACTAGCTGTTATGAATAGTAATACCTACTTTTTGAAATTATATATATTTTATATTTCAAAATGGACTTCATTTTTGGATTCGGAATATCGAATTTAGCCTAAGGTGAAATTTTGGTACATTTCGGATAACTTTCATATTTTGATGAATAGTGAAAATTACTAAATTTTAATTAAAAACAACTTTTTTAATGAAAATAATTAATAGTGATAAATTGTGAATTTGAGTGGTTTTAAAGTATATTTAGAATATAGTTTTACCATTTAATATAATGTTGGTCATTGGACATAATTTTACAATTAAACCGAACATAAACAAGTGTCAATCTTTTGATAGATATTATCTCTTAAAAACACGCTTTTTGTTTTGACAGCGGGAATTAATTTTAAATTAATTTCTGCCACTTCTGTGTTTTGAATTTAGGAAAATAGATTCCATATTTGGAATCAGGATGTTCAAATTGTGTAAATAGGTAACTTTTATTTTTAGACATTTTGAATAATTACTGCGGTAAATATTTTATTTACCATGGTTAAGGGTAAATCCGGTAAATAAGGGTTAAAAAATAATATTATAATAATACAAAATTACCCTAAAACGTGTCCTAACCTTATTGGTGGACACATACCCGACCATGGGAATCCTTGGGTCAATTTGGGGACCCCTTGGAGCCACTTGTATGTGGTAGGGACACATTATATTAATAAAGTTAAAATAAAAATAAAAATGGCATAAGCTTACATCTTTTAGAAGAACAATTTTTACATAGGGTTATACATGTTGGATTTTCGATTATAAATATTCATTAGAAATCTAAAAAGATTTCCTACATAATGATATTTTATTTATAATTTTTAGACATTAAATAAAGTATTTTATGTATGACACAATGATGATGCAGTAATTACTATAATAGTGAAAAATTAAAATAATTGATATTATAAATACCCAAATAAATATAATATGAAACTTTTAATGAATTAAAATATTTTTCTAGGATAATATGATATATTAGGATTGATTTAATTGACTTTGTTCGAAGTAATCAATCTGTTATGAGTTTCACAAAAATCAACTATTGAATAGTGTCAAAATTGACATAAAAGAGTTCTTAAAACAAATATTATATTATTAATTGATATTAAATTCCTAAAAATCTAAGATTCGGCCAAAAGACTTATATTATGATAGGTTAATCATTAATGGACCACTTGGGGGGTCGCTTGGATGTATATAGTAAGTTTATTAACCATATTATATAAAAATACAAAGAGACATTGTAAAAGTGAAACTAATTAACTTAGAGTTAATACTTAAAGATAAGGTTAATATAAGTACCCAAACCTGCCTAAATTCTATTGGATGAGTTGTTTTAGACATATCCCTACCTAATCCTTTGAATAGTCAACTTTGGAGCCTTTGGAAACCGAATATGAATTTATTATAAATTAATATTTCTAGCTTTTCCAAAGGTGCCCCTCACCCCTCTTATAAAAGGGAACTCCTCCTTCTCTTTTCCTCACACCTCTCAAGCCACTTGGCTCGTCCAAACTCTGCCCAACTAAGCTCCCCACATCCCTCTCCTCCTCCTTGAAGCTTCCTCTTAGGCATAAAGCATTTCAACAAGTCCTTTGGTTCTAACCAAAGTGAGTTACCTAAATTAAAGGTAACGATTTCTCTTAAATTATTTTCATTTATTTTGCTTCTCCAACCCCCAAAATCTTTTGATTTACTTTCTTTTGTAACAACACCAGTATCCTCAATATACTAGGATGTTGTTATAAGAAGGATTCAAACTACACATACACACAACTCCATCTAATGGATGATGAACATAATGTTTCTGTGGATGGAAAACTAACGCCTCACGAAACGATGATTGTTCAAATACATCTTACCGCCTCTCATGGTGGCCATTATGATGGCACTGTAATTAAATATGATATTAATGATATATATTTTATATATAAGCTTCTGTAATTCCATTTTATTTCATACCATTATTCGTTTCATGTTGTATATACATACGATAATTTCATTTGAGGAAGTGCGGACTACCGCCCCCTTAAAATGATATGACTCGTTCATACCACACATGGAACGTATAAAGGATGGTGTTAATGAACTTAAGTAACATGTATAAAATATTATATTATACTGGAATATTAATATACCTATGTATCATTGGTATTCGATTCTTTTAAAATAAAAATTAAATGGAAGTAGCGTTCGTGCGTACGTACGGACTACCGTCTCCACGAACGCGATGAGATTCATTTTCCATCGTATCCATTCAAGTATAATTATCATTTGATGATTTAAAAATGATGTTTAAAGACTTGATACCATTCTGGATTTGAATAATATACAACTTATCCTTTACAAACATGGCTTATGTAACAAAACATATAAAAGAAAATGAGTAAGTTAACACCCGAAACGACGATAATTTTAAGATATTATTATCAAATCAGTATTAAAAGATCATATATGATATCATATTAATGTATATGATTCTTGTATAATTTAGTAACAATTATTTCACTATTATACAGGAGGTTAACCTACCCCAACCAAGGAAAAGTACAAGGTAAGGGTTATTTCACAACCTCTTCATTATCCAAGGTTGTTTATACGTAATAATCTACTGGGATCTCTTTATCATCCACATCCATGTTTCTTAAAAATGTATTTCAAAACATTTTTACTATTTACTAGAATATGAGTTAAATTCATTTATACCCTTTTTGACTTTTATAAGTGGTTTATAAAGGAATCTTTCGGTCGTTTTCAAAACAAGGTCCTTTTTAACCTTTTCGACAGAATTGAGGTAAGAATGTTTTTCTTAACTTATACGGCGGGTGCGGTTATTTTCCGCCGTTATAAAATCGTCGAAGCTTTCCATACAAGCTTATAAGAATATTTTCAAAGAATACGTTTTATTTTATATGGACCTTAAATGATTTCAAAATAAAAGGAGATACTTCTTTAAAAAGAATTTTGATTTCATCTATGCCAACATCCTTTGATGGATTTTAAGATTATTTGAAGTTGATTTATTATGATACAAAACTTCTATATTGTATTGAAGGTTTTGTGATATGTTTGACTGTGGATGTGCTATTTTTATACCATTCATAGTTTATGGTGAAATTATTGACATTTCGTATGCTAGTTTTAATACGAATGTTTATGTTATGTTTAAACCTTTTCATATGGGAATGCATTGGACTTAATAAGTGACGGGTGGAGCCCGCTATAGCTCCTCGATGCATCGGTAGGTCTCATGAGACAAACTAGTGTCTTGGAACAAGGCCTTGACAAAATCTTATTTTTAGTCTTGGCACGAGGCCTTGACTATGTGGTTATGATAGTCTGGCATTATGCATTCCAACATTATGAAAGTGGTTATTGATTTTTGCATGTGATTATTCGATTAGTAGAATATCCATGTGAATAAGTAAATGGAATTATTTCATTTTATTTATGCCATACCATGTTGAAAGTTCAAGTTTAAAAGGCTTTTGTTTTAGTTATACATTGCCTTAAATGTTTATTCTTATTTATGAAAGTTTCTGCTATATTGTTATCCTTACTGGGCATTTGAGCTCACCCCTTTTCTATGTTTTATTTTTCCCAGGAAGTGAAGATGTAAGTTATGAATGACCTGCAGCGATATTATGAGGGGATTATAGTGTGGACTGTGGAAACATTATATTGTTGTAGTAGTTTTTCATTTTATGATGTAATGTAAAACTTATGAAATATATCTAGTGTTTCCAAGGCTACTAAACCAATCGGTCTTTCGAGATTTGATCTTTCTTGTGATCATGCCAATGTTATGTAATAATGCACCGACTCTGGGTAACTGGGGTCGGGGCGTTACATATTTAATCATTGTACTAGGGTATTATTACATAACCATTTATAAAACCCTTATAATACCAATGGGTATGGTGTGTGATGGTGACATACTTTTGGGGTGGCTTGTATAACATCGCTCAGGATGTAATATCTATGAACTTCCACTTATCCTGTAGGCGGTTCCGCTCGAGCATAACATGTTGAAGCTCATATTTTGTCTTGGTGAAGAGAAAATCCTAGTGACACCACCACCTTTCCAAGATCTGAAAGAATGGGCTTTATATGAAGAAATTCTACTAGATGAGGCCATCACTTCCTTTATCAGAGTGAATAGGATTTTTTAAAGCCTTTTATTTATAATAATCATGTGAGCCCTATTTAACGACTATATTAGCAATGGTCACAATTCATAATGGTATTTTAAAATCCAAAAACATAAAACCAAGAATGTTCATATGTTATATAAACATTTTACATAATGATCTATTTAATTACATCAAGAGGAATTTTCATTAACTAATGTTTGGGTCATTAAAATCTTCCCTGATTAAGTAATTTCAACCTCAAAATTTCCTTTTCCAAAACTAAAATAGATGTGGGTAACTATTCATCATCACTTCATCTGATTCCCACATTTCTTCATCAAACTATTGGGTTCTTAATAATACCTTGGAGAGGGGATTGTCTTTTTTCGTAGAAAATTATCCCTACAATCTATGATATTTACAAGATTCGTTTTATTGAAGAGGTCATTCAATGTTAGTACAACCTATATATTGGGTGCATTCAATGGCTCAAGTATGTACTTCCTCAAGAGTGATGCATGGAATACATAATGTACATGAGATAGGTTTGGTGGGAGTGTTAGTCGACCGACCACTGCTCCAATGCAATCAAGGATCTCAAAATAACGGATGTACACTGGACTAAGCATTCCCTTTTTCCCAAAACTCATAATTGTCTTCCATGGTGATATGCATAGGAATACCATGTCTCCAACCTCAATCTCTAGGTCTCATCGAAAATTATCAGCATAGATATTTTGTCGACTCAGAGTAGCTTTATTGTGCTACTGGATGTTCTTAACCTTCTCAACCATTTCTTTGACCATTTATGGACCTATGAGTTTTCTCTCCCAAAATTAATCCAAACAAACTAGTTTTATACTTCTTTTCCCATAAAAATCTTAATAATGAGCCATTTGGATGCTTGAGTGGAAACTATTGTTGTAAGATAAATCAACTTGATAAAGATGTTGATCCCGTCTTCCTTTGATGTCCATTGGGAATGATCACAACATGTCCCCATATTTTTGTATTGCACGATCAGATTGGATACCAATTTGAGGATGATAATCAATACAAATGTTCAGCTCAGTATCTAGAGCATGTTGAAGAGACATCAAAAATGTTGAGGTGAATCTTGGATCTCGATCAGATACAATCAATAGTGGTACTCCTTGAAGCCTTACCACGTCTCTGATGCATATCCGTGCTAGTTGATATAGTGAGAAATCTTACCAATTTTCAATGAAGTGTGCAGTATTTGTATGACGATCCACAAAAACTCATATATCAATGATTCTTTTGGATGTCTTTGGATGTCCAGTGAAAAATTCTATAGTGATATTCTTCCATTTTCCTTCTAGAGTGGGTAATGGTTTTTTGACACCTTAGACTTCTTCCTCTCATAATTCAATTTCTGAAACACTAGGAACATTGATGTATACTCAGTGATCTCCTTCTTCATGTTATCCCACAAAAAATTATCTTGGAGATATCGATATGTCATTGTGTTCCCTAGGTGGGTGGAGAAATTCAAACTATGTGCATCATCCAAATGTTATTTTTTCGACTCCAAATCTTATGGAACACATAGTATTTACCGAAATCTCACAATTTCTTCTTCATTGACATTGAGCTCCGAGGATTTCACTTTTCTAATAGTTTCCACCTTCATCTAAATTCCTACAACATCATTTTGTGCATCATTTAACATTTCCAAAAGAGATAGTTGATCTATCATATGGGAATGGATTTATGATGTTCCCTTATTTATGATTCCCATGTCCATATTCATCAAAACTAAAAATATTGGAACCTTTTAAATTCTCATAAATGATAGAATTGTTAGTTCCTTTATACATAGATCATATACCAACATGTTTTCTTTCCCATTGTGGTAATGGATTGAGTAGTTATAGTCTTTGATCAGCTCTAACCATCTTCATTGGTGGATGTTCACCTCTTTCTTGGGGAATAAATACTTGAGGCATTTGTGATCTGTGTATATTTCACACTTCCCCCCCAAAGAGGTAATGCCTCCAAATTTTAAAAGTAATTATTACTACGACCAACTTTAGATGATGTGTTGGATATTTTTCCCCTGAAAATTCAATTTCCTTGATACATAGGCAGTGGATTTTTCAATTTTCATCAACAAACATCCTAGGCCCTTCTTCGAAGCATTAGCGAATACCAAAATATTTCTCAACATCTCGGTAAAGTGAGAACGTGTGCAATGATAATCCTCCATTTCAACTCCGTGAAGCTCTCTTCACATTCATCACTCCAAGAAAACTTTACTCAATTCTGAGTTATCTTGGTATGAGGGTTGTAAAATTGTGATAAATGTCTCACAATTCAGTGATAACATCTAGCCTACCCAAGGAAGCTATGGATATCTGTTTCCAATATTGGACTCGACCATCCCACAATTGTAGCTGTCTTGAAGGGATCAATAGATAACCCATTTCTTATGTTGATTTTACCCAATAAATAGGCCTCCTTTAACGTGAACTCACTATTTTTGAAATTTTATTATATATTCTCCTTCACAAGGTCTGTAGTACAGTTTTTATAATTATCTCATAATCCTCCTTGGTTTTAGGGTATATTAGATTATCATTTATAAAGATTACCACAAATTTGTCAAGGTAATATGTAAAGACTTTATTCATCATGTACATGCATATTTCTTTAGAATTAGTGATTCTGAAAGGCATTACTATGAATTCATATTTCCCATACATTGTATGAAAAGTAGTCTTGGGGATATCCTCATTCTTCAACCTTACATGCTAATATTCTGTCCACAAATCCACCTGTGAAAAGTATTATGATCCACATAGTTGATCGAACAAGTCATCAATTCATGGCAGATGGTACTTATTCTTAATTTTGATTTTGTTTATGTCAAGACAATCAATTTAAAGGTACATTGACCCATCCCTCAGCTTGATTAAGAGGACTAGTTCACCCCCGGGTGAAGCACTTGGGTATATAATCACTTTATCTAGATTTTTCTATATTTTTTTTCTCATCTCCTCAAGATCCACAACATCCATTCTATACAGTGTCTTGGAAATTGGAAACACCCTGGGAATAAGGTCAATTGTGAATTAAACATCTCATTTAAGAGGAAGACTAAGAAATTAATTGGAAAACACTTTAGTGAATTTCCTCAAAATAGGCATGTCTTCGAGGATGGCTGCTTCCATAGACTCAATCATCTGATTCAGATACACATTGTTATATAGATGTAATATCCATGCATGATATTATAGCCCTAAAGAAGATTCATATTCCTCTTGTAACGTGTATAGAATCGGGGGTCAATTCTCCATATGGAGAATGATTTCCCTCTCATGAAAATTAATGTTGGCTCTATATAGGGAAACCCAATCTATGCTGATAACTTCATAAAATTCCACTAGAGGGAGTGTGATGAAGTTCTCCATGAAGTTCAATCCACAAATTATGATATAAGAGGAGTTATATACATGGGATGTAATGACTGACCCATTTTCCATACTCACCAACATCACTACTTCCATGATTTTTGGTGGTGTTGGGATTGTTCTACTAATCTTTCGGGCTAAAAAATAATTCATAGAACCATAATCAAAAAGGATATTGGCTATTCTTGAATTAATAAATAGTGTACCTATCACTACTTCATTTTCAAGGTTCAATTCGATGGTAGTGATAGAAAAATGTCAACCTTGCAACATTAGAGGTTGTTGGTTGCCTCAGAAAACCCTTTTCCTAGGGAATTGACTTACAAGGTGCCTTGGTTTGTTGCAATTGAAGAAGTGAACAATGCATTGAGAGTCAAATGGAGTGTTCCTATCCTCTGTTGTTGCCTCATGTTTTTCTTGTCGGCATTTAATGTCTAGGTTCCCTTCCCTTCCACACCAAAATAATTTCTCCATTCCCTTCATTCAATTTCTATGGTGCTTCTTTCTATACCTTTGGCAAGTGGGGTGCTGGATTGTTTTTGCACCATTGGATTTATCCATCAGACAACCAGAATTGAATTCCAACTTTTTCTTCTTATCCCCATGATAACCCTATGATTATCCAATCTCTATTTTGACTTTGAGGGCACATTAGACAATTTCCTCATATCTATCTATGTCACGGATCACTAGGTCTTTCCATAGGGTAGGTTTCAGCCAACCAAAGAAGTGTTCCACATTGAATTCAGTGGTATTGAAAAATACAGAGGTGTATCATGCAAGCCTTGTGAATTTTTCCTTATATGATTCGATGTATTTATCATCTTTTTTCTTGAGGTCATGGAAGTTCCTTTCCATATTAAGTTAGAGGGTGTGAGGAAAATATTTATCAATTTTTTTTTTCCATAAATACTTCCATTCCAACGCCTCAATCTCCCCCTCAGTCTTTGTATTTTTGATCAATTTTCACCATTGTTCATCTTCAACTTCCATACAATAAATAGTGATAAGGAAGATATCTTTTTAAGAACATTGGAGGATGGATAAGATCTTTTCAATAGAGTTTATACATTTTTTGGAAATTGAGGGATCATATGATCCATTAGAAGTAAGAGGCCTTTACCACATGAAGCTATCGATTGGGACTTTTTCTTTATTTGGGGGGTTGAACATTGATCTTGACCCATAATTCTATTGAAATAGTGAGTCAACTAATCGATTATCATGAAAAAGTTCATGTTCCCTGATACCATTGGACTTGGAATCTTGTTATAAAGGTCATCACATTAATTTTCCATTCATTTGTTAGCCCGAGTCCTCCTATTAAAATCCATTTAATGGAATAAAAAAACAAGGGTATCACATAAAGGGTAATCTATTGAAAAAATAGTTATATTATAAATACCTTTTATTTCCCAAAACATATGAATCTATAAGATTCAATAAATATTATCCATGATCCACTTCCCATCATATATTCTTAGGGGGATTTTTTATTATCATAACTATGTTTCTTATTATATTTTATATTTACCATAGTATATCCCTGGGAAGTGACATAACCAAGAGTGATGTAAGGATCATTGTCGTGTACCAGGACAACCCGTGTCAAGTCCAAAACTCCTTGTCGGATTTTTCACTCCTATGTACATCTATGCCCGAGCTGCCTTTACCAGTTCGTTTTCAAACATGGATGTATTTTCGTGATAGAAAACATACTCAATACTCAAAAAAATTTAGGTATGTTTTTATTATACTAATTCTTATCTCAAAGTCTTAACTAGGGTTTTCTAATCCTAATACAAGAAATAACTAAACATATACTCTAATACAAACTCTAACAACCCCAATTTTTATTACACATTTTAACATGATTTTATACAAAAAATCATCACATGATACAAAAAAGAATATGAAGAGTTCTACTGTAGTTGTGGATTAGGAACATTATATAATGACATAAAACATGACATACAATATCTTTATTGAAAACATTTTTTTCATGACCACTACATTCCCCCGTACGTAGCATAGCATGGGTTAACCGGAGGACATTAATAAGAAAAGGGTGACCTATAAAACCCAGTAAGGAAGTAAACAAGTCATAACATGAAGAATACAATAAATTTTAGGCAATATTCATATCGATGGAGCATAAAATAAACATGACCATTAAGGAATGATATATCTTGATTATGATAACATTAAAATGTGGCAACAACACTTTACAAGGTATTAGCATGAGCCAAGGCTCATTGCACATGGATCATGATTAAACCCTCATTAGTTAATAATTATCTTGAGTAAAAACTCATTTCAATTTATATATCATGATACTAATCATTACCCATTGAATTGGAGTGCTATCCGGGTGCACCATACATAATCATTTCATTTCATGTATACGTCTGACACATGGATCATACAACGTGGAATCATTATAGATAATAATTTATTCCACGATAAAGTAATGTTTAATTCAAACCTAAAACTCTATAATAAATAAGTATGTATTCATAAAGGTGAATACCCTTGACAGATAAATGGGCATGGTATTCATGACACAATGATTTTGGCTTCAGAAATCATGGTGCAATTTCGGCAACATAACAACGTGACATAAGAATTCATAAAAATGGTATATGAGAGGGAAAGAGGGTAATAATCATATTTACATGAAATTGGGAGTGTGGGGTCATAAAGATACATTTCCCAACATATAAAATGGAATTTAGATTCATATTACTATAGAAATTCTTGAATGTAAATGAGAATAGAGAAATTTCTTATGGAATTTTTGGATAGTAATAGGTGTACATGGAAGAATTTAATGAGAGATAAATGGGTATATAATAATTAAAACATAAAGAGTAATATATGAGGGATATGATTAATCATACCATAACATTTGAAATTTAAATTAAAATCACACAACAACATAATGTAATTTTAACAAAAAATGAGATAGGATGATATCCCTTACTTGGAAGTATGATAAAAATGGATTGGGAGAGGCTTGTGAGACGCTTCATGAGGGATTGGGGAACCATCGGAGAATTATAGAAATAAGAGGATAGTGTTTGGTTATTCTCCATTGTCTTTTAGTGAAGAGGAAATGGGATCTTGGGTGGGATTATATAGGAAAAGGGATAGAATTCTTTATTATTAAGATTTTCGAACCAACACATTACACTAATAAAGACCACAAACCATCCAATGTTTTTTAACCATATTATTGTCCAAAGGAGAGTTTAAAACATTATTTTATAAGGAAAATTTCAGAAATTCTTAAAATATTAGGCTTTCTTATGTGCAGGTGATTCACACTCTCAAGAAAATCATATTTAAAAAATAAAACGGTTTATAGGTCTTAGAGGGTCCGCTAAAGCATTGAAAAATAAAACAATCAAACCTAAAATCATAGTATTTTTATGGTAAAATATATATTGGCAGAACATAATGTTCAATATATTTTATGACATCACTATTGGGTCATTATGATGTCATATAACACATTATATATTTAAAAGGTATTTAATTTTTACCCAAATATTTGATTGTCTTATAAAATTATGAAAATTTCATATTTGGATAATTTAGAAGTCTTTATCTAATAAATAATATTAATTTTATCTAAATAATTGACTAAATATTGGAATTTTTACATTAAAAATAAAAACCGACATTTATAGAAAATTAATTGGGTTTGACACAAACAACTTTCAAACATTAATAAAAATTATTATTAAATTCATAAAAATTATATAATAATTTATATTTAATAAAATATAATTTTTTAATAATAATTTATTGAAATATTATTTAATTAAAAAATATATTAATTCATCAAAATAGATTTCCTAATATAACATTAACTAAAAATACTATTTGTTCTTTAAAAACAATTTAAAAAGTTTCAATAATAAAATGAATGTATATTCTATATACATAAGTAATGTACTTAATCATAGTACAAGGGTGTCCTTACATAACCTCTTATAACACCCCCATAAAACTGAAGGGTATGGTGTGTGATGGTGAAAGACTCTTGAGGTGGCTTGGATAACATTGCTCGAGTAATAATCTCTATTTACTTCCACTTATCCTGTAGGCTATTCTGCTTGATATTGACATCTGGAAGCTCATCATGGGCTTAGTAAAGAGTGATTTCTAGTGGCTCCACCTACTTTCCAAGCTCCAACAAATGGGATTCGTATGGATCAATTCTACTGGATGAGGCCATCAATTCATTTGTTTGAGTAAATTGGATTTTTTGAAGCCCAATATTTATAATAATTATTTAATCTCTTTTTAACGACTATATTATTAAAGGTCAATATTATTAATTTTATATTAAAATAAAAAAACATAAATAAAAGGATGTGAGTATGTTATATAACCATTTTACATAATAAGACACTTAATCAAATCAAGATGAATTTTCTTTAACAATTGTTTTGTTCATTAAATAATCTTTTTACACATGTCTTGTATTATGTAGATGAATGACTATTTTAGGGGGTTATTGGTGTACCAATATTATATTTATCATATATTAATCTAGAAAGACTATATATCATTCCACGAGTCAATTTTTATAGTAATCCCCTCTCTTTAATATGTTTTACATTTTATAATTTTTGGTGGGATTGTATTTAGCCCCTTATGATTTCCAATATTATTAATATTACCATGATTATGGGATATGTGTTTTTTATTCATTTGTATCACTTGTTATTTTTTATATATTATCATTTTATTGTATTGGATACACTACTGGAAAACTATCCTATACCAACGGTTTGGAACTGTTGGTATAGGCCTTCAAACCGTTGGTATAGGCTATAAAAATGGTTTGGAGAACCATTGCCAAGTAAGCCATTAGGATAGGTCTATACCAACATTTTTCCCAAAACCATTGGTATAGACATATCCCAACAGTTTTGGAAACTGGTGGTTTAATTAATATGAAAATCTATACCAACAGTTGTGGAACCGTTGGTATATGTATTTCAAAAAAAAAACAGTCGATGGGATTTGATCCTAGGACACCTAGTTTATTATTCAATGACTTAACCACTAACCTAACATGACTTTTGTGAAGATAATTAAATATATATATATTCTCATAATTATTTTAAATTTTTATTTATATAATGTTCTGGGTAAGAAGATATGATAAAAAATCAAAGGATCTGTACCAATTGTTGTCAAAACCGTTGGTATAGGCTTATACCAATGGTTTTGAAATCCGTTGGTAAAGATTTTGATTCTGGATTTTGATTCTAGGGTAGGGTTGATTTGTGGGGGACCTTTCCCAACGGTTTGGCCAAAGCGTTGGGAAAGGGTATACCTATAAAAACGGTTTGCCAAAACTGTTGGGAAAGGTGGCCACAATGTGGGATTTCCCAACGGTTTGGCCAAACCATTGTGAATGCCAAACCCTTTTCCAATGGTTTGGCCAAAACATTGGGAAAGGTGGCCTCATAGTGGGATTTCCCAACGGTTTGGACAAACTGTTGGGAAAAAGAACCTATACCAACGGTTTTTAAGAACCGTTGGTATAGAAGCGTTGGGAAAGGTCAGATTTCTAGTAGTGATATATGTTAGTTCATATAAGATCATTATACTAATGACTACCATGTGTGTGTCCTGACTACTTAGTGCTGGTCACCAAACCATGGTCTATTGGATTTGAGTTTGTGGTAGTGAAACACAACTCATTGGTAGTATGATGGGATATGATGGGTTTGGTCATGAAAATGTTGTATCAAAGAGGGTTTTGTCATAAGACCAGATTTTGGACTTTTATCTAGCTATGAGATTTGTTTAGGTCTCATGGAAATAGTGTTAAGTGTTTTAACAACCACAATCAGGATAGGTAATCAAGTGATGGAACAATAGTTGATGTATTAATATACTATTACCCCACCTATATCCCCTTCATCTAAGTACATTTAGAAATCAGTTTCATGAAAAAATATTATTACATGAAACATATATGAATTTGTTGTGTTTTCATGTATATGATTCATCTACCAAGATATAATAATTGACTATTGTAAATATTATCAATCGTAGGATCACTCCCTGAAAATTAAAATATATTCTTTATAAGAAGGATCATGAAATTGATCCTATAAGTTTATAGACTTTGATATAGGGGCCTATTTATGAGGATGTGTGTTTGGGTAGCTTTCCATTCATACCTCCACACATCGAGAAAAAGATTATAATAAAAGTACCACCAAATGAGGCACCCTTGATGAACTCCATTCATAAATTTATGTGTCTATGACCTCTCTTGTTCTAGTTTATTCTAGATCCCTATGAGACTTTGGATTGGAATAATGAGGTTGGATGAGCCATTCTACTTTTCATGACACCTTGATACTAGATAGTTTTCCTGGTAGTGATCCTTCAATATGGACATGTAGGGGTTGGTGGAGTATTATTGTTTTATCACATGTTAAGGTGACTCATTTAAGGAAATAATTTGGGTTACCATTCATACCAAAGTAATATATAGCTAAAATGTGTGAGGCGAACTTCTTTGAGCATTTACATCCACTACAGGGTATCACAAACAGGGGTAATTATTCATTGAGGATCACTAACCTCTCATGAAATACGATAGATAATGATGAATATTCATTCTTTCTGGAATAATCCTACAAGCGAGGTATAGAGAAAGACATTCTGGCAGGTGTGATACCTCTATGTATTCCTACCTATTCTGGGGTGCATGTGCATGTCTTGGAGATAGAGATATTTCCAATTGAGTAGACACCAAAAGTGGTTACCAGCAGTGGGAAAATAATATCTAAGACATTGGAAGTATGAAATTTATGGGAAACAAAGGTACATGTACATGTTCCATGTATTAAGAGGTAATATCAGGAAATAAGGTCAATAATTAATTTCTATTATGAAGGTACTAATTATCTTTGAGAGAGGTGGAATTACTAATTTGATGGTTAGAGACATATTGTGGGAGATTTTTTGATCCATCGTATAGCTGATCGATAGATAATATATGGTCCTCCTAGGTAGAGGAATTAATAAGAGAAGTAAATTCTGTTGGGTGGTGAGTATGGTAGAATATATTGGAGTGAATCAAGAGGTGGTAAATGATTAGTCTTGTTCCCACCAACACCCTAATGTGGTCCCCACCCAGATTAGAGTGTTAGTAGATAGTTGCAAGGGTAGCTACATGAGGTCAATTCTTATGACATATAGGATCCATGTACGATTTATGATACGATAAATTTATTTTATACTTTATTTTTTATAGAGATAGATGTGATCCATTCATTCTTTTCCAAATCCTTTGTTTGTTACATGGAGATTCCAACTAACACCCTAGCTTGACCATTACACTTTGATACTCTTACAATAGATGACAAAATATTCACACACATTTTCTAATAGGATGATATGATTATTGGGATATATATTTTCTCATTAGATCAATTTGTTTCATTAGTGAGGCTTTATGAAGTCATCATAGGCATGTAATTTCTATAAATAGTTCATAACCATATCAAAATTTTAAGGTACAAGATGTTGTGTGTTCACATTAATTGAATGAGATTTTCCTTCATAAGTGAGGAGGAAAATGTTGATAAGGATGGAACTATACATTATATAGTGTTACTATTGATCACATGTGGAGTAGAATGACTCTTAGGGTAGTGGATTCTATGGGATATATATTTCCATATGTGTTGTTGATGTACAAGAACATCTTTCCTAAGTGTGTTTCATTATTACAGACCTATATAGGTATATAATTATTCATTTACAAAATCCTCAGGATAGAAATCATATATATTAAAACATACTAGATGTCTCTGATAGATCATCAAGAGAAGAGGGTACTGTTAGAGTTCATGTAGATTAATAGAATTTTCAGACCCAATGTTTCCCCCTAAAGACCCAATGATGATAAACATGAATGAGGATGGGTGATTCAGGTTATGTATTGATTATCAGTTCCTAAACAGGGTGACCAAGAAAAATATATATCCACTATTGAGGATTTTTAACCTCTTAGATCATTATTAGAGCAATGATTCTTCTTGATGATTAACCTCATATCTAGTAACCACTAGCTATGAGTATGAAATGTGGATATAATAAATATAGAATTTAGATGTTTTTGTACTAACTATGAGTACATAGTGACAGACTAACCTATAAAAATCCTATAGTAGTGTTTGTAAGACTCATGAAAAGGATCCCTTAAAATTTTTAGGTTGGTTCATGGTAATTTTCATTGTTAAAATCATAGTGTACTCAGTGTCTAAGGTAGAGCATGAAATACACATGAGGATAGTTATAGATGTACTCCAAGAACACCAATATTATGAGTGTATATCAAAGTTTATGTTCTACATTCATGACATCCACATTTTAGGATAATCCATCCTGGAAAATGGGGTAGCTGTGGACATGTCAAAGGTTGAGGAATTATTAGCTTCTGAGATATCCAAGAGAATGATGATTGTTTTGGTAGTATTTCTATTTGTAGGTTGTTATATGATATTTGTGCCCGATTTCTCAAGTATATTTATTCACTTGACAAATTTGACCTAAAATGGGACGTCTTTAATTTAAGAAGTATGGTTCTAGTAGGGTTTTCTACTTCTAGAACTATAGTTGATGATCACCCCAATCATGATATTCATCGATGTAGGTTTCAATTACATAGTATTATATGATTCCATAGGGGCTACAAATAGTTGTGTCTAGATGAATAGGTAGGTTTTTATTTTCTATGAGTCCTAGATGTTATTAAATCATGATCATAACTATGTGACCCATGATCTTGAGTTGACAGTATTAGACTTCAGCTTGGAGATGTGGTGACTCTACATTATGAGTGATTCGTTTATCATATACTCTAACCCTATGTTTACAAAGTATATATTCTCTTAGAGGTACCTCTACCTAAGAAAAAGTATATGGATAGGGTTTCTATATAATTATGACATCAACATAGTATATACTCCTGGTACAGTAAATGGGGTATAAGATGATCCCGGTATTCTTAGTTGTTGACAGAAGATTCAAAATAGCCATCCTCATTAGAGTAGTCCTTAGTGGAAAAGGATGGTGAACTATATCTTAAATCTATGGGTGTTATCCCACTTCATCAATAATTTGTTATGTAATCTTAGTATGGAAATACAGAATGTGCGACCTTACTTACAAATATAACCACTAGATGTGTTGTTGATAGATTATCTAAAGGTTTAGATCATCTCTTCTTTTTCTAAAGATTTACACTGGTAATATAATATTTATATATGAGGTTATATAATAGAATCATTCATTCCCATTGGTAATACATCTATGTGAGGAAAATATAATCTTAGACCACTATAGGTAGTGTTACTTGTGAGGGCTGAAGAAGTTGGTAAAATTTTTTATCTCTCAATGCCTTACATGTTTCCAAGGGAATGTTAAGATTCATATCTAATAGGTTTATATCAACCCCAAGAGGTGAAATAGTGGAAATAAGTTGGTTATTCCATTGAATTCGTGATGTGGATACAAATTAAAACAAGATGAAATGATTCAATATGGGTGATTGTCGAACACCTCACCATGTTATCCCACTTCTATCAATAAAATAGAATATATAACTAGTATTATTGGGATGCCATTATTTGTTAGAGATATTCATTCTTTATGATTTTCCCTAGATGAGCATTTTATATCTTGATGCAATCTTTACACCATGATTGTGGAGAGGATTACTAGAATCCTTTGGGACACAGTTACATTTGAGAATAATGTTTCAACCCAAGACTATTATCCGGATTGAGTGGATGAGTTAGGTGATAGAGGGAATTCTTCAGTCTTTAATTATGGATGTTTTTCATTTTTTGGGGAATCAACTACCCTTGATGATGTTTTTTTACAATAACAACTATATTTACTGTATAAGTATTGAACTATTTGAGGATTGTTATGGGTGGCACTACAGGTCAACACTATGTTGGTATAACCAAGGATTGTTATCAATAATGGGCCCATAGATGGTGAAAAATTTGACAGAGAGGGTTAATATTATCCTAAACAAGATGATGACTTCATAGAGTCAATATAATTCTTGTATATAATGATGATTTTGGCATTTAGAGTTTTTAGAGGTAGTGTATGAGTTCATTAAGGTATTAACATGACATGGATTATTGGGATTTGGTAGTAAAAAATGATATCTAATATATTCATTAGTTTATTACTGATATTGTGTTGAGTCTATGAGGTTACATACACATTGTCTCTACAACTACAGTTTTAAGGCGTATACTATGTATTCCATGTTTTATAGCTAAGGAGGAATATTCATGACTTATCACATGTTGTCGACTTGGGTGATCTAGATATTGATAGGGAATTTACCATTTTGAACTACCTAGTGGATATCACAGGTCAGCTAGAGAAGATCCTACAGGGGTGAGAAATTATTTCGTTGTGTTATGAGTGGCAACGTAGGAATATTTATGAGGAATCCTAGGAATGGGTGACCCTGATCTGAGCTCATTACCCACATAATTTTGAGAAATCATTTCATTTTTTGAATGAAAATCCATATTATTGGGCGAATGGAATATATCCTTTATTCAATGATATATTTTAAATATATCTAGTAATAGTTTCATATATAAGGGGTAAGACAACATGACATTCCAAGGCCTGGTGATCCAAAATTCATATTTTAAAATTATTAAATATTTTAAGATCACGTGAACCCAATTTTCATGTTAATCTAAAACAACTCCCAAATGGATTCTAGGGTTAGAATTCTAAGATAACCATTGTGTCCAGATCATGGGTTTTACCCTTTGAATGATACAATCTTTTTAGATGAAAAGAATTGGTAAAAATTTTGTCACAAGCATGAATAAAAAAATAAATAGCATTATTTATTTTATGAACTAATAAAGCCCCAAAATAATTCCTCCTATGTAAATAGCCCATTATGTTAAAATTTTATCATTATATTCTTAACCTTGTAGATCTAGAGAAGATTATTTGGAGAGATGATGAAATACAACAAGATATTAGGGGATTAGATCAATATGAAAAGAGTCATCAATGCAAACCATGTTCAAGGATCTCACAAACGACCATAAAACAAGAGCACTATTGATCATTGATTGAACCAAAATAATAATCAAATGATTAATTTATATGGATTATTCCCTATTTTAATCTTCCATTATTAACATAGGTCAATAAATAAAGAAATAAGAATCATGGTCTAGTCATGTATTGGGTATTATTTTAAACCAAGGATTTGGGGTATTTGATTATTAGTTACTTATCTATTTATTCTCCATTATAATGGTAAATGATTGAGAAAAAACCTAAATAAATCCAAGGCTATTTCTATATTGTAGTCATTATTTCCATAAATTTTTTTAGGAGTTCATCAACAATGATTTGTTTGACTAATGGATTTACAAATAACAGGTAATCAGTCTTTGGACACTCATTTGTTAGCATAATGGTTTGATACTACAGATCATGATAGAGATTCGATGAAGGAATCAATATGCAGAAATAATGATAATAGATCAGAGGGGAATTTTTGATCTATGTGCATGGGTTTTGGGGATGAAACAATGAGATGACTACAAGGAGATTTATGAGAAAATAAAATTTCCATAATTTATAATCCAACAACGATTTAGCTTAATTGAACCATCTTTATAATGATAAGGTGATATTTATAGTGAATTTTATGAAGATGGTTCTGCGGAAAGAGGATGTCTAAAAATACAATGGGTTCTATAAATTCCTGCACTATATTACATGTAATGGAAGAACACACATCGGGTATGGTACCCTAAATGATGTGTTAGGGTATCCATGAAAATTAAAAATCACATTCTTTGTAAAACATGTCACATGTCATGTAACCCTTACCTGGTAAATAGAAATGAATCATCGAAGATAAATGGGCCCAAATAAGGATAGCTATATAGGAATAAATATATTACATGGTTACAGACAGGTACTTAGAAATTGCCATGTAAAAGAGAATGACTAGCAGTAAATTGACATAACCAAGTATAAGAGAATGACCCATGGTACATAAGCATGGCATCAAAAACACATTACAATATCTGAGAATAGAAATAAATACTAGGTACTGTGATTAAATTCCATTTAATTATTCTAGAGACAACTAAGGCCTTTTATATCATTAGTGAGTACTAGTTTCTTTATGGGTGAGTTACATCAATCCTTCCATAAGAGGGTGTATTATGAAATTACTTAATTAGAGCATGATTATGATACTATATAATTGATTAGTTTTAGATATTGTTATCAAAATTACTTTTTGATTTCATAATGAAATTCTATATCATATTCAGTCCAATGTTGTGTTCTCATAATTGGTTTTACCGATATTACCCAGGCTTTAATCCCCTACTTAGTGAGTGAATCTATATTTGGTTTTTGGTATACCCCATGACCCTGGGTATAAGGCCCCAGCCTTAAACCTTACTTAATCTTGAGTTATTACAAGATTACACATTGAGGATCTTTTCGGGTTTAGAGTTTTAGAGAATTAGATCATAAAACTTGCATTACATTCCACATATAAACAAAGTGGTTACATAAAGATAGTATTCTTCATTCCCATCAATGGAAACACATTTAAAATAAAACATGGATTAATTCTTGACACATCCTTGACTCTATCATCTTATCATGTACCTTTCCCTTGACCTGTGAAAAACATTTCAAAAACTTGGGATGAGCATAAAAACTCAGTATGGTTTATAAAAACATGGAAAGGAAACATGGGTACATACATACATAAGAGTGAAATCATACTTTACCCATAAAACATAATCACTTTAACATACCTCATAAAATCATGAATAAATCATAGAAATCATAAGACATAAAGGTAACTTGAGGCATTCATAACATTCTTACGTAGGGAGTAACCCTCTTGGTTACGTTTGGAATACCCATCACAGTATATTCCCTAAAAATCTCTTCGGAGAAACCTTAATGTTTCACTCCTTCGCGTTACCCAATGCATTGGAGAGCTATAACGGGCTCACCCGCCCTTAGTTTATCACGGAACCACCCGTCTTCATAATAATGCCCAAGAACCATAACATAATCATATCACATAAAACATGCATAAAGGAAACATAACATTTCCGCATTTCAATCACGAGATATCAATACAACACATTGATATAATAAAAACATTATGAAAACCATTTTCAATACCAAAGTAAAACATGGTATTTATTTTTCTTTTTAAAAAAAAGGTATGGCTTGTAGAGGAAGCCGAAACTCAAATAACGGTTACGACGGCGGAGAAGTCGTTGTCGCCGCATACGTACGACAAAAACATTCCCTTTTGTCGTTTAGTAAACGCTTCGTATAAAAAAGATTCCTTTTGAGTAAACGTAAAAGTCAAAGGGGTTTATACACCGTATAAAAGAAAGTTGTGTATAAAATAAAATATGCCTCAACGAAAGGAGATTGAGACGAAGTCCCATACAAAGATAATTTTTAAAATAAAATAGATACATTATGTGTACTTACTATAAGTACACATAAATAAAGTACCAATACAAGATACGACATAATAACATAATGACATAATTTGAAAGTAGGAGATTAACCCAAAGAATGGAAATTGGGTTAAGAAGTTCCCATACCTCGTATCTGACTTGACCCGACCGTTCTTTAAACTCCTGAATAATAAACTTTAGTTAATCTCTACTTGATTATGAATCTTTTCCAAGTTCATTATTTCTTTTATACCATGTTATGAACATCATGAAATCATTTAAGTTAATAATGTTCATTTTGTCGGTATTTGGTTCTTAAGTCAAAAATAGACTTCTTACACTTACATGTTGTTAATTTGGTCAATGTTTCATTATATCCAGAATGGTATTCATGATGTAGATATCATATATGTCATATATATCCAGTACATACATGTATTTAAAATATTACATAATCATTTAGAGGTAAGAAATGAAATGCACCGTTCATGGAGACGGTAAGCCGTACGTACGCATGAACGCTACTTTCATTTCTTTGTCATATTAACGGAATTAAAACTAAATGAGACTTATGTATATTTTAATTCCAGAATTATATTCATCATTTAGATATATCATTAATTTTATATATCCATTATATACATGTACTTTTAATAGTACATTACATTTGGGGATAAGAAATGAAATGCACCGTTCATGGAGACGGTAGTCCGTACGTACGCATGAACGCTACTTTCATTTCTATCTCATACTTTAATGGAAATAAATGATAATGATATATATAGGTATATTATAATTCCAGTATAACATCATATATAATAACTTTAAATCCATCCTTTACACGTCCCACATATGGCATTAACGAATCACATCACTTTGAGGGGGCGGTAGTCCGCACTTCCTTAAGTGAAGATATCGCGTATACCCATAATGGAAGCCATAAAGGTAAGACACAAATGAAAAATACAGAAGAATAAGTAAAACATAAACATATTACATATCATATATAAAAATAGTGACATCATAATGGCCACCTTTGAAGGTGTTAAATGAGTATTGAACAATCATCGTTTCGGGAGGCAGAATTTCGCCATCCACGGAAACCGTATGTTCTTTAACCATTTGATGTAGTTGTGTGAGAGTGTAGCTCAAATAAATCTTATAACAACATCCTAGTATATTGAAGATACTGGTGTTGTTACAAAAGAAGTAAATAAAAAGAGTTTAGGGGGTTGGAGAAGAAAAATAAAACAAATGAACATGAGAGAATGAAATACCTTAAAAAGTGTAACTTCTTTTGGTTTGAGCCTAAAGGCTTCCTTTGAAAGGATTCTGCCCAAAGGGAATCCTCTAGGATGAGGAGAGGGATGTGGAGAGAGCAAATGGGCAGGGGTTGGCCGAGCCAAAGGCTTGAAGAGTGTGTGAAATAAGGTGGAGGTGGGGGCCTTTTATAAGAGGAGAGGAGGGGGACTTTTGGAAAGTAAAGAAATATAACTTTGTTTGAAAATGTGTTTCGGTTTTAAAAGGTCCCACATTGATAGAATTCGTGGATAAGGTGATAAGGATTCGAAATCCACTCATCCAATTGGTTTTGGCCATGTGTAGGTTTTAGATTTTACATTATCTTTCCATTTTATTTTAATCGTTAAATAATGATGTCATCACTGCATCATTATTATGTCGTAAATAAATTAATTTATTTAATGTCTAAAAATTATAAAAAAAATACTATGATATAGGAAATCTTTTTAGCTTTCCAATGACTATTTATAATCAAAATTTGGGCTTGTATAACCCCACTTAAAAATTGTTTTCGCAAAACATATTATGTTTGTGTCACTTTCACTTTAACATTAAATAAAAATATATTATTGTCATTTTCCAACTAAAGTGGATACATGGGGTCCCCAAGTTAGGCCATGGTTTGTCTTGGTCGGCCATGACACAACCAATGAGGTTGGGACATGTGTCTAGGTCATTTTATATTATTAAAGTATTATTTATACCATAAACTACACTAATTACCACTAATCGCGATTAAAAACTTAATAAGTTACTATTCACCAAAAAATTATTATAATCTCATTGAACCACATTTTACTTCTTAATGACAACCATGTATGTCGGATTTTCAAAATTCAATACACATTAGTGGTAAAATTTCATTTAACTGAAAAATCAGTTTGCTTGATTACCACTTAGTGGTTTCACTATTCATCAAAAATTGAAGTTTTTCAGAAAATTACCAAAAATTCACCCTAAGCTATATTTGATATTCCGAATTCAAAAATGAAGTCTATTTTACAAAATTCAAATCATATAAGTCACATTAATTAATTTAATAATTAATTCCCGCTGCCAGAGCAAATAGCGTGTTTTTACAAAACAATAAGTATCAAAAGATTGACACCAGTTTAAGTCTAATTTCAAATCGAAATTGATTCCAATGACCACCATTGGATAAAATGGTAAAAATATATTCTAATTTCACTTTAAAACCAATTCAAAAGATAATCTAATCATATAAATAAATTAGATCAAAAAGAGGTTTTGAATTAAAATGCAACATTTTACACTATTCATAAAAAAAATGAACTTTATCAGAAAGGTACCAAAAATTACACAAAGTAAAATTTGATATCCCGATTCTTAATAAAAGTTTTATTTGGTCCAAAAGAATGTATAAGAGTGATCAAAACTATATTTAATGACGGTTCACCATTAAAAGGTGATAAGTGAACCTTTAGTGAAAATTAGAGTATAAAAGCCTAAAATTGAACTCTTTCCGCATTTTAAGCCTTTATCTTTTATTGGGTAAATGTAAAAACATCTAAAAAAATATCTATTCATATTTTAGTTATTTCTATTCATTCCCACCAGTACAACGACTACTTGTTAACTAACATAATATTATTATATTACTAGTGTGCTACGTAAGTTTCAAAGAAACTCATCGTTGCGTATCGGGTACGCTATCGAACATAGCAACCCCTTTAAAATAGAATTTAATATTTAATTCATAAATATTAATAAATATTAAAATTATTTATTCTTCATTTACCTGGGATGTTACATCCTTCCCCCCTTTTGGGAATTGCGTCCTCGCAATTTTATTCACTTATCAAAATAAGTGGGGGTATTTAACCCTCATAGCATTTTCAGATTCCCACGTTGCCTCTTCAATCACATGGTTTTTCCAAAAAAACCTTTACCTGGTGAATCACCTTATTCTGTAACACTTGCTCCCTGTGGTCAAGAATCTGGACCGGTTGTTCCTCATAAGATAGGTTCTCTTCCAGCTGAACTACCTCTGGACTCAAAACATGAGATGGATCTGGCATATACTTTATCAACATCGAAACGTGAAAAACATTGTGTACCTGAGATAAACTCGGAGGTAAAGCCACTCGGTATGCAACTGATCCAACTCTCTCCAGAATTTCGTATGGTCCAACAAACCTTGGACTCAACTTTCCTTTCTTACCAAATCTCATCACACTTTTCCAAGGAGAAACCTTGAGAAAAACATGATCACCTACCTCAAAAGATAGATCCTTCCTCCGGTTATCCGCATAACTCTTCTGCCTGCTCTGAGCTGTTCTCATGTGCTTCTGAATCAGCTGAATTTTTCTGCCATCTCTTCTACCAATTCTGGTCCCATCAACTTCCTTTCACCCACTTCATCCCAGAAAGCTGGAGTTCGACACCGCTTCCCATATAATGCCTGAAATGGTGCCACCTGTATACTAGAATGAAAACTGTTATTATATGAAAACTCAACCAAAGAAAGATGTTGGTCCCAACTTCCCTGATAATCCATAGAACAAGCTCATAGCATATCCTCCAATGTCTGAATTGTTCGTTCTGACTGCCCATCTGATTGAGGATGAAAAGCTGTACTAAAATTTAACTCAGTACCCAACGACTTCTGAAGGCCTTTCCAAAAGTTAGAAGTAAACCTGGGATCACGATCCGATACAATGGAGAGAGGAACTCCATGTAACCTGACTATCTCTTTAAGATACAAACGGGAAATTTGATCTAGGTAGAAAGTATCTCGTATAGAAAGAAAATGAGCAGATTTAGTCAAGCGATCAACAATAACCCAGATTGCATTATTACCTCGAGATGTCTTCGGTAATCCAACAACAAAGTCCATGGATATATTCTCCCATTTCCACTCTGGCACTGGTAAAGGCTGAAGCATCCCTTTTGGTAACTGCCGATCTGCTTTAACCTGTTGACAAGTCAAACACTTCACAGTAAAATCAGCAATATCTCTTTTCATTCCATCCCACCAGTAATACTCCCGCAGATCTCTATACATCTTAGTACTGCCCGGATGAACTGAAAACGGAGAACTATGAGCTTCACATAACAACTCTCTCTTCAACTGTGAATCACAAGGCACACATAACCTCTTCACAAACCTCAAAACACAAACACAAACTTATCCAAGAACTCATGGAAAATTTTATTCATAAGGTCCATGAATACGGCAGGTGCATTGGTTAACCCAAAAGGCATAACTACAAATTCATAATGGCCATATCTAGTACGGAACGCAGTCTTCGGAACGTCTGCTTCTTTTACATTCAACTGATGGTACCCTGACCTCTAGTCAATCTTCGAAAAATACTGAGCTCCCTGGAGCTGATACCACTTCATTCGATGGCCCAACATCTGCTGAAGTTGTTGCAAATGATTTTACCACCCCTTTCTGCTTGTAGTCTAGCTGCTTCCCATCACTCAAGCTTCTTGTCGGACACTCGTTTGCATAGTGACCCATCTCATTGCACTTATAACACTTCACTAACTGTAAATCAAATTTGTTCTTACCTTCAGCTTGATCCTTTTCAGTGCAATCACGAGCCTTATGTCCCATCTTACCACATCGGTAGCACTTCCCAGAATTCAGAAGACATTCCCCAGCATGCCTTTTTCCACATTTATCACAAACTGGAAACTTAGTTATCTTACCATCAGACCTTTTTGAAGAATTCTTACCATTCTCCTGCAACCTCGGTCTCTTCTTCTGCTGGTTGTTATAGGACACTTGGTCATCGGCAAACTCCATTTCCACCTTCTCAGCACATCGAACAAGCTTTTCATAACTTTTAAACTCTCGAGAAGCTAATGCCCTTCGATACTTTGGCTTTAATCCTGAGTAAAAACGATTGATTTTACTATCAAGGTCCCGGATAAAATTGGGAGCATACCTTGCCAATCGAGTGAACCTTTCTTCATAGGCAGCCACTGAGTCTTCCTCTTGCCTCAATTCTAAGAATTGCTTTTCCATCCTAAGTCGAACAGCCTTAGGAAAATACTTCTCAAGAAACATACCTTTGAATTCATCCCAGTCAAGAGCATCAATCTCATCGGCATCCCTGATATTTTTAACCATAGACCACCACTGATCTGCTTCACCCTCCAAACGGTAAATAGCAAGACTAACCTTTTGATTGTCTGAACACCCCATGACATCAAAAATCTTCTCCAGTGCTTTAATCCACCCTTCAGCTTGCACAGGGTCAGATGATCCTCTGAATGATGGGGGATGTTGCCTCATGAAATGTTCCACCATTGACATGTTCCTATGCGGTTGATCTGGCTGATCTCGTGCATGGATACCACCACCATTTATAGCCTGAGTCAACTGTGCCATCACTGCAACAAACTGTTCAGTTCCGATTCCAACCATCTCAGGTTGCTGATTTGGAAGGTTGTCTTCCTCCTGATGTCGTCCCAACATAGCTGCTTTGTTTCCCCTACGGAAAACCATTCTGAACATGGAAATATCTTAGGCGAAGCAACATGGTAATCCGTAAATGCTATATCATTTCAATCATATTATAATTTAACACTTTTCTAACTCCTAAAGTTGTCTAAACCGACCTTTGATACCAACTATAAGGCCCCAGCCTTAAACCTTACTTAATCTTGAGTTATTACAAGATTACACATTGAGGATCTTTTCGGGTTTAGAGTTTTAGAGAATTAGATCATAAAACTTGCATTACATTCCACATATAAACAAAGTGGTTACATAAAGATAGTATTCTTCATTCCCATCAATGGAAACACATTTAAAATAAAACATGGATTAATTCTTGACACATCCTTGACTCTATCATCTTATCATGTACCTTTCCCTTGACCTGTGAAAAACATTTCAAAAACTTGGGATGAGCATAAAAACTCAGTATGGGTTATAAAAACATGGAAAGGAAACATGGGTACATACATACATAAGAGTGAAATCATACTTTACCCATAAAACATAATCACTTTAACATACCTCATAAAATCATGAATAAATCATAGAAATCATAAGACATAAAGGTAACTTGAGGCATTCATAACATTCTTACGTAGGGAGTAACCCTCTTGGTTACGTTTGGAATACCCATCACAGTATATTCCCTAAAAATCTCTTCGGAGAAACCTTAATGTTTCACTCCTTCGCGTTACCCAATGCATTGGAGAGCTATAACGGGCTCACCCGCCCTTAGTTTATCACGGAACCACCCGTCTTCATAATAATGCCCAAGAACCATAACATAATCATATCACATAAAACATGCATAAAGGAAACATAACATTTCCGCATTTCAATCACGAGATATCAATACAACACATTGATATAATAAAAACATTATGAAAACCATTTTCAATACCAATGTAAAACATGGTATTTATTTTTCTTTTTAAAAAAAAGGTATGGCTTGTAGAGGAAGCCGAAACTCAAATAACGGTTACGACGGCGGAGAAGTCGTTGTCGCCGCATACGTACGACAAAAACATTCCCTTTTGTCGTTTAGTAAACGCTTCGTATAAAAAAGATTCCTTTTGAGTAAACGTAAAAGTCAAAGGGGTTTATACACCGTATAAAAGAAAGTTGTGTATAAAATAAAATATGCCTCAACGAAAGGAGATTGAGACGAAGTCCCATACAAAGATAATTTTTAAAATAAAATAGATACATTATGTGTACTTACTATAAGTACACATAAATAAAGTACCAATACAAGATACGACATAATAACATAATGACATAATTTGAAAGTAGGAGATTAACCCAAAGAATGGAAATTGGGTTAAAAAGTTCCCATACCTCGTATCTGACTTGACCCGACCGTTCTTTAAACTCCTGAATAATAAACTTTAGTTAATCTCTACTTGATTATGAATCTTTTCCAAGTTCATTATTTCTTTTATACCATGTTATGAACATCATGAAATCATTTAAGTTAATAATGTTCATTTTGTCGGTATTTGGTTCTTAAGTCAAAAATAGACTTCTTACACTTACATGTTGTTAATTTGGTCAATGTTTCATTATATCCAGAATGGTATTCATGATGTAGATATCATATATGTCATATATATCCAGTACATACATGTATTTAAAATATTACATAATCATTTAGAGGTAAGAAATGAAATGCACCGTTCATGGAGACGGTAAGCCGTACGTACGCATGAACGCTACTTTCATTTCTTTGTCATATTAACGGAATTAAAACTAAATGAGACTTATGTATATTTTAATTCCAGAATTATATTCATCATTTAGATATATCATTAATTTTATATATCCATTATATACATGTACTTTTAATAGTACATTACATTTGGGGATAAGAAATGAAATGCACCGTTCATGGAGACGGTAGTCCGTACGTACGCATGAACGCTACTTTCATTTCTATCTCATACTTTAATGGAAATAAATGATAATGATATATATAGGTATATTATAATTCCAGTATAACATCATATATAATAACTTTAAATCCATCCTTTACACGTCCCACATATGGCATTAACGAATCACATCACTTTGAGGGGGCGGTAGTCCGCACTTCCTTAAGTGAAGATATCGCGTATACCCATAATGGAAGCCATAAAGGTAAGACACAAATGAAAAATACAGAAGAATAAGTAAAACATAAACATATTACATATCATATATAAAAATAGTGACATCATAATGGCCACCTTTGAAGGTGTTAAATGAGTATTGAACAATCATCGTTTCGGGAGGCAGAATTTCGCCATCCACGGAAACCGTATGTTCTTTAACCATTTGTTGTAGTTGTGTGAGAGTGTAGCTCAAATAAATCTTATAACAACATCCTAGTATATTGAAGATACTTGTGTTGTTACAAAAGAAGTAAATAAAAAGAGTTTAGGGGGTTGGAGAAGAAAAATAAAACAAATGAACATGAGAGAATGAAATACCTTAAAAAGTGTAACTTCTTTTGGTTTGAGCCTAAAGGCTTCCTTTGAAAGGATTCTGCCCAAAGGGAATCCTCTAGGATGAGGAGAGGGATGTGGAGAGAGCAAATGGGCAGGGTTTGGCCGAGCCAAAGGCTTGAAGAGTGTGTGAAATAAGGTGGAGGTGGGGGCCTTTTATAAGAGGAGAGGAGGGGCACTTTTGGAAAGTAAAGAAATATAACTTTGTTTGAAAATGTGTTTCGGTTTTAAAAGGTCCCACATTGATAGAATTCGTGGATAAGGTGATAAGGATTCGAAATCCACTCATCCAATTGGTTTTGGCCATGTGTAGGTTTTAGATTTTACATTATCTTTCCATTTTATTTTAATCGTTAAATAATGATGTCATCACTGCATCATTATTATGTCGTAAATAATTTAATTTATTTAATGTCTAAAAATTATAAAAAAAATACTATGATATAGGAAATCTTTTTAGCTTTCCAATGACTATTTATAATCAATATTTGGGCTTGTATAACCCCACTTAAAAATTGTTTTCGCAAAACATATTATGTTTGTGTCACTTTCACTTTAACATTAAATAAAAATATATTATTGTCATTTTCCAACTAAAGTGGATACATGGGGTCCCCAAGTTAGGCCATGGCTTGTCTTGGTCGGCCATGACACAACCAATGAGGTTGGGACATGTGTCTAGGTCATTTTATATTATTAAAGTATTATTTATACCATAAACTACACTAATTACCACTAATCGCGATTAAAAACTTAATAAGTTACTATTCACCAAAAAATTATTATAATCTCATTGAACCACATTTTACTTCTTAATGACAACCATGTATGTCGGATTTTCAAAATTCAATACACATTAGTGGTAAAATTTCATTTAACTGAAAAATCAGTTTGCTTGATTACCACTTAGTGGTTTCACTATTCATCAAAAATTGAAGTTTTTCAGAAAATTACCAAAAATTCACCCTAAGCTATATTTGATATTCCGAATTCAAAAATGAAGTCTATTTTACAAAATTCAAATCATATAAGTCACATTAATTAATTTAATAATTAATTCCCGCTGCCAGAGCAAATAGCGTGTTTTTACAAAACAATAAGTATCAAAAGATTGACACCAGTTTAAGTCTAATTTCAAATCGAAATTGATTCCAATGACCACCATTGGATAAAATGGTAAAAATATATTCTAATTTCACTTTAAAACCAATTCAAAAGATAATCTAATCATATAAATAAATTAGATCAAAAAGAGGTTTTGAATTAAAATGCAACATTTTAAACTATTCATAAAAAAAAATGAACTTTATCAGAAAGGTACCAAAAATTACACAAAGTAAAATTTGATATCCCGATTCTTAATAAAAGTTTTATTTGGTCCAAAAGAATGTATAAGAGTGATCAAAACTATATTTAATGACGGTTCACCATTAAAAGGTGATAAGTGAACCTTTAGTGAAAATTAGAGTATAAAAGCCTAAAATTGAACTCTTTCCGCATTTTAAGCCTTTATCTTTTATTGGGTAAATGTAAAAACATCTAAAAAAATATCTATTCATATTTTAGTTATTTCTATTCATTCCCACCAGTACAACGACTACTTGTTAACTAACATAATATTATTATATTACTAGTGTGCTACGTAAGTTTCAAAGAAACTCATCGTTGCGTATCGGGTACGCTATCGAACATAGCAACCCCTTTAAAATAGAATTTAATATTTAATTCATAAATATTAATAAATATTAAAATTATTTATTCTTCATTTACCTGGGATGTTACACTGGGAATAGTATCTATATATGCATCGATATATTATTTTCATATATCATGTACTTATCTATGAAATTACCAAATAATAATGGCATATTATATAAAAAATATCATTTTTAGTAGACTCAGAAAGGCAATTATCCTGGGTGAGTGTTACTATAAACTTTCGATCAAAATCTTTGGTTGGCAATGCAGTAGAGACCTTATAATTAGATTCTATGTCCAACATGAGGACATTTTTATGTTAATTTATATAGGTCTTACATTTCTAATTGAATGTCACCAGTGATGAGCAGACTAAAATCTCGATGCTTTATAATTTATGATTTCAGGGTGTCATACTCCGTATTTTCAAACTCACACCTACACGAGATTTGCATGTATATGTCATGTATTATGAAGAATAAGAACCATTTTATGGGTTATTTGGGAACTAT
This sequence comes from Viscum album, assembly GCA_963277665.1. NCBI lineage: Eukaryota > Viridiplantae > Streptophyta > Magnoliopsida > Santalales > Viscaceae > Viscum > Viscum album. Next base: position 553,104,453 of record OY728146.1, read on the forward strand.
TAGATGAATTATAATTTATTGGGATACAAATATAATGTTGTATAACAAGAGTCACTTTTCACTATAGTAACACATCTCTTGAATTTGGGAAAATTTTGAAATTTTTGGTGTGTAGGTGTTTGTCCCTTAATGCATTTAGTATTATTCATGACAATGTTATTGTGGTATAGATGGTATGAATTAATTGGTATTAGTTTATTTGAGTTACATTTCAATACTTTATAGGCTTATTGATGTGTGTGTGCATACATATAAATTATTTTAATGCCTCTCATGTGTGTGATATACCTACTCTGAGTTGGTCACCACCCCCTACCCATCTAGAGGAGGGCTTGGGTAGTCATACTCAGCTAATCACTGTCTAAATAGGCCCCTGTGATTCTTGCAATAAATTATAAATAATTTATAACTCTATGATTCTATATGTTATAAAACTCTTTTATAATTATTTTGATTGTGGTCGATTTACCAATGTAGTTTTGGGGAAATTAACCAAACAACCCCTAGAAGTTCATGAGTGAAAAAATATTAGTGTAAAAAAATGAAATATTATAGTACCTGGGCATTAAAAAATTTAAATTTAGATTAAAAAAATCCAAATCATGTATTTAAAAAGATAATTTGGTTATTGAGGTGGTTATACACACATACATAATGAGTCGGAATTGTTGGTAAGGGAACAACTGAACCACCATTTTTTCTTTCGGATTATCTTTTCTCTCTATTTATATATGGATAATTCACTATATTTTTATTAGGTAAATATTATATACTACATATATATTAAACTTATATAACTATTTAATGTTTTATTATGTATGTTGTTATAAGTGTTTTCAAGTTCCCTCTTGAATTTTCTCTATAAAGAGGACCCATTTAAATGGAATTTTATTAATTATTAGTACCTTTCAATGGGATGACCAATAAATGTTTGTTATAATCCATTATTTCCAAAATAATTAAAAAATAAATGGAATATTATTTACTTTTCTGGTTTTTTGGGAAACAAATCATTTTTGATTTCATAATATGTTCTTTACTTATTCTTTAAATAATCACATAAAAGTTTGTATATTAAACCAATTTATCTGGATTATTTATTTCAATTTTCTCAAATTTAACAGCATATTTTGAAACTATTAGTTTTTATTAAAATATTAGATTCTTGAAACATATAATTCTTTCCCTATTTTGAGTCATTAAAATATGATATTTTAATGCTTCAAAGTTGGATTATGTAACCCATTTCATTCAAATGAGTATTCTCATGGTTAGGCCTCTTTTATAGATTATTATTTCTTGTGTGGAATACATATACATGTATGAAATATGATTTTATGAGTGGGAATATAATTATATTACCCTTTAATGCATTTTTTTATGTTTTAATCTAATTTAATACCATGTATTTTGCATCGCTAGTTATCTTAGCACATTATGTTATGCTGTTTTGGAGGCAGTCCTTGACTAATTCTTATTATGTCATATTTTATATTTTTGAATCATTATTATATTTCAATTATCTTTTGTTATCCAATTATATATTCCATTTTACAGTATGATGATATATTGCTATCCTATTTTATGATATCACATTATGCCTCTTGATTATTTTGTTACACATTATGTTTAGACCCTTTCATGGGATAATAGCTCACACTTTTCAATTATGTATTTCCCCAGGGGACCCTACAGAGTAATATATATTCATTGGGACTTATGAAGAAATTACAAAGATCAAAATAATTATGATGTATATTTTTATTATGATTTTATATTAATTTACTAATATTTTATGAGAGCAGTTCTCTAGATATATATGTTTAGTTTTATGAAAATTTATGCTAAAACCCCTATATAAATTTGGGTATGATACTGATCTATCTACAATATCATTCATCATGTCCAACGATTTTTCCTAAATGATTCCCATACATTATTTTCTTTATAAACCACTAAATCAAATCATTTTAATTACATTTATTTCTTTTCTTATCTAGAACACTTATTAAAAATATAAACTAATATATAAATGTATTACTTCTATGTAATGACAATCCACCATCTCTAATATGTACTAATAGAAAACTTGACTTCAAAAAAATAGTAATTAATCATTTTAATTTGTTTCTAATAAGATATATCAAATAAAATATGAATAATAAGAATTATAAACTATTAAATATATATAAGTAATTATGAATTTTTTTGGTGGATCAGATGATGATGAAATATCAATTTTAGGAATGTTGGATGAGAATACTGAAAAAGAAATATAATATTTAGTTCTTATGGTAAAATATTTAGACGGTCTACAAGTTGATAGAACTGGAAAAATTACTGTAAAAGATCAAATAATGAAACCTTTATTGAAATTTTATGTCATATTTATAGGGGATAAAATCTCCCCATTATAATGAAAATATAAAATATTTTTTTTATCATGAATGGGTTTTTAATGAGTTATTTCATCTAGAGGTTATGATTTCCTTAGTAATCCTGAATATTTTCATCAGATGAAATTTATAACATCAAAAAATATGGTTATAAATAAAAAAAATTACAAATAAATTAGATGAATGATGTTTAAAATATCTTTTATATTCACAAATAATTTATGGGGAAAGATTTTCAATTTAAATGTAAAATTAAATAGTTGTATCATGTAATATATATTTTTCAATTTTATGGAAGGATATTAATAAAAATAATGATAAAATATTTAAACTATACTATGATTATAGTTTTATTGGTGATTTAAATAATAAATTATATTTCTTCAACTCCTTACTATTTCTTCTTTTAGTGTCTTAATGGATCATTCACTCACATTAGAGTTAGGGGGAATTCATTGTGAATGTTTTATCAAATTATTTTTTACCTTTAAAAACCCCTATAAATTTTAATACAATTTTATTATTAAATAGGTAAAGATATAATAAAATTCTCTCAAAAGTCACTAACATATTAAATTTAGAGAAAAAATATACAATTAACATGCAGTGTTTTTACATGCTTTAAAACCAATTTTAGAATCAACTCTATGCAGTGTTTGACTCAAACCAGTGCACAAATTATCACTATTAATATTTCAGCGATTAAGAGTGAGGGTGATGTTTTCATAGACTCAAAAATTAAAATAATGTATTTTAATATATCATCTATATCATTTGGTGTGTATAGTCAACTTCTAAAATTCTATTTCATGATAGGTTTTTTATACTGCCTCTAGGAAAGCTGCATCCTATTGAATAGAAACCCGACATTTTTTATACTGGAACCCCTAGTCTCTAATGGTCCTCTATGATATCCTAGAAAAAGATATTCCATTAACTCATAGTGTCATAACATTATCACAGTAATATCTTCTTCTTTAATGAATCGGTCCACAACAACAAAAATATGTTAAACAACACTATATTCTATTTATCCATGTACTTCAACTTAATTTCACTATGATATTCTTCCACAACAACTAAATATTCCACCTTTCTCAACACAATATAATTTTATTAGAGGTAATATAATTTTTTGACTCTCTATTTCATTCATATTCTTTGATATTTAAATTTTATATGGGGTCTTATTCTAATTCTTCATGTTATTCTTCTTTGATGTACTAGATCAATTTTATTATAATTATTATTAGATTATCCCTTCACTACATACATGATCATATATTTCCTAGTTTCCTTGATACTATGAAGATATTATAAATTACTATTTTAGGTACACTATATTATTTCTTCTTGTCATTCTTCTTTATATAAAATTAATATCATGAAAAGTTTATATAATTTTAATATGGATTCTTTCCCTATTTAATAACAATATGCGATCTTCTCATATTTTTACAATGGTTAATTTAATCCTTCAGATTTTATCTAATTTTATATTATTCGTATACTAGACAATATACACATTTAAATATTTTATATGAATCATAGTTTAATCTATCCATGTCAAATTAGAATTATCAAATCCACAACCTTCTCTATGAAATCTATGATAATGTTACCCATAATAGAATTCATATTTTCAATAAAAAATATCATAGCATTGACTATTATATTGAGGATTAAAGATATATTTACGATCTTTTCATGTGTAACATCCATGTAATAATATTCTCATCATGGCGTGACATGTTCAATTTTTATATTACAACACATCTTTGATATCTTCCTCTCATATAAAATTCATGACATGTTATAATTTTTCATTGTGTACATATATCTCAATTCTCAAAACATAGCTTGAATCATAAATCACTCCATGTATTTTTTATTTTTTATTCATAAAAATACATGACCATCATCAAATAATTTTATTTCAATGAAATATTACTATTTTCAAATATTTAGAACTAGTCCATGATATGAAATATTATATATATCTATTTTTGAGTACTATCCATCTTACCAATCTTCTTGATTTTTTTAATTCCTCATCATAGAGAAACATATTAAAAACATAATCGAAATATTTCATAAATCTAGATTCTATGTATTTTCCCCTTGAGGATATTAAATCATCTTTTACACTTCCTTTTAAAGTCTTTTTTTTCAATAAAAATGTAATTTTCTTAAATGATATATTATATATGTTATGTATTATTTTGTTTCCTGCAAATAACAAATCACTAATTTATAAGAATCTATTAAATATCCATTTTCTATTCCATATTAAAACTTCTCTAGGAGTAATATATCATATATTATATATTGAATATATTACTCATCTCACTATGTTATTAACTTTATTATTTTCCCAGTCATATGTATAAATAAAAAATATATTGGACCATCAATGCATTTTTCAATAAATAAGTTCTAATAAAATAAATAAGTTATCTATTAAAAAATCATATATAGATCTTCTCATTTAAAATAAAATTTACATTATTCTTCAAATAAGAAAATTGTTTCTTCTAATTTTTAAGGGGAATTTGAGACCACTTTTAAACAGCGAAAATAAATTTAGGACGTCATTAAACACTCCGAACCCCTTGAGAACTATGTCTAAAGTATATACAATATATAAAATATTATTTGAGTCTTTCTATGAAACTAAACCTTCTATAAAATTCCATGTCCATATTTAAAATCCTAAAAAAAATCATTTAATGGATTTTCTTTTAACACATCAGCTATCAAGATTAATGACCTGAGGATGAATTCTATAAAATTCAAACAACTTATCAACTACAAATTTCAGAGAATTTCCTCCTAGAATCAATACCACCTATTATTTAATTATTTATATATAATCATAAAAATATTCAAATATATAGTATCCACCATGGAATATTTTTTATTTTAATTTCAATTAGCATCATAAAATCCAAAATCTTTTTAAAAAATGTAAATATATTCTCATAAATCCTTCATTTTTAAGAAACATTGTCACTAAACTCCCCAATTTTTTCAACTGAGTTATAAAATAGAAATACTATGATTATTTATATAATTTACAACCACAATGTGTGTAACTAATACCTAATGTGTTCAGTTTTTTCTATGACCTAAATTTTATCACAATTCAATTTCTATTATTACTAATTTTTTTGAAGGTATCATCCACTCAACAACACAAAAGTGTATTGAGAAGGTATTATCCAATTCCTGTTAAAATAATGATTTATATCTTCCACATACCAAGAACTATATCTTGATAACAAGTACTAAATTTTTTATACTATAATCATTAATTTCTTAATGAGTTATTCCACTTTTTGTTTTGAACAATATATTCAGGGAATTTTAGTATGTTAAGCAATATATGAATTAAATCAACATTATTAGGATTAGTCATTAAATTCGAGACGAATATGAATAGATAAATATGTAATTAGTCCTTCCTCATATACCTTTTATAACATTAGATGCATGAATTAATGTAAGAAACATGTCATTCTTATGAATGAGTCAACCACTAGGGGTAGTTTAATCAGGGATTCACTATTAAAAGTCCTTCTACGATTAATTTAGTCTCTTACAATTGTTAAGATATTGATCAACTCTTATAACAACACCCACTCTGATTTGTTCGGATGACTGAAAGTTGAAATATATTTATAAATAAGTAGTCTAAAATATGAACCAAAATAGAAGAATAAAAGAGGAGATCATCGGGGGAAATGATGAATGATTAATCAATCCCCTCAAATAATCATAACTTAATTAATAGATAGAGAGATAATATTAGATTAAAGAGAAATCCTATCTTCCTGATTAAATTTGGATGAAAGAAATCATCTAACATATTACGCACCTGACATGTGTGAAACACCTTCATATTTTTATTTTGAATATAAATACATATTCTGATATGAAAAATGATATTCCATGAACAAAAAAATGACCTTTCATAAAATTAACCATAATGTAAGAGTATGATTACACTTAATATTAAGTGATAGTATTTGAGTTATTGATTTTATTCCCTTAAAGCATTACAAAGGCCTTACCCACCACTAAAGTACAATGTTTAATGTATGGTGAAAATTCATGGAAGGATGGACCCCATAAATAAAAAAACACCACCACTACACATGATCTCGAGAACACAAGAGAAATAAATATTAAAAATAAGAACATGAATGGGAGATACAATTTTACCTAAAATCCAAGACCCACATTCCAATGAGAAGACACACCACGAGAAAAATCAGGTGTAATGAGGGATATCTAAATAAATTTCAGAATAATAGCTTTACACTAACAGAAAATAGATTAAAGGAGGGCCATAAATTTTAACATGATGTAATAGATTTATTTCTCGAGTCCCTAAAGAGACGAAAATTATACATTTCCAAGAGGGCCTCACAAGTAGTTCTAATGATGACGTACAACCCCTTATTATCCATTTTTTTACTCAACTTTAAGTCCCATTTTTCAATAATGAGAGCCTCAACGGAGATCACCCTTCTTATAGAAACTAGAAGGCCAGTAACATGGGTCCACAGATATAAAACCCATTTAATATTAAATAAAATATTTGTAGAAAATTAAGAATATTAATTTGAAGAGAATTTGATTTTTGGTGGATGAGGAAAAAAATGTATTGACGATTACCATACGTAAGAATTGAATAGTTTTAGAATTTTCATATTAGAAAAAAGAATTATATAGTACACATCAGTTTGATACTCATTAATAACTGCATCAGTAAATTGGATATAATCCTAGGACTATCTAAAAAATATGTCTAGAGATTGAAATATTGTAAATAAGTAGAGGGATCTAGTGAAATTCAATTTCTAAAATGAATTATAAAAATGCCTTATGATCTAGTAAGGGTTCAGCAAAATTGGTTGCACAAGCCTCTAATGATTATCCCAAATATGGGAGATAGTGAAGTTGAGAACTGAATCATAGTGGAATTCACTGTACTTATAATTAATAAAATTTTACTATGGTGAGTCCCCATAGTTTAACTACCAAATAAAATTATCCTGCAAACAACACATAATATATTCAAAACCTATGACATTTATTCCCCCTCTTGAAAAGGTCCACCAATAATAGATATACATTCCTAATGATGACACTCTTGTTGTTTAGAATCCAAAAGAAAATAATTGAGGTTCCATTAATTGTTCTTGAACACTGTATTTGGAGATCTACATAGAGATAAAAAGATGCATTTGGATGGAATATATAACACTATTAACCAGTGTATTTATTACTCCCATGTAAATGAAGATACTTTTCTCATTAAGTATCATTTCATGGTCCTTTCCACAACATTATCATAATTATGAATTTTATACTTTTCATTATATAATGAATCTTCATAGTAATCTAATGGAAGGATTTCATTAACCAGAACAATTATATATTTTATAATAACTCATCTCTTAGAAGTAAACATTTTGGAGATAATTAAACCAATAATATTGGTATTAAAATATATAACTTAATTAATAAAATAGTTAGAGTCTTTCACCTTGAAATTAAAAATAGAATCTATACTAATGTTGAAAATAAATAATTTCCTCCACTAAGAAAATATTATAAATAATATATAAGTAATAACTACCTGTAAAAGGTTAAATAATTCCATATTCAGGACACTAATTGAAATTTATATTTAGAAAATACTATTGAAAAATTAAAAGTATTGGGTATATAGTGCCACTATATCTCAAAACCATGTGTATTTCAGGAAACCAAATATTTTCCTAATAAGAGAAATTTTGAACCATAGAGAGAAGAAGAAACTGATGAAATGGTAAGAAGACAGATCTAAATAACCACACTTTATATGATATTTTATGATAAATGAATAGTTCATATAGTCCTTGGTATTTTCCTCATCATTCTTGATTATAATATTTGTTCATGTCAATTTATAATCAAGTTCATGAATAATTTCCTGGGAAATCTTAGTAGCCACTAAATTACCCCCCCTTATATAAAAAAATTTAGTTCCTTTGAGACCGTGAGTGAAAGATGATGGAAAAATATGAAATTTAAAATTATGGCTATCACTTTTTAATAAATTATGCATATGACAATAGTTTGTAATTTCAAAAAATAAAATGGGTGATTAGCAGTTTAACGAAGAGAAAACATGTTTCGATGAAAATCATATTAAAGGTCCACCACTTAAACAGTTATGAATATTAAAAACCACATCTCTAATTATTATGTGATAAGAATAATAAGAGAAAAAACCCAAAAATACATTTTGTCCTAATGAAATTTTGGGACTAACTGACTCAATGAGATTAAAAATACCATTTTGAGTTAGGGGTGCACCCAACCATTGATTCCAAGGTCATTAAAAGAAAATATAATATTATAAATAAAGAGTTAGAATATATCCATTCTTGATAAGGGATCCTTGGGACCGATCATTGACTAGAAAATGCTTCAGGGAAATCTTACACTACCTATATACCTTCAATGATTACATCACTAGGGTGTGAACCATCAGCCTGATGATGGTTGAGCCATTAATTATAAATTTTCTCTTTAATAAATTATTTAAAGAAGGCTATATTTTATTTATTATTCCTTAATGAGAATCTATTTTGGTTTATGTCTTTTATATTTCTCAAGATCATGTAAAATGTCCTTCATATTATGTTTTTTTCTAGGCAATATCATGTATGTGTTATCACCCATTAGGGTTGAAAATAAAGATATTGTTGATGGATCTTTTCCTATATATTTTATATATTAAATTCATAACTCAAAAGAAAATTTATATAATTTAAAATATGAGCCTTTATTATTACACTACTAAAAACTATGGTTCTCTAGAACTAGGGTTTTAAAATTGCTAGCTAAAAGAACTTATAAAACCTCATTCTCCATGCTAGAAAAAGTTATGTTAAAGTAAGTCTATAAGAGTAATTTTTAGCCCTAATAGAGGGGGTATTTAATATATTTAAAAAAGTGTTGTTGAATGGGAACCTTAATCAAATATTGTAAAAATTCACCAATAATGATTCCCCTTTGTCAGCACTACTATAAAAGTGTTGTTGAAAATGGAATTTGTCAGTGCTTCTAAAAAAGGACTGATAAATGGGGGCCTTTATAAGGAATAAAAAAGATATGATAGGGGAGGGGGCCTTTATCAAAGCATTAATATGAGCACTAATAAAGACCGCATATTAATCAATGACTTTTTACTATAAATGATAAATGGTATATTTAAGAAAATATTATATTACTATAAAAAATTTATTAATATATTAAAATACAAATATATATATATATAATAATATAAAAATAATATACATTTTTAAAATATGTTTAAGATAAAGTTAAATAATAATGTTCACATAATAGATAATATATTTAGTGACATTTTCATATAACTCTAAAAAATATCTACAATCCCCAAAAATCATGACGATTTGATAATAAATTTAGAAACCCATAAAACCCATAATGACATTAAGAAAGCTTGAAACCATTGAAACAACCATAACATTTGATTTGGAAGCCTATTTTAGATCCAAAACCAGTCAAACTGAATCGTGTGAAATGAGATAAAACAACACGAGATTTAAGTCATGTGATAATCAATGGTTTAATAATATATTACAGTTAAAAAAAGATAAAATTCGAACCCGATCTTCAAATATTCATAAGATTTGATCTAGATGTTCGTTTGGTCTTTTCCTTAGATCAAATCGAATAATATGATGATAAATACTTCATATATGTTTCGAGTAATATCAATGTGCTAATTTATATTTTTCATCCCCCAAAAGGCCCATAGGGCCACCAAAACGTTGTTTTAAGTCCAGGTACCCAAATTTATTAAAATTCATAAGGCTATAAACTCTTATCTCAGTGTCTGTTTAGCCTATACCATATATAAAATCAAAGACTGTTATAATATATATGCCATATTAACCTATTGAAATCTATAATAACACTTATTGAGGATGAAATTGAGTTTATAGTCATTGTAATGTGCTTTTTTCTCATTCGACGTCCTTTCAAACTACCATAATATTTTCAATGGGTGTTTATTTAGGAAATAACACATATAAAATAAATATTTCCACTAATATCTATTACTATATGACCCATGAGGTCCCTTAATCACCTCTTTTGAGGACTGATTAGGCCGAGAAGGCCTCTAAAAATGAGTTTTTAGCCTCAGTATCCAAATTTTTTACATTTTATGGATTTTTTGCCACATTTATGGGGGTCGTTTTTCCCACATTCAGTGGGAAATGAATTTATTCAAAGGAACTAAATTTATATTGATAGTATGGATTTAAAATATTATAAATTAATACAATGTAATATTATTTACAATCAAATATATTACCATATACATTTTTTATATAGTGACACATAAAACTTTAATTTTATAAATTAATAATTAACATTTTTACACATAAATTTTATTTCTCAATAAAAACTCATCATCTAAATGAAAACTAATACCCGTTTAAAAAAATATATTTAAATAAATACTTATTTTAAAAAATAAAGAAATAAATTTATAGGTAAATAAATATATATACACATACACATATATAAATATAAATATATATATAAACATATATGTATTCATATTTATAAATATAAGGGTAAAAATATAATGGAATATATATAATTATATAGATATATCATCAAAATAGTATAAGGCAGTGGAAAATGCATAGGTGTATAAGCTAGAGGTCTCATGTTTTAAACTCTATAGATTTAGGGTGGGAGATGGGGGTGGTAATATCTAATGGGATGAAAAAGGGGTGGAGAACCACTGATATAGAATGGGAGACACTAATCGGGGTGGGGCGTGAAAAAAGTATACCCTTTATCAATGGGTCCTTAATCAGTGTTTTTTACATGGGTCCTTTAGTACTGATCAATAAAAGGATGATAAATGTGGCCTTTAATAGTGCTGAAAAACTACAGATAAATGCTTCCAATAATAGTGATAAAATTTCATTAATAATGCTTCCCTTTATCAATTCTTTTTAGAACTCTTAATGGGGCCCTTTATCAACAATTTTTACGAGGGATGTAAAATCTTCCCCTTTAAAATCAATTACTTTATCAATACATCTATAGAACAAGTAAATCGCTTTTACTACAACTATTAAAGACCCAATTTTCTATTTTTTTATTGTCACATTTTAAATAGCATCCCCATGAAAACATTATATTGGATCACTCCTAGACGATTGAACCATATCTCTGAAACCATCCAACTATATACAACGACTAGTATAAAAGAAACCCTTTTCCACATCCCCATAAGCAAGGAAATGATGAAGGAGAGGTGGTTGTTGTATATTGCTCTAGAAAGGTGTGTCATAAATGAACATGTGATGCTAGATATGGCATGAAAATTTCCCCCATATCTATGATGTTTCCTGTAGATTCTACTTCCACCCCTTTGATATTTAAAATATGTATAAACATCAGCTGAATAATCATGTTCCAAGAGATGATGGATCTTAAAATCGATTGAGACTCTTGGAAACCATTATCAGTATTGTTACCCATCCCCTTGTATATATAAATATCTATAATAGTGTTATAATATCCAATAAAAATTAATAAAGACGATCAAGTTCTAAAGGAAGACAGAGATTCCCAAAGATCATTTCTTTATTCTAGGTAAGACATAAAATAAAAAATAAACATAAGAAAATATCCATAATTAACATTGAATGTATTGGATATGTGATGAATATAGGTCTCTAAAAATTCTACTTGGATTTCATCATTCCTAAAAATCTTATGTGGTTGTTAACCCCTTTCCCATTCATAAAATGAATATAGTGTATACATTATGTTATGTCATTAATGAACTATGGATTGAGTTTGGGTTCTAGGATGGCCTATAATAAAATACTATTCATATAAGTTTTATTTAGGATAGACTTTAATTTAGAAAATGATTCCAGGCCCCTGAAATTCCATATGATGGAATAAATCATTAAAAGGAAAATGATTCATCTGGTAGTACTAATTAGACTGATATGGAAGAATCTAGTCTAATATAAGAATATATGGTTCTGGATGAGTCTCAATATTGTTGGGTGATAGTTGGGATTTAATGAACTTAGGGAAAACTTTATTTATGGATTGATAAAATAAAACATCACCTATATAATCCAACCCATATGAAATAAATAAAGATAGATTTTTAGTAGTTTCATCCCCAATGAGGGAACCCACTTCATTTTATTCTCAAGATATACGAGTTATATATTTTATACTTTAAATAATTGAGAATTATTGTGGATTTTTCATGGATAAATCTATACCCAAATGTTCATCCCAAACTTATGTCTCATCAAAATATGATTACATTAATTCCCACTTTTTGAATGAAATGTACTTTTTTCCAGACATCTGACTAAAATAAAAAAATCATCTCGCAATGATCAATCAAAATATTGTAGACATCTGAAAAATTTTGTTTCAATTTCTATAACATCATTCTTCCTAAATATAATAATATCCTTTTCAACATATTTTATTTTCTAGATATGTATGTTAGTTTCTTGATAGTATTATTTATTTAAAAACTCAGAAAGATAAATAATCTCTCATTGAATTAAGTTATCCACTTTAAATATTTTATCATACTCTAATATATATTTGGAGAATCTTCTTGTATAAGAAATTCCCACTAAAATCAATTAATTAGATTCCATTATTAGTGAAGAATCACAATCCATCACTCCCTACGTCAGCGCTAAAACCACATACATTACACATAAGTATTAAAACAAATTGATATGACCCACAATAAATATATCAGTGTTTTACAGGAATAGAATAAGTTAAAAATAATATAAATATACAAGGCACAATTTTCATGACCCTCCTTCTTCAAGAGGAAGGAAGGGATAACCAAGAGAAACACCCTTCCTTCTTCAAGGTGAAGGAAATAAAATGACCCCCAATTACCATCATCAATTGGAATTAGAGAAGTTAATTGCACCAAAGGGTTTGGAATCGGCAATATTATCGATGGAATTACCCTTTTTATAGAACATGATTGGGAGATAAGATGGTAAATCCCAAGCAACTCCAAAGGATAAAAGTAAAATTAGTGCCAAAATCCATTCCCACTTGAATGTTCAAAAGTAAAACTGATATAGGTAAAAAAAACTACAAAGTAATGTAGAAAATCAAAAGAGACTAAGTAGAAACAACAACTAATACGGATGCTCAAGCATGTAAAGCCTCTCACGGTCCTCAATGACCTCATAGAAACTTGAAACAATATATATATAGGGTGACCATACAGGTATACTTAGTAGGGAAATTAAAGCTACCTATGAAAAATTGGGGGAACACACTAATGCCCCTATGAGAATAAAATAGAACATCAAAGAACCTACCATGGAATAATATACATACCAGCCTCACCAAGGAATTATCACTGAATATCTCAAGTCAAATAATGCAATAGTTGAATCACATCGTCATTTGGGTACCCCACAACACATTCCCACTAGTTAACTACTAATTATTAACTTCTAACGTCATGACGATACCAATCCTCCCATTCATAGTCCCACCACCAAAACCTTCCTACACAAGCTTGAGACTCAAACCACACACAGTCCCACCCACAGACACCTAGGACACAAAAACCTCACCACTCGCTTGAGGACACTTGTGCCTCATCCTGGTGACATTTGGGAAAGAAATCCCATCCCAGAGACACCTAGACCACTTATCCACCATAATACATTCTTATGGACCTAGGACTATGGTAGTCCTCAAACCATTACAACCATCCTGGATATGCTCGAGAGGTATGAACTGGAAGAGGATGTGAGGGAGATAGTCAGTAACTATCCATCCATTCTCCCACCAGGGTGTTGGGAAAGACACTTTACCCCATGATATGTAGGTATTCGACACATAGTGTTCATAAATGGTGGGGTAAAGATATAAATCAAAATAAACTACGATTTATACATATATATATAATAAAAAACACTCAGCCTAACCTACAGGTCCCCACATCCAACAACCAAATCATACATAACCACTTTTCTGCTAACCCGATATGTATAAGCACACAATTTCCACTAACAAATCATAAACCAAGTCACATCTCATATAACCACATTCCATTTATCAATTATGGTATTCACATAATTTTTTTTCATGTAATATCAAGAATCTACCAAAAACAACTGTGCAAAAATAGATAAAAACCAGATTTGTAGTCCCACTACACGACCCCATTCAACCACATCCAACTATATTTCTTCAATGTTACACTACACAATCTAAAGAGTTCCCATATTCAGTCCCACTACATTTATATTTAAAGTAACCTCGTAGTACCACTTACTAACATGGCTCCATAACCTCATAAAAAACAAAGGCAATCCCACTTCATACAAGTCCTTCTATTCTAAAATCAGTCAGTCTCTCAAATTTCGATGTAAACGCACCACCTGTACCACACCAAATTTGTAACAACCCAAAGTTTCATTAATGGAAAATCCCTCTTAATCTTATTAAATGTCTCTTTATATAAAATGTTTTTATAAAATGTTAACTTCCTTGGTTTTATGATAAGAATTGTGACCGTTACTTTTATAGCTGTCGAATAGTGATCACATGATTAGTATAAATATAGGGTTTTAACAAATCAAATTTTACATAGACAAAGGAAGAGATGGCCTCATCCAGTAGAATTTCCCCATACGAAGCCCATTTATCGGAGCTCGGAAAAGAGGTGGCATCCTTGGGCATCTCTCTTGACCAATCCCAAGCTAAGCTTCACCATGTCAAGCTCGAACGGGGCCGTCTACGAGATAAGTGGAAGTTGATAGAAATTACCACTCGAGTGATGTTATCTGAGCCACCCCAAGAGTCTGTCACCATCACACACCTTACCCGTAGGTCCTATGTGGCTATTTTAAGGGGTTATGTAAATAATCGATAGTACTATGTTCATGTACATTATTTTTGTATATAACAGTTAATATAATTTCTTTTCATTATTGATACATTGTAAATAGTTTTTAAAGTACAAATACTGTTTTAAGTTATTATTTAATTAAGAAATCTATTTTATTAAATTAAGGGATTTTTGAATTAAATAATATTTTAATAAAATATTATTATTATTCTAATTAGATTAATTTTATTATATATAAATTATCATGTAATTGTATGAATGCAATTATAATTTTTATTAAGGTTTGAAAGCCATTTTTGTCAAAAACTGTGAATTTTTTATAAATGTCGGTTTTTATTTTAAATGTTAAAATTAACATATTTAGAAAATTATTTAGATAAAATAAATGTTATATTTGGAATCAGGACGTCGAAATTATCCAACAGTGATTTTTTCATAATTTTCTGAGACAGTCAAATTTTTGAGTAAAAATTAAATACCGTTTAAATATATAATGTGTTTTATGACATCATAATGACCTAATAGTGATGTAATAAAATAATATAATCTTTATGTTCGGCCAATATATGTGTTACCATTAAAATAATTTGATTTTGGGTTTGTTTTGAATACTTTTCAATGCATTAATGGACCCCTCAAGACTTATTAAACACCTTGTTTTTTTAAATTAATTTCCCTCGGAGTGTGACTCACCTCCACATACGAAACCCTAATATTATAAGAAGTTCTGACCTTGTCCTTATAAAATATTATTTTTCTCTTCCATTTTCCAAAAACTATGGGTAAAAACCATGGGATGGTTTGTGGTTTTGATTAATTTAATATAAGGGTCCCAAACCTAAATAATAAATAATTTCCTCACCTTTCCTATATAAACCCACCCAAACTCCAACTTCCTCCTCACTCAATGCCTGTGTAATTCATCCAACCTCTTCCCTAATCTTTCTATAATCTTTCCAAGGTTCCTCGAGCTCCCAATAAGCCTCTCACAAGCCACTCTCTATCCTTTGGAAGCACACTTCCAAGTAAGGGTTTTTTCTTCCTTTCTCATTTTTGTCCAATTTTCTTTAAGTTGATTTGCCCTTTTAATTTAAATTATGAATGTTGAGTTATGATTTCTCACATCCCTCATACTTCCCTCTTTATGTTTGAATGATGGGAGACCCTTTCTCTCTCATTAAATGCCTCCCATGTACACCTGTTACTATGCTGAAATTCCGAACGGAACTTCTCTATCCTCTTTTACATTCAAGTAATACTTTTGTATCATGAATCTAAATTCCATTACAATTGTTGGGAAATGTATCTATATGACCTCCTTACTGTCCATTAAATTTTAATATGATGAGGAACCCCTTTATCTCTTATCAACCATTTTTATGAATTCTTATGTCACACCATTAGGCTGCCGAAATCGCACCGCTTTTCTAAGCCAATGTCATTGTGTAGTAAATACCATGCCCATTTCTCCATCATGGGTATTCACATTTATGCACATTTACTTATTTATTTTAAATTTTCATGTATTAATTCCACATTCCTTTATTGTGGAATAAATTATAATGTTTTATGAATCCATGTTTTATGATCCATGTGGCACACTTATGCATGAAATGAAATGTTTAAGAAGGGTGCTCCCTTATAGCGATCCAATGCATTGGGTAAAGTATAGTATCATGATACATCATGTGCAATGAGTATTGACTCATGATAATTATATTGCAACGAGGGCTTACTCGTGATTTATGTGCAATGAGGATTTACTAATGCTGCATGTGCAATGAGCCTTGGTTCATGCTAATTCCATGTTAAGTGTTGTTGCCACATTTCCATGTTATGATTTTCATACATTATCATTCCTTTATGTTCATGTTTTTATTATGCTCTATTGATATGCCTAGTGTCTAACATGTATTGTACTCCTCATGTTATTCCATGTGTACTACCTTACTGGGCTTTATAGCTCACCCTTTTCTTATGCACGTCCTCAGGTTATCCCATGTAATGCTAAGTACGAAGGAATGTAGTGGTCATGTAAAGGAAATTTTTAATAAAGTTGTTGTATTTCATGTTTTATGTTTTTATGTAATGATCTTAAGCCCCAAAGACACTAAAACTCTCTATCTTCTTTGATGCATCAAGTGATGTTTTATGTAATAAATCATGTTTATGTTGTAACAGAAAGCAGGGGTTTCATAGTTGGTATCAAAGGATCGGTTTGGTTATTTTTGGGATTAGGATTATAAAACCCTAGTAAAGACTTAGATACAAGACAAAGTACAATAAAAACGTTCCTATTTTTTGGTTAGTATTGAGTAAGTGGGTTATCAAGCAAATACATCCATGTATGGATACGAGCAGGTAGAGGCGGCTCTGGAACAGATGTATCCTAGAGGTAAAACCCGAAAACACCACTTTGTCCTAGACTCAAACGAGAACTGGTGCACGAAAATGGGCCTTACTGTACTCTTGGTTACGACACACCTAGGAGATATGATTTGGTAAATTCACAAGCATTGTATGAACCCTTATTAAGGGAATTAAAAAAAATTACCCTAAGAATATATGCTAGAAAGTAGATCATGAAAACCCTAGATTGAAACCTATAGACGCATGAGTTAGGGAAATGAATGTTTATTTATAAGTCATCAACTTTTGTCTTTGAATTACCCTTTATATGTTACCCCTAACATTCCTTTTATTCCAGCCAATGGCCGGTAATAGGAGGACTCGGGCTAACAACCAATGTGAAGGTCAATGTGATGACTGCACTAATGAGATGCCCAATCCAATGGGAGCGGGAATCACAAACTTTGTCACACTTCTCTCTCAGATAACTCAAGCATTGAATAGAAACACGGGTCAAGAGGAACGTACAAACTACCCTAAGAAAGAACAAGTCGATATCGAGAGCTTCATGAGACAAAGTCCTCCTGCTTTTAGTGGATCATCCGATCCCACGATCACTGAACAAAGTATCAACTACATTGAAAAGATCTTCTCCATCCTTCAATGTTCTGAACAAGAGAAGGTTATCCTGGAAGCTTATCTTATGGAGGTTGAAGCTGATCAATGGTGGACAGTGATCAAAAATATGATGCATGAGGAGGAGATCGAGGTGTTAGAATGGAAGGATTCCCGGAAGATGTTTTTTGATAAATATTTTCAGCGCACCCTACGGATTAAGATGGAAAGGGACATCCTTTCCCTAATGAAAAAAGGTGAATAATCTGTTGGAGCGTATAAGGAAAACGTCACAAGGCTTGCACGATACGCTTTTGGCTTTGTCATTACCCCCGAATGCAAGGATGACCACTTCTTTAGTGGGATGAAGCCTAGCTTGCGGAAAGCATTAGCGATCTGTGACTTCGACAGCTATGAAAAAATTTTCCGACGTGCCCTCAAGGTCGAAATGGCGATCAGAGAATCACAGGGGTATCATAGGGAAAAGAAACATAAGGTGGACTTCAATTCTGGTGGGACAATGGATAAATCCAGTGGTGCTAAGAAGATCCAGAACCCCACTTTCCAAAAGTGCGGAAAGAAGAACCCTGGAAATTGCCTTAAGGGGATGAGGAAATGCTTCAGGTGTGGAAGAGAAGGGAACCTAGCTATTAACTGTCAAAATGAAAGACCCGCAGCTGTGACAGAGGAGAGGAACACTCCGTTCGAACCTCAACGTGTTGTTCAATGCTAAAAATTCAAAGAAATGAGTCATTTTGAAAATCAGTGCCCTAATCCAAGTGCTTTCAGAGACAACCAACAACCTCCAAGGCTGCAAGGAAGAGCTTTTGCCATCACTTCTGCCGATGTGAACCCCAACAATAATGTGGTGACAGGTATGCTAGTTATTCATTCAAGAATAGTGAACGCCCTTTTTGATTCAGGTTCTACGCATTCTTTTATATCTTTAAAGATTAGTAGAACAATCCTAGAACCACCACAAATCATGGAAGTGATGATGACGGTGAGTACGGAAAATGGGGAAATCATTGCATCCCATGAATATAAGTCTTCCCCTATTATAATTTGTTGATTGAATTTCCTGGAGAACCTCTTCATAATCCCTCTGGTGGAATTTGATGCAATTCTTGGCATGGATAGGAATCCCTTATATAAAGCCAACATAAATTGTCAGGAGAGGGATATCACACTCTATATTTAGAATCGACCCCTGATTCTTTACAAGTGTAAGGAGGAAGATGAATCTCCACTAGCTCCATCATCTCAAGCGTGGATATTACTACCTTATTAGCACGCGTATCAGGATCAGATGATTGAGTCCAAGGAAGAAACCAACCTTGAAGAAATGCCTATTGTGAGGTAATTTGCTGAAGTGTTTCATGGGGAACTGGCTAGTCTTCCTCCTAGAAGGGATGTTGAATTCTCAATTTAACTTATACCCAGGTCATTACCAATATCCATGAATCCATATATAATGGCTGTTGTAGAGCTTGAAGAGTTGAAGAAACAACAATATGGGAATCTAGATAAAGGGTTTATATGCCCAAGGGCTTCAACATGGGTGCACCAGTCCTCTTCATCAAGAAGAAGGATGAGTCAATGCGGCTTTTCATTGATTATCGTGAACATAAAAAAATAACGATAAGAACAAGTATCATCTCCCAAGAATTGATGACTTGTTCGATCAGCTGCATGGAGAACAATTCATTTCCAAGGTAGATTTGCAGTCAGGATATTATCCAGTAAGGGTGAAGAAGGAAGATGTCCCCAAGACTACTTTTCATACTAGATACGGGCACTATGAATTCATAGTAATGCCTTTCGGACACACCAATCCTCCAAAAATCGTCATGGACTTGATGAATAGAGTCTTTAGAGATTACCTAGACAAATTTTTGGTAGTCTTTATAGATGATATTTTAATATACTCCAAAACCAAAGAGGATCATGAGGAGAATTTAAGAA
The DNA here is from genome assembly GCA_963277665.1 of Viscum album. Taxonomy (NCBI): domain Eukaryota; kingdom Viridiplantae; phylum Streptophyta; class Magnoliopsida; order Santalales; family Viscaceae; genus Viscum; species Viscum album. The sequence goes on from OY728146.1 coordinate 553,124,766, forward strand.
CTGTACTAGAGACTTTGCGCAAGGAGAAGCTCTATGTGAAGTACAGCAGTGTGAGTTCTTGTTGAAGGAGGTCTCATTCTTAGGCAATATCATCACAAGAAATGAGATGTCTATGGATCCCTCCAAAATAGATGCAAATGAGGGATGGAAGAGGCCAACAACAATAACAGATATCCGTAGCTTATTGGGGTTAGCTTGATATTATCAACAATTTGTGAGGAATTTCTCACAATTTTCCAACCCTCTTACTAAGCTAAATCGAATGGGAGTAATGTTTTCCCTCGGTGATGAATGCGAAGAAAGCTTCAAGGAGTTGAAAATGAGGCTTATCACTGCACCGGTGATCACTTTACCCACAAGTGGGGAGATTTTTGTGGTATTCAATGATGCTTCGAAGAAGGGATTAGGATGTGTGCTGATTTAGAATGATAAAGTGATATCCTATGCCTCAACACAGTTGAAAATCCATGAGTGAAACTATCCAACACATGATATGGAGTTGGCGGCGGTGAACTTTTCCTTGAAAATCTTGCGGCATTATCTCTATGGAGAGAAATGTGAGATATATACTGACCAAAAGAGTCTTAAATATATATTCACACAGAAAGAGATTAATATGCTCCAGAAAAGATGGATAGAGCTCATCAAGGATTATGACTGTTCAATCCATTACCACCCTAGGGAAGTGAATAAGGTGGCAGATTCCCTAAGTTGAAAGGATCCAGAAATTCTATCAATGATGAGAATTGAGAAGGATCCAATCTTCTTAGACTTGATGAAGATGGACATGGGAATCATAGAGAAGGGAACATCATCAATCCTTTCACAAATGATTGCTCAACTGTCTCTTTTGGAAAGGCTAAAGGATTCTCAAAAGGATGATGTGGGAATTCAAGAAAGAGTGGGAGCTATCGAAAAATGTAAATCCATGGAGTTTAATGTTAATGAAGATGGAATTGTGCAGTTTGGTAAAAGACTATGTGTTCAATCAAGTCCGGAGCTGAATAATGAATTTTTGGATGATGCACATAGTTCAAATTTCTCTATTCACCCAGGGAGCGCAAAGATGTATCGAGATGTATGAGAAAACTTTTGGTGGGATAATATGAAGAAGGAGATTGATGAATATACATCAAAGTGCCTGGTGTGTCATCAAGTGAAGGCATAGAGGCAGAAGTCTACGGGGATGATGCAACCATTGCCCATACCAGAATGGAAATGAGAAAACATCACCATGGTCTTTGTCACTGGACTTCCGAGGATAGAAAAAGGCAACAATGCAATATGGGTTGTTGTGGATCATCTTATAATGACTGCACACTTCATTTCTATTCGGTAGGATTTTTCATTGGATCAAATGACACATATATATATCAGGGAAGTGGTAAGGTTGCATGGAGTACCATTATCTATTATGTCTGACCGAGATCCAATATTCACCTCTATGTTTTGGATGAGTCTTCAACATGCTCCGAATACTGAACTGAACTTTAGTATGGCCTATCATCCTCAAACTGATGGCCAATCCGATCAGACTATCCAAACACTTGAGGATATGTTGAGAGCATGATCAATGGACTTTAAAGGAGTATGGGATCAACATCTTCCTCTGGTTGAGTTCTCTTATAATAATAGTTTCCACTCGAGCATCCAAATGGCACCATATGAAGCCCAGTATGGGAAATGGTGAAAAACACCGACATGATGGGATGAGGTCGGTGAACGTAAGCTGCTTGGACCCGAAATGGTCGAGGAAATGGTGGAGAAGGTAAAAACCATTTAGCAGCATATCAAGGCCTCCCAGAGTCGACAAAAGAGTTATGAAGATAACCATCGACGATACCTTGATCATAATGTTGGAGATATGGTTTTTTACGCATATCTCTGTGGAAGAAGGTCATTAGGTTTTGAATGAAAGGGAAGTTAAGTCCAAGGTACATAGGCCCCTTTGAGATTCTTGATCGTGTCGGGGTTGTGGCCTATAGACTAGCACTTCCAACTACTATGGCCAATGTACAAGATGTCTTTCATGTATCCCTCTTAAGGAAGTACATACCAGACCCTTCACATTTACTCTCTTCTGAGGTGGTACAACTGGAAGACGATCTTTCTTGTGAGGAGAAACCAGTGAAGACCTTAGATCATAGAGAAAAAGTTCTACAAAATAAGACAATCCCCTGGTCAATGTGTTGTAGAGAAACCACAAGTTTGAAGAAGCAACTTGGGAATTAGAGGAAGTGATGAAGCTGAGTTACCCACATCGATTTTAGTGTGGTAAAATGAAAATTTCGAGGGCGAAATTTCTTAATGGGGGAATATTGTAACGACCAAAATTTTCATTAATGGAAAATCCCTTCTTGATCTTATTAAATGTCTCTTTATATAATTTTTTTTATAAAATTTCAACTTCATTGGTTTTATGATATGAATTGTGACCGTTACTTTTATAGCTGTTGAACATCGATCACATGATTAGTATAAATATAGGGCTATAACACATCCAATTTTACTTAGACAAAGGAAGTGATGGCCTCATCCAGTATAATTTTCCCATACTAAGCCCATTTATAAGAGCTCAGAAAATAGGTGGCATCCTTGGGCTTCACTCTTGACCAAGACGAAGGTGAGCTTCACCATTTCAAGCTCGAACAGGACATTCTATGGGAGAAGTAGAAGTTGATAGAAATTACCACTCGAGCGATGTTATCTGAGCCACCCCAAGAGTCTGTCACCATCGCACACCTTACCCATAGGTCTTATGCATATGTTTTAAGGGGTTATGTAACTAATCGATAGTACAATGTTCATGTACATTATTTTTTTATATAATAATGAATATAATTTCTTTTCATTATTGATACATTGTAAATAGTTTTTAAAGTACAAATGGTGTTTGTAGTTATTATTTAATTAAGAAATATAGTTTATAAAATTAAGGTATTTTTGAATTAAATAATATATTAATAAAATATTATTATTATTATTATTAGATTAGTTTTATTATATATAAATGATCATGTAATTGTATGAATGCAATTATAATTTTTATTAAGTTTTGAAAGCCATTTTGTCAAAACCTGTGATTATTTTATAAATATCGGTTTTTATTTTAAAAGTGAAAATTAACATATTTAGAAAATTATTTAGATAAAATAAATGTTATTTTTGGAATCTGGATGTTCAAATTATCCAATGGTGAATTTTTCATAATTTTCTGAGACAGTCAAATTTTTGAGTAAAAAGTAAATACCGATTAAATATATAATGTGTTTTATGACATCATAATGACCCAATAGTGATGTAATAAAATACTATAATCTTAATGTTCGGCCATTATATGTTTTGGCATTAAAATAATGTAATTTTGTGTTTGTTTGGCATACTGTTCAAAGAATTAATGGACCCCTCAAGACTTATTAAACACCATGTCTTTTTAAATTAATTTCAATCAGAGTGTGACTCACCTCCACATAAGAAACCCTAATATTTTAAGAAGTTCAGACATTGGGCATATAAAATATTATTTTTCTCTTCCCTTTTCCAAAATACATGGGAAAAAAGCATCAGATGGTTTGTGGTTTGGATTAATTTAATATAAGGGGTCCCAAACCTAAATAATAAAGAATTCACTCACCTTTCCTATATAAACCCACCCAAGCTCCCACTTCCTCCACACTCAAAGCCATTAGAGTTCGTCCAACCTCTTCCCTAATCTCTCTAGAATCCTCCCAAGGTGAACTAAGCTCCCAAGAAGCCTCTCCTGCAACACCTGAGACTTTTATGTTATATAAATCATCAAAGGAATATTTTTCTACACACAACACTTGCTTGGCTTGCTTTACACGAAATCGCGACCTTCCTTGATAGCTTGCGTCGTATACAATACCGAGTTTCACTAAACAATGATATGCTAATAAAATATTATTAAAACTAGCTGTTATGAATATTAATAACCACTTTTGGAAATTTTATAAATTTTATTTTTAAAATGGACTTCGTTTTTGGATTCGGAATGTCGAAATTATCCTAGGGTGAAATCTTGATATTTTTCTGAAAACTTTCAATTTTTGATGAATACCGAAACCACTAAGTGGTGGTTAAAAAAACTGAATTTTTGATAAAACATAATTTTACGGCTTCTGTGAGTGGAATTTCAAAAATCCGAGAGACACGGTTGATGTCAGTAAGTAAAATGTGGTTCAATGAGATGAAAATAATTTTTGGTGAATAGTAACTTTTTACTTTAATTTACCACGGTTAAAAGTAAATAGGGTAATTAAGGGTAAAAATGATATTATTATTACCCTAAAACATGTCCTAATTAAATTTTATATGTGTAATTCGACCAAAAACAAACTTAGGAATAAAATATAACCATTTAGGCCCACTTGGATTAGATTAGGACATTTATTATTAATTTATTTAAAGAAGGGTTAAAATAGTTAAAATCAAAGTTTAATAAGTAAATAATTTTTAATATAAGGTTATATATAAGATAAATTAGACTATAAATATTAATTATAAATCTAAAATGATTTCCTACATAATGGTATTTTATTTGTAATTTTTAGACATTAAATAATTTAATTTATTTATTACACAAAGATGATGCACTAATTATCTTATTAATGAAATATTGACATAATTGATGTTATAAATACCCAAATAAATGTTATTTGAGACTTTTTATGAATCAAAATAATTCTATAGGTTAATATGACATGTTATTATTTATTTAATTATCTTTTTTCGAACTAATCATTCTGTTATGATTTTCACAAAAATCAATTACTAAATAGTGTCAAAATTGACATAAAATTGTTTTTAAAACAAATATTAATTTATTAATTGTTATTTTATTCATAAAAATATAATGTTCGAACAAATGACTTAGATAAGGTTATATATATTAATAATAAACAACTTGGGGTTCGTTTGGATTGTTATAGTAATTTTATTAACCTTATAGTGTAAGAACACAAGAAGACACGGTAAAAGTAAAATTATTTAACTTAATGTTACATCTAAATGATAAGGTCAAAATAGGTACCTAAACTTGTCTAAATTATATTGGATGAGAGTATTGCGATCCATCCCCACCTTAGCTTCGAAATAAATCAATTTGGAGCTATTTATAATCGAATTTGGGTTTATAATAAAATAATATTTTTTGTTATTCCAAAGGTGCCCATCTCCTCCCTTATAAAAGGGCACCTCCTCCCTCACTTACTCACACCACATTGAGCCTTCAATATTGGCCAACCCCTGCCACATTCTCCTCTACACTTCCCTAGAGACATCATAGAGGTCCTGGTATTCTTCAAAGTCTAATTTTAGTTCCCTAAAAGGAGGTCTCAAAGAAGCACTTCAAAGAAGAGGTAATGTCCGTTACCGATTCTTTCATCTTTATTTCTTCTTCGACTTATTCATCTTTAGTTGTTTAATTATGAAGTAATAAAATAAGTATCACTAATATACTGATATTTTATTATAATTATGAAACAACCCTATTTCACTATCTATCCATCCTATAGAAAATGAAATCACCGCGCGTGCGTACGTACGGAATACCGTCTCCACGCCGTGGTGTAATCTATTTTCCACCACCACCTTACTTGGATGAGTATAATGATGTAAATAATGACTATATATGATTATTGTAAATTGATATTGATTCTTAAATAGTATACATACACTCCAATACAATTCAATGATCATATGAACGATATCATCGCTCGTGCGTACGTACGGAATACCGTCTCCACGATATGATTCGAGTCATTCTACATGATCTTCATTACATAATGATTATATAAATGAATTTAATGAATTAATATGATATATATTACCCGAATAAAATTCTGGAAATTAAGTATCTATAACCTAAAGAGAAGAATAAGAATTTATTCAACAAAACACGCATAAGAACAAAAAGTAATAAACACTTGAATAACAAGTTGTAATGAAATATTACTAATAAGAAGCTAAGAATATGACCATATGTGATATCATAACAATGAGTATGATTATGGAATAATTCAATAACATTATTTAAATCATTATACAGGAGGTTCGGATACGTACAATGCATATTGGACCTAAGGTAAGGGAAATATCACAATCTCATTTTTATCCGAGATTGTTTATACTTTGGCATTTACTGGGGTGTATTTTATCATCCAAATCCATGTTTCCTCAATATGTAATATTTATATCCTTCTACAATAGTTTATATCCAATTTTACCCTTTCGTTGAGTTTCTAGTAAAAGATACGAAATGAATCTTTTTATCATTTCTCATACGAGATACTTTTTGACTTTTCTGACAAAAGTACAAAGAATGATTTTTTTAACTTATACAACATGAATAGATTTTTAAAACATTATTTCCAAGAAGCTTCCTTTACAATATTTCAAGTTTATTTTTAATCAACATCTTTTAGATTAAAATTGTTTTACATTTTAAGAAAAGAAAAATGTTTTTTAAGTAGAAAGGATATTTTCCTCAAGAATGGAGTTCAAGAGTTTTATCAAAATTATTTTCCATCTAGGATAATATAGGGTTCTATTTATATCCCTATTATTAAATTGATTTGATTATGTTTTGATGTAAATATTTTTATGAATTCCTTTATCTTATATGAATTATTTTATGATGTCACGATGTTTAAGATTCCTATTTTTATTACATGGGTTATGCTATGATGTATGGTTTATGATTTTATGGAACACATAAGAATGGTATCATTAAGAGATGGGTGGGACCTATATCTCCCTTCAATTCATTGGGTAAAGATTTTATATCTCATGAGATAGACATGGCTGGAATGGCAGGTTAAACCGGTTCAGTAAAACAGGATTGAAACGAGGAGTGAACTCGGTTCAGAAATGGACTTTGTCCACTAAGATAGTCTTGGCAATGAGTCTTGACTAATAAGAAATGATTCTCAATTATTATGTGTTTATGACACAAAGTTTCATGTTTTATGTTATGATTATTGGGATTACATTTCACTACTATGATTTATCCCATGTTATGAAATTATGATCCCTTTTGCAGGTTATGATTTCCAAAAGTTATGTGCTTATGTACATGATGTGATTGATATTTCTTTTGTTTACTCTTACTGAGCATTTTAGATCACCCATTTGTATGTTTTATTTCCCCAGGTCAGGAAGAAGGTTATTAAGTAGAATATGCCAAAAAGGTACTCTAGCTATGATGAAATAAATGGGAGGCAAAGTAGATGCTTTATGAACCAGTTGTTTATGCTTTCCAGTTTCTAAAGACACTATACCTATATGGTTATTTCATGGTTTTGTTATATGTTGTAATAAGTGTGCTTCAATTTTGAATTAATAACAATGTATGTAAAGTATGGGTCGTTATATCTCCCAAGCCTCTCTCTAGCCTTTAGAAGCACACTTCCAAGTAAGGGTTTTCTCTTCCTTTCTCATTTTTGTCCAATTTTCATTAAGTTTTTTTCCCTTTTAATTTCAATTATGAATGTTGGGGTATGGTTTTTCACCTCCCTCATAATTCCCTCTTTATTTTTTAATGATGGGAGACCCTTTCTCTCTCATTAAATGCCTCCCATGTACACCCGTTACTATGCCAAAATTCTAAAAGGAACTTCTCTATCCTCTTTTACATTCAAGCAATACTTTTGTATCATGAATCTAAATTCCATTAAAATTGTTGGTACATGTATCTATATGACCTTCTTACTGTCAATTACATGTAAATATGATGAGGAACCCCTTTCTCTCTCATCAACTATTTTTATGAATTCTTATGTCACGCCGTTACGCTACCGAAATCGCACCGATTTTCTAAGCCAATGTCATTGTGTAGTAAATAACATGCCCATTTCTCCATCAAGGGTATTAACCTTTATGAACATTTACTTAATGATTGTAAAGTTTCAAGTATAAATTCCGCATTCTTTTATTGTGGAATAAATTATTATGTTTTATGAATCCATGTTTTATGATCCATGTGGCACACTTATGCATGAAATGAAATGTTTAAGAATGGTGTGCCCTTATATTGCTGCAATGAATTAGGTAAAGTATAGTATCATGATACGTCATGTGCAATGATTGTTGACTCATGATAATTCAAGTAGAACTAGGGTTTACTCGTGCTTTATGTGCAATGGGGATTTACTCATGCTCCATGTGCAATGAGCCTTGGCACACTCTAATTCCATGTTAAGTGTTGTTGCCACATTTCCTTGTTATGATTTTCATGCTTTATCATGCCTTTATGTTCATGTTTTTCTTATTCTCTATTGATATGCCTATTGTCTAACATGTATTGTAATCCTCATGTTATTCCATGTGTACTCCCTTACTGGGCTTTATAACTCACCCTTTTCTTATGCATGTCCTCAGGTTATCCCATGAAATGCTAAGTACGAAGGAATGTAGTGGTCATGTAAAGTAATTTTTCAATAAAGATGTTTTATTTCATGTTTTAAGTTTTTATGTAATGATCCTATGCCCCAAAGACACTAAACCTCCCGATCTTCTTTGTTGTATCAAGTGATGTTTTACGTAATAAATCAGTTTTAAGTTGTAATAAAAAGAAGGGTTGTCATAACAATCAAGAAGAAAGTATCTACCATTCCAACCATATCCCTACTACACAACATCCCACACCATTGTTATAGAACCAAATCCCTTGCCCACACCTATTCCCATAATCTTTCCCCCAACATTAACACCACACCACCCACACAAAACCCAATAGAACACAATACTCAACCACACCTATTAATTGGATGTATATATATTCAGATTTAGTAACACTATTCTTTAATACCATTGATAGTCACAGATGATCATACAAGGGTTTTCATCCTGTTTCATTCGTTTCATATAACCAAGTGTACCTAGTTAAGTATATTTCTTGTTATGACTGATTATCAATCATCATAAAAAAAGAAACGGGACACCATCCGTGTGCATGGAAATGACACTAACACCCTAATTTTTAAAATTCATCTAGCCACAAAAAATAGAAATGAATCAATGTTAACAAATAAAAAAGGTTATTAAATATAAAGCCAATCCCAGCCCGTTATTTCATTGACTTATTAACCTATGGATCATATCCCATTCTTATTTTGTTTCTTGTTTTATGAAAAGTATTCACTCATTACTCAAAATAAATAATTAGATCACCTCCCCACATGATGCACAATTAAATAGAGGTAGATGAAATCCCTAATTGGATGATCATTGGATCGAATATCCTCCTTACACTTAGAATAGGGGATGGCATGAGTAGTATGAAACACCAAGAAAACATAGTAGGAGAGGATCTAGAATATGCGCATGACTCTTCTAGGGAGGAAAGATGCAGAATAAATAAGGGGAAATGAAAAACACAGTAGGTAGCGATGATGGGTGAGTAAAAATGAGACCCCGATGGGTGAGTACCTGATGTGGAGACACCGCCGAGATAGCTACCAACGCTACCTGCCGACACTGAGCCTCTGAAATTGAGCTACTAACCCAATAATAAAGTGACACAATGACCTACTAACACTATGACCTACTGAAACCATAACATACCGAAATGTTGACCTACTGATGACATGTACTACCAACTCCTTGACCTACTAACACCCTAACCTACCTATTACTCAACCTAATGACTATAACACCATCGAGTCACTGATGAAAATTCCCTTGACTCACTGTTGTACTAACTTGCCGACACACTATCATGCGGACACACTGACATGTTCATGATGACACCCTGAGTCACCGATGAAAAAATTAAAATGTGTAAAATTCATCAAATGAATCACATAAAGCTCCTAGAACACCTCCAATTATGTATTTTTACAAAGGAAAGACACATAGATGTCTATCTTGTTACACCAGATACCTCTCAATGATTCTGGTCCGAAAGAATTCAATTCTAACTGAGATGAAAGGGGGTCTGAACAACCACCACTACAAATTCATCTCTGGTGAAAACCATATTATATTGTTCAAAATGTGGAATGAAAACACTAACAACCAAGAACAACTCCATGATATCTATCTCTCAAAAAGTTGTAGAAACACTAAGGTCCCACTACCCTAAACAACCACACATATGCCACTAGTCCAGGTTTCCAGACACAAGGATGATGGAGATATTTTATCCATGTCATGATACTATCCACATAAGAAGAAATTAACTCGACTACATAGGTTTAATCTCAGAAAAATTAATGTGTCTTGATTAGGGATCAAGTCCTCCCCTCCCCACAGTTAAAAATTTTTACACACATTTAGAGAATAGAGAAACAACTCATCTAATAATGAAAAAGGATAATCATTACATCATAGAACAAATCACAATGGTAAAAAACATAAACAAAATTTTGAATAAATCTTGGTACTGGGAATGCATCAATGCCTTGAATTATGAATTACAATCCTTAAGGCCACCATTCCTATAGATCACACAAACTAAAAAATGGTCTCTCTATGAATCACTTTCACCCCATGATCCTCAAATCTTACTAGTTTCTCCAAACATTTTGTGTTTTCTTCGATATCCAACTCTCCCTAGTCAAGTACGTGAGAGTCATCTTGTAGATATGAATGGAGATGAGGGACATTTGTGATGTCTTGGATCTTCTCCAACCATGGTGGCAACTTCAGTTGATATGAAACCTCACTAATTCATCCCAATACTTTGAAAGATATGAGTACCTAGGAGAAATATTTCATCCCTTACCAAACATCTAATACCTAGGTCAAGGGGAAACCTTCAAGAATACATGGCCCACAACCTCAAAATCCAAAGGAATCCTCCTATAATAAGCAATATACATCTATTGGTCCTATGATTCCATCATCCTCTCATCCACAAGATGATCCTTCTCTGTCATTCTTTGAAATACCTCTAGTCGAAGAAGGGATAATTCCCTAACCTCAGTCTAGGATACTGGTGAATAATATATCCTGACATACAAATACTTGAATGATGAAATTAAAATGGTAGTGTGATGACTATTAATGTATGAAAACTCTAATAGAGGATAGTATCATAGCCACAATCCTCCAAAGTCCAAGACACACGCCTGCAACATGTCCTATAATGTTTGGATGGTCCTCTCTATAAACCCCTCCTTCTGAGGGTGGAAAGCAGTGCTAAGGTGTAAGGTGGTAGAAAAGGCATGCCATAATCCCCTCCAAACTCAGGAAGTAAAACGTGTAACCCAATCTGAGAAAATGGTTCTTGGAGCTCCATGCAGCCGCACTACATCGCCTATGTACCTATGTGGTAAGGCATCCACTATGCTCGACTCTTTGATTGCCAAGAAATGAGCCGACTTTGTCACCTTGTTCAGTAATACCAAAAGTGCATCTCATCCTCCCTATTTCCTAGGTAATCCTGATGAAATATGTCAAGATTTCATCCCTCTTCCACTTGGGAATATAAAAGGGTTATCACAAACCTACATGAACATGGTGCTCAACCTTCACATTCTGAATGAACAGACACCTTTCCACTTACTCCTCCTCTTATCGATTCATATCGGGCAACCAAAAAATTTCCATAAACCCTCAGTACATCGTAGAGACTCTTGGATGCACCTCTAGGGGTGAGATATAGAACTCACTGAGAACGTCATCACGTATTTCCACTTGTACAAACAGCTTCCTATGGAACATCATATGATTGTGACTATCCTCCGACCATCCCTTGGGAGATTTATCTGGGCATCCTGATCACACATCCCATCAGTCTTTGAGTCTCCCCATTGAGAATCCAAAACCTATTTAACTAAGGATGACAACATTGTAATCTAAAACTAGCATCTTGTGCCGCCATCCACTCTGAAATCTAGATGAAAAGAAGCCAAGTCCTCCATTTCCTTCTGAGAATTTGTGGATTCCCAAAAAACCGCCTTCAGCTACATCCTACTGAAGAATCGACCAAAAAATTCCCCTTCCATGTAGTTTAAGATATATTGAAGTCGTAGTGTTTGAGAAACTCCATCCACCTCCTCTTTCACATGTTTATTTACCGTTGGGAAAAGATAAAACTCAAGTTCATGTGATCTTTGAATACAACAATGTGCTCCCTAATTAGGTAATACAACCATAGTTTTCATACGAACAAGACCACTACAATCACAAGATCATGGGTGTCATAGTTATGTTCTTGAGGATTTAACTTCTTAGACCCATAAGAGATTACTCCTCGTTGTTGCATCAGAACACAACCCCGACCTAGGCCAAAAATGTTATTGAACACCACGAACATCACCCCTTCCTCTACAAACATAAAAACTAGGGTACTAAATGAATTCCATTCCAGGTGGATAAAACCTATCTTAAGCTTCTGTGTCCACATGAAGGCTTGGTATATTATAGTCAAGGACCCCTATTGATCTGCAACTCAAGAAAAGTTGGGTACGAACCTCGGGTAATATCCTGTCAGACCCAGGAAACTATGAACATCTACCATGATTTTGGGAAAGTCCAAAGAAGCAACTATATCTGCCTTTTATGGGTCCACTACTATATCTCTATGAGACACCATGTTTCCAAGGTATTTCACCTCTGAGTCTAGAACTTTCACTTGGACATGTTCCCATAGAGTTAGTGGTGCCAGAGGATCTCTAAGACAATCCTTATTTTCTCAGTGTGATCCTCTTATAACTAGGAGTAGATCAGGATGTGATCATTGAAAATGGTGAAACACTTGTGTAGGAATGCATGGATAATAGTTTTTATGTGCCCCATGAACATAGTTGGAGAATTCATGACACCAAAGGGTTGGAATAAGAACTCTAAGTTCCCATATGTGCATATGAAAAGTACTCTTTGGGATTTCACCCTCTTTCACCCCCAACTGGTGATATCCAGATCACATAATGATCATAGAGAACAAACCTACATCCTTTAATTGGTCAAAATGTAATTTGATCCTCATGAGGGGGTAATAGTTCTTGAAAGGCACGTGATTCTTCCTCCAGTAGTCTGTGCGTAGTCTTAGACCACCATTTTCCTTGTTCACAAACATGACTGGGGAACCACAAATAAACCCACCCAACTGGATAACATCCTTCATCATCAGGTCATCTACCTGAATATGTAAATCCCACAATGATAAAGGTGTATCTGATAGGGAGCCATCAAAATTGGATGGGCATGAGGTTTCAAGTCTATCCCATACTCAACGTCATGTCAAGGGGTTAAAGTTACAATATCCTTGAGGAAGACATCAAGTAATTAACTGAAATCCCCCAAAACATCCACCATTTCTGTGTCAACTATAAAGACCCATAAATTTAAAGTGAAATTTCTTTCTTAATTTTCTTTTGGATTTTACGAGTATGCAGTTTCTGACGGCACCTGATTCCGAGGCCCTGTGTGCCCGGAATCAGTTTCCAAAGTTTATCTCGGGTACGTTCAGTGAACGAACGAGCAGGTTTTCCTAGATTTTGATCTGGTGCTTAGAATCAAAATCTGAGGGCACCGATGAAACCACAATGTCAGTTTTTGCATAGGAAGACCTTTTCTGGAGTTGTGTTTTCTCGGGTGTTGTTATTAAAAAATGGGTTAACTAATGATAAAAATAAAATTTGTGCAACAAATTTTATTCTAAGTAGTTTAAAACTACGCATGTAGGATGAGGTGGGACCCAATAAATCCTAACCCCTCTTGATAGGATATTAGTGAGGTGGTCCCCACATGATCCCCACCTATTAAACTTCCTCAAACCTCCCATTAAGTTGGAAAACCCCTTTAATTTTGTTTAACACACCCTAACCCACTTATTAAATGCCAAGTCAACTCTCACATTTAATTGGATTATTAAACGCCTCATTAATTGGTCAACACACATTAATTAAATCGTGATTTAATTTTGAATTTCAAAAATGGATGGCATGAGTAATAAAATAAGGCAAAGCCTTATTTTATTATGGTTGATGTGTTGTGCGAGAAGATTTGTGGAGAAATTACTCTAGTCTTGAAGAACGTTCTTCCTCGTTGAAGAACACAAAAAAAGACAAAGAACACCGGCCTGTGACGAATGACGACAAATAACATAAGTTCCTCAGAGATCGATGAAGCGACGTAGTGTACCATGACGCCGACAATCCTCTTCTCTGTGACATCATCTTCCGCAACGTCTTTTCCTGCGACAATCCTTGTTCGACAACTTCTTCGAGGTAGGGGTTTTGGTTTAATTTAATTTATGTGGATTATATCTTTGACATGTGTTTTAATTGTTGGAAGTCATTTCACCACTAACGCGGTGGGTGCGGACCAACGAACAAGTCCAAACCCACTGATTCTCTGTTCTCAATGCACTGAACGTTGGGAGATGATGAAACGAGACCGTTCATCGATTGGAGACCTTTGCAGTAATCTATGGGTTCCGAGACGATGCCAGGCGCAGATGGGCGCAAGAACGGACCACCGGAGCGGCTCTGGTGGCCCGCAGACTTCACCGGTGGATGGCACCGGCCGGCCGCCCTGAGGCAGCGGCATCTCGGCGCGCCGCCAGGAGGAACCGTCGTGACTGAAGCCGCGGCCACAAGCGACCAGGATCCTATGGCCACACGAGATTTGGAAGAGGACGCAACACCCACCGCGTCCGCGGAGTGTAAAGGGAGGGGGGACTGCCCCCCCCCCCCCATGCTCGGCTGCTGGTCGAGCCAGCGTGCCACCCGGCCGTGCCGGGCCGAGTAACGCGGACCGGACCGGGCCGCGCCCTAATGGGTCAGACCTGGACCTAAGTCGGGTCAACTTGGTTTGGGCCGACCCAAGGGGGGTTGGGCCAGGTCGGACCGGGCCTAGACCCCCCACATTCGGACCACTATCGGTCTTTTGCCTATAACATGGGCTACAGACCTTCGATCGACGCACCGTCAGTTGTGTAGAGATCCTTGGAACAAGGTGGTCATTTAAGTATGTTTCAACCAAGGTTTAGTAGAACTTTGGGTATGGCCAGGTTGTTTTGAACACGAAACCAACTGGGCCCTCGGAGCGGAAACTCTTATAAATTGAGCTCCGGACGTCCGATCGACGTGACATCGACTTTTTTGGATCCCGCTCAGTGAGACAGATCATCTGGATTACTCCGCTAGAGGTTTGGACATAGTTGGAGTACTGTCGGTTTGGTTTTGATTTAAAAACCAACCGGGCCCCTGGAACGAAAAAAGCCATTAACTCTTAGACCGGGCGTCCGATTGACGCGCCGTCAGTCGCGTTGTGTTCCTATTGGCATGACAGAACTTTGTGATACATCAACTCCGGTCTACGTGACAGTTGTTGTATCGTCCTCTAGGCTCGTGGAATGGACCCTCCTGGAACGAGCGTGCTGTGTGCGGAAACCCTAGAGCTGGATGAGACTTGACGACTGATGATCGATCGACTTAGAGTGTTTCGATAGCCCTGTGGGGATCGCTTGGTTGTAGTGGCAGACCCACGGAGGAGGAGCGCTTGGTTGTAGCGACAGACCCGCGGTACTCAACAGAAGGAGTACCTCTGTAGGCTTTGAAAAAGAGCGCTCTATTGTAGTGGCAGACCCATGGTGGGAAGCGCTTGGTTGTAGCAGCAGGCCCATAGTACTCGACAGGTGGTGTACTACAGCAGTCCAAGGTTAGTGGGAAGCGTTTGGTTGTTGCGGCAGACCCACTGTACTCGATAGAGGAGGAGTTCCCCAATAGCTATGGGTTCGATGGTGAAGACAATCGTACTGGAATCCTCCGTGGGTTTGACGATGATGACAACCATACTGGAATCCTCTGTGGGTTCGGCAGTGACTACTACAATACATGTATCCTATGTTGGTCCGACAGCTTACCTGGTTTAGTATCCTAAATGGGTCCCATCTTAGATGAATCAGTGGCTACATCTGATCATCTTTATCACCTTACGAAAAAGTATACATGTGTGAGCTGAGTCTTGACATTCAATAAATATATTCGATATGATTGACTTACTTCCTATGTGGATTGTGTTGTTCTTTCCTGTGTGGATTGGGTTGTACTATCCTGTGTGGACGTGAATCGAACTTGGGCTCAGATGATGGAGCCGAACTGGGAGACCTTCGGGGTCTTAGGGTCCCAATTGAGTAGCGTATACTCACCCCTGCACGGGCTATGCCCACACTAAGTTGTGTTGGACGCAGACAACGAATATTTCTGATTGTTTTTGTGGCTTGTGGAGCAGTAGGTACCTGGAGGTGGACCACTGGGCGGGATGTACACGGAGTAGACTACTAGACCCAAGGAGCTAAGGAGGTTATCTGTACCCACCCTTCAGGTGGGACTTCCAGTGGATGTCTTGACGTTGCTGCTTTATTTTCAGTTACTATAATTTATTTCTAGTTGTATTTTATTTTCAGTTTGGGTTTGAATTCTGGCCCATTTACATTCCACACCTACTATTGTACTCAGTTTGGTTAGTGTTTACTTTTGCTGGCTTACTCTGTGGTGTTTGTTTACTTTATAAAGGCAGTGTCTTCCTATTTTTGTCGGGAATTATGCCTTGGTGCTAGTCACCGGCCCCTGGCCTATGGAAGGCGGGCTTGGTGTAGTCACAGCACAAGTCCCAAGGACAGGTCGTGAAAAATTGCTATCAGAGGAGTTCAGTTCTACCGCAGAACTTGGGATTATGATCAATCTTCTATGTGAAGCAATAGTGTTAAGGGTATTGGGTGTGGTTATCAGTCCAGGGAGTCTAGTGTTGCTGCGGTGGCCAACATATCCTTATACCAGGACCCTGACTTCTGAATTCCGACTCGGTGCACGAAAACACTGATTGCATGTGTGTTTCAAAAAATTTATTTGTGATTACATTGTGTCAGCTCACCATGTATACTATTTTTACCGTGGTGCACCTGTTTCTTTTCATGATGGCCCCATGATAGTATCCATCTAGGGTTCAGAGCTTTGTGTGAGATGACAGACCACCAATCGATGAGGCCTCGGTGCCGGGCCCTTTTCAGCAGAGGCACCGGCGGTACCTCTACCCACCGAGCCACTGATACCACCGGCCCCATCCACTGAAAGTAAATGTTGCCTTAGCGCACCACATGAGTTCCCACGTCAGAGACCGCCCAGGTTCCACAGGGAGACGGACCCTCAGGCAACCGAGGATTGGTTGGAGGCTGTAGTTCGAGTTTTCCGGCTAGTGGGGACACCAGCTGACCTAATGGTGATCCTTTCAGCGAGCATCCTGCACGCAGTAGCAGGCAGATGGTGGATCTTAATGCTCCAAGTGCATGATGAGGCATCTCTTATCTGGATGGACTTTGAGAGCCTCTTCTTCTTAGAGTTCTTCCCAGCCACCCTCTATGTGGTGTGCATCCATGAGCTACTACAGCTACGGCAGGGCAGTATGACGGTAGCCCAGTACTCGGCGAGGTTTACCGATCTCTCGCGCTATTCCACAGACATGGTAAGAGACCGATTCTTCATGGCCCAAACATTCGATCAGAGGCTCAGGCGAGAGATCAGAGCTTTAGTTGTTTCTCACATCATCCCGACACAGACAGGGGTGTTGGAGCGAGCCCTCTTCGTGGAGAGTTTCCTTGCTGAGCAGTCTCTAGTAGCAGGACCCACCACTAGCCAGCATGCAGCAGAGTCTTCTGCAATGGGCTATAGACAGATGATATAGAGGTCCAAGTGGACCAGACCTACAGATGGTTGACCGCATGACACAAGATCGTTTGTGCGAGGCACCTGGGGTGGAGAACTACTTACTATGAGTAGACAGTGTTACTCCTACGGCGGGGTTGGTCACATGGCTCGTGACTGTCTGACCCGCCATACAAATGATTAGCAGATAAACGAAGGACCTCCCAGGCAGAGGTAGAGGTTGATTGAGGTGGACCACAATGGGTAGGAGACTGAGGCAGGGGAGCTAGCTGTGCAGCTTGAGGTGGATGACGCCTCGAGGTGTTGCCACCACCACCAGGAGGTCCACCCTGACGGCAGGGAACATATGGACATGGGAGAGCTCATCTTCAGGTAGCTGAGGCTTACGACCATGGAGCTCTGGAAGCAGATGGATGGAAGCAGGACTAGTTCTAGACATGCAGACTTTTGTTCTTGTTGCTTCTAGCTTTGTTGATGTTTTTTTGTGGATTCATTGTGTCTCTGTACTTTGAGATGCAGTAATAAAAGACACCTTTCTTTGTGGAATTCACTTTCCTATCCTCTCTTTATGTGTACTAAGAGGTTCCAGTTTAAAACTGTTGACTTGACCCTCAATTTTGAGATACCTACTAGAGGAGACCCAGTGACCACACACTGATGCCGACAGTGTGACTCAACCCTTGGAGCCGAGATTAACGGTTGGATCTCTTGGTAGTAGAGTCAAGGCCTTACGAAGTCATCCTTGGTATGGATTAGTATCATCCATTTAGATATTGACTGTATTAGGCAAAGAAAGTTGTTCATCCAGCGGATGAGACCGGATTACTATTTTCGGCAAAGAAGAAATCTTAGCAGCTCTTGTAGGACCAGTGAATGTTCAGGTCTTCCAGGAGTGGATGAGGACAGCTCAGAGCCGACAAAATTCTTATGCTGAATGGAGGATGAGAACACTAGAGTTCGAGGATGGTGCCCACGTCTTCTTGCGGGTCTCACCTCAACAGGGATTATGAAGTTTTGGCCGGGGAAGCAAGTTATCTCTACGCTTCTTCGAACCATTCCAGGTTCTCAGCAGGATAGGCGAGGTGGCTTATCGCTTGGCTCTACCACATCAGTTGCACCGGGTGCACGATGTCTTCCATGTTTCTCAGCTAAGGAGGTACGTGCACGACCCGACACATATCATCAACCATGGGGAGTTGGACATTGACGATGGGGCGGCTTTTGCGGAGGTCTCGGTGGAGATCGAGGATTGACAGGAGAAGGTCCTACGTGGGTGGTCGATTCCTCTAGTGCATATTAGATGGCAGCATGGGAACCTCCAAGAGAGCACCTGGGAACGAGAGGCTCAGATGCGTGCTCAGTACCCTCTTTCGTTCCCCTAGTTTGTGATGTATCTTTACAGGGACGTAAATCCATGAGGTGGGAGTAATGTAAAGACCTGTAAATTTCAAGGGAAATTTTTTTCTTAATTTTGTTTGGGATTTTATGAGTATGCAGTTTCTGACGACACCAGATTCTGAGGCCTAGTGTGCCCAGAATCAATTTCCAATGTTTAGCTTGGGTACGTTCAGTGAAAGAACAAGCAGGTGTTCCTCACATTTGAACCGGTGCTCGGAATCGAAATCTGAGGGCATCGATGAAACCGCAACATCAGTTTTTGATTAGGAATACCTTTTCTAGTGTTGCGTTTTCTCGGGTGTTGTTATTAAAATATGGGTTAACTAATGAATAAAATAAAATTTGTGCCACAAATTTTATTCGTAGTAGTTTAAACCTACGTATGGAAGTTGAGGTGGGACCCAATAATCCTAACCCCTCTTGATAGGATATTAGTGAGGTGCGCCCCACACGCGCCCCACCAATTCAACTTCCTCAAACCTCCCATTATGTTTCTATACCCCGTTTAATTTTGTGTAACACACCCGTACCCCCTTATTAAATTCCAAGTCAACTCTCACGTTTAATTGGATTATTAAATGCCTCATTAATTGGTCAACACACGTTAATTAAATCGTGATTTAATTTTTAATTTCAAAAAGGGATGGCATGAGTAATAAAATAAGGCAAAGCCTTATTTTATTATGGTTGATGTGTTGTTTGAGAGATTTGTGGAGAAATTACTCTAGTCTTGAAGAACATTCTTCCTTGTTGAAGAACGTGAAGAACAACGAAGAACATAGGCCTCCGATGAAAGAGGATGAAGAACGCATGTTCCTCAGAGATTGATGACGTGACACCGTGTACCATGACGCTGATGATCCTTTTTTCCGTGACACCGTCTTCCGCGACGCCTTTTCCCGCGACGATCCTCATTCGACAACTTCTTCGAGGTAGGGGGTTTTGTTTAATTTAATTTATGTGGATTATATCCTTGACATGTTTTTTAATTGTTGGAAGTCGTTTGAACCACAAATGCGGTTGGTGCTGACCAAAGAACATGTCTGAAACCACCGATTCTCTATTCTTGATGTGTGGAACGTTTGACGATGATAAAACGGTATCGTTGAGTGATTGGAGGCCGCTGCAGTAATCTTTAGGTCCCGAGATGACCCCAGGCGCAGACGAGAGAAAGAACGGACCACTCGAGCAGCTCTGGTGGCCTGCAGACTTCACCGGTGGCGCCTGCGACAGGCACCAGTCGGCCGCCCGGAGGCGACACATCCCAGTGCACCCCCAGGAGGAACCGATGAGGCTGAAGCCACGACAGCAGGCGACTGGGATCCCGTAGCCGCACGGGATCCGGAGGAGGACGCAGCACCCGCCACGTCCGCGGAGGACAAAGGTAGGGGGACATCCCCCCCCCCCATGCTCGGCCACTGGACGAGCCAGCGTGCCACCCAGCTGAGCCGGGCCGGGTTACGCAGACCGAATCGGGCCACGCCACGCCCTAATGTGCTGGAACCAGACCCCGGTCGGGTCGACTTGGTTCGGGCCGACCGAGGGGGCGTTGGGCCTGGTCGGACCGGGCCCAAACCCCCCACTTTCAGACCACATTCGGTCTTTTGCCTATTACATGGGCTACAGACCTCCGATCGACACACCGTCAGTTGCGTAGTGATCCTTAAAATGTGGTGGTCGATTCGGTATGCTACACCCACGATTTTGGAGAATGTTGGGTATGTCTGGGTTGGTTCGAACACGGAACCAACCGGTCCCTTGGAACGGAAACGCTTATAACTTGAGCTCCAGACATCCGATTGACGTGCCGTCGACTTTGTTGGATTCCTCTTAGTGAGAGGGATATTTTGGCATAATCTACTCGAGGTTTGGATGCAGTTGGAGTACGATTGGGTTGGTTTTGACTTAAAATCCAACTGGGCCCCTTGAACGAAAAATCCAAAAACTCTTAGACGGGGCGTCCTATTGATGCATCGTCTGCTGCATTGTGTTCCTATTGGCATGATGGAACTTTGAGATACATCAACTCTAGTCTACGTGATAGTTGATGTATCTACCTCTTGGCTCATGGAATGGACCCTCCCAGAATGAGCGTGCTGTGTGCGGAAACCCTAGAGCTGGCTAAGACTTGACGACTTCTGATCGATCGAATCAGAGTGTTTCGATAGCCCAATGTAGAGCGCTTGGTTGTACCGGCAGATCCACGGTGGAGGAGCGATTGGTTGTAGCGGAAGACCCATGGTACTCAACAGAAGGAGTACCTCTGTAGGCTATGAGGGGGAGCGCTTGGTTGTAGTGGCAGACCCAAGGTGGGAAGCGCTTGGTTGTAGCAGCAGGCCCACAGTACTCGACAGCTGGAGTACTACAACAGTCCAAGCTTAGTGGGAAGCGTTTGGTTATAGCGGCAGGCCCACTATACTCGATAGAGGAGGAGTTCCCCAGCAGCTATGGGTTTGACGGTGAAGACAAAAGTACTGGAATCCTCTGTGGGTCGACGGTGAAGACTATCATACTGGAATACTCCGTGGGTTCGACGATGACGACAAACGTTCTGAAATCCTTCGTGGGTTCGGCAGTGATGACTACAATACTTTTATCCTACGTGGGTCTGACAGCTTAACTAGTTTAGTATCCTACGTGGGTCTCAGCTTATATGAATTCGTGGATAAATCGGATAATCTCTATCACCTTACAAAGAAGTACACCAGTGTGAGATGAGTCTTGACTTTCAAAAAATATCTTCGATATGATCGACATGCTTCCTATGTGGATTGTGTTTTGCCTTCATATGTGGATTGGGTTGTACTATCCTGTGTGGACGTGAAGCGAACTTGGGCTCAGATGTTTGAGACGAACTGGAATTGATGACTTACGTATATGTATGGGCATATACCTATGTAGTGTTGGATGTTACTTCGTGATTGTATTTTTCTTTTGGGGATTATCTTTTGTGGATTCTGGGAGACCGTTGGGGGTCTCAGGGTCCCTACTGAGTAACGTATACTCACCCCTGCATGGGATATGCCTACACTACGTTGTTTTCGATACAGACGATGGACAACGCTGATCGTGGTTGAGGCTTGTAAAGCAGTCAGTACCTGGTGGTGGACCACTGGGAGGGACGTACACGGAGTAGACGACTGGAACCGAGGAGCTAAGGAGGCTATCTGTACCCACCCTTCAGGTGGGACTTCCAATGGACGGCTCGACATTGCTTCTTTACTTTCAGTTTTTTTACGTTCTTTCCAGTTTTACTTTACTTTCAGTTTAGGTATTCATTCTAACCCTTTTACTTACCACACCTACTATTGTACTCAGTTTAATTAGTGATTACTTCTGCTGGCTTACTCTATGGTGTTTGTTTACTTTATAAAGGAAATGCCTTCCCCTTTTTATTGGAAATTACACCTTGGTGCTAGTCACCATCCCCTAGCCTATGGAAGGCAGGCTTGGGGTAGTCACGACACGAGACCCGAGGATGGGTCGTGACATCAGCTGATTCCACTGACAACTTGGCTAACAAAGAAATAAGAGGCTCCACACACTGGTTTCCCACCAGACAACACCACTCACAAATTAAAGCTACATACTGGCCATCCATACCTGAAAACATGACACATCTTTGGAAGAAGTAGATAAAATCATGCCAATAAAACAACCAGTCAATGCATTAGAAGACATCGTACAACTATATCGTTAGAAGAAGTAGATCCCCATAAAAAGAAGTATTCCATTCATCAGTCTACATCCCTGAAAAATATCAAATGGGCTAGTCTGACCTTCATCCGGCGTACTCAACACCATGGGAATATAAAGTCTCTAAATGCCTAGATAATGGGAATGGGAAAGACCAGGTTTAAAAAAGGAATAAGAAGATCTTGAATCTATCAAATAACATAAAATATTACTAAACAGACTGATCATACCTCAAAAAACCTCTGTCCTAGCTGGAACTACTACATCTGCAGCTTACAACACCCCAAAACCAGCTCATCTATACCTCTACTACTGAACACCTCCTTGAACACAACCTAGTGAATGTCCCTAAGGGGAAGCCTGATGTCAAGCTTCCACCACACTGTCAACCCTCAGTGGAGTGGGATATCCCCACCCCTACTACTAGAAAGGGATAACTGAAAATTGATACCACTGAGGTGGGGGCTGACCCTCCCCACCCCACCTATATGGAGTTTGAACTAGTAACTAGTTCCGAAGATGCCCATAGCCTCCACAAGAAAATTTACTTCGGTTCGGATCCCATGTGAAAAGGGAGAGTACTAGGAGATTGAAATTTGAACTCCTAAGGCCAACTCCACATTGACCGAAACCTAGAAGGCTTTGACACCAAAGTCCTTCTGCTGATGGCCTTCCCCATCGATGAACATAGTTGGATCCCCTCTCACGACACGCATCCTAGTGATTGCATCCTTTCCACAACCTAATTCTTCTTCTAAACCATTATGTATATCAGTAAAGTAAATATAGTGATGACATAATGAAGAGTTGGTCTGAGTGACTCCTCTAAGCGTCTATATTGGGAATTGTCTTCTAGAAAGAGACCCAGAGTGAATTGTAGGAAATCCTTGAACATGATCCATAGTTCCCTTACCAACTTAATCCCCTATAGGAGGGTGACTATATCTGGCCTCCACACAGACTTCATCAAGGATGAAAGGAATTCTGCACAAAACACCTTCTCAAATTCATCCCACGTATTGTCACTCTACTTCAACTCACCAAATTAATTCCTACACCAATAATGTGATGCTCCCATAATCTGTCTCATTGGTAGAAGAACCTAGTACTCTGTGAGAGGAAAGATCATGATGAAAGAGATCAGTATCTTCTCAAGCCAATTATCTGTTCCCATGTCCAAGACACTTCCCTCATACTTTCCTAGAGTCTCTCACTAGAAGGCACACAACATCTTCTACCACTGGCTATCTTTCTCCCCTCAGTTGACCCTCTGCTGATCAACCATGTCAATCTGTTGGTCTTCAACTGCTCATATGACATTTAAAATGACATCCGAGTTCCATAGATGAAAACATAAACATGAAATTACTAAGCTCGAGTAGTATAAATTTTTTTATTTTTTAAAAAATTATTTTAAATCCTTATTTAAATTAAATTCCCTAAACATCAAAGACACTGAAGATAAAAAAATCCATATAATTCTTGTACTATATAAATGTTCTCTACCCTACAATCAGTGTTTTCTAACTAAGACATTCAGTAGGTAATGTTTCCTTTCATTGGATCATTGGGGGCCATAAAATTATATGTCTCAGATAGCCTTCCGTATCCTATTTTACACACTCAGGTCACCTAACATTGTTTACTTACCATCCCTTCCAATTATCATAGTGCATAACTCCTAACCCGACCTAATACCTAAAACTCCCCTCAGATACAATTTTTTTCATGACCCTCCTACTTCAGGATGAGGGATGGGAGAACAATGTGTCAAACGCTTCCTTTCTCAAGTTAAAAGCAGATAATGACCCCCATGTCCCACCTTCAACATGCCATAGAACGGCGAATAACACAGAAGGTTATAGAACCTCACATTGTATGGAAGGAATTAACCATTTTATAGAACAAGGTCGGGAGATAAAAGGGTAAATCCCATGCAACTCCAAATGCTAAAAGTAAATGTAGATCCAAAATCACATCCCACATGCATCTTCAAAAGTAAAGCGGATATATGGTTTAAAAAAACTCGAAATTAAAGTACCAAACAAAAAGAGACTAAGAAATAATAGAAACTAATCACAATGACTGAGCTAGTAAAGTATAGCATTGTCCTTGATTTCCTCTAGGAAAACTGAAACTCTTTATATATGTAGGGTGAGCATACATGTATACTCAATAGAGAAAATAATGTAATGCATGAAAACATAGGGTATATGATATTGTCCCTATGAGATAATAGTAGAAACTGAAAAACCTACTAATGAATACCAACTAGCCCAACCTATCCAAAGCACTCTCACCAAATATCGCAATTAAAGTAATTTAATAGTATAAGCACATAGAAATTTGGTAACTCGGCACCACTTTCCCACTGGTAAACTGCTCATCCCTAAAGGATAACATATTTATGCTAACACTCTTCCCATTCATAGTCCCAATTCCTCAACCTGCCCACACACACCTAGCCTTAAAAACCCCATACAATCCCACCCTCAAAAACATGGCCTACAACAACCTTGCCTCTTGCACGAAGACAACTAGGCCTCCTCCCAAAGACACTTGGGAATGCAATACTAGATCGAAAAACCTATGCCTCCCATCCAAAATAAACCTATCTTAAGGAAGTTAGACTATGTTAAGCCTCAATCCATTACATCCTTCTCGTATATGCTCAAACAGTACGAACTTGATGAGTGTTTGAGGGATAAATTTAGTAAATAACCATTCATCCTCCAACCAGGAAGTTGGGAAACACACCGGCCCCCATGAAATGGATTTTTTCATCACTTAGTCATCAAAAAATGGGGGTAAGAATTTAAATCACAAGAAACTACAATTTATTCATTTATATGTATATAAAAAATCTAATCCCAATCTATGGGTCCCCAAAACAAACAACAAAGTCATACAAAACCACATTTTTTATACCCCCATATACACAACAACAGAATAACCACTATATATTCATAACCCGAATCCTTTTCATTTAACATGTATCCATTTATGAATAATGGTATTCACTTAAATTTATTTCCAACACTACCAGGAGACTACCAACCACAACCGTATAAAAACAACAACAAAAACAGATTTGAAATCTGAATATATGCCACCTGTCCAACCACTACCAGCTATTATTCTTCAATATTATTCCACAAAATCCTATTAATTCCCTAATATAGACTCATTGGATACATGTCTATAAGCACACTATATTCCCACTTCCCAACGTCTCTTTATGACCTCATCACAAACAAAGTTAGTCCCACTGCCTACAAGTCCATCCATTCCACAGTCAATTTGTCTCTCAATCTAGGATACCAACACACCACCTGTACCGCCCCACACAGAATCTCATAATAACTACCATTTGAACCAGAACCCCACTACTTAGTGTCCCACTCCCTTCTCACATAACCTATTCCTCTTATCACAACTATACCAATAATTTTTCCCCCAATAGCTGCACCACAGAACTCAATAAAATCCCAGTAGAACACAACTCCAATCCACCCATATCAATAGTATGTATATATATTATGATTTGGAGAAACTGTTCATTAATAACATTGAACAATTGGGGTGATCATACAAGGTTCTTCATCCAGATTCATCAGTTCCAATTCACCATGAGTACATGGATTAGAGTAATTCATGCAATAGATGATTATCATACATCTTAACAAAACAAACTAGAAACCACCAATGTGAAACAAATGTCCACTAATGGCCATGAGTTTTTGAATTTATATTTCCCCAAAAACAAGAAATTATCAAAGATAAAAAATACTAAATGTTATCAAACATCAAACCACTCCCACCACATTGTTTCGTTAACTCTATCACATTTTGGTCATATCCCATTATTATTTATTTTTGTTTTAAGAAAAATATTCACTCATTTTTCAAAAGAAATAATTAGTATACCTACCTCACATGATGAAAAATTAAAGAGTGGTAAAAAAATCCGTACATGGATGATCAAATGATCGAAGATCCTCCTTGCACAAAGAATAGGGGATCGTGTGACTGAAGAAAACACTAAGAAAACTAAACAGGATTGGCTCTATCATAGGTGCATGAGTCATTAGGGAGGAAGGCTATAGATGAACCAATGTGAAATAGAAAACACACACAAAAGATTAGATACCGACATTGATGGTCTATATCCTATATTAAAGGAAGAGAATTCTCCAATAGTCATTAACATTGTATGATGGTTAATATTTCATAGTTTGTGTATCTCAAAGACACATAATGTTATGTTATTAAATATATACTTAATATCACTCTAAAATAACATTAAAATACACAAACAAGGTATTAAACTCAGTTTACATCCAATAACACATAAGAGGGGTGAAACTAGAAAACTAGGGAAAACTATAAATGAGTCACCGATAGGTGAGTCACTGATGCAGAACCACTGATGGGTGTGCTATTGATGTGAAATACCGATGTTGAGTCCCTGATGCCAAACTAGCGATGCAATGACCTACCGACATAATTAACTTCTCATTACTTGACCTATCGATGGCCTGACCTATCGACTCCTAGATATACCGATTCCCTAACCTACCGATGGATCGATCTTCAATTTCACTAACCTACTAGCACCTCGACCAACCGACACGGACGCCAAAGACTCACTGATGCTAACTCCAAAGACTCACCATTGTACTGCCATGTCGACACACTATCATGTCGATGCAGTGACATGCCAACACTTATGCCCTAAGCCACTGATACAAGAACTAGAAATTTGGAAAGCTCTTGAAATGAGTCACCGAATGCTCCCGACAAACCTCAAAAACTATATTTTCATAAAGGAAGGGCCAGGGGAAACCTGTTACTACACTAGTATACCAAGAATCAATTATTTAATTTATTGGATAAAGAAAAAAAAATTCAAAAATTAATTTACAACACTCGTGCTCATTTATCAATAACTCATACACACTAGACTCTGATTTAGACTTATCACAAGTCAACCTAATCTTTATAGCCATTATAATAGAAAAATTATAAAGGGTTGGGAACAAAAACTATGTGAGGGAAAATTATTCACATGAAATCAAGGGCCATATCAAAAGAATTTTAGAAAATATAACACCGGGAGAAATATCTTATTAAAAAAATATGAAGCAATATGGATTTTACATATGTCATGTTGGAAGGAAGTGTAATCCCAAATGAAAAAACTAAAGAATGAAATAAGAGTTTGAAATAGTAAATATGATTCATGAATCCTAATAAAGGGAATAAATATTTCTCATGACATTGAGACATAAAATAACGAGAAATTATGGAACAAAAATAAGCATAAGAAAATTATAGAAGTTGAAAAAATGTTAATGCTTCATAATGTAAATGGAAAAAATATTCAGGCATAACATATTTACATCACTAGACATAAATCCTTATCCAAATTATTATAGAATGATATAGGAACCCAACCAATTATAATATTAACATATGTGTGCCACATGAAATCAATCATTCACCATATCCCAAAGAACCTAAGGAAATATAATGGGGTTCATATATTTCCAAATGGTATCACATAAATTAATGATAGATATTATATTGGAATATATTAAAATTTAAAAAACCAAAAGGATTATTTCATATAATTTTTTACGGCTATTCATATAGTATAAATATATAGGACTCATAATTTTAATTGTGGAAAATGGAATTTTATTCATGAAAATGGTATTTTAATAAATAATTCCTCAAAATTTTCTAAAAGAGAAAAAATTACCCATCAAATACAAAAAAAAATTCATGAAAAAAACATGAAACAAATTTTTTTTAGAAAGGAAAAATTTATAAGTAATAACTAATTTTATCCCTAAAATAGGAATAAATATTACATTCAAATGAAAGGTGTTATGGAAGATAAAAATATGAAGTCGAACGGTATATGATTGTTTATATTTTGATAATAAATTTTCTGAATTGCACATCATAAAGAGAGTGACTAATATTTAACTTTACAAGTGAGAAAGGAATATATGAAAATTAATATAAATAAAATATACTTTTTATTCAATATACCGAAGGATAACATTAGCAGGAATATTGAACATGGATATTCCAGAAAAATATCTCATTAAGAATGAGTGGGAATTATTTTTAACATCATTAAATTTTATAAATAAATAATCCAATCAATTTAATTACCCCAAAAATAATATGTAGTGTAAAAATAGTAACAAAATTTAAAAGAATAAAAGCATGTTACAATAACAGTATCAAAAAATAAATAATCGTGACTAATGAAATGAAGTTGATTTAGGAAAAAAACAGTACATCAAATCCTAATATGGAAAAATGTTCTCTATACCCTGGTAAAAATATATATTAATCACCTATTTTAGAACCTTATTCATATATAACATTTTATAAACATAATTTATGATCATTTATTATAGTAATATCTGTTATTTATATGTTATCTTCATCAATGAGTGTTATTGGCCTTAAATGTTTGTTTAATACTAGTTTTATAACGGTAGTGTTGATTAATATATATAGACAAAAAAATTAATGATTAAAAGATAATTATAGGTATGTAATATATGTTTTATAATAATTTATAATGTAAAAATTTCATTTCATACGTATTTTTGTTATTATTATTGAGGATGATGTCATTGAAAATCTTGTTTATGTAATTTTAAAAAAATGAGGGGTAATATCTGAATAAGTTGTTAGATAATAATATTATAATTATATAAAAACAATATATTCTTATTATTATTCATTATTTTCATTAGTTAGGTTTTATTTTTTATCTATGATTGATATATATTCCATTGTCTATGTGGGTGATCAAACGAAACCATATAAGAACATGTAATAATTAATTGTTCAGTATCACACAGAATGCAATTATTTTGTTGTAATAAAATTATAAAATATCATAATAATATTTTTTAGATGGTATTAATATATTAACCATGATTTTACTATAGTAGGATATATAATAAAAAACATGAGTGATAATAAAAAATGATACATTCATGAAAGTGGTAGTTTGGACGTATACATGAGCGTCATGTCACTTTTCCATAGATTGGGTAAAATATAAGGGATGGTTTATAATTTCAATATCATAATAATAATTTAAATATCATATTAATCCAATAAATATAATATTAGAGACTTCTATGTATGGTCGTGATGAAAAATAAAGCACATCGTTCATAAAGGTTATAGTATTTACATACAGTTTCTTGCGTATTCCTTTTCCAAACGGTAATAGATAAAGGAAGAAAATGGATATTAAATTATTTATAACAACAATTATTTATAATATCAATACTTATTCTAACATATGTTTCAATATTTTATATGTTTTAATTGGTAATAGAAAAAAACAATTATGAGAGCTCGGTGGACAACATTAACTCTCCCTATGGATATTCCCACTTGGGTAACAAAATAAGGAACATTATTTGAATTTTTGAAAGACCAAGGGTTCTAGGACAAGTTAAAAGGGTTAATTATATTTTAGGGGAGATTTTTTTTTCAGAAATATCTATATATTTAGTGGATAAATGAGGTGGAGATGGTATCCTTTTATAGGTGCAGTGAATGCCATTTTTGTTAATATAATTTCAAAAAATAAAGGGATAATATGTTATTCATGTTATAGGGAGACTATGTAGAAAACAATTTAATGTGGGAGGAAATAAGAAAATTCCCCAATAAATCACTCATCTAACATTGTTCTTAAAAAAATTTATATTTTTTTAATCTTATATTTTCACTTATACGATTTGTGGTCTCTACCAGGGTAATTAATTTTCACCTAAGTAAGATACATTAATTACTAAAAATAAAATGATACAGATTACCTAAATTTAAAATAAAACTTCCATATATTAAATCAATATTATCAAATAAAATTTCTATATTTGATAAAAAATTATTTTATAATTCCCTCATGTAACACTAAAATACCCATTTTTAGAGAATAGTGAATTTTTAAGCATAAATGATATATTGAAGACACTATTGTCAATAAAAAATAATATTATTATATAAATTAGATTATTTATAATGAAATTATATTTATAGAAGGATAAAAAAAATTAAAATCTAAATTTCATATAGCAGAAATGTAATTAATTTTGAAAGGCTAAAAATAGTTTGTTTTTTTTCAATTTTTCTCTTAATATTCATAATGATAGAAACGAGTTTTATAAAACCGCAATAGTATTTTAAAATTAATGGTTACTATCAATAAATTAGTTTCTCATCACAAAAATATTTTATATAATGTTTTTGGTTGTAATTTTTTTACATATTATGGTTTTAGTGAAAATATTATTTTTCACTCATCACGTAAAAAATCTATTATTTTCGAAAAATCATAAAAAATCATATTTAGATAATTAATCTATTCTGAATTAAAAATTATTTTAATTTTATCTAATTAATATTATATGTATACTAAAAATAATTTTTATTTAGGATATAATAATGTATGGAAAAGTTATTTTTATCATAACATGATATTGTTTAATAATACATTTTTTATATAGTTTCTATAAAGTCATCACTTCTATTTATAAACACTAATTTGTAGTGACCCCAAATCCCATCATCATAGATCTTGGTCATATGTTATTACATTGTAATACCATACATGAAATCACATCTCTAATGACTAAATAATTTAGTTGTTTTAGTAATACAAATAAATTCAGGAAATTAAAATTACATATTAAACATTAAAATAAACAAGCTGTTTAATTTTAGAATTAAATTTTCCCCATTATAATATTCCTTCACCAAAATCATAAACGCTTCATGATATCTTGGGGAAAATGAAACTGTAGAAAGGGATGTCCTTAGACACTTATTGAGGGTATGTGTACAATAAAATCAATAAATTAATAAGTAATAATCAATAGAGCATGGTAAATAACAATAGTGTATGAAATTTAATTGATAATTTTTCAAAATATTAAAGGAATAAATAATGATAAAAAAATTCCATATAAATAATAACATGTCCTTGAAAAAGAATTCATTGATACTCTAACTAATCCAATAATCACATGGAATATGAATAATTGAATTCATAATGATGGAATTCATAATTCTTGACATATGAAACATACAATCGGTACCGTATTCTTTGACATCTATATACCACTGGGTTTGTGTTTCGAGGAATATAAATTAATGCATATGGCCTTGGAAAAAAATGAATCTTTTTTCCCATGGTAGCTACTGATGCAATTCAGGGGATATCTTTAACATATTCCCCCTAGTTACATAATTATAACATTTCATTCCTCATATTAATGGGGTAAAACATTATCAAAATAATCATTTTAATGACAAAATATTATACAAAATGTTTATGCATACCCCAATGAAATGAACTAAATCATTAACTATCTTTAGTAATTT
Organism: Viscum album; assembly: GCA_963277665.1. NCBI lineage: Eukaryota > Viridiplantae > Streptophyta > Magnoliopsida > Santalales > Viscaceae > Viscum > Viscum album. The sequence continues at coordinate 553,156,925 of OY728146.1, forward strand.
TATGCATGATAATAAATGTGTACATCCTCAATCAAATTTATTAAAAACTTAATAAATAAAGAATAAAAATTGTATTAATCAAAAAATCCCCAATTTATCTTACATAAAATATAGTATTGATTTCATAGAAAAAAATAAATATAATAAAAATTTATTAATATGATTTTTTATGGAAAATAACCATTTAAATTTGGAAATATTTTTTAAAAAATTGAAAATATTTTATGAATACATAAACATTAAAATAACATTTTAAAACTTGTGAAATATTCTAATTTTTTTTTACTATCCATGTTGATGAAAAAACACGTTCTTGTCATAATTGTTAAAATAAAAACTCTTTTTATATTTTTGATAATAGCCAAATAAGAATTGTTTTTTAAAATAAAATGAATATTACTTTTAATTTTTTTAAATAAAAAATATATAAAATTTTATTGAATAAATCGTTTTTATAATTTTGTGATATTTTGTGATATTTTTTTTTGAAAAAAATATATTTGGATGAAATCTTATTTTCAACCAAAGAGAGAGATAATGATGAATTTTAATAGAAAAATATTTTTTCAATAATTTTATGTATTAAAGATTATAAAAAATTCTCTATTACTAGAACATGATCATGAATAAAAATAGTAGAGTAAAAGACATTTAATTTAATTTATAATGTTTTGTTAATTTCACTAGGGTTGATTTACTCAAAATGAATTATAAATCATAATAAGATTATTAAACAAACCCTTACCACTTTGGTAACATTTCAATCACAATCCTCATGAAGTTAATAAAATAAAATGAAAACTTAAATAAAATTAATTAAAATAGATTAATAAAAAAATATGTCAAAAGGAACAATAAAAAAACACATAGAATAAATAATTTGGGATTTTGGCGTATGACACAAGGAAGTAAAAGTGACTTGAGAAATCCTTACCTCATGTTTTACTTCATTTGTATATTTTAAAACATGTAATATAAGATGAATAAGTTATTTTTAATTATATAACACCACCATAATCATATATACCATACCATATATGATTCTCTTAAAACATTTTACAATCAATTTGATAATAATATTTCATTATTTTCTTTGTTTTGGGAGTGAAATGTCTTCTTTTCTCATACATGTGTTGTCATGAATGTTATAATATCTGTTTATAGTTAATAGTTCCTTAATTTACTAAATTATATTAATGTAATATTTTTTTTCATTACATACATCCATGTAACAATTTTTTAAAATCAGACATTGAAAATCAATCTCATCACTTTGTACAGACGATAGACCATACACAAACATGAGCGATGATATCATTCTCTTATGGTTTGAAATTGTAAGTAAGTGTATTATATCTTAATTTTCATGAATTTTTATAATTTCATTAATAACATGTATATTAATAAAATATATCTTATTATATTCCATGTAAATAATTTCAAAAAAACAAATCACATTACATCATGAGGCGGTAATCCGTCATACAAACGAGTGATGACTTTATTTTTTGAAATGAGTGTAATATAAGAATATTGAATTGATGTTTTATTTATAGATATATAATTATTTCATAAATATTATATATATACACACACAATTATATTATAATTATATGAAACCATGAGAAGTGTTTTTGGAAAATGAGTTATATTTGTTCGTGAGGTGGCAGTCTGTCGTACACATGATTGATAACATGGTTTTCATTTGGTGGAAGTGGAGACGAATAAATAATATTCTATATACATAATAAAATATCATTATATTTGTGATAGTTGTGTTATTATATAATATTTTTATGACATAATGAAAGGATTGTAAAAGAAAAAAAAAATATAGACTTTAGTGAAGACAATTACCTTGTCTTAGAGAACCCTGCTTCAGATCTATTCTTATGAACCCTTGGGTAGGACTTTTGGTAAAAAAAATTTGATATAAATTGAATCTAAAGATCTATGTTATAACATTAATAAGTTTTTTTTTCAATAAAAATGTCGAGAGTATTGTGAATATGCGAGGGTAATTTGATCACATTCATAATTGGGGAAACGATACCTTCTTGGAATTGAAGTGGAAATTTATCCAAAAGATTCCAAAATGATAAATTAATTCACAAGAAAAAATATTCAAAATGTCCCGATATTATATATTTGGAAATATAATGTGTAAATATAGAATTAAATAATATTTTTACAAGTACGTAGGTCTGATTTAAGTATATCACATTAGTTTAACCACCCAATAATCCCATTTGTACATTCATCATAGTCATTTATTTTTTATAGATTTTAAAATATATCATTGTAAAAATTTATGTTTATAATATTAGATAATATTTATTATTCATATTGAAAATATGGAATATGTTTTTCTAATTTTAATTTAGATAATTTTTAGAATCCAATTAAAAATTATACTCCCAAATGCGATGACAAAGCGTGGTTCAAACGAGAACATTATCTTATGCTTGGATATTTTTTATATTGAAATTTAACAAAAAAGTTATCCAAATGACATAACTTAGTTATCATGTAATATAATATATTTAATATTACTTTTAAACCTTTTTAAAAAATAAATTATCATTGTTAAAATATTAAAATAAAAGGCATTTTAAATAAAAATTAGTATTTTTCACTTTTCATCGAAAAATAAATCATTCATAAAAATGTAAATTAATAATTATATTATAAACATGGAATCTAGAATTTTTTTTTTAATTTTTCTGATAAATTATCAAAAATCTTTAATAATTACTTTTTAATTATTTGTGAAATGCATTACTACACCTCATTTTATAAAATCCAATTTTTTCAAAAACACATTTTTTATTTGGAATGATTATTAATTTATTTATAATCAATTGATAACCTTGTAATTTTTATTAAAAATATTTTAAATGAATTTACATAATTTATTTATCACCATTCATATCCACCAACTTAACATCTAGGTTACAATGGTCATGCTTAATTAATAATATTTTAATTGATTCTTGTGTTTCATTCAAACATGGGGTTGTGTGAATTGAATTAATTAGAATCCTCGGAATTTAAACCACATATCAATAAACTATTGGTTGAATGTTTAAAATTAACCACATGAAATCTCATTTAATTAGGATATTTAGTTAAAAATATTCTTGGTAAGGCAAAATGGAATGTATGAAGATCATCTCGAATAACACATAATACGTTTCAATATAGGAGAACATTGCTGGTAAGTAATGATATGGACATGGAAGAAACAACTAACCCCAATAATTAAATGGAAGTTATAAAGATAGTAGATGGCATGATAGTGAATAATTGATGGAAATTTATGGACCTAAAAATTATAAATATTAGATTACATAATTGTAATATGTTTCATCTGATATGAAGGTAATACGATAACATTTTTGTTTCATGAAATTTTTCATAATGTTGTTGAATTATTTTACCATCTATAAATATATGGAAATATACCCACATTACATCATTATATTTCATAATAAAAAATTCTATCCTTTGGTTATGCTTTGATCAATATTCAAATCATCTCGTACACTCTGAAATGAATATCCAACTAATACATTTTTATATATGAAACACTTTGAACATATTATCAATATTACACGTAATTCCTCCTTTATCAAAATAGTTTACAAAAAGAAAATGGTTATTAGATTTTATAAAATAAAAATCAAGGTCAAAATTGCCAAATTCTATATATATTTGACCATGAGACCCATCTAAAATTTGTATTTCTAAATTCAAGGTCCCAAATTTTGAAGGTAGGTCACTAAATCAATATTATATTCCATAAACAATACAAAGTGTCTCTAAATGTCACATTCCAAATATGTGAATAACATGACCACCATAATAACTTAAGGGAAATTGAATTCATACAAAAGATATTATATCTTGACGTCATTTATTCTCCATAAATCAATACATGCATTAATCTACTGAAAAAGATAATATAAACCATCAAAACACAAACTATTTTCATAGTTACCAATACCATCTCCTAACCATCCCATTATCTCTATAATCTCAGCATCAGGAATATATTAAGGTTAATCATCCATTAATCATGTGTTTCCAAATTGGTTTAACTTTTCATAAGATCACTTTTCATTTTTATTAGTACCCATCAACATACTCTCTCAAATTCAAAAATAAATAGTACTGTAGTACAATAATTATATATATTTCATGATTCTTATAATAATAATATCATTGATTATATAATCCTACAAAATATTTCATGAATAATAAAAGAACATTAATCACTCCACTTCATCTATGGTAACTAAATAAGCTTGATTGTGATCACTTTGGTTATTTTGAGGTATATTATCATGACTATTTGGGAATTCATTAGGGTAGTTCCCATGTTAATACAGTTGAATAATTTAGAATTTTATATTTACTTTCAACTCATACAATTATGAGGATGGTATAATTTCTCAGTATGTATTTACCAAACTCTCATTCCCTCCATGAATATACCAGGTTCATTCTTTCTATAGTTATCATATATGTGAAGACCATTCATTAACTTCTCACCATTATAATTTTTTTATCAATCATCATCTTCTTATCTGTAATCCATTTGAATCCATTATAATTATATAAATATTTCTCTATCTCGATATGACATGATAGTGTGAATTCATTTGATAGAGTTGTATAGGTGGGTTGATCCAATTATAATATTGGATTAATAACAATAATGAAATGATCATTATTGCTATTTGGATTATTTTAATTGATATGTATCCCATTACATCATCTATAATCCATTTCAAATCGATGAGTTACAATATATTAAATTAAAGCATAATGAAACATGAGGTATAACCAGTAGAATAGTTAACATAAATTGAAAATTTTAATAAAATATAATCTCATAACAATAATCATTGTTTATTTAGGGATACATTTATTTTAATATACATCTTAATGGATGGTAATAAAAATGTGAAATATGCTATGAAAATATCCCAAAAGTGTCAAATTAAGTGTGTAGTAAGGTTGATTATAGTACAATAGGTCACAATCAAGTAAAACCCAATCCACACTTTTTGGAGTAACTACCCCTAAGGTACATATATACCAAATCCACGGCCACTGGTAGTATCCAGGTATTCATGTATAGTGTTGAAAAACCACATAATATCTTAATTTTTAAAAATTAAAAAATTTTATTTACATATCTTTAAAGTACGTCATAGGATTTTGTTCCCAATTTTCTTCCTAATTTATGTTCCCATGGATTCAACTAAACTTCCTCTAATTCATAATATTGTGACCCCAACCCCAATAACCTAGAGCCATTGTCTACTTCATTACCTTAAAATAAGATAAATGTAATCATATATCGATGTATCGAAATGTTTAATAGTCTTATTAAACATGATAAATACATGAAATTCACATTAAATTTTAGACATAAAAATACACATTGTTTTTTTATAACATCATTATTCACCTTATCAAATCCTAGAATATCAATCATGAAAACTTCTATGTATCCTACATAAACTGAAACATATGAAATGGGTGTACTCATATTCTAACTAATGGAAACAATAAAATGTAATCTATTATTACATATTAAATAATAAATATAAAATGATAAATAATTAACACACATTACATTGAATCAATATCTTGAGGATAATATGGTTGGATTAACTTATGATAAAATATTTCCATAAAACTAATTTTTTGAGATTGAAAAATTAATTATGGATATTATAACTAATATAGTAATCACATACATATCAATAATTTAATTCATAAGCATGGAATACAAAATGATATATATTAGAAACAAACAATATATTTATGTTTCCAGGATATCTAAATACAGTTGAGGCATTTGTCCAAGACATATAAGTAAATGTGTAAAGCCTCGAAAAAAACCCAATCTAGTTTTTCCCATAAGACCTACAGATGTGTCGAGGGGCTGTCTATAACTAGCACCCATACATATATTAATAATTATAATTAATTAATAATATGAAGGTAATGAAAAATAATCATAATAAACATTCACATTGAAATATAATTATAGAAAATTATAATACTTTTCCTAATCAAAAAAAAAATCCTAAACCATATTTAGTAATATGATTATTGATACTAAAATTTAACATCCTAAATCAAAATGAACATAAAACATCGAAATACGGAATAATTATTATATCAATTAAATATATTCCTAGTGGATCATAAATAAAATATAGGGTTAATGTCATCATGGAATATAAATAAAATAAAAATTTCATAATTTATTTTAATAAAATAAAATTTTAACATTGAAAGTGTTTTAAAAACAATTTCAGTAATGATTTAGAAAATAATTTTCCTAGATTTAAAAAATGTAGTCTATATGATGGTTTAAAATTCTATTCCCACCAATAACATTTAAAAAATATTTCAATCTCATTTTTTGTAAAATGAAAACATTAATCATTCTGAAAAAGACATAGAGAATCCTTTAACTGTAATTAAAATACTAAAATGGATAAAAATGACATTAATAAATCATTTTGAAAAATTAAAAATCATCCTTGAAAACTTTTTTGGAAAATAGTTGTTTTGATGGGAAATGAATTCAGACTGAAGTGAGATATATTGTAAGATTTTTAAAAAACCATTTTCTCAATAATTTTATGTTATAATTAGTATAAAAAATGTACTATTACCAGAAATATATCATAACTAACTACATGAGAGGAAAATTTATTAAATTTTATTTATAAATATAAAATAATTCCCCTAACGAGACCTACAAAAAAATAATCATGAATAGTTGAGAGATTTTGAAAAAAGAATTACAAATTGGTATAATTTGAATCATAATACCCATTAAAAAAATAACATGAAATGAAAAATTTTAATCCATGAATCTAAAGATGTTCATGATATAACATATCAGTATGGGAATTTTTTAAAACATACAAAATAAATATATAATGATTACAGTTTGTGTATCATGGAAGTAAAACCGATAAAAGACACACTTATCTCAGTTGGATTTTCACCATATGTATCCAAAAGTAACATATAATTAATATACATTAACCAAAATCATATAAATCATGTAATGACATGGGTTTTATTAAAAAATAAAAAATAATGTTTTATATCATATACGATATGCAACATTGAACCCTAATGTACCATGATTATTTAAATATGAAACTTTTAACCTAGCTATTAAGTTGTAAGGAATGAATAATATTAAATAAATAATTATATATTTACATATTTCATATCAATCATAAATTTTTTGTTAAAATCTTACAAACTAATCAAACTCTTTCTAGTAGTGTTATTTTTTCTTTAAAACACATTATCATCAAAAAGGATTTTTATTACTTCTAATGAGATAATATTATAATTAATATCTATAAAATTAAAAATAATTATTCTTAAAACAGAAAAATGGTTTTTTTTTAAAATGAAAATTAACATATGGTGGCATTTTGCGATTTTTCATAAAATATGGAATTTTTAGTGAACATTGATAATACCCATTTTTTTCATTTCTTTTGATAAATTCTGAAATTAAAAAGTCACATTAATAGTTTAATTTGAATTCAAGTTAATATAAATTTTTATTAGTTATATTTAATTAAATTATTTAAATTTAAATCATCTTTATTTCATATTTCATCATACTAATATTTTGTGTCTTAAAAACTCAGTTTTCTAAAAACTATTCAAAATTGAATAATGGGTTTCTATTACTATTAATTAAAATTAACCATATTTAGTAATGATTTAAATGAAAATTTTATATTATACCTCTATTATGAATTTAATTCATATATTAATTATTAATAGTTATATAGTTGTTGTAAAACCATTATTCCCGGGGAAACATAATTTTTGGATAATATGAACAATAGTTGTAGTAAATATTTATAACCACACAAAAATGAGAAATGTTTAATTAGGGGGAAAATAATTTAACCAGGATTAGAAAAATATAAACCTAGAGGTGTGAATAATTTTAAATTTATTTCAATATAAAAATTAATATAATTTTTCTTGTTACATTATAAATTATTAAATAATAATTTTGAAAAAAATGGGATTTTTCGTGCTTCAAAATAGAAATTATAGATAGAGAAATATATAATTTTAATCAAGAAACTCTTTTGTATTAATTCCATTATTATTTAAATAAACGATATTTTAAATAAATATTATAATGAAATATTATATATTATATATAAATTTTAATATAATTTAGTAAAGTGAAGATGTAATTTGAATATGTGTTGGAGAATAATTATTTTCAAAAAACGAGGGATTTCTCAATGAATGAAATTTATTTATTTAAAATTGAAAAATTACATATTTATAATATTATTTTTTTAAACTATTTTTTATTTTTAGAATCATTATGTTGAAAATATCCATCAAGGACTCTTTCATAATATTTTGAGACCATTTTATTTTCAGGTAAGAATTAAATATGGTACAAATTTAAATTGTGTATTATCACATCATAATGATCCAAAAGTGACATAATCAATTCTATGAAGTGAATCGAAGAGCAAATATATGTCTAAAATTAAAAATAATTTTATTTTTAGGTTATTTTATTAATTTTATAATGATTTTATGAAACATCCCAAACTAATTGTATATTTTAAGGTTTTAAAATCATTTCATTGAGAACATGATTTACTTACAAATTACTATGGATAATATTTTAATATGTTAGGCCATTATTCATATAAAATTTTTAAAACCAATCCTATTTGGAAGATACATATTTAAAAACTATGGTATGGTTTTTGGTTTTGATTAATTTATTGTATACAGTCTAAACCCAATGTTTTGGAAAAAAATATAGTACCCTCTCTTTTCTTATGTAAACCCTCCCATTCAACCATTAATCAACCAAAAAATGTGGATAATGTACTTAATTTGTCAAAACATATATAGAGTGATTCAATTGTTCCCTCATTCTCAGAATATATAACTAATAATATTTTTGAATCACCGTCTCAAGGTATGGTATTTTCACTATCTTCTATACCATTTGAGCACCTTCTTTTGATTTTTCAATTAGAATTTCAAAGGAAAACATTATCATGACAAAATAGATATCCCAAACTATAAATTTTATTTACTATCAATGAGATATAATTTATCTCCTCTCATTATTTAATTTACAGATATTTTCGTTGTGCCGAAATTTAGTAGGGGAATTCCGCCCTTATATTTATTTCAAGCACCTTATTTTTAATTAGCCATTTGAATATCAGTTGGTTAAAATTTCATGAATTTATAAGTATTCATATAAAAGATTTTTTTTTCTAATAATGATATATAATTTATCACATATCATTATTTCATTTACCTATGTCATTACTATGCTGAAATCTAGTGACAAATCATATCTTTCGCCACATTATTCAAGAATATTCTTCATTTTATGGCTTTTATTTCCAATTAATAATGTTTTGATAATTTATAGAAAATAAATATTACAATCCATATGATTTAAAATTTATGAGATTCCCCTTTCTATTTCATTAAAATATTTTATGAATCATCAAGTATTGTTGTTATGCTTCCAAAATTTCACATAAATTTTTCATTTTCAAAACATTGTGTTTTGAATACCATCCTTATTTGTAGTCAAGCATATTCACCTAAACATAAATATACTCCATTGATTTGGTAATTCATCAAATGTATTCCAAAAACTTATTTAATGGAATTAAATATGGTGAAATATGATCATATGTTTAATGATCTATATGGATCACATATCAATTTACAAGACATAAAACCAACATGTGTGCATAGAATTACATAACACTCAAATGAGTTGGGTACTATTATAGTCTCATGACATGTTATTAATGGGAATAGGGAGTGAAACTAATCCATCCTGTGTCTTCATCTACCATGTTATATTGTTTTGGAAAATTTTATTTTACCTATGTTTATGATTCAATGTTTAAATTTGTTTCCACATTACCACATTCTGTTTATGTTAGAATTATATATCATTCACCATGGATTTTTTTATAATAATAACCCTTAATTCATGTCCCATTGAAATTATAATTGTCTAAAATTTAATACATTCATCAATATATTATATATTTATTCCATTAATATGATTTATATCCTATCCCTTTCTTTTATACACCCAAGGTTATCCCAAGTAGTTTTTGAAGAATTATAATTTATAAGTGTATGTAATAGATATTTTAAATAATGTTTTCATATCATATTTTATAAGATGTTTTGATATGTACCTATTTCCCAAAGACAATATACTTAATTATATTCTTGTTTTTATTATGTGTATTATTATGTAATAAACAATGAATTAATGTGTAATGAAGAAAAGGGTAGTAATTTTTGTTATCATAGAAAAGTTTAGTATTAGGAGATTAAGATTAAAAAACTATATTAAAAGACATAGGGATAAGACTAAAATTAAGAAGACATACATAATTTTTTTAATATATAAAGTAAGTGGGGTCAAAGAAAATACATCACATCCTGTATAAAATAAATTGATGTGGATCTAATACATATTTACCTATATGCAACACTTATAATCACCCTATTTAGCTAGACTCGATCAGGAACAAGTGGAAAAAAGTTCGCTTCCTGTAAATCAAGTTTGACACTACCAGGGGATATTATTTCTAAGAATAAAAAGTTCCTTAAAACCCATTATTTACTGAAACAGAGGACCAAAATAGGACATTTTAGGAAATATATAATGGAGAACGTAAATAAAATCCTATACATTCATAATTTAATTAATATGTATCTTTTTTGATTTATACCATTAATGTTCATAGTTCCCCTTTAATGTATTAAATTGTTTTAAAGTAATCATACATAATTTTTCATTTATTATAGTTAATTTATTTAATTTAGTGGGTGAAATCTAACAATCAGTGGGATGGGAGATGTTATGACTACAAATTGAGTCACCTAACATTGTGGAGAGGACGTAATAAAAATCATGATTACGCTAAAATATATTTTAAAAATAAAAAATAACTATTATAACATAGTTCAATATATAAATATATCAAATAAGAGGAGAATAATTTATCATGCACGTTCATCTAATGATTGTGATAAAGTATACAATATTATATTTATTTCTTGTGAATAATGTGAAAGGGAATAGAAGGGAAATGCCACAATTGAACTCAAAAATGTTTTATATGTAAAGAAATTTGGTGTAATGTAGCTAGTTTCTATAAAAACAGATAAAGTGTTTACTAGTGTGGTATCTATTAAATACTACCTAAACATTTTTTAATGTCTTATGTTTTTCTAATATAGAAACTATTCCAGTCAATTCCCTATTCTAAGGGTTATATCCGAGAATAAGTATGGACCTATGGAAATAGTTATAGTTTAAGGATTGAAGTTATTATGTATTAGTAGTTGTGAATAATGTAATAGAATTAGTATATAAATGAAATTATAGATAAAAGAATCATGAAGCATCTATGAATTTTTACATACTAATTTTTTCATTAAGGATTGAAAATATATGATAAATGGTATCGAAAAAAAATTTATTTTTCAAAATGGTGAAATTTAGTTAAACACATGATTGAGTTATTGAAAAGGATGAATATGTTTTTGATGTTTGGATAAACCTAAAGAGCCATGGGTTGATTTGTATAAGTCTAATATAATTTTAATATAACAGATACCAATTTGAAGATTTATATAATGTATTTTTTTCATGAATAAGGATACATTGGGAAGGATATTATAAGATTTTTTTAATTTTGAGGTGATTAATAATATTTCAAGAGATGATTTAGTGGGTTGAGTTATATATTACCAATTGGTTTAATAAAAATAATTTTTTGTTGAATAATTATATTACATTTTTATAAATATAAGATGAAGGGGTTGATAAAACATTTAATGTTAAAACATCCATTATTTTTGATATTATTTCTGTTATCTAGTATATAATGGTATTTATCTATGGAATGATCTATGTTAACCCTTTAGGATTTTTTGTTGAATTTTTTAGATTTATATATTAAGAAAAATTAATTTCTTGTATTATTTCAATTTATACATTCCATTTTTGGAGTTATAATGATTGGATGAATACTTTTTCATTCTTTGGGGGATTATGTGATCCAATAAAAGCTCATTATAGTGCTACAAGGATAAAAAAAATCATATTGATAATTCATCATCTAGAATAAAGAAGAGATTATACTAGAAATTGATTAATGGATGAAATTATACTTGTAAATAAAATATATTTCCTTGTATTCTTAGTATAAATAGAAAATCAAGTCTTTTACACCAGGAAAATAAACATAATATAAAAATGATTTTATATATTAAATTTTTTAATAAAGTCGTAGAATTTTTACCCATCTTAGAATAATGGTTTTGTAGTCATTTAGTTTCTCCTAACCATGTTAACTATCATTTACTGGTAGGCCATGTGAATTATTTTTTCCTCTTTTAGGACTATATTTTCACATTCCAATAATATTATCATACTTGGAAAGCTATTTCTGTGACAACCATCATAATTTTCACTCACTCTTTTCAGGTGGATGTAATGTTAACCCTTTTTATAATTTATGTTTTTTAATAAAGATATTTTCAAGATGAAAAAAAATTATTACTTAGATAAAATTAAAATTTGAAGGGGGGAATTTGTTAAAGTGGGGAATAAGGTAATGCCCTTTGTTTTTTATAAAAAAGAGAAAAAAAATGTCTAATAGATTATGTGATACATAAGACCAAACCAAAATAAACCATGATTATTTAAATATGACTATTATAACCTATCCATTAAATTTGATAAAATTAATATGAATAACTAATTTATTAAATATGTCTAAATTTATTAGTAATTTAACTTGATTGGATAGATTCTTACCAAATAATCCTTTAATATCTAGTAGTGTCAATTTAATATTTAAAAACATGGTTTCATTAAAAAGGAATTTTACTAATTCATTGGAGGAAATATTATAATTAATCACTCAAAAATTCAAAGAATCTTTTTGATAAAATGAAATCATTTTTTAATTATCCAAATAAAATATTAACATAGGATAATGTTTTTTGGATATTTTAGAAAACATGCATTATTAGTGAATAGTGAGAAATACAATTTTTAATTCCATTTATTTTGATAAATAAATCATTTAAATGAACCATTATTCCATTAAGTTTATTCATGGATAACATAATTATATTATATTAAACTAATTGCATTTAAATAATAATTTTAGAATATATTATAATAATTTTAATTGAAGTCTTAAAATCTATTTTTCGAAAAGTGTTTTAAAAAGAATAATTTTTATCAATTATAGTAATTAAAATAAAATCTAATGTGGAATTATTGAAAAGAAAATTGTAAATAATTTTTCTATCCTTATGAATTTAAATTTATATAATATATATTTCTCTTTATAGGATTGAAGTAAAATCTATTTAAAATTGAAAAATTAATTTTTTTGAAAACCATTATCCATAATAATTATTGGTTTAATAATTAAATTATTCCACCTCTGTAAACTGATAATGATTAAATTTATTAAATATGAGTAATAATCATAATTAATATTAGTTAATATGTTTAACTCAATTTTTGGACAATATGATTAGTAACCTTATTAAATATTTACATCCACGATAAAAGGAAAGAGGTTAATTAAGGTTAAAAATAAATTAATAAGGTCTAAAAACAATGTAGACATAGGTGTATGAATATTTATATCTTCATTTCAAATTAATAAATATTTTATAATTTTTTACATTATAAATTATTTAACAATTATTTTTATAGAAATAAGATTTTTGATGTGTTAAACCATAAATTGTACTTATTATAGTATATATTTTTAATCATGAACCAATTTTTTATTAATACAAAAAAAATAAATAATTTTTTTAATTATATATTTCTTTTAAATATAATATAATAAATATAACTACTAATATAATTTTTTGTTTTGAAAATTTATGTTTTATAAGGCGTAGAAAGGAGTTATTTCAAAAAACCCCACATTTCTCATAAAATATATATTATTGATTAAAAATTCAAAAATAACATATATGTAAAAGTATTATTGTAATATAAATATTATTTTTTGAATCATCATGTAAAAATATCAAAATGATTAATTTTTCAAAATTTTATAAGAATATTGAATGTTCAAAGAAAATATAGCTACATTTCATATATACATAGTGTATTATGATGTCCAAATATCACAAAAATTATTTAATTTATTTAAAGGGTATCAAAGGAAAATTCTATGTTAACAATTAAAAGTACATTGATTTTTTTGTTATTTTATAAATTTTGTGAAGCATATACGAATCCTCTAAAACATGTATTGTAATGTCCCAACCTGACTCACCACTAAACCAGTGGCCGGGCCAATCACCACATGAACTCATGCACGGCTCCCCATATGCCAGAGGTTTCTAACTAGCAGCGAGGGTCTAAGGATAGTCTATGGGGGAGATTATACCCTCTTATCAGATTTGCACAGTGTTATATCAGTGTAAATAAAAACAATGGAAATAAATAGTGGAAGCAGTCTAATAAATGATAATGCAATGGAAGGTATATTTTAGAATTCTTGTACAAAGAAATAGCCAACATCAATTATGTAGGAGATGTATTCATGGCATGATAATGAAAAAAAATGGAATATAGTGGACAAAACAACATTCTGAACATTCCACTACAAAAATAAATAAACAATGACTCCAAGCCCCAAGGGATGTTTCTTCAAGAATCCCGAGCTTCTGCTTGGTCCTTTGCTCATATCTTCCATGTAAATGAAAACAGCAAAATCTTGCAGTCAAATAGAATATACTCGGGTACCCCAGTTCAACGGAATCCAGAGTAGGGTGTGAGATATAAATCTCAGTAGGTCGGGACCACCAGTGTCTACCCCAAATCCTGACAATAAATAAGTAATTTATACAGTTCAATCATGCATTATTATGGTAAGTAGTACAATGTAACTATATACCCAAGTACATACCTCATCCCTCAACTGCTGTCTGAACCTATATAATACTTTTTTCATGCCTACACAATAGTAATTAGACAGTCATTTTTATTTATCAATTATTTAAACCACTTTAAACCACATAATTCTTGTGATCCAGACTGAGCCCGACATTCCCTGTATAACTCACTCACCACATATGCCTCTAACGACCATCTAAGTAATCAATGTTAAGACCAAATATAAGATCGTTATTTGTATTGGATAATGGGTCATAATATATTCAATTTAATCTTTTATATACTATATATGAGCTCATCCACCATGAAAATAGTGATTCGCTCTTCGGTCCACCCCCTAATAGTGATTCACCCAATTAGTTGATGAGTATGAACCCATTATCATATTCAATTCACAAATAATAATGTCACAATAGTTTTCATAAACCAATTAATTCCTTTCATGTATGACCAATTGGACCCACAGTTTAAAGCTAATTATTGGGTGTATAACATCATATCTAGCACCCTGGGGAGTATTTGAAGCGTCAATCCATGTCTCACAACCCATGGGTATTTAGAGCATTAGTCTTAGACCCCTAAAAGAGTATTTTCTTTCTAGATGGGTGTAGAATACCACATCTAGCACCCCATGTGTATTTAGAGCATCTGTTCCTATCTCACAACCCATTTATCAATAATACATATATATTTATCATTGGTGTAGAACGCTATATCTAACACCCCACAACCATTCATTATTTAATTCATAAATAAATTAATCCAGTCCGTTAATTAATTCAAAAAATAATTAACAACATAAATCGCCCATCAATAGTCAACCATTAATTAACCATTCAACATCTATATAGTAAATAATTAATTAACAATTAATTATTCATATAAATCAACGTAAAAAATTAACTGAGCATTTAATTATCCAAATTCATTAACAAGTCCGAACCCGTCCACAGAAATAGTGATTCATCCAGGACATTAATAATTTACATGCACATCATAATTATCAAAAAACAAGCTAAAAAAGACCATATATTTGTCAACCATCACACACACCATCTAATAATAAAAAACAACTCTATCTAAGACAACATAATGCATGGAAATCTAACATGCATCAAAAGGTACCCATGGCCAACAATCATAACAAACAATTAATTCTTAATCTTAATTTAATGCATTCAAATTAATTAATTCGACAATTAATAAATTAAATATAATCTATTTAACCAATCTCTAGTTAATTAACCATTTCCATTTCCATTTATCATGTAATTATTATTTCATCCATTAATTATGACCAGTTTCTAATTTATATTCCAGACATTTCAAATATTCAATATTCTCAATAATCAGTAATAGCTACAATTGTTATTACAACTCAAGACATGATAATTAATTCTATAATTAATTTCCCTATTACCCAATCTTCCCATTCGAATCATTTAACTATTTAATCATATCAAATTATCTAAATTTGTAAAACATGCTTAAAATCAACACATGTTCAAGTCATCATTTATCTCACATAGGTGGCATAATTTAATAACATAAAAAGTGTCATGTATAGAAATATCATAATCAACTAAACTCTCATTCTAAAATTATTTAAAAAGCTATAATTCGTAAATAAAGTGATTGGGATTTGGGACCCCAACTTGGGGTGGCACCATTTTAAATCTGAAGTACTTTAATATACTTGGAAGAATTCAGTCCACAACGGGTCTGCAATCGCACGCCTACACAACATATATATATATATATATTCACGCACGTGCCCTGAAAAATATAAATAAAATTATAAATATTAAAAGAGGTACTCGGAATCGAAGCAGTACGAACCAAAGAACCAGTAACTAGGTATCGGGGACTCTTAAAAATTATCACACCCTTAATTGAATGATGTGAAATACTACCATGGTTAAATATCCTTAACCAAAACATGAAGGAAAAGTGAAAATGAACTCATCTACCTCACCTTTGTCGGCAGATACTGGTATATGGTCCAAAGGGTCCAGAGGAGCCCCATGCACATCCCTAGAACCGATGAAACAAGTAATCCCAATAAAACACGATCAATATGATTTTGGCCAATGAAATAGGGTGAGGGAGGAGCCAAACAGCTATTACGAATCACAAAACAAATGAAGATGGACTCACCTCACTTAGACATACAAGATTTGAGATGACACCAGGAGGATTTGATCACTTTAAGAGGATCCGTCGAGGGCGGTGTAGTGCACATCAAAAGAGGGGCCTAGTGAATTTTGGTTGGTCCACCAACATGGTGGTGCGCCACCCTCTAGTTCTCTCCCCCAATTATCAATTACACCCACGATAAAAAATATTCTTTATATAATAATTATAGAATTTATTATTCTCATTTAATATAATGTTACTTCATTAAATAACATTTTAAAAAAATGTTTCACAATTAATTCTGAAAACCTTCATTAATCATCCAATAAAATTAATACAATAATAACAATAAAATCTTTATTATTATTATTATTAAATATATTATTTATTTAAAATAAAAAAAATCATTTTAAAAACTGGATAACCACACAGCTAACTTGCACCATTTGACTACCCGTGCACTACACGATATCTATATTTAAAATGGTTTAATTAAATTAAACCGAACTCCACATTTACTCCTTATTTAATATTACCATTTAAAATTATTATCCTTATATAATTCCCAACTCATCATTATTTAATTAATTATCTCAACAAAAATTAATTTAATAAAAACCTCCGCATCGTAGCGATTAAATAAATTTTTTTGACCATTAATTTAATTAAATAAAACACAAAGAGTAATCCATTATTATTATTATTATTCATATTAATAATAAAAACCACTCATAAAACCATAATAATATTAATTGCATTGTTATTTTTATTATTAGTCAACCATAGATAAAACCCAACACCTCTTATTAAATAAAATCAATTCTTTATTAATTACGAAACTCATAATTGAATATACGTTTCTTTGAGATACCCAAAAGCCTCATTAATTTCATATCAATAATATACCTCGTTAATCATCCAAATAAAATCATTTATCATAAATGTTACACCCATTTAATTAAAAACTCTTCTTAATTAATTATTATCTTAATAAACATTTCCTAATTAATTATGAAACTCTAAATTTTTTACAATATCATTAATATGATAAAAACTCCAACCAATGACCAATAATTTAATTTTCATGATTATAATTATTATTATATTCATAAAAAAATAATAATAATCTCATTAGTATTATTTTTCAAACTTTTTGACAAACCCAAAACCACTATTTAATAACAAAGATTCATTAAATATTAAAGTTCTCATTTTCTTAAATATTTATCTATGAAGCCCAAAAATGTCATTAAATTTTCATAAATAATTTTCTCCTTTAACTTGAAATTCAAATATCAACACAGAAAAATAATTTATGACATCATAATAATACTAATAACATTATTATTATTATCACATTCATCTATTTAATAATAAATGGTCCTTCAATAATTCTGAATCTATTCATTGAAATAAAATGGTTCTTTGATAAATCCATAATCCACATTAATTTCTTCATTTTTTATTTAATCAGTTCTTTAACAATCATTTTATTAAAAACCACAATAATAATAATAATAATAATTACTTCATTATTATTATTATGAAAACATTATATTAATTAAATACAAACTCTCATATAATATTATTTAATTAAATTAAATAATTTATTAAATAGGGTAAACAGAGTGGGTTGGAACACAACAGTGTGCTACCCATATAGATCCATTAAAGGGGAATTTCAAAATCAGTGTTCCCGAGACTCATTGAGACACCAGCGAAAATTATTGTGTAATTACAAAAGTTTAAAAATGACACTTTTAGGTACTCCAACACTCGAAATAAAATTCTATAGCTCGGTTTAAAAAAACGACCCGTTGATAAACTGAAAAATATTTAAAAACATTCACATTTTAACCCGTTTCAATAACATGTGACTTTACAATATACCCCCTTAAAATATTATCATCTTCTAGAAGCCATTGGGAACCTCAACTAAAACAACTGATCTACCAATGTCATTTAATCTTGTTTGATGTGATGTGTTGTGTTCCCAATGCCAAACTCACCTTTAACCCTTCAAAGGCCTAATGGGAATGCCTTTGAAACTAGACCCAATGCTCTGTTTATAGCGTAAACATCGAAAGAGTTCTTATATCTTGTGTCATTATAAGGACCTCTTCAACAAAAACAGTTGAATCTCAATCAATCAATAGAACACGTTTGACATGCTTTACTCAAAAGTTGTCACAGACCCAAAACCCCATTTCACCCTTTATCCGAAGAAGTTCCTTTAAAACTATCCAAAACCATCCACATGTAAAATGAAGTCCTTACCCGACCTCTGGTGAAATTTCCATGTCAATTCATCACAAGGATATTTTAAAACAACCATTATACAACCCAAAAAGCATAGTATCCCAAATAATCAATGCATCTCACGTACTACCCAGCTAAAAACCACTCTTCAGGCCCAACAACATTTAAACTATAGCACATCGTAAGACCAAAGCTATCTTAGTGTCTTCATGAAGAAGTCAAGACAGGGGAAATGCTCGTCATATTCAGAAAAGTTTAATAAGAGAAAAGAAATTTCATTAAGAAGATCAGTTAAATTATTACCGGACAACTCTGTTATAAAAGATCGACATCACCTACTGACATGTTTATCGAAAACGATGAAACGATACCCACCATAGGTTTATCCATGACATCATAATAAAAAAGCTTCCGCTCACCAGCACAAGTTTTTAGAACACATTAACGCATAAATTTTACATTCTTTGAACCAGAATCCCAACTTCAAACATTGATCATAAAATCCATAACATAAACCTATCGGTGTGCCAATACTGCAGAGTCCCAATAAGTCCTCCCAAGCCATGGGATGAACTTACATTAATAGCCTAGAACTTTTTATGGGTACTACCTACCATGGATAAGCCACATATGATAATTAATGTCGACCCTCTCTCTTTGTTACATAAAACCAAAAAAACAAGATTCAAAAGCTCATTTTTTTTCATTTTATCCATTTTAATTAATTCATTTCATCCTTTCATCATTTGAATTAATTTCAAAAAACACACAAGTACTTTTTCACAAAAATACACTTGGTTTTCAAAACAATTCCCTATACCAAAATAAGCAGGATATCACAAACACCCTATTTAAACATATTACATTTAGTGTTATTCAAATATAAACATGCAATTTAGCATCTAAATTCCTTTTACAGAAAAGGAGACCTCCAACATTCGCATTTATTTATTTTGTTTTCTTCAAACGAAACCCCAAAATGGTTCATTATAATCAAAACTCTTCAAAATTACATTAAAACACATTTTCAAAACATACTATGGTTATATGGTTTAGTCATGTGGTTGGCCATCTACCAATCGATAAGGCACCCATACACCTTATCACTAGCAGTTGTCTCCCATTTATCACAATAAACATTCATTTAGCATTTTAACTTTAGAAACCCTTTATTATATCAAAACATTAATAGCATGTTAGCATAAGAAGTAACACAACAACATGATATAACACAAAATCTTGGAACAACAAAAAATACTTCTAATAACTAAGGTAGTATGGCATATAAGAACTCAAGAACATGAAATCTATCAATGAAACATGCTATCTAGAGGATCATGCTAAAGCAGATCAAAACATGGCATTACACCCAAGGAATATAATACAAATTAGCATGCATCCTACTAATGCATCTAAATGGCATGTCATATGCATGACATGTGAATCTTTAAGTGACTAAGATGATGCATGTATGAAACTTCCTTTCCATATCAGTCCAATATTTTTTTTAAAAATAACAAAATCAATAATCTGTCTAAAATACGCCAGTCACTCAAGGTGAAATCATATAAACTTTATTATTTAATAGTAAAAACATCAATTCTCATCCCTGTCCACATGGTCATTTCCCGTACATGGGGTGATTAGTCCCAAACACAACTATTAACCGAAGAGATGACACAGTTCTAGTCTCCTGTATACTAACCGGAAAACAGTAAGACAAAGGAAAAGAAACCTCTCTTTGATACCACTTTGTAATGTCCCGACCCGACTCAACACTAAACTAGTGGTCGGACCGGTCGCCACATGAAATCAAGCTTGTTTCCACGTACGCCAGAGGATGCTGACTAGCAACGAGGGTCTAAGGATAGTTAGTGGGGATACTATATCATCTTATCAAATTTGTACAGTGGTATATCAAAGTAAATAACAAAAAATTGCTACAAATAGTGGAAGTAGTCTAATAAATGATAAAGCCGTAGAAGGTAGAATTTATAAATCTTTTACAAACAAATGGCCAAAATCAATTATATAGAAGATGCATGGATGAAATGTTAATGATTCAAAAATATGAAATATTTAACAAAATATCATTATGAATATTCCATTACAAAAAAAAACAAACAATGACACCAAGACCCGAGGTTAGTCTCCTCGAGCATCCCGATCTTCTGCTCGGTTCTTTGCTCTTCTCATCCATGTAAATGCAAACAATACAATCTTGAAATCATATAGAATCTAGTCGGGTACCCCAGTGCAATGGAAGCCTGAGTTGGCTGTGAGATATAAACATCATTATGACAGGACCACCGGTGTCTACCCCAAATCCTAGTATTCAATCCATTATTTAAACAGTGAAAGAAAGCATAAATAGGGTAAGCAGTACAATGTAACTATATACCCAAGTACCTACTTCAGCCCTGAGATGGTGTTTAAACCTGTATTATACATATGTCATGAATACACAATACTTTTTACACAATCATTTCCATTTATCAATTATTCAAAACCCATTAAACTACATAATTCTTGTGATCCGGACAGAGCCCGACATTCCCTGTATATGTTACTCAACACAGATGTCTCTAAAGACCATCTAATTTATCAAAGTTAATACCAAATCCATGCTTGTGCTTTGGCTTGGATAATGTGTGATAATAAATTAAATTTAATCAATCATATACTATATCTGAGACCATCCACTAAAAAAATAGTGATTCGCACCTAGGTCGGTCCACTAATAGTGATTCATCTAATTCATTGATAAGTATGAACCCTTTCTCATTTTAAATTCACAAATCATAATGTCGCAATTGTTTTCATTAACCAATTAATTCCTTTCATGCATGAAAAATTGATCCCATGGACCAATGTCAATTAATTGGTGCAGAACATCAAGTCTGGCTCCCTTGTGAGTATTTCGAGTGTCACTCATTGTCTCACAACCCATGGCTATTTGGAGCATCAGTCCCTGACGCATAAAAGAGTATTTCTTTACAATATGGGGGTGTATAACACCATGTATAGCAACCCATTGAGTATTTGGAGCATCAATCCCTATCTCACAACCCGTTTACCAATAATACATATATATTTTTTATTGGTGTAGAACGCAATGCCTAACACCCGACAACCATCCCTTAAATAATTCATAAATTAATTTTTCAAATCCGTTAATTAATTCAAAAACCAATTAACAACATAAATACCTCATCAAAAGTCAACCATTAATTAACCATTCGACTTCTCAATAGTAAATAACTTATTAGAAAAAAAATTATTCTTAGGAAGAATAATAAATAATTAACTCAACATTTAATTATCCAAATTCATTAACAAGTCTGAACCCATCCACTCAAACTGGGATTCGTCTAGGACATTAAAAATTTACATGCACATCATAATTATCCCAAAACAAGCTGAACAATTCCCATATATTTAGCAACCATCTCACGTAGCATCTCATAATTCAAAACAACTCCATCCAAGACAACACAATGCATGGAAATATAACTTGCATGAAAATGTAACCATGGCCAACAGACATAACAAATAATAAATTCACAATGTTAATTAAATGAATTCAGATTTATTAATTCAACAATAAATTAATTAAATCTTATCTCTTTAACCAATCATCAATGAATTAACCTTCCATTTAACATGTAATGATTAATCCATACATTAATTATTACCAGTTTCCAATTTGTATTCTGATAATTTCAAATATACAATATTCTCAATAATTAGTAATATCCAGAATTTTAATTCCAACTCATGATATGATAATTAATTATACAATTAATTTCCCTATTACCCATTTTTCCCATTAAAATCATTTAACTATTTAATCATATCACTTTATCCATATTAGAAAAAAAATATTATCATCAACACATGTACATGTCCTCATTTATCTCACATGGGTGAAATCATTTAGTAACATCAAACGTGTCAAGCATAGACATATCATAATCAATGAAAATCACACTCTAAATTTATTTAAAGAAGCTATAATTCTTAAATAATGTGATAGGGATTTGGGACCCTACCTCGGGGTGGCACCATTTTAAATCTGAAGCACTTTAATATACTTGGTGGAAAATAATCCACAACAGGTCCATAATCACATGTGCATGTAGATCTTATATATATACATAAATATTCACATGTGTTCCTAGTAACAATATAAATAAAATTCACAATATTAAAATAGGTACTCAGAATCAATGAAATATGGACCAACACTCCTATAACTAGGTATCGAGGACTCATAAAAATTATCACACACTTAATTGAATGATGTGAAACAACACCACATTTAAATAATCATACATGAAACATGATAGAATAGTGAAAATGAACTCATCTACATCAACTTTGTCAGCAGAGGCTGGAATATAGTCCAAAGGGTCTAGAGGAGCACCTTGCACATCCCTAGAACCGAAGAAACAAATAAACCCAATAAAAATGGAACCATAGGATTTTGGCCAAGGAAACAGGGCATGAAAGGAGTCAAATGGATAATGTGAATCACAAAACAAATTTTTATGGACTCGTGTCACCGTGATGGACAAGATTCAGAAGACACCAGGAGGATTCGATTGCGTGAAGAGGAGCTGGCGAGGGGGGTGTAGCGTGCCTCAAAGGAGGGGCCTAGTGCATTTTTTATATTCCTCTAATATAGTGGTGTTCCACCCTCATGTTCTCTACCCCAATTGTCAATTACACCCATGATAAACTAATAGTATTAATATAATAATAATAACTTTTATTATTCTCATTTAATATATTGTCACTTCATTAACAAATATTTAAATAAATGTTTCACAGTTTATTCTAAAAAACCCCATTAATCATCCAATCAAATTAATATAATAATAATAAGACCCTTATTATTATTATTATTAAATATTTATTTTATTTAAAATAAAAAAATCATTTTAAAAACCAGATAACCGCACAGCTAACCCACACCATTTGACTACCCATGCACAACCTATTATCTGTATTTAAAATGGTTTAATTAAATTAAACCCAACTCCACATTTATTCGTTATTTAATATTACCCTTCTTCAATAATTCCCAACGAATAAATATTTAATTCATTATCACAACACAAATTAATTAAATAAAAACCTCCGCATTATAGTGATTAAATAATGTCTTATTGAGCTTTAATTTAATTAAATGAAACCCAATGAAAAATCCATTATTATTATTATTCATAACAATAATAACAACCACTCATAAACCCATAATAATAATATTTTCATTATTAATTTCATTATTATTCAACCATAGATAAAACCCAACACCTCTTACTAAATTAAAAAACAACTTTATTAATTACGAAACTCCTTATTTAATTAGTCGTTTCTTTGAGATACCAAAAAGCCTCATTAATTTTAAATAAGTATTACACTTCATTAAACCTCCAATTAAAATATTTTAACAAAAATTTTACAAACATTTAATTAAAAACGCTTCATCATTCATTATTATCTTAATAAAAATTTCATAATTATTTATGAAACTCCAAATTGATTACAATATCATTAATATGATAACAACCCCATCCCATAACCCCTAATTTAATTTCCATAATAATAATTATTATTACATTCATAAAAATAAAATAATAATCATCTCCTGAGTATTATTTCTTAATTATTTGAAAAACCCAACACCACTATTTAATAACAACACTTCCTTAAATATGAAACTCCTCATTTAATTAAACGTTTCTTTGAGAAGCTGGAAAGCATCATTAAATTCTCATAAATAATATAATTCTCTATCCTAAAATTAAAATATCAACACATCAAAATAATTTATCACACCATAATAATAATAATAATAACAACATTATTATTATTAGATCTTTCCTCCATTTAATAATAAATGGCCTTTTATAATTCCGAAACTCTTCATTTAAATAAAAAGGGTCTTTGATAAACCCATAATCCACCTTAATTTCATTAAAATTTATTTTATTAATTCCTTAACATTTATTTAATTAAACAACCACAATAATAAAAATAACAACTTCATTATTACAATTATTAAAACCTAATATTAATTAATTTAAAACTCTCAAATAATATTATTAAATTAAAATAAAAAATTTATAAAACATGGTAAACTAAATGGGTTGGAACAGAATAGTGTGCTGCCTGTGAAGATCTATTAAAGTGGACTTCTCTGAAATCTGTGTTCCCAAGACTCATCGGGACACCTGTAAAAATTATCGGGTTATTAAGAAAGTCCAAAAAATGACACATATATGAGTTCCAACACTCAGAATAAAATTCCAGAGCTCGGTTTACAAAAAATGACCCATTGCTGAACTGAAAAAAGATTCAAAAACATCTTCATTTTATCCCGGATAAATAACATGTGACTTTACATGTATTATATTTTTTGTTTTTATAAATAATTTTTTAAATACATGACTCACGTACACATCAAAAGGGGAAATATTTTAATTATTTCTTTCAATGGACTTATTATATAATTAAAAAACTCAAATTTTATGGAAGACATTATAAAATCCATTGTAGGGATTTTCATTTTGATTACTTTATTATATTATGTCCAAAAACCTATAGTTAGTAAATAATAAAGAACTTAACTCTTTTTTCATATATAATCCCACCCAAGATCCCATTTCACTCTTCCAAAAACAATATATAACCTCCTTAATCATTCATACCTACTATTGTTTCATCCAATGATCCCCAAAATCTCTTAATAAGCTCCTCCCAATCTTTTGGAATCACCCACTCAAGGAAAGGGATGCCACCTCTCTTATTTTTCATTCATGAGCATTCTTTGCATTTATTAATTTGAATCTCAATTGGTTATACATACATGAATATATAAATATCCATATAAGTCCAATTTATTTCATATCAATGAGATATCATTTATCAAATCCCATAATAGAATTTACCTAAGTTGATACTTTAACAAAAATCAGTAAGGGACCTTTTAATATTCTTTTCAATTCAAGAACCTTCTTTGTAATTATATTTTTTTTATCTATATTCGTTTTGATTTATTTTATTTAATAAATAACACATCAAATTAAAACTAATCTACTATAAATTATATATCATTTACATCCTCTAATTGTTTCATTTAACTTATCATAACTATGAAAAAATTTAGTAATGGATATTTTCCTTCTCCCTTTTACTTAAGAATCTTATTCATTTTATGAATTTTATATTCCATTATTAATGTTGTTATATTTTATTTCACAGAACAGTTAATATTAATTTTTTGATCCAAATGATGAGTTACCTTTTTTTCTCCTATTAAATGATTTTATGAATCATGAATTACTATTGTTATTTTTTTCGAAATTTCAGTCCACTTTTTAAATTCTAAAAAGTTATATTGGGAATACCATGGTTATTTAATCTATTGGGTTTCACATAAACATGCATAAAGTGTTGAATTTGTGTTCAATAATATTTATTTATATAATTATGATTTAATATGATATGTTGTGTTGGTGTGAATATGTCATTTGTAATGAATTTATGATGAGGATGGCTATAAAAATATCCTCAACTATTAATAGTGACAATTTTAGAGCTATTGGTCAATTCCCATACTTGTGGAAAATTTGATTGTAAATTTTTTTAAAAAGAGATTAGAATTAGAGTAATATGATCCATGAAAAATGTTGTTTATTTTTCACATGGTTTTGAAATCTTTTTGAGATGGAATTTATGATTGAATTCTAAAGTAAAGAAATTATTGTGGTGTATTATTGACTAGGCTGGAATGTAGATGTCATCTTAATTTTTAAGGTATTTTATAAATAATTATCCATCCTTTTCTAGCTAGATGTGGGACTCACACCACTGCTGAGGTGGGTAGGTACAACCTTGACCATCAATCATGGAGTTATGGTGGCTAGAGTAGTTCAATGAACACCCATATATGTACATGTAAAGGTATATCCAACACCATGTGGAGTGGAACAAGAGAATACATGAGCAACATCATGGGTTGGTGCCATATTTATTTTAGGATCTCTTAGTAACCATTTCTAGGAAGTGGTTGATGTGACTTTTATTATAAGGAGTCACAAAAACATATTTTTTCAATGTTGGATAAATGTTGAGCACGTTACTATAGTTATAATGAAATCATAATCATACGATCCAATCAATCTATTTATCTAAGTAATATAAATAGAATTTTATGAAATCATTCTTAATTGAGTTATTCTACTACCTTGAGATCACCCAAGGATCTATGATCACTAAGATTTCCATGAGCGATGTCGGCAGATGCTTGATCCAAGATTCAAAGTGCCATTTATGTGCTATAATGATATGAATATGACCAAAAATATATTCATCATAATTTTCATGGACAAATGAGGCTTAAAATGAGTATATTTTGGGAGTATAAAAATTTATTTGATTAGGATGGTGATTTATGTTCCACAAAACATGAATATGGATGGTTCACATATTGGTGAAGTATTTCCAATAAATACAAAATGGAATTTTGATTTCTTTTTAACCGATGAACTGAGAAGTTCTCTATTTTTCAAAAGAAAATAGAGACTATATAACCCTATGGTTCATTAGGGCGAATCCTTATGTCGTGGTACTATTAGAAAAAAGTATAAGGGGAATATGTACACCTTTGAAAATTAATTAAAACTCTCAATTCATCCTTATGAAAAAACTAGTTTAATGAATCCACTGATGAAGTGAGATTCATTTTTCCAATATTCTCCATATTTTTATGATATATGAAATCCTAGGGCTTATATATTTGTGAAGGGTTTCACTATGGAGAGAAGTCATACGAGACTAGAATAAAGGAACTTGAAAAAAGTTATACAATGGATGTATGTGGAGGAACTCATGTTTACTGTTGTGTAAAAGGTTTGAGTACGGTTTTCTGCATGAAGTGCAATCACACATACCGGTTCGCATGATATAATCATATGATCTATACATGAATGAAAAATTGATGTAATATATGGTGTGTGTATTATAAAACTCTTCTATTCACATGAATATCATTAAAAATATAAATATAAGATGATGTCTGCAATATACACAGATATTGATTCCAAATGTGGAAAATGTATATGTTCATGAATATGTTTACGATTACATGCAATCGTTATTACTCAATTATTTTAGGAAAACTAGAATTCACTACATTGTGTGGAAATAAAGTATTAATTTGAGCAGTAAAGAAGATACATGAGGTAGTTTATATGTGAATACATTCAAAAATATATATATACCTAATGACAAGGAATATACATTACATAATTAGTGTTCATTATTTCATGACGGAAGTCAGCTGTAATTAATAAAATGTATTCTAGAGTATTTTGTGGGAAGGATCATGTTCAAATTAGTTAATGATCAGTGGATATTGATAAGCATAATAAAATTATTTATTATGGGTAAAAGTTCTGGAACATTGTACCCAAACATATATGTTGGTACATATTTTTTTGTGGAGAAAGAAATCATATATAGTAATTGAAAAAGAATTCTATATATGAAAAATATAATTCTATCACCTGATAATATATTATGTGATTCTTGTTTAGTGGATGTCCCTAGTGGGACTCTGAAGTAGGTTTTTGGGATACTAGTAACACATTGTGACGTAGTATTAAGATACTCATATATAACACATGATGTACTTGTGTTGGTTCAAACATGTAAACTCTTATGGGACTCTAGAGTGGAATACTATGGGCCTCATTTTACATGATAATGGGACATTCCCTAGTTCTAACCATATAACTAGATTGAAAAATATGTAACTAGGGAGTATAACTTCTTTTAGAAAAGACATAGGTCTTAAGAATAAACCTTTTAATAAATTCATGGGTGTTGTTTTAGAATTTTATTGTTCGATACCGTGAGAATAATAGATTTATATATGAGGTATCTTTAATTTATGCAGTCATAGTGGTTGGATAAAAATGAAATAATTTTTTATAAATTATAGCACTGATTTATCACTCCCTCTCAGTGGTACCTAATTGATCCTTGGACACTTCAATTGGTATCAGAGCCTAGGTAACCTCTAAATATCTGAGATAATTTTGATGAATGGATAATGTAAATGCAGTATGAAATTGATCTGTGCCTACTCTCTATGTAAGAAACATCCATTGTTGTTAGAATTGAATGCTTACATACCTTCCATCTTTTCGTTTAGAAGTGAGAGAAGTAGAAACTGTGGGTTCCCATCATAATAATAATGATATTTTAAGGACTCATGAAGAAAATAGAAGTTTATATGTTGATGGAAAGTCATATAATTAAATCATGATGAAATTTTTATAAAAACTATAAACTAAAGTGATGGGAATCCAAAATTCCAAGGAGATCTAGGATAAATTCATAATAATTTATAAAGGAAATCATAATGTCATACTAGATAAGATGCAAATTTTTAGAAGAATGTTTGAATTTAATAAAATGATATACAAAGATGGAATTAATGATCATTTTATTAGATTCAATGAAATAGTATGCATTATTCAATGATATGATAATAAACTAGAATGATCAATAATTTTGAAAAAACATATTATAAATTTCCCAGATAGATTTTATTCTAATATTTCATAATTGAATGATTGGTAGGAAAATTCATTGGATGAGTTACATAATATTCATCTAGAATATGAAATCCATCTTTCAAAAATGAAGGTAAAAAACAGATATGGCCTATGAGGCTATATGAAATGGAATGTTCAAGGATGCAAAATTTGACCAATCTAATGATTCTAATGATGATGAAGTTGATGAGGAAATCATTGGATTTTTTTTCACTTTTTACAGGTTGTTTTATAAAGGAAAAATATAATGGAAATGGTCAAAAACAACTCAACTAATTCAGACATAATGGAATTGGAAACTTTTCTATAAATTTTCCAATGAAAATTTTTGAATCATAATTTTTTTATGATCATAATAAACCTCATGAACATAAAAAGGATCATAAGAATAATATGTATTCAAATAAAAAGGGGGAATTTGATGAAGAAACATACAAATGAAGATTCATTATCATGTATTTCTTTGATTAATGAGATTCATTTGATTTATCATGTTGAAAAAGGACTAAAATATTCTAATAGTATTGATGATATTGATTTCAAAACTTATATGGAATAGAGGGTGAAGGAAGAGTTAGTATATTATATTGAACAAAATACTCAGCTCAAGAATTAGAAAAAATTCTTGATATGGAAATAAAAAATTATCTTTGGAAAAGGTATAGTGTGATATAAATTAAATTTTTTATTTTATTGATATTAAGAAATTTATATTTGAGATATATTAGCTAGTAACAATGGGATGTGATCCTAAAGAAAAATTAATTTTCAAGGAAGAAGTTATATTTGATACATAATCAATGTATTATATAAATCAACATGAACATATTAAGAGTTTATAAATATTCAATAAGTCTATTGAGATAAAAGATGAGTCATCTAAATAAGGTGAGATGATCTCTTCCAATTAATAAGGTAAATTTGATCCACCATAGTTTCCAAATAGATATGTTATGAATAATAGTGTTGGTGAATTTATGATAACTGAGATGTCAAGTGAAGTGAATTTGACTAGATCTAATGAAGAATGAATTATTCATAGAATAAAATTTCCTCCAAATAGAAGGTAAGCAAGGCTTACTATATGAAAAAATTACAAATTTTACAAACAAGTTTATCAACCAAATAAAGGACATAGGTTCAATGGTTTTTGTTAGTGTTGTAGTTAATATTGAAAAAAATCCAATTTATACTGGTACAAAATGTCATTACTATGATTCATGCATGATTCTAGGGGGATCTATAATTAACTGAGGAGACTAGGGTATCATATAATTTTGTCAAATGTGTCAATAAAAAATAAATGATAATTCTTAAATGAAGTATGAGGTAGATGTGTATTTTATGGTCATACAACCAAGGTATGAATGAATAAATTACATGGAGAGTTTCTATATGATATGAATTACATGAAAATGTAGAATGAAAAATAGATAAAGTCATAGACATAAGAATATCAGTGTGGGATACCAAAAAATATTGAACATACAATGAAGGGACGTTTGACTACTTGGCAACATAAACTAAAATTGTTTTAAAAATTTGAGAAAATTCAAATTGATGATATTGTTGAGGGTGATAAGGTAGTTTCAAAACAAAATGTTGAATTTCCAAATAATTTTAAACTTTTTATGATATGAATAATAAAATTAATCAATATGAACTAGTAAGTTGTGAAATGAATAATTCTAGTGAAAAATAGAAATGAATTTATCTTTACATAAAAATATTGAGAAAATAGACCCACATGAATAAAAATTATATGAGAAGGTTAACTCTTCAGAATATGAGATGAAAAGAAATAAAGTTTGACTAGGTTGAGTGGAAACATTCATATTTATTACTATTTATGAAAATAAAATAGTTTCATGCTTATTTTCCATATGTAAATGCTTTTGTAAATACATATTGGGAATTAATGGATATATATACATCTTTTTAAAGGTATAATAAATCATTTGAGACTGTTATGTATTCAAGAGTATTGTGAATCTGAGAGTAATTTTATTGAGGGGGACTTGAATAATTGTTCACATGAAATTTCATATTTGTTTGTTATCATGAGTATAGTATAGATATTCAATCATGAATAGATTTTTCAAGAACCTCTAATTTATTATATGAGAGTTATCTATGAAATGTATCACATTTCTGATTATTCCTAGACAACATTTACCTCCATCGATATACACTCTTTTTTCTACACTATTTTTTCCAATGTAGACGTAGGGTTGTCTAGACATGGACTCTTTAGTGAGGAAAATATGTTGTATCAACATTAGGAGGGGAGAAGATGTTTGATGAGAATTAATGGCCTCTAATCAGTCTATTTATCAATTTTCAATATAGGAGATAATGTTTAACAGACATATTGAGGTTGTTATTAATTTTTGGTATTGAATATAAAATATAAAGTAGAGATTGAAGTGGCCATTGAGTTGAATTTCTATTGTTTTCAACAGTTATAAATGAATTTGATATAGATAGATTTTGTGATTTTTTTGAATTTTAATGAGTTTATGGTTTGTATTGTTTTGACAATAACCTCAAACACTAAAAGTGATGGTTGTATATTTTTTCATTAGTTACCAAATAATTGATATTTTTGTGTCACATTTATTACAAAAATTATTTGAAATAGGTTAATGCGATACATGATAAATGTAGTTTATTTTACATGAGGGTTTGATGTATGGGTACATTTTAATTTATGATTTAATTATGAATTAAATAAATAATTATAATTTATTCTTGAGTAGGTTGGAATGTAGATAATTTATTTTCTAATAGAGTTTCTAAAAAACTAGCCAATAATTTCAATCTATATGTGGGAGCTGCACTCCTGCTGAGGTGAGAAGGTATAACCTAGAAAATCTAGAATGTAGGTAGTGTGGCTAGAAAAATTCAATGTACATCCATAGGGGAGCATAAAAAAGAGAAACCACCACCATATATACTCTTATGAGATTAAACTGGGGCACCGATATGGGCAGAGGCAGTATTGTTATTGGATATCTCAGTAACCATTTTTGGGAGAAGTGGATGAACATTGTATAATAAGGGATAAACTCAAATAGATTTTTTTATGTGTGATCAATGATGATCAATAAAATCTTTCTCCAAAGTGACTATAACTGTATAATCTGATCGATCTATTTTTCTGAGCCATCTATTCATCATTGTATGTAATATTTTACATTTAAGCAATTATTCTACATCTAGCTCACCCAAAGTTCATTGATTACTACAATTTCTATTTTCTATGTAGATAAATTCTTAATCCACGCTTCGAAGCATCATTAAAGTTATAGAATGATATAAATATGATCGAATATATATGAAACATCATATTAATAGATAAACGATGATTTAAACAATGAAATAAATTGAGTTGAAAATGGTTTTTTGAAGATGGTGATTCATGTTGGCATGAAAATTGATGAATGATGGTTTTCATGTTAGTTGAGTGATACCTATAAATAGTCTAGGGTGAGATTATATATTGTGAACTAATGAACTCAAATGTTACCTCTTTTTTTATTATAAAAACATAGACTCTATAACCCTCTAGATTATTATGTAGAATCCTTCTCCAACGATAATCTTATGCGAAGGGGAAGAGGGATTCACAATACATTGGCTATAGATTAACAGTCCTTAATAAACCAAGAAAATAATTGAGATTCATGAATCTGTTTAGGTAGTGTATTATCTTTCCCCTGTATTCTCTTGGTTTTCAAAGGTTCTAATATAATATATACTATATTCGTGTAAAGGGTTGCATTAAGGAGATAGTGCTTACCAAAACTTCATGAATGAGCTTGAGAAAACATATGTGAAGAAGAAAAGAAAAGGATCTCAAATTTAATGTTGTTTAAAGAGTTTTAGTTGAGTTGTGCACATTAATAGCTTTATCCCATATCAATTTTCTTGAAATAATTATATTATTTATACATGAAGGAAAATTTGAGGCATTATATGGTGTGTTCATTATACAAATATTTCAAGAAAATAAACAACACTTAAAAAATAAGTATAAGAGGTAGTGTGAAATATAAAAATTTATTGATCCAAAAGGTGGATAGTGTGTTTGTTCTTACATATGTATGTGAGTACATGAACACATAATTTTTTAATAATTTGAAGAAAAATAGATGATAGTTCATTTTATGTCTAAGCAGTATTCATTTTAAGTTGTAAATATGAAACTTGAAGCAGTGTATGGGTTCCCACGTTCAACAATATTTATATAAATTTTCATATGAAATATGATTTTTCTAATAACTAGGATGTGTATCAAGAATAAAGATGGGTGTAATTCAGACGATTTATTATCAATTATTTATTATGGTGATTCATGTTCAGATAATTTATTCATCAAAACAATGTGACCGGGATTAAAAAATTGTTTATTAGTTGTCGAGGTTCTCATATATTGTACACAAATAGATCAATTGATCCTGTTTGTTTATCAAAAAATGCACCTTCTTGAGGTAGTGCAATAGTTTTACAATACTGATAGAGTTATTTCTATTTGAGAATAATATCTTAGGTGATTCACGATTAGAGTAATTATCCAATGGGACTCTAGAGCAGACCGATGGGATGCTGGTAACACCGTGTGACGTTGTATAATGATCCTATTATGGGACTCAAGAGTCACTAGTGTAGATGGGAATAAGTAAACAATAGTGGTACTCTAGAGTGGAACATAGTGGGACACAAGGATTATAGGAATGAGACTTTCCATTGTTGTTACCATATATATATAGTGAAAAATATTTGACCAGGGAGTATAACAAGTTACATCAAGGAAAATGGTCTTAGTACCTACTCTTTTAAATAAATGTATGTGTGTTTTGATTACATTTTATTTTTTCATTCAATGAGAATATGATTGTAAAATATGACGGATCAATACTTTATTCATTCATAATGGTCTGATTAAAAATAATTAATTCATAATAAATTGGACTACTAATTTACATTACCTCTCAGTAGTGCCTAACAGATCATTGGACACATCAACATATACTCATAGGGTTGGGGATTTCCATGAATGTAATCCAAAATTCTTAATTTTTGAATGAAATTTCATGAAATATGAACCTATGTTGTTTGAAATATATAGAACACTTATTCATGTAAATTATACGAAAGATACGGGCTCACCAGGAATTATATAGCACTAAAATGCATTTTGTAATGTTTTGGACTCATGATACATCATGCATGTGATTATGGAGTGAATCAAATACATCCCATGAATTTTTCCATCATGTTATTATACTTTGGTGGTTATGTTTATCATATTTTTATGGTGTTGTATTTAATTTTTTTACCATTTCCCCATGTTGCATCTATGTTATCACGCTATATCATGCCTCTTTATTCATATTTATAAAACACACTATTGTTTTATGTCCCATTGAAATGATGATTGCTAAACATTTAATAATTTCTTCTTGTTATTCATTGTTTATTAACATACTAGTATTTATAGATCACCCCTTAAATATGTACAACCCCAGTTAATCCCATTCATAATTAAAAGATGATTTATTTTTATGATCTTGTTAAGAATGTTTTCATTAATTTTATTCTATTTTATGTTCAAGATGTTATGAAATGTACATAATTATCAAGTAAACTATTCTCCCTGATATTTTGAGTGGCATTATATGAACTATTATATAATAAAATAGGAAGTAATGTTTAATAAAGACATTTGATGTCATATTTAATATCATATATTATCATCCTCTAAAAATTCACCAATATTTTTTAATAATATTTTCATATTTTTACTTTTAAAAGTGATAATTTCCTTATTTTTAGATGCATGTTTTTTCAATAATGTTCTAGTTATTTTATATAGGTTATAAAAACATAATTTATAGAATTATATTAGTGTAAAAAATATTTTTTCATTGGATTCAACCAAATAACAGTTCTTCAAAATTAGATAAAGAAAATGAATCAGATCTCATCGTTTAGATGGTCGGTCGTACCAACACATGAGCGATGATATCAATCCATCAAAGGGTGAAATTGTATATAAGTGTGTTATATATTAATTTTACCGGATTTATTTCATTTAATTTATGTCACATATATTTATTAAACTCATTTTTTATTAATTTCCATGTGAAAAGTAAGTGAAAAAATGAATCATATTTCATCAGGAGGTGATAGTATGATGTACAGACGAGCGTCATTAACATGTTTTAAATTCAATGGAAAGTAATAAATTATTTTTAATATTATATTTAAAGAAGTATAATTATATCATAATAATTATATATATTAATTATACCATCAATTATATCCAACTATGATTATTGTAAATGGAAAGCTATTTACCTCAACTCGTGAGGCGGTAATCCTCCGTACACAAGATTAATGATTTCAGTTACATATTATGGTAGTTTAAATGAAAAAACATTATTCCATAAACACCATAGAATATAATTATATAGGATATACTTGTGTTATTATATTGTAACTATTATGAAATAATTTAACATTGTAAAATAATAATGAAAAATAAAGACCTTATTGAAGATAATTACCAACTCTTAGATAAACCTATATTAGATGTCTTATTAAGGACTCTAAAATTGGTATATTAGAATTTCCATAATATCTAATGTATACATAATTCTATTGGGGAGGAAATGTGGTAGTAATTTGTGGAAAAAAATGATTTATAGGTGTTAAAGAGCAAGGTAAGTGATTTCTATTTTATTAGTTGGGAAAGGTGATCTTCAGTGATATTTCATAAAAGTTACCCAAAATAATCCAAAATAAAAAATCCATTCCAATGAATAAACGTAAAACATACCATATATTTAATCAAAGGAATGAAAATATGGGAAATATGTCTATAAAATAATATTTTAACAAGTTTTTAGGTCATTTAAACTGATATCTTCTCAGTTTAACCTCATGGTAAACCCATTTTTTACCTTAACCACGATAATTAATTATTCATTATTTTACTATTGATAGTGGTAAAATTTTCTTTTGACCTTATAGTTTATAAAATATTATTATTATTCCCTTAATGGAATAATTTTTTACAAATTCAAAACACATAAATGAAAAAAATATAATTTTAAATTACACCCTAGACGTGATGAAATGGTTGTTTTCCAATGTGAAAAGTATCATATGTTTGGAATATTTATATATTTAAATTTAAAATAAAATTGATAATAATGGCTTAGATTATTTATATATTAATATAATTGATCTTAATTTAATTTAAAAATAATTAAACATATTTTTTATACTTTTAAATAACTAAAATAAAATTAGATTTTGAAGAAAAATACTCATTTTTCAATAATCGTGGAAAAATTAAACTTTTCAGAAAATTCACAAAAAAGCCTTCGTAATATAATTATGATTTTATTATTAAAAAAATGACAAATATTATTTAAAATAAATTTTCTAAAAGGGGTAAAAAATACATTCAAATTATTTTTTGCAATGTGAAACTAAACCCCCTTTTAAAAAAATACAGTTTTACAGAAAACATTGAATTTTAATTGAAGTTATACTTATATTAGTTATAATAAATAGATAAGTATTTAATGTATTTTATAATTTTGTAAAAATTATAATTTTCATAATATTGTTAGTACTATTGATATCCACCAATATAACGACAATGATATAATGGTAGGGTTTGATTATAAAAATTTTAATAGATTTTTTTCATTTAAACATGGTGTTGTGTTCATTTCAAGATATGGAGTGAATAATATTTGTAGATAAATTAATATATCAAATATTCTCATGGTGATATTTTCATATCTATGCTTGTATTTGGGTGTCATTTACACTGTCAAATAAAATGATTCCCTTTTAAAATATCAGGGTGTTACAAATTTAATGGGACCGCACCTCTAATACAATTATATATTATATTAAATAAACCAACTTAGGGTAAGTGGGAACCATAAAACACCACAAGAATGAAAAACTAAAAATAATATCTATATAATGAGTTCAAAATATAAAATAGAAATTGATAATTTTGACAAAGTAATCACACCACCTCAAACATCACTTGTAGTTCGAACTTCGAGCCCCCATAAATTAAGATCAACCCTCACGTCACTGACATCACACAAATACCTATGATACAATATAGGGTTGTTAAATCATAACACTATTAAAATAATTTCTTCATAAATTGTATATTAATGGGATGAAAACAAGTTAGTATTATTTTCTCTCATTAATTCCTTAGTTCCCCGCATAGCTTCCTGAATCTTATGATATTACTATCAGACTATTACTTGGAGAGTGTACTTGATTAAAAATTATTACATCTTTGATCAATAATATATAATATGTTTCCTCAATATGATCGATCTTGTACTATGTTCACATATTCTAATTTAGTACATGCGAAGGGTCATGTATGTACTTCCTTAACAGAGATAATGGAACACATAATGTAATTTGTTTAGGTATGTAGGGAGTTCTATGTAATAAGATAAACGTTTAATGATAAAGGATCTTGAGGGGATAAATATACCTTGGAATCAACTTCCCTTTCGTCCCAAATATCATTCGACCCCACCAATGGGATATTAAACGAAACAACAAGGATCCAACCTGAAAATAACGAAAACATAAATGATTATATGTATAACTCTCATATTGATATTGTGATATTTTCATATTTCATAGGATTGTTTCAAACTTATTCATTAAATCATGGATATGATTTAGTCTTATCTTCATTCTCTCACTAAAATCCCACCAACATGTTTAAGTCCATTCTCTATTTATATATATGTCCTCATTTGGTATCATATGAATAGTAGAATGGAAGCTATTATTATATGAGAACTTTAATGGGGAAATGTGTTGATACCAACATCTTTAGTAATGTATTTAATTGGGTTTTAGTATATTTTTAATTTTTTGAATTGATCTTTTAGTGTGACCATCAATCAATGATTGACAAGTAGTTTTAATGTCTGTAACCATCTCCAATGATTCATATAGAAATTCATATAACCTCAAGTAATCCTGATTTTATGATTAGATAAAATAAAGAGTGGAAATACATGTCACATTACCTCTTCTCCTTTGAACATCATGAAATGTTGTTTATGTTAGAAATTTTCTTCAGTGGAAATATATTTTTTACTTTATACAGAGTTAAACAAGAACTAAAATGTAATTATACACTATTGATGTCATTGGGTGTCTTATGTTTAAATCCATGATAATTTTATCCCATTCCTATACATGTATTTTCAGTGATTTATCATCACCTTATACTTATTTCATTTTTTTTCTTTTACATGTGGGTATATCTAGTATCATGATACATATTCTATAATCTCACTCTTTTTGTTATCTTACAAAATGATTCCTTAGATCTCTACTCATCTCCATGGTTCCTAGATGAATATAGAAATATATTATATGTGCATCACCCAAAATTTTCCACTTTAGGTATGAATTTTATTTAACTTATATCCTTGTTATTAAACATATAAAACCCATTTTATGTAGGATGAACATAAAAATATTATCAACCGTTTTATATAGATCATGATCAACTTTCATGGATTATCTAATCTTTGTGGGGGAAGATGTTTGATAATTACTTTGGGAAATATTATATTTCTCCCTTATATTATGGATTTAATACCCGTAATTTACTTACCAATGATTATTGGTTCTTTTTAAAAAAATCATCACTGATATAGTTGTTTGATATTTCCTACTCATAACAACAACCAACTTGTTTTCCTTCTCTAGGTGATAATATATAGAGTAATTAATGAATTTTATTTTCTTGAACTATAATATCTGGATAAAGTTTTCTATCTCCATATTATTATATGTTTCATTATCTTATGGTTAGTATAAATATCACGCTTTCTCAAAAGATATAAGGCTAGGAAATCATTAATTCATAGATCACAACTACCAATTCCAAATAGTTAGTCATTTAATTATTTTTAGGAATTTGCAATTAATTTTATACATAATAAATTATTTTTTCATTATAAATGATTATTTTAATACCCTAGATCCGAAAACCTTGATATAGTTCATTAAAAACGTTTTTTTTCATCTCACTTTAACAAAATATTTAAAATCTTGAATATAACCATTTTTCATTACAAATAAATAATAATTAT
Organism: Viscum album; assembly: GCA_963277665.1. Taxonomy (NCBI): domain Eukaryota; kingdom Viridiplantae; phylum Streptophyta; class Magnoliopsida; order Santalales; family Viscaceae; genus Viscum; species Viscum album. Next base: position 553,197,172 of record OY728146.1, read on the forward strand.
TAAAGAAATAAAACACAATGTATCCTTTTATGTTAAATTGTCTTCTTAATTAAAGGAAAAAAATTACTAAAAAATCACATGTTCTTTATATCAATTGGGGATTCCAATATATATGAAACTTCATTATTCGTATTGAATCTTAAACTTCTATCAAAAACATAATCACATGTCATATCACACTAGAAAAATCACATGGACTACTTTTATTCATAACCTATTGAAGAGGAAACATCGTAATGGGTGAGATCAAACAATCAATAAGGGAAAAAATACAAATATGATAATTAGAGAATAAAGATGAAATAAATTTTACATATAGAATACTAAAACATCAGGAATACTTAATCAAAATGAATTTGAAATCATTCTATATTAATTGAAATGTCTTAAGACATGTATTTCAATAATAATGACCACATTTTAATGGAATGAATAAATAAAGACATTATAATTGTGTATTCAATTCCTTTTGTGAAATTACTATCCCATTATGGGAAGAAATATGTACAAAAACCCAACATGATTTTTCAAATGAGACTTTTCAATTCATTGATGGGATATATAATATCAGACTCCAATATTAACTTTTTTATGTGAAATTAATTCAGCATAAGAGTCAATAATAATTTTTTTACCTCTCTATATGGAGATTTTTTATAAATAAAAAAGGAATGTTATCATTATGATGAATATGGTACCACAATACTTGATAAACCTATGTTAGCCTTCAATAATCATTTTGGATGTCAATCCTTTTTCCCGTGTAAATGAAATGGATTACACGATCCAAACCCATCCATAGAAGAAAGGTGGGTGACAAAAACATCCAAATTTTTCGTACTTTATTAAAAAGATATTATACATCAATACTTTTCCTCATGTTAATAAAAGTTGAAATATAATCATAACCCATCTAGAGAAATAAGGTGGATGTCAAAACATTCCAATAATATTAGATATCATAATAATAAAACATAGAATGCCAATAATTTAACCCATGTTAATAAAGGCTATAAAATGATCCAAACCCATATGGAAAAATAATTTGGATTTTTTTTAAATTAATAAAACTCTAAAGTTATAATAGAAATATAGAAGTATGTTGACATAGAAAAACATTTCTTTAAAATGTATTCTTGAACAATAAAACCCAAGAAGGGATTAATAATTGGGTTGTTTCATATCATGAGATCACATAGAAAAACGTTAAATATATTTTAGATAATAAATAATTCATAGTGTACTCTATTTTTGTGATTACTTTTAAACCTAAAAAATGAAATATAAGTGAAAACAAAAATATTTGTTTAAAAACATTTTTATCATTTACATAATAGATGATGTCATGGGCTCCTTCAAAATGACTTTTCAAAATGGTGAGGTAAAAACTAATATAAAATGTTTACCTTTTTACATAATCTCTAATAATCGTTCCTTGTAAATTATATTTTTCTTCTCTTGGAAATATATATACCAATGATAAAACATTTTATTTTTAAAGGAAAATTTTTAATATAAAATTATTTGTAATAAAATTTCATTTTACCTATGAGTATTATAAAATTTAATAATTTATTAGGATGTAGTTACCAAATTATGTATGAACAATGTTTAGGAAAAAAATTATAACTAAAAGAGGGAGATTTGAGTTACCATATTAGTTACGGGAAACATATCACATGAAGTATGAAATATTTATCAAAGGGTTTGTGTGGTAATTTTTCAAATCACCATAAAATGTAGATAATAAAATATAATTCTATGAAAGTGTATAATATGTCACAGATATATGTTCATGATAATGATCATAATGTAATGAATGAAATTTGAGTTATAAAAATATTAAAATTAAGGAATGAAATGAATCGATTACAACATGAATAAGGGTAAATTATTTTGAAATTAAATACCGTTAAAAATAAATATCATGTTTAAATGAAATAAATTAATAGTGAATACAGCCAACGACATGCTGAGAAAAATTGTTTTACCTATCAATGAATCAAAATTAAGACGAATAAAACCATTATGGATTTATAAATATTAAAATCAAAAACCCATGAAAGAGAGGGCTTATAATTGAACATAAAAAACAATGATACAAATATATTTCAGGATATTATATCTCAAATATTCAATATATAAGAAATTTAAATTTAATTAGGTGCAAATACACATAATTTTTTGAAAGAAAGAAAATGGGGAGGAAAACCATTACATCAGTCCTAATTCAAATGCACTTTCACTTAAAATCTGGAATAATTAAATAATGTTCATTAAAAACATAAAACATAACCAAATTTTTTACTATATCCATTTATAATCTAAATTTATATTCAATATAGAGATTTATATTAGTTTGTTTTAATGATTTTCAACACTAACTATATGTAATCTTTTTTACTTTGAGCCAGTTTCCTAAAAATTGTATTGGTATTCATTATTATTAAAAGTTAATAATTAAAATATAATTAAATGAACTATAATATAGGTTCCCATGTTGGTTAAAAAGTTAAAATTTATATTCATCAATGTTTTGGATGTGATCCATGAAGTTGAAATTATTGATGAGAAATTTCCAATGTTTCCTAATTAACGATGCGAGAATTATTAATTAATGACTAAAATATTCATATAATCATATAGAAATAAGAAACATAATTTAAATATTTATATCATTGTATAATAGTGAATAAATTCTCATAGTAATTATTGATATGATTTTATATTTTTGTTTATGTGGGTGGTTAAACAAAGAGAACACGAACCTACTATGATTAACTGGCAATTATGAGGTGCAATAATTCTATTATCACTATAAAAAATTAATGATATTATTTTGATATAATTTTTTTATTATGACTATGATATATTAGAATTGGAAAAAAATTATAAATTTCATATAAATTATTTAAAATGATTATTTATAAATAAGATATCATTTTCAACATTGTTTTATCATTTTAATCAGTTCAGTTAATGATAAAAGTTTACTCATAATTTCATTAAAATATTTCCAAATAAATTTTAAAATCCCATAATGATATAAAAAATATCATATTTATCATTTTATACCAACATCATGACCATACATGTAAGGAGGTAATGAAAAGAAGAACAAAAATAAATCTTTCCATAGAGGTGGTGGTCCATATGTAGACATGGTTGAATATTTTATTTTCAATATAATGATAGATAATAGCAATATGGAGAATTATTTTAGGTTCATAAAATTGATATAAATATGTAATCATTAATTTCCAATTTTTTTCCTACTATTATGATGGAGAAGGAACATGAAACATGTTTTGTAATGAAGGCTACACTCTTCATAATAGACAACTTAAAAAATTAAATTTTAATAGAAAATTGACAATGTGATTAATTATTATTCTCATAGAAAAATAAAATAATTATAGAAAAATTATAATGTAATTTAATATTTTTTAAAAAATTATAATTTTAAAATTAAAATAGAAAAATTAATTTTAGTAAAAAGGATTAATCACATCGAGCACATCGAAATTTACTTGGGAAATCCCTTCAAAATGGAGGGAGTAGGATAATATCATTAAAACAGATTCTAATATGAGTGGAAAAAGTAATATAGAGATGATAATAATCATTGGGGTTTTGGAGGGAATATAATTTTGACGTGTTCCTGGAAGGGGAGGTGACCAACCCCATTTTTAAGTTATGAGAATATTTTTTTAAATATTTCTACATAATATAAAGGGATTACATGTTAATATTTTCATGTGGATCCAAAATTTTGAAATACACTATCAGGTAATATGTATATATATGTTCGATATACACCTCATAATCTCAATTATATACATTTCTATCATGATTTAAATCATTATATTCCATAAATTATACCCGTTATTATTTTAGCTTTTACAACTATAAGTTGTTTTTACATAATGTAAAAGAATATTTATACATAAAACTAAAGTTTAATTTATTAGATAATTTTATACAAATTAGTATAAATTTAAAACAAATTTCGTTTTCTAATATTTAAAAAAAATTATTTTTTTTTTAAAATAAAATATATATAATAAATTATTTTTTTGAGCAATTTATTCTTCAGTTATAATTATCAATTTTTTATTTTTTATTTAATTATTTAAAAAATAATAATAATTACACTTATTATATTGTTACTTTATCATAGATAATGGTTTTTTTAATTTCCAGTTCGTACTTATATATTAATAGCGTCCTAAAAGTCATGTTATTTGAAAATATTGAATTTTTCCCTAATCACCTCAAAATAACAATTTTTAGTAATATACTAATAATTCATATAAATATCTTAATATTATTATTAATGAATAAAGTGTACTAAATTTTTCCAATTATATTTATGAAATTTTATTATTAAATATTTATGTAAAATTTTAAAATATACTAAAAAATATTCATATTGGAAATGTATCTTTTTAAATTTATTATTGTTATTTAATCATGCTTCATAAAAATTACCAATTAATATATTGGTAATATTTTATATATATTATTTTTAAATTTTAGCATTATCAAAATATAATAAACTATTTTCATGAAATAAAACACTAATATTATCAATATTTATTTTTTCATAAAATGATTTTCATAGTTTTGTTGCTAGAAAAACAGAATTTTCTTCACATAAAAAGAACCAATTAATTTTTTACAATAAATATTTAATAAAGACATTAATCTTTTTAATTACCACTTATTAAAATCTATGTTTTCATGGTAATACTTAAATATCTCTATCTTATCTAATTATTTCATTATTCGTTTATATAATGTGTTTTGTGTGGAGAAAACTATTAAACACTATTTCGAACCGAATGTGTGTTCTAGTTAGGAATCACTTTTTCCAAATAGTTTACAAGGAATATGTATGGAACCAGAAATACCTAATAGTTCTATATCCAATGAGACCTGCTTCTAATGGTAGGCATTAAGTAGGTTTGTTGACCTGCAATACTTAATAACTAATATTGGTCGATAGGATGGGAGGTCAGGCTCATAACTCCCTTTTAGGGGAAATTATTACCATCTCTGCTATTCTATTAACTATTTAATATATTTTCATTAATCCATCCTTAATTCACATGTATGATGTGTTTTATAATTATATTATCAATCAATTATTTCCTTGTGTGGAATTCAGAATCATCATTATAGATTTGACCATCTTCATCAATTAAGATATCTATGTTTATCTGGGGTTCTCCATTGATGGAATCATATTGTGTACCACTAAGATATTATTTGTTCATTTTCACAATGAAGTATGTTTTCAAGACACTTAAGAGGTATCTTTGGAGTTTGTGGTCATCCGGGTAGACAAATATCACTCTGTAATTTATCATCATATAGAGAGTTTGGAAGTTTACTCCAGAGTTTTTTTATCATCTAGTCATAAAGTTAATTTGATATTGGGAATTACCCCATGTATGGGTTACCTAAATATTCATGTGAAATTAATTATAAACCACATTGTTCGATTCCACATAATGGGACACATCATAACTCTTATGGACTTGTGATAATGACCCAACCATACAGTTTTATGTCATGTGGAAAGGGACTCTAGGTGGAAAGTTACCCATCATTGTTTGGTGTGGGAATTATAAAAGAGCATCCAAAGGATCCTGGAAAGGATATGAGTTTTGAAGATATATTATAACCCTCTAATAATGTGGCCCAGATCAAACAATGTTGATTTTAGATGCTGGGTTTGAACCCCAGCGAGGATTCCTATATATCCCACATAGATGTGAATCAAATTCCATGTAGTTCGGTATGTCTCAAAGGGGAGTATATCCCACTGAGAGAAATAAATTGGGTCTTATTAATAAAGTTGATTCCCTATAAATAGGGTACATGATAGATGTGTTAACTCATGGTTGTTTAGGTGGTTTAATTTGGGAAGAACTCTTAAAGACGATTCCCAGATTAAGGGGTTTAGGATTGCCACTAACTCACGAGGAGGATTCCCTAATTAAGGGGGTATGTTTTCTCAATTCATAGATGATATGTTATGGATCTATAGCCTCAAGAAGGATTCCAATTATTCTAAATTATGGTGAGAATGAAATTTATCATAATTCTTTACTTTAGATGAATTGTTTGGATGTTGTGATGATAAAAATTATCTAATCCCTTGTGTGTCATGAAAAATGTGAGAAAAAAGATAATATAAAAGATTTAACAATCCTCACACTTCCCTTATTATGCTGGTATAAGAGGCCATGCATACAAACTTCCCTATTTTCATGTTACATTGGACATGGCTCTAATGCAAGGAAGGATTGAAGGTAGTAGAGGAAGAGAGGGGAAAGACTAAAACCTCCAATATGAATGGATAGGGACTTACCCTAGGATGGATTCCCTTTGATTGGTCCTAGGAGAGGAGGTTGACTTATCCTATGTCAAAGGAAAAATAAATTGTGATCATCACCATCCCGACCAGGGACCAGAGACTTTGATCTATAGAGATTAAAAGGGGGAGACGTAGTCTTATCACTAGAATCCAATACTGTGAACTATATAACATTGTTACAAGTTCACGATTCAATGTGACTATAGAAATAAAAATATCTAGACTCCTCAAGCATCATGACCCTCTGGTAGGACAAGTGCATGAATCGTTTTCCAATAGAAATACACATCCAAATGAGAGACACACTGATGTGGATTTCACTAGGGTTTTGAAAATCAAGAGGTCTTAGTGGATTAATAGAAATAATACTTTTTATATAATAGATCAAATAAAAGAGATGCTCTTCCATAAAATTCATTAAATGAGGATTCATGAAAGGCTCATGTAGGTGGAGAAGATGTGGGAAACCAATAAAGAGTACACAAGTGGGTCACTTGAAAGTGGGCCTCACATAGGTAGGCTTGGGAGAATTGGTAGCACTGTAGGTGAGAAACAACCTGGATGACTAACCTTGGGAAAGACATGGCTCAAACCTTCATGGGCCTTCATAGGTATTTCAAAAAATGAGGCACACACCTTTTTATTTGAGGAAGCGTGGTCACACAAGTTTTCTCAAATTAGCTGTGTTGGGCGAACTGGTTTTGCTAGTGTTGATTAATTTTAATATTGGATTATCTTAAGTCACATTATCTTCATTTAATTCCATCACTTTATGAGTTGTAAAACTACCTTGGAGGGTTTGGATGAATTTAGAAAAGCACTAGAGTGACTAGTACAACAATCAACCCTCAAAAAAGACATCTATATAAATGGAGAACCCATGAGTCTATTTATATGATAATATGGGATCCTGGGAAAGGGTTTCTGGTCACACAAGTGTTGTCGAAGGAATGTTTGATGTAGTGTAAGTGAGGTGGATCAGAATTTCTTTCCTGCCAATATTGATTTTAGGGATATAGGTGAAATGATTTCTCCTTACCACGTGGATTGTGCCCCCGCACCCCTACTTGGAATAGGTGTCAGGATTTAATCATAGCCCTTTAGGCCAGAGCCTTCTCTACCATCACAAACCCCCATGAGAAATACATAGTTTCCGCCACAAAATTTGTGCTCCCAGTGAAGCTCATTTTATACCTTGGCAAATGGAAATAAAATCTTCTTCTTCATCTGACATAAAGAGATATTTCTACTTAAACACATCATTTTGTGTCTAAGCAAGGTAGACATCTTCAATTTTGTAGAGAAGTGCACTAAACACAATTAATTGTGTCAACAATCAAATTGAATTATTTAGAGGTAATCATAAATTAAGATATTAGGTTTATATATTCTATCACATGAAATAAATGTCATCTTTATGATTTTAATTTTTACTCATTGGGGAAAGTAATATTCACCATTCATGGTATGTCCTATAATATGATATCTACAATAATTTTTTTCAAATTATTATGTTACTTATCATTATTTAATCAACTTTATCAATTAATGGAATTGTATATTCAGGTATGCATGCTTCTTAATCACATATTCCACATAACACATATTTACAAAAAACATCATAACAATAAACCACACCGAAGTTAAATATTCCAAAAAATATTAACATTATGATTGATCCTAAAATATTAATTAAAATTAGTTATTAATTCCACACACTATTAAATTTATATTATATTAAAAAATTATGCTAATTATCCCCAATAAAATTAGAAATATATTTTCAATCCCACAGTCACCAATAATATCTAACATACTTCTTCAAAATGGATTCACCATTTATTATCTCAATATCAATATTATAAATAAACCTATCAATTATCCACACCTAAAAAATCTTTTAATCAATAGTTCTATCAAAAAAATATATCTTTACAATAATATAAATTTTCAATATTATTGATACCAGTGAATATGTGATTTAAAAAATAGTATTGAAAAAAAATTAAATAACGATTCTAAGATGTTTCACATTTTCCTCGATAAATTTTTGAATATACCAACATATCATCGACATATTTGACTCATTAATGAGAATTACTAAGAGATTATGTATTTAATTTACATTAAAATATTAATAACATAACCATAGATATGATTATGAATCTCACATCTTTAATCATAATTAGAAAATAAGAAGTTTCATGACCATTTACGTATCCCCCCATATTTGGATAACATATATAGTGGTTTTTAGGTACTTACCATTCTAATATTCATTAACATGGTCCTGTTTCAAATAAATATTATTCCCCAAATGGTTATTAATAAATTAAGATTAAATAATCTTTTAAATATTACAACTCAATCTTATACTTCCATTTCTAGTGAACCATTCACTTAAACTATTGATAGTTCTTATTCAATCTACTTTTAGTTATGTTAGGATATGATATATATCATAAAAATGTCCCATAAATTAATTTGGAATGAAATACTTTATAATAGTTTTAAATTAATTTTTATTGAATAATGAATATTCCATGGGAGTTTCTATCAAGATGTAAAATCTTTGGCCCAATATCATTCCACCATCGTAAAGATTGAGTCAATATTTAATCATACTTTTCAGGGTGATTACAAAAATATGAAACTAATACATAGAAAAATATTCTTGTTAGTATCTATATAGAGATGAAAATTCTAGGAAAATGACATTCTAAAGACATTTACAAAACAGCAATATTTCATCCAATATATAGTCTTATTCAAAGAGGTGTCACTACTGTTATCTGGTCATAGTCCCCCCCCCAAATTCACCATTACCATATCATTAAATGATATAAAATCATAGAATTTTAATTATTAGGATCAAAATTTACTTATAACTATTTAAAATTTCCTCAAAAAACATCCGAATTAAAGAAGTTCTTTAATTCATTATTTTGATAGTAATAGTGACACCCCTAACATACATTCCTGGATCAGGTTCCATGGACACATACGTTAAATTATCACATTGATATAAGTTATAAAAACTTTGATATGAAATGAAATAATTAATCATAAATAATTGATATTATATCTCTTACATGTCAATGAATTATTTTAGGTTTAGATATTTTTTATAAATATGAAAATAAAATAATAAAAAATACCATTTTCTTCATATCAGGTATTCATTTATCCATTATATAGGAAATTATATAATAAACTATGATTCTTAAGAATAAAAGATAAATTCAATCACCCATGATACCCTTATAAAATTTTATGTGGACTAATTTACCTTACAAACTATTAAAATTAGAAGGTTCTTTTCATTTATAATGTTTTTATGATGCAGTATTTTATGATTTATGATTATGTTTTAGTGATTTTAAATTTTTTTACGTTTTGATCATTTCATTAAAAAAAATGTATGTTTTGTTTTTTTACACAAAAATATATGGTAGTTTTATGATAAACCATGGTTGGGTTGTTACTTTATATCCTATAATGCATTGGTTATAAAAGGTGAAAATACAATGTTTTGTATATGAGATGGATTTAACTAATTAAGTTTCTAATAAGATAAAGTGGTAATATAATGTTATGGTTTTTCCAAGATAAAGTAAAATGGTTAATCTAAGATTATCTATCATAGTTACTCTAAGGTAATGTTTGGATGATAACCATGGTTGTCTTTCATGAGTAGTTATGTTTGTTACTCCAATTATGACACAAATTTCAAACATGTTTAATGTATATTTTCTAAGGGTAATCAATGTTTCATTTGAATTAATTTTTTTTCTTGTGAAAAATATATATTTCATAATATATAAGAATATTCCTACAAAGGTAAGTATATTATGGTTATTTATGATTATCACTATACTATTAGATTTCATTAATTTATGTCCCATACTATGATTTCTGTTCTCATGCAGCAATTTTTAAATATGATTCCATAATGTTTTTGGATTATTAGAGAAGATTTTGAGGTAAAAAATAAAATTGTGATGATTTATCATGAAATTAAAACTTGTTTTACATAAAATTTCATGGTTGGTTTGAGAAATGGATACTGAGTATAAGTGTGAACATGAAATATATGAGTTTACTATGTAATCATTTTTCTTAATTCTAAAAAATGATAAACTAGAATGACCCTCTTAATTATATGAATGTGAAATAAAGTTCCAAAAAATAGATTACGTAAGGCATAATGTTGGTCCTTTTAGTTGGTATTAGAGGAGCATTTAGATAATTTTTTAGGTTAACATATTTTATTGTGTGGTTTTATTTAGAGTCATGGATTTCATTATAGGTTTATAATTTTATGTTTTATAATATGTTAAATGTCTTATAAAAACTTTTTTAGGAATTATGTTGTTTTTGGAGACATTTAGTTTTTTAGATAATTATGGTTTATTACATTTATGGATGAAAATGAACTTATTAGATAACCTTTTCGGCAAAAAAATTCAACAATATTGAATATATTAAGGTTCTTTTTAGGGTTTTATCACATTTTTAGTAATGTTATAAGAATTTAATAATGTGTTTTTATAAAAAGGACAACCCGATGGTTGGGTGATGTCTCATATAGTATGAAATTACCTTTTTTGTGAAAAAAATTCATGGATGAAGAATATTAAAATTTAGGGATGATTTTTGTTATATTATAGATAAATATTGTGATTTGAAAATGATTCAGTTATAAAGTGATTAATGTTATTTCTGACAAATATCACTATAATTTTTGGGTAACATTATATGATTATGTTAAAAATATTATTATGAGATTTTATTTAAAGAGACAAGGATGAACTTAATTTTCAATTCATTTATGATCATAATGTAGATATTTGGTGATTAAGGTGATTTATGTAAATGATTAAAATATTTTTGAGATTATGTGAATATGACAATTAATTTTTTTAGAGCAGACATTGGGAATGATTGAAATTATTTAGAGGTAATTATAAAACATATATTGGATGACTATATGAAAATATCCTTTTGATATTTGGGTTTCAATATTATTCTAGAATAATTTTTAGGTCTATCAATATTATTATTTATTCAATGATATAGGTAGATTTTTTTTATTACTATTGAATTTTTCAGATTTAAATATTATTTCATCATAAAAATGTTCTATATTTTTAAATAATTATATTATCCTGTACTAACCATTTTGGATAATGTGAAAATACATGAGTAATATTTTTTTCAATATTTTGATAATTTTTTTATTCTATAGAGGTTAACTATATTTTTTCATGCCTATAAAAATCACCATAATGACAAATCATTCGGCCAAAAAGATGATTTTAATGAGGAAATTTGTTGAAGGATGATATTAAAATTCTATTTATATATATTTACATATGTTCTTAAGATAAGTAGTAAATTTTTTATCATTTTTAGGATTTTCTCTGAAACAAAAAATTCATTCATTTACATTTCTTACTAGGAAATCAATCACCTTTTATTGCATCACATAATTATAGTTTTGTGGTGATTAACTTTCATATGACCATTTTATCTATAACTCTCTTCCAGTCTTAGGATGTTAATATTTTCATCTATATTCTTTTTTCAGCTTACCAATTTTGTTCCATGAACATGGAAACCCATTATGTGATTTCTTAGGTGATGTTTTTTACATTCATTTTTCTTTTCAAAATAATGTTTTGTTAATCATTTTTACGACTTGGGATTTCAAAACTGAATTTGAAAAATTCAAACCCATGTTACTAGAGATGTTTTTAAATTATGAGTTTCCAATTTAGTTGAGTGGGGATAATGTAACACATTAATATTTTAAAAATTAATGTAGTTTTTGATAGAATATAGGATACTCTACATTGAGATTAAACAAACAAACAACTATTATTATTTAAATGTGAAAGTTAAAATCATGATGGTAAATGGTTCATTATGAATCCGAATAACTTATTTATATATTAAATAAAAATGTAAAACATAATATTATTTCTCTGGTGTCTTATTAGAAAATAATCACATATTGTTAGTAATATCATTTTATTCTAAAAAAAATATCATAAAAAATGGGTTTTTATTTTGATTATGGTTGAATATTATAATTTCTATAAATTTTTAAAAAATTAATTGAAAAGTTTAATATTAATTTTCAATTTATTATTTCATAATAATAATAAATTGATTTTTTATATATTTTTTCAAAATATTTATTTTTAAAATTTATTATGGAAAAAATAATTTTAATTTAGAGAGGTATTTTACATTAAATTCTTTACATTGTAAAATTATATTCTCGACTATTTTTTATGTCTTAATTATTTATTTCTGTTATAAAATAATAAAATTATATGTTTTTATAATGGACTTATACTAGAATTTAATATAATAAAAATGTATATTTAATATGGTAATTATTTGAATTTTTTTCCATTGCATTTTATAGGACTAAATTTTTATTAAAATCCTTCTAATTATATGATATGAATTTTAAAATTTATATACTTAATTATAAATAATAGGATAAAATTTAGTTAATTGGTCCTCTTAAATTTTTTTCCAATATAAATTTTAACATTAGTAATTTCTGTTAACATAGTAAACGATAATTCAGGTAAGTAAGGTTAAAAATTAAATGATAAAAACCATTATATTACCCAAAAACGTAAAAAACTCTAATTGAATGAAAATATATGAACCATAATTATCCAAAGGTAATTTTTATGATCTTTTGGGGCCACATAAAAGTGATTATGAAAATTATAGTGTTTTGTTTTATAAAATTTTAAACTTTTCACACTTCAGTTATCAATAAGTGTATTATTTTTAATAAATAGTTATCCAGTGGATATGTTTGACTATAAATAATAATTTGAAATATAAAACATTTATATTCATCATGGTAACTTGTTTTTAATTCTCATTGATGAAATAATTTCCTTAAATTCTTACAAAATGCTGATAAGTAATTATATAATTAATAGAAAACTAAAATAAAAATATATTCTAAATACTAAAATAAATATAATTTGAGGTAACTAGTGTTATAAATTATTTTTATAGTCTCACATGATAATTGAGGTTTTTAATAATATATTTTTATATATTATATTTTTTATTGACATTATTAAAATAAAAGTAATGAATAGTTCACAAAATTAACCATCTAGAAAATTTATATTTTATTAAAGATTATCTAATTCCAAATAAATAATTAATTTGGAAAATTGGTTTTTGAAATGATTTTAGAATAGATATAGGTATGTTTATAGTTTTTTTAATTTTATAGCAACTATATTGACCCCAAAGAGTAAAATAATCTTGTTCTCTTGGTAAGAGTTTGAGGCGTTAAATAGAGGATAAATAAAAAGAGATAACTGTAGAAATACATCCCCAACATGTATAATTTTTTATTTTTAAGATATTATAACCCATAATAATATCTTATTCTAAATAACTCAAATTTTTTCCAATTGGAAATAAAAATTAATTTATATTATATTATTCTTTTTAGAAATACCAAGAGTACCCCTCCCCTCTTTTATAAATGTTAACCTCTTCTCCTCATTTTTAAACACATTAAAACCATAATGGATCTACCCATACTTACATTAATACCATTTAATAACCCCTAATGATTTTATATAGGTATATTTTAGTTAAAATGAAAATATTAGATGTTTTAAGGTGTTAAAAAGAATATTTTCCAAAGAAGAGGCATAGTCTTTATCTTTCTGTTTTAGTATTTTTTCTTCCACATACATAATAACTTTTTCAACAATGAATAATAAAAACAAATTATCCTAAATATACATTGATTATATTATCTTAGTTTATTTACCTATATCATTATATTCTTCACTCAAATCGGAAAAGAATTCATCATTCATGTGTACAGTAGACAACAACCATACAAACTATTGTAATTCGTTTTCCATCACCGTACCACATAGATGGAATATAATGATATCTTTAATGCTTATATAAAATATTAATGTCATATTTATAATTATAAAAGGGTAATATTTCCTTCAATTTCTAATTTATCAATTCATTGAAAAATGATAACCTCATTCATGTATATATATGGACGACCACCTATATTAAGTGATGTGATAAATTTTTCATCACAAAATCATGTGGATGATATATATAAGTATATTAAAATTAATTGATATGATATTTCAGATATAAATATGATTCTATAATGATAAATCTATACTTAACATATTTCCATAATGATAATGGAAAAATGAAAATCGTACTCATGCATACTAATGGAATACCATCTCCATGGTTTTAAAAATGACCATTTTTAATAACTATAATGAATGGTTTTATTTAAATGTGTAGTTTATATAAAAAAACAATAACTACTGCATGGATATTTGTCTAAAGATAATGTAATAGTGACCTCTTCGACCATTAGTCAACATACTAAAGTAATTTTGTATTTATATACCAAATATTATCAAAATATTTTAAGTGAACTTAATGAAATATATAATTGAATATTAAATTTAAATAAGTTATGTAAAACAAATAATGAACCTGAATTATTTTTTGAGAAAGTATTATTTTAATATTTTTTATTATTTATTTAGAGAAATAATGTATGTGATGAATTTGAGTCATGTTTTGGGGATTTATATTAAAAATTATTTTTTAATCATTCCCAAAAAACTCATATTTCCTTCAAAAGTATTATTTTATAATTTTTAAAGAAATTATTTAATATTTTATATGATTATATAAATTCAATGTCTAACATTTTTATTTTAACCAAATGTTTTAAATTAAATGTTTTATTTGTTTTCCAAATGTGTTACAATGTGACTTTTCCAACAAATGTATAAAAGGATTTCTTGTAACATATATGGTTTGAGTGGATTTTACCATCACCATGACTAGTTTTTCATTTTTTTTAATTCCTATCCATGTTTACAAGATTATTTCAAATGATTTTTTTTTCATTTTTGTGTACGAATTATTTTTCAAAATAATTTATTTCAAAATGAAACCTCTATCTTCCTTAAGAATATTTTTATGATGAGAGATTTTAGGATTTATGATTATTTTATAGTTAATTGGAATTTTAATAATGATGGGTGGTTCCATAATAAACAATGTATGGACTGTTACATTTCTAACCAATGATGTTTGGTTCTATGATACACCAAGGACGAGTGGTTACATTGTAACATCCATTGTATTGGTTAGAAGATATAACTATATGGTTATTTGATATGTGAGATAGATTTAATTGATTATATTTCTACATAGATATAATGAGAATATATTGTGATGATTACTCCACAATTAACCATGAATTTTCATAATTTATTATATTTGATTGTTCATATAAGTTGATGTTTTGCAGTATATAATGATGGTCTTCTATGAGTTTCTCTATGGGTTACTCCATGGATTCACTAGGTTTCCATCATGATTTATCTATTGTTTATATTGATTTTATAAGTTCTCATTAAGAGAGGTTTGTTTTTTATATGGAAATAGATTATTCTATATGATAAAATAAAAACAGGAGAAATTATATTAAGTAATTTTATTTTTCTCACTAGAATAATAGATTTATTTCAATTATTGCCCTTTTTTTCTTTTTCTCTCATACCAATTTTTATAATATTTTTCAAATGGTTTAAGGAAGTGTTGGAAAATGTTAATTTCATGATGGAAATTGTAATTATTTATCCGAAAAATCAACCATGTTTTTTTTTAAAATATTTTTTTGGGTAAAATGGATACTGAGTATAAGTGTTAAACTATAATGTATGGGTTTTCTATGCGGTTCTCCAAATTAAAAAAAAAAATTAAACTGAACTTGTTTTCAAAATTATAATAATGTAAAATATTGTTCAAAAACACTAGAATGTGTAAAACTTATCCTAGGGTAATTACACTCAATGATATGAATACATAGTATTTATCCTACCATCTTATTATCAAGAATATTCTTGTAAGGCGGTGATGAAAAGACAAAAAATTAATTTTTCCATGGATTCGGTTATCCATACCTACACATGGGTGACTATTTTGTTTTCTATAGAATAGGGGAAAAGATTTACAATTTTATTGTTTTAGAATAATATAAAATATATAAATGTGGTAAATGGGTAATATTTCTTAATATTTTTTAATCACAAAAAAGATATATATATCTTGAATATTTATCAAATTCCCATTTTACTCAATCCTCGTATAGTAGTGAAGGAAAAAAAACATGTTGTGTAGTGGATGCATTATTTTACACAATTCATGAATTATAATGTAAACTTCATTAATAGATAATGAAAAAAATAACCACTAATTAATATAATATAATAATACTATAAAAAATATAACTAGTAATGATATCATTAAATATCTAATTTAAAATTTTATTTGGAAGATAAAAATTGGAATGAAATAAGTTACATAAAATTGATTACATTATTTGAGCACATTGAGATTTTATTTTATGTTTGCATACAAAGGGAATTTTTAGTATAATATCATGTGAACATATTCTATTCATAGTGAAGTGGAATATAATTGATGGAATAATGGAATCTTTTCATGATGGAACTAAATTTTTAGTTATTTTTTAGGTGGTTGTGAGATACCCCATTTAAAAATGGTGATAATGACATTTTTTATCAATTATACCACCTTAATATAAAGGGAACACATTTTAAACATTTAAATTAAAATCAAAATTAATAAAAAGGTTAATAGGGATTATATAAGCTTAATAAAATCTTCATACACTATGTTATAGATTCTTCTTATCATGTTTCAAGTCATTCACCCCTTGAAATATTATTTTCATCCGTTTAGAATTTAAAATAATAACTAGTTTGAGTATAAGGTATCATAATCTTTTGTATTTAAGATAATTTTATACTAATATAATAATTTTGATGCAATAATTCTAGAATTTAAATTTATTTCACTTGAATAAATATCTAAAAGTGATAAAAATTAACATTAAAATAAAAATGTATAATATACTAAAAATGTTTTGAGAAAATATTAGCAATGTTCTGTAATAAAAAATATGAATTTATAAAATAAACCTCACATATTAAAAGTTATAAATTTTTATATAAAATACATATATGATCTTGTATATACATTTTTATGAATTTTCAATTTCTAATTTTATAGTATTGTTGTAAAAAAATTCATCTTATTTGTAAAAAATATATTTTGATTATTACCTAAAAATAATTCCATTTAAAAAAATACTAATAACTCATCTGAAATTTATATTATTATGACTAATCCAAAAATAATTTTAATTTCTAAAAATTTATTTTATAAAATTTTATAATTCAATATTTATATAATATCCCAAATTATATTGGAAAATTGTTCATAATAGAAAAAAACATCTTAAAATGTCAAATTTTAAATATTCTTATTTCATATCTGTTAATGGTTAATTTATTAAAAATATATAATTAATAATAAAAAATATTTTATTATTATATAATCATAATATAATTGGATTTTTGGAAGAAAACACTAATTTTTTAAAAAATATTTTGATCATAAAATGATTTCGATAGCTATTTAAGCTATACTTATTGAGTTTCCTTCATATTAAGAGTTTCAATTATTTTCATTATATTTAAATTTATAAAATTGGAATGTCCCATTACTTTCTTTCCATGTCACATAAAAGGATTAAATGGGTGTAATTAAACATTTATTTTGAATCTCAATATATTGTGGTTTCACATAAGTTTTTTATTGTGTGTGTAGAATAATATCAAAGTCATTGAATTATTTAAGATTATCATATATTATTTTTTAGGTGATAAATGTGTTTAACCTAATTCCATTAATGATTATTCAATATATATGAATACACATTCCAAATTTATGGTAATTTTAGTACAGATGAAATGACCAACATCTTCGTTACTTCTGTGAAAAA
The DNA here is from genome assembly GCA_963277665.1 of Viscum album. Lineage (NCBI taxonomy): Eukaryota > Viridiplantae > Streptophyta > Magnoliopsida > Santalales > Viscaceae > Viscum > Viscum album. The sequence continues at coordinate 553,215,489 of OY728146.1, forward strand.
ATCTTCCCATTACTTTATCTAATGAAACTTCACTCTCCATTGTGTTTCTTGGTTAGTGGAATAGAGTGTTTTGGAGGAATTTATCAAAATGAATCAATAATATCCATATAACCTGGGGAAACTTAGGATACTAGTTATTTTTGTTTGTTTGGTACATTGTTAAATGAATTTTGTCTATAAATGATCTACATGAATTATATTTCTTAGGATTACATTACCTAGAATTATAAATTGGGTAACCAGAATTCAGTATTTCTAATCATGGATGATAGTTTCTCCATTCATATGATATTCATCACAATCAACTAATTATATTTATGTTATTTATTTGTTTGTGTATATATGAGAACATCATCTATGAATACAAACATGAATTGAACAATTTTGTCTCTATATACTATATTCAGTAGATCCATGAAGATGATGTAAGAGTTTATAAGGCCAGATATAATGTGTATAAAATCATATTTTTAATACCTATTTAAAAAATAAATCTTCATAATATAATCAAATTTATCATTAGTTGCAGATATCTATATTATAGTTCAATATTTTAAGAGTATTGATCCCTTATGAGTTGATTGAATGGATTATCAATATGGGGTCGTGGATAGTAATTCGTGATTTTGACTATATTTACCACTTGGTAATTTATTCAATGATGGATTGTACCATAACAGTTTTTACAATGATAGATAGGCCACCCCATAATGAAGAACAATGGAATATAAAACCCTTTTCTAGATTCTATTATAGCCAGTTATTTAACAATTATAACATGGCATGGACCATTCTATATGGCCTATTTGAGATAGTCATGGATCATGGTGTGAATTTAAAAAAACCTCATCCTATTTGAGAATACCATTAAGATCATATGGAAATAAAATATTATACTCTCCTATAATAATTATATCAATAAATATAAAATTCCTTCCCAATAATTGGATCTTGATGATCCATATTGTGGTGTATGTTTGCCCAAATTTTTAAAATTTCTTTGAAAGCGAATTCATAATCATCCTTGTGGTTATATTTGATAATATAATTATCATGAAATTAAATATGATTTCTTTATCCTTATAATTAATATGTGTTTTTTGAAAGGGAAAAGTGAGACAAATAGAATATTATGTGAAATTTAACTATTGGAAGATTAAATAAATATATAAAAAGTAACATTGGCCATTATTCTATAAGATAAGAGTTATATATCTAAGATTTGATTATTATAGATTTTTTAAATAGATAGATTAATACCCAAATCTTGTTGTAGTAGAACTTTATTCATAGAAATAATTTCTGATATAGAATAATATATGCCATGACCCATCCTCGGGGCCCATGCCGTGACTACCCCAAGCCCGCCTTCCATAGGCCAGTGGCTGGCGACTAGCACCAAGGCATAAATCCCGATAAACAGGGAAGACATTGCCTTTGTAAAGTAAACAACCATCACAGAATAAGCAAGAGGAAATAGTAAAAACTAAGTAAAAACTGTAACATGCTGTGCTGAAAGTAAAGGGGGGCTGGAAATACAAGCCCAACTGTAATGTACAACTGAAAGGGGAAAAATAGAAACTGAAAGGTAAAGCCACAGCGTCGAGCCGTCCTCTGGAATTCCCACCTGAAGGGTGGGTATAGATAGCCTCCACAGCTCCTCGGTCCCGTCGCCCTCTCCGAGTACACCCCGCCCAGTGGTCCACCTCCAGGTACCGTCCTACTCCGCAAACCTCGACCACGATCAGCGCTGTCTGTCATCTGCAATCAACACAATGAAGTGCGGGCATAGCCCGTGCAGGTGTGAGTATAAGCTACTCAGTAGGGACCCCGAGACCCTCGAAGTTCTCCCAAAATCCACAAAGTATAAACCAAAAAGGAAAGATACAATCACGAAGTAACATCTGACACTGCTTCGGTATATGCCAATACATATAACTAAGTCATCAATTCCCATTCGGCTCCAACACCTGAGCCCAAGCACAACCCATTCCACATAGGAAAGCAAAACGTAAACCCACACAGGATAGAACAACACAATCCACGAAGGAGAGCAAAAGTAATCCACATATGATAGATCAACACAATCCACAAAGGAGAGTAAACAGTAAATCCACACAGGATAGCTCAACACAATCCACAAAGGAGAGTAACACAGGATTCAGCTCACACAGGTATACTTCTTCATATGACGATAAAGATGATCAATGATCCATCTAAGTCGTCGGACCCACAAATGATCTATAGGTACTAACCCCCACAAAAACCCACACAGGATCAACCCACACAGGATCAATAGGTAACTGACCCCCGCAAAGACTCACACATGATCTGGCCCACATAGGACCTGTAGGCGCAGGCTCACACAGAACCACTGAGAGCTGACCCACATAGGATCGGATCCACATAGGATCTGTAGCACCGATCCACGTAGGATCACTGAGTGAAGTAGTCGTCGCAGTTCACTGAGGATCTCTGCACAGTCGTCGTCGCAGTCCACTGAGGATCTCTGCACTGTCGTCGTCGCAGCCAGCACTAGGGTTCCCGCACACAGCAAGCTCGTTCGGAGGGTCTACTCCATAAGCCGAGACGCTGATACATCAAATGACAAATAGTCCGAAGTTGATGTACCCAAAAGTTCCGTATCGTCTACAGGAACTCAACACAACAGACGGCGCGTCAATCGGACGCCCAGTCTGAGAGTTATTGGCATTTTTGTCCCAGGGGCCCGGTTGGTTTTTAAGGCAAAACCAACCCGACCGTACTCCACCAGCGTCCAAACATAGGGAGGAGTGATCCAAAAGATCCTTCTCACTTAGAGGATTCCATCAAAGTTGACGGCACATCAATCGGATGTCCGGAACTCAAGATATGAGCTTTTCTACTCCGAGGGCCCGGTTGGTTTCCTGTACGAACCAACCCGGCCAAACCCAAATTATTCCGAAACCTTGACTGCAATATACCAAAATGACTGTCTCGATCCAAGGATCACGTTTCCGCTGACGGTGCATCGATCAGAGGCCCTTAGCTCAAGTTACGAGAAAAAGACCGAAAAGGTTAGGAAACGGGTGGTCTAGGCCCGAGCCGACCCGGCCTGACCCCCTGGGTCGGCCGAACCAGGTCGACCCGACCCGGGTCCGACCCGGTTGGACCCGGTCCGGCCCGGCTAGGGCCCGGCGCGGCCCGGCCCGGCTCGTCTCGGCCGAGCAAAGCGGGGGGCGCGCTGCCCCCGCGTGACAACACCGCGGCCCCCGCGGGTGGCCACCCTGCGGTCAGCGGACGCGGCAATGCCGCGTCCCGAGTGCGCCAGACCCGCACGGCCACGGGTCCGCTGGCGCCGCTGCCGCTGCCGCGGCTTGAGTCGTGGCGGCTCCTTCCGGCAGCCCGCCAAGGCGCCGCCGCCTCCGGCCGCCGGTGGCTTCCGCAGGCCACCGGAGTCGCTCCGGTGGTCCGATTCCGTTCCCACCTGCACCACTATTCCTCCTGGGTTCTGTTCTTCACTGCGAAATCATCAAATCGCCTCTGCGGCACGTTTTGTCATCGCCCGCCAAATACGTACAACAACGAAGAACGACAGAGGGTTGTCGGGCCGTGTTTTTTTGGCCCGCACCCTCCGCGTTAGATGATAACAGTTGGGAGAAATAATTAATACATAGAAAACATAACAAATAACAATTTTAATAAATTAAAATTGTTCTCATGAAACCAGGTTCTTTGTTTTGAACGGAAACATCCACGGAGTAAAATCATTCCCAATAAAACCCCTACCTCGTCAAGTTGTCGCACACACGTTCTTCTTGGAATTGATCGTCGCGGAAAGAGAGGGCCGTCACGTAGCGGAAGGGCGTCGCGTCGTCGCGGTACGCGGTGTCACGTTGACGAACTCCGAGGATAAAAAAACAGATTTAATTATATCGATTAAATCCATTTGTTGTTAAAATCTACAAAGATGATTAGAAAGAATCCCGAAATCTCCTACCTCAAACAGTTGATGATCGTAGATTTGTTGCAGGGAAGAACGTCTCGGAAGAAGTGTCGTCAATCTCTGAGGGTGTCAGCGTTCTTTGCGTTCTTTGCGTTCTTCGCATTCTTCGTGGAGGGAAAACAAGGCACAGAATTCTGTCAAAACCTCTCAACGAACAATCCCAACAAGCCATGTGTTGGTCTTATTTTATTATTACACCAACGGTTTGTAAACAGGTTAAGAAACGATTAAAATAATTCATAGAATTAATTTTAACGAAGTTAACCGCCCAATTAAATGGTGCGTTAAGAATTTAAGAAAATGCGTCAGTTGAATTTCAAAAAAATGGGTTTTCGCGGGTACGTTACTTAGGGGAAAAGAAATGGTGGGGCTCGTGCGGGCCCCACCTCACAAATATCCGACCAAGTGGATAGGATATTTTGGATTGCACCCTATCCGTTTCAACTGAGCTTAAGCAGCTTAAAGTGGTCTTTAAGCGGCTTTAAGTGAAATAAAAATAAAATTGTCATACAACTTTTTTTTATTTCATAACATAAAACCCAAAAATTAAAAACCACAACCGAGAAAACACAACTCCAGAAGAGGTGTTTCTAAGAAAATATCGGCGTTGTGATTCCATCGGTGCCATTGGAATTCGATTTCGGGCACCGGTTCAAATGTTAGAAAAACCCGCTCGTCCATTCACTGAACGTACCCGATCCAAACTTCGAAACTTGATTATGGGCATACCGGGCCTCCGAATCAGGTGCCGTCAGAAATTGCGTTCTTGTAAAATTCCAAAGAAAATTAAGAAAAAAAATTCCTTGAAATTTACGGGTCTTTACATCACTCCCTCCTCAGGGATTTACTTCCCCATAAAGATACATCATAAACTAGGGAAACAAATGTGGGGACTGAGTACGCATCTGAGCCTTCCGCTCCCAAGTGCTCTCCTGGAGGTTCCCGTGCTTCCATCTGATGCGCACTAGAGGAATCGATCATCCACGTAGGACCCGCTCCTATCGATCCTCGATCTCCACTGGGACCTCCGCAAAAGTCTCCCCATCATCGACGTCTAGCTCCCCACAGTCAATGATATGTGTCGGGTCATGCACGTACCTCCACAGTTGAGATACGTGGAGGACGTCATGCACCCGGTGCAACTAATGTGGTAGAGCCAGGCGATAAGCCACGTCGCCAATCCTGCTGAGGACCAAGAAGGGTCCGATGAAGCATGGAGACAACTTGCCTCCCCGGCCAAACCTCCATAATCCACGTCGAGGTGAGACTCGCATGAAGACGTGGTCGCCATCTTCGAACTCTAGTGGCCTCCGCCTCCTGTCAGCATATGACTTCTGTCGGCTATGAGCTATACTCATCAGCTCCTGGATGACCTGGACCATCTCCGATCCCACAAGAACTGCTAAGATTTCTTCTTTTCCGATAAGAGTAATCTGGTCTCATCCCTTGGATGAACCACTTACTTTGCCTAATACAGTCAATCCCGACATGGATGTTACTAATCCATACCAATGATGACGTCGTAAGGCCTCGACGCTACTACCAAGAGATCCAACCGTTACTCTCCCCTACAAGGGTTGAGTCACACTGTCGGCATCAGTGTGTGGTAACCGGGTCTCCTCCAGTAGATGTCTCACAAGTGAGGGTCAAGTCAACAGTCTAAACTGGAACCTCTTAGTAACAACACAAAAGTGGACATGAATGAAAACATCACAAAGGTAAGCGTCTTTTACTATTACAGCTCATAATACAATGACACTACACAACAGCAACAAGGAACTAGAAGTACAAAGGATGTATCCACTAGTTCTGCTCCTGTCCATCTGCTCCCAGGCCTCCATGATCGAAGGCCTCAGCTGCCTGATGCTGAGCTCTCGCATGTCCACCAACTCCCTACGGTCGGGGTGGACCTCCTGGTGGTGGTGGCAACACCTCGAAGTGTCGCCCACCATCTGCTACTCGGCCAGCTCCTCTGCCTCATCCGCCTTCACCCTGCGGACCACCGTGGGCGAACCTCTGTCTGGGAGGTCCCACTACCACCTGCTGCTCATCTGTAAGACAAGTCGGGCAGTCTTGAGCCATGTGACCTCGCCCGCTGCATGCGTAGCAATGCTTTCCCCTCGTGTAGCTGGCTCTCCTATGGGTGCCCCACACAACCGAATCTTCATCCTGAGACTGCCCATCTGATGTTCTGGCCCGTTTGGATCTCTGCGTCACCTGTATACTGCCAGCTGCAGAAGACCCTACTACCAGCAGTCCTGCAGAGGGCCCTGTCCCTGGAGCCTGCTCGGCGAGAAAACTCTCCACTAGAAGGGCTCTCTCCAACACCTCTGCCTGTGTTGGACTATTGAGGGAGATCATCGAAGCCCTGATCTCTTGCCTCAGTCCCTGCTCGAAGGTCCGGGCCCGGATTAATGAGTCACGTACCATATCTGTGGAGTAGCGTAAGAGATCAGAAAATCTCGCCGAGTACTGGGCTACTGTCATGCTGCCCTGTCGTAGCTGTAGCATCTCTTGGATGCGCACCGCATGGAGGGTAGCTGGGAAGAACTCGGAGCAGAAGATTCTCTCAATGTCTGTCCAGAGGAGAGAAGTCTCGTCGTGCACCTGGAGCATCAAGCTTCACCATATGCCTGCTGCCGCGTATAGGAGGCTCACTGTGAGGATCACCATAAGGTCTGCTGGTGTCCTCACTAATCTGAAAACCTATACAACTGCCTCCATCCAGTCCTTCGCTGCCTGGGGGTTCGTCTCCCCGCTGAACCTAGGCGGTCGCTGATGCTGAAACTCGTGCAGCGCGCTAAGGAGATGTGCATCGTCAGCGGCTGGGGCTGGTAGCATCGGTGGCTCGGAAGGTAAAGGTACCATCGATGCCTCTGCTGACAAGGAGCCTGCACCGAGGCCTCATCACTCGATGGGTTGTCATCACGATCCACTCTTGGAACCCTAGCTGGCTACCGTCGTGGGGCCATCCTGAAAAGAAATAGGTGTGCGACGGTCAGAACATTATACCTGGTGAGCTGGCACAAGTAATCACAATGAAAACTTGAACACACATGCAATCAATGTTTTCGTACATTAAGTCGAAAATTAGAAGTCAGGGTCCTGGTGTACGGATACGTCGGCTGCCGCACCAACACTGGACTCCCTGGATTAATAACCACACCCAATACGCTAAACACTATTTCTTCACATAGAATAAAGATCAGAGTCTGCGGTAGAACCGAACTCTTCTGATACCAATTTGTCACGACCCGTCCTCGGGGCCCGTGCCGTGACTACACCAAGCCCGCCTTCCATAGTCCAGGGGATGGCGACTAGCACCAAGGCGTAAATCTCGATAAACAGGGAAGGAATTACCTTCGTAAAGTAAACAACCATCATAGAGTAAGCAAGCGGAAAGAGTAAACACTAAGTAAAAGATGTAACAAGCTGTTCTGAAAGTAAAGGGGGGATGGAAATACAAGCCCAACTGTAAAGTACAACTTAAAGGGGAAAAACAGCAACTGAAAGGAAAAGCTGTAGCGTCGAGCCGTCCTATGGAAGTCCCACCTGAAGGATGGGTACAGATAGCCTCCACAGCTCCTCGGTCCCGTCATCCGCTCCTAGTACACCTCGCCCAGTGGTCCACCTCCAGGTATCGTCCTGCTCCGCAAACCTCGACCACGATCAGCGTTGTCCGTCGTCTGCAACCAACACAACGAAGTGCGGGCATAACCCATGAAGGGGTGAGTATAAGCTACTCAGTAGGGACCCCGAGACCCCTGAAGGTCTCCCAAAATCCACAAAGGATAAACCAAAAAGGGAAGATACAATCACGAAGTAACATCTGACACTGCTTAGGTATATGCCCATACATATACCTAAGTCATCAATTCCCATTTGGCTCCAACACCCGAGCCCAAGTACAACCCAGTCCACACAGGAAAGAAAAACGTAAACCCACATAGGATAGCACAACCCAATCCAAGAAGGAGAGAAAAAGTAATCCACATAGGATAGCTCAACACAATCCACAAAGGAGAGTAACACAGGATTCAGCTCACACAGGTATACTTCTTCGTATGACGATAAAGATGATCACTGATCCATCTAAGTCATCGGAACCACAAAGGATCAATAGTACTATCCCCCGCAATGACCCACACAGGATCGGACCCACACAGGACCTGTAGGCGCTGGCTCACACAGAACCGCTGAGCGCTGACCCACACAGGATCAGATCCACACAGGATCTGTAGCACTGATCCACGTAGGATTGCTGAGTGTAGTAGTCATTGTAGTCCACTAAGGATCTCTGCACAGTCGTCGTCGCATTCCACTGAGGATCTCTGCACAATCGTCGTCGCAGCCAGCACTAGGGTTCCCGCACACAAAAAGCTCGTTCGGAGGGTCCGCTCCAAGAGCCGAGAGGCTGATACATCAACTGACACATAGTCTGAAGTTGATGTATCCAAAAGTTCTGTATCATCCACAGGAACTCAACGCAACAGACGGCGTGTTAATCGGACGCCCTGTCTGAGAGTTATTGTCTTTTTCTTCCTAGGGGCCCGGTTGGTTTTTAAGGCAAAACAAACCCGACCATACTCCACCCGCATCCAAACCTCGGGCAGAGTGAGCCAAAAGCTCCGTCTCACTTGGAGGATTCTATCAAAGTCGACGGCACGTCAATCGGACGTCTGGAACTCAGGGTATGAGCTTTTCTGCTCCGAGGGCCTGGTTGGTTTCGTGTACGAACCAACCTGGCCAAACCCAAAGTATTCCGAAACCTTGAGTGAAATATACCAAAATGACCGTCTTGATCCAAGGATCGCGTTGCCGCTGACAGCACGTCGATCGGAGGCACGTAGCTCACGTTACGAGCAAAAGACCGAAAAGATTCGGAAACGGGGGGTCTGGGCCCGGGCCGACCCCCCTAGGGTCGGCTGAAACGGGTCGACCCGAACTGGGTCGACCTGGCAGGACCCGGTCCGGCCCGGCTCGGCTCGGCCGGGCAGCTGAGAAACACGGGGGGGCGCGCTACCCCCACGTGACAACACCGCGGCCGCCATGGGGGGCCGCCCTGCGGTCAGCGGACACGGCAATGCCATGCCCCGAGTGCGCCGGACCCACACGGCTGTGGGTCCGCTGGCGCCGCCGTGGCTTCAGCCATGGCGTCTCCTTCTGGTGGCGCGCCGGGGCGCCGCCGGTGTCTTCCGCGGGCCACCAGAGTCACTCCGGTGGTCCGATTCCGTTCTTGCCTGCGCCGTTGTTCCTCCCAGGTTCCGTTCTTCACTGCGGAATCATCAAATCGCCTCTGCGACACGCTTTGTCGTCGCCTGCCAAATCTGCACAACAACGAAGAACGACGAAGGGTTGTCGGGCCGTGTTTGTTTGGACCGCATCCTCCACGTTAGATGATAATAGTCGGGAGAAATAATCAATACATAGAAAACATAACAAATAACAATTTTAATAAATTAAAATTGTTCTCATGAAACCGGGTTCTTTGTTTTGAACGGAAACATCCACGGAGTAAAATCATTCCCAATAAAACCTCTACCTCGTCAAGTTGTCGCACACGTGTTCTTCGCGGAATTGATCGTCGCGGAAAGAGAGGGCTGTCACGCCACGAAAGGGCATCAAGTCGTCGCGGTACTCAGCGTCACGTCGACGAACTCCGAGGATCAAAACAAACAGATTTAATTATATCGATTAAATCTATGTGTTGTTAAAATCCACAAAGAAGATTAGAAAGAAACCTGAAATCTCTTACCTCAAGCAGTTGATGATCGGAGATTTGTTGCGGGGAAGAACGTCTTCGAAGAAGCGTCGTCAATCTCCGAGGGTGTCGGTGTTCTTCACGTTCTTCACGTTCATCACGTTCTTCGTGGAGGGAATAGAAGGCACAGAATTCTTTCAAAACCTCTCAATGAACAATCTCAACAAGCCATGCGTTGGTCTTATTTTATTATTATGCCAACGGTTTGTAAACAAGTTAAGAAATGATTAAATTAATTCATAGAATTAATTTTAACGAAGTTAACTGCCCAATTAAATGGTGCGTTAAGAATTTAAGAAAACGTGTCAGTTGACTTTCATAAAAACGGGTTTTCACAGGTGCGTTACTTAGGGGAAAAGAAACGGTGGGGCTCAGGCGGGCCCCACCTCACAAATATCCTACCAAGTGGATAGGATATTTTGGATTTCACCCTATCTGTTTCAACTGAGCTTAAGCAGCTTAAAGTGGTCTTTAAGCGGCATTAAGTGAAATAAAAATAAAATTGCCGTACAACATTATTTTATTTCATAACTGAAAACCCAAAAATTAAAAACCACAACCAAGAAAACACAACTATGGAAGAGGTGTTTCTAAGAAAATATCGGCACTGCGATTCCATCGATGCCCTCAGAATTCGATTCCGGGCACCGGTTCAAAAGTTAGAAAAACCCGCTCATCCGTTCACTGATGTACCCGAGCCAAACTTTGAAACATGATTCCGGGCACACCGGGCCTCAGAATCAGGTGCCGTTAGAAACTATGTTCTTGTAAAATTCCAAATAAATTAAAGAAAAAAATTTCCTTGAAATTTACGGGTCTTTACAATATAACTAACCCAAATCAAACAAGTCATTTTCTTTCATATAGTGGATAATGAGTGAACCCTTCATCACTACATTATCATGAACCAACCCAGATGTGGAGATAACATACTATAATTTTTTTCCTTGGTTTAAGTGGTTTATTGGTACAATTTTACTAATTAGATTTGGTGTTAGTAGATAGATTTTAGAAATTACGAAACATTTTTCATTTTTAGAATTTTAATATAGGTGTAACATTCAAATGGAAATTATTTATTAACTATTTCATTATTTTGAATCATCATCTCCTAGTAAAAATAAGCCTTATAGGTATTGTTGCATTTATTGAATCACATTGTTATTCATTATACTTAATTTCCTAAGTGCTTCCTCCCATGGTTTGAGATGTAGGTTGTTACAAATCCCCCCATGTAACATAGATATGTGATTCCATGGTGTTTTTTGTCCATTTTTCAATATAATAATTAGTGTACGTAGTTTACATCTTGATCATTATAATAGATCAAAAAATTTCATCATTTATTGAATTATTTATTATTGGTAATTAATTTTGATGAATTTTCCTTAACCAATAACGATTCTATTAATTTTAATCTCATGGTGTGAGATATTACTAGTGGCATAAATTAGAATCCTAATTTAATTTTTTTAGTATGTTATAATGGATTCATCCCCATTTTTTATGAAAATTAATAACTATATCTCAATTTAGTAAAAAATTATAGGGAAATTACTTTTTGAAAAATACTTTTCTAAATTCCTCATATTACATAGAGTATACATCCTACATTTATATAGTATTGTTATATATATTCAACTATTTGTCTTCCTAACACTCAATCAAATTACTCATAAATATGGATATATCATAATCTGGGAATATGATAACTAAAACAATATAGTCAATCATATTGATCCATTTCTGAATAATAAGTGCATGGTACATTCTATTGATGGCGGATGGACATTTTTGCATGAACGACTCCATTAAAATTTTCTGATTCTAGGGTATATTTGTAATCTCAACATGGATTTATTTAATTTTATTATCACTGTAGGGTTGAGTGAGAATCACAACATCATTTTTTCTTTTCCACATATTCTTATTGGTTACTCATAAGACTAGTCAGTGCATTTCCCATCAAATCCATTTCTAATATAGTATTTCCATAATAAATCCATTTAATAAATAAGGGGTTATTAATGATAATAATAAATAATATAAAAATAAAACTACTAATATAAAATGGATAATGATAAATTGTGTAAATTTCAATATTTTAATTAAATTTATTCATCATCTATTACCTATTATGTTTTTCAAGTGTACAATGATGAGGTGATAAAATCCATTTTAATGGTTCATGAATAGAAATTGATAAACCAATGAATATCCTCCAAGACAGTCTATCCATGTGAATTTTATAAAAGACGAAGAGAATCATATCCCTAATTTACATAATTTTTTTATAATAAGCATTATAACTCAAAATCATATAAAAATTCCTTGAATGGATTGTTTATCTTATTTTAGCACTAGATTTTTATGATACTTCTTATATAAAAGTTGCGGAAATTTCACAATAATTAATCCATGTTGAATCAAAATAAAGGAATCTTATATGTTATGATCATCATTATAACTTGGGGAATAGAAAAATAAAGAGAGGGGCAAGATCAAATATTAATAATGAAAAATGTTATGAATATGTCATCAAATATATAGATAATAAGAATATTATCAAAATTTATATGGATAAATTTATTTTATAAATTAAAATTGACCTATGTGAGTCCAATAAATCATGATAGGAGGCCATTCATCGGGAGTTTATTGTTGAGTAGTTTGGAAGGTTAGTTACCATTGAACAAAAATTAACATCATCTTGGTAGGGGTTGCTATTGGGTTTTGTTACCTGAACCTGAAATGGTCATGTATAAATTATTACTACATTTAGGTATATAGACAATGAAAAGGTTACCCCTTAAACATTAAAAAGAGATTTTAAAAAATTTGAAAAAAATATAAAGCCATCAGTTACTCATGTATTAACATGTATCATGGAAATAATCACAGGAGTGCAGAATTAAAATATATTTGGACCTTGATACATATGAAAACAAATGAAATGGGATCCAACATAAGGATTCAATATTATGTTGTTGTGTTTATATCCAAGAAGGTCTGCCTAATATTTTTTTATTGTTAACCAAGAAGGCTCACCCTATAAATAGTGAGTATATCCAAGGACCGTGATACATTATCTTAGGAGATATAAAACATTAACAAATTAATTGGATGATGATGTAGAACTCAAAAAATAACAATCTATAAAATTATTTTCTGTAATATATCGATAATTCATCATACCATGAAAACATAAGTGACGAAAATGGGTTTCAAATCATTTTGAAATTGTTTAAAATACCAGGATATCAAAAGAGGATCGATTAATACCAAAATATTAATAATTAAAAAGTGAATATTATCAACAAATGTAGATTATGATTACTAAAACACGCACAGACATAGATATATATATATATATATATATATATATGAGTAAGATATTTAAAGAGGAAAATCGAAGAGAAACATTGAAAAGTATATTCTAGAAAAAAATTATAACATTATCATATAGAGATGTAATTTCAAATCACATTAAAAAAACCATTTACATGATGGTAAAATGATGTTTTTTTTGAAACACCACTTTTTAAAAATCAAATTATTTTAGTTATGAATAGTATATAGATATTATAATAATGAAAAATGGAGTGGAATATAAAAATAAATATTTGTTTGGTTAATAAATTTTAATGTGTTGATAATACATTTATTGAAACACAAATAATAAATATTATAATAAAAAATATATTTTAAATTTTTTAGTCATAAATTTGATGATTACAAAAGATAAATAATTCTTGGAGTTCAAAACACTAATATGAGAAAGTTAATTAGATGAGTAAGTTTGGATATGGACGAAAAATAGCTTATTTGGAAAGAAAGAGAATTATAAATAATAATCATCTTTTATGAAAAAAAATTCCATCAACATAATTTTTAACACCCATGATTTTTTAAATTATTTTCTAGGTAATATATTTGACTTATTGTTATATATGTAACATTGATCTCAAATAAAACATGATATAATACTATTTAAATACATCCTCTATGACATATTTTTTGGTCTAGTGGGTCTGAATTTTTATAGTCATGTTAATATTGTTTCTATAATTATTTTCATTTATAAAATTAATATTATATTATATTATATTATATATATATTTTGCAGTTGATGATAAAATCTTTTTATGTTAGAATAGATAGTTTTTTTAAAATTGTTTTTATTCCGCCAATGTAATATGATTTTAATAGGTTAAATTAATTACAATAGATAAATGATTCAAATGAAAAAATTATATTATATATGTATATATTCAATTAAATTTATTAACACTGATTTAGTTATGGTTATTAAAAAATTTAATGAAAATAGATACATTTTATGCTCAATGAACACATTTTATTCAAAAACAATATTTTTGTTTAATTTTGTGCATGGATATTATATTAAAATTATTTTATATTTTAAAATTTTATTTGATTAAACATATAATTTTTTTTTAATTATCTAATATATGTCTTAGTATCTTTTTTAAAACATTTATTTTTTGTAAAAGGTAAAAAATCGCAATTCTTTAAAAAATGTCTTTTTTACTCGTTTAAAAATGTAATGTAAAGGTATCATTAATATTTTTAATTTCTATACTAAAATAATTCTAATCTTAATAAAAAATAATTTAAATAATTTTATTGGAATCATTATTATATTTTATTTGGTTACAATATCATTTGTATACAGAAAAACACTATTCTCTTCGAACAGTTTTTCATTGAGTTTTGATAATTTATAATACTAAGTAAATTAAACTAAAAAAACATTGAACCCAAAAAAACATATTCCATATTATAAATAAATATTATAAAATTTATAAATGAGTTTAACCTCAATATTTATCATTATGAATAGTAGTCACGGTAAAAATTAGCTTCCATGGTAAATGGTAAATCATGTTAATTTAGGTAAAAATAAATGATAAGTCCATAATATCATAATGAAATTAATATTTAATTATATTAATTATAACCTTATAAACATCTATTTGAAATATGATATATTTAGAGTCACATTAAAATTATTATTATTTTATAATATTTTAATGATCAGAAAAGTTTCCAGTGTTCCACTTCCCTAATTTATAAAATTGTACAACTTCTATATACTTGTTAATAGATTTTGAATACTATAGTTTTTATAATACCTAAAAAATATCCCCATCATCCATAACCATGTATGAGAGGTCCTAGTATTTTATGAATTCTAATTGAAAAAGGATTAAAGTATAATCTCATAGAAGATATCAAGGAAATGGTTTATATCCTAACCGATGTATTTCTTGTATATTTATTATTTTAAATCATACGAAAATTCATAAATAATGATGAAATAATAGCATAAGTATATTTAATATACTAACATTTTATTATTATTTAGGTATGTCCCTTCATCATCAAAATTTACATCCTGTGTGATATTGTATCATCATTTGTCCATACATGTGAACAATATGTTTTCGAAGAGAGGTTCTTAATTTTTCAAAAAATGATTGCATGTATTTTTAAAATGATAAATAAATAAATAAATATTATATTTATGATATAATTATAATTCATAAAATATATTTTTTTAACTTATATTATTACCTTCTCATTTTAATTAAAATTACAACCTCACTCTTGAATTTTTGTGGAATATAACCTCCATGAAGAGATGTGATTCATTTTTTATTTTCACCATATAAAGATGTAAATAAGGATTTATGTAACTAATAATGATAAGGTAAATTAAATATTTATAAATCTATAAAATTAATTTCATACCTACTTTATTTTGTTTCCACCAATTAGAGAACTAAAAACATCATTCATACATACATATATATTATAACCTCTTTGATAAAATGTTGTTCATTTTCCTATAATACATTAATGGATTGTTTTAAAAGATTATATAATTTAAAAACATGATTAATAATAAATGTATTGTATTATATAGATAGTGGAACCATAAATAATTTGACTGTAGTGAATGTAATGATTAAATTTTTTAGTTATAACTCAAATGAACCCAAAACTTCACAATGTACATAACCATTTTAGTATCTAAATAAGACATTGTAATAATGTTAATAATGGAAATAAATATTATTTGTAAAAAATTAAAATAAATTATGAAACTACTAAAATAATATTTTAATAGAGGTAGGTAACATCCAATGATAGATGATACTTATGGTATGAGGTTTTCTTTTTAATCCTTACATAAAATGTTGTATACTATTTCTCATCCATATATTTGTTCATTAAAATTATTCAAAAGTGTAACTATTTATTCATAAAAGGTTTTAATGGTCATTGGTAATGTAGTTTACTTTCTCTAATTATTTTAAAAATAAAATCTTTTAATCATTTAATGCACATGTTCTTTTGACGTTTAATAACAAAATTAATATGATTGATTTTTAATGTATACTTATTGAACATATGTTAACTCCATTATATGCATGATTTGTTATAAACAATAATATACAAGTTAAAATGGGTTTTGAAAGAATATCATATTCCCACACATCTAAGAATTTTTTAATTGAATGATTTTCCAAAGAAAATCATATTTATCTTTACAAATCGAGAAAAATAGAAATGTTTTTGATAATGTGTTAAAATTAGTTATACAAGGAATTTATGGTGAGAATATAAATTCATATAAATAATTTCTTTTTTAAAAATTACTTGAGAATTATATAGAATGATGGGTGAGGCTGATATTTCTCATGTGATGGGTGAGCTCAATATACCTCTCCAATGCAATGGGGAATTGATATTCTTCAGTGGTGAAAAATGAGACAGATGACTTGCTAGGTTAATCCTATAGAATTATCTTGGATTATGTTATTATGAATAATTTTATGAATTATTATATATGGGTTGTGAATATTATAATATATAGGAAATTTATTAATTTATAAAAATAGGTTTTATGGAAGAATATTTATTTAGTGATGTAAGGATATTTTACAAAATTTTAATGTTGAATTTTTTTGTAATTTTTTCCATTAGTTCCCACATACATCATACTCTATTAATTATTTCATAATGATTAATAATGGGTTTGAAAATGATTTATTGAATAATATGTTGATTTTCTTATTTGGAAAAGATTTATTTATGTGCTAATGATTTATTGAGAAAATCTTTATGTATTCATGTGTTTTAAATTTTTAGTGGGCTAATGAGATTCATTTATTATAATAATAATTTTGGAGAACAATATGATCACACAATGTTATTAAATTTCATTAATAGTGGAAATAAATGAGTAAGAACTATTATGATGCCAATCTATGAAAAAACAAATTAGAAATGAATAAATAAAATGTCTCTTGAATGACATATGTAAGTAAACCTAATAATTAATTTTTTTGTAAAACATGAAAACTAGGTATTTATATTACATAACTGATATATTTGTTTCTCTTATTATCTAAAATGATTAAGTGATAACTCCAAAAAAATTGTAATAATGTGAATCCTTTACAACAAATCATTTAAATGTGGATTTTTTATGAGAAGAGGAATTATATATTTTCATTCTATTTAAAGGTTTAAATAACATTAGAAGTTACGATGGGTCAAATGAGGGAATGATAATATTTTCAGTTAACATCATTGGATAATAAGTCTAGGATCGATCATTAGATTAATGATAGATATATACCTTTTAAGATTTTATATTACTGGAGAACCTTATTAGACATTTAATTTATTTTAATAATTTTATTTGAGGTATATGTAACATATATGTTCTACTAATGTTATTATGAAAATGTAATTTGGGGAATAGATATTTCATACATTTTGAAAATATGTTAATTTGTATTGATAACCATTACGGTTAAAATGATATTTTATACTGAGGAAAATATGGTTAATTAGGATAATATTGTTACTATATTTTTGTGAAAATATTATTTATCATATAGTTCTTCATGGGATATTTTTTTTTCAAATTATGAAAATATAATAAACATTATATGATCAGTGTATACATTTTTTTTCTAATATGGGAGTTTATTTTAGTAATATAGTGATAGTTATCTTTTTTAAGTATATATGATTTTATGGTCGGTTTTTTATGATTAAAGATATTTATAAAAAATATTATCAAATTTTAGGGACAAATTATTAAGGAATATACATTTTCGATATTACAATTTAGATGTGACAAATATTATTTAGAGATAAATGTTATATTTAAAATTAATTAATACATGGTAAAATATGTATAATTATTTGTTTTTTCCTCATGGTCAAGAATATATTAATGATTTATAATATTAGTAATTTTTTGAATGATATATGTTGAAGTTTGTGCATAATAATAGATAATCTTGTGGATTAATTTTTTTTATTCATATAATGGATTATGCATTTGTTATAATATATTATATAGTGGTATCTATTTATCATTTGGTTAAGTTATAAAGGTAAGAGGAATAAAAATATATCTATTAATGGATCATCTGATCCTTTGAAAGTAGCATTTGGTGCATTATGAATGAAAACATCATCTTGGTTACTTATTTATTAGAGTAAGAAAAAATATTGAAGTGGAAAATGATCAGAACATAACCAAAGGATGAAATTTTTCATATGAAATAGAAATATTTCATGTATGTATATTTTATCATGTTCAATATTTTTATAGTAATTGAATCCCTAAAATATTGGTAAAAGATATTTAAATTAAAAATTTATCCTTTTATCTATATATATTGATGAAATGTTGCTCTTTATTTTCTTTGTTGTATTTATTATTTTATTATCATTAACATACTAATAATCACATTTTATATCACCCTCTATTATTCCTTTGATTTTTTCCCTTTAATTTACATATTTTAATTATCTAATTCTGATATCATTTATAGGAACCCGATTAGGTGTTATTCCACGTGAAATTAAATTTTCTATTTTCTATTTTTCGAAATGGAGTTTTCTGATACCTTTTTTATGAGGGTACTATAAATATTATTTTTAATATTAATAATATTTTTTTCTTTAAGGATCATATGTTTTGTTATCCACTCTTCAGAATTGTGGTTTTTAAAATATTTCAAACCCTTCTTATCCAAAATGAGAAAAATTATGCGGAAATTTTGCCTTTATGAATCTTATAATGAAACAAGAAAATTTTTTTGAATTTATTTTCAGTGAAATATATTTTATATGATGTGGTATACACAATAATGATCTCAAAGAAACCCTTATATAGTATAAATTAATTATGAATATTATGAAATTGCGATTGATTTGGTGGGTATGAAAATTAATAATCCAATTATGAAATATATATTGAAATTTTTCTTCATTAAAATGAATAATCAATGATAAAATTATTTAAAATTATTCATAAATGATGGTAAAATTATTTTATGGTAAATGAGACATTTTCCATTAAACTATTTTTATGTGTGCATTGTATTTTTATTTTAGTATATTAAATTAATCCTTTTTGATAAATGATTCTAGAGAAATAAAAAGATAATATATATATATATTATTTATTTAATAAATAAAAATTTAATTTCTTTATAAATTAATTAATTAGAATAATGTAATTTTACACTTCAAAATAAATTTTATTCAAAATTATGTTTATATCATATTTTGATGGAATATTATAATTAATATCTAGAAATATTATGAAATTTATTTGGTAAAATGTATAAAATTTCATAATTCACAATATATATCATGAACCCCCCACCACATGGTGTTCCCCTCTATGAACAAAAATAGGATAAGAGAGATAGCGATACATTAGTCCAACCTCTAGTAGGGTCTAGGTCGTCTACAAGCACCAATGGTATATTAAACACAATGATAAGAGAAAGTAACCTCATTGAGATTAAATTCTAATGAGAGAGATAAAACAGAAACCAACAAAATCATACTCAGAAAATATATAATAGAAAATCCCAAGTGCACATATTTAATGTCATGCAAGAACTACTACAACTGAAGGGAAAGCATCAAGTAAATAAAGAAAAAGTGAGGACAACATCAACCATGAAGCCAAACCAAATCCTATTAAACCCCAATTTAGTAGTAACCAACTTGATCTCTAACCTACTTTAACAAAATTAATAGATCATGCACATATATATTTGGGGTTAGTATAAAATTATACTCAATAGGATCCATTGTAGACCCTCTAATTAAAAAGGTAAAGAAAGCATGTTAAAGTACAGTGAATAACAAGTGAAACTAACTCATCACAAAAAAACGTATACTATATTGCTAGACTCACTATTCACAATCTAAATATGTATCACAAAAAAATAGAATAGAATATAATAATTAATTTCAATGGTACACCGCTACATCTTTCACAATGGTTTACCTTTCTTTCCCAACATCACACATCATAAGAATCTCTCTCCAAAAAGGATAGCTGATTGAATCCTAGGATAAGAACCACATCTTGAACCTCGTGTAACACATCACCACATACAAGTAAACAAAATAAACTAGGTATTTTCACAAATGCACCACAACCTACATAACATGTATTATGAATCAAGTATTATAAATCAAACCATCAAAACCTATATAGTGAGTATTGAAAATCTAGCCATTACAACCTAAATAAAATATACCTATATTACTCCATGAAAAACTATATAAATAATAAATGTGTGTGAGAATAACCACAAGACATTACAACACCGTAAAAAAATATATAAGGAAAACTAACTACCACACATACCTAAAAAATATACTACCAAGGGAAGAGAGTGGTGTCAAGGGGGGAAGACAACTACCCATCCTCCCACCGAGATGATGGGGAAATACCCCAAGGGATCATAATACCAATGGATTCTGTTTTACTAAATGAAATGGTGTAGTATAATTTAAACATTAAATTTAAATGATATATTATAGGTCATAACCAAACTATGGACATAACCTAGTCTTATACTCAGCTGCATCTAATGTCTCTTGGACTCACTAATGACACTATTAAGACAAAATATCCTATAATAAAAACAACATATAAAGAGATATATTAAATTGGTTAATCCTTTCATCATATTAACATTATGTTAATTAATTATTTAACTATTAAAATTTATAAAATTGCCATACATTAGCATCAAAACACATTTTCATTCCCTCCAAGCATAAAAAACTAAGTCCACAACATCCCAAAATTATATATTATAATTTAATCCCATAAATCTCCCACCCAATGGGTTATAAATTGATTTTATTAACAATATAGCATTTCATATTAACATTTATTCTAGAAAAAAATCCTAATCTATGAAAAAAAATTACATCCTAGAACATCCATCGACATCTAGGCATGGGGAAAAAATGTAGATAAAAAAACAACATGGTAATCATCCAAACAACAGATTCATATTGGTATAAATATCTCCTTACAATGGGTAAGCCTAACATCAACTTGTTTCATAATATATAGTTTCATCAACTATAACCACATGTATATACCTATGAAACTCTCCACTCAATCCATCAAATGAAACCATAAAAACCATTCATCCATTCCCTTATACTACAAAAAACATCCAGGATCAACCATCCAAGGGTCACGTCCCATCCGAGCCTTCCTACCCCACATACCTCAATATCCCTTTAGTCATATATATCACAAGATCACATCACGAGGAGTAGGATGAAAATGAAAATATATTCTTGGCACAAAATTAAGACATCCCTTATTTACACACAATGAGCTCTCATGGTTCCAAAGCACAAAATACATTGACTTTACAAGAAAGCGGGGAAATCAGGACCTAAAATGAATTATCTTAAATCAAACTACTACTGTATATTCTATCTTATATTAATAGATTCTATATTCTAAGGCTCCAACAATTGAAAACCTAAGAAACAACCATTGAAATGGTATAAAAAAAATTAATTAAACAATTTATTTAAAACGAATTTAATTATTTTATCAACAAGCATCAACGTTCTTCAAGTTTCATAACAATTTTAATTAATCATTCATCATTATATAAATATGATAATCATAAATTACAAAAAAACCCATATTCATTAAACATGGCTCTTATTTATTTATAAATTTAATTATAAATAAATTCTATCTTTACATTTGATACCAACATCACTCGCTATACCAGGAAAAACAAGCACAAAAAAGATATCAAACAATCTATAAAACCAAGAGGCAACATGTTATCACATTACAAATAAAAAAAATTCCATGTGATCAATAACAATTATTTTATTTAGTTCAAGTAATTATTCAGTTAATTTAATTGGAATCCATGGTGATTAATCAAGCTCAATTTACGATCTGACATAAATAAAAAGAAAAAATGAATCCCCTAACTCAAAAAAGGTGTAAATAGTTTTTTCATGGGAATAGAACAACACTGTAGATCCCAATATTCTCTCCTTCAAGAACTACATTTACCCAAGGACGTTGCGCCACAACCAAACTAGAAAAAAACAAAAAACTCTATTTGAATATGGAGATCATGTGACAACAACTGTGAAAGAGGAAAATGGGGAAACATATCTATGAAACCACAAGAAGTGATGTATAATATACCTTGTATCAAATATTGATTGAATGATGGAAGCTAGGGATCCATACATGTTGATGGAATCCACAAAACATTGAATGAGAGAATGATGTTCCATCTAGAATATAGATAGATGTGATGTAGTTATAGGGATTGAAAAATCCAAGTGGTAGAAGACATTAAAAGCTAATAGTATCAAGGATTTTCATGATGTGTGGTCCCCTATCACATCATTTATTCCTTATTGTTTGATTCCACAAAAAAATATCTTCTTGTCTAGTTGTTTAACCATGAAAACAAACACATCGTGAAATTGACTTTCATGATGTGAACTTCATAGACAATGTGTAATTCTTCCTATTTCCATCAATTTGTAACCAAATTAATATAGACTTCCTCTGATCCTCCTCCAAGAACCTCATACTTATAAAACATGAAAAGGTTTGATCCATGAGGATCTGAGCCCTTACATTAGATACCTCTCAAAATATTCTTCTCCATGAGAATCCTAATCAAATATAGAGATAAAAGTCAAATGGTTCATCTGAATAGCCACCTTGTGATATACATTTTACAGTTGTCATCAATGTGTGAGCTCAACCACCTCACCAATGCACAAGGAGCTCGACATAGTGAGTATATGAACACCATGTTCGTTATACTACCCCTATATAAGGATATTAGAATCATTCAAAAATAAAAAATAAGATCAATGAGAGAACAGTGAATACCTTACATGTCATTACCACCTATGGAACTACACTAATCCCTAATAGGGAATAAAAGAAGGATACCTCACAAACCAGAAATGGTCACCCATAACAAAATGGACAAAATTAACATAGAATAGTTAAAAAATAGCTAGGGGATGAGTGGGTATCTGCGAATCGCATTCCCAAGGAGTCTCCTTCACACCACCATGCTGCCACAAGACATGAACCAAGGTGATTGAATGTCCGTACAACACAATCTCTTGATAGTTATGGATCTATACAAGATTATCCTTAAAGGTCATATCATTGATAAAATCAATCTCACCCCATTTGAAGATGTGAGTGTTTCAATGAATATAATGAAGGATCTGTGACATGTGAAAACATCGTGTGTTTGTATCATCTATGAGGAAAACATGATCTGATACTCCACATCACAGACATGAGACAATACCTTGAAAGGCTCAACAAACAATGGAGAAAGTATACACCCATGACCAAAAGATCTCTTCCTATGATTGGGAGTCACCTTCAGAAACACATGATCACCAACATCGAACCACATCCACAAACATTGTCAAAATATCAAGTCACTTTGAAAGAAATCATATTTCTCCCTCTTGTGATCAGAGTAGACTACAAAATCCTCACTAATGAGGTAATGTCGTTATAACTTTTGGGGAAAAAATATCACTACCAACATGAGTTCATTGGTGAAATTTTTATCCTAATGGGTACCTAACATCAAAGACCCATATGAAATAAAAAATATCTACCACATCAGAACAGAACAGATCACAACACATTAACCACAAAATATAACCTCAAACTAATCTCCTTCCAATGGTAGAAAAAGAACCATAGCACTGACCAAATTCCCCTTTACATACTTAAAAGATGTCTGAAATTGATCCATCTATAGGAAAACCTAATTCCAATGCTATCATAGCAGTCACAACATTATTGAAATGGACTGTGAACCTCCTCTAACAATTTGAATGACTACAGAAACATTGTTCCTCTCCAACATTATTGAGGGAAACAAATAAAAAAACTGCTTCTACCATTGGAGGATCCGTAACCTCTCTTTTATGGGATACATAATTATCTAAAATGGTGTTCTTGGGATCAAAAATCATTATTTGAAAACTACTCATATAGATTCTCATGATTGAAGAATCCAAAAAAGACCTATATATTATATGCACATGCTTCCTCACATTCCAATTACACAAGGATTTAATCAATGAAAATAACCAAAAAATTATTTAGGGACTCATGAAACACATTTCTCATTAACCCATTAACACAACTGGATCATTGGTCACACTGAAAGGCATCACAATCATCTCGTAATGTAAATAATGACAACAAGAAAATGTTTTTAGGACATCCTCAAACTTCACATGCATCTGATGATATCCTAGGCACAAATTGATCTTCAAGAACCAACATTCATCCATAATTTATTTAATATTTCATCAATCTGTAGAATATGGTAGAGTATATTCACTATCACCAGTTTTATAGATTGATAATACACACAATCTCAAATTTCTAGTATCCTTATTTACAAACAAAACAAGTGAACCCCACGGTGACACACATTGCCGAAAATAATCACACCATTGTTGAACATTGTGATATATAAATAGCTATCACAACTCATAATTTTCCATCCAATATGAAGACTTTGATAAAGAAGACACTATTAGCTATAGCTCGATCCTAAAAAAGATCTTTTTTTGAGTGGGTAATACTACAAACTCCTCTAGAAAGACATTAGGGTACTCTTCTACAATCCTAGGAAACCTCAACTGTTGAATCATCAATGAACACAGAATTAGATTATCCATTATGGATGATAAGGATGGTCTTTGACTCTAACCCACCTAAGGGTATCACTTTCCAATAAACATTTATATCTCTCCATCAACATCGAATAAGGAAAACAACCTCCTGATGAAATCCATAATATCATGCAATGAATAGATTATATCCATGGTGTGGATGATCTCATATGGTAATATCTGTAAATATATGAAATCTCCCAAAGAGGGGTTCTTCCCCAGTACTGCCTCACACAATCTTTAAACATAAAAAATGTATGATCAACCTCAAACTAGTAGAGTCAACTCAGTTGATACCATAAATATCTAAACCTAATATCCCAAAGCATGGATAAGGTAAAGTGATATAAAATATTTCTTCTCTATTGCATCAAACAAGGTATGATACAATGTATAAAAAAATTAAAGGGTACCTCGATCGATGTTTGGATCACCCAGTGTTGGAAATACTAAATCATGATGTTAACCTTGACAAACACAATGACCTCTCTATCCCTTCTAATGACCACATCCATACACATGATTTTCTCTCTTTGGATGAGGAGTTCAATAGGCCTATCCTATGCCTACTCTATATACTCTCTCCTAATCTAAAACTATATGAACCTACTATTGTAGTCTTGCATGGAACTACCTCCGTAGAGGATGATGAAGAGAAATAGATAGCCTATGCTAAATTCTTAAAAAGGTCAGCCATCCTTGTCGGTGATCACCTTAGAATCCACAAGAAAAATATGAATATGATCCCTTAGAATAGGAATTGGGGATTCTAACCCAATAGAAATGAGACATCATTGGATGGGACAAACTCTAGGATAATGTGAGGACCCTCTTTACTAACAACTGGAAACCTCATACCATAACTATACATTGTGAGGAATGTTGACAAATACCCTCTCATAATGGTCTAGTTTTAGATAGCATCACTTATATAACCTATTCTCTTGAAAAAACCTTGAGATATACATTTATCATAAACATGATGATATGGAACCCGATCATTGGAAGAAAAAAATCCTTGAAATGCCTCATATTGGTTTTCTTATCTTCAAATAGTCCCTAAAAATATTCTTCATGGTTCTTAAAACATATTCTAAACACTCCCACAATAGTTATTCTATGTAGAAGCATATGTATATTCTGGTGACTGGACATTTTAATTGTAAATAAAATAAACTCACCTCTAAAATGTTCTTGGAATCCATCCTATGAGAATGTCATATCCGAGAGATCCTTGTGAAAAAGAACCCCACTGCCTCACTACCACACATAACATCATCACAACCAATGATACCATGTGATAATTCTAAGTATAGATTGAAATAAAGGCTATCTCAACCTCCTCTAACCAGTATTTTATAACTATATATAAAATGGATCTGTCATAAGTTTTGTATTCTCTTATGATGATATTCTTGGAATTTCCTCCTCCAAGTGCCATAATCATGAATTTACACTCCATAGAGACCTTATAAAATTTTTTTGAACATATTCTGAATGAAACAATCCAGGAAGCTAACCTATAGACAATACAAAAAACAAAAAACAATTAGATATCATAAGCATGGAATATTAAAGACCTTAACATTAATTAATTGATTACTTTTATTAATTTTAGTTTACCAACCTTGTCACAAACCCCTCCCACAAAGCGTACCCCTCATGGGTCGGCAATGTGAGAAGGGAGATAATGAACCCTGAGTCCCGCCTCCAGTAGGCCCCATGTTGGCGACTAGCACCGAGGGTATAGTAAACACACAAATGGGAGGCATTAACCTCTAAGAGAACACATGTAGAAGAGAGATATAATATATACACTAACCAACTCCAACTCAAAACTGGAATATAAATGAAAACCCAAGTGAACATATGTAATGTCCTAAAAAAGTACTACAACTGGAAGGGGAAAACCACAAGTACCCAAAAGAATGTAAAACAGAAGCAACCACAAGCCTGAACAGCTCCTGCAACCACAAGCTAGTAGTTACCAGCCTTATCTCCAACCTGCTCCATGGGGCTTCAAAAACAGTTTATATATACATAGGGTGAGCATAATAGTATACTCAATATGATCCTCCCCGAAGACTCTCATGAAAAAGTAAAGAAAGCATCCTAAAGCATAGTGAACAAAAAGTGAAACTAAGTCGTCACCTAAATAGGTATACTATGTTTCCAGCCTCACCATGGTTACTCCCACCATGTAATGGATACAAGAATATATCATATAATAATGAATATCAAGGGTACCTTGTTACTACTTCCCCATTGGTTTTCCACTTTTACCCAACATCCTACATCCTATGAATCTATCTCAAAAAATACATTCCCATAGACACCTGGGGGAAGCACCACAATATGCACCTCGTGCAACAAAACCACCACATCCGCACACAACAATAACCTAGTATTTTTTGGGAACCACCCCAGCTCGCATAAAATATATCATACATCCGGTATTATACCTCAATCCATTACAGTCCATACACTGAGTAAGGATCCTCAAGAAATCATAGCCTATACACATTACACCAATATTTTTACATAGAAAACTATATCCAGAATATATGTGTTTGAATAACAATAATCCATTATAGACCTCTACACACATAAATGGGGAAAACTAACCAATGTGCCTTCCATCACATGTAACTACCAAGAAAAGTGAGTGGGGCCAAAGGGGGTAGTCAGCTATCCATCCTCTCACCAGAATGTTGGGGAAAACACCCCCATAGGG
Source organism: Viscum album (assembly GCA_963277665.1). Lineage (NCBI taxonomy): Eukaryota > Viridiplantae > Streptophyta > Magnoliopsida > Santalales > Viscaceae > Viscum > Viscum album. The sequence goes on from OY728146.1 coordinate 553,243,071, forward strand.
CTCATAATCCCCCGGGTTTCAGATTCCCTTACTGACAGGGTGGAGTAGCATATAGAAACACAAAAAGTAAAGGATATAATATATCTCACAACCACACTATGGGAATAACCTTGTCTTAGACACAACTGCATCTAACATCTCTCAGACTCTGGGCTGTTACTTCTAATACTAGTTATCCTATAAGAACACAACCATTTAAATAGCTTTATTAGATTACATCTTTCCCTTTTTATCAGTTCCACTATATGTTAGGTAATTATTTAACCATTAATTCACCATGAACAATTCCACATTAAATTTCATTACCATCACACCCATAGTCCACTGTTGAATCAAAATTAAAACCTCATCATTATGTTCTAGTAACTCTTACCCCATGGGTTAACACCATTTATTCAATTATTCATTACAGAATTACTATCCCACATTCCCAGGAATTCTAGAAAAATATTCTATGATACTAAACACAAGGGAGATCAACATGGTAAGTAGATGTACTACCCATCGAGTATTTTCACCTTATATCAAGAGCATATACCCATCCTTTCTTGAGAATCTAAGCACATAATGCATGTAAAATTCCCCACACGTCTTCACCACTTTTGGAAGAAGGGTAAGAAAGACCAGCTGCCTTGAGCAGTGGGGAAATGCAAAGAAGATAAACAACCAATAAAAATCAGTAAGCATCCAAGAATCACATCCATCTCATTCCATTATCCCTGTTGACCTCTACGACACCCACATGCATAATCTGAGGCATCTCGCCACTCTACACATCATCTACTGCCACAAAAAAAAGCCTCCATGCCCGCACATATCACAACGGTCATATATGATCACATCACAACACACGCAATAGGAAAACAAACAACACATCAATTTGGATCTAGGTCCTTTAACAATAAAGAGTTTAACACAGAACCATTTAAGGAATTTTCAAACAATGAGTTCTTTAATCCATCTTGAATTAACAGATTTATTATTTGTAGGTTCCAAATTGGGGAAACCTAATCAGTAATCTTTCACAAATAATTAAAAATGCTTACTCTGCCAATTTGATTAACATAAAATTACAAGAAGAACCAGATTCATTTACATGCCTCTTTATCTTTAGCCAAAGATTTATCAATTAATCCCAATTTATGTTTTTTACCGACTCCCATCAAGAAAGAACAACTAATAAAATAAACCTTTAATATAACACTATCTATCAAAACAAGGGGAAATAACATATGATTGATATCAATTTATTTATCCGGTTAAAATATTTTTATGTCAATTCAATGGTCATCAAATGGGAAATAAAACTCTAACGATATAGTTGCAAATAAATTTAGAAAAAAGAAATGAATCCACTACCTCAAACAGTTCTTGACGTTCTTTATCCACACAATGGGTCACGATCCTCCTCTCGCGACAACTGCATCCACCCGAGGATGTTGTGGTATGACCACACCAACCAAAACCCACGAAAACTCTATTAGAAGCATAAAGATTTCATTATATAATATGGAAAGGATAAAAAAGAGAAAATTAACCCCACAAGAACGATGATAACACATACATTATATTGAAGATTGATCGATACTGCTTAGTTTCATCGAAACACAGCGGAACCAATCTGAGGAAAAAAGTTTGACTATGCAACTACTATGTGAAGGAATGGTATGTTTGAGTATCTCACACTTGAGAACAAGGAGAAAGAAATAGGGAGGAAGATATCTCTTCCCTTTAGAAGATTTAATTGGGTGACAGTTTAAGATGCACTTAATTTACCATTAAAAGCATATCATATTTAACCACGCAGTTTGACAATGTAAAAACATCCCGATCCATATTGATAATTAATATGGAATTTATGGTTTTTGAATCAGCTTACGCGCCCATAAAACAATGATTTAAATGCATTATACGTCAAAGGAAAATCCTAAAGTAGTGAAAATATATGAAGATAGAAACACTGTTCATGAACCTCACTCTTAGAACACTATTCATGAACCTCACCATTAGAAACTCACTGATAGAACACTGTTCAAGAACCTCACCATTAGAACATTGTACATGAACCATGTTAATAGAACAATGTTCCCCAAATTGGAAATTTGGAAAAGGAAAGAGTGATTACCGTTAGAGGTTACCGATAGCACTTTTCTCTGATGGTACTATTCACAGAATTGGAAAATTGGAAAAGTGTTGAGGATAAGTCACCTTGACCACCCGAAACACCTCAAAGACAACATTTTCAAAAAGTAATGGACCAGAGAGGTCTGATCCATTATATCAGATACCACTTAACGCATTATCATCCCTGAGAATTCAAAACCCACCTAATTAAAAAGAAACGGGGTTCGAACAACCACCCATCGAGATACATCTCAAAAGAGAGCAAGCCACAAAAGAAACAAACGAAATTCATAAATAAAACATGAAACGTTTATCAACAAAGGGGACATCGTTACATGAAAAGTATCAAGCATCAAATTACTCTAGTTATTGAGCATGTATATGTGACTTTCGTTCCCAGGTACTCTCCTCCATGCCACCGTATCACCACAAGACATGAAATATGGGAATAGAACAACCACACAAAACCTTCTCTTTGTGGTCATGGATCTCCACAGGTTGCTCCTCAAAGGTCGCATCATCATAAACATCGATAACTCCCTAACTGATGTTGTGACAGTCATCATGGAGATAACAATAGAGATGTGATACATGGAAAACATCATATATCTGACTCATCTGTGGGGGAAGTGCTACTGGATATTCCACAACTCCAACACAAGCTAACACCTCAAAAGGCCCAACAAACCATGGAGAAATCTTACTCCCACGACCAAACCTTCACGTCCCACGATGGGTAGTCACCTTCAAAAACACATGATCTCCAACATTAAATTCTATGGGTCTCCTTCTTTGATCAATATATGATTTCTGATGATCTTGTGTTGTCTTCTACCTCTCAAAAATCACCTAAACCATCTCTTTTTTATTATTCACTAGTTCCAGTATGAGAATTGCTTACTCTCCGACCACAGTGTAGCACAATGAAGAACAGAAAGGCCGATCATACAAGGCTTCAAACAGTGCCATAACAATGGTGGAGTGAAATCTATTATTGTATGTGAACTACAATAAGGGTAAGAGCCTCATCTATGAACCTCCAAAATCATGAACACAAGAGCATAAAATGTCTTCAAGAGTCTGGATGGTTCGCTCTATCTGAAAATCTGTTAGAGGATGAAATCTAGTGTTAAGAAATAGATGAGAACGAAAAGCATGTTCGAGACCTCTCCACACCCTTGAGGTAAAATGATGATCTCGATCAGAAATGATCATCATTGGGACTCCATGAAGTCGCACAACCTCCTCTTGATACTATCTTGAAAAAACATCCGCTGAGCTCGACTCCTTGATCACTATGAAGTGGGCCAATTTTGATAAATGATCAACTACCACCCAAATAGCATCATATCCTACCAATGCTCGAGGAAAACTAGTATCAATTTCCATTGAGATGTCCTTCCACATCCACTGAGGAATCTATAATGGCTGGAGTAGACCACCAGGGACACAATGTTCGGCCTTCACCTTCTGGCAGACCAAACATCGAGACACAAACTCTGCAACTACATACATAAGCCCAGGCCACCAAAACTGACTCCTCAGAGCTCGTTATATCATTAACACACTAGGAGGCACCTATAATGGAGATCTATGGAACTCTCCAAAACACCACCTTTAGATCCCCCAATTGGGACTCTTCCACCTTCTGCGTCCAGGATGACTGTACCATCATTTGAAAAAGACAACCTCTACACCCAAATTCTCCCATATCAAGATGTAATGCTGATAGTTCTTCCATTACTCTCCAGGAATCATTGGATTCACGCACAACATCACTACATGTATTTTGGCTTAGTGCATCAGCTACAAAATTCCCTTTTCTGGGTGTATACAATTTTTCTATGTTGTATTACTATAAGAACTCCATCCACCAATGCTATCGTAAGTACATGTCACACTTGGGGAAAACATACCTCAAACTCTTATGATCAGTGAAAACCAAAAAGCGCTCACCAATGAGGTAACGTCTCCAAAAATTCATAGAAAACACCATAGCTTCCAACTCAAGATCATGGGTGTCAATGTTAGATTCATGGGGATGCAACTGCCGAGACCCATAAGAAACAACTAACCTCTGCTTCATGAGAAATTAGACTAAACCGAGATGTGAAGCGTTACAGAAAAAGAAAACTGAACTCCCTCAGTTGGAAGATAAATAAATAGAGCACTTACTATCTTCTACTTTAGATACTCAAATGTTTCCTGACACAGATCAGTCCATATGAATTCCTGATCCTTCCTAGTCAAAGCAGTCAAAGGAGTCACAACTCATGAGAAATTGGATATGAACCTCCTATAGTATCCTACAAGACCAAGGAATCTTCGCACCTCTAACACTATCTGGGGGGCTTCCCAAGACACAACTACTTCTATCATCAATGGATCCATAGTTACTCTCTATTGGGACACAACAAGCCCCAACAAATGGACTTATCAAGCCCAAAACTCACACTCCAACAACTTCCCAAACAGCTAATGTTGACAAAGAACTCCTAAAATTACTTGTAGAAGATCTTTATGATTCCCCTCAAATGTGGAAATCACAAGGATGTTTCTGATGAAAACTACCATGAACTTTCCTAGGAACTCATGGAACACAGCATTCATCAATCCCGTGAATACAACTGGAGCATGCGTCATGCCGAACAACATTACAATGAACTCATAATGCCCATGATGACAATGGAAAGAATTATTTGGGATATCATCATCCTTCACACGCATCTGATGATATCCTGCCCTCATGTATATGTTTTAGAACCAAATTTCACCCTTTAGTTGATAAAATAAATCATCAATATGTGGAATAGGATAGTGATTCATTATTTTTCACTTTGTATAAGTGATAATAATCGACACACAACGGCAGAATACCATCGGCCTTATTCACGGAAAAAACTGGTGCACCCCATAGTGACACACTTGGCTAAAAAAACCACACTGTAACATAACATAAAGTTGTATACGTAGCTATCGTAACTTAGAAGGGACTATCCTATATAGAGACATAGAGATATGAGACACTCCTGGCTGTAGCTTGATCCCAAACAATGAAAGATCCCGGTTTTTGGAAAGATATGTTTTCATTATGTTTTTGTTGAATCCCTTGTTTCAGGCTTCAATGGACGTCTTCTAGAAGTTTGAGAGGCCTTGGGGGCCTTCTAGGGGCTCGGCGAATGAAAGAATGGAAATCTAAGAAAGAAAATCTAGGGCGCACGACCTGCGCATGGCCAGGGCAAACCGTGCAGCCTGGCCAGGCAAATCGTGCAACCACTCCCCCTCCGAACAATATCATGTGCACAGTTTGCGGACATTTTTCCAAACCATGTGTCCAAATTGTGCAGCCTCTTAATGTTTGGAAAATTTAAAAAAATTTCCCCTCCAGGATTTTAATAACCCACTCAGATTTTCCATTCATTTCCTCTCTATTCACACTAGGAGTGAACCTATTCTCCCAAGATCTCCAATAGATCGATCTCCCTCGTTTCTAAGGCATTTTTGGTGCCGTTGGTTGCGGATCAAAGCTATGGGTAAGTTTAATCCCATATTTTCTTCTCTTTTTGGTTGAGGGTCTGTCTCTTCTCCCCCTCTTGTTCTGAAGCTCTAAACCCTATAGTTTGGTTGTGTTTTAGGTTGAAGCTCCAATGGTTGGTCGGATCGAGGTCTATAGACTCAATTGAGAGTGCATTCAACCGCGGTTTCGAGGTAGGTGTTCTACAAGTTATATCCCATGGTTATTTGGGTATTTGTGCATGTTTAGTTGTGTTCTTGTTTTCCCTTGGTTATGTTTTGATAATCCTTGGCATGTTTGGTAACAATGGTGGTTGAATTGGCAAATGGGAACCCTTACAATCCTCGTGGGATGTGTTGGGATTGATTTGATCTAATTTAAGGCCATACATGGCATGCGCTGGCATTCTCGGACATATGGATTGTTTTTAAACAAGTGACCTTATTGTAATAAATGGAAGATCCCTTGATTAATATGTTCGCATGATTGGTTAAACATGGAATAGAAGTTAGGTGATATACCTAGACTTGGCAATAACCTATTGGTTATTTGGAATGGGTTGAATGGTTGATTCATGGGAATGATGAACGAGTTAAATGGGTTAATGTGTAAACTGATTAAAGACCATAATAGGATAGATTATGGGTCTAGTTTTGAATGCTTAGTGAGATAGGCATAACACATGGGAGTTGGGAGAATGCTTAGATGATGTGAAATGTTAATGTGTTAATGGGTTAAGTCATGATGTGGATCCCCATGTGGGTTGCTACGAATAGTGTTTGCGGAAGGGCACTGGTTTGGATGGTTGATGGTTACATATATAAATAAGCATGTGAACATGGATTGGTAGTGAGGGGTATGACTTGAGGATCTATGCCCACGAGTCAAGTGAAGACTGAGGTTCTAAAATCCACCATAAATGCATGGGTTAGGAATGGGGACTGATACTCTTTTCTCTTAATGGTTGCGTCCACCTAGACTGATGATTCAAGGTGAGGATATGGTTTCTATGAGGGGCTTAGTCCAAGTGAGATATGATAACCATGTGTTTACCCTCTTGTATGTGATTATTGTCCCTAGACCCATGGAACGTAGTATATGTGATTAACCCATGGAAATTTGATGAGATGGTAAGTGATGATAATCAGTGTGATTGAAAGGTAATGGAAGTGGCAATGGATTTGGCTCTAAACTAGTTAATGGTACCGTAAATAATTACATGGCAATTAACATTCATATCCTTTTTTCATGCACTACCTATACATACTGGACCTTTTGTAGACATCGTTGGTGTTGGCCTACTGAGTTGTACTCACACCCTTCTTGAGCCGGCATTAGGTACCCGAGAAAACTTCATGTTTTAAGGTCAGGAGAAGGTCAAGGGTCCTTGATAGATAGTTGAGTGGACATGGGTAGCACTTGGTGGAGGATCTGAACATGGATTCGAGACCATTTTGGAGATTTTGGCCATTGTCTTTATTTTTGTGATCTTGTTCACTTTTTCACTTATAGTATGACATGAAATATTTATTATTGTTAATGGTTGTTGTACTTGTTCCTTGTTTGTTGTTTGTTGTTGATGCTATTTGGTTTATTCTGTTTTGGCTTACTCTGATAAAAATGGGGTATAGTCTCCTCACATGACTCCATAGACCCCCACTGCTAGTTGTCACCCTTTGGCGTATAAGGAGGCCCAATTATTGTCATGTAACAACCTGGATCGAAGCATCGGTTGAGTGGCTCTCGGGTCGGGGATGTTACAAAGTAGTATTAGAGGAGGTCTTTCTTCTCCTTCTTTGAGGTCTTTTTATTTGGGATGGGTTACCAAGGGTTAAGATGTGTCGGGCCTTGGTAATTAGCTCTTACTTGGGAGTAGCTAACCCATGTACGGGGGAAAACCCATGATACCTTGGGTGGGAAATGTTTGTCTTGGTTTCATGTTGTTACATTTGATGATATTTCACCATTGAGTGATGCACATGTGGTTCGATGTGACTGTTTTATGACATTTGGCTCATGGCCTCAACGACATGAGGATTTTCATTCATGCATCATTGTAGGAACCTAGGTAGATATGTTACATGCATTGTGTTATGCAGACACACAGGTTGAGTGTGTGAGGTAGGGAAGTAGGGTGCATCATGAATTTCATGAAGACAAAAAAATTAGAATAATGAAATAAAACAAGTGGGTAAATGATGTTTAATGAAATATAAGGGTTGGAAATGAAGTAGAAATTTTTTTTTGTAAAATTTTGTGTGAGTTTTTTGGTAGTGCATGGTTTCTTACCCCATGTAGATCATGGTCCACAATAGGGATGGTCAGGGTGGTGAATTTGAGGTGTTAATGTTGTGGAATCAGTATATGAAAATGGGTTGTTGTAGCTAGTAAGGAGACTTTTAATGTTTCATGAATGTTTTGTGGTGTGTGTGCTAAATATCGTGCTTGGAAATGTTGAGAGAGGACACCATGACGTTGGTTACCAGTTTCGAAATGGGAGGGTTTTGCTGAGAACACTCCTCCAGTAAAAGAGCACGAAAATGTGGTGATCAAGGAAGGTAGAGAAGACGAATTCTGGGAGAACTTGGCTTGCCTTATGCAGATGATGGATTGGGACCCAGGGTGGGTTACACTGAGTATGTTTGAGATGACCAGGGAGTTCCAGCTGCAGCATCCACCGACCTTCACCAGAGAGGATGGGCCAGAGGTGGTGGAGTTCTGGTTAGAGTCTGTCAAGACGATATTAGATCTTCTGAATACCCCTATTGAAAAGAAACTAAAGTTGGACGTTTATATTTCATGGGGCCAGGCAAGGTGTTAGAGGTACATTCAGGCTCAGACCGATCAGGATGAGAAGATATCATGGGAGGTTTTCCAGGAAATGTTTCTGGAGCATTTCTACCCAGAGACATTGATGCAGGAGCAGGCTGCAGAGTTTATGAGCCTGACTAAGGGATCTCTATCGGTGATGGACTATGCTAGTCGCTTCACTGATTTGTAGTGCTTTATCCTAGTGTTAGCAGGGGATGAGGTAGCGGTGGCAAGGCATTTCCTAGATGGGTTGAGAGATGAGATCATGTCTCAAGTAAATATCTTACATTTGAAGAGGTTTGTAGAGGTTATGGATCAAGCACTCATCTCTGAAGAGAACATGAAGGGAGCATTGAGTGATGGACTTTTTGTGCTAGCTGGATGGACAAGTGGTGCATCTTATGAAGGTCGGAAGCGTCGTTTGGAAAGTTTCCAGCAGTGTGGTCAAAAGGGAGGGTCATCCTTTCATAGTTGGAACCAAGGGTTCTATTATCAGTGCGGTAGGATGGTGCATATGTGTGGTCAGTGTCCTCAACATCTAGTTGAGTGTCGTTTGTGCAGCAGGATGGGACATGTGCAGAGGTTCTTCAGGAATCCTCTGCAGGTTGGAAAGTATGATGGTGAAGAGAAGGTTTCGGGTACGAGAAGGGGATTAGTTGCCCCGTATTAGGTAGGCAGTTGGAGCTCCATGGGCTGTACTGGAAGGGGAAACAGATGTGTAACTCCAGGGAAAGATTTCTCATTCTAGGAGGGAAGTGTAGCACAAATTACTCAGGAAGGAGCCCAAGATAGAGGGGCAGATCAGCTGAAGGAAGTTCAATTTTCACCAAGTGATGGCAAGGCTGGACCGTCCACTATTCGAGGTACAATCCTTGTAGCTTCTACTTATTCAAGTGCATTGTTTGACACAGGTTCCACACACTCTTTTATCTATTCTCAACTTTTGGTAGATCTGGGTCTACTTGTGGATTGGGTGTGTGTAGTTATGTTAATTGACACTCCTTTGGGGGTGCAGGTTGAGGATATCAAGCAGTGCAAGGGATGTGCCTTGGAAGTTGGTCGGTATCATTTTCTATGGGATTTGCTCAATCTTGAGATGTCAGGGTTTGACCTAATATTTGGAATGGATTGGTTGGTGTTGTATCAGGCTCACAAAGATTGTTATCATCATAGAGTATCGTTCAGGTCACTTGATGGGGACGCTTAGGTCCACCGTGGAGAATGGGATGTTCGAGCTCCTCGTGTAGGACCATTTGGTCAACAGATGAGTGGACTCATGGCTCAAGTGGCACGTCTCATTCTTGGTGATAATTAAATATTGGAACAATATATTTTCCCTCCTATTGTGGATCGTTTTCAGGACTTGTTTCTTGAGAATTTCTCAGGGTTACCCCTAAAGAGTGATGTTGTGTTCGCAATCCAGTTGCTGCAGGAAGTGGATCGAGTTTCCAATCCTCCATACCGAATGACACCAGAAGAACTCTTGGAACAGAAGGCTCATTTTAGGAATGAGGGAATAAGGGGTTTACCCATCCTAGTACATCTCTATGGAAATCTCCCGTGCTTTTTGCAAAGAAGGCCGATGGGTCGTTAAGGCTGTGTGTTGACTATCAAAAGTTTCATCAGATGACGGTGAAAAATCGGCACCCTCTTACTAGAATTGATGATATGGTTGATCAGTATAGGGGTGAATCAGTGTTTTCTAAGATTGATTTGAGGTTGGGTAATCACCAGTTAAGGGTGAGGTCTTCTAACGTACCACAAACACCTTTACGGAGTCAGTACAAGTTGTTTGATTTTGTGATAATGCCTTTCAGCTTGACCGATGCACCGACGATGTTTATGGATTTCATGAACCAGATCTTTCATCCCAATCTAGATCGGTATGTGGTTGTCTTTGTTGATGATATCTTAGTGTACTCGAAACCTCATGATGATCATGCCAAACATCTTGAGATCGTCTTGGGTACGCTAAGAGAGAACCAACTATACACCAAGCTATCAAAGTGTCAATTATGGATAGGTGATGTGTGTTTTTTTCATTCACATTATCTCAAAGGTAGGTTTGTTAGTGGATCTAGAGAAATTTCAGGTATTTGTATCTTGGGAGCATCCCAAGAGTGTTTCTTATGTTCGGTGTTTTTTGGGTTTGGCCGGGTATTACCGAAGGTTCATTCAGGATTTCTATCGCTTCGCAGCACCACTCTCGGGACTCACCAAGAAAGGAATTAGGTTCGATTGGTCTGAGTCTTTTGAGATTGAATTTCAAGAGTTGAATAAGTGGTATACGATCGCACCTACCTTGATCTTACCTGGGCCACTTAAGAAGCACATTGTGTTTTGTGATGCGTCCGGAGTCAGACTTGGGGCTGTGTTGATGCAGGATAAGCGGGTTGTGGCTTATGGGTCAAGGCAGTTGAGACCTCATTAGAGGAACTATCCCACTCATGACCTTGTGTTGGCTATAGTGGTGTACGCCTTGAAGTATTGGATGCACTATATGTTGGGAGAACAATTTACTGTGTTTACCGACCATAAGATTTTATAGTACATCTTCTCACAGAAGGATATGAATCTTCGATAGCAAAGATGGGTTGAATATATCCAGTCTTTTTACATTGATTTGGTGTACACGCTAGGAAAGGGAAACAATGTTGCTGATTCTATGAGAAGAAAGGTTCAGAATCAGGTGGTTCAGGAGTCCAACATTGACTGGAAGGTGATGTCTTTGTTTGTAGAGATGCTCCTGGAGGTGTAGGAGGAGAATGTTAAGGTAAATCATGCTTCATTAATGTTGGAGTCGATGCTTTTGAGTCGAGTTAAGAAAATTTGTCTTGATGATCTTGAATGTTTGATCATGAAGGAAAAGCTTAAAGGTGGGGAGCTACCTTCTGGTTAGGCCATCGTCGTGGACGGTGTTATTCATGTTCATGATCGTGTTGTTGCACCAGAGTGTATGCAAGTAGCGTTGATGCATGAGTTCCAAGAATCAAAGTGGGTAGTGAATTTCGGTTTGACCAAAATGTATCGAGATCTCAAAAGGACGTTTTTGTGGCCTGGAATGAAGAAGGAAGTTGAGGGCCTTGTGGCACGGTGCCTTACCTGTTAGTAGGTGAAGGCCGAGCATCAACGTACAGGTGGTTTGATGCATCCATTGACCATTCCGGAATGGAAGTGGGATGATGTAACAATGGATTTTGTCGTGGGTCTTTCGAGGACACTGCCGAAGAATGATGCAATCTGGGTGGTTCTGGATCGGTTAATGAAAGTGGTTCATTTCTTACCGATTCATGAGACCTATACAGTCGACCAATTGGGTGAGCTTTATGTTCGGGAAATAGTGCGGTTTCATGGTGTTCTGTGAACCATAGTTTTGGACTGAGATCCGCGTTTCACATCACGTTTCTAGCATGGGTTGAAAAAGGCGCTTGGTACGTAGGTGTTTTTGAGTACGGCTTTCCACCTACAGGAGGACGGTCAGTCGGAGCGTACAATCCATTTGTTGGTAGACATGTTAAGATCTTGTGTCTTGGACTTTGGTGGATATTGGGAGAGGCACCTATCATTTGTTGATTTTTCCTACAACAATATTTTTCAGGCTATGATTCAGATGGAACCGTTTGAGTCACTCTACTAGAAGCCATGTAGATCTTCGTTGTGTTGGCTAGAGGACGGTGAATCTGATTTTTTTGGGCTAAGTCTCGTGCATGAGACTTTAGGGAGAGTCAAGTTGATCATGAAGAGGATGACTATGGCTCAGAGTAGGAAAAAGTATTATGCATATTAGAGGTGTAGAACTATTGAGTATGAGGTGGGTGATAAAGTGTCTGTTCGGGTGTTGCCAAGGTTGGGTCATTGTCAGATTCAAATGTATGGTAAGTTGGCACCCAAGTATGTGGGACCCTTTGAGATTGTGGAAAGGATCAGACCAGTGGCTTACTGATTGGTTGTTCCACAATGTTATGGTGGGATTCCTGATTTGTTTCATGTGTCGCAGCTTTGACGGTATCACCCAGAACCATCTCACGTGGTTGAGGTGGATGATGTAAAACTTGAGGGTGATGAATCCTTTGTGGATCATACAGTTCGTGTGATGGATCATAGTGAAATGGTCTTGTGAGTCCTAGTAGTGCTATTATTGTGAGTACTGTGGTAGCATGGGAAGGTTCAATAAGAAACATGGGAGCGAGAATCGGATATGAAACCTTAGTGGACCGAACTCTTCTCTATAGTAGAACAAAGAGGATTGGAAACTTTGCTCGAGGATGAGCCGTTATAAGGTAGGGAGGATGTAAGATCCGGGTTTTTGTAAAGGTATGTTTCATTATGTTTTGGTTGAATCCATTGTTTCGAGTTTCATGGGATGTCTTCTAGAAGTATGAGAGGATGTGGGGGTGTTCAAGGGGCTCAGGGCACGAAAGAAAGGAAATCTAGGCAAGACAAGCCAGGGCGCACAGGCTGCGCACAGCCAGGAAAAACCATGTGGCCTACCCGGGCAAACCGTGCGACCCCTCCCCCTTCGGATAGTAGCATGCACACGATTTTTACACTGTAAGCCAAACTGTGCGTCCAAATCGTGCGACCTCTTAATGTTAGTAATATTTACAAAATGTCCCCTCTGGGATTTTAAGAACCCACTCAGGTTTTCCTCTCATTTCCTCCCTCTTCACCATAGGATCTAACCAAATCGCCTATGATCTCCAATAGATAGATCTCCCTCGTTTCTATGAAATTGTTGGTGTCGTTGGTTTCAGATCGAAGCTCCAGGTAAGGCTAATCCCATCTTTGATTCTCTTATTGGTTTAGGGTTTGTATATTCTATCCCTCTTTTTTGGAAGCTCTAAAACTATATCTTTTGGGTGTGTTTTAGGTTGAAGCTCAAAAGGTTGGTAGGAATGAGGTCTTGGGACGCGATTGAAAGTGCGTTCAACTGTGGTTTCGAGGTTGGTGGTCTACAAGTTATATCCCATGGTTATTTGGATATTTGTGCATGTTTAGTGGTGTTCATGCTTTCCCTTTGTAATGTTTTGAATAACCATGGAATGTTTGGTAATAATGGTGTTTGAACTAGAAAATGGGAACCATCAAGAACCCTGTGGGATGTGTTGGGATTGAATGGATCAAATTTAGGTCTGTCAATGGGATGCTCCTGCTTTCATGGACATAGGTATTGTTTTTAAACAAGTGACCATGTTTTAATAAATGGCAGAGACCTTGATTAATATGTTGGCATGATTGGTTGAACATGGAATAGAAGTCAGGTGATGCACCTAGACATGGAAATAACTTAAAGGTTATTTGTAATGGGTTGAATGGTTGATTCATGGGAATGATGAATGGGTTAAATGGGTTAATGTGTAATCTGATTAAAGACCATAATGGGATGGATTATGGGTCTAATGTTGAATGCTTAGTGAGATAGGCATAACACATGGGAGTTGGGAGAATGGTTAAATGACGTGAAATGTTAATGTGTTAATGGGTTAAGGCATGACGTGGATCCCCATGTGGGTTGCTGTGAATAGTGTTTGTCGAAGGGAAATGGTTTGGATGGTTGATGGTTACATATATATATAATCATGGGAACACGGCCTGGTAGTGTGCGGTATGAATTGAGGATCTACACCCATGGGTCGAGTGAAGACTGAGGTTCTAAACTCCACCCAAAATGCACGGGTTAGTAAAGGGGAATGATGATGTTTTATCTTAACGGTTGCATCCACCTGGACTGATGTTTCGAGGTGAGTTTTTTGTTGCTATGACGGTGTTAGTCCTAGTGAGATAGTATAACCATGTGTTTAACCTCTTGCATGTGATTTTTGGCCATAGACCCATGGAACATAGTATATATGATTAACCAGTGGAAATGTGATGAGATGGTAAGTGGTGATAATCAGTGTGATTTAATGTTAATGGAAGTGACAATGGATTTGGATCTAAACTGGTTAATGGTACCTTAAATAATTACTTGGCAATTATCATTCATATCCCTTTTCCATGAACTACCTGTTCATACTGGATAATTTGTAGACACCGTTGATGGTGGCCTACTGTGTTTTACTCACATCCTGCTTGGGCCACTATTGGGTAGCCGAGCAGACATTATTTTTGCAGGTCTGGAGAAGAGAAAGGGTCCTTTATAGATAGTTTAGTGGACATGGGTAGCACTTGGTGGAGGATCCAGACTTGGAGCCGGGACCATTTTGGGGATTTTGGCTGTTGTCTTCATTTTTGGGCTTTTGTTCAATTTTTCACTTATAGTATGACATGACATATTTATTATTGGAAATGGTTTTTTTAAAAGTTCCTTGTTTTTTGGTTATTTTTTCTACTATTTGGTTTATTCTGTTGTGGATTACTCTGATAAAAAGGGGGTATAGTCTCCCCACTTGACTCCATAGGCCCCCGCTTCTAGTCGGAAGCCTTTTCCATATGGGGAGGCGTGCATAAGGTCGTTTAACTACCCGACATGGAGCACCAAATTAGTGGCTTCCAGGTCGGGGAAGTTACAAACTCGATCTATCATTGAGGGGGTAATGCTACATCATCTTCTGGAAAGACATCAGCGTACTCTTCTACGACCCTAGGAAATGCCAACTGCAGAACCTCTGAATAGCTCATCATCATCTTAGCCAACATGGATGATAAGGACAGAACACGCCTATGACCCATCCGCAGGACTCTCTCACCAATGAACACGACCGAATCTTCATCCGCATAAAAAACCACATCCTACCTCTTAAATCTATCCACGATAGCCTACACAGAATACAACCAATCGATTCCAAGGATGACCTCATATGGTTGTATTCATAAAAATAGGAAATCTTCACAAGAGTGGAGATTCCCCAACACTAGCTCACAGTTTCTACATACTTCAAACAAGTTAGCTTGACCTCCAGCTATCGTAGTCAACACCAAGGGCACTGGAAGTCTCTCTACCTCAACTCCCAAAGCTTGGACAAGGGGAGGAGATATGCAGTAGTGTGTTGTTCTAGAATAAAACAAGGAGTACAAAATGGTAGAAAACAATCAATGGGCACCTCAAATGATATATCGCTCGCCTGGAGCTAGCAACGATAGAGAAAGAAACTGACCATGAAATCCTCCACTAACTCTCTAACCCTAATGATGACCACCACCATAGATGCGCCCTACTCTCTGAGTACAGGGAGAGTCATGGTGTTGTCCTCTACCTGGTCCATCTACCCTCTACTAATCTAAAGCTAGTTCATCCTACTACTGCTTCTTCAGCTAGAACTGCCTCAACAGAGCAACCTAGATCATAGCACCTGGTGCACGACGACTGCTCTGAATGGTTGGGAACTCCCGCTACTGATGACCATGACCACGACAAGAAAAACAAGTGCATGATCCCTTGGCATATGCCTGAGAGTTGTTGCCTTTGGACAAACAGGATGTGAAGGGCTGGGACCTACCCCTATCTAAAAGGAAACTCTTCTCCCCTAAAAACTGGGAATACATGACCACAACTCTACTTCGTGATGCATCACGATGATTCCCCTCTCGTAACGATCCGATCCTGGTCAAAGTCTTCTCGACAACCTCTTCCCTTGCCAGTACCTCATGATATGTCTTTAGCATAAATGGGGTGACCTGGCACTGGATCTCTGGATACAAAGCCTCCTCGAAATGTCTTCACCTGGCCACCTCATCTAGCAACAGGTCTGAAGAATATCATAAAAGGTTTCTGAAATGGATTCCAAACTCTCGAACACTACTTCTCTCCCATTGAAGAGTAAGAAGCTCATGGCGACTGGACACATTCACAATTGAAGAAATAAACATGACTCTAAACTTGTCTCAGAACTCCTCCCATGATATCACAGACTCATTGTGATCCCCGAGAAACAAGAACCACAACTGCCTCACTACTCCATGCAGTATCATCACAACCAAAGAAACCCAGTGCTCATTTCGAGCGTGGATCAAATTGAAGCTGATATCAACCTCCTCTCACCATTCTTCTGTGAGTGATTCGGAAATAGAGCCCTCGTACTTCTACAGACTCTGGAACTGAAACCCTCGGAGTGCCTTTTTTCAAGTCTCCTTTTCATCAACCTCTACCCTACAACGATCTTCTTGGACATCCTGCTGGACACTTTTTTGCAAACCTAACAAAGACGTCGACCTGGAGCCATACCTCTAAAATAAAAAACCATTAGAGTTCATGAAACTCTAATATGGTACACTCAACATTAATTAATTAATTATTTTCTGTCATTGATTTTAGGTTAACCTATCCCATGGTCTACTAATTTAAACACATGCATAGTGAAGAATGATGCATGCGCCTTTCCTAGGTCTCTACCCTGAAACTAGTATCACCTTGTTTAGTAGTCATTGTAAACATAAATTTCTATACATCGGATCATAGAGGGTCCTAAACCCCTATGTATCATCCTTTCTCTATTTTTTATATCACTTGCAAAAAATGAATTACATCATTTACCTACTAACCCATGAAATCTTGCTCGTGCCTAACACCAATCTCCATCGTATCCTTCAACCTCTCTCTGATACCACTCTTTCATGATCCCCTCCCCATAATGTACCCCTCTTGGGCACAAAATGTGATAAGGGAGAAAATGACCCTTGATTCCCACCTCCAATAGGCCCCGGTTAGGAGACTTGCACCAAGGGTATAGTAAACACACAAATGGGAGGCATTACCCTCTAAGAGAACACATCTGAAAGAGACAGATATGATAAAAACCAACCAAATCCAACATATAACTGAAATATAAAATAAAAAATAAGTGAAGATAAAATTACTACAACTCTAAGGGGACAACCACAAGTACCCTAATGAATGTAAAACAATAGCAACCACAAGCCCGAATAGCTCCTGCAACCACAAGCTAGTGGTAACCAGCCTGATCTCCAACCTGCTCCAAGTGACCAAAAATATTGTTTATATATAAATAGGGTGAGTATTACAGTATACTCAGTAGGATCCTTCCCGAAGCTACTCATGCAAAATTACATAAAAAATTCTAAAGAACAGTGAACAACAAGTGAATCTTACTCATCACCTAAACTGGTATACTAAGTTCCCAGCCTCACCATGGATAATCTTACCATGTAACACATACAAGAATATATCATATAATAAATAATATCAAGGGTACCCTGCTACGACTTCCCCAATAGTTTTCCACTTTACCCCAATGTCGTACGTCCTAAGGATCTCTCTCCAAAAAGGATTTCCCATAGACACTTGGGTGAAGCACCACAATATGCACCTCATGATACAAAAATAGCATGTCCACACACCAATGTTACCAGGTAGTTTCTGAGAGCCACCACATCCCACATAACATGTATCTTACGTCGGGGGTTATACCTCATGTCATTAAAGTATATACACCATGTAAGAATCCCCGGGGTGTTAGTTTCCCTTACTTACAAGGTGGAGTAGCATATAGAAATAGAAAAAGTACAGGATATACTATATCTCACAACCACACTATTGGCATAACCCAATCTTATACACAACTATAGCTAACATCTCTCAGACTCTGGGCTTATACTTCTAAGACTAGGTATTCTATAAGAACACAATCATTTAAAGAGATTTATTAGATTTATTTATTCCGTTTTTATCATTTCCACTTTACGTTAATTAATTATTTAAACATTAATTAATCATGAACAATTCCAAATTAAATTTCATTTTCATCACACCCAAAGTCAACTGTTCCTTTAAAATTACTACCTCATCATTAGGTTCCAGCAACTCCAACCCCATGGGTTAACAAAATTTATTCAATTATTCATTACATAATTACATTCCCACATTACCAGGAATTGTAGAAAAAAATTATATGCTACTAAATACAATGGGGATCACCATGGTGAGTTGATGTAATACCCGTCGAGTCTTCCCCACTTATAGCAAGATCATAAACCCATCCTCCCTTGAAAATCTAAACATGGAAAGAACGTGGCATACCCCATGTGTCTTCACCTTTTTCAGATGAAGGGTAAGTAAGACCAACTGCCTTGATCATTGGGGAAAAATAAAGAAGATAAACATCCAATCAAAATCAGCAAGCATATAACAATCACATCCATCTCATTCTATCACCCCTGTTGTCCTCCTCGACACCCACATGCATAAACCAATGAATCTTGCCACTATAGGCCTCATTTGTTTCCACAACCAAAAGCCTCCATGCCCCCACATATCAAGACGATCATCAAGGATCACATCACATCACAAACAACATGAATAAAAACATCACATCAATTGAGCTCTTGGTCCTTTAACAATCAAAATGGTAATTGAGAAGCTTTTAAGGAATTATCAAACAATAATTTCATTAATTCATATTGAATTAACAGATTTATTATTCGTTAGTTCCAAATTTAGGAAACCTAATTAGTAAGCTATCACAAAAAACTAAACATTCTTACTGCACCAATATGATTAACATCAAATTACAATAAGAACGAGATTCGTTTACATTCTTATTTATCTTTATCCAAACAATTATCAATTAATCCCAATTTACATTCTTTACTGATTTTCATCTAGATCGAATTGATAATAAAAGAAAGCATAGATATCACACTATCTAGAAAAATAAGGGGAAATAGCATTCGATCGATATTAATTTATTTATCCGGTTCAAATATTTATTATGTCAATTACATTTTCATTAGTGGGATAAAACATGCTAATGATACAGGTGCACGTAAAATAAGAGAGAAGCAATGAACCCCCTACCTCAAACTGTTGTTGACGTTATTTATCCACACAATTGGTCACAATCCTACTCTCCTGACAACTGCATCCACCTGAGGATTCCATGGTATGACCACAACAACCAAAACCAAAAAAAATCTATTAGTAGTATGGTGATTTCATGCTATAATATAGAATTAATAAACATGAGAATATGAACCCCAAAAGAAAGATGATAACACATACCTTATATCAAATATTGATAGATACAACTTGGTTGAATCAAAAGAGAGAAGAACCAATCTGAGGAAGAATTTTTGACTATGCAACTACTGTGAGAAGGAATGGGATGTACGAGAATCTCATACCCGAGAATAAGGAGAATGAAATATGTAAGAAGATATCCTTTACCATTAAAATATTTAACGGGGTGACAGTTTAAGATACACTTAATTTCCCATTAAAAGCGTATCACATTAAACCATACTGTTTGACCAAGTAAAAACATCCCAAGCCATATGAATAATTAATATAGGAGTTATGGCCTTTGAATCGGCCTTAGAGTCCTTAAAACAAGGCTTTAAATGAACTTTACATCAAAGGAAGATGAATTAGGGATGAAACTGTAGAAAGCTAGAAACACTGTTCATGAACCTCACCATTACAACACTATTCATGAACCTCACCGATAGAACACTGTTCATGAACCTCACTATTAGAACACTATTCATTAACTTTCCGGTTAGAACACTTATCATGAACCTTGCCATTAGAACCTCGCCGATAGAAAACTGTTAATGAACCTCATCGATAGAACACTGTTCATGATCCTCACCATTAGAACCTCACAAATATAACACTATTCATGAACCTCACCAATAGAACACTTTTCATGAACCTCACCATTAGAACACTGTACATGAACCTCACCATTAGAACATTGTTCACTGAATTGGAAAATCTGGCAATGGAAAGAGAGGTTACCATTAAAGGTTACCGCTAGCCCTGTTCTGTAATGAAACTGTTCACAAAATTGGAAATTTGGAAAAGTGTTGGGGATAAGTCACCTTGACGTCCTAGAACACCTCAAACAACACATTTTCTCAATGTAATGAACCGGACAGGTCCAAGCCATTATATAACCCATTTTCAACACTTTTAAACAATTTTGTATACAATGAAAATACATGAGCCTTTCCTAGGGATCTACCCTCCAAACAGTATCACCTCATTTAGAATCCATTGTAAGATTAATGATCTATACACTATATTGGTTTTGGCCTTAAATACCCACGTCTCAACCAGGGTTCTGTGTTTATAACACTTTCTGAACATATCGTTCACAATTTACCTACCAACCTAAGAACCCTCACATACTCCTAAACATAGACACGATCATATCCCCCATCCAAACCACTAATACCACTATTTCATGACCCACCTCCTCACAAGGTCTACCTCTCCTAGAAAAACAATCAGAGAAGAGAGATAGTGACACCTGAGTCTCTCCACTTGTAGTCCCCATATTGGGGACTGGAATGGAGGGTATAATAAACAGAAAAATAGGAGGCATTACCCACAAAGTGAACACATAAGAATGAGAGAGATAAGACAGAAACCAACCAACACATAAACATTCTATAATAAAAATATAATCTTATATGAAAATCTGTAATTTCATGTAAGAACTACTAAAAGTAAATGGAAAACTAAATGTACCAAATAAAATGTAAGGATTATAGTGATCATGAATTAGAAAATGAAAACTAAACCCCAAGATTGTAGTAACTTCCCGGATCTCCATCCTTCTCCAAATGACCTAAAAATTGTCTATATAATTGTAGGGTGAGTATAATAGTATACTCAGTAGGATCCTCCCTGAATCCTCTCATGTAAAAGGTAAAAAAGCATGCTAAAGAATAGTGAACAAAAACTGATTCTAAATAACCACCTAAATTGGTATACTATTCTCCATACCTCACCACGACTACTATCACAATGTATCACATACAAGTATATAGAATATAATAAATAATATCAAGGCTACCCAACTACAACTTCTCCAATGGTTTTCTACTCTGCCCAATACAACACATCCTAAGATTCTCTCTCAAAAAGGCTAGCCCACAGACACCTGGGAAAAGCACCACAACATGCTCCTCATGAAACACACAACTAGTTCCACATAACCAAATTTTACTAGGTAATTTTTGAGTTCCACCACACCCCACATAACATGTATTATACATATGTTGTTATACCACAATCCATCGCCACCCAAACACTGAGTAAGAATCCTCCAGACATCAAAATCTACACATGTTATACCCATAAAAGTCTTTAGTGAACTACATCTAGAATAAATGGGTCTAAAAATAACCACAAAAATTACAACCCTATACATATATATATATATGGGGAAAATAACAACTGTGTAAACAAGCATATGTATCCTCTAAGAGAATAGAGATGGGTCAAAGGGGGTAGTCATCCATCTATCCTCACAACTTGATGTTTTTGATAAACACCCATAGGGCACAAAGTCCCAGAGATTTTTGTTTCTCTAATAACCCTTGGTAGAGTAGAGCATAAAAAGGAAAATGTATATAATATAATACAGATCACAATCACACAACGAGATTAACCTTGTATCGGACTCTACTAAAGCTATAGTTTCTCAGACTTTAAACAGCCACTATGAAGACAACATTACATATTAGCAGAAAACCATTTTAAAAGTAATAATAAATTAAATTATTCCGCTAATCAATTTTATATTTTGTTAAATTATTATTTAAAGATTAAAATTTCACCCATTACATTATATTAGCATCATAAATGATTTTTTTCCCTCTAGGCTTGATAAACGTAGTCCAGATATTCATTGAATTATATCCTCAAAAATGAATTCTAGAATGCTCTAAACCAAGAGGATAACAATTCATTTTTTAACATTAATATATTTCATATTACAAATAATTATAATAAATCATCTTCAGCTAATAAAAATGATATACAATAAAAAAACACAACTTCTTCATGGAATGGGGAACGGAACACAGATTAAAAACAAATTGACCACTAGAAAAACAACAGATTCAAATAATAATACAACTTTAATAATCATATATATGGTTAGTTTTGAAGTATTTCATCATCTATAGTGTCCTCATTGTAACCCACATAAATATATTGATGCATATCGCTAGTCCAGGAATCAACTGATACCACAAAAATTGGGCTCCCATCGCTACATTCCACAACACCCCCTAAGCTCAGTCATTCGAGGATCATGTCACATATGGGCCGCCACTCTATATACCACAATAGCCCTCTCGAATCATCCACACCCTGATCAAATCACAAGGTGAGGGGAAAAATAATCATGTTTTTGAATTAAAATAAAACATCCATTCTTTATACACAATGACCTCTCAAATCTCTAAAGAATAAGACACTGGGCATGTACAAGAAATCAGACAACTCATACCCTATAATTAATTATTTTTTATCACAAAAGTAGTTTCTATTCCATCTTGAATTAATAAATTACATATTAAATGTATCCAAGCAAGGGAATCATATAAAATAAGATATCACAAGCTATAAATTTTTTACTAATGATATAACATAAGATGACTTTATTTTTTTATCATAAATCATCAACATGACTCAGGTTCCCCAACCAATTATATGAAACAAGCATACATACATGAATTTAAAAATTATCAAACTACAACAAACAAATACAGATTTATTAAACATTCCTCTTTAATCATTTCTCAAAATATTTATTAATTAATCTTGGATTTAGATCAATTACCAATTTCACAGGATAGACCAAGAACGGCCAGCACATCCTAGATATCACACTGTTTAGATAATAAAGAAGAAACATATTATCTCGATACAAAAAAAATTCTCAGGATCAATATAAATTGTTTAATAATAATTATGTAATAATTATGTTAATTTCATTAGAATACAATGGTATCAATCATTTTAAATTTACGATCAAACATAAATTATAGAGAAGTAATGAATACTTTACCTCCGAAAGGGTGTCAACATCTTCTCATGATAACATACCAATAGAACATATCCAAATTGACTCTCCCCTATGTACAACACCCACATGATGATCTCACAAGATAATGGTGAAAAAAGAACAAACAAACCTACATTATAACATGGAGATCAAGCATCACCACATGGAAAATAAGAACACGATGAAACTGATCGATAAAACCAAAAAAACAAATGTTGAAAATATCTCGGATCAAAGAAGGATTTATGGAGTTAAGATTTGTATCAATACATATCGTTGGAATCCCTAAAAAATGAAGTGGGTATCACAAAGTCACTTGGAATTGGGATAATGTCACTGTAGCGTAGTGTTAAAACACACAAGAGGTTTTAAAAATTTAAAACATACAACATCTCAGATTTAAATGATATTTAATTTACATTCACATCATGTAATACTTATAGATTAGTGTTTCCAAAAATTATATCGCATTGTTATTTATTTGAACTGGAGATCTTATACCTTGTGATCATTCTTTACAGCATGTGAAATTCTTACACAACCTATATGTTTTTCTATTTCCATCAATTCAAAGCTAAAATCCTCTAGACTTTTTATGAGGCTACAATGAGCACCTAGATTTTCAGAACACCGAAATGGTCAATACACATGGATCTACGATGATAAATTATCATATATAGACTATAATTATGTTTTTTTATTATTATAAAAAGATTAATTTTTGAGAGAATATTGAAAAATACCCGTCCTTAAAAAACATTTTTTAACGAAAAAATAATATAAAAGATCCATTATGTTTTGAAATTTATTTTTTATTAAAATAATATATATTTTATTAAACATGACCTAAATTATTTCATATTAATAAAAATATTATATATTTTTTGGAATAAAATCATTTCTATTATAAATCTGTCATTTTTAAAAAAATTGTATTTCAATGCGTTTTAGTCACTTATATAAAAAATATTTTTATTCTTTTTATAAAAACATAATAATTAATAATGTATCCAATTTTTTTTAATAAATGTGTTTAATTTTTTTTAGTAATTTCAATATCATTTTATGTAATTATGAATATTAACCATTGTAAAAATGTACTATATAGTCAAGGTTGAAACTAGATAATTATCGTAAAAAATAATTGATATGGACCTAAAAATATTTTCATAATTCATAATGTATGAAGTTATTTCAAAAATTATCTCCTTTAATTATAGATATAATAGTTTTGGAGTAACATTTGTATGATTATTACTTTATAATATTAATTTGTTTTGGAAAATTACGTGTGTTTGACTCCCCTCACTTAAAAAGGGAACAACATCTCCCCCAATCCTCACACTTGTTGAGCACTCTATTTTAATAAATATTTACAAAAAAAGCTCCCAAACATCCGTCCACCAATATTATCAAACCTGGCCCTCTCTGATACCCAATCATAGAATATTTAAGGAGAAATCTAAAGGCAGATATATGAGTAGAAGGTATAAGTTGTAGTTGTCCTATTTTATGTTAATTTATTATTATATCAACTTAAATAATGATAAAATAAGAATATATTTTTCTTAAATAACCTAAAAAAATCTTTTATTATATTACAACCTTCTTACTCCCTTTTAAATCCAATATGAACTGTAAATATCACTCGTACACATGTATCGACATCCATCTTTATAAAGATATGTGATTCATTATTCATCACTTGTTCACATGACTGGTCAAAATGACTAATAAAATTAGTATATTTAATATTTAATTATTAATTATGATTTCTATAGACAATATATTACATACCTTCTTATTGTAACCTCTGTTGTAAAATGATAATGTCACTCATTAGTTCACGTAGAAAATGACCTCTATGAAGTGATACAATTCAGTTTTTTTTCTTTCACCTTATATAGAAGGTCATAAATAATGAACTAAATATTAAATATGACATGTATGGTATATTTAAGATTCTTGGAAATAAAATAATTATCTACTTTATTTCCTCTGCTCAATATAAATTTTGAAACACTGTTCATGCGTACGTAAGAACTGTTGCCTCTATGAAACAATATAGGTCATTTTTCATTATTTTCATGAATAGTTGGGTTGTTTTTGTATTTAGTTTATTAAAATGATAAATATAACATATTTATGAATATTTATATAATTTATCTATTTTACATTTGAAAATTTTTAATGAACCAAAGTGGTTTTGATGTTATAAACCCATTGACCTCAAAAAGTCTAATTTGTAATTAACCATTTTGTAACAAAATAAAAGAAGGTAGTAACTAGAAGATTGTGATTAAATAAAATTTAATGAAAAAAATATTATTAATATAATATAGAACTAATATAATATTATTATTATAGATTTAGAGAATATACAATGTTAGATGAGGATCATTTTAAGGAATTTCCATTAAAATCATTTTTTAAATGTTTTCAATTCTCTCTCATTTATATCAATGTTTTTAAAGACATAAAGAATATTATTATTTTCTCACTAATGCACGAATTCCCGAATGGCCCGAAGGCCAACTTTTTTATTTTATTATAAAAAATATCCCATTTAAGGTTTTAAGGGGAACACGTACATGACCCGTAGGCCCAAGGCACAAGGCCCGACATGACCCGTAATACATGACCCGAAGGACCATCGGCATACCATGCCCAATACATGACCCGTAGGCCTAGCCCACTAGAACTACCCCTCCATAGCTTCTACATCATTGATGGCCTTTATCCCCCCACCTGCATTGCTGATCCACTAGAATTGCCCCGTACAAAGCTGCACGGTGCCTGGTCCCGATGGCGGTTTCCATACCCTCTCATTCTTCTAATCCAGTTAGCTCTGCTTCTGGTGACTTCTACTGGTTCTCAAATCCTCATCTGGGCCTGCTCTGTGTGAACTGGGCTACATCATGGTCTTCTATGGCCCGAAGGCCCTGTGGCCCGAAAACCGTTGATTTCCCAAAGGCCCTGAGACCCATAGGCCAAAACCGGTGGCCCGAAAGCCCAAATCAGGTGAATAGTCCGGCTGCTAAAGTACCAAACAGTGCCTACTAATGTGCCTGCTACAGTTCCTGCTACAGTGCATGCTATAGTACTGCTACAGTAATGCTATAGTACCCAGAAATTCGCCTCCACCCAGTTTTGAACTTCGGTCTCTTGGATGCCAAGCAGCAGCCCATACCACTCCGGTACGGGCTCGTTGGCCTCACTAATGAATATTATAGTACAATTATTAATAAATATTATTTTTATTAAAATTGTATAAAAATGAATCTTTTAAACATTTATTGTATGTGTTGTTTTTAGCATGTTATTCCCAAATTGAAAAATATTGTTTATTAATATAAATGGATTAGATTCCATTTCCCACCATCAATTATATTATCTTTTAACAATAATATTCTATACTTTTACATGAATTTTAAAAGACTATCTTATATCCAGATCATCAAACGAAAATTCAACATTAATTTTTTTCAATGAAAAAGTTATTTCAACTCATAAGTTTTAAAAAAAATTAGAAAGTGTTTTAATATTGGGATAAAACTAGTTTTTCAAGGGGTTTATCATGAAAATATGTATTATTATAAATTTTACCTTCTTGATATTGTAATTGATCAGTATATGTAATGATTGGTGAGGCCGATATAGCTCACGATGATGGGTTCGCTCGATATGTCTCGCTAGTGAATTTTTAAATTAATTATCACAATAGGTAAACAAATTAATGAGATAACTATTTACATTACTCCTCTATAATAAAATAGTCTTTAGTTATTCTCATATTTGTTTAATCAATTTGAAAAAGTGTTTTTAATATAAACATCTATGTTACCAAAAATATGATTTCAAAAAGTGATTTTAGGGAAATATTTTTACATCTTGATTTAATTAATATTTATAAAAATATATTAGTGAATTATTTTTAAATTTTTTCATGGATTTCCACATGCCTTATGATACCTTTAGTTTACTCTAATTTTTTATAATGGGCTATGAAATAAATTTATTTTAGAAAATGGATGATTTTTATTTTTAGAAATATTTCATTTTAATTTACAAGTTCTATTTACAATGATGTAATCATCATAATGGTATTTCATGTTTTCTACGGGTCTAACAAGATTGATTTATTTTTAAATCCCTTGATGATTTTTTTATCATCTAATGGTTTGAAATGTTTTTCACAAATCCAAAAGATGATTAGGAATAGTTATAAAATATAGAATACAATGAATTCAATTTTACTTCTATGAAGAATGTATTTCTTAAATGTAATTATAGTGTAAACATAAAAATCAATTTGTTTTGAATAAATTGAAACTGACTGTCAATATTTCATAACTAGTCTATTGTGGAATAATAATACTCTTAAATTCAAATAAAACATTTCCCTCAAAATTTATTAATATACAACACTTATTATAAACAATTTAGTTATTTTTTTTATAAGATGTGAGATTATACAATTCCAAATAAAATAAGGGGAAACAAATTATAATATAATCATAGATCAAAAGGGAATATTTTTATACTATCTACTGTCCTGACAGAATGATTAGGACTTGACAAAATATGTCGAGTCATGAAAACCCCGATATATCATTTACATCCTTTAAATCAAAATCCATTAAGATAATGAAAATTAAATGAATATTAAAAAACAATTAGTTATATTAATATTTTTGTGGAATTAATTATAAATTAATGAAAATTTATTAACGAAATTACCGTGAAGAAATAAATGACTCATGAAATTAAATTTGAAGAAAGAAACCCCTTGAAATAATTTATGACCTCCACTAAAGCGAATGATTCTAATTTATAACAGAAATAACTATATTAATCATGTTTTATGATTTTGTAAACATATATAACCATTTTAAACTCTATTTATTAGTATAAATTATGCCTATATTAGTTAGTAATTATCCATTTTCAATATTGAGGGTGAGAAATTTTGAGTGTTTTGGACTAGTTCCACAATAGAGGAGTTGTTATTTTTTCTTCTGAAAATGAAAAATAATATAAAATAATCAAATTCACTATCATTGATGGATTATAATTATTCATCATTATATAATTTCATTATATGAGAGTTTTAGTTGGGATCCTAAAACACAAAATCAGTGATGTGCATGCTTTGGTAGTTTTTAATGAACAAAAATCAACATGTAATTTAATAAGTTAAAAAAAATTAACCATTAAAGGACAAATATAAAATTAATATATAATTATGTATATCATATATTACTATTACATAAGTACTCATAGTCATCAACAATATTATTTTATAGAATATTTAGGTTGGTGTATACACTGGCCGTTCCATTATCATAGCATAATTAATGGATGAATATGGTTATGAAAGTGGTATTTTTTGGTAGAATATTAATCATATATAAGATTAATGATATCGTATATATAATTTTTGGGGATGAATTTATCAATATATTATAATTGATAAGAAAAAAATATATGTAAAATCAGATACATTTTTTGGTTGTCTGCATAAATATATGAATGATGTTTCAATTTTTAATATTAGAAAATATGAATGGTGGTCAATAATTATTAAAAAAATAACTAATTTCTACAATGAATTCATCATATAATAAATATCTAAATATATTTGAAAATAACTGATAGAAATTAATCAATCTAAAGGAAAATATAGTTCATTCATTTAGAACCGCAGTTTTCCTTGGGTTGAGAAAATAGAAATTGAAGGCTTAAGGTAATTTCTGCGAACTAAATGATAATGGAAATGGAAAAGTGTTATAAGTGAAAGGAAAGGAAATGCTTTCAAAAGAAAACTCAATTTTTGAGTTTTCTTTAAGGGAATGTGGAAAGCTCATTTAAAATGTGGTGAGAATAAATTTTTTTAAATCATTTCATATTTATATAAACCGAGAACACATTTCAGATGTCTATTAGACTATAAATGAAAAATAATGGATTTTTGATTTGGTTTTATGAATATATACCACAAAAACAAAATCTGAAACATGTTTTTAACAAGATATGACTTTAAAACCATTGTTTTACCCTTTTATCGATTTGAGTTTTACAAGTAACTATTTTTTATAATATCGTATATATTTTAAACAGACGATTTTGATCAATAGTGTACTAGATATGAAATAAATATCATAATATTTAATAAAATATAATTATCTATATCTTACCACTCTAAAAAATCCATTAAATAGTAAGGAATTAAGAGTATCAACTGTATTATTAAATGAATAATTTTCCTACAAATTTTTATTCCATTAATTGATTATTTTTAAATAGTCTACTTATTTATTATAACATAATTTAATTATTTAAAAATACATTTTCATGAAAATAGGATGTCATAATTTTTTTCTGGGAAATACATAATAAATTATTTCAAAATTTAAAAAATATATCTAAAAAATATTATTTTTTAATTCATCATGTCAAAATAATCAAAGGATGAATTTTTGATAATGTTTTGAATATAGTGATTTTTTCAAAAAATAGTGTGAAATACTTATTCTTAATTGAAAACTATATTTTATTTACATTGTTTACAAAGAAAAATTCTATACTAGAATATTTTTAAAGTGAAATTTTTAATTTTAGTCATCCATTTATTATAAGAATTGTATAACTGAATTTAATATAAAAACATTTTAATTTTTATATGAAATTTATTATAAAAAAACAATTTGTAATGGGTTTTATTAGTTCAATTTAAAATTTAATTCTGTAAATTATGTGATTAATGTTTTTGAATATTAGTTCTGTATTGTGAAATAGGTGGCCAATATTTATTTAATTTCTATCATTTAATTTTGGTCAATATTAGTTGTAACCTTAGTAATTTTGTTAAATGTTAATGGGAAAATGGGAAATTAAGGTAAAAAATAAAGTTATAAGCACAATAAAATGACCAAAAAAATTCATTAATATTATTATGAGTTAATTTCCTCCTTAGTCATCAAATATATTGTTATATGGATTTTTATGGACATATGAATTTGATTATTACCATTTTAATATATTATTTATGGAAATGTAAAAAATGTCACTCTTATTTTTATTAATCATAATAATCATAACATGGAAATTCACAAAATTTATGATTTATTATAAATATTATTTTTAAATTTAAAATAATTATATTAATCATCATAATTAATTTAAATTTATAATTAATAAATAATTATCCTAAATTCTTAAAAAATTATAACTATTTAATTGTTCAATTAATCAAAAAAGTAATTAAATGATATTAAAAATATTTTAACATCTAATAAATAATGTGATAAATTTATTTTATTGAAGTTAGTGATATTTTATAGTTGTGTTATTTTTATATAATTTTACTTCTCATATTGATGTTATTAAAATCAATTTAAAGAATAGTTCAGATAAATGGCATTTATTATATTTCAATATATATAATATTTATATAAAATCAATACGATTTATACAATACATATATTTTAAAAAATTAATATGATATAGTTTAAAATAAAAGACATGTTTTATTGATATTTTTTCCACATTTATTCTAATTTTCTTAACACAAATGAGTAAAAAACCATCTTTTCACAATCTATCTCAAAGGGGTTAATGAGGGGTTAGAACCAAATGATAAGAGTAAAAAGTCAAGACTAAGAGTTATTATATTCATTAAATGATATTATTTAGATACTTTCTCACATTAAATCCAAAATCATACAAATTTTGACTTTATTTTATTTGAACATTAATTTATATTAATTTAATATTTTGAGAAATTAAAAGAGTGCCCCTCCCCGCTCTTATAAATGGGTATATCTTATTATCATTAAATAAAAATTAAAAACCAATTTGGTTCTGATAGTAACTACCCAAATACCTTTATAGAATCTATTACTTTATCATTTTCGTCTTTTTGATGCACAAAGTGTATGTGAAAATCTATAACCTCACAAACCGATGTAATTCGTTTCCATAACCATCTTTTAAGAATTATTAATGTGATGGATTTAAGTTATATATTTGATATCCATTCAATATTTATCAATCTATAATGATAATATAATTAATATTTTTCACATTTCAATTCAATTGAAAAGATAACATCATTCATGAAAAAGTGTGGACTGCGATGTCTACAGAGCGATGTGATTAATATTTTTTCAACAAAACACATGTATGAGATATATTAGTATATAAAATTAAATAATATTATTTTTATGGTAATATTATCATTCATGAATTATAATGAACTAATTTCCTTATATCTGTAATTATTGTTTGAATATAGAAACATTAATCATCCATAAATACACCCTAGAGTCTCCATGTTTGTTTCATAGTTCATTTTTTATGATCATATTTATTTTTTGGATTTAAAATAAAAATAAAAATTTAAATGTGATTATTATTTCATGATTATTATTTTAGATATTATGGACTACTGACCAATATGTTAATGGAAAACCTGTAGAAGCTATAGAAGTTTATTTTGAAACATGATACGAATACCGTCAATATGTCTGAAGTGAATTGAAGTTGTCAATTAAGTTTCAATACACTGGTATTAAAAAAATTAAAGGATAAATTTACTAGAAAATGTTATTTAGTATGTATAAATTACCCTAATTTTATTATTTATGAGGATAAACAATGTATGTGGAAATTTAGACACTTGATAAAGGATGTTATTTTGAATATTCACTTTAAATGGTCCCATTAAAACTGTATTTTTCATCTTTTTCGATAAGATATATTGAAAATGTAAATTTAATGTCATTTTACTAATATGCTTTGATTTTTAAAATTAATTTTTACCTATGTAGAAATTTTACTAAATGGTTTGAATGAATTCTTTTTTCACTTTAAAAAATAGGTAATTTATAAATTTTATAAGAAAAATATAGAAGGAATGTTTTTTATCTTATACATAATGAGATTAATTTCTCTATTTTATAACTTTTTAGTTTTTTGAATATTCATTTTATTGTTTTCAAGGACCTTTTCATATAATATGTTTCCTTTACTATTTTAACATAAATAGAACCTGGATGATTATTTCAACCATATCAATATCTATTGGGAAAAAATATTAATGTTTCTGAGTTTTAAATAATTTTATAAAATATTATATACTTTTAAATATAATAAATTTCAATTATCCTAATTATTCCTTAAAATGATTTTAATAAAACCTTTAAAATGTTTAAAATTCATACCAAATATTTTAATACATTCCTATCATGTAATTTAATCCTATAAAATTAATAGATCACATTATATATCTAATATTTTATTACTTTTAATATTTCGAATATTATATGTTTGATTTTTTTCATTAAATGGGTAATTATTGGGTCAAAATTATATATTCTTTTTATATAGTTATTTCTTTAGAAAAAATAATAAATAAATTATAATGATAAAAATAAATTAATTTTTCCCATTTAATTAATTTATATTTGTTTATTATGTGTATTTTCACATAACCATGTCAATAAAACATATTTAGTTTTTTATTTTAAGTTTTCCAGCCTTTCATAAGTATTTCACATGAATTTTCAACTGATTATTGTTTTATAATTCCATAATTAAAAAATATTAGTCCAAATAATCATTAATAACTTATATTTAATAAAAAAATATCTACAATGAATTTTTACCTCCTAAATATTATATATAAGATACAAAATATGACTTTCTTAATACTGTGTGAGCACTTCATCGACATTAAATCTGATTTATAGTTTTATCATGATATTAATTATAATTCACATGTTCTAAATTATTTTTTGGATGATATTTTTATTATATGAATATAAATAAATATTTTAATTATTTTAATAATATTTTACATTATAATTATTTCTTGATTATATCACAAACGATTCTATATTTCATGAAAAAAATATATTTTTCAATATTCAAAAAACATTTATCATCATCTAAAAAATATAAAAAAATTATCATATGATAAATTTAACATTATGTGTCTTATAAGGTAGTCAATTTCATCGAATTTAATAATGAAAAGTTAAAATAATTTCTTTAATTAAATATGTGTAAAATGTAGTGTGAAATAGTGTTTATATAAATTGTTTTTTCTGAAAAATAATATACTTATAATAAATATTCTATAAATAATATTGAAGGTTAATTAATAATATTATATCTATCTAATTAAAACATACGATTCATTGAAAAAAATTCATTCCCCAAGGAAACTTTTTTAATGAAATGAAATCGATATTTTATAAAAAGGAACAAAAATGGTATCTGTAATATTGAATAAATATCAATATTTACAAAAATTTACAGCAAATTACTTTAATAACATTTTTATATTATGAAATAAAAAAATATTTTTTAAACAATATAATTACTATGATTTATTGTAGTAAATTATAAAATTTTCTATCAAAAATATAGAGTAAATGTTTTATAAATAAAAAACACAGTTTTTAAAAATAAAAGGTATTTAATATAATTTCATTTGTATTTCTTAATAATTTATCAATTAATTTTTTTAATAAGACCTATGTATATATATATATATATTTATTAATATGGTTATTCATATTCAGGCCCACTAATTTAACAGTTAATTTATAATGATCACATTTAAAGAATAAAAATTCATTATTCCTGTGAACATGACGTTGCATTGGATGATATCAAACATTGTCTTTCATTTTCAGAATATTAGGATTTTAAATTTTATCCCTAATTAATTAATTCTATCCGTCTTATTAGAAATTGGGGGTTTTTAACCATGGTTTAAATTTTCAAATTACCTTTGCTGAAAACCCACATCACAAGAACCACCAATACAATTTGTTCATGATATGAGAGAATAAAATGTATGAAGGTCATATAAAATAAAAAATATTAGTATTATATATTGGAGAACATAAATTTGAAGTGAAAAAAATATGGAAGAAACAAATAATATTCAAAAAATGATATACAGCGACATAGAACAATGTTATGAGAATATTAACAAAAAACCTTAAATCTATAATGGGTTAAAAGGCCATTCATTTAGGAGTAAGAAAATTATATTGATAAAATTTTCGTTTCCATATATATATATTTTATTATTGATTAACTATATTAGCTTATATATGAGAAACATAAGGAAATATACATTCTTAATATCCATAATTTCATCCTTTAATAATTTTTTACCATAATCACCTCTCTACAGTAAAGAATTAGTTTTCATGATTATTTTTTCATGTCATAAGAACTAAAATAGATATGTTAATACACAAAATCATCTTAAGGTATTATTAATATGTTATTATATTAACCAAAAATAAAATTGTATTTACAAGGTAAAATGATTCCAAAAATTAATATTCATAATGAAATTCAATATCAATCTCGTATGAATTAATAATAACACCAAAGTTTCAAAATTTATTATTACATAAAAAACCTATAGAAAGACAACCCCAATAAAATAAACATTAAATAATGATTTAACCTTACTGGTTATCTTCTACGTTTATGAATAATACCATCCATAGAAGGTTTATGATGTTAATCAATGGAAACTTTTTAAATAAGAGGAATGATTTTAATATCATTTTTTAGATTAATTTATTATTAAACATCCATTAACTATTCTTTAGGATTTATTATATAATAATAAATTTTCATCTATATAATATGGGTTTTTTATTTCAATGGTACATCCTATATCCCTCTCACCATCTATTAAATAGGAAATTAAACAAACATATGTGTGTAAGGTGGACTACTACCTCATTAATAATTGTAATTTGTTTCCCATATACTTCTATCATGACATGTTTTTTGATACATTTAATATATATATATATGATATTCATGAAATTGTTATCACTCTATAAAGATAATATAACATATAATTTATTACCTTTCCATACAGAAAAAATGATAAATTTGTTCATGTGTACATATGGACTACCTCTGCCAGGAAGAGATGTGATTCGTTCTTCATCATAATATCACATAGATGATATATATATATAAGTATATTTAAATAAAAATATGTTATTATTATCATTATATAAATATGAAATAATACACTTCTTTATGTAATGATCATTGTAAAATGCAAACTTTGATCTAGAATACATATGGACTACCCTATCAATTGTTGTAACATAGTTCATTTATCATAACCATATTTAATGGTTGTATTTAAAATTATAATCCATGATTAAAAATGAAAATTATTTCTTGACTTTTATTATAGAAAATAATTAACACAAATATCATTGACCATAGTCAACTTACGGATGTCATTTCTGACAAAAGACCTTAATATCAACAAAGATCCTAATATGAATTTAATTGATTATGAAATTTTACATAACATGGTATTAAAATGTTTAAGAGTCTAATTTAAAAGGGTTATTTAAGATGTAAAATTTAACTTAATATTTTTATTCATTAATATAACTACTGTAAAGGATAAGTAAGCCTCAATGTAATGGAAATTCATTAAAAATACTCTTTTTAAGGTTCCCTTAAAATTCCACTTTTATTATATAAACAAATTAATTTTCTAAAATATATTTAATGTAGTACTTTATGATTATATAATTTTTTTAAAATAAATTGCCTATATTTTAATTTTTTGAAAACAGGTTGAAAGAGATATTTTTTAATTTTTCTATATGTTTTACTTTTTGATGTTTATAAAAAAAATATAGAAAGAATATTTCATAATTATAAATAATGAGTGAATTTTCAGGCCATAATGATTAATAATTTCATTTATTATTCCATTAATATTTTACAAGTATCAATTTAATGAAATATTTTTCCTTTATAATTATTCGTATTTTTTAATACATGATTTCAAATCAGAAAATTTATGTTCATCATTAAATGTTTTTATGATTAATGAATTGATGACTAGTAATTTTGTTATGGTTTGTAATTTCCTTAGATGATGGGTGGTTCCATTATTATCTAAATAGGGATAGTTTTTTCTATATATCCAATGTATTTGGAAGGGATGTTGACTGTATACTTGATACAAATATCACATGGAGTTAAAAAATTACGTTTCTCCTATATACTAATGCGAATATAATGCAATTGTTATTACAAGATTAAATATGATTTATAGTCCATCAGTAGATTTTATGGTTATTCTGAGTTAATATTTCTATTTTAACCATAATGGTTTTCCATCATTAACTATAGTGTTTACTCTAAGTTTGAAAAGGATGGTAATTCCATATTTGAGATTGAAATGAATATATTTTTGAAAAAAATATGTTCTTTTAATATATAAAAATAAACATCTATCAGTGTATTTTTCATTGAATATTTATAATGAAATGATTTATTAAAACTATTCATCATAGAATATGATTTTGTGGGAATGATAATGGTTTATATTGAAAACAAATTTTATTTTGGAAAGAAAATCTTTTATATTTATTTATTGATTAGAGGATTTTTAGTTTTTATATCCCTTGATAATATTTTTTATTATTCCATGTTTTTAAAATTTTTCATAGGGATTATGGATGGGTAGGGGAATGGAATAAGTGATGTTTAAATTCAATAATTTTTTTTAATTAAAAAAAGAAAACATTCATTTTTAATTTTTCTTTCTAATTGTAAACTAGATATTGATTAGAAGTGTCCACATTATATAAATACAGGTTTGTTTCACATTATTTATGGAAAAATTCAAAAATACTATAAACATAAAATATATTTTTTTATGGAAGGATGATAATTATAGTCTAAGGAAACTTGAGTATCTAATTTCATGGTTGGGTACTTATAGTTAGAATTAGAGAAAGGTTTTAGGTAATTTTAGTCGATAGGATGTTATTTGAGAATATGTTACAAGTCATTATTAGCAAAATGATTATTATATTTGGGATATATATTTGTATTCTAAATAAATAAAAGGGGTTATAGATAAAATTAATAATGATTTATTTAGGATTATCATACTCAAAATATAGTATCCTATTATTTTAATCATTTTCTGTCACTATCCTTTTTGGTTTTAGTAAATGGTTTGATCTAGAAGGAAACAAAGTGAGAATGAATGGGATGAATAATGTGGTGGTTTTCTGAATAACCAATCGAAAAATAAGAGTTTTAGTGAGAAATAAAATGGATTTTATAAACCATATATCATGATAAATTATTTACAACATATACCTTAATATGTTTCCTTACATATCAATTATGAGATTGCTAAAGCCATGTGGAATAATATGATATAAGGACCATAAAGTTAAAAATATTCAATGAACTATGTTTCAATAATATAGATTGAAAACCCTAGAAATATTTACAAAAACATTTAGATGATGGTTTTTATATGGTAAATAAGGTTATAATGAAACATTCTTCAAAGGAAAAAATATTAAATCAATGAATGGTAGGATATTATTGTCAGGAACTGACCTAATGGGGCCCGAGCTATGACTACCCCAACCCCACCATCGATAGTCCAAGGGAATAAGGCTAGCACTGATTAAAAATATAACATATAGGGGTTTCCTTCTCTTAAGGTACAAATATACACACAACCACAACTACATCCATTAAGTAGTATAGAGGTATAAAAATATATAAACTAAAATGAATGCATACATATTTCCCAAAAAAGAGTATAATCATTCTATGGAAAGTGTAAACATGAATAAATATGACCAAAAAATAATAAGTAACTCAAAAAATTTCAAAATGAGTGATTCAATATCAAATTATAATAACAGAAATGTCTTTGTACCATCTCTAGTAAAAACCTCGATCGATCTAGCTCAATATGCTCTGCCTACCTTGGGTTCCTTGAGGATTTCTTTGAAAGGCATGTAGTCTGCATAGTAAACATCATTTGTGGTTATTAACCATGAAATTGAGAGTTTAATAATATTCAATGGTCCCCAAAAAACACAAAAGAAAGGGGCCCACTGAAAGGAAACAATCTCTTCAACTTGGCCATAGGTAACCCAATCGATAGAGAAATTCAATATCAAACCATCCTTGATTATACATTAATAGTCTGCGAAGTGAATTAGGGGTTTCAATCCAGTGATATAACATCATTGAATGGAATCCCATAAACACCAAGATTTACCCATCTCAAACTCCATGTATCATGATGATCATACCATATAGTAAGCTACATGATTATACTTGAGGCTTTAATGGTAAAACAAAACAAGGATAAAAATCTACACCATTTGTATCATCCTAAATAGAACCCATCAGTGGGATACCGTCCATTAGGTACATCACTACAATTCTTGTTGGTATTTCCATGGGAACACGATCGATTGGGAATGAAACATACAGTTAGACACCTGTTGAAAGAACCATAAGTCTTCTTAATGTAAACCTACTCCCTACACAAGGCTTTGAGAAACCTAAGTAGAGCGGCCTACAACTTAACACTATATAGATTAGAGGGAGCACTACTATAGAATATGCACTACATCAATCCTCTATAATGATAAATAATAGGGTGAATCAAACCTCACCACTATCATACAACATAGGTATTATTATCATTAAAACATCACATGAAACAACATCCACCCCAGTATAGAGAGGAACACACCTCCATCCATCGATAGGGAACTAAATACTAAATATGTATCTCATATAATAAGTTTAGGGGCCCAATACTCATATAAAAACTTAATAATTTAGGGTGATGAAACTCCAATGGAGGACTCTATCCCTACAACTACTTGAATTCTGGGTATTACTACACCATAAATGTGGAACCAAGCCATGGTATGATATGGTAGAACCACTATCTGCCTAGAGGACCCAAAACATTGTTTGATATAGGAGTAACACTCTAGGAGATCAATCACTATGGGGAAACCCCACCTTGACATGATTGGGGAGTTCTGACCCTAGGCTAGAGGATCTTCATCCTCATACAAATGGGGAGTATTAACTAATCCAGAATAACACATATAAAGATCCAACTCTATAGAATGAAACATATTTTATATCATTAAAAATAGAGGACCTTCACTGTAAATCAATAGGGGATAACCACTCTATCTATATGTTATATATAGAGGATCCAATCCCTGACCTGGATGGGGAATGCTAACTCCACGGATAGAGGACCCACACCTAGGTCAAATAAGGGAATACCTAATATATTTGACTATTGAGTATGGAGGGCATTCATCAATGAACACCATGGAAGAATTTTCTCCAAATACTCAATCAATATGGATGAATCTCACAGTAGTTCGTCATGGGAGTAATATCCCTTAGATAAAAACAACATGTGTATAGAACACTAACCAACAACGTGGGGAGTACACTCTCAACCAATGTAGATATGTAAGAGAAACGTGCACCTAGTTCTGAATTGGGAGTACCCGTTTTAGTGAGTATATCTAACAACCACATCAATCCACATCATCATTCCTACCCCTCTAAAAGGATAGTATTTCTTATCATATCATGGAATGAAACAATAAACTAGGTAGGGGACTAATTCCCTGATACAACAGGGGAGGACCTTTGTACTAACTTAAAGAGTCTAGGGGGTGCATTCCTAAAGTTATAAAGAAAGGAACTGATCCTATAATTAAATTAGGGATCCAACCTGATCTGAACCCAGGTTTTGGCACCTCTACTACATTATCATTATCAAAACCCAACACATCTTATCTTATAGGCCACTA
This sequence comes from Viscum album, assembly GCA_963277665.1. Lineage (NCBI taxonomy): Eukaryota > Viridiplantae > Streptophyta > Magnoliopsida > Santalales > Viscaceae > Viscum > Viscum album. The sequence continues at coordinate 553,282,973 of OY728146.1, forward strand.
TAAAGGCCACCATTAAATTCTATATGAAACATTAATATGGATATGCTTCTCTCAAGCCTTAATTGGTGTTCCAGAGATGGATATACACAATGCAGAAGATCTCAATAAGATCTCATTAATGTAAATGATGTACAATGGGGTTCACATGGCATGTGAACTCAACAAATAACTTGTCCATATCCCCCATATTCATATCATACATGTTCATGTAGGAGTACATGGCTTGTTTAGCCAATTCAAAACATGTCGTACCTGACTCGACACACAATCATATTTTTTCCAATATATAGCTCATACATTCATACCTAATGCACAGTGTGTACCACATAATACATGAAAGGTACTGGCCAAAAGATCACTTGTCTATATCATTTTCCCATTCCTATGACCAAAACCCCATTCCAATGTACTTTGATCATGGATTATTACATGGCCATTACATGTGAGATGACTACCTTGGCCACGTCCATTGGCCACCCAACATGGGGTCACTACATGGTTTTTAACCCCAAGACATGTAGTTTATTCCATAAAATAGACCTTCATCAAATGGGAGGAACAACCAATGTGTCTATGTATTTCACACATAGTAAAGATAATAATTATGATCAGAATTTTCATATTAGTCTCCCGATTCAACCAAGATTCCCCTAAAGCCTCTAGATTGACCTTCAATGGTTATCTAGAAATCATAATGGGGATATACAAACATTAAAAAAGGCCAAAAATGTTATAAGGGAAAAAATAAAAACCTTATACCTCGAGGGTGAATCACTGATTCTTTGAGTGTAGAAACATGGCCAGATCATGCTATTTCTCTATATAATGATGACCTGTTCCAAGAAAGTATATTGGAAACAACACATCTATTTGATTCGATATGGTTTCATCCATCATACAAATGGGGATATTAGAGGGGCTAAACTATCCTCTATCATGTGAACTAATGGTGGGAAGGTGGGGCATTTCAGATAATTATTAATTAAATATCATTTAATTAATAATATCACTATTCGATTCCCCACTAACAAACCTCTAACCGAACTCCTAGATTGGATAAGTTTTGTTGTATTCCTGGGGTAAATATTATGTTTTGAACTCATCGAAAGAAATATAATCCATAATTGATACTCCACTCAAAATTTATTCCATGTTTCAATAGAAACTATGTGTGCATGAAAAATAATACATTTCACATTTTAAATATCATCATGTTGAGGCTCTACGGGACCCATAATGCTTCAGCAACATAGCCCCTGGCTATTGAAATATTCTTAGAATTTCTCGAAATCCTTATAGGTAAAACCTAGAATCAATATATTTTCCCCACATTATGTATTTTTATCCCCAAAAATCATAATCACGAGTAGATGAAAACAAAATTGATCACTCAACTAGAACTCCCATGCCAACATGCTTATTATGGGTTCTTGTGAAGCTAAAATTAATTCACATAAGGGAACCCCCATGGCCACACAACACCAATTCACATATATAATAAAGTAAAAATCAGTAAATAAGGGTAACAATGACTCCTCATCTGTGATATGTGGAAGAAACTAAGAACCACAGTCTGCCAAACATCATAGTGTCTAGTCATACAACACCACATTAAATGGATTCAGATATATCCACAACCTTGTAGATCAATTCAACTAATGGATTAATTGATCCATGACCACATAATAAATCTATCAATCATTTTTTTATGTCAGGACCATGATGGTACCAATAATCAAATTATGGAAAGTCAAGCATAATCATAGGGTCATCAAAGACTGTTCTTTTGAAAACCTCAACCTGGATGATATCTTGGTAAACTAGAAATGTCTCTATACCCTGTAGTGGAATACCAACTGAGTATTGATGGTAGGTAACAAATAAAACCATTGGCACATCGTAGAGTCTAAATCAACTTTGTCAGAACAGTTCTATATAAGTCTCTCCCTTCAACACTGTCAAGACCCAGCTTCACCAAGATGAGGGAAGGGACAATATATTTCCAGACCTATCCTTCTTCAAGTTGAAGGAGAGATAATGACCCATGAGACCCACCTTAAATAGGTCCTGGAGTGGCGACGAGCCCCAAGGGTATATAATCACACACAAAATGGAAGGTATTACCATTTTCTTTAACAGGATTGGGAGATAAGATGATGAAACCCAACAATGCCAAACCTAGAAGTAAATTTAAAGACAAGAAAACCACTCCCATATGCATGATGAAAAAGTAAAAGCCAAAAATTACTAGGTGTATACAAGGGAAATGTACCAAAAGAAAGAAAAACAGCAACTGCAATGGTCCAATGCCCGAGCTAGTATGTCCCTGTACGATCCCTGAAGTCATCCTGGAAACCTAAAAGACATTTTATATACGTAGGGTGAGTATACAATTATACCCAGTAGGGAAAACCAATGACTCTCGAGCACAAGTGGAGAGGAATTCTATTTCCCTGTGAGAATAGATAACCAAAACACCTAGAAAGAAAAACTATCCACCCAAGCCTCACCATGGCACACTCCCAAATAACGCAAATCAAGTAATTTATAGTAATATCACATCGATGTTCGGGTACCCCGCACCACTTTCCCACTGGTTATTGAAGACATCCTATGCATCGAACCAATCCCTCCATTATCACTATAGTCCCACTACCACACCCGTCCGCACACACCTAGGCCACAACCACACGCCCCGCCCAAAAACACCTGGGCCAAAACAACCTCACATAACCATGCCCGCAAACACCAAGGCCAGAACAACAACTGCCATGCCCGAAGACACCTCGGCTAGAAAGCTACCATCAAGCCCAAAGACACCTGGGCCTCATCCCGATGATACTTGGGAAACAACCGGCCCGTATACACCTAGGTCAATCACCAAAACTACCCCACCTGAAGATTCTTGGGATAATAATGGACTTCAGGCCATCATAGCCTGCCTGAAAATACTTAGGCTATTCAGGAAAGGGAGCAGAAAAGGATCCAATAACTAGATACTCGTATGGGTGTTGGAAAAAACACCCTCCCCCATGAAATGAAGGTGTTTGGCACTAAGTGCTCAACACAGGTGGGGTGAGAATAAGAAACACAAGAACTACAATCATATATATATAAATAACAAGCACTCATCCCAACCTAGGGTTCCACACCTAACCCAAGCATGAACAACCTAGTCATTCTTCATAGAAGTACAATATTCACAGTCGAGTCACAACTCGTACCAGAACCAAAATCCCAATTTACCTCTTTATTGTTTTCATGTTCAAGTTACCCCATTTAATAAATTTCGCACTACAGGGAAACTATCAGGAATAAGCACAAGACTAGGGGAAATGTTACAGCCAACAAAAATTTAAACATTCACACCCAGTTCTCTTGTAAGTTCACATCAAAGTGAGATCAATCCAACTATTGGATCCATAGCTGGAATCATGATACAACCCCACATCACAAGAACCATGATCCAAAAAGGTTTTACAACATAAGAGGATTCCACCCCAATTTGTGATTCAAGCTGAGTCACAACCAAAAACTATTCCACAATAGAGGATCCCATCCTCACCCACATCATCCCATAAGCTATCAAACAGGAAAACACACCCACTACCAAAAAAAGCAGGGAAACTTCCAAGTTCAAGCACTTCATTTATCTGCTTCCTCTTTCTGTTGGTTAACCAGGTTGATCACACAAGGTTTCATTTTTATTGGGCATCCATTTAATCCACTAAGATCACGTAATAAATAAAGTTCCATATTACTTCAATTATTCATCATAGAAGACAATAGTTTATTAGTGCATATAGATATACCTCCAACAACCAATTATTTTCAGTAAGCATACATCCAAACAATTCATAACATAATAATCAGGGAAGAGTAGGAAAATAGAATAACAATATATTGATCACACCCCTCCCCTTTATTACTTGAAAAGTCCATTTGTTATCTTCATTAATGCTTGGCTTCAACCATTCCCACAGAAACAAAAGTGCACGCAACCCGCATGATACAAAGAAAGGAGAGACGAAGGAAAAATCCCTAACACAAATCTTCTTTAAGAAACCACGACAGTCAAAGAACGCTCAAGAAACATGGTCGATTCTCGACGAATCTTCTTTAGATATCCTCTCATAACACAACCAAGATCAAAGCTCTTCATATTCGACATCCGAAGGATTAAATTTACCTATAAAATGTGTAGATATAATAATCCAAGAGAGGAGGAGGAGTAGATCTATGTAGATCTAGGTAAACAAGCAAGAATGATCACATACCTCAAGGAAACAGATTTGATTCACCAAGAAAAGCCTTTGTGTCGCCTCTAAAATGCTTGAGAGAGGTTTATCTACCTCCAAGGAAGGGTAATCTCGAGTTATGGCCACTTAGGCACTTAAATGAACAATTTAGAGGAAAAAGAGTTCAGATCCACAATTTTAGGATCTAACTTTAAATGCCACATGTTTAGTTTGCACGGTTTAGCCAACCGTGGACTAACCGTGCGTTAGCTTCTTCCTCGCCAAACACTCCTCACACAGTTAGTCCTCACAATTAGCCAAACCGTGCTCTAACCATGTGTTATCCAATACCTCCAACACCATACTTGCACAGTTTGGCCGCATGATTTAGCCAAACTGTGCGCCAACAGTGTGAAAGCTATTTCCCTATATCTCTCCTTATAAGTCCACCCAAACGCACCCCCAAGGCACCTTGACCTCCCGAAACACCTCCAACACTACATTTCACAAAGGAATGGACCGAAGAGGTCTGGGCCATTACAAATAGGGTTTCAAAGTATAAGGGTCAAATATACAAGCACAACTTAAAATTTAATTACCTAATTGGAAACTGCATGGCACACCCATTAATCAAACATACAAGTATAAAGAATGAGTCCACAAAAACATGAATTTATCTTCTTTCAGTGGCACTGAATCCCTTAAATTGTTTTGATCGAATCACGGGAACACATCTTAGTGGGGAAAGTTTCCCTCTTCATTTCCATTCCAAATCATGGCCAAAAATTCCAAATCCTCCACAATAATCTCAATTGAAACAATGATATCCATTGTATGAGTGTATGAAAAATTAATGAAGTGCTTTCTACAAAATCACATTGGCTCTTACTTGTAACATCCTAGGTAAATAAAGAATATATCATTTTCCTATTTATTATAATTTCTGAATTAAATATTAATTTTACTTTAAAGGGGATTCTATGTTCAATAGAATACCTTATACACAACATTAGGTTTCCCAAAAAACTTAAGTTTCACACAATGTTGAGTTATACTGAAAAATATGAATATAATATTATTTTTCTAAATTATAGTTAACGAATAGCCATTTTATTGTTATGAATGAACATAACTAACCATATTATTATTAAACACATTTGTTAAATGTTCGTACATTTATCCAAAAAAATTTAGAGGCTTAAAATAAGAATGAATACAATTAACACATAAATACTCTATTATTCATTAAAAGGCCGATTTACCACCTTTTGATGGAGAACCCTATTTAAATTAATTTTTGGTCACTTTAATATGTTCTATTATTCAAATTAATATTAATATTTATAATTTTTACATCAAAATTTACTTTGTATAAAACAATGGTATTTTTCAGATAATGTTAATTTTTTATGAATAGTGAAAAATATTGTATTTTAATTAATAACTACTTTTTAATATAATTTATTTATATGTTTAAATTATCCTTATAAATTGTTTTAAATTTTAATTAGATTATATTTTCACCATTTAATCCTAATATGGTCATTAAAAGTAATTTCACTTTGAAATTGGACATAAACAAGTGCCAATCTTTTGATAGTTATTATTTCTTAAAAACAGTTTTTTGGTTTGAAAAAGGAAATTAATTTTAAATTAATTTCATCCTCATCAATTTTTTGAATCTGGAAAAATGGATTATGTATTCAGAATCATATGTTCCAAATTTTTTAAATAGGTATCTTTTATTTTGAGACATTTTAAATATTTACCTTAGTAAATATTTTATTTACCATGGTTAATGGGTAAATCAGGTAAATAAGGGTAAAAAAAATAATATTATAATAATATTAAAGTTCCTTAACATGTTTCCAAATATGAATGTTTGATACATTTCCTACCATGGAAATACTTTGGGTTGATTTTGGGACCCCATAGAGCCACTTAATAGTTATAATGACACTTTATATTAATTAATTTAATGTAATGCCAAAACTGACTTAAACATATATATTTTAGTAAATCAATTCTTACATGGGGTTATATATGTTATATATTATAATATATATTGAAATAAAATATAAAAATATTTACTTCTCCATTATATTTTTTTTACAATTTTTAGACATCGAATAAATAAAATTATTTATGACACAATAATGATGTAGTGTTTAACTCATTAATGAATGATTTAAATAAATAAGATTATAAAGATTAAAAAAATATTAAAAATCTATCCAATTATTATTGGATGATTTTATTTCGAACATGTGTCTTCTTATATTCGACATTAATATATTTTGGATCTTTAGAAACCAAAAATCATTATATAATAAAATAATATTTTTTAACATTCCTAAAGCGCCCCTCCTCCCCCTTATAAAAGGATACCTATTCTATCCCATTACACACTCCTCTCAAGATTATTGGACCTTACAAACTCTTCCGGAATAATCTCTAACATCACTCCTATCCTCCTAGAATCCTTACATTAGGAAAAATGAACTTCATGTATACCTTTTGGTTCAATGCAAGGGGAGATACACGATTTAAAGGTAATGTCTTCTTTTAAGATATTTTCTTTTATTTTACATATAAAATCCCTTAAAGTATATTTATTCTTTTATTTCATAACATAAACAGTATCTTCAATATACTAGGTTATTTTTGGGAGAATGATTCTAACTACACTTACACAGACCTCCATCTAATGGATACGAACATATTATTTTTGTTGATGGCAAACAACTGCCTCACAAAAGGATGATTGTTCAAATATGTCCAACCACCTCTCATATGGGCTATTATGATGTAATTTTATTTATATATGATATATATTTTCTTCATGATTTCTTTAAAATTCTTTATTTTTCCATTTATAGCATACATTTATGGTTTCCATAATTGGTAAATGCCATAATTTCATTTGAGGAAATGCAGACTACCGCCCCCTCAAAGTAATATGACTCTTTAATTCCAAATATGGGATGTATAAATGATATATTTAATGAAATTATATATTATATTATACAGTAATTATAATATTCCTATCTATAATTATGTTTTCATTCTATTAAAATATGAAATAGAAATAAAAGTAGCGTTCATGCGTACGTATAACATACTGTCTCAGGAACGGTGCATTTCATTTCTTATATCCAAATGTTATGTAATATTATAAATACATATATAATGGATATATATGATATATATGATATCTGAATCATGAATTTTATTCTGGAGATATTGTAATTTTGACAAAATGTACACTTGATAATTATAACAAGTTCATTCTTGATTCAAGTTCCGAGCATCGACAAAATGACCAATATGAATTCAAATAATTAATTAATTATTATAGCTAGGTAATAAGTAATATAAAATGAAAAAATAAAATTTAAAAATGGTCTTAATAATGTATAAATTAACATAGTTTTATTGTTCAGGAATAATAAGGATTCCTCGAGTCAATTCAGACACGAGGTAAGGGGTTTCTTATCACAGTTCTAATTCCATGAGATTTCCGTTGTTTGCCACTTATATATTGAATGTGGAATATTGTATATAGAAATTTCATATATATTATAATGATTTTAATTATGTTTGTGGAATTCTGTGATTCCTTTGGTGGTTATAAACTTTTGGTCTTACGACTCGATTGATTACAATGTGGTAAGGGGTTTTTGTCTCACTTTTTATTCCTGAGATAATCATGCTATATATACCATTATTTCATTTTTTGTGGTGTATTTACATCCCCTGATTGTATTATTTGGTTAATATATATTAATTTATTTTTATTTAAATCTTCATTTAATGACTTTTCTTTCATGGGTTGTTTGTTTTTTATGTTACCAAATAAGTAAGGGAACCTTTCACCATCCTCTTTCTAGAAGAATTATTTTGTTATGTATTTTAATTTACATCTTCTTATGTTTGGATATGTTCTTATATATCCTTATAACTATAAATTTTATGTCCATTTAAATAGATACCATTTTCACTCTCATCAAATCATTTTCTGAATTTTATTGTGAAGCCGTTATGTGGTCGAATTTCTGTAAGGGAACTTTTTAACCCAATTTCAATTCATTGGATTAAACATCTACTTGTTGATTATGTCTTGATATGATTATATTTGAATAAAATATGATTGTTTTACAATGAATATCAAATAATATTGACTGTATTTAAAATTTTCAGACATAATTATATTATTGATTTATACTTAATCTAAGGATACCGTCTTTATATGGGATATCATCTCAATTTACATTCCATTGAGAATTCATTATTGTTATGAGACAATTCACTTTTATATGGTTTATATAATATCCATTGGAATATTATATCTTTAATCAATTTATTATCATTATATAATAATGTTTTTATTATATTTTATTCCTCAATTATTTGTATTCAAGCATCTCTCATTTGGTTAAGAACTCTTACACTAAAATATCGTTTTAAATTTTTTAATGATATAATATTCTAAATATTCATCATTATTGCCCATGGTTTCAAAATGGGTTTAATGATTTATTTATTTTGAAATTAATGTTTTAAAATGTTAATTTATTTAAAAGATTCTATGTGGTATGTGGAACTTTGATTAAAAAATGACTTTATTAAATTTTTTAAGAGGTTTTGAAAATGGTTTGATAAAGAATTATTTATTTCAATATAATGAAATGATATATTGTGATTGAAGTGGGGAAATGTTTTGTTTCATTTATATTTGTTTAATGTGTTATGATTTTATAATGGTATTTGACAATTTACGAGTTGTAACGTGATATACCAAATGAATGGTGGAGCCATTATAGACCTGGATGGGTGGTTACATTATAACCTCCAATGCATTGGGTATGGAAGTCAGCCGTATGACTATTTCATTCTATGATATGTGTGGAAGTTGACCATTTGGTTATTCCATCTATGTATGTTTATATCCTAAGTTACCTTTATTTGTTATATGTTCTTTCTATGGGTTTTATGATAATCTTTGGGTATCAAAATTGTAAGAAATGATCTTTTATTCAGTGAAGAGTATTTACTACTTCATAGAGGTGAAAAGACTTACTTAGGATAAGGTAAATATGGTTTCCTTGTTGTTTTGAGAAACTAATATTTTTCCTACTTTGTTTATCCATTACTCAGATTTTTGTGATCATCCCGTGTTTGGAAATGTTTTCACCTGACATAAAGTGGATTAGGGTCAAGGATGAGATAAAGGAAAAGTTGTGCTCTTCAAACACTTGAACCATACATGACACTTTTTTTCAAAGAGTTTTTATTTTATGAAAAAATTGGTACTGAGTATTAATATCTACATCTAATATTGAAGTTGATATGTAATAGTTATGGCCTAATTCTCTAAAACTATAAACTTGAAAAGATCCACTATGTGAATTTTTTATTTAACTCAAGATTAGGTAATGTTTATGTTTGAGTCCCTATAGTTGGTATCAGAGGTCAATTTAGACAACATTAGGGATTATGAGTTTTATTTAAACACATGGTTATCCCTATGTCTATTATTTCAGGAAAATCCTTGTTTTTTTAATGTTTTAGAAGAAGTAATGTCAGTTACAAAAGGAAGGAGGAGGATCTCAAACAATATTTCCCTCTCTTCATGATTACATGCTTGGAATAATTATTCCAAAGTTATATTTAGATGACTGTGAAACTTTTTTGAGCATACTACTCACTTGCAAGTAGTTGTTTGTGATATGAAACACCTCCACTATAACTCGATATCATTGTGGATCATGGGTTATATTTAATCAAATCCTATTTTCTCAATATACTCATATTTCCAAGAATGGTAATATTATCAAGTCATTTTTAAATATTTTACCTTATTATAGGATTTTAATGTTTATTTTGATTATGAGAAAGGTGATGAAAAAGGAAAACATTGCGCATCCTATTTATATTTTCGTTTACAATATCATATCTCAGAACATAATTATAGTATTATAAAATCACCATTGATTAAAAGTTTGAACTAAATCTCTGCTTGATTTTTTTATAAAAATCATGTTTTATTAGATATTTTGAAATTAAATGTCACACATGATTTTTTTCCAAAACTGTTTTTCTACAATCAACCATATGACCCATGTAGTACAATGTGTATTTGGATAAATAAAGCAAATGATTATGAAGGATATCTAAATAATTGCAGTTATTCATTGACCTTGTACCTACGTGAACAAGAAGTTGATGAAACCATATGGACACCGTGATCAAGGTATGATGTTCATTCTATTGGGAATAATTTTTTTATCATACTGAGGTGAAAAAATGACAATATATAATAGATTTCGGCCTTTATATATTGGAACGAAAATGAAAGGTATAAGAAAAAATTTGAGGTTAAAATTTGTTTGGGATATTTTTGAGTTTTATATTAAGGGAAACTTGTATTATGGTTGACAACCTATTATGTCCGGGAAGGCCACATAAATTGAACCCACAACTAAAGGGTGACAAGGGAACATCACCTAACACTATCATACGTGAAGTAGTAGGTTAGTATGACTTGTTGTTTTAAGTTAAATTGTTTTATGGATCAAGAATAAGTTGACTATGGGAATTTATGTTTTATCAAATGGAAATCCTTAATAGAGGTAAATATTTTGGTGATTAAATGATAAAGGTTATTTTAGCAGATGTTTCTCTTTTGGAAAAATTATATGCATAATGGAAGTAGAATACAATAGGATCTAATTTGAGGAGTACTGGTGGAAATTTTATTTAGGAAGAATCTATGTTTTTATTATTGAAATATGAATATTTGGTTTAGTAATAGAAATGATTTACCTATCACGGAGAATATGTGATTAGGTTAATAAATTTTTAGTATGAGACATCATGAGAAACTGATGTTATTTGTAGATAAATGATAATATTTATCTTGGAAGACTATGTGATTAAATACTTCTATGATTTGGGATTCAATATTTGTTTAGATTACATTAATGAATTTTATAGACATTTTTTTATTGAATGGTATTTATTGAACATTGAATATTGTTTAAAAAATCCTGGAGATTAAGATTAGCTTTTCTTTTTGTAAAATATTATCCTTTTGGGGGATTATCTGATCTAGAAAAAAAAATTTGGTTTTGGTTAATTTATAAAGACATGGGAAAAATATAGTTCATCATTTGTAGATTATGTGATTATATAGAAGTTGATTATTGGAATTTCAATGTGAACAAATCATCTTGAATAATCATCATTTGGAGAAAAGATGAGTTTGTGGTAGAAATCTTGTGAAAGATTAAATTATACACGAAAATTAAGTATGTTTCCTTATGTTATTATTAAATCTCTTAAAAAATTATTGAACGTTATGAAAATGAACTTAAAAAAACGTTTTCTATTTTCATTTCTTACTAGGGAATCAAAAACTGTTTACCCATCAGATGTTTGTGATTTTCTGGTGGTTAACATTCTCGTAATCATGTTTTCTATCACACTACATCAAAACATGATGGTTTTTTTCTCTTCTATATCCATGATCTCATGGAATAAAAGTATCTATTGTCTCACGTGACCTTTTTTATTCTCATCATTTATTTTAAAGTGATAGTTTTGTTGACTCTTTTTCGATGTGGGACTTTTAATGAAGTTTTCAAGCACAATTTTAAAATTTCAAGGACGCAATTACCAAAAGGGGGGAAGGATATAACATCCCAGGTAAATAAAGAATATATCCTTTTCATATTTATTAATATTTGGGAATTAAATATTAATTATAAATTAAAGGTAATTCTATGTTCGATGGGATACCTGATATGCAACAACATGTTTCATTAAAAACATACAATGCCCACAATTTTGAGTTACACTGAAAAATATTAATATAATATTATTATTTTAAATTGTTGTTAACACATAGTCGTTGTATTGTAAAGAATGAAAAAAACTAACCATATTAAGATTACACATGTTTGATAGTTTTTTAACATTTATCTAATAAATTTTAGAGGCATAAAATAAGAAAGAGTCCAATTTAAGCATAATACTATAATATTCATTTCAAGATCGATTTACCGCCTTTTGATTGTGAATGCTCATTAAATCTAGTTTTCGTCAATTATATTTGTTCTATTTGAAAAAATAATATTCTCATTTAGAATCGGGACATCAAAATTTACTTTGGATAAAACATTTGTATTTTTATGATAAAGTTCAATTTTTCATGAACCATGAAAATACTATATTTTAATTCAAAACTACTATTTAATATAATTTATTTATATGGATATATTATCATTATAAATGGTTTTAAATTTTAATTCGATTATATTTCTACCATTTAATTATCTATTTGTCATTGTAATTAATTTTACTTTGAAATTGGCCATAAACAGGTGTCAATGTTTTGATAGTTATTATTTCTTAAAAACACACTTTTTGTTTTGACAACAGGAATTAATTTTAAATTAATTTCTGCCACTCCTATGTTTTGAATTTGGAAAAATAAATTATATTTTTGTAATCAAGAGGTCCAAATTGTGTAAATAGGTAACTTTTATTTTTAGACATTTTAAATATTTACCTCATTAAATATTATATTTACATTGGTTAAATGGTAAATCTGGTAAAACAGGGTAAACAAATAATATAATAATAATATTAAATTACCATAACATGTGTCCTAATTCTTTTAGTTGTTACATATCCTACCATGTGAATCTTTTGGGTCGATTTCAGGACCCCATGGAGCGACTTAAGAGTTATAATGACAATTTATATTAATTAATTTAATGTAATGACAAAAATGACTTAAACAAATATCTTTTAGTAAATCAATTCATACATAGGGTTATATAAGTTATATATTCATCTATAAATATTCATTTGTAATATAAAAATATTTCCTAAATTAGGAGATTTTTTTATAACTTTTAGATATTAAATATATAGAATTATTTATTACACAATAATGATGAAGTGTTTACCTCACAAATGAATGATTTAAATAAATTACATTATAAAGATTAAAAAAAATATCACAAACCAATAAAATAATTATAGGATGATATTAATTCGAACATAATTCATCTTATATTTGACTTTCATATGTTCTGGATCTTTGGAATCTGAAAATCATTATATAATATAATAATATTTTTAAACACTCTTAAAGAGTCCCTCCTCCACCTTATAAAAGGACAGCACTTCTAACCCATTCCACACACCTCTTAATACATTTGGCTCATCAATAATAGGACTAAATAAGCTCCCCACATTCCTCTCATACTCCATGAAGTCTTACCTTAGGCAGAAGGCACTTCAAGTAATCTTTTTTGTTCAAACCAATGGGAGATACCTGATTTAAAGGTAACATCTTCTTTTAAGTTCTTTTGTTTTATTTTTATTATCAAACAACATAAACTTTTTTATTAATTTATTTTATAACAAATCTATTATAATCCTTACAATAATGTTTTTGAGATATGTATTCTAACCACACATACAAACACCTCCATCTAATGGAAATGATCATACTGTTTTTGTGGATGGCGAACTACTCCCTCACAAAACAATGATTGTTCCAATATATCCAACCGCCTCCCATTGTGGCCATTATTATGGAACTGTATTTATATAAGACATATATTATGTTTATTTTTTCTTTATTATTTGGTATTTTTTCTTTATAGTAAACATTTATGGTTTCCATGTTGGGTAAACGAGATAATTGCTTTTGAGTAAGTGCGGACTATCGCCCCTAAAAGTGATATGACTCGTTCTTTCCTAATGTGGGATGTATAAAGGATGGAGTTAATGAAATTATATATGATATTATACTGGAATTATGATATACCAATGTAGAATTATGTTTTCATTCTATTAAAATTAAAAATTGAAATGAAAGTGTTGTTAATGTGTACGTATTACTTACCGTCTCCATGAACAGTGCATTTCATTTAATATCTCTAAATGTTATGTAATATTATAAATACATATGTACTAAATATATATGATATATAATTCATGAATATTATTCTGGAGATAATGGAATTTTTACCACATGTACAATTTTAATTATAACAATTTCATTACTGACTCAAGTTCCCAACATCTATAAAATGTCCAATATGAACTCAAATAATTAACTAATTGTTATAGATTGGTAATAATTGATATAAAAGGAATAATAAAATTTAAAAACAATTTTATGAATGTTGACTTATTTTTATAACTCAGGATGAATGAACAACAAACATGTCAAGTCGGACACAGGGTAAGGGTTTTATTATCTAACATTTAATTCTGTGATATTTCCAATGTTCACCACTTATTTCTAGAAGGTTGTTTATTTTTACAGAATTTGGATATATAGTATATTGATTATTTCTATGTTCATGGAATTATATGTTTCATTTGGTGGTTATTAACTTTGGGTCTTATGAATTTATTGATTATAATGTGGTAAGGGGTTTTAATCTCACTTTTTATTCCCATGAGATTCATGATTTATATACCACTATTTCCTTTTGTGTGGTTTTTGTAATTACCATAATTGTATTTTTTGTGTACAATAATTTAATTTCTGTGTATTTAAATCTTCATTTAATGATCATTCTTTCATGGGTTTTATGTTTCCTAAGTTACCAAATCGGTAAGGGAAACGTTCACCCTCCTCTTTTTAAAAGATATCTTTTGTTATATATTTTATTTTACATCTTATTATGTTGGGATATGTTATTATATATCCTTATTTCTATAAATTATATGTCAAAGTGAATATATACCCTTATATCTCACATCAAATCATTTTGTGAATTTTAATTGGTGTTATAAGGCTGTCGAATTTCTGTAAGGGAAATTTTTAATCAAATTTCAATTCATTGGGTTAAGCTTCTACTTGTTGATTATGTCATTCAATGAATATGTGTGAATGACTTATTATTTTTTACACTGAATATCTAATCATATTGAGTGTATTTATATTTGTCTCACATTATTATATAATTGATTTATCATTAATTTAAGGATACTATCTTTATAAGGGATTTCATCTCAATTTACATTTTTTTGAGGCTTCACTGTAGTCACGCGCCAATTCACTTTTATATGGAATATATACAGTCCTTTAGAATATTATCTCTTGAATACAATTATTCTCAGGATATTATAATTTTTTATTATATTCTATTCATCATTTATTTGTATTCAAGAATCTATCATTTGGTTAGAAACACTTTAACTAAAATATAGTTTTAAATATATTAATGATTTAATCATCTAAATATTTCTCATTAATGTCCATGTTTTTAAATTGTTTTAAATATTTATTTATATGTAATTTAATTTTTTAAAATGATAATTCATTTAAAATCTTCAATGTTGTATGGGACACTTTGATTTAAAAATATATGTATTAAATGTATTAAATGTTTTTTGAAAGGGTTTGATAAAGCATTGTTTATTTCAACATCATGAAATAATATATTGTGATTGAAATGCGGAAATGGTCTCTTTCTTGTATATTTGTTTTTGGTGTTATGATTTTATAATGGTACATGGACCAGGACTGGTGGTTACATGATAAAACAAATGACACGTGGTGCCAAGTTAGATCAGGATAGGTGTTTACGTTATAACCTCCAATGCATTGGGTATGGAAGTCAGCTGTTTGGCTATACCATTTAGTGAAATGTGTGGACATTGAACTTATAGTTATTCCATATATTTATGTTTATGTCCCATGATACCTTTATAAGTAATATGTTTTGTCTATTGGTTTTATGGAAATCATTTGGTTACAAAATGGTATGAAATGTTCTTTTATTTAGTGATGAGTCTTTAATACTTCATAATGGTGAAAATTATTAATTATGATAAGATATTAATGGTTTACTTTTTGTTTTGAAACAATAACACCCTTCCTTCTTTATGTATCACTTACAGATCTTTTTGAGCTCATCCAATGTTTTTGAAATTTATTCACATGACATAAAGTTTATTAGGGTCAAGGATTAGATCATGGAAAAGTAATGCTATCTAAAACATGGAACAAGACATCACTCTTTTTTTCAAAGAGTTTTTTTTATGAAAAAATGTGTACTGATTAGTAGTGTATACATGTAATATTAAAGTTGATATGTAATAGTTGTGGTCTAATTCTATAAAACTGTAAACCTAAAAATACTCCCAGTGTGAATTTTTGATTTAACTCGTGATTATGTAATGTTTAAGGCTAGGTCCTTATATTACTGATTCCTCACATCCCCCTGGTTAAACCTCAAGTAAAACTTGGAATGAAAAGGGTACCTTACAATAATTTCTAACAACTAATACTCCAAAAAGTAAAATGGATAGAGAATGCACATCAATTCATACCCATATCTACTGGGTAAAATGCCTATACAACTTGAATCTGTACTTTACCTATTACTCTATCTCCATGATCTCATCATTGAAAACTTTGGGTTAATGTTGGAAACACCATGAACCACCTTCCACCTCTAGCTACTCTCCTGATACCTCCACCACATCCGCCTTCATGCGTAACATCCTACTAAAAATGTTCCCTTGCCAAAGTTTGTCATTCCGAAAACACCATACTAGTAGCATGGATGGTTGGAAAATCTATAGATAGATGTACCAGACTATTGTATGTATAAAACTACCTCTCTTACGACTTACTTGATCCAATGCATGACCCATATGCTATAGCCCCACAAGCCTATGTATATGAATGGTTATGCTTTATCTTCCATGATCTATTCATCTAATGTATGCTAACATCAATATATATCTAAGACTTTTGACGACCTATGCAGGACACATATACCTATCCATCCTCTAAGAATACCTATACAACCTAAGCTCACTCCAGTACCCCTACATATGTGGGAAGGTACAAGGAAACCAGACAATCCCCAAATTCACTACCATGGCCTAACTCATTGGTCTGAGATCTAATGAATAGGTCTTGAAGAATATTAAGGATGTAATGAGAATGGTAAGTGAACATATTAGAGTACTCCTCCAATGTCATGATACACTGTCAAAGCTAAAAAGCTCTTGGAAACACATAAGCCTCAATGTGGATGGTTATAAATCTTCCTTGAATATCCTCTCAATCTCATCCAAATCTAGTTTCTCCTCATATTGGGTTTGTGTCAATATAATCCACCATATATCGATTAAACCTTGTAGAGGGATCTCTACTTGGACTAACATATGATCGAGAGGTGTCCTCAATATGTGAAAAACACATGGGACTGCCTCGGGATAGTCATAGTATTTTTGGAGGTCTGAATCATCCCCATACATCAATGGTTACTACCTCTAGAACAAATGAATCACACTTAGCCTACACTCATCCTCATAATGAACTGATGGGATGAACATATGTTTAGAGTTGGTTTCCTAGATCCAACTATTTTTAAATTTATTTAATGAATATTTGATGTATTATATATTAAATTAAACATCATATTACATATTGTTCATATTTATGCATGACTATAATGTAAGAACATCTAAGTGTATTTTTCACACTGATAATGTCATAATAGTTCCCTGATATGATGAAAGACATGAAGGGATACAACAATATTAATAATATAGTTCTTAGGTTGGATACCATACTATGATGAGACATATAATATGTAGACGATCAGGTGTTAGAACTCGAATATAGATGATACCTCTTCTCATGATATCCGCACATGGTAATCTCTTAGACAAGAAACTATGATAATAGAACTACTAGTAGGATTTATGCATGTTTTGGTGTCATTATATATTTCTATATAAGGGCATGTGTAATGTTCCATAGACATTGAGATTATAATTAATTCATGTAATGACTCAGAAACATAAATATTCTGATGAAAATTTTCATGCCATATATTGGTGGGAAGTAGTGTATATTAGGTTTGTCATTAATGACATATTATAAATGGATAAGTCATGAAATAATTCATACCATCCATATTTGTGAAATTTGATATCTCAACCCTTTGATTGAAATATGACCATTAACCTGAATTCTGTGTCTATTATATAGTGATCAGACAATTTCAGATCAATAAAGAATAATTTTTCAAGCATATAGGATGATGACATTATCATGCAACCCACTTGATGTGGTTATGTGAAGAATGTATTATTTTATATAGTGAGGTTTTGTAGGTGGTTATCATCATTGAAACATTATGTTTTTTCTCTTGGCTTCCATGACCCATTTCTTGACAGTGATCTTGGACTTTCGGTATGCACGCCTAATGCTAATTATAATGAACCCAAGAGTGTCACACACTCTATGTTTCTTGTGGTCTCAATTAAATTATATTTGAATTAAATTATTTGAATAAATATTATCCACAAGGTAGTGTAAAATTTTAATTTTTTTAAGGATTTCATAAATTAAATAAATATTTATTCCCCAATTTTCGAACTAAACATATTTATTTATTTTATTGAATCCTTAGTAAATTTTTAATTACTAGTTTGGGAATAAAATATTTTTTTAATGGGAATAAAACATTTATTCATGTGTTTAATAAATAAAATAGGATTTTAAATAGAGTAAGACCATCTCGATTGATAAAGTAATAATTATAAGTAAGTAAATATTATTTATCCTTTTTGTTCAAGTTGGCCCAGCAAAAAAATATTATACTTTTTCTTATATGGAAAGTGATTTCACTAATGGTTATAATTATATTAAATAGATGTTATGAAATTATATTTTTCAACTGAAATCCTTGACCTATAAATATATGGATACACCTATTGTGTAGTTAATTCCAAACCAATTCCATGTTTGGGAATAATGACTAGTTACGCACAATGAATTATTTATTGACTCATCCTCCTCACTCAATCTCATGAATGAGAAAACTAAGAGAGAATTTATTCAAGACTTGTGAATGAGGGACCAATAATGAATATTGAAAGACATTAGATTAATGGCACACACACATGAAGACTGACTAGCATTTCTCAGAGACCATTCAGGTGCGTTTGGATCGCTTCTAGAGGGGTTTGGCACTAGGAAACTCCCAATTAACAAAAGGAAATCTATAATGGTTGTTTCAGATGATCACCAATCATCAATGAAGAATGTCACTAAGCACATGTACTTATTTCATTAGATATTAAATAAAATAATTATTAATTTGATGTGCAGGATCCTCTCTTTGGGTTTTGGGAAATTATTATTAAATGAAATTTTAAGTTATCACCCACCAATGCATGCTTTCACTACACCTGGAACCAACAAGTGGTATCAAAGAAGTCACATTTAAATGTATATTAATTTATTTTATTATTTATCTATGGGAAATTGTTGTTCTATTTTATTTGTTATTTATTCTTTAATCTGATTTGAATTAATATGTTATTGATATATTAATAATTTTCATTTATATATTAATTTTTTTAATAGTATAAGGTACAATGATGAATGAGTGATGGTTCTATCAGGAAGTTAAAAATCATTGGCCTATAAAACTCGGTTACATGATGTGTAGCTAGAGAAAAAGTTGTATACACATACATAATATATCTACATGCACTGAGTAATTAATAATAGGAGATTATTGTATTATAAAATATGTGTTGACTGGGCCATCAGGGCACACAACAAGTAGACATAGGGTGAGTAATTTCTGAGTACACACAATACAATCTAGGCGAGTCAACACATCAAATACCCAGGTGTGTGAATTTAATATATGGAATCTGAAGTGCAAGATGTTTAGATATATGTACATGTCGTGTGGTCTCCAATTTATAAAAAAAGATTAATATTAAATTAAATATTAAATTTTATTATTAAAACCTTATATTATTTATTTGAACTCTATTGTTTGTTTAACAATTTAATAATCCTTTTAATGAATTTAAAATTCTAAATTAATTTATTTTAATTAATATGTTGTTTCTATTTCATACGTGGAATGAATGACATTAATGATGGTTATCTTCAGATAATATCATATTATCAACTAGATGAAAGAGAATTATTTAATTAATTAATTAATACATGCTCAATTTTTATAAATAATAAAATGAAAAATAATAAATAGAATTATAGATGTTTAATTTTGTGCATTATTTGCATGTTTGACCATTCAATATCATGAAAAAGTCCTATGTTTGTGTTGAATTTATTTAATTATATCTATTACATAGTTTTTCAATTATTTAATATTAAATTAAAAGATATCATGCGAGTAATCCCTCGCTCTATTATTATATTGGATCTGCATGTCTAAGGGTATTTATGTAATTACCTTTAACCAAACCATTCATTCCCCTCACTTGTGAATGATTAATAAATATTTTTAATTAATGGAGCATCCCAATGAATTTGGGTATGGTACAAGACGGAACTATAATTGCACCAACTCGCTGATACATAGGTGGACACATGGAATGATGCGACTCATGCCAAGACTAGCATATAGAGTTATTTCTTCTTGTAAATAGGTTGATTTAATTTCATAAAATTCAATCAACAATTAAATAATCTCATGATTGGTTCATTTATAAAATTATATTTTTTCAATATAAACTATTAAATGTACACTTACTGTTGCAAGCCCATGATCACACAAATGAATGAATTAATATACAAAGAAAAAAATTAATTAAAATTGATTCTGCATAAACTTTTTAACCACGAATGGTTAATTAATTAAGTAAACATCCACTTAAATATTAATAATACAAGATATGTTTAAAAAAAAAAATTAGGCATAATAAAATAAAATCCCTCAATATGATATTAATTCATACTAAGAATTTTGTTACATGATTAGGAATAAATCTAAATATAAAAATGTGTTTGTCCTATCCTTTTTTGGGAATATAAATTTATAAGTTTATTTATTATGAATGTTTTAGGTTAACATAACGATTTTACCATATGTGTAGTAGCCCTTACTAGAATTGGTGTCATTTGGAGGCCTGTTTTGGGAAAATACTAGTCATGAATTCAGGATTGGGGAGTCCACTCAATGAATAAATGATCTTCAAGACCACTGTTGGAAAAGACATTCCCACATAAATACATTCAAAATAGCTTTACCAACCATTGTTGTGGTTATGAAAATGAGAATATGGATCATGTCCACTAGAACGTACTAGGAACTAGAAATCCCTAGATAAATGGTAAGGGCTATTAGGACAAGAAAAAATAGTGGGAGATTTAATACAATAAATTAATTAATTCTCATAAAATCCATAATCAAAATATGTAATAATAATCTACACTTTTAATTGTATAATAAAATGAAGACCTCAATATCCCAATCACTAAATTTTGATAATGACAAACTCATCACTAGAAGTAAATTCCAAGAGTGGTTTAGATGATTTTGGGTTGTTCTGTACTCTAAAGAAAATTATTATGTGCTAATATCCAAAATGTATGATCCACCTACTTAAGAGGTGAGTAATGAAGTGTCTATTTTCTACAGAAAACATATGTATGATGTTCTCAATGTTCAATATTTTTTGTTTCATCTATGTCTATTGAACTCACAGAGTGTCATGAAAACATGTATGCATATATCGTGCATAAGAATTTCCATGATCATAACTATGAGAGATCTAGATATGAAATGTTTGATATTTCCAATGACCCCTTTAGAGTAGTCCTGGAGAGGGTTCCCCAGCTGGGCCTCACGCATTTAAACACATTGGCTATATTGAGCACCTAGAGGTTCTAGGGTTTAAACACAACATGTAATTTGACATCGATCTAATTCTGGAACCACTACATCAGAACATCTATATATTGTTATGAATTTTAATATGAACAACATTTATAGGTATTTTCTATATCTGTATATCCTCTTTCTCTATGGAGATAATGATATGATGTGTGAAATGATATCTATAATTATAGTGAACAAAAAGTATGGTAATGTAAAGTGGTTTTAGTCAAAAAATTATTCTTACCCTTCCTAGAAGAAGAAGATTAAAGGAGAAGAAGGGGAAAAGGATGTTGTATGTTTCACATGTGGGAATAAGGGCCAATGGAAGAAAAATTGCACACAAATAAAGAAGAATTGAGATTCTTTAGGTGTGTTTATTATCGAGTGAAATTAATCAATTTATCAAAATTCGGTATTAGATACAACTTACAGCTCTCATATATTTATTCTAATATTGAGACCAATTATATTAAGAAAAATTTCTTGATGGGAGGAAGATATATGAGTAAAAAATAGATTTAATGTTACTGTTGTAGTTATCAAGGACTGCCACCTCAGATTGCCGACCAGAATTATATTTGTTTTAACAGGATGATATTATGTTCCTTATGTTACCAAAAATATTATTTCAAAATCCAAACAAGATACATATGGATTAATTTTCAAATTTCTAAATAAATGTATCATTCTTTATAAATACTGCATTGTTTATGGTAATGAACATTTACATAACATTCATTCAATTTTGGATTACATGAACCATGGAATGGAAATTTATCACAATGTTACTTCACACAATTCATTACACAACCAACTTTGGAATCACTGTCTAAGGAATGTATATGAGCAAAACGTGAAAAAATAATATGAATATTGATATTTAGATTCTTTTGAACTAAAATCACTTTATGAATGTCACTCATTCTTATAATGAAAATTGACCAAAGCCCCATTTAGTGAGGAATTTGACAGGGCTTAAGAGTTTCATTAATTAGTCCATACCCTTGTGTGAGGACCATTCAATGTTGAATTAAGGGATGGGTACTCATACTTCGTAGATTTTACTAATTATTTTAGTAGATATGGATATATATAATTTATGAGGTATAATTTAGATTCTTTTGATATATTGATGGAATATAAGAAATATGTTGAGAACCATCTCGGTAGAAGGATTCTGGAACTCCGCTCAGACTGAGGTGGAGAATATATTAATCAAGAATTTATTGATTACTTTTGGGTGTTTCAGATCCTATCCCAACTTAGCCATCCTTCCAGCCCTTAGTAGAATGGTATAAGGAAATGGAGAAACTACACCATTTTAGAAATGGTGATATTGACAATGAGTCATGGAAGTCTACCATTATCTAGTTAGGGATATGCATTGCAAACATAAAGACACATATTAAACAAAGTACAAAATAAATAATTAAATAGTATTCCCTATGAATTTTAACTGAAAGAAGATCAATTTTATCGATTTTTGAAGATTAGGGAAGCGATGCATTTTCTATGGACTTTTCAGGTGAAAAACTTGCACCCCAATCCAGAAAGTGTATCGTTATAGGATAACCCATGGAAACAATGGAATATTACTTATGAAACCATTTGTAAAAATGGGTTATAAAGGTAAGACATGCCATATTACGTGAGAGGGAGCACATTTCTTAATGATATAGTTAGAGCAAGATAAACTATGATGAAGTCCAGGCTCAAAGAACAAAAGAGTTTGTATATGATTAGATTCCCCACATCCCCAATGAAGAGGAAATTTTTCAAGAGACACAAGATTTGTATAAGAGTACAAGAGAAGATATAGAACTATAACATCATATATTAATATATCCCATGGATGGGGACCCATTATTATTTCATAATAATGATCCTTTAAACTATAATGAATCAATATTTTTCATAGATGATACCAAATTGGAAGAATCCATAAATTATGAAATACATTCCATGCACCTATACCATGTCTGTTTTTGGATAAATCTTCTGGTGGATTTAATGACTTTTTGTGGTAAATTTATATTCAAGAAGAAACTGGACGTGGAAGAAAAAATTAGTACCTATAAGGCTTGGCTGGTTGAAAAAGCTTGTAAATAATGTCAACGTATTCACTACGATGAAACTGTTTCACTAATTATAATGATGAATTCCATCATAATTCAACATTCCATTGAAGCATACCATGACTCTAAGATTGGGAAAATATGTTTCAAAATAACATTCCTTAATGGGAACCTTCATCATGATGTCAGCATGATACAACCTGAATTTTTTTTACTCAAATGGATGTGTATATGATATACATGTTTCAAAAATACATTTCTATATTAAATAAATCATGGTCATGGAATATTCATTTTGAAGATTCCATAAAGTAATTTGTTTATATAAAAAATTAATGTAATCCTTGGGTCTACAAACTATTTTGTGGGTGTGCAGTTGTATTATTAATAGTATATTTTGATGACATATTACTTATTGGACCTGAAATACCATTCATATTGTCTATTACTGAATATTTTAATAAATGTTTTTCCATGAATGACTTGGGTGAGGAAGCATAAATTATTGGGATGAAGATCCATCTTGATCGATGCAAGAGGTCTGTTAGCCTTTGTAAAAGTACATACATTAACAAGATACCAAAGAGATTTAGTATATTACAATCCAAGATGGGATTTTATCTTGAATCAAATGGAATTCATTATTCAAATAAAATATTCCCATGGGACCTTGTGGAATGAAATTGAATGGAAAGGATTCCATATGAATTAGCGATTGGTTTAGTTATGTATTCTATGCTATGTACATGGATATATGTCTTCTACACATTAAGTGCAGTATATAGATATCATGTCGATCTAGGTTACACGAATATAATGGTTGGGAAGACTAACCATATATATATATAGAATACTAAGATTATATTCCTTGTTTGTGGAGGTTATGAAGAACTAGTCCTCAAAAGATATGCATATTCTAGTTTCCAGACTGATCATGATGACATGAAGTTAGAACCATGATACATCTTCACTTTGAATTGAGGTATTGTGAGCTTGAAGATCTCAAAGAAGGATATGGTCATACATTCTATAGTAGATTATATGTTTTCTTATTCTTCTAAGGTAGATAAATATGTATATTAATTATGATATTGAATCCAATATCGTTTTGTGGTACATAGCAGTAAAAATATCATCACACCGTATTGTTATAATATTGCAGTTGTGACCCTCATAATATAGCCAAGGTCACATTAGCGGATGAAGCACATATCTCAGAAGAATATTATATTGTGGCATTTTTATCATAATAGTGATGTAGTAGTGAAATGTATTTATATGGAGAAAAACTTGGCATACCCATTGAATAATGATTTGACTTAGTAAAAACATTATTATCATGTGATTTCCAGCGCACAAAAAGTTTTATGTAATTGGATATTTTTTAAATTAGAGTTTTTTATATTTGGTATCTTACAGCCAACTATATTTACTTTTACTGCATGAAATTTTGATGTATTAAATATTATATTAAGCATATTATAACCCATTGATAAATATTCTTCATGACCATAATGTAATATTTTCCAAGAGTATATTTTTGATTGATAAGGTCATATTAGTTTCCCATTATGATGAGAATCATGATGTTCTATGAAAATATTCAAAATATAGTAATATTGTTTTGTATCATTATATGATGGGAAACATAGTATTTTGACCGTCATGTGTGTGAACATGTAAAGTGATAATACTTATTCCCATGGTGTTCACACATGGTAATCTTCAAGACATTAGATCATGACAATAGACCTTCTAGTAAGAAATCCCTTTTTCTGGTTTCATCAGACATTTTTATCAGTGTGCACGCGTAATGGTCCATTGACATTAATCTTATTATTAAATCATGTCACGACACATACACATTGACTGTTTTGATTAAAACTGTCACAAAATATGTTTGTGGGATGTATGATACATTGGGTGTGTAATGAAGGAAATGTTATTAATGGATAAGACAATATTATATTTAACCCATCCATATTTATTGAAGTTGATATATTGACCATTTGATTGAAATAGTACTATCACCCTAAATTCCATGGTCATGGTGTAATGTCAAGTTAATTTCTGATAGTCAAATATTTATGTATCAAGGATATTGGTTGATGAAATTATCATGCAACCTGATTGATGAGTTTATGTGATAAAAATATGATATTAGACAATGATAATTCCTATGTGGTTTTCATCATTGCAACGTTAAGTTCATTATTTTGGGTTCCCTGACTCGTTAGTCAACAATAATTATGGAATTTAGGAAACCCACCAATTGCTAATGGAAAAAAATCCTAGAGGGTTACACACTATGGTTTTCTTGTAGTCTCGATTAGATTTTATTTTAATTATGTTAGTAGAATAAATATTATTCTCATGACTTAAGAATAATTTTTTTAATGTTATATTTATCACATATAATAAAAAAATATTAATTCACCAGATTGTGTTTAAAGTATATATATTTATTTTATTGAATATTTAATAAATATTAATGTACTATTTGGTAAATAAAATATTTATTTAAGAGAATAAAATATTTTTTTAGGTGTTTAATAAATACAAGAAGAGTTTGAATGGAAAAAGATTTTTTCTAGTGATGAAATAATTATTTATGAGTTTGTAAATATAAGTTCTTCATTTTGTGCATGTTGGTGCACCATAAAATAATAATTTCAATATTACTATTATGATTCATGGGATTTCATTAATTTTTAGAATTATATATAATAGAAATTGTGAAATTAAATGTTGTAACTAAAATCACAAATGAATAAATTAACAGTTACATCTATTGTGTAATTCATTCGAAACAAATTCTCAGATTGGGAATAGTGAATTGTTAATCACAAAAAACTCTCTCTCAAATACACCTCCTATATCCCTATCAAGAACAACTAACCCAGTATAGTATTTCTCCTATACCAAAGAACGATCCATCAAACAACTTTCCACACAAGTCATTCGATTAACCATGCTAGCATCCAGAGAAGTAGTGGCATTTTTCAGAGACAATTGAAGCATGTATGGATCACTAATAGAGGGATTATACACTTAGATACTCTCACGTGATATGATGTAAATACATAAGTCCCATTTTAGATGATCAAAAATCATCATTGTATAATTTTACTAAGCATGGGTATTTATTTCATTAGATATTTAATAAAACAATTAAAAATTAGATGTGCAACGTCCTCTCTCATGGTTTGAGTAAATGATGATTAAAATAAATTTAAATATATCACCCAAAAAATGCACATTCCACTACACGAGGAACATAAACATATGAAAAAATAGAGGTGGATTAATTATTGGACCACCTCAAGGTACCACCTTAGAATCAGTGTTTTACAAGGAATCCTCTTCCTAGGGATGATTGTATTCCCAATCATGCTCTCGAACCCTATCTATATGTCATTAAAATGTAATCCTAAAACAAAATCCAAATATTCCATGTATAATGTGTTCATATTTGGAGGTGACTCTAGATGGAAAAAAACACACAACTCCATCATAAATGATTCATTTACAATTATTCCACATAACCAGTGTCATAATATACCGATTCGAAAAGAAGGTTTTGTGAGTCATGGAGAATGGATACATCGGTTCTCGCACCAACACCAGAACATCTGGCCTATAATCCAAACTCAAAACACCCAAACATTGTAGCAATGCATCCCAAAACAAGCATAAGAAACTATGGTACCAATGTGGGACCTACTCTAATACCACTCTATCATGATTGGAACCAATGGGTCTGGATCCATGAATACACCAATCTCACCACAAATGGGCTTGTGGATGGAGACTAGAAACATGTATAAATATCACACAAATGGGAGTCCTCTTCCTAATGTTCATTCATAAATTCCACTAGAACCAACTTTATGAAATAGTGTAGATATATATTAGGCAATAAAATAAAATGCATGAATATATATATCCAATGCTATAGAAGAGTAAAAGTATTGAAAGATTATAAGGTAACTATATAATCCCACCCAGAAATACAACATCATTCAACATGATAAAAATGAGGGGATCACATATAATAAATATACCATAATGCTCCCTGACGCAGCACTAGTAAAACACATGGTCGACCTATCTTGCTAAGATCTTCCCACCTTAGGACCTTCCAGGAATCTGTATAAAGTCCTATGATTTTTATATGACATAACATGTGTGAAAGCAATCCATACAAGGGTGAGTATAATAATAATGGGTAGGTGACTGAAAAACCCAAAAGAAAAACGAGAACCAAAAAAGAATTAATCCACTCGACCGTGCCATAGGGAACCCAATCACGAGAGAAAATCCATCTCAAAACATCCCCGGGTATAAATGACTAGTCAGCGCCATCCATAAGGGGGGGTCAAACTATGAATTTGACAACAACAAACGAAATACCCGAAAAACTCATACATACTCTACTCAAACTCCAAGTATCAAGAGGTTATGAAATCATTTATAGCTATAAGATTATACTTGTGGCTCTAATGCTATCCCACAACCTAGTGAACACACTCAATGAGCTCTTACATCTATGATTACACCCATCTATGGCACAAAATCCATTGGGTATAAAAATATAATTCATGAGGGTACATCTTAGGTAACACACTCCATCAAGAATTAATTTCTAATTCAAACCCTAGTTCATAGCACCATAGGTCCTATGAAAGCTATCCTGCACACAACATAAAGCAGTAAGAAACCCATGTGGAGAGTCCCATCCCTCACCACATGACACAGTTGAAGGATAACTACTCTAGACTATTCTACACTTGAATCCTCTTTAATGAGGAAGAATGATGTCACCCACACCTCACATCTATCCTATCAACAAGGTTGCACATTCTACTAACCATCTTATAAAGCCTCTTGAACCCATGTATGGAGTTACCCACATATCAATACATTGAGGGAGTAGAAAATCCTTAATAGCTATCACATGTAACTAGTGGAGGGTCTCACTCCTCGAAACCATATTCAATTGTCAAGGTAGATCCAACACTAATGGAGTACCCTATTCCCAGTTATTCCTTATGATGGTGGCTTTTTATTCTGCAAATAAGAACCCACACCTAGGAATGAAAAGGTATAAATTCTATAGGGATAGAGAAACAACACCATGGTACGATAGAGGAGTACCAGTCTACTAGATGGATACTATGGAGGACTCCCACCCTGACATAATGGGAGAGTACTGACCATAGGCTAGAGAAATTCCTCCCTATTATGAGATAGGAGTACCAACTCTTCTAAATTAACATATATGGAGGAACCTAATCCTAGAACGATACATGTGTTCTAATTTCAACAATAAAGAACCTTAACCAAAAAATGATAGGGGTAGCCACTCTATTTACAATTCACGTATGGAGGACTCATTCTATGACACAAATGGGGAGTACCCACTCCACAAATAGAGGACTATAACCCTGGTTCACTAGGGGAGTACCTACTCTATCTAGAAAATTAGTACAAAAGACCCGCACCCGGGTACAACATGGGAACACTGTCTCCAACAACATGATCAATAAAAGGAACTCATAACCTAGTTTGACAAGGGAGTTATAACCCTAAGTGAAATACCACATGGGTAGAGAACCCACACACATGATTTGGGTAGTCCCATATCTACCAAATACACACTCTAAGGAAATAATGAACATGATCTAATAGGGGAGTACGATTCTTGAATAAATATTAATAATAAGAAAATTGATCTAAATATTTTAAAATTCATCTTTGAATGGAGAGTCACACAAATTGTTCAGCCCATCAAAACAGTAACTATGGTAAGGGTCCTATTCCCTGATATAGTCGGGGAGCACCGATCTACATCTCTTACGGGTGTATGGGTAAAACATCCAATAGTGATTGGGAAATTTATGAAACTCGAAGATAACATAGTGATCCACCATGATCACTATCGAAGGTTATAAACCAATTATATAGTGTCATTATTGAAACAGACAACATCATATCTCATAGGCCACTGCAGAGGCCACCATCATGTTGTACAAGAACACTTTCTCTAAAATGGATACTCGGAAGCCTTATCACATGTTCTGTTGATAGAGATATGAAAATAGAAAGATCAAAAGATGTTGTAAAAATGGAGATGACATGAAATTGGGGCCATATGACTTGTAAACCCACCCAAGAACCTGAATTTATCCCCTATTTTTATGTCATGGCTATTTATGTCTGAATATAGAATGCGTATAGCCAGTACAAAACTTTTCCAGCCTCACCTGATCCCCATTCATGTACATTTATACATTGTGAGACCATTTAGGACTCCCAAATAGTGTGTCAAATATGGTACATGGTGTGTTTAGGCCAAATTTGTACTTGGCCATGTTGTTTTCTCACGATTGTATACTTTATCCATATATTTTTACATGGCTATATACTATCACATGACTTTCCTGGCCTTGTCCTATGGCTAGAAAACATGGTTTCTCTACAAAGAGTGTAACTATGGTACCTTTAATGTAATCCAAATAGTAATCTTCCATGATAATAAGAAAAAATTATGTTTCTCGATTGTTATAACATCTTGTGGACATGAATTTAGATGTAAATTTCCTTAAGGGTCTCTCGATTCACACCATTTTACCCCGATGATTATAAAAAGACTTAGAAGAAGTCCATAGATGTATAAAAAATGTTCTACAAGCTTACAATAATGCATAAAAGGAGATCTGACCCAGAACTCAAAACACCCAACCCCAAGGTTTACATGACGAATCATTAGGTGTAGAATATTTCTTGGATTGTTTTTCTCCACAATATGATGATGATCATCACCTATAACAGAGATTCAAAACACCCCATCACTTTTAATTCATCTCAAATTCATCTATTATCCAACGGAAGAGAGGATAGTGGCCTGATTATCATATTTCATAAACACCAAATGTGGTATGTGGGGTCAGTTTAGGTTCATTATTTTTTAAATTCCATTTAATTAATTATCTCCCAAATCGTTTCCCCACCAAATATCCTCTGACCAACCTCTTAAAATTGAGAAAATTAATGTCATGATAAGGGTAAACACCACATTATAAACTCAACTACGATCTCATAATTTTATTATGATATTCCAAACTAGAGTTCTTCAAAATTTTGAAATAATCGATGTGAATCTATGAAAATATATTTTATATTTTCAATATCACTGCACGAAGGCTCTATCAGCCACATAATCCTACTCTGACTCAATGCATGGCTTTGAAAATACTCTATATAATATTCCAAAGTCTTAGAAGACAAAAAGAAAGTCATTATTGTTCCTTACAAGGTATCGATTGAATGTTTTAAAAGTTATATGAATGATTATTTTTGAATTAAATGACTAAAGGGGAAGGATCATGAATGGGATCAACAAGAATATATTAATAAATTTTTAACAACACATAATTCCATTATTTTTGAATATTAGGAAACAAAAAATAAGATAGGAATGGTATAAATTCTTTCATGGATCATGTTTTTAAATTATTGAATTATAATACATGATTTATAATTTTTTGTAGGAATCAAGTGTTAAAGTATAATATTAAAAATCATGGTTAAATGATTATGAATAAACATTAAGGATTAAAAAGTATTGAATTAAATTTTTTGATGTATATATGATTATAATTTTTAAATTATTTATACTATTTTCATGGATGGGTTACCTTAAGATATTATTATTGAGTTTTGAAATAATTTTTATTTATATGTATTCCATGAGTTTATCATGTGAATAATTTATTTAATGAAAAACAAAATTTTTATTTAATGGATATATGTTAAATGATATGGATAAATCTTCTGGTTTATATGAAATTTTATTTGATGTTAATTATATGTGGTTAAATTTTTTGGAATACAAAATGAAAAGTATGAGATAAACTAAAAGCATAAAACCATTAATAAATTTTGAGTATATCACTATTATTTTTCATGATGCTTATCAGATTTATGTGAATCTTAAAAGAGTTATAGTAATAAGATTTTAGTAAATGGAGAATGGCTCGGCCAATAAAAAATCCAACATATATGAGAAGGCTATTGGGTGAAACTAACACGTGAAGTGTGAAAATTGAACAATCCCAACCATATGCCAATTTGAAGTCATGATTACAATGGGACGTGAAATTTATTTTATTATGTGATTAATGTTATTTATGAATAATTTCACTTTTCTGGATCCATAAAAGATTAAAGTAAAAAAATAAAATAAAATATTATTTTATAAATAGTGGTTGAATTATATTATGGATTTATATATGATTTAAATTAGGATTTATGGTATTTCAAGTAATTTATAGTAACGACTATAATATCTTTTAAATTATGTGATTTAAAAAATTATATATTTTTATGATACATTGAAAGTGATTGATTTTTTTGAGATAAATAAT
Source organism: Viscum album (assembly GCA_963277665.1). Lineage (NCBI taxonomy): Eukaryota > Viridiplantae > Streptophyta > Magnoliopsida > Santalales > Viscaceae > Viscum > Viscum album. The sequence continues at coordinate 553,315,420 of OY728146.1, forward strand.
GTGTTTTTCATGCCAAATAATTTGATCAAATACTACTTATTTTTTGTTTTTAATCATAGTTTATAATATATTTTTTTTGAATTTTAAGGATATTCATTTATTGAATGATACCTATTGTACTTTTTATATAGATGTTGAATTTTTGTTAGGAATTTAGTTTTTCTTCTTATGGAGATTAATTACTTTTGGAACTGTTAAACCTTTTGATATTGAAAAGAGGAATAGATTGTTATTATTTTTGGATTTTTATGTTATGAAGTAGTTGATTCTAACACGTCAATAACTAATCATTTATTCTGATAAAACATCGTTTGTATAAAAAGATAAGATTGAAGTGGGAATTTTTTAATGGAGGAAATTGGACTTGTATAATTTTGTATATATAATTATTATTTTATTACATATAGTAATATAATTCCTCAAAATAAGGTTTAATATTTTGATTCAAAAATGATATCCGTTTAAATTTACAATCGATAGAATAATGTCCTTTTATCTTATCATAGTTTTATGGTATTTTTATGGTTATTATTATCAAGAACATGCTCTTAACCACTATATATGGGTCATTAGGTGTTTTTTTTCATATATATCCATTATTTAACATCCCACTTATGTACTCCTAAATAGATACCTACTATATGTTATTCCATATGAACTTCATGGTTTATTTTCTCTCTTTTCAAGAGGAAGTTTTATTGGACAATTTTATGATGATGGTTTTCAACAAATTTATTTTGAAATGTAAAACAATTTTTACTAATCCCAAGATCAAATAACATGGAATTATATTCTTATATAGAAAGGGTTGTAAAATATATATTTAATAAATTAAATATTTTGTTTGATATTAGAAAAGATACATAACTTTGAGCTTAAACGAATAATGAAATACTTTCAATAAAATGTGACCATTATAATGTAGTTGTTGAATTGTTGGGAATGAATAAAATTAACTTTATTTTGAAATATTTTATTTTAAAAATCATTTCAAATATATTAGTTAAATATTTTTAAATAAGAACACAATTTTTTTGTAATTTTATTTAATTTTTTAAAATTTTTTTTTCTTAAAAAATCGGTTTTCATGCATTTTAGAAATGAATAATTTAATTATTTTTCCATAAATATTATAAAATGTATTTTCAAAAATTAATTTCATTTTTAAATTCATAATATAAAATTTATTTTAGCCATAATTTCAGATAATTTTTGGAAATGAACTCTTTTTAAACGAATAATTATAAAAATGAATTTTATTATCAAATTGAATGTTATTTATGATATTTATAAACTAAAATTATATCATAGAATAAATATAAAATTTAATTATTTATAATTATCTAATAATCTATTTTGAAATTATTTTTATTGTTTAATCTATTAATAATTCATTTTATATTTTAAAATGACATTTCTATGAAAAAAAATTAGTCATGGTTTTTTTTCAATTTAATATTAAAATTTCTTCTTCAACTTCTATGTTGGAAATTTTGAAACATGGATTCCATGTTGTGAATTAGGGTGCTCATAATTCAGTAACATGTCACAATAATTTCTGGTCAATATGAATGGTAACCTTAATAATTATTTACAGTGGTATAGGGTAAAACATGTAATTAAAGGAAAAATAAAATAAAATGATATGTACTATAAAATGACCATAATTTTCCTAAATTTAATATTATGATTCTATATCATCCAAACTCAACCAAGATTCAGTAATAAAGTTTTTTTTACTATTTTGATGTGATTTTGACCATTATGATAATTTATATAGTGAAAAGTAAAAAAATTTACAATCTTATTCTTATTAATAATAATATTTTAATAATTGAAATTACCATTGGATATGATTATTTATAAATATTATTTTGAAATATAAAATATTTATCTTCATCAAAGAAATTAATTTTTTAGTGATTAAATAATTTCATTTAATTTATACACAACACTAAAAATGTATATAATCATGGAATACATGAATATGGTGAAATAATTTCAATTGGAAGTAATTAATCAACATATAATATATTAAGGTGGAAAAATGGGAAATGTATAAATAACTTAATTTATAAATCGAGATCCCAAAACCATAATTTGTAGTTGGGAATAAAGTACTTAAACCCGTCGTATAATTGACATTACTAATATCCTATTTCAGTAGGATATTAATATACATGACTATTTATAAACATAATTTATAGTTAGTATTTATTATTATATCATTTAATTATTATCAATTTTTAATATCAGTTTTTATAAATCTTGAATGTTTCGATATCATTTCCTTATAACGATGTTCTAATTCATTTTTTCTAAAATGTCATCCATATTAGATAATGAAAGGTATTGGAAATGATGATTTATAAATATTTATATTGATTTCATTTAATTATATGGATGTTTTGGTTATAATCCTTAAATATTACATTTTTTATGGGAATTATTTTGTGATTTTTAACGAACAAATGATGGTATCGTTATTAATCAGTTTAGTATTAATGAGACCATTCCTGAACCAAACTTAATAATTATTGATTTCACTTGATATATTAATTACTACTCTCATGGATATCAAAGAATAAATTTATATTCTCAAAATACACTAACATTTTTTAAAAGGTAGTAGAGTTGTCATCACGATCGACAAAAAGAAAATATTTTAGAAATGGATTTATAATTTTTAGTAATACATACTATGATGTTGAATATTGAATTTGGTTTTGAAATTTACATGTTTAATGTGCTGAGATTTTATATTTTCTGATTCATGCATGTAGTTAGTGCTAAGTTTCATTATTTTCCATTGTATTGAGTTGAATCCCCACTATACTAATCCTCCCCTCAAAGTGGTTACCCTATATTTTATGAACCTATTTTCCCCTTTATGTTCTTAGCTTAATTAATATATAGGTTTCTCGAACCAAGTTAACACATAGTAAACCCAAAATCACGAATTGATAATAATATTTTTTTGTGATATTAGTTGATACATTTAGGAATGAATAAAAATATCATTTAGTAATGTTTATTCAATAGAGAAGGGTAAGAATTAAATTGAAATCTATGAAACACAATCAATACATTATAATCTTAATCAAAATGAAATTCCCTTCAGTAGATAAAATCCCTATAACTATAGGTTTTGTGGAAAAAAATTGTGTTAATCCAATAAGATTTTATCTAATGGATATGAAATTAAAAGATATGTCTAAAAAAAGTAGCCACATAAGTCGTTAATATCCTTTGTTCTAACTATACAATTCCAGTTTTGTCTTGAGTCAATGTATCATTGCAGAATAGATTCTTTTTTTTAATTCTCCATGAGACATGTCTCAATTAATTTGTCAATTTCAATACCACTTTTCCGTGATGGATTCATTATTTTTTTAATTTGATAGTATATACTTCTCACTCCATATAAATATATTTTGTCCTTCTTATAAGTTCATGGGAGTGAGTTTGGAGTTAGTAAAATTGATCTGTAATTATGTATCTTCCCCATGACCATCATTTTCTCCCACAATTTAGGGGGTATTTAAAATACTTCATGGATGGAAACTTCCACAAGAATTTTCTCCCTATTTATTCTCTAATGTCCAGACTATAATCATGTGTGTGTTGAAATATTCAGGATTTAAAAAATGTAGCAGTTATAAACCCTATTACGTAGAGTAATCATTATAAAAAAACAATGAATGGATATTTATGGACACCATGTACATTTTTCCCTGATCGATACTCTATTTCATCTATTTATTGGTTAAATCCTATTATGGGACACAAATGACATATAATGATTCCATAAACATAACTTCTTTTTTGTTTAACATCAATTTTATTTCCTTGACCAGACCAATGTATTACACACATAGTAGACTCTTCTCCTTCAATAACATATTTCTGTCAAAATTTTCACACTATAAGTTGTAAAAAATATATATTATACTAAATTTACTTTAAAATTTTGACCAATAGGTACTAAAAAATATTATTTGGACAATGAAACTATGTATTTACATTGGTCTTATGTTCCTTATTAACTACAAATAATATCCACGGATGCGGTGTTGTCAGACTCAATATAGCAGTAGAGCTGAGATATAATTTGAATATCCATGGAGGTACAATGGTGAATAGATGATGGTGCCATCAGAGTGTGGTGTTTTGTGGTGTAGAATCAACAATTTTATAGTTTTAGATATATCTGAGGGCGATGATTAATGAGTGAAGGAAAAAGGATTCCACAATTTTATGTTCACAATAGCATATCTATGTGTACGTACCACATCCGTTTTTTCATCCTGCAATTAATAAGTAAATTCCCCCCACCATATCAAAAATGATGCGAGAACAGTTTCATGGCATTCCTTCTATAGTCGAGTTCTACATTTTTCTAACAAGAATATCCTCCCCATTATGTGTGGACATGTGCCCTAAATATTAGTCTGCTCCCATGTGTTGACCCATGCAACCAATTATCCTCTACCTTATAGATCGCACTCCTTATGGAGTGGATTGGGATGTGGGCCCCTTATAGGCCTTATAGTAGGCTTGCTTCCCCATGGGTTGATGTAAATCCTTGAAGCCCATTTTTTTCCTTATCCTTTTTCAAATTGCAATCCACACCACACACAAAAACATACATGGAAAATAATTCACTATAAATCATTTATTTATATATATTTTAATTTATATATAGAAAAAGTTATCCTATACTTATAAATTTACAAAAAAATTAATATTTTTATATAGAACATCAAAACAATTAATTAAAAATATATAAAATTTAACAATTACATTTATTAAAATTAATGAAAAAAACATTAATCATAAAATACCAAAAACGTGAACCATTATTTACATTAAGAATAAATCGTCACTATGAATTAATTGGATAACTCCAATATAACAAAATATAAAAATAAAAATAAATGAAAATTTGAAATTATCAAGGGGGAAAAGAAAATTTTCAAATGCCACTACTGAGAAACTCTTCCAAATCTTAATTAGTTTTAATGAAAATGATATTCCGAATAAAAATGTACGAAACTTCTCCTTAATTCAATTTATGAATCCTATTTTTTCGTTATTAAAATTTCATGTAATGATTGAACCCAACAATTTTATTATTATCTCAGCACATAAGGTAAAATTTAAATGTAATATTCTCCTCATTTGGTAATTATATGCACAAAAATTATGAATTTGAAAATGATTTAATTTCTCCACATATTATAGAAAAATATCACTAAAAATAAAAAGAATATTAAACTATGTATAAAATTATTATTTGGTTAAAGGAAGTTATAAATATTGATTAAAAACATATTAATCTAAAAAAAGCGGATTATTAATTGGTTTTAATAATTAAAATCTATGTAAAAACAATGACATTATCCTCTCCAAAATTAAATCTTCAATTACTTCACACGATAAAGTAAGGCCATGGAAAATGAATAATAAACAATGTGTTAAAACTATTTTATTTATTTATTATAATTTTCATTGATTTTTTCCAAAAATTATCTTGGATAAATTTGACATCCAAAACCCAACCATATATAATGAAAATCAATTACCAAGTTATGATTATTTTCAACCCTCTATAACTCAAAAAAATTTATAATTATTCAATTTCTTGATGGATACCAATGAAATATTGTTAGTTATAACACAAATAATTTCATAAAATTTTATGAGGCCCCCAAAACATACTCTCTCATTGGATCACATCGCTTCTTCTATGAAATTCTTCTTCCACCACATGATATTTTAAAATCATGAAAACTCTAGAGAATTGGTATGAATAGAAAAATCATCTTGAAATATGGAAACTAATATCTATTTCTATTCGTGGTCTCTATGTATAATAATGGTGAATAATATTTTGTTGGTCTCATAGATAATTTATAAATAAATCATGAGGTATCAATCATATTTTAATTGAATTTGTGAAATATATTTTTGGAAAGATCTAAATTAAAATCCTAGTTTGTGAAATGTATTATGATCAGTCAATTTTTTTTCCAATGCATCATTATAATTTTATTCCTAGAATCATATCAAGAATAATATAATGAAATTTTATGTCAATAACTTATGAAATGTACAATTAAAATGAATTAATCAACATGAACTGATGAAATTTAAATGATGTAATATGCAAGAGTATTGAATCATCATTTTCCTATAATAAAAATTCATGATAGGTTGAATAAAGATATATATAGTTCTCTATAATTATCCACCCTCCATATATATAATACTCAGTTCCATCCAAATTATAATTAATTCATTCTAGTGTGGAGTCCTAAAAAGTTATATTTTTTAGAAATAAAAAATATAATAGTGTTAATCTATGTGTTTTATTGTATTTGTCATTCCTATAGGATTCAAAAATTTCTTGAAAAACATTAGGAGTTTATGTAGTACCAAATATTAATGATTTGGCCCCAATCATTTAAGGCTCCTCTTTTGTTCCAATTTTATGCAGAAATATGTAATTACACAATGAATTAGTATTTTCCTAAAAATCCATGTTAAAATTTTATTATGTAGGTCATTCTGATTAATGTTCAAAAATTATTTTGGGGATGCACTCCTAAAAAGGTGTGTAAATAGACTAATAATCATAAATCCTAAAAAGTAGGGCTTTTATAATAAATCTATAATAGTTATGGTCATTATTTTATTACTTAACTCTCAATGTTATGTGATTGAACATTTAAATTAGGATACTTTTTATGGATATAAAATTGGTTGAATCATTGATTCCATGAGGTAGATAGATCTTAACCATTTTTTATAAACATATTTATTTTATTCTGAGTAACAAAATCCCTATCTCCATGGGCCCAATCGAGTGATGGTTGGACCTTCAATAAAAATCAAATCATAGTCTAATGACTACCCAAACATTTTATCCCTCCATTAATTATTCTGTGATAAATATCCTCAATTATCTTTTTTTTACTTTCTTATTTCCTTTCTTATTCACTATTTTTTGACTTATTCTTTTATTATTATAGCAGCTAAATCAACTATACATCCATGTAAAGTATTTTCCTCATCTTCAGGAATCTTTTTCTCCATAAATTCATCTCTTTTATCATCATGATTTTTCACAACATTGTTAATGTATGATTTCACATCTTTTTCTCCAACTCTCAGCTACAACTATTTATATTGGAAATCAATAAATTACATTTCTATTCTTAGGAAGTGTAATCAAAATATTATTGGGATCATATCCTCATCCACATCAACAACATTTAAATACTTTAGATATTTGAAGTCATCTACCATGAAAATGAAATACCAATGTATTACATGTGGATGTATTAGTTTAACGTCAACCAGTTGAATAATTAATTGAGTTGTATTCATCCCTATTAAACCTAGGCTCGGGAAAGGTGAATATGAAATAATGTTAACACATGATCCTAAATAAAAAAACCACCAAAAAATATATTTTATGACAACATAAACATATTAACTACATTGATTTATTTGATTCCTAGGTATAATCCATGATAACACCTCCAAATATTCCAACGTCAGTTGAATGGAGTCCAATTCATTAATATTATTGTTGGACCAAATTTTTTATAAATATTACATTGGTTGGAATGTCTTCAATCCCCTCAGCAAACATTTAGTTTATTTTCTTTTTTCCATTATCTCCATGTAATTTTACCTTTTATCATCCATCCATTTTTACTATAATCACCCCATAAATTTTCATAATAGACAGTAAAAAAGTTTATCTTTTTCTAAACCATACTTATTCATTTCATTTACATTATCCTTATTATCATTCATTATTTTTTATACTAATAATTTCTCATCCATGTATACGTTTTTTTCGACAACTTCTAGTATTTTCATTCCCATCCTCATGGTGATGGATTTTAGCTCATAATGTCATGGAATTTTTATGTATCCCAGTAGGAAACCTCTTATCCTCTCCTTCAATTTGTTATTATTTTGACTAATTTTGGTTTCTAGGTTATTAAAATAAGTTCATTGATATGATGATTCATCATTAAATTATCAAATGATTGTTCCTTTGTCATTAAAATAGGGTTTCAATACATTTATTTCTAGAACTATATTTGTCATGAAACATTCTAGTGTCTTCTCTATTGAATGAACATGAAATGTAAGAGTTATCTAGTAGTGATGAGATTAAAACCCAAATTTCGTAGATAAAATTATTAGACTTATGTTGAATATAATTTCATTATTGTGGTGGATATTTTGGCCTCCATACCCACACATAATTCTATTTCTTATTATCCATGTAATTGATGTATTCAAAATAAATATCATCATGTAATTTATTTTCAATCATCACATGGATTGTCATAGTTATTACATTAATTTAGGTGGAAAACCACCTATTATCCACCATGTGCACGGCTTTTACTGGTCTATGTTCTATTTTCAACTAAAAACTATTAAAGGAAGTTTCATCCAATAATTCATAACACTCCTCAAATGACTTTAACATATGAAAACCTCTAGTAGATGCATCGACAACTGAATGATTCCCCTATAAAAAACCTTTATAAAATTTTTGTTATAATAATCCCAATTTTAATTCTATGATGAGTTCATCATCCTATGAAACATTTAAATCCCTCCCATGAGCTATATTATGACCTCTATCTTAATTTCTAAAAAATTCAAAATTCATACCCATCAATCCATTTACGTCGAGGGTAGAAAATAACATGTCCAAAAATTTCATACCAAATCCCCCCATGATGTTATTGAATATGAAGGTAGAATCTAGATCGAATCCCATGATTTTAACATTACTAACAATCTAAAGAGGTGAAGTCTAACAATGTCTAATATAATTTTTTTGAATTGAATGTGTTGAAAAATTCCAAAAAAATCCCAATGTGATAATTTGTGTCTTCATGTGGCAGCAAAGAAAATTTTATAGAATAGGTGATCATTTTAATGATCACAAATTTTATCTAGAAGTGGTGGTATGTAATGGGGGGTACTAATAATCAATTATGGATCCCAATATTTGAACGACATAAGTAGTCAATAATTTCATGCATCATTAGGTTCTATACATGGATTTTATGTCTTTTTCCTAATTCAATAACTTTTAATGGTATTTTACATACTCTGTGAACTTGTTATCTCCAAACCACATTTTTTTCTACTTCTTTTATGTCATTCATCTATTTTATTATTATCCTTTTGTTCAATTTTTAAAAAAGATTATCTCTGTCATTTTTTCTATTGTTGGGTACACATAATTATAATTTGATTTGAAAACCACCAAAAAAGAAGACCAATTGTAATAAAATGAAAATGTAAATGAATAAAAAGAAAAATTCTAAAAAATATAATGCTTTTGTATTCACCATTCTTAAAAAATGGTTATATTATTAATGTCTCTTGAGGGAATCATTACTTATTATATCTATATAAATAAAAAAATCTATATAATGAAATTATAGGAACCAGTTGTAAAATGTACTACCATGTTGATTGAGAATGATTTCTAGACAATGGAGAGGATATCTTTTACAATTATTGGGAAAAAATATGAAAAATAAGATATAATTTATTATTGAAATTGATGGTATGAATATACCTTGGTTTTTTATGATTTGTTTAATGAAAATCCTGTGGTGTAAATTTTGTGATTTCATTAATATGATGTCGTAAATGAAAAATTGTGATCCAATTCTCAGAGTTATCATCTATTATATTATGAACAACATTTTTCCCTCTCATTTGTTAGGTAAATTCACTGACTGGTGTCTAGAATAATTTTTAAACATAGTGACCCAAAAATCTTCATTAGTCATGAAATTTTTATGGGATATATGTTAAAAAATTTAAAAATAAATAACCATATGTTTTATGAATGGTTACACCTATGATACGGGCATGAATTATAATGGAATGAATAATAATTAACTAACCCATTAAAATTTTAATTAAATAGAAATTTCTGTCAATACGTAAACTCCACATCCCCAAAAATTTATTAAAAAAATTGAGATATACATCATAATTATATACTGGAAGGGATATGAAAAAAAATAAAAAAATAAAATCATATAAAAAATATTTACAACAACCATTGGTTCTATTATCCAATTTCGTGTAAGATGAAATTTGATGTCCCCTAGAACAAAACCTTATTCATCATTTTTTATCCACATGAGATGTAACTATTCCTTGAAAAATTGAATCCTTATTTAACTGATTATATTTTCCCACTGAATTCATTGGAATATTCTTTTCTCCCTTTTTTCTTGACATTTTATATCCTCATATGTTCATGAGAAAGATTCCGGAGTTTTCTAGGTCCATTTGTAAGTTTTCCTTTATCCCATAATTGACAAATTCTCCCTCATTGTAGGGAGTATTTAATCTCTTCCATTGATTGTTCAATACACATGATTTTTTTCTTTATTTCATCTCAGATATTTGACCAAATATCATTGATAGCCCAAAATAATTGGTCTTTTAAGAATGCAATAGTTATAAACCATATAACATGAATACAACCATTACGACACAACCGTTCATGGCCTTTCAAGTCCAAAAATTAGAATTTTTAAAATGAACATAGATCTATATCTACCATTCATAAGATAATGCCGATTTTGGATACTCTATACAATAGAGGGAATCCAACAACACAAATTACATTTTATTGAACATCTATTAATTGACCATAGCGTATTGGTGGTTTTTTATCGATGATTGAATACTATCGATAAAAAACATGTTTCGGTTAAATTTTCACCTTTTATATCCTAGAATCATCCCTATTATGTTGTTATTTCTTCAAACTATAATCCAAAAGGGACCACAACAAATTGTTTTTGGAAAAAATCATATGTTATTTTTATCTTTTTGGAGTCCTTGGTCACTACACTGCATAACCATGTATGCAGTGCAGTGCGGAGAGATATAGTTGTGATAGTGAGATCTACATTGACCAAACATGGAGCTTCCATGGTTAAATGTTGATAGGGATGATGCATTTTAATTAAATTTCATGCTACATCGATGATTTGGGTATTGGATATATTCATGGGAGATTATATACGTGGGAAATGAAAAAGAGTTCTCATTTTTAATTTCATAGTTTCATACAAGAATCAATCCCACGTAGATTTTAAAGACATGAACCTCTTATTAATAAGTTAATTCCTCCCACCATGCTATAAATGAAACAAAAAAAGTGTAATATGACTCCAGCCACTACTAACTTCTACAACACAGTGATGTGACTCTCCAACCAAAACACAGTGGACTTGTTACCCCATTCTTGTGTATACCCCTGCACTAACCTTACCTAGTAATGATACTATATAATGTGGATTTGATATCCCTATGTGATGGATTTTCTGATTGGACTGTATTGTTCCTACCACCTGGTTGGTTCCCTGTGGGTTGAGTTCCAATATAATTGACCATTTTCTTCATAATCCCCCATTCATAATTCTATCCAACATGAATAATAAAATCATAATTATTAAAAAAAATTAACTGTAAAACATATATTTCATATCAATTTATTCCCATTCAAAAAATTTTATCTATAAAATATAAATACTAATAAAATAACATTTGTTTCCTAAAATTTCATCGGGGCACATGTTTACGCCTTGTTTGGGTATGACGACACTGTTTTTCCCCACATTCCCACTTTCCAAAGGTGGGTGGCATCCGTCCTTTATTCTGGGAAGTCTGCTATATGATCTAAATGTAATGATGTGATGTTGGTTCTTCTTTACGTGGATTCCTCCTTGAAAATTATCTTCTAGTCCTATTTTCCCTTATAGATTTAATACATTGTTCATGAAACTCTTTCTAATGGAGTATCTTCATGGAAACATGTTAATTTCATTACATCTATTAGGACACTTCAAAGGGTCTGGTCTGGGAAGAAACCTTCGGTCAAGGGAGTAGTCACATTAGAGATCACATGCGTGTCTGGGAGCTTGAAAACTGGCGTGTCTGAGTCACTTCCCATTATTATAGGGGTTTTGGAGGGCGTGGAAGCTTGTGGCTTCCCACATCGAATGCGAGGAATCATATGACCTAGGAATGTATCTGAGGTTTTCCTCAGCATCCAATGTTTAACACAAGGTGTGCTGCAAGTTTAACGTCCATAGGAGAAAGATCAGATATATCATAACACTAAATAGAGTAGATCAGATGGGTGCAACCCCTGGAATGAACACTTATATAGGGGTGTGAGCGGTCATGACGTCACCGAGATGTGGCAGCACTTGTATGATTAAATATGGATGATGGAGAGTTTGAATGAAGTGGATGTTGAATGGGATAGAGCCGCTATGAGGAAAATGGTAATGTTGGGCTTGGGTATCATGTAGAATTATTACATATCCCCGTGGCAGGGAATCAATGTCCGTGTAGTTCGGTAGGGTGAAGGGATGCCTAAGGAGGTGGCCGGTGAGAATAGATGAATTTATTGAACTCGGAGGAAATGAAACCTATAGTATGGGGAATGACCATCCCAAAACACATAGGCTTGAAAGGAAGACCAGGAAATGGGCTTGAATTGTGGTGTACACATAGGACGTCAAACTGATGAAGTGTATGGGGCTCACGCATGGTTACCATCCCAAGTTGGTCTGACGCCACTAAGACGAACCAAAGATGAGGGTCCCAACAAAGGGGATTACAATGTCTTGCCTCTAAATAGGGGACACCAAATCTAACCGCTAATTGAGGTGACAACGACGTACCGCTGGATAAGGTTAATCTTCATGGAATATTCCTACGTACCATGCCTAAGAGATAGAGATCAACCCCACGTAGTTAATATGGGATGGGTGTAGGTGGACCAAAGCGAATTAAGACCTGGGGGTCAGATGGATGGTGGTATTGAACCTCATGGAGGCTTCCTATGTACCACACTATGGAAGGGATCAAAGACCTCATAGTTCAGGTGGAGTGGGAGATCCTACATGAAGGAAGTTGGAGTGACTAGGTGTTGGGATTGAACTTCAGGGAGGCCTCCTACGTACCTCGCCTTGGCAAGGATGAATGTCCACGATGTTCAGGTATGTGCAACGACTTACCACTGACTGGGGGAACAATGACTTAATTTCAATTGAGGTCCATAGTATAATGTCACGTAGGACAGGGGTGAACCGACATGAAAGAGGATCTGGGGCCCTGATTGATGGTCGTCTTGAACCTCGTAGAGGCTTCCTACATACATCACCTAGGAATGGATCAATGAACTCATAGTTCATGGGGTGTTTGGTGAACCGACCTGAAGATGGTTGGGGCCAATGTGTTGTCGGATTGAACCTTAGGGAAAAATTCTATGTACCTTTCGTTGGCTAGGATCAAATTACTCATAGATCGGGTTGATCTTGGTGAACCTACGTGAAGATTGTTGGGACTAATGGTTGTTGGGAATAAACCTCAAGGAGTATTTCTTCATACCACATCTTTGCAATGATCAATGACCTCTTAGTTCAGGTTAGTGTGGGAACCGATGTGAAGGGGGATCAGAACCAATGGTTATTGGGGTTGAATCTTAGGGAGGAATCCTACCTACCTTTCTTGGGAAAGGATCAAAGACCACGTAGTTCATCTGGTGTGGGGTTCACACTCATGGATTCCTGGAAGGATGTCATGGTTGATGCTTACTCTAAGCCCATGTGAGTCATGTTCGGTATGATAAAGAAGAGGTAGCAAAGACCTAACAATCACATCGCAAAATTTGTGTCCACAAAATTTAGATTGGGGCTTACGCGTGGTTTGTAGCCCAAAGAGGAAACAGGGGCTTACGCTTGGTTAGCAGCCTAAGGAGTTGGAGATTGGGACTTACACAACGGTGGAGGCCCGTGTGATGACAAAGCCCAGCAGGAGTGGTATTTGGAACCTAGGAAAAGAGGAGGAATAAGGGTGATTCCTCCTGCACTAATGGCTAGAGGGTTATAGCTGGGTGGTTGCACTTTCCCCACGGACAGACGTCCCTCCAATAAAGAGGATCTCATTCCACGTGATGAATAATCTCACTCCCATAGAGACCAATGGGCATAGAGAATGTTCAGGATGGGGTACCCCACATGGAAGGAAGAGGGTGTGGTCATAGTTTAACATCATGTGATGAGGATGATGGCATTTGGTAGTTTAATGTCCTGAAGCTTGGACTTGGTAGGTGCGCACTGCACCCCTAGGACATACAAAACCTACTCCTTCTACACCTTGGTGAAGATAATGGATTAGAAATTCCATGGGTGTTTGGAATGAACCTCAGGGGTGGGTTTCTACGTACATCTCCTTGGCAATGATCAAATTCCAAGTAGTTCAGGCAGAGTGGGCGAACCAACATGAAGGAGGACATGGGGCCTAGATATATGGCAGGATTGATACTCATGGATGATTCCTACATAACCTCGCCTTATCGAGGATTAAGGACCTCATTGTTCATGGTGTGTTTGGTGAACCGATGTGAATATGGCAGAGACCAATGAGTGGTGGGATGGAACCTCAGGGGGGAATCCGACGTACCTTACCATGGAATGGATCAATGTCCTCACAGTTCCGAATGGGTTTGGTGAACCAATGTGAAGATGGTCGGGACCAATGGTTGTTCTGCTTGAAGCTGAGGGAGGATTTCTACATATCCCACCTTGGAAAGGATCATAGACTTCGTAGTTTAGGTCGGTGTGGGTACCGATGTGAAGGGGTGTTGGAACAAATTGTAATTGGGATTGAACCTCTGGGAAGATTCCTACGTACCTTGCATTGGGAAGGATTAAAGACCAAATAGTTCATGTGGTGTGGGGATAACAATCGAGGCTACACTAAAGGATTTCATGGTCAATACATGCTCTATGACCATATGAGTCATGATCGGTGTGGGAAACAAGAGGCCAAAAAGACCTAATGATCACGTCAAAAAAGGTGCTTGCACAGAAATTAGTTTGGGGATTATGTGTGGTTAGCAGCCCAAAGGGGAGAAATGGGATTTCATGTGGTTAGAAGCCTAAAGAGGAAATATGGGCTTCTGCGTGGTTAGCATCCCAGGGAGATTTTGACTTCCTCTAGGTTGGAGGCCCATTGGAAACAAATCCTAGTAGGAGAGGGATTTGACACCAAATAATTGATGGGCATGGATACTGCTTCCTGCCCGAAAGGCTAGGGGGCTTATACAAGGGTGGTTTCCTATTCCCCATGGACAAACTCCATTCCAATAAAGAGGATTTATTTTAATGCGAGGAATGTTCTCAATCCCTTGGAGACCAGTGGGCATAGGGAATGTCCGATATGGGGCACCCTGCGTGCGAGGCACATGGGGAAGCCACAATTTTATGTCCTATGATGAGGATGATGGTGCTTGGTAGTTTAATGTCTATCAGATCAGATGAGGAGGGTGAACTCCACACCCCTATGACATACATAACCGCCACCTTCTACACATTGGTGAAGTGAAGGGACCAGAAACACCATGGCAAGGGGATGTCATGAGGTGATCCCATTGGGGGCCCACATTAGTGTGACTATGTGAGGAAGCAATATCCATTAATGTAAATATTAGAAGAAGAACGAGGCGATTAAATGAAATATGAAACAGAGCCCAAGGGACATTAAATATGTTTCGTAGTTTCCTAGAAGGTCGTATGGGGAAACTGTGGGTGCATTTGATGATTTGGGCGTGGGAGGAGCTCGATAATGATGTCCAGAAGAGAGAAATCAAACACCTGTGAATAAGGAGGGAGGCTTGCACAAAAATGGAATAGTTGGGGTGAAAATGACAAATTAGTGTGCAATTGAGGTTCCTATGCGGAAAATATCGGGTCAACATGCAATTGAGTCGATTGGGCGCAAAATCTCAAGTCAGTGTGCAATTGGAGAGTCTGGGCATGTAAAGGGGATTCAAGGATTTTTGCGAAAATAGAGGAGATTGCGCGCAAGGATTAAGGGTCATGCGAAATTGGAAGAACCTACGTGGAATTAGAAGAGAATTCATGAAATTGGATGAACTTGCTCGCAATTGGAGATAATTTCACATAATTGTATGTAATTGCACACATGGGATGGGACTCGAAGGGATTTGGACGAGGGTTAATCTTGATTGGTCTTGCATGAAGGCGAACCCTGGGGTGACCTATCACAAATATTCCCATACCAGAAATCCGTCTTTGGCGTATAGGATAGGTGGATTCTGCACAGAAGAAACAGTTCAGATTGTACAGCCATTGGATGATTGATGGGCACCCTTCTATTTATTGGCGCTCGAAGTCGCCCGATCTTTATGAAAACAGGTCAGCACGAATTTGGGCGTTCCAGTGTCTGAAGTGAGAAAGCTAATCCATGTGAGGGAGGCACACACAAATTTCCACACCCATGGTCGATGGTGCAGAAGTTTCTGCATGGCACAGAAGGTTTCGCACAAGCATAGAAAACTTTCCCAAATCCTACGGGCTTCTACCCAGGAGATCTTTTTTTGTGCAGACCTGAGATGTTTTTTCACAGTCCTTCTGGCCCCCCCAAAATGGATCGCTGGGTCAAAATATGTTTTCCCTTTGTCGTGTAATAACTCCTTCAGCCCTTGAGCATTTTTCAGTGTGGAAAACACTGTTAATGAAAAAATGTAAATTATTAATAAATCAAATATGAAATTAAAAAATTAATATATCTAGAATAGATGTTCAAAATCGAAATCATAAATTATTTATATAATTATATAACATATTATAAATAATTATGTTTTCAATGTAATTAGAGATATTATTTTATATCATCTTTCAGGTAGTTCATAAGACTAATCCAAATAATAACATAACATAATTAAATGATAATTACGATCATGAATGTGTCTTATTCCGGATTATTGTAATTATAATAGAATAATATCTATATTTTTAGTTATTTTTAATGGGTTTTTGAATAATATTTTTTTATATTTTTATTTATAATAATGAAAATAGATGAAAATTGGCATATGATACCTCACGGAGGAGGTGGTCTGAAAAAACACTCGATTGGTATTTTTTTCTTAATGAAATATGGGCAAGGAAGTTATAGGTTATTTACATAATATAAAACAATTCTGTATATTATAAATTATAATTTCATCATATATGCTTTAGAAAAATAAATTTTAATGATAATAGATAATAAAAATTATATCAGGGAAAATATTGTACTTATATTTAGTTGTTTAGTTTTTCTCAAGAGGAATATAATGAAATAAGAGGATTAGAAATACAAAACATGTTAATAGAAGCTAAATTACTTCCAAAATGGTTACGTGGGAAGGAAAATTTTTATATTTTCGTAAGTAAACAAAACCTAGTGGTTTTAAAGGGGAGGTGGAAATCCCAATTTTTAAGGGTTGATAATGAATTTTTTGTAATTATTTTATCTTAATAAAATGTAAAATTAGGTTTAACAAGTTATGAAAACTCAAAAATGAAAATTAAATGAGTATATATTTTTTTGGTCTTGAAAAAAATTCAAAACCATAATTAGAATCATTAATTTTAGTTGACAGTCCATTTAATCCAATGAATAATCTTTTAGAAACATTGGCTATTATTGCGGTAAATAGTTTAACCTAATTAATACATTTATTGTACATAAAAAATATGGTCCACATTATATAATTTTTATCATCTAATTCCAAATATGAAATCCTTTTTATTATATGTATATTAGAAAAGTGGAAAAATATTTTCATAAAAAACACATTAAAATATTTTTAAAGTAAGTTAAAACATATGTACATAAATTTAATAATCTATGTTTATAGATTATTAGTAAATTTTTAAAATATAAAATTATAATTATAAAAAACATATTGTTCTATGAACAATTATCCATATATTTCCAACTCAGGATTATATATTTTTTCAATTTAAAAAATCAAGGATTTTTTTAAATCAATGATTTTCAATATTCACCTAATAATATGAGTTTTAGAGATATAAGAAAATATTCCAAATAATCAAATATTATTCTTCTACGACATAATATGATGTTATTTTTTTTAAATTCAAATTATAAAATTATATAATATAAATTTAAAATAAATTTTACTATAAAATAGAAAACAATTTTTATTTGATGATGATGTATTTTTATAATATAATTTTTTTAATTATTTATTTCAATCAATATATAAATTGCATTATATATATATATATCAAAAATATATTTAATAGTATTGGTACAATTTTTTACCTACCAATACCACAATTACATTATGATGGTTATATGTACATGGTTTAGGGGTTTTTTAGGTTTGATGTTTCATTTGAAAAATAATAATTATTACAATTTTATGTTTTCATAATACCATAATGTAACTAAATTAAACATAAAACATGACTACAAATCTCTCTAATACAAACTAATGCACCCCAAAACCAATCTATAAGATCATATATAAAACAATACTTTACAAATTATATTTAATACCATGAGAAATAATATTGGATGAACATAAGATTATTTTACACCATTACCATATGAAAAAAAATCACATTTTTCAAATAAAAAATACACCGAAATAAAATAAGATTTTTTCTTTATGAAATATCTACAATAAAAATTTATTTTATAACACATTTGAACCATTACAAAAAATCTATACACACTAGTTTTCCATATAAATATCTTATAAGAGGTACTAACCATCATAACCTAAGTAATTGAAATATAATAAAATGGATGAGTTAATATTCTCAATAAGTTAAAATTTATCCGCATTTAATCAAGTGTATGATGACAAGAATATTGGAATACCTCACCAGTGTAGAAACATCTTATTAAATTAAAATTAATCAATAATTTTTTCTTATAATTCATGGTACAATGACATATACTACCAGATGGGTCAAAAAATATCACATGACTAGAGTGTGAGATAATAACATGTTCCATAGGGAATAATCCTAGAATGAAAAATTTGAAATTAAATTTAAACATTACATAATTAAGAATATAGAATCATACAAAGGGATATAGAAATTATAACATTGAGACCAAAAAATGTTCATGATTTATGTTGTGAATAACAAAACTCCCCTAATTAACGTCTATATCACATGAGAAACAATTAATAATCAGTTTATTGGAAGGATATATCCAACCCTACCCATTGATAATACAAACAAATTTTCTGCACTTGAAATAAATCAATAAACATTCCATAAATAAACCATGGAATCATAATTAGTTACATATCAGTTCCAAATGATTTTATAAAATTTCACTTCTGAGAGTGGATCAATTAATTAAAACTTTCATCCATATAAAATGACTATTTCATATATTAATTTATATTGTGATTCATATAATCTAAACTGAAATGTGTTGTATATTTTAATGATTAAAATTAAATCATGACAATGAAATATACATTTTAGAAAGCATTCATTAACATTTCTTCAAAGAGATAAAATTATTCATTATTTTGAAAAATAATTTTAAAAAATGAAACACTGAAAAATAATTTCAAGAAAAAATATCATTAAAATGAATATATATAAATTATATAATAAAAATATTTGATATTTGTTTCAATGTAAATTTGGTGTTAAAGACAATAATATGAAATTGAATGGATCATCCATATTACTATTTTTTAAAATATGTTTAACGAAACCCACATCATAAATACAGTGGGAATTCATTTATTTTATGAGTGATAAGGGATGATTTTATGGCTACAAGAAATAAAAATTATTTGAATATCAATGTAGAAAATGATAATATTATCATGTAAATTTATTATGGATATGGAAGGAAAGGTTCTCCTTTTGAGTGATAGGGAATTGTTAATAACATTGAAAACCATTATGAAGTCATAAGGTATATGATTTATTTAAATACAAAAATGGAATTAAAAGAACAATATTATCATAATATAATAGAAAAAACCACATTTTAATAACTATCATTAATGTGAAATCATTATTTCCCAAGAAATAATGTTTTATCAAGATAAAACACCACACCATATATCCGTATTGGTAAACTTCTTTATCCTATTATATAAAAAATTAACTATATTAATTACTTATTTTAGAACAATATATATAAACATAATATTTTTTAATATTCATCTATCAATCATAATATATTTTATTCACACCTTAATTATGCCTTTATATATGTTTTGTATATGTTTTACTCTGTTATTGAGGAAAGTTGGAGGCATTCAGAAGTCTGGAAAAGGAATGGGGATAATATTGTGACCATGTTGTTACTTGATGTATCTAAAAACTATCCACAAAATATGTAGTTGGATATTATGGTCACTTGGTAGATTATATATATCTACAACATGACAACATAACAAATTCTCCATCTGGTTTAGCTATTGGATAGAATTTGTTCTGTGCAATAGCTATACGATATATGATAGTGTCATTTAGAGCCTAGAATGGTCATCATGTTTGAAGTGGTTTTTAATACTGATATATACTCATCTTATATCATTATAAAAATCCATAATCAACACTCATATACCTAGGTTCCCTCTTTATTAATGTTGGGGACCTCTCATCCCTTTAGTCTCGTCCATTTGATACCCAAACATAAAATTTATCATATTTTTATAATCCATTGAGTTTTTCTATTTAATGATGGAGATCATAATCTTTTTCATGATCAAAACTGGTTATATTTAATATTTATTTATCCTCTATAGAGATATTTTCATGGTTACCAAGAGATTTGTTGATATTTGATAGAATCATCACTCATATTTTTTGTTTCTGAATCTGCAGATTTATTAAACCAATATCTGCCTGAGTAGTGGATAATATTTTTAAAGTGTGGTCTTTTCATATATTTGGGGAATGGATTATATTCTATGCATAACTTTTTTTGGAATAGTTTTTAATTTTCAATGTTTCTAGGGTTTTTTGTGCAATTAGATATGCTCTTCACCCCTTATCATAAAAAAATCGATGTATATAGGGTTGGAATAGATTAAATTTTGTTCATGTTATATTGGATATAGACATGATTATTAGTTTAAATATGTAGCCTCATGGGACCTATGTTTTATTCTTGATCACCTAAGGTATTCATGTGTATCCCTGGGAAAGTTGTCTTATTGTTTCTTGTATAAAAAAAATAAGGGTTAGGATTATTTCATGATGTAACATGATATTTGATCTAACATTTGTATTTTGTATGTTATTATTATGTCTTATATATATGTAGTTCATAAAGCTGTTGATATGTATAAATATCAAAATAAAGTGTATTTTTTCTTAATATTGTTTGATATGAATTTGGGATATCCCTTCAAGGTAAATAAATCATAATTTTATTTTCTATCCCATATATTGGGATTTGTGAGGTAGTTGATCGATGTCTCTTTTGGAATGGAACTGATCTCGACAGATCTAGTTTCTATGGACCACATTTATATATAGTTCGTATTCAATGTAATTTCTTTATATATATTTTCTGATTACATTAATTTTATTCATGAGTGTATCTTATTCACTTCTATTAATTATTATTTGTAGTGTCCGATTGATTTTTGTTCGCATGATTTACTTAGTCATTTTGGTTCTCTTGCCAATTTTAAAACTAAGGCATTGGTGAAGGGAAAGGGTCATGTGGTGGAAGGTTGAGAAGTCTTTGTTAATGGATGGTTACACTATAGGATGAACATTGGGATTAGTGTTACTTGACTATTTTTTTAGATTACATACATATAAATTTGATCCACCACTAGTGTGAGTATTATTTCTTCATAGTATTGGTTAATGTTACTAAAAAATACTATTGATACTACATGTGAGGCTATTCATTATGTATGTTTATTCTATGATTATAATCAATTTTATTTCATTTTATTTTTTATCATTTTCTTTACTATACTATGATGCTTACCTAGAATTGAGGGAAGGGTCTCAAAGTGATGTTCCTCTGGCCCTCAATGATGGTTGGTAAACAATTTTTTATGGATAATAATGCATGAGGTCATGTGTAATTCCGCCTAATAACTAGTGGTTTAAGTAGGGGTGTTACCAAATGTTGTTAGAAGACTATGTCCAATACCATGATTCTTCTATTATCCTTGTTTCATTAAAAGGTAGATATATGGTATAATGGTTGAGACTCACCTGGGGAAACATTATCACTAATTAGATAACAATTAAATGTAGACCTTCATGTTTACAAAAAATGGGAATTTATTTCATTATAGTTCGATGTTACAATAGATTTAAATTCACATTGGTTGATGATGACGATGTTGGTATTCTGATTTATTATATTTTTTGTGCATTCATAAATTGTCACGACCCAACTTCACCAAGATGAGGGAAGGGTCTGCAGATTTCCAGGACCTTCCTTCTTCATGTTGAAGGAGGAATAATGACCCCCGAAACCCGCCTTAAATAGGTCCCAATGTGGCGACCAGTGAAAAAGGGTATAGAATCACTCACTAAATGGAAGGCATTACCGTTTTTATTTTAATAGGATCGGGAGATAAGATAGTAAATCCCACAACACCAAGACTAACAGTGAAAGTGAAACCAAAACATCCATTCCCATATGCATGTACCAAAAGTAAATACCACAAGCACAAAAATGATAGCAAGGGTAATATTCCAAGAAAGAAAAACAGCAACTGCAACTGCCCCAAAAGTCCGAACTAGTATGGTCCCACACGATCCCCGAAGACCACCTAGAATCCTGAAAACATTTTTATATACGTAGGGTGATCATACAAGTACAATCAGTAGGGGAAAACCAAAGGCTCTCGTGCACAAGTGGGGGAATGTAATAACGTGCTGTGAGAAGCATAAAACCAACACTATCGAGGAGTTCATTCATCCCACTCACCGACCACACTCACCAAATGATGTAAGCAAGTAATATATAGTAATGGCACATTGATGTTTGGGTAGTCCGCGCCACTTTCCCACTAGTTATTGAATACATCCTATGCATCGAACCAATCCCGCCATTCCTACCACAGTCCAACTACCTCACCCCACCCGCACACACTTTGGCCACATCCTCACGCAGTCCCACTTCCAAACCCCGCCCGCAAACACCTAGGCCACAACTGTCACACATAACCATGCCTACAAACACCTAGGCCAGAACAACCACAACCACGCCTGAAGACACATGGGCTAGAAGATCTACTGCCTTGCCCGAAGAGACCTGGGCCTCATCCCAAAGATACTTGGGAAACCACCTACCTGCACACACCTGGGGCATAACCACCACACTACCCCGCCCGAAGGTTCTTGGGCTAATAATGGACCTCATCCCATCATAGCCTGCCCAAAGATACTTGGGCTATCCAGGAAAGGGATCCGAAAAGGCCATAATAAATATCCACTAATAGTAGTGTTGGGAAAACACCCTCCCCCATGAAATGGGGGTGTTAGGCACTAAGTGATCAACTTGGGTGGGGCGTGAATAAGAAACACAAAACTACAAGTATATTTATAGGTAACAAGAACTCACCCAAATTTTAGGTTTTTCTTCAGCCCGCCTAAAGAACACAATCAGTACTACGTCTAAGTCACAACTCAGACCAAATGAAAACCCATTTGTCCCATCCTGGTTTACATGTTCAATATTAATGCTTAAATCAGTTTTCTGCACCTACTTGGGCAACTAGCAAGCATAATCACAAGCCAAGGGAATATTACAGTTAAACATCAACTTAGACATTTCCACCCAGTTCTATTATGAAGTCACAACTACAAAGAGGTAAGTGAGATCCCTCGAAGAACAGGAACCAAAGGGAAACCCAAGATACTTCACCATTTTCCCAAAATACAGGAGCCAACTGTTCCTCAACAACAGAGGATTCCACCCCAATTCATGATATAATCAAGGTAACCATCTGACCTTAAATTCACAACCACTGGAAGCATATCAACAATGGATCCTATCCCCACCACATCACCCAGAAATCATCCCATGAAGGAAGAACAACCCAACCACCACCACCAACACAAAGTAGGCCCATGTGGGTATTTTCAGATTTAAAATATTTAACACACTCTATGATCTGAATTCCACTAGACTTAAACCGGGGTTATCACAGAAAGGAGTTGATCCTGGGGATTTCTATTTTTTTAGCTGAATATATGTAATTAACCAATTTTTTTTCACAGCAAGGGTTCACAACCACAATACTATTCATTTAAACATCACTAGAGGAATGGTTTTGTTAGTGCACAGAGGAGGACCACCAAACTTCATGATTTTTAATAGGTGTAAGCCCAAAAAATTCAGATAACAAGATCATACAACAAAGAAGCATCATCCATCATAGCCCCCCCTTAGTTATTTAGATCATGTTAATTATCTTCAATAAGGTTCAGGTTCATCCAATTTTACAAAATCAAAAATAATTCCCACCCTCCATGATACCCAAAAGGGAGAGACGAATGAGAAATTCCCTACCTGTTGATCAACAATTGACGCTAAGCCTGGGTGTGGAACTCCACGGATAGCGATGCGGATCATCAGAATGAAGGGTACTCCTAGTACAGGGTGATCGAGAAAAGAAACCATGGGAGAACCCTTTTTTTATAATGGTCGGGGACTGTTGAGATAAGGATGAAAAACCGTGGAAGGAGCGGGGTCGTGGGTTGACCACGCAGTTGAAACACCCCAAACATCATTATTGGGTCCCCGCGGTGTAAACTGACTCACACCTCACAATCATTTCATCTAATTAGACTCCATTTATGGGTGTTGCTAGGCCATAAAATAGGCTTAAAGGGTTCGAAATAGGGTTTAACACCAAATTCACGCTAAAAGGAGGCGCTGCTGAAAAAACCCGTGGGGGTAGCTGAGATCCACTGGTAGCTGATAACTACCGGTGGCTGACAGCAACCGATAGCCGAGCTACCTGTAGGTCGCAGCTACCTGTTGCTGACACTGACCGGTAGACCAATCTAATAATAGCCAAGCTACTAGTAGGCTGCAACTACTGGTAGACTGAGCTACCGGTAGGTCGTTCTACCAGTAGGCTGCGTCTACCGATAGGTTGAGCTACTAGTATGCTTCGGCTACAAGTAGACCAAGCTACCTGTAGGCTGAGCTACCGATTGGCTGCAGCTACTAGTAGACCGAGCAACAGATAGGCTGATCTACCGGTAGGCTGTGGTTACCCGTAGACCGAGCTACCAGTAGGCCTACTACAAGTAGGATAAGGCTACCAGTAGGCCTACCGTGGGTCAAAAATCACCAATAAGTTGGGATGGCCTCCCAGACCACCCAGAACACCTCAAACATCAGATTTTTACTAAGTAATGGATCTCCCAAAACCTGGGCCATTACATCAGTCGGGTCTTGACAGAATGGTATTAGAGGTTATTTTTGAGAGATAGGATGCAGTATAGAGTTATGAATAGTAAGGACTGATTGGGATGGTATGGAAAAAAGTGTTCGGTGACCTTGGTGTGTGAATTAGGCCAGGGAAGACCGGCTAGGACACAGGAATTTAGGGCCCCCCGTGATCCGATGCAAGGACTCTGGACCTACTGAAAGACCAAGTGAGGCCACACTGATTACAGGGTAGAGACCCTAGGAAAGGTACATGCAACATAATGACTTTAGTTCTCGTGTTTCATGGGTGTTTTGGGAATTGGAAATAAATGGAAACTTTAAGAAGTTTTAAAATAATATTCTGCACTACTTGGGATTAGGCATTCCTTGTGTACCTTGTAGCTATGGCACCAGGGAGGCGACCACGTTTGGTGCGGGTGATCGAGGACTCAGAGACTACCTTGTCGGATCGGTAGAGAGATAATAGGGAGTAGGAGGATGACCAGTGGTAGAAGACACTTCAGGCCTTCCAGCAATATACCCTCGAGAAGTATGAGGCAACACCTCTGACATGAAGACAGAGGGATGGCTAGCCTTTGTCCTGATTCAGGCCTTGACCGAGTACTAGGTTCCTCTGGCCGTCATCCAGATATGGGGAGCGGTGAGTTAGTGGTGGATGCTTTACCTGGGGGAGAGGAGAGAGATTGAAGTGGCATGGGCTGATTTCGAGAAGGAGTTCTGGGTGGAATTCATCTCTTCTATGATGAATGGGGAAAAGAGGCCGGAGCTACTCTCCCTACAACAGGGGAGTATATCGGTAAAGGATCTGGGAAGAAATTTAAATGACCTCCTACGTTTCTCTCCGAACCTCTTTCTAGAAGAGGAGTCTCAGGCAAGACGTTTAGAGGAGGTTCTCCGACCGTCCCTCCAGTATGCCATTACCCCCTTCACCCTGCCGACGTACTTGGAGGTCCAGAAGAAGGCCGAAGTGGTAGAGAGGATGAATGGTCTAGGAGGCATGTCACGAGAGGGGATCTAGCTAGGACCATCGAAGGGGAAGGCTGTCAACACGAGGCCTCCAGTGTAAGGACCCCATAGGTTTCGACCAGCAGGAAGCATGGAGCAGCAGTTTCAGTTCCCGTCACCTACTCCTCGCCCTTTTCCTTTAGGCCCAAGACCACGATACTTCGTCTGTGGGATCCATGGACATCTCCAAAGTCAGTGCCCAGACCGAGTACAATAAGGTGGTGGAAGACAGCCCCAACACCCGCCCCAGCAGCAGCTTCCAGCTAGGCCTTTCCAGCAGTAAAATCAGCAGGGGCAGCGAGCTCCGGCTCCTTCGAGGGCTGACGTTGCAGGAGGAGGCCGACCTCAAGGTGCTCCTCAGGGAACTCAACTGGGACGTCGTCGGGGAGGTGGCCGATAGCCGAGAGGTAGAGGAGTAAGGTGTGTACAGTTGCACGCCGTGACGACAGCTATTCTAGTAGGGCTAGAGGTTGTTCAAGGTACGATCAGTTTGTTTAGAACTCTTACTTATGCCTTGTTCGATATCGGAGCATCACACACCTTCATTGCACCAAGCTTAGTCTGTGCCTTGGGTCTAGATGTTGAGATCCTTCCAATTCCCCTGGTGATGAGCACACCAGTCAGAGGTCAGACCGACTTGTTATATGTTTGTCGAGAATGCAGACTGATGATAGGGCCACATCAGTCTGAAAAGGATCTACTACTGCTACAGATACAACCATGCGATGTCATCCTAGTCATCGACTGTCTGTTCTCGGTGTGTGTCATCATCGACTGGTTCTGAAGAAGGGTTGTGTTCTCAGACTTGGGTGACCGGCATGTTACCTTCACCGGCGAGCAGAGCAATCAGAAGGGTAGCAGGTGAGAGGAACCCTTCCTCTCCTTGTTATCTAAGCTGTCGGTAGAGTCAGTAGATGCTGAAATGGGGGAGGTGCTAGAGATCATCAGTGAGTGTATGGACATATTTTCTGAGGAGGAGACGACTCTACCCCCTCTACGGTATATCGAGTTTTGGATATACATGCAGCCTAGTGCTCGTTCGATCTCGATGGCTCCTTACCAGATAGCACCTTCAGAGCTACGGGAGCTACAGATTCAGATTGACGATCTAATGAAGAGGGGTTATGTTCGACCAAGTGCCTCACTATGGGGTGCTCCATTCTTGTTCCCAAATAAGACATACTATTTTCTTAGGTTGTGCATAGACTACAAGTGGCTGAATCAGGTAACAGTCAAGAATATCTACCCACTTCCAAGGATAAACAATCTTTTCGACCAGCTGAAAGGGGCATGGTGGTTCTCGAAGATCAACCTGTGGTCTGGGTACCACCAGTTGGGGGTAAGAGAGAGTTACATCTCGAAGATGACCTTCAGGTGCAGATATGGGAACTTCGAGTTTGTGTTCATGCCTTTTGGTGTTACAAACTTCCTAGCTGTGTTTGTGGTGATTATGAACTCCATCTTCCGGGAGTACCTGGATCGGTTCATAGTTGTGTTCATCGACGATATCCTGATCTATTCAAGATCAGAGGAGGATCACGCGGAGCACTTGAATATGGTTTTGGAGGTCCTCCGACAGCACCAGCTCGATGGTAAGTTGTCGAAATGCAAGTTATGGACGCGGGAAGTGCATTTACTTGGGCACGTAGTGTCCGAGAAAGGGGTACCGGTGGACCCATAAAAGGTTGAAGCAGTTGTTTATTGGGAAGCACCCTAGAATGTGGCAGAGGTTCGTAGCTTCCTTGGGCTGGAAGGTTTCAATCGGAGGATTGTACCAATCTTCTCCCGAGTTGCAGCCCCTTTGACAGTCCTGACCAAGAAGGAACAGGTATTTGTGTGGAGGGAGCAATGCGAGGTATCCTTCAGCTATCTGAAGGAGATGTTGGTTAGTGCCACAGTGCTAAGACTACCAGAAGAAGGGGTGGCATATGAGGTGTTCTGTGATGCTTTAGGGAAAGGCCTAAGATGTGTGTTGATGTAGTGACACGGGGTGATCTCTTATGGGTCTAGGAAGCTGTGCCCTCATGAGAGTAATTATGCAACCCATGACCTGGAGCTTGTAGCGGTCTTTTTTGCGCGAAAGTTATGGCAGAATTACCTCATCGGGGAACGATTTTTGGTCTTCACTGATCAAAAAATATTGAGGTATGTCTTCCAACAATGGGACCTAAACATACGGCAGTAGAGGTGGATGGAGTTTCTATAGGATTATGACTTCGAGATTTCCTACACATCAGGGAAGGGGAATGTAGTGGCCGATGCCTTGGGCAAGAGGTCACAGAAGGATGTGGTCTGAGAGTTGGCAGACTCTTAGAAGGAAATAGAGGAGTTGGCTGCCTTACACCTAGATGCGAGGATGGATGGTGATAGAGGTTGCCTATATCATATGACAGTGTAGTCGCCTCTATTTCAGCATGTGGAGGAGTCTCAGTGGGGAGACCCAGCGTGAAAAGTGATGGGTGACCGAGTTGACCAGAGAAATGCTCCAGAAGGATGGACGGAGGATGGTCAAAACTGGATGTTTTTCCAAGGGAAACTATTTGTTCCAGAGGCGATGTGTGGAAAGGTTCTCAGTGAGTTCCACAACTCACCCCTAGCGGTACACCCAGGAGTTTCCAAGATGTATTAGGGTCTGAAGAGACAGTTTTGGTGGCCTGGAGTAAAACGAGCAATGGCGGAGTTTATGGCCAAGTGCCTAGTGTGTCAGCTGGTGAATGCTGAAAATCGTGTTTCAGTTGTCTTACTATAGTCTTTGGATATCCCCGAGTGGAAATGGGAGGACATCTTGATGGATTTCCTCACAGGACTACCCATGGTTCAAGGGGGATATAATTCCATCTGGGTAGTAGAGTATCGGTTGAAGAAATCAGCTCACTTTCTGGCGATTAAGGAGTCAAGTGAAGTGGATTCTTTGGCACGAAGGTATGTGGATGAGGTGGTGCCATTTCATGGAGTTCTAAGGTCCATAGTATTGGATAGGGATTCACGGTTTACCTCACGACTCTCGAGAGGATTTCAGCATGCTTTTGGAACCTAGCTACGTCTTAGCACTGCTTTCCATCCCCAGATAGATGGGAAGACAAAGCACACCATCCAGACCAAGGAGTTTATGCTTCGAGCATGCGTTCTAGACTCTGGAGGATCATGGGTGCAACACTTGCCTTTGGTAGAGTTTTCCTACAATAATAGCTACCAATCTACCATTAGTATGGACCTGTTTAATGCCTTGTATGGGAGGCCATGCCACTCACCTGTGTGTTGGACCAGAGTCATAGAGGCAGGAATCCTGGGCCCGGATGTGGTGCAGAGCACGATGGAGATGGTTCAACTTATATGGGAAAGGATGAAGGTGTCCCAGGATAGACATAAGTTGTATGCTGATACTAGGAGGAGGCCCTTGGAGTTTGAGGTTGGATACCACATTTTCTAGATGGTCTCCCCTCGGCGTGGACAACGGAGGTTCGGCAAGGTGAGTAAGCTTTCTCCTAGGTTCATCGGACCCTTTGAAGTGTTGCGGCAGGTCGGCCATGTGTCTTATCACCTAGCTTTACCACTGCCACTACTGAGGATACATAACATATTAAATGTGTCTGAGATCCATCATTATCTGCATGAAGATTCACACATCCTCGACTGGGGAGTGTTATACATCGAGGACGACATGACCATTGTGGAAAGACCAGTGATGATCGAGGATCGTGAGGAGAAGGTGCTACGTGGGTGAACCATTCCATTGGTTCGTGTTTTAAAGAGCCATGGTGGGCTTGAGGAGAGTACGTGGGAGACGGAAGCACATATGTGTGCCCAATACCTAGAGTTGTTTTGTGTTTTGTGTTGTTCTATTTATACTTGTTGTCGTGGAGCGTTTTACCTTATTGGCTATGAAATAAGTTGTTTTTCTTTCCTCTCTAAATGTGTTTGAAAAGTACTGGCTATGGGGAGGGGAGGATTAAAACCTTAATAAAGACGCGTTAAGGTGGATGTGATTAATCCCGTGCAGGAAAGTCAGTGGAGACCAATGCGGATAGTATCTTGACATGGGGGAATAGACTCCCCAACCCACAGACTAGGCAGTTTGTCATGGTATATTTCTTGTTTCTTAAGAGAAGGGTGTTTTTAGTTAATAATGGGGTTCATTACAGAGAGGTATCTTTCAAGGTGGTTGTTGAGACCCTCTCTTTCCTTGTGGGTTGTTTTGATTCATGAGGGTGAGAATAGTTTGAGAGGTATCTGATGTAATGTCATGGGTTGTGGGAGGTCCATTACTTTGTAAAAATCCGATCCTTTAGGCGTTTTGGGTGGTCTGGGAGGCCATCCCAACTTCTCGGTAACGTTTGACCCACGGTAGGCCTATCAGTAGCCTTAGCCTACCGGTACCAGGACTACCGATAGATCGGTCTACCGGTATCCATAGCCTACCACTAGCTCAGCCTATCGGTAGCTCGGTCTACCGGTAGCTGTAGCCTACCAGTAGCTCGGCCTACTGGTAGCTCGGTCTACCAGTAGCCACAACCTACTGGTAGCTCGGTCCATCGGTAGCTCGGTGTACCGGTTGCCACATCCTACCGGTGCACGGCCTACCAGTATCTCGGTCTACCGGTAGCAACATCCTACCGGTAGCTGTCAGCCACCAGTAGCTCTCGACTACCGGTAGATGCAACCTAATTGTAGCTCGGTCTACCGGTAGATCGGTCTACCGATAGCTCGGTCTACCGGTAGCCGCAACCTACCAGTAGCTCGGCCAATCAGTAGCTCAGTCTACCGGTGGACGCAGCTTATCAGTAGCTCGGTCTACCGGTAGGCATAGCCTATCGGTATCTCGGCTACCGGTCGCTCGATCTACCGGTGGCTGTCAACCACCCGTAGCTCTCGACCACCGGTAACTGTCAGCCACTTGTATCTCTTAGCTAACCCAATGGGTTTTTTCAGCAGTGCCTCCTTTTTGCACAAATTGGGTTTTAAACCCTATTTCGACCCCTATAAGCTTGTTTTAAGGCCCAGTAATGCCCATAAATGTCGTCTAATTAGATTAAATGATTGTGAGGTGTGTGTCGGTTAAAACCGCATGGACCCATTAATGATGTGTGGGGTGTGTCAAAAGAATGGTCAACCCACAACCCTGCTCCTTACGTGTTTTCACGTTATTATCTCAACCATCCCGAGCCTTTATAAACAAAGAGGGTTATCCCTTGGATTCTTTTCTCAATCACCATGTACTAGGAGTACCCTTCCTTCTGAAAAGCCACATCGCTATCCGTGGAGTTCCACGCCTAGGATTAGCGTCGATCGTTGGTCAACAGGTAGGGAATTTCTCCTTCATCTCTCCCTTTTGTGTATAATACGGGGTGGGAATGCTATTTATTTGGTAGAATTGGATGAACCCGAACCATAATAAAGATAATGAATGGACTATAATAAACTAAGGGGGAGGGATTTGATGGATGATGCTGCTTTGATTTATGTTCTTTTTTTCTAAATTTTGCAGGCTTATGCCTACAGAAAATCATGGCCGTTGGTGGTGTTTCTCTATGCACTAACAATACCTTTACTCTAGTGATGTTTAAATGAATTGTATTGTGGTTGTGAACCCTTGTTGTGAAAAGTAAATTGGTTAATTACTAATATTCGGCTAAACAAATCGAAAGCACCAGGGAAAACTCTTTTCTATTATATCCTTGGTTTATGTCCAGTGGAATTGAGATAATGGAGTGTGTAAAAAATTTTATATCTGAAAATTCCCGCATGGGCCTGCATTGTGTTGGTGGTGGTGGTTGGGTTGTTCTTCCTTCACGGGCTGATTTCTGGGTGATGTGGTGGGGATTGGATCCCCTATTGTTATGCTTCCAGTGGTTGTGAATTTAAGGCCAGGTTGTTACCTTTATTATATCATGAATTGGGGTGGAATCCTCTATTGTTGAGGAACCGTTGGCTCCTGGATTTTGGGAACATGGGGTATTATCTTGGGTTTTCATTTTGTTTCAGTACTTTGAGGGATCTCAATTATCCCTTTGTTGTTGTGACTTCACAATAGAACCGGGTGGGAATTTTTAAGTTGATGCTGGACAGAAATCTTTCCTTGGATTGTTGTTATGCTTTCTAGTATCCCAAGTAGGTGTAGAAAGCTCATTTAAGCATTATTACTGAACACGTAAACCAGGATGGGACAAATGGTTTTTGGTATGATGTGAGTTGTGACTTGGATGTAGTACTGATTATGTTCTTTAGGCGGGATGGAGAAAAACCTAAACATTGGGTTAGTTCTTGTAACCTATACATATACTTTTAGTTTTGTGTTTCTTATTCACACCCCACCCTAGTTGAGAAGTTAGTACCGAACACCCCCATTTCATGGGGGAGGGTATTTTTCCCAAAACAACTATTGGTGGTTGGTTATTAGCTCATTTTCCTCTCCTTTTCTAGGATAGCCCAGGTATCTTCGGGCAGGCTGTGATGTCCTGAGGTCTATTATTAGACCAAGAACCATTGGGTGGGGTAGTGTGGTGGTAATGGCCCAAGTGTGTGCGGACAGGTGGTTTCCCAAGTATCTTCGAGATGAGGCCCAGGTGTCTTCGGGCGTGGTAGTAGATCTTCTAGCCCAGGTGTCATTGGGCGTGGCAGTGGTTGTTCAGGCCTAGGTGTTTTTAGGAGTGGTGATGTGTGACAGTTTCGGCCCTAGTGTTTGCGGGCGAGGTATAGTAGTGGGACTGCGTGAGGATGTGGCCCAGGTGTGTGCGAGTGGGGTGAGGCAGTGGGACTGCGGTTAGAATGGACGGATTGGTTCGATGTGTAGTATGTCTTCAATAACTAGTGGGAAAGTGGTGCGGGGTTCCCTAACATCGATGTGCTATTACTATAAATTAATTGCGTGGGTTATTTGGTGAGTGTGGCCGGTGAGTGTGATGGATGAAATCCTCAATAGATTTGGTTGTCTACTTCTCACGGGACTTTAGTACGTTCCCCACTTGTGCATGAGAGCCTTTGGTTTTTCCCAACTGAGTATATTTGTATTCTCACCCTATGTATATAAAACAGTTTTCAGGTTTCCAGGAGTACTTTGGTGATCACGCAGGACCATACTAGCTCGGACCATTAGGGCAGTTACTTTTGCTGTTTTTCTTTCGTTGTTACTTTACCCTTGTAGTCTTTTTTGTACTTGTGGTATTTACATTTGGTACATGCATATGGGAATGGTTTTTTGGGTTTTACTTGCACTTTTAGTCTTGGTGTTATGGGATTTACTATCTTATCTCCTGATCCTATTAAAATAAAAAGGTTAATGCCTTTCATTTAGTGTGTGATATTATACCTTTGGTGTTAGTCGCCACTCCGGGACCTATTAAAGGCGGGTTTCGGGGGTCATTATATCTTTTTCAACTTGAAGAAGGAAGGGTCTAGAAATATGTTGTCCTTTCCCTCATCTTGGTGAAGTCTGGTTGTTATATAAATCTTCATTAGAAACATTGAATCACATTCAATATGAAATATGTTTTATTAAGATGGAACACAGATAATTAAATCGTTGAAGAGATTAAGATATATGCTATTGATGTGTTATTTATTTCATACCTCTTTAGTCTTTATCATAATTTTTTTCAATGTATATAAGTGGTTGTGATTAATATGTAGGCCCTAAATTCATAGATTGGGATTGGATAGTTCTTAGGGGATCATTCCTTATTCTTGTGGTTATCCACTTTTCTTGAACCTCTATGTAAACCCTTGTGTGAACCTTATTTTTAAATAGTCTTATTCTATAATATGTCTGATTTTATTAAGGGTTCATATGAAATTTAAAAACAAATTTCCTCATTGATGTCTTAAAATCCAGTTGTACCACAAATTGTAAAGGATGGTAAAACTGAGAATATTGCCTTTATTTCTAAATAGGTTATGATATATAATAGAGCATGCGAGGAATCATTTGGAATGTACCTATTATGGGATGTGTATCCCATAGGTGTGGTCCATCGAGGGTAAATTTTTCATTCCACTTACTTTTACAAAATCCCCTATAATATAAGTAACATGAGGCCCTTAGAATGTGAATTAATTGATATAGTTTATTAGGAGTATTTTACACATGGTTAAGACCCCAAAGGGTCATAAGGTAAATCTTGAACCATTCATACATAACAGCACCACTTGATGATGGGGGGAATTTTTATTTATGTTGTTAAATGTTAAGGGATGTCCTGAATGATGATTAATGAAATGATCTTTTATAATTTATTTGTTGATTCACTAATGTGGGATTATGAATAAGAGTTCATATAGATTCGGTAGGGGTGATGGAAGTGTCCAAATATTATGAACATTTCATGTAGGTTATTTTATATCCTTCTATATTGGTAGGGAAAAGGTCTAGAAAGGAAGAATGTTTGATATTGGGCATCATCTAGAGTTGATGTTCCTGGTGAAGAACAATAATATGATTAAATATACTATAATTAATCATATTGAACTATGTATATAATTTTAGGGAGGAAAACTATTTTATATGTCTTCAACCTACTATAAATGGATCAACATGTTCTTTATCATGTAATGAACCTTTTTTTTATTATAGGATTATGAAGACGATGACATAGGTTGGAATATTGGGTGGTAGCCAAAAATTTATAGCAATGGAATAGATCACGAACACCATATATGTGTAATGACTATGATATGTTCTGTAACTATGGGATGAAGGGTAATTGTATTAAGAAATAAATTTTCCTCTCTATAATTTCCATTTGATTATTGAGACTCATCTTAATATGTGGTTATTCATAACGGATTCATTGTTTTACATGAAATTTTTGGGTTATTGTGTTGGAATAAAACCTCACTAAAAAAGGTGAACCTCATAAAAATCAGTGAATCAAATATCACGTGAATCACTAGGGAATAATGTTGTGTTTATTGGTAGGGATTATGTGGTTTACCCATAATTTCATTATTGAGGAGGGGGAATCTAAACAGTTCAAGGCATGGTCTTTATTTTTTCTATTCTCAGTATATATTTTTTTCATACCTAAAGAGCACATTTTTTAATATATTCACAAGTTATTTGTAGGTTCTTCATAAATGTATTTTACTCTTCTGATTTTATATCCATACATACACCAATGGAAGTAAAATTATATTGTTTACATATTCTTATGAAATTCACAATGGTGGTTGGTAAATTCGATCATGTATGGAGATTCAAAACTCTTGAGATATCATAATTTTATGTTATTCTTGGTAGAAATGGTTGACCATTTACTATGTACACGTCAATTTTTATCTGAGATGAGTAAATTTTTCGTTGAATAAAGGGTATAAGCTTGTGTTAACTGTTGAGAGGGAGGTGAAGGTAGGCATTGTAGGTTGAAATATTCATAAAAGAAAAGTCTTTTAAATAAATGTTTCTAGTATGGTCCTTTTAGTGGATCAGATGTATATTAACTCTTCATTCCATCTCATGGAAAACCTATAGTGAGATATCATTCCACAGGATATATCATTTTTACCTCCACATAGGGGAGTTTTTTTTGATATTGATCTCATTACCTTCGAAAACCCAATATTGAATACATAGTATTGGATAAAATAAATGGAGTTGAAATAAATCAATATAAAATTGGATGATCTTGATTTTAATGGAATCATCATACTTTCAACATCAGTGTAGAGTGATCACTTATTATTATCTATGATGAAATATAATAGCTCGTGTATTTGTGTAGAATAATAATAATTAAATCATATCACTATGAAAATAGTTACCCATTTCCAAGAATTGAGCCTTTTTTTAAGGAATATGGGTGCCCTAGTGGCTTTCCAGGATTGATTTTCATCCAAGCTACCATTACATTTGTGTTGGAGAGGAAAGAATTCTAAAGACAAAATTAATTAGTAGGTAAATGTATTATGTGCCTCCCATTATTCCCTTTGGGGTGAATAATGCCACGGAAATGGTCATGGATATTATAAAAAAGGTATTACATCCATACTTGGACTCTATCATCATCATGTTCATTGAAGAAATCCTAATATTTTACAATTCATCTTAATTACATGATATATGCCTTGATAT
The DNA here is from genome assembly GCA_963277665.1 of Viscum album. Taxonomy (NCBI): domain Eukaryota; kingdom Viridiplantae; phylum Streptophyta; class Magnoliopsida; order Santalales; family Viscaceae; genus Viscum; species Viscum album. The sequence continues at coordinate 553,351,829 of OY728146.1, forward strand.
TTTATATAGCAAAATTAAATCACATCGGCTTTACGCCATTTTTATAATGTGTATCATTTGGATAATGAGGTTCAATTTATTGGGATGTGGTCACGAAAGATAGAAAATTAGTTTACCCAAAAAAGTAAGATATAATTATCTCATTGGAAATACTAAAGGAGGTGTTTGATATTTGATGGTTCCATTGGGTGGTTGTGTACTACAAGTGACACATTTAGTAATATTCTCTCCTTGAAGTTCCCATGACCACACTATCCAAAATGGGAGTAATATTTTAATGGAAAAATAATGTGATGTATTTTTATTATAGTTTAATAATATGTTGAATTCATCCTTCATATTGATATTTTCGGATCCTAGATTTGAAGTTATAGTGTATTTCAATGCATATGGGAATAGATTGGGTGATTTTCTTATACAGGGTGACAAGGTAGTTTTTAATGGGTCACATCAGCTATAATACCATGAGTGTAATTACACTAATCACATATTAGATGTATAATGCATGGTTAATGTGTTTTATTGTTGGTGTCAATACCTCTTTTGTGAATTTATTATCATGTTTATAGAAAATAAGAGTTTGAAATATATATTTTCCCTAGAATAACAAGAATATTCATCGAATTCATTATGTAGAATATATACAAACCATATAATTTGAATTGGATTATAATCCTTATAATGGTGATTGATTTACATATTTTCCTAGTAGAATGATGTAGGAATTTTTAGAGTTAACACCAAAATTATAATGGATGAAAATGAATTTGTATGTTGATTTTTAGGTGGGAATAGTAATGGATCTGGGGGTTTTGTTTTTTGAACCCTTAGTGATTATATCATCATCAGTGGAGCATGTGTGGTCCAATTAAGATATTTATCTATAGTGTCTCACGATTTTTTAGGGGTTAACATCTACTAGTTCTATTAATGGTTAGACATTAGAAAAATTTGGTGTGATTATGTTCCATGGATGAGTGATGGTTACTTATTCAATGACAGTGGAATAGATGAAAGATTTCATACTTTATAGTGGGAAGTATACATAGGATTCTGAAAAATGTATCATCATGATATAATAAAATTATTATGGCCCGATATGAAGTCAAAATATGACATTCATTATCTCCCATTATATGACATATCGTAGAATCATGTATTAGAAACAAATATAGATGGAGTTGATCCATCCATTTCTAATATATATATAGAAGCTGGATGAGGTGATGACGAAATTCTTGACTTGTTTTTTGAGGACCATTAAAGGATTGAATAATTCATGGTCTCTAGTGGATCAGTTGAAAAAGATGGATTACGTCATTTAAATCTAGAAGACAAACTCTTTGTATGAGATATGAAATATCTATGTTCAATAAATCATAGAGATACATAAATATTATTCAATATAGGTATTTGAGAGTGATTCTCAATTCACATCCCAATTCTAGAAATTCATTTGGATGGAAATGTGAACATTATTGAGGGCGAGAATAACCTTTCATCCTCATATCGATGGGTTGTCAAAGATAATGTTATAGTATTTAGTAGATATTCTGGTAGTATTTATTTTGTTTTTGGTTGATCATGGGATGTTCGCATCTCTCTAATTGAGTTTTTATAAAATAATAGATTCCAATCTGGGTTTTACATGGCTTTACTTAAGGCTATGTATCTACAGAGATATCGATCAATATTTTATTGGAATGATATTGGTGAATTATTAATTATTGGGAAGAGTATCATAAATGAGACATCAAAGTGGGTGAATTGGATTAATAAATGGAAGGTTATGGATCATAATAATCTATGATCATATATCATACAAAACATGAGAACCTTAGATTTAATTGTTGATGAAAAGGTTTTCTTCAGGGTTCCCATTTTTCAGTCATATGAATTTAATGAATCCTGGGATGTGCAAATTCTTGTACGTATGGACATTAAAGGTAATTGAATGGACTAGTATGGAGGCCCATCAAGTGGATATTCCTTAATGACCTAATGGTTTACATAATTTGTTCCACATGTCACAACATTAGGGTAATGAGCATGATCCTGCACATTTTCTTGATATTTATGATATTGAGCTAGATCAAGTAGTATCTTTGATGAGAGAGCTATTTGTATTCTGAACATAAGTGATAAGGGTTTTTAAGGGAATAAAATTTATATTGTTTCTATTAAATGGTAGGAGATGTGTTATTTTGAAGAAAAGTAGGAGATGGAGATTGATGTTTCAGTGTATTATCCTGAGTTATTTGTTTCATCCACTGTAGAAACATAAGAGATGTCATATGGGTTGGAGAACTGTAACATTAACTATTTAATATATGAATCACATATACATTCTAAAATTTCAAAATTATGACTTATTTTATTATTGAAGCAGGTTGAATGTGTATGGGAGGAAAAAAGGAATGGGTTAATGAAATTCTAATTGTTACAGCATGGAAGGAAAAAAATTACACCACCAACTAGATGAGGGGATTCATTAAACTAATCGTGTAGTCTTTGAATCAACATCCTTACTATAGATAAAACAATCCAAAATTTGTGATGTAATAATAAAGAAGTGAGTCTCTCTATAAAAACATTACTACCTAGTGGCAACTGGTAATCTGGTGGAGGCCGCCACCTCATTGGGGGCATCATCTAGATTGTATTTTTGTAACCGAGTTTTAAGGAAAATTCATAATGTCTTGAAATGCTTTAATTTTATGTTATTATTTCAAGCCCTCATTTAATACAAGAATACAAGGAGCCATATATTAAGATTGTGTGTCCCTCTCCCCCTTTTAAATAATTTTATCTATAACATATCAATGAATCAATCCCGAGTTACCATTTCGATGAATTCTTCATTTTCTAGATTATACCCATACTATTCTCCTTGATCAATTTTTTATCATAGACCTCTTTAATATAGATATTGGATTTTACATGGTCAATAATGGTATTTATTTAACATTGATAAATTTAGAACCTCGATTTAGGGTATTGGAATATACACATTGATTAAACATAGATCATTATCGAATATAGATCTTCCTAGGTTTCTATGTTCTAGTCCATCAATTTGGGTGTGAATTCCTCTATATCATGACCCTAGTTTTTAAACATGTTAGATCAATAATGTTTCAAATATTTTATTTGGTTAATTTTTATTTATATATTTACAATTATTGTCAATTATATTTACACTTATTTTAGGAAACCATAAACATTAGCACATGTTATATGGGTTCTGACCACAGTTTTAGTTGTGCATGTTTTTCCATATGAGATCTAGGTTTTATTTTTGATCTTATGTGGTGAGTTTTTATCCCTCTGAAAAATATTCTTGTCATTACTATCATAATTATGTTGATGGTTGTAATTATTTCTTGAATTTACTTTAGGTCTAATCATTCATTTTTATCATGTATCGTACGTGATGATCTTCTATCTTTTTACTAGAGAATAAAGTCGATCTATATGAACTATACCCCAAGTGGGATGTGTTGGTATCTATTTCATAAATTATTTGGAATTTCCCCTCATTAGTGATGTTTCAAACATATTTCTGGATAATTACATTTAGGGGGAGGTGTCATTAAGATGGTCGATATTCATTACAGGTTGGAGTTGAAGCATGAGAGTTTGTATCTAAATATTTGGAATATGTAAAATTATTTTCTGATTTAAATATTTCATACCGGTATGAGGTATAATTTAATCATATGTACTGTGGTATCATTTTCACCTAGATTAGTGGTCATTGGTTGTGGCATATAGACTATTGAACTCAAAACCTAGTTAAAAAGTTTTGTGTGATTATTGATTTCAGGACCAGAGTTCTAATAAAGGGAACTAGAAAATTGGTTGATAGAGGATTTTTTTAGAAGGAAGATACATGCCTTTTAGGATAGACCATAAGGTTTATGTTATTTTTTTAAATTTTATTATATTTCATTACATATTACCTTGATCTATGTCTTGTGGGAATCCATTCACTTCTTATTTTTGGTCTATGTTTCTCAAATTATATTTTGATATTGCAGGGTTGGTAATTCTTATTCTATTCTTATATAATGATTATAATTCATTATTATTTTTATTTATTTTTGTTCACATACTTTATTATACTCTAATATATTATTTGTAATGTAAAAATTGTCAACACACAATATTCTATTTACACTCACTGCTAGTTGAAACATTATTACATACAGAGAGGCTTACAATTGTTTGATTAGAATTATAGATAAAACATTGGGGTTTGGGTCTGAGTGAACAATTTATAATCAATTATTAAAAAGAAAATAGTTGTGAAAATTTTATTTTCATCATCATATGTTATTAGAATCAATTATTTTAATAGTATTTGTTTTTTAATATATGTGTAAATTCATGTTTAAGAATTCATTTTAAATTATTATAAGATCATTATATGTAAAATAATAGTTGTTCTATAATGATTAATAATGTTTTATTTCATTTAATAAGTATTTTAGTTGTGATATATGACTATGATGTTAATAATTGTCCTGTTTCCATAATTTTAATGAATGAGGGGTGGTATCTTAATAATATGTTAGATATTGATATTATCATTAAATAAAAAAATTAATTATTATTTACTCATAATTTTCGATTATTTGTATTAGTATAGTTTATTTATTTGTCAATGATAGAAATATATTTCATTATTTTATTTAGGAGGATAAAACGACCTTATCAACAACATACCATTATTAACTGGTGAGTATGGTTAATAAAGTGAATATTTTTGAATGATATTAATTTCCAAATCATAATAATGTTGTAAGTGTCATATAAATAATTTATTTAGGATTTTAGAAACAATCATGTATAATAATGGTTAAAAATTAAAATCACCATTCATGGAGGTCATTGACCACACATTCTCATGAGAATGTTATTGTTTTTATGATGGTTTAGGAGGATTATAAATAAAAAAATTTAAAAGATTTGAAGTTGTCATAAAATTTTTTAAATTAAATTTAGTATATTGTTGTATTGGAATAGTGCATTCCTAGAATTAAAAGGGTAATAAATCTGGGACCCTTTAGTATGAAGTATCATTAGTAATGATTCATATTTTGGAATAGTGAATTCCTAGAATTATCCGGTACATTTGTAAGAGGAGTTCTGCCCAAAATTTTCATGAGGTGAAGTGATGTTATATCCCATTAACTATTACTAGGAATTGTTAAATATGTTTTAATGTAAGGTTTTTATTAATAAATAATCATATTTACTTCCCCAAATAACCTAATGTGATTTAGGATGTGAAGGAAGGGTTTTGTCCTCTAAGAGATCCTCCAACATCATTTCCCCACAAGTCATTGTGTTCTTTATAGTGATGGATTCATATTGGTATGTCTTAGTTTATGAGTTACCATTATGCCACAATTATATTAAATTTACAAATATTATATTAATAATTGTGTTGATTATAATTTGATAAGTGGATGATAAATCCATTGGGGATTGGTGGAAGTGTCTGCAAATGATGGGAATATTTGTTACCATGGATATAGGGTATCTTGTGATCCTGAACACATACTATTTATTTGAGTTTTTTTAAATTACATTTATTAGATTATATCTTATATTATTTTTAATTTAATTTTATTTTATTGTCATTTTATTTTTTTCATTTAATTTTTTCCTCAGATGATGTCAGAAGAGTACTAGATACCATCCATGTGTTTTTTTCGTGGTTCCAATATGGCGATGTTACCAAATGAGTTCTTTAAAAATGAAAAAACAACCATGATTAGTTGCCATGTTTTTTATAAAATAATTATATAAATTTTATATTTAGGTATGTGTTATTACCTGATGGTGATTGATGGATTCTAAGTGAACATATATGACTTAGAAAAAATATTATTTTTTTTCTTGGAAGGGTGTAAGATCTTTATTGAGACAGGTGATTCTTAGTCCATTAACCTATGATATTATTAATGGTTATCTAATATGTTATATTAGGATTGAAATATTAGGATAATAACCATTACATCCTAATTTTTTGTTGAACTTCATATAAATATTATTTAGTTAATTATGAATAAGTATTAATAATTACTGAAACAAGGGATAATGTTTCTAAATAGATTTCTAATGGCCATGGAAGACTATTATACAATATATTTATGTTTTATTCTAATTATAAATGATTTATATCATGTGATTGTGTATATCCCTTGTTGACATGTTTGATACATGATTACTTGTGTGTGTATACTGTGAGACCTTGTTTGATTCATGATCACATGTGGGTTCATGTATAGCTCATATAACCAGGTTTAATTTTTGGTCACATGTGTTTGGATGCGTATCCAAAGATACTAGCATGGATTCATGATCACATCTATGTTCCATTGTATCCCCTAATACCCTATGTGATATTGACCACATGTGTGTGTGAGTGAGTATATTATGAGAACTATTCATGAAATTTATCACATTGGTGTATGAATGATTATAAATTGAGACACGAGTTTGATATTAAATATAGGTCTGTGCATGTGTAGCCCCGTGAGACATATTCTTGACATTTGATTACATGTGGTGTGCATGTGTATCCCACGAGACATATACTTGATGCTTGATTGAATGTTGATTTTTTATGGTTTTAAACCCCATTATAGATGATGTTATTTTTTCTCATTCATATTTTATCTTTGTTTATGGTATCCCATCATTTTTATTACATATAATTTCATTACACTTTACAAATAAGGGATCTTTTAATTTTTGTGTCTTGGAAATTAGTTACATAATACATGAAAAAATAAAATATCATTCTAAACAACTTGAATGGTATTTTAATAGGTAAAAATTAAGTATAATCACATCATCTCATAACATTGGGACATATATTAAGGGAAAGGGTGATAATATAGCCCAAAAAGAGAAATGAAGGGAAACAATTTGCATGTGTTCATAAGAATTATCAATAATAACTATAGAAATACTATAAAGGCTTAAAAAATATGAATATAATAATAATAATACTACTATTTATCATAAATTTTAAATGTGTATAAAAAATTTAAATGATACATTCATAAAAATAACACTAGGGTTTCTTACTAACCTATCATAAAAATACTGTTGTTATTCACTAACTAATCATAAAACTAGACATTTTTAGAGATTAATTTAATTACCCAATACATCAATGATTTATCAGTGTAAAACCTTAATATGTAAAAATTAATGTGATCTAAAAAAATAATAATTAGAATTTATAGAAATAACCCAATGAGAATATAAGAAACTGTTTTCGTAACAAAATCTTTTTTTTAGAAAGTTCCTAATGAATAAGATCATTTCGTCATTTATAACACACGGAAAGGGAAAGAGGGTTTGATTTGTGTCATTAATAGAATAAAATAATCCATTTTTTATATTTTATAATAGCCCTATAATTTATAATGTTTTGGGTATTCACAAAAATAATATAAAAATTAAATTTCATGATCATAAGAGATAAATTTTTAGAAGTAAAATATACATCTTAATGAGAATAAAATGTGGTTTAAAAAAAGGATAAAATGAGTTGATATAAGGCTATCCAATTGAGAAAAAATATAATATTTATGTCAATTAATGAATGAAATGAAAATAATAAAATATCTTCTTAAATTTTAAATACATTCCACAGAAAAAGAAAAATTAAAAATAAAATGAAAAGTTTTTATTTTATTTACCTTGAGGGGTAATACCTAGAACACAATGATTAAAACCATTGGAGCTTGAGGAAGTCATGGGATGAATCATTTTAAGGTAAAATAGTCATATATTAGTGGGGGATTAAGTGGGATTGAATGTAAATATAGAAATTTGTGGGTATGTAAAGGGAATGTGGGGGATTTGTTTATTATTTTCAAGATAAATGCATTGTACACCTATGTAGTAGTAATTAAAAAACATTGAATTTACCGTTGTATTTTACAATGGTGTTGTAAAATTGGAGCATATTTTTTATACTTTTACCCAAATATATTCGCAAATATTTTTATATTACCTATTTTGAAAAGTAAAATTTAGTTTCCCACAAAATATTATTTTTAATTTTATGATTCCATTTTAGAAATTGGAAATTAAATTATATATTTCGAAATTGTTTTCAATATATTTATATACATGATATCAAGAACATATAATAGTTTCAGTCTTATGTTATGGGTAACTAATTGTTAAATAAAAATTACATAATTTTGATGTCATTAAACATAAAAATATCTCAAAGTGTAAATTTATTATTCACCGAAAAAACATATTTTAGAAAAATATCATAAATTCGCAAAAACATAATTTTGACAAGATGATTTAAAAAAATATATTTACTAATTTCATATTAATTATATTAATATGTGAATTTTTAATTTTAAATTTAAAAATCATTAATTTTTATACAAAATAGTAGATGGAAAATGCATAGTAAAAATTATGACACTTGAAAAAATAAACATATTCTTTCATTTATTTCTAAATAATATTGTTTTTCACATAATATTTTATTAAAGTAATAATTACTAATAATACCGTAGTTTATTATAACAATTTTACCTTTTGTGAAAAGTAAAATTCAAATTTAAAAAATAATTTATCAAATTCCATCTATATTTATTAATCAAAACTAATATTAAAATAGGATTTATGGAAAATCTTTATTTATACATTGTAATTACACTGTTAAGTAACTAGGGAATTATTAAATAACCCCTTATTATACATGTATTTTCCCTAAGAATATAGTATGAATTGTTGGTAGTTGTTTATGGTGTCTCGACTAACATTGACCTAATGGTAATCTCCACTAGCTTCACCTTCTCCTATAAGATATTTCATTAACGATACACTTGTTGAAGCTTTTTGTGCTCATTGTCAAGAGTGAACCAAGTTAGTGATACCTTCATCCTAAGATTAAAAATATGGTATTAAAACTAAATGACTCTAATGGTTTGCAACATCGACTCACTTTCAACCGCAATTTTCCTTTATCAAACATTTTTTTATAAACTCAAACAGTAACGTTAAAATTATGATATATATTATAGTTACCATTTGGCATATTGAACAACATCCATAAATAACCAATGTTGATAATTTACCTATGGTCATATAATGGTCAAAAACCAAAAGAAAACATTTTAATTAGTAATCAATTCATTATTAAACAGATATAGTTTTGTTCTATAAGAAATAATATTACACACATTTTAGAAAAACAATTATCAGTTAAAAAGTATAGGTTGTTACATTCATCCCCACTTATAAAATAATTACAGGAAAATTTAACACATTTCATCCATTGAGAAAAGGTGTATGTTTTTTATCAACCTCGATTATTCTGGTTCCCACATCACTTATCCATATTTTTGGTACCTTCACAATACGTTGACATTATGGGTAGTCTTGTTGCATAGAACCTTGTCTCTATGTTCCATGATCTCCATAGGATTCTTCACAGAATAGAGTTCATGTTATATGTGTATGACCATACATTTATGTACATGTTAAGAGTCAAGTATGTACTTCCTCGGGAGAGATACATGGAATACATCCTGGACATTAGCTATCTTTCATGGAATTTCAAGAAAATAGTATACTTTTCATACGCAATTAAGGATATGAGATGGCCAATGTACCTTGGGGTGAGATTCTCTTTCTTCCAAAACTAAATGACTCTCTTCCATGGTGATATTTCATGTAATACCTTTTCACTAACATCAAACTCCAAATCCCTTCAATGTATGTCAGCAATATTCTCCTGCCTACTATGAGAAAACATTATGTGTTATTAGATGACATTAACATTTTATGTCATATATTTCAGAAGATTGGTCCCATGATGATTTATCTTTCCATATTTATCCCAAAATATAAGAGTTCTACAATGATATCCATATAAGTATTCTTAGGGTTCCATTTTAATTCCCAAATAGAATATGTTTCTATACAATAACAATAAAAAATTGGAGATGTTTATCCCATCTACCTATTGATTCCATTTAGCATGTACTGTGGATTTCCTTAAGTGTTTGAATTGTCCTTTCTACTTGGCCCTTAGTTTGAGGATGATAGGTCGTACTGAAATTTAATTCATTATTCTGATCATGTTGATGACTTATCATGAATTTTGAGGCGAACCATTGATCATGATCAAGAACAATATTATATGGAAATATATATAGTATTACCACATTCCTCACATATATCATGGAAATTTGATCAAAAGACAAGTATACCTGGTTACAGATAAGATGGAAATTCTTTGGGAAAAGGTACACCATAACCTACATCCCATTGTATCCATTGGATAATTTTGGGAGGCCAGTGAAAAATTCAATAATGATATTGTCCCACATACATGTTGGTATGGGTAGTGGTTGTAATATCAATTTATGTATTTATCTATTTTCCTTCACATGTTGACACATAAAGAACCTTGTAGTGTATTAAGATATCTTCATTTTCTTATTATATCTCTAAAAATGAACATGAAGGTCCATATATATTTTAATACTTCCATGATATATAGATAATAGAATTCTACGAGCTTCATCCATCACCTCCTTCTTTATTTTCAAAATAGTTATAACACTTAGTCTGGAAGTAAATTCAAATACAACTCCCTTATTAACACTGAACTCATAAAACAATTCATTCTTTATAGCCTCTATCTTCTTCTATATAAAATGATACTGTCTTCAATATTTTTTTATATTATCTAGTAATGATGGTTGAGAAATAAATTGTGATAGGTTTGATAATGTCCCTTCTCTTATGATTCCTATTTCCAATTTTACTAGGTATTTGATTAATGTATTACCTTAAATCCTTACCATTTACTTCGCATCACATTCATTTCTATTTAAGGAATTAGTGACATGGTATTTTTTTATAGGATGATAATTAAATGAATAATCATAGTCTTTAATGAATTCCATCCATCTACTATGTATTGTGTTCAATTAATTTTCTATGAAAATATACTTCAAACTTTGTTGACCAATGTGTATATCAAATATCTCCCAAAAAATATGGCGCCTTCATAAATCTAGATAAAAAACAAACACATAAAGATCATGATCATGTGTAAGATTTTTATTGTCATTGGGCTTTAACTATCTAGATACATAAGAAATCACCTTGTCATTTTTAATGACGATTCACCCATGAAATTTCATATATGAATCACTAAAATTAATGAATCCTTCTTTTATAGTGTGAAAAATATCATGGGTTTAGTAATCTATCTCATCTTCAATTATTTGGGGATTTCATTTCAACCCTTTGAACATATAAACATGTCCCCTTTGCATGTTAACTTGGTTAGTGGATTAGAATTTCAGGAAAAATTTATCACAACCCTCGAAAATATCCCATTAATCAACAGAAACTACAAATCACAGTTACTATTATAGAATGGGGGAACTCCTATAGAACCATTATCATGGTAGGTTTAACTGATATTCAATCATTGGATATAATTAACCCCAATAATGAAAATCACTATAATGTGCCTTTTCAAATTATTAAAACAATCCAAATAGAATCTCCTTCTTCATAGTTCTTAATAGAACCCTTAGATTCTCCTCAGTGTCTTAATGAACTTCATATAATATTGGAATATCATATATAAAAACTACAATAATGTTATCAAAGTATTATTTAATGAATATATTAATCAGATCCATAAATATATAAGGATAATCAGTTAAGGAAAACAGTATAACAACAAACTCATAATGGCCATATATTGATCTGAAGTTAGTTATTGTGATATCATCTTTCTTTAGACTCAATTAATGATATCTAGATCAAATATCTTTATTGGATAAAAATTGATCATCATGATGGTTGCCAAATAAATCATCAATCCGCGGAAGATGGTACTTGTTCATTACATTGATCTTGTTATGTTCTCTATAATCAATGCCTAGTTAAATTGACCCATCCTTCTTATTTAAAAATATAGTTGGTTCCCTCCATGGAGGCACACTTGTTCATATAAAAACCTTCTACAAAAAATCATTGATTTTGACTCTTTAATTCCTCAAGCTCTACTTTTTCTATTCTATATAGGGTCCTTGATACCTTATTTGATCCATGCATGTGTTAAATGAATAACTATATCGATATTTCTAGGGGAGTTCTAGGTATCTCCTCATGAAATATGACTAAGTATTCATAAATGATGCAGTCCTATCTTATTCATATACATCCATTTCTTTATTCATATTCCCCCATAATCTCTATAGTGAAGGATATAAGAGGTTCTTTTAGATAAATATCATGTAGAGATATATCATTTTTGATAAACAATAGGTTTTCTATTTAGGAATACTCATAATTTCATGATTTTGTAGTTGATCATAGCATTATACATTTTGAGTAAGTCGATCCACAATTTAATGTTGAATTATAGCATGGGAATGATTGCTTGATATACAATGATATTATGATCACCAAAGAAAATACTAGAGTTTATATACACTATTTATTCTTGGATAATCCCTCTAGATGTATTGATATATTAATCAATTTCTATAAGTTTAGGGATTGATTAAATATTGTTTGTAAACATGGAAGAAATAAATGAATTTGTAGAAGCATAATCAAACAATGTACATTATAGATTTCATAGAATTACAAGAGTACATACCAAAACATAATTAAAAGATTAAACTTTAGTTATTATGAAAAAAAATCAATATCATTATCCCTTAACATATACTAATGTTTATGGTTATTCCCCTGCATTAACATCAGATTTGGAGAGTGATTTGAAAATTTCCTATGTTATCCAAATATGAATCATTGAACTTATGTCATGGAGTGAACCATTATCCATTTTTTAGTGTTGAGAAGTTATTGCTTCACCTTACTAGTATATATTTGAGAAATATGGTCATATCTTCCACACTTGTAAAATTTCCCTCTCTCAAGCAAGCAGTTCTAAAAATTATTCTTCCGTCATTTTTTGCATGTGGAATGTTGGAGTTTCATTCCCTTCTTCTATGATCAGAATTACTCATTATGATTGTATCCAATGATATCTTATATTAATTTATATTTTAAAACCCCTATGTCTAACCATACTCCAGAACAACCATCATAGCACTTTACACTATCTTCTCATAGTTTTCATAGTCTTTATTGGATAGATTATTCCATAGATGGTGTATCAGTACACCAAATAATCTAAAATCCATTCAATTATCATAAATTAAAAGGATTGATATTTAGTGATAAGGCCTTTTAGTGTATATATCATAGCACCCAAAATATTGGTTTTGCTTCTACATCTACTCTCTGAATTCCTTCTCCATTTTTGGTCACATCAAACGAGTGATTTTTTTGAACAATGTTCCCCAAAACACATTCCATTACATATATTCAATCTCAATTATTTATTTATTAATTAGTTTCCACTAATGATATGTTAATACCTCTAAGAGGTACACGTCTAATGCGAATTTATGGTGTTCAAAACAATATACTACAAAATAAATATTTTCTATAAAGATTTTCCAATTTATAGAATGAAATGGGTCAACATATACATTAATATTAATTATTTGTTCATGCCTAATGGATTTTAGGAAATGCTTTTCCCCTGAAGGAGAATCTGTCCTCTTATCTTGATTTAGGTTATTTCTCATTACTCGAGTCAGTTGATTTATCATCCTCATGAAGTTTTCTACTCCAGATTTCATTGGAGGGAGTTTAGCACCTCGTCTATTGTGGTAATGATTTAAAAAATTCCCTATTTTTCATTCCATTTTATAAATGATGAAATCCTTTGTGAGAAATTTGTTTCATTTAATATACATATATTTATAAAATAATTATATGTCATACAACATAAGTATTTTATTTAATAACCATAATTATATTTTATAAATATCCTTTATAAAGGATCAAAATATGCTTGTAATTAACTAATACTATACCCCAGGAGGGTTAAACTAGGTGTGTAGTAAGTAATGTAATTATGTACTAAGTTTTGTTGAGCTAGCCCCAACACACCTTGTCATATTTTTTACCACTATATAAATTTGTGCAAGAACTACATCCACAATTTCATATCAAGAGAGGGTCTTCTTTTCTCAGAAATCAATTACATGATATTTTCACAGAATAAAAGGATGATAAACTCATCGCTATGGTTTTTTATAATGTTTTGAAACCCTTATTTACACAAATAACTTCACCAAACACTAATGAAAACTATATAATTCCACCATTTTCTTACAAAACATTAAATAACATTATACAATCCTATGATCTTTTAATGTTATGTTTTTTCTAAATAATGTACATAATACATGAGAAAATAACACATTATTCTAATACACTTGAATAGATTTTTAATACATTCATACAATGTACAATTCATGTATCTCTTAATCTAGTTACATGCATCAAAGGAAAGTGTGAGCATAATTCGCAGTATTGGAAAGAAAGAGTAAACTTTTACATGTGATCATGATAAATATCAATAAGAGAATGAGTAATATCATAATGGAGTGAGAAACAAGCATATCATAATAATATTAATATTAATTACAATTAAAAATCAGAATACATCATTTAAATGACTCCTTGATAAATATACCACCAATGATTTTCACCTAGGTGTCATAAAAAATTACCAAGTTTATTCACCAAGGTATCGTAAAATATTTCATCATTAGAGATTAATTTATTTAACCAATTAATTGGAGAAATATAAAAGAACACCCATAATATTTCTTATTTAAGGTTATCCAAAAAAATAATTTTAAAAAAATTCATTAATAACCTGTGGAGAGTAATAGAAACAAATTTCGTAACAAAACCATGACGTTTAGAAATGTTATTAATAAACATGATAATTATTTCATTTATGAACAGAAATAATGAAGTGAGGGTTTTATTTATGTCCAAACTGGAATAAAATTAAATTTATTATATCTTTTCGAATAATCTTATAAAATAAAAAGGTTTTGTTATTCACAAAATTAATAAAGGGGACTTCTTGATTAGAATATAGAAATATTGATCAGTAAAATTTGTAGCATAACTGGTATAAAACATCATTTTAGAAAAGGCTAAAATGATATGGGAAAGGGGTATCTCATGGATAAAAAAAATTTTGAAGTAAGTTATTGATAAAATATATATCAGAACATTGTTTGTAATATTTATGGACCTTCGTCTAAAAAATGGGATTTGAAAGAAAATATAATGTTTATATTTCCTCTACCTTGAAGAGTAACTACTAATCATAATATATTAAGACATTGAAGGATTGAGTACATCATGGGAGGATACATTATATTCTAAAAATATTTTAGCTTTATGGAGTATTAAATTTGAGAGAATGGAAATTGATAAATTGGTTGGTATTTATAGAAATAGTGGGGGACTTGATTATTAATTATCAAATGAAGGAATTGTACATATAGGTAGTGGTAATTGTAAGTCCATGGGATTTTAAATGGTATTTTCCAACAGTAATTGAATCATGGATCCTATTTTATGTATATGTATTCCATGACAGTCTTGCATAATTTTATATGATTTTTTTTTCAAGGAAAATTAACATTTCCCAAAAATATTTTTTTTTAAGTTATAGATGAAATTTTAAAATTTGGAAGGTAAATAATAACTTTTTAAATTGATAAAAATATATTAGACTACATGATTTAAAATAAATAATATAATTTTAGTCGTGTAATATAATTATCTAATTTTTAAATCAATATGACAAAATTATGATGTCATTAAACATACCAAAAAATTTGAACAATGTTTCTTCCATTCACAGAAATACAATGTTTTCTTAAAAAAAATTCATAAATTCCCATGATCCTTATTTAGACATGATGAATTAAACAATTATTTTTATTTTATAATACTAATTATCTAAATATGATAATTCTTTTAAATATAAAAATCATTCTTTGTAAAAAGTAATCATAGATTCAAAATGAAACATAAAATTTCTGACACCCGAATAATAATAAAATAATTATATCATTTTTTTAAATAATTGTTTTAGAACCAAAATATTTCTTTAATATAAGTATTATTCATAATATTGTTGTTTATTATAATAATTATATCTGTTCTGAGAAGTAAAATTTCTTTCTAAAAAATCAATTTATCAAATTGTATCTGAATTTATTAAGCAAAACTATTATTAAAATAGAATTTATGGGACAAAATGATATTTATAATTAGGAATTACTCATTTATATAACAAGTTCATTGACATATACCCCCTTAATACACTTGAATATGCCTTAAGTGTATGATGTGTAATATTTATTTATTTTGTGGAGTGCCTAGGTTAACATCCTCTGAGTAGTAATCTACACTAGATTAAACTTCTCTTGTATGTGATTTTGGTCAAGCTTCACATGTTTAAACTAGACAAGGGCTTGGTAAAGAGTGAATCCCAGTGATGATACCTCCATCACTTGTTCTAATATATGTGATTAAAATGGAATGAGTCTTCTGGTTGTGGTCATTGAATCATCTTTCTGTATAAATATTCTTTTTTCTGAATCATTCTTATAAACACTAAGGATAATGTTAAAATCATTTTCAAGAGCATAGTTTCTAATAGTCATATTGAACAATAGTCATAATTGAAATACTATCATATAAATGTCAAAAACAAAAATGTCACATATCTATTTATACTCACTTTTTTATAAAATACATGTAGTTTTTTTGTATAAAATAATATAAAAAACTATTCCTGGAAACAATTAGCAATAATTTTTGTTGGGTGATTAAAATGTTTTACCATTTTAATTATAATTTATTCTATAGTTTAGCATGCATATTGAAAAATATTAACTATCCCACTAGAGGGGGATGTGTCTGAGAGATATCGCATTATAGGTATTTATAGGATATGTATTTTCTATAAAATTGAGGGGAATATGTCAGGAGGAATGCAGAAATTCATTATATCATGAAGGTGAAGAAAGAACAACTGGGGTTCCTAGTGACTTGGTGAGTACATGACCACTCAACTTATTGGTGTCTATTTCTTAAATTTTCATTGGATATTATATCTTATTATTGCCTTTTTTTATTATCGATTTTACATAGGATAAGATAATAAAATAAACATACAATACTTTTACCAGATAGTAACTAGTCATTGTTGGAGGTTCTCTAAAAAATTGTACTCACCCAATGTTTAAGTTACCATGGGATTTGGGTACCTAAGCAGCCCTCATTATTTGTAGTTATAGGTTGGGATTAGGCTCATGTTTTTATCTTTGAGAGGGATATGTCACAATTATTCTTGAAATTTTGGTGATTCAAGGCCTTATGGTGGATGTAGATCATCATCATACATTTATTACATGTGTATATGATTATTTTGGTGACCAATCAGTTCCCTATATTCACATTTTACCATTTATTCTTATGTTTATATATTCATTCACTATATATTTTTTGGTTTTTTTGTTTTGTAGGAAATATAATTGAATATTGAAAAATGTTTTATTATTTATCATTTATTATGAACTCTAAACAAGGGTGTAGTCTCCCCATGATCCACCATAGGCCCTCAAAACATGTATGTCGCCTCTGGTATATGTAGAGGCATGAATGAGGTCATGTTTCGATCTAAAATGGACCCAATGATTGATGTTTTGGTGCTACAAAATTATATCATTTTGTGTATTTTTCCATATTTTTTGGTGTGGAAAATATATTACATAAGAACGTATCAGATCTGATTAAAAAAATTTGCCCGATGCATAATGAATACCTTTCTCAATGGAATTTTAGATTTATAAGGAATGATATTAATGCTTTTAGTTTTGAATATTATTGTTCTATGATTTCAACATATTTTACAAAAAATAATTTTTATTATGGGGAATTAATATGGATCATAATTTTGTACATATTATCAAGAGGAGTTCTATGCATCAATGTAAACATGTATGGTTTACATGACATATGTTTTTCTTATGCGTGAGTGTAGTGATGGAAAATGTATCAACATCATAAGTGAAGAAAATTTATTATATGTCTACATTTATTAGTTATTAATATAATGTTATTCAAAATAACTGAAATCCATGTCAAATGTTATTTAATTCATGTTAAAGATGATGATGTTTATAGAGATAACAATGTATTACCTATTTATAGAGGGGGTGAAACAAACCATGATAGGGATTTTTTGGGAAACAATATCCTATATAATTAATTTTTTTTAGTGTACATTGGAACAATATAATTATTGATGTTTAAGAATATAATCAATGTGTATTTATCAATGTAGCACTTATTAGCATATTGTCTAATTGAATTAGGCATCTTGGGCCTCAACATGGATATTCTCAGGGAAACAATAATATAATGTTTGTGGGGACATTACCTAGTGATGTTTTATTTGTTGATAACCTTAGTGATACAATGTTATAGATTTTTTTAGAATCCTTATGACCATGTTTATATTACTCTAGATATAATAATTTTAGATCAACGTACTCCTTAGATGTAACCCAATTGAAAATGTCTCTAAGTGAGGGAATAGTTAAGGTTAGCACCAATGTGGTAGATTTCATTGATTAATGTGGCCCATTAATTTGAATAATCATTGGAACTATTTCTGATTAATCTTTTTGGTTTCATTTAAACAATAGACTATAGAGGACTGTGAGTGAAAGTACTAATGATGTGAGTTTTGGGATCAAATGAGGGATCCTTTAGGAATATGACCATTTATGATTTCAGTGTGACAGCAGAAGATTAGTGAGAACATAATTTTTGGAATTTTGGTATAGAGTTACAAGAGAGTGGTGTTTTAAAACATGGTGGATCAATGATTGAAAATTATTTTAAATTTTAAAAATGATCACATATGGTTCTCAGTTTGGGTAGATGTAATTACTTACAGAGTGTGGATGACAAAGAGGCATGCATGTAAATATTGGATGTTTTTGAATATCATGAAACTAGATTATGCTTAATAAAGGATAGTTCTATAAATCCAAGACTCGAGTTAATTGATGATTGATAATTTATGTAATTAGTTACACATGGAGTTAGATAAATTGGTAGAAACATGGTTGTGAGTGGACCACTGAGATTGAATCACATTCTTCTAATGAATCATTAGTGCATGTGGTGGTAGGTTACTAACACAATAGATTTATTGTCACCATTGGATTTCCAAAATGACATGTTCAGTGTAAATATTTCACGGACCAATGAACCATAGATATATTGTTTAATAGATTCCTCCCTTGGGGGAGATGACATCGAAAATGTATTATGCTACCGATATGTGGTCAGCCTGAGTTTATCTTCCATATAAATTCAATGATTTTGAGTAGGAGATATCATATGTGGAATGAAACCTATTTTTAGAAAAGTTGTAACAATATTGTAGTCTACTAGAGGGTAGAACTCACTCCTAAAATGGATCTTTTAATTTTTTTAGTTGCATTATGATTAATCTATGTATTCATCGTGCATAGTGTATTTCATTGGAAATAGGGGTAAAAAATTTTCTAGTGTAGTCATTATGTTTTGTTATAAACTAGTATGGAGAGTATAGAATGTTATATAATATGAAAATATATTATAAGGTGTCTCATATAGTGTAGATAATCGATATTGATTCTAGTGAAGTTATTATCCTATGGAAAAGGACATGGTATTGAGTAACAAAAATCATCGAACAATCGTGTGACTTTGATGATAGGAGTTTAAATTAACTTAGAGTATTAGATTATATGGTGATGTTATGATTCATGATAAATATATGGTACTAGATGGAGGCAAATATGAGAATTATTGTTAGAGAATATCCGATATGATCCAAGAGCAAGTCAAATCATTCATGAATTGGTGAATTATAGGATACTTATAGTCGGTGTGAGTTATTTGTGAAATAACCAAGGAAATCACATGAAACAATTTCATATAATGATTAGGATATTTTATCAGTTTAATGATTCCCTTTAGGCTAAATGAATCATGATCTATAAATTTTCATATCATTTGTTCTCTTGGTCCAGTATATTTGTACAAAGTTGTTTAGAAGAGAATTTACTTTTTTATTCTACATGAACCTATCTATGTTGGGTTTAACCATATAAATATCATTTTATTTTTTATGATAATGGTATTGAGGAATGGATGGGTCCATTGAGAAATTGATAAAGATATTGAGATGTATCTAGTTAGAAGATAATGAATGGTTTACTTTGGAATTATTAATGTGTTTTTAAATAAAATTTAACCCGTGTTGTGGTTAAAAAGGTTAAGGGGTGAAACCCTATTTCTATGTCTGATTTTAGGGAAACCTAGGTGATGAAACATAATTATGTGATTCCATATGGTGAAAATTATTTGGCAGCACATGTAGATGGATACGTGATATTTGTATGGATAAGACCCTACTTGTGTGAATGTTTTGTAGAGAAACTTGGTTTTAGGCAATGAGTTTATTTTATTATTCATCAATAGGCATGCATGAGCAATTTGGGAAATGTTGGAAAAATGAGGAAAAAATTGAAATCCTTCTTTATATTAGAAATGGTAAAAGAGGGAATATGTTGGGTGCTTCATGTGATACATTGTTAGTGGTCCCATGGACATTGGGGGTGGAACTTTTTGTAGTTGATTCCTAGAGTGGAGAGAATCATGGTTTGGTGAATTGGCCTTAGTAGGTGCAGCCTTATGGTTGATACCCCATGAGCATAAATTAAGGCAATGTTATGAACAAATCTGAGATTCCATCCAACTCGAAACCTGACCTGGTCCGAGACAAGTATTGAAGGGCTTTCCCGATCCCCACGGCCTAGAAACTTCTACCTGGGTATCAACATGCACTTTATGAAATATTTCCCCCATGATTATTACAATAAATACCCCATGAGAATAAACCATCATATAACTAGTAATCATAACCCAATGAGATAAATAAATATTTGTATTCCATTTTTTTCAACATTAACCAAAACCCAATATATCTTAATGGAATAGGTACAAAAAAACATAACAAAAGCAACTATATAAAAAGTGGTTTATCACCCTAAACCAATAATTAAAAACACTTGTAATATGTGGAACTCTAGTAACATTATCCACCATCACCACCATGACACAACTTTCTATACTAAGTTCATACAGAACAATGTATACATACACCCAAATGTGTATATTGTTTTGATCCAAATCCTAGTAGGATGGCACCAAAATGAGAAATCCCATTCTATAAAATTGAAGTCATGTAAACATATAATTTTTCATATAAAAATTTGAATCATTAAAAAACACTTTAATGAAAAAGATTTTTAGGAATACACTTTTAAGGAATGTATTTATCAATGAATCTTTTCTTGAAATTAAAATGAACATTAGGATCACTGTATTCTAGAAATTAGCACAACATAATATAAGCTTCATGTCACATGATAGAATTATGAGAAATACCTATAGGTAATAAGAACTAGTAGTACCATACTTTCAATTCACATTGGTGATAAAAAAATTTCCAACAAAGACCAGTACCATCCTTGGGATCCCAAGGACCCATGATCTCAATGTCATAATAAAATATCAATAGTTTCCTTGTGTATGCTCCAAAAGAGGATATCACATCCTATTTTAGAGTGGATATATCACATGATTTATTGGTGATGTGGAGTAAATCCTTCTTGAATTATTCTGGCATGAACCCTTCTGAATCAACTAGTGTACTAGTTCTATATCTCTCGCTAAGATACTGATGATTCCCATTCTTCACAAATAAATATCACAATTGACATAAATTATCACGTTCACATACATAATACAACACACTAAATCACACAAGGAAACCCTGTATTTTACAATTCACATTGATCCACAGATCAAAAATTAAATTGAAACATCCATTATCCACAATCAAAGAAACTATCCATTTCGAATGCTTATAAAACCCATTTGGAAATAAATTTCACACATCTTTCACTATTAATGAAACCCATTGGGAAAAACCACAATAAAATTACATATAAAATATACCAATTTTTCATGCACAAAGTCCCTTTCAAACCCATAAACATTCCTAATCCATTTGAAAACACTTTTCACATTTCTTAAATAATTCAAAAACCATATTTTTGTGGGAAAACAATGAAACAAACATGGAACAAAACCCCCTTATTTTAGAATAAAATACCAAGACATTAAATCGTTCAAACATTTAAATCAATTTTAAAACACATTTCACAACATTCACAACAATTATAAAAACACATTAAACAAGAACCACAACAAAGAACCTATAAAACACAATCATTTTAGTCTAGAAAATATCTTTAATCCCATATGAATCTCACAAACAAATTAAATAATAATTTACACCATATAAATAAACCATATTTCACATTTAATAAACCATAAATGTATTCCAAACTCGTATATTAATTTAAAAGTATTTAACCACCTATCTCATGATTGGAAAATATTTAAATCCAGCATTGAACTAGAACCTCACCTAAAAAAGAACCTATCAAGGAAATATGGAACAAAACACATAAATATTTTCCCAACAACATAGAATAGAACACTAAAAAGGTTGAACAACCCACATGAAAAGAACATCCTAAATATTGAGAAAGAGAAAACCAAGAAGAAGGAATTAATCCAGAGAAAAGAGACATAAATGAAGATTTTCTGAAGAATCCCCACTAAAATCACAAAATATTTTGATAAAAAAAGCTCCAATAAGTGTTTGAGGAAGATAAAAAATCTAAAAATTTTATAGGGTTCAGATTATATGCATTTAGGGTTAATTATAATGAGTTATGTAATGAGATTTTATAGTTTTTTATGACCTATGAAGGTCATAGGGTTATCTTGAATGGTATTCCAAAAATTTCCAAAACTGTGAATCCATCATTTAAACTAGTAATTAAGATGTACAATTTCATGATGTGGGGGAGAGGGGGTGCATGTTAGTGAATTAATCCGTGTTATAAAGATAATGCCTCTATCCCAGACACACAATTTCCTTTGGGCAGGCACAAGTTTTCCCTTTAACAGTGTTATAGCCATGTTTCACCTACTGTAAAGCCTAAAAAACCATTTTTTTCAAAAAAACAAATCATAGTAAATCCAATGCGTAAATATAACACTATATATAGAAATTGGAATTCATGAATTAAACATCATAGATGTGAAAATTATCAAAATAATGAAAAAATTATTTCTTGGGAAAAAAATCATATGTATAATGAGAGAAAAAAATGGATAATTCTCCGAAACCCAAGACTTCTACTCACATGTCTCTTGAAAATTGTCACGACCCGCCCTCAGGGTCCGTGCCGTGACTACCCCAAGCCCGCCTTCCATAGGCCAGGGGCTGGCGACTAGCACCAAGGCGTAAATCCCGGTAAAAAGGGAAGGCATTGCCTTTGTAAAGTAAACAAACACCACAGAGTAAGCAAGCGGAAAGTAAACACTAAGCAAAAACAGAGTACAACTAAAAGTGCGGAAAGTAAAAAGGGGCCGGAAATACAAGCCCAACTGTAAAGTGCAACTCGAAAGGAAAAACAGCAACTGAAAAGTAAAGCTGCTACGCCGAGCTGTCCACTGGAAATCCCACCAGAAGGGTGAGTACAGATAGCTCCTCTGCTCCTCGGATCCCGCCGCCCACTCCGAGTATGTCCCGCCCAGTGGTCCACCTCCGGGTACCGCCTCGTCGTATAGTCCGCCTCCAGGTACCGTCCAGTCCACGAACACTCGGCTTCTGTCAGCACTGTCCGTCGTCTGCAACCAACACAACGAGGTGCGGGCATAGCCCGTGCAGGGGTGAGTATAACGATACTCAGTATGGACCCCGAGACCCTCAAGGTCTCACTAAACCAACAAGGATAACCACAAAGAAGATCTCAACAGATAACCTCTACTTAGGTATATGCCCATACATATACCTAAGTTATCAAGTAACCCATCTCAATCATGAGGAAACACAAGGATTGTGAAAACAACGGATAACCACTACCCGGGTATATGCCCATACATATACCAAAGTTAGCAAGTGACCCATCTCAATCATGAGGTAAACACAAGGTAAAAAGTCTCAGCTCAAACCTGGATTTTCATTATCGAAACTGTAACTGCTGAAGAGCTCCGTCTCTGGAGTGTACAGTGGTCCTGTCACGACTCAGAGATACTGCTCACTAACCTAAGACTGCTGAGGTACTCCTCCTGTCGAGTACTGCGGGTTTGCGGCCAACTACCTGGCGCTCTGTCCGCTGAGGGTCTGTCGCCAAATACCGGGCGCTCGCCCAAATAGCCTACTGAGGTACTCCTCCTGTCGAGTACCGTGGGTTTGCTGCCAACTACCAGGCGCTCCGTCCGCCGTGGGTCTGCCGCCAAATACCGGGTGCTCCGTCCACTGGGCTAGTCGACTCACTCCAAGTCGAGTCGGTCAAGCAGTCGTCAGGTCTCAGCCGGCTACACGGTCTCCGTACTCTGCACGCTCGTCTCCGGGAGGGTCCGCTCCACGAGCTACTGGTCGATACTCCAAGTATCACAAAGTCCCGCAAAGAAGTATCTCAAAAGACCGTCTTGTCATAGGGGTCTCAACGCAACAGACGGCGCGTCGATCGGACGCCCGGTCTGTGAGTTATTAGCTTTTTCGTCCCAGGGGCCCGGTTGGTTTCGTGTGCGAACCAATCCCGGCCGTATCACAACTGTACCCTGAACTTCCATAGGGTATACTCAAAGGGACCGTTACTCAACGTAATCACCAACGCCGCTGACGGTTCGTCAAACGAACGTTCTGTCTGAAAGATATCAGCTTTCCCGTTCCAGGGGCCTGGTTGGATTTCGGGTGCGATCCAACCCGGCCACTACTAACTGTATCCAAAACTCGGGCGAAGGATGCCAAAAGTTCCATATCGTCAACAGGAAATCAACGCAACAGATGGTGCGTCGATCGGACGCCCGGTCTGAGAGTTATTGGCATTTTCGTCCCCGGGGCCCGGTTGGTTTTTAAGGCAAAACCAACCCGACCGTACTCCACCTGCGTCCAAACCTCAGGCGGAGTATACCAAAAGATCCTTCTCACTAAGAGGAACACAACAAAGCTGACGGCACGTCAATCGGACGCCCGTAGCTCAAGATATGAGCGTTTCCGCTCCGAAGGCCCGGTTGGTTTCGTGAACGAACCAACCCGGCCGAACTCAAGTAATCCGAATCCTTGAGTGCGATATACCAAAACGACCGTCTAGATCCAAGGATCGCGTTGCCGCAGACGGTTCGTCATTCGGAGGTCCGAGGCTCATGATATGGCCAAATGACCGAGACTGGTTCGAAACTGGGGGATCGGGGTCCGGACCGACCTTGCCCGACCCCCCCCCCCCCTGGGTTGGCCCGGCCGGCCGGCCGGCGGCGGCGCGGCGGCCTGGCGCCGCACGGAGGGTGTACGCGGGGGGCAATCAAGCCCCCGCTTCTTCAATCGGCGGCGCGGCTATGCCGCGCCGTTTTGTCAAACAACGGCCCCCCTCCTGGGGGCCCGCTTCATGGAAAAACCGGGGGGCCTCCTGCCCCCCCTCAAGGAAACCGCCCCCCTCATTAAGAGGGGGTTTTTGTGAGCCGGCCAGGGGATTAATTCCCCCGGCTTAATGCCATCCGGCCGGCCAGCTGGCCGGCCGGTTTTCACCAACGGGACCGGAAATTCCGGTCCCGCCTTTAGCTTCCGACGCGGGCGGCCCGGCCGCCGGTCTTCTCATCCCGCCGCGGCCCGGAACCGGCCGCGGTCTCCTCGTCCCGCCGCGGCCCGGAACCGGCCGCGGTGTTCATCGTCCGGTGCGGTGCGACGGCACCGCGCCCCTTCGCCGCGCATTTGATTCCCTTCGACGCGGCGCGACGGCGTCGCGTTCTTCATGATTCTTCCACGGCGCGGCGCGACGGCGCCACGAAATTTAATCATATTATTATCCGCGTGGTGCAACGGCACCACGCCACTTTGCTTCCACCCTCAAGATAGAACAATAAGAACGATGGAGGGGGGTTCGGCCGTGTTCGTGCGGTCCGGCCCCCTCACGTTAAAAATAATAACTCAATTTAAAATATTCAAATTCCTCACGTTAGTCATGTGAACCATGAGCAAGAATAGAATAATTAAACAATAAACAAAAAACCCCTACCTTGGGTATAGGTTCGAGGATTTTCCAACGTCCGCGGAAGTCAACGTCGCGGAGATCGGGCGTCGCGGTCGTCGTTCGTCAATTCCGTTGACGAAGAGATGCGTCCGATGTGATACGTCATTGACGAAACTTCTTATGTCGACGAAGGGAATCCGAGGAGGAAGCGGTGTTCCCTCTCGTTGTCACGGAAGACGAAGAAGAGCGGAGCGGTGTTCTTCGTCGGAACTTGAGCGTTCTTCGTCGAGTTGAGCGTTCTTCGTGTTCTTCGTCAGAGTTGAAGAAGAAGAAGAAAATCTCCCAAAAGCTCTCAAGATGGCCAAAGTGTTCTAACCCCTCCAAATAAAATAAGAGCTTATTTTATTTACAAACCTAACAAAAGAAATTCAAAGGTTTGAATTTCAAAAAGATTAACTCCAAAATTAAATAACTCAAGTCATTAAAGAGGGGTTAAGGGAGTTAGAAGAAGATGAAAGGTTGGGAGCTTCTTGTGGGCCCCACCGCACTTAATCCTCCCAAGGGAGGTTAAGTGGATGTGGGTCCCACTTCCAACCCCCTTTGGTAGGTTTAATCAAGTTAAAATAAAATTTGTTCTTCACAAATTTTATTTAACTTAAACTAAAAACCTGAAAACTAACTTACAACCCGCAACAAACGCAACTTCCGAAAAGGTCTCTTTAAGTGAATATCGGCGGTGCAAGTTCATCGGTGCCCTCAGATTTCAATTCCGAGCACCGGATCAAAAGTTAGGAATTCCCGCTCGTTCGTTCACTGAACGTACCCGAGCCAAACTTCGGATATTGATTCCGGGCACTTCGGGCCTCGGAATCAGGAGCCGTCTGAAACCGAGCTCTTGTAAAATTCTAAAGAAAATTAAGAAAAAATTTCCCTTGAATTTTACGGGTCTTTACATTACTCCCACCTCAGGGCTTTACGTCCCCGTAAAGATACATCGAAAACTAGGGAAACAAATGAGGGTACTGAGCACGCATCTGAGCCTCCCACTCCCATGTGCTCTCATGGAGATTTCCGTGGTGCCATCTGATGCGCACAAGAGGAATCGATCGCCCACGCAAGACCCGCTCCTGTCGATCCTCTATCTCCACCGGGACCTCCGTAAAAGTCGCCCCATCGTCAATGATGTGTGTCGGGTCATGCACGTATCTCATCATCTAAGAAACGTGGAAGACTTCGTGCACCCGGTGCAACTGAGGTGGTAGAGCCAGGCGATAAGCCACCTTGCCAACCCTACTGAGGACCTGGAAGGGTCCGATGAAGCGCGGAGATAACTTGCCGCCTCAGCCAAATCTCCGAATACCACGTCGAGGTGAGACCCGCAAGAAGACGTGGTCACCATCCTCGAACTCCAATGGCCTCCGCCTCCTGTCAGCGTATGACTTCTGCCGGCTCTGTACTGTCCTCATCCGCTCCTGGATGACCTGGACCTTCTCTGTCGTGGCCTAGACCACCTCCGGTCCCACAAGAGCTGGAAGATTTCTTCTTTGCCGACAAGAGAAATCTGGTCTCATCCCCAGGATGAACCACATTCTTTGCCTAATACAGTCAATCCTAACATGGATGATACTAATCCATACCAAGGATGACGTCGTAAGGCCTCGACGCTACTACCAAGAGATCCAACCGTTACTCTCACCTCCAAGTGTTGAGTCACACTGTCAGCATCAGTGTGTGGTAACTGGGTCTCCTCCAGTAGATGTCTCACAAGTGAGGGTCAAGTCAACAGTCAACTAGAACCTCTTAGTAACAACACAAAAGAGGACAGGAATGGAAACATCACAAAGTATGCGTCTTTTATTATTGCAGCTCATAATACAAAGATGCTACACAAAAACAACATCAACATGGAACTAGAAGTACAAGAGACGTATCCACTAGTTCCGCTCCTGTCCACCTGCTTTACTGTTGCTCAATCATTTGTCGATGCCTCTACCTCGGTGGCTCCCCCAAAGCCAGCGGATCGAGGAGTCGGACAGTCACGTGCCAGGTGACCCTTTCTGCGGCATGAGTAACACAACCTTCTCCTTGCACGACTAGCTCTGTTCCCTCTCCGGGTGCCCCGCACCACCGGTCCTAAAACCCGAGATCACCCAACTACTAGTCTGGTCCTCCTGGACCTCTGCATCAACTGTCTACTGCCCACAGATGACTCGGCTTCTGCTCGAAAAACACGCGGCAAAGGCAGCAGCTCCTAAACACGATCGGGGTGTAGAGTTACTGGCACATACTCCACCCTGAAGAAGGTCTCAAAGTCTTCCCATGTGAAAGCCATCCCATCGCAAAACTGGAACAAGTGACTCCACCACCGGCCTGCTGCTGCCTGAAGAAGGCTGGCAGCAAAGGTCACCATAAAGTCTGATGGCGTCCCCACTAGCCTGAAGACTCCCACCACAGCCTCCAGCCAATCCTCAGCCGCCTGCGGTTCCGTCTCTCCCCTGAACCTGGGTGGCCTCTGGCGCTGGAACTCATGCAGCGCACTCAAGCGTCGTGCATCGTCTACTGCTGGGGCTGGTGGCATCGGTGGCCCAACGTATGGTAGTATCGCTGGTGCCTCAACTGCAAGAGGGCCCTGTACCGAAGCCTCGTCGCTCGACAGACTATCAGTACGCACATACCTCCGGGCTCTAGCTGGTCGTCCGAGAAAAAGCATCTTGAAAGAAACAACGTAACACGATCAAACGGTTATACCTGGTGAGCTGACCTGGTTTGAGCTGTTTTAAGGGGGGGAACCTTTGAAAACACACATGCAATCAGTGTTTTCGTGCACAAAGACGTAAATCAGTTGTCAGGGTCCTGGTGTATGGATACGTCGGCCGCCCGCACCAACACTGGACTCCCTGAACTGAAAACCACACTCGGTACTCTCAACACTATTGCTTCACAGAAAGAAACATCATAGTTATAAGTTCTGCGGTAGAACCGAACTCCTTTGATAACAATTTGTCACGACCCGCCCTCGGGGTCCGTGCCGTGACTACCCCAAGCCCGCCTTCCATAGGCCAGGGGCTGGCGACTAGCACCAAGGCGTAAATCCCGGTAAAAAGGGAAGGCATTGCCTTTGTAAAGTAAACAAACACCACAAAGTAAGCAAGCGGAAAGTAAACACTAAGCAAAAACAGAGTACAACTAAAAGTGCGGAAAGTAAAAAGGGGCCAGAAATACAATCCCAACTGTAAAGTACAACTCGAAAGGGAAAACATCAACTGAAAAGTAAAGCTGCTACGCCGAGCTATCCACTGGAAATCCCACCAGAAGGGTGAGTACAGATAGCTCCTCTGCTCCTCGGATCCCGCCGCCCAGTCCGAGTATGTCCCGCCCAGTGGTCCACCTCCGGGTACCAATTCGTCGTATAGTCCACCTCCAGGTACCGTCCAGTCCTCGAACACTAGGCTTCTGTCAGCACTGTCCGTCGTCTGCAACCAACACAACGAGGTGCGGGAATAGCCCGTGCAGGGGTGAGTATGACGATACTCAGTAGGGACCCCGAGACCCTCAAGGTCTCACTAAACCAACAAGGATAACCACAAAGAAGATCTCAACAGATAACCTCTACTTAGGTATATGCCCATACATATACCTAAGTTATCAAGTAACCCATCTCAATCATGAGGAAACACAAGGATTGTGAAAACAACGGATAACCACTACCCAGGTATATGCCCATACATATACCAAATTTAGCAAGTGACCCATCTCAATCATGAGGTAAACACAAGGTCAAAAGTCTCAGCTCAAACCAGGATTTTCATTATCGAAACCGTAACTGCTGAAGAGCTCCGTCTCTGGAGTGTACAGTGGTCCTGTCACGACTCAGAGATACTGCTCACTAACCTAATACTGCTGAGGTACTCCTCCTGTCGAGTACTGCGGGTTTGCGGCCAACTACCTGGCGCTCCGTCCGCTGAGGGTCTGTCGCCAAATTCCGGACGCTCGCCCAAATTGCCTACTGAGGTACTCCTCCTATCGAGTACCGCGGGTTTGCTGCCAACTACCAGGCGCTCCGTCCGCCATGGGTCTGCCGCCAAATACCGGGCGCTCCGTCCACTGGGCTAGTCGACTCACTCCAAGTCGAGTCGGTCAAGCAGTCGTCAGGTCTCAGCCGGCTACACGGTCTCCGTACTCTGCACGCTCGTCTCCGGGAGGGTCCGCTCCACGGGCTACTGGTCGATACTCCAAGTATCAAAAAGTCCCGCAAAGAAGTATCTCAAAAGACCGTCTCGTCACAGGGGTCTCCACGCAACAGACGGCGCGTCGATCAGACGCCCGGTCTGTGAGTTATTAGCTTTTTCGTCCCAGGGGCCTGGTTGGTTTCGTGTGCGAACCAATCCCGGCCGTATCACAACTGTACCTTGAACTCCCATAGGGTATACACAAAGGGACCGTTACTCAACGTAATCACCAACGCCACTGACGGTTCATCAAACGGACGTTCTGTCTGAAAGATATCAGCTTTCCCGTTTCAGGGGCCTGGTTGGATTTCGGGTGCGATCCAACCCGGCCACTACTAACTGTATCCAAAACTCGGGCGAAGGATGCCAAAAGTTCTGTATCGTCAACAGGAAATCAATGCAACAGACGGTGCGTCGATCGGACGCCCGGTCTGAGAGTTATTGGCATTTTCGTCCCCAGGGCCCGGTTGGTTTTTACGGAAAAACCAACCCGACCGTACTCCACCTGCGTCCAAACCTCCGGCGGAGTATGCCAAAAGATCCTTCTCACTAAGAGAAACACAACACAGCTGACGGCACGTCAATCGGACGCCCGTAGCTCAAGATATGAGCGTTTCCGCTCCGAAGGCCCGGTTGGTTTCGTGAACGAACCAACCCGGCCGAACTCAAGTAATCCAAAACCTTGAGTGCGATATACCGAAACGACCGTCTCGATCCAAGGATCGCGTTGCCGTAGACGGTTCGTCATTCGGATTTCCGAGGCTCAAGATATGGCCAAAAGACCGAGACTGGTTCGAAACGGGGGGATCGGGGTCCGGACCGACCCGGCCCGACCCCCCCCCCCCTGGGTCGGCCCGGCGCCGCACGGAGGGTGTATGCGGGGGGCAATCAAGCCCCCGCTTCTTCAATCGTCGGCGCGGCTATGCCGCACCGTTTTGTCAAACAACGACCCCCCTCCTGGGGGCCCGCTTCATGGAAAAACCGGGGGGCCTCCTGCCCCCCCTCAAGGAAACCGCCCCCCTCATTAAGAGGGGGGTTTTGTGGGCCGGCCGGGGGATTAATTCCCCCGGCTTAATGACATCCGGCCGGCCAGCTGGCCGGCCGGTTTTCACCAACGGGACCGGAAATTCCGGTCCCGCCTTCGGCTTCCGACGCCGGCGGCCCGGCCGCCGGTCTTCTCATCCCGCCGCGGCCCGGAACCGGCCGCGGTCTCCTCGTCCCGCCGCAGCCCGGAACCGGCTGCGGTGTTCGTCGTCCGGCACGGTGCGACGGCACCGCGCCCCTTCGCCGCGCATTTGATTCCCTTCGACGCGGCGCGACGGCGTCGCGTTATTCATGATTCTTCCACGGCGCGGTGCGACGGCGCCGCGAAATTTAATCATATTATTATCCGCGTGGTGCGACGGCACCACGCCACTTTGCTTCCACCCTCAAGATAGAACAATAAGAACGATGGAGGGGGGTTCGGCCGTGTTCGTGCGGTCCGGCCCCCTCACGTTAAAAATAATAACTCAATTTAAAATATTCAAATTCCTCACGTTAGTCATGCGAACCATGAGGAAGAATAGAATAATTAAACAATAAACAAAAAACCCCTACCTTGGGTATAGGTTCGAGGATTTGCCAACGTCCGCGGAAGACAACGTTGCGGAGATCGGGCGTCGCGGTCGTCGTTCGTCAATTCCGTTGACGAAGAGATGCGTCCGATGTGATACGTCGTTGACGAAACTTCTTATGTCGACGAAGGGAATCCGAGGAGGAAGCGGCATTCCCTCTCGTTGTCACGGAAGACGAAGAAGAGCGGAGCGGCGTTCTTCGTCAGAACTTGAGCGTTCTTCGTCGAGTTGAGCGTTCTTCGTGTTCTTCGTCAGAGTTGAAGAAGAAGAAGAAAATCTCCCAAAAGCTCTCAAGATGGCCAAAGTGTTCTAACCCCTCCAAATAAAATAAGAGCTTATTTAATTTACAAACCTAACAAAAGAAATTCAAAGGTTTGAATTTCAAAAAGATTAACTCCAAAATTAAATAACTCAAGTCATTAAAGAGGGGTTAAGGGAGTTGGAAGAAGATGAAAGGTTGGGAGCTTCGTGTGGGCCCCACCACACTTAATCCTCCCAAGGGAGGTTAAGTGGATGTGGGTCCCACTTCCAACCCCCTTTGGTAGGTTTAATCAAGTTAAAATAAAAATTGTTCTTCACAAATTTTATTTAACTTAAACTAAAAACCCGAAAACTAACTTACAACCCGCAACAAACGCAACTTCCAAAAAGGTCTCTTTAAGCGAATATCGGCGCTGCGAGTTCATCGGTGCACTTGGATTTCAATTCCGAGCACCAGATCAAAAGTTAGGAATTCCCGCTCGTTCGTTCACTGAACGTACCCGAGCCAAACTTCGGAAATTGATTCCGGGCACTCTGGGCCTCGGAATCAGGTGCCGTCTGAAACCGCGCTCTTGTAAAATTCTAAAGAAAATTAAGAAAAAATTTCCCTTGAATTTTACGGGTCTTTACAAAAATCATTACCATGATTCCAAGGAGTTCGGGCCAGTGGCATGATCGTACTATTAAGAACATTTTCCAGAGAATCCACAATCTGTACTGACTACGCAAACACTGAAAAGTAAGGCTCTAATTGCAATACTTCCCAATTCAGAACATGAATCAAATATGAATTATAAATTTTCAACTAAGATACATGGAACACATCATGAATTGATTCCTAATAGAAGGGAAAAATCATGCAGTATGACACATTTTTTGATATCTCAATGATCATAGAAGGCTTGAATAACTTAGTGTTATATTCCCTTTATTACTAAGATGATGGTGACCCAAGAGAGGTTCCACATTAAGGGAAACAGGTTAACCCATTGAGAACATCAAATATCGTCACCTATGGAAAAAATAATACTTATGGAGAGTCTTCAAGTTCAAAACGAACTATATGAATAACATAAAATTATTAGAAGTTTTTACACAAGTTTCTATCCCAAATATGATGTTTCACCCATCTTAGACCAACCCAGAAGCCACTGATAAGACCAACCACAAATCACCTCAAAATGATCCATTGGAATTGAGGATTGGTAACTATTATGATAAGAGAACTTAACCAATCCAAAATGGATATACCATGAGCCTCTATTATAATGCAGACAAGCCTATATCATCTCTACCATGATCTTGTTTTCCCTCTACATTTGACAATCTATTTGAGCATGGTATGTCATACTTTACTTGACATGAGATCCCAAAAATTTCCCAAATACCTTCTCAAAACCTTGAGGTTAAACATTGGCCCCTTTCATAAAAAATTGTTAAAGGAACACAGTGGAGACTCAATATTTATTCAATATAAAATCACCCCTATTCATCAACATTAGGGGAATATTAACTAGATTGAAATGGTATGATTTTTTAGAAGGTTAATCACTACTGAAATATAATTCTGTACCCATGGTGTACGAGGTAGGAAAAAAATAAAATCCATGATGACTGAATCCCACATCAAGTAAGAAATAGGTAGTGGGTGATGAAAATCAGAAGGCTTTTGGTGATTTTACATAACCTAATGACATGTATAAGAGAACAATACATTGTATTATATGTCTCAACACGTACAAGGCCATCAAAAATTCCAATTAACAACATAAAACTTATTGTTGGTAACATGTTGAATGACCCACTGATCCTGGTGGTTATCCTGCATCAGCAACATATGTAAGGGAAATGATACAACTAAGAGTCCCTAAAATAAAAACACTTTCTCAAGTGATAATTACCACTAACAAGGCACCTCACCTACATTTATTAACTATATAGAAATCCTGAACAAATAAATATTAGGTTTCTATAAATGAATCAAGTAAATATGGGAAGCTGTTTACTAAAAACTGGCTAAAACAAAACACATCCACTATTCTAATTGGTCTCCCAATACATCTAGAAAAAAAGTCCCATCAAAGTCCACTCATCACTATACTCATTTAATGATTATTCAAACACATCCCTTTTTAAGGTATCTAAAACGACATTACCTTTTATTGAGGTATAAATAATATAAAATTCAAACCCCTAAAGGTTCTCATCCCTATAATGTTGCCTCTAATTTAGATCTTCTTTGGAGAATTATATGACTATGTAATTATTATAAAAATAAACATAATACATATCATTAAAAAATATAGTGATTCATCTTTTTCCATGAATTAATTACTACCACTATCCCTGTGTCATGGGTTGTGTAATTTATTTCATGTGAGAAAAGATTATGATAACCATACACAACCAGTTGGTCATCCTACTTCGAAAAATACTGAATACCAACACATTAAGTATCATAAAAGACGATTTATCCCTTTATGGATTCTA
Organism: Viscum album; assembly: GCA_963277665.1. NCBI lineage: Eukaryota > Viridiplantae > Streptophyta > Magnoliopsida > Santalales > Viscaceae > Viscum > Viscum album. The sequence continues at coordinate 553,386,584 of OY728146.1, forward strand.
AAATGATCCAAAAATGTTTTCTTAACCACTAATAAAACTCGAAAATTTACACCATACACTCGAGGATCCATTGAATCATCACCTGTATATATGTGAGCACCGCGATGGGTGATATAATCTAGGGGAAATCCTGAACAAATAGCTTGTAATTACCTATTAGTCCCAAAATCCTATCATATTGAAAAAATTCATTAGATGATCCCATGAAATAACTACACTGATCTTATTGGTATCTATTAAAACCCCAATTTCTGACACTACATGGCCTTGAAATATCACATCGATGTTCCATAATGTGAACCTGGAATGCATCACAGAGAAGAGATGATCATTAAGGATTCCTAACACAATGCAAAAATGCAAATTCTCCTTCTCTATATCCCATGAATAGACCAGGATGTCAACCAAGAATCCCATTCAAATCATGTCTTTATAATAATGGAAAACTATGTTCATATTCATTATAAATACCACTGAATCATTTTTTAACCAAAAATGCAAGACCAAGAAATCAAAATATCCATTACTAATATAAAAAGATGTTTTCAAAACATCCACATCTCTAACACTGACTTTGTGATACATAAATCACTGATTTATCTTATAGAACCACCTTCACCCACCTTAATATGGTAAAAAAATTTATAAATATGTGGAAAATTGATCTTATTCTTAATTATCACCTTATTCAACTGCCGTTAATAGATTTCTAACTGATTAGAACTATCATCTTTATAATAAAACAATAGTATAGAGACCCATGGATAGATTCTTAAGAGAATAAATCTGTTGGATTCAAAACATTTGTAATTGTATCATAAATTCCATAAACTCTTTGGGGGATATATAGTACAGGGGATGATATATTGGTTGTGTTCGTGATGCCAAATTAATGGTGAAGACCACATACCACTCTAATGGAAAACCTATAAAATTATCCATAAAACCTATAGGAACGCAATCACCACAAGTGGTAATAAACCCTCAAGAGTTCTATCATCTTTCTCTAATGTCAGATACACGATTTGAAATTCAATACAGCCCTATTCTGAAAGGGTTGGTCTAGCACATCATAAATGAGGACCCAATAACACTAGAAAACATGGGGTCCACCATCATGTTCCACGAAACATACATGTTGCCTATATCAAGCAATACGTGTCTGAAACCAATCCATCTAATATATACTGAGGATTACATGAAATAAGTCCATATCCAATAATTGGAAACACCATTCCAAATCATCCCTTAATAGAGAGAGTAATCCTGAATGAAAGCCGAACCCCTGATCTCACATCATACTAAAAAGAATCGTGAACTCCATCAAATAAGGAATCATCTCTATTGGAAACTTTAACACATCCACAAGAAAAGATGAATTAAAATAAATTTAGGCACCCATGTGAAACAAAACAACAACTAATGATGATTTAATAAGAATGGTACCTCAAATTATCATAGGCCCTTCATCTGATTCCTGTAGTTCACATTCCACAACATGAAGTTACATCAACTCTACATGATATGGATAATGGAAAAATCCTTGTAGCTCTTCTCTGAATGAAATATTCCTATAAGATAATTCATCCCTACAAACATGACCCCCAAACCAATATCCCACTATCCTGGTTAGTCATAACGAAGATAGGGTTCCTTCGATAGAGAAAGATCCCACATCACTCTAATATGGGACTTCCACTTTGAAAAAACACTACAAGTGTCCCATCATTCCTCACTGATTTCATGTTTTGCGAGGGGATGAAAACAAATATCACATGATTCATGCCTTCCCAAATTGATGGAACATGACCGAACTAATTCATGAATCCATAGACGATGTTAATCCAAAAGGATGGCCTAAACTACCCACTCTCAAATTCTCTTGCCCATCTAGCTTTCTCTTCCTCTCAAATAAACGTCAACAACCCAAATCATACTATGATCTAGATAAATTTCACTTACCTCCTTGATAAATATAGACCATCATAGAATGATCAAAAACTAAGGCATATGTTTTTTGAACAATAATTTGTAGGAAGCGATTTATAAAAGAACCCCATCTCCAACTTTTGTAGCTTCAGTTTGTCATTTCAAATGACATCGGGTGCCATCAAAATAGACAATATAATGTGTTTGGCATATTCCATCATGGTCTGGTCTCCCCAGAAAAGCTCCAAATAATCCCTGGATGAGGTGAAAGCCAAAATTTCATGATAATACTACACTTTATTGAAAATTTTGAAATCCATCAAACATATCTACTCACGATTACCAGCTTTCACCACTGAGTCCCACCACTTTTGACTAGGACCTTCCATCATGAACGATTCACACATCAGTATAACTACATCTGGAGTCACAAAATACTCTATAAATATATATATCTTCTCATGAAACTCCTTACATAATCATGTTCTATACTACCTTGAAATGAATTAGGCTCGTTGTTGAGGAAGTCATGTGATTTTACCCTTCCAAGACATGTTTTAGCATCTCAAACCTAAGAAAGACTGGACCCAGATCTATTCCTCAAATCATTGACAAACGAAACCACTATTTACACTAAAATCATTTTTATTCTTGACGGAGAACTCTCTCCATCCTATTCTCCTGGTTTCATAGTTATTCTCATGGAAAAAATCATTCTACAAAAAGAAACAACCATAAAGTATAACCATCAATACCTCATAGTTAATATTGTTAGTAATAATAAAAAACACCAAACACTCATATAAATAAAAAAACCATATCCATTATGATATTAAGAAAAAATAAGCCATTCCAAACTCAAATTGTGTCTATATAAATACTATAGCATGTACATCTCACCTAGAGGATAAGTCAAATCAATTACCAACATTCCATGGGCAATTGAGATGTATAATGAGTTGTGTTAGATAGATATCCTACACGCAACTAGATACTGAAAACCCTATAGTACTATAACCTACATATCTAGAATCATCAAAAATAAATTCACCAAACAAGATGGAAACCCTTATCTGATACAATTTTTTAACAAACCATGTTTGGATGCCACCTAACCTGATACTCGACTAGGTTTGAGACAAAGACTGAATGGCATTCCCATTCCCTAAAATATGGAAACTAGTTCCTAGAAATAAAAAATATGATATGGGAATATTTTCTCACATGATTATAACAAAAAAACCAATAGAATAAAAACTTAAATAGTCGATAATCATAATTAAATGAGCTACAAAATTTTTCAGATTTAATGCTTTAAAAATTTAAACAAAAACCAAAATACCTCAAATAAATGGAAAAAATACCAAAAACCTTCATCTATCATGAGCGATATCACCCGTAATTCACCACCACTAACACCTGCAAGGAGTAGAACACTAGAAGCATGATCCACCAACACCACCACAAAACAACTTTTCTTTACTTGGGTCAAACATAAAACATTCCACATACACCCAAAGGTGTATGTAGGGTGTGATAAGGGTCCTAGAAGGATGCCACCAAAAATGGAGATGTAATTCTAAAATATTTTATGATAATTCAACATGAGAAATTTTAGAAGAACATTTTAATCATTTTAAAAAAATTATGGAAACAAATTTTTATGAAATTAGTTTTAAGGAAAACCTTTTTCATGGAAGCTTACTTGAAATGAAAATTTACATAAGTTTCACCATATAATGATGGTTAGAACTATATCATAGAAGCATCATGTCACAAGTGTGAACCATAGGATATCCCTATATGTAAATATAATATTTGGGACCTAAGGTACATTACACCATAGTGATCTAAAATCCTCCAATCAAAACCATAAGAATCTTGATAAATTAATTATAAGAGTTGAATATCTCCAAAGGACCAACGATCGCCATATCATAATCCAAAACCAGTAGCATCAACATGTAAGATCCACTAGAGGGGATATTATAAAAATTTCTAGTGGTCTCTAAATATGTCAAATGTTTAATTTGTGTTATATTATCAATCTTGCTAGAAGAATTCAGGTCTCACCTGCTTATGAATCAACTAGAAAACTATTTGTAGATTTTCCACCTAGATACTCAAACATCCATTTGTGCTAAAATTGCATTTGATAGTGAAAAAAACGCCACTTTAACATAAATATTCAAATAATAATATGAAAACTTTGTAACCACCACTTTGATGATTCTCATACATCCTAAGTCAAAAACTAACCGAGAAACCACTATAATCAATAAAAAGAAATACATTCAATTTCACAAACACAACAAAACTATTCAAAAATACATTTCTCTACACTTTCAAACATCATGGATCCTTTTTGGAAAACATCATTAATTGTTCATAAAAATTCAAACCAATTAAATCGTAAAAGACCCATTTAAATACACACACATACCCAATACATTTGAAAACATGTTTCACATTTCTTACACAATTTTCAATGAAAATGTACGATGAAAAAAAACATGGAAAAAACCCCATTTTTTTACAAATCAGACAGTCAACAAAATTTAACATTAAAATCCCATTGAAAACACATTTACCACCTTTTAATGAAATTATAAATATAGTTTGATGAATCACCATAATTAATCAAGTATAAAAAAATAATAATTTACCTTATAAAATCAATTTCATAATATAATATTCTCAAAAACACCATTAAGGGTACTTTTGAAAGTAAAAATAATCGATAGATCACATTTAAACAACCACAAAAACAGGTAATACTCATCTAATAATTTACAAGCATGGAACCACCTACCTCAATATTTGAATGTTCTTGAATCTAGTGAAAACCCACAACCATATCTCAAAAAGACCATTTAAGTGAAAAATATAACAATAACCATCAATATTCCCCCAATATACACATGTTCAAACCCACACATGATCAAACAACATGTTGGGAAAATATAACCAAAAAGGGAGGTAGAGAAACCCAGAAATAAGGGTGAAATCGAGGTCCAATTAAATTTATTTATGATTCGTTGATGAATACACACAAAAGTCACCGACAAATGATTATCCATGGATTAAAAATGTTTGGAGTAAGCTCCCTAGTATTAAAATGTATTAGGGATCACATTTGAGGTGTTTATGTTTAAATCTGCAAAGGGAAATAAGGTATGTTTCCACTTTTCAAAGATTTGGATATGTCACATAGTTATCTAGCATTGTTTTGCAAACTATGGAAAAATGGTGTGTCACTCACTAATTAAGAGAATTGAATAAACATGGTTACATTATGGTGTATGGACACAAATATCCTTTCTATGAATCATGGATTGTCCCACTCTCCCAAAAACATATTTTCCTTTGGACGGACACATAGTTTCCCTGAATGGTGTGCCAACCGTGTGCCACCTGCTGTATAGCCCCAAAACTCCATTTTTTCTATAAAAATCATAAATAACCAAGGGATAAAATCAAAACAAAAAAATAAACAATGAAATACCTAAACAAATATGTATGTTATAGGTCAGTAGTAGAAATTTTTGAATATTGTGAGATATTGGTATGGTGAGAATTGACATAGTGTTTTATTAATAAGTGAGTGTATGGATTGAATTATAATTTATTATACTAGGATTAAAACATGAAGAGTGTGATGGTTGTCTAGAAATGAGCATAACATTATGGTTATGATTTGGTGTTAAAAGATAAATTGCAAGGACCTCCTTATGTAAGGTTATTAAGGTTGATTGGGTGGTGCAATCTATATGACACCAAAACTTATTGATGATGTGAAGCACTCTACTGGTAGATAATAATGAACAACATCATTAAATCATTAAACTTTGAAGGGAAATTTAAAATTTTCACTTTATGGATAGTTTGTTTTGAGAATAAAAGATATTATTTTTAATATGAGGGGTTTTATTTCATTGAAGGATATTTTAATGAAATGCATGTGTCTTCATTGATTTCAAATTGTTTGGGAGGGAGATTAAGAGAACATAAAGGTGTTATTGAGTAAAAAAATAACAGTTTGTAGGATTCTAAGAGTCATAAATTATTTTATAGTGTGAATTATATTTTTCATGACCTTGATAAGTTTTATCCTAGGTTTTCATGATGTAAAAGACTGTTTATTTCCATGAACTATTCATTGGATGCATTTTGGCTGTTTTTAAATAAGAATAGAATTATATAACTAACTTATATATGTTCTGTAATACCCATTAGTGATTTTGGATATAAATTAATCCTTTTTATCTTAGGAAGATCCTCCAATGTTGGTTCCTCCATGGTTTCTGTGTTTTTTATTATGATATGTTCCTCCTTTTATGAATTAGTTTTTAAAACTTTGATGTACCAATTCATTTAAAATTACCCATTTTCTATAGAAATATTGGTCATATATTAATTATAGGATTAAATGATAATCCCATTATATAATTTTTTAATTGTCATAGAATGATGATTTTTTATCAACAGGGATATATGCTACTCAACATGGATGAATGCTTGCCACTAATGACATTTTCATTTAAAATAAATAAAAAAATTGATTAGTAATATGTTTCCAATTATTTATATTAAATTTAATATTGTTTTATTGTTGCTTGATATGTATTTCGACTAGGATGAGGTTGTAAGAGAGTTTCATATCATAAATCGGTTGACATTCATGCTTCCCTCGATTAGGTGATATAATGAGAATCATTCTGAAAATATTCATTTCTCGTTTATTTATGATAGTACTTGTAATCATTTATGTAATAATAATTTGGTTGTATTTATTCAAATTAGAATTTCTGGCATGTGTCCAGACCACATGGTTATTAATGGTGGAAAAATTTACATCTATGTCTTGGAAACTGTAGATGGGAATTTTGGGGATGGGATTTTGATCTATGTAGTTGTTGGTTTTCCCAAGTATTTTATTTGATGTTATTATTCATTATTATCTATTATAATACATTATTATGTACATGTTGGGAGAATGCACCTTAAATCATTATTTTTTCATGAAAATCGAGTATTAATTTATTTGTTAATGATATATATGTATTAAATTATTTATCGAAGCATGCCTAATGTGACCAAAAATGAGCTATGGTTGACGACTGATCATTTCACACTAGCTTTGTAACACCCTAATGTATTTATGAGATACATTTTTTCAATTTCATTGATTTATTGGGTTGTAAGATACACCAATATAATCATACACTACGTAGAAATCCTTATCATATCTTAGTATATTCAACACTATGCTTGTATTATGTTATACAAAATGTCATGTTATTTTGATAGATTTTATTTTAGGCAAGACTGAGATTAATAAAAAAAGAAAATATTTTTTTGTTACTTTATAACCTATCAATTATAATGGCGGTTTTGAACAATATTAACTATATTATAAAAAAACTCACATCTATATATAATCATTTATTTATTTTTAATTAATTATGAATTAAAATAAAAATCTTTTTAAATAAAATTAAATTATTTTCTAAATAAAAATTTAAATGAAAAAAGGTGTGGTTATAAAATAATAAAATCACTCTAGATGAATTTTATTAATGAAATATATATTTAATATATTAAAAATAATTTTTAAAAAATAATAATTTTTTTTCTAGACATGATATAATGAAAAATTAAATTTTTTTTAGATAAAAGAAATATTTTCCAAAAAGGTAGTTTTTCCACCTTTTGATGGTGCACTGATTAGAGATGAATTTTTAGACAAATTAATATATTCTATTGGAAAAAATACAATTCTTATTTGGAGGTAGCATATAAAAATTTACATTGGATGAATTTTTGATATTTTTCTAATATGTTTAATGTTTTTATGAATAGTAATAATATACATGAAAACCACAATATTCATTGAAATAATTTATATGGTTATGTTATATTATATAATGGTTTTAAAATTTAAATATGTTATATTTTTATTATTTAATATAATTTATAACAATGTAATAATTTTAACATTAATTATTTTTTGTAAATACATTTTAATATTTTGAAATGTTTAATCTTTGAAAACCTATTTTCTCTTTTGAACAAAAATATTAATTTTATATTAATTTTAGAAGAATCTTTGTTTTGAATTTCAAAATGTATATGGCATATTTGAAATATATATGTCCAAATTATGTCAATATCCATATTTTATTTTTGGTTATTATGAATACAAACATCAATATTTTTTGTATTAATACAATAAACATTTTAATGGGCTAATAAAGGGTAGAAATAATATTATAAAATAAAACTAACACTTATCCTAATATTATTGGATAAATTTCATTCGAACACAATTATCCTTTGGTTGAAATGTTATCTTTTGGAAGCCAATAGTACAGAATTAGGAATTTTAATTTTTTTTATTTTATTAAAAGTTAAATATGTCTTACATAAATTTTAATAACAATATCATTTTTAATATATTGTCATATATAAGCTATGTTCGACAATATATTATCAATTTTAATATTTTTTTTATCAAGTTAAATTAATTTGAATTTGGGGAAATAAATATTAACCTTAAAGGATTATACATTTATGATGCAAAAATGATTTAATTGATGTAAAATGAAAAATAATATTTTTATTAAAATTATAACAACCATTAAAAGAAAAAACACCTAAAAAATCATATTGACCAATAATATATCATCCATAATCATCCAATAGTCAATTTAGTCACCATATTTAGCCATATGGAAATTATTATGATACTTATAATATTTTATTTAAAGTGATGTTAAAGTTTCCAAATTATTGTTTTAATAAAATTATCATTTTTAATATAGGAATTTCTAGAGGATATATTCAAATATAAATCTTTATATTAAATATAGAAGACTTATCTTCTTTATGGTATTTTATTTTTAATTTATAAAAAATATCTATTTTAAATAATTACAGAATATTGATGTACTAATAATTTTAATAATCGAAATATAAATTTTATATTTTTAAAAATATTAAAATAAACATATTTCAGGATAATTAATCATTCCAAACAATTTTAATAATTAACATGACTATATAATGATATAATAATTTATTTTTCTATTTTCACATCATATCATGATATTTTTCAAAACTATTGAAATGAATAGTATAAAAAATGACTATATTTATATTTCTTCATATAATGTTTAATTAAATTATTTTAGAATCATATAATATATTTAGAAATATAAAATGAATATTTTATCATTTAAAATAATCATTATTTTTCATTTATGACCTAATTGACAAAAAATAATTAAGCATTACACTACATTAATATTGAATCATTCTTACCTTAATTAAATTTAAAATAGTGTAACTATGTTTTAATTAAAATGATAAGGTATAAATTGAAAACACAAACTTGTCTAAAATTTATTTCTGGATGATATTACAACCTTATCACATCTGTTCATTTAAATATGTAATTTTAGAGGTTTTTTGAATGTATTATTTTTTTATAAATTATATTTATTGGGTGTTCCAAAAGTACCCCTCATAATAATTATAAACGAGTACATCCTCTCTCACTATATCACCTCACTCTGAGCCATTAAGTGCAGATATACCATTACTATTTCCCTTATACACAACCTTAATTACATTATAGTGGCTCTATTGTTCAAAAATGACCAAATCTACTACCTTTAAGATGATATCTAGAGGGAACTCATTGATATAGATGTAATCTCCACTACCAATTCTGTCAAAACTATAGCTTCTAATACTTCAATTCATGAGTTGTTTACAACAAAAAGTAATTAATCCAGTATAAATTATATTTTACTATTTTATTATGTTAATTTAATAACCATATTATATATTCTATCCATCCTATGAAAAATTAAATAACCTTATGTGTGTATGTACATCTTACCCACTCCACTTCGTCATGCAATCTATTTCTACCACCCCCTTATTTAGATGGTTATAATTATGTAAATAAAAAATATATATTATTATTATAAAATAATATTTATTTGTGAATAAACTATATAACATTAACATCCAAGCCATTTCACATCTATGGGATTGATATCCTCACTCATGCATACATACGATCTACTGTATCCATGATGAGATGCAATTAATTCTCCATTATATCCATTTAAGAAATTATTATATAAATATATAGAATTAATAAATATGATATTTATTACATTAATGTCATTATTGAAATTTTTTAATGTTAACCCATGATGAATAACTGGGATTTATATGAAATAAAATGAGTTGAATAACACCCGAAAAAAGATTAATAATGAAATATTATTAAATGAGTGACAATTTTATAGGATCAAAAAGTATAAAGAGATTCTCAAACAAAAGTGGGGGGGGGGTGAATTGGATAATTTATAAATTACTTTTTAACCTTTAATGTTGGTATAGAACATTGTTAATGAAATTTTATTAACCTTATGGGAATCTGTTTCTTAAGATTACATTTTATCATAATGAAAATATAGTTTAACAAAGTTTAACAAATATTCCCAAACCTACATAAGGAAAACTTTTCATAAAGATTACAACCATAACATAAAAACATATGAATAATTTTCATAAAAGAACGATCCTACCTTATAGTGTATAGTATATTTAATATGATCAGAGTAACAGAATTATAATTTATATGAATTTTATACTCTCTAACTTTAACAAAGTTAAAATAGTAGTGGAATAAAAATAACATTCAATAGAAAACATGTAACAATAATATTCTTTTAACCCATAGAGAATAGTATCCATCAACATCAATAATGGTAACTTGATTTAAACTTTCATGAATGTTTATCTTACCCAACCCCATGTAAGCCCTCAATCAAATGATTGATATCTACCTTCCTATTCCTAAAAGCACTCGATTTAGAAGAAAATAAGAGCCTCTGCTATTCAAATCTAGAACCCCATGATCTGCATGATCAAAGTCTGCACAAAGCAAGTTTGAACATGTTGTTCACACATGATCAATATGTTCAAGACATCCACACAAAGCACTGAGAGATTTAAGGGCCTCCCTCTCTCGAAATCACGTCACAAACATTGATTTCTTTTATATTCACGATACTTCATTGTGCATCGTAGATTATTAAAATGAACTCTTATTTATAGGAAAAACATCTCAAAGGTCGACTCCACTCCTACGATCATATTTTATTTCAATAATGGAGGAACCAATACATGTGTCAAACAGACAGTGGTGAGTTTATAATAGATTGTACGACAACGTTTCATGTATAATAAACGATGATAAGTTTAAGGTAAATTTTAAGTATATGAAAACATTTTATCTGATAATATTGGAATTATACATAATATAACTCTAAAATTACAAATAAAATAAATTCTTATGAAAATGAAAATTTGATTGAGAAAAAAATGTCACTATTTTGGGGACATGTATCATAAAATTAGTATGAAATTTTTACAGGTATCAGTATCATGAAAAATGGTATCATGTAGTCTTAAGTAAAATAATACATCAGAATATAATGTACACCACATAGATAAATACTTATGTAAAATGTAATGATAATTTTGTATATAGAATAGGATGAAAAATTTGTAAGTAAAACAGATTGATAAATCTGTATGTAAAACGGATTGATAAATATTTTTGTAAAAGGGACTGAAAAACATTTAAGTAAAATAGATTGAAAAATATATAAGTAAAATGGAATAAAAAATGTATATTTAAATCATAATGAAAAATCTGTATGTAAATCAAAATGAATAATTCAGAAAATTAGAAAAAGTGTTTGGGATTTTCAAGACAAAAAACCATAAAGAATTAAGAAGTCATAAGAGAACCTTATTGACCCCACAATACCCCCTTTTGGAAATCAAAAACAACTTTTCAATGGAAAAATATATTGACCTAGAAAAAAAGTATGAAAACTATATCCCCCCTATGAATGAAATCTTGTTTGAATACGACTAACTTCCCCTTATTTTTTGTTTCCAAAGGATCAAATTCATGAACATTAAAATCCAGTTATGTTTCTGAAATAAATATCTCCCCATTGAATAAACAAAAATTATTATTATAAACTCCCCTTACATAGGAATTATTCTTTCTTACCATACCCCCTAATAGATTCTCCCCCTTTGATGTCTTTATAAAATTATTCCATTAAATAAATCCTCCCTTTTGTTTTCCAAAAAGTAATGGAGGAGTAATGTATGCACAAGTAAGGTTAATGAAAATATATAAGGGAAAAAATATATGCATTATAATTCTTATGAAATTTTTTGAAATTATGTTTAGATTAAATCAAAACATCCTAATGTTAGAAGAGGGAAAATCATCCATCATTCTTCTGCTTAGACCACATTTTCTTTATCAATGATTTAATTCTCTTAACATTTTTATGAACTTATGAAAGCTTTTTCAATATAATATCATAATCCTGGTTTTTATTTTCTGAGAACAATATCTTTTCCTCTTGATCTTTGATTCTATAATCATGATTTTTAAGGAAATATTATTTATTAGCCACCTTTTTTTCTAATGCAACTATAACATCCTTTTCACTGCTTATTCACCAAGAAATGGAATTGAGATGGATTACTTTCTACGAAATGGATTCTCTGAACTTGTTCACCTCAGATTCACATATATTGAATGCTCCATTTACTGATTCCATGAAATCATAGAACTGTTTATGCTCTTCATTGATTGTTTTGGTTTGGCTAAAGACATTCTAGACATTCACCTTCTAGGTATTATAATCAATAAAAAGATTTTTTAAATATGCTTCTTTCTTAACCAGCATTTCTATCAATATATTAGTAGATTCCAACATTTTATTTAGGGTTTCTGGCATCATTTGACGCGGGAATCTATATTTTCATGACCAATAATAGTGATGATAAAATTCCATAATGACAATAAGATATTATCATACTCAACAGTAGATGAGGATTTAGACTCTGAATCAACATTTCCATTCTCAGCTCCTCTTAGAGTTAAGGTTTCCAGTTTCCCTATCCTTTTGGAAGACTTTTGGGGTGTTTCTTTATAAGTTGAGGCAACCAAAACACTATTTACTTTGTCAGAATTTGGAGCAGGGCTTTGTTCATTGGATACATGGATAACATTAAGATCTCCATGTTCATCTTATTCCCCTTTATGCTCTTCTTCTTGAGTTCCTTCTTGCATTTATTCTTCCTCAATCTGTTACCATATATCATCTTGTTGTTCAATTTATTCTTCCTATTCTTCTTCATATTTAAGATAAACTTCTTCTTCAACTTCTTCTTCTATTTATTGTACTTCATAAATGGATTTAGAAATTGATGTCTTATGAGTACTATTATAATCTTCCACATCCAACAGAATATCATTAATGACTTCTTGAGGGATAATGATATTTTAATTCTAGAATAGGTTCTGATATTGTTATGACTTTATTAGATTTTTGGATTTTTGGAGTGACAAAATGTTTCCTATGAATAACATGAGATTTTGGTACTTCTTGAGATTTCTTCTCTACATGTTTCTGTAAATACTAACATACTTGAGCTTATAAGTATTTCTTCTTTAATAACTTCTCATTCTTTTATTTTTCAATATTTTCAGCTCGATTGATTTTTATAGCCTTAGCCTATGTAGGATTTAAGCCAAATAAAGGATCACCTTTTTTTCTGGTAGCTACCATTTATCTCCACATTGAAACCGATGCATCAGAATAGGATTTTGGAATCTTTAAATGAGGTGTTGATGGTACCGGATCAGTAGGAACTAGTGCTGGTAAACATGGTTATTCTGGTTTTCATTTTTTAAGAACTTTTTTTAATGATTCTGGAATATCAGACTTATTATGGACAACAATTTCTTCAAAAAAATTTGATTCCAAAAAGAACTATACCTTTATTATCTTTAGATTATCATCATTGATCAAACAAATCATAAATGTCTTTGAAATTGATCAAAAAGGGACATTTATCTTTTGAATTCACATTAGAATAATCCTCGAGATAGTTTCATTATACATAAGTATTTGAGATCTGATTGTTCCACCTTTTACATCATGAATGGTTAGAAAGATGTAATTCATGAGTTTGATCCTCCATACATTAACATGAAAATTTAATACAATGATATTACTTTTTTTAGATATTCCTTATCGTATTACCATGGAATAAGAAATTCTTGCATCTATAGGGATACCGAGTAGGGATTTGGTGTAAGGATAGTAATATTCAGATGCTTAATATCCTTGAGACCAAGGAAATACATCGCCATTAATTTATCAAATGAACCTTACTTCGAGGGATAAATACGAGAGCAAAGAATAGCCTCTCCATCATATGGTATCCTGAGATCATTTTCCACATTTTTATAAAGAATTATATATTTCTTGTCATAATATTTTAACTTAAACACATCATTTCCATCCTTTTGAAAGAATGCAACTGATTCATAGAATTTTATTACTAGGTCAGGGTAATCCAGATCTTGGCATTTCTTTTTAGCCACACATACACTTCACCATCCATTAGATGTTATGATCTTATAGATGATGTAGTCAAAAATTGCCAAGAAAATATGGAAAAACATTCTTTCTCTAATGATAAACCAATCATTTATTTCATTTCTAATAGGCATCTAATCTATTGTGGACCCCGGGGTCATTTGTAGTGTTAGAAACTGTGGAATCAGAAAGAAGACATTGAAGGAAATAAAAATTTGGTACAGAGATCAGAAAAGAAGGTTTGTTCTTCATAAACAAGGAACATCTTTTATAAACAAAGATGTAACATTTCAACATCCATTAGATAATCGAACGACCAAAAATAACATGATCTGATCTCATGGTTGAGGATGATTGTAGTAAATATGAATTCTAATATTTAGATGTAAGGTAATCAATTGATTGAAAATATTACAATATCAAAGCTATAAATTTAAAATTAGAAAATGAAGAGTAATAATGTGTACCTTTTGGGATACTCTGAAGAATTTATATGTTTTATATGAATTATCTTAGAAGAATTAGATACCATGAATTTACATTCCAAGAATTTCAATTCAGACAATTTCCATTCTGATAATTTCATATGAAAAAATATATATTTTCTTAGATAATGGAATATTTTCATAATGAAAGATAATTTTTGATATAGAGAGAAAAAGAAAGCAAAACAAAAAAGAATATTTACTCCCCCTGAAATAATGAGTAGTTTAATGACATGAGATGATTTGACCTAGAAGTAGAAATAGATGATTACCTTACTGTGATCATTCCTAATTTTAGTATAATGAATTAAAATCTATCGGTTGGTAATGGTTTTGTAAAAATATTAGTAAGTTGTTCATGCATTCTGATGAATTGATGAATAATATCTCATTTATGTGTGTGACCCCTAAGAAAGTGATGTCTAATATCTCTGTTCTTTTCATGATACTGATGTAAAATGTTTTTACTTAGGTAATTGGAACTTGTGTTATCCCACATTATTTGAGTTTTAGTAAAACTCGTACCGTAGAATGTATGTGTTTGTTGCATCCACAACAATTGAGAATACCAACCTCCAACTGCTTCATATTCAGATTCCATAATGGAAAGTGGTAAAAAATGTTGTTTCATGCAAGACATAGATACTAAATAATGTCTTAAGAAATGACTAGTTCAAGATGCACTTTTCCTATCAATTTTACAACCACTAAAGTCAGCATCTAAAAAACTGTTATGGTAGAAATCATTTCCAGAAGAATAAAATAGTCCTAAATCTAAAGTTCCCATTAAATACAGGAAACAAATATTCACAACTTTTAAAAGGGATTCGATAAAAATATATTGATATCTTGTATATAATAATTCTGAAAACATTATGTCAGGTCGACTAGGTTTTATGTAAATTAAACGTCTTATCATTCCTCTATAAGATGTTTGATCCACATGTATCCTTGTTCATCAATATCAAAAAGATTAGAGGCTCGGATAAAAGTATTTAGACTCTTAGTGTTGTCATACCCAATATTCTTAAGAATATTTTTGATATACATATATTGAGATATGTATGTTCCTTCATGTTTTTTAAAAATTTGGAAACCTATGAAAAATGTTAACTCACCCATCATACTCATCGTCAACTCAGATTTCACAATATTTACAATGGAATCAGTTACAGATTTTTGAGTTGATATAAAGATGATATCACCAACAATATTTTAAACTATTAAAACACCATTATTAAATTTATTAATTAAAATGGTTTGATCATAAGTTTACTTAACATAGTTATATTGAAGAAAAATTCCTATAAGTCCATCATACGATGCTTCATGAGATTGTTTAAGTCCATATAATTATTTTACAAGATTTTAAACATGATTAATATATTTTAAATCTTCAAAAAAAGTGTTTGATCTACATATACCTCATATTATACATAACCATTGTGGAGATCACACAACACATCCATTTTATAATGTTTAAAATTAAAGAAAGTTTCAAAGTAATGAAGAATATGGATAGACACAATTCTTTCTACAGGAGCATATAGTTCTTTATAGTCTATGCCTTATTGTTGGTAATATAATTTATCAAATAATACTAACTTATTTTTAACTATAATTCCAATTTCAATGCATTTATTTCTAAAACTCCATTTTACTCCCATAATAAAAGTTTCCTAAAGTTTTTAAATTATGGTAAAAACATGATTCCTTATGAATTCATCGAGTACATCATGCCATTATTTTATCCAATCATCATCACCCATGGATTCATTAGGAGTCGATTGTTCATATTGGAAAAGGAAAACAATTTGTTCAACTTCATTTCTTAAGGAACTTCTAGTTCTTACTGGTTGATTAGCATTACTGATGATATTATCACTAGGACGATTCTTATGTTACATCTGACATGGGTTTTGTATAAATTGTTCATCAACATGTGGTAGAAAATATTTAGAAGTAAATATCTCTAAAATATTTTCTTGAACATTTTCATTAACTGAAGGAACTTCTCTTAATGTTTGGTGATCAATTTTAGAAAATATATCAAAAATGACTTAAGGATGTTTCAAAATAGAAGGATCAGTTATATCAAATTTAACATGTACAGTTTCTTCCACAATACACATGTTTTTAATAAAGACTCTATACGCCTTAGAGTTAGTGTATTAACCATATAAAATTAATTCATTGGATTGTGGTTCAAATTTATGTAAGTTATCTTAAATATTTATGATGAATACTTTGAAACAAAAAACATTAAAGTAAGAAACTTTTGGTTTTCATCCAATCCATAACTCATTAAGTGTTTTATTAAGAAAAGGTCTTATTAAAACTAAATTTATAGTATAATAGGTAGTACTTAGAGATTCAGACCAAACAATTTTAGCCATAGAATATTCATTCCACATGGTTATATTCATCTCCCGAAGAATAAGATTTCAGCTTTCAAAAACACCATTTTTTATGAGTTATTGGTGTAGAAATGTTGTGATTAATACCTTTCTTACTTTAAAAATTCTCAAAGTCTATATTTTCAAATTCTCCACCATGACCACAATGAATAGTTATCAAAGGTAGATTTTTGACTTTTTTATCTTGAGATCAATTGTTTTTGAAATAAAAAAATATTCAGATTTTCTTACAAGAAAATAGACCTAAGTAAATCTAGTGTAGTCATTAACTAGGAAAAAAACAAACTATTTGCATCATATATATCCAGTATGTGTTAGACCAAATAATTCCATGTGAACCAACAGTAAGGAATTAGTAGTTGAAACTTATATTATAAATTTGATTCTATATTTATGTTAATTTTCATATTGACAAGGATAAAAGAATTTTAATGTATTAAAACTATGATATGGTAGATCTTTAACAAGTACTTTTATAGAATGTCAATTAATATCCTTTATGTTACAATGTCCTAGTATTCTATTCCAAATCCATGATTGATCTTCATAGACACTCTGGAAAGGATGACCATGACTCATAAGGTCTTTTTGGATTAAGGTGTACACATTCCCAAGATCATGGGAAGAAAGAATAAAATCATCCTTTGAATTGTGAACTAAACATTTATTATTTCTAAAATTCACAATGTAAACTTCATCACATTATTTGGTTACACTAACATGGTTGAGATTAAGGACTTTTACCAAAACAACATTTAAAAAAATATCTTCACCAATAAGAATAATATTACATATACTGTCAATTTGCCTTGGGAGTTATCTCCGATGGTTACTTTTCCACCTTTACACTTCATATTTTTAAATAGTCTTTTAACCAATCACGTGCCAGGAACATCTAATTTCCATTTACCATATGTTGTTGGTACTTCCATCATTATACTAAAAATGAAAGCATTAGGTTTTCGGAATCCAAACTTTCTTGGTCCTAAAATTGTTAGATAATAGAATCTAGGGTATCCACATTTGTTTAGAAATTTAATATTTATGAAATACAAAGGATTAAACTTTATTTAAAGAATAGATTTTCTTCCAATGCCTACCACTTTGACATTTAGTGAAAAGTGAGCTTTAAAATGAACCAAATAATTGTTTCTAAAAAGTGGATTTTAATGAGAAAAACTTAATCCATGATTATTACCATGAGGTCAAATATGAGAATAAAAATTTTCAAAATTTTCCTTAGTATATGTAAAATTTGTATGATGTTTCTTCAAATAGAATATTTCAGACATTAGTCTCAAAACTAAATTCTTAGCATCTGGAATAATAGATTTAGAGTTATTTTTATTCTCTACATAATATTTTTCTAAAATGATACTTTTAATATATTTAGAAAGTTTATCCTTCTCATAATAAACTTCCTAATGTTTCTTAGAAACGTATTCTAAAACATTATTTTTTTTATCATGATCTTTGGTATGATCCGAAATTTCATTTGTTAAAATAAATTATATTGAATGTTCTTTTTCACTTTTCTTAGAGACATTAAAATTAATCATTTCTAGAAACTTAGAAAATATATAAACTTCCTCATAGGATGTCAATTCATTATTATCATCTGTTGCAGAGGATTATTCGTCTGAAGAAAACCCAATATTCAGAAAATTTTCACTTAAAGAAATATTGGATAAGGATTCAGCAGTTCATACATTAGACATAAGACAATGATTCTGAAATGGAATTCTGGGTAAAAGAATAATTTTATTTTTATTTTAACATTCATATTATGAAGATTAATCGAAAAAACCTCCACCAATGGAATACCAAGATTAATTGGATTTCTATAATTTCTTATGCTTTAATCTATAGAACGTGTTATATATCCATTCATAATTTATGTCTTTTTTTCAATCTTCATATAAATGGGACAATTATGTCTAATATGACCATTTTTTATGCTTAGTAACATGTAACTTCTCTATTTTTTTCTTTTCTATCTTTCTTCTTGTATATATATTAGAATTTCTTCTTCCCAACAATATTGTTCATTTTCCGAGCAAGATTCGAAAACATATTTAATAATGCTTCACATTCACTAGATTTATATTGAATAACAACCTTCTTAAATTTAGATACTGTAATTATCTTAGGAGTCTTTTCTTTGATATATTTTGATGTAGTTGTAAAAGAAAGACCTTCATTCAATTCCTCTTCTTAATATTATCAGCATCTCCCTTCATTCTTGTTTCATGTTGAAGAAGAGTTCTAAAAAACTCATCAAGTGAAATCTTAGTAACATTCTTATTCTTATATATAGATGTCCTGTTTGATTCCCATTCGATAGGAATGATGTTTTTAATATTTTTTACAAGAATCTCATCCTCTAATCCTTTATCAACTATTGATTGTATGTTATTGACAATAGTCATGAATCATTATTTCACAATACATATGGGTTATCCATAAAGAAAATAGAATCCATAATACTCCTCACATAGCATGGCACTCCTTTTTTCAATTACTTTAGAAGTTCCAATGTGAGTTAATTTGATCATATTCCAAATTTTATTTTCAGCTTCACAGGATGAAATTTAGATATATATATTTCTAGTCATTGAATAATTTAGTGTATTTTGATCCTTAATGCTTAGCTGGTATTCACCTTTTCTAGATTAGCGAAGGTTCTATGTTCCATAACAAGAATCATATAATTGCTAGTTAACATAATATAGTTATCTATACCTGTTTTAATACTAAATTTATACATTATGTCTATCTATAACTCATTATCATTTCTCTCAAAGATCAATGGTATAGTAGGATTGATATTTCCCAGATATTTAAGTGGAATGACTGCCATATTGAAGATAAATTTAATTCCAAAAAACATGGTAGCAATTAACGTTTTTAACTAGAGATTAAAAAATTTAAATCATTAAAATCATGAGCAAGAAAACTAATACATGAATATATGTGTTTTAGAGACAATCTTTGATACTAATTATAGGATCTAATAGTATTATGAAATTCTTAAATGCAAGAGAGGGGTGGGGGTTAATTGTATTCATTAAAAATTCCTTTAGAACTATTTATTTTGGTAAAGAAAATTCTTAAAAAATGTTTCTTAACCATAAGATAATCTGTTTCGTAAGATTTGATTTTAACATTAACAATACATTGTTTAAATATGTTAAAAAAATATTCACAAACCCTCTTAAAGAAAAAATTTCACAAAAATTAAAACTTTTAGATAAAAACATAAGAATTATTTTCTAAAAAGAATGATTCTAACTTATATCATATAGAATCATTATTATAATCAGAGAAATAGAATGAGGATGTATAATATTTTTATACTTTCTAACCTTAACAATGTTAAAATTTCAGCAGAATAAAAACAACTTCAAATAAAAAAAACAATAAAATTCTTTTAACCCAAAGTCTAGGGTATCCAAAATACTTGGATAAAATTTCCTTGATTTAAACATTCAACAATGTCTATCTTACCCAAACCTAGGAAATCCCCCAATCCAAAGATCAGTGCCTATATTGCTATCCCTAAAATACATTAATTTAGAAGGAAATGTGAACCTATATCTTCCAAAACTGGAAGCCCATAGTCAGTAAGGATGAAGTTAGAACCAAAAAATTCTGAACAAGTTTTTCAAGCCTGAACAAGATTTTCAAGACATCCACGTGAAGAAATTAGATTTGTAATAGAATATCTCTCTAGAAATCACTTGAAAAACTTTTATTCCTTTTCTATTCTGTTTACTTTATTATACACTTTCTCACATTCAAATGGAAACTTATTTATAGGCAAAACTTCTCAGTGGTCGGCTCCACTCCAACAGCCCTATTTTCTGTTAATTTCAAAGGGACCTAGACACATTTCATATAGAAAACATTTAGTTTATAATACATTGTATAGACTCTTTGAATATATAAGAACAGATGTTATATTTAAGGTAAATGTAAATTATAATAAAGCATAGAATCTGATAATATTAGAATGATACAATAAACAACTATAACATTATCAATAAAACAAGTTCCTAAGAGAAAGAAAATATGAATGAGAAAAATGTATCACTATTTTGGGTTCTAGTATCACAAAATCGATATGACATTTTTACTGGTATCAGTATCATGAAAAACAACTTCATGTATGATAATATAAAACAATAATTTGGAATCCTATATACATCGTAATGTTAAATATTTATGTAAAATGTAATGATAAATTAAAAGTAGAATAGAATGAAAAATTTGAATGTTAAGTGGATTGAAAAATCTGTAAGTAAAACGGATTTACAAATCTCAATGTTAAATGGATTGACAAATCTATATGTAAAACGAATAGAAAAATATATAAGTAAAACTGAATGAAAAATATTTAAGCAAAACACAATGAAAAATCTGTATGAAAATCATAATGAGAAAATTTGGAACATAAGAAAAAGTGTTTGTGATTTTCAAAACATAAAACCATAAGGAAGCAAGAATTCATAAGACAACAATATTGACTCAACAAATTTAACTGCATATAATCTAATAAATATAAATATCATCCAAGATCAAGTTTATAAAACACATTAATCTATTATATTGATGATTTGGATACATGTAATTGTTATCAAAACTAAATTAAGATATAATTTTACAATCTCATTATTATTTGATGTTGTTTATAAGTATTTACTGGGGTATATTTATCATCCAACTGCATGTTTTCTGAAATATTTTCATAATATATTATTATATTATTATTTTTAATTTTAAAATAATTTTTACCACATTTATAATTCTCAAAAAATGATTTGGAATGAATATTTTTTTCCTTTTCCAGATGAGATAATTTCCTGTTATTTGTAGAAAATGTAACAGAATATTTTTTTCTAACTTATATGACATGAATGAATTTTAATGATTTTATGACACATTATTTCTAGGAATCATACCATACATGTTTTTAAATTTATTTTCAAATAATATTATTTATTTTCAAATTAATTTCATTTTATGTAATTTTTTTTCAATTTAGAATTTATATTATCATCATATATTGTCTCAAGACATATCGCAAAATTATTTTCTATTTATGATAAAATGGATTGATGTTACTTAGGATTTACAGGGGATATGATTCAATAATTATTTATTCTATTTATGGTTTATGTTTATGATGTAATGGTATTTATGAATCCAATTCCAATTCTATAGTTATATGATGATTGAATGATATTTATGAAATATGCTTCATTTCATAAGTTCTAATATGAAGAATTATTTATGTTCTTTTAGAAAACATATGTTTGGTTTTCATTATGTGATGGGTGAGAACAATATGAACCTCTAATTCATTGGGTATTAATGGATAACTCATGAGGTATATATGTTATCTATGAACCTGATTTCATGTTCAAAATTCTATGTGTGGGTCTTCTTTTTATGTTCGCAATTTTATTCGTGGACCCTGTTTTCACGTATATGTGTTTCTTGAAGGTCCTGATTTCATTTACTTATTTTAATGAAAGACCGTGTTACTATTTATATAATTTCCTAATTTTATAAGTTTATGTGTATACCCAAATTTCATGAAATATATCAGTTTTATGATCTTATGTAATATGTTATTTAATTTCCTTACGATTCATTTTACCATGGATATGAAGGGAACTATATTATAATGTTGGGATGATGTTCTCATACCCTTTATTCTCGGGTTTAGGATTACACATTGAAGTGCCCAGATCAGTGTGAATCACTGAGAGGGGGAGGGGGTGAATCAGTGATCCTTTAAAACTTTTTACTAATTGATTCTTAATCAATTAAACCTCTATGGCTTGTTAAGGCCTCGATCCACTTTTCTTGTATCTCTTATCCTTTCCTCGAGTGATGCAGTAAATGTAAAGGCACAGGACACAAGGATTTACAAGGTTCCACACTAAAGGCCTACGTCCTTGCCATGTTGGTTATACGCCCCAACATGGTTTCTTCCATTATAATCTGTTAGTATTACAATGGTCGATACAGAGTCCCACTGTATCTCTCCTGAGTCCCACAGGAGGGTCTTTATACTGGGTCCCACACTGTTACCAGAGTCCCACTGGCCTGCTCCAGAATCCCACTGAAGACTTCTTCCGCCCTGAGTCTCACAGGGGGCTTCTCCTGGCTCCTCGAGTCGCACGAGTATCTCTTCTTCACTTTAAGTTCTTCAAGTATCCTCAGCATCCTGGGATAAAGGCTGCTGGCCTTGCTCCGTACCTCTGATCACTTGAGTTGATCAGGTCTTCTTGTCTTGCTCAGGATTTATCTCCTTCTTCTCAGGATGACCTGGCTTCTCTCTCCAACTACTGAATACTCAGACAACTGATATTTTTAACTTCTGTCTGGTCCTGTCTCACAACACATCAACTTCATGCACTGAATGCATGGAATCCCAATATCTTCAAGATCTCCTGGTCTTGGAATCCTCAAATGCACACAACCAGATTTGGCTTTGTTCACGTGTGCATGTGCATGCATGCATGCATGCACTCTCCTTATTCTTTTCTTGGTGAAATAAACGCACAAAGGGTGTAACACTTTTTAACACACACCTTCTTACTTCCTTCACACACTTTATTCCTTTTGGTTACACACTTAAATGTGTTTTCTTCTTTGTGTGGATGTCTTCTTCTTCTAGGTGTTTACACTTTTAGTGCACACACTAGGTTCGGCCTACTTGTTTTGTTTGCACACACACACTCCCTTTGATCAATTAGCAAACACAAGGCTTGGCCTCCTTCACTTGCACACACTTCCTCTCGACCTTATTCACTTCACACACAAAGTGTGGTCTTCATAGCACATGGCACACACTTAAATGGTCGTAGGGTGTTCTGGTTCTTCACTTAGCATACACCCAAGATGCTAGGTCTTCACTTGTTGCTCACATAAGGCACTAAGCCTTGGCCTCTAATTTTCACACACAAATGCCTAAGGCCTCCCTCCTTCACTTTGCACACAAGGCATGCAAGACTCGGCCTTCACTTGAATTTCACACACACACAAAGGTGTGATGGTCTTCACTCTTCAAGAATGCACAGACATAAGGCCCAGGCCTTGTTAATTCTTTGTGCACTCAAAGCCTCGGGTCTTCTTCTCCACTTACCACACACACACAAATTGTGGTATACTGCCTTGCACACACTTAACCCGTGGGTGAAATATTCTTCACCCGAACTTAATCATCAGGGAGGCGCGCAAGGGCTGTTTGAGCCGCGACCTTCACTTTTTCTTCAAAGCGCAAGACACACTTGGGTGCACAAGGTAGCGCTGCCGTGCAGGGGGCGCGGTGCATAGAGGGAGCGTGCAAGGTCGCGCTGCCTGACCTCTCCTTCCTGTCGCGCAAAGGGGTAGCACGCATGGGACCTCCCTTTCTTCTTTCGCGCATGGAGTGCACAAAAGGAACCAAATGGAGCTAGGAAAGCTCCGTGCTGCTGCCGCACAAGTGATGCGCGTAGGCTGTTCTTCGCGAGACTTTGAGAGCTCTCACGGGACTTTGAAGTTTCAGTAAAGGATCAACAATCATTTTGAGAGCCTCGGGTGATCCTTTTATAGGCAGAGAGATGCCTCATATCTTCCACGGTATATAAATCCAAATTCCCGAAATTCTTGGGTTTTCAAGATTATTTAAATATTGATTTGCTCCTCTGTTTTACAAGGGTTGCATTTTTATTTTCCTCCTTCACGTGCATGCATTTTCGAACGCATGCATGGCATCTTTAATACTTGTTCATGCATAGCACGAACACAAGAAGCCTCGGAAACTCCGTTTGCCTCGGCTGATGTCCAAAATCCTCCATTCATCATGTGAATGCATATTTTATTGCATGGTTGTGTTCAGTAGGGCCATACGAGCTGAATGGAGCCTTCAGTTTGATCGGAGGTGGCCGGGAACTCAAACTACATCCTGCGGGTGGACTATGGTTCGACGGAGGCACGCGGGGAGGCCTCGGACGAGCTCGAGGTAGTGGATGACTCGCCGGCCGTTGGATCGGGTGATTGAAAGACATCAGACGGTCGGGATAAGATCTCGAGCGGCGGGATGCGATGAGCGGCTGCGATCCAGTGCGCGATCGATCGTGCAGCCAGGATGCGCTCCCGGTGAAATTTGCGCGTCCCACATCGAATCGCCTCGCGGAATTTCCGTGGTTTATCAATGTTCTGCTCCCATGAACGGCCAGTTGAATCTCCTCCCCTCTCGGTGCCGCCCCGCACCGAGTTCTTCTGCGGGCGTGCTCTGCGCCCACCCCTGCCACTCGGGCACGCCACTGGCACCCACTATGCTTGTCACGGGCGCGCTCCTCGTGCTCACACTGCGCGGGTTTCATCACCGCGTGGCCTCAGGGGCTTATACACGGCCCCAGCCTCTCTCGGGCTAGCCCCATGGGATCCCCTTGGGCGTGGTGACCTAGTTCCACATGTGCCTTGGGTTGAACCCTTAAGGCTGGCCCTTGGTGGCTTCTTTTTGCCCGAGTATAGAACAAGTCCTTTGTTTAAAAACAAAGTGACCAAGTTCAAATGCCAAATGCCACATCTTCCTCTAATCCATTCTCCCTTATTCATTTCTTCTCTTCTCTTCTTCTTAAGAATTCCTCCATTACTCTTAAACATTTAATCTTCTCTTAGGAGTGACATTCCCGAAGGTTCATCTTCAACCGAAGCTCCTGAATCAAATAATTCTTCAATGTTCTTCATTGATCCAATCAGAGATCAAGTTGGATCAACTTATAATTCACCATGCACTAAGTGATTGTGCATGGACTTCATTAAACCACTTCATCCACTTATAACTTGTGGATGGATCATCTTCAACTCCTCATGCAGTGTGAAGACAATGCATGATCTTCTAACATTGTTGTGACATTGTATCCACATGATACAAGTTCATTGAACTGAAAGACCAGTTCAACAATCGTCGGATATAATGATGATGCTCCATCATCATCCATTCTTCACGTGGTGTAACTTAGTATCATCTTGATACATGTATTGAAACATTAAGATCAGTTCTACAATCGTTTGATATGACTAGAGAATGTTTCAACCATCATCTCCTATGTCACTTAGTGAATCTCCTAAGTGACATGCATCTTAGTAAAATGGCCATTCTCCTTTCCTCACCAACACCATAACATCCTTTTTCATTCACATCTTGACATTCCTTGTCATCAATTCATCTTATGACAACATCATGCCTCATTGAAAACAAATGCAACACAGTGCACTTCAATCTCCCCCTTTGTATTTGTTGTCAATACACTTCTTCACCACATATGAATGGGTCAATATGTGTGCCAATATTTTCTCCCCCTTATTGGCAATCAAATGCAAAGGTGTGGTGTGGTTATCTTCAAAAATATCTCTTCCTCCCTTCAAATAGCATCTTCTTGAAAAGCACTAAGAGAGGGATGATGTCACATGTTCTCTTTAGCAAAGAACCTTTAGTAAATCATCTCTAAGTCTACTTGGGCGAACCCGGTGTAGAAAACAAGAGTGATGTAACCAAGGTACTCAATGTTGTCCAACATTCACTATACATGTGAGATCATGCTTCAAGGGTTTGAAATTTTTTAGATATATCAATGGATTTCCAAATCCTTCACTTTTCTCAAGATGGTATTAAATCTCAGAATCCCATCTTCTACAGATTGGCTCCCCCTCAAGGGGTGCACTCCATTCTTTCCAAACCAATCTCCAGATGAGAATGATCATCATCTTCAATTCCCTGCAATGTTAGCACATGTAAATACCAGAAGTATAAGAGAATAAGATGGAACCTCCTTGGTTCATCAATGTGAACAACAAGGTTGAGAATATTCTCTCAACCGAGATGTCCCATTTTCACCATTCTTCACACTTGCACATTTGATCTTCAATGATGTTTGTGCTGATGTGGATCTCAACACCTCTTTAACTTCTTTGTGTGTGACTCCAGTATTTCTACGTGCCTTATGAGCACTAGAGTCTCCTGGTGCAATCTTCATTCTTTTGAAGAATCCCTTCTGATCTGGAATGAATATCATGCATTTATCACTAGTATGTCCAGCTTGATTGCACCTCACACACAGAACTTGATCTTCATGTGAAATCTTTTTCTTTCCTTTTGCCTTAGAAATTTCCAGAACTTTATCTTCAGCTCTTTGCAGATCTTTGGCAAGTTGCAACTGATTTGGCCATATGACTAGTAAGTCACTTGGAAGTGTGGCCTTAGTTCTAGAAATTCCACATGGTTCCTTCGATGCTTTCAAGCTACCTTTCTTAGGCAACTTTTTTTCAATCAATCCCTTCTGCTTCTGCTGGATTGATTGTCTGTTTGAGTCCAGTCTGCCTCTATTGAATTTCATGGCTTCTTTACAAAGATCCATGATATGTCCTTTCTTTCCACAGTAGAAGCATTTCTTCTTGGTGGTCCTTCTGGATGCATCACCCTTCTTGGATTTAGACTCCAAGGACTTCTTTTCCTTTTTCAAAACCTTCTTGGGAGCATCTTCAACTTTATTCTTGCTTCTCAAGGATTCTTTCTAAGCCAGGTTCTGTGATCTTTTCTTCTTTTGAGCTCTGGATACAGTTGAAGATTGACATGTATCTATTTGACCACTTTTCCACACATCCCAGATGTTATCAAGCAATCCGAATCTGTTAGCAGTAAACAGATGTCTCTGGACCTGTGGATGCTGCTTCTTTTCCTCTGGCTTGCTCCCCCTTGGTATGGGCTTCCTTTGTGATTTTACATTCAGTGGATTTTACCAACAATCTTTTGCACAGTTCCCATACTTGTTACAACACCAACACTGGCCCACAAATCTTGACCTCTTGAGTCCTTCTGATTGTAGGGTACTTTTCTTGACTTGTTGTGCTGTTTCAGGAGAGCTCTCTTTCTTCATCATCTTCTTTTTAGAAGTTGTTGCCCTTTTATTAGAGGACGTCTTTATTTTAGAATCATCCTGCTCAATGCATACTTGAGCAGCAACATTTCTCCTTTCAGCTGACTGGGAGGCTTTGGCTTTGGGTGATTGCTGACTGTTCAATATCACCTCCATTTCTGAGCATTTCATATTGAGGGAGTTCTTCTCATCCTCAATAGTTCTTAGACTTCCTTCCCATTTCTCTTCCATCTGCTTTATCTGGTCTTCATGCACCTTTTTTATTTCTAGCAATGAATTGTCCAGCTCCTTCACCCTTTTGACTTTGTCTTCTAGTTGAGCATCTTTGACAACCATTGAAACTCTGTGAAATTTTTCCAGTGCATGGAAAACTTCTTTGATCATTATCATAAATATTTCTTTCTCAGAAAGTCTTCTTTGCAATTCTTCACAAGTATCTTCATATCTATCATTGCAAAGAGAAACTGTTTCATCCTTAGACTTCACCAGCTTTCTGAGAGTGTTGGTTATGCCAACCCTTTTAGCCAACTAATCTTCCATTGTATTGGCTTCTTCTTCTAGCAGTAATTTTTCTTCTTGAAGATCGAGGATGACTGTAGCTATACACATTTCAACTTCCTTGGGGACTGTCTTCTGAAGATATTCGATTGCACTTTGAAGATCTTTCATTGTTCCAACTTCATCACAGCTAGGACATGCTTTCTTCATCTTCTTGGCCTGTTTCTTCTTTCTATTTTTCTGAGTCTTGGCAGATATCTCCATTTGAGGTTGGTCGCTCATTTCCTCAAATCTTCACTTCATAAATACTCCCTTGGATCTTTTAGAGGTAACCTTCGCTCTGATACCAATTGAAGTGCCCAGATCAGTGTGAATCACTGAGAGGGGGAGGGGGTGAATCAGTGATCCTTTAAAACTTTTTACTAATTTATTCTTAATAAATTTAACCTCTATGGATTGTTAAGGCCTTGATCCACTCTTCTTGTATCTCTCAGCCTTTCCTCGAGTGATGCAGTAAATGTAAAGGCACAGGACACAAGGATTTACAAGGTTCAGCACCAAAGGCCTATGTCCTTCCCATGTTGGTTATACGCCCCAACATGGTTTCTTCCATTATAATCTGTTAGTATTACAATGATCGATATAGAGTCCCACTGTATCTCTCCTGAGTCCCACAAGAGGGTCTTTATACTGCGTCCCACAGTGTTAACAGAGTCCCACTGGCCTGCTCCAGATTCCCACTAAATACTTCTTCCGCCCTGAGTCTCACAGGGGGCTTCTCCTGGCTCCTCGAGTCGCAGGAGTAGCTCTTCTTCACTTTAAGTTCTTCAAGTATCCTTAGCAGTCTGGGATAAAGGCTGCTGGCCTTGCTCTATACCTCTGATCACTTGAGTTGATCAGGTCTTCTCGTCTTGCTCAGGATTTATCTCCTTCTTCTCAGGATGACCTGGCTTCTCTCTCCAACTACTGAATACTCAGACAACTGATATCTTTAACTTCAGTCTGGCCCAGTCTCACAACACATCAACTTCATGCACTGAATGCGTGGCATCACAATATCTTCAAGATCTCCTTGTCTTGGACTCCTCAAATACACACAACCAGATTTGGCTTTGTTCATGTGTGCATGTGCATGCATGCATGCATGCACTCCCCTTATTCTTCTCTTGGTGAAATAAACCCACAAAGGATGTAACACTTTTTAACACACACCTTCTTACTTCCTTCACACACATTATTACTTTTGGTTACACAGTTAAATGTGTGTTCTTCTTTGTGTGGATGTCTTCTTCTTCTAGGTGTTTACACTTTTAGTGCAAAGACTAGGTTCGGCCTACTTGTTTTGTTTGAACACACACACTCCCTTTGATCAATTAGAAATCACAAGGCTTGGCCTCCTTCACTTGCACACACTTCCTCTCGACCTTCTTCACTTCACACACAAAGTGTGGTCTTCATAGCACATGGAAGACACTTAAATGGTCGTAGCGTGTTCTTGTTCTTCACTTAGCATACACCAAAGATGCTAGGTCATCACTTGTTTCTCACATAAGGCACTAAGCCTTGGCCTCTAATTTGCACACACAAATTCCTAAGGCCTCCCTCCTTCACTTTGCACACAAGGCATGCAAGTCTCGGCCTTCACTTGAATTGCACACACACACAAAGGTGTGATGGTCTTCACTCTTCAAGAATGCACACACATAAGGCCCCGACCTTGTTAATTCTTTGTGCACTCAAAGCCTCGGGTCTTCTTCTCCACTTACCACACACACACAAATTGTGGTATACTACCTTGCACACACTTAACCCGTGGGTGAAATATTCATCACCCGAACATAATCATCAAGGAGGAGCGCAAGGGATGTTTGAGCTGCGGCCTTCACTTCTTCTTCAAAGCGCAAGACACACTTGGGTGCACAAGGCAGCGCTGCCACACAGGGGGCGCGATGCACAGAGGGAGCGCGCAAGGTCGCGCTGCCCGACCTCTCCTTCCTGTCGCGCAAAGGGGTAGCGCGCAGGGGACCTCCCTTTCTTCTTTCGCGCAAGGAGTGCACAACCAAACGGAGCTAGGAATGCTCCGGGCTGCTGCCGCGGAAGTGATGCGCGCAGGCTGTTCTTCGCGAGACTTTGGGAGCTCTCACGGGACTTTGAAGTTTCAGCAAAGGATCAGCAAGCATTTTGAGAGCCTCGGGTGCTCCTTTTATAGGTAGAGAGATGCCTCATATCTTCCGCGGGATATAAATCCGAATTCCCGAAATTCTTGGGTTTTCAAGATTCTTCAAATCTTGATTTGCTCCTCTGTTTTACGCGGGTTGCATTTTTATTTTCCTCCTTCACGTGCATGCATTTTCGAACGCATGCATGACATATTTAATACTTGTTCATGCATAGCACAAACACAAGAGGCCTATGCAACTCCGTTTGCCTCGGCTGAAGTCCAAAATCCTCCATTCATCATGTGCATGCATATTTTATTGTATGGTTGTGTTAAGTAGGGCCATACGAGCCGAATGGAGCCTTCGGTTTGATCGGAGGTGGCCGGGAACTCGAACTCCGTCATGCAGGTGGCCTCTGGTTCGACGGAGGCACGCGGGGAGGCCTCGGACGTGCTCGAGGTAGTGGATGACTCGCCGGCCGTTGGATCGGGCGATTGAAAGACATCAGACGGCCGGGATAAGATCTCGAGCGGCGGGATGCGATGAGCGGCTGCGATCCAGCGTGCGATCGATCGTGCGGCCAGGATGCTTTCCCGGTGAAAGTTGCGCGTCCCACATCGAATCGCCTCACGGAATTTCCGCGGTTTATCAAAGTTCCGCTCCCATGAACGGCCAGTTGAATCTCCTCCCCTCTCGTTGCCGCCCCGCACCGAGTTCTTCTGCGGGCGCGCTCTACGCCCACCCCTGCCACTCGGGCACGCCACTGGCGCCCACTATGCTTGTCACGGGTGCACTCCTCGCGCTCACGCTGCGCGGGTTTCATCACCGCGTGGCCACAGGGGCTTATTCACGGCCCCAGCCTCTCTCGGGCTGGCCCCATGGGATCCCCTTGGGCGTGGTGACCTAGTCCCACATATGCCTTGGGTTGAACACTTAAGGCTGGCCCTTGGTGGCTTGTTTTTGCCCGAGTATAGAACAAGACCTTTGTTTAAAAACAAAGTGACCAAGTTCAAATGCCAAATGACACATCTTCCTTTAATCCATTCTCCCTTATTCATTTCTTCTCTTCTCTTCTTCTTAATAATTCCTCCATTCCTCTTAAACATTTAATCTTAACTTATGGGTGACATTCCTGAAGGTTCATCTTCAAACGAAGCTCCTGAATCAAATAATTCTTCAATGTTCTTCATTGATCCAATCAGAGATCAAGTTGGATCAACTTCTAATTCACCATGCACTAAGTGATTGTGCATGGACTTCATTAAACCACTTCATCCACTTAGAACTTGTGGATGGATCATCTTCAACTCCTCATGCAGTGTGAAGACAATGCATGATCTTCTAACATTGTTGTGACATTGTATCCACTTGATACAAGTTCTTCGAACATAAAGACCAGTTCAACAATCGTCAGATATAATGATGTTGCTCCATCATCATCCATTCTTCAAGTGGTGTAACTTAGTATCATCTTGATACAAGTATTGAAACATTAAGATCAGTTCTACAATGGTCTGATATGACTAGTGAATGTTTCAACCATCATCTCCTATGTCACTTAGTGAATCTCCTAAGTGACAGGCATCTTAGTACAATGGCCATTCTCCTTTCCTCACCAACACCATAACATCCTTTGTCATTCACAT
The DNA here is from genome assembly GCA_963277665.1 of Viscum album. NCBI lineage: Eukaryota > Viridiplantae > Streptophyta > Magnoliopsida > Santalales > Viscaceae > Viscum > Viscum album. Next base: position 553,419,155 of record OY728146.1, read on the forward strand.
CTTGACATTCATTGACATCCATTCATATTATGACGACATCATACCTCATTGACAACAAATGAAACACAGTGCACTTCACACATAACCATTTTTTTAATTATTAATCATCTGAGCTCATCCTTTTAGATATTTTCTTCTTTCCAGGATATAAAGATAGGTTTTAGATAAGAGTACAAGAGGGGAAGATCATTGTTGGAAACATTGAACATATTTCACTTGAGTATATGATTGTGTTCCCAGTTTCCAATGTCACTAAACTAATACAGTCATCAGGAGTCATTTGATTTATCATGTAGTGATGATGTAATATACATGTATTTCAATATTTGGGGATTATGTTTAGTATTAGAGTGACAGTTTTGTTAGGATTTGGAAACTAGGATGAGAAAGGTTTTGTGATATCCCTAGATATATTTCAAAGGATATGTCTAGGGGTGTCCTTAAGGATAAGTCTAACTATATGTTACAATCCAAAAATTATTAAAAAAACCCAGATTAACCTATGATTAAACATAATATGTCATATTTTTATTTTTTTAGTAATTTCCCTCATTTTTTTATTTTCATCTATTATTATTGTTTCTTACTCGTTTCATTATATTCTTAGTTAATATATTTAACTACATTGAACATTTATAACATTGATATTTTCCGATGTGGAATGTATGGGAATTAAGAAAATTGATCGCCTATGTTGAAATATCATGAAGAGATTTATGATGTTTTTATGACTATTGGTTATACTATTGGTTATATTGTTATATTAAACAACATTGGAATGGTTTGTTATGTTCTAGAATTATTAAAAAGAATATTGGTAATAATTTTTTTGAGGAACCTTATGATATGATTCATATTTTTTGAACAACTATGGTAGTGTATCCTATGTAATGGTTTAAAAATGATATTGAATTATTGAGGTGTATATGTTTCTAAAATCACGGACTATGTTATACGAATCATGAAATATATAAGTGTATTAAGTATAAGTTTTTCATTAAGGATAGGAAATGATTTGATGAATTGTTCTAATGACATAGAAAAGAGATTTATGGGTAAGGTAACATATTTAATGGAACAAATGATTAAGGTAAATATATCCCTTAAATTTTCCCTTCTGTTATGATAATGATGTTTGTATAATGATATGTAGGATATGATCAAGTAAATTCAATGATACTAGTTTCTTGGGTACTAATTATGGATTTTTTTCAAGAGGGTTGTGTTTTAATGGATGAATTATATAACATTATGGCACATAAGGAATATATCTAGTAATATTTGATATATGGAAACAATAATTTTCTCAATAAGGATATATGGTAATTTTGGATATTACCATGACTCAAGAGAATAAATAATGAATGTGTATACATGTTTGGGATATGTCAAGAAAGAGATAACTTATGATATATGGGTGATAAATGTTAATATGATTTAGTAATAATCTCTCTAATGTTTTGGATTTTCATCTTTGAGAAGTATTTTATGTTTATCAATTTATAGATATATTTAGTTAACCATGGGATGATATTTCATAAAATAATGTATCATCTCACCTGATATGGACTGATGGATTTTTGATAACTCGTGCTAACATTTTTTTGTGATAAAGAAATATAGAATTACCCATCATTATTATCATCTGATAATGATTCAAGATTGATAAATTAAAACATCTTTTCAGTGAATAATATATGAAGTGGATGTTATTAAATGAATAAAAAGGGAGATATTATTTTGAAATCAAGTAGGTATATATTCTTATTAAATTTTTTCAACATTAGGAAAAGGGAACATGCTGTAAAATTTGGTCATAATATCATAATTTTTTGTGATATCCGTGACCTATTTCACAATTATTTAGATTATAGTTCTGTGATTTTTCACTTTCTCTTGATCACCAATGTTATTATGATCAGTCATCTTTTTAAATCTCCATAATTATTAAAAAGATTCCTTCATTCCCAATTCTTCACCTATGTGATCCTACACAAAGAACTCATCATTATTTATTTAAGTCTCTATTTTTTATCAATAATTCATTTTTATAATGAATTATTATTAGTTTTTTATGATATGGGTTTCTATGTAAAAAATAATTCAAGTATATTTATTGTAAAAAAATAGAAAAATTTGAAAGATGAAATTCATTTTAATGGGTGTAGAATGTAACACCATTAGATTTTTATGAGATAGATTTTTTATAATTACATTGAAATCTTATATTGTAAGCTACACTAAGATAAGATTTTACTCCATAACAGAAAAAATAGTATGCGGCATACACAACACTATTCAGGACTTGTATTACACATTATTTCATGTTTTTTTGATAAATTTCATTTCGTGCATGACCGAGATTAAGCAAACAACTAAATATCATTATTTTACCATATAAAAAACCATTTTAATGGTGTGTGTTATAAATATATTTGAATTATGAAAATATTCATTACACATGTATATTTAACTAATTATTTGGTGTGTAATCCATTGTAAATGAAATTAAAAACCTTTTTGAATAAAAGGAAAGGTTTTTATTAAAAATATTTGAATTGAAATAAGTGATTTAATAAATTTATAAATTCATTTTGGTGTTATTTTATTAATGAAATTTATATTTAATATATTCAATATAATTTTTAAATTTCATGTTTTTGGATTTCTAGACATGATATAAGACCAAATTTAATTTTTTTGGATAAATGAAATAATTTTACAAAAAAAGTAGGTTTTCCTCCTTTTAATGGTGCACCCATTTTAAATCATATGTTTAAAAAATTTCTATTTTTAATTTTACAAAATATTCTTCTTCTATGTAATAGGGATATAATAATTTACTTTGCATTATTTTTTGATATTTTGTTGATATGTTTCAAGTTAAGATGAATATTATAATTATCCTTGAAATAATTTTTTCCATAGAAATAATTAATATTTTAATTAACATTATTTATTTGTTTTAAAATATAAATATATTAAATTTTATCATTTAATATAAGGATGTTTATTGTAATTATTTCTACATACAATATTGGTGTCAAAACATTTTAATCATTAGTATTATTTAAAATTTTATATCTTGTTTTCTCATTTAGAGAAAGAGATTAATTTTGAAGTAATTACTACCAATTCTACGTTTTGAATTTTGAAAACGGGACTCCATATATGGAATAATTGGTTATAAATTATGTAAATATCGTTCTTTTATTTTGTGGAGTTATGAATTGTAAATTCAGTAATTTTTTTATTAATATGGTAAATGCCAAAAATTGGTAATTATGGGTATAAAAATTTTAAAAAGTTACCATAACCCTTGTTATAAAATTATTGTATTATTTTTTAAAAAAATTTCAAATTTGGGTATAAATTTTATTATCTGGAATCCTTTATGATGAGATTTAGACAATTAATATATTTTATTTTTGGAAAATATAGATATGAACTACATAAATTTCAATAAATATATCATTTTTATTATAACGTTGTAGAGAAGCTACACGGTAATTTAAATAATCATTTGAATGATAAGATGTTTTTATTTATCATGATAATTTTTTTCTAAATTTTTCGAAAACAAATTATTATCTTAATGGCTTATTCATTGATGATGAAACAATTATTTAATTGATGAAATATCAATAAATCAAATTTTATTAAAATTATTATAACTATTAAAAGATAGAAACACCTAACCAAATATTATTTTTTTAGTATCTCTTGACCACAATAATACGTGGGTATACTTAATGGCCATTTTGAGCCATATAGAAAATATTATGACACTTATTGTATTTTATTTGAACTGATGTTGATGTTTTCATATTCATGTTTTAGTAAAATATAATTTTTATGATATGAATTTCAAAAATATTTATTTAAATATAAATATTACATTAAAATGGTGAATAATTAACCCCATTGTTAAATTTTATTTTTAATTTTTAACCCAAAACATGTATATTAAATAATTACACTAAACTAATGCGTTAATTATTTTATTGATGGAAATATCAAATTTATATTATTATAAATAATAAAATTAACATAAATTGTGATAATTAATATATAAAAATTATATATATTACCTTTACACCTAATTTTTATAATAAAATATTGTTTTTGAGGTTCACATCTTTTCTTCATAATTTTAAATTTTTTGGAAATGAATAGATTCAAAATTGACAATATTGAAATTTTGTCAAGATAATGCTGTAAAAAATTATTTAAACATTAGAAATATTTTCAAAAATAAATTTTAATTATTATATGATCTATGATATTATAATGGTATCCTTTATTGTATAATTGAAAAACAGTAAAAATACAGATATTTAATATTATTTTTTTACCTTAGTATTAATTAAAATTGAATAAGTAAGGTTTATTCAAAATGATAAGTTATAAATTGAAAAAAACCATTGGATAAAATTTATTTTTAGAGGATATTAAAAAATTATATTATGTATTCTTTAAAAATATGGAATTTGTTTAGTTTTTTGGATGGGTTTTCTGTTTTTCCAAACTAATATTATTAGTGATTCCAAAAGTACCTCTCACGTCAATTATATAAAGAAACATCCTGCCTCACAATCTCACATCACATTGTTCCTTAAATATCAGATATTCAATACATATTTACCTCAAAAATTCGATAGTTACATTATATTGGTCCATGTCATTTCCAATGACCAATTCTAATACTTTTAAGAGGAGATATAGGGATATCTCAAAAAAGAAGAGGCAATCTCCTATACCGATTCTTTCAAACTTATTCCTTCTTATACTTTCAATTGAAAAGATTTTACCATTAATGATTAATAAATTCAGTATTAATTATATTCTGTGATGTTATTATGATTATGGAACAACCATATTCCCCTATCTGTCCATCATACACAAAATGAAACCATCCCACATGAGTACGTATTACATACTATATCCACCGCATGGTGTAATCTATTTTTCACCACCACTATAAATGTATCAATATAATAGTATAGATAATAACTATATATGATTATCATAACATGATATACATTATGGAACAAAATATATACCATCCACTTCCATACCATTTCACAATTATGGGAATGATATCATCATTCGTGTGTACGTACGACGGACGGTCTCCACGATGCGATGTGATTAATTATCAATGATATTCATTTAAAACCTGATTATATAAATGTATGTAATGAATAAATATAATACATATTACGTTATTATCATTCTTGAAATGTTATAAAAGGTTATGAATAACATGGATTCATAGGATGAATCATTGAACAAATAATGTATTAAAGAAGAGTAATAATGAGACATTATTATATGGGTGATAATTTGATCACCTATGATATCATAATAAAAATATGGTTATGGGTCGAATTTATAAAAATATTAAATCCATTAAAAATTATTATTGGATGAATAAAAATTATATTAAATATAAGGTAATGGATAATTTTTCAATCTCATTATTATCTTAAATTGATTATACATGAGTTCATAAAAAGATTTTTTTATCATCCTTGTCGATGTATTCAAAAAAGAATTTTAATAAAATGATTTAATATTCTCAAATGAATGTTTAAAATAATTTTTATTCATTTAGTTACATTTTAATACATGGTTTATTAGGAATAATTCTTTTTCCTTCCAATTGGGGTACATTTTGACTTTTTTAGAAAAAGAATGAGAAGAATGGTTCTTTTAAATTTTAACGGATGAAAGGATTTTTATGATTTCATGAAACTATATTTCCTTGATTCATCCCATACAAGAATAAATGTTTAATTTCAAAAAAAAAAATTATTTTAAAAATATATGGTATTTGATATAAATAAAATGTTTTTAAAGCATAATTTATATTCTCCTCCTGAATTGTTTTCAAGTGATATCTCAAAATTATTTTACATCATAGATAAAAAAATATCTTGTTACTAATGATTTAATGGTGATATGATTTAATGTTTCATTTATTATTTTATATATGAGGGGTTTATGTTTATTATGGAATGACATTTATGAATACCATTTCATTTCATGATATATATTATGATTGAATGTTATTAATGAAATCTATTTATATATATGGGTTGTGATATGATTAATGATTTATGGTCTTGTGGAACACATACATATGGTTTTCAGTATGTGATGGGTGGGACATAATCTCCCTCCAATACATTTTGTAAATATGGATAACTAATGAGGTATATATGTTATTTTTGATCCTGACATCTCATTCACAATTCAATGGGCGGACCTAGTTTTCTGGTCCATAATTTTGGGCGAGGACATAGTTTTCATGTCCATTTGTTTATTCAAGGGATGGATTTCATGTCCATAACTATAATGAGTGAACCTGTTACTATTTAAACATGGTAAAAATGTTATATGTTTATTCCAAAATTTCATGTATTGTGTCAATTTTATGATATTATGTATTATGTTATTTGGTTTCTTTATGATTTAGGTGTACCTGTATTACATATGACATGATCATAAAATGTAATGGTCACATTCTCATTCCCTTTGTTCTTATGTTTGTGTTTATATGTCACCCTTTTTACTCTTAATGAGCATTTATGTTCACCCTTTGTTATCTTTTCTTTACCCATGTTATTAATATTAGTTTTAGGTAGTAGTACAAAAGGAAATGATATTTGTGGGAAACATTGAATATCATTCACATGACTATAAGTTTGTGTTCCATATTTCTAATGGCACTAAACTAAAAATGGCTTTGGGATTATTTTTATCTATTATTAAATAATTATGTAATATACATGTACGTCAATATTTATTTTTTTGAATCTTTATTTTTTTATCTAATGGTCTAGGTTTGATCACATGTTTTATCATGCGTGGACTATGATACCATGCTTGATGCTTGATCAAATGTTTGTTTTCATATAACAAGTGAAAACATTTTGTATTAATATTCATATGTTTTGGAATGTATATCCTATGATACCAATTTTTATTATGGGTCACATGTGTGTTCATATGTACCCCATGATATAATATGGGATTCATAATCCCACGTTTGTGTGTGTTTCCCATGAGATGATGTTTAAAATTGATCACATGTGTTTTTTCCTTAGTAGATAATTTGAACCATTATTTATTTTAATGATAGATTTTTTCACGAATGTATCCCTAGAGACCCACGATTGATATGGATCATATATGTTTGTCTGTGCAAACCCATGAGCCTAATACATGATGTTCCAGCGCATGTGGTCATCTTCTGTAGCCTTAGGAAACATATTATTGATCTTTTATTTAATTTGGATTTGTGATTGTTTTGAATCAAGCTATATATTATGTAATGATTTATTTGACATCATGTATCACTATATCTCATGCGTTGTTCCTCTATCATCATCAATTGAGCATTCCAGTTGATCCATATGCACTATTCGTCCTTAGTGGGGAGGTGTATGAATTTTGGCCTATATGTATATAGTATTTCCCACATATGGTGACAAGATAAACTTGTTCTTGGAATATCCCATTTAGGGGACAATGTTATTAGGACATTTAAAATTCCATACATCCTAGAGTTGAAGAAGGTATGATTGAGGTTTTTGGTAGATTGGGGGGCATAAGACAAAAAATATACACTAGTGTTAGTGTATTACATCTTCATTGGTGATTACATGTTTTTATTGGGTAGTTTATGTGGTCCCTATTTAATTTATATTATAATTACCACATGAATTTTCATTACATTTACCATTTAGTTATTGTACCATGTTGTATGTTCCATATTAAGTATTACTGACACCATTCCCAAGAAACAATGGAACTTTGGACCCTGAGAAACCTTCAATTTATGCAGTTATAGGTTTGGATGATTTTTATGATTTTAAATCATTGTGGGTTATATATCTATATTTCTTGTGATTTTTAGGATGTACGGAATATATTTAGTAATAGATTTTCATCGTACTCTTACTATTTTTCTATCATTTGTATGTGATCGGTCTGGTGAGCGATTTTTCTCTGATTTTACGGTTTGATCATTGAGTCTAATATTTCTACATTTATTCATTATAGATGATATTTTTATCTATTTCCACATTATATGATGGTAATTTGATAAATATTTAATTATTAATCTTTAATAATACAACCTAATTGAGGGTATGACCTCTTCACGATCAACTATAGTTCCACGCTATTAGTAGGCTACCTCTAGCGTGTGAGGATGAATGAATGAGGTCATGTAGCTGTCTAATTCATACCCAGTGATTTAGTTTGGTGTGTTATAAATATGGAATAAAATTCAAATACCATTCTTATAATAAAATAATTTTATATTAAGAATAGTAATGTTATTATATATTTATGGATTGAATAATTTGTATTTTGTAATAGAAAAAAAGAATTCAAGGGTCTTGGTTTAGTAGATTATATATTCGTTTGGATGTTTTCACCTTGGAAACACCATAAGGCATCATAACCTAGTGTTTTTGAAATTAAACGGCTTAAAATAAATATTAGGGGTGGGGTGAGGATATACTATGGAAGAGTTTTGGTTGTGAAACTACTACAAATATAGACGTTATTATCTCTAGAAAAGTGCATTAACAGTGCCAAAAAAGCGCTGTTAATTTAGGAGAGGATAAAAGAGGGGTGCCTTTTATTTGTGATCTGAAAAGCACTGATAAAAGGGGTCCTTTATCATTTCTTTTTTAACACTGATAAAGGTGGAATATTATCAGTTCTTTTAAAAAGTGCTGATAAAGGTCAAAATAAATAAAAAAATAAAAAAACATTATATAATGCGTTGAGGAGATTTTAACACAACTGGACCCCACTATCAGTGTTAGGCAGATCCCCAGCCTCACACTCTCTCGTGCACGGCCCTTACCACACATCCCCCAACATGCAGGCACCTCTTTGCTTCAATAGAACTCAAACCTGCGACCTCCCCCTTGCGCTCCCAAACCTTTACCACTAATCCATATCATTTTTTCTATTTAATGATATATATATATAATTATATTTATTCTTATATTAATATATATTAATATTAATATGAATATATTTTGTTATAATAATACATATATATTTATTCATATATTAATAAATATATATATATTTATATATATATAGTTATATTTATTCATATAATAATACAGATTCATATTAAGATAAATATATTTAGTTATATTAATACATATATATTTATTCATATATTAGTATCTATATATTTATTTGTATATTAATTTATATTTTTATATATTTTTATATATATTTTTAGTTATAATTTTTTAAACATTTATTTATTTGTATAATAATATATATTTATAAGATTTGTTTTAAATAATTTATAAAATATGTTTTTTATGTGTGTTAATAAATAAATAAATACATACATACATATATACAACGCACATACAGTCACACATTGACACACACAGATACATATATTTACAAATAAATACATATATATGTTTATTTGAAAAGCCATTGAATGTTAAAACGGCCATAACTTCTAATCCTGAATCCTTTTTCAACTCCAAATCCAGTAAAATCTATGAAAAGGAGACAATATTCGATATGATATGTGTTACAGGCCTAACGAACATCCGGATCAGAATGTATACTTGCTTGAATGTTAACAAATCGGGTATCCTGATTAAAAACTCAGTTTTGGAGGCCTTCTGGGCAATTTTTGGCCTTGAAAAAATGTGACAGAAGCATTCCTTTAATTATTAGCGCATAGAGTTCGTCGTAGGCTTCTATTTGATATTTTTTAGAGCTCAAATGGTCTCACGGATCAAAAGTTATGGTCGTTTGAAGTTTGAGTTACATTTTCAACTTATTTTAGATCTTTTATTAATTTTTTTTTATTTTTTGTGTCATAAAATTGTTATTAAATGATTATTAATCGATGATAATTAGAATATATTCAATTAATAATATTTTTTAAAAAAATTTATAGCCATTTTCACTAATTTTATTTTATATTAAATATAATATCTATTTAAACTTATCTAAAACATTTTTAAAAAATATATGTTATATTTATATCAATATAAATATACTTATTTAAAAATATTTCATGTTTCATGATTTTTTTGAAACATAAAATTTATAAGTGGTAAGAAAAAGTGCTGATAAATCCCCCCTTTATCAGTGCTACTAAAAGAAGTGCTGATAATGGGGTCCCCTTTACAAGCGCTAAAAAAAGCGCTGATAAAGAGTCACATTTAAAAGCTCTTTTTTTAGAGCTGATAAAGGCCTCCCTTTATCAGTGCTTTTTTGTAGTGCTGATAAAGGCCCCCTTTATCTGTAGTTTTTTTGAGCTGATAAAGGGGTAGTGCTTACATTGCCCGTATTTGTTGCAATGAGTAGAAAAATGGGGTGGTGGTGAGATCCTTTTATTTGTGAAAGGAATAAAGATTCATGTAAATATAACTTCTTAATATAAATAGAGAACATGTATCATATATAATGTTGGAAAAAAGTAGAAAATATGTATTTGTGAATGTGGTATATTCTATAGACTCTCAATAACTAGTTTATAAACATTTATAGACCATGTTACTGAGTCCTTTTATCTTATAGTTTCACGTATACCATCATTGGTTTTTAATGAGGTATTTAACATTTAAAAAACTAATATAATTTTAATTCTTAATCATAAAATGATCAATATTATATAATTTGGAACTAATAATTCAAAAATCAAATCATTTTTATCAAATTAAGTTTCAATTTGTCAGAAAAATTTACTTCAACATTAACACATGTAATCATTATAACTAGTTATTTAATAAATGAAGTATATTTTTAAGCATACTTGTAATGTTTTGGAAAAAAATATCAATTTTGTTTATTTTAATGAAATTAATAGGATTATCATTTAAAAATGAAGTGTTACATGACTTCAAAATAAGTTGAAACCCAACACATTCAATAAAAAACAAAATTAGAAGTAAAATATTGAAAATAGTTTTTGATTTTATAAATATTACATAATTTTTGATATGTTATAAATTGGTTCGTTTTATACAATATAATCTTTTAAAATGAACCATTTCATTAAATACATTCATTTTTATTCTAAATTTTTTTATTATTATTTTGTTATAATTACATTTGGATATATAAATGAACTCAAAAGGTTTATTAAAAAAAAATTTCGCTATAAACCAATAAAATTTATTTGTTGAAAATTAAAAAATTAACATTATGATAAATTTTATATTTGAAATTGAAAAACTATATTTATGATATCATATTAATATTCTAAATTTCTATTAAATTAAATAAATATTAGAAGACATATTAATGGGAGAGGTATTTTTAGTCATAAAATGAACTCTCATTTATTATAACATTTTATATAGTTTTTATAATCTTGTTACTACCCTGTATCATCTTAAATTCAATGTTTATATTATAAATTTTTATTATAGTATCACTATTTTCAATTTATTTTAGTCTTCTATGTGAAAAAACTAGTGAAACGTTATTTATTTAAGTGGGGAAAATATTTATAAAATGTTTGTTTCATTAAAAATATATTCCTATGATATTGGGATTCAAATTATTCAATACATATACAACTTCATGAGAATATCTATGAAGACTCCAAAAAATATTTTCATGAATCATGAACATTCCTTCATGAATATTTAATTAATATCTAAACACCATCATTAGGGTTGTGACTTTACAATGTTTATGTGAAGTCACTTGAATTCTTAGGTTGAATATAATTCGATGGACTTAACTCTTCTCTTATCTATGTATTTATTTTACTTTAAATTAACTCAATATTCCATATAATTGAATACATATAATATTCTTAACATGAATCATGTACATCTACTTCCATGAATCAGTCTCAACTGCCCAATGTTTTAACACCATCTTGAAACATCCACTAGTGATTAGATAAATCTATTATGATCATATTATCTAATAAAATAATCATCATTAATAGTTGGAATTTATTGAATGTTATTTTTATGTATATAAATGGTATCACATGCATCTATATATTAATCATCTTGATCTCCCTTAGGTATAACTCAATCTCCCCATTCTTGAATGACCATTCATCGATTAAGATTTCTAAAAAACATTGGTGGACAACTTCAAAATGGATTTTATAATAAATAAAATACCATTTTTTTAAAAGTAATTTTTTTTTATCCCACACTATATTATTGTTAATAAAAAATACATTTTGACTGTAAAAAATTACCGTTTCTATCGAATAATTTCATTCTCATGGAAAAATTTCTGACACCAAACTACTTGATAAATACGTTTAAAAAAAATATAATCACAGAATGAGAAGAAAATATTGTAATTTTTTATATATTTTTTACCATAATTTAGTCATTGTACTTTCCCTCAATTTTCATTATTGAAACTGTATCATCAGAAAATAAAATGAAATATTTTTAGTACTTCCCCTTTTTAAAATATGTGCACAACACTCCCCATATGAAAATGTAATCCCATTAATAATGTTGCATAACCCCATTGAATTTATTATGTGATTGGAGAAATATATAAAAATAAATTATTAATTTAATCCCCAAATCAGCCTCTTGTATTATCTTAAGTGACAATATCATAAATTCTAACCTCTATTGAAATATTCTCCACATATATTTATAAGGACACAACAATTCCTTTGGTCAGAAGATACATTATGTTATTATATTTTCATACATAGTGTTGAACTAGATTAATTCAATGATCTATTTAACATTGATTATCAAAAATATTAAGAGCTAATATTCAACATTCACATTCAGTTCATAGAGATTAATATTCATTCATAACATTTAAGTGAATGAATAAGTAGTCTAAAATTATTTTAATTAAACTTTTCTCTATGTTGGATAGTTATTTTTATATATGAATGAAGAAAATCTCTCGCCAAAATATTATTCCAATAGAAATAGATTTTCACCATAACAATCAAAAACGATGTACACATCTATGATTCCATGTATGCTAATCTTATTACTTTACTCGTAATCTAATGAAAGTATTGATGTCACATTATTTTAATTCAAATGTATTTTACCATCTGTCAACTATGATTTTTTTGGATCATTGTGATATATATCACAAAAAGAGACTCCAAGAATTTTTTTAAATGTGATGCTATAAGATGGTGTTAATTTTCGATGAACTAAAAAAATTATCATTTATTGAAATGTTAATCCTATATTTTTTATTTTTTAACAAAAATTATTGGATAAAACATTCCATTAAATCTTTAATGTTATACTTGAAAAATAACTCAATAGAATAATATTAATATGAAAATAACATATAATAATTACTTTTTATAACACGTAGCTTAAGAAATAATTTCATTTTTCTAGGAAATTTCATATCAATGTACTATTTTATTTGACCTAATAACTCCATAAATACCTGATTGTTAGCACAACCAAATATCATATCATGCACATAAACAATGAATCTTGATATTTAATACAATCACCTTTAACATATAAGTTTCTATCAAATTTTACATTAAAAAAGAATAATATCTTCAAGTAACTATATAGTTTAGAGTATAAGGAATGAGGACTCCTACTTCAACCCAGAAAATTCATTCTTTAATTTACAAACGATTCTTAAATTTTCCTCATGTTTGAATACTTATAGTATTTTAATAAATATCTATTCCTCATATTAATTATTCAATAACGTTGAAATTTTAAAAATCAAATAAACCATATATTTTTAGTGGGAAGTACTGATGGAGATAATAATATTGTCTCAAACAATGAAATAGGGGAATATTTTTCTAAAAAATCAATTCCTTCCATAAAAGAATGTATCATAAAATCAACCATTTCTTATTTCGAAAAACTTATCCCTTTTAATTGATATTATTCTTAAAAAATAATTAGTCATGATAAAATTCATTCCTTCTGGGCTTGAGGAAAATACCATTGGGTCATTATGATCTATTTGATCAATGGTTTCATATATTTATTAGAAATATTCTTTATGGTCAACTACTTCAAATACAGACTATGTATCAAACTATGATATTAATCTAGTTTGGTTCTCCATTATTATCATTGTATCAAATTCAACTGGTGGTTCACAACATTGGATGGTACTATATGGTTCAACATTTTTTTAGAGACCAAAAACATTGAGTTATTTATTCCTGTAGAAGCTACTTCCACCACATTATAATCAAAACATGTTTGTTCAATATTAGAAAAATTACTTGCCTCCCTTCACTTGTTCTTCCCATAATATTCTCTACTACCTTTCTATGGATCATTAGATTTTCCTTTATCTTCATCCTTTGGATTAGTATTATTTTTAATCACATTATCTTCACATGATTATAGTATTTTGTGAAATTAATTTTTATAGCATCTATAGATTATTTAGGTTCCTGAATAAAACAAGAAAATTACTTCTTTATTATTTAATATAATTTTCCAATGCATAGATTTATTATTGGAATTAGAAAATGTCATCTAAAATATTAAAATTTATAGAGTATGGGTTCATCTTTTAGATAATCCCAAAGTGGTTAATATAATATTTTTATATTAGTAAAACTCTATTTTGATGATTTCAGGTAGTACATATAGCTCACTTGTAGAAGAACATGGATATTTTACAATATGAATTCATGGTTCAAAAAATTTCAACCATAATTTTTTATTTACTTTATGACCCCATAATTTATTGATCAGTGTACATAGAACTATAATGGAAATTATTTTAATGATTTGGATGATAATCTATGAATTCTTTTCATATAACACCCTTTCCAATATTATTATTTATATTCTATATATTTTCACTATGTTCATTTTAATCTTCCATTCTATAAATGTTAACAGTTTTCATGAAATTTAATTTACACATCCAAAATATAATAGTAGTAATCAATGTGAAATCATCAATTGTTATGAAAAGGTATACGTCACTCATTATGGATTGAGGTCTCACCAGACTACACACATCAAAATTTTATATTCAATGGGTCTAGTAGACTAATTTTATACCCTTTTATGATTTCCATCAATAATATTACCTTCCAAAAATGCATCATAATATGTGGTTCTTTATCATTTTAGGAGAGGAAAATCATTCACATATTCTCCATTCTATGTTATTTTGTCATATTAATTTGTCCAAGACAAAAAAACAATTATTCCATCAATATTTATCATTTTTATAAAATATGTAACTATAGTTACTCTAATAAGTAATATAAAATATAATTCCTTTAGTTATTTATCCTCTATGAATTTCCTTTACATTTCTCAATCTCCATATGATACAACAGTTTCAACAATGTAATACTTTCTGTCCATCTTCCCATAGCTACCCGAAACATAGTATGTTTTATTTAAGTCTATAAATAAATATAACATTCATGGTATTTACATACATTGATATATGATAGATTATAAGCATAAATTGTTTTCAATATATATATCGATTCTCTTGTTAATATAACAACCCTTTTATAATTTAATGTTTTTAAATAATTTATCTTCAATAGTTATATGTTAGGATAAACCCCTATAACGAATTAATGATATCCATTTCAGTCTAGATACATAGAAATTATCAACAATAAATGACCCTTAATTTATATTTTATATTCATTATTTTTTTCTCTATCCATTTTGGTTTTTTTCTTGTTACTATTGTCCTATATTTATCTAAACAATGTCCAATTTAGTCACACATTCAATGGTTTTCATTTAGGAATACAAATAAATTACATGTGGAAGTAATGCTAATATTCAATTTCTTTTACATATAGTCTTCACTCTCTTAAGGGAAATTAAAGCGCTTTTTTAGCACTAATAATGGCCCCCCTATATCAGATATTTTTTTAGTGCTGATAAAGGCCCCCATTATCAGTTCTTTCTTTAGTGCTTATAAAGGGGTAGCGCTTCCTTTGACCATTTTTGTAGCAATGAGTATAAAAATGGGGTGGTAGTGAGATCCTTTTATTGGTGAAGGGAATGGAGTTTCATGTAAATATAACTTCTTAATATAAATAGAGTACATGTATCATATATAATGTTGAAAAAAGTAGAAAATATGTTTTTGTGAATGTGGTACATTATATAGACTCTCAATAACTCATTTATAAACATGTATAGAACATTTTACATAGTCCTTTTCTCTTAGAGTTTCACTTATACCATCATTGGTTTTTATTGTGTTATTTAACTATTACACAAGTAATATAATTTTAATTCCTAATCCTAAAATGATCAATATTATATAATTTGGAACTAAAAATTCATAAAATTAAAACATTTTTATCAAATTAAGTTTCAATATGTATGAAAAATTCACTTCAACATTCACACATGTAAGATATAATAACTAGTTATTGAATAAAAGAAGTATATTTTAAGCATAAATGTAATCTTTTGAAAAAGGATATAAATTTTTTTATTTTAATGAAATTAATAGGTTTATAATTAAACAAATAAGTGTTACATGACTATACAATAAATCAAAACCCAATACATTCTATAGAAAACATAATTAGAAGTAAAATACTGAAAATAGTTTTGGATTTAATAATTATAACATAATTTTTCAAATTTTAGAAATTGGTTCATTTAATACAATATAATCTTATAAAATGAACCATTTCCCTAAATACATACATTTTTATCCTAAAAAATATTTATTATTATTATTTTGTTATAATTACTTTTTGATAGAGAAATGAAAAAATAGGTATATTAATAACATTTTTTTCGTTATACACCTGTCAATATTATTGTAGGAAAATTAAAAAATTAATATTATGATAAATTTTATATTTGAAATTGAAAATTATATTTATGATATCAAATTAATATTCTAAATTTCAATTTAATTAATTAAATATTAGAAGACATATTAATGAGAGAGGTTTTTTTAGTCATAAAATGAATTCTCATTTATTATAACAATTTATATGGTTTTTATAATACTGTGACTACCCTATATCCTATTAAATTAAATGGTTATATTATGAATTTTTATTATAGTATCACTATTTTCATTTTATTTTAGTGCTCTACGTGAAAAAACTAGTGAAACATTATTTATTTAAGGGGGAGAAATATTTATAAATGGTTTGTTTCATTAAAAATATAATCCAATGATATTGGCATACAACATAGTCAATATATATACAACTTGATGAAAATATCATAAAAGTCTCATAAAAATATTTTCACGAATCATGAGCATTAGTTCATGAATATTTAATTACAATCTAGACACCATCATAAGGGTTGTGACTTTACAATTTTTGTGTGAAGTCGCTTGAATTATTAGGGTGAATATAATTCCCTGGACTTCACTCTTCTCTTCACTATGTATTTATTTTACTTCATATTAACTCAATCTTCCATATAATTCACTAAATATAATATATCTAACATGAATCAAGTACATCTACTTCCATGAATCAGTCTCACCTGCCCAATGTTTTAACATCATCTTGAAACATTCACTAGTTGTTAGATAAACTCAATATGATCATATTATCTAATAAAATTATCATCATTAATAGTTGGAATTAATTGAATGTTATTTTTATGTATAAAAAGAGAATCACATGCATCTCTACATTAATCATCTTGATCTTTCTTAGGTATAACTCAAACTCCCCATACCTGAATGACCATTCATCCATTATGATTTCTAGAAAACATTGGTGGAAAACATAAAAATGGATTTTATAATAAATAGAAAACCATTATTTTCGAAGGTTAGTTTTTTATGCCCCACTATATTATTGGTAATACGAAATTGTTTTTGACACTCAAAAATTACCTTTTCCATAGAATCATTTCATTCTCAAGGAAAAATTTCTAACACCAAACTAGTTGATAAATAAGTTTTTTTAAAAATATAATCAAAGTGTGAGATGAAATTATTGGATTTTTTTAGATTATACACTATAATCTAGTCATTTTAAATTCCCTCATTGGTCATTATTGAAACTGCATCATCAGATAATAAAATGATATATTTTTTTTACTTCCCCTTCATAAAATATGTTCACAACACTCTTAATAGGAAAATGTAATCCCATTAATAATTTTGAATAACCCCATTTAATTTATTAAGTTATTGGAGAAATATATAGTAAGAAATTATTAATTTAATCCCCAAATCCGTCTCTTGAATTACATTAAGTGACAATATCATTAATTCTAACCAGTATTGAAATATTATCTAATTATATTTATAAGGATTCAACAATTTTATTTGGTCATAAGATACTTTATGTTATTATATTTTAATACATAGTGTTTAACTAGATTCATTGAAAGAACTATTTAACATTTATTATCAAAAAGACAAATGAGCTAATATTCAACATTCACATTCATTTCTGCTGCAAATCATTTTTACCCTTGTTAAGAGGACGGTTTATGGGTTCCTTATACCCCAACCTACAACCACAAAAGCACAAACAAAAAAAAAATCCAAAAAAGGCTTACACTTCATAATAAATAGATTCATCGCCGCATCCCAAGCAGGATTCTTCTTCAACAGTAGATGATTCCCATTCTGGATGCCTCAAAAAACATACAGTTTTCTATAAGTTGGATAGTTTTTTATTTTATATGAACCAAAAAACTGTCTCACAAAAATAAAATTCCTATAGAAATATATTTTCATCATTACAATCAAAAACCATGTAAACTTCTATGATTCCATGTATGCTAAAATTATTACTTCTCTGATAATCTAATAAAAGTACTAATGTCAAATTAATTTACTTCAAAAGTATTTTTCTATCTTTCAACTATGATTCATTGGATCATTGTGATATATTTCACAAAAATTGACTCCAAGAATTTTTATAAATGTGATGCTCTAAGATAGTGTTAATTTCCGATGAACTAAAAAAATTATCATTGATTGAAAAGTTAATCCTATTTTTTTAACAACAATTATTGGATAAAAAATTCCATTAAAAATTCTATGTTATACTTCCCAAATAACTCAATAGAATAATATTAATATGAAAATAAAATATAACATTTATTTTTTATAACATGTATCTTAAGAAATAATTTCATTATTTTAGTAATTTTTATATCAATGTACTATTTTATTTTACCTAATTACTCCATAAATACCTGATCGTTAGCACAACCAAATATCATATAATGCACATAAACAATGAATATATGAGATTTAATACTATCACCTTTATCATATAAGTTTCTATCAAATTTTACTTTAAAAAATAAAAATATCTTCATGTAATAATATAGTTTAGAGTATACGGAAAGAGGGCTCCTACTTCAACCCTCAAATTCATTCATTAATTTACAAATCCTTCTTAAATTTTCCTCATTTTTGAATCCTTATAGTAGTTTAATACATATCTATTCCACCTATTAATTATTCAATAGTGTTTAAATTTTAAATATCATATAAACCTTATATTATAATTGGATGTACTGACTAAGATAATAAGATTGTCTCAAGCCATTAAATAGGGGAATATTTTTCTTCAAAATCAATACCTTCCATAAAAGAATATATCTTAAAATCAACCATTTCTTATTTTGTAAATATTATCCCTTTTAATTGATATTATTCTTGAAAGTACATTTAGTCATCATAAAATGAATTACTTATAGGCTTGAGGAAAATACCACTATGAAATTATGATCTATTTGATCAATGTTTTCATGTATTACATAGAAATATTCTTTATACTCAACTACTTCAAATACTGACTATGTATAAAACTATTATATTAAACTATTTTGGTTGTCCATTATTATCATTTTCTCTAATTCAACTGGTGGTTCACAACATTGGATGGTAGTACATGGTTCACCATTTTTTTAGAGACCAAAAAAATTGAGTTCTTTATTCTTGTAGAAGCTAATTCTACCCCATTATAATCAAAACATGTTTGTTCAATATTAGACAAATCACTTGCCTCCCTCCAATTGTTCTTCCTAGAATATTCTCTGATACCTTTATATGGATCATTAGATTAACCTTTATCTTCAACCATTGGATTAATAGTATTTTTAATCACATTAACATCACTTGATTATAGTATTTTGTGAATTAAATTTTCATAGAATCTGTAGATTATTTAGTTTCATAAATAAAACTCGAAAATTACTTCTTTATTATTTAATATAATTTTACAATGTGTAGATTTATGATTGGTATTAGAAAATGTCATCTAAAAACATTAAAATATTTCAGGTATGAGTTCATCTTTTAGATAATCCCAAAGTTGTTAATATAATATTTTGATTTTAGTAAAACTCTATTTTGAAGATTTTCGACAGTACATATATATAACCTGTATAAGAACATGGATATTTTACACAATGAATTCATGGTTCATACAATTTCAACCATAATTTTGTATTTCCTTTATGACCCCAAAATTCATTGATCAGTGTATGGAGAACTATAATTAAATGTTTTTTAAATGATTTGGTTCATAGTATATTAATTCTTTTCATGTAACACCCTTTCCAATTTCATTATTTATCTTCTATATATTTTATCTATGTTCATTTTTATCTTATATTTTATAAATGTTAACAGTTTTCATGAAATTTAATTTACACATCCAAAATATAACAGTAGTCATCAATGTGAAATCATCAATTAATATGATAATGTATAAGTCACTCATTATGGAGTGAGGTCTCGCCAGACTACACACATCACAATTTGATGTTCAATGGGTCTAGTAGACTAAATTTATACCCTTTTATGAATTCCTTTAACTATATTACTTCCAAAAAAGCATCAAAATATGTGTTTCTTTATTATTTTAGTGGAGGAAAATAATTTTCATATTATCCATTCTATGTTATTTTTTCATATTTTTCTTCCAAGACAAAAAAATATTCCATAAATATTTATCATTTTTATAAAATATGTAACTTGAGTTACCCTAATCAGTAATATATAATAGAATTACTTTATTTATTTATCCTCTATAAATTTCATTGACATTTCTCAATATCTATATGATACAATAGTTTGAACCAAGTAAAACAATGTTTTCATCTTTCCATAGCTACCAGAAACATAGTATGTTTTATTTAAGTCTATGAATAAATACAACATTCATGGTATTTACATCCATTGATATATGATAGATTATAAAAATATATTTTTTTAAATAGATATATCAATGACCATGTTAATAGAACATCCATTTTATTATTTAATGTTTCTAAATAATTTACCATCTGTAGTTATATGTTAGGAGAAACCACAATGAAGCATTAATGACATCTCTTTCTGTCTAGATACTTTGGAATTATCAACAAGAAATGACCCTTAATTTACATTTTATATTCATGATTTTTTTATCTAACCATTTTGGTTTTTTCTTGTTAATATTTTCCTATAATTATCTAAATAATTTCCCATTTAGTCACACCTTACACAGTTTTCATTTATGAATACAAATTAATTACTTATGGAAGTAAAGTTAATATTAAATTTCTTTTACATATAGTCTTCACTCTTATAAAGAAAATTTTCACATTTTATTGAGTGACATCCCACCTCAACTAATACCATATACATATAAGGTGCATGTTGTAGTAACAATTAAATGTTATTCATATAATTATTATGAAACACCTGAAAAACCCATTGAATATTGATATTTTAGAGTGAAAAAATTCGGTCATATAAACATTAATGTTGTTCATTATTTGATATGAAATAATTTTTTCTCTCATTTCATCTGGCCTATATACATAAATATTACTTAACTACCTTATCATGAAGAATATTTTGTTAATAATTATTAACTAAAATGGTTACCTAGTTTTTTGATTTTCACTAAAAAGTTCTGTGAAACCAAAAATATTTCATACTTGGAATGAAAAATTTGACATGAGTTTTCTAGACTATAATTTTTAACCATTTATGTATAATTATGGTCATGTTAATTTTTTTTGAATCATTATTTGACCTGTATAGTGTTCTTGAAATTTAATGAATTTTAATTATGTCTTTCCCAATACATTTTATAACTTCTTGAATCTCACCTTTATCCTTGATACTTTTATTATACTCATCCACCATTATCATTAGGATATTTATTTACTCAAAATACTCAAAATACTTTTAAAATATATTTTTTTCACTTTAAATCATTACCTTTCAGTTTGTTTTCATTAAGGGAAGATCCATCTTAGGATTAATGTTTTTAATAAAAGATATGTTTTTATTTTAGTAAATAACTTAAGAACATTACATCACATTAATTTGATTTTTTTATTTTCCTCATACCTCACATGATATATTATTTTATATGAAATCAATTAATAGGATGATGTATATACTAAAAGGTCATATTAATCATATTTTCTATATAAACCCCTTCTATTATTCTTTATATGCATACTTTTTTTCCTTCCATGAATTTTCATGTTTTCATTGGGTTTTATTCCAGATATTCTTTAACGAATTTCTTATAAAATAATAATTTTCATACTCACTTCCATTAAATTAGTGAAATTAAGGACAAAGATAAAAATGGTTCCATACAGAAAGATGTTTAATTGAAAATATTTAATATATATCCATTTAACATTCTAAAAACATGAAGTTATAAGAGTATTTACTATTATGTAATTTTTATCCACATGATTTCCATCTTATAAATCATTATATGTTCCTTATATTGACTCATTGGGTTTTATTATCATCAAATGTTAAATTACATTTCAACTAGATCCTTTTAATAAAAGTTTATAGTTTTACCCAGATCATATTCCACAATCAAATTTTTATGTTCTTATAAAGATAATTAGTATCCATCATCTATTTATGGGATTATATGATTTAATACATTAGGGAAACTTCTCATTACATTTTCATAATAGTTGTTACCCAAAAAGAGTCTCTGAATCCAAAAATGTTACTGATAATTTCTTTAAATCTTGTGAAATAATCAGCATTGAGTTTCATATTAGCAAACTATGAGTTCTCAAACGAGCTTCTCCAATTTTAATGTTATTAATCACAAAACAATTATATTACCTTGAATGTTAATTTAAATATTATCCCACGTTTCATTTTTGATCAAAACCCCCATATAACGTATATAAATGTTTATGAAATTTATGATAATTTCATTCAAAATAATTAAATCATATTCCATATTCTTTATGGAAAAAAATCAAAGGTGTATCCTTTTATCATGGTTGTAGAACTGTTGTAATAGTATCCAAAACATCCAATAAAAAATATAGAAGACGAGGTATCATGTAATTCATCAATATCTAACTGTTTTCCATCATAGTTAGGGACTTTATAGCTACTATAAATATTTATATTCTCCAACATTGATAAATAGTCCCAATAGAACAAAACTTCTTGGATTCCAAATGTGATACATAGAAATGGGTTGACTACACTGATGGGGGGTGAATTTGTGGTTTCTATTCATAACATTATTATTAATATATCCATTATTACATGTTACAATAAATATACACCCATTTAATAAATCACATTATATCTCAAATGTTGAAATGTAAATAAAAAATAAATGCATGTAGTTTTTTTATCGATTGAATCGAAATATTGTACATACATTTTCTATTCCGGGAAGTCTAATTCATATATTTTATATTATAATAAATTACTAATTAAAAGAATTTTTGAATGGTTCATCGATTTCATGAAACCAAATAGAATAATTATATATCACAAAAATATTTTTTGTACATGTTCCCAAACGTTTTATGATACAGACATTCATTTAAAATATATAAATATTTATTTTTTTTAAACATCAATATCTAGAACTTCTTGGTTTGTAAAATTAATACTTATTTTTTACAACTTTGAGCCTCATCATCTTGACGATATCCTTCACCAACCTACTATATCTTTTATAGAAGACAATTCACTATCTCGATAATTTTCTTCACTAAGAAATATATCACTATTAGAAAGTATTTATTGAATAAGGTCTTAATTTTTATATAGTTCAACCTAATATAATAAATATGGAGGGAAATGTAATGAATTAATATTTTCCACATAATAAATTATATTATCAATGTAATATAATATATTCAAATGATAGGTGGATTAAACATAGTCAAGGACCTTAAAACTCATTGATAATAGTATTCAATACTCCCATAAAACATGGATTAAATCCATAAAATTGCTCTCTGAAGTTTATTTCCATGAATACAATTATCACAATAGCTAGGACATAATTGTGCTTATGTGGAGTCACTATACTTCTTCCGGTGAATGTACTTATATGAAACTAAGTCTTCCCTTCTTACAGTTATTCTAATTCTTCATATTAACCCGAAATTATTTTATATTAAGTACTTATAATATAATTAATATATATCATGTGGTTTTAATGTTTTAAGTCTATTGTACCAACATAATATTTTAACATTGGATTACTTCATACAATATCAATCATGAAAACTCAGGATCACCATATTTTCTTATCAATAAATGTTTAGTCACAATTCTACATCCAAGAATGGGATGCATAATTTATTATAGGGTAACAAGTACAGTGTATAACTGAATATTTAGCAATGCCTTTAATAATTATCTGACCATTTAAGACTACAATTGATTCAATCAACTGTGATTCAAACCAACTTTTTTTACCATTTTCCACAACCTCACAATCCACCATTATTCATACACACTAATGATTAGTTCATTATATCAGTTATCAACCAATAATCTTATGAAATCCACGACACATAATTTTCCAAATATTCTAAATTTTATTACTCAATTAAAAAAACCATATAAAAATATTTGATAAAAAATAAAACCCCTTCATAAATAAAGTGGGAATTGACAAGAACACACATGTTTTCATTCTTCTAAAACATAATGATCTATTTCCCCTAAAAATATTTTAAATCATTTTGAAAAATTAGGGATATTCTCTTATCCCTAAATGATATAAAAATTATTCATTATTTTGTAGTATCATATACTCTCAAAATTCCTTTATTTTTAATGAGTTAATTTTTTTGACACTTGTTTAATTTTCAAAATCATAAAAATATAATTATTTTAATATAGAATAGTTATTAAATTTTAGTGATTTGTTCTGTTCATAAACTATATATTTTAATCCAGCCAATAGTTTCATGGAAAATATTTTATCATTGACCATAATAACCCATATTAGATTCCCATAAATATCACCCCAAGATCATCACATTCCATCTTTATTGAAATTAATAGTAGAATCGTAGTGAATCCGCATTCTAATGATATTTACTATTTTTAATAACATGATATCATCCCATTTAACATCCATTTGTATTCTCCATAACTCCTCAGTCTTTGAATTTTTATCAATTGTTGTATCTTATGTAAGGAAAACAATTAGATATATAGCCAACTATGTGATAAAATATCTGACAAACAATTCATGATTCATTTGTATCAACCAAAATACTTAAATATCCACTTCCTTTTAAAATTATTAATCATTAAATCAAGGAAATATATTGTGCAAAGTAGGAAAAATTATTTACTTTAGAACCAATAATCATTCCCCTTGGAATAATAAATTGTGTGGGCACTATGATCCCTTACATTTTAAAATGATAGTTTAAAAATACTGAAATATGTTATATATCCTTAAAATAGAATTTTAAACATAAATTATACTCTAAATAATATTTTATTTCCTCTATTCTAGGGAATATATTTTGTATTACATATTAGCTGGATTTCGAACAACATTTAACTAAAAAATTCTATAACTACAATTCATTATCTTTACATTATCACAAGCATGTTAAAGATAACTAATAAATAACATCCACCTTTCAAAAAATATAAATTATTATTTAAAATAATATATCATTATTTATAAATAGTATTCAGTTAATTAATCACCCCATTTTATTTTTTATCCTTAAAAACTATTTATATATAAAATCAAATCATATCCATTTTCAAAGATAATCATCTAATCACAATAACATTGGATTATTTAATTTTGTTTCCATAATATTTTCCCTTTCTGAAATGAAATGTTTTTAAATTTTATTTAGTTGATATCCAACTCAACCCAATCACAAATTTAGTATTTTCACTGTATTTGAAAGACAAAATATTATGATTCATGTTGTAAAATGTATATAGTTCTGCTGATTTTCCTACCATTTAGAATATAACACAAATAATATGGGGTGCATTATATCATAAATCACCAAAGATAAAGGGATGGATTAAACCAACTTGTTGTGAATGAATGTCATAAAATTTTATTTTGGAATTTATTGGAAAATATATCAGTAAATTTATCATTGGTTGGAATGATCATTAATTTCATCATTATAATTCATTTTGATACCATCAAATATTTCTATCTAAAACAGTAGATTTTATTTTTTAATTTTTTAATTTTTATCATATATATATTCACTATTATACAAAATGACTTTGGATGTTGTGAATCTGATATATGTATTATAAACATATTTTATTGGTAAGATATAATTATTTTTTTCATTTAAATCAACTTCCAAATTTATTGTATCTGAAAATGTAATGGGATATTCTCCACCATGAGGTGTAAATACAATGGTAATGATATCCATTATTTTTATTCAATATGATATAAGATTTTAGATAATTATATTTATCCATTCATGAACATTATTTCTATAGAATATGGGAATGCCATGTTATTAATAAAGATCATATTTTGGTAAATGTTCATATTTAACATATAATTTTCAAAATTATACAACTAATCATGGATCCACTTCCAATCATCTTAGAGCATTATTAACAACACCAAAAATATTATAACATTAAAAATTTATTAAACCTACTCTAGAATCTTCATCAGTATTCCTAATGTATTAAACACTATATAACATGTTCTTTTAGTCTTTACATGAAACTCTACTACACAATTATTTCCAGATATATATTTAACATCCTAAAATGAATATTTTAATAATAATATTTTACTAAAATAGTATAATTGATGATTGATCATTGATTTGTGGATTCTTAAAACATTCATCAAATTTCTCATCAATCAAAATTATAAAAAGTTCCCCCATCATGAAAAAAACCTGTTATTTAATTAATTCCAAATTAATCAAAAATCATCAAATTTTTAGTATGTTTCTTTGAGAATGTATGTATAAGAACACCATGTAGTGTAAAAAACACCAAAATAATTTTATAACATGTAAATAAAATTCCAAGACTATGGCAATGGTAGGAAGATTGATCACCACTTAACATATCACCCAACACATATTAGAAACCAAAATGAAATTATAAACCTATAACAATAATTCATCTGTATTTATTAGAGGTAATTAAACTGGCCTAGGCTCATCAATAATTAATTCAAAATTGTAGATTTATTAAAAAAATTAAAAATTTAATTTGAATATGTTCATATTAGATAAATTTTGATACATTCAGTTATATGTTTGGAATATCTTGGAATCGAATAATGATTTCTCAAAATAATAATATAAGAAAAATAACTCTTTTTGAAATATGGATAATCGAAAAACGATAATTTAATAATTAAAAGGTACTCCAAACTGATGATGTAAAATTAAATTAATGACATTCATTGGTACACCGTTATATTTAATGGGAATATAAAATCCAACTAAATTGATATTATTTTAAGTGAAATAAAATATTTTAAATAGAAAATTACATTAGTATTACATGTGGGGTATGAGAAAAAATTTATCAAACGCGTGTTCAAAACCTAAGTCCAACTTTAATCTCATCAAACAACTATTAATGATTTATATAACGACCCACACTTTACATACATTGTTAATACTTCAAAATTGAAGCACACTTATTACAACATATGACAAAACCACAAAGGACCGTATAGGTATAGTGTCTTTAGAAACTGGGAAACATAAACAACTGGTTCATAAATCTTCTATAGTGTCTCCCATTTATTTCATCATATCTAGGGTCCCTTTTAGCATATTCTACTTAATATCCATCTTCCTGACCTGGGGAAAAGAAAACATAAAAGGGTGAGCTCAAATTCTCAGCAAGGGCAAATAAAGGAAATAAAAATCATATCATATCTTTATGAAAATCAAAACCTGCAAAAGAGATCATAATATCTTAACATGGAATAAATCATAGAAGTGAAATTGAGATCCCCATAACATAAAACTTGAAACTTTGTGGCATGCACACATAATCATGGAAAATCATTTCTTGTTAGTCATGACTCATTGCCAAGACTATCTTAGTGGACAAAGTCCCTTTCTGAACCGAGTTCACTCCTCGTTTCAGTCCTGTATCACTGAACCGAAATAACCTTCCGTTCCAGCCATGTCTATCTCATGAGATATAAAATCTTTACCCAATGCATTGGAGGGAGATATAGGTCCCACCCATCTTATAATGAATCCTTTCTTATGTGTGCCACATAATCATAAAACATACATCATCGCATAACACATATAACAAAAATGGGATTCTTGAAACATCATGACATCATAAATCAATTCATAAATGATAAAGGAATTCATAAACATAATTCCATCACAACATAGTCAAACCAATGTAAAAATATGGATAGAAACAGAACCCTTTATTATCATAGATGGAAAATAATTTTGATAAAACACTTGAATTGAATTCTTGAGGAAAATATCCTTTCTTCTTCAAAAACATTTTTCCTTTCATAACATGTCATAAAACTTTAAAATAAAAGAAGTTGATAAAAAATAAACTTGAAAACTTGTAAAGGAAGCTTCTTTTAAGTAATGTTTTAAAAATCCATTCATGTCGTATAAGTTAAAAAAAACATTCTTCGTACTTTTGTCGGAAAAGTCAAAAAGTACCTCGTACGGAAAAACGACAAAAGATTCCTTTCATATTCTTTACTAAAAACTCACCTAAGGGTAAAATTGGATTTAAACTATTTCAAGTGGATGGAAACAATATTACATATTGAGGGAACATGGATGTGGATGATAAAATACACCCCAGTAAATACTTACGAATAAACAATCTCGGATAAAAATGAGATTGTGATATTTCCCTTACCTTAGGTCCGATTTGCTTTGTTCGTGTCCGAAGCTCCTGTATAATGGTTTAAATAATGTTATTGACTTATTCCAGAATCATACATATTGATATGAGATCATATATGGTCATATTATTAGCTTCTTGTTAGTAATATTTCATTGTTACTTGTTACTCGGGTCTTTATAACTTTTTGTTCTTATGCGTGTTTTGTCGAATAAATTCTTATTCTTATCTTTAGGTTATAGATAATTAATTTCCAGAATGGTATTAGTGTAGTATATACCATATTCATTCATTCAATTCATTTATACAATCATTATGAAATGATGATCATGTAGAACGAGTCGCATCACATCGTGGAGACGGTATTCCGTACGTACGCACGAGTGATGATATCGTTCCTATGATCGTGGAATTGTATTGGAGTATATATATATATTATTTCAGTATCAATATTACTTAATAATAATCATATATAGTTACTCATTACACCATTATACCCATCCTTATAAGGTGATGGTGGAAAATAGATTACACCACGGCGTGGAGACGGTATTCCGTACGTACGCACGCGCGGTGATTTCATTTTTCCGTAGGATGGATAGAAGGTGAATTAGGGTTGTTTCATATTTATAATAACATATCAGTATGTAAGTAATACTGATGTTATTACTTTATCATGAAACAACTGAAGAAGAAGAAGTTGAAGAAGAAAGAAATTGAAAAGATCGGTAATGGATATTACCTCTTCTTTGGAACGCCTTTTTGAATCCTCCACTTAAGGAACTAAGAGTGGTCTTTGGAGAAGACCAGGACCTCTAGGACTATTCTAGGGAAGTGGAGAGGAGAAAATGGCAGGGGTTGGCCGAGATTGAGTGCTCAATTTGGTGTGAGGAGGAGGGGGAGGAGGTGCCCTTTTATAAGGGAGGAGAGGGGCACCTTAGGAATATCTCAAAATATTATTTTATATTAAAGTCAAAATCGGTTTATAATGGTTCCAAAGGGTCTTATTTCGAAGCTAAAGTGGGGATGGGTCGAAATCCTATCAACCAATAGGATTTAGACAAGTTTAGGGTATTATTTTAACCTTATCAATTAGATTTAACTCTAAGTTAATTAATTTAACTTTTACCGTGTCTTTTTGTTTTCTTTCACTATATGGTTAATAAACTTTCTATAACATGCCAAACGAACCCCAAATTGTTTATTATTAATATATATATCCTTATCTAAGTCATTTTGCCGAACCTTAGATTTTTAGGAACAAAATAACAATTAATAATATAATATTTGATTTAAAAACTATTTTGTGTCAATTTTGACACTATTTGATATATGATTTTTGTGAAAGTCATAACAGAATTATATGTTCGAACCAAGTTGATTAAATCAACACTAATATATCATAGTAACCTAGAAAATTAGTGGAATTCATAAAAAGTCTCAAATTAAATTTATTTTGGTATTTATATTATCAATTTTTTCAATATTTCATTAATAAGATAATTACTGCATCATCTTTGTGTCATAAATAAATTAAATTATTTGATGTCTAAAAATTACAAATAAAATACCATCATGTAGGAAATCTTTTTAGCTTTCTAATGAATATTTACAATCGAATTTACCTTATGTATAACCCTATATTAAAAATGATTTACTTGTTAAACATTGATTTTAACTATTTTAACCCTTCTTTAAATAAATTAATAATAAATGTCCTAATCTAATCCAAGTGGGCATAAATGGTCATATTTTATTCCTAAGTTTGTTTTTGGTCGAATTACACTTGTCCAATAGTATTAGGACATGTGTTAGGGTAATATTGATATCATATTTACCCTTAGTTACCCTATTTACTATTAACCGCGGTAAAAATAGTAAAAAGTTACTATTCACCAAAAAATTATTTTCATCTCATTGAACCACATTTTAGTCCTTGATATTAACCGTGTCTCTCGGATTTTTGAAATTCCATTCACAGAAGCGGTAAAATTAAGTTTTATGCAAAATTTAGTTTTTAACCTACCACTTAGTGGTTTCACTATTCATCAAAAATTGAAAGTTTTCAGAAAAATACCAAAATTTCACCCTAGGCTAATTTCGATATTCTAAGTCCAAAAATGAAGTCCATTTTGAAAAATAAAATTTATAAAATTTCAAAAAGCGGTTATTACTATTCATAACGGCTAGTTTTAATAGCATATTGTTGTTTAGTGAAACTCGGTATTGCGTACGACGCAAGCTATCGAGGAAGGTCGCGATTGCGTGTAAAGCAAGTCAAGCAAGTGTTGCGTAGAAAAAGATTCCTTTGATAATTTATATAACATAAAAGTCTCGGGTGTTACATTCTACCCCCCTTAAAAAGAATTTCGCCCTCGAAATTCGTCACTTTGCAACAAACAAATGAGGATACTTCTCCCTCATCATATCCTCAAGCTCCCATGTAGCTTCTTCAAGTTGGTGGTTTCTCCATAAAACTTTCACCAAGCGAGTGGTCTTGTTTCGTAGGACTTTTTCGCTACGATCCAGAATCTCTATCGGCTGTTCTTCATAAGAAAGATCTTGCTCCAGCGGTACAACTTCTGAGCTGAGTACATGTGAAGGATCTGGTATGTACTTTCTCAGGAGAGATACGTGGAACACATCGTGAACTTGAGAGAGATTCGGTGGAAGCGCCAATCGGTAAGCTACCTTCCCAACACGATCCAGTATTTCAAAAGGACCGATATATCTAGGGCTCAACTTCCCCTTCTTTCCAAATCTCATAACCCTCTTCCAGGGAGATATTCGTAAGAACACTTTATCGCCCACTTCAAACTCTAGATCTTTTCTTCGGTTGTCGGCATAACTTTTCTGTCGACTCTGAGCTGCTCTTATGTTTTGTTGAATAGATCTAACCTTTTCTGCCATTTCATCAACGAGATCAGGTCCTAATAGCTTTCTTTCCCCAACTTCATCCCAGCAAGTTGGAGTCCTGCATTTCTTTCCATAGAGAGCTTCATAAGGAGCCATCTGAATACTGGAGTGAAAGCTATTATTATAAGAAAATTCCACCAAAGGTAGGTGTTGATCCCAACCTCCATTGAAATCCATAGAGCAAGCTCTCAACATATATTCTAGGGTTTGAATTGTTCTCTCAGACTGACCGTCTGTCTGAGGATGATAAGCAGTGCTGAAACTCAACTCTGTATCCAGAGTATGCTGAAGACTTCGCCAGAACTTCGAGGTAAATCTCGGATCTCGATCAGAAATAATAGAAAGTGGTACTCCATGCAATCTTACCACTTCCTTTACATATATCCTGGCAAGCTGATCTAGAAAGAAATCCTCTCTAATAGCAATGAAGTGTGCAGACTTTGTAAGACGATCAACTATGACCCAGATAGCATTATTGCCTTTGGATGTTTTAGGAAGTCCTGTGACAAAGTCCATAGTGATTTTTTCCCATTTCCATTCGGGTATGGGTAATGGTTGTAACATCCCCTTAGACTTCTGTCTCTCAGCTTTAACTTGTTGACAAACCAAGCATCGAGAGACATATTCAGCAACATCTCTTTTCATTCCATCCCACCAGAAGTACTCTTTCAGGTCCCTATACATCTTCGTGCTTCCAGGATGAATAGAAAATGATGAACTATGAGCCTCATCCAGCAGCTCATTCTTTAATTCGGGGATGGGAGGAACACAAACCCGATTCCTGAACTTTATTATCCCATCACAATCAAGGTTGAATTCAGGAACATTTCTCACCTTCTTTTGTAACTCGACATCTTCTTTCTGTGCCTCTTTAATCCTCACATGTATAGATGGTTGAACATTCATTTGAGAAAGATAAGATTTTTCCCCTTCCATTATAATTCCAAGATCCATCCTTTGTAAATCCATAAATATTGGATCTTTTGTGATCCTCATCATGGATAAACTAGCATGGTCTTGTCGACTTAATGCATCTGCCACCTTGTTTGCTTTCCCAGGGTGGTAATGGATTGAGCAGTCATAATCCTTAATCAGCTCCAACCATCTTCTTTGACGCATATTCAACTCCTTTTGTGTGAAAATATACTTTAAACTTTTATGATCAGTATAAATATCACACCTTTCACCATAAAGGTAATGCCTCCAAATCTTTAATGCAAAGATTACCGCAGCCAACTCCAAATCATGTGTTGGGTAATTTTGCTCATGGATTTTCAACTGTCGTGAGGCATAAGCTATCACCATATCATTTTGCATAAGAACACACCCCAATCCCTTCTTGGATGCATCACTGTAGATCACAAACCTTTCTCCACTACAAGGCAGTGTGAGAACAGGTGCACTGGATAACCTTCTTTTCAACTCCTTGAAATTCTCTTCACATTCCTCTGTCCAGACAAACTTAACTCCTTTCCGAGTCAACTTGGTGAGTGGATTAGATAATCGTGAAAAATCTTTTACAAAACGTCGATAATATCCAGCCAAACCAAGAAAACTTCGGATCTCAGTTACTGTTGTTGGTCTTGACCATCTTTCGATAACCTCTGTTTTTGCTGGATCCACAGATATCCCCTCTTTTGAGATTACATGACCCAAAAATGCAACTTTTTGAAGCCAAAATTCACACTTGGTAAATTTGGCATAAAGCTTCTCCTTTCTCAGGGTCTTCAATATAATTCTCAAGTGATCTTCATGTTCTTCCTTGCTCTTTGAATAGACAAGAATATCGTCTATAAAGACTACCACAAATTGATCAAGATAGTCTCTAAAGACTCTATTCATTAGATCCATGAAGATAGCAGGGGCATTAGTAAGACCAAATGGAATCACTATAAATTCATAGTGTACATACCTTGTACGGAAAGCCGTCTTTGGTATATCCTCCCTTTTGACCCTTAATTGATGATACCCTGAACGAAGATCAATCTTGGAAAAGTATTGAGCTCCGCGTAGTTGGTCAAATAAGTCATCAATGCGTGGGAGAGGATATTTGTTCTTGATAGTGATCTTGTTAAGTTCTCGATAATCAATGCAGAGTCTCATTGATCCATCTTTCTTCTTAACAAATAGAACAGGTGCTCCCCAAGGTGACACACTAGGGCGTATGAATCCCTTATCAAGATTCTCTTGGAGTTGCTTCTTCAATTCCTGCAACTCAATTGGGGCCATTCTATAAGGTGTCTTTGAAATAGGCAAAGCACCCGGTACGAGTTCTATTGAAAACTCAACTTCACGATTTGGTGGAAGACCCGGCAATTCCTCCGGAAAGACATCATCAAACTCCCGTACAATGGGCATATTCTTAATCGTGAGTTTCTCACCAACCATTTGAGATAAATAACCTTCATTTAGTGGAATCAATACCCATAAGATGGAAGAAATTTCCACTGGAAGGTTATGTTCATCCTTGCATTGATAGACGATCGTAGATTGATCTAGAATATGAAATGTGACTTCCCTTCTTTGGCAATTGATATGAGCTCCATGTAGAGAAAGCCAATCCATGCCAAGAATCACATCAAATTCCACTAAAGGAAGGATCACAAGATTTGCAGGAAGCACTTTCCCACAAACTTCGATCGGAGAAGAATTATAAACTTTTGATGCGACTGTTGTTCCATTAGGTGTTGTCACAGCTAACTCAACATCTAATTGTTGAGGTAATACGGTGATACCCTTAGAAAATTCTTTAGAAATAAAAGAGTGGGTGGATCCAGAATCAAATAAAACATTTGCTACTTTAGAGTGGATGGTAAGTGTACCTTTCACCACCTCGTTATCGTACTCCACATCGCTGATAGAAATTGCATGTGACTTTCCTTTGTCTTTAGCCTTAAGATTTTGTTGACGTCGACCATCATCATCAACCCTTGGATTTGGGCATTGATTGGCATAATGCCCCATCTCCTTGCACTTGAAACATTGAAGTGTAGCAGGTTCATTCTGTGTATCCCTTCCTTTGTTTGCATCATTAGACATCTTCTTCCCATTATCACGGCATTCAAATGCCCGATGACCTTCCTTTCCACATTTAAAACATTTACTTGTCCCTTTAAGACAACTCCCTCCATGTTTCTTTCCACACTTTGAGCATAAGGGAAAGTTCATCTTCTTTTCCGTGTGCTCTTTAGATTTTTCTTTGAATTCCATCTTCCTCTTCTTATCAAACCCATGTGACTGATGGGTTACTCCAATCTCCA
Source organism: Viscum album (assembly GCA_963277665.1). Taxonomy (NCBI): domain Eukaryota; kingdom Viridiplantae; phylum Streptophyta; class Magnoliopsida; order Santalales; family Viscaceae; genus Viscum; species Viscum album. The sequence goes on from OY728146.1 coordinate 553,454,422, forward strand.
TCTCGACTTTGAGAGCACATCGAACGATTTCCTCGTAGCTATTGAAGTCCCTTATGGCTAACGCCCTTCGAAGACTTGGTTTTAAGCCACTAAAGAATCGATCGATCTTACTCTCAGGTTGGATAATAATACCAGAAGCGTACCTTGCAAGTCTTGTAAAATTTGCTTCATAGGTACTAACAGATTCATCATCCCTTTGCTTCAGTTCAAGGAACTCTTTCTCCATCTTTGTTCGGAGAATACGAGGGAAGTACTTATTGAAAAATAAGTTCTTGAACTCGTCCCATTCCATAGACTCAATTTCATCCCTTTGCCTCGTATTCTTAACAAGATTCCACCATTGATCCGCATCTCCTTCCAAACGATACACTGCTAGGATGACTTTATCATGCTCAGAACATTGAAGAACTGAAAATATCTTTTCAGTAGTACTAATCCATTGTTCAGCAACTAATGGATCAGTAGACCCGCTGAAAGATGGTGGACGCTGCCTCATGAAGGATTCAACAGAATGTTGCTCCCTCCTTTGTTCGTTTGGAAATCCTGCATGATTCATAGCTTGAGAAAGTTGCGTGAGCATGGCTACAAGATTTTGCATTCCAGCTCCCATATCGTTTGGTTGCTCAGGGGGACAATCATTGCATTTCCCATCGCATTCCGCATTAACACGGTTCCTTCAGGTTCCAGCCATTGACTAAAACCAAGAAGAATAGTGTGAGCAACACTAATTATAATAGGAAACCACATAATTCAAGAATAAAATTTTCATGCTTATGGTCTTATCCTATGTTATTCAAGGCCATTTCTAAAACACTAAGATTGTGTTCTATGCTTAGACTTATCCTTAGGGTTCTTACTAAGGCTTTCACATCCTAGTTTCCAAAGGTTGACTATACCTTTCCTCTGATACCAACTATAACGACCCACACTTTACATACATTGTTAATACTTCAAAATTGAAGCACACTTATTACAACATATGACAAAACCACAAAGGACCATATAGGTATAGTGTCTTTAGAAACTGGGAAACATAAACAACTGGTTCATAAATCTTCTATAGTGTCTCCCATTTATTTCATCATATCTAGGGTCCCTTTTAGCATATTCTACTTAATATCCATCTTCCTGACCTGGGGAAAAGAAAACATAAAAGGGTGAGCTCAAATGCTCAGCAAGGGCAAATAAAGGAAATAAAAATCATATCATATCTTTATGAAAATCAAAACCTGCAAAAGAGATCATAATATCTTAACATGGAATAAATCATAGAAGTGAAAATGAGATCCCCATAACATAAAACTTGATACTTTGTGGCATGCACACATAATCATGGAAAATCATTTCTTGTTAGTCATGACTCATTGCCAAGACTATCTTAGTGGACAAAGTCCCTTTCTGAACCGAGTTCACTCCTCGTTTCAGTCCTGTATCACTGAACCGAAATAACCTTCCGTTCCAGCCATGTCTATCTCATGAGATATAAAATCTTTACCCAATGCATTGGAGGGAGATATAGGTCCCACCCATCTTATAATGAATCCTTTCTTATGTGTGCCACATAATCATAAAACATACATCATCGCATAACACATATAACAAAAATGGGATTCTTGAAACATCATGACATCATAAATCAATTCATAAATGATAAAGGAATTCATAAACATAATTCCATCACAACATAGTCAAACCAATGTAAAAATATGGATAGAAACAGAACCCTTTATTATCTTAGATGGAAAATAAGTTTGATAAAATACTTGAATTGAATTCTTGAGGAAAATATCCTTTCTTCTTCAAAAACATTTTTCCTTTCATAACATGTCATAAAACTTTAAAATAAAAGAAGTTGATTAAAAATAAACTTGAAAACTTGTAAAGGAAGCTTCTTTTAAGTAATGTTTTAAAAATCCATTCATGCCGTATAAGTTAAAAAAAACATTCTTCGTACTTTTGTCGGAAAAGTCAAAAAGTACCTCGTACGGAAAAACGACAAAAGATTCCTTTCATATTCTTTACTAAAAACTCACCTAAGGGTAAAATTGGATTTAAACTATTTCAAGTGGATGGAAACAATATTACATATTGAGGGAACATGGATGTGGATGATAAAATACAACCCAGTAAATACTTACGAATAAACAATCTCGGATAAAAATGAGATTGTGATATTTCCCTTACCTTAGGTCCGATTTGCTTTGTTCGTGTCCGAAGCTCCTGTATAATGGTTTAAATAATGTTATTTACTTATTCCAGAATCATACATATTGATATGAGATCATATATGGTCATATTATTAGCTTCTTGTTAGTAATATTTCATTGTTACTTGTTACTCGGGTCTTTATAACTTTTTGTTCTTATGCGTGTTTTGTCGAATAAATTCTTATTCTTATCTTTAGGTTATAGATAATTAATTTCCAGAATGGTATTAGTGTAGTATATACCATATTCATTCATTCAATTCATTTATACAATCATTATGAAATGAAGATCATGTAGAACGAGTCGCATCACATCGTGGAGACGGTATTCCGTACGTACGCACGAGTGATGATATCGTTCCTATGATCGTGGAATTGTATTGGAGTATATATATATATTATTTCAGTATCAATATTAATTAATAATAATCATATATAGTTACTCATTACACCATTATACCCATCCTTGTAAGGTGATGGTGGAAAATAGATTACACCACGGCGTGGAGACGGTATTCCGTACGTACGCACGCGCGGTGATTTCATTTTTCCGTAGGATGGATAGAAGGTGAATTAGGGTTGTTTCATATTTATAATAACATATCAGTATGTAAGTAATACTGATGTTATTACTTTATCATGAAACAACTGAAGAAGAAGAAGTTGAAGAAGAAAGAAATTGAAAAGATCGGTAATGGATATTACCTCTTCTTTGGAACGCCTTTTTGAATCCTCCACTTAAGGAACTAAGAGTGGTCTTTGGAGAAGACCAGGACCTCTAGGACTATTCTAGGGAAGTGGAGAGGAGAAAATGGCAGGGGTTGGACGAGATTGAGTGCTCAATTTGGTGTGAGGAGGAGGGGGAGGAGGTGCCCTTTTATAAGGGAGGAGAGGGGCACCTTAGGAATATCTCAAAATATTATTTTATATTAAAGTCAAAATCGGTTTATAATGGTTCCAAAGGGTCTTATTTCGAAGCTAAAGTGGGGATGGGTCGAAATCCTATCAACCAATAGGATTTAGACAAGTTTAGGGTATTATTTTAACCTTATCAATTAGATTTAACTCTAAGTTAATTAATTTAACTTTTACCGTGTCTTTTTGTTTTCTTTCACTATATGGTTAATAAACTTTCTATAACATGCCAAACGAACCCCAAATTGTTTATTATTAATATATATATCCTTATCTAAGTCATTTGGCCGAACCTTAGATTTTTAGGAATAAAATAACAATTAATAATATAATATTTGATTTAAAAACTATTTTGTGTCAATTTTGACACTATTTGATATATGATTTTTGTGAAAGTCATAACAGAATTATATGTTCAAACCAAGTTGATTAAATCAACAATAATATATCATAGTAACCTATAAAATTAGTGGAATTCATAAAAAGTCTCAAATTAAATTTATTTTGGTATTTATATTATCAATTTTTTCAATATTTCATTAATAAGATAATTACTGCATCATCTTTGTGTCATAAATAAATTAAATTATTTGATGTCTAAAAATTACAAATAAAATACCATCATGTAGGAAATAGTTTTAGCTTTCTAATGAATATTTACAATCGAATTTATCTTATGTATAACCCTATATTAAAAATGATTTACTTGTTAAACTTTGATTTTAACTATTTTAACCCTTCTTTAAATAAATTAATAATAAATGTCCTAATCTAATCCAAGTGGGCCTAAATGGTCATATTTTATTCCTAAGTTTGTTTTTGGTCGAATTACACTTGTCCAATAGTATTAGGACATGTGTCAGGGTAATATTGATATCATATTTACCCTTAGTTACCCTATTTACTATTAACCGCGGTAAAAATAGTAAAAAGTTACTATTCACCAAAAAATTATTTTCATCTCATTGAACCACATTTTAGTCCTTGATATTAACCGTGTCTCTCGGATTTTTGAAATTCCATTCACAGAAGCGGTAAAATTAAGTTTTATGCAAAATTTAGTTTTTAACCTACCACTTAGTGGTTTCACTATTCATCAAAAATTGAAAGTTTTCAGAAAAATACCAAAATTTCACCCTAGGATAATTTCGATATTCTAAGTCCAAAAATGAAGTCCATTTTGAAAAATAAAATTTATAAAATTTCAAAAAGTGGTTATTACTATTCATAACGGCTAGTTTTAATAGCATATTGTTGTTTAGTGAAACTCGGTATTGCGTACGACGCAAGCTATCGAGGAAGGTCGCGATTGCGTGTAAAGCAAGTCAAGCAAGTGTTGCGTAGAAAAAGATTCCTTTGATAATTTATATAACATAAAAGTCTCGGGTGTTACAATTTATGACCTAGATTATGATGATGTTCAAAATAAAACATCAATTTAAATTGAAGTAAATGAATATATAGTGATAGAATTGGCTGAAGATAAATCATAAGAGGATATAATGGTACATTAATATTATTTTATATAATAAATAAATATGTTCATTCCCTTTAAAAATAAATTAGATTTGAAATATAATATCACATATCTTCCTCATTATATGAGTTAATAAATAATCGAAAAACTTTGGATGAAAAAAATATAAGAGGATTTAATGTCCCAAAAAATGGATAATGTCAAAATGGAGGACATCTAAATTAAACCATTATAAATTTTTTCAATTATACCCTCATATCATTATTTCACAATCATAAAGATTAATAAATAGGTACATAAATCTCATTAGATGATCAATTTAAAAATTTTATGACCATGGTAATTAGGTAACTACATGAATATTATTTTAGTATAGATATTTTTTATAAGAGTAAGAAATTGGCTATCATTTTATATAAGTGAAAAATTTGAACAAAAAATTTACTATTTATTAGGAGTTTGTTGGATTAACTATTTTAATCATGAGGTTATTTTTGAGATATCCACTAAAAGTATTATTACATTTCTTATCATATTAAAAATTATTAGCCAAGATAATTTCTTATTTTTTATCATATTCATCCAAATAATTTCGATGCTATGGGGGAAATTATCTTCTAAATTAATGATATACATTTGATTATAGATATTTCCAAACATATCTTCAGAAAACATATTCATCCAAATCAATTTTCACTATTGTCTTCTGTATTAGAAAAAATTATCCTAAAGGATATGTATAATAACCAAATTTTTTTACCATGGGGTTTATAAAATTATATATAGTATTTTTTTAATTAATTTCTAAAAGGTACTATTATAAATATTATGGTCATATTATAAAATATCGAGTGATTAATTTTCCACTAGTTGAGATGCATACTCTTTTGTAATTATTTAGGGAAAATATAGAACATTTGAAATTTATAATATGTTTTTATTTAATTAATACAATCAATTTTAAATTAATATTCTATATATTATTTTAATACTTTGTTTCAAATATATATTATTATATTAGTAATATTTTTTTTATATTATAGATACACAGTCTAATGTTATTTTTTTTTGATTTGATTTAATTTATTAATATGGCTGGTTGATGTATTTAAGTGTTAAAAAACATTTAATTTATATTATTTATTTTTTGTAATGAGGTATACTTAAATATAATATATTTAAATTGACCATTGAAATATAATTTAGGTTTTATATTCTATATTACTATATTGAGGGAAAAAGAAAAAATAAGTAGTTCTTTAGGAAAATGTTTTGTATAGTTGACTAATATAGAATTAAAATAAGGGATGTTTTGATTAATTAACAGATAGTTTTATATTTATAAATGTGTATTTTGGAAAATTATTTTGATTAAATTATGGTGTGGGAAGTCCATTCTCTTCAAAATGGGAAATATTCCCCTCTTACTCTTAATATTGTAATTGATTTCCCAAACTAGTAAATGAAATAAGGATATTGAATTTTTTGTAATGGATTATAAATCACTATAGTGGCTGTAAAATATTACTATACTTATTTAACCATTAGTTTAATATGATTAAAAAATAATTTTAAAACATATGATGTTTTAAAAAGTTAATATAATTTAATGGAATTATGGTATTTGAAAGTAAAATTCAAATATCATTGATTAGAAGATAAAAATTTACTTCAATGAAATTATTGTTGAAATTTTTCTAATTGATGCTTGATATGACTTATATGACATTATAGAGAGAAGATTAAAAAATTTATATAAAAAATTGGCAAGTTTACCATGCCATTGGATATTGGTAAACTATTTTCATTCAAAATGTATATTCACCATCATTCCTAATTGATATAGGGTTGTTCTAAATCAGTATATGGTTGAAAAAAATGGAATTAGTGACATGACTACATGGTTAATGTATATTCTTCCTTAATCCATTTACGTTAGAATATTGTTGTAATCATGGGGTCTATTAAAATTTTAGTTTATTTCATATGAACAACATCAATAACATAAAATATTCATAATGAAAATAATATAATATTATATTAAAGATTATTTATATATGTACAAATTTGGATAATAATAATTTTTTGCAAAAAAATAGTCTATGGAGAATTAAAATATATTTATATTGGTTGTTATTAAAGAAAAAGTAGGTTAGGAATATCATTCATAAAGTTCTAGTTTGAATATTGGTATGGTATATTGAAAAATTACCAATATAGATGTATGGAATCATTTTATGTGGTTTAGAATTTTCTGTATGCATTGTAGTGTCTTTTACAAATGTTTTTCAAATTTATGGGATCCAAATTTATATGATGAGAATTTTTAGTGAAAATGGAGTTTGAATAGTGCCTCATTGTATTATGGAAAATAATTTGAAATCTGAAATAGTTGAAATTTCAATGATTAATGGTGATTTAAAATAGTACGTTTCCTGAAGGGGTATGTTTTTATACTGTGAAAAGTTATGAATTGATGTTATTTATTCGAAAGATTATAGGATCATATGTCTTTCACTGAATAATTTTTGAAATGGATAATTTGGAAAAAATTGTTTTGTGTTTTTTAAAAAATTGATTTAATGTGTTGATGTTTTAAAAAGTGAAGGAAACATCTATAAAAAGTAACCTACCCCATCCTTTTATAATATAGATATCCTTATCAAATATCAATATGTTATAAAATTAGGAAATTTTTCTATGATGGATTTTATTTCATGAAGCATTCATAATAAAATTAGACATGTGTGGGAGAAATTTTAGTTATTTAATAGAAGTTAGTTTAATGGAACTTTTTATCAATTCAAAAAAGTTATTGATCTTCATTTTTTGAGAATTATTTCATGAATAATTGTTTTCTTACTTTTCTAAAAGGGATATGTGATTTTGAATATTACTCAAAACAAAAGAAATTGACTATAAATCATGTGGTAAAGTGGTATTAATCAATTGGAATGGTTTTGAGCATTAACATACACTAGTGTTAAAAATATTTATTTTATTGATCAATAGAATAAAAAAAATAATGATAAGTGTTCACATTTATGATGATATAGAATTGATATTTCAATGTATGATTAGTTTTGAACCTGAAGGGTTAATGAGTGTGTCCCACACATGTATTTACAATGCACTTTAGTGGGTTCTTCAAAAAAAAACAACAAAAATGTGTGATTTTTGTATATAGGCAACATCGTGTTACCATTTAAAATTTATATATAACATTCACATTTTCATTTCTATTCATACATTTTAATTGGAAGGATAAAAAAATGAAAATTTTATAATGTTGATTTAAAATCAAAAAAAATGGTGGACTTTAATATTTTATATCCCAATTAAACCTCATATCAATGCATTAAGAATTATAGTGACAATAAAAAAATATATATGTTCCATGAAATTTAAAAAGTATAGCATGTGACAAATATTTTTAACCTACTTATTTGATGTTCTATAGGAAATATTTTTATTATTTTACAATTTATGAAGCCTCCTTAATAGATAATTTTTAGATGACTAAGGAAGGTGTTAAGAATGAATCTATGAAGTGATATAGAATATACAAATGTGCTCAATAATATAAATAGTTAGTTATTCTCAATATTGATAATTTTTTATCCATTTCCTATTAAGGATACTGAGCTATTTAATACTAGGTAAAGTTATTACTAAATAACAAAGAGTGAATATGAGTGTTTTTGGCAATTTTATATGTATATTATTTGAGAAAACTTTTCTATATGTTTTATACCACCATCATGTATCATCACGATAGTGAATAATTATTAGAAGATATTTGTATTTTACTATGGTATATCAATTTAATGATAATAAATTGTTTTTATATAATGATTTGGTTTAGAATTGTGTCATGTCAGCATATGCATTTTTTGGTTGAATGGAATGAAATTTGAAATATGGATTAGTGGTGACATGTCTGAAAGAGATTTTATATTGGTGATCTATTGTTATATATGTGTGTGAGATATACTATCTGTTTATATTTTATTATTTTTCATGAAGTTTATTTATTATGATATACGATTCTATTATAATATTATGCATATACATTGAGTTTTTTAAATATTTTATACTACTAATTTTATTCACGAGAGTTTAATTATGATATAATAACATCGAAAATTTAGAATTCAGATAATTTACCTACAATTATATTTATAATAACCCCTATATTATACAAATTGATTAAAAATTTATAGGATTATGTCAGAGTATTTTTTTAACAACATTTATTGGGTACATGGAGTCATAAAAAAATATTTATTTGGAAAGATGTTATTTTTTTAGAGATATGTTTTTCATTGTTTTGTCATTAATTAATTATTCTTGTATTAATGTATAAAATAAACTCACTATACTTATTTTAAAATATTATTGCTTAAAAAATATCCTTTGATCAGGATATGATATTAAAATATTTTATTTATAACATTTATTTAGATTTACATATTAGAATAATTCCTCTATATTTATATATTTTTACCTTTGATGGTATTCAATATTTTCTACTCCATTAGAGGTATGTTTGGAGTGTTTCTCAGGGTAACTATTCCTACTTAATAGTTGTCGATGTAGGATATTTTGATAGGAAGTAATCATAAAGTCCATTTTAGGATGAGAAGTATATTATATAAAATGTAATATTAAATTTACCTAGTATGAAAATAATATTTTTGATGTTCATTGTGTGATATAGATAATTTAAATAATAATTATATGTATATGACCTTATGACACCATACATGGGATCTAAATGTTTTTTAGAAAATATTAAATAGGAAATTATATTTTAATGGTATTATGATAGGTATGAATACATGCATTGTAAAATATTCTATTGATGATGTTTTTGTGTTTTGAGTATACAATGAATGTTAATGAGAGGTGAGTTATGTGTTTGTGTTTACAAACATCATAATGTTATTCTTAGGGTAAAATTTCTCTAAATATTTTTTTTATATTTACTAGGCCTCATTATTTTAGATATTATCCACAAGTAGTACTATAGAAATATGAGGAATTTCGATGGCTGATTGAGCTTAATATCACTCATAAATGAAAAAATATTTTTTATAAATGTCAAAAATATACAATTTTCAACATGTTAGAGAATATTTTCATGAAAATAGATTTTGTTTTTTACAATGAATGTTGAATATTGAATTGAGTTGAAAAAAATAATTATCTATTATCAAATTGCAATGGATGAAATAATTTATTAGACGATAATAAATTATAATTGCATATTTTTGGGGTTCTGAAGGCATATCAATTAATTATAATAGTAAATAATATATATATATATATGTGTTTATATTTTCTATTAGTAACCGTAATTGTTAACAGATATTAAGACCTATGGATTGTTATAAATGGAGTAATTCAACTCATAAATTCGTAGTAATATTCTTGTAATTATTATTTGATTCACAATATTTTATATCTAATAGTGAAATGAGGAATCATAAATTATCAATGATATATTGTGAAATATATCACATTTTACATTGAAAATATTTATTGAATTGATAAAAAATTGTTAGGCTATGTAAAATATGTTAGTATAAATGTGATTTTTATTTAATAGAAGACATTAGTTTCTAATATCACATCACAATTATAGAGAGAGAATCTCTCTACAATATTGTTTTGGGAAAGAAGAAATATTGTAATCATATGTTAGACTAAACCATTCTAATATCACATTCCATTATTTTAATATCTTCTAAAATTGGCTTGAGTAGAGTTTAATGATTCATAAAAATAAATGTCATTTTGAGAAAAATACATAGTAGTAGCTTCCACTATTACCATTTCAATAATAATAATTTGAATGATGACCATTTAGGAATGACTATTTTTTAATTTTAATAAATTATATCCAAGGAATTTTCAATAATATGGTGTATCTCAATCTGACAAGAGGAGAAAATTGAGAGAAAACATATATATCATGGGATATGATTTAGATGTGGAAAAATATTTTCAGCCAATATTGATTTCTAAAAATAGATAGAGTCTATTAGAGGTATATTAGATATTCTATACACCCATTCTTTTATGTCTATTCAAATTGGTTCTTCCTATTTATTGATTAAACATAACCAAATATAATAGATAGTGTTATTAGTAGAGAAAATCATAGACCACTATAGTTATATTCTATAGTAAAAGGGATATCATGGTTGATTGATGTATGTCGTGGATGTAAGATAATTGATGGTAAATAATGACTATCATGGGATTATGTCTTGATTTAGAGAAAACTAGAATATTTAATTGTTTGAATGGATTTGTTTTAACCCTTTCAATCATGTATCAAATACCATCATAAAAGAGTTATTTTTTAATAAAAAGGGTAATAATATTTATTTTAAAGTTAAAAGATATCAAAAATTTAGTATTTAGTATATTGATTTAAAAATATATACTTTTTTCCTAGATATATACACTTTTTTCATTTTTAGTAATTATTTATGAGTATCCTATGGTTTTCATAGAGTTTTATTTGTTTTTTTGGTAAATGTTATGAGTTTACTTGATGGTGTGAAATTGAATTTAATATAACTTTATACAATTAAGTATTTTATATATCCATGGAATCATAATTTTTAATACTAAAGGATTTTAAATGTTAATTATTTAACTATATGATTTCTTTCAAAAAGTGTTTACAACATGTTGTGTCCCCATGGTCCTCTAATGTCTTAATTTCACGAATAAGGATAATATTATGTAGTTAATCATTAAAAATCTATGGATAAATTATGCTATAGTGATGAATAATTTTTCTCTTTTAAATATTTATGATTTATATAATTAAATGGAAGCATATTTCATTCCAATGATCATTATATGATACACCAATCATTAAATGAGATTAAAATGTGTAAAAATTACAATGAATAATTTTTATATAATTATATGCATTGCAAATTTATTGTGATTTTATTTAGAGTTATTAATGAACCCATTTATATGGTCTTTAGTCGTTGGGTATTCAAACCTCCTCGTTATTGGATTATGGTGGTTCTAATTGATGTTTTTCTTCATTACACTAAAATAAGAAAACATTCATAAATAGTTATGGATCATTTTGGAATTAATTTTTTAGAATAAATTGAATAGTATGAAACCAACATACCATTTTATGGGCATGTGAAATTAATTTATTGGGGACAACATCTCCAAATATAGAATAATTTTTGGATTCAAACCATATTAATGTTTTATAACATTAAATACTATAAATAATATCATCGAGGTACACAAAATATTAAATTTGGGAAGCCATTAATGGAGGTTTAAACTTCTTTATTCTCAAGTAAAGATCCCACTAGTTTATTTAACAGATAATGGTTACAATTTTCACTAGATAAATTAATGTTAAATGTATTTGGATGCCAAAAATAGTTATTAAAAAGTGTACACATTCATCAGTTACCAGAAGAGGGTATTCCAAATTTCATAAATTATAATGAATTATATTCTGTTTTTAATACATGATGGTGTAGGATAACATATTAATTAAATATGGATCTATATAATTACCCCCTGATTTATATAACTCTATAAACCATTTTATTTATGATGAAATATTATTATATTCCTTAAATGTTTAGTTATATTATTTTTTAAAAACAGAATATAAAATTTATAGAAATAAAAATTGTTTTTAGTTTATTTTATCTCAAATAAATATGAAATCAGGACATATAAAATTAGAGAATTTTATATGAGATCAAAACATTGAGATAAAATATAATTTTGGTAATGGTAATGTGATGAATAAATGTTTTAGTTGAATGTATTATAATAATTTTTACATATGTCAATTACGTAGTTAATGACAATGTAATGGAGGTTTTCATTATATCATGATATAAAATAGGTATGTGGCAAGACATTTCTATATTTAATGATGATGATTTATTCTTTTGTAGAACTATTGTTTCTATCCCATGTAAAGTATCTTGAGAAATATTAATAATGGAATCATATCAATGATGAAGAATATTTAATATATTAGACAATAGGAAATTTTCATCGTGTTTTGATTCAAATATTAGTGTATGTTTCTCGGTGTATGTAATGGTATATTTAGTAAGAGATTCATAACTTTTAGTCTTCCAGGAATCCTATAATAGAAAACATATATCATGATTAGAAGAAATTGTTTTGATGTTTTGGAACAAATAGACCAATAACATAAATTTATCTAAATATCTAATGTTCCTGTTGAAAAGGATCATCATTAATCAATTATGTCCTTATTACAATAATTGGGTATTCCATAGAATAAATTAAATGATATATCCATTAATATCAATGATAGAATGTTTGGTTCTTTTAAAGTCTATAAATATTTCAATGTTATTAAAATAATTTTATATCTTAGATACAAGTAAATTATATATATTAGTGTTGATATATTTAGGAAATCATCCAATTTTATAACAATGAATTAGAAATATATGGTGAAAATCATGAATTTTTTTAGTTAATTATGATGGATTTTTAGAATTGTGTATGTTATTTTCAAAGTCCAGAATTTTATTTCTACATCTTATATATAGAAAGATGAAATAAGTGTTTCTTAATAATATTTTTATTATAGTACCAAATTCCATCCATATATATATGGGTTCAATCTAATAGTTATTTTAAAACACTATTGGATGTCTTGAGAGTGAACATAATAGATTTCGTGTGAATTTTGTGTTGAAAAATTACCATTAGAAATAATTTTTATGAAAATATTTATAATAATGTACAATAATGTTGAGTTGATATTGGTGATTCATCCATTATTAGTCCCAATATCTTGTAAATAAGATTGAATATATATAGATAATCTATTTGTGAATGTGGAATACATTGAGTAGAAAAAATTAATATTAATATTTTAATTATACAATATTTATTTTCATGATGTTATATAATTCATTTTTAGGAGTTTTATTGAGTATAGGTTAATGTATATATGGAATATTAAAAGTTTTCGCACTAGGAGTAATTGAGATTTTCAAGGAATCTTTCGGGGATTTTTTATTAAATTGGTGAAGTGTTTTATTGATTGCGACTTCAAATATAGTTTGAGTCAATTCACAAAAAGAAATTATTAAAAAATGAAAACTATATATATGATTATTTATATTTGATAAATTTAGTAAATATTGATATTTTTTATGAAATATTTATATTCTATACATTGAATATTTAGAATTATTAATATATGAATATATATTGATAAGTTCTTATAATCATGTTATAAACAAAAGACTTGGTTGTCTATAAAGGAGTACATGAAAACAAGAATCACATAAGTGGATTTATTTTTTTGATTTTTTTTTATTTTATTACCTTGTTTTTTTAGTGATGATAAATTTGGATGATGATTTCATGAAAAATGTTTTATTATTATGTGCCAGTACAGTTTTCAATTATTGGGTTTGATTTATTATGTTTTTTCAAGAGATAAAATTATTACAGTGTGTATTTTAAAGTGACTCTTTAATGATGTTTTAGAATGTCTCTAATATGGTCACTATTCAGGTGATCTGTTCCATAGTGTTACAATCTACATGGAGAAAGTAGCAAGTTAACATGAATAAAAAAAATAAAGGAACATTAACCAACCACTTTGGAAATAAATATGGGTTCATCATGATCTTTAATGTGTTGGGAATGTAAAAACTCCAATTAGGGAGTTTTATATCACTAATAATTTAATATTGTCTATTTAGCATTAAAATATTATATATTAGTAGTATGAAAACATCAGAAAAACAATTCTATTTTATTATTTTTTATTCTTCATATTCTTTTTTATTTACTTGTATCTATCAGTAATTATTTTAATAAGTTTCAATATTAATGAAAAAATTATTATGTTGATTTATTCCCATTAATATTCTAATACTAACATTGTATTTCGATAAGGTTATTTTAATTACATTTAAATCCATATTCATTCACCATATTAATTTAATAAGAAAAAATAACTATTTTATTATATTTTTTTGTTAGAGTTTAGTTCAAATAAATATTTTTAGGTCCTCCTCCCACTTTTCATTTATTTTTTCTTCTAAAAAACACTTAAAATATTATTCCACAACATAATGTATGATTAAAAATTCCATTACTGTTATTTATAAATCATGTATTTTATGAAAATTGAGACATACACACATTTCATGTTTTAGAATTAATGGTTTTAAACATTAATGAAATATACCACTGATTATTGAAAAATAAATACAAAAATTTGGATTGTAGATATTATAGAAAAGTAAAATATGAAACATTTGAAGTTTTAATGTAAATTATATTACCAATATTAAATTTGGATGATAACATTTTTATTAGGTGTATTATTGTTTAATCACTTAGGAAGGTCGATAAAAAAACACTTTCAAAGTTGATGTTATTTGAATGAATGGAAAAATTAAAATTGATGATTTAATATCCTTAAATATATAATATTTTCCTCAATTATATAAATATATATATATATATAATAGTTTAATAAATTTTTTTTTTAACACTATTATGACCCATGGACAAAAAACCTCACATTTCTAAGATGATAATGATTAAATAATTCCGTAATTTTTATTGCTATCAAAAATATATTTTACTTTAGTTTTATTATACACATAATGTTGGATATTTTTTTATACGACAAAGAATTCTAAAAAAATGATGACCCTTTTTGTCACTATGATACATGTATTAAAATATAATTTGAATTTTTCTTACGATACAAGGATATGATGAGGTTTTTTATAGTTAATATTTATTGATTATTTATAAATAGATGATTATGAATGACATTTGTTAAATATGTAAATTGGAAAAATAAATTTACATTTTTATAGTTTCCAAGACTATGGTAATGGTGTATGACTAATAATAGTGGAAATAATTATTTTTTATAAATAATGTTGATATTATTATACTAAAACTATTATATTGTTATTTTTCATATACGTTTAATTTTTTTAATTTTTCATCTCGACCCAATGAAAACTGATTATTGTGGTCATAGTAATTGTTTACTATATATTCCAAAGAGATTTATACTTTATTTAATATTGATTTTATGGTATGTGTAAGTAATTTATTCTGTGATGATGGAGCCTTTCACTAATTAATTGTATTATGGTGGATGATTGATGGGGACGAAAAATAAGTTCACTAATGAGGGATATATAGATGGTGTGTTAATTTTTCATATCATTGTATTCATCGGAAATCAATTTAATGTTATATGGTGGTAGATAGGATGTCATTGAGTTACTTGTATAATTTATTTACATTACACCCTAATTTATATATACTTTTAAAATTATTTCATACATCAATACAGTAGAGTTATATGAAAAACCTACTATGTATTTTTATATGACATTCTAGAATATATATATATATATATATATTTCTTTTTCATATTTATATTTTTGGGTTTCAAGTGTTGTTGGGTGGAAAAATATTGATCAAAAAAATTATAGTTGTAAGAGTATTCATGTGGTTGTATCATTCTTCTTGTGCTTTCGGGTTTTTACATAGTTGTTTTTATGACTTTTAATTTTTGTTTCTCAATATTTTTATATATTTCAATCAATAACTTTTTAATTTAGATTTAATGTTTTCTTATTTTATGAATTAATATTCTATTCAATTCCTTATATTTTTATTCAATTATACCCTTTGTGATTGTTACTAACTTACAACATATTATGGATGGGTTTAGGGGGACCTACATATTTTTATATCCATCCCAAGTGAGGATCTGGCTTAATTGGTTGGAAAAACATTATAAAATAGTCATCAATATGAATATTTATTCATTGAAATCAACAGCCACTTACATTAATGACTATAATTCTAATAAATGATCATGTGAGGAAACAGTTTCTTATACATACAAACTAACTATATTTTAAAATCCATAACCTAATGAAACATAATTACTATATAACATTGACCATTAAAAATGTTTTTTAGGTGATTCATCTCCACTATCATATAGTTTTACATGAACCTAAAAATCTAGATATATATATATATATATATATTCAATTCAATAACATCAAATAAAAATATACATTAATTGGTAGTGGGTCAATTCAATAAACCAATAGAGTTCCATATTTTCTTCAACATCTCTATATTAATGTGATTAATAGATATTTGTGTTTTAAAAATATAGGGACTGCACTCAACACATCCACAACATATGAAGAATTAATAAAGATAAGAAAAAATTTACAATACTAGTATGCATGGTGGCATAAAAAATTCATCCACAAGGTGTACACTACATAGATAGACACTAATTTGCTACATTATAATGTGATTCACAATCAAACTAAAACACAATTTACAACCCTAATACTAACATTCCTGCACTGTAGAATCTATCAAAAGTCCATGTTTTCCCAAATACAAAGATTGGTTCCCATAACTCATCAAAATCACATATTTCCCATTCCTTACCATAACATCATCCAATATCAAAACCCTAAAAGATATGATAAATTATTATCATAATCATACTATTATGAAATGTGAGTATATAATATTTCAAGGATCATAATTTAAGAATTAAATGAATATGGAAATTAAATTCATAAATCCTAAAACATTCAAACATTAGATAATAATAACATTATAATCACATTAAAATAAAAAGAAATAGTAGTCAATGATATCCTAAATATCCATGAAAAAATCAAGAGATACCTTTTATCTATAGAAACTTTAAAAAATATATTCTTCAAATATATTAAAAAGACCCATGATAAAAATATCCATATGAATTTAATCTATATCTATGTGTTATTAAAACCTATCTATGGCCTTAACTACCGCATGATATTTTTGATCATTCTCACATTTAAAAAGTCACCAAATTTACTATAAAAATACACATCATTATGGTCCTGATGATATAATCAAATTGTATAATCATAATATCCAATAAAACATTCCCAATGGAGAGTAAATTCTTTCTCACTTAACGGACCCACTAACCACAATTCAATTTCAGGTACACATATGATTAGGCATTTCATATTACAAATAATCAATAATACATAAAATACTACACTTCTATAAAAAAACTATGTAACCTCAATCAAAATAAAATAAAAAATAAATATCATAACCAGTCAGATTACAAAACATGAGGTTACATTTTACCAAAATAAAAACACCTCATATAAGATCCCATCACATTCCCTGATATCACATCCCAAGTCACCTTAATACCTATTTTCATTAACAAAGTAATACGTTATATGAAATATGAATGACCTCAAATAGTAACATATATAACAAAAACCCTATATCCAAAGAAAAATATAGTGTTATCTCCCACTACTAACCAAGAACAAGGCACCATATACACTATCTACCCAATATGCATTAATGATACATAAATCATTATATTAAAACACCCCATCTTAGATCACATTCATGACACTAGGGAAGGTATGTAATTTAACATTAGGAAGACCTCTACCCATGATATAGGGATATAAATATCAGAAATGGAATAACATAATATTAGGGATAAAATGCGGTTTAAAATAGACCTTAAGGGTCATAAGTGCATCATCTATTTTTGAAGGATCTATTCATATTATATAAATATAAAAAACATGTAAACCCAAAACGATATAAAATTGGGATCTTTTAGTCCAAAATAAATATATGTAATATAATCAATCACATTTATACAAATAATATATTAGTATAATCAAATAAAAACTATATAATGTTCTATATAAATAATTAGAAATATGGACCTTATGTGGTGAAAAATATCTTAATTTAAATTGTAATTTGATCCTAATTAATTATTATTCATCAAAAAAACATATCACCCATAACTGTATTGACCTAAATCACATTCCCATCTCCATGAAGTACAAATACATTGAGATTAAACATGATAGTCTACCCACATACATCAATAACTATTTTGTGTATACATATAAGGAAAGTATTCATCTATTTAGTAATAATTTCTAATTTTACAAGAAAAATGAGTGATTTTGTGATCATGTGGATGAGAATGATATATTAATATATTGTGATTTTTTTATCATGGAATATCCTAACAAGGGAAAATAAAAAAATTCAAATAAAACATACGTGGTGGGTCACTGAGTGACAAAAGATCCGCCTCAAAACACAATCAAACCTATTTATTCTCAGGTATGAGTGTCTATGAAAATGATACAAGAACATTTTATGGGGGCACAAATTATATTGAACTGTTATGTGAATACAATTGAATAGGATTCAAATGATTCCTATGTAGACTAAATGAATCCTAGAACTAGAGGTAACAATAATTTGTATAAACCAATTTGTGTATATAGGGATTGAGTAAATATGAATAGTAGGATCTCAAAATGGGAATATATGAAATCAATTTAATTGAGATGATTATAGATTATAGAACAAATAGAAAAAATAGGTTTCTTTGATTATTTATAAAACAAATGAAATCAATTTTTTTTGAAAATTTCATTTTAATTTTTCCTTATATAAAGGCAATAACTTAGGGAAACTCAACCTTGTCCCAAGACGTCATTACCAAAAACAATAATTTTAATACTACTTTTAAAACCAATATGAAATCATTTAATTTAAAATGGTTTGAAAAATCATCTTTTAAAATAAATAATAATAAAATGAAAAAAATAATCAGATCATGCAATAATATAAACACCACATGTCAAGTTATAAATAATGATAAATAACTTTTATAAAAATTACATATGATATATAGGTAATGTGTAATAGATGTAAAGTGATGAATTTTTTTCAATATGTCATGGAGATAAAAAGTCAATAAGATAATATTTTGAAAATGGATGCATAGTATTAAAAATAAAATAATTGTGTAAAGAATGAAATATTGATTAAATAATGTAAAGGAAATGGTATAATGGATTTGTTATTTGTATTAAAGAATTTAATAACTCTATTTGAGACTACAACAAAATGTTTGCCTATAACAAATCATCTATTCATAGAGTGTTGCAAACCACTGATTAGGTGGGAAATTAACTCCCTAGCCAACCAAAATGGGGTAAAAGGG
Organism: Viscum album; assembly: GCA_963277665.1. Classification (NCBI taxonomy): domain Eukaryota; kingdom Viridiplantae; phylum Streptophyta; class Magnoliopsida; order Santalales; family Viscaceae; genus Viscum; species Viscum album. Next base: position 553,474,162 of record OY728146.1, read on the forward strand.
GTACGTATTCATGGATTTTAAAGGGACATTGTCTTGGGATATACCAGATCCATAATGAAGGGAATAATGGATGTAGAAGTGTGTTAATAGGGGGCAATTATTACTGGATTAAGAATATTACCCCGCTAATAACATCTGATGTCATGAAGAGTGAGAAGAGGCAATGCACATGATTGTTATAGACAATTAACATGAGTTAATATATTTTGATGTTTTCTATATATAATATCTTAGGACGTATATTTATTAATTATCCAAACAAATATTTGATATATAATTTTATAGATATTAAGAAAAAAATAGAGAGAAGAGATTGTATGTATTTGTGAATTGTATTCCATTATTTTTGGTTGAGTCTTACGAGATATTTTTTTATCAAATTGATATGATATTATATACATGAAAAATTTTAGAATTATAAAAATATTTTTTAGGATGAAACTATGAGTTATTCATGAATTCATGCATCATGAAGAAGAAAATATTAATATAATAATGTGAGATTTAGTGAATTATACCTAGTTATATAGTATTTCATGAATACCCATTGTTTCACAAGACTTAATTTGGGTCATGTTCATATGAAGTTGTTTTATGTTAAGAGACAGTGTGGGGTACAATCATTTGGAAATTTTAGACAAGCATTGAGTAATGTTTGTGCATTAATGTTTTCATTTTGACGGGTTGTGAAGGATATATACATAGATAAAGAATAGTGTGAATAGTATTTAAATAGATGTGATTTATCTATTGAACACATGTTTACACAATCACGTGATGAATATTTAGGTAGTAAAAATAAGAAGATGGAATGTGTGTATATAGAGAAATTTATGTTGATAGTGCATAGTACAATGCATACCTTGATACATTGACATGTAAATGAAATATTTTTTGGATTCAATGTGTTTATTGATTTGTTACCGAGGAAAAGCACTAATATAGTTGGCTTAAATAAGAATGGAATAACTTGAGAAGGTTCTAATCCATTGACTATTACTTAACATTGATCATGATAAGGAATTTGTTAGACATTAGCTAATTTTATTAAATAATGCACACACGTAGATCAGGTGATCCATCTTCTATATGGTTAAAGACATATTCATAATGAAATTTTTATATAGTATGAGGCCGACATAGATCATTCTATCATAAAATTATAACTTGTGTGACTCATGATTCACAAAAATCATCAGTGTGACTCTGAAGCTGAAGAATACTTTATTGGGAATATGGATCAGGATTATGTGATTCTTCTAACACTGTGATATCCATTTTAAGGATCCTCTTATGGGTCTAAGGAGTTACTTGCGTATAAGGGATCTTGAAAAATATACTGTGACTCTATAGTGGAACATTAAAATACTCAGTGTTTATGGGAATTATAATTCTCATGGTTGTGACCATATCTATATAGTGAAGAATCTATAATTTGGGGGGACGGGGACAATAGGCTACATCAAGGAGTAGTTCTTAGTACGAAACCTTGTAAAACTATTTTGTGTTGTGTATCATTTACATTGTTTGTTTCATACAACAGCAACGAATCTTGACATTGGAAGAAGGATTCAATGGGGTTAATAAAAATAATATAATTTACTAAAACAAGTCACAAATGATTCGCCCATCTCCTAGTATGACTTCAGGATCTATTGAACTATTTAATTTTTATTTGAGGGAATTCCACCCATGGTTTTATATAAATTAATTGTCCATTTTTTAGAATAAGTATATGATGTTAATAATCATAAGAAAATAAAATTCATAAGATCTTCTGAGATAAAATCATATTTATTAACTTAGTGTAAGAATCATTTATATTATTTCAATGAACTACAAAAATCATAATAATAGAGTATAAAATATGTAGAATAATTATTCAAAGATAAATTAATATCAAATTCTAGCTAAAGGAACATAGAGTCTTAATTTATAGCGATGTTAGTTGATTATAATAATGACTAAACATGTTATAGTTGTAATGAAGATATTTTAAATAATAAAATTAGTGGGAATCTAAATAATTTTCCACAATTAGTGATCACATGTATTATAAAATTATTCAAGGTACTTTGTGATGAAAAATTATAGGTTGATGAAGAAGTGAATTCAATGGATGAATAATTTGTTAAAAAGTTTGGAATATCCAACACTCTCACCAAACATCTGAAGCAAATGGAAGAATCATGTCTGAATTTGGAAGAATGATACGTATATTTAATTATAGAATTGAAACATAATGATTGAAAGAATTATGTTTCTAAAATTATATTTAAATAAGTACTCCATGCACTTTATATGTTTCATAAAACAATAATGAATTTTAAATATTCTTATTGGGATGTTAAATTACAAATCATTACAGATATTGAGAGTTTTTTACTCATGTGAAATTATATGCTTGATTATGAGAATCAAAAGATGAGTATTTAGTGGAAATAATTTTAAAATAGGTGAAGATGATATGATATCTATCAAATTAATATATAATGAACAAAAACTCAAACAGGGTTTATGAAACAGACACAAACTAATAAATCCCATATTGTTATGAATATAAGTACAACTAAGGAATCATCTGATTAAATTAATATTTCTAAAAATAATAAATTTATTCGAAATAATATCATGATATTTTCTTTGGAAAATTCTATAGTATGCTCATAAAATAAGGTATCCCATTGTCCAGATAAATATGGGTGTACTAATATTGTTATGATGACAAGTACAGATTCTTTTTCATAATATTGACTATCATTTGGGAAGAAATATTATCAAGAATCAATTACATCATGATTAATGGATGATATTATTTTAGGAAATTATTGCTCCGAAAATAATTTGTAGATGAATAAATGTTCTACCAAAAAGAATAAAAAAAATTATTATTAAAATGTATCATAAAATAAGAAATAATGATTTTTTGGTACTTGTAACATCCCAGGTAAATAATGAATAAAACATTTTTGTATTTATTAATATTTACAAATAAAATATTAATTTTACATTAAAGGGGTTGCTATGTTCGATAGTGTACCCGATACACAACAAAGAGTTTCTTTGAAATCTTACGTTGCACACTAGAAATAAAATAATATTATTTTAAATGGTAGTTAACACATAGCCATTGTATTGGTGGGAATGGATAAAAATAAATAAAATATGATTATATATGTTTTTAAATGTTTTTACTTTTATTTAATAAAAGATAAAGGCTTAAAATATGGAAAGAATTCAATTTTAGGCGTATATGCCCTAGTTTTCACTAAAGGTTCACTTATCGCCTTTTGATGGCGAACCGTCATTAAATATAGTTTTGTTCACTCTTATACATTATATTGGACCAAATAAAACTCTTCTTTAGAATCGAGACATCAAAATTTACTTTGTGTAAATATTTTGTATTTTTCGGATAAAGTTCATTTTTTAATGAATAGTGTAAAATGTTGTATTTTAATTCAAAACTTCTTTTTAATCTAATTTATTTATATGATTATATTATCTTTTTAATTGGTTTTAAAGTGATATTAGAATATATTTTTACCATTAAATCCAATAGTGGTCGTTGGAATTAATTTCACTTTGAAATCAAACATAAACTAGTGTCAATCTTTTGATACTTATTGTTTCATAAAAACACGCTATTTTCTCTAACAGCGGGAATTTATTTTTGAATTAATAAAAGCAAATTATATGTTTTGAATTTTTTAAAATGGACTTCATTTTTTAATTAGGAATATCAAATATAGCTTAGGGTGAAGTTTTGGTATTTTCTGAAAAACATCAATTTTTTATGAATAGTGAAACCACTAAGTGGTACGTAAAAACTGATTTTTCGTTTAAATGAAAATTTACCACCTCTGTGTTTTGAATTTCAAAAATATGACATATATGGTTGTCATTAAGACGTAAACTGTGGTTCAATGGGATTAAAATAATTTTTTGGTGAATATTAACTTATTAAGTTTTTAATAGTGATTAGAGGTAATTAGTATATTTTAAGGTAAAAATAAAGTTTTAATAATATGTGATGAGCCTGACACATGTACTACCCTTATTTTATCTGTCATGGCCGACCAAGACAATCCATGGGTCAACTTGCGGACCCCAGGGAGCCACTTTGGTAGGAAAATGACATTAATATCTTTTTATTTAATGTTAAAATTAAAATGACACAAACATGAAATTTTTTAAGAAACCAATTATTAAATGGGGTTATACAAGTCAGATTTTTGACTATAAATATTCATTAGAAATGTAAAAATATTACCTACATCATGATATTTTTTTATAATTTTTAAACATTAAATAAATTAAATTATTTATTACACCATGATGACGCATCAATTACCTCATTATTTAACGATTTAAATAAAATGGAAAGATAGTGTAAAATCTAAGACATAAACATGTCAAAAACCTATTGGATGGGTGGATTTCTAACCATTATCACCTTATCCTCGAAACACATCAATGTGGGTCCATTAAAATCCGAAACTCATTCTAAAATAAAGTAACATTTCCTTACTTTCCAAGAGTGCCCCTCCTGTCCTCTTATAAAAGGCCCCCGACTCTACCACCATACCCACACTTCCAAAGCATTTGGCTTAGACAAACCCTACCCATTCTGTCTATCCACATCCCTCTATTACTCTTTGAATCCTCACATTGTTTAGAAGTCTTCCCAAGGAATCCATTGAGCTCAAATCTATTAGAGTTACCCGATTTTAAGGTGATGTCTTCACTTGTGTTCTTTTGTTTTATTTTGCTTCTCCAACCCCCTAAACTCTTTTTATTCATTTCTTTTGTAACAAATCCAGTATCGTAAATATAATAGGATGTTGATATAATATGCTTTTTAGCTACACATACACACATCTACATCTAATGGTTAAATAACATACTGTTTCGGTGGTTGGCGAATTTCTGCCTCACGAAACGATGATTATTCAATCATATTTTAAACACATTTAATGGTGTCCAAAAATATGTCACTCTATTTATATATGATATATATTATGTTTATATTTTCCTTATGCTTATTTATTGTTCATTTGTGGTATACCTTTATGGTTTCTATTGTGGGTAAACACGATAATTTCATTTTAGGAAGTGTCGACTACCGCCCCCTCAAAGTGATGTGATTCGTTAATGCCATATGTAGGATGTATAAAGGATGTATTTAAAGTTATTATATATTATGTTATACTGGAATTATAATATACCTCTATATAATTATTATTTCTTTCCATTAATGTATGAGATAGAAATGATAGTAGCGTTCATGCGTACGTATGGCTTACCGTCTCCATGAACGGTGCATTTAATTTTTTATCCCCATATGTATTGTACTATTATACGTAAATATATATAATGGATATATATGATGTATGTTACATCTAAATGAATAATATAATTCTGGCATTAAAATATACATACCTCTCATTTAGTTTTAATTCCATTAATATGACATAGAAATGAAATTAGCGTTCATGCGTACGTACGGCTTACCGTCTCCATGAACGGTGCATTTCATTTCTTACCTCTAAATGATTATGTGATATTATAAATACATGTATATTCTAGATATATATGATATATATGATATCCAAATTAGGAATGTCATTCTGGATATAAAGAGCCGTTGACCACACGAACAACATGTAATTGTAAGAAGTCCACTTTCGACTTAAGAACCAAATATCGACAAAACAAACATTATTAACATAAATGATTTCATAATGTTTATAACATGAAAATAAGTGATATAAAAGGAATAATTAACATGAAAAAGGTTCTTACGAAAATAGAAATTAACTCAAGTTTATTATTCCGGATGTTAAAGAATGATCGAGTCAATCAGACCCGAGTTAAGGGACTTCGTCTCAATCTCTTCTTATTGATGCATCTTTCGTTTTATACACAACTTTATTTGATACAGTGTATAAACCCCTTTTAATTTTACTTGTATACAAATGGGATATTTTTCTATGAAGCGTTTTACAAAATGACAAAAAGGAATGTTTCTATTAACGTACGCGGTGACAACGACCTTTTCCACCGCCGCGAGTATTATTTGGTCTTTAGCTTCCTAAAAAAGCCTTAATGTTTTTTTTAAAATGAAATAAATACCATATACTCTTTTATGTATTTTGGTATTGAAAATGGTTTTTATAATTGATTTGTTATGTCAATATATTTAAGTGATATATTGTGATCAAAGTGGGGAAATGTTTTCTTTCCATTATATTTGTTTTATGTCTTATGATTTTTATAATGGTACTTGGACATTTGACTGGTGGTTACTTGATAAACCATATGACGGGTGGTGTTGTGAATACTAGGACGGGAGGTTACGTTATAACCTCCAATTCATTGGGTATGGATGTCGGCCGTAGGGCTATTCCATTAAGTATGTATGGAAGTTTGCCGTATGGGTATTCCATTAAGTGATATGTGTGGAAGTCGACCGTATGGTTATTCCACTTAATTATGTTTATGTCCCAAGTTACCTTTATATGTTATGTGTTCTTTATATGAATTTTATGGTAATCCTTTGGTTACAAAAGGGTAAGTAATGATATTTTATTCAGTGAAGAGTTTTTACTACTTCATGAAGGTGAAGGTATTACTTTGATAAAGTATACATGGTTTACTTGATGTTTGAAAAACTAACAGTTTTCATTCTTTGTGTATCCCTTACTATTCTTTTTTGGCTCACCCCAATTTTTTTTGAAATGTTTTTCACATGACTTAATGTGGAATAGGGTCAAGGATACGATCAAGGGAAAGTCATGCTATATAAAACATGGAACTAGACATGTTTATTTTTAAGAGTTGTTTATTCTATGGAAACTTAGTAGAAGTGTCTACTTTGTAATCTTTTCGGATTTAACAGTTATGTCCTAATTCTCTAAAACTATAAACCTGAAAATATCCTCAATGTGAATTATTCATTTAATACAACATTTAGTAATGTTTAAGGCCGGGGCCTTATAGTTGGTATTAGAGGTCGGTTTAGACAACTTTAGGAGTTAGAAAAGTGTTAAATTATAAGTTAATTTATGGTATGATTGAAATGATATAGCATTTAAAGATTACCATGTTGCTTCACCTAAGATATTTATGTGTTAAGAATGGTTTTCCATAGAGGAAATAGAACAACTTTTCTGGAATGACATACAAAGGGAAATGACCTTTTAAATAAGTATCCTGAGATGGTCAGAATCAGAGCTAAATAGTTTGTTGCAGTGATGGATCAGCTGACTCAGGTGAAAAATGTTGGTTGTTTTTATTGATGATATTTTGGTGTTTTCTAAAATTAAATAGGATCATGAAAGTCATTTAAGGGTTATTTTTCAAACCTTAAAAGAAAATAAATTGTATGGGAAAGACTGCAAGTGTGAGTTTTGGTTGCAATAAAATTCTTTTCTTGGTCATATTATTTCTAATGATGGAATAACTGTTGATCCGGCTAAAAAAAAGTTGTTGATGAATGGCCAAGACCCACAAATGTAATTGAGATACGTAGTTCTCTTGGTTTGGCATGTTAGTAGCGAAGGTTTGTTGAAAATTTTTCACGGTTATCTAGTTCAATGACTAAGATAACTCGTAAGGGTGTTAAGTTTATCTGGACAAAAGAATGTGATTATTGTTTTCTGGAGTTGAAAAGAAGATTGGTGAATGATCCTGTTTTGGAACTTCCTTCCAGGAATGGTGAGTTTGTTATCTGCAGTGATGCTTCATTGAAAGGACTTGGTTGTGTCCTTATGAAGAATGATCAGGAAATTTCTTATGCTTCACGTCAGTTGAAAACTCATGTGGTAAATTACCCTACACATGATTTGGAATTAGCTGCTGTTGTTTTTGCTTTAAAAATTTGGAGGAATCAATTGTATGGAGTAAATTTTGAAATATATACCGATCACAAAAGTTTAAAGTATATATTCACATAGAAAGAATTGAAGACGAGACAAAGGAGAGGGCTGGAATTAATCAAGGATTATGATTGTACAATTCATTACCATCTGAGAAAACAAAATAATGTGGCGGATTCTTTAAGTCGAAAAAGTAACGCTTCATTAAAAATGTTGCGTTTGGAACATGATCCTTTGGTTAAGGATTTGATGAGCTTTGGCATGGAAGTTTTTGGTGCAGGAAGTTCTTCTGTTTTGTTTCAGGTATCAGTGAGATCGTCCCTATTAGATAGAATTAAGAAAGCACAGAGGGAAGACAGTGAGTCGAAAAAAAGGTAGAGCTGGTTTAGATGGGTAAGTTTCCTGAATTCAACACTGATAATGATTGTGTGTTGAGGTTTGGGAAGAGATTATGTGTGCCTTATGATTCACAGGTGAAGAATGAGCTGTTAAGTGAGGCTCATAGTTCCCCGTTTTCAGTTCATCCTGGCAGTACTAAGATGTACAGAGATCTGCGGGAGTATTACTGGCGGGATGGAATGAAAAGAGATATTGCTGATTTTATTATGAAGTGTTTGACTTGTCAGCAGGTTAAAGCATAGAGGCAGTTACCGGAAGGGATGCTTCATCCATTACCAATGCCAGATTGGAAATGGGAAAATAAATCCATGGACTTTGTTGTGGGATTACCGAGGAAATCATGAGGTAATAATGCAATCTGGGTTATTGTTGATCGATTTACTAAATCTTCTCATTTCCTTACCATACGAGATAATTTTTCCCTAGATCAACTTTCCCTTTTGTATCTTAAAGAGATAGTCAGGTTACATGGATTTCCTCTCTCCATTGTATCTAACTGTGATCCCAGGTTTACTTTTAACTTTTGGAAAGGCCTTCATATGTCGTTGGGTACTGAATTAAATTTTAGTACAGCTTTTCATCCGCAATCAGATGGGCAGTCAGAACGAACAATTCAGACCTTGGAGGATATGATACGAGCTTGTTCGATGGATTATCAGGGAATTTGGGACCAACATATTTTTTTGGTTGAGTTTTCTTATAATAACAGTTTTCATTCCAGTATACAGATGGCAATATTTGAGGCATTATATGGGAAGCGGTGTTGAAATCCAGCATTTTGGGATGAAGTGGGTGAAAGGAAGCTGATGGGAACAGAATTGGTAGAAGAGATGGCGGAAAAAATTCAGTTGATTCAAAAACACATGAGAACAGCACAGAGCAGGCAGAAGAGTTATGTGGATAACCGGAGGAAGGATCTATCTTTCGAGGTAGGTGATTATGTTTTTCTCAAGATTTGTCCTTGGAAACGTGTGATGAGAATTGGTAAGAAAGGAAAGCTGAGTCCAAGGTTCATTGGACCATATGAAATTCTAGAGAAAGTTGGATCAGTTGCTTACCGAGTGGCTTTACCTCTGAGTTTATCTCAGGCACACAATGTTTTTCATGTTTCGATGTTGAGGAAGTATATGCCAGATCCATCTCATGTTTTGAGTCAAAATGTAGTTCAACTAGAGGAGAACCGATCTTATAAAGAAAAATCTGTCCAGATTCTTGACCGAAGAGAGGAAGTGTGGCGAAATAATGTAATTCACCAGGTAAAGGTTTTGTGGAAAAACCATATTGTTGAAGAGGCAACGTGGGAATCTGAAAATGCTATGAGGGATAAATACCCCCACTTATTTTGATAAGTGAATAAAATTGCGAGGACGCAATTCCCAAATGGTGGGAAGGATGTAACATCCCAGGTAAATAATGAATAAAAGTTGTTCGTATTTATTAATATTTACGAATTAAATATTAATTTTACTTTAAAGGGGTTTCTATGTTCGATAGCGTACCCGATACGCAATAAAGAGTTTCTTTGAAATCTTACGTTGCACACTAGTAATAAAATGATATTATTTTAAATGGTAGTTAACACATAGCCGTTGTATTGGCGGGAATGGATAGAAATAACTAAAATATGATTATATATGTTTTTTAAGTGTTTTTACTTTTATCTAATAAAAGATAAAGGCTTAAAATACGGAAAGAATTCAGTTTTAGGTATATATGCCCTAGTTTTCACTAAAGGTTCATTTATCGCCTTTTGAGGGCGAACCTTCATTAAATATAGTTATGGTCACTCTTATACATTCAATTGGATCAAATAAAACTCATCTTTAGAATCAGGATATCGAAATTTACTTTCTGTATATTTTTGGTATTTTTCCGATAAAGTTCATTTTTTAATGAATAGTGTAAAATGTTGTATTTTAATTCAATACCTCTTTTTAATCTAATTTATTTATATGATTAGATTATCTTTTGAATTGGTTTTAAAGTTCAATTAGAATATATTTTTACCATTAAATCCAATAGTGGTTGTTGTAATTAATTTCACTTTGAAATCGGACTTAAACTAGTGTCAATCTTTTGGTACTTATTGTTTCATAAAAACACGCTATTTGCTCTGACAACGCGAATTAATTATTAAATTAATGAATTCAACTTATATGTTTTGAATTTTGTAAAATGGACTTCATTTTTGAATTCGGAATATCAAATATAGCTTAGGGTGACGTTTTGGTATTTTTCTGAAAAACATCAATTTTTGATGAATAATGAAATCACTAAGTGGTACTTAAAAAATGATTTTTCGTTTAAATTAAATTTTACCAGCTCTGTGTTTTTACTTTAAAAAATCCAACATACATGGTTTTCATTGATAAGTAAAATTTGGTTCAATGGGATTAAAATAATTTTTTGGTGAATAGTAACTTATTAAGTTTTTAATCGCGATTAGAGGTAATTAGTGTAGTTTAAGGTAAAAATAATGTTTTAATAATATGTGATGAGCAAGACCCATGTCCTACCCTTATTTGATGTGTCATGGCTGACCACGAAAATCCATGGGTCAACATGGGGACCCCATGGAGCCACTTTGGAAGGAAAATGACATTAATATCTATTTATTTAATGTTAAAAGTAAAATGAAACAAACATGAGTTATTTTACGAAATAAATTTTTAAATGGGGTTATACATGTCAGATTTTTTACTATGAATATTCATTATAAATATAAAATGATTTACTGCATAATGATATTTGTTTTATAATTTTTAGACATTAAATAAATTAAATTATTTATGAAACCATGATGATGCAGCGATTACCTCATTATTTAACGATTTTAATAAAAGGGAAAGATAATGTAAAATCTAAGACCTAAACTTGTCAAAAACCTATTGGATGGGTGGATTTCGAACCCTTATCACCTTATCCTCTAAACACATCAATGTGGGACCATAAAATCCGAAATGCATTCTAAAATAAAGTAACATTTCTTTAATTTCCAAGAGTACCCCTCCTCTCCTCTTATAAAAGGCCCCCACCTCTTCCACCTTACACACACTTCCAAAGCCTTTGGCTCGGACACACCCTGCCCATTTTGTCTCTCCACATCCCTCTATTACTCCTTGAATCCTCAAATTGGGGCGATGTCTTCCCAAAGATGCCTTTGAGTTCAAATCTAAGAGAGTTACCCGATTTTAAGGTGATATCTTCACTTGTGTTCTTTTGTTTTATTTTTCTTCTCGAACCCCCTAAACTCTTTTTATTCATTTCTTTTGTAACAACTCCTGTATCTTTAATATACTAGGATGTTTTTTTAATAATATTTCGAGCTACACTTACACACATCTACATCTAATGGTTAAAGAACATATTATTTCTGTGGTTGGCGAATTGTTGCCTCACGAAACGATGATTGTTCATTCTTCTTTTAAACACCTTTAATGGTGGCCATTAAGATGTAAATCCATTTATATATGATATATATTATGTTTATGTTTTCCTTATGCTTCTTTATTTTTCATTTGTTTTATACCTTTATGGTTTCCGTTGTGGGTAAACACGATAATTTCATTTTAGGAAGTGCGGACTACCGCCCCCTCAAAGTGATGTGATTCATTAATGCCATATGTGGGACATATAATGGATGGATTTAAAGTTATTATATATGATGTTATACTGGAATTATAATATACCTCTATATAATTACAATTTCATTCCATTAATTTATGATATAGAAATGAAAGTAGCGTTCATGCGTACGTACGGCTTACCGTCTCCATGAACTGTGCATTTCATTTCTTATCCCGAAATATGATGTACTATTATAAGTACACATATATAATGGATATATATGATGTATGTTATATATAAATGATTAATATAATTCTGGAATTAAAATATACATAACTCTCATTTAGTTTTAATTTCCATTAATATGACATAGAAATGAAAGTAGCGTTCATGTGTACGTACGACTTACCGTCTCCATGAATGGTGCATTTCATTTCTTACCTCTAAATGATTATGTGATGTTATAAATTAATGTATATGCTAGATATATATGAAATATATAATATCCAAATCAGGAATGTCATTCTGGATATAAATAACCTTTGACCACACGAACAACATGTAATTGTAAGAAGTCCACTTTCGACTTAAGAACCAAATATCGACAAAAGAAACATTATTAACTCAAATGATTACATAATGTTTATAACATGGAAATAAGTGATATAAAAGGAATAATGAACTTGAAAAAGGTTCTTAAGAAAATTTAAATTAATTCAAATTTATTATTCAGGACGTTAAAGAACGATCGAGTCAAGTCGGACTCGAGGTAAGAGACTTCGTCTCGATCTCCTTTCATTGAGGCATCTTTCGTTTTATACAAAAAATTCTTTTATATAGTGTATAAACCCCTATGACTTTTAATTTTATACAAAAGGAATATTTTTCTACTAAGCGTTTTACAAAATAACAAAAAGGAATGTTTCTTTTAACGTACGCGGTGACAACGACCTTTTCCACCGCCGAGAGTATTATTTGGTTTTTGGCTTCCTGAAAAGCCGTAATATTTTTTTAAAATGAAATAAATACCATATAATCTTTTATGTATTTTGGTATTGAGAATGGTTTTTATAATGGATTTGTTATGTCAATATATTTAAGTGATATATTGTGATCAATGTGTGGAAATGTTTTCTTTCCATTATATTTGTTTTATGTCTTATGATTTTTATAATGGTACTTGGACATTTGACGGGTGGTTACATGATAAACAATATGACGGGTGGTTCCATGAAAACCAGGATGGGTGGTTGTGTTATAACCTCCAATTCATTGGTTATGGTAGTCGGCCATATGGCTATTCCATTAAGTATGTATGGAAGTTGGCCGTATGGCTATTCCATTAAGTGATATATGTGGAAGTCGACCGTATGGTTATTCCACTTAAGTATGTTTATGTCCCAAGTTACCTTTATATGTTATGTGTTATTAATATGGGTTTATGGTAATCCTTTGGTTACAAAAGGGTATTTAATGATATTTTATTCGGTGAATAATTTTTACTACTTCATGAAGGTAAAGGTATTACTTTGATAAAGTATTCATGGTTTACTTGATGTTTGAAAAACTAACAGTTTTCATTATTTCTGTATCCCTTACTGTGATTTTTATGCTCACCACATGTTTTTTTGAAATGTTTTCCACATGACTTAATGTGTAATAGGGTCAAGGATGGGATCAAGGGAAAGTCATGCTATATAAAACATGGAACCAGACATGTTTCTTTTTAAGAATTTTTTTATTCTATGGAAACTTAGTAGAAGTGTCTACTTTGTAATATTTTGAGATTTAACAGTTATGTCCTAATTCTCTAAAACTCTAAACCTGAAAAGATCCTCAATGTGAATTATTCATTTAATACAATATTAAGTAATGTTTAAGGCCAGGGCCTTATAGTACTTTTTCAGATATTGGGTGTTCGGGAATGAAGAAATTAAATCTTAGAATAACATGAAATCATATGAATATTATAGAACCACTGAATTTATGGGGATCAAAGATAAAGGTAATTGAAAACCTTCACAATAGAAGGGGAACTCACTAAAAGACAACCTATCTATCAAGAATATATATAATCAGATTTATTTTCTTGGGATAATTGAAAAATATGTCACAAATTTTTATTACGTGATATTGAAGTTACAAATCATGAATAAATAATATATTATGTGAATATTATTCCACATCATGATTTGAAGTAGGTATGAATATAAGGTGATAGGTCATCCATGGGATGAAAACAAAAGATAAGGGTTTTTAATAAAATAACACCCCAAAAGATTATGAATAATTATGTGAAGAGTATCAAAAAAGAGAAAAAATATTCTCTTATGGGATGGAAGGTGACATCATGGACCATTGTTAATTCGACTTGAACATCAATAATAAAGGAAGAAAGCTATAAACATTGAATGAATCTATCCAGAAGGCAAGCATCTGTATTGAATCGGTGAAATACACCACTGGTGAATACTTTTAATTAATTCATAATGTTGATAACATGATTAATTATAATGTTGTTTATGAAATGTTTTTTATCTATGGATATTCAGAAAATTTGTTATATATGGACTCCTATAAATGAATAATTCATGAATAATATTGGAAAAGAACATATGAATTATAATTCTAAAAATCTTTTTTCTAAAATTATCCAACACACAATATTAAGATTTAGCATGTTCTCAAACAATTCATGATCATATGGAAAAAATGTTTCGAGGACGAAATAAAAATTTAGATGGAAATGAAAACATAAACTACTTTTGTGGAAAATGATAATTATACTTATTCATCTAAGAAGATATTTTGGCTAGAAGTATATCACACGTATGATTCTCTAATTGGGGATCATTAAGGAACCATCTTATTCCCAAAATAACATTTTGTTTTTCATTCATATAATTGAAACTGAATCAATACTTAAGGGGGATACCTAAACCCATCAAGGAACACTATTGTATTAATGTTTTATCCTTTGGTCATTTCAAATAAACTCAAAATATTCATGGATATTATTCATGAGGGAATAGAATAACAATGAAGGAATATTGGGTTCATATATTGAGGGGATAAAAAAAATTACAAAATATATCCATCTATGTTTATATGTTATGAATATAAAATGTTTTTATTATGCATCCATTTGATAATTTTAAATGATAAATATATATAAATTGATGATTTTCATCATTGATGTTTTTTGGGTACATTATCCTTTTTTCATGATGAAAAATAAATTATAAAATGGATATATATATATATATATATTACTAGATGATTAAAGGAAAAGTATTTTGTAAAGAGGAAGTAATGTCCTTCACATTACTTTTTTATTCCACTTACTAAGATGTATGTAGGTGATTAAATGAAAATTTTTGAACAATCTTTGGGTGGTTATTTCAATTTTGGTGTCATATAATGAACATTAATGATATAATTGATGTTATATTTGACCAATCTAGTTTTCCAAATTTTTAGTTAGTCAATTAGATTTAGAGTAGGTTAATTTTAGCTTATTTGTATGTTTTCGGGGATTCCACCATTCCCTGATGTGAATCAAGATAAAAGTGAAAATTGAGGAGAAATTATTATTGTGTTTGATGGTGAAGATAATTCTTTATTGTACTTATCTCTTTTATTTTATTTTCAATAAGATAGAGATGATGTCATTTATGTTTTATAAAATTATGTATTAAAAAACCCATTAAAAGAGACTCATGAACCCAAATGGTTTATTAATGATTTAATTATTGTCAATAAGATGAGAAGATAAAAATTTAATGGGTTCTATTTGTGATTATTTTTGTACCATTATTATTGACAAATATTTGTGTCAAGAACGATACATTGGGTACATAATGTAGTAGAAACAGTTGAATAGATCTTTGATGAGTATCAAAGAGTTAGATAACATTATTTGAGAGTAAAAAATTTATCCTTCCACTCACAAGCCATCCAAGGAGGACTACATCTATTATTTATGTGAGAGGTAAACTATATAACTATTCATACGGTGTGGCACTGGGTGTGAATGTTCCTAGGAATCCAATAAAAATGAGTATTAGAACATTTGCGAGTCATCAAGATGGGCAACATGGTTGTGGAAAGGTTTCAGCAAGAAGCGGTGCCAACAAGAGTTAAGACCATACCTCGATAAGCACATGGAGTTTTCTTTGAATATGCATTGTTATAAAAGGATCCATGCAACTAAGGAAGGTATCGATGTGTGATGAGCTATATGCATGCACTATAGAATTATAATTTATGTGTTTTGAATAAATTAACCCAAATAATGAGATCTTTTAGACCCATATGATCATGCACAACATTTCGATTCCTTTGGGATATTCATTGGAGAATGGTATGCTCCCTGAGATACTCATGTAGTTTTGTGCGATGATCCAGTTGATACATCCATGAAAATTTTTTCATCATGAAAATTTTAATACAATGAATTTCACATGTATCTTCATTAACATGTTAAAAGGAAGATAAAACCTATCATATAAATTTTGTAGATAAATGGTATTACCAAGACAATGATTTCTGATGTTGTGAAGCATGATATGAGGCGGTGAACATGAATGGTTGAGGAGAGTAACATGATATAAGTCAGTGGGTATTTTTCAATAAATACCCCCCAATAGATCATTTATTCCATTGATATGAATGAATATCTGAGAGATAATTTTAGATATATTTATAGTTAAATCGAGCAATGAAAAAATCTGTATTCATAATGTTATTCCATTATTTCAGGATGTGTCTTATGATACCTTAATGAATTAATGAAAATGATCTAGTATCTATGAAAACATGTAAATTTATCTCACTGTGTTTCATAACTAATTTGAGTGTTCTTTGAGATTCCAAGCTTTATGATGTATACAATTATAATATACTGATACATGAATTAACAAAGAAGACTCGTTAATATAGAAGTGAGGACCTACTGTTTCATGAAATTACATGATCATGAGGTCCATTGAATGTTTGTTTTGAGAAAATATATTGTGAGTGACTAGCAGTTGATATTTTCAAACAAGTATTGAATAGTGTGTGGGAATTCGATTTTCAACAATGATAATTTTATATATTTGTGTAATTACCCTAAGCATACAGTAAACAATGTGTACCATGATGTGAGTATGATCATGAAAACAATATTACATAATAAATTAAATAAGAAAGATTAAATAATCTTAATAATAAAATATGTGTGTGTAGAGAAACAATAAAGTGAACTATACATGCTTCCATGCATAACTATACCCTTTGAGATGTATATGTAATATTATTTAAAAGAATTTTTTTATAGCTACATGAGACTCTGACTGAGAATTAATTCTATAGGAATACCTAAGTATTCAATTAATTCAGAAGGTTTAGACTATTTAATATCCTTTAATAGTGATATCGAATAGATTTTGTCAGATATCTGTCTATGATCTTGAAAATATTTCACAATAATATAGGGTGACCCGATAAGTATGTGGATAATTTTATCATCTATAGGTAGTGAATAATAAGTCTAAAGATGAAATAAATATTTCAATAATATGATCATTTTTTGTGTGACTTGTGATTATTGAATGTATTCAATTGGAATCAGATGTCTATATAGTCTCAAGTGGGACTCTAGAGCAGGTATGTGGGATATTAGTAACAATGTGGGATGTAGTGTAATGATCCATTTTCGTAGAAAAGGAGTCTCTTGTGATGGTAGGAAAATTTAATATCTAGGGAGACTCTAGAGTGTAATATTATGGGATCGTTATTGATTGGAATAGTAGTTTCTTTGGTTTTTATAATAAATATACATTGAAGAATGTGTAACTAGGTGTATAATTGATTCCAACAAGGTGTATGTCATACTGCGAAACCTTGTATAAATATTTTCTATTATGTATAATTTATATTCTTAATTTCATAAAGCATCCACTAATTATATCCTATGAAATTTTTTAGAAGGGTGTTATAAAAAAAAATTCAATAGAAAAATTCACACATATTTATGCCCCTCTTGATTTTAATTACTTGGTCTATTAAACACATCGAACATGACTAATTTCTATAATATGTTGCATACTAAAAAATACATAGCCACCCCACATGATTACATATTGAATCCTAGAGGTAACTACCCTTATAGTCCAATTTCACAATAGAGGGGTCACATGACTAGTGTTTGCACTAGGATAGTTCATCATAAGTCTATGTTATCCTCCTATTTAAAAGGATCTGTTTAGAAATAATTTATATTAATGAGAAAAAAAATAATACCATAATAAAAAATAACAAAAAAATTATCTCTCAACTCAGAAACCCTCACTTATAAAATATCTTTTCAACACAATAATATCATCATAACATTAAAAATAACACTTAATGGGTGAAAATTATAATGGGGAAACATGATGTAATTGTAACACCTCGAGCTTCCACGATACGCCTCACTTTCAATAATGCAATAGCTTGCATTTTACGCAAGTTCGAGTTCTAACACACCGCGACTAATCAAAGTAGTCGTTAAGAATAGTAATACCAACTTTTTAAAATTATAGAAATTTTATATTTCAAAATGGAATTCATTTTTGTATTCCTAATATTGAAATTAGCCTATGTTGAATTTTTTGTAATTTTCTGAGAACATCCAATTTTTTATGAATAGGGAAAATTACTTAAAACAACTTTTTTAATCAAAATAATTTGTAGTGATAAGTTATACTATTGAGTGGTTTTAAAGTATAATTAGAATATATTTTTACCATTTTATCCAATGGTGTTCATTAGAATTAATTTAACATTGAAATTGGACATAAACAATTGTCAATCTTTTGATATAAATTATTTCTTAAAAACACGCTATTTGTTCTGACATCGGGAATTAATTATAAAATTAATTAATGCAACTTATATGTTTTGAATTTTTTAGAATAGAAATCATTTTTGAAATCGGAATATAAAATATATCTTAGGGTGAATTTTTGGGATCTTTCTGAAAAACTTCAATTTTTGATGAATAGTGAAACCACTAAGTGGTACTTATAAAAACTGATTTTTCGTTTAAATAAACTTTTACCACTTTTGTGTTTTGAATTTCAAAAATACGACATACCTGGTTGTCATTAAGAAGTAAAATGTGGTTCAATGAGATTAAAATTATTTTTGGTGAATATTAACTTTTAAGTTCTTAATCGCGATTACAGGTAATTAGTGTAGTTTAAGGTAAAAAAAATGTTTTAATAATATGAGATGAGCTTGACACATGTCCTACCCTCATTGGATGTGCCATGGACGACCAAGACAATCCATGGGTCATCTTGGGGACCCCATGGAGCCACTTTAGTTGGAAAATGACATAAATACCTTTTATTTAATGTTAAAGTGAAAAAATGACACAAACATGAAATGTTTTACTAAAACAATTTTTACATGAGGTTATACAGGTCATATTTTTGACTATAAATAGTCATTGGAAATATAAAAATATTTCCTACATCATAGTATTTTTTTTATAATATTTAGACATTAAATAAATTAAATTACTTATGACATCATGATGATGCAGCGATGACCTCATTATTTAACGATTTTAATAAAATGAAAAGATAATGTAAAATCCAAGGATTACACTTGTACAAAGACTATTGGATGGGTATATTTCGAACCCTTATCACCTTACCCTAGAATTATATAAGTGTGGGATCTTTAGAATCCAAAAAGCATTGAATAATAATGTAAAATTTCCTTACTTTCCAAGAGTGCCCCTCCTCTCCTCTTATAAAAGGCCCCCACCTCTACCACCTCATTCACACTTTCAAGCCATTTGGATCGGCCAACCTCTGCCCAAATACTCTCCCAACTTCCCCCCCCCTTACTCCTAGAAGCCTCAATTTGGGCAGAACTCTTCCCAAGGAAGCCTTTGGCTCAAATCAAAAAGAGTTACCCGATTTTAAGGTAATGTCTTCTCTAATGTTGTTTTGTTTTATTTTTCTTCTCCAACCACCTAAACACTTTTTATTCATTTCTTTTGTATAAAACACCAGTATCCTCAATATACTAGGATGTTTTTATAAGAAGGATTCGTGCTACACTTACTCACACCTACATCTAATGGTTAAAGAACATACTGTTTCTGTGGATGACGAATTTTTGCCCCACGAAATGATGATTGTTCATCACTCATATAACACCTCTAATGGTGGCCATTATGATAACACTATTTTTATATATGATATATATTATGTTTTAGATTCCCTTATGATTTTTTATTTTTCATTTATGGCATACCTTTATGGTTTTCATTATGGGTAAATGCGATATTTTCATTTTAGGAAGTGCGGACTACCGCCCCCTCAAAGTGATTTGAATCGTTAATACCATATGTGGGATGTATAAAGGATGGAGTAAATGGTATTATATGCTATATTATACTGGAATTATATTATACATTTATATAATTATGATTTCAATCCATTAAATACGAAATAGAAATGAAAGTAGCGTTCATGCGTACGTACGGCTTACCGTCTCCATGAATGGTGCATTTCATTTCTTACCTCTAAATGTTACGTAATATTATGAATGAATGTATATACTGTATATATATGATATATATGATATCTAAATCATGAATATAAATCTGGAGATAATGGATATTCTACCACATAATCAACTTGTAATTATAAGAAGTTTATTGTTGACTCAAGTACCAAAGATCGACAAAACGACCGTTATTAACTTAAATAATTACATAATGTTCATATCATTGTAATAAGTGATATAAAAAGGATAATTAAATTGAAAATGGTTCTTAATAAGGTATATATTATCTCTAGTTTATTATTCAGCAGGTTAAAGAATGGTTGAGTCAAGTCAAACACGAGGTAAGGGAACTTCTTAACCCAACTTCCATTCTTTGGGTTAATCTCCTACTTTCAAATTATTTTTTGGTATTATTATGTCTTATTTTGTATTTTTACTTTCTTTATGTGTACCTATAGTGAATAAACATAATATATCTATTTTATTTTAAAAATTATCTTTGTAAGGACTTCATCTCATTCTCCTTTCATTGAGGCATATTTGGTTTTATACACAAATTTCTTTTATACGGTGTATAAACCCCTTTGACTTTTACGTTTATTCAAAAGGAATATTTTTATACGAATCATTTACTAAACGACAAAAGGGAATGTTTTTTTTTGTAATTATGCGGTGACAAAGACTTTTCTGCCGCCGTGACCATTATTTGAGTTTCGACTTCCTTTACAAGCCATTCCTTTTTTTTAAAAGAAAAATAAATACCATGTTTTACCTTTCTTTTATTTTGGTATTGAAAATGGTTTTGAAAGTGTTTTTATTATATCAATGTGTTGTATTGATATATTGTGATTGAAATGTGGAAATTTTATGTTTCCTTTATGCATGTTTTATGTGATACGATTATGTTATGGTTTATGATATGTTTAAAACTATTCATATGAGGAATGCATTGGACTTAATAAGTGACGGGTGGAGCCCGCTATAGCTCCTCGATGCATCCGCAGGTCTCATGAGACAAACTAGTGTCTTGGCACGAGGCTTTGAAAAAATCTTATTTGTGGCCTTGGCACGAGGCCTTGGCTACGTGGTTATGATAGTCTGGCATTATGCATTCCATCATTATGAAAGTGGTTATTGATATTGTATGTGATTATTCGACCAGTAGAATATCCATGTGAAGAAGTGAATGGAATTATCTCATTTTACCTTTGGCATATTATGTTGAAGTTCAAGTTTAAAAGGCTTTTGTTTTAGTTATACATTGCCTTAAATGTTTATGTTTATTGATGAAAGCTTCCGCTATATTGTTATCCTTACTGAGCATCTGAGCTCACCCCTTTCAATGTTTTAATATTTTCCAGGATGTGAAGAAGTATTTTATGAATGACCTGAAGGGATAGTCAGAAGAGTATATGAGTGTGGACTATGAAGACTTTGTTATTATTTTTTCACTTTATGATGTAATGTAAGTCTTATGAATGTATCTAGTGTTTCCAAGGATACTAAACTAATCGGTCTTTCGAGACTTGATCTTTTGTGATCATGCCAATGTTACGAAGTAATGCACCGACTCTGGGTATATGGGGTTGGGGCGTTACAGTTGGTATCATAGGCAGTTTAGTACTAACCTTGGAAGCTAGATTTAGATAAACTATGATTAGAGCACATAGCCCAATGATAGACTTTGAGGATTAGTATAGAAGAACTTCCTAGAATTATGTTATTGTAGAGATTTTCTGAGTTTTCTGAGCAATACATCCCTGTCTGGATACGAGCAGGTAGAGGCGGCTCTGGCACATATGTATCTAGGGGTAAAACCCGAAAACACCGCTTTGGGATAGACTCGAATGGGATCCGGTGCACGACAACGGGCCTTTCTACACTCTTGGTTACGACACTCCCGAGGGATATGCTTAGGATAATTCTCATTTTCTTTAAAACCACTATAAAGGGTTATGAGTACATACTTCCTCAAAGAATTTTTTTTTATGATTATGGATTATGTCCATAAATAGGTCAATTTATGTTAAGTATTTTACAAGTATGGAATTATGTATTTTGGTTCATAAACTAATCTAGTTTATGCCATTGTTTAGAAATGGTGCCTAGTGGAAGGAATAGATACCGTATCAATGCACGCACTCTGTGTAGGGATTTCCCTCCTGCTCAAGATAATTATTGTGGATCTGGAGATATAACTGGTGCTGATAAACTTATTACCATACTGGGACAACTCACTCAGGTAATGAATAATAACTTTACTTGTATGGAGCACCCTGATCCGCAACGTGGAGGATCAATGTTAGACCGCTTCATGAGGAAACAAACACCATCATTTAATGGAGGTACAAATCGTTTAGTAGCTGAGCAATGGATAAACACCTTAGAGAAAATATTCCATGCCTTGGGGAGTAGCGAAAGGGGGAAGGTTATCATGGCAGTCTACCACCTCACTGGAGATGTCGATCAATGGTGGTCATTTATTCAAAACACAAAGGAAGATGATGAAGTATCAAATATGGAATGGGGAGAGTTAAAAGACCTTTTCCTCGAAAAATACTATCCTCGCGACCATCGAGCAGACATGGAAAGACAATTTTTGAGTCTGAGACAAATGGAGGATGAGAATGTCGCAAAGTATGAGGCCATCTTTACAAGGTTAGCAAGGTATGCTGTAGATTATATACGTAACCCAAGAGGTAAGATTGATCGTTTCTTTGATGGGTTAAAACCATTTCTCTGTCGAGCTTTAGTATCACAATCTTTCTCAACATACGAAGATATTGTCTCATGTGCTATCAAGACAGAAAAGGAATTCTCTACGTCTTATGACAACAAAGTAAAGCAAGAGAAGAAGAGAATGGTGGAACAAGAGACAGATAAAGGGAAAAAGGGAATGAAGGATTTTCCATTATGTGATAATTGTGGAAAGAATCACCCTGGTACTTGCCTAAAAGGAATGGGAGTTTGTTATAAATGTGGAGAAAAGGGTCACCAGGCTCGTGATTGCAAGGGAAAGAAAGAAGCTATAAAAGTTGAATGCTACAATTGTAGAGAAATGGGTCATTATGAAAATGAATGCCCTAAGCTTCAGGGAAAGTTACCTCAGAAAAGGCCAAGGGATCAAGGAAAATATTATGCTGTTACTACAGTTGAAGTAGAATAATTAATGTATTGGTGCTTTTGGACTCATGGATTATATTCTGGTTATTAGAATAATGTGATATATATATAAGGATTGTACTGTAGTACTTGTTGATTTCAGTAAGGTTTTAATATGATGAATGTAATTATATTTTTTATTACGTGACAATAAGAGAAACATTTTTTTGTTTGGGGAATCTGATAAATTGATTTTGGAATTAAGAGTCCTTTTAGAGAAAGTTTGGACAGAGATATTTTGGATAACTATAAAGGTTGGGATGGATTAATTTGATCTTTGGATAGTATTGTTTAAGGTAAAAAAATTTCTGAATATTATTTTTGGATTATTATAATACTATAGTTTTAGGAAAAGGACAACCTGTAGGGTGGGGCATAAGCCGTCGTGTCGGACAAAGCTGCAGGAATCGAACCCACAACCATAGTGCAACAGGCCTTTATTTCCTACCACTAGCCTACAGGAAGTCCCTGGTTATTACAAAATTGTTTTACTAATCTAAATGGTATGTGTTAATATTTGGAACCTTATATAATTAGGATAAATAGAATATTTTTGAGTTCTATTACCTTTTAGAGTGAAAGATGGGGTTTTGGTAAAAATTTATTAAAGAATGAAAGTCTATATGACAAGTATGTATATTCCCTTACTTTCTTAGTAAATCTCCTAAATAAATTCTTTAACTTTATAAAATGTAACTTAAAAAAAACGTTGCCGGTTAACTTTTCCAACTGGGGATTCAATGACCGTTTAACCAATAAAAAGTTTGTGATTTTCTTATTGTTAACTTTCTCCTAATATAGTTTTCTACAACTCTCCATCAGACCTTGATGGTTTGTTTTTCTTCCATATACATATTTTCATAGAATCCTAGTATAGGCTATCTCAGGTGACCTTTGAACTTATCTTTCTTTCTTTTAAAGTTATATTTTTATTAACCTTATTTCCGATGTGGGTTTTCCACAAAGGTATTTTCTATTTTAAACCTTTTATTTTCAAAGAAAAATTTCAAATTGCGAGGACGCAATTTATTGAAGGAGGGGAGAATGTATCACCCCGAGCTTCCACGATACGCCTCTCTTTCAATAATGCAATATCTTGCATTTTACGCAAGTTCGAGTTCTAACACACCGCGACTAATCAAAGTAGTCGTTATGAATAGTAATACCCACTTTTTAAAATTATAGAAATTTTATATTTCAAAATGGAATTCATTTTTGTATTCCTAATATTGAAATTATCCTATGTTGATTTTTTTGTAATTTTCTGAAAACTTCCAATTTTTTATGAATAGTTAAAATTACTTAAAACAACTTTTTTAATAAAAATAATTTGTAGTGATAAGTTATACTATTGAGTGGTTTTAAAGTATAATTAGAATATATTTTTACCATTTTATCCAATGGTTTTCATTAGAATTAATTTAACATTGAAATTGGACATAAACAATTGTCAATCTTTTGATATAAATTGTTTCTTAAAAACACGCTATTTGTTCTGACATCGGGAATTAATTATAAAATTAATAAATGCAACTTATATGTTTGTAATTTTGTAGAATAGACATCATTTTTGAAATCGGAATATCAAATATATCTTAGGGTGAATATTTGGAATTTTTTCTGGAAAACTTCAATTTTTGATGAATAGTGAAACCACTAAGTGGTACTTATAAAAACTGATTTTTCGTTTAAATGAAATTTTACCACTTCTGTGTTTTGAATTTCAAAAATCCGACATACATGGTTGTAATTATGAAGTAAAATGTGGTTCAATGAGATTAAAATAAATTTTGGTGAATAGTAACTATTATGTTCTTAATCGCGATTAGAGGTAATTAGTGTAGTTTAAGGTAAAAATAATGTTTTAATAATATGAGATGAGCTTGACACATGTCCTAACCTCATTGTATGTGCCATGGACGACCCAGACAATCCATGGGTGAACTTGGGGACCCCATGGATCCACTTTAGTTGGAAAATGACATAAATACCTTTTATTTAATGTTAAAGTGAAAAAATGACACAAACATGAAATGTTTTACTAAAACAATTTTTACATGGGGTTATACAAGTCATATTTTTTACTATAAATAGTCATTGACAAGATAAAACGATTTCCTAAATCATAGTATTTTTTTTATAATTTTTAGACATTAAATAAATTAAATTATTTATGACATCATGATGATGCAGCGATGACCTCATTATTTAACGATTTTAATAAAATGAAAAGATAATGTAAAATCCAAGGCATAAAATTGTTCAAAGACTATTGTATCGGTATATTTCGAACCCTTATCACCTTATACTAGAATTATATAAGTGTGGGACCTTTAGAATCCGAAAAGCATTGTATAATAATGTAAAATTTCCTTACTTTCCAAGAGTGCCCCTCCTATCCTCTTATAAAAGGCCCCCACCTCTACCACCTCATTCACACATTCAAACCATTTGGCTCAGCAAACCTCTGCCCAAATACTCTCCCAACTTCCCCCCCTTACTCCTAGAAGCATCACTTTGGGCAGAACTCTTCCCAAGGAAGCCTTTGGCTCAAATCAAAATAGTTACCCGATTTTGAGGTAATGTCTTCTCTAATGTTGTTTTGTTTTATTTTTCTTCTCCAACCCGTTAACACATTTTATTCATTTCTTTTGTAACAACACCATTATCCTCAATATACTAGGATGTTTTTATAATAAGTATTCGTGCTACACTTACACACACCTACATCTAATGGTTAAAGAACATACTGTTTCTGTGGATGGCGAATTTTTGCCTCACGAAACGATGATTGTCCGACACTCATATAACACCTCTAATGGTGGACATTATGATGAAACTATTTTTATATATGATATATATTCTGTTTTTGTTTCCCTTATGATTTTTTATTCTTCATTTATGGCATACCTTTATGGTTTCCATTATGGGTAAACGCGATATTTTCATTTTTGGAAGTGCGGACTACCGCCCCCTCAAAGTGATTTGAATCGTTAATACCATATGTGGGATGTATAAAGGATGGAGTAAATGGTATTATATTATATATTATAATGGAATTATATTATACATTTATATCATTATTATTTCATTCCATTAAATATGAAATAGAAATGAAAGTAGCGTTCATGTGTACGTACGGCTTACCGTCTCCATGAACGGTGCATTTCATTTTGTTACCTCTAAATGTTACGTAATATTATGAATGAATGTATATACTAG
This sequence comes from Viscum album, assembly GCA_963277665.1. Classification (NCBI taxonomy): domain Eukaryota; kingdom Viridiplantae; phylum Streptophyta; class Magnoliopsida; order Santalales; family Viscaceae; genus Viscum; species Viscum album. The sequence continues at coordinate 553,500,942 of OY728146.1, forward strand.
ATATATATTATATATGTGACATCTAAATCATGAATATAATTCTGGAGATAATTGATATTCTACCACATAATCAACGTGTAATTATAAGAAGTTTATTATTGACTCAAGTACCAAAGATCGACAAAACAACCGTTATTAACTTAAATAATTACATAAGGTTCATATCATTGTAATAAGTGATATAAAAAGGATAATGAAATTGAAAATGGTTCTTAATAAGGTAGATATTAACTCTAGTTTATTATTCAGGAGGTTAAATAATGGTTGAGTCAAGTCAGACATGAGGTAAGGGAACTTCTTAACCCAACATCCATTCTTTGGGTTAATCTCCTACTTTCAAATTATGTCATGATATTATTATGTCTTATTTTGTATTTTTACTTTATTTATGTGTACCTATAGTGAATACACATAATATATCTATTTTATTTTAAAAATGATCTTTGTAAGGACTTCGTCTCAATCTCCTTTCATTGAGGCATATTTGGTATTATACACAAATTTCTTTTATACGGTGTATAAACCCCTTTGACTTTTACGTTTATTCAAAAGGAATATTTTTATACGAAGCATTTACTAAACGACAAAAGGGAATGTTTTTGTCGTACGTATGCGGCGAAAATGACTTCTCCGCCACTGTGACCATTATTTGAGTTTCAGTTTCCTTTACAAGACATACCTTTTTTTAAAAGAAAAATAAATACTGTGTTTTACCTTTCTTTTATTTTGGTATTGAAAATGGTTTTGAAAGTGTTTTTATTATATCAATGTGTTGTATTGATATCTTGTTATTGAAATGTGGAAATTTTATGTTTCTTTTATGCATGTTTTATGTGATACGATTATCTTATGGTTTATGATATATTTAAACCTATTCATATGAGGAATGCATTGGACTTAATAAGTGACGGGTGGAGCCTGCTATAGCTCCTCGATGCATCGGCATGTCTCATGAGACAAACTAGTGTCTTGGAATGAGGCCTTGACAAAATCTTATTTTTGGTCTTGGCACGAGGCCTTGGCTACGCGGTTATGATAGTCTGGCATTATGCATTCTATCATTATGAAAGTGGTTATTGATATTGCATTGATTATTCGACCAGTAGAATATCCATGTGAAGAAGTGAATGGCATTATCTCATTTTACCGTTGCCATATTATGTTGAAGTTCAAGTTTAAAAGGCTTTTGTTTTAGTTATACATTTCCTTAAATGTTTATGTTTATTGATTAAAGCTTCCGCTATATTGTTATCCTTACTGAGCATCTGAGCTCACCCCTTTCAATGTTTTAATATTTTTCAGGATGTGAAGAAGTATTTTATGAATGACCTGCAGGGATAGTCAAAAGAGTATATGAGTGTGGACTATGAAGATTTTGTTATTAGTTTTTCACTTTATGATGTAATGTAAGACTTATGAATGTATCTATTGTTTCCAAGGCTACTAAACTAATCGGTCTTTCGAGACATGATCTTTTGTGATCATGCCAATGTTACGAAGTAATGCACCGACTCTGGGTAGCTGGGGTTGGGGCGTTACAGTAATAATAGGCATAAAAGAATCCATTTAAAATTTCCAATTTGGTCAATAAAATCTCACAAACATAACACATTTAAAAACCATTCAAAAATTAGTTAAATTTAGAAAACCCATTATAAAAAATATTAATTTAAAACATAGTTTTTACATTTTTAAAACCAGTACATGACTAAATTCTATATCATTACTTTACAACTATCTCATTGAGAAACATATGATTTTTATAAATTATTATTATTAAATAATATTCAATTTCAAAAATGAAACCACGAAATCCCTTATGAAATGTCATAATTTTATAGAACCAATTTTTAAAAAGTACATTCATATCACATATATTCTTTATATAAAAAAAGATATATATAAGGCTAAAGAATCTAATCAATCGTAGAGTAATGGTAAATAATATAAATTAACACATTAAATGGATGGAAAACAATAAGAATCTAATCACATTTGTTGGTATTAGATGAGTATGGAATATCCCTTATCAGGACCTTGAAGACCAATTCCCGATGTTTGAAACCACAAACACCTAATATTAATTTAATAATTTGTTAGAGTTTATAGGTGGATGTAAATTTATAGAAAAAATTATATGGAATAAGGGATAAGATTAGAATATAAGAGAATAAAATTACATTAAATAAGTGTAATATGCCCGATGATGAGTCAAATAATGACAGAGGATGGGAATTGTTCTCCCCATTAGTTCAATATTAAGGATTAAACATGACATGAGAGTAATAATCCATGTAAAACTATAGATTATTAAGGGTTGAAATAATTAAATTATTTTCTATGAGATTTTGAGAAATCCTCACAGTGTGGCTACGTGGCCTTTTAGATTGTGGACCATCCATACCGAACCCCCCCATGAGAAAACTTTATAAACAATATCTCTTACAAAGAAAGACATTGTTTGGAAAACTATTCCCATATATAGTAAATATACTCATCCACTAATACAACATAACGTGATTTTTTTTACATGATTACACTTAAACATGGGAGATATTCACGAAACATGCTGAATAATAAAAAAAAAATACCATCAAAACTATTAAAAATCAAAAATATTAAAAAATTAATATAATAACGTAATGTAAAAAAATAAAAAAAATGAGTGAGTGTTATAATAATTCAAAACATGAAACATTCTTCCCCTAGAAATACTATGATTTAAAATTTAAGCAATCAAAAACCCAAAACACATGCATACTATATATAGGTGGTCATTTAATCGAGTAAATGTATGAAATGAATCATACCACATAGAACCCAAAAACATGGAATTTCCTTAAAACCACCACAAATGATCATCCGAGTAATAATTAATTCTCAACGTCTAAATAAAACCCAACTCTAAATATATGAATACTATAATGGAAAGGATACCTATAAGGATGTCATTTTAATTTATAATTCCTTTAAATGGTGTAAGAAAAGGAAGGCCACCAAAATTTTCACCCTAAAATAATATTAACAACAATACTATGTATCCAATATCAAATAATAAACACTTATAATCTAGGTGAATGATGAAAAAACTATAAATATAATAAAATTAAATACATATGTTTTAACCTCATACTATAACGAATAAATATAGCTATGGTCAAAAAATGGATGAAATCTATTTTTGAATCCATAATAATCAAGGATAAACACATGAAATAGTGACATATCAACTAATGGTTCTCTAACTATAGTTATAATAAATATGAACCAAAGATGTTTCCTTATGCCCAAAAAATATAAACCTCTAAAATCAACACCTTAATCCTTCACCAATACATAAATATTGAAGGAAATACATTGAAAAGAACATGTGTCATCATGAACTACATGAATTTACCTCTATTGAAGCACGATCAACTATATTTTGAGTATTAAACAAAAAAACTAAAATTTATAAATTCCATAAAATTTTAACCATACCTAAAAATGATAACAAAACACCTAAAACATTTTGAAAATAACCTAAATGCACCGATTAATCCCTTATACACTATAAAGGATTGAAAAATATAGTTTTACATCTGATGACATTTTTACACTTGGGTATTATTATGATAACACAAATTGAAAATTTTTGATGCTTACTCAAAATATACAAGTATATGAAATTCCATAGAGTATTAAATTTGAAGACATAAAATGTCCCATTGTCTTACAAATGAATCTCATGAAAGGTATCTTATTAATACAAGGGGGAAATATCTTCTTATTTTTGAGCTATACTATTTTTTCTCTACAAATAAACTATTACCTTTATTCCTATCAGATAAACCAAGGAATTACCCAACAAAGGCTACCCATATTGGTCTATATACACCAAAATGGCCTATTGGATTACCTCCATTAAAGATGATAGGACATATGAATTAAAAAATTGATTAATTAGGGATATAATACCTCTTGTTATGAAATTATCATAATTTTTTTTACTAAAAACCAAATCAAATGTGAATATCATAAACTTCATGAAATGATCACATTCTGATTCATTGAATAATAACCCTGATCAATGATCACAAAAAACGAACTCTCTACATTGACACAAAAATGAATTAAGTATACATTACAAAAATAATTTCCATGTAATAAATTTACACAATTTTTAAGGTACCTATGATTCCAACAATCATAGCTAGGGCCTCCATTAAAAAAAGTAAAGCATTAACACACAAAAAATTGGATTGTTTTAAAGAGTATTAATGCTTCAATAAATCAACTAAAACTGTGAAACCACATTATAAAATCATGGATTACTAAAAAATTAAGGTAGATCCAGGTCAAAGTTTCCTAAAATAGGGATTGAGTGGACAAATACTCTGGTTCCACCACATTATTTTGATTATAGGAAAATTCATAAATAAAAATAACTCCTCTCAAGCGATGAGATGATTCATATTACATAAAATCCTTTTAAAAATGATTTAACGTTTCACTTTATACCATTCATGGAGAAATAAAAAATTAATACAATACTTAAAATTCATCAATATTAACCTCATAATGAAAATTAATGTAACCCATCACAAACTAATAAAAAAAATGCAAAATAGAAATCACTAAACAAACACCCATAATTAGCATACTTTAATAGAAACATTTTCACTTTTAAATAAATAAATCAAAACCTTGATTTTTAAAAAAAATTCTCTAATTTTTATTATTTATATCTAAATAATTATCTATTTTTTAAATAATCAACCTGACAGAAATATAGATATTATGAATTGAAAATAAAAACAATCTTATTGGAAATTCAAATATAATTGAAAATTATTTATATAATTATGGGATTCATTTCAAATATCATCTATGGAAACCCACCATCCATTCCAAATAATTTTCAATACCCCAAATGGAAATCACTAACATTAATAAATGTTTCATGATAAACTATGGAGATCCCATTATTCAATAACCCATTAAAAATAAATTTATCAGTCCAAAACATCATAATAATCAAATGAGATCATTTACCAAGAACCCAATTTGATTTTTTAGAAATTAATCATTTTCACAAACCCTTTAATTTTTCCCTAAAACCCATAAAACCACAACATAAACCCATTAGAATAATATTCATCAAATAGAATTTATTATAAACCCATAAAAACACAATAAAACACCCCATTAATATTATCTATAACATGTAAAAACCACAGTAAGATAATTTTGTAACCATGTGTTGCTATTATAAATTAACTAAGTAATGAAAAAAATTATTCATTGATTTGACACTTAGGATGGGAAACAATGCACAATCCCTTTACCTATCTCTATTAAGTTAATAGACCTAAATATGATGGGAAGAAAACGATTGGATATACCATGGGAGATAATTTTGCATCTCAAGTTCTACTTCATTTTACCCCAATGACCTATTAAGAACCCCTATATATCATGTATTATCAATGGGGTTACAAACGTCCTTGTTACTCATTAAAATCCACAAACTATAACATTAAATACACAAATTTACTTTTAAAAAAATAACATTCATGACTTGTGCATCGAGATGAGAAAGATATTAACAAACTCCACAATCCATTACCTAAAAACTCTCAATGAAAATAATCTCATTTATACATATATAACCCATCAATAATAATATATTATCATCATGAACCTATGATAAATTAAGAATCTCTTCTCTGATTCCATTCAGAATGAATTATTTTGGGAATCCAATTTAGTAATCACCTGATCTAGCCCACCAGTGCACATGAAGTGTGTTCCGATTTCAACAAAAGTAGTTAAAAATAAACTAGGAATCATAATAAATTTCTTTGTGAATTATTTATCCCTTAAATAATATGTTTAATGAAAACATATCCAAAAAAATATGGAACATGTATCCATACATTGGATTCTAATGAAAAATGCATACATGAATACAAAATGAAAAACCATAAAAAGACGGAATATTTTAATAAACATCCTACAATAATTAGCAATAAAAAATTATATATAAAAGACACATAATATATGTGTCATGTAGTTTATTTAATTTAATTTACACCTCAAAAAATTGGAAAAACACACAATATCCAAAAAATAAATCAATCCAAATACAACTACAAGAAACCCCTCTGCCAACCCCACAATATCTCCCTTTATCATGAATCACTATTGGTATCCCAAGATAATGATATGTAGTCCAAATTATTCGTAGATCTAATGGTGACATAAATATATATACACCAATTGGTGCATCAAAGGTGTGATAAAAAGGGCCTATTATAATCTCCCTAATGACTCTATATAATATATTTTATGAAGAATTTCATAATTTTTAGTTTGGAATATATCTAAAAGTAGGATTTCATTTATGATTTATAAAACTGATAAATTAATAACATAAATTTTTTCTATAAATTAAAAAATGTACTTTAGAAAAAAATCCCATGGGCCATACCTTCATTAATCCAAAAACTAATTTTATAGCTACCATGAAGCCTAAAATGTAATATATAAAACTAAAATATAAATAAAAAACAACATAAAAAAATATTATAAAAAATAAACTACACATTATTAAGATCATGTAACATGATATGCAAAAAAGAATAATTAATAATGAAGTTGAAAAAATAATACGAATATATACACAAAAGCAAATGTAAAGGGGAATTAAAGTAATCATAAATACATTATTTATATCCACCAATCAATGGATATATAGAATGAGATATAAAAAATGTCATATAATAAAAAAAACATTGTTTTATAGAAACTATGGAACTAAATGTCTTTATATATTGATTTCGACCAAATAAAATGAAACTCGAACACCTGAGAGAATTCATTATCAATGAAACACCATATCTAGTCCTATTTGATATATTATGGTAACTATAGTAGTTTTTTAAATACTATAGCATGGAATAATTATATTCCACCAACCTATATGCAAATAACTCGTAAAAATAAATTACTGTTGTGGGAAAATATTTTATACAAGATTAATAAAAAAATAAAAATGATAACATTACCTCACCTCCAACACAATAAAATTAAACAACCACATTCCCCTATATTCAGTCATCACAAAAAAAATTCCCTTAAAGAGTGGAATATTTATAATGGGTAAGTAAATGAGTCTCATTAGAAATGAGAATTAAATTTAATTTTTCCATCAATGGATAAAAAAACTAATCTATTTTATTAAATAATATTGGGGTCGATACCCCATTAATAAATAAAATACTATTTTAAAATATTGTTTTCAATATTTAAAATCAAAGGTCGGTTGAACATCCAATGCACACAATCAAAACCACAAAAAATATAATTATATAGATTTAATAATTTTATCGAAGAAAAAAACATTCCATATTAAAATTATAAATGATATTCGTTATTCAATGAAAAAATATTCTAGAAATCTGTTGAACAAACCACATGGATATCACATTTATTTTTTCCATTATAAAAAAATTATAAGTCTCAAAAATAACATGTATTTTATATTAAAGGTAAAGAAAAGAAACACCTACATAAATTAGATAGAAACTAAGAAGAAAACCATCTACTTTGATGGATAATGATAAATTGAGAAGGTAGTCACTCTTCTCATAAACTATACACAAAATTGAATTATTAAAAACCACATAAAATAGTAATCAGTCTAGAAATATGAAATTAGGATTGGGGGAAGAATAAAATATATTGTATATATAAGAGGAAAATTGTGGAGAATATAGTAGATGAGTAAAGAATAATTTCCAATGAAGAAATGGGTTGAACAAGTTAGTGATATTATAACTGATGGTTTAAGTGTGAAAAGATACCCACTAACATTCAAGATTGGAAAATATTCTATATGGATGGATGGAGGGGGAAGAAACACAACAATTTAAATAGAGGAAAATTGAAAGATCACTTTTTATGTGATTCTGGGTAGGCTGAATGATTTTTCTGCATGGTCTTCCAAACTAGTCACAAACCATGTGGGACACCCCAAAAGAATACACAAGGTTAATTATCACTATTAAAAATTCTTGTGGTTTGTAAAACCATTATGAGAACACATTAAAAATAAGTAACTCCAACACAACCCCACTATCATAGTTTCTATAGATTTAAAATTAACTACACATCCTAACTGGGTGAAATCCAAAAAAATGGAAAAAAAATTAAACATAAAAACTATAGGAACTCGAAACCATTCCAAATAATATAATGTTAAATAATGAAACTAGTTTCAGTGACATGTATACATTATAAACACCATACCCTTGAATCTCATTTATTTAGAGGAACAAACATGAGATCCTAGGTAGTATCTTTGAAATATGTTATCATCATGATTACTGGCCATATATTCCAAGAACCATCTAGGGTACCCATGTAACATCATAACTGAGTTGGTCCTCACATAGCGATAATTGTGTGTCTGATCCACATGGGTTAGATAATAACACCTATAATGATATAATAATTAATGTGGGAATGTTTTACCCTAAGAATATGGATGAAAATGAAATAAGATAGAATTAATATCCAAAAAACACCACTATGAGTATTGTTTCAAAAGTTTAATTGGTATAACAACCCATATACTACAACCATATATCAGAAAATATGGACACTATCTATGTCCGAAATCCAATTCAACTCACCAAATTTATTATTCAACAGATAAAACCACCTCCAAGTGATCCCTTTACATTTCTCAAACATGTAAAAATATAATATACAAACACCTAATAACAGAAGTAGGGTGTGAGCCAAAGCACGATAGGATTTTACCCAAAGTTCCCACAACAAATTCCAATAAAATATTGACTATGAAAGAGATTTAAATTTTCAAATAAGAAGGTTTTGAATTTCAAAGTAAAAAATTAGAAAAATCATGATTTACATTTTGAAAAATTGAAATACAATAGTAATTAATGCTTCAAAATTAAAATAGTGTAAACAGTTTTGAAGTGATGGTATTACCTTTGAAAAATTAGTTATTTACAGAAATGACAATTTTTACAAAATGTATTAAATAATCACTTTTATATAAACTTGTTTTTATAAACTCAAAATACATGTAAAATAGTTAACATTAATGTAATAAATACATTTGAACTAAATATAAAATAAAAATAGTCATATGACTAAAAATTATGATATTTATAGGGTGTGGGGACTTAACACTCTTAAAAGAACAATATGTAACTAAACCCCTTTGGACTTAAAGGAAAGTGGAATTATCACCATCACATAAGGTATACGATGTAATGATATGATGTTTTAAAAGGATTTATTTTTTAAATTTACACCCAAAATAACTCACTATCTACATAAGGATTTCTGTTGTTCTTGTACAAAACAACTTTGGACAAAAAAATTCAATATTGTATAAAATTCAACTAAATCTCACTTATCATTTCATATTTTCAATTTTCATTTTCAAGAAACTAACTATTTTTTAATTAAAAATAATTAATTTTCACAAAGTTGAAACTCTAATGCTTCAATAAAAATATTTTTCAGGCATTTTTTACAAATATTAATTTGAAAAAAATTCATTCAACTTCACAATCCACTTTCACATATGAAATTAGACAATTTAATTTTCAATAAATTCAATAAATTTCCTATTAAACCCCTAGTGAACTAGAATTAGTGGGTTTCAAAATTTTAAATCCAAACCATTTACACATTAAAGTCCATAGATGTTATTTAATCAATTTTAATGAAATACATCATTCAAATTAAACAATTAAAATCTCTCAATTTTATTAAATTTCCTTGATTAAATGGAAATTGCAGTTTTCCATTTTCATGCCGAAAACCAATATTTATTACCCAAAACCCTAATTTGATGGAATTAGTTTTTCAATCAAACCTTGAAATGAGATTTAATACTAATAAATCTATTAAATTGAAATCATTAAATGAATTTATAATAACAATTTCTGTTTACGTTGAATTGAGAATCGTAACTAATCCACCTACTAGAATTAATAAATCATGCAATGCCAAACCCTAATTGAGGTTTTACAATAAAGTATGATGATCACTAAAACTAGGATCAAACCTAGGCTTATGATCCCAAATCTGGGTATATTATCCTAGCATAAATACGGGCATCCAGAGAACCCTATAGAGAATAATAGAGACCACATAAGAAAGGGTTCATCATGAGGAAACTAACCTTGATTGATAGACGGGTGTTCCTATATATTCAAATCGCTCCTCAATTGGTTCCAAGGTGCTACAAATTGTTCATTGGATATACAAGAATGGGATAAATCACATTGGGGTCATACCACCCATTAGGGACCAAAAGGATGGGTTTGAGAAATTTTTTATCAAAATAGGATCACATAAAATCTCATTGGCACTGTTTCCTATGAATATCCACAAGGCTGCAAGAACCATGTGGCCTATCCATGTTACAATATTAAAATGGGACACTAGATTTCAACAATGTGGACATATATCTTAGTTTATTATTCTCCAACTTTGAAAAATCCCACTACCTTGGGTAGAAAGGTTTTCTCTAATAGGGACCACAATTTGGGAAACATGTGCACCAATAATACTGTTGCTAAAATTATCCAAACTTATTTTTAAATGACCACAAAATAACCAAAAACCATAATAAAAGATCTATAAAAATTGGGAAATTGGAATACATAAAATAGTAACAAAATTTCATGACCTACCCACCATAGAAAATATTTTTTCCGCAGAAGTTTTATAAAATATCATATAAAACAAATAGATGAGGCCACTACCCTTTAATAATTTATTACCTCTATATAGTCTCATGACTATTAGTAATTTGATACCATAGCACATGAAACAAATTTATTTTCCAACCACGAATTCCTTTGGTATCAAAATCAACTATCCGAATTGGTCATGCATTCATTGTTAAATCCGGTTCAACGTTATGATCACACCAACTCGAAACATGATATAGATTAGAAAAGTACTTTTGTATTCGACATAAATAAAACCGGTTGTTTATCTATGTCATCAATTTTGGATGTTCCTAATTTTATGTACCTTTCAGCACATTCTAAACAGCCTCAAATTGTACCACCAAATGAAGATAAAATTTCCCATATCTACCAAGCCATCGAGACAAAACATGGGTGAAACATTCAAGAACACAAGGTCACCAACATAAAACTCCAATATCGTGCAAGGAAGAGTGGTATTGGATTTTTATCATCTCTATGCCACCAAAATTATATGAAAAATAAACTGAATATTTGTTTCAATTTCTTGTAGCAATCTTGGTCAACAAAAGAAATTTCAACAATATAAAACCATCAAAACAATGATTGAAAAGATGACTAAACAAAGAATCAAATGGGTTAATCTTGAATGAGGAATGGTATGTATTTATATTAGAATAATCAACCATCCCAAAATTATTATCCAAAACCCCACCAAATTCAAAAAAATTAGCACATGTCATATCCACAAAAATTGGTATTTATAGATTAGTATGTCCATCTGACTATAGATGATATGAACTACTCTAATAGATATGAGATCACATCTCCTCATAGAGGCATCTCTAAAAAATAAATGTGAACTAAGGATCTGTATCAAATACTATGGATGTGTTACACGATTAAAATGAATAATAATTTTTTGAGATTTATTTTCCAACTCCTAAAGTATGGTTGTACCACGAATGGTTACAAGGTGGGCCAATTTAATCAATCGGCCAATCCCAAATCATATCACATTATTCTTTTTGTTTGTAAATGGAATACTTAACAAAATTTTCATATAATTCACATCCCACTATCAGGATGGATCTATGATTGGAATTAGAAAACCCGAAAGGATTTTGTTGCTTGGCCTACACCCGCTGTAACCTATAGTAATGCAAGACAAACTCAAAAATGACCCATCTCATTCCTGGCCACTAGAAATGCCACTTCATATCATTGAACTACTTTTTTAGGGAACAAAACCCACAATGAGCTATGAAAACCACCCATCGCATATTCCCTTCTCAAAGATGGTACAACAAAATAATACTCATAGAATAGAATGCCATGATTAGAGAATGACAACCCAAAAACTATATCCCCATAAGAAAAGAGATTATCTAATGATATAGAACTCATCATCAAGGTGGGGATCATAAAGAATCATTTCAAGAAGAGTTGATTTCAACTATACACTATCTAAGGAAACCAAAACTATATTCTCATAAAACTAAATAAGAAACTATTTAATGATAACTATCAAATTCCTCCCTTCTAACGATTATTTCACTAAAAGTAATTAAAGTTTCATTCTCAAGTCATCTTCAAGGGAATTTGTGTTCTCTAGGGTATAGGTGATGATAAAATCAGAATAATGTATGTAATTCCTGGACCACTATGTCAGATATTCAAATCATTTTGAGATATGATATAACTCATGCTCTTATGGATTTAAATCAAGGTATGAATTTGTCTATAATGGCGATGCGACAAACTCTTAAGAGCGTGTGTCCCTATTGAATCTTCATGGTCAAGGATTATACAATTCTTCGAGAGTGGTCTATAATAATGTGATTTATAGTAAATAAAATGATCACTATGCATAATATTGAATCCAAAGTCTGAACTCCATGCAACTAAAAAGTCAACATAGCTCATCCAAGACTCTGGAATAATAAACACTAGTGCAATTTTCAAAAACCATGATAAATCAATAGAAGAACTCTGAAATATATCATTCCAAAAAAATTACACCCTTGTGGGTTAGAATACTCATAAGAGAGGAAAATATTGATAATTCTTTAATGAATTGTTGATAATATCTGGCTAAACAAAATAAGCTTCAAATCTCAAAAACATTTTGTGGTTGCTCCCATGTCATAACAGCATTTACCATTTAATTTTCAATTGAAATAACATGTTCTGAAACAACATTTCCTAACAATTTCACTTCTCTAATTATGAATTTACATTTAGATAGCTTGGCATAAATTTTTGGTGTTCTAAGAACCATTAGAAATTTTCTCAGATGATGCACATGATCCCCAACAGACATACAGTAAACAATGATATTGGCTAAAAATAATTCCATAAAGGTGTCTAGATACACATAGAAAATAATTTTAATTAACTCTATAAATATTTTTGTATTATTGGTTATAGAAAAGGGCATAAAAAGGTACCCATAATGAGTTTACCTAAATTGAATGGTGGGTTTTTGAAAGTTAGATTATTTCATTCTCAGCTGCTGGTAACTAGAGGAAAAGTAAATCCTTTAGAACCACTTTTCCCATTTCAAATGATCAAACATATCATTAATATGTGGAAATCATTATTTTTTCATTACCATAACTTGATTAATATTTTGGTAATCAATGCATAGGATAAGTGTACCATAAATCATAGTAGAAAAGATAACTAGTGGAACCCAAGGAGGCACAAATGGGTGTTTAAACCCTTGATCTAAAATATCTCACAAATAGATTTTTAACCAATTCAATCCAACTAGATCCATATGATATTAAGGGATAGAAACTAGTTGAGTATTAGAAATTAAATCAATAGAAAAATAACCCACCCTTACCGGTGGAAAACAAGATAATTAAAAAGGAAAAATGATAGGAAAGTCGATGAAAATTGGATTTATATAACCACTTAAATATTCTCACTATATATCAAAAAAAATTGATATTAATTTCCCCAAATCTAGAGAAAATGCCCAACCCTACATGACCTATGGCTACATTAATCATTAATGAAATGATACGCACCATTTAGTATATTAAAGGATATATGTTGAAGATAACAATCAGTTCTGTAATTATTGGAAATGTTCTAATCCATCCACAAAATGACTTCAAGAGGTTTCCTGTAGAGAATATTAATGATCCATGAATGCTCAACATCAAATATAGTGAGCAAAAAAGTGATACTATGGAGATCCAAACTATCCCTTTGTACCAATAGCTGTTGTAATATCCATTTTACAAGATAATATATACATTTTAATGTTAAAAATTTTTACAATTCTGGTTGAAATTAATGAATGAGATGCACCACTATCAAATAGAGCATTATCAAATGACGAAGCTAAAATAACAGTTCCTGTCATGGCTGAGAGACCCATATCTGCTTTCTCTGGAGACTCTTCCACCTTGTGATGATTATTATTTTGGATTCATGTTTGAGTAACCACTTTATACATGAGAAAACTTATTTCCCCACTTTTTTCGTTGAGATGATGATCATGTTCCACTATGAGATCTGGAATAAATATGGATGAATCACCGTAGGATCCCCAATCATCTACATGAACCAATGTTCTTGGGTGCCTCAATAAAAAAGTTTTTCTGTATGTATTGGAATTAGACACTCAGAAAAAATCAATTTACCAATTCCCGATACTGTAGGATGTATAGAATGACTGCGATATCGATCATGAATATGAGGATAATCATGATTCCTTTTTTAGTGGATGGAATTGATCCTAACACTAGGATACAAGGAAACTCCCAATAACCTTGATTTTCCATCCAGGTCCATTTCATGAATATGTACTATATCTAGAACCATAGAATAAGAAGGCATATTCATGATATAAATCCTATAATTTAATATCTGGATGAAGTCCCAAATCGAATAGTTGAGCCTTTATCTTCCTATTCAACATAATATCTGGTACAAATTTAATGATCCATGAAAAACATTTCACATACCCAAATATGATCCATTCAAACATATCAAGTTTTAAATACATTATATCCATGGAAGACAACCTTGATTTTGGATATAAATGGTCAATTAAAAGAACATTAATTTCATTCCACTCTAATCCCTTATGTATATTTGATGTTACAATAGTGTCCCACTATCTATTGTATGGTCCATCAAGTATGATGGCAGAAAAAATCACATTGAACTCTTTAGGTGTGACTTATAATGAAAATAATGCTCCATCATTCTCAACGGTTCCTCATCCTCTTGAGGATCATTTGATATTTTTAATAGTGTTGTATACTGGTGAAAAAAACGATGAGAATTTCTTTTGAGAATTCCCCTATGAGGATCCACAAGTGGATCATGAATGAGAACTATAGGTGGTGCATGTTATAGATATTGGACAGTGTGTACAATCACCTAATCAATATTCTGACCCAAAAAAGGATTCACTTTCTGAGATTTAATATAATCATTCTACTAGATATTTTATATACATATTCTTGGAGGCATGATTCTAAAATACACCAGCTGATAGAAAATAAGACACCTAGATTTCGACAAACATAGAAACAAGAGAATTTAATGCTGATAGGTAGAAAAAATATGAGATGGATTTAAACGTATCCTAAAAATAGGTAAAGACTATAAATATTACACAATTGTAATTTCCCTAACCCCTATAGATACTTATGGTTCATTTTGGTGAGAGGTGACCATACAGTCAACCCCAACTACTTCCTATATCCTGATATGATTTTAAAAATTCATACTAACTTCAATACAAAATCCCAAACATGACTTTTGATACCACTTTTCCATGAACCATTCTGAGTACGCTGGTAATTCAATAAATGAGGAAGTCCTAACATGGTCTGAGGGGAATTCCTGATCCCCCCATGTTGGTGACTAGCACCTGGAATAATACAAGAATGAAAGTGGGGAATGATATGAATAAAACATTGCAGAAGTAAAAGAAACAAGACATTATTCATATAAAAAAAACTCTATTAGAAGAAAAGTAATATAAGTAAAAAAGAAATTACATCTAATGTTCTATAACCAAATAATAGAAAATAGAACAACATAAGAATTCCTAACTCAGTTTTTACTCAACATGTCCAAGATTCCATAGATGAAATCACCTATAAGAGATCTTGTTCCCTTAATCAAATGTGGATACATATAATCTATAAACACTCGAAGTCTCATGAAATGTGTTATCCAAATCCAAGTATTAATTCACCAAAATATACTATAATATATTATAATATAAAATTAACCAAGAATGTTCATTCCATTTTCAAATAAATAGGTTTGATATTTTAGAAGAACATTTAAATAAATCATTCATTTCATTTCAATATATGGAAATAAATTACAAAATCCTGCATCACATTTCAAAATATGGACATACTTTTAAAATGATATAATTACCTTTAAAAAAGGGATACCTTATAGAAAATTCCAATTACACAAAATTTCTTAAATAAATATTTTAAATAAAATATTTTATATAAATTCACTAGAAATTTAAAACAGTTTAACCATAGTAATATATACATTTTATATACAAAAAAGTGAGCTACGTGGTAATAATACTAATATGTATGATATTTCTAGAATATTGGAATCCAACACTATTAAAAGACCAATATGTACATGCACCACAACGCACCTAAGGGAAAATAGTACTCATCAACATCGCTTAAGGGATGTGATGTAACAATATAACATTCTAGAATATTGTATGTCAAAATGTGCCACCCAAAATAACTCAATAAAAATTTAATGATTTCATGTTATCTAGTACCAAAAAACGATGGGAAATTAAATTGAATAATTCATAAAATACAATAAAATATCATTCCCTAGTTCAAATATAAGAATTTTCATTTAATATCCGAAATGAGTTTGTAATAAGAATGATTCATTTTCATGAAGATGATACCCTAAGGTTTCCATCAAACCATTTTATGAAATTTAAAAAAAATATTTATTCTAAAACAAATTATAAATTTCACATTCCATATTATTAATATTATATTTCCAATTTAATTATGAAAAAAATACTTAACTTTAATTGAAATCTCCCAATTAAATGGAATTGGGATTTTTACAATTTTACATCAAACCCATTTCCACAATTAAATTAAAAATTTTAATTTAATCAATTTATATTAAATCCAAATTTTTAATTAAATATTTTAAATCCCCCAAATTTCCTATACATACAAAAATTAAATAAATTTTCGTTTTTACCAATTTCATTTAAAAATCTATAGTGTGTCCCAAAAACAACAATTCAATGGAATTAGGGTTTTAATCAAAAAAATTTAAAAAAAATTAATACCAATCAGGAAAATTCATTTAAATCATCAATTTAATTTATATATCAATTTACCAATAAGATAACCAATGAATCACAATAACACCACCTACCATAATCAATAAATCGCGTAACATGAAACCCTAATCGATATTTTCCATAAATAATGATGATCCTGAAAATAGGAATAAAATATGGGTTTAAAATCACAAAATTTGGTTATTAGATCAATAATGCAATATGATAATCCATGTAACCCTAGAGAAAAAAAGTTATAATATGGGGGAAAGTGATCAAAATGAGGAAACTAACCATGAGAAGAACAAACTAGGTTATTACAGAATTGAATCTCTTTGGTGGGGGTTATGAGGGGCCATGAATCCTCATTAAAATCTCTAAGGATGGGATAACCCACTTAGGGGTTTATGCAAGTATGTAGGGTTCCAAAAAGAGGTTTTTTTTTTAATTTTTTTAATAAAAATCAGATCTCTTAAGATCTTGTATGCACTATTTACTAGGTAGAGCCCCAAGGTTAGACAGAAACGTGTAGACTAACTGTGCGACCATTACAAATGGGATTAAAAATTTCTACAAAGATGAAGCATGTATTATAAAATCATTATCGAACAATGAAAAATCACAATTCCTTGGCTTGCTTTATTTTCTCGGATATGGTGCGTGTATTGGGAAAAATGTGCACCAAAAATTCCCAGGACCAAATTTTTCAAAATTATTAAAACATCAACAAAAAATAACCCTAAAAACAAATCATGCACTATAAAAATAGGGTTATATTAATACATATAAACTATAACATGATGATACAACCTCCCCACCATGGAAGCTATCTATCCCCATATAGAATATGAAGGAAATTCCATTCCAAAAATATGGGGAAATTGTTCTCTCATCTCTCTGTAACTCTCATATATCCCATAATATAATAACTATTATTCAACTTAACATTATGAAAAGGTATGTTCATCCACAAATGTTATTCTGTTTCAAAATAATATATCTGAACTCGTCATTTAGTCATGCATAAATGAAGTTCAAATTCAATACTACACAAACTCAGAATATCATATAGATCTGATAAATACATTTGTATTTGAGATACATGAAAAACTTTTTGAATCAAAATTTGTTGTGGTGGAAGTCATAAAATGTATGAATCTTTCAGTACATCATAGATAACCTCGAACGGTCCAACAAAATGAGGATCATGTTTCCCTTTTTGCCCAATTTATCAATGACCTAACAAGGAGAAAGTATTAAGAACACCCACTCAAAAATGAAAACTCTTACAATCTCAGATAAAAATAATCATAGGATTTATATTGGGAATTTATAATAAAAGTTTCTAATGTATGAACTGAATCATTATTTTGTCACGTAAACCAATCTTTTTCCAACCAAATAATAGTCACAAATCCCTGAACAACTAAAAAAATATTTATAATTCCATCCATACATGAATTAAAAAAGGATCTATCCTGATCATGAAATGAAAAATATTATTATATGAAAAACCATCTAGCCCGAAATGATCACCCAAATCCCACACCAAATTGGATTAAATATGTTCGGATCATATCCTCAGAAATATGCATAGATCGTTCATTTTGGCCATATTACCATGTATTATATGCAATACGCAAATGAATCTGGGATCCCAGTGCCTCATGATGGCCTCTACAAATGATATATGTTAACTAAGGATCCCTATCAAGGACTATAGAATATAGAACTCCATAAAAATGAATAAACTATTTCATATTGTGATTTAACAACACTTAATAATGAACTATATCACAAATTTGAATAATGTGGGCCAATTTAGTCAGTTATCAATCAAAATCCATATCACATTATTTTTCTCTATGTAAGTGGAAACCCAACTACAATGCCCATAGAAATCTCCTCACACTTTAAATTAGAGACTGGATGTGGAAATAGAGACCTTTAAGTCTTCTGCTTCATAGCCTTCACCTACTCACACGTATAACAACAAGAGACAGACTCAACAATGCCCCATCTC
Organism: Viscum album; assembly: GCA_963277665.1. Classification (NCBI taxonomy): domain Eukaryota; kingdom Viridiplantae; phylum Streptophyta; class Magnoliopsida; order Santalales; family Viscaceae; genus Viscum; species Viscum album. Next base: position 553,520,038 of record OY728146.1, read on the forward strand.
ATTCATGGCCACCATAACTCCTGAAGCATATCATTGAATATATTTATGGTTAATATGTGGAATTCCCACTGGGAGTTATGAAAATATACCATCAATGATCTCTTTATCATATATGATACCTCAAAATAATTCTCATAGCTGGGATTTCACACTATTGATAATGACTACTCTACAATGGCCCCCTACAAAAAACGGATTCTATAATTCCATGAAACTCATCATCAATATGTTGATATTAAAGAATAATTTTGAGAATAGAGGATGGAAATAGAACACTACAAATGGATATCATGAACACTTTTTCCCAAACTCTAAAATGAAACAATGCCAAGAGAGCCCTATAATTCCACTCATTGGATTATTCATTCGCTATATGTATCAGAAGATTCCTACTCTAAGTGTCTTCAATGAAATACCCTTTCCTTGAGTTATTTGTGATTAAAAATCAAAAGATATAAAATACCCCATGAAACACATAATGTTGATATTCAAATCACATTGATATTATATATAACATAAGATCATGTGGTTAGAAAACAATGTAATACTTTATCTATAAAGGTAATGCTCCCAAATTTTAACTAAATGAATCATAGTTTCAATATAAAGTCATATGTTGGTTGAATATTCTCATGTTTTCTTAGATGATGATATCTATAGGTAACAACATGATAAACATAAATTGTGACCCATCAAAATATTAAAACATATGCATCCAAAAAGATCATTTATCCCTTCTCAGCCTCTAGAGAAATCAACACTATCTAAGTTGTTAGAATAATATTTAGCTCAAATGTAGAACCCTAACATTTATCAATACAAAATATATTTATTTCCATCTATGTCAGAGTATTACAAAAATAAGTAAACATTTGGAAGTCCTTAATTGATTGGTGATAATATCCAACTAATCCCAAGAATCTCTGATTATCAAAAACCATTTATGGCATCTCCCATGTCATAACGAATTTTACATATTTAGGGTAAACTAAAATACCATGTCACAACCCCACATGTACCAATAATTTCCCTTCTAAAATCATATAATCACATTTATATTGCTTGGAATAAATTCATTTTTTTCTCACCAATCTCATAACATTTATTAGATAATGCACAAGATCCTCCTTAAACATAGATTAAATGATGTTTTCATACACATAGGCTACCACAAAGGTATAAATATAATCATGAAAATTCATTTTATTTTACATCATAAATACATCAAGTGAATTGGATTTAGAAAAGGGTTTAACAATGTACTTATACTGATTATACCTTATCTCAAAGGGGGATTTCAAAATGTTAGATTATTTTGTTATTAACTGATGGTAATGAGACAGAAGATAAATATTTATGAAAAAAATTTCCCTATTCAAAAAACTAATAAAATAATCATTCCATTTATATTAATAAATGTTATTGATCATAACCTAATTGAGATTTTGGTAATAAATTCATAGGTGAAGTGAACCATCATCCTTTATAGCAAAGAGAACTGGCACCACACATGGTGAAACACTCGGGCGTGCGAAGAATTTCTCTAAAATATAGTCTAGATAGAACATTAACTCCATAATTTTAGTTATCTAAATATGTTATTAAGTGATAAAAATTAGTTTAATAACAATAATTCTTTCAATGGAATTCTCATCCTCCCTTACCAGAAGAAAACCAATGAAGTCAAAAGGAAACACATCATAAAAATGAAAGAAAACGTTAGGGAGATCCCCACAAAATGAATCTCACTCTAGATAAAAAGATAATAATTATATTAATTTCCAAAACACTAGATAATAAGTAATGAAAATTCTCAAGTTTATGTCACAATATCTATGAAATTCACAGGACACAATAATTTGTGTTTTAATGGAGACCTGTTAAAGAAAACAATCATTCCAGGATTTATTGGAAATTTCCCAATCCACACTAAAAATGATATCATGAGGTTCCAAGTTGAGAACATGAAAACTGCATGAGATATCCTATCAAATAGAGATAATACACAAGTAGAACAATATATAACATTATATATTTTCATAATATAAGGTGTATTTATATCCATTTCACAAGGTAAAAGCTTCATTGGAGTATTATGAGAATTAAAAATATTGGTTGAAATAAGTGAATGTAATGTACCAGTATCAAATAGAGTAGTCACATATAATGATTCTATAGTAATAGTATCACTCAAAATCACTAGACATGTATCTTTTTCCACTAAAGACTCTTACACTACTTGATGTACTTATAATCTAGATGCCTCAGGAAAGAACCATTCTATACATGAAGCATTTTATTTCCTCACTGTTTTAGGGGGAGATGATTATTCTATTCCACTAGGGGAAGTGGAATAATAATGGACGAATTGCTAAAGTTCCACATGTGTCTGCATGAGAAACAATTCTTGGGTGCCTTAGTGAAAACTCTCTTTAAATGAGATGGATTTCATCATTTGTAAAAAAAAGAACTATTTATGGTACATTTGGAGGAGTATAATGTACATTGTGTTGATAATCACCTTGAGAATCATCATTATTCTGATTTCTATGGAAGGAACTCATGCTTCTACTATGGGAAAAAGAAACTCATGATTACCCTAAATTTCCCACCAGGGGCATTTCAACCATACAAGATATATATAGAACATCAAAATTATAAGGAATGTTTAGTAATTAATCATGAGAAAAAATATCCCAACATAGTCCCAAATTGAACAATAAATCCATCATATTCTGATTCGACACTGTCTTAGGTGAATAATGCATGAATGAAAAAAAACGGTCTGTATACCCCATCATGATCTTATCAGCCTTCTCATGTTTGAAAAACACTATAATCAGTCCTATAAAGGTCAATTTTGGATAGAACTGGTCATTGAAAATAATATTGAAGTCCTTCCATTATAGGATGTCATGATTTTTCATTGTTACCATATTGTCCCACCATATCCTACATGATTCATCTTGTATGATGGTGGAACACTTTACATTGATCTCATAAGGTGTTTCTATGAAAAAAATTCATCTTTCTCAACCATTCATAAGAATCTTGAGGTTCATTTTCACCTTTTTATTGTTCTAGATTAGGGTGAAGGAACTAGTGAGAACAAATCTAGAGAAGGTACATCTGAGATTCCACAACTAGAGCCTAAACATGAACTCATGGTGGGGAAAATCCTAGAGCATAGACTATGTACACAATCCACACAACTATATTCATATCCAAAACATGATTCTAATACAGAGGTTATGTAGTAGATTCATCATATATCTTATATTCACGTCTTCTAATAAAATCATGATACAAAACATCCACACACAACACAAAAGACATGAGGATGAAATCAAATTGATAAACTAGGTAATGTAATCCTAATAGATAGAACAAACAATATTTTAATTTCAACTTATCATTATAAAAACATAGAAAATAAAATAACTAATATAAATGACTCATTTACATAAATCCCCTTTCCACTTCGTTATAATTTTTGTGAGAGATGATCAGGAACTCAAAAAAATCAACCTCTAATGTCCAGACAATAATTTATAAATTCATGATAAATTCAAGACAAATGATTAGCTTGGACCATTGATACAACATTTACATGTTACATTCAAGTTAAACTAGTAAACTAATAACCATTCATGTTCATAGAGGTTGTAAAGATCCCTCTTGATACTCATAGGTCAGTGAGTTGCACAATTCATCATAAAATAATGAATGTGAGTACATTTTGGCAAAAAACATTTCAGAATTAAAAGAAAAAATATAGAATGCATATCAAAAGTACCCTACACTAGGAGTAATGTATAAATATTAAAATAGGAATAACAAACTTGTTATTACATTCATGTATGAGAAAACATGAAAACATCCCATTTATATACTCATATGAAACTCACTATGTACCATAACCAATAGCTAGAACCAACTCCAAGTGATCTCATTCTCTTTATTGAACATCGAAAGATATAACATACCAAAACACAAAAGAATACTTAATTTGTGATCCAAATCAAAGTATTATTTCACAAAATTATTCCATAACATATTCTAATATCAAATTAATTAAGAATTTGATTTCAATATTCAAATAAATAGGTTTTACATTACAAAATAACATTAAAAAAATCATGATTTATATTACAAAATATAGGAATACTTTATAAATTCATAATTCACATTATAAATTAGGGAAGTACAATTAAAATGATGCAATTGCATATAAATAATGTGTTGTTTTATATAAATGGTTCATTTAATAAGAAGGATTAAATAAACACATTTTTATATAATAGTTTATTTAAATACACAATACATGTAATATAGTTTGCAACAATTGAATATATACATTTGAAATAAATAAGTAATAATTATGGTCTTATTCATAATAGGTATGATATTTTTAATATATAGAGACCCACCACTATAAAAAAATGTATATAAACCCCTCTAGGACTAAGGTCAAAGTGGACTCATCACTATCTCTAAGGGGATGCGATGTGCTGATATAAATTCTCAAAATGTTGTAAATAATAATGTTCAGGCCAAAATAACTCACTAAATAACTAAGAATTTCATATGATCTAGTACAAAAAATGATGAAAAATTTATTTCAATAATTCTAAAAATAAATTTAAATCTCATACCACATTTTAAATATGAATATGTTACATTTAAAACACAAAAAGACCTTTAATAAAAATCCTAGCCATTTCACAAATTTGTAACACTAATGATTAAATCAATATATTTTATGGAATTTATCAAAAATATGGATTTAAAAACATTTGAAGAAATTTTCCAATCTACTTACGCAAATTAAATTCAGCCATTAAATTTTCCGAATAATCACATCAATTTCAAAATAATCTCCAAAATCAAATTAACTGGGGTTTTCAAAATTTTACTTAAATACTATTTCCACAATTAAATTAAACAATTAAATTGAATAAATATCCTTCAAATCAAATATTATAATTATCCAATTTAAATATCACAAATATCCATTAAGATACCCCAATTCAGGGGTTTATGGTTTTCAAATTTCATTAAAAATACTATATTTTTTTCAAAACACCCAATTCAAAGGAATTGATATATTAATCAAAATATTTATGGAAATGAAATACTATTCCAGGATTCACAATAAAATCCTCAGTTATTTTAAAATATAAATTTTTGGATATTATAATTGATAATTGTGATAGAACCAACTACTTGAATCAACATATCCTCCAATTCCATACCCTAAATTATATTTTACACAAAGAACAATGGTCACATAAATGAGAATAAATTTATATTTAAGATACAAAAGTGTTATTAGATCCATAAATCAATACGGTGATCCATGGAACCCTAGGGAGAAGAAGAGAGACTGTAAGATAAAGATATCAGGATGAGGAAACAAAAAACAATAAAATTTAATGGTGTTCCTCATACTTTTAAATGCTTCCAATATGGATATATGGGGTAAGGAACCCTTCATGGGAGATCCATGGAAGAAAGAAAACATTTTTGGGGTTGTTACAGTCTATTAAGAACATAAAAATGGGGTTCTAGAGATATTTTATAAATATTGGATCACCTAAAATCCTGTACACATGATTTCCATGGAAGACCCATACAGTTAGACCAAACCATGATATATGGCCATGCACCCATCTTAAATGGGCCAAACTATTTCATCAAATCGAATTTAAATATTGACTGACATTACACGAACCATGAAAAATACATCTTTCTTAGTTTGCCAGATTTTCTCTGATATTACACTAGATTTGGGAGAATTTTTCCCCAACTGAACAGTAGCACATATTTTCCAAATACCATAAAACCAAAACATGAAATAACACAAAATGATACACAAACAATGGGATTTAAAAATAGTGGTATAAAAATACATAGAAATAGTAATATTATATTAAAATTATAATTTGATTCCAGGGGTATTCCATAGTATAAGGCATAGATACAAATATTGGTTAATCACCATGGAACATTATAATCTTTCTTGGTGAAATAGTTACCCTCAATATAATGTCAAAAAATATATCAAGTTTGATTAAATCCTAAATTTAACATAATATTTTTTTATCAAACCCACCTCATTAATTGGAATCATGTTAGTACCATTGTTATTGATTAAGGATCTCTAAATCACTAGGAATACAGCTGAATCAAAGGATACCTCCCAGATATTATATATATAACTAAAAGTAGAATCCTACGTAACAATGTGAATTAATAACCTACATAAAAAATACTCCAAGGAGGGTAGTGAATCCATCAACTAATATATTATAAAAAAAATCTCTAATTGTTGTTAATCCACCCAACACTATCTCACATAATCCAAGTTGGTTTCTCATGTTCATAAATAGTCCATGTCATGATAGCTATATTAGGATCATAGATTAATTTTATAGTTATGGTGACACTCACAATGATTATAACCAAAAACCCCAAACAATAGTAATTAGTTTTAATAAGATACTAAGGAACTGACCAAGCCCCCTAGGTTAGGAAAAAAACTATACATCATTAAATGGTTCCTCCATCGCATTTTCATCTCATAGACCATGACCATCATTTTCCCATAGCATTCCTCAATAAAATTTAGATTAATTTGGACTCATATCAAAAATTTATGGGAAAAAATACCTACCCTCAACCTAATATAGTATTCAAACAAAAATATAAACCTTATAGGCCATATCCATAACCATGAATCAATATAAAACAATCATCACAGTACATAATCATATAAAGATGAAAATATTGTTGAAGTAATTTTTTAGAAAACCATAAATAACCAACAGATGGTCAGAAAAAACAATTAATAGCAACCAAGTCCATCTAATATTCTATTAAAACAAATTAAAAAAATTAATTTATAAAACAATTTATTAAGGACTTCAAATACCATCTTACGTGCACAAAGACTTAGGTTAAAACCCCATTGTGGTATCCCAAAAACAAAATACAAAAACATTACATCATATTTATTAATCTTCATAATCTAATTTTTTTTCAAAATTATGGAAAATAGTTTTATTTTATATAATGAATCTATACATAAACATATTGCTAATATTATACCATCAACATCTCCAATAATGTTCTTCAATCACAGTTCTCTACTTAAAAATATCCAATATAAACTTATTTTTCATAACACGAGGATAATAGAAACCTATAGAAATTTAATCTCTGATGCTCATTAAAGATAAACATAGCCAATATCAATCAACAATCATAAGTGAGAATATGTGTATGTGAAGAACATAAAAAGATGTTATTTTCATATCCTACCAATTTCATATTATTAATCATGATTCATGGAATAATGGGGTATTATTACCAAACAAAAATGTTATACGAGTTTCGAATTAGAAGGGATAATTCAATACCATTGAGAGCATACAATAAAAATTTAAATTTGAAATAAGAATAACTTTATAAATTTTTTAAGATGAATAAATTTTAATAGGTTCACTCATTATGATAGGGACGATAATTAAGGTCCTTATAAAATTGTGGAATCGAAATGAGGACCATGCATAATGTTTTCAACATAAAATCCAGTTCATGAATAACATTTTAGTCTTACGAGTCATCCATATTCACCCTATATAGTAGAGCGATACAAAGGACCTACCCAATACAGTCAAATATACAATAAATTTTCCTTAAAATCATATAATAAGTCATCATTTCTACACAGTGTAACATGTGGAAAAAAATTAATTTCAAAAGGAAATTAACCTCTTGATTTGATATCAATAAATTAAAATAAAATATATTTGAAATATTTTGAAATAAATGTGATTCATAAAATTCATGTAAAATTAGAAAGGAATATTTGGATCATTGAGAAGTAACAACGAAAAGAAATTTTGATCATGTTGTAATTGTTGAAAAATAGATTTTTTTACACCATTGTTAAAAGGATCCTAATTTAAAAAATGAAAAGTGTAATTTATGACATTTTTATAGAGTTTAAAACATGGAAAAATGTATTTAAAACATAATTTTACGTTACTAAAAAATTCTTGAAATCAATTTCAAAATAATTGGTATGGAAGTGAAAAGATTCTCAACTAATGATGAATGAAATATGATTTATATATAAAACATTTTTTTACCATTTGACTACCAATGATATGGAATTTTTATTAAAACATAATCAATATATAAAATAAATATTAAAATAAAATATAACTTCTTCAATAGATATGGATAATATAATTTTACATAATCTGTATTGAAGCATAATAAATCTTAATTTCATGAGATTATAACATGAATCCCAAACAAAAGTGAAAATTTTTAATTAAAAAACATAATGAGAAAACTAAAATTAAATAATAATTCAATAAATATGAATATAAATATATAAAGGATTTAATATATCAAAATGGGAGTATATAGATTATATGAAAAAAACAAGGGGGGACAATGTGATAGGTCTTCTTGAAAAAAAATGTTATAGGAGATGTCCACAAACCTCAACACTCGGCATTTTTTTTAAAAGTTTAAACCTAATATATTTTAAATATTGAAATATTATAAATATATATCTAAAATATTCATAAATATATTACTATATATCATTCATTTATAATTTTTAATTTTTAAACAATTTTATATTTCAAAATTAAGATGATTTAAGGTGACATGTCACCACTTTTCCAAGGATTCCTTGCTTTGATAGTTTTGGTTCCTAAATGTTGTTCATGTTTCATTTATTTAATAAAATTAGTCATTAAAAAATATAATATATATATATATCTTATAAACATATATGACCACTCAAAAAAATGTTTTGAAAAATGTATTAAATCTATCTTGGGGTGATAGTAGTCTATACGTATACACAAGCGATGTTTTAACAATTTAATGGTTGATAAAAAATATAGGTAAATAATAATTGAAATTATAAAATAATTAATATATAATAAATACCATATATATTAATTAAATTAATTTATCTTAAGAAACATGTAAATTGGAAATGAAAAATGAATCACTTCACTTCATTGAAGTGGTAGTCCATAGTTACACCGAAGTGACATTATTGATTTCCAATAGAAAGGAAGCTAAGATGGTACACATCATCTTATTAATATAGAAGAATAATTATGTACTAAATATCATATATAAACATTAATAAATCATTATAAAAAAACACGACTGATGGTGATAGAAAGTTACCATATCTATAAATGGGAGTGGTAGTAGACTTGATCACATGAGTGATACATCTATTTTGCTTGTGTTGGAATAGAAGTAGATCATGGTTTTATAATAAATATAATAAAATATAATTGTATTATATTATTGGATTAATTTTATTAACATAAAAAATACGATTTTTAGTTGAAGAAGAAATAAACATTGAACGAATTGGGTAAGATGATTACCTCTTATACAATATATAACCTTAGTATTGCAACTTAATCCTTCATAGGAAGGTCTTAGGGATATTATTAGAACACAATAACGAAATTATTTAATCATATAAGGTTTTAATGAATGTAATTATTCATATACGATGATCAATATTTATGAATATGCGAAGATATCAAGTGCCCCATTATATTTTATGGGAGAGAACATATGGAATTACATAAAAGATTTTAATAATATATAGCCTATTTAATGTGAATGTGAAAAAATATGGCCAAAATTATTTTTTGCGATAATATAAGGTCTATATAATTTTAATCATTAATATTTAAGAATCTATATGTGTCATTTTATCCTTTTGTATTTGTTTAGTCAATGTAATTCTATTTTATCCTTAATATTGGTAATAACGTTTGTTACTATTTATTATGACCAAAAATTAAATTAACCCCATTAAATTCTATTATATATGATGAATAATATAATTATATCCATTATGCATGACTTTTTTCTATATGGGGATGAAATTTATTTCAAAATTTAGGCAGAAATAACAACATATCAATTTTTTTTATATTTTATTTTAATGTATCAAAAATAGTTTACCTTCACTCAATACAATATAAAATCTGTTAGATGACTATTGAAATAATAAATTGAATATATATTCTAAAATTTAAATAAATAAATAATTAATATATACTAATACAATTTATTAAGATAAAAATTAGGATTATGAAAATTGTTTTTCTAAAACATATATTTTTTTCATTATTATTCTTTTATTTTAATTTTATCTTATATAAAATTATTGTATTATTTTAAGAAATTTTGAATGAATAGATTTGTATCATAATTTTAGTTGTACTTTAACATCCAATCTGTTGTCTAGGTGGGAACTATCACATTAAATGTTAATTTTTGATATTACAACATTTTCCATTTAGAGACAATGTTACATGGATTGAAATTCATAAAATAAAATAAATTAATCTAAATATACAAATATTTGAATAATTTTGAGCTTTAAAAACATTAATGCAATATTTATGGGAATCTCACCATTCTAAATGTCATTCTAAAACATGGTCTTGAGAACACATCAATTTTTCCAAAAAATAGAAATTAAATGAAACTCTTTTTTAAAAATAACACTTTCTAAGAGAGATGGATTATTCATTATGATATAAGAAAAACTTCCATGTAATCAATAGTGAAGTATATCAACATTCATTCAACCATGATTCCAATATTTATCTTTTTAAAAAGCTATATGGTGCATGTAGACTATTAGCTGACATGAGCACATCCTATTTTTGGGAGGAATAATAAAAGTAATATGCTGTGAAAAAAATAATATTGAAGAATCATGAAAACAAAACAAAAATTAATATGATATATTATAAATCTATGGCCCCGACATCATACTAGGTGTTATTTTCATTATGTGTAGTACAATTACTCACTCCAAATCTTATCTAAGCCCATCTGACCATAATCCATAAAATTGATGACTTATCACAATCCAAAAAAATTAATAAATTAATTCCAATTCATATATATAATTATAAAATTGAATTTAACCTTGTATAATTCCTATGAAATCATCTACTGGCATCCATTCACTGGACATGTGAGTAACTCTGAGAAGTCTCTTCCAAAAAACACAAACTCCTTAGATTCTATGTTCAAATTAATTAATTATAATCATTTATAAATAATTATATAATTTATAATTTATATTTCAATTTAAAAAGAATAGAAATAATTTCATAAACCATTTTAAAGTCATTAAGGTACAAAAAATCATGACCAACAACTTGTGGAATGTCCTAGTTTACCCTCAACACCATCATATGAAAAATTATAAATATATGACACATGTAAAATTAAATTATTTTTAAATTTTATGAAAACTCTAAATTAATAAAATGGGTGATTTACATTCAGAAAATGATATTTGGATACATTATGTTACCCGTTCAAACATTGTTTAGCTATTCTAATTAAATTTTCTCTCATAACAGGACGATTCCAAAGTGTTTTAGTGGAAAAACCACTAAAAACCCTTAATAATGATGTAAAATTTATCAATGATTTTGAAGGGGGTAAAATAAGAATACATAAATTTTACATATTTCTTATCCACAAGATATCCTAAAAATTAGGTGACACATGATTCTATGAAGAATCAAAAGAGATGTCATTATAGAATAATTAGAGACCCCACTAGAATATATCTCTTGTGCATATGGAGTAGAAACAACCCACATCACTTTTAAAATGGTTTTAATACTTTATTTTATATTTACACTTATTTTAAAAGACTATTCATCTTGTCTAAATTTTTATATTAAATTTTACCCAATAGATAGTTACCTTACAGAAATGTACCTTTTATAAATTTACCCTATAGATGATCTCCATAATGTAACATACCCAATAAAATGTTATCATGTCGTATGTTATCCAATATTAATAACCATATAATTACTTAACCTTTTTACGTTACCTAAATGTTTCTTACATTATATAAGGTTTCCCAATATAAAATGTCCCAACATAATTTGACCTTATAATTTGTAACCATACCTTAAATTATACTATTAATAGTTTCCATATAAATTAAATGTTACCTTTGGTAACATAACATATAATATGTACTCTTATAACATTATAACCTATAGATATTAATCTTATTGAATGTTAAAAATTATTAATTGGCCCTATAATATGCTAAACGATAACAAGTTACCATATATTAGGTTAACATACTACTAGTTACAAGATAAAAGATACCATATAACAACATAAACTATCAAAAATTACCATGTTTCTATTACCCTATAGTTAGTGGAGAAGTTTCAATTGAGAAAAAACATTACCATAATTCTTAAAAATACCAAAATTAAAAAACACTACAAATAAAATGGAAAACATTTTCATTGAACTTATGAGCTATAGAACATACCAAACACTTAAAATCATACACTTATTTTAAAAACACCAAAAATGAAATATTTTAATAAAAAATAATTTAGTATTATAAATAACCAAAACCTTTCTAATTATATACATCATAAATTAAAAAAATTTGAATTTTGAATACAAATTTATTATTTAAAATTCATTTAAACACTGCATAATCATATAATTTCACTATTATAATTAAAAAGAAAAACACATAACCCATATAACATTTCAATATGCCGAATATCCAAAATATACATAAACTCAATGATTCCTTCAATTTATAGAATTCATCAATGCCATTTATGGAAGCCATTATCGCTTGGAAACCTCAAAATTCTATATATTCCCATAAAAATTAACAACCAAAATAATGTCTTTTTTGTAAAACCATGGAATTGTAAAATTCATGAAATTATCAAGGCCAACAAACATTCAAACATGAATGTACATTCAAAAGACATTAAATCTACCCCACTATTTAGAATATTATCATCAATAAATACCATCCTTATATCGAAAACTATTACCATCACCAAAAAGAACAAACTGCATCCATTATAACAACAATATAATGATGATAATGGTATCTATATCCTCCCCAAATTTTCAAACTACTTCAAGTCATTACAATATAAAACAATAAATAATGATCAAATACCCACGAGCATAAAAACCACAATGATATGAATCAATAATGGATTATATTACCTCAATATTGAGCTGGTTTCGAACACACACACTCACTCAATAATTGTAATTGAATTCCCAACAGGGTCTATCTTCCCACTAGAACAATTCTATCATCTCAACAATACATGAAATAGATTTAATATGTCTACTACATGTAATGTGAATGGAAACATCATGCATTATCAATAAAATAGTCCCTATATAAGGATTTCACATAAATGAACAATTCTAAGCAATGGTTTACCCCTCTATAAGAGTTAACAATTAAAAAACTCAATGTATCCTTAACAATGTATCCAATAATTTTTTTACTTGATCCCAATATAATACATCCATACCATGATCCCACCAAAATAGGATATCTCGAAAAAACATTGATACATCCATTAACTAAATATAAAACACTATGAAATCCCTTAGTCTATCACTAGTAAGAAAAGAAAACTAGGTTCACACATGAACAAGTTCCCTCTCTAATTTTTCAGACCCACTATATCCATATCCACTAATAAAATTTGGAGGTTTTAAAATATCATGACACACAATCCAAATATGTAATCCATAATTTTAATTCTCCTCTATCCCAAACACAAAAAAAATAATCAATATTAAATTTAGGGGTATTGAGGTGATCCAAACATCACATACATTAATAGTTCATAAATGTATATGAATATCCCAAATATTTCATAATAATAAATTTTTATGAACAAAAAATTCATTTTTTCATTGGATACTAGATAAAAAATATCACATTCCATGAAATATATTCAATATCACCCAAAAAATACTTTTCACATAGTACAAATCTAATAAATTTTCTATATAATAGCATTCATCATAACATATAAATATAGAAACATCAGAATGTAAGATATCATATACATCGTATGGGTAAACGTGCAGATATCAAATTTATCATCATAATTGATCATAAGATAACCATAATGGTATGAGAAAATGATTATATACTATAAGTTCATACCCAAGAAGTCAAAAAACTCAAAACAAGAGTCAAGTTATATTCCTTTTTCATAATAATAATCATGATTCATAAGATTTTTTGATCAATAATATTAGTTAATGTTTCACGAGATAATATCATAGGAATTTTCAATAATGATTTATAATAAAATACTATTATAAACAAAAGAATATAAATATAATATAAATTCTTCATCCCATGAAATGAATCACATTGTAGGGTCAAGATAACAATATGTGTACATATTTATGCTTAAAAAACAACCTTTATACATTAATAGTATTTAGATAAATATTCATGTTCCCTCTTTGGATTTGGATAATTAGACATGTACCCTCTAGGGATGGAGTTAACCAATCATTAACCAAATTTGGCCTGGGAAAATATAATATTAACCCTCATAAGATTAGTATATAAAAATAATTATCTAATTAATTATTAGTATGTAATAGACCCAACTATACATAAAAATAAACCATTTAAATATTGGACGTAAGAATATAAGAATATCAATAAAAATTTATATATTAATTAATCGTGGAAGAAAAAATTTCCACGAAACATCAATAAAATTCATTATAATAGAGTGTTTCGGGAAATGAAGTGGTTTGTGTCATCATATCATATCCTCATGGATGACTAATACTCAACGAAAGAAGATAAACTATATAAATAACAACATCATAAATAAATTAGAATGATTCTTCATAAAAGTAACATATTTATATTTATGTATCATTTGAAAGGTAAGAATTAATAAAAAATAGGAATACATTTTTTGGTTTTAAAACCAAGTAAAATAATTATGAAATATTAAAAAAATAGTATAAAAATATTGTAGGGAATACAATCAATCTGGTAAAAATATGAAAATAATATCTACATAAGTTTATAAAATTAAAAATAACATTGTAAATGAAACATTATAAAGATTAAATATTAATACATTTGTAATGGAAGTAAAATATAGTTAAAAATGAATTTATAAAATCATTGAAGGATATGAAATAAAATATTGGAAATATTATAAAGAACATAGACAATTAATAATATGATTCCTAGTCAAAAGGATGAAGTACATCAATATTTTAAATGAATTATTTTAGTAATATTGAGTAAAAATTGGAGATAAAATATATGTATTAAAAACACCATATATTTAATTAAATCATAATAATATAGACGGGGTTTATAATATAATGATCATTCAATTAGAGATAATATAAATTGAAAAAATTACAATCCTGATAAAAAATAAAAATTTCAACATAAAATTCTAGAAGTATTCCCAATACCAATTATTTTAAACAATTGGTATAGTCCATAGAACAATTGTTATAAACTATGTTAATAGCTATATGAAACATGTGTCTTAATTCATCAATATAGATCTAAACCAATGATTTAACAAGAAATTATTGTTATAAACCATATCCAATTTTCTATACGAATGGGTTCACTGAACCCTTGGTATAGATGTATTCCAATAATTCCAGAAACCATTGGTATAGATTTCACTCCCCATCCAGCACCACAAGCCCATTTAGCATCTCCAAACAATTAATTCCACAACCTAAAAAAAATACCAACCAGAATACACATTCCATGCAATACATATGTTGTATATTTAGTATTTGTACAAATTATTGCAATATTAATATTATTTAGACCATTAAAAAAATTTAATTTACGTTTAAAATCAGAAAATTAAATAATTTTTAGTCATTAACAAAATTCCACACATTTAATCCTTTCAATTAACATAAACGATGGAGTGATTAAATGTCTCTATCCTCACGAAAAGTCCAATATTATAATCCTCATAACCACCAATATCCTCTCATGTATCATCGTCTTCAATATTTTCATTTTTCTTATGAGTTTCATCGCCTTGATCACAACTAAAACTATCATATCTATAGGTCAGTGTATTTTATAAAGAGTAAATTGTTACCATAAATGAATCAAATACCCTAGTATACTCTAATTTATGTTATTGAAAAAAATAAATCATAGATTTTATGAACTTATTAGTGAGTATTTTATATCTTTCAACATTTGATAAAACTATTTTTCTGCCATAAATTTTTTTATTAATATTTTGTTAGCTGGGTGATTCTAGGTATTTCATTGATGATTAATGTTGGATAGTTCATTATGGGGAATATTATCTTCCCATTTCAACATCAAACTCCCCCAGAGTTCTCCGCATATAATATTTTTCTGAAATGATCATTTTTACCGATGTTGAAAACTTAATTAACATCGAGGGCCTCCTGGGTACACTACTGAAAATATATCTAAGATATTTATCACTAAATTAAATATAAAAATTTATAATATCAAAAAAAGTTTATATTATTTTCTTCTATTATTTCATTTACACCACTTCCAAATTTTGTCACATACTTAAAAAAATAAATTATTCTCAATGAAAATAACCATAATTTCTTATTGCATCTTCATGGAAATGACTTTTATTAATATAATACAATATTAGTAAACAATGGATAGTTGATAAAAAATATTTCTTCCCATTATTATATTTTACAAAACTAAAAGAAATTATTTTAAATTCCAATTTAATTTGATAACAATAATTGAGGTATATTAAAATTAGTTTTATTAATTTTTTTATTGATTTGGGATTGATTAGATCATTAATTGTGTTTTAAATATTTCCATTCATGTTGTATTCATTTTAATAGATTTGAGTTAGTTAAATTAAAATTAAATTTTCATTTATTTATTAAATGAAATTATATCTTGTTGAATAATGTATGGTTATAATATTACTTGTTTGTATTAATATATGTAATATCATGTTTTTTAATTTATTTAAATTTATTCCAATTCTATTAATTTTTTTTTTAATTCTCTGTAGTAAAATTTTAATGTGGTAGTTAGGTTAAATTTTTTAAATATTATTCATTTTTATTTGAATAAATTTCATTTACATTGATCTTAGTGGGGGTGTATTTGTATTTTTTGTTATTCAAGTATGTTCTTCTGTATCTTGTTTTATCTTGTTTGGTATTGTTCATATATATTTATTGTGTTTTTCATTACTTCAAGCTGATATGATATGCTTTATTTACATTTCATTCATTTATTGATGAATTCCTTCAACTATATTTTTTATTATGATTGATCTAATCGGTGGAGTTTACATTATTTTAGTTGCTATAAATAGAAATAAATATTGTTTTAGTCAGTTGGGACCTGTTTATGGTAATCTATTTTTGTTAGATTTGTTAAATAGAGTTGTATTATATTTGGGTGATATAAGTTTCTTCCATTTGGTTAAATTGGGAAATATTTTATTTTGCAATAGATGATATGGTTTCTGTCAATGATTTTATTTCATTTAAATCTATTATACTATATTTTGTTGTTCTCAATATTATTTTGGTATATTTTTGGTTGGTTTTGTAGAAAATTATTGTAATGTGGGTTCAATTAAATATGATTGATTGAATTTATATAATATACTAGTTATTTGGTTTGAATATGATCGATTCTATCAAGATTTATTGGTCATTATTCTAATTAGAATAAGATAGTTTAATTGGTTATGTATGTTTTGATTCTATTCTATTCACATAATTTAACAACTATTTGGTTTAGTTTAATAAATATTTGTTTTCATTCACTAATTTTAGTAAATTTTTATAAACATTGGTCATTGAATGTTCCTGGCTCCCTTCATGATCCAATATTTTAGTGTATTTTAATGAGTGAATTTACATCCTAGAATTATTTTTCATTTGGTTACATATTAATGTAATCCATAAAAAATTAATAAATTAATAAAAACTACATTTTCAAAGAAACAAAATAATGATTAAGAATATCTTAAAATCGTTTCTCTTCAAATAAATGACAATTTCATGTTACTGTGAAGGTTAAAAATAAATATTGATTTCTAAACCCAAAAAATAAGTTAATAATTTAATCTTACAACCAACATATAGACCATGTTTATATTATCTCAGCAATTCACCATATTCCATAAATCATGTCATATTTTCAACATGACTATTAGTTAATTTAAATCAACTCTTTGATGAGAATGTTTATTAATATAATTAAAATAATAATATGAATTTAAATTTAAAAAATATTCTAAATTATTTATCCTTATAGGATTCCTATATGATTTGATTATAGATTTTCCTTCATGAGGCTGGTTTAATTGGAATGATATCATTATTCGTGGCTAAAGTCACCATCAACCTTATACGTTATCTATAAATTTTTCCAATCATTTGGATATCGTCATTATATTCTACAATGATTTGTATTTCATGGTCATAAGATTTAATAACATAGGTTCACCCATGTTTCCAATTAGATTATCCGAGAAAATATGATAAAATAATAAAATTTTAATAAATTATCACTATAACTGAGAAACATTATGTTGTAAATATTAACACATGAATAAAATTCAACATAATATAGATTGATAAAGAGGATCACATAGATCCGTGTACTATTTTTGATCAGTGATATAAAAAGGATGTATATATTATAATGAATACTCTTGGTCATATTCTAGTTGTGGAGTTGATGATGAAGGACCAAAATAATCAGATCCAAGAAATATAGGAGTATGAAACTAATGCCCCATAGAAATGGTAGGATAAAAATATATGGAGCATGTATATACCATCAGATATAAAATTGTATATTATAGGGAGTTTCAAATGATATTATGGTGTTGTAATTGGCGGGAATATCCCAATATGAGTAAGAAGAGGTGGAAAATGTGTGGTAGTTGTGATGTCTCTTGGCATGTATGGGTGTGAACGAGTATGAGTAATCCATGCATCTCTAGTAGCACCCCAAAACAATTTTACATGATTTTAACCCATACTAACTGAAAAAATATTGGTGCTTTATGATCCCGATAAATATACCAATTATTTTAATTAAGAATATGTAATCGATATTAACGGTTATGAAAATGATAAATATTAGAAAAACAATTATACTCACTAAAGAAATAATAGGAGAAAACCCTAGGTCACGTAGTCATAGATCAATATTAAGATGAATATTCCATAGAAATTCATTAATATGTATCATAATATATATAATAATGAAATGAAAATTCATAGAAAATAGTTTTTAATATTATAAAGCCAATTAAAATTCAAAAAGGACATATATAATATCATAACATCTTCTTCTATACATACAGTTTAAATAATATTTAAAAACCCAGTGTTAAGATTTTCTCGGTAAATTATATTCAAAATACTAACTTAAATATTTTTATTTAAGAAAATTTTATTGAAAATATAATTTAAAATCTACTTATAAATGTTTTTGAAAATATTTTTAAATCTTTTTCTCTGAACTAAAACAAAACTAATTAAATGAATCAAATAGAACTAAAAAATCATACGATTACTAAGAGAAAAAAATTCATGTACTTATATAACTAACTTATTCATAGAGTTATTTCAATCTTAATTGAATGATATGTGAACATTTATTCTTTTTATTATATATTACAAACCACAACATCAGGTTTAACTTCAATTCTCAAAATTTGAAAATTTGGGTAATCAGATAAAATTTATTTTAAAAAAATGTTTGAATTAATTGATTAAATTTCCTCCCCACCACCATCAAGAATATTGATGGAATTTATTCAATAATGAAATCATAACATGGAATTATATGACCATTCATATAAAATACTTGTTTTACATTGATTTCATTGTATATAGTTCATTCGTATATAGGATGTGATTCATGTTAATAACTATGAACCGATGATCATTAAATAAGGTACTATTTTATAAAACCAAATCAAACCATTTTCATTTCCCTATAGTGACTCGACAATGAGATTAATAATTCAATAAAAATATTATCTGAGTATTTATTTAATAATATACATTTTCATATCAAGGCCCACTATCTAATGCACTGGAATAATATTTGTTTGTAACATTTAGCAGAAATATGTCATATTATGTTCTCGTATTCAACAATAATTTATATGTAACAATCATATACCCATTTATTATTGTGTATATTCATTAATAAAACAAATAATTTGGACCAAAATCCTATGATATTAATTATTGAGAGGCAATTTCAAGTGGTAAACTCAATAAATTAAATAAATATGAATACTAATGTTATGTTAATATTTCTTTTCCATGTTTATTAATATAATGGTCATAAAATTGATTTCAACCAACTCAGTAAATCATTACTATGAAATGCCACTATCATTCTCAAAGGAATAGAATGATGAAGACTACATATAATTTATTTATGGTTCGTATATAAAATTATAATAAATATGTAAGGTTTAGTTTAGATAATCTATTATAAGATAACATGTAAATATTAATATTATATACATAATATAATCATCTAATAAACCAAAATTAAACAAGATTATATGTTGTGCCAAATCCATCACTTTAAGGCTCAATGATTTTTATGTATATGACCCATAAATTACAAATGTTTGGGTATGATATGGAAATGATGGAATAATTTTGATATAAAATATTCATTTCTCATTATCTAGTAACTTCTTTTACTCACATCATACAAATATGTTGAATAGAACCTCATATATTCTTTACTAGAGTACCTCACACAATGGTACCTTAAATATTATTAATTTTTATACCTAATAATTCATAGTGATCACATTTCATTCAGTAGGATACATCCATAAAAATAAAGGGGTCCACAAATGTATTTTTTAGTTAGATTATTGATTGTTAAATACAACATGCATGGGGATAATGGAGAATTTTATTTCACCAACTTCGACAAAATTGAGGGTACTGCTTCAAACATTTTTTTAACAAATCATCATATTTTCATTTAATACCAAAAACATTAGAAAAAATAAAAAATTAGATCAATGTTACCATTAAATTATTGGATAAGAAATAATGGAATATTAATTAAATAAATTTAGGATTAAGTATGTGATAATATTCAATATCTTATGGATTTTTGTTTAAAATATATTACATTGTCCCATTTAGAAATATTTTAGGAATAGAAATCGGGAAACAAGAAACTCTTAATTACTTATAGAAGTTGAATTATCAATGAAGACATTATCACATAATATGTGCATGTTACTTTCCATTTATTTTTTCCAATAAATAGTAGATGTAGTTTTGGTTGAAACACCCAATCCAACAAGTCACATGAATATAAAATTCCATATTATATATTCCAATTGTTATTTAGAATAATTGAATGTAGAATTTAAAAAATATTTTTCCTAATGTTAAATACTTTTAAAATATTATGTAACAAATTAATAGACCATTATAGAAGCCCAAAAATACTAATTTTCTAACTTTATGTGGATTTAGTGGCAACATTTATCATATTTTTAGATTTTATCTATTATTTCCCAAATGAAAAACTAACATATTTAAATTTATAAAAAACATCAGTTCTAGAAATACATTGAGGTGGATTTACAATTTGAACAATAACAATTTGAGATTATTATCATGATTATAATTCATTGGTAAGAGTCATAAATTCTCCATGAAAATTAAACATTTATGATATTTACGTGTTTTAGTTAATTTAATCCAAACAAAATTAATATTGGGTTGTTTTCAATTCCTATTTCAACTAGTTATCATTTCATGAGTGGGAAAAAATAAATTATCTATAACATGGAAACACACATCTAAAATAATAAAATATAATATTCATGACATATGTACAAACCAACATCCCAATATCAGAAAAAAATATTATTAAATGTTTCAATTAAAAATATTTATAATTTATAGGATCATAAGATTCCGATAATAGTATAGTATGTAAGAGATTTTTTACACACATCCATAGATAAAGAATATTAACATGATTTAAAACAATCTTCATACATTGAGAAGTATTAATATGACTAAACTATATAAAAATATTACATGATAGACCCAAACTAACACCAAACACAACAAATACATGATTAGGAAGTAATGTGTGAATTTTTAACCATGGTTATCCATCTGATAGATGAACCAAATCTTCCTTATATTTAATTATCTCATCTTATTCCTTTATTTATTTGATTATAATTCAGTATACATTAACATATATTGGAGACTATGAATAAATTAAAAGTCCCACATGAATTTATATGGAACATTGAATGGTGTTTCATATGTATTTTGTTTTTATGGAGATATATCACATTTATTAATATCATTTAGGTCCACTGATTCCTATCCGAATAAGTTGAAATATTTCTAGAATGAAAATTTTCATTTAGTAGAATATCCAAAAAATTTAAGTAACATCTATGAAATATAATTATTTTAACGAATACTGTAATAATTGGAAAATTTTCCATTCAAAAAGGAAAGAATATAATCAATAGTGGCATTATAAATTAAATTCATTATTTTTATATGATATATCTTCATTAAACATTCAAATTATATTTATTAGGTACATTCATGATATACAGGTGTCCTCATATCTCCCAACATTTTCTAAATATATAAAATTATCATTTTTATTTTTTCATATTCAATATTTATATCATTGTATTCATAAATTTCCATAATATCATTATTGAGATAATATAGAAATTTAAATGATCAATTTTTAAATTCTCCAAATGACTCCTTTCATTTCCTTAATAATAATTAGAATATTGTCTCATCTCTCCTTTATGATAACATGAATAATTTTATATTAAATGTAAAAATTTTATTTTATAGTTAGTAACTTCTTTCTAGTATAACCAATGTATTCCAACACCTTTACCTAAAATACAACATATACGAACATCATATGAAGAACTAATAAATAAAATTAAAAAAATCAAACTTACATTAAATCTCAGTTGAGATCTGTTCAATATGATACTTTCATGTGCTATAAATTCTATTATAGGGTAAATAGTAATATTAAAAACATTAGAGTAACAAAGAATTAGAAAATATATTACCTCCAACACTAAAATTAAATTCATAAAATAAAACATGTATCTCCCAAAACAAATACTAAGGGAAACTCTATATTCTAATAGTGGTTCATACAAGTATAAACCCACAAATAGTAAAATACATGGAAAGATGAAGAACTATTACATAATCCAATTAAATACATATATATCTAAGAAACATTTTCATTAGAAACATATAATCTATTTTAAATATTACATAAAACTTTTTAGTTACATAATTAAATATCATGGAATGCTTTTACACATGAATAAAAGTAATTTATCACCCAGCATCAATGATCATCTATTTGGTAAATATTTTTTAATTGGGGAAACATTTATAATAACATAAAGACATGATCTAGTATCACATCTCTAAATATAATGTCCATTGTGATAATCCAAATAATGACTTTAATATGTTAGTAATTAAACTGTATTAGTTGTTATGAGAATAAAGAATAATAGACGACATGTGTTTTAATTATTTTATACAATTAATGACTCAAATAATGTATACAAAAGGAAATATAAAACCAAAAATAAATATTATTCTAATGAATTTAATTCTGAAAAAAAAAACAGATCATTTAATTTTATAAATACTAAAATTAAAATAATAAATTACTACACCCCTGATACATTAACAAAAAACTGTTTTTTATAATAATTAATTAAATAATTAATTAATATATATAATACACTCAAAAACCTTATATTATATTTTTTAGAAGAAATTAATTCCAAAATAAAAATATTAAATAAATTTTATTGTCACAATTAATATAGAATTCCGTGAAAAAATATTATCAATTTTTTCCAAATAAATGGGGGTAAACCTGACCTAAAAATATTTTAATTTGCATTTAATACCTATATAAAAATGAATATTATAAATGAATGATTAGATTTCATATTTGGATGTTACTAATATGATGTTGAAGAAGAAGAAAACTTAAAATATATACTAATTTGAGGAGATAAATAAGTGAGACAATACTAGAGGCCACCATATAGGGTAAGTGGTATTAGGGATCTTGGGTTGGTATTGGGGGATGAGGGTAATTGACCATAGTTCAGTTCATATACTATTTTTTTTCAAATATTATTGGTTTAGTATACTGTCTACCAATAGATTTCAAAAATAATTCAAGTAGTAAACTCTATAGAAATACTTTCTAAAATAAATTAATAATGGCTACTAGAAGTTCACTATAAAAATGGTTCAGGAAAAACATTTGTATAAAGGCATAGACATTGACTCAATTCCATATAGAGATAAACCATTACCTAATGTCTTGGGAATTTTTCGTTTGCACATTATCCCCCATTATGAAAATTTATGTTTATTATAAAAATGTTATTTACCTGTATTCGAAATTATATTATTATATATCATTTCCATATAAATTCTAAATATCAATTTATTAAAAATTCTAGATTACAATCGATATTCAGGTGTGAAATTTATTGTTTTCCATGTATGTTTTTGTATGGATTTTTTTATCAATGAACATTAATAATGGATTCAACATTACCATAATAATAAAAATTTCATAAATATGATAATTATTCCATATATATAGACATACCAAATAATCAACATATTTTTGTAATGAAAAATGGATTACATCACTTAGGGGAGGGGATATTCCAAACATTCACATAAGAGATGTTTTATGTTTTAAATTAATATAAATAATTATCATATATAATCTTTTATCTTTATATTATCATAAATTTATAATATAAATAATATATATTTATTTTATACATCTTTATATCCCACCACACGAGGGTGTGGCGAAATAGATTCAAATAACTTCATAGAGGATACTACCCACATGTAAAAAAGAACAATGTTTTTATTATCTACTATAAATAATATAGGTAACAAATATGTGTGTTTATGTATTTTTTGAACATTAACATTTATATTTAATGGTGGATTATGGTTTCAAAGATGTTATATAAATTGTTATTTTTTAAAATTTATTTTTTAAATAAAAAACGTTTTTAAAATTGTTTTCAAATATTTTGATTTAAATTTAATGAGTTAAAAGTAAATATAAGATATTAAATGGGATTTTTAAATTCAATCAAATATTTTTAAATGTGTTTAAGATGTTTGGAAATGATGATAATAAATTTTCATAAATAAAAATATGTATTTATAATTTAATATGTAATATTTTCAATGAAATATTTAACCCATACATAAAAAATAGTTGTTGCATAAAGGTAAGTGGTATTTTTAGAGGGTTGTAAAATGGTAAATGTTGTATTATAGGACTTGTGGAGTGGTAAAATATGAATTCCATGGGTTTTATAAAGTTATTTCAATTGTGTAGTAGTACTCTTGTCCTGGTGTAATAATATTGTTATTGTTTTTATGGGTCAAAATAATTTCATATGTTGTTAATGGTCCTAGAAAATGTACCAACATATAATATAATTGATTTATAATGGTAATAAATTCATTAAATAGGTAAATTATGAGTAATTTCGTATGGGTGGATCCATATTAGTGTAGCTCCACAGGCATATAATCAAAATTATTCAACAATTGTAAGAGAAAAATCAGTGTTTTAATGTTTCAATAAGGGCAGTCTTAAGATAATATTACATGGGATATTCATTTGGAATATGTATCGATTATTTTATATAGCTATAGAAAGTTCCCCATATGATTTATGGCATAATAGATTTCCTTGTGTTTTCTTTTTTCTCAACTCTTATCAGATTTTTTACCTCATAAGAACAATATAAGTTTCCAAAAATTCTTCAAATCATGGAATTACAATCAGAAAACATTTTTCATATTTTATGTCTCTATTTGAGAAATTATTATTGATATGAAATTTAATTACAATCAATAAACAATAATTTGGAAAAATTATATGGGTATTTTAAATAGTGTAATTATTTCAAAATTATGAATTAATTCCATTCATGATTAAAATAAACCATTCTCCCTTTATTTTCCACCATTATTCATACAATTTTGGAATCTGTGAAATGTAGAAATGAAATGTTTCATTTGAGAAAAGTAGTGATGGTGATGTGGAATAACGGTGGCGTGATGCTTGTTAGCATATAAAGGGTGGGTTGTTGACGTGTTCTGAGTTAATATGATAGTTTTTTGAAAGTAATGGAATATATGCTTAATAATGGAACAGATATGTTATGTGTTAGTATGAATAATGAACAATTGAATTAAAATTGTATATATGGAATAAATGGCCTATGATTAATTTGTTACGGATGTTCCTAATAAATATTTATGGCTGGTAATTGGGAAAATTTTAGAGACATTGAGTAAATTCAAATTAAAATTAGAATGTTTACTGATGTTGTGGTTTTCTTTTGTGGTCTCAGAATTTAGAAGTCATAGTAAAAGTTTATGAGATTTCAAGACCCTTATAGAGATTTCATGAGAGGGATGAAATAATTATATAAAAACAAATGGTTGGGATTATGTGTTTGACTTTTATATATATTAATTTCATTGTCATATCTATATATACCCCACCTGCATTGAAAACCATGTGAAAACACCAAAATTTTGTGGCAGGTCACATTATCCTAGTTAGTGAGCTGGTATATATGGATACCACATATCCCCCTATCTCTTCTAAATGATGATATTATGTATAAACTATGATATTAGGGGAATATAGAGCATTTAGCTGGGTTTATGATATTAATAAGGTTGTTCTTAGTGATGTTGGTGATTTTTTTAGTGTAGACTGTGGGTGATTTCTTTGATGTTTATTATATCCTAATATTCTCATTATGGATGATGTTCAGGTGTGATGTGGTGTCATATGTATCCCCTTTTAGGATAAGTTGGCTAGTTTCACATGGTGTTCTTAGTATGTTATATATTTTTGTGTTTCATTAGGAATAATTACATTATGTTAGAGAGAGGATCCCCATAATGTATAATATTGATGGTGTGATAGGGGAAAATTAGTTGGATACTGGCACATAAAACCTATTTTATTGATAATCATCATATCATGTTGTTATACTTGAATGTTTTCTTTTGTGGGAATTTCTTTGTGAGGTTGAGATAAGATATTTGATCGATTTAAGTAGTATTGGTCTTTCAATTTACCCACCAAAGCATTGTTATTATTTTTCAACATGTGAATGAGTCACATCAGATGTGATATAATTAGTAATAATACGACGAAAAAATATATATTTAAATAATTTTTTGTTTCTAGGTGGATTTTTGGAACACAGTGAACATTTCTAGATCCGAATCTAAGTTCATTCATTTTCAATAATTTAGTACCTCTTTCTATGTTATAATATGAAGGCTCTTCATATTTTTTTATTCACATTTAAATTATGGGATGGTTTTGATTTAATTTATTTTTATAATATATCATAAATTTGATTATGGTTTTAATTCCATCACATAATTGAATTTTATGGAGGGTAATTCATTCAATTTATGAGATTTTATAGCCACATTTATTATCTCCAATAATATGAATAATGGATTCATGAATCATGGTTCATTATCTCTTATCCTTTTTATCGACCATGGAAAGGTACATTTTTAGGGAGGGGGTTGTGATAGAGTGGTATCAATGTTTTTATTATAATTGAGGGAGTTTAGATTTAGTCACACTAATGATTATGTGAGTTATTTTTGGAAACACTTTTATCTCATTTCTGTATTTGACATAGAGAAGAGAATAATAGTTTGGACATATAAATTTATGACCACTAATGATCCAATGAGAAGCCTCTAATCCTACCATATGAATTAGTATGGTTTGGCCACTTACCAACTAGAGTAAAATGGTAAATACATTCATTATGGGTGTTTGTTTTCAGATATAAATTATATAATCTTAAGAAGTTAAAATAAAATAAATTAGTTTTTATAAAATTCCATACTAATGGGATTAGGATATATTATTTCTATTTTCTGTTATTGATTATAGAAGTTCTTCCAGTTCGGTTAAGGCTAGTGAGGTCTAGCAGGATGACTCAGTTGATTGCTCGATTGTTAATCGAGAAGAGGAGGACGATTAGTGGTAGATGACATTACACAACTTCAAATGGAAGGATATAGATAAGAATGACATAAGCATATCTAATATGGGAACATAAGGCTCCTTGGTTATTATGGAGATAAAAAATATTTTCATTTCGACCTACACTCTGTACTGGGTCCCATTAGAAGTCAGTCAGATGCGTGGAGTTTCCAATTAGAGATGAAAATTTTATTATAATGACTATAATTGGGAAAATGTGTTCTGGTCATAATTTTTGATGGTGTTTAGGGACGATTTATTATTTTCAATCACAATGTTAGTGAAGATATAGGATATTACCCCTCTTAATAAGGGGTCATTTATCAGTGATATAATGGGATTAATTTAAATGATATTTTACAGCTTCTCTTATTTATTTTTTGATGAGGAGTCCCATATTTTTCCTCATGTGGACACACTCCACCATTTTATATATTACATAATAACTCATTTTATTTATCTGAAAAACTTGAGTGTTCATGACATGATGATGGTTATTAACTGTATATACTCACTATGTGGTTTTCCATGACAGGAGAACCGGTAAGGTACCGTAAGATGTACATTTTTCAAAGGAATATTAATGGTTGTAGGGTCTTTGAGGATTGGAATAGTGGGGACTTGAACTCATCATTTTCTATTTTAGCCATATAGGTACAACTATTTACATTCCAATCATAGGTGATTTGGTCAGGTGTCCTCTGTATTTATTTGACCATTTTAATCATCAAAAATAGTTCCATATTATTCGTGAAGGTGAATATGGTAGAGGTTTTCTAATTCAATGTCATCTGTAGAATAATTTTCTAGCAAGGTGGTATACATAGTAGGAGAATGAAGATTATTCACCACAGATATGTGATATTATTGGTAGAGGTCAAACATAGGATGTCCCTTATATCAAAGGACCTATAACATAGAATTTCTATGGATTTTTCTGTTAGTAGTTAGGTACGGGGTCCTAATATGGATAGTCTCATTCTATATAGGTTCTAGTTATATTGGTGACATAGAAAATTGCTGTTTTGATTATCCTATTATACACCCTTGTTTATTCTTTTTTTAATTCATGAGCATCACATTCTATTATTACACCTACATTGGTCTATTTTCTAGTACTATATATAGGGATACATCCCATGACCCTCTTATTGACTATACCAGTCGAAGGACATACCCACATGATTTATGTATTGTGTGGATATGGACTGATTATGGGTAACCATAAATCATTTGAGGACATTTTATTTTTCTATATACTAACATAAGATGTTATCCTATAAATAGACTAGTTGTATTCCTTGTATGGAATTTTAATCATATTCTATCAGAGGTTGTATTATTGGACATGGATAATCAATGTTCCATTCATATTGAAAAATGGAGTTATTAGTTAGGTAGTATACATGTAGAGCCCCTTATTTCATAAATAGATCAGTTTTAAATGCTCTTATTAGTTGTTGACATGGAAAAGGTTTATATGGTAGTTGGGGAAATATTGGTTATTTTTTCTACCGAGGATGTGGCACAACCCCATCAACATAATTTTATGTTCATGGTATATTTTCAGTAGGTTCACACTTCAGTTATTATGGGTTTTTATTTTATTTAACCCTCTATGTTATGAGATTTGGGGAGTCATATAGATAATTTATGTATTTGGGTTTCATTCATCATAGTGTGTCATAGTAGGGGTGGTATTCTATTATTATCAAAGAAGGTATATGGTAGTAAAAAGAAATTTATTAATTATTTGAATTTGATCAAGGTGAAGATAAAAAATCAATATCGTATTTTTTGGATTGATGATATTCATGATAATTTTCGGGGAGGAAGATGCTTCTCTATTGTTGATTATTTATGTGGGTATCACTAGTTGAGGGTTAAAGATGAAGCTATCCTAATGTATATCTTCTTGTTTATGTATGTGAACTTAATGTTTTTATTTGTATTATTTTGTGTTATGAATGCACTAAGTATCTTCATAGGGATTATAAAAACCTTTTTATATGAGTTTTAATTGTTTGGTTAATCGATGACATATTGATTTAGTCGATGTAATTCATGGAGCATAGTGATTGTCTTAGAGATGTCTTATAGGTCCAAAAATATAAATAAATTTATGTAAAACTATATTCGTAATTTTTCTTAATTTGATAGAGAAATTTACATAGTAATTTGTTTCCTTATTTGGGTGTCTCCTTTTAATTATCAAATATTTTGAAATTTTTTTGTGTATCACCCTATAATGTGATCAAGGATGGGTGTTTTCTAGATATTAAGAAATATTACAGATGATTTGTCTTCAATTTCACATGGATTCGTTCACTGTTTATATACATGAATAGGATTTACATGGTTTATTATAGAATGATCATTTTGGGTAATCATTCAACAACATTAAGGGGAGATTGATAAGTTCTCTACACCTCATATTTCACTGGAGGGGTGAGGATTGAGGTGTTTTTTGATTCTTCTATTTTTGGATTCATATTCATCTTGATGAAGTTGAATGTCATGATCTATTATTAATCCAAGATGTTCCTCCCCCATTGGAAAAACTCCCCCACCCATGATATCATTATTAAATGCTATTTTGATGGCACTGATGTTGTTGTGAAATTATTTTAGTATAGAATGATTCATTGTCTTCATTAATCATAAGCGGTTGAGGTAATATTTTCTCAGGGAGATTTGAATCAATGAAAATGTAGGTTAATAGTGTTTTATAAGTATTATGACTTTGAGATTTGGTACAATTTTAGAAATGGTAATTTCATGGAATGTTCATTGAGTAAGATGTTGTGAAGGGGTTTTATTCAGGAGAAATAAGATGATTGAGGAGAAGTGGAGGAGTTTGTATCAATACAACTAGATATAGGGGTGGTTGATGATTGATGTTTCCTCTTTGATATGATAAGTTTTTTTAAAATGTAGTAATTTTATCTATGTTAGTGGGTATAATCATTGGAAGAGGAGACATTTAAATACATTGTCGACATTGATTCCCCAAAGGGAAAATAATAGGATTTTTGAAACCAAATGTTATTATTGAGATGTCATTTTGATCTATTAGTGAGGCCTAAGAATTACATCATGGGGTCTATTTCTAATGTTTTTATGTTAAGGTCATATTGTTGAAGAGGTACTATGGAATGAGATTGAATTTTTGGTAGATCATGATGAAATGACCAATGGTAGAGGTTGTGGATCGTGGTTTATATTTCCCTACGTAAAAGATGAGAATCTTGTTCCTGATGGTCTATATGATCTCATTAAAATTTAATAAGTGGATGTTATATTTAATCCTGATGGAATTTATCATGGAATTACTGTGAGCTAATGAAGTATATGTTACTATATGTGTAATCATAGATCACATGATAATGTAAAATCACATCATTGTTACTCATGACTATAGAGGATTATGAAAGGATTTATTCACTCATTTATGCATCGTTAATACTTTCCACCGTTAGATAAATTGATAGTTAGAGTGGGCTATCCATACATTGGAGGATATGTTTTAGGGATGCATCTTGGACATTTTAAGATCTATAATGAATCAAATTCCTTTTTTATAGCTACTACAATTTATCCATTACCATGTCCCCATTTATGTCTTTTATATGAATCTATTTTTTTCTACATAATGTTTGTATGAGGTTTGGGATCCACAATTATTTGTCATGATGTGTTAAAAATCACAATAGAGAAGGATGTGGTTGATTATTAGAGGATGATGATGTCATAGGCCTAGAAGAAGTATTATTATGATCACATGATGAGTCCAATTAAGATCGTAGAAGGATATCATGTGTTCAAAGAGGATTCACATCATCAAGGGTTATAGAAGATGTTTCAGGGATGGACTATTCCATTAGTCTATTTTCAATAATGGCTTGTTTTCAAGGATATGTTTACTTGTGTGAATTAGACATAATTCACACCCATAATCCAATGTTTTTTTAGTTTTACTATTCCAAATATTTTTTTTACACGATGAAAAAATATTATTAGTTTATAAAATAATTATTTTCCTTTAATGATATTATCTTATTTATATTTATTTATAATAGAAAAGAGTGTTTCATTTCCAAATCAAGTATATTCAAAATATGAAACATTTTAGAAAATGTTTAAAAAAGAAAGTATCACCTATAGTGGATAATATATATATATATATATATAAAGATAATAGATTATTTTATTTGTGAGAAAAAAACTAGGTGTTTCTATATTTATGATAATTATTTTCATGTGAAGTGTAGATGATAGAATGGATGTCCTTATAGTAATGAGAGGTAGATTTTCTGAGGTTCTAATGAGGTAATATAGATGTTCTCATTGTGAATAGATTCTGAAGAAGTATCTCCCAAGATTTTTTTATTACGATTCATCCATTTAGTCCTCTGGAAATTTTTTCCTTATAATGGATTAGAATAGTTTAAGAGTTACTTAATGTAAGGGTTTAGGTTTTCTGAACACTTCTTTATTTATTATTTACTGAATTGTTATTTTAGAAAAGTTTTATAATTCCTAAAGTTGTTTTAAAATGAAATTTTAATTTTAAAAAATATGAATTAAATAATGTTTTAAAATATTCTAGGTATATGAAAATTGTTAAAGGTCAACATAAGATGTTAATTATTATTTTGTAATGTGATAGAAATTATATTGGAAGTGTTCTAGATTTTTTATAAATGATAGTTTAAATATATATTTACATGTTGGTTTAATATGTAATGTAATATATTCAATGAAATATTTACACTCAATACTAAAAAAAGAGTTATATAAGATTATTTGATATTTTAAAATGGCATTGTAAGGGTATATATTGAATTAAATTAGTTATACATTGGTAAATAGGGTATTCCAGGAGTTTTATAAGTGTTAGGCAACCCGTGTAATGGTACACCTCTCCCCGCATAAGGGTACTCAGAATGTTGATTAAGGATCACCATAAATTTTTGAAATATGTAATCGTGTGGAACAGAATCATTTGGGGTATTATTATAGATTTAATTGGGCTATTAATCTATTCTGAATGATTTTTGAGGGTGATCTCAATATGGTGGAAACAAATAAGGGTAGCTATATAAGGGTTGATAGGAAATTTTCCATCCCACATAAGGGAAAGATTAATGTCAAAGATAATGAGAAAGGGTATGCTAAAGATACCTTTCGGTGTTCCCTTATAGTTTTATAAATGTAAAAAATTTACCCTTACAAAGATCCCTCTTTATCAGAAGTGTAGTTGTTTTTCATCATTTTTTCATTTTCTCCCATATTCTTTTATATGTAACTTCCGTAGTTCCATATCATCTGTTTAAAATTTCAAAAAAACATGGAAATGACTTTCCCTAAATTATTTTTAATATTTTTTAACACTATTTCTTATTGTTTTTATTGACCAATAATTAAATTATGATCATTAAACAATCTTTAATAATGCAGTTTTTAGGATTTTTAATAAAGTAATTTTTTCTTGAAGAACCATTTTTCCATTATTGAGAAAACAAAAAAAATTATTTTATTTTTTCAATAACTCTTCCCCTTATATGTTTCACCCAAAACAAACTGATCAATAATATAAGAAGATGATGTTCATTTTAAAAACTCCTTTTCAATTTCATGGTGAGGAAAAAAAATTTATCTCATCCATTTATTATGGCGTGAAGTGGTGGACTATGTGCCATTGGGAATGATGATATGGATGGTTTCACGTTGTATTCCATTCATGAAATAGTTTCATAGGTGTACAAAATAATTATTACATTATGAAATATATGGTATCTCCAAGATGTTCGATATTGTTATGAGAGAGTGAAAAATTACTTGAAAACACGAGTGTGATACCCTTTTTATCAGTATAATTATTTTTATATTATTATAATTGTATGTATTATTTTTTTAGAATTCATTGAGGAGTATGGGATTAGTATTCTAAGTTGTTTAGCTGTTCTTGGATTTATTTTTTCACACTATGGAATTTTTATATTTTTCTCACATGTGAATTAGACTAATTGGATGTGATCCTAAAATGTATACATGTATTATCTATATATATATGTATATTATATTTTTTTGGTACCCAGGAGGACTTAATGAATTATGATAGATGTTATTATCATATAAATAACATTAATTTCTATGTTTTTTACTATATACATATTGGTTGGTAATTAATTAGAGACTCATTGTATTTGTTTTCTTTAACAATTATTTTTGGAATGGGTTAGTTTAATTTATATTATATTATTTCACGGAGTTGGTTTTTTTTATTTCTCATGATCTTATAATATATATGTTAATTCAATAAATTTATAATATTTTATAACCTTGGTACTTATCTCCATCCTGGGACCCATTAGATTCAGGTCTCACAGGTCAATATATCTCTTCCTTTATTGTTGGCATGGGAGGGGAACAATCGGAGGGAGGTGGACATGATAGAAAATGGTTATGAATTTAATAATAAAACATCAAGGTATATTATATATTGTAATTTAGTTATTTTAATGTTGTTATATAAAATTATATTGATATTTAAAAGGAATGAAACATAAAAAATGTTGAAAAATGAAATTAAATGTTCTTTAGGAACCCCTTTTGGATAAATATTTATGTCAACAATGGATGGAATATTTGAGACTATAACGTCTTGTTTTTTTTCATGATTTTAGTATATTTTTTATTGTGTTGGATGAGATAATGATACTGATATGTGGTTTTCCAAAGGAAATTATAAGGTGTATTTATACATGTAGGGATGGGAGTTTTAGAGTAATAATATTTATTATTCTAATATTTTGTCCTATAACATTGGAGGGGTGATGATTTCTAATGTATTTTTATTTATTATTAAAACAATCATGTAATTTTACATCATAAACTTGACCAAACTCAATAGAATCAATTTAGAACCTATTTAAATTTAATGAATCAAAGTCAATTTTTTATTTGAATATAAAATGAATAAAGATTATATATATTAAAAATAAATTTATAAAATAAATTTAATATTTTATAATTTATTTAATTAATCATAACATTAATATTTCTCTAGGGAAAATGGATTACAAATTTAATTTCTTTCTTACATCATATTAAATTCATATTTGTTAAATTAATAATCTTTACTACTCGTCATAAAATCGAATTCTTCGATGAAATTCCAAAAAAAATACATTGAATATAATTTTGAACTGATAAATTAAAAAAATATTGTAATTTATTTAATTAATATTCAAAAATTTGTAACAAATTAATTTAAATATCCCCACAAAAAATTTGTAAAATCAGTTTTCGGAAAATATTTCTCTTCTATGAAAAATTTACTTATTCTCATTTCGTGACATGTACCAACAATTAGATAATTTTTAATTTCTTTAATTTAATTTAGAGTCAATATATTTATAACATTTATTTCTTGGTTTTTATTAATTTAATTTACTTTGATAAAAATTTATTACACAAATAAAAAAAATTCAAAATCAAATAACCTAATTCCATTAATGAGATTTATCATTACATCTACAAATTTGATAATAAACGTTTGAAGGAATATTAATTATTCTATTTTTATATGAAAAGCCCAACATTTATTTATATTAATAATATATATAACAATTTTAGAATGAAAATTTAATCATAAAATGAAATATATATAGTTTTTAAAAAATTCTCGGTGGCCAAGAATAATTAAAGTAGAACCTATTTTAATAACATATTTTATTTTATTAATTTTCATTCATTTAATTTTAATAAAATATATAAACATCTAATAATAAAATAAATCATTATTCACATATTCTTATAGTTTCATGCATTTAATGCTATAGACACATAGAATGTATTAATGGAATGTATATTATAAAATGTTATGGTGAACCATTCTAAAATCTTTATAAGAATATTTCACTAAAAGTATATTTTTTGATATAAAAATTTTGATAAATAAAACTTATTACATCATTTAATTCCTAGAGAGCAAATTCATATTTATTGTTTCATCAAAATTAAATAACAAGGTGAGTTGTTTTGTTATGTAGTACAATATCACTTCAATATAGACTATTTATATTTAATTACCTATATTATAGATCAATCTTCATATCAATTGGTTTTGAGTTTAATAAGACTGAATTATATAGTATATACTACCTCAAAATAGATAAATCAAATCCATTGTAAACTTTTGAAAGGTTTAGGAAAAGTGTTAAAAAATATGATAACATTCATGTATAATGAATAATCTCATAGGGAATAATAAATATTAGTCTCAATAGTGAAGAACCAGCCTAATTCATTCCTTTGTATAATACTAAACATAGATTTATGTAAGTCCCTAAGTGTTTTCGCAATACCCATGGACTAGCGTAAGTTCCTGGACCTGAATGATGCCCAATATGGTAACAATTTGTCCTATAAACATTAATTTCACAAGAAAAGGAAAATTTTAAAGATATTTTGCATGATCAAAAAAATTGGAATGTCCATGACTAATAAAAATTTGTGGATAACCAAATATTAATGAAGTGAAAAAATAATAATCCCACCCCTCACCCCGGTCTCCTACCAATTCATAGAAATTACTACAAAAATCTTTCTTCTAGATACCTTTTCCTCATCCACCAACTGTTATCTCCTCCAACCATCCAAAAAATGAAAAAAATTGTCCGATATGGATGATGAGAGAAAATAAAATAAAAATAAAAATATTTAAATACCTAAAATCAATCCCACCAAACTTTTGGACACTCTCTATCCAAACCGGAACATCAATCACACTAAGAGATATCAAATGCTAAACCTAAAACTGAAATGATAAGTGTATGAATTATTATTTAAATGAATAGTAGGAAAAAATACTAATCAACATTCATACCCATTAATTAATGACATATTATCATATAAATTTTGGAATTCATTAATTTAAAACATTGTTTGTTTGTTATAGAAAAGAAATTACAATAACTTTGGACAACTAGTTTTTAAATCAATTGAGAATTTAATTAAAGTACTGAAGAGTGATAGATGTAATTGTTGCAAATATAATATGAAATAATAAATATTAATATAAAAGGGTGACATTAATAAAACACCATAATATAGGCAATAGTATAGAAATACTTGTGAGGGGAACATCATATTTGGGTGGAAAGCGAATAATCATTCAATTATTTTACATTTAACAAATGGAACTATATAAAATAACATTTTAATTTTGTAAATGAGATGTGAGAGTTAATAAAGTCTAGAAAAATAGGAAATCCTATGAATATATTGCACATGGGGACCTAGTATCCCCATACAATTGGTGATCATTCCATGGATCTGTAGGCTCATTCCCTTAGTTGAGACACTACCAATCCATATATTCATAATGTTTATAAGTATGTGTAGTAGTTTAATAGTTCTATGGATGCAATCTAAAGACCATATACAACAAATATAATACATTAAATAGTTTGATATACTAGGTACCTATGGTTCCCATGTTCGTTTCATATAAAATTAATACGTAATTGATTTGTAGTTGAAAATACAATATCAAACCTGTAACAATGAGAATAAAACATACTACATCCCATCACCTCCCTGCACTACCAATTTGAATTATATTTCATAGAACCATACAACATCCCAATCATATTTTATCCTAGTCCAATTTATAAAAATATATTATGGTATTTTATTGAGTTTACATTATTTCTAAAAATGGTTTATAATGTGCTAACCATGCCAACATTATTTATTATTGAATTCAATTAAACAATAACTTGAAATAAATATAGAAAAATAAAATTAAATAAAAAAATATTTCATATTACTTCTCATATAAAATTACATATATATTTATATTTCACATATTTTAAAAATTCACAATGTAGATTCTGAATCTGTATAAATACATTTTTAAATATATAATATCCATATGGAAATAAATATCAGTTTTCCAGAAGGTATATAAATAATATAAATTTATATAATTTTAATCCACACTTGATGAAATTTAGAAATACATATATATATATATATATAGATAAAAACAAAAACACACACACATATAATTTGATAAGTATTGGAAATGAAGAACATAATTGGTTTATAAAATTTATTATTCTTAATATGAAATGGAATAATGTAAATAATTTCAATTAAAATCCTTATTAAATAATTATTAATATTATAATTAACACATGAGACCTAAATGTAACCTATTTGTTTTTTTAAAAGAAGAAAATTTTATTTTGTTGATTAAAAGAAAGATATGTTTTTCATCTTCCTAAAAATAAAATGGAAAACATTTAAAATCCCACTTGGGAACATTATTTACTCATAACTTTACAAAAATCCTTAACAAAATTATAATTTTAAAAAATATTAATTTTAATGTAGATTAATTCATGTTTTTTAAACTTAATGGATAATTATAGGAAAAACCTTATTATTTCAAAGGTGGAGACTTTTAGACCATCAAACATGAGTTAGTGGAGACCTATGATAAAGGTAATCCAAAATAGCAACCAATAATATAAAAAACATATTTTAAACCCACATACAGTTTGATCCATATCACAACACAACAAGGAGAGATAAATATAATGAAATAATGACAATATCGAAGAATAAATGGGTAATAAACAGTGACCCTAGATTATCACGCATTGGATAGGGAAAAATGATAAATATTATAGGATATGGGGGAGTGGTAGGCACAAAAGATGAATGTCCTTGGATCGGAGGAGGTGTCACATGATGGTATGTAGGTAGTGGATTTTTTGGGTTTTATAATAGAAATAATAATTTATATTATTATATTCAGTTAATTTTTTATCTTATATATGAGACACACGTTTTGGATGCACACATGGACAAATAGTGTTCTATCCTCATGATCGACACGATTCACCTATGTCAACCACATGATTGGTTCAAAGAGTTGTAAAACCTTACACCGACCATGAAAATTAATATGTTATAAGATACTCCATGCAATATATTTACTGCACTGTTTGGACGACCATTGAATCAAACCATTTGAAACATATCAAAGATTAAAATAATTATAATTTTATATATTTTAAGACATAAACAACCAAACACGTAAAAAATTATTAAAATAAGTATTAAATTACGGTCGATGTATGACAAATCTCTCCACGATGACAATTTATACCCCCCCCCCCAAATTCCATCAATAATATAAAGGGATACGCCAATAATGAAATAAAATTAGAAAATGAAACAACCTAAAAATAGAAAAACAACTAGTCCTACTAAGAATCATTGTAATTTAGAAAAGTCCCCAAATATACACATCACACCTAACAACATTAATAAAAAAAGTATTTCCCCACAAATCATAATAGATCTCCCAGCCTTTTAAATTTTCAAAAAGATTGATGTATTAATAAGGAAAGGATTCCCCATGTTAATTAATTCACACAAAAAAACTAAATTCCAAACCTAGGGAACATAACAACAAATTATGACCTAATGCTCATACAAGACAGAAAAAAAATCTCGATTTTTCAAATTATCAGTATTAGTATCAAAAAAAAAGAAACATCAAAAGAAGAACATGGTTTGAGGAAAAATAAATGGAATAAAATACCTCGAAATAAATACCAAACTATTTTGAAATAATGAATCTACCTAAACATCCCACATATGAATCTTAAAAATAATGGCCAGTAATACACTCATCACCAAACATTTCTATTGGAATGAAGGGGAATTTGACTAAATCACAATAATTCCTCATCCAAAATTATACAGAATACACTCCAGTGTCATAAATAAATGATACATAACCAAATACCACAAATCAGAATCACTATCTATGGTGATGTAAATAATTATCATACAAAAACCAGCATGGACATTAATTTGACATCATTTGAGTCCACCCTAGTCACCTATTATTCACACATAGGTTTTCCTATGTAAATTTAATAAAAAGAATAATATCCATACACAAAACTAAAAACCTATGATCCTCAAGAATCACATTCCAATATAACAGTTATGTTATAGAAAAAAAGCATCTCAAACCATCTGAAAAATAAAATAGGGACCCAATGAGATGAACTGAAAATATGAATATCTTAATAACTAATCAAATAAAAAAACATAATATGAAATTTTCAAGGCCCAATGAAACATGAGAATTTTCTAGATGGAATATTAAAACAACAGTAAACATGAATCCCAAATCAATATCACACT
This sequence comes from Viscum album, assembly GCA_963277665.1. NCBI lineage: Eukaryota > Viridiplantae > Streptophyta > Magnoliopsida > Santalales > Viscaceae > Viscum > Viscum album. The sequence goes on from OY728146.1 coordinate 553,560,371, forward strand.
CATCACTATAAAAAATATAGCTATATTCAAAAATATCATAAATAAATACATTAAAGTCTTCAATTTTTCATTCAAATCAATTTTATATCACAATGAATTTACATTTGATATAATTTATAAAATTAAAAACAAATGTAAAACATTGTTACCAAAAAAAAATTCACATTTTTGAAATATAAAAAAGAATAAAAATAATAATAACAATACAAATAAACCTAATAATGTAAATTAATTACACATTTACAGTCCTTTAAAAAAACCCATTTTGAAACAATCTTCATAAACAAACCCCTTTTCCATTAATTTATGATTTTTGAAATTCTGGGTGATCATTAGAATATATTTGAATATCCAAATTTCTATTGATAAACCATTATACAACCATTTTTGTAAAATCATTATAAAATATTAAAATATCTTTTTCAAAATTCTTCTAATGAAATAAAAAATATTATTACATTCCATTTTACACTAATCATTTGAAAACTCACTTTTCAAAATATATGTAAAAATTTAATATAAAAAATTCAGTAATATCATAGAAAAAAATATGAATATATCACCTAAAAAATTACCAAATACGAAAGAGGTAAAATGAAATGGGAAAAATATTATTAGTTGTATGTGTTTAGAGAAAAAGGTTTGATGATCTATGGGGAATTCATCCCAAATGCCTACAGATTTTTCATATATCAAACCTTAGAGGCCCCATATAATTTCTCAGGCTGTGCAAGATATCATTTCCTATGATTACGGTCACCATACACCACATTTTTTAAAATTACAATGAAACAAACCAAAAAATCCCAAAACAAATCACAATTATATAAATTGATAATAAAACTTCAATAAACGATTAATATAAAATCTCAAATTCAGAATTCAAATCACAATATATCCTATGTAGTTAATTTTCTTCACGATTAGTTTGGATCAATTACCAACCAATAACCTACCTTTTGAGCTCATAAAATCCTATATTGAATCCACCTAAAATCCCAAAAATAAAGGCATGTTTAAGAAACAATGTAAATATAAAAATATTTTTTTTGATTCCATTTGTTCTTGAGTTAATCATAGTCAACCAACCATTGGTTTTCTGAGCTGGATTACAAAAACTTCAAAATGAGGTTCTCAATCATAATGGGATAGAACAAGCATGTGGGGATCAAAACAGAATCAATTAAGAATGATTTCTCCTATAAATTTCAATTAAATAAGAAATGGAATATATAAAAACAAATTCATTCCCTTTACATATATTAGTGGTCAATTCCAAATAAATATTGATGTAAATTAATATAAAAAAGTAGTTATGAAAAAAAAACAATATTAATCCCTCTACTTACACCTCGTCTCCCTCCCTAAAAAGGAAGAGATTCCAAAAACTTGACCATCAGATTCATTAACATCAATAACTAGTAGTTTGTTCTACACATCATCCATAGAATGAAATAAATAGAATATAAATATAATGTGATAAAATAAAAAAACAATTGAAATAAAATAAAAATTGTCTCTTGTGACCCATGGTCACTCTATATCTGAATTAGAGCATAAATCTCTCTGGGAGTGATAATGAGGTGAGCCAGAAAATGAAAGGATATATATTATAGAGATCTTAAAAATTCCCAATATACCACCACCCACATTGACATACTATAACCATTTTATTCAAGATCATTTATCATATTAATTTTAAAATTCATTTATTTATAATATTTATTTATATTTTAGATGTTGATATGAAATACATTTTTACAATTAGTTTAAAAAAATTTCAGAAAGGGGAGTGATCCTGTGGTTATTGTTATAAAGATAATGGAATAATAGTAATTTTAATCAAGAGTCTCATATATAACATCATAAGGGAGATAATAGAATGGAAATACATGATAGTTAAATATCAGATATGAATTATAATTAGAATAATATTTCCATTATTTTGACATCAAAAAATAATTTAATAAAAGGTAAATTTAAATATAGTACCATTGAAATATGAGTTTATGATAGAAATAGTAGTGGGAAACACAAATAATCTAGGGTAATTTGGTACCTAATATCAACATATTAATGGTGATTAATCTATGTATCTATATATATTGTCCTTTGATCAATAAATGAACCATCTATACCATCATCAAAGGGTTTAGTTAGTGTTGTAGCATAATCCTAGTGTGTAGGACAACCAAAATTCTTTCTACCACATCAATTATTCATGTCCTCGAATTCTGTCCTAGGGACAAGGGGATCCCATGTGTCATTACCATTAAAGGAATATATAAGTGCGGTGTAGTAGAAAACCAAAATATCCTTCACATGACAATGTTAATAAATAAGATAGCATCACCAAAACTACTTATAATACCAATGTCGATCCATTTTTATAGAATCACACCCCACACATTTCTAAAATAACTAATCCTAATAGATAAAAAATTATTATGGGAATCCATTTGAGTGACCCATATTTTATTAATAGATTTAGAAACTTCTATTTAGTGAAAAAATATTTATTTTGAAATTTATATTAAGAAATACATGAAATCGAGTTTTAAAAATGGTTTTAAATTCATAATGTTCACCACATATTAGGTGTATATATAGTTACACATATTTATATTTATCTTATTGCAGAAAATTTCATGCATATATGTGAATATGTACATGAGAATATATAAATATATATATATATGTTTATACTCATGAATATGATCATAACTATTAGATACATACATATGATATGTACAGTCTCACATTTATTTTATTTGAAACCACACATAAGGACCTTAACATTTAAATGGATATTGATATATATTGAAACACACACACTATGACTCACAAAATAACCCACACACACACACTCATATATATGTATAAATGTATGTGATATAATGTAATTTCATTATGGATTTTTAATCTAATCATAAATTAAATGAGAATAATATAATGAATATATGTTCAATTAAATTACTTTAAAATTAAATATATTAAATATTAATAACTCATGAGGTATTAAATTATGATATTTCATATGAAAAAAAATCAGATTTATAATTTTAGAGAAATGGGTTGACCTTTTTTTAAATGTGGAGGCAACCAAGTGGAAAACTGTTGCAAAATCAGGTTAAAACGTAATTTCCTCCTTATAGATTTCACATACCAAGATAATCAAATTATTAGGTATCTAGATTAATAATAGAATGGTAAAAAATTCAAATGGTCTAAAACTACAAGGTTAGTTAGGGTAAAACCTACCTCAATCAAATTTAGTGATGTTCAAACCCTCAAATAAGGGTTGAATGGGGTAAGAGATGAATATCAATCACCTAAGAAAAAAATATAAAAATATATACAAAGCCAATCCAACCTAGAATTTGAAATAATTTTTGGATCTGTTAGGGAATGAAATAGGATGAGTGAAATGTAATGATGAAGTTATTGGGGAATTAACAATTGCCTTTAATGATCTCCAATGAATCGAGTGAAAAAAAAGATAATGATCAAAGGAGATGGGGTAGAGGAAGTGCATGAGGGGGTTTACTAGGGGTGATGGGGGTCTGCTATGTGGGTATGAGGGTATTAGTGGGTTTTGGATTTGTTTTATTTTAAATTCAATTTTTTTTTTAATTTTAGAAATAGATGTACAGTTTTGATACACTATTAGCCAAAATGTGAACCGACCGTGTGACATACATCAGTCAGTTAGGCCACTTGTACGATTTGGTATAACTATTTTTAAAAAAGTTTACAATATTGAAAAATGATTTCTATGAAATAGTCCCATCACTACAGTTCCCACATGATTTTCCAAACATGTAGAGAAACTGTACGACATAGTGAAAAGATGATCTTTATAAATAAAACATATTAATTATAATATATGAACATCAAAAACAAACATATAAATTAATTATAAAATAAAATAAGTATTAAATGATGTTTCTAGAGTGACACAAACTTCCCCTTACATATAATCATCAAAAACCTCTTATGAAATGATATACATAGGAACTCATGGTCAACAACTTTCAACTCTAGAGATCTATATTAAATGTCAATGTTACATTTTTTGATACAATGATTCTTTGAAATAGTAATTAATGGCTCTACCATTACAAAAATTTCCAAATATATCACTAGTCCAATTTTTTTCAATGTAAAACATAATCTAATCCAGTTGGAGTAATATGCTTCTTATTAGGGAGGGATTCATAAAGATATATATAAAATCTCGGGTGATGGATATTATTATAAGATAATTTTACTAGAGTAATGTATTCTTCCAAACGACCATTGAAATTTAAATAATAATTTATTAAGATATATTCAAGTGTATGAATGTTCATGCAAAACCTTGAGATATTTGGAAATTTGTTTGTTTTATTTATTTATTTTATTTTGATATTTTTCATTTCACCCAATACTACAAATAGTTATTATATATATAGTAATGAATTAAGTTTGGAAAGAGTTATGAAATTCCATTTTAATCGGGTAGTAAATACAATATAAAGTTAATCATTATATATAAGGAACATTGAGGTAATATTACATTTAATGCAAGACTTACCTTCCTCGATGGCTTCTGTAACACACAAAATAGAGTGTAACAAAAGAACAATATAATTTTAATATATATATATATATAATATAATGTATTTGTTAAATTATATTTTAATATTACTATTAAATAAATTATATAAATATTTTTTTTATTAAAATATAAAATCTCTTAATTAGTTACAAATTATTTAGAAATGAATATAAGAACGAATTTAATATATATGAATTATTTATTTAAAAATATATATTTAGTCCCATGAAGATGTTTTATCCTAAAAATTAAATTAAAAACAATAAGATAGTGGTGTTAATCTAATAAATTCAATTCATATTCAATCAAATATTTTTTATTTTCATCTAATAGATTCTACAGACATAAGATAAGAACCAAAAAGAATTACATATAAGAACCTGTATTTTTATTTAGGATCATTTTCCACCTTTTAAAGGAAAACAATTTTAAATAAATTTTTTTCACATTTATAACATTTATATGTAAAAATGAACTTTATTTTGGAAATAAAAACAAAAAAATTGTGTTAAGATGAATTTTTGGAATTTTCCTGCGATGATTACATTTAAATAAATAGATAAAAATAATAAATTTTAACTCACAACTGGTTTTTCATCTAATTTTTACATGTAGTTAAATTATATTTTATATTTAATTTAATGTATAAATAAATCTATTTTCTTATCAATTTTTGTAATTTAGTTCAATGTAATCAATTAAATTTTTATATTTTCTCTAAAAAATTGCACACTTTTGAATGATTTTACATTAAAACACTACATTGTAATACCACCTACGAGAATAAATCTAAAATAATTTCTACCACTTTTGTGAATTTAATATGGGTAAAAGATTACATATTTTGAATTGAAAATAATTTATAATTTATAATAAACACATCATATTTTGTTGAACTAAAATTTCAGTGAATTAAATAAAATTAATTACAACAATAATGGTTAAAGTAACAATAATAATTGAATAAACCATGTCTATAAGGGCCAAAACAACTTATAATCTAGGAAAAAACATTTTATAGAAATATTTCAAATATAAATTCCATTTTAACTCCATTAGACCATTATTTGATCCAATTTCAATAAAATAAACATGGTTGGGGTTTCCCTTTTCCAAAATATTACAAGTGTGAAACTCAACCTCAATTATTAAAGACCTCATATGCTTCAAATTATTCAGAACTCTAAATAAAAGTATGTTCATAAAAAATAAGATAAATTATCTCAAAAAAATCCCTACAATCGTACTTGATTCATCATTTGGGAATAAATCCTTCAATGGAATCCATTTGGTTCAACAAAAAATAAGTTACCCGATTAAGAGGTAACATCGTCACTTATACTCCATTCTTTAAATTTCTTTCTCCACTCCAAGAAATATTAATATTATATTATTGTATAAAAAATGTATCATGGCTATAATAGGATTTTTTTGATATATTTATTCTTCCAATACATACAAACACTTCTATTCAATGGGTAACAGACATACTGCTACGTGAATAGCGGGCTACCCCAACACTAATCGAGGACTGTTAATTTTTTTCCTTTACCTCTTATCATGGTGGATTTTATGATGGATTATATAATTTATTATGTTATATATTATATTTAATATTTCTATAATATTCTATAATTATTTTACAACACATATCATTATAATTTCCATTTTCTAATAATACTATTATTTTGTTTGAGAAATTGTGGACTATTGCCTTCTCAAAGTGATGTGATTCATTTTTACACTACATATAATGTATTATGTATGGATTTTTTAACATATATATTATATATAGGATATATTAAAGGTTCATTGTTAATTATATATGTACACACCTATATTTCTTTTACCTTTCTTCAATCGATAAGAAAATGAACCCTAAATAATGACCAAGAATATGTACAACATACCATCTTCATGAACCATGTATTTTTTTCTTATATATATATTAAATGTACTAATATAATATAAATATAAAAAATATAAATTTAATTTAAAATTTAATTTTGATAATTTAAATCAAAAGAAAATTATAAAGACCAAAGTTATATAAATAATAATATGCATGGGAAAAAAGAAGTGGATATTACTCGATGTAAATACTTAACATATAATTGTTAGAAATAAGGTAATATAAATCCAAAATATGAAATTTTATGCTTATTAGAAATAATAATATGTTTATTTGATAAATTTATAAACAATTTATATTTATTATAAATGTGTTTTGAATGAGTTCTATGAGAGTTATGACACAAGGTAAGCAAAATTATCTCACTCTTTATTTCCCTTGTATACATGTCATGTTTAAAAATATTTTCAATTATGTGGTGTGTATACTACCCACATATAAAATAAATACTCCATAAAATTAAAAATTATGGGTTTTTACATATCTATTTTATGATCTTTGTATCATATTATTTATGTTCGAAAAGATACCAAATCAGTGATGTAATTTTGTCTCAACATTACTTATTTTTGACACTTTCCATGTTATAAATAATTACTTTTCCATGATGTGTGTATACATTCAATGAAATGTTATATCATGAATATCATTATTTTAATGATATTTTAATATTTTCGTAATTTCATTTTTCACATGGGTATTATGGTTCAAAGTTACTATGTGGTAAGTGTTTATCTCATCAATTTTTAGATTGTTTATATTTATTTTTCCTTAGATGAAATAAAAAAAATTCATTTCTGAAGAATAATTATAAAATTTATTCTATTTTGTTTATTCAAAATATATTCATGTATTGGTACCATTCTTCCACTATATTATTTAAAAGATAGTTTCTAATGTTGTTTGTAATAAAGTCCATCTTTACCTCTCTATTTAGTCAGAAATACTGATTCTTTCAAAACCATGTCTTATAAATTGTTTAACAATAATATTATTTTTTCACATAATATATCTAAAATAAATTTTCAACCATTTTAAACCTTTTTACACATTAGTTTAGTTAATATGGAATATTCTTGTCTTTTTTTGGTTATGGAACCATTTTAATCTATTTATAGTGTAAAAGGATTATCCAGCGTGTTTGGTTTTTTATGTTATCATAACCATCATTCCCTTGAAGCATCCATTAGAATATTTAAATTTTGTTTCATTAAAAAATGTATTTTCTTTCTAATATTTATGGAATTTATTATTAAATATCATTTTCAATGTAAAGGTATTTTTAATCCTTTTTAGGGTAATTTATATGTTTTCAAGGAAAATGATTCTCAAAATACCTTCTGGAATTTTTTATCTGTTCTCACTTATAATGGTTGAAAAATTGTTATTAGGATTTCTTTATATTTTTTATTCCAATTAAAATGCTTTCAAAATGTTTTATTTAAAAAAATCCATTTTCAAGGAAGAATGTATATTTTCCCCATCAAAAACTTATTTAATGATATCTGAAAATTATTTTCTATCTAAGATGACATTTACTAATATAACTCAAGCAATTATTTGAAATGGTATAATGATTCCATTCATATTCGTTTTCTGAATAGTTTATGCTATATGTAATTTTCATTATGAAACCTATTTGTATTTCATGGGTTATGTGTTTTTGAAATATATTTTTCATTCATGGGTAATGATTTTAATTAAATGATTATGGTACATACCTTTTTATAGAATTTCTGATAAGATTTCATGTTTATAGCACCCATTTCATTTCATGGGTTATGAAATTATTGCTTATGATTTTGTGGGAAATGTATGTGTGATTTCATTAGAATATGGGTGGGATCTATATCATCCTACAATACACTATATAATGATTTTTTTCCTAAGATAGACGAATATTATATTGGGGGTGAAACTTGAATACTAAGATATCCATGGGAGTGACCCTTGACTACCAAGATAGTATGTGCAGTGAAGTCATGCTATTAATATGGGCATGGGAGTGAACCATGACTACCATTATTGTATGGGGTTGAGCTAGTACTTCAATGAATTTATTAAAAATTATTCTTTATCTACCATGGAGATCACAATATATTCTTATGTGCCTTCTAAATTTCCATGTTTAAATCATTTTTTATAGTTTAATGGATTATGTTCATTATTACATTATGAAGTACTCCTTATAAAAATCCCTAATTTATGTCATGATACATGTTTATGTACATTGATATGCAGTTTATGATCTTAAAATGTTTTGATCACAATCACATAACCCTATAATAATGTTTATTCTTACATGTCTTCTTTATTTACCCTTACTGAGCATCATAGATGACCCACATTTATGTTTCCTTACCCATGTTATGAAGATATTTATTAAATATGATGTGTTTAAGAAGGTTTATTGTCAATAATAAATGAGTGGGAGATAATTTAGCACACTTATTTACTAGTGTTTTTGTTTTGGGGTTTCCAAAGGTACTAGACAAATATGATCATTGGGCTTCTATAGGTATAATATTTTTAGTATTAAAAAAAGTGATGTATATTCAATGTATGTTGATAATGGGTCATTATATATAGTATCAGTGAAATGTTCTAGTAAAAAATTGGAATGAGGATGATAAAACCATAGTGGTAACACTATGGGCATGCCTTAGGAAGAGTTAGAGTTTAAGGAAAAACATAGGAAAATTTCCTCGAATATTGGTAAATGATAGAGTGAGTGGTTCCCTATAATTACATATACGAATAGCTACTACTAGTGAATATGGCTCTATAATAGATTATTTCCCCAGAATATGTGTTCTGGTTTGAAATCACAACATTTGGATGATTTCCATCAAATTTATTTATTGATTCAGAAACATCCAATGGTTTTATATTCAAAGAGTCCTACTTTCCACAGTAAGGTTTCTGTTAGGTATTTACCTAACATACGTAAGAACTAACATGGGTTTAGAGTATGGGATATCAGACACATAACACCCTTCTGTGGGGAATAATTTCCCTCTCTGATACTCTCTTAGCGATTTATTATATGATTATGAATCCTTATTAAATTACCAAGTATAACATAGGTTTCCCTTGAAATCATAGGAATGTATAATCATCTGTTTGTATTCGAGTTTATTCATTAATGGCTATATTAATATTTTATTAAAGTTCTACATCAATGGTATCCTCTCATATACTAAATTGATATCCCTTAGTCATTATTATGATGATGCGAGTTTTTAAGCCACTAAGTGTGAAACTATGGAGTTTATGTTCATCTATTTAAACACAAATTATATTGATATTGGGTTCATCCCTCAAAATGGCCTATCTACAAATCATTTTGAAAATTATTAGAACCCTCATATATGTGTTCTTCTTAATGGGACTCATCGTACCATTTATTGTTTTGTTATAAGGACATAACTGTACAATTTACATTCATGTTCTAAGACATGTAAAAGGAAGGTTCCTAGAAAATCATGGTTTGTGACTTATGCCTAATAATCCCCAGAAACCAGAAAATAATACAAGTTACCCAGATGGATTATTCCGTACTACGAATGTGGGCCATGAATAATAGGTATGATTTTTTAGTGTTGGGTTTGAATATCAGTGATGCTTCCTACATATCCGAGTTGGATGGAAATCAAAACCCATGTAGTACGGTCGGTCTCACAAGGGTGTATAAAAATTTGATTGAAATATGTGGGGGATTACTCCTAGAGATGATTCACATATAAAAAGGATCATGAGAAATGTGTTAATTCATGATGATTTATGGGAGATTAATTTGGGGATTACTCCAAAGGATGATGACAATATTAAGGGAATTAGGGATGGATTCCTAAAGATGATATCCAATAAACTTTGGCTATGGAAGAGGCTTTGTACATATACCTATTATGGTGGGAATTAAAATTTTTGTAGTTCAAGATATGAGTTGGATTGTGAGTATGTTATGATCAGGAAAAATCTATAAGCCCGCTTCAGTCATGCATGGTGTATGACAGAAGTGGATGTTAGAGAATAATCCAAGCACACACTTTATCCTACATTGATGGAAGATTCTAAGACTACAACAAAGGAAGCCATGTTGATGGTGGGAATGGGAATAGATAAATGAAGCCTTCAATGTGAAATGAAAGTGAATATCATTTATATTGGACAAAAACACAATGAGATTAATATACTAGGGATTCCCTAGGATGGATCCCAATAAAAGAGGGAGACATTTATTTTGTTGCATGGAAAATAATGTGTGATACTCAATCCACCTATTTAGTACTAGAGGATCTAATTCGTAGAGATGAAATGGGGATGTTAGAATCCTATCCCCAGAATCCAAGAATAGGAACTTCGAAACACTATCTATATAGTTAAGGTTCAGGTGAATGTAGATATATAGACCTAGAGACATCACAAGGATCATGAGTCCCTTATAAGACTAATATGGGAACATATGCCTATATATATACAAACCTTAATGGGAGACACAGTGATATGACTTTACTAAGGGTTTGATAAGTCAAAAGATCTTGGAAAAGGCTTCATCTTAGTCAAAATTAGATAAGGGATCCAAGGAAGGAGACACTCTACCATAGGTGGATTTGGGGAGGGTTTGCAAGGAGATATGTATAGTTCTAGGGTGTAGCTATGCTGCGTAGCTCTACCTCATAGGTATGTCACATTGGTCTGCAGAGTAGAACCTAGTAATGACTGAAAAATTCATAACACCCAAGAACTAAACATATGCATTATTATAAAGGACTACCAATAATAAACCCTTGGGAGAGAATGAAATCAAATCACCATGTCTTTCCTTTGGTGTGGTAGGAAGAGCACTACCTAGGTCCTTATTGAATATAATTTTTATTGGTATCTTATTCTTTTTTGAAGAAGGGTCATTAATCAAATGTGTTGTATTTCATACTGTGAATGTATTTAAAACTTGATTATCCCATTTAATTCTCCATTATATCGTATTTTAGAGAGTTACATAAGAAAATTTTGGAGACATAGATTAAAGAACTACACAATGAGAGCTTCCAGAGATCTTAAAACTTTTTTCAGTCCTCAAATGGGTAGATCAAGGGTCCAATATATTTTCAATGAAATGGGTTATTCTAAAGGAGGTTTCCCATGGAGGATTACCATGTATCTCTATAGCGTAGCTCCACCACATAGGGGTATAGAAATTATATTGTCCACTAGGTCTTCTTCATAGCTCTAAAACCTTGGTATGTAGTATAGGGTATGTGCAATGGGTTGAATGAGAATAATGTGCCCGGATTTTCGGGATGTGGAGGTGTGATGCATAAGTCCCAGTCATAGGTGTCTCCCCAAATTCCCTTTTACTTTATGTATTTTACATCCTTTAGCTTCTTCATTGATAATTTGAAATATAAAAAGGACTTTATCCTAATCATTTGACCTTACTTATAAGTGTTGTCAAATTCCCCCCCTAAAGTGTGGATTCGATTAAAATGATGGTGGTTTCATGAGTTCAAATTCTTGCTAAAACATTATGGAATGTTAATTTAGAACTGTGAATGTCCGCAGTGTAGCTATGTCACACCGGTTTGTGTTGTAGATATGCCACACTATTCAGAGGAATAGCAATTTCTCATGATTTTGTGGTATAATTTGGAGTTGTCATTAAATACCTATGCTTTTTTTATTTTCATCACTAATAATATCAGTTTTATTCGCTCTCATTGAATAGCCTATTCGTCCAGCTTTATCGTGTTATTATCTCACATAGGTCCTGAGAAAATTTCTCAAGGGAATGCAATTTCGGTGATAGAGCTACGCCGAAGTTCATAATAGAAGGATATGCTCTAGGATCCTTGTCGAAGGTCCCACATGGATGATGTCATCAAAGGATCTATGTGGATATTTTAATTTCTCAAATTCTTATATTCATTTAAGATAAAATTTGAACATAGTAATTCAAAATCCAATCTTATTGTGGAAACATTTCTGATTATTTTGATGTAAATGGCTCACTTAATGACTGCAAATGAATAAGATAAAGTTCATCAAAACGAGATGATGAAAATTTTCGGACCAGACTATTATGACATTGTTGAGAGTACCCTCATTTTGTTTCTTAATAGATTAATTACATACTAATGTGAATGTCCAAAATGAAACTATATGTACCTATACGAGCATGTTCTTATTCATGATTTCTAAATTCTGGAATATAAGAGATATTTTCCTATGACTTTATTTGTATAACACTCTAACGATCATTTCATGAATATAATTGATAAGGTTATGATTGTTAACATGTGAAAAATCCATATTGGATACATCTTACCTCATTGTGATTGTACTCCACATATGATGGAACATGATGTAGATGCAAGGACACATTGTTATGATTAATGCATTCATGCTTAAAAATATATCATTCTATGGGATGTAAGGAAGATTGGGTCATTCATTATGGAGTAGGATTTAAACCTGAATAGATGTGTGTGTTTTTCATATGTCAGACTTGCATATAATTCAGTTAATAACTAATGTATGTGATCATTTATGAATCTATTGGTATAGGGAAATCTTATGTTTAAAAAATTGACATCATTTTTGAATTACTAAGCTTATGGAGTTCAAAAATAAATTCATTCTGCTTGACATTTGGTGTGGTTGGAATCATTTTATGGGATATCTACCAAATATCTAGGGTTCCCATTCTCAGGGATACGTATGATGAATTCATTTAACCAACAAATAAAATGGGGGTAGTGCCATGAAGAATCCACCAATGGCTCATGAATTCTTCAAAATAGAAATGAAATTTCCGATCAAAAAAATATAATCACAATAGAGATTATATTCCAATAAGAGTGTGGATGAAATATTTTTTTAGAATAAATAATAGAGAGTGTTCATACATATGGACACCCTAATATTTGACAAGATGTGGATAATCAGGGTATTTTCAGAAAATTCTAGCTGCATTGAAGAGAGGTGACTGTAATCACTATGGTTATATTGGAAAGTCTGATATCAATGCATGCGTATTCTTATCCATATTCATTTCCATGAGGATAAGCATTTACTTTCTTCCAATACACGAGTCCAGTGGTGGTGTATGGCTAATAAATTTTGTTATTGCAACCATGTTGGTAGAGGGGAAATATATTGTGTTAGAAAACACTTTATTGGAATGAATATATCACTCCCTGATATATTTTTACAATGTAAGGGCTCCATTTATACTTGAAGGACATTATAAGAGTAGTGGGGCTGGATTGCTGCACATTTTTTTCATATTTGTTGTTCAATTTAGTTAGAATCACCCATGACCGATTAACCCCATTTTTACAAAATGTCTTTAGGATTCAGCCTTTAAACATGAAGACTGATGAAGTGTTGAGTGTATTGTATGCATCAAGAGATTTCATTTTCCTTTGTTTTGGTAACCCACAAATGTGAACATTTATTAATTATATTAAGGATGAAATTTAAGACATGTGGGATTATAGGATGACATTCATTTATTGTGTGTTATAAACTAGGATTTATAGTAAAACAATCGTGGATTCTTATATACATTAGGGGTTTTATCTCTTATAAACATTTCTTCTACAATAGAGGACATTTACTCCAACATATTTTAGAAATGAGAAGAATTCAATCGCATCCCAAAATTTATGGATTCAAATCACTTTAAATACATCAAAAATTTCAATTGCACTACCTCTATCAGACAGATCAATTGGATTAAAGGATGGATATGCAAAATTGTGGGCTTCATCATACCATCAGTGGGATTTTAAAAATATAATACATCGGGTAGCATCCAAAAAAACTATTTTTGGTAGAAACCATTCTAAAATATCTACCAAAAAAAGATGATGCAGAGTCTTCAAAAGCATCAGAACCATTAAAAATCTCTGCCGAAAATCCACCAGGAAGACTAATGTTAAGGAAAAATTTTCTCCATGTAATGAGCTGAGTATTTATAGAATAATATGTTTTCATATAAATTATTATTTATTAATATTATATTGATTTTATTTTAAATAGGTCACTTTTTCTGATAGCGTACTCGACACGCAACTACGGGTTTCGTTGAAATCATATGTTTCACACAAATTTGAGATATAATGAAAAATAATATAATAATATTTCAATTTTAAAATGGTATTTAACGCATAACTATAGTATTATTGGGAAATGGACATAACTAACTAAATTATCATTAAATTTTTTTAAATGTTTTTACATTTATCCAATAAATTTTTGTGGCTTAAAATAAGAATGAATCTAATTTTTAGCATAAAAACACTAATTTTTTAAAATGTAATTTTATTGCCATTGGATGGATAACCCATATTAAAAATAGTTTTTGGAAAATTTGAATGTTTTATAAAGAAATATATAATACTTATTTAGAATAGGGTCATAAATAGTTACTTTTGATTAAATTATGGTGTTCTCGGATAAAGTTTATTTTTTAATAAATAGTGAAGTATAATGCATTTTAATCCAAAAATTCCTTTTTCATCTAATTTATTTATATAAATAGATTTTTTATTGGTTTTAAAGTATAACTGGATTAACTTTTGTCATTTAATCTAATTATTGTCATTGGATATAATTTTAGCTTTTAATTAGACAAGGGCACATGTCAATCTTTTGATATTTATTACTTCTTAAAAGATCGATATTTGGTGTTGACAATGAGACTTAATTATAAATTTATTATTGAAACTTCTGTGTTTTAAATTAGGAAAAAATATATTTCATATTTGTAAATAGTAGGTACAAATTGAGTAAATAGGTATTTTTTATTTTTAAACATTATGAATAGTATCTTCAGTAATTATTTTATTTACCAGGGTTAAAGGGTAAATATGGTAAATAATAGTAAAAAATAATATTATAATATTATTAAACTCCTTTAAAAAATTTCACAACCCTATTATATGATATATGAATAACCATAGGCTTCCTTGGGTAGATTTTTGGACCCTATAGAGCCACTTTTGTATGACAATTTGATTTAATTAAGTTTAATTTAATGTTTACGAAAATATACTATAAACATTAATCTTTTACTAAAAAATATTTTATATGGGGATATAGATGATATCTATAACTATAAAAAGTAATTATAAGGATAAAAATATTTAATACATTATGGTATTTTATTTATAATTTTTTGACCTCATATAAATTAATATATTTATGACATAATGATGATGTAGTCAATACCTTATTAATGAATGATTTAATTAAATGAGATTATAAAAAATAAAATAAATTTATTTTCAATCATTTTATATCATCAAAAAATATTGAGGGTGATTATTACTTTTTATCTTTTAATTTATGATGTTTTTTCTGAAATAATAATCATGTTAATGATTTTTAGAATGTTGTGATTTTAATTGTAAAAAAATTTGACATAATTGATTTTTAAAACAGGTAATATTTTATTGAAATATATAATAGTTGAAAAAATATAATATATCTCCACATGACATATCAAAGTTTAGAAATTTCATAAATGAACCACTTGAGGTACTGTTTTAATTTTTATTGTGACAATATAAATTATATAGTATGATTATACAAGAAGACCTTATAATAGTTAAATTAGATAACTATGGGTTAAAGGTAAAAGATAAGGTAAAATTTGTGTCCTAGAATTGTCTAGAACCTATTGGTTGAATGGTTTTCGACACCAAATAATCTTATCATTGGAATAAATGAATTCAAGTCATTTTGATACTAACAATGTTTTTATAATAAAAATATAATTTAGAACTTTACTAAAGAGCCCCTCCTCCCTCTTATAAAACGAAATCACATATAACCCTTACTCACACCTCTCATGCCCACATGGATCATCCAACCTCTTACCAAATAATCTCCTAACATAGATATCTTCCTCCTAGAATCCTTAACATGGGGAAAGGAAATTCAATATGTCCTTTTAGCTTAAATCAAAAAGTGTTACCAGATTTTAGGCAATGACTTATTTCAAGATCCATTCATTTATTTTCCCTTGTCCATCCCACTAAAAAGTATTTATTCAATTATTTTGTAACTAAATTAGTATATTCAATATAATAGGATTGGTTTATTCAATTTAATTTAACTAAAATCATACAAAACTTCATTTATTGGATTTGGAACATGTTGTTTCTGTGGATTGCGAACTACTGCCTCTCGAAACGATGATAGCTCAATTATCTCCTACCTCCACTCATGGTGAGAATTATGATGGAACTATAATTATAAATTATATAAATTATATTTATATTTTTTCTATTCTTATGTATTTTTTATTTATATAAATCCATTATTCTTTCCATAATTCCTAAATACGATAATATCATTTGAGGAAGTGGAAAATACCACCCCCTTAAAGTATTTAGACTCCTTCATGCTGTATACGGAACATATAAAGATTGAATTAGTGAACTTATGTAACATATATAACATAGATATTCTAATTTAATTATAATATCCCTATGTATCATTTATTTTTCATTCCTTTAAATATTGAAAATAAAGGAACGTAGCGTTCATGCGTACGTACAACTGACCATTTACATAAATGGTGTATTCCATTTATTATATAAAAATGGTATACAATATTAAAAATAAATATATAATATATATATAAATACATATATATTGGATATATATTATCTAAATCTTTAATATAATTCCAGAGATAATGAACATTTGACCACATGGATAATTTGTAATTATAAGAAGATCACATTCGAATCTATAACCCAATATCAAAAAAATGACCGATATTAACTTAAATAATAATGTAATTTTGATAACATTGTAATAATTGATATAAAATGAATAATAAACATGAAAAACTTTATTAATGATGTTGAAATTATCTTACGTTTGTTATTCTAGAATAACAAGGAGCTTACGTGACGAATCAGACTCAATGTATTGGAAACTTTCACCCTCCTCTTTTAATCAAAGACTTATTTATGTTATGTCTTTTTATTTACATATTTCTATGTTGGGAAATGTTCTTTTATATCATTATTTTTACAAATTTTATGTCCTTATAATGATAGAACCTTTTCTTTCTCATCAAATAATTTTATGATATTTTATGTTTTTCCCTTAGGCAGCCGAATTTCAGAAAGGGAATTTATATTCTCAATTTCCACTCTTTGGATTTCACGCATACATCATTGATTATATTTCATCAAGATTATTTTTGGAATAAATATTTGAGTATTTGTGTTTTTATTTACACATTACTTTTTTTGAATAAAAATTTTAAACACAGAATCAAACCATTGATAATTATTACGTCATGTATACGATCTTTTTAAGGGATTTTATCTCAATTTACATTCCATTTGGATTTATATATTGTTATTCAAAATTTAACTTTATATTGTGTATATAAATACCCTTGAAAAATTATATCTTGAATATATTTATTCTCATTATGTTATTTGATTCATCTAATGTTATTATGTAATTATTTTTATTCATGTATTTTCTATAGTGGTAGGGGACTATTTAACTAAAAAATTATTTTAAATGTTTTATGAATTAATCCATCAAAATCTTCCTCATTAATTTCCATGTTTTTCAAAATTGTTTTTAGGATTTATTTATATGGTTGTTAATGATTTAAAATTCTTATTCATATAAAATTTTAAAACTGGCATGAGACACTTTCATTAAAAAATATATTTATTAAATGTTTTTATGGTTTTGGAAATGGATTGATTATTTAAATTTCATTAATTTATTCATATTTTTTGTGTGTGAAATGATGATAATTTCAATCATTTATGTGTTATGATTATGTAATGGCACTTGGAAATTTTATGGGTTTTTATGTTATAAACTAAATATGGGTGGTTCTGTGATAAACCTAGGGTGTGTGAACCTGACATAGCTCTCCAACGAATTGGCTAACGTGACAGAGGTAAATGTTAATGTTTATCCATGGTGATTTTGGGAATATACAGTGATGGGTATTCCAAATGTAACTCCCTATATAGTGTTTAAAGCTAAAATTTATGTATGATATGGTTCAACATGTTACCTTTATCATTTATGATTTCATTGTGTTGTTCATAAATCATACGATTTCATGAGGTATGATAAAGTGAATATGTATTACGATTGAGAAGTATGATTTCATTGTATTTATTGAATGAATAATGTTTTATTTATTTATTTTATAACTCTTCCGGAGATTTTTATGATCATACCATGTTTTTGAAATATTTTTCACAGGGTATAATTAATGGTAAGAGAAAGGAAGTAATCGAGATAATTTATATGAAGAAAAAGAACCCTGTTTTATTTCAGGAGGTTTCTTATGGAAATTTTTTATGAAAATAGTATAATTGTAAACATTGTAATTTTTTAGATGTAATGTAATAGTTAAAAACTATTTTCTAAAACAATAATTCCGAAAAGATCATCAATGTGAATTCTTGACATAACTGAAGATTATGTAATGTATAATGTTGGGCCTTATAGATGGTATCATAGGCCCATTTAGATAACATTAGAGGATAGGGTATTATTTAATCATAAGTTACATAATCATAATGGTTATCATATTAGAAAGATTCATAGTTATTTTAGAAAAATTGAATGAGTTTATGATAACATGAATAAATATATCATAGTGTTTACCCTCCTCATAAGATAGTATATGAATATTTTTCTGATATACTCACAATAACCTTTTTAGTATTAGTAAATTGATGGATCTTGGAGGAACTAATGTACCAATGGATTTGAAAGAATCTATGATTTATTTTTGAATGTGAAACCAAATGAAATAAGATCTATAATAAGAACTCACGTGGTTATTCATAACCAACTATATGAAGTCATTTTTGACCACTCAAACAATAGTGATTTTTCTAAGTCATTATATATGATTGAAACAAATCCCCACGGAAGTTCATGTAATAATAATTATGTTAAGTATATTCGAAACCTATGTTTCATGTATATGGAAATAAACACCATTGAATGTTTTTCAAAGGGATGAAAATATGTTATTTATGTTGAAATGATTGTTTTAAAGAAATAAAATTACACATAAAAATTAAGCGTTTAATTGACTTCAGGAAAGGGAAAGTTGTTCATTACGGGGGATCAACTGGTTGTTTTAAATATGGCGTGCACGGTCATTATGATAAATGATTTCCGATGAAGAATATTATAGAATGGAAGCATAAATACCATACAAATATATGTTTACCAATACATAATTTCATTCCCATTGAAGATGAGGAAAATTAAAATTACTTATGAACGATATAGATTATTTCTAAGCACTTTTTTTTTGACATTACTGAAATCAATGGATATTATTCGTTATTTTTTGTAAAAAATTATTATAAAAGAATAAGATTGAAAAACATGGATAAAGAATCATGAATTTTCTTATGATTAATATGTTTTCATTTTAGGAATTGAAGAGTTATGTTGGAACTATGGATGATGGTATGAGTAAATAATGGGATTACATTAGAAGAATACTCTTTTTAACCCTTATGTTCAGTATAAAAAAATTTTATTTGAGGAAGAATTATCATTTCTTTTGTAGATATAGTAATAAAGAACCATTAGGGTTTATATTGTCTGGGAATTTGATGCCATGAAGGGTTATTACTTTTTTGGATGAAAAATGTGTGGTACGAGTTAACATTTGAGGTTAAAATAAGTTATCATTATTTTTATGATATTATATCATTTTGGTAATTTTTAAGAATTATATTGATTTAGGAAAAGTTAAACCTATAGGAAGGGTGAAAAACCATTCCATCCGACAAGGTCGTGGGAATAGAACCCATAACCAAAGGGTGATAACGGTGCATCACTGACCACTAGAATAAGTGATAAAGGTTATTTTGGAAGAAGTTTGCTCTTTTGGGAAACTATTAGACTAAGTAAAATAGAACCCTATGGGATTTTATTTTAAAATTAATGGTTGAAATTTTATATTGGAAGATCAGTGTTTTTATTGTTGATATATATAAATTTAGTTATTTATTTAAATGATTAACCTATCATAGAGAATATTTGATTCGATTAATTATTCTTTTAGATGATACTTTAATAGAATTCAATGTTATTTGAAGATAATTTTTAAATTTTATTGAGGAAGAATGTGATAAAATTCTTCTTGAGTTTGGGGTTTCAATCACTGTTAAGATTATATTGATTATTTTTTCAGATTATTTTGTTTTATTTTGTCTTATTTGATCTTTAGGGTATTTTTTGTTTAATTTTGGAGATTAATAGTAATATTTTTTTTATTATGGATAATATTTTGGGGGATTATGTGATATTGTACTAACCATTTTCATTTTGGTTAATGTTTGAAGGTCAGATGATTTTATAAATAATCTTGTGAGGATAATTTGATATTTTAGAAGTAGATTCTAGTGCTTTCGGCATGAAAAATCCATCGTGAATACACATCATTTGGAGAAAAGATGAGTTTGGGGTATAAATGTATTAACAGATGAAACATTATATGATATGTTGGTGTGATTCATTAGTATCATAGTATAAATAGTAATAACATTTTCCATCTCTATAAAAATTATCTTCATGAAAACATGTTATATACTTTCTTTCATCCTCATACATTTACGCAACCACAAATTTCTGGTATTCTGGTGGTTAACATTCTATGATCAAATTCCCTATCACACTCTATTAGTATATGAGAGTTAGGTTTCTACCCTATCCTTGTTTTCATACATGGAACCATAATTTGTGTTATCTTTAATGACCATTGAAATTATATTTATTTTATTTAATGTGATAGTTTCACTGATTATTTTTCATATGTGGGACTTTCAATGACGTTTTAGAGCTATATTTTAAAATTGTGAGGATGAAATATACAAAATGGGGGAAGGGTGTAACTGCCCAATTATTAATAGAATTATATATATTAATATTTATTAATATTTATTAATAAAATATTAATTTAATGTTAAATAAGAACTTTTTCCAATAGTGTACTCTACACGAAATAATGGGATTCTTTGAAATCTTACATTGTACAAAACATAGAGTTATAAAAATTATAATATTAATATTTTAAATGGATGTTAACTTATTGCTATTATATTACCAGAAATGAACATAAATAACTAAATAATTATTTAAAATGTTTATTAAATATTTTTACATTAATCCAATAAATTTTTGAGGCTTAAAATAAGAATGAATCATATTTTAAACATGAACAACTATAATTTTTTAAAAGGCATTTTCCCACCATTTGATAGTGAACACTTTTTAAATCCAGTTTTTATCACATAAATTATTTTAATTTGAAAAAACAATATTATTCATTAGAAAAAGACATAAAAATTATCATTCGATGAGATTTGTGTATTTTTCGAATAATATTCATTTACTAATGAATAGTAAAAAATAATGCATTTTAATTCAATATTTACTTTTCTTCATCTTAATCTATATAGTAATATTTCCCATTTTATTGGTTTTAATGTCTAATTAGATTATATTTTTATTATTTAATCCTATTATGTTATTTGGAAGTATTTTTAAATTGTAAATGGATATAAACACATATCAATCATTTGATAGTTATTATTTTTTAAAACCCCGCTTTTTTGGTTTTGAACATGTGAATTAATATTAAATTAATTTATAAAACTTCTATGTTTTGAATTTTTAAAAATGTATTCCATATTTGTAATCAAGTGTTACAAATTTTTTTAATAGGTGCCTTTTGTTTTTAGACATTATGAATAGTAACCTAAGTAAATATTTTAATTACCATAGTAAAAGGATAAATCTGCTAAATAAGGGTTAAACATAAAATTATTGTAATATTCCCCTATTCTAAAGCATATCCTAACCCTATTGAATGAGATATTTTTAACAATAGGCATCCTTGGGATGAATTTAGGACCCCAACGAGCAACTTGGGTGTGACAACAACATTTAATTACTTTTAATTTAATGTTAAGAGAAATATACTCTAAACATGTATCTTTTACTAAAAAGGCTCCTATATGGGGTTATATAACATATATATTAAATAGTAAATAGTCACTAGAAATATAATACTATTTAATACATTATGGTATTTTATTTATAATGTTTATCATGAAGAAATAAATATATTTATGACACAATGATGATGTAGTGATTACCTTATGAATTATTAATTTAAATATATGATATTAGAAGAATTAAAATAAATTAATTATGTCACATTTATTCCATCCACGAATATTATGGATGCACATGAATTGATATCTTTTAACTAATGATGTTTTTTTCTAATGAATCATGTTGTTATCTATTTTGAAAAAGCCATGATATGAATGGTAAAAAAATTGGCCTAAATGGGTTTTTAAAATAAATAGATTTTGATTAAATGATATAATAGTCATCAAAATCTATGATTTGGAAAATTGTCATATATAATGTTGAAAATGAAATTTTAGAACCAAAAGAGGTTCTATCGTAATTTTATATTAATTATACTAAACATATAGTATGAATAAAAAAAGACATGGTAAGAGTTATATTAGTTAACTAGAGGTTAATGTTAAAAGATAATGATAAATTTGTGACCTAGAATTATCTAAACCCAATTTTTTAATGATAATCGAACCCAAATCAGAATATATATTAAATAATTAATTGTTTTATATTTTGAAATTGGAAATTATTTAATTCTAAAATAATACATTAAAACATTCTTAAAGAACCCATCCTCCCTCTTATAAAAGGGAACAACATCTAACCCATAATCACACCTCTAAAGCCCTATGGCTCATACATAAACATAAAAAATAATCTCTAAACATACCAATATTACTAATATAATCCTTATCAAATGAAGAATGCAATTCAAGAAGGCCTTTTAGATTAAATCAAAAGGAGATTCTTGATTTGAGGTAATGTCTTCTCCCAAGCTTCATTCAATTAATTTTCTCTCTCTAACCCCTAAAATTTTGGTATTTAATAAATTTATAACAAACCCAGTATATTAAAAATAATAGGATGTTTTTTTTCTAAGGATTAAACCTACACTCATACACTAATCTCTCTACTTGATTTAGAACATACTATTTATGTGGAAGGTGAACTTCTTCCTCATGGAATAATGATTGTTCAATTTTCTCCTACTAAATCTAATGGTGGCCATTATGATGGAACTATATTTATATATGAAATATATATTATATTTATATTTTCTCTATTATTTTTCATTAAAAACATACCATTATGCTTTTCATAATGCGTAAATACAACAATTTCATTTGAGGAAATACAAACTACCACCCACTAAAAGTGTTATGACTCGTTCAGGATATACATGGAACATATAAATGTTGTAATTAATTAATATATGTAAAATATATAACACAGATATTATACATTAACTATTATATAACTAGGTATCATTTAGTTTTCTTTCATCTAAATATGAAAAAGAAATTAAAGTGGCGTTCATACGAACGTATGACTTACCATCTCCATGAATGTTGCATTTCCTTTCTTATATCCAAATGTTATTGAATTTTATAAATACATATATAATGTATATAAATACATATATAATTAATATATATGATATTTAAATAGTGAAATTTATTCTGGAGAATTATTTGTACCACATGGACAATTTGTAATTATAATATTATCATTTTCGACTCAAGTACCCTATATTGTCAAAAAAACCATTATTAAAATAAATAATTATGTAATATTTATAAAGTTGTAATAAGTTATATAATATAAATAATAAAATAGACAAATATTCTTATGAAATTAGAAATTAAATTATGTTTATTATTTAGGAAGAACAAGGAACTTATGTGATAAATCAGAGTCATGTTTAGGGAACCTATTAGCCTCCTTTTTTAATCAAAGACATATTTATGTTATTTTTTTGAATTTTTATTTTATTATTTTGGGATATATTCTTTTATATCATTATTTCTTTACATTTTATGTCCATTTAATAAGAGACCCTTTACTCTCTCATCAAGTCATTTTCTAAATTTTTATATGATGTCGTTGGGATGCGAAATTTTCATAAGGTAAATTCTGAACATAATTTCCTCTCTTTGGGTTTTATACATACTTTGTTGATTATATTTTTTAAGAATATGTGTGGAATCAGTTTTAATTTATTAATTTTATAATAGCATCATCACTTTTTGAGGATATACTTATTTAACATGTAATCACCCCATTGATAAATTCTTATGTCATTTATACGATCATTGTAAGGTATTTTTTCTCAATTTACATTCCATTGAGACTTATTTTTTGTTATAAAACAATTTACATTATATGGTTTATATAATTCTTTTTTGACATATTATATCATTTTTATCCTTATTCTAATGATATTATAAGAATTTATTAATGTTATTCTTTAATTAATTTTATTCATGTATTTTCTCATGTTGTAAGTGACTCATTAACTTAAACATTATCTTAAATGTTTTAATGATTTATTACTATAAATCATTCTCATTAATGTAAATATTTTAAATATGCTTCATAGTATTAATTTATATGGACATTAATGTTTTTAAATGTTAATTCCTTTTAACATTTTAATGTGTTATGGGACACTTTGAGTCAAAAATTTCTTTATAAAATGTTTTAATTGGTTTTGGAAATGGATTGAATATTTCAATATATTGAATTCATTCATTGTGTTTTATGAGTGAAATTTTGAGAATTTTAGTATTTTATCTATGATGATTATGTAATAGTACTTGGACATATGACATGTTTTTTATGTGATAAACGAAATATGTGTGGTTTCATGATGAACCTAGGGTGGGTGAGCCAAAGATAGATCTCCAATGCATTGGGTGACGTAAAGGAGGTAAACATTAATGATTATCTTAAGATATTTAGGGAATATACTGTTATGGGTATTCCAAATGTAACTTGATATGTAGTGGTGAAAGCAATAATGTATGTCTGCTGTGGATTCCACATGTTACTATTACGATTTATGATTTCTCTATGTCATTAAAAAATATTATGATTTGATTAGGTATGTCAAAGAGATTTTTTTTATGATTGATATGTATGATTTAAATGATTTGTATATATTTATGGACTAATGTTTTTTATAATTATATTATAACCCTTACTAATCTTTTTAAGCTCAACGGATGATTTTGAAATTTTTTACATGGTATAAGGAAGGGTTAGAGAAGGGAAGTATTCAAGATGATTTTTACCAATAAAATAACACTTTATTTAAAGATATTTAATATTATAAAATATTTGGGTAGATTATAGGAGCCTACTTTTTAATTTTTTAGATGTAATGTAAAAGTTATGGCCTAATTATCCAAAACTCTAATCCTGAAATGATCCATAATGTGAGTTCTGGAATTCACTCAAGATTATGTAATGCTTTTGGATGGGGCCTTATTCTCTAGTACTGAGGTTATCTAGTCACTATCATCAAATATATATTGTCATCCAATCTATTGATTCTTATAATGATGAAGGGTGGCATGAAGAGGCCTTCAAATTAGCGGATGTTTAGTTTTATCCATAGCCAGCTGTATCAATTAAGAATAATATATGTCTTTTAGCTATTTGGAACATGGAAATATTGACTCAAGAACTCTAGGATATATGGGAATTCCTCCAATGTAGACATCAAATAATAAATGTGGATGATATTGGAGCACCACAGATTTTCATATAGATTGGAATATATATTATGTAAATAGAATATTGAGGATATGAATACCTATATATATACAACCGATTAGCAAATCCCAACCTCAAATGAACATTAGAAATGATGGATAGGTGGATACATGACGGGGCAATTGTTTACCTAGTAGAGAAATGTTATATTTATGTTAATATTGAGAATGTATTTCCCTTTTATTTTGTTTCAATTATGATTCATCATTAACTATCATTAATCATGACGAGATTCCATTTTTCATAATAAAATTATTGAAGGATCCTTATAAATGGATCTCGAGTCACCATAATACATACTCACAAGAACCCCTATGTATACATTAGATGAACCCCTCAGGTCTCCCAAAAACTATCAAGGAAGGAATACCTTGATAGAGGTGATGGTATTAGAAACACCTCATCCACTACAATATGGTTCTATAGACCAGACAATTATTTCAGTCTCTCCACTCTCTTATGAAAACGAATTAATGCGATCATTTACATGATCCAAAGTGTTAGTAAAAAAGTAAGTATTCATGTTATACTATAGTATTATGACATTCTTGATAAGCCTTGGTGACCACCTTAATCTTATCGAATGATCTGTATCTCTTAATTCTGGTAATGGATGAAACACTAGACCTTTATGGATTGTGAAGGAAACTATAGGGGGAGAACTCATTCTCTCTAATGAATGTTTTACCTTAATAGATAAATCTCCAAGAGATGTACTGCATCTCCTTCTATTTCTATAGAGACATATTTTGTCATGGAAATATCAAATGAAAATTTTCTAGGTATCACATGTTGTTTCTAGCATTCTTTTCCCCATAACATTACAGATCTGTTTTCCATACTAATGGATAATGTGATAATCAATGTTGATATTCCTATTGCTCACTAAGAAAGTAATGAGGATCCTGGGCAATTTGTGGTAGATACTAGTGCTAATCCTAACATGGAATGACATGATGACATTGAACCTTTTAAAGCATTGATAGAATAAAATTTTAGTGAATCTAATTTGGGTATAGACCAATATTCATGGATACCTTAAATGAGGATGATTATATATCATAAAAATACATATACACTGAAATAAATGATGACAATTATACAAAAATAGATATTCCATGTTCTATATAGGATTTTGTGGAGTTCCTTAAAGAATTTAATGGACGCATGTTCTCATTGGTGTATTTTTCACGCATAATCGTTTTCTTATTGGATACTTCATATTTAAATTCAATTTCTGAAGCTTTATCTACAGATAATGTTTTGAATTTCCTTCTAGAACAAGGAATAACACTTTATCCTTCATCTACAAATGTTGACGAGAAACCAAATGAAAATCCAACTTCATAAGATGTTCTAGAGACTATTTTTATGGTGACCGGGAAAGATTAAGAGAATGATCATCCACAAGAAGTATATTATGAAACTACTGAATATGGTAATAATAAGGAGAAATCTACAGAATAATTCAACTTATTATCTGATAATGGTCATTTATTATCTTCATAAAGATTTTTTTGTTCTATAATTTTGGAGCTAACAATTATTCCAATCCACCAATTTGGGCTACTGGATCCCATGATTGAGTTTGAAGGTGAAGCTTCTGGGTTATCTCTACCAACAATTCAAGATGTAGAACCTACTACATTGAAAGGATATTATCTATGTACCTACCTAAGTGATATTATTATAGAATATGTTTCATTTAATTATAGAGTAATTGATTCAGAATTAGTGTCAGAGTATGCTCTTAGTGTTTCACATAAAAAGACATGGAAATTCATTTGGGATATAATCCTTCTAAAATCATTAGATCAGCTTCTGTAACATTTTTTATGAATTATAGAATTATCCATCATAATGGGATTTTTTGGATTTGATTTCCACCATGTTCACAATGCATTGAACGAAATTTTTTCCCAGCGATATTTGGAAGAAAAAGTGAATCTTGATATTTCAAAGGACAAAGTGCATACCATGGATAAGGTATTTTGAGTTGTAGTATCCATGGAAGAAGCTAACCATTGAAAAAATCTGATGGAATTTTATCAGAAAATTAAGGAGACAATGGGGGAAATTTCATATATTCAACAAAAAAATGGATGTTTTCCAAAATAGGTTTGGGAAACAAAACAAACCATTGGGGGAAGCCCAATTATAAGGGGTAACATCCATTTAAACTACCTAAGATACACATTTTCCGACCGAGGAGGTTGATACTGTTCAAATTACTAATCATTAATAAGTGGTTGATAAGGCCCAGGAGGCTATTCAACATGTAATGAGTCATGTATGAATCTTTTTTTAATATTTTATAATGAGACACCATTATGTGAATGTTAATCCAATTTTTTCATGAAAATGGTAATGATATTGTTTCCCATTATATATGCCATTATTCTTTAATTCAATCTATAAATACCACATCAAATATGATTTTCATTAAATGGAATATTTATTCCAGATAATCAAAATTATACAGGTTGGGATGATAGAACATTAAAATTTACCCATAATAGTAAACTTAGTAAGTGCAATCTATTTGTTTTTAGGGTCTTATTGACATCCCTTCACGATTTGTGCCTTTTGGATATTTTTATATAGCTTGATATTTCCCATACCATATAGTGTAATGATTTAGTGTGTTTATACTCATCCATTATCCAAAATCCCCTTTGTAGATTTTTAATCTGGTAAGCATTATGGCTCTTTTGGTAAGCAATTTAATGCCATGCTTGTTGGACTAATAAAGCTAATGTATTAGGTCGAATAAACTTGACCATGAATTTTGATATTTTAAAATTTAAACAAATCTTGATGGAATGGAATGTCCCAATATTTTCATAGATACATCAAAAGGGAATATTGGGTAATTATTTGATGTATCATAATAGTGGAGGTCTCCTCTAAATATAATATTACCACTATTTGAAAAACCCATTACTAGGGCTAGGTTCTACTGGTCCAAACGAGGCATAAACTATATATCCAAACAATGGAATCATTTTATTGACATGCCCATTATGTAGGAGACTCATAGAAGGAAACCTAGGGGAACATACTGTATTTCCAAGTAAAATATATCTCATGAATTCAGATATTCTATTTGTGATAAAAAAGGTAGGTTAAATTTGTGTTGTCTTAAGACCACAGTAGGTGGATTTTCTAGGGAAAAGTATTTTAAAATATAATGGGTCATTTGTGTTGATATTTACCATTAATGAGTATCCACTAAAACATGTATTTGGTGTACAATATAGGGAATATTTTTTAGATAGGGGTTTTCTAATAATCATCAATGCAATTTAATCTCATGAAGCATGGAAATTAGGTAGTTAGATTTAAGTCATGAAATAAAGACATTATGATGTGTAGTTTCAATTCATGAATCAAAGACATTATGCTATGCTATTTCATTTCATGCAATAAGGACATTTGATGTATTTAATTTAAGGTTATTATCATGGACCATTGTTTTATGAGTCTCCAAATTCTGGATAATTTTTCTTAAAACATACTAACATATTCAGGTTTGTAAAGGAATAATTGTAAACAATGATTTGAGAATTTCATGATCTTGAGAATGTCATGGAAAATGGGATAAATTTATTAGAGGAATTATTTTTAAATAATGATATTACCATTTATTTACGAACCCATTATGGGGTCTGACTATGTGGGAAAAAATATGGCATTTGATACATAACCAAACTGTGGAATCAGTCTTCTGAAAGGCTTGTCATGTTGGCGACTTATGCCCAGGCAGGTAAGGGAACATATAATAGAGTCCAGAAAAAGATCTCTTGGGTATCATACATTATATTGATAAAATCTAAAGAATGTTTATAGAGATTCTGATTTTTCCAATGGATAGTTTTTGGATTATGGAGAAAAGTTACCGAACACATAAGATATTTTTCTAAGCATGATTTGCATTGAATAGGAGGAATTGGTTCTCTATGAAGTTCTGGACCAAACCTAGAGAGTATGGTTCCTATAGTTTTGGTTCATATGACTAGGAACATAATATCATGGAAATAATGGTGTATATGTGGTCCAATTATCTAAGTTTATTTTAGTATTCTTTGAACATATGGAATAGGAAAATGTGTAAACTATGGACTTAGAGGCTTTTAGGGAGACCATAATAATATGGGAAAAAAGTAAAGAGGATAACTACATTAAAATATGGGTTCCTATATATTTTCATCAATAATTGAAGGGGAAAATGAGGGTTTTTCCATGAACGAAGTTACCAGTATTGGAAAAACCCGTTATGTGGGATGTACTATGCAGGGCTAACTAGGGAATGTGCTGTATTGAAAAATAGTGGCATCCATTGATTAAAAGGCCAATTATATATGTGACATATGCAAGGCCAGATAGGGGATCATTCTATATAGTCATGTACATAATTTTATATGTATTATATAACATTTTGACCAAAAATCAAAGAGAGATTATGAAGATCATATAGTATTCAATATTAAGAGTGTGAAATATGAATGATAATTTTCAATGCACTAGAGGAATATTTGAATCAATATTAGCTGTGAGTATGGAGTTCCTTACATCGATCTATCTCATATGAATAATGGTAATACCAATTGGTTATCTTGTAGTTTTATGTCATGTAACAATGGAAGTAAGGGCTTTGATATAAATATAATTTGATTCTCCACATGTAGATCTAACTCGTATATGGGATGATATAAGATTCTTCAAATCATGATGCATCATGGCCTAGGATTTAATGTTATGACATCAATATGTATCATATTTAAATGAAAATCAAACCACTTCTCATGCAGTATAGCATCTGGACGTGGGGATAATGGTGAAATATCATGACATGAAGGATTGTGTATTTTACCATCAAGTGATGAGGACCTATGTTGTGTATCTTATGGTATTATATCCATGACCATTGTTCACCACAAATAATAATTGGGAAACATTATTTATGTAGAGATGTTAATTACCCAATTCTTTAGCCCACGTGAGATGTACTCGATGTGAGAAACAATGATTGGTAAAAATAATATTCTACCACAC
Source organism: Viscum album (assembly GCA_963277665.1). Lineage (NCBI taxonomy): Eukaryota > Viridiplantae > Streptophyta > Magnoliopsida > Santalales > Viscaceae > Viscum > Viscum album. The sequence continues at coordinate 553,591,687 of OY728146.1, forward strand.
AATGGTATAACAAGTGAAGAATAATGGTATAAAAATTATATGGTGGCCAAGTGAAGTTATAGGACCTGGAATCATAACATATATTACTAAATAATGAATCTTTCCACATGTAGTTCTTGACAATTTTCTCATATCAATCATTTTTTGATTTGGGGAAGAGGTAATTTTTATTTAATTTCTCACCGATGGTGCATCCCAAAGAAGAAACTATAGGTATCACCTTTTATCTCACTAAAAAGAGAATAAACTAAAAAATCATGGACCAAGTCACAATAAAATTTTTATTCGTGCATAGGTAATTGAAATACTGTGTTAATTCATGAAATTTCATGTGGACCCAAGATTGATGATTTTTGTGTCACTACGTATCTCATATGTATGAGAATCAAGACACTCGTTGTTCTTGAAACATTCCAAATGCATGTTTAATTCATACACACATGGAATAATGGATATTTGTTTATTAAGTCTGGGCCCATGTTTGGAGATCTAGGTGTTTCTATATATCCCATTGAAATGATAATCATGGAAAATTTAGTTCTTTAGATCTATCTTACACCTATTGTTTTTGATCTGAGAGATGAGGGATTTTATTGAATTCAAAAGTAATGGATAAAATTAAGACACCATATATATGAAGATCAAACCCTGTATTATGGATGATTAATCTGTATAGATTTTGTTCATATATAATAGTAAAATGGGAAATAAATTTCATTATGGTCATGACTGGCATCAAGACTGGAAATATGGGAATCATTTTGTATCCCATTGGAATAAGAATCATTCCATATAATGTTCTTGAAAATAGTATTTCATGTGCAGGTCTAAATCATAAACACAAGGAATTGGAGGACTTTTATTTTATTGTGGTTGGGCACAAGATTAGATATTTGGGAATCTCTATGTATCTCATTAGAATGGGAATAAATCCATATGAAGTTCATAAAAAGGGGTCTATATGAAGATCTGATTGAAACATAAGGATAGATGGGACTCATGTGCCACTAAGGAGTAGCAATTATGTGAGTAATGATTGATCCCGGAAACTAATCATCTTTTAAATAACCAAAAATAATGTTTATTTGTGGTATCATCGGGGATTTCATAACATCAATTGAAGGAGATGTTCACCATACAATGTAATGCCATATATTGAGGAGAAATTATGTCATATAGTTTATCGTAATGTGATAAGGAAAATGATGCTAAAAATTTTAATTTCATTCAGCATGGATGAGTATGGTTGTTATGTAGTTTAATTTCTTGAAACTAGGACATTACTCAGTGTTATTACCCAAAGTATTTCTTCAAGAATTATTCATTGGTTGGAGTTAAAAAAGGATCTCCATCCATTGAGATTAGGGAATAATCTCCATTATAGTAGAACATATATATGTAATAAGTTCCTTCCCAAATTGGCTCATTATTTGAAGGCTTCTTTCTAGTTATCATCAGATTTTTAAGGAATAATACTGATTCTCAATGTTGAAATGAGAAGAGGTGAACGTTATTGTAAAAATATCATGCTATTCTATTCTGATATACTTCCATGTGATGAAAGGTATGATATCTATTTTTCTATCATCATTCCACCTCATCATATCACTTCTTATTCTATTCATCTGTAGATAACTAGTCACATATGGAAACTCATAGTAATAGAAGTCTAATTTCAATAGGAAAAACTACATAATCTCTGTATACCAATGAGCATCGAGTTTCACATGTGGTACTATGGGTAGTTGTCTTGTGTGTACATAATGAATGATGTACTATATCAGGCAATTCTTTAATATCTTTATCCCCCATTTTCTAGAGTATATTTGTAGGTTCTTGTTTAATGCCTCTATCATTCCATTGGCAACTACAATATAGTGAGATGAAGGGTTGGACTTGACATTGTTCTACTGGTATAAGATCGTTACCTCAACAGAATATAAATTGGTGTTGGTTTCTGCCAATATGGAATGTAGGGAACCAAATTTTCAAATCATATTAGCTTTGGAAATGTTAAATTATTTTGGAACCAATTTATTTGAGAGGAATTTCCTCAGTCCATTTGGAGAAGAAATCAGTAACAGTAAGAAAATAATTGAACTACCTAGATCTAGCTAGAGGATAGGTTCTTACCAAATACATTCCCCTAGTATTAAATGTCCATTATTATTTAGCTATATGTATAATCCTTGGGGGATAATGAATGAATTTATCAAGCATCTAACATGGATTACACTTCTTTGGGAAATAGTTGAAATATTGAATTATCAAATGTCGAATCTATCCAAGACATAATATTTTATTAGAAAGGCTATACCAAGATTGGTGAGAAGCAAAGGCTCTTGCATATACTTCTTTCATGATATCCATGGCTTCATCTCCATCAATGCATCTGAAACAATTTTATCCAAGCCTCATCTTCAAAGGACCTACTAATGATATGGGCCATCATTAAGAGTGAAATTAACTTCTCATCTTCAGATCTGATATTTTTTAATTCTATCATGTGGAAGTACCCCATTTTGTAGATATTCTATGATGGGTATCATACCTCCCATTGTATGACCATGTGGCCCAAAATGGGACTAATTTCATTATATTTCTCTATTCTGATTTGAACAAAAGGTGAAAGAACACAATAATTAGCAATACTAATTATTGTTTCATCCAAATTTGGATCATCCAAGGATGTGGCTGCATTTTCCAATACATAAAAAGGGTAATTTTATGACCATGGAAGATAAAACAATATTTTTCCTAATAGAAATACTTCCATTAACCTAGTACATAAACACACAAGGGAATTGGATACTTTTTTATAATGACATAATCCCTATTTATTTGTCAAATAATCAATTTGGAATCACCATTTACCTCTAGGTAGTCCTCTTTTAATTGGAGTGCTAATTCCAATAATATAATGAGAGATTGATAATATGAATCATTAATGACACCAACTTATATGAATAGAAAGGAATATGGAAACACATACTTATCTAGGGGAGGTAATTAGAATTCCTAACCCAATTTTATAGAGTTTCACGTCTTCCATTATCTTCCTTGTATGACTTCTAGAAGAACAATCAATGTACATTTTTCATATTCTTGGACATTCTTGAATATAGAGGATTTTTTCCTCAAGAAAATAAGTATTCAATATTGTCTCTTCTATAAATGGGTTCTTGGAAACGAATTCTTTTCAACATTTGTTTTGTCATTGTTTTGGGGCACAAACTATATATCAAGTTATTACAAAATGACTACCCACCATGCTAGACATCCTCTAAACATAGGAAGACTGATGAAGAATTTGATCTGGTTATTCTGAGATACCAAGTGAACCTCAGGATGGTAAAAATAGTTTCTTTATTTTTGAAATGAAAATATTAATTTTAGGATGCTTTTCTCAATATTTTACTGTCATTTCTCTACATTGATCTATGTTCGACCGATATAGTAAAGGTTGTTTTCATTACCATTATCATTATATTGTGCAAGGAAAAAACATAGTGATCTTTCTATGGTCAACACATTAATAATGAGTGGGATTCCTTAAATAGGTGCCATCAATTCATGTTGTATGAAGAGGTATTTATTGAGGATACCAAATTATTTTTCATATTTATTGGTCCATTATTATGTGATCATTTTCTTCATCAATTTGGATAAGGTAATACACATTCCTACCAAATTGGCTATGTAGAATAGAATATAGGCCATGTGTACTTGAAATCATCTATGAAATTTCATGTATTGAGGTTGTTTCATTCCTAGAATATCTTTGGCCTTTTCAAGTTCAACTTCGATATGATAAATGCATACAATAAATCTAAAAATATTCTTGAGGTTACCCCAAATCACATTTTAAGGGGTCCATCTTCAAATTGTTTTGTCAAATAAGGTGAATATGGTCTCTATTTCAACCAAGTGTTTATAATATAATCTAGTCAAACCCACCAAAACAAACACATATAATTCAATGAACATTCCCATGAAGGGTTTGAAAATGTGGGGCATTAGATATTAAAATGTCACATCATCATTTTTCTAACCAAAAGAGAATTACCTGATAGAAAAAAATGTGTTGAGGGGATCTAAAATCTGTACCTTCCTAATCTGATAGGGCTAGTCAGAATTGGTAATTCCTAGAGTATCCATCCATTAAGGGGAGAGTTTCATTGAACGTTATTTCATTAATAAAATTTTCATTAATTAAAACCGAAAATTCATTTTCGGGGAATTTTTTTTGAGATCATTGAAATCAATGAAAACTATAATATGACCATTCTTTTTTTTCACTGGGAAGATATTATCCATCCATTTTGGATATTTTAATTCTTTGATATAGTTATCTTTGATAAGCTTGTGGACAACAGTCTCAATTTTGGAGGCTGGAGTAGGGTGTGTCCTTATTGATTCTTGCATAAATCCACAATGATCTTCAAGAAAAACCAAATTATGTGTATCTATGATGAAGTCACATCTTGGATTTTTAGTATTGTTCCAAGAAAACACATTTGGGTGTCTCTTTTGAAACAAAGTGTATACATATTTATCATTAGAAGTCATGGTCACACTAATTAAGGTGGGTGTGTATCTTCTTTTGTCCCCAAATTTATTTCATTGAGTTAATCCATAGTGATGTAGACTCATTCCTTGAATGTCAGAGGGAGGTGGGTGTGTATCTTATTTTGTTCCCAAACTTATTTCATTGAGTTAATCCATAGTGATGTAGACTCCTTCCTTGAATGTTGGACGGGAATCGCTGATATGTTATTCTTCATCCTCTAACTCATGTGTCACTTCATGTGTTTCTACTTGAAGGGTATGTGATGATGTGAGAATCTTAGAGATAGGGGAGGATTCCTGATTTGGAAATCCTAATAAAGAGTCAACCATTTCCGACCCTACTAGTGATGATGTGTCTTCTAGTAGAATTGAAGAGAAAATGATGTGTTTGGAATCAATATTCTGGTTATATTCTATTAATGAGCCAAATTATTCTAGCATGACTAATGATGTAGATACATTCATAAATTCAAGGGATGATGTGAATCTCCATTTATCCAAGCATTCATCAATGCATGAAGAATTAATGACTACTCTCATGATTTAAGTCACAATTTATACAGTATACATTATTGATGCCACTAAACATGTTCTTATATTTTGGACAACCTTATCAATTGGTTTAATAAGAATCACATAATCTATACTCTGATTTTTTAATGGGTTAGCTGGGATATTTTCTAAATCATTCAGAGCAATGATTCTTGTTCTGTCATTTTCCACAGACCATAATCCCCTTGTGTGATAGAATTATTATTCATTATACTGATAATCACATGTTTTTAATGATGATTTTTCACCATGTATTGTCCCAATTTGGCCATTTAATAAATTCTTGAGTCAATGGTTGTATAAATAGGGAATGGCCACATGTTGATGTAGCCATGGCCTTCGAAGAAGAATTTTAAATGATATGTCCTATCTAACAACAATAAAAATATGAATTAGATACAATATCCCCAAATTGAGTTCATAGTGTAATCTTGCCATGTGGATCTTGTTCATCCCTTTTATAACATTGTAACATCAAAAAATAGGGAGATAAATCATATTCAGTGAATCCCAATAAATGAAGTGTACAGTTGGGAATGAGGATGACTCTTGTTCCATTATCAGTGAAGTCTCATCATATGTATACATCATTAAACAATCCAGATAAATACCAGGACCTAATGTGTCCATGTAAAACATCATCCTCATCTTGATTCGTGAAAGAAATAACAACATGACATTCCTCAAGATCCTTATTTATACGGTTAACCTCGGCAGAAAAAACCTCATTTTCAATATCTTGAAGACTAGAAAAATACTCAATAAGTTCTTATTGTTGGTCTTTTTATTGATTCAAATCATCCAAGATTGATCACATGGTTGGAACATGGGCTATTTGTATCAAAACATCATTCTTCTAGTCCAATGTCTTGAATTTTCTATAATCGAGATGCAGTTTTTCATGTGCATATGATGTTGATGATCATGAGGTAGATTGATCATGTGTTCGAGTTGAAGTTGGAAATACTACTTCTAATAGTGGATTAGACTAACTATGACTACTTACCTAATAATATATTTTTTGTATAGAATCTAATAGGTCTTCTAAGATGATCATGTGGGACAATATCATGTCATGTGTGGGAGTGTTCCATTTTTCATGTTGAGCCTGTAGAAAGTATCTCACTAAATTTTCTACATCATAAATGGTTTGAGGAGTGGTGAAATTAAAATAGTGGCTTTTAACATATCCATGTCTTCCCCAGAATCCATCACCCTGCCTTCTTCCCATAGTTCACCTATCATTTATAAGGAATTTAGGTTCATAACCAAAATCATCATTTGTATAGGGGTATGTTATGTGGATACATTCAATGGAACCAAGGATTAATTCCTCATCTGATGAATAATCTATTTGAAATGTTAACTATTTTTGTGTCATTTGGATGGGAAATGTCCTAGATTTTGCGACAGTTATCCTGAAATATTCAATAGTCATAGAAAACATGTTCATGAAAAAAATTCTACTTCTTATGATTTCTTTTAATCCTTCTAAATATGTTTCTTCTTCTAGGATTGACTACAGAAGGATTACCTTTGGATGAATATGACTTTGGTACAACAGAAATGACAGGGGTAATAATAGTTTGTTTTAGATGTGTTTGTAGAATGAAAAGAGATTGAACGATCCTTTTCCTAATCATCCAATCATCATACATCTATGTAAATTTTCTTTTTTACTTCCTACCATCCGCCTTCTTCATTTTGATCAGTATAAGTAAAAGATGCTACTTAGGATGAATAAATATTCGGTTTCATTTGTCAAGAGTCCACCATTTTTTACAGAGTTAATTGAAAACAAAAAATACTAAATAGGGTGCCCAAAAAATTTATGAAATGAGAAAGAATTTGGGAGGTCTTCATATCGTCATTTATTCATTTTTTTAACATTGGAAACTATGATAGTTTTTTTTCCAATAATGAAATGAACTGGTAACCTGTTCATTCCAAAGAGATTATAATTTGTTCTATAATTACTTAGATTATCTTCGCAATTGATCTTATGGATCATATTGACGAGGAATCCATTTCTAAAAACACTCAGTGGTGGTTCTATATGTTACGATGAAGGCCTTGATGTAGAAGTAGGTATAGGTTCTTTCTTGAGTGTAACTTTTGCAACATATTTTTTCCCTATTGTCCTTCCTGATGATAATAGGATTATTAAAGACCAAGATTTATTATATTCAATGGAATTATACACTTGTAGGGTGATTGAAGAATTGTTTGGAAATCCTATTCTGTATTTCATAGTCTTCAGTGGTGTACATAGCTCATCAAAAATATTTTCTAAAAAAATTGGAAAGAACTCTCCTCGAGGGAGATGCAAGATTAAGTTATATAATTTTCCTTTCCATTAAGTAATGAAATAAAAAACTCTTTCATTCACAATTTTTTATGTTCGTAATATCAATGATTGTTTTATTATGTTGTGTTGAGATAAATTGGGAAAAGAATTTCTGTTGGAGGTCTTTCCATCTAGTAACTTATCGAGATTACAAACACATATACCAGAAAAAGGTCATCCCCTATAGTGATTTCAAAAAACATCTAAGCATTACTACTTCTTGTTGCTTTGGGGTCTCTATCATGGGATCACAATGAGAAACAAAGTTTCTTAATTTCTAATCCCTGTCTACCAAACCATTAATGACCTGAAATTTCATGTTCAAAAATATTGGTGGGTATGGATTAGATCTATCCATTCGGTGTAGGCCTTCCATTCTGGTTGTACTAGTGCACGCTATTATTCCATAGATTCCAATCAAAATGTTAGCTCCTCAATTGTATAAATTTTAATTTGGGGAATATTTGGTTAATCTGGGACCATTATATGTATATAATCTAGAGCATTAACTGGTTCCATGATTGGAATATACATTGGTGGTATAAGTAATGGTCTTTATCTTGGATAACACATGGGGACAGACTTGTAATTATATGTTTGGTCATGTTTTCGTTTTTTCTCTAATGGAGAGAATTCATTATCTACATTTGTAGTTTTAGCAAACCCTGTTGGTTGTGGACTTCTTATTTTATTTTCAAGATGAAGATCCTCTTTTGTAGCATGTAAGGTTGGGATGCTACTTTAGAGTGACTCCAAATTGAGTCTTTTCAACTCCTTCATATCCTTGTCTTTAGGGGAAAAATTTCATCAAGATAACTAGATTGACCTTCTCCAGTGGATAAGAGATACAAGATCTGAACATTACCATAACCCTTATTATATTCCTTTTAATGAGGTGGGATTTGGTTGCTTGAGGGAATACCAAGATTCATGGTAAGCCTTTGATTTTGGCTGTGCACAACTCCTTCATATTCATCGGTGTATGCCACATTATGAATAATAACACCATCCTCTGACTCCCCTGAACTGGACTTTTTTTCTAGAGGTTCATCCATAATGGGAATAATTAAACTCAATGAAACATAATTCATTAATGAAAATATATCAGTATTTTCATAAGATCATCTCCTAATTTTCCCACCGCAAGACTATTTTCATATCTATGCTGAATTACCAGGAAATATTTTATGGATAGTAATCTGAAGGGAATCCTTGAAGAGTAAAATTGTTCATTCACATTGTGGATTTATCCATAATTGGGTGAATGGTGACATCCTCTGACGATGGGATTGCAAATGTAAAAAATCCCCCCAAATCTGTATTCTAGGTTGATTCATGTTCTTCTTCGTCAACCCTTCATGATATATTTATTGAATATGAAGGATGGGTTAAAGAATCCCCCATTCTTATAGGATGGGGTGGCACCGAAACTGATGTGGCTAATATTAGTGTAATTATTTTCTGATTTTATGAGTTCTTGTCAAAATATTTGTTGGGTGCATTATCAGAAAACCACTTAAATCACCTTTTTCAAAAGGCCATTTTTCTATTTCAGACATTTACACAGTATGATGGCGTAGATCCTCTATATGGGAGGCCGACATAATGTTCTTAGATGCTTGGTACAATAGAATCTTGACATCTTTCTCACATTAGGCCCAACATTGGTGAAAATAGATCGAGGCATGTTCAAAATGATCTTATCTTTGGTTCTAAACATAAATATTTTTTTGTAGATGGACTGGGGAAGTAACATTGCATGAGACCACATTTGGTGGGCTTTGCTGATTTTAGAGTGTCGTGAAATACAATTCTATGTGTTCACCCCATCCTCTGATATGAACACTATATGGGGTTTTCATAGTCAATTGTTGAAACATAATTAATGCATTGAGGAATGAACATTGAAGTGGTCCATGTTGCTTAATGACATTTGGATGTCATGAAAACTGGAGTGATATCAATTGAATTAGGTTCTATAACTATTTTATTACATTAAAATGATTTTGATATTAATTATATGGTAACACATTGGATTTCAGATGACAAAGAGTCATCAATATGTTGAGGTGGATTTCATGAATGCAATCTTCTACCATGAATCCTAAAATGTGTTATTTAAAGGATTCAAATGATCAGAACATGACTTGTATTTCACAGATCGCTAGTTGTTTTTTCATATTGAAAATATCCTCCTCATAATTTTTTAGAGGTTTTTTTATAATTTTCCGACTATAGTGGACACTTATCAATTGTTTTATAAAAAATAATAAGATTAGTTGGTTTTTCATCTACACTATTTTCAAGAAAATGGCATAACATAGGATTAGAGAATGACCATAGCCTTGGGATGTCTTCTAGTTTAGAAATTATTTCACCTTCTAGTAACAAGGAATCATGTATGAATAGACATTTATTTGGAACTTCCACAAGTTTGGTGGGCAATTCCATCACTATACTATCAATTAGATAAATTTCTATATAATTTGAAATACCACTATAGTGAGAACATTCACCATGAATGCCATCATGGGGAGGACCAGCACAGTTGATTACTTTAATGGATAAATCCTTCTACCTTTTTTTCTCCTCGCCTAATGGAGGGTTACCACGACTCTCATTCATAGATTGATTTTTTAGATTGACTGATTTGTAATGAAACAAGCCTTTAGGATGGAAGGCCTAAGGAGGATTTCTAGAATTACTGCTACTACTCTTAGAATTTTGATGTCGGAGGGTTGGATCTTGAGATACAACAGATAAATGTATGAGATATTCATGAACTCCTGCATCAAAAGAAACCAAATCACATAATGACTCCGGATTTTCCAGCTATTCTTGGAGATAAATATTCATAGATGTTCTCTTACACATAAATAAGAAACTGTACTAGGAGAAGTGGTTATCATTGTTAGGGGTATATTCCTTTCTTGATGTGGCCATCATAATTGGCCAATTATCTCCAATTTGAACTGGTGTATGTTCAAGATCCTATTATTCATATGATATAGGGGAGTATTTCCCATACCCCTCTTTTACGGGAAGAGACTTATGTATCTACTATGAAGAAGCATTCAGATGAGTCATCCCATGTCCATGGATAGAATTATGTGTCATACCATATGGTATTGCTGATGATTATGTTATTATATTTTAGAAGGCTTCCATGATATGTGTAGGAATTTGTGTCTCCACTTTCATGATTTCAAAATTGTGTATTGTGACTTCTGAGGATGGAATGGTAATATAAAACCATAAATATCTAGAGTATGAGTATGTACTTTATAATATCATCACTTTACTACTAGTGGATACTGACAATACTCATGTGTGGGGGCTGAGGGTTGATTCTTCCCCATGATTTTCAACGGAACATTCTGACTGACTTCTCAGGGTGCTTCCAAACAAGCTTTTTTGTAGGAATGATGGATGATGGTAGGTGTATGTGCCAACTAGCTAATTTTTTTTCAATAATTGTCCAAAAAATTCCTTCAATGATGACAGATTAGATTGTTGGAAGGCTTTTTGACTAAATGTAGGTGTATATTCCAGTTTACATGTTTCTACCACATATTATTGGCGGAGTTCCTTTAATGAATCCAAACAAGTCTACTAATTGGTTGATTGTTTGTAAGAATGTGTATGTGATTTCTCATGGTATTCTACCATATATGAATGGAAGAACTTGTTTTTCACTGCAAGACGAGACATATTTCTAGGGGATTAATGGTGTATAAGTGTTTTTATATGTTTTTTTATTATAAAATGTTGGGATGATGGAATTTTCTATAGGGGGAATGGGTGAGAACATGTTACATGTGGGCTAACTATTGTGCTCAGCTATTTGTCTTGCATGCCTTGGTCTGAGGGAAATGGGAAGGACAACCCAATATAACACTCTCATAGTAATGAGGGTTCTTTACTACACGACATAGGCAGTGGTGATTGTTAGGAGGAGTCCTTGGGAAAAACTCCTCTCTCCTCGGGATGAGGTAATGGATGGAATCTTGGTTGACCTCCTTAAAATATGGGAGGGAATGGTGATTTTGTTCCATGAATAATCTCTTGAAATGGTTGAAGATGTTGGTTAGAACCATCTTTTTTTGAACCATTGTCCATCATTGGTCGGACAACTGAGGGTTATTCATGATTTGGTGGGATTTTTGGGAAGCCTCCAAGGTTGATATAGTAATGTGTTGACCATAATCTCATACCTATGCATTCTAAACTGAGTGTTGAAGATGTTGAGTTAGTGATGACATCCTTCAAGCAGATGTGGATTCAACTTGAGTCGTAGACTGGGCATTAATGTGTTAAAAGTTGAAGAACCCATTTGAAATGAAGGGATTTATTGAAAATACATTGCATGAATATATGTAAAATACAAACAATGATCTATTTTAAAGCATCAAAATTTAAATGAACACATTCATGATTTATTCCCCTATCCAGACCTCCTATATTAATTTATTGGGGATTGAGATATGTATAATTATATCAACTTGATTATGGATTCACATCAGGATCCCCATTCTTATTGCATATGGGTACAATCAAATGGTCCTACCAATAATAACTAACAATCTATTTTATAGAAAATTTCATCGAGTCACCTCTTACCATTGTTATGGATTCACATTGGGTTCAACATTTTTTTTGGTTTTTAGGAAAAAATGTGTTCAAGTTAGGAATCAATACTTTTGAATAGTTTCAATGATTTGTTTTATGGAACTGGAAACATCCAATGTTGTTCTGTTCAAATGGACTGACTTTCTTAGGGTCAGAATTCGTGAAGATTATACATTTGGTTCTTAAGAACACAAATAGGACAAGAGGATGGGTGGTTAGACTCATCTCAACCTTTTAGGGGGAATTATTTTCTACTTCTAGACACTGTTATAGAATAATGGTATTTTCATGATTCATGATTAATTTACAACATATAAATTAGGTTTCCCTTGATATTTGGAATTAATTATTTCCATGTGAGGAATTTAGAATCATTCGTATGTATTTGAGGTTCTTCACTAAAAACGATTATCCATTTGTATTTATGGTTCTCCATCATTTCTACCAACTCATATACTACTTATAGATCATTTATTAATTACTACAATGATGATTCATTTTAAGCCACTAAGTGGGGAACGTTGGAATTTATGGTCATACAGGTAGAAATTTTTTTTTAATGTTGGGATAAAACCCGTATAAGGGGTACCAAAGTATCTTTTGTAATTGAATTAGAAACCATATAGTTTGGTTCCACTTAATGTGACACAATATACCATTTATGTTCATGTCATAAGGACATAAATGTACAGTTTTATGGCATGTTGTATAAACATCCAAGCAAAAGATACCTAGTCAAAACATGGTGTGAGACTTATTCCTATGAAACCCAGGGAACCTACGAAGGATATGAGTTTCCATGATTTATAGGACGCTACATGGAATATAGATCGGTATTAAAATGGATGATTTTGGAGTGTTTGGTTTGAACTTCCAGGAGGCTTCTGATGTATCCCACTTAGATGAGAATCTAAGCCCACATAGTTCGATATGTATCGCAGGGGTATACAACCCTTTGAAATTAATATTTTGGGGGATTACTCTAACAGAGGATACCATTATAACAAGGTCTGTGAGAGATGTCTTAACACATGGGGATTTAGGGGGATTACTCCAAAATAGGGTTCTCAGGTTAATCGAATTAGGGGTGGATTTATGAAGAGGATATCCAGTGAGATTGGGCCATATGAAGGCTTCATACGTATACCAATTATGGTGGAAATTAGAGTTTTCATAGTTCATTATATGATGTTTCTTGTGTGGATGTTGCGATCATAAAAAGTATCTAATCCAACGGGAGTCTTGTTTGGTGTGAGAAAAAAATGATGTGAGAGATTCAACCAACCAATCACTTTCTCCAACACTAATGAAATATTTGAAGCCGACTACGAAGGAATCTAAGGCAGTAGTGGGCTTAGGCATGGAGCAAAGAACCAAAAAATTTGAAATGAAAGTGAATATCATTGGGTCCAGCCTGAAAGGATAGGGTCTTTTTCTATGAGGGGTTCCCTTGGATGGATCACAAGATAGGAGGGATAATTTTCTATTAATGAATGTAAATGAAGGTTTGACCCTCATCCTCCCTATAAGGAAAACGAGTTTCTAAATCATAGAGAATAAAAGTGGAGGACATAATGTTATCCCAAGAATCCAAGAATTAGAATATACCAACGTTGTATCTTGAGTTGTTGTCTACGAAACTATAGATATACAGACCTATAGACATACCAAGGATCCATACTCCCTTATAAGAAAAATTTGGAAACCATAGAATGTAGATTTACAATCCCAAATGGGAGACACACTAATATTACTTTCCCAAAGTTCAGATATGTCAAATCATTTTGGTGGGGGCTTCAAATTAGTTCCTTTCTAATAGGGGTACCACAGAAGGAGATACCCTACCATGAGTGGGATTGAATATGTTTTACATGGAGATATTCTTTGGTCATAGGGGTAGCTATAAATCGTTCATCCACCACATAGGTAAGTCACGTTGGTGTGCCATGCCTGACCTTGTAATGAAGTAAAATTGCTTAACACATGAGAAAAAAAACCAATGCAATATAAAAAATAAACACATGGGTGAGATTTAAATTTAAACGCCCAAGGTCTCCTTTAGGGTCTTTGGAATATCCTCATATAGGTCCTTAAGGAATAGACCTTGATTATGTAGCTTATTCAGTATGGGTTAAGGATCATTAATCAGATGAAGTTTATTTTAATCTCTTAATTGGTTTGAAACATTCTTATCCCACAAAATTATCTTTTCTCTCAAGTTTTAGAGTGCTACCAGAGAAAATTTTGGGGACCTAGGTGAAAGAGACATGAAATGATTGCATCAATTTTTCATCCAACTTTTTCCAGTCCTCAAATGTGGAGACTAAGGGTCATATTAATATGAATAGAAGGGGGATGGTAGAAAAAAAGTCATATGTGGATTTATACTACATAGCTCTACAATGTAAATCCTCCGTGTAGGGGTATATACATTATATTTTCATGTATTTATTTTTCATATCTCTATAGCATAGTTCTGTGGCATAGGGGCTTTTAACAGGGTTGTGTGAGAAGAATGCATGTTGGTTTTCTAAATGCGGAGGTGTGCTACGTATGTACCTAGTATAGGTGTCCCGTGTATGTCTCTTTCACTTTATGTCTTTTAATTTCTTTAGATTCTTCATTAATACATTTAAATATCCAAATGAACAATTATTAATATTTTCTCTTCTTATGGACTGTCAACACAGATGTATATAAGTGAAAAATTATAATAAGATGTCTTGGCCTCACTAAGAGTAATCTAGTACATGACAACAGGCCTTGTTGAACACCTAGTTTGACACAACCGGGAGATATTCTGTAGGAATTCATGAACAATTCCTCCAAAAATAAAATGGATGTTTATATAATATGGATATGAATAACCAAGAATAAAAAAAACATTCCTCTATTTTAAGAAATGTGTCTTGATTTAGACATCCAATAATTACTTTTTCATGATTATGTGGTTTTATTCTATTATATATGTTTATCACACCTTGATTTGTTTTAGTTAATCGAGTACATAAACAGATCAGGTTTAACATTAAATATTCTAGAAAATCTAGTGATTATGACAAAAAAATTGTATATTTATTGTAGAGAACAATATTATGATTATAAAAAATCATATAGCATGATATATGATAAAACATGTAGACTTTGGTGATTTTCATTAACATTTTACATAAGAGTAAGAGGAAATTTTATTAATGGTCTAATTTAATGGAGAAAAAAGAAAAAAAATACTTGGATTTATAAATGTCAAAAAGAATATGGTATTCCCTTAATAGAAAAACATGTTAGTTTATGTGAGATAATTTTTTTTATCAGAATGACAGAAAAATATTATATGGATGTCATATAAAAATTAAAAAAACATTTTGTAGAACTATACTGATTCTTAGGACAACCACTTATGGTTTACCATAAAATTATACCTCAGATAGTTTTTAGATAAATACAAGGAATCTAGGACATTAATAGAGATGTAAGTAACTTTTTTGTTTTATTTTTCCATATAAAAATAATCATTATGGTTTTAGTGAATATGATAGGGGAATTTGTTTTCTTTTTTAAGTGGGTGAGAGGACCCACTATAAAATTTCATAGTAGACCAAAAAATAAAAAATTAATTCTGATGAATAATACTTAAAGGGAAATATATTATATAATGGGATATGATAAGGATGATATATGAAAATCAAAGTCTATTTTGACATGTTTAATTTGACGAAATACCTGAATATTTTTGTTTAACCACCAGTAAGCTCATTATTACATAAACCATCTTAATATGTTTTTCAACCAAAAACTATAAATATACTATTTATAAGATTATAATTGGACCAAAAAACGGAAAGGTATGACATTTCATTCGATGTATTCTCATAATAATCCTCTATCATTATTTTCATGATTCTAAAATAATTTAATAAAATATTATTCAGCCTAAATTATCAATAATGACATTTATGACACAATTCATTTCATTTGACCATAAAGTCATGATAATAATAAATAATTTATATTTTAATAAATTTAAACATAAATAATTCTTCATTATTTAATATTAAATTCTTGTTTAATAAAAAATCATCTAAAATATATTAGATTTAATTTTATTATAATTATTTACCTTTAATTTTATTCTATTTTCAAAAGCACTGTGTTATAATTTAATAAGAATTTATGGTAACTGTAGAATCAATGAAAGGTAAATTTTGTCACAAAAATTAAAATTATTTGAGTATAGATAAAAAAAATTTAATATTCATTCAAAATCATTTCATCCCTATGTGAACATGTATGTTATATTTAATGGAAAGAGATTAACACTATGGCTTTTTTCCTTCCTTAAATTATTATATAGTCCAATTTCATGTAAAAGTACATCATAAATTACTAAAATAAATGAATAAAATTCCATGATAATAAATAAATTCATATACATGAATTAATATGAAAAATGGTGTCTTTATCAATTAGTTTTAACCTTATTTAACCAAAATTAACATTTTACCATATTGACAATTTCTTGTATTTAATATTAATTTTTCTCAAAAATTATGTTGAACTAATCAAATAATATTAATTATGATGATTAAAAACATTGAGTCAATTTTTTCAGATTAAATTCACAAAATTATTAGAATTTAATTTTATAAATGAACCCACAAAATGTAACAAAATATATTTTATTTAATAAATGTAATCTTCATCCTTAAGATTATTATACACCAACACTACGCTTATTAATTATAATTGAATGAATTTAGAGTCATATTTATTCATATCTATAATATATATATATATTATATCTAAATAATTCTTCATTAAATTATATATTAATTAATTTGAATGGATAATTTTTATTCACTTGAAAACAGTATGATGATAACCGTGCTTTATAAAATCAAAATAAACTTCTAATAAAATAAAGAAAATATATTAAAAAATTAAATTAGATAGATTATTATAGATAATATTTTCATTTTCAACTATAATAAATAAATAAAAAAATATTATCTTACATTTCAATTAAATTATTTTATGAAAATAAATGACAGTAATTGACAAAATGGGAATTTTAAATATTTACTGAAAAATGTATCATTTTAGAAATATCCAAAAATATTAAAAAAAGATATTAATTATATTTTAATGAAAAAACAACATTAATTTTAATAATAAGTTTCTATAATTTTTTAAAAATTAACTATAATATTTTCATACAAAAAAAAATATTTTTAGGAAAAAATGTTTCGTTGAATATAATGTATTCATTAAAAAATTATTATTTCATAATCATTTATCAATATATTTATATTATGTAGTAAAATTAAATATATTTGACAATTTTTTTCCAATTCATATCTACCAATTGAAAAACATGTTTATAATAATCATAATTAAATAATAACATTTCGTAGTTCATTTTGGCTTGATATATCATGTCATATAAACTATTGAATGTAGTTTTATATTTAAAATCCACCATTTTTACATTAACTTTAAACAAAAACATAAAATAATGAAAAAATATTTTTAAAAATTAAACTTTCGAGATGTTTGTCAAATTTTTCTGAATTAAAAATAATCCATTTATAGTTATTCATTGTATAGATTCTGTTCAGAATAGTGGAATATGATATTGATGTGTTTAAGTCTTACTTTTTTCACTAAATTCATTGATAAATTGGTAGAAATTTATTTATCACACCATGTAACTAGTGAAAAATATACCTTCACTCACATATCCTTGGGTTGGAACTTTATCCAAATAATTTAATATATATTATATGATAACAATTCAAAATTTATTTTAATTATTCTCAATTTTATCCTTGATTTGTTCATATAATTCCATTATACACAATTTCTATTAAGAAAAATATTCTACTAGTACTGTGATTATGGTCATAAATGGTTCTATATTAATGTAGAATACTATATTGATATAATTGATTATATTACAATACATAAACCATAATACTATATTTAAAAGTTTTACTCATACAATGAAGAATTCTCTCATTTTTGATTAGATGAGAATGTTACATATCTAATTAAAATATCATGATAAGTAACAAATAATAAATTATATTTGGTAAAGTATCTTCCAAGTTTAATAAAACTCAAAACCATCATTGTAAATTAAATTTGGTTCATTTCATTTTCATCATTATACTATTACAATTTTTGTGTCAAAAAATATAAGATAAGTTACCACCATATGGTTCTTAATGAAAAAAATATAAAACATTTAGGACAATACATCTCTTGTAAATTAATAATGTTACGTCAAACATTTTTCAATTGAAACCCTATTCTGATTTTTATTTCTTATGCCATATTTAGGGAAAAATATTTAATCATTTGAGACTCGTATTCAATATAATCAAGACAGTATTCTTTGAAATTATTTTATAATTATTTTATGTGATCACATTAAATTTAAGTCCAGTTATCCTCCTTAATATAATATTTTTCTAATTTTAAATTAATTTTATTCAATAGAGGAATGTTTATAAATTGATGTACCTATATAAAGTGGATATTCTTATTTTATCAATTTTCTTTTATATTCATTATAAAATTTGAAAAAAAATTATACTACATGAAATATTCTAGTTAGTTAACAGATAATTCACCATAAATATCTCTATTAGTAAATTCATAATTATTAACAATTTTCAGTTCCTTAAGCAATTAATGAGATGCTATCAAAATTAATATTCTAATATTTTCCATCAATTAATCATGAGACAATGTTTCATCAAATGGCGTCAGCTTCCACATGTGAATACCCCATGCATATGAGCCATAAACTATTCCATGGTAGCTGTACTTTCACATTGGTTTGGTTTTGGAACACCAAATTGATGTTTATTTCATTGTTACTCTTTATTTGTAATTTATTTTAATAGTTTAAATCATTTTAAATTCTTATTACATAAATTATGTAATATGATGATTTTTTTAATTGAATCACATATATATAGTATTACACAACATTAAATAATATTAAATATGAAATCTATATATAATACTAGGATATAATCAATAGAGAATAATTCACACAACAATGTAAAATCAAAAAACTCTAATTCTCCCATGAATATCACTATTATAGAAAAACTTAAATAATAATCTTTTTGAATAAGATATTCAATTTTAAACCAAAATGTATAAAATTTATAATAATTAAAGTGAATTATTAACTATGTGAATGGTGGGGTATATATTGTTTTTAATAGGTATTGAGTATGTTAGTATTATATTATTTGGAAACATGAATGTTGGAAATAATGATCATTGTAAATTATGACAATTTGGCTACATAAACATTTGAAATAGTGACTATTTAACATTATGTCCATTTCTATTAATTTTACCACAATAATTAGTTTATTTAAATGTTAATTAAAATACATAATTTAATCATTTTGGAAAAATGACTGGCTCAACTATCAGGATCATATATTTTGAATCTTGTTAATCATAACATGGAACTATGAATGAATCCTTGAGGTTCATACATGACCAATATCTTGTATATATTCATAATGAGTTAAAAAACAGAATCACATTCTTTAGAAGTTCAACTTATTAGATATGAACATCAGATTAAATTTTGTGAATCTTCCCCAAGAGATTACAACAATTACATACCTCATATATAGGTATTGTGATGATGTGAAAATGGATTTGATATGTAAAATTTCAAATTATGATGTTTTAATTTGTTTAATTAAAATGAAATAGAACTTAAATTAATCCCATATTTATTATATAAAATTCATTTGAACATAATATGAATATGATAAATATAATTTCTCTATATAATAAAAACCTTTTTTTGGAGAATATTATATTAATGTTAAAATACTATTTTATAAAACATTCAATAATTATGTTTTAAAGTTATTTTCATGAAAAGGTTTTATAAAACATAGTTTATGTTAATATAAATTTGTTATTATGTTTATTATATCCCCTATAAATTTTAGAGGTGGTTATAAAGGTGGACATGCACAAAAAATCAATTTTCCTAAAAACAAAAATTTTGAAAATTTAAAAATATCTAATATATTGAAAATAATTTATAAAATAAATTTCATATATTGAATTGGGATGTCAAAATTTTAAAATAATGATTTTATCCTAATATTATGATAGATTAGAATTATTGGGTAAAAATAAATATGGTTAAATAAATAATTATTGAAATGACCTAATAATGAAATAAAAGTTTAATTACAAATACTATAAAGGGTTTTAAAAAAAAGTCTGATTCCATCAAATAAGGTATTTTAATTTTCTAATATTAATATTCCAAAATAATAATGAATTTTCTAAACATAGGACACAGAAATAGTTCTTTATGAATAATAATCAATGTTAAATCTAAAAATTACAGTTTAAAATATTTAATTAATTATGGTATTATAATAATTAAATTCAAACCACTAAAAAATACCAATTCAAAAACCCATAGAAATGCCAATAATTTTGAAATTTTTATTAACCATATTTCCAAGGCATATACATAGAAATTAATAAATAATTCTTCCATTATTTCTAGAAATACCCACACATTATCTCATTACTCTTCACTCCAAATCCATAGATAATGAATTTACTACTATTTTCTCCCATATGATCCCTTTCACTATGTCTATATTTTTTTCTATGGAGTTCTTTACCGTCATTATGAATAAACCATTGAATGTATGAGATTCTCTTCTGATTAAATTTAATTCGTGTACTTACTTTGTTGTAGGATTTTACATTTAAAAATATTTATGTTTTTATAAACATATAATAATTCCATTATTTCTAAAATGATGGTCTATCAGTGGGAGTCTTCCATTATGTTTCACTGACCAAACACCATTAATAATTTAGTAAAGATATTATGCTACCAAATTCATATTTTGATTTCCTATACTACACATTATAAATATGAATACTTATTCTTATATTCACTAAATGATATTCATATTTTTGTAATTTTAATTAGTTGATCATATATTTACATGAATGAAACCAAAATCACCTATTCATGGTTTTAAAATGATTAAAGTATCATATATATATTTATATATAGTCCTTAATGACCTCAATGATAATTAAATGAAACTCGATCACATTCTCAATGAGTTATTAGTGAAATGATTTATTTTGATATAAGATTGTTGGAGAACACATAAATATAGAATATTGATTTTTATCTTGTATTTTGCTCTAATGGATTGGGCAATGATTTTATCCCATGAGATATCTTGTATGGGGAATGTGTGATTAGCATAGAAAAATATGTTATGATTTCATGGCAGCGAGCCTTTACTTATTATGGTAATTTTATGTTTTATGATATTCCAACATTAATTTCATTAAATGATCATTTCGTATCATATTTTATATTAGACAATTCAAGGATATTTTTTTCTTATATCATCACGATATACCTTTCCACTCATATATATCATGATTACAATAGTTTTTCCTTTATAGTGTTTTATAGATCACTCATTATCATTATGGGTTTCCAAGGAAATACTATAATGAATTAAAAATAAATGGGATATAGGATATGGTGATTGATTTTAGATAAAAATGATTTATATTTTGTTTTATTTAATTCTATTTAAGCATTTAATTTTAAAAATGTACCATACCTCTAGATCCTTGGCCTTTGTTTTTTTCAATACTTTATAAAAAATAATGTCATATAATCTATAATTTTGTTTTGTTTATTATTGTTTCAATCAATGTTTAATATATTTAGTTTTTGGTATTGTGACTACAAAACATTATTGAAAACCCTAGGTATATGCCTAAATATAATGGAACATATTATTAGTGGTAAGGAATTGAGTGAGTGGATTCAACACAATCACATCTAGGTATTGATATAGAAAATGGATTTTGTATTTGGAACATATAAACAAAGGTTTAATCAAAAAAAATATGGTCGGATGATAATCAAGTCAATATTCACCTAATTCACGATGACTGGTCCATGTACTAAATAACATTCTAGTCACTCCCAGAGGATAATATCTAGATAATTCACACAATCCTAAAAAACCTTATGATTAATATTTATAGAATTTAATTATGCTATATTTATCTTGATAATATTGTAATAAAATATATACAAACATCATAGATTAGAACCTTGAAATTAGAATGATAATTTATACTTTTTATTTAGGATTTATGACCCAAGATCATTTTTTCACTTTTTATTATTTATAATTTAAAAAGTATCAAAATGAAAATTTCATTATTTTTAAAACTAGATAGAAATAGATATATCCTTTTTGAAAACCAAATGTATGGGTATTTTTATTAGTTTTGTAACAAAACAGCTTATATGAATGTAGTATGAGTTAATAACATCAAGACTGTACGTAAAAAAATGACTCAAGTTTGACATAGTAACACCAGTCACATCAAAAACACTTCATATCCTAAGAAAAAAAAAATTATTGTTAAATTATTTATAGGATTAAGGCCTCAATTTTTGGGTGGATATTTGTTTCCTTAAATTATGGAAATATTGAATTAAACAATTGTGAAAATAATATTTATACTCTAATTAATCGAATACGGGAATGCTAAATTCTACAACTATTAATTTGAGGGAGATGATGCTGAGTAGTGCAAATGATCTAGTTTAAAAATCCATATAATGTCATTGATTCATTGAAAGAGTATATGTTCAAGAAGTTATTTTTCAATAAATATTTTTCAACACTCTCTATCCCAAAATAGATAGGAAATTCATTACACAAATGAAAATAGAGGATAAATACATCTTTGATTATGAAGAAAATAGAAAAATATAATGATATATTCCATTATAATTTTCATGGATACTGAATGTAATGATGACCACTTCTATATATAGTAATGGAATGTATTTGACAATCCATTTCAATTTGAGACATTGATAACAGTGAGGAAATAATACATCGATCTATTAATTCTGAGATGGAGATTTTTGATTGTTAGTGGGCATGTGGAACTATAGATAAGTTTATTCGAATGGAGATTAAATACATTGGATAATATTTAATTCTCATACTATTAATTGAATGAAGCAACCCACATGCCATTATTGGGATAATAAATCATGAAAATTTTCTCAAGGGGATAGGAAGAGTTTCAAATGTGTATGTGAAGGATATCAAGAAATTTAATTGTGTAATGTGATGATGGATCCCAAAAATATAATTTAGGTATACATGAATCGAATCAAGACATTGACCATGGTAAATTTGTTATATTGTAATAAATATGGGCATGATTTGATCTAATGTTCTAAGCCAAAGGTTTTCAGTTATTTCTAATAAAAACAACCTCTAATAATAATGGATTAAGGTAATTCTTATTATATCACTACAAATAAGATGTATCCTAATAATGATTTGGTGCAATATAACCTATTTTTTAATTCATGAATACTGAAAAAACTATTTGATTATAGTTCACTATAATATTTCATAACAAGAGATATTTTTTAAACTATTCAAACCCCACCACAAAGCGTGCCAGTTAAATTATCATTGAAAATATTGAATGGAAAAATTACTGCATAGAAAAAATAAAACTCCTTCCATGTGAATATTTTTGTGAGAAATATCATATAAACCTTTGTTTTACACCCCTTAGTGGTATTTAATTCTATATTCAGCATGTATTTGTTGTTTAAATATAAAAATAATATAAACCTTTTAGAGAATGAAATCACCAACCATATACCCAATCATCCAATAATTTTATAAAAAATTATAGGGGAAGATAAATATTAATTCCGAGCATCTTCATAAAATTTATATTAATTAAATATGTGTAAGAATATGAAGATGATATTATTTTTAAAAATTAAATTATTATCCCCATAGTTATTCCCATTATGATAGAATGTTTTAATGTAATTACTCTAAACTTTTTTTGCAATATTAAAATTGAGTTTTAGTTCTCAATTTGAAATATAATTAGATATGGTTAGATATCCTAGACTCTCAATAGAGTAAACCGAAATAAATTATACGAAATAAAGAATAATCTATATGAGAAACATAAATAGGGATTTATATAACCAATTATGTATTGATGGGGTTCCCTAATCCAATTCATAATATACAATGACAGTGTAAGGATCTTATATATTGATTATCATGAAATCAATGAAATGACAATAATTAATAAGTATGATGACCTTTGATTGATAAATTATTTTATTTGATATATGAAGACAAATATATCTACAAAGAGATCCTTATATCCATGAATCATCAATTAATGGTGAAGAAATAATATATTCACAATGCTTTTTTCAGGAATGGAAGAGACACTAAAAGAACATAATAATTCCCATAAGACACACTAATTCTCCTATAATTTTCCTAGACTTGATAATGATATTTTTTATATATTACATCAAAAAATTGTGATAGATTTTAGACAAAACATTATAATAAATTCTATTGTATTTATGAACATGAAGATCGGTTGAACATTATGATAAATACATTAGTAAATGTGATGATTTATGTAAATTAAAATAAATTTTATATTTATATAGGGAATTTATCATTATTTAGTCATGGTATAACAATAAACGGGGTATCTATAGATACATCATAGATAATGGTGGTTACATACAATATAAGACAATAAATTATTTTCAACCATAATTGTTTCATCACATTAACAAGGAATTATTATATATATTTTAAAACATTTCACAATATCCAACCCAACTGACCATGATAATATGTAAATTTGTAATATCTTTTTATGGACTAGTGAATTTAAATAGAGATCCAACTAGTTAAATAAGAGTCTCATAACTACAGCGATACTCAAAATACCTACCTATGGGTAAGGAAATATAATCTAAAGTGATGATTAATTTAAGGTATTTTGTTATTAACTCATAAAAAAATTATAAATTGATACCATATTCATAATGACAAATGAAGTTCCATAAATTGAATTTTTTAAAACATCAAACGGTGTAGGATGTGGAATGGTTTACATTACTGATTTAGTGATGTTATTTATATAGATAAAAATATGTCCTAAAAGGATCATAGGATATTCATGTATGTATTGACATATAAGTATATTACCATGACCCAATGATGGTAGTTAGAGGAAATCGTATTTTAGGATTTCTCAATCCACTGACTCTATGTTTTGATAATATTGAATTAGTATTTTGTGTTATAGAAAACTTATATTTTATCCTTATTTTATATGTAATTGTTTCCACAAAAGAATAAAATATCTTGTCCAATGAAAACTAAATATTACATAACTAGATGAAGACACCAAATCCAAATGTATTTCATATTCATTAATAATTTTAAATAATTTAAAGGAAGATTTATAATCAACTGTTCTTTTAATTTTGGTATCATTGATGTTACATTTAAATATATCCTTAAATTAATTGATCATTTTATATGATACAATTGTGGAATACTGATATTGATGATCCACAAGTGCACCAAAATGTTTTAATGATGACATACAATCCTCAGGTTCTAGCTCGGTCGATAATGATTGATTTTGTATTTCATGGTCAACCCCAAAAATATTATTCTTGAAGGAGGATGAAATATAAATTGTTTCTAAAATTATTGGGATAGGAGGATGATTGAATTAAATTTAGGTATTAAGAAAATATTAATCTATAAATTGTTCTGATTAAAAGTGATATTGGATGGATTTATATTGAGATATTTTATGGAATCATAAGGGTAAAAAATCACACCCAAACCCAAAACATATTTAATATTCATTGATGACCACATGTACATTAAGAATATAAATAAATATCTTTCATATAAATATTAATTATACTATTTATCTTGGATGAAGTTATCACATCAAAATTTACTGATCATTGAATAATTAATAGATAATAAATATATATCACTGGTTATTCTATGATAAGTATAATAAATATTATTGTCTCAAAACATGTAAATAAATATGTTTTTATTATTATTCATATCCTGTATTCTTTCAAATAACCATTTATAATTTTGTTGTTCAACCCAACTACATATATCTCATTTATTATAACTTGTTAACTTTTTTACTTTAATTTAACTAATATTGTGAAAACCTTTACTGTAAAACCCTCTAGGCCACATTCCCAGTTGCATTAGGCTTAAGAAATATAATTTCCAATTATTATCATATAAAAACCCATAAAAATTCCAATAGAGAATGAAATTAATGTCATAATGAAATATACCCTCCTACTTATACCTAACCTATATTATAATCCCTTTGTTGTGATATCTCTAATCACAATTGTGTCATGCTGGTTATATCAACACTGATTAGAGATTTACATTCTTTAGTCTTTCACAAAATGAAACCTCCTATAGAAAACCAAGGGCATGGGTTTATTTAGGATGTTAAATTACTATTAAAGGGCCTAAGAAATCTACATCCTTCATGGGACCAAAGTTATAAACCTTTATCTCATTATACATAAATAAAATATTATTTTTGACATATATAATTTATTCTACCTCATAATGAGAATTTCTTATAACTATCATCAAAAATATATTGATGTAAATAATTAATGATATAGATTGATGATTATCTTTAAGAATAAGGGTCAATACCTATGCATTTTTTTATGAACATCCTATGACACACGGAAATATTGATTTATAATTAATTTTTACAATTACATAACCTAAAATCGTTATATTACAATGGGGGAAAACCATGATAATGTTATTTAATTCTGTATTATTTTCCTACCCCTAACAAAATGTATCAATTATGTCATGTTAAACAATATCATACATCAGCAGAAAAATGATTAAGAATAATTTTATTGAACCTATAGGTTATCATTATAGAGGTGAAATTTTATGACCTTTCATTGTGAAAAGTATACTTATAAAATATATCAAACAAGTGAAATGAAGATGAACAAATATAATGTTGTAGTAATTATCCTTAATAATGCAGAAATTTAATTAATTTCTAAAATTATTGTTCTATGTCAATAATTACAACTCTAACATCCTGATAAAGAAAATACATTTAAAGATTATCTATGAGGAAATATCATAAAACATTAATCTTGACGAGGATTGAGAAGGTTGAAATCTTCTATGAAATAAAATCTGATGAATAGAGAATAATATACCCAAGAACATTATAAATACATGATCAAATGGTTTCTCAAAAACCAAATTTAGAAAATATTAAGGATGATAATGTGCATAAAAAGGTGATATAGAAGAAGATGAATACAACTAGAGATGGGAAAACATAATAATTAAAAATGGGAGAAAAATGTGTTTTCATATTTGGATTATGGATATGTGTATGATCATATATTGAGTTAAAGAATGATATTTTAATGGATTCGTATATCTTAATATTCTCTATCAACCTAGTATATTCAAATATGTATTGAGATGTTTGATAGAATAATCCATGGGACAATATAAGTTATGTGACCATGAAATATAGATCAATGTGACTAGAATGTTTATGAGAGGAGGAAAAAGGGAAAATAAATTGAGTACGATGCCACCATAACACATTTCATATTAGAAATGGGGGGAACAGTTCATAGATGTTTTTAGGGTTCTTCCAAATAAAACTAAAGTGAATAATTACATGTGTTTTATGGTATAAATTTTTAAAAATGTATATCATTTTACATTTATGTAGGAGGAATTACACTTTAATTAACATGAAATGATATATATAAAAGATGTTGTGAGGATACATTGTGTAACACTTTCATTTTCGTTTTATTTAGATGTGATATTCCCCATAAATTTAGGAAAAGGATCTAAAAATATATGAATATAGATCTATGTATCAATGAGATGTATCACACATTGTATGATTTCCAGTATGAAAAGTCAATCTAGACATTGGATGATATTTTGATATCATTATTAGCGGTCATAAAAGGAGGATGGTATTGACATCATACTCTTTTTGAGTTGTTATAAAGAAATAAATTTCACCAAATAATTAATATTGATAATTACAAATCCCTATATTTTTGAAAATGAACAACATAAACATGCTAATAATATGTTAAATAATATAATTTCATTAGATATGTAGTCGATGAAAATTTAATAATGAAATCACGTCCATTCATCAAAAAATCAGTGTAGATAAATGTCAGTAAAATTTATATGTAAATAACTATCAACAAGACTTATTGATTGATGTTGGAGACAATTTTATCATAAAATATATCACTATGAAGAGAGTACTTATATTTTGAATTATTGTAAAGAAACATCATAGTTATATTTTACTTTTTGATATTCACGGTCATATCAGATCTATAGTTAATCAACTAACACCCAAACTAATCATATCTCATGTATATGAAATGCTGACCATATACATTTTGAGGATATACAAACCATGTTTATCAAATTTAATTTATCATGAAGTGGTACAATTGGAGAACGATATTTCATAAGCAGATTTTTGAGTGACGATATTGAACTATAGATAAAATGATCTATAAAAAAAGGAAACTACCATGGTTAATGTTTTTTAGTGAAACCACACGTGTGAGGAAGAAACTTTTGAATGAAGAGAAGTGTGCCATCTTTTATTTTCTCATAAGAAATGTAAATAAAATAATAATGATAACACATCTTAAAGGAGAAAAATTATGTATCCTAAATTTTTTATTTTATTATTAATTAAATAATATATGGTCCATAATTTCAATTTTATTATGTCCATCAAAAAAATATAATAAAATAAATGGAAAACATCATGAAATAATATTAACTAAAGAAGATATGATTAGTAAATGGTGATAAAAAAACAATGAATAATTCAAACACAAATGTAATTTGAATAGGATTGAATTATCCCTTGTAAATATCTCCCAACATAAAAAAGTAATAAAATAAATTGAAGTTTGAATAATAAGATTGAAATTATAATGTAACGTGTTGAATATTTATAAACTATATTTTGAAAAATGAAGTATGAGAATGTTGGAATATATATAGTGTGTAATGTTTCCATTATGATATGCCTATTGGTCATTATGAAAATTAAGAATTATAGCTATGGGGAATTATGACCTTTGGTAATTATTACAATGTGGAAAATTGAAAATTAAGACTTATGACTATTGGTAATAATGCTGCAAGTCATATTTTCTTTCATTTTCTAAAATCTCGTCTAAGGGTTTCTGGTACCCAATACAAGATTTCCCACTTCAAATTCACCACATCATATTTACTACATAGCAACAAGCAGTGAAAATTCACAATACAAAATTCAAAATCAAACAAACCAGACAGTGCCCTTGATCCTCACACCCTCGAGCCGCACACCTGTCAGCATCGAAGGACGTACCCTTTCGCCTCGATCCTCAAGCCACCATCAAACTGACCAATCAACATCACACTAAAATTCCGGTGAGCAACACTAGTGACCATTGAACCTCCGACCATCCATCAACCAGCATTGCCACTGAAACAGCACCGGCGAGAGCTCCTCAGAAACCATCATCCCAAACTACAAAAACAATGTCAGCGAGAACCCGTAATCACCAATAAGGAACCACAAATATCATTATATTCTCCACATACAGTCACAAATCCAAAAATTCAAACGCAACTGGTGCGCATCATGAACCAAATCTACCAAAAAACATGAATATAACAATGATTCAGAAACATCACAGACAATACCAAGAATGAAATCAAGCAGAAAACCAAATCCGCCACCCAAACAATTGGATAAGACTCAATAGACCCACAATGGCACTCAACCACCGTAGCCCAGAAGGATTACCATAGGAAAAAGGAGTTTTCGAGAACCAAACATGGAGCGCTCCGTAGAGTATGCCGACGAACCGGTCTTACACCCGCGAATATAGATTGGAAACCACATAAGCCCATTGTGCAGAAACCCAAAAACCAATGTAGAGAGAACTGAGGGATCTGAGAGAATCAAACACTAGAAAGGATTGGAGTTGGGAAAATCCCTCTCCTCCCCGGGCCAAAACAGATCCATCATTCGTCTTCACACCGACGCGTTGAGGAGTCACACAGCGGTCACCCAACCGTCTTTATACATGACCAATAACATGTAGAGATTTAAAAAATTAATCTTTACCAATCAATCATGAGGGAAGCTCCTGTTAGTAGAGATAACCATCAGATCATTTTAATCTATACCACCCCTTGAGTTTACAACAATCCTTCACGACACTATACGGGATTACCATGATATACTATAGGGTTATTTTTGTAGGCCATTGTATTATAATTGTGTATATAGTTTTATTATAAATTAAATATTGTCCATATAAAAAAAATTCATTTACATTTAACACTCACATGTATTTAATATTAATCTTAATATCAAATTTCAAGATACAAGAATTTTTTTTAAAAAAAATAATTAAAAATAAAATAAAATTTATGAGAAATCTGAAAATTTAATTTTTAATATCCTTATATTGTAATATTAATTGTAATTTAAATAACAATATAATTTATGGATTTAACATATAATTTTTATAATGAAAAAAATATGAATTTTCATAAAATATATTAATTTTATATAAAATTTTTATTAAATTGTTTTATTTATAATATTAATAAACTTTTTTGGATAAAATAAATGACATTTTTTAAATTGTCAATTCAAAATTATCTTATAGAAAATTTTATTAATATTTCAAGACACTAATCTTTTGGATAAAAAATAACCATTGTATAAATTTATTGAAAGAATTATAACATAGTGATTACAGAAAAGATAATTATATATAATATAAAAAACATTATTGAAAAAAAATGTTAAGCATTAAAATAATTTATTTTAATGTCCTAAAATAAATTTTCCATAATAATATTTAACCATCCAATTGCTAAGGTATACTGTAATAGTTTTTTAAAAAATACTATTATTATGATTTCCTTCGACCTAAAAAATATTAATATTTAAATGATATTGGTCCTTAGTATATTGAAATATTAATAACCACTCCATTTGGTATATAGAATTGGAAACCCCAAGGGAGGGATAATGTTTAAAGCCAAATGATGAATTCCACATCATTTGTATTAAATATCCATCCATTCTCCCATTTATATTTACTCAAAATCAAATAAACATAATTTTCCACTTATTTTATCTTAATTAATAAATCTCAAAGAGTAATTATGGTACAAAATATATCAAATATATCTTTTAGAATAACCAATTCAGGTTATTTGATTTTATTCCTCCTCCATTCCATTCATTCTCACCAATTGTATTATGTGTTATAATTTTCATGGTAATATCTTTTTATATAAATATAATTATTCCATTACTATAAAAATGATATTCTATTAATGATAGGCTTTAGCTATCTCTCATTAACTCTATTCCATTAACAATTTTTTAATCAAATTGAGAAATAAAATTTATTCCATGATTTATAAAGCCATGATCGTTTTTGTGAATGTATAATCTTATTTTAATTTTAGTGTATACATATATATTTAATTTTAATTAATTGGTGATTAATTTAAATTTATAACACTCAAATTAATATTTTATGTATTTAATATTCATAAATTATCATTTTTTTATGCGCTTATAAACTCAATGGATATTATTTTAAATGTGTTATCATTCTTCACTGGTCATTGATGAAATGGTTTTATATGATATATGATCAATATGGAGCACATAATGATTGAAATATGATAGTTATTCCTTAATGGAAGTCCACTAAATTTGGAAATATTTTCATACATGATATAATATCTATGGTGAATAGAATGTGATCTTGGCACACATTCTACCTTGGTAGTGACCCATGATATATACTTTTGAAGTCTTGTTTTATTTTATTGAAATAGATCTTTTATTCTTTGATATTATCATTTCCTATTATGTGATTATATTATTCTCTTTTATGACATTATGATATTCTTTTTCTCATTCATGTGTCATGTTTACTCTAATTTATTACTTTCTGGGATTTATATATCTCTATATTAAATTATATCTCTTGGGATATCATATGTTGTATTAAAATATCATTGGGATATATGTTAATGTGAAGGAGTTGAAATAAATTTAATTTATCTTTTTTATTCATGTCCCTAATTTCATAAATACAAATGGCCTTTACATCCTTCTGTCATGTTGTGTATTTATATATGTAAGAAATCGTATAAGAATAATTTTGATGAAATTTGGGTTTTCATAGTAATAAATGGAGATAAATTAAGGATATAAAATATGTTTTACCTAATAATTAAAATATGGTGTTTGGTACACTTATGGTAATTACTACAATCTTATAACATAATTCCTCCTTATAAATTAATATATGAATATAAAATATCTGTAAAAACATTTTTTAATTGAAAAGTTTTTATACTATATTTTTTATTTTAATGAATATTAGTTTTAAAGATTTAAATTTAATTAAATTATTCAGTTTGTATTGAATAATGTTAATGTTCCATTTTAGATTTGAGGGACCCATAATAATGATTTTTATGTACCAGATTGTACAACCCTCACTGATAATTTTATATCTCATTTTACATTATATTCAATCAAATGTGGATATATTTAATTCTTATTTTATTTATCCTTAAAATTTTACATTTAGTTGTGAATATCAACAATTAGAATGAAAAGAATGAAATATAACACCAAATAAATTGGATGCATGTGATCTATTATTGATGATCTATATCTAAAAAATGTATAATGATTTAATATACCTTATAATGTTGGTTTTTATTCACTATTTATCATGAGGTCTATAGAAAATTAATAAAAAGGAATATTTAACAACTAGATGAAATTAAATAAGATATAATGGATGGTGATATTGACTTGTCTTTTTGTAAATGTGTTGAAGAATTATCTATACATTTTAATAAGATGAAATATGTAATTTTGTTGTATATTATCAAAATATATTATATTTATCATTGGATGATACATGATATTGTTTAAAATTCAAATAAAAATATCCAATACTATATATTATATAGAAATATAAGAAAACCATGTATATCTTCTGTTATAAAATATATGACAATTAAATAATAAAAAATATCAATCAATAACAATTTTAACTACTAAAAGTACAGGACATGATATGGTACTTATCATGTTTTATGAAGAATATATTGTGAACCCCTAAGACAGAGATTACAAGGAGAACCTAATTACTACATTGAATAATAATGCCGCAGGTGAAATATATCACTACTATAATACACATTTTATTAGATATATTTCAATCTTGAAATGTTATTTTTTTATGAGAGACACATCTCGAATTGGGGTTTTGGATTGAATTTTCTAACACCCATGTCTTAATATAATATAATATTTTTTTTCTAGATATATAATGAGTTTATGGAATTTTCAGGATATAATTTAAAAATAATGGATTTTTCTTATGTTTTTCATGATTTGGGAAATGGTTTCAAGATATCATTAAACAACCATGTGTGAGAGGTCTACAATTTTCTATTAAGGATTAACAAGGATTGAGCATGGTTAACGAAACATTGATTCCTTATCAATAAAATGGGTATCATATTGTTTCCATTGTGGGTAAAAAAATGGTTGTAACATCGTTAAGGAAAACATGTTTCTAAACCATACGATCTATGAGTGTTTTAAAATTTAGTGAATTTCACCTCCAACCACTCTTGAATTTTAACACTCACTAGCCTCTCATACATCTCACACATACAGCCTATCCTAGGTATCCCAATGAAATATTTAAATTTTATCCCTCATATATTATTAGCTAGCCTCTATGATTCATGTTATTTTGATGGTATTTTACATCATTTACATTCATTTCAACCTCTCCTAACATACTTTACCCTTCAGAAAATATGTATTGTTATCTATAGACCATAGTTACTATTTAAGGGGGATTTATTGTATTTGGATGTATAATAACTACGATTTTTTACTTTTAGGTATTATAGATGATTTATTATATTTTTATTGTCCTTTTCTATCAAAGGTAGTTGTTTTCCACCTTTTTTCTAGTATGTTTTTATAGGTCAACCATTATTGAAAAATTCAAATTATTCTTTTGAATTATAAATTAATTTATTAAGATCATAAGGATATTTATGAAATTATGAAGGATTTATAATTTTTTTTATTGGAATGTATCATTGAATAATGTTATTACACAAATATTTTCATAACTTTATTGGAAATAAAATATTATCGTTCAATGAATATATTATTATTCATATGGGATACATTTTATGGTTTTGATTTAAAACATGGAGATTTAAGGTTATTATTTTCATAATAAAGAATAACAATTATATACGGATATAAATTTTGGAAAATTGTAATTTCATATTTCAAAATGAGTTTATGGATAATTTTGTTTGATGAGCAAGAATATAAATGCCTCAATGGAGTTTTCATGAGATGTTTTAATATGGTGTTTTGAAAAATTATTTGATATCAACATTCAAATAGTAGAAAGATGCATGGAAACATTATCCATTTTTTAAAGAATGTCTATGTTATTAAAATTGATAGAGGATTTTTTTCATGCCCTATTTATTTTACCTTATACCAGTTTCACATAATTTGTGGGATTTGATAGTGGTGGAGTTTTTATGGTGAACAAAGTGGATGTATAGAATCATATGAAATGGTTATTTATTTATTTAATCTTATTATTCATTTTATTCATCTATAATGAATATATTTCTCACATCAACATTTTTTAGTCATGGAATCCTTGGTATTTAGGATTGATATATTGATTTATATTTTTCTAGTCATGGGAACACATGGGACGGTGTCCATAATATTATGAAATGGGACTAGATAAGGTATTACCCTGATAATTATTATAATGTATTACTCAGTTGGATCATGAATTTTTTTATTAACATAAATTGTATGATGTCAACGTATTTTTTCATATATAATGTAAATAGTTTATTTACCAATTCACATACTATAGTGCAAACCGAGGGTCAGTCTTGATGAGGAAACATAAACAAAACTGAAATTTTATTATCATAATATAAATTTTAATTATTATAAAAAAATATAATATAATTTTTTTTGAAAATATTCATATAATATATATACATATAAATCAAATCAAACAAAATTAATTTTGTCATAATGGTGTTAGAACAAAAGGACACCGTCAAAGGATATCACCCCTAGTAACACCACATCATCTCAATATTTGTATTAAACTAAATTACATGACACACCCCAAAGTATGTGTAAACATACACTTCTGCCAATTTTTTTAATATATGGTTCACTCAACGATCAATGAGATACCATAAATTGACCTTCTCATTCAGGGAAAAATAATCAAAAAAAATCTAAAGACTTAGATGAATTGTATATATAAAAAAGTGACTTCCCTAGAAAGATACTAACAACATAAGTCTTATCAAATAATAACTGTTAACAATTGTGTCTAACAAAAAAGTGTTTAATACTGTATTTCTCCCCCAAATTCTTTTTTTGGGTTAGTTACTCTAGATCATAAGCATAAAAGTTCATATTGAAAAAGAAAACAGTAATAGAAAATGAGATACAGATTGTGTAATATAGAAATGATAACACTAAAAATAAAAAAACTAATGAAATTTTAAATGAAAAGAAATACTATGATCCTAAACTATATTCTAAATTCATATAAATCATTAATATAACTTCCAATAGTTTGGTGGTTTATTGAAATTAAAATCAATAGGTATTTGAGGGAAATAATTTGGCTTAAAAATATTATCTCAAATATTACGAATAATTTAAATAAGTATTGGATGAATTGGGAAATTTTTTATTCTATAAAGATGTTATTATTTGGATTTATCTTGTTTTGATAAAATTTTATCTTTATTGGACTCATTTGGAGGGAGTTATGTCTATATTAACCTTAAAATACATTATCACTTTAATGAATGTTCATATTGAAATACCCTGAGTCACTATGACATTATGATCATTCAATGATGAATATAACATGGTTAAATAGTTACTAAAACTATTACTCCAGATTTTATCTTTTATTAA
This sequence comes from Viscum album, assembly GCA_963277665.1. Classification (NCBI taxonomy): domain Eukaryota; kingdom Viridiplantae; phylum Streptophyta; class Magnoliopsida; order Santalales; family Viscaceae; genus Viscum; species Viscum album. The sequence continues at coordinate 553,627,886 of OY728146.1, forward strand.
GACAGATTTAATCATTATCGGATCATTATGTTTTCATATATAGGCTAATATTCAATGAATGACTAATAAGGGAAAAGATTTCAAGACCTACCTAGGCATATTCTATGGGAAATCCAAATGATGGATTCAAATATTCATTTGGTCACATTAAATGATTACTAATTAGAAAATAATATTTAAAAAAGGATTCAAAAAATTTAATTTAGTTTATATATTCTTATAGAAGAATTATCAAATAAAAAAAACTGTAAAATAGAATATAATGACATTATCAAATTAATCTCAAAATGGTTCTAAAACCATTAATGTAACAATTTCTTATAAAATAAAATTATATTGTGACTGAAAAAATAATAGTATAATTATAATTAATGGTAATATTTTATCATTTAATTCCTCCCCACATAAACAAGTGAATTTTTAAAAATCATCAAATTTCATGGATTCAAAAATATTCTCAATGAATAAACGAATAAATAGCCCATTTATCATACCAAATAAATTATTATGCCTCGTACGTGGATGAAAATTAAGCAACTCATCAAAAATAATAAATTTACCATCAATATCTTTTCAATATTCACATGTATTTTCTACCCACCTGTCTATAAAAATACTTCTCTCCTCATGCATAGATTTTGTATGTACATTTATTCTCATTGTCATGAATATCTGTGATATCAATAGGGTTGATTCCATCAAAGAAAATCCCATTAATAGATTAAAAAATGTGTCAATATTGTAGTCATTCACATGGATTTTCATGAGGATGAATATAGAAATATTTTAAATGTATTACATTTGAAGCAGAAGATGGAGGGTTAAGCTCTAGAGTGAAGTAAATGAAAGAAATTTTTTTTAGAATGGTGTAGTCATCAATTTGATCAAAAATTAATCTTCTCCATGAACATCATGATCATATTTTGAATTCCACATATGGAATTTTATAATCATTGATAATGTAGTTCCCTTTTTTCTTTATTTTTAAGACTATTTTAGCATTAATTTAGATATATAATTTCTCTGAAAAATAATTTTTTTTAGTTTAATAGAGTGAAATACTAATCTTGAAATATTGGTGAACACTCAACCCATATTTTTTAATGATATTTCCTACCACCCATCCATATTTCAATCATATGATTTATTCTAAAAAATATGATATAAATATGACAACACTTCCTATTTATCTTAATCAAATTCATCTAGAATAACAAAATATAGCCCATCATTTAGTTTCATGACATTTTGGTCCAACAATAATCATGAATTTAACATATAGATAAGGATGAAAATGAATAACTTACATGTAATGTTGCTCCATGAAAATGTACACCATGTCAACTTTGGTCTTAATAAACTTCATATGTAATGTCAGTACAAAATTATTGATCAATGTAAATAGGTATTACAAAGTGGTGCCTCATTAATACATGACTCATTCCAAGAAGTCTATTATCTAAAAAATGTATAATAAAATTTTTTGGATCAAAAAAATTATGACAATACCCTCATGAAGAAAAATAAAATTATTTAAAATATAAAATATGTTTTCAAAGTTCCCATGTTTGTAATGATTTTTAATTTGGATAGTATGAGTTCCCATCAATGTCATAAATAATCGAACAACATCAATTCAATGTATTGAAAATCAAGAAACATATTATATCATTTAAATCCCAAATAATAATAATAGGAAAATTTCAAGGAAAAATATGTTGGTTTGATTTTTCCAAAGTGTTTTATTATGATAAAGAATCCAAATAAATACCCCAAAATAATGAAATAAAACATGATAAAGTCTAAAAAAATAATAGTATAAAATATTCCTATCAAAATATTGAAATCTCATTCCAAACCATAGTCTATTTACTACCCACTTTTTATATCAAATAATGTTAATAAATATTTTAATATATAATTTCAATTTTTCGTGGAATAAAATATATAAAATTAATTAAGAAACCAAATTTATTTTGTAATGAAATACTTGAGTTAGACATCATGATTTTATAATATTAAAACTACCGGAACAAAATAAAAAATATAATAAAAATATTGAAAAATAAATATACATGGGATGTAAAAGTGATCATTAAAAATTTATGACTCCCAAGTGTTGATATTTTTTTCTTCCACTAGTTATGATGTGTAGGAATATTATTACTAATCTGATGGTTGGTGTGTTTTCTTTGATATGATCCAAAAAATGATACTTTTTCAAATTTACATGTGTATAAATTGTTATTGGATACCCGAAATATGTTAGGAAATGTCCCAACCCCTAATGAAGAATAAATATACAATTTCAGGTCTAGATTAGTAGAGAATATAAAATATAAGTTCTCACTATTTTCTTATCTGTTTTCTTCCTCCATATGGTATGGAAGTTGTTGAAGAAGATGTACTCACATCACCACCTGATTATCTACCACTTCTTATTTAGTCACTAATTTTATATATTATTCCATTATATATAAAAACTTAACATTTATTTAATATAATAAATTTTAGAGATGTAAATGTTACAAAAAAATACTTTGAATATGCTTAAAACATTAAGATTCAATAAATAAATTTTCTATTCCACGTAAGTCATATTTGAAATTATCCTCTTATAGAGGGACCATTAAAATTCAATCTCTACAGGTTCATCTTCATCATAATATTCGGATGGATGTGATAACATGAGTGGTGAAAGTTTCTCACTTTTAAGGATATGATAATAATGATTTCAGTTATCTTCAATAAATAAAATCCATGATTCATTCAAAAAAAGTCATCTCCACAAGTGTATTAACATGAATTTGTTTTTAAGGAAATCTCAAACTAATGTTTTACTCTGATTATTTTTGTAATTTCTTTTATATATCTTTATCAACTACCTCATGTTCAATAACATAAAAAATTATTGGTTAAATGTATTCCACAACACATTTATATTCTAGTTCTGGTTTAGCTATAGTTGTTGCACCCGAGATACTTGTTTATATTCAGATATCCATATTGTTTTTCTCTTCATGTTTTTAATTAGAACACTAATCTTTTGATGTTGTGATTAAAAATAATTTGGAATATATTTTTTAACCTTATAATGGTAAGTCCAAATATTATAATTTTAATTGAAATACCCCTTGAATAATGATAATTTTTGTAATTTTTTATTTTATTTATTTTAATTATTTCATAAAACAACGTGATCAATTACTAATCGTTTAAGGTAATGATTCGAAATTGATATATGATGATTTTTATAGACCTCCAATCAATAGTTTATATACCCATGAATATAATATAGTTCACACCACTGGTAAGTCACATGGAGGCAACATGAACAACATTAGAAATCTATTATCACTAATTAAATAATAAATATCATAAAACTACATATTATAAATATTATTGTTTCATAGATTTATGTAACATTAATATATTAATATTAATATATAAATTAGTTTATAAAAAATGAATATAGGTAAAATTATGTTAGAAAAAATGGACACCCTCCTAGGAGAACACAATAAGGGAACCTTCATCATCTCATTTTTAGTGATTAAATTAGTTAATAAAAACACTCCTTCATATGTGTGAACATCATATTCTACCGATTTTTGGAATATATGTCGAATTAAATTATTTTTTAGATATTTCATATCCACCTCCTTGATTGAGGGAGAATATTATAGAAGATAATGGTAAACCTCTGGTGGTAATTTCTAAATCAGTAGGACCATGCCAACTAAGATCATACTTCATCTATTTCTAATAATATAAGTGAAATAAAAAACTATATCTCTGAAAAATGGGTTTAACACTAGACTAATCAACCAATTATATCTTCTATTATGTTACTCATGACCATGACCATCTGAGTTCATGGTGAATAAGAATTTGTTGGAGAAAACATGAGAGAGATTGAATAAGAGAAACAAAAAAAAACAATGTAACTAAAACATGAAATGAAATTATTGAGTATCAAAGAGAAAATGGGACGAAAATATATCCTAAATTCTTTTGAATCATAACTATGGAGTATGATCAAATGAATGGTTATAGATATGAAAATTTATTGAGTGATGAGTTTAATTTTTTGTGATCAAATATTCAACCAATTGTTTTTGCATGGGAGGCACATTTAATGGTTCAATTTTGATATGTTTTCTAATTTAAAATTATTAATCTATGACCTTTTCTATTTAAAACAACATTTTAGATTTATTTCCCATATATGAGTATAGTGATAGGAAATTTTTTATGGAAATTTATTCTTCATAGATAATTTTCATATTCCAATGCAATGAGTTCCCATGACACTTTTTCCTTGAAATATAAAGAATCATTTGGTTCCATCGTTATGAAAGTTGTTCCCCTATATGTGTTTTATCCCTGTCTAATTTTGTATTCTTGGGGAAGATTTTTTTTTGAGATATTACTCAATCAATAAAAATATCAATATATGGGATAATTATTCAAAGAATGACTTGTGAGCATTGTTTGGGAATCCAAATGTTACATATAGCTCTTGGTACTGTTTTAGGATATCTATTCTTTCTATTAAACAATCCCCCCAAAAATTAATCCCACAATTTATTTTTGTAAAATTTATATCCAAAAGAAAGATGAAAATAATAACAGTTAAAATTATAAATATTTCATTTTATGAAATTCATCTAAAATTTAATCTGATACAATAAAAGATTCCAATTTCACAGAAATTTTTTTATATAAAAAATATGAAAAATAATTATTTTTTAAAATATTAGATATTTCAATTAAATTTAGTACGATGATGGTTTTAAACCATTTTTCATGAGGTTTAAATTTTTAGTGTTGTCTTACTATAGTATCTAGTGTGAGACCCCAAATAATATATCTTTAATCCATGATGTGGTGTAAGTGACTAAATTACTGTTTCTTATATCCCTTTTCACTTTCTAATTTTTTGATCAATTTATTTAAACTTTTTTTATTTATTTATAAATTTTTTCTAGTTTGTGGTGTGTGTTAAAATATTATTATTTGTCGTTAAAAATGGTTCTCTATGTAGTTAATTAGAATTTTTTTTAAGGAAAGGGGATGAATTTTTTTCTCATGATTTTTTAAAAAATATTTTTGATATTTTGATATTGATTGATTTAATTTTAGGAAAATAAGAATTTTTTTTGATTTCATCTACTTGGGATCTACGTTTCTTTTTATGGTTTTAAAATAATTTAATCAATGTCATTATTTTTTTAATAATGAATATGTTTTTTTCTATAGAATGTATTGTGGTTTGCGATCTTATTTTCCATAAATCAAAATGGATAATACATCAATTGTTTCGTGAATATTAAATTATTTATTCTTTTATATTACCTTTGGATTTTACTTATTCATAAACATGGGAGGTCCAAAACCATTATATTCATTATTTAATATCAAATTAGAATTTATGTTGTGAAAATATCAAATATTTTCTCAATCCCAGTGTATGGTGTTATTCTGATTTGAGTAGATGACACTTGTATATATTATTGGATCCATGTTATATTTTATTTTGGTCAACCCCTTGACATAATTATGATTTAGTGGGTATATGGGTTACATATTTTTGTTATATGTTTTTAATTTGGTACTTTGGTTCAAATATTATCTTATTATTTGTAATTGATATATAAGCTACGATGAACATTCTATCCAGTATCTAGATTTTCTTATTGTGGGGTTTTATGTAAGTTAATTGGACGATTTCATATGATTATATAAATATATTAAGAAAAATTTATTTATAATAAATCAATTAAATATCAATTTATTTGATTATGTTTTTGTGAGGTTTCATAGACCTCCGATGTATGGATGGTCCATACTATGTTATTTTTTGGATTCATTGTATTTTAAATTTTATTTAACGGTGGAATCATTCCCAATGTGTTTTCTTTGATTACCAGACACTAGTTACCCTACCTTGAGGATTGGGAATTCCCTTAATCCAGAGTGGAAAATTGGTTTGGGTTCAATTTTTGGCGGGATACTAATAGAGTTTTCAAGTGATTACAAATAATGAGTTTGTGATGTAGCATATCTCTCTCTACACCATATACTAGCAACTCATTTTCTGTTTTTCATAATTATAAATCATGATTTCTAATTATTATTATTTATTAATTTTATTTTTTATGGTGTTAAAGAGAATGTAAGAAGTCTCTGAATTAACATTGACAAATAATAAAATGGTCCATCTTAAAGTGGAATAATTCAAGAGAGGAAACATATTAATTGAATGTCAACAAATGATTCACCATATTTAAGAAATCCTTATGCACAAACTGGTCCACAAATCAAATATCTCATAAGGGGGCTCTTAAATGTACAGATAAGATATATCATTATTTTATTTTATTGGTGAATTGACATGAATACAACTTATATTCCCTCAAGGGGTCTTTTAAATTCCTTACCTCATGTATATGAAGATATTTGTATTTTTTAACCATAATTGAAATAAAAAATGGTTCATATATATTAATAATTTTTAGATGATATATATCAATCATTACCACGGTTTTTAATTATGTAAATCCTTCTATAAAATCATCATCCCATTATGATACATTTAATTTTGAACATTAATAACAACTATATATGAACATTACAAAAAATTCTAAACTATATGATTATATTTATAATATACCATATTATGTTAATATCTTATACAACAATATTTTTATTAAATAGTATTCATTTAGATATTTATATCACTCTTTTAATTGGACATATATGTTCACATGTTCGTATATTATATTGATCTATATATAAAACTTATATGTTAATCACTCTTAAATTCTATTTCATTTGTTTTTACGGTATCTACTATTGACTATTATGAAATATATTATATATGGTATTTTGTATTATAATGGAATTTATGTGAAAATATATGTGATGGGTGGGGACTAAAATTATATATTCCCATTGTGAACTATTTGGTCACATGTGATAACAATGATAGTATAATGAGTGCTTCCTTACTCTCTATATACAATGTTATTACACAAAGTATTATTAAAATATTTTTGATTTCCAGAGATAGGCATTCACAACATTATTTTACCCATAACTATATAAGTATAATTACATAAAACCATGATCCAGTAGATATTATTATGCAGTAGAGTTATAAATCATAGATAAATATTTTTATTTTATTTATTTAGTGCTGATTTTCAACAAACCCCCATAAATTTATTAATTTATTTATTTATCTATGATTAATAATTATTTATTACATAAATTAAAAGTAATCAAAAATATTAATATATTATTTATAATTTATTCCACTTTAAGATGGACCATCTTATTAATGATAATAAATAGTAAGTATTTACTATTTATTAATTATAATCTTTTAATTATTTATTATTATTAAATTCTAATTAACTGAAATTATTAAAATTTAGATTCATAAAAATATAAATTATGTTAAATTATTAATGTGAAATTGATAATTATACATTATTAAGGAATTTTAAATTAATAATAATTACAATATAATTAATATTTGAATAATTTAATTAACTAATTAAATAAACTATTTTCAATTATCAAGTCTTAGAAAATAATATTTTTCAACACATAGTAAATCCTTAAGAATTTTTAATTTTAATTATTGATAATTTTAATATTGTATTTTATTTACAAAAAATATTAAATAAGATTTATTATCATATTATATGATTTTAATTGAATAGGAAACGTGGTGATTACTTAGAGATTCTTGTGAGATTGAAAGCTAGTAGTGAAATGATGGGTGATTGCTTGTGATGTTTTTTGGTTATATATTTTAATGATCATAAACCAATTTATATAATTAAAAATTATTATTAAAAATTAATAATTCATTTCATATAATTACTAATAAAAAATGTTATGAAAATAAATAATAGATATTTAAATAAAACAATGGCAAAATGATTAAAAGTGGTTTGAATCTTAGTGAAAAAATCCACCATGATAAAACAACACCTAAATGATTCCCTATTCCTCATTCCATGAAGGTTTTTAGAAACAACATCTAATTTTTATTTTCGTGAAATGATTTATTTTTCTATTATATTCCTTTATTTTAATTTTATAAATTATTCAATTTATAATGACTGAAAATTTTTTAATATAAAACACTCATATAGGGGACCTATAAGACCTCTGGTGTGCCTCCCCATGCAAAAGAGGTTATCGACTAGAGACATGGGTCTTAAAAATCCATCCATATAATTTTCCCTCAAATGTATAGGCCATAGGTTACTTCTTGGTCGATCAAAAAATTACCATGACAATCCCATATAAGGGACATCCCAAAATCATATATATTTACAATTTGATCTAAGAGGGCCACTAATTTGAAAAATTGAAAAGTAAAAAATTGTATTTAAGATTTATTATAATATATAGTAGAAACATAACATACACATGTATAAATAAATTCATGAAAAATAAAAAAAATTCACATTTACCAATATATATGTAGAACAATAAATTTATATATTCTACAATAGCTTCCCTCCTAACCCACATAATCATCTCATCCTAATATCGAACTCCATGAGAACAAATTTGTAAAAGAAATTGAAAATTTCTACTAATATACATCAAAACCTATTAAATTAATGTTGGTATGGGTTTAGTCCATTAACCTTATAAGATTACCCCACCCACCCAACATAATAAATACTTCTATTATGAAGTGGATATACATGGATATAACATATAGATTTATGTATATTTTTTTCGATACACCCAAAAAAAATAAAATGTAAGATATCCATATATTATAGTATTTATTTTCATCATGTTTTAACCTAGACACCGCAATAAAAATCCTGATCTTCTTTCATGGATGATGGTGATAAAACTATCATAGTCCCATTACATGGAAGATCACTGGATAAATTCATATGAATATTTAGTCCTGGGAATCTACGAAACCCATTACAGAGAAGAATAACTATAAATAAACAAGGACATATGGAAAATTCATCTACTATGAGAAGTTATTTGAGGAGGGAATATCGATAGATGACCACTTAAATAAGCCAAAACATAAACATAGGGTATGGTCCCATGACTACTTAATATATCCATTAGATAATATCAACTATGGTTTTAAATAGACATCTCAATACCCACACTCTTGTATGTACTGAACCAAAAAAATAGAAGGTGGGTCTCGTGGATAGTAGTATCTTGATGGTGTATGTGCTTGTAGAATCAATGTCGATGCCGCACAACATGTATCACATGTCAACCACGACTATGCCCTATTACTAGAAGTTTCACATTTTCCATGGTGGATCCATATAATTTTGTGTATTAAATTTACAATGAAACATCCATATTTTCAAAAGTGTCAAACCCTTTTAGGCCATATCCACATTATTGAGAATCAATGCATCCTCATGAAGTCCTAGGTGCATCTCGATGAAAACATAGACAGCTATGAATTGGGGTTACAATAGAATTTCAGAATAACATTCCACTATGATCCTAAACAACCTAGATCCCAAAGATATAAATTCCTAAGGAATTCCAATGAATCATTACCTAGTTAGAAATACCATCCTAGTTATCCATTACCTCTATAATAACCCATGGTTTAGCACACTATTTGAGTCTTATGGAATCATTAATCTTTCAAATAAATTGTTATTCCTTCCATCGTATTTCATGATTTTTTCCAACACATAGAATAAAGTCCCTTTAATAACATTCTATGAGTATACACACTGATATAAAAATTCAATTAAAACCATTTAATCAGTAGAATCCACATGTATAGGAGGCATTATCAATATTTGGAAAATCAATTCAGTTAAAAAATTATAATTGGGATACCTCTAACAATGAATTCTCAAACGCATACAGATTTAGAGATTATTCAATATTAATATAAAATATACTCCCCATGGTAGCCTTGGTTAGAGAAACAATCTCCCTAATACCCCATGGAACTAGTGGGCATCTCTCACAGCTTCAAATAATATCAAATTATAAATTAAAATCATTTTAGAGGAGACACCAAAACTTATGGCATGATGATTTATGGAAAATAACTCTATAAATTATCAAAAAACTTAGGAAAAGTATATAACAACATTCTTAGGTCATATTAGAGTGTTCATCATGTATCATCTTCTAATTTAACATAGATATAGAGAAACATAGAGAATAAATGAAGAGCCTAAAATATGGAATATTAGTACCCACATAAATAACTATATCAAGACCACTAAAAAATTAATAATGGAAACATTCTAGGAGTACACACTGAATAGGAATCCAACTAGGATGAATGTATTCGACTCATAGTTCAGATGAAGAAATGACATTAAAATCTATCAAAAAGCCTTCAATGGGGATCTCCTTCATGTGGTTCATTCCAATGAATGGATATATAGATATTAGATTATGTTACGACTATCATTCAAGGAAAATAACATTTTTTTGATCAAATATATGGGTTGAATGATTTGTCCATCAGTTGGAAAAACTGTATGCCAACCGTACGCACTCTATAGTGCTAATGTAGCACGTCCAGGGTCACTGCACACAATTGGACTAACCCTTCATTAAAAGAGAATTTTAGATACACTAAAATATTTTGGTTTCCCATATGGGTGTGCTCCGACATCCTCATGGTTCATTACAACCATGCGGGCTCCACCATACCACCCTCTAGGCTTCACACAATTAGTAGTAACTGTGTATATTGTCCAGCATAGGTTTTACCAAGAAGGCATCCTACCTTATTCTTCAAATTATTATGATTATTATGCCGAAAAAGGCATGTAAACCACCAATATTTTTATAAACCCAAAACGTATTAACATCAGTAATGGATACTAATTTTAAACAAAATGAAATGGATTTTTACCTTGTAATAAAACCCATGATCATATAATCTTTCCCCATATAGAAATATATCCCTAAATTTCCCTCTTAGAGGTGGTCAAGAATTTCTAAAAAAATAACTATGGCCATTAGGCACAAATGAAAATCTACCATTCCAATGTCTCATCATGTAAATGGAATTTTAGCCCTAACACCCATACTTGGTGAACTCACCGGACAACAGATAACCTTCAAGCTCATGAAAATGTTACGGATAAGTGGCTCCTTAGAGGAAACATCAACCTATAAATCCCCATCATCTTGCTAATAATGATGACATTGGTGTGAGTGATAACACTGAATCTCAGATACATATATAATTTATGTACGTCTGGGTACCATTGAGGTAACTATAACAAATAGCCTCTCGGTTTTACTCTCTCTAGAATATCAAACATCTCGATATATTACTGTGAAAGATTTCCATATCTAATGATCCGTCTATGTATGAGCCTTAGTGATATATTGAAAACTACCTAATCTGTGTCCTCTAACACTATATTTCCACTATGTGGATCATTGTATTATTTTTGTCGAGACTGTGCTATAGAAATTCACATCCTGATCAAATATACCTTTTTGAAGCTCATACACGAGACGTGACCCCAAAAAGATGTCTCACAAGCCTCTACCCAACACATGTGTGATTGATATGGTCTACAAAGAAATTCCTCATAAAGTTATACTTGTATAGTTACCTAATAGCAGGTATAGAATGAAAACAAAACCATGAAAACATTACTCTTCAAAGAGTCCCCAATACAAAATATTAAGGCGCATAAAAAATCCTTAAACAGTTGTAACATATGATCTAACTATCCATTTGACTGAGGGTGGTATATTGTGCTTAGAAGAACCTATGTGTTGATAAACCTCTCTAAAATCATCCATAAATGTGACTTAAGAGGTTCTTCCCTATCTAATATTATAGTGCATTGGACCCCAAGATGACATACAATCTCACTGACATACAACCTCCTAATGTTATCGACAGTAGTGGTCTCCTTAATTAGTATAAAATGAGAAACATCCATTATCTTATCAATAAAAAACCATGCAGCAACACTACCAAAAGTAAAAAATGGTAAACCTATCACGAAATATATCGATACATCATCCCATTTTCCCCCATGAATATGTAACTATTGTAAATTTTTGACTGGTTGAAGATGTTTTGCAATCAGTTGTTGATATGTGGTACACCACATAACAAAACTACTTATAACATGTTTCATCCCCTTCCACATGTACTAATGGTGAATTTCATGGTACATCGGGGTAACAACTATATGTACTTCAAAAACTGGGGAATATAAATCCTTTATTATTTCCTCAAATATTTCCATTAGAACCTAACACAACCATTAATACAAAAGATCTCATTCATGCCAATAGTTCAACTAGGAGGTGGTTCCTCAGCTAACACACTCTCTATTAAGACTATTCCAATAAAATTTGATAACAACCTCATCCATAGTATATCTAGTATGGTGGAGTTCATAGCTAAGGGAGACAAAAAATTCTTCCCTCGGCTTTAATGAAACTCCAAGTGCATCTAAGAAAGAAAACACATATGTTTCAACACAATAATGACCCCAATAAATTCCTACATTTTTTTCATCATAATCAATACACCAGACAATACATTTCATTTTCTAGGCATATAGTTAATCATGATGTCAAAATAATGTAGGAACTCAAACCACCTTCAATACATTAGTATCATATCACATTATAATAATAGGTATTTGATTCTTCTGTGGTAAATATACACCAAAACACTCTCCTAGTGAGTAGTTCCTACAACATCCTTTAACCAATGAAGCTAACTGGAGATCATATATGTGGTAATTAATCTTATGTGTTAAAAATTCAATGACACATATGTCAAAAATATATTCTTCAACATATTAACTGCTCCATGACCGAAAAGTAATGAATCAAAATACACCATGAAGTTTATTTATTGTTCAGGATGAATAAAACAATTTTCATATGTTATTCGCTTTTTTATCTCCTAAATTGATATCTCATTGGTATATATCGATAAAGACATCAAAACATCTTATACATGCTGATAAATGAATCATCTAGGCCTGATATGTCCCATATGATAAAATATAATATCGATCCGGCAATAAGAAATCCTATATATAATACATTTGTGAGATCCTCCCAAAATAATTTTCCCTCTCCTTCTTTGGTTCAACTGATACTACTATCTCTAAAATCAAATGAACTCATAATTGTATCTTATCCATGCATAAGTAGAAAATTTTGAAATTATTATATAATTTACTATCTTATTGTTTATCCAAAATGATCTCGAGATGTGTGGAATAGTTGTGTTGATTATCAGACTACACTGCTATAACATTCATGAAAATCCCCATAAAAATACAGATCTAGATGGAAAACACGACTCCCCAGTTCCAAGAATACCGCTTTCCCATTTGTGAGTCAAAATTGCATAACCAGATACAAATATAAATTGTACCTACCAAGAAAGATTATGTTAGGTATTTCTAAAATGTTAAAAAACGCACATGATTTATCTAGAACTCAAATCATTATTCATGAACACATAAGATCATCGATGCTAATCAAAAAAGGTATTAATCCAAGGAATGGAAAATTAGTTATTAACCATTTGCTGGTTCAATATCCAAAAATACATTTATAGAATGAGGGTACCATCATCCTTTTTCTCAAAATGGTATAGACTACCACATAGATAATTACATAGTCATATAAACCCCTCTTCCTAAAAATGGACTAGACTACCACACATATAATTACATAGTAATATAAACCCCTATTCCTCTAAATTATCTAGCCTGCTCTTAATATTCTATATCTCAGTATTATCCATACTATAAGGTGTGAAAGATATTTGTTCATCTCTTGCAAGTAGAACGATAAGGAACTATAACTATCCCTATCAATAGGTGGACCAAAAAAGTTTTAAATTTAAAACATACCTAAAATTATCGTCCACTATAGTATAATCTTCTTGAGGTCGTCCCTCATCATCTAGATATAAGAAAGTAATTTTGGTTGTAATACCACCCATCCCATGAATTGGTGGTCCATCTCAGTTTACATGGACAACCCATTTACAATTTTGTGTATAAATGATTACAATTACTAATGTTATATTCACACTATAGTGATAGTAATAAATGTGGAATTGATAGGCCACTATCCTGTCCATCCTGTGTGTGACGTCAAACCCAATCATATTGAGGAAAAATGTATTTCTTATTAAATAACACCAAACAACATCAAGGTGGAACTACCTATACTGATGTACATCCTCTATTATTACCCCTAACAGATTGTCTACAATCATTACAGCTTCATTAAAAATAATTACAATCCTACTTCTCTCCAAAATAGTTGCAGATACGAAATTATGTGAGGCACATTTGTCAAAAAAACAGAAGATACAAGTGTATAGGGAACTAAGATCACATCTATCACTATTTATTGTCCTATTCTAAACTCTATAATTGTAGACTATAAAACATATATTTTTCATGAACCACAGCCCTTTTAAAAACCAATAATTCATGGATTATTAATTTTTCGTCCAAATTTAGAAAAGATTTCATGGTTAAGTGGTCTCTTGTAGTTTAGCTTGGGTTGTCAAATCCACAAAGACCTATGAAGTAAACTACAAACACATAAATTATATGGATTTATTTTGGATATGAAGTGGTCAACATAGGTTGATTATAGATAGGTATAAGTAAACTCTAATATAATTAATGGAATTATATTAATAGAATGAGTTTATCATAGGTTATCATGCTGGTGAGGATTTGATGCATTCCCTTTTTAACTATTTCAATTTCATATATTTTAGATAGGTTCATTTTATAAGATCAAAACACATAATCACATCCTTGTTTAATACCTACATACCCTAATACAAATCACATATACTCTTGGAGGATCAATGATTGTATCACTCCAAGGTAAATGTTTGTATTTGCACTTGAAGTGTGTGGACTTCAAATTAAAAAAGGATGTAGATGTTTTTAAATCGTCAATTGAAATTATCAATAAATATAATTCATTAAAAATTAATAGAGTGTGAAATAAATTCCAATACAGACCGCTTCTACCCCCTTGGATCAACCCATAAGAGGCTTATCCCTCCATTGATGTTATGGTTTCAATGGAAGTTGGAAGTAGACTCATGGGGGAAGAATTGAAGAAGTAAAAAAACAATAAAAAGAAAATAATCACTCCACCATTGTGTATAAAATTTCACAAGTATTGGTGGTAATAAATTCACACCATGATGAAATGGTATCATTGTGTTAATAATAAGAACTAAATACAAGAATATGAAGAACTTGTATTAAAAAATAAGGAGATTCAGACAACATAAAAACGAAGAAGAACAATACAACATAAAATGGGAATCATAATAATCAAATAAAACACATTAATAAAGATTCCCAACTCCTTCAACAAAAAATCCTTAAATAGTAATTTTTGAAGCCTTGGGTCGACCCTCCAATAGTCCATGTCTCCTCAATTAGTTGTGGAAAGCTGTAAGTGAGTTAAAGGTTTAGGGAAAGATGATTTTTCCATCCTTGAAAAATTATCCATTCCAACTAGCATGACTTGAAATATTTGTTCAAACAAGCATCAATAATGCCTAATTATGGTGTCATATATAAGAAAAAAATTATTACATGGATATTTCCTGATAGCCAGCAAAATATCAGTCCAAAATAGTCTACGTTTTTTGATATATGATAAAATTTGTGTGCTGTTTTTTCGGGGCCACATAATCTGCTCAATATTATATTGTAAAATTCAGTCTCTTAAACGTAATTCAAGCAGCCAAATTAGATTTTTCCACTATTGAATGAAATGTTCCCCTTTATGGACTATATATTTAGTTCTATTTTTATAATCATTGGTCAGAGTTATTGGTTGCTACATATTATTTATTGGGCTTCTATCCTGTTTACATTGCCTAGAAGGCCTTGGCATGAAAGTCCATTTTTGTAGTCTTACAATGTAAATCTTCAATTACTCCAAAATCATGAATTCATACTTATAGAATGAGATACTAGAAATTAAATTATTAAATTAAATTCAAGACCATTTTTTATTTTTGAAGGTGTTCAAAACATTTCCATGATATAGTTTATTTAATGAGGAAATTACAATCATAATGTGAATAAATGTTCAATGTATAAAATTCCTAAAATGGTTTCAATGATTAATAAATCGCATGAATAATATATATATATATATATATATATTATAAACTAATATTATCTTCATTAACTGGCTAATCACATCCTCATCTTGATTTTTTCTGGTCCCAAGAAAAATGAATCTCAAAAACATGAAATTCGCATTCTGTTTTCTAAAAGTTTTTTAATACACATTGAATACCAAATATACACATAACAAAAAATTATTAAAACCAAAAAAAATCAATTAAAAAAATGATAGATCTAAATAAATATCCCAATAAAATACTCATTCCATTGTTTAAATCCATCGTCATAGTTCATCCAATATCAATTAAGCACGATGAAGTGTTGTGTATCACAACAGATATTGGGGTTTATCCTTATTCAAAGGGAAAATGATGGGAGTGATAGGTGGAATCATATTTCATTATTAAGATGAATATAAAATTTTTTATTGTAAAATTTTATTGTTTTTCTTTTCAATTTTACCATGGTAATTGATATTTCACTTTGTAGATTCCACCCAGGTAGTGAGACATTGCTGGTGAATCCCATGTCCAATGACTAAGTGAACCAGGTAAAGCCAACATAACCGGGCATCATCTTCAGTAGATTATCTTAAATAAAATGTCAACATACCAAAAAAATATATTATCTTCCAAACTCTAGGCCAGAAAAATATGGAGTCATGATCCCCAAGTGTTGAAAGCCACACATTATGTTATTTAATTGTTGTATATTTAAATTTATTGTTTTAGTGGTTTATTATTGAATAAATATATCAAAACTGAAATGATAAAACCTATGATATTTATTTGTGGGACCCCATGAACTCAAACTAATACCTCACAATCTAGAGGATGTGATTTTTATTATTATTAAATGGCAGAAAATATAAATGATGAAAAAATCACATCGGATAACCACACATTCCCAAATCTATGCACATGAAATTAAAAATGCATTAAAAATAGAATCAAGTATTGAAATGTTACTTGATATCCAATTCCATATTTTTTAATGTGTATTATCATGTTCATGGTTAATGGAGAATTTCCTTATAGTAAGGAACACTTTTCATTCAAATCATTTATTGCAGACAAAAGAAAAAAAAATTTCATCTCTGAACCAAAAAAATATAACATTTTCCCCAATTTTTTTTGAAATTAAAATTTTGAATGGGTATAGGAAGATAAGGGGAGTCAGAAAAATAAATTGAAAATGAGTTTCATTGAATGAAGTCACATGGGTTATGAAGTTCATGTTATTACTTCTCCCTTTTAATCCCTTGATCTCCATGTCACTCGGGGAAGCCTCATCATTGATGATAGATTCTGATTATATTAATTTTATTTGTATAAAAAAATACATAAACTCATCATCCCCTGAATTTCAAACACCAACATGATTGGAACACAATGAAAACCCCTTGAGGATTCATTAAATAAAAAATAAAAGGAATGGAAAAATTCTCCTTTTTATTGAAACATTCCAAATACTGATACTAGGAACTGATAAAAATTGAAATAATATATATATATATGGATATATAAATTTTAGAATTTTAGTATATATATAAATACAATAGAAAATGGAAACACTATACATCATCGGTTAGTGGTCCGCACACCCACAATAACCCTTCAGTCCTGGGTTTGAGACCTCGCAGCATCACCGGTTGTGAACGGGATTTCCCCATGGCATACAACTTGTCCATTTAAAATCTTTAATTAATTAATTATTATTATTATTATTTTAACAAAAAGCACATAAAATTATAATAAAATGATGATACATTGTATTATTTTTATATTTTTCTTGTAAGGTGTAATGCAAGGATCACACCATGTCACACATATGAATATGTCACTCTCCTTTCATACATATCCATACTAATAATAGAAGAACATGTCAACAGTCTTAAGTACTATCATATTCAGTGTTTATTTTTTATGTATTAATATTTTTTAAAATATCAAATTGATTTATTAATCCTATTTGAAAAAGATGATTAAAAATGATTGAATGCATGAAAACCATGGGATTCCTCCAATGCATCACTTTTGATTAACGTCATTAGCTCGATAAGGATCCAAAATCTATTAAAATTTTCTTGGTTAATAAGTTATCTCAGTTAACTCAACCAATATTTTCTTAATTGATTAAATAAATTTTTATAACCTATGAAAATTTACCTTGAAAATGTGATCACTTCTGGGAACCTAAATCTATACTTCCACATGGGGGTACCCAAGATGCACAATGAATGGACCTAATAATATAGACCTTAATGTTACTAGGTGTAAATGATGTTTTCAACAATAAAAGATCATGAATTTTCTTGGATCAAATTGTTTACCTTTTAGTTTCCTAGATTGGTAGGCTTGAACTATAGCTTTATTTATCCTAGACTTGTTATAATACTTCATCCAAAGTTCTTCATGTTCATTAATATCTAATTTCATATTTTTTTGGCCAATAAAATATCAAAGTTCATTTTTGTGATTTTCCAAAATACCTTATTCTCAATTTAAAAAGGTAAATGACATGATTTTCTATAAACCAAACTTTCTGCTGACAAGCCTATTATGGTTTTGAATGTTATATGATATACTCAAAGAGCATCCAAGAGTTTCTCTGACGAATATTTCCTAGAGAAATTGATTGTTTTTTAGGAATATGATTCATCTCTTTATTCATTAACAAATATTCACTATTGGTTTGAGGATGGTACGCAATGGAAAAATTATATAAAATCCAATATTAGACATTTGTGATGTTAATGGGTAGTTGCATAAATGGTTTCCTCAAACACTGATTATACCTCTAGGAATCACAATTAGAGAAGAAATATGCTCTTTTAGAAATAATATCACGAAAGGATGGTCATTGGACTTCTTGGGAATGGCCCCAACCCATTTCGAGATAGAATCAATAAATAATAGGATATAGAGGTATCCCCTAGAGTTTGGGAAGGGTCCCCTAAAATCAATTCCCCATCATTAAAGGATTTCAATGACTAGAATGGTAGTGTGGGGCATTTTATTCATTTTTTAATGGATCCTAACTGTTGAAACTGAGGATAATTTTTCATAATTAGAAGGAATACATAGTGAGTTTAGGCCAGTAGAAACCAATTTGGAGGACCATTTATAAGGTTTTATTTTTGGAAATGTTTCCGTTACATGCCTCTCTTGGACAAAATTTTAGAATCGACTGTTGGTGAGACTCAATAACACATCTCTTAATGATTTGATCGGGACAAAACTTGAAGTGGTTAGGATCATCAAACACACAATGTTTCATAGTAGAATGGAATTTCCTCTTAGATTGGGTCCCTAGGAATTTTTTATTGTCGCCAATATCCAAATTATATTCTATGTTATCATACCATAGGTAATCACTCATAGAATAGATGTGCTCATCGAGATGTGATTAGACACAAAAATGTCATGTGAGTTTACATTGAATTCTATCCTAGAGTGGTGACCAAAAATAGAAATTTCAACACCATTTTTGACCGTAATTGTTAAATCAAAATCTTGAAGAATAAGGACCCACCTAATCAATCTATACATAGAAAATTGTTTTTGGTAAAGTAATTTCATTACTGAATGATCGTTGAAGACAATGATGGGAGATCCTAATATATAAGAACAAAATTACTCTATGAAAAAGACAACATCAAGAAACTCTTTATTAGGGGTGGTTTAATTGATTTGTGCATCATATAAAGACATTATTTCATAAGTAATGGCACATGTAGTTTCCTCAAAACATTTCCCTAAGTCTTCTTCCATACCAAAGTCACTCGCCTCGCACATGAGCTTGAAAGAATGTTTCTAATTTGGAAATTTCATGATAGGTTGGGAGAAAAGACAAGACTTGAGTGTAAGGAATGAATACTCATAACATTATGTCCATAAAAATGGAGCATCGTTCACAAATAGATCACAAAGTGGCCGAGAAATAGTGATGATTTTCTTAATAAACCTACTATAAAAAATAGAATGCCCTACAAAAGTCCTCACAAACATAACAGTTTTAGGAGAGGGAAGGTGATGAATGATGTAGATCATATAATTATCAACATCAATCCATTTACCAGAAACCAAATGGAATAAAACAAGTCCTTCCATTTCCATGAAATGACATATTTTCCATTTTAGGATTATATTCTTATCCTCACGTATTGAAAAATCCCTTTCTACATTTTTAAGGCATCCCTAAAAAGTGTACCCAAAGATAGATATGTCATCCATGAATACAACTAAACTATCTCCCATCATGTTTGAGATTGTTCCCATCATGCATTGATGGAAGGTACCAGTGGAATTAAATAACCCAAAGAACATGCGCTTGAAGGAAAAATTGTAGAATATACAACTGATGGTTTTTTCCTTAATCCTCTAAGGAGACCTCAAATTGATTATACCCTGATAATCCTTTTGGAAGAAATATTTTTAATTACCATCCACTTTCTTGAGGACTTGATCAATAAATGGAAATGGGAAATATTCCTACTTGTTACTTGGGTTGAGATTCCTATAGTCAATACATACTCTCTATCCATTAATAAACATTGCAGGGAGGAGGTCACCATCCTCATTAGTTCCCACTGGGATTCCAACATTCTTTGGGATAACACGAATTGGGATTAACCACTCACTATCTTAAATGGGGTAGATGATACTTGATTTCAACACCTTAATATGTTCCTTCTATACCACATACAAAATATTTGGATTGTGTCCTTGATGAGGTTGACAGCATGGTTTGGATTTTGATTCAATAACAATACTATGAGTTTCAATGAGTGGATAATCCAAGGAATACCAGAAATGGTTCATCTAATTGATTTATTATGCATCCTTAAGACATCCAGAAGAACAATCACTTGATTGGTTCAAGAGAGTATGAAATGATAACATGAAAGGTTCGATTGTACACGAAGAATGCATACCTTAGTGAGGAAGGTAGGACCTTAAATTTGAAATAAGATTGGTAATAACATTCCATCAGAGGATGAGACATTATCCTAATCTCAGTTTCATTGTTCATTTTTCTTGAAAGAATTGGTTCTTTGTGAATTGAATTTTTTTCCACTAAATTAGCTATATTAGTGTCATTAATGGGTATGGACTCAATGTTTTTTATTTCACCAATGGTATCATTAATTGGTGATTCAACCAAATCTAGAATAAATATATATGAAAGACATTCATTCCATGGAGCCAAATTTACCTCATGTGAAAAATAAAATCAATTACTTGTGGATGCAAACATCCTTTAGTATTTCATTGATGTTCCACAAGTTCTCTATAAACTCTACCATTCCATTTAATCTCATGTATCTCTTCATCATCCCCAAATTGAGAATTTTCATTTTAGGTGTTAAACTCTAGAATCATGATTCCAAAGGTGATGGTCATGTTCCCATTTCAGATATTGAGAATAGAGTTTATTATTACATGAAATGGAAGACCAAGGATGATCTGGGTTTGCTCTCTCGGACCTAATCTTTGGTGATTTTCAAGGACTATGATGTCATCTAGGTAAATTAAATTTTAAAATTTCACGAAAAAAACCATTCGAATCACCTTATGAACATGAATACTATGATTAGCAATTTGAAGAGTTACTGATTTTGGTTGGAGTTCTTTAAGCCCTAACTAAAAATATATGGCATAAGGAATGTGGTTCAAAAAGGGTCTTATATCACAAAGGTCTTTGATAACTTTTTTCTCTCATAACTCAACATTGATATTTCGATATCGTGGATCATTAATATTTGGAGGAATGGTGACTTGGATGGTGTTACATACATTAGCAACCAAAATGACATGGTTTTTATGTGAAAATTTCAGTTTAAAAGTGAAGAAATCGTTAAGTTAAATTGAGTAGGTAAAATGGTTTGGATTGCATCGAGAATTTGAATGTTCTACTTAATATGAGAGAATATTTCCATTAATGGTTTAATCATTACTAATTTATATTTTCCTATTAAGAATTGAGGTAAGGGAGCATGATGTTTGATTTTTTGTTATTATTGTAGTTACATTAAATTATAATTGTGGTTTTCATAATTTTTGGGTGGTTCTTCATCGTATTTATGTGTTGTTGAATCTTATAATGGTTTTGGAATTACTTTTTTGGGTTTTTCAATAGATTTTACACCTTATAAAATAATCACAGATTTGAGTTGTTCCTGATAGGTTTGTGTGTAATTGGATTATATCCTTAATGTTGAGTATGGTATCGCCTTAGTAGGCATGGGTACCTTCATAGTTTAATGGTTTTTAGTTCCTGTTTACAAGATGAGACTTTTGATTTCATTTTATCCATAATTTTGATCAACTGCTCAGGGATTGGAAGACAGACAGATTGTGGATTGTCTTATGCTGGTTGGTTTACCCTAGAAGGATATTTTTGTTTTTTCATGGTTAAATGGATGAGATATATGTATTGGATAAATGGATTTTGGTATTGGAGTGTTTTTAGGAACTGTTTATGGATATATAATTTTTTTTGGATGGTAGGGTTCTGTTCTTTATGGCATACTAGGTTATTGGTTGGGTTGTTGGTCATCTTTCAAACGGAATCCTAGCTAATCACTGTATCATGGATTGAAAGTGTTTTTGTTCTATAGTATCTGAATGTTCAGAGCATTGAACACCACTGGAGGTCCTCCTATATGAAAATCATTAATGGAAGGGAGGTTTTGGCAGTTTTCAGTGTTGTGGTAATGTTTGTCACAAATTTGTAAACATGTCCAAATGTTTGAATTTAATGGACGTTTGTAGTATCAATTTCATATATCTTCCTAGTTAGTGCAGCATGTTTCACCCTAAGGAATTCATTTTCTCTAAGTCTATGAATTTCAACATATTTTTGAGTCGTGTCATAGTATGGTGATGTTCCCCATGTTTTTTTTGTTCGGACAATAATTTGAAATACTTGAAAGCATCATCTTGGGCATTGTTTTTTATGTTTCCATTACACATCATGTCAATGAATTGCCTGTTTCCCAAACCCAAAACTTCAATGGAAATCCAAAATCTTCCTGGGATTGAAATTCCATGGTGAGGTACAATTTCGAGTGTGTATTTGAACCATTCCAATGTTTCATCAATTGAGACCCAATCTTTTTCAAAAAATATTATGCTATTTTTATTGAAATTGATTTGTGACGGAGGATGTATTTTTTTGATGAAATCAAATTGAAATTGGTCATAGGAGTTGATTAATGTAGGCCTTATATTTTTAACCAATTCCTTGTTCGATCCTTATGTGATAGTGTAAATAGAATCATCTTAGCGGAAAGAAGTTGATGTGGTTAGAACATGGTTTAAACAGTGTCTCTAAACACTTTGGCATGAAGGTATGACATTTACGACTCCATCCCATGGAACAATGGTTGGTGGTTTAGGAAATGTGGTTTGATGGTATAATGGTATTATCCTAGGGTAGCATTCCAGATTTATTGGGGTGCATTAGTCCTATTAGGTGTGAGGTAGTCATTAATGGTTTGATCGACTGCATTCCCTAAGATTGGGGCTTCCTCATTTGGATTTCCATTTGGTACCCACCCAGGTTTGTGATTTTATTTTTTTAAGACCCTCCATTTAAAATGGCTCAATTTTTTATTTAGTAGTATTGGGAATGTATTTATCTAATTGTAGGATACCCCTAGGTGTTCTTGACTCTCCAACCCTAGGATATTCCAGACTAACTAATTTGTTTCAATTATCGTGAGAGTAGGCTGGATTTATTCCAAAAAAGTGAGAAAGGGAAAAGATAATATAATTTGGTGTGACAAAATATAAATGGGGGAGAATATAATGGGTGATGATATTTCTTACTTGGGTCCCCTAACACAGTACTAAATTTTGGACTCGCCCAAATTTACTGAATATTTTCGTGTTAAGCGGTTGCTCGTAGTTTAGCTCGGGTTGTAAAATCTTCAAAGACCTAAGATGTAACCTATAGAAAAATAAATTCTATGGATTGTTTTTTGTTATAAATTTTCCAACATGGGATGATTTTACATTGTTTTATGTGAATTAAAATTGAATTAAGTGAATTCAAATTAAGAGAATGAGTTGGTTCTAGGTTATCACTTTGGGTGGATTTGATACATTCCTTTTTCAAAAATTGTAATTACTTATATTTGAGATGGGTTTATTTTATAATATCAAAAAAACATCATCACTTCATTTTTCAATAGCTACACAACAAAATATTAGTCACATACACACTTATAAGATTAATTTTTTGAGAACTCCAAGGTAAAGGTTTGTATTATCACTTGATGTGCGAAGCCATAAAATTCCAAAAGGATGAAGAAGTTTTAAAGTCGTCATATGAAATTATCAATTAAAAAATTAATCAAAATTGAATAGAGTGAGAAATATTATCCAATATAGTCCATTTAAATTCCCATGGATAAACCCATAAGAGTGTTATCCCTCAATTGATTCTATGGTTTCAATGGAACTGGGATGTAGTCTCATGTGGGAGGAATTGAAAATGTAAAAAAACAATCACTCCACCGTTCTGTGAATAATTTCACTAGGTTTTGTGTGAATAAATTCAAACTAGGATGAAATGGTATGAATTTTATAATAAAAAGAACATAATAAGAAAAGATGATTTTTTTGAAAACATGGGTGATTTTATCAACTTGAAAATGAAGATGAACAATACAACATAAATTGGGAATAATAACATTAAAGTGAAACAATGAACTAAATAATCCCAATACCTTCAACAAAATAGCCTTAAATAATCTTTTTTGAAGCCCTAGGTCGATTCTACAATAGAAAAAGTATCCTAAATTAATTTTGGTAGGCTATAAGTCGGTGTAATGTTGTTAGAGAGTCTATTTTTCTCCTTTGAGAATTAATCCAAGAAAATGTTAATGACTCGACTAATGTGTTCAATAGTGAATTACAATTGCATAATTTTGGTGGTCCATATAAGAAAAATATGTATATAAGGATGTCCTCTAATAGCCTGTAAATTTCAGTCCAAAAAAGTTTATGGTTTTCAAGATATGATTTAAATTGTTTGATTTTTTTTCTTGGTCGTAGAATCGGGCCCAATATTTTATCTTCAACATGGGATGCTTGGAACTCCATAAAAATAACCGAATGAGCATTTTCACTATTGAAGGAAATATTCCAATTGATTTCCTCTATCTTCATATAAATATTTACAATCATTGTGATTAAATATTTGTCGATACAATCACTTTATTTGGATTATATCAAGTTTACATTGCCGAGAATTTATTGGCATGAAATCCCATTTTTGTATTATTCCAATGGGAATTATTAAGTACTTAAAAATCATGAATTGTTACATATAAAATGAGATACCTAAAAAGAAAATATAAAAATAAAATCAAAATAATTTTTTATTTTAGGATGTGTTAAAAAATTACAATGTAATAGTTCATTTTAAGAGAAAATTTCAATCATAATGTGAATTAATTTTCAAATTATAAAATACACTAAAATGGTGTTTATGAATAATAAAACACAGGAATAATATATATTAACAATTAATATTATCCTCATTTAGTGGATATCAATTACCCAATATATTGTCTTAGTATAATAGTTTTCTCGATGCCCTAGCCACGACCACCACATTCACATATTGAATGACCAGTAATGCTCCAACTCCAATGATGATGTAGAGATGTGAAACCATCTCCCAAAACATGGTTTCAGAGTTTTCCCCACCACCCACTACAAAATAAACGGTCTTATAAATATGTTTCATGTTTCCCTTCATGCCACAAAATTTATAATATATTGTGTTTCAATCGAACTGAATTATATTATTTACCCATATTGCACACTTTTGAAAATTAACTGTACTACCAGCACATGCATCTTGGATCGTAGTCATTTCATGGAAGTACATAATGAATCACTTCCATCCACTGGAAATAAAACTGATAGGTCAAGATACTATACTGGTGTACTATGTTCCCATATCATCCATTGGGTTCCATTTTATAATTATAGCCTGATTTAGTTTATCATTGATATTCATCAACCTGGACACATTGAATATAGAACGAATAACATGATAGATACCTTACTCATGGGATCCATCAATCAATATATCATCGATAATGTATTTCATCGTAAAAGTATGTATCTCTATAATTAATATAGAATAATCCATAACTTCCATAACACCATGCTCTAGAAATATAAACTCACAAGGTGGCTCTATTCATAGGATATTTGGGTAAAAGTACTCACCGAACATATATTAGAAATCTTTCCCAAACCATACATCGTAGCCAAATATCCTTATTCGAAATATTTGAGTTTTTTGTTACTTCTCCTCATGGTGAATATGTCATGAAATTTACTCTCCTATGAGGAGGTGTCTCAAAATTTCCAATATCAATAGATTAGTCTCAATATATTACTCATTAGCTTGTGGACTACCATACCCAAAAAATATGGTTTTATAATACAACTAGACCTCAGATTTCACCTCATAAATAGATAAGGTATGATGCAGTTCTGCCTATAATGTTTGCATAATGAATAAAAAAACCATCACAAAACTATTATGCAACACCTATGTCTAGAAAAATTGCTTGTGTTGATGCTTGAACTACTGAAGCATCCACTTGTATCATATGGACCACGTGCTCTAAATAATTTTCATCGTAACCCTTCAGGCGTGTGACAAGATGTCTTCGTGGTAGAATGTATCAACAATTCCAAACAAATGACTATGTTGGATTCAATACACAACATTCACATTTCAATGAATATGATAAGTCAAAACCATATTATAAATTGGTCATACAACAAAACGTACTTCTAAATAAAAGACTAGTAAAATGAAATAGTTAAAAACATCACAAGAGACACTCACCTAAGTCCACTAAAAGGCCAGGTCATTGTAATGTATTTATTTCATAGAATTGAATTTCCTTTAAATATTTATATTTGTTTCAAATTTCATTTTAAATTTTGAAAACAATATCTCATTAATTCCATTCCATATGTACCCATACTATTCATGAACAAAAATATGTATTCCACCGAAGTCAAAAAATAACATATTCCAATACATGTAACTCTTGGTCGATGACACAATACGGAACAATTTCTATCTTAGGGTGTCCGTTTTAGCCTAGTTAGAAAATTACAACTGAGGTTATGATAAAAGATTTTTGTACCATCATATTTCTATGTAAATTTCAAATAAAATCTGTCAAATAAATAGGTATATCTATCATTAAACATAGAACAACATCATGAAAATAAATAATTAATCCAATATAATATGGAATAATTGTTATCATATGATTCATATAAAGTCCCTAAAATGATGCATGGGATGGAAAAACCCCATATCATCGGGATACAAAAAATTGGATCCTCTATTGAACCAATGATAACATCACAATTTAGTTGAGTCACCCACTAGTAGAATCAAATCAATATTTATAGTCAAAATCATGAAAAAATCAATTTCCATTAAAATAATTTAGTATTTTATCTATACATGGGTTAGATAACCATGGATAAAACATTAACAAATTCAAAATATTATTAATTCACATTATATTATAAAAAATAGTATGTCCATAAAGAAAACACATCTGATTCGACTTTGTACATTTTTACTTAGAGTCCACTATCATGTTCCCCAAAATGGTGAGTCATATGGCCTCATATGCATCTCCACGAATGATAGACGTGAAAGAGCTGAAATGAGGTACTAGGGTGTGAAATGGGGAGACAAATCACAAATTTCAAAGTGTAACATAGCATAATATCAATAATTGTTAATAGAGGATGCAGACATAATAACTGATTATTAGGTAGAATATAACATCCTTGATAGCAATATAAACAATTCCAAAGGAAATATAATATTTGGAATGGGGATCAAGATAGGTCACTTTAATTTATCCAAATAAAGAAACATGGAATGTGAAAAATACATATATCAATATTTAAAAAGTTCCAAAACTGATATCGTCATATTTAATCATGATACTTGAATTAGACCTATGTTCCCTTACTCCTAATATTAAACAAGTCAATAATCGAATTGTAGAAGCTTTCTATGGTCGCTACCCACATCCATATAATATATTTGACTACCCAAACACATCATAATCATGAAGTGAGATACGATCTCACTAGGTCATCCAATGTTTTAATAACAAATCCCAGTTGTGATATATAATCTAGGAAAAGTAAAAAATGTAAAATAATTAATATTAAAAAAAGGTAAATGCCCCTATAAATTGTACAGTTTTAATGTGATATTGTGAATCCAAAAAAGGATCCCTACCAAAAAAAATTCATGTTCCAATAACAAAGAAGTATTACAAAAAAGTAATAAATAACCACATCCATGTTGTATTCACAACGTACAATACTACCAGTGGTAATAACATATAACATATATCACATGTCAACCACGATCAAACTATATAACAAATTGTTTCACATTTAACTCTTTTAATCCATATAATCAAGCATGTCACATTTACCATAGTCATTCCATATAATCAAATGTGTAAGTCACATAAGGGATATATATAAGTTGCAGAGAACAAATGCATCCTCATCAAGACCCAGAAGCATCTCAATAGACACCTGGATAGACATGAATTTAGGTCCAACCATATTTCCAATATACCATATCCACTATGAGCCCAAAACATCCAGATTAATTGTCTATCAAGGCTGAAGGCATCCCATAGAATTATGGACCAAGGAGAAACCTCATCCAAGGGATCCACTAATTCAAACATAACACTCGGGGGTAGCACACCCATGACATCCTATAGAAACATCAATAATTCAAATCAATTACCATTCACCCCATTTCATTTCCTAAGCTCTTCCAACTCAAACATAAAATTCCATTCTATGATATTCCATGAGATTAACCACTCATATAAAAAATTTGATTCAAATCATTTCGTCAAAACTCGACAGGCAAAGGAGGAAATATACATCTTTTAAAATAAATTCAATTCATTCATTTTAAATGTGCATAATATAATTAGGTAAGTTATAAAACATTCACCTAACATGATTAAATAATAGTAAATCTCTAATAAACAACCAATGGGTGGCCTAGGGTGGGAAAACATCCTCAAAAAATTCTCAAGTAACTAAATAGAATCCCTAACATGTTCCCATATGATAAAATTATATGTACAATTCATTTTTTGAGAGATACCAGATTTTATGGCCTGTAGAAATATATAAAATACCTCAATAAAAAATAAAACAATATGGGAATAGTATATAACATCTACCATATATTCATAATAGATTTCTCATCCTGGATAAGGTTCTGATTTGATTATGATTGAGTGAAATATCAAGAATGGATAAAGATCCTAAAAATAGGGATCATTATCATGCACATAAAAAAATTTGTTGACACCAAGAGGAACTAAAAATTTAACCATGGAAAGTATTACTTACTGGTATTAATCCAATCAGATATACAATTATTGATTCCATATTTATATGTGGAACTTTATAAAAAACTATCTAAAATCTATCAATAGAATCTACTACATGACGATTTGTCCAATATAGGGAGAAAAAAAAGGAAAAATACATTTTAAAAATATTTAATGTAAATAAATATTTCCCATTCTCAAATATATATGTAACAAGGTTTGTATTCATGGTTAGAAAAACCATGAAACAACCATGAACCCTCTTCTTTAATAAGGAAGAAACAACATAGTCACTATGCCCAGCATGACTATCCATTTAAAAAAACTGAATTTTGGATCTACTAAAAATAGAAATTCTGCTTCATAGAAATTCCTCTCCATATAAATGATTTGAAAAACCAGGAATTCTCATTCAGCCCGCTTTATAGGACTTATAATATTAGTAGTAATTTCTCACATTTCATGATTTTAACTAAAATATTTATTACGGACTCAAAACAAGACTCAAGCACCCCAGATAACACCATGAAATCAATGTCTATTCAAATTAGTCTGAAATACTAATGTATACTGATATTAAATGGATTCATTCCTTGAATGAATACCCTTGATATTAAAAAAATTACACAATTATTACATATGGATTATCCCATAAGAACCCCTAAAAGTTACTCACCTGAAACATGTTCATGCAGCAAACTACTCCACAAGTGTTGTATTCATCACAAAAATATATATATAAAGCTATTAGGTCACTCTAGACATTACCATGACCAAAAAATATATTTTTGTCCTGATTTAAACATCTATTCCCATTAGAGGGTCAAATACCTCATTTTAAACTTACAATATTACATGATAAACAATGTTGATCTTCATGAGGATAAATAAACACCCATACACACAAAACCCCATCAAATAACATATAAACACTATAATATGTATGATATTACGGAAAAAAGATTAAAAAAATATGTATATTAAAAGACCTAATATAAATGAAAAATTAAAAATTACTAAAATTATATTTAAAAACATGGATCTTACCTCAAGAGGTAAACCAGACCAACACAAATCTCAAAACATAACCATCCATATTTACCTTTAAATCCAAGATAAAATTACCATTTTGAACAGTTTAATAAAGTCAAATCATGTATTTATTACTTTTTGTATCCCCTTAGAGTGAAATGTGTTGATTTGTTTATTTTTATTACACACATTGTCATTCAAAACACCATTTCTCTGTCACCACAAAAAACATCCCAAACCA
This sequence comes from Viscum album, assembly GCA_963277665.1. NCBI lineage: Eukaryota > Viridiplantae > Streptophyta > Magnoliopsida > Santalales > Viscaceae > Viscum > Viscum album. The sequence continues at coordinate 553,658,790 of OY728146.1, forward strand.
CCATAAAATTACATTTTGAAATAGTTTTCATTTAAATTCATTCATTTATTAAAAATATATATCTAATTACTATGTTAAAATTAATATATTTAATATCATTTTGAACCCAACAAAATCCTGCAAATAATACTTAAAAAAGTACACTGATTATCATTCCGAAATGATTCCAACAATAATCTATTTATAAATTTATGTGGTAATTTTTTACCTTTATCTTGATGTGCTCCCATCCCAATTTAGTTGGAATAATTATATAAAATCATTATAACATGCTAAAATGAACAGTTTATATAGAAAATGAACATAAAATAAGAAAATTAATATGTGAGATAGTAATTAAGAGTTGAAATACTACATTCAATATTAGTAAGGCTCCAATCACAAAGATAAATTGGTTGATCAAAATGAAATATGGAAAAATATATTAATATAAAAAATACAAGATTTATGGAACAAATTAGTAATAATTTATAAGATGATTGAAACCAAAAATTATACCACAATTTTAACTATCCATACCTATGACTACATGTTTTAATTAAGGGTTCAAGTAATATATAAATATCATTAAATATATCATAATAGGGAAAAAATAATGAGAGAGAATAGAGAATTAAGTTGAGTTCTCCATATTTATAAATGAAATGGGAATCCCCATTTAAATTTTTAGTACAATTAATTTGTTATCAATTTTTTTAAAAAATGTGACACATACATTTTTGTAAAGTGATCAACCCTTAAACATCATCCATCCATTATGTATCATTCCATACAACATGTTTATAGTACTAAACCAACCAGAAAACCCATTTCCTATATCCCAGAGAAAAAAATTAACATGTAGTACATTTAAATATTTTGATCATTGAGGATAATAGGTAACATTGGATACCCTTGAATATCATCAATTTTTCAATTTCATAGGGTGAACAATCCCAATTTTTCTTAATCTTATATATCATAGGGATATCCATTGACAATAATTCTATATGACAAAGTATCAACCCTTGTGTATCGTCTTATAAAACTTCATTCATCATAGTGGATTCCCAAACATAACTAATTTTCTTACCAACCACTTTAACCTAATGTAATATCCCATAAAAATAGGTTGAACCATGTGTATTATATATTATATATATATCCTTATGTATAAAATTTTACACAATAAATCACCGAATTATAAATCATAGACATCCTGTAGTATGATAGAACATCTCAACACTTTGGTTGTATACCAGTATGCATACATTGAAAGAAAATTATATACGAGGAACCGTTCCCATTAAAACCATTTTTTAGGAGTTATAAACCATTATTCATAGGGAAAAATATTTTTATTGTAATATTTCACATGAGAATTATTTTCTATGGGGGAATTACAATTTTTTTATCTATATATACACAGTAATAATAATTTTCAAAATTCATACCACCCATATCTAAACAACATTGAACATCCAAATTAAAAGAAAATCAACTCCAAAACATCTCTAATATTCTATAATCCATATAATTATAACCCCCCACATAGTAAAACTCATAATGATTAATTTTTTTCCTTTACAACACCATTGAAACTATTTTAGTGTCTAGATATACATGTTAGTCCTAAGAAGTCACTCAAATTACAATTCTTGAATACCTGAGACATTAGAGTTACCCTACACTAACCCATATTTACGCACCATATATACCTCTCATAATTATGAATAGGTCCAATAACAAATCTTATTGTTATTATAATTATTATATGTATGATCTATACAATATTTCATGCAATGTACCATTATCTGATACCGAAAAATAAAATTTACAAAACAAAGTAAGACTCATAATTTCAAACTATTTTTTACAAAATGCACACTATTATGATTCCTACCCTTATGAATCAATGAAATCCATTCAACCAAAAAACCCCATCCCTCCAAAGTGATCGATTCTATATTAATAAACCATGTTTTACCAATGAACACTGAATACAATCCCACTAATTAGTTGAACCACAGACATATAATATTCACTAAAGGATCTTCTTCCTAATCATGATGGATTTAACCTATCAATATATGTTAAATATTATCTTCAAGATAAATATTTTTAAAACTATAACCATATAATCTCTTATATTTCTAAACCACTATTCAGAGCACTATAATAATCACTATCTCCAAACACTTTTGTAATTCTCAATTGAACACATCACTCATATGATTCTAATGTTATTACAACTAATTCATCCATAGGTTGAGGGTGATCCCCATAGAAATAATTTTCTCATTAATTTATAGTTGGATTAATCTTGCAACCAAACATTGTATTCACCCAGGAAAAGCACACATCATGTTGTCTAATTCTCATAACCACTAAGATTAAAATCTGGCCACATGAGTCTAACATCAACATCCACTCAACATTCCCACCGTAAAAGTATCCCTGAATTAATTCAATATATACTTGATAAAAACAGTATTTATTTTATATATTTTTTAATATTAATTATATATTTCAATCAATGTAATGTAAAAAATTTTATTTAAGAGAAACATGGGATTAGGCCATTCAATTTAAAATATGATTAAAATTATAATTTTAACAGTTTAATGTAAGATCTAGTATGTTTAACATAAATATTTTTATTCTAATTATGATGAATATATTTTTTTAAAATAATAATAAATATATGGTATTTAAATTTCATTTTTAATATACCTATTTTATATTTCATTTGATGGGTGAATATAAGCTATGACATTTAATACTGACTGTAATCATAAATGTGGATAATGATTCACAATTTTTGGCATATATTACTCATTATACATTGGACTGTAGTAACAATTTGATATTATACAAATTATCTAATTCTAAATAAATTATTTATCTAAAAAAATTGTTGAGTTGAAAAAGATATTGAATTTTGGGGTCAATTGTTTTTGTTAATATTTCTATTTAATCTTGTATCTTCTTATAACTATATCTTACCCACCAACATTAAATGTATAATTTCATCATTTAAAAGCAATATGACATAAATTATGAGGTTTATATTATAGGATATGTGGTTTTATTCCATTTCAAAAATCATTGTCTGATAGTTAATTCTTGAATCAAGGATAAATTATATTATTCCTATTTCTAATACATTTATTTATATATTTTATTTTTTATAAAAAAGTACTAGTTTCAATTTTATTTATTTTTATATTTGATATTATTTTTCTATAATTCCATTATTTATTCTTTAAATAAATTATAATATTTTTATTGGTTATTAATGTTTTTGTTTATTTGCATAAGCAAGTCATTTATATGATGACTACTCCTCCCATGGAAGCATATCTTTTCTATTAAATTTATCTAGATATAATTTTATTCATTTAATTGTTAAAATGAAATTTGGTCTCTAATATTTATTTTAATATGATACATGAAATTAAAAATTATTTTTTGATACAAAAACTCTGACAAGAATAGTTTTACACATGATATAAATAATGTGAATATTTTATTAGAATAAATGTAATATTAAAAAATAAAATAGTATAGATTATTTTATATTGTTTAAATATATTATATAGACTCGATTAATAAAAATTGAAATTATATAGTTGGGTCATATTTTTATATTGACTATAATATATTCACAAAATGAAGATCAATTAAGCTATATAGAATTTCACAATCCAGAGTCATCCATATGATTAACTCATTTCATATTTGTGGTTGAGATAATTCCTATAGTGTTTGTAGGTTAACGAAATTGGGTTTTATAGTTAATGGGATTTTAAATTTTAATAAAAAAATAAATAATTATGTAATGTGGTAGATTTTGATCAATAAGTCATTAAAACATTCAAAAACATCAAATCACTGAACATTTATTCTCATTCCATAAAAATCAAAAACACTAAAATTATTTTAGGGTAATATTTTTTATATTATTCTCAAAATACCTATTATATATTGTTTTATATAATAGCATATTGTTATAATGAAATTTTTCATCTATTCTGTCACACTTAATTACTAAAAACTACACATCATTTGTGTTCTCATCAGATAACAGACTTCAAAATGACTTTTTTTAAGAGTAAAGTATTTTATTGAAATATATAGATGTATTTATTTATTTATTATTTCAATTTTTTCAACTATATTAATTTAAATATCATTTATATTTAACATATTTTTGTGGAAATAAATTAAAAATTATTATCTTTATAAAATGGTCTGGTTTTCTTCTTTTTTAATTTTCATGAATTCATAATATGATCTTATACCAAAGAAATCTTAGATCTAGAACCTGTGGTTGATTATATCCTTAAATTTAACCATGAATCTATCGAATTATGGGATGTTTCAATATTAATGAAATTGGGAAATTCCACCACTGTTGGAAAATTTAAATTAGAAGGACAAATAAATAAAATATAAAAGTATATATAATGGCTGTAAGAAATAATAATATGTAACAAAATGAAAAATCATAATAATTGTATAAACTAGATATAAATTATCATCCAAAATTTATTTCATATTAAATATTTTATAATACATCAATATAATTTTTGGAATGATACACTAAAAAAAATTTGATGGACTATTTAGTGAGGATAATAACAAACACCAATAAGAATTTAATGTTTTTCTCTTAATACTGAAAATAAATAATGATTTCAAATACAATATATATTTTAGTGAATTCCAATTATAACATGTTGAAAGTGGAAAATAATAGAATAATTATTTATATGATCAATAATTAACATGTAGGAATACTTTGAACCGTGTTTCATTGAATGAAATTTTCCATCAAAGAGGTTCAATTTCATTCACAGGATATCTAAATAATAAATCCATTATAAGTGGAGTCAATATTTAAGTCCTTAAATTGATTCAAAAAATTTGGTATAACATTCCTATGTCACAATTCTTGTAAAAATATTTATATATATCACTACTAAGAAGGTATCACCCATATGGATAGGAGTGTGAAAGATGGTGTGAAGGGAGGGGGAACGGTCAAGAAAACACATATAGCGGATCATTTTTTTCTTAACATGTTGCTGAAAAAACATCTTCAATTTGGGGATAATTGAAAACATAATGTGAGAGGATTTAACCAACTATATATATATATATACTAATGAAAATTACATATTTGATAATTAGATTTTTGAGTTTACAATTATAGCGACTTATTATATCAATACGTAAAATTAGTTAGAAAATTATTATTTATAAATTTATAGAATATTCAGTGAGCTAAGAAAACCTATAATTTTTTTCGTCATTATGAAAATAGGTGTCCACATCCATAAATGATTTACAATGCTTTTATAACTATTTACATCCATGATTTAATGATCATTAATGTCTCAAAATGGAATATGTATTCAACTAGCCCCCCATTTTCATTAATATATTTAGAAAAATTCTATTTACTATCAAGATTTTTAATAATAGTATAAAAGTAATGATAAACAAGAATCATCAAGGAAATTAAAAAATATAGAGTCTATAACAAAGGCATATTAAAATACTAATAATCATTTAAAAATAATTATCATAAAAAAACCATGACTTGATGTGTTAGGTTACAATGTTATGGTGCCTAAATGAATAAATGTGATAGATTTAAACTTCCACCATGAATTGGTAAACAAGAACACTAAATAACATCTATAAAATCATACATCAAATCCAATGAGGAATTATATTTCAATCACACTGATATGTATGAAAAAACAATTGAGATATAATATCCTCTATATCAAGAAGGCTTCAACTCGTCCCCTAAGAAGCTCCATTAGTTAATATTTTATGAAATACCAAAAGATAATGGTAATGGTATGTTAAATATTGATGTTACCCCTAAAGCACACATTATATATTCAAATGGAGTTATAAAATAAATTAGATGAATAAGTGATATAAAAATGGATTTTGGATACAATAATAAATGATGAGATAAAAATAAATTTACACAATGTAATTTAGAATATTCCATTGAATACTATGTCCATGAATGAAAATTGTATGAATAGAAGAGAGATAAATTGTATTGACTAAGACAATATTGGGAGTAATGTCTTTACAATCATAATACATAGATTAGAAAATCCAATGATGTGTAAGGACATTAAGACATTAACCATATCACACATTATATGATATTTACATTTTATTTATGTTTCATGTTATTTTGGAGACTCCAATAATTTAATTCAACACCATGTTTAATCATCATTCAATTTTTCAAGAAAAATTCATGAGGGTATTTTAAAAATTAGTAAATAGGTTCACCAAATGCCTAGAATGGGTCCTCAATGAATAACTAATTTGGGTGACAGATATGATATTTACTATTGATTATTATGTGATTAGTATGGAGAATGATTATGTCTGTTATTAAGGTCCTATCATTCATAATATATGTTTACATAAGAATACAAAAATAATCTCAATGTCTCTGATTGGACACTTTATATGGAGTTCATAGATGAGAACATAAGATTTGATATATTGGATGAAATTATGGCTTTGGAATTTTGGTTAAACTATAAAAAATTATTTACATACCATAAGGATAAATTGGTCAAATATATCAATGAGAAAAATCCCAAGGCAATGGTAGTTATATTGTATCCATGTTCTATATGATACAACTAGGATACATTGTTTCCATCACAATAACCATCACATACACCCACATGCTTTTTATTTAATTAAGGATCAATGATATTTTTAATACATTCCATTTAATGATTAATTTTTGTGTTCAATGAATATCACATCAATGATATGTAATGTAGAAATTTACAATAGATTATTTTTAGTCATTGATGAGCATTTATAATTTCCTATATAAAGAGAGTTCACTCATTGGTGTTTTGGGTATCTACTTTTAATATTCTATAGATGATAATATTTTTCATGAAAATTTTATTTATACTATATTTTCCCTGATACCCAGTTTATCATTTTACATCAACAGTGATAACATCATTTTTAGTGTAATAATATCATAGTGATTCCATCCCAGACCCAATGCTTGTGGATCACATTGTGATATATGAAACATAATTATTCATCCCTTGTGATCATCATCAAACCAAACACAATTAATCGATTGATTGAATCTATTTATAGTAAGTATTATTATATACTATTTTTTTGTGTTCATAGTTTATATATATGTTTTTTTAAGATATACTTATCTATGTTTTGGGTTTACATCCAATGTCTATTATTACGTAAAGATCACTTAATCCCTATAAGTGGTATTAAATCCATTATCTACAATGGGAAAACATTCATATTTTACTATTAAATGTTGAACATGTTATATATATCAAAAAAACTTTGTATTTAGAATATATTGTGTTCTGTGATAATGTTACTATTGATGCTCTTACTCCACAAGTGTGATTGAGATATGTAGTAAACATGATCGATAAGGTGAATCATATTAAGAAATATCGGATAAAAAGTTATTACATGATGAGTTATGGAAAATCGAGGATCATTTTCCAATTCCAAATTTCTTTTCAACTATCCATTGGATATTATGATGGGATAATCATGATGTATAATAGAATAATAAAAATTTAATATTTGGAATATGATCACAACATGCAGTTTAAGCCTGGAATGCATATACATCATGTTGCGAGATTAAAAACTATCTTCCAAACACATCCCATATTAGACATTTTGATGTCTGTTATTTTTCATTACCTATTACACCATCTAGTCATTTGAATATATCATTTGAAACACCCATACTACATGAACACAACTATTATGCCCTTATGTATAGTGGTATGCCTACTTTAATTGTCCTAGACTCCATGTGATTACTTATCCTCGTTATCTCACCCTCAGACACTCTAAGATATAAAAACCTTAATCTTGTTCATGATCCCATTAATGATAGGTTTCTTAGGAAGGATATATTTTAAAAAACCAAATTTATATAAAAATTATTTTTAAAGTGTTAAAATAATTTATTTAAATCATTAATCCAGTATAAAAATTATTTTTAAAATCTATGTGTTTAGATTAATAATTTTTTTTAGAATAATATGATTTATATAGGAATTCATATTTATTTCATATACTAGATAATGTGTTTATTTAATTATTTATTGTATTATTTAATTGTATTGTAGTTTTTATATAATATCTATATTGTGTTTGTGAAAAATTATGTGATGAAATACTTCTAGGAGATACAATTTTTCACTACATTATAGGCTTGAATCCATAAGATTTAAATTTTTAACTATCATGAATAAGATTTATAGTTTTATGTGGTAGATAATAGTTATAGAATATATTTTGGGTATATTTTATGTTATATATATATATATTTCTGACCTCACAAGTTTTGATAATCTCAATTATGTTTCAATATGATTTGATAATACCAAATAATTTTTATCGTTATATTGATTATACTTTCAACCTATGACATCATATTATTATGTTGATAAAATATCAAAATGATCATCAGAATTTGTTAATCAATGGTTATCTATGTTTATAGTTGTTTAGAAATGTTACTATCTCAATCTTGATATTTTTTGCATAGAACAAATAAGTATTAATTGTCGAGTCACTGATAAAGACCAATAGATACATATTCGACCAATAAGTAAAGGTCAATGATAGACCGAGCTTGCTATGACACAGGTCCCCTGATACACAGATACCAATATTTATTCTACTGATACAAATACACAGTTCATTGATACATACATCTACCGATAAGAAGGGCCATCGATACAGGCAACTACCAATATAGGAGAGTTACCAATAGAAAAGAGCCCCCGATACATGTCTGTCGATACAAATAAATGGCTACCGCTACAAAGTCTATTGTTACAATAATGTCACCAGTATGGGTCACTGATATTGAAAAAGATATCGATAGAAGGAGATACCGATTGAAGGAGATACCGATTAAAGGAGCTACTGATAAAAGGAGATACTGATAAAAGGAGCTACTGATTAAATCAGTCTACCATTATAAAGAGTAATAGCTACCGATACAGACCCACTAACTCAAGTACACTGATTGTATATCCTTGATACTAAGAGTTACCGATGGAAAACAGTAACCATATCTCTAAACCCTCATTATGTTTGTTTTATTTAGTAGCCGTCATATTTGATGTTTCTAATGCAAATGGTATTAATTAATGAGGGTTGTTGGCATGTCTGGGAACCATACCTTGTACCTATAAAAAGGATATCATTCCCATTACTGGAGATCAAGGTATAAAAGGATGCTCATTATAATGAAGAATGATAGAGGAAAATACATGAATGTGTGTGACACATAAAGATAAAATCATAAATAAGAACATTAGAAGAACTCAAAGAACAATCATACTCATCAAGCACAAGTTTCAAAGAAGAAGCTCAAGTGTTGCAAAGAATAATCTCTTACTCTAGCTGAACACCTACACTAGAAATGATGGAACAAAACCACAACACCCTGTTTTCCTTAAAACTTCTAAAGAAGGACTCAAATCTTCATCTACATCAATATGAGGAGTCCATTGATTCACTCATAACACATAGAGACTTATAAATGCATATTTATTTATTTAGATATTTTGTGTTTCATTTATTTACATGTTGAGCAGTGTTTGTTCTGTATTTACACACCGACTCTTGAGCATAACTGGAGGATATCTAAAATCCTCACTCAAAGATTCTGAATCCTTTTTCCCCCACTATGAATTGTGGTAGAGGTCAAGTGTGACCTGGATAGCTTCTGTGCTATTGTTTTTATTCCATGATGAACTGTAGAAGAGGTCTTAGTACCTGGACAGTCTGTGTACTATGTTTACCCCGATTCAGGGTGTAGATTAATGTTTATATAAACTATTTGAGAGGACTAAGTCTCAGCTTGAGACATAACCTCTTTTTAAAAACTTATTTTCTTGTGTATTTTATTTTAAACTATATTGAATATTCCGCTTATAAGTACGTTAAATACATATCTATTTTGAAGTTACTCTGATAGTTAAACTATAAAGTTTTTGTATTTATTTTAAAGCATTAGGTTAGTTTCAAAAGCTATTATAATTTTCATATTAGATTAACTAAGAACTAATCAATCTCTTTCGAACCTAATTGTCCCTTTACTGTATTACAAATTCACTATAGTTTAGCTTGTTATTTAATTTGGGGGACTTTTAACCATAAAGTTGTTAAAAAAAATTTAATTGTAACTCAATTCACCCCCCTCTTGAGTGTCCACTCCTACCAACATATATATATATATATATATATATCATGAATGTATTTCTAGGATGACAGTTTTCCCAATGGAGAGTGACATGTTGTGGGACTACCCAACAACTTCATTTTGTATTTATAAATTAGGAAATGTGAGGGATTATATATCTGTTAATCTATGATTACACATGTGAAAATTTATAATCTAATATAGAATATTACATTTACACTAATTTTCTTATATTTTATATATGATATGTATACTGATTTAATTGATTTTTAGGCTACATTTTTATTTGAGTAACAAGTAAATGTTGGATTTCTACAATGTTACATTTTATTTTGGTGTGCTAATTTTAATTTATTTGATGAAAATTTATTCAAAAACGTAACTATTACACGTATACAAAAAATGATAAATTATGGGAAGTAAATAATTTCATATAATTCATTATATAAAAATGTATTATAGAGGTGATGTATGATTAACTATATATACTTTTAATAAGAACACTTCAAAACCCCATGTGTGAATTTCCATCTAAATAGGCATTTTTTGATGAACATGATCATTCCAAAAGGCATAAAAAAATCATTAGGTTCCCATTAAATATCTTCTCTTTGGAAACAGTGTAATAATTAGTGACCCTAACTATTGAGTGACTACTTTTTTAGTGTTTTGTTTTTGTTACACCAGATGGGAAACCCTGATAGTTATCATACATGAGAAAACTGTTTAATTTAACCCATGTAATTATTTAAGATAAGAAATATTATCCACTAATGTATTTATGAATCATATGTTATAATAATGAAATTTTGTTGAATAATAGTTTTTTGTCTATTTAGATTCACAAACTGATATACGTCATGAACCAATATAGATCTTATCTCACAAAATAGTTATGTTTTATGGGGTCATCATTGGTAGTAAGAGTATATTCATCAAAATTAACTATCAACATGATAAAATATGATATAATCGAAAAAAGATATTTATATATTATATTCGCTGTATTTCGACATGAAAAACCGTTTAATATCATTTATTGGTATGACATAAAAAATATTTATAAATTTGTATTTAGTCTAGATAAATGTTTTTTTGGGAGGCTAATTATATATATCTATATGAAAATTTTATTTAGATCAATTCCATGATATATGTATATTAGGAATAAGTTACATGATGTGCATCACACATTTTGGTTGGAATATATATAATAAGATACACGATGGAATTAATGTTGGTTAAATTAGATATTATTGTGGGTAGTGGATAATGGGTTGTTAAAATAGAATTTGGTCATTATTATGTAATTTTTCCATGTTTATTATTCAATAATTGTATAATTATTTCCTATGTTCCTTTAATTAACAATAACATTATTTATATTTTTTAATTTGGTGAGAAGGGATTGTCATTTATTATCATGAACAAGGGTTATTCTTAATATATTAATGATGACTATTATGGAATTTAGAATATAGTAGAGAGTTAATATACAATAGATATATATAATAATATATATAATGATAATAAACTAATGGTCATAGATAATTCATATTCCTCCTAACCATGGAATTTTCGTGATATAAATATAAATTTAAAATAGATCCAAAGACTATGCAATGATGAGTTATTAAAACCATTCATTAATGAAAAATATGAATATTTATAATCTTATTTATTAGGATAGATGAAAGTGAAACCATTATTCGAAAGGGTGAACATGCAATGTCTCGTATCTGGATGCACCTGAACTGGTTCCCCATACCCATTTTGTCACATGGCCAGAATCACATTTTACCCAAACCTAGAGGTTACCAAAAAGCTGTGAGGGCCTATATTGGGGTAATGGGAAAATAATACCCTCATTGGTAGAGTGTAACACATTGAAACAATAATATACAATATTGGAAGTAGTAATCAACATACAAATGAAAAAAGTAGAATACTGAAAATATAAATAACCAAGAATTTTTCCATATATAATATGATGCAACATGTTATATGTTCTAAGAAAGAATCAAGATTAAGTACAACTCTAAAATACATAATATATGTCTTAAAAAATTATGTTATAAGAATCTCCGAAGCATATCATGTCCTATCTTGGTGCCATGTTCTCCTACTCCAGAGAAATACATCATGTATCTGTACTAGAGCGCTTTATATAATAAACACCTATAATCATAAAATCTTCCTCGACCTAATAGCATGAACCAAACAAGGTGTCTGGTTAAATACCTATATGGAAAAACAAATGTTCTCAGAAATTATGTTTCTTAATATATATATATATATATAACAGAAATTGTATAATGAGAAAAGTAGAAAATAGTAAGTACACAATAGTTAGAACACCAAATGTCATAGAATAAAATGAAAACAAGTATGGGTAAAGTCCACATAAAATATTGTGTTTTATATTGGAAATGTGTCACTAGTCATTTCATTCACTATTCAATTTGTAAAAAAGTTCAATACTAGCATCCTAATGTGGAAAACGAGTATTACTCATAGTGTATTTAATAGAAACCATATAACCATGGCATCACATTACACCAAACATGATCAAAATCTACTGTATAATAATTTTAGTATTCAATCACTTTTAAATATTGGTATATAATCATTTCATAATGTGATAGGGTCAAAAACTAGTATATAATAATTTCATCATTTATATGGGCCAAGCCCAATGTATAAACATTCCAGCATATAGAAAACACATGTAATATACAATATTAAATTTATAACAACCTAAGAAATCAAGTTGTAGAATCATTTTTTTAACCAGATCCATTTTAATTAACCCAAAATGGAAATCAATGGAATGTCTATATTCATCCTAGTCCATAAAACTAAAGGTTGGTCATCAAAGGTACAAAGAACCCATGGGGTTTCCCTTAATCAAGTCAAAATATCTCTAACATTCTTCAGTTCAATTAATCAATTTTCTAATCAATATTATGAAATAATATTAGTCAATTATATCCATGGTGACACCCTAAACATGGTCACGCAGCACTATGAAACATATAAACCACATGATAATTCAAAAAATTCAAGAGACCACCTACCTTGTACATATAGAACTCTCTTCATCCATTGTGGGGAACTAAGTCGACCTAGAATAGAGTAGATCATTAAAATAGGTATTTAATATCAAAACAAAATAACTAGATCGAAATAAGAAATTAAGAATAAATTCATGACACAATCGAGAGAATATTAAGAGTACTCCAATCTATCTGATGGTGTATAAATCATATATCATATGAAGAATCGAATTTAATACCCTCAATAAGATATTCCAAGAACAATATATGTCTAATGGGTTTTATTTCTATCTGTCTATGATAATGACTCAACTTCCTTACATAATAATAAAAGAAACTAGTTGCATGTAATAGATACTACGTGCACTGTCAGTACAAATACTGGTCAGACCACTACATGGTCATGTACTATTATTACATGGAAAGTAACCATCTATACATAGAGTGGACATAAAAGTACAAGATGTTTAGTCACCAGTCACATCATATAAATTTCTTGTAGCTATCACTTGACCACCTTTCCCCCATTTTCATATGTATAAAAAGACATGGAATGATACGTACCAAATTGAATAACCATGTTCTTACAGAATGTTGTAGTAGACTATTCTATCCCATATGTGGTACTCTATGTGGAAAAAAGTATAATCACAAAAGATGTCATTTTTGGTTCATTGATACCTTTACCGATGAATTTATTTAGAATGTATATGTGTTTTGGACATGAAACGGAATGAAACATTTATAAAATTAAAATTGTTTCTTAAATAAGTAAAACATCCATTCAAAAAGAATTAATATTATCCAATCATATCTGGTTAATGAATACATTCCAAAGAATTCACAATTAATATGAGGGATTTTTGAATTTGTTAACAACTCACTCTTCTTGTAACTCCACAATGGAATGGCTTGTATAAGATGGGAAATAAAATATTTCTACATATGGTTCAAAAAATAATAAATAAATTCAACCATCATATTTCATTATATACATAGGCTATGGAAGATGATACCTTACTATTAAACCATGTTCTATTTAATGTAGTCATAATTATACCGTCTATTATTACAATGGGGAAACATCTTATATTGAATATTAATATGACATGTGTATAGAAACCATTTCTAAGATGAATACATTCTTATAATATTCACTCAAAATCTACAAACATATCTTGGTAAGTTCTATTTAGGGATGTATTGGGTATTATTTATATAAGAAACATAGAATGAAAGTACTTGTGGCCTAACATTGTGTTCTTATAGAGAATTATAGAACATTTCAAAGACATAATTGAGGAATATTAGTGTTGAATAAGTTCGATATAATAAAACATGATTTTTTCCTAATTTGGGGGGTTTAGTTTGTTACACGTTGATCTATACAATGACAATAATAAAATTCCATATAACCTTTGTGGTCTTATCAGATTTATCAAGAGCACATACATAATATAATTCTCAAAAAAAATGAGGATGATTTTATGTTTGTATTAGATAAATCTAAAACGTACCAAGAATCATTTTAGAGGAATTACATTAATAAATAGTTAATATATTAAAATTATTATATAGATTACATCTACAAAAACAAGTTTTAGAACATGGTGGGATCACTCTAAGGGGTGATAAGTATATTTTGGAAAGAATTTTTTCATAAGAAAAGTGAAACAGAAGATAATGTGTGTTCTAATATAAAAGACCTATTTGAAAAAAATGATATAAAAATTAATGTCATTTACATTGAATAATCATTTTTCACTAGTTGTGAGTATAAAGCCAGTCAGTATTTATCTGGTATTTATAAAAAAGTTGGATTATGGGTTATATTTAATGGATGTTAAAAATTATTTCCATAATGATAATTTTATGAAAGATGTGTATATGATATGAACATATTTTTTTAAAATTTAAAATGAAATTATTATGTCATGAAAGTTTAAATGTTTTATTAATGTGTTGATGTAATCTTATTGGTATTGGATTTTCATGTTTGATGATAAAAGAAAATAAATATGTTTTCATCATATATGGATATAATTTATATATTTATAAATGAATTAGTATGTTTATAGTACAATTTATAAAATAATTTTTGGTAAAACTATGAGACTATATATTTAAAATAAAATTATGTTTTACAGTTCGCACCACATGCAATATAGATATTACAACAAATGATGATATTCTATTAAAATATTATTGATTATTTATTATTGTTATAACCTAGTTATTTAAAATGTATGTATTAATATGTGTTACCGCATTATGATAAATTTTTATAATGTTTTTCAATATGAAATAAATAATTAATAATACATTTAATGTCAATTGGTTAGAAATGAAGATTATATCATGTTTTGATAAATGGATATTTCATATTGAAATCCTTTTATGTGAAAATGTATTTTTATATTGATAGATTAAAATAATAAATATATAAAAAATATTCTAATGATGTTATTAGGTAAAAATACATTAAAATTAAATAATTTTTCTTTAATAGTCGTTTTTAATCAAGGAATAACAATAAATTCATTTTATACTTCAAAAATTATTTTTCCATAAAAATTTCTTTCACTGAATTTTTTGTTGATATTATAATTTATTTATTTATTTTTTAAAGTTAAATATTTGAAAATTATAATAAATATTTATATATTAATTTAAAAATTCTCAAATATTAATTTTTTTTTGGATTTTTAAAGAGATTAAATCTTGACTAAATAGTGAAAAATGTTGATTTTTTCAAAATTACAATTCCCTTGATTTAAATAATTTAATTTTATTATCACATTTTGTTGATGATTTTACATTAAGGTAATATCATATACCATTTATTTATAATTTTACAAATATTTAGATAATAATTAGTATCATATTAATATTTTTTACATGTTCAGTTTTATACATAAAAATAAATTTTTCTAAAAAACATTTTTATGAGATTTTAGACTCTTAAATTAAAATAAATTTCTTCTACATAAGAAAAAATAATTTTAGGAAAAAATATAATAATTAGTTTGAAATTTAGAAATTATTTCAATTTTATTTTTAGTTAATATACACAATAACCACATTAAAAATATTAACAATATAGTAATACGGTAAAACTTTTATATTAAGGTTAAAAAATTGAGATAAGGAGAGAAAATATATTTTTAATTTTTAGTTGATAATTAGATTTCATCCTTTATCCCCATATCATATAAATTGAGTAGTTTTATTGAGACATCATCGATAATATTACAATTATAATATTTTAATGTTTGAAATAATTATATGTCTGCCACACCCCTAACGTATAAAAGGGAACCCACTCTCTTCAATGATACACACCATATTATAACATTTTATGAACTGATGTCATTAACAATATATTTACACTCATCCCATCAATATTTGATAAATTATATACTCATAAGAAGACCAAACAAGAAGTATTAAAGGTTCACACAAAGGAGTATTCGCAAAGAATATATAAAATAGTTATCCATGTTATTTCCAGATTAATTCTTTTTAAACCTCATTAAATAAAAACATAACAATGAATGTATAATAAAATAGGTTTCTAAAATATAAATAAATTAACTACCATTTTTCATATGAATTTCTATCCTATAAAAATGAAAACAGTGTTCAATGGTATGTTCATACTATTATCTCCATGAAGCAATGTGTTGTATTTTTTATCACCATCAAACATGGATGGATATTTTGATATATTTATGATATATATGTATTATATTTTTTATATAATAATCATTCAATATCTATATGTTATTATCTGCATTATTTTCCATTCAACCATTAGAAAATGGAAATTTATCCCAGGTGTATGTACATACTACCACCATAATTAATATATGTTTTTAATATATCATGTCAAAATAATATGAAGTATCATAAAAGTGAATCTAATGAAATTAATTTATCTATATATATAATTATTAATAAAATATAAAAACTATATTATTAATATGAAATAAAATATTCTCCTCATTTACTCATTATATGATGTCATTATTTGGATTTGTTTGACCACCAAAATGTACATTCTATATTGATTTTTGCATGAAATATTATTAAAATATATTTATTAATAATATCATGTTATTAATATGATTTTAAATTTTTAATAATAATTAATGGTGAAACATTTCTACAATTTTTGACAAAATCAATTAATTTAATAAAATAAAAAAATCTAAAAAATGAATTATTTATCATTTAATAAAAATAATTAGAATAATTTCAATGAAATATCCATTTTAATCCAGAATAATAATAAAAGAATATATTCAATCATAATTAAAAATTTTTATGCTATAAAACCACGACCAATGTGGAAGGACTTGAACTACTGAACCAAAATTGACAGGATAAAAAAATAATTATAACCAACATAATGATTTTTATGAATAATTAGTAATAAATTTTTAATAATTAGTTATTATAAAATAATATCTAATATTATTTTTATTATTGTGATTATGATATATATGTATTAAACATTTAAATTTAATATGATGTATGAGGGACCATATTGGACCACTTGGATGTCCAAGGAATGTTGACTTCTAGAATCTATTTCTTTTCTTTAAAATGTAATTCATACTCCCCATGAGTTTCATTTGGGTGGTCTATAAACTATCATATTGATATATATTTTTACACATCCAATATAAATTCATGTGTTTTAAAAAGACATTTCATGTTATATCATTCAATGGTATATTTGTTAAAAAGTTGTCAATATTGTAAATGACTTTTCATTAAAGCCATTTTGTAACGTATTTTATGTTTTGCATTATTCATTATATCCTCATTCAGTAATAATTTTTATAAATATCCATATCAATATTTCAATAATCTTTTATTTACATTTTTTATCCTTTACATTCTTAATGTTTTTCATGAATATCATAATGTTTATTTCAAGAGTAATTTTCATATTTCATTAAATTAGTGAAAATAATGTTTTTAATATATAATAAATAAACATATTATTCCACCATAAAATTATATCTTCATTACTAGTCATTCATCACATTTTTTTATGTTTTTAATATAAATATTAAATCTTTTTTGTTCTGAATTTTTTAGTTTTTTAGTTTTTTTAAATAGAAATGTATTTAACCAAATTAATATGATATTACAAAATGTTTTTTTGTTTACAGTACCAATATCCATTTAAAAAGTTTTTCTGGTATAAATAAATGGTTATTTATGATTCATTCATATTAAAGTTCTTTGAAATTATTTATCATAATGTGTCTTGATATATCCATCAAATTTATTATTTAATTTGACATAGTAAATGTGACATAAGTCACTCATAAGATATATATCTTAAATTACAAATAAAATAATTCATTTCAATGTTTTATTATAAGGTTTCTATGATGATGAAATCCCATAGAACCTTGATTAATTTTCAATGATTGGAAATGGTTTTTATGAAAATATTTTTATATCCCAATGTTTGGAAAATATCATATAATCTGTGAATGTGTTCGAATTTTTCACTGCTCCCAATGTATATTTTCGAAGAAAATATTTCTGAAATGTTTTATGTCATATCTGTGAAAATGTATTTATTTTGATTTTTCTTTCATGTAGTTTTATGGGCATTTTTATAAAAAAATGTTCAACATATTGGATTTCATGAGTACGAAATTATTATTTTCAACTCAAGTTTATTTTGTGAAAGAGTAACATTATTACAAGATCACATGATTTTTTATGGGCTATTTTGTTTATATTTTTTTATATCCCTCATTAATATTTTTTGTTTTATGACTCATTTTTAATTTTTATAGTAATCTATTTTTATTAGTAACAATACAAAAGACTATCATTGCATTTCTGTAACTCATCTTGAATGAAGAAATGTTTTCATGGATAATCATATAATCATGTTTTGGTGGAAGAAATGTACAATACATATTATAATATCCTTTTTATACATGTTTATAATTTTATTGATTTTTTCATATTACGCTAATATAGAAATTTTAAAATATATAGTGAATGTAATAATGTTCAACAATTTAAATTTATCTCATAATTATAAGTTTATATTTTGTAATGGTCCTTATAGATGAGATTAGAGAAATGTTTTACATTCCTTTTGAGGCTAATATATAAATTGTTCTTGAAATTATAGTATTTATTAAATTTTTAAGGTTGTATATTATGGTATAATATACTAACACCAACCATTTTGCATCTAGTAAATTGGGAAAGGAAAGAAACACACTAATTATAGTTTAGAAAACATTGTGATAGTTCTATGAATGAGTTACCAAAAAGAATATAATATTTGGTAAAAATTATTGTAGTTATAGCCTACATGATATCATGAATTTTGATTATCATTCTAAATCATGGTGTGTTTAATAAGGTAAATATATGAGTAAAATGTGATTTCCATGATGTTTTGTTGACAAATATCATAATAATAAAATTATATAATTTCACACATATGAGAAATGTGAGAAGTACCCATGAAAATATCTAAAAGTAAAAAAAACAAAAAATCTATGTTTTTGGTGTCTAGGCATTATAAAAATAAATTAACTATATAGAATTCACACGAAGGGAATTTTTATGGTCATAGAGAATATAGGTTTTATAGAAGATGATACGGAACGTATCAATAACTTATGAAATGAATGAATAACTCTAATAGTATTAATTATGATAAATGTAGAAATAATAATAAAATTGTGATTCAAGAATTGTACAGAAAGATTATTTTTTCATATTCTAACAAGGAAGTATTAAGGAATAATTAGTGAAATATTGGATAAATGTTTATAAATAAATTTTAATAACTTATGTGATTATGTATTGTTTTTAAATAATTATAATATAAATATAATTTATAAATGATATTATTCAATATTTCTTATTTTTGTATAATTACGAAAATTGTAAATATTTTTCAGCATATATTAATTTTGGAATCAAACTATTGACAGTATTAATAATAATGAAATGTGATTTTGTGACAAGGTGGTGTTTTTTTTATTTTTAAAAATAAACCAAATTTTGTAATAGATAAAACATAAGGTTAATTTTTTACTTAATGATTATATAATATTTTAGATTCAATATTTATTTATTTGGAGAAATAAAGTTAGATAATATTTGTATCCTATGGGATTAATATGTGATTTAATGAAATGTTGATTGTGGATATTTTTTATAAGGGTCACTTAAATTTCTGTATTATTATACTTATCAACTAGTTTATAATTTAGATATTCATGTTGTTTATATTATATCAGGAATTAATATGAAATTAATTATTGAATCATGTATGATATTATGTTCATGTATGTTCATGACGATTGATGTTATTTTTTTAATTGTATATTAGAGAAGAAATTATTATATTATATTCATAATCAGGTATATGAGACTAATAGTTATTAACGTTCTCAATGAAAAAATAAATGTTTCTTTTTGAATAATATGGGATCAAAGATTAAAAAAATTTGGGTTATAAATTTATTTTATAATATTTTGAATTGTTTTAAAAAAATTATATTTTTTAATGATATTAGTTGAAAATTTTATTTTCTTATTTATATTTTAGAGAATATTTATTCAGATAATGGTTTTCTATATTTTATATTATATTATGGTGAATATTTGCGTTTTGGATAATTAATAGTATATACAGGAATGAATTTTTCATCTATAATAGATCTCATAATCTGATAGAATTTTATTTTACTGACTTCGAAATGGTAAATTGATCATGATAATTATTATTTTAGTGTAATAAATGTGATATAAATGGATATTAACTCAAGAAAAAAAAGAAGGATGAAATTACAATTATGAATTGAAAAAAAATATTTACATATATTATAAAAAATTCTAAATCGATGGTAAAATCATTTCAATTGAGTATTATATGGATTTTATACTAAATTATGAATGTATTGTTTTATAACTCATATACATGTTCAATTGATACAGTGCTAAATGCAATTATAAAATAAATATTTTCTAAGTCCAGACCTAAAATTATTGTACATGATAAAATAACTACATATTTTAATTATATATTATAAAATCATAATTTTGGAAAAACCAAATTAAACTTGTGATTATTTAATTTATTTAATAATGAGAATGTAAAACATTTATATTTTATTTTAAAAACATTACAATCATTTATTTTTATATGGTAAAAAATAGTAAAATTAATAATTCATAGATATACTATTATAAAAATATATATTTAAATATTACCATAATAAATTATTCATTAAATTTGAGGTAATGAATTTGAGTAACCAATTTTTTTTAAAAAATATAAATTTTTTTTGTTCAATAAAATGTATAAATAATCATATATTTTATTTAAATTATTTAAAATATGGTAAACCCTTTTTAAGGTAAACCAATATTTTTCTTAAAACATATTTTCTTGTGCATGATGAATTATTATCTTAACATATCAAATATCAATTATCAATAATTTTTTTAATGAAATTATGATATCATATTTCTCGTATAAAAAACTCTAATTAATTTTATTTTACTTATAAAAATTTTAATGTGTGTAAATTCATCGTGGGTTGCTGGGTGTTATGGCGGGCTAGGAACCGTGACAGGTATGAGGGGTTCCTATCCTCTAATAGGGCGGTTGTGGCCAGAACATGGTGGCTTTTGCATGATTTGGTTGGCCTCTGTACCATCAGGAAGGGGGCCCCGTCCCTGGGTGCTCTTTTCAGTTTGAGGGTTGCAGGTGCACAGAACATTGCCAACCATCTGGGGAGTTGGATCTGGTGGTTACCTCCCAGGGATGGCCTTAAACTTAACACAGACGGCTCCTGTGGGATGGGTATGATGCGTGGAGGAGGGGTTGTGCGGGACGCTCGAGGGAGAGTAGTGCTAGCTTTTTCGATCTTTTATAGAAGTGGCTCTCCAATTCGGGCGGAGGCTAATGCGGCCCTATCCGGCCTTATATTTTGCAAGGAGAAAGGTATTCTCATCAGCGAGATGGAAACTGACTCCAGGATTGTCTATAATGTCTTAACGGGTAAAGGCACCATTCCATGGTCCATATCCTACACCATGAGGAAATGCAAGCTCCAACTCAATAACCAAGTAAGAGTCTCTCACACGTGCAGGGAGGGGAACAAAGTGGCTGACCATCTGGCCTCTCTTGCTTCTCTGAGTTCCCCGGTTTGTTTCTTTTATAATGAGTCCTAGTTTAATTCAGTGGGGGAGGACCTTGTATGGGGTGATTCCCTGGGCTTACATTACATTCGCCCCCCCCTAGGTGGGCCGTCTTCCCCCCCTTTCGTCTTTTTTTGATGCCTCTATTTCATTAACAAAAATCGTAACGTTGGATGGATAATTAATGAAAAACTATCATATATTTTCATTAGTATAGTAGATTAAAAAAACATTCCATTTTGGATTTATTTTTTAGTTTAAAATTCATACCACTGATTAAAAATAATATAACAAATTCTTTATGAATAAATAATATATTTTATTTTTGGAATATTCACATTTGTATGAATATAACAGAATTCTTAAAATACTATTTTCATTTTATCATTCATATTTTTTTCACTGTAATTTTTAAAACGTTAACAAATTATGAAATAAAATTGAATTTCATATCTGAATTTTTTTATCACATTTGATAATGAGTTCAATTTTATTCATTATGAAAAGTATCCTTCAGAATATTTGTTTTATAATAATGGTTTAAAATATGTTAATTTTTTTGTAATGTTGTGATGATGTTAAGAAATATCAGCTCTTAACTTATTTGAAAAAGTTTTTTGATCAATTAGGACCATATCTACTAAATTTCGTTGTTATAGTAATATACGAACTGGGGTAGGATTATTATTATAGGAAAATTTTTATATAATTGAATGTCTAATACTCCTCTCACTTGAAAAGGGGTCCACCTATCCTCCCTTATCCACATCAACATGATCACTTTTTTCTCAATCTTTATTTTCCCAAATCCCTAGAAAACATTCTTCACTATTCCTTAGAGACTATTATATCAAATAAAAGGACAACATTAATGGAATATGGATTATGTAACATGATTTTTACATATAATATATATATCTCTAAACTGAGTTAAATCATATTTATTTATTTTTTTATTCCTTCAAACATGTCATAAACATGTTGATATAAAGAAAAATCATCTGAAGTATATATAAAGTTTATGAACCTAGTTATCAATGTTGTAAAAAGCATTTGAAATTAAGTTTTAATCAATTTTTTTATCTATATAAGAATTATTATTGTACTAAGGAAGGGGTTTTGAGCGTTTAGGACTTGTTCGGATCCTAGAAATTATATCTTTTGAGAAACATGTAATGTCATAATATCAGAACATGTGTAGTGGTACAATTGTGGCTAAACTATATATCTCAGAATATGAGTCACATGGTTGGTTAAAACATGATAGGGGGTCCTCATGGTTGTGAAAAAACATTTATAAATAGGTGGTTGATTAGTCATGATTGGTGTATGTTTTCTCCGAACCATGTTCCAATCATACAAGGTGGTATGGATATTAGACAATAAGAATAGATTATCCACACATGGTATGTATAACCATTCTATAGAACAAGTGATACTGTGTTCCATATTGATATTTATATTTTATTGATGAACCATGAAATGAACAACATTATACCCAAACCATGTGGCTTTTAAAAACATTAGAATTTAATATTTTAAACCTCAACCCATTAACCCTTTATCCAATATTCATCATTCTCTATTTATAACATCTTCATCTGTATGAGATATTCCTTCGCACTCTACCAATAATTTTACACATCTCTCTCATATATGCTCTAAATAAGTATTTCTTCATCATGTTATACAGTCAACTTTAAGTCTATGGTTATTTTTTATTTTGTAAGTTTAATTTTTAACATCAGTTGTTATTTCAATGTAAGGGATTATGACCTATTATCATGGATTTTTCAAATTCATTAATTTCACCCACCTTATCCTGGAATATAGATTGATACTAAATGATCAATAAAATACTATATAATGTTGGGTGTCACAAACTATCCCCCGGGGCACATGTTGTGACAACCCCAAAGTCGCCTCCAATAGGCCAGGGGATGGACACTACCACTAAGAAGGCATATCCCCAAAAAATGGGAGGAATTTCCTCATGTACTATTCACAAGCACACAAATCCATGACACAGTTGATAAATTGTGAATACACAATCTAATAAAAATTCATGCCTACCACTAAAACCCAAAAACAGAGTACAACGAAATGTAAAGCAATAAAGAACAACAGGTAGAGAATACAATCCCACTAAAACAATGACAACAATAACACCTCAATGCATACAATGGTTCTGAATCTTCTATTGGAAGCCTCCGGAAACACATCGACTCACCTTATCTCACAAACCACAGCCCGGTCCGGGTCCAGTTCATTCTCCATCTAAGACTCCAACAAAGTGTCGTACATCTTCACAACACACAAAATGTGCAGGAAAATCCCATGCATGGGTGGGTAAAAAAAAAATCTCAGGGTACCTCAAAAACCACAAATAAAATTTCGACAAAGGAAACAACACTAAGAAGTTATAGTGATCTCAAAAAATGTATACATCATTAGCAAATATAAAAAGAACATCTTGGTATACTCATATAGGATTCCATGATAAAACATCTCAACCAATGAAACCCATATGGTTCCATGTGTAGCATTCCAAATTTTAGGAGGCCCCAGTCAAGGAGAAATCTACTAGTAAACACCTAGACAAAACCTAACAAAATTATTTAAGAGAACATATAATATATATACATACCATTGGTTCACTGAGACGTCTGATCTAACTTAGACTAGGATTCTTGATGTCCCCGTTAGTCCTTTGTCATGGAATTCTGATCAAGGCATGATACTCCCTGTAGGACTCTCTCATTGATCCACCAAGTCCTCAGTGAAATAAAACAAATGTCACGCTTTATTAGGCCCCACCCAAAGACAACACACTAAGAGCTAACTAAATTACATAACTTTATCTATAACATTTAACATCTTGTACTCGTGAAGGACACTTCCTCGATGAGTCCCTGAGGTCTACTCATCTACCAACCCATTGAGATCCACTCGACTGCTACTCATCTTCCAGGCCACAGAGTCTACTTGGATACTGCTCATCTGTCGAGCCACTACGGTAATCTCGACAACTCATATATCAAGCATCACAGATATTCATGGTTAATCATCTATCAGGACACATATGTATTTATGACTACTTGTCTTGTAGGCCACATTGGTCTATAAGACTACTCATCTACTGGTACACAATGGTCCTCATGGATACATGTCATCCTGGCCACATAGGTCTGAATGCGTACTCGTCTTCCGGACCACACAGTTTCCCTTAACACTTCCATATCATCATAGCCAGTAACATGTTTTCATCTCTTAATGTGCTTGATTTTTGGAGAATCAACTCCTCAATCCATCTGTAATTTCACAACATCCACCAAGACTCACAAGTATTAAATGAATAAATATTCCTCATTCAATGTTCACATTATAGAAAATATCTAGTCAATTAGATGTACGGTTTGCATGTTATGACCGTTTTACTGGAAAGGGGTTGGTTAGGTCATGATTTGATGTGACCTAGTCGGACCGAACTGATTCAAACGGGCTTGGGGGTCCACCGACCAGACCTGGGTCTAACTCAACCCATATCTGACCCAGTTCAAGTATGAACAATTTTGGGGGCCCACCACCTACACAGCTCACTGTGAGCGGGATGACCGGCCTGGCCAAGATGCAGTTGGCCTGCCATGCCAAGACGCAGTCGACCTGCCTGGCCGAGACACAGTCGACCTTCTTAGCCAAGACATGGCCGGTGCGCCATGTCCCCCCTCCATCCCATGGTCCTGAGAGACCATATCCTACCTTTAGCATGATGTGGCATGGATTCCACGTCTGTAGTAGAATATCCCATCCCACTGCCTGCCCCTTGCTCCACCACCATCATTCTTTCCATCGCGGTGCGCCACCCATGCACCGCCTCCACACTACCACAACACACAGGCCATGAGCATCATCTTCCTAACACAACACCCTGCCAGAGCCATGATCCATCATCATAGTGGCCCAGTAGTCATAGACTCCTCTAATATGGCGCGCCACCAGAATGTGCAGTGCTTCCCACATGTGGCTGTTGCCGTATGCCTCCGCAATCTTCTGTCATCATCGACACACCATCATTGGGTCATACCGAAATAAGATTAATGACTTTGTATCATTACACCATGAAATAAGAACACCCAGATCCAATTTTCAAAACCCCACAAAGAACATGAATAACCCAGGGTAGAAGGAAGAATAAATTATCCATCAATGCTGAGGAACGAACCTCCACCGTTGTTCAATACATCAATGACCCACTCCCATTAAAATGATCAATCTGCGAAAATAACAATCATTAATTAAGAAGGAAGTATGGATTAATCCCCCAAATTCCCAAACAATAAAGACCCTCCTATAAGAACGATGTTCACTCAGTCAAACAATTCGTGGGATAAACCATGTTCGACATATAGACAAAGAAAACAAAATAATGAAATCAAAAGAAACCCATAAATCTAATTAGGTCTCTTAGAAATTTTTATTGTATTAATGTTTCCACATCAATCATTATTCCACCGATGTTCATCGATTCATAGATAAATGATCGAACCCCAAACATCAACTTGTTGTCTCCAGTGAGAGTTCTTCAACCCCCTAGCCTTAGGGAAACACCGAACCCCTCGAGGAATTATCCCGTGTTATGAATTCTAACACTGGAACATGTTTCCAATTAATGGAGGGAATGTGTTATTGCGCTAATGCATTTATGAATTAATATTTCATTGAGTAACTGAGTCATTACAATGTTTCATTTATTAAATGGAATCGTTTCCTTGTCAAAGTGCTGTACGGAATCATTTTCGAAAAAAATAAACTTTTTTGTTAAGTTTTTTATCCTTCAAATGACTGAATATTAATTTTTACCACCAACCTATAGGGTTCAGGGTGAGGCCTCGCCTAAGGAAAACACAACCTCATGAGCTCAATAGTACTCTCATATTTCTAATATGTGTAAATATTTATGAGTTATTAGAACAAAAATAATCATTACTTAATTAATTTAGTAATGGTCACTTCCCAAGACATACGTTCCACAGATGGCTTGTGACGACTAATATTATGCTCTTATTAATAAAAGAACACCCATAAGAACTCAACAGTGGTCTCCAATTTTAAATCTGAGTCAAATATTTTTACATAAAATGATTTGGAAAATAAAAAAAATTATTTAATTATTTTCTTTATGGGTAAGCCATTTCTGGGTTTTCTCACTAGAGGCCCATGCCGACTAAACATAACTCACGCTTAGGGTAAAAACACAGGTTAAGAGTCCAACGGTGCCCTCATAA
The DNA here is from genome assembly GCA_963277665.1 of Viscum album. Lineage (NCBI taxonomy): Eukaryota > Viridiplantae > Streptophyta > Magnoliopsida > Santalales > Viscaceae > Viscum > Viscum album. The sequence continues at coordinate 553,686,605 of OY728146.1, forward strand.
TTCTAATATGGGAAATCATTTAAGGTTTAATCAACTTTTCCAATAAAAATACACTCGGAGTCTATTTAAAGACATAACAATGTTGAATGAATTGTTTCGGGTTCATCGGGTCACAGAATCAAGCGCTATTAGAGCGCCTGGTTTTAAAATAATACTGTATAATTAAAATAATTACATGGAATACCGAGACATGTGATTTCCCCAAATGACTGTGATTTATATCAAAGTAATCCAAAATAAAGGCTAAACAAACAAATGGGTGGTACTGATCTCAAATCTAAGACACCCACTCTCACGTTCCCTATTAGAGATTAATGTGCTACCACCAAACCCACACTAGAGATAAAAATCTCACATATAGGGTCCACTATTGTGTTACACCCTAATATTTTAATTTAATTAATTTATTTATAATATTTTTTTTTCAAGACTTTGGCTAACCTCATGGAGGTGCGGGTTGTGTGTAGGTCAAAAATTTTTGTGGTTTAATGTTTTTAGTGGGTTTTGGGTCCGTGTGCGGTCACAACACAGTTGGCGGTAGCCACGCAGCTGGCCCATGTGTCGTGCAATTGCTCATTAACTTATTAATATTATTGTTATTGTTTTTTAAGAAAAATGATTACAATTATAATAAATTTATCATTATTATTATATAAATGGTATTATTATTATTTCTTTAACATCATTGTTATTTTCATTATTATTGATATAGTTATTATTTTTAATGTAGTTAGTTTTTATTATTATAATCTTTATCATTATTATTTTAAATAATTTTATTTTTGGTTTTATTATTGTTATTATTATTAATTATATTATTATATTAAAATGAAAAAGAAGCCTAACCCTATTTGACAGAGCCCCCTTCCCCATACCAAAGTACCACCACACCATGCCCCTCTTCCCCCCCTGTCCCCCCCCCCATTTCACAATTGCTCTCTAGCACCTCACCCCTATTCCCTAGTCGGCACGGTCAAGAAGGCCACCCAGCAAGAGGTCACCTCCACCTTTCCCCCTTACCAGCACTGGCCTCACCCTCCCCTCCACCCCGCCTCAACACATGCTACCCCCCATCAATGCCCACCTATTCTCGTTGTGTCGCTCCTTGTAGCCCGCTCTGACAGCCTCGCCTCACGCCGACCACTTCAAACCCAAGACCGACCCCCCACTCACCATGACCACCAACAGCGTCACCCCCACCACCAACACCCCTACAGTTCTCTCTACGTGACTACCCCGTCCTCCTGCTCCCGACCCCCTACACCAGCCATCACCTAGTACCTATGACATGTTTATGCTCACCCCAGCCGCCCCCAGCTGCACCCTCCGATTTTCTAACCAGTCAAGCTTCAGCCTTCTCCCCCGTCTTCCACACTCCGACTCACCTTTGGCTAGACTATGCTGCGAACCCCATGTCGTTTACCTTCTCTAGCAGCCCGAAACACCCCCTACCCTCCTTATTCGGACACCGCCAGCCTCACCATACCTCCTTCGAGCTTCTTCTCCCGCTCCAGCCGCCAGCGGCCTTCTCCGATATATTCATTTATTTAATTAATTAATTATTATTTTATTTATTTATTCTTTTAATCAATTATTTGTTTATTTTTTATTTTATTCATTCATTCATTTATTTATTCTTTAAATCATTTATTTATATATTTGTTCTTTTATTCATTTATTTAGTTATTTATTCTTTTTTTAAATTATTTATTCTTTATAATATTTATTCATCTAATAATAAATTTATAATTTTATTTATTTATTTATTTATTTATACAATTAATCATTTATTTATTTATTTATTCATTATTTTATTCTTTTATTTATTTATTTATTTATACATTTATTTATTTATTAGTTTATTTTCCCATCATTCCATCTTGATTTTTTTATTTAATTTTAATAATTCCAAATACTATCACATGTTGGGTGTCATGTATTTTTATCACTGTTCGGCTTGCGTAATTAGTATGCAAAAGATTTTTATACCTTCTATCTGCGCTTTATCGCAGTCACTCGCCATTGAGGTAGGTGTTTCCTTGATTATTTTTTCTAAAGCAATTTATTTGATGCTTGGGAATTTTAATAATTTTTTTACAGGGTCAGCACATTGGTACTGCATTTCATATGATTGTTATGGTGTTGTAATAGTAGTTGGATTTTCTAAAGATAGATTTTAATCAATTCTTTATTTGTGAATATACACATGGTCCTATTTTAATAATATTTAGGACATGTTTGACATTTTTTATAAAATAGACTATTTTTTCTAAAGTTTGAAAATGCACTTTTAACAAACTCTTAGGAATGTGGAGTTGCATTTGACTTTAAATTTTTTTGAAATTCCATTAGTATGTTTATTTTGGGTAAAATTGTTTAAGTGTGTGGAACATATGAAACTTGTGTTTGGTTGGTTGTTTGAAAATTATTTGGGTGTGGGATTAGCATAGGGACATTGGGCATATTTCATAGAGTGACATGTTTTACTCAAATATGCAATAAAAAATGATTTAAAGGGGAACGTCGTCTAAACCATTGATTTTTTTTTTGAAAAGTATAAAGTAATTTTGAAGGGTTTGAGTATTAAATTGGGTTTAAAGTGGGATATTCATGTAACATTGGTGGAATTTGGATACAAGACTTTATTTTATTATTTAAAAACCGTTAATTTTTTTAGTAAATGATATATTAAATGATTCTTGAAATGTGGATCATGGGTGCAAGGTGTTTTGGTGTAAGTTTAGGTTTGGTTCTAAAGTGAAAGGTCACTTTGTTAAAATGTTCATGGTTTTCTAAATGATATTTGGGCCCATTGTATGATTCATTGTAATGTTTTTAATGTATTAGTTAGAAAGATGATTGTTTAGATTTGAAATGTGTTTTATGTGAGTTTAGGAAAATTAATTTTCTGTTTTATATAGTATACTTGGAAATGGGTTTAGAAATAATTTGAACCTATTTTTGTGTGTAAACATGAAGGCCCATGTGTCATTGTACTTATAAAGGTGATGTTTTTTGGTGATTTTTGAAAAGAAGGTGTTTCAAAAAATGTGAATGCCCGGTTGGAAAATTAAGGTGTTTTAAAAGATAGTTTGAATACTTATGTAATGTGATGGCCTAGTTGGCACTTTGTTAATGTGAAAATATTAAATGGGTATTTGGGGGAGCTCCTCTATTCAGTAATATTTTATCCGTGAACACTCAGGAAGAGTCTGTGTTAAGTGAAGGACAGTGTGGTGAGATGAGTCACGTGTGCGAGGGCCATCATACTAACCTTGTATTATTGTAACCACCATGGGTTCCTAGGTGCCTTTTAGATGATCGAGTGACAGATACTGAACAACCCCGATTAGACATGCTGGTACCACTTGTATTGGTTGTTAGTCCAGGTGTTCTTTCCAACTAGATTGGTCAGTTTAGGGTGGCCAGTTGGTTATTGACTTAGGAGCTACACCATTCATCGACAGGTGGTTCTGAAAATAAGTTTTTCTGAGCAGCATCTAGGGATGTTTTGGATCAACCATGGTTACTAGATTATTTAAATTGCATGTTTATATTCAATTTCACTAGCTTATTTTTAGTTTTCCCATCTTACTTATTTTACTCTGGCCATGTTTTGGTACATTCTGTTTAAGATTTTATTTATAGAATGAAAAATGATTTTGGAAATGGTATGTAGCGTGTGTTGGGTTATAAATTGAAAAAACATGTTATTTACTTTAAAATTAGAAATCCCTAATTTTTTAAATGTATTTCAAACTTGTGTCATTGGATTGTTTTTGTTAAGGTAATGCTTGGATTCTATATTTATTTTTGGCATCCCTAATGATCATCTTAGTGCTCATGACTATTGTATTCTTTCAGTTGTAGGTTCAGTTCATGTTCAGGTTCCTGGTTCAGCGGCTCAATAATGGAGCATGCATGAGTTGGAGTTAGGTGGTGAGGTAGAAGGTCACAAATGGGTATGTTTCGATTTTATATCCTATCAGCTTCATGTTATCATTTTTATCATCAGTTCTGTTTATCTGTATATCTTTTTTTATTGACTGAATAGTTCCCAATGGTTAAATTTTTTATGTCTGCCACTAGTTTCCAGCCCATGTGGATCGGGAATGACCTTCGGGATCTGTCACAGACTAGCTCGGGTGACCGGTTCAGGGATGAACAAGGCTGGCTCATGAAAAAATGGTATCAGAGGAGGCCCTTATTATTTTTGATTTCCATTAGATTGAGATTATGATTTTCAGGACTTGAGTGGTAGGTTTGGGAAGGACATCATGAACCCTCACCCATTCTGAACCTCAAGTCTTCGGGGTGGAGTCTAGTAATTTTGTTCATGCTTCATTCTAAATTGTTTTTGATTGAGGGATGACAACAGAGGCAAACTGATGATACATCATGATTTCACAAAGTGTAGTGACCCATGTGGAGTCGCGTACATGGTATGAGTTACTTCTAGTCAGAGAAGCTTACATGGGGCATGGACCAATACCATGTCACTAGGATATGCATGACTATTAGTCACTCTCATCGGTAATTTGATGCAATTTAAGTGTCATTTTTGTTCGAGTTGGTGTGAGTTCAGTTTTGAAAAATAAAAAAAGAATGTTTAAATTAGAATGACGTATTTTAAATGGATTTAAATTCATGAAATGGGTTTCAAAAAAGAATTCTTTTGGTCTAAAAATATGATGGGTTAATGGAAATGGTAGAGGAATGGTTTGGGTACAACCTTAGGTACTCGTTATGGATTCAAAAGGGGCCTCAGAGCGGTGTCTATCTCCCTCCCATTTCAAACTAGGGTTTACCCTCAGCGTTGATCTAGAGGGGGGAGGCCTTGATCTTGTGGCTTTGTTCTGGAAGGCTGACGTCGCCTCCCCCTTCCCTCTTCTCTTTTTTTCATAGGTCTATCATTTGGTGGTCTTTGGGAACCTTCTGTTAGTTTTGGATCATTGATGAAGGAAGCATGGAAAGGGTTTTTAGCACCGTTTCATCAATGATCTCTGTCCCCATCGAAACTTTCTTCTGCTTCCCTGGTTCACACGTCTTGGACTCCAGTGAAGGTTTTTCTACGTTTCATATCTGAACGGATCCATGCCTGGGGTGGAGTTTCGTGGTTAGTTCATCCTAGATATCTTCTTCGATGATGCTACCTCGGTGAAAATTATATCCACTCAGTCCTGGGTGAGAGTGGTTCGACTTCGCGATCCTGGTTATGTCTTCCACTTCGAGTTTCGTGGCTGGGATGTCGGTGGATTTCTCGTGGATGGCGTTGGGGTTTCTTCGGCTTCGGGGTAAGAGTTGTTGTCAACAAGGGAGGATGAGGATTTGGGTACTACTCTAGCACTATCTAGCAGTTATGGTTCATTTTTTTATTTTCCTCGGACCAGCAAGTCATCTGTTTCATTTGTGATGTTTCATTCTCTTTTGAGTGGTGATACTAAAAGAATTATTTGGTTTGAATGGATCATTGAGCTATTGATCAGGCTGATTCTCACCAGCATTTGAATATTGTTGTGGTTCATTTTCCTAAAAAGAAACAATCAGGATGACGGGTTATTGTTTGACTATTGTTTTTTATGTTGCAAGTGTGTTAGTAGGTGATTGATGATCAATTATGCGGGTTTGTGAAGTCGCTGATGGTGGTATTATGGTATTATGGTATCACGATTACTGAATGTTGGGACACCCACACAGTCTACATGGAATTGCTCCAGATGAGGATAGAGATGGTCGCTTTCTTAGTACATGGCTATTCAGATTTGGATGATTGAGAGGGCATGGTGCTGCCATCGGTACCGAGCTTGTGCATTTTTTTCATGGGACAGCTTACTGTCAGCCATGCTCTGGTGGTGGTGTGCCTTAACGACATTGATTCTGGGAGGGGGTACTTCTACATAGTCATGTGATTGGTTACAACCCAAATGTATGATAAATTTTGTTAATGTCACTTTGTCTGTGATATCTTGGTTTTTCCCCTTTACCGTTAAAAGGGGGTTTTATCCAAAATCAATAAAAATTTAGGCCTTCTGGCCATTCAGTCTGGTACTCTTTATGAACAATCACACATTTGAGGGAATGCATGGTAAGTGTGTGTCAGTACATATGTATGAAAGAATATGAAGGCATGTGCAACAGTTCATAGGATTACATGGGTGTGTAATTGGAATTATAGGTATGACCTTGGTTTTCTATAGTGATTTTAAAAATGGAAATGATTATGGAAATTCAGTTTGGATTAAGTGGACTTGAAGGAAGGCAGTTTTCATATCTAAAATTGAAAGTGTATTTTTGAGTTGTTTTTGTATTTTCTTGATTATTTGGATATTGTTGTTTTGGATGAAGGTTCCTTCATTGATACTGATTCAGCTTTATATCAGTTTTGGCTCTATGTTTTATATGTTGTTCAAAAAATTCCACCTAGAAAGGTCACCAAGATTTATATTAATTCATACATAGTTTATTGTCCTTCTTGGACATTTTCTATCCTTCATGGTGATCAGGGTTCAATAGAGGCTGCAGAGTGGCTTTAAGTGGTCAAGCGTGTTTTCAAGGTATTGGGAACACCGAAGCTATTAGATTACATGCCATTTTGGGTCAGTTCCAAGTACCAAATCTAGAAGAATGGGAGTTATTCACCCCGCCACCACTACAAGTTAGGATGGCATGGGATGCCTTAAATCATTCTTTATCTTATGGTTTATACCGGAATAGGTAAATACGAAGAAAAGGGAAGAGCTCATGTGTATTCAATAAGGCCAACGGACGGTGAAAGCATATGTTTACCATTTCACGGAAAATTTGTTACTTTCTATGGAGGTAGCATCACCAGATTTTATGAATAATTATCTCTTCGTACAGGGGCTATATCTAGAGATCAAGGATCATGCATTTCTTTCAAAAGAACATCCTTTCATGAAGTCGGTGTATGAGGTTCTCTTAGTTGAACTAGTATCTGTAGTGCATGTGCTTGACAATCCTGCATATCCGTTACTCATGATGATTCCCCGTCTGGAGAGCAGGGTGTTCCTGAGGGACATGTTTCTAAAGAGTTGTCTTCACTGATTTTTGTTTCCTGTTTGTCGGATAGTTCAGTGGTGTGACACCTGTGTGAACAGTTCAGGCATGTGAAATCATCATGTCACATCACTCTAAAGATGTGTTATCGTTGAAGGTGCCTAGGGCATCTCGAAAAGTTTTGCAGGAACCTTCTCTTAAAGAAGACTCATTTCCCATATAATTCTAGTGCCTGACATTGAGGAATGAGATACTACATCCATAAGATCCCCAACTATAGTACTTGGGGAGATGCTCGCGCGTAGTCAGGAGTTTCCATGGGTGAGATGTTTTGGTATGTGTTTGGAGTTCTGTGTCGTCAGTGGAACATTAAATGTAGTTTTCGTTATTTCTTTTTTTGTCTATTAATGTTTTGACATCGTTGAATGTTAATTGTCTTATAATGGAGTAATGATATATATGATCTATTATAATCCAAAGACATTTTTTATCATGGTTTTTGGAATCATTCACTTTTCATAAAAGTGTGTTTGGCCCTTGTATGGATGGATCATGGATTAACAGTGTTCTTTTGAAGATAAATGCCAATGAAAGAGTTAAGGATTATGGTTATACTTCGGATCATTGTTCGTGTTAAGTTCTGCTTAGGGGTTTTTCTTCAGTATTTAGTGTTTTTGGTCTAGGTCGAGAGTTCTAGGATTCAGCAGAGGTATTGTCCCACTGCTATTATAAAAGTTAGTTTGGATTGATTGGGTGTTCACGCATCGACCGCCTTCCCAAGGTGGTATGTTTGGGTGTTAAATTTCAATACTAGTTGAGTTATAGTGGTAGAGAGAACCCTTTTATGTTTTCCCATTCTCTTGTATTGTTGTTTCTTCTGGTTTCAATCAGGCATGTATTCTTATTTTGTCTACTATTCAATTGGTTGACTTTCTGGAAGTAGAATGTTTCTATGGGGGGGGGGGGATTGTCACACCCCTACATTTTAATTTAATTTATTTAATTTAATTATTTTTTCATTTCAGGGCTTTGGATAATATCGTTGAGGAGCAGGTTGAGCACAGGTTAAATATAAATAATGTTTATTGTTTTTATTGGGGCTGGGACCCTTGCGCAGTCACCACACGGCTATCGATAGCCAAGAAGCTGGCCCATGTGTCATGCAATTTCTCAATATTTTATTATTAATGATTTTATTATTTTTTTAAGATAAATTATTAAAATTATTATTAAAATTATAATTATTGTACATAAGGTATTATTATTATTTCTTTAACGTAATTGTTATTATTATTATTATTGATATAATTATTAATTTTATTGTTATTAATTATTATTATAACTATCTTTTTCATTGTTATTTTTATTAATTTTATTTTGGGTATTATTATTATTATTATTATGGTAAAATTAAAATAACATCCTAAAACTAATATTAACCAGCCCCTTCCCCATACCCGCGAGCTGGCACCCCCTTGCTCCTTGGCTCCTTGTAGTACCCTCACCCCCTGTCCCCCAACCGATGTCTAACGACTCACCCCTCCTCCCTAGCTGGTGCACTCTAAAAGTCCACCTAGAACCATCTTGCCTCCTCCTTTCCCCCTTACCAGTGCCGACCTCACCCTCGGCTCCCCCCGGCCTCGCCTGCTTGCTACCCCCCTCACCGCCTCCCTGTTCCCAGTGCGCGACGCCTAACATACCGTTCCAACAGCTTCGCCTCACACTGACCTCTTTGAACATTGGCCCAAACTCCCTCTCACCAATACCTCTAGCACCCTCACACCAAACACCACCCTCACACATGCAGTCCTCTGCGCACGACCACCCTGGCCTCCTACTCCGGACAACCTGCATGCAATGTCACCTAGAACCTCCATCCATTCAGCGCTCACCCAAGATGCCTCCAACTTGACCCTCTACTTTGGAGAGTAGCCACTCTTCATCCATCACCTCTGTCCACCTTGCATCACCGCACATTTGACCTGGCTGTGCTCTGACTCCCTTGTCGTTTCCCTTATTCGGTAGCCCAGAAACCCCCTACCCTCCTTACATTGGACCCCGCTAGCCTCATCACACATCCTTGGCACTTCCTCTCCATTTTCTGAATAGCATAAACCTCCTCTTGTAAATTCTTTTATTTATTTATATATTTATTTATTCTTTTATTTATTTATTATTTTAATCATTTATTTATTTATTTATTCTTTTATTCATTCAATTTTTTATTTATGATTTTAATCATCAATTTATTCATTCATTCATTAATTTAATTATTTATTTATTCTTTTATTTATTTAGTTATTTATTATTTTATTTTATTATTTACTTATTATATTATTTATTTATTATATCATTTATTTTTTATTTTAATTATCTATTATTTTATTTATTATTTAATATAGAATAATTTATTAATTTATTAATTTTTTTATTTATTCAATTTCTTTCATTCAATCTTGGAGTTTTTATTTAATTTGGATAAATCAAAATACTGTCGTGAGTTGGGTGTCATGTGTTCTTATCACTATTCAGTGTGCGCGGTTATCCTACAAGTGATTGTTCTACCATCTATCAGAGCTTCATCATGGTCACTCTCCATTGATTTAGGTGTTTCCTTGAATATATTTTTAGATGTAATTTATTGGATTATTTTGTGTTTTAATAATTTTTTTATATTCTATGTACACTAGTTATGCATGTCATTCGATTATTATGGAGTTGTTATTTTCGTTAGACTTGCTAGATATAGTTTTGAATCAATTATTTATTTTTGAATATACACTTTCACTGGTTTTAATAAATTTATGGACATGTTTGACATGTTTTATATAACAATATTTTTTTACTAATGTGTGAAAATGCTAGTTTGATAAACACTTGGTAGAGTGCAGTTTCACATGAAATTAGAAACATCTTGTAAATGCCTTTGGTAAGTATATGTTGGGTAAAATTGATTTAGTTTGTGGACCTAAAGGAACATGTGTTTGGTTGGTTGTTTTAAAATTGTTTGGGTGTGGGTTTGGTGTAGGGGATTTTTGGCATATTTCATGGAGTGACATGTTTCACTCAAATATGAAAAGAAAAGTGTTTTAAAGGGGAAACTGTCTGAAACATTGATATTTTGTCAAAGTTGAAAAGGTAATTTTGAAGGGTTTGAGTATGTAATTTGTTTTAATGTGGGATCCGCATGAGGAATTTGTGGAATTGTGATAAAAGACTTTGTTGTATTCTTTTAAAATCTTTTATTGGTTCAGAATATGATTTATTAAATGATTTTTGCAATGTGAATCATGGATGAAAGGTGTTTGGTTTTACATTAACTTTTTGTTTTAATTTTAATGGTATCATTTTGAAAATTGATCTTGTTTTATAAAAGATCATTTTGTCCCTTTGTATGATTTTTTGGAATGGTTTTAATGTGTTAGTTAAAAGCTTTGTTGTGTAGTTTTGAAACGTGTTTTTGTGTGAGTTTGAGAATGTTAATGGCATGTTTTATATAGTATACCTGGAAATGGTTTTAGAAATGATTTGAAAGAATTTTGGTAAATGTATTTGGGGGTGTAAACATGAAGCCCCATGTGTAATTGTACTTAATTAGGTGATGTTTTGTAGTTATTTTTGAATAAAATGTGATTCTGAAATTGTCAATTTCTGGTTGGAAACATAAGGTCCTTTAAAAGAAGATTTGAATGCTTACGTGTTGCGACAAACCAATTGGCACTTTGTTAATGTTAAATGATTGAATGTGTATTTAGGGTCACTCATGTCTAGGGAAAACCTTTATCTGTGAATTCACTAGAAATGTCTGTGTTTGTGGATGGAAAGTGCAGTGATATGTGTCATGTGTGTAAGGGCCTTACTACTTACATGGTATTATTGTAACCACCATGGGTTCCTAAGAGTCTTTAAGATGATTGAGTGACAGTTGCTGATCAATCCCAATTAGACGGGTTGGTACCCCCTGTAATTTTTGTTGGTCCAGGCCGACTTTTCATTGGATTAGTTATATTAGGGAAGCTAGTTTGTTATAGGCTTAGGAGATTTACTATATGCGGGAATGTAGTTTCGAAATAAAGTACATTCAGGGGACTTCTATGGATGTTTATGATCAACCATGGTTACTAGAATACTAATATTGCTTGATTACGTTCCATTGTACATGTTTATTTTTATTTTTCTAATTTTACTAGTTTTACTCTATCCCAGTTTGGGTAAATTCTATTTTGTATTTTGTTTATATAATGACAAATTATTTTGGAAGGGGTACGTAGCGTGTGTTGGGTTTCAAATAAGAAAACACATTATTTACATTAAAATGTAAAATCCATTCTTTTATATATTTTTTTCAATCATGGGTCATTGGATTATTTTGGGAAAGGGAATTCTTGGATAATGTGGTTATTTTTATAATGCCTACAGAGAATCTCGTTGCTCATGTCAATCATATTAATTCAGTTTCATGTTCAGTTCTTGTTCAGCTTCGTGGTTCAACTGCATAGTGCTGGAGCAGGCTTGAGTATGAGTTGAGTGGTAACCTAGAAGTTCATAAGGAGGAATGTTTGGCCTTTATTTTCTTTGTAGTCCTAGTTTTCATTTTTATCATTAGTTCTGTTTATATTTATATGTTTTTTCATGGGCCAAATCATTCCCAATGGTTTAATATTGTTGCTCGGATCAGGTTTCCAGAATGTGGGGATTCAGAATGCCCTTCGGGCCATGTCGTAGTCTTGCTCGGGTGATCGATTTAGGGTCAACCTGAGTAGGTTAATGACACATTTCTATCCACAATTTCTCCATGAAACATCAATGAAGTCACCCCGTTCTTAATTTCTAGCTCTCTCAATTAAAATCTAAAGAACATAGAGGCATCCTAGTCCCTCTTATAATCTATGATCTTGGGTAGATTGGAATTGGGTCAACTGAGTGAGTCATTAAATGATTAACCAGATGGTATTGTGTATCATAGTAATACATTGAAATCCCATAATGAATTCTATTGATCTTCCTTCCCACTTCCTTCTCGGTACCCCTATAATGAGAATGGACAACCCACAAAACAAATTCAGACAAGAATAAAACATTTTATCTCAATATTTATTCCTAGATTCTACCCATTATGTCATCCTTAAGGTCACCTTAACACACACACCCTTACACCGATGCATCATGTCACTCTAGGAATCACATATACAACTTCACATCCTCAAAAAAGAACAAGGTTATCCCCACATTTTGAATGTCCATCGAGGGTATTCCTTATGAAAACCTATGAAAGTAACGACTATCGTTTGGTTTCACCAATTTTTTCCTACCTGACTCATTTAATAGTGTATATGTAACAACCAATGATTAGAGATTAGATGCATCGTCCCCATCCATGATGGATAATTGTAATGAGGATGAGTACGAAGTTTCATTATTCAAATACATTTAATTAGATCTCCTACCAAGATAAACTGCTACCATTATTCATATAACATGAGTATAGACTACATAGATGTCATAGTGAGAGAGGATATCCAACCATCATCTTTGTCCAATGTTCAAATCTATTAAAGGGAAGTTATACATGTGACTCTTTTGGATAGAGTATATGGTAATCGATTCTCCCATGGAGGTTCTGTTGCCACAAAATCAATGTAAAGATTATCTATCCCTACTCATGGTTGGGTGCACATCATAATCTATCTTAATTTATGAGAATCCATTATGAACCTTCACATCAACTTTAATGGTATCCCCTTTCAACTAATTAACATGTTAATCATTTCATTTTTAGTGGGTACACATTCTCCAATACCACTTGGTTAAAGGGACGACAATCCACACATAACCTCAAACACTGGGTTTTATTATTCCCTTCTACTACATGTATAAAACCTACATCCTTAGATCATGAATCTCAGTGAAATCCATGCGATATATTGATGCTGATATCGGTTCTATGTCAAGGGTTAGGATGATCAAAAAGTAAATCTTTGAATAAAGAGGTAATATTGGGAACATCTTCTAAAATGATGTCCTTGTACTCTGACAATGCTTTTGGGAACTTAAAACATAAAAAAATCCACTACAACCTGGTTAGGGATGGTTTCTTGCATCTACACCCTTCCCATGTCCTCCAGTTCCCGAAACCTAGAGCAGACCACATTTGGTTGGTTGTTGTAACATGTTGAAATATATACCACCCACTTTAACTTTTCATCCTCCAATGCCACATCTGACACCGTGTAGATTAATTTTTTCCTGTCACTATATCTACCTTAGTGTCCCTTCCACTATTACAATATCATCACTATAGGCTGGAAAATTTCTAGTGTGATGATCACTTCCATGTTTGGAAAAGTGTGACCTTATTTCTACACTGACATGACTCACCCTACGATCCTTTAGTTGTAGATTCCCAATCATGGGACATCTTCTCAGAATGTCTCATGCTCACAAGTCTATGAGTCTCACATCGTCTTCCGTCATTATAACTATGGACATCCACTATCTCTCTCTATTTAGACAAAGTACATTCAACCATAAAGACTATATCTAAAACCCTAGAAAATGTAGGAATGCAAAGAGTAATAATGCAGACTCAGATATCCATAAACACATCTTTCTTAGAAGTTTGAGCCCTAAAGTAGTTGTTGTATAGTATTCATAAATTACCTACAATGTTAGGTAAACATCAATGAATACTGATTACAAACATGTCACCATGAAGAAGGAGTAAAATATCTTTTTCAGGCATAGCCCTTATCTTTTATTGAAATAGTCTATTCTATGATAAATGTTCTGAATTTTTTTCAATTAAAAATCCATCACATCATAATATCAATTATTCTAAACCATGATTTCTTCCTACTGAGCTACATATAAGGCTCCATATTTTGACTACCATCTGATCTAATGTGTTCTGAACCTATTGAAGAAATATGCCACCGCCTCAATCTGGTCCTTAGCCGCTTTTGAGTAAGGCTCACCTTGGAAATTGATGGGTATCTATCGCTGAAACATGTGAAGTGTGCTCAACCCACACATCAAATCCGCAGGTATTACGAGTAACTTGTGCTATTCCACAAGTGGTTGTAAAACTCATACACCGTCGGTTGTTATTTCTTTGGTAAAGGCACCTATATCATCCTTCTCATCCTGAAGATAATCTTCTAGATCCCTCGGTGGAATCATATATGTATTTTTTGTGGAAGAATCTTGAAACAAAACAAGATTTTCCACAATCAATATTGTATACCAGGAGAGCTCACTTAAGAAGGACATGGAAAAATAATCCCATTCTTATATGATGCATGTACCATCATTTTTTGATGCAACTACGATTTTCATGTACAGTGTCAAAAAGAAGAATTCAGTGTCCTGGTCTTTGGATATGTTGGCTGCCACCCAAATATTGCATTCCCAAGCCTAAAAGGAGAATCCAAAATTCTCATCATAGTTACCCAAACCAAAGTAATAGACTCTTGGTTGTTAAGGTAGATCCAATTTTTTTGATACCACTCTATCACAAACCGTACCCCAGCGACTATATTGTGACAACCCCACACCCATATCCCATAGGCCAGGGGTGGGGACTAGCATCGAGTAGGAATATCCCAAACAAATGGGAGGTAATTTTCTATGTACCAATAGACCTAAAAAAAACACCATGCCACAAATGTTGGATGGTTAATAGACTATCTAAAAAAAATTCATGCATAACACTATAACCCAAAAACATAGTAAGACAAAAAAATAAAGCAGGAATGTACAACCAAATCAGAATACATGACACTAAGTGAAATATAACTACAATACTCCACCAAAATCAATTGTTCTGAATCCACTATAGGAAGCATTATGAAACACCGTGGGTTGGCTAATCTCACAAGGAAACACATGTCCCTTTTCATTGTCCTCTGCAATTATAGACTCCACTAAAGGGTCGGTCTTTTGCATATGACACATAATATGTGGGAAAGCTCATGCTGGGGTGTGTAAAACAATACATAGTAGGGTACCCAGAAAACCAAAGAAAATAACATAGTGGAAACACCACTAAGAAGGTACAGTTATATCAACACAGTTATATTTAAACCACATATATAAAATGAACATCTATGTATACATATAGAGGATTACAAGATGCAATGTCACATCCACTTCCATTCATATGGTTCGGTGTGTATCATGCTCTATTCCGAGAGGTCACACATCTCAAGTTGTATGGTTGTAACAACATAAAGAAAGCCTACCAAAAGTATCTAAGAGGACATATACTCTCAATACCTCATGAAGAATCATTTATAAATTTTGCCTCACTGAGACATGGAGGCTCAATGTCACCACAAATAATTTTTCATGAAATTCAACCCAAGGAACGATCATTTCGGAAGGACTCTACCCTTAAGCCCCCCAAGTCATCAAAGACCTTGGCAATGAGGATGCACTTTATTGGGCCCCACCCAAAGAGATCAAAATGTGAACTATAAGAAGTATACTTAATTAATCATAATGTTGAACATATTTTACTTGTAAGGGACACATCCCCGATGAGTCACTCAACTCTGGTCATCCGCCACGATACTATGGTCTAGCCTGTTATTTCTCAACTGTTGGGAAACTAGGGTCCACTCGGCTACTTCTAGTCTGCTAGGCCACTGAGGTCCACTTGGCTACTTCTCGTCCACTAGGAAACTATGGTCCACTGGCTACTCGTCAATTGGACTACATGGGTCCACACATCAACTCATCTTTCAGGCCACACAGGTCCATATGACTCTTCATCATTCAGGCCACACATGTCTACATAATTACTCATCTGTCAGGCCACATAGGTATTCACTGATACTCCTCTCCTAGGACCTAAAGGTCCACATGACACTTCCTTCTCTTAACATCCAGTCATAAAATTATCTTCCATAACTCACTTGATTCCGGTAGAATATACTACTCAAGCCATCAGTCATTTCTCAACATCCGTAGATACTCTCTTGATATATTTCAAAAAGACTACCTCATCGCAAGGGTTACAACAATAAAAATGGCACATCAATCAGACATAAGCTTTAAAAGATACACACTTTTACAAAAAATATTAATTTTTGGGTCAGATCCTGTCTGACCCAGTCAGACTGACCTGATTTAAACCAGCCTTGGGTCTACCGAGTTAGCCAAGGTCCGACCTATCCCGGATCAGACCTAGTTCAGTTCCACGCTTCTTATCTATGATGTAGACAATGTGATACATACCCCACCACACCATGGTCCCAAGGGACCATTGACATCATGCCACGTGATGTGGTATGGTATCCGCTTCTGCATGTGTCACCGTTAGACCGATGTTGGTGGTATCCTCTACCACCCAAGGTCAATGTTGTCATCTGCCTTATCACCACCATGATGCATCTTCCACACGCGTCCTCCATACTTCCATAACTATCTACTAGTGTCCCTAATCTTCCTAACATGGTGCCCCTCCAATGTCTTGATCTCACACCTCTACGGCCTCCTCTGCTATAGCACAATGTCTTCATGCACCTCCTCTTACATGCGACCACAACAACATGATGCTATGATACACTGCCATCATCATAGAGCCTCCAATGGGTATTTATGATGGAAGATCCACATTTTGGGATCATTATACCATGAAACAGGTGTACAAGGATCTGTAGTTCATAACCCTGCGAAGAACACACAGAACACATGGTAAAAGGAAGAAGAAATCATTGAACCATGTTGAGGAATGAACCTCTTCGATTATTAATTACAACATTGATCTTCTCCTATTAGAATTATCAAACAAATAAAATCAAAAACATGAATTCAAAACAAGCATGGATTAGTCCTCTAGAGTGAAAGATGATACAGAACCTACAACAAGAACAATTATCCACGTGCCGAATATTTGTTTGCTGACTCGTGTTCAACATTTAGTCAATGAATGGGGAAAATGAAATCAATAACAACCCCTACCTCAGTTTGGATCTCTTGTAGATGTAGATTGAAGATGTGTAACAACATCGTTCCATGTTCCCTTGGTGTTTGTTGATTCATCACCACTTGATTGAACCAAAACAATTGATCCATTATCACCGGGGAGAGAGCCTCCACCTCTCCATAGGGAAACTATAGAGTTCTAGAAAAATTATTTATCATTATGAATTCTAACACTAGAAAATTCCACTGATTAATGGAGAAAATGCATTAATGTGTTTCAATATTTATTTTTTTTAGTGTCGCCAAGTCGATACTTTATATAATTTATGAAATGAAATAGTTTCATCATTGTTATGTTGCAGCAAAACATTTTTGAATAATAGAAACTATTTAATATTATTATATCATTCCTTGGAACACTTGAAAATTAACTTTTACCCTCAACTTTCATCGGTCAAGTTGAGGCCTCTCCTAAGGAAAGCACAACCTCATGAGCTCAATGGTACTCCTGTATTTTCAATCTGAGTTACTATTTATCAGTTATTAGAAATAAAATAATCATTATTTAATAATTTTAATTACATTTATGTCGCAAAAAATTATTTCAATGGTCGGCCCATAACTTTCAATATTAGGATCTTCCTTATGAAAGCATAACAATAAGAGCTCAATTGTCGTATCCTATTTAACATCCGAGTCACCGTTTTTTGAGTTATATGGATTGGTAAAATAAAATAATTTTTTTTAATAATTTTTTTTAGGGTTATTCCATTTGGTGTTATTCTTGTTGGAGGATCATACTGACATAAAAATATGTCACGCCTAGGGTAATCCAACTGATTTGAAGGAAATGGTTCCCAAATATTTCTAATCAAGGAACCTGTTTAATAGTTATTTCACTTTTTCTGAAAAAAAATACACACAACCACTATTTAAAAACATAACAATGTTCAACCAATTGACTTGGGCTCACTGGGCCACAAAATCAATTGTTGTTTGAGCTCTCGGTCATGAAATAATCCCTTATCATTTTATAAAAAACTACATGGAATTCCAAGAAATTAATTTGGGGGTCTATCACCTTTTCTATAATAAAATAAATTCATATAACTTAATATATTTTTATGAATGCTGGAAATTCCTAGCATTGCTAAAATATATGCAATCAATTAAATTAATTTTTTAATCAAGGAATTTCTGCTCTTTAGTCTACTTTAAAGGGTTTCATGTCAAATTCCTAAACCCTAACCACCCTTTTATTTGTGTTTTATTAAAACGAAATTATTAGGAAATCTTGTGGGGTGTGATGAGATTGCTACTTATTATTGAATTCCAGACATGAATTAACTGAATTTTCAAAATTATGAATACTTCATTTCCCCCTTTTCTCATTTATAAGTGTTAATTTTAATGAAATATACTAAATTTGAGTTTTTAAATGAGGTGAATACCTTTTGGATTTTTATTAATTTTTAAAATGGTATTTTAATATGGAACTTGCATTAAGATATTGATTTATTTTTAGACACAATATGTTTGATGATGGATTACATGGTATGAAACCAATGATATGTATTTCTATATAGAATCAATGCCCCCATTCTGTATTCTAGAATGGGATTTCATTGATTATTCCTATGTGAATGGATTTCTTGGACTGGATCATGTTTTCCCTTAGGCTCTAGTGAATACATATATAGAGTTTTCCATGGATATACTCATTGGACTCGATGCGGTCACCTCAACCTTGGGATATGGGTTATGGACTCTCGTAAGACTTTATTCATATTTGTTTACCTAAGATGATCTCATTAGACCTGAGGTGGTTGAGTCGACCAATAGACATGGGTATTGACCCATGAGTTATGAATCTTGGTATATAAAATGTATTTTGTAGCTGATGGTTTGGTTTATCACACAATTATTCTCTATTTATAGAAAAATCTTTATATAACTTATACTTTCTGGCTAGGATTCACCACAATATTATATAAAATATTACTCCAGTTATACCCAAACACTGTTATGCCATATTTTAATAGACTGGGTTTTTTATTGAATCTATTGGTGGTTGTCATCTGATTTTAATTCACTCCCTTTATAATACACAATTTTGTACCAAAACAGACATCAATGACGTAGTAAGGGACAAAAGGAATCTTTGAATAATGGATGATTTATATTTTACTAAGAAGAAGAATGGGACTTCAGAAACAATACTAATATTAGTATCTTATTGGACAAAACATTTAGTATTTTGACTAAATTTTTAATATATATTTTGTATTAGTTCTATATTTGTCCCTTTTTCCGATACATTTTGCAGTACATCATGAATTTTTTTTATATGATACTTGGTATTGATTATGTCAATTTACATTTTCCTATACATTTACATTGGTTATGTCTATTATTGCATTTCTCATTGGTCTGTTCACATATTTCACTACTATAATAAAATTTTATCATGACGATATTTCCACACCACCATACTGTCGTAAAACAATAAGGATTTATGAAATAGTTTTCTGAATAAATTAATATTCATTGATTTAATAAATTTTATGCTACAACAATTGAGGAATGCAATATAATCACCACCAAGATATGATTGTGTGACCTAAAACACAATGTTAATCATGAAAACACACAAATATATGTTTGGATTGTGTTACCCAAAATATCGAGTCCCTTCAATAGATTTAGTTACATATAATTATGATTTTTCCAGGAATAAAATATTCTATTAATGGTATTATTTAATTTGATATTCATCACATTGATGTTGGAATGGTGGAATGAAGAGGATTAACTAGAATATGAAAATATATACATTTCACATTTTTATTAGTCATATTTTGAATATTAATAAAAAAAGAATCATTTAAATGAAATAGAAATAATTTTTGAAAAAAATATTTAATTTATTATAGATGATTTCATTATCTTTGATGCAAATAATTTAAAAATAAATTTAAACAAATTTATATAGTTTAATTAAAAAAAATAAATTCCATTTTTGAAATAGTAATATCAAAAATATCTTAGGGTAATTTCTTTCTTTGTATTGACATGAATAATTTATTTGATAAATAGTGAAAAATACTGAATATTAATTAGAGAAACCCATTTCTCATAAATAGATTGTAATGTTTATATACATTTTAAATTAGTTATAATGTCAAAATAGTTCAATTGTACATAAATTAATATAATTTAAGTCATTTGAATCATTTTAATGTTGAATCTATAAATAAAAGAATGATAAACATTTGTACATTAAAATCCTTTTATCTCATAACATATATATAAATAATTTAAATTTATATTATGCACTAATGAGAATAGAAATTAGATAAAGGTGTCAATATTTTCAATTATCACATCTTATAATGTTTAATAATTCCAGATTAATTTTATCCCTAGTAGTTAGAAAAAAAATTTAAACATAATTATTGTGATTAAGGTAAAATTGAGTTTTTAGAATGGTTAAGCATACAATATTTCATAACATATGACATAACAACTGGTCGGAACCCATTATATTGAGAAACATTAACCCATAACACCTTAACATTAATTTCTGTGAGTTATTAGGATAGTATACTATTAATGTGACCTATATAATATGACATATAATAAAAAAATACAATAATGGGATCATTCCTTTCATTTAATTTTTATATAGCATTGTGATAAGGAAAATAACCATATGTTATATTGTTATTATTATTTTTAAAATCAAATTATTTATAATAATGACTATAATTTATTTAAATTTTATATAGATTAGATATTTATTTTAAATGCTTATGAAATTAAAAGGAGGGAATTATTTAGTTAATAAGTAACTAAAATTAATAATACTAAAAATATTAAAAGTGAAATAATTGAATAAATTCTTATCTTATAATAATATTTTATATGAATATATCATGTTACACATGTTTTAACTTCGTAGATTTAATTTCCATTGTGTTCTGATATTTTATAAATTGAAACTTAAATAATAATGTTAAATTTGGTATTAATGTTAATCTACAATAAATGAAATTTCGTTAAATGATTTCAAATTACTAATAATTTTATATTCATACAAGATAGCAGAAAATTTAAATGAATAAAATATATGCTTTGGTAATGGTCCAATTTATCTTGTTTAATGAAAATAATGACACCTAAAAAGTAGAGACGTTTTTATCACTCTTATTGATAATGTAGTGTTTTTGTGCCTTATATGCAGTTATGTTAAAATTAATTTCCATACACATGGGATTATTACACTATAAATAATATATCATATTTATAATCATTGTGTTTAAATTTTCAAATAATTATCGATTTAATTTTTTCTTAACAAATATATTATCTAGGTTTGAAAATTAGTTATCGTAATGTAATCCCAAAATGCTTAAAATAAGGAATCTTATATGTTAATGAAGTAAATTATAAAAAAAATCATTTATTTTTTCATGGTGGAGGTATATATCATCCAATTGAACCCTAAAATTCATTATGATTAAATTTATGAACCACATGAGTTATGTTAGAACTCCCAATTGTGAATACTTTTGAGTATTTACAAGGATACCACTCATCCACTACTATAAAAGAGTACTCAATCCCCCCCAAAATTCACTTTTCTAAATCCATTTAGATCATCCAATATCTACCCAAATAACATACCATATTCAATAAACACAAACAAGAATTATTATTTTAGCACGTAATTCTTCCATTTAAGCCTTTATTAGAAGCTTATGGAGGATTCCTGAAGAAGAGGCAATGTTCATCCATTAGAGTCTTTGTATTGTATCATCCTCCACCCCTTAATTTTATGTAAAATATTTATTATTTAATAAAATCATTATGATATATATATTGATATGTTTTATTTCCAAGTTCCTTATTTACAACCACACACACTTACATCCAATGGGTTATGAAACCATCGTTCATGTACATGACAATCTATCACATCGTGAACTGATGAGGATTGTTTTTCAAATACAATCTATCATGGTTGGTAATAATGATAAATATAATATTTATTTTTTATTATTATTATATTTATTTTTTAACAATTCATATTTATTTTTTTCATCAAAAATATCTTCTATATATCTATTATTAGGGAATATGATAACAGTGTTAAGGTGTACAATAAACTATAAACTCATTATGAAATGCGGTTCATTAATGCTTTATATAGAATGTATTATGAATGGGTTTATTAAGGATACTTAAAATATATGAAAAAATGATTCTACTGGGATGCTAATATATATATCATTTATCTTTTTTTCTTTTAATATGATATTTAAATGGAAACAATTATCATGCATACCTACGGCTTATCATCTCTATGAATGGTGTACATCATTTCCTACGAATTTTTTTTATAGATTACTATAAATGACAATATACTAGATAAGTATAGAATTTATATATTGGATAACATTCTGTAAATTATGAAATCACTTCGAAGTAAGAGAAATATAAGGTGACGTAGCATATATAAAAAAATAGTTTGTTACTGAAAATGAGACATTAACATTAAACTCTTAATCAATGTGTAATAACATGTCCTAATAAAATTATATTTATTATGATATATATGAATATGAATTTTTATGTGTTTTATAACAAACATATACCGGTTACACAAAATATTGAATGAGTAGGACCTAAAGAAATATTTAGGGTATGATATTTCCCTTAGGATTTTACTTTCTATGAGAAAAATTCTTTATTCACCACATTTCTCATTTATATGGTGCATACAATTCCTATGAACGTATAATATGATTCCTAAAGTTCAATGTTTTTAATTAAATGAAAAAATTTGGAACACTCATAAATATGGATTATTGTTGAAAATATACCACATCAATAAGGGTTTTTGTCTCAGTTGGGCTACGTTGAGATATATGTTATGGTTTACAACTATTTTATTTCTTGAAGATTATATAAAGAACATTTTATATAAAATATAATGAATTTATTTATCCTTTTGATATTTTATGTTCCATTTTTTGTTATTCATTTTTTGATATTATTATTTATCATAACTAGTGTGGTCATGAATTTATGTATCAATCTGATAATTTATTTAGAAAATTTAAAACTAAGACTAAAATAATGAAATATCATTATATAAAACTCTATAATTTCTCAAAATTTTATTATCCAATGACTATTACTAAAAAATTAATGTTATGGTGAAATTGATCCACACCATTTTACTTGATATAATAAGAAAATAATTTTATGAAAATCAAAATTCAATTTTCTCTTCAGTAAAAAAACTTTTTAACTCATAAAAGATATTTTTAAATATATATTTTAATATCATTTTGTGTAAAATGTTTTTTATAAAAAAATTACCTTATAATTGGTTTTCATTGTTTTTAAAATTATCATTTATTATATATTATTTTAATTTTCAATGAATAATGGGTTTTCAAAATGCATATTGTTTTAAATAATTTTTCAAAGATTAAATGATATTACACAAAAGAAATTTTATAAATTACAATTCAAAATTATTTATCCATGTATGGTGAAATAATTCCTTGTAACAAATTCTTGAACAGGGATATGATCAAGGGATACCATTTATATTATTTCTCGAAATGGTTTAGGTTTTTATTTCACGATTTATACAAAATCGGTTTCTCCCCCAAAAATAATAACATGAGAATATACTAATGAATCTCACTTATTTACATTATATAACATATAACAAAATGATTATTAATTACGTCTCCTTTACCTATAATGTGATAAGATTAAATGATTATGAAACTCATTTTTTCACATGGATTATGAAGAGATGATGGTTTTTGAGATTATAGAACACATTTAAATTGTTTTCATTATTTGGTGGGGTTGACCTATATCTCCCTTCAATGTATTTGGGATGAAATTGTATCTCAATAGATAGACACTGCTAGAATGTGGATTTAACCTGGTAAAATAGAAAACATATTTCATTATTATGTTTTTCAGAGTGAACTAATTCAACTATAAGAAAAGGGATTCCAATGGGGATTATTTTTTGTCCCACCCATTGGTGGAGCACCCACGAAGTGTCCTAATATATTTTTTAAGTGTTACCCTACTAATTTAAATGATTTTATATAATTATATGTCTTCTACAATTCCAATTTATATTCCTATATTATGTTCTCATTTAAAATTTCCATTAATATTCTTTTGATTTATGTCTTATGAAGGTTAATTCTTTATAAAATTATTAAATATTATTATCTTTGATATGTATGGTTTTCTTTTCAAATATTATTATTAGTTCTCATACCCATATGAAATTTTTATGATCTTGTATCACCTTTATTTTCTATTACCAGACATCTAATTACAGCCTCTCTTATGTTTCCTTTCATATAGGCATGAAATTTTTTTTAATTTGATGTAGTAAAGGGGATTATTATTATGAGAGACATTGAATATCTTTCACGAGATTGGAAGATTGAGTACCAAGAATCCAAATACAATTAAATCTTATGGTCCTCGGGAATGTGTTAATATAATCTAATTAATATTCATAATAAATTATATAACATCCATGTATGTTAATCATGGAATAAAATAACTGTCATTAACACTGAATTCTTTTTATATGCTTGTAGTATACAATGAAGTGAACTTGGTATAAAGTTTCCAATAGAATCGTTCACATTTCTATGAACTGGTTACTGGACAATAAAAGTTCAATGAGATATGTAATTTTCATATTTTATTTTGTTTTTTGTCTGTAAAAATGGTATATATAATATGTCAAAATCTCATGCCGATCTTGGCCATGTGTGTAACTAATCCATATAATGGAAAGATGGCCTGTTGAATGGGATTGGAATTTTTGTCATAGATTATTACTATTAGAGTTGAATAGATTTCAGCATTCATTTATGGATCTAACTTATGAAATTTATTATCATTATGGATTTCCATTTTAACCATATCCTTATATGGAATAGAATATTTTTTCATACATCATTATAGAACTGAAATTTCATTTTTATTAATATTTTGAGAAATGTTTACTTCATTGCACGCATAGCCTGTAACATATTATATGATCCTTTATTGTTGTATATTAAATTATACAAAAATTTATAAGAGGGGATAAATAATTTTATAACTAAAAATTTATAATCAATATAAAATTGGTTTTCCCAAATATCTTGATGGTGAAACATTAACAATAAAATTATTGAACTATTTAGAAATGGAACATTAGTTTTATGGGATGAAACAATAGTGGTTGAAAATAAATTTTTTAAAATTTCAATTTATATATTTTATAGACCTCTACAAATTGTGAATGATGATTAATATAAATTAAACATTTTAAAAGTCTTTTCATAGTATCATTAAGTACCATTTTAAACATATAATGGTTAGGAATTTATTACACTATATTTAATGATACATCTAACTAAACAACTATATATATATGATGAATTTTAATTTAAATGATGTTGTTTATAGTAAATTGGGATTCAAATTTCACCTTAATTTTTTTTCATCTATAACATTCAATTGAAACTCTATATACTACGAACTAAAATATAAACTATAATAACATGACCTTAACACAATTATAGTAGTTAGAAGATGGTAGTGTCTATTCTAACAAATAACAATTTTCTATATATCTTGTCCCATATTTTTGGGTATTAAAATAATATTTTGAGTCTTATAAAGGTAGGATTTTTTACATGTCTTATTATTTTTTCTAAAATATTTTTTGTTATAAAAAACTTCTTGGGAATGTTTTTTTGTTTTAGATATATTCCTTAATGACAACCTTAGGTGGTACATAAGAAGGGTGGTTATGACCATGCTCTAGGTGTGGTGGGACTCTTACAACTAGTGTTACCACATATAGTTCCACATGTGGATCCTCCATTTATTCCGGATCTAAGAACCTATGTGTAGTTTGGAGAGGGTTTCATATTCTTCATGCAGATCATGAATGGAGCCCTGCAAAATTTCTTTACTATGGAAATGTTTGAAAGAGAATTTCAACCATAATATCCAATTAAATTATTGGTAGATGGTGGACCCTAAGACACTATGTCAGGGAAAGAGGAAAAATTAATTTTTTTTTGAGAATTTAGATAAAACATCCAAGTGGAGGTTCAGGAATTTAGTTTGTATTATTTTTGGATTCTCCATGTATTGTTGGAATATACGTAGTCAGGTATGTCAGCATCAAAATATGACCTGTAGTGATTTTGGTCTACTTTTTATGATTACATATTCACGATATTATTGAGGAAAAATCTTAAAAGAGAGTTTTATGTGTGGTTATTGGTAATTTGTCTCTTTTAAACTATTTTGGGGATTTTTTAGGGGATTAATGCTTTACCCCTAGTATTTTAGATGATGATGTGGCTATAGAATCTGTATTTGGGGACTACGTTAGTCAGGAAATCCATTCATAGGGTAATGTCTACTAGTTGGCTATAATTTATAAAATATTGAACCATAATATCATATATGAGAATAAAATTAAGGAATACAATGTATATAGACAATGTATTTCAGTTCCTATATAGGGTGGTAGTTTTTCTATCTATATAAAGTTTCATTTTATGTATTATGATGGTGTTAATACTAGTTAAGGTGTACATATTGGTTGCATTATAGTATTAAATCATTATGGTAATAATGATCATAAAAAATACTATGTAAAAGATATCCCATTGAGTATAGATCCTACGGTAAAATGGGCCATCATACATGGTTTTTTAGGGACACTCCTCTAGTGGCTAGTGATATAGTGTTTTACATAGAACTAGGTTATAGATAAAGAATATTAACTCCACGACATGCAGAGAGATGGAGTATTATAGTTTGAACAAGATAAGAATGTGGATTTAGACGATAGATCAAAATATATAACTTATAATGTCAAAATTAAAGACCATTTATTGATAGTTATGTTGTGGCCCAATACAATATTTCTAGAAAGATATATGTAGTATAGCCTACACAAGAAGTCCATAGAGTCACTTTATCTAAAGTTCAAGGTAAAATTCTAATAGCAAAATTTATATTATATGATTTTATTGATATAGGATCATCCTATTCATTTATATCTATTGATATGATTGATTAAAGTTTTTTTGAGATGGAATAAATTTTTGGATAGATGAATCTTGATACTATTTTGGGAGTCTTATAAGAATGTGTATGCGAATGAAGGGTGTCTCTCCTTAAAATTTTTGCACAAAACTTTTTATAGAATATCATTATCATTAATATGAAATGATTATAAATTATTATTGAAATGGAATGGAAGGTTCCTTATAGGGTCCTAATTTTCTATAATATTCATAGTGTGTCCTCCCCTATAGAGGGTGATGACTATGTATACAAAGGATATTTATTATGCCATAGAATATAATGCTAGTCCATAGCATCATTGGTGGGTCTGATTAATATCCAATATTTCTAGAATTTAATGATTGAATCGGAAAAACACCAGAAAAACTTATCTTATTTAGTTGATTAGTTCTTGAATGTTTTCCCCCAAAATATATTCAAGTTAGCTCCCATGATAGAGGTTGAGCTTACTATGGAGTTTGTACAAGGATATGGAACATAAACTATTCCTCCTTAAAGGATGTAACACATCAACATTCCAAAACACATGTGGTAGTAATATGACCTTAATTCTAAAGGGGATTTATGACCTAGTACTTATCCATGGTGCTTAACATTGATTATTTCAAGGAAGGCATATGAGACCCTTTGGATTTGGGACAATTTCAAATGGTTGAATATGTCTACTATTAAGAACTGATATCCACTAATTATAATAAATTCCCCTTTAAATATTCTCAATGGATCCCAACTCTTATTAAAGATATATATGATTTTGGAATATCATTATGAGTATGTTAGGACTCCAAATATAACACATAAAATATTCCATAGTAGTTATTGATATTATTATCAATTTCTAATGATCCTCAATCTCATGAATGTGCCGAATATTTCCATGGATCTAATGAATTGGCCTTGAACACATATCTAAATACTTTTTTTGGATGTTTTATTACATATTATATTACTCACATTCATATGGTGATCATTACATGCTCTATAAAATAATTATGTGTACACTGATAGAGAATTGGTTATATTTAATGATCTAATAAATAAACATTTGTATTGGTAT
This sequence comes from Viscum album, assembly GCA_963277665.1. NCBI lineage: Eukaryota > Viridiplantae > Streptophyta > Magnoliopsida > Santalales > Viscaceae > Viscum > Viscum album. The sequence continues at coordinate 553,714,764 of OY728146.1, forward strand.
TGTTTACCTACTGGGTAACATAATATCAAAATCAGGGGTATTTGTGGAATCAAATATGTTGATAATTATAGTATCTTGGGGGAATCCTAATAAATTCATTGACATATGTTGTTACTTATGGCATTCTAGTTGTTTCATGTTCATTTTTATGGATTTGAAAATACATAATACCATGTTTAGGGTAATAAGTAAAAATGATGTTATGTTTATATGTTCTAAATCATTTTTGAATTATTTTATGTCATTGATAGGAATATTTAATTTAGTTTCAATCCTAATTCTACATTAGATTGGATGATTCAACACAATTTATTATGATGCATCAAGCGTTGAGTTAGGGTTATTTTTTTAGTGATATTGAGTTGGGGAGTATGTTTCATTTCTATTATGATTTAATAGACATAATTATCAAACACATGACCTTGATTTATATTAATTAGTTCATGGAATTAATTACTGGAGACACTATGTACTTTGAGAGTGGTTTGTTGTGTAAAAAGACTATAAAATTCTAAAATTCATTTGCAGTCAACTTGATATGATCCATAGATATAAAATATGCGATTGATACCTATAGTAATATGGTACTAATAATTAATATAAATCCAGAAAAGGAAATTATGTTGGGGATTCTATGAGTTTTATGACTTTAATTATGTAATTCATGAGGGTAGAAGTGAATGTCAGTTGATTGTCTTTATTCTGAGATGTATTTAGGGGTATAAGATCATATTTTTCATCCTATAAACAGATCATCTTCTATGACATATTAAATACTATATAATGTTAAAATAATACAACTTATAATACCGAGGGATAATTCCAAAGGGAGCATTTTTATGTTAGTACCAACAAAATTTTTAGTTACATTACAAGGATGAGATATTTCCTATTAATGATATTTTCAATGATTGGGATAACATATAATAGAAGTTGTTGTGAAAATATAATTCATTAAAATGGGAAGTATATGGTAGAAATTCAATTAAATACCCAGACATACAAATCAATAATTTTTGTCTGAGGATGAAAAGAGATATAGTAGGTTTTTGTTCAATTAGTGTACCCGATTTAAGTAGGTGAAGATAGAGCAGAAGGTACCAATCATTCTATTATTCCCATTTCCATTTCTAGAATGGGAATGAGATGATGTTTCTATGAATTTTTTGTTGTTAAATTCCAAGATCCAATAATTTATGTGATTGTATATGAATTATTGTGGACAAAATGATAATGGTTACACAAATTTTTCTTATAAGGTATACCTTATATAAGGATGATTTGGGGAGACATTAAGTTTGAGAGATTATAAACATTAATAGTGTTCTATGTACTACCATATTTTTCATTCATTCTTATTTTACATCACAGTTCTGTTAGTTATTTTGGAAGGCTCATTGTTCATTGGGGATTTTGAGCATATCCTAGAACCCTCAGATTGATAGGTAATCTGACATTACTATACCGATGTTATAAGAAATTTTCTAATAATACATCATTTATTTTGGAGTTTATACAAAGTGAAATTTTATTTTTCCAGTGTATGATTTTATTAACATATTTTGATAAACTATAAGTCTGGATCCATATAAATAATTATAAGGTAGGATGCGTGGTTCACCTCAATGTAGGTTGGAGGAATTAGAGTTATTATTATATGGATCTTATCTCATTCAAGATATTACCAATATGTATATAATATTAGAAATTATATCTCAGTATTTCATTATATGATGTAGTATAATGCTGATCACTCATGATAACCCCTGGAGTTCATGTTTAGGGATCCCGTCTTCCATCCTGTTTTGACTGGACTAAGGAATTGATTATTTAGGTGGAAATGTAATCCAACAACCAGGTTCCATAGAGAATTTGAAACCATGTACATTGTTAGGATAGTATCATATCATTTAGTTCTACCATAGAGGAACGATGTAATGAAACATGTTTTTAGGATTCTAATTAGTTTTTTTACAATTTCGACTCATGTAATGTTATTCATCATGATGAATTCTAGCATGGCATTCATGGTCCTATAAGGAGAACTCTATTTGTATCACTGACTAATGTAAAACCTCACAATGTAATTGGTCATCCCCATAGGTTTGAATTAAAATGAATCAATACCATGTATAAGGAAAATAAATATGAGTTAGAGGATGATATATAATCTCAGTTTCCAGAATTCATCTCAATTACTGATCAACAACCCATATAATGAAATCTCAAGGATAAGTTGATTTATAGAGGGGGATATAAGATTCTAGTTTTCTAGATGAGAGGATTAATTGAATTTTAGTTTAAATATATTTTTTATATATACAAGACTACCTAACATACTAAGTAAGGGTTCATGATCATATGTGTCATGTTGGAAGACAGATGCTCATGTTTTTAGAGAAACATGTAGAATAGGATCATTGGAGCATGGTTATTAATAAAAATACAGTCGAAAAGAAATGTCAAAAATTATATTTAATAATTCATGGGAGGCCATATATCAATAAAAATCATTAATAAATTAGAGTTTTATTGTGTATAATTGGAACACAATTTCATCTAATGGTGAAATGAAAGTTCATGAGTGTATAACTCATTGAAATAGCAAAATAATGGGATTTACATTAACTATTTATCATTGAGACAAGCTATGTGAAGGGTTATATTACATTGATAGTGGTGGAACACGGTTGGTGCATAGTATGGACAATCGTTTATCGAAACCCATTACCCTTTTAAAATGTTGAAATTTAGGATTACCCCTTTAACCATTAACCCATTAACCTATCTATTTTCTCATTCATTTCTAGTATCCACCACCATAGGAGAGATCCCATTCATCCCCAACCATGAGTTGACCTATATCCCACATTAGATCTGAGAATCGGCCATCTTTCATCATATTGGGTATCTGATAGAATTTCTATGAATCTATTTGTTTCATTTCTCAACTGATATCCAAAAAAATTTTATTATTAAAATATGATCTAATATTCTCGATTTTTGATGGCATTTTTCTATTTATTATATTTCAACCTTTTTAGGCCCTATTTGTTCTTGATATACGATGAGGAGTTTAATGCCGAAACATTGTTGGTGGTTTATAATGTTTTCAAAAAAATTCATGAAGTTTATTGTCTACTTTGTGTGCATCACACCAGAAATTCTTCATGTTTCTCCAAAAATAATCAATCACAAAATATAATTTTATAAAAAGTGCCTTGTTTTTTATTATACCCCATTAAAATTATTAAGAATGGTGACCTCAAATAGAAATAAACCTCGAGGTGTGTTCAATTAAAATTACTTTGATTAATCCACCACTTAGGGTTTGTGGATAATTCTGATTAATAGTTAATTATATATACAAAATAAATGATTGAATTAATGTTTCAATACATATCTTGGATAATTTTTTGTTTATAATTTAAAATGGTAATGAAATTAGAAAACTGTGAACTCGAAAAATGTTATTGATAACAATTATCATATTCCCATTTATGAAATGGGTATTTAATCTGTCATGGAATTTAAAATAGATAATTATTTGAAGAAATAATATGTTTAGTGTGAGGTAACATGTAATGTAACTAATAAAGGATACTGTGGTATGTCAGTGATGACCCAGTTACATATTTCAGAATTGGATGAATTGTTTTACCTTTATGGATAATGATTAATTATTCTAACTTAGGGTTTTTCATTAAGCTCTACCATTGTGTTGTACTTAGTTTTCCACATATAAACTCGTTTAACAGAGTGAGGATTCCATGACCACGGTGCATGGATTCCTAAACATTATATCTCTATATTCATAAAAGTTTTCCTTACATTATATCTATGGAGTAGAGGAGGACACATTGTCTAATTCCAAGGGTCCTAACACATATTGTTCTAATAAAATATATATCCAGCATAAACTCTAGTTGTTTTTTACACACAATTATTAAGCATCAATATATATTTCTTGACACATATTATACTTGTAGCATAGAATTGTATTGTGTTATTATGTCACTAGTTTATCAAGTTATATATACACACTACTATGGATTATTTACAAAGACATGATTTATTATAGAGACCCTCTAAGGTAGACTACATAAATTTAATCACATCTATTCAGGTCACAGATTGGTACCCAAAAAGACTTGGTTGATGTAAGTAAGGACTGTGGGAAGAACCATGCTATGGGTTACATATTTTATGTAATAGGATGTTGTATGGGAGTATAATAACAATTCTATTGTCATGACTCTACTACAAATTTATTTGTATCTTTTTAAATTTTTTCTTTTACTTTTAATTCTACTACCATATTCCTCTTATATCAAAGGTAGTCATTAAATAATTATTTTTTATATTATATTGGGTATTAATTTTATTTTTTTTAACTTTTTTGGATGTTTACATTGCCTATTTTCAATTTCATTTTTGATTCACATATGTCAAAATTTAACTCCACTCTAATAATAAATGAATAGTCTCATCAGTATTCCATCACTGAACCTCAATGATAATTTATAGCCATCAGCATACAGGGTAGCACGCTTGTAGATAAGTGGACAACCAATCCAATAAATAATATAATATTGATGGCCAAGACATTAGAAATTTCTTTTAACGGTACACCATTTTTTAATTTTATTTTGGATCATTTGAGAATTGAAAACTACACTCATACTTACATTTAGATTATCATCTCCAAAATTTTTGGTGTCATGTTTTTCATCACTACCACTCATGGATGGTTATTATGTTTCCTTTACTAGAAAAGAACACAAGAAACATAGATATATATATATATCTATATATATACATCTATATGTATAAATCTATATATATATATATATCTATATGTATAAATCTATATATATATATATATCAATATATATATATATATATATATATATATATTTTAAATAATTATGATTATGGTATGTTAGAATTTTTATATACCTTATTTCTCATCCATTAACTATAAAATTCATGTACTCTGAATGATTACATGCAAACTACCATCTCCATGACGGATTGTTTTTCATTTTTCATTACCACATCACATGACTGGTCATATATGTTTATTTAAAGATTAAATAAGATATATATTTATATATTAATCAATTAAATTTTTTTGTCATAATAATGTAGTATGTTTTATTATACCCATTCGGATATTTGAACATATTATTGTTTGTGACTCATCTGCAAAATACATTAACATTATTATAGTGTTTCTATAATGAATTAATTAGTAATAATTATTATTAGTAATATTATTAAATAATGATTTATTTTTTATTTTTAATGAAATTTTAATGATAAATTAATTGGATAATGTTTACAAAAATGAATTATATCTATGAAATTTAAACTACTGAAAAATTGAATATTTGATATTTTCATAAAAAATAATCAGATATGTTCCCTGATAGAACCATTAAATTGAAAATTTATTTTAAAAATATATATTTTATCATAATTAACATTTCTTATGTTGTTAATCCATGATCAAGGTATTATAATACGATGCTCTAGACCATAATATACAAAAGAAAAAAATAATTAAAACATAAAATTTTAATTTTAATGATGAATTATCAAATAATTTGTAATAAGAATAAATAATAAAATCAAAATATGGATAATTTATTGTATTTTTTATCATATATAAATATAATAAATATAAATTAATTTTAATTTAAATTTTTAGAAACTAACTAAGTAGATATCTGTGGTAAGGGGATTTCTAATCTCAATTTCCTTTTATTAAAATATATTCCATTTTAACTATATATTTCTTTGTTATGGTTTGTAAACTAACAAATAGGCACAGGTTATCATTAAATTATTGATATTCAATTTCATTTCATATTAAATTTTATTTGTTATCCATCAATTTAATTTTTTTTACAAATTTATCAATTTCTAAATAGACATTTCTCTAAAAAATTATTTTATCTACCTTGATGTTTTCTATTATCCTCTATGATCAAGATCATTAAATTACATTAAAAAATTTATTATAAATTTTTATGTGAATGTATAATGTTATATTTTATATTACTTGAATTTAAATATAAATAATTTAAAGGAGTCACTTAAATGAATTTCTACAACACATGTTTTTCAGTTTTTTTACAATTTATTAAACGAATGTTTCATTATCACTTATATAAGAAATTCAATTTCCCTCCAAAATATACATCCTTATTTATAAGTCTTAATTTAATATTTATCATGTTGTTTGAAAAAATATTCGATTCTAATTATTCTAGGATTTCATATTTTAAGAAAAATATAAATATAAAGGGGGTAAAGCTTTCTTATTTTTATGATATAACTAAATACAGGTTTTTTATAGGGATAAAAAATATTTTTATGTGTGTAATAATGGATATAAAATTTATATTGTGTTTTATTAATGGTATGATTCATAGAGTTTTTATGAAAATGGGTTGTTCAAACATATCCCTATAAATTATTTATTAAATTATTGGAGTTAACAGAATTGAAATTACTCATAAAATATATGTTTTAATTGAGAATGAAGATGATTCCTAAGAAAGTTCCCATTTAGGGACTCAATTAATATGATCTCCCCATATACCAACATTTATTTTCTATCAAAGAAAAATTATGTTATGTAATTTTTTATATTAAATATTTTATGAAAATTGTATAATAATTTAATTATGTTTTGATACATTTTAATGGATAAAAGGTTGCTTTTAAAGAAAATAATATCATTATTTTTCAATGATTTATAGTAAAAACACATCTTTATGATTTTTTTCAATCCTCTAACAAATGATATATTTTATCAATAACATTTTGAAATAAGTGTAATTTTATTAATATGTAGATGATTATTTGGAGATAATGTTTAATATATTTATTGAAAAAAATTAATGGGTCTCATGTTCTTTAAACATTATAACTATATTATTTTATTATATCTCACACCATGATTTTGGGATCATATAGTATTTCATACATTTTTTCATATGGATTGTGGATGAGTGTGAAATATATCATAATTATTCGTTATATTTTGGTGAATTACCATGACTTCGTTACCTATTTCATGAATAAATGTGAGTAGAAAATTAATAACATTATTGTTTCGAAAAAATATAGATAAATTATTAGTATAATTTGTATAATATATGGTTCTTATGTGTAATGGTTTTCTAAAAAAGTAAAATAAAAAACTAAAAGATGTTTAGAATGTAAGAAACAATATCACGGTAATTAAAATCATTATTATAGTTTAAATATATTATGAGTCCTTAAAATATGTGGATGGATTACTCATTATTGGTAATGATATCCCGAAATATCACCTTTTCATAATGTGGTTGGGAATGATCTTCTAGATGAAAAAAAAGGTTGGAGTAACCTACATATTAGGTATCCACATCTTTATAAATATATCTATGTTTTTTCATGGACTCAAAAAGGAAACATACACTGGAAATGCATAAATGTTCATTAGGGTGGTGAAATCCGAAAAAGGTTCATTACCAATGATATGTTTCTAGAAATTTAGGATGATTTTTAATACTTCAAAATTGTTTATAAGAAAGGAAATAACTCAATATGATTCATCCATTGGATTTTTTGTGGATTAAATGTTGTTATAAATACCTCATGTCACATCATATTGTATAATTACTAGTAGATACCAATCTAATCTTGATGATTGTCAATATATTTCAATAGAGAACAATATTATGTACTTTATAATGAACAATGATATATTTGTGATATTTTTATGAGAGGACGAGATATCTGTAAATAGATTTGAAAATTATTGTTTCAAATTTGATAGAGATGGTATGGAATATCAGACATGATAATTTTTTTCCTAAATGGTGGAGTGAACTCTTGAAAATTTTACAAACAGGATCCCAGTATTTATTAGACATTAGAGGTGTAATACATCACTACAATGACTTTTACAGAATTTTTTTATGGATTATGATGATCATTAATGAACATAGAGTGGTTCTTATAATTGAATGAGAAATAATTATCTAATATGAAAAGACAATATTTGTGGCTTAATTTTAAAACCGTAGTCTCATCACAAAAATAAACACCTATATTATAAAATTCATATTATATGAGAGATCATTATGGAGGGGGATGTTGGTAACAGTTTGGATATTATAGACGAATCTTTTTTAAACCCATTAATGAAACAGTTATCATAGAAGAATAGTTATTCTATATAGTTTCTCTTGGTATACGATTTTTGAAAGAGGTTTGTATTGATTTCGTAATGTATCATGTTTTTAAAATATTTTGAAACCAATTTTCAGAATTTATTGACTGAAAACTAGCATTGTTGATGACTTTGAAAGAAATTCTGATAAGAGAAAATCACAGAGGTCGAAGAAAGTGAAATACTAAAGCATAATTAATTAAAAACTTCATCCCCTCACTAGGAAAGTAACATATATTAAGGAAAAATGACATACTTTGATTGGGTGAAGGTATAGATGCCAAGAAATATGCCACCTGGTTCCCTTCCCCCAATAGAATACCATACTATCATTGATATACATAGGTTTTTATTCATATAATCAAGCCTTCGTACCTGAATTTGGAAATATATCACTCATGATATCCTTTAAATATAGATAACATTATTATGAATTTAATTGGGGATTAGATAATATGGGGTATTTTACATATACTTATAATCCTTCCATAAATTATATGATAAAACTAAAATAACTTTTTAAAATTCATGAAAAGGGAACACCTATAGACCCTAATTGAATTAGGTCAAGGATATTCATCTCTATTCATATTTGAGTCATAGATGAAGTGTTCAACTATCCAGATAGAGGGAATGTGACGGTCTCCTCCTTTAGATGAAAATATTTTGATGTATTCATCAACCTAATTCTTCCACAATAGAGAATATTTAAAATATGAAATAGCATAAGAGGGAATGGAATGTTCTTTGTCTGGTGGTCACCTGATGTCACGGATAAAGTGATTATATAAGAATAAATTTGATGTATATGATATGTGTATATTTCTAGGAGATCACATTAGACACTATAGTGGACTGGGTTTCACTGATTCATTAATACATGATAACTATTTTTTACATATATACATTATAAATTTAATATTTGAATTAATTTCTATTTAGGCCCATAGGGTCACCCAGTTTTGACTTTGTAAAGGATAATATTTTAAATAATGTGTTTGTACCAAATTTGATAGAGCTATATAAACTATACTTATTCATGTATTGATTCATTCTTCGAGCTATTTGAGGTTTCGAATAATGTAATTAAGATAATGTAGCACAAATAGTGTATTTCTATATATGGATTAAACCAATATTCAAATGATGTGTATAGTTTAAGTAAAAAAATTATCTATTATATAAAAAACATTATGATAATTGCGTTGAGGGACCCAACCTAGATTATTTTATTTTTATGAATCCTATTGACATAATTTCCATTCGATTTAACAATTATATACCCCACTACATTTTTATACTGGTTACTAATCCATTTGAAGGAATTTAAATCTAATTTTATAAATTGCTAAAAAAAATTAATGAATAACCCCCTAATATGGATTATCATAATAAGTTATTATTAATTCTTGTCATTCATTGAAGGGCATCATGCACTACCTAAATAAAATAAGATAACTCTTTAGTTCATGGTGCAGTCAGTAATCTGATGCTACTGAAGATCATCGGATATATATAAATTTGTTAGAAACTCCATTATTCCTAGTACCTCATTTTATAATTCATAACCATGGAGCTAATACCCCTCTATGAATAATAGAATATTTAGGTCAAGAATGAGGATCTATGGATGTGTGATCACATTAAGAGGAAAAGTACCTTAATTGATTACTCTAGTGATCATCACTACAAAGAACTCAGTCAACCGAATGTATCATGATACTGCACATGTATTATGAGTTTGGTTATTTTATTGAATTTTCATATTGAAATTCTTTTTCAAAAATGATAAAAGAGTGTTTTTAGTTTACTTTCGTTTCCTAAGATAACAGATTAATCCCATAATCAGCTCAGTTATATTATATTATTCTTAATTGATTGACCACTATGAATATTTCACTCCCAAATTAAGTACACGATATTTAAATTTTAATTATTTTAGATCAATATACTATTGTGTAATGTTATAATATGAGTATAAATGATCCACCTCCATTATTATGGTTATATTACGTTATTTATGAGAATGTGATGGTGATGTGAAATTACAATTATTAAGTAATAGTGTTTTTAGGTGGATTTGAGGAAAACACAACATCATTTTTCTTTTCATGATGCCCTGTTGAGTGGAAATATATGCTTGGTATGGGATATGAGTGATGTCTAGAGGTATCCTGAACATTTCAAGCATGAAATTCCCACATAGTACGTATTCAAAGTGCGTCATGTGAAATAATCATTTCTAGGGTTGAACAGTTCTCTAATAATACAATCTCATAATTGTAATGTCTATGAGAGGGTTCTCATTCATTAACCACATAACATTGTCAGGATATATAATAATTACCATGCATCTAAAGTATTTTGAAAAAAAATCCTTAATTACAAAAATTTCTGTGGTCCTCCTTCTCGCACTACCCCACAATCCTTTGTTGGCAGTGATCCTTGCTCTAAACAACAACCACCATCAGTAAACCTACCTTTGATCTTGGATGTTTTCACTGTTATGTATTGATTCTCAGGTTTACTAGTTTAGATTTATACCTAAAATTATGAAGTAAAAATATTAAATTGTTTATATATTCCATGAAAAAGTATTTTGATTATAGTTTATATATTTGTAATAAATGTAAAGTCATATGATTATTACATTTTTATCAGCCTATGTTATGTATGAAATTTTTTATTTATTTCTCATGTTAATTAAATTATTAATTTAATCATTTATAAATTAAGAAAATTCATTTTATTAAATATTTTTACAGAAAAATAATATTTTTTACAAATTATTAATTGATAAAATTCATCAAGGAGATAGATCCATTAATAACAGAATAGGTGCCACGGCATAAGATTTATATTTTCATCTATCATGAAATCAATTTCATTTTATAAATGATAAATTTAATAGCTATGTAAAATATTTTGGTATATTATGTCTAAGATATATCATGAATTTAATTCTCTCTTGAGTAACATGTCATAGAGAAGTGGGACTTATTATCAGACTACCCCTGATTCTGAAGGGATATACCATGTTATTTATAGGTGAGGAATTTGATAACAATAAAATGGATCATAATCATCTATATAATTTTATTCTCATATTTATCTATTCTATTAGATTAATAAATCATGTACCTTTAGATTTATATGAACTCCCATATGATTGAATATACATGGAATATATGTTGGGTGTGTAACATAAAATTTTGGGTTGTCTTAAGAGTGACACAAAAATGTGTTGTAAACAAAATAATTTAATAGATTTGATAAAACTCCAAAAATAAATCATTTTAGACATGCATATCTAAAAGAATTTAGAAACATGATGATAGTTATTTCCTATGATATAATAGTTATACATATATTATTCATGATTCACATATCATAAGGATGATACTTTGATGAACAATGTATAAAATAAAATCTCGATGTGACACTTATTAAGTCATGGATCATTCAGTTGGGGTAACCCAAAATGTTTGGATTCCATGAATTATATTTTTCAAGAATACAGAGTAATATGGTATACCTAAATGATCAGTGACATATTTTTTATGTTTTATTTAGGTTATACTAGTTTGAAAACCCAAATGGAAAGGATATAAGAGGAGTATCGCTAAATTAACCAATTTAATGGATTTTGGAATTGTTTTTGTACACCCAAAAATAAATAAAATATTTTGTATATGAATAAAAAATTTACCTTCTCGAGATATTCATGTAATATTTTTATACTAAAATGGGTAATTTATTATGAAATACAGATCATGAATCTCTTATTAATTAAGACGAAAGTGGTCATCAATTTTAGTTATATTATTTTCATTCATATTCAATGATGAAAATATATAATATATGATACTCATTAAAAGTTATGTATCATTAATAGGTCATGGATCAAATCAAAATAATCATAATGATATCCACTATAGGAATGAAATATTGTAAATTAATAGATATTTATTTAGGTTTTCGAAGGGAACACAAGTAAGGGAATTTTAATCACCAAAATTTTAATGTTATTGATATAAATTATACTAAATCTGGCCCTTGAATATTTGAAACTGGGTGTGAATAACACATTAGTACAGATTAAAACAAACATAGAGATAATAGAAAAATAATTAGGGGTGATGTAGAACATCATGTATGTAATGTATTATAGAGAGAAACATTATAATATAAGCCATATAATTTTATATTTCCATGTGGGTTAAATATATAATTAGAATGATTTTATAATATTTATATAATTAATATATATTTTATTTATATATTATTTTGAAAAATATTAGATTCCCATCTACTATAATGAATAAGAGTATATATATATATATATTAAGGAGATGTATTATGGAATCAAAAATTTGTTAAATGATTTTTTTATAGATATGGATAATACTATCAATAAAGATTAGAATATTAATTTCTTGGTCAATTCCAATCACATCAATATTTAGTATTATTTCCATAAATAGATAAATAAGAAAATCATCCATGGAATATATAATGATGAATTATTAGAACTATATTATTATGACACATGCCAAAATTTAGAATCAAATTTATTATTTTGTATGGAAAATGAAAAATATTTTATAATATGTGTAAGGGATTGTGATGTATTGGTTCTCATACATAATTATTTATGTGGACCAATGAGTACTGAAGATAATATTATATTTATTGTTACCTTTACAAAGAATTTCACTCTCATTTTAATTTTTTTCAGATGATCCAAAAGTATGGAACTATTGAAAATTTCAAATATATTAAAATTAATTGTAGAATTCATTAAAAAAATTATTTATATTATTTAATTAATTATTAGGGTTTTTATACATGAGATATGAGTTCAATAGTAATTTTTAAGGTTATAGATTTGTTTTAAAAACTCAATCCATCTTGAATATAAAAGTGGAAATGATTCTCTAAGAGGAGAAATTCCACCTTTATATGTGTGGTTCCATTAATGAATAATAATTATTACCATTAGATTTATTTTTTTTGTATATTCTATAGAATATTTTACATCACAAATAAATCATGTTCCATATAAAGAATTCATAATGAAACTATATGAGATATGGACTGAATAAAACCCCATTATGTATTTTATTAATATTTATGGATGTGAATAATATGTTCTATGATTTTATTCTAATGACATTGAAATTTAATCTATCGAATTAATGTTTATTGAAATGCACTGTGTTGCATTTGTTGTCAATGAGGCATGATGCTGTCATGGAATGAATGGATGTCAAGGAATGTCAAGATGTGAATGACAAAGGGTGTGATGGTGATGGTGATGAATGGAGAATGTCCATGGTACTAATATGCATGTCACTTAGGAGATTCATTAAGTGACATAGGATGTTGTGGTTGAAACTTTCTCTATGAATATCAGATTATTGTAGAACTGATCTTAATGTTTCAATACATGTATCAAGGTGATACTAAGTGACAACACTTCAAGAATGAATGATGATGGAGCATCATTAAATCAGACGATTGTTGAGCTCTTCTTAATGTTCCAAGAACTTGTATCAATTGGATACAATGTCACAACAATGTTTGAAGACCATGCATTGTATTGAGAATGCATGAGGAGAAGCAAGAGATCCATCCACAACTTCTAAGTGGATGAAGTGGATTAAATAAGTCCATGAACTATCACTTAGTGCATGTGAATGAGAAGAAGATCCAATTGATCTTTGATTAGATCAATGAAGCACATTGAAGAAATCTTTGATTCAGGAGTTTGGTTGAAGATGAAGAACCTTCGGGAATTCCATTCCAAATTGATGAATAAATGTTGAAGAGAATTGGAGGAATTTTAATGAAGAAGAAGATTAGATGAGGGGAATGTCTTAGAAGATGGCTTGAATGGCAATTGGCATTTACACTTGTCACTTTGTTTCTCTTAACAAAGCACTTGTGTTTTTAAGTAGCAAAAAATAGCCACCAAGGAAGGCCAGCCGAGGGTCATCACCCAAGGCTCATGTGGGACTCGAGGTCACCACGCCCATGGGGAACCATCAGGCCAAGGCAGCATATCCCTGAGGCAGAAGGTCGGGGCCGTGTATAAGCCCCGAGGCCACGCAGGGGTGTCACGCCCGTGCGGCAGGGGCGCAAGAGCATGCCCGGAGTGCATGGTGGGTGCTAGGACCGCGCCCGCAGGGAGCAGAGGTGGGCGCAAAGCGCGCCCGCAGGGAGAACTCGGCGCAGGGCGGCATCGAGAGGGGAGAAGTTCAACTGAGCGTATCCCGGCAGCGTGAGGTTGATAAGCCGCGGAAAAACCGCTCTCCGTTTCGATGTGGGACGCAGAAAAATTTCCAGGAGCGGATCCTGGCCGCACGATTGATCGCGCGCCAGATCTCGGCCGCACATTTCATCGCGCCTCTCCCGTTCAAATCCAGGCCATTGAAGACTATTTGATCGCCTGATCCGACGGCTCCGAGGCGTCTCCTTCCTCGAGCTCAGTCGAAGCTAGCCCGCGATGCCGCCTGAACCAGAGCCACTCCGACCACCGTATTTTGAGTTCCCGACCACCGCTGTTCGAGCTAAAGTGTCCATGGAGTTCGTCTAGATGTAATGAACCATCCATGCAAGAAAATATACATGCATGCAACGAAATAAAGATTTCGAACAAGGCCGAGGAAAAATGAAGTTGTTGAGGCTTCAGTGGATTCATGCTATGCGTGGATTGAATTTTAAGAGATATGAAAACGTTCTGCATGCACATGCACGTGGCGGAAAACAAAGAGAAGGAACCCGCGTTGAAATAGAGGAAATAAATCAAGATTTGGAAAATCTTGATAACCCTAATCTTTCGGGGATTCAAGATTTATATCCCGCGGAAGATTGGGCATACCTCTGCCTATAAAAAGAGAGGCTGAGGCATTCTAAATGCTTGCTGAATATTTGAGGAGTCCCGTGAGAAGCACTCTGTGCCTCGCGAAGTCGAAGCCCCGCGCAGCACCCTGCGCAGCAGTGAAGCCCGGAGCACCCCTTGCTCCGTGAGGTTCCTTTTTCGCACTCCTTGCGCGAAAGAAGAATGGGAGGTCCCCTGCGCGCCTCCTTTGCGCGACAGGAAGAACCCCAGCCGCATCTCCTTGCGCGCTCGAGGTTGGCACCCTCACTGCCCGTGTACCTGCGTGGCAGGAGGAAGTGCACGCGGGTGTTGCACTTGCACACCCCGCGACAGTGGCACTTGCGCGGCACTTGCGCACCCTTGTGCCTTGTGACTTGTGCGACCTGCGGCTCAAGCATACCTTGCGCGCTTTTAAGAAGAGGAGAAGAGACCGCACCTTGCATGCCTCTTTGGGTTGGTGTTTGGGTGTGAGCAAGAGAAGGCCGAGACCTTAGTTTTGGTGTGCATGAAAATGGAAGAACACACTTTGCAGTGTGTGTACTAAGTGAAAACAAGTGAAGGCCGTAGCCTTGGGTGTGTGCAAAAAAAGAAGGCCACCACAACTATTGTGTGCAAATTAAAGATGAGGCTATAGCCCTTGTGTGTGAAAAATGGAGAACCAAGTGTGTGCATAAGTGAAGTGCACACTTTGAAGAAGATTAAAAGAACAAGGAAGTGTGTGTGCTAAACAAATGAAGGCCAAGCTTACTTGTGTGCATGATGTTTGTGCAAAGAGAAAACTGGCCAAACCTTGTGTGTGTGCACTAAGTGAAGTGAACACACCTAGAAGAAGGAAGAAAGAGAGGACACTCACACAAAGTATAACACACATTTATGTGTGTGTAATCAAAAGGAATTAAACGTGTGAAGTAGTTAGAAGGTGTGTGCTTAAAGAGAATATACCCTTTGATGGTTTATTGCACCAGGAAGAAAGAAAGGGGAGTGCATGCTTGCATGCATGCATGTGCACACGTGAACAAGTCTTAATCTGGTTGTGTGCATTTGAGGAGTCCAAGACCAGGAGATCTTGAAGATATTGTGACGCCATGCACTCAGTGCATGAAGTTGATGTGAAGTGAGACTGAAGCCAGACTGAAGTTAAAGATATCTGTTGTCTGAGTATTTAGTGGTTGGAGAGAAGCCAGGTCATCCTTCGTAGAAGGAGATAAATCCTGAGCAAGACGAGAAGACCTGATCAACTCAAGTGATCAGAGGTACAGATCAAGGCCATCAGCCTTTATCCCAGGCTGCTGAGGATACTTGAAGAGCTGAACAAGAAGAAGAGCTACCCGTGTGACTCGAGGAGCCAGGAGAAGCCCCCTGTGAGACTCAGGGTGGAAGAAGTGTTCAGTGGGATTCTGGAGCAGGCCAGTGGGACTCTGGTAACACTGTGGGACGCAGTATAAAGACCCTCCTGTGGGACTCAGGAGAGATACAGTGGGACTCTGTATCGACCATTGTAATTCTAACAAGTTATAATGGAAGAAACCATGTTGGGGTGTATAACCAATATGGAAAAGACGTAGGCCTTTGGTGCTGAACCTTGTAAATCCTTGTGTCCTGTGCCTTTTCATTACTGCATCATTTGGGAAAGGTTTAGAGATACAAGAAGAGTGGATCGAGGCCTTAACAATCCATAGAGGTTTAATTGAAAAGGAATCAATTAGTAAAAAGTTTTAAGGGATCACTGATTCACCCCCTCCCCCTCTCAGTGATTCACACTGATCTGGGCACTTCAATTGGTATTAGAGGGAATGTTACCTCTAAAAGATCCAAGGGAGTCTTTATGAAGTGCAGATTTGAGGAAATGAGTGAGCAGCCTCAAATGGAGATATCTGCCAAGACTCAGAAAAATAGAAAGAAGAAACAGGCCAAGAAGATGAAGAAATCCTATCCTAGCTGTGATGAAGTTGGAATAATGAATGATCTTTAAAATGCAATCGAATATCTTCAGAAGACAGTCCCCAAGGAAGTGGCAATGTGTATAGCTATAGGCATCCATGATCTTCAAGAAGAAAAATCATAGTTAGAAGAAGAAGCCAATGCAATGGAAGATAAATTGGCAAAAAGGGATGGCATAACCAACACTCTCAGAAAGCTGGTGAAGGCTAAAGATGAAACCGTTTCTCTTTGCAATGAATGATATGAAGACACTGCTGAAGAATTGCAAAGAAGCCTTTCTGAGAAATAATTCTTTAAGACTGTGGTCAAAGATGTTTTCCATGCACTGGAAAAGAGGCACAATGTTTCAATGAATGTCAGAGATGCTCAACTTGAAGACAAAGTAAACAGGGTAAAAGAGCTTGACAATTCATTACAAGAAATGAAGAAGGTGCATGAAGACCAGTTAGAATAGGTGAAAGAAAATTGGGAAGGAAGGCTAAGAACTGTTGAGGATGAGAAGAACTCCCTTAACATAAAATGCTTAGAACTAGAGGTGATATTGAAAAATCTGCAATCACCCAAAGCTGAATCCTCCCAGTCAGCTGAAAGTAGAAATGTTGCTACACAAGTGTGCATTGAGAAGGATGATTCCAAAAGAAGGACATCCTCTAATAAAAGGGCAACATATTCTAAAAGGAAGGTACCATCCAACCCATCTTGTACTAATGCATCTAATTGTGTTTCCACAAAAAGTGTAGGATGGAAGAATAATTCCAAACAAGTATGGATGAAGACAATGAAGAAAGAAAGCTCTCCTGAAGCAGCACAACAATTCAAGGCAAGTACCCTACAATCCAAAGGAATCAAAAAGTCAAGATTTGTGGGTCAATGTTGGTGTTGTAACAAGTATGGGCATTGTGAAAAGGATTGTTTGTACAATCCACTGAATGCCAAAGCAATGAGGAAGCCCATGCCTAGGGGGAGCAAGCCAGAAGAAAAGAAGCAGCATCCACAGGTCCAGAGACATCTGTTTACGGCAAATAGATTTGGATTACTTGACAACATCTGGGATGATTGCAAAAGTGGTCAAAAAGATACATGTCAATCTCCAACTGTATCCAGAGCTCAAAAGAAGAAAATATCACAGAACCTGTCTCAGAAAGAATCCTTGGGAAGCAAGCATAAGAATGTGGAAGATGCTCCCAAGAAGATTATGAAAAAGGAAGAGAAGACCTTGGAGTCTAAATCCAAGAAGGGTGATGCATCCAGAAGGACCACCAAGAAGAAATGCTTCTACTATGGAAAGAAAGTTCATACCATGGATCTTTGTGAACAAGCCATGGAACTAAATAGAAGCATACTGGACTCAAAAAGACAATCAATCCAGAAGAAGCAGAAGGGAATGATTGAAAACAAGTTGCCTAAGAAAGGTAGCTTGAAAGCATCAAAAGAACCATGTGGAACTTTCAGAACTGAGGCCACACTTCCAAGTGACTTACTAGTCATATGGCCTAATCAGTTGAAACTTGACAGAGAACTACAAAGAGTTGAAGATGAAGAACTGGTAGTAGCTAAGGCAAAAGGGAAGCAGAACATTTCACATGAAGATCAAGTTCTGTGTGTGAGGTGCAATCAAGCTGGACTTGCTAGTGATAAATGCATGATATTCATTCCAGCTCAGAAGGGATTCTTCAAAAGAATGAATATTGCACCAAGAGACTCTAGTGCTTAGAAGGCACCTAGAAATATAGGAGTCACACACAAAGAAGTTAAAGAGGTGTTGAGATCCACACCGGCACAAACATCATTGAAGATCAAATGTGCAAGTGTGAAGAATGGTGAAAATGGGACATCTCGGTTGAGAGAATCTTCTCAACCTTGTTGTTCACATTGATGAACCAAGGAGGTTCCATCTTATTCCCTAATCACTTGTATTTAGATGTGCTAACACTGCATGGAATTGAAGATGATGATCATTCTCAGCTGGAGGATGGTTTGGAAGGAATGGAGTGCACCCCTTGAGGGGGAGCCAATCTGTAGAAGATGGTATTCTAAGATTTAATACCATCTTGAGAAAAGCTGAAGGTGTTCCAATCATACTTTCATCCCTTGTTTCTTAATTGTATTCATCATGACAATTAAGGGGGAGTATTGATTGAAGACAAATGAATGAAAGGGGGAGCTTTATCTTTGCACCTGAACTTTCTAATGAGTTTTGTGAAGTATGTGCAGGATTTAGCAATTCATTGTTATATCTGAAAAATTTCAAACCCCTGAAGCATGATTTCACATGTACAGTGAATGTTGGACAACATTGAGTTCCTTGGTTACATCACTCTTGTTTTCTACACCAGGTTAGCCCAAGTAGACTTAGAGATGATTTACTAAAGGTTCTTTCCTAAAGAAGAACATGTGACATCATCCCTATCTTCGTGATTTTTATGAAGATGCTATTCAAAGGGAGGAAGACATATTTTGAACAGAACCACACCAAACCTTTTCATTTGATTGCCAATAAGGGGGAGAAAATATTGGCACACATATTGACCCATTCATATGTGCAGAAATAGTGTGCAGAAGTAGTGTATTGTCAACAAATACAAAGGGCGAGATTGAAATGCACTGTGTTGCATTTGTTGTCAATGAGGCATGATGCTGTCATGGAATGAATGGATGTCAAGGAATGTCAAGATGTGAATGACAAAGGGTGTGATGGTGATGGTGATGAATGGAGAATGGCCATGGTACTAAGATGCATGTCACTTAGGAGATTCACTAAGTGACATAGGATGTTGTGGTTGAAACATTCTCTATGAATATCAGACAATTGTAGAACTGATCTTAATGTTTCAATACTTGAATCAATGTGATACTAAGTGAAAAAACTTCATGAATGAATGATGATGGAGCATCATTAAATCAGACGATTGTTGAGCTGTTCTTAAAGATCCAAGAACTTGTATCAACTGGATACAATGTCACAACAATGTTTGAAGACCATGAATTGTATTGAAAATGCATGAGGAGAAGCAAGAGATCCATCCACAACTTCTAAGTGGATGAAGTGGATTAAATAAGTCCATGAACTATCACTTAGTGAATGTGAATGAGAAGAAGATCCAATTGATATCTGATTAGATCAATGAAGCACATTGAAGAAATCATTGATTCAGGAGTTCGGTTGAAGATGAAGAACCTTCGGGAATTCCATTCCAAAGTGATGAATAAATGTTGAAGAGAATTGGATGAATTCTAATGAAGAAGAAGATTAGATGAGGGGAATGTCTTAGAACATGGCTTGAATGGAAATTAGCATTTAGACTTGTCACTTTGTTTCTCATAACAAAGCACTTGTGTTTTTATGTAGCAAAAAATAGCCACCAAGGAAGGCCAGCCGAGGGTCATCACCCAAGGCTCATGTGGGACTCGAGGTCACCACGCCCATGGGGAACCCTCAGGCCAAGGAAGAATATCCCTGAGGTAGAAGGTCGGGGCCGTGTATAAGCCCTGAGGCCACGCAGGGGTGTCACGCCAGTGCGGCAGGGGCGCAGGAGCGCGCCCGGAGTGCATGGTGGGCGCTAGGACCGCGCCCGCAGGGAGCAGAGGTTGGTGCAAAGCGCGCCCGCAGGGAGAACTCGGCGCATGGCGGCACCGAGAGGGGAGAAGTTCAACTGAGCGTATCCCAGCACCGCGAGGTTGATAATCTGCGGAAAAACCGCACTCCGTTTCGATGTGGGACGCGGAAAAATTTCCAGGAGTGGATCCTGGCCACACGATTGATCGCGCGCTAGATCTCGGCCGCACATTTCATCGCGCCGCTCCCGTTCAGATCCAGGCCATTGAAGACTATTTGATCGCCTGATCTGATGGCTCCGAGGCGTCTCCTTCCTCGAGCTCAGTCGAAGCTAGCCCGCGACGCCGCCTGAACCAGAGCCACTCCGACCACCGTATTTTGAGTTCCCGACCACCGTTGTTCGAGCAAAAGTGTCCATGGAGTTCGTCTGGATGTAATGGACACATCAATGTAAGAAAATATACATGCATGAAACGAAATAAAGATTTCGAACAAGGCCGAGGAAAAACGAAGTTGCCGAGGCTTCGGTGGATTCATGCTATGCATGGATAGACTTTTAAGAGACATGAAAACGTTCTGCATGCACATGCACGTGGCGGAAAACAAAGAGAAGGAACCCGCGTTGAAACAGAGGAAAGAAATCAAGATTTGGAAAATCTTGATAACCCGAAACTTTCAGGGATTCAAGATTTATATCCCGCGGAAGATTGGGCATAACTATGCCTATAAAAAGAGAGGCCGAGGCATTCTAAATTCTTGTTGAATATTTGAGGAGTCCCATGAGAAGCACTCTATGCCTCGCGAAGTCGAAGCCCCGTGCAGCACCCTGCGCGGCAGTGAAGCCCGGAGCACCCCTTGCTCCGTGAGGTTCCTTTTGCGCACTCCTTGCGCGAAAGAAGAAAGGGAGGTCCCCTGTGTGCCTCCTTTGCGCGACACGAAGAATCCCAGCCGCATCTCCTTGCGCGCTCGAGGTTGGCACCCTCACTGCCCGTGTACCTGCGTGGTAGGAGGAAGTGCACGCGGGTGTTGCACTTGCACACCCCGCGACAGTGGCATTTGCGCGGCACTTGCACACCCTTGTGCCTTGTGACTTGCGCGACCCGCGGCTCAAGCATACCTTGCGCGCTTTTAAGAATAGGAGAAGAGAGCGCACCTTGCATGCCTCTTTGGGTTGGTGTTCGGGTGTGAGCAAGAGAAGGACGAGACCTTAGTTTTGGTGTGCATGCAAATGGAAGAACACACATTGCAGTGTGTGTACTAAGTGAAAACAAGTGAAGGCCGTAGCCTTGGGTGTGTGAAAAACAAGAAGGCCACCACAACTTTTGTGTACAAATTAAAGATGATGTCGTAGCCCTTGTGTGTGAAAAATGGAGAACCAAGTGTGTGCATAAGTGAAGTGTACACTTTGAAGAAGATTAAAAGAGCAAGGAAGTGTGTGTGCTAAACAAGTGAAGGCCAAGCTTACTTGTGTGCAAGAAGTGTGTGCAAAGAGAAAAGTGGCCGAACCTAGTGTGTGTGCACTAAGTGAAGTGAACACACCTAGAAGAAGGAAGAAAGATAGGACACTCACACAAAGTATAACACACATTTATGTGTGTGTAATCAAAAGGAATTAAATGTGTGAAGGAGTGAGAAGGTGTGTGCTTAAAGAGAATATACCCTTTGAGGGTTTATTGCACCAAGAAGAAAGAAAGGGGAGTGCATGCTTGCATGCATGCACGTGCACACGTGAACAAGTATGAATCTGGTTGTGTTCATTTGAGGAGTCCAAGACCCGGAGATCTTGAAGATATTTTGATGCCATTCACTCAGTGCATGAAGTTGATGTGAAGTGAGACTGAAGCCAGACTGAAGTTAAAGATATCAGTTGTCTGAGTATTCAGTAGTTGGAGAGAAGCCAGGTCATCCTTGGAAGAAGGAGATAAATCCTGAGCAAGACGAGAAGACCTGATCAACTCAAGTGATCAGAGGTACAGAGCAAGGCCAGCAGCCTTTATCCCAGGCTGCTGAGGATACTTGAAGAGCTGAACAAGAAGAAGAGCTACTCGTGTGACTCGAGGAGCCAGGAGAAGCCCCCTATGAGACTCAGGGTGGAAGAAGTCTTCAGTGGGATTCTGTAGCAGGCCAGTGGGACTCTAGTAACACTGTGGGACGCAGTAAAAAGACCCTCCTGTGGGACTCAGGAGAGATACAGTGGGACTCTGTATCGACCATTGTAATTCTAACAAGTTATAATGGAAGAAACCATGTTGGGGCGTATAACCAACATGGCAAGGACGTAGGCCTTTGGTGCCGAACCTTGTAAATCCTTGTGTCCTGTGCCTTTTCATTACTGCATTATTCGGGAAAAGTTGAGAGATACAAGAAGAGTGGATCGAGGCCTTAACAAGCCATAGAGGTTTAATTGATAAGGAATCAATTAGTAAAAAGTTTTAAGGGATCACTGATTCACCCCCTCCACCTCTCAGTGATTCACA
The DNA here is from genome assembly GCA_963277665.1 of Viscum album. NCBI lineage: Eukaryota > Viridiplantae > Streptophyta > Magnoliopsida > Santalales > Viscaceae > Viscum > Viscum album. The sequence goes on from OY728146.1 coordinate 553,737,851, forward strand.
CTGATCTAGGCACTTCATTTATTTAGGATAAAAAGTAAACTATAGGATATTATACATATAATCATGCTAAAAATGTGTTTATGGAATTATTTAGTGTTATTATAGTGGATGTGCACATATTTCAAAGACACATTGTTTGGAAAATTGTTCTTATATTACATTAATACCATAAAACATGAAGTCTTCTTGAGGTGAAGGTTTAGGTTGTTCCATACATGTCTATTAATGAATGGATATAAAAAATCAAGTAACCATAGAGTCTATAAGATGAATTAAGAAACAATAAGTAATATATTTAACAATGAAAATGATATTGAGGTTATGATTATAAGATATTAAACTACCACCTTGTAAGAATATATAAATTTTTATTATTTTAAAAAATCATTTAAATACAAGGAAACTGAAATTTACCCCAAGTACACAAACCATGTTTGAAACATGGTCGACGCACCATAAGGTTTGGGACCAATAGTGTGAAAGTCAGGTTTTCAAAAGAAATTGAAAATGGATGAATGAGTTTCATCATGTAATTAAATATTTTATATTAAATTAAATAAAAACATAATTTAATTGAATATGAATAAATCCCTCCATGTATTATGTTGATAATATATATTTTTTTATTTTACTAGCAATTATAAATCACATTAATTTAGAAATATATAAAATGAGTTTCAGAAATACACTCCATAATAAAAATTTAGTCATTGATGTGTATATGATACAAAATAAATATTATTAAATTATAAATGTGGATATTATGGTTTGGATGAAGCCACTTCAGTGGTGGTGTGGTGGTGAAGGAGAGTGGTATAAAAAAGACATTCTTTGTGAGGTTTAGGGATCGAATCCTAGGAGTCCACTTTTAGGGTGAGCCCCTCCCCCAAGATCCACTCGTCTTGATGGGTCACCTGGATTCCTCTGGGTAGGAAAAATGAGGCGTGTCCCAATTGCTAACAGATCATTATGATGGACCATCACTACTAGACCGTTACCCTCCAGGACGCTCTACCATCTCAGCTAGCAACGACTACTTCCCCAGCTGGGGAGCTGCCTTCGGGTTCTACCCCTTCATGGGGGAGAGGATTTCTCTGTGTGGAGGGTTCAAAAAGGCTACACTAGGGAATTTCCTTTTAAATAAAGCGAAAACTAAGGTTTGGATGATGCAACAATCCACTAAAGTGATGATGAATGTTTTTCTGAGCTAGAATAAATAATTGGACAATGAATTCTTATTATATAGTTTCACTGAGAACCTATATGATTCATGTGTATATAAAATAATGAGTAGGTATATATTTATATTTTTGATGTTATATAAGGATGGAATACTACTTAATAGTAATGATATATCAACCCAATATTCTAAGAAAATGTGGTTGGGTATGTGTTTCTTAAAAAATATCATGTGTGAATCATCCAACATAATGAGTATGAAAATTTATAGAGATAGTTCATAGAGTTTGCATGGATCCCATTAAGAAATAGATATTTGGAATGTACTAAATAGCTTAGGTATAGAGATATATATCATTCCTCTATAGGATATGTTATTTAATTATTATATAAGATGGATAGAATTATATGTTATTCCTCTATAGGATATATTATTTAATACATGTTTTGACATTTACATGCCTTCACCTATGAATAGTTAATTAATATTAGAAACTAAAAAACCACAAAAGGGAGTTATTGAGTTTTTGTGAAGAACATTCACTGGTACATGATAAATATGATTGATTTATTATTGATCATTATGTGAGTTTATGAGCTCTAAAAAAGGTTACAAATATGTTAGCTTCGAAAATGATAGAGATATTATGAAATATCTATATTGTTAAATTTTAATTCTGAAAAGAGGAGTTATTTCTTGGAAGTGTTATAAATAAGACACCACAAGTAACTTGATAGAAGAGCTAGAATATATTGATGCATTGGATGATGTTATGTAATATGTTTTGATATATAATTTCATATATGATTATTTATCGGTGCTAAATGTTTTCTTGAGAAATTAAAATTTTAAGAGAAAAATTGGTCCCATTATTCATCCATAAAATTTAACACCTAGATATTTAATGATATATTTCTTTCCCTATAAATTTAATTTTATTGATATCCTACTATACATTGAATCCTATGTCTAAATTACCCATATTATAGTATACAATTAATGTATATAAATTAAACTGGTGGAGTGAGTTGGAATAAATAAAATTTTAATTTAATTATATATTTTTACCAAAAACTATATTGATAAAATTGTTGTATATTTTTACGAAACATTTTAGGTTCTTAAAAATAAATTAGTCATATTTTTTTGTATAATATGTTTTTTTAATATAAATATATATCGTTATTACATGTTTTTAATATATATTGGATAGAATGAAAATAAATTTTATAATAAAAATTTCATAATTATTCAAGAGATAAATTTTGAGAATTTTATGAAATGTTTTATTTTTCAATGAAATTTAAAGTATACTAATTTTAATTGTAAAATGATGATTCATTTGAAGATATTAAAAGGTTTAATTTTGTTTTAAAAAGGATGTATAGGTTAAATCAGATCATTTATGTTATAAATAATGAAATTATTTTCATTACAATTAATTCTATATTTTATTTGTGTATAAAAAAATTTTACACTATAGAAAAATTATTTTCCAAGAAACTGATTTTGTAGCATGTTTTACAATTTTAATTTTTTGTTAAATTATTATTCTTCCATGACTTATATTAAATAAAATTTATTCCATATATATAACTAGAATACTATTGTTTTTTAATTATTTTACATTCTTTTTTTGTCATAATGATGTGTAATACCTGTATAATTTTGTCACAACTATGAATGTTAAGACATGTTTATGGGGGTTAATCAAAATGAAATGGCTATGTTTTGCAATGACAATCATCTAAATACTATTTTTTAAAAATATTTAAAACACAAGAAGTTATACAATTTAAAGAATGATCATTTATTATGTATTTGGATTGTGTGTTTCATTATGACATTTTAATCATTTTATAATTTCTAAGTGTGTCATCTCCATCATTTCAAAAATGAAATCCTTTATTTACCTTATTCACACCTATATGAGCCATATAGTTTGAATTAAACCAACAAAATTATCTTATTATCATATATATAAACGAATTTTAGATTATTTTCTCCTTTAAATTCAATTACATGTGTCATTTAAATGGGATCCAATGGAGGCCTATCAGAGAAGAGGTAATTATCCACCCTGACAAAATTTAAAATCTTTCTTCTTATAAATATTATAAATATAAGATATTAATAATAAAATAATAAGAATATTATATTAAATATAATAAAATTTTGATTATGAAACTATCACTAGTCACCCCATATTCTCTATAATGGGATGTGAATGTATTAGTTGTGTATACATGTGGACTATCGCCTCCACACACCAATTAAATTCATATCTCGTAAAAATTTATTAGGGTTGATTATTAAGATGGGTTTAAATATTATATGTGATATTAATGAATAATTTATTCTAATGGAATTATAATTCTACATCTACATTCTATTCTCACAATCCAATGGAAAACGATTATGTCTCTCATGTGTAATTGTGGACTACCACCTCGACAAAGTGATCTGATTCGTTATTCATGTCTGATAAACCTTGATTCTAATAAAGATATATGTAATTGATATATCAAATATAAATAATAATTATTTGGGAATGGTAATTTTTTATATACCTTAATTTTATTTCCTCTTTATAAATGTGAAAGAATCATTCAAGCATATATAATGCCAATTATATCCTTGAATGTTGTATTTTATTTTTCTATCACTACATTTTATTCATGAGTCTATATATATATAATAAATTTATATGTTATTTATTTTATGATTATATTTTTTTATATGATGGGAGAATAAAAATATAAATGGACCAGAATTAAGGGGCCAAAATTCTCATGAGAAATGAAATAGTTAGAACCAAAATAAAACAAGTATATTAATTAATTATAAATAAAATAGTATTGAAATATTATAAGTTGATAATATATGAAATTATATGTATTTTTAAGTAATATATACAATAATTATTTTAATAAAAATTTATTATTCAAGTATTTAGAAAAAATCCAAATCGATATGAATTGTGGTAATTGATTTTCATCTCAATTTTAGTCATGCAGGACACATGACACAGTAAAGAAATATTTAATTTATATAGACTATATATTTCCCCAAAGATACTTTTATGGTAATTCTCATGAATAATATTTGTATTTAAATATTTTAATAAAGATCGCTCTTTAATGTGGTTTTGAGTTGAATAATATAACATTTGTAAAGTATGCATATTTCAATCTTAATTTAATAGTGATTGATTATGATTGATATTAATTAAAAGAAATTATATGGTATATATCTAAAAAAATCCCTTTCATTATCATTTTAATTTATCATTAATCTAATTTTAATGTAATTGATCAATTTTCCACTCTTCTGTACATTAATGTATTGATAATATGATTTTAATTAAAGCATACTTTATATCATCTTTAGTCGGAATCTGTTTTCCCATTATTTCATAACTTTTTTCAGTAATGTATCTGTTAATATCCAAATATAGATTAATGTCATTTTTAATTAGGGATTATTTTTGAACATATAATGTAAACATAATATTCATGTCATTTTCGGAATGAGGTACTTTTTCTTAATTACCAAAATTGTCAAAGGAATAATTGTTTTTATATACACAATAGTAATAGAATTTCACACTTTCAAGACCAATCAATTATTTGAACATTAAATTTAATTTTTCAAAGTAAATTTTCTATATAAATAGTATTCCACTATATTATTTGTATTTTTATAATTTTATAACTGTATTTAAAAATTTAAATGTATTCTTAATCAAAATATGTTCCATAGATCCTTTGATGAATTTATTGGGTTCTTATATCACCCATTGATGTTACTAATTATATAGTTATTATATTATCCATTAATGTCATACCTATTGTTTCTTTCAATGTTTTGTGATTTTTATGATGAGATAGTTATGAATCCCATTTATTTTCCTAGGGTTATATCTTGATGTGATGATGAAATGATTAGAGATACCACATACATTCTATGAGTTATAATATATGATGAATGTTTTAGGATCATGTTGTACACATATAAATGGAAAATGATTATATGACCAGTGGTAAAAAAATTATATATCTCTATAATTCATTGGGTAAATATTTATATCTCATGAGATAATATAAATTATAATGTGGAGTGAAACATGTCCAGTAACAAACTCGAACCACCTTTGTATTATTTTTATTGAACCTATAATTATAATATAATATAATGTGGAGTTAAAACCTTCCAATATTATTGTATAATGAGAAAAATTGGAAAGGGATTTGGTTTTCTTTACATATGTGTATTCCAAAGAAATATGGCACGTGCTAATGGTATCCACTCATGGATCATGTTTTCTGGTTCATTTGATTCGTGTCTTATAAAATTTCAATAATTATTCTATGAATTAGGAATAAGATATATTATATATTTCTAATGGTTCTCCATTGTTAAAATCATGTTCTAATTAACATTGCTAATGTTATTATTTTGTTATAATTTACATCTCCATTGAATACCTGTATTAATCATTTGAGATTTTTTTGTATATTTTCATTTCTAAATGATATAATGAAACCTTTTGTGTGTAATATGTAAAAGAAGTATTATAATTATATTATAGTACATGGTAGATGGTATATATTAATTGTAAAACAAATTTAAATGAAACCATTTATATAAAAAATAGTTATTTTGGTTTTTAGAATGGGGAGTAATTTTATCTAATGAATATTCATTAAATAGTAGGTCTGACTTTTGTATGAAAAGTATGGGTCCCTATTTTTGGAATCCAATAATGTTTTATTTAATCTTTAGTTATTATAAATTAAGTACTTCTTATTAAGAATAGCTTAAATATAAATGTATTTAATGATATACAATCATTATTGTACGAAATTTATTATATGGTTTTCATTTAATTACACACAAATAAAGGTATAAAAATTTGATGTTTCTTCATTAATATACATCTTTGGGTAACATAGTTTAATAATGTTGGTCAATTATATGTCCATCATCATTCTAATCATGCTGAGTGAGAGCTTACTATTAATCTTGTCTAACACTCCAAATAAATATTATTGGGTTAAATGATATTTACATTGTGAACCATTATTAAGGATTCAAGTTGATAATGACAATGGATGACCATGTTTAAACATAAGGTTTCATTTATTGTATATAAAATATAAATATTTAGAATTGTAATAAATTATATATCATGATTATTTTATTTTCACATATTTTTATTATTGGTCATATAATTCTTTTATGATTTGGGAAATGAATTGAACCAAAAGGAACTTATTAAATTATAGATATGATGAACAATGAAATTACTTATCTCCTATGTAAAAACATTTATTAGAGAGGGTTTTAAAAGAAATTTTTTTTTTATGATTATGAACGTTTCAAAATCCATGAATCATAATAAACATAAAAATGAGAAATGGTGGAAACCTCAATCTGTTAACACCTTCACGATGTAACATACACAATCATCTAATAGTTCTACTAATCATCTTCTTATAGATAAATAGATATGTACCATTGAAAAGTCATTATATGTTTTCCATAATTCATACCATGATAAACAAAATTTATCACTTTATATAGTTGATAAAAAATCATATCAATGGATGCCTATTATCAATAATAATAAGAAATAGGAATAATTTGAATCCATGGAGTGAGATTTTTTTGAAATTTTTTTTATCAACACGTATATCCCTCATAGTATTACTATGAAAAAGATATGTAAATTTCTAATATAATACCGAAGGATGATAAATTATTTTGTACCTATGATGAATATTTTAAAAGACCTTCAAGGTATAATTATTGTATTATCATCCTACTAGAATGTAAGGTTGATTGAATATTTAGTGGAATTGAACCATGTCAACAAATATAATCGTCCTTAATTGACATTAGTAACTATAATGAATGGATTTTATGAGTTATCAACGTGTAAATCAAGAATGGATTTTAAAATGTTTCTAATAATCATGAAAATACAAGTAACATGGTATTTTAATAGAATTATAATAATAAAATCAAATGAGTAAAGATTATGATATTTATTATATTATTGATGTGTTGAATAAAACATTATGGAAATTATTTTATAGGGACTAGTAAATGATTTTATTTTGGAATATATGGCCATCTAGAAATTGAATTCAAAAGTGATTAGATGAATAATTTTAATAATTTTGTAGAAAAGACCCTCAAAATATTTTGAAAAATATTAAATTATTTAAAATAAATTTAGTATTGGAATTATGTTTAATAGTAGTGAAATGTGGAGGTTAATTAATATAATGGATGTTATAATCCTCCCAGGCCTATAAAAAATGGTAATATCATGTGATCGATATTTCTGATGTGGGTATGATAATAATGTGGTGAAAGGCACCTTTTCCAAACATTAATTTACATTAAATAAATTTTATGTTACTAAATCTAACAACTATATTATATATTATTATTTAACTAAGGGTATGAAAACAAAACCATGAACTTTATATGGTGAATTGAAATTGAGAAACCCTAATGCTAATATAATTTCGTCAGAGGTATATAATTATTCACCTATTGGAGTTTGATGGAACACGACTCTTGTAAATATTATTATTCAACCACTAGATGAATTTTATATTATGTTAGGAATGGATTTCATTTCTTCGTATAAATCCTTCGTTAATTTTTGTGTGAACGGAAGTCATCTCTCACATTTTGATCCATAAAATGATCATCTATCTGTACAAAGATAAATATGATCATGTAATTAGATAATAGGCAACTATATGGATCATTATTAATATAAAAACTGGTTTTTTTATCTCAATTGGTTATAGAGAAACTCAGTATAGGTGATGTTATTATTGAACACGTATTAGATTATTTTTTTGTAAAATATTTTCATCATCTTAATCTAAATTTTGATGATGAGTTTTTAGTTATTTCATTCATAGTTCTACACTTATTTCAATTAATTGATATAGGATGTCCCATATTAGATTTGAAAAAAATGATGTAAATGTACGATATTCATCATAAGGGATTCATTTGGTTTGATTAGTTCACATGAGGTAAACCTGATCATCTGGTAAATGGTAATGATGGATCAATGTTACTCATTATTGATTGTCAATAAAAAAAGATTAAAACTAGGAATAAGGATCCTCTACCCCATATAGATTATTTTTTAATAAATTTAGAGTTATTAATTACCTTTCATAGATTCATATTTGATATGGATAATACCAATATTTGTTAAAAATTGATGAAATACACAAGATAGTCTTTCATCTGAATTTTGTGAACAATGAATTTATTCTGATACCATTTGGTAATACTAATGACCCAACTATAATCAATTATTTTAGTAACAAATTATTCAGATTTTACCATGATAATTTTTATTAAGTATTTATAGGTCATTCTATTATATTTTCAAATATAAAATAAAACCATAAAGATCAATTGAGAATTGTACAAAAGAAACTAAAGTAGGATAATATGATTAAAAAATTTAAAAAGTCTAATTTTTTTTAAAAAAATTAATTTTTTGGTCAGTGTCACAGGAGAAAGTATATTAGTGGTTCCATAAATAATGGATGTTATATAATGTTTATGTAGAATAATCATTGTCTCTGGAATCCAAATATTTCATTTTATCGATATTAATTATCAATGATTTTTTATGAATTTATTATGGATACTAGTATAATTAATATGTTATATTGAATGGGAGACGAGTTCCATTTAATAAAATAATGTCAATACAATTTCATGGATTTGAATAGAATGTTTTTCAATGATTATTTTAATTATGTACCATAGAGTGGATAAGTGTTTTTGTTCTTGAGTGATGCATTGAAGAAGGTTCTGGGTTGTGTCCTCATGTGGAATGATATAGTGATTGATTGTAAGAAAATATTTTTCCATAAAAAAGTTAACCAACTAATGATTTGGTGTTTGGTATAATAATTATTTCATTAAATATATTGAGGAATTATCATTATATAAAATGGATTGACATATATACTTATCATAAAAGATTAATTTCTATATTTATATAGAATGACATTTATTTTTTCTAGATAAGATGATTGGAGTTTATTAATTATTATGATTTCACAATACATTACTGCATTAGGAAATATAAAACAGTGGATGTTGGTTAAATTAAGAAGTATATTGATATATAATATATGATAGGGATAAAAAGAGATATAACATTTCTATTATTTCAATGGATGGTTTCAAAAAGCGTTTTGTAGGGGTTAAAATTCAATCTCGATAAATTTATTATTCAGTTATCTATCTATTTAATGATTAAATAATAATATATGGAGGGTGTTGAGTTGAAATAGAAGGTAATAAAAGTCATATAGTTCAACCTTGAATATGATGTAATTATAAGTGATAAGAACAAAACTTATTTCTTATCTATAACAAATTCATTCAAGGTTCTATTAGATGAAACACATTGATCAAAAATCTCTATTTATCTAGGATTTTTATGATGTATATATATTTGAATGAAAATTTCACGTGGGATTAATGAAGAGATATATTAAAATGTAGGTTTCTTGGTTCATGGTATGTAAGAAAGTAATGATATAGAGACAAATATATAATGGGATGCAACATCAATTTCCCATAGTGTAATGGAAATGAAAAAACATCAAAATTGATTCTATTTTCAAGCTTTTCATAACATCTATATTATTTTATACTGTTTATATTATATTTTACCATATTAGTAATTTTTTACCGTTCTATTGTATTAGGAAATACTTCTCCACTAATAAACATTCAAAAATAGTCAATGGAAATGGTGCATTCTTTCAAGGGAGTTGATCATTGATTTTATTTGACCTAGATAAAAGCTTTACCCTAAATTTTTAATGATGTATTCAACATGATCTAGATTTAAATTGGTGTCTCATTAATTATTATCACCCTTATATAGATGGTCTGTCTAAGTGAAATGTTTTAAACATGGAAAATATGATGATTTAATATTCATTGTATTTCAAGGGTTTTTAGGATGTTGTTCATAATCTTTTTGAATTCTATTATAACATTATAAACCACTTTAGAATTCAAATGGATACATATAGAATCCTTTAGGGAAATAATTGATGAATTAAACTTTTATAAGATATTTTTTGATAAATAGTATTATTAGTACTTAAATGAGTTAAAAATTGTTATATAAATTTAGATCCATTCAGAATAACATTGAAGGTATCTTTGATCATATAAAAAAGACATCATGTAAATAATTTTTAAAATATAAAATTTAATGGTGTTGAGATGGTATTATTGTGAATTTCTCTATTGAGGAATCTTATGTGATTTATAAATAAAAAAAATTCCATATTTATTTTCCCATTGTTATTATTCATTAAATATGTATTATAGATTATATCTCATCCCTTCCATTAAACATCTATCAAGTTCATCATGTATTAAATTAATCACATTTGATAATTTATAGATCTAAAAATTTATATGTATTAAACTGAGTTGTTATAAAACAGGAGAATAATACATCCTTTTTTGAAGAACTAGTGAAAATTATTGATTATAGAGATAAAGATCTATATAACAAGAATACACACATTGTTAATTTTTTCTAAAGGAATAGTAAAATTAAAGAATAGACATAGAAAAAATCAGAGTGAAATTAAATAGGGATATCATCATTCATTAGTATCTATACGATATAGGGGTTTTAAGGTATATATCTTTTACTTTTCTGGTTAAATTCATGCTTACATCCCTTTTTGCATAGAACCTAAAATGGGCCATAGGCTGGTTAAGATGTTTTTTGGAATGAATAGGATGGAAGGTTTTGTACTGGCTATAGGACAAATATATTATGTTTAATGGTCTGGATAGGACCTTTCATGAAGTATAATGATTTTCCCCAGGAAAGGAAAATAGATAATTACACGAGGTGGAAGGTCATTACACCTATTGTAAATACCCTACTGGATTTCTCCAAAATTGAGGTATTGGCCATTATTTTTAATACAGAAGCCTCACCTCCCATCATTCACACTCAAGACTACCCTTTGACCCTAAAATTAGGACTTCCTCATAGTTGGAAATATAAACTCTATTTCATTCATTGTTGGTCACATTGGAACCATAATAGGGAGTTCTTGATTCCTTTTAAGTCTTTCTCTATTCTTCTGGATAAAAGTTGTGTTTTATGGGCTTATCCTCATATGCCCTAATTTTTCAATATCAGTACATTATTTATATTTATCATAAACTAATGTTAATAAACACTTGATACTAGATGGTAACTACACTACCATGACAATGTAGGGGGTAAATACTTTTATTTAGGTTTTTTATGATTTATAGAGCTATCATACTTTTATTTCGCTAACCAATATTTTTGGCACGATCATTGTTTTGAAATAATAAACCAATATTGATGAATTAGGACTAGTTAGAGATTCTCAATTATTACGTGAGTTGTGCAGGTGGATGTTTCCCCAAACCGAGGATACATGTTGGTGATATATTCCTATGATTTGGGGTTGAAGTTGATGAACAACCCAAGGGGTGTGTTTTAGATTTTTCCTATTTTAAAGAAGCTATTTTTAATTTGAATGTGACTAAATTTCATGTTTAAAACATTTTCTTCCTCTTTCCCATATGTTACTGTCATATTTTATTCTTAACATGATTAGATATGTTGAATAAAATAGGTTAATTTAGGTGGGTATACTGGTTCGTTGATTTAAAATTTTTTAATGGATAACTAAAAAATGTGTTTAATGGGTGGAAATACCCATGTGGCTTTATTAATAGTGAATTGTGATAAATGGGTGGGAATAATAACTTCATATGTTTAATAGTTAATAGGTGATATATATGTGGGTATGCCAATATAGCATAATTAAATGGAAATGGTTACATGGTTGGGTATACTCAAGTTTTGTCTTTGTTTGAACTATATTAATGAACTTATATACTCCATGGATAGATCTCAAAGGATCTGGAATGAATTAGTGGATACTTTTGATGAGTATGCACCTTTAGGTCTTGATTATATGGGATTCATTTAGAATTGTAACACCATGGTTGCGTCATATTTTGAATCATGTAGGAAATGTTTGTGCACATGCTCCGACGACTCCAAATAGTTCCTATACCGACTTTTCAACAACATACTCATGGGATTATATGAAGATAACATAGTCTTCTACATCATGGATCTGAACCTTCATGGTATACAAATCACTATTTTGAATAACCATGGGATATAAGATTGTGGTTATATGTGAAGGTTCTGGCTTTTTATATGACCTATTTACATTAAAAATTCATGGGGATATGATATAAATGTTTGTACTAAGTGGAATTGTTGTTTTTTGTTATATATTGTTACTTCTTTATAAAGAGATTCCACTTTTTTAGGTGATCCTTAACAAGATGTTTGGTATTACTTTTGAGTAGTAGTTATATGACTTGGTATTTTACACATATAATACTACTTAGATTTTTTAGCAGATTGAATTGTGCTTCATAGAACTATATAGATCATTAGATTGTTACATACATATATGTCACCGCACACACCTATTGGGCCTCCATGGGATACCAAACATATAATATGGTTGCATGTGATAATATGGGAAAGCTATGTAACACTTGTTTGGATCATTTCTTAGGATCAAGAGAACATGGGACCATATTGGGGATTTCAATGATACTATGAATTTTTTTTCATACCGGATACTTATACCTTACTCTTAATACATATAAATATTTTGGATAATATATAGATACATGTATCATCAGGATCACTGTATATGAGAAAAATATGGCATGTTATATACTCTTATCTTTCTTATGTATTTCATTAGTAATAATCTTGTTGTATATTCTTATTCAATTGAAGATGTTTAACCTCTATTGTTATTTACCATGTTAATGAGGGAATAATATACCCACGGACTCATTTAGGCCCTTCCTAAGAGTAAACAACCTCTTAAATATAGGAATATGGTATTGTGGCCATGTACCCAACTAGGCTCGAGAAACTATTGAGTGGAATCTGGGTCTAGGAAGTTACAATGTGGAATCTGTGGGTTTATTTTCTAGTTTGATTTTTTATTTGGTGATAATAGAAATGGATAGGAAGGAAATGGGACTTTTTAATGATATGTTCTTATCCATATATAACCCATGTATATGGAATATTCTTATTACCCTGAATGAAATTTATATTTTTATAATAGCTAATAAAGATTATTTGATTTCACCAATGGGTGAAAAACATGTATTCAGTTGTTACTATTGATATGATTGGTTCCAATGTACTTTTAAAACCAATGAGAAGTGGTTATTACATCTCATGATTCATATAGGAAAATTTTAGATATCACATGACATTCCTTATGCCATTCCATTTAGGATGCATTATCTGACACAAGCTTCTATGATAAATGTTGTGATATTTTTGGCTCTTATTGTGATAGAACATTTGTTGAGGGTAGTGGAGTGATGTCATATTTAAATTCTTAAGGGGTATGGGACCTTATGAAATAGAACATGACCATATATAAAATTCAATTTTAAATGTGAGTTTTATGTTCATGGATAAAATTAAAATCAAAATTTTGGGTCATATGTGGTTTTGGGCCATCCGGGATCAAAAATATGTGGAAAATAAGTTGATTCATCGAATGAATAAATGTTAAATGAAAATGAAAATTAAAATATATAACATCAGGGTTTTTGTGATTAGTATTTATCAAATGTTAAATTTCATAAACAAACCATTTTCTATTTTACGTTATTCGAGTGTACCATGATTGGGATACATTGCGTGAAATTTACAGCAAGAATATGTTATAGCATAATTTTTTTTGTGGAATGATTCCAAAAAATTTTATAGACATAAGTTAAATGGTATGTGTGACATTTTGGGAAAATATGATCATTAATAGCAATGTAATAATAAAATATATTAGTATTATATAATTATATAAAAATGTTGTTTAATCATTGTAAACATTTTATGTAATTATTAATTTATTTTTAGGTATGTTCATCATATTATTTTGGGAATGTGATATTAATTATATTAATATAGTTTATAAATTGGAAAAATAGTCACTTTAGAAAAGGATATGGGATTAATCCCCCAATAGAATGATATTAAGAGTTCAACACCTAATTCAAGCCTACGTGAAGTGAAGGAGAATGGATTATTAGTTGAATGACATTATAACTAAATATTATAAAGGTACCAATGGTGTTAAATTTTGATGTTTATAGATTAATTTATTATATTGGATAAATTTTATTAAGAATATAGTTTTAGGATTTAAACATGATACATACTGAAAACCAATCATAGTTTTAGGGATCCTATGATCCGTTAAAATTGAATTTATGGGTTTCATGAATGAATATTTCGTTTTTCGTATCTAATTACAGGTGTAAGGTTTTAATTGGAAATTTATAGATAAAGAAGAAAAGGATGAGATTTTCATTATGACATATAATTGTATCAGGTCAGTTTATTTACTTAAATTCATAATAGTAAAATAATTCATCAATGACAGGAAAAGAAACATGAAGACAATATTTTCTTATTACATTAATATATGATAAACAAGACGATTTTTTTATATCATTATATATTTATGATTTTTAGGTTATTAAATTTACATTAATAATTCACTTTCTTTTGATCAAGGACATCAATCACTCTTTATAATTATTTAAGATTTTCATCTAACATTATATCTTCACATATCACAAACGTTCCCAAACATGGAAATCTAGTTATTGGTTATTCTATATGGACATGGTATATATAATTATTTATTATTAGGAAGGGTTTTAATTAAATATTTAATTATTTTGGTTTTTATCAAAAAAAATATAAAAAATGAATCCCATGATTACCACTATCTAGTCAAAATTGTGAGGATGCAATATATTAATAGTTAAAATAATGTAACACCCTTATTTTTTTAAAGGAATAAAATAGTAATTAAAATTCTATATGAAAAAAACACCTTGAATAGAAGAAAATAATTCACCTGAAGACATTACTATATATCTATTTTTAATAAATTATTTATCTTTAATCCCATACATGACAAACAAAAGTAATATTAGTTTTCAAGAAGTATAAAACGTAGTTTAAATGAAATACAACATATTATTAAAATATTATTTTTTTAATTGTTTCCACCCAACCATTATAATATTGATTTTTAATATTAATTACTAAATTTGAAAATATTTTGTTATCAATTTATTTTAATGTATATAAGATTCATTTTAAAGAATGAAATGATTTCTAGATAAAGTATTTTTTATAAATGATTATTTAATAGATAAATCATAGAATAATTTAAAATGATTTTTCTCAAATTTGTATGTATTTTATTGATAAAATTAATAGTTTTTATGAAATATTTAAAAAATATATATTATAGTGATTTTTTTGATATTTTTCTTAAAAGAATCATTTTTTGATTAATTGTGAAAATACTTAATTTTAATTGATAACTTCCATTTAGTTTAAAATATTTTTAATTGTAAATTAAAAATTTAATTTGTTTAAATATAACATTATTTATATTTTATATCATTTAAATCAATTTAGATCCTTGTAATCGTTTTAATATTGAAATTTGATATAAAATCATTGTAATCCTTTGACTATTTTCACTTTAACACCAAGTTTTCTCTATGTACGTGTGGGAATAATTTTACATTATATTTTTTTCACATAATTTAAATTATTTAACAAAATAAATTAAATATTATGAATCATAAAAATTTATATTATTTCAATAATTTTTAATTAATTTTTTTAGAATAAATATTAGTGAAAATAGTAATAAATAATTATTGAGGTTGAGATAAAAATTAAATTAACAGTGGTTAAAATAAGAACATAAGTGTTAAAAGTGAACTAAAAACACCTAAAAAAACATATTACTGAAATATATATAACTTATATCTTTTAGGTTATTTAATATATTTTTTTGAATCTTTTTTTTAATGTAAAAAATCACAGGTATGATAGAATCATTTCAAAATACTAAAAGTGTGCAACTCACCTTAATTATAAATGGACACCTATATTATCTATTATCCAGACCATAATACCATTGTGTTTTAGATAATATATATCAAAATCAATTATAAAAATATATTTTCTCATAATATATGTCTTATTTTTTCGAAAATCCAACCATCGAAGTCTATGTTTCAAATAAAAGTATAATACCCGATAAAGATTTAATGTTATTGAATGAGGGTTTTTATATTATTTCATTCTCCACATCATTAAATTGTTATAAAATAGCTACTATATTAAAAACATAGTATATTCCATATGTTGGTATGATTTAATAAAATTTACTAGAATAAAAACCATCTCAAATTTTATTAAATTGGTTATAAATACAACATTCTTGTGTATGGTGGACTATATCCTCGAGAATCGATTTAATTCATTTTCACATTACGACATCTCACAG
The DNA here is from genome assembly GCA_963277665.1 of Viscum album. Classification (NCBI taxonomy): domain Eukaryota; kingdom Viridiplantae; phylum Streptophyta; class Magnoliopsida; order Santalales; family Viscaceae; genus Viscum; species Viscum album. The sequence goes on from OY728146.1 coordinate 553,754,549, forward strand.
TTATGTATAATGATGTATATAAAGTATATATGCATATATATATGTTATTTATTACAAAATTAATTCCTTTGTATCTTCATATGATATATACCTTTTTATATTCCATTTCGTAAGGGATACGAATGTAAAACTTTTGTGTTCGAAGAACTACCACCTCATGAAGTGATATAAATCATTTTCTTGTAACGATTAACATGGAATGTGATAGGGGAAAAAATTAATTAATATAAGAGATATAAATGAAATAAATATGATATTATTTTTATATTTATCATTTTATAAATATAATATAGATGATTCTCTTTATTACCTTTTCACTCCTTTAAAAATTGTATCGTTATTTGTGTACGTGTGTTTTTTCACCTTCTGAAAGCAATGTTACTCACTTTTTATCACCACATAACATGATTGATTTAAAAAATTATATTTAATGAAATAATAATTTATGTATACTTTTATGATTTTTATATAAGGATAAAATATTTCTCAAATCCTTACATTAAAGATCATCATGAAATGGAAATTTGAGTCATGCATATATACAAAATACCATCTCTAGAGTCATAACATACTACATTTGTGAAAAACACTTCATTGGACACAAAAATATAATTGAAATATAAATTTGATAATTATATTATTATTTTTATTGTTCATATTTAATAGATATATAAAATGAGAAAGAATAAGATCTTTCATGAAACAAATACAATAGAAAACAATATAATTAAAACCTCTAACTATGAAAAAAAGAATGATTATTAACTAAGCGGTGATATGATTTTACAAAGAAATAATATATGATATTAAAATCATTATTATGTTTATTTTATATTTTAATAACATCATTAAAACCCCTATAAATTCTTTACATTCATGTTCAACCAAAATAATCAGTGAGGTGTGGGATTTCATCACAATTCCATTTCATTGAGGCATATTGTAATGTTATGCTAATAGATTCTTCTATATGATGTACGTATAACACATTTTAAATTAAAATCATTAATATTTCATTATTTATGGAATTTCATTCTTTAATCTTAATTATTTAAAAAATTTGGATTTTTCAAAAAAGATACAATGCGGTAGATAATTTTATAACTCAATGTATTTCCATTAGGATATATTACATATTAATTGTCCTTGAAAATATTTGATCAAATTTATAATTATGTATGATTATATTATGATGTATTTCAACTAGTTTTATGTGTATTTCTATTTTATACACCAAATTGGTTCATCAATTAATTCTCACTTCAATACTATGATCATTGTATGAGTTTATTTGAAAATCCCATTCTAATCTTGAATGTTTATTATTTAATTTTTGTTGAAATATATTATTATATAGTCCTATAATAAAACCTTATAGTTTTTTATAATATATTTATTCATGATATTTTAATGTAATAGCAATGTTTTTCAATATTTATTAATTAAAATAATAATGAATATTTTTAAATAAAATCCTATATCATTTCTCTATTTAATATGAAAAATATTTTCTTCGAAATCCATGTTTTCTAAAAAAGATTTCCAATATAATTTAACCTACAAAAAAATATTTAATTATTTAAAAATCTCAAATTTTTAATTTCTATATTATTTTCTTGAATTTGAACTACCTCATGCTTTTATAATAATACTAAATTATTTATTAATCTCATCAACAGACTACAACATCCTTAACCTCCTAGCCTGATGCAAAAGAAATATAGTTCATCCTTTCATGTCATGAGTGAATGGATATTGGGATAGAATGAACCCTCATCATCACATCCCCTCACAACATCAATGGTGTCACAATTCATCCAAAAATGGTCAACATTCTCCCCACATTAAGAAAATACATCATGTACATGGCATGTAGATTTCATGTCTTCTAATATCTCATAATTGATATCCCTATGTTGTTCCTCTCATTATCACTATAGAAGTGGAGGGTTAACAACCATAATATAGAGATACAATGCACCATCATCATTCTCAAGGTATGGCTACAAAAGGAAAACTACTATTTTTCAAAACTCAACAATAGCGGATAGAAAAAATCAACATGATCATCTAACTTTGTGGTCACACCTTTGGGTATCTCTCTAGAAAGAATTGGTATTGGCTCATCATGTTTTACCATCTCTCCCATTCTTAATAAGAAATATCCTATGATGTGTACCTCATGAATCCATAAATAATTTAACAATAACTATTCATAATGATCATTCCATAAGACCATGTTCTAACCTTTATATAGTGTATCACAAACTCCACCAATGATGCTGAGTATTAAAGAATGTCAACTAAGGAGACTACCCAGACGAGATCCAAAATGTTCTATGAATATTCTATACATGTCACAAAAATATGTGGGGGAGTAAAACTTGCTAAAGGGCATACCCAAGAACCCAATGAAACTGTAGCATCTCATTTAATCCTTTCCAAGAACATCTTCAACTCAAATCTCGATTTGGTGATAACCTATCCTCATGTCATAATCGTGGAATCAACATTCCTCTAACAAATGGGTAATGAATTCATCTATTATACGAGGAGGATACACCCCAATAATAGTAACATAGACAATGGGATTTCAATCTACACCTAACATCATGATCTCTTCAACCACATCTGTAAACAACACTGGGATACATAGAAGAAAACACTTGCTCTTATGAAACCATACATGTTGAGACCCTCCAACGACACTATTAAACTTTTTATCTATTTGAGGACATATGATATTATAGAATAAATATTTGGTCATACCCAGTTCAAGTCCATGAATAAAATAACTCTTAATGGGGATGTAAACATGTGACATACAAATGGAATATGACTTTGTACCTCTCTATAATTATTGGAATTGAATTCTCATAAAATATGGTACATCAAGTGTCACACTAGTTAGTGGATAAAGGGATGTATCCAACATCCCATGAGCTCATCCTTATATATTTTTGATTCCTTATCACTAATAATATAATAATATATCCCAGTAAATTGGTTACACTACAAACCCCATTGGTAAAAATCATATAGTAAATGATAATTGGTTACCAATCCATACTACGTAAAACAATGTAGGTCCTCAAATTTCCTATGTAAATATTCTATAGAAGGCTTTATCCTCTAAGAGCTCATAAAAATGTCAGTAAAAAGTATGAAATCAATAATCCTATATGAATGAGACTCCAACAACATGTTTAATTCAAAATTTTCCATTATGATCATCTGACCTCAAAGATAGAATAAATTATATGATACGTGGCTAGGGACCATGTATTAAAACTAATGTTGGTGTAATTAAAAGACATGTAATACCTTGAACCTCTACAAAATCCTCTAGGTCACATGATCCTATCCCATGAAGCTATCCCCCCCCCCTCAACACAACGAAGGATGTTTTTGACAACATAGAACACTAAACAACCTCAAATACACAATTCAAAGGAACTTTTATGGAACACATCAATACTATCTTCTTTAGGAATAATATAATCCCCCAAATAGTTTTTGATATAATCCGTATATTATAAACTACTAACATAGGGATCTATAGATGTCTAACAACACTCGCGAGAAGAAATTCTATAATGACCCCCAACGACAGATGTCCTAAAGAAGTGAGAAAAGCGCCCCAAATGATTAGGACAATCCTACATGAGTTCAGAATGGGACATGATCACCATTAATCATGGATCGGTATCTAAATCTAATACTCATGATAGGAAAAAATGTCATGTGAATCAACTTCTAGTACCACTAGAGGCAATTGTTGTTCCATGTAGAAAACTATTTGTATGTTCAAAAATCTGACCTACCAAGGGTCCGCACAGGCTTGAAACCTATAACATCACCTCGACCCAATAACTTATTTTTTGATGGACTACCTCACTAAAAATGATCTATTTCATCTTCTATAACTCACATAACACCCAAATCCCAAAAATATTATAATCCAAACCTATTAGATCTAACGTATTCCTTTCATGTCATTGATCATCTGTTAGATACTCAAAAAAAAAATAAGAATGTAACAACATGTACTAGCAGCACTCAGTGCACTCCTGGAAGAAAACATTAATTTGTGGGACCCTAAATTGTATTCTCATCACTCAAAAAGTCATCATCATTAAACTATCATAGGATCCTGAATAGATTTCATCATACAAACATCATTAATATTATCAACTCTAACAACTATCAAAAAGTATATCTAGTGAGAAGACTCTAGAATCACATGTAATACTCTACCAATTCTTATATGATATATTTAACAATGTTTTTTTCCTACAACTAGTACATATATGTACATAGTAAACATGATGTGTTTCATAGATTTTTTTAATGGATATTCTAGTAATCAAACTAAAAATAGACAGCTGAGGCTGAGAGTTGTACATGGAGAACATTAAAATTGTTTAATTAGTTCCCAAAAACGCCTCATGTGCTCTGGTTCTAAAGTAGAACTGAAACCTATGACACCACACTTTAATGAACCTACCCACTAGGGTCTACCTGTTTAGTGGAAGATTGAGCTCGTAAATCCCTAATGTTTCATCCTATAGGACTAGTGCTGGATTCCAAAACCAATTTGAAATATCATTGTCATTGTAGGAAATATCATAAGGTAGAAACAAAGACAGAAATATCAAAACACCAGTAAAATTCTAAAAAGATATACTATCCAAAATTCCATGCATATCATTTTTCTAAAAACAAATTATTAAAAAAATGAGAAGTAAAAAACGACCAAATAAAATAAAACAAAAAGGGATAATGTCCAACATAAAAATGTAATGAGTTAATACTATCAAATACACTCCTAGAATAAACTATATAGTCATGATTTTTTGGTTCTAACATCTCCTGATCCTCCTATGACACTGTTGAACAATCAATTTTCTAAAAAATCGTGAAATTTATAGAAAGATACCATTAAGTGGCGAGTACATCTTACATAGAAGGACTCCCAAAAATCACTAAACAGTAATCCATAATTATGGGAGAGGTCATAAAAATGATACTGTGTGAATAAATATAACTAAAAACCAGATAAAAACACCAATAAATATATATATATATAATTATTGTAGGCAACTAGTATCAAATGACTCAAACTAACAGTATATTAGCCTAGGTTTCCACTCAAGGATTAACAGACATGGCTGATTATGGTTTAACTCACTACTCAGGTTAGTACAACACTAGTGGTGCTAATATGATAGACCATGATCATTGGAACTCATCATTATGAAATGATATCATAAAATGAGGAGAATAAAAAGATATTTAATATCACCAAGGTCCTTTATGGTAAACTGACACCCTACTAGATTATCCTACTAGACATGGGATCTAGATCAAAAATGATTGTCAGGTGTTACTAGGAACCACTCTTAAGGAACATGATCAAACTCAAATTATCTCAACACACTAATATGATATCTGAACTGGGGCCTCTAAAAGATTATAAACATTCTAGACATGGAATCACACCAATTTATATTTGTCACATAATACTAAGAACAAAAAAGGGATATTAACAGAAATGAGGATCAAAATCATTCATTAATGAGGATATAGGTTTTAGTCCTATAAGGGGATCAGAGTACAAAATTCATAGGACCAAATACTACAATGTCCCTTACAAGAGTGTATTGTGGAACACACCCCAGAAAAAGGGAACTCATCCTTGTTGATCTGGGAGAAAAAACATGGCTATCCAATGATAAAAAATGTTAACTCCCCTAACTAGTACAGTTAAATTTTCCGTAAAATAATAATATCACAAATTTAATCTCATGACATATCTCTAATTCCATATTTATGTTAATCATCATAGTCTATATAGAAAAAATTTCTGGTTGGAAAATTAATTGGCCCAAATATGACTTTTACCATGATTCAGATGAATGTGAGGGGATCATCACTGGCTTATTGGGATAAAACATTAAATAGATATTGCACCAAAAATGGGCATGAATGGGTTAGTGGATTAAAATATTGTGATTGTCAATAAAAATACTCATGGTAGGCCATTAACATTCCAAGAAAGTACACCAGATAATTATTTTTTATAACACACGTGTATGACTGTTCATGGGCATGATCCATGATTCTAATTAGATATCCATTGTTTTTCATGAATCTACCACCAAAATATGATGATGATGTTATCAAGGATGGTTATACAAACTAAAATTTCAGGAAGAAGTTACCAATTAATCAATGGTAACACAACAACATTAAAAAAATAATTTATATTATTATAATTATTATTATAACAGATTATTTCTATGTGGGAAATCCATGAAAAATATTTTTAATGTCCAAATAATTAATTAATTAAAATTCCTATTTACATAATTGAATGTCTCATTTAGTAAAATTCTTATATAACATATGAAATTCCTTGATTTTATCTTTCTGGATTTTAAAATACCGTTATGAATTGTGACCATTGCTAATATAGCTGTTGAACTATGATCACATGATTTGTATAAATATAGGGCCTTAAGAAATTCAATTTATCAAACAAAGGATGTGATGGCCTCATACTATAGGTTTTATTCATATGAATCCCATTCATTAGAGCTCAGAAAATAGGTCGTGTCACTAGGCTTCACCCTTTACCAAGCCCAAGCTGAGCTTCAACACGTTACACTCGAGTTGAATCGCATATGGGAGAAGTAGATGTTAATAAATATTACTACCCAAGTGATGTTAGCTGAGCCACCCCATGAGTTTGTCACCATCACAATCCTTACCCTTTGAACTTATGTGGGTGTAATAAGGAGTTATGTAATGAGACCACTTTACAATTATTATGTACATTATTTTTTTTAAATAGAATACACATTCTTTTTATTATTGATACTTTTTTAATATTTTTTAAATCACAAAAATTATTTTTATTTAGTATTAAAATAAGAAATATATTTTGATTAATTAATATAATTTTGAAATAAATAATTTTTTATTAAAATATTATTATCAATTTAATTTTTAATTAAATATAAATGATCATATATTATTTATGAATATAGTTGTAATTTTTTTTAGGGTTGAAAGCTGTTTTTGTTAAGAACCCATGAATTTTCCATAAATGTAGGTTTTTATTTCAAAAGTAAAAATTCACATATTTAATAAATTATTTAGAAAAATAAAAATTATTTTTTTAATCATGAATTCTATATTATCCAATGGTGAATTTTTCATAATTATCTGAGACATTCATATTTTTGTGTAAAAATTAAATACTGTTTTAATATATAAGGTGTTTTATGACAACATAATGACCCATTAGTGATGTAAACAATACTATATAAATTATTTTAGTCCAATATATTATTTACCATTAAATAATTCAATTTTAGGTATGTTTTATTTATTTAACCACGCTTTAGTGGACCCTCCAAAACAAATAAAAAAATTTATTTTTTCAAAATGATTTCCTTGAGAGTGTGACTCACCTTTAGATAATAAAGCCTAATATTTTAAGACAATCAGCCATTGAACATATAAAGTAATATTATTAACCACCTGAAAATACCACATGCTAAAAAGGGCTAGTTTTTGGTTTTGATTAGTTTAATGTATAGGGTCCAAAACCTAAATAATAATGAATTCATTTATTTTCTGATATAAACCAACCATTGATCCCAAATACTATTAACTAAATTACTTTGTAGATCTACCAAACTTTTACAACATCTCCCTGAAGTCCTCCCAAGGTGCCCCAATCTCTCGTTAAGTCTCTCTGAGGAACCTCCCAAGCCTTTGGGATCAAACTACTAAGTAAGGGATTCATTCTTTCTCATTTTTGTCCAAATTTCATTATGTTGTTATCCCCTTTTATTTTGAATTAAAAATTATGGGGTATTATTTCAAAACTCCAACATACTTCCATATATATTTTTGAATTTTGATGTACCTCTTTCTCTCTCATTTATTCCTCCCATGTACACCCATTACTATGCCGAAATTCTCTAATGAATTTCTCTCTTCTCATTTACATTAAAGAAATTATATTGTAATATGAATATAAATTCTATTTCATATTTTGATACATGTATCTATATGACCCCATTACTTTCATTTCATGTACATATTATGAGAAACCAACTACTATCTCATCGACCATTTTATTAATTTTTATGTCACACTATTTTGCTGTCGAAATTGCAATGTGATTTTTGAAGCAAAAATCATTTTGTCATAAATACCTTTCCCACTTCTCTATCAAGGGTATTACCCTTTAGGAACACTTAATTATTGATTATAGTATATAATTTATGAATTCTATATTCCTTTTTCTGGGAATAAATGTTGATCTTTAATTATTCCATGATCTATGATCCATGTGGGAAACTTATGCATAAATTGAAATGTTTAAGACTGGTTAACCCTGATAGCACTCCATTGAATTGGGTAAAGATTAGTATCCTGAAACATCAGCTGAAATGTGGTTTTACTCATGATAATTGAAGTGAAATGAGGGTTTACTCATGATCAATGTGTAATGAGCCTTGGCTCATGCTAATACTATGTTATGTGTTGTTTCCACATTTCCATGTTATGACAATCATGCTATATCGTTCCATTATGATCAAGTTTTTTTATTTTTCATTGATATTTCTATTTCCTTACATGTATGGAATTATTCATGTTATGCATTTTTTAATCCATTATTGGTATTTATATCAACCATTTTCTTATACATGTCCTCGGGTTATATCATGTAATGCAAAGTACGAGGGACTATTGTGGTCATGTAAAGGATGTTTTCAATAAAGATATTTAGTTTCTTGTTTTATTTAGTTATGTAATGTTCATGTTCCCCAAAGACCCAAGAACACTACATCATATATGTTGTATCAAGTGAATATTTTATGTATTAAAACATGTTTATATGTGTAATTGAAAACATGGTTGTTATAGTTGGTATTAGAGGAGAGGTTTAGTTATTTTTTGGATTTAGATTAGAAAACCCCCGTGATTCCTTAGAGGTAAGAATAAGTATAATAAAAATATCCATAAATATTTGTGAGTATTGATTAATTTATTTATATAGTAAATAAATATTTTTTTGGATACTAGCAGGAAGAAGTGGCTCTGGCAAAAATCTTCCTTGGAGTAAAAACTCCGACCAGGAGATTCAGGCTTGTCTCGATGTATCCTGTTAAACGACAATGGGCCCTAATGCACTCTTGGTTATGACACACATAGGGTTATATTATACAAATTTCCTAATCTTATTGTGAACCATTATTAAGGGAAAACAATTCCCCTAAAATATATTTTGGTAAGTAGATCATGGATAACATAGATTAAAGCCTATAGATTGAAATTTTAGGAAATAAAATTTATTTATAAGTCATCTGTTTTTGTCATTGGATTACCCTTTATGTCCTACCCATTATTATATTTCATTTTATCCAATGGACGGTAATTGGGGTACTAGGGGTAACATCTGATGTGAATAACAATGTGATGAATTTTCTAATGAGATGCCAGATCCCATGAGAGCAGGAATAAAAAACATTGTCAAGATACTCTCTTAGTTAACTAAATATTTTAATAGAAACATGGATCAGGAGGAACATTCATCCCCCCATAAGAAAGAAAATTTCCCAATCTAGAGCTTCATGTGACAAAGTCCTCCTACTTTTAATGGATCATCTGATCCCCCATTTTCCGAATAATATATCAACTCCATTGAAAATATCTTCTACATCTTTCAATGATCAGAACTAGTGAAGGTTCTCCTGGATGCTTATCATATGGAGGGTGAAGCTAATAAATTGTGGAGATTGATATAAAAATAAAAAGCCTAAGGATGATATTGATGCATTGGAATGAATGTATTTTTGGAAAATGTTTATCAACAAATAATTTCATTTCACCCCATAAGATAAGATAGAAATGTAATTCCTTTTAATCAAGAAAAAATGATGATTAATCCATCAGATCATATGAGGAATACATAAAAAGGGTTGCATGATATGCCTCTGCCTTTGTCATTACCCACAAATTCATGGTTGACCACTTCTTTGGTGGAATGTAATGTATCCTACAGAAATCCGTGGTTTTCCATGACATCTAAAGCTTTGATAAAATTGACTGATGTTCTCTCAAGGTCAAAATGGAGAGCAACAAATCTCAGGGGTATCATGGAGATAAGAAGAAAATTGTGGAATTCAATTCTGGCATTTGGATGGATAAATACAATAGTTCTAAGAAAATATAGAACCCAAATTTAAATTGTATAGAAATGAGCACCCCGAAAATTGCCTTAAGGGGATGAGGAAATGCGTTAGGTGTGGAAGAGAATAGAAATTATTCGTTAACTACCGACAAGAAAAAACTATGGTTGGGATAGTGGAGAGGAATGCTCTATTTCCCCCTCAATGCATTGTTCATTTCTTTATCTAATAAGAACAAGGGTACCATGAAAATCAGTATCCTAAGAAAAAAGTTTTTAGAGGCATCCAACATCCTCCAAGGCAGCATGGGTGATCTTTTTCAATAACTACCTCTTTAGTATACCATAACAATGAAGTGGTGATAGGTATAGTAGTTATAAATTATAGAATATAGAACATACTTTTTAATTGTTGTTCTACACATTATTTTGTATCATTAAATATTAGTATAAAAATCCAAACACCACCAAAAATCATGGAAGTAATGATATTGGTGAGTTTGGAAAATAGGGAAATCATTGCATCCCATTAATATAACTCCTCCCATATAATAATTTTTGGGTAGAACTTCTCTGTGAACCTCATCATACTCCCTCTGGTGGAATTTAATTCAATGTTCAGAATGGTTCTACTTTCCTTATATAAAGCCTAAATATATTTATGTGAGAGTGAAATCACTCTCTCTATGGAGAATCGACCCCCAATTCTATAAAAGTTCAAGGAGGAAGATTAATTTTATTTAGAACCATCAACTTATGTGTGGATATTACTGCCCAATGGGCATGTATATTGGGCTTAGTTGATTGAGTTTAAGGAAGCTACCATCCTTGAAGACATGAATATTGTGAAATAATTAGTTGATGTGTTTCCTATGGAATTTTTCGGTCTTACTTATAGAAGAGATATTGAATTCCCAATTTACCATATACCTCATGTGTTTGAAATATCCAAGAATAAATATACGATCGATGTTGTGCAGATTGAGGAGCTGAACAAAAAACTACAAGGAAATCTTGATAAAGGGTTTATATACCCAAGTGCTTCACTATGGGGTGAACAAGTACACTTTTTCAGGAAGAATATGGGTCGATGTGCCTTTGAAATGATTATCATTATCTCAAAAAATTAATGATGAAGAACAATAATCCTATACCACAAATTTATGACTTTTTCCATCATCTATGTGGAGAACAATACTTTTCCATTGTGGATTTGTAGTTAAGACATTTCCAAGTATGGGTTATGAAAGAGGATATACCCAAGACTGCTTTTTCTAGAATATATTAGCACTATGAAATCATAGTAATGCCTTTAGAACTCTCTAATTATCAAGAAATCTTCATGGACATGACAAACAGAGTCTTTAGAGATTTCCTCAATAAATTTTTTATAATCATTATAGATGATATTTCAATATACTCTAAAAACATTGAGGAGTTTGAGATGCATCTATGAAGTGTATCAGAGACCTTAAAAAGGGAAATATCTATGAAAACTATATAAAGTGTGAGTTCTGGTTGATGGAGTTCTCATTCTTGGGTCATATCATCACAAGCAATGGGATATTTGTGGTTCCTTCAAAGACAGTTGCATTTTAGGGATTGTCGAGGCCAAAATAGTTAATAGATATTCGTTGTTTCCTAGGGTTAGTTATATATTATCACAGATTTGTTATATATTTCTCATAATTTTCCAAATCTATTACTATTCTAACTCCGAATCATGTAAATGTTTCATTGAGTGATGATTGCAAAGAGAGATAAAAGATGTCCAAAAAATGGAGTATCACTGCACGCGTGTTCAATCTTTTACCAAGTGGAGAACATTTTTTGGTATTTAGTGATGATTTTAAGAAAGGAATGGTCTATGTGTTGATGCAAAATATCAATTTTAATGCCTATGAATCAAGGAGATTGAATGTTCATAATGAAAACTATGCAACACTTCGCTACGAGTTGGCTATAGTGACATTCACTTTAAAAATTTGGCAGAATTACCTCTTTCAGGAAAAGTGTGAAATATATTTGAACCCCAAAAGCCTCTTATATATATTTATAGAGAAACTAATGAACTTGTGCCAATGAAGATTGTGTGATCTGATCAATTAGTACAAATTTTCAATCCATTACCATCCTGGGAAAGAGAACAAAGTGATGGATGCTCAAAGTAGAAATAACCTAACAATTTTATCACTGATGAGAATTGAAAAAGATCAAATATTCTTAGATATGATGAATATAGATATGAGAATTTTAATGAAGGGAATATCATCAATTATTTAAAAAATTATTTCTCAACCTTCTCATTTGTACAAGCTAATGGAATCATAAAAGGTTATTTGTGGGAATTTAGAAGTATGTGGAACTCTGAGAAAAGGGAAATAATCTGAATTCCATGCCATTGAATAAGGAATTATGAGATTTGGGACAAGACTATGTCTTCCATAAAATCTGGAATTTTAAAAACATTTGCATGATGCATATCGTCTGAATTTATCCATTAATCCAAGGAACACCAAGATGTATCAAGATCATTGATAAAATTATTGGTGGGATAACATGAATAAAGAGATCACTAAGTATACATCAAATTGCCTGGTATGTCAGTATGTAAAGGCTGAGAGTCATTATTATAAGGGGATGATATAACCATTAACAATAAAAGCATGGAAGTGGGAGAACATTACCATGGACTTTATCACCAAACTTCCAAATAAATACAAAGGAAACAATGCTACATGGGTTGTTATGGATTTTATTACAAAGGCAACAACCGTCATTGCAATCAAAGAGGATTCCTCAATGGATCAACTGGCAAATATATATATTAGTGATGAGTTAATGCCTCATTGTGTACCACTATAGATTATATCCAATCAAAGTAAAATATTATTTTAAATTTTTTGGATGACTCTTCAATATGCTCGGGACACTGAGTTGAACATTAGTATGAATTATCATCCTGAAATTGATGTCCAATTTATGTTAACATCCATACACTTGGGGAAATATTTACTGCATGCTAAATAGATATAAAAGGAGTATGTGATCAACATATTTGACTAGTTGAGTTATCTTACAACCATAGTTTCCAATCATGTATCCAATTGGTTCCTTATGAAGCCTATTATAAGAAGAGGTGCAGAACATCATCTTGTAGGGATGAAGATGGGGAGAAAAAACACCTAGGTCCAGAAATTCTCAATGAAATGGTGGATAAGGTTAAGACCACCCAACAACTCATTAAGAATGTTCCATGTTCAGAAAAAGAGTTATGCATATAATCATCGATGAGACCTAAAGGTAGATGTTATAAACATGGTATTCCTATTCATATCAATCTGGAAGAGATTTTTGATATTTGGGAAGAAGGGAAAGTGTTTTCCAGGTTACATTAGTCCTTTTGAGATCATTGATTGCATTAGAGCAATGAAATCTAGAGTAGAAACCCTACCAATCCTATCACAAGTACATGATGTATTCCATGTATATCTCTTGAGGAAATACATACCTAACCCATTGAATGTACTCAATCTAGAGGTGGTACAATTAGATAGTGGACTCTCCTATGAGGAGAAGCTTGTGAAAATCATATATCATAAGGAAAAGGTTATACAATATATGAAAATGCCCCTCATCAAGTTGTTGTGGTTAAAAAATAAAATTAAATAAGAAACGTAGGAATTAGGGGAACTATTGAATAAACGATACCCATATCAGTATTAGTGTTGGGAAAGGAAATATCTAGGTTGAAATTTATTAAAGAGGAAGATTGAAATCAACCATACATTTGTTAATGAAAATTCCCCTTTACCTAATTAATTGTCTCAGTATGTTAATTTGTTATATAAAAAATGAAATTCTGTGATTTTGTATTTTTATATTTTAAAATACAATTACTATTTATGACCATTTCTAGTATAACTATTGAATAACGATCATGTGATTAGTTTAAATATAGGGCTTTAACAAAATCAACTTTCCCAAAAAATGGAAGTGATGGCCTAATCCAGTATAATTTCTCCATACAAAGCCCATTTGTCGAATCTCAGAAAGAGGTGGCATCCCCGAGCTTCACTATTGACCAATACCAATCCAAGCATCAACCTGTTATGCTTGAGTGGAACCACCTATAGGAGAAGTGGATGTTAATAGAGATTACTACCGGAACAATGTTATCTTAGCCACCCCACGTGTCAGTCACCATCACACACCTTAAAATTCGGTCTATTGATGGTGTTATTAGGGTTTATGTAATGAGACCCCAGTACTATTATTATATATATTATTTTTTATATAGAATATACATTCATTTTATTATTGATACCGTATAAAATGTTTTTAATGCTCAAATATTATTTTGAGTGAATATACAATTAAGAAATCAATTTTGAAGAATTAATGGATTTATTAATTAAATATTATTTTAATAAAATATAATTATAAAATTAATTTTTATTAATTATAAATAATAATATTATTTTTATGAATACAATTGTAATTTTTATTAAAGATTAAAATGTGTTGTTGTTATGACCCATTAATTTTCGATAAATGTCAGTTTTGAATTAAAATGTTAAAATTCACATATTTAGACAATTATTTAGGTAAAATGACTATTATTTTTGGAATTAGAACATCAAAATTATCCAATGATAGATTTATCAAAATTTTCTGAGAAATAATATCTTTTGAGTAAAAATTAATTATAGTTTAAATATATAATGTGTTTTATGACATTATAATGATCCAATAGTGATGTAATAAAATACTATGAACATTATATTTGGCCAGTATACGTTTTACATTTAATAAAATTTGTTTTTAGGTTTTTTTATTTTACAAAGCATCAGTGGACCCTTTAAGACTTTTAAAAAATTTTATTTTTTTAAAATGATTTCCTTGTTAGTGTGACTATACTCCACATAACCAAGACTAATATTTTATGAAGTTAGGCCATTTTACATATAAAATAATGTTTTCCACTCCCATTTGTTAAAAAACCTTGATAAAAACCATGGGCCGGTGTGTGGTTTTTAGTATCTTAATGTGTTGGGTACAAAAACTAAATAATAAAGTATTCTTTCCCTTATCATATATAAACCCACACAAGATCCAGCTTACACTTCACTAAAAGACATTAGAGCTCATCCAACCTCTTCCCTCCTCTAACTAATATCCACCCAAGGCACCATAAGCTCTCAAGAAGCCTATATCAATCCCCTTAAAAGACATTGTGATCACACAACCGTGTAAGGGATTTCTTCTTTCTCTTTTTGTCCAATTTCTGTTATGTTGATATGCCATTTTATTTTCAATTAAAAATAATAGTGTATAATTTATCACCACTCCCATACTACCATAATTAGGTTTGAATTATGATATTACCCTTTCTCTCTAATTAATGACATCCATGTACACTTATTAATAAGCCTAAATTTCATACAAAATTTCTCTCTTATCATTTATATTCAATCAATTCTTTTGTAATATGAATCTAAATTCCATTTCATAATTTGTTAAATGTGTCATTAAGAACCCCTTATTTTCGATTTCATGTAAATATGATGAGACACCCCTTTGTATATCATCATCCATTTTTATTAATTCTTATGTCATGTCGTTGTGCTGCTGAAATTGCAAGGCAATTTTTGATGTAAAAATCATTGTTTCGGGAATACCATGCTCATTTCTCTATCAAGGGTATTTAACATTATTCATGCTAAATTATTTAATATATTGTTTCATTTAAGAAATCTATATTCTATTATTATGGAATAAATGATGATCTTTAATGATTCAATGTTGTATAATCCATGTGGCTAACTTATGATTGAAATGAAATGTTTAAGAAGGGTGTGCCCTGATAGCGCTCCAATGCATTGGGTAATGATTAGTATCATGATTAATTATGTGCAATGAGGGTTTAATAATGCTAATTCATGTTCAATGATGGTTCACTCATTCTCCACATGCAATGATCCTTCAATCATGCTAATACCATGTTTTGTTTTGTTCCAATATTTCCATGTTATAGTAATCAAGATATATTTAGACATTATGTTAAAGATTCTTTTATGATCCATTGATATTACTATTGGAAACCCTGTATCGTATTTTTCATGTTTTGCCTTGTTTACTCTCTTAATGGGATTTATATATTTCACTTTTTTATGCATGTCCTCAGGTTATCCAAGATAATGATAAGTATGAAGAAATGTAGTGGTTATGTAATGGATGTTTTCAATAAAGAAGATGTGTTTCTTATTTTAAGTCATTATGTAATTTTCCTAATCCCAAAATATAGTAGACCTATTGAACTTCTATGTTGTATAAAGTGAAGATTTTATGTAATAAATCATGTTTAAATGTATAATAAAAAGCAGGGTTGTTATAAAATACCTCCCTATATATTAATTATGTGCACCCTGCTTCCATTTAAATCAATTATTTATTGTATTTATATTATAAATATTATTCTGTATAATAATAACATTATTATTAGTATATAATAATGAAAAATGTAATTTTCCACCGCACACAACACTAAATCTCTCTTACACAAGTTCATACGAGTATCTCAAAATATAATAATATAATTATTATATATTTCTATCAATTGATAATTGTGGAAACACATGAATATCCCCTACTAAATGTAAAAAAACAAACACAAACTAGGGAAACATCGATTTTAATTTTTTTTTCACCAATTTTTATCTTATAATAATATTAATAATAATTATAAATATCTCAAAAACCACATTGTTTGAATAATATTATTTTTATATAAAATAATATCCACGAACACATATCATCGAATATTGGATTGATGTATTATGTAGTAACACCTTATTTCATCCTCACTGGTGGTCAATTTTCGACCCCTAATTTCATGGAAACAACATTCTCTATACATAAATATAGATTCACTAAATCCAGATGGAAAAACACAAATACATGGTACGTAGATGGGTTTATGTCATCATGCTATATCCAAAATAAAAATATAAACTTGTCATCGTGATTCATTGTGCCTAAAAACAAAAACATAGTGGTCAATATTCCCAGATATCATTGATCAATTGGTTAATCAATTATCGATGATGAACATCAAGAAGAAAAATATAATCCCACATAACATAATGTAATCCTTGATCAGTGGCCATGTTCATTTTTCCATCATCAAGGGTAACTATCAAATGTTATTATCAAAACAATAATGATTAATGATAATAAATAAATAAATAAATAATACATCGACAATGATAAATCAAATATTGGACAACCAAAAAGAGATTGATATAGAAATAAATATGTAAAAATATAAATTACCATTAATCTAAATGTTAACGAGGGAAAAAAATTCCATACAATGAGTTTTGATTGATTGTTATATAATACCACATTCTTTAGTGATTAATTTGATTATTTTGATTCGTTTATTGAACATATAATGATAATTATCAATTTTATCACACGTTGTTGTTTGATCCTAAACTCCCAAAAAAGAATACCCAAGTCAGTTTTGAAATAAACTTAGGGTTATGTTGATAAACGTGGTGATTTTTAGTAATTTTTAATTTAAATATAAATATTAGTTTTTGGGGTATTAAATAAGAAAAAAAATTAAATTAATTAATTAACTTAATGGACGCTCTAATGGATACCTCTACCAAACTTCCAACACCAACCAAATTACAATCACACTGATAGAAAAAAAAACATCTTGAATTCAACTATGGTATCTAATTTTTTTATTGATGACACTATTAAGTAGTAATTCCTTAATTTTTGGAAAATTGGACCCACATGATATTTTATATTTATTATTTTTATTATAACCACACCAGGATCACCAAGACTCATAGTTTAACTTCATGTTAGAGATTATCTCCAAAATAATTCATTACAATATTATAACTTCTTACAAAAAATGATTTGTTAAGAAAATATTTAGATTATATATCTCATTAATAATTATTATGTTAACATACATTTTAAAATTTATTGGAACAATTTTTTTTGATTTCTCTCATCATCAATATCTCAATCCCCATTTGAATTTAAATGGAAAACAAATTAAAATAATCTTATCTATTGATTATATTTTGAGTATTATATAGTGTGATTACACAATAATTAGTTCAAATGAAATTATTTCTTCATTTAATTTTTATTTATTTTATATATTCACAATAATAGTTATTATTATAATATTTTATTAGAAAATTTATGTTATGGACGAACAATATTATTTTCATCTAGAGAAGGATGTATTTTCTATTATAACTAAATTTCCTTTTATATGTTATATGCTGGCGTTTAAAAAATAAATTTCTACATTTTATAATAATAATTTGATAAAATAAAAATCATTTCAAAATTTATAGTACGAAAAATCTTATAGTGAATTTTGGGAATTTTTATATATGTTTTTTTGGTTAATATTTCATGTATAGGTTTTATTAATATTAAAACTATTTTCATATAATTATTATATATTCATGAATTAATATTATGTTAAAAAATTTTCTCTAATAAAAATGTATTTATGAAATATAATAATTAATTCAAAATTAATAATATTTATTTAAATATATATATTGACTTTTTGGAGCTAATGTTAAATATTAGTTCTATAAATAATTTTTTTGGTCATTTTCCTTTAATTAAGTGTCCATAATGATAAATATAGTTTAATATTTCATTGAAATTCAATAACACATTTTGTTTTATCCATGAAAAATATATTTCATGGGATTTTACAAAATTCATGATTTTATTGAAGATTGAATTTTATTCTTAAATATTTATTTTTATTAATATGTATTTATTATGATAATAAATGATTTATTAAAAATAATTTTTAACCCATCTAAAAAATGAATCAAATGAAATGGTTAAATTTTTTTTATTAAAAATTAAAATTTTGAAGTATGGTTTATTTTATTTTTTTCATAAAAATAAGTTTCAATACTAATGGTCCATCCCCTCGGTAAGTGTTATATGTTGTAAATGATTAAATTATTTTATATGGTCATAAAATATTGCAAAATATTATATTTTAATGGTAAAACAAATTATTTATATTCCTCCCCCTTATTTATAATAAATTATTATCAATATTGGATCCTCGACTATGGATAGTCAAATCCCCATTGTATATTATGATACTAATATATCAAAAAGTAACAACTATCATCAAAATGATTGTGGAAACAAAACTTAACTTATACTAAAAGAAAATAGTATTAGCTGAAAAATACATGAAAATACATCCCTAAAACTCAATCTTATGTTTTAAGTGTTTTGGTGTCAAAAAATGACAAATCTATGAAACCTTAATTATATTTGAATGTGGATATCAAAGGAAGATGTAATTTTCTTAACGAAAAACTTTTGATTTTGTTTTGTATTCCAATACCTTAAATCTATTATAACTATTAAAATAAAATGATATAAATATTCTTATATTACTAAAATGTAACTTAAAAAAACATTATCTACCTCCATCCCATCAATTGGAAATGAAAATGGAATTAGTGTTATGTATCGACTAACACATCCATGAATAAATTATTTTATTTTTCATAATAGACTTACATTGATGGTTATAAAAATCACATTATTGAATACAAATCGTATTTTAATCATTATTATGATTATATAAAGATTATATTTTAAAATATTAATAATATTATAGATAAATTATAATCATAAAATTTTATTCCTTAAACTAATCATACCAAGAATCTTTTATTTATTAGAAGAAACTAATAATATCATATCAAACTGTTAATTTTGTTTTATACAATATTGATATGAAATATATACGTAGACAATTTTAAACATATTAAAACAATTTTATAACCCATTTGTACACAATAAATTCAAAAAAGCATTCTATGATGAGTTGTGTGAACGAACACAGATCAACCAATGATATGTACGTAAATAAATGAACATAAAAAATGAAATAAACAGAATTATAAAAAAGTAATTAACAAGAAAATGTGTCTTAATAATGAAAATAACAAATATATTTTTATTACTCAGGATGGTATAAGATGTATGAAATTATTTGGGATTCGAAATTAGATATTTATCTTTTATTCTTTCCTTATTTGTACTAATGTTTTACTTTCTCTACATTTTCCTCCAATAATATATTCATTAAAAAAATTACCACTTATAATTAATTTTAACTTTAATAATTTTATGTTATCTTTCAATATTATTTTTATGTTTTAAAATGTAATATTTTTATCATTTTTAATATGGGTCATTTTATCCAATCATTATAATGGAGTGAAATGAATTTTTTTATTTTTTCCCACATGATCACCTTTTCTATATCTCATTTAAATTATTCTTTAGTAGTATTAATTTTAATATTTTTTGGTATTTTAAATTTATTTGATCTCCAGATTATTTTTACCTATTATTTTAAAAACCATATTGAATAAAATGATATTTCCTATTATTTTATGGTAATAATTACTTGTTCTTATATATATAATTAGAAGTTATTTTTATGTATTTTTTTAATATGAAACTGTCAATTTTTTTATTCATATAAAGATTATTCTACATTATATGTGACGATGTGAGGGTTCAATATTTCCATCAAATTAATTTCTAATGGTTTCTCCAATAGTGAAATTACATTGAAATTTACTAATGATGTTATTCAATAATATGGGTTATTGACAATGTGATGTGATCATAATAACTTAGGTAATGTTGAGGATTAGTTTTTTTGGACATTATGCTTTACAATGAGATGTTTCATGGATATATATTAGAAATGAAGTTTATTTCATGGGTATATGTGTTGTTATTTATGGTCAATTTTTATTTCATAAAAATACAATAATTCACATAGGAATTATATTTTTTCAATAGGTTAACTTAATATAATTATTTTTAAAACCCTTATGGAGCTTTATTATCAACAATTTCATTTATAAATGAATTTAATGGATTTTAGGATTTTTAGGAACAATATTTGGGCATTATGATATATATAGAGACTCATGATGAAATAATAAAGTGTTTCATTTTTTTAACATGAGTGTCAATATAGGATCATATTGTTTTGGGATGAATTTACAATGTGCGGAAGAATTCTCAAGTTTCATGTAATGTCCGTTTTTATTGTCTAAAAAAGTAAACATAAAAAATAATGATAAAGTAGGATAATGAAAAACATGAAAAAATCATAATTTAATGTGTTTAATACCTATGGGTTGACATAATAGGTACCATATAAGGGTTTAGATACCATTATAGTATTGGATATTAATAATGAAATACAATAAAATAATTAAAATTCATTATTATATTATTATGAATTAGTTATTGATTTATATAAGGCATTCCTAATAACATTATCTATTCTCTTTATTTTTTATAATGGAATTTCATATACGTAACAAATATAATGATGTAGTGAGGAACTTGAAGGACAATATAATTTTGAATAATAAACTAGAAATATTTGTAGTTGGATAAAAGTAGTTTTTATTGTTTAAAATAAATTATTGATGTCTATAAACAATGGTATAAATGTAAGTGAGAAATAAAATTATCCACAAAATAACATGTCAATAGAGAATCATTTTATATGAAAACAACATATATATTTTAGATTCACCACATACATGGGTATAGATAATGTATAAATCAATTTTTTAGGTAAAATATATATTGTTATGTATTTTTAGATCCTCTGAAGGTAAGTAATTATATTTATAATATAAAAGTATAAAACAATCAATAGAGGTATTTGATTAATAATAACAACAAAATTAATATGTTTGATACCAATGAATATTTGGTATTCAGTGATCTCTTTCTAGGAATAAATATTCTAAATATTGATTGACTGGTGATTGTAATGAAATTTGTATAGTTAATATCGAATATGGAATAGACTGTTCCTAATTATGAAGATAATTTTGGGAGATATTCCATGAATTATCCAAATTTTATCTTGAATAATGAATGTAAAATTGAGATATTATACATTGGAATTAAACCGTCTATATGAATGGAGTTGTAAATTAATGAATTTGAATTTTATGAGGAAGTTGTTTTATGTGATGAGATTGTCAATATTGATATTTTTGAGTATCATGGATATCATAAAATAAAGTGTATAAATCGAACACAAAGGTAAATAATGTGGAAAATAAATAATTATATATGAGGTAAACTAATTATATTTACTTACTAGTATAAATATGTTAATTAGAATTATGGGGCATGATTATGAAGATTGAGTGAGTTTAATCATTATTATAAAACAAGGCATATAGCTCAAGAGTGAAAATAAGTGATAATAATTGATGTCAGTATTGTTAAAAAGGATATCAAATGTTATAATTATAATTTGGATGGTTCAGTTTGAAAATACATATCACAAGATAAGAATAAATGGTGTAAATTATTACGAATATAAAAATAATGGTTTTGAAAATTCAGTTGTCACCTCAACAGTAAATATTTATCTTCCAAATGAAATGAACAAATATACATTTCATGTTTTATAAAATTATGAAATGATATTGTAAAATTTTCAATTAAGAATACTTTAATTATTTGGAAATTATACTATAATATTAAAATACCAACTCAATAAATAGAGATATAATTTTCGTTAATATATCCATGTAGTGGTAATAAAGATATGATGATTTATATAATCTATTATATAATTTTATATATAATTTTTTAACTTTCTTGTAATTTTTTGAAACATATGTTTAGGTTTGTAATTATTTAGAAAATGGGTTGGATTTCAAGATATCATACTAAAATATATGAAAATGAAAAATAAGTTATATTTTATTTTTATAATAAATAATTTATTATATTTTAAAATATTCTTATTAACATTGAAACAAATCAATTTGATTAGTATTTTATTAGTTTTAATTGTGAATTTTATAATTCATATATCACAGAATAAATGGGTATAATTTAGAGTATTTATATGCCATGGAAACTGAATTTTGGTATTTATTACCAAATCATTTACTAGGCATCATTCCTGATCTGTAAGATGAATTCCCCATTTAATTTTTTTAAATTATAATATAGTTTTTATAAATCATTATCAAATATATCAAATATATTTGGTTTAATTGAAAAAATTTAATATATATGCCCCATAATGGTTTTATCTTTCCTAGAACTTTACATTGGGTTTCTTTTGTTTTTCATGTTATGAAGAATGATTATTATTTGAGGATTTGGGTTTATTGTAGAGAATTAAATACTTTACAATAAAGATAGATTATCATTTTCATCATATCGATGAACTGTTTGATCATCTATTTAACTCCCCCAAATTATATATATATATATATATATATATATATTATTTGACATAAACATTAGGTAGTTGATAAGTTTCATTAAAAGAATCCACAATTCAAAATAATCCATGATATAATATAAATTTATAACATAGGTATTACATTATAGTGAAAAAATAGGATTAACCACATTTAAACAAATTTGTATCAATAATTTATAAAATTAAAAATTACATATTAATTGATAATACATATGTACTCAATTTTATATAATGTTATTCTATAAATAAATTTTTTATTAAATAAAATATTATTAATTTTTTTAAACATATTAAATTTTTTTATTAAAATATTAATCATTTTATTTTATAAAAAGATGATATATTTTTTTAAATCACCCAATGAAATTTTTGTTGTAGTGAAACCGAAATTTTTTTAGAAGATTAATGTTGTAGTGAATAATGAAAAGATGAGTTTATATAATAATTTATTTTCATACTTGTATTTATGAAGTCCCAAGAAAATCTAATTTATATTAAAAATTAATTTTTTTCATTAAATAAGAATTCTCAATATTTCCTTGAAATCAAAAATATGTTAATGTTTTTTTAACAAAGACATTTTTATACATGGAAATGCATTTATCCATTAAACCATTTTTCACCAGGTATTTTTGTTTTATTATACTACTAATTTCGTCCAATAATAGAAATATAATTTTGAAAAATTATTCCATATTTTTAATCTTCATGATTAGATTTTAATATTAGACTAATTTTATTTTTTAATGACTAGTAAAAACTAAAAAAATTTGTGACCACATTTATGGTAAAAATGGGTTTATCAAGGGTTAAAAAATAATGTGTGTTTTATTTCAAAATAAACATGTCAAAATCCTATTTTATATAAATTTTTAGATCCTATAATCTCCAAATAATGAATTTATATCCCATTAACATCATTTTTCTTGAATAATACATTATTATATTTTAATCATTTAGAAAATTTCATGTGTTTTCATTCCCTAAATTACAAAAGGGAACCTTGTTTATACTTTTAATAAAATAATATGAAACATTTAAATCATCCAATACTGACATTAATCTATTATAAAATAAATCCCCATATTATTGAGGTCCTGTTTTGATTAGAAAACCATCCATTAAAAAATTAGATTTAACTAAAAAGGAGGTAACTTAATGATGATGTACAAACCATAAAAGGAATAGTAAATTTTTTTTCTTATTAAAAATTATATACATAAGTTTTATTTATAACTAAATGATGAATCAGGTATCATATATATTCTATTATTTCGTTATAATGATTTAGAAACCATTTTCCATTTTGTTTTCATCAAAATTGTAAAAGAAAGCATCGCTCATGCATATCTGAAAAGTCGTCTCCTCATATAGATAAGATTTATTATCTGTAACGACTTAATATTGATATTTCTAATAATTTATTTAATAAATTTATACGTTATTTATAAAAACATTATGGCTCTTTAATGAAAAAATATTATTTATATTTCATTGTTTTATTTTATTTAAAAAAATAAAACAACTTTCCTACGCATGTATTCAAAACCAGATCCATGAACCGAGAAATTAATTATTCTATGTATACATTTTATTGATGATTATTATTATGTATATAATTTATATATATTATAACTATATCACTATTAAAATTATATATTATATTGAACAATGAATAAGGATCATGCTCCTGAACTACTGAACAAAATCTTTGATGAAAAATGGTATTACAAATAGGTGAAAATATGGATTTAAATTAATATTTTCTAATATATTGATTTTGAAATGAAATAAATAAATTATATATGATATTTTAATTATATAAAATATTTACCTATAGAATTACAATAAATATAAATTTTTAATAAAGTATATCAGATTTCATATTACCCAAGTAGATCATGTGGTATATGTTTTATGATATAATACCATTTTTACGAGGATTATTTATGATTAAATTTATAATGTATAAATTATATAATTATTATAGGAAATATTTTATTCATTTTATTATCCTATACATATTTATGAAGATTACACTTTTTTCTTTATCTTTTACTTATGTAAGTCCTCATGGGAGTGAAATTATGTTTTACGGAAAAAATTATTAATCTCATTGGTTGAAAATATTTTTCCTTATATATCCATATTATAAATATAGGTTACATGAATTTATTAACTAATGGTAAATAATAAATTAAATTCATTTATACCTAATTTTTATATTTAAAAAAAATATCAAATCATCAAGTCAATTTTAAAATGATTTACTTTTGACTTACTACAAACAATTTCTAAAAAATTCTCTAACATCTCCACTAAAAACGGAATTTCCCAACATCATTCCCATTGAATGAATTGACTAATCAGCTAAATTTTTACATGATAATTTTATAATAAATTAGTTTCATTAAAATTTGAAAAAAATAATATATTAAAATTTTGAATTCAAAATTAAAATGGAATTCTCATAAAAAGATGTTTTGGTGTTCTTTGAATGGAATTTTTCATCAATGATTATATCCTTGGTGTTAATTATGATTCATGTAGGATGTGATTCTATTTTACAATCCTTATTTATTCTCTGAATTTCATATGTATATGATGAAGAAATACTGATGAAACCCCTTTTTATTCCCAAGAGTTTTGTATTCAGTAATTGTTTCATGATCTCCTATAAAACATATGAATGGATTATGATTATTTGGTTTCTAGAACAAAAAACATTCCCTCAAATAAATGGGGTAAATATTAATGTTTTAGGATTTATAATGTTATATGGGATGTTATCAAAATCATAGAATAGAGGCTATATATGTGGTCATCAAATTTCAAAATCTGGTTTAACAGTGGGTAATCCCAAGACTGAAGTAGTTTCTAGTGTGGGTTTCCATAGATTAACATGGGAAGAGTCTCACGATGTGTAAAATTATAACATTATTTATATTATTATGAAACTCTAATCATTTTTCCACTATTTTTGTACATGACATTATTCCAGAGTTATTCTCTTACAGATCATGTTCTTTGACTCTATATTACTGATGTCTTATAAACTATCATTACTTGTGAAATGACACATAATTATGATTTCTGTTAAAATATAAAGGGTTTTAGAATGATAAAAACATACCATAAAAACATTATTACCATGTCATAGAAAAGTGTTCTTTGATATCATCATTTTTACCCATACTAGGAATATGAGCTAACCCTTTATTATGGTTCCCATACTATTGAATTAAAATGTATATTTAATATGTGATATGTATCATATGGTTTCATGATGTGATGAAATTATTGGAAATGGTTGTAGATCGTTTATATACAAATTTTTTATTTCTCCCTGATTTAATTGACAAAAAAAAATGAACTATACATTCATAGATCCTAATGATATGTAATGATTATTTATCTAATAATATGAAATATTTTTTTGGGAATACTATGGGTCACTAAAATCAGTATCATAGAATGTATTCATTATTTTTGAAAACTTGGATGAGTAAGTTTTAATGAGATTTCTTAGTACAATTAAAATTATAGGATTTTATCATAATTATTTGTCAATGAATAGATTATATGGTATTCATTATAATATATTTATTTCTGTATATTATATGTGGGCTTGTTTCTACCAAATATGTATTTAGTCATGGTAATAATATGAATTTTTAGTCAATTATTACAAGGACATTATTTATTGCATGGTGATTATTCAGTTACTATATACCACTACTAAAACTGTCCGAGGATATGGATCAATTAAATAAAAATTATTTGGTAATGAATTCCAATATACTTGAATAGGATATGATCATGGATTATATAGTTTAATCCAAAGGTGTTATTGATTTAAAATTATGTTTCATTATTTAGACATCCTATTAATGATTTTTCATGATAATGTGGTAACACTTTATGATAATTGTTTATGAATCTATATTTTATTACACAATTAAATAAACCCAAGGTAACTATGGTAACAATAAATGTGAAGGAAAATTTAATGATTTTAATCCTGATAAACCCAATGTATTGAGATATTTAATGTAGAATATCATTTAAATTCCTAAAAAAACATGTCAAGCTATAAAACATAAAAATCATCTTAGTGAGAAAATGATAGAACAACATTCTATTGATTCTATCATTAATAAACATGTTCTATATTTTAGATGGACTTATAACCTATAAGTTTCTAATAAAATTATTTGTACCATGGAAAATATATTTTTGTATTCTCCATTTTTTGGATTAGGACATTCTTATTTTATCTATTTACTATTTGTACGGTTATATATATCTATGGTGGAAACTAATTATAAATAATATGGAATATAAATATGTTACATAAATTACGTGGATTTAGTTATAGAGGTTATTTTTAAAGAAGAAACTTCGATGTATCCATTGTTTAAAAAGAGAATGGATTTGTTCATCATTAGAATAAGGATAATTTATTCTTTAGTTCCCATGAGTAAAATTTGATATGAATAATGAGATACAATTTTTTTATTATTCATGAATCTAAAACTAATATTAATCTACTCTTTATTAGAATAAACATATTATATGATATTATTTATTCATAATGGACTTCTATAATTATAAATATGTCAGTTGTTGTGCTACAATGATTGAAAATTAGAATAGGGTCAACAATCAACCTCATCAGCACGATTGAAATAGAAAAAGAAATTAAAATAAATTTATAATAATAAAAATCATTGAGGGAAGAAGAAATACATTCCTTATTTCTCATAATGTATATGTAAATATAATTTACATTTTCATATAGGTACTATTATATCCTTTACATGTGAAAAAACACAAAAATAAAAATGAATGTGACTTGTCGGGATGTATTTTGATGATATTGTGAATTGAGATAAAGATACAAAGTTTTCCCCATACACACTCTAATATTTCAAATGCATGGATTAGGGTAATTATGTTATCTTGGAAAAAATAGCTTCTGATGAAGACAGATGGCAATAAAACATAAGCCAATTCCCAAAAAAGTGAAATCTCACGAGATCACTATAACTAATATTGTGTTTGATAATGATGTCGTGAAATATACACTTAAAATTTTCTGTATAACTACTAATGGTTTTATTGATTTCATAACTAACCACTATTTATATCTTAATATGTTTTTATTGGTATCACAATACCCCATCAATGATTAGATATTTAGTTATTATTTAAATCTTCTAAGGGTATGATGATCATATCTCATGTTTATGAATATTTTATAAATTAATTTTCGGTAAAGGTGCTTCTTATAAATAATGTTATTCTAAATTTGTATGAATATTATTTGAATATGGTAATGAATTAGATTTATTTATAATATTTCAGTACTAATTTCAATGTATGGTATGTTAAATTGTATTGTTAAAATAAAACTATTATAATTTATTATTCTAATGTTAAATGTGAAACTTTTTTGGTTATGAATTTTTCGAATAAAATAGATAGTTTATTTTTTCTTAATATTTGTTAAATGAGCCTTAATTTGTTTTCCATGTGGTTATTAGTGGATCTCAGTGTGTAGGATGCTCTCGTGATTCATAAGACTTCAATAATGGAGGAAGTGGAATAAACTACAGGGTCTGTCAGAAAATCTGCGACCCAGGGTGAAGGCACAAGAGGTCTATTATAGGGGGAAGACAGTGGGAAAACACTAAGTTTTCACATGGTTATTTAAACCATTTTCCTTTCCATGAACAATGCTATTATGGGTAAAGGTGAAATGGTATTCCCCAATTTCTTTTCCCCTTTTTTCCTTTTCCTATTTTCATGTTCTACATTTTTTTTCTCATTTATTTTCCTACACCTATTATTTTGTCCTCTCTTCCACCATGAAATTTGTTCCTCTCCCTTCCCTTCAGGTGCGGTGCCTTCCTTCCACTCCTATTTGGGGGGTTTGTATGTTTTCGTCTATTTCCCCTCTAATATTTTTTCGGAAGTAATGGAATCCTCTAGTTATACACTCCCTTCCACAATATTTTATCTCAAAGAAAAACCTCCAACCACGGTTTGATATTCACATGACATAAAATTCCTCAATGGTTTTGTGTTTTCTAAATATATTCATTTAATACATTTTAGGTTGAATTAAGGGTTTTTATTTGTCATGTGGAGAGATATGACATTGAGGTATGGTGACTATTACTTTTTCTATTTGTTTCATCCTTTAGATGAAAAAAATCACAATGTCTCTAAACAGAACCTTTTTACAGAGTATTTGTAACATATATCTAATTTATTAAATGATTGTGAGTGTTTGTAGTGACCCTCACATGTTGAAAACCAAATTCATGGGGTCCTCACCATGATTTCAACCATCCCCTTTAGGTTACCCATCAATTTAGGCATATTCTTCCTGTTCATATATATATGTAATTTACCTTGGTTATGAGTTTATCCCATGTTAAATGATTTAAATTGATATATTAATTAATAAGGTTGTTGAACCATTAATTGGATCACATTTATAGTGTTTACTATTTACTATAATGGTTTAACCAATGTGTAAATTCCACAGGCATTATTAATGAAATTTCTAGCTGATTTAAAGTCTTACTTATAGTACACATTCCATGTATATAAGTTATGATATTTTATGTTTCATTCTGAATGAAATATTAATTACATTTAACTATTTATGAATAATGGTTTTACACATTTACACCCCATTGTATGATGTTATGTTCTTTTTTATTTTATCAAAAACTTATGCAAAATTGTTTATTTATGATTAAATCATTGGTTTTGTAATAAAACCCATCCAATGGAGTTATTCTATAATATAAAATAAAAATATTGATTAGTGTTATTAGAATTTATTCGTTTCATTTGTATATAAATTTTTACATTTTTTGTTTTAAATTTTAAAGCATGATTAAATGGAATGCTTATTGGCTTCTCATATTAAATTGTCTACAATTACAGAAAATTTTTTAAATGATTTTCTTGATGGTTATTCCTATCTTTTGATAAGTTTCAATTACATTGAAATTTGAACTATTCCATTTTTTTAAAATTGAATTTTATATCTTGTTTAAAGGGTGACCAATTTTTTATAATATTTCCAATCATTGGTACGAAATTATATATTTATGAATTACCTCTATATATTACTTTCATACGTGGTTCACTTGATATTGGTCAGTGAGAGACCACGAGAACCTTATTATGGTTCTGTCGATGGACTCACTATTCCTGATTGGTTATGACCTGACATGTCGAGGGTTTTTCGTTGTCTTTTTTATGATACAGATTCCCAGGTAGTTTAATACTTCTTATTGATACTGGTTCTCTAATGGAGAAACTGTGGATGATCTAGTAGGAACATATTGTTATACCATGCCATAAGTGATAATTCTCCCCCAAACATGAGATCCCAATGATATACTCAGATTTTACCATGCCTCTCAACAATACATTGGATTCCCAAAGGTTCACCATAGATTGGATCAGTGGATTTTGTCTATATCAAAAGTAATGTTTCGCTACCTAGGATTCATATATATTTTTAGGAATGGTATCATAATCCACAACTAGAATTTATGGTCAAGAATGAATTTCCTGAATTATATTAGATCCATCTATTATTATTGTAATGATACAGAATGTTAACTTATGGTGTTTCTACTATACATTATTAGAAGATATGGGTGATAACAAGTGAAATAATGGTCAATCAGAAGAATAATCATGGGGTGATGAATTCTTGGATTGTAATTATTACTTGATAATTGGTATAGATATTCTATATTTCACATCTACACTTTATAGATATAATTATATGACTGATGTATGTGTTGTGAGATGGGTGTCTTCCTGGTAACCCATACCAACTTGAAATTGTTTTAATTTTTTGTCTCCTTGTTTTTATTTTTATATGGGGACCCTTATTATTTTTATAAATGAAATGAAAATGACTACAAAACATGGGTTCTTACCTACTGATATTATTATTTCAAACCCTACTCGAGTTTTGTATGATACTTGAGTATAATTTAGGATCACATGAATTGATAAAGGGAAGTGAACAAATTCAAATGATATACTCTTTTCATGGTGTATAAGATGGGGAATGTGGATTAAGGATTGATCCTATGATCGAGATATTGTGATAAAATTGTTGATACTATTTTTTTGTTTCTAATAACATGTTGTAGATGCTTGTACCCCTATTACCAAATAGTCTAATTTTTTATAGAGTCTTGACATCATCATCATCCTTTTTGGTATCTAGTATTACTATTCGACTTCCATAGTAATTTGGTTATTTTGCATTGGTTATTTATTTTATATTAGTAATTTGTAATTATTATTACACATCCAATACATATTATACATTTTTATTTATTTTTTATACCAAATATTGTGATGGAATACTCTCCCCATGGAATCACCCAAGGAGCTCTCAACTAGTTGGTAGCCTATGGAATTCAAGGAGATAAACTATATGATTTGTGGCCAACCTACATGGGTCTCAATTCTGGGGTACTCAATGAGGCATGGAACAAATATGTATTATATATTAATTTTTTCTTACAACATGGGTTAGAAAGTAGACTAGTGAATATGAATTTGGAATTTAACTTGTGCTTTGATGTTGCTTACTCATGAATAAGGGAACCCCATTTTACCATGGATTGGAATTGTGTTATTAATAATGCCATTGGTGGTTGATACAAATTCAACATTTGGTGATGTACATTTTTGTGTGGTTGTTGATATTGGTGTCATTGAGAAAATGTTTTTATTGGTGAGGCCTGGTAAAATGATGGTTTATCATTACAAGCATCATACTAGGAACTATAGGGATTAAAATGTGATGCATTTTTCCATTCAATATATTCTTTCTATATTCATTGACCTATTTTCTTGTGATTCCTACTATGTCTACTTGTTATATGGTGTTGTGCTAAATTTTTATTAATATATAGTTGATATTTTTTACTATGAAGGAGATTAATATTAATTGGGTGAAGTGGATTCCCAATTTAATGTTATATTTTAAATATATCCTTATAAATTTGAATGATGATTCACCTAACTAAAATAGCTAAAATTGAATTTAAATTTATAATTGAATAAATTAAATAAATACCACTTGTTGAAAAGAAATGAAACAAACATGTGAAATGGGAAGTAGGTTGAGTGCCTTGTGATCCCTCTGAAGTCCCTATTCATTCATATCTAGACAGACCTCATTGAGAATAATCTTAGTGTGTGATTATTTAGGGATGTCCATGTACTAGTCCACATTATTGTTTTCCTCTATTATTTTTCTTTTTTTAGGGATGCTTTGAACATTACATTCCTATTGAATTCGTGGGTTCCATTCTGAAAGTGATATAATATATTTTTCTGAGGTTTGTTCTTTATAA
Source organism: Viscum album (assembly GCA_963277665.1). Lineage (NCBI taxonomy): Eukaryota > Viridiplantae > Streptophyta > Magnoliopsida > Santalales > Viscaceae > Viscum > Viscum album. The sequence goes on from OY728146.1 coordinate 553,787,538, forward strand.
TTCTAGATATATTCAATTATGAAATAATCCTTTTTCTATGATAGAGAGTGGATATGACCATAGACCATAGGTTGTGGGATCTGTTCCACCTAGATTCCTCATGTAATTAATCCTACTAAACCTCCTACTAATCTTCAAATGGGAGCATATGCTCAGTTCATGGATTGTCTTATCAGGTTCATGAAGTCAGTTCATAATTGTTGAAGGCCTTCCCTAGCTATAAAATATCTTACACGAAACATTCATTAGTAGTATCCTCCCTCCTTTTCTAGGGATTGTGGTTATCATGATGTATAATCTGGGATAAAAGCTATGATAACTGTCTTCAACCATCTTAAGACACCTACATAGTGGTGGGTACCAAGAATGATATCTATATGCTTTGATACTCGGTCAATCATTGTTTAAATGCTGTTCATTAGTCATAGTGTTACCGAATTATTATTTTTACAGAATTCAATATGAAATTACATGATTACTTCTCCCCAGGAACACTGAGAGTGGAATACTCAAGGGTGTTCATATATCATTTGTAGAGATTAATAAAGGATATATATTATAATTGGTGTTCATTGTCTGATCATCTCCTATCATGGTCTATCCATGGTAAGGATAACCCAAAAATATTTAAACCCCTTTCTTATTCAATGAAAATAGTTCCCCTTTAGTGGTATCATTCGGGTTCCATATTCAAGTGTAGGTCTCTTGGTTGGAAAATGACAACCTTATTTTGAAGGTTGTAATTTTTTTGTCATTGTTTTGAGTATGATCATTTTGAAATTCTTGGTTCTTTTAGAATGAAAATTCAAAAGTTATGTTTTAGAACTTAGTATGTTGTGTGACCAATAGATTCTCCGAATTTTATTATTGGATGACCTAAAATATTGTCACTTTTCTCACTCATATGAGTAATGAGACTCTTTTGTTAATATTTTTAATGGCCAATAATATAATTTAATTCATATGGATGATAAAACCTATGCATAATATCCAAGATGTGATGTTTCTCATATAGTATAGTGGTAGTATGTGTCAATATATGTTGTACCCATTAACACATTGTTCAGTTGATTTTTATTTTACACCAAATGCCTTATCATGTGGGAACATGGTTTGAGATGCATCCTGGGATTTATTTGGTTTGAACATACAATATAATTCTTGAGTGGATAGTTATCTTGGTCTGTATGGGTTAACATTTTTCAATATTGTCGGCCACATCCAGAACCTGTAGTAGTGGTTAATAGATCATTTACAGTGAAGTGTGTTCCGTTATCAAAAAACCGGATAATAATAAAACTCTCGAGGTAAAAGTGTCTCATTGATTCTTGTTAAATGTATACTTCCAAGAAGAAGGAGCACAACCTAGATGACCATGACATTTTTTCAGCTTTATTTTATATGTGACTAGGGAGGGTGGGGTTCCAAAACTATTTGTTTTTTTCCATACATCACAACATTGAATAGTTGGCTATGAATAAAACCTTTGTAAAAAAAATTGTTAAGGATTGACATTATAGGATATGTTGGAACAATAATAGGATGCCTCACATTGTATGGTCCTTATAATTATTAAATAGAAATGATTAGGAAGGTGTATATACACATTTCTAAGAAATAATATATGTAATTGTTTGACTATCATTTCTTTTTCCATGACATAGTTGGTTTGAAAATGTACAGAGTCATATGCCCTTCTTATGGTGTAATTGAATCAACTCATTTTGATGTTCATTGAAATATTATTATATTATTATTTGACCAAGGAAAACTATTCTCATATCTGGGTATTTTTTTGGGATCACTGATCGGGATTTGGACATACTCTATTCTGAAATTCTAAAATGTTATTGGGATTTTTTGAGTGGTTTGATAAATTCCTTCTCTCAAAGGAATGGTTATTTTATTGGACTGGTTGATCCTACGCTCTACCTCTTATTTTCCCCAACTAGTAAATCCTTGGAAATAGTCATGAACACCATCCGTTCTCTTATTAACATAAGAACCAGGTTGTATCTTCTTGGGTTTAAATCAATATTATAGAGGTGAGGAACTTAACCTGATCCTAAGACACAATCATATGCCCTGAAGTGGATTACCTTAGTTGATATTTTCGAATTCTGTTTAGTAACTCTGAGTTTACCATAGTTTTATGAAGGGATGGGAAGTTAGGTTTTTAACGATGATGATCCAAATGTGTCAAACCATGGGGATGTTTCAATTATCACATCTAATCATCACATCTTATGCTGTATTTTTTTGCAAGAGACATCACCAAAAAGTAGGTTTCAAGCATTAGTGACTGTGATCTGAGATAATCACTAGATTATTTTGTTTAACATTCTCTGTATTTATCATTTGGTACATCATCACTATCATAGCTAGGCTTATCAGAAGTTGTATGCTTGTATATTCTTGGGAAATTATCCTCTTGTTTCATTTAATAGAGTTCAACTTTGACTCAGAAATTCAATTAGGTTTTGTTTTGTGTTCAGTTTTATGAGAATTGTAGGAATCCTCAATGAACATGTTAAAAGATAATTCCTACGTCCAGGATACCATTTTTCATAAATAAAAATTTATTTATAGAACCTGTGGTGAAGCGCCATGTGGCAGTTGGATGAGGATATGATGATGTCACCTTGTCTCTAGTACGAAGCACTCTGAAAATCTCCATCTACATGGTTTAGTTATAGTTTGGGTGTTAGTTTCAATTTTAACTCTTAGGTGTTATGTATGAAGTAAATATTGATGTTGTGTTAGGCGTTTGGAAATGAAAACCAACTATTTGAAAAAAATTCATGACCCTAGTTTGGGACTTGACATTTTCATTGTTCCCATGAACCTTTTCATGAGATTTGCATTGTGGGTAAAAGTGAAATTTTATTCACCCAGTTCACTTCCCTTTTTTATTTCCCCTTTCCATTAACTTTTTTTCACTTTCATTTCCTCCACCCAATTTAATCCCATTTTCTTCTTAGTGTGGTGCACGTCCTCCTGCACCCTCCATGTGTGGGGTGATTATGACCTATTAATGTTGGTTTTTTCATTTCTCCTCTACATCTCCTCTGATTTTTCAACAATTATATGATCTAGAATCCTCTTTATATATTATCCCTTCAAAAATCATTTATTTTATAATTCCTCCTCAGTCCATTGTGCAATATTTATGGATTATAATTTTGGAATATTTTGGGGGTCTCTTGAATATCAATATTTCATCATTTTTCTGTCGAATCAAGTAGTTTTATTTGGTGTGTAGAGTATTACGTCATTTAGGTAGCATGTGTACTTTGGCTTCCCATTGGTTTGTGGCTTATTTTATGCTGTTTCATTGTGCTTCTCTCTATAACCTTCTATCAAATCATTTATATCATATATTAAATAAATATTATTTCATTTTTGTTTATGTTCTGACTCTCTCATACATAGAAACCCATTCAGGGAGTGATTTCTTGTCCTTCAAACGCACTGTTCTATGCCCCATCCATTTAGGAATACATTTCCCATTATTTTAAATGTGAAATTGCATGTTTGTGTTACCTTATTTAAATGCTTTAAATTGATTAAATGAATCGTAAATGTTGTTTAACTGTGAGTTGTATCCATTTAATAATGTGTATTCTTATTTATAATGTTTTATACCATATATAAATTCAATATTCCTTACTTTTTAAATTCTTAAATACTTAAATTATTACTTTTATACAACATTCTATGTATATAATTGTTAATTTTTGGTGTTGTATTTGGAATTGAATATGCCTTAAATTTAAATTATTTTTCAGGTAGATTTTAAAACATCTTACCTTGTTTTATGATGTAACATTCTTATTTACATTATCTCATGATTATGATAACTAGATTGTTGATGAATAATGTCATCTTTTTATAATAAAATCCACCCAAAAAAGGATCATTGTCTCCTAAACTTGAAATATAGATTACTATTACTAGTATTTCTTGGATGCCTTGATATATAAACAGATCCAATTTTGTTTGGATTAAATTGAAAAGCATGACTAAATGGCAATATTTCTAGAACATTATATTAAATTTCATTTCATTACAATAAATTATTTAAATGCATATCTTATCCCTTATGACAAGCTTATTATAGATGTATATTATCATTCTATAAAAATTGATCCATTTTTAATGGATTAAAATTCAATTATTGTTTAATGGGTGATCACGTGAAATTAATATGAAACATTGTTGGAATAAAATTATATATTTATGAATTAGATATCTATATGGCCCTCTAGAATGGTTCACAAGATATGAGATGAGGATTGAGCATGGGAACCATATTAAAGGTCCATTGATGGACTCAACATGAATGATGGGTTATGACATGTCGTGTCTTGGGAGGAAATTCTTATTTTTTATAGAGGGCTTCTGAGGATGTTTTATTCACCTGATTGACAACATTTCACTAGGGGATCAATAGTGGAAGGACCCATTGGTATATATAGTTACCCCATTCTTTTAGAGATACTCACTACCATAAATTAGATACTTGGGATGGACTCAGTGTTTTTTATGCCTAATTTTGATTCCTGGGATTCTGAAAGTGTCACCTTGGACATCCTCTGAGGTATTAGTGTATATCATAAGTAAAGTAGAGTTACATGGGAATAATATAGATTCGAAGGGATGGGATAAAAATACACTAATAGAATTTATTGACATGTTTTAATTTCATGAATTATTTGGGAAGAACCTATTATCAATGTAAGTATATGGAATGTGCAGTTAATATGTTCCAGAAGTACTTTATTAGTACCCATGGGTGATGAAATGTAAAATTTACCCCATGCCAAAGAAAAATCATGGGGGTATGAATTCATGGATTTTTTTTCTTATGTCAGACCTTGTAGACATATTATTCAATGAACATGTAATTTTAAAGGCTTATGGCTTTTGATGAAGAATGTGGTACAAGAAGGTTGTCCAATTGGAATCATGGACAATGTTTTAATTATTTTGGTAATTTTTCTGCATCTTCTATTTATATATTGGAATAATTGTTTTTTTATATCACTAAATGGAAAAGACAAGACACCATGGGTGTCAAAATACTAGGATTATTCTCTCACACCCTAATCAGGAAGAATTTGGTACTCATGTAGACATTATTCTTATTGGTATGGATAACAGAAAGTGTGATGCTTCTATCACTTGAGTATTTCCTTACTAGTTATGTTGTAAGATAATGGACTGGGCCTATAATCATGATGTAATTAGAGTATATTTTTTGATTTTGTAGTTTATGATAGAATGTTGTATTTTCTTATACCCATGTTCTCATTCACACCATTTTTGTATAGACACATGACAACATCATCATAATTTTTTTGTCTAGCGTTATTACTAGACTTCTATAGTGATTTGATTATTCTTCATGAGTTATTTATTTTCTTTGGCTACTTTCAGCCTATTCCTAATCATCTTCTACTTATTATATATTTTTTACCATTGTGTTACACCTAATAATTTTAGGGCAATGATTCCCCATATGCACCCATAAGGCCCTTTATTTTAGTTGGTAGCCTCTCACTTTCAAGGAGATGGGCTTTAGGAATTTTTGCCCATAGTCTCAGGTCCTAGTTTTGTGGCACGTTGGGTGGGATGCTAATAAATTATAATATAAATTCGATAAAATTTAGTGGGGCGTGATTCCTATTCAATGTGTGTATTTATCTCATACGATTTGTAGTAAATTAAAAATTAATAATATTTTTAATTTATTGGATTAACTAATGTATTTCATGAATGGTTTCTCTGTCTTCCAATGATTCATGGATTTGTGTATTAAATAAATTTCATTCATAGTGATTGATATTTTTTATTGTGTCAATATAATATGGAAAAAATTGAGTTTCAATAATTGAATATTAAACATATTGGAAATATAGATAAGGGATACATTCGACCATGTTCAATAAAATGTTGTCAAAATTCATATTTATTAAGTATAAACATAGACATCTACAATTCATAATTTATTATAGGGAACTTAATATGATTAAAATGAGGACTAAATATCCATTTTCATTATTAGTGATGATTTTGATCTATTATATAATGTCCAATATTTTTTCATGAATTATATTCATCCTTCATACTATCATTTTTAGTTGAAATATTGATATATATTAATGATAACCCTACATATAAGGTATAAAGACTAGGAATTTATGGTGAATCTATATTGTATTTATAATTCCCCTGTCTCCTTAATTTATAGAATGAATATAATATTCATTAATTACCATTATCAGTTTGAATAAGTCTATATTAATGGTGTTATTATATATTATATGCGTAAGGAATATTCTATAAATCACATATTGATTATACGAATTAGCATAATGAATGATAATTTATTATGAACATTTACCTACTGTGAATTTTCTCCATATAATATTTCATTATTTATTCATGTAATATCATGTGAAGTTTATTGGTGGATCTATAAAAGATACAATTTATTGAACATTAGATTAGACTAAACATGTTCACCAAGATCAATAGTATTCTTGGTTGGTATGTATATACTCAACGTGTTGTGATTAATTTCTTATGTATTCATAATCCCCCAACTCTATAATCCTGAATGAGATTTATAGTCAACAAAAAAATAATTTAAATGGATGAATAATCATGTATAATGATATTTTAATAGATGATGTATCATTAAAATTTAATATTCAAGAAAATAATTACCTGAAACATGATTTTGAGTTTTTATTGGTAATATTTCCATTAAAAATATGAGAAAATTTCCTTTATAGAGAAACATTTGACAAATTTTTTAATAAAAAAACACTAAATTATATATTCACCTAGAAACAATTCAATATGATATAGAGAAGTTTCTTTTTGTTGTCTAATGATTAGTAATTCTCAAAATATTACCACCATGGGAAGGGGAAAAAGTTGGTGGATTCATTGGGTCAAAAACATCATGCAAAAATTCACATTGTAAGGATGAAATAATATAATATAATTATATAAATGAAAATGATGGACCTCAATACATAAATGAAAGGTGATAAATATTATATTTACCAAATTATTTTCAATCCATCTATCCATGTGAAAACTAAATATTTATATTGGAAATATGAAGATATATAATTGAATTTGAGAAATTTTATTCTGATCAACCATTATTTTGATGCAATGATAATGTTTAGAAACATGGGATTTGTCCCCTCAATACCATACATAAAGATAGAACAATTGGTTGAATATAATGTATCATCATTAATTATTCATCATGGATGTATGAGGATTTAGAAATATTTGAATGAATATTACAAATGTTAATCATACGAGAGTATATTGGGAAAATATCATCATAGAATTATATTTGTATGTCCATAACACATCTAAAGTCCATAATGTTATTTGGGTTTTAATTGTCCAGCCTATGAATTCATTAAAATTCTATTATAATAGATACATTTTACACATGATCTTACTCAAATGAAATATATTAATGAGCTTGTCATATTACATGAATACCACATTCTACTATATATGATCGAGGTCTATGGTTTACCAAAATGTCCTAGTGAAATATTTTGAAATATCTTGATATAGAGTTATGTTTCAAAACTACATATAATGCTCCAAATGATAGTAATTCCACGAGAAACATTGAAACATTGAATGATATCTACGTATCATGATTTAAAAGGTTTTTTTCATCAAGGTCATCCTCATATAGTGTTATCTTATAAGAATAATTTTCACTCATTGATTCATATCAATATTTATGAATCCCTCTCTTAAAACAAGTGTATAAATCAAGAATATAGGGATGAAGAAAGAGAAATAAATATATGGGGACCTATGATCACCTGTAAATACTATAAAATGTTATAAAAATTAAACATAACATGATGGTAGCTATGATATGATAAAAATGTTATGCATACAACATTAGGTGGGATCAAAAATTTGAATTTACCGAGAAGGTATTCCTATGAATTTATCAATGTAAAAGTATTTTGAGACTAAACATTAAGGAATATAGTATCCCTTTTTATATTGGTCTCTTAAATATTTTTAATCAATTATTGATTTTACATTATTTCTAGGTACTTCCAATGAACCACTCTCAGGTTCATGATGTATTCAATTTATCTATATTAACAAATTAAAACCCTAATCATTCACATAAACAAAAATTATATTTTCTACCACTGGATAATGATATTTACTATTATAAATAACAAATTTAAATGTCCGATTAATGTTATAAACTATTTCAGAGCAAGACTACTATCCTAGTTAATGATCATTGGAAGCTTTTAAAATTTTAATAAGCTAAATAGGGACCTGATGATGTGATAAAGAAAGACACTCCATATTTCTTATCTAGGTTATAAAATCTTATGGTTTATAACCATTTTATGGTTTATATAACATAACACCTCATAATTATAAAGCTATATCCATTTAATTAGCTATGAATTATTTGATATCATTCATTAAAAGAAACCCCAAGACAAAGTGAACCATGTTATAATATACATTTATGACCTTTTTGTAAGATTGGAACATATAAATATGATTAAACATATCCTTAAAAATAAGTTTCATGTTTTTATATAATTAAATTCATTTAAATATTAAAAATAAATTAGTATTCAATTTAACAATGTCATTTTATACGTTTAAAATATGATTTCTTCACAAAATTGATTATGTTTCAATTATTTTAAAGATATTATAAATTATTTATAAAAAAATTATAATTAATATTTTATAAAGGTCATTAAATTTTTCGATATCATCATATAAAAAATATTATTTGGTGATTTTTTAATATTTTTCTGAAAAAAATATTTTCCCATTGAATAGTATAAATATTGATTATATAGAAAATAGCAGTTCAATTTATGTATTTATAAAAGATAAACTTTTTTATGAATGTATTTTATAATTTAATCAAATTATTTTTAGATTAAATAATCCATTAATGTTAATTGTAATAAAAATTATGCTCAATTTTGTTATAAAAACAAATGTGTACTAAAAATTGCATTTTTTTGAGAAAACTAAATATCATCAAGGTTTTCATATTTATTTTTGACAAAAAATATTCAAAATAATTTTATTGATAAAATATATTAAATATTTTTAATTAATATTGAATATTTTTTCTATGACTCCATGTTAATTTTGGTTCATAGTGAATAGTGAAAATTTTAAAAATTTGCTACAATGGTCTTGGTCAAAATGTGATTCCTTTTGAATGTTAAAATAATGTTAAGAGATATATTTCAAATTAAAAATTTCAAAATAATATTTCATGGATATATTAAGATCCTATATTATTCAAAATTAATGTCTCTATACATTTGGAATCATTTTTCTCATAATACATTATTATATTTGAGTCTGTTATGAAATACAACACATGTCATTTCCCTCACTAATAAAAGGAAAACTACACTCCACATAAATTCAAGAATTTATTGGTTACTATGTCATCCAATAATTGAGACAATAAATTATTAAAATACCTTTAAAAATATATTAGTTCCATTTTATTCATAAAATCATATTTTCAAATCATAATATGTATATTATATGATGTATCTCAAAAAAAATCTATAATGATTAACTGATATATTTCAATTTTTTTATTATTCAACCCTCTATAAAAATATTGCATTCATAAGGACATGATAAATTCAATATAATTAATATAATTTGATTTTATTATGATGAGGGAATATCCTTTTTCCACCTCTTTCCCAACAAATGGGAAATTAAAGTATATTTCAAATGCACATATGGACTAGAACCTCTATATAATGGTAAGATTAATTTTCTATCACTGCATCACATGGATAATTATAAGGATAATTTTATAATTATTATTGATATATATGATATACTTATGTTTCCATAATCATAAATCACATAATATCATACATTATATATTTTCATTAAAAAAATAAAACGTTGTGTGTTTGTATATAAAAACAACCATCATTATAAATCGTGTAAATCATTTTTTTATTTATATTTGTAATGGATGATTATATATAATTATATAGTAAATATATATTATATTTATATCATAATTAAAATTATAGAGATTATGTAACTATTATCATGGTATATGTACGAGAAATTCAAAACTAAATATTTCATGAAACATGAAATATGTAACACCTTGGAATGATGATTTTAATGAATTATTTTTAGAAAATGGGTGTCAAAATTTTATAATTTTACCATATATGGAAAACATGTCTGTAAATTATTCCAATATAGTATTTCAATAAATTTAAATTTATAATATAAGACATTAGAGTTTAAAAATATAATGTTGAACCTAAGGTAAGGAATTTCGGTTATAATGACATTTTTAATGTGATTGTCAATACATAAATATGATATAATAAAATTACATGATATTTTTATATGATGTTTTAATTTATTTTGATTATTTATATTTATAATTTATTTTTTAATTTCTTGGTATTTTCCTATATTTAATTACTTATGAGATTAAATAATGTTTTCAAGGAAAACCCAAAATTAATTATTTATTCATTCCAAAATAGTTTTTCTTCTACATCAATTTTTTATAAAAAAATACTAGAATTTATTTAATAATATTTATTGATTATTTTAATTCATTTTAATCAGGTTTAAATTTATATTAAGCATTATAAATGAATTTTTTTATTATTTTCATAAATATATATAGTTATCTTTTTACAGAAAATATGAATGGTTTTCTTAACAGAAAATGAAATGAATGAATTTTTCAATATAATGATAATTAAATTATTTTAAGAATCATTAAATATTAAAAGATTCATTTATATGAAAAACATTTCGTTTATAATTTCTACTTTTTTTAGATTATTAATATATGATTTAAAAATTAAATATTATTTTCATCCAAAAATGTTTTTAGTACTATTTAATGATTATTTTAACTCTAGGATAAAATACATAATTTTAATTTTGTTAAACTAATGTAATTATTTTATTTTCAATTGCCTATTTGATCACTATTTTTGTTGTTTTTTAATGTTTGGATACATAGATGAGACCCATTTTATTTTCCATTGGAAAATTTAAGTTGATTATTTTCATGATTTTCATTAATAGATCAAAATGTATTTTGAATATGCAACGAGTGGGTTGGAAATAATATAGACCTACAATAAATTGGGTAAAAATTGTTGTTTTCTGAGCTCAAAGGGTGTGTAGGTGGTTATCCCAATCATGAATAAGGGGGTACACAAGAGTTTATCGAAATCACAAAAGATGGAACAAAAGAAGTAATTACATACATGATGAAGGTACATGGGTGATTAAATTAATACTAATATGTGATGAATGCCTCATTTGGTAGCCTTGAAAAATGTTATTTATGATTATGATATGCCAAAACTTATTCAACATTTTCTGAAATTATTTTTTTCTATGGTTGTTCTTTAATAGATCATATTCATTAATTACTTTATGATTTATGTCTTATTATGTTCCATACTTTTTGAAATTACTCTGGGTTAACAATTATGAATTAGGGGTTATGGTTTTAGAAGGGTATTCTTAGGTTATAATACCCATATACACATTATTTAATCAAATTATTATTTAAATATATCATGTTTAACATTAAATAAAATTTGAGATAACCTTTTATTATTTTTCATTTCTCTAGGATATGAAGAATTGTTTTATTTATAATAGGTATTAGAATGGTTCAATATGTGAGTAAATTATTTGGAAATGATTTTGTTGTTTTATATAGTAGTTTTATAGGTTTAAATGAATACATTGATGATAACAAATTACAGTTCGTGCATTTATTTTATTGATATGAAATGAATATACATCTAATAAGATTTAGTATATCGTTATGAAATGTATGTATGAAATAACTGTAGAGAGATAAAAAATTATCTATTATCTAACTTAGTTTAGAACATTATTGGTTTTTGGTAATTGATGAAATATAATAAATGACAATTGTTTCAAAATTGGTGTGGCTATTTTTATTTTATAGTTATGTGCATTGGTTTAAAAATATCACCTTCTATATTTAATTTTCAAATTAATATTGTATTGTCATAATATTTTGCTAAATATATGGCCAAATTTATTGATTGTAACATATTATATTAAGAAAACAATGAGTTTTTTTTGAAAAAATAATATATTATTTTATATATAATTAATGATGTTAATTTGAATGGAAAATTATGTTTATGTGTATTCTTATTATAGTATAGTTCATTAAATTTGAATATTTTATTTGATTCTATCATAATAGTTTATCATACTAAAAAAGGTGGTCAAAGAATATATCAAACATACTAATTACTATTAGATTCCTATTTTTTATTGATAAATGAGTTATTTCGATGCGTTTTTGAAAACAATAATTGTTTTCTATCTAAAAGTCCATGTTAATTATATATGGGGTAATATTAATTTGAATAAGGGACTGTGATTACTATTTTTTGGTTAAAAATATTTTTTCTCATTGTCTAAATTTTCACTTTCCAGGAAAAAATTGAGACTTTTTCTTCAATAATTGTTCGTTATTAAAGCTACATGGATGTGTTTTGGCGAAAATGATCAAGTAATTATATATGTATCCTGATAATTAAATTATCATGAAAAAAATTATCAAAAACAATATATTGAACACACAATTTTATATGTTTCTTTAAATAAATTTATATATCATTTATATGGGGTAAATGTGATACAAATATATATGTATAACATAAAATATTAAATTATCTATTATCTCAAATAAAGTTAACCATGATTTAGAGACGATTTTTTAAATGATAAAAGATATTGATTTTACAACTCACTATCATCAACATAAATTAAAAAATGTATCACATTATTTGATTCAAATGAATATAACATAATTAACCATGTTATTCTTGTATCAATAATAGCTAATTAAGGATTTAATTTTATTATAACTTGGAGACATTTAATAAAAAATTAATTTTCATCTGGCTAATGTAACTGTAAAATACAAAATTCTAGAATGAATTATATACTCTTAAAAATAAAATCATGATATACAAAAAATAATATATCTAATTACTGAAGGAATGATTATTGAGTATAATATGAAAAAAATAAGGTTGTATAATAATTGGAAAGAGGTTATGTGTGTTAGGGTTCTCTCAATAAAATATAGAATACTTGAGTGAGGATAAAAAATCATTGAATTGTTTTCATATTTGTTACACTAATATATATATATTTATATATAATTAGATTTTATTTCTGAAATGGAATAAAGAATGATTTTTCTGATTATACCTTGAAATGTTTATTTTATCCAACGGTTAACCCGAAATGATTTAAAAAATTATTAATTAATCCATTATAAATGTCAGAATAGAAATAGACTCACATATCAGTTGATTTATTGGTGGTGTTACCTAATATATCTCAACATAAAAATGTTATATTGGTTATAGATGACCGGTTTACTAAAAAACATTTGTTTTTCATTCAATACATTATGATATGTATTTAGATAACATTACATGAAATTTACGTATATATGTAATTAATTTATATAAATTTCTAAACTATTAAATTTTATCAAGATCTGTTATTTATTACAACTTATATATGACACTTATGTTTTCATTGTCCACTATTTTATGTTTTATTATTGATTTCTATCCATAATCTAAAAATTTATTTTCAATGATAATTCCAAAATTTGTGGAAATAATCTGATCTTTCTCATCAAATTATCATGGTGGATGGGGTGAACACATTTCATTAGTTGAATTTTATTATAATAATATATTTTATTCAAATATTAAAATGGATCCAATTCATGATTTATATGGTAGTATATGATAGTCCATTCCATATTTTGATGAAGTCGTGGAGATAAAATTGTGAAGGCATGAATTGGAATTAGAGATATAAAAAAAAGAACAAAAGATTATTCACGTTGTGATGGTATATTAGAGAAGATAAGTGATCAATGTAGATGACTTCAGTAATGATATTTTATTATAGAAAGGGGTCAATGTTTTAAAATGTATTAATGGAAATGTGTTATGAGTTTTAGTAACAGATGGAAATTAAGCCTATTGTTTGACTACCTATGTTGAATTATTATGGATGTTTTATTAACAATATAACATGTAAGAATTCCAATAATTTAATCTCAACTACAAGATATGTGTGACACCACAAAATTTGAACGGAATACTATGATAAATATATTTCATAATGTGAAACACTGAACATTACCTGAATTGAGGTAATCTTTAAAAATATGATTATTAAAATGTTACAATTATAATCTAGAAATTAAATTGGTAGTCATTAATAGTAAAAATAGTGTTATGAATAATATGTATATAGTTTTTATATAATGAAATTCAATGGAATTATTTATAACAATGAAATATTCAATTTTTTGGTAAATTCATTTTCTCTTTAAAACATATATTTTCTAAAAATATTATTTTTATTAATATTTTTAGAAAACATTGTAATTAATAAATATAAAATATTGAAATTTTACATAATGTAAATTTTATATATTTTAAATCAATATATAAAATTAGTTTATGGTGAATTTTTTTTCATTTTCAAAATAGAATATTTTTTTGTGAATTTTGAAAATACATAGGTTTGTGAAATTATAATCTACATTCATTTAAAAGTACCTTCATGAATTTAATTCAAACACAGATTAGCATTAATTTTCTTCATTCTGATATAATCTAATTAATTACACATCAATTAGAAATATACATGATTGTAGAGTTTGTTTAATTTTTTGGTTTAAAACACGTTAATCTAAGTACATTTTTTCATCACGTTTTATGACTTTATATGTAATTTTATTTCAACTACTACTACAAATTTAATCAAGAAAATTTTATTCCATATCTGGAAAAAAGAGTTTCAAAATTTTAAAAATTTTCAATTTTCTTTTTTCATTATTAATATTAGTTGTAGTAAATAATATTCGATCCATTATTATTAAATCACATATTTATTATCAAACATTATCTCACAAGTCATAATAATATCACTAAAACATTTATTTATTTATTTATTATGTGTCCTTAGATAAATTCCATATATATTATAAAATTGTGACCATTTCTTATCAATTTCTTTTTACAATTGAAAATTATGTGAATCTAAAAAATGAATTTATATAAACTCTCAATACCATTGTTTTAATATCATTAAATTTTTTTCATGTTGATATATAGAGATTCTATTTTGATAAAAATAGTTATTTTAAATAATAATTATTTTTTAATCTGGTGAAATACTTTTTAATTTTTTATGAAAACATAACTACTATATTTTATTATTTGGTGCTGAAACAATGCTTCTTCAAGTACTAGAAAAATAAAATATATGATTTATTAAAACCACAAATTTATTAAATTATTGATAAATTGTTATTGTAGATGAATTTATTAGATAAATATAACATATTATTTTTAGTTTTAATCATTATATTAAACTTAAAATATTATATAGATTTTATTAAATTAAAACTATGTGACATGTCCCTAAAATGACATTCATGGTATATTATGTTAAATAATATTTCATTTAATAACATAAAATTCATATAATTACCCAACTAATGGGTATATCTAAAATAATATAATCAAGTATAAATTTATGGTTCACTTTTACATTTATATTATATTTTTAACCCTAATGATTAAACCCCATTGAAATTGTTGGTATCGTCAAAAGGGTTATTGAAATTAAAAACTAAGAGATAATGGTTAAAAATATTCCTAAACATATAGAAATATATATTTTATAATTTATGAGAATATTTATACTCATAAAATCATTTATTTTAAATATTTAAATTTCATTTCCCTTTCCTTATAAAATTAATTTATATTAGTTTAATAATTTATAAAATTCTTTCGGATCCCCTCCCGAAACATATAAAAAAGTAAAATTGATCATCTCAACCTCATTGATTTTTTGTACCCCATTTTATCGAAGACCTACGCAAATATCTCCCATTAATATCCAATCATAACATTGAGGTCTCATCCTAAATCAAATGAATACCATGAATTTTTTATGGTTATGCTAAAGGGGTTACCTGGTTAGATGGAATAAGACTAAAAGAACTATTAAATGATTACTTATTATTATACATTCATAAAATATTTTGTACCCATGATGAAAATGAAACATAATTACAATTTATCTAGAAAATAGTTTTTTATTTCCATCCATTTTCATTCTCATTTTCTATACTATTAGAAAGGAAAACCCCCACTGTTGTGTACATGTAAATTACATTCTTCGTGAAGTAATGTAGTAAATTTTTTGATGACTACCTGACATAATTATTTATAATGAAGAAATATATATAAGTAATTATATTATATTATATATAGAATTATAATTTTTTAAAGACAATATATCATTTATTTTCTAAATATTCCATCAATTGGTAAATGAAAACATTGTTTGTGAATAAATTTTGATTTCCACCTCCATGAATTAATGTGAAGTGTTTTTCATTTATTTATTTTATGAATATTTATAAAATTTAATATAAAAATAAAAAATAATAATTTTAGGATATTTATTTTTTGTATGATGGAATAATTACTTTTTTGACCATAGTCAATAGACCGAAGTCATTTTTTTAATCTAAACCAAACTTCCTAAATATACATGATATGAGATTAACCAATCAATTAATTATATATTACAATAATGTAAATCTATAAAATAGTTTATTTATAAGTTAATAAACATAAATAAGGTTCATAAACATGTAAATTATTTATATAATTTTAATATATATTAGTAAATGGATATATATATTTATAATGTCTCGATAAAAGTGAATTTATCTAAATTTCTTATCGTTGAGGGATATTTTAATGTTACTCAACTAATTTATATTAAATAGTTTATATTATATCAATTTTAAATTATATATCATGAATCCTTCATTATTACTTGTATTTTATAATAAATTGAAATTATTTCTTCATAATGGATCTAACTTGACAAATACGATGTGGTTAGGGGTTTCATAATTTAATTTCTATTAATTGGATTATACTTCACCTTAAATAACTATTTTATGAAAATAATATGTCTAAAATGAACTATGATTTCATAATGATTTATTTTTGATTCATTATCTTTTTCATAAATTTTTACAAATTGTTTTTCATTGATTAATTATATTATCAATTATGTGATATTTGTTTTGATTAGATATATCAAAAATGTTTCATCGAGACTAATATTATAATTTCTAATTAATTAATTTAATAAATTGAGAATTCTTAAAACTGATATATTATATCATTAATGAATATAGGATCACAGAATTTAATTTTCATTTATTTTTAATCTTTTATGATTTATTAATTAAAAAATTATTACTGTTCTAAGGGTTTTCATTTTTTCAACAATGCATTAACATAATATTCATGTTATCCACCATAATGTTTTTATTTGTGTTAATAAATAACCAATTTATGTGTTTAAAATTATTATTTAATTGAAATTATGGGTTTTACATAATAATTTAATGTTCCTCCATTCCATATATTTTGGTTATATCCTTACCCCAGTTTCAAAGATGACCCATCTGAAACATACTTCTTTGAAATATGTTTTTATTGTTGAAACTATACACATTTATACATTATATAAAACTAATATTGAAATATAATATAATTAATATTATTATATTCAAGGTATTTAATGTTCAATCATATTTTCTTTCATTCAAATGGGGTTTTTTTCATAAAACAATGTTAAATTATTTCTTTTGTTAAAAAGATTATTTTAATGATATAAAATAAATATAAAAAACTATCACAAAATCTTCTTTAACATATTTAAATAATATTTATTTCAAAAAATTAATGATTTAAATTTTTTTTCTAAATTTTTTTACCCATTCTAAAACATTTAAAAAACAAATTTCATAATATTTTTTTGTAAGGTTCAATTTTAACTCCCAATATAAATGTTTAAATAGAATTATTATTATTAATTTTTATAACCTCAAAAGATATTCTTGCATACCTGAATATAATTTATTTTGTTGAATTATTTTATATTTCTAATTTTACATAAATGGAAAATATGTTTCTAAATATTATATATATTTTAATAAATTATATCGAAAAGGACAGGGTATTTTACCTTATTTTCAATTTAGGGATTTAAATGTTATTATAGTGAAATTTTAATCCTTATATACCATATTTAACTATTCTTCTACATAATTGGGAATATTATTATATGATGCCATATTTCCACATTATATTGATGTATTTCAACAATTTATTTATTAATATTGTCATGATAAATTCTTATTTTACTTGGGTTAGTCAATTTATAAAAGACTACATGATTTTTTAAAAATATTGATGATGAAAATGAATGGTTTCATGTGTTATATTAATGTATGTTATATAAATATTGAATATGATGATAGGTGATAATGGTGAATCATTCGTGATAGTTAATCCCCATATAACTTATATGACAGGTGATCCTGATAAATCATATAAGGCATATTTGCTCGATATAGATCAAAAATTTACGGGGAACTATTATTTATCTTTAATGGAAAGAATGAGTTAGTTGACATGGGATATTTATCATATGGATTTATTTTCTATCTGGTTACTTCATACATGACTGAATGTAGGTTTTTATGCTAATGTTTCAAGAAACAAACATGATTTCCCCAAGATTGCTGTTGAATTTTAGAGGTAATTATGATCAAGATTGATATCACACGGACTATGATTATTGATTCATATAAATATTTCCATTATAATGATTTATTCTTTATCATTTTTATAATTTTATACTTTTTATTGGTATGAATTATCTTATGGTATACTCATGATATTCTATTACTTCATTAACCTATTATAATTAGTGATAATATTAAAATTTTAATGTTTATGTCTACCATTACTCAAAATTTGTTATTTTCAATTTTAGGTTTGTTTTCCTTATAGTATAAAGATTAATTTTTTATTAATTTTTTCTCGAAAAGTTTTATGACTTTTGAATTTTATGAGTGATATTATAGACTCAATCCAGATTAATAAAATATGGGTACAGTAAAATTTTACAATTGACGTAATCGGTATTGTTATGTAATTGTTTGTCCTAATTATATATATTTATTAACCTAAAAGGTCTTTAATTTTTTTATTGATCCAATACTTACCCATGATGATGTATATTCTGGATGAATAAAATTAAAACACGTTAATCAGTATCAACGTCAAAAAATCATATATTATTCTCATAGAACTGAATCCTAGAGTGTGGTTTGTGTGCTATTATATTTTTTATAATATAATGATTTATATAAATTTGGAGATTAATATGTTGATATGTGAGTTTAAATTATAACAAACAGATACAATCATGGGTTTACATTATTACGATATATCATAATTTAAAATGTATAGATAATACTTTTGAGGATTTATGGTTTAGGACATTCATGTGATGAATGATATTTTGTAAATGTTTTACATTGGTGATATATATATATATGAACCATTGTATTTAAACAAAGAATTATCTTAAATGATATTTATTAGAGCTCTTTGTTTTTATGATAAAAGGTGTGAGTATAACTTATTGGTTAAAATAGTAATTAATTTTGTGGTTATCGAGGTTAACTACGATTAGGAGTAATTTTATTATAGAATGACATATGTATAATGAACTATGTAATTATTAAATTTTAGAGATTAATGTATTATATATTCAAATGAATGTTTGTTCATTTAGGATATTTTATTACATTTTTTCACATGTTTTTTTGTTAATGTTTGATGATAGGAGGAATAAATTTTAATATTTTTATAGATCATGAGATCTACGGAATTTTTTTTACTCTTATATGAAAAATACATCCTAAATATTAATTTTAGTTAATAAAAGATTCAATAGAAGTGGGAAATGATATAAGTATAATACAAGGATGGAATTGTTCTTATGAAATTGTAGAAAATTATATAATTATATTTCGTTACATATTTAGTTATGATGGTAGAATAATTCCTAAACTCTTGGAAAATTATCTTGAAAAAAAAAATCTTATTTACTTCCTTTTGAACGAATTGATGTTTCTATCATTTCCTTTTTGATTTATTGTTTTGTAATCATTTACTCTTTCAGGACTAAATTTTTTATCACATTCCATTATTTCATTTTCAAATTTCTCCTCTGTGTCATTAATTCAATTTTCACTAATTCTCTCTTATTTACAAACCATGTAATTTTCTATTCCAAATAACTTTCTTATAACTTGTTATTTCTTTTCAGAATTATTTCATATTATCATATTTCATGATTTGGCTTTTTAAAACACATTCACATGTGAAATACATTATTATTGTGATCTTTTTAACACATGGAGGAAGAAATTTATTTATCTTAGTTATAATGTAATAGTTCTATATTTTATGTGAGTATAATTATTTATTTCTTTATTAACAAGAAATGAAGATAAATAAAATGGTTGCTATATAAATTAAAAATATAATTACTTAAATGGGACCTTTATAATATTACCATAAAATATGAATCAAAGAATAATGTTAATAGAATTATAAATATTATTTATAAAGGTTTTACATAATAAAAATGTTTTTATTTATTCATATAAAATCATTACTCATTTTTTAGTGAATTCATTTAATTCATCCAAAATACATCATCTTTAAAAATTCATTTTTATTTTTTTTGAAAAATAATCATTATTTATTTCTAATATTTTATTAAAAATCTAATTTATCAAAAAGAAACAAACTATTTAAAATATTACATCAATAATATCATACCAATAAAATCAGGAGGCAGGTGAAACTGCTTCTTTAAAAAATATATTAAAAATAAAATGTAGTCGTACAAACAATGCTAGAAAGGATCTTTACAGAAACATGTGTAAACATTGCCACATGAATCATCTTGGAAAAATATTTCAAAAAATTTAGGTGCAACAAAGGACTAGTAGGAACATACCTCCATAATAGACTACTTCGAGAGGGTATCCACGACATGATTTTCTTCACGATAGACATGAATAACTTCAATAAAGATGGATTGTACAAGGCGGAAGCATTATAACCACTCTAAAAGCATCCTCCATGGCACATTAAGGGACCAATATTGAAGGATTTGAACAGAAATGGATGATTCAGACTGAATCTAGATTTCATTCCATCTATGGAGAATAGCGTACCAGATGGATTTGATCATAGCCCATTACTCTGCCTCTAGAGAAAAATCATTCCCAATGTAATGGAAAACACATCCTTTGGCAAAACCTCTATTAGTACAGAAAAGATCTCCGAAACCAGCCAGACCAGGAGCTCTAGATGCTACACCATCAACATTATCCTTCATCCAACGTGATATAGGTGGAATCTGTCCAATATATTTTAGCATTAGTGGTTTCCATTCCCTTCCATTAACACCAATATATCTTAATAATATTAAGTCTAAAATGTAATTTTTCGTGCCACCAGTTTGAATGAATGTGGCCGCTCGCACTACTGAATGAATTGCCAAAATAGTACTATGATATGAGGGAACATAATTATTGATGAAAATATCATTTCTAGACTTCCATATGTAAGAAAACTGACTGGAAACAGCAGCATACAACAAGGCATGTATGCTCACTGAATTCTGCACTATGTAGTGAGAAAAGCATATTCTATATAGAGTCTAAGGATATCCTGCTCTGAAAAATGGCCTAAAAATATTTCCAAATTTTGGAAGAAAAACTGCATGAAATAATTATGTGCTCATCAGATTCTGCATCATGAAAACAAATTATGTAGACAGATGCTAGATTTACTCCAGCCCTTTGTAAAGAAGTTTGAAGAGGGAGCCTTTTCTTCCAAATTCTCTATATGATCAGAGAATCTATTGGAGGGATAAACGGATTATGGAAGGCAGTAATCCATAATGGTGGTTGTATGGAGGGACCACATAATACATTATAACATTCATTTGTAGTGAAGATTCCATTCATGTTCGGCATCTAGATGAAATGATCAGTCTCATGAAAACTTTATATTAAAATTTCAGAATCCATCTGACTAGAAATATTGTGTATAGGTGAAGGGTTCCTAGGATATTCAATGATGGTCAAACTCCTCAAATTAGTGGGGATACTAATATATTCAGAAATAGTCGGGAAATCCAATGAGTAGTCCAGAAATTAATAGTAGAGTTTTTAGACACGATCCATTTTGAAGATATCATTAACTCAGAAGAAGCCCTCCTAATCGCAATCCAAATAGAAGATCAATGATATGTTGAATGACCATTATGCAATTTATCAATGAATCTGAGTGTGAAAAAATCCATGGAACTATATGAAAAGTTTATTAAATCCCAGGTGATCTTATCAATCAAGGTTTCATTAAAAAGATGAATGTCTTTCACACCCATTACACCCATCTGAATGGGTCTAATGCAATCTTTCCAAGCCACAGTGACCATCTTTCATTCATGCATAGAACCAGTCCAAACAAAATTTCTAATTTTACAAACAATCTCATTGATCAAAGATCTGGGCCAATAATAAATTGAGAAGGAATATACAAACAATGAAGTTATAATACATTATATTTGTTTGAGTTCTATTTTTGAATGAATTTATTTTTTTTGAAAAAATGTTTCATACTGTGTTTAATGCATTTGGGTTAAAAATTAGTTCATCCAATTAGATATTAAATTGTGAAAAGTGAACTTAATATTTCAATAAAGATGATTCCATTTCATAAATATTATTCTTTTTGATAAAGGATATTATGAATAGTAATTATAGGAAATATTTTTCACCTCTATAAGGGTATATCCAGTTACTAAAGGTAAAAATAATGTGTTAAGGCATAAAAATACACCAAAAGGTTTATTTATACAATATTTTATATTTTATTAAACCATTATAATAAATATTCATTAAATGTGGCATTTTATTCCCACATTCATTAGATAATGACCTTAATATAATTTTAAATAATTAATAAAAATAAAATGCGACAATTTATATTTTAATAGAATTAATTTTTTTTAATTATTATAAAATGAATTTATTTTCCGTTATGTGTATTTATTTTAAATATGATGAAATTTTTTTATTATATAAATTTATTATTACTTTATGATAAAGAAATAATAACCTTAAATTCTTAGGCAACACCAATGGAGTGCTTGTAAAAATAGTGTGAAAATCAAGTAATTGGTTTAAAAAAACAGTAAACTTATTAAAATATCAATGGATTATTTTATTACATGTATTTTTAAGGTGTATAATACATTATTTTTATTTTTATTTTGTTTATAATAAAATTTTAATACTCTATGTCATTAAATTTAAACTATTTTAATAGTTCAAAAAATTTATTTTTTTGTAAATTCTATTAAATAATATCTATTTAATAATTTTACATTCATATAAATGTTATCAATAGTGTAAAGAATTTAATGTGGTCTATAATATAAAATTTTATTACATATGGTTCACATTTCATTTTATTGTAACATTAAATATCCTTAAAGTGAAAAAACCATTAATATTGTTATAACTATCAAAATGGTTAATATGAGGTAAAAATAATATATTAGAGTTAAAATACCTGATAACAATTTATATCAGTTATTTAATGAGACAATATTGATGAAACCTCATTATATTATTTAAATATATAAATTATATCGATTTTTTCATGATAATAGATTTCTATAATATTATTATTTTATGAAATATTATGGGTTCCCCTCCCATCAATTATAAAAGAGAACCTCTTATCCAATATTTCTTGACTATTATGAGGTCTCCATTATTTATAATAGCTAATATATCACCTTAATCTCTTCCCATTTATGTGAGGTCTTATTTTTACCAAATGGATAACCAAGAGAGGTTCATTTTTTAGCCGAAGCTGTTATTCCACAAGATGGTATAACCCCTAATCTAACAACCCAGTTAATTATTGAATAATCCATCTTCATATTTATTAATATTTCTTAATAATATATAAATTTTTATTTAAGTGGGAATTCTTTTCAGATATATTACCAGATACACAACAACGAGTTTCTATGAAATATTACATTGCACACAATACAATGTTGTACTGAAAAAAATATAATAAAAATAATTATAATATTATTATAAATGGATGTTCATGCCTGTCCATTTCATTAGAGATAATGAATATAAATTAATAATGTATGATTACAAAAGATTGTTAAATGTTTTTACATTTATACAATAAATTTTAGAGTCATAAAATTAGAATGAATGTAATTTTTAGCATAAAATACTCTAATATTTTTAAAATGTAGTTTTACCACCGTTTGATGGAGACAACTTTTCAAGTATAGTATTTTTTACTTTTATATGTCCAATTTGACAAAAATAAACTTCTTTTTTAAAATAGGGACATCAAAAACAACAATGGTTTAATTTTTTAATTTTTGTGAAAAAATTGATTTTTTATTAAATAGTCAAAAATACTGGATATTTATTCAAAATTAGATTTTCCTCTCATTAATTTAAATAGATATATTATCTTTTTGTTTTTTTAGAAATGTAATTGTATTATTTTTTTTCGTTTAAAACATTTTTTGTCATTTTTAGTAATTTCACCTTTAAATCAAAATAAACATATGGCATTCTTTAATGGTTTTTACTTCTTAAAAACACAGTTTCTTGTTATGACATAATGAATTATTTTTAAATAAATTAATGAAAATTATGTGTTTTGAATTTCGAATAATAGATCCAATATATGTAACAATAATTTTGAGATTATGTAAATAGGTATCTCTTATTTTATAGACATTATGAATATTGTATTTTGAAATATTATTATTTTCCAAAGTTAATTGGTTAATTAAGTAAACAAGTTAAAAAAAAATATAATAATATTATAAAAATACCCTAAAACATGTCCTAATATTACTTTATGAGTAATGGCATAAAAAAATATTCAAGAATATCTTTTGTCATCTGGGAGCCACATGGGTGTGATAATGACATGATATAATATTTAAATTAATGTAAATAGAAATGTATAAAAAACTTGCATATTTTTACAAAATAAATTTTAATAGAGAGTAATATAATGGATATATTAATTCTAATTATAAATATAAATATTTTTCATACATCATGGATCTTTATTTATAAATTGTATTCATTAAATAAATAAATTTACATTAGACTCAATGATGATGTAGTGATTACCTTACTAATGAATGATTCAAATAGATGATATTATAATTATTAAGATATATGTAATATGAAAATTTTGATACCATCCACAAATTTCTTGGGTGATTATGACATGATATATTTTATTTAGATTATTTTTTTTAATGAATCATGTTTTTACGGATTTAACAAAAATCAATTACTAAATAGTGACAAAATTTACATAATTGAGTTTTTAAAACAAAAACTATTTTCATTAATTATATAACTGTCATAAAAAATATAGTATTCCTGAAAAATGGCTTATATAATGTTACAAATGTCATTAATGGTACAAATGAACTTCTATTGGCACATTATTATTACTAAATTAACCATATATTTTAAAAATACAAGAAGACATGATAAGAGTAAATTTATTTGACGTTGGGATAAATCCAAAAGAGAAGGTTATATTTGTTACATAAACATGTATAAGCCTTATTAGATGAGATTATTTCAACCCATACTCATATAATACTTAAAATATATCACATTAGAGCTATTAATGTTCAAAAATAAATTTATAATAAAATAATATTTAAGAATTTCCTCAAGTACTGCACTTCCCTTTTATAAAATGCCACAACTTCTACCCCAATAATCACACATCTAAATACAATTTTATCATCCAAATTCTAATCAAATTAGTTCCAAAAATACATCACCTTTTCTTATAATCCTTACCATTAGATAAAAGAATTAAAAGAATTCATTTTGGTCTATATAAAAAGGAGTTACCGGAATTCGAGGAAATGTCTTCTCTCAAGCACCACTTGTTTATTTTATTTCTACAAACCCATAACCTGTATTTTTTCTATTATTTATTTACCACACAAGTATACTCCATATACAAGGATTTTTTTTCCTATGGGTTATATCTACAATTATAGAGACCACTATCTAATGGATATAGAACATATGATTTCATGGTACAACAAACTACTGCCACTGAAAATAATGATTGTTCAATTTTCACATACCACCTATAATGGTGTCCATAATGATGTAATTGTATATATAGATGATATATATTATATTTATATTGTATCTCTTCTTCTATAATTTATATTTAGAACATTCTTTTATTGTTTCTATAATCTGTAAATACAATAATTTTATTGGAGGAAGTGTAGACAACATCCCCCTCAAAGTCATATGACTCATTCATGTCATACATGGAATGTATAAAGGATGGATTTATTAAAACTATGAAACATATAATAAATAGATATTATATTGGAAATATAATATATCTATGTATCATTGATTTTTCTTTCAATAAATATAATAATGAAATGAATTTAGTGTTCATGCGTTTGTATGACCTACAGTCTCCATGAATAGTGTATTTTATTTCATATCATCAAATATAATGGAATATTAAAAAACAAATATAATGTATATGTATGATATTTAAATCTAGAAATCTATAAATAAGAGGATGTAATTTTTACCACATGGTAAATTGACATCCAAACATAATTATTTTTGACTCATGTACCAAATATCGTAAAAACACATGATATGAACAAAAATAGTTATGTAAATTTTCAAACATGTCAATAAGTGATATAAAAGAAATAATAAACATAACAAATGTTCTGAAGACAATATAAATTAAACTATATTTATTATTTAGGAACTTAACTATTATATGTGATGTGTCATACTCAAGGTAAAGGTGATCATCTCATTCTCCTTTTATTGAGAAATATTTTGATAATATATGACTCCATCTTTAATACGGTGCATAATCAACCCATTTGTATTTTAAAAATATTCAATAGTTTTCAATTGGAAATATTTTTCAATGATAAGGTTTTCAAAATGACAAAAGGAATGTTTTTAATGTACATAGGGATAATTATATTTCTTCCACCATGGTAATTATTAGGTATTTGGATTCTTATAAACGTTGTAATGTTTTAAAAAATTAAAGTAAATACCATATTACATTTCTAGTTATTTTGGTATTCATAATGGATTGAGAATATATTGACTATAACAATATCATTAAATTATGTGTTATTATAACAATATTGAAATTTTATTTTCTTCCCTTTATTTATGTTCTTGTGTTATGATTTTGTTATGGTTCTTGGGAATTGCTTATGTAAATGGGTAGTTGTATGATAAAAAGAGGTTGGTGAGCCAGTGATTTCTCTCCATTGAGTTGGGTAACAAGATAGTGGTAAAAATTAAGCTTTCTTTAAAGAGATTTAGGTAATATACTGTTATGGGTAATCCAAACATACACATGACTTTTACTCCCAATTTATCTATGAAAAATTCAATTTAAGTATTTTATTAATGACACATGTAACATTTATGATCTGTTATTTATATTATTTGTTCATGATTTGTTGAATTCATGGGTTCATAAATATTCATTTACTAACATTTTATTTCCCAATTTTATCCATTAATGATTTTTTATGCTCATCCCTTGTTTTTTAAATGTTTTTCATAGGGTATAAGGATGGGTTAGAGAAAAGAATAATTCACAAAAAATGTTATCTCGAAAAAAATAATGTTTTATTTTTTAAATGGTTTCTATTGGGGGAAAGTGGATACTAAGTGTAAATATAAACATAAAATGTCTGGGTATGTTATTTAATAGTTGTGGAATAATTATCTAGAAATATATAACAAAAAATACCCTCAATTTGAATTGTTTTCTTAACTCATAATTATGTAATGATTATTTTTGGGGCCTTTTAGTTGGTAGCAGAGGTAGGATTAGACAACATTAAGAATTTAGTGTTTTGGATAAACATATGGTAACATAATATGTATATTATTTTGGTTAATAGTTGTCATATAACATTTTTTGTTCATGGAATGTCTGTTACCAATGGAAGGAGGAGGATCTCAAAACACATTCATATCTCTTACTTATGACTTGCTTTAAATAATTATTTCAAAGTCATGTCTAAATGATTTTTAAATTTTTTCTATCACACAACTAACTTGTATGCAATTGTTTTATATATAAAAAAACTCCACTATACCATGATACCAGCATATATTATAAATCATTTTTAATCTAATATTATTTTTTCAATATTCTAATATTTTCTAAAATGGTAAATATTATCAAAGAAATTTTAGATATTTTAACTGATCACTTGATTATGAAGTGTGTAATGATTTGGAAAATCTGAAAAAGTAGATGACACTTGCACATTTTATTTATATTTTCTTTTAAAATATATTCTTTTAGGACATACCTAGGGTATTTACAACTGAAAATTGATTGAATGTTTCAACTTAATCTTGGTATGGATGTTTTTTAAAAATAAGGTACTCTCTGTTGTTATGATATTATATGTCATAAAATATTATTTTTCAAAAATACTTCTCTAAAAACACATATATATCATTTGATGTGCATATTGTATTTTGATAAATGAAGCAAGTGATTTTTAAGAATATTTTAATCATTTTTATAATACATAGACCATATATCTATATGAACAAAATAATAATGAATCCTGGTGGACACCGTGATCAACATACAATGTTAATTCTTTTGGGAATAGTTTTATATAAAATTTTGGAGGTTCCAAAATGTCAATATATATAAGAAATCATGAATTAAGATGTGGAGTTAATTATTAGTTTTCATGAAATTGAGATATATAAGACAAATGTTTTGTATAGAAAATGTTATGGTCATTGTTGTGTTTTTTATAAAGGGGAAACTCAAATGATTGCTTACAAACCTGTCAGATCTATATTGGAAAAAAGAGTGGATCCCACAACCAAAGTGTGAGAAGGGATAATCACCTACCAGTATCCTATGTGAAGTCCCTTGTTAGTATGAAATTCTCTTTTTTATTAAAATGATATATATAAATAAGAATATATTTATTTTGGGAACATAC
The DNA here is from genome assembly GCA_963277665.1 of Viscum album. NCBI lineage: Eukaryota > Viridiplantae > Streptophyta > Magnoliopsida > Santalales > Viscaceae > Viscum > Viscum album. The sequence goes on from OY728146.1 coordinate 553,816,767, forward strand.
ATATTATGAATTGGATATCCTTAAAATAACAAAATTATGAGGATGTTAAGTGATAAATTTAATTTTAGAAGACATTTAATATTTTGGGAACAAAAAAATGACTATGAAAAATAGAATTCAATGAGAATATTTTGAGGAATAATGGTTGAATTTTATTTTAGAGGTATCTATGTTTTAATGTGGAGTTATGGTGCATTAGGTTATTTATGGAAATTATAACCCTATTTTTGTGAATATGTGATTTGGGTAAATATGTTTTTCTATGAGGAATTAAGAGTGTCAGATTATGTTTGGAGATACATGTTAAAATTTATCTATAATGACTATCTGATTTAATCCTTTTGAATTTTTGGTTTCAATATTAGTTCGGATTATTTTGATGAATTTTAATGAATTGTTTTGTTACATGTTCTATTTTGAACATTTGTATTAAAATTTAATTTTGGAGATTAAAATTATTCATTGTTCTTATAAAGGGTTAATCTTTTTGGGGGATTTTCTGATCATATACAAACAATTTTTGGTTTGGTTAATGTTTCATGACAGGATAAAGAGATAGTTAATCTTTTGTGGATTATGTTATTCTATAGAATTTGATTCTTGTACTTCTGTTGTGACCATGTCATCTTTAATACTCATTATTTTGAGAAATTATGAGTTTTTTGTAGAAATGTTTTAATGGATGAAACTCTACATGAAAAATAATTATGTTTCCTTATGTTCTTAGTCATTCTCAAGAATAAATTGATCAACATAATGAAAATAACCTTAAAAAATTGTTTTCCATCTACTTTTCCAACTATAAAACCAAATACCATTTTACCCTTAAAATTTGTGTGGTTTGATAATTGTTAAGTTTCCATTAACCATGTTTTCTATCACCCTCGATCAAAACAAGATGGTTACTTTTTCTTATATATAAATGTTTTCTTACATGGATTTCTTGTTTTTGTTATCTCAGGTCACCATTTTCCTTATCATTCATTATTTAATTGTGATAGATTTGTTGTCATTTTTTATGATGTAGAATTTTTAATGGTGTAACCAAGCCTAATATGAAAATTTTGAGGACACATTTTCTAAAAGGGTGAATTATGTAGTATCCCAGTTTAATATAGAAAAAAAATATTCATATCGATTAATATTTATGAAGAAAATATTAATTTTTCGTTAAAGGGTATGTCTGGTATGATAGTGTACTCGACAAAAAACAGTGGGTTTCTATGAAAACTTATGTTTCACACAACTCTGATTTATTTAGAAAAATAATATAATAATAATATTGTTATTTTAAATTGTTGTTAACGCATATTCATTTTATTGGAGAGAATGGATTTAACTGACTACATTATGATTTAAAATATTTGTTAATTGTTTATCCATTTTCTAAATAAATTATAAAAGTTTAAAAATAAAATGAATCCTATTTTAAGCATAAAAAACTCTAATACTTTTAAATGTCCATTTTACCACATTTTGAAGAAACCTACTCAAATCAAGTTTCATTCACTTTAATATTTTTTATTAGGAAAATAAATTTTTTTATATTAATAGATACATCCAGTTTAATTTGGATTAATTTTGGTAATTTTATATTAAATTTTAGTTTTTAATGAATAGTGAAAATACTACATTTTAATTTCAAATGTCTTTTTATTATCATTTATATATATAGTTATATTATATTATTATTTAATTATATAGATTAATTGGATTATTATTTTACCATTTAATCCAATGTTTTTCGTTGTAAGAAATTTCACCTATAAATCAGACATAACCATATGTCAATCTTTGGACTGTTTTTACTTCTTAAAAAGGAATTTTCTTGTTTTGACAATGAGAATAAATATTAAATTAATTAATTTAACTTCTATGTTTTGAATTTGTGAAATAGATTATATATTTGGAATAATAATTTCAAAATTATATAAATAGATACCTCTAATTTCATGTACATTATGAATGTTAATGTCAGTAATTATTTTTATTTAGCGTGGATAAATGGTAAATTTGGTAATTAAGGTGAAAAATAATATTATTATGTTATAAAACTTCCCAACCAAAATTATTAATAATATTGGATGAGTTATGGGAGTGAAAAAAATATCCATAGTCATAACCATTTTCATTCGGGAGCCACATGGGTGAGATAATGACATGATCTAATAATTAATTTAATGTAAAGAGAAATAAAACATATTCATCAATATTTTTAGTAAAACAATATTAATATAGGATTTTATAACTAATATATTTGACTATATATAGTCACTGGAAAATTAAAAAACATTCATACAACATATTATCTTATTTAAATTTTGTAGACCTTAAATAAATTATATTGTTTTTTACACAATGATGATGGAGTGATTACCTTCATAATGAGAGATTCAAATAAACGATATAATAAATATTAAAATAAATATAATTTGAAATTTTTTATGCAATCCACTAATATTATGGATTATTATAAAATGATATATTTGATTCAATATAGTTTTTTATTATTTATCATGTTATTATAGATTTATAGAAAATCAATTACTAAATAGTGTCAAAATAGACATAAATTGGTGTTTAAAACGAACACTATCTTTTTAAATGATTTAATAGTAATAAAATATAATATTATCCCAAAAGATTTATATAATGTTAAAAAATTCATTACAATTTTACATGAAGTTTTATTGGAAATATATTGTAAAAATTTAACCATGTAGTGTATAATTACTAAAAAGCATGGTAAGAGTTAATCAATTTAACTATTGGTTAATGAAAAAAGATAATATCATTTGTGAAGTAAACTAGCCTATACCCTATTGGATGATAGCATTAAGACCCACACTCACTTTATTATTAAATTATAGCAATTTTTAGATGTTATAATTCGAACATTAATTTATAACAATATAATATTTCATGAAATTCCTAAAGCGCCCCACCTCCCTCTTTAACAATGCCACCACCTCTACCACCATACTAATGCACATCATCCCCTTGGCTCATCCAAATTATATTTAAATAATCAATTCCTTCCTCTTATAGGCCTTCCCTTTGGGGGAAGGAATCTTAAAAATCCATTTTGGATAAAATCAAAATGAGATACCCAATTTAGTGATAACGTCTTCTCTCAAGCCTCATTTATTTATTTTCCATCTCCAAACCCCTATAATAACATTATTAAAATATTTTATAACCACAAATAGTATCCCAAATGAACTAGGATGTTGTTATGAATATTTTTTAAACAAAACATACACGCATATCTTTCTAATGGATATAGAACATATTGTTTCTGTGCACGGTGGACTACTGCCTCACAAAATGATGATTGTTCAATTTTATCAAACCACCTCCCATTATGGAAATTATGATGGAAATTTAGTTATATATGATATATATTATCTTTATATTATGTTTATTATTCAAAAAATTTATTTACAACATACCATTACACTTTCTATTATATATAAATAATATAATTGAATTTTAGAAAGTCTGGACTACCGCCCACTCAATGTGATATGACTCCTTCATGAAATACATGGATCATATAAAAGATTGAGTTATTAATATTATGTACCATATATATAATGGATATTATATTGGGATTATAATATACTTATGTATCGTTTACGTTTAATTCTTTTAATATGATAAATACATAAATGTAGCATTCAAGCATACGTATGACCTATCGTCCCCTTGAATAGTGCATTTCATTTCATATCTTCATACATTATGGATTATTAAAAATACATATATACTGGATATAAATGACATTAATATCATGAATAATGTTCTAGAGATTATTAACTTTTTATCACATGGACATTTTATATCAAAACATGTTCATTTTTTACTCTAACATCCAATATCGAAAAATCGTCTGATATTAACCTAAATAGTTATGTATTTATTATTACATGGAATTTAGTGTTATAAAAGAAATAAGAAACATAAAATGGTTCTTAGTAATGTATTAAATAACTTAAATATATTCTTTAGGAATATAAGTATTTTACATGATGAATCAGACCTAAGGTAAAGGACTTCATCTTTATCTACTTTCATTGAGGCATATTTTGTTAATATACTCCTCATTTATTTATATGGTGTATAATCAACCTATTTTACTTTTAAAATTATTAGATGTTATTCAAAAATAATAAATTTCCCTGAATTTTTTAACTAAACAACAAATGGAATATTTTTGTTAACGTATGTGGTGACTACAACCTTTCCACCATTATGACCAATATTTGGTATTGGGATTCCTCTAAAAGCCGTAATATTTTTAAAAAGAGGATTAAATAATTTTTTCAATATTTACGTAATTTGGTATTGATAATTGTATTCATAATAGATATATTATATCAATAAATTGAAATATTATTGAAATTTTGAAATGTTATTTTTTCCTTTATGCTTGTTCATGCGTTATGGTTATGTTATGGTTCATCGAAATAGATTATGTGTACCAGTTTTTTTGTGATAAACCAATGGTGGGTGAGCCTATGATATCTTTCTAATGCATTGGGTGACATGGTAAAGGTAAACATTAAGGTTTCTCTTATGTGATATATAGAATATACTATCTTGGGTATTCCAAAGGTAACCCTTAAGGTTACTCACTATGTAACTGTGAAACCCTGAATGTAATTATGTTATAAATACCACCAGTTACCTTTATAATTTATGATTTCTTTGATGTTTTTGTGATTCTTATGAATTCATGTGGTTATAAATTTTAATGGACTAATGTTCTCATTCCTTACTTTACCCATTGCTATGTTTTTATGCTCATACCATTTTTTTGATATTTTTTGACTGGGTATAAGGTTGGGTAAGAGAAAATAAGTGCTAAAAAATATTTTTTTCATGAAATGAAATCGTGTTTTATTTTTAAAAGAGTTCCATTTGGTGGAGAAGGTGGAAACTGAGTGTAACTGTCCACATGTAATGTTTGAATATATTACATAACAGTTATTTCATGATTCTCTAAATCTCTAAAACTGAAAAGATACTCGATGTTAATTATTGACATATCTCTAGATTATGTAATGTTTATGTAGGGGGACTTTAAGTTTGTATTAGAGGTCAGTTTAAGAAACTTAAGTAATTAGGAGTTTTGGTTAAACATATTGTAACATTCAATGTCAATTATTAGTATTATATCCTTATAATATAACTTTTTTAGGTCAAGGAAATTTGGTTTCAAATGGATGGAGGAGAATCTAAAATATAATTCTTATCTCTTCCTAATGAATTTCTGGCAATAATTATGACAACATCATGTACAGGTGATTATGAAACATTTTTCTAATATACAACATAATTGAAATAAATTGTTTGTGATATCAAACACCTTCAGTTTACCTTGATACCATCATGGATCATGGTTCATTTTTAATCAAATATTATTTTTTCAATATTCTAATATTTTCAAAAAATTTAAATATTTTCAATGAATTTACATATATATTACATTATCACAAGATTATGAAGCATATTACTATTTTGAAAATTTTGATGAAGAATGATACCCTTTCGTAACATATTTAGATATTATTTTAAAATATTGTATTTCAAGAAAATTCCAACGGTATTTTAAAATGACCATAAATTGGTTGTTACAACTCAATCATGGTCCAAATATTTTATCAAAAGAATGTATTATATGATGTTGTGAAATTATATGTTATATAATATTATTTCCAATACAATTTCCCTCCAATAAACAATACGAACTATATTGTACAATTTGTATTTGGACAATGGAATAAAGTAATTTTGTAGAATCAACGAATAATTATTTCAAGTCATGGACCATATATCTACATTAACAAAATGATGATGAAACCACGTGGTCACCATGATCATGGTAAGATGTTATTTATTTATGGAAAAGTTTTATGAAATAATTTAGTGGTGAATAAAATGATAATATATATAATACTTCATTAATTAAGATGTTGAATTCATTATGATTTTGGATGGAAATGATAGATATAAGACATAGATTAAGGATACAACATGTTATAGTCATTTTTGAGTTTTATAAAATGGGTAAACTCATAAAATTAGTGACAACCCAACATTTCGTGGAAGGCAGTGGGAATCAATCACACAACCAAAGGGAGATAGTAGTGCATCGCCTACCATAATCCTATGTGAAGGCCACGGTAAGTATGAAAATATATTTTTAGTTAAACAGGTTCATAAAATTAGTATAAGTTTATATTTGGATCTGATTCTTTATCAAACAGATATCCTTAGTATAAGAAAATGATTTGGGGATTAAGTGATAAATGTTATTTTAGATGACATTAACTATTTTTGGAACCCTATATGCCTATGGAAAATAAAATACTAGGATATTTTTTTCAATATTAATGGTGGAATTTTTTTTGGAATAATATATGTTTTTATTGTGTAGTTATGGTGCATTACGTTATTTATGGAAATGATAATCATGAAATGGAAAATATGTGATTCGGGTAATTTCTTTTTGGAATGAGACTTTAAGAGTCAGTGAACTTATTTAGAGATACATGTTAAAATTTATCTTTGAAGACTATGTGATCAAATCCTTATAAATATTTTTTTTAATCATTAGTTTGTATCATTGTGAATAATTTTTATGAAATTTGGTTGTTGAATGGACTATGTAGAACTTCACTATTATATTTGAATTTCACATATTAATATTAGTCATTATAATTATAATGGATTAATATTTTTGGGGGATTATATGATCTTGTACTATACATTTTGGTTTTGGTTAATGATTCATCACATGGAGAATAACTATTTTTTTGGAATCTATATTACTATAGAAGTTTATTATATTTATTTAGTTGCGGAAAAGTCATAGGGAATACTCATTTTTTAGAGAAAATATTAGTTTTTGGTAGAAAATTTTTGAAGGATGAAACTATAATTGAATATTAAGTTTGATTCCTTAATGTATTAAACATACTTGTAAATAAATTACTCAAAATTATGAAAAGGAACATAAAACAAAAATTATTTCCATATCCTTCTCCTACTAGGGAATCAAATAATATTAAACCAATCACAAGTTTATGGTTTTCAGATTGTTAACATTATCCTTGTAATGTTTGTGACCACTCTCTATCAGAACAATATGCTTAGTTTTTATTCCATATCATTGTTTTCCTACATGTAATCCTAATATATGTTATCTGAAGTGACCATTATTACTTCTCTTTCATTATTTTAATGTGATAGTTTTTTACTATTTCTTAGAAGTGGGATATTCAATAATGCTACCAATACCAATTTTAACATTGCGAGGAAATAATTTTCAAAAGGGGGAAAGATGAAACATCCCAGTTAATTGTAGAATAATAAATTTTCTTATCTATTATTATTTTTTCATAATATTATAATTTTATTTAAAAGGTTATTACTTTTCTAATAGTATACATGAAACAAAACAATGGGATTCACTAAAATTATGTGTTGAACACTACACTATGTTATACCAAAAAATAATTCCATAATATTATTATCATTTTAAATGGTAGTTAATGAATAGATATTTTATTGGATAGAAAGAATATAACAAACTAAAATATGATTAATAAAATTTGTTAAATGTTTTTACATTTATATAAAAAAATTTAGAGCCTTAATGTTAGAATGAATACATGTTTATGGATAAAATAATCTAATATTTTTAATATATATTTTTATCTCTTTTGGTTGGAGAACCCTTTTTATATATAGTTTCTTCAACTTTAATATTTAATATTAGAAAAAAATTCCTTATTTAAAATATGGATATCAATATTTACTTTCGATTAATTTTTGTATTTTTATTATAAAATTCATTTTTAATCAATAATTAAAAATATTACATTTTAATCGAAAATCATCTTTTTCATATCATTCATCTATATAGTTGTATTATATTTTTAATTGGATTTAATTTGAATTTGGATAATGTTTTAAATAATTAATACAATTTTGGTAAATGGATTTAATTTAAACATTAAAGAAGGCATAAAAACATGTCAGTCGTTAGGTAGTTTTTAATTCTTAAAACCCCACTTTCTAGTTTTGAAAATCTGTATTAATTTTAAATTAATTACATAAAATTATGTGTTTTAAATTTGGAATAACAATTTCTCTATTTTTACTCATAAGGTCCAAATTATGTTAATTAGTTCCTTTTATTTTTTGACATTCTTCATAGAAACATCAATAAAATTATTATTTACCATGGTGAAAATGTAAATTATGTAAATATCAGAAAATATAATATTATACTAATATAAAAATACACAGAAACATATTGAAAACATATTTTATTATTAATTATTGATACAAAAAATCATTAGGTCTAACGTTTGGTATTTGGGATCCACTTGGGTGTGATAATTAGATATAATAATAATTAATTTTAAGAAAAAATAAATATAACATAAAAATGGATCATTTTACTAAAATAATTCTAATACAGAGTTATATAATTGATCAATTTGACTATAAATAGTAGTTATAATTCTATTAATATTTTCTAAATCGTGTTATTATATTTATTAATTTTTTACATTAAATTTAATTATTTATTATATAATGATGATGCAGGGATTTCTTTATTAATGAAGGATTAAAATTAATGACATTATATATATTAAAATAAATTTAATTTTAAAATTTTGAATCCATAATCTAATTTTATAGATGAATATTACATTTATTATTTTAATAAATGTTGTTTTTTTCTAATGAATCATGTTTTTACGCCGTTATCGAAAATGAATTACTAAATAGTTTCAAAATTGATAAAAATGATTTTTTTCAAACATATACTATTTTACTAGATGATATAACAGTCATAAAAATAAAAAATTCATTCAAATGACTTATATAAGGATACAAATTTCATTAGTGATCCACTTGAGGTTCTATTTTCATTTTATTGTAAATACATTAACAACATATTGTAAAAATACAAGAAGGCTTGAAAATAGTTAATTTATTTAGCTAAGGGTTACTGCCAAATGTTAAGGTTAAATTTGTGACATAAACCTGACTAAAACTTATTTTTTGAGCGGTTTTAGACCAATATTCTCCAGATACATGAACTATATATTTTTTTAGAAATTATAATTAAAATACTAATTTATAATAAAATAATATTTTAAGACATTCGTAATGTGCCCCTTCTCCCTCTTATAAAAGGCCACCAACCTTAACCACTTACCCACACCTCTCAAACCCCATGGCTCTTGCAAAATCATTACATTTAGCTCCCAAAATCCCTCACTTATTTCAATAATACTTCCCTTGGAATAAGGAAATTTCTTAAATCCATTTGTCTCCAATCAATAGAAGATACCAGATTTATAGCTAACATCATCTCTCAAGAACCATTAATTTATTTACTTTCTCCAACCCCCTAACCTATATTTATTCAGTTATTTTATAACAAAAATAGTATAATCAATATAATAGTATTTTTTATGATATGGGTTTAACTAATACTTATAGAAACCACCATCTAATTGATAACAGACATATTAATCATATGTGACGATAACTACTCTATCACGAAACAATTAATGCTCAATTTTATCTTAACACCTCTCATGGTGGACCTTATGATGGAATTGCATTTATATATGATATATATTATATTTAGATTATCTCTATGATATGGTAATTTATATTTACAACATACCTTTAGACATTTCATAATGTCTAAATATTATAATTTCATTTGAGGAAGTTTGGACTACCACCCCCTCAAAGTGATATGAATCAGTCCTTCTATAGATGGAATGTAAAAAATGATGGTATAATTAAACATACATAAAATATATAACATAGATATTACTCTCTAATTATAATGTATCTATGTATCATTTCTTTTTCAATCGATTAATTTGATACAACTAAAAGTAGCGTTCATGTGTACTTATGAACTACCATCTCCACAAACGGTGAATTTCATTTCATATCTCAAAATATTTTGGATTATGAAAAAATATTATATACAAGATGTATATTATATAAAATGGAATTATAACCACATTGAAATTTTTTATCAAAACTACTTCATCATTTACATATGTACCCAATATCATGAAAACGTATGATATGAACATAACTAGTTATATAATATTTATAACATTATAATAAGTGATATAAAAGAAAAAATAAACATGAAAATGGTTCCAAAGAAATTATAAATTAACCTATGTTTATTATTCAGGAACATAATGGTTGTACATGATGAGTAATTCTCCATGAGATGGACTTTGTCTAAAACTCATTTCATTGAGGTATTTTTTGATAATATTCACCTCCTTATTTCATATAGTGTATAGTCATCCTTTTTTAATTGTAAACATATTCAATGGGTTTCAAAATTAATCTTATTATATGAATTTCGTTAACATGTGACAAAAGAAATTTTTTTTACCTACGCGGTGACAATTACATTTCAGCCATCATGACAATTAGTTGTTATTTTCTTCCATAACAAGGCATAATATTTTGTAAAATAAAATTAAATACGATAGATCCTTTTTAGTTTTTATTTTGTATTTAGAATGTTTTATAAAATTGATTGATGATATCAATATCTTGAAATGATTTCTTATGATTGAAATGTGGAAATATTATTTGTCCTTTATTCTTGTTCATGTGTTATGATTATATTATTATTCATCGGCATTGATTATGTATACAAGTGGTTCTATGATTAACTAAGGCAGGTTGAGCATGTGATTGATCTAAAATGAATAATATAATGTTATAGTGCTTAATTTTATTGTTTCTCCTAATATATTTATAGTACATAATGTGATGGGTATTATTATGGTAAATATGAAGGTTACTAATTATGTAGCTATGAAATCAGCATTATAAGTATGTTATTAATACCACAAGCTAAATTTATGATTTATGAGAGTTAGGTCATGTTCATTCTTCATATGAATTCATGGGATTTTAAATGCTTATGGACTAACATTTGCATTCCTTATTTTTTCCACATTACGAGTTTTTATTTATATCCTAAGATGTATAATGGTTTTCATAGAGTATAAGTATTGGTATGAGAAATAATGATTTCATGAAAATATTTATCAAGAATGAAATCATGTTTTATTTTTAAAAGGGTTTCCTTTGGTGGAAAAGGTGGATATTGTGTGTATCTATAAAAATGTAATTTCAAAATCTATTATGTAATATGTGTTTCATCATTCTCTAAAACTCTAAACATGAAAATATCCTCAATGTGATTTATTTAAATTAGCACAATATTATGTAATTTTTATTTATGATACCATATAGATTTTATAAGAGGATAGTTTAGACAACATTATGGATTAAGGGTTTCGGTTAAACATATGGTAACATTCTATGGCTATGATTTTCGATAAATCCTTGTTATATAACTTTTCTTATCATGGGATGTCATTTACTAATGAATGGAGGTGGATTTAAAAAAAATTATGTCACCCAGATGAATTTCTTGAAATAATTTTTTTATTGTCATCTCAAGATGATTCTAAAAATTTTTCTAACATACAACTCATTTTTAAGAAATTTTTTGAGTGATCAAACACCTCCACTACTACATGAAACCATTTTGGATCATGTGTTATATTAAATAAAATATTATTTTCTCAATAATATCATATTTTCTAAAAATATAAATATTATCAAAGAATTTTTAGGTATTTTACATTATTATATGATTATGAATAATATTAATATTTTGAAAAATATGTTAAATAAAGAGACAGTTGACCAAATTAATTTATATTTTTCATTAAATTTATATTAATTCAGAATATAAATACGGTATTTTAAATGGAAAATTGAATGAAACTTTCAACTCAAAATTGGTCCAAATGTTTTATAACTAGAAATTCATATCTGATGTTTTTAAAATACATGTCAAAAAATATAATTTTCAAAAATTATATCTCGAAAAAAACTCATACGTCCCACATTATAGGTGGTAAATTTAGAAAACAGAAGTAAGTGATTTTAATGAATCCATGAATCATTATTGAAATGTATGGAACATTGGTATATGTGAAGTAAATGAAGATGAAACCAGGTGTACCTTGTGATCAAGGTAATATGTTCATTATTTTATCAATAGATTTATTAAATCTTGTGGAGGTGATTAAAATTTCAATATATATAAGACTTCACTAATTAAGATGATGAGTTCATTATGAGTTGGGTTGACAATAAAACATTTAAGAGAAACAGTATGGTTAAAACATGATATGTTTATTATTTAGTTTTATAAAAAGGTACAACTCACAGTATTAGTGACAACCCATCACGTCAAGCAAGGAAACTAAAATAATTCACACAACCAAATAGATAATAATGGTGCTTCACCTACCACTAGCCTAGATGAAGTCTCTAGTTAGTATGAATTCATCTTGTTAGTTAAAAAATTTGACAAAAGAATTAATAAATTATTTTTGGGAACTTACATTTTATCAAATAGATATTCATAGTACAAGAATACAATTTGGTGAATAGTTCATATTTTTTTTTTGGAAGATTTTTACTTTTTCATAAACCCTACATGACTAAGGAAAATACAATACTATGAGATTTTTTTTGATGAGTAATAGTTGAATTTTATTTTGGAAAAAAATATGTTTTTTATTATGGAGTTATAGTGCTTCTGGATATTTATGGATGTCATGACCAGCCAATCGATTCTCATGCAATGACTACTCCAAGACCGCCTTCCATAGGCTTGGGTTTGGTGACAAGAACCAGAAATGTATATCCCTAATATGTATAAGCATTTAATTTATAGCTATACAATCAAACAGCTCAAGAACACAACCAGATGCAACTTGGAAGTAAAACTATAGTAGTAAAAGTGTGTACTGAATTTAATGGGGACAGAATACAAGACCAAATAAAAAGGGTAAAACTACTACTGAAAATAGAAAATAGTTCATGCGATCATTCACATAGGATCCTACCTGAAATGATGGTATAACTCCCCTCCCTAGCTCTTCCACATTAGCTGTCACCTCCATGTACCCCGTTTTCCTAGCTCTTACAGACATCGCCAAGCCGCTTGTCGTCAGCAGAAGACATAACAAGGTGTGGGTGAAGCCCATGTAGAAGTGAGTTTAACAATATCAAGTAGGGACCTGTAGATACTTAATAGTCTCGCAGAATCCCAAATAGGAAAAACAAAAAGCATGATCTCAATCACCATGCACAAATCAATAGACACAACATAAACCAGGTCTAAGTATAGCACCTAAGTTCAAATGATTAGTCTAGAGGATATATCATATAAATTTATCAAGTGGTTGAGTTATTGGCCATACAGAGTCTAACCCACACAGGATAGATAGGTATTAACCCCCTACTGATCCACATAGGATCTGACATGCCCAGGATCGATATGCGCTGACCCACACATGATCACTTAGTGTCTACCCACACAACATCTAACCCACACCAGATCGATATGTGCTGACCCACACAAGATCGATGATACCTACACCACACAACATCTAACCCACACATGATCAGTGCGTCTCTAAACATGATCGCTAGGTACTATCCTCTGTATGATTTTTCTCCTACCATTGCCTCACTGCTTGCCACTGGATTCCCACTCATTGTACGCTTGATTCATGAAGAACCACTTCTTAAGCCATATTTTTTATTTCTTCTAGAACAATGTCCCACGATGAAGTAACACGATCATATGTCAATTCATAAGGGTTCCAACGCAATATATTGTGCGTTAACCAGATGCATGGTCTGTATGTTATTGGCATTTTAGTGTCGAGTGCCCTGTTGGATTTAGAGTAAATCTAACCGGCCCGTACTCCAACATCCTCCAAAACTCTCATAAAATATATCAAAACAACATCTAACTCCAAGGATCCCAGCGCCATAGACGATTCTTCAAGTAGACGTCCAGTTCGCATGTTACAGCCTTTTAATAATTTTTGGGCCTGATAGGGGTCTAGGTCGGGGCTGAACCTACACATTCTGGGCTATCCTGACCCACCCCGGGTCCGACCCACCCTGGCTCGAACAAGCCTAGGCCAGCCCGGTTGGGTAGGGGGCAGCGGGCTCGGCCCTCTGGGCCGCGGACCAGCCCGGACCGTCGGCTGTGCACAGCCCACCAAGAAATCTGGGTTTTTGGCTGCGACAACCAGTGTATGGTCGTGCATTCCACCTCGCAAACGGCTCAAAGAGCCATTCAATTAATTATTTGTTGGTGCCATTTGTCACCTCCTTGTCACACACACAACCCGCAGGAGGAGGGTCCCCTGCAAAATCATCGCAGCTTCATTCAGCGCGGTGCTTGATGGTGTGTTTCCTTTATCTCCATGGTCCTCTACATATAGCCACCTATCTGTCCACTGTGGCACTGAAAAACGCTTCTCTTCCACCATGGATGGTTGTTTTATCCCACCGCTCATGTCCCCCGGGGCATGTCACCAGCACCGCCGCACTGCCGCTTATTCCCGCAGGGCTCTGGTGATGCTCCAGAGCTCTGTTTTCGCTTCCTATTGCGTCAACGAGCTCCTCGGGATGCCACTACCAATGTAAGGATCTTGGATTCCAGATTATGACAATTTGAACACAATTTTCCCCATAAAATTCATCATGAATGAAGCGGCGGATGGTTTAGTATTTGTTCATTTGTCTTGCACCTTCTGCATTAATAGGATAACAAGCAAGAAGAATTTTAATTCGTCAAAGACAAATATAATATAGCAAACCCCTTCCTTAGGAACCATCAGAGGTATTATGGTCATTGGTGGTAGGAGAGTCCCCGTCAAAGTAAGGTTGTCAGCATTTATCGATCCCAGTTCGTTGCTGCCAATGCTTCCACCCTCTATTGGTGGAAGACGTCTTGTCACGTCACCAGAGGTTCATTACATATTAAAGACAAGTCAAGACTCTTCCCCGAGCATCCCAAATATTGAAGGTGGGGGGGGAGTGAGTAATGCACCAAACAATTTATGAGATTCATTTAATGAATGAACCTATGAATTCCTCAACTATGTGGATATAAATAATGAAGATTTAATCCATTAATTGGATTGACATGTCACTGGTCCCCACCACCACCGCTAATATTCTAGAGAAAGAGAAATAAAATAACATTTTTAGGTTATTTTATAATTTTTTCTAATTTAAATTATTTATCATTTTCTCCCAACATACTGTGGTCAATGTGAAGCTTTCTTTAAGTGAATCCAGGTGATGCATATTCAACAGTGCCATAAGATTTTTAATTCCATCACCAGTTCAAAAGATTGAAATTGCTTCCGCGTGTTTAATGAGTATACCATAAAAAATTCAAAAAATTCATTATGGGCACCCCAGTCCTCAGAATAATTCACCATTAAATTTTTTAGGCTCGTAATAATCCCAAATAAATTAAAAAAAATACATTTATGTTTCTGGGTCTTTAAATTCCACCACAAGTTGTCTTTTCATCCTCAAAATCTATAAAAAAAATGATAAAAAAATTGGTGTACTAAGCACTCAAATGAACCTCCCACTCCCATGTGCTATCTTGGAAGTTCCCATGCTGCCAAAAAACATGCACTAGCGGAATAGACCACCCCTGAAGGACCCACTCATGGCGATCCTCTATCTCAACCGGGCAGTCAAAAAACACCCCCCATCATCGATGTGCATCTCTCTACAGTCAATAATGTGTGATGGATTATGCACGTGCCTCTTAAACTACGACATGTTAAATACATTTTTCACTTGGTGCATCTATGGGTAAGAGCTAGAGTATATATTACCTTGTCTACTCTGATGAGGATCTGGAAAGGTCTGATGAAACTCAGAGATTGCTTTCCACCATCTCAAATGCTTATTAATCCTCTTCTATTTGAGACCCATATGAAGACATGGTCTCCCTCCTCAAACTCCAATGGTCACTGTCTCCTGTCAGTATAATACTTTTTCCATCTTTGTGTCGTCTTCCTTAGCTACTGGATGATATGCACCTTCTCTGTGGTAGCTGGTAGCAACACTAAACCAAAAGGTGCTGACTCCCCTGGCTCTGTCTGGAAAGGAGGTTATCTGCATGGTCACCCATACAAATCCTCAAATGGGGACATGCTGATGGTGGAGTGATAACTATTGTTGTATGAAGACTTCACCATGGGAATGTGGTCCTCTAAACTTTGATCGTAATCAAGGACACAATCACGAAGCATTTCCTCATGTGTCTGTATGGTCTACTCCATCTAACAATCTATAGGAGGGTGAAAGACGGTGCTCAAATGAAATTGTGTCCCGAACGCCTCATGAAACCACTTCCACAAGAGGTATGTAAAACGTGCATCACGATCTGAGATTATCTTAAATGGTAGTCTCTAATGTCAAAAAATCTCTTGCATGTAGAAGCATCCCAATCCTTCTACAGAGCCTTGCTCTAGGATTGTTAGAAAGTGGGCCTACTCGGTAACTTTGTTAGTGAAAAACCAGATGGAATCAAGGGCCTTGGACGTACATCGGATCCCAATCATGATGTATTTAGAGATACCATCCCAATACCACTCTACTTCATCTTGTGGATAACAAAATCCCACTAGTACATGATGTTCTGCCTTCACTTGATCACAAGTGAGGCATCCAAATTCAAACTCACCCATAACTATCTTCATCCCTGGCCACCCGTACTGATGAAGGAGGTCCTCATACATTGTAACCACTCCATGATGTATGACTAAATGAGGTGTATAGAACACCCTCAACACATCCTCATGTAGATTCAATGGCACTATAGTGCATCCATTGAAGAGGATGTTGGGATCCCCACCTTCAACAAATCCAACATGAGCCCATCCTGATGATATTTGAGCATGTCATGTCTTGCAGTCTATGTACCCAAGTTGTGCCTCCCGGAATCAGTGAAGATGTTGGGGAGTGACAATAATAGACTCGAGTTAAGCTTCTCTATCTCTATCTATGAAAAATAACTACAACGTGCATAGATTCTCTATCACCTCACTCAGTAGTGGTAGACTAGACCTCTTGTTGAATGTGTCTCCTACTACGTTCCCCTTCCCAAAAGTGTAGATTATCTCAATATCCTAGTCATATAGGAACATAATCTATCATCTATGTCTCAGATTCATGTCCTTATGTGGGAGGATATACTTGTGACTCTTATAATCAGAGTAAATAGTAAACTATTCACCCATCAATTAGTACCTCCAGATCTTTAGTGCAATGACCACTACTAATAACTCTAGGTCTTGGGTAGCATAGTTACACTCGTGCTTCCTAAAATTTCTTAAGTTGTATGTGATGACTACTATCACTTGCATCAAGAAACAACCAAATCCAGTCCCTAATGTTTTGCCGAAATCTACATACCCAATTCTCTCTTCTGATAGCCTTGAGATTGGATCAGACGTCATTCTATGCCTCTGGTCCTGGAAACATTGCTGGAACTACTCTATCCACAAGAAAGGCTACCGCTTCATCTTCAAAGTGGACAAGGGTTCTGAAACTTAGGAAAATATAGGTATGAATCTCTGGTATTACCTAGCCAATCCCAGAAAACTCCACTCCTTTGATGCACTTTTAGGTGGCTCCAAATCTAGAATAGCCTCTATCATTGCAAGATCCACTGCAAATCCAACCTTTGTGATAACATGGCCCATTAAGAGGAAATCCTTTATCCAAAAATGGTACATCGAGAGATTTCCATGAATATATTTCTCTTAGAATGTACCCAGAACTATCTTCAGGTGATTGTCATGCTCCTCCTCTGACACAAAGTATATCAAGATGTTTTCAATGAAGAACACCATGATATGATTGAGGTATGGCTGGACGATCATGTTGTTGAGCACCATGAACACTACCAGGTCATTGATCACACCAAAAAGCATCACTATGAACTCTTAATGGTTATATTGACATCTGAAGGATGTCTTCTATACATCCTTGTCCCATACTCTGAGTTGATAATAACCTGATCCAATGTCTATCTTTGAAAAGCATCCTGACCCATTCAGATGGTCGAAAATATCAACTTTCCATGAGAGTGGGTACTTGTTCTTCATGATCACCATATTTAGGCTCTAATAGTCCAAACAAATACTCAAGCTCCCATCTTCCATCCTAGAAATCATGATTGGCGGTGCACATAGAGAATCATTGGGCCTTATGAACCCCTTTCCTTGCAAGTCCTCTAGCTAAAACCTCAGCTCACAAAGCTCCACGAGAGCCATCTAATATTCTAGTGTAGATATTGGTTCCACCCTTGGGTATTATTCAATGTTAATTTCTACCTCTATGTGAGGTGGTAGTCTCGGAAAATCATCAGGGACGACATGAGTATAATACTCCACCACTATAGGATAACTCGGACTCCTCACGTCAACTGCTCCAAGGGTGAGGATAGCCAACTGATTAGTAATTGATTTCACCCTCCTCCAAGATAGTCCATCATGTGTAGTAAAGGTTTCCCCTCTACTGGTGCAAGTAAACATGATCTCATCCTTATGGACACACCACACTTTTCACATAATACAGTATATCTATGTATTGAATGTGGATAGCTAGTCCATGCTCAATCTGATGTTATAAGGCCTAAAAGATGATCCTAGGAGATCACATCCAAAGTTCTTTCCTCCTAGAGTGAGCTCACATTGCCTTCACTAGTATGTAATCATAAATATTCTCTCATAGATGTCTGTAATAGCAAGGATAGATCCAAGGAATCCATCAGAATCTATGAGATCCGAATGAGTGTCATGACAATGAAAGAGTGACTGGGAGCTATGTCTATAATTACTGCAGCTAGGGTGGAATATACATAGATTGTACCTCAAATATTATCTAGAGCACCATGGTCATAGGCCTCATCTGCCTATACTTGTGATCAGCAATGTCCACCTGCTCTCTATGGTTGGGGTTTGACCTACTAGTCGTGGTGGTGGTAGAATGTCATATTGCCGCACACCGCCTATGGCACAACCTTCCCCTCTACATCATCTGTCAACATGTATACCTCCTTCCTCGAATATCTTCCTATGACTCATCTTCCACCTTGTGAACATCCTTGCACGAATCTCTACCTCTTCCTCAGCAGTCCCTCGACCCACAGTTGATCACCAGTATGGTGGGTTATGCAGTCACGAGCCATGTGGACCTACCAGCATCTTATGAAGCACAACCTACCTCCCAACTGACCTTCATTACCTCATGTGTTATGAACCTCTATCCCTGTGTCCTGGGGTTATCCACTGGTGGGTCTAGTGTTCTTGGATCTCTGTGCCATCTGCCTTCTGCCTCCTACAGATTACTCATATACTAGTTGTCTGGTGTTGGATCTCACCATTGGTGCCTACTCATCTATGAAGTTCAGAACCAACAATGCTTTCACGAGAACTCCAGTCTGCGATGGGATATTCAGTGATATCATCGATTCTCTGATCTCTTTCTAGAGACCTGGTCAATGTTACGAGCCTTGAAGAATGGGTATTGTACCATGTCAGTGGACTATCACGAGAGGTTGGTGAATCTTTCTTAGTTATGTGATACTATCAAGATACCCTACTGTAAGTGAAACAACTCCTGGTTACACACCGAGCGTTGAGTCGATGAAATAAACTCAGTCCTGAAGAGGCTCTCAATGTCTGCCCAGTAGAGGGTCACCTCGACACGTATATAGAGAATCAGGCTCCAGCATCTCCCTAATGTTCCCAGGAAAATTATAGAATCTAGGATAACCATCTTCTCTTCTGGGGTATCAACCAAGAGAAAAAATCTATTCACAGCCTCCATCCAGTCCTCGGTTTCCTAGGGACATGTCTCACATTGAATCCTCATAGGCCTCTATATCTGGAACATGTACAATGAACTCATACACTATGCACAATATTATGGTGGGGATAAGGGAATCTGTTGACCAATGGGTATTGGGGCTTCTAGTGCACCACCAGAAGGTGATACCTCTGTAAGAGGGCCATGAACTGAATCCTCGTTGCTCGATGGTCCGTCCTCATATACTCTCTCAAAAATCCGGGTTGGCTGACTAAGCGGTGGTATCATAAAAATAAACAGGTTTTCAATAGTCAACAAGTCATACCTGGTGATCTAAATCAACGAGATTAAAGTAAACAGATTTAATCAACACAAACAGTCAATATTTTCAGGAACCGTGTTGGAAATCAGAATTCAGGGTTTTGGTGTATGGATATGTTTTCCACCGCACCAACACTAGACTCCTTGAACAGAAAACAACACCCAAATTACTTATCATTATTGCTCTATTAAAACATTCGAGTCATAGTTCTTTGTTAGAAATTACTCCTCTAATACCACTTTGTCATGACCTGCCCCTTGTGGCCCATGACTTGACTAAACCAAGACTGCCTTCCATAGTCCACGGGATAGAGACTAGCACCAGAAAGGCATATACTTAAAATAGGATGGAATTACCCTTAAACATGTACAAACACACAACTCAAAAAGACAACATGATGAAACCACAATGAAAAAATATAGCAGTAAAAGTGTGTACCATAACTAAAGGGGCTAGAATACAAGACCGTCTGAAAATGGTACATCTACAACTGAAAAAATAAGTAGCTCATATGATCATCACCAAGGTTCCAACCTAAAGGGTAGGTATATCTCATCTCTAAATCTATTCCACGTCAACTATCACCTTCGTGTAGCACCTATTCCTAGCTCCTACTATCTCATCTAAGTCGCGCATCGTCTACACAAGACACAACATGGTGCAGGAAGAGCTCATGCAGGGGTGAGTAAAACAGTCCCAGTATAGAACTCAAGACCCCAGAAAGTCTCTCAGAATTCCAAAAAGGAAAACCAAATAGCATGATCTCCATCATAAATCACAATGAAATAGACATATCTCAAACCTGGTATATGTAATGTAGAGAAGTACATAAGAATAATAGAGAAGATAGATCATCTTGTTCTGTCCATAGGTGCTACTACTGACCACACCGAGTCTTACTCACATAGGTTCAATTGGTACTAACCCCCACTGACCCACATAGGATCTGACCTGCTCCAGATTAAAAGGTATTATCCCCCACTAATCCACATTTGATCTGACCCACACAGCATCGCTGAGCACTGACACAAATTATATTTGACCCACATAAGATCAGTAAGCACTAACCCACATAGGATCGCTGAGCGTTGACCCACACATGATCGATGTTAATCCACACCAGATCGCTAGGTAATAAACTCGTTATAATGTGTCTCCAACCTTCAAATCACTATTGGCCACTGGATTCCTCTCATAGTACACTTGATTCTTGGAGAACTAATCCTCAATCCTTTGGTCATATTTCAATCGAAATAAAATCCAACGAATATGTAATCTGACGATTTATCACATCATAAGGTTTCTAATGTAACATACATCGCGTCAACTAGACTCCCAGTCTGTAAGTTGTTTTTATTTGAGTATCAATGGCCTGGTTGGATTACTAGTCAATCCAACCTGACCTTACACCAACATCCTTCAAAAATATCATGGAGTATCTAAATAGGACCATCTCATTCTATGGATCCTAGTAACGTAGATATTTCATCAAACATACGACTGATATACAAGTTACTACCTTTTAAACATTTCTGGGCCCGAGTGGTGTCCAGGTCCAATCAAGCCAGTCGGACCAACCCAGACCCACCAAACCCCCCCCCCCTAACAGGTCCTACTAACCCTGGAATAAAGTAGCCTAGGCTAGTCTAACTAGGTTGTTCCGCGGTGGGCTCATCCAAGTGGCTAGCGGGCCCGTGTAGGGGTCAGGCGATCCGGTTCCCCAATGACTGAAAGATTCATTCGGTTTATTTATGTGTGGAACCATATGGCACCACCTATTCACCCACAAAACATGCCTAAGGAGGTTCACTTTCTAGCGTGATGCAGCTTTGATGTCATAGCTCCGTAATGTGTAGCGCTTGATAGAATGCCACCTCATCCTCTGAGTTCGTCCACTGTAGGATACCTATCTGACCACCGTGGCTGGTGGTTTCCAGCCACTGCACTTTTCTTCCAGCACCGATTGCCGGCACCGTGGTGCCGACGCTTCTTTCGCAGGGCTCCAGTGATGCTCTTGATCTACGTTTTCACTTCCACTTGCGTCTACGTGCTCACTGGGATGCTGCCATCGCAACATGGCTCTTAGATTATTGATTATGACATGTTGAATAAATTATACCCCAAAGGGTGAAATATGGACAATGCAGCAGAGGGTCCAGGCCTTTTTCATTTATCCCGCACACACTGTGATAACATGATAACAAGTTAGAGGAATTTTAATTCAAAAAAGAAAACTATAATAAAACAAACACCCTACCTCGTGAACTGTCCGAGGTTTCATTGTCACTAGTGAGAGGAGTGTCCCTATCAAATTGAGTGTTTCTGCATTAGTCAATACTAGTTCATCTCCACCCATGATTATACCCCTTGTATGTGGAAGGTGTTGAAAAAAATCTCCATAGGATCCATACATGGTGAATTTGTGTCAAAACATCACCCCGATCCTCGCTTATATAAATGAGAAAAAGTGAGTAATTCACCGATGAATTATCGTGCTTCATTTAATTAATGAACCTCTTCATTCACCAATGATGAAGTTACAAACATAGAAGATTATTGCCATTAATTGGATTAACAATTCACCTGTCCCCACTGCCACTGCACATCCACGGGAGAAGAAAATAATAATAAATTTCTCATGTTATTTTATTATTTTTTTCTGAGGTCCACACATAATCTTTTTCACCTGGCCTACTATTATTTAAGTGAAGCTTCCCATAACAGAATTTTGATGATACATATTCAACGGTTCCCATCAATTTCTAATACGAGCACCGGGTCAAAAAATAGAAAACATAGCCCACATGTTTACTTAGCGTACCACAAAAAAGGTCAAAAAGTTCATTTCAGGCACTACAGGCCTCAGAATCATGCGTCATCAATTTTTATTGGCTCGTAATAACCGAAAATAAATTAAAAATAACATTATATTTTCCGAGTCATTATAAATGAAATTATTAACCAATTTATTTAATTATGTGATTTTGGTAATTAATTTTTAGTATGAGACATTATGTGTGGTAAATTGTATTTGTAGATTCATGTTAAAATTTATCTTCGAAGTCAATGTGAGAAAATACATATGAAATATTTGTTTTATGAGTTGTTTTTATTTTTTTTAGTAATTTTATCTACATTTGTTTGTTGAATGGTTTATGTTGAACTTGGGTATTACTATTGTATTTTATTGATTAAAAGTATTACTACCCCTTATAAATGATTAATCCGTTTTCGGTATTATCTAATCTTTTACTACCTATTTTGTTTTTGGATAATATTTCAACATATGATGAATAGATAGTTTATTTTTAATAGATAATATGATTATATATATGTTGATTCTAGTTCATCTGGTATGACCAAGTCATCTTGAATACTCATTGTTTGGAGAAAGTTGCAGTTTGGGGTAGAATTAAATTAATGGATAAAACTATACTTGACATTTATTTATGTTTCCTTTGGTTCTTATTAATGCTCGTAAATAAATTAATAAACATTATGAAAAAGACCTTAAAACAAAAACATTGTTCATCTACATTTTCAACTAAGAAATCCAAGGCAGTGTAACCTAGTACATGTTTTTGGTATTCTTTTTGTATTCTTTCTCCTAATAGTGATTTTATCAATCTCCATTAGAACAAGATGGTTAGTTTTTCGTCCATATCTATGTTTTTTACATTGAATATTTTTATGTGTTATCTTGGATGAAATTTGTACTTCTACATATTTTTTAAAGAGAAAGTTTTATTGAATCTTTTTTCTGATGTAGTATTTTCAATGATGTTACTAAGCCCAATTTTAAAATTAGGAGGAATAAATTTCAAAATGGGGAAGTTGTAACATTCCAATTAATTTTAGAATAATACATTTTCATATCTATTAATATTTATGAATAATATATTAATTTAATTTTAATGTGTATGCCATGTATGATTTTTTACTTGACACGAATTAATGTGTTTCTTGAAAATTGTGTGTTTCACAAAACACTGAGTTATACTAAAAAATAATACAATAATAATGTTATTTATTAAATGGTAGTTAAAGAAATTCCATTTTATTAGTGAGAATAAATAGAACTAAGCACAACATGATTAAATAATTTTGTTAATTTTCTTTAAATTTATAAAATAAATTATAGATGTGAAAATTTATGTTGAATATAATTTTAAGCATAATATAATCTACTATTTTAAAAAAGCTTTTTATCACTTTTTGATGGAGAACCCTTTTAAAATCTAATTTTTCTCACATTTATTTTTATTCTTTCAAAAAAATAATCTTATTCATTAGACAATGGATATTAATATTTACTATGGCTTAATCATTTTATTTTTATGATAAAATACATTTTTTAATGAATGGTGGCAAATACTGCCTTTTATTTCGAAACATTATTTTCTTCTCATTGATATATACAGTGATAATATCATTAAATTTGTTTTAATGATTAATTGGATTATTTTTTATAATTTAATACAATTTTGTTTATTTTATGAAATTTCACTATTACATCTATCAAAAAACAATGTCAATAACTTTCGTGTTTTAACATCTTAAAATCCCACATTCTGGTTTTGACAAAGGGAATTAATTTTAAATTATCACTGTAAATTAATTTTCTTCAATTTGGAAAAATGGATTCCATATTTGGAATCATAAGGTCACAATTAAGAAAATATGTACCTTCTATTTTTGGACATTATAAATTTTAATTTCAGTAATAATATATATTTACCATGGTTAAATGGTATATTTGGTAAGTATGGGTAAAACATTATTATAATAATATAAAACTACACTAACTCCTGAATTAATGTAATTGGACGTGTCATGGGAGATCGAGTAAATTCTTCTTTCTAGCTTTTGGAATTTGGGAGCCACTTAGGTTTGATAATTACAAGTTATAATAACAAATTTAATGTAATGAGAAATATAACAAAAACATTTATCTTTTTTCTAAAACAATTTAAATATATAGTTATATAAATGATCTATTTTGATAGAAATAGTAATAATAATGATATAAATATTTTATATATCATGTTATTTTATTTATAAATTTTATATGTTATATAAATAAATTTATTTATGACACAATGGTGATGGAGTGAGTTCATTAATAATGAATAATTCAAATAAATGATATTATAAAAATAAAAAAAATTAATTTTAAAATTTTTGTTCTATTAATGTATTTTCTAGATTATTATGACATTTTATCTTTTATTTAATATCATTTTTAAATTAATCATTTTCCTATGTCTAACGAAAATCAATAACTAAATAGTGCCAAAATTGTAATTTAATAGTTTTTAAAACAAATACTATTTTATTAAATGATATAACAGTTATTAAAATATATTATTCGGAGAAATTATTTATATAATTTTAAAAAAGATATTAATTATAAAAATTTGGTATGATTAGAATATTATTGTATCTGTATAAACCATATAGTATAAAAATATAAGATTAATTGGTAAACGTTAATTTATTTATCTAACAGTTAAATATAAAATATAAGGTTAAATTTGTCAACTAATCTTATATAAAACCTATGAGATGAGATTTTTTCGACACATCCTAATCTAATACATGAAATATATAACATTATAGCTATTAGGATTTACATATAAATTTATAATAAAATAATATTTTCAGACCTTCCTAAATTACCCATCCCCTCTTATAAAAGGCCACCACCTCTAACAAAACACATTCACAACTCAAGCCCCTTAGCTCAACCAAATTTTTCTAAACAAATCTCCCCACATCCCTCCATTATTCATATATGCCTATCCTTGGAAAAAAAGTAAATCAAGAAGACCTTTTGGCACAAATCAAAATGAGTCACCTGATTTAAAGGTATCATCTTCTCTCAAGCCCATTTATTTATTTCAATTTCCATTCCCCTAACCTCTATTTATTATTTTATTTTATAAAAATAAATTATAATAAATTTAGTAGGTTTTTTATTCTAAGGGTTCTAACTAAATTTATACAATCCTCCATTTAATGTATATAGAACACAGTATTTCTGTGTACGACAAACTACAACCCCACAAAATGATGATTATTCAATTTTCTCATACCACCAATCGTGGTATCCATTATGATGTAACTATATTTATATATAATATATAATATATTTATATTATCAATATTATTAAGTAATTTTCATTTACAACATACTTTTATGCTTTCCATAATGTGTAAATACGTTAATTTGTGGATTACCTCCCTGTCAAAGTGATATAACACATTCATGCCGAACATGGAACATATAAATGTTGTTTTATTAAAAATATGTAAAATATATACCATATATATTACAATGGAAATATAATATACATTTTAATAATTTATTATTCATTCCCTTAATAAGATAAATAAATGAATGTAGCATTCATATGTACGTACGACCTACCATCTCCAGGAATGATTCATTTCATTTAATATATACAAATATTATTGTAATTAATAATAAATACATACTGGATATATATGATATTTTAATTTTTAATAATACTATGGAGATGATTTACTTTTGACAAAATATTCTATTTAGATCAAAACATGTCCATTTTTTACTCTAGTACCCAATATTGGAAAAACATCCAATATGAACATAAAAAATTATTAACATATAATAACATGGATATAAGTTATATAAATGATATAATAAACATGAAAAATCATCTAATGCAATTATAAATTAAGTAATTTTTATTATTCAAGAATATAACGATTGTACGTGATGATTCAGAGTCAAAGTAAGGGACTTCATCTCATTCTCCTTTGAGTGAGGAATATTTTGATAATATACACCTTGTTGTTTTATACAGTGTTTAGTTAACTGGTTTTACTTTTAAAATTATTCAATGATTTTAAAAAGGAATATTTTTTTAATTCAGTGTTTTACTAAATGAAAATGGAATGGTTTTTAACGTATGCGGTGACAATTTCATTTCCCCCATTGTGACCATTATAAGTTATTTGGATCCCTCTATTGGGAAAAATTTTTTAAAAAGAAAAATAAATACCATATTCCTTATTAGGTACCTTGGTATTGAGAATGGTTTTGTGAATAGATTGATTATATAAATATCTTGAAATAATGTTATATGATTCCAATGTGGAGATGTTTTTTCCTTTATTCTTGTTCATGTGTTATGATTTTGTTATGGTTCTTGGGAAATGATTATGAATATGGGTGTTTATATAATAAAATGAGGGTAGGTGATCCCAATATTTTTCTCCAATTCATCAGGTAATGTGATAGAGGTTACGATTATGTTTTCTCGAATGAGATTTATGTAATAAACTATAATGGGTATTCCAAATGTAACCATGATGGTTACTCTCTGTATAGTTTTGAAACCAACAATTTATGTATGTTATGAATGACACAAGTTAATTTATAGTTTATGATTTCTATGTATTTTTTATGATTCTTATGAATTCATGGGTTTATAAATATTCATGAAGAATTCATGAAAATTTTTATCAACAAAAGAAATCATGTTTTATTTTTAAAAGGGATTCATTTGGTTGAAAATTTTGATACTAATTGTAACAATCCACATGTAATATCTCAGTCTATTATGTAATTTTTATAGCCTTATTCTATAAAACACTAAACATGAAAATATCCTCAATGTGAATTCTGTACATAACTCAAGATTATTTCAGTTTTAATGATGGGCCCTCATACCTAACCAATCTATTTCAAGGCATATCAAACACATTGAAGAAACAATATTTCTATAATTATGGTCATGATTTAACTATCCTAATTTGGGTGGGTATAAGAGTTATTTTCCTCACCCTATAGGATATTGTTGAGGTTTTCTAGAAGTCTCCATTTTTTAGGTACATAAAAATAATTATTAATGGGGAATCATGAGGAAATTCATGTCTCTCAAGTTATGGATCCATTTTAATGGATCATTGGGGTGATTTCATTGGCTTCCTTTATGAATCCAATGGATTTGATTCTTCAGTTGAACTAGAAATGTTTAGTTTCATCAATACATTAGATCTATAAAATGATCATGGATGGAATAATATTTTTCTTGTGTTTTAATCCACAATTGTTGTTCCTATTATTAGGACATAGTCTACTCATTTATCTTGTATGTTTACTAATTAGTTCCACAAATTCATGAGTTATCTTTCATCCATGAATCATAACATAAAAAATAAATATAGAGGTTAATAAAGTGGAATATAGACATTAAAATTAATGTGTCAATGGTATATACCATCTACGGTTTGATCTGTTTCTAGATGACATCCTTACTATTATACAGATGGATCAAGGTAAATCTCCCATTTTCAAACATATGTCAGTTTACTTTTGTTTTCTAATTACTGTGTACTGTCCTTCTTGTAATGGTTTCATTTAATCCCAAAAGATGACATTATTATGATTATATATATGTAATATATCATCGATTCTCATACCCCCACCATCAATTGTAAAATGATATCATCGTTCGTCCATTAATGTGAATTACAACCTTTTTGAAGTAATGATATTTATTTTTCCAGTAATTATTTATTGAATCGTTATAAAATATTATTAATTTAATAATAATTATGTATATTTATTGATTTTTATAATGTATAAGATGAATAAATTACCTATTTTCCACAAAATCATACCGTATTCATTTTGTAACTATGAACCAAACATCCCCACAATACTCAACATTTGGTTAAAAAAATAATATAATTAAATATATAATTGAGAGAAATGGATTACATTCCCCAAAACTCAATTACTAAACCTATATATGTTTTTTATAAACCTAAATGATTAATATAAAACAATTATAGATGAGTTAATGGACTTACATCGAAATACTAGACTCTAGTTAAGAGAATTCATTGTCATTTCACTTCATAGAGGCATATTATAATCTTATGAACCTAATTAATTTTGTATTATATATATAATATCATTTTAAAATTTTATATCATGAATCCGTCATAAATTTTGATATTTTATTTTTAGATCAAAATTAGTATATAAACATGGATTTTACATGAACATTACCTTATGGTTATTTATTTCTCAATACAGTTTACATTGATTAGGTAATACTAATACCTAATTTAATATGTTATTCAATGATTATGTGGAAAATTACATATTATTTTATTTTGTTATACTTCCTCATTTTTTTTATGTTTTACCATTTTTATACATAATTACTTCATTGTTAAATTCTAACATTAAAGTTATATTTTTATAAGGATTAGTTAACTCAAATTGTTTCTTTGGGACATGAATTTTAACACCCCAAGCTTCCATGGTACGCTTTTCATTGAATAATAGAGCAGCGTGTGTTGTATGCAACCTTGGGTTCTAACACACCGTGGCCAATCAAAGTAGCTTTTATGAACAGTAATACCCACTTTTTAAAATTATATAAATTTTATATTTCACAATGGACTTCATTTTTGTATTTGGAATATCTAAATTATCCTACGTTGAATTTTTTGTAATTTTCTGAGATCTTCCAATTTTTTATGAATAGTGAAAAATACTTAAAAACAACCTTTTTAATAAAAATAATTTATAGTGATAAATTATACTATTGAGTGGTTTTAATGTATAACTAGAATATATTTTTACCATTTTATCCAATGGTGGTCATTAGAATTAATTTTACTTTGAAATTGGACATAAACAATTGTCAATCTTTTGATATATATTGTTTCATAAAAACACGCTATTTGTAGTGACAATGGGAATTAATTATAAAATTAATTAATTCAAATAATATGTTTAAAATTTTGTAAAATAGACATCATTTTTGAATTCGGAATATCTATTATAGATTAGGGAGAAATTTTGGCATTGTTCTGAAAAACTTCAATTTTTGATGAATAATGAAACCACTAAGTGGTAGTTAAAAAACTATTTTTTCGTTTAAATGAAACATTACACCTTATATGAATTGAATTTCAAAAATCCCACATACATGTATTTCATTAGGATGTAAAATGTTGTTCAATGGGATTAAAATATTTTTTTTGGTAAATAGTAACTTTTAAGTTTTATTAATCACGATTAAAGGTAATTAGTGAAATTTAAGGTAAAAATCATATTATAAAAATATAAAAATATATTGACACTTGTCCTAGACATATTGGATGAGTCATGAATGACCAAGAAAATCCGTGGGTCAACTTGGGGACCCCATGGAGCCACTTGGGTAAGAAAATGACATTAATAACTTTTTATTTAAAGTAAAAATAAAATTGCCACAAACTTGTGTTGTTTTACTAAAACAATTATTACATAGGGTTATATAAGTTAACTGTTTGACTATAAATATCCATTGGAGTGATAAATATATTTCCTACATCATGGTATTTTTTTATAATTTTTAGACATTAAATAAATTAAATATTTTATTACACAATGATGATGCAGTGATTACTTCATTAATTAACGATTTAAATAAAATGAGAATATAATGTAAAATCTAAGACATAAACTTGTTAAAAACATATTGGATGAGTATATTTCGAACCCTTATCACCTTATACTATAAATATACCATTTTGGGTCCTTTAAAATCCGAAAATAATATCATAATAATGTAACATTTCATGACTTTCCAAGAGTGCCCTCCTCTCATCATATAAAAGGCCCCCACCTCCACCACCTTATTCATACCATCAAAGCCATTGGGATCGGCCCAAATCTGCCCAAACACACTCACAACTTCACTATCTTACTCCTAGAGGCATCAATTTGGGCAGAAGTCTTCCCAAGGAATCCTTTGGCTTAAATCAAAAAAAGTTACCTGATTGTAAGGTAATGTTTTCTCTTATGTTCTTTTGTTTTATTTTTCTTCTCCATCCCCTTAAAATCTTTATATTCCTTTTTTTTGTAACAAAAACTGTATATTCAATATAATAGGATGTTTTTATGAGAATTATTTTATTTACACTTACACACACCTTCTCTTAATGGAGAAAGATCATACTGTTTCTGTGGTTGGCGAATTACTGCCTCACGAAATGATGATTATTCAATCTTATTTTAACACCTCTCATGGGGGCAATTATGAGGTCACTATATTTATATATGATATATATTAAATTTATGTTTTCATTGTGATTATGTATTTTTCATTTATGGCATACCTTTATGATTTCCATTATGGGTAAACACGATAATTTCATTTTTGGAAGTGTAGACTATTGCCCCCTCAAAGTGATTTGAATCGTTAATTCCATATGTGTGATGTATAAAGAATGGATTAAATGATATTAAATATTATATTATACTGGAATTATATAATACCTTTATATAATTATAATTTCATTCCATTAAATACGAAATAGAAATGAATGTAGTGTTCAAGCATACGTACGACTTACCGTCTCCATGAGTGGTGCATTTCATTTCTTACCTCTAAATATTATTTCATATTATAAATGCATGTATATAGTGGATATATATGATATATATGATATCTAAATCATGAATATAATTTTAGATATAATGTATATTTGACCACATGAACAACTTTTAATTATAAGAATTTTATTTTTGACTCAAGTACCAAAGATCGACAAAATGACAGTTATTAACTTAAATAATTACATAATGTTCATAACAAGGTAATAAGTTATATAAATGGAATAATGAACAAGAAGAAGTTTCTTATGCAAATAGAAATTAACTCTAGTTTATTATTCAGGATATTAAAGAATGATCGAGTCAAGTCAGACACGAGGAAAGGGAACTTCTTAACTCACTTTCCGTTCTTTCGGTTAATCTCCTACATTCAAATTATGTAATGATATTATTATATCCTATCTTGTATTTGTACATTCATTATGTGTACATATAGTGAATACACATAATAGAAATATTTTATTTAAAAAATGATCTTTGTAAGGGACTTCGTCTCAATCTTCTTTCATTGAGGCATATTTTGTTTTAATGCAAGACATTCTTTTATACGTTTTATAAACCCCATTGACATTTACGTTCATTCAAAAAGAATATTTTTTATACGAAGTGTTTTACTAAATGAACAAAAAAGAAATTTTTTTTTGTCATACGTATGCGGTGACAACGACTTCTCCACCGCCGTGACCATTATTTGAGTTTCGGCTTCCTCTATAAGCCATAACTTTTTTTAAATGAAAAATAAATACCAATTTTTAATTTTTTTTTTCTATTGAAAATCATTTTGATAATGTTTTTATTTTGTCAAAGTGTTGTATTGATATATTGTGATTGAAATGTGGAAATGTAATGTTTCCTTTCTGTATGTTTTATGTGATACATTAATGTTATGGTTTATGATATATTTAAACCTATTCATAGGAGGAATTCATTGGATTGGATAAGTGACGGGTGGAGCCCGTCATAGCTCCTTGATGCACTGGTAGGTCTCATAAGACAAACTAGTCTCTTGGTACGAGGCCTTGAAAAAATCTTATTTGTAGGCTTGTCACGAGGCCTTGGCTATGTGGTTATGATAGTTTGGCATTATGCATTCCATCATTATGAAAGTGGTTATTGATATTGCATGTGATTATTCGACTAGTAGAATATCCTTGAAAATAAGTAAATGGAATTATTTTATTTTATTTTTTCAATATTATGTTGAAGTTCAAGTTTAAAATCCTTTTGTTTTAGTTATAAATTTCCTTAAATGTTAATGTTTATTTATGAATGCTTCTGCTATATTGTTATCCTTACTGATCAACTGAGCTCACCCCTTCCAATGTTTATTTTTTCCAGGATGTGAAGAACTATATTATGAATGACCTGCAGGGATAGTATGAGGGGATATGAAGAAAAGATGTGGTTGTAGTTTTTTTTACTTTATGATGTAATGTAAGACTTATGAATGTATCTACTGTTTCCAAGGATACTAAAATAATCGGTCATTCGAGACATGATCTTTTGTGATCATGCCAATGTAACACAATAATTCAATGACTCTGGGTAATTGGGTTCGGGGTGTTACAGTTGGTATTAGAGGCAGTTTAGTACTAACATTGGAAGATAGATTTAGATAAAATCTGATTAGATCAAATATCCCTAAAATAGACTTTGAGGATAAGTATATAAGAACTTCCTGAAATTTTGGTATTATAGAGATTTTTTTAGTTTTCTGAGAAATACATCCCTGTCTGGATACGAGCAGGTAGAGGAAGCTCTGGAACAGCTATAGCTAGGGGTAAAACCTGGAGACACCGCTTTGAGCTAGACTCAAACGGGAATTGGTGCACGAAAATGGGCCTTGCTGCACTCTTGGTTACGACACTCCCGGGGGATATGCTTTGATAAATATCATTTTCTTTACAACCCATTATAAAGGGTTTATGAGTAATTACTTCCTCGGAGAATTTTATTATGATTATGGATTATATCCATAAATTGTTCAATTTATGTTAAGTGTTTTACAAGTATGGAATTATGTATTTTTATTCATAAAATACTCTAGTTTATGCCATTTTTTGGAAATGGCACCTAGTGGAAGGAATGGAAACTATATCAATGCACGCTCTCCATATAGGGATTTCCCTCCTGATCAAGATAATTATAGTGGAGCTGGAGATACAACTGATGTTGGTCAACTTATCACCATACTAGGACAACTCACTCAAGTTATGAATAATAAACTTACTCATATGGAGCACCCTGATCTGGAATGTGGAGGATCAATGTTAGACCGCTTCATGAGGCAAAAACCACCAACATTCATTGGGAGTACTAATCCCTTTGTAGTTAAGTAATGGATAAATTCCTTAGAGAAAATATTCCATGCCTTGGCGAGTAGTGAAAGGGAAAATGTTGTCATGTTAGTTTACCACCTCACTGGATATGCTAATCAATGGTGGTCATTGATTCAAAATACTAAGGAAGATGATGAAGTACAGAATATGAAATGGAGGGAGTTAAAAGAGCTTTTCTTAGAAAAATACTTTCCTTATGACCATCGAGAAAAATATGGAAAGGCAATTTCTGAGTCTAAGACAAAAGGATGATGAGAATGTCGCAACGTATGAGGAAAACTTTAAAAGCTTATCAAGACTTGCTGCAGATTATATACGCAACCCAAGAAGTAAGATTGATCGTTTCTTTGATGGGTTAAAACCATTTCTTTATCAACAATTAGTCTCAAAAACCTTCTCGCTGTACGAAGATATTGCCTTATGTGTTATCAAGACAGAAAAGTAATTCTCTAAATATTATGACAATAAAGTAATGCAAGAGAAGAAGAGAATGGTGGAATAAGAGACAGATAAAGGGAAAAATGGAAAGACATATTTTCCATTATGCGATAATTTTGGGAAGAATCACCCTGGTACATTCCTAAATTTAATGGGAGTTTGTTAAAAATGTGGAGAAAAAGGTCACAAGGCATGTGATTGCATGGGAAAGAAAGAGGCTATCAATGTTGAATGCTACAATTGTAGGGAAATGGGGCATTATGCAAATGAATGTTCTAAGCATCAGGGAAACTTACCTCAGAAAAGGCCAAGAGATCAAGGACAATCTTATTCTATTACTACAGTTGAAGTGGAATAATTAATGTATTTGTGCTTCTGGACTCAAGGATTATATCATGGTTATAAGAATAATGTGATATATATAAGGATTGTACTGCAGTACTTGTTGTTTTCGTTAAGGTTTTAATATGATGAAGGTAATCATATTTTTTTTGTGACAATAAGAGAAACTTTACTTTGTTTGATGAATCTGATGATACAAATGATTTTGGAATTTTGAGACCTTTTAGAAAAACTCTAGACATAGGTATTTTGGATAACTATAAAGTTTGTAATGGATTAATTTGATCTTTGGGTAGTATTGTTTAAGGTTAAAAAATGTATGAAGATTATTTTTGGAATATTATAATACTATAGTTTTAGGAAAAGGACAACTTGAATGTCAAGGGATAACTCGTCGCGTCGGACAAAGATGTAGGAATCAAACCCACAACCATAGTGTGACATGCTTTTATTACCTACCACTAGCATACAGGAAGTCCCTGGTTATTACAAAATAGTTTTCGTAATCTAAATGATATTTGTTAATATTTGGATCGATATAAGTTTAAGATAAATATAATATTTTTTAGTTCTATTTTCTTTTTGAGTGAAATATGGGTTAGTGGTGAGCATTTATTAAAGAATGAAAGTCTAAATGACAAGTATTTATATTTACTTACGTTCTTAGTAAATATCCTAAATAAATTCCTCAACTTTATGAAAGGTAACTTAAAAAAAACGTTTTCAGTTAACTGTTCCTACTAGGGAATCAATGATCGTTTAACCAATCACAGGCTTGTGATTTTCTTGTAGTTAAACATTGTCCTAATACATTTTTATACAATTATCCATCAGACCTTGATGGTTTGTTTTTTCTCCATATCCATGTTTTCATAGAATCCTAGTATTGGCTATCTCGGGTGACCTTTATACTTCTCTTTCTTTCTTTTAATATTATATTTTTATTAACCTTATTTCTGATGTGGGTTTTCCGCAAATGTATTTTCTATTTTCATCCTTTTATATTCAATGAAAAATTTCAAATTGCGAGGACACAATTTATTGAAGGAGTGGAGAATGTAACACCACAAGCTTCCATGGTATGCTTCTCTTTGAATAATAGAGCAGTGTGTGGTTTACGCAACCCCGAGTCCTAACACACCGCAAACAATCAAAGTAGCCGTTAAGAATAGTAATAACCACTTTTTGAAATTATATAAATTTTATATTTCAAAATGGACTTCATTTTTGTATTCATAATATCGAAATTATTATAAGTTTATTTTTTTTAATTTTCTGAGAACTTCTTATTTTTTATGAATAGTGAAAATAATTAAAAACATATTTTTTAATAAAAATAATTTATAGTGATAAATTATACTATTGAGTGGATTTAAAGTATAATTAGAATATATTTTTACTATTTTATCCAATGGTGGTCATTAGAATTAATTTCACTTGGAAATTGGACATAAACAATTGTCAATCTTTTAATATATATTGTTTCTTAAAACATGCTATTTGTTGTGACAATGGGAATTAATAATAAAATTAATTAATGCAACTTATATTTTTGGAATATTGTAAAATTGAAATCAATTTTTTAATTATGAAAATCATTTAT
This sequence comes from Viscum album, assembly GCA_963277665.1. NCBI lineage: Eukaryota > Viridiplantae > Streptophyta > Magnoliopsida > Santalales > Viscaceae > Viscum > Viscum album. Next base: position 553,853,066 of record OY728146.1, read on the forward strand.
AGCTTAGGGTGAAATTTTGGCATTGTTCTGAAAAACATCAATTTTTGATGAATAGTGAAACCACTAAGAGGTAGTTAAAAACTAATTTTTCGTTTAAATGAAACATTACTGCTTCTTTAAATTGAATTTCAAAAATCCAACATATATGGTTGTCATTAGGATGTAAAATGTGGTTCAATGGGATTAAAATAATTTTTTGGTGAATAGTAACTTTTAAGTTTTATTAATCACGATTAAAGGTAATTAGTGAAATTTAAGGTAAAAATGATATTATAAAAATATAAAAATGTCTTGAAACTTGTCCTGCACTTATTGGATGAGTCATGGACGACCAAGACCATCCATGGGTCAACATGGGGACCACATGGAGCCACATTGGTAAGAAAATGACATTAATAACTTTTTTCTTTAAGGTAAAAATAAAATTGTCACAAACATGTTTTGTTTTACTAAAACAATTATTACATGGGTTTATATAAGTTAAATATTTGGATATAAATATCCATTAGTAATCTAAAAATATTTCCTACATTATGGGAATTTTTTAATAAATTTTAGACAATAAATAAATTAAAATTGTTATGACACAATGATGATACAGTGACTACTTCATTAATTAACGATTTAAATAAAATGAAAAGATAATGTATAATATATGACTTAATATTTTTAGAAACCTATTGGATGAGTATATTTAGAACCCTTATCACCTTATCCTAGAAATATATCATTTTGGGTCCTTTATAATCCAAAAAGCATATCATAATAATGTAACAATTCATGACATTCCAAGAGTGTCCCTCCTCTCCTCTTATAAAAGGCCCCCACCTCTACCACCTCATTCACACCATAAAAGAAATTTGGCTCTGAGAAACTCTACCCAAATACTCTCAAAACATCCATCTCTTACTCTTAGAGGCCTCAATTTGGGCAGAATACTTCCAAAGGAAGCCTTTGGCTCAAATCAAAAAGAGCTACCCGATATTAAGGTAATGATTTTTCTTCTGTTCTTTTGTTTTATTTTGCTTCTCCAACCCCTTAAACTATTTTTATTCCTTTATTTTGTAACAAAAAAATTATCATCAATATACTAGGATATTTTTAGGAGATGTATTTGATTTAAACTTATACACACATTCGTCTAGTGGTTAAAGAACATACTGTTTCTGTTGGTGGCGAATTACTGCCTCACGAAACGATGATTGTTCAGTATTCTTTTAACACCTCTCATGGTGGCCATTAATATGTCACTATATTTATATATGATATATATTATGTTTATTTTTTCCTTATGATTCTGTATTTTTAATTTATCGCATAGCATTATGATATCCATTATGGGTAAACGCGATAATTTCATTTTAGGAAGTGTGAACTACCGCCCCTCAAAGTGATTTGAATCGTTAATGCCATATGACGGATGTATAAAGAATGGTGTAAATGATATTATATAATATATTATACTTGAATTATAGTATACATTTATATAATTATAATTTCATTCCATTAAATATGAAATAGAAATGAAAGTAGTGTTCATGCGTACAAACGGCTTACCGTCTCCATGAACGGTGCATTTCATTTCTTACCTCTAAATGTTTACTAATATTATAAATTATTGTATATAATGGATATATATGATATATATGATATCTAAATCATGAATATAATTCTGGATATAATGGATATTTCACCACATGAACAACTTGTAATTATAAGAAGTTAATTTTTGACTCAAGTACCAAAGATCGACAAAATGACCGTTATTAACTTAAATAATTACATAATGTTCATAACATGGTAATAAGTGATATAAATGTAATAATGAACATGAAAAGGATTATTAAGAAAATATAAATTATCTCTAGTTTATTATTCAGGATATTAAAGAATGATCGAGTCAAGTCAAACATGAGGTAAGGGATCTTTTTAACTCAATTTCCATTCTTTGGTTTAATCTCCTACTTTCAAATTATGTCATGATATTTTTACGTCCTATCTTGTATTTGTACATTATTTATGTGTAATTATAGTGAATACACATAATAGATCTATTTTATTTAAAAAATTATCTTTGTAATGTACTTCGTCTCAATCTTCTTTCATTGAGGCATATTTGGTGTTAATACAAGATATTCTTTTATACGGTGTATAAACCCCTTTGACTTTGACGTTTATTCAAAAGGATTCTTCGTTATATGAAGTGTTTTAATAAACGAAAAAATGAATGTTTTATTTTCAAACATATGCGGTGACAATGACTTCTCCGCCACCGTGGCAATTATTTTAGTTTCGGATTCCTCTACAAGCCATAACATGTTTTTAAATGAAAAATAAATACCAATTTTTAACATTCGTTTATTTTGGTATTGAAAATTGTTTTCATAATGTTTTTATTATATAAAAGTGTTGTATTGATATCTTTTGATTGAAATGTGGAAATGTTATGTTTCCTTTATGCATGTTGTATGTGATACAATTATGTTATGGTTTATGATATATTTAAACCCGTTCATATGAGGAATGCATTGGACTTCATATGAGACGGGTAAACCCCGCTATAGCTCATTAATGCATCTGTGGGTCTCATGAGACAAACTAGTTTCTTGGCACGGGGCCTTGACAAAATCTTATTTGCAGTCATGGCACGAGGCCTTGGCTACGTGGTTATGATAGTTTGGCATTATGAATTCCATCATTATGAAAGTGGTTATTGATATTGCATGTGATTATTCAACTACTAGAATATCCATGTGAATAAGTAAATGGAATTATTTCATTTTATTCTTGCCATATAATGCTGAAGTTCAAGTTTAAAAGGCATTTTTTAGTTATATATTTCTTTAAATGGTAATGTTTATTAATGAAATATTCTGCAATATTGTTATCCTTAATAAGAATATGAAATCACCCCTTCCAATGTTTTAATTTTTCCAGGATGTGAAGAAGTATATTATGAATGACCTGAAGGGATAATATGAGGGGATATAAATACAAGATCTTGTTGTAATTTTGTTTTACATTATGTTGTAATGTAAGACTTATGAATGTATCTAGTGTTTTTAAGGCTATTAAACTAATCGGTCTTTTGAGACTTGATCTTTTGTGATCATGCCAATGTTACGCAATAATGCACCGACTTTCGGTAACTGGGTACGGGGCATTTCCTGAATTCTAATATTCTAATACATCCTTGTATATGATGTATCTTATACCTACAGAGATGTTATATCATAAATAATTCAATTATCATTATATATAATGTTCCTTTGATTTAATATATTTTGTTATTTATTTAATTATATTTTATAAATATTTTATGAGATTTCATTGTTTTAATTTGAATTATTTGAGATAAATTTTTTGTTATGCACCATTATTTATTTTATAAGGACTAATTACTTCCCCATTAATTTTTATTGACATATTCATAAATATAATTTATGGGTATTATAGAATTATTTTACAATCCTTCATTCAATGTATTTTTATTCAATATATAACCAAGATGCATGAGTTTCTTGTATCAAACATCCTTTATTGAGACATGTTTTGAATGATTCACCTATATTCATTTATATAAATTATACACCTACTATTAATATATAATTGCAAGAATCATTTTTATAGTCATGGTATTTAGTGTTCATTATTATTTCCATTATTTAAATTTGTTTTTAAAGGATTTTAATTTTTTTTAATTTTTTTAAAATAATTAATGTTCATAATATATAAAACCAAACTACTTTTTCAGGTTATTTATCTTATATTAATGTTTTTATTTTTAAAAATAAATTATTTCGTAAAGATAATTTCTATGCATTTTAGCAACTTATAATATTTTTTTAAAAATAAACTTCAAAACAACTTGAAAATGGTTCAAATTTTACTATCTTTACAGATGTTAGTGAATAATGATTATTATGAACGTTTTTGACATGAAATGATTTTACCACAATCATGAAAATTCCTTGATTTGAATATTTCATTTCATGTTCCCATTTTTATTTACAATGTAGTTATTTTTGATAATATTATGGAAATATTCATAAAATATAACACAATTAAGTGGGAATTTCTTTCTATTTTAATGAAATGTGTAACAACTCTAGTTTTTAATAGAATAATTTTATTATTAATGATATATATGAAACATGACATTGAGGTTGATGGATATTAGAATTATTATTATTTATATATGACTATTTTATGGTAGTTGTTATATTGGAATATATGATTAATATTAACTCATTTTATGACTATTTTTACGACCCAATAAACATTTATTGATTATTTTATAATAAATAATCAATGACATTTTAATATAGTTGATAATTACAACCAGACAAATATATATTATAAACGATCTATTACATGAAAAATACATTTTTCAAAATACAATTTTTCGTTCCCTAGTGTCTTTAATTATAAATTAAATTCTAAAATTTAGATTAATTGAATTTAATAAACTGATATTCATATCTTTAATTATAATAATTAATAATTTTTAATAATGTCAACATAATTTTTTGTAATAATATAAGGTAAAAATAATAAAATCACCTTACCATGGTAAATGGTAAAAGATGTTTTACGGTGATAAAATAATGAGATAATAGTTATAATGACTTACACACTAGTATTATTTCATATCTATGGCCATATTTATACCCTATTACATCAAATGTTATTTAAATTTAAATTTTGGATTCATATGGTCATTATTATAGAATTTATAAAAATATTTGTAAAAAGGGACTAAATATCACTCTCTTTTATTTTTTTTAAAGAGTTTAGATATGGATAAAAAGGATATATTTCCCTTTATAAAATACTAAATGTAAATATGAAATTTTTTTTATTAAGGAATTTTATTTCTAAAATTTTTAGTTAAAATAATAACTCTAAATTCAAACCCACTTCCAACAATCTAATTATATTTTATAATGGAAAATAAAATAAATGATTGTAATAATATGAAAAATAATATAATTCAATGAATTTCAAATTAAATATAAATTTTTTTACAATTATTTGGGATTATTAAGAGTTTGGAAAAATTTACGACGCTTGATTGCATGGCCTGGTGTGTCCATAACCGATTTTTGAACTTATTTTAGGTACGTTCGGTAAATGTGAAGGCCGAATCATCTATATTTTGAACAGGTGGTCAGATTAGAAATCAGAGGTCACACTCGAATCTACAACATCAGGAATTTTTTAAGGGAGGCTTAGCATTTACCGCCATAGTTCGGAAAAAAAGATTGTTTTTCATCTTTTTAAAGAATAATAAAATAACATAAAATTGGTATTTTATTTTTCTACAAATGGTTGAGTAGTTGTGGATGGATTGCAGAGTTATCAGGACATAAAATGGTTAGAATCATTTGTTTTGTAACCACACCATTAATATAAAGAGGTTCATTCATTAATAACCTCATTAATCTCTCATTGCGTTAATCACCCATCACCTCTATTAAAATCAGTCTCAAGCTTGGGTTATTGACTCAGAAGTGAGGAACCTCTATCAGAGGGTAGCTACATCTTCCACCAACAATGAACAGATTATTGAACATCAAAATTGTTAAAATCGATCCTGGATCGATGAACTCAGACAACTTTATCAATAATTGATTCTTCTTTGACAATCACGAAGTCACAAACGATTATGATGTATGGATTTTGATTAAATTAAAGTGAATTGTTTATTTCCATCACTACTAAAAATAATTATGAATTGCATAAGTATTGAATGGGTTATAGTATATCTATGTCTAATTAATTGCTGACATCTTGTTATGATGCTAACATAGTGGGTGCAGGCTAAAAGAACATGGCCCTGACCCTCTGCCGCTTTGGTTTCAGTCGCGTCCTTCATGTGAAAAGTTTTAACTCAATGAAAACAAGAATATGAAAGCCACGTAGTGACGACATCATATCAAGAGGCATGTAGGAGAAATATAATGAAAAAAGATCCACCTGAGTTTAACTGGTGGCCCGCGGATGTTCTGACGGCGCGACACCAGCGTGACGACAGCTGGGATCGGTTGGGCTCAGTGGCTGCAGGTGGTGCGCCGTCGCACACAGTAGAGGGAAGCCACGACATCGAGTCACGATGACTGTAGGGGAGACCGAACCTTAGCCGACATTTTGAGAAGAAAGTGGGACACCGTTACGTGCAGTGTAGGAGGGATATGTAGCATTGAGACACAACTGAGGGGATCAACGCTCTGTGGGTCCCAATGACAGGGGGGGCACCACGTGGAGTCGTTGATAAAATTACCGAAATGGCATTTCTGTTTGGGAATTTGGTCCACCACACAACTTCATGACTGTTCCTGATTACTGAACCAGGCCGCCCGGCTAGCCGCGCTCAGCCGTGCCAGGCCGTGCCCCGCTGAGTCAGGCCGGGCGGGTCCCCTGCCTAGCCTGCCGACCCTATGACACACTGGGCCGATCCCGAGGGCCAGCCCACTTAGGTCTCCCTAGACGGATTGGGATGGGCTAGTTTGGAACCGGGTTGAGTTTTCTCCAAATGGGGAGGGTCAATTCGGTATGACCAGTTCGGTCCAGAAACAGACCATATTCGGCCAATATATGCTTAGAAGGCCATATCTCACAAACCAGACGTTTGTTTGACAAAAAAACTATAGTGCATGAATCCTTAAAATGAGTGTTTCATTTTCAGATACTCAAAATGAGTCTTGGATAAATTTGGAGTTTTACTAGATTGGAATGAAACCGTATCCAGTTGGGCCCATGGCACTAAAATGCATATAACTCACATAACATGCGTCTTATTGATGAGATTTTTGTCACATTGGGACCTTGACAACATGGAATTCCTTTCAATTACACATTTTTTAAATGCCATGGTTGTTGAGTCATGTCTGATATCTTGGGGAATAGAAAATATAGAACTCAAAATCACTATGTGAAGCGATTCTCATGGCTAGAAGACAATATTATAAGGACCTTTTTTGAATCACCATTATACCGACTCATTTTGGATCTGCATTATATCGACCATATGTTAATATAAATTATAGATACTATGTGTGGATTTGTATTTTAGTGACACTGTGTGGAATGGAATTATTGCAACCATGTGTGGATCAGCATCATGGAGACCCTATGTGGATCATCATTATGGCAACCTTGGGTGGATCTGTATTATAGAAACCCTATTTGGATTAGCATTATAGTGACCCTATGTGGATCTGCATTCTAGCGGCCCTGTGTGGATTAGTCATACACGACCCAAAAAGGATCACCCATAGTGCAACCCATCATGGATCATCAACATATATCCCTGTGTGGATCGATAATGTGAAAAATCCTTCTTGGTTCAGTTGTATAAACATCTTAATTGAATAAAATTATTTGGATTTATAATAATCATATCTAATCATAATATATATGCTTTATAACTAGTTTGAGTTGATTATTTTTTTAGTGATTTATGATTAAGATCACCCATTTTGGTTTTCATTTATGGAATTTGGAGAGACCTTCGTGGGACTTGGGGGTCCCTACTTGGTATTGTTATACTCAACCAGGCCGGGGAATTTCTTGCACCCTGTTGTGTCTTATGGAGATGATGAGAAGCTTGGATGATACTTCAGGGAGTTAGGATGAGGCAGTACATGGAGGTGACTGGTTGACATGAGAGCTGCAGAGATGAGATATACATACCATTCTGGTAGGATTGTAGGTAGAAGATGTGAAGAGGTATTTTCTATTTTATTTTATAGTTGTATATTTTTAATTGATCTTGTATTCTGACCAATTTACTTTTTGTACATAGTTTTACTACTGCTATTTTTTTTCATGGCTAAATCTTTTTCTGTTCATGGACTGCGTGTTTGTACAGGTTTAAAGGAAATGCCATCCCATTTTAGTGATACACCTTTCTAGTGCTAGCTGTCTACCCCTAGCGTATGGATGGAAGGATTGGTGTAGTCACAACATGGGACCTAGGGGAGTGTTCATGGAAATGTGTTATTAGAGAAATTAGTTCTAACAATGAACTAGGACTCTGATATTTACAATGGGGAAAGAATGTTAAGTGTTTTTTATTGTGGGTTTTGGTATTGGGATTCCATTGTTGGTATAGCGGCTGACGCATCCATACACAAGGACCCTGAATTCTAATATCTGACTCAGTTCACAAAAACAAAGATTGGGTGTGTTTTGAAAATGATTTACTTTTCATTCATTTGAGTTCTCTCACAAGGTATAACTTATTGATTGCAGAGAACATGTTTCTTTTCTTGATGCCTCCATGTAGATAGTCATTTGGGATTCTAGAGAGAGTTCATGATGACAGCCTGCCATGTGAGGAAGCTTTGGTGCAGGGCCCTCTTACAGTGATAGAACCTTGGGTGGTTTGACAATAGGACCACTACCCAATGGGTAGCAGTTTCCAACCAGCCCCACTAGTGGATGGTGCACGTAGACTGAGCGTGTTGCACGAGTTCCAGTAGTATAGGCCTATGATATTTCGAGGCGAGACAAATCCATAGGGGGATATGGACTGGCTGGAGGTTGTGACACGAGTTTACCACCTAGTTGGGACACCAACAAATCAATCATTGATCCAAGATGCTAGCCTCTTCTAGGGCACCGTAGGGATATAGTGAAACCTAATGCTCCAATAACACGGTTATTCTACCCCCACCAAGATAATATTTTAGTGCCTTTTCAGGGAAGACTTTGTTGTAGAGACACTACGCTCTTTTTATATTCAAGAGTTATTACACATACATTAGGGAATCCTGATAGTATCCCAGTACACAGCGTGATTAACTAACCTCTAACGCTACTCCAACAACATGGTACGAGGCCCTTTATTTAGGTACTAGTCATTTGAGTCGGGTCTCTAGTAAGAGATCATAGTGATGATTAAATCTCTCAATATCCCGATGCAGGCAGGAGTGCTCAAGCATTAATGGTGGAGAGCTTCTTAGTTGAGCATGCACTGACTATGAGAACCACTATCGGATTTTAGGTAATCGAGTCATCTGTAGAAGTTAGTTGGAAGATTTCATGGAGGTCCAAGTAGGCCAAACCTTATGAAGGATAACCCAAGGATGTAGGGTCAGAGGTGTAGATCTCATGCGGCAGAGTAGGCCAACAGAAGAGATGATTGTTCTTCACATGCGGTGGGTAGGGCCACATGGCTCGCGACTTCCAGAACCACCACACCGACGATTAGAAGAATTTTGGGGGACCGTTAAGGGAGAGGTTCTAGTTAGGAGGTCTATACGAAGGTGAACGTGGAAGAGGAGAAGGTCGTGCAGCAAGCTGTGTGCTGGGATTTGAGGTTCTACCACCACCATCTCCAAGTGGTCCACACCGACCCGAGGGAACATACGTACAGGGATGAGCTCATATTCAAGTAGCTAAGGCCTGCTACCGTAGATCTCCATATATGGTTCGAGGTTTGATTTTTTCCACTCTACCCTAGCTACATAACTTATAGATATAGGTTCTAGTCAATTATTCATTGTCTTGCCTCACGTTTGTTTCCCATAGATTCTAGAAGAGGCCTTGGAACATTCCTTATGATTAGAGACTCCTAAAAAAGAGGATTTGATTATTACACTCATGTGTCGGTAGTGTGAGCGTACTCTAAGAGGTGAGATATTTTACAGGGAGCTCTTATTTGCAGCGTCGAGGCCTTAAGATGTTATCTTGGGTATGGACTGGTTATCCATGGTCCATGCTTAGATAAACTATTTTAGGTACAATGTGTGGTGTGTCTGTGAGGATGGTACCATGTTTTCCTTCACCAGTGAGAAGAGATCCTTTGCAGCTCAGGATGGAAACTATCAAATGAGGGATCATATGATCACTCATTCATTAGATAACCTTACCCTCATAGTAGTTGACCTGAGGAGTCCGAGTTATTCTATAGTTTTCGACCATTATGATGATGTATTCCCTAATGATATTTTAGGACTACCTCCTCCCAGAGAGGTAGAATTCTATATCGACCTATACCCTGGGATGACACCAATATCTACACCATCATATCAGATGGCTCGCAATGCTTCCTAAAAAGTAGGTATTATTATAGGACTTCCATGGGAATGGGTTCATATAGCCCAATGTTTCTCCATGAGAATCCCATATTATATTTAGAAAGAATGAAGATGAGAGTCTGAGGATTTGTGTGGACTATTGGCTCTTGAAACAAGTGACCATGATGAACACGTATCCACTACTAAGGATTAATTATCTCTTTGACCAGCTGAAGGGCGCTCGATGTGTTTAAATTATATACCTAAGGCTAGGATATCATCAGCTCATGGTACGAAGTGAGGATGTACTAAAGATATCTTCTAGATGTCAGTTTGGACATTACATGTTCTTGGTGATTCCCTTTAGTGTGACTAATACTCCAGCATTTTTCATGGGGTTCATGAGCATGATATTCCAACCCTAACTTGATCGCTTCATTGTTGTCTTCATTTATGAGATCTTCATTTTTTCAGAATCGGAGGTTGATCACACCACACACGTACATATAGTTCTGGATACACATCGAGAGAACCAACTTTATGGTACGCTCTCAATGTTCCAATTCTGGATACGGTAAATTAACTACCTTGTGAACAATATCTCAAAGGCTGGAGATGAAGTGGATCCAGAAAAAAATAAAGGTAGTGCTAACATGAGAGAAACCCTTGATTGTGACTGAGGTGCAGTGTTACCCGGGATTGTCTAGGTACTACCTGATATTCGCATTTTACTTTTCCAGAGTCACGACACCCTTTTTATCTTTGAAAAAGAAGCGATACCCCTTTGTGTGGATGGATAGATGCCTGTAGAGTATCTAGGAGGTGAGGCAAAGACTGACGAGGGCCCCCATCCTGATGCTACTAGAAGAGGGCATTGAGTATGCAGTTAAATACGATGCATCCGGGAACCAACTTGGTTATGTTATGATGTAGGAGTGAGAAGTGATCACCTACCTCTCCTGAAAGTTGAGAAATCATGAGAAGAACTATGCTACCCATGACATAGGGTTTGAAGTAGTGGTCTTTGAACTGAATATGTTTCAGAACAACATGATGTGAGAAAGTTTTATAGTCTACTATGATCGTAAGAGTCTCACGTATATCTTCCCAAAGGAGGTCATGAACCTGAGACAACAACTATATTTAGAGTTCCAATAGGTATATGACTTCAAGATAGTCTATACTATTGGTAAGGGGTAAACAATAGCAGACGCACTCAGTAGGATGACTGGTCTATAGTTTCTTAATGAGGCGACATAGCTTCAAGCCGCAATGTTGTTATCAATTGTGGATTTTTATGGAGCAACATACCTCTAGTCTATGAATGTTACTCCACCACTCTTTCAGCGATTCTGGGAGGCACAACATGGGGATGTAGACTGTGAGGCCCAAAGTGCACATATATCCTCAGGACATGCTAATGATGGATTTTTTGAATGTAGGGAGCACATAAACCTCTTCAGTAAATGGACTACTGTACCAGTGATGCTGTGGGATGAGTTGTTGAGGGTTTTCTATACATCCCCTTTAGCGTTACATCCCATTGTTGAGAATATGTTCCAATACCTTCAGCATCATTTCTGGTGGCCATGGATGAAGAATGCGGTGGTGGAGTTCATAACATGATACCTCAATTGTAAGATAGTGAAGGGCGAGAATCAGGTACCAAAATGGTTAACTCAGTCACTTGAGGTTGCAAAGTGGAAGTAGGATGGTATATCAATGGAATTTGTTATAGGGTTACCAAAAATATCTAGGGGCATGATTCCATCTGGGTGATCATTAACAAAATCACTATGTCATCCCACTTCCCACCCATCCGAGACCTGGGATCAGTGGAGAAAATGAGACCTCTCTATTTATAAGAGATTGTACAACTTCTTAGGGTGCGGACGTCGATCATCTCAGATCACAATTCTCATTTTTTCATCCCACTTGTGTAGTGGATTACAAGAGGCATTTGGGACTCAAATACTTCTGAGCACCACCTTCTTACCACAGATAGATGGCCAGACGGAGCGGACCATACATACACTCGAGAGCATGATTTGTTCTTGTGTCCTTGATTTTTTCCATAGTTGGGAGAACTACCTAACACTTTTGGAATTTGCGTACAACAATAGCTATCACTCAACCACTGGAATGTCACCGTTTTTTGCCTTTTATAGGCGACCATGCAGTTCACAGCTACATTGTACAGACCTAGGGGAGCCATCACATATTGGTCCAGAGTTGGTACATGATACCATTGAGAATGTGCAAATGATATAGGAGGGGATGAAGACTACATTGTGCAAGAATAATCTTACGATGAAAGGATATGGAGACCCTTGGGGTTTGAGGTGGGAGACCCTTTCTTTCTATTTGTCTCACCCCAATGAGTATTAGAGAGGACTGGTCGATGCGAAAAGCTATATTCGAGGTTTATCGTACCATTCAATATCATCAACAGAGTTGGAGAGGTGAAATATCGTCTATATCATCCACCACGGATGCACAAAGTGCATAATAATTTCATTGTGTTGTAGTTGAGGAGGTATGTGCCTGATCAATCACACATTATTGACTAGGGCAAGATGGAAATTGACAATGGGGTGATGTTTGCAGAGTTTCCAATAGAGAAAGAGGATCCACAAGAGAGGGTTCTTCAAGGGCCATTGATTCCTCTGGTGCAAGTTCGTTGGCATTACTGAATCTTTTGGAGAGCACATAGGAGTGAGAGGCTCAGATACATTCTTAGTACACCCATTTGTTTCCCAAGTATTTTTCATCGTTCATGGATAAAAACTCATTAGGGGCAGAGAATATAAGGACCTAAAAAATAAATGTAATTTTTTTAAAGTTATTGGGGATTATTATGAGTCTTTGAAAACTGAAGGAACTAGATTTGAAGGCCTGATGTTCCTCAAACTGATTTTTGAATGAAAAATAGTTACATTCAGTAAATGTGAAGGTGGAGGTTTTTATCTTCTGAATCGATGCTCGAATAAAAAATCGTAGGACACCATTGAATCTAAAGCTCTTAGAATATCTTAATTGAGGATAAACATCAACCGTAGAAAGTCGGGTGAAAAAGTTTGTTTAATAGATGTTTAAGGAATAATAAAATAACATTAAATTGATATTTCAATTTTTTAGCAATGTATGAGAGGCGGTGGTGGGACCACTAAGTTGTCAAGATAATTAGTGGTTTGAGTCTGTTGTTTTGTAACCATACTGTTTAGATTGAGAGGTTCCTTCATTAATGAATCTCATTAATCTCTTGTTGCATTAATCACACGTCCCCTTAATTTAGATGATTATTGGGAATTCATTGTTTAAAAAAACTGAGGAACCACTAAAAAGGTTATGCATTGGCTTCCACTGATGAAAAATGGAATCTTGGATGACAACGTTGGAGGAATAGATCTAGGATCTTCGAATGTCGATGACTTCATCAAGAATAGATTCTTTTTCCACAAATACAATGTTGCCTCTGATTCTGAGGTAGGGGTTTTTTTTAAAATCAAATGAATTGTTTCTTTTTCTTGTTCCAAAAAGAATGATAAATCACATAAGTATTGAACAAGTTTTAGTTTATCTATGATGAATTAATTTCTGCCTGTTTGTTATGATGCTGACATGGAGGACGCAGAGCAATCAAACAAGTCAGAAACACTCTTCCATTTCAGGTTTTGTCGTGTACTTCGTGGGTGATGATTAAACACAATGAAAATATGGATTTGAAAGACACACAGTGATGAAAATAACCTGGAAGGCCTGTAGGCACATTTTGAAGAAAATTGTACCACCAGAGCTCACCTGGTGGCGCGTAGATGTTCTACTGGTGTCGGTGACCAAAACCGTCATCGTCCAGCCGTGATGGCAGTAAGTGGGGCACCGTCACGCGTTGCGGAGGGAAACCACAACATCGAGGCATGGAATCATCTGGGGGGTCATCGCTCATTCGTCCGTTTTGGTGGAAGGTGGAGTTTCGTCGTACACCACCGAGAAGGGAGTCACGACATCTAGCCACAATGGAGAGGACTCGCACCCTAAGGGTCCCACGGACATAGGGGAGGACCACATGGTGTTGTCAATTAAATCATCCAAACCGATTTTTCTCTCGAGAATGCAGTCTACCACCCAAATAGGGAACCATGCTAGATAGTGGGACGAGATGCTCTATGGGACATGCCATGTTGAGGTGGGTCAGTTCGATCTAGCTCGATCGTGATTCACCGTGTCAGAATTGGGTCTGACCCAGACCGAGTCGCGTCGATGTGAACTGGGTCTGGTCGGCTTAGGATGGGGTAGTTTGGGTCAGTCTTACTGGGTCACAATAGAACCAGACCCTTTATAACCCTAATACACATTAAATCCAGCATATCATAAACCAGACACATTTTTGACAATCCATCTATGGTACTAGAATCCTTATAATGAGATTGTCCTTTTGAGATACTCCAACTAACTCATGGGGAAAGGTTGAGTATGGCTTGGTTGGATCGTACCCAAATCAAACCAGGAACTCGGCACTATAATGCTAAGATGTCATAGACCGAGCATATGATTGACATGCCATCTATCACATTTTAATCCTTACGACATAGTTTTCCTTTGGGATACTCCTTTGTAGAACATTGTGGATATTGAGGGACAACCAATATCATGAGGAGTAGATAATACAGAACTCAAGCGCATCGAGTGTGGGGAATCATGTGGATGGATATCAGCATTATAGAGACCCTATGTTGATAAATATTATAGAAACCCTATGTGGATCACCATTATAGACACTCTATTTAAGTCAGCATAATAGACACCCCGTGGGGATCAAAATTATAGAGACCATTTATGAATCAACATTATAGGGACCCTATGTAGAGAAGAATTATAGAGACCATGTGTGGATCAGAATTATAGTGACCCTATGTGTATCAATATAATATCACCCCTATGTGGATTAGTATTAATGAGAACCTGTTTCAATCAACATTTTAGCGACCCTCTATGGATCACCAGTATGTGACACAAAGAGTACCATCCTTACAACAGCCCATCGCAGATTAGTGACACACGACCCGATGTGGATCGAAAATGGAAAAAAACTTTAATGGTATAGTTGTGGAAACATTATAATGGAATAAATCTGATATACCACAAGACTAATCATCTATATTTCTGAAATCTGAGTTGTATACCATGTTTGAGCTCTGTCCTTTTCTATGTGCTCTATGATTGAGATCATTCTATGTGGTTATCCATTGTGGAATTCTGATAGGACTTTGGGGGTCTCAGGGTCCCTACTATGTATTTTTATACTAACCCCTGAATAGGCTTTGCCCACACCTGGTTGTGTCTTATGCAGATGATGAACAACTTGTCAGAGACTTTAGGGAGACATGACCTTGTCGTACACGGAGGTGACTGGTTGACTTGCAAAGCTGTGCAGACGAGCTGTATCTATCCTTCAGGTAGGATCCTTGGTGGATGATCATACGATCCGTTTTCCAATTTATGTTTTAGTTGTATCATTTTTAGTTGGGATTATTTTGCGACCATTATACTTTCAGTACACACTTTTACTACTGTAGTTTTCCTTTGTTTTTTCATCTTTTTCTATTCTTGGATTCTGTTTTATTATAGGTTTAAAGGAAAGGTATTCTCATTTTAGAGATACACCTTTCTGGTGCTAGTTTCCAACCCCTAGCCTATGTAAGGCGGGCTTGGGGTAGTCACGACATGGGTCCCGAGAGAAGGGTCATGCCATATAATTTGAATGAATTTTCTTGATTAATGAATTTTTTTATTTAAAATTTTATCCAACTGTTAAATGTAAAGATTTTAATTCATGATTTATAATGAATCTTATAATTCCAAATCAAATGAGTAGTATAATAATTAAAATTAATGATATTTAACAATTAATAATATTTTCTTAAATAATTTAAAATATCCAAAAAATATTACCCTCATCCAATCAAATTAGATAACTCTTGAATATAATCCATGTTCCATTTATGAGATATCTCTCATTTTTAAGAATATTCATGAACCTTAAATATTAATAATTTTATACCTTAGTAATTGTAAATAAAGGGTTTTAATGTGTTAAAAACAATAAGTTTAAAAACATCACAAAAAATTCTCGAATTTTTATTTTATTATAATATTTATAAGAAATATAATATAATATTTTAATATTATCAATTTTAATAAATGTTTAAATTTAAATTAATTGATATTGATTTAATAACTTATGAAATTATAATAGCTCCCACCCCCTCATTAATAAAATACAATGTACTTCCCTTATTTATCCACACATCAGTGAAATTTTGGGTGATCCAATACCAACATGGATTAATTGTATAATTACTTTTCTAGGTCATAGATTACATTTTTTTTATTATAACACCCCGTTATAATGGATTTGGTGAAAAACTAAATTGGTTTCCTGAAAAGAGGTATCGTTCTTAATAATCATTTTTAATTCATTCTTATTCCTCCCTTTTCAAATTTTATTCATATATTGTGATATAGTAAAACAATTATATTCTAAATATTGATATGATGTTATATTAATGGAAAATCTATACCAACTCATCTTTAATTAAATATAATCAAATTCATCATTTGTGTGTATGAAGAAATATTGTCTCGTGAACTGATGCATTTATATTTTTACCAGAACCATTGATTTATATTTATATTGATGGATGAAATTTATATGTTTATATACTATATTAAATAAATTTTAATTATTATTTAATGGTAATATAACTTATAATTTAATATCATTACCTTCAAATAAAAATGATAATGTTGTTCGTGTGTACGTGTGGACTTCCACCTCAATGAAATGATGTCATTTTTGTTTTATAACCACAACACTTGTGGGTTATATATTAGTGTTTTTTTGAAATAATAAGAGAATTATTTTATCATTATCATTATATAAATAAAAAATTATAAATATGTTCTGTCCATTAAGATTGCTAGAAAACCGAAAAGTTAAACATGTGTGCATACGACTTCCAATCAATATTATTGTATCATAATCAGTTTTTCATTACCATATGATATGGGTTGTTTAAAATATATAATTTATGTAAAAATAATAATTATTTCAATATTATTATTCTATAAATTATGTGAATTGTTTTTGATTGTACAGATACTACCAAGGGCATTTTGTATATATAAACTATATCTCATCAAATTATATGAAATGAAATTAGTTAATATTGTAGATAAATATAATGAGATATTAAATAAAATGGAATAATAAACAAGCTATGTTTTATATAGAAATTATTTAATTTAAATAATTTTATTATAATATATGATAAATAATATATTTAATGAGTTGGCCTTGAGGTAAGGGACTTTGTCTCAGTTTCATTCTATTGAGGTATATTTTAATGTAATGCACCAATTGATATATAAGGTGTATATAATATCCCTTTTACAAATTATACAATGAATCCTTCATAATTAATCATAATTTAGTTTTTTATTCAAATAATTTTATTAAAGTGTATTTCACATAGAATTTACCAAGTGGTAATGGGTTTCCGAAATCAATTTATTTTCAATGGGTTATATTACTTATTCATACTATTGGATTTTCAATTGTCAATTTTGTAATTTTGTCTAAATAATGATTGTTTCATTTCAAAAAAATTATTTTTATTTACACTTTATTAACATAATTTATCAATTTATTATGTATTACTTCAATCATATTATATTTATATGAGATTTTTTCCCTATTTCCACTATTTTGGGTTTTATTTGGTATTGTGATCCTATTTATTTATATGAGGTTTATATACTAAAAAATTGATGTGTTATAAAATTACACTATTTATATTAAAGTTATTTAATGATTCAATTTATGTTATTTTTACATGGGGGTTATAGTTCAAATGTTTATAAATTGGTAAGGGTTTATTTTCACAATTTCATCATTAATGTTGATTGTGATGAATAAGTCTTTACATGGAGAATTATTTTATATTTTTTATTAAACCCAATTTATTTTTTTTATCTATGGATATTTCATAAAATTAAATCGTTTTATTTTAATTTCCAAATTCATATTCTCATGATAAAAAAATATTATTTATAGATAAAATAGAATCTGTTTTGATTATGATAAAAAATCCTCTAATTCCAAAATTCAATATATTTTTCCAAGATTGAACAAAAATAAGAACCCACCCCTAAAATACATTATCCCTATTTCATTTTCTAATTATTTATGTCATGCCCAAACAATATCCACAAATACATGAATTTAACTCTTTTTAAAATTATTTCATTTCCTTGATTATAATATTGATAAATACTATGAGGATTACATACCAACACATTATCATAATGTGAATTATTTTATATTAGTATTTACCTGAAATAATTAGATATAAAAACATTTTAATTTCATGTGAAAAGTAATTACAAATAATTATTGAGATATACCTGAATTTTAAAAAATACATTTTAGGCTTTGTATCCACCATAATATTTAATGAACAAAAACTATCCAAATTCCATGAACATATCTTATGATAAGATATATGCTAAACATACACTAAAAAATATTTGATCATTATTATTATTCTTATATTTTTTTTGAATATTACAATTCATTTTCAGCTTTATATAGAAAAATTAAATAATAATTCTAAATACCATAACCCTATAAATCAAACAATACACTAATCTCTTTCAATGTCTTATATTTAATCATTATCTATGAAATATAATGTTCTTTTCATTGAAAATTTTATAATTTGACATGATTTATTTTAAATAAATCCTACCTTACAAATCAAATTGATTCATATAAATACACTTCATTGAACTAAAATCACCATTAAATATTTTCAAGAAACGTAAAACACAAATAATAGTTATAAAATGAATGTTTTATCCAACAACTAATATATTTATTTTAATATGAAATTTATTTTATTTTATATTTTCATAGAACCATTGAATTAAATTTAATTTCCAAAATTATGGGATGTTATTTAAAAATACCTTTCTTCTATTATTTATTACATTATCATTATCGATTCCCATTAAAATCATGTTGTTTATGAAATTTAACATTTCAATAATTCTTGAGATTATGAAAATATATCTTCAGTATATTAAAATGTCAAATCCTTGGAAAATTATTTATTCTCAACATTTCCTCAACTAAAAAATACCATATGCTTCTAAAGACAGTTAATTTTTTTAATTTAAATATTATGTGTAATTTTATATTATTTAAATTTTGTGATATTTCCCTCTGATAATTATCTCACTTTTTTTACAAATTAATTCAGGTTGAAAAAATAATTTTTTCTCTATTTTTTAATAATAAAAACATTTAAAAAATAAATATATCAAGTTCCTTTGGCATTTAATTTTTCAAATTTTTCATTTAATCTATTATCTATTTATCCACAATGCGATAAAAATTCAAACCACAATTATCCTTATGTTATTTTTAATCATTTATAGAATGTGGTGATTCAATAGTGTTTGTAGTTTGAGAGAATTTCATAAAGTTATTATTTTCCATAACATTGATATTTTCGTATTTGAATTCTTAAATAATATCATCAATAAGTACTATCTTTAATCATCACTATCCATTCAATATCCATGATTTTAATCATGATTCAATTAATTATAATTCATTTTCTGAAGAACTATTTCTATTCAACATGATTTTATATTTCAATTAGACATTTTATCCTCGAAATATTATTCTTCAAATTTTTTAAATAATTTTTTTTTCACATTTCTAAAATTATAACCCTTCCCATTGATCCGACATTATTCTTGCTGAAATTTGAATATGTCATCATAGAGGAGATCCATAGTGTCCTGTAATAATTAAAATATTATTCATCCTTTAATTCAAAATACATTTCAAAAAATGTCTAATAAATCAAAATTTCAAATGATTTAGTGTATTACATATTTTGTGCATTCAATTTCTATTTAAAAAATCTTATAGATTAATACCATGCAAATTTAAAATTATATCTGAACATAGTCTTAATATAATAAATTTTGTTACTATTTTTTTGTTAATTTGTTCCAATAAATTTCTTATTTTATAGAAATAAATCAAATTTATTTGTTAAATGTATTTTTACATTTATGAGTATTTATTTATGTATTTTCTATGTATCCAAAATTCTGTATATATCATCTAATGGAGATGCTTCATGATCGCATCATTTTTGTTAATATATTATTTTACAATTTTTATGTAAAATTACATGAGGTCTTTTTGTTGACCACTATGTATTCTATAAGTGTCTCAAAAATCATATAATGATGCCATCTAGTTAATTTAATCCTGGTACAATGTCAAAAATAGATTCATTTTCAATAATTTGAAAATGAAGTAAAACAACAAATTAAAAATATATATTTCAACTTATTATATTCTATATTTTCTCTATTAATATTTTCTAAACTATTCCAATATATATTTATGGACTTTATCCACCAAATTTTTATAAATAAATTCTATTAAAGAGACAAAACAATTTAATTTGTGGAAAACAATAATTTTTATCTACGAAAAGGAATGATTGGTTTATAAAACCTTATTCCATAAGGTGTGATATAAACACAGTTGTTTATTCATATATAATATAGGATACTAACCAAAATCAAGGTTTTATATGAGGTTGTAGAGATTCTATACCATATAATTATAATTAAAATAAATATGGTAAATTTCCAAAAATAAATAACTTACATATATGAATAAAATAAAGAAATATTGATATAAATTTAATACATGAAATAATCACTTATATTCTAAATTTGATAGAACATTTTTTCATATAAAGCTAAATATATAGAGTTTACAAAATTATATGACCACATATATCTAAATCTGAATGGGAACCTGAGAAGTAGCATTTGTATCATGGGTAGTGGATCAATTAAACTCATCTCTAAAACTAATAAACCCCACTTATACCTCATTCAAATTAGTAGATACCCTGTACCAGCCATAAAGTTCATTACCATTCTAGATTCATCATACATAAAAGCTTTTCAATGATAGTGGTTCCCCGGAATGGTGTGGGAATAAACTATATTGGCCACTACCAATCATATCCGAAGAAAATATTCAACCTAATATGAGTACATGAAATGCTTAATATATATGCAACCCAACATATCCATAAAAACAAAAATCTTATTAATTATTTATAATACATGGTTGAGGGACATAAAATCAATGGGTAATGTCATAAAAAGATAATGTGCATATATTTTTATTATACAAATATTCTATCACATTCCAAAAACAATTTCCAAAAAACATGGGATGATATAATTCAAAAAATCTCATTGATCAATAGAAACCCACAAAATATAACCACACACTACTCAAAAACACTAATAGGTTTTAATATAATGTAATCACTAAAATCATGAATAGTCATCAAAGTCCCCAATGAAATATTGTAGCAACTTCTAAATTGTATCCATCAGTAAAATCAATGAGAACCATTTTTATATTATGCAATAATATCAAAGGATTATCCTTTTTCATCCCAATGATAGTCTTACCCACACATCCCATGCACATGTTATAAATTTTCTTAGCCAAAATAGTGAGCAAAATCACCATCAACCAATATCCACACATTCGACGATCCTTAATTTCCACCATTAGTGGAGAACTATATCACTCCCCCAATTCTTGATAAACCCCATCACCATAGAAATATGAGTAATATAATATATAAAAATTTAAGGAACATTATCAATAATCCGAACACATTATTTATCATAAAATAACATCATGATAAATATAGCAAGTAACACTCATATTTACCATAAATCTAATAAAATGTACACACATGAACACAAGTAAAATGTTTTTATAGATTACCAAGCGATACATATCTTGAAAAATTAATACATATGATTTTTTAGTTTCCAATCACCCGTGAACGATGTCCATACCCATAATTCACAGAAAAATTTAACTCTTATAATACAACATAAAGAATAGAAAACCAAAAAAATTGTACTCAAATAATCATTTAAATCTGATTCAACAACCTAAATTAGTGGATGAAGAAAAATATTGAATTTAGAAAATTTTCAATAAAATTTGATTCCAAGCATATAACTAAAAATACGATGAAAACTCTAGAATAAAATGTGATATAGTAGAGATACTAACCCACTATAGTCATTGGTGAAAAAGGAAATTATAATTGAATAATAAAATATAATTTTCACACCTAGGAGAATAAGAATCAAATTA
This sequence comes from Viscum album, assembly GCA_963277665.1. Taxonomy (NCBI): domain Eukaryota; kingdom Viridiplantae; phylum Streptophyta; class Magnoliopsida; order Santalales; family Viscaceae; genus Viscum; species Viscum album. Next base: position 553,875,383 of record OY728146.1, read on the forward strand.
TATTGGAAATATTTCAAGCTCTCAACATAGAGAATAAATGATAAAGTGTTCATATTTATTTAATATAAATTATTTAATTTATTAAAAATTAAATAAAATCCTCATATAGGATAATGTGTACCCACTCACCAACCACCAAGTCCTCAATATCCATCAAGTACCAACTCCAAAAATTTCAAACAATCCAATTTCCTTAATTGGATTCATTTTCCTTCTATAGAGTACCCGATATTTTTCCCCTAAGAACATGATGTCCTCATTCAAACAATAAGATGTTCCATTACAAGGTAAAAGAGGCGGAAACCTTAGGTTTTCCATCTTTTTACATCTCCAATACCTAAACAATGACCAACTACACATGGATATTCAATATTTTTAATCTAAAAACAATTCTCAAAAGCCTAATAATTGAATTTTTGATTAATTATATGAACCACCATATAGATGAAATCAACATCGAAGGGATTATCATTACAATTTATGTCACCATCAAGCATATCAAAGATAATTTCTAATAGGTAAAAAAATTATATTATTACATATATGATACTTATTTACATATAATGTTATAATAATTTTAGTTTTCATTATGTTTTCATGATAAATTATAAAAAATTGAATTCTGATCCAACAAAACATCAATATAGGGAACACTCAATACTTATATACCTAAATATCCTTTCATGTATTTAATGCAATCCTCTTTAATGATATAATGTAAATTATTGAAACCTTGATTCTAATATCTATTATTATCATTATGCATTCTATGTGATAGGGTTAAATTAGTGAATCACATTCATTTATATAATTCAATTAAATATAACTAATCACTGGTGAAAACCATTAAAATTCTACATGTTTTTCAATTAACATTTACTACATTGATTATTTTATGTTATTTTATTTTTAATTCATTATACACACACTATAAATAATTTATTAATGTAATAAAAACAATTAAAATGAATTTATATCATATATTATGGAATAAAATAACCACATGATCCAAAAAATATAAGATTACACAATCCAATATAATCATAATGGACTCAAATTAGCAGGGTCTATCCAATTTTTTTTTTAAAAAATAAAAGTTCTCTTGATTGATATAAATTTATTAAATATAATAAAATGATAATATTTAAATATAGAATAAAAATACTCCTGTGTATCTATGAATAAAATCCAATATACTATTGATAAGTACCGACCCCACTTCCCCTCATCAGAAACTAAAATATTTAATAAAATATTTTAGAACCCTATATTTCAAAAACCAATTATTTCCATACTTATTCATATAGAAATAATGATGCAGAATGAATATTATATATACTTAAATCTAGAAAAAAATCTCCAAAAATTTTCACACAGCATTATAGTCATCATCCTCATCTAGAGTAACATCAAACATTAAATCCAAATATTTTAATTTCAAGGATTTAAATGATTATGAAATCATACATTCTTACAATATCTAGGGTGGATGATCAATATTTATTATATATCACACTCCCATAAACATTTAAACATACACCACATGGAATTTTCTTATATTAATTTTTTAATTGTTAATTGCAATTAAAAAGATACATTATTTTATAAACATATTACAAAACCCATGTAAATTATTATTATTGGATAAAAGTAGAATTCAAAATAACCATTTTTATGTTAAAGAGGTATTGAGGGTTTTGAAGGAATAGATCCACATTTCGAAAACCAATACACATTAACCAAAGAATAGAAAATTAAATACATATGAAATCAAATTGTAATTATATCCTTCATCGTGTAATTAGTTTAGCTTCTTATTGGAAACAATTAAATTATCATGAAACACGTTTAAAAAATTCCGGAATTAATATTTAATAGAATCCCATTATGATACATTATCCTAATATCTATAATTATTCAATGTTATCATTACGTGATCCCTAACTTTAAATGATAAATAAATCATCACTACTGTTTCAATATTCCATTATTGTATAATTAATTGATTTATAAATAAATTTTTTCTGTTAAAAAAATTATCATGAAAACTTGTTAATAAAACCATTTATATTATGATGTGACCTTTATTTTATTAATACAATAAAACATATTATTACTTATAGGTAATAAATAACGATGTAAAATATTACCCTATTGGTGGGTTTAAATTTTATTCACCTAAATCATCTATAAAAAATTTTAAAAAATGATAAAAATCACAAACATTCATAGTGCCTCCTTAAATGTGTAAAAAATTTAAACTCAACACCCTCATTTTTCTGAATCACTAAATATAATTGTTTGTGGTTTAATAATAAAATATAACACCAATATCCGACAAACATTATGATATTAATCATTTTCATAAAAAAAATCAATTTTAATATCAAATATTTATTTTAGAAAAACCTACTTCTAAAACATCTTATTGGAAACAACACTTTTATGTTGTACTAAAATTATGGTTTTACAATTAATATCTAACAAGAAAATATTTTCATATTACCAATACCTTCATAATGAATGCATAACCATTGTATAGATGGAAAATATTCCTAATCTTCGATAACAAATAATTTTTTATGTGGCCTAATAAATGAGAACAATCTATATATAATTTTAATATTCTATAATACTTTTTATTTTTTTCCATTATGTTCAAATTGTAAGATTTATATTCTATGAAATTCCATTGTTTGTAGAGAGTTAATGATATCACAGTTAACCTTGAATTAATTATGAGAGATAGTAGTGTCGATAACTTATTTCTTATTTGATTTTGTATCCCTCTAGTGGATTAAATAAACTATATTTTTGGTTTATTATGGAATGTTAGTGGTGGATATTCAAAATAATTGTAATATTTATTCCTATAATGTTATATTAATATGATTAAAAACTATGTAAATTCATCTTCAAATCTATTTTTCCATGTTAATCCATGTTTAATAATTATAATTAACATTATTATACACATCAATATTTTTGTACATTGAAAAAAATATATATTTTATATAATCATTTATTATTAAATTTTCCTTGTAATTTGTTGGTTGTGATATTATGTAAATAATTTTTTAGTCAAAATATTAATTTTTAATGTCCTCATTAAATCACCTATTTTCAATGGTATTATTATTTTTATGGTAGATTATTTTCCGGACAAAAAAATTATTATTTATTAGTTTTCCCCTCTTATATCCTTATAATATCATTGATTCATTCTGTTGTATTAATCTATTCAAAACTCTAGAATATCCTCGATTTTTGTGAATCACCCATGGATAATATATTGGATACCAATTTTATTCATGGTGGTAATGACATAAAAAATAATTATATATAATTACAAATTTTTAGTATAGTTTTCTTCCCAAAAGGCGGTAAAACTAATCCACTACTTCTATAGGGGTCTTATTTACATAGATTAAGAATGATTGGCTAGAACTATCATTATTATAGTTCTCCTAGTATTGATCCTACACTTCTTATATGAAAATGAATGAATAATGTATAATATTTCATTATATTAAAAAAAAAATCATTGAGTATCCATGGTGTAAAACAATTTTAATAACTATTGATGTTGGTAAAGAGTTCATATCACTCCATCTAGACTATATCCCACCACCATAAGATGAAAGTATCATTAGTAATATACATAATAATTACTAACTTATGGGACTTTCATTTAGTGAAGAAAATTATACAGTTACTCTATGTCATCATATGTCTTTGAAACTCATGAATTAATGTATAGATCTCAATGTGATTTAAATCATGGAATAGTCTTTATATCCCAAATATAATAATTTTTAAATGTTACCACATATTTTAAATATCATATTATAAATGATGAGTTATGAAATATCTTTATAGAGGATTATATTTTTTGATATGATAAATCTATAAAAAAATATCAATCAATTAAATAAATAGAATCTCGTTCTTATTAATTCATAATAGAATAATTTAAATCAACATCTAAATATTTTAACATGATGTCCCAATATGATTTTGTGTGATAAATTTTGTTTATTAAAGTCTAAATAAGATACATTATTCAAATAGTGTTTTACCAACCACATATTAAAATTAAATTGTAAATAATAAACACATTTGGAATGATTGATTTCATACATTATTTAATCATTAAACACTAAGGTTATATACTATGTTTGATGGTGATGATGAAAAACACTGTAAATAGAAATTATGGCAAACATAAAATGCCTATATATCGTTATTTAATGTAGAAAATCTTATCATCAATCTACATAGTGAAAAATTGAGTAATAGAATTAAATAAAATGTTCTTTTCCATAATATTTTTTTGTGATTCTATACATTATCTCACAAAGATAAGCATTTTTCAATCAATTTAGTTTCAGCATCATGAATGTGAAGAGATTTATTACTCATTTGAATTAAAATTAAGACAAAAACCTCTCAAATATGTTGATTAAACTCATTTACCATCTTCAATTTGGGAAACAAGAAAGGGAAAATTAGGGAATATTATGGATCAAATTTCTATCATGCTAGAAATTAGTTATATCTTACGAAATATTATATATGTTACAAAATATCATTCTATGTAAAAAATATTATATGGATATAAATATGAAATATGATCTGTAATATTCATTAAAACCAAATTTACCGTCATTATATATATCCTTCAATTTTGTTTGCTTCCATGAATTTATGGGACATTATGCTTGAATACTATAATGATTTAGTTATTTTGTAATTACATTCCTTTACTCTACGTTCATTATTTTTTTATTCAATTGGTGTGATAGAGTCTATGGTGAATGATTAGGGGGTTGATGCTTTGTTGAATAATCATTAACATCGATTTTACCATTTTCATCATTTATATGAATAACCAACAATCCTCATATCCATAACATTGTACTAAATTAATATCTAATGGAAGAAAAGTATTTGGGATTTCAAACCCTGTGACACTTATTTAATCACAATGCATGAGAGTGTGTGAGGTTTAGATCATCTTATCCATTCAGGGGGTAATTATTTCATATTCTGGGACTGTCTTATTGATTTATGATATGACTGTGAATCACATAAAATACAGATACCATATTGGTTACCCTAATAAAATGATCATGTGATGAATCCTTTTTCGTTTTAATCATGTTTTATTGATGATACCATATGTATCGATAAAATGATCTCCATCTATTTCCCTTTCATTATAACCAATTAGTAGATTATTATATTTTGAATCCACATAACTAACTACTATGTATTTTACTATCATCATGGTAGTTGATTAGTGTTTCAAAAAATGGATTAAAACATCATGATATTCCCTATGAAATTTCTATATAAAAAGAATAAAAATAAACACAGTTTATTCATGTTATTGATGTTTAGTTTAATGTAATGTCGAAACGACCTATATACGAGAAATTAGGCTCTAGTTCAGAGCTATTTCTTGATGAAGGTATCCTACATATCCTAATTATAACATGAATATGATTAATTCTCATTTAATATGTCATTATCCCATGGATGGGTGATGAAAGATAATTATTTCCTATGAGGACTATATACATATGGTTATCTAGTATGGAATTGCCTTTGGGATGTATATTGAGTTGGGTTCCATGGTATGGGGGACATTTTATCATGACACTGAATATGAACTATTGATAATGGATTCCTTGGTTGGTGGAAATTTATGATTCCTGTGATATGATCATTGAAAATACCCAAGAACAAATTATTCATGATCATTGTGAGATTCACGGGCGGAAAATAGAGCATACACAACACACAAGTATACATATGTCATTCACTAGTTCATCCCTACTTGGGTATTTGTTATAGAGATCATGGAATAGGAATGAGTCACACATACCATTCTTATTGAGGTAATTAGAGTCCTTATAGTTGAACTAGCATAATCTATAGTTGGATGAGAATAAATTATAATCATCTGGGAGAGGTTGGGACTACTGGTTAGAGTGCCTAAAATATAGAGGGAATTGTAGTGAGGATGATTCCCTTATAAAGTTGGGTAAATAATATGGAACCCTATATATGTTGTATGGATAGGAAGAAGTGTTCTCTTAGTTTAATATTGTATATGTGTAGGAGTTCTTTCTAGATAAGGTTTTCATTCCAATGTGTGTGTTCCATCAATTCATAATAAGTTAGGGCTATCTACTTGATGTGTCTTATTTTCCTTTCTAACATGTATAATAATTTCTAGGCATGCCCTGGAGTATCATCCATGTAATATAGATGACTTTTATTGGGGTTCACCCTATGACTAGGCATATGTGTCCATGATTCATCATTTTATTAAATTAGTAATTTCAGAGGGATGATAGCTAATTTAATTAACTTATCTATGTTGTACTCAAATGATCATCATAAAAACTTCCAAATGTTTCACGTGTATAATTCAGAAAATTTTAAGGGATTCTTCATAATATACATGAACGCATACAATGGTTTCATGTGATCAGGGATGACATCTTAGGGTGAACATTTGTGATCATGTTAACATGTCTATAGGAAAATATCTACCCTGAAATAATTTTTGGGAGTTATCTAATGATCTAGATGTGTAACACAAATAACATGAAAACATTTCATGAATTATTGGATGAATATTTTTTATCTAAATTACATGTCCATATGACAACACACTACATGGATATAATCATGGGTGTTAATAGTTGATGAGGATGAGTAACATTAATCTGATGAAAATATTTCATTATTTATTTGACAGATATGTTGAACAAATATAATTTATTATTTTGTAATCATTCCAAAGTCATTTGGTCTTTATAACATATAAAACAATATTTTTGTCAATTATTTTGTTGTTAATTTTCTGGGTGAAAAATTCCACATGTGTAAACCCCTTCACAAAATCAATAAAGAACAGTATATGTCATGACCCCAAACCCAGAAGTATGAAATTGGTGCCTAAAACATGGTGTGTAATTTTCATCCTAAAAAACAGGATTACAAAAAATTGAAAATCATGTCCAAAAATAGAGAATCGTTTCGGTTTAGGTTCATGGAAAATTCGATGTCGCTGAAGAAATTATTCATAAAACAGAACATGACTAAGCTTCACATTCATATAATCACAAAGAGTACTCAAGCTTTGGGAAAAATTGATAAATTTATGTAAAACATAAATTAAGATGTAGGGTGCACATAAAAATTTCCAGTAAGTGGTTTTTTAACATTTGTTTAAAATTAAACATTTTAAAAAAACCATCATGAAAACAATCATTATAAATTTTCATAAGTGGAAGATATAACACATCATGGAATATTATCAATATTTTCTTAGTATACATGCAAGAATTTTCCCAAAAGACCATTTTCATAAAATATAGTTGTGCATTCTATAAAAAACATGAATTAGAGTGTGTAAGAATTTGTAAAAACAATGAGATGTGCATAATTAATTACACAGTCAATCCAACTCCAAACAAATATTTGTGATTATAAGCATTCATACCATGATTCATCATAACATAAAAAGAAAATCACATGGATTTAATATTAGATACCTTTCCCAAGTATAACATCCAATTTTCATACTTGGTTATGTATTTAGATTTTAGTTCTATTTTCATAAATTATTCATAGGTAAGGATCCACAATCACTTGGATTATCATTTACTATTCCATAATGAGGAAATTCATAATGTGAAACTTTATCAAGGCCTTGCGCCAAGACCATACAGGTAGAAACACAATATAATTATGGTTAACTACCACACATAGTTGTGAACAATGATAGAATCATGTTTACCCATCATTTCAATTAACTCATGAGACTTTATCACTTTACCCAATTCATTGAGGCACTGGATAATTACGGGTCCACCCGTCACATCATTTTAAGTCCAATACATTCCTTATATGTCTTACCATGGTCTTGTCTTCATACTATTCATGTTACAAAGAAAACATACTTTCAGAATCTATAATCAATTCCATACATTCACTTAAATTAGTTGAAATATCCATTAAGTGAAAAATAAATAGATTTGTTTGTTTTATATTTAGTAATGATGTTCAGGAACAAAAACAAAACAGACATGCATATTTAATAAAAATTAGTAAACATAAACTATTGGGTTGTCACATGAAATAACAACTCTTTATTTAAACCCTCATGATTGTGACATTTTACCGATCATGTTTATATGTTTTGACTTTGAGATATTCATTTAATCCATTAAATGTTAATTGATATATAAAATATTTAAACATAAACTCAATGGATCAGACGAATTTTCTTATGAAACAATTGGAATACAAAATATGGATTATTGTTTGTGAAGTGTTCAAGCATAAATGAAATATTTATACATGTGAGCTCATGAATTAATGTATAAATATGCTTGAATATGAAATCCATCAGACCACTTTCTTGAGAAATCATGTTGATATTACAAATATGTATACTTGTGGATTTAAAAATTATGGAACAATATTTATATATATATATAAAGTGTATGTTTGGGATCTGCATAATCCAAAACAAGATTTAACAAAATTCATTCATCTATTGTTTTCTTCATAATCATGATATAAATCAACAAAGATAAGTTTTACGAAAACACAATTGTAATAAAACTTAATATATATATATATCTTTATATACTTTTACACATAACCATACATACATGAATGGTAAATAAGGGGTATAAAAAGAAGAAAACATGAATAACTAGACCCCTTTCATGTGTTTTATGTATTGAGAAACAACACTTAAAAACAAAAGATCAACATTAAAATATTATAATCCTGAAATGGATAGTTATATAATGAAATTTTATATATATATATTTATTTATTTATTTAATTATACATATAATTTTTTGAAATTCAAAAACAATTTATGATGAAATTATATATATATACATTTATTCGTGAAGAATCAAAAAATAGATAAGAAGTATTCACATATAGAAATAGAAGCATGAATCCTCTTTCATGAGTTTTATATTCAAGTATAAATTTAGAATAGGCCCATAGGATGTGTGGTATTGAAGCAACCTAATACATTTACATATATGTATATATATATAGGTACCTATATACCCAAAGTATAAGATATTTACCAAAGAAAACCTATCCAAAAAATCCATTACCTGACTACGGGTTTTCAAAAGGATGGGTAGGGAATGTTTTCATGTTGAGAGGATGTATACCAATTTTCACAGGTGCAAAATATCGGGTTTGTATTGGTATTATAGATATATTTCACGTAAGTAATGTCTCATAAATAAAATATAAACAAAGACCTAAAACTTGTACGAGATAAAACAATCCCAACAAGTTGATTAAAGAAAGAACTCAAAAACAATCAGGGATTATAATACATACACATATATAAAGTTTGTGGAAAACTAAAATCGAAACCAATGAAAGTAAAAAAACAAAAATTAATGGGGATCAGGGAGGATATTATGGGTAGAATTCTAGGCCTTGATACAATAAAATAGTGGGGGATTCATGAGGGAGAAAATATAATGATGAAGAAGAAAAAATAACCAGTGGGTGGACACTAGTTTGAGTGTGATGGAGAAGATGACGTGGAAGAGAAAATTACGATTGAAATGGATGGTTCAGATTAGGCAAGATCTATTTGGCTGCTCGGGATGAGACCATGGGTTTTTAAAAGAAGGATGGTTGAGATTAGATATAGAATAAGATTAGATGAATGAGGCATGGAATGTGATTTTAAAATTGAGTGAACAACATTGATTAGATCTCAAATTGATTGAACGACACATAAATACATGGTAGCACTCTGAGGTCACTGAGCGTCGAACGTGAGATCGGTATCGATGCCCCAGATCATTCACGATGTGATCCAATGGCCCTTGTGGCATTTCCCCTAAAAAAAACAGAACCCATATCGAATCATGGAAGCAGGTGTGGCACCCTTTAATGCACGACACTCCGATATTCAAATCAGAAATCATAGCACACACCCAAGGGAGCCTTACCCATGGACTCCCGCCCCCGCAGAGCTTGGAAGACCTATGCGCTTTCGTGGCCTCACTTCATTGTGGCGTGCTCAAGAACTCTTTCTCTCATGTACCCTTAGGGGTACCTATGTCCATTCTCGGGCCGTCCTTGTCTTGGGATTAGGGCTACGCTTAGCCACATAGTGTGAGATGCCTCCCCCGACTAAGCTATAAATGGATAGCCTATTGGGATAGTATTTTTTATTAACCAAATTTTCAAAACAATCGAATTAAATTACACATATAAAAAATATCTTAACTTTCATTAAAATTTTTTATTCATAAAGTGGGAAGATTGAAATACACAAATCAAACTATATAACTTTTAATTAATAAAATTATTCTTATAAAATTGTTCTCAAATTCAAAAACAAAATGCATATTTTTCATTAAAATAATTTTTACATATACACAAAAATGTTATGATTTAAAATGTCATGTTTCTGAAAGATAAACTCAATTATATGTGTTCAATGATAGGACATTAAATCACTTAATTACATATAAAATCTCAAGGAGACTTAGAAAAATTATTACTTATTATGTTGAAGAAGAAATTATTATAATTGTCATACAAGAGATTAATTTAAAAATCCATAATTTTGATATAATTTGAGAGATTAAAGAAAAGTTCTTGAAATAAGTATTGAAATCATAGAATATAAATAAGAGTTAATTAATTTTATGTATATTTGAAATACTTTAATTTTTTAATACTAATAAATAATTAAACTATAATACTAAATGGTTATAATTATAGCTGTTGAAAATTAAACTATCACCTAAATAGAAATGGACAAATTTAGGTCTTATAATAACACAATTAGGGTATTCAACCATCAAACATCGAGACACAAAAGATGGTCCTCTTCGACCCTCTAACACATAGTACGATCGATGCAGTTCTAGTTATAACATTCTTCGTCGTGGAAGATCATATAAAAATACTCTAATTTCATAGAATGTTTGTGGTCATATAGGGTCTACTGGTGATCGTGGTTGGCCTATATGTAGGAATATTTTGTTAATTATGGTCCTCAGGCCTTGTTTCCATCTATCCATTTCTAGTGTTTTGAATGAATAACATTTATTGTCTTAATTTTGTATGAATTTCTTATATAAAAAGGAAATTAAGCCAAATTTAATAATTAAAACTATTATTACTATATAAATTATGTTTGGGGTTTCACAATATCCCCTCCTTCAAAGAATTGTGCCCTCACAATTCTATTACTCCTGTAAGTAACTACCAGTAAAACAAGAGAGACTTTATGCTCGAGGTCCCATCCTCTAGGAATACCAATGCAGATAATCTGCTGATGTTTCTAGGTAGATCCCCAGATTAGTTCCCAGTTTTTCGATCTCATTGGCCCATACACACCATGAGAAGTTAGGGTAAAACCTATGAATAACACATTCGGTCATATAATGAGTGGCATGAGAGGTGTGAAGGATGGTGATTTGGGAGTGAGATACCACTCTATAAATATCTCAGACCACCTATTGTTTGAACAATTCAATGTCATAAATCATCCCATATATACTGGGACTCAGGACCTAGAACAGATAGGTCGCTCAGGTGTTACCCTCCAAGGCAGCTTCATGAAACATCTCTAGGCCTTGTTTGTTCTTATACAAGGTGAACCAAAGGAAAAGAACTTCTTGGTACATCCCTCTCTGCCTATACTTTTCTAGTTGTGTAGTTTTTATGAAATGATAAACATGATGATTTCCCTGGTAGGTCTGATGGACGTTTGGGCCATGAGACACTTTATAAAGGCATTTTCAAGACAAGCACATGTTGGAATAAGGGTAGCAGTATTCTGAACATGTATTGGTGATTATGTATTCACAAAATTCAGTAATAAGTGATAAAAGGCTGATCTATGAACTCACGTTTTCCATCTGAACAAAAAAACAAGGGACATGTTGTACTTAATAAAGCATAACCAGATTAATAGAGACATTAATTTTGTAGAAGCATAATATGATACCAACAAAAAAAACATATCATTATTCAATTAACAAGGTTCATAGACTCAAGGTGTTACATAATAATCGTAACTTCTTTTCATATATACTACCAGTGTTAGTGATTTTTTTGGTTCCTGGTAAAACAAATCCCCAATGTGGTTCCAAATGTTTCAATTTCATGGGTCCAGATGCAACATGGGCAACTATGATCGACTGTATGTGGGAATCTATAGTTCATGTTGCGAAAGGGATGACGTGTATAATGTAGGGAAACATCAGCATGAAATGGATGTTCATAGTATAAAATAGTAGGCTCTTCCTTGAGAGCTTCAATGTCCATAACATGACCACATAGACCTATGCCAAAATTTGACAATGATATGCCACCCGGATGTCACCCCTTGTGCAGCCTCTTGTATTTCCTCTTGAGATGAAGCATTACCTGCTAGGGTAAAAAACATAAACAATCCCTAGAGGTATTTTCATGTCTTTGCATAGAACATAAATTTGAAATGCATCATAAAAATATTGCCAAGGCCTGCTCCTCGGTGAATATGGAGTACCCAAGGAGAGTTGGATACACGTTACACAGTTTTTCAAGAAAGATAGATATTTTTAAATTTCTCATTTTTTCGCGCATGAAATTCCCACTACAGTCTCTAATACTACTATTGGAAGCGAATGATGGTGTGATTCATCAACCATCTGAATCATTTGGAAGGATTTTTCATAGTATTATACAATTACGTAATTTAAAAGTGCTCTAATTTACCAAAGTTTTTTTAATTTGATACTCGGATACAAACGATCATGACCCCAACCCCCAAATTCTTAAATCAGTTCCACAAACATGGTGTGCAATTTTCTTCCTAAAAACAAGATTACAAAAAATTACACATATTGTCCCAATACAGTGGATCATTTCTGATTAGGTTCTTAGAAAATTAGATGTTTTTGAAGCACTTATTTTGATAAAATAACAGTGTTATGCTTCAAAATGAAGTCATCACCATGAGTACTCAATGCTTAGGAAAAATTTCTAAAATCCTATAAAATATTAATTAATACGTATGGTGAGCATAAAAATGACTAGTAAGGGGTTTAAAAAAATTTGGAGAAAATTCCACTTTTTAAAATAACCACCATGAAAACAACATAAATATTTTCATAGTATGAAGACATTTCATTTTTCGGCAAACTATCAATATATCTTGAGGTTACATGAATTTTTTTTTCCAAAAATGATTTTAATAAAAGATAACTATGGTTTCTACCAAAAACATGAATTCGTGTGCACATTCGTATGTAAAAAAGAATGATATTGGCATAATTCATAACACAGTCTATCCAAATCCAAAATAATAGTTGTGAATATAACCATTCATACCATGATTCATCAGAACATAAAAATAAATTCACTAGGATTTAGCATTAGATACCATTCCCTTGTATAAATATCCATATGAATAGTTGGTTATGCCTTTTTTATTTCACTTCTATTATCGTAAAAGATTCTTAGCTATCGATCCACAATCCCATTGTTGATCTATTAATATTCCTTAATGAGGAAATGTATAATTATAGACATTGTTAGGGCCTTCTGCCAAGACTATTTTGGTAGAATCCCAACATAATTGTTGTTAACTACCACACATAGTTGTGGCCAAATATAGAATCATGTTCACTCATCATTTCACTTAACTCATGAGAAATAATCACCTTACCCAATGCATTAGAGCACGGTATAATTTCAGGTGCACCAATCCCATCATTTTATGTTCAATACATTCCTCATATGTCTTAGCATGGTCTCATATTTATATAGTTCATGCTATATAGAAAACATACATTTTAAATCCGTAATCATTTGAATACATTCAGTTACTTTAGTTGATTTATTCATTAAGTGAAAAAGAACAACAATTGTTAGTTCTATATTTAACAACGACATGAAAGAACTAAAACAACATACTATTGCATATGTAATAAGAACTAGTACACATAAAATTATGGGTTGTGACATGAAATGACAACTCTTTATTTAAACCCTTAATAATGTTACTTTTTCCAAACCATGTTTAAATTTTTTGACTTTGAGATATTCATTTAATCCAGGAAATATTAATTATTATATAAAAATTAAAAAATATACTCAAAGGATCAGTATCATTTCTGGTGAAACAATTGTAATATATAGAATGGATTATTATTTGTGATGTTTTCATGAATAAAATAAATATTTCAACAGGTGATATCCTGCATGAATGTATATTTATGCTTGAATATGAAATCACTCATACCAATTTCTTGATAAATTGGGTCCAGAATACTTATATGTATTCATGTGGATTGAAATATTATTGAAAAATATTAATATTTACATAAAGTGTATGTTTATGATCATAATAATCATTAACAATATTTAATATAATTCTTGCAACTGTTATAGTCTTCATAAACATGATTTAAATCTACAAGGATAGGTTTTGTGAAAACTCATTAGAAATAAAAATTAATATTAATATTTATATATACATTTACACATAAATATACATACATTAATTATAAATTAGGGGTATACGAAAAAAGAAAAGATGAGGAACTATACCCCTTGCATGTGTTTTATGTTTCTAGAAACAACACTTAAAAACAAAAGATCACCCTTCCACGATTATAATCACGAAATTGATTATTATATAATGGAATCGTTTATATATATATGTTTATACATATATGTTTTGTTAAATTCCAAAATATGATAAGATGAAATTATATAAATATATATATACATATATTCATGAAGGAAAAAAATAGATTATAAGGGTTTTCATACAGAAATTGAAGCATGAAACCTCTTGTATGAGTAATATAATCAAAAACACATTTAGAAAAGACCCACGAGAATTTTTGTTTAGAAGAAACCGAATAAATTTACAAATATGTATATATATGTCCATATATACACAATTTATAAGAGCTTTACCAAAGAAAACATACCCAAAATTATCCCTTAACCGAATTTAGGTGTGAAAAAAGGATGGGCTAAGAATGTTTGCACATTGAGAGGATGAAAAACAGTACTCATAAGGGAAAAAATATCAGGATCCTATAGCCAGTATAACTATATTTTATATATATAATGTCTCATAAATTAAATATAAACAAATACATAAAACATGAACGAGATAAAACAATCCCAACATATAGCTTAAAGAGAGAAGTAAAAAACAATCATTGATTTTAATACAAACACATATATAAAATTTGTGGAAAAATAAATTCAAAACCATTGAATGTAAACTAAAATAAATAAAATAAAAATATAGGGGATCATGGAGGATCATACTGTTAGAATTCATGGTCGTGAGACTATAAAATAGTTTGGGATACACGAGGGAGAAGAAGATAAAGATGAAGAAGAAAGAAAAACCACTGGGTGGCCACTAGTTTTAGTGCGTCGGAGAAGATGACGCAAAAGAGAAAAACATGGATATAATGAATGGTTAGGATTATGAAAGATATGTTTGGCTAGATAGGATGAGGTTGTGGGTTTTTAAAAACAAAGGATGGTAGATATTAGATCATGAATAAGTTCGGATGGATGTGGAAAGGCACGAGATTTTAAAACTGAATGAACGGATGTGATAAGATATCGTGTAGATCGAACAGTTCATTAAAACATAATAGCGATCCACGGTAATAGTGGGTTGAATGCATGATTAGGATCGATGGCCCGGATTGTGCGCGGTGCGATCCAATGGCCCAGATCATGTTTTCCCTGAAAAAACACATCCCACATCGAATCAGGGAGGCATGTGTAGCTTCCTTTTATGCCCAAGGCTCTGATACTCAACTCAGAAATCACTGCACACACCAAAGGGCACATTAAACACAAGTTCCTACCCCATACAGGCCCTATCCTACTTTTGCTCCGATGCAGCCTCATGCCTCTATGGCAGGCTCCCGCACTACTGCTCTCGTGCACCCTTCGGGGTACCTATGCCCATTCTCGGGTCGGCCATGTCTTGGGCAGAGGGCTAGGCTTAGCCACTTAGTGTGGGCTACAACCCTCAAACTATCTATAAAGGGCTGTCCAATTAGGGTTAGTATTTTTTTATTATCCCAATTTTCAAAACTATCCGCGGAAATTTCACATATATAGAATATCATTACTTTCATAAAATATTTTTTATTCATAATTTTGGATGTTTAAAATGGTCAAATCAAAATATAAATTTTTTTATTAATAAAATTATTAATAATAAATGTTTTCAATTTCAAAAACATATTGCATATTTTTATTTTTATTAATGTAGACATATATTCCAAAATGTTATGATTTCAAATGTAATGTTTCCAAAAGATAAGATCAATTAAATTTGTTCAAGGATATGACCTTAAATAACTCATGTACATAGAAAATTTCAAGGTGACTTATAAAAATCATTAAGTATTATGTTGAAGAATAAATATTTATAATTTTCATCTAGGAGATTATTTTTTAAATAGAGAATGTCTAAAACATTTGATACATTAATGAAAAGTTCTTAACTTTTTTTGAAATCATAAAATATAAATAAGAGTTACTGAATTATACGTATATTTGAAATACATCCAAATTCTCAATATTCATAAATAATTAAACTATAAGACCAAATGGCTATAATTATTGTTATTGTTAATTCAACGATCACTAAAATGGAAAGAGTTGAATTTATGTCTTTCAAAAATGTGATTAGGGATTTCCAACATCAATCAATGAGACAAATAAGATGGTTCTCTTCATCCCACTAATGCTTAGTACGATTTTTGCAGTTCTAGTTATAACATTCACAATCATTGAAGATCTGGAGAAAATCCACCACTTTTTTGCAAGTTTTTGGTGATGTGGGTTCTACTGGTGATCGTGACTGGCCTACTTCTTTGAATTTTTTGTTAGTTATGGGCTTTAGGCCTTGTATTCATGTATCCATTTGCAGTTTTTTAAATGAATAACAAGCCTTATTTTTATTT
Source organism: Viscum album (assembly GCA_963277665.1). Taxonomy (NCBI): domain Eukaryota; kingdom Viridiplantae; phylum Streptophyta; class Magnoliopsida; order Santalales; family Viscaceae; genus Viscum; species Viscum album. The sequence goes on from OY728146.1 coordinate 553,892,416, forward strand.
TGTTGTCATTTATTTTATAAAAATTAAATTTAGCCAAGTGTAATAATTAAAACTATTATTACTATAGAAATTGTGTTCGGGGTGTCATATTATCCCCTCCTTCAAAGAATTGCACCCTCACAATTCTATTACACCTGTAAGCAACTACCAGCAAAAATATAGAGAATTTATTCTTAAGGTCCCCTCCTCCAGTACCACTATTGGGGATAATCCAATGATGTTTCAAGGTGGATCCCCATATTAGTTCTCAATTCCTCAATATCCTTGTCCCATATACACCATGAGTAGTTAGGGTCAAAACTATGCATAAAAAATTTGGTCTTCCAAAGTGTGGCACGAGTGGTGTGGATGTTAGAAATTTAGGAGTGAGTAACCTCTCTATAAATCTCTTAAACCACCCCTCGTTTGAACACTTCAAAGTCATAAAGCATCCCTTACATACTAAATCTCCAGACCATGACAAATAGGTCACTCAGGTGTCTCCCTCTTAGGAAACTTCATGAATCTTCTCAAGGGATAGGTAGTTCTCAGACAAGTTAAACCAAAGGATGAGACATTCCTGGTACTTCCCTCTCCGCAGGTACTCTTCTAGTTGTGTAGTTGCTTTTCAGATTTAAACATGATGGTTTCCTGGGTAGGTCCGGAGGAATTTTGGACCAAGAGACACTTTATAAATGAATTTACAAGAAAATAACATGTTGGAAAAATTGTATTTTTATTCTGAACATGTCTTGGGGATTATGGAATCTAGAAATTATATAGGAAGTGATAAAAGGATTTTTGATGAACTCACATTTTACATATGAAAAAAAACAAGGGACCTTCTGTACATAATAAAGTATCACAATATTAATAGATACATTAATTTTTTAAGATGTATAATAAGATACCAACATATAAATATAGCACTATTCATTCAACAAGATTCTTAGACTCGAAGTATTACATAATCATCGTAACATCCTTTCGCAGGTACTACCGGTGTTAGTAATTTATTTTGATCCGAGTAAAATGAATCCCCCTTGTGGTTCCAAATGTTTTGACCGCTTGGGTATTGATGCAACACTATCAACTAGGATCGACCATTTTTTGGCATTAGTAGTTCAAGGTGAGAATGAGATGATGTGTATGATGTTGGAAAACATCGGCATGAACTAAATGTAAATAATGTAAATGAGTGTGAATGTCCTTGAGAGCATCAATGTCTATAACTTTACCATGGAGACCGTAGGTCAAACTTTGACAAAGATATGCTGCTTGGAGGTCACCCGCTTGTGCATCCTCTTGGAAGTTCTCTTGAGATGAAGCATTGCCAGTTAGGATAAAACACTTAATCAAACCCTCTATGTATTTTCATTGTTGTGCATAGAATAGAAATTGGGCATGCATCAAAAAAATATATTCGAGGCCTACTCCTCAGTGAAGTTGGAGTACTCGATGAGAATTAGATATACAGTAGAAGGTTTTTCAGGATAGACAGATATTTTCAAATATCTCTTAGTTTTCCGCACATGAAATTCTTAATATAGTCTTTAATTCTACTACTGGAAGAGAAAAAATGTCTGATTCAATAGACATCTGAAATATTTTGAAGTTTTTTTCTTAGTATGATGCAATTATGTAATTTACGGGTGCTCTGATTTTCTAGAGTATTTTAAAATTGATCCTCTGATACTAATTGTCATGACCCCGACCCTAGATGTCTGAAATCGGTGCCTGAAACATGGTGTACAATTTTTATCATAAAAATAGGCTAACAAAAATATTGAATATCTTGTCCCAATACAATGGATCGTTTTAGTTTAGGATCTTGAAAAATCAGAAGCTATTGAAGTAGTTCATCTGAAAACATAACAAGGATAAGCTTCATATTGAATTCATCACAAACAGTACTCAAGGCTTGGGAAAAGATCCTAAAATCCTGTAAAACATTAATTAATATATAGGTTGAGAATATAAATGCCCAATAAGGGGATTCAACACATTTGGAGAAAATTCCAGTTTTTAAAACAACCACTTTGAATACAATCATAAATCATTTCATAAGAGGAATATATTATATTTCACTGCTGACCATCAATATTTTCTGAGGATAAATGAATTCATTTTTTCAAAATACCATTTTCATAAAAGATTGCAATTATTTATACAAAAAACATGAATCAATGTGTGCATTCATATGTTAAAAGAATCTGATTTGTGTAAATAAAAACATAGTCAATCCAACTCCAAATGAATAGTTTTGATTATAATCATTAATACCATGATTTAACAAAACATAAAAATAAATTCACAAGGCTTTATCATTAGATCCCTTTCTCTTGTATAACATTCCATTTTCATACTTTGTTATGCCTTTTGATTTCACTTGTATTATCATAAAAGATTCATAGCTAAGGATCCACAATCATTTTAGTGATCATTTACTATTCCATAATGAGGAAATGTATAATGTCGAGCATTGTCAAGGCCTTGCACTAAGAACATATGGGTAGAAACCCAAAATAATTGTGGTTTTCTACCAAACATAGTTGTAAACAAAGATCACATCATGTTCACTCATCATTTCCCTTAACACATGAGACTTCATCACATTATCCAATGAATTTGAATGATGTATAATTTTGGGTACACCCATCACATCATTTTAAGTCCAGTACCTTATTCATATTTCATAGCACGGTCTCATTTTTGTAGTGTACATGTTAAATAGAAAACATACATTCTTAATCCATAATCATTTGCATATATCCACTTACATTAGTTGAATTATGCATTATGTTCAAACTAACTAGATTTGTAAGTTCCATATTTCACAATGATGTGATGTAATGAATAAAACATACTCTTGCATATGTAATAAGAACTAGTACACATAAAATAATTTTTTGTCACATAAAATAACATCCATGATTTAAACCCTTAAGAATATGATCTTTTCCAAACCATGTTTGTAAAGACCCGCAAATTTCAAGGAAATTTTTTTTCTTAATTTTCTTTGGAATTTTACAAGAGCGCAGCTTCAGACGGCACCTGATTCCGAGGCCCGGTGTGCCCGGAATCAATTTCCGAAGTTTGGCTCGGGTACGTTCAGTGAACGGACGAGCGGGTTTTTCTATCTTTTGAACCGGTGCCCGGAATCAAATTCTGAGGGCACCGATGAAATCGCAGCGCCGGTATTTGCTTAGAAACGCCTCTTCCGGAGTTGCGTTTGCTCAGACGTGGTTTTTAAATTTTGCGGCTTTAAGTCAGAAATAAAATAAAGTTTGTGCGACAACTTTATTTTATTTCACTTAAACTGCTTGGAAGCCACTTAAGGTCACTTAAAGGCGGCTTGAACTGAGTTGAACTGGATAGGATGCTATCCAGAAATATCCTACCCCTTGGTAGGATATTTGTGCGGTGGGACCCGCACGAGCCCCGCCGTTTCTTTCGCTAAGTAACGCACCCGCGAAAACCCGTCAAAGTAACTGAAAAGTCAACCGACGCGTTTTCTTTAATTCTTAACAGACCATTTAATTGGGCGGTTTATTTCGTGAATTAAATGGACTGTTTCTTCGTGAATTAATTGGGTCGTTACTTATGCGTTTTACGTTTGTTGGCAAAATAATAAAATAGACAAACTTGTCTATTTTGGAGGATTGCTATCGTTGTGCAATTCCTCTGAGCCTCCACCCTCTCCGCGAAGAACGCGAAGAACGCGAAGAACGCGAAGAACGCGAAGAACGCCGGAACCGGAATCCGACGACGCACGATCCGCGACGTCAACAGATTTTCCGCGACCTTCTTCTTCTTCGGTGCCTCTTCTTCCGCGGCGAACCTGCGATCGGCGGTTAAAGGTGAGAATCGAAACTTCTAAATTCTCCCTTCTTAATTTCAATAACAACGGATTTAATTAATTAAATCTGTTTGTTCTTGATCCGGAGATTGGCGACGCGACGCTGGATACCGCGACGACGCGACGATCTCCTTCTTCCGCGACGAGCGAATCCGCGACGACCTCTCGTCCGACGACGACTTCGAGGTAGGGATTTATTTTGGAAAAGTTACCCCTTTTAAATTTTCTCGTGAACGTTCTTGAAAATTTAAAAAGCCGGTTTCAAACAAACAATTTTATCTTTAAATAAAATTGTTGGATCATGTGTTGATCATCGTTTTCTTTTCTCCCGTTGATTATGGCTAAAGCGGAGGGTGCGGGTCTAACGAACAAGACCCGGCAACCCTCCGCCGATCTCTTTTGTTGTGCGGATATGGCGGACGACGACAAACCGCGCGGAAGGGGCGATCCGTTGTTTCCGCAGTGAAGGTCGACATCCGGGAGGGGCATCAGCGCAGACGGGAGGCAAATCGGGCCACCGGAGCAGCTCCGGCGGCCCGCGGAAGGAGGCGGCGGCGCGGGTCGCCGGCGCGGCGGCGCCGGCGACCGGGGGCGGCGGCGCCCGGCGCGCCGCCGGAGGAATCCGCCGCGGCTCGGCCGCGGCGACGGCGAACCAGCGGACCCGCGGTCCGCGGGTCCGGTCCACCCGGTCAGGACGCGGCAATGCGCCGCGTCCGCTGACCACCCGCGTGGCCCGCGTGCGGGCCGCGGCTCCCTCGACCGCGGGCTGCGCCCGCGGCCTTCCACCCGCGCGGCTGGCCCAGCCGCGCCGCGCCCGGGCCGGACCGGACCCGGCCTAGCCGGGTCGGGCCGGGTCGGGCCGACCCGGTTCGGCCGACCCCAGGGGGGGGGGGGTTCGGGCCGGGTCGCCCCGGGCCCAGAACCCCCGTTTCGGGCCCTCTTCGGTCTTTTGCCCATATCTTGGGCCTGGGACCTCCGATTGACGAACCGTCAGCGGCTACGCGATCCTTGGATCGAGACGGTCGTTTCGATATATTATACTCAAGGTTTCGGAAGACTTTGAGTTCGGTCGGGTTGGTTCGTACACGAAACCAACCGGGCCCTCGGAGCGGAAACGCTCATAACTTGAGCTACGGACGTCCGAACGACGTACCGTCAGCTGTGGTAGTTTCCTCTAAGTGAGACGGAACTTTTGGCATACTCCGCCCGAGGATCGGATACAGGCGGAGTACGGTCGGGTTGGTTTTGCCCTAAAAACCAACCGGGCCCCTGGGACGAAAATGCCAATAACTCTCAGACCGGGCGTCCGTTTGACGCGCCGTCTGTCGCGTTGAGATCCTGTTGTCGATACGGAACTTTTGGATACATCAACTTCGGACTACGTGTCAGTTGATGTATCAGCCTCTCGGCTCGTGGAGCGGACCCTCCTAAACGAGCTCGCTTTGTGCGGGAACCCTAGCGCTGGCTGTGACTTCGACGGCAGAGCAGAGATCCTTCGTGGACTGCGACGACGGCAGAGCAGAGATCCTCCGTGGACTGCGACGACGGCAGAGCAGAGATCCTTCGTGGACTGCGGCGACGACTGTGCAGAGATCCTCAGTGGACTGCGTCGACTACTGCACTCAGCGATCCCATGTGGATCAGTGCCTACAGGTTCTGTGTGAGCCCGATCCTACGTGGGTCCTTACTACCGGTTCTGTGTGAGCCACTGCCTACAGGTTCTGTGTGAGCCCGATCCTGTGTGGGTCTTCTGCGGGGGTTAGTACCTATCGATCCTTTGTGGGTCCGACGACTTAGACGGATCAGTGATCGTCTTGACGTCATCTGAAAAAGTATACCTGGTTGAGCTGAATCTTATGTTACTCTCCTTTGTGGATTGTGTTGAACTATCCTTTGTGGATTTACTGTTTACTCTCCTTGTGGATTTGAGTCTTGCTTTCCTTTGTGGAATGAGTTGTTCTCGAGCTCGTGAGCAGAGCTAGAAATGGGGACTTAGGTATATGTATGGGCATATACCTAAGTCGAGTCAGATGTTACTTCGTGATTGCATCTTTCTTTTGTGCTATATCCTTTGTGGATTTCGGGAGACCTTCGGGGGTCTCGGGGTCCTTACTGAGTAGCTTGTACTCACCCCTGCACGGGCTATGCCCGCACCTTGTTGTGTTGGTTGCAGACGACGGACAGCGCTGATCACGGTTGGGGCGTGGAGCAGGACGGTACCTGGAGGTGGACCACTGGGCGGGACGTGCTCGGAGCGGACGTGGGACCCGAGGAGCCTGGAGGCTATCTGTACCCACCCTTCAGGTGGGATTGCCAGTGGACGACACGAGGCCGCCGACTTTTCTTCAGTTGCTGTACTTTACTTTTCAGTTGTACTTTACAGTTGGGCTTGTATTTCCGGCCCCTTTACCTTTCTGCACTTTACTTTCCGCTTGCTGACTCTGTGTGGTTGTTACTTATAAAGGCAATGCCTTCCCTGTTTACTGGGATTTTACGCCTTGGTGCTAGTCGCCAGCCCCTGGCCTATGGAAGGCGGGCTTGGGGTAGTCACGGCACGGGCCCCGAGGACGGGTCGTGACAAATTAGTATCAGAGCTGGTCGGTTCTACCGCGGACTCTGATCGTCCTTTCTTTCTATGTGAAGCAATAGTGTTTAGTGTATTGAGTGTGGTTATCAGTTCAGGGAGCCAAGTGTTGGTGCGGCGGCCGACGTATCCGTACACCAGGACCCTGACTCCTGATTTCCGACTTAATGCATGAAAACATTGATTGCGTGTGTGTTTCAAGTTTTTCTTTGTGATTACTTGTGTCATCTCACCGGGTATACTGATCTGCTTTATGAAAGTCTCAAGTTTTCCTTGTGATTACTTGTGCCAGCTCGCCAGGTATACTGTTCTGACTGTGGTGCTCTTGTTCTCCTTTTCAGGATGGCCCCGCGACGACTGCCAGCTAGGGTTCCGAGTGTAGGGCGCGACGGCAGCCCACCGAGCGACGAGGCCTCGGTGCAGGGCCCTTTTCCAGCAGTGGCACCGGCGGTAGCCTTACCCGCCGAGCCACCGATGCTTCCAGTACCAGATGCTGACGATGCACGTCGCCTCAGGGCACTGCATGAGTTTCAGAGCCAGCGACCGCCCAGGTTTCGTGGTGAGGCGGACCCCCAGGCCGCCGAGGACTGGCTAGAGGCGGTGGTACGGATCTTTCGGCTAGTGAGGACACCAGCGGATCTCATGGTGATTCTCGCAGCGAGCCTCCTGCAGGTGGCGGCAGGACGATGGTGGAGCCTGATGCTCCAGGTTCACGATGAGGCATCCCTGCTCTGGACGGACTTCGAGAGCCTCTTCCGCTCAGAGTTCGTCCCGGCCACCCTCCGAGCGGTGCGCATCCAGGAGCTTCTCCAGCTGCGCCAGGGCAGCGTGACGGTCGCTCAGTACGCGGCGAGGTTCACGGACCTATCTCGCTACTCGACCGACATGGTACGGGACCCCTTCTTCCGGGCCCGGACCTTTGAGCAGGGCTTGCGACAGGAGATTCGGGCGTCACTGATCTCCCTCAGCATTCCGACCCAGGCGGGAGTGCTGGAGCGAGCCCTCCTGATCGAGAGCTTCCTGGCAGAGCCTTCTTCAGCGGCGAGACCTAGCGCAGGGCGGCAGGTAGCTGAGTCTTCGGCAGCAGGTAGCCGACGGATGACTCACGGGTCCAGGCAGACCAGACCCCCACGCAGACGGCCTCAGGACACCGGCTCAGCAGTACGAGGCACACAGCGGAGTGCCAGCCTTTCGAGAGGCAGGCTGTGCTACTCTTGCGGCGGGCAGGGTCACATGGCTCGTGACTGCCCGACTCGCCGATCAGAGGAGCAGCAGACGGTGGAGGGGCCACCCAGGCAGAGGCAGAGGGTCGACCGTGGCGGTCCGCAGGGAGGAGGCGGACGAGGCAGAGGAGCTGGCCGAGCAGCGGGTGGTGGGCGACGCTTCCAGGCTCTACCCCCACCACCACCAGGAGGGCCACCTCGACCACAGGGAGCTGGCGGGCAGGGACAGGCCCAGCTCCAGGCAGTGGAGGCCTACGACCCCGACATGCCAGAGATGATTCGAGGTACGATCTGTGTCTATTCCACCCTTGCTGCAGTACTTATAGACACAGGAGCGAGTCACTCTTTCATAGCCTCTGCCCTTGTTCGGAGCTCGGAGATTCCGACTGAGCCGTTGGCTCGATCCTTACGGCTAGAGACTCCTACGGGAGCAGACTCGACGATTACGCACTGGTGCCGGCAGTGTGAGCTTACTCTAGGAGGCGAGAGCTTCGGCTGGGATCTCCTTGTAGCGGCGTCGAGGCCTTACGACGTCATCTTGGGCATGGATTGGCTATCCACGGTTCATGCCCCGATCGACTGTTTTAGGCGCAAGGTGCGATGTGTTCGCACCGACGGGAGCAGGTTTACCTTCACCGGCGAGAAGGGAACCTTTGCAGCACAGGATGGACTTCCGCGGAGGAGAGTGCAGCCCATCTCTCATCAGTTGGCTAGCCTCATCCTAGGAGCAGTGGACGTGCGGAGTCCAGCTTTTCCTGCAGTGGTGGACCAGTACGTAGACGTCTTTCCCGACGACGTTCCAGGGCTACCTCCTCGTAGAGAGGTAGACTTTTACATCGACTTGTACCCCGGGACAGCCCCGATATCTACTCCAGCATATCGGATGGCCCCCGCCGAGCTTCGGGAGCTGCGGGTACAGTTGGAGGACTTGCAGAGCAAGGGGTTTATCCGACCCAGTGTTTCACCCTGGGCTTCCCCGATTTTGTTCGCCAAGAAGGCGGACGGGAGCTTGCGACTATGTGTCGACTATCGTCGCCTGAACCAGGTGACAGTGAGGAACAAGTATCCGCTGCCACGGATTGATGACCTCTTCGATCAGCTCAAGGGAGCGCGGTGGTTCTCGAAGATAGACCTCCGGTCAGGCTATCATCAGCTCAGAGTTCGAGACGAGGACGTACAGAAGACGGCCTTCAGGTGTCGGTATGGCCATTATGAGTTCTTGGTTATGCCGTTCGGCGTAACCAATGCTCCAGCAGTGTTCATGAGCCTCATGAACAGGATCTTCCAGCCATACCTCGACCGATTTGTCGTTGTCTTCATTGACGACATTTTGGTATACTCGACGACTGAGGAGGAGCATGCCTACCACCTGCGAGTTGTGCTAGACATGCTCCGAGAGCACCAGCTTTATGGCAAGCTCTCAAAATGCCAGTTCTGGTTACGTGAGGTCCATTTCTTGGGGCACGTCATCTCTGAGGCGGGAGTTGCAGTGGATCCCGCGAAGATCGAGGCAGTGCTAGCTTGGGAGCCACCCAGGAGCGTGACAGAGGTGCGGAGCTTCTTGGGCCTAGCGGGATACTATCGGAGATTCGTGCCAGACTTCTCCAGAGTTGCGGTACCACTCTCAGCGTTGGCGAAGAAGGGGAAACCCTTCGTGTGGTCAGACAGATGTCAGCAGAGCTTCCAGGAGCTGAGGCAGAGATTGACCAGCGCACCTATCTTGAGGTTGCCTGAGGAGGGAGTTGGATACGTAGTTTACTGCGACGCATCAGGGACTGGACTCGGATGCGTCCTGAAGCAGGAACGGGCCGTGATCGACTACGGATCACGTCAGTTGAGGCCGCATGAGCATAACTACGCCACTCATGACCTGGAGTTAGCAGCAGTGGTCTTCGCTCTGAAGACGTGGCGGCACTATCTGATGGGCGAGCGCTTCACGGTCTTTTCTGACCACCAGAGTCTCAGGTATATCTTCTCTCAGAAGGACCTGAACCTGAGACAGCGGAGATGGCTTGAGTTCCTCCAGGACTATGACTTTGAGATAGTCTATACTCCTGGGAAGGGGAACGTGGTAGCCGATGCCCTCAGCAGGAGGACAGGCATTCAGCTACTTGAGGAGGCGACGGAGCAGCTAGCCTCCTTGCAGATATCCTTCGTGGATAGAGACGGAGCAGCCTTTCTTCAGTCTCTCACAGTCTCTCCTCCACTTCTACAGCGGGTCAGAGAGGCTCAGCGTGGGGACGCTGACTGTGAGACCCGGCGTGCACTGATATCCTCAGGTCAGGCGCCTGATGGTTTCTCCCTTGGAGCAGAGCACGACATCCTTTTCAGAGGGCGTACCTTCGTACCAGTTGCTTTACGAGAGGAGGTGCTGAGAGAGTTTCACACTTCTCCCTTGGCGGTACATCCCGGAGTGGCGAAGATGTACCAGGATCTCAGACGACAGTACTGGTGGCCGGGCATGAAGAAAGCTGTGGCAGAGTTCGTTTCACGATGCCTCACCTGCCAGCAGGTGAAGGCTGAGCATCAGGTACCAGCAGGTTTGGTACAGCCCTTGGAGGTCCCGGAGTGGAAGTGGGATAGCATATCTATGGACTTCGTGACTGGAATTCCACGTACTTCCAGAGGTCACGACTCCATTTGGGTGATTGTCGACCGACTCACCAAGTCGGCACACTTCTTACCCATCAGAGAGCAGGGCTCAGTGGAGAGCTTGGGACGTCTTTACGTCCAAGAGATCGTACGGCTTCACGGTGTGCCATCGTCTATCGTTTCCGATTGAGATGCTCGTTTCACTTCCCAGCTTTGGAAGGGGTTGCAGGAGGCGTTCGGGACGCGGCTCCACCTGAGCACAGCCTTCCACCCTCAGACGGATGGTCAGACGGAGAGGACCATACAGACACTCGAGGACATGCTCCGTGCATGTGTTCTCGACTTTGGTCGCAGCTGGGAGGACCACCTACCCTTGGTGGAGTTCGCGTACAACAACAGCTACCACTCCACCATCGGGATGGCACCATACGAGGCGTTGTACGGCAGACCCTGCAGATCACCGTTGTGCTGGACAGACCCTGGGGAGTCAGCACTCGTGGGACCAGAGATGGTCCGAGCCACGACAGAGAAGGTCCAGATCATCCAAGAGAGGATGAGGACAGCTCAGAGCCGGCAGAAGTCATATGCTGACAGGAGGCGGAGGCCACTGGAGTTCGAGGATGGCGACCACGTCTTTTTGCGTGTCTCACCTCGACGTGGTTTACGGAGATTTGGCCGAGGCGGCAAGTTGTCTCCACGCTTCATCGGGCCTTTCCAGGTCCTCAGCAGGATAGGAGAGGTGGCTTATTGCCTGGCTCTACCACCTCAGTTGCACCGGGTGCACGACGTCTTTCACGTGTCTCAGCTGAGGTGATACGTGCACGACCCGACGCACATCATCGACTTTGGGGAGCTGGACGTGGACGATGGGGCGACTTTTGCAGAGGTCCCAGTGGAGATCGAGGATCGACAGGAGCGGGTCCTACGTGGGCGGTTGATTCCTCTTGTGCGCGTCAGATGGCAGCACGGGAACCTCCAGGAGAGCACTTGGGAGCGGGAGGCTCAGATGCGTGCTCAGTACCCCCATTTGTTCCCCTAGTTTTTGATGTATCTTTACGGGGACGTAAAGCCCTGAGGTGGGAGTAATGTAAAGACCCGCAAATTTCAAGGAAATTTTTTTTCTTAATTTTCTTTGGAATTTTACAAGAGCGCAGCTTCAGACGGCACCTGATTCCGAGGCCCGGTGTGCCCGGAATCAATTTCCGAAGTTTGGCTCGGGTACGTTCAGTGAACGGACGAGCGGGTTTTTCTATCTGTTGAACCGGTGCCCGGATTCAAATTCTGAGGGCACCGATGAAATCGCAGCGCCGGTATTTGCTTAGAAACGCCTCTTCCGGAGTTGCGTTTGCTCAGACGTGGTTTTTAAATTTTGCGGCTTTAAGTCAGAAATAAAATAAAGTTTGTGCGACAACTTTATTTTATTTCACTTAAACTGCTTGGAAGCCACTTAAGGTCACTTAAAGGCGGCTTGAACTGAGTTGAACTGGATAGGATGCTATCCAGAAATATCCTACCCCTTGGTAGGATATTTGTGCGGTGGGACCCGCACGAGCCCCGCCGTTTCTTTCGCTAAGTAACGCACCCGCGAAAACCCGTCAAAGTAACTGAAAAGTCAACCGACGCGTTTTCTTTAATTCTTAACAGACCATTTAATTGGGCGGTTTATTTCGTGAATTAAATGGACTGTTTCTTCGTGAATTAATTGGGTCGTTACTTATGCGTTTTACGTTTGTTGGCAAAATAATAAAATAGACAAACTTGTCTATTTTGGAGGATTGCTATCGTTGTGCAATTCCTCTGAGCCTCCACCCTCTCCGCGAAGAACGCGAAGAACGCGAAGAACGCGAAGAACGCCGGAACCGGAATCCGACGACGCACGATCCGCGACGTCAACAGCTTTTCCGCGACCTTCTTCTTCTTCGGTGCCTCTTCTTCCGCGGCGAACCTGCGATCGGCGGTTAAAGGTGAGAATCGAAACTTCTAAATTCTCCCTTCTTAATTTCAATAACAACGGATTTAATTAATTAAATCTGTTTGTTCTTGATCCGGAGATTGGCGACGCGACGCCGGATACCGCGACGACGCGACGATCTCCTTCTTCCGCGACGAGCGAATCCGCGACGACCTCTCGTCCGACGACGACTTCGAGGTAGGGATTTATTTTGGAAAAGTTACCCCTTTTAAATTTTCTCGTGAACGTTCTTGAAAATTTAAAAAGCCGGTTTCAAACGAACAATTTTATCTTTAAATAAAATTGTTGGATCATGTGTTGATCATCGTTTTCTTTTCTCCCGTTGATTATGGATAACGCGGAGGGTGCAGGTCTAACGAACAAGACCCGGCAACCCTCCGCCGATCTCTTTTGTTGTGCGGATATGGCGGACGACGACAAACCGCGCGGCAGGGGAGATCCGTTGTTTCCGCAGTGAAGGTCGGCATCCGGGAGGGGCATCGGCGCAGACGGGAGGCAAATCGGGCCACCGAAGCATCTCCGGCGGCCCGCGGAAGGAGGCGGCGGCGCGGGTCGCCGGCGCGGCGGCGCCGGCGACCGGGGGCGGCGGCGCCCGGCGCGCCGCCGGAGGAATCCGCCGCGGCTCGGCCGTGGCGTCGGCGAACCAGCGGACCCGCGGTCCGCGGGTCCGGTCCACCCGGTCGGGACGCGGCAATGCGCCGCGTCCGCTGACCACCCGCGCGGCCCGCGGGCGGGCCGCGGCTCCCTCGACCGCGGGCTGCGCCCGCGGCCTTCCACCTGCGCGGCTGGCCAAGCCGCGCCGGCCGAGCCGGCCGGTCCGGTCGGCCGGGCCGGGTCGGGCCGACCCGGTTCGGCCGACCCCAGGGGGGGGGGGGGTTCGGGCCGGGTCGCCCCGGGCCCAGAACCCCCGTTTCGGGCCCTCTTCGGTCTTTTGCCCATATCTTGGGCCTGGGACCTCCGATTGACGAACCGTCAGCGGCTACGCGATCCTTGGATCGAGACGGTCGTTTCGGTATATTATACTCAAGGTTTCGGAAGACTTTGAGTTCGGTCGGGTTGGTTCGTACACGAAACCAACCGGGCCCTCGGAGCGGAAACGCTCATAACTTGAGCTACGGACGTCCGAACGACGTACCGTCAGCTGTGGTAGTTTCCTCTAAGTGAGACGGAACTTTTGGCATACTCCGCCCGAGGATCGGATACAGGCGGAGTACGGTCGGGTTGGTTTTGCCCTAAAAACCAACCGGGCCCCTGGGACGAAAATGCCAATAACTCTCAGACCGGGCGTCCGTTTGACGCGCCGTCTGTCGCGTTGAGATCCTGTTGTCGATACGGAACTTTTGGATACATCAACTTCGGACTACGTGTCAGTTGATGTATCAGCCTCTCGGCTCGTGGAGCGGACCCTCCTAAACGAGCTCGCTTTGTGCGGGAACCCTAGCGCTGGCTGTGACTTCGACGGCAGAGCAGAGATCCTTCGTGGACTGCGACGACGGCAGAGCAGAGATCCTCCGTGGACTGCGACGATGGCAGAGCAGAGATCCTTCGTGGACTGCGGCGACGACTGTGCAGAGATCCTCAGTGGACTGCGTCGACTACTGCACTCAGCGATCCCATGTGGATCAGTGCCTACAGGTTCTGTGTGAGCCCGATCCTACGTGGGTCCTTACTACCGGTTCTGTGTGAGCCACTGCCTACAGGTTCTGTGTGAGCCCGATCCTGTGTGGGTCTTCTGCGGGGGTTAGTACCTATCGATCCTTTGTGGGTCCGACGACTTAGACGGATCAGTGATCGTCTTGACGTCATCTGAAAAAGTATACCTGGTTGAGCTGAATCTTATGTTACTCTCCTTTGTGGATTGTGTTGAACTATCCTTTGTGGATTTACTGTTTACTCTCCTTGTGGATTTGAGTCTTGCTTTCCTTTGTGGAATGAGTTGTTCTCGAGCTCGTGAGCAGAGCTAGAAATGGGGACTTAGGTATATGTATGGGCATATACCTAAGTCGAGTCAGATGTTACTTCGTGATTGCATCTTTCTTTTGTGCTATATCCTTTGTGGATTTCGGGAGACCTTCGGGGGTCTCGGGGTCCTTACTGAGTAGCTTGTACTCACCCCTGCACGGGCTATGCCCGCACCTTGTTGTGTTGGTTGCAGACGACGGACAGCGCTGATCACGGTTGGGGCGTGGAGCAGGACGGTACCTGGAGGTGGACCACTAGGCGGGACGTGCTCGGAGCGGACGTGGGACCCGAGGAGCCTGGAGGCTATCTGTACCCACCCTTCAGGTGGGATTGCCAGTGGACGACACGAGGCCGCCGACTTTTCTTCAGTTGCTGTACTTTACTTTTCAGTTGTACTTTACAGTTGGGCTTGTATTTCCGGACCCTTTACCTTTCTGCACATTACTTTCCGCTTGCTGACTCTGTGTGGTTGTTACTTATAAAGGCAATGCCTTCCCTGTTTACTGGGATTTTACGCCTTGGTGCTAGTCGCCAGCCCCTGGCCTATGGAAGGCGGGCTTGGGGTAGTCACGGCACGGGCCCCGAGGACGGGTCGTGACAATGTTTATATGTTTTGACTTTGAGATATTCATTTTATCCATGAAATGTTAGTTTATATACAAAAGATTAAAACATAAACTCATAGGACCAGAGGAATATCCTATGAAACAAGTGGAATACAAAGTATGTATTATATTTTGTGAAGTGTTCATGCATAAAAAATATATTTAAACATTTCATCTAAAGCATAAATGTAATGGCTCGGGTTTTTGGGGTCCATTACTTTGTGAAAATCTCGTTTTGGGTTTTCTGATCTAGGAATCACGGTGGTGTAGGCCTACCGGTAGCCTTAGCCTACCGGTAGCAGGCCTACCGGTAGCTCGGCCTACCAGTAGCTCAGCTACCGGTAGCTGCCACCTACCGGTAGCTCGGCCTACCAGTAGCTGCAGCCTACTGGTAGCTCGGCCTACCGGTAGCTGCTTCCTACCGGTATCTCGGCTACTGGTGGCTATGTCCTACCCTGCAGGTTATTTCTAGTAACGGTCCCTTAAGCGCAAATAGGGTTTTAAAGCATATTTTGACCCGTTTAAGCATGTTTTAAATACTCGTAATGCGCATAAGTGTTTTAATTAAATAATTAAACAATTAATGAGTTGGTTTAAACCCACGACCCCCACACCTTACGCGGTTTCGCGTTTTCTCCTCAACCTTCTATGGATCTTATAAACTAAGGGTTAACCGTGGTTTCTCCTTTCCTCGATCGCAGCTTTTCTTCTGGTGCATTGGGTGTGCCGCATCGTTATCCGTAAAGTTCCGCGCCCGACCTAAACATCGATCATCTATCAGCAGGTAGGAAATTTCTCCTTAGTCTCTCTCTTTTGTGTATCATGTGGGGTGGGCGTGTTCCTGTTTTGTAGAATTGGATGAACCAGATATAAATAATGATAATGAAATGGTTTTTATAAAGAAAATAGGGGGGGCTATGATCATTGATGTTGTTTTTATTATGAACATCTTGTTGAGTTGTGCTGGCTTATGCCTTCTGAAAATGGAGGCCATTGGTGGTCGTTGTTTGTGCACTAATGAACCCCTGCTGATGTTTTAAGTGACTTGTTTGTGGTTGTAAACCCCTGTTGAGTAAATTGGTTAAGCACATATATCCGGCCTAATAAATTGAGGCACAAGGATTAATCCTTCTGTGATAACCCCGGTTAAAACACATGAAAATTGAAGTCATGGAGTCTATTAAGTTGTTTAAATCTGAAAATACCAGCATGGCCCTGACTTTTGTTGGTGGTGGTAGATGGTTGTTTTCTTTTACGGGCCGATTGCTGGAGATCTGGGAGGGGATGGGATCCCCTGTCTTAATACTTTCGGTGGTTGTGTGAAATTAGGGATGGGATCCCCTATTGGTATGGATTTTGTGGTTCTTAGTTTTAAGACCAGGTGGGTACTTGTTTATATCACAAATTGGGGTGGGATCCTCTGTTGTTGAGAACCAGGTGTGGGCATTTGGGTTGATGCTTGACTTTTCACTTTCCTGGACTTGTGCCTATGCCTACTAGTTCCCCAGTAGTGCTAAAACATAAATAAACATTATTAATGAACATGAAACAAGAATGGGACAAATGGGTTTTGTTGGCTAGGGTCGTGACTTTTGACTTGGACGTATTGGTGTTGTGTTCTGTAGGCTGGTTAGAAAAACCTAAACCTTTGGTGAGTGCTTGTTACCTATATCTATACATTGTAGTTATGTGTTTCTTATTCGTGCCCCACCCAAGATGAGCACTAAGTGCCGAACACCCCCATTTCATGGGGGAGGGTGTTTTTCCCAACACTATTATTAGTGGCTGGTTATTAGATCCTTTCTACTCCCTTTCCTGGATAGCCCAAGTATCTTCAGGCAGGTTGTGATGGCCTGAGGTCCATTATTAGCCTAAGAACCTTCGGGCGGGGCAGTGTGATGGTTGGCCAGGTGTGTGCGGCAGGTGGTTTCCCAAGCGTCTTCGGGATGAGGCCCAGGTGTCTTCGAGCATGGCAGTGGATCTTCTGGCCCAGGTGTCTCCGGGCGTGGTGGTAGTTGTTATGGCCTAGGTGTTTACATGCATGGTTACGTGTGGCAATTGTGGCCTAGGTGTGTGCAGGCAGGTGTGGCAGTGGGACTGCGGTGAGAATGGCGGGATTGGTCTGATGCGTAGGATGTCTCAATAACCAGTGGTAAAGTGGCGTGGGGTACCCAAACATCTATGTTATCCTATTATATATATTACTTGACATGCGTTATTTGGGGAGAGTGACCTAGTGAAGCTTGGGTGGACATTTTACCTTGATAGGCGTTTGGTTTACTCCTTTTCTCACGGGAATTTAGCATGTTCCCCCACTTCTGCAAGAGCATCTTTGGTTTTCCCTACTAATTTTACTTGTATGCTCACCCTACGTATATAAAACTGCTTTCAGGTTTCCAGGAGGACTTCGGGGATCACGCGGGACTATACTAGCTCGGTCCCTCGGGGTAGTTGTAGTTGCTGTTTTTCTTTCTTTGGTACTTTCCTTTGTAGTCACCTTCGGTACTTGTGGTTTTTACTTTTAGAACATGCTTGTGGGAATGGTTTGATTTTGGTTTTACATTTCTGTTACCTTGGTGTTGTTGGGTTTCATCATCTTATCTCTCAATCCTATAAAACAAAAAGGGGTAATGCCTTCAATTTGTGAGAAATTTCTATACCCTTGGTGCTAGTCGCCACTCTGGGACCTATTAAAGGCGGGTCTCGAGGTTCATTATCTCTCCTTCAACTTAAAAAAGGAAGGGTCTAGAAATCTGCTAACTCTTCCCTCCTTTTGGTGAAGGCGGGTCGTGAAAATAGATGTATATTTATGCTTGGATATGAAGTACATCATACAACTTTCTTGAGAAATCATGTTTGAAATACATATATGTATTCATGTGGAATTAAAAATTATGGAAAATATTTTTATACACATAAAGTATATGTTCGGGATGTGCATTATCAAAAACATGTTTTAATATAATTCTTGGATCTGTTTTTTTTTTGATAAACATGATATAAATAAAAAAAGATAGGTTTTGTTAAAACTCAGATGTAATCAAACTTAATATATATATATATTTAAATAGAATTTTACACATAACCATACATACATGAATTATAAATAATGGCTATACTAAAATGGAAAACATGAGGCACTAAGCCCCTTTCATGTGTTTTGTGTTTTGAGAAACTACACTTAAAAATAATATTACCCTTCAATGAATATAATACCGAAATGGTTTGTTATATAATGAAATTGTTTATATATATATATAATTATACATATATATTTTTTAATTTCCAAAATAGGTTATGATGAAATTATATATATATATAAATATATTCAAGAAGAATAAAAAAATAGATAAGAAGGGTTTGCATATTGAAACTGAAGCATGAAACCTCTTACATGTGATATACATTCAGAAACACATTTTGAAAAGACCCACGGTAATTGTGGTTTAGAAGAAACTGAATACATTTACCTATATGTTTACACATATATGTCCACATATACACAAAGTATAAGAAAATTACTAAAGAAAACCTAACCAAAATTATCACTTACCTAACATCAGATGTGAAAAAATGATGGGCAGGGAATGTTTGCACCTCGGGAGGATGAAAAGAAGTATTCATAGGTTGAAAATTATTGGGTTTATATAGACAGTATACATATATTTCATTTATAAAATTTCTGATAAATAATATATAAACAAATACATAAAACATGAACGAGATAATACTATCCCAACATTTTTTTAATGAGATAAATCAATAAAAATTGGTGATTATAGTACATACACATATATAAATTTTTTGAAAACTAAAACCGACCCCAATTAATGTAATATAAAAAAATAAAATATAAATAAAGGTGATTGAGGAGGATCTAAAATGTATAATTCAAATCCAAGAGACCATAAAAAAGTGGGGGATACACAAGGATCTAATAGGTAAAAGTCAAGGCCAAATCATGTGCAACGCGATCCAAGGGCCCAGTTCACATTTCGTCTGAAAAAACACATCCCACATCGAAACGGGGAGGCGCATGTGGCATCCTATTATGCTTGAGGCTCCGATAATTGACCCAAAAATCACTGCACATACCCAAGGTAGCCTTACACACGGGCTCCTGGCATTGAAGGCCTCGGCCTACCAATGCTCCACCATATCCCCATGCCACTGGGTCTTGCTCATGCACTCGTGCTCCCGTGTGACCTTCGGGGTACCTATGCCCATGCTCAATCTGACCTTGGCATGTGCTGAGGGCTATGCTTAGAAACCTAGTGTGAGCTACCTCCCTTAGCCAAGGTATAAAGGGATGGCCTATTGGGTTGTTATTTTTTTATTAAATTTTTTTTCAAAACTATCAATGATAACTAAAAATATACAGAATATCATTAAATTTATAAAATTTGTTTTATTCATAATATTCGATGTCTAAAATAAAAAACCACACTATATAATTCTTATTTAAAAAAAATATTCAAAAAAAATGTTTCAAAATTCAAAAATACATATTTTTAATAGAAATAACGTAGACATATATTTCAAAACGTTGAAATATAAAATGTCGTGTTTTGGAAAGATAATATAAATTAATTGAGTTCAATTATATAAAATTAATTCACTAAATTACATAGAACATTTCAAGGTGACTTAGAAAAATCATTACTTATTATGTTCAAGAAGAAATATTTATAATTATCATAAATGAGATTAAATTATAAATCCAGATGTCTAAAACATTTGATACATTAAACAAAAGTTCTTGAAATAATTTTTGAAATCATAAAATAAAAATAAGAGTTAAGGACAATAAATTATATTTTAAATACTTCAATATTTTCAATATTCATAAATAATTAAATAATAATACAAAATGGATTAATTATAGCCCTTATAAATTCAATAGTCACTAAACTTGAAACGATCAAATTTAGGTATTATAAAAAAATGATTTGGGTATTCCAACTTCAAACAAAAAGGAAAATAAGATGGTTCTCTTCATCCCTATAACGCTTAGTACGATTGCTGTGATTCTGGTTATAATGTTCTTAGTCCTGGCATATCCAAATGAAACCCACTACTTTCATATCATGTTTGTGGTGATGTGGGGTCTACTTGTGATTATGATTTGCCTACTTTTAAGAAATTTGGTTTATTATGGTCATTAGGCCTTGTTTCCATGTAACAATTTCGAGTGTTTTGAATGAAAAACTAGTCTTGTGTTTATTTTGCGGGCATTTCTTATATAAAAAGTAAATTTAGCCAATTTTAATAATTAAATCATTTATTACTACAAAAATTATGTTTGGGGTGTCACATTATCCCATCCTTCAAGGAATTGTTCTCTCACAGTTCTATTACACCTGTATGAAAATAACAGTAAAACTAGAGAGACTTTATGCTTAAGGTCCCCTTCTCTAGGACCACCATTGCGGATAATCCGCAGATGTTTCTTAGTGGATCCCCAAATTAGTTCCCTGTTCCTCGATCTCCTTGGCCCATATATATCTTAATCAGTTAGGGTCAATCCTATACATAAAACATTTGCTCTTCCAATGAGTGGCACGAGAGGTGTGGAGGACGGAGATTTGGGAGTGAGACACCTCTCTATAAATCTCTAGGACCACCTCTCTCATGAACACTTCAAAGTCATAAATCATTACATACATACTGAAACTCATGACTTGTAATAGATAGGTCGTCCATGTTTCACCCTCTAAGGTAGCTCCATGAAACATATCTAGGGCTAGGTAGCTCTCAGAATAGGTGAACAAAAGGATAAGACCTTCATAGTACTTCACTCTCCACATGTACTCTACTTGATGCGAAGTTGTTAAGCGGTGATACACATGATGGATTCCCTAGTAGTTCTAAAGGATGTTTGGGCCAACATACACATTATAAAGGCGTTTTCAAGACATGCCCATGTTGGAAAAAGGGTAGTAGTATTATAAACATGTCTTGGTGATTATGGATTCTAGGAATTTAGTATGAAGTGATAAAAGGTGGATCAATGAACTCACGTTTTCCATATAAAAGAAAAAAAACAAGGTTCATGATGTACTTAATAGAGTGTAACCAGATTAATAGAGACATTAATTTTGAAGAATCATAATAAGATACAAACACATTAAACATAACATTATTCATTTAACAAGGTTCATAGACTCGAGGAGTTACATAATCATAATATATTCTTTTCACAGGTACTACCTATGTTAGTGATTTCATGGGTACCTAGTAAAATGAATCTCCAATGGGGTTCCAAACATTTTGATCTCTTGTGTCTAGATGCAACACATGTAACTAGGATCGACCATATGTGGGAATCTATAATTCAGGGTGACAAAGGGATGATGTGTATGATGTTGGGAAACATTGGCATGAACTAGATGTCATTAATGTAAATGATTAGGCTCTTCCATGAGATCTTCAAAGTCCATAACATGACCAGGGAGACCGTAGGTAAATATTTGACCACGATATGCTACTCGGAGTTCACCCCCTTTTATGACCTCTTGAAGATCCTCTCGAGATGAAGCATTACAAGCTAGGGTAAAACATATAAACAAACCCTCGAGGTATTTTCATTGTTGTTCATAGAACAGAAATTGGGCATGAATCATAAAAATATAGTCGAGGCCTGCTCCTCGGTGAAGTTGTAGTACACGGGGAGAATTTGATACACAGTAGAGGGTTCTTCACTATAGACAGATATTTTCAATTGTCTGATAGTTTTCCACACATGAAATTCCCACTATAGAGTCTAATACTAATGTTGGATGAAACAGAAGGTGTGATTCATTTTCCATCTAAAATATTAAGAACTATTTTTCTTAGTATGTTGTAATTATGTAATTTAAGGGTGCTTTAATTTTACAGAGTTTTCCTGAACCGATCCTTTGATACTAAGTATCACGACCCCAACCCCAGAAGTCTAAAATCGGTTCCTGAAACATGTTGTACAATTTTCTTAATAAAAAAATAATTATAAAAAAATTGGTCATATTGTCCCAATACAAATGAACATTTCATTTTTGGTTCTTGAAAAATCAGATGCTGCTGAATCACTTCTTCAGAAAACATAATAGGGCTAAGCTTCACATTGACGTCATCACAAAGAGTACTCAAGGTTTGGTCAAAATTACTAAAATCCAGTAAATCATTATTTAATAGATAAGGTGAGAATAAAAATGCCTAGTAAGAGGTTTTAAAAAATTTGGAGAAAATTCCTCTTTTTTAAAAAATCACCTAGAAAAAGATCATAAAACATTTTCATAAGAGGAAGATATTACATTTCACTTCACACCATCAATATTTTTTGAGTTTAGATGCAAACGTTTTTTTCCAAAATACAATTTTTATAAAAGAAAGATGTGATTTTTACAAAAAAATATGAATTAGAGTGTGCATCAGTATATTAAAGAAATGAGATTAGCATAATTCATAACTCAGTCAATCCAGATCCAAAAGCATAATTTTGATTATAAGCATTTATACCCTAATTCCTCATATCATAAAATGAAATTAACATGGATTTAACATTAGATAACTTTCCCTTATATAAAATTCCATTTTCATACAATGTTATGCATTATGATTTCACTTTCATTAGCATAGTATATTCTTAGATAAAGATCCACAATCCCTTGGTTGATCATTTACTATTCCAAAATGAGGAAATGTATAATGTTGGACTTTTTCAAGGCCTAGCGGAATGACCATACGGGTAGACACCCAATATAATTGTGGTTATCTACCACACATTTTTTTTGAACAAAGATAACATCATATTCACTCATCAATTCACATAACTCATGAGACTTCATCACTTTACCCAAATCATTAAATCACTATATAATTCCGGGCACACCAATCACATCATTTAAGTCCAATACATTCCTCATATATCTTAGCATGGTCATATCTACGTAGTATTCATGTTACATAGAAAACATACATTATTAATCCATAATAATTTGCATACATTCCCTTACTTTAGATGAATTATTCAATAAGTGTAAAAGAACTAGATTTTTTAGTTCCATACTTAATGGTGATGTCCAGGAACTAAAACAACATACACTTGCATATGTAATAAGAACTAGTGCACATAAAATAATGGGATTTCACATGAAATAAAAAATCTTTCTTTAAACCCTTAATAATGTGACCTTTTCCAAAAAAACGTGTATATGTTTTGACTTTGAGATATTCATTTAATCCATGAAATGATAATTTTTATATAAAATATTAAAACACAAACTCAAAGGATCCATGGAATTTCATGTGAAACAATTGGAATACAAATTATGGATTATTTATTGTGAAGTTTTCATGCATAAAAGAAATATTTATACATGTGAGCTCATTTATAAATCTATATTTATTATTAAATATGAAATTCATCATAACACTTTCTTGATAAATCAATTTCAAAATACATATATGTATTCATGAGGATTTAAAAATTATGGGAAAATATTTATATATACCAAAAGTGTATGTTAGGGATCTGTGTAATCCATGACAAGATTTTATAAAATTCTTTCTTTTGATGTATTCTTAAAAAACATGATTTAATTCAACAAGGATAGGTTTTGTGAAAAGTCAGTTGTAATAAAACATAATATAAAGATTTATATATAATTTTACACAAAACTAAACATACATGAATTGTAAATAAGTGGTATACTAAAAAAGAAAAGATGAGGAACTATACCAATTTCATGTGTTTTATATTCTTAGAAACAACACTTAAAAACAAGGGATCCCCCTTCAATGATTATATTCCCAAAATGGTTTTTTATATAATGAAATATTATATATATATATATATATAATTATACATATATTTTTTTTCCAAAACCGGTTAGAATAAAATTATATAAATATACATATATATTCGTGAAGAATAAATAAATAGAAAATTATGGTTCAAATATATAAATTGAAGCATTAGACCTATTTCCGGAGTTATATATTCAAACACACAATTAGAAAAGACCAATGAGAATTGTAGTTTAGAATAAACTGAGTATATTTACATATATGAATATATATAAATAGGTTCATATATACACAAAGTACAATAGCATTACCAAAGAAAACATAAAAAAAATTATTTCTTACCTGACTTTGGGTGTGCAAAAAGAATGGGCTGGGAATGTTTTCACATCAAGAGGAAGAAAACCGGTATTCACGGGTACAAAAATACCGGATTTATATTGGCAGTATGCATATATTTTATTTATATACCATGTAATATATAAAATATAAACAATGACATAAAACATTACTGAGATAAAATAATCCAATCATGTTACTTAATGAGAGAGCTAAGTGATTATAATACATACACATATATAATGTTTGTGGAAAACTAAAATGGAAACCAATTAATATAAACTGAAAAAAATTAAAAAAAATAAAGGGGATCAGGGAGGATATTATGGGTAGAAGTCACGGTTGTGAGACCATAAAATAGTGGGGGATACACAAGGGATAATAAGATAATGAAGAAGAGGAATGAATAACTAGTGGGTGTCCACTAGATAGAGCGTGACGGAGAAGATGACCCAAAAGAGAAAATAAGAGAAGAAATGGATAGTTCGGATTAGGCGAGAACTTTTTGGATGGTCAGGATGAGGGCATGGGTTTTTTTTTTTAAAAATCCAGTTGAGATTAAATCTAGAATAAGATCAGATAGATGTGGCAAGGAGTAGGAATTTATAACTGAGTGAATAGTTGTGATTAGATCTCATGTTGATCGAATGGCTCATGAAAACACTATAGTACTCAGCAGTCGCTGAGGGTCGAACATGAGATCGGGATCGACATCCCAGATCACGCACGACACATTCCAATGGACCAGATCGTGTTTTGCCTAAAAAAACATGTCCCAAATAAAATTGGGGACACACACACAACATCTTTATAAGACCGAGTCACTAATACTCAACTTAGAAATCAGATCAAAACTCAATGGAGCCAAACACACTAGCTCCTACCCCCTACAGGCCCCGACCTACCTATGTTCTGCGGTTGCCTCGCACCAATGTGGCACGTACAAGTGCTCCTACTCCCATCCATCATTCGGGGTACCTATGACCATGCTCAGAGAATCCATGGCTTGGGTTGAGGGTTAGGATCAGCCACTTAGTGTGAGCAGCCTCCATGGGCCCAATTATAAAGGGATGGCCTATTAGGTTAATGTTTTTTTATTAACCCAATTTTCATAACAATCCAAGAAAATTATTAATATAAAGAATATATTTATCCTCATTAAATTTTTTTTGTTCATAACTTTTAATGTTTAAAACACAAAATTCAGTCAGTATAAATTTTAATTAATAAAATAAATCATAAAAAATGTTTTCAAAGTAAAAAATATATATTTTTCACTGAATTAAATTAAACATATATACCAAAATATTATGATTTCAAATTTCATGTTTTTAAAAGATAAGATCAATTAAATGTGTTCAATGATAGGACATTAAATCACTAAATTAATTAGAACATTTCAAGGTGACATAGAAAAATAATTACATATTATATTCAAGAAGAAATATTTGTAATTTCCATATAGGGGATTAACTTATAAATCTAGAATGTCTAAAACATTAGGGACATTAAGGAAAAGTTCATGAAATAAGTTTTGAAATCATAAAATATAAATAAGAGTTAATGACTTTAACATATATTTGAAATACATCAAAATTTTCAATATTCATAAATAATTAAACTATAAAACCCAATGGCCATAATTACAGCCCATGTAAATTGAACTATAACATAAATGGCATCGGTCAAATTTAGGTCTTATAAAAATGCAATTACAGTATTTCAACATCTAACACCGAGACACAGAAGATGGTTCTCTTCATCCCTCTAATACTTAGTACAATTGATGTGGTTCTGGTTATAATGTTCTTAGAGGTGGCATATCTGAAGGAAATCCACTACTTTCTTGGCATATTTGTGGTGATGTGGGGTATATTGGAGATTGTGATTGGCCTACATGTTGGAATTTTTTGTTAGTTATGGCCCATAGGCCTTGTTTCCAGGTATCCATTTCCAGTGTTTTGAATTAAAAACATGTCTTTGGTTTATTTTTCATTCATTGATTATATAAAAGGAAATTAAGACAAATTTTATAATTAAAACTATTTTTACTATAGAATTTATGTTAGTTATTTCACAATGTAAGTCCATCATGTGATCAATAGTTTATTAATTTGAATCATATATTCCTTCCTAATATCGCTTTTTTCATTCCTCAGGTTTCACTAGAGGAAGACCCTTATGATTTATTGGTTTTCCACTCGAAGAAGTATTCTCACATTTATTTCATTTCATGTGTGTCTTGGGTCCCTTTCTTATTATGGGGGAGGGGAGGGGGTATAAAATCCTATATACCATAGTTTGATCCCATATTGAATGTATCATATATTGTAGATATAGTATCGACTCTGTGTGAATGAAAAATTTAGAAAAAATTTCCACGAGATATATATGACAACATCTTTTTGTCATATAATAAAGAGAGACTGAAAGATCTCGGTTTCATTGGAATGTTTATCATACCTATAGTTTCAAAATGTGATATCTCATAATCAAATGGACATGTAAAAATATCATTTCAAGATATGGATTCCATATCATGTAGTCGCCATGAGATCATGATGCCTCCATAAGAGGAATTATTTTGATCGTGGAAAACATGTATAGGGCCATTCAAGATATAACACTAGTCTACAACAGGCCCTTTATGAGATCAATATAGAATGTCAAAGCTCGTATATAATATAAATTAGATGATTACATATGGTAAAAAACAACCTTCACATGAAAAAATAATATAAATTTTCCTCACATTATTGTACCCCCTTTTTAATTTTTTTTTTAAAATTTTAATTGATTTATAGAATTTTTTTAGAGATTATTATTGAGGGTGTCATGTTATCCATAAAGGATATTATGACATAATGTGGTCATTTTCACAAATTATCATTATTTTAATCTATAGTTTGATTCCTGGTCGAATGGATGTGTCTAAGGGCCTTCACAAAATGACGGTGACATACCGAAAGGTTATCATGTGGGTTGAACAGCCAGCCTCTTGAGATTTCACATTATCATAGAACATAAAATTTTAGTAAATTGATTTACTCAGAATAATTACCCAATAAATTATTTATGATTAATCATATTCCATTTTAAGGTTTTATTTCATAATTACATTGTGTGTCTATCAAGCACCCATCAGTTGACTTGCCACATGATCCATGTAAGTCATCTAAAATCATCTTATGATAAAAATAGATATTTAAAGTAATATATGAAAATATTTCTTATATTATGTGAGTTACTTTATTTTTCCAAATGATGTTCCATGGTCCACTCAATCATGTTTCATCTTGGGGGTCATGTGGTTCATGTACCATATTAGTATAATATTTATTTATCCATTTTGTTCCATATTTTCCTTTTGAGGACAAAAAATAAGTATGCTTTAGGTATTTATTCAGTTAAATAATTATAAATTCTTATTTTTTGGGAATAAACAAAATCACCCTCAAAATCAAGGTCTATAGGAAATGTGGTTCAAATAATTAGAACGTAAATGACCAACTAAGTCCCTAAGGCTTCCATATGTTGATGTTTCAAGTAACTATATTTATATCAGTTGATATTATTTATTCTTCAAGCCACCCCATAAATAGTCGAATTAGGGGCCATCTTTTTAATTACATAGGTACATTTAGCGTAGGCAATATATTTATGTATTTTGGGGTCAGTTAGCCCAAACCATCTATTTTTGTAGTTTATGTTCTTTACCCTTGACATTATATTGTTACAGATGAGGTTCATTTAGGATGGAAGATTTATTTATGGGATTTGGGGTATTTTATATTAGACTACATACATCTATAAATCATTATATTCTTGCTCATATCATCTATTAATGTAGTATATGGTATTCAAGATCAGACAATCTATTTCATGGGTTGGGGTTTTTTATATCATACAATACATTATTTTTTTACTGGGACTTCAATATTGGACCATAAATTTCCATATTTTAGTTAATTATATATATGAATCTCCATTATAGTAATTTTGTATTTTATAGCATAGACCATTAATTATTTCAGATTTTCATCTTATTAGATATACAATTTATTGATATAGTTTATGGTCTTCTACATCAAGCCGTGTGATTGTAGTGAAGGAGTGGTATTCAATATTGATGGGTATTCATAATGTGTTCCCAATACATTCATCCTAGATCAGATTCTAAAGAATTAGTGTATATTATGGGTTCTGATACCCACTATTCTAAATTGAAATTATGATGAATCAATTATCATGTAGGGTTCCAGCACTATATGCTACAGTAGAAAAAACAATATATAAATGTTAGTGATGGGTAATGACACCCGACAACCCCAAATAGAATTGTTTTATTCAATTATAATAAAATATGGATACTGATTCTGCATGGATAATTGGAATATGGTTGGTGTAAATAATATCACAAAATTTTGAACTAAAAAATATGGATTGTGGAATATATGCCATTGGTGAATGAAAATAACAATAATATAATATGTTCCTCCACAATGTTTATAGGTCTCACTTGTGTTTGAGGTTATTTCATTCAATGTGGAAATGTCGCTGGTTGGGGCATCAGATTCCTATATAACTGATGCATTAGAGATTCTGTACATGGGCATGAATATTGGTCCCTACTCTTTTCTTTGGTACATAAACGATATGTGACGATTCAAATGTTTGGATGATGAAGTGGGGTTTTGAAAAATGAATAATCCAATAAGGGTAATGATTTCCTATGTTAATTTAGTTCTTTTTTGGGATTTTTTGGCATTACACCATGTGGATTTGAGTATTGTGATATAGTCTATAAAATCTATTTGGAGTGGAACATCACATTATATATTTGAAAAATGGTATAATCCATGATGATATATCTTACTGGATGTGTAATCCACATGAATAATTTGATTATAATGTTTTAAAATAATGATATAGGAATATTTGAGGTAATAGAAAATGGGTTTTGTGAATAAAATTTGACCATTAGTAATGGGTGTATCTAGTATTACACATAACCGAGATACAATCACATTGACATCAGAGTGTCCTTTCTGTTGGGAATAAAAATCCTCTAGACGTAGGGTCATTGTTATTATTTTAAATTCTCAAGGGAATATTATAAGGGTCCTATGTAATAATCCTTTACATATAAAAACTATCATAAAATGTTAAACCATCATAAATAACTCAAGGAATATAAGAATTGGGAGAATAACATCTAATCAAGTTGTTGGATGTGATAGATAAATATTCAAATATATAATTTTTTCTGGAAAACATAATATTCCTGAAAATCCAGAGAACCCTAGAATAATATTTAAATGAATACATTATCACAACATGGAGATGTGAATAATCATTGCTTAATCTTTTTCCAAGAATAGTGAGTTCCAATGGTCATATCATGGTTTTTACTAGGGCTATAATTTTGGTTATAGGAACATAATTACTTATTTATTTGTGGTCTTAATTTTTATTAAAATCTTTAGATGAAGTGATTTGTGACTGGAGACATTCATATTTCTCATAACTACCTTTTAGGGGTCCGACCATACTATTTTTATGTATCTTTCCCAAAAATATTAGGGTCTTGTGATTTGGTCCATTAAAGGATATTGTTTAAATTCATACAACATTGATTAAAATTTATGCATCTTATGGTCATAATGAATGTGAACCATGAATGGTGCAGTGTCATAGAATATACAAATTTTCTTCCCCATCGATTGGAGTACTCCAAAATATTTTCATAAAGTAGATGACAATATTGTAAATTATGGATCAGGGTTCTTAGGTCATGAGTAATGGAATTGTATAGTCATTTCAAAAAACATTATGAATCTATAAAAGGGGAAAATCTCCTATGTCATATTGTGATGTAAGAAAAGGATCAAAAGTCCCTCCCTTATAATAAAATAACCTATGGTTAATGGTCTATTTTGTAGATCCACGTCTTATATGGTCAACAAGTGATACCTATTTTAATTTCTCTAGGATATTGATGGTTTGTGAAATCTTGATGATATTGAGAAACAATGTATGATTTATGGAATGAGTTTCCTCGAATGTTTTTGGAAAATCCCCGACCATTTTTTTACCATGGAAAGCCTATTAGAGTCCATTAATTAGTTGTGGTGATGGATAATTGTCATCACTATTTAATGTCATGTATTTAGAACTGATTTATCATGTATTTTAAGGACATTTTATAAGAACATTTTCCATGCATTTTATCATAATTCAGTGAGTATGTTAGAACCGTTATGAAATTTTTGATGTCATGCATGGGGACATTTTTCTCATGTCATGGTAATTGAGATGTTGGAAACACAGTTTATCCATACACAAGCATATTGAAAGGTAGCCATATTTTTTATCCCTTATTGTGATGATTTATCTAATGTGAAATAAATTAATACATTGATCAGACTCATACATAGAATAATCGAGTATATAATATTTTTCCCCTTTTTGTAAGAGGTATAACTAATTTTTATGTATAATATTCCATAAGTTTCATAGTAATAATTTTTGTTTAATGAATCATGTATTAATTATGCATTTTTATTGATAACCCTATATATAAAACTATCCCACCCATAATGGACAGTGGAATTCTGTCATATTCCCTTTGTCAGTCTCTACACGATGGTCAACTATGATTTCTTCTACATAGATCAAGATTGAATGTATGGATTGGCTATTTATATTTTTCATTAATGAATGTAGGTTATTAATTCACTACATTCACAGATTCATGGACTATATGGACTACCCTAAATCATTAGGTTTTATAGGAGAGTTTATAAGTCATGATATTTATTATCCTGTGAAAAAGGTTGTTGTCATGAAATCAAAGATCATAAAGCAAATACATTTTGTTAATTGTTTGAATCATCATATGAGAACATGATCTTCACTATAGATGAGTTCCCAAAATTGAAGGGTGAAAGAATAAGATACCATTATATTTACTTGACAATGAGTACAATTCATAGACATGTATCATTAAGAGTATATTAATTATATATAATAGTTAGGTAATGGAAACTATAAATCATAATCCCAGAATAAAGGAATTAACAATCAGTGTAAACCAATGGGTATAGATCAAACATCGATAATGGTGGAATCCTATATTTCATGTGTAGAGGAAAAATAAAAATATTATTTAGTGTGGAGAAATCCTATTGGACCATCCATCCTATAAAAAAATATTCATCGGACGGGATTTAGTTCTTTATAGAATACTGAGGGTTTCCATTAGAAATATCAAGTCGTTGTAAACCATTTACTATTGGGATCAACCTGAAGAAAGGGAGGCTGAAGTCTGTGGAGTTCTGATAGAAGGAAAATAACCTAAGGAATTGGATAGTATCAAATTAGATATCTAATATATAAATTTTGTTCATGGTGTATGTAAGATTCTTGAACTGTTTAATCACACAAAATGATATGAAATAATTTAGTCAACACATTTTGATCTAAAGAGATAGAACATGGGATTCTTGAGTAGAAAATCATTGGTGGATATGAGTAGTTCATTGGGAATATCTCATGTCGTGTATTTTAACATCATGTGACTAGAATGTGAACATCTAGTTTAACATCATGTGACTAGTACAAGGATCCATATCCAAGATAATATTTGGTCGTTCCAGCCATAACCACTCTCCATGTTCAATAAGATCACATTTTATGTAATTACATTTTGAAATAAGGGATAACTATATACCATATAAGGCCATGTGAGAGTACATGATATAAAAAATGTGATGGTGTTCACAGTTTATTGTTCAGTATGACATCTACAAGGATCAAACTTTTATAGTGGTACATAATTTATAATGATTATAACTCATGGATTGTCATGGAATAGAGGATCCATGTGTCACTATGTATTCTGTGATAGTTGTAATCAAGACACATTGTCAATATTTGATTCCCTACATAGGCCTCTCCCATAAACCATATGGGGTTCATTTTTTATAAAAATTACGGTTGGACCTAGGATTTCAGATATGGGAATCACTATATATCTTATAATGTAATTAATCAAGCGACACAAAGTATTCTAAATGATAAATATCAATGTTGGTCTTAACCATATGTAGATAATAACATTTTCTCATTAATTATGTGGATGGACCATTGATTATAGATCTAGGTTTCATTACATACACAATGATGGAAGGAATAAAGGCATATGTTGTTCATGACTATTTTAATGTCCACAAACCTCTAACCCATATACAGAGGGTGGAATTATTTCCATTTAAGACGTGCTTATATATAGGATTTGAGATCAAGACATCACTATATATCTTGTTATGGAATGAATAAATCCAATCATATTTCATGAATAGAAAACTCTACCAAAATTACTGAACCATATTTACTATAGGGGATTTTCTTTCTATTTATAGTGCGGTGAGATGCAGGATTTGAGTTATGGATGTCACTTTATATCCTGTGTGTGTAGAAATGAACCCACATAATGTTGTCGAATAGAAAACACTCCACACCGGTCTCCCAATGTTTGGAGTGGAGAATGTATTCAATTTCATTTATAAATAGACCTATATTTTGTGATATGTTAATAATTATGTGTCTTGTCATGTAAGGAATGATGAAACACATTTTTCAGGAATCAATATATCTCTACATAGGTTTAACCAATATGTAGAGGGTGTGATTTATCTTTTTATATTTTAGATGGACACATGATTTGGAATCTAGGTTTCACAACATATCCAATGATGGGATGGATCAAGACACACTAGATCTTTATATGGATTCACTACATATGTACATATGACTGACATAGGAGGATGGGAGTACTTCATTATCCATATGTACATATCTATCTCATTTACTATGAACCATCAGTGATAAGGATTTATTTGGTGAATTTTAATGTCACGTGGGGAAGTGGAAATATATGGATTTTATATTCTTACATCTAGTTAATTTGAAATATTGTATTTTATATTCTTGATGATAGGATAATGGTATTTTAATTATATCTTGTTAATGAAATTTTGGGGAAACCTTTCATTAGTGGGGTGAATAACACATTCCCCATCCACGAAAAATAATTAGTATGCATCATTGGGATAGACATTATATATGATATAATTCCATTCCGACATGGGTTATAGATTTTGATATTTATTTCAGGGTATCATTATGGTTCGATAATAAAATAAAATTTATCCTTGAAGGACCAAATTAAAGGGATGTTTTTTTACGGTTGGAATGATATGTATCCTATGAACATTAAGGATGATTTGCATACAAAACTTATCCTCATAAACTTGTTTCAACTCATTTAACCTCATGTTGACTTCCCTTCATCTGAGTGTTACCCATAGATAACTATATAGAGTATGTGAAACAACTATTCAATGGGAACTAGTACTTATTTCTATACAATAACAAATATGAAGTCATTTGTGTGGAAGTGCACTTCGTATTATGATAATCCCATAAATAATGAACAAGTTCATTATGAATGGAATTCATACTGTTGTTCTCCATTAAAGGGATTATATTTTATAGAGTCTTATTAGTCTCCTATATTTTTTCATTTTCAATATCATGATAGTTGGATGAATGGCTTGTAATTTCTATTTTACTCTTGCTTCAATTTCTCCAATTCAATAAAACAAAATATGGTGTTGTTCCCAATCAATATCATGTGTTTGATAACAAATATAGGGATGATATAAAAAATTTTGTATATAATGATATTATCTGTCTAGAAGTCCTTGATGGGTAATACATCTACCAATTCAGAAAATATGATCGTAGAAATTATGATATAATTAAATGGTTTAGTTGTGATTCTGGGATATGACCCCATAATGCGCATTTCGTATACAAAAAATGGCCTTTAATATTTAGTAGTATGTTGAAACCATGGAGTAAAATGGTGATTTTTTAATGAATCTATCTTGCATGAAATTTTGTATCACCCGAATCTTACACATTACTGTTCTCAATGAATAATAAAATAGATTTCCTTGTATGCAACATCAATTTCTAGCACACCATAACCAATCAAACTAGCTGTTATGATTAGTAATTCCCATTATTTAAAATTTCATAATTTGTTTTCAAAATGTACTTCATTTTTAGATTCAAAATATCAAAATTAGTTTAGGGTGAATTATTGGTATTTTTATGAAAATATTAAATTTTTTATGAATAGTGAAAGAGACTATATTATTGTATAAAACTGACATGTATTTAAATAATAATTTTTTATTTAAATTTATTTTAAAGTAATAATAGTTTAATATTATCTATATTAGTTCAATTTAATTTATAAGAGTCATTTTAAAAAAAGATTATATGTATAAATTTTATTTGATCTTTTTAATGTCATTTCCCACCTTCTAGGCACATTTGAAAATTTTTGTGAAACGTAATTTTACCTCTTCTGTGATTTAAATTTAAAAAATCCAAGACACATGGTTGACATCACTATGTACAATGTGGTTGAATAGGATGAAAATAATTTTTGTGAATAGTATTTTTTGAATTTTATTTACCATAGTTCAATGTAAATAGGGACATTAAGGTAACAATATAATTATAATTGCCATAAAACATGTCCTAATTCTATTGGATAAGTTTTTTCCCACCAAAATATACATTAGGAATAACATTTGATCCTATTTGATCCACTGAGATTAGATTATGACATTAATTATTATTTTATTTAAAGAAGAGTTAAAAGTGATAAATTCAAATTTTAATAACTAAATCCTTTTTAATATAAGGTTATACATAAGCTAAATTCTACTATAAATAATCATTAAAAAGATAAAAATATTTCATAAATCATGGTATTTTATTTATAATTTTTATACATTATATAATGAAATTTATTTATGAAACCAAGATGATGCAGTAATTTCCTTATTATTAAATGATTAAAATAATAGATTTTATAAATATCAAAATAAATGTAAAAAAAGTATATATATGAATTATACTAATTTTCTATAATAATATGACATGTTACTATTGATTTAATATATTTTTTTTCTAAATAATCATGTTTTTTACTTCCCAAAAAATAAATACTATATAGTGTCTATATTGACATAAATGAGTTTTTAAAACAAATACTATATTATTAAATGATAATTTTTTTTAATATTTATGGATTTTGAAAAGGACTTATATAATGATATATATGTCATTAGTGAACTAAATTATGTTTTTGTTTTCATTTTTAGTATGTTTATTAACCATATCATATAAAAATACATGAAGATATGGTAAAATATAAACTATTTAACTCGGAGTTAAATCCAAATTATAAGGTTAATATGGAGACATAAAATTGTCTAAAACGTATAGGTTGAAGGTATTTATACCCATACCAAACATATACTCGAAATTAATCCATTATTATCCATTAGAAACCTAAATTTATATTATAATAAATTAATATTTCAAGCTTATTTTAATGTGACCCTCACCACCCTTGTAAAACGGTACTTCGCCTTATCATATTTTCAAACCTCAAAATCCATTTGGATCGGCCAAAACCTTCTGAAAATTCCTAAAAACTACTCTTAATTGAACCTAGACTCCTTACATTGATCATAAATTCAATATATGGATCCCTTTGGATGTAATCAAATGGAAGCTCCTGAAGAAGAGGTACTAATTGCATCACCTCTTTCGAAATAATTTTCATCTTCCACTTCAACATTCATTGATTGTTCCATACCAAAATAATAACTCCATTACTTTATACATACCTTTTTGTTATTATAAATATTGTATAACCATATTCATTATTCTATCTATCCAATGAATGATAACATCACCATATGTACATACGTACGACTTACCATTTCCACGTCGTGGTGTAGTTTGTTTTTCAACACTTCATTATTTTGGTGAGTATAACAATGAGTATAATTGATGTAAATATTATATATATAATATTTTATAGATTCTTTATATATTATATACAATCTAATTACAAAATATTTCACCATCAATATAATGATATAGTCACTCGTGAGGACGTAATGCTTACGGTCTCCACGACGCGATGAAATTTCATACTCCATCGTAACCATTCAAAAATAATTTTCATGTGTTGATTAAAATTAATGTTTACATAACATAATATATATCTGGATATGAATAAAATACATCATATCCATATCAAACATGACTTACGTAAAAGAGATTATTATTTAAAATGAATCAGTTTACACCCGAAACAATGATACTACTAAAATATTATTAACAAATCCATATTTGAATATCATGTATGATATCATATTTTATATGTGGTTTTTTATAATTAAATAACAATGATTTCTCTATAATATATGAGGATCAAGTACCCTCGGAAAAGGAAAATTACCAGGTAAGTGTTAATTTTAGGGTCTCTATATTTATCCGAGGTTATTTAATCATAAGTATCTACTGGGATTTATTTGTCATCCTCATATGTGATTCTTAAAAATGTATTTCAAAACATATTTATCTTTTTCTATAATATGTTTTACTTTCATTTATACCATTTTAAAAAGTTTTATAATTTTTTTTGAATAGAATCATTTTGTCATTTTCCAAACAAGGTACATTATGACATTTTTTACAAATTAAGGTAAGAATGCTTTTTAACTTATAAGGTGGGTGCAGCTATTTTCTACTATTATAACACCGTTGAAGCTTCCCTAATAGGATAATAATATTATTTTCAGAAATAATGTTTTATTTTATAATTATGTGAAATTTAAATTATTTCAATATAGAAAGAGATATTACTCTCGAATAGTTTTGATTTCATCTATATTAACATCCTTTGATGAATTACACACTTGTTTGAAGTTAATGTATTATTATACAATATTACATAGTGTATTGAAGTTTTTTCACTTTTTTGACGATGAATATGTTATTTTTATACCATTCATGTTTTATGTTTAATGTATTAAAATTTCAAAAGATATTTTTAACAAGAATTTTTATGTTATGTATCCTTCTTTTCTCATGAGGAATGAATAGGACTTAGTAAGTGATGGGGGGAGCCCTCTATAGATCCTCGAGACATCGGTAGGTCTTATGAGACAAACTAGAATCTTTGAACAAGGACTTGACAAAATCTTATTTGTAGTCCTGGCAAGTGGCCTTTACTATGTGGTAATGATGTCCCACATTATGCATTCCATCATTATAAAATTAGTTATTCATATTACATGTGATTATTGGACTAGTAGAAAATCCATGTTAATATGTAAATGAAATTATTTGATTTATATTTCTCATATTATAATTATGTTTATGTTTAAAAGGCTTTTGTTTTAGTCATATCCATTTACATAAATATTTATCCTTATTTATGATAGTTTTCGCTATATTGTTATCCTTACTTATCATCTAAGCTCACCCCATTATTATGTTTTCTTTTTCCCAAGAAGTGATGAAGTATATTATGATTGACCTGTAGGGATTGGATACGGGGTATGAGTGTTTTCAAAGAGGACACAATTTTGTTATTGTATTTTATTTCATGATGTAATGTAAAACATAGGTATTTATCTAGTATATCCAATGCTACTAACCTAATAGGACTTTTGAGATGTGAACTCTTTTGATCATGCCAATGTTATATAATAATGCACCGACTCTCGGTAACTGTGGTTGGGTCGTTATAGTTGGTATCAAAGGGAGGTTAATAGACACCTTGGAAAATAGATTTTGAAAAACATTGAATATAGAACATTACCCTAAGATAGATGTTGAGGATTATAATAGAATAACATTAAAAAATATTCATAATGTAGATATTTAGTGAAGTTTTTAAAAAACACATCACTTTTTTGATACAAATAAATAGATGTGGCTCTGAAATAGATGTACCTAGGATTGAAAACATAAAAAACGAGTTTGGCGCTTGACCTGGGTTATCTTGGTACATGACAATAGGCCTTACAACACTCTTGGTATTGAATCTTCAGGGGGATATGGTTTGGATAAGTCACATTATCTTTAAAAACCATTATGATGGATTTATCTATAAATATGTCCCCAAGGAAATCCTTTTTTTCTGATTATGTATTATATGCATAAACATTTCAATTTATTTAGGTATTTTACTAGTTTGGAATTATGTACTGTGATTTATAAACTAACCTTGATTATTCCATTGTTTAGAAATGGCACCTAGTGGATGGAATGGAAACTCTATCAATGCACGTAATCCATGTAGGGGTTTTCCTCCTACTCATGAAAATTATATTGGAGTTAGTGATGCATCTAGAACTAGACAACTTATAACTATACAAGGAAAACTCACTCAGGGTATGAATAATAAACATACCCGTATGGAGCACCATAATCCATAATGCAGGGTGTTAATGTTAGTTAGCTTTATGAGGAAACAACCAAAAACATTAAATGGGTCTGCAAATCAATTTTTATCTAAAAATGGATATGTTCCATTGAGAAAATAATTTAACACATCGGGGGGAAGAAAAAGGGAAAATGATGTCATGGTAGTTTATCGCCTCACAGGATATGCTGATCAATAGTGGCCATTAATTCAAAACATAAATGAGGATGAATAAGTATCAAATATGGAATAAAGGGTGTTTAAATATATTTTCCTAAAAAAAGTATTTCCTCGTGACCATAGAGTGGATATGGAAAGGTAATTATTTATACTGTGGTAAAAGGAGGATGAGAATTTTTCAATGTTTGAGGGAAACATTACAGGGGTATCCAGGAATGTTTCAGATTATATACGTTACATCTGGAGTAACATTGATTGATTTTTTGATTGGTTAAAACCATTTATCAATCGATCATTAGTATCACAATCCTTCTTGTCATACGAGGATATAGTCTTATGTGCTGTTGAGACAGAAAAAAATTATCAAAGACTTACATCTCTATAGAAAATCAAGAGAATAAGAGATATACTGAACACTATGGAAATCAAAATAATATGATGAAGGAAAAATATGAATTTCCAACCTATAGAAACTGTGGGAAAAAATACATTGGTACATGGATAAATGGAATGATAGCCTATTATTAGTGAGGTGAAAAGGTCCCGCAAGAACATGATTTTAATGGAAATAAAGCGGTTGTCCATGTTGAATGAAACAATTGTAGAGAAAGGGGAAATTTTGCAAATGACATTCCAAAGAGCCAAGAAAAATTACCTCATAAAAGGAAAATAGAGAAAGGGGAATATTAGGTCATCACTACATCTAAGGTTGTATCTCCTAATGACATATTGGGAGTTACTTTAATCATTTCATCAAATTTAACCAATGTCTTATTTTATTCTGGATCATCACATTCTTTCATATCTTCCTTGTCTTCCACGAAAAATAGATATTTCCAATTTGACGTAACAAGGGAGTTTTCAATCAAAACTCGTAAGAGAAGTATCATTGCAACAATGTTTTGTGAATTAGTTAGCTTTATGGCTTATAAAATGGCTTTTTCTGTTGATTGTTTTGTCATAACAATGATTGAAATTGATATAATTGTCAGAATGGATTTCTATTCGGACCATGAAGCTAAAATATATTTTTAGAAGAAGGATGTTACAATTTTTGATGATTATATAGAATCACTTACCTTTAGATCAGAAATATCACCATTTGGTTTTCATCAAGATCCATCCCCATTATCTCTACTAAATTCAATAATTTTGGAGTAAGGGAGTGAAATAACATTGTATGATGAGAGGAATATACAAATATTTGATATACATATTGTTTAAGAATATGTTAATGTGTTTTCAGAGTTTTTACCTCCAAAACACTAGAATGTGAAATTGAATTTCCCATTGAATTAATTACTGGTTCAAGGCCCCAATTTAAGACCCCATATAAAATGTCCATAATTGAATTAGTGAAATAGAAGAAACAACTTGAATAATTGAGTAATAATAGATTTATTCCCCTAGTGTTTCTCCATAGGGTGCCTCTGTTATTTTTGTTATGAAGCAAGATGGATCTAGGAGGGTGTGGATTGACTATAGGGAGATCAATGCTATAATAATAGAGATCATGTATACCCTTCCTCAAATTGATTATATATTTTATCAACTTCATGGAGCATAATATTTTTTAAATATTGAACTACGATCTAAAAATAATCAGTTTTTCGTTAATAAGTAATGCATTCCAAAGACAACATTTTGTACGAGTTATAGGAACTAAAAGTTTATAATAATTCCTTTGGGACTAACTAATGTACCCTCTATATTGATGGATAAAATGAATAGTTTTTTCAAGAAATATCTTGAATAATTTTTAGTATAATTAAATGATGATATCTTGGTGTACTCCAAAAAACATGATGATCATTAAAATTCCTTGAGCATTATTCTAAAAACTCTTAGAAGAAATGAATTATATGGGATATTTAGCATGTGTGAATTTTGGCTGCAGGAGATTTATTTTCATGTCCATATTTTTTTTAATTATGGAATATATGTTGATCCATAAAATATAAAGGTATTCCATGAATGGCCCGCACTGAAAAGTGTAAATATGGTTTGAATTTTTAGGTGTATATCATGTCACAATAGGTGATTCACTTTGAATTTTGCTCGATTGGCTAACCCAATAGCAAATCTCAAATGTAATGAGGTTAAATATGTTTTAATAATAGATTGTGAAGAAATTTATTATGAATTTAAGATATGATTAGTCAATTATACTATATTTACTCTATCATTGGGCAATAATTTTTTTGTTATGTATACTAATGCTTCAAATAAAGGACTTGGTTCTATCCTTATAGTGAATGATAGTGTTATTATTTATGTGTCACGAATGCAAAAAATTCATGAACACTACTATCATACTCATAATATTGAGTTAGCTGCTGTAATTATTGCTCTGATGATTTGGAGACACTATCACTATGGTGAAAATGTGAGATTTATACTGATCAAAAGAGTTAGAAGTATATTTTCACACAAAAAGAACTCAACATGAGGTAAAGGTGATGGATTGAACTACTCATGGATTACTATTTCACAATACACTAACACCAGTGGTAGGGTAATAATGTTGATGATGCTTTGAGAAGAATGTATCGTGGAGTTCTAAACAAGATGAGAGTTGAAAGGGATCCTATGTTCATAGATCTAGTAAAGATGTACATGGGAATAAATATGGATGGTGAAACATCAATAGTTTTTTCAATGGTTTCTGAACCATCATACCTAGAATGGATAAAAAGTTCTCAGGCTGATGATGACATGATTCAAAGGAAAATTACAGTTGTGAATGAAGGGAGATGGATTTATTTTTTATTTGAATATGGAGTTTTAAATTTGGTAAGAGACATTGTGTTCCTACTATACCTAATCTAAAAAGGAGTTTTTTTATGATTCTTATATCTAAAATTTCTCTATACACCCTAGTATCACTGTGAGGTATAAGGATTGGAAGGAACAATTTTTTTGAGACAACATGAGGAGGGATATTGATGACTTATTATCAAGATGTATGGTTTTTACACAGGTGAATGCTGGATGACAACATCCAATAAGAGTCAAGCATCCTCTTCCCATACCCAAGTGTAAATGGGATGATATTACGATGGAAATTTTCATGAGGATACCAAATACTACTAGAAGGAATAATTCCATAAGGGTTATTATTGATTGGTTTACCAAGATAGTACATTTTATATCTATAAGAGAAGATTCACCAGTTGAATGTTTAGAAAATACTATATATTAATGAATTTGTAAAACATCATGGTGTGTCCCTATATAATTTTTTTATCATTTTCTCCATTTTACATCATGAATCTGAAAATGTCTTCAGAATTCCCTGA
The DNA here is from genome assembly GCA_963277665.1 of Viscum album. Taxonomy (NCBI): domain Eukaryota; kingdom Viridiplantae; phylum Streptophyta; class Magnoliopsida; order Santalales; family Viscaceae; genus Viscum; species Viscum album. Next base: position 553,934,165 of record OY728146.1, read on the forward strand.
ATACTGAACATCATTTGAGCACTGCCTACCACCCTCAAGCTGATGGAAAATCAGAATGGAATTTTCAAACCATAAAATACACTTTTAGATCTTTCTCCGTTGACTTTAAATGTATATGAGATTAGTATTTACCTCTAATAGAATTTTCCTAAAACCACAACTTCAATTAAAGTATTCATATGTCACCATATGAAGCATTATATGGAAGGAGATGTGGCAGACAACCTTTTTGGGTTGTTGTTGGGGAAAGAAAATTCTTGGGCCAGAACATGTTGAGTAAACAATTGAAAAGTTGAATATTATACAAACCAACATCAAACTAGCTCAAATTAGTAAAAATAGTTTTTCCAATAAATGAATGGATGTAATGGAAGTTCATGTAGGTGATCATGGTTTCTTGAAGGTATCTCCATGGAAGTGTGTTATACGATTTAGTAAGAAGGGTAAATTAAGTCCCAGGTACATTGGGCATTTCGAAAATCTAGAACAAATTGAAGTTGTAACATACTGTTTCGAAATGATTCCATGTCTCCCCAAAGATCATGATGTGTTCTACATACCACTACTGAGAAAATACATGACCGACCCAATGCATGTAATCTCCTATGGAGATGTAGAACTAAAATCCAATATGTCTTATTTTGAAGATCATATAAATATTCTTGATACTATAGAACAAGTGTTTAGAAATCGGATGACCCTCCTGGTGAATGTTCTATGGAAAAACCATAAGATGGAAGAGGCAACGTGGGATCCCAAGGAACATATGAGGAAGAACCACCAAAATCATTTTATGCAAAAATCTTCTAGAAATTTAAAGGAAGAAATTATTTGATGGAGGGAATAATTTTACACTCCAAGCATCCACGGTACACTTCTCATTGAATAATATATTAGCTTGAGATGTACGCAACATCAAATTCTAGCACACCATGACCAATCAAACCAGCTTTTATAAATAGTAATACCATATTTATAATATTATATGATTTTTCTTCCAAAATGGAATTCATTTTATTATTCGGAATATCAAAATTATCTTAGGGTGAATTTTTTGTATTTTTAAAAAAACATTCAATTTTTTGTGGAAAGTCAAAAACACTGCCTTATTTTTGAGAAGAACATTTTATTTAAATACTAATTATTATTATTTGAATATATTTTAAATTCAAAATAGATACATAATAACGATATTATTTCAATGTATTACATTGGATTCATTTGATAATATGATTAGATGTCTAATGTTTTATTGATCTTTTTATCGTCTTTTACCCACCTTCTAGGCACTTTTGAAAATTTAAGAAAAACATAAATTTACCATATCATTGATTTTATTTTCCAAAATTAGAGAGAAACATTTGACATTATTATGTAAAATTTGATTCAATAGGATGAAAATAATTTTTTTGTTGAATAGAAACTCTTGTATTTTATTTACCACTAGTAGAATCATATAGTGTAATTAATGGTAAAAATGGTGTTATAATTACCAAAAAACATGTCCAAATTCAATTGAATATGTGTTGTTCGGCCAAACACAAACTTAGGAAAAAAATTACCCTATTTGATCCACTTGGATTAGATTAAGAAATTTATTATTATCTTATTTAAAGAATAGTTACAAGTGTTATATTCAAATTTTAATAGCTGTTTTTTTAATATTGATGTGTACATAATTTAAACATGACTATAAATATTAATTAAAATGATAAAACCATTTCCTACATCATTTTATTTTATTTATAATTTTTATTCATTAAATAATTTAATTTATTTATGACACAATAATGATGAATGATTTACCTTATTAATGAATGATTAAAATAATTGATATTATAAGTATAAAAATTAAATTAAGTTGACATTTTTGATGAAATAAAATAAATTTATAGGTTAATATATCATATAATGGATGATTTAATGTATTTTATAATAGGTACTAATGTATTTTGGACTTTCAAAAAAACAAAAAACTAAATAGTGTCAAAATTGAAATAAATAAATTTCTGAAACAAATACTATAATATTAAATTATATGATAATAATACAAAATTAATGATTGACCAAAGGATACATATGATGATATATATGTCATTAATGAACAACTTTAGTTTTTCATGTCGATTTATAGTATGTTTATTAACCATACAGTATAAAAATACATGAAGACGTTATAAAAGTTAAACTACATAACTAAGAGTAAAATAAAAATTATAAGTTTAATATGGTAACATAGGCTTGTCTAAAACCAATTGTTTGAGATTATTTAGAACCATCCCTAACATAGTCTTGAAATAAATCCATTTGGTTCTGTTAAAACTGAAGATTATTTTAAAATAAAATAACATTTCAAGATTTTTCTAATGTGACCATCTCCTCTCTTATAAAAGGGTACTTCCCCTTATCTTAATTTCACTCCTCCAAAACCAATTGGATCAGCCAAACCCAACTCAAATATCCTCAATACTACCCTCACATCATCCTAGAGGCCTTAAATTGAACATAAATCCATTCTATGGTGACATTTTGATCAAATAAAATGTAATCACTCGAAGAAGAGGTAATAATTTCATCACCCCTTTCAAAGTTCTTTTCTTCATCCACTTCCTATTTCATTGTTATTTCCATACAAAAAATATCATGTATATTCTACATACGATGATGTAATTATAAAAATGGTACAACCAATTCACTATTCAATCGATCCTATGAATGAAAAAGTCACCATACATGTGTATGTACGGCTTGTCATCTCCACGCAGTGGTGTAGTTTTTTATTCAACACATAATTTTTTGTATGGTTATAATAATGAGTATAATTTATTTAAGTAATTAATATAAAAATTTAATTATTTTATATATATGATATTGTTGGCCCCAATATTTTAGATGAACAAAGAACAAACATAAAGCCTTAGGGGCTGCCTCATGAAGCTTGTTCGCTGAAACCCTGCAGCACCACGACCGGCACAAAGCTAACCCTCCGCGAAGGCACCACTAAGCAAGGAGCCAAGAGGATCCACAAACCTATTTGATATTCATGAAGCCACCGCGAAGCAAGGAGTGTGGGAGGGTCTAAAAACCCATTTTGAATTTTTGATGGTGCTATGGGGAAAGGAGGTGGGAGGCTTCGCGATTCTATTTTCCGTTTTTTAAGCCCCCATGGAGCAAGGAGACGGGAGGCTTCATGATTACCCAAAAATGCAACGAGTCTTCACGTCCGACATTATCATCTTCAGGGCACCTCTTTATTATAAATACTCAGCTTCTCTCAAGCCCAATAGACAGATCCACCATCATTTTTCATTCTTATCCCTCCAATCGTGAAGCTATTTTTGCTGTGTAAACAATGAACTATTCAAGGTACTTTAGCATCATGATGTGCCTACCCCTTTACTTGAATTCAAACTTTCATCCATGAGGGATTCCCTTGGAAGATCCCACATGCCTCTATGAATGATGGGGATCCCCAAGGGGACTCTGGTCTTTTTGGAGAACTTATGCTTTGTGAAATACCCTCCATGAACATGTGACCCACATGCTAAGACAAGGCCACTATGCTTCGTGAAGAACACTGCCTTGAAAAACTAGGAATCACAAGGCACCCTAGATTCATGATGCATAGATCTATGAATTTTTTTCCAATTTATGAATCACCTTCAATATGCCCCTATTCCTTACACCTAGGCTAGGGCACTTCACTTCTTGAAGCAGAACCCTTCACGAAGCCCATCTAGTACATGGAGCACCAGATCTTCACAAGTCTTATACCTATGAACATCTCTATTCCGCAACTCATTTTCTTATGCGACCCTCCATTTTTTCACAATGTTATTTTAATGATCCTTGGTACGTTCTTCCCATTGTGTTTCTTCGCCTCATTATTATTTTCAAAGGAATGAAAATGGCTATTGCTTTTTCACATAGCCACGCTAATGTGGACCACTCAATGGACCACTCCAAAAAACCCCCTCAACGTGTCATTGTTGATGCATTACCTTCTCCAATGGGGGGATGGTGTCAGTTATTTATGTCCTAGGGGTGTAGAGTGATCCCACATTATCTTAGCTGCATGACGTTGAACTTCCAAGAACCATCATCCTTAGCACATGTCGTTAAACTATGACCCCACCCTATGCATCATACATGGGGTTCCCCATATTAGACCATCTCTATGCCCACTGGTCTCCCCGGGAGTGAGATCAAACCACACATGAAATAATATCCTATTTATCAAAGCGACTTATATCTGTGGGGAAATGGAAACCACCTTAGTGTAACCCTAAAACCTTTCTTCTTGGAGGATGCATCCCTACTCCCCCTTTATTCTTTGGTCCCAAGGATAAGAGGGAAGATATGCGCCATAACCATCTTCTATTCCATGAAAAATACCTCTCTCATTGGGATTTGTCAACATTGGGCCTCCACCATAGAGTAATTCAAAATCTCCATTTCCTTGGACTACTAACCACATGTAAGCCCATGTTTCCTATTTCGGCTGCGGACCACACATAAGCCCCTATTTCCATTTTGGACTACTAAGTACGTGTCAAACGCAGTCCACATACCACAGATGCATCGTTAACAATGTGGTCATTGGGTCTTTTTGCCTATTGTTTCTCAAAATGTTCATGAATCACGTGGGCTTAGATTAAGAATTTGTCATGGCAACATCTATAGGAATCCTAGAGTGTATTCCCCAAACACCATCCGAAATATGTGGACATCGATCCTTGCCATGGAAAGGTATGCATGAAGCCCCCCGGTGGTTAATGCCCAAAATCCATTGGTCTTGAATCCAATCGAGTCGGTTCACAAACCCTTTTGATCTAAATGGACATTGATCCATTCCAAGCCAATGTACATAATATGACTACAAATGGTTCTTTCCGAACACCCATTGGTCCTGAAAAATCCATATCGGTTCAACCACAACCCTCCTAAACTACAAGGAAATTGATCCTTGCCAAGAAAATATACGTAAGAAGCCACCATGAGGTTCCTGACCAACTACAATTGGACCCAACTCCATTTACGTTAGTTCAACAACCCCTCCAAACTATGGGGAAATTGATCCATTCCAAGGAAAGGTACATAGGATTCCTCCCATAGGAACAATACCACCATCCATCGGTCCCGACTCCCTTCACGTCAGCTCACCAGCACCTATTCCATAATACACATACTTTGATCCATGCCATGGGAAGGTACGCTGGAAATCATCCCGATCTTCAAGCCCACAATCCATTAGTCCCAACATCCTTCATGTCATTTCACCAATAACCTCCCAAACTATGCAAACATTGATCATTTCCAAGGCAAGGTACATATAAACCCTCCCTGACATTTACACCCAAAAACCATTGGCCCCGACTAAGTTCACAGCAGTTCACCAACCCTATAGTAATACATGGACTTTGATATTTTACAAGTAAAGGTATGTAAGAAGCCTCACTAATGATCAAAACCCACAATTATTAGTCCCGAGCACTCCACGTCGGTCCAACCCCGTCCTACATGGCATCAAACTGCATGCCCCTATTTTTCCCACATGACACTAAACTATCACCTATCCAACAGTAATCCATTGTGAACCTCATCTAGTGGTATGCCATTAATACCCCCTATCTAGCAGTAATCCATTGTGAAACACATCCCGTAATAATCCATTGAGACCCTCTATCCAACAGTATGTCGTAGTGAACCCCATCCAGTGGTAAGTCGTTGTGATACCCTATCCAATGGTAAGCCATTGTGAATCTCACACAGCAGTAGGCCTTTGTGATCCCCATTATATGGAAATCCATTGGGACCCCATCCAGTGGCTTGCTATTGTAGTCACCTATATTGGGACCGCATTTCGAGTTAGACCCACTAGCATCAGACAAACTATCGGGCTGCTAATCACCCTTATGCCCTAGTATTTCATCAGGTCACTGTCCTCCATACACAACCCAATTTATAACCCAACCTAGAGGTTCCACTACCTCTGGGTCCTCATCATACATGTAGACTCTTTAGGTGTCCCATAACCTCACCATACTACACTGACATTGATTCCCATCCACATGGATCCCTAGGAAGTCTATTCAATGTGTAATTCCAACCTCACTATCATCCTCATGTTAGTTATATTTCCTTATTAATCAATGTTCAAACCTCCATCATCCATCCTGATTCTTATCCAGGACACCACATACTGGTGGAGTCATTCCATCTCATTTCCCAACCCATTTAGCAATAACTAGGTAACTAAACCGACATTAGCGCCAATATCAGTCTGTCCTACAAGGGCCACACCCATCTGATCCAATCTAGTCAGTGTTCTGATCAGTCTGATCCATCTACACTATACGGTAATCCTAAAGAAACCCTATGCTAAAAATGGGAAGCCAAGGAAAATCTCAGATACATTCCTAGGGAATATAATTCCCCAGATTAGACGTGGGATGCATCTGGCTTAGATGCTCTTGATAAGCTCTATACTAAGGGGATGAAACCCAGACACGCAAGTCTTCCAGTATCAAGACATGCCAGTGATGTCCAACATGAAAACTCACCCCAACTGAAGGCTTCTTCCCTAGACGGAACCCTTGGAATTTCCTAACAGAAGAAGCCTAATTAACCAGTGTCCATGAAGATGTGGCACTGGGAAGAGTTTCAGGAACTATTTATAAGTCTATAAAGTAGTTATGGAATAGTTAATGAGTTCCTAGGAGGAATCCACAGATGGAGGAACTGACATCCCATCATACAATTTCAATCTAGGAGTAATCATTCTAGAATAAGAGATGGATTCTAGAACCTTTGGAAGGCAGTAATGCGGGTCAATAGTCAGTGCATCCACATAGTCCTTTAACTGACGGATGGACGCGCCCCAGTGAAAGCATCAGAAACCAAAATTATGAACCCGATGTCAATTTATTCTCCTCAATGTGTGTATTATTATCATTTGAATCATCAGTGGATTTTCATGTCACAGTATCCAATTATCAAGCACCAGGTCGTGCCATGCAAATAGTGGTCCTGGCGTGAAACTCACCAGTAGTCGGGGTGGTTAAAACAATGGACATCCCAATCTACTATGTTTACATCTTGGATCCTTCTTACAATTCATAGGAAGCCTTCCTGAGGTTCAAGACAAACTTCCATTAGTCTTGACACCCTTCACATTGGTTCACCAAACTCCTACTGAACAAGAAAATGTTAAACTTTTCCAATGAAAGGAATGTGGGTAGTCTCTCTGAGGTTAAATCCCAACAATAATTGGTCCCAACACCATTCACGTCGGTTCACCAACCCTCAAAAACTACACAGAAATTGATCCCTTTCAAGGAAGGGTATGTAGGAATTTTCATTCGGTTCATGCCCAACACCCATGTGTCCCAACCACTACACATCAATCCACGCCCATCCAATATGATGAAAAACGGTATGCCCCTTTTTCCCCGAATGATATAAAATTGTCCCCTATCCACCGGTAATCCATTGTGATCCCCTATCCAGCCGTACGCCTTTGTGAACCTCATCTAGTGGTAAGCCATTGCGATCTTATGTCCAGTGGTAAGCCATTGGGATCCTCATCCATCTGTAAGTATTTGTGATCCCCTATCCAGCAGTAAGCCATTATGAACCTCCAATAGTGGTGGGCCATTGTGATCCCCATTCATCGGTATGCCGTTGTGACCACATCTAGTGGAATGACACTGTAGTCCCCTCCATTGGGACTAATGATTCTAGTCATCCACTTTAGCGTCAGACAAAATCCCGACAAAAGCTACGTAATTAACTAGAATCTAAGAAGATATGGCATTGGGTAGCTTCTCATGAACAATTTCTTAATCTATAAGGGAAACCAAGAATAGGTAATGTGTTCTTAGGTGAAATCCATGGAATGAGGGACCAACATACCATCATGCCATTTCGAATAAGATTCTAATGTCCTTGAATCAATGATGAATGTAGTCCACCTTTAGAAAGCAGGAATGCAAGGAAATAGTCAGTGTGTCTGCATCATCCTCTAACATATTTATGCATGCACCCTACTGAATGTTTCAGAAACAAATATACCATCCAAATACATAATATCTCACTATATATAAAATGATATTGTCGTTGCTGCATACGTACAACTTACCTTCTCCACAACGTGATGAAACTTCATTCCCCATCGTAACAATTCATAAATAATTTTCATTTTATGATTACATAAAAAGATTAAAGAAAATAATATGTTTCTGGATTTGAATAAAATATTTCTTATCCCTAAAAAAAGACTTACATAATAAAACATATAAAGGAAAATGAATCAGCTAAGATCTGAAATAAAGATTCTTCTGATATATTATAAACAAAACAATATTATAAGATCATATATGAAATCATTTTTATTTTTCAGGATCTTGTATAATTAAATTACAATGATTTAACTATTATATAGGATGTTAACATACCCTTATCTATGGAAAAGTAACTGGTAAAGGTTAATTTTAATATCTTGTAATTTATACATTGTTTTAAATTCGTGACTATCAACTAGGATTTCTTTATAATCCTCATACTTTTTTCATAAAAATACATTTCAATACATTTATAATATTCCATAGAATATGGGTTAATGTAATTTTTTCCCTTGTTTGAATTTTTATAATTTTTTTTGAAATGAATCTTTCTGTAGTTTTCCAAACAAGGTACATTATGACCATATTGACAAATAAAGGACAAAATATTTTTTCAACTTATAAGGTTGCTACATATATTTTCCACTATTATAACACCTTCGAAGCTACCAATTACAACATTAAAATAATATTTTTAAAATAAATGTTTTCTTTTATAATTACGTGTCTTTAAAATGATCTCAAAATATAATGAAAAATTTCTCTCAAATAGTTTTGGTTTCATCTATTTCAACATCCTTTGATAGATTTTAAACTTGTTTGAAGTGGATTTATCCTTAATGATCATCTGGGATCACCACATTAATATGTTTTTTCCCGGATTTGAAGAATTTTATTATGACTTTCCTGAAGGGATAGGGTAAAAGATATGAGTTTTTTCAATGTGGACACAATGTTTTTGTTGTTTTTTATTTCACGATGTAATGTAAAACTTTTTTATGCATCTTGTATATCCATGACTAAAAAACTAATCATTCATTTGAGACTTGATCCCTTATGACCATGCCAATGTTATTTAATAATGGACCATCTCTAGGTAAATAGGGTTGAGGCTTTACATGTTTTTTGCTCAATTCCACATTGTTTTGTTTCATTCTTTTCTAGAAGAAAATATGACTCCAAATTTTATGGGAAGTTATATTCCATGATTCATGAAGACCATAGGAAACTGAATGAAATTCTTCCATGATGGTATGGAAAAATCCTTCTAAAATAAAAAAATTTAGGATTCCATCAATGCCTCACATTTAGAGTAGTTTTTTATAATTTTCCATACCCTAAAGAGAAAATATAACTAATTAATATTGAATCTGAAACATTTTGGTTCAATCTAATGGGAATATACTATTTTTGATATAGTTGACAATGTGATGCATCCACCCACTAGTGGATATTGGTTCATTAATATCTAGGGTATGGTTTAATATATTGGTCTCTATTATTTCATAATTGATGAATGATGAGACTATCCTATGGTGTATGGTTTTGAATACCACTTTTTACTAGTCGGGGATAGCCATGACATTGGATGTATTACCCAATGAATCAATACATGAATGTTTGGATTTAGGTATGTAATAAAATTTTGGTTAAAAAGGTAAATGTACCATAGACAGTCGGACATAACCGATGATAGGTTCCAATTCATACATCGAGATTTTATAATAATCATTTATTTTTTTGATAACTAATTCTGAATCCATTTTAATGTTTATGTAGGTTGTCATTTACTTTAGATATATTTCTAATCTAGAAATGATTTCTTGGAATTATTCCACATTATTAGTGTTTCCTTTGGACATTTATGATCTGGGGACCATTTCCTTGCATGGGGAAAAAATAAAACCACAAACCAACCTAATTGGGAACTATGTTTTTATCTTATTTCTAGTATAAAATTTGGTGGAACAATAAAAAAATACCTCCTGTGATTGGGTAGTGTCTTGTGCATGGAAAACCTCTTCATCTATACTTTTCTTGTCAACATGTGTTCTTTTTTGGGGTGTGATGTGACACAATAAAAGTAGATTGGATATTCCCTATAAATGAATTTTGTAACATGAAAAATATATAATATTTTTTCAAAAAAACTACACATTCATCCAAAAAACTAGTCATTGTAGGGTTACAAGGGATGTACGTGTGTAGTTAAATATGAGAGACCAGGTGTCCATTGTGCTGTTATATGTATTGTCAAAAATTCTAATAGTAAATATGAGTGTGCATAAGTTCTTCTCAATATAGGAATATTGTGTCGTAGTAACTATAATTATTTGATTATGATTGAATTTTTTTTTAAATTCCTCTAATACATTTTTCTAATAGAAGATATAATAGAGAAATCATTCAATAGTTTCCACATTTAAAATAATAATATTTCATTCCAATGATGTTATCTATATATGTAGGTGTGGTATGTACAAATTAATACTCTTAAATTCTTTTTTTAGTCATATCCATGTTGATTGGAAACATGAATATTCATTTATATCGGTAAGTAGAGAGATTATCAATAATGTTATTCTATGAAAAACTAAATCTTAGAACATATTCCGTGTTTCCCCCTTTCTTCTTTTGGATTCGGTGGGGTGACATTTCTGTAGACATACTATTTTTTTGATGGGAAAACTTCTATGCCATGGTGGAATACTACAAAGCCAAGAATATTCCTTACCATTAATATGGAATCACACTTTATAGGAATCATTATCAAATTATACTATAATAAATGGATGAATATTGTTTTATGATCTATGAGGTGATCAAACTACAATCATGAAATAAATATCATATTGTAAATATATCATTCTTCTATTCCACCCACGAAGGTCCTAATCATATGATTCATTGTGAATTAGTATTTATCACCCATTTTTTGTAAATCTAAATTGAATGACCTAATATGAATATATCCTCTATGGTGCAATAATGGTTGGGGATTACTCACCTTCATGGGCCATGTATATCTGTTTATACAATAAATACACCTCTAGAATGGAAAAAATATTAGAATCCAGTCATTACCTTGATCAAATGTTCTATGATAAGAAATGGGAAATCATCGTTTGGGTAGTGTGGATTGAGGTATATCAGATCAATGTAGACATTGATATACCTATTCTTTTTCTTGATTGAGACGATGTTGTAGAACTATTTTGTGAAATTTACATCCCAAAAAGAGCTATATTAGATCAATTTTTCAAAATTTAATTCTAAATTAGTAGAATGAGAGGGGTTATTCCTCATAGTTACTTTATTGAAACCTCAATGGTCATTGAGTAGTCCTATGTTTTGTTTATCCAAATAATGGTGTATAATGGTCATCTCTGTATAATTCCAATCAAAAATGCATAGATGATTATTCAGAAATAATATAAACATTTCTTTCTCCTTTGGAAGCATCTAGGAGAAAATCAATTTTTGTTCCAGGTCTTCTTCAATAACCTGCTTCACCTTATTGTTCTCATTGATGGTGGTGGATTCATGTTCCTAAAATGTGGGAGGGGAATTCATGAGGCCAACCTATTCTTCATCCCCCACTAATAATGTGTTGTAATATTTAGAAATAGTGAATAATATAAGGGTATATCTATAACTGATGACATAAGACAGGGAATGTGAAAACTTATTGTACTATTTTATGGAAAAATTAATTTCACTGATATTATGGCGATTATTGTTTTTTATTATACTCCCACATGGGGAAGGAAGAGTCTAGGAATTTAGAGTTTTATATAATTCCACGGGGAATCACAAATTTCATATGATGGAAAGGGGAATTATAATATCCTAATAATGAATTGTCATGACTTCTTATTATTGGATTCCCTTCATATATAGTGGTTACTATCGCACAGACATGAGAAGATGAATATTTTGGTGCATGATAACATATTGGGATTAATTATTCAACAATATTCAGGTTTATGTGTAGTGAATAATCATGGTCAAGCATACAACATGTGATTTAGTGGTGTTGTCCACATTCCCATAAAAGATTTAACCAACATATAATCATTCAACATTTTTTGATTTCTATCATTATTTTATAAAATTGTCTCATCATATATGGATCTTCAAGATGTCAAGGGGTAATGATCACCATGAAGTATTCCTATCTTCCTATAAATATGTATTCAATGAAATAATCACATGTTGATTCTATCTCTAAATGGATATAGAGAAATGACATCCAATGTAGTATATTATGTACTTGTTTATTATTGATAAACCAGAACATGGTTTTATATGTGAGATCCCAAAACTGATCCATGAGCATGATATCTCCAATAAAACATTCATTCTCTTATTGTACCCATGAATGGATAAATTTTAATGGAATAAATATACCTCTATTTTTCCCAAAGTCAATGTTTATGAATTCAGATGAGGTCACTCTCAAAACAATTTTTAACAAAATACCATCATATTTATACATTGTAGATTTGTTTTGAAAAATCATATGTGGTTCTAATATGTCACTAGGTAACATCTTATAGGTCGTAATCTATGAATGTGATTTGGATATTAATTTATGAGGGAATAATATAAAATTGGTAAACATAAAATAAAATGATTTATATCTCAAAATCATAACGTCTATAGAGGTCCTTTAAGTGTTCCTCTATGAGTTTGTTTGATATATATAGATAATCCATTATTGATAGTTTGTATATAATAACCTCAAATTATATAATAATCTCAAACTTTTGTGAATTAGGTATGTACTTCTCATGATTGAGTTTCACTATAATATATCGCTAACGAATTTTTGTGTTTTAGGTCGATGGGATCATTGCTTGAGAAGATGTCAAAGGAGTTATTTAATGTGGATTAGGATGATGCATCCTTCCCCATTGGTTGGGATGATCTATCAATCCCACACCCTGATTTAAGTCATGTAAAATTACTTGTCTTGAACAACCACTAGGGAATATAAAGAATCATCATTATTTTATAGGGTTTTCTAGATTTCTCGCCAATTTTTCATGGATTATTATATGGATTTTGAAGATATGTGAACATAATATTATTTTTAAACATGACTGCATTGTCCCTTATATCTTAATATTCTAGTTATGTGGCCTCCAACACACTGGTGAGGTAGGAGTAAATCATACTCCGAGGGTTAATCTTTATTAGACATGGGATTTTTTATGTGAAATCTGTTAATAGAACTAATGATGACCTCCTCATTTGAAGAGGGTTCAATTTGGTTGTGTGGTGCTCATTCCATATATTATTAAGGAAAGCAGTATGCATGATTAAAAGCTTCTATGATATCATGATATAACTATTTATCCTTTTCCATTTCCTATTACTGAGAATTGTATCCAAATATGTAATATTTATTGAATTATTCCTCCTTTGGTACAATTTTATTAATTTATGAAGAAATTATCTCGGGGGGGGGGGGGGGGTGTGTTGTTGAACATCTATCTTTTTAGTCATCTATATATCAAATGTCGGTCCACACCAAGCCGGAACTACTTTCCAGTCACTCTCATCATCCTTTCATGTGATGGTTTCATATGTCCCATATGTTAGGGAATTCTTTAGTATATATTATCAATAATCAACCATGATCTAAAGCATGCCTTTGATGATAATGCAATCAATGATATCATGGCCCATCATCCTATTGAAAGGGATGTAGGCAGCATGATCATTGAGGATGAACTCATTTGGTTTCATGGGATCTAGTAACTTTAGTAGGTTATTTAAATTATAGAATTTAACTAACTGGGTAAACTATAAATTTTGAATGATAATTCCTTATTCATAAATTCCTTAAACAACTTTATTCCATGGTCTCTCTTGGTTTCTGGTCGAATGCAATCTTGTTGCTTCAACCACTCAGAGAGAGATTATTGATGATTCATAGCCAACTAGGTTCATCTAATGGGAACAAATACTAGTTTGTGTGTAAAAATACAATCATATTCCAAACCATTACCTTTTATACATTCCATAGAAATGATCCAAGACTTATTTAGTGTCTTTTTAATGATATATTATTAGTGTCATCCCATCTCTGAAAACATAGTAAATCCACTTGGAAACATTAATCATTATCAGAGGTGTTTACAACAAATCCTAGTGAATTTAATAAAATATTTTATGAAATTTCTCTTAAGAAATAGGGATACTAATTGAATATTTTAAACATTTCCATATTGTGATAATGTTAGAATACCATAAATTTTTTCCTAATTTGAATGTCAACAAATGTAATTTTTCCTAACATAAATCAGATATGATAAAGGAATTAATGATGAAGTTCATACCATCCCATAGTATACCATTATAGTTTTCATTTATACTAAAAATTATATCCCTATCAATAAAATTCAAAACTTCTTCTCCATGTTGCCTCATTCTGATCCTGAGGGTCCATCGTAATGCTAAATATGGACACTATGATCAGGAGATGTTGCTCTGGATCTCCCATCCAGTACAAGGATGATCAGTTAGGATTAATGAAATTATTTGGGAGAAAAGTATTATCCATTCACTTTGGATATTAATTCTTATCAAGATGCATGGGTGCATTCCTCCCTTCCGTCAATTCCATTATAAAAGACAGCGTATCATTTGAAATGATGAGTTATGGAGATATCACTATCAGGATTTCCTTCCATATATTGGGAGTGGGATAAGTTTGTTGAAGTGGTCCATTTTCATTTCATTATGACTCTCAGTCCATCATTGTACTCACCAATCATTAAGACTTGGCAGTGAATACCTCCAAAATAAGGTAATGATTCAATAATCATCCAATTTCACATTTTTGTAGATCATTTTATTAGAAACATACCTAAAATGTTACTATGAGGCCACCCTTCATTTTGGAGTTAATGTATCCTGATATTTTGGAGGCGGGATGATTGGCTCTATATAGAGATGATAAATAGTGTGTATATTTCATGTCAGTATTTCCTTACTGAGATATCATGTATTATGTATCTCATTCTCTTTCCATGCTAACCATTCCTCCACAGATGGAATTTCAGCTCAACTGGGTGGTGAGTGGGATGTAGACACAACATTATCTTTTTCACATGGTATTATTCTTTAATATAGGTGTAAATTATTCCTTTGTTGGTCCAATGATTTGACTCCATCTCTAATTCAACATACATGTTATCTCAGTTTGTGCATCAACATTTCATACCACTCATGGAATTGTTTATTAATTGCATCCCTTTGTGTTTGGTCTTTATCTACATACATATTTATATTGATGGTGATGGTATTCAATAATATATATTGTGAAATAGTTTTTTTCAAATTACTATCCATGGAATGTGGTAATGTTTTTACTACATAATCCTCATTCGACGGTTATATTAGGGTTATTTCATTGAACTCTTATAATTTAGTACTATTTTACCTTATGACCGATACAAGGTCTGATTTCCTTATCCATTAATTATATATATATAATTCATTAAATATTAACCCAAAGGGATTTTCTTGTATTCTTTCCAAATGGACTCAGTATATAAAAGGTGAGCACATGGTGGGAGGAATGAATGTGTCACTAGAAACCCAATTTTACCTTCCAAATATGATTATAATGATTCCTTATGAGGTGATGAAAATAATAAAAATTACCCTACCCCGACACTATATGGGAGATTCAGTGACCCTATTGGAACATTTAGACTAATTTGTTATGGTTATAATGATTCATGTGTGGTATATGATGTCTCTAGAAAGAGAAATTGAGATATCCATCATTATTGAGGGATGTGGTTGATCTATAACAACTAATAATTTCTAAAGGACCCTATCAGATTGTGCTGATCCTAGTGATAAATAATGAGATAAAAATTAAAACATCTACGTGGTCTAGGGTTTGTTTTTATGTGCCACCATTACTTCATGGATCCTCTCTTATTTTCATGACTGAATTGGAAAACATGGTCATAAAAATTACCTCAATCCTATGTGCTAGGTTCTCTCCTGGATGGATAAAATAGAGGGTAAAATTGACATTAGTTATATTTGGAATATTTTTTAAAATATTGGTGATGATCATAATGGATAAATATTATGAGATTCATTTTATATGGGAATCTATTAGGTGTTCCCCAACTTCAGATTTGTTTTTCGAAATGCCTTCCCATTTTTTATGGACCAAATTTATGAGTCCGCTGGTAACCCTATCACACTATTCATTAGGTCTTTTCATTTTCAATGAGGAGTATTCTCATTATATTTACTAAATGGACCACACATTACCTAATCCCTTTATATCTATTAATTTTCTATAAATATAGGAATCCATATATATAGAGATCTATTTTTTGGGGGATGTATAAAAGTGAAATGACTCATATATTCACTATCCCCAAATATGGATATCATACAAGGCGTTGAGGAATGGTTTTTGATGGTTTGTGGATAAATTTTTGTATTTGTGATGTAGATTATTGTTCTTATTTTCCGTTCTTTGGACTGAAGCAATAAATATATCATCTCAGTCATCTTGAAAATAATGTTTGTGTATGGTATGATGGTGACCCTCTTATCCTTAATAGGGGAGGTGTATAAACATTATAAACTAACAAATCTACAACTTTTCCTAGGTTATTTATGAAATTTTCTCTATTTCTAGATCACGTGGAATCATATAGTAATATCTTACAATGGGATAGAGAATGTACGAGAGGTTTTTTCTATTTATCTCATTCTATATATCAATGTCATCCTCTTGGTTATTTGATTTATAGTCCTCCACTAGGTCAGACCATAGAGGTTTCTTCTCTTGGTCTCCCACTCACCATAGAGAAATGATATAGATATTTTATGGGGAACTATATAGTTCAATGTTGGTGTTTATGGAACTAAATTAAATTAAGGTTCCTAGGAAAAAATATGATTATCTTTTCTGAGAGAGAAATATTCATGGATAGGACGACCATATAGAATGTGGGGACTATATTTCTTATGATCCATATATTTACTACAATAAAGAGGAACATGAATATAGTGATAACCTTCTAAATTTGGTTAAGACTTAGTTGAAACTTGATGTGTTTTTAATATTCATCGAATTTAGTAAATAACCCTCGTACTGAGTTTATTTGGGATAAGTTCACCATTCAACATCATGGTTTGAATATGCCAACCTTCATTTTTGGGATGAGTGGGGATATGAACCTACTACATGATGGTTACCAAAATATGATGGTAGATTTGTTTTTTAATGTGGATATGATTTCACTACCAAGATGATCATTGAGTATTATTGTGAGCGTCTCCATTAGTGGTTGAAATATGAGTTTGCCGATATGTGGTTACTAGAATATTCCAATCAATGATTAATGATGTTGGGGTATGATCTCATTTCAAATATTTATTCCCCGTATGAATTTTAAAATTGTTCAATTTAGTGTCAAAGGGGCATGTCTCTTCTCTATTGTATCCTCTAAAGTATGATTTTCTAGTCATTCATCAGTGGAAGTTGGGATATGATTCTATCTTCTGTATTGTACATGAATATGATTAATAGATTCATTGTCTATTATATGAGCCTCTTGTAAAGTTATTTCCATATTGTATTGAAAATCATCAGTTGGGGAAGGGATATTAACCTGATCCTAGGACTTTGGAGTATTCTATTAGTCTTTTTTATAGTAGTGTGTGCATGTTCTATGTTATATTTTAAACATAGCTAGAGACCCTCAGTTATAAGTGGGATATGATCTTAGTCTAGAACCATTATTGTATTCCACCTATATTTTTCATCTGGAACGTATTCATTTCCAAAGACATGTTGTAAACATGGTTGTAGAGTCTTAGTTAGAATGAAGATATCATGCCAGTTCTGTGCCTCTGTAGTATTTCACTTTTTTTTATAGTAATGTGCATGTATTCAGAGGAATGTGACAAACATGGATACTGAGTCGTGGTTGGATCTGGTATATGAAACTGATCTTGTACCCCATCCTTTAATAGAGTATGATGATAATAATCCTAGCAGATTTTATTACTGGGAACTTTATCATGAGAATAAACATGGTTACTTCTCATGTAGATATTTTTCTATAGCTATTCAGATATGAATAATTTCATATACAAAAAAACTATAATATTTATGGAATATGCCAGTGAAACCAATTCTGTATTACTAAAATGTAATGATAATTTAGGAATGTGGGTACAAGAATATAGGAAAACATATTCTTTGTCTTCGAGATATAATGAAAGATGCCATCAATTGAATTATAAATATAAACCCACTCTAAACATCCTTGTTTCATCAGACTATGCTTATGGGATTAATTCATATGGGAAGGTATATTTTCATCTACCATTCTTGATAAAGGAATATGCATGTAGGCTTGATCCTAGTGAGTATGGATTTGAACCTTCTCCTTTACAATCACCAGGATATACCAATGTGATTTTCTGGTGGAAGTAAGAAAATGACCCCAGTCACATTAATCCATATATACTAATGACCAGTGAGAACTCTCTAGTACCTCTCCTTGAGAATAAATAGTGAATCATTTACTGGTGGTTCCCTCAGCTTTTGACAAATGGGAATTATAGGGATGAAAGTAGTAATGGAGGATGATAGGATCCCTCACAGGCACCACATGATCATGGATCAAGAAATAGTCGACATGTTGATCCACCATCGTAAGCTATGGATTGTGATTATTTTCTAGATATAGGGACTATTTTATGTAGTGATTGGTGGTTGTGAAATATGCCACATGTATCATGGAATCCTTCCTTGGATGTGGATGAAATATAGACCTCAATGTATAGAGATCTCTACATATTTCATCAATTTTAGTATCATACCAAGGAAGATAAATTCTTGAACCATAAATTTTTCCAATATAATATATAGCCATCGAGACTGTGAGTTTACTTTTTGACCCATAGAGGTTATGACAATATCCAATGTTCCAAAAGATTTAGTTGATGAATGAATGATCTCATTTCATGTTTTTCTTCTGAGATAAATTTCGATTCCCACAATGACAATAAGGACCTAGGTCATTATTTCTTTTTTCATTGCAAGTGTGAAACATTATTAATCTGTTATGAATTGGTAAAATAATTGTACATTCTAATTCCCAGTTTATCCAAATTTATCGGGAATAATTTTTATGCTGATAATGAAATTATTTCTTGGGAAACGTAATCACATTTATTGATTGTTGGATATCACATTAGACATACCATTTTATTTTAATAATATATTATGAAAAAAAATTCAACGCATAGTCAACCAATCATTTTTATTATTTTAGATAATTTAAATAAGATTCCCCATATTAGTTCTAATAAAAATATTTTTTTAGATCCCAAATTTTGATAGACATATTGCATGATTACTATAATTATTCAGTTATTTTATAATTTTAATGCTATTACAATGGGATCACCATTATTTCATTCCATTAATGAGATATTTTATCTTCAAATTAAATGTATGTTTTAACATATTGTTGCAAAATCACTCACATATGGTTTTCTATTTCTATAATTCATAGAATCATATAATGGTTCCGAAAAACATAACATGATGCTATCATGCTATCCTATGGTAGGTAGTTATTTAGGGATTCACACCCAATTATACTTACAATCTCACATTAGTCGACAAGGTCTGAGTTTGGGCCGATCACAAGCTTTTTGTGTGAATTATCACATATTTAGTGACTCTTATATAGATTAAACACATGTTAATGAATCATAGAGAAATCCTGATATGGGATTGGTTACCCTGATAATATGATTGAGTTATGTGTCTTATAAATGTTAATGGGATTATATAGAAAATAATATCAGAAAGGATATTGGGTTTTCCACCTATTTCAATTTATCCCTTAGCAATGGGAAGCTACTTAAATTTCTAGTTTGTATAACGAATAACCTTAGAATTTAATTCCATCTAAGAAGTCCGTCAGTTTTTTGATGAAGGTATTTAACCATTGGGTGGTTTCCAATGTATCTTATATGTGCCATCAATGAATAAAACATTTAGTTCTTATGTTATAGATTTTGGTTTTAATGTCACGTGGAGAAGAAATATATAAGATAACTTTGGAAAAAAATTAGAAGCTTGAGCCTAATGATGGGTTCCTATATAGCATTTTTATAACAAGAATCAGAGTTAAAATAGTTTAATCTTTCCGCAACACACTAATGGGTGGTGACAGTTAATTAAATAACCTAGGGTAATTTTACTCGGGTTTACCACTATGGGAATGCCTTATAGAATTACACCATAATGGGTTCCCTTATATGGGGGAATTCATATCAATAAAAAAGGGGAATAGACATGGAAGTTTACCTATATAGAGTAAATTAATGTTTTAATTGATTTGATTATTAAAAACCCCTTATACAACTTCTTTCATGCTTGATGTGTGAAACAAAGTAAATAAATCAATCAGAATCATAGTTTATGAATATGGGATTTATGCATTGACGCGTCCCTATAGTGGATATTGATATACATATAAGGACTTATAAGGTATCAAAAAAATCAATCATATATCACGAATACGAGCCCTTTTTGTTCAGTTAGCTACTCAATCCTCAAAATGGATGAGGAAGAATTATAATACCAATGGAGATTTTGTGTGTCATGAGTTAGAGTTTTTTCATTATAGAGGAACTTACATGGAGGTGGAAATCAATTTGGATATTGGGATACAAGAAGCCATCTAATATATCTTTTTTGGTCAATAACCAAAGTCCTTAGTTATCAATATAGTGTATATACAAGTGTGTATGCTGAAAAATGTTATCATGTAATGGGTTTTCAACTAAAATTCATGGAAGGTTGAGGATGTCAATTGAACAATTACAGGTTATCTCCCTAAAAAAGTGTATCGATATTTGTAAATATCTATTGGTGTCATCTTGGTGATCCAGTTTAATTTTATGATGGGGAGATTCACAAAAATGATGATATTCCAATGGGTTTTCACATGTATTATGAAGACATGCCAAAGAGATGTCATGTGATTCATAGACTTACAAAATGGTACTTCTTTATCTCAACATGTAAATGTACATGGGTATCTCTTGATAAGGGGAAACATATCAAATAGTACCCAAATGGTCTATAAAGACCCATCTAAGTGTGTTGTAAGATCATGGTCGACATGTCAGCGGGATATTATAGGATAAGGATGACATGTCTTGAAGACATCATGTAACATGTATAAAATTCCTACATAGTGTCTCATGATTTGGATAATTAACATGAATCTTTTAATTCATTAATAAGAAAATTAGTGTATTCATTATAGTGGAAGTATATGGATTTTTCATCCATTTTAATATATAACTCATTGTTTTTTGATCAACATCTTGTGGAGTTTTTATAGGACTATGTAAAAATCGGGAAACTATATAAAATATTCTTAAACGAAAAATAAAATACCAACATGATGTCAAAAGAGTGATCATGAAATGTGCACATACATGTCACATATCCATTAACTCATTCATCATGTTTACCCGATTGGAGACTATAAGGACCAGACCGTAAACATTACATAATCTTGAATTAAATGAATAATTCACACTGAGAATCTTTTCAGATTTAGAGTTTTAGAGGATTAGGCATAACAATTACATTACAACTTGAATATTACATGTATACACTACTACTCAGTATCCATTTTTTTCATAAAATAAACCCACTTAAAAAGAAACATGTCTAGTTCCATGTTTTATATAGCATGACTATTCCTTGATCGCATCTTTGACCCAATTCATATTTAAGTCCTATGGAAAAAATTTAAAAAACATGGGGTGAGCATAAAAATCTCAGTAAGGGTTATAAAATAAAGAAGGAAAACATTTCCCCATCAATATATACAAATCAATGAAACCATACTTTTCAATCATAACATTCCATATGAAATAATGAGATTTATGAATAACACACACAAATCATAAATCATAAAGGTCACTTATGGCATCCATAAAATATATAAATTTTAGCTATCACAACAACATAGGGAGTCACAGTTGGAATACCCATCACAGTATATTCCATAAATCTCTTAGGAGAAACATCACGTTTACCTCTGTCACGTTACCCAATGCATTGGGGAGATCTCTCAAGCTCACCCGCCCTAGGTTTATCATGGAACCACCCGTATACATAAAAAATTCCCAATAACCATAAAATAATCATAACACATAACACAAGTATAATGGAACGATAAAATTTCCACATTCCACTATATCAAATCAAGATATTGAAGTAAATCATGATTTATCAAACCATTTTCATAAACCATTTAAAAAGTGATATTTGAATCAATGTGTCCCATACCACATTGATGCTTTTCAAGAAATAATCATTTGAAAACAATAATTTCCATATAAATAAATCCTAAAACATATTTTTAAATCATTTACATTAATGATAAATATTTAGATGAATAAATCTTTAAAACATTTAAAACGATATTTTAGTTAAAGAGTTTTTTAACAAAAAGAGAGACACTTGAATCCATATATTTGAGGAATAACATTTAATCAGAAGTTTATAATATCATGAGAATAAAGGGATTCATGATATAATATGTCAAAGTACAGTATATACACAATTTTAGAGTGAATTGGTGCATAACAATAATGATGTCTCAATGGAAATGTAAATTGATATGAAATACCTTATAAATATGGTATCTTTAAATTAAGGATAAATTAATCAAATAATTATGTGTGAAAAATATAAATACACCCAATATAAGTGGATATTAATTTTAAACAATCATAGGTCATTCACACATATTCATTGGTTGAAATATTCAACAAGTACAAAAATAAGTCTTTTGTATAGAGGAGGGTGAATAGTTCCCTTACCGATTTGGTAACATAAAAAAACATACACCACATGAAATAAGGATCATACAATGAGAATGTAAATACTCATAAATGAATTTATATCATATAAATAGTAAAATCATGGTCAGTACATACACCACACAAAAGGAAATAGTGGCAAATATATTGTGAATCTCATTAGAATAAAAAGTGAGATGAATCCCTTTACCACATTGTAATCAATTGAGTCGTATGAAAAAAAGTTAATAACCACCAAATTTATTACTGAATACCGTGAATATAATGAAAATCATGATAATATATATCAAATTTCAGTAAAAATTACACAACAATAAATGAATAAGTGGCAAACAATGGAAATATCATGGAATTAAAAGTGAGATAAGATAATCCCTTACAAAAATTTGGCAACCTGACGGTGCCGCTAAAAAATTCATAAAATGAATTCCGAAGAGTAAGAGAGGTTCTCTAATCATATGAATATAAAATTATAGTTCGGTTAATTTGAAATAACATCCACCAACATAAGAACATGGAGCATACATGAAATTACATAAAAGAGAGTATTTGAAAAGAAAGAGAGAGGTCGTATCCCTTACATCAAGTCCGACTTGACTCGATCATTCTTTAATCTCCTGAATAATAAAGTAATGTTTTTTATACTTGATTAAGATCATTTTTCAAGTTTATTATTACTTTTATATAACTTATTACCTTGTTATAAAAATCATGTAATCATTTAAGTTAATAACGTTAATTTTGTCGATATTTGGTATTTGAGTAAAAAATGAACACCATATATTTACAAGTTGTCCATGTGGTCAAAGGTTATTTATATCCAGAATTATATTAATGATTTGGATATCCTATATATCATATATATACAGTATATACATGTTTTTATTATAGTACATAACATTTAGAGGTAAGAAATGAAATGCACCGTTCATGGAGACGGTAACACGTACGTACGCATGAACGCTACATTCATTTCTATTTATTATTTTAATGGAAATAAAAAATAACTATAAAAAGTTATATTATAAGTCCATTATAATATAACATATAATATCACTAACTCCATTCCTTATAAATCCCACATAAGGGATTAACGAATCAAATCACTTTGAGGGGGCGGTAGTCCGCACATCCTCAAATGAGATTATCGTATTTACCCACTATGGAAACCATAATGGAATGATTTAAATGATAAGTACAAAAGAATAAGGAAATCATAAACATAATATATATCATATATAAATACATTTCTATCATAATGTCCATCGTGAGAGGCGGTAAGATGTAATTGAACAATCATCATTTCGTGAGGCTTTAGTTTTCCATCCACAGAAACATTATGTTCTTCATCCATTAGATGGAGTTGTGTGTAAGTTTATTTATAATATTTCTTATAAAAATATCCTTGTGTGTTGAGAATACTGTTTTTGTCTCAAAAAAAAGTATATAAAAAGAGTTTAGGGGTTGGAGAAGTAAAATAAAAGAAAACAATTTAAGAGAAAATCTTACCTTTAATTTGGGTAGCTCCCTATGGTTTGAAGGAATTGACTTATTGAAGTGCCTTTTACCTACGTTAAGGCTTCTAAGAATATGAGAGGGATATTGAGAAATTAATTGGACAGATGTTGGAAGAGAAAAATGGCTTGAGAGGTTTGAGTAATTGTTTAGAAGTGGTCTTATTTTATAAGGGGGAGGAGGGGCTCTTTAGGAATGTCTGGAAGTAATATTTTATAATATAATGATATTCGGTTTTTAATGGTCCAAAAATTATTATAGTAGAATATAAGATGAGTCATGGTCGAAATAAAATCATCAAATCAGAAGTGGACATGTTTTGGATAATATTTTAAGTATTATAATCTTATTTATTTAAATCATTTATTAATGAGGTAAAACCTACATCATTATTATGTCATAAATAATTTAATTTATTTTCTTGTCTAAAAATTATAAAAAAACTACCATGATGTAGGAAATAGTTTTATATTTCTAATGAATTTTTATAGTCAAAAGTATTTCTTATATAACACCATATAAAAATTAATTTCTAAAAGATTGTTTTATTGTCTATTTTGCCTTTACATTAAATTAATTAGTCTAAATTGTCATTATCACTACCATGTGGCTCAAAGGGGTCCCAAAATCGACCCAAAGATACCCATTGTTGCTAATGACTCAACCAATAAGGTTCGGACATGTTTTAATGTAATTTTAAATTATTATAATATTATTTTAACCTTTCATTACCTTATTTACCTTTAACCGCGGTGAATGAATGTCAAGAGTTACTACTCACCAAAAAATATTTTCAACTAAATGAACCACATTTTACTTAATTATAAAAACCATGTATGTCATGTTTTTTAAATTCAAATAACAAAATTTGTAATATTTCATTTAAATGAAAAAGTCGGTTTTTTAACTACCACTAAGTGGTGTCACTATTTATCAAAAATTGATGTTTTCCAGAAAAATACCAAATATTCAGCGTAAGAATTATTTGATATTCTGAATTCAAAATTGATGCATATTTTTCCAAATTCAAAACATAGAAGTGTAAGTAATTAATTTAAAAATTAATTCCCATTGTTAAAACAAATAGCGTGTTTTTAAGGAATAACAACTATCAAAAGATCGACACTTGATTAAGTCCAATTTTGAAGTGAAATTATTTATAATGACCAAAATTGGATTAAATGGTAATAATATATTTCAATTTAAAATTAAAACCAATTAAAAGGATAATAGATCCATTTAAATAAATTAGATAAAATGTCACTTTTGAATTATAATACAATATTTATCACTTCTCATTAAAAAAATGAACTTTATCAAAAAAAATACCAAAAAATTATCCAAAGTAAAATTTGATATCCCCATTATAAAGAAGGATTATATTTGGTCAATTATAATGTATTAATCTGACCAAAACTTCATTTAAAGAGGGTTCACCATTAAAAGGCATTAAATCGGCCTTTTAATATAAATTATGGTTAAAATTAGATTCATTCATATTTTAAGCCTCTAACGTTTTATTGGATAAATGTAAATACATTTAACAATCATGTATAATCATATTGTAGTTATTTTCATTCATTACCACCAATACAATGTCTAGGAGTTAACTACAATTTAAAATAATAATATTATATTATTAGTGTGCAACGTAAGATTCCAATGAAACCCGTTGTTGCGTATCAGGTACACTATCGATTAAATAAACCCCTTTAAAGTAAAATTAATATTTAATTCAAAAATATTAATAAATATTAAATATGTTATATTCTTCATTTACCTAGGGTGTTACATCCATCCCCCCTTTAGGGAATTGCATCCTCAGAATTTGAAAAAGGGCTCAGATACTTTATTGAAAGTCCCACATCGAAAAAACAGTTAGTAAACCTATCACTTTAAAAGAATGAAAGAGAAGAAAAAAGGTCACCTGAGTTAACCCATAATAAGATTCCATGAAAACATGGATATGGAGGAGAGAAAAATGTTGATGTTCTGGTGGAGAGTGTTGGGAAACATATTTAGGAGAATGTTAACCACCAGAAAATCACAAACTTGTGATGGGTTTAACAATATTTGATTCCGAGTAAGAAAAGAAAATGGACAAGGTTTTTGTTTGATGTTACTTTTCATTGATAATTTTATTTATGAGCTTAACCAAAAGCATAAGGAAATATACTTTCCTGTCATGTAGACAATAATATTTTACTATATTTCTAACACAAACTCATATTTTCTCCAAACGATGAGTGTTCATGATGACTTTTTTTCACAATATTAGTGCTATAATCAACTTCGAGAGAATAAAATAATCCATAAAATATGAACTATATATTTCCCATGTCTTTAGATATTAACTAAAACCAAAACATTTAGTATAAGATCAGATAATCCCCCAAAAGGATAAACATTTACATAATGAAAAACTACACATAATATCCAAAAATTGTCTAACAAAACCCAAAGTTCAACAAAGACCATAAATAAACAATTGTCCCTTAAATTCTTTAATTGTAATCCAAACTATGATTGTAACCCAAATATCATAATGATTTAATTACATATACTTCCAATATACATCTTTAAATTTAACTCCCAGTAACACCAGTTACTCATAAAGACTCATATTGAAAAGTAATTAACCTAATCACATATTCTCCATGGTAGGTTAATCATTTTCATAAATAAATAAAACAATCATTTTTACATAATAAAAACATATATTCTTCCAAACTAAAATTTCAACCATTATTCCACAATTGAAATCCCATAGTATTATATCTTACATAGGCATATAGTGTTTCCCCAAAATAGAGAATGTTTTCTTTCAAAACCTTTATCACATAATCACTAAATCATTTTTCTATAAAAAGTATATCCATTTGATAAAACATAAGTTCCAAAAATCAACTTATTATTATTCTATTAAATCATTTTACTAATATAATAAGTCATATTAACTAGTCACTTCAAGTAGGCTAGTGGTAGGCGATGCACCCTTGTCATCTTTTGGTTGTGGGTTCGATTCTGATAGCCTTGTCGGATGCGACGGGTTGTCACCCATCTTACATGTTGTCCATTTTATAAAACTCAAAAGTATCATTAATATTTGATTAACCTAAATGGTTTTTTAACTCTCATTTTCATCCAAATTCATAATGATCTAAACATCTTAATTCATGAAGTCTTATTTCACCACAAAATGATAAAATAAAAAATCCCCAAAATGAAGAACATCATACCTTGATCATGGTGTCCATTTGGATTCATCATCATCTTGTTCACATAGGTAAAAGGTCCATGCATTAAAACAATGATTTATAGATCCTTAAAAATCATTTTCTTCCTCTATCCAAATACACCTTGTTCAACATGGGTCATATGGGTGTTCATAGAAAAACAGTTTTAGAAAATAATCATGTATGACATATAATTTCAAAACATCTGATAAATAATGATTTCTATAAAACAGTCAAATCTGAATTTGATTTGAAACATTCAATTAACAGT
Source organism: Viscum album (assembly GCA_963277665.1). NCBI lineage: Eukaryota > Viridiplantae > Streptophyta > Magnoliopsida > Santalales > Viscaceae > Viscum > Viscum album. The sequence goes on from OY728146.1 coordinate 553,962,232, forward strand.
CCTTTTAAAATACCATAAGTATGTGCTGGGAGATTATATTTTAAAATCAATTATAAATAGGTTGCCCAAGGGTCTGCTTCTTCAACACCTTTTTTAAAATCATAATATGCTTCAAAATCTTGTGATAAGGTAAAATATTTCAAAATTCCTTGATAATATTTACCTTTCTTGAAAATATGAGAATATTTTGAAAATATGATTTTTCTAAATACAACCCATGACCCATGATGATAACGAGGTATAGTGGAGGTGTTTGATATCTCAAAATACTTCTTGCAAGTGAGTTTTATGCTATAAAAAGTTTCACAATCATCTGCACATGATTTTGAAATAATTAATTCAAGCATGTCATCATGAAGAGATTAGAATGTCATTTGAGATCCTCCTCCTTCCATTTGTAACTAAGTTTCCTTGATCTGAAAAAGTTATAAAACAAGTATTTAACTGAAATAATAGATAGTGAATAACCATATATCTAATGAAAATTCCTAATCCCTAAAGATTTCTAAACCGACCTCTAATACCAACTATACAGACCTGGACTTAAACATTACATAATCTTGAATTAAATGAATAATTCACATTGGGGATCTTTTCAGATTTATAGTTTTAGAGAATTAGGCATTAAAATTACATTACAACTTGAATATTTCATGTAAACACTACTACTCAGTATCCATTTTTTTCATAAAATAAAAACACTGAAAAAGAAACATGTCCAGTTCCATTTTTTAGATAGCATGGCTATTACTTGATCCCATCTTTGACCCAATTCATCTTTATGTCTTTTGAAAAAAATTTAAAAAACATGGGGTGAGCATAAAAATCTCAGTAAGGGTTATAAAATAATGACAAAAAACATTATCCCATAAATTTATACAAATCAGTGAAACAATACATTTCAATCATAAAATACCTTATGAAATGATGAGATATATGAATAACACACACAAATCATAAATCATAAAGGTTATTTATTGAATCCATATCAAAATAAAACTGTAGCTATCACAGTTACATAGGGAGTCACAGTTGTAATACCCATCACCGTATATTCCTTAAATCTCCTAGGAGAATCATCACGTTTACCACTGTCACATAACTCAATGCATTGGAGAGCTATCTCGGGGCCACCCACCTTAGGTTTATCACAGAACCACTCGTATACATAAACAATGCCCAATAACCATAACATAATCATAACACATAACACAAGTATAATAGAAAGATAAAATTTCCACATTCCACTATATAAAATCAAGATATTGAAGTAAACAATGCTTTATAAAACCATTTTCAAAAACCATTCAAATAGAGATTTTTGAATCAAAGTATCCCATACCACATTGATGCTTTAAAATAAATTATCATTTGAAAAAATTAATTTCCATATAAATAAATCATAAAAACCATTTGGAAACATGGACATTAATGAAAGATATTTAGAATAATAAATATTTAAAACATTTAAAATGATATTTTAGTTAAAGAGTTTTTCTAATAAAAAGAGAGACACTTTAATACAAATAACTGAGGAATAACATATATTCAGAACATTATAATATCATGAAAATAAATGTATTAATGATATAATATGTCAAATTAAATTATATACACAATATTAGAGATAATTGGTGCATAACAAAAATGAAGTCTCAATGGAAATGCAAATTTAGATGAAATCCCTTATAAAGATGGTATCCTTAAATTATGGATAAATCAATCAAATAATTATGTGTGGAAAATATAAATACACTCAATATAAGTGGATATTATGTGTAAAACAATTATTGGTCATTCACACATATTCATTGGATGAAATAATCAATAAATAAAAGTTGAACCTAAAGAATTGAAATTGGGTGAAGACGTTCCCTTGAAAAAATTTGACAGCCTAACGACGTCACATTAAAATTCAGAAAATTATTTGATGAGATAAAAAAGGGAATCTCATCAACTGGATATAAATTTTACATAAATAAGGATATATAAGAACATATACCTACTTAATAAGATGTAAAATAAATACATAACAAAAAGAAGTCTCATATAAATAGGAGGGTGAATAGTTTCCTTACCGATTTGGTAACTTAAAAAAGACATATGCCATATGAAATAAGGATCATACAATGAAGTTGTAAATAATCATAAATGAGATTATATCACATAAAAAGTACACTCATGGGTAGTATATACACCACACAAAAGGAAATAATGGCAAATATAGCATGAATCTCACTGGAAAAAAAGTGAGACGAAACCCTTTACCATGTTGTAATCAACTAAGACGTATGACCCAAAGTTTATAACCCACAAATGAATCACATAATAACATAAATAAAATGAGAATCATGATAATATATATCAGATTCCAGTACACAATACACCACATGCAATGAATAAGTGGTGAACAATGTAAATCTCATGGAATTAAAAGTGAGATAAGAAAATCCTTTACAAAAATTCGACATCCTAACGGCGCCGCTTAAAAATTCTTAAAATGAATTGATAAGAGTAATAGAGGTTGTCTCATAAAATGAAAATAAAAATTACAGTATGGTTAATATTAAAGAACATCCGCCAACATAATAACATGGAGCATATATGAAATGACATAAAAGAGAGTACTTGAAAAGAAAGAGAGATGTCAGATCCCTTACCTCGCATCCGACTTGACTCGATCATTCTTTAATCTCCTAAATAATAAACTAATGTAAATTTATAGTTACTTAAGAACCCTTTTCAAGTTTATTTTCCTTTTATATAACTTATTACCATGTTATAAACATTATGTAATCATTTAAGTTAATATCGTTAATTTTGTCGATATTTGGTACTTTAGTAAAAAATGAACACCTTATATTTACATGTCGTCCATGTGGTCAAAGGTTCATTATATACAGAATGATATTCATGATTTGGATATCATATATATAATATATATCCATTATATACATGTTTTTATAATTGTACATAACATTTATAGGTAAGAAATGAAATGCACTGTTCCTGAAGATGGTAAGCCGTACGTACGCATGAATGCTACTTTCATTTCTATTTATTATTTTAATGGAAATAAAACATAATTATAAAAAGATATGTTATAATTAAACTATTATATCACATATTATATCACTAACTACATCCTTTATACATCCCAGATAAGGCATTAACGAATCAAATCACATTGAGGGGCCGGTAGTCCGCACATCCTCAAATGAGATTATCGTATTTACCCACTATGGAAACCAAAAAGTAATGATATAAATCAGAATTACAGAATCATAAGGAAATAATAAACATTATATATATCATATATAAATATAGTTCCATCATAATGGCCACCATGAGAGGCGGTAAGATGTAATTGAACAATCATTGTTTTGTGAGGTGTTAGTTTGCCATCCACAGAAAAATTATTTTCTTCATCCATTAGATGGAGTTGTGTGTATGTTTAGTTAGAATATTTCTCATAAAAAAGTTATTATATTGAGTATACTGGTGTTGTTACAAAATAAAGTAAATAAAAAGTGTTTAGGGGTTGGAGAAGTAAAATAAAAGAAAACAATTTAAGAGAAACATTTACCTTTATTTTGGGAAACTCCCTTTAGTTTGAACCAAATGACTTCTCGAAGTGATTTTTGACTAAATTAAGGCTTCTATTAGGAGGATAGGGATGTTGAGAGATTAATTGGGCAGAGTTTGGACGAGCCAAATGGATTGAGAGGTGTAAGGAATTGGATAGAAGTGGTCTCCTTTTATAAAGGGGAGGAGGGGCTCTTTAGGAAAGTGTGAAAGTATTATTTTATAATATAATGATATTCGGTTTCTAATGGTCCAAAAATCATTATAGTCGAAGATAAGATGAGTCATGGTCGAAATAAAATCATCCAATCAGAATTTGACATGTTTTGGATAATATTGTAAGCATTATAATCTTATTTATTTAAATCATTTCTTAATGAGGTAAAACCTGCATCATTATTATGTCATTTATAATTTAATTTATTTGTTGTCTATAAATTATATACGAATTACCATGATGTAGGAAATCTTTTCAGATTTCCAATTAATATTTATAGTAAAAAATATTCTGTATATATCACCATATAATAATTAATTACTAAAAGTTTTTTGTTTATGCCTATCCTGCCTTTACATTAAATTAATTAGTCTAAATTGTCATTTTCACTACCAAGTGTCTTAATGGGGCCCTAAAATCGACCCAAATATGACCATTGTCGTTAATGACTCAACCAATAAGTGTTTGACAAGTGTTAAGGTAATTTGGAATAATTATATTATACTCTTACCCTTGAATTACCTTATTTACCTTTAACCGCGGTAAATAATAGTCAAAAGTTACTATTCACCAAAAATTATTTTCATCTTAATGAACCACATTTTATTTATTTATAACAACCATGTATGTAGGTTTTTAGAAATTAAATTCATAGAAGTGGTAAAATTTCATTTAAATGAAAAAGTCAGTTTTTTTAACTACCACTAAGTGGTGTCACTATTTATAAAAAATTAATGTTTTTCAGAAAAATACAAAGAATTCAGCCGAAGCATTATTTGATAGTCCGAATTGAAAATTGATGTCTATTTTTCCAAATTCAAAACATATTAGTATATTTATTTAATATAAAAATTAATTCCCATTGATAAAAGAAATAGCGTGTTTTTAAGAAACAAAAACTATTAAAAGATCGACACTTGATTAAGTCCAATTTTGAAGTGAAATTAATTATAATGACCAACATTGGATTAAATGGTAAAAATACATTTCAATTTCACTTTAAAACCAATTAAAAGTATAATATAACCATTTAAATAAATTAGATAAAAAGGAACTTTTGAATTAAAATACAGTATTTTTCACTATATATTAAAAAATGAACATTATCAAAAAAAACCAAAAAATTACCCAAAGTAAAATTTGATGTCACCATTACAAAGAAAGACTATATTTGGTCAATTATAATGTATTAAAGTGAAAAAACTATATTTAAAATGGTTTTTCCATTAAAAGGCGGCAAATCGGCATTTTAATTTAAATTATGCTTAAAATTAGATTCATTCATATTTTAAGACTATAACTTTTTATTGTATAAATGTAAATACATTTAAAAATAATGTATAATAATATTTTATATTATTTCATTCATTCCCGCCAATACAATGGCTAGGAGTTAACTATAATTTAAAATAATAATATAATATTATTAGTGTGCAACGTAAGATTCAAAAGAAACATGTTGTTGCGTATCAGGTACGCTATCGAACATAGCAACCCATTTAAAGTAAAATTAATATTTAATTCACAAATATTAATAAATATGAAATATGTCTTAATCTTTATTTACCTGGGTTGTTACAGAGACCCTGGGGATTTCATGGATTTCTATTCTGATAGGACTACTCTAACTTATATACTCATGTCTGTGTTGTGTTTATCTTTATATTTTTTTGGGTGAGGAATTAATTATCCTAATTACATCGGTTCTACACTACATTTCATGATGTGTATATCATTGATATGGAATTGATTTGGTGGAGCATTATGTGTTTTTCCTAGAACAATATGATGCAACCCATGCCCATATCATTTTGTTATGGAATTAATATAGACCAAAATATCACTCAAACATTGGAATATTTATTAAACCTATGGAATCTATGAGGTATTTCATATAATAAAATTGACATGTAAAGGTTACTTTATGTGATCTAGCTAACATGTCAAGTTGTCTTCAAGAGATCAGAATCCCTATCAATATTAATTTTTTCTAATCATGGGAGACTTATCTGGGGCCCTTCGTAAGATAAAACAGGCCTCTTAAAGGCATCATAATGAAGAAACATTTATGATAAAGAGACTTCACCGAATCAATGAGTTTATCACAAGGGTAATATAACCCCATTCTGAGGAAATGTAGTTTAACATGGCCTCATATCATGGGGCCATATATTTCATCCGTTATCCATTATTTTAAAGTAATTTATATCGTTTCCCATTTATTTTCCTTCTTATGACAACATGATTGATAATGAATCTTTTCATAGTTCACAACTATTTTCATGTATCATCATTCATCTTTTTAATGACATGTCATGTTATAGAATAGTCATGTCGAAGGGCCTTTAAATGATTAAAGTGACATTACAAAAATTATTCACATTGAATGAATATGATAAAATAATTGATCTCATGAGTTCATTGAACTGACCATGAAAGTCATATAATCCCTTCATTTGATGTTTATTGGAATATCCATTAGATAAATCGTTCATCCATTTAGAATTTATTTCATAAGGGTCATTTGGTGGTTGTCAGGTGTCCACTGGTTTACATTTCATGTGATCATTGTAACTCATCATGAAGGCTAAAAATGATGAAAATGACCTATTAGAGGGGATTCTTAGGATCATCCATATATCTTGTGAAGTGAATGATTTATCCAGGAGATGTTCCTTGATTCATGTGATCATGTGTCTTTTTATGGGTCATGAAACTAGTGAATCATAGCTGTTAGATCTTCATGTTTCCATAATGTTTCTTTCATTCTGTTTTTAGAGAAAAAATACCTATTAATTTGGAATTCTTATTTTTTATCCATCAATTGTATATTGTAAATATTGGTGGATATTTCATTACCTATAATAAAAATGACATTAAGAACCTTAAATATTAAATCAAATTATTTAAAACTCAACCAAATTTGAATTAATATACCATAAGTCCTACAAAAAACTTACTAATATAAACAACCATTTGATATATTACTCCCCTTATTAATCAATATTATTTACAATTAAATAAAATAATAATAGTAGTGTTTATTTTCTACCTTATTCAAAACAATTTCCACAGATATCTTATGGTCTATTCAAATATTAAATTTCAATGTATGTGCTGAGGCTCTAAACGTTCAAAAAAATACCCAATATAATATATTCCCCAAATGACTATAATTGTTCAATAAAAAATTGAAAAATAAATATTATCCACATTGCCACTAATATCATTTATTACAAATCCATCATTCACAAAACATCCACACATCCCAAATAGAAATGGTTTCTTAATGTACATCAAACCAATATAAGGGTGAAAATTTTATTACCCTACATGAAAATAAGGACTACTTACACTGATGGAGTTGATAATGACTTTTATAAGACCATAAATGTTATGATGGAAGATAATTATTTATTAAAGTTAAAGACTAGTTCTATTATACTAATAATAATGATCTTTTTATATAATATATATTTTTAATTAATTTTATTTTTAGAGGTGAGGTGGGAAACTATGTGATCATGATGATCATAATGATGTAGATTTTATTTTCGGAATTAATACAATAATTTCATTTTTGAAATTTATAAACATGATGATATCTGCTCTCAACTAGAGATCTAAATTCCTCTAATGCAGTAATTATATCATCCTCATTGGGCCGTATTTCATAAGGGATGATAACCATTCTATATCCTTACTACTTCATTCACCCTCACATATCTAGGGTAATATTAAAATAAAATAAAACTGTCACTTATTGGGACATATTAATTTAAAAAATAATAAAATTTTCATTTGTATAAATATGTCTCATACCATAAATTATTATGAACCATCTATATAAATCTCTAATATATGTGAATTTAAATTCCATGGAAGTGGTCTATATGAGATAGCATAAAAGATATATTGTTTCATATTATTTTTCACCAAACTACTTGGGTTTTGGTCATATTTATTGGGATATATTGGAAATCTTTTCAATGGGATCGTTATTAATTCATCAACAACCATCGCCTATCAAGAATATATTAAACTTCAGATCCGCAAGCATTGTTAGATTAAGACAAAAATATTCCAAACTAATAACTACTAATAATTCAAATAATGTCTAAAAACAATAATAAAGAATGAATAAAAAATAAATTCTTGGTTTTGGATCCTCTAATAAAATAAATTTGATGGGGAGGCGTTGCCCCCTATAAAAACATGGGAATGATTAATTAATAAAATTTAAATCAATAATAGAATATTAGTGTAAGTAATATGATCTCCAAAATTGAGATATGAGTCCATAATCCCATCATATCAACCAAAATAAAATAAAAATAGTAACTACATAGAATAAAAAATGATCACTTGACTTTTTAATGTAATTCTCCAATGAAGGATATGTCAAACCGTCACATACATAGCAATACATCTAGGATGCTTCCATTGGATGAAATTGAAACCAATATGTCATATAATTCATTATATAGTGGTTTATATAAATAAAATATCAAAAACAACATTTCCAATGACACCATAAAAATTTTATTGGAAATAGAAATGATGAACCCAAAATATTTATTTTAATAATGAATATAATAGGTAGATCTCTTCCAAATAATAGTAGACTATAAAAAATGATTATCATGGATGGAAAAATAATGAGGGTTTAAATTTTTGATACTTTATCTCACAAAAGTATCAATATAAAATATTACCCTTTCATCCAAACTAATGGAACAATCCAATTGAAATGATAATTACATGTATGTTTCAAAATATTAATCCCCCATGATCACAAAAATATCAGATCTCATATATTTTCTTCAGTGACATGTCGTTGAAGAATTTTTGAGGCAGTATTAGTTCCACAAGACTATCCCCATATTCGAGGTTGTAGTGGCGATCATCTAGGATATAAAATATCATTGGTTACCTGATAAATAGTGGATGAGTACACAAATGATACTAGAACTTATGAACACAGTAAAAAACAGTGGTATCCTCTAATCAAAGAAAGAAAAAATGTAAATCCATTATCACTGTGATATTGAATAATATTTTAATCATGAGTTTATCTATACTCAAAAATAACATTGTATGGATCTTTTCTAACACAACCACAAATAATGATACATAACTGAGACACCATCAGAACCTACGAATGGTTCTATTGAAGAGTTCATATCTCCTGTCACCCATTCTCGGTTTCCAATGTGATATATTTGAGGAAATTAGTATACCATATATAGGGAATAATCTTAAATCCCTATACATTATAATACCTAAATCAAAAAACAATGGAGTAAACAAATGTTTAGTCTTATTCCCTTATTCAGTCACATAATATTTTACAACTTAGCACGGAATCATATGGTGATATAAGCTAATATATCACAACATCCATCAATGGGATAGATCATATTCCCACCAAATCATATGGATACTATTTTAATTTAATGGTATTGAATATATGGTTGCGGTTGGAACATATCCATAGTAGTATTAAATATTATCTAATAATACAATACACGAAACTTAATCCTATAAAAATCTTATAGTAACAAAAGAGGGTTATGATTACATTCAGTCATTCACCTTGTGAGATTGCAGAACGTCATAGATGTTGTTTTAATAGATGACTCCCAACAATATAACCTAATGAGAAATTTGGAAAATTAATATATTACTACTAAGACCAATGTTGATGAATCTCATAAGTTAATCCTGGAAGCTAAAAAGGAGTTGTATGACAATACCACTCCCATTCATCTGTATTATCAATAAACTATGATGTAAAATTAATATCAAGATTAGGCTAATAATAATATATAAATTAAAGCTAACCAATTCATTCCAACATCAACAAATGATTAGGATCATAATTCATTCATCTCAACTACCAATCACTAATTTATTAGGACATTTTATATTGACTATGACCGTAATCCTATTCCTCATCAATTCAAGGTGGGTAGGTGACATATAATAGTGGTATACTTAATAAATCCCCAAACAAATTCCATCTATAATTAGACCCAACTATATAATCTGATGTCCAGTAATGTGTAGGAGTATTTACACATCCTATCACATTATATTCATCTGTATATTATTAGATTAATACATGAGTCATCCAAAAAGGGTCAAGTATATAATGGTTGATATGCACAATTACACACTTCAACTACTCCACAATGACTGCCTAGATGGGAATCCCATAGAGGGTAATTTACAACTGAAGAAAAATCCCATTATCCAATACTAATTTACTATTATGTTGATGACCATCATTAATATCATTTTATTTTTAACATGTTATTTTAAAACTTATCATCAAAAATGGGATGGAACTATAGTAAATAGTGTCCTCTATGTGATAACATATATAACAGTCATGAGAACAATTCTCAAGATGTAAAACCTGTAAATCCTCATCACATATAAAATATAAATTAATAAAGCGTCCTTCCAAGGATTTTGAATCTTTCACTTTTCACCATGGAGGTCCTTTGATAATCCTGGAGTTCATCAGGACACAAGTATACTATTCATCAACCAACATGAGTATATTATTGAGGGGTTGAACCCAAAGTAAGGAAAAAAAAGATGTTTGAGTGACCTTGTTTTTCAAAATAAACACTATTGAAGATAGGGATTAAATTAAATATTTCATAATTATCTTTTTAAATGACAAAAAAATAGTGAGGTAGTATTTTTTCTTTAAAAAACTGATTGATAATGGCACAAGAAGAAATGTTAAGGTTAATAGATAAAGAAGATTGCTCAGAGAAATTAACACTATTAGCTTAAGGTATTAAATATTCATAAAAACATTCTAATTGAATTCACATCCTTGAAATAAGGTAAGGTCTCTCTCCCTCAGATGAGGAGTAGTCAAAAAGAAAATTGAATATTGGATTTCCTCAGTTTTGGAAACATCAAATTGTGATAAATTTTTTGAAGTAAATGAAATCATATGAAATATCACTATTTATTTTTGATGTTTTTTAAAAATACATTGGAATAATTGAATCAAAAACCAATATCAAGGAATGTTCGTGTGAATATTAAATAATGTTCAAGCGGTGAAAAAAATTACTCAATATGAAATTAAATATACTTATCATATTATGTTTGACGCTTTGATTAAAGAATTATGTGAAGAGGATGGAGTAAATAAACTACAGAAATTAAATTCTCTGAACTAAATAGAATTATTTCTAAATCATTGAAAAATCATGATCTCACAAATTCAATTAATATATAATGAAAATACTAAGAGAGTAATAAATGATCACCCTCTATAATGGTGATCACCATATTCATTTTTCATTTCACCACTAGCGTATCTCCACTAATATTTCATTATATTTATCCATGTATCTTTATCAAAACCCCAAAACTAACTCGTTCAGGCTGTTGGATTAATCTGGTCATGATTATCTGTTGTGTGTGTATCTATATAATTAAAAACAGAGAAATTAAAACATTTTTTACAAAATAAAAATAATTAATTTATATATTTAGTTTGTGATGATAAAAATTAAATGGCTAGAGTAAATATTAAAATTATAAATTTATCAGTAATTATTATTATTTAAAATATTTCATTTCTTTGAAACATATATTAGTTATTATTATTTATGATTAGTTAAATTATTTGTTAATATTATTAATATTGAAATTTTTATTACATTAATTATATGTCATTATTTAATTAAGATTCTAAATTAATAAATATTAATATTATTAAATTTTAATATTAATGTAATTAATATTAATAAGTATATTATTATAATTTTTTTAAAATTATTAGGTTTTAGTGTAGATTATGGTTTATTCAATTTAATTTATTATTTTATTTTATTTATTTATTTTAGTTTGGTTATTAATTTTATTTATAATAATTATTATTAATATTATTTATTAAAATATTTTTGTTATTTTTATTATTATTATTAATTATATATTTAATTTAATTTAATTATTATATTATTTTTAACTCCCCCTTTTTCATCTTCTCTATGTGGGTGGGGGGGGGGGGGGTTGTGTCTTCTTGGAGAAGCCTGAGTAGAGGAACGAGATGTGGCAGTTCATCTATATGAAATGGCAGCAATGGCCATCAGTTTCTTATGGTGACTTCATTTATCCTTGATGAAACTAATATTAGTCAATATACTATTGTAGTAATGGTGGTGGGCATCTTGCAGTGGAAGCAAGTTAGTTGATTGGTGTGTATATTTCATATCATTTCATTACAGGCCTTAATATGAGTCTGGCTTAATTGTTTCATTCAAATTTAGGTTGATGAAGGTCATAAATGGTAGATTTATTTATTTCAACTATTTTAGTGAGCAGTTTTACGGAATAATAGTGGTCAGTTTTTTTCATGGGGCACGAAAGAGTTTAGGGAGTCACCGCTTGTCCTTATGAAGAATCGATGAAGTTGATGGAGTTATGTGAAAAGTGAGGAAAATGATATGGTGGTATTTCAATGCGGTGGCAAGTCACCAAATCCAGTTGTGGTAGTTTGTCATGAGTGTGTGGATGAAGTTGTTGGCTGGTTTTATCACTTGTGGCTATGCCTCATTTATGGTGGTAGAAAAAACAAAATGGAGGGAAATTTCAATGGTGGTGGTGGAAAATAAATACTTGGAAGCATCACCGTCAAGTTTGTGGTCTGTGGATGATGCACTATCAGGATGCTAGAAGTGCATGGATGAGGCACCAATAATATTGTAGTGGTGACCATTTTTTAATGTTGAGTTCCATTGGAGGAGGGTTGGTGGTTTATGGAAATGTTGTCTGGTGGTATGTCAAGATGCTATTGGGTCAGCGGTGTCTCACTATGACTCTGTAATTTATATGTAGAAAAAAATTTAATTTCATTGAAATAAAAAAAATAAATGTATTAATAAAAACATTAGACAATTTAATAATAAATAAATTCAAAATATAAAACTAAAAAGTAAAATAAAAAAAATAAACCATAACAAAAAATAAATAAATATCTAAATTGATTCTCAATTTATAAAATGATTTAATAAATTAAATAATTAAATTATTTATGTTAATTAGATTAAATAGTTAAAATTATAATTAATTTTCAATTTCATTAAGAAAAAATAATTGAAAAATTGATAATTAAAATTATTTATTATGTTAATAAAATTATAATAAACTAATTATTTGATTAGTTGAAAAAATAAACGAAAAAATTATGATTACATTGTAATATCGAATTGGATCATAAAAAGTATTTAAAGAATAAAATCATAGAAAATAATGTAAACCCATATTTATAAATTTAATTGTTGAAAATAAAAAATTTATTATAAAAATACACTATTTCAAAAATTAAATTATGTTATTAGAAAAGTAAATATAATTATAAAAAAACAAAAAAATATTTAAATGATTAAAAACATAAATAAAACATGTGGGAAATCATGTGATTTTTTTCCACATCATCCTATCCATGGAATCCTTTGTGAAAGCGATCATTGAATTATCATCTCACTTTGATAAGAATTTCACTCACTTTTTAACAATACCATGACCACTGATTATTATAAAGTGATTCCTATGTGAAAAAGGAACATATCATCAATTTTCACCACATTAAATATTGATATCATAACTCCAAATTAAGATATTATAAGGAAACATGCATTATCTAGGGCACCATTATATAACATACCTCATAATTATATGTATTAAATTTTAATCACTCCAATTACGCTACAATTGGTAGTTGGTAAATGACCACATTGTTTGGTTCAGATAGAGGTATCTCTTTTTTAAGTTGTGTGGAATGTAAATATATTGATAAAATATATATCCAAAAACAATATAATTGTTATGTTTTGGGAAATAAATACATTTGAGTTTAAAATTATGAAATAGTTTTTATATAATTACATATATTATCTTCATTTTAATTAATTTATGTCATGTAACCATTGGATGGAGAGATATATGTCTTATAGAGAGTAAAACCAAAATATTATGTTAATCAATGAACTCAATAAAAAAACTTAATTGGTTTTATTTTCATATTCTAGAAACCCAAAATATAGAATAATTTTAGAGACAACCACTTCATGAATTCCATACTAATATGAAACCTCATTTCAATCTATCCTATAATTCCCCTTTAGATGTACATATAAAATATTGGGGTAAGTATGTGTCACATTATTTCACAATACAACCCTGCTAGAAGAGTCCTACCAGAATTATAGTTCATTATATAATCAGAATAGTACAAATATATGGACAATTGTCTACAACCAATTCATAGTATTTTCTATAGAATTACACTACCTCCAAATCATCAAAACTATATACCCTAAATCTTTAGGAAATATTGAATTTTTCAATTCATGATTTAAAAATGGTGGATTAGTTTTAAAATTTTGTGATATTTAAACATCCATTATAATGTACCCATTTATATTTATTAGGTTTGGCCATGAATGATCTCGGCATATGTTTCATTAAAGGATAATATCTCAGAATATACAAATTCTGGTTATGATAATTTGCACAATGCAAATATCTTAGAATATATAGAAAATAGGTCTGGAGGCAATTGTAATAATATTACATCCACCACCCCTTGAGGATATAAAAAACCTACTGAATTTTAAAATTATTGTTTGAATAGTCATGTAACCCCATAGATTTTTGTTGATTTGAAATTATACAATCACCCCTCCTCTACTAGGGGATTCATTTTTTTAATGATTGGGATACATTTCACATGTGTCAACCTCTTAATTTCAAAATATTATTAGCATTCCATTTTCATAATGGTAAAAATAAATGAACCTAAATGTCTATTACCTTAGGATCAAGCCCTATATACAACATCTAAAGTAACAATTAATGTGAATTATGATTCCCCAAAGAGATTATAAGTCCATATAACTTAGTAAAAATTTGAATAGAAATGAATATTTTACCTATTATATATAATAATATCAGTATAATTCGATATATATATTTATAATTTACAAAATAAATGATTACTTATGTAATAGTATATCTATGTAAATCAGCCCTATGTAGTGACTCATAACATGATGTAAAAAATGAAAATAAATATTGATACATATATTTATGGAAATATTTTCCATGTTTTATTTTATTGAATTCTGTATCTAAATAATGAATATTTAAAATTATAAACCATATATATTTGTTATATATTTTTTTTCAAGAAACATTTGATATGTGAAGAAGGAAAAAAATAGAATAAAATATGAGTTGAATGATAGTTTGCTACATGGGAGAAGGGAAGTGGCAGGACACCAGAATGTTGAGAGAGAAGAAAGTTAAAAACTGATGAAAAATGCATTACACATTGTGTACCATACGTACACATCCTAACCATATCATACGAGGCAGATCTACACTAGACAAGACATGATGATAGAACACACTGTGAAATTTATGTAAACATCATGTAGCACTCGTACAAGATGTGACAAAAGTAAAATATGCATAATATATTTTAATGGATTCAACGTGATTGAGGAAAAATTGGATCTGAGGCACACATCTTGTACCCCAGGTACACATCGTTAGGACGACGATTCATAGAGAAGATACAGTCGATAGACACCTTAGGATTTCATGAAAACAAATGCATATAAATTGGACCCATGTCCAAATAGTTTATGCAATCTAGACAAGGAAAGACACTGGGAGCCAACAGATGAAGGTGTACCTCCTACTTCGACGCATATTTTATGATATTTTTTATAATATTTATCTATGAATTCATATTTTTTTCATGAGGGGGGGATTTAATAATGATTAGGAAAAAATGATAAAGGGGAATTTAAAGTAATAAGTATTTAATAATTAATTTCAATTTGTGTTGGGATTTCATATTTTCTCTTTAGTAAAATCTTATTATTAATTCTTCATGCATGATGATTATGAGCAGAGTTCAGGATTTTTTTAAATTCCATCATTGTACGTGAAAAATTCCTAGATTGAATACATTTATTTAATATAGGATATAGGGATTAGAATTTTACCATGACCATTGGGTTGGTCCTATCCATATGTTTAAATATGGTTTTGTGTTAACAATCCTTATTAATAAGAAGTACCTGGACAAGAGAAAATGTATGTTTGTGATAGAGTGCATTTTTAATGACCATTGAACTCTCATAGTCTGGATTCTGACGAATTCCTGATTGTTATTTAATCAATTTATACCCATCCAACTCATGAACCAGGATTCATTGCAGCTCGAAACCCATTTTTTATTGTCCTCTCCCCCACTTTTCAACAAATCCAATAATCTCTATCATAAATTTAGTTTCTTCAAATTTTAATGTAGTTTTGGTCTTTTTATGTAAATTGATATTTTCTATAACCTATCCTTGTGTGTTCGACCGCAGACTTTCATTATCTAATCTAACATGTAGTTTACTGATTTGTTTGATTTAGGTTATAAATTATTAAATTCGATAACCTGGTGGAAATTAATGACACTCATAGGGAGACCAAATAATAAAAAGATATAGATAGGAATAGAAATATCATTGAATCATTCATGGAATATTTTTTCACCTATAACTTAATTATGATTCAAAATATATGATCTCCTAAAAAATTAAAATTCAACCCGTTCTGGGGTTTTTATCCTAAGAAAAGTGAAATTATGTATTTTTGTACACCTAGAACCCATGGATACTAAAGGAACCAATTCAAAAGAAATTTCTTCTCAATATATGGATTATTTTTAAAGGCTCAATCCATAAAAAAATAAAGATATTAAGTAAAATATTAATATTTAGTAAAATCCTAGGATGTTGTAAATAATTCTACTCTAGTATTAAAAAAGAAGAGGAAGTTTCTCTTCCAATTTTAGCAGAGAAAAACCATATATATGTCTCAAAATATATAAGAATTGTTAACCTAATCTCAGAATCCAAAATTATAATGAATTCCCACCAATGGAGAACCAAAAGGATCAATGTTAGGTAAACTAACAACTACCATGTCATGATGTACATTAAAAAGAGATAAGGGTGGGTGGGTCATATTAGACCTCTCCCATAACCTCAACCTGATAATCTACTAATGAAATAATTTCCACAATGGTACGTGAATCATTTATATATAAAACTACACAATCATAGGTAAATAAAGGATAATGATAACTTGTCAAATTGTAAATGATTTATTACCCTTGGTTGGTGGACAAAAAATTTCCTCCACCCAACATTGTAGAGTCAGCCATTATAATATTTAACTACACTGGTTACCTAGAAATTAAAATCTCACATTTTTTATCTCCATATAATCTCATGGATGGATAAGTCAAAAAATTGAAATATAATCTTAGACGTTTTTTTGAAGAGACTCGAAGGAACATTATGTTTATTTTAAAAAAAATTACTTATAGGTTACATTATAGATTCAGATGACAATCCTCAAAATTTTATGAATTTATTTTTCTCAAATATAAGAACTATGATTGGTCTAAACCTCAAAAATTACATGTTTTAAAGGAATTAGAGGAATTTTTTATTAATTACAATATCATATTTTCTAAAATACATATTAATTATATAAATTTCATAAGATAATGCAGTACATATCTACATATACAATCTCTAAGATAATTTTAAATCACTACTAATCATTTTGAAATATCTCATTGGATTAAAAATTCTAGAAGCAATTTCATAATAAATTTATGTTTTATTTCTATGTATATGAGAAAACTATATGATTATTCAGAAAACATATTTATGTATAATTAAGAAATATGAAATATAAATAATCATACTCAAGATAGTGAAAAATCTAATCCTAAAACCTAATACCATAAATAACCATCCAACAAGTCCCCTTAAACAGTAGTGATATCAATAGAATCCCCACATGGAGGAATGAACATATCATCAACATCCATTTTTATAGGCCAAAAGAATAGTATTTACTTTTCCAAAATGAAAATGATCTAGGATACATCATTTTATATAAGCAGAGTCATTTTATGATTTCTATTGAGCCCATAAATGAAACATGGTTGGTGTCACCAGTCATTTGAAATACTACCCTTCCATTGGGTATTGAAATATATCATCCAATAGTCATTTTTCATCAATTATATACATTCAATAATAGTTTCTATTAGTAATTACTCCTTGGTAATAAGCAAAACATGGGTCACTAATATTTCTAATATCATAAATGAAGAATACATGGAATTTTAGGATGTATCATGAAAAATGGAATAGTTGTTTAATGAGTTCTTGACAATAATTTCAATTAATGAATTAATTAAAATCCTCATGGACCAGTTGTACTAAACTCTAACAGCCCCAATTCCACCAACATTAGCTGAAACATCACACTAAACATTAATGTCTTTCATTATTGATTATATATATACCCTAGAAAGGGTTTGTATTAAGAGATGAAACACATAACCATATGGACACAATGTTAGAATCTTTAGAAACTCCACCCATGATAATGAAAGGATGGGAACATCCCTAATAAGTAGATCTATCATAATAGGAATAATTCATATATGAAACAGTCAATTTCACCACCTTTTATGAACTAGTAATTTTTGAATGACATACATATGAACATAAAGTCCTAAAAAAATTGGAGATGATTAGAATGAGTCAAAGATTCCATGAATTTTGAGGAATAATATTTCAATATCAATCCTAAAATTCATTACATGTCTCAATTTATTCATCATTTGTTTTGATAAATTGAGAGATACACTCAAGTTTTCATAATAGGTGAGACAATTCAATCCTAATTTGTCCTAGCCTATTCAAACCCCATTATATTAGAAAATATATATTGAACAATAACCTATGTATATTAATTTTCTGAATGCATTTAGAGAATTTCATTACGACATTAAAAGAATGGACATGCTTATTAATTTGTCTTAGAGGTAGGGTTTATCAGCATTGACTACATTGAGCATTGAGACTCATATTGGGGAACAACGTCATGGTAGATAAAAGGCCGTTATCCAAAATTTACTGCATGTTTAATGATATCAATGTCATCCCAACCACGATGTAAATTATTGATGTCTATCTCCTTCAAATGGCGATATGAGAAGGATGCAATAGGCCTAACATAATCCATTATGGGTTTTAGGAAACTATTGAAACAACTGATATATAACATGTAGATATTGATCCCATGGATTGCTATAAGAATATTTCCATTATAGATAACGAATTACAAGAATTTATATAGTGGCATGTAATTCCATTTTACATTTCAATTATGTTATATACTATTGAAATCCATCGAATTCTCATGGATAATGAATCCCATATCATCCTCATATTAATATTATCTATGTGAAATTTGGACTACTATATGAAGAAGTGTCTACCGAAAATATGGTAATCCTTGGAGACAATAATATATAATAGAAAACTTCTAGATGATTCAATATCAGAATGTATTTTAGAGAAATAAACTCTTAATTTTAATTCATAGTCATTCTTTAGGGAAAATAATTATATTCATTATGGGTAAAATTATGGATTCATATGTAAATAGTATTTCATTTCTTATGCCCCCAATTCAATGAGTTTTATATTAACATATGTTTCATTGTTCAATGGGATTATTTTATCCCCCTAAATTATTATGAATCCTTATATATGGGTACTATAATTTACAAACGTGATGGTATATATCTAATTATTTTTAATGACTATAAAATTACATCCACCAATGGCATGGAAATCACTCCTACCAACCCATTGGTTGTGATCATTGAAGAATATTTTTTTTCTATTAATTATAATTAAGAAATGATTTAAAATAAGTAATTTTATAAGGATAATTGATTTAGTCCAGTCATTTAGATATTGTTACTGCTAAAATAATATTCACATAGGCAAGTGGTGTGAAATTTTGATATGAATTATAAAGCCCTAGATGTAGGTGATGCATCTAAATTTTTGGATTATAGAGATTTTTTTAACCTCATCATTTTTGTTACCCATGTATTCCTCTTCATCATCTCTAATATATTATAATTCCCAAAACACTTGATGTTAGTATAAATTGTGTACTCGATGATTTTATGATAGAGTATAGTAATGTTAAGAAATATGATGGTTAGTATAGAATCAAAAAAACCAATTTAAAAAATATTGAAATATATTCATAATTCAAAAGAAATGAATATTCCCCCTTGCCTTCCAATTTTGATGACATCGAGAATAAATCACATAATGGTGATCATAAATGATTCCCTTACAACATTAGATGAAAGTGTCTCTACCATGATCAATGACCACTGAAAAGGAAACCTTGGTCTAGAAGATGATACACAATATAAATTGTTCATAGTATCTACGTAGATTGAATTTTACAATATATATATATATATATATCCTTCATAATGAAAAACCACGATATGTTCACATGGAATTATATATAACATTCTAGTTTATATCTAATTGGGTAGACCCACATTCTAGTCCTATTATATGATAATAAAAGATTCAAATATGTATTCAAAAGGATTCACACATTCCACTCCACTATGGTAAAATATTTATTTGATAGTGATGCTAAATAAATATATATATATCCATGTCGTTCAATATGAGAAATGGATCAATATCATCATCCACAATAAGAAAATCAATTACTATATTATTTTTTTCATCAAATTTAATGATCTTAATAGGAATTTATAAAATAATTATATTCAAACCATCATTATAAAACTTTTGAGAAATAAAAGAATACATTTCCATTACCTACCATTTATGGATGAGTACATAGGCTAACACCAGAATTGCATGTCCCCTAATGATGAATACACTATCTATTTTAGATATTTCCATGGGGTGTTCTACCATTAGGTTTTGTGCTTCTCTTTGAAAAATATAGGTTCCAAATATCATATATAATACACCACATTTTAATGATCCTTAATGGAATGATCAATATATGTTATATTGATGATATGTTGGACAAATATAGGAAATGATTTTTCATTATTGATAAGCCTGAAATAGTATGCATCAAACCAAAATGACACAACATAACAATAAACTAAATTAAATGTTTTTCTATGTCATTATATGGAAATTCCTCAACATTATAGTATTAAACCACGGAATCAAATTTTTACTCTAAATGAAAAGATACATTGTTCAAATTAAACCTTTTCAAAACCATAAATAAATGTGAATATCATGAATATTTCTCAGTTACATCAAGAATTTAATAGGAAATGTTACTAGAAATTTAAACCCCTTTTTGAATGTAATTATGAAATCAGATACCTTATAATGGTATGAAGACCATAAGGAATATTTTGAAAATATCATGAAATTTATTCTACACCAACTAGTACTAGTTATTATAGTATATGGTAAAGAAATTCTTTTATATATTTACCACATAGAGATCTCTTGAACACAATAATTAATTAAAAGGATTATTTTAGAGAAATAGATCTTTACAACCTCTATAGGCAAATACTAGTGATATAGACTCAAATAATTACATTGTGATAATTTTATCATGTTAATTGTTGTAGTACAAATGTTATGGCACTACTCCCAAAACCTTGAGGACTTTTTAGTCCCCCATATGGATTTTTCAATGGACATACCCAACCATACAATACTCACTAGATACATAGATCAATGAGACATTATATTTTTACCTTTTTATATTTATTTTATGTTGCAAAATTACGTCAATAGGTATGGGATCTCAAATTTTCTTATAGCACACCCTATTGAACATATCCTACATGGAAATAACATGATCCAAGATGAAGAGGTTTTCTATAAATATGAAACTCTACAAATGTGGGATATATATTTCTATGACACATATCAGTGGAAGAATAGGAAAATAATTGAGAAACTAATTCTCAATATAGTGGGAATAGAAACAATCTCCATCTCTATTTCTTATGCGATTTTACCATATTCTTTCACATTATCATAAGACAACACTAACTACAAAGTAGAATGCCACTTTCTCATAAATATAAGAGTTTTACATAAAAATTATTATATCCCATTTATATGATATATATGGTGTATAGTTAGTTATAATGTATGTTAAGTGAGAATATTTCATTAACAATGAAGAGTGGGCTCGTCTACCTGATTTCATAAGATGGTTTACGGTAGAAATCACTTTCATTCCAAGTATGACTCGTAAATTTATTTCCAAAAATATATATGTTAAGATAATTTTTATAATAAATTATAGGTGCTTTCCAATCCTTATAAATATGACACATTTATCCATATATTACACCAATGTGTTGTCTTCCAATTCATCATTAATGACATGGAGAAAATCAATATTGTAAAACATTTTCCCCAAAATGATAATTTGATAATAGTAAGAATTGAAACCCCTACTAGGTAGATTCCCCCAATAATAAACCATACCCGTAGTGGAATTATACCATCTGGGTAGGTTAATGAGAAATATATTTTATGTGGTATGACAAAAAATTCAATTACAATGGATGAAATGAATAGAAATTCTTATTAGGACAATGTTTTGATTGGAACATCAGTATATTAATTAATGAGGTCATCACTATTATTAATTATGTGAAAATAGGCACCTATAGAACTCATAAATCAGTGACTACGATATCTCATCAAATCATGAGGATTGGCTATTTTTAGTAAATGTTGACAAAAGGTTATAAGGAATTCCCAGTGAATTGTCATGGTTATCAGATTCAATTCCCTGATGGCCTCAATTTTAATTTATTTTTGGATAAATGTCCTTTTACAGAAAAAGGGGGAAACATCACATGACATTAAAGAAATAGTTAAATAAACATAACCCATTACTAATACAATACTACTAAAAATGACCCTCCCCAACATCAACATCATTATTCAAAGACTCCACCAAAGCATGTCTACTCAGCAAGTTGTCTCGTGAAAATATACGCCATCCTAGTACTAAGGTCTAGGCCATAACTTATCAATATTTTATATCAAAATAGCCATGAATAGGGTTACTACTTTCTCTAAGTCCTCATTGGATTAATTTACTTATAGAATATATTGACCAATATATCATCCCAAAAATAAAAACCACCAAATGATAAAATGACTCAACATTACCAACTATTATGTTCTTACATAAAACAATACTAGATAACATGAGATCCTCCATAACAAAGTATCATCTCCACTACCTAAAACTCCCATTCCAATAATCAAACACCAGAAAAACATAAAACAATCCAATTTCAACAACCAAATTTTGAAGCCTAA
Source organism: Viscum album (assembly GCA_963277665.1). Lineage (NCBI taxonomy): Eukaryota > Viridiplantae > Streptophyta > Magnoliopsida > Santalales > Viscaceae > Viscum > Viscum album. Next base: position 553,985,338 of record OY728146.1, read on the forward strand.
AGTAACCAAACCAGTGTAAAATGTGATGAAAAATACACTCAACACACCACGTCCCTCCACTTCCATGTCTGATAGTTCCACTACCAAGAACGACCTCCATAGATGCCAAAATATCAACACCATGATGCCAAATAGAGGAAGAAATTTCATTGAACCCTCTTATGCAGAACACCAAGATCAAAAAATAATCAGATTCACTCACTCCAAAATAAACACCAAAGCATCTTATCCATTGTAAAGATAAACTCTTCTATAGATCAAAAACAAAATCCTCAAAACCTTTTCACTGCTTCACCGTCACTCAATGATTCACAACAAACACAACTAGAAAACAAAAATACAACATTTCAAAGAACCCAACTCCAACAACACTCTCCCTCAAGTCTAATTGAAATAACATCCAAATCTACCATAAGAGAATACGCGTCCAGATATTTGTGCTCTAAATGAACAAACACCAAACACTAAATAAAATAAGGTAGAATCAAAAACCATAACTATAGTTCCTATATAATACCTCATCACAATCCAATATCATTCCTTATTGTGCTATTCGGGTAGCTCATGATGACCCCGATGCAACCCAATGAACATCTGGAGAGGAACCGACTCCCTCGGGCTGTAGAAGCTACATCTCAGCAATTGGACCAGCATTTCGCCTCTATGGAATCCTTATGAAACAAAAAATTAGTTGAGCAATAATTAGGAAAATAATAATGTAAAACACCAAGATGACTGATTCCCTGATGTCGCATGGCACCGTCGTTGAAAATATGTTTTAATATCATCTCTAAGACACCAGAGTTTCTACATGATTCTATTTACAATATGCCAAATTACGTATGGGGAAATGATATCAAGGGTCATACCATTCACTAAAATAGATTTATTTTGGATAATTAGTAGTTCTACTAGTTTCACAAACAAATGGTTAATGGAAATATCCTTCAATAAATTCAAACATTGAGAATCCATAACATCTTGATGTTAAAAATTATCAACATATTTGGGGTCTCCCAGAAAATAATAATTGTCAATGAAAAAAATTTCTATAATTTTGAGTTAAATATGATATATATGTAGTAAAAAATTTATTCAATGAACTAATAAGACTATAATGTAGAGAAAAAATGATTGATACAAGAAATTTAAAATACTTATAGAAATATCCTATAAAAGTTGGTTAAAAAAATAAGAAGTATTATCTAGCCAAACTCCTGCATTCCTTATGAATTTATCTCAATACAAATCATATTTCGAAACAACTTACCCAATATTTTCATATCTACATTACCTATTATGTGCTACCCATGATGATTAAATTTTCCGTACAATGTATTTTTCTATATAGAATTATATCAAAAAATTATAAATACGAGAAGTTATTTTATGAGTAATTTTTTGTTAATGAGTCGAATTTTTTCACTATATATGACCTAGAAATCATTTAGACTCATATTTAATAGGACATAAATAATAAATTTGAACTCATACCTTTTCTCAAAGGATTAATGTTATTAGCTCTCATAACTATGATGACACCCAAAAGGAGTACAGTAATACTATAACAAAATTATGAAGGATATCATTCAATAAAAAACATATATTATAATTTATATTACTCTATAATAATTACCAATGAAATACATAATATAGTTAAATCTTGTAAAAGGATCATAATGAAATAATTTTTAGGATATTTATTGTAGCTTTTATAGTCATAGATTAAATTCTTTAAATCTAAATGTATATCATCTTGTTTTCATGATATAACACAATGGAACATAATAAAAGTTATATAAATTAACCTAAATTTTATTTCATAATTATCACATTTAGAAAAAATTAATAACAACATCCTATTATCATTATATAAAACAATATGAGATCATCCATTCAGAGTGTTGTTAAATTTTACGACCCTCGTCATCATTTGAGAGTATATTTTAAAATTAGCACTGAAAAATCATACATCAAAATTAATAAATATGTATATCATTATTATCACTATTATGGGGTTTTTAATGAATTATTAGATACCTACCTTGGGCCCATATATGGTTAGAAAACTACCAATACCATTTTTCATCATTAGTATTTCCTTATATACATGAATAATTTAGCACTGTGTTTTAAAAAACACAAAAATGTCCCATAACTATATACATGATAAATTTACATAGTATATTTCAGCAAATAATTCAATTTTAATGAACATATATTTAGAACCATTCCCAACTATCATCCATAAAATCCATCTCTATGAATAGTTTCTTCAAGAACTATAAGAACAATGAATTCTATTTCATTCTAAAACATAGTGACAGTTGGGATCACCTTTCTTAGACCCAACCATAGGTTTTCTGTAAAACCAAACTATTTATCTTAGTACCATGTTTTCAATAACCCTTCCATGTATGTCTTCAATTATTGAAATGATCCTCCATAAGCTAATCAATCTTTTTTGGTGTGACCCTAGTCATAGCCCTAAGGAATTTGGTCAGTGTTTCATTAGATTGATCTATTTGACACTATCCAAGATGAATGAAAAAAATAAGAATCCTTTGCGACATCATGAAAGACATTAAAATACTATGAATAACCTCTCTATCAAGGATTTAATTAATTTCATGCGACCCATATATTTGATACAATTATTTGTCTGTGGCCTCAAATTGTCATTATCCTATATTAATTTAAACATTTTTTATTAAGTATGATGTATTTTTCTCTTATTTGATCTCCCAAAACATAAATAGTGACACCCATATAATATATCATTATCCCATCGATGATTTTATATTACCCATGAACCATTCATCAATTCCTATGTTATATATTTGGGTATTATTTTTCATAATAACAAAAAATATAGAATGAAAATGTACTTATATTTTACATTTTCTAATTTATTTTACTCTTATGAAAGGCATTTTATATCATTGTCATCCCTTATTTCTAAAACTAACATTGAATCAAGTGATACTAGAGGACTTTAGGAATCTCAATGGATAACATGAATGAGGTGAACCAATTTTAGATGATAAGGAGTTATAACATGATCACATGATGATAAAATACATAACATAAATTCTATCATACAAAAGTTAAAAAAATATTTGCGATGGAATATTGGTGCGAACCTTCTATTACACAATATCCATTTCAATATAATATAATTTTGTTTATTAATACATATTTATTAAAAATTACTATCCTCCTAAAGTAATTATATAATCATTGCTTCCATATATCAAAAGATTTTTAGTTATTTCCAAATACCACATTCTAGGCCCAACCATAAATTAAAATAATCAAATTACACCATATCATATATGTAATCAATAATTATGTTGGAACGTCAAGTTTATACCGGTCTATAAACATTCATAGGGAAATACCAATCCACTCATCCAACTAGTATAATACTCTTCATATTTATTTGGTCCTTCCCATTGGACTCTAAAAGTATAAAATCTCATGAACAATGTGTTATTAGATTCATATATTCAGAAAATACATTGTAATGAATAGATCTATTATCCTAGGAATATACCAAAATACCAAAAAAAAAAACAAATTTCCATTCTTATGTGATACATCAATATAGGTAATTTATCATTAAAAACAGCACATTATATGAATCAAAATATCATAGGATACATAGTAAGACAAGGCTCCCCTATCTTAGTCCCAACCCAAAATCCAAGTAAATTTTTTTATGTCTTCGTATTTATACCCCTTCATTCATGATACTTTTCCTTTCATAAGTTCAACACTAAGATGGATCCTTCTAAATAACTTTAACATGATGTTAAACACCATATCATTGGTGTCCTTATCCAATGGAGTAAAATTTAATGTCATATGGTCAATCCTAGTAACCCATTTCTAGGTAACAAAAATATCCCACATGAGAAAGAAATAAATACGGGATTCCCTGATGAATGATACCCCCCATTAGGGGATAGTTATTTTTCATTATAAAACATCTATCTTCATATTTAGATAAATATTTCATGGATATCCGTATTATAATCCCTGTGACACCTCCTATTGGATATGCATACATTACCCTCATATGTTTTTCCATGCACTAACAACATGGATTTCAAAAAAGTTGATTATTTTTCATTGAGGATGAAGTCTTATAATAATCATATTTCCTCAAAATCTAATAGTGGAATACATAAAAAAATATTAGTTATATGTAATCCTTTTTATTCCAAGTCTATATAATTACTCATAATAATAAAAAATTGATCCATGATTTACTTTATCGCATTCAATTTATAAAATTGTTTTGAGGTGTTATAATCCATTAAGACTCACTTAGGTTGTTAGATTCCACTGCTTTATAAAATGGTCAAAAATTTATTAATATAAAATGAATGATCTAATTTCAGAGTGAACATGATAGATATGTGAACTTCATTTACGTCAGGACATTACCTAGACCTTTCTACATAGATAATAACACTCATGGTAATATTTTGATGACCATAAAATTAATAATTATATTAAAAAGTATTCTACAATTAACTCTATATATAATTTTCTAAATCAAAATTCCTTAAAAATGATGATGAATGATACATGAAACTATATAGACTGAAACCCACTAAATGGAAACTTATGAAAATGTCTTCCCTCTGATTTATAAGTTACCCATTATATAGGATAAATTTTCGATCATAAAACAGTGGTACATTAATGAGACCCACCATATAGACCTGTAAAAATATCATATATTCTCACAATTCCCAAAATTATAGAAAAAGAGTTATAATAATGAAAAATCATATATTTTCCACCCCATAATTATATGAGAACACAAGTAAATTAACATTACGTTATTAGAACCCTCATTGAATAAACCTGTTTCCATGAACATACTTCATTTCACAATAGCTTAAATCCCTACAGACCTAACATGACTATTCTTAACTAATATATTCATCTAAAAAGGAGTCATATTTATAGGTATGAAAAAATTCCAATTATATTACTCTACATATTAATCCCCAAGATATACTACCAAATAGTGGAACATTAATATCATTTGGATAATGTCCTCTTTATCTATGTAGGCTTAAGAACCATTTAATGGGTTTCCATATTTCAAATTTGGTTAGTGGTCATCCCTAAATAATGTGTCTCATCCAATCATCTTAAATTCAATACACATTATTTCATTATTTATAAATTCTATATTAATATTTTTAAATTTTATTAGGTATTTTTGATGTTACTCATTTATGAATCATCGCATATTTCAAATCAAGTATGTGATAACTCGTTCGTTATCCTTTGATGGTCCATATTGAACAAAAATATAACACATGAGATGTCATTAATTGAATAAAGACATTACACTATACACATTAATCAATATAAATTATGTTTTTTAAATGACTATATCATTCATGTCTGGTTTTCCTTGGTCACTGTTGGTAAGAGAGGATCAATATTGATGGTTGATGTTTTATGACTGTAAACTGAATTCTATTTAGTCAATGATATCATAAAATAAAAAATCATTAATATTGTTCAATTAAGAAATAAATTAAACTATGTTCACCTATTTTTATATCTTATGGAAAAATGACTCCGTTCATGTTCAGTATTCTATGGTTATATTTTTTCAATGATCTCTTGATCAAGTAGTCAATGTTTTTGGACCATTAAAATGATATTTAATTTTTAAAAATTAACAACCTAACAATATATATGAAATTTTAAAAAGATAAATCATGATTTATATCAATAAAATTTCATGTTGGATAAAAAATCAAATCTACTCTTGCTTCACATCTATCTCTGATGACCTAAAGAAGTGACAATGTCACACCCGATTTTTTAGGTCTTTATTATGATATGGTACAATATAAATCTTGATCATTTTCCTAGATATTGGATGAGATTAATTTTGAGTTTCTATGATTTTTCTATTTTTAATCATCCATCATTCGGTGTCTCTGTTTTTTTGTTTGCAGTTTTTGTAGAAAGGGTGGTTACATTATGGTTTGGGCTAAACTGTGATCCCATTTCTAGATTTAAAAACATATTTTATTCCTTTTATAACTCATCCATTTTTATTGTTTTTGACTCATTACTCATCCTATTTTTACTCCCCAAAAATATTCAGTCCTAAATATCCTTTTGGACCCATTAATAATTAATAAGAATGGTGAAATTGGGTTACTAATTTAGGTTTTGGCCCGCCCATAGGCCCATTTTATGTTTTAAAAATATAATTTGTTTCTTTTATTTATATTTCAATTTTTAATAATTTTTTGGTGGTTATAAATCCCATTATAAGAAAAAATAAATATCCTCACCCCCAATATCGAGTTAAGTACTTTGGATCTCATTTGGATCGAATATTAGGGCGATTGTTCTTAGGTTTCTTCAAAACGTCCAGAATTGATAAGGTAAATTTTTTCACCCATAAATCATTCAATTAATACTATTTTTCCCAAAAATTTGCATCCCTAGTTTTTCATGACCTTAAGAATCTCCCCAATAAGTTACAATCCAGTAATATTTCTCTATAGGTGCATATCTAATGGAAGATGAAGAGTTTTCTAGGCGGACTGGTGACATTCCTTCTCCTTTCACCTTCATCTTCCTCCTCCATTCCCTATTTAATGTTTTTCTATTCCCCCCTTGTCATGGTTGTCCATGGGTTCTATTTTCCTATGATTTTTAATCGGGTTTTGGTACTTTTGGGGATGGTCATCATAAGTTTAGAATTTATAAACTATTGGATAGTGATATTGTGTTTGTGATTCCATTACGCCAAGGATTTGTGGTTGGATATCCCTTGCACAAGCCTTTATCATTTAAGTTTCATCATTTTATTTTTTTTAATATCTTATTCCTTTGTTAATTATTGTTGTTCATCCATTGTATAATTTTTGTGTTGTGAAAAAATCATTGTTTAAGCATTGTTTTGGGAAAGGTGGAGTTGTTTTGTCATTAAAGTGCACACCAAGTGTTTGTTTAAATGTTCCCTTATCTTTTTCAAATGGTTTGCGAGGTTTAAAACATGTTTTATTGTATTTTTAATGTTTTATAGTTTGTCTAATAAAATATTCCATGAAATTGGTGTTTTATTCAGTGTGAAGACCAAAAATAAAATGTTTTTTTGAAAAGGTCATGTCATTTGTTCGGTAAATTACCCGATTGGCTTTTATGTGTGATGCGTGATTAAGAAATTAAATGTTTGGATTTATAAATTAATTCTAATAATGATAAATTTTATTTTCAGGACCTTATATTGATTTCCAATTTGGATTTTTTTACAAACAAATGGGTTTTATTTTAAAACATGTTTTGGACCGAGTTGTTGGAAAATGGCCTGTTCCACATCCTTATGAAAATTTTTGGGTTTTAAATATGTATCCTTAGTGTTTTATGGGATTAATGAATGTGGTTTTAAGCAGTAAATTGTGTGTATACATCTCTTTAATAAAATTGAAATTCACACCTTGGAAAAAGTTATTTATAATATGGTTTTTTGGTCAATTTGTGTGTTTATTGTTTGGTAATGGAATTTTGATGTGAAATATATAATTGAAAATATTTATAACTTGATTGAGCACTAAAGGGAATCCTAGTTATCTATGTGTGTGGAAGTTTACTATTATGCTAGTGATCTCATGGGGTTTGGCCCCTATTTCACATATCATGTTTGATGATGAAAAAACTAACTAAACTATGATGAGGATGATGTTTGGAGACTACTAGGTTATGGGTATGCTCCCTACTAGGGTCTCATGTGTACATGAACATATATTTATTATGGCTACTTTCCCTGAGATAAGAGGTACCTGGATCTCACAACTAACTAGTTATTAGGGGTGTCGCCGTGAGTTGTTCTCATTTTCTATTTTGTACTCACCGTCATCATATGGTCTATTTTGTTGATGAATTAATCTATTGTTGTGATTTATTTAAATGTTTAAATTATTTAAAGCATCCCTCTTGAAAACTATTTACATTATAATGTTTCACATTTTTGAAAATTGTTACTAGCGTTCAGTTTATAAAATATGAATGTTTTTGTCTGCTAATTTCTTTATATCATGTGACCCCATTTGGAAAACATACCTATATATTTGTATTTAAAAATTTAAATTTATGATTCATTTATTTTAATAGATGTGCATTGGGAATAGAAAATAGGGCTGATATACTAAGTATTAATGCTCATACGTATAGTCTTCTTCTATTCTTATCCCTTTTGAAGGCTTTTGCTTGAGTTCATTTTCCTTGAGAGACATGTGATCATTATGTTGGAGAGTGACCCAATTGGTCCTATTAAGTTTGTTTGTTATCAAGTTTGGTCATTTCAGTTGTTGTTTTTGTTGTACTTTCAGTTTCTTGCCCAAATAATGTTCTGTTTAGTTTTTATATAAATGTATTTTGGGATGTACATTTATTTCCTTTGTTTGTTTTACTGTTTATATATTAGATAAATAGTTCCATTTTGTACTCTATTTATACACTTTGTGCTCCTCTCCATCCTCATAGGATTGGGAATGCCTCTCGGGAAATGTCACAGGATCGTCAATGTGACTGGTTTATGGTCGACTCAGGCTATATCAATAAAAAATAGTATCAGAGGGTTTCAGCTCTTAGTAGACCATTCTTTTTATAGTGCCCATGTTATTTTGGGGATTTCAAGGTATATGGAGTAGGATATTTTGTACTTGAGGGGTAAGTCTAGGAAGAGTGTCACAAATTCTTGATCATTATTATCCTCGTGTTTCTAGAGGATGTCCAGTTATATTAGTTTAATTTGATGTTGTTGATTGTTTGTTGTTTGGATAAGATAAGAGAAATTTGACTAATGGCCTTCATGAGATCATAATGCCATGCAAACCATGTAGATCCGAGACATGGTCCTAATAAGTCTCTCTACATTGGTGTTGTGTTTTTCATATGGCAGCCAACCATATGTTCAAGTCACCCACTAACAATATTTCCGTTTTGTTGATTTCGTGGACCTTTCTTGAATTCTGATTTTATTTCAAAATCAAATTTGTGATAATTATTGGAATGGGTTTTAAATAAAGGATTGTATTTAGAAAAGGGGAAAATTTGTTTTCGAAATGTAAATATAATAATGGATTTGGATGGTGGTATTTCTTTACAAATATTTTAGAGGAAGAGAAAATGATTTAACCAGATTGGGTTTTCCATAATCTAAACTTTTTGTTTGAGAAAATAAAATGATCTGAATGAGTGAATCATTTTAAATTAATTCTATATATTTGTTTTAAATGGGTCATTTTGGACTTTTGAAAAGTGTTTGAATTTGAAAAAATGGTTTTATAAATTTGGTTTTGAGTGGCTAGTGTTTTTCTGGAAAGGGGTTTTGGATTTTACGGTTGTCAGATTATGAAAACACACCTTGTTGATTTTTTTAATGGTAGATGAATATTTTTAATTTAATTCTTATATTTGGAATTTCTATTAAATGAAATGGATTTTTATTGAACCAAATGGTTATTGATGAAGCATGTCTTGTGTTATGATATTAAAAAATGGAGTTTGATTTGGTCGTTAGTTTTCCTTTGGAAGGTGCATGATTATTTTTGTAGTGTTGATGTTTTGTTTTTTACAATTACTGTTTTCATGGTTTCTCACTCGGAAGGTTTTATGGATATATCGATGAATGGCTAGTATTGCAAGGTATTTGAGGGATCGGGGTGGATTTAAATGTTCATGTGTGTGAGACTTGATGAAACACCATTGGTGAATTTGAAAACCCACCATGTTAGTTTATTTGTTTTTCAAAAGTGTTTTGAGCTGAAAAACGTTGGTGTTTGTTTTTCACCGACTATTATGTGGGTGGTTTATCCTTTGTTATAGAAATGTTTCCTATTCGGTAAGCTTCGATATGATCTAGAAGTCACACTCTTTTCCCATATAGATATGGTATCTCATTGGTGGATCAGTATTGGGTCCATGTTCAATGGGTTCCCAAAGATGTTATGGATGTTGTGATGTGGCCACAAATGATTCTCCATTGGCATGATTTCCTATTGATCAAACTAATGATATGTTTCAAATGTTATGTTCACCACTTATAATGATACCTCAGCCCATTTTTTGAAATTAGAGAGATTTTTGGGCTCAATTTAAAGTGTCATCCATTTATGGAGATTCTTTCAGTCATAGTAATTGTGTTGGGTGATGTATAATAGGTGTTTTGGTGTATCTGGTTCATTAATATCCTCGTTCGGAGTGAGAGAAAATAGTGTTTTGTATCTCCTAGTACATGCATGGATAAATTTTTTTTAGGAAGAGGGTTTCGTGGTGCCTCTTGATATATTCTTTCTTCTTGGGAGTGTTATTTGGTACTGTGGGGAACTATGGGATGGAGTGTAAGTTGATGATTGTCAAGGCCTGACAGTGAGTCAAGAGATGCATCGTACATCATAGCTCCAGCCATAAGTTTCAAAGCGAAGCTGGCACGTAGTCAAGAGTTCTAGGATTTTGTGAAGTATTTCTAGGATCATACCTATACCATTTCAGTGAGGTAGTTACATTGTTTCTTTTTTTTAATGGACCAATGATTGGGTACACTTCCCTCCCAGTACTGAGTGGTGGGGGTTTTGATCTATTCTGAAATTATTGGCCCAATTATTATACCCTTCGTTTGGGAGTGGGTACTTTATATTTTCATGGTATAATCCTCTTAAAATGGGATAGTAGGATGTTAGGGATATTTTTTGTGGACTTGCGCATATGATTCCAAATTATAGTTAATGTTGAATTTTTGTTTGTTCATAGCAAGTTGGGTTCTAATGGTTTGGAGACCCACCATGGGTCTCATTGATTTTTCTTCCTAAGTACTTATCTAGTTCTAGTTGTTTTTTAATGGAAGGGAGTACATTTTGTAATCCAACATAATCATTTGTTTTCATGAGTAATATTTGGTTTGGGTGATTGTAGGGTACGTTTCCAAAAGGCCCAACAAGCAGGATCCTGGTTTGTTTATAGAGGTAGTGACTCAATAATTTGGTTGATTCTCAGGAAGTAGTTGTGACTTGGTGTTTTGGTTGATGTAATAGGATTATGTTACATTAATTGTTGATGGTGAGTAATTGGATTAAGAGGCTGGACAATATTGATAAATTATCCTTAGGTGTTGATCAATCAGCTATAATGTACTATGTCTTTATGGTGGCGGAAAGCTTTAATGGTGGGGATAATTGTCACACCCGGATTTTTAAATCTTTTTGTTGATGTTTTACATTTAAAATCCTGATCATTTTCCTAGGTATTTGGTGATATTAATTTTGAGTTTTTATGTTTTATCTATTTCAAATCATCCATCTTTGGGTGCCTCAATTCTTTTTTGGAGTTTTGGTAGAAATGGTGGTTACATTATGATTTGGGCCAAACCGTGATCCCATTTCTAGATTTAATAACATATTTTGTCTCTTTTACAACTCATTCATTTTTTTTCATTTTGGACACATTCCACAAAATGTTTTTCCTTTACAAACATATTCCAGACTAAATATCCTTTTGGAAAAATTAAGAATTAATAATCATGGTGAAAAACCAGGTTACTTATTTTTGTATTGGGCTAGCCCGTAGGCCCATTTCTAGTTTTAAAAATATAATTTATTTCTTTTATATAGTTTTCATATTTTATTATTTTTTGGTTCCTCCACCTCACATTCAAATCCCTAATAAATATCTTCACCCATAGTATCGAGTTTAAGTCCTTGGAGCTCATTTTAATTGAATATTAGGGAAAAAGTTCTAATGTTTCCTCACAATGTCTAGAATTGATATGTTAAATTGATCCACTCACAAATCATTCAATTGTTTCTATTTTTCAATAAATCAACATTCCCAGGTTCTTACAGACAGAAGGAGTCTCTCCAAGAATTTAAAATCCATTAAAATTTCTCTAAGGGCGATAATAAAATGGAAGACGAAGAGTTTTCAAGGTTGAAAGGTGAGATTCCTTCTCCTTTCTCCTTACTATTCCAACTCCATTCGTTATTCCATGGTTTTATATTCCCTTATTTTCAGGATCAACCTAGGGTTCTATTATCCTAGTAATTTTAAAGGTTTTTTACTTCTCTTGGGGATATTTTTCATAGGATTAGGGTTTATAAACACTTGGATGGTGATATTGGGTGTGCATTTCCATTAAACCGATGATTAGAGGTAAGATATCCCTTACAAATGCCTTTACCATTTAATTTTCATCATTTTATTATTGTTAACATCTGATACATATGTTTATTATTGATTTTAATACTATGAATAATTTTCTTGGTGTGAATAAGATGTTGTTTATGACTTTTTTGTGAAAGGTAGGGTTATTTTGTCATAAAAGTGCCCACCAAGTGTTTGTTTAAATGTTCTACTTTCCATAGAAATAGTTTTGTAAGGAATAAAACCTGTATTATGGTAGTTTAAACATGTAACAGTAACTATTATAAAATATGGAAAGAAATTGTTGTTTTATTCCTTTTCAAGATCATAAAATAATTTCTTTGAATAAAAAGGGAATCTCTTGTGTTCATTAAATTGCCCAGTTGGCTTTTATGTGTGATGTTTGAATTACAAATCAATTGACTGTATGAATAAATTAATTGGAAGAATGATAAATGGTATTTTTGGTTCCTTATGAGGATTTCCAATTTTAATTTTGTTTTACAAAGAAATGGGTTTTTTTACAACATGTTTTGGCAAGATTAGTTAAAAAATGGCATGTTTCACATTCTTATGAAAGGGTTGGGTTTCGAATACATAACCTAAGAGATTTATGTTATATATAAATGTGGTTTTTTGCTGTAAATGGTGTGTATATAACTCCTTAATTAAATTTAAATTCATACCTTGTTCAAATTTCAGTTTTGTGAAAGGCTTAGTGGACCATTTGACATTTGTTTTTAAAAATGGCTTCCATCTGTATTTCATGTTCTATCTTTCGGGGTGTTTTTATTGTACTTGAAAGTGATTTATTAATAGGTTTTGGGGATACCAAATATTTTTTAGGTTATTTATGGCTTTTTTACCGTAAATGATCATTTTGGAATGGATTTTATGTGAAATGCCTCATTATACTCTATGAAATGGTTTCACGAATCTTTTTCGTGGTTTATTTATTAGTGAAAGATGTGAAGCATGATTTCAGGATTTTTTAGTGTTTATTGTTTGGAAATGTAATTTTGATTTGAAGAGTGTATTTGATAATATGTGTAACATAATTGAGTGCCAATGGGAATCCCAGGAAACTAGGTGGTTGGACGTGTATTAGTATGCTTGAGATCCTATGGGGTTTGGCCCCTATTTCACGTAGCAAGTTTTAAAATGTCAACACAAACAAGACTATGATAATAATGATGTTTGATGACCTTTATTTTATGTGAATTCTCCCTAATAGTGGCTTATGTGCATTAGAACAGATATTTTTTAAGGTTACGTTCACTGAGATACATGGAACCTTGGGATCACTATTAACTTGCGACTAGTGGTGTTCCCGTGAGTTGAGCCCATTAGCTATTTTTTACTCACCATCATTATTTGATGTGTTTGTTTGATTAAATCATCAATGTGTGTGATTTAGTTAAAAGCATAATTTATTAAAATCATCCCTCTTGAAATCTATTTCCATTTTGAAGTTACACCGATTAGAATATTGTTAATAACATTTTTGTTTATAAAAATTAATGTTCTTTTCATGTAAATTTTTCTACCTTGTGAGATCATTTGGAAAACATACCTTCATATTTGTATTTTAAACATGAAATTGATGTTTCTTTTTTTATAAAATATGTACATTGTGAATATAATATCGGGCTAACATAATGAGTTTTGATACACATGAATATATTATTCTTTTGATTTTATCACTTGTGATGGTTTCATCTTGAGTTCGATCCCCTTGGGAGACATGTGATCTTTATGTAAGAAGTTTACCAGTAGGGTCACATGGAGTTTTTTGGATATCATTTTTTTCATTTGAGTTGTTGGTTTAGTTGCACTATGAGTTTCTTGTTCAAATAATGTTCAGTTCAGTTTTCTATATAAATGTATTTTGGGCTATCAATTTCTTTATGTTGTTTGTTTGATTGTTTACATATGGGAGAAATAATTTCCTTTTGAACTCTATTGATGCCCTTTGTGTTTGTCAACATCCTAGGAGGATTAGGAACACCTCTCAGGAATTGTCACGAGATGGCCCCTGGGTGCGGTTTAAGGTTAACTCGGGATGGTTCATGACAAAATGGTATTATAGGAGGTTATCTCTTAGAAAAACATTCTTTTTAGAGTGCACTTTTCATTTTGGGGATTTCAAGGTAGATGTATTAGGTTTTTTGGACAAGATGGGTATGTGTGGGAAGAGGGTCCTGACCTCTTGCTCGTTCTGATCCTCGTGATTCCACAGGATGTCTAGTTTTATTAGTTTACTTTATTCTTGTTGATAGTTTGCTATTAGGATATGACAAGGGGAGTCTGAGTAATGTCCTCTATGAGATCACAGGTCCTGGAAACCCATGTGGTTCCAGGCTAGTGTCCTAATAAGTCTCTCTCTGTTGGTGTTGTGTTTGAGATATGGCCACCAACCATATTGTCATGTCACCCATCGACACAACTTCCCTTTTGTGAGTTTTATGGACCATTCTTGAATTATCAATTTTATTAAATACTTATTTGAGAATTATGGAAATTGGTTTTAAAGGAAGTATTGGATTTAAAAATATGGGAATGGGGATTTTTATAATTAACTATAAGAATGGTTTTGGAAGGTTGTGTTTCTTTACAAAATTTTTGGAGGAAGTGGAAATGATTTAAAAGGATTAGATTTTCCTTAATCTAAACTTGTGGGTTTTTAAAATAAAAGGTTTTGAAGGTGTGAATAATTTTAAAGTAATTCTAAAATATTGTTTGGAATGGGGGGTTTTGGCCTACTAAAATGTGTTTGAATATGAGGAATTGGTTTTGGAAGTTTGGTTTTGTGCAGATATTGTATTTCTGAAATTGGTTTTTGGGCTTTAGGGTTGTCGTATTATGAAAATAGACCTTTCATATTTTATTAAATAGGAGGTGGATATTTTGAATAGAATGGTTTTTTGGATGATCTATTTAAGGAAATGTATTGTTTTTTACTCAAATAGTTCTTCAAGAAGATCGTCTAGTCTTGTGAAATCTGAAAATGCTATTTGATTTGTTAGTTAATGGGCCCTTAAAAGGTACACAATTTTTTTAATGATGATTTTTTGTTTTTTGCATTCAGTGTTTTCATGGGTTTTCACATGATAGTTTTTGGGGATATAAGGATTAATGGATAGTATGGAAAGGTATTTTTGTTCTTGGAGTGGAATTTAAATGTTCATTTGAGTGAGACGTGATGAAACACCATTGGAGAGTTTGAAAAACCACCAAGTAAGTTTATTTGTTTTTCAAAAGTGTTTTGAGCTGAAAGATTATGGTGTTTGTTATGAACCGACTATTATGTGGATAGTTAATCCTATGACATAGAAGTGTTACCTATTTGAGAAACGTCATTTTGATCTAGAAGTCATACTCTTGTTTCATATTGAGATGTGATCTAGTTGGTGGATCGGTATTGGAGTAATGTTTAGTTGATTTATAAAGACGTGTTGGTTGTTGTGATGTGGCCAAAAATAGTTCTCCATTGGCATGGTTTCCTATTGATCATGCTAAGTATTTGTCCTACTGGAATAATTTTTAGTTTTGAATTTTCATCGATTTTATATTTCCCATCTGTGGGTGCCAAAATTCTTTTTTTGGACTTTTTGTAGAAAGGGTTGTTACATTATGATTTGGTCCAAACCACGAGCTCATTTCTAGATTTATAAACATATTTTGTTTCCTTTATAACTCATTCAATTTTTTACATTTTTGACTCATTATACTTTCTATTTTTCCTCCCTGGACATTTTAAATCCTTCATATCCTTTTGGACCCATTAAGAATTAATAAGCATTGTGAAATTGGGTTAGTTATTTAGGTATTGGGCCAGCCTGTAGGCACATTTCAAGTTTAAAAAATATAATTTGTTTATTTTTAATATATTTTATTTTCTAATATTTTTTTTGAATATTACACCTCTCATTAGTATGCAAAATACATATCCCCACCCCCATTATCTATTTTACCACTTTGGAGCTCATATGAATTGAATATTAGGGTTAATGTTCACTGGATTCGTCAAAACCTCTTGAATTTATATGGTAAATTGTTTCACCCATAAGTATTTCTTTTTGTAATATTTTTCCAATAAAACATCTTTGATTAGTTTTTCCAGACCATATGATCATCTCTAAGATTTTCCAATCCATTACCATTTTTCTATGGGTGTATATCTGATGGAATACGAAGAGTTTTTTAGGTGAAAGGTGGGATTTATTTTCCTTTATCCTTCCTCTTCCTCCTCCTTTCATTATCTACTGATTTTCTATTATCATCTAGTCATGATCTTCCTACTATTATTTTATATTATGATTTTAATTGGTTTTTGTTCATTTAGGGCTGGCTCTCATAGGTTTAGTGTTTATAAACCCTCAGATGATGATTTTGGGTGTGTATTTCCATAAGGCCAAGGATTTGAGGTAATATATCCCATTAACATGCCTTTATGATTTATGTATAATCATTTTCTTATTGTTGATGTCTGATACATATTATTATTATTATTGTTGTTCATTTTTTGAATAAAAAATTGGTGTAAAATGGTTGTTTAAGCCTTCTTTTGTGAAAGGTAAAGTTATTTTGTCATAAAAGTGCACCCCAAGTGTTTGTTTAATCATTCCGCTATCTTTAATTACTATTTTTTAGAGGTATAAAACCCGTTTTATATTATTTTGAACATGTTATAGTATCTATAAAGAAGTATTTATTGAAATTTGTGTTGTATTCCTTGTCAAGAACGTAAAATAAATTGTTTTGTTTAAAAATGGCATGTCACGTGTTTGGTAAATTGACATGTTGGATTTTATGTGTGATGTGTGATTTAAAAATAATTTTTTTGGATATATAAATTTATTGTATGAATGATAAATGGTATTTTTGGTTCCTTAAATGGATTTCTAATTTGGATTTGGTTTTATAAACAAATGTGTTTTGGTTTGTAACATGTTTTGGACCGAGTTGTTAGAAAATGGCCCACTTCACATACTTTTGAAAATGGTGGTGTAGTGAAAATGCAACATAAGTATTATAGGGTATTTTTGAATGTTTTTTCTTCTATAAATGGTGTTTATACACCTCCTTAATAAAATTGAAATTCATACCTTGGTCAAATGATAGTTTCGAGAAAGGATTAAACACCCGTTTGGATTTTTTTATAAATGATTTCTATATGTATTTTATGTTCTATCTTGTGCGGACATTTTATGATTCATTGAAATTGATTTATTAATAGATTTTGGGGATTAAAAAGCTGGATTTGTATTTTATTGAGGGGTTTTTGGCCTTAAAAGAGAATTTTTAATGTCATTTATGTGCAAGTCCTTGTTATACTTCATAAAATTGTTTTATAAAATTTTTTAGGGGTTTATTGATTCATGAAAGAAATGGGAAGCATGTTTTCAGGATGTTTGTGTGTTTATGGTTTTGTAATGGAATTTTGATGTTATAATGGTATTTGATAATATGTGTAACTTGATTGGGCACTAAAGGGAATCCCGGGTATCTAGGCTGGCGGATGTGTACTAGTATGCTAGTGATCCCATGGGGTTTTTCCCCTGTTTCAAGTAGCAAGTTTGATGATGAAAACATTAACTAAATTATGATGATGATAGTGTAGGAGTAATAGTATGTTATTGGTATGCTATCTACTAGTATCTCATGTGCACAAAAACTAATATTTATTATTGTAACTTTCACACAGATAAAAGGTACATGGGGATCAAAACTAACTATTTCCTAGGGGTGTTCCCTTGAGTTGTGATCATTGGATAATTTGTACTCACCTCCACCATACAGTGGGTTTTGTTGATAAATTCATCTCTGTGAGTGATTTACTTAAATTTGTAAATTATTTAAATCTTCCCTCTTGAAAAATGTTTTCATTTTGAAGTTTTACCTATTTGAAAATTGTAACTTGCATTATTGTATATAAAACATGACAGTTTATGTCTGGTAAATTTTTATTACATTCAACCTTCTTTAGAAAACATACCATTATAATTTTATTTAAAACATTAAATTTATGTTTCAATTAATTTAAAGGATGTGCATTGGGAATATAATATTTGGATAACATACTATGTTTTTATACTCGTCCATGTAGTCTCCTTTTGTTTTAGCCCTTGGGCAGGTTTCAGCTTGTGTTCGATCACCTTTGGAGACATGTGATCATTATGTTGGAGAGTGACCAGAAGGGTCACATAGAGTTATTTGTTTATCGAGTTTGGATAGTTGAGTTTTTGGTTTAGTTTTACATTCAATTTCATGTACAAATAATGTTATGCTTAGTTTTTATATAAATGTATTTTGGACTTTTTATTTCTTTCCTCTATTTCTATGATAGTTTATATATTGGATAAATCTCTCCCTTGTGTACTCTATTGATTTACTCAGTTCTTGTTGCCATCCTGAGAGGAACGGGAACACCACATGGGACTTTTCGCGGGCTGGCCCTTGTGACCGGTTCGGGGTCGACTAGGGCTGGTTCGTGATAGTCTAAATCTTATTATATTGAGAAACTATAAGGAGAAACCTAGGAAACAAAAAATTTTAAATTCTGAATGTCTCCCATAAATGAGGATTACAAAGAAATTATAGAATTTAAAATATAATTTATAATGGTTTTTTGGTGAAGTATAAGATTCCAATAAATTCAATGATATTCATTAAAGGAATCTGAGTCTAGGGAAAATTTAAATTACAACATTAGACCTAGATTATTATTTCATTTGATCAATGTACCTAATAGGATAATTCATGTATATGGTATATGGTTACTATTTAATGATCAAATCATAATTCCCAACATTCCCTATTCGTGATCATTGATAATTTTATTCGACTCCTTCCATATCTAAAGGTACTAAATTTAGTGTGTTTCTATTAGACCAATTCTAATGCCCTTACATGATAGATTCTCATGAGGAGTTCAATTATACATCCAAAAAGAATATATATTATGTATAATGATGAATCATATACCGATATCTACATTTGATCAGTTATTAATAAGTGGTTGTTACTATATTTGAATGTGTCAAACATAGAATATGGTAAAAACCAATTATTCCACGCCCATTCACATGACACAATCATGAGGAAACAAATCCAAATCATCTACTTGGATATTTTTATTAACTAAATTACACAATTCTCAATGTTCAAATAAATTTTGTTTATGTGGATATTTATCATCATTATTTTTCATGTGATTATTTTGTGATTATTAGATCATGAATAATTGGTGAAAAATAGAGAGCCATATTTATAACCGTTAATAAAAAAATATGGAGTTTCATCCAAAATAGGGATTCTCTCTCATATTGTAAAAGAATAGAAATATATTAGTGTAGTTTTTTTGAAATATATTGTTAATAGACTCCCAATGTTGAATCATTTATTCTTCAAGATCATTAACTATATTTTTTTTCCTGAAAAATGTTGTAATTTTAATTCTTCAACATTACAAAATAAGATTTCCCTTACAATGATATAAAATATCACCTTGTATGCTTCATTGACAATTTTATAATCATTAATATTCAATTTTTCACCAATATTAAATTTTTATAGATCTGATATAACTAATAAGAATGTTGACCTGATACCTTATAGATTTTTCTACTAGGGATAACCTATCCAAAGGCCAAACATTTTTCTATTCTGAAACAAAAAGTTTTTGAGACTATTTACAAAGAATATAATTTCTGGATTCATCATAATTTCTTAATGATTCTATTACTAGGATTTTTATTAATATAAAATCTATTCACTCTTTATTAGAAATAATTTCTTTTATCATGGTACGGTTAAATTTGTAGTAAAATTATTTATTCCCATGTATACAAATTTTATATTACATATTGAGTCGATTCACTTAAAAGGAATGCATAGAATTATAAGATATCAACTTCCATATATCCCTCAATGTAAATTATTAAGAAAAAAATGTATTAATATTTCTCTATATGGGTTACTTATCTCTCTTATATGGTATAATATATTTAGTGTCTAAATAATTCAGATATATTAAATACATGATATCCCCTGAAAAAATGTATTAGTACAAATTAATGCCTATAAAAATTCACAAAGATATGGTGCATAGGTGGTATAACATTGGGTTCATGTGTTATACGCCATTTTTGTTGAAATATATTTCAAAAATATTTTAGGGGTAATATATAAAGAAATAATATGTACAGAATGATATGTACGAATTTTTTACTAGTGGAAAATTGAATTATTGTACATTAATTTCTGTTTTCGAGGATACGTGAAGTTTATAAATTTGAGGAATGTCGGGAATTTTGTCTTAAAATAGTGATTTCAATATTATGGTCACCACATCATACATTAAATTAGTAGACCTAGATGATACCCCTGACCTGAGAATGTCCAAATCACTACCATCATTTGATGAACATAAAATTTGACAGAGGTCATCACAGTTATTGAAACGATATACAAATATTAGGGTAACAATTATAATTTCATTGTTAGAATAATTTCATAATAATCAATATATGAGTACTTAGTCAAGTATTAAACATTCTTATGTCCATTCATTATAGTTAAATTAACTTCGATTAAAACCCATGAATTTAGATACAATTCTGATTTTGATTCTCCCAAAACTCCAAAGAAAAATTAGTTCAATTGCTAACCCCTAAAGCAGTATAAAATATATAATACAATTGTAAGTGGTTCAATAAAATATTGATCCATTATAGGATCATTAGCTAAATATAGATAAATTTTAGTAAGGAATATCATGATTTTATTCAACCTCTCTAATTAACCATCTTTTACCACCTCCAAAGATTCCCTTTATATAAGAATAAAGACTAATTATTCATGGGGAGACAGAATATCTGAAACTATAGATCATGTGGCCATATCTAGTGGCCCAGGATCCATGTGTGGGATGATATGTATGACTAGATTCTCAGATGGTCTCGACAATCTCAATGTTTCTTCAAATTAAATTATCTCATATTCTTATTCTAAAGAAATAATATCATTTTTATATTTGGTGGTTTGCAACCTCATTAAAATTGGTCTCAATAAAACATAGAAAAACATTTATACATAAATAAGGTGACATAAACAATCCAAAATAAATACAAGGATATATAATAATAACTTTTCACATAAAATACATATAAATCCCTTGGGTTATTCTTTACCCAATCCTTGAACCTCCACTGAAGATAATGGAAAGGAAGGAAAAATTGGAAGTAGTTTTAGGTTAAATTCTTAAACAGGGACACCTATCACTACCTAGGTGTGTTTAACCATTAAACAGAAACCATCTTACATAACGTTGTACTAATAAAGTGATCATAGATTAATTATAATCCCTCCAACCCAATGTTCCAAAGAGGATATTGATGGATCATTAACTCATCTATTTACATTGATATTATAGAGATTCTCCAATATGTCTCAATAATTTTATCTTTATGTGTTGTGTACATATATATTTACTCATCCAATGAGGATCTCTCATTCTCATTGGTTACAAGTCAATGATAATTTGGTATCATAAGGAAACATTCTTTGTTAATGTTTCATACTTTACGATAATAGTTCGTGGTTTTATATTTGTAGACGCATGATTTTAACACCACAAGATGGTCAATATGCGAGTTATAAATTGTAGTCGTCATATGTAAAACATCTATATAACTTGTCTATCTTCCTTAAGAATTATTGAATTCAATTATATAAAAATGTTATTCTTCTACAAATCACATTCCTACCATATATTTTGGAATGATGTGTAAGTATGAATATATATAGGAGGAGGCACCTCCCTAGTAGAAGGAGATACATTTCTTATGAAATTGAAAATATCTCATTGTATACATTATTTCTATGGAATATATAAAATTGGTACATTTTGGAAAATATCATGTGATTTATACATGTCCCTAATTAAATTTGTTTATCTTACCATTATTTTATCTCTTAAAATGATAGAGGTCCATTTATTTGAGGCACCAGTTCAACTGAATGTCAATTTGGGTAAAATTCAATTCGACAATTAGAATTCATCTCTATAAGACATGTCGCAAACATGATAGGAGGAAGAAATACTAATTTTCTTTGTCTAATTTCATGTATATATGATTCAAAATTTGTGTCAATTTTTTTAATTTCACATGCTATTTGGAGGACCATGTAACTTAATTTTTCAATGGAGGAATTATTTCCCAAATTTCAATGTTTAATGAAACTGAAATATATTCAAATCATCAATTCTTCTATATATAAATTCCTAATCTTTTTATATTGTAATACCTCACACATCAATATTTCTATATGATCTAAATTTTTGTAATTTTGAGAGAGATGAAAATAATGTTTCCATTAAATGGGATTGTTAGTTATATTTCCTCCAAACATGTTTTTTAGTAGATTCTATGTCTAGGATCCACAAATTCATAGAACATGAAACCTTATGTTGGTATATAAGATAAAATTTTCATTTATGAACTCATAACAACACAACTGAGCTTCATTAAACCCCAACAAACCTAAAATAGACCGAAGATCATGAAAGAATCATTCCATTAATTATGTTTCAAAAATGATAATATAATTGTAAATATTAGATAGTAGAAGATTGAAGCATTTTTTATAGAAAACTAAGACATATTGGAAAATAACAAGACCATGACTACTTACTAAGACTCTTATACAAGAATATAGTAGTCAATCTATATCATAGATAAAATGGCTAATGGTTACAACATTTGATCATCTTTTTCTGAGAAAACCCATCCCCACTTAGTAAAAATTCCTTATTCATATATTTAATTATATTAATTTTTAATTCAACTTTATTAATAAGTTAGATATTTCATCAAAATTTTAACCTATATTTGATCACCATATGGAGTGATAAAATAAAATGCCCAATCAAGGAGGTAGATATAAATCATAGGTCTTTGTTCCTACCCAAAATGATTAAGTGTTATCTTGAATATTTCCATTAATAGGGATAGAATCTTCTCCATGTCCTCTCAATATGATAGAGGGAGATCAACTGATCATATATCTCCCCTACAACTGGAACCATTATAATCATCCAATAATACTAGAGACTGATCTTATCATATCTATACACCATCTGAATAACTATATCTATCTACATCCGCCTACAAATAATGTTCTAGAATATGTCCTTATCACTATGCTATAACGAATGGGAAAGCTATACGTCTTCATTAAAAATCATTTCAGCCATCTTCAATTGAAATTACTAAATCCAATGTTGTATAATAGATTATTATCCCCAATATATATGAAGAGTTCCCCGTTGGTGAATATCCCATCTCAATAACCATCCAACCATTATGCTAAAAATTATATCTCTTGATGATATAACTGTAGTTATTAACATCTATTTTAGGTTCCTGTATTACTTATTCTAATGAAAGGGGATTATAGCTCTATATATGAACTTCAATATAATTAAAATATCTTATTTTTTACCATTTTTCTAATCTATTTACAGGAGTATCCCCAATGGATCCATTTATCTAGTTATCTTGACTGTTTTTCACACATGGTTTATGAATTGGAATAACATAAAACAACCAAATCCCATAAATTCATATTATATGAAAAATTTGTAAATCAACGAAGGAATACTCTAGGACTTCTATAAGAATATATTTTTTGAGTTTACTTTATTTTCATATATTAGAATAAATGTATTCAATAATAGATTTTTTTAATATAATTAGAAGAAAAAAGGGTCTATGATAGAGTCATTATATATCCCATCCTATAGGATAAAATAATTTTATGAGTAAAGAGGGATTTATATGTGAAAATAAAATTATGATATCAGAAATCCCACAATGTGCTTTTGTGATCTTTATAACACAATATAAGGAACTTTGTCATAAAAAACATAAAATTATTTAATTTATAAAAATGAATGAACATAGCAATATTTATAGGGTATTCTTAGTCTAAATTTTTAGAATATTTGAAAATTTTATTACATTCCATAACCTTATAATACATAGTTTAAACATCCCCACATTGTCTATTTTTCCATGAAGATATTATACATAAATTTAAACTCATGTCGTATTTAATATATTTTCACTAATGTTATGATGGATCTCCAAAATAAAATGATATACCTTATTATAGTTCCAACTCATATATATTCCCTATGAAAAACATTTGAAAATTTTATATGAGAAGAAAAATATCATTAGTGGATATAAAAAAGAATGGAAATCCCTTAGACCATTGAAAGTCATTAAAAACCATATAAAATCTATACTTTTCACTTTATCAAATTTGTTCTCAAAATAATCATATACTTACTAATGAAATAATATCAATTTTAAAAATTTATCCACACTCATAGAAAATTATATGTGAAATTTTATAATTCCAAAGGGTTTCATAAATAACATGAAACATCCCTTCCTTGAAAACAATCCTTTAACTATTAAAAGGATATAACAGTTCATTTAAATTGGTATATAATTTTCAAAACATATAAAATTAAAATTTATAATGTTTTTTATCATGACTTTTCCTCCAAGGAATTTTCAATGACATAATAAACCTTATCACAAGAGACTTATAGAAATCAATTTATATACCATAAAGGCATTGTGTGATGAAATTGTTTTTATTTTCAGCGCATTATTCAAAGGAATTGTTATTGTATGGGCTGGCATATACTGTGTAATTCCCATTATGGTTTGTCTCATGAGATGTATCATTGAATAAATGGGTATATATAACTTGAACCATGTGTAATGTATATATGTATAATACCATCCAAATATATTGAATCAATAATACTATTCATAATAAATATTTAGTGACAACATATATTCTTATTTTGAATAATATTATTCAAATGGTTTATATTTTACAAATTAATTAAAATAAATTTACATGATCATAAACTAACTAGATAGATATGGTGGACTAATGAATGTAGAAAATAATAATACTTACTCATAAAATACATTAATATATGGTGATGTGGGTTAATAATACTTTTATAAACAATGTTACAATTAATCTCTAAAAAATATTAGAAAACATTTCTTTATTTTGGTATAATTTTAAATAAAAAGAATTATATGAATATTGAAAAAAATATTTTCTTTTAATATGTCAATGATAATATTTAATGAAAATAATATTAATTACAATTTTAAAAATCCATTCGAGTATTATATATTAAAAGTGAACAGTATTTGAAAATGAAAATGAAAATTATTTAAAGAATCAAGAATGAAATTCAGGACATATTAAAAGAATACAATTATGGAAGAAAAATATATTCATAACATTTAAAATAATGTTAGAAAGAAGAAACCATTACTAGTTTGGTAAATTTAGTATCAAAATATTATTGAATGAGATAAAAAAATTTAAACCACTATATATTTAGTATATTTATGGAAAAATAAATCCAAATGTATGTATACAAACAAAAATAAAAAAACCTTTAGATAACATGGGACATGTATCAATGATTGGAACATCGGTTCCCAAATCCCATACCTAGAGTCTATCTCACCACATGCATTCTTTTAATCATTATCATTGAAATGCATTATTTGGATTACACATCAATACATATAGGATATTATTTATGTGATATAAGAACATCAGTAAATGGGGAATAATATATCTAAATGATTTGGGTAGATATTGTTCATGAAAATGGCTTCTGAAGTGTGAAAATGAGAGAAGAGGAGTTTAAAATTTAAAACTATGTTGGGTATAAATCTTTTAAATAAAAAATAAAATAAAATATACTCTATTTTTATCTCATGTAAAATTTTTCTATAGGTATATATATTTGATGATAATATGCCTAATATATTGATAAATTAATCCAATAAAAATCACATTTGTTATATTGTTACGTTGAATGTTATTTCATAGTGTAACCCCATCGCAATCCCTTTTAACCATAACTATTGTATCATATTATTCTGCCTCTAAAGGTCATGAAAATTATTTTGAAAATTCCATGTGGAATATACATGGAACAATAATGATATCTAAGATAATTTCTTATTCAATTTTTTATTTATTTAGTTTTAACTTTTCAATATATTAATTTTTCTAATCTTTAATTTACATTTTGTGTCATTTTTTAGCCTATTAAAAAAATTCATTCAAGGACATAAAAATAACAATACATTTAAAAACTAAAAAAGAAATGGTATGTACTATTTAAAATAATTAATAAATGTTATCATACATCACAATTCAACAAAATAATAATTAACATAATGTTTTAAATATATTTTTCATTATTTATCATCAGTATAAAAACTATCCTCATCAATGTATTATAAACGATATCGGTAAATGTACTGTCTATGATGAATTGTCCTGGATACCAAAGTACCCTAATACTCCACCTTGATCTAACAAGGCCTGATGATATTTCTAAATCACTATGGGTGTGTGAATAGAACTCGGCATCAAGAAATATAAATAATGAAATGAATTTTCCATAAAAATTGTTTAGTGAAAGAAAATTTTCATTATTATCAACAATAAAAAAGGTGAAAATTACAAAAAACAAATAGATATATACAAAATATGAATTAGTACATCATCATAGTACATATTAGATAGAGATATAGCCCATTGTAAACATCACCGCGAACCCAAACTATCATGAACATCTACCACTTTCATGTTGAATTTTCCCTTTACTCAGACATGGAAAATTAAAATCAAAAAATTCATGATGGAAGATATATTGTGAGAAATAAAAATCACATTATTTCCTC
Organism: Viscum album; assembly: GCA_963277665.1. Classification (NCBI taxonomy): domain Eukaryota; kingdom Viridiplantae; phylum Streptophyta; class Magnoliopsida; order Santalales; family Viscaceae; genus Viscum; species Viscum album. Next base: position 554,012,343 of record OY728146.1, read on the forward strand.
TCCAATTGTTCCATAAATAGATTACATAAAAAGAAAATAAATTAATTTTTCTAAATTACTAAAATAAGACAAGACATAATGTATCATTTTTATAATTAATGAAAAAAAAAATTCTTTCAAAATGTTTTAAAGTGTTCATGTATTGTCTTAAAATATTTATATATAAATCATTATATATAAACCAAAAGGCATGATAAAATTTTTTCTTAAATAATGAAATATACATATAATAAAATAATCACAATAAGAAGTAAAGTTATTTTCCCATATGGTATGATAGTCTTCTGTTATAGTATACTAACTCATCATATATAAGTGATCATGGAAAAATCTATACACATGTCCATTGGGCACAGGCTGAATATGCATCATCAATATCCCATTTTGTGTATGTTCTACCTAACTATGTTTTTGTTAGATTTTTCATATTTATTCCATTCATAGGTAATTTTAATACTAGAGTGGTTTTACAAAATAAAACACTAACTATATAGGCTCACATGTGTTTTATCAATCTATTGAAAATGACAAATTCACTTCATTTCAAATCAATAATCATTTAACATTCAATTTCACACATTTTCTATTAAAAATATATATTCACTTCCAAATCCAAAACATGGGTTTTTCAAAATTTCATGCATTTTTTAACACAAAACCAATCATAGGATTTTTTTAATTTAATTAAAATTTACAAATCAAATTTTTAAATCAATTATTTAATTCCATTAATTTCAAAATAATTTAAAATTTTAAATTCTATATTAATTGAGAGATTCCCATAAATTAAATACCATATAAAATCCAAATTAAAAATCACATTGAATTTGGGGTTCAAAAATAAATTTTAATATAAAAAATTTAGGAACATAATTATTTGATCATATGGACATCATCAAACAGAACCACATTACATTAATCTTGTAATCACACCACTCAACATGAGTTATGATAATTTCTTGTGAATAATGATGATGACTGTGATCAAGAATGCAATTGATGAATTAATACTAATTAATAAATGGTTATATCCCTCAAATATATGATGATATAATACTCTATAATTCGGATATAAATATATAAGAAAAGAAGTCACATGAAATGAGACTTACATAACTGGAGGAGATCAAAAAAGAACTTCTACACCTTGATCCAACTAAGAATTTGTCTGGAGGATCTAAAATAACCACTACATTCCATTCAATGCTAATGAATATGAGTATTGTCAAATTGGGGCCAATTGGAAATATAATTGTGGTTTGAGAAATGTTTAAATAATATTAAGAAGAAAAATTTCAGACATGAATGGTTATATTGGGATGAATGCTTGATTAAAAAAACCATGAACCCTAACCATTCACTCTTACACTAGAGATCATGGTTTCTACTAGTACGCCACCCAATTTCTCAAACCATGGACACACCATATATCCATGGATTCCTAATTTTCATTAGGATAACACTTAGTTTCTGGAAAATGTGTTCCAGTCATGATTTGGACAATCTGCTTCCAAAATTTTCTAAATGTCACCGTAACAAGAGCTATACAAGCCCCAATAAATCAATAGTAAAAAATATGGGTCTAAAAAAACTAAAAACTCAGTAAATGAACTTATTTTTCCCAAACATAAAAATTTTTCTCACTTTAAATTCTACCATGATATTTCCATATCAATGAGATGGGTCCACTACATATTAATCAGTTCCTCATGCTCCCATCAATCATGAGAATCACATATAATCTTCCATATCACATAGAAAATGTTATCCTTTTAAGATGAAGTAATTTTTCTAGAATCAACTATCCTGACTAGATTCTAAGTCACAAAAAAAAATCAAGATCAATAGAAATATCCTCCTAACAAAATGAATGTGATGGTTCAAGATGTCATTTCTTGTTTTGAAATACTAGGACCAAATTATGCATCTATGTAAGCTATAGAAGATTTTCTAAATTGTATGTCACATTACTTACTTGTTTAATAAACCCATAAGGTTCTATAAAATAAGGATGAATATTCCCTTACCTCCCTTTCTTCTGATGACCTATAAAATGTGTGACATTGAATAACCTATTGACAAAAACAATGAAAATACTATAGTCTATAAGTAAAACAATAATATAACTTATATCTTCTCTATGCTTCCAACATTATTTAAAGAATCAACTTAATCATTGATGACATCTCTTGAACCTAGACTGCTCCAATAAAGAAAATATCACCTATATATATCCAACACAATGGGTATTTATAAGTCCATCCAAAAAAGGACACCATAGGATTCATTTCGAATATAGTCTGGTAACTATTATTATAAGAAAACCCAACTAGTCCCACAGGGTAATATGAAGATTCACCATATTTGTGAATATATGCATGAAGAAAATCCTAATTAATATTTATATATCCCTATGTCTACAAATATATTTTTGGATGGTATGGTAGACTTAAATATTTTAGACAACTCATTTACTCTTAATTGCCTCTACAAAAGAGATAATTAAAATAAGGATCTCTATGTGAGACTTTATTAGATGGAAGTCCAGGAAAATGTATAATATTATTAATATAGGTACTTCCCATCTCATCAAATTTGGTTGAATCTTGAATGGTTAAAAAGTGATCAATATTTTCCACTGATAGATCACATCATGTATCACAGTATTCACTCATGGGGTATGTGGAAACCTACACAAAATATCCATAGAAATTTCCTTCCACTTTTGTGTTGAAATTGGAAGGGAATGAATTAAACATGATGTCCATTAATTATTATCCATCACATGTTAGAATGTTTAAAAATTAGAGAGAAAATTACTAATCCACGCCTTATAAAATTCCACAAGAATCATCTCTTCACATCATAAAACATCATTAAAATTCTTGGCATCACATCCCATTAAGAAATATTTGACTCCCTCTTTAAGGATTTTTTCATTGATAATAGAACACGAAACAAATTTTCAAAACACTAAATACCTTTTATAGAGACGGAAAAATCAACTGTCATCTCCCCAAAACAAATAGAGTATCTACTGCTAAAAATTAATCATTATGATGGTCCACATTGTGAGAAATCATATGAATATTAGATTTTATTTGAAAACTAGATGAGACAACTTCAATCGTAGTTTCTAAGACTCCATTAAGAATATAGGTTAAATGAATTAATTTACACTCTATTGTTGATTCATTCCTGGATTAGTTCATAAGTATTCTTCTCAATGTACATGTAATGATATTCCATTTCCCTACTGTAGATCAAATTTAAAATTAAAATTCTCTAGATACATAACTAAATCCTCTATTTAAGATTCAATTATTCTTGATGGAATGTATAAATCTAGATTTTGGGGATCGTAATACATAATATAAGACTCTACGAAAGAGAATTATATTCAACTATTATACAAATGCATCATAGCCATGAGATAAAGGTTAAAAGTATTATATTATTTCTCATGTTGCCTATGATGGTAAGGGCCATCATAAATAATGTCATCAACCACCATAAGAACAAATTAAAATCCTAAAAATAATGTTTCATAGATGATCACATACACCTACCAAGAATCTTGATGATATGAAACTGGTAAAGAAGTGTAAAGGATTTCCATCAATATAAATGTATTATAAAATTTATCATACCAATCAGTCATTGAGCCATTATATGGGAGAATCGTCATTAGTGAATACATCTTCAAAAAATAATTTAAAAAACAGGGACAATACCCCATTATACCCAATAATATAAGAATCTTGAAATACTTAGTTGGTCTCCAAATTTACAACAGATTTCACCTTCCCAAGGTCATCTAAGATACCGTGTTTCGAGAACACATGTCATAAGAACATGAAATACTAAATCCAGAAATCACATTTTGATATAATGAAATATTGTCGGTGATTTATCAAAAATTAATGAACTTATATCTAAGTATTTACATGACCCTATCAATTATTAGAGTAAACAATGATTTCATCCACAACAACAACAATGTTTGTATCAACATACTTGTTAAATACTAGGTTCATGAAATCTTCAATGAATACAGGATCAATTTCCAAACCAAATGTAATGAAAATATACTCATAATATCCAATCCACCAATAATTAGTTGTTTTATTAATGTAAAATTAATTTATTATCAATTGGTGATAACTAGACCTAAGATAAATCTTTGAGAAGAACTTATCCCATTTAAACTGATCTAATAGATCATCATTCCATGGAAACATCAAGCTCTTTTTTTCATTAACTAGATCGTGTTTCTACTAATAAACATATATGAAAAGTGTTTCATTATATATCATATAAAATAGTACATGTATCCCCAATTGAGAAACACTTTAGTATATAAATCCTCCCTAACATATTATAAAATAGTGCATTTGACTCTTTTATTTCTTCTTATTCCCTTCAGTTTTAAGTTATAGACATCAGTTCAGTACTATTTCCTAAATATATAGAAAACATTACATCTATTATTAGTGGATGACATGATAATTCAAATAGAAAAATATTATGAAGCACTATGAAAACTAGAGGGAGAAAATTTCTCAGATATTTCCTAACTAGATCAAATGAAATTAACTAATATTCCTATCACCACACCTGAATAAGAATGTATATATCTACTAAACAGTATCTAGTATTATCCTAGAATGATACGAACTTCACCATTAGTTAGTAATAAAGGAGAGACATTGAATATAATAGTAAAAAATAGGAATTATTTTCAAGGATCCAATCCATCATAAAAATGAAATAAAGTGGTTTTGTGTCAAGAACCATAAAATACCATGAAATATCAGTTTATAATAAAGTGAAAATATAATCAGAACAATTGAGAACCTACACAAGGTCAATTCAAATTGGAATAGTAATATCCCCCTATATGATAACTACTCAATAAGATGATTTATCTGGTTCATAATACATTCTAATATAAATGAACTAGTAGAACCAATATCAAATAATTGAGTCCCTAAAGATGATGATATATTGGCAGTACATCTCCGAATCACACATCTCATAAGATATTCCTCTATAGACACTTCAACTACATGAACAATCCTCATTATGGATGCATTTGTGGCTATGAATGATTTATTTGTTTATGAATTTTAATGAACCAAAATACATTTATCTATTGATAATAAAATATCATTATATGTAGTAGAAAGGATATAAAATAATTTCTACTTGTTTTGGAATTTATATAGGAACTGTAGATCTTTAGTGCCTCAGTAAATATATTTTTAGAATGTTTAGGCATTGAATATAGGAAGAAAGCTGAAGGGCCTCCATTTTTATTTTTAAGAGGTCTCGAAAACCCTCATATTGATATCTATATTGACACAAATCAATATTTCACTTACCATTAAAAAAACCCACAATATTTTACCATGTAGAAAAAAGGAAATCCTCCCAACTAAGACATAATAGTCATATCATATTCAACCATCAATTACATACCAATTAAATCAGAATTAGAAGTTAGAATCATCAAAAAAACCTGAGATTGAATATTATATTTTGGTACCAATACAAAATCATTAGTATTCATCTTCACATTCAATATACAGTATGGTTAAAAGTACACTATCTCATCAAATATATTTGAATATACATTCACATTTAGGTTAGACTACTCAGGTTGAAATAACTACACAACCTTATCCTTCATAATTGAATCTTGATAGAATATGTAAGTTAAATGAACATTGAATTTATTCAACCATAAAACATCATGTTTCTTCACAATAAACCATGAGTATAAAAATATATAGTTTGGTAACTCTAGATTAAAGGTAGAATTTTACACCATTATTAAATGTGTAATTTCAACGAAATAAAAAAGAATATTTATATTTTTCAAACAATCCTTAGTCCTATGAGGATTATTTGAGCCTTCGAATGCCAGAGAATTGTATGAAAGGAAGACCATAGAAAATTTATTAAATTAATCCATTTAAGGATCCATAGCTAGATCATGAAATGGAATGGGTGTGGGTTCATGAACAATATATTGTACAACAAACACAATAATATCAATTATATTCTGGTCCACAATATGATTTTTCCACTATGGTTCATTAGATGCAACTACCTAAATCATATTCACAAATCTTATCAAAAGGATAATTCTATATAACATCATTAAACAATATATAAGAAAAAATAAAATCACTGAAATAAAATACTTAAATAAGATTAATGGGGAAATGACTACCATAGGATAAGATAGAATGATATTTAATTTGAACTATCCAAATAAAACGATGGGGAATTACTATAAATAAATAAAAAATTATTCTTCAAGATACCTTCCCCAAACAACCCATTTGTTGATGTAGTCACATTATGATTAGATATTTCTAGAAACTCAATCAATGATACCACTTATATCTATATAATATACTCAAAAATAAATACTAGCATAATGTAAGGATCCTTAAACTAAACCTATGATACCACTTAGTATTGAATAACCAAGATACCCTGGTCCCCTAATACATGAGATGTATTTTACATGGAACAATGGCAATTACCAATCACTATGTGTTATAATCGAGTAGAGTAAAATAGAAAATTTTGAGTGGAGAATAAATTTCCTACAAAAATACTGAAAGACTAGAAAAAGGTTTTCCTTCTCAACACTCAAAAATAAAATAGAAAATGAAACCAAAAATTTTATATCAGGAACCCAAAATATAAAATCATCTATTTATTTTGAAGAGAGAAAATTACACCAAGGAAAACATCATTCTAAGACAATTTTATCAAGAATATCCCCCACCACTATGTTGCACATTCCCTATTCATGGACTAGGAAGAAGAAACTATAAAAACACCAAATATAAAAGATAGGGTGTGTCATATATAACCAAGTAGTTTTAGTCTAAGTGTTCCAAAACAATATTCCATAATAATATACAAAATCGTTATATCAATTTTTATTTAATAGGTAAATACATGATATATCATTTTCATTTAAAAAAATTACATTTCTAAATAATGGTATACATTTTAAAGATGTCATAAATGAACAATAAATAAACATTATATTATATAAATCAAAATTTAGGATTAATACAATTTCATGGAAATTGGGATATATAAATATCAATATAATCACAAAAAGTACCATGTTTGTATGTCATGTTCTACGATAGTTCCTAGTTGTTGTATAATCATGCATCCGATATGAGTGATCATGGAAATATGTGTATACACTTCCCTTAGGTTGAGGCATAATTGGGATCATCAACATCCCATCAAGGAGAAGATCTTTCAAAAATAGTTTCTTTCAATGTTTTAATCATTAATCCATTTTTAGGAATTATAAAAAAATCATTATTTTCCATGATAACAAATTAAATACATAGGATCTCATGTTATTAATCAATCAAAAGAAAAAATAAAATTAATTTCCATTCAAAATAATCATCATTCACATTTCCATTTCAAACTTTTCCTTTCAAAAATGCCAATTCAATTAAAAAACAATGTTTATTCATAATTTCATTCATTTTCAACACAAAACGAATAATTAGTATTTATCTATTAAATTAAAGAAATTTTTTCCAATGAATTCTTAAATCCATTCATCAGTTCCATCAATTTAAAAATATGTCTCATATTATTTTTTCATTAGAACTGCGATATGTTTACCATAATCCATATCATAGAAAATTAAATTTCCATTACATAGTATATAGGGAATTTAAAATTCACATTAATGATAATTCAAACATTTCATAAAAATAATTTTTTAATCTTTAATCCTATCTCAAATTGAACCACCATCATCTATTCATGGAATCACAAATCTCAACCCCATGAATGAGATTTTCCATGGAATAGTGAAGATGATGTAGATCAATAAACCAAAAATTGAATCAATATACAATTAAATTTAGTTTAGATACATCAAATACGTCATGATCAAATACACTCTAAGGGAAACAAAAAGACATAGAGGGAGAAGAAACATGATAGGAGATTCACTTACCCATATGAGATAGAACTTGATCCCACAACAACAAATCCACCATGGAATGAGATAGGTGGATCCAAAATCCTTCGTAGTGAGAATTCCCTAAAAATCAATCTATATTAGGTCGAATTTTGGCCAACAGGGAACATAAAGGGTGGTTTGTGATTTTTTTATTAAAAATTTAGAATAACATATTCACACACACGTGTTTATCTGGGATGGTTAAATTTGATACACAAAATCTGTCCCTGAATGATGTACCCATACTTCCAAGTTTACATTTTCTATGATGTAGGAACACGGTTTGTTAAGATAATCAACAACTTTGGGAACCCCCAATATCTATAGTTACATGGTTTTCACTATGATGGCACATAGTTTAGGAAAAGTATGTGCCAATAGTGAACAACACAATGAGACCAAAAAATTTCCATATCACATTTGAAGAACATATAAACAACCCCAACCAAGGCATTTTCCAAATAAGGGATGATGAATACCTACAAACTAGTAAAATTGTGTTACAATAATATTTAAAAAATAAAAAATAAAAAAATCGTTATAATAATTAATATTTATTAATTCTATCATATATATTTACATAACTATATATATATAACAAAAAATCATAATAAATTATTGATAGTGACATTTTGTAATTACTATTTACAAATATTAATGTATTGGCCATAACCACAATAAATTTTCAAAAAGATTCCATATTTTCAGATTTATAAGGATAATGGAATAAATAAATATAGACAATGTGGTTGATTCATGTTTTGGAGATTTTTTTGATCTTTTTAACATAATTTCATCCTCAATTTACCCATATTACCCGTTAATACGACTGATATCCTTGAAAATGATTTCAATTCAATATGACTAGAAAGGGAAGATAACTTATTTCTTAAATTTAATATTTGGTGAAAATAATAGAATTTACTTTCATTTATTTAACATCAATATGTGGTAAATTATTAATACAAAATATATTAGTGAATTTTAATAAAAATGGTTCTTAGAAAAATATATTTTTAAACATAAAAATCATTTTATATAAAAATAATGTATAATTTCATTTATCATGATGTTTATTGTATTATTCTTTATGAAATAATGAATATTTATCGTTAATTATAGAATAAATATAATTGAAATTATAAATTTCATGATTAAATTAAATTAAATGGAATTGATCTCAAATTTGATATTTTTATTTATTCAACCAAAGATAAATTATTTAAAAAAATCCAAATATTATGATATATTAATCATCTAAAATGAAATTTTTAAACTGTATTTCAATTTTTTTAAATAAAATATCTAAATAGAAGATAAATTAATCATAATAACAACCCAAGAAATACAATAAAATCTATTTTGACGAAAATGTATTTTGACATATAAAATGAATTTTTTCTCAATAATTTTATAGAAATGAACATTAATTTAATTATTATTATTAATTTAAAAAATATGTTCTTGAAATTTCATAAAACACATTCATAAAAGTAGTTCTCAGATTTTTTTAATAATAATACATTGTTTATATAAAATAGTTTAATGAAAAAAATATCAACTTTAAACTTATATGATCATATTTCAAATTAATTATTTAATTTAATATGAATTTAACAATATATTTGTATTGAATAATATATATATATATATATATTTCATAATGCTGTGACAACTATATATATTCAAAAATTCAGTGGTTATGTTATAATGGTAATATTTTAATTACAAGATTTTAAAAGTTTGTCACTGTTCATTTTCTATGCGATATTGTATGTTGTATACACAATCCGACATAGTAATCATTTTTCAAAAAATATGATGGTGTTATATCCACAAATAATTAAGTCAAATCCTCAAAATATAAATTTTATTCCTTCAATATCAATTTATCATAACGTGAACGAGTGAACCGTGGATTTTGAAAACTAAGTTCACGTTCCCATGAAGATTAATTAAAAATTTACAGGGATAATGATTACATGGAAACCCCAAATAATTGAATTTAAAAACACTTAATTAAGGATTAAACTTCCCTAACTTCCTCTTTTTGGATGAAAATAAGTTGATTGCCCATTATAGGATAAAATATGACATTTATTGTTGTCTTCAACTAACTATATTGAAAATAAATTCAATTATACATCAAACCAAGAGTAACATGATTTAGACTAGAATGTATCACAATGTTCCCCCACTCTACATGCTATATATGAGATGAATAATAAATTATAATTACTGATCAATTATTCCTATTTAGAAAACAAATTAAAAACATGTTCACCTATATAAATAATAATATTCCACAAGAAATTGATTGAAAATACCATGTTATCCTAGAATAGGGGATATCATTACATCAAAAAACAATACATAGATCTAGAACCTTTTACTACATAGAAGAATAATTGGAACATTACATATTAATGTCATTTATTCTATCAAATCTAAATCATAGTCTTGTCAATCTTACTTGAGGGGTTTACAGTCCATAATAGGGTAATATTTAAAATATTTCCCCATCATTAAGACAATACCGTTTGCGGTATCAATGTTTCTATGAAACTGATCATGTTATCCACACATTACATTAATGTTTTTTTCATATTTCTCATTAATCCTTTTAAATAATTCCCTATTAATATCATCATAATATAATATGGGTCCGTTAAATTATTTTACTTTTTTCATCAGAATGATTTGGAAAAAACCAAGATCCATCAATAAGGGATATTGTAACTATATTAATATATATATTTGGATAATCCACTATTGTTTTATATTATTTTTATTTCATATAGTTATAACATCCCATGTTTGGGATATTAATCATATACTTAGTGGTATGGGGGTTATAAAATTATTCTTCCATCTCATTTCAATCAAATTTATTTACATTACCTTACACATTATCATTGGAATAAAATTTTAGATAAATTATTTTAGGTATAGGTCCCCATAATTATCATAAAAACCATATTAAATACCTTCTAGTTTGTCTCAAAAAGCACAACGACATTTCATAATGGGTTTGTTTTTTTTCTTAAACCTCAACTAGAAGTATATAACACCTTAGGATAGAATCATTATCATGAGAAAATCCAAAATATGAAATTATGAGGATTGTGAAGTCAAATCATTATAACTAAAAAAATAAAACATTCCATAAAACCTCATTATATACAATAACAAATGTTACCCAGTTGACATATAAATTTCATTGTAAGTATTTCGTTTATAAATATATTATTTTATCCTACATTAATGTTACACATGACCTTAAAAATAAAAAAATAAAAAAATTAATATTAATTTATAAATAGTATTCATAATGAACAATGTTCTTTATATACCACAAAAATGAAAAGTTCATACTCCGAACATAACTCATGGTTTTTATTAGTAGTATATAAAATAACAAGATGAACTAATTGTGATGAAATATAAATTTGGAATAAAATCATAGTATAATTCCACAGTTTTGATTAATTAGTTTCCATATCCATTTTTTGGAACTTTAATCAATGAATAAATATCCCTTAGTGTCAAAAGATTCTATAAAACCAACTAAGTTAAATAATTTTGACCCGTACATTGGAATGGGGGTTCTATTGTTCAAATGGGAGAAAACATGGAACCTAATCCTAAATGGAGACTGTACATAGTTAAAAATTATTATGTAAAATCAATATAATCCCCTATTTAAATATTTAAAAGAGAATATGATATGAAATAACCTACATATTTTCAAAATTATCTTATAATTGGAGATACCCCACATCATATATATTCTCTTAGATAAATCAAAAAACTCCAATGGAATCACAGAACTCCGTATAAATACACATGAACCAGGATACTGGTTGATTGATTCATATCATTTCACTATTGTATATGTGTTCACAATAACATGAATGGTATTCACATTATTATGGTTATTTTGAATAGTGAATTCATTCACTAATGTAAATGATATTTTTTATCAACATAGTGTTGAACATATAATGTTTATTATATTTTGACACATATAAAACATTTCAAATTTTCTAATAATCCCACTAGAATCACCAATGAAATCGAGAGTGTATTTTTTTTGATCACAAATGTAATGTTTCCCATGTGTAACCATCACCATCTTTCCATGATTTTATGATAATATTTAAATAAAACAAAATATATATATTTTGTACAAAACAATAATTTATTGAAATGATTATGATATATATTATTTTATAAATGAATTTACCTCTATATGAATCAATAAAATAGATGTGGGTCTAATATCATAAATTTATAGTTGAATTTTACATTCTTGACATGGCTCAATAGATTTGAAAAATAATTTTCTGCTGAGATTGGGATTTAATGAAAATATATGAAACGTCATTCATTACACTACATATGATTAATTTAATCTTTTATATATGATTAAGTCATTTTATACTCATATTCGATTATTTAGTCTAATCCATTTATATTAAAGGATATTTTCTTACCTCTGAACTAATAAATCCAACTACTAACGGCTCTTGATAAACATAAAGGATTTTCAATTTTTTCCTATTATCTATATAAATGTTCCAAAATAAAAAAATTGTAATTAAAAGTTAATATAATATCAAATATATAATGGAATAATATATTTATTTATAAAAACCCATGAATATCATGCAAAATTCAAAATAAATCATTTCATAAATAATTATCCTTAAATAACATCAAACTTTTCAACACCCAAATACCAAAAAAAACTTTGTCACATCTTATTCTATGATCTATTTATCCATTATATCTAAATAACATTAATCTCTAAAAACATTATAAACAAAAACATTATATCTCATATTAATATAACAACCAATATTTTATAATTTTTTCTCAAATAAACTAAATTATTATAATTTCACAAGAAAATAATATATTTTTCCAAAGTTAACAAAGCTGTTTTTCATAAAATTATATTCCATCGTAGAAAAAATATATATTTAAATTAATCATATAATCATACAAATAGTGAAGATTTTCTTTTCAAAAAAATATTCAGATATTAAAAAAATATTTTTTCACACTTATGGTTATCTATGTAAGAATATATATGTTACAATAGTTGATTATGAATTTTACCCTAATTAAGAATAATTTACTCAACATAAAATATTATATTATCCATATTGGTTATCAACACATTTCAACTTATTTGTAGAAAATATAAATTTTTTTCTTCAAATAAATTTATCATATTATAAAAAAATTGTTAAAAATAAATAAAATAATTGAATAGTTTTATCCAATTTACCCCCACATAAAACATAAAAATATTCTCAATATCTTTAAATTAATGGTAATTAATGCATTTTTCAACAGATAAATTAAATTTGACTACATCATAACTCCTTAAATCCTATATTTTTACAATTCAATCGCCCAAATTTTCTAATAATTTATTAATAGTGTATTTTTATCTTATTCTATAACAGATCCATCATATAGAAAAAAATATGAATCATAACCAAATATTAAAAAATATCAATATAATTATGTTTCAAATTTTAAGCATTATATTAATTTTGAAACTTATACCTAAAAATATTATGTTATTCAAGGTTTATTTATCTTTATCTCATAACCTTTCTAATATAGAATTCATAGAAACATGATGGTCTCTCTGAGATGATCTCATCCTACGATATTGACTTGTATAATAACGTTAATATTCACTTTTGAAGCGTCTTTAAACTCCATTGAGAAAATTCTACATGTGATTATACCCACATTCAGTAATGGAAATAAGTTATATATTTAATCCTTTAAGATATTTAGGGACTAAAAATATATGGAGCACTGTATTTATTTAATATTATATGTTTGGAAAATCTATTAGTTTTATGTTATTAATCATAAATAATGATTTTTTCTTAAGAATAAAAACAAGAGTTTTCACTCGAGATCCAATTTTTTCATTTCTAAATTAGGCATCCACTGCATTTTCATCCATATCCACAGATAATAATTTTACTATTTGTTCCAATATTTTGTAAATTAAAACATATTAGTGAATTATTTCAAACAAAAACATAATAGTCAATTATATTTGGTTTCAATAACCCAAATTGTCAATAATATATTATCCGTTAATGCTAAAAATAAATCAATATATATTATAAAATCAAATGCCAACATATTATTTTTTTAATCATTTTCAAACTAAATATAATGAATTTTGATTTTAACAACCAATAATTACATGATTTGTTAAAAGGGTTTCACTTTAAGTTTTCATAGATCCTATTAATTAAATGTTTTAGAGAATTATGAAATAATATTATTTACCAAACCCTCAAAATACTACATCGACACTTCCACCCAACCGCTAATTTTCTAAAAATACATTATTCTTAAATCTGAACTCATTTTTCATTCAATGAACATTATTTTTATTTAATAATTTTACTTATATTAGAAATATAGACTTATATATAGTTCATCATATTCCATAGGCACAATTGAAAAAATTAGAAATTATAGGATGGGGAGAAATATCTTAGTAAGGGATATAAAATGAAAGAAAATGATTAGTCATTTACTATACAAGAAAAACCATAACAAAGTGTTCAATTTCTCATTCTAGGAATTGAGATGTAAATATTCACAAACTCTTGAAACTGACTTCTTTTCCCATTTAAAATAATAAATTATTCATAAACAATCATTACTAGAAATTTATAATTATTTAGAGTTTCTTCACATACCTGGAAATTTTTCAATTGAAATAAAACCTGTAATCATAAAATGATCATAAATTTTCTTGTAATTTTATGATAATTTTTTTATCTAAGGAAATTAAAATATTATAATAAAATCACTTCATCCACAAAAACATTAAATATATATAATTATAATAATACAACTAATAAAATCGGTGAGTATTATTTATTTTATAATGATGGAATATATAATGTTGATGTAATTTTCTTTTAAATAATACATCCTTCCATGATATCAAGAAAATCATCACCATGGCCATCATCCAAGGTATTTAACATACTTTGGAGGCCATATTCCAAGAAAATTTATATATCATGATGTCCATGTTCCATGATATTATACCAGTATGATATGACATACACCAAGAAATAACCATTTTGTTATTATTCATGAGACTAGTTGATTCATCGATGTGTTATCTATAATTGGTCCCCACATGAAACATACATATTTAAAATTATTTTTTCATGCACATTATCAAAAACATAATTCCTAATTCATATTTATTGACAATAAACACTCATATTTTGTGAAAAAACATATTAAATATTAATATTCTCTCAAATAAAAAAAATATAAAGACATGATCACAATATATCCCGAAAATTTGGTGGATTATATAATATTAGGATTACTACATATGAGGAATAAAATACATTGATGTAGGTTTATAGAGATGAATATGATTTTATAAAGTAATTATAACTATTCTATAATAAGAATGAGAAAACATCCATTTATAATGGTATCCTTTAAAAAACTAAAATATCCAGAATAATAAGAAAAAAATTATTCAACAATATTAGTTGAAACATGTAAAGGAAGATTAAAATCAAAGAATGATAATGATAATAATAAAATTCAATAATATAACATATATAAAAAGTGAAATTTTTTTTTAGAATTTTCTAAAATGTAAAAATAATCATATCATGAATATGAAAGTATCATTTTTTAATTTACTGAAAAAATCAATTTTAAAATTATACTTTTACAAACACTTAATCCGAAATAATAATATTTATTAAATAATTTAAATAAATTTTTTATTTTATGATAATTTTAATAAATTAATAAATAATTTATTAATGAATAGTCATATTCAATTTTGGTAAAATTTGAATCAAAATTTCATTAAATGTTAAAACATAAAAATGATTTATAAATAACCTGAATTTGATTATGTGAATGATAATTAAAATAAATATTTAAGTATATTTTCTAAAAAAAATAAGAAATGACTTAAAGAAAAATTTTGTTTTAATGAAGTGAAAATGAGATAGGAAATCCCTTGTCATATGTTTGACTCACAATGTACATTATTTAGATACTATTTTATGGACAACCTACTATTCCATACACCAAAATCCTAATAGGTTGATATTTTAGTTATAACCGATCATATTTATCTAGGGGAGGATGGTTATAAAAGATTTGGATATATCTAGGTTATGATAAAGAGCTTAATATGTGTTTTGTAAAAATTATAAAAGGTGATATTTCATTAGTGAGGTTTGCAGCTTTCATGTAAATACATGAAATGTTAATTAGAAATATGTAACAAACTACTTTCAAATTGTACCAAAGTTAATAAATTTCCAGATAATAAGTATAAGGTCTAAATAACATTAAATAAATAATTTCGTCCTTTTTTATGTTTAATTATTAATATTATATCATAATACATCACTCTCATTAACTATTTTAACCATACCCTTGAAAAATATTATTCTAATCTCTAGGTTACATGAGATTAATTAAAAAAATGACAGGTACTGAATACATGAGATATTAATGATATTAAAAAATATTTTCCATATTATATTATATGAAAGTATTTTTATAATGTTATAAGTATTTAAAAATAATTATTAGGTATTAAATGCTAGGTAAATTCATTTTACAGTCTATTTAGAAAATATGTCTTTAAAGACAAAGAGTTAAAATCAAAATTTCAATAGGAACAATTAAACCAAATTATATTAATAATATTTATTCATAAGAGTCATTTTTAATTATAATTCATCCAATGTGTATTACTTTTTTACTATACATAAATACATTTAGTATATGTTTCTACATTTTAGTCAAATAATGCATCACTGTTGCACAAACATTCTTGGTTATTATATGAAAAAATTTAAATAAAGTGATATCATAAGAGTAATTTATTATCCATTAAATGTATCATCCATATTAATGCATATATCATTCTTATCAATATCCAAATAATGATTACAAAAATATTAATGTGTGACATTTTGTAGTTACTACTTATATAAAATAATATAATGTTGATATTCAAAAGAAAGAGGTAAGTATTTTCCATATATATTAATTTATGAAATTATTAGAACAAATATGTAAAAATGTTGAGTTAAATTCCAGTGGTTATGATCTATATATGCCTTATATTATAATTTTATTGTTAATTAACCCATTTCACTCTTTATTAAAGAGATGATGTAATATAATGATTACTATTCATTATGACTAAAAATAAAATCAAACATATTATATAATCTCAATATACATATCCCAAATAAATAATCCATTTTCTATGAATTAATTTCTATAATGATTAAAAACTAATTTTATTCTAAGTGAAAAAATGAAATGAATGATATTTTTTGAAAAATTTACTAATTTTAACTATAAAAAATTATTTCATACAAAAATAATGTATAATATTAATTCAAAATGAATTAATTAGATTTTTTTAATTAAAAATTATGTTATTTTTAAAGTAATATATAATTTAATTGAAAATATATATGTACTTACTAATTAAATGAAATTATAGTTTTTTGAAAAATTAATATATTTCATTATTCAAAAAAAATCAATCATTTATAAGATAATGAAAAATATATCATTATATTTTTTATGAATTTATGATTTTAAAAATTACTTCGATTTTTTCACATATAATTGCATTTTTTTTAGAAATTAATCATATTGTATGCACACAGAATAGAATAAATATCAATTTTTAAGAAAATGTATTTTTGATGTGTAAAACGAATTAATACTCATTCAATTCCTAGTAACTATAATTTGATGAATGATACACAATATTTAAAAAAAGTGTGTATATATATCATTAATGTCATTATTTTACTAAGATTATATTTGTTTTTTTATAAATATACTTGGTGACTTTAAATTATTTTTCTGAAAATATAAACCTTTAATAATCTATGATTTTGTTTGAAATCATTTATTTATTAACTATGAATTAATTAGTACATTTTGATGAATGAAAAAATATCTATAAATATATTTAATAATGATGTTTTTTAATTTCTTATTCTGTTATTATTTGGATAGGTTATAACTATCATATTTTAATAATAACATTTTAATAATGTGTTTTAGTTCATTTTAAGCTCTGCATTTAATATGGTGCAAGAAATGAAACATAATATTGTTTTTAAAAAAACAATCCTTGAGTATTACATGTGATTTGATAATAACTGTTTCAAAACACATATGTTTTGATCTCATTAGAGGGGCCTTTAGGGAATACTAATACAAGGTTGATCCTTAATGGTTTGTGAATGAATGTGGCCATAGTTTGTAGAGGATAGTTACAAAAAATAAATAATCCTATACAAAATAAGATGAAATAAAAAAATTAAGACAGAAATTAAGATCCATGGAAAA
Organism: Viscum album; assembly: GCA_963277665.1. Classification (NCBI taxonomy): domain Eukaryota; kingdom Viridiplantae; phylum Streptophyta; class Magnoliopsida; order Santalales; family Viscaceae; genus Viscum; species Viscum album. Next base: position 554,030,800 of record OY728146.1, read on the forward strand.
ATTAGAGGGTGGACCCTATCTATATAGTGATGGAACACCATCCTTGTGGACAATGATATTATTTGTTGGGGACCATTTATTCCATATAATAGGATGCAAAAAGATATTAATCGGATCCTATAAAAAGGGGGAAAATTTTTATTCTTATAATGAAGCAAAAAACCTTCCCTTATGTTTAAAAAAATGCAAGTGGATATCATGATTGAATAAAAAACTTGTGAAAGAAAGTTCACTATAAAGCTAGAAATGTCCTATGTGAAGAGGTACTCCTTGCCAATTTATCTCTGATCCATTAGGTGAATCATTGTCCATAAAGTACATTCTTCTACATTAAAATATATATGTATCTTGATTTTTATATTTGTTGTATAATTTTATGTGATTGAAAAGGGAAGGGATATATATTGAAAATTATTGTGTTTATAACGAGTGATATGTGACCATGATGTACATCATCTATATTGAATCTTTTTTGTGAATGATCATAATTTTCCATGTAATATTATGGATATAAGTGACCTTAAATCACATAAAAAATCAATTTTCACTCATAGAAGTCATAGAGTGATTTCATATATCCCCAAAGCTTCATCACATACATCAATATGAAAATTAATTTCATTGAAATTAAAAATTGTTTTTTCATATAAATACTTAACTACATACCTAAAAATAAATAAAAATTTCTTTATGAAAATAGAGTGGTGTTCCCATAGAGGTACATGGTAATTTATGGAATCTTGGATAATATCTTATTGTGATTAAATATCAATGAAAACATAATAATTATGAAATGAAATTCCTTTGAATAATATCCCATGAAGTGCCACCATTACAGGGATTCATCATAATGAAACCCTTTGAATATATCTTGTTGAGGGTTCTTTATTTGCGAAACACCTCATTAAAACCTCATGTGGGAAACAACATATGGTTCACCAAATTTATTATTCACATTATAATAGTTGGTGTTGGATTCATAAGAGTTATCAATTACTCTTTCATTCCATCACAAATATAATATAATATCCAATTAAGTAATACATACTTCATAAAGCATATAAAATATTGGTAAATGTGCTACTTCCATTCCATATCAATCACTAAATTTTTCAACATTTGTGGGATTAAAATAATATTATATCAGGGATTATTTTTTTCGGTATTAAAATCCTAAACTACCAACATAAATCCCTCTCTGTTTCTATGTAGCACACATATTTTGAGAATGTGAAAAAAATTCCCCACTTTAGTAATAAATTCTATTAAATAAATAAATATGTTTGATTTCTATTTATCTGTATTCCCTCTATTATGATTTAATGAGGATTACGTCTCATGGTTAACACACTCAACAAAGTTGATCCAAGAGTGAACCAAATTATCTTGGACATTTGGTGGATTCCTAAATCAAATGAGCAAGATATGAGAATATAGGCCTCTAACAAAGGTGTATTCCATGGCCATGTAAATTTAGGTATCCCAAATGCATGGCACCCAATTCCTCTTCATGAGGCCAAATCCAGCCTCAAAACATCTTAGAAAGATCATATCCCATTCAAACAGCATGTATCATGATTCATCCACTACCTGTTATTTTTCACACGAAGATTTACATAAGTTAGATCAAATAGATTTGGATTATCATTTTTGTCTCATTAGTATTGAACACAAAAAAATCACAGACACATGATGTAAACATACAAAATAACATCTTTATAGTTTTAAATTAAGCTAAATTACGTGGTAATATCATACACACATAAATTATGTCACCTAAATTATATATTATATGATTCCTGTTTCAACATGATACAAATGCTTCTACTTTCAAATTAAAACAGAATAGAAATATTTGTATCCCTTAATTAGATAATTATTATGGTGATATCTTCCCATTAACCATATATGCATATTCCAGAGTGATAAAAATCAATATTTTCCCATTTGGGCCATAATAAATAATTTTTCATTAGTGGGAAATTTCATTTTAAAAAATAATATCCACATGTATATTGGATTCATATTTTAATGCATCCAAACCCACTCAAGTTTGTCCATACATCCTTCATGAATAATTATAAGGGGATATTTATTTTTACTTCAATTAACAACCATTGTAAGGATTATTAGACAAAATATTTAACTTTGTATGAATATAAAATAATTAGAATCTTCCATTATCACACTACCTTAAAATATAGTTTTTGTCCCATTTTGTGCCACAAAATTACTTATGTATTCATCCCATTTACAAGGATACATACGATTTCCTTTCAATTGTCCCAATCCCAAATCCTCAACAAGCAATGACTCCACATTAATTTTTAATCAAAGTAGATATCAACTATGATAAATTGAATCCATAAATATCAAATATAATTTCCACATATATTTATGATAAATACATGGAAACATTAAATCACATATATGTTTCATTTGTTTTTTTGAATCCATTGTTCTGGTGAGGGTTGGGTCGTTGAATAGTTCTTATCGAGGCGAGGTACTGATTCAATAATATGTCTTAAAAAAATAACAGAGTATACTAGTATGATATAATTACCCCTAAATGGGTTCTATAATCCCTAAAAAACTCTTCTTGTAAATTTTTTTTCATTTTAAGTCCCCACTACCCAGAAATTCTAAACTTCTATTTTTTAAAAACATGGTCTAAAAAACATGAATGTCCTACCATCACATAAATGATTCTGAAAATAGGATGTTTATATTGAAAAAATTATGAATAATTTCTTACATCACCCCCAACATAATAGTTTAGGTACCCAAATCCACCAATCCCTCGATGAAAACTGATTTCACCCAATAAAATGTTGACCTATTCTATCATTTGGGTTTTTATATGGTTGGATCATCTTATTCCATCAAATGTCCTAAAAAAATTATGCCACTATGGGTTTGATATTTTGAGTTATATAATTATTATATAACCATTTTAGTTGAAATTCATGTCCTACAAAAAATTAAAACAGGTGAATAAATTTTTATTTATGAGTATATATATAGTGTTTTATTTTTGAATCTGATGGAAATTTCTAAAATAAATGCAGTAGTTATATTTTTATATGATTTTATTGTTACATTACCATTCAGTAATTTCTTTCCAATAGAATTATTAGGTGATATATTTGATATTCATGTATAGTAAAATATTATGTTAATATAACAAGATGGAATTGTTTCATTGATGATCATAATGATAATAAAAATATTCAATAGTTGAGTACAATTATAGTGGATATCGCCTGGAAAATATCGTCAACATAATTTACTGAATCTCTCTAACATTAATGGATTGATAACTTTTCTATAAAAATAATCCATCAAAAACTATTATAAATATATATTCAACATCCTAGAGTTATATATTAGAATATAGTTTTTTATTCAAAAGGGTGAATCTTATGAATCATTATGATTAAATTTACTAGAATTACTATTATTAGGATTGTATTAATGATTTTTATCATAAAAAACTTCTATAAAATGACAATAATATATTATTAGATATAAAATTTTCAATTTATTAATTTTTTTTGTATAGCTAGACATCGAAAATTGTTATTTTACAAATTAGTTTTCTTTTCGTTGAACTATTTGAATTATCCTTGTAACAAGAGGATTATTTTTAAATATATGTGTTGAGACAATATCATACTTTTATGATAATAATATCTTTAATAATTAAAAATATTTATTTAATTGAAGAATTATTTTCAAGATGAATATAAATATAAGATTGTTTCTTTGGTAATTATTTTATTTTTTATGGGGGGAGAAAATGAAATTTTTCCATAAAAAATTAAGATGTTCCCAATTCCATATTAGTATTTATTTATTTTAAATGGTATTCCATATTACAATTATATATAAATGTAATAGATTTTTTATGAACTCGAGTGTGAAGCAATGTTTTAGTTACTATGGATGATTCAATAGAGTGTATTAATAATAATGATCCTAATGAATTTCTAATAAATGACCCCACAGTTTATACTTATGGGGATTTCAAATACGGTGGATGTAACATGATTAATTTATCCAATAATATATTATAATATTCAAACCATTGATACATTAAGCATGGATACTTACAATGAATTAATAAGACATTTCTATTAGTATAAATTATTTATTAGGGAGGACTATCTTGAAATAAATGATCTAATTAAAAATAAATGATATTAAAAAGTATTTGGATTTAATTTAAAACATGTTTTTGGTATATGTTTATATTGAAAATTTAATCTCATATATACTATCTTTACTAAATATCATATGAACAGTTATGGAAAACTGTATTATTATGACTGGTTGTAAAAAGACCACACAGATATGACCTGATTGAAAATTAGTCATCTATTAAATTATTAGTTTCGATTATCATTATATCTAAATTAATTTTCTTGTACTAATATCATGTAAACTAAATTTTTTGGAAACTATTATAATCTATAATTAAAGATAAAATTTGTATAAAAACATACATGGATAGTGTAAAAAGATGAATAAAATACTTAATTGTTAGTTCCTGACATCATTATTCTAGGTAAAATGAAAATAAAAAATAATGTTCATAAAAAATCATTCTATGGTATATAAATGTTAAATTGATATCATGCCTAAGGAATTAAAAGGAAATTCTAAATTAAATTTACTATTTTGAATGCTATTATTATATTCCATAATAAACTATCCATGAATAATGCCACCAATAATATTTATTTTTTTGTCTGAACTCCCATGAAATTGATCCATGTGAAAAAGTGTATTTATTTTGGAAATATGAAGAAGATTATAATGATCTTTTGATAGGTTATTTATTTTCAATAAAAAACAATATTATTATGTCCCCTACATACATAAATGAACTCGAGGAAAAGAAATGATATATTATATTTTATATGCAATTAGAAATTTTTAGAAAATATTTTGTTGGTAAAATACAATATGATTTCATGTAATAAAAAAATTATTATGTTAAAAAGATTATCATCAGTAGGGGAATAAAAAATTTCAACTGGTTTGTCCATTATATCGTAATCTAATTGATATTTTGATAAACAAAATATCTTTTCAAATCATTCAAGTTATGGAATTAAAATTTCCCCTAAATATATCAACTAGTAATAATATTTTTTAAAATGTTGTATTATTTTTCAATATCATATATATATTTATATATTCTATTTTTTTAAAGATAATTTTTTAAAAATAAAATACATTTTCGGATATTGAGATTTATATACTAAATATGTTTAAAATAAAAATATTAATGAATGATATCCTATAGTAATTAATGTATTTTAAATCATAATAAATTCATTAGACAAGTTAATTTTATAAATGATGAACTTATACAACGTAATATGTATTAATTACATGTAATGATTGTCTCTCAAATCATTGAATGTGATAGGAAATAGAATATTATCTACCTATAGTTAAAAAAATTGATCCAAATACTATTATACAATGATTTTTCACCCAACACTGAGTATATAGGAAAATATTTTTTATAATATTTTTAATATAAATCATATACATAAATGACCAATATATACTAAATAAGGATCATGAAGTCCTGGTGTCTTTGGATAACTGGGATCAAAATACATTAAAAGAAAAAAAAATCCTTAATTAATTCTTTGTAGTGATATTTTAAAATTCTTTTGATATCCTATGTATACATGATATAACATGGTAATATACATAAAGAAAGTGGTAAGCTAAAAACCCACTAACGTAATAAACATTATAAGGAAGCATAACATGTGAGTCGAAGGAAAAAAAATATCATAAAAAATATTTTTAATGAGTGATAAAGTAGTATTAAAAAATAATAATAATGGTATTATAACATCATGGAAACATGGTAAAATTTAAATGATAAAAACGAGAAAGAAACATTTTTCATGGGTATCTTCAAAGACAATATCACATAAAAGACATTTTAATTAATTGATTTAGTGCCCTCTCGAATAAAATACCATATTCTTTATGAGACATAATCTTTACCTAATTAATTGGATATGTATATAATTCTTGGGCCACATATCACAATAATTTCTTATATATAATATTTATTCCACGTAAATATTTCATTCATATGTTATGAAAAAAGTAAATACCCATGGAAATTAATTGGTTCTATAATCTTGTCTCATTGCATGATCGAAATAGATCCCATAAAGATCAAATTTGAGAGAAGTTTATATTGTTTATTTTACCATATTAAATAGAGGGATAATAATATTTAAATACATGTTAGATATATATATATATATATAAATTTATTTGACAATCATTGCATAAATTTAATTAAAAATAATTTAAGTGTAAGGATAGTGGTCATAACATGAAGAAAAATTTGTGTTAGAATGGTCCCTTACATCGAGCAGAATTTGTTATGATTATTATTATTAATAATGAAAAATTATATTAAATTAATTATTTTTCTTTATATGAATGTTTCTATAGTTTACAATTCATTTTATTTTAATTTTAACTATTTCATATTATATTAAATATATAATTCATTTAATATATGATGTTTTTATGATAAATAGCTCAGATGTTCGATATCACTTTGGTATATTGAAAGTGATATTTTTTGACTACATATTAATTATTATTATTGTAAAAAAATAATTATATTTTTTATAATTATTTTATAGTTTATAAATAATTTATGAAATTTTGTTTTTAAAAATAAACTACGTTACAATCATAAAGATTATCGGTTGTACTTACGCATTGGTGGCATTTCAATTTATTGATGATCATGATGGAAATTAGTTTAGTTTTAATTTAAGATTATATTATTATAATTATGATATAAGTATAATATTTTTCCACAAAATAATATTAAACATACCACCAACATAATTATGTAATTAAAAAATTTCATCGCTTAATGTTGAGATAGACATCCATACACACGAATGACGTTGTCATTAACTTAATATATGATCAAGTAATAAATTATATGAAATTTTTATTTTAAATAATTATTTATGTAAAATTAATAATATATATAAATATAAAATTAATCCTTATTACAATCCTTGTAAATAGTTTGTGAAAAAAGAATCACATAGGTTTTTAAGGCGGTAGTCTATCGTACCGATGAGTGATGTTATTATATTCTATGTGAAATGAAATAATTGTAGGTATATATGATATTATAAGTAAAAAATTATAAATATAAAAGAAATACCATATATAAGTATTACATACATAATTATATCATTTTTCACTAAGCGGTGATGGAAAACAAATTACATCAGTTCTCAAGGCAGTAGTTAGTCTTACATGTGATCAAAGGTTTCATTTCCCATTTAATGTTGGAGGATGTAGTTTTAGTTATTTCACATAACATAATAGTATCTAAATATATGTATGATAATTAGACTATTTTGTTAGTGTTAATAACATTTTATGGATTTGGAGGAAATGATAATATGAAACACTGAGTTAATAATATTATCTGTACCTTAGACAATTTTACATTGTTTTCACCTAGATCATTCCAATATATTATTTTTGACTAAAAAAATGAATATATTATTAATGGGGAGAATTAAGGAAGAAATGATGGTGTCAATTTACTAATCAAATGGGTTTTTGGAGGTGTGGAATGGAGGGGAGAGTTGGTTCCCTTATGTATGTGGGGGAGAGGACACACATTAAATTATTGAAGAGAAATAATTCTACCCATTTTTTCTCAATAAAATTTATAAAAATTAATCGTTTTACTCTTTTAAGTGACAAGTTCTACATATTTCCGTAACAATGAAATTAGAAATATTTATTGTCAATTTAAACCATTATCTGTTTATTTTAACCCCATGGTAAACCATTTTTTTTCTTAACCTTGATAAACATATTATTCTATTTTAACAATTAATTATGGAAAAAATAAGTTAACCATATTTGAAAAAACAATATTAATGATTCCAAATATATAAGAAAAATTTTACATGAATCTTATCGAAGAATTATATTTTAATTTAAAATTAAACTGTTAGACATGTCAAAAAAATTTCAGCCAAAAGAAATAGTTAAAAAATTAGAAAAAAATCAAATTTCCAAATTAAATGTTTTATTGGGTAAAACAACATAATTTGGATTAATAAATATATAATTGTAATATTTTTTATTATAAAACGACATTATATTAAAACGTGTCTTTTAAATTATTTACACTAAAAATAAATTTTTAGATAAAAATATTTTTTTATATTATTAATCCATAAAATGGAACTTTTTATGGGAAATCACAAAATTTTAAATTATGATAATTTATATATGATTATTTAAAAAGTGAATTTAATATTCTAAAATTAAATTATTAAAAGTACGAAAAATTAATTCTTAATTATGTGCTCAAATAAATTATAAATATCCATTTTAAAAAGTTTTTTTTTAATAAAACATGGTTTTTTCATTTAAATAGATCTTATATTATTTATAATTAGTTGAAAAATATGTATTTTAGATTATATATATAATCCATGTTATTTTATAAATTATTTTTTATACTGTTAATACTACTGAATTAATGGCTTGGTTATAATTAAAATGTATAAATAATAATATTTTAAAGGACTGTAAATTTATTGTTCAAAACATTTTATTTGTGTATCAGGAGCTATCAAAGAGAATAAATTTATTTAAAATGAAATATATCCAAAATTCTGGATAAGATACAATATTACACCCATAAATAAGTTGAAAATCAAAATTTTATATTACATACTAATGTGTAGATAGGTGAGGGTACTATTTCTTCATCTTCTCTTTAGGATCCAATGATTCTTCCTCAAAAATGTGGTTTTATCACAAATCATTTACTAGGCGAGATGTATTGTTTCATAGAAAATTGTCTCTAGGATCTAATAACATCTTTAGATATACCTCTTAAGTGTGGTTTTTCTCAAATGGTATTACCCCTAGATTCAGTAAATGTGAGGGGTATGGTATGCATTTCATGATGATGGATACAAGGAATGTATCATGTACATGAGATCTGGTTAGTATAAGTGAAAGTAAAGAGGAAACTACTATGAAGTAATCAATGGTCTAAATGGTGCTTATGTATCGTGGAATATGTTTTCTCTTCTTCCTAATCCTTGTGAATTTCTTCAATTATGAAATATTGATGAACACCATTTATCCTACGCCAATATCTATGTCTGACTGATAGTTGTTTATATAGATTTTCGGTCAACTTTTTAAGGATTTAAAGTCATATAGAATTGTTTGGACCCTCCTTGTAATATCATGTGAATGTTATGGTCCTATCAGCTACTTCTCTCCAACATTATCCCATCTTTTCCAAAACTCACACTTCCTCCAATAATTACATCCTAAGGTAGAATTTGAATGTTATAATTTTAGATTTTGTTATATATGAACTCAAATAGTTGAAGGTTGTTCTCAAAAAATCCTTGGAAATCCACTAAAAAAACACAGTATATCATCTAGAGTTGTATTCTTCTATTAGACTAATCATTTATCTAAGGGTGATAATAAACAATTATACTGATATATCTATCCAACACTAGGTTATGTATTCTCCAAAACCATGAGCTAAATCTCTTATGAGGATTAGAAAAAATATTGATTAGAACTGCATGAAATAATACAATATCACTTACGTATATCCTTTTTCATTATTCAATAGTGAAATATTCCTTGATACTATTTAAATGTGTCAAATTTGTAAGAATATCATCTAAAACAAAGATGGTATTATTTCTATTGGGTGTCATGTGACACCCTACGATAATATCAATTGTTTGGCTTTCATAGATCCCTACAAGTATGTACAATGGTTTCGTTGTAGACATAGAGTTCTATCATTTACCAATTAAATTTTTGAATACCAAAAATCATGATATTAATTCCTTAATATCCCATATCATATTTTCCCAACAGATGTTTTTCATTTGATATTTGTACATATTATTTCTTCCTTGATGAAAGAAGGTGGAAGAGTCGTGTGCATAATATATTATATCCCTCTTCATTGCTATTTTTTTGGTACTCAAAAGCATTATCCAATCCTTACAACCTCATTTTTTACAATTTTGAAGTCTATAAAAGTTGTTACCATTTTCTTTCTAACATCATCCTCCTTATTGGAATCATAGATCCTCTACTGAATATATTATTATGTATTTTCTAGAATATATAGGATAAATATTTTTTTATTATTATCATATCCATCATGTTAAAATATAATAATATTTGATCCTTCTCTAGTTTTATCATTGATAAAATCGATGGATCCTTTATATGTATAAAATCATTCGCATTTTTTGTTTCCCTTGATGGTAAGAGATTGATCAGTCATAAACCATGATTTTATCTAAATATCATCACTAGAATATGTTAATATCCTTTATTGTTAATATATGTTTCACGATCATGGTGTCCTTATATATTTCACACTTTTCTAGATAACGGTAATGTTGGTATATGTATAATTAAAAGATAATTATATCCAACATTATATCTTGTTATAGATAGAACATCTCATAATATTCAACTTCCTTTATTTTTATGTTATAAGATAATAATTTTTTATCATAACGGTAATGTTGGTCAAACAAGTCATCTATCTATGGAAGGGGATGCTTTTTATATATCATGATTTTTTATGATCATGAGAATTAAATATTATGAACATTGAATCATACTTCTTATTGACAATGAGGACTAGTACACCCCATGGTGGTACACAATCTAATATAGTTTCTTTATCTAGATTCTATAGACAGCTCTTCTTTTTATCCTCATATTCAAAAAAATACCATTGTATATGGAGTCTTACATATTGGAAAAGATCAATGAATAAGATTTATTTAAAATTAAACCTCTCATCTAGTAGGAAGACTGGTAAACACTTCACGAAATACATTTGAATAATCCCTTATAATGGGAATTTCATCAAGCATGATGTTTTCATTAGTCCCAATCATTTGTGAAAGAATTTTTTTGATCTTAAGGAAATAATAAAAATTATTAATATTATTATAACATTGTAGATTCATGAACCACCTTCCACATATATTGAATAAAATAAAAATTCAAAACATAGAGGCTTATTTGCATAATAGTGATTTTATGTTGGATGTACATAAAGAAATAAAATCCATTAAAAATATCACATCTTATTCAACAAAATGAAGAATCAATTGGATATCTAGGTTTTGAATTCAAAGAATATTGTTATGGGATAATTTATATAATTATAATCAAATAATTGTCTTATTTTTCATCTCCACTGATAACTCGACTTCTTTGTCTGAAGTCAGTACTTGAATTGTTCAACAAAAAATGTATGATATTAAGAAATTCATAGAACTATAATCAAATATTATTTTTAATATTATTGAATAAATAACCAATAAAACATTCAAAAATTTATTATTTTCATCCAAATCTATATTTGTGGTTTCATATACCATCCACTTCAATCCAGTCCTTATAGGATTTTTTCAATGGTTTACATCATCTACCCGTGTCTCAGTCAATTGGATCTCATAGTTTCCTTATTCTGTATAGTTGTAACATTGTAAAATAAAGTTATGCCTGGTTGGGATATTCATTAATCAATCATATTGGTTTTTTTCTCTAATCAGTAATCACTGGTTAGGTGCTCTTACATCCCACACCAACAACACTTCTACTCCCATTTAGATAATATCTTAGATTCACCTCCCCACAGGATTGAAAAGTTGGGTGTTGGACATTATTTCAACCATTTCGAATCAATTATACCATAATATTTAAAATTAATTTTTATCCTCTTATACCCATTAGATACATGAGATTACCTAATCTCCTTATCTACACTGAAGTTACATCAAACAATTTTCTTATAGCTTCTGAAGATTAAAATTTCTAAATCTTTTAGCAGACATAGAATTAATCCACAAAATATGTATTCATATTTACATTTAGGGTAGTTGAGAAATAAAAAATAATATCAATAATATCTTGTTATTTTTTTACACACCCCAATGGATTCAAAATAGTTTTTTTGGACTATAATTAAATCCCTCTCTATTTGAAGTAGTAGTGTGTGGGAAAAATATTTTCCAAAAAAAGGTAAGTAATTACACTAAATATATATAATATATTATTATGGCCATATAATTTTGATCAAAATTACAGTTGATCAATTTATCTATGCATACGATAAACAACCAATATTACCTTATCATTTAAATATTATTAATGCTAAATTGAAGATATTTTCATTGGAATTTATACATTCTTCTAAAACTAATTGATGAAATGATCCTATATATGTTTATAGAAATTATCAAAAAAGTATTCAATGTTAAATTTATCATTCCTAGGAGGGGGATTTGGGATTCCACAAAATTCATTTTTTTAAAAAAATTAGTTCTTTGAGAATTTATTTTCATGATTTTCCCAACATTGTATTCCATCATGTTTGGCATATCATTTGGGAAGTCATCACATTCACCCTCACAGTGATTGTTTACACAGTTTCTCCTACATCAATATATTAACATAAAATAAAATAATATTAAGGGATCGGTATTTATAACGTAATAAACATATATATAGAATATTTTAAAAATGAATGGGATTAGTCATAAATGAAATATATTCATTAATATATGAATTTATAGGATTCAAACATTGTTAACCAGATTAAATTTAATAATATAGAATCTTATGTTCTTTTTCATATTCATATGATTCCTAAATGGTTTATATATTTACAAAAATAGACCTTAATGGAGTCAAAATAGGTTTATTGTACGTCTCATTTCCATGTGTCATGTAATGCATGAATCAAGACTGACACAATTATTTTGGTGGTAGTGAAACTTTTTAAATTATTGGCAGAAAAACATCAACATAGTGTGTATTTAATAGGATTTAATTTCCAAGGAACAATATTATTTTAAATTTACCCCAATTAAATGATATTATACTATACATAGGCTTATACTTAAATATTTCATGGGAGATACTATTAGGTTTTTACTAATTTTTTATCATCATAGTTTCTATATAATAACTAAATATTTCCTCTAGTAAAAACTACATAAACTAAATAATTTAATACATATTATTACATCATTAATTTACATAATGCTCAAATAATTACAAAAGAAGAATCGTAATGGACATGTATATTTAGATAACTATGTTCATAGTAGGACAAATAAAATTGAGAAATGCATGTTTAATTTTTTATCCATTATGAGATCAAAAAATAAAATTGAGATACTAAAGATAAATGGAATAATCTAGGGAAATAAAAAATTATAGGGGAAAGATAAACATTATAGTAATTTAATTATGATGATATAGAAGAAGATAATGTGAGTTAAAGGTGTAACTTGGTATCATAAAGGAAGGTACTTGGTTAATCAAGTAGAATAATTACATCAAGACAATGTTATATAACATGATTGAATCATAGGAAAATGGAAATTAATAATAATTATAAATAAAATTCAATCATAATAACTTTTAAATTATCAAATTCATTGAAAATTCTTGTAATAGATTTTGTTCATTCCTAGATCACATACATGACGTTTGTTTACGTAAAAATAATACCCAATTCATTAGAGGGTTATATAATACTAATCACACCCTTCACATTAATTTAATTTACATGATTATTTTTCCATTATAATGATATCAGCCATAATTCATAAAAATTAGAATTATACATAGAATGAAATAGGTTTCATAATTATAAAAGATAACATTATAAAAATTGATTCATTAAATAATGAATTTTATAGATGTTCATAAGGCATGTATTACTCAAGAAATGTAAGGTTGAATGTGATAGGTAATCAATTATGATATATATATATATAATTTTTAATCAATATATAACTTTAAATAGATATAAATATAATCCCAGAGAGAGTGTTCATAACCAGAAGAAAAGTGTGGGTTGGAACAATCCCAAATATTAATCCTGATATTTAAAAATCATTATTAACCTCCTTGAATAATAAAAAGTATTTAATAATAAACATTATTAAGTTAAAAATTTCATCTTTTTTATTTCTTTTATTTATAATATATATGCTTCCATATTTAATTACTTATACAATTTTTTCATTTTAGACGTTTTGAAGATAAATGACTGGTATGTCCAAAATCACTTTTATAGGTTGACTATGTTTAAATAGATTATTAATTTCTCATCACTATACTGGTAAATATGTCCTAATTATAATGTACACATATATATAACATACTTTTTAAATTTATTTTGAAATAAGGTTATGAAAAGTTTCTATGATACAATCTTAGAGAGAATATACAACACATATGTTTGAGTAAAATATCAAGTTTTTAAGGAATATGATGGGGGAATGTACATGTTATTTCAACATTGTAGGATTATTAATAAATCATAAATAAAATATTAATTAATAAAATACCTATAAATATAACATCAATGTGATATGTTTATAAAATTGAATCACATCGCTTCAAGAGGTGGTTTTCTGCCGCATAGAAGACTAGTGTTATTATTTATAAAATGAATGATAAGGTAAGAAAATATATGATAATATTTTGTTTTATTATAATTAATAAGTAATTAATAATATATATATATATAATTAATTATTATTACATTCTATGTAAATCATTTTTGAAAATTAATCATATCACGTCACGAGGTGGTAGCAGGCTGTCCACATAAGAGATGTTGTCGTGTAATATATAAAATGGAAATTAAATGTCATATATGTTATTATAATCCCATAAGTATAATTACTTAATAGATATAATATATAAAATTTATATACTTCATTATATACATATATTTGAAGCGGTTATGGAAAAATAATTACGTAGATTCGTGAAGCATTAGTACATTGTACACAAGACCAATGTTTTTGTCCACAATTTGAGTGTGTAAGATATGGATTATGGTCATTGACTTAAAATAAAAAATATAATTTTATGGAATATAATATTTTTATAAGATAACCCTTTTTGATTAATAGTTCTTTGAGTTTTAGGATAAAAAATATAGAACATTAGGTCAAGGACGTTAATTATTCTTTGGAAAGTCTCTTTTAGTTTTGACAAACATCCTTCCATTATTTTATTTTTAACCCAGACCAAAATTATAGGACTGGTCAGTAGAATAATGTATTATATTTCTATAGATATTGGATGGAGTAACTTTTTTAATTGTTTAAATAATAGGATAGAGTTTCATTTTATGATTTGACGATAGGAGATAATTGGATGTTTTGAAAAGGAAGAAATCCACCAATATTTTTCTCATGAATCATGGAAAAAAATTGAAAATTTTAGAAACATAAAAGAAATAATTAATAACTATTTTCAGAAATTATTAATTTTAAATCTTTTTGGTAAATTCTATCCCTTATAATTTTTGTTTAAACACTTGGTAATCCCATTTTTACCTTAATCACAGTAAATATTTTTTAAAATTTTCAATATTACTTATGGTCAAAAATTAATTTGAAACTAGTAAATAAACAATATTATTATAAAAAAATATGGAATCCATTTTTCAAAATTTTACTCAGGGAATATACAGAATTTAATATAAAATTAAATCATCAAATGTGTCGAAATAACAGTTTACAAAAAGAAAAACATGAAAATGTTTATATGGTATTTAAAAAAATCAATATAAAATTTATTTCGATGATATAATTTTGTTAAAATTATATATTATCTATATAATTTTACATTTTAATACAAATTTTAAAAAAAATTGGGCATTTAATTTTTTTATACAAAATGATAATTTCTTATTAAAAAGTAGTTTATTGCAATATTCATTGATGAGGTTAATAATTTTAGGAACAATTCCTAAAATTTATCCTTTTATAATATTTGTATGATCTTCACAAAAAATTTAGTGAATTTATTGAAATAAATTTTATAAATTTATTAAATATTAATATATGATTATATGTTCAATATTTGACTAAACATACTTTTAAAATATTTCATTTTTTAATAAAAATTTACAATTTTCAATAAAATTGTCCTTATTTTATTTTTAATCAATATATAATGAATAATTTATTTAATAAAAATTAAATAATTTTTTTTAATTCTTTTTAGTATTACCTAAACCATCTAACTACACAGTTAGGCTATGCTTTTCATACATAATTAATAATATTTTTATAGAGTGTCACCTTAATTTTGAACCATGTAATTAATGATTTAAAATATTAAGAATAGATATAATTTATTGAAAAATGATTTTTTTACTAAATTTTCTTGATGTTATAATGAGTATTAAGTAAAATAATCTAAAGGAATGTACATTTTCTTGAAAATTAATTTATCTAATAAATGTGATCTATATAATAATTAATCAACATAAGTTGGATAACGATTATATAGATCAGTCATTTCATTAATTCGAATCCATTTCATGTACATCATAATAAAAATATTTGTACTATCCTAATTATGAATATTGATTATACAATATATTTTATTACATTTTAAAAATAAATTATGGAGATAATTTTTTTTATTATGGGGAAGAGTGAATTAATTTACAGTGCCTTTTTTAATTGGGTGGGGTATTTATGTTATCCCATGATTTTTCATAGATAATTGAAAAATAAAATAATTTTAAACCATGTTACATTATAATAATGTTATTATTATAAATTCATTTTATGAATAAATACAAGGTGTAGTGATATGTAGATGATATATGAATTTCCTGAAAAATGTCTAGTTTTTATGGATGAAAAAAACTTATTCAAAATAGAAACTGAAATAAGAATCCTCAAAATTATATTAATAATTTTATGATAACAAAAACACTGTAAAACATAAATTAACAACATTTTTTACCATAAACTGATGTTGAATTTGATTACAATCATCTTCTATGGTTGTTAATTATAATAGTTTAGAATAATACAAGGTGTTTATCCCCCTATTGTTTTTCCATAGGTTGATGTGGATCTCTTAAAAGTTTTTCTTGTACCCTATTTTCGTAACTAACATACATGTATCATTCATAGTAAAGGAAATAGGAGGAGTGAGTAATGGAATAATTGGATGGAGGAATAAGATGGATCATATACCCAATCATAATGGGTAAAACATCCTTAAATAGTCCTCACGGATTCTACCTATAACATTATAAAATTTAATTTTATGACTATAAAATAAAAATAAATGGAATGTGGTTACAACACATGTATTATGTTTTAGATAAAATACACTAACATATTTCATGTTATTAAACATCAATCTTGAAGATAAAATTACATGAATGGTTTACAGATGATGACATCTAATGTTTTACAATAAATTTTAGTTATATGATATGACAAATTAAAATAAAAATATTACTATGTCTTACACTACAAAATTTAAAAATGAAGTTGAGGTAATAAAACCATTTCATTATATCACACCATTTGAAAACCACAATTATATCATAGAATATTCGATTGATTTCATGCATTTCATATATTATTTACATTATTATTTCATAAAATATGATAATTCATAAATACAACACATATATTTTTGGGTTTTCGAATAACTTCATTAATATGTCACTTATACAAATGTATCGTAGGTTTTGTGTTATTCCATAATATATAAAATCATCTACAAGAACTTATTAATTAATATCGAAAATACATCCTGGATATCATGTTATAAAATTTAAAGGCCATATAAAACTATTTATGAAACACTTTATATTTAATACATTTTTAATACCCTTACAAAAAAACTTTTAGATAAACTCTAAAACACCATTAATTTTGTTCCATGATATTCAAACACATCAATTTTCATTATGTCAAAAATAATATAACACCCAATGGTAGATATTTGCATTGAATGGAAGAAAATGCATAAATTATTACATGTACCCAATGAAAACCCAAATGGAATATAAGTGCTACCCATGATACAATAGGATATGAAATGATTTTCATTTAATACATGTATCGCAATACTTATCTGAAGAAATTATATTATATATAATAATGTGTAATAATATAATCCCTTTATCGAATACATTATGTGGGTACTGGTTTTGTAGCATATATATCACATATATATCCTTCTTATATATTCTAAATTCTATATTTATAGAACAACAATGTCGTTTGAATACAACACAAGTTATTTATTTAAGAAGATGTGAACATCACATATCCCACACAAAAATAGATTATCAAATATTATTTTCTCTTATAAGTGTATCAACACACATCCTAAATATATCACAATCGATGGCTCAAATTTCATTCTCATCCTATGAGATGCCATAACCCATATATATTAAGCATGATCTAGTGGAATTATCTATTATATAACTAAAACCCCCTGATGAGATACACCTCATTGATTTCATAATATAGCTATAAGTGAAGAGATATTTTAATTCTATGTATGTCAACAACCACATGTATAGTCATTCAATATGAGATATTCTCCCCCAAACATTAAATGAAATTATTGTTTGACAATCCATATGTTATACATAATGGATAACTCAATGAAAAAACCTTGTTTTATGAATCATGAGATTATTTCATATATGAACAAGATATCCATACCATGATATTTTTAATAATAAATTACCAACCATTAACTCAACATCATAAATTTAGAGGTTAACAATCCTTTCACAGTAAGAAGAATTTATATATAATATGAATAAATGATAATGTGGGGACTTCAATTTGTATAAAAGTATATATTTTATATTTATAAAATCTTTTTGGAATTCTTAATAAATTCGGAATATTAACACATCTAATCATTTCACATATGATATAACTCTAATGTGGAATTATTCATTGTTCACATTTTATATTATTCTAAACTCATTACATAACATCTTAATGTGTATGATATCATAATGTGACAATAAGATAAAGTAAATTAATTTGAATTGCTTAATGTGTAATATATATTCAAAATATTTAAAAATGTTGAGCCTTTCGAATCATATTCTTACTATTAAAATAATTGAAACAATTATTCAAGCACCGTTACTACACAACATTCAATAGAAATTTCATTCTTTCACTACATAGAAATATTATATGTTTATCATCATGATCAATGTTATTACCATTCCATAAAGCATTCCCTTGAGATAATTTGGGTAAAATACAATCTCATTACATTATGATATTACAAATATTTCATAAACATATATAAGACATGATATATAATGTATTTCAAAACATATCTAATATAATCATTTATTAATAAAAAATTTATTTCATTTAGTACAAATCATACTCCCATTGGCATCATAAACTCGATATTTTTTAAAAAATATGTTTCTAAGACACAAAAAAACATGTGTTTATAAAGTAACACTTATTTATATAACAATGATAATTGGAATTGATATTTTTTAGAGTTTCTCAAACTTTATTAGGTTTATGGTAACATTCTATCCTATGAAATGATTAATACTCTTTCATACCACTATTTCACTAAAAACGATTCTACTATAATATTACACTGATAACATAGATTTTAATGTTTGTTCTCATCCTAATAATATAATATATTATTCATAGATATCCATGAAAAAAATCATTATCCAATCCAACAAATGGATAAATTTAAAATTTTTCCTATGGTATACAAACTCTTAGGATCAGAACTAATTAAAACAAAATTAAAATGAAAAAATATTCCAAACACTTAGTGTAATCACACCACATTATTTTATTATATACGATAATAAATGAGAATATATTATGATAGAACCAACATTGTTGGATGATCGTTGTCTTGAAAAGTGTTCAGATTAGTGGAATATGGAACATAGTATTTATTTGTAAGTGAATTTTTGAATAGAATTATCTAATTTATTCCACTTAAATTTATACATGTTTCTAATGATTTAGGTCAAAATTTATTTCCTTTCACCAAATCCAAAAATCAAACCATAATGATGTATAACTCTTAAAATAACTCATAGATTCTATTACTAAATAAATTTTAATGAAAACTATATTAATAAATGTCCAAATAAAAATCAGTAAAAAATTATATGAAACCCTCTCATGTAATTTATTCCAGTATTATAAAATAATAATTCCCTAAAGATATTTATATTGGTTCGAAAAGAATCAATCATCCATCTTTCTAGAGATGGAATAAGCCGCCATGCTATTTATCAGTTATAAAAAATGACTGTTTACCAAAAACTAATTTACATAGGATAACAAAATTACATAAAAATTATAAAACAATGCTTCTACTGAAAAATCACCCATTAAATAAAATCTCAGAACCCAATATATGATAATAAAATATTATGAGAAAATTAAATAAATTACTTCACCTTTCATGCATCTCTTTATATGCATGTTTTCCAATTATAGGATGTAGTTTAATATAATGAACTAAACAGCAAACCAAAATTCCTTATGTGACATATTTATATATATATATTTAAATAATGGAATAAACTAAATTAATGAACACATTAATTATTTAAACCTGGGAAAGTATATTATAAAAAAATGTGAAATAATAAACAATAGAATTATTAAAATTTATACACAAAGTATAAAAATTCAATTATTAAATAAATATTAACTAATGCTATTTATCATCAATATCAAATGATCCATATTATCCATTAAATGTGATTTCATCAAAATACATGATATTAAAGGAAATATGGAAACATTATATTCCAATTATGTTAACAATTTTCATAATCATGATATCATATGTATTATATTATTTAAACCATGATAATATCAATTATTATTTATACTTTTTACACATTTTAGATAATTTACCCAAATAAAAAATAATTTTTCAAATTTAAAATTATTTTCATAGAGAATTCATAAAATTATATTAACCTTTTTAATATTTTCCCTTATTTTTTGAATTATAAAAACATTAAAAATCACACTTATAATTTCCATATAATAATTTTATATCCAAATTATAAGTCAATTCAATATATTTTAAATATTTTTCAAAAATAAATAATTAATATATTGGATTTTTATGCATTAATTATTTCCTAAATACAAAATAAAAAATAAAAATCAATTTATAATTAATATAATTATTATGAAATTATAAATTATGTAAACATCCCAAAAAAAATAGTTTTACCTTAATTTATATAGAATTTTTAAACATTATAGATCTATTAATAACCGAAATTGTTCCAAATTAAATTTTATTGATATCATATTTTATAATATTCGAAAAAGTGTTTACCATTTTTGGAATAATTATTTTTTATATATTATAATATATTTAATCTAAATATGAGATTCCTATTTGGAATATTAGAATCATATCGCTTAATATAAATGATATTTCCTTAAAAATCCATGGCTTTATTTTAAGTCATTTATTCATACCTATCATCGACTATAATAACCAATAACATAATCTAAAATATTAATAAAACAAACTATTTCAGTAAGTCACATATGTGGAATTAAATATAGTATCTTGTTATCTGTTCATTACATTTGAAGTCACATTCCATATATCCTAATACATAAAAAATTATATATTATTTTAAATTATTTTAAATTATTTTAAATACTACTTCAATAAAAAATAATATATTACTCATTTTTTCATGACCTTAGGAATAAAAAATTATTGATAAATATCTGATACCAATGTATGGTTTATAATAATTTTATAAAAATAATCTGGATAAGTGTCTAACACAATAAATCTCAATCGGGATTTAGTAATACCATGAATACAAAAACCTTGTACAACATTAATAAAAAATATATATACCTTACAATCATATTTGTTACAATATTAATATTTAGGAATTATGGTCAATAAAGGCCCCTAAGAAGATGACAATATGATACTTTCTCCATATTATTTACATGGGTTTATTTGAATCACCCAATAGTTTGGGCATGACCTTTTGGTCTTTCTTGATATGAATGTGTCTTATTCAGTATGTAAAGGGGAGGCAAGATAAATTATAGAATAAAAAAAGGAATATATATTCATGAACACCAAATCAAAAATGGTAAAATATCCTTACATAGGTATTGGTGGTAACTCACATGATTTGGTATTACTGAGTAATTATCTTGAAGAATATCATTACATGACACCAAATTGAAACCAACAACGTCAATGATTATATATTTAAATCTAAAACTAATGTAACATATAAGAATATTTATATTAATTCTATAATGGATTAAAGAATATAAAATGCTATACTAAAATACATCACTTGAAAATAAATATCCTGAATTGATTAAAAAGATTTCCAATACAAGATAAAATTTCAAGACATTCTCAACATAGTTCAATAAAATAATTTTATATAGTATGAACATTTACCAGAAGAACAAATAACACTAGGTTAAAATAAATAAGATGAAATATCTAAATTTTTTTCCATATTATGCCATATGTTGATCAAAATTGGGATGCTCGTCTCCAAATATTATCAATGAGATATTATAGATTATATAAAATATTAGAATCATTTTTTGAATAGTGGGGGAGGGGATAAGAAGTGAAACCATGGTATTTAATGAAATAAAGAGGGATATATCACCATTTAAAATGTTCCTTTAGGGGAATTATTAGTTGTTTTTGGATATTTTATTGCATTTCAATCTAGATATAATATAAAATAATATTCATAAACAACTACATTTCATTGTATTTATATTATGGAATTATATAAATAAAGATGTAATAATCATTGGTGTAATAATGGTGATTATTAGTAATTTAAAATTACTCAGTTTTAAGGGTTAGTACTTAGTTTATATGTGGATATTAAGGTTAAATTTTAATATATTGATATGTTATTATTAATATAATTTTTTTAAAAAAAATTAATGAAATAATTATATTAGTTGAATTATTTAAAATATAATATAATGTATATATTATTAATATAAAATGAAAATTGTAAACTATAATGATAAATAACAATAAAGAAATATAAATGATAAAATATAGGGTTATTAGATATGGAACAAAATACCATGTGAAAATCATTAATATATTTATTATATATTTGTAATATAATTTAACTAAAAAATTTTAAGAAGATTGACGATGAATAATATAGTAAGTTTATTATATCTAAATAATAATTAAATCAATAATAATCATTATTGGTATTATAATTATAATAGAAGTTTAATTATTATTGTTTTATTATTTGAAAATTGTATATTGATCATTTTTTTATTAATATATTTCCTATTAAATTAAAATTTAATTTCTGTAGAAAAAATAGGCTAATGTATTTGTCTATCCCTGAACCATCCACATGAAATGTAAGCACTAGTAGGTAAGTCCTCCTAATGAATGGTAATGTTATTATATGGGGAAAGGATTTGGGAGGACTACCATTACACATGAAACATTTTTCATAAATATGAACTAATACATTAGAGGATTGTTTTTGCGGTTTATGTGGGAATGATTCAATATTTTAGGGAAACACTAGGGGATGGTTAGGTTCCCTCATCTATAGAATGGGATTTTATCTAATAAATAGTAATATTTTCATATTAAAATTCCATGGATTTTAGAAATACATGATATTAATTTTTTTTTATGAAATATTTTATGTCTTTTAAAAACATAAGGAAATTACTAGGGATTTATGATTACAATGAGACAAAACTGTCTGATCTAATTATTTGATGTTGTTTAAAAAATATAAACATTCAACTTCATTACATGTTCATTTAAAAAATGAAATATTTACCACACAATTATTTTCACCCCCATTCAAGACACTTGTTAAAGAGATAAGAACATACAAATTTTTATATAGACTTAATGACACTATGTATTCATCAAATTTAAGGATGGTATGGTGATGTTCTTCAAGAAAAATATTAAGTCTTTATTTTACTCCATCTCCAAAGAACTATTTCCAAATATATATATATAAATAAATTCACTTTTAAGAATCACCCATTGGGTTCATTTTATTTTTAGGGCCCAATGAACTATCCATGGAGATTATAATTTCTCAACATATTTCTTTTTCATCATAGAGGATCCATTTGTTTGGTTTTATATTATATATATATATATATATACATAATCATATTTCATGGGTTGACATTGCTTCATGTTGACATTGTAGTGAATTCCTCGTAGGAATTATTATGTGTGCACATTATGAAAGAGAAATGAGTACTGCCATCTATCCTTTCGTCCTCCTTCCACATGTTCATATGGATGAGAGAAGTGGTCTACCATGTTGTTCTAGTACATCACTGCACAATATATTATAAAAGGGTGTGGGGGTGGGGACATAGCATCATTGATCGATTCTGTAATATCATTGTATTTATGGGGGTTGATAAAAATTATTATTAGGATTATATTGGAATTTTTATTCATATGGACCCTTGGTACATATTTTTCTTTAGGGTCATGTGTTATAAGTAATTTTAGCAATTTTAATATTAGTGGTTCCCTATTTTCTATGATTTCAAATGCGGAATTACATTTTAAATTTAATTATTAGGGATTTACCATCAAACTATTAAATAAATAATGTTAAATTAAATTTCCTAATTAATTTTATAGGGGTTTAGTAAGATACATATGATTATAACAAAAGTTTCCTTTTATAAATGTATTCTAATAGTAACAATTCATTATTATAAAAATATTGGAAACAATTGTGATTGTTTATTTTTTAAATGGAATATTTGGCTGTTTTCTAGGGGAATCCCCCCATCTATAGAAGAACACTTAATGATTTGGTACACAGTAGAGACTGAGAGATATTTATGAAAGACAAATAGGATGTGAAAACCCATCTGGATAGGGATTTTTATAAAGGAATGGTTCTTATTAACACTATTATGTAAGAGGGACATCTATAATTTAAATGTTTTATATTTAGGAATGAAATTTTTATAGTAGAAATAAAATCAATGTTCTATCTAAAATTCACCAATTAATGAGTATTTTCATATGGATTTTTTTATTTAAATATTTAATTTGTATATTATATATATATATATATATCATTAACGTTAATGGATATATAAAAGAGTTAATAATTATAAATTTTATAATTCAATGGTAGATTTATATTATATTTAATGGGTTGATGATTAAAATTTATTAAATAATTTTTAAAACCCTCTTGTTAATAAATGGATTTTCCCTCAGAATTTTTCAATAAATGTATCAGGATATATGTTTATGATAGAAAAGTATTTATCATTTTATAAAGGAGTGATTTATTGAATTTTATTATTTTACAATCTTACACATCATTATTAAGTGTGAGTGTTTTTATTAAATTAATTTAGTGCCTTAAGTGTTATCATTTCATGTGACCTCCCTTTTTTAATTATCCTAGATTTATCCCATTGGAATATTTTTGTATGTTATCACATTAATTATTCCAATATGAAATTCTTGGAATTTTATTTTTCATGTGATTGGGATTCTCATTATTTAGTAAATAAATACCTATAAAAAATATATAGGTATATATATAATTATATATAATGTTTGGTATATATATATATATTATATGATAGTATTGAAAGTATGATTAAAAACCTCATTGAAAAAAAGAGAATGATTAAAATGTTTTATTATAATTTATTTCATGGAATTTATAAACATAAATCGAAATTTGGGAGTGAAGCCAAATCCCAAGGTTGGGTAGAATCTATACAATGTTCAACGTTCATGTGGAATATGGTTTTCAATTCCAATAACATGTTGTGTTTTTTTAAAAACATTTACTAGATTATTTATGTAATAAAATTACTTCCAACTCTTCATCATGTATTAATATATTATTTTTAAGAATGATGGGGATAATTCTGGCATATTTTATTTTAATGAAAATTGTGGTTCCAAGGTGAATTATATATGTAATAATATTAACAGTTTTCATTTTTAGGCAGAATCATATTTTTTTTAATTTGAATTTGAATTTTATGTTTAATTAATATATTATTTTAAATAATGTCTATTGTTTTGATGAGATTTTGTTCAAGGAATATTTTCTAGTATTTTATAAAAATTGATTTATCTATTTTAAAACCTTTTGTTGACAAATTTTTTCATCCCCATTATTTAACATGTTTTTTACGATGCGTATAGTTATGTAATAGTTACTCAAGTGATGTGTACTAATAATACATAATAGGAAAGGTATTGGCAGAGATGTCACATTAATATTTATTTTCAATATATATAAATATATTTGAGTTAAATAGTTTTTGTTTATATTTTCCCTAACAAACCAACACTCATTATTTTAATTTTCCTAGAACTATATATTTTTTATGTGATGGTCAATATTTTCATAGGAAAAAATATAAATAGTTTTTGGAACTGTACTGAGGTACTCTTGTCTAGGGAAACATATTTTTTTATCAAATAGAATGTTTTGATATACATAGTGTCTATGTAATAAAGGATAAGTAAATTACTATATATTAATACTATAGTTTTATTTATTTTTTTATTTACTAGATGATTAATATTACATTCATTGTGATCTTGTGAAGTGGATTTAAAAAATATACTTAACTAGTCTATAATATAATAATAATAAAAAAATTACTAACTTATTTTTTTCATTATTAAGGTTTAATAAGTATCATGAAAACCCATATAATGTGTTATTGACACACATAATGATGAATAAATATGGGATGAGGTTAATATTTAACAAATATTGTCTATCTTCTCGATTACATATGTGGACATTATTTGAAAGTGATTTTGCTATAATATGGAACCCATTTATAACCTATTACACACTTTCATGGACATATAATTTATACACCCCGTCTAATAAACCACATGTCACCATAGGTAATCAAAATTTTTTTTTAAAAATTCTCTAGACTACCAGATCTTTTATTTCTCCAAATATATATTTAATAAATAAGAAATATTATGATTTTTTAACAATGTCATGATATTTTGAAGCCTAAAATGTCTTCATAAGGGCCATATAATAGTGGTACTCTTGTTCATTATAAATGTACCTAGAATTATCCTTTTACTTTTTTTAAAAATATAGTCTGTATGATATATGCACCATTAATAAAAATATTCAATATATATTATTTCATATAATGTTATTCAAACCAATCCCTTTACGATATGTATTAGATATATGTTTGAAATTACCGATTCCAAACATTTCATTTCTACTTATACTAATATGATTCCAATTATGTGATATTATTTTGAATTAAGGATGGAGGTAATCCTAAAGAATTATTGAAGAATATCATTATATGATGAACCATCCTCTTTGGAATGTAACTCAATCATGATGTAACTTGGTTAAGAGGAATAGAAATTATGGAATATGATACCTCTCAAAAGAATTGTATCATATTTTTATTAACATGATAAATTAAATTACAATTTATAAATATATTTAAATATAGATAACATAACACCTAAGATATTTTAATAGAACGTAATTATCTAGATTAATTTCAACATATTCTCCCAAAAAAATTAATAATAGATTGCACAACACTATAATAAAATGAAACACCCTTTAATTTTGAGATTATTTACTTGATGAATTACATTATTCATACATCTATATTAAAATAAAAAATTTGAAAAAGAATATAATACATGGTTAAAAATATAGAACAACAAAAGAAAAAGTGATAATAAAAACATAACACAAAATAAGAAAATAATTATATAACTAAAGAACACGAACAATGATTAGTAAGAACACTATGTGGTAATAATTAATAGGAACATAAAATAGAACTAGCTGATGTGCACTACTTACTAATCATCAATGATATGTGCTCCTTCAAAGATAATCATTTATTGAATGTAACTAATATTAAAAATATTAATAATTTTTGGATTATTTTGAGAAATTTATATATGATATATTTGTATTTAATGAGAGAAAGTATGAGACATGGCTATTTAAAAATATTTTTACGGGCCATTAATTGAAATTGTGAAAAAACATTTGTTATAATGAATTTGAGGAATGATTGTAAACTTATATGAAAAAACATTTCCAATATAAAATATATATTTCATGTAATTTTAAAAAATATTATATTATAAACTAATGAAATATAAAATTTATTATTTTTAATTTTAATTTACATAGGGATTAGTGTACTAAATTAATTAATATAATATATTTTTTTTAAATGTAGTTGTTAGATATTTTTTTAATATAAATTTTTTTAATAGTCTAATATTAATTATATTATTTCACTTATTCGAAATAAACTAATTAGTATTAAATATTAATTATAAGAAAACCAGTTCAACAATTATTTTCAAAAAATCCCAGGAAATACACATGCCAAGAAATATGGTTATGATAAATTTACTAAAATATATATTTAAAATATTTATAATAATTTTTTATAATATAATATTCTAATTTTAATTATTAAAATTTTAGAGCAATTAATGTAGAAATATATAGTCAAATTATAGTATGTAGATAACAATAATCCTAATAAATATAATTGTAATTGTATATAAAAAATATTTTAAAATTTTATTAGAGAAGTATATTAAAAATAGATATTTATCGAGTAAAAATTGATGGATAACCTATTAACTTAATAAATAGTTTTATATTAAAAAATTGGCCAATTCCCTAAGTCCATCCCTCAAACATGAACAATCCACATATCCCCCAAAAGGGCTATCGACCAAGCTATTGGGAAGGATATGTAAAGGAGGCAGTAATGGTAGCTCAAGAACCATACATGGAACACATGGTGTGAAGCTGCCCTGGTGTTTTGGAGGAATGACTTTACAGTAGTGGGGAGAACTCTTCACTAGTGTGGGGTGGAATTATTGTTGTTCAGATGTCCATTAACTCCTTCTTGGATTGCATTTAGATTATTATGATGCAAATTTTATTATTAAGTGGTAGTAGATTCTGAAAATACATTGTCCTGTTTTTTATCATAATGATACTATATATTTATTTAAAAACATTCTGAAATAACATTTCCTATATGATTATAAAAAATCAAAACCATTTGGTCTGATTACATGCAGCCACATAACTATAGTAGGAATCTTTCTTCTTCCTCACATTCCATATATAATTAATTGAAACCATAATCCCTATGTTATATTCAAAACCCTACATGAAACTAATAATATACACCAAAATATACAAATTCGTTAATTTATGGAATAAATATAAGGATACATAGGATGAATGGGTGGATGGTGATCTTCCCCAATCAATATGTATAGCTTAAGTCATCCTATAACACTTTCTACCTATAATATTGTCGAAAATATATATATAAATTCATATAAAAGTGTTACACTTTTGGTTCACATGATGGGTAGTAATTACAGAATATTCTTAGTTTATGATAGCAATTCAAACACTTTCTTGTTTAGATAATAAGGGACTCTATTTTAAAGACTTTTATAATATATATATATAATATATAAATATTTATTAATACATATATATATATATATATATTCAATCATTGTATTTACTAAATAACTCTATTATTAGTATGGGAAATTGAATCTTTCTAAAAATATTATGAAGGGTTTAAAATACCATTTACGGTGCAAATAATAATAGCCTCAACAAGATGGACTTCTGATCATTATGATTTATAAGTAGTAATTTTTTGAATCAAATTTTTATGTTGCCTTTTTTAAACTATAATCATTATTTTTTCACTAGGGGAATGAAAACATTAAAATATAATCTCCTTAATGGGTTGGTTCATAGCAATAATATATAATGAAAGAGATATAAAAATTCATAACCCTTTTGTATGAGGTTTTTTTTCAATTTATTAGACCATATTAGCACCATTATGTAAGAGGGGAAGTAATATTTTCATTCTAATAAGTAGATGTTTTAAATTTTATGGAAATAAATTAAAATATATATTTATTAAAATTCATCGAACAAAAAATATTCACCATATAAGAATTCTTATATAAAAATTTCAATTTTATTTATATATTTCTAAATCCTTCCTTAAGAAGGGAATTTTTATGTTTTCATTATTATATATTATATAAATCAAAGGTATATTTTAATTTAAATTAGAGTGGGTGGTGGTTTAAGTATTATATGTTGTATTTAAAATCCCATGAGAAATGAAAAGGTATTGTCCGCAATGATATTTTGTTAAATCCCCCATGTAATAATTTTATGTGAGAAATGTTTTAAAATTTTATAAATTGTTAATTATTTCATGATTATTATTTATATTACTCATTCAAATGTTAATGTGTGATTACCTAATAAAATATTTGTTTCTTAAATGTTATATTTTTCATGTGAAATATATTTTTTAAACTAACATGGTTATTGAACAAGCTGAAATTATTTTATGAACAAGAATAAAGAATAATGATATGGTGTTCGTGCCTAATTAGTTATCATAATATTTTTTAATTAAATCTAGTAAAATATCCCAGTAAATATATATTTGTATACAGATTAACATTTTTTATATGAATATATATATATATATTTATATATATATATGTCCAATTTTGATATTATAAAAGGTTTGTTAAATTACCATAGTGGATAAAAGAAAAACATATAATGTTTTATCAAAATGAACTTCTTTGAATTATTAATCATAAGGGGTGTTTGGGTAGAAAATAATATGACACATGGGGGTTAGGACCTATAGTACTATTCATTTTCCAATTGGATTAATTTTTCTAAATTATATATATGATAAATGTTTTTCTATAATACATAAAATGAGTATTGAAAGAAAAAATTTACGTATATGTATTTCTAAAGAATTAAAATTTTATTTAAAATATTTCTTAGTTTTCACGCTAGGGGCTGGTTATTTTAATAAATTGGGTTTCCATGGTGTTTCCAATAATAATATTGAAAAATATTTTTGTCCTTTTTCAGAAAACTCACTATTATTTAAAAGAAATGGAATGTTATTTTCATATTTCAAAAATTTGTATTTAAAATAATTTTTTTATATATAAAAATATTATTTTATTTATTCTTTTTTTTATAAAAAGGTAAACAATGTTTTTAGAACCCCTTACTGTGACATTTTTAAACCTTGTGTATTCAATATACTTTTTTATATTGTATGTGGTTGACCAATACTTACTCAAGAGACATGTATCAATGGTTGGGATTAAACAACGAAAATCCATAGATGGTACAGATGTATTATTTCTAAACAAAAATATTTTTGAATTTGAATTTTTTTTCATAATCCTCTTAAACTATTTCTATAAACGACCTTAAGACTGTATTTTTTATGTGATATTAACTGTTTTGTTATAAAAATAATATAATCTGTTTTAAGACAATACAATTGATCTACAGTCCAGGGTGTCACATTGGGGTATCTCCCTAAGAGTCGAAAACATTTAATCATATATTAGAAGTAGAATATTTAATCAAATGTGGTCATGAACGTTGTAGTATTTTTACAATTATAGGTGCCCATGTATATGATTATATGAAATATCACTATTGATTATATAAGATTTCCTGAAATTAAACAAGTAACAATATACTACTCATGTTATTTCTCTAATATAATTTGGTGAATTTCAAATTCTTTATGACATTTATATGTAATACATAATGGAAAAGTTAAAGTATGTATAAAAAGTGTTCTAATGTCTCTATATAAAAACATAGGATATCCCCAACTATTTTATATAGTATTAATTTTATTTAATACATGGAATACTCTAAAACATACTTATATCATGACATATGATATACCCTAAATAAATCATGTTTATTTATCGATTGATATTATAAACCCATTATAAACAATATGACATATCATGGTGGTGTTTATGTTGATATCTGTAAATAATATACAAATTATTAAAATAGATATCATTGTATTTGAATAAAACGTTATCCCATGATTGATCAATAAAATTTAGGTTAAAGATAACATATTATACTACGAATATTTAATTGTCGTCAATAGGAAACCAACTTATTTTCCATTTGGGGAATCATTTTATATAACTTTCATGTTATTGACATCATTATTATTATTATGTTAAGATAGTGAATGAATTTTTCCTTATATATACATATTTGATATCATTAACAATAGGATTTTGGTGTCATTTATGCATTCCTAAATTATTCCTTATGTTATCTTCCTTTATTAACAATTAAATTAATTTTTTTCATATTGATTATGTTCAGATAAATTGTACAATTCGATTGATCATTTTATATTGGAGATTTATCTATTATTCTCTATGTTCTGGTCATTCATAGTTATAAATATATAATAAATAACTAAATATCTTATGATTTTAATTATATATTTGGTAAATCTGTTTAGTAAAATGTATTTATAATTCAATTATAATATAGTTATCATTATTTTTAATGATTCATCTAAATGTTTGTATCATGTCAATGATAATTTTTAAAACAACGTGAAGAAATTATAAGGTAGATTTTATATAGATATATATTTATGGGATCCAATAAATTTACAATATAAATATCATAGGGATAAAATAGAAACAAATTGTTCACAACATAAATTATATTCTTCATGATGATAATTGTAACTTTACATGTAAGTAATTTTTCAACTTTGATTACCTTAAACTATAGGTTATTCCTCTTAGGATTGTTTCTGATATTCAAGCCTCTAAACATCATATATAATTATTATATCTATTCTTAAATGTTTTAGAGAATATAGTGTATATTGTTTTAAGAAAAATCACTATATAGTCATTCTATTGGAAAAAATCATCTTCAAATAAAAAATAATATACAATGTATAAAATAAACATAAAAAATTAACTATTAAGAGGTGGAACCCAGGCATTCCAACCACTAGACATTCCATGTTCATGGTGGGACAACCCCAAACGATGAGATGGAGGGTCAGTTATTGCAGAATTTTTTATAGAATTTTTTCTTATAAAATAATTCAAAAAAATTTGGTTGAAGGTATTTTTATAGGGATGGGAAAAATAATTACCTATTATAGAAGAATAGTAATAAAATAAAATAAAAATTATTTCTATAATATATTCACATGATCTGATTGACTATATTGTTTTCAATGAAACATGATGTGTGTAGATCAATTAATTGTATACATTGAATATTTTTTGTATGTGATCATCATTATTCACATTAACCATTTAAAAATATTATATTTTCTCCAAAAACATCTTATATATGATCAATATGATTTACAAGTGGTATCCAATTGAATAACTAATACCTTTATAAATCTCTATAATACATTAACTAAAAAAACAGGTCAATCTCTCACTCCACGAGTGCAGTCATAGTTTCAAGAAATATATTTCACCTGAAACTCTCAAAACACACACAATATCAATTTTTTTAGATACAATTATTCATTAAATTATATCTTATTATAATTTATTAAATTATAGATACATCATGAAACTATACATTAATTTACACAGTATTAATTATATGTATTTTAAAAATATACAATATTTATTACTCCCTTGAATACAAAATAATTTCATAGTAATTTTACCTCTATATATCACAATATATATTTAAATATATATTTACTTGTTTCTTCCTCTAATTATTACCAATTTATAGACTCTTCATAATCTTTATGATTAGTTTTCACATTTGAACTTACAAAATCCTTTCAAATTTGGTATAATATATTTAAATGTTGAATCAGGACAATATATCACTAGAGGAAAACTATAGATATTGTTTCCAAATTATAAAAAAAATATATACATTTAAAATTATAATAATTGAATTCATATTTATGTATATATTTCTATATCATCCCATTTTTTCAATTTTACAATCATTGAATATAATTCATAAATACCATGTTCTAGAAAAATTAAACCTTTTTAATAATTTGTAAATTTTATATGGATATAAAAAATGGGATTATCTTAATCTGAACTTCATTTGTACTTATTAAAATTAAATTTAATCATAATGTTCTTTGGAATGATAGAGTTAATCATTCATGGAATTCGTATCCTTCTATTTATTCGTACGTCTCCACTTGAAAATTTTCTAAAAAAATAAATAAAAAACTTATATAGCCATTGTATTTTATAGATACCTCATATATTACATATGTATTACTAATACGTAACCTTAATATTACTATTATGAAACAATTATATTCTTAAGATCAGTATAACATGATCTTAAAGTAATTATTTTTAGCACATGTAGATAATACAAATATATTTTACTGAAATGTTTCATTACTAATTTCACACTACTTATGTAGAACTAAATTCGACTCTTCAACTAAACTAAAAATCATTAAATGAATTCAATTGATAGTTTTTAAATAATTCCAAACTTATTGAATCTCTTTTCACTCTAAAAATCAAATTATACCTTAATAATTATCTTTATACATGTGACGATTTCATTATATCAAAATCCTCTGATGATAAAATCAAAAAAAAAAATCTCACAATAATTAATATTTTTAATTATTATTCAGCATATCTTTATAAAATTCAACTATATATTTAAATATCATGATTCATACTATTTTTTTATTATTATCATATAATAAAAAAAATCAAATTGAGAGTGATCATAAGTACTCAATGAGATTCACATCATGATCATTACAAAACAACCATATACAAATAATCTACTAATATTATGACCATTAGAAACTTTCCACATCCATATACGAGAAATAAATCAATTGATAAAAATTATATATATTTTTGAAAATGTCATTATAATTTCGTCAGAATATATTGGGTTCTTCTATCTCTTCTTTTTTTTATCTAAATATTAATTCTCCAAGAACCGCTCTTTTTTGAGACAACATAACATTTCATGCATGATTTACCAGGAAAATAAAGGGAATAAAAAATTACCAACCTCAAGTGTCATTAATAACTTAAAATGTATTATCCAAAAGTGTATGGTGTAGAAATTTTTTTTACAAGCACGAGATATAAAACACCAATACATAATGGATAATGAAAATAATTAAATAACACAATAAAAATGTGATACCCCAAGTGACCATACACTAGTATCAATCTAATACACACTATGAAGATTATTGAAACTTTGATAACCTAGTGAAAAACAAGACTCCATAATATTTCCATAAATCCTATATAACCACATATACAGACTCCAAAAGTAAAATATAGGATTGAATAACCATGATTGGTAGTATATAACCAAGGAATCAATATGAAGTATAACAACAAAACATAATTTTTCTATGTCTTAAAGAAACAAATTAAGGTAGAAATTATTTATAAGGAATCATATTGTAAAATATTATTTAGTTTTAATTAAGGAATCAAATTTTCACATAATCAAGGAATATGAAATTTACATGTTAGATATAATTTTTAAATATGAAAACCACATATTGATCCATCATAATATATGAATGTGAAAACAAAACATGAAATGCACTATCATGTATAAAACAGTGAACAAGTGGGATCTAGGTGATGAGAATATGTATGCATAAATGATAAATTAAAATTAAAATCCTTGATATAAATAATGTGAATCTTATTAATATCATCTCCTCTCAAAATTATTTTATATAAAAAAATTAACCATTTTGGTTTTTCAAACAGTAATGTTTCATATATAAAATTCATCATTCACCCATGTTTTCCAAATGAGATAAATTTTCAATAATAAATTCAAAAAATCTTTCTCATAATTTTTTTTCATTTTTACATAGAATCATCAAAAATAAATTTCACGAAAATTAGTTTAGATTTGAAAACTCCTCTGAATAATTTTATAAAAAAAGTAGTGTGGACACATATTTTTTTATAATAAATCATCTTTAATAATAATAATCTATTAATACAATTATATATTATTATTAAATGATGAATTTAAATTAACCACAATATAATAATTTACAAGATCGTATTGTATTTCTTAAATTGGGTCATTTTTATAGAGACCCCAAACAATTATGTACATTTCCAATCACCATCCAACGAGATAAGGGGGGCAGTATTCCGGAGGGTATCCAATAATATGAGAGATAATAATTTACAAAAATTTGGATATATCATAAATATATCAATCAATGTTGGATTAAAACAGTAATTATGAAATGGTATAATAAAATATAGAATTTTGGGGATGTTTAGTTTGATCATAATTGTGTTTAGGGATTCTTTTATAAAAAACAGTACATAGAAATGATGAAATTTCCATCCTTTTAAAGGATTAGAAGATGGATCAAAACCAGGAAACAATGTTAAAAATAATATGCCACAACTATGTGGGCCCTTTATTAATTGAAAATTAGAGGATCAAAACAACATGGGTAGATTCACATAGTTTTGGAAAATAGTTATTTTTCAATGATACACCTTGGATGAAACACCAATACAATCACACAATTTCCTATGTGAACTATATATTTTGACTAACCATGATCAAACCATGAAAATAAGTACTATGCCCCATATCAATATATCAAATATTTACTACATAATTATCACTAAACAAGGAAATAATCAATGTTCAATGATTATCGCCATTAAAAATCAATGTTATCATCCTCTAACACCCTCAATCCTCTATTATGTCCCAATGTATAACCCAAACTCAAACTAAAGAGTATCTTTGGCCTGGAGTGAATTAAAATTCTCTCTATTATAAAATATTTCTATATTCTTAATGTTCCTAGGATTATAAAAAATAAAATATATAACCAAACTATTTCCCATTAATGATTTCCTCTATATAGTTTTATGAAAATCAAATATAGCCTTTATATTGTAAGGACAAGGTGAATTATTTCACCATGTAGTTCAATATCTTTTAGTGTAAGAACCCGAACATTCACTCCATATATGTTTTTCATTTTCAGGTCGTTTTTGGAAAAAAGAGGAGAATCTGGAAATTTTCTATGTACACTCCATGTACTTTATAAGTACATTCCATGTACTTTGTTGCTGCTCAAGGATATCTGTTGGCCGTGTCTGGCCACCCACAAGGCCATGTAGGGGTGATGTGGTGGCTGCTTCATGCTGAGTACAGAAAATCCCAGTACACATCGTGTACTACAAAAGTACACGCCGTGTACTTTCTTTTTTTTATTAAATGGACCGAGGGCATGTCTTAACCCCAAAAATGTATTCTTCTCCAGCTTCATAAACCAACAGCTAGGCTATGGCCACAGATCTTCTCCATACCACTGATCCATCACCTGTTATCCAAATCGAACACCATCAGTTTCAATAGAATCACAACGGTGAGTTATTGGTTCTTCTTTGACAAATTTTCCTGATTATTCCTCTTGTGAGATTTATCTGAGGTTTAATGTTTTATATTTTTATGCAGATATACTCCATTCTAGGCTGATTCACGTGTCAAGGTTCAATATTATCGATCTCCTAGGATCGAGGTAGGTTGTTTGTTGCCTTACGTTGTATGTCTTTGAGTTTTTGTGCACAAGTGTCAGATACTGATGTATTAGTTATCTCAGGTTAGGGTTTTGATCCTTCATGATTATATACCCTAGATTTATTGAATTCTTGTGGCTATTATATGAATAATGATTTCTTGTTAGCATGTTTGAGGATTACCCCTTCATTGTTTCCTTTTTTTTGGCTGTTTATCACTGTTTGGCTTAGGTTACTTGTGAGGTAGTCCTTGTGGCATATATTTCCTATAGTGATATAATTTATTTCATGTATTACATACTATATATATGATTTTAATGAATTATAGCTTTTAGCCAAGTATTAACTCAACTTACATAGGGCTTCTAACAGTTGATTACGCATGATTCAACTACTCAGGGATGTGTGAACCTGGCGCAATACACTAAAGAGAGAATTGACGATTAAGGGATTCCCCAGAGAGTCATTTATAAATTTTTACCGTTCACATGACCTATGAGAATTGGTATTTGTGCTTTCTCAGAGTTTCCTTAGATACATATCGAGACTACATGGGGAATTAGACGTAAGTGCTTCCTTAGAGAGTCTATAACTATCATTACAAGACCATAGGGGAATGGATTGTGAGAGCTTCCCAGAAATTATGTGCCTTCATATGATTTCTATACTATAGGGTCCTTCCAGTGTGATCCACCCAGGGAGTTAGTGTGAATACTTTTTGGTTGGTTGTGACAAATACACCAAGCCAAAGAAAAACATGGGGTTTGTAATTCTTGATGTTTAGGTAGTCTACTAAGATACTTGTTGTGTTACTTGCTATGCCTTGGGAATATAGAGAAGATTTCTAGATTCCCTGGTTGATAATTTAATGATTGAATTAAATTAATAAATAAATTTAAATGGATATTTTTTGTATTGTTTACATTAGTGTAATCTGGTTTCTCTACTGTATTTATTTACATTACTTTTTTTATATTGCTCCATGACGGTACGGAACAGATCTTGTGGTGGTTGCCTACTGGGATTAGTCTCACACCCTGTTTGGTCCTGCGTTTCGGCCCAAACAGGTTATATGGTTGCAGGTGTGGATTGGTTTTGGGGCCCTTCTACTTCAGGTACATGATTGATGGTTGGAGGTGGAGAGCATGGAAGTGATCATAGGCTTGTGATGCTTCTAAAGTTGGTGTTTAATTTTAGTACATTGATTCTCAGTTGTATTTCATCACCTTGTTGTGTTTTCTACTTTAAATAGATACTTGTATCTGTGACATCATTATCATCATTATATATATATCCATTGTTTCTGATGTTTAGTTTCAGTTAGTGTATGCTATTTACTACTTTCGTGATTGACTATTATTTCCTTTCCCTTGTATACCATACCAAATGATATTATAGTTTCCCCACTTACTCGCCAAGGCCCTCATTACAAGTCAGTAGTCTTTTCCATTTGTGTAAATGCACTTTAGGTCATGTGGTGAACCAGGTATAGGGCAATAGTTGAGGGGCTCTAGATTCGGGTCATTAAAAATTGTTATCAGAGGTGGTTCTTTTCATTTATATTGACATACTATTTAGAGACAGTATATAGTGATAGGAAGAAATAGTTAAATGGTAAATAGCTATGCCTGGGAGTTCATGAACCTATGTATAAGGAAAAAGTCCGGTTACATCGAATATTACATTTTTCACATTTAGAAAATGTTGCAGTTTAATTGACTTCACCGTTGGGTGGGGAACTTGTTTTGTTTTGTTAGTATTTATATGAATGTGGTTCTATTTTGTTGCAACCCGATGAGATGAGGGTAAGCAATATCATTCATCATATAGGTACTTGTTAGAAAATCACATGTCATGCATTTATCCATGCCATATAAATTGTATTAGAAATTGAATGATGTTGTGATAGAATTTTTAATAGATGATGCATGCTTTTGTGATAGTTGTTGTGATAGAATACCTAATATGTTTACAGGGTACTAATTTTTTAGAACTTCTTTACCATGGACACCAAATGTTGGTCATAGAGGTGGTATGGGCCCTTGAGGATCGGAATTTGGTGGATCATGAGTTTTTTATATTTTTTACTTGTTATATGCATTATAATGATGTCAAGCATTGATTCTCGAGGAGTATGGGCCCTCACAGATCATAATTATGCAATTTAACACTTGTTTTATATGTTTTATGGGCTTCAGAGTAGTTTCTGAGCTACTGCTCGGAAAAACCCAGAATACACGACGTGTATTTTATTAATACACGCAATGTAGTTTTTAAACTCCGTCCCTAACTGTGTGAGCAGAAGAATGGGGTTCTAAAATAAATCTTATAGGAACACTCCATGTATTAGTTTATCACGCCGTGTAGTATAAAATAGGTACCTCGACCATGTCATGAACAATACGGGTCATGTTATCTTTTCACATATATGCTTTGCCTGAATCATACACACCATGTAATTTGTTCTAGGTACCTTGCTGTGTCGCGAACAACACGGGTCGGTGTTACCCTTCCTCGTACACGTCATGTCCATCCAGAACACGCCCTGTAGTGACATCTGTGTGTCAGTCCATGTCGCTAACATCACGGGCTAGTTATGTCATGTCTAATACATGTTGTTATGTCCTTCAACGTGCCGTGTAGTTATGACTTAGTGGAGTCGTGTGTCTTAACCATGTAGAATGACTCGGGCAGGGAAGATGATTCAATTACAAACCCAGTGTTAGGACAAGACACCATGTATTTGGGGTGTTACATGACTGGTTTAGGTGGAAATACACGCCCATGTGAATGGAAAAAGGGAACATGCCGTGTAGTCATATTTTTCACAACTTGAATACTTTATTTTCCATGTTCCTTCTTTTGACTTCAGTTTTTCTGTTCTTGTTAATCCATAATCTGAGGTGTGATTATGAACATTCAGAGCTATGGAACTAAGACGTCCTCCTGTTGCTTGTCAGGAACCAGGCAGTGACGATATGCTTGATACGGTAGATCAGGGACTACCAGTAGTTCCTCCTATCATTCCAGATATAGAACCTGCAGTGTTTCTAGACATTGGTACTGACGATCATTTCAGAGAGGGTTTCATGAATTTCATGCAGTCCTTCCAAAGAGCTCAGCATCCTGCCCTATCTATGGCAGAGCTGACACAGGTTTTACAAAAGCATCATCCTCCCATGTTCATAGAGGATGGAGGACCACAAGATGCGATGTCATGGCTAGAAGTTAGGCGATCCATATTCGAGCATCTAGAGTCACCTCTGGAGAGGAATGTGAGACTTGTAACTTATATGATGTGAGATTCCACCAAGAGATGGTGGGATGTGGTTTCACAGGTATGGTGCCAACTGGTTATGGCTTGGGATGAGTTTCAGCATACGTTCTACAACTACTTATACCCGGCGACGTTGAGGGCTGACAGAGCAATAGAGTTCATGAACCTTTAGCAGGGTACTCTCATAATTATGGATTATTCCTCTCACTTCACAGAGTTATGTTGTTTCACTCCTGTTATGGGGAATGAAGATCTATTTTTAGAGACAAATTTTGAGGAAATCCTTAGACCTAACATCAGATCTCATGTGAACTCCTTTTAGTTGACTTCTATTACTCTGATTGTCATCAAGTTGCTTATCACGGAGTGAAATCTGAGAGAGACAAATGTTGTGGAAGAGGGAGGTTCAGCATCCAGGGATGATTTTTTTCAGATAAACAGAATGAATCACCACCGAGTGTCTACACGAGGTGAGCCGAGGAAGCGAGTTACTCCTTCTGGTAGACATGATCATTATTCTGGTAACCAAGTGGTGTGCTATCAGTGTGTAAAAAGAAGACATAATAATCCTCAGTTCCCGAGAGACCAATTGGAGTGCTGATCTTACGGAAATATTGGTCATCTGTAGTGTTTTTGCGTGGTTCTTCTTCCAGTGGCTAGTGAATGGGGATCAGTTTCCACTCCGCATATAGGAGCAGGATAATCAGTTCTGCAAAAAACTTGGGGTTTGAGTTCTTTTGGTCATTCAGGCTAGTGGAGAGGTTTTGGACCTAGAGGTTAGGCT
This sequence comes from Viscum album, assembly GCA_963277665.1. Classification (NCBI taxonomy): domain Eukaryota; kingdom Viridiplantae; phylum Streptophyta; class Magnoliopsida; order Santalales; family Viscaceae; genus Viscum; species Viscum album. The sequence goes on from OY728146.1 coordinate 554,072,337, forward strand.
CAAGTAGGGTCAGCTCAAGGATCTCAGGCTGTTACACAGGGCTGCAGTTCATTCCAGACCTTTGTAGTAGATCATATTCATCAGGAGTAGGATCATGGACCTTCTAAAGTTCGAGGTACGATTTTAAAAACCTCATTTTTATCCTATGAACCTTTTGATACATGAGCTTCTCATAGAATTATTTTTTTGCATGCTATTGAATTCCTTATACTTAATGTTTATAATTTTGAAGAAATGTTGACGCTAGACACATTGGTGGGTATTATAACTGCAAGAATGTTTCAAGGCTTAGACTTCCCCCTAAAGGTTTGTGGGTGTCATTTTTTGTGGGAACATTGATTCACTTGAGATGACAAGCAATGATTTAATTATCGATATGGATGTGTTCGTTCACCTCCAGGCCTTTGTCGATTTATATCATTGTAGGGTGGGTTTTACATCACTAGAGGTTGGATATTTTTTTCAAATGGGTGAATGTAATGTTTAGGTGAGTAAAGAAAGACCCGAGCATCATGGGCGAGGTAGAGTTATAACTCAGATTTCTAGTATATACCTATCTGACCAAGGGAATTAATAGTAAGACTTTCCTCCAGTGGAGGGTCATTTCAGGGATGCCTTTTCGGAAGACTTTTCAGGTTTTCCTCCGGAGCGTGAGGTAGAATTTTCTACTGAGCTTTTTCCAGGAGCAGCCCCGGTGTCCATTCCTCCTTATAGGATGGGAACATCTAAGTTGTAGGAGCTCAAGAATGTATTGGAGGAGTTGCAGGAAAATTGGTTCATCCGACCCAGTACTTCTCCTTGGGGTTCACCTTTTTAGTTTCCGAAGAAGGCATACAACACCCATAGGCTTTGTGTGGATTATCGGAATCTGAACAAGTTGACAGTACAGAACCGATATCGATTGTCATGGAAAAATGTTCTCTTTAACAAACTTTGAGGATCTAGAGTGTTCTTGAAGATCTACTTGAGATCCGACTACCATCAGTTGCGTGTTAGACTATCTGATATACTCCTTAATGTATTCTGATGTTTGTATGGTCTGTATGGGTATTGGTTATGTCGTTCGGCCTCATGAACGTACCTGCAGTTTTCATGGCAATGATGAACCGAGTGTTCCATCCTTACTTAGATTCTTTCATGGTTGTTTTCTTGAACAATATCTTGGTGTACTCTCACACTGGACAAGACCATGCTACCCATCTTGAGATTGTTTTGAGTACACTGAGGGAGCATAAATTATATAATAATCTCTCAAAGTTTCTCTTTTGTATAGATGAGATTCATTTCCTGGGTCATGTCATCTTATAGACCGGAGTATCCGTAGATCCATAGAAGGTGACAGTAGTAGTTACCTGGGAGAAGCCGAAGAATATCTTTGAGGTATGATGTTTCTTAGTCCTTGCTGGTTACTACAAGTGGTTTATACAGGACCTCCCATGCATATAAGTTCCGTTAACAGACCTGAAAAAGATGGGGGTGAATAATTTTTGGTTATAAGCTTGTCATCCAGGCTTCCAAGAAGCTGAAGGGGAGATTGACTTCTACACCGATTCTAGTTTTTCTGGATCCTAGCAAGAGTTATACAGTTTTCTGTGATACATCTGGTATCAGTCTTGGAGGAGTGATTATACCGTAGGATCGTGTTGCTGCATATGGATCTTGGAAGTTGATACCACATGATATGAACTATACTACGCATGACATGGAGTTGGTTGCAGTTGTTCATGCATGGCTTTGTTGGAGACAATATCTTCTGGGTGATCATTTTGTTGTATATATTGACCACAAGAGCCTCAAGTATACCTTCATGTAGCATGACTTGAATATGAGACAGAAGAGGTGGATTGAGTACCTATAGAATATTGATTTTGAGCTTTCTTATTCACTTGGGAATGGCAACACTGTGGCAAACACACTGAGCAGGAGGACACAGATATAGGTAGTTCAGGAGGCCAGCAGCGAGTGGCAGCTTATGGAACTATTCTTTGAAAGGCATTTGTAGGTGCACAATAGATAGTGTCAAACATTTCTTTCATCTATAGCGGTTACTCCAACCCTTCCTGACTGAGTTTGAATGAGGCATCTATCAGATTTTGAAATCCTAGTCCCTTGATAAAGAATGTAAGGAGAGGACCCTCTAACCAGATGGACTTTAGGCGAGGGTGAGATCTTGCTTTTCTAAGGACGCGTATGGGTTCCAGTAGTTATACGTGATGATATGATATGATAATTTCATTCGTTAGTTTGGGAAGTTCATCCTAGTGTCACCAAGATGTATCGTGATCTACAACATCAGTATTGGTGGCCAGGTATGAAGAGATATATTTTCAGTTTGGTCAAGAGGTGTTCTTTCTGTCAGCAGGTGAAGGCGGAGCACTAGTGACCAGCAGGGCTTTTACAATAGCTACACATTCCTGAGTGGAAGTGGAATGATGTCATGATGGGCTTCGTGATAGGATTACCAAGATCTTCACTAGGGAATGACATTGTATTGGTTTTCATTTACAGGCTCACAAAGGATACTCACTTCTTGACAATTAAAGATACCTTTAGTATTGATGAGCTTGGACAGTTGTACATCCATGAGATTGTAACAATTCATGGAGTTCCGAGTACTGTAATATCAGATAGGGACACTTGCTTCATATCTCATTTCTAGCAAGGGATACATAGGGATTTGGGTACACAGGTACTTCTGAGTACAACTTACCATCCCCAGACTAATGTCTAGTCAGAATGCATGATTTAGGTGCTAGAGTACTTGCTACGATCATGTGTCCTTGATTTTGTAGGTTATTGGTAGAGACATATACGACTTTTGGTGTTTTCCTACAATAATATTTTTCATGAAACTCTTCAAATGGAACCTTACAAAGATTTATATGGTATACCATGATGATCACCGTTGTTGGTTGGAGGCTGGAGATGCAACTATGCTAGGACCTCATCTTGTTTAGGAGACCACCTAATATGTGGAGTTGATTCGAAATTGGATGGTCACGGCATAGTCTTGGATGAAATTTTCTACTGATCAGTGGAGACGACCTTTGGTGTTCATGGTCAGAGATCTGGTTTTTCTATGTGATACCCCGAGGATGGGACATAAGAGGATCAGGAGACAAGACAATATTTCACCGAGATACATCGGGCCATTTGAGATTCTAGAGAGAGTTGGGATGGTTTCTTATAGGTTGCAGTTACCTCAGAGGTACCAGGCTATGCATGGCGTCTTCCATTTTTCTCATCTTTGATGCTATTTTTTATACTTGTCTCATGTTTTTCAACCCAACGATGTGGAGATGGAGTAGGATGCATCATTCAAGGAGCATCCTATCAAGATTGTTGATCATAGTGAAAAGGTACTATGTGGCCAGTCTGTTCCTCTGGTACGAGTGCTATGGCAGCATGACCGTGTATAGGACGAGACTTGGGAGAGGGTGGCTGATATGCAATCACAGTGGCCATAGATGTTCGAGGTTTCTTCTTCTCCACCATGTTAGGGAAATTCAGAGACGAATTTCATTAAGGGGAGGAAGTTTGTAAGAACCCAAACCTTTTTTTCAGGTATGTTTTTCTTTTTCGGGTCGTTTTTGGGACAAATAGGATAATCTGGATATTTTATAAGTACACGCCGTGTAATTTTTTTCTTTTCGAGGCCATGTGCTAGCTATGTCATGGACACACACACGGCCATGTAGGGGGGATGTGGAGGCTACTTAATTCGAAGTACGAAAAAGGCTAGTACACGCTGTGTACTCCCAAAGTACACAGTGTGTACTTCCTTTTTTTCATTAAACGGTTTGAGGTCACATCATAACCCTAGAAACATCTTCTTCTCCAACTTCGTTGACATAGAGAATGGGTATGGCCATAGATCATCTCTGAGGCACTAATTTGTCACAGGTTATCGAAATTGAACACCGTCGGTAGAAATAGAATCTCAACAGTGAGTTCATGGTTCTTATTTTACCACGTTTCCTAATTCTTCCTCTTATGGGAGTTATCTGAGATTGAATGTTTTAGACTTTTTTCCATATCTACACTGTTCTAGGTTGATTCACAGGCCGAGGTTCATGTATATCAATCTCCTAGGATCGAGGTAGGTGGATTTTTGCCTTATGTTGAATGTCATTGAGTTTTTGTGCAAAACTGTCGGATACCCATGTATCAGGTATCTCGGGTTAGGGTTTTGATCCTGCATTATTATATACCTTAGATTGCAGGTATGCTTGTGGCTATTAGATGAATAATGATTGCATGTTAGCATGTCTAAGGATTACACCAAGGGTGTTTCCATTGTTTCATCTTTTTATAGGCATTTGGATTAGGTTGCCTGTGAGGCATAACTTGTAACATTGATTGTATGCCGGTATATAATTGATTGAATTTATTGCCTAATGTTTATAGGCTTTTGATTCATTATATCTATTAGCCACATTTTTGATAAACTTACTTCGGGTTCCTGAGAGTTGACTACACACGACTGAACTGCTTAGGGCTGTGTGAACCTGGTATGGTTGACTAAAAAGGGAATTGCAGATTAAGTGCTTCCCTATAGAGTCAGTTATAAATTAGTATCATTTGTAGGACCTACTGGAATAGGAAATTGTGCTTCCTCAGAGTGTCCTTAGTTATGTATCGATACTATATGGGGAATTAGATGTAAGTGATTCCTCAGAGAGTCAATAACTATCATTACAAGACCGTAGGGGAATGGATGGTGAGAGATTCCCAGAGTGTCTGTGCCTTTATATGATTACTTGAATAGAGAGTTCTACCAGTGTGAGCCACCCAGAGAGTATGTGGGAATATTTTATTCTTGGTAGTGATGAGTCCACCAAGCCAATGTACAAGCTTGGGTTTTTTACTGCATTTTGTTTAGGTAGTCTTCTGAGATACATATTGTGTTACATGCTATGCCTTGAGAATATATAGATGTTTTCAAGATTCCTTAGTTGATAATTTAATGATTTATATAAATTAATATAGTCATGTAAATGGAGATTTGTAGGATTTTTTACATTAGTGTACTCCTGTTTCTCTGCTGCATTTATTTCCTTTACATTTTCTATATTACTCACTGAAAATAGGGCCCGGATCATGAGGTGGATGCCTACTGGGATTAGTCCCACACCCTATTTGTGTCCTGCTTTTCAGCCCAAATAGGTTATATAGTTGTAGGTGTGGATAGGGATTGTGGACCTTCTACTTCAGGTACATGATTGCTGGTTGGAGCCAAAGAGCATAAGACCGAGCATGGTTTTGATATTCTACTTGAGTTGTTGGTTACCTTTAGTACATTGATTCTTAGTTGTATTTCATCTCGTTGTTGTGTTTCCTGCTTTCCTTAGATACTTGTACATGCTGCATCATTATCATCATTACTATATATATCTGTTGTTTCCGTTGTTTGGATTCAGTTAGTGTATGCTATTTACTGCTTCCGCTATTGACTGTTATTTCCATTCCCTTGTATACCTTACCAAATTAGTGGATAGTTTCCCCAATGACTCACCAAGGCCCTCGCTATAGGTTGGCAACCTTTATCTTTTGGGGAAATGTGCTTGAAGTCATGTGGAAAACTAGATACAGGGCACAAGTTGAGTGGCTCTGAATTCGGGTCGTTACATATAGATCCATAATCTCAACTAGATAATCAACAAAATAGTGTTATAATAATGATCATCATATTCCAATACAATCACATGGTAAGGTTCGGGTTGATTCCTCCTCATTTTTGAAACATTAAACACATTTGAATTAACATCATGAATATTTGAAAGTACAACTGTTAATTCCCAATTAAAAGTAATGGCATGATATCAAATTTAAAAAAAACACCAATACCAATATATGCTTGATACCCAAACAATTATGATCTTGATTTTTCACAAACCTATTAAGCATCACAATTACATTCTTTGTCATCTCTTGCACAATTTTTAGCACAACCCTAGGCCGCTCTCCTAGCTTGGCCAAATATAAGGGGTAGCTATAAGGATTACAATAAAATTACTTTAAGGAAACTATTTCCATCAAATCATTATTTATGTTGTTATAGGTAAATTTAACCATGGATGGGTTATTTTCCCATTAACCACAAAAATCGAGCATTCACACTGAAATTTTATCCTCTAGGGAATGAAATTATTCCTTAGTGTCCCATAAATATAATGGTGATATTTCATGCATAATTTCTACTAGTAACCTATAACTTCCTAAAAAATTGTCATATCCTAGTTTTAAATAGTGGCTACCAATCAAAAACTATTGTAGAGGGATGATGGTGAAAACTTACAAAGCATATAACATATGAGTGACCGAACATCTCCACAATTATTGTATATATTAATGGGATTTATTTTTCTAATTTTATAAATTACTCAATGAGAATCTAAATCTAATCCTTCACATTATGATTTTTTATTTAAACAATATCAACTTCTATAGAAATAACATCCCACATCCTTATACCAAAAGAAAAAATATTCAAAAAATGAGTATGTCTCTTGTGGTTTTCGTTATTTCTACGACATGTAATTCCCTTAGACAAGAATTATTTAATAAATTTCTATATCCTTACCTAGAAATAATGATTTATTACATCATAAAACATCCTTATATTCTAATGGTGAATATATCAACATAAAAAATCTCTATTTTGAAGCATCTCCTACATAATTGATATATAAACAACCATCCATCCCTACAAATAAAATCTCCTTATTGAAGAAAAATAAAATTCATATGATGTATACCCATCAACATGATATTAGTAAATCACAATTAATTATGGATTGATAATATTACATTCTAAATAATATCCTTAATGTAAAATTCAGCCTTCAAAGAAACTAAAAACCCCATTCAATCTATCATTTCAACTCCATGTCACATATTATTGAAATAAATCATCAAATACCACTCCTTAAATGATTCCTTCAAATATAGAGATGGCAATTTCAGGCTCCACACACCAATGATCCAATTTCATTTTCTATGCATATAAATATATTTGTGTGTGTGTTATCAAAATTAAAACTATAATGATACTCCATCAGGATTCTCTATTGAAAATTATTATTAGTCATTGTTAATAATAAGTATAATATTATTTTGATATGAATAAAATGTAAAAACCTTCCCAAATATATGATGAAAATATGTTCTAAGATACAATATTATAGCTTCTAATTCAATTTCATGGTTAGGGTTGTTATTCTCTTTAAGTTATAATTAGGGAGAGGTATATGTCACCACATACATTATGTGCATCATTGGAATCTCCAATCATGTACTAATGCAATTGAATTAACCATACTGACCCAAAATCATTTATTGTATAATTATATATAGATCATAAGTTATCAACTTATTTGATTCATTAAAATAACTCTGACATTTGTCTCCCATAAAATAACTCCATTGTGGGTTAAAGCATTCATCAAAGATACAATCATAGTGATTTCCTAAAAAAACACGTTGCAAAAACCAATAGTTCCATGATGTGCCAAGTCATAAACAAAAATTTGGGTTACTCCAATTACAATTTCAACAAGATATTTTAAGGATCCACTGTTATTACTCTGTCATATATTATATTCTGTGGAAAAACTAATTATGGGATCCAAAATTCACATATATATAGTTGACTATAAATGCGATGTTCATTAAATATTATTGATATGATATTAAATTAATCATTATGATCATTTACTAAATTGGATTACTTCAAAAAATAAAAAATAAAATAAAAGATTAATGGTTCCAACAACCAAAGAATGACCTGATTGATTGATTATAAAATTTCACTTGTGGATTAGTGTTACTATAGTAAATAAAATGAATCATGAAATACCCATAATGGATCCTACATATTATAACATGTATATTCTACAGTTAGACTCCCAACTGATGGTACCGTGATCACTAAAACATTTTAATAAACTAATGAGCCCATATGAAATGATTTAGAAGATCATTGAATCATAAAAATGGATAATTGTTGTTAACAATTACCTATTTAATATTTCAATAGACAATAATAATTATAATTAATTTTCTATAATTATTGGAAAATTAAATATATGACTCCCATGGTGACATACAAGGATGAATAAATCTTTTTTCCTTGAGTTCAATAAGATGAAATTTAATCTTCTTTAACTAAATGGGTATCATTTTATAAGATTGAATAGACATGGTAATTGAACTTGAGAGTTGATCAAAAGTAAACTAGACCTCTCTCTATGGTGGAAATTTAGAAAAATAATTCTGGAATACTTTGAGGTATGAAATCATCATTACAGGAAGTTGTATACTCATTGTAAACCAACATTATCAAGGAATATAACTGACAAGTGACATAAGAAAATTTCAACAAAAATAATAACTTTCCAAACTCTCTATATCTTGAATCCCACTTACCCAAATAAATGAGATACCCCACACTAAGGTAAGAATAAATCATAATCATGAAAACAGTTTATTTGTGCCATAAACACAAAACCACTAGTCCATTCCAATAATAAGGTAAATGATTTCAAAGTCAAGAACCAAGAAATAATAGACCACATCAATTTAACCAATTGTTACTTGACTGGGGGAAATTTAAAACCTTTTTCTGACCAAATTCCAAATTTAAATAGAGATCCTAAATTTATAGAATATAATCAGAACATAATACCAATACATTGACCAATGTTAATGATATAAAGGAATGAGAACCATCTATATCCAATAATTCCAAACTGTAGATGATTAAATGGAAGCTGTACATATAAAACTATTTGTTCCCATATTAGATTACTATAGATTATAATTCACTTCCTAATGATAACATGTCTTAAATTCACCATGAGATTTTTTTCCTTCGAGTATCCCCGTTAGATTAAGAATGATATCAACCAACAATTGATAATTCAGGATAAATGTTGGAGGATTTTATGAGTACAAATCTAAATCTTTTTCATTTGAAAATTTTATATTTAAAACCAATTATAAAATGATTTTCTGTAGTGAATAAATTTTTTTGTATCTTTGGTAGAGTTATAAATATTATTACTATGCCTCCTATGAAAATATATAACGAACTACCACTATGATTATGTATCCCATGAAACTAGTCTAGAAAATAATCTTGGATCCATTATGATTTTTCTTCAATCAGGAATATAGTCCATGTATACCACCGATGGAAACCAAAGTTTAACATATATGAGTTTTTAGAGAATCATATTTCATATGCACAAATCCTTTATTGAATACATCCAAAAATATTCGATGACATAAGATAATATAAACATACTTAATTTCATCCCATGTACACTTGTTGATCCCAAAAGCCTTACAATAATCATTAGTATCATGATATGGTGTTGTTTGAACCAACACAATGATACATGTGGAATATTCAATCACTAAATAATCCCCTTTATTGAATGATGAAAATTACCATTTATTTTCCAAATTTTTTTAGGAATGACATATTGTTTGAAGATATTATTAAAATATATACAAGAATGATCCACATGTAACATAGATGGAATGATGGAGTCCACCCATTTCATACCATATTCTGCAATCTTTATTATATAAAATCATATCATATAATCCACTAGAGGTTTCAAAAAATAGAATACCTATTAATTCTACTTGATCCACTGATCATATTATTGTGGGTTCATTATCACTATTAAATATGGGTGGATTTTCCATGAGAGATTCTGATCCATGCTCCATCATTATTTTTTTCCTCTAATACCATCATGACCCAAAATATGAATAGTGAAATTAATAGATTCCACCAAATAACGGTCTACTAAATCATTTTTTTCGAATGTGTTTTAAGCGACCTCCCATAGACTCAAATGATTTCTTCCTATAATATCAACCAAATAAATATGAATTAAAAAAATATTATGTTTAATTAAATAATTTTCAGACAACAACAAAAATCCAAATTAATACATATAAAAGAAATTAATTTCGAGAAAGAATTGATAATAATATAGAATTGTAAAAATTTGAAAGGAAGAATATCAATATATTAAAAAAATAACATTCTTCTGAAAAGAAAAAAATACAATGACTTCTTGGTTGAAAAAAATACTTAACCACCCTTTGTAACACATGTTATATAGATTATATGAGCTATCCATGAACCCTTATAATATTCAGACCCAAATTCTAACAATCATATCTCCTCTATAGAAGATGTCCTGGATAAAACCAAGGAAAATTTAAAAAAATAATTTTGAGGTAATAGCTCTGATCAAATTTTGGAATAATGTATTGTGGGTCATCCTAAATTGTCACATTTGATCTCCATATATAATAAAACAAGTAAAAAACAATGGAAAATTCTCATAAATATCCAAAAAAGACAAACCATAAATGTGATGTGTTGAAGTATATTATATATCCCTATTATAGATAAAACTTTTCCAAAAAGTATAAAACATAATGTAAATAACATAATATAAAATAAATTGACTCCATATGACCATCAATCATCCTCAATTCATCTAAAAAATAAGTTTACTAACACCAAGAGATGTTAGTGAACAACACGAATGCTTTTTTATTCCCCTTATTCCTATTGAGTCACAAATTATACTTCCCAAGGGAATCAGTATGGGTGTGAGAACATATCCCAACAAGATTTCACTAAAAATCAATAATCAATCTATCATCCTAACACTATTAGTTATATATTTAAATAAAACAAAATTTATAATGAATTTACATAAGAGGAAACAAATTGTAAACCATCATTTTGTTTTCATAAAATAACATTTTATTCTAAAAATTAATGAATATTATATGTAAATTTATGATATAATGAGATCATATATAAACAAACCTATATATACACAATTTTATAAAAAAATGAGAAACCAAACATTAAATAAACAACTAGGTATACAAACATGCATTGGAGGGTTCTAGTCAATGGAAATATATATTCATACATGAGATGTTAAACTGAGAACTAAGATAGGGAATAATGGTAATCAAATTAATATAGATTCCTACCATAGTCTACTGATGTTATCAAATTAACCCCAACTGTTGTTTCACACACAAATTCTACCTATGTACATTTACCTATATACACACGGTTACCATCATGAAAAAATGTCCAGAATCAATTTTTAAACAAATAACATAGTTTTTATTTCCTTTTCACAATGAATTATCATCACCCCCATTATTTAAAATCAATTTTATTGAGAAAATCATTACTTAGTCATTCTATTGAATAGATAATGTTTTCAAAATTATTTTTAAATATAAAACATTTTATATAAATTAATCTCTTAAAAAATTAAACATTGACATCAAAGAATACATATTCATTAACCACAAAAAAGGGATTTACAAGAATCTAATGATTCCATGAATTTGAGAATTTATATAGATATACAAAATTCACAAATTGTGGGAAAAGTATCCATCTTTGAATCCCAAGATTTGAATTGTTTTATTGGGTCCTCCAAAGACTAGAAACATAAGTAACGTCATCAATTTTATAAAAAACTCCATTTATATTCCATCGATATCCAAATTGGGTTCAAAATAGTTAACGGTAGAATAGAGAAAGAATGGATAATTGAAGGGATATAACTGAATTGAAAACATGACATTCTATGACAAGATCCCATAAGAATAATAGAAACCCCCCACAGAATAAATGATAGAATCATAAATATTTTTGGGGGATTTTTGATCAATCATAATGGATATTTTTTAGTGATTATATATAAAAATGATCAAGGTTGTGGAGGTAAATTATACAATTTTAATGGTTCGTATTAGGGTGCATAGTAAGATACCACAATTTGACAAACCATGAACCAGCCTTGAATGGAAATTATGAATTAAATATTTTAGGAATATTACAACCTGGATGGATTTACTATGTTTTTTCAAATCATGATGAATCCATGTGAAACCTCTAGAAAATCACCAAAAGAACAACACATCATCCATAGTTGTCCCCATTGGTTTAAGAACCAATCCCAAAGCATGAAAAAAAACTAATGGATCATTAGTGTGTCATATCCTATTGTAACTGTATATTTACTAATAATTTTACACCTAAATAAATTTCATGGAATTTATTCCAAAAAAATGTATTCTTTCAACATCTAACTCCAACAAATATCTATTATGACACATTTAATAATTAATAATGTAACTAAATTGTACATATGACCAATAGGGAAACACTATTCTCCCCACCATAAAGTATTTGTGTCCTGAAAATGTGTTAAAGTGGTTTAGCAAGATAAAATAGAATTCCACTTCGACCGCCTCAATGATTCCCACTCTCATGTATCATGTTTATCTATCCTACATTTATACAATACACAAACCATGGGGAATTTTTAATGCATAGTTTATTAAATTTGTTATCAAAAATATAAATGGGTTTCCTAACTATAGATTTATAATGATTGTGATAATGATATTCCCATTATGTCACATAGTAATGGACTGCTTGATAACTCATTAGCAAATAATCGAGAATCATGTCATGAATTAATGACAACAATAAATAAAATTCTAGCAGACAATCCCCATATACATGTCATTAAAATAACATCAGATGGTAATATTTCATTATCACAACTTACCATACTTATACAATCGATGGTGTCCTAGGAAAGGTGAAAGTTTAGGAAATTCCATATAATCAACCTCAAACTATATTGGGTGTTAATGATGGTCCATATAGTATTTATAAACATTTTAGGCAGTTACTAACATCTTATGGGATAACTGAACCTTCTCCATCATATAATACACAAGGTTTGTACCATCTAAGGATAAGCATCCAATATATAACCATAACATCATGTATTTAAATAGTCCCCTGTACAACACATCGACGGATCCTATTTTATTAAAATCCATATAAATATATTATTTAAATATTAGAATATAGTAATGATCCTTTTTTGTGAACTAGAAAAATGTAGAACGCATGCCCGAATCAAATCATAAGGATAAATATATTTTAGATAGTAAAACATTTTCTCTTCTAATGATATGTTGTGATTAATTTCTATTGATACCCATCACCTATTGAAAGGATTTACAAATCATGATTTCGTTCAATGTGTCCCTTTTAGAAACATCTGTAGAGGGAACACCATTAATACTTTTAATCTATTAGAGTTATAATTGGCTGAGCTCCTCTACCATCATCATCTACATTTTAGGAAATATTTGAGTTTATTTCATTAGTCAAACAATTATAATGAAAATTGAATCTTCCATACAAGGATTATATGATAAATCGACGAATATTTCCATAGAAATGCCTTACCCATTCTATTACAAAATGTAATAATATTGCAATAGACAACTTGGTCTCTTGTTCACTTACATAATTCTATGAGAAGTAAGGGACAATATAGTGACATCTGAAACTGACTACATCATACCTGAACACCTATAACAATGAATATTATCTAGATATATTTTAGTAGTCATATTTTGAATTTAATTTAATTAAAATTTTATATTCTACATGTACACACTCCTCATAGATATAGGAACAACCAAATTACCCTAGAAAAATAGCATCAATAAGATTTCTAGAATACTCACATGATGTAACCAACTATTTAATATATTACTAAAATGCTAATAATAGGTGTCTGAGACAAGTTTGATGTTGTTTTAAATTCTTTAAATTGTTGTTGTCCAACATGGGTTACATGTAATGTTGGCTAGTGTAGGATTAACACACATAAACATTTATAATATTAAATATTTACATGAAAATGTAATAGTATTCATCAAATTCTATTGTCACTAGTGCTGAAAACGTTTTTCACATCAATATTTTTTACGTCGGTTAAATATAGCAGACGTGAAAATATGTGATACATGGTTTTTTACGTCGGTTATTTTATAACTGAAATAAAAATATATGAAGAGTCAATTTTTTACATTGGTTATTTGATAACCGAGATAAAAAATGAGGTATCAAAGAATTATTTACATCGGTTATAAAATAACCGACATAAAAAATGCGGCATCTGAGGTGTTATTGATGTCAATTATCAAATAACTGATGTAAAAACACAACCTGCAGATTTTTAAAAGACGATTATATTATAAACGATGTACAAAACCAACAATCGAATGTTTTTACATCGATTATAAAATAAACAATGTAAAAAATGTGGTTTCTTATGTGTTTTTTATCTCGGTTATTGAATACCCGACATAAAAAAACACAAGGGTTTTTTTACGTCAGACATAAAATAACCGATGTAAAAGATGTGGTACCTGATACATTTTTAAAGTCGATTATTATAACAAATGACTTTATAAATGTCATAAAAATTGTTTATTACGTCAGCTAATAAATAACCATCGTTATAAAATATTTAAACAATTAACTCTCCATGTGGATTGTCATTTACGATTTGTAGATCAACAGATTGACGAATCGTATCTCTCGCACAGAAAACCCAAATCGACTCTTTGATCTAGTTTCATTAAACTCTTTTTTCCATCATATATTATCATATTTACTCTCCTCAGATCTATCATCTCCACTGGAAACACTCAGGTAAGCTTCCCACAACATTATTTCGTTTGTTTTTTTCCTGGATAGTCTATATTTACGTTTTGGGATTTTTTTTGTTTAAACTAGGAAACATTCATCGATTTCGAACCCTCTTACCTCATTTTTGCATCATCATATTTTTAATTATTAGTAAATCTATTAGATCGACTCACAATATTCAAGTAAACCTCACCAAAATCTAATTCGTTTGTTTTTGTTTTGCAAATGCACGACATTTATGGGAATTTTTTTTTTTCATTGACATCTAATGATCTCATTCACCTATATTACTACAATTTATATATAAACCATTATGATACACCCATTTTTTATACCAGTGTGATTTATTTCACAAGTGTATATGGTTTTTCATGGTGGAATGATTGTTTTGGATCCTTGGTTATTTCTATTTTGGGTATCACTTATTGTTGTTCCATAATATATTTATGTCGCTTGTTTTTTTGGACTATTATTAATATTCATATACAATTAAAACCCGATTAATTACACAATAGAGCATTCTAGACTAGTAGGATATATAGTTCATGGTTCTAATATAGAAAAATGGAATGATACCAAAACTAGTAGCGTGAGGTTAAAATTCATAGACATGCCAAAACTAGTAGCATGATCTTAAAATCCCATGGTTCTGGGGGCTGTCAAGAGGTATGGTGGCTTTCTAGGGGGTTGTGGGCTTTTCAAAGGGTTGGGGACTATCCAGGGTGTCCATGGAGGTGGGGGTAGGGGGTATTCCAGGTGTGTGTGTGTGGGGGTGGGGAAGGGTCTAAGGGGGTGGGGGTGTCGAAGGGGGTGGGGACTGTCCAAGGGGGTTGGTGGGTGGGGGCTGTTAATGGGGGTGGGGACTGTCCACAGGGTTTGGGGGGTTTTCTGGGGGGTGGGGGCTGTTCAGAGGGTTGGGGGTTTCCAGGGGGTGTCCAAAGGGGCGGGGGTGGGGTCCAAGAGGGTGGGGGTGCTGTCTAGAGGGGGGGGGGGGGGCTTCCAAGGGAATGTGGGGGGGGGGGGGGGGTTGTCCAGTGGGATGGGGTTGTCCAGTGTGGTATCCAAGGGGTTAGGGGAGGGGGTGGGGTCCAGGAGGGGTGGGAGTGCTGTCCAGAGTGGTGGGGGGTGCTGTCTAGAGGGGTGGGTTACTTCCAAGGGGTGGTGGTGTCCTGCGGGTGTCCAAGGGGGTGTGGTGGTGTTCATAGGTTTTGTGGGGGCTGTCCAGAGGTTTGGGGGTGTCCAGGGTGTCCATGGATGTGGGGGGGGGGGGCAGTCTAGGGGTGTGCGGGGTGGGGGGGGGGTCCAAATGGGTGGGGGTGTCTAAGGCGGTGGGGGTTTTCCTATCGGTGGGGGTCTGTCCAGAGGGTTTAAGGGTTGTTCAAGAGAGGGGGGATGTCCAGTAGGTTGTTGTGATGTCCAGGGGTATGGGGGAGTCTAAGAGTGTGTTGGGGGTAGTCTAGTGGGGTGAAAAGGTTCTTGTTTGTTTTTGGTAACTTTTTGGTCTGTCTTACGAGTGTGGGAGGGTTTTCCAGGGGTGTGGGAGTGTTGTCCAAGGGGTGGGGGTGTCCAAGGGTGTGGTGGGGGCTATCCAGTTGGTTGAGAGGGTTCTGATCTATTTTTGGTAAATTTTTGGTCTGTTTCAGGGGTGTGGGAGGGTTGTCCAAGGGTGTGGGAGTGATGTCCAGTGGGTGGGGGTATACAAGAGGGTGGGAGGATGTCCAGGTGTGGTGGTAATGTCTAGGGGTGTGGGGGTTTCCAGGGGTGTGGTGGGGGAAGTCCAGTGGGGTGAGGGGGTTCTGGTTTGTTTTTGGTAACTTTTTGGTCTGTTTCAGGGGTGTGGGTGGGATATCCATCAGTGTGGGAGTGATGTCGAGGGGGTGGGGGTATAGATGAGGGTGGGGTGTTGCCCATGGGTGTTTGGGGCTGTCCAGGGGGTTGGGTGGCAGTCCAGTTGTGTGGTGGGGGCTGTCTAGTGGGGTGAGGGGTGGGGGTGGGAGGGTTGTCCAGGGGTGTGAGAGTGATTTCCAGGGTTTGGGGGTGGGAATAGATGTGGTTGGTGGTTGTCCCTGGGTGTTTGGGGTTGTACATGGTGTCGGGGGGGGGGGGGGGGGGTAGTTCAAGGATGTGGTGGGGGTTGTCCAATGGTGTGAGGGGGGGGCTGTTCAGGGAGTGGTGAGGGATGTCCAGTGGTGTAAGTTTTAAATGTTTTCAATGTAAATGCTTAATTTTTCTTTGGTTGTTGGTTTGGCATACTTATGTATTTGTGGTACTAATTCGTGATTGGGTTTCTGGTTGTTTTTGGGGAGAGCAGAGGACTACATTCCATTTTTTAAAAAAATTAGTCTTCCACGTCGGTTATTTTATAACAGACTTCATAAAGGAATGGGGAAGGGTTTATCACGTCGATTATTTTATTAACCCACATCATAAACACCTTTGGGAGGATTTATCACGTCGGTAATTTAATAACTGACTTGATACCCCAAGCCCCCACAAGACTGGTATATCCCAATTGTTATTATATAACCGAAGTGATATACCATTTCTCAGGGGTTTATCACATCATTTATTAGATAATCGATGTGATAAAAGTCTTGGGAAAGGGTTTATATAGTGGGTTATATAATAACAGACGTGATTAAACCCCCCCCCAATTTATCAACTCGGTTATGTAATAACTAACGTGATAGAATCCTGAGAAAATGTTTATCACATCCGTCATTATATAACCGACGTGATAAACAACCCCACACTGGTTTATCACGTCGGTTAATTAATAACCGACACGATAAACCTTCCCCCTGGTATTTGCACGGTGGTTAATTAATAACAAAAGTGATAAACACTTATGACATTATGTTTTTTACATATCTTTTTAAATAACAGACATAATAAATAATATTTATAACATCATCCATATTAACATCGGCTAAAAACCGATGTAAAAAATGAAAAATAGCCGACATAAAAAACGTTTTCTGCACTAGTGTGGGAAAGTCAACAATACTAATCACTTTTCAAGACATGAACCATTTTTCATATTATAATGACAATTGTAATATCGTAAGAGTCAGTATGAAACATCACTCATATTTTTTTATCCCATATTAATTAATTAAGAAAACAAAATATTTAGTATTCTATAAGATAAATTTATTATAATAAATAAACTGCAATAAATTAAACTATAACATATTTCCATTAGTTCAGATACAATATATAAGTTAGCATGAAATAACATGAATTCAAAAATATATTTTACAATAGTTGAAGTAATTTTTTACATTATAAGATAAAACTAAATTTATATGAAATGAATAATGTTGTGGATAAAATTTAAAAAAATATAATAAAAATATAATACAATGAAAATAATAATAAAAGACATATTAAATTTAATTCTATATTACCCATATTATCTATATATTTTCCTTGGTTTATGAAGATACACAACATTATGATTGATAAATTCCTATTTAAATTTTTTATCTTAAAGATTTTTATACGGAAATAATTTTAATAACATGTTTACTTATTTTATATATCATAAGTGATTAAAATATTTCATGCACATTTTTGGTTAATATAAAATATAATTTTATAATAATAGAAATATAAATACCTCTTATTTGATAACATAAAAAAATAACATCACATTTCTAATTTTAGAAACATGAATATCATGTTAGGATATTTGTGATTTATGGGAAGAAAATTCCCCCATCTATTTGTAAAACACAAACATTTTTCTTTTTTATATAATGAATTTAAATATCAAATTATTATCTGAAATTAATAATTTATAATTATAAAATTATATTTTAATTTTGAGTCACTGAATTCCTAATAATATTTTTTTGAAAAGAGATATATAGAATTTGGATCTGTATTACATTTTAATCCAACATAATTTTTTTTAAATTTGAAATTTTTGTTGAAATAAAATAACATTATATAATATTCATTCATCAATCGTAATAAACATCAAAATTTAGACCCAACTATATAACAACATTAACTATAAATTTTTAATGTATAAAATTTAATGAAATGGTGTCCACAAAATTGTTCAGAATTTGATGTGAAGTGTTTGAAAACAGATTTTAAAAAATTATAAAAACAATTTAATATTGAATTATTTTAAATAAATGTTTTTCTATTTAATAAAATATATTAAAAATTATCCTTTATATTCTATATTTTTTTAAAAAAACTACCATTTAGAATACCTTATATTTGAGGTGGTTTTATATTTAAAACACTATATGTCTAAAATAAAATAGGTAATAATTTTTACATTCAAAACATTTACAGTTAAATGATTTTTAAAAATAAAAATTTCAAAATTCAAAATAAGAAATTTTACATATTAAATAATTTAAACCTATTTATTTTTAAAATTAATTAAAATGAGTTTCAATAATCTCATAAAAGTCCTATTGAAACCTAAAACATTGAGGAGATATATAGGAACCACTCATCACTTTAGTCGAAAATGCCCATTTAGGGTTTGGGTTTACTCCCTATCACATGCCATTATTGATATGTCCCATGTTATATATTCTATCAAAAACACTTTTCATTACCACTCATTATTTATTGTAAATTACATTAATACATTATTGTCAAAATCGAAATTAGTAATGTCTAAATTACACAATAAAATGAATGTATGTATATATGTGAGTGGTTGTTTGATGAGAAAAAATGGTCTACGTAAAAATCTATAGTTCAAAACATGAAATAATTGTATCGATCGGAAGAAGTATATAATGCGTTGAATACTATATTCAATTAATATAAAAAAATAATCATGGCTGTAATTTTTTTAATCATAGTAGTTTGGATGGTGAATATGATGAGATATAGATCATCAACCTAACATATTATAAAATCAGAATGATTATTATGAATGAAGGTATTGATGAATTTTTTTTTCAGAAATATAATTATTTATTAAATATATATATAGTTTATTATTCTATAGAAAGATAAAAGTAATAGAATTCCTTGAAACATCAAATTTTTTTTAATAATCCCCATGTACTATTAATAACTACATGTTTCTAAATGCATCTCATTTGACATAATCCCCTTTATGGGACTTCAATTAAGAGTGTAATCTAATTTACAGTCACTCCATCATTTTCTCTCTTTACAACTATGCATATAGCGTTAATTGATTCAAATGATATTATTAATGTCCCATTCATATACTAAATCCTCAGAGTGTATATGTTATAAAATACTACTCCAATATTAATTTAACTATATATTTAGAAATGATGAAAAAATTATATACTTACTCTTATAGAGGAACTATTTTTATCATCTAGTGTAATAACTTCCCAACTTCGAGATCTTATTTTGTTTTTCAATTTCATAATAATTTTTTGAGAAATAAAAAATTCTCACCATTCAATCTAACTGCTTTAGGGTCATGGGATGCAATATATATATATTTCAATTTCTTACTGATGGATTAAGAACTTTTATATGTCTGGAAAATGATGATGTCATATTAGTACCTTGGTATTCAAATAGTTTGTTGTTTTACCTGATATAAATTCCAAAACCCCATGGATATATGTATAGACCACTAAGATATATATAATATTACAATAAAACTATATCATCCATAAATTTTGGTGGATGATGAATACTATGGTGTCCAATTTACCATTTTATATTATCCCTCACATCCCATAATTCAAAAGAGGATCCGGTAATATATATATATGCACAATATATTATTAATTCTATAGTGGTTAATTTTCGATGAAATAATGGATTATTTAATGCTATCATCCCTAATTCTCATTGTGCTATAATTGATAGATCAACATATACATTTTAGTGTGTGATAAATTGTGGTTATATATATATATATTTATATATATCATCTGTACAAATCTAAAAAAATTCAATTTAGAATATTACAAACACATCATTTTTTTAAATAAATAATGTTTTCATTTATTTATAATTTGGCAAACCATAGGTATTTTAAACATATCTAACATCTTGTTTGTAATCAATTTTCCACTACTTTATATACGTTGATTCCACAATAAAATTTTATTGAATTCATTTGGGTGTCAGTTCTCACCCACTACCCACCAAGCTAACCCATACACAATGGGTACTATTAAACTATTCCCCAAGTATTCTGACATTAATACAATATATAGTTAATGTGGTCACATTGTGTCTACAACGGTCCTTCGCGATTGTTCTTGGCTGAGCTGACCCTCAAGTTTATCTAATTTTAAATTGATTTGGTGGGTTTCTAGGGATCTCTTTTCACAATTACATGGAAATATATTTCAAAAAATATACATAAAAACTACTTTCTTAGAATTAAATGAACTACATTTATCTAATCATAATTTTAGTAAGCTAATCTAAATCTATATGATGACTTATAGAAAAGTTGACATTTTCATTACACTTAATTCATATAATACCTTTTTTACATTAATTATTGATAATTTATTATTTATAATGGATTTATAATTTTTTAATAGTTTTTACATACATTATATTTTAAAATATCTTCCCCTTAGTATATATGTTATATATAATTTTGTATCAATGTAAAATTTATCATTATACTAATTAACATTTTTATACCATAAGGATCATACTATTATTAAAATTTATAAATATCATTGTTTTTATTTAAAATAAAATAAATACTATATTATTATTATAATTTTTAATTTTCATTTAATTTTATTAATAACATATTCATTTAAAATTTTAAATATCATAGTAAATTATATATTATTATTTTCAACCATAATCATTAAATTTTTTAATTTTTTATAATATTATTTACCTATATTTATATTCCTTTCAAATATATAGTTTCATTATAATAAAATTTATTTTTAATTGTAAATTTCATATTAATTTGGGAATATTTATTTATAATATACTATTATTTATCAAAAAAAAATATTCCACATAATTGAAACAATTTATTATTATCATATTACCCAATCATTATTTGTCCAACAATATAAAAATATATCAGAATATTGACATTGAAATTTGATCATATTTAATTAAACGACAAGATTAAAAATTTTATATATGAATATTATTTTCAAATTAAAAAAATTAGTTATAATTTTTTATCTTGAAAAGTTTAAATTATGATTTCTATATTTTAAATGGTCTATTAATTATTTCCTCTTATTGGATATCCCTACCACAGATGGAGACTTATTTGACATTGACCATTAATGGTGATATAAAAAAAAGCGATGATAAATGGGTGGAATTTACCATCTGAAAAAATAGTTTTGATAAAATGACAAATTTTTTCGTCGTTTTTTCTAGCATTGATAAATTCTACAATTTATCAGAATTTTTTAGTGCTGATAAATTTGTCATCATTATTAGTTTATTATTGTTGCACTGATAATGTTAATCATGAGAAATTTTATTTATATATAAATATTAATATATATTTGAATAATATTTTTAATATAATATATATATATATGTTAATATAATATATCAATATGATTTATACAAAACTTAATAAAAAATTAATTTTAAATTAATAATAGTATATATAAATAATAATCAAATATATATTAGTGGAATTTTTTAATATTATTTTATTAAAAATTAATTACAACATGTATATATAAATAAATTATATGTAATATATTAATATTTTATTTAACAAATTTTATATTATATAAATGAATATATATATATATGAATTGATTACAAATAATTCAAAATATATATACTTGTATAAACATATGCATGTATGGGTATGTGTACCTATATATGTCTGTATGTGTGTAGATGTCTATGTGTACATATATGTATATAAGTTATGTGTATATGTATGTGTAAATGATATAGATTTAATTTTAGATATTCTTTTAATTTTTTAAATTTTATTTATCCATTTCTATTATATATGCATTAATAATGTTGAATATATTTTTAATCATTTTTATTTTATATATATATAATATATCAAATTACCATATTTATATTAAAATATTAATTATTAATTATATATTTTAATTACAAAATCCAAGAATATAATTTATAGAAATATAATATATCACTACTAGAAATGTGGTTTTTACCCATGGTTATTTAACAACGGTTTGCTTAAAACATTGTTAACGAAGGGTTAGGAAACCCTTTCCCTACAGTTCTAGTGAACCGATTGAAAAGGGTACCCCTTTTCCAATGGTTCTACGGAACCATTTCCAAAGGGGTGTTCAAGATACCCTTTCCCAACGGTTTTATAAAAACGTTGGGAAAGGCAACCCCTTTGCCAAAGGTTCTGTTGAAACATTGGGAAAGGGTACGCTGAACACCCCTTTACCAACTGTTTTTAAAAATCATTGGTAAATATTTTCCCCAAATACAATAGGGCTGCTGCTCTCCCCCAATCGCAATAGAACCCTAAAATCAATCCGGCACCCGGATCCTCTCTCGAACTCCCCCATCCAAATAGCTGAAAATCCATCTGAATCATCTAAAATATGGTATTTTAATCTTTATACACATATGCTACCTTGTTTTTATTGTCATTGATCTAATATTTTAGTTTTAAGTTTTGATTTTGATGTGATTTCTCCCTAAAAATAGTAAAATGAACAAATATTTTGTTAATTAATTAGTTTCCCATGGAATATCATTTTTGTTATAATGTCCATGCTAAATAAATGTGTAATGTAATAGAAGACCTTGAATAAATATTGGTAGTTGGGATATGTTTCTTTTATGAGGGGTTTTTTGTTGTGTTTCATTGTATGTTATAGGCTATTGTATTGTGATTGAGGTGACCGGTTGGGATTTGTGATATGTGGGGTTGTAATGTGATAGTTAGTATTCATGGATGTGACATGTGATGTTGTGTGATAGTGATGATGTGTGGTGGTGTTGTGCCGTGTGGAGGTGTTGTGTGATGATGTTGTGGTGTATGATGTGGTGATGTGGTTTTGGTTGTGTGGTGGTTTGTGATTTGCAATATTTTTTTGGGATATGTGGTTGTTTAGGTGAGGTGGTTGGCCGTTGTAACATGGCGACGATGGTTATTGTGAGATGGTGATTTTTTGTGTGGTGGTTTTATTAGTTTCCTGGTTATATATGGAATAAATTATGGTGTTAAAACATAAAAAACATGATATTAAATAAATGATATGGAATATAAATGGATGTGTGGTAAATAAGTTTAATTAATTTAACATTAAATGAATGGACAATGTCAGTTTGATTGAACTGGCTTATAAATGAAAGTGGGAAATGCTATGTGTCTTGTGTGCTGGTGGTGTGGTGTGCTACATATAGTGGTGAAAGTGGTTGTGATGGTTTATGAGTTCTATGGTAGTATTGATGTGTGTGATTATGTAGTTAATGTGAACCCATAGGTTGGGAATTTTGTGATATCTATATATCATGTATTTTATGTTATTTCTACACATTCCCAACCAGAGTTTGATAAACTTACCAACGATCAGAGGTTTTTAGTTATGGGTATTTTTTCTAAAATCTAGGATGGTTGTTATATGGTTGGATAACTACCATGTCTTCCCTACTCTTCCTTCATAAGTTATTGACCATGTGTTTTCAGGCGCGATGCGATGTGATTGTCCATGTGTCTTTAGGTGAGATATAATATTATTTCCCTAGTGTTTTTAGGTGAGGTGTGATGTGATAAGGCTATAATAAGATGTGGCAAGTGGTTGGGGTCGTGTAGGGTAGGAGGATGGAACAAGGTTTATGTTATTCATGTTCATGATACCCTGCTAATATGGTTATGGGATGAGGCATGTCGTGATGTGATAACACATTAAGTTCTTGTTGAATTTACACTTTTCAATAATGCATTAGTATGTTTTTTAACATGTGTATTTGTTACCTTGATTATTTTCTTCCTTTATCGGTTACATAAATGTATTTTCTATTAAAGTTCAATCATATTGAATTTTTTATGATAAAATGACTTATATAATTTTTTTTACAGAATGGACAGAAGTTGGTTGTATGAAAACAATCGGATCTCAAGCGATTTTCAAAACAATTTGGAGAGCTTTATAGATTTTGCATTTCACAACGCTTCAGATAGTTGTTGAATACACATTCCATGTTCCAATTTTATTGGTAGACCTTGGTTGAGCCGTGAAGAAGTCAGCTACAACATAACCAAAAATGGTTTTCACGAAAAATACTTTGTATTGTATCACAATGGGGAGAAAATGAAGTCTCAAATTGTTGATGATCGAAATGAAAAGGCCGGAATGGACCTTTTTTTAGATGATCAGTTTCTATTTAATCGTCATCATAAAAAAGAAAGGATTTTGACTCAAAAAGAATTTGATATGATGACAGCTAATGCATCTAGTGAAAATGATGATATTGATAGGGAGAAAAAATTAAATGTTGCTGCCACGACTCCAGTATATCGACAATGTGATAAAATTAAAAAGCTGGAATTTTTAATCCGATTGTTTCATGGGAAAACTATGTATGGGATATCTAATATAGCAATCGATTACATTCTTACCCTCCTAAAGGATTTACTTCCATATGATGCAGATATTCCCTCAAACCACTATATGTCATGGAATTTAGTTGAGGAACATGGATTTTCAAGAAACAGAATTCATGTTTTCCCGAAAGATGGTAGTTTTTTTTGGAGGAAACCGCTAAACGAAATGATTGTATAAAATATGGAACATCCCGCTTGAAGTCAAAATCTGATGGAACACCATCCCGAGTTCCACAGAAAGAAATGTGGATCCTTCCATTGATCCCTAGACTCTAGAATCATTTTATGTCTGATGAAATATCAATAAAAATTATATGTCATGATACAGAGAGAAAGAAGACTAATGATGAGTTGGTTTATCCTGCAGATGGATTTGCATGGACGAAATTTGATGCTCAAAATCCTTCTTTTGAAGCTGACGTGCGTAATGTGAGGGTGGGTCTTCCATGCAAGGATTTTAATCTGTTTGGGTAGATACTTTCTTCGAACAACACATGGCCAGTTTTTATACACATTTATAATCTTCCCCCATGGTTGTGTATGAAAAAACCTTTCACTTTTATGAGACTACTCATATCTGGTTCTTTTGATCCCAGCAATGATATTGATGTATACATGAAAACTTTAATAAAAGAGTTGAAACTTATTAGGGATGTGGGTGTGCACACATACGATTCATGTTCTAAAGACATGTTTCAGATACATTTTGTGATTATGTGGATGATTAATGATTTTATGGATTATGCAATGATGTATTGATGGAGCACAAAGGGAAAACTCTCAAGTCTAGTTTTTATTAAGAATTCATGATCTAGAAGACTGAATCATCGTTGTAGTTTCAGTTTTATGGGACATCGACAATTCTTTCCAAAAGATCATCTATATAGAATGAATCTTCAAGGATTTGATAATACCATAGAGACCGATGATCCACACCAGTGTATGTTTGGAACTGACGTGCTTAATGAATTGAAAGATTTTAGTTTTTCGTTCGAGATGGGTCAAGTGATACCTGCAAAGAGAAAGAATGTTTCTACTAAAACCTATTACAATTGGAGGAAGAGAAGTATCATCATTGATTTTCATTATTGGTCAACCAATTTGTTACGTCATTGCTTAGACGTAATTTATATTGAAATGAAAATATGATAAATGTTTCTTTCGGTTCATCTAAATGTCAAGGGGAAGGAGAAAGATGATTTACGATGTCAGTGTGACATGGTGGATTAGGGCATCAGACCAGAATTACATCATGTGTGTATCAGTAAAAATAAATGGAAACTTCCATGTGCTTCTTATGTGATGAAACCTATTAAAAAACAATTTCTGGAAGTATTAGAGACTATAAGAGTTCCTGATGGCTATTCAAGGAACATATATAAACTTGTCAATAAAAGTGAGTTGAAGCTAAAATCATTGAAGACTAATTATTATCACATTCTACTACATGAGTTTCTTCTGATAGCAATTTGTCATCTTTTGTCCAATAATGTATTGGTGGTTGTTATTCGATTTTGACAATTGTTTAGAGATCTCTGTTCTAAGAAATTTTATATGTCATTCTTGAAAAAAATGATGACAGATGCCCCATTCATTTTATATGAGTTGGAGAAAATATTTCCTCCATCATTTTTCACATGCATGTTGCATCTGACTTTCCATATTCCCACTAAAATTCGTCTCGGATGACCTGTTTATTTTTTTTGGATGTATCCAACTGAGTGAAATATGTTCACATTAAAGTCTTATGTCTGAAATAGAAATCATCCTGAAGGTTCTATCATGAATGGTTACTATTCTCAAGAATGAATGGATTTCTACTCGATGTATTTGTCTGGTCTTACTACAAGATTGAACAGACCAATGAGATATTAAGAAGAATAGTATGAGAAAATTGAACCCAGTTTTCCATCACTTCCTCAAATAGGAAGAATACCTGGATCATATACATTGAAGACTTTAAGACATGAAGAGAGAGAGATGGCACATCGCATAGTTTTGTTCAACTGTGATTTGTTCGATGACTATATCAGGTATCTAAATTGATTATGTATATATTAAATATATATTTGTTTAACTATTCATATTTTTTATCTACAGGGAAAATAAAACAATGATAAATAGGAAGCATCATTCTTTATCTTTGAGAAGGAGAGATAATTTGCATAGCAAAGTGTTTTCTTCTTGGCTAAAATTGAAGGAAAAAACAATAATATTTAAAATAATTATATCAATATTTAATTAAGTTTAATAGTCATTTATATTGTAGGTATTGAGTTTTTTTTGCTGACTCTGTCTATGAGGAAATAAGATCTTTGGATTTTGGTCCTAATATCGTGGTTCGTGACTATAAATCAATTGTTATCAATGGGTAAAAATTTATTGTCACTGAATGAGTAAAGAACATGAGAACACAACATGATGGTGTTATGGTTACTTCCCCAGTATATTGTTATAAAAGTGCATCAGATAATAGACCGCGATTTAAAAATGTGGGTTATAATGGAGTTATTGAGAAAATAATAATATTGGATTATTACTGTCATGGACGAGTTACAATGATGAAATGCCATTGCTTTGATTCGATGACGAGACATGGAATATTTACTGATGGTTGTGGATTTCGAGTAATTAATATGACTCGCACTCTAGCTACAGAAGAACTATATGTGTTGGCATGAATGGCTAAAAAAAAATTTTATGTCAATGACCAACTTTGACCTGAATTTGGATTCATAGTTGAAATAATACCAAGACATATTTTTGATGATGGTGATGATGGAATTGACACTATCCGTAGTTCCATTGGAACCAATCCATTTATTTCTTTTGATGACTATAATAGCTCAATTTTCAGAGTTGATTGTCAACCTGATGTTGTGTTTGAAAATAACAGAATCATTCATCCTTGTTCTCAATTCTTTTGGTTTACTTCGAGTTGGGTTTCAAAGTTGGTAATATTCAAATTGATTTAGTATTGTTCACAAATATGTTATAGCTGAATTGACCGTTATGTGAATTTTCAATGATTATTGGTTTCCATTTTATTTGAATTTCATTTTATAATATGGAATTGAACTGTATTCAAACCTAGTCAAACAATATTTCTAATTTGGTGAACATTACAACTTGTATGATTTATTAAATCCATTCAAGCTGTTCTACAACAATTGATATCTAAATTTCCAATGAATCCCCATATTCCCACATATATATAGTTTTTTGGGTTATAAATTATATTCCTTTTTATAATTAATTACATATTTGTATACAAAATCAGGAAATTCATCCAATTGAAGAGAGACAAAGGAAAAAAAATTTCGAGAAAAATCATTGAATGAAGGAGTTGGATATTCCATCATTAGTGCCTATAGTGAGTACTTTATTTCAAATTGATATATTTTAAGAATATATAATGTGATGTGATTAAGTTTTTTGTAATCATTTTTGTAGGATCCACCTATACATCAACAGTTATTCGACAAGGACCCTAGTACTGGTCGTAGTACTCAAACCAGTGGTACGGGGAGGGTTCATACCAGAGGTGGAAGAGCAGCTGTTCATACCCGACTAGAGCCTGACCCTCCCACTGACATGTCATCCTTCCCACATTATGATCCTAGTGTGTCGCTAGGGACACACGAGATATTTAGGCCTCCCATGTTTTTGCTACCTTCTGCATCTTCTGGCCCATCATTTTCACATCCCATGATGATTCCCACTCCCCAGTCAGAATCTGATCAGATAGCTATCCCATCTTCATTTCCATCTACTTATATCTCTTTGAGATTCTATATTCCATCTTCTTCGACTCCTGTTCCACCATAGGGTGTTCCATCAGTTTTTGTGGATCCAGCGGCGCTCATCGATCAGACTGGCGCTGGTATATTTATAGAACCCTAAAAAAATTTATAGCAATATTTATTTTCATTATAAAATGTTTTGATTAAATATTTGTTTTTATTTCATGACAGATAAATCTACAGATAGGAGGCATGGAAGGATGCGTACACGCATGAGTTTGGTGTGGAACCATTGCCCACTGGTTATGGTGGATTATAATGAAGACAACCAAATGGATGATAAAACTGGGCAGCAATGTTGGAGTTTTTTGGAGATGCATTCCAAATACTCATAAATCATTCCCGTCAGCTAGCTATCATGGGGACATTTTCCACATGAGGTCAAGGATAGATCATGGGCAGAGATATTGGAAAAAAATATGTTCTATTTGATGCCATGAATTATTTTTGTATTTATATGAATTAATATTTCGATATCAACATTGATTTAATTTTTCCGATGGTGAGGGTGCACGACCGGAATGTCTAAAGGATTTAGGTAAGCTTTGGAGAGCCTACAAGCATGAGTTGTATATTGGATGTGTTTCTAGAGTTGGAACTGAGTTAGTGGCGGTACTAGGGGTGGGTAATTGTCCTATAGAGTAGTAACGTCGAATGATTACTCACTGGACGAGTACCCAATTTAATGTATTAATTACATTTGATGTATTTAAATAATAACTTTCATGTTTTGAATTAATACTATTTGTGGAATTTTCTAATTTTATTTATGATTCATCTAGAAAAAATAAAAATAACATTTATGAAAAAAATATTACCACACACTGGGATGAACTATGATGCCTGATCATGAGAGGAAGCAGGTATGGAAATTCATTATAAGTTTTATTTACGACATACATATTATTTTTTTTTCTCAATTATTTAATATTTTGGTAGTGTTTTCATATAACTTTAGTTTTCAATGTCATTGTAGAGGAAAATACAAAATATTAAAAGATGCGTGCCTCGAGAAAAACTGTTTTGCTCGAGTAGATGGAAAAAAGATGGAAGTGTCGTCAATGAAGCAACTCATAAGTAGATTGTATGTTTTAATCTGTTGATTTTATATTTTAATATCTATGTTATAAATTAATGATATATTTATTTTTTTAATAGGATGATTTAGAGGCCCTTGATTCCCAAAGAACCAGACAATTTTGGGACAATAGATCACTTACATCATGTGTTGGGAGAGGAGCATCTAGGCAGAGTACGCTGTCGACCTAGGATAGCCCCGACGAGGTATTGGATCTCCTCATGTATGACCTGTAGTTCCACCGAGCTACAACAAGTTAGGGCATAGGTAGAACAGGTTGTGAAAAGGGCTATAGAGACGGCAGAATAGTCTTCTAGGGAAAACAGTAAGTCTATGAAATATATTGAAGTTCTACGTCCATCACTTCCAAAAGAGGCCAGCCATGCTTTTGATGAATATATTTCATCGATATGATCTATATATGGTGCACCAGGTGGTAGTTCAGATGGTGGTAAATATGATGTTCAGCTTGGAAAGGACGATGGCGAGGGGTCTGATGCAGAAGAGGAGGGAGAGGAGAGAGAGGTGGGTGGCGAGGTCGAGGAGGAGGGCGCTGAGGTGGGCGAGGAAGATGATGGGGATGAGGACGAGGGTGATGATGATGGTTATTATGGTGATAGTGATGTGGGAAAAATTGATCCATTACATTTTTTACTAATATTACTGAGATTTGATATTTAATCTATACTTTTTGTTGGTTTTATATAGACTGATAGTATAGTATGGCAGTTGAGTAATTTTTTTATATTATCTATTTTAATGGATGTTGTTGTCTTTTAGTGGTTGTGTGTTTGGGAACCCCCCCCCCCTCCTTCCTGGACCATGGACAACCCCCCACCATCCTCCTTGGACCCCGGACATCCCCCCGGACAGCCCCCAGACAGGCCCCCGAATAGCCCCCTAGATAGCCCCCCGGACAGCCCCCCCCCCCCCACCCTCCTGCCTGGACCCCGAAAAGGCCCCAGACATCCCACTAGACAGCCCCCCAGACATTCCATCGACAATCCTATTTGGACCCCGGACAACCCCCCCGAACACCCCCCGGACAGCCCCTTGCACAGCCCCCACCCCACTCCATGGTCCCCGGACAGCCCCCCGGACACCCACCAGACAGCCCCTCAGACAACCCCCCAGACATCCCCCACCCTCCATGATTTCATTTACTACTAGAAAAATTATAATATATATTAAATTTATTTTCATAGATTCATGTTGTGTTATAAAAGGGATGTATTCAATGGGCATGACATTGTTAGATATGAAACGTTTCATATCATGATAAACTAAAATCATTTCCATAAAAATAATGATATAAAAATATTCTATATGAATGTCCAAATTTTTTTAGTAAATACCATTCCCCTAATAGACACAAGAGAATTCTCAAAAATCATGTTTACCTTAATATTTCCACAATGATTTTTGTAAAAGTTTTATCATCAATTAATTTTCTAGTATTCTCATTTTAAAAGTAAAATTTTCAAAAATAAATTAATTTAATGTCCCATAGTCAAATATTTTATTTGAATAATGTGAATAATAAACTAACACACCACTCTAACTATGTAGCTTTTGTTTAAAATGGATAGGATTATAAGTGAAAATAACAACTGGAATACAGAAAACTGACCAAATGCATTCGGATTCTATTGATAATTTATCACAATGATCCATGGGTCATATGTGACGTGTACGAGCCAACTGAGGCTCAATCTAAGGCACGTTGTGGCCGAGATCAGTCTAAGTGGCTCCCTTTTGTCTAAAATGGACAACATTTTAAGTACATATGGAAAACTGACCAAACGCATTAAATTTCCATTGAAACCATAGGAGAACGATCCATGGGTCATATGCACCATATATGAATCAACCCCATCTCAATTGGAGATGCGGTGTGGCTGGAACCACTCAAAGTGTCTGTCTTTTGTTTCAAAAGGACATCATTTTAAGTGAAAAACATCAACTGGAATACGGAAAACTGACCAAACGCATTCGGATTGTGTCGATACATTAGCACAATGATCCATTGGTCATATGTGATGTGTATGAGTAAACCGAGCCTCAATCCGAGGCACGGTGTGGCCAACACCATTCACAGTGTCTCTCTTTTGATTAAAATGGACATGATTATATGTGAAAAGAACAACTAACATACAAAAAACTGATCAAACGCATTCAGATTCTGTTGATAATTTATCACAAAGATACATGGGTCATATGTGATGTGTATGAGTCAACCCCTCCTTAATCTGAGGCATGGTGTGGCCGAGATCACTCTTAGTGGCTCTCTTTTGTTTAAAATGGATAACATTTTATGTACATACAAAAAACTGACCAAACACATTCAGTTTCCATTGAAACATTAGGATAATGATCCATGGGTCATATGTGACGTGTATGAATCAACCCCACATATGAGATGTGGTGTGGCCAGCACCACTGAAAGTGTCTATCTTTTGTTTCAAAAGGAAATCATTTTAAGTAAAAAACATTAACTGGAATACAGAAAACTGACCAAACACATTTGGATTGTGTCGATACTTTAGAAAAATGATCCATGGTTCATATGTGACGTGAAAGAGTAAACCACGCCTCAATGTGAGGCGTGGTGTGGCCAAAACCATTCAAAGTGTCTCTCTTTTTTTTTAAAATGGACAGGATTATAAGTGAAAAGAACAAATGACATACGAAACATCGACCAAACACATTCAGAATCTGTTGATAATTTTCACAATGATCCATGTGATATATATGACGTGTACGAGTCAACCCCACATTAATCCGAGGCACGGTGTGGTCGGGATCACTCTACATGGCTCTCTTTTGTTTAAAATGGGAAACATTTTATGTATATATGGAAAACGGACCAAACGGATTCTGATAGTGTTGAAACATTTGCACAACGATCCATGGGTCATATGTAATGTGTACGAGTCAACACCGTCTCAATCCAAGGCCCAATTTTTCCTGAACCACTCAACATTTCTGTCTTTTGTTTCAATAGGCCATCATTTTAATTGAAAACACCAACTAGCATATGGAAAACCGACCAAATGCATACACATTGTGTTGATACTTTATTACAATGATCCTTGGGTCATATGTGATGTGTACGAATCAACCCCGCCTTAATCTGAGGCGCGGTGTGGTCCACACCATTCAGAGTGTCTCTCTTTTGTTTAAAATGGACAAGATTATAAGTGAAAGAACAAATGACATTCAAACAACTGACCAAAGGCTTTCGAAATGAGTTGATTCTTTAGAACAATGATCCAAGGGTCATATGTGACATGTACGAGTCAAACCTGCCTTAATATGAGGCACGGTGTGGCCAGGATCACTCTTAGTGGCTCTCTTTTGTTTATAATGGATAACATTTTATTTACATACAGAAAACCGATCAAAAACATTCATTTTCCTTTGAATCAAAAGAGAAGGATCCATGGGTCATATCTGATGTGTACTAATCAACCCCGCCTGAATTTGAGATGCAGTGTCGATGGCACCACTCAAACTGTCTCTCTTTTGTTTCAAAGGGACATCATTTTAAGTTAAAAACATCAACTAGCATACAAAAAACCGACCAAACGCATTCGGATTGTGTCAATAATATATCAAAATGATCCATGGGTAATATGTGACGTGTACAAGTAAACCCCACCTCAATCCAATGCACAGTGTGGCCGACACCATTCAATGTTTCTGTCATTAGTTTGAAATAGACAGGATTATAAGAGAAAAGAACGACTGACATACAAAAAACCAACCAAACGCATTCTAAATGTGTTGATGATTTAGGAAAATGATCCATGGGTCATATGTGACATGTAAGAGCCAACCCCGCCTTAATCTGAAGCACGGTGTGTCTAGGATGACTCTATGTGGTTGTCTTTTGTTTAAAATGGACAACATTTTAAGTACATACGGAATACTGACAAAATGAATTCGTTTTCCATTGAAGCATTAGGAGAAAGATCCATGGGTCATATGTGATGCATACGAATCAACCCCACCTCAATCAGAGAGTCGGTGTGGTCGACACCACTCAAAGTTTCTATCTTTTGTTTCAAAAGGACATCATTTTAAGTGAAAAACATCAACTGGCATTCGGAATGCTGACCAAACGCATTCGTATTGTGTCGATACATTAACAAAATGATCCATGGGTCGTATGTGACATGTACGAGTCAACCCCACATCAATACGAGGTGTGGTGTGGCCGACACCACTCTAAATGTGTCTCTTTTGTTTAAAAAGGACAAGATTATAAGTGAAAAGAACAAATGGCATACGGAAAACCAACAAAACGCATTCATAATCTGTTGATAATTTATCACAACGATCCATGGGTGATATGTGATGTATACGAGCCAACCCAGGATCAATTCGATTCGCGGTGTGGCCGAGATTAGTCTAAGTGTCTTTATATTGTTTAAAATGGACAACATTATAAGTAAATACAGAAAACTGACCAAACACATTTGGTTTCCATTGAAACATTAGGAGCAAGATCCATGGGATATATGTGACGTGTACGAATCACCCTCTCCTCAATCTAAGACACGGTGAGGCCGACACCACTCAAAGTGTCTGTCTTTTGTTTCAAAAGGACATCATTCTAAGAGAAAAACATCAACTGGCATACGGAAAACCGACCAAACACATTCGGATTGTGTCAATTCTTTTTCACAATGATCCATGGGTAAATTGTGATGTGTATGAGTCAAACCCATGTCAATACGAGATGTAGTGTTGCTGAAACCAATCTAACTATATCTCTTTTGATTAAAATGTACAGGATTATATGTGAAAAGAACAACTGGCATATAGAAAATAGACCAAACGCATTTGGAATCTGTTGATAAATTATCACAATGATCCATTGGTCATATGTGACATGTACGAGGCAACACCGCCTCAATCCGAGGCACAGTGGGTCCAGGATCCCACTAAGTGTCTCTCATTTATTTAAAATGGACAACATTTTAAGTGAATATGCAAAACTGACCAAACAGATTCGGGTTGTGTTGATACATTAGGAGAACGATCCATGGGTCATATTTGACATGTATGAATCAACCCCGCCCCAATATGAGATGCAGTGTGGCCGGAACCAATCAAATTTTCTATCTTTTGTTTTAAAGGACATCATTTTAATTGAAAAACATCAACTGACATATTGAAAACTAACCAAATGCATTCGGATTGTGTCGATACATTAGAACAACAATCCATGGGTTATATGAGACGTGTACGAGTCATCCCCGCCTCAATATGAGATGTGGTGTGGCTGACACTACTCTAACTGTGTCTCTTCTATTTAAAATGGACAGGATTATAAGTGAAAAGAACT
The DNA here is from genome assembly GCA_963277665.1 of Viscum album. Classification (NCBI taxonomy): domain Eukaryota; kingdom Viridiplantae; phylum Streptophyta; class Magnoliopsida; order Santalales; family Viscaceae; genus Viscum; species Viscum album. The sequence goes on from OY728146.1 coordinate 554,107,695, forward strand.
TCTGGCATACGGAAAATGACCAAATGCATTAAGAATCTATTGATAATTTATCACAACGATCCCTGGTTCATATGTGACGTGTACGAGTAAACAAATCCTCAATATGAGGCCCGGTGTGGTCGGGGTCACTCTAAGTGTCTCTCTTTTCTTTAAAATGGACAACATTTTAAGTACATATGGAAAACTAACCAAACAGATTCTGATTGTGTTGATACTTTAGAAAAACAGTCCATGGGTTGTATCTGACGTGCACGAGCCAACCTGGGATTAATCCGAGAAGCGGTGTGGCTGTGATCAGTCTATGTGTCTCTCTTTTGTTTAAAATGGAAAACATTTTAAGTACATTTGGAAAAACAACCAAACGCATTAGGTTTCCATTGAAACATTAAGATAATGATCCATGGGTCATATGTGACGTGTACAAATCAACCTTGCCTCAGTCTAAGATGTGGTCTGGCTGGAACCACTCAAAGTGTCTGTATTTTGTTTCAAAATGACATCATTTTAAGTGAAAAACATCAACTGCAATATGGAAAACCAACCAAACGCATTCAGATTATGTCGATACTTTAGCCCAACTATTCATGGGTCATATGTGATGTGAACGAGTAAACCATTTATCAATACGAGAAGCAGTGTGGCCGACACCACTCTAAATGTGTCACTTTTGTTTAAAATGGATAGGATTATAAGTGAAAAGAACAACTAGCATACAGAAAACATACCAAATGCATTCGAATTGTGTTGATTCTTTAGGACAACGATCCATGGGTCATATCGGTCGTGTACGAGTAAACCCCACCTTAATCTGAGGAATGGTGGGGATGGGATCACTCTACGTGGCTCTCTTTTGTTTAAAATGAACAACATTTTAAGTTCATATGGAAAACTGACCAAACGCATTCGGTTTCCATTTAAACATTAGGAGAACGATACATGGGTCATATGTGACATGTATGAATCAACCCCGCCTCAATATGAGATGTGGTGTGGCCGGTACCACTCAATGTGACTGCCTTTTGATTCAAAAGGACATCATTTTAAGTGAAAAACATCAACTGGAATACAGATAACCGACCAAACACATTCGGATTGTGTTGATACTTCAGGAAAATTATTCATGGGACATTTGAGACGTGTATGATTCAACCCTGTTTAAATCTGAAATGCAGTGTGGTCAGCACCAATCTAATTAGCCCTTTTGTATAAAATGGACAGGATTATAAGTGAAAAGAACAACTGGCATATGGAAAACTGAACAAATGCATTCAGAATCTATTGATAATTTTTCACAACGATCCATGAGTCATATATAACGTGTACCAGACAACCCGGGCTCAATCTGAGTCATGGTGTGGTCGAGATTAGTCTAAGTGTCTATCTTTTATTTAAAATGGACAAAAGTTTAAGTACATAGAGAAAACTGACCAAACGCATTCAATTTCTGTTTGAACATTAGGAGAACGTACCATGGCTCATATGTGATGTGTATGAGTCAAACCCTCAATATGAGGAGCAGTGTGGCCGACACCACTCAAAGTGTCTCTCTTTTGTTTAAAATTGACGTCATTCTAAGTGAAAACAACAACTAGCATATGGAAAAATGACCAAATCGATTCTGATTGTGTCAATAATCTAGCAAAACAATCCATGAGTCATATGTGATGTGTAAAAGTCAACCCTTCCTCCATTCATGACGCGGTATGGCCGAAACCATTTATAGTGTCTCTATTTTGTTTCAAATAGACATAATTTTAAGTGAAAACAACAACGGACATACGAAAAATAGACCTAATGATTTTGAAATGTGTTGATGCTTTAGGAAACGATCCATGGGTCATATGTGATGTTTACAAGTCATCACCTCATTAATGTGAGGAATGGTATGGTTGGGATCACTCTATGTGACTCTCTTTTGTTAAAATGGAGAACATTTTAATTACATATGGAAAACTTACCAAACAGATTCTGATTGTGTTGATACATTAGAACAACAATCCATTGGTCATATTTGACGTGTATGAATAAAACACGCCTCATTCTAAGACGTGGTGTGGCTGGAACCACTCAATGTGTCTGTCTTTTCTTTCAAAAGGACAAAAATTTATGTGAAAAACACCAACTGGAATACGGAAATTCGATCAAATGCTTTCAGAATATGTCGATACATTAGGAAAATGATCGATGGGTAATTTTTGACTTGTACGAGTTAATCACAACTAAATTGGAGGCATGGTGTGGCTGATATCACTCTAGGTGTATGTATTTTATTTAAAATGGACATCATTTTAGGTAAAAATATATGGTATACAACAAACTGATCAAATTATGAATTGAATTCTGGATTCCACATATAATGGTCATCTAAATATTAAAATTAATTCTAAATGAATTATGTATGTTTATAGTTACATTATGAATTCTAATTTAATTATGGATGTGTATTATTCTAGGATGCATTATATGTTAAATATGTATGAATGGGTTCTCTATATGTATGTGTTAGTTGGTTATTACAGGTATAATAATTGTATATGTATATGTTAGTTTATTTTAGGTACAATAATTGGATTGAAAATGAGAGGGAATGCACAAAATGAGGCCTGATGTGCAAATTACAGAGCTGATTTAAAAATTGCTGGCTGTTGTGCAATTTGAACAACATAGGCTATGCCAACTATATCAAACCATTCTAATAGCATCTCTAATTATTTTTTTCCAATGGTTCAATGAACCGTTGGGAAAAACCCATTCCCAATGCTTTAGAAACTGCTGGGAGATAGGAGAGTCCTTGGGCTTTCCCAACAGTTCCTGCCAAACCGTTGGAAAAAACTATCCCAACAGTTTGGCACAAGTGTTGGGATATGTTAATTTTTACCCACCCTATCCCAACAGTTCATTTTAAACCATTGTGAAAATATTTCCCAAAGGCTTACTTCCCTACAGTTTGCAGAACCATTGGTATAAGATATACCAACGTTTCTGTAGCCTTTCCCAACAGTTCAGAACCATTGGGAAAGACTGTATTTCCAGTAGTGTATTGATATTTATATATTTTTTAATAATTCCAAAATTTATTAAAAATAAAAAGATGTATTATTAATATGTGACATTTGAACATATTTATTTGTATCATTTTTTAGGTGCATGCATTATTTAGTGTGTGTGTGTATGTGAGTGTGAAAATATTTTACTTCTACATATGTATGTGTGTGTGTGTATAAAAACATGTTCATGGCATAGACATTAGTATATATAATTTGTACATGTGTATGTGTGGAATGATTGGGGTATAAGTTTCTCTCACCATAGAAGATTAGTTCTCATCTTGAGCACCTATCAATTTTGAATGGAAACAATATTCTAAATACCATAAAATATATGCAACATCATGCATAAGCAAAACAACTAAATATTATTATTTAAATGTTATAGTAATCACCAAGATGATAGAATGGCTGGTGAATTAGATTGATTGAAATAATTAAAATATAGTTTAAACATATTTATTAAATAAATTAATTGGTTACCAATTAATTAAAACTATAATTAAAACCAATTGAATATAACAGATGTTTTAAATGAAAAACTTTTTTTTATGACTTTAATGACATTTTATAATTATAAACTAAATAAATAACTATTTTTCATTATAATAACGATTTTTTATTAATTTTATCCATTCATATATTTTAAATTCATCGAATATGTTTTTATAGCCATAAGATAAGAATAAAATCAATTTTGAGAGTATAATGGTATGTTTTTCTACACATGAATTTTTCTACGTTTTGATGGAAAACATGTTTTAAAGATAAATATTGAATATTTTATAAATTTAATATGAGAAAATTATATTAAATTTTCAAATCATATTATATGAATTAATTTTTTGTGAGTTTTTGGAATTTTTTTTTGAAACATTTTATTTTTTTAGGAGGTGTGGAATATACTTCATTTTTGAAAGTAAATTGATTTTTCAACTAATTTATTTTCATAGATAAATCATAAATTAGATTGGTTTTAATATATAATCAGTTAAATTCTAAATTATCCAAAAATAGGTAATTTAAATCAATATCACATTGAAATTAGATATAAATGTTCTTCATACATTTTAACTTTTCAGTTTTAAACCCCACATTTTCATTGTGACTACAATGTTATTTTGAAATATAATTTTTTTTTATTTTGATATTTGAATATTTATAAGTATGTTAAATATTTGGAATCATATGGTATTAATTAGTTTTATAAAAAAATTAGTTTTTCTAAAAAAATGTTACCATGGTAATCATAATTATATTACGTAGTGTAAATAAAATAGTAATAATAGTTATATTTAAAAGGTAAAAGAATAACATACATAAAAATTAAAATAATCAATGGACAGATGGGTTATTTATTGAACCATTATATCCTCCAAAAAAAAATTTAACATTCTAATTCATTGATATCAATGAACCCTCAATGTGGTTGGATTAATATATGAAATCATCATTATTTTAATCATGTAATTCCACCTCTATTAAAGTATAATTACAACCCCATATTGACATAAAATAAAATAAATTAAACATATATGTCCAAAATATACTACTAATCACTCTCCCCATGTCATTTTGTGGTTGGTATTACAAAAATTTCAAATCCATGGTCCTCAATGGTCTCTTAAGGAGGTGATATCAAAGAGTTAATTTTCACAAAACACATCTATTATATTCTTTACATTTTCTACAATGTCCTCACGCAATTCATATATCAATTAATTATTACACCATATTCATGTATATAATATATTTTTTTAAATGAACTATATTTTATCCATTTAATTTCACATCTTCAAATTTAAATATAAATGAAACTATTGTTCAAATTATGTTCTTTTACAGTCTATAAGAATTATGATTTGTAATTTTATTTTACCAACATCATGGATGGACATAAAAGTTAAATATTGGATAAAAAGGATTTAAATATTTACATTATAATATATTTACTATTCTGAATGTAATATGGGTAGAAATTAATAAATAAAAATGAAACTGGTTTGTGTTTCTTGGAAAAATGAAAAAATTATACTAAATATTTTTTAGTAACACTTTATCTAATGAATCATCCTAATGTTAGAAACAAAAACTATACATGGGACCAATTTTATAACTATAAGATTATTAATAAATTTAAATTACAATTATTTAGTTTTATTTCAATTTTTACAAGAACCTCATTAATTCTACACTAGTAAAACTGACCATTATACCACGAAATGAAAACTAAATAAAACAAGGAAAATAATGGGATATTGTTGTCTAATGGGACATAATATGTTAGAATTAAACAAAAAATGTAAAATAAATATTAGTATAATTTTTTATTAGTTAATAACATTATTTAATTTACTATACACGGGTTATAAGACATTTAAAGGAAGATAAACGTTATGTAAATGGAATTATTAATATAATTTCTATTCACTGAGTTAAAATTAAACTTTTTTTGTAATATAATGGTTATATTTTATTTGAAATATTTATTGATTATATTATTTTGTGTTAACACTTTTTATATGGATTTATAATGAAGACACCAAATCTATCCATTTGATTAACTCTCAAATCAATTATATTAAATTTTAATGCTACTTTATTGTGAAAAATAAATTATTTTAAAGTTTATTTAAAAAATTTCTAGAAGAAATTTTTTTATCGTTAATGGAATGTGAATATTTTAATTTTTAAATGAAACATTAATTCTATGATGAAACTTTTATAATCAATTATTTTTATTTTGACTGAAAATGGATTATTTATGGTGAGAATAATGTTTATATTTTAATATTAATTTTTAAAAAGTAAAGGGTATTTTGATGAAAAAAAATATTTCTATAATTTTAAAATAGTTCTTGAAATTATATAGCTATAAATGAATAAAATTGTTTAATTAATTATATGGTACTTGATTAATAAGCATGGGGGGCACCGATTATGTCATGAATGTTTGTTATAGCATAACATGGGGTGGCTAAGACTATGTCGGGAAAGCCCCTTATACAATATCATGAGGTGGTCTAGATATCATAGTGAATTACCATTATATAATAAAATTGTATGTACAATATAAATATGGTAAATTCCAATATATCCTAACATAGGGTGGGATAGATATCACCGGGTATGTACTTTATAACTTAATATGGGTAGCCAAGACATCATTAGATTATCATGTAATAACTTTTGTATGTGTGAGATATTAAATGATGTCCCAAGTTATGTAATTATAGTTTTATATCCTTAATATGGGTTCCATGAAAATTTATTGATTTTACAATGGTATTATAATTATTTTTTAATATATAAATCATTTTCTATAGTTAAATTTTATGATTTTATGGAAATATTTTTATGGATTATCATTGCATGAATTGTTTTTGGCCTTTTATGTCCTTTACTGATATTTTGTTCTCAAAACAATATATTTAGGGGTTTTCATAGGTAAAATGATGATTAGGTGTGAGTTTATGGACCATATGAAATTGTAAATATTTAGCATAAAAACATGTAATATTTTAGAAAGGAACTGGTTAATGATACTGAGTATTACAATCCACTTATAATGTCAGAGTTTAATTCATATGAATTTTTAATAATTATATAAAACTCTAAATGCTAATGATATTTGAGAAAATAAAATTGGATTCTATTTTCTGTTTAAATAGAATATTAATTGTCTATTATTGGGTCCTTAATGATGGCAATAGATAATGGTTTATATAACTTTAGTGGTTCAGATGTTATTAATGAAGTAGTTTCAAGTCATATATATTCACAATGGTCAGTATGAAAGAGAATTAATTTTATTTTGGATAAATTGTTTCTTTATAAGATAAAATATAATAGAATATATTTTCCTCCTAATATGGTATACTATTATTTAATTGATATTCTCTAACTAACATTTTCGGTTATAGTACATAGATAGATTCATCAGATCCAAAGTAATAATGAATGGGAGTGAAAACAATCTGGTTGAATGACGGAGAAAAAAATTGAAGTGGTAGATATATATATAACTCTTCTTGTTATTCTGAACCAGTTATAGGGAATTATGATTTACCACGTGAATTTAGGGAGTATCTTAATGTGTCATATGTTTTAGAAATGAAGCCTTGTGGATGATCATCTCATAATGGTCATGAGGATAAATATATTCAATGACCATGGTGTTAGGAATTTGGAAATAAAAATAAAATAAAATTTATTAAATGTATGATATGACGTTTTATATTTGGTAAATCAGTTAATAAATTAATAATTCTTATGGAAAAAATGAAGAATTCGGTTAACTCTATAAAGGTGAAATTGTTTCTTTCCATGTTAGAAATTTAATGTTTTAAAATAGGGAGGGTAGAATTTATACAGGATGATTTCCTAGGATGAATGATTATAAATGTTATTAGTAGGACAATTCATATAAATATTTAGTACTACATATGAACTGAATTAATTATTTCCTTAATCATGTTTTGACAATGTTGGAACATATTAATTGACTCATATTTTTGTTTAAAAGAGATAATAATTGTCGAATATGATCGAATGTATTGGTTGTGGGATTTATAATAATATTTATTGGTAAAATTTCTAAATATATGGAATTTAATTGTTTTGGTAGACTTTAAGATGATGAAATATTTAAATGCGTTAATACTATTTTAATGATTGGGGTATAATGGATAATTTTTTATTATGTTGAAATATATGTTTGAGTCATATGTAAAACTTATGATTAATATGTGTTTTAATTAAAACATACTAAAGGAATAATTATTTTTTATATTGTGGACATTTTTTTAATGTTCTGTATAACATTTTGGGTTTATAAGATATATGATTTTGATGTAATTATAGTTTTTTACATTATTAGATTAAAATAAAAGGTATGAGATAACCAATGAGGTTACAATATATTATGGTCATATTGATGATGTTCTTGATAGTAAAATAATTACAAAAGGATTATATTAAAAAAGTATTAGATAAATGAAAACATACAGGATGGGTGACAACTCATCAAATCTGGGAAGGTGGCAGGGATTAAACTACAACTAAAATTGAAACATGTGTTCATCACATACCACAAGATTACATGACGTCGTGGTTAAACTGAAAATTTATTTATTTAAACTATCTTCAGAATAAATGATATGTTTATTTTGGCAATAAAATTTTGTTATATTGATAATTATTCGATTAGAAAGTGATTAGGTAATTCTGTGATTAATGTTTTCTTAAATGTAATGGTTTGGCCAAAATGATCAAAGCACAAAATTTATTAAAAGAACTATTAAAAAAGTCAAAACGTATAGGATAATATTATAATATTTTTGATAGAAGGGAATAAGAGCAGCCGAGAGGTCTATACACCAGAAATGACTTGATTTACTCCCAAGATGGCCAAGCCATCAGCAAAAAAGTTCGCTTCCCGATAAACATGTGTGATGATGTAGTTCACGTCAGTGAGAAATTGGTTTCCTTCCATCCAACGGGTAGTAATCAACCATGAAAAATGAGTTACCACATTCCAAATTTCATGGATGATGGTCCTCGAATCACATTCAATCCAAAGGTTGTTCCAACCATAAACCATGGTAAATTTAATTGCTTGAATCAAGCTCATCATCTCTGCTTCGAGGAAGGAGGCATTGCCACAATGACCCATGAAGAATCCTAAAATTTATCCTATGTGGTACCTAAAGATAGTGCCACACCCTAAAGGTCCTGAATTACCCTTATAGGGACCACATATGTTGATTTTGATCCATACAAGGAGAGGATCTCTCATAAACACCTCCAGTGTATGGTGTGGTTGACAGAAGTTTCTGTTGATATGAAGAATTTTCATGATTCCAAAATCTTGTATGGTATTGTGAAAATGAACTTTTTGAATCAAAGAAGCTTCGTGTATGTCAATATGGATCTGGGTACTACCTGCATTAATATTGAGTGAGTAGTTTTTAAGAATATTTGTGTTCCGATTAAACCAGATCACATGGTGAAGTTCGACAACCGTCGCAAGGAAATTGTTTTTGATTTCTTGAGAGCCATACAGCTCTAAACATTTCATAATATGATTTTTTATAGAGTCAATAATCAACCATCTATACTCAAAGATGTCAAAAATATAGTTCCAAAGAGCAGAATCAGTAGCACAAGAAACATATAGGTGATTAAAATATTTTTTATGTTGATTTGAACATTTACATTTTGAGAAAAGATGAATTACAAAAGATTAAAGGAAGGTATCAGGGGGAAATCTATTGTGAGAAAGGCACCTAATGAGACTAAATATTGATGGTTTTATTCATGTTTTTTTGAAATGTTTAATCCATATATAATCATTCTCATCGTTACAACACATGTGAGCATAGTAATTTTTTGAGGTAAGCATTCCATTTTGATCCGGATCCCAAATTAAGAAATAATTTTTAAGGTAAATTGTTTTCATCAATGAAATTGAAAATATTATGTACTATATGCTATTGTTGATATCTTAAATAATATTTGAAATTTTGATTAGTGTGTTAAGAAATCTAATCAGTTGAAATCATTCAGATTAAAGGCCTGACAATCTAGTTGTCTAGCTAGAATTTCATGGAGGATTCTCATGATACCATCCATCTGGATTTATTCATAATGTTGGTGAAGGAGTGTTTTATGGCTGGCCATATGGATGAATTAATAAAAATCAAATTTCCAGTCTTATGTTTACCAAGAAATCTATTTTAGATAAAAACAAGTGAATTAGAAGAGTTGTGAAAAATATTTCCATATATTCCGATCTTGAAGGGATTAATTAAAGTAATTTTTTTGTCTTTTATACCAATTCCACCATAATCAATTGGCTTGCAAAAAGATAATGAAAGGTACCATCACGTGTATTTTTCTAGAGAACTACCAGTCCAGATGATATTTTTAATAGTTGTATTCATTTTTTTTTGATATGAACAATAGACCATGTCTTACCTACCATATAGAGAGATTTACCCTTATAAAAAGAGAGCTAGTTAATATCATGATTAACAATAGTGGAAAAGTGGCATACATTGGGTCTAACCTAAAAAAGATGGACACAAACTTATGTGAAAGGGAGAGAGCCTCATTTCAGACCAAAATCACTGATAATATTAAATTTTTTGTTGGGGGGAAAAATGTTTCAAAAAGTGATACTAGATATATTCCAACTTATTATTTGACCAGAATCCTCCTCATAGTGGGAGAGAGTAGTTTTGAGGGTACGAATGTTTCCTTTGTCTCCTTATATGAAAAGGATGATTTCATAAGCATAAAAAATTTGAGTGGGATCATTAACATTTATGGAGACATGAAAAACTTTCAATTTACATTTAACCACTTGAAGATTAATCAATCTACTGAGGTAGTCTTCCGCTATAGGGAAGAGAATGAGAGAGATAGGGTCTCCTTGTCAGACACCTTTGGTGAATTTAATGTAAACTTCTGGAGAACTATTGTTCCAAATAGAGATATTGGCAGAGTTGAAGAGATTTATAAGTGCATTGATGATGTGTGAACTAAAACAAAAACATTTATGTACATTTATGATAAAACTCCAATCCAAGGTCTCAAATTCTTTCCTGATGTAATGATAAATAGCTATGTTTCTTCCTCTATTAGTTTTTTTCAGTCTATTGATGCATTCATATATAAGGCAGATACAGTCCAAAAAGGATATAACTTTTATATTTCCAAATATTTTCCATGAAATAATTTTGTTTGTAATAGTTTATAGTAGATTAGCAATGATTTTGGTAATGATTTTGTCGAGTGTTTTGATAAGAGCGATGGGTTTGAGAAGATTAATTTTAGAGGAATTAACCCCTTTAGGGATCAAGGTGAGAAAATTAAGAATTGATGTTAGGAGGAAGAACCCCATATTTGAAAAAGGAATTAACATGAATACATACGTCATACTAAACCACATCGCAATAATGTTTTTAAGAAACCATTGTTGAATCCATTAGGACTCGGGGCACTATTGGGATTCAGACTGAAGTTAGTGTCTTTTATTTCATTATCCATAGGTGTGTTAAGAATGAATGTATTTTTTGCATCAGCGATCATAGAAGGAATGAAAAAGTAAGGCGGACATTGTTGTTATTAGGGCCACTAAAGATGGTTTCATAATTGGAGACTATCTATTTTGCTATGTCATCTTCCTTGTCAAAAATATAATCCGTGTCCTTTGTAATGAATAGAGGTTTGCAGGCCATCACAGTTATTTGTAGGGAATTATAGAATTTGGTATTTCTGTCCCCATCAGTTAACCATTTATCTTTATAATATTTCTTTCTCATACTGTCTTTAATGGGGGTATGTAACTGATATTGAACACAACATTAATTTCTTACGTTGGATCAGTGTGGAGGTCCGAGTTGGCATTTTTGTTTTGGAGATCATGGAGTTGTTTTTAAAAAATAGTAATGTCATTGTTTCCTTTTTTGGTTTTGGAGGTACACCATGATATGAGAGACTGTTTGTGGAATTTTAGATTGAGTTTTCATGTAAAGGCCTCATTTTTGTGAGACATAAAAGACCAAATTTTTTTGATTACATGATTGTAGTATTCATTAGAAAACCACACATTATTGAAGCATAAGGTTAATCTAGGTTTCATTCATTTGAAGGAATTGTTTACCAAGATATGATGATGATCAGAGTTCAGTCAGTGAAGAGTGATGCTAGATTTAGTGTCCCATTTATCAAATGTCCGGATATTCATAAAGGCTCGGTACAATTTGGAGTCACCAATTTATTGTAATGTCTTTATTACTAGGTGTATTTTTCACCAGTGAGATTAATTTCAATAATATTGTTGTCCTCGATCGAGTTCCCTCGTGGAGATAGAGGCATGAGATGTGCCAATTTTTTCAGTAGAGTTTAGAATAGCAATAAATCCCCCATAAGAACCCATGGAGCATTGGGTTATTTCCAAAATGAGATAGGTCATTATAATGAGTTCTTCATTCTTTGTATTTATTATTAGCATAAACAAAGGAAATGAATGTGTGAGTACCATCAATAGAAAAGGTGCAAGTGAATATCTGATCTAAGAAACTAAAAACAGAGAAATATTTAATTTATTTTGGAATAATACATGAATGAATCCTTCCAATTTTTGGGTTTCTCATTTATTAATGATATTTTGAAGATTTTATGGATAGTTACTTGTAGGATAAGTTGGGTTGTATTTTTGGTATCAATGATGAATTTTGGAGATTAGAGTAGGTTCTATTCATATAATGGTCATTTATTGAAATGCTATATCATTTACTAACCATTGTGGGTTATGTTAATTTCTAATGATATGATGAATAGATCATTAAAATTGTATCTATTTTCTGATCTGTATATGTTTATTCTGATGCTTTAGATATGAAAATTCATCTTGAATACAAATCAATTAGCGAAAACCCTATAATTGTTGTCCAAAATTTCTAAATGATGAATTTTTAATATTCAAGTATAAATGATTCCTTTATGATTTTAAAATACGATGTATGGTATCACTCATATTTAAGAATATTTTTTTATTAAAAAATAATTATCTCTGAAATTTTCTTACTAAGAAATCAATGTCTTTTTAACCCATCACATATTGGTGGTTTTGTGATACAAAATATTCTAATGAAAATGTACTCTATCACTTTCCATCAGAACATGATAGTTATTTATCTATTCCATATCCCTATGTTCATAAATTTAATACTATTATTTATTATCTCATTTGACAATGATACTTTATTTTCATTCTTATTTAGTAGATGTTTTTTGACCCTTGTTCTGAGTTGTGATTTTAACAAAAGTATTTTGAAAAGTTAAACCCAATATTTTTAGATCACGAGTTCAAATTAGGTGAATAAAGTTTATTAAAGGTGGATAATGTAACACCCATATATTTTTAATAGAAAAATTACACTGAATTCCATAAAATATATTCCATATCATGTTTATATATTAAATGAAAAGAAATTATTAAAATGTGAATGTTATCACCTAGATGTTGGAATAAAGGGAATGAAAGAGATTAACTTATATTTTGAAAAAACATATATCCCATGTTTAAAAATTTAATTCAATGGTTAAAAAATAATTATAAATGATAAAAAACAAATTGAATATAAAGTATGTGTTTTCATAGAAAAATGATATTTTTATGTCCCTCTATATCCTGGATTCCTTTGAGTTCATGAGTGGGATTGAAACATTGATCCCAGCATAGTTAAAAACACCTTTTCCCAGGTATGGATACACATTCTGATGTTAAGCTGTCTTTATTGGCATCCAAAAATTATTTGGGATATTTCTTCCTCTATTGGTAACCCTATTAGCCATGATAAATAAACAGATAATCATAACTTTGGTCACTATTCTAGGGTTTTAGTTGAATTTGACATGTCAACTACCTTAGTGGAAGAGGTTGTCTTTACTACTAGGGATGATAGCATCAATCATGAAACTGGGTATGAGAGAAAGCCAAAATTCTGCCTTAATTGTCAAATATTTGGGGAATTAATTTCAGAATGTAACAGGAATAAGATCTCTTCCTCTATTAACTATATAGGGCATGATGCAGAGAGTTATCGAAGGAAGACAGCTGTTCAGGGTCATTCAAAACTTGACATTGTCACCAACAATGGATAGGAATTGATTGACAAGGGCGATGTTCAGAGATCTAATGGTGATGTTGCTCCTTCTGATGAAGATATGAATCATAGTCTTGAGTACCCACCATAGGAGGTGCCCACAATAAAGGTGGTAAATTCTGTACAAGAGTTGACTACAATGGATGATGCTCACACTGCCAATGAAATGAGTAAAAGTCCAGACCCTCAGCATGTGGGTGATGTGCCTGCTGGTCAGGTCATTATTGATCATGATTCTGATGGTAAAGGAGAATAAGAAGGGAAGGGCTGTCCACCATTGGATGAGGTATCTGGTGCTCAGATTATAACTGACTCTGTGCTTCATGATGCCCCCATGGGTGGAAGTCTCATGGCACAACCCAATGTGGATTCGGAAGAAAATTTCTCACAAGTACCTTCTTCTAAAATTGCAAGAATGTAGTTACCTGCATCTTTTACAATTCCTATTGATTTAGGGAACATGTTTACCTCACTCTCTGATGATGATGCTAGAGTTTGAGATGACTCTAATGATACATTAAATGGGAATAATACAGATACTATGGAATGATTAGCTACAAGCTATGCTGGACCCTGCATGAGACATAGGTCTTCTAAACATTGAGGATAATTTTCTCGAATTTCCAGGGTCTTGGGAACTCTCCCATGGCCAGAACCCTGAAGCATATTATAATGACCAAAAAACCTATGTTAGTATGTATTGCTACGCCATGAATGAATTTTGAAATATGGATTGATTTTAAGTGGAGTAGTACAGGTTACTCACTTGTTTCTACTAATCAGTATGTGAATGGGAATGCCAATTTATGTATTCTAAAACACAACAGTGTTTTCATTGATACCTTTCAGAATGATCAGTAGTCAGTAACTTTATGTTGTTGATTTCAGGATAATAGTTATTGTGTGACCTTTTTTATGATTTCAATCATTATATTAAATGGAGAACTTTATGGGAATCCCTTATTACTATTTATGATAGCATGTATACTAGATGGATTCTGATTGGCGATTTCAATACCATTTTGAGGAAAGAGTAAAAAACTGGGAGTTACTTTTGTAGAGTTTCAGATAAAGATTTCTCTGCCTGCATTGATCAATTTAGGCTGCATGAAGTTCCAATTTCAGGTGTGGAGTTTTCATGGAGCTGGTATACTCTGAATGGGAGGCAGGCAAGTATGTTAGACAGATGTCTAATTAATTTAGATGTCAGCAGTTACATGATGGTAGTCTTTGGGATGACTCTTCCTAGGATTCATTCGAATCATAATCCCATTCTGGTTTATATATGTTTCAGTAGTCTAAGGTCTACACCTTTACCCTTCAAGTTCAATAATTCCTTGATGGTTGTGCCTGGATGTAGGGAAATATTCTCAGAGGCTTGGAAAACAGATGTCATAGGTAGCTCTATGTTCATTCTGAATGCTAAGCTGAAAATTGTGAAATCCAGTCTCAAAGAGTGGAGTAAGAAGATCTTCAACAACATTTTTAATGATATTAAACAATCTGAATATCATCTGTTAAGCTATCAAAAGAGGAACATGCAGCAAGACAGCCCATCACAAGATGAGATGGAAGCTGTTTCAAAGAATGATAGTCTCTTGACCCTTAAGGAGAATCTTGACCGAAATGAGCTCAATGTTTTGTGGCTCAAGGATGGGGATAGAAATTCAAAATTATTTCTTTGTATGCACAAGGAGATAAATTATAGAATAAATCTCAGGGACATAAATATTGAAGAAAATATGTTGACATCTGAATATGACATTGTCAATGGTGTGACTTCCTAATTTGAAAATTTTTACTCTGACTCTGGTGTCATCAACCTTAATAAGATTATTAGATGTGTTGAACCTAGTTATGATGATAATTGGAACAGAAAACTTATTGAGAATCCTTCCCAAAAGGAAATTAATCATTCTCTTTTCTCTTTAAATATTGACAGTGTTTCTGGCCTGGATGGCTTCACAAACAAATTCTTTATGTTCTAATGGGATATTATTCATATAGAAGTTATATGTGCTGTCAAGGAATTATTCCATCACTCCTATATGCCATTTGGGATGAATTCCAACTTTATTGCATTGATCCCTAAAAACAAAAATTCCTTGGATATTAAATATTTCAGGCCTGTTGACATTGGGAATACTATTCCAAAGGTAATCAGAAAAATAATGGCTATTTGGTTAGTTGATGTTGCAAAAAGTCTTGTCTCTGATAATCAGATTGGTTTTTTACCTGGAAGAAAGATTCAGAATTTCCTCTTCACTACATTAGAATGCATTAACATTATGAGAAACAATGTTCCACATGGTAACTTAGCCCTGATGATTGATATAGTAATGGCCTTTGACAAAATAAGGTGGGACTTTATATTTTCAATTCTTAAGATTCATGGCTTCTAAGAGAAGTTCATTGGTTTGATTCATGCTATTTTGAAAAGTGCTTGCCTATCCATTCTTATCCATGGCTCCCCCATGGGTTTCATTCAATGCACAAGAGGGGTCAGACAAGGGGATCCTTTATCTGGGCTTCTATTTTCCATGGATGAGGATTACCTGAGTATTTTTCTTCACTGCTATTTATAAAAGAATGAGGGAACATGGGAATTTATTTTCCCCTTCGCATTTAATCTATCATAATGATATACTTTTGTTGTGTAAGGTTGACAGGAAGAAAATTTTGTGTATCAAATGTATCTTCTGAAATTATGAAGAGGTTTCAAGCCAGGTGATCAGCTGGAACAAATCATTTGTTGTCTCTGTGGAAGACATTAGAATTTCGAAGCCAAATAGGGTTTCTCATTGGCTCGGTGTAAGAAGAGGCAAACTTCCCTTTAATTATCATGGGGTTCCATTATTTTTGGGAAGGGTAAAGCACTCCAATTTAGAGGACATTTCTCTAAAAATTATCAATCGGTTAGAAAGTTGGAAAGGGAAGATAATGTCTCAGTATGGTAGAGTTTTCCTTGTCAATTCTATTATTACCTCTATGTTTGTCTACAATTTTTCTGTGTATAGATGGTTGGCTCTACTTCTAAAGGAATTGACTGGAATGATTTGGAACGTCTTTTAGACTGGATCTATTCATCAGAGGATGCTTTTTACTATTGAAAGGAAGGGGTGTATAAAGCCACTCAAAATGGGAGGAATTGGAATCAAGGATGCTAGAATCTTCAATAATTTTCTTCATTAGAATTTCACATAGAGGCTTCTCTCTAAGCCTATATTTTCTCTTGATTTTATGGTTGGCATGTTTGAGGATAGACTAAAAAATAGTAGGTGCAATATTATGAAATATTCTATCTGGCCTTCAATTAGGAGTGCTTATTTGTCTATTATGTCTCAGTCAATTTGGTTGGTCACTTCTGAATCTCATCTAAACTGTTGGAACACACCATGGTTGTCCTCTCCATTAAAAGATCATGTTAATATTCCCTCCTCCCTGGGAAATAATTCCATTTCTGATCTGCAGGAAAACATGATTTCTCATGATATTATTCCAAGTAATCTACACATGGAAATTGCTAATTATGTTTATGTTGATAGTGATATTTTGATATGGAAACCTGGTCTTAGTGGTGAATTTTCCAACCGGGATTATTAAAATATGCAGTGTGGATTTATCTTTATAATTTTTTCTTGGCTGGCAGGTTTTCATCAACCATACATCACCCCGAGTGATATTATGTTGATATGGCAGATCTGGAAAAACAGAATGCCAATTCAAGGTGTGTTACAACGTGTTGGACTCAACTTGGCCTTAGTATGTCACTTCTGTTTCAGCAGCGATGAGTCCCTTTCACATCTGTTTCTTCACTACAAATTTCCTGTGCGGTTATGGAATGATGTGGAATCAATATTTCACAGTTTTCTCGATTTCTATTATTTTGAATCAGTGTTATGTTTACCATTGAAGATTGATTTCAGTGACCAACTGAAATCCATGTTTACTACTGTTATTACATCAGTTTTTTCTTACATATAGAATGCTCTAAATTATATTATATTTAACAATGGAGAGCCCTCATTATGGGATGGTGTTCTGCATATACACTGAAGTATTGCAGCTACTTTCAGGATCCAAACTAGGTATATGCATAATGATATTTCTGAATTTTTCATTTTGATATCCCTTGGTTGAAGTGGGAGGGAAAGGAAGACAAGAATGGTCAAATATATTAGGTGGATTCTACCAATTATAGAGTGGATGAAAGTGAATGTTGACGGGGTGACCGCCAATGCACTGGGTCCTGCTGGGTGTGGTGGAGTTTTCAGAACTCATCGGGGCTTTGTGAGAGGATGTTTTTCCATTATATTTTCTATTCTCATGATATTGAAGCTATACTATGGGAAATGATCAAAGATATGAGGTATGATGTTCGTTATGGTTGGCATAGAGTATGGTTAGAGTTGGATTCGTCTCTTGTTGTGCATATTTTGAAAAATAGGTCTCAGAATGTTCCCTGGAGGACGCTGCCAGCTTGGATCTCCTATCTTACGCTTTCTAACATCTTATGCCTTGATTTCTCTCATACATATTGTGAAGTCAACCTGGTTGCTGATGCTCTATCTAAAAGGACCATTATGGAGGCCAGTTCTAGATGGTCGTTTTTCCTACCTTTTTATTGTGAAAATTTGATTAGAAATGATAGGAATGGTGTTCTGTACTGAAGGCTTTGTAAAGCTTCTTGTTTTTGAGTTGTATTGTACTGTTTACTTCATTATTTAATAATTTTGAGGGGAGAAGGTTTCTGCCTATCACTTGATCATTTTGGTTATGAGAAAAAGCTTCAGTTTTTAAATCCGATTATAAAAATTAGCTGAGGATGTTTTTTTGGAACTTTTCTAACAACAATAACTTTTTTATGAATAATGAAAATGATCCATTTTTAATTGAAAAAGTATTTTCATAAAAACTATTCATATATTTAGAATATACATATAATTTAATTAAAATATATTTAGTTCAATTCTAAATAAATAAAACAGGTTAGTTCATTTAATTCAATTTTACTTTTAAATTTTATATAAAATCATTATAATCCTTTTACCTTTTCACTTTTAAAAAAACTTTTTGGTTTTGTCTTTGGAATTAATTTTAAATATATTTTTATCAATTATGAGAATTTAATTTTCCAAATTATAAAAAATATTTTAAATAATATTTTCAATGTTAGGATATATAATCAATTACAATTTTAGGTATAAAAAATTTACTGTTGTACAAAATTTATTTACCACGGTATAAGTAAAATAATGAACACGATTAATGTTAAAAGATAAAAGCATATAATACATATTAATTACCACATTTAATTCATTTTTATGTATTCAAAAAACATTACATCCTCTGAAAAATTAATTATTTATTTTTTTAATAAAATTATGTTGGAATAAATATAAAATATTGATTTTTTTAATCACTTAATCACACCTCTCCTTTATTAAAAATATCACCCATAACCACCTAATCACATCCCAAAAGCCTTGAAAATCTTAATATATTACCCATAAATATCCATCTCACACTCCCCATGTCAAAGGGATGCTGGTCCCAACAAAATACCGAATCCAATGTCCTAAAGGGTCTATTATTGAAGTGATATATAAGAGGAAATATACTCAAAAAACATATTTTATTTTATTTTATTCTTCATCTTTATACTCACCTCCTTCTTCCATAAAAGAGTGATAACTCTGGGTTCAATTATATAGTTTAGTTTTATGTCTCTAGGATAATATCTATTATTATTTTAATTTATCATCTTCTAGTATTTAATGAATACAAATTATTATCTATAATATGTCGTTTTACCATCTCCATGAATAATGAATTTTTATTTTAATTTACTTCCATAATAGCTGGTATTATGGATTAAATCTTGTTATATCATTTTTAAATTTTACATCTTCCTGAATTCAAATAATCCAAACAAGTTCTTAATTTTTTAAAAAATCAACCAAATATATTAAACATTTGTCATATACAATTATTTCTAATGAATCATCCCGATATTAGATAAGAAAAATTATAGATTGGACCGTTATTATTTATATAGGATAATTACCACTATTTAATTAAAAATCATTACTTTTAATTCCATTTTAAAAGAACATCCACTATTTTAAACAATTAGAACCGGCCAAGAAACTTGGAATTAAAAATAACTAAAACTATGAAAATATTAAAATATTATCAATTAATTGGTTATAAGATATTGTAAAATCATCACATAAGCTATTAAAAAATAAATTTAGATATATAATTAGTTTACAAATTATATCAGTATTCGAAACACATTTTTTTGGAAATCAATGATGATGTAAGGAGAATTTTTAACTCGATTTCCATTCTTAGAGTTAAGCATCTACTTTATTGGTTATATCATGCTATGATAATATGTGAAATTAATTATCATTGTTTATTAATTTCTTATTGTTTTATATGGATTTATGGTGAATAATTCAAATCAATTAATATAATTAATGGTCACATTAAAGTTATAATAATTTCAAGGGACATTCTGGTGAGAACACCTTCTAACAAGGTATATATTTTAAAAAGTAAAAAAAACAATTTCTAATTAAATAATACAAAATTAGTATATATTTACCATTTTATCATGACAGAATTATATTATGCATCATTTATTTTTTTCATGGGTATATTCAATGAAAATGATTTCATTTTGATGTGTGAAATTTCTTTATTTTAAATGAAATTTATAAAAAAGAAATGGTATTTTTATATCCAAAAACGATTTTTCATTGATTTGAAAATAATTTCTAAAATAATTTACAATAAATAAAATAATAATTTTTTATTAATTATTTGATAAATAATAATTTAACATGGGGTGGTTGAGATAATTTCATGCAATCTCATTAGATCTTAACATGTGGTGGCCTAGATAACACTGGTAAGAATGTAATTGCTTTTGTATGTGTGAGATTTTATATGATATTCCATGTCATATTATTATTTTTTATTCCTGATAATTATTTTAATGAATCTAAATTAATTTACATAAGGTATGGTATATATATTTTATGAAAATATGATTCCTCTTTTTTGAATAAAAAACATGATTTAATGAAAATGTTTTTTTCTGGATTTTCACTCCACACATTTTTTATGAAATATTATGTCACTTTAAAATAATTTTTGATCATCCCATGTTCATAATTTTTTTCATAGGGTAATGAATGATTATGGACAAGGATGTAGAAATTTGGAAAATTTCGAATCTTTTTCATGAATAAAATTGATTTATTTTAAAAAAATTCACTTTATACATGTCGATTATAGGTGCCCCCTTAAAATTTATAGGTTTACTATATATGAATTTGGTTTAGTAACATAAAATTATAAACCATAATAATCAATGTGAAATAAAAAGAGGTTTGTATTTTTAGAATTACTAGAATATGTGTTTTTTATGGGACCTTATGCTTCATGTGTTTCAAAGGTAGTTTTTTCCAAGTTTACTAGAATTGGACTATGATTTTTTCCACATCCGACTCATTTTTTAATCTCTATTTGTTTATTTTGAATAAATAATGGGATAATGGGTTACAACCCATAGTGAACACCATTTTGAGTATATGTGTATTAAGTACATGAATAGTTAATTCTAAAATTTTCAATACATATCATTTATAAAATAATGTTTTATTATATTTATAAATATATAAATATATAAATATATAAATATATTAATATATATTTTAATAATTAAAAATATTAAAAATATATTTAATAACATTTTAATTGTATATATTTTTATATTAATATATATATAATTATATAAATATACTTACATAGTAATATATATAATTATATATAAATATATATTATCACACACACACATATATATAATTATATAGATATATATACCTGTATAATTATATATGTACATATGTAATTTTAAAATATATTTATTTAAAATTAATATTTTAAATAGTATAAATATTTATGTAAAAAATTATAAATTTGAAATAAATATATTTAAATAATAAATGAATATTTCTTTTTCAAGTAAATGTTTACATATAATTATATAAGGTAGTTTATGGCTTAACTGAGTGGTAAATACTCCCCTTAATCCCACATTATACATAGGTTCAAATAATCATAGTAGTGAATTTCAATAAGTATTGTAGAAGTATTGTTGTATTGACTATTGAACTGTAATAGTTCATGTATTAAAGAAGGTTTTGTATCTGGGTAATTTAATAGAAGAAAAATTCATCCTAAATTATCCTTCAGGACACTCGGCCATCATGCCATCAAGCGAGCATTGACATATACCTAAAATGGGTAGGTGGTGACAATGGTAGAATGCAGGAAGCGCCATTAGGTCTTCCTATTATGGGCCTTTTGGCCATGTAATGTGAATCATACTTACTAGGCCTACCAGAAATATATTGAATAAATAAGGCTTGATGGGTTGGTTATCCAATAAGGGGCTATGAAATGTCTTTTTGGCCTGTATTTGTGGTTTGTGTGTGTGTGATGTAATTTTACACCCAAACACCTAATATAGATATAATTATATAAAAGTGCATAATGGAATATATATATATATATATTGATGTTTATATTAATATATTTATATAAATTTAAATATGTAAATAAATATATATTTTATAATTATATATATTGAAAATTATTATATATTAAAATAAATATAAAATTAAAATAAATATATTTATATGTATTTATATATATATAACTTACTAAATTAAAAATATATAATTATAAAAAAGTATATATAAATATATAAATATATGTATTTATATAAATATATATAATTAAGTAAATATATCTAATTATATAAATACATACAATGACTAAATCACTCATGGGCCCTCTACCCCCGTCTTGAACTGGTCAGAAATCCTAGGTGTTGTTACACATGGGTTGATGGCTGGGGACATACATAAGGCAACTTGGTGGTAGGTGAAGGCCAACCAATACCTTGTAACCACCTGGGCCTAAAAACCTAGTGTACTTTTCATTTAGGGGCTATCCTGAGTGGTAAATTCTCCTCGTAATCCTATAATAGACCTAGTTTTAAATCTAGGTGAGAACAAATTTATGGAAGTAGGCGATGATGAAAACATGACACATAATGTTAGTTGGTGGTGACTTGGGCATGATGCAGTCTTAGTGACCTTTGAAATATGATGTATGCATGACGTTTCAGTATACATTTGGGCTAGTAGTGGGACTAGAGGATATGTAAGGGGTTTCATGACCACAATGCCTTCATGCCGTGTAATTAATAATTAAGGCTTGATGGGTGGGCTATCCCTTTGGGAGTTATGGTTTTCCATTCTGGCGAGTTTGTGTAGTGTGTGTGTGTTTAATATAATTTTACCCCTAGCACCTAATATATATAATGATATATAATTATTTATATATACATATATATAATATAAAAAAATATATAAATATATAAATACAATTATATGAACATACAATTTTTTAAATATTTTTTTGTAATTATAATTATATAGTTATATATATAATTATAAAACTACAATAAATATATCTAAATTATAAATATATTCATTTATAAATTTTTAAAATAAATATTATGAATTATTTAAATATTTATATATATGAATGTAAATTTAATTTTATTATTTATATCATGTATATTAATTATAAAAATTATAATATTAAAATTATGGTTTTATCACCTCTTTTTTGAGTAAAAAACGATTGAATTTAATCTGTGCTAAAAAGGCACTGCTGGAACATATATTTATGAGAATTGTTATTATAACACTTATAATGATACGTTTTATAAGAACATACTATTATATCCACGATAAAAGGTATAATAATCAACTGTTTTTTGAATGAACTGATAAAATATTTAACAAATAATTTAAATTAAACAATAACAAAGTCTTACTCCCTCGTGCCTTCACGATTTTGTGAAACCATACCCTTGCAAGTACTCTTACTCAGGAATGTTGATGAATTAATCATGTTAAGGTCTATGATATGTGATTATTTATTCTCTATTTTAATAGAGATCATATTCCAACTATCTCCATAGAACATTTTGCATCTCCCTTTTTATATATCATTATATGAAATGGAATGGACCAACCTTGTTATATAACATGTATTTCATGATGTCGGGGCTTCATTCATGATTCATTATTTTTCTTACTTTATTTATTTCTTGTTTTACTATTATTGACTATGTTAATAGTGTTTGGTGTATATTAGAGGTTGCATTTGATTATAGTTTTGTTTTTTATTGGGCTTTGGTGTCCTATCGAGTATGTCATTCAGGTTTCCTATCATGTTTTCTAGATCAATCATTGTCTAGTTTTTAGTTAACCAATAGTTGAGGTTCCCAAAAACATATTGCCTAGTCTCTTATTCTTTTCAACATTTGATGTCTGAAAATTATTTCACGAGTCCAACAATTTTTTAGAGATGAAGAGTTTTTTATTGCATCTGTTGGGTGAAGTTAAGAGTAATGTGCCTTCGTAGTTATATATTTTTATAGATAATCATTTTTTCTAGATATTAATTATGTGTATATAAATAATTATCAATAATTTATATATAATTATAATTATATATTATTTTTATTATACATAATTTTAATATATTAAATTACTAATTTTATAAATAATTTATTTTTAATTTTGATTTAATAATTTAATAATTTATTTTCCAGAATTTATATTTATTTTGAAATAATTAAATTTTATTATTACGTTAATATGTTAAAATAATATATTTTAAAATATATATATATATATACATCATTTTTACCATTTATCATTATTTAATACTATTTACTATTTGTCGAAATATTTAACTATTCTCCCATGTAAAATATATTTTACCAATAAAGGATGTTTATTCAGTTAATAAATTTCATTATCATGATCCAAAATTTGGAATATAATTTTCAAAATCAAACACTAAATATATATTAATTAATTATTAATTTAAAACAGATTATTTATTTTTAATGTAATATTTTTGGGCATTAATTATTATTTATTATATTATATATTTTTTAAAATTCAGAGACATCATTTATTATTTCCAAATTACATATTATTTTATTTTTTATATATAAACATATAAAATAATTTAATATAAAATTTTCAATTTAATCATAATATTTTTTATTTTAAATTAAAATTTTAAATTTAAAAATATAGCTTACTGAAAAAATCATATTAAAATAATTAATAGAATTTTTTTTTAAATTATATTTTCCACATAAATAACTCCTAAAATTACAGTTACAAAACAACTATATAAATGAAGATATAACAATGGTTGGCAATAATCCATGGAGGTTCTTTTAAGTGGTAATTTAGGTAACATTTATCCTAAAATGATCTCGAGGAATGTGATCTTATCCAAAATGTGATAATGTTCCTACCACACTTATTGACATTCAATTTAATATTATTATATGAAAACCCTTCTTAATGATACATTTTTCACCATATTAACCATATTTTCCACTTAAGGGATCATTCAACTTCTTGATTCAATAAATCCATCCATCTATATAAATTTAAAAATGTGATTACCCTTATTTGTACTTCCCAAATGCACTATTACCATTTTTCATTAATTATTTTTCATGAATTCATAAAGGAATATTAACATCATGGAATGTTATCATTTATGATATATTTATCCCTATTGAATATATTTTTTGGTTTTTAATTTTCACAAATGGATTGAACCATAGGTGTGTAAGTGGTATTTTTTATCC
This sequence comes from Viscum album, assembly GCA_963277665.1. Classification (NCBI taxonomy): domain Eukaryota; kingdom Viridiplantae; phylum Streptophyta; class Magnoliopsida; order Santalales; family Viscaceae; genus Viscum; species Viscum album. The sequence continues at coordinate 554,133,191 of OY728146.1, forward strand.
ACAATCATCCAATTTTCTTCCATATCTCCGTTAACTAACACGGTTTGAAACCAAAATGTCAATTTAAAACATGTCCTATTGATCATTAGAAACATCATAGATACATAGATTATCTTCACCTACAAAATATACATATATGATCAAAAATGTTAAGGGAATTTCACCATCTTCATATAACTCATTCAATATCTATCAATACCCTACTCCAAAAAACATGACCTCATATGATACTAATCATTAATGGAATACATTTCATAGACCAAAAAGCCTTTTTCCTTTTCATGGTATAAATTAAGGATTTCTATGAATGATGATAATGCAATGGTGTCCTCAACATATGTGGGTGTAATACCATTTAGATGATCCTTCTGATGATTACAACACTCATGAAAACCCTTATAAGGGCCAGAAACCTATTTATACTTTTTTCATTTATATACAGAAAACTAATATGTGTTTTTAGTGCTTCTATAACTCAAAAACCAGGACCATTTTGGATTATGGAGTCAATTTTGATCCTCATTAGCTTCATCCCCTAATCAATTATTATTTCTATTTTTTTTTAAAATTGTCACATGTATCTTCTAGACAAGCATTGATGTTGTTTAAACTACACTTATACATAGTCATCCCAAAACAAGTAAATATGAACATTATAAATACATTTTTAAGATAACAACTACCCCATCAGTGTAATTATTCATTAAAATTTAATTCCATTTTCTCTTAATATAATGTAGAAATCACGTGTGAAATATAAATGTTTTGGTCCCCGTATTTAAAAGGCACATCTTTTGTATTTTTTTAAAACAATTATATTAATTAATCAAATGGGATTGATATGAATCGAAAATGGATGGATTCTATACATTAGAAAAAATACAATGAATATTGTGTGAATGAGTTCATCATGAATGAAATAGATCATGCATACGATCCTTTTCAAATCCATTATCCTTGTATGAATTATTTTTATTCAAGACAAACTATTCATGTAGAGTTGTATGAATACTTGATCTGTCATTAAAAATTTCAATGTTATAAATATTGGACTAAACATGGGGAAAATTGAATATATAAAGTAATAAATATAAATACACGTTTTATGGATCATAAGATATAATTAATAATGCAAAATATCATATCAATTATGTGATAATATGATTGAATGATGGTGAAGATCCTATTAAATGAATTACAATGAATGTTGAAGATAATCATCGTGATTGTGAAAAAAATAGAAGATAATTTTTTTTTAAATTAGAATAATGTATATTGGTTATACTAAATATATTTCATTATCACTTACAGTAATGTTTTAAAATATAAAAATTATAAAAATAAAGAGTGATTACATTTTGGCGGTACTACTTTCTCAGTTTAATGTTGTTTTACTAGAAGATAATGAGGTTACTGTCCAAAAATATGATGCAATATGAATTCCATGCTCAATGGTAATGATAATTGAAATAATATGTGCATGATAACATGATTTTATACTATTATTTATGATCTAAATCACAAAAAGAATTAATAATATATGATTCTTCTCGGTACCAAAATGTTGAATCTGGTGATACAATATTATTTGTGTACATTCCGAAAATTTAAATATTTTTGTACCTATATAGATTTGAGGAGGCTGCCAAGATATTGACATTACACATACATATAATAAATAAGTTGGATACTTTTCCACATTTGAAACTCATCTCAATAGAATAGAATTGATCATAAGTAACCTAAATTTAGAAATGATTTCAGGGACCTTCATCTTGCACTATCTTAAAATAGATTGAATTATTTTAATTTTCAAAAATTCACTCTTATACATGCATTATTGTTATGGGAAATTATAACTTCCCCCTATGTATATACATAAATTGTTAATACATTATGTAATCTCTAATTATATCAGTACCAAAAAAATATTGTTTTTATATTGATGCTTATTTTGATCCATTGATTGATGATTTTAAATAATTTTGGTATTTAGGTGTTACACTTTATGATTCATATATAATGGGAGATTTTGAATTAAGAGACGTTTTTGTGGAAAATAAAATATATTATTTCTTATAAAAATTTTTAGGATATAACATTATTTGAACTCATGGGCATCCCATTGTGAGTGAGGTACATAGACATTTAGGTTGACACGTTCATCAAAGACTGGGTTTCTAGGTAAATGATTATTTATATCCTAGTGAAATAGATATATATCATGGAGTTAATCATTAAATTTGTGTTCAAAACAATATACAATTATCTCTCATAAAATGGTGACCAACTATTTGACAAATTAAAATACATTGGAACTAAATTTGGATAGAATTCTTCGAAAACCCTTATAAAAAATTATTAGAAAAAATATCAGTCATTTCTTGAATTACAATAATATAATTTTTTGTACATTATATATTTTCATCATTTTATACATGTAAAAAATTTATGAGATAGTTTTATTTAGATTTTATTAAATGAACTTGAGAAAATAAAGGATATAAAATAGTTTTAGACAAACATGGTAGATATGAGAATTTTGGAATAGTTAGAACCTGTGATGTGTAAAAATAGGAATGTTCTTCCTCTAGATTCTTATACTCATTCCAATATGCAGATAAATTTTCTTTGAAACATCATGAATGATTTAAAGGTTTCAAATGGGTATTCATCATATATCCATAACATTGGATCAATAATTGATTTAATGTTAAATTTTATGAAATCGCATGACTATCATGTTTTGATGAAATATCTAATGCTTATATATTTACATTTATTATTCCCAAAATGTTCACTATACATTAACAAATATCTATTATATTCAATGTTATATTTAGTAATGTTATAGTAATGAGGAAAATTACATATATTTTGGAAGAAATCACCATCATATTATATAAAATTGAAGTGTTCATCTCATCAATGTTATTTTATATTATAGTTTATATAATTGTTAACTTGATAAGAGAGTTTTGATTTTCGGGTCCTTCACATTATATAATGATTTACCATATTGATGTATATATAGTGATTTTAAAGGGTATTTCAAAACATTTATTCTTCTATAAGGTTTTATTACGTAGTGAAATATTTTGGAGGAAATTGTTCAATAATTTACTGAATACCTATCCATTATGGAAAACATTGGTCTACTGAAATCTCATCACAATAGGAATTTTTTTTGGTTATGATACCTCTATAATATATATTTAAATAATCACTATTAAATTTTTTTAATAATCCCATCGTAATTTTTTTTAAAAAAATTTAATAGGTTTCTCCATATGTTGAAACCCCAAAATAAATTCTTTGGCATTTTAATAAATCAAGTGAGTAGAGAATGAAATCAAATACACTTAATTAATATTCTATATTATTTTTTGAGACCATGTTTTTAAGTAGTCATAAGAAAATATAGAATATTATTTAGAAAAAACATTTATAGTTATTTAGAATTCTAGTTTTTCATGTATTATGTTATAATGTATATGTAATTAATGGAAATATATTATTCAGAGAAGAACATGGTGGATTCAAGAACCTAAGAAATGAGGAGTTAATATTATGTCTAGTGAAATTACTATAGTTGGTTTTAAGAGATAAATCCAATATATGAGAATATGAAATTCTTTTTCTTCATTAAAAACATATGGGACTTTGGTTATAAGAAATTACATATTCCGATTTTTCAATGCAGGTTGATTGATAACATGAGTTTTGTTAAAATAGATGAATAATGATTATTAAAAATAGATTTTAGTATTAAATATTAAATAAAGGACCATTTATATTTAAATCATTGGTATCCCATGTATTTTATTTTCCAGATCCATCATATAAATTCTTGTCAATTTCACTTTTATTAACCAAACCATTGACGGGCCAGATAAAACTTCAATTGAGGATAACCCTTTTATTGTGATATTGTAATAACTTTTCATAATTTCATTTATATATGGTGTATTTTATGTCAACGGAGACCAAAATTATGATACTTAGATAATAGAAAGAGGGGTAAAATCCTTTCATCCAATTAAATAGAGATATCGATAATAGAGTAATAAATTATTTAATATGAATTGGATAACCTCATATTATTATCATTTTACTAAAATATTTCTTTATATAAATAAAATATTTAACCACTTTTGTAGATAATGAATACGGAACATTAAAATTCACTTAATATTGAAGAACAATAATTTAATTCACATTCAGCATCCACAATATTGAATAAAAAAACATTATCACATGCTGACGATATTATTATTCTGGATCAACATATTGAAATTATCTATTATAATTAAATTGTAGACAATGAAAACAAAATTTCCCAATAAATACGAGTGTCATAGAATGATAGTGTATGTGAATTTTATTATGGAGAGATGAAAATTATTCAAATTTATTGTTTGATAGAATGATCGTAGATAGGATTTTAAAAACCAAAGGGATTGTTAAGTAGTTACATTATGCTCACCAATTGAAAATATATATTTATTGATATAGATTCAGGGAAAATGTTTTTCCCATACATAGGACACTAATTTGGTAATATATTAGGGTAAAAATATGATATACTATCACTATTTTAATAAAAATAATAACAGAACATTTATTTACCCTTCATAATAAATTTTAAAGTGAATTTATACTTGATGAATCCTGAATTTATTTATAGTTAATTATTGATGTAAAAGGCATAGAGAAGGATTCTCAAAATTCATACAATGTTTTATCTCAATGAATATAAAGTTGAAATAAACCTTCACCCATAACAAATGAATGCACACCTGATATGTGAATAATTATTGGTTGTTTTTATTGGACATCATTGGGAGACATCTCTCAATTACATTTTTATGGAACTAATTTTTTTGAAAATACATGTATTGTTCAATTTTATTTAAAAATGTTAATTTATAAAAAAAATAGTGCTGAAAATAATACATGTAAAAAAACCAACACAACACTACCATAAATAATGGAAATGATACGCTTTACATTAAAAATGGTACGCTTATTAAATATAATGTAACAATTTTATATTTACTGAATCAAAAAATCATTATGGTTATCTATATAAATTTATATCGTTGATTAGAAAATATAATTCTCATTCCACCCTAGGAAATGTTCAATAGAAGGAGGAACCTAAAAATTAATAAGTGATACTAATTGATTATTACGTAAAATGATTTGTAGGAATCATGTTTCATTGTGGAATTATATAAATTTATTTTTAATTAAATCTGGATTATATGATAATGATTAATTATTTTATTATATATTATATTAGACCCATTAAAAAGATTCATCATTAGCCAAAACCAATGAACATATACTATTAGTGTCCTTGAAGTGACATGAACAACATGTTCGGGATAAAGGCAAGTGTTTTAGGATGTAAACAAAAACATATTTATAGAAATGTAATTAATAAGGTGTAAAGATAAATAAATTTAGAGTTTAAGGAATAATTAGATTCAATAGAAATTATAATTAAATTAATTTCAATGTTTAAATATATTTTATTGGATGTAATTAATGAGAAGAATCAACCCAAGAACAAGCAATATGTGAAGATTCTCTCCAAAACCCCACCTGTTTTGATGAAATCCATTCAACTAAAATATCCATGTTAAATAAGGTATTCAATATTCTCATATTGATTCTAGGAAATATGAATGTGGAAGGCACTGATCCATTTCATTTATTGATATTTTATATTGTGAAATTTATTTTGATTTATATTTATCAACACCCACCCATTTTCTTATTATGTGGGATAGAAATTATAATATCCATTAACATATTCTACATAATATAAAACATATAATAGGTAATGTGAGAGTGGTGATTAATATAGATGATGAGACAAGAATCAAGATATCAATTCAACATGATGATATAGATATTCCAATGATTGGAAATTCGTTTTGATCATTCCTAGAATGATTTTTATAACATTAAAAAATGATAAAGAGGTTTTAATTTAAAATTTATTTTTCATGATTTTATTAAATTTTAAATAATGTTTTGGACCATTTAATTTTTTTTCATAATAAAAATTTGAAAGGTTAAATTAAGGTCTAATTGAAATTATCTAATTGATCAACTAACAAATTTGGTAATATCATTACAAAAAACCATTATCACGCCCATTCAATATCCACATTTACAGATATTATTGGTTTATATAGAGACAATGTTAAAATAATTTAGAAATTACATGTTTTATTTTGATGAATAAATGTATATAAGGGCCATCACAGAATATATTTCTCTTGAGAATGTTAAGGATATCCTCATTTATGACTGAATACAACACTCGTTTCTAAATCGATATATGAGGTAGGTTTTCGTGATTGGCTTCCAAAATACATGATCTACTATGTTAATTATTACAAAATAAAATTAATATTATTTACATGAATATATATCAAATTTATTTTAAAGGAAAACATGGTTAACATAATATAGAGTCATCAGTCCTCACATCACTTACTCACACGAATCCATATTGCAATCAAATAAAATTGTTGCAGTAGTGAAAAACTGGTCGTATTGTTTGAATGAAAACATACAGACACCGGAATCTTTTTATTACAAATGATGCATGGGTAAAAATAAAAACATTAATAATAAATAATTAATTTACATTAAATTTATTGATTATTATTTTTTAGGAATAATTGGTTACTCATTTTATAAAGTTTGGATACTCCATTTTTCTTGATTTTATTTCCTGGATACCCATCAAACCAACCACATGTTATAAAATTTTCCAATTTGTAATACACTAAATGGAAAGATTTTTAACTATAAATCATTTAATATATTTTATATTTTTTTAATGAGAATTATGTTATAATTGGGTGGTGTTTAATGATATTCAAAATCAGAGCACTTGGACATTCCATTATAACAACAAGCCTACAAATATGTAAAAGTGGATAACTATTAGGGTATATATAAAAAAAGTTTCTTATCAAAAAATATATCAAATAAAATTAAATATATTTTCAATCATTATACATTGTCTAAAACAAAACAATTAAATGATTATGGATGTTATGTTAGAATATTTATAGATCATATCATATAACATCAACAAATTGGTATCCCTGAAGAGGCATTTTTTAAAACAACTAAAATTTAATTTAGTTTTTTTAATCATTTTTATTTATATTTTTATTTTACAACCAAGACTATATAAATTACTCATATTAATTTGTGGAAATAGATTACTTATAATTAAATTACAATAATATCTTCTGTCATAATTTATATATTTATATATTTTAAATATGTGCCTTTCTATTAATTATTTATAGATTTTATCATCATTGTATTTATTTTTTTAATAAAATTCAAAATATTTTACATACGGTTTTTATTTATTATATTTTTCATATATATCATGAACAAATTACATCTTCAAAATGTATTATTTACTCTTGTAATATGATCTTGAACTCAAGATACATTGTGTTACTAATAACAATTAATTTCATGATAATTACATTATCATGTATGTTCATGAATTCACACCCAATTATAGTTAATCCCAAGTGGTCAACTTGTAGTTCCAAATTCTGAAATTTATGAAACTCCCCAAATTTATCCCTTCAAAATCCAATTGAATATCTCAAAAAAACCTATCCACTAATATCTAATTAATAATATATGTTTCTATTACATTATACGTAATTATTCTTATCAATCATATCAATACGATGCATGGTGTGACTTATATGACTCCATGAGTGTATTTTTATTTGAAAAAGACATTAATTGTTTTAGTATGTACAACTGAAATACTCAAAACTAATTAAACATTTACAAATAGTATTTATACTTTCTAAAAATGATATATAACTCAATAGTGATATTTAATCATCATTTTCACATAAATTCGATACACAGTGTTCCATATTTGACTCAAAGTGGCCATTACAAGTCATAAATTGATATTTTAGTTCAAAATATGAATAAAACAATAAAAAACAAGAAAAAACTCATATTTTCATGATAATTTATTAAATAGAATCATTCGTGTTTATATTATGTATGATTCAATCTCTATTCAAACTAATATATGTTGTGACCAGAATGACACAAAATTATTGTTTTCAATTTGAAATGATATTTTAATAAATAGGATAAATGATCAAAATTATGAAAACTCATTCATGTAGTTTTAAATTTTTTGCAAAATTATCCATATAAAATTTTTAAAATGTAGGAATCATCAATATCTCAATTTGATACATTGTGTGCACAATATGACTCAAATTTTGTTGTTTGAGTTTTAAATTATCAATTTGTAAATGATTTTTTCAATATTTATGTTTAATTTATTTTCATATAAGATTTCAAAAATATGAATTGATTTCATATATATTTAGTTTCTCTTTCTGAAGTTGGAGTGGTTTTTTCAAAGCTTCCAACCTATAAAGCTAGCACTGAGATAATGAAAATAGTGTAATGGGTCACAAATGTATACGAACATCATGAAAAAAAGAACTCTGATAACTTATATAGATAATTTATTGTATCATTTTATAATATTTTTTTATGTTAATTTTATTATAATTTGTATGAAATACATCTATTGTTTTCCCATATATATTTTGTGATGTCAGGTTTTCTTTCAACTATAAAAACAATGTCATAAAAAAGAAGAAAAGTCTCTTTTTGAAGTAAGAGGAAACCCATTTATTCTATAAAAATGAAGGTTTTCAGGTAGCATGCTGTTTAATTTTCCCTAAAAATGGATTATTTTCACTATTTATTATCTTCTATTAGGTAGTTTTAACAAAAAAACACATCACATAGTCAATCAGTCCCACCTAGGTCTGATAAATTATGTGATCAGTACAATCCAAACTATATGTATTTTAGATTATAATTAAAATTGTAGTTCAAAACACACATAACATGGAAAAAAATTATAAAATAAAATCATATTGATTTTATAAATTATAAAAATAATCCATATGTAAATTCTTCTTTGTAGGAATCATCCACACCTCAATCTGAATCTTGGTGTGGCTAGTACGACACCATGTTTTTATTTTTTTATTTATAATTGACATTAATTTTAGTATAAAGGACATGGGACTTACTCAAAACCAATAAAATGAATTTTTAGTTTTAATACTATATAAAAATTATCTATAATACATTTTTTTGTGTATAAATTTTCTATAACCACAATATAATATATGGTGTTCCTGGTATGACTCAAAGTGGATGTTATCTATTAAAATTTTCAATTTTAGTTAAAAAAAGTAACTAACAAAAATTAATGAAACATCAGTTTATCTATTATGACAATTTAGTAACAATATTCATATGTAATGTATGGTTTGTTCGAATGATTATCACACCACATTGATACATTATGTGACCAGTATGACTCAATGTTGATGTTTCCAGATTAAAAAAGACATTTTATTTTAATATTGACATTCTCCAAATAGTGTAAACACACTCATATTTTATTAATACATTAGGAAAACGATACAAAAATTAATTATTACGTGTTGAAATTAGACACACTTTAATATGACTCATGGAGTGACCAATATGACTCCATGTATATATTTCTATTTAAAGTATAATTTTTTTTAAAAAGTATTGTGAAATTATCAAAATATATAAAATACATTTATTTTTTTTGATAAATTATTAGAAAAATACATACATCATTTTTTATCTATAGTTATTATCAACACCCCAATATGATACATGGTGTTCCCTATAAGACTCAAAGTGTCCGTTATAATTATAATGTTGATATTTTAGTTCAAACCATGTGTCAGATACAGAAAATTGAGAAATGATGCTAAAAGTTTCCTGATAATTTATTAATATTATTCATTAGTAATTTTTGACACATTCAAATTAGTCTCACATCAAACCAACACATGATGTCACTAGTATAACTCAAATAGTGTGTTCTCTATTTAAAATAAAATTTTAGTAAAAAATAGATGTGACATAATCAAAATTGAGAAAACACATTTTTATTTTTTTCATAAATTATTAAAATATTCGTAAATTCAATTATGAAATATTTAAATCATCTTCACCTCAATATGTTCACTGATGTGACAAGTATGAATCAAAGTGTGTGCTTTTATTTAAAATTTACATTTTAGTAAAAAAGACGTGTTGCATTCCATAATTATGAAAACTCATTTGGAATTCATTGATACATGAATTAATTATTTAATAAGTCATTTTTTAAATGTAGTAATTAGCTACATGTCAATCAGATACATGGTTTCCCTAGTATAGCTCAAATTCATTATTATCGGTTCAAAATTAACATTTTAGTTAAAACACTTGTCCATTATTGAAAATTGAGAAAACATTCTATATTTCTCTTTGAATATTTATGAAAATAATTTATTATGAATTTTTGATGGGTTGGAATTTTTCTCACATCCAACTGACACATGATGTGACTATTATGACACAAACAATCCAATATCAGTTTAAAGATGAATTTTTAATTCCAAAAATGTATCACACAATAAAAAATGAAAACATAATCTAATTATGTAGATAATTTATAATAAAAATAAAAACATCGTTCTTTATTTATAATAATTAGTATAACATGAAATAGATTAATGATGTGACTAGTATGACTCAAACTGTGTGTTTTGACTAAAAATGTCATTTTAAGAAAAAAAAGGAATTATCAAAACCTTATCAAATACATTAATATTGTTTTAAAACAACATGAAAATTATCCATAACTCAGTTTTTAGATATATGAATCAGTATAACCTCAATAAGATACACAATGTTGATTTTATTACATAATGTCTCAATTATAAGATTAAAATTAAATTTTAGTTAAAAACGTTAATCACTCAATAAAAATAAAAAAAATATATGCTCTGACTGCACTGATAATTAAGGTAAATGAAAAATAATAAAATTTTGAGGTGTGTTATTTAGTCTCATGTCAAACCATCTCATGAAGTAAATATTATGACTCATTGTGTGTGTTTTTAGTTATAAATGATTTTTTTTAAAAACACATGTTACTTACTCAAAAAGGAGAAAACACTTTTATGTTATTTTTATATATTAATATATCAATAAATAAGTTTTTAGTGAAACATAGGAATCAAACACTCCATAATATGATGCATGATATGACTATAAGGTGACCAACTGTTTTCATTATTTAAAATTGACATTTTAGAAAAAACCTTAAGTGAAAAACTCAAAACCAGGAAAAAAACATTCATATTATTTTGGTACATAAAAATATTATCCCTATGAAATTTTTAATATAAATGAATTAATTGAACTGAAATATGATACTTTTTATTCCTAGAATGACTCAAATTGTCTTTTATCAGTTAAAAATTGACACTTTAGTTCACAATCTGTGATAATCACTGAAAACTAATAAAAAACATTGTGGTTGTCTTGATAATTTATGAATAAAATTTATATGTAATTTTTCAAATATAGTAATCAACTACACGTCAAACTGAAACATAATGTGACTTGTATGTTTAAAAAAGTTTGTATAAATTTTAATAAAAAATTTTATTTAAAAAAATGTGACATTCTTGAAAACATAGTGATCAATTTTATATTATTTTGATAAATTAGTAAAAAGAAATATTTTCAATTTCAGACATGTATGAATCATCGTCAGTTCAATACAACAATAATAGAGACCATTATGAATCTAAGTGTGTCATTTAATTTATAATTGATATTTTAGAAAAAAATATGTCATAATCAATACCGAGAAAAAAAATTGGGAATTTGTAATAAATTAGGAGGAATATCCATCCGTCATTTCTAACGTAAATTAATCTTTCACACCTCAATATAATATATGGTGTTCTAGGTGGATTTAATGTGTCTATTATAATTTTAAATTGACATTATATGTCAAAATGTAATTTAGGGACTAAAATCATAGAAATTTTTTTCATATTGTCTTTATATATTATCAAATTGATTTTTATTTCATTTGTGACAATTATAAATTGGTCTCACATAATCTAACATATGATGTGACCGGTATGTCTCAATAGACTTGTGTTTCTATTTAAAATTATATTTTACTAAAAAGGACAATTGATATACTCAAAAATGAACAAACATATTTTATTTTTTATACATTATAAAAATGATACATATATTATTTATGACATGTATCAATTAGCCTTACCTCAATATGACACACGACATGACCAGAATTAATATATGTTTTTCCATTTATTTAAAATTAAAATTACATTCATGTATTATTTCAGATCATTTTAATTTAATTTGTTTGTGTAATTTGATTTATAAGAATTGATTTCTTATACAAGGGTTTTTTTCTTGACTTGGTTCATTTGGTTTGGAAGCTGATATCATTATTATTCTTTTTTTTATATGGGGTCAGGTGCCAATGACAATAGAAAATTAAAGTTTTTAAATTTTTATAAAAATACATTATAATATAATTGTAAACCACATTTTTTGAAATGTATATTAAATAATTTTTAGGTCATTGTAATTTAATTTCTATTTTAATTAAATTATAAAATTTTCATCTGCAAGTTGATGGGGTAGTGTCATGTAATTCTAAGAGTAAATTATAGAAATAGGGCATTTACCAAATATATTTCTAGAAATAATAAAGGCCTCACATTATTGATATTATTGGTTGTGTGACAATGGGGATCATTAGGTAGCACTGAACCATCACAAATAAAGGACCACATTTATGAGTGCTCTTTTTAGCACTGATAAAGGTGTCCAACTTTTTACCCCATTAGAAAAAATAGTTCTCAAAACTATTGAAGAACATTTTTCAAATGATAAAGAGTCTATATTTGGTATTATATGTTCTTAATAGAGCATTGATAACAATAAACCATCACTTTTTTATTTTTTAATACTAATAATTACTCTCCTATTTCCTTAATGGTTGAATGACTCCTATAATTCTTCTAATATACCATCATTTCATAGTTTCTATTGGGAGAATCATCTTCACATGTATACTTATTGAAATATTCTATAATCATTATACTTTCAATCTTATTTTCACTTTTTTTTCTTTTCACACCTATAAAAGTTATATTTATGGTGTATTACTATTTCCCTTATAATGATATACATATATGTTTCATAATGTATTATTCATGGTTTATCATATCGACTATGAAAATTATATAGTACTTTTTATTGAAATAGGTTATTTAAATAATAGTTATTTAGAATAAATATATATATAATTATTTCTCATTCGAAATTTAATATCTGTTAATTTTTATATTTTAATGATATTTTAATTATCTCCATCATTGAATAATAAAAATTGGATTTCGTCAATCCATGATTGTTGTTGTTTCTCTATTATGTATGAAATTTATATTATTTTATTCATAATAAAATGGTTGTGTCAATGTAATAAATTACATTATAATAATAATACCTTATGTAGAACACCCCCCAAAAATACTTCTATATTTTACAAGGAGATAGATGGAACGTACATTGTAATAATGGTAAGGTTATTTCCAAAATCATTTTTCATTTATCCAAAAATATATCATGAAATATGTTTTATATTCATGAAAAATGATTAATTATAGTGAAATTATTTTTTTATTAATAAATTTAAAACTCAACTATAGAACATCCTAATTTGGAATAACATCACCGGTTCGGTATTGAATCTCCAAAAACTCTTCCTTCGAAAATATTATATGTACTAAAAAGAATAAAATATGTTAAAAATAAATATATATATGTTTCACGAGTGAAAACATGTTATTAGGATATTTTAAAATCATTTTATGCATTGAAATATAATTAGAAGGTGAAATATATGAAAATACCTTGATTAGACATCAAATGTTTTTGAATATTTGAGAGAGTTTATAATTTTAAATATCATCAAAAATTAACAATTTCCCATGGATATACAATGTTATATGTCTTCATTATTTATATTGTAACTTATTCTATTAGAGGTATATATATGAAAATGATACATAATTTAATACACATTACTTGTTAATAATAATTGAATATAAGTCATCTATAAGGTGAAAATGAGTTTTTATGATATCCCATCATCCACCATGAAACCAGTCATCATTCTATCAATGTAATATAATAGAAACTAAATCATATATGATATTTTATATTTTAAATCCTTATCATAAATTATTTTTCTTATTTAGGATTACAAAGAGTTTGGTAATAAATTAATTTCCTTGAAACATCACAAAATTTTACATTAATAAAGAACATAATATTTATTCTCAATCTAATAAACTAAAAACACACACTGACAAATAACACCATAATGAATCCTTATAGAATTATTATGTAGGCAACCATTCATTTCACGAATGTTTCCGATCCTTTCAATGGGGCACGTGAGTCCCTCTTGTTCGAGGATAGCAGCCCTGTTTGTTTCCCTACATTCCCGCTTTCCAGAGGCAGGTGGAATCCGTCACTTATTCAAGGACATTTTATCCTTGATTGAAACTAGATGATGGGATGTCAGTTCTTTCATCCAGGGATTCTTCCTTGGATATCATCACCTAGGCCAGATCTCCTTTATATTTTTAAGACATTGTTCGTGATACTCTTCCTAGTAACATATCTTCATGGACACAGGTTAATTAAACAACATATATTGGGTCATTCTAGTGGATCCCATCTGGAAGGTAACCTTTGGATAGGGGAGTAGTGACGTTGGACATCACTGGTGTGTCTGGACGCTGGGACACTGGAACGTCTTGTTTTATACCCCTTATTATAGGGCTTCATGAAGGAACTGATGCCCGAAGCATCCCATGTTGAATGTGGGAAATTTAATTCCACAGGCATGTATATGTGGTTCTCCTCAGCTTCCCATGTTTAACATAGTGTAGGCCATGTGTTTAACGTCTTGGGAAGATGGATTGAACTGATCAGAACACTAATTAGTGTGGATCACATGGATGTAACCCCCGGAGGGAACACTGATGTTGGGGCCAACTTGTGGTTAGATTCCCGGTTGTTGTTAAGGGGAATAATGAATGAGGTCGCATAATCCCACTGAGATTTGGTAGCAAGGGTAAGAATTAGTATGGATGAAAAAGAGTTTAGTGAATTAGATTGTGAATGAGATAGAACAGATGTGAAAACAACAATGATATTTGTCTTTAGCATTGATGAGAATTACAACATATCCCCATGGTAGGGAATCAATGTCCTCATATTTCAGTGGGATTATGGGACACCTGAGGAGGAAACCCATGAGGATGGATGCATGGATGGGTCCCGGAGGAGGATAAACCTCCAGGTTGAGGCATAACCTTGTCGAAGAACATAGTATTGAGGGAAAAATCAGGATGAGACATGAAGGATGGTATTAAACCTTAAGGAGGCTTCCTACGTACCCTTGTGGAAGGGAATCAAAGTCCACATAGTTCATCTGAAGATGGCTTACTATCAATTGGGAACATCAACTGCATACAATCAAATGGGGTCACAATGGCTTATCATTAGATGGGATCACAATGGCTTACCAATGGATGGGGTCACAATGACTTACCTATGCACGGGACCAACCTCGATGAGGCTTCCTACGTACCTTATCTAGGAGACAAGGACCAAACCCAAATAATTCATATGCGATGGGGGTCAGTTAATCGATGTGGATGAGGACCTGGGGTCCAATGGATGTTGGGCTTGAACCTTAGGTAGTTTTCCTGCATACCTTGCCTTGGCAAGGATCAATATACACGTAGTATGGGTGGGTTTAACGGCTTACCACAGACATATGGAACAAATGCTTACGACTGATTCAAGTATACTATTTAACGTCATGTATGAAGGGGGTGAACCGATGTGAAAGAGGACCTGGTGCCCATATGAATGGTGATATTGAAACTCATGGATGCTTCAAACATATCATTCCATGGTGGGGATCAAAGTCCATGTAGTTCAGAAGGAGTGGAAGAACTAATGTGATGGGGGTCAGACCGACCGGGTGTTGGGAATGAACCTCAGGGAGACATCCTATGTACCTCAGCTTGGAAAAGATCAATCACCACGATGTTTAGGGGGATTTTAGAAAACCGACATGAATGGGGTTGGAGCAACCAAGTGTTGGTATTGAACCTCAGAGAGGCTTCTTACGTACCTTGCCTTGGCAAGGATCAATGACCAAGTAGTTCAGGTGGGTTTGGGTGAACTGATATGAAGTGGATTGGGGCAACTGGGTTTTAGGATTGAACGTCAGGGAGGATTCCTACGTACATCACCATGGAAAGGATCAAAGGCCACGTAGTTCAGGTGGGTTTGGGAAAACCGATGTGAAGGGAGTCACAACGGCCAAATTTTGGGCATGAACCTCAGGGAGGCTTCCTACGTACCTCACCATGGCAAAGATAAAAGGCCACATAGTCCATGTGGGTTTGGGTTTTGGGATTAAACAGTAGGATTCCCGGAGAGGATTTCATGGTCGATAATAGATCTAATCCCTTGTGAGTTATACTCTGTGTGAGAATCAAGAGATAGTAATGACATGATGATCACGTCGTGAAAGTTGCGTCTATGATAAGAGGAGTGAGGCATACACATATTTAGTGGACCAAATAGGAAACACGGGCTTACGAGTGGTTCACAGCCCAAGGTGATAGAGATTGGGTCTTACTTTCCTGGGTGGTGACAACGGCCAGTGGGAGAGGGATTTGGCACCAATGTACTGAGGGGGAGCAGGGGGGTTTCCCTTTCCATGTAGACAGGTGTCACTCAGATAAAGAGTATTATATTCCATGTGGGTATTATCTCACTCCTGGGGAGAGTTGTGGGCCTAGTTAATGTTCGAGATAGAGACACCCATGTGCACGACATAGGGTGATGCCACTATTTAATGTCACGTGTGGAGGATGATGGCACTTGGCAGTTTAACCTTCTGCATCTTAGAAGTGGTGTGTGTGCTCCACACCCCTAGGACATACATTACCAATACCCACCCACCCTTGAGGGATCAAAGGAATCGTCAATGTCGTGACTGGGGGGTGTTGATAGGTGGTCCCATTGGGGGTCCATGTTAGCGTGCCTAAGTGAAGATGAAATAGCCATTAGTGTTCATGTGTGCCACTAAGGTGTAGCAGTGCTGAATTGGGCTTACACAAGGATGCATCCCATAATGTCTTGTTCAGTTCTGTCCTTGAGGGCATCCCAAAAAACTGGTTGGTGGAGGTATATAATTGGGACCAACACCTATGTTCTAGTGCACAAGTGGGATAACACAAAGGGAATTGGAATTAGTCCAAACAAAGGGATATGAAAAGTGTGAATCACATGCTCGACATTCAGAATGCGAACAGGATGGTATGATGATCAAGGATAACTATTTTTTTTCCAAAACACAACATTCATATCACGTAATCATGAATTGGGGATAAAAAATTGAGGGTTGAATTTTGACTGTGTTTGAAACATAGGCCCTGACTCGAAGTGTCATCCAATGCCTTCAGGAGTGTTGGCCCAGAATGGTAACTGAGCCAATGTAGGATGGGACCGGGCTGTTAGGGGGTCCCATTAGACATGGAAGTGGATGAATATCCAAACGAAGTACCCATTAAGCGTGAGGTGGAGTGATAGATTGTTTGAAAGGATTCCAATTATCTTAAAGTTATGCCACACTAATCATGAAACGATGCATCTTATTCTTAGAACATAAGGCATCTCTTGTTTAGAGAAAGAGGAAACCTAGTATTGAATGATAGGGAATGCTACAGTTTATTGTCATGTAGAGAGGACAATTGGAATCTCATGCTTGTAGCATAAGGCATATCTTGTTTGGGTCAAGAGGCATCCTATGTTTGGTACCTATGGTGCACTACATTTTATAGTCATGTAGATATGAATATTGGCATCCTATTCTTGTAAAATAAGGCATCTCTTATTTGGATCAAGAGGCATCATATGTTTGGAACAGAGGGTGAACTACAATTTATAGTCATGTGAAAAGGACTGTTGGGCATGAGGCACCTAGAAATGGTTGGTGTTTGGACTTAGGCAAGGGTGTCCCTTTCAGGTTCATCCTGGCATAGGAGTCGGGTGGTGGGGTGTAGATGAGTTACATGAAAAATTGTGCACAATAGGGGAGTAATTGCGAGAAATAGGGGAGGTGTGCATACAATTGGAGAGGTTCATCATTGAAGTGTGAAAAATTGGGAATCGTGGATCTATTAATCGCAAAAATAATAATTTGCATGCAAAATTGGACATTTTGGCCCCTTAATGTTAAAAGTGGTGTTTTGTACGCATGATTGGGGGGTTTCATATAGTTGTGGAAAATGTGGACTTAACGCATTAGAGTGACAGCCGACCTCCGGGGGCCCTTTTGAAAGAAGTGGGTGCACTTGTATTTATAAGAGAAGCCTTGAATGTCAGTGAGTGTAATATTCCATTACAATTTTTTGTGGACAGCCATTTTACACGCAAGATTCCTTTTTTACACGCAATATTCCATTTTTACACACCAGATTCCGTTTTTACACACAAGACCATTTTTACGCGCATGATTCCCTTTTTGCATGCAAATCCATTTTTTTGCGTGTAGGATTCCCTTTTTACATGCAAATCTATACATGGCCTCAATACCATCTTGGAAGGCCATCTCCATCAGACCAACATCGATCCACCAATACTTCTAATCTGTAACTCTGTTTGGGAACCACGACCAGTCAAATCAAATATTATGGAACGGGCTATGCTATGGGATCTTATATGAAATCTTTCAGCAAATATCATGAATGATTTTTTAGTGCCAACAACTACATTGGTGAAACACATGATGCATGACACAATGATCTATAAACATATATGCTATCATTATTTCTCTGCATACACTTTTTATATAGTATCCCAGTTGGGATACAATCCCAGATCACGACTGAACATAAGATTTAATGGGTTGTAGTGGGATTTGACACACCACATTTATCTTTCCTTGATGGAGAACTCGGTCCAATGTAAGAACAAAAACATCAACTTATATGGTTGCAAACATCCTCACATCATTCTCGATATTCCTTGACATCATCTCCCCCACCAAGTCACAATGTCACACATTCTATTCCTTGTATCATCCCTTATCTTGTTATCTGGCCACCTAGATTATGACAAATTCTAATTTTGGGGGTTGTCACCTTCATTTGTGGGAAATATATAGTAAAGAAAATAGATAGAAAAAAATGAAATAGTGGGTATGGGAGATTTTAAAAAAGAATTATTAATTAATTAACTTATCCCATTTCTATAATATGTAATTAATAAAAAATAATATTCATGTAGAACATTAAATTAATATGAGTATTTTAATCAAATGAATGGAAAAAATAGGATGAATGTTGAATTAAAAGAAAAAGTATATTTATCTTAACAATGGTATTTCAAATATATTATTATTATTTATTAAAAATTTATTTTAAATTTGGAATGGATTATTTAATCCAGTATGTACCATAAATATTCAGTAAATAAATTCCTCCCATTAAATATGTGTAAAACCTTATCATATTTTTTATTTAATCTTATTTAAAGGTGATGAAATTCCAAAAATAAGTTCGTTTATAATATTCCTTTATTTTTTAGGTGAAAATGGATAATTGCTTCTATGTGTCATAGAATTACATTTCTATGACCCAACAAGAATATGAAAATAAAATAATAAAAAATTGTTAATGTTTAAGCCCCAAAATTCAAGACATCGAGTGTTGAACAGTTCTCATGAAAGTATATCTATCATTGAAAAATGACCCCAAATCAGATGAAATAGTGGTGTTAGAATCCCCATCAGATGAATTTGTGTGAAAGGTGATAATAACGTACAAGAATCTGTGTGCATGACCCAGACCAGTAATTTTATACATAGTATATTTTATTTAATTTCAACTGCATCCTGAAGACTAAATTGATTATTCATGTGCTTAGAAACCACACCCCCAAATCAAAATAAATATTAGATAGTTTTTATATGGTTTCATTCTATGGTAAATATTCTATTTTACTACTTTGGAGGTGTCAAGTCATTGAAACCATAAATTGGGATATTTAAATTCTATAAAAAACTCTAGTTACAAAATCATGACCTCCTTAATACATTTTCATTCTAAATACAAAAAAATAGAGATCTATTGTAAGGAATTTTACAAATCAAGGTCATTTTTAAAATGACACACATTTATTTTATATGATATATCATTTATAAATAAAATCAGTACAAAAACGTATTGGAAAGTAGAATATTATTTTATCCAAAAATATATAAGCTCCATGAAATTGAAAACAAATACCTTAGTATGAAAATGACATCAATACAGGACAATAAAACCAATAATTTTCACAAAATAATATTTAAAATAAGAAAATTTGTCACACAATATTGAACTAAACAAATACACCAACCCCTAGTATCTGCCCAAAAATGTTATTTATCAATAAAATCACTTGAATGAGATCTTATCACCACAAGTTTTACTAGAATAATTAATGGTATATACATAATAACAAATAATCCATGCCACACTCCAACATTTAGTGATTTATCAAATTTAACTGCAACATCAACTGAGATTACTCGACACACACTCCCTATGATCCACATCAACATCAATACATGTTTCTATCCAAGAAGTCAAAAAATTTATTGTCTCTATACTATGGGTTGAGAGAAAAATTATCCTTATTAAAAAAACATATAATGAAATATTTTATTAAATAATTCCTCCACTATTGATTTCCAATAGGAACACACCATCAATCAATGTTATTGGTTTTATTTTCATATATCATTCATGAAATATAAAAATAAACACATTTAAAACCATGAACAATATCATAAAAGATAATCATCACATAGATGCCTCATCTATTTCCCACTCAACAATAATCCAATGATTTGGCCCATACCATTGAGTTAACTATCCAATATCATCCTTGGACCTCAGTGAAAACTTCCAATGATATTTACATTCACAATATAATGATAAAATCCCCGCCCATATAAATTAAACAGATTTCCATGCATTGGGATCACCATAAAATATCTCCTAGATATAACATGTTTATGGTCACACTAAACTAGCGAGGAATATTTTTGGAACCCCAATAAAAATATTTAGTATGGGAACTATGAAAATACAACAACACTGAAATTATATTAGGCCATCTTCTCTCCTTTAGCTACAAAAAAATTTAGGAATATCACTTTTGGATTTCCAATCACCTAACACTACTATGTTGAACTTATAATCATGTTCAACTCCCATAAAAGTAATAGTGTGTGGTTCTATATGTAGGGATAAATAGTGGGATATTTTTCTCTCTTAATATAATATTTAGATATATAGAATACAACTACTCGAGAACCCACTCTAGTGTTTCGAAACTTATTCATCTACCTTAAATGTTAAGAACCGCGATGAGACTACAAAACTAAAATTCCATCAATAAATAAAACATAAACATCATGAAAAAAATATTAATCCAATAATAAGGGTTTCATATAATGATGGTCTACTACCAGAATGTTCAAGAAACAATCGAGCTCATTCCTAGAAAATTTATTAAAAAACCTAAAGACAACAAGGATACATTACAGGATGTGTTTACCTAAACAGGTAAACAAAGAACAGTGTGAACCAACTTCAACCAGGTATAAATAGAAATTTGTAACCACAAAAGTCCAAATAGAACTGGAATCCATGAATTATTTCTTAGATAGACCATCGATAACCTGATTCCCCTCTATTTAATGAGAAGTAATTTCAATTGAGAGACCCTCTATATGACGGCGGAAATCAATCAAGTGCTGCTGAACGCGCCATGAAACATTCCTAGATTGTTCTTTGAGTAGATCCATGACATGAGAAGAGTTAGATTCAATACAAAATAATGACCAGCCGAAATGTACAACATACTTTACTACCTTGAAGATAGCCTAGAACTCAACCTCAACAGCATATCTGATGACAATAAAGTTGTAGAAAGAGCCTTTGACAAAGCCCCATGGGGTACGAAAAACACCACCACATTCCAAAGGTACTGATGTGCCCAAGGCCACCCCATCAACATTGAACTTCAACCACCCTATAATAGGTGGGATCCACCAAATGAATGTAATCACTAAAGGATTCTTCATCCTGTATTTAACACCAATAGATTTTAAGATTCTTAAGATAGAAAAATGATTATCCATGCATCCAGTTATGACATTTGAAGCTGAAATAATTGCCCTGTGAATGGAACAAATAGCATCATGAAACAATGGAGGTTTCTACTCAATGATAACCCCATTTATGGATTTCCAAACATATCATATAAGAACAGAGAACATAGAAAGAAAGCATGATTGGACCTACTCACTACAGCCCACATGCTGGAAGGATGACACTAGCCTTTCAATGCAACCTAATTCAACAGTGTATTTAAATATGTACTGCACATATATCCACAACCAATTGGTGATGCAATAATGTATAAATCCATACTCAACGGTTTCCCCAGCACATAGGTATAGATGTGAGGCTGAAGCAAGAGAAATTCCAGCATTGTGTAAGAGACTGTGTACTGGAGTATACCATTTCAATGTCAGATGGTATAAAAATTGGTTTCTCACAATGGTCTAATTATGGGTTTCCTCATAGTATAATTTCCTCTCTCCCCATAAAATATTTAATTGAATCTATTTTTTATGAACCCTTCTCAATATTATGTCCAAACCATCAACTTGATAGTCAATTTCAAATAGGTTTTATCTACTTGACTCATTCCCATCGATATTATTCAGGTAAAAAATAGCACCCAAGTCATATTAATGAACATATAGGACTCTATGATTCATTCATGTTCAAAATTTAAAAATTAAATATATTGTAACCCTCTAATAAAAACCCAAAAGATGATAATATAATTCCAATAGAATTGTTGATGGAAATAAATCCAATTTCAGTTGATACTATCAAACTAATAAGGTTTTTTGGGGTTCCTAAAAAATATTGAAATACTAAAAACTGACTATAGATATATCGTCACAAAATTATGCCATCCAATGTGATGGTTTACAAATATTGAAAATTCATCATACTTTAAATCATACCCTATGATATACGACCATAGATAATCATCTAGAAAATATTCCACCTTTTTTTTAATCAGTGTCCTACACCTAATAAGAACTATCTAGATATGGTTTTAAATATACATGAGTACTGTATTATCCATCAAAGAGTTCCCTTACATCCTACATCTTCCGAAAAATAGTTTCCTAAAAAAACTACTATTTTTGAGTCCACTTGATTCAATATTATGACTTTATAATATAATACCCAAAAATATATTGGTCCTTATATAGGCCATATTGTGAAATCATTAGGTTAAATTACTCACTGCCCTTTTTGAGGTGAGTTTTTTCCAAGAGTCCTTAACCTAGAAATACATCGTTGGGGGAACCTGAATTTTGTTTTACAAAAGTATTAACACAACTCGTTAAATAATGGTGAAGATTCCTTAAATCAACCACTATGAAATATTATTGGTGAAAAAATCATTAGGACTATAAAAACGATTCATCTTCAAAAATAGTGAATATCAACTATAGAGGGTTCAATATGATCATATAAAATATTATCAAAGAAAAAAACCGAAATTCCATCCGTTATAGTACAATATCTGAATGGGTTAGAGAAATCATCATCCACTAATGGGTCACCATACTTTATGAGACGATTGGTACATGAAATGAAATTTGGTCCATAAAAAGTTTGATTTTGGTAAAAATATTTTCCAGAAGCACAAAAAAATACTCTATATCATAATGACCAGGATCGGATCACATAGCCTTATGGTCACTATCTTCATAATGCATATAACATTTCCAGTCAATATATAGAATCATATAACTATGTATCGAAAAAATATTATTTTAATGAATTAAAATAATTTAAAATTAGATGTAATCTACTTAAAATTATAGTGAAGAAATTTTTCTATACTTATTATCAAGAAAACATCATCATTTCCCATCCATATTTGTAATAGTTAACATGTGCCTCATCATATATCACATAGTAGATGATGATTTCACTCAATAATTATGTCAATTATGCGGAATAACATATTCATTTTTGACCAAAAATTTGATAAGGGTGTCATATAATTATAATGTGTCGTTCAAAATATATGTGTGTACAAAATATATAAGATTATATAATAGGTCAGAGAACCAATAAGACATTGTGAAAATGAATGAATGTCTGTTAGATGAGATGGTAAATTAAAAGTGGATCAATTTTAAGTAAATTTATACCCTAAAACTATATATTGATTCTGTATATCTTCTTATTATAGGATACTAATATTTAATAATATAAACTTCAATAGGTGATAGAACTAGCATAAACTAGACCATTGAATGAAAGCATCATGGAATAGTGCGTAAATTAAATGATAATAAATCTTATCAAAATGTATATCATGGACTAATATCACAATCCTGGATAGATTTCTATGTGGAGGACAATTATAATTAAAAACATAAACCATAATTAAAATAATACAATGATCATACATTGGATGTAAAAGAAAATCGATGACCCATTCCTATATAATTAATTGTATTTTATTGTTTACTAAAGAATGGTCATCAATATATCATGTTGTGAAGTGGGTTATTTGAATCCCAATGAGTGGGTATGTCAACCAATCAACCAAAATTTGGATCCATTTCCATTAAATCAACTTCGATAAACATTAACACAATTTAACCAATTTTCCTGATCAACTCCACATTTGACTCCTAACTCTAAACACCAACATATAGGCATTATATATTTATAGAACTCTGACCTAAACTGACACATGGTGAACCTTCATAATCTAGTGAAAATATTTGTGTTCCACACCATTTTTTCCTATAATAGTTTATGGGTGGTTTATTATCACCTGTATTGTATTACAAAACGTATTATGGGAATTATCCAATATCATACTATAATAGGTAAATCATCAGTGCACTGAATATAAAAGTGTGTCAGTTGGATGAAAGATTATGATCAAATAAAAGCTATAAAACTAATTCATGAAAAATAACGATTAAAAAAATATTATAAAAATGTAAATAAAAATTTACCAAAAGTTTATCATGATATTGAATAATTTATATAAGTGTAAAACCCTTAGATTTTTTAATTATTCATTTATGAATTTATATGATTTATTGATATTTATTATTTCATTGAACACTAAAAATAGTTTATTTTATATTAAACAGATTATTTTTTTCTTCATTTAAATGGGAAACACATTTAGTCAATCACAACATGCAATATAATTTTTATATTTCTCTTTATGGAAAATTGATTTTAGCTAGATTTTTTACAAAAATGACTTTCATATATTGCTTCTGAAACACTCAAGACCATGTTTTAAAATATAAAGTTAAATTATTTAATATAACATAGACATAGAATAATTAGTAATGAAATGGGACAACTAACATATTAATGTATATGGTTTCTACAAATCTAATATGATTTCATTGTTTACAAATCAATTATAAATGAATTTTAAATCCGATTGAATATAAATTAACATATTATTATACCAAGATAACATTTTTACCCAAATAAATTAAATTATTTTAATTTATTGAGTTATATAAATATGGTATATAAAAAAATTTATTTAATTATATATATATGATATGCACCCAATATATTTCATTGCTATATGATAATATCAAACCCAATTTTATACTTAAACCCTGTTATTTTTATAAATTTAAATTTACCTGCTTTTGATGAAAACCCATTTTAAATTACATTTTTGGAAATTTTATAGATTTAATATGTAAAAAAACATCAAATTTTAAATATGAACTTAAATAATTCAGTTATACTAAATGTTTGTTATATTTCTGTAAGGTATCCTTTTTTAATAAATAGTTAAAAATGCAAAATTTTAATTCAAAACAGAATTTTCATATAATTTATTTATAAAGACAAAATTTATTATAAATTTATAAAAAATATTCATTAGATAATATTTTAAATAATTAATATAATTTATGTCATTATAATATATATCGCATTAATATTGTGTAAAAAAGACATTTTTTGATGTTTTTAAATTAAAAACAGATAGTGTTATCTATTTAGTGGGATTAAATATAAATTAATTTATTGCACATCCATTATTTGAATTTGGGATAATGGATTAAATATTGGGAATAATAATAATTTATAATTTTTTATATTGTAAAATTATTTTTTTACCAAATCTAATAGTGAATTTAATTGAAATTTATTTCAATATTTATTTTGAAATTAAGCATAACAGGGGAATAAACAATAAAAATAATAGCCCATATAACCTTTTCATTTGTCTAAAACCTATTATATGATCATATAAATTACTTATAACATATTTTTAGAATATTCTAGGTTTTTTATTCCATTTTTGGGTAAAATCATGGGTAAAACTAGCTTGTTTTTAAACATTCAAACCATATCATTTCCCATCCATATAAAAGAAAATAAACTATCCTTATTCATTACACTTATCAAAACACATAGGTTAATCCAATATATTATCAATACACTACAAAAAATCCCAAAAACATTCCCAAAATCCTCCCTTTAGGTTGAAAATTTCCAAGGAGTCCCTTTTCATAATAACATAAGGAGTTACCAGATTATATGGCTATACCCTCCCTCAATATACTATATATTAAGTACATTCCCCACTCCATAAATTATTATTATTATATCATAGTATATCAATAAACTATTATAAATATAATATTATATTATAATTCTATTTTTTATACCTACATATGCATATAATTCAATCTAATAGATAATGAATATTTTTTTACGTGTATAGAGAACTACCTCCTCGGGAAATTATGATTGTTCATTTTCCATAACCACCTATCATGTTGGAAATTATGATAGGGACTATATTTATATATGATATATATGATATTTTTAATTCCTTTATTTTCCATTATTTTTTATTTTTAAATATAACTATAGTATTTCCATCTTCTGTAAATATGATAATTTCGTTTGAGGAAGTATAGACTACAACCCCCTCAAATTGATGTTATTCATTCACACACTACATCATATTTATAAACGATATGATTAGAGAGAATATATTATATATATGAAATAAAAAATCTATATTAATGGTATTATATACATATATACACACATATATATATATATATATATATTAATATCATTCCTTAAATACATAAATAAAATGTAAGCATCATTCAGGTGTATCTACGACCTACCGTCTTTATGAACTTCGTCTTCCAATTAATTCATATATATTTTAGAGATTATTATAATACACATATAATGAATATTATTTATATTTATTTCATAGTTTAAATTCTCAAAATCTTCATATTACTACAAGGTCCAATTATATAACAAATTACATCACATCCAAAAAACTTAGTGAAAACTACCTGAAGTGTATCCTAAACAAGTATTTTTTTTCAAGAGGGTAATGAAAATTAATAATAAAAAATATATGGAATTATATAAAAAAATATTATTATATATAATATTTATAATAAAATTGTGTTTATTATTTCTGAGGTTCTCCTGTACAAGGGAAAAGTGACGACACATAGTCAAGGAATTTCATCCCTCATTTTATTTCGTTGAGATACATGCTTTATTCACCACCCATTGATATTATGTGGTGTAAATATTGAACATGGATGTATTATATGATCCTAGTAAATAAATTTATGTGTACGTAAATATCCATTTTATGATATATTTTTCATGGGGGTTATGTTTCAAAATTTACCAAATTGATAAGGTGACATTGTATTAATTTTCCTTCTCTGAGACACATGCCATGTTATACACCTATATTATTCCATGAAATAAATATTCTTCCTAGAAAAAGTTATATCATTATTATAATTATTTTCATGATATATTTAGCTTAAATTAGGGTTATTATATTCATTCTCACATGATTCAATGTAACCAAATTGGTAACGGTATATATATATAATCTAACCATTTATCGAGATTTTTTATTAATATGCTCCCATGGATGAAATATTATGATCCAATTATCAATAAATATCATGAATTTTATAATCCAACATTTATTAATGTTATATCTAAGTAATGGTAGAATTTATTGATACTTTTGTACATTAGATTAATAAGATGGTGTTTTTTAAGAATGACTTGCTTTACCTCTCTCTTCAGTTGGAAATCAATGTTCCTTCAAAATTGGATTTTTTAAAAAGGTTTAATTTTTTTATGTTTCAAGTTTACCAAAGGATTTTCAATGATTAATTTATATGTTTTCAGAAAAAAGTCATCAATGAAAATGATTTCAATGATTTTATGTGTTATTTCTAGTTTTTAATGTTTTTTTCAAATTAATTGTTTTCAAAAACATCTCAAACATTCTATGAATGCTCTAAAAGTGTTATAAAAATAAACGGGTTTTAAAATGTTTTGAATCATATTTTATATTTTATAAAGGAAATAAGTCTTCAAAATTGTTTCATTATTATTTTATATGTTTTCATGGTAAAAGGTTCTCATATTGTTTTGGATAATTTTTTTTCCGTTTTAAAGTATTTTATATGAAAAATGGGTTCAAAGGTTACTACATTTAAATGATCATTTTCCAACATTGAAAGGATATTTCCTTAATAAATGTTTCATAATAATTTTTATTTGTTATATGACATTGAATCCAACCACATTTAAATTTTTATGCAATAAATAAATTATTTTGAAACCTATCTATTTTCTATAGGGTATTATGTGATGAAATGTTATTGACACCTATTTCATTTCCTACATTATGACTTTTAAATTTTAATTCCATCACTATTCAGGGGTATTGATATGATGAATGTTTTTTTATCATGTGGAACATTTATGAATTATTTTATTATGTGACTACTAGGACCTATATCTCTGTTAAATTTATTGGGTAATGATCAGTTATATATGGGTACGCATGTTGTAGCCCAACCTCTAAAATAAAAGGTACATGGGTTGTATCCCACACCTGAATGTTAGAGGTTATATCAGTTGTAGGTGAAGCCCAAAAACAAGAAGGTTCATGGGATGTACACTATGACTGAATGTAAGAGGGTACAAAGATTGAATTAAGAGTCCAAAATAATAAGGTACTTGGTTATCTATACCAAGTCTAATATCATAATAATATCTTGGTTAACATCCTTGATATAATATTTTCTATACATATATGTATTCCCTAAATTATATGTCTTATTCATCAGTTATTCATTCATGTATTACAACAATTACATAATTATGATTCATATACTTTGAACTTCCAAAATTTATGCAATAATTCATGTTTTTTATCTCGGATATCCAAGGTATTTTCTTATAATGTTGTCATCACATTATGAAAACCATGTTCTAATGTTTATATATACATGTCTCCATTTTTTACATTATTTAGAATAATATATATCTTATTTCAATGTTTATATACCTTATTTATGAAGATATGTTTTATGTATGATGTTTCCATGAAGGGTTATCATCATTAAGACTCTATTGGTAGATAATTTAACACACATATGTATCAATGTTTATATTTCTATGTTTCCGAAGGAAAAAACTAGTTTTGTCATTCAGTGTCAGTTTTCATTATGTTTTACGTTTTCCAAAAAAGATATATAATTTATATGTATGTTAAGACCGAATCACTATATTTGGAATCATAGAAAAGGTTTAGTTAACCATTGGAATATAAGAAAATAAAACCATAGTATGAAACCTAAGGACATGTCTATGTATAAGTTATAGGATAATAAAAAGTGTAGGAAATTTTCATTAAATTTTGAAAATGGATAGAGTATGTTCCTCCCTTTAAATACATCCATGTCTAGATATTAAAATTGGTTGTGTATGTAGCCCAGATGTACCTAAGAGTATAATATATGAATATATGTTCTAGACTGGACTCGAGGAAATATGGAACATCACAATGGGATTTACTGCAAAAATTGTTTGATACTCACAGGGGATACGATTTAGAAATTGAAAAATTCTTCAAGAACAATCACAAATGGTTTAAAAGGAGGATAAATATAAATTAAATATGGGAGACCTGATATTACATAGATTAATAACGATTTTATGATTTAGAAACCCTATAAAAAATGTATCATGATTATGTGTTTTTCATCTATGATATTTGTTTCTCAAGCTATGATTTTGGTTTTAATCAATTGTGAGAACTATAAGGATCATGATTAACAGTGAATATTTATTTTTTTGGAATGTATGGAAATTATGAAAATATATTACCCAAGTGGGTATATTTTTAATATTTTAAGGAAGGTGGTATTAGTATGGTTATACATATAAAAATAAAGTGACCACAAATTACAATTTAATGGTATGTGATGTTCTTTTAGTATTTCATAATACACATGAAGATTGATGATATTGATGTTTATAAACATTACAAAATAATTCAAATTTAATATTGAAGGAAAAAGGTAATGTCAAATTAGTTGATGAAGACTGAATTAATGGATGAAGAGTAATGATTGTTTAATAATGATTTTCGGTTTTTGAAATTAATTATTGGGTAATATGAATAATTAAATAAATATTTATTTTATGTATATGATTTCATTGTGTGTTGAAAGGGATATGTTGAATGGTTATATAGTCATTGAAAATGTTATTTTTTATTTTGTGAGGGGGACCCTTATTTTGATAAAGATCTTGAGAGAAATATGTTTATCTTTTAAAAAAAAGATAACTGAATTCGATAGGAATTAATAGCACTGATTACCTATATATGATTACTTATTTGTTGATAAAGTGGCCAATGTCATCTTTGATGAAGTTTATAACTTCTTTTATTTATGTAATATATCCAGTGACTTTTTGAAAATTTAATCAATCAATTTGTACAATTTTAGTTATTGGAATTCATGTTATTACCGGGTATTAAGATAATATACGATTATAGTATTCATATTTATGGAATGTGGCAACCTAGAGATACTTTGGGATATATGGGGGATCAATGTTAATATAATTGCATGACTTTTATTTGTTGTTTTCTATAATCACATTATAGATGGGTTATAAGAATTACCATTTATGAAAAGATTATGATACACATTAGATGATGTTTTTGATATTAAAATATTGTCTCACCACATGAGGAATTATTAATATTGGATAACAAGTTATAAAAACATTGTGTTGATGATAAATGATGAAATATGGGATATAATATCATGGATCTCATGATCTATTAGTGATTCCATAATGAAAAAAATATCTTTCCATTTTGGAGAAAAACGTGAAATGGACCATGGAACAAAAAAGTTTTGGTTAACCAAGAAGCATTAAAGTATATATTTTGATGAATATTTTACAACATTTGAAAATGATCTAAAAATAAAATTTGGTTGTAATTCAATATTTTTCATTGAATAGGTTTCCTTTTATATCAGCATAGATTTAGACATTATAGACCTTCACATTTCTAAGAACAGATCAATTGTTTGTGGTTCAGGACCCAGATCACTCCCTAAGAATATTTATTGTTTTATTCAATGTCCATTTTTTCATTTCTCTATTACATTGTACAATGTGGCAAGCAAGTTATGAGATATATTGGGTAACCATTACAGTACTATCATTCTATTTTATAAAAAAAGATTTTGACTTCTTTTTTATGATGTGGGTATATATGAAAGGGAATATTTATTATTAAGATCCATTTGAATTTCTACAAGTGAAATTCTCTTTACGGGTGGTATAATGTAAAAACCAAATACTTTTTAAATTATTTTTGTCCAAATTCATTTATTCTTTTTGATATTTTTCATTTAAAAAAACACTAAAAATAGATTTTTTATATTAAATCGGTATGTTTCACTTGATTTATATATAAAAATGATAATAATTCCCTATAGGCAATATAATTTTCTTTTATGCTATACATGGAACACCACGATTAGCTTATATTACAAACAACAATTACATTCCTTGATGGCTTGTGTGTTGAGTCAATAAGGTTTTTCTTTATGAATTTTCCATTCCTTCATACTTGGGTGAGATTTTTGAGTCAATAAGGATTCGTTATGACTTTACCATTCATTCTTGTTTTAAAAATCACAAACACCTTATCTCAAGGAAAATTTCATTTGACCCTGTGTTTTACATCTATAAGGATAATTTTCCATCCACAAGGAAATTTATCCTTACCATTTATTTCATTATTAATTATATTTTCTATGTGAAAAAATTCAGTTTCATATCTAAAACCTCAGAAACATATAATACTTAGATGAAGAGAATTATATTTCCAAACTCCGAATTCAGATTCCACAATCTAAGGTGTTCTGACTCTAAGTGCTCTGAATTCAGATTCCAAACACTTATTAGTTCTTAATCCATGTTCTTTGAATTCAGACATTGAACTCTAATGTGTTCTGACTCCAAATCCTAATGAATTCAGACTCCAAACATTGTATGTTCAGACTCCAAATTCTCATGAATTATGATTCTAAACATTATATGTTTTGACTCTGAATTATCATGAAACTTGACACCGAACTCTGTAAGATTAGGTTCAGAATTCTTGTGAATCCAGATTCAGAATTTACATGAAATTTAGACTCCGGAATTCTATAGTGTTCAGGTTCTGAATTCCATATAAAACAGAATTTGAATATCCATTTATTATAAACTCTGAATTCATTTTTGGTTAGACTCTAAAATTTTATTTGCTTATATTCGAAAAATTTGATTTTTATTATGTAACCATATTTTTTCTTACACTTGTTTATGTTATTAAACGATGTCATTCGTTTAGTTACTGACTAACCGTTGTTTGAGTGACCAATGTACCGGCCTCACCAAAATTCATGGAAAAATATAACTGTTGGAGGAGGGAGCCAACCATTGGTGTTGTCCCTATAAATAGTATCTCATTTGAAAGAGCTCATGACTTTTAGACATAAATTGTTCTGAACTGATTTCTAGAGAGAAATACTCTCATTCCAAGTGCTTACTTAACTTCATTTTCAGAATTTCTTTGTGTGAATATGAGTTTTTCTTTGTACAATCGAGGTATTTCGGGGATATGAAGACATAGGTGCAAACTACAATGAAGTTGAGGGCTTCCTAGCTGAGGAAGACAAAGGCTTCAACTACCTTGACGTTGAGGGCGTATGTGGATAGCAAAACACACTCTGATCTTCTTATCTTGGGCTTACCTTGGTGTGGGTAAGATAAACATTCTTGAAAGTATAAATCAAGAGACCATTACCCAAGGTTGTTGGATACCCTTCTATATGGGTTAAAATATTTACTACTGTTACTTGTTTTCTTACATGTTATTTGATACATTTTTTATTTTTGAAGAAAGTATAAGTACCTTATACTTTCTTAAACATGTACTTTGATTTAGTAAGATTTTGTATGCTTTAATGTAGAATTTTTATATTTGTAATCATTCATTATGTATCATTTTCCATATCTATATTTTCCAAATCACTTTCTCGTAATCATATTTCTAGAATCAAGAAAGTGTGTAGAACTAGTGGTTTTTGGAATTACATTGTTTAACCATGTTAAACATAACCATATTTAAAAGTTCCAAGGTAATTTTTAAAGTATACAATTCACCCACCTCTTGTATATTGAGAATCATTAAATTCATTATTTAGTATCTATATTATTTTGTTCCTACATTTGGTATTATAGGGTATATCATACTCACATACCATCTCATCAATTGGTATAAAAGTATTGGTTCAATCCGAGTTAATCTCAGGATTAGTTTTAGAAGAGAATTCATCTTATTCTAATTATCAGAATCAGATTTTAAGACTTATAATGTTTGGATTAATTTTTTGTTAGAGATACTGTAGTTTCATTATTCATGCGGAGGAAAATTTTTTGTTTATTCACTAAATAATTTTTTAACAAGTTTGTATTGAAAGGTTTTTTTCATTAATATTGCAGGATCAATGTAGGCTTCATTGATAACCTAAATCCAACAAGGACACCAATAAATGATGGGAATGATTATGAATATTTGAGAGATCTCATGAATACATTCATTATTAATACTAGGGTGGATAATTTTGTTATGCTTACTGGAGGATATAAAATCCCAGAAAAGGAAGTTAGTAAATTCACCAATAAAGAAAAGCATGAATATCAACTGAATTATAAGGTACACAATACATTAATTTTCTATATGAATAGAAATATATATAGCCAAATTTCATCTTGTGAATTAGAAAAATGTATTTGGAATAAACTTGAAGTTAAACACTTTGGAACTTCAAAAGTCATTGAAACAAAAAGATCCATGCTCAGAGATAAATGTCATGGTTTCTGCTTTCCTTAGAGAGAACCCATATATATAATGTTCAACCAAGATTCATGACTATTGTGAATAGTTTAAAATCCACGGGTGAGAAAGGATTAGATGATGAAGCTCTTGTTGAACAAAATCAAAGACATCATGACCAATGAGTGGGAATTGAAGAGAACTGTTATTGATGAGAACAGAAAAGTTACTCAGATTTCTCTAGAATGAAGAGAGATACTAATAATGTAATGAAGAACAATGGGAATTTCAGAGTTTCTTTTACTACAACATCAAATAATACAAAATCCAAGACCCGTGAGAGAGTTACTAGATCCAAATATAAGAAGGCTGTAATACAATCTCAATCTAGTGGAAGTGAAAAATTAGAAAATGAACTGGCCAATCTATCTTTAAAGATGAACAAGATTGTTGGTCAAGAATAACTTTCAATACATATACAAGAAGATAGAATGGATAGATAAGAAATATTTAGAAGATACATGTTATGAATTCAAGAGAGCAGGACATATAAGGTCTGATTGTCCTCTGCTTTAAATAATGGAAATAAAGGAAATGATTTCTAAGAGAAATAGAAAGAAGTACTACAATGATAAAGCTAATAATGTCTTGAAAGCGAATGACACCTCGAGTTCCAGTGCTGTTGACTCTTCAAATTAATCATCATATTACGAATCATTTGGACAAAAGAATCTTGGTATAATAGCCATACTTCCTATTGTAAATAATTTCTTAATGGATATAGTACATAATGCTGAATCAATGAACAATGTTTATTTAAATTCAAATTATTGTAATGATAAATATTATGAATCATCTGATGAATAATATTCTTGTGATGAAGATAACACTTTACCTACCTATGAAAAAGTTTCTAGGTTTTCTAATCTCCATGAGATTGAGAATTTAATTCTCCTGAAAATGCTTGATAAAGAAAACTCTAGGAATAAAATTCATACTATGAAAATATCATATCATTCTGAATATCGTGATAAGATAATTTTTTATTTGGATAATATTTCAAGAAATCCTGATAATGTAAATTCTAAGATGGATAAACTTTGTAACCATCTAGAAAATGTATTTTCTAAGAAAAATATTTTCAAGCCGAACACTAGATCTAAATAAAATGTTTTAGATGACAAGAAATTGGTTATCAAACTAAAATCCTAAATTTTTCCCTTTACAATGTGTTTTTAAAACATTACCTTTGTTACGCAAAAGTTTGATAAGATGTATTCTCAAATCTGACCTCTAAAGAATAATTCTGGTTTTGAATATACTAGTTCTAAAGTTATGTTTAGTAACAATTATTTTTTTCCTCAATGAGATCCATTCTGTAATATGTTTCATTGTGGTGGGAATTGGGGAAAAATTATTCTTTAAAAAAATTCAGCCTTTAGGATTTCATAGAGACTAATTTTTTAAGAAAATGTTGGTGCCTAAAATTTTTCTTTCTGAATTTTCAGGATCTAATAAAGATTGGTTTCCGAAATTCTAACACTTTTGTTTTAATGAAAACAAAGGAAGTACCAACAGTAATACATGGTACATGGACAGTGGATGTTCTCGTCATATGACTGGTAAAAAGACTACTTTGAATAGATTATAAATACTAAAGGAAGTAAACTAACTTTCAGAGACAATTCTCAAGGAGAAATGTTTTATATATGAAACATTGTTATTCATGGAAAGACATTGATTTCAAATGTTTTATTTGTTAAAGGTCATAAGAACAACATAATTATCTAAAGACAATTGTGTGATGAAGGTTACCTTGTGAATTTTAGGAATGAAAAGTTCTTAGTACACAATTCAAATGAAGAGTTTATTATTTCTTCACAAAAGTAAGAAAATGTATGCACACTAAACATAGAAGACCATAGGAGTCAAGATATTTTTTCCTTAGTGCAATGTATGATCATTCCTGGTTATGGAATAGATGGTTAGGTCACTGTATCCTTAAGAATCTATGAAAAAATTCTACAAAAATATTATTTACGGATCTACCATAGCATAGATTCTATTATTCAAAAGATTGTGACCCTTGTCAATATGGAAGGAAACTAAAATAAAATTTTAAATCAGTCGATGATGTCTCAACTACTGATACATTACAGTTAGTGCATATGTATTTCTTTGGTAAAACAAAAACTGGAAGCATTGGAAGCACGTATTATGTTTTTTTAGTTGATGATTACACTAGATTTACGGGGGTTTATTTTCTAGTAAATAAGTGTGAAGCATTTATGTAATTTAAAATTTTAAATCCCAAGTTAAAAAGGAGAAATACCTTCTTTGGATAACTATTCATAGGGACCATGAAGGAAAATTTCAAAATTCTGATTTTGAAACTTTTTGTAGTAGAAAAGGCATTACTCATAACTTTTCAGCACCATTAACTCCTCAACAGAATGATGTTGATGAATGATGAAATATAATTCTTCAAGAAATAAAAAAACCCTGTCTAGTGAATATTCTATAGAACGAAATTTTTGGGATGTAGATGTATGTACTACTTGTTATACTATTAATTGATTTTTATTTAAACCTTTTCTTAATAAAACTCTTTATGAGTAATGGAATTATAGAAAACATGGACTTTCCTACTTTAATGTTTTTGGATACAAGGTATTCGTTCTGAATACTAAATATATTCTACACAAATTCACACCAAAATATGATGAAGGAATTTTATTATTCTACTCCACAACTTCTAAGCCTTATAGAGTATTCAATAAAAACACTTGTACTATTGAAAAGACAGTACATGCCAAATTTGATGAAACTAATCCTTTTGTTTTTAAACAACCACAACCTACATCTTTAGATGTGTTTTTAAAAAATAATTATCAACATCTGTTAGAATATCCTTCTGATAAAGAAAAATTCCCATGAAAATATTTCTAATGCATTTACCCTAAAATATTTCCTACCCTAGGTTGACGATCATGTTTTATAAAACCCAAATCAGGCATTTCTCAAGAATCATCCAAGTGATAGTATCATTGGTGATGTGAATCAACCTGTAAGGACTATAAGTTCTTTATGAAATGGAGAACAACATGTAACATTTCATTCCCAATTAGAAAAAAAAGCACTGATGAAGCTTTAGGTGACGATGATTGGATAAAATCTATACAAGATGTACTAAATGAAATCCAATGGAAAAATGTCTGGACCTTGGTTGAAAGACCTATGGAAACATCTGTTATTGGATTAAAATGGGTGTTTAGAAATAAGTATATTATATATCTTCTTAAAAATTATGGATATGAAAACACTAAGAGTATAAGTACTCCAATCGATAGCACAAATAAACTTGATCTTGATGAAGCTGGGAATCCAGTAGATCAAACATCGTTTAGAAGTATGATAAGAAGTCTACTTTACATAAAATATAGTCATCCCTAAATTATGTTTTTAGTATTCTTATGTGCAAGATATCAATCCAATCCTATGAAATCTCATTTAAATGCAGTGAAAAGAATATTTTTCTAAATAAAGGGAACCACAGTTTTTAGACTCTTTTATACAACTTGAAATGATTTTATTCTAAAATTTTTTCTAGATGCTGAATTTAGTTGATGTAGAATGCATAGAAAGAGTACATCTAGAACATTTCATTTCTTAAGAGATTCATTAGTTTCT
The DNA here is from genome assembly GCA_963277665.1 of Viscum album. Classification (NCBI taxonomy): domain Eukaryota; kingdom Viridiplantae; phylum Streptophyta; class Magnoliopsida; order Santalales; family Viscaceae; genus Viscum; species Viscum album. The sequence goes on from OY728146.1 coordinate 554,171,315, forward strand.
TGGTCATGTATGAAGAAACACTTAGTAGAACATTCCACATATGATGCTTAATATATAGCAGCTGGAAGTTGTTGTGCTCAAGTTTTTTGGATGCAACACACACTCACAAACTATAGTATTAGTATTACAAAAACAAAAAAATTTGTGTGATAATACAATTGCCATTTCCCTTAGTAAAAACTCTTCACATCACTCTCATACAAAATATATAGATATTATGCATCAATTTCTTAGGGATCAGACACAAAAAGGAGATATCATTCTTCATTTTATTTGAATGTGTGATCAACATGAGGATATTTTCAAAAAAATCCATACCTTTCGATAGATTTGAATACATTAAACAGATGTTCATAATGATAACCATATGGTAATATTCCTTGTTAACTTCTTGTTGAATCAATATCCTTACAGAAATTAACTCTTTTTCATAGGTGGAGTACATTTTCTTGATAGTTTTTAAATTTTTTCATAATGAAATTTGTAAAAAATTATTTCATGATGTTTTAATATTTTTATGTAATAATGTTTTCAAAAAAAAATCATAATGAAGATATGAAAATATTTTATAATTAAGATTTTCGTAATGGAGTTTTTTTCTTAATAAAAATATTCGGAATCTAAATTGCTTCAAGAAGACATATTCCTATTACGAATAATCTTCCTGGAAATCTGAAAGGTATGTTCTCTTTTTTATGTTTTTGTTGTCATCATTTACTAGCTGGTATTTTCTTTTGTGTTTTAATGTTTTTGGATTCTACATTGCTTAAATCGGATTGTTTTCCATTAAAAACTTCAAAAGATCGGATTCTATCAAGATTTTCTTGACGCTATCATATATATAGTCAGATATGATAAGATGGTTTTTCATCCATTAGACCATTTTTGGAAGATGAATTGTCACTTATAATGCCTATATAAATGACCCACTAAAGTTTTTCCCACATTAGATTTCAAGCCTTTGGGTGCCAAAGCTCTGCCCCCCTTTCAAAAGTTCATTCCAAACCTCTCAAATCTTTCTCAAATCCGAATGTCTGTTGATGTTCCTTCTTAAGAGATGTCAAATGTCAATCCGATTTCGGAGTGGCCGTTTTACAGAGGGAGGTTTGTGCATCCGAATTTCATTTCCAAGTATGATTCCATTATATTCAAGAATATCAGGTTGAATGGATGGAAAATCGTTTTCATATCAATACTAGGAGCTCAAGATGTAGTATATACAGATTTTCTTGTGGAAGTTTATGAATCTGTAAGTTTTTTCATAATATAAGGGAGGAGTAAATTTACTTTCAAAATCTATGGAAAAACTTATGTCCTTTCATACACCAAGGCTAATATATTGGTGGGGTTGTCTAATGAAGGGTAAGCTGAATTTTGATCCATTATATTTCTGGATGTACATGGATGTTTTGTCATGGTGAAATCAATGGAGTGTCTTGGACTTTTAGATGTAAAGACTCCAAATATTTCTCATTTTTCCACAAATAATCAGATCATTTAATTATGGGTTCAAGGATTCATCATTCCAACAATGGGTGAGAAGGACAGGTTAAAGAAGAGTGATGTGTACTTTTTGGACTTCTTTATAAACCAATGTAAGATCAACTTGATGAAGAATATTCTCATTATGAATATGAATATTAATAATGGTAACTTGAAAGATTATATAATCATGTATCCACCCATCCTTTCTATGCTAATTGTTCGGTGCCTTGAATCGTTCAAGACTACTTGTAGTTCCAAGACGAGGAATTGAAAATTCAATTTATTAAGTGATAATACATTGAAGGGAATGTATATTGGTTTCTCTAAATATTACAGAGAATTCAATGACTTATAAGAGGAAGAATTTTAAGCTGTTACGAAGGAATAAGAAGCTCCTAAAACATCGAAAAATGGAGGATAGGAGAGGAAGTTGAAAGAAGTAGTAGTTAAAGGGAAAACCCCAATGGATAAAGGATCCCAATCCGCACTTCTAAATCCCAAGAAGCAGAAAGATTATCTAGATGAGGTATAACTAAATGGAGGGATTACAAAAATTATAAGAAAGTAGGGGATCCAGGTTTTGGTTTGGATCATATTAAGTCCAAGGCATTAAAAGAGAATACAACATATGAGATTGAGAAGAAAGCTATGGAAAAGAAGTTAAGGAAAAATATGTACGAGACCAAGACTGTTTAATCCCTTATGAGGGATACTGAAATATCATCTGATAAAATTATGGTACCAAAATCATTCCTTGTAGAACCCATACCTGAGACTCTGGGGAAGAAGTTCATGACATCAGAAAAATCCCAAGAGAAGGTTGTTGAAGAAAAATAAGCTGTCAAAAGTGTAGAATAAGAAACTGAAAGTAGTGGTTACATAAAATATTTGATTAAGCAAGTGGATTTATTTCATGAAAAAGAAAATCCCATCAGAGAAGTTGTCAATATGAACTTCACAAGCTGAATCTTCGATGCTTTCTACTACTGGATTAGATGACATAGAGAAAGATGAAGTGAACAAGATATCTTAGGAAGAATGTTATAATCAACATTTCATTCATCCTGAAGAGATTGAGGCAGAAGCTGAGGAGGAAAAAATAGATGAATATAGAATTGTTCAGCTATCTTACAATGAACACGAGTCTCTAGACGAGGATGCTTTTCTGATAACTTATAAGGGGAAAAAATTGGAATAGGATACAACTACTAAACATGTTTTAAGGAAGAAGGAAGTTGTTGGATCTTTGAATATAAATCTTGTTGAGCTATAGAAAGAGCCCTCACCAAGAAAAGTCTCATATTCAGAATCATCATACATAGGACATGATTTCATTATTCAATCACTGAAGAATCTTGTTGACACCATTCTGATATTTCCAAGCATTGAATCGAGATGTCAGATGCTCCAGCACAGCTTGATTCAAAAATCGAATTCAGTTTCCATGGTAATGGACATGTGTGTAAATCTGGGGTCTGATTTCATGAACTTCTTCATTAACAACGATTCCAACCAAAAATATTGTTATAAAGTGATTATAAGGTCAAAGAATATAGTTGATTATTTAAGAGAGATTGATGAGTTTCAACATGATGTTAATGAAACTTTTGAAATTGAAGATAGTAAAATCTTGGATCTCATGACTAGAATTGGGGAAAAGCTAACCCTTGAGTAGAATAATAGGATTCAAGAGGTAAAGTATCTGAATGGGAATCTATATTCTGTTTCCCATAGTTGGAAGAGGGAATGGGATATTCAGATCAACATCGAAGATAAGATAGTTATGCAAGATGAGTTGTTGAAGGCTAAGGAAGTGGTTCTGAAGGATCAAGAAGAAAAGATCCACATATTAGAGAAGAAAGAAGAGGATTAGGATTAGATCTTAAGGAAAGGAGAGGAAGATCACAAAGAACTCAAAATGTGAAAACCATAGTGAATAAATTTATACACATGCAAATGGAAGGAAAATAGATCCAGTCTGATATTTTTTTGTATTTTTTCTTCCTTGTACAAATTCTTCCTATCTTAATGAAATTTTGGTTGCCCACATTCATTTTGATTCATTGTATTAATATTTAATGTACTATAATTTCTTTTTCATTCCCTGAAATTATTCTTGAAAATCAAAAATGTAGAAAAGGAAAAATAATATAGAGATATGAAGAAAAATACCTATGTAAGGGGGAGTTTATCAAAGGGGGGGTTTTCATTACTGAGATTTCCAGACTCATGATAATAAAAAACCTCATTCTGGAAATCTGGAATATGATCCTTAGTGTTCCAAATCCTATGGGGGAGTTAGTCATATTCATATTTTCCCATATGATAAGGGAGATATGTTTTATTTTCAATGTCTTGAAAAATATTTTCTAAGTCCTTATATTATTTTTCATAACTATTTATGTGCTTTGAAAATAGGGGGAGATTGTTGAGTCAATATTGTTTTCCTTATGAATTTTCCATTCCTTAATACATGGGGGAGATTTTTGAGTCAATAAGGTTTCCATATGAAATTACTATTCCTTCTTGTTTTTGAAAATCAAAAACACCTTATCTCATGGAAAATTTCATTTTACCCTGTGTTTTACTTCTATAATGAAAATATTCATTCCCCATGGAAATTTACCCTTACCATGTTTTTAATTATTCATTATCTTGTCTAAGTGTAAAATTAGTTTTCATATCTAAATCCTAGGAATCATATAATACTTAGATAAAGAGCATTCTGTTTTTAGAATCCGAATTCTGACTTCGAACTCTTTTGAGTTCTTACTACGAGTGCTCTAAATCCAGGCCTTGAATTCTTATGAGTTATAAATATGAGTTCTAAAATTCAGAAATTGAACTCTTATGGGTTCTGAATACGAATCCTATTGAATTCAGACTCTAAACATTTTACGTCCAGACTCTGATTTCTCATTAATTATTATTCTGATCATTGTATTTTCTGACTTGGAATTCTCATGAACACAGACTCTGTACATTGTATGTTTAGACTCTGAATTATTATGAATCATGATTCCGAATATCCTTGAAATTTATACTCCAGAATTCTATAGAGTTCAGGTTCCAAATTACTAAGAAAAAAGAATATGAATATCCTGGTATTATAGAATCCGGATTTAGTTTTGGTTTGACTCTGAACTATTATTTTCTTACATTACGAATATTTGTTTTTGGTTATGTAACCATATTTTTGCTTACAGTTGTTTTTGTAATAAAATGATTTCTTTCATTCAGTTACTGACTAACCATTGTTTGTGTGACACATGTATTGTTCCCTCTGAAATTGAAGGAAAATATGACCATTGGATGAGGGAGCTGACCATTAGTGTTTTTCCTATAAATACGAGCCCATCTGAAATATCTTTGGACTTTTGGATAACATTTGATCTAAAGTGATTTCTAGAGATATATATGCTCATGCTATGTGCATACTGAACTTCTTGTTCATATTGTCTTTTTCCAACTACAAATGTTGTTGTGTACAATCGAGGGATTTTATTGATTGGAAGACAGAGGTTCCCACTACCTTGAAGTTGAGGGTGTCTTTGCTGAGGATGATAGAGTTTCTGACAACATTGATGTTGAGGGCTTGCGGGGATAACAAGACAGACTCTGATCTTTGTATCTAAGGCTCACCCTGGTGGGGGTAAGACAAAAATTCTTGAAATTATAATCCAAGGGACCATTATCCGAAGTTGTTGGATACTCTTCTCTTTGTGTTAAAAGATTTACTAATATTACATGATTTGTTAGATTTTTTCTGCTGCATTTTTGATTGTTGAGGGAAGTATAACTATCTTATAATTCCTTATAATTTTACTCTGATTTAGTAAGATTCTATACGCTTTAAGGTAGAATATTTATCATTGTAATATTCTATGATGTTTTATTTTCCAGAACTATCTTTTTGGAATAACATTCTCAGAATCATATTTCTTGAATCAAGCAAGTGTGTAGAACTAGAGTTTTTCTGAATTACCTTGTTTAACCTTGTTAAACATACCCATCTTTAAATATTCCAACAGAATTTTTAAACTATACAATTCACCGACCCTCTTGTATATAGATCATCATAATATTATTTATTCAGAATCTATATTATTTCGATCCTAAATTTTGTATTATTGATTATATCATACTCACATACTATCTCAACATTGTGCAACACACAAGACCATGTTATACAAAAAAATGATATATTGATTGATATAATATAAACATTAAATTTATAGTTGTGATATGGTTTTACAAAAATTTGAAAATATATTTTATAAAAAAATATTAAATGAACTCATTTTTTAAAAATTATTTAGTAATAAATTTGAAAATAGATTAAATATAGATGATAATATTATTATATCCAAAATTTTGTTTTTTCCTAATAAATTAAGTCAATTAAAATTATTGAGATATGTTAATGATATATAAATATATATTTAAATTATATTCAATAAAATATTATTAATATTTATTTAATTGATTAGATAAGCTTATGAAAAGAGAAATTGTAAATTTATGATTAAAAGCAATATTTTAATAAATATTGTTTTACATCCTTTTGATGGAGAAACAATATTTAATACGACTATTAGTAATTTTATAAACAAAATATTTTAAAATAAACATCATATATTAATGAAAACCAAATAAATTATATTAGGATACATATTAGGTATATTTTGGCAAGGATTAATTTTTTTATGAATTGTTAAAAATACTGAATATTAACTGGAAACATATTATTCATATAATTTAATTATAAGGATGTATTATATTCAAAAAATTTATAATATTTCAATTAGATCTTATTTTTCACAAAGTATAATATTTTTTTTATATTAAATTTCATTTTAAATCGGTTTTTAAAACATAGAATATTTTTGATATTTTTACATTAAAAACATTTAGTTTCATCCTATAAATGAGATTAATTTTATATTAATTTATACCACTTATGAGATTAGAATATAAATATTTTTGTTAAATATTTTAAATCTTAATAAAATATTAATTCTAGCTAGGTCAAAATATATTTTTATGTAAAATATTTGTGAAAATATATAAAATTAATTTTAACGATTAAAGTGAAATTAAGCATAATATGGAAATAAAGCTAATTCATATGAGAACAAATGACCTAAAAACTTCTAAAAACCAAATTAATGGTAATATTTTGGAAATAAATCCTCCATAATTTAGAAGTAATGGTTTTTATGACTTAGGATAGTTAAAAACGTGTGTAATCCAAACTTTTTTAAAAACATCCATATTTGTACATTATGTTCCCTATAAAATCCCACCACCTCTCAATCTTATTCACACTTGTAAAATCAATACATGCATAACATGTCTATTCAATTTCATAATCTATGATAGGGAACAGTGGGTTAAGCTTTAATTTAATTATATTCCCCAAATATTTTTGTGTAGCACTCTGAAATATAAAACTTATCTTATTTTTAATGAAAAGAACATGACCACCAATAATAAATTTGTGCCAGATATATCATAAAATATTAATCTTTGATTCAGCCCGGTTTGGATGAAATCTGACGAACAGATGAAGAACAAAAAATTAGGGAATATGAGACTACATCAAAATAGAGTTGTTGATATCAAGAATAATTGAGAATGGATAAAAAGGAATCAATGCCATACTATTGTAGACCAGATGAGATGATAAATTTTCAATCCATAGATTAGACAACGAGTAGATATGAAATATTAATTTAGGAAAAAAGTATATAATTTCCACATGAATAAGGTTGTATTGAATTTGAAAAAAAGCCTCATTTATGTTTTTAAATATTTTATATTATAAATTTAATATATTAAAATACAACAGAGCATTACTCACATGGATTATCAACATGGTTTGAAAACCCATGTAGAAACATTGTATGTCGCCCTTTGGCCATAGCACAAAGAACATGACTATCCCATATTTTATATAATCCATGTTCCAATTGTGTAGTGATTATAACGACCCATACTTTACATACATTTTTAATACTTCAAAATTGAAGCACGCTTATTACAACATATGACAAAACCACAAAGGACCGTATAGGTATAGTGTCTTTAGAAACTGGGAAACATAAACAACTGGTTCATAAATCTTCTACAGTGTCTCCCATTTATTTCATCATATCTAGGGTCCCTTTTAGCATATTCTACTTAATATCCATCTTCCTGACCTGGGGAAAAGAAAACATAAAAGGGTGAGCTCAAATGCTCAGCAAGGGCAAATAAAGGAAATAAAAGTCATATCATATCTTTTTGAAAATCAAAACCTGCAAAAGAGATCATAATATCTTAACATGGAATAAATCATAGAAGTGAAAATGAGATCCCCATAATCATAACATAAAACTTGAAACTTTGTGGCATGCACACATAATCATGGAAAATCATTTCTTGTTAGTCATGACTCATTGCCAAGACTATCTTAGTGGACAAAGTCCCTTTCTGAACCGAGTTCACTCCTCGTTTCAGTCCTGTATCACTGAACCGAAATAACCTTCCGTTCCAGCCATGTCTATCTCATGAGATATAAAATCTTTACCCAATGCATTGGAGGGAGATATAGGTCCCACCCATCTTATAATGAATCATTTCTTATGTGTGCCACATAATCATAAAACATACATCATCGCATAACACATGTAACAAAAATGGGATTCTTGAAACATCATGACATCATAAAATCATATAAGGAAAATGACTTCATAAAAATAATTCCCTCACAACATAATCAAATCAATGTAATTAAAGGGATAAAAACAGAACCCTTTATTATCTTAGATGGAAAATAATTTTGATAAAACACTTGAACTCCATTCTTGAGGAAAATATCCTTTCTTTTTCAAAAACACTTTTCTTTTCTTAACATGTCATACAATTATAAACTAAAAGAAGTTGATTAAAAATAAACTTGAAAACTTTTAAAGGAAGCTTCTTGGAAATAATGTTTTAAAAATCCATTCATGCCGTATAAGTTAAAAAAAACATTCTTCGTACTTTTGTCGGAAAAGTCAAAAAGTACCTCGTACGGAAAAACGACAAAAGATTCCTTTCATATTATTTACTAAAAACTCACCTAAGGGTAAAATTGGATTTAAACTATTTCAAGTGGATGGAAACAATATTTCATATTGAGGGAACATGGATGTGGATGATAAAATACACCCCAGTAAATACTTACGAATAAACAATCTCGGATAAAAATGAGGTTGTGATATTTCCCTTACCTTAGGTCCGATTTGCCTTGTATGTGTCCGATGCTCCTGTATAATGGTTTAAATAATGTTATTGACTTATTCCAGAATCATACATATTGATATGATATCATATATGGTCATATTCTTAGCTTCTTGTTAGTAATATTTCATTGTTACTTGTTACTCGGGTCTTTATTGCCTTTTGTTCTTATGCGTGTTTTGCCGAATAAATTCTTATTCTTCTTTCAAGGATATAGATACCTTATATCCAGAATGGTATTAGTGTAACATATATCATATTTAATCATTAAATTCATTTATATAATTACTATGTAATGATGATCATGTAGAACGAGTCGCATCACATCGTGGAGACGGTATTCCGTACGTACGCACGAGTGATGATATCGTTCCTATGATCGTGGAAATGTATTGGAGTATATATATATTATTTCAGTATCAATATTTCTTTATAATAATCATAAATAGTTACTCATTACACCATTATACCCATCCTTGTAAAGTGATGGTGGAATATAGATTACACCACGGCGTGGAGACGGTATTCTGTATGTACGTAGGCGCGGTGATTTCATTTTTCCGTAGGATGGATAGAAGGTGAATTAGGGTTGTTTCATATTTATAATAACATATCAGTATGTAAGTAATACTTATGTTATTACTTCATCATGAAACAACTAAAGAAGAAGAAGTTGAAGAAGAAAGAAATTGAAAAGATCGGTAATGGATATTACCTCTTCTTTGGAACGCCTCTTTGAATCCTCCACTTAAGGAACTAAGAGTGGTCTTTGGAGAAGAACAGGACCTCTAGGACTATTCTAGTGAAGTGTAGAGGAGAAAATGGCAGGGGTTTGCCGAGCTTGAGTGCTCAATTTGGTGTGAGGAGGAGGGGGAGGAGGTGCCCTTTTATAAGGGAGGAGAGGGGCACCTTAGGAATATCTCAAAATATTATTTTATATTAAAGTCAAAATCGGTTTATAATGGTTCCAAAGGGTCTTATTTCTAAGATAAAGTGGGGAAGGGTCGAAATCCTATCAACCAATAGGATTTAGACAAGTTTAGGTTATTATTTTAACCTTATCAATTAGATTTAACTCTAAGTTAAATAATTTAACTTTTACCGTGTCTTTTTGTTTTCTTTCACTATATGGTTAATACACTTACTATAACATGCCAAACGAACCCCAAATTGTTTATTATTAATATATATATCCTTATCTAAGTCATTTGGCCGAAACTTAGATTTTTAGGAATAAAATAACAATTAATAATATAATATTTGATTTAAAAACTATTTTGGGTCAATTTTGACACTATTTGATATATGATTTTTGTGAAAGTCATAACAGAATTATATGTTCTAACCAAGTTGATTAAATCAACACTAATATATAATAGTAACCTATAAAAGTAGTGGAATTCATAAAAAGTTTCAAATTATATTTATTTTGGTGTTTATAACATCAATTATGTCAATATTTCATTAATAAGATAATTACTGCATCATCATTGTGTCATAAATAAATTAAATTATTTGATATCTAAAAATTACAAATAAAATACCATCATGTAGTAAATCTTTTTAGCTTTCTAATGAATATTTATAGTCGAATTTATCTTATGTATAACCCCATATTAAAAATGATTTACTTATTAAACTTTGATTTTAACTATTTTAACCCTTCTTTAAATAAATTAATAATAAATGTCCTAATCTAATCCAAGTGGGCCTAAATGGTCATATTTTATTCCTAAGTTTTTTTTTTGGTCGAATTACACTTGTCCAATAGAATTAGGACATGTGTTAGGGTAATATTAATATCATATTTACCCTTAGTTACCCAATTTACTATTAACCGCGGTAAAAAAAGTAAAAAATTACTATTCACCAAAAAATTATTTTTATCTCATTGAACCACATTTTACTTACTGATATCAACCGTGTCTGTCGGATTTTTGAAATTCCATTCACAGAAGCGGTAAAATTATGTTTAATGCAAAATTCAGTTTTTAACCTACCACTTAGTGGTTTCACTATTCATCAAAAATTGAAAGTTTTCAGAAAAATACCAAAATTTTACCCTAGGCTAATTTCGATATTCTGAGTCCAAAAATGAAGTCCATTTTGAAAAATAAAATTTATAAAATTTCAAAAAGTGGTTATTACTATTCATAACGGCTAGTTTTAATAGCATATTGTTGTTTAGTGAAACTCGGTATTGCGTACGACGCAAGCTATCGAGGAAGGTCGCGATAGCGTGTAAAGCAAGCCAAGCAAGTGTTGTGTAGAAAAAGATTCCTTTGATGATTATATAACATAAAAGTCTCGGGCGTTACATTCTACCCCCCTTAAAAAGAATTTTGCCCTCGAAATTCGTCACTTTGTAACAAACAAATGAGGATACTTCTCCCTCATCAAATCCTCAAGCTCCCATGTAGCTTCTTCAAGTTGGTGGTTCCTCCATAAAACTTTCACCAAGCGAGTGGTCTTGTTTCGTAGGACTTTTTCGCTACGATCCAGAATCTCTATCGGCTGTTCTTCATAAGAAAGATCTTGCTCCAGCGGTACAACTTCTGAGCTGAGTACATGTGAAGGATCTGGTATGTACTTTCTCAGGAGAGATACATGGAACACATCGTGAACTTGAGAGAGATTCGGTGGAAGCGCCAATCGGTAAGCTACCTTCCCAACACGATCCAGTATTTCGAAAGGACCGATATATCTAGGGCTCAACTTCCCCTTCTTTCCAAATCTCATAACCCTCTTCCAGGGAGATATTCGTAAGAACACTTTATCGCCCACTTCAAACTCTAGGTCTTTTCTTCGGTTGTCGGCATAACTTTTCTGTCGACTCTGAGCTGCTCTTATGTGTTGTTGAATAGATCTGACCTTTTCTGCCATTCCATCAACGAGATCAGGTCCTAATAGCTTTCTTTCCCCAACTTCATCCCAGCAAGTTGGAGTCCTGCATTTCTTTCCATAGAGAGCTTCATAAGGAGCCATCTGAATACTGGAGTGAAAGCTATTATTATAAGAAAATTCCACCAAAGGTAGGTGTTGATCCCAACCTCCTTTGAAATCCATAGAGCAAGCTCTCAACATATCTTCTAGGGTTTGAATTGTTCTCTCAGACTGACTGTCTGTCTGGGGATGATAAGCAGTGCTGAAACTCAACTCTGTATCCAGAGTATGCTGAAGACTTTGCCAGAACTTCGAGGTAAATCTCGGATCCCGATCAGATATAATAGAAAGTGGTACTCCATGTAATCTTACCACTTCCTTTACATATATCCTGGCAAGCTGATCTAGAGAGAAATCCTCTCTAATAGCAATGAAGTGTGCGGACTTTGTAAGACGATCAACTATGACCCAGATAGCATTATTGCCTTTGGATGTTTTAGGAAGTCCTGTGACAAAGTCCATAGTGATGTTTTCCCATTTCCATTCGGGTATGGGTAATGGTTGTAACATCCCCTTAGACTTCTGTTTCTCAGCTTTAACTTGTTGACAAACCAAGCATAGAGAGACATATTCACCAACATCTCTTTTCATGCCATCCCACCAGAAGTACTCTTTCAGCTCCCTATACATCTTCGTGCTTCCAGGATGAATAGAGAATGATGAACTATGAGCCTCATCCAGCAGCTCATTCTTTAATTCAGGGATGGGAGGAACGCAAACCCGATTCCTGAACTTTATTATCCCATCACAATCAAGGTTGAATTCAGGAACATTTCTCACCTTCTTTTTTAACTCGACATCTTCTTTTTGTGCCTCTTTAATCTTCACATGTATAGATGGTTGAACATTAATTTGAGAAAGATAAGATTTTTCCCCTTCCATTATAATTCCAAGATCCATCCTTTGTAAATCCATATATATTGGATCTTTTGTGATCCTCATCAGGGATAAACTAGCATGGTCTTGTCGACTTAATGCATCTGCCACCTTGTTTGCTTTCCCAGGGTGGTAATGGATTGAGCAGTCATAATCCTTAATCAGCTCAAACCATCTTCTTTGACGCATATTCAACTCCTTTTGTGTGAAAATATATTTTAAACTTTTATGATCAGTATAAATATCACACCTTTCACCATAAAGGTAATGCCTCCAAATCTTTAATGCAAAGATTACCGCAGCCAACTCCAAATCATGTGTTGGGTAATTTTGCTCATGGATTTTCAACTGTCGTGAGGTATAAGCTATCACCATATCATTTTGCATAAGAACACACCCCAATCCCTTCTTGGATGCATCACTGTAGATCACAAACCTTTCTCCACTACAAGGCAGTGTGAGCACAGGTGCACTGGATAACCTTCTTTTCAACTCCTTGAAATTCTCTTCACATTCCTCTGCCCAGACAAACTTAACTCCCTTCCGAGTCAACTTGGTGATTGGATTAGATAATCGTGAAAAATCTTTTACAAAACGTCGATAATATCCAGCCAAACCAAGAAAACTTCGGATCTCAGTTACTGTTGTTGGTCTCGACCATCTTTCGATAACCTCTGTTTTTGCTGGATCCACAGATATCCCCTCTTTTGAGATTATGTGACCCAAAAATGCAACTTTTTGAAGCCAAAATTCACACTTGGTAAATTTGGCATAAAGCTTCTCCTTTCTCAGGGTCTTCAATATAATTCTAAAGTGATCTTCATGCTCTTCCTTGCTCTTTGAATAGACAAGAATATCGTCTATAAAGACTACCACAAATTGATCAAGATAGTCTCTAAAGACTCTATTCATTAGATCCATGAAGATAGCAGGGGCATTAGTAAGACCAAACGGCATCACTATAAATTCATAGTGTCCATACCTTGTACGGAAAGCCATCTTTGGTATATCCTCCCCTTTGACCATTAATTGATGATACCCTGAATGAAGATCAATCTTGGAAAAGTATTGAGCTCCGCGTAGTTGGTCAAATAAGTCATCAATGCGTGGGAGAGGATATTTGTTCTTGATAGTGATCTTGTTAAGTTCTCGATAATCAATGCAGAGTCTCATTGATCCATCTTTCTTCTTAACAAATAGAACAGGTGCTCCCCAAGGTGACGCACTAGGGCGTATGAATCCCTTATCAAGATTCTCTTGGAGTTGCTTCTTCAATTCCTGCAACTCAATTGGGGCCATTCTATAAGGTGTCTTTGAAATAGGCAAAGCACCCGGTACGAGTTCTATTGAAAACTCAACTTCACGATTTGGTGGAAGACCCGGTAATTCCTCCGGAAAGACATCATCAAACTCCCGTACAATGGGAATATTCTTAATCGTAAGTTTCTCTCCAACCATTTGAGATAAATAACCTTCATTTAGTGGAATCATGACCCATAAGATGGAAGGAATTTCCACTGGAAGGTTATGTTCATCCTTGCATTGATAGACGATCGTAGATTGATCTGGAATATGAAATGTGACTTCCCTTCTTTGGAAATTGATATGAGCTCCATGTAGAGAAAGCCAATCCATGCCAAGAATCACATCAAATTCCACTAAAGGATGGATCACAAGATTTGCCGGAAGCACTTTCCCACAAACTTCGATCGGAGAAGAATTATAAACTTTTGATGCGATTGATGTGCCATTATGTGTTGTCACAGCTAACTCAACATCTAATTGTTGAGGTAATACGGTGATACCCTTAGAAAATTCTTTAGAAATAAAAGAGTTGGTGGATCCAGAATCAAATAAAACATTTGCTACTTTAGAGTGGACGGTAAGTGTACCTTTCACCACATCGTTATCGTACTCCACCTCGCTGATAGAAATTGCATGTGACTTTCCTTTGTCTTTCGCCTTAAGATTTTGTTGACGTCGACCATCATCATCAACCCTTGGATTTTGGCATTGATTGGCATAATGCCCCATCTCCTTGCACTTGAATCATTGAAGTGTAGTAGAATCATTCTGTGTATCCCTTCCTTTGTTTGAATCATTAGACATCTTCTTCCCATTATCACGGCATTCAAATGCCCGATAACCTTCCTTTCCACATTTAAAACATTTACTTGTCCCTTTAAGACAACTCCCTCCATGTTTCTTTCCACACTTTGAGCATAAGGGAAAGTTCATCTTCTTTTCAGTGTGCTCTTTAGATTTTTCTTTGAATTCCATCTTCCTCTTCTTATCAAACCCATGTGACTGATGGGTTACTCCAATCTCCATCTCGACTTTGAGAGCACATCGAACGATTTCTTCGTAGCTATTGAATTCCTTTATGGCTAACGCCCTTCGAAGACTTGGTTTTAAGCCACTAAAGAATCGACCGATCTTACTCTCAGTTTGGATAATAATACCATAAGCGTACCTTGCAAGTCTTGTAAAATTTGCTTCATAGGTACTAACAGATTCATCATCCCTTTGCTTCAGTTCAAGGAACTCTTTCTCCATCTTTGTTCGGAGAATACGAGGGAAGTACTTATTGAAAAATAAGTTCTTGAACTCGTCCCATTCCATAGACTCAATTTCATCCCTTTTCCTCGTATTCTTAACAAGATCCCACCATTGATCCGCATCTCCTTCCAAACGATATACTGCTAGGATGACTTTATCATGTTCAGAACATTGAAGAACTGAAAATATCTTTTCAGTAGTACTAATCCATTGTTCAGCAACTAATGGATCAGTAGACCCGCTGAAAGAAGGTGGACGCTGCCTCATGAAGGATTCAACAGAATTTTTCTCCCTCCTTTGCTCGTTTGGAAATCCTGCATGATTCATAGCTTGAGAAAGTTGTGTGAGCATGGCTAAAAGATTTTGCATTCCAGCTCCCATATCGTTTGGTTGCTCAGGGGGACAATCATTGCATTGCCCATCGCATTCCGCATTAACACGGTTCCTTCGGGTTCCAGCCATTGACTAAAACCAAGAAGAATAATGTGAGCAACACTAATTATAATAGGAAACTACATGATTCAAGAATAAAATTTTCATGCTTAAGGTCTTATCCTAGGTTATTCATGGCCATTTCTAAGATTGTGTTCTATGCTTAGACTTATCCTTAGGGTTCTTACTAAGGCTTTCACATCCTAGTTTCCAAAGGTTGACTATACCTTTCCTCTGATACCAACTATAACGACCCATACTTTACATACATTTTTAATACTTCAAAATTGAAGCACGCTTATTACAACATATGACAAAACCACAAAGGACCGTATAGGTATAGTGTCTTTAGAAACTGGGAAACATAAACAACTGGTTCATAAATCTTCTACAGTGTCTCCCATTTATTTCATCATATCTAGGGTCCCTTTTAGCATATTCTACTTAATATCCATCTTCCTGACCTGGGGAAAAGAAAACATAAAAGGGTGAGCTCAAATGCTCAGCAAGGGCAAATAATGGAAATAAAAGTCATATCATATCTTTTTGAAAATCAAAACCTGCAAAAGAGATCATAATATCTTAACATGGAATAAATCATAGAAGTGAAAATGAGATCCCCATAATCATAACATAAAACTTGAAACTTTGTGGCATGCACACATAATCATGGAAAATCATTTCTTGTTAGTCATGACTCATTGCCAAGACTATCTTAGTGGACAAAGTCCCTTTCTGAACCGAGTTCACTCCTCGTTTCAGTTCTGTATCACTGAACCGAAATAACCTTCCGTTCCAGCCATGTCTATCTCATGAGATATAAAATCTTTACCCAATGCATTGGAGGGAGATATAGGTCCCACCCATCTTATAATGAATCCTTTCTTATGTGTGCCACATAATCATAAAACATACATCATCGCATAACACATGTAACAAAAATGGGATTCTTGAAACATCATGACATCATAAAATCATATAAGGCAAATGACTTCATAAAAATAATTCCCTCACAACATAATCAAATCAATGTAATTAAAGGGATAAAAACAGAACCCTTTATTATCTTAGATGGAAAATAATTTTGATAAAACACTTGAACTCCATTCTTGAGGAAAATATCCTTTCTTTTTCAAAAACACTTTTCTTTTCTTAACATGTCATACTATTATAAACTAAAAGAAGTTGATTAAAAATAAACTTGAAAACTTTTAAAGGATGCTTCTTGGAAATAATGTTTTAAAAATCCATTCATGCCGTATAAGTTAAAAAAAACATTCTTCGTACTTTTGTCGGAAAAGTCAAAAAGTACCTCGTACGGAAAAACGACAAAAGATTCCTTTCATATTCTTTACTAAAAACACACCTAAGGGTAAAATTGGATTTAAGCTATTTCAAGTGGATGGAAACAATATTTCATATTGAGGGAACATGGATGTGGATGATAAAATACACCCCAGTAAATACTTACGAATAAACAATCTCGGATAAAAATGAGATTGTGATATTTCCCTTACCTTAGGTCCGATTTGCCTTGTATGTGTCCGAAGCTCCTGTATAATGGTTTAAATAATGTTATTGACTTATTCCATAATCTTACATATTGAAATGATATCATATATGGTCATATTCTTAGCTTCTTGTTAGTAATATTTCATTGTTACTTGTTACTCGGGTCTTTATTGCCTTTTGTTCTTATGCGTGTTTTGCCGAATAAATTCTTATTCTTCTTTCAAGGATATAGATACCTTATATCCAGAATGGTATTAGAGTAACATATATCATATTTATTCATTCAATTCATTTATATAATTACTATGTAATGATGATCATGTAGAACGAGTCGCATCACATCGTGGAGACGGTATTCCGTACGTACACACGAGTGATGATATCGTTCCTATGATCGTGGAAATGTATTGGAGTATATATATATTATTTCAGTATCAATATTTCTTTATAATAATCATAAATAGTTACTCATTACACCATTATACCCATCCTTGTAAAGTGATGGTGGAATATAGATTACACCACGGCGTGGAGACGGTATTCCGTACGTACGCACGCGCGGTGATTTCATTTTTCCGTAGGATGGATAGAAGGTGAATTAGGGTTGTTTCATATTTATAATAACATATCAGTATGTAAGTAATAATGATGTTATTACTTCATCATGAAACAACTAAAGAAGAAGAAGTTGAAGAAGAAAGAAATTGAAAAGATCGGTAATGGATATTACCTCTTCTTTGGAACGCCTCTTTGAATCCTCCACTTAAGGAACTAAGAGTGGTCTTTGGAGAAGAACAGGACCTCTAGGACTATTCTAGGGAAGTGTAGAGGAGAAAATGGCAGGGGTTGGCCGAGCTTGAGTGCTCAATTTGGTGTGAGGAGGAGGGGGAGGAGGTGCCCTTTTATAAGGGAGGAGAGGGGCACCTTAGGAATATCTCAAAATATTATTTTATATTAAAGTCAAAATCGGTTTATAATGGTTCCAAAGGGTCTTATTTCGAAGCTAAAGTGGGGAAGGGTCGAAATCCTATCAACCAATAGGATTTAGACAAGTTTAGGTTATTATTTTAACCTTATCAATTAGATTTAACTCTAAGTTAAATAATTTAACTTTTACCGTGTCTTTTTGTTTTCTTTCACTATATGGTTAATACACTTACTATAACATGCCAAACGAACCCCAAATTGTTTATTATTAATATATATATCCTTATCTAAGTCATTTGGCCGAACCTTAGATTTTTAGGAATAAAATAACAATTAATAATATAATATTTGATTTAAAAACTATTTTGGGTCAATTTTGACACTATTTGATATATGATTTTTGTGAAAGTCATAACAGAATTATATGTTCGAACCAAGTTGATTAAATCAACACTAATATATAATAGTAACCTAGAAAAGTAGTGGAATTCATAAAAAGTTTCAAATTATATTTATTTTGGTGTTTATAACATCAATTATGTCAATATTTCATTAATAAGATAATTACTGCATCATCATTGTGTCATAAATAAATTAAATTATTTGATGTCTAAAAATTACAAATAAAATACCATCATGTAGTAAATCTTTTTAGCTTTCTAATGACTATTTATAGTCGAATTTATCTTATGTATAACCCCATATTAAAAATGATTTACTTATTAAACTTTGATTTTAACTATTTTAACCCTTCTTTAAATAAATTAATAATAAATGTCCTAATCTAATCCAAGTGGGCCTAAATGGTCATATTTTATTCCTAAGTTTGTTTTTGGTCGAATTAAACTTGTCCAATAGAATTAGGACATGTGTTAGGGTAATATTAATATCATATTTACCCTTAGTTACCCAATTTACTATTAACCGCGGTAAAAAAAGTAAAAAGTTACTATTCACCAAAAAATTATTTTTATCTCATTGAACCACATTTTACTTACAGATATCAACCGTGTCTGTCGGATTTTTGAAATTCCATTCACAGAAGCGGTAAAATTATGTTTTATGCAAAATTCAGTTTTTAACCTACCACTTAGTGGTTTCACTATTCATCAAAAATTGAAAGTTTTCAGAAAAATACCAAAATTTCACCCTAGGATAATTTCAATATTCTGAGTCCAAAAATGAAGTCCATTTTGAAAAATAAAATTTATAAAATTTCAAAAAGTGGTTATTACTATTCATAACGGCTAGTTTTAATAGCATATTGTTGTTTAGTGAAACTCGGTATTGCGTACGACGCAAGCTATCGAGGAAGGTCGCGATTGCGTGTAAAGCAAGCCAAGCAAGTGTTGTGTAGAAAAAGATTCCTTTGATGAATATATAACATAAAAGTCTCGGGCGTTACAGTGATGCTCTATCAAAATGTACGGAAATTGAAGACTGGACCACAAGGGTGTGTGCCTCCTCCCAAACCTTTTTTCTCTAAGTGTGTGGCTATAAAACACCCATTTAATAGCATCAAATTGATTATTCAATCCATGTGGCCTACCCTTCTTGGTTTTTGCTAACCATGTGACAAGATTAACACACCCAAACATTGGTTTATAGGCCCCAGAACATCCTCAAACACCCCTGAGACCTCGGTTAACTCAACAGGAACTCACATTAATCTATATATAATCATTCAAACTATGAATATATTGAATCCTAAAAATATGTACATTAAATATGAAAAATGTTCTTGATATATAACCCCTATAAACTATTTTATCCCTATATAAATCATTAAAGGGTGGGGAAGAATCAATATATAATAACCCAAACCACTAAAATAATACATCATCCACCCTCCCCAAGATCTCATTTTAAACTCACCCATGCTTCCATAACACACATAATCAAGTAGAAGAACATCCACTGAGAACCATTATTATAAAATCCATAATACACATAACATGATCCTTGATGAATAAATCTACCTAAAACTCAACATCCTTTGGATGAAAAACATTATATGGGTCTGAATTGTATCTTCACAACTGAGAAACATGGAAATTATCGTGCATATCTTGGTACCTCTATGGTAACTAAAATCGATAGGCAACCTGACTGATAGTCTCCAAAATCTCGAATAGATCAACATATCTAGAAGAAATCTTTCCTGGTCTCATGATCATCTTGTGTCCCAGCCTCTATGAAACACGTAGAAAAACCTGATCCCCAAACTCTTAATCTAGAGGCCATCTATAGCGATCAACATAAGATTCTTGAGAAAATTCTGTAGTATCCATCCACATTAAAATTAACTACACATTACCAAATGACTCTTCGGGAATAAATCTCCCAATATAGATGACTCTTCTACCTCCATACAATACATGGGTGATCAGTATGACCAACAATATAAAACCTCATAAGGAACCATCTGATTAGAACTCAGAAATATATTTTTATAGTCTAACTCAATAATGGTTATATCCCTCTCCCAAGATCCCAAAAAATCTAGGATTAATGATCAAAGCATGCACTCTATCAACGTAATCATGTTTTTGACAGGCCATCCATCTGGGTGAGGTATGCCTTTCTCAGAAGCACCTATATACCCAAATCTCCCAATAACCCTATCCAGAATCATGAAGTAAACTAGGAGTCAGAATCTTAAATGTTAGACTGTGGAACCATATAAATTTTTACAATCTCATAGATGTACGACCTCTAAAGAACATCAACATAGAAGGTTTCCTTGATCATTAGTAAATCATTATCCTTCGTGATCCTATCAACAAAAAAACATACAATGTTGTTTCATCGAGGCCACCATAGTAAATATAAGGCCCCATCGTTAAACATTACATAGTCATTAATTAAGGTAATAATTAACATTGAGGATAATTTTAGGTTTATATCATTTGAGAATTAGGTCATAACATCTACATAACTACTTAAATAATACATGTAGACACTTATACACAATATCCATTTTCTCATAAAATAGAAACAATTAATTGAAAAGAAACATGTTTAATTCCATATTTTATGCAACATGAAATTTATTTGAAATAATCCATGACCCAATTCCATTTTATGTCCGGTGAAAAAGCATTTACGAAGTAAGGGATGATCATAAAAATCTTCAAAAAGGATGCAAAAAAGAATGAAATTGATAGTTTTTAAAAAGTAAAACATGAATGCCCTGAATAAATTATCATAAGTAATAATTGTTACATTTATGATGTAGTAAATACTCTTTGATGAATAAAAGCTCATTTCATACCATAGTGTAGCCCAATTATTACCATAAAATTCATAAAAAGCACCTATAACATATAAAATTTAAACATGGGACATCATCATACTTAAATATTGCAACCTTATGGTCGACTTCCCCAAATCATTCATACAAATGGAATAACCATATGAAAAAATTCCATAAAATAACTACCCTTACATGGTTTATAAAATAACCACATATCATTTGGTTTATCATATAATGAATTATAAAAATTTCCACGTACCATTATATAATCTGAACACATAAAATATTGAAAATATCAACATTTCAGTAATAAAATTTCTTTTTTAATAACATGAAATCATTTGAAGAGGTTGAAATAATCAATCCATTTTAAAAACCATTTTCAATATGAAATCAACCAAAAATGGAATAAGGGATTATATTTCATCTTAAAAAACATTATGGCTTATTGTGGAAGCCAAATAATGATTATGGTGGAAGAGAGGTCATTGTCACCAAAATTGTTAAAAAAACATTCATTTTGTCATCTAGTTAAATTCTACATAAAAAATAATCTATTTGAATGAAATTAAATATAAAATGTGGTAATAAGCTGTGTAAAATCATGTCATGTATAAATCAAAATATTCTATAAAGAAAAGAGATTGAGACGAAGTCCCTTTCCTCGAGTCCGACTTGTTTCTTTTGATCCTTGTTCTTCCTGATTAATAATATTATGTTAATTTATACTTTATTTAGTACCATTTTCATGTTTATTATTCAATGCATTTCACTTATCAACATTCTATAACAATTTGTAAATTATTTGAGTTCATATTAGACATTTTTTTCAATGTTTTGAACTTGGGTCCATATTAAACTTTTTATAATTACAAATTATCAATGTCGTAAAAAAATATATTATCTCTATAATGGTATAAATGATTTAGATATCATATCATATATACCCAGTATATATGTATTTAGAATAGTCCATAGAATTCATATTTAATAAATTTTATCCACTATTCATGGAGACACTAAGCTTTATGTAAGCACAAATGCTACTTTTATTTCCTTTTCATATTTAAAGGAATGAAAAAAAAAATATTACATAGGTATATTATAATTAATGTATAATATATATTTTATATATGATACATATGTTCATTAATTAAATAATTTATACATTTATTTTTCATTGAGTTAAATTCTACGTAGAAAAAATAGTCCCTTCGAATAAACTTCCATGATGTAAAAATATTCACTTTATTTGAATCATTCATTAATAATGTATTCAATAAATCACCATTATGTCATAAATAAATTTAATTATATGATGCCTATATATTATAAATAAACTACCATGATGTAGAAAATATTTTTAGATTTATATTAACTAATTATAGTAAAATATATAACTTTTTTAACCCAATATAATTTTTTTACAAAAACATACAGGTTTAGGTTTTATTCTCTATAACATTAAATTATAACTAATTAAATGTCATCTTCATAAAAAAGTGGTCCATGGGGTCAGAAAATCTTCGCAAGGATTCCCATGGTTTGAAATATCTCACCCAATAGGGTTATGACATTTTTTGGGAAATTTAATATTATTATAATAATATTTTCTTACCATTATTTTCCATATTACCCCTTAAACCATTGTAAATAAAATATCTCTGATGTTACTATTAACAATTTCTTAAATTAAATGGTACATATTTACATATTTTAGACCTCTAGATTGAAAATATTGATTTTTTTTCATATTCAAAACAGGAAAGTTATAGAAATTAATTTTAAAATATTTCTATTGTCAAAACCATAAAAACATGTTTTTAAGAAGTTAAAACTATCCAAAGATTGGAATCTGTTTATGTCCAATTTCAAAGATAAATTACTTCCAATTACCAACATTGGATTAAATAATAAATATATAATCTAATTTCACTTTAAAAAAATTAAAAGGAGAATATAATCATATAAATAAATTATATGAAAATGCAGTTTTGACAAAAAATGCAGTATATTTCACTATTCCATAAAAACGAACATTAGTAGAAATATACAAAAAAAATTACCCAAAGTAAATTTTGATGTCTTCTTTTAACAAAGAAGTTTTTTTTTCAAATGGAAAATATAAATGTGAAAAAAACTACATTTAAAATGGGTTATCCATCAAAATGTGGTAAGACTATAATTAACAAATACTAGATTATTTATGCTTAAAATTGGATTGATTCTCATATTACTCCTATAAAGTTAATTGGATAAATGTAAAACCATTTAAAAAATATGTTTAATCAAAATATGTTTAGTTCTGTTCAATCCTGCCGATACAATAGCTAGGCATTAATTACCATTTAAAATAAAAATATTATAGTGTAATTATATTTCTCAGTATAACTCAGTCGTGGGACCTACATAAGATTTTAGTGTAAATTGTTGTTGTGTTTAGGTTACGCCATTGAACATAGCATCACTATTAAATTAAAAATAATATTCAATTGTCAAATATTAATAAATATGAAATTTTCATATTTGTTTTTTATCTGGTAAGATACATCCTTCTCTCATTTTTGAAATTGTGTCGTCGCAATTTTATTCACTTATCCATTAATTGGGGGTATTTATCCCTCATATAATTTTCATACACCAATGCTTCCACTTAAACTATATGGTTTTTCCAAGAAAAAATTACCTGATAGATTAGCATATTCTGCAGAACATGCTCTCCTTGGTCATAATTCTAGACTGGTTGTTCCTTATTAAAAAAATTCTCTTCCAACTGAACTATCTCTAGACTCAAAACATGAGATGGATCTGTTATAATCTTTATTTACATTAATACATGAATCCCATTGTGTACCAAGGATAATAGTGTTGGTAAATCCACACTGTGGGAGTCATAGCCAACTATCTCTTTGACTCCATAGTTTCCAATAAACCTTGGTCACATCCTTTACCTTCTTACAAAAATTCATCACATTTTTTGATGGAGAAACATTTGTAAAGACATGATCACCTACCTGGAAAGAAAGATCTTTCCATTGGTTATATTCATATCTTTTATACATGCATTGATCTATCCTCATGTGTTTCTCTATAAACTAAAAATTCCTTGCCATCTCTTTTACATATTCAATTCCCATCAGTTTCCTTTCTCCTACATCATCTCCAAATGTTGGATTTCGACAACGCTTCCAATATAATTCCTCAAATAGAGCCATCTACAAACTAGATTGAAATATGTTATTATAAGAAAACTCAACCAATTAAATATGTTGATCCCAAAATTCTTGGTAATCCATTCATGAAGAATGAAGAATATATTCTAATGTATGAATTGATTGTTCTGTCTACCCATCATATTGAGGATGGGAAGCTATACAGAAATTTAATTTAGTACACAATAACTTCTGAAGGCCCTTCCATAAGTTATAAGTGAACCTGGGATCACGATTAGATACAATGGATAGAGGAAATCTATGTAACCTGGCTATCTATTTAATATACTATCAAGAATATTGATCTAGAGGCAGAGTATCTTTAATAGTTAAAAAATGAGTAGTTTAGTCAAATAGTCAATAATAACACAAATTGTGTTTTTACCTCGAGAGGTCATTGGTAATCTCACAACAATTTCCATCGATATATTTTCCCAATTCCACTCTGGAACCAGTAAAAGTTGAATCCTCCAATTAGGAAATGGTCACTCTACGTTATACTATTGACAAGTCAAACACTCCAAGGTATAATCATAAAAATATATTTGTATTTCATACCACTAGTAATACTCCATACAAAATTTGTACGTCTTAGTACTACCAGAATGAATTGAAAACAGAGAACTATGATCTTCTCATAAAAACTCTTTCTACAACTATGAATCACTAGGGACACAAAATCCCATTCCAAATATCAAAATACAATCATTATCACTGTTAAATATATGCATCATTCCCTTATGAACGAACGGTGCCTTTTTTTCAATGCACTATCTTCTATTTATGCTTTCTTAATTCTGTATGATAGAGCTAATTTCATAGACACCTGAAACAAAATAGAGGAATTTACTACACCAATAACTTATATTCCAAATGTTATAAAATCCTTAATAAAAAGATATTGTTCCATACATAACATTGTAAATGTTGTATTTATTTTTCGACTCAATGCTTCAACGACTTCATTTTATTTTACTGGATGGAAATGAATCGTGCAATCATAGTCATTTACAAAATCCATCCAATACCTTTGTATCATGTTCAATTATTTTTGATAGAATATATACTTCAGAATTTTGTTTTAAATTATATTTTATATTTTACTACATATAGAAGATGCCTCCAATTTTTAAGAAAAACAATAGTTAATTCCAAATATTGTGTAGTCTAATTTTACTCATAAGGTTTAAACTAACTTGAAGCATAACCAATTACATAATAATTATTAATGGGTACAAAACCATGTCCTTTAAATTAAGAATCATTGTAGATAACAAATACACTATATCTGAATAGTAAGTAAAAAACTGTTGAATTAATCAATATTCTTTTCAATTCATGAAAATAGTGATCACATTCATTGGTACATATGAGATTAAATCATTTTAGAGTTTACATATTTAGTGGTCTAGATAATGATGCAGTATTTTTAACAAAAATTCAGTAATAGCATGTCAAAATATGAAAACTATGAATCTCTGTTATATTTGTGGGTCTTGTCCCTTCTTCAACAACATTTATTTAAGAAGGGTTAATAAATATGCCATATTTTTAAACAAAATGACCAAGGAATGAAATTATATACCACCAAAATTCACACTTTCTAAACTTCCAATCAATTTATTTTATTTTATGGTTTCAAAGACAACCCATAAATGACGTTCATGTTCACATTTACCTTTCTAATATTAAAAATGTCATCATTAAACCCAACCATAAAATTATTCACAATCTCATGAAAAATGATATTCATTTGATCCGTGAATATTGCTACTGTATTTGTTAAACCAAAGGGCATAACTAAAAATTTATAATGGCAATATATAGTACGAAACACGATCTTTGAAATGTGTACTTTCTTTATATTCCACTGATGGTACACCAATCTCAATTCAATCTACAAAAAAAGAATGAGATCCATGGATATAATCAAACAAATCATTAATATGAGGAAAAAGATACTTGTTTTTAAGAGTGATATTATTCAAGGATCTATAATCAATGAAATTTCTCACTCAACCATCATAATTTTTAATAAACAAGACTTTATAAGCCCACAATCCTTTGCTAGTATGAATGAAACATTTATCTAACAAATCCTAAAATTGTTTATTTAGCTCTAAAAGTTCAATTTGATCCATTTGATAAGGGTGATTAAAAATTATCTATGTATAAAGAACTATGTCAAAAGTAAACTCAAGTTTCTTGCTCTAGTATAATACTAGGTAACTCATTAGAAAAAACATCAAGATACCAATTTACTACCAGAACATCAATAATCGGAATAGTTCCTTTGTTTTCAGCAATATGGGAAAGGTTACATTTATTTAATTTCCATATTAAAATAGTTTATCAAAATCAACAGATGTTATTAGAGATAAGGTTTCATTTAAGTACACAAGCTGAAATTCATTCTAAAAAGAGTCCTCTTAGATCTAAAGTCAATTTTAGCATGGTAAACAGAAAGCCAATCCATTACCAAAATATCATCAAATATTAATGAGGGAAAACAAGGTTTGAATGAAAAATATTTCCACAAATAATGATAGGAAGAGTCTTATAATTTATTTTTTCCTCAACACTTCCACTATGTGTTTTTACTATATGTTCTGTATTAATTTCTTATGGTGGATTTCAAAATTTACCTACAAATTCAAATGAAATGAAAGAATGTGTAGATCCTAAATCAGTGAACACATTGGATGAATATGAAAAATCAAAAAACTTATCTCACACCACATCATTTTTTGGTTCCACATCAACCTTAGTAGTAACCTAATATTTTTTCCCACCCTTCTGATTTTGATCTACCTGGTTTCCACTCTGGGATATCAATATTGGACACACTTTTGAATAATTCCCAATCAAATTCCAAAAAAATATCATTCCACTGGATTTTCCTTGCATGCAAGATCATCATCATTATAGTTATGAGAAATATGAAAAGACTTACCACAAATGAAGAACATACCAGATTTTGAGAGCAATTTTCGAGGTTGGTTTTTACCACACTTCTCAGAAGATGGAAATTTAATTTTCTTAACCCAAGGATTTTTTTATGAATAATTTACATTTCCCAGTCATCTAGACCTCTTATTTTAATTACACTCATAGAACACCATATCATCTGAAAACTCCTATTATAATTTCCTAGCACATCTAAAAAGTTCCTCATAGCTTTTAAATTCAAGAGAGTCTAATGCTCTTTTATATGATGACTTTAATCCTGAGTAAAATTTATTTCATTTACTATCAAGATCTCACAGGATATTTTGATCATACCATTCTAGTCGGGTTATTTTTTCTTCATAGTAATCTATTGGTTCATCCTCCTACATCAATTAGAAGAATTTTGTTTCTATATTTTGTCAAATCGGTATAGGAAAATATTTTCCAAGAAACATACCATAGAATTCATTCCGACCATGAGCATCAATATAATCACTATCCCAGATATTTTTAACTATCGACCACCAGTGATGTTCCTATCCTTAAAAGAAATAATAATCATGACTACATGTTTGATTATATTTAAAAAACTGGACAAAAAATCTTTTATAGGGCTTTGATCAACCTTTTAACATGAACAAGGTCAAATGATCCTCTAAATGATGGGGGATGTTGCCTCATAAAATTTTACACAACAAAAATGTCCCTCTATGGTTGATCTTTTTGATCTCTTACATGTATATGAAAACCATATATATCCTTATTCAAATGCACAATTAATACAACAAACTATTCAGTTCCAATTTTAACCATCTTGAGATGCTTATTTGGAAGGTTATTCTCTTATGTATTCATTCCCACCACTACTTACCTATTTCCTATATGGAAAACTATTTTGAACTAACAAATATTAGATGAATCCACTTGGTAATCTTCAAATGAAATATCATTGATAATGTATCATAATGTAAAAATAATTTATGGATATTCTATTAACAAAATTCTGTGTCCAAAAGTTATTTAAATAGACCCCAGATACAAACTATAAGGCCCTAGAATTTAACATTACATAATCTAGAATTATGTTAATAATTCAAATTGATTTTCATTTCAGTTATATAGATTTATAACTTTAGGCAATAACTTATAAACAACAACTAGATTATTACAAGTATACACCTCAACTCAATATCCATTTTTTATAAAATAAAAACTCTTCCAAGAAAAGAAACATATTTAGTTTGATGTTTAAAACAACAT
This sequence comes from Viscum album, assembly GCA_963277665.1. Taxonomy (NCBI): domain Eukaryota; kingdom Viridiplantae; phylum Streptophyta; class Magnoliopsida; order Santalales; family Viscaceae; genus Viscum; species Viscum album. The sequence goes on from OY728146.1 coordinate 554,199,992, forward strand.
GACTATTCTTGGATACCATCCTTGACCTTATTATACATTATTTACAATGAAAAACATTTCAAAAACATGTGATGATCTTAAAAACCATTGTAAGGGATACACAAATAAGAGAAACTTTATGTTTTTTTAAAATGACATGTAATCTATTGATACATTATCATAAGTAATAAATTTCACCATTATGACGTAGTACATAATCTTCTATGAATAAAAGATATTTATTACATATTTTTAATGAAAATTTTACAATAACATCTTTATAAATAACATATATAATATAAATGGTAAACTGGGTATAGAATCATTCTTAAATGGAATAACCATGTAACTGACTTCCACAAATCATTCTTACAAATAGAAAATCCATATAATAGAATTACATACAAAATTAATTTGAGGATATAACATAACCACATGTCCTTGGATTATTATTTGAACCACCAGTCAATTGGTTAATCATGTAACCACTAATCAAATTTCGAGTATATTAATATTATCACAAATCATTAAATATTGAATATATCTAAATTTCAATAAAAAAAATTCAGTTGTAATCTTATGAAGTAATTTAAATATATTTAAATAATAAATCCATTTCAAAAACCATTTTATATTTGAAAACACCCAAAAAAATAATGGATTTAATTTCCATTTAAAATAAAATAACTATTATGGCGACAATGAGGTTATTTCAACCGCAAATTTTAATTACATTCCTTTTTCATTTAGTAAATTGCTACATACAAAAAATATTTTCATTGAATGATATTAAATGTCAAATGGGTTCATACATTATATATATTTATGATTTTTATAATTCAAAATATGCCTTAAAGAAAAGATATTGAGTCCATGTCCCTTACACCGAGTCTTACTTGTATCGTCTGTTCATTGTTCTTCCTGAATAATAAAATGAAGATAATTTCTACTTTCTTCAAAACCTTTTACAATTTAATTATTCCATTAATATCACTTATTACCTTTATATAACTAGTATTTAATTATTTGAGATCAAATTCGACATTTGGTTGATGTTCGAGACATTTGTCAAAATTGAACTTGTTATAATTAAAAATTGTACATGTGGTCAAAAGTAAATTATCTCAATAATAATAATCATGATTTTATATATCATATATATCTTATATATGTAGTATTTAGGTTTTTATAATAGTCTATACCATTCATATAATTTAAATGAAATTCACTGTTTATGGAGATGACAAGTCATATGTACGCATGAACGCTAGTTTCATTTCTTATTAATATTTAATGTAATGAAAAATAAATGATACATAGGTATAATATATTTATATTATAATATATATTTTTTATATTTTATGTATCATAATTAATTCAATCCTTTATACAGTGTATTTATATCTTGAATGAGTTATATCTCATTGAGGGGGTGGTAGTCCGCACTTCCTCAAATGAAATTACCGTATTTAACCACATGAAAATCATAAAATTTTGTTATAAATGATAATTAAAATATCATATAGATAAAGTAAATAGCATAAATATCATATATATAATTAATGTTCTATCATTTCGGCCACCGTATGTAGTGGTAGGATATGATCGAACAATCATCATTGTGTGATGTAGTAGTTCTCCTTCGATAGAAAAAGAATGTTCAATACTAAATATATGGAGGTGTCTGGAAGTGTAGTTAGTATCCTTCTCATAAAAACAACCTAGTATATTGAGGATACTAGTGTTTTTGCTTATAAAATCAAATAATAGTATAGGGAGTGTAAAAGGTAAAAAATAATGGAAAGGAACATGATTTAATAAATTACCTAAAATCTGTTAACTTCTTTTGATTTGAGCCAAAGGGATTTCTTGAAATCCATTATTCCCATGAGAAGGCATCTAGGACCAATATAAGGATATTGGGATATATTTTATGTAGGGTTTGGATGATCCTAGAGGGATTTAGACGTGTGAGGGATGTATAGAGGTGTTATCCTTTTACAAGATGGAGGAGGGTCACTTTAGTAATGTTTAAATGTAATATTTTCTTATTAGCTGATTTTAAAAATAAAATAACACCAAATTGATATATTTTATTTATAATATGATTATGGGTCGACATACTCTTACCCATTTGGCTTTATAAAATTTTTCTGCAAAAAATTAACCTTATCTTTTAGTTGTAACCCTTGCTAACGAAATTTAACCTTTACCATGTCTTCTTATATATTCATAATATTTGGTTACATTAGTTTCTGTAAAGTTTCATCTGACCCTAAAATTAGTCATTAATGGAATTTTTAATATAATATAAGTTAGTTGTCCAAATCATTGATTTTTATAACAATTTTTACATTAAATAAAATATTAATAAAATTAAAAAACCTTATTTTTGTCAATTTTTACACTATTCATATCATTTATTTTTTTAAAATCCATTACAACCTGATTCATTCAGAAAAAAATGATTAATTAAAATATTTCAACTAATAATAATCCATAAAATATATGGATGGTATAAAATTTTTAAAATAAATTTATTCTAATTTTTATGAAATCATTTATTTAAATTACTCATTAATAAGGTAATCACTACATCACCATTGTTTCATAAATAAATTTATATATCTTACTTCTATAAATTATATATAAAATACTATGATGTAATAAATATTTTTTTCATTATAATGAGAATTTATTTTCTAATATTTCTCTTATATAACATCATATAAAAATTGTTTTCCTAAAATATACATTTTTTGGTTATATTATCCTTAACATTAATAAAAAAGTAATTAAATGTCATTTTCACACACAAGTGGCTCCATGGGGTCCTAAAAAAACCCTAGGATGTCCATGGTTAGAAATATATCATCCAATTGGTTTATGAGTTCTGTTTGGGTTATTTAATATGATTATAATTTTATTTTTTTCCCTTATTTACGAGATATACCCTTTAACTATTGTAAAACAAATATTTACTAAAGTTACTACTCATACTCTAAATAAATTCAATGTACCTATATATTTAATTTGGACCACCTAATTCTATATATGTAATCCATTTTTCCAATTTCGTAACACATTAGTTAGAGATATTAATTTAAAATCAATTCTAGTTGTCAAAACAAAAAAAGTGTGTTTTTAAGAAGTAAAAAATATCAAAATATTTACATGTGTTTATGCCCAATTACAATGTGAAATTATTTAAAATGACAAAAAATTGATTAAATGATAAAAATATAATCTAATTTCACATTAAAACTATCTAAAATTGTAATCTAATCATATAAATCAATTAGATGAAAAGACAGTTTTGAATAAAAGTGCAGTCTTTTTCACAATTCATTAAAAATGAACTTTATCAGAAAAATAACAAAAAAAATCCAAATGTATATTTAAATGTTCTTATTATAAAGAAGAAGTTTATTTTTTCCTATGGAACATATAAAAGTGACAAAAACTAGATTATAAAATGGTTCTTCAATAAATTTCTGAAAAACTACCTTATAAAAATATTAGAGTATTTATGTTTAAAATTGGATTCATTATAATTTTAATCCTATAAATTTTATTAGATAAATATTAAAACATTTAACAAAAAAATTTTGATCGTAATATTGTTAAATTTGTTCATTCCCATTAATATAATTGCTTGGAATTATAAAAAATTTAAGAAAAATATTATTATTATTTTTCTAAGTATGAATTAGCCTCGTGTGAAACTTTAGATTTTGATGAAACCCATTGTTGTGTGTAGGGTATGACCTCAAACATAGAATTACATTTACTTTAAAATTAATATTTAAATCACAAATATTAATAAATATGAAAATTTCATATTCATTATTTACCTGAGATGTTATAGAAAAACAATATAAATATCTAGCAGGACATCATTCCATTTCATCTCAGGAATTAGAAACAGCTATAAAAGTTTATATAGTCATTGGTGTTATTCCACCATTGGCTGGCAGTTTGAACACATCATAAAAAACTATCTACACCTCTTTTCATAATCGTACATCAAAACAGAAGATTTAAATCCTGATACATCTTGGTGAAACCTAGATGCACTTCCCATACGGAGGCATGAAAGTGCTTCATTATCTCCTCATGAATGTCTCCTATAATAGATACTTGACCATGTAATCACATAACTTCATCCATGTCTATGGTTCAACTAGTAAAAGGGTACTTACAATCCATAGCCACCCATAGAAATATTCCTTCATACTTTGATTGGTGCATCATCCTCATTCTATCCAGTTGGGTAGTTGTAATATATAAGAACAATAGAATCTTCTGCCACTAACAATCATGGATCTCCATGTGAAAATAAAAGAACAATCCCATATGCTTCTATTCACAACTGGCCTAATTCACTTCATTTATCAAATTCATACAGATCAGTTCATCGACCACTACATTTCCTTTACCAGGATTATAGTCTACATCAATGTAAAAAAATGAAGGTATTCGACCCACCATCACTATCTAAAATTCAGATCACATTATGTAAATATATACTTGAGGATTTTTTGGTCCTTGAACACCAAAAATTAGTCTCCCAATACTTAATGTGTCTTATAGAAAAATCGGTGAACAATCTTTTCTAACTCTATATCATGTGTCGGGTAATTTAACTCAGGTGGCCTCAACTGCTAAAATTTTTATGCAACAACTCGATCCCCTTTCATATGAACTGCTCCAATCCTAACACCTGATGTGTCAATGTACACAGTGCGACTCATTCTTAAATTTGGTAAAATTAGTGTCAGTGATGATGTCAATCTCCTTTTTATCTCCTGAATTTCTATCTCATAAGAATCTATCCAAACATACTTCACACCATTCATATTCATTCCTATTAATGTAATTTCTATATATGAAAATTTTTCTATGAAATGTTTGTGGTAAGTATCTAGTGAAAAATAAACTACACCATAAAATCATTCATGGGATGCTCCCCTTAGATTACTACTCTCACCATCTCTTGGAACACTAATACACCTCTATATTAGATGATGTGACCTAGGAAGTGAATCTGATCCATCCATAAGAGGCACTTGGTGAGTCTACCATATAACTAATTCTCCCTCGGAATATTTAATAAATATCAATATGTTTTAGATGGTCATGTTGATTTTGATAATACACCAATATATCATCCACAAAAAACATAATAAACATGAAAATATAAGGATTTATCACTTGGTTCTTTGGTTCCAGGAATACCACTGGTGTATTCTTTAGACCAGTCAATATTACCAAATACTGACATAGACCTTACCTTATCTATATGGATGTGTGAGGTATGTCTGATGGTAAAACATCCACCTGAAGATAACTGAATATCAAATCAATCATTTAAAAGACCCTAGCTCCTTAGATGTGGTCAAATATGTCATATATCCATAGTAGATGATAAAAGTTCCTAACAACAACATGTTCAATACCTGATAATCCACACATAGCATATGAGTACAAAATTCCATTTTCGTATGAAGTATTGATGAACTTAATGGATAAGTACTAGGTCCAATTAAACACATTTCCCTTAAATCCTCGGGATTCATAATGATATTTTACCACTATATAATTGAAATATTATAAGTAGGGATGGATATCGGGGCAGCTCTTGACAATATCTCAATATATAACACTACTTTTCTCACCAGATGTTATCCTTAAATGTCATCATAGAAAACATCCCTAAATAGATAAACTAATAGAGGTAAATCATCCTAACATGTTACCTGATAATCCAAATATAAAATCCTTATTTGGCATATCTTCCAAATTAACACATCATGGTCGCTTCCATTTGGGATTTCCAATATATCCCATTGACCTTTTCGAAGAAACTCCCCACCTTATCATGATGTGAAACTCACCCTGTGTTGATTGGAATGAACAAAGGCTCTAACGAGAACCAAACATTCCATCATAATAATTACATAAAATCATGTCATATATGGAATGTAGAGGTCCCATACTATGTGGTACCCACCTACCGCATGGGGGAACTACCTATACTGAAAAAACTATCTATCCTTGTCCGTAACTGATTCCCTTGAATCATAAAACCGTCATATGTAAATACATAGAGCCCAGGGATCTCCACAGTGGGAACATATATAAATCTATGTGAATTACATGTATCAAAATGTTTATAAGCTAAAAAAGTGGCTAATATAATGGAAGATATATCATTATAATGTCCAAGATCCTTCTATTGATGTGTCTATTACACTGCATATGTTTATCACGGTCTGAGGCCCATTGATACATCCTGATAACCCTGAGCCGATTAACCTTTTTTTAACAGTTAATATAGGATCAGTCTACCGTGACCATTACCACCACCCCACCCTAAAAGACCTAATATCTCCATATTGCTGATGAGAAGCTGCTGATCCTACTTCTAAATTTTGAGTTGGTATGGGCCCTCTCTCAATAGCAACTAGTGAAAACATTCTGCAAAAGTGCTACAAATTACCCATCATGACACAATAGAAAGACATGACTGGGTCCATCCAACATTATGGTATAATATGTCCTAGACTACCTCACTGGAAGCACCACTCATGGCTACCTAAAGCGATGATATGATAGATAATATCCCCACATGAAAGATCCATATGATTCATCCAACTACCGGGTCGATGTAGTATTATACCTATGTGTCAAAACTCTCTATCTCAAAACATAAAAATCCCATTGGTTAGTCCATGTGATCAGCACATGATTAAAACATCCATAAAAATGTTTTTTACCTGATGACATTCACCTATGATCAGAATTAATACTTGAGACCAAACGTGAATATCAAAACATTCCAAATATTGTCACCCATCAAAATAGGTGTGGAATACAATAATTTCTTCACAGATTGTAGTCTTACCTCCCCCAAAAACATTGGTAAATGTTGTAGGTGAAACTCATGCATCTGATCTTCCATAGTCAGGGCAAGTCACTATGCTCCCTGAATAGACATCATAAAAAATAGAAACCCTTTGCAGAACTAGACATCAACACATATGTCTATTATAACTTCTAGTGTCTCAACTAGCACAACTAGACGATCCATTGGTAGTACAAGTCCTTCCACTTATATGGAATGATCATTGGCACCCTTATGGCGTTCAACTTGAGGTCAGCATAGTGAAAAGAATCTACAATTCCAAATACACACCTCATTATTAGGTCATTATCATTGTTTGCATATCCAAAGCATATAAATCTAAACAAGATAGATAAAAACCTTCCTATATAATAACTCACCCCTTTTCTAGCCCCATGGGTTAGGTTTGGGTATCTAACATGTGAGAAACTACAATAATCCCACTATAGTAGTCAACTTGGGACAAGTTATATATCATATGTCATATTAGGTTCACATGATTTCAAATTCATTTTATTTAAAATTGAGTTCACACTCACATTTAGAGAGTTGATTTAAATCACAACACAATTCACATAAGGTTGAACCAGGATACACCATATTCTGATCCATGAGGGCCCATTCACCTAATGTACCAGAGCATTTCATCCTTCTAATACAAACCATAAAAAATACAAATATACCTATCACTATAGCAGGAATATGTAGCACAACACCTGCTACAACCTCATGGAATCAATAATTCATCCTAAATGACATAGAATAAATCATGGCATGTAAAACCAAGCAGGTTCCAATATGATTCATGATATTAATACCCTCATATCATTTGGATAAAACACAATACATCCCAACAGCATATTAATTATAACTGCACAAGACAACTGTGTCACCAAATGGGGAAATTAATATTACAATAATAGAAAAAATCAATGAAAAATTAATTTAATTTGAGGAAATTGGGTTTTTTCAAATATGTGGGATAGATATGCTTGAGAAAATCTCATTACCAAATTCTTATACCTTCTTTTCCAATTTATATTCCATATAAATATTAAAGATACCCATAAAATAACCTCTTATACCACATTGTAATACCCTAGTTCTGAATTCCACAAAATTGTTCCCCATCCCCAGTTGGACACATGGCCTATTGAGCACTCCCCAAAAGTTATAGGCTTATAACTATAAACAAGGGCGTATGTGTGATTGTGGGGGAAACTATACCCCCATTTTTATAGTGTAACACAATAAAAAACAATAATAGTTCAACATTGGATGTAGTAAATCGATAAAATAGAATATAACAGTCGAATAATGATTGTATAAATATGCCAGAAGTTATATCATACACTAGCAGATGGAACATGACACATGTTCTAATAAAACAACAATAATAGGTAAAAAATTTAATACACAATACACGTCCCAAATGTTAAAAAGACATTAGAATCCTAGTAGCATCAAAATCCTCTTCTTGGTATCATGCTCCAAAGAAGCAAACCATGTATCTGTAAGAGGGTGTGTTCCCTAATCAACACCAACAATTAGATAATCTATTTGGTTAAAAAACATGTCCCAAATAGGGGGTGAGGATAAATCATATTAGGAAACCACCCATGTACCATGCCAATAAGTCCTCGAATATAAATAGTAGGAATTATGCCATAAGAGAAGTAGTAACCATGGAAAAACTCAATATTAAAACACTATATACACTATATTTCATTTATATTCATTTCATTTATTAATTATATTATATTGAATTTTTAAGTCTCGAGATCTTACAAAAACCCAACATCCCCATAGAACCTGTATCAAAAAAGATGACTCATAAGGTCGTCTAAACATGTACAAGTGAATACGCAATCCAGACTTGTGCAATGACTTATATGATGCATCATATGTCATTCTATTTATAACTCAACTCATAACCAGACCCAACCATGAAAATACTATGTTGGAATTAAAATACAACACCAGGTGAAATATCAACCAACACCCAATAATCATGTCCCTAATTAATCTCTCAAGATGACAGTGACATTATAGTTGTGATACGTAGTCAATGTCATTTGCGTCCATCCTTGGCAGTCCTCCAGGGATGACCCAACTATTACACATGACATAAAATCAAATGCCCCTTGAGTCTATCCATGAAATCCATCAATCAATTCATGTATCACTCGACGTAGAAGTCCGCCCACAATTATTTCATACATCACATATCTCAAAGAATACATGTACCACACACGATATAATCACATTTACAATATAGTCGGTCCATGGAATATTATTAGGGATCTATGCATAACTAAAGGTATAAGGTCTAATAGTGACATGATTCTATCCATCGCATTCAATGATAAATACATGTGTTACTCAACGGTATCTAAAATCTAAACATTTCTATTTCATTTAACCTGACATGTTCCAAATCAAGATAATGTAATAAGAAACTCCCCTCAATGGGTGTATCAAGAATTGGACAATCTTATAAGGTTTGTCCAATCATTTATTCTAATGGGAATGTTTCGAATAAATAGAAACACTTGTATATTAAACTAATACATGAATTTAAAATCAATTAAATCATGTGGGAAATTCATAATAATGAGTTTCCTGACAATTATTAAACTATTTCAAGGCGTGGTCTCAAATAAACACACAAGGACTAATAATTCATGGCCTATCCAAATACCAATATTCCCATTTTTAATATAACAAGCCTGAAAAGAAAATCATGATGTCACATGGATTAGTTATAATTCATCTCACCTAGGAATATCATCAATTTGAAAAAATTTATCTAGCTGCATTGATTCATGTCATTACAATCAATTTTCTCACATAGTAAAGGCATTATAATGTAAACAATCTAGTATAAAAAATTGCATACATGGGTGTAAGATAAATTCCACCATCATATACCCATTAACCATTTCAATTACATTATATCTTCATTATAAATCCTTAAATAATAAATTTATTTTTAAGAACACATTTAAGGATAAACAACAAAAATTAAGGGGGAGACCAAGGAAACAGTCCATAAAATCTATTTTAGGAAACTAACCCATAGGGTGGTCCTTATTCAAGGTGTACAACCAATAAATGAAAAGAAATAGATATTTAAATTCCCTAACCATCAAAGGAAACAATAGGTTTCCATAAATATTTTATACAGTTTTCCAAGAATGGGTGCATGGCACTCTAACAGATATAAAAGATCTGACTACAAACAAAATATAGGTGACTAGCTACCTTTGGTAGTTCTAGATAGCTTCTCTTGTATCAAGCATTGATTTGTCCCCTTTTATAATAAAAATAATGATCAGATGAATGAAGGGAAATTAGGGCATATGAACCCTAATCCAAATATCATAGTCGATATCCAGATGATTTGATAATTGATAGAAATTAATAAATTAATTATCATTAAAGATGCAAGGTGATGAACCCCATTTGAATAAGAGATCAGACAATGATTGGATCTGAAATACTATGTTTGGACTAGAAGTTATATTTTCCATTTGAAGGAGGCTTATGTCCATTTAAAAAAATCATTTAGTATTTTAATGAATTTATATTTTAAATTTAAAATATTAAAAATCATACACAACTTGGCTATTATATATTGAAAAAAGATGAAAAAATTGTCCAATGATTCTTGTAGAATTGGGTCATATTGAATAGTTTTCACACAAATTTTATAAAATATGTGCACAACATGATAAGACCATCTAACAAAATATGCTGACATTATAGACCAGGTCGCATGAGTGTGCATATCCTCCTGTATAGTTTACTCAATCTATGTGGCCTATAAGCCCCCACTATCTATACTTGCATGATTTAGTCTATGTATACAGACCACCCAACACAGTTTCCACTAACCATGAACATGGATAAAAACACCCATACATTGGGTTATAGTGTCTTAAATATCATCAGAAACCCCCGAGACCATGTGAAATCAATGAGCACGAACATTGGTCCATACATAAACATTTAAACTAAGAAAATATAGACAACTCATGATCTGTACCTCAATGAAGAACCAGGATTATAGAACATTAACATTATCAAAATGTCATTATTTATCTGATAAATACCTTATTTTATATGATATTTCATAATGTTCATTAATTAAATTACATATCATCATCAATAACAACTTATTCAGATGAATATATAGTATTTGTAAAAATAGTTCCCATTCGTTCCAATGAATCAATTTATCCCCGACTATATTCGTGTGTTTAGAAAAACAATTAATAATAAAATACAAATATTTTTTTTCTTTTTTTTTTCCAGGTTTTAAATTTTAAAAATTTTATAAAATAATAATATTTCATCCTTTTTAATTTTGGGAATTTCTTTAAAATAACATATTAATGGTATTTCTTTAAATTATTTACCACTTAATATTTAATAGTATTGTTATAGTTTTAATTCATTGATTATTATTTTGATGTACTTATAATACCTTTTTATATTATCTTACCCTTCTCAAATTTTTTTGAATGAAATTAGATATTCATTTTCTTAAGAATTTTTTAATGTTTTATCATATTATTTTTTTTGTGTTTTATTTTTTCCCAATATCTAATCTATCATGATGTGATGGTTTGATCACCACTTATAATGTTTTATGAAATTATTCTATTTGAATGATGATATTTCATAAAGACATGTTAGTGATCTCTTGGAAAAGATTATGAAACACATTGTTTTTTGGGTATATATGATGTGATAATGACTAATTTTAAGAGCTATATATATATTCAGGATGATGTGAATGTTCCTACATATCTCTGAATTTAATTAAATTATCTATATATACCACGAGATAAACGTGGATGGAAATAAATTTTTTTTTCTCACAAGAGTGGGTATAATAGATTTTTATATATTATCATCCATGGACAAATGAGTTGGTTTACAAGGACACAGCCTTAACAGGTTCTATAACAAAAGTTGTTGAATTATTATGGTTATGCCTCATTTCTATATTGGTAATCTTGTAATTCCATATTTATATTTTTCATTCCATTATCAGGAAACATAATGTTTTAACAATTAATCAATATTTTTAATGTATTATTTACATTTATATCATGATCAACTGTTTTGTTATTGATGATGTTTATTTTGAATATTGTTTTAACATATACGCATCTTTAATGATATTTTAATGATATAATAATTCCATATAGATTTTTATGATTATCAAATGTGTTGTTATGATAAATTATTATGTTATTGAACAATTATTCATGTTCTCTCTCTTGTTTATAATCTGTCTCATAATGGTCAATTTTTTCATTACTCAGCATCGAAGATCAATTTTTTATTATGATTCCATCATGTATGTTAATAATATGATAATATCATGTGAGATGAAAAAAATGCTATATAGAATAATTATTAAAGACAATATTTTTTTGTAAAATATGTTTATGAAATTATCCTTATGGAATTAACACTTTCAATCCATAGGTTTTCCAAAAACATTGGTTGTTTATTATCTAAAATAGTAAAATAATATTTAATTTTGGTTATGAATATAATAGCTCATCTCCTTTTGTATCATATGTGGGTAATTAATGTTTTGATATTACTTTAGTTATCTTTGGAAATATGTTTACACATCATTAGTGAATAAAAATTCACTAGTCGAATGATATCTTGAAATATTGGAAAATATAGAACAATACTATTAATATATATATTTTATAATTCTCAATAGATGAATATTCATTACATGAAATAACAAAAAAAACTTTGTAACAATACGAGTGTTGCGTATTTGGAGTCATAGAAAACCATATTTCATAAAACATCTACATCTTCTCCCATTAATTCCTTCATATATAAAACCCTTTAAACACATAACACTTAATACCAATATTCATATATCCAGAAAAAGAAAAATATGTTTAGGGTGAGATTAGATCCTTAGTAAGGGCAAATGATGGAGATATCAATAATTACATAAACATAATGGAATAATAACATGAACATCACATTTGAAGACAATAACATGTATATCAAATATCATAATATGTAGTCAAAGAATAGACTATAGACCTTCATAGGGATAGAATAATAAGAGAATTATTTTGGAATATTTCAAGTACTATGGGCATTCACATAATAATAGAAAATAATTAACATAGTATTAAACATAACTTTACATTTATATCATTGTGGAATGGGTTATCTCCCTAAAAATCATAGTAGCCATGGTTCACTCCCAAGACAATCATGGTAGACAAAGTCCATTACTGAACTGGTCTCTCTTCTCATTATAGTCCTATTACATTTATCCATTTTTTCTAAATGTTCCAATACAATATATATAATGATATATATATCATTACCCAATGATTTTTAGAATGATATGTGTCCCACCAATCGTTGGTTATAACATAAACACCTTCGACAATTTTATCGCAACCACCTTCATATAATGAAATCTGTGAATATGTGTGGTGAGTGAAAATGATCCAGTAACAAATCCTTATTATTTATCCTATACTATTAAGATGGGTTGGGGAGTGAACATTAACTATATTGATTGGATTTATGGTGAGTCTTTACTACCATAATGTCAACCACATTTACCCGATAACTAAAATTGTAAACATATTGTGGATTCTACAGTATATGAAAAAAAACATTTACATGGAAACATTGTTTATGATCATGAATTGATACCTAATATCAATGACCATATAATATATTATTATTATAATAAAAAAGGTGGATCATAAAAAATACCAATGATTACTTTAGTGGTCAAATCAGTTGAATCAAAACTGTAAACTATTATCAGATATTTTTCTATGTTGGTGAAATCATATTGAGAAAATAATATATGGAAGAACAGAGGTGGGATCCATTGAGAAAATCATTAACCAAATAAAAAATATCAACTGACGTCTAGTAAAATATGTCATAGGAAGTTTGTTATAGTTAGTGTGGGAGGATATTGTTGTTCGAGTTATATAAAACATCATTATTTTAAATTGGATTACATGTATATTTGAATATTTGAATTTTACTAAGATATCATATAATATATTCTTCATTATGTTTCATGACATTACTGAAATAATTTCCTATATTATATTTCACATTGATACAGTTAATATTCTTTGACACTATGATGATGACATAGAAATTATACAATTACATTAATGAATATCTTTCTATGCTATCATAATATAATATGATTGGGAATATAAGATATTTAATTCAAGTTTTTAATTTTTGTTATTAGATGAAAAATCATCTCATGATTTTTTATAAGTTAATCTATAAGACATGGGTGATCCCAAACTAGAATCTTGGATAAAATATCTATTAAATATAGTATAACATTTTTATTTTTCATATATTTTAATCACATTAATTTAATTTAACTTATTGTGGTAGTTATTTGGGGTTTTGTGTCATGCATATATATGTAGTTATGTCTATGAATACATACTTAATAGTTCGATATGATGGTGTTCAGGAATGATCTGAAGTTATCCTATTTATATTCTTCGTAAACATTATTTTTATTTCTTCTAATCAATGTTTAAAATAAATTATGTGATATTATAGATGGATTATAATAGGATATATATTTTCAATTAAAAAAATGGTAAGGATTATAAATATAAATTGGAATTATGTATATAGTTTGTCAAACCTGATTAATCCCGCTTGGGTGATTTCACTAACTTATAGGGACTATGAAGTGGTATCATTAATAATTTCCCTATGATTGGAAATATTTTTAAGAACCAATTTATTTTACATGAATACATGATGTTCCAATTTAAAATATATGTTTCGTAGATGGAAAATTTTTATTACGTATTAATTAAAAAATATTTAAAAGGGAAATCAAATTATTTTAATGAAATAAAAATGGGAGGTTATTAAGATAATAAAATAATCATAATTAACTGTGGAACAACTACTATTTGAATGTTTTTTGAGTGTTAACATATATTGATAAATATGTTTAATATTATTCCTATAATAAATAAAATTCATAATATGGGGGGGATGAGTAAAATCGATCACATTGATATTTAAATTTTAAAATCAATGATATATTGAAGAAGATATATTTAGATGCTATCCCATATATATTAATATATAATTTTTCTCCATGATTTTTTGAGTCTCCATGTCAAGCATGTCATGCCATGCTACCTCACATACTAAGCCCTCTCACCCCCCCCCAATAAAGACCAATTATATGTCTAGTGGTTTTCCCCAGTATGTGTGGGAATAAGAGAGTGTGGTTGATGGGAAGTAGGGAAAGGACATCGTTGGGGAAGATGATAATACACAATCCTTCAACATTCATCATCATTGCATAAAATGATGTTATATAGTTAATCATGATGATTATTTCTATAGAACATGAAATGTTCTGTATTCTTATAATCAAATGATGGGAATGTTCAAAAAGAAAATTGAATCCTTTAAAGAGGTGGATCAATAATAAAAAATGAAAAAAAAAATTTATCATTTTAAAAAGTTGTTACAAGTGGGTACAAATTATTTAAAACACTAGTCACATAAAATTTAGTAAAAAATACTATATTATAATATTTGTAAAACCTATTAATAAAATTTTTATGATATAAAGCGTTTTTAATGTTGAAAAAATTCTATAAATAATGTGTTCTAGAATATTACTTTCCTTTTAATCCCTACATGGAAGCTTCTATTCCACGTTCTGTGGTATGTCATTTAAACCAACCCATGAATAACATAAATTAAAATAATAAATATTATGGATTATATTGATGACCCAAAATTATGGATCTGATAGTTTAAAAACACTTCATAAAAAATATATCATTCAATAAAAAATGTCTTCATTTTACTTGAAAAAGCAGTTTAAAAATTCACATGTTATACAAATTTTAGAATAGTGGCCATTTCTCACAAGAATGTGTGTGCACAGGCCGCCAAAAAAATTATACATAGTATGTTATGTAAATTTATTAGTGAATCCAATAGACCAAATAAACATAACTTCTGAGTAACTACCACACCATAGAATCAATAGAACAATTAAATAACTGTTATGTTGTTTCAGGCAAGGGTAAATTGTCACAACCCATCCCCCGGGGCCTGTGTAGTGACTACCCAAGCCCACCATCCATAGGCCAGGGGTTGTCGACTATCACTGAAAAGTTGTATCACTATAACGGGAATGCATTGTCGTTAAACCAGTACAAACACCCTATCCAAGAACACAACAAAAAGAAACCACAATGTAATTTGTTGTAGTTAAAATCGTACAAAATGTAAGGGGGGATGGAATACAAGACCAACTGAATGTACAAGTACAAATGGAGTGATAAAATAGCTCCTGGACCATCCACCTAGGATCCTACTTGATGGGTAGGTACATCTCATGATCAGTAGTCACTATAGAATGTCATTCCAAATGGTCATCCTTTTAGCACCATCCAGTCCTAGCCCCCTCAGCATCGATCAATGCTGTCATCTGCATAAGACAATGAATGGTGAAGGTTTATCCCATATAAGGGGGAGTATAAAAATACTCAGTAGGGACCCCGAGACCCCTGAAGGTCTCAAAAATTTCTACAACTTAAAAACCACAAGCAGGTCCTCAAACACAAATCATGAAGTATTCATAAAATATAATTAGGTATATTCCATTACATATAACAAGGTTACAAAGATATACTTGTCTCATACACTAGGAAACATAAGGCTCGGACCTTTAATCAATTTTCACAAATGATCCATGAGGGAATAATACCACAAGGGTAACAACCGGAAGGTAATAACACAAAAGAAAAAGAACCACAATGGGAACCCCTCGAAGGTAAATGAATCAGATCCCACAATGTTTATAACTCATGTAATGATGTATTGTGGATTATTCATTAATCTAGATCATATTGTTCTATCAAGTGGCTCTACTGATGACCAACACATGATCGATAGATGTGGACCCACATAGGATCTCAAGTCACTGAACCACAAATGATCGATTGACACTAACCCACAAAAGATCCCTAAGATCTAACCCACATAGGATCAATGGTTTTTATTCACATTACAGCCAACCAAAAGATTCACGCACTAAGCACGAAGGATTATAGGAGGCTCTTATCCTCATTCCTTCACCCATACCTCAACCACAATGATGTTCCTAGAAGAGGAATCCCAATGGACCTTCATTTCTTAAGGGTTCCAACGCGACTGATGGTGGGTAAATAAAATGCATAATCTGTACTTTATAGGTTTTTAAGCACTGAGGGCCCAATTGGATTCAGGGTTCGATCCATCCCAGTCATACTCCAAAATTTTCGTAAACTATAGTGGAGTATACCAAAAGGACTATCTCACACCATGTATCCCATCACCATAGATGGTTCATCAAACAGAAACCTAATCCACAAGTTATGGCTCTTTTAGTGAAACTGGACCGGGAAGGGTTAAGGTCCGGTCTGACTTGGTAGAACCGATCTGGGACATCCCAAAGTAGCCTATGCCACAGAAGGAATGTCTAGCGAGGCTATGTACTGGCATGAGCCATTGAGGGTGTAGTCCACTGGGCTCACCCGACCCACTGGAGCGGGTCCAGAACCAGCTAGCAAGAGGGGGGGGGGGCTTTTCCCCTTGTTCAGAGTCAGAGAAACGACCCCACAGGGCGGTAACAGGTCTCCCAAGGGACCTTCAAGACCCATAGGGAGCATGTCCCGACCCTCCACCATGGATTTCGAGCCGTGTCCATCTTCAGCTGGGCACGATGGCATGCCACTCGCCTACCTCTGGGCCAGGTCGATGCCTGTGGCCTTGGATATATAATGCGGCCCCATTCTCCGGCGGCATGCATCAACGTGGCTACACCTTCTTCATGCCTTGCTAGATCTGGATGCCTTCATCAACCTACATGGCTATGATCATGGCCTTCTCGGCTAGTGGAGCACAACAACACACCACCATATACTCTTTTGATGGCACTGGTTGCCGACGATCATCCTTGGGTCCTTGGGTGATCACTGTTGGCCTATTTGTTTTCATCTGATGTTGCTAATGGGCTCCCCGAGACACCATCATTATCACTAAACAAACGATTTTGGGTTCATTCCAATAAAAATAAATTTCTAGTGAAGAAACCATCATGTTTCAACAAAAGATGGAGGGTGCACATCTTTTTCATTTGGACTAATCCCTCCATGTCAGCTTGATAGAAAAAGGTTAGTATAATGATTCAAAAACTCTTTAAATTTGACATGAAATAAACCCGACATCATGATCATTAGAGAATTTCAGCATTTGAGGAAGAGTCATTGTTAATTTTTCATGATTCGGTGGCTATCATCACCACTCATTAGAACCAGTATTATCCTCCAAGTGGTTGGAATCGCGGTATATTTCAAGAGCTTCTTCAATTTTTGAATCCATGCCAATATCCCTCCCCAATATAAATATAATTAGTAGAGGGGGTGGGTGAGTAATGTACATGGATTTAATGGGATTCATTTAATTAAGGAACCTTCCTAATTACAATGGTGCGGTTACAATAATAAAGGATAGTCAAGACAATTAATGGATTGACATGTCATTGGTCCCACCACCACTGCTTGTCTATTGGAATAAAGGAAAAACAAACAAAATAAGTTGTTATTTTACTATTCTCATTTATTTCCAAAATCTATCTTTTTCACCCGACCTTTGGCAGTCAATGTGAATCCTCCCTTAAGAGAATTATTACACTGCAGATTCAACAGTGCCCTAAAATTTTTTAATTTGAGCACTGATTCAAAATATATAAGAACATCGATCTCTTGTTTACTGAGCATACCATAAAAATGTTCATAAATGCATTTCATCTACACTGGAACTAGGAATTACACGTTTTCAATTTTCAAAAACATATAATAATTCCATATAAACAATGAAATTAAATAAAAAATCTATTTATTTAGATCATCTTATTCATTCGAGATGCTCTTTTGATAACCCAAAAATTATCGATAGATGTGGAGCCACATAGGATCAAAATGTGTTTACCCACACATGATCGATTGCTACTGACCAACACAGGATCCCTAAGAGCTGACCCACATAGGATCGATGTTCTTTCTTCACATTACTTTGTACCACAAGATTATTGTACTAAGAACACATGATTCCATGGGTATTTTATACTCATGCCATTGGTGATACCG
The DNA here is from genome assembly GCA_963277665.1 of Viscum album. Lineage (NCBI taxonomy): Eukaryota > Viridiplantae > Streptophyta > Magnoliopsida > Santalales > Viscaceae > Viscum > Viscum album. The sequence continues at coordinate 554,219,108 of OY728146.1, forward strand.
TAACCACCATGATGTTTGATGAAGAAGTATGCCAAAGTACCTTCATGTTATAATGGTTCCAACACGACCGATGGTGTGTTAATCAGATGCCTGATCTTTAACATATAAGCATTTAGGTACTGAGGGCCTGATTGGATTTAGGGTTCAATCTCTCCCAGTCATACTCCAACATTCTCTAAAACTCATGTGGAATATACCAAAAGGGCCATCTATACCAAAGGATCATAGTGCTGTATTTGGTTCATCAAATAGAAACACAGTCCACAAGTTATTTCTCTTTTAGAGAAATTGGTCCTTTAAGGGATTGGGTCTGGTTTGACTCGGTTGAACCTACTCGGGCCAGCCCAAACCAGCCTGGTCTACGAAAGGCTTGGACAATTAGGTTGTGGAAATTTCTAAACTGTGGAGGGTGTGGTCCGATGTGCTCACCCGTACCGCAAGAGCGGGTCCAAACCTAGCCAAAATGGGGGGGGGGGATTTCCCCCTATTTAGAGTCATAGAAACAATTCCATGGGGTGCAGAATGGTTTCCCAAGGGACACATAGGAACCACATAGAGCAGGTCCCGGACCTCTACCGGGGATTTTAACCTGTGGGCGTCTTCATCGGGCGGGATGGTGAGCTTCTCTTCCTCCTCTATGGTCGGTGGATGCTAACCTCCCTGGATTTATTATGTCACCCCATTCTCTGGTGGCATGCGATGACGTGGCGCCATCTCCTTATCAGCTAGCAAGATCCGGACGCCATCTTCAACTACTAGGTCTATGGACGCTGCCTTATTTTCCAGTGGCACCAGACGACATGCTGCCATCTTCTCTTCTACTGGAAATGGTCCCTGATGGTCTTTCGTGGGTCACCAGGTGGGCTCTGTTGGCCCATTTTTTCATCTAAAGTTGCTTATGGACTCCCCAGGATTCCCTATTCATCACTAAACCCACTGTTTTGGGTCCATTATATCCCGAATATATTACTCACTAAGAACCCATCATGTTTTAACAAAAGTTGGAGGGTCCATTCCATTTTCGACTGGACTGCTCCATCCATGTTTTCTTGATATATTGAGGGTTGTATAATGATTCAAAAACTCTTGAAATTTAACAAGAAATAAACCATAATTCATGATCATTTGAGAACATCTGTGTTTGAGGAATATTTGTTGTTCGTCGTTCATGATTTAGTGGCTTTCATCATCGCTAATTAGAAGTGGTCTCATACTCCAAGTTGTTGGCATTGTACTACTTTTCTAGAGCTTCGTCACTTTGTAATGTTGTTCCAATACCCCTCCCAATGATCCAAATAAATAGGAGAGGAGGAGGGTGTGTAATGCACGTGAAATTAAGGGGGTTCAATTAATTATGGAACCTTCCTAATTCCAATGGTGAGGTTATAAGAATGAAGGAAAGTCAATCCATTTAATTTCTTGACATGTAGTAGGCCCCACCATCACTACTCATCCATTGGAAGAAAGGAAAAATAAAAAAATAGCATTGTTATTTTATTAATCTCATTAATGTCGAAAATCTAACTTTTTCTCCCAATCCACTGTGGACATGTGAAGCCTCCAATAAGAGAATCCTAGCCCTGGAGATTCAACAGTGACCTGAGATTTATTATTCCAAGCGCCGATTCATAATATAGAAAAATGATTCTCTCTTTTTTACTGAACATACCTTAATAATGTTTAGAAATGAATTTTGGGCACACCAAATCTAGGAATTGCATTCCGTCAATTTTCACAGACTCATAATAATTCCATTTGAAAAAAAATAAATTGAAAAGCTAGTAATTTACATTCTTACCATCATAGGGCTCTTTCTCCCCGAAAGCCACAACATAGACGAAGGAAACAAATGGTGGTATTTAGCACGTATATGAGCCTCTCTCTCCCATGTGCTCTATTGGAGGTCCCTGTGCTGCTTGAAGTCACGTAGTAAAGGAATCAATCATCCATGAAGGACTTGCTCCTACGGATCCACAATCTCTACTGGAACCTCTGTAAAAGCCTTCCCATTATCAGTTTAGAGCTCCCCCAGTCAATAATGTGTCATGGATCATGCACATACCTCCTCAGCTATGAAACATCAAAAATACCATGAACCTAAATCATATGTGGGGGAAGATCTAGTTGATACATAATCTTTCCAAATATACTGAGAACATGAAAGGGTCCGACGAACATTGATGATAGATTTCCACCTCGGCCAAATCTCAGCAAACCTCATCGATGTGAGAACCATAAGAAGACAAGGTCTCCATTATCGAACTGTAAAGGTCTCCACCTCATATAAGAATAAGAATTATGTCTTTTCTGTGCCATCTTCATCCACTCCTGGATGATCTACAAATTTTCAGTGGTAGCCCATACAAACTCTAGACGCATAAGTGGTGACCCCGTGGGTCTTTCTAGCACAGAGGATATCTATAAGTTCAATCGTACAATACCTCAAATGACGTGATACCTATGGTGGAGTGGTAGATATTGTTATAGGATTACTCCATCATGGGAAAATGATCCTCCCAACTATGCCAAAAATCTAGGACACAAGCACGAAGCACATCCTCAAGTGTATGTGTTGTTTGTTCTATTTTCCCATCAGTATGTGGATGAATGGTGGTCCAGAAATGTAGCTAAGTCCCGAAGGCCTCCTGTAATCCCTTCCACTACCAGGATGTAAAATGAGTATCACGGTTAGAGAAGATCATTGATGGTAGTCCACGATGTCGTACAATATCATGTACGTAGTGGCACTCCATTCCCTCTACTGATCCCTGCTCTCTAATGGGTAGAAAGTGGGACGAATTTGTGGGTCAGTCAGCAATAAACTATATTGAATCATGTCCCTGGGATGTCTGGGGTAGCTCCGTCATGATGTCCATATAGATACCATACAACTTCCTATTTGGTACCTCTAGTGGCTACGCTAATCCTACTGAAACCAGACAATCTCCCTTCAATTGATAACAAGTGTGACATCAAGAAAAAAACTCTTCCAATTCTTTCATCAACCCTGGACACTTGTACTGACGCCGAAGGGCCTAGTACATATTCTCCACCCCATGAAATACCACCATAGTGGATGTATGGAACTCCCTCAACACATCTTCATATAGCACCACTGGTACCATGGTGCATCCTCAAAAGAGGATGACGTTCTATCCACCTTCATAAAATACATTTAGGTGCCTATCCTGAGGATATATGAGCAAGTACAGCCTCACAGTCAATGTCCCCAAGTATTTTTTCCCAAACTCACAGAATAAGTGGGGGAGTAACAATCATTAACGTGAGCTATCAAGCTTCATATTTACCCACAAATTATATTTGCAATGTGACTTGCTTCATTGTTGGCCAACATTATAACTGTAGACCAATCATCATATTGAGTGTGTCTCCTAAAATGTTCCCCTTCCAAGGAGTGTGCACTATCTCAATGTAATAATACTGGAGGATCTATACTCATCTTTATTGTCTCATGTTCATTTCGTTTTGTGAGAAGATATAAATGAAACTGCTATGAATAGAGTAGACTGTAAATCGTATGCCCATCAATTAGTGTAACCACATATTCAAGAAAAGTCCAATGCTCATAACTCCATGTCATGGGTAGCATAGATAGTCTCATGTTGTCTCAGATATCGTGAACCATAAGCATTAACTACTCACTCATGCATTATAAAACATCCATGCCTGGTCCCTGATGCATCACAGTAGACTATATACCCAACACCTTCTTCTGGTTGTCTAATGATAGGGGCACTCATCAGTCTCTACCTTAGTTCCTAAAAATTTGTCGGTATCTCTCCATCCATATGAAGGGTTGTCCCTTCTTCATCAATTCTGAAAAGGGTTCCACAACTCTGGAATAGTCGAGTACGAATCTCCGGCAGTACCCAACAAACACTAGGAAACACTGCACCTCAGTCACACTCTTGGGGGGATAGTAAGCTAGTACAACCTTTATCATCACTGGATCCAGTGCAACTCCAACCTATGAGATAACAAGTACTAGAATGTGGACCTCCCTTGTCCATACGATGAGCATTGAGTGTTTTACATAAATCTAGTTCTCTCAGATTGTATCCATTAAAATCTACCGATGATATACATGCTCCTACTCAATTGCTGAGTATACCAAGATTTCATCGATGAAGGCCACCACAAAGCGATCTAGGTGTATCTGGAAGATCATGTTCATGAGTCCCGTGAATATTTCATGAGCGCTGGTCTTGCTGATTGGCATCACCTTGAACATGTAGTGTCTATACCAACATATGAAAGCAGAATTCTGCACATCCTCATCTTGTACCGTAAGCTAATAATTTCTTGATCTGTGTTATAACATTGAAAACCAATAATTTCCCATCAGCTAATCAAATATATATTCTATCCTGATAAGAGGATACTTGTTCATTAGGGTCACCGGGTTCACGTGTCGATAATACATGAAAATCCTAAAACTCCCCTATGCCTTATGGGATAACCAAATTGTGGATGCCAATGGAGAAACAATGGTCCTTATAAACCCCTTCCACTGCAAGTCCACAACATGTACTTGTAACTATCAAAGTTCCAAAGGACCCATGAATTATTTTGGTGTTGATATAAATTCCCTCCCGGGGTATATGTCGATGTATAAGTCCACCTCTATGTGAGGATGTAGTCCCAAAACATCATTAGGGAAGACATCAACCTACTGGTCCACCACTAAAGGATAGGTCGGACTCACAACATCAAATGATCCATGGATAAGGTAATCCATCCAGTGTGTGATTGTTTTCTCCATCCTCTGTGTATGTCCATACTATGCTGCAAACATACCCTTCTCGCTAGTGAAGGAAAACCTAGTCACATTCTCGTGGACCCAACACAAATTACGCCTAATACAGTTAATGTAAGAATGGAATGTGGATAACCTTTCCATACACATGATGAAATTGTGAGACCTCAATGCCAATAGTATAAGACCCCTTCAGAAGATCTTAACTCCCAGAGAAAGCACACACTGCCTAAACTAGTGTGTTGTTGTCCAATATCTTCCCGTAGGAGCCTATAATCGTAAGGATCGAGCCAACTGCTCCACCGGAATCATCATGATCTGAATGAGGTCTATGGAAATAAAAGAATGTCTGGAACCTATGTCTATAATTACTGAAACAAGGATATTGTGTTCATATATCATACCTCTAATCATCTATAGAGTTTCATGGTCATAGGCCTCAACTTCCTAGAGCAGAGATCATCCCTAACTACCTAATCCATTTGGACGCAGTGGAACACCAGGAGTTGGTGGTGGTAGAACGTTGAATCCCCACCCACTTCCTACCGCACGACCTACTCCTCTGCTATATCTGCTTCCCAATGGACCTCATCGCTCAAACCTATTCCTCTTCCATGACTATCCCTTGACCATCTATAGGTTATCTTTATGATGGGTCAGGCAGTCGTGAGCCATGTGACCCTTCTCATCGCATTAGTAGTTGTTCATGCTCCGCATCTGTCCTCCTATGTCTTGTGAGCCCCACACCACTAAATCTATATCCATAGGTTGTCCATTAGATGTTTTGGCCAACATAGGCCCCTGCGTCATCTCTCTAATACCTACCATAGATGAGTCTACTATCTGATATCTAGTGGCGGCTCTCATTATTGGTGTTTACTCATCAATGAAGCTCTCCACCAAAAGCCCTTTCTCTAGAACAACAGCTTGTGTCTGAATGATGAGCAATAACATTGATTCTCTGATATCCTGCCAGAGACCCTACTCAAAGGATCATTCCTTGATGAAAGGGACACATACCATGTCGGTGGAGTAGTGGGAGAGATCATTGAACCTCACAGAGTACTGTGCCACGGTCATGCTTCCCTAATGTAAGTGAATTAACTCTTGTATATACACTGAGCATAGATTCATTGGGACACACTCTACCCTATAAAGGCCCTTGGTGTCTACCCAGGTGAGGATTTCCTTGTCGTGTAAATGGTGTGTCAGAATCTATCATCTATCAACTGCTCCATGGAAGAGACTGGAAGCTAGGATCACCATCAGATCAGATGGTGTCCAATTTAGGCGAAAATCTCTCGACATAGCCTCCAGACAGTCCTCAGTTTCCTGCAGATCTGTCTCGCCTCAGAACATCGGAGGACTCTGTCACCTATACTCATTTTATTTGATCAGTCTGCTTGAACCCTTTTCAAGTGGGGTTTGTAGCATCTTCTTCCAACATGTGGTGGTGCTACTGGTGCACCCCTGATGTTATTATATCCATATGGGGTCTCTACACCGAATCCCCATCACATGGTGGACCACCATCATGAACTATATCAAGAATCATGGATAGCTTTCTACATGGTGGAAACCTAAAAAAACATGTTCACCATAGTCAATAAGTTATACCTTGTTATCTGACTCAAAGAGACAATGAGAAAAAAAAGATTTTCCAAAAACACCCACAATCTGTATTTTCATGTATTGAGTCGGAAATCAAAATTTAGGGTCATGGTGAATGCATACATCGACCACCGCACCAAAACTGGATTCCCCAAACTGAAAAAAACACATAACACTTAACACTATTGCCCCATAAAAACGCCTAGAGTCCTAATTCATCCGTAGAACCGACTCCTCAAATACCATATTGTCATGACCCATCCCCCGGGGCTCGTGTTGTAAGTACCCCAAGTCATCCATCCATATGAAATGGTATTTATTCAAGACCTGAAGAGTAATGTCCCTATAACGATAATTCATTTCCATTTAACCTGTACAAACACAAAATCCAAGAAAACAACATGAATCAACCTTGAAGTAAACTGTTGTAGGAAAAAGTTTACTGAAAGTAAAGGTGGCCAAAATACAATCCCCATTATAAGTAAAAGTAAAAAAAAATTAAGATAAATATACTCTTGTATTTTCCATTAAGGATCATACATGAAGGGTAGGTACAACTCATGATCAGTATTCATTGTAGCATGTCACGTAAAATGGTCCACCTCTGAGCATCATCCAGTCCTAGCCCCCTGAACCTCCATCAATGTTGATGTCGTCTTCACAAGACAGAACAAGGTGAGGGAATATCCCATGAAAGGTTTAGTATAAAAATACACATTTGGGACCCTTAGACCCCCAATGGTCTCCCAACTATCTATAAAGGAAAAACCAAAAGCATGAAATAAAAAAAATCATGATGCAGTCATCAAATCTACATAGGTATATGCTCATACATATAGCATGGTTACCATGATATAATCATACCATACATGAGGAAACATAAGGCTCCATCCTTTTAGACATTTTCACATTTGATGCCCAAGGGAATAATAAAACAATGGTAACACCATGAAGGTAACACCATAATGGTAGAAGTACCATAAATGTACCTTCACAAATGTAACACCATGAAGGTAAAAGTACCACAAAGGTTAAGCCATGATGGTAAAATTACCAAAAAGGTAACACCATGAAGGTTACCCCATGAAGGTGAAATACTCAGCTCACAAATTGTATTAACTCAAGTACATAAGTACATATAATTATTCATAAATCTAGATCATCTTATTAATTTGAGGGGTTGTACTACTGATATAGAGAGGATTGATAGATGATGACTCACACTAGATCGCTAGGCACTGACCCACACAAGATCAATAGATCTTGACCCACAAAGATTAATTTGATGGTGACAGTGTGCTTCCACCTCCTTCACGACTGGATGGAGCCGACAAACTTCTTCCCTTACCATGGTTACAACTATGGCCTTCTCTGATAACAGCATGTGATGGCATGCCGTATTCTCCCCTTCCGCCACCACTGGTTGCCAGCAGTCATCTGTCGGTGACCGGGTGAGATCCAATGGCCCATTTTTTCAACCGAAGGTTCTAACAGACTCCTCAGGATGCCCTCTTCGTTGCTAAATGTTCAATTCCAGGTTCTATCCAGCTCGAATAAATTTCTCGCAAAAAACACATAAAATTTCCAAAAGCGCAGAGGGTCTACGCCTTGTTCATTTGGCCCATTCCCTCCATGGTATATTGATAGCAAGAGGGTCTTAAAAGTATTAAACATATTTTGAAATTAGAAAAAAAATAATCCCTTCCTCAAGATAATTGGAGAATGTCCGTGTTTGAGGACGAGTTAGTGTACACCATTCAGGATTCGGTGGAGCTCATCACCGCTCGCTGGAACCGGTCTCATCCTCCAAGTGGTTGACATCATGGTTCATTTCTTGAGCTTTGTTGCATAGTGAATTCATACCAATACCTCTCCACAATATCCATATAAATAATATAGGGAGAAATTGAGTAATGCATATGATATTAATGGGTTCATTTAATTAAGGAATGTTATTAATTCGAATAGTGTGGTTAACAAAAAAATAGATTCAATCCATTTTATGGCTTGACATGTCGTTGGTCTCGCCACCCCCACTCGTCCCTTAGACGAATGGAAAAATAAAAATAAAATTACATTTTTATTTTATTTTATTATTCTATTGAATGTCCAAAAATTAACATTTTCTCCCGACCATCGGCGGTCAAGGTGAATCCTCCATATAGAAAATCACAACATCGCGGATTCTACTGTGCCCTCAGATATTTTATTCCGATCACCAGTTTATATGATAAAAAAAATCCTCTCATGCATTTACAGAATGTACCATAAAAAATTATCAGAAATTCATTCTAGGAAGATCGGGCAACAGAATCACATTCCGTTAATTTTCAAAGACTCATAATAATTTTATATAAATAAATAAAAATTTACAAGAAAAATCCAGTTATTTTATTAAATTATGCATTTTATTACTTGGGATGTGTTAGAGCATTGATGCTCAACATTTAGATATGTGTATTCTATGAAAAAACACCATTACTTCTTCACCACCACATTAATACTTTTTCATTATAAATAAGAATAATATATCTCTTCAACTTGGAATCATAAAAATCAAATGCAATTTGAAATCAACTCAAGTAATTTTTATTGGATATATCTAGTATAAATATTTAAAGTACACAGTCATATTGTATGGAATAATCTTCTATCATCCTCAATGAAATCAGCTCGATTCCATTCAAAAACTAGATTTTAGTAAGAACTGATCCTCACTATTGGAATGTTATAAAAGTACTCTCCACCCAATAACATTTTTTCATTTGAAAGGTTGTCCTTCCATATAGAACTAATGTAATAAAAATGCCCTCGATATCCAAAAATTGGTTTTCTATCAATGAAATTAATGGAAATTGAGTTTCATTCCACATATTTTAAATGAATTATTGGTGGTTAATATATGATAATAACCCATCAAGGACACAATACAACATTAAGTGCCTTATCATGTTTCACGTAATCATATAGAGAACATTTGTGATGAATACTCCCTATGATCCACATCAAAATCTATGCATGTTTCCTTCCATGAAGGCACATGAACTATTTTGTACATCTCGTGAAGAGTGTGAAAATTTTCACTTATTACAGTATTTATAATAAAATATAGTTATGATTTTTTTCATAAAAAATTTATCCCTAATAGGATCACACCAACTGTCAAATATATCTTATATTTTTATTTATCATTCATTAAATATAAAAATCGACACATCGGATACCAACAACATGATCCTCAAACTGATCACCATCACATAAATTCCTCTTCAATTTCCCATTCAACAAAAATCCAAAGATGACAATCCATAAAATTCATATGACTATTATATAACATCCTATGCCCTATGTTAATACATTACTAAGTGACTAAAACCCAAAAAATTAAGTATAAATTTATACACTAATAATTTAAATGTTTTCCCTGAATTGGAAAAACCATCAGAGATCCAAAGGATATAGCATTTCGAGTGTCACACTACACTATGGATATATCTAATTATAACCCAAACTCCAATACATGTTTTTAGAAATTAGAGAAGACATATATTATCCCAATAAAGATTGTTTTGTAGCAAAACCCTTTAGGTATGTTATAAAAATATTTCCTTTCAAATATAAATAATTTTTGGAACAACTAACAATTTGCCCATCTGACACAATTAATGTGTGTGTGGGGACAACACCATTAATCAATGGTGAGACAATTTGCCTCTATTCAAGTGATATTTTACTAAATTGATGCAATATTATAATTACCACACACTATTATTCAGATATATAGTTCACTACCAGATGAATCACCTACAATATAGATACTACTACACTATGGTACCATCAATGAAAAAACAACTTCATGAAGAAATATACTAATCAAGGAATAATTCTTACATAGTATAAGTGTCCATTAATTAGTAAACACTCTATTAATCAGTATAATAATCCTAGGAATTCCTATTTGGAATCTCTATGAAGAATTTATATGTGTTTTGTAGTCCACAATCCCATAAAAATCATTGGAGTTCTCATCATCCCATTACAAGACACCAATTAACTATTAATAAAATATAGGTGATAAATAGATTATTTTATAACATTGGGCCTACAATTGGATAACATATAATATTATCATCATACTATTCAAAATCCATTTAGTTGAATCTCTTGTCTATGAACATCTAAAACACTTGAATCCATTCCATCCAATTGAATGTCATCTTGAAAAAGGATGGTTATACTCCCCTCATCCAAAGGGAATACGATTTAAGATAAAAATATATAGAACGTATCTTATTAAGGAACATATATGAATATAAGATTAAATCATGCTCAATATTTAAAAATTATTTAAATTTATAATCAGTAACAAAAACCTAAATATAGATGATCTCAATTAAATAGAAGTAGTAGGTGAAAAAAAGTCACCATTAGTGGAAACTATCCAACTAACAATGGATTTTTTAGGGGTTCCACCAAAATCTCCAAATACTAAACATAATACTTAGATAAAACAACTCACAATTATCCAATCTGGTATGAGTTTTAGTGAGGAGAGAATATTAATCATACTTTAGAAAACACATTATGATGTCTTTCCAATGTAAGTCACTATGAAAACACTCCACCCAGTTTTACTATAAATATCACATACCTAATACTTACTATGAAAAGGTGGTTTTAAATAGAAAATATCATTTTATTATCCATATTAGAGTAACCTTCTAGCCCTTTATTATCCATAAAATCACTTCTTGACTGAAACCACTTTTTTTAGTCGTACAATATTCAATACAGAAATCATAAATTTCAACACCATCCAGTGTATATGTCCTTACATGAAGCTACATAGGATATAATTATGTTAAATTTTTATGTTCCCCCATAGATATAGTGAATTGTTTAAATAAATCCCTACCCTAACAATACTAGCTAATAGAACCAAGAATAAATTTGGGTTTTAGGAAAACACGTAAATAGTTAAACAACTGCTTCTTCTGGTTCCCTACAAGAAACTCTCTAAACTAAATATGTGTAACCTATCATGATGTCTATATATATGATGCATATTAAATAGTCGTAAATATACACAATATAGTGATCAAGATCCTCATATGAAACGTTATGAGGGATAAAATCTCAATCTCCATGGATTGTTGTAATGTATTTTTTTTAGTTTTAGAAATCATAATATATTAATGGGTCACCCTGCTATATAGGAATGTCTATACATGAATATACATTTGTTCGATACAAAAGTATGATTAAAATGGAAACAATATCCATTGTCTCAAACAAATACTATATATCATAATGATTAAGATATATTCACTAACTTGTGTCGCCTCTATCTGCATAATAGATATAGTATAATCAATCTATAGATAGGCTCATCAAATATAGTAGGGAATAACCTATGATTTTAATCAATAAGACTAAATTATACTTAGATTTAAGCATCCTAAAATTGTAGTTACTTAATATTTTTCATCTAATTATCAAGAATAATGAATGATTATCAAGCATAATTTTACTATAGAACTCATTCAACATCAGTTATAATATAGTAGATGAGGGTTTCACACAAAAAATATGGTGACACATGTAGAATAAATCATGCATTTTTTTTTTGAAAAAACATAACTTATAATGGTTGAATATAATTATCAACTATAGTTTACAATTTATAGATCATGGTATATTAGAGTAAAAAATATGAGAGATAACATAGCGAACAATAAACCCTTGAAATAAATTCTATTGAATTATAAATTAAATAAAAATGTACTCAATTGAAGGTAAACATACTATATGAACCTATATTGGATTCTTCACGAGCTACTTTTATGGAGGCCTCAAAAAATTAATAATATGAATGAAAAAAATGAATTTATGAGGATATGAATAAATGTGGAGAAATAAATAGTTTACTCATTCTTGATTATTTCACATAATTTTATTATTCACTATGAATAGTTATTTAATTTTCCATGTTTCTGTGTTGTTTATTATAGTCTTAGTGAATGGGTTTGTGGGCCGTTTGTCCATAACTCGTTTCTATATAATTGAATTGTAACCCAAAAAACCTTAACACCATTTAACCAATATACCCAAACAATTACATATGTGACTACTAAATCCAAAAACCATTAATTGAAAAAACACATATTAATATGGTTCTGATATGACCTTACATACCATGATCCATCTTAAGGTAGACATAAGATTTATGTGTCATAACATTCTTTCTAATAATATTTGAGTTGGTGTAAAATATCATCAAATTGTTATAACCCATATTATTAGAGGCCATATCCTATATCAACATTCAAAAAGAATATCTACAATACACTAAAAGGATAAGAACTATAGTAGGATTCATATATATGATCAATTAAGCATTATAAAAATAATGTATGAACAATCTTATAAAAATATATAATCAAAAGGGAAAAAATAAACTGAATATCCATCATGACAATGAAACTAGATGATTAAATATGTGAGAATTATCCTCTGGTCTACGAGTAGACAAGACAATATATCAATTTATAATAATATCTACCCCAATCAAACACCACAATGGAACATTATAAATCATTATATGTATCGTAGTATCTTACCTGATCTTGACACATTAGATCCAGTTCCATCAAAACTATATTTGATGATATGAATCTTTATTGTAGACACATCAGGTGTGGGCACATTTCCTATATAAGGGTTATTGTATTCATAACTAGTATTTTTCACTAAAAACAACCAATATAATAAAAAATACAATATGTAATTTAAAAAACTATGAAATTGACAGTATCATTGAAAATAAGAATGAATGATAATATATATATTCTCACCAACATGAATCCCTATGGGTTAAAATAATTCAAAATCACTGGTGCACTAATAAATAATTTTATTCATTTATCCATTAATTATAGGTTTTCTGAGTACCAAAATCTCTATAATGACTAATGTGATCATCCTAGATGGATTTTATACATTAAATACAGTAGAATGGATCCTATATGATCATAGGTTGTGAAGTATTTAAATTACACAGGCCTCCTTTATTCTACATTCTATTGGAAATAAAAATGCATTGTCCACTCCTCTATGAGAATGGAAAATAGTTATGGAACTATGATGATCGAACAATCACAAGTTCCAATACAATGTATCCTTTTAAAATACAAATAGAGATATTTTTTAATTTAACCATGTATATATTTCTCCATTGGTTCTCGAATACAGTGACCCTAACCACTGAGGCTAGGATCTAAGTCACATAACATTATAGAAATTAATGATTTGAATCACTCAATATGATGCACATATAATGTAGTGGAATAAAAAATGATTATAGAACCAACAAATTTATGGGAGATAGGTATTGAATATAACACCCTATGATTTTTGAAATATTTATATTTTATTATAATTCATTACAATATCTTCTATTACATGAGTATTTGGGTCACAAAAAACTATAATATACTATTAATATCCTTATTTAATCATGAAAATTATAATGTATATATTAAAATTTTCTATTTTAATAGGATGTATAGAATAAAAAAAAATTATAATGGTTTAGGTAAATAAAATGTATTGAGAGTTGAGTACTTAATTTTGATTGTCATTGTAGGCTTTATGATAAATTAAATTCGGCCACAAAACATAACTGTAATTAATAAAATATCTTCAATATTTTGAATCTGTGTGAATTTTTGTTATATAATGGAGACAGTATAATTTATTTTTAATTATTTTGTAAAAAGTAAATATTAATTATTGTGGTTAAGGATAATACAACACTTTATGTGTTATACACTAATAAATTAAAATTAATTTTCAAAAAATATTAGATATTTTTATAAAAAATTTCACTCCATATTTATATTGTTCGATTCTAAATTATATAACAATTCACCTTTTTTATAATTAAAAAATAAATTACCAATGTAAATAAAAAGTGTCTAGATACCATCGTTAAAACTGAAATTGTAAATTTGAGTGAACATATAAATTAAGGGAATAACATGTATAAAATTGTGTTTTTTTATGTTTATAATAATTGATAGAACATATCAACCATCCAATATTTTTTTTAAATTTCATGATGGAAATTACTTGAGAGTGACATCTCATTATTGAATGGTTTTAGATTTTTATAAAGTCCAATCTACCTGAATTACAGATGGCCACCTCTTCCACTAACATCTTCATACTCCATAGACAATTTGGATCAAGAAATACATTTCTAAATTATTTCATTAATAACATAATTAAATCCTAGAGGGCATGGTTTTAATATTAAACCTTGTTAAAATGGCATTTGTTGCAATCTTATGGAGGTAAATCAAAGAAGATATATTGTTTTCTACCGCTCATTTTTTTTCATTTTCCACTATAATGAAATATTATTCAATAATGGTGATAAAATAATGAGAATCTCTCATATAATAAGATTTAAATATGATAATGTAATAAAAATAAACAATACCATTAAGAATTAAATGGAAAACAAAACATTTAATCATGTATACATAATACTAATACATCACATGTTGATATAATCATTTTCTATTTCCACCTCTTATAACAAGAGATAATGAAGGTTTTAATTTTTAGTATTATAATTATAAGTTCATTTTAATTCAAAAATTATAATATCATATCTTAATTATTACATTTCAATCCTTTAGAAAATGATAGTGTCATCCATGCATACATGTGGACTACAACCTCCAAAAAATGAAGTGAAAATTTTTTCATTTTATTTTTATGTTGATGGTAACAGGGGTATATTTAGAAAATTGAAATGAAACATATGATATAAAATTTTTCTGTAAAATGGAATTAATATGTACCATTATATCATTACATTTTTCAAATAAAAGAAACATCATTCATGCATATGTATGGTTTACCATCTCCATGAATGGTGTAATTAATACTCTATCTCAAACATTTTTGTACTAATGAATAAAATACACAATTAATATATATGATATTAGTATCATTGTTATTTTTCTAATGATTATGGAACTGTTATCCATGTAAATGGATAGGAAATAACAAACTAGAAAATAAATTAGAAATGATTCAGTTATTCATCAAAACATGAATTTAATAAGGAAATTGTTAATAAATAAGTAATAAAATGCAATAGATAAATCATATATGGTATGATATATTTTAATATAGTTCTAGAATATATTTATAATATTCTTATATTATTTATACTGGTGTTTAAACTATGTATAAAGAATGTCAATTAATGTGGTAAGGGATTTCATGTCTATTTTATTTCTAGGAGATATATTCTATATTTGGTACTCATTTTTATGGTATATATACACCCCCTATGAAATATAATATCATTTTACTCTTTATTTTAATGATATTTAATGTTTCAAATTATTTATGCCCTTATGGGGGATATTATTTATAGGATACCAATGTTGTAGAGGAATTATGTTATATATTCAATATTTAATCATGTAGTATATTTTTAATTTTAAATGATTATATATTGGGGCTAATTTATAATATAAATAATGAAAATTATTATCCTCTATTTATTTTAATAAATACCATTTTTCCTTTCATTATTTTTATATATGAACTCCACTATTAAGAAGATATTTTTATTAAATATTGTTTTTATTTTATTCTTAATTTTTAGTCTGTTTTCTCAAATACCCTTGTTTTATAAAAAGGATTCTTGGAATGTTTTTAATATTATCCAATTATCCATTAATGATTTTTTACCCATTTTTTACTTTTTGGTATATATTATCAAAGTAATCTTCTTTTTTTCTCTAACAAATGATATCATTCATTTTTTCTAAAAAAGTGAAATGAATATTTATTTGAAATTAGTATTATATTAACTCTACATACCACAATCATACCTTACCAATGATATAAAACAACAATCACAAGTTTAAATGTTTATTTTGAAAAAAATATTCTTCAACATTTGTGACTTTTGTATATTTTAATTATGTTTTTTTGAAGTGGAAAAGGAATTTTAAAAAAAATTATCCATGTGAAATTTTAATATCTTTTTCCATGTAGGATGACATATTTTGATTATAAAAAAAATTATTATGGAAAATATCCAAGGATAGAATCATTATTCTTTCTCTAAATTATTTAAGATTATGACTACAAATTTTTATGAAACATATTACTTTCTTATGGGAAATGATATGGTGACATGTTTACGAATCATGTTTTTTTCATGGGTTATTCAATAATTAAATTTATAAAAAGCCCAATTCCCATACATGGGATATTATATGATGAATTTTTTATAATCTTATTAATAAATATGTATGGATTATGTGATGGGTGGGAACTATATCCCGTTCCAATACATTGGTTAATGATTAATGTTCCACGAGCAAAAAGTGGGCACATGAGAATATATCCCAATCCTGAAAGAGAGTTCATGAAATGTTATCCCAATCATAAAATAGTTTTCCCTAGGGGATATATTAGGACCAATGATTCTACATGATTAGTTATCCAAGTACATTAATATCATGAATTTATTAGTGGAAAACATTGACATATGATTTTCAATTATTATGTGTATTCAAAATATATATGCAAATTTGATTCTATCATGGATTATGTTTTTTGTTCCTTTTAATATTATGTCCTATAAACTAAAAATATATTTCAAATGAGACAACTTTAATAACAATGTTATTAAGGGTAGGATTTTCAATTATCATTCTTAGTATTTTATACCATTTTTATGAAGTAATATAAATATCAATCTTTATTTCCATAACTATGAATTGCAGTTCACCCTTTGTTGTGATTCATTTTACTTGGTTTTGAAGAAAGGTATTCTGAATTATGTGAATAAGAAGGTTCTATTTAAGATGAACCCTTTGTTTATGTATCAATGTTTCTAAAGGAATTATGGTAAACAGATAATTTTTTTGATTTTTTTGTTA
The DNA here is from genome assembly GCA_963277665.1 of Viscum album. Classification (NCBI taxonomy): domain Eukaryota; kingdom Viridiplantae; phylum Streptophyta; class Magnoliopsida; order Santalales; family Viscaceae; genus Viscum; species Viscum album. The sequence goes on from OY728146.1 coordinate 554,236,472, forward strand.
TGTAGTGAATATTTATCTATTAATATGTACTATTTTGTTATGGAAGTTAAGGGTTTCTATGTTGAACCTCTATATTTTATGGTCATCATACACAGACCTTATGATCATTATCATAGATCATATTTCAAAATACTTTATAACTAATCCTGAAAACAGACATGTATAACTGAATAGTTTTCTCTATTTTTATCCATGGGAAAATATTTCCCTGATAAAATAACTAAATATCTTAAATGGTGACATAATGAATATTCATGAGGAATGGATGGTGGTAAGGACCCATAATAGGTTGTACCCTATGAGGATAACCATATTGTACATTTTGGGGAAATGCATGTTCCACACCCATGATGGGATATGTTGTACAAGAGAAATTGAACGAACATGCCTCTAATATCCATAATCTAGGAATCGATAACATCATTCATGTGTAGGAAGATAGTCTTAGAATGTGTGATTGTATGTAAATTTTTTCCAGTGGATATTCATTAGCATTAGATATAGATAATAGATTAATCAAGGGTTAGGTAGGCCTTGACAATTTTTGTGAAACTAAATACCACCCATGGATGTGGCCTACTAATTCCCCAATGTTACCAAATTTTAGTATGACCCTCATAATTCACCACATTGGTGGAAAACCAGCCATTGGATGGAAACTATTAAAATGAGACACAACACCATTATCACATTGGGTCTACCTCTTTAAAGGAAGCATGAATATTTCATCATCATATTTCACTATCAATAATGGGATACAATTGTTGTTAGTGGAACACATCACCAGAGATAAATTATATCCATTCTCCTGTTCTAGCTATCATGAACATCTTCATTGTGAAAATTTCATCCTCTCAAGCATATGAAATCAATTTCACAGTATAAGGCCCCGGCCTTACACCTTAATTAATATTTAATTAAATGAATAATTGACATTGAGGATCTTTTCAAGTTTAGAGTTTTAGAGAATTAGTACATAACTATTACATCTCAATAGATTACAAAGTAGAAACTTTTACTATGTTTCCATAAAAGAAAAACTCTTAAAAAGAAACATGTCCAGTTCCATGTTTTAGGTTGCATGAATTTCCCTTGATCCCATCCTTGACCCTATTCCACGTTAAGTCATGTGAAAAACATTTCAAAAACAAGGGATTAGCATAAAAAACTCATTAACGGATACACAAAGAATGAAAACTGTTATTATTTCAAAACAACATGTTAACCATGTATACTTTATCAAAGTAATACTTTTCACCTTTTCGAAGTAGTAAAAAAACTCTTTACTGAATAAAAGTTCATTACTTACCCTTATGTGACCATAAGGTTACCATAAAACCCATATAAAGATCACATAACATATAAAGGTAACTTGGGACATAAACATACTTAAGTGGAATAACCATAAGGTCGACTTCAACACATATCACTTAATTGAATTGTCAAATCGTCCAATATCCATACATACTTAATGGAATAGCCATACGACCGACTTCCATACCCAATACATTGGTAGTTATAATGTAACTACCCGTCCTGGTATTCACGGCACCACCCGTCATATGGTTTATCACGTAACCACCCATAAAATGTCCAAGTACCATTATAAAATTATAACACATAAATCCAATATAAAGGAATGATAACATTTCCACATTTCAATCACAATATATCATTTAAATATATTGAAAAAATAGAATCCTTTATCAAAACCATTTTCAATTCCAAAATACATAAAAGAGTATATGGTATTTATTTTATTTTAAAAACATTACAGCTTGTTGAGAAGCCAAAGATCAAATAATACTTGCGGCAGCGGAAAAGGTCCTTGTCACCGCGTACATTAAAAGAAACATTCCTTTTTGTCATTTAGTAAAACGCTTCGTAGAAAAAGTTTCCTTTTGTTTAAAAGTAAATGTCAAAGGGGGTTTATACACCATATAAAAGAAAGTAGTGTATAAAACGAAATATGCCTCAATGAAAGGAGATTGAGACGAAGTCCCTTACAAAGATGGTATCCTTGGTTTAAGGATAAATCTATTACATAATTATGTGTGACAAACGAATACACCAAATATAAGTGGGTATTAAGTGTAAAAAAATTAGAGTTTATTCACACATATTCATAGAATGACATATTCAAGGAGTATAAGTTTATCCCAAAGAATCAAATTTGGGTTAATAAGTTCCCTTGCAAAAATTTGACAGCCTAATGGAACCACTACAAAATTCAGAAAATGAGTTGATTAGAGATTAAAGGGTATCTCATCACATGGAAATAAAATTTAAATCTATAAGGATATAGAAGAACATATCCCAACGTAATAGTATGTGAATTAAAAGACATAACAAAAGAAGTCTTTTAAAAAGAGGAGGGTGAAAGGTTCCCTTACCGACATGGGTATCTTTCGAAAAATACACCCCGTTAAAGAATGACAATACAACATTGATGCAAATACTCATAAATGAATGTATATTACACAATGAGTAAAATAATGGGAATTAAATTCACCACTCAAAAGAAATTGTGGAAAATGTATCATAAATCTCACGGGAATAAAAGTGAGATGAAATATCCCTTACGAAAACTCGGTAGCGTAACAACTCCACTTAAAATCTTCTAAAATGGATTGATGATATAAAATAGGTTCTCTCATCATATGAACATAAAAAGTAAAATAGGAGTAATATAAAAGAACATCCCAATCATAATAAAGATGATCTTAAAAGGAATGACATAAATGAGTGTACTTAAAAAGAAAGAGAGGAGTGGGATCCCATACCTCGTGTCCAACTTGACTCGATCGTTATTTAACATCCTTAATAATAAACTTGAGTTAATTTCTACATTCTTAAGAACTTTTTTTAAGTTCATTATTCCTTTTATATCAATTATTGACATGGTATAAACATTATGTAATCATTTAATTTAATAATGTTTGTTTTGTCGATATTTGGTTCTTAAGTCATAAGTGTACTTCTTACAATTACATGTTGTTCATGTTGTCAAAGGTTCATTATATCCAGAATTATATTCATGATTTGTTTATCATATATATCATATATATCCATAATATACATGTATTATATATTATTACATAATCATTTAGAGGTACGAAATGAAATGCACCGTTCATGGAGACGGTAAGCCGTATGTACGTATGAACGCTACATTCATTTCTATCTCATAATTTAATGGAAAGAAAATAATAATGATATAAAGTTATATTATAATTCCATTATAACATCATATATAATAACTTTAAATTCATCCTTTATAAGTCCCACATATGGCATTAACGAATCAAATCACTTTGATGGGGCGATTGTCTGCACTTCCCAAAATGAAGATATCGCGTTTACCCATAATGGAAACCATAAAAGTATGTAATAAATGAAAAATAAGTAAGCATAAATAAACCATAAACATATTATATATCATATATAAATATAGTGACATCTTAATGGCCACCTTTTAAGGTGTTATATTAGTGTTGAACAATCATCATTTCGTGAGGCAGAAATTCGCCATCCACAGAAACAGTATCTTATTTAACCATTAGATGAAGGTGTGTGTATGTGTAGCATGAATATTTATTATAAAAACATCCTAGTATATTTAAGATACTGGATTTGTTACAAATTAATGGAATAAAAAGAGTTTAGGGGATTGGAGAAGCAAAATAAAAAAAAGGACTCAAGTGAAGACATTACCTTAAAATCGGGTAACTCCCTTTCGATTGAACCAAAAGGGTTTCTTGAAGATCTTCCTGCCTAAGTTAAGGCTTCTAGGATTATGAGAGGGATGTGTAGAGACAAACGTATCAGATCTTGTCCTAACCAAAGGCTTGAGAGGTGTGGGTAAGGTGGTAGAGGTGGGGGCCTTTTATAAGAGGAGAGGAGGGGCACTCTTGGAAAAGTATAAAATGTTACTTTATTTTCAAATGATTTTCCGATTTTAAAAGGACCCACATTGATATAATTCTAGGATAAGGTGATAAGGGTTCGAAATCCACCCATCCAATAGACTTTGGACATGTGTAATTCTTAGAATTTACATTATCTTTCCATTTTATTTAAATCCTTTATTAATTAGGTAATCGCTGCATCATCATGATTTCATAAATAATTTAATATATATAATGTATAAATATTATAAAACAAATATAATGATGTATGAAATATTATTAGATTTATAATAAATATATATAGACAAAAATATGACTTGTATAACCCCATTTAACAATTGTTTTAGTAAAACATCTAATGTTTGGGTCTTTTTTATTTTAACTTTAAATAAAAGGCATAAATATCATTATCATACCCATGTGGCTCCATGGGGTACCAAAAAATCGACCCATGAGTTGTATTGGTCGGCCATAACTCATCCAATAGGGTTAAGACAAGTGTCAATATATTTTCATTTTATTATAATATCATTTTCCCTTAAAACACACTAATTACCTTTAATCGTGATTAATAAAACATAAAAGTTACTCTTCATCAAATATTATTTTCATCCCATTGAACCACATTTTATATAAAAATTAAAATAATTTAAATTGGATTTGTGAAATTCAAATCACAGAAGTGGTAAAGTCCCATTTAAACGAAAAATCAAATTTTGTAACCACCACTTTGTGGTTTCACTATTCATCAAAAATTAAAGTTTTTCAGAACAATACCAAAAATTTACCCTAAGATATATTTGATATTCCTAATTCAAAAATGATGTCTATTTTACCAAATTCATAACAGATAACTTGCATTAATTAATGTTATAATTAATTCCCGCAGTCAGAGCAAATTGCGTGTTTTTATGAAACAATAAGTATCAAAAGATTAACACTAGTTTATGTCCAATTTCAAAGTGAAATTAATTCCAATGACCACTATTGGATTAAATAGTAAAAATATATTCTAATTTTAATTAAAAGAAAATCCAGAAGATAATCTAATCATATAAATAAATTAGATTAAAAAGAGGTTTTGAATTAAAATACAACATTTTTCACTATTCAATAAAAATTGAACTTTTTCGGAAAAATACCAAAAATTTAAACAATGTAAATTTTGATGTCCCGATTATAAATAAGAATTTTATTTTGTCAAATATAACTCATAAAATTGTCAAAAAGTAGATTTAAAATAGGCTCGCCTTCAAAAGGCGGTTGATCGACCTTTTAAAGAATATTAGAATGTCTACGCTTAAAATTGGATTCATTCACAATTTTAATCCTCTAACATTTATTGTAAAGAGTAAAAATATTTGACAAACATATATAATCATTTTTTAGTTAGTTCTATTCATTACCGCCATTATAATGGCTAGGCCTTAACTACCATTAAAAATAATATTATTTTATTATTAGAGTGCAACGTAAGATTCCCAAGAAACTCGTTGTTGCGTATTGGGTACGCCATCGAGCATAAAATCCCCTTTAAAGTAATATTAATATTTTATTTACAAATATGGATAAATAAAAAAATGTCATATTATTTATTTACCTGGGGTGTTACATCCTTCATCCCTTTTTGGAATTGCATCCTTGCAATTTTAAAATTGAGCTTGGAAACATCCTTGAATGTCCCACATCGGAACAACAGTCGGTAAAACAATCACATTAAAATAAAGAAAGATAAGTACAGAGGTCACCCGAGTTAACCCATACTAGGATTCCATGTAGGAAAACATGGACATGGAGGAGAAAACATAGGGTCATATTCTGATGGAGAGTGATAGAAAACATATTTAGAAGAAAGTTAACCACAAGAAAATCACAAACTTGTGATGGATAAAATGGTATTTGATTCCCCAGTAGGAAAAGTTAATAGACAACATTTTTGTTTTAAGTTACTTTTTATTGAGGTATTTATTTTTGAGCTTAACTAAATCATAATGAAACATACTTACTTGTCATGTAGACTTTCAACTTTTACTATATTCCTTAATCAAACTCATATTTTCTCCAAAAGACAAGTATTTAAGAAGACTTGTTCACATTAAGATTACTATAATCAACTTCTATAGAATCACCTAATCCTCAAAAGAGAACTATATAATTCCCATGTCATTATAATTTACGAAAAACCAAAAACAAAATGGTTAGTACAAGATCAGATAATCTAGAAAAGCATAACCCTTTATAAAAAGAAAATCTATTCTTAATCTCCAAAATTTGTGCAACAAAACAAAAAGTTCAACGAGGACCATTCGATAAACAATTATCCATAAAATGCATCAAAGTAAACCAAACCAAGATTGAAACCAAAATATTTTATGGATTTAATCACATAGTTTCCAAGGTACAAATTAACTTTTATCTCCAAATAACATCTGTTGCTCTTAAATTCTCATATTGAAAATTAATTATCCTAATCACATTTCCTCCATGATTGGTTAATAATTTACATAGATAACCCAAAAATAAACTTACTCTTGATTCCTAAAATCATCGAACTAAAAAGAATTAGTTAAACTAACCAGGGACTTCACGTAGTCCAGTGATATGCGATAAATATCAGTCGCACTTTGGTTGTGGGTTCGATTCCTGCAGCATTGTCTGACGCGATGAGTTTTCATACAGTTTGCGTGTTTTCCATTTTCCAAAACTATATAATTCGTAAAACATTACCCAAAACGAGATAAAATCTTCAAAAATAATCATAATATAATTTAAACTCGAGTTTTTCTCATTCCTTTCATTTTCCATAATAACATATAATAACCCATAATTACCTCAAAAGTAAGGATCATATAACCTCTAATGGTTACCTTAATAATTATTACATGAACTTCCACATCGATTGGTCATCTCGTATATGATGCATTATAGAACATACCAAGGTTCAAGTGGTTGATCATGACTCCTTGATAGTTGGTTAAGAACAACCACGAGTTTCCTCCTTGAATCCCCCATTTTATCAAGTATCTTAATCAGAGAACCACCACAGTTTCCTTCAAACCTCTTGTCTCTTTGGTGCCTGCTAGATCCATCCATTCACTAAAAACAAAAAAATGTCAGTGTGAGTATATCAACCAAACCATCATGTACTAATGAAGAAGGTAAACACTAAGATACACTTACTCATTCACTTTATCTAAAACATGGACTCCTTCTGAAATCCTAACCATTATGGTACTGTCACTTATTCTTAGAGAATACCCTAACCTCTAAAGTTATCTAAACCGACCTATGATACCAACTATAAGGCCTCGACCTTAAAACTTACTTAATATTGAATTAAATGAATAATTCACATTGAGGATCTTTTCAGGTTTAGAGTTTTAGAGAATTAGGATATTACTATTACATCTCAAATGATTACAAAGTAGAAACTTTTACTAAGATTCCATAAAATAAAAACTCTTAAAAAAACATGTCAAGTTCCATGTTTTAGGTTGCATGACATTCCCATGATCCCATCCTTGACCCTATTACATGTTATGTCTTGTGAAAAACATTTTAAAAACTTGGGATGAGCATAAAAAGCTCAGTAAGGGATACACAAAGAATGAAAACTGTTAGTTTTTTAAAACAACAATTAAACCATGTATACTTTATCAAAGTAATACTTTTCACCTTTTCGAAGTATTAAAAAAACTCTTCACTGAATAAAAGTCCATTACATACCCTTCTGTAACCAAAAGATTACCATAAAACCCATATAAAGATCACATAACATATAAAGGTAACTTGGGACATAAACATACTTAAGTGGAATAACCATAAGGTCGACTTCCACACATATCAGATAATGGAATAGCCATTCGTCCAACATCCATACATACTTAATGGAATATCCATACGGCCGACTTCCATACCCAATGCATTGGAGGTTATAACGTAACCACCCGTCCTAGTATTCACGGCACCACCCGTCATATGGTTTTTCACGTAACCACCCGTAAAATGTCCAAGTACCAATATAAAATTATAACACATAAAACAAATATAATGGAATGATAACATTTCCACATTTCAATCACAATATATCATTTAAATATATTGAAAAAATAGAAACCTTTATCAAAACTATTTTCAATACCAAAATACATAAAAGAGTATATGATATTAATTTTATTTTAAAAACATTACGGCTTGTTGAGGAATCCAAAGATCAAATAATACTCGCATCGGCAGAAAAGGTCGTTGTCACCGCGTACGTTAAAAGAAACATTCCATTTTTTCGTTTAGTGAAACGCTTCGTAGAAAAAAGATTGATTTTGAATAAATGTAAAAGTCAAAGGGGTTTATACACCATATAAAAGAAAGTTGTGTATAAAACAAAATATGCCTCAATGAAAGGAGATTGAGACGAAGTCCCTTACAAAGACGGTATCTTTGGTTTAAGGATAAATCAGTTACATAATTATGTGTGACAAACGAATACACCAAATATAATTGGATATTAAGTGTAAAAAAATAAGAGGTTATTCACACATATTCAATGAACGACATATTCAAGGAGTATAAGTTTATCCCAAAGAATCAAATTTGGGTTAAGAAGTTCCCTTGCAAAAATATGACAGCCTAATGGCCTCACTACAAAATTCAGAAAATGAGTTGATGAGAGATAAAAAGGGTATCTCATCACATGGAAATAAAATTTATATCAATAAGGATATAGAAGAACATATCCCAACATAATATTATGTGAATTAAAAGACATAACAAAAGAAGTCTTTTAAAAAGAGGAGGGTGAAAGGTTCTCTTACCAACATGGGTATCATTCGAAACATACTCCCCGTAAAAGAAGGACAATAAAAAATTGATGTAAATACTAATGAATGAAAGAATATTACACAATGAGTAAAATAATGGGCAGTACATACACCACTCAAAGGAAATTGTGGCAAATGTAGCATAAATCTCACGGGAATAAAAGTGAGATGAAATACCCCTTACGAATACTCGGCAGCCTAACGGCGCCACCTAAAAACATCTAAAATGGATTGATGAGATAAAATAGGGTCTCTCACCATATGAACATAAAAAGTACCATAGGAGTAATATAAATGAGCATCCCAATCATAATAAATATTATCTTAAAAGGAATGACATAAAAGAGTGTACTTAAAAAGAAAGAGAGGAGTAGGATCCCTTACCTCAGGTCCGACTTGACTCGATCATTCTTTAACGTCCTGAATAATAAATTTGAGTTAATTTATACTTGATTAAGAACCTTATTCAAGTTCATTATTCCTTTTATATCAATTAATTACATGTTATAAACATTATGTAATCATTTAAGTTAATAATGATTGTTTTTTCGATATTTGGTTCTTAATTTAAAAGTGGACTTCTTAAAATTACATGTTGTTCGTGTGGTCAAAGGTTCATTATATCCATAATTATATTCATGATTAGGTTATAATATATATCATATATATCCATAATTTACATGTATTTTATATTATTACATTATCATTTAGAGGTAAGAAATGAAATGCACCGTTCATGGAGATGGTAAGCCGTATGTACGTTTGAACGCTACATTCATTTCTATCTCATAATTTAATGGAAAGAAAATAGTAATGATATAAAGTTATATTATAATTCCAGTATAAAATCATATATAATAACTTTAAATCCATCCTTTATACGTCCCACATATGGCATTAACAAATCAAATCACTTTGTGGGGGCGGTAGTTTGCACTTCCTAAAATGAAGATATCGCATTTACCTATAATGGAAACCATAAAGTTATGCCATAAATTAAAAATACAGATGCTTAAGTAAAACATAAACCTATTATATATCATATATAATTATAGTGACATCTTAATGAACACCTTTGAAGTTGTTATATGAGTGTTGATCAATCATCGTTTCGTGAGGCAAAAATTCGCTATCCACAGAAACAATATTTTATTTTACCATTACCTGAAGGTTTTTGTATATCTAGCTTTAATCCTTATTATAAAAACATCCTAGTATATTTAAGATACTGTAGTTGTTACAAATTAATGGAATAAAACGAGTTTAGGGGGTTGGAGAAGCACAATAAAACAAAAGGACTCAAGTGAAGACATTATCTTAAAATCGGGTAACTCCCTTTGGTTTAAACCAAAAGGGTTTCTTGAAGAGATTCCTGCCTATGTTAAGGATTATAGGATGAGGAGAGGGATGTGGAGAGACAAAAGGATCAGAGCTTCGCCGATCCAAATGCATGAGAGGTGTGGGTAAGGTGGTAGAGGTGGGGGCCTTTTATAAGAGGAGAGGAGGGGCACTCTTGGAAAAGTATAAAATGTTACTTTATTTTCAAATGATTTCGGATTTTAAAAGGTCTCACATTGATATAATTCGAGGATAAGGTGATAAGGGTTCTAAAGCCTCCCATAAAATAGATTTTGTACATGTTTAGGTCTTATAATTTACATTATCTTTCCATTCTATTGGAATCCTTTATTTATGAGGTAATCGCTGCATCATCATGTTGTCATTAATAATTTAATACATATGATTTATAAAACTTATAAAAAATATCATGATTTAGGAAATCTTTTTAGCTTTCTAATTAATATTTATAGACAAGAATATAACTTGTATAACCCCATGTAAACATTGTTTTAGTAAAACATCTCATGTTTGTGTCATTTTTATTTTAACATTAAATAAAGGCACAAATGTCATTATCATACCCAAGTGGCTCCATGGGGTACAAAAAATCGACCCATGGGTTGTATTGGTCGGCCATAACTCATCCAATAGGGTTAGTACAAGTGTCAATATATTTTCATTTTATTATAATATCATTTTTACCTTAAATCACACTAATTACCTTTAATCGCGATTAATAAAACTTAAATGTTACTTTTCATCAAAAATTATTTTCATCCAATTGAACCACATTTTACATAACAATTAAAATAATTTAAATTGAATTTTTTAAATTCAAATCACTGAAGTGGTAAAGTCCCATTTAATCGAAAAATCAAATTTTGTAACCACCACTTTGTGGTTTCACTATTCATAAAAAATTAATGTTTTTCAGAAAAATACCAAAAATTCAACCTAATATATATTTGATATTCTGATTTCAAAAATGATGTCTATTTTACCAAATTCATAACATATAAGTTGCATTAATTAAGTTTATAATTAATTTCTGCAGTAAGAGAAAATAGCGTGTTTTTATGAAACAATCAGTATCAAAAGATTGACAATAGTTTAAGTACAATTTCAAAGTGAAAATAATTCCAATGACCACTATTTGATTAAATGGTAAAAATATAGTCTAATTTTACTTAAAAAACAATCCAAAAAATAATCTAATCATATAAAAATATTATATTAAAAAGAGTTTTTGAATTAAAATACAACATTTTTCACTATTCAATAAAAATTGAACTTTTTCAGAAAAATACCAAAAATTTAAACAAAGTAAATTTTGATGTCCCGATTCTAAATAAGATTTTTATTTTGACAAATATAACACATAAAATTGACAAAAAGTTGATTTAAAAGAGGTTCGCCTTCAAAAGGCCGTTAATCGACCTTTTAAAGAGTATTAGAATGTCCACGCTTAAAATTGGATTCATTCACATTTTTAATCCTCTAACATTTATTGAAAAGAGTAAAAATATTTGACAAGAATATATAATCATTTTGTAGTTAGTTCAGTTCATTCCTGCCATTACAACGGCTAGGCCATAACTACCATTTAAAATAATATTATTTTATTATTAGAGTGCAACGTAATATTCCCACGAAACTCGTTGTTGCGTATTGGGTACACCATTAATCATAACATCCCCTTTAATGTAATATTAATATTTTATTCACAAATATGGATAAATATAAAAATGTCATATTCATTATTTCGCTGGGGTGTTACACACAACTTCAACTGTGATGGGGTTGAACCTTATCTTGTGAACCACTATCCCCATAAGGTTCCAAATGTTTCCTGACACCATATCAAATTTTGGGACCCCAACTGACATATTCCCATACATTCTACATCCAAATTTATTCCCATCATATCACCCTGTTGTTCATTGGTTCTAGGGCCAAAACTAATCACCAGAACACAGTGTAAAGAGACAGAGAGATAGTTTAAAGTGGTGAATGATAATTCATGGAGAGAGAATTGAAATATATGAATACACCAGACACCTTGATTTTAATTCATTACATATAGAAAGGTTATATATTTCATTAAATTGAGGATTATTTCAAACATGTTAAAAACAAGCATCAAATAAGAAAAGGAAATGAAAGTTATTGAATATATAGGAATCATATTAAGAGGTTGATGATGATTGAATATTTGGTATAAAATAAATTATTATAATGATGTTGATTAATATTCATAGTTAATAGAGCTTATAATAAATATTATAACCCTCCCTTAAGGGTGTACTATTATCACTAGATATGTTTATCATAATTATTGATATCCATTATCTATTTCCAATGATTAACATGAATAACATGTATTTAATTCTTCATGTGTAAAATAATTATGACATGTTATCTAACTAATGGATAGCCGAGAGTGGGAAATAAATATTTATAATAACATCCCCATAGAGTTATTAATTAATGGAATGAAGGGGATGTACTATTTTTCACTTAATTCTCTTCATTAATCACAAAATAAATTCATATCATTATAAAATTACTGAAAATCACAAACTAATTTATAGGTATTCACACATTCCTAATTTATTATGGGTAAAAATGAGGATATAAAAAATTATTTTCCATATAATCTCAACATGTAACCTTCTCTTTCATGTCACAAGAGATGTCTTTACCAATTTAAAGTATGAAAACTAAAATAAAATATTATCCTTTGATTTGAATTTATGACATTAAATACACTATATTAGGGTTTCAAATCATTCTTTATACTAGGTTCATAAGGGCGATAATAAGACCCATGAATTCACATGGGCAAGGAAAACCATATATTTTCTATAATTAATTTTTTTTTTCAAAATTATAAATATTTCCAAAACATTGTACCATATATGGAATGTAGTAAAAATCATTCCATTGAATAATATAAACCATTAATTAAAATATTAAATGTTATATAATAGGTTTAATTAACCATTTTATCCTTATGGAAGTCCCCGAATGTTGATTTCAAAATTTCTCAATGTCACTTTAGGAGAAAACTATGTTAAACATAAAGGGTAAAACTCTTCAAAGGTCATATGTCATACAATGGAGGATCTACAAAATGAATATTTTTTTAAAAGGTACAATACATATATACGGAGGATATTGTGCCATATATTTTTGGTTGTTTCTATTAATTGACATTAAATAAATGAGGCAAAATAGATGGAGGTAGTTCGTTTTAGGTAGTATGGGGACTCATCTATTTAATTATTCATAGAGTGTTTATGTCAAAACCCATATACGACACATTATGTCCCTATTGGATTATGGATAACCGTGGTGTGGCCTTCATGGATTCCTCACGATTGATTTTTTCAGCTATTTTATATATAGGACGAAAAAATAGGGATCATACACTTTAATTTATTGGTCGTTCAGCATATTATGGAGTGAAAGTTAGTAAAAGCCTCCCCTTATTTAACCTCTACTGATTAAAACATTAAAAGGGATATTACCATTAGTCTTATTTTGGTTTTTGAAGGTGATTTATTACGAATTATTTCATTACTTTTTTGTCCCTCTTGATTGACTATCAATTTAGGATGTCATAGTCTTGGGGTATTAAAGTGATTACAAAATATAATGGTGTAATTGTTGATTAATAAAGGGAATTTTTTGTGAATTTTATTCAATAGAACATATGGGTATTAACACAACATTCCTACCTATTTCTTTGGGGTTTCAGAAAATTCTATATAATAGGATGCTAGTTGGGTTCTAGTTAATTTTTATTTTAATTATATGTATCTGGATCATGTCATTGGATGTTTCAATCCCATTTCCGAGAATTTTTTTTAGTATATTCCTTTCAAATAGTGGGTTTTAATGATATTGGGGAAGTTTCATGTATGAGATCGTGTGATTATAGATGATATTTATTAATGGGAAAGACTCTAAATGAAGTATGTTGTCCCTCTATATATCCATTTAGTACATGCATCATTTCTATTACAATATGATATATAGTCTTTCCAATGACGTGACATTGAATTTAGATAAGAATGAATTATTTTCTAAAATATCCATGATGTGGATAATGTTTTATGGGACTTGATGGGACATTTTTAACCTATTTCTTGCCTTATATACCAATGGAAATAAAATTGATTATAAATAAATTCGATAATATATATTATCTCATGTTGATAATGAGTTACCTAAAATTAAAGAACATAGTAGACAATAATATGTGGTGGATTTGGGACCTTAGTTTTATTTAATGTATTACAATGATTTTTTAAAAAATGAAATCACACAGTGACTATGTATCTAATTGGTGGGGTATCAAGTAATCATTATCAGAGACCCAATATGGTACACCAAGAATTCGATGAGATATGTATAACCTATATGGGTTTCCAAAGGTGCATTTGGATGGTATAGTTGGATACAAAAAATTTTTTTATTGTGATATAATCATAAATAAATCATTTATTTGTAAAATACATATTTTTTGTTTTTCAGAATCACAGTTAGGGTGAATATTGGTATGAGTCATCTATGTTGAGATGAGTATTTATGAGGAGGGATTTCATAAGATAAATTTATTAAGAGGATTCCAATGGGAGATCTAGGATGAGACCTAATTATGGGTTGTGGGTAATATTTGATGTATTATATTAAAAATTACAATTTTTTTGGAATGAGTTTACTTAGATGGTCTCTAAATAGATAAGATAGGTTTTTAGACATGATTTATATAATGTTTTCAACTAGCCTCTTGAAAATAGATTAAGGAATTAGAATAAAAGATTAGAGGGTATCCTTGTGAGTTGGATATGTCTTGGATCTAGCTAGTTTTGACATGGTTGGGTATAAATCATTGATAGTGATTTTCTTAGGGGAAGAGATGAGGGAGTTTGTGGGTATAATGTGATGTAATTCTTCACCCAATTTAGTTTTGAGTGAAATTGATAGTGAGGTCAAATTGATGCTGATAAGTTATCTTTGGAGTTGGAATATTCCTTAAATATAGTCTCTTGGAGATGTTTATATATTTCCATCCTATAATATTTATGCTAGGTCATGCATTTATCCAACCCATGTGATGGTAATATTATATTACATGTATAGAAGAGTTTACCATGGGATTCAAATAATGGTTTATGTGTTTCAATTGAATGTATTGTTTCCCCTAGGTTACTAAATATGTGATATGTGTATTTTGGATGAGGTAGTTTCTCTTATGTTCCTAATGATGTTATATATTTTTCATGTCTGAGAAATGAGTTTCCCCATGATCATTGGGATGTGACATGAGTTTCTATGGTTTCTATTTTATTTTCTAGAGGTTATAAAGTATATGATATGTGATTCTATGTTGGAATAGAGTATAACTATGGTATCTAATATTGATATATCTCTTTATAGGTTGGGGGTATAGATACATACTATGATTATTTATTATAGTTACATGTATCTAGGGTGTAAAGAGAATAATATATTATTTATTTTATATGATAAAATACCAATTTACAAGGTTGTTAGTGATTATTCCCACATTTTATAAATGATATGATATATGATTGTGTGGCATGTAGATTTTCTCCTTAGATCTTAAAGAGATATGATATATTAATTCTGTGGTAGTACATCTATCCAAAAACATTAAATTAATGTGGTTGGTTTAGGTACTAGGTGTGGTTACCCATATGACTACTTATTACCTGAAAAGAGATATATGACACTATCCAATAGATGTACAGTCCGCCTTTGGAGTGACTTGAAAAACCACGTATTGATAGATAATATTTTTAATAAAATTAATGACATTTTAATTTTGTTACTACAATATCATATTTTCATACACTAGATTATAGGTAATGTATGAGATATTATCAGTGGTTTCATAATGAGTTTTATTCGTTCCCTAATTATATATCCTTGGAATATTAATTCATGATAAGACTAAATATTTCATAGGTTTATTTATGGAAGATACATAATGATACTTGATCATTTTGGCTAGATTTGATTGATTTTGAGGGTGGGTCGTTGGAATGGTAGTAAATCCTATAAATAATTTATTCTGGTTTCTATTTTTATATGTGATGTTGTAAATGATTATATGATTGAATTTAATTTTCTATAACATGATTTATAATTATTTTATTTTTATACTAAATTTATTATCTTCAATGTATATTTTTGATATATTAAATGTTCTTCCACTCAAATATTATTATATAGTCAACCAATGATACTAATTTATAACCTCAAAACTATTTGATGACTTCATTCATATAGGGTGGCATGCATGAGGTCATGTGTAACTATATCGATGGAACTTGGGAGTAGTATAAGATATGGAAATACAAATTGGTACAGTTGAATATTTTTATTTTTCATAGTTTCTAGTGTATGGTAGAGATGTAGTTTTGATGTATCATCGAATATTGTGGACCATATACATGTGTGTTAAAAATTCTGATTTCAATGGGATATCAAAGTTACCAGGTGTATGAATATTTTGCTCATATATTTTTTTACTGTTGAAATATTTTTTTCTCTAATTTATTTATATGATATTATTAATTATGATATTTCTTTCTTAGAACATTGTAGGACCGGAAGTATATTTTTTGTCCATATTTTTCATATATGATTCATTTTAATTGTTAATTATTGTAATATTTTATTTTTACTAACTATAAATGTTTCAGAAATTTTATTTATCATAAAAAACATATATGGGATTTTACGATATAATTTTCTAGGGGACATATACATAGTTGAACTGTGGTATTTTCTTCTAATATGAGTTCATTTGGATTCTATCATATGATTTTATTAAAAAATATCTATATTACACATCTATTTAGTTTATTAAAGGTGGTTTCGTGGGTTGGAATAATAATTAGATTCTATGATTATAGTCACCTTGAGGGTGACTAAGAAAATTTTTGAGTTACTAATATTTATTAAAACAACTAATATGTTGTTTTTCAATATATCAGTTTGGTAAAATAATATATATATATATATATATATATATATATATTTAATATACCCAATAGGATTCAACATATGTTGTTGTCATTATGTGACTATGAATTGACCTTTTCCTTGAGGGGGTAGTTTGATTTTTAAATTTTTATGGAGGATGTGGGGAAAATATTTAGTGTATCATATAGTATATGATTAATAATCATAATATGTGATTACCCTAGAGTGGGTGGGATTAAACATAAGTTTACATGTGATATTTTATATGAGAGTATAGATGGTTCCATAAATGTTTTAGGATAAGTGTGATATTGGTTTATTGGATATTTTATAATTCCTAGTAGGGTTGAGATGATACTAAAAATATTGATGTCCTGAATAATATGATAGAGTAATAGAAAATTTATCTAGAATTTTTAGATGGCTTCTGAAATATGAAAGTGAACCGAATGAGATAGGGAGGGAGAGGTTATACTTGACTAATCAGTACCATTGAGATATTATGAATGAGGAAATGATTTCTGTGGAACATTGATTCACAAGTTTTACTATTGATATGTGGTATATAAATAGAAGTGATTGATGTACCATGTTTGTTTATAAGATGTATTAATGGATATGTTATTTTTCCAAAATGAATGATATCCATTCCTAGATGGAGAAATTATCTATGCAATCATAGAATATATATGAATTTATTAAAAATGGAATAATTTTCAGGAATTCCATATGTTTTTTATTAATCATAGAGAAATAAATTTTGAAAAAAATATTTATGAATATCTAGGAAATAATATTTTTTTAAACACATGAACCTATTTTTACCAACAGGTGTCTCCTGGGATTGTGAGTTGGAATCCTTGTTCTCATGGTAAAGTTGAATACTTGGTTTTCATTAATATAATTTTAAGATTTAAAATGGATATGTTCATATAACATATGTTTATGGAATCCCACTCTATGATGGAATAATTGAGTGATCATTGGAATTTAATTTTTATAGATTCACCAATGTGCTAAGGCATGTGTGAGTGAATTATTTATAATAATTCATTTGTTGTATATCAGTGAGAGGCTGTGTTCTAGTTGAGAAATAATTGATATTATGAGAAACATATGGTTAGGGTGGAATAGTATATTATTGATAATGATAGTTATTTTCTATTTAATGTATGGTGATAACATGGATGGGTTAGGAATTAAGGTACAATCGATTTGAGTTATTTCCATGTAAAGAGTTATAATAAAGTGGTCTATGTAAATATGGAGCTGTGATAATCCTGTAATGTTAAAATATATAAAACATCTTGCATGATAATATATATAATGAAATTAATATAATGTGGATAACTTAATAGGATGATAGAGTGTGTGGCCTTATTTGTGGATAAAAATAAGGTAGATGTCAATGTAGATGTTCTTCTTATGATAATAATGAGTAGTTGTCCATGTTTTATATTTTCCCTTGAGTATTATAAAGATAACCCCATTATTTATATATATGTATATAATTTAAATAGAATAAGATATGGTTTTTTATTTTTTAATATAGTTTAAAAGTTAACTTCATAATCCATTGGTGGGGACAAAAATATACATTGTGGAGGCATTGCCTTTCTATTGATAGGATTTTTGATGTGGTGAGTTGTGTTATTGGATTTTAGAGTTGAAACGGTGATTTCACTATGTAAATAAATATTATTGTATCATTTTCTCTATTAAATAAAAATATTAATATTAATATGTGATTTTATATTAGATTCGTATATTGTAGTTGGGCTCAAGAAAGAATTATTTTGATCTGTTAGTGTGTCAACTTAGAGGTTCACCAGTTCCCATGGAGTGGCAATGATGGCAAGTTTGGGTTTTTATGAACCCCAAAAATATATTACAATATTTATTTGTTTTGGACTTAAATTATTGTATTTTTATAATATTAGGACTGAATAAAAAACATAGGTATCATTGTCATGTGACCGTGCACAAATGATTAAAATCGAACATTTTTTGATAAGTCCATCTAAAGGATGTGTGACAGGTGGATTTGATAAAATATATTATATTGTGGGAAAAAATATCTTGGTGTAATCATTGGAATGTATAAAGAAAATTTCAATATAACAATCCTACAGTGTGGAGTGAAATGACCCAAAACCCACATTTCTGTGTAGTGTCTTGTTTTGGAATCATCAGAAGAAAAAATAATTAATTGATTTATGAATCATAGGTTTCATCGGATAGAAGTGAATGATTCATGTTTTTCCTCATTATAGGGTTGGATAAGAGTATGACTATTTCTTTTTCAATTATGAACCATAGTGTTTTGAGTTACATAGTTTAAGCACATTAATTGATTTAGGGAATTTATTGGCGAGATAGAAGAAAATTAACTATAATTATGGGTGGAGATGGATGGATTGAGGTCCACCATACCATATCGACAATGATAAGTATTGTGGTGGGGATGTTTTATGGACCCCCTTATCATATGTATTGAAATTAAGATGGAATTTTAATTTTGGTTTGGACATTAGGGATCATTTGTGAATTCAAATTGAAATCAAAAATTTGATGGTCAGAATGTATAGAGATATTATTTCCGATAGGGATTGAGGCTACAGTTATGTTACAAGTGACTGGGAGAATGTCAATCTGGGTTAAGGGTTATAGAAATATCTAATTTTATTATTCTAGGATATCCATTCTATGAATGATGTAGGTCATGCCATGATGGGTGTTAGAAAATGGATCACACCATGGTCAATAGAAAAATAGTGATGTAGATATTTGTAGAGTTTTTCTAAGTAAAGGCCCTAAACGGGAATAAATATAATCTCATTAGGACCCATACAAATCAAATATTGTGAGAAGGATTATAAATCTACCTGAGGGTGATCACATCATGACCATAGGGGCACATTGCCACAAACTGTAGTATGGTGGTCACACCACAAAGAGAGTGTGGTCAAATCATGAGGTATTTGAACCTAAATAGTTTTTTCTACATAGGATGGTAGAACCATTGACAATAGGGCCCATTAAATGACCATTCTATGTTATGTATCACTATATTGAAATCACTATGTCCATGACATGACCGAAATGCTTCCCTATTTTTTGACAATGGTATAACCATTCATTTTTTTGTTATCCCCATTTGGATATAACATTGTGTGGTTTTTTTGAGTGATTTATTTCAATGATACATACCCATATACATTATCTCTTCACCCCCACCGAAAATTAGTGATCATTGAGTCCTTTTAACAACTATTAAATGGCGATTTTTCAGTTTATGTTCCTCTAATTTTCATCCTAATAATTACATCAGATTTTTGGATGATTTTTATTATATTTTTTATATTGTTTTCATCTTATCATGGTGGTGTTAGGATAATATAGTAGGTATTTTTAATTTCATTGATATATTATTTTCATATAAGATTATTATATTGAGTGTCTAAAAATTTCATTGGATGTAAATATCACATTCCAATTTTAGGTGTTTTGGGGAAATTTAAATGAATAAAAAATTGACCAGATTCTGATTGTGGCAATTCTTTTGATATATTTAAATCCTGAAATGTGATTTTGTCATTCCATTTAATGATATTTTAGTTAGATAAAACCAATATTTTATCGGTTGTTCATGTAATTAATAATGAGTGTTGGATAAAAATTGGTAAAGGATCATATAGATTAAATAAATGGAATGACTAGATAAGTGGAATATTGATCAATATTATCTCCCAAGAGTATATTAAATATGTTTTTGAGAATTTTATATGCGATCTAACCATAGATGGATGATTGACATTAAATATACATGATTTGTTTAAATATTGATGAAGTGAAAATATTTTCTAGGTCCATGATAGAAAATTGAATAAATAATTGATTCTCGGATAAATGATGAATGTGGTATTAATTATAATTCTTTTCATGGGATAAGTATTACCCAAAAGGTTATTAAATTCCTAAAATGAATTAATTTAGTATACCTATAGACAGTTTTTCTTTGAGCACATAAGTAAAATGAATGAACATTGATGTTGATTGGAAAAATAGAGTCACATAGAGACTAGGCTTCTAAGGTGGTTGGGATTATAGTTAATATCATAGGAGTCCTAGGATGGGTCCTTTTACTAGTTATGAGTTTACCATATTTCATGTGAGAATCATAACTATTATATGGATATTATAGAATTATTAGGCCTAGTAGTGATAATGACACATCTATAAATACCTTGAATGATGGGAGACTCTCAATTGAGGTTGAGATGTACTCTTGGACTATGAAAATTGTGGAATGTGTCATCTTGCTCCTGATGAGGTTTGATTCTTAGGGTTTCCTCAAGATTACATATTAGAGCATTATAGTAAGGCAAAAGTGGTATGTGGGATGATAATGGATTGTGATGATTTTTAGATAGCATGGCATATGAATGCTAGAATACATTAAACAGGTTCACTAAAATTGTCCAAAGTTGGAAGGGATGATTTTTTTAAGTAATTTTATGATGGTTAGGACTGAACTCAAGAGGATATAGTCAAGAAATATCTTTTAAGAAATAGTGCATTTTCGGATTTTGGATATATCATTGTGCTTGTAAGTAGGGAATGTTATGGAATATGTGGACCCTAATGGATGACCAAGTGGGTGAAAAAATGATTTCAACAGATAATATATTATATTCTTGTTCATATGATACATTTTTGAAGGATCAATTGATGCGTGTGGATGAACAGAGAGACATGCATCAACGAATTAATCATGAAATTATGTGACATTTTTGGGTTTTCTTTCCAAAGAGCCCATCATTTTGATATGTGTAGTGATTTTTGTTCTAGTCAAATATTATTATTTAACTAAATAAATTTTATATAGTATTATCCACAGTAAACATTGTAAAAAAATCGACTTATTAAGGTTCCTATAGAATTGGTTGGTATAAATAGCATAACAATGTTATGATATATATATATATATAATGAAAATAATAAAATAATTTACAATTTAAATATCGAATCTACAATAGTATCTATGAAACTAATGAAATATTTTTCCTAAAATATAATTCATTTCATGTATAATATATTTGAAAATTATTAAATTTTTTACACTATAATAATTTTAAATTTATTTGAAAAATAGTGATTAATATACTAAAAGGCGTGTCCTATGAAAATAGTAATTCACTATGTTTTATGTTTTTAATTAAAATATTTAATGTTTAGAAATTGTATGGGACTTTTAAAAAAATAACCAAATTTTCTGATTTTCCTTGAAAAATATTAGATGAATATTTTTATTATTATTATTAGGAAGACTGGTGTTTAGGTAAATAGTGAAAAATGAAGTTCTTACAAAAAACAAAAATATTATGACATTATTAGAATACATTAAGGTATATAAAATTTATGAAAACTTATTCTATAAGTATATTATATTTTATATATATCATTAAATTTTTAATAAATCATGGTTTTAATTTAAAAAACAATAATTCAAATTTTAAAACATATGTCATATTTTTTACAGAAATTGTATCTAATATATTATATATATATAGTTTAAATTTATTATTTACCACCATTAAAAATAATATAATATATACTTGATTTATTTTTTTAATAATGGGGTCCAAATTTTTAAAATGTAAAAATTTATTTTCAATCAAAAATGATAAATTACATATTTAAAAACAACATATTGTGGTAAAAGACAGAATCATAAAAATAATAAAATAATACAAAATGACCTCAAAAATGGTTAATTTTTTCTATAATTTATTGGTTTATACTATTATATATCATCTCTATTCTCCACTACAATATTACACAATTATTTATGAACTTTCTATAAGATTCACCTAACAG
The DNA here is from genome assembly GCA_963277665.1 of Viscum album. NCBI lineage: Eukaryota > Viridiplantae > Streptophyta > Magnoliopsida > Santalales > Viscaceae > Viscum > Viscum album. The sequence continues at coordinate 554,259,438 of OY728146.1, forward strand.
TATTGAAAAGATTTTGGTAAATTCATAAATTCCACCCACTTCCATTTAAAAAGTAACATTCCTATCATCACTTCTCCCCCGACTAACGACCCATATATTTAGCCCAAAATATTTTAAAACAAGTCTGTAACCCACTCAATGACTGTAAAAAAGTTCTTATCTTCCTAAATGATTATTCCTAACAAAATCAACCCCTTCATAGAGGGTATAATCTGAGTAGCGAGGATTAATTTTCTAATTACCCCTTCTTAATTTATATTTCATTAAATATTATTATTATTAAAATTATATGTCAAAAATAACACAATGATAAAATTTATGTCACTAGTATACTTATATCTTATAATAAATTTGGTGTAATAAATAACAATAACTCCCATCTCGATTAAAAAAACGTAAATTAAAATCATTTGAGTGTGTTGACTACTACATTCATGAATAAAAACATTTAATTTTCCATTTTCATTTATAATAGATAATTTTAATGGTTAATTTAAAAAATAAAATTATTCATCCTTTTTCATATTTAATGAAAAATCAAATTATTATCCATGAACATGTCTGTATTACCACATCCATGTAATGATGCATTATGATTTTTCTACCACATTTATGAGTGGTTTTAGCTTATAATAGTTCCAATTTATATATGATATTATTGTGTATAATAAATAGTTAATATATCAATTTATAAGAATAAAATAAATAATGATCATGTAATATAATTTATTAGTAGTGAAAAATAACAACAAATATGATGTTATCCAATTCACAGTTATGAAATGAAAACAGAATATCATTTGATGAAATTATAACATAATAATACATTATAATGGATTAATTATAGTACCATTAAATATTTTTAATTGATGAACATCCATAAATTAATATGCAATGACATCACACTTATAATATTAGTATAAAGAATCAAAACTATATGAGTATGATAACATATTAAGGGTTCTACTAGAAATTTAAATGTATAATATTCATAAATATTTAATTAATATGATTATAATTAATATAAATTAGATTCAATAACATCATTTGGAATTATGGTTAAAGGTAAGTTATTCATTGGTACTATTTCCAAATCATCTTGTCATATTCTTCCTTTCATTAATATAATCTTCATTTTTTAATCCTATAATTACCTTATTTCATTTGATATTTTCAATTTTTCTTTTTAGAAATCAATTTCCATCATCAAAAACCACTTAAATATAAATGAGTAGTGTAGTGGTAAAAATAGTTCCCATTTATTTTAATGAATCGATTTTCCATTATTATTTTTCCCTATTAAAATAAGATTACATGATTAAATTTATTTTTTTTTCACCTCTATTGCTCATACATTCATTTATCTACTATAGGAAAAGAAATTATTTAAACCGTTCAAACTTGGCATATTTTTATGAAATGAGATAAAAATATAATTAAATGAATTTATTTTCATTATTTACCACTTCAAATTTTATACAATGATTTTTCTATTTATGTATAAATTATTTAAAACTCACTATAATATTTTTTTATACATACTATACTATTATAAATATTTTATTTTTGTTTATCTATATTCATATTTTATAATAATAATTTATATTTTTATTATTTTTTTTAATTTCATTTATATTTTTCTTCCATGGTAAATCTCTCAAAGTGTAATGTTTTGATGAAAATCTATATTTTATTTTTATATGATTCATTTTGAAAGAGGATATTTCAGAACATCAGGTTATTTGATGTTTTTTAAACATTTATCGAACCTGTTATTTTTCCGTAGTTTTTTATGATACGACTATGGTTTTTTTAAGTGGCACACATATGTAGTAATAATGATGGGTGGTGTTATATATCATCAATAAATTCATAGGATTGGGTTTATATTTGATGATATATTCAGGTGTAGACATAATGAGTTTGTTCACAAACAAATGAGTATAATGGTGCTACATAGATTTTTAATAATGGACATAATGATTTTCTTTATATAAACATGAACATAATGGGTTTTGTCATAATGGGTTTTCAATTATAATGTTCACGGCATATTTATTTATTAATTATTTTATTATTTTTTATTTAAATGATTCTTTATGTTGTCATGATAAAAAGTTTGTTACTGATTATTCCTTATTTTGAAAGGATTTTGTACTTTTATATCAAGATCTCATGTTCTATGATTAATTATATCTATTTTTAACCTTGCATAATATTTAAAAACACTAGAAAATATAGTGATATTTTGATTCCATATCATATTTTATTATTTCCTTCAATAGTATTGTGTTCATTATTTTATGATATTCATGTTTTCATTAAGTTATCATTCATGATCATGAACTAGAAGATTATGGTATATTTTTTCATTACTAATCCTAGAAGATAACCTATTTCTTTTGATTTCTATCTCATATTTTATTAATAATAAAATAGTATGTGAGATTACAAAATGGTCTATAGAATCCTTGTGGATGTCTAAAGGATTATTTTTTTTGTAAATGATATTGTTTAGGAAATTAATCTTCAAGACACTAAACCATTTGTTCCTCGAGTCATCAAAAATATTAGTGAGATATAATATCTAAAAAATGAGAAAAATATATTAGTTATGTTATATTTATATTGGGTGATCTATTTTGGTGTCAAATAATATTTTAGTTAATTTTTTTTGATTAATTTAGTTACCTTATGTTTTAGGGATAGAGAACCATAGTGAAAACTCTATAGATGAGTTCATCTATAAAATTATATCTTGAAATATTTATAAGGAATTGTAAATGTTTTTTTCCTAGAAAAAAATCCATGTCTAGATAGTATCATGTCGATGTGACTGTGGAATATTTTTACATAGTTGTAAAACCCATTAGAGGGGTTGGTTGATCCAGGATTCGATCATCACCCTCATTAACGATGACTAAGCCTATTATTTTACCATGTTATATAATTAAAATACCCAAAATGATAAAATAAGAAAATTTTGTTTTCTATAATATCTAAAATTAAATACATATCCTAAATAAACTACAAAATAATTTTAGTTAAATTTAATATCTTTCATAGCAAACCAAACATTATTATCAGAGTTTAAATGAATTGTAATATAGTATACCATTATAACCTAGCTGGAAAACTAAATAGTATGAATAATAATAAATAAATATCAATTTTTTAATCTATTTATTTTAAATAAAATATTTTTTATTCAAAAGAAATTGAATATTTTTCTGAAAAACTATAGTTTTTCTAAAATATAGTTTTGTCATGATTCACTGAAATAATTTAAATTTATATTTTTTCAACATTTAGAAAATTATTTATTGTAAAATGAACATAATATTTTAAATATTAATATCATAATTTTTATACAGTTATATGTTTGGTATTTTTCTAAAAATTTTCATTTTTTCATAAATAGTGAAAAAATTTAATTTAAACAGTAAATTGTTTTTTAATTATATTTATTTATAATATTAAAATACTAGTTTATTTTTTTTTAAATAAAAAATTAGGTCAATTTTATATATATTAATAAAAACTTGGCCATTGGAAAAATTTTAATATTTAGATTTTATAAAAAATATTTCAATCTTTTGAACATTATCTTTTTGAAAACCTAATTTCGTGTCAAATCTGTGGGATTAATTTAAAATTAGATTATTCCGCTTTTGTGAATTTTTTTTGATAAAATTGATAAAATATTTTAAATAAGAAAAATATAAATTATATAAATTTTCAAAAATAATTATTTGTTCTAATGTTAATAGTAAAAATATTTTAAATGTTTTTCCGCGATTAATGTAAAAATTGATTATCGAGGTAGTAAATAAAAATATAAGGGTAAGATTGACCTAAAAAATTTAACATATTTTTAATGAAATATTTAGACCATATTTTGTATATTTTATAAAAATAATCAATTATTGACCCTTGGAGATCTGAAATTCATGGGGAAACATGTTTTTTTACATAAATTACAAGTGTACCACCCACCTCACTTATAAAAGGCCACCTACTCTCCACTATGATTCACTCCATAAAACCATTTTGGATTGAAAAATAGCTACAAAATTAACGTCCCAAACTCTATATTCTCCTAATTTAATACATATGTTTGGAATAAATCCAATATTTAATATATTTTGGTTCAATCAAAAGTGAGTTACCCGAAGAGTTGATTACATTCTTCAACGAGAATTTTAAATTTATATCTTGTTTTTCCTATGTCAGTTATTAGTAAACCATGATGAGATAATAAAAAATTTATATTTAATATATAGTATTTTTATGATAAATTCATGAATTAAAACCATCCCAACTACCATAAAATGGTAATTGAATCATCATTCATTTTAGAACATACTACCGCCTCACGAATCGACATCATTCAGTTTTTGTATTACCACATAACAAGGTTGGTTATGATGAAGTATATAATATATGTAAATTATTTATATAAAAAAAATTAATTCTATTTATTTATTATATCATATATTCATTTGTTAAAATTCAATTCCCTAGGGGATATAACACTGTTAACCTTTTGTACATTGGACTACCACCTCCTGAAGAGATATGATTCATTTTCAATAACAAATTACATAAAATATAATAAGGATACTTTTAATGAATTTATGTGACATAAATTAATTAATTAATATAATAATTAATATTTATTATTATTAAAATACATTATATAATTTTAATCCTTATCTTTTTTACTATTATTGATGATCACATCATTCGTGTTAGTGTAGACTACCACCATCACAAAGGGACCGACCTATCTTTTCATCGCCAAAAAATTGATAATATGTGTTACTATATTTTAGAATATAATATGATATTATTATAATTTTATAATGGAAAAATTTTACTTAAATCCTTTCCATAACGATCGTTGAAAAATTGAGTTGTTACTCATGCGTGGAATGTCCTACCATCTATATGACAGTAACAAACTTATTATGTCAAAACCAACATTCATGATGGATCAGAATTTTAATTTAAGTATATTAATAAATAGTATTCCATAATAATTATTATTTATTTTATGTTTCTATATTACATACATAATAAATAGACCATTCATCATAATTCATGAATGATAATCAAGTAAATTAATACGTAAAACGATGAAAAAAATTATATTTTGTTAATTAATATGTGATAAGATGTTATAAAAGGATTATATATGATATTATAAATATTAATTTGGTTTTTTGTAAATTAATAATGATTTGATAATCAATATTTATTATGAAAAATAATTTATAGACAAAAGGAAGTGAAAGGTAAAGGATTTATTAAATTACTTTTCACTCACTCGGTTAAAATTATACTTCATTGATTATGTAATTATAATATTCCGTGTGTAATGACATTTTATTATCTTTTTATATTTTTACAATTGTTGGATGTGAATTTATAGTTTATACAAATAATCAATTCATTGGATTAATATCACTTTATTATTATCATCATTTTAAAGGGTTATTTCATTATCAAATTATAATTCATATTGTTTTTAAATTTTAATTGAATGAAAATATTTTAATATTTCCTCCTAAACCAATTTAATTATTTTTTATCTTTTTTAATGATATTTTTATGTAATATAACAATTTTACTTCACTTTAGTTCTTAACAGTATTAATAAAATGACCTTAAGGTAATCTGAATTTATTTTTGAGTTCATTGAGAAAATTTTTTTATTCTTAAACCATAGAGGAAATATATTTTCAAAAATGATTTTCATTTTATAAAATTAATTTAATTAATTAATTTTTACCCAAATTAACTATACATTAAATATATGGAAGGAATTATCATTTATTATTTCTAATAGTTTCTATATTATTTTTACTAAAGAGATAAAGTAATATTTGTTTTACCATATATGGATTGAATGGAACATCCTTATATCATGAGATATAAAATTTTATAAATATTCCTTTATAACAATTGAGTATAATTTTCCAAGAAAATTACTAGAATTATATAGTGTGAAATATTTGTTTTTTTACTTTATTTTCAAAATGAATTGTATATTTTTATAAATAACTATTTCTAAATGATATTTTTATGGTATTTATATTCCGAAATGTCATAAAATATTTTTTTTAATAAATTTTTTTTATATTTTATTGATATAATAAATATTTTACCTCTCGATGGTTTACGTTCATTTTTACCAAATAAATTATTAACATTTACTTCCCTGATTCATTTTTATAGTCATTAACATTCCCATGAATTATATATTTATCTTTTGTATATTAAATTTCCCATAAATTTCAATATAATTTATCATAGATATTAATATATAGTAAATAATATATTATTCCAACATTTGGTGTTAAAAAAAGAATTTTTTTGGGGAAATACTGATAAATATATGTTATTAAAAAATAATGATATATAACGATACGTATCATTGATTGTTATTTAAAAAGATTATCTAATATAATTAGAATGCATGGGATACGTAGATAGAGATGGGGAAAAGTTATAGATAGGCCCTTGATGCATCGAGTAGTCCCATTATTCACAAACATTATGTAGACTAAGCTAACTGGGGTCAGTTGTAAAAAAAACCCAATAACAAAATGGGTATTGATAAACTAAATCCTTATTCATATTTATTAATAAGAATGGTATAAATATATTAATTATATATTAAAAAACATTGTCACAATAGATATTAATTAAATAAACACATTTCCATTATTGTTTTTTTAATGATTAATTTTTAAATTTTATAATTTTAATTTAAGAAATGGAATATAAATTTTTAAATTAAAGTATATAAATTTATATAATGTAAAATATTTTAATTATTTTTTTTGAATGTATTGGTTTTTCATTGAATATTGAAAAATACATCTTCTGGAAAAAGGAATATTTTAGGAATTTCTATAATTTAAAATAATTAATATTAAAATATACTTTTCTAATTATATAAATGAAATTACAAAAAAAGGATTCAATAAATAATAAAAATAATTTAAAATTAACTATATGTTTTGTCAAATTTTTTCCAATATATTAATTTAATAAATTAAAATTAATTACAGTGATTAAGGTTAGGACGAGTGTACTTAGTGGTTTATCTTTAAAAATAAATGTAAAAATTTCCTTGAATGCCTTCAAAAACAATTATCATAGCCTTTTATAGGCCTTTTAAATTTTACAATAATTATTGGACCATTATTTTGGACTAGTGAAATGAAAAATTTGGAATACAATTAACTCTTTAAACAATTTACAAGTGTGCATGTCAAATCACTTATAATGGCCACCCATATCCTCCTCTCATCACTCCATAAAGAAAATTTTATAACTAAATATCTTCTAAAATCACAACCCCAATTCATGTACCCTTATCCTAGAATATATAATTTGGATAAACATCCAAAAAAATATAAGGCATTTTTTAATTTCAAAAGGAAATACATGGTGAAGAGGTAAAGGTCTTCAAAAAGATTTATTTGTTTATTTATTTATTCACCCCTTTAATTATTCTAATAAAATGATCAAATATCAAAATTTTCTATTAAAGATTATATTATATATTTATTTCATTATTTATAACTATAATCCCATAGACATCCATCAAATGGGTCATAAAATAATTATTTTCCAATATACCGGACCACCAGCTCACGAAATTATGTCAATATTATTTCATTACCAACTATTATTATGTTTTATAATGAAAGATAAAATTAATTTTTATATATTTAATATAATAATACCTCCGGATTTATTTATTGATATATACACATTTTATATTCAAATACATAATGGATATAAAAATCCCATTTGTGTTTACAGATGGCTACCTTCCCATGAAGTGATGTAATTCTATTTCACTAACACATTGCATGGATGCTAATAAAGGTTTCTATAAAGCATATATTTGATATAATTGACATATTATTATATTAATGATGTATTTAAAAAATGTAAAAATATAATATAACAATTTTTCCATAATTCTTAACTCATTGAAAAAGTGAAAAATACCATTCGGGGAATTGTGGACTACCATCTCCTTGATGAAATTGTTGTTCCATTTTTATTTATCAAATTACAATAATGAAATATATATGAAAATATAAATAAATATCATTGTATATTTTATATAATTATAATTCTTGGAATATAATTTTTACACACCTTCTTTTCTAAATGATCATTGAAAAATGGAAAAAAAATTTATTCGTACAAAGGCCACACCATCTCCATGATGGAAATATTAGTTTATTCTTCATTTCCATATTACATGATTTTATTTAAAATTATAATATATGTATAAATATTGTAATTATCTACTGATTGTTATTCTGGTTTTGTTTAAATAATGACCCCTTTAACCATTTTCATCCTTCTAAAGTCGATAAGACACATTAACTGAATATTTAAAAAACATTCGACATAAACATAATTGGTTGTGTAATTTTATATAACATGTAAGTAAGTGAGAATAAATTAACAATAAATTCAAAAAAGTTCTCAAGAAAATATAAAATTCTCATAAGTATATTAATTAGTAATACTATGACATACTTTACAAATCAGACTCTAAGAAAAGAACGTTATTTCTATTTCTATTCCATAATGCATTTTTTGATGTTATACACTTATTTTATTTTATAAGGTGTATATAAAAAAAAATCATGATTTATCATTTATTTCTTATTCCCATGATAATTAATATTTTTTATAGAAAATTTTACATAGGTATTATTATTAGAATATTTACAAAGAGATAAGAGACATTAATTTTATAATATTACATTCAATGTTTTTCTTAAAACTTGTTCTATTACATGACATTTTTAAAATGATTTTATTAATTTTTCTTTATTTCTAGAAAATATTATTTATTTTAAAATTGAATTTTATTTTTACTTTATTTAAGTGGTTTTAAATAGTACTATTTTATCATTTTTTATAAGAAATATTTTGAAATATGTAATGAATGATATGTGTTATTCATATCTTTCAAAGTAAAAAATGAATCTTCTCCGTCCATGGGAATTATTTGACACTATATTACATTTCCATGATTTTATGATTTACTTAAATGGAAAAACATTTATCCTTTAATTAGAGTTTCTTAGTATTAAAAATCATTTTTCAACATAAAAAGATTTTATTATACAAAAAATGGGTATTAAAAAATTATTCGGATTTCCAAATGATATTTGTATTTGAGCCTAAAAACATTTTCTTTGGACCTACAATAGTCGATGTAATGCCTCCCTTAAACGAATCACGACATTGAGGATTCAATGGGGCATTATATTTTTAATATTTTCAATGGTTAAAAAGTTAGAAATTTGGACTCACATTTACAGAATGCACCAGAAAAAATGTTCATTAATTATATATAGTCACCCATGACCCGCACCAATCGTGGTTTGGATCTTCTAAATTGAAACATTCCAAAAAACCCGAAAAGTACAATCAAATTTCTTATATGATTAACCATTTATAAGATATAGATTTTATAATAAAATAATTTTCACTTAATTATTTTATTTATTTCCAAAAATTAACATTCATTGGTGGCCCACACTGGCCAATGTTATTATCTTCATAAAGAGAACACCCCCTCACGAGTTTAATAGTAGTCATAGATTTTTAATTCAAGTTACCATTGATTAGTTATAAGCATTTGAAAGACAAAATAATTTCATTTAATTATATTATTTATGATTATGTCATTTTTGGGTATTCTAATAGGAGACTAGATCTGACTAAACTTATGTATCAACAAGGGTAAAACCACCATCTTGAGCGCAATAGTGCCCTCACATTTCTGATCCAGGCTACCATTTAAAAATTTATTCCTATTTTTCAATAAATCTGATTACAAGTGATATTTAAGGTTTAAAAAAACTTCAATGGATCATTATAGGGATTCCGGGCATCGGAATCACCCACATTCAGATTTTGTAGTCACAAAATTATCACATACAATTACGAAAAATATACGAAAATTTTGGGACATTACATTCACCCCGCCTTAGGAATTTTCATGCCCAAATTCTAAAATATAGTCTATGGAAACAAATAGTGGTACTAAGCATGAATCTGATCTTTCCAGTCCCATGTTCTCTCTTGGTGGTTCTCGTGCAGCCAGAGAACACACACCATAGGTATTGATATCCCACTAATGACTCTCTCATTTCAATCCTCAATCTCTACTGAAGGCTTTGTAAACATCACCCCATCGTCTAAGTCTAGCTCGCCATGGTTGATGATGTGAGATGGTTCACGCAGATATCTCTTTAGTTGGGATACATGTAAGATGTCATGCACCCTCTTCAACTATGGTGTAGATTCCAAGAAGTATGTCACCTTGACTCTCCCCCAAAGTATCAGAAATGGAACGATAAACCATAGTGATAACTTGCCACCTTGGCCAAATCATTATAGGACGACATGCTCTGCATCATCAAAATCCAAGGATCACTGTCTCCTGAATGCAGATCGGGCCAGTTATGTGCATTCTTCACATACTGACCAGTGAGGCATCAAGGTACAAGATCTGCCACAGATTCCTTCATCCCTGGCCACCAGTCCTGACACCAGAGGTCCTGAAACATATTTTCCACTCCAGGATGTACTATTAAAGGGGATATTGGGATCTCCCTCAACACATCCTCTCGAAGCATTATTGGCAACATGGAGCATCCTCTTAAGAGGATGACATGCTACAAACCATAATAAAAATACATAAGGAGACTGTCCTGAGGATATTTGTGCTCGTCGGGCCTCGCAGTCAACATCACATGTTGTGCCTCCCTGACTCGGTAAAGGAGTAGGGGTGGCTATCATAGACTGGAGGTAGATTTTCCATCTATATCCATGAAGGATATCCACTACATGACTATATTCTCTAACACCTCACACAATAACTATAGACCAGCCCTCCCGGTGAGTGGGTTTACTACCATGTTCCCCTATCACAAGAGTCTAGACTATCTCATGGTCATAGCCCTGGATGAACTCTACCCATTGTCGGTGTCATATGTTAATGTCATTCTGTGATAAGATATACCTGAGACTCTTGTGATCAAAGTAGACTATAAAACATTTTTCCATCAATTAATGTTGCCACATTATTAAGGAAAAGGCCACTGCTGCTATCTCCAAGTCATGGGTAGCGTAGTTTTTTTCATTTTGTCTAAGTTGTCTGAAACCATAAAAGATCACTGCTCGCTCCTTCATCAGGACACATCGAAGCACAGTACTTGATGCATCGCAGTAGACTACACGCCAAACACCCTCATCTGGAAGCCTCAAGATGGAGGCACTCGTCAGTCTCATCCTCAGTTTCGGGAAACTCTATAGTCCTATCATAGTCTACATGAAAGGATCACATTCATTATCAAAGATGAAAAGGGTGTTGCAACTATGGAATTGTCTGGTTAAAAACTCCTATAGTACCCAGCCAAAGATGATGTCCCTCTCCCTTCAGAGAGGTTTCCCTAGAAACATCTATGAAATGATCTCCCCACACTTTACCGCTTCTGATGGGAACTAAAAACCCAAAACTCTCATTTCCAGTATGGAAAGGATGGCCAACTCAAGAGTGATTGACTGTACACTATTATGAATGAGTTTATCCAGTGTTGCAAGGGTTTTCCTTTATTTTCATCCATGGAATACCCCATTTCCTCGTTTTAGATAAACCAAAACCATTTTTCAAATTATAGTAAATATGATTATTAACTGCGGATGCCCAGTCTATACCCAAACTTATGTCATAAGGCCTCGACACATCTACCAAGAGGATCCAAAAGAAACTCTCACCTCCAGGGTTAGTTCACACCATCAGTGTAAGTGTGATTTTGGAGTCTCCTCTCAATGGTATCTTTAGACATGGGGGTCACATCAGTGGTTTAACATGAAACTCTAAGTCGTGGACAAGATTCGTGTAAGGATTGAATGATTGGTACCTATGTCTATTGATACGACATATAGTAGTAGAAACAGGCCATACATCTAATCATTCTAGGATTCCTTGGGTCATACTCCTTGACCACATGCTACAAATCCATTCCGCCGTCCTCCAGCCCCCTATACCTTGTGGGGACCACAATGAGATAGTGTATGTAACATGTAGAAATGTATATAACCTCATGCTTCTCTCCTAGCTCCACTTCTGTGTCTGTTGCCCTGCAGATTCATCTATCCCTATAACTTCTTCTTTCTGAAACATTTTACGCTCCCAAGTCTCTGAAACTAGCGTCAGTTTCCTACATTCATACTGCTCCAATTCATGGGATGTACCATCTCATCCATAGAACAGCATACCACAAAGGATATCTCTAGCACCCTAAAATAGGTAGGAATTCATATAGGAATTGTTATGGCTCAGACGTCCTTATACATAGCTCACTCGGATGTTCGAGCCTCGAATCAAAGATCCTATTGAATTCATTGTGTACCACGAATGGTCGGTATGCCTCGATAAATACCCAAATACTGACACGTCATCCTACCAAAAATATATAAGCTCAAGGGAAATCTCATCATCTAACTCCTTATGGAAAGAAACCTCCTTCTCGTAGGATGGTGCGCATTGTGATGAGGCTTCGGTATGTGGATAGTGACCTGATATAGTACCATCAGCTAGTGTGTAACCTATATCAATGCAAGTTAGTTAGCAATTTCAATCAGTGTTGCTTGTAGTGGAAACTTGTATACATCGATCCTTACATGAGTTTCAGTATCAGATACCCTTCAGGTTTCATGGAGACCCCGTCTAAAAGGTTTCCAAGGAATAGCTTGTGGAGGTTTCTGAGTTTCCATCTAGAAAGGGCACCATTCGATTAGATGGTGGTCCTGCTAGTGAGCCTTCTATGTGGCTCAACAGGATGATGAAAACTTTTATGATTCCTTTATCGTGCAAAGAGGGGACTTTTTCACAGAAAAATTGTGATGATATAAGAATCTTAGCACAACAGTTCACCCGTGCGGCACCCCAACCCCCTCCAAGTTTGGTGGGGTTCAGCCGTTCAACTCTTCATATATGAGGTTCACTGGTTTAGTCCTTTCATGGACTCATTAGGAGAATAGATCCTACTTTAAAATAGTGTTTTCATGTCTGAATGAACCATCCTACACTTTTTCGGGGAGTCTCCCTTCTCTTAGAAAGGGACAAAACAGATGAACCACAACATTGAGGTTATTGCTGGTGTGGGCTTGACACCCATGATAAAGTTGTGACATTGTCCCGCAAACATTCCATGCACGCTGTCATGCATGCTGGATCACGACCTTATGTGTGTCTGTGAAATGGTTCTTCCAACTAACCGGCTACCCATCATGTCCTCAGGGGAAACTCTATCTTTGCCATTAGCATCATTGTCCAACATATTCACTGGGTTGCTAACCACGGTGTTCCACACTCTCTCTCAAGGTCGAAAACCACATCATGAGGCTCATCCATCATATTGGCATAAATTCCTTTGAAATATTTCGATAACGACCTTCTCTTTCACGTCACCTCCACATTACACCCTGAGAATATGCTCCCACCACCAAATTCTGTCTAGAAACATTACTCATCACCAAAATGTACATTCCTTTTCATAACACTTTGTCCTGACTCGTCACCCATGGATCATTTCATGACTACCCCAATCCCTCATTCTATAAGACAGGGGTTGGCAACTATCTCCGAAAGGAATATTCCATAAAGCTTGAAGGCATTACTTTTAAACCTGTACAATCACATGCCCCGAGAACACATTAAGAGGAAACTGTGAAGTAAACTGTTGTAGTAAAAGTGTAATAAAATTAAAGAGGATGGAATACTAGATCTACTGGAAAATTAGAAGTACAACTGAAAAGTACAAAACAACTAAAAGGTGTAATGTAGCTCCTGGATCATTCATCATGGATCCAACCTGATGGGTTGGTATATATTGACTCCACAGTACTCCACATCTGCATGTTTACAATGCGTCATGTCACACCAAATGTAGAACATCGACCACCATCGTGTCCCACATCCTTTAATCTCGATCTATGTTGTACGTCATCTACACAAGACATAACATTGTGCGGGTGATGCCCATGCATGGGTGAATATAACAATACTCAGTAGGTACCCTGTAAGTACTCGGGTTTGTAGAACGTGTCAAAATCCAGACCCTTTTTTAATTTTTGACTTGTTCCTGAGAGAATTGGGAAAATATTGGAAGTTATGGAATTTTCCAAACTACATGTCGTGTACACTAATGTACACACCGTGTATGGGTTGGGTGAGTACCAGTCATGTGCTCACCCAGAACATGTCGTGTGATAACCGTGCAGAAATTTCAATCTTCACAACATATAGTTATAGCAACACCAAGAAACCTTTACCATGTGGAGGCCATACATGGCGAGTAGGCCTAAGGTCTAGGTAGAATGTTTTTTATGTACATATTGTGTACTATTTTTATACACCGTGTAGAGGGGCCACGTATAGGGATATACATGTTGTGTTGGGAATGCCGGCAGGGTAAAGAGGTACACACCTTGTACCATAGGTACATGCAATGTTGTCAGTCAACAAGTCCTCAAAGATATATCTGTCAACTTATAAACAGTAAAATGATACATATAATGTAGTTATTAGTAGAAACCATGTACTTTAGTTTTTCACTAACATGGTTATTAGGCTTGTCTTGAGGCCAAAACTCAACCCTTAGACAGGTTGAGCAGGGAGAGTTGGTCGAAGATTGTTTTTTCTCTTGATCATCCATCTGAACTCTGTTTTGATCACCAATAGATGCATTAGAACCCCCTCAGTAAGGCCTTTATTCCTCGTCAAATGTTCTTCTTGATTTTGGTTCTAGAGAGATTTATAGGGACTTGAGAAGTTTTGATTCATTTTGTATATCAACCATGTTTTAGGCCGTATTTGAGGCTGTTATGGGTGGAGTATAATCAAACGAGTCACTGGTAGGTGGTTCAAACCTCTTTTTGTGTTTTCCCAATCTTTTGGGTTGTGCGGCCTTTTCTGCATTTTTTGATAATTTTTAGCGTGACCTTGTATTTCCCATTATTGTCTGTTTAACTGTTATTTGACCTATTTGATGCCTTTGGGTAAGCGCGGTTAGTAGTTTATCATGAGGAGAGTTGGGAGAGTGGTCATTACTCATCGGGGAATTTTTGTTGGGGAATGCCAAAATGGTTATAATTGTTTTGTATTGTTTAAACTATTCAATATTGTTTATTGAATTTGATTATGAATTGTTGGAGACCTTAAAAAACATCAGTGATGTTATGGGAACACTATAGATTAGTGCAATTCAACTATTTAGATTGGTTTTATTATTTACTAGTTATTTTTAAATATGTTATATATGTAATTACTGAATTTCATATGCTGGAACCTTTGGGTTGTGCTGGGCATGGCCCAGATATTCTTGAGTGATGCCAATCATAGGTTGGGCTTGACCCGGGTTACATAGGGTGGTTTTGAGCATGGGATTTGGCATTATGGGCATCAGTTTGAGGTAAGTTGATTGTCAAGATAGTAAAGGACTAGGTTACTAAGATGGTGATTCCATCAGACTAGAGTGGCATGGTCAAAGGGTCACAAGGTGTCAGAGCTGTTGTGACATGGGTACTATTTTTTTGATTACCGCTCAACGAAAACTATGAGTAGTGTGCATATAGTGAGACTCTGTGAAGATGTGGGTTTTCCACTAATGTAGGAAGAGGCCCCCTTTAGGTGTGGTTTAGTACTATTGGTTTAAGGGTTTGTGTCGTAGGAAGCCATATTAGACGTGAGGAGCCTTCAAGGGATAGTGTTTGGGAAATCAGGATGGGGGTAGAGGCTCAATCTTATTTTATTGGCAGATATCCCTGTTCCTTTGGTTACTAAATTTGAGGTTAGACGTCACTATCCCACCAGTTACTTACTTGAAGTCTAGTATCACTATTATTATGGGTTACAATTTCATGGCTGTGATTTTGGGACGTCGGTACTTGAGAAATAAGCAGTCCGGTGGCATATGGTGTTGGGTTACATGACAGAGATTCTGGCGTTGATAGAAGTAGGTAACGCTCTGTGGTGGATCCTAAGAACCAGTGGAGTTTGTGTTCATTTTTGAATCATATTTTTTATTGTTTTCGTATAAATACATTTCTGTTTCATTACTTATATTATGTATGCACTATTTGGTGGTATCCTACGGAGATTCGTCTCCCACCCTACACGGGCCCTTCGGGTCGCATGAAGAAATTATAGATTTACATGAAAGAAAGTGTTTATCTTCAAGAGATATAGTGTATTAGTTGTCACATGGGGATGGTATTGACCTTGGGATCTTTTCTATCTGAAGTTTACTTTGTTTTTCTTCCTATCTTGTATCATCATTCATACTTATTTTGTTGCTACAATTGGTTAGACATTGGCAATATTTTTCATATTGTTATGTATGAACTACATTGGATGCATGTTTGTTGTTTGATAGTATTTATAAGTGTTCAATATTCTGTTGTGTTTAAATTCCTCTACTATTTTTTATATTTATTGCTTCTATTGTTTAAAAAAATTGAATGTGTTTCTGCTATGCGGGTGTAGTTCATGTTTTCTGAGTCATTGATTCCACTAAATTTTTATTATTAAACTCGGGAAATTACCATTATTATCCTCTAAGAGGGTATTGCCTCACAACTATACCTATAAAGACCCTCGCTGCTAGTCAGCAGCCTTTGACATTTGGGGAGGTGGGCCAAAGGTAGTAACACCCGACCCGTTTAGCAATTGTTAGGTGGTTGTTCGAGTCCAGGTAATGTGGTATCTGATGAGTTCTTTATAGAGATTTAGTTGTAGTGTTGCGCTGGGTACTAATGAGATTGAGACTTCTCTTTTATTTTTCGGTTGGTTTTACTATTTGGGATATGGTATATTGGAGATAGGTTGCTACTAGAACTATATTTCTAGCTTGTTCTTGGGTGCCTGTAGCCCCAAGTACGAGGCATGGACCATGTTTCCTTTGGTGCTAATTTTTTTGCTTTTTCTCAGATTATAGTTTATATGATTCTCACCTTGGTGCCCCACTTGGTGTGTGATGTTACAGATTTTGATGTGTAACCCTTGACCTGGTATGGTATGGGAGAGTAGGACCATGGCATGGTTGTAAAGGCTTGTTTTCATGGCTTTTTATCCATATTTTAGGGTATTTTAACTTCATAAATACATGTATTCCTTGCGATGTGAAAATATCATGTAAAAAAATTTCAATTTCCATGTTTGTGTTCTCATAAAATGTCAATAGGTGAAATACCTGATAAAATTTATTGTTTATTTCAATGTACAATGATAGGATTTGTATATTTGTAGAATATTAGTTTATTTGTGGTTGTCTCTTATGAGAGTAGGCATGTACTATGGTTGAGGTAATTTTGTTCACTAGAATTGGGCGACTAAGTTTTTAGTTTGAGGAAACGTTAGTTTTCAGGACGGGCATGTCCCATGGTAATATTGATACAAGGCTCTATTTAAGGGGGTTATGGAGGCCATGAGGTCAGGTTTCCTTGGGGCATGGTTATGGTGGTGGAGAGAAATGGTAGTAATTATGCGCTTCCTTTTACTGCATTCCTTATCTGTGTTATATATGTATATATTTTTTTGTATGTGGTATGTCTGACCATTTATGGTATTCATTGGGTTTCTTTTTAGGTGACTCGGATGGAGTGTCAGGTGGGGGATGGTATAGTGCTGCAGGAGTAGGATTAGGTTCAAGATCCATTACAGGAAAAGCAGGAGCCTTAGGTACAGGCACACGGATATGATCGGGTTCAATATCTAGTGTAGGTAGGAGAATAACCGGGTCTGTTAGCATTTAGACCATGGCTAGACGAGCATCTCCCAACTAGCCTAATATGTGTCATGTGAGGGATCAACATACGTGTGTTGGGTACAGATCCATCTATGTCATATCTAATGTGGGAGTTCTAGTCACAACACCCATCGCATTTTCATGGTGAATGTTGTCTACATAGAGCTGAGAACTGGATATAAATCATGATGACGTTCTTTGAGCAGCTTGAGATGCCTCCAGAGTGGAGGGTCATGATGGTGACATACATGCTGCGAGGACCGAAAAAATGCTAGTGGGATGTGTAGGTTCAGGCTCACAGGCACAACTGACAAGCATGGAAAGACTATAAGGACAGGTTTATGGAGCACTTCTACCCATAGACACTGAGAGAAGATAGAGCTTGGAAGTTCATGAGCCTTCAGAAGGGAGACATGTCTGCCATGGACTATACAACTACTTTTAATGAGCAGTGTCGCTTTGCAACAGGTATGGGGTGTGATGATGTTGAAATGGTGAGGTTCTTAGTGGATGTCTCGCACCACCCCCTTTAGATCCATGTGAATAACTTTTGGCTATGTTCATTTTCAGAGGTGGTGAATCAGGTGCTCATATCTGAGGGAAACCATAGGTATATGCCATAGTTTGGTCAAGGAACAATTTTAGGTGATAGTTTTTATAGCAGGAAGCGAGGATGAGATGAGTTCCAATAGGGTATTCCGACCAAGGACTCAGCTAGAACACCGCATAGCAGCTCTTCAGGGGTTTTCATTCAGTTTTGAGAACTAGGACATGTTCAGACTCAATGTCAAAGGTTTTTAAATGAGTTTCAGTCATGCAGATAGGTTGGGCATTTGGAGAGGTTCTATAGGCATCCATCTCAGAAAGCCAGTATCCAAGGACAAGGACAACAGGTGGAATCCGGAGTTTGTTTAGTTTTGGTACTAGGAGAGGGTAACTGAGGTTCAGCTACACATAGAGGATGTGATAGAGACAGTGATATCCATATGTGGGGTCAGTGGCCGGTGGCTAGAGCAGCACCTCTAGGAGGTAAGGCATCAGGCAGATGTACATTAGGCCAGGTTCACGCCATGGAGTTACCAGAGGCTGAGAAGTCTGGTGAGCCGACAAAGGTTATAGGTACACCATGGGTGTGGCTATGATTTCAGTGTTTTATTTTTGGCCAAACCTATATAGGCATGACCATTTTCAGTGCATGTGACAGACAAGATCTATGTGGCTTGACTAGGGGTTTTTCAGTGGGAATGGTGCCAAATTAGGACTCTGATATATTTATATTTATGTATGATATGTGTAGCATCAGGCGCGTCGAGGTTCCAGGTTACTTGTGGTGCCATGGGAATCGAGGCATCGAGGATGTGGGATACTAGAGGTGATGTGGGAATAGAGGCATCGAGGATGCATGTTAGATGAGGTGCTTTGTGTATCCGAACATCGAGGATGCAGGTTAGTTGAGGTTCATGGAATGTGGTTTTGTTTTGAGCATCCATGGGATATAGGACCTTGTGGAGGTGGACATAGATTTGTTCCTAGATACTTTGTGTGTCAATAATGACACAAGTGCAACAATGAGGCACTAGGGGGATGAGGTGTCATGAGAGGACCATGCCTCTGGAAAACAGGTTAGTGATCCTTTTCGTGTCTTGAGTTATGTTGAGTTGAGACTGAGTAAGGAAATTCGTAAGGTGGGGAGATCCTTGAGTAATTTAGCTAGGTCTTTACAAACTGGGGTAGTCTGGGTAACTTGATCATGATGTTATGTTCTGTGTCATCTCCTAGTTTTGTTACATAGATCGGGGATGAGCTATGTTATGTTTGGGATATTTTAAGAACCCGGGTGTTTATAATGAGTCAAAATACAAACCCTGTTTGAATTTTTATCATGATCATGAGAGAACAGGGAAAATCTGGGACATTCTAGATATTTATATTCTACACGCCATGTACTCTATATTAAACTCCGTGAATGGGTAGGGTGAGTACTGGCCATGTTCTTGTCGAGTACATGTCATGTGATTACTGTGTACAAATTTCATACTACATGGCATTTAGTTTTTTCCACACCATGTACCTGTGACCTTGTGGAGGCCATACATGGCATGTATTCATGTTGGTTGGGTCAAATGTTTTTAGCTTGTACCAGCCATGTATTATTTGTACACGCAATGTAGAGGGGCTGTGTTTGGGGATATACATGGCGTGTCGGGGATGTCGATAGCGTAAAGAGGTACATGACTTGTAGTAAGTCAACAGTTCCTCAGTGAGATATCATCCAACTTATGAACAACAAAATGATACATGGCATATATTTATAATTATAAACAATGTATTTTATTTTTTCACTAAAATGGTATGTAGACTCGTTTTGATAAAGAAACTCAACCCTTCAACGAGTTGAGCCGGGAGAGACGATCAAAGCCTGGTTTTCCTCCCGTTCATTTGTTTGAACATCATTTCATTTGCAGTTACATTCATTGGAACCCCCTCACTAAGGCCCCGATTCCACTTGAGTCGTTCATCTTTATTACTGCTCTAGAGAAAGTTATAGGGGTTTAGCGGTTTTGATTCATTTTTAAATATACTATGTTTTAGACCTAATTGGAGGTTTTTATCGAAATTTTATCATCATTAGAGTCTCGGATGGTGGTGCAAACCTCTTTTTGTTGTTTAGAAGACATTTGGGTGGGGGCGGACTTTGGCGCGTTTTTGGTTAATTTTTAGTGTGACCCTATATTACCAGTTATTGCATGTTTAAATATTATTTTACAAATGATATGCCCTTGGGTATGCCATGTTACCTTTTTTTTCTTGAGTGGGGTCGAGAGAGTGGTCAATAGTCATCAAGGCATTTTGGTCCAAGAATGCCAAACTAGTTATAATTGTTTTATATTGTTTAATGAGTTGAGTATTGTTTATTGAACCTGGTTATGAATTGATGGAGAACATAAAGACCTCTTTGATGGTATGGGACAACACTTGCATAGTGCAATTCAACTTTTTAGATTGTTTCTCATTTTTATGTGTTGGTTTTAAATATGTTATATATTTAATTACTAAATTGCACTTGTTGGAACCAATGGGTTGTGTTGGTCATGGCCTAGATATTCTTGAGTGATACAGATCACAGGTTATGCTTGGCCTGAGTAACGTTGGGTGGTTTTGACCATGGGATTGGGCGTCATGAGCATTGGATTGAGGCATAATGATTTTAATGTGGGGCAGGGCTCGGGTTATGGGGATGACGAGACCACCAAACATGAGAAGCATGGTCGTAGGGACACGTGTTGTTAGAGGTTTTGAGAATGGATACTATTTTGGCGATTTCCGCTCACCTGGAATAAGGAGTCGTGCTCCCACCGAGAGACTACATGATTTGGTGGTTTTGACCACTCATGTGGGTAAAGGGCCCTGATAGTTGTAGTTTAGGTATTATTGGTATGGGGGTGCTTACTGTAGGATGCCTCATGGTTGTTGAGGATCCATCAGGGGATAGCGTTTTGGATAAAGGGTTGGGAGAAGAGGCTCACCATTTTTTGAGGACATACATCATTGTTTCTCCTGTTACATAATTTGAGTACAGACACTGATGTTCCTTCAGTTAATTATTTGAGGAGTGTATCACTATACCTCTAGGTTAATTTTTCTTTGGTGTGACTTTGGGACGTCGGTACTTGAGGAACATGGTCTCAAATGGCACATGGTGCCAAGTTACATGATAGGGATTCCAGTGTTGGTCGAAGCAGGTGACTCCCCATGGTGGTTGTTGAGAACCAGTGGAGTTTGTGTTCATTTTGCATTGAATTTTATACTGCATTCCTTATAACAACATTCATATTTGAAAAATTATATTATGTACACACTATTTTGTGGTATCCTTCTGAGATTCTTCTTACACACTACATGGGACCTTCAGGACGCATGGAGACATTTTGGATTTACCTACAAGAAATTGACCAGCATCAAGAGATGGACGGTATTAGTTGTCACATGGGGATGGTAACAACCTTTTGGTATTGCGTAGCAGGAGTTTATGTATTTTATCCTTCCCGTCCTGTATCAGCATTCTTACTTGTTTTGTAGCTATAGTTAGTTAGCCATTGGATCCCTTTTTATATGGATATGTATGACCATATTTGGATGCATTTTTGTTGTTCAGTAGTATTTATAATATATCGGCATTCTGTTGTATTTACATTCTGTTGCTATTGATTATTTTTATTGCATCTTCTATTTATCGATATTGATTGTGTTTCCACTCTACAGGTCTTGTTCGAGTCTGCTGAGTCATTTATTCCACTGCATTTTTGTTATTATACATGGACCAGTACCATTATTACCTTATAAGAGGGTATAGCCTCCTCACTATAGCTATAAAGACATTCTCTTCTAGTCGGTAGCCTTTGGCGTTTGGGGATGTGTGCCTAAGGTAGTAACACCTGAGCCGTTTAGAACTGTTCGGGTGGCTGTTCAGATCCGATTCATTACAGACCCCAGGACCCCGAATTTCTCCATGACTTCCACACTGAAAAACCATAGGGAAACCCCAGGAAGGTAATTTACCACACAGGTAATGTAACACATAGCATAACCTTAATCACAAGAACATAGTAAAGACAGATCACATAGAGTCTCCTCTCAAACGAGGTTTTCAGTGAAGTATAGAAGTACAGATGATTAGTCACGAATCTAGATCATCTAATTTAGTCAGGAGGTAGTACTAATGAACATATGGAGCCTATCCCACACATGATCTATTGGTACTAACCCTTGTAATGTCCCACAGAAGATCTGATCCACTCAGGATCGATAGGTAACTGACCCTCGCAATAACCACCCACAATGTTGAATGAATTGTGGGTCAACTCAATAGTTGGTTGAACAAAATTATTTGTATAATTTAATGAATAGGGAAGAGGAAATAGAAAAATGAACAAATGAAAATAACCCCCTGCATTGAAACATTGGAGAGCATTCACAGTTGAGGGCATCTCGTTGTTTGTCGTCCCCGCAAAAAGCTTCCCTAACAACCGCTCGAATGTCAAACTTCAGTTAGGGGTTTCGGTGATTTACATAACATCCCACTGGTTTGGCTCCGTCATCTAAGGGTCTGACATCATGTCACTCCTTCAACACTTTGTTTCTTGGTAAAGTAGTGCGTGTGCCTCCACCAAGCTCCATTATATAGGATAGGGGGAGGGTAAGTAACAATGTTGGAATTTAATGGTGGTTCATTAATTAAAAAGATTTTTAATTTCCCCCAACATTGATCATACTTAGTTTGGAGGTCTAAGACATCTATTGGCTACACACGTCACCGATCGAACCTTATGGATTTTCTGTTGGAGGAATATAATAAATATAAAATAATGATGTTATTTTTCATATTCTATTTCGAAGATCCAAAAACTAACTTTTTCTTTGGACCTACTGCGGTCAACGTGAAGCCACCCTTAAGTGAATCCCAGCGTTGTAGATTCAACGAAGCCCTCTGATTTTTAATCTAAGTAATAGTAAAAAAGTTAAAATAATGACGGTCATTCATTCACTGAATATACTAGAAACAAATTTCACTAAATTATTACAAGTCACCCTCAACCCGTGCTGGTCGATGATAGGCTATGCCTTTGTTAAAAATTACCCAAAGAAAACAATGGTACTATAGTATTTATAATCTGAGATACCATTTAGAAACTATGGATTTTTCAAAAAAATAATTGTCACTTAATTATTTTATTTACGTCCCAAAACTATCTTTCACTAGTTTCCCATGACATCCAATGTTAGTATCTTCCTAAATGGATAATAACCTCACGAGTTCAATAGTCATCTCAAATTTTAAATCCTAGTTACCATTTTTGAGTTATAAGAATTTGAAAGAAAAAATAATTTCATTTAATTTTTTATTTACAGTTATTCTATTTTTGTGTTTTCTGATCAGAGGCCCACACTGACTAAACATAATTCATGCTTATGTTAAACTTTTTAGCCTGAGAATTATGGTACCCTTAGATTTCTGATCAGGGAAACCGTTTAAAATTTATTCCACTTTTTCAGGAAAACATCCTATGCATTCGATTTTAAGTTTAACAAAATTTTGACAGATCATTCTGGGTTCCCTATTCTTCGGAATCACGCGCCATCAGATTTTGTGGTCTTGAAATAATAACATATAATTAAAAAAATTATATGGAATTTTTGGGACATTACAATTATGTTCACCAGAAAAATGATATATGTGATATAAATGATATTTATTCCATACGTTTCTACTCAATGAAAATTTGATAATGTAGTTTGTGGATGAGTGAACTACCACATCCTCATTGTGATTTTATTAAATTTATCATCACTACATCAAACGAATGATATATATTTCAATAATATGGTATTTATGATATAATATCATACAATAATGTTAATTTTAATTTTAAATTTTTTATAAGGATAATAGAAGGATATAAATGTAAATCATGCTTATGTATAGTCTATTGTCTCTATTATCCTATCAGTAGTTCATTTTTCATACCTATTTTCAATTATTTGTTTTAAAAATATATTTTATTAATAAATATGGTCAATATTTCATGATTTTTAAACTATATATATTTAATTAAGGACACATTAGACCATTTTAGGCCCACTAAATTAATTTTTGACACATAAACAGAATATAGTAAAAAAATGACTTAAAATTATTTGATTAATTAATTAAAAATATCATGTTAATAATCGAAATAAAATTAATAAGAAATAAGAAAAATTTTATAATTAATTTAAATAATTAAAATAATTTACTTTTCAGGATGATAAAGACACACATGATAAATTAAACTCATGTAGAGGGATATTGTGTTATACGAATTTTGTGGTGGCATTTGTTTGTTGTTATTAACATGTATTCTTTAATAATGTGTATATACGACCCCTTTTCTAGATAAATATTGAATTTATAAATATTATTGATATTTATTGTTTTTTTAATGTTATTATTTCATGGGGATTATTATTCAAATATTTCTAAATTTATAAGGTAATTTTCATAAAAAAATTTATTTCTATGGTTTTTATAACAACAAAATATTTTTAAACACTGTGTTTGAAAATGATTTAAAAACTTTTATATGGGTATATAATATAACAATAAGTAAATTTTACATTCATTTTTTAGTTTATTTCTACTGTTATCAAATGTAATCTTTTAACATGTTTTATACACATTATTTTGATAAAATGTCAAAAAAAATGTTATATTCATATGGTATCAGATGAAATTTTTTTTAAACAACAAGTGTATTATTTGATATGGAGATTATATTTCATGAAATCGCTTTTTTTTCTTCAATAAAACCCCATTTTTTAAATTTTTTGGATATTTAGAGATTGATGTTTTTAAATAAAAAGATATTTTTATTTTATAATTTGGTTTTTAAAAGATAAAGTAATTTGATATCCAAATTTTATTTATTTACAAGATTAAATTTGTTTTACAATATGTTATAATTGAAATATTAAGGAATATAAAAGTTTTATTCATGGTATTTTACATGAGAATTATAATATGGGGTGGGAAAATTGTTTCGGGAGTGCCGGTTATATATTATATGTTGGGGTGGGCAAGAAAATGTTCAGGGAGGCCATTATAACATATATGACGTGGTGTCAATAATAGGACTGGGTGAGCTGGTAATAGCGTAATAAATGGTATAACATAAACTGTTTTCTTATTCATTATTTAAAAATTATATTAGATTTTGTTTTTATCATTTCTCCAAATAAAAGGGGTTTGAAATGGTTTTATAAATATGGATCATTAGGTCACCCCAAAGGGGTTCAAATTGATTGATTTGGGTTTTAGTGATTTTCTTTGAGAAAAAATTTATACGTATTAAAGTGAGTATATTTATTTCATATACTTAAATAATTGAAAAGACATAAATAAACATTATATAAGTTTTCATGTTCATCCCTGGACTAATTGTTTTTCTTTTTAATCCCTTACCGAAATTTTTTCTCATCCATATTTTAAACGATTGATCACATGATGGAAAAGGGTAAGGATGAAGTAATATTGATTGTATTGAATATTTTTTATGAAATAAATAATGGTTTATATTAAAGATTTTTATTTGGTGAAAAAATCCATACTAATGAGAAGGTCCAACTATTTATTATATGTTTTCATAAAATATGAGTTATGTCCTAATTCACTAAAACTATAAAACATAATCGATGCTAAAAGTGAAATAATGTGAATTCTAGGTTAAATAAAATGATTATGTAATGTTCTAGAACATGTCGTTATATAGAAATCAATTTTAAACATTAACGATGATATATTATTAGACTATAAGTATCCTCAAACCTATGATCATGATGTCCATTATGTAATCAATTTACCTTTTTAGAATTAATATATTAATATAATAAATGATATTTTTAAAGGATTTTTGTCTTGGATGGATTTCATTTCCATTCTATTGATTTAAATTGAATGTGTTTTTAGTTATTTCAATTTCTATAGGGTGTATGAAATAAAAAATTGTGATAGTAGTATAATTTATATAATATAATGGTTTCTTTTTTGGTTACCTTCCAATTTATTATTCACTTCTTTTATTTAAATTGAATGTGTGTTAATAAATTTACATTTCCAGATTTTTCATTCCTTGTTTTCTATAAATCATTCATTCCAGTTATATTATTCTATAAATTAATATTACTTAGAATTTGATTTCATCATTATTTTTTTCATTCCAATGGATCCCATGAAGTGTACTATGATTAATCGTCAACAATATTCTAGATGGAATCATGTCATTTTTGAAAAAAATATTGGGTAATAATTATTTTAAATGAAATTAATGAATAAAAAATGTATCAAGCGTACAATAACAATTGAACTGTACAATCTATTCGGAAATGATTCCATGTATGTTAAGCCAATGTAATAATGCGGACATAGGATCCAGTCTACCACAGTAAGGGCTTCTACAATTGTTATAATATGATTTCTTGTATAATTCTTTAGAATTACATTCCGGAAAACATAGATTAGGTATCATTAATCTTTGATAAACATTGATTATAAGTACCTAGAACCATCACAATGTTTTTAAGGTAGATATTATGTGGGTTTTCTTATAAAAAATCCATGAATGGATAGTACATGTGCAAATAGTAATCGAAAAATATGTACCTAGAAATAAGAACATCAAAATATTACCGACCCATCCTCAGGGCTCATGCCGTGACTACCCCAAGCCCGCCTTGTATAGGCCAGGGGATGGTAACCAGCACCAAAGGTGTAAATCCCAATAAAAAGGGGAAGGAATTGCCTTTAGAAAGTAAAAAACCGCACAGAGTAATCTAGCAGAAGTAAACACTAAGTAAATTGAGTACAAGTAAGTGCGGAAAAGTAAGTGGGCCAGAATAAAAACCCAAACTGAAAGTAAAGTACAACTGGAAAGTAAGTACACCAAAAAAAATTAAACTAGCAATGCTGAGACGTTCACTGGAAATCCCACCTAAAGGGTGGGTACAGATTGCCTCCTCAGCTCCTCGAGTCCTGCTGTCCGCCCTGTATGCGTCCCGTCCAGTGGTCCACCACCAGGTACCAACTCATGGTGAGTTCCTCCTCCAAGAACCCTCCAGATCTACAAGCCTCAACCTCAATCAGTGATGTCTGTCGTCTACAACCAACAAAACGTAGTGCGGGTGAAGCCCATGCAGGGGTGAGTATACGCTACTCAGTAGGACCCGGAGACACCTGAAGGTCTCCCAGAATCCACAAAGGATAAACCACAAATAAAAGATACACTCATGATGTAAAATCCAACACTACTTAGGTATATTACCATTCATATACCCAAGTTATCAATCCCATTTCGGCTCCAACATCCGAGCCCAAGTTCGATCACGTCCACACAGGATAGCACAACCAAACCACACAGGACAACACAACCCAATCCCCATAGGAAGGAATTTCAATCATATCGATGATAATGATTGAAAATCAAGACTAAACTCAAACCAGGATTTAATCATGATGTCGAAACCATAGCTGCTGGGAAAAATCCTCCTCTATCGAGTATAGTGGGCCTGCCGCTACAACCAAGCACTTCCCATTATCCTTGGACTACTATAGTACTCCACCTATCGAGTATTATGGGCCTGTTTCTATAACCAAGCGCTTACCACTGTGGGTCTGCCACTACAACCAAGCGCTCCCGCACATATCCTCCAGAGGTACTCTTTCTATTGAGTACTGCGAGTGTGCCGCAACAACCAAGTGCTCCTCTTCCGTGGTTCTGCTGCTACAACCAAGTGCTCCCCCTCATAGCCTTCAGAGGTACTCCTTCTGTGGAGTACCATGGGTCTGCCGCTACATCCATGTGCTCCTCCACCATGTATCTGCCGCTACAACCAAGTGCTCCCCACTGGGCTATCTGAATCACATTGAGTCGATCGATCAGAAGTCGTCAAGTCTTTGCCATCTCTATGGTTTCATAATAATTTAAAGTACCATAGTCATCACCGATGAACCCACGAAGGATTCCCATACTATTTTCACCATCGACGAACCCACAGAGGATTCTAGTATGGAAGTCATTGTATTCGCAGACGCAGCCAACTCTAGGGTTTCTGCACACAACACGATCATTCTTAGAGGGTCCACTCCATGATCCAAGAGGACGATACATCATCTAACATGTAGTCTGATGCTGATGTATCCAAAAGTTCCATCTCATCAAAAGGAACACAACGCGACAGAAGGCGCATCAATCCGGAGCTCAGTCTGAGAGTTATTGGATTTCTCGTTCCAGGGGAACAGTTGGTTTTTAAGTCAAACCAACCAGACCGTACTCCAACTGCGTCCAATCCTCGAGCAGAGAAATCCAAAAGGTTCGTCTCACTAAGAGGAATCCAAAAAAGTCGACGGAA
Source organism: Viscum album (assembly GCA_963277665.1). NCBI lineage: Eukaryota > Viridiplantae > Streptophyta > Magnoliopsida > Santalales > Viscaceae > Viscum > Viscum album. The sequence continues at coordinate 554,288,246 of OY728146.1, forward strand.
CATCAATCGGAGATCCGGACCTCAAGTTATAAGTGTTTCCTCTACGAGGGCCCGGTTGGTATTGTGTTCGAACCAACCCGGCCATACCCAATGTTCTCCAAAACCTTGTGTGCAGTATACCGAAACAACCGTGTCGATCCAATGATCCCAACACAACAAACGGTGTGTCGATCGGAGGTCTGAAGCCCATGATATGGGAAAAAGACTGAAAAAAGTCTGAAATGGGGGGGGTCTGAGCCCGACCCAGCTCAGCGGGTGTCGTGCGCTGAGCGGACGCGGGGGTGCGCTGCCCTTAGACCTTGGTACCGGACGCAGCGCTGGCTGCCACATCTCCCCCGATCCCACCGCTTTCGCGGCTTCATTCGCACCGGCGACACTCCAACGGACCACCGGACACGCTCTGTTGGTCCGTTTTGATGCCGTCTGCACCTACGTCTCTCCCAGGACCTGAAGATTTCTGCGAAGGGTTCAAAATGACCTTCCGGCTCGCTTCATCTTCACCCAGCGATCCGCACGCCAAAAAAACAAACTGCGGAGTCTTCAAATCGCCTCTGCGACCCAAAATCCAGTCGCGGTTTCATTTTGCCTCAACAGCACGGCGCGACGGCACCGCACTTCTTCACCCGTTCTTCATTTTTCGGCGCGGTGCCATTGCACCGTGCTACCTTTGTTTGTGCCATGACAAACACATCATCAAAAAGGGGGAGGAGGGTCGGCCGTGTTCGTGTGGTCCGACCTCCTCCCGTTAATCCGAAAACAGGCGGCCATAAAATAAAGATGAAGAACATAAAGAATAATCATGAACAGAATTCCAAACCCCTACCTCGAAGAAGTTGTCGTGCGAGGATCGTCGTGGGAACAGACGTTGCAGAAGAGGCTCGTGGGAGTCGTGGTACATAGCATCACAAAGAAAAGGATAGTCGGCTTCACATCTTCGATCTTCGAGGAACTAGCGTTCTTCGTCGTCTTTCATCAGAGGCTAGCGTTCTTCGTCGTTCTTCGCGTTTTTCAAGAAGGAATAAGAATAACTATGAGGGTTCTCTCCTCCCCATAGCTAAATAATCCCAAACAAAATAAGATGTTGCCTTATTTTATTTACACACACAAGCCATTATTAATTTGAAATTCAATATCAACTCATAATAATAAATTAACGCGCGTTATCTAATTAATTAGGCGTTTTATTGGATTGCATTTAATGTGGAATAAAAACTGCTTGAGATGATGTGACATTAAAATAGGAGAGGTGCAGGTGATTAATAGGGAGTTAAGAGAATTGAAAGGTGGGGGATAGTGTGGGCCCCACCCCAACTCCCTCACAAGGATGTTACCCACAAGGTAGAGAGAAATTAAGTTGTGACATAACTTAATTTCACTTAAACCGCTTAGTAAAGAAATAAAAATATAAAACAATTACATTTTTATTCCTCACGTTTTTTTTACATCACCACCCGAGAAAACGATCCTCCAGATAAGGTGTTCCTAAAAAATTTCTGATGTTGCAGTTTCATCGGTTCCCTCAGATTTCGATTCTGAGCACCGATTCAAAAGTTAGGAAAACCCACTATTGCGTTCAATGAACGTACCCGAGCTAAACTTCAGAAATTGATTCCGGGCACAACGGGCCCCGGAATCAGGTTCCATTAGAAACTGTGTACTTGTAAAATACGAAAGATAATTAAGAAATCATTTCCATTGAAATTTATATGGGTCTTTACATTAATCTTGCCTTAGTTCTTTACGTCCCAATAAATCTATAACACAAACTAGGGAAACAAAAGTGGTACTGAGCACGCAATTGGGCCTCCCACTCCCACGTGCTCTCCTGGAGCTTCCAGTGGTGCCAGTGAAAGTACACCAGAGGGATCGACCATCCATGTAGGACCTAATCCTGTCGATCCTCGTTCACCACTAGAACCTCTGTGAATGTCTCCCCATCATCAAATTTCTTCTCCCCATGGTTGATGATACACTTCTGGTCATGCATGTATCTCCTCAGCTGAGTTATGAGGAAAAAGGTTATGCACCTGATGCAACTGAGGTGGATGGTTCTAGTGGTAAACTACCTCGCCTACCCTGTTGAAAACTTAGAAGGGTCTGATGAAGCGTAGAGATAACTTGTCGTCCTGGCTAAAACTCCGTAATCCACCTCGAGGTGAGACCCGCAAGAAAACGCGGTCTCCATCCTCGAACTCTAGTTGTCTCCGCCTCCTGTCAGCATAAGAATTTTTCTAGCTCTGATTTGTCCTCATCCGCTCTTGGTTGGCCTGAACCATCCCTGGTCCTACAAGAGCTGCTAAGAATTATTCCTTTTTGATAAGTGATATCTGGTCTCAACCCTTGGATGAACAACATTTTTCGCCTAATACATTAAATCCCAACATAGATGATACAAATCCATACCAAGGATGAAATCGTAAGACCTCAATGCTACTACCAAGAGATCCAACCGTTACTCTCACCTCCAAGGGTTGAGTGACACTGTTGGCATCAGTGTGTGGTCACTAGGTCTCCTCCAGTTGGTATCTCAAAGTGAGGGTCATGTCAACAGTTTTTAAACCATAACATCTTAGTAACAACATAAATAGAGGACAGGAAAATAAATGCCACACGAAAGGTGTCTTTTATTACTGCAGCTCAAGTACAAAGACACATACAACCATAGAAAAAAAAGCTAGAAGCACCATCAACAAAGGCCTCCATGCCCGAAACTAGTCCCACTTCTGTCCAACTACTCCAGGAGCTCCATGATCATAGGCCTCAGCTGCCTGATGCTGAGCTCTACCATGTCCACCCGTTCCCTGTGGTCGGGGTGGTCTCCCTGGTGGTGGTGGTGGCAACACCTCGATGCGTCGTCCACCTCCAGCTGTGCGGCCAGCTCCCCTGCCAAGGTCTCCTGCTCCTTGTGGTCCACCATGATTGAACCTCTGCCACTGCCTGGGAGGTCCTTAATTTATCTACTGATCATCTATATATAGGGTCGGACAGTCACGAGATATGTGACTATCCCCACCGCAGGAGTAACACTGCCCGCTCATGGTAAGTCGTTCTGCACCCCAGGTGCCTCGCACAAACGATCATGTGTCATGCAGTCGACCACCTATAGGTCTAATCCTTTTGTACCTCTGTGTCATTTTTATATTACCCGCTACAGAAGACTCTGCTTCATGTCGACTAGTGGTGGGTCCTGCTGCTCGAGACTTCTCAGAAAATAAACTCTCCACTAAGAGGGCTCACTCCAACACCCCTGTCTGCATTGGGATGCTGTGAGAAACAAATGAAGCTCTGATCTCTTCCATGAGCCTCTGCTTGAAGGTCCGAGCCCTGAAGAATGGTTCTCGTACCATGTCTGTGAATAACGTGAGAGATCGGTAAACCTTTCCAAGTACTAGTCTACCATCATTCTACCCTGCCGCAATTGTAGTAGCCTCTGGATGCGCACCGCATGAAGGGTGGCTGGGACGAGCTCTGAGTGGAAGAGGCTCTCAAAATATGTCCAATGAAGATATTCCCCGTCGTTCAACTGGAGGATCATGCTCCACCAACTAACCGCTGCCGTGTGCGGGAGGCTCGCCGCAAGGATCCCCATGAGGTCAGTTGTTGTCCCAACTAGCCTGAAAATTCAAACTATAGCCTCCAGCCAATCCTCGGCTGCCTGAGAGTCTGTCTCCCGGCAGAACCTGGGTGGCCACGGGCTCTGGAACTCGTGTAGCGTGTTCAAGTGGCGTGCATCGCCTACCACTGGGGTCGGTGGCATGATTAGCTCAATGGGTGGTAGTACTGTTGGTGCCTCTGCTGCTGCCTCAACTGGAAGAGGGCCCTGTACTGAGGCCTCATCGCTCGGCGGGCTGTCAGTACGTACAAAACTCGAAACCTTAGTTGGCTACCATCGTGGTGTCATCCTGTAAAGAAATAGGTGCGCCACAGTCAAAACAATATACCCGGTGAGATGACAAAAAGTAATCACAAAGAAAAGTTTTGAAACACACATGCAATCAATATATTCGTGCATTAAGTCGGAAATCAGAAGTCAGGGTCCTGGTGTATGGATACGTCGGCCACTGCACCAACACTGGACTCCCTATACTAATAACCACACTCAATAACCTTAACACTATTACTTCACATAGAAAAAAGATTAGAGTCCTGAGTTATGCGGAAGAACCGAACCGTCTCTAATACCAATTTGCCATGAACCATCCTCAGGGCCCATGACGTGACTACCCCAAGCCCTCCTTCCATAGGCCAGGGGATGGAGACCAGCCCCAAAGGCGTAAATCCCGACAAAAAGGGGAAGTCATTGCCTTTATAAAGTAAACAACTCCACAGAGTATGACAACAAGAAGTAAACAATAAGTAAACTGAGTACATGTAATTTTGGAAAAGTATGTGGGCCAAAATAAAAACCCAAATTAAATGTAAAGTACAACTGGAATGGAAGTACAACAACTGAAAAGTAAAGCAGCAATGTCGAGACGTCCCCTAGAAATCCCACCTGAAGGGTGGGTAGAGATATCCTTCTCAGCTCCTCGAGTCCTGCCGTCCGCCCTGTATGTGTCACGTCCAGTGGTCCACCTCCAGGTACTGACTCGTCATGAGTTCCTCCAACAGGAACCGTCCAGCTCTACAAGCGTCAACCTCGATCGGTGATGTCCGTCGTCTGCAACCAACACAATGTAGTGCGGGAGAATCCCGTTTAGGGGTGAGTATACAATACTTAGTAAGTACCCCGAGACCCCTGAAGGTCTCCCAGAATCCACAGAGGATAAACCACAACAAAAATATACAATCACGATGTAATATCCAAGACTACTTAGGTATATTCCCATACATATACCCAAGTAATCAATCCCAGTTCAGCTCCAACATCCGAGCCCATGTTTAATCATGTCCACACAGGATAGCACAACCAAACCACATAGGATAACACAACCAAATCCACATAGGAAAGAAATTCAATAATATCGATGATAATGATTGAAAATCATGTCTTAGCTCAAGCCTGGATTTAATCATGATGTCGAAACCAAAGCTGCTGGGGAAACTCCTCCTCTATCGAGTACAGTGGGCCTGCCGCTACAACCAAGCACTTCCCATTATCCTTGGACTGCTATAGTACTCCACCTGTCTAGTAATGTGGGCATGCTGCTACAACCAAGCGCTTCCCACCATGGGTCTGCTGCTACAACCAAGCGCTCCCCCTCCTAGCCTCCAGAGGTACTCCTTCTGTTGAGTACCGTGGTTCTGCCACTACAACCAATCGCTCCTCTTCCATGGGTCTGCCGCTACAACCAAGCGCTCCCCCTCATATCCTCTAGTGATACTCCTTCTGTTGACTACCACAGGTATGCGGCTACAACCAAGAGATCCTCCACCGTGGGTCTGCCGCTACAGCCAAGCGCTCCTCACTGGGCTATCTGAAACACAACGAGTCAATCGATCAACAGTCGTCAAGTCTCATCCATCTCTAGGGTTTCATAATGATTGAAAGTACTATAGTCGTCACCTCCGAACCCACGGAGGATATATGTATGGTTGTCACCGTCTTGGAACCCACAGAGGATTCCAGTAAGGAAGTCATCGTCGTCGCAGACGCAACCAGCTCTAGGGTTTCTGCATACAGCATGCTCGTTCCGGGAGGGTCCACTCCAAGAGCCAAGAGTTCGATACATCATTTGACACATAGTCTGGTGTTGATGTATCCCAAATATCCATCTCATCAAAAGGAACACAACACGACAGACGTCGCTCCAATCGGGCGCCCGGTATAAGAGTTATTGGCTTTTTTCGTTTCAGGGGCCAGTTGGGTTTTAAGTCAAACCAACCCGACTGCACTCCAACATAATCCAAAACTCAATCAGAGTGAGAAAAAAGGTTCACATCACTAATAGAAATCTGAAAAAGTCGACAGCACGTCAATCGGACGTCCGGAGCTCACGTTATAAGCGTTTCCGCTCCGAGGGCCCGGTTGGTTTCGTGTTCGAACAGACCCGGGCATACCCAAAGATCTGTGTAACCTTTAATTTAGTATACCTAAATGAAATATTCGATCCAAGGATCCCAACGCAACTGACATTGCGTCAATTGGAGGTCTGAATCCCAAGATATGGGCGAATGACTGAAAACATTCTGAAATGGGGGGTATGGGCCCCCCGGCACGGCCCAACCCCCCTTGGTCAGCCCGAACTGAGTCGACCAGACCCGGGTTTGGGTCCAGCCCATCAGGGAATGGACCGGCCATGCTGGTGTGGCCTGGCTCTGCCAGCGTGGCCCGGTCTGGCTCAGCAGGTGCCGCGCACTGAGTGGACGCGGGGGGTGCACTGCCCCTGGCCCTTCGGACCGGACGCGGTGCTGGCCCCGTGTCTCCCCCGGATCCCCCACGGCTACGAGATCTAGTCATCCCGCCACTACTGCTGCTCTTGCCGGCGGTACACCATGACGCAACCGCCTTCGGCCGCCTTTTCCACCGCACCGGCGTGGCGCACCGGTAGCACCTTACGCGGACCACCGAACACGCTCTAGTGGTCCGTTTTTTCCAGCGTCTGGGCCTACAGCTCTCCCGAGACCCGAATATTTCTGCAAAGGGTTCAAAACACCCTTGCGGTCCACTTCGTCATCGTATTTCGATCCGCACACCACGAAAAAACAAATTGCGGAGTCTTCGAATCGCCATTGCGGCCCCGACTCCGATCGTGGTTTCGTTCGGCCTCAACGGCGTGGCGCGACGCCGCCGCGCTTCTTCGCTCATTCTTCTTTGTTTCCGCATGGTTACATTACACCGCGCTACCTTTGTTTGTGCCGCGACAAACACATCATCAAAATGGGGGAGGAGGGCCGGCCGTGTTCGTGTGGTCCAGCCTCCTCCCATTAATCCACAAACAGGCGGCCATAAAATAAATATGAAGAACGGCAAGAATAATCACGAACATAATTCCAAACCCCTACCTCGAAGAAGTTTTCAAGCAAGGATCGTCGCGGGAAAAGATGTCGCAGAAGAGGATCATGGGAATCATGGTACACGACGTTGTGGAGAAGAGGATCATCGGCATCACGTTGTCGATCTCCGAGGAACTAGAGTTCTTCGTTGTCTTTCGTCATAGGTCGGCGTTCTTCATCGTTCTTCGCATTCTCCAAGATGGATGAAGAAAAACTTCGACGGTTCTCTCCTCAACAAAGCGAAATAATCCCAAAAAAATAAGTCGTTGTCTTATTTAATTTACACACACACAATCCATTATTAATTTTAAATTCAAAATGACTTCATCAAATAAATTAACGCGCGTTATCCAATTAATTAGGCATTTTATTGGAATGCATTTAATGTGGAAAACAAACTGCTTGAGATGACTTGACATTAAAATAGGGGAGGTGCAGGTGATTAATGGGGAGTTTAGAGAATTGAAAGGAGGGGGATCATGTGGGACCTACCCCAACTCCCTCACTTGGATGTTATCCACAAGTTAGAGAGAAATTAAGTTGTGACAAAACATAATTTCACTTAAACCGCTTAGTAAATAAATAAAAATATAAAACAATTATATTTTTATTCCTCACGTTTTTTTACATCACCACCCAAGAAAACAAACCTTCAAATAAGGTGTTACTATGCAATTACCAATGCTTCAGTTTCATCGGTGCACTCAGATTTCGATTACGAGCACCGGTTTAAAAGTTTGGAAAACCCGCTGGTTCGTTCACTGAACGTACCCGAGGTAAACTTCGGAAAATGATTTCGGGCACACTGGGCCTCGAAATCAGGTGCCGTCAGAAACTGCGTACTCGTAAAATATAAAAGATAATTAAGAAAAAATTTCCCTTGAAACTTATAGGTCTTTACATCACTCCAACATCAGGGCTTTACGTCCCCGTAAAGCTATAACACAAACTAGGGAAACAAAAGTGGTACTGAGCACGCAAATGGGCCTCCCGCTCCCTTGTGCTCTCCTGGAGCTTCCCATGATGCCAGTGAAAGCACACTAGAGGGATTTACCATCCATGTAGGAATTTCTCTGGTCGATCCATGTTCACCACTAGAACCACTGTGAAATTCGCCCCATCATCAAATTCCAGCTCCCCATGGTCGATGATATGCATCAGGTCGTGCACGTATCTCCACAGCCGAGTTACGAGGAAACAACGATGTCTACCAGATGCAATTGAGGTGGATTTTTCCAGCGGTAAACCACCTAGCCTACCCTATTGAGGACTTATAAGGGTCCGATGAAGCACAGAGATAACTTTTCGTCGTGGCTAAAACTCCACAATCCACGCCGAGCTGAAACCTACAAGAAAACGTGGTCTCCATACTCGAACTCTAGTGGTCTCCGCCTCCTGTTAGCATAAGAATCTTTCTAGCTCTGAGCTTTCCTCATCCGCTCTTGGATGGCCTAAACCTTCTATGGTCCTACAAGAGCTGCTAATATTTCTTCCTTTCAGATAAGAGAAATCCAGTCTCAACCCATGGATGAACCATGTTATTTTCCAAATACAGTCAATCCCAACATGGATGATACTAATCCATACCAAGGATGATGTCGTAAGGTCTCGACGCTACTACCAAGAGATCTAACCATTACTCTCACCTCCACGGGATAGGTCACACAGTCGGCATCAGTGTGTGCTCACTGGGTCTCCTCTATTAGGTATCTCAATGTGAGGGTCATGTCAACAATTTTTAATCCAAAACCTATTAGTTACAACATAAAGAGTGGACATGAAATTAAATGCCACAAAGAATGTGTCTTTTATTACTGCAGCTCAAGTACAAAGACACGAACAACCACAGTAAAATAGAAAGCTAGAAGCACCATCAACAAAGGCCTCCATGACTCGAACTAGTCCCACTTTTGTCCAACTGCTCCCGGAGCTCCATGATCATAGGCCTCAGCTTCCTGAGGCTGAGCTCTCCCATTTCCACCCATTCCCTGCAGCCGTGGTGGTCTCCCTGGTGGTGGTGGTGGAAACACCTCGAAGCATCATCCACCTCCAGCTGCACAGCCAGTTCCCCTGCCACGGTCTCATGCTCCTTGCAGTCTGCCTTGATTGAACCTCTGCTACTGCCTGGGAGGTCCTTCATTTATATGCTGATCATCTATATGGTGGGTCAGACAGTCATGAGCCATGTGACCAACCCCGTAGAAGGAGTAACACTTTCCGCTCATGGTAAGTCGTTCTCCACACCGAGTGCCTTGCACAAAAGATCCTGTGTCATGCGGTCGACCACCTGTAGGTCTAGTCCTTTTGGACCTCTGTGTCATTTTTCTACTACCTGCTACAGAAGACTCTACTGTATGCTGGCTAGTGGTGGGTCCTACTGCCGGAGACTGCTCAGCAAGGAAACTCTCCACTAAGAGGGCTCTCTCCAACACCCCTGTCTGCGTCGGGATGCTCTGAGAAACAAATAAAGCAATGATCTCTCACTTGGGCCCCTGCTCAGAGGTTCGGGCCCTGAAGAATGGGTCCCGTACCATGTCCGTGGAATAGCACGAGAGATCGGTAAACCTAGAAAAGTACTGGGCTACCGTCACGCTTCCCTGCTGAAGCTATAGTAGCTCCTGGATGCGCACCGCATGGAGGGTGTCTGGTACGAACTCTGAGTAGAAGAGGCTCTCAAAATCCATCCAAAAATAGATGCCTCGTCATGAACTTGGAGCATCAAGCTCCACCATCTGCCTGTTGCCGCGTGCGGGAGGGTCGCCGCAAGGATCACCATGTGGTCAGTTGGTGTCACAACTAGCCTGAAAACTCTAACTACATCCTCTAGCCAATCCTCGGTTGCCTGAGGGTCCATCTCCAGGTGGAACCTGGGTGGCCTCTAGCTCTGGAACTCGTGTAGCGCGCTCAAGCAGCGTGCATCTCCTACCACTGGGGCCGGTGGCATTGGTGGCCCAACGGGTGGTAGTACCGTTGGTGCCTCTGCTAGTCCCTCAACTAGAAGAGGGCCCTGTACTGAGGCCTCATCGCTCGGCATGCTGTTAGTACATACAAAACTCGAAACCCTAGCTGGCTGCCATCGTGGGGCCATCCTAAAAAGAAACAGATGCACCACAGTCAAAACAGTATACCTAATGAGCTAAAAAAATGTAATCACAAATAAAACATTTGAAACACACATGAAATCAATATTTTCATGCATTGAGTTGGAAATCATAAGTCAGGGTCCTGGTGTATGGATATGTCAGCCTCCACACCAACACTGGACTCACTGGACTGATAACCACACTCAATACCCTTAACACTATTGCTTCACATATAAAAAAAGATCAGAGTCCTGAGTTTTGTGGTAGAACCAAATCGTCTCTGATACCAATTTGTCATGACCCGTCCTTAGGGCCCATACTATGACTACCCCAAGCCTGTCTTCCATAGGCCAGGGGTTGGTGACCAGCACCAAAGGTGTAAATCCCAACTAAAAGGGGAATTCTTTGCCTTTATAAATTAAACAACACCACATAGTAAGCCAGCATGAAGTAAACAATAAGTAAACTATGTACAAGTAAGTGTGGAAAAGTAAGTGGGAAAAAATACAAACCCAAACTGAAAGTAAAGTACAACTGGAATGGATGTACAATAACTGTAAAGTAAAGCAGTAATGTTGAGCCATCCACTAGAAATCCCACCTGAAGGGTGGGTACAAATATCATCCTCAGCCCCTCGAGTCCTTCCATCCACCCTTTATGTGTCCCGTCTAGTGGTCCACCTCCAGGTACCGACTCGTCGTGAGTTACTCCCACGAGCACCATTCATCTCTACAAGCATCAACCTCGATCGGTGATGTACGTCATCTGCAACCAACACAACATAGTGCGGGAGAAGCCCGTTCAGGGGTGAGTATAAAATACTCAGTAAGGACCCCGAGACACCCGATGGTCTCCAAGAATCCACAAATGATAAACCAGAACTAAACGATACAATCACGAAGTAACATCCAACACTACTTAGGTATATTCCCATACATATACCCAAGTCATCAATCCTAGTTCAGTTCCAACATCCGATCCCAAGATCGAACACGTCCACACAGGATAGCACAACCAAATCACACATGATAACACAACCCAATCCATATAGCAAAGCAAGTCAATCATATCGAAGATAACGATTGAAAATCAAGAGTCATCTCAAACCAGGATTTATTCATGATGTTGAAACCATAGCTGCTGGGGAAACTCCTCTATCGAGTATAGTGGGCCTACCGCTACAACCAAGCACTTCCCATTAACCTTGGACTACTGTAGTACTCCACCTGTCGAGTACTGTGGGCCTGCTGCTACAACCAAGCACTTCCCACCATGGGTCTTCCAGTACATCCAAGTGCTCCCCCTCATAGCCTCCAGAGGTACTCCTTCTGTTGAGTACCGTGGTTCTGCCACTACCACCAAGAACTTCCCCTCATAGACTCTTGAGATACTCCTTCTATTGAGTACCACGGGTCTGCCGCTACAACGAAGCGCTCCTCCGCCATGGGTCTGCCGCTACAACCAAGCGCTCCCCACTGGGATATCCGAAACACACCGAGTCGATCAATCCACAGTCATCAAGTCTCAGCCAGCTCTAGGGTTTCATAATGATTGAAAGTACTATATTTTTCACAACCGAACCTACAGAGGATTCCATTATGGTTACCACCATCATCGAACCCACATAGGATTGCAGTACAGAAGTCATCGTTGTCGTAGACGCAGCCAGCTCTAGGGCTTCCGCACACAACACCCTCGTTCCGAGAAGGTCCACTCCATGAGCCAGGAGTTCGATACATCAATTGACACATAGTCTAGAGTTGATGTATCCCAATGTTTTGTCTCATCAAAAGTAACACAACGCGATAGACGATGCGTCAATTGGGCGACCGGTCTGAGAGTTATTGGCTTTTTACTTTTCAGGGGCCTGGTTGGTTTTCATGTCAAACCAACCCAAATGCACACCAACTGCATCAAAACCTCAAGAAGAGTAATCCAAAATGTCCATCTCACTAATAGGAATCTATCAATATCGAGGACACGTCAATCGGACGTCCGGATCTCATGTTATAAGCCTTTTTTATCTGAGGGCCTGGTTGGTTTCGTGTTTGAACACACCCGGCCATATACATTGTTCTCTGAAACCATGAATTTAGTATATCAAAACCAATCTCTCGATCCATGGATCTCAATGAAACTGACGGTGCATCAATTGGAGGTCATAATCCCATGATATGGGAAAAAGATTGAAAACAGTCCGAAATGGGGGGTAGGGGCCCCCCGGCCCGGCCCAACCCCCCTTGGTTGGCCCGAACTGGGTTGACCCGACCTGGGTCCGCGTACGGCCCATCAAGGTGCGGCCCGACACCACTGGAGCAGCCCAGCCCTGCGGGCGTGTCCCGGCCCCGCCGGCGTGGCCCGACCCCGCTGGCGCGGCCCGGCCCGGTGCGGCGGCCCAGCTCAGCCGGTGTCGCGCGCTGAGCGGACGCGAGGGGTGAGCTGCCCCTAGCCCTTGGTACTGGATGCGACGCTGGCTGCCGCGTCTCCCCCGGATCCCGTGCAGCCGCGGGATCTGGTCGTCCCGCCGCAGGTGCCGCCGCACCGGCGCGGCACACCAGTAGCTCCATTCGTGGACCACCGGACGTGCTCCGGTGGTCCATTTTTCTCGGCGTCTGTGCCTGCGGCTCTCCCGGACCCCGAATATTTCTGCGAAGGGTTCAAAATGCCCATGCGGCCCGCTTTGTCATCACTTGTCAATCTGCACACAAAAAAAAATTGCGGAGTCTTCGAATTGCCTCTGCGGCCCCGACTACGATCGTGGTTTCGTTCGGCCTCAACGGCGTGGTGCGACGACGCCGCGCTTCTTCGCTCGTTCTTCTTTGTTTCCGAGTTGTGTCATTGCACCACGCTACCTTTGTTCATGGAATCAAAAAAACATCATCAAAAGGGGGGAGGAGGGTCGGCTGTGTTCGTGTGGTCCAGCCTCCTCCCGTTAATCTGGAAACAGGCGGCCATAAAATTAAGATAAAGAATGGAAAGAATAATCACGAACATAATTCCAAACCACTACCTCGAAGAAGTTTTCAAGCGAGGATCGTCACGGGAAAAGATGTTGCGAAAGAGGATCATGGGTGTCACGGTACACGGTGTTGTGGAGAAGAAGATCGTCGGTGTCACGTCGTCGATCTCTGAGGAACTAGCGTTCTTTGTCATCTTTCTTCGGAGGTCAGCGTTCTTCGTCGTTCTTTGCGTTCTCCAAGAAGGAAGAAGAAAAACTTCAAGGGTTCTCTTCGCCACACAACGAAATAATCCCAAACAAAATAAGACATTGTCTTATTTAATTTACACACACACAAGCCATCATTAATTTGAAATTCAAAATGAATTCATCAAATTAATTAACACGTGTTATCTAATTAATTAGGAGTTTTATTGGCATGCATTTAATGTGGAAAAAAAACTACTTGAGTTGACTTGACATTAAAACAGGGGAGGAACGGGTGATTAATGGGGAGTTTAGAGAATTGACTGGTGGGGGCTCAGGTGGTCCCCACTACAACTCCCTCACATGGATGTTATCCACAAGGTAGAGAGAAATTAAGTTGTGACATAACTTAATATCACTAAAACCGCTTAGTAAAGAAATAAAAATATAATACAATTATATTTTTATTCCTCGCCTTTTTTTACATCACAACTCGAGAAAACGATCCTTTGGATAAGGTGTTCCTAAGAAATTATTGGAGATGCGGTTTCATTGGTGCCCTTGGATTTCGATTCCGAGCACTAGTTCAAAAGATAGGAAACCCCACTCGTTCGTTCACTAAACATACATGAGCTAAATTTCGGAAATTGATTTCGGGCACACCGGGGTTCAGAATCAGGTGCTGTCAAAAACTGCGTACTCATAAAATCCAAAAGAAAATTAAGAAAAAATTTCCCTTGAAATTTACTGGTCATTACAAAAATTGGATCATTAGGATTAATTGGACCATCACCTAGCTCACGACAATAAACATTACTATTTATATAGATTAACACTCCTGGGGGATATTCTTAGGATATTTAGTTTCAGTATTAACAAACTTTTATGTTGTATTTTAAAATAGATATATCAATAAAACCTCATTTTTATGATTATGCTATTACATATGCATAAATTTTTATCTTTATTTTAAATATTTCACTATTTATGGAATTATAAATTATGGGTCATAATTATATGATCTAATATAGTTTATCACATTGTTTTTAAAGCATCATATAATAACTAATGAAAGAAACATCAATATTCAAAATCAAATGAATAATAATGGCTTTTTATGGATTGAATTAATCCAATATTTCAAAGGGCTCAATTCTCCCAATCATTCTCATCATATGAGGACATTGTTCATGTTCTATCATAACTAAGAAGTAATTATATATTTAATATGGATTAAATGGGAAGAATGAAAATTATTGGATTGTCAGTGATATTGGGATATGAGGTTTAATGGAATATTTTATTTTTTAAAAATTTATAATTGTTTAAAGAAAAACCATTGAACATTATTAAAAGAAATTCATGTTTGATAAATGTGGGGAGAGATATGGCATTTTTCTTGAGATTGAAGGGGTAATAAAAAATGTTCGAAATTACAAAAATCTATTGTATGAGATAGCTAAGTACAAAAATAAATATCCTTTGAATAAAAATAAAATAATTCAGAACAATATAATTGACCATGGTAAAGCTTATGATAATACCAATAAAATTTATAATGAAAAATTTTGTTGTGTCTGAATTAAAAAATTATTTCCTTTCATTTTTTTCAATGATATCATGATTATAAGAATTATGAAATTTATAATGAATTTAATATATTATTGATTTATTATTTAATCAAATGATTATGTTGAATAGTGATGATAACATAGAAAAATTACTCATTTTTTTGTTGAGATACTCAAAAAACACGTTATTTAGGGATAGATAACACATAATAGGATTCGAAAGTGGACACCATTGTTTTGGGATAAATTGTTAATTCAAATGGATAATGTATATTTTATAGTACTGACTACCTTGGGGATGATTAATGATTTATTAAAATACTATTTATACAATAATTGATAGAGTTTACAACATCTTTGGACTTAAGGAATATATCTAATAATCTATATTTTACTTACCAAAAATGAAATCATTCATTTTTTCCAACAAGATATTTTTTTAATTAACATGTTTTACAATAATTATTGATGAATTAATTAAATTTTTTGGTTTGTTACGATTAAGATATACTTCATGTTGTTTTCGGTGTTAATGATATGTTATATTTGGGAATTTAGATGCATCCATTCTAATAATTTGGATCATAATAATTTTTTAGGTTATTAAGGGTAAACATTTATGAAAAATTTAATGTTGAAGATTGGAAAATTTATTAGATATTAATGTAATATATTGGATAACATTTGATAATCAGAATGTTCTAATAAAATATTTAGTAATGGATTGAAATAATTTACACTTGTTAATGGATCTTATTACCGATTAAAAGTGAATTTTACATCATCATGAATAAAAAATTAATTTATACATATTTTTTTATTAGAGTATGTTATGAATTGTAAATAAATCAAAACAAACACATAAGATTACATTATTCTCTT
Source organism: Viscum album (assembly GCA_963277665.1). Taxonomy (NCBI): domain Eukaryota; kingdom Viridiplantae; phylum Streptophyta; class Magnoliopsida; order Santalales; family Viscaceae; genus Viscum; species Viscum album. The sequence continues at coordinate 554,303,863 of OY728146.1, forward strand.
GAAAGATAAACATATTAGGTCTATATATTTCATTAGATTTATATAGAGTAAATGAATTTTTTGAATGTTGGAATTACATCATGAAATAAAAATTTTCCCGATTGTATTCATATCCAATTATTAAAATGGACCTCCCAAACATCATGAATTTTTGGTCTTAAGGTCATTAATTTGAATTGATCATTCAAATTTTGTGAACAATAACCTATGTTATTCTATATATTTTATTAATATTTTCTTCTATGTATGTATCTTCAATTTACATAAATTATTACTTATATGGAAAAACAGTAATGTGTTATATAATATTATCATTTTACTTCCCTTTATCTTTGAAAAATAAGTTTTTAAAAATTCTTATGATGTCTGTTTTAAAAAAATAATTTTCAAATATCAAACTGATTATTTTTGGTATCATGTTTAAATATTTGTTGAAATAATATATTTTAGAGGGAGAGAATGTTACACAAATAAATTATAAAATCAGATCATTTTATTTCATTGTTTATGAAATACGACGAACCAAGCTTAAATAACACATTAATAATATTTCATAAAATCAATCTCATCAATAGCATGTAAAAACTATATCTGTAAGACTAAAAGAACCACAATATAGTATATCATTATAAAAGAACTATTAGATTAGAGGTTATGTATAGTACTTAGTATTTTTTAATTATCATTGTCTTATATTTATGATAAATTCTATAGTAATCATTTAAATGAATACTAATTCTGTTCTAGATTACTATATTTTTTCTGAACGGTAGGTTAGTCACGCATTGTGCACATAATTAAAAATTATTTTTTAACACTAATAGAACATAAATTTAATAAATTAAAAACAATATTTAAAATAATTACCTCAAATTTATCAAACTATTTTTTTGAAATTATTATTATTTTGATTAATAGTGAATAATACTAGAATATTAATTGAAAACTACCTTCACATTGAAATTATTTATAATGTTAAATTATTTGATGAATTTTTTAATTTAAAATAAATTCAATTATAAATATTTTATTCAAATTTAGGTAATCGGAATCATTTTCATTTTTTTGATATAGAATAATTTTAAATTTATAATAATTTCTTATTGAATCCAAACTTTCACGTAACATTTGTTCGATTAAAATTAAATTAAAATATTCAAATATATTGTTTGTAATATAAAGATATTGATTTCATTTTCATATTAATATTAATATATATTATATAATTCTTTGAACATAATTTTTGAAACAAAATTAATTTTCAATATGGTAAAAAAAAATTATCGCAGTTAAGGTGAAAATAAAGTTACCTACGGGTTAAATAATATATAAATATATTAAAATGACCTAAAAATTAATATAAAATTTAATTAATTGAAATATATAGGGATTCTAATCTCTAATAATAAATAATACTACATTTATAATCCTTTTTCATGTCAAAGACATGAATAGAAAATTTTTATTATGGATATTACAAGTATGAACCTCACCTCACTTAAGAAACCCCACCCCTATCACCTATTATTCACAACAACACGTCAATTTGTTTGAAATAACAAATAAATCACTTCCAAAATTTCATCCTCTAATTCAAGAGTAAATATTTTCGTCAAAATAAAATACATGATATTCCATTGTTGCAAACCTTAGTAGGTTACCCGAAGAAGAGGTAACATTGTTCGATTAGTGTTTTAATTTTTTTTCTTAATCCACATCATTAAATTCATATTAAAAATTATCTATATAGTAAAATGAGTATATTATATATATAAATAATTTTTTATGTTATTATAATGATATAAAACCATCCCCACATCCATAAAACGTTTTCTAAAATTATTATTCTTTGGTATGGTGGACTACCACCTCTGGAACCGACGATGGTATTTTTCCCATTAACACCACTCACGTCCATAAAATGTTTTCTAAAATTATTATTCATTGGTAAGGTGCTTTAATTAAAAGACATTACATTGATGTGACCCTCTTCAGTGGGTTTGGTAATCCCCTACCAAGAATCCCAATGGTGCTTTCAATCAGTTTGAGCATCCCACAGTAATAAGGAATGAATTATATAAATATTGATGATAACACTCTTAGGGACCCCTATAGAAGATAAAACATGCACTAGAATAGATGAAAAAAAATTATTAATGATATTTATTCTACCACCGAAAGGGAGATACATGTTTTTCATGTTATGTTCTCTACAAGAAATCCTTCCCACGATCTGATCAGAATGATTTATTTATAGCCACCTTGTAGAGATATGGGCACCAAGATACTCCATTGGGAATCAACCAAATTTAATGATCATGATATTGGTTATACATAATTCATGTGTATTTGACCACCGATTGGAGATAAAAACATTTATTGTTTTCTTATTAATCAACATTCCACACCACATATTTATACATTATATGGGAGACATTATTATAGTGAATTTATCCTCTATATGGAATAATTACACCTAGAAAGAATCTTGTTGATATGGAAGATATTGACATCCTATGAAATAATGAAGAATGTGGAGGGAAATTAATCTCTATTCAAAAGTGGATATATATACTTGAAGAAACTATAACTCTTCACCGATAAATTAAAGAATATTTAGGATGATTTAATGTAAATGAAAACCCAATCCATTGTCCTGGTGGAATATCACATGATTATAAAAAATCTAAATATGAAATTACATTTTATTCTATCATAATATTTCATAATATCTAACATAATCACCATGTTTGATCCCTGAGTTTTATAATTTGTTTCATTGTTCAGATCCTACAATAAATGAATTGATCATCATATCGACTAGTACCATTTTTAAAATTGTATTACTCCCCGGAAACCAAACAGTGAACATGCGAGGTGATCATATTGTTAATGAAAATCTCCAACAATGTGAATGTTAAATTACATAGTATAACCAAAATATAATAGAGGGCTTTCATGAGACCTTTTAACATTAGGATGATTACAATGGATATAGTAAACATCACATTGGAAGTTTTTTTCCACGTAAAAAATTCTTCACTACTTCAAAAAAATTGGAGCGCACCACACTCAATGTTTTTAAAAATCCAAGAGGCAATGAAATTAATAAACTCGTGAATGTTAATTTATTTATATTATTCTTTTCAATTATTTATTTTTTATTCCACCAAATACATTTTCCCATATTTTGTGTTCATTTTCTTTGAAAATGGATTTTCAATAGAAAAATATTTTTTGATATTCAAATTTAAATTTAATTATTTTAAATATATTTTCAATTTTAAAATAATACAAATGATTTATTAATTTTATTGTAATTGAGAAATATTCTTGAAGAATGTGTGTTCCAAGATATATCTGGATGAACCCGTTATAGATTATATGATGGGGCGACCGAGATAGCATCGGGTGAGCTCATCACAGCTTATATGATGGGTGGCCTAGATAGATCTAGGTTATCTTGTTATATATTATATGATGTATGTTCCCAAAGAGCACTTTATTTCATTTTATAAATACTATTTTAGAGATTTTACAATTTTTAATTGATGTTAAAATGTTTTTAAAATGATTTATGGATACAATTATAATGGTCCAAAAAAGGGGTTTTAATTTCTTGTTCTAGGTTTTAATTCTCTGATTGGAGAAAAAATATGTTTGTTTTTTAAATAGAAAACCACTTTATTTCACATGATAAAACAAATTTTAATATAATGGTATCTTTTATGTGTTCTTTATTTTATTTATTTAAAAATTATTTTTATTTATGTTTTTATCACTTACTAATAATTATTTTTCTCATGCCACATTTTTAATATATTCTTCTCAGTATTTATAGATGGTATGGTAATGGATAAAATCCATGCAGAATGATGGGAATATCTTCCATGAAAAATTTGTGATTTAATAAAATGATTTACATTAAGGGGAAAAAAATAATAGTCATAATTTACAACATGGTATTATATGGTTTTTAATGTTCGATTTATTAACTAATTATCTAAAACAAAAAATAAAAAGATCATTATATGAATGAAAATAAATTTATGACATAAAACTAAAGATTATATATATTTTTAATGCATGTTTGTTATAGTTGTTTTAATAAGATGGTATTGAAAACAATAGATGTTATGATTATATTAATATAATGAAATTAAAATCTGTTTTCGTATGGTTAAATGAAAATGATAGTCTTGAAAGATTAAAATGGTTGTTATTATAATCTAAATTTGTCCAGAATAGAATCCCACACTAGGAAAATAGAATATGTGTTGGGAAGTCCCTGAGAGGAACATGTTACTTTACATTATAATCATAATATGTGTGGAATTGAAATAGAATATATTTTCATAGGGATGAATCAGTTCATATAAGAAATTAATGGTGGTTGTATCCATTCTATAGAGTTACCTGATATAACCTGAGAGAACATGCAATTGTGGATAATTTCATGAGGAAACATCCCCTATCATTCAGTGGGACATCTAACCAAGTGGTATCTAATGGATTGAACAATTCAATATAAGATATATATGATTTCATGGGATGTTCGAAACGTTAATATTTAACTTTTTCTGCATATCATATTTAAGGTGAAGTGGATTAATGGTTGAAATTGTTTATGAAAGAAATATAAAAATATGATCATGAATCAATGGATTGGGAAACATTCATATATATATATTACATTATAGATATTTTCATAATGTTATTTGAATATGAATTGAACAACAATAAATATAACCAAGGAATAAAAATATATATTCTATAGTTGCCTATGATGAAAACATCGACTGATTGGCTATGTATGTGATGATATTCATTGGGAAATTTAGAGTAAATTTTTTATATTTTACTATGTTTTTAATCCATGTTAACAAAAAAAATTAACTTCATGATAATTTTAATGTCAAAAAATTTTTTTACACAGTTCTAAGTAATAAGAGATGGTGTTTAATGATAGAATGTTCCCTGATATGAAAAAAGTAGTAAAATTACACATGAAAGGTAATACATAAACAAGTATCATATAATTCTTTTGGAAATCGACCAAAATTTTTCAAGTGTGGGAAATAAAATTTCATGGAAGGTTTTACTCTATATGGGAAGTGTTTTTGGTGTGTTCAGTTTCACCACATGGCTCGTGACTAAAATTAAAAGAGTTATGAACAGCCATATCGCAGGGGTACTAATTGCCATCCCATGGGGAGGTGTATAATTTGTAATGATTTGGTTCATTATGAAAATTCATATCGAATGTTAGTATCAAACAATGGAAGTCATCATGATGTGAAAACAAAAGGTGTATAAAATTCATTGTATACTACTATAGTTTATGTTGGGAAATCAAATGATGTAGTGATAGATATAATACATGTGCATTCAAGTAATAAAAATACCCTATTCAAATCTAGATATTTTCATTCATTGATTTATGATAAATTATAATGTAAATTAGGTATATCCCCTCATAAAAGTATGATATAACTTTTAGTTTACACTTTGAGGGATCAATTAAGAAATAATTATTTATAGAAATCATCATATTTGTATATGTTGGATAGAATTTACTATAAATCTTGTCTAACTAGACATAATAAAGTTTCATTTCATTCATGGTATGGAATGGATTTCATGTCATTATGAAGTGATATATTTTATTGTTAAAAAATTTTTGATCAATGATTTATACCTTTTGGTAACCTAAAAAAATCTGTGAATTTTATTATATGTGGGAATGAATGTTATCTAGCTCACATCATTAAAAAATATAAGGCTATTAAAAATAGTTTTTTTATATTAGTAAATGAATACCTGGATGTATTTTTTGATGATTTTACATGTTCTTTTTCTAATTGAGTGGTTGATTATATTGTTGGAATAACATTGGATACCAGCTTATTTCAACACCCCTTATATAAAAAATCAAGTAAAAAATATCAAACTGAAGATAAAAATTGAGGAGTTAATAGATAATGGTTTCATAATACCTAAATCTTTACTGTGGGTGACCCTATTTTTTTAATTAAAATTAAAAATAGTTCAATTTTACTTTTCCATGATTATAGTACCATAAGTAACAACCAAACTAAGATGATGTATAATTTTCATCAAATAAATGATTTATTTGATCAAATATAGGGTTATCCTTAATTTTTCTAATGCTGACATATGGTTATGGTATCTTAAGTTGAAATTTATTGAATGGGACAATACAAATATTGTATTTCAGACTAGATATGGGTAGTATGAGTTAGTATTTATATAATTTGGGATTTTTAATAGACATGTTATATTAATTAGCCTTATCAATATAGTTTTTCTTGAATTATTAGAAAATATTGTGGTTATGTTTGTTGATGAAATTTTAGTATATTCTAAATGTATAAAGTAACATGAAAGAAAAATACACATTATTTTGAAAAAAATAATAGAATCATTATGAGAATTTTAGTATGTGTTAATGTTTTTCATAACAAATTTAATTCAATAATATTATTTTTATCGAAAGATGGTATAACTATTGTAAATGCTAAAAAATGTTGTTTATGAATGTCCAAGACCCACAAATATAACATATATTCATAGTTTTCTTTTATTAGTTGGTTACTACAAGTGGTGTATTGAAAATCATTCATAGTTTGTTATTCGAATAACAAAGTTAACTAGGAAAGGATTTATAATCGTATGGGAAAAAGAATGTGATTATTTTTTAGGGAATAAAAAATTTATTTATGCATGATCGTATTTTATCCAAAACTTATTGAAATTGTGATTTTTTTAATTAAAAATTATTCATGAAAGAAAATAATTTATTGTTTCCTAATTCATAATGATCAGGTAATTTCTTATGCATCATGTCACTTGAATCCTCTTAAATTAAATTACCCTACATATGATTCAAAATAAACTTTTTTGGATTATGATTTATAAAATTAGAGGCATAATTTTTATGGACAAAGGTGTGAAATATAAACATATAAAAAATGTATGAATATTATATTCATCTAGGAATAATTAAATATGAGATAGTAAATATGCAGAAAATAATCAAATATATTGATTTCATGATTAATATCAGTGAAAATAAATCAAAGTTGATGATGCATTGAGTCAAAAATATAATGCTACAAAAAACATATTATTCTTCAAATTTGACCCTTTGGTAAAATATTTTAATTTTAATTACTTCCTGTTAGAGTGAAATGAAATCCTCTATCCTTTTTAAGGGTCCTTTTAAATCAACATCGTTAGAAAACATTATTCTATATCATAATGTTGATCAATCATTGATGGAAACGATGAATCTTTTATGAAGGGTGTGTTGTATAATTTTAATATTGATGAAGTTGGAGTTTTATAATTTGAAAAAAGATATTTATTCCATGTGATTCCAAATTGAAGAGAGTTTTATTTAGTAAAACTCATGGTGGTCGGTTTTTCATTAATCTAGGTATAACCATTTTGAATAGAGACCATGAGTATTATTATTGGTGGGATTGAATGGAAATAGAAATGTTCAATTCACTGATATGTGTTTGAATTATTAGTTAGATAAATAAGAAATAAAATACTTGAAGGGGGTGCATCAAACAATTATAATGATTTAGTGCAAATACAGTAATATATCTGTGGAATTCGTGGGGTATTTAGTCGTAAATTTAGGGGTAATAATGAAATTTCATTAAATGTTTGGAGATTAAAAAAAATTGAACACTTCTTTACCATTAGTGATACATTGTATTTTGATCATATTTTTCAACTATATCAATAAAAATTATCTTCTAACATGTTGTTCCTCTCTCCTTTGTATTAGAATATCATCTCACGTTTAAATTTTGTTTTTTAAATTGACTTTATAATTCATTGGGTAATGAATTACATTTCAATGCATCTTTTCATCATCAATATGATGTATATTATTAGAATATGATTCTACCCATGGATGATATTTATCATTATTATTCAATTTATTACCAGGGATGTTGGGATAAACATATTTCATTGAATTAATTTTTTGATATAATAGTTTTAATTAATTTATACAAATATAACCATTTGAGATATTATATGGAATGTGGGGTATACTCAAGTTTTTTGGAATAAGTAAGATAAAATAAGAGTATGAGACTATATTTTATAGAGTATATGACTTTGAGTGTGTAGTTAATTCAACAAAAATATGAGTATTACTTGATGAATGCATGATATTTATGAAAATAATATGTGAAATAAAATTTTTTCTAGGTAGGGGGTCGTTTATTTCTCAGAGTTTCTCACAAGAAACGAGTATTGAGTTATTTTAAAACTATAAAATAATTATTCAGTTAGTAGGACCATAAGAAATACATGAGAAATTTTAAATATTTTCCTACTGAGAGTCTTTACACAAATTTTTATCTCATGTTAACAACATATATCATGTTTCAATGTCAAGGAAATATGCTCCGTATTCATATAATTTTTTGAGACCTAAATTAGTTTAGTTGGAAGCGATTATTTCTTATAAGGAATAACCATTTCAGATTCTTATCCTTATTTACAATTTTATTTTGAATAAGGTGGTTCACGTTGTAATTATTTATGGAACCCACATATGGTTTAAGAGGCAACATTGGAATATGAAGATGAAATAATGGGACGATATCCCATCATGATTAATAAGTTAATAAAATTGTGAGAAAAAAATTTATAAAAAGGGAAGTGATGTGCCAAACCAATTAATTATAAAATAAATAAATTTAAAATTCATTTTGATGTATTAGATAGTTATATGCATTATAATTATATTTAGTTATTTTTTTAAAAAATGGAAATTTTTATCTCACCAATTTTATGAGATACTTTTATTCAATATAATAATATATAAATTACATAAATAAAAATTAAAATAATGAATCAAATATTATTATTCAGCATATGAAAATATAATTTGGGTGATATTTTTGTATTCTTTGTCAAATATTGATTTTTAGGGAATAGTGAAAGAACCATTTTTTGTAAAAACAAGTCATTTATATTTATTAAATTAAGTATTTTAAAATTATGAATATGTTTGGAATATGATCCAAGTTGACATAGTATTATTTATTTATATTATATCAAAATAATTACATGTTTATCAATAAGATATTTGGTTTTCATATATGTTCACATTGATTCAAAAATTGGGTTTTTTCTACAGACTGTTTCAAATTAAATAATGTTCACATTTTTCAATTAATTAAAACAATTCTTAATTGTTAATAATTTAAAATTTAATTTATAGAATAAATATATTTCAGTTGTATATTGGTTTATTTTAATTTTTATTATTTTTCATATAACTAATATAGAATCACGTTTTTAGAGAAAAAATAATACTCCTCTTAAAAACTCATTCTCTCATAGTGACAAAATGATTAAAAATTAAATAATATTTTCTTCTTACGTGAATTTAAATTGAAATTTTTTTTCCAAATTTTGAATCAAAATAATATATACATTAATATATGTTGACTAAATTTATTACACATCATATTTTTTAAAACAATGAAAATTTATTACATCAATTTTGGAAGAAATGAGTTCACTTGGTGGTTAATATTAGAATATAAGGTTTAAAAATTATGAAAAACCTATCTATAACAAGCTTCATGGTAATATTTATACCTTTATAAGTAATTATAGATAATAGACCATTATTGTTACTTGGAAACTTGATAAAAGGACTATTATAATTTACTATTTCAAAAACAAATACATGTTTGTCACTCTATGCACTTATAAATGTCCACCCACTATACTACACTAATAAAACATTCAAAGAAAGTTGTTTCTTCAATTACCTACACACATATCATATAAAATTCCTTCATATAATTCAATATTCATCATTATTTTTAATATTTTCTACCACATATGTCCATTGTCGAGAACTAATAGGATTTAACCTAAGAAGATGTGATATTCATCAACTATAATTTTTGTTTTATTTAATTATATGTCCATTAATTTTTTTGAAACATTACTAAATTAAAAACATAGTTTATTAACTATATTTTTATGTTTTCATTTTAATTTTATGTAATAAAACCACACATACTTCCATAAAATTTGTTAATAAATCATCATATGTGCGTAAATTGGAGTACCACCTCATGAAACAATGTCATTAATTATTTCATTAACACCTCTAAGGGTTGGAAATGATAATGAATATAAAGAATATATATTTCATTTATAATAAATATACCATTATAGTCATTATATAATATATACCCATTTTCTTTTAAAATATGTAAGGGAAATGATAATGTCTCTCATGTGTGTGTTGGACTACCACCTTTTGATAAAATGCGAAACATTTTCCATAACACGTTACGTAGAAGAAAATAATGGTAAATATAATAATTTAATGTGATTCAAATGAGGTATTTTTAATATTAATGACCTATTGATCATTATGAAAATTTGATATATCATTTTACATCTTACATTTTCACTAACTGAAATATAGATTACATCGTTCGTGGAAATGAGGACAACAGTATCCCAAACAGATTTGATTAATTTTTTCCCCACATAAAAATTATAACATATATAAATATATATGATTAAATAATATCATATCCATTATATAATAATTATTCTGTAAAAAATATTTATATTTATTTTTTCATAATGATCCTTTATAAATGGAAATTTTACTCATTAGTATATAAGTCCTATATCTCCATGGTCATAACATAAGATCATTTTTCATTATAATAGTTTTGATTGGTTTTAAATTGCTGACTGATTTAAAATATGATACTAATTTTATGATAATTTTTTTGTAGATGTTTATATTCTGACCTCTAGGACCATACAAAACCTACAAGAAATATTGTAGACAAATTAGCCAAATGAAGTCAAATCATATAACTTGCATAAAATAAATTAAGTATATGAATTTAAATTTATTACATGTGAAATAAAATAATAGTAAAATACAAAAAAAAATAAACAGGGAAGTAAATAATCGAGAAAATTTTATTATTTAAGAGGATAAAGATGAAAAAGAAAAATCAAACTAATGTTATAGGATATCATCACAATATCCATTAACTGGTCTTGATTTTTAGGTTATAAACCTATAATCATTAACTATGTATATATAAAATCCCATTGAAATATTATATCATGAAATTTTCTACAATCCAATTATTTAATGTTTTGGTTAAAGTTATTATTAAATGTGTTTTATAATTCAATTGTTTCCTAATTTATATGGGACCTTTCTTTGAAAAAAATAACTTTTAATGTTTTCTATCCAAATGTACATATTCCATGTCCATGTATTTAAATCTATTTGATGATATTTTTTATATGCATATAGAAAATTCATAAAGTATAGTTCATTCTTAGTTACATTATTTAATTGCTTTTCAAAAAGTAATATTTTTACATGTATCGTATGAAATATTTAAAAATGGGACATAAGTAATGTTCTATTTATAATGTTTTTGGAGACAATATATTCTATATTTTCATTAATTTTAATTGATTAATATATATCTGTAAAATATTTCATCTCATATTAAAATATAACTTTTTAACTATTTTTGGGTACATTTTTAGGGATTTTTTATTCAAATTGAATGGTTATTTTGTTAATTAAAAGTTTTTTTAATTGTAAACAATATTTTAATATCCAAAAATTTCAGGCTAATGAGTTTAGAAGATATATTCAACTGTTAAAGGGAAAAATTATTAATGTTTTAGTACTTGAGAATTATACATGAGAAATTGGTGTGCCCAAATAGTGTTTGGTGATCCTGTTACAGCTTATATGACACGACATGCTAGATAACATAATGTGATTCTTTTAAAATATATATTATTGTATACCCTAGATTGTTCTTGGTGAGACTCTTACAACATAAATAATTGGTTAACCCTGATTATTCTAAAATTTAATGAGTAGTAATTATTTTATTGTCCTTTATATGGGTATTTTAATTAAAATTATTTTTAATGAGTTTTATAGAAATTATTATTTATTTCATTAATATGGGTTGTAATTTTTTTCTATGGGTTTTAATTATGTTCTTTGAGAAATAGTTGTTTGTTTTTTTCATGTGAAAATATTTAATTTTGTACTATAAGTGTACTTTTATGATAATGGTAAATTTTATGTGATTATTCATGTTCATATAGAACTAAATTTTTTCTATAATTATAAATCACTCATTGGGAATATCATGATTATTCGAATTATTGAATTTTTTTTTCTCTGGATGTACGAATGGGTATGGGAATAAAATAATTCTTGTAGAAATTTAGTAATAATTTCATGAAAATAAATAATGAGTTACATTAGAGAATTATTTTTTTATAAAATGGATACTAATCGGATGTTTCCACAATTTATTATATTGTTTTATAAGGTATTATTTATGTCCTAATTCTAATAACATGTTCACTTGAAAAGATCATGATATTAAATATATTTATTTTTGACCTAAAACTCATGATTATGTAATGTTTATGGATACGTCCATATATAAAATATCCAAAGAAAAAATAAGGATGATATCAATACAAGATTTCCCTAGATGATCATATGTAAAATAATGGTCTGATTTTATTTATTTACATAAACTCATAAAGTATTTCATTAAAAACACTCCATTAAAATATTATAATCATGATTTTTTTGATAATATTTTCAATGAAAAAAACTTTATAATATAATATTTTAAAACAATCTTCATAAATATGAAAAGTGAGATTCAATGAAATGATGTTCCTGATGGTGTGTAATTCTAGAAATTACATAGATGTTTAAAATAAAATTTATTTATCACTGGTAAAATGTTAAGAATATTCAGTTCAAAATTTCGGCAAAAGAAAAGCATGCATTATTTAGTATGTGAAAAAAGAAAAACTATTTTTGAAAATAAAGACTATAAATTAGTAAAAATTTCCTTTATTTTTTAATATTTTAAAAACCTTTTTTGAAAATGTTTTTTAGAAAATTGTTTTATATATAAATGGATTACTAAAGGAATAGAGAAATGAAGATGGATTTTCCTAAAAATAATTCCTCAAATTATTTTAGTATGAAAGGGAAGGAAAATGCTATTGTTATGTGAAATATATTATAAACAAGTAGTGGAGAATAAAATTTAATGGATTCATTATGAAATTATCAATGAATTTCATTCAACATATAATCCTGAATAAATTTCTTTTGTGAGAATGTTGTCATGAAACAAACTATTAAAATAATCATACCATTGATGTGGGAATTAATAAATGGATATATTTTGTGTATCAAATCAAAATACGCATAAAACATATTGAATTAAAACATATTTTAATAAAAATTCATTACATTTATAATCATTTCATGAAATAATCAATGAAGTATTAGTATAAGAAAATGAGAGGAAATTGTGTTATGAAATATGTTAAGTCATACTTCCTTTTTTGAATGTGGATTAAATTTTTTTATAATGTTTTTAAACATGATATTATGTTATAAAATATCCATATATATAATTATAACATCATATATCATCATTTAATAGTATTTTCATACACTTTTTAATACTATATGATTATTTTATTTTTTTAATGTGTTAATAGCATTATTTTCTCATGCACATTTTTTCCATAATGTTCTATTTAACTTGCATTATATATATATATATATATCCATAAACAGTAGAATTAAATTAATGTTATAAATGACATATATAAATTTTAGATACTATTTTATTTCATTCATTAATGTTAATCATAAAAAATAAATTTCATCTATTTTGGAGATGATAGGTCATACTTATTCACAAGTGATAATATCATTTAATTGATGAGTGAATGGCTAAAGATGTTGTTGATATATTAAAATTATAGAATACATATAATCTCACATATATAAAAATTATTCATTAATTTTAAACTTATTAATTTTAAAATAAATAATAATGTATGATTTAATAACATTTCTCTATGAGGATGTGGTCTACCTTACCCACGAGTGACATTATCATATATGAAATAACATGGAATTTAAAATGGAAAATGTGATATTAAATTTATATATATATATATAATATAAAAAATATCATAGGAATGTTTAAAATTATTCATTATATATCATCTTGATATGTTGTAATGAAATCTAAATGAAATTGGTTCATGATCTGTCAGACCACAACAAACAAAGATAATGATTTCGTTACGCATTCGATTGATGAGTATATGTATAATTATTATGAAATCATCATTTTATCATAATAAAATATAAAAGATACATTTTTTATTATATTGAAATTTTAATGACCAAATTGAAGGAGGTTGGAAAATAAATAACATTAATTATATTTGTTTAGATAATTAACTTCCCTCTGTGAAACCTCATTTAGATATCATATATAGGACCTATGTATGATTTTTAAAAAGAAACTGAAATCGAAAAATTTGATTAAATATTTTTGGGATATAATTTGGATGTCATTTTTTCTGTAAAAATTGATTTGTAGGTGTGAATAATTGAGGGTAGCGAGTTCCCATTACTAAATGGTGAATGGGAACCCACTTTGAAATTGCATTGAATTTTCCCAACATAGTCCATATTTTTAATGTCATTCACATGAATTATGATTGCAAAATGAAATATATATTTTAAATTGATAATTATAAAATGGAAATATGGAAAAAATAGTATTTTTTCATGTTTAGAGGTCATTTTAGCCCATTTCCTTTTAGATTAGTCCCACTATAAATATATTTTAACATTAACCCCAATAATTAAATTTTACAATTCCCACTACTGAATTTGGAAAAAAAATAAGTCTACATAATTATAAATTATAAATTATTCATATAACAAAAATTGAATACATTTTTTTACATTAAATACAATTATGTGTAAAATAATAATTTAAAATTAATCCCTCATATTTGATTAAAAAAATGTTTACGGAATAAAAAGTTCACAAGATTATAATGTTTATATATCCATATTTAACATGAAAACAATTTGAATCAAATTAATTGGATTAATTGATATAAAATTTCACTAATTTTAAATTAATATAAAATATATATAATATATCCTTACAAATTATTTAAATAAAAATGTAATTCTAAATTAAAATAGAGTATGTATAGATTTCATCATAAAAATTAATATTATTAGAAAGATGAGAAAAATTCTTCCTAAGTTAATTATGGTAATATAATATAAAAAAATTTCATTATTTTTTCCAATAATTATTATAATGGACATATAAATTTATTATAAATTATGTTATTAAGGTTCCTCAAATCAATACTTTATATAACGTGTATTTTTTTAGTAACAATATCATTTAATTTTAAATGATCATAATTTTATTCATAATATTAATATAACTACAATTTAAATAATTTTGTATTTACTATTCATACAATCTAAATTAATGAGTAGTTGATATATATTATATTATATATTAATATATTAATAAGATATTACATTCATTTTAACTCAGTGTTGTGTGTAAGACAAGAATAATTGAGTGTTTCAGATAAAGAGAGATAGACATTGTGGTTTTGTATTGCTTGATAAACACATCGTTGTGTGTAATAAAAGATATGAAGATGTTGGAATTTAATAAAATTAATTATATCTTAAAGCCATTATGTTTGATATTTTCTAATAAGATTTTATTTTTATGTCACGTACACTATGGAATGCAATGATCTTATTTTAAAATATTATGATATTTCTTTGAGGGTTTCTGTTTTAGAGTTTATCTTTAATATGGAGGATTACATTCTATTTATAGATTTTTCTTATAACAAAACATATCAACATAATATTAGCATGACGCCTTTTAATTTCATATACGAGAGACCCCATAGGTCACCATAATGATTGACTGAGAATGGAATGACATTTCCAATAGAGCTATATATGCAGTAGGCTATGATGAATAAGGATCATGTTATATATGGGTGTTTGAGAAGTTACAAAATCCAATAGACATGTTACATAAAACAACATCTTATAAACCAATATTCCCATCATGGAGACTACGTTTTCCATATCGTCTTACTATGATGAGGATTACAAAGCATTGGCCAATGAGGAAAGCTATCCTTAATGTTCTTTAGTCCATTTGAGATATTGTATAGTGTTTTCAAGGATCCTTATTACCTAAAGTTACCTACAATTATAGATTGGGTTCATAATATCTTTCATGATTCGTAGTTAAGGAGATACATTCTTGACCTGATAGATGATATTGTCTTGGGTGAGATATACATCAATAATGGGACCAACATCAAGGAGTACATGGTAGAGAATCAGTATTAGGTGTGGTGGAACATATGAGTAAGGAAAATTCCATTAGATCATGTGTTTCTTTAGTATGGTAGTATTCAAGAAATATTTTGGGAGTGAGAGAGAAATATATGGGATTAGTATTAACACATTTTTGTTTTCCTCGATCCTTTCATTGTGAAAATACATAGAGTAGTGGGTAATATAGTAATTCAGTTTTTCCATAGAAGTCATTGAAATATATTATTAAATATTTTTAAATATAATCACTAAGATTAATGGTGATATTGACTCCCTGTGAGCCAAATATTGATTTTTAAAAAATATTTAATACATTAATATCATGATCACATTGTTTTAAAAAACCATGTAACTCTTAAATAGTGACATTGCTCGAACATTTGAGAAAACGGTTGATCTAGAAACACGAGGCTCACTGTAAATGTTCCCTATGGAGGGTAACTATAAAACAACTATATGATGAAGTTTTTGGTAGTGGGATTAGTTAAAAAAGTAATTATATTTATTTATTTTATTTCAAATGACTGCAACCTAATTACATAATATATACCTTGTTATAAACAATATCTATTATTAGCTACATAAACATTAGAAGAATTAAGTGAACATAATTTTAATTAATTACAAGAGGATCAAATCAAATGGTGAAGGATGAGTTCATTTAGGGGTATCTAGAGGTAGATAGTTTAGTGAGATATCTTCATTATTTAAGAACAAAATCCTCACCCGTGATCAAAATAATTTTAGGTAGGAATTTTCAATTATGTTCTTCACCCCATTTGATGGATTTTTAATGTATATATTTGATATTCTTTATTTTTTCCGTCATCATTAACTCCACAAATTTATTATTGATATTTTCTAATATATTTCATTTATTAAAATTTCCATCACATTGGATAACATGAACATTTAATTATTGGAGAAGAATACTTTTCCAATGATTTTTTCACTTCCCTATTAAACTTTCCCATCCTTTCAACATTATTATAATTTTTTTCCATGGTGTTACATTATCATATTTCCACAGCGGTTTATAATAGGGTTGAACCCCCATATTCTTGGTGGATTCACAAATGATGAATGTATTAAAAATTTGTAGATGATTTAGGAAGATTTTTTGTTACTTGTGATACCTATTTGGATATAGGATTTAAAGAGATGATAAGTGATCATAATGGAAAGGGGAATGAGTCATGTTGATTTTTGGGGGTAAAAATATATCCATCATTGATTTTTTTAAGTTAGAAATACAACTAATTTGAGACTCCGATTGTTTTTTCATGAGGATAAAATAGTACCACTGGCATGAGGATGACATGAAATGGAACATGGGATTTTACATAATCCTAAATATAAGTTGTAAATAAGAACACTATATTAGAATCCTAGATATGGTGGAAATTATTTTGTAGAAGATAATGATTATATGATCTATGGTCAGACCCACCCTTTGTATCACCATCCCAAAGGGGCTATGTTGTGTGCCAACATCATACTGCTAGGACCCAATGTTGGAGGAATCAACATATACTCTTGGAATACACATGAACTACCTAATAAAGGTGTTCATGACCTATAATACACATGCATTGCTATGAAAACATGTGTTGGACCTTGGTAGTCGCGACACACAATGTAATAACCTTACATTCCAATTAGTTCTATATGTCATTGAAAATAGTGTGCAAATAAATAGATGTCTAAGATGCCATGTGAAATCACATGTTTTTAACCCCATATACACTCCATGTACTTCCATCAAGGGAATACACCATGCATATCACATTCATTTATAAATTAATTATGTCCCCATATTAGCCTTTCATGCGTAGTTTTCAATACAAAACATGATTTATTCCATCGTAGTGTATTTATAGACACAGTGTGATGTGTTGGGATATTGATTCTTCTTCAAGATACATGGAATAATTATTCATGATATGTTCAAATAAGAAGATAGAGTTTAGGTGTGGAAATCCACTTGATTCACAAGGGTTCTAGTCCCCCATAATCCTTAAACCGGTTTAGTGGTACCCCACTATAGTACTATAGCATGGTTCTTTGACCCACTGAGTATAATCGCCCTACCTTACATGGGAATATATACTCTATCGATACATACCATGTTCCCCCCAATTGTGATAGGGAACTATTCCTTCTTTCATTGTGTGAAACCCCCCTAAGGAACTATGGTTTGGGTCATCAACCCTTATACTGAGTGGAATCCCCTTATCATACATTGTTGTGGGTCCACCTTCGATACCTATGGATTGAAGACCCCTTGGTGATTTATGGTGTGGGTCCTAGATTAACTATATGGAACCCCATATTCTGATTGGTCATAAGTCTTCCATTAATTTAGTTGTATTCCTAGATGTAATAGGGTATAGGATCTCTATACATTGATTTATTGTCACCCCCATTCATGTTAAGGTGTGAGTATAATATTGTAGAATGTAAATACTAAGGATGTACAGTAGTGGTGAGCTATGGGTCCTTTGCATACCATTATCTAATAGAAACGTGAGATGTTTGGAATCAATGATAAACCATTAATGCTGATCGAAATCTTATTATCATATGCTTGGTTAGGAGATTGATGTTCCATTTCTCTCTCATTTTTATTTTATTATGAGTATATTAAAAAAAATTTTAATCATTGACAACATTATATTTGCTGAGCTGACTACATTTTTATGTCTCTCTATTACAAGGCCTTGGGTTTTTGGGGAATCCTAAGGTGTATGTACATAGTCACCCTTACATGTAATTTTTCCACATGTGGCCTGTCTTATACAGAAGATCATCAGTTTGGTAGAGACCTTTTTGTATCATAGAGATACTCGTTTTCATATTTATTTTATGGTGGTCCCAAATAGATATCTGGATATGATATCACTTCATTTTACTCTATTAAACTAAATATTCTTTTGGGACTTTATGTTTGGTTTGGTGTGTTATTTCCCATTTAGACATGGATTTTATTCTATTTTACTCAGATTTATTTTATAGAGTTTATTTCATGAATGTTTTTACTCTAGATTTTATAATATTTTTTTTACTCTTCTTCAAATGTTATGGAATCATTTCTGAGTATGAATATAGTTAAATAAATAAAATTCCATAAATTTACTTCATTCATTCTAAGTGTTTGTATCTAGTTCCTACCCTTTAGTGGTGGGATTAGGGTCGTGGATTCTTATACTTATAATGGTAAAGAAATCCCTAGTTAGTTAGTAAGTTTCATATATATTTTTTTAATTGCTTGTGTTGGGAAGGAATCCCTCAAGTAATCCTCTCAATGTTTTTTGGTGTGATTTTTTTTGATGTAATGTTAGATGACCTCAAAATCATAAAAGTATGGATTTATTCATAGTAGTGCTATGTAGACCATGATGGATGGAATGTGGAACACAAAAAAATGGTTCGAGGGAGGAAAGAAGATTTTGTGAGGCTTGTGTTATGAAGTATGGGTTATCATTCATTAAACTGAGGTAGTGATTTATGGATATGTGAAGTGATTCATTCATGAATGTAATCAAATGTAATGAAGGTATGATGATTCTACATGGACCACATATAGAAAATGTCTTTCCAAATGATTGTAGTTTGGGGGGATTCTTAGAACGTGATGAAGGATGTACTATATTGGATATTTGGGTAAATTAGATTATAGATAATTTAAGATATATTTTTTATTTAAGAAGCACAAATCTCATCAATAACTAAAGAGATTTTTATTTTGAAAAAATATTTCTGTGGATGAATTTTAATATTTTTGAAACTATATCTTGAGGAAGGATTTTAATACGTGAATTGGATCACTTGGGATGGTTCTATTAATTGAGAGTGAGTTCACGTGAATGGTACATGAAGAGGGATTGTGGGGCATGCTTGCACACAATTTATTATGGATCATTAAATAAGTTGTGGTCTATGGAAATTCAAATGGTCTATATAGGAGAGGTAGTCCATTGAAGAAAATTTGGTATGAGAAACATGGACGGTTTTTAGAAGAACGGTTTGTTTGTGAGGGAACAAGTTGTCCGTGAAAGGTGATGGTCCTTGGAAGATGAACTAGTATGAAGATGCAGTATGTGGAAGTGGTGATCCACTAATCATACACACTACACAATGCAATGTAGTACGTATAGGAAGCACATTGTTCACAAATAGACTTCATAAGTACCCGAAATAAATTTCGGCTAAATAAAATTACATTAAAACAGGAGGATTTCTTCTACGGGTTAAAAGTGATTTCCATATATATTCACACAATAGTTGATGAAGTGTGATTTCATGAAAATGAAGGGATATAAATTTCAAAAAAATGTGTTGGGCAAATATTTTTTAAAACAATTATTAGATCTATTCCATGAATAGTGAAAAAATGAATAGGAAGGTAATGATCCTTTCATCATGATGTTATCCAAATAGACAAATGGAGTGACCCTTGAAAATGTTGTGATAAGACCCTAAATAATGTAAAGGTAGTGGTCTTTGGAAAACATGTGATCTAGCCCATACATAATTATTAGTAATGAAATATAGTGAGTTCAGTACCATCATTATATTGTTGTTTTATGCTACATGGATGCAGCTCAGTGAGGGTGAACCCATTAAAAATCTATTTGTCATTGTGCTTTATTTTATCAATACACTAAATGAAATATCATCAATTAAGATTTTAAAGGACATGATCAACATTAAATATAAATAGAATAATAATTGACTGTTGTAATAAAGTGGTCAATATCTAGGTGGGAAGGATAATGATTGAAATGTATATCCATACCTAGATTCACCCACACCTCTTAGGGTATCTAAGCTATTTTGGACCTAAAAATTGGTATTAGAGGGAATGTTAATTTTATTGGATTTCTATTTTTTGACATTGATCTATTGTTTTTAAAATCTAAATATTCAATATATTATTATCATGGTGTTCCATGAAAATATTAGAACTAAAAATATTAAGAATAAGATATGTGGTATTCCTAAGCGTGGAAGAATATATAGAAAAAGTGTGATTCAGTTTAAGGAAACTGACAATTTACTGAAGAATGGATTGGATGAATCAAAAAACAAGAGTATTAACTATTATAATGATGTTATAGTAATTTTTGAGGAACCATTTGATCCCAGTTGTGGTGGAACAACTAATGAAGTTAAAATTTCAATAAGACCAAAATTTAAAGTTATTCATGAAAAATATGAATTGAATCAGAAATTGGGTAATGAAAACAAATATATAGATATCTATTTTCAAGACAAGGAAATATATTTCCAAAATCTAATTAGATTAAATAAAATGAGGTTTGATGTGGCTATTTATCTAAAAGAGATAATTGGTTCTCAATCTTAGAAATTGTAAAAGATGCCTACAATGATAGAAAACAAAAAAGCTGATTACAACAGAATGTGTTTGAAATTAAAATAATTTCAGAATATATAATCCATAAATGATGATCTTTCTTCATATCAGTCTGAGATGGTTTAGAATAACTAAAATCTAAACTAATATAATCTATGATTCAACGATTTTATTTCTCATAAGGATTCTAAAATAATGGAGATGAATAAAATGATATATAATATATCCCATGAAAATGAATATAAGATGAATCATAAGAAGAATATCATGAGAGAAAAAAATACTCAACATGAATCTAGCGAAAAATATTCATCAATTGGCAGATGAGTTAGAGTCATTCCTGAAAAAATTAAGTAAATCTAGTGCTAAAAGATATCATATTTTGAAGGTTTCTTTGCACCAACTATTAGAATATAATTCATTATGAAATGATGAATTTGATTAAAATTATGCTATTTATATAATGAAATGTGAACAAATTTTCTCTTCTAAATGTTAATATAGTTTGCGAAAAAATGGTATTGGGTATTAGGAATCCTATCACACACAATAAAATATAATAACATGAAAAATTCAAACAATAGGAAAAATCATACTGATATCAGAAAAAAAAATTAAAAGTTTTTTATAGGAAGTAATGACATAATGTGATATTTTTATATGAATCTCATAATTAATTAATTTTTTTAGAGATTTAGTATATATTTCACATTTTGAGGGAAACAAAATTTCTTAATCTAATAATAATAATATCTTTCTTGAAAAATATGAAATTAGATTCTCTTCGAAGAAATTATCTATGAAATTCTACTACTATGGAAGACTAGAACACAGTATGAGAATGTTTCAAGAAGCCCAAGGGATCAATGTAATACTAAAAACACTTATTATATCAAAATATCAAAAAAATAGTTTTCAATGAGATATTAAGAAAATAGAAGATGGTTTTTTCTGTTCATAAGTATTTGGAAAGACATTTTAGTAATAATAAAGAATGGATATAAAAGGAAGCCAAAATGTGATCCCCAACAATGATACTGTATAATACGAGAATAGATTTTTTTTGGCTGAAGAAGGATTTATTTGATTTGAAGCATGAACTAATAGAATGGTATTTAAGGCATGATCATTTTTTGATGTTCATTGATTTTTCAGTGTGGTCTAATTGATTACATACTATATTTCTACAATGATTGTAACCAAAGAATGTGGTTTTGGTGACACTAGGAATTAATAGAACATTAATTTCAAAATCCAAATATTCCATGGTGGTTCTGATAATATTTAGGTTGGATAATTCCATGGATATGATGACCCCAATGGATACCTAGATAAATTTATCCTGGGATGATGAATGAAACATAGTTAACATTGTTGAATATTGTAAAATAAATTGCATTCTAATATACACGATTGCAATAAGACCTAGTATTGTATCTTCTTTAAGCCATGTAGAACAATATCATGGAAATTCCATGAAAACCCAATTTCTATTAGTGAAAATAATACATCAATATATCAATTTCATGGTAGATTTTGTTTTTAGTTATAATTAAAAATATCATCCAGATTTATTAGGATATAAAAATGTATATTGGGCTAGTTCAACTTCTGACATAAAATTGACATTAGGTGGTGCATTCTATCTTGGAGGAGGGTGAATTTATTGAATAATTATTAAATAATATTGCATGTGATTGATCTACATAGATATTGAATATATATTGTGGCTATACAAGAATTTACACAGTAATTTTGGATGAAGAATAATCTTTATGGTATGGGAGATGAATTGATGTCTCTTATCGGAATCCATTGTGATAATTTAAGATGTATAAATCTTTGAAAAAAACAAACCAATCAGTCCTGGATGAAGAAAAATGAAATCTAGTATCCTTATATCAAAGAGAAGGTGGAAAAAAGGATTGTAAATTTTATGTATATTCCAACAGAATTATAGGTTACAAAAATTATTAGAAATGCTTTTCCCTAAGATGCATTTGAATGAAATAAACTTACTTTGGGAGTTTAGTTGACTACCTACACTTTGAAAACTATGGCTATGGGACCCCTATCCCTATGGTATTGTGTTTCTTTTCATAATTAACCAATTTGTTTTCATTACCTTTTTACATACCTTATGGGAGTGTCCTTATGGATTGTTTACAAAGAGATTAAAATTGTGGCTTTTAAAATGGATAAAATGTCTCAATCAAGACATGAGGTGAAGTTGTTATTTAAAGAAGTGAGATAGGGGGGGTTGAATATTTTAGGTGAAGAAGTGATGTATGGGTATTATGAAATCTAATTGTGCTCAAAGTGATTGATAAAGGGATATATATTGTAATATATGAGGTTATTGTGAAATAAGAATAGTGGTTTTGGAATGGAATGAGGTGTTTCATTAGTGTAGTTTTCACAGTACTCTAGTTTTTTACATTCTATTAATTTCCCATATGGGAATAGATTTTGTGTTAATAAAATCATAGATATCCATATTAATCGCATGAATAATAAGTGGGTAGAATATAGAATAAGCATTATTTCTGTATCAAATTATAAAGAGTTGTCAAAAAATTAAAATGGTAAGTATGTGGGTCAGAAATCTCTGGTGGAAACCTCTCGGTACTTTTCGGTGTGCTTGTGTTTGTGGTCAAAGCATGTTGACCATGAAAGAAGTAATATAAACTGCAAAGTTAGGTATGCAGACATCAAACAAAAATGGTTTGCCGGAGTAAAGTTATTTGTGGAAGGATTACAGTATGATGGGAAACTCACCATACATAAAAAATAGGTGGTGATATATTGATATTCAAAAGGATTCATTCATAGTTGTTATCGACCACAGTGAATGAAAATTAAAGTTACATGGACCACATATAGAAAATGGTATATGGTATGATTGTGGTTCGCGAGAGATGCTATGTATGTGGTGAAGGTTGTACCACATGAACGATTTGGATACATTTGATTGATGATATTTTCAGATATATTATCCTTTATAAAAAGAACTACTTTTGTCATTACATCGAGTGATTTTCATTAGAAAACTCCATTTTTCTAGAATAACTTTTCTATGTCTGAAAGTGGTTCATGAGGAAGGATTTTTCAATGTAACGTGGTTCATGGGCGGGGATTCCGTGAAGGTTGAAGGAGTTCATGGGAACAATTTTTCAATGGGTTTTATGGGGTACTACATCCGGACATGGTAGAAGGATCTGTGAAAAAGAGGATGTTTGTGATATATCTAATGTCCCACAGAGGATATGTATTACTCATAAGATGAAATCGTCCATTAAGAATAGATGGATCATGGAAGAAGTGTAACACCCCAAGCTTCCATGGTACACTTCTATTTTAATAATGCAGTAACATGTGTTATACGCAACTTCGAGTTCTAACACACACCACAACCATTCAAAGTAGCCGTTATGAATAGTAATACCTAATTTTTGAAATTTTATAAATTTTATCTTGACAAATGGACTTCGTTTTTGGATTCATAATATCGAAATTAGCCTATGTTGAATTTTTGATATATTTCTGAAAACTTCCAATTTTCTTTGAATAGGGAAAATTACTTAAAAACAACTTTTTTAATCAAAATAATTAATAGTGATAAATTATACTATTGAGTGGTTTAAAAGTATAATTATAATATATTTTTTCCATTTTATCTAATGGTTGTCATTATAATTAATTTCACTTTGAAATTGGACATAAACAATTGTCAATCTTTTGATATATATTGTTTCTTAAAAACAGGCTATTTGTTGTGACAATGAGATTTAATTATGAAATTAATTAATGAAACTTATATGATTGGAATTTTGTAATATAGAATCATTTTTGAATTTCAAATATCAATTATATCTTAGAGTGAAATTTTGGCATTGTTCTGAAAAACTTCAATTTTTGATGACTAGTGAAACCACTAAGTGGTAGTTAAAAAACTGATTTTTCGTTTAAATGAAACATTACCACTTCTGTGATTTGATTTTCAGAAATCTGAAATAAATGGTTGTAATTAAGAAGTAAAATTTGGTTCAATGGGATTAAAATAATTTTTTGGTGAATAGTAACTTTTAATTTTAATTAATCGCGATTAAAGGTAATTAGTGAAATTTAACGTAAAAATAGTATTATAAAAATATGGAATGACCTTTACACTTGTCATACCACTATTGGATGTGTCATGGCCGACCAAGAAAATCCATGGGTCAACTTGGGTACCCCATGGAGCCACATTGGTATGAAAATTACATAAATAACTTTTTATTTAATGTTAAAATAAAAATGTCACAAACAAGAGTTGTTTTACTAAAACAATTTTTAAATGGGGTTATACAAGTCATATTTCTGACAATAAATATTCATTAGAAAGCTAAAATTAATTTCCTACATCATGATATTTTTTTATAATTTTTATACATTATATAAATTAAATTATTTATGACACCATGATGATGCGTCGATTACCTCATTAATTAATGTTTTAAATAAAATAAAAAGATAATGTAAAATCTAATACTTACACCTGTAAAAAACCTATTGGATGAGTATATTTTGAAATCTAATCACCTTATTTTCTAAATATATAAGTTTGGGATCTTTAGAATCTGAAAAATCATTTCATAATAATGTAACATTTCAATCTTTCCAAGAGTGCCCCTTCTCTCCTCTTATAAAAGGCCCCCACCACTACCACCTTACTCACACCTTAAAAGCCTTCTTTTCTCGGCCAAACTCTGCCCAAATACTCTCTAAAAATCCCTCCCTTACTCTTAGGAGCCTCACTTTGGGCAGAAGGCTTCCCAAGGAAGCCTTTGGCTCAAATCAAAAAGAGTTACCCGATTTTAAGGTAATGTCTTCTCTAATTTTGTTTTGTTTTATTTTTCTTCTCCAAACCCATAAACTCTTTTTATTCCATTATTTTGTAACAACTCCAGTATCTAAAATATACTAGGATGTTTTTATGATAATTATTTGGTCTACACTAACAGACACCTTCATCTAGTGGTTAAAGAACATACTGTTTCTATGGGTGGCGAAATACTGCCTCATGAAACGATGATTGTTCAATATTATTTTAACACCTCTAATGGTGGCCATTTTGATGACAATATTTTCATATATGATATATATATTATTTTTATGTTTTACTTATTCTTCTTTATTTCTCATTTATGGCATAATTTAAGATTTCCATTATGGCTAAACGCGATAATTTCATTTTAGGAAGTGCGGACTACCACCCCCTCAAAGTGATTTGAATCGTTAATGCCATATGTGGGATGTATAAAGGATGGAGTAAAGGGTATTATAAATTATATTATACTGGAATTGTAGTATAACTTTATATAATTTTAATTTCATTCCACTAAATACTAAATAGAAATGAAAGTAGCGTTCATGCGTACGTACGGCTTACCGTCTCCATGAACGGTGCATTTCATTTCATACCTCTAAATGTTATGTAGAAATATAAATGAATTTATATACTGGATATATAGAATATATATGATATCCACATCATGAATTTAATTCTGTAGATAATGGATATTCTACCACATAAACAACATGTAATTATAAGATGTTCATTTTTGACTCAAGTACCAAAGTTCGGCAAAACGACCGTTATTAACATAAGTAATTACATAATGTTCATAACAAGGTAATAAGTCATATATAAGGAATAATAAACATGAAAAGGGTTTTTAAGAAACTATAAATTAACTCTAGTTTATTATTCAGGAGCTTAAAGAATGGTCGAGTCATGTTGTACACGAGGTAAGGGAATTTCATAACCCAATTTCCATTCTTTGGGTTAATCTCCTACGTTCAAATTATGTCCTGACGTGATTATGTCATATCTTGTATTTGTACTTTCTTTATGTGTACTTATAATGAATACACATAAATGATCTATTTTATTTTAAAAATGATCTTGGAAAGGACTTCGTCTCAATCTCCTTTCATTAAGGCATATTTGGTTTTATACACAACTTTCATTTATATGGTGTATAAGCCCCTTTGACTTTTACTTTTATTCAAAAGGAATTTTTTATACGAAGAATTTTTACTAAATGACAAAAAGGAATGTTTTTCTTACGTATGCAGTGACAATGACTTCTCCGCCACCGTGACCATTATTTGAGTTTCGGCTTCCTCTACAAGCCATAACTTTTTTTAATGAAAAATAAATACAATGTTTTAACTTTCTTTTATTTTGGTATTGAAAATGGTTTTGAAAGTGTTTTCTATTATATCAATGTGTTGTATTGATATCTTGTGATTGAATTGTGGAAATTTTATGTTTCCTTTATTCATGTTTTATGTGATACGATTATGTTATGGTTTATGATATGTTTAAACCTATTCATATGAGGAATGCATTAGACTTAATAAGTGACGGGAGGAGCCCGCTACAGCTCCTCGACGCATCGGTAGGTCTCATGAGACAAAATAGTGTCTTGGCATGAGGCCTTCACAAAATCTTAATTGTGGTCTTGGCACGAGGCCTTGGCTACGTGGTTATGATAGTCTGGCATTATGCATTCCATCATTATGAAAATGGTTACTGATATTGCATGTGATTATTCGACTAGTAGAATATCCATGTGAGTAAGTAAATGGAATTATTTAATTTATTTTTTGAAATATTATGCTGAAGTTAATGTTTAAAAAGGATTTTGTTTTAGTTATACATTGACTGAAATGTTAATGTTTATTTACAAAACCTTCTGCAATATTGTTATCCTCACTGAGCATCTGAGCTCACCCCTTTCAATGTTTTAATATTTTCTAGGATGTGATGAAGTATTTTAGGAATGACCTACAGGGATAGTCAGAAGAGGATATGAGTGTGGACTATGGAGACTTTGTTATTGTATTTTTTCACTTTATGATGTAATGTAACATTTATGAAGGTATCTAGTGTTTCCAAGGCTACTAAACTAATCGGTCATTCGAGACTTGATCTTTTGTGATCATGCCAATGTTACGCAATAATGCACTGACTCTCGGTAACTAGGGTTGGGGTGTTACAAGATGGGTTTGTCCATGGGAAAACAACTAGTCCACATAAAAAAATAGATTGTCGATGTGAAGTAAATACCAAGAGTTGATTTGCTGAGGTAGTTTGTGGAGATGGTATGTGGAGATGGTATTTGGAAGAGGTGATTCATGAATTGTACATGCTATGCAGTGCAACACTGTTTGCAGAGGAAGTAGGTTTTTTTCAGAGGGTCTTAATCTGTTCAATAATGAAATTTTTGATAACTAAAAGAATGAGGAAAAGTGTATTTCATCAACTGGTTAAAATATTTCATCAATAGAGCATCAACATATAGTTAAGGATTAATTCATTCAAGAAAATTAATATACCTACAAGTCTATAAACTACGGGTGCCTTTATTTAGGTAAAATTGTAAGTCAATCACTTCCAAGTGTAGTGTAAAATAGAAGAGGAAGACGATGATCCTTTCAAATGATAGTGATCTATATAATGATACATAAAGAGTTAACATTTTCAATGTAGTGAGTAGTCAAAAAATATATTAAATTAAGTGAGCCTGGGAATAAAATTAATCCATCTTGAACATAATTATTTGTTGTGATCTTTACTATATTCAAAACAATCAAAACTTTTCCATTGTATGATCATTGGATATATCCTAGTTAGGGTGAACCATGTAAAATTCTATGTGTCCATGTGATTTCATTAATTCATTACATCTAGTTAATTATCATCAGATAAAATTAGAAAGGACATGATCAACTTTAATATTATATTCGATAAGTGGTTAACTTTGTAATATAGGGGTTAAGATATAGTTGGGTAGGATATATTTTTAAATGAACATTCATACCCTAATTCTCTCCCCAACATCTGAGGGTATCTAGTCCATTTTAGAAGAAAATGGTATGTATATAATCTTTCCCATTTAATTGGTGTAATTAATGAATAAAATAAAACAGAATTTGTTCATGGGCTTTTACACACCATTGTATAAATGATGGATGCCCCATTTAATTTTTTTTTAAAAAGATGGACGAATCAATTTTTTTTATTGATTACTATGAGAATAGTGAATTCATAGTGAATAAAAAGTTCCATATCCACTATATAGATAATGTAATCAATAAAATAAGTGTATATAGATACTTCATGATGATTTGAAATTGATTTGTATATAATGAATTATTTTTTAAATGGTAATATATATCCATGGAATCAATCTGTATGAGTAATAATAGAATGATTTTATAGTGAGGACCTTTCGATGAAAAATTAATCTTTTTTCTTAATATCTATAATTAATAATGTATTCATAGATTACCTTGACCAATTTTTTTGGGAAATAATAGATGAGATGGTTTTATATTCAAAGGTAATGGAATATGATAAAGATCATTTATGAGTTTTGTTAATGAATTTGATAAAGGAGAATCAAAATTAAATGTCTATAAAGTAGTTATATTATCTACAAAAACTTTCAATCGTGTGTCATGTATGAAGAATAAATGTAATATTAGTTACTCTATTAAAAATATATTTATCAAAAAATTGAACATAAAAAATATTATTAATTATATCTATAGTAATGTTTATTCAAAAGGATATTTGTAATGCATTGGAAGAAAAATATAATGACTATCTTATCCAATAATCATGTATGTATGATAGTGGTGAATATTTTTTTATAGAATAATGTGGATAATGATTTAAGAAAATAAAAAAAATGTTTCTCACAACTCATATACCTAAATTAACATGTATTGGGGTATTGTTTTTAATATGCTGTGATGCTTTAATAATGGGGTTAAGATGATTCCAAATGAAAATTTAAAATTTCATTTATTTTTTCTCATGAAAGATTGGCACTCATGATAAAAATTACATGACATATGACATAGAAAATAATGTAATGATCATTTAAGTAATGATTTGGTGTTCTTATTCTAACAAAGAGGCATTATATATGTACATATCTGATGGAATTGAAACATATATTCACATAGAGTGAAAAAAAATATTCATCAATGTATTCATTTGGAATTTACAAAACATTATAATATTTAAATACAATACCACCCATGGATGGAAAATAACATTGGAAATGATATGAGCACAGAATAACATTATACTTTATTAATTATTAGGATTTTCAAAGAAAAAGTATTAATTAATTTTCAGATGTTGAATCATGAATTAATAAGGGGAGGTTATAAAATACATCATTCACAATTGAATGTGAGACCTTCCAGTCATGTAAATTACATATAATTGCACAAATAAGATTTTAAACTAAAAGGGTATAATTTTTTTGTTGTTCATCATCGATAAATATGGGTTTATTGTGTTTTTAGGAAATAAATGTACCCCAAAAAAACCAAAATTGTACATGGAGGAATTTTTAAAATAAATATATATCACCATTATACTTTAATTTATGAATAGAAAATATTAATATGTATTGAAAACATTACATATAGTTTTATATCATGTTAATAGAAATTTTATAATAAATTTCTTGATAATTGATATACTAAAAAATTATTGATGAATGAGAAAAGACTATGGTTTTTTTTAACTGTTACCCATACTATTATGATAATGGGGGAAAACACATAGAAATTCATTATAGGAAACCTAACAAGGTATAAAAGCTAAAATTCTATATGGATTGTTGTTGATTTCCTAATGATTATTGTGTATTTTTTTCCATCAATGAAAATTATCCACTAAAATTTTGAAAAGATATACATAACGTAAGTGGTGAAGCTTAATGGAGTTCTACAATATAATGTATCTAATATAGATACAAAGTTTATCAAATTGATGTAGAGATGTATTGAGAAAGCATTAGAGATAGAGCTGAGTTTGAGAAATTATTGTCATCCTAAATCATAAGGTCTCTCTAAGAGAATAATTTAAACTCTAATGATATATTGAAATATTATTCGATAAAATATAAATCAAGATTTGATAAACACCTTCAACTGATATAGGTAACACATAATGATAATTTCAATTGCATCACTCAGATGGAAAAACATGAGGCTCTATATGGGATGACATATTAGACTAATACATTTGGATAATAATATAGGGAGATTATAGAGAATGTTAAAAACATAATGTTGAAAATAAAAGTTGTAAAATTTAAATAGATGAATAATTTAGACAATATTTTATGAGATATAGAGGTTGATATTGGTGACAAGGTGTTACTCCAATTATCATCGTCGAAGCAGTTAATGAAATTTTTGAAGAAAGGAATGATGATCCCTAGATACCACAGTCCCCTCTAAAAAGTTTATAATTTAATTTTCATAGATTTATTTATTACCTCCACAAAACTCTCAAGAGATTTATAATTTCAATGTATTTAGTTTGAGTTACTACATACTATATCCATCACATTTGCGGAGATCATAAGCCGTACCTTGGGAACATAACATTTTATGTGAAGGTGCCACTTAAAAAATATATGATAGGAGATACAATGATATTATGAATAAGGGAAACCATATAATTAAATTTCATATGGATGAATATAATGACATATGAGGATAGATGGGAATATGAGGATATTATTAGAGATAATTACCCTAATTATTTTTCTTCAATGTGATAAAATTTTGAGATCTAATTTTTCAAAGGGGTTATAATGTATCGACCTAGGTTTTAGTAAAATATTCTTCCCAAAACGAATATTGAGTTGCATTGTTTGACCAACACGCAAAATAGAAACTAGTCAAATACAAACAATTGTATGATATTATTAGAATCATAAGGTAAAAATAATTGTTACATAATTATGAAATATCTAAATATATATGTAAAATAATAAGACAAAATATATTTCACATTAAATATCATCTCAACTACTAAGCTAAAAAACTAAAAAATTATTAGTTTTTATAATTTACATATATTAAGGAATATTTTAGTTTAATATATATAAATTAACAATACTTGATTAATTATTAATTTAGGGGAATAAGTATAGTTAATATACAAAAACAACTTTTCCTATAAAAATGTAGTTATGCTTATATTTTATGTCCTCAATTTGAAATAAAATTAAGAAATTTTTTATGTGTATTTTGAAAAATATCATTTTTTATTCAACATGTCCATATTAGAATAATATGATTTCATTGTATTTTTCTAAACTGATAAAAATTTATTTGAATGATGAAAATACTATTTTTATAAATAACATATATTTTACATTTTTTTGTATATTATTATTAATTAAAAACACATGAAACCCCTATATAAGAAAAATATATATTTTAAATTTGACTTTAAATCAATTAAAATCTTTTTAATTATTTATAAAATCATATTTATTATTTTAGAATGATGTTATTTTATTTATTTAAAAATTATTTCATCCATTTTACTTTTATTATTTTTACATTTTGTATCATTTTAAAAATTTTACAAAATTTATATGAATTTAAATTTTAAATAATTAGGTAAAAATAAATTTTATTTATTTATTTTTATTGTTGTTAAAATAAATTACATATGTATAAACAAGTTATTGTGGTAAAAGATAAAATGGTAAAGATAAAAATCTAATATTAATATAACTAAAATTAAATTATCAAATGTTCCATAAATTTATGATGAGCCCTTGATTGACCATAACAATTATAATATCTATTCTTTCTACAATTTTCACTAATTTGTTTTGAGAGTGAAGACCCATTGTTGAAATTTTTTTAGCATTATATAAAATGTCATCAATTTTCACATATAAATATAGACGTACTCTAATCCATTACATTCCCCAAAACCTACATATTTTCATACCAACCGATACAATAACCCCAACTCGACCCCCTAGGGAAAATTAATTTTTTTTGTAGTCTTATAAACAAATAATTTCTTAATTATTTATCAATATTTAATTGGAGATAATCCATGATTTGTGGTATAAATTCTTACAATTACATATTCTATAATAAATAATTTTATGAAATTAATCTTCTTAAATTAACATAGAAAATTTCTAAAATTATTACATTCATATTCCTATTATTTTTATATATTGTAATTGTTATGGTATAATCATTAATTACACATATATATTCCATTTTAGAAAACAACATTGTGAATCGTGAATTTCTAAAGACTATCACATCCATGAATAAACATGATTTGTTTCCCTTTACTATATAAAATGGGTTATAATGGGGGTTGATTTGATAAATAAGTATGAAATGTATATCCCTTATTTGTTTCTTAAATAAATATACCTTATAATGACAGAAAAATTTAATATATAATTTACTTTAGATAAACACAATGTTCCATTGAATTCATCCCTCACAATAATGAACTATGAAACAAATAATGATACATTAGTATATATATAGTATCTAAAATAGTATTATGATTAAAAATAAATATATAAATGAAATAAATTATTACCACATGTCTAATTATAAATACAATATGAAATATTATTAAAAATAAATATTGTTAAAAATATAAAATTTTCAATCAACAACATTTTTAATTTATATAATTTTATTTTTATATTAAAGGATGAACAGATAAAATTAAAATTTTAAAATAATTTTTTAAATGATACTCTCTAAATTATTTTATTAAAATTATTTTTGATTTTTCATAAAATAAATGACATGTACGTAAATACTCTGACATAAATATTTCTTGCCAATGCCACACATTCAAATAAAATATGGGTATATTTTTTAAAAAATTACTTTCAATATAAAAATACAAATTATTGTTTAAAATTATTCATTTTTAAATAATAATATGATTTTTTTTCAATAAATTTATACCAATTTCAATAATTTTGAAATACTTTTTGAATATAATTTTTTGTAAATATTATTAACTATTATAGTATATTGGGAAATACGTTTCAAATTTATTTCAATGTAAAATAACACTTCATAGATGAATAACATTTTTTTAATGTCATTATAATAAATTTAAATGATAATGTTGTCCTACACATAGTCATTATGATTAAAAAATACATCTTAAAAATTGGTTTCTAAATGGAACCTGAGGTAGCTTTAAGATTAATTTCTCAACACTTATAATGATGATATGATAATACTATTCTAATATTTTATATAATAGTTTTCATAGTATTGGACATATAATATATTATTTTTAGGTATGAAAATTTGATTATTTTGATTAATGTTAATTCACACTTACGATAATGGATAAATATATATTTTAACATTATTATTTTATTATTTTTATTTAATTTCAATCAAATCAATTTAAAAAAATTATTTCAAATAATTTATTTCATAAAATGTATATAATAATAAATTAATATATCAATAGACTTTTAATTTGTGAACATTATTAAAAAATTAGAAAAATACATAATGTTTGAAATTTGATTTTTCTACAAAAAAAATTATGACACATTATATGTTTTATATAAAATGATAATTATATAATATAACAAAATGTATTTTTACTAAATATTTGATAAGTATATTTTCATTAAATTTATTTTTTATATATATATTTTATTTTATATTTTTAATAATTTATAATACTAGTTAGATAAATGTTGTTAACTAAGTTTGAATGAAATATTAAAAAATATAAATACATAAGGGTAAAAAAATGTTTATAACATGTGTAGAAGACCAAGTGTGGTTATTTATATGAAAAATATACAAAAAACACATCTTATTTAATCTTCTGATCCATTAACCATGTAATACTATAATATAATTATTACCATATAATATGTGCTTTAATAATTACCCTTTTCTCTCTTCTAACATGATTTTACTAACTGTCTTTCAAAAAAACTACCATAATAAATTTACTCAATACATCAACAAATTATCCTCAGCTAGGCATCCCTAATATTTTGTAATTTCATTTAACACCATTATATGGCCAAATAGGTGAATTTTTAATGTGACTTTAGAAAAAATATTCAAGTACCCAAGGTAAGGATCACAGAATGCTAATTCTTTTCTAGAAATGATTATCTTATAAAAAACCTAGTAATTTTTTTAATACAAAGGTAAAATTATTATAAAAATATTTTGTTATATTATTGGTACAATCATCATTTATTTTTTACTCAATTTAGAAAACTGAAGAATGATGTTAGATGGTATTTGTAGACTAGCGATTCCACAAAAGAATCACATTTTTGTTTTTATTTACCATATTTCACAGATGTTTTAAATTTTAGTGAATATGAAGAAAAATTACATATATACATATAATTATGATACTTAAATTTCCATTTAATATCCACTATC
The DNA here is from genome assembly GCA_963277665.1 of Viscum album. Classification (NCBI taxonomy): domain Eukaryota; kingdom Viridiplantae; phylum Streptophyta; class Magnoliopsida; order Santalales; family Viscaceae; genus Viscum; species Viscum album. Next base: position 554,339,868 of record OY728146.1, read on the forward strand.
TCCCTTCTCATGCTTTGAGAAATTGGAACTCTAATCATGTGTATGTGTGGGCTACCACCACTATGATGAAACAATTTTCATTTTCAATTTTTCATTTTCCAAAATTATACAAGAAACATAATACATTATTCAACATGATTAATAGATATTAAATATTATAATTATACTTATGATATAATAATACTATGTCAAATGAGAGACTATATTGACTATAATCTCCCATTGAGATAATACATATTCTTGTTCTGGATGTTATAATGACCAACATAAATGATGCTTGAAAATATTATCATGGATGAATATATAAAATAAAATAATACTATTTTCTTATTTAAATAATATAATAATAACTAATAAATGTCTCTATTAAATATATTAATTTCACATAACATATATTTCAAAAATCATATTCAATAATAAAAAATATTACTGAAAAAATACATTACTAATTTGGTTTTCACAATAATTAAAAAAATATATTGAAGGAAATAATACCATTGTAAATTAATACAATATATATTTTAGAATCCAAAATTATATATTAATTATAAACATGTTATCATTTTATGAACAACAATACCAATATTTTCAAAAACACGTAAATTGGTTAATGTTATTAACACATGATAGTTTAAATAAACTATAAATAATTATTGTAACGATGAATATTTGTTCTGAGATTATATTTAATAATTATAATTTTAATGGGTATACTTATAAAAATGTTTTTTAAGTTGGATATGTTTTTTATATTTCATTATAGTGCAATCAACGAAAAATGTAAATAAGGTATGGGTTTGTGGTCTCAATTTTTTTTCATTAGGAAAATATTATCACAATGCACTAAATTTTTTGTTATATGGTGAGTTTGAGAAAAAATATTCTTCTCAAATAATAAATAATATATCATTTAAAAGGATTAAATATAAATTTAATGATCCATCCATTATAAAATTCCATTTCAATTTTTTTAATTCATATGTTTTTATGCTCATTTACATTTCATTGAGGCCTGATGATTTTTTATCAAAGCATATTATTTTTAATAAATAACTAATTCCAGGATGTTTTATTTATTCATAAATCCCCAATAATAATTTCAATTCCAAATTTGTTTAAATTATCTCCTTCAGTGTCCTTTGATTCATTTTCAATACATGTTCTATGAAAAAATCATTATAATTTTCAATACATTGAGACACATTCCATAATAACCACTTTATTCCAAAAAATGGTGTACAATCTATCATATTAAATTATTTTATCATTTTCCATTATTTTAATGGGGTTAAAAATTATTTCCCTTAAGATTACTATTCCCATTCTAAATCAATGATCAATTGGGAAATTGATATAAAATTTCAAACCTTATTTTTTTAAAAATATAGCTTTCCAAAAGATGATATCCCGTTAAGAGAATTTATAGAAAACAAACATCTGTTATGAATAGGATATCCACAATGATTTTTTATAAATCAATTTTTTTAAATTAATATTGAAAATAATTTCATGTGATGTCTTTTTTTCAATAACATTTTATAAAAATAAATGGGATTCTTGAATTGTTCATATTTTTTACATCTTTATCACATTTCTTGGATTAAAACCATATATAAATTAAAATTTTATAATTTAATTGGCAACTTCAGTGACATTTTTTTCAATGGTTTTGAAATTCATCATTTATGTTTTTATTAGAAGGTCAATTTTCAATAAAATGTTTCTATTTATATGTAATATTGTGAATATATCATTAGGAAACCTATATTATTTCCCATAAAACTAACTCTATATGATATCAGGGTTTGTAATGAAAAATATTCATCACAGTGTTTTATAAATTGTTCTTACAATATTTTATTAAATTACAATGGATATTTAATATTTTTTATGTGATCTCTCTAATGTTTTTATAACAATGTCCATGCCTCAAAATAATGAAATATTTTAGAAAAAATGACTTTCATTTATGAATTACTCTCATTAGTAAACATAAAATATTTAATTTCACAAATTGAAATTTGATTACTTATATTTAATTCATTTATTGATTTCATGAATTATTTACCTAATTGTATACCATTTATATATACAATGAAAATACCATTGGATTCATCATCATGAGTGAATAGAATTTTCTAAGAATTTTATTTAATTTCAATTACTATATATACATGTTCTACAAGGATTTTTTATGTTATTATTTAATTCAAAAATTTAATTCATTTAGATAGGATTTATGACCCCTTCCGATTACCCAATGTCTAGGGAATATATGTAAGTGCTACCAGTCTTATGTAAAAAAACCCAAAAACACAAAAGGGTAATAATTAATGAAAAATTATTTAGAATACATTTTTGAGGATTCTACCTAAAACCTACCAAACCTATAAAAAAGAATACAACAACAAATCAAATGAAGATAATTCATGTATAAAAATTCTCATATCAATATAGATACTAATACATGAAGAATATCAATGTACATATTAATAGGAAATAATAGTGAAGGAATAAGACTCCAAATTAGAAGACATTAGAAGCAATGATTTAACATCCCTAACCAAGATGTTGACACTCCCATGATCTATCATCAAAAGAAAAACTCTATATTCTATGATAAACATTTTTAAAGTATGACAGATAACCCTGACCAATTTATCGGTGGATGGTATCTGAAAAAAATAACGTTCACAAAAATTTAGTGAGTATATCACTTAGTGATATTTATCCAAATCATTCCCAACACATGCCACATGGACATAAAAGATTGTAAAATTTAGAATACAAATTACAATTTCACACCCACACACTAACATGAGGTATGAAACCACATTTCTCTATATAATCATTAGTGGTGAGTCATCTATTAAACAAGAAATCTATTTTTACACATTTTTTTATTATAATGACTACCATGATCCATACCATGTTTATCATTAATTAATAAATGTACTTTGAATCATTTCCCATCCTATATGAACATGATATCATAGTTAATTAATTATTCCAAATTAAATAAAAAAATTCATTATACCAAAATATCATCAATAAACAACACCATTTAGAAATCACATCAATTAGGTGATTGAAATTCACATCCACGAGATATTTTCAAGATGTATCTAATAATTTATAAATGTTCACACCATCAGGATATATATGGTTAGATTATGGGATAAGACACCTAAATAAATTAAATTTGGGAAAAGGATATTTAATGATTTCATAGATCGTGCCCCTCATTCGATACCTCTTTAAAAACTCATGAATATCTATTTATAAAAATCATAAACCCAATGATATGTTATTTTCACCATATATAGAGTCCCAAGTGAAAAAAACAAGGATATCCAAGGTGAGGAAGAATGAGGATTCTATAACCATTGATTTCACAAACGAATGAAAAAAATATTTTTATATTGGCGTCTGGACATATAATTGTAGCATAAAATCCTAGTGTAGCCCTGGATTTTTGAAATTAATAAGCCAATACAATATCAGAAATATTTTATATATGACGTGGGTAAATCTAGATATAATCAAGACATTTATGACATAAATTATGAATTCATGACGCAAATTCCCTGTTGGACCACATACACCAATATTCATGTAACCAACATGTTATTTCCAATTTATATAGGATCCATGTCATGAATGGTATTGTCATGACCTGTACCTAGCGGCATGTGCCGTGTCTACCCCATGCCCGCCTTCCGTAGGCCAGGGGTTGGCGAATAGCACCAGAAAGCCATATCCCAAAAACTGGGAATGCATTCCCTTTATAACATGTAAAGTCACACCACCAAGCACACAACATGTTATGTGCACAAAGTAAATTTTATAATAAGGAGAGTGTTTACAGTATGTAATGGGGGCCAGAATACAAACCCAACTAGAAATTACAAGTAAAACTTGAAACACGTCCTACGAACACCCTCCAAGGATCCAACAAGAATGTTATGTACAACTCTCGAATTGTCATCTCTGAATATCATCTAGTTTAATGCCCACCTATGAGCAGCCTCTAGTCTTGGTACCCTCGACCTCGATCATTGCTATCGGTCATCTGTACATGACTCAATAAGATAGTTGCGTAGCTCGTGCAGGAATGAGTATAACGATACACAGTAGGGACCTCGATACCCCCTATGGTCTCTTAGAATCCACATAGGATAAACCACAAATCATGGAAACAACAGCCAACCCAAATTAGGTATTTTCCCATACAAAAGATATCAAATATACCCATCTCATTCAAGAGGAAATAGAAGTCCCAACTCATTATCCAAAAGAAAAAATGTTCCACGAAGGAATGAATACCACGAAGATAAGACCACAATGATATGTACCAGAAAGGTAAAACCCCACAGAAGAATACCACAAAGGTATCACCATGATGGTAAGTTCCATAAATTTATGACACACAGAATATTACCAATAAGTTATCTCCATGAAGGTATGTACATAAAATGTATTACACTTTGAAAAATACCACAAAGTTATCACCACGAAGGTAAGTACCACAAAGGTACACCACACAGAAGATTACCACTAAGGTAAAGACTCAACTCACACCAGGCACCACATAAGTAACGAAGTATAGATGATTATTTGTACTACTAGATCATCTTACATCGTCGAGAAGATCTGCTATTGACCCACAACAGTTATGAAAACGATAGACACATGATCGGTATGCACTAACCCACAAAGTATCCCTGAGCACTGACCCACATAGGATCCGATGATGACCCACACAAGATCTATAGACTCTGCAAGTACAGCCAGCCATAGGGTTCCTTCACTTAGCATGCTTGATTCTGTGAGGTTCCATGCCTCAAGCCATAGTTTGATACATCAATTTCCACAATTTCCCATGAATATGTATCTAATAGTTCTACCATTTCTTAAGGGACCCCACGCAACTGACGATGCATCAATCAGATTCTCGGTCTGTATGTTATTAGAATTTGCGTTTTGAGGCCTCGGTTGGACTTGAGTTAGATCCAACCTATCCATACTCCAAATTTATCAAAAACATATGTTGAGTATTAAAAATGGACCATCTCGATCCATGAATTCTAGCGCCGCAGATGGTTCGTCAAAAGGTCAACTAGATCTCAAGATATAGCCAAAAAGATGTATTTGGGTCTAGATGGGCCCAGGTCCGGTCCGACCTGGTCAGACCAACCTGGTCTGACAACCCTGGTCTGGGTCTATCCCAGATGGGCTGGCCATGGCAGGCTCGGCCCGCGATGCTGCAGACTTGCCCGACCCACAATGTGGGTGACATGGCTCGTACTGGGTGCGGCTTGCTCTGCACGACCCACTAGGGTGCAACACGTTCGGCTGGTGCGCTCCACCTTTACGGGGCCCACCCAAGGCGAAACTTGGGAGAGTCACCTGGTATTCTGAATATTTAGTAGACTATTCATCTGGTTCCTATGGAAGCACATGACCCGTCGGAGTGGTCCTGCATGGTGTGACAGGGCCGACCGGGGCTCCAACCATCTCTCATCCTAGCAGCACGATGGCACCACTATCCACCATAGCCGACTAGATGTCAGCAGCCCTCTAACCTCTGTTGTGGCTGATCATCCATTGGCTCTATCTTCGGTGGCATGAACATGCACCATTTCTTCGTCATGTGGTCGACTGAAATGCCGATCACCATCCTTTTCACCACCGCACCCGACGGGACGCGGCCTCTATCGCTACGGGCAGTGCGGATGCACAGGGCCCTGGTTCCATGTGGCTGACCAAGGTGTTGACCGCCTCCACCTTCCCTTACCGATGATAGGCCATGGCTTCATTCTCTACTGATGTCATGGAGGAATTCCCCCCAATTCTATGTGGTCGACCGGTGTGTCAACAGCCATCCTTCTACTGCCAATGAAGAATATGTCATACAATGATGAATTTGGAGAGGGTTTAGGCCGTGTTTTTTGGCATGAACCCTTCATGTTAGATTGATTTAATATAATTCATGAGGATGGAATTAATTTGAAATAATGATGAATAAACAAGAACAGTCAAATTCCAAACCCCTAAATCATTTGTTTGTTCGATACGACATGAGGTGAGAGATGTAGATGATGAAGAACTGATGTCAGTTGCTCCCACAACACGCTCTAAGGATGGTTATTCATTCCTATTTTAGAAGGAATTGTTCATTGGATGACCTCTATTGTTGGAGAATTATTCTACAATGTTCTCCTCAAGCCTCCCCTTGACAATGATTTTCCGAACCTCAAGAAAGGTGAGGATCCAACTAAATAAATTAAGTTTATTAAATATCCAAATAAATATGGCTCATTATATTGGGGGATAACTAAGAGTTTCCTCCCATTAAAAGAGGGTTCGATGGTTCCCCTCCACCATGAATTCAAATTAGAGGCTTAAAATTATATAAATAAAAGGTAAATATGTTATTTTATTAATTTTTTAAACCTCCAATGAAAATCTAAAAAACAAACATATACCCTAAACCTACTACGGTCGTGGTGAAGGTCTCCTTAAGAGAATAACAGCACTATGAGTTCAATGATGTCCTTAGATTTTTATTCTGAGCCCTGGTTCAATAGTTACAAGATTCAACTCACGAGTTTACTAAATATACCAATAAAAGGTTTAGAAATTAATTACGGGGACCCCTGGCCTCAGAATAACACGCCATCTATTTTTCTGGACTCGTAATATTTCCATATATTTAAAAAAATTAAATGGAAAATTCTGGGTTTTTACAGGCATTCACATCATGTATTTCCTCATCTATACACAGTGATTCCAATCATGTTATAAAATTAACTCATGAAATGTATCGTACAATATTCACATTGGGAAACCAAATGAAGATGTGAATTTTTTTTATAGCAAGACTATAGTTTTAATTACCTTTAATATTTGTAACAATTTTAGAATACATTCCAAACCACATGGAACCTAAATGACGATAATAATAAAAATTATGGCATAAATAAAATTGGAGGTTCTATATTATCCCCAACATTGGGATTTACATTATCATGATGCAAGAAAAAATATATCCATTTTCCCACATGAACATTTCTCTATCAGATATTTACACATGAACATGACCTCGATTATGTAGTAGTCACACTAAGGAAATAAATAACCAAAAATTGTTATGTACATAAATTGGTAGAACCAGTATCAGTTCATGGTTAAAATTAACATAAAGTTCAAGGGTGACATGATCAAAACCAATTTAATTTTTCGATTGAGATGATAATAAATATTTGAGAAACATGGATATTGTTATGAATATTATAAAATCATGGTTCTAGAAAAAAAATAAACAATATCTCATATAACCTTGATTGTTATGACATACAATAGTGCTAGATTTCATTATTTTATCATGCAACAAGGGCCACGCATTAGGTATACATTTAGAAAAACCTGGTAACTAACATGAAAACATAATTTTTAGTGATGTTTTTTTCCATAAAACATCTATCTGGATTGTACCATAACTATATATTATGAAAAAAACTAGAAAGTCAACCATGTCTCTTGAACAATGATCAATATAATAAAATATTCCTCTTCTATTTCCACACAAAAAATGGAAAATGACAAGGATGAACATTCAAATTTTCAAACGAGGGTATTTTCATTATCTACTCATGACTATATTTATAGAATAATTCAACCAACGATATATGATCCCCATGAACTTCCAAATTGCATGACAAAAGGTCTGATAATATCTTCTAGTATCTGAATATTATGTTTTGATTGTCCCTCCATCAATAGATTTAATAATGTGATCATAATCAAATGACTTCTTAGAGACTGTTGCAACGATTGCCCAAATCAGAAGAAAAATTGGGATCATAATCTATTATAATTGAATATGTATCACCATGTAACTCAATATAATTTTCAATATACAATTTTTCTATTCCCTATAAAGTGTTTGTTTCTATAATGTGGTTAAATTGTGATGAATTGGTATGTTGACCCACTATTACACATATAGTATCATGTTTCTACAACTTTCTCTATAACACTATGATAAAATCCATCATAATAAATCCCAACATTCCAATAGGTGTTGGAAAAAGTTATAGATTATAATATTATTCTTGATATTATTCTTTTACCTATTGAAATGTAAGTAATTTCTTATATAGTTAAAATTCTTGGGATTCATACCATGCTACAAAAAGGTGTATTTAAAACATTTTATATTTTTATAAAAAAAAGATGAATATCTAATTTAGAATAGTTCTATGTAAGATGGAGACCTTCCAAACAATATTGAGGAACTATAATATGACTCTGAATACATAACCTGAAGTTTCTATATTTAGTTTCGCCACTAGTAGTCTCCCAATAATTTTATTTATAATGGTGACAAAACATGAATATTATTTTTCATTTATTTATATAAATTAACAATTATTTTAATAAAACATACATGAATTATAATTATATCGTCAATTAGTCTTGAAAAATCAAAATGTATATCCCCAATCATGCTTACCAACGACCTTTGGTCAAGAGTTTCTCAGACTGTTATGCTATACAATATTAGACACACAGAATATTTAATATAATTCACTTACCATGTGTGTATAATAAGTAAAAACTGAAAATAATTTATATACTCCATCAATATTTTTTACCACATGATCTTGTGTCTCAAAAATAATATGTATTTAAAAATCACATGGTCAGTGATAACTGTTAACATCTATGTAATGGGGAAATGCCTCTATGTCATTAAGGAATTAACAACCAATTATAGTAAAAAATATTTAATAGGATAATTATTTCGATTTAGTCACAAATACCTTCAATCATTTTCCACCACATGGTATCACAATATGAAAACAAAACCTTGTACAAATCCATATTTATTAGAGTACAATACATAAGTATTACTTAGTTTTGGAATGATTAGGACTACTCGTGAGCTGAGACAATACTTGAGTTCCAAAGATTGTTTCTAAAATTCCATATTTACTATTAATAGAAGACATTACCATATATGATAATTGATGGGAGAATAATGTTTTGAGAAACACCAGATGATGAAATGGTAATATCATGTTAATCCCAAACAACCCATACATAAAAACATTCAATGTTGTTTGAAATTATACGACTCATTCAATTTTTCAAGGGTCATAATATATTCATTATTCAAAAAATATATTAATGAAGAAATATAATTCTTTAATTTAGAAGTTTCACTTATAAAACATATAATACAAATAATGTTATCTCAATTTACTTATTACAATTTTCATGTACTCATCATGGTTAATCCAATTACAACAGTATAACTAAACATTTCTGGAAAATATAATAATAATAATTTCTGATACATTTGAATGATATGATTGATCAAATAAATTAAAACATATATCCTATTTAAAATACAAAAGGAATGATAAAATATTCATAATAGACATATATACCTTAAAATATCGAATACATAATATTGTCTCTTCTGACTCTATGATGACGATATCCTATATGTAGATAAATATTTGAGAACTAGTTGCATCCCCTATATAGAATTAAAAATTTGATATTTTAGGAAGATGATACCAATTTGAAATCATTAGTTGATTCTAAGAATTATAAACAACAAATAAGATGAGTGTAACATCTTATTTCATTTTGATAAAATTATTACAACCCAACGTGATAAACTATATCTACTAAATACCTTATATGAAAATTCATTTATCAGTACATTAAATCCCAAATTCTCTGATAGATCCATTATTTAAGATAGAGAAAATAGGGAATGTTCTGTGATGAAGATTAGTTTTAAATTCAATTTCCCATTTAGGTGGTAACCCTAATAAATAATTTGGAAAATTAATCAATTATTAGTCCAGTACATCTAAAAGGTTGTCATTCCATATTTCTTATTATACACTCTATATAATGAAAATTAATTCCCAATATATAGTTATATAAAATACCACTAATGGTATTTATATACGTTTATTTATATACCAATCCACCCATTAATCTATGGATGTCTACAAACAAGGATGTAAATGTAACAATATATAGTTAACAATCGATAAGATATTTAAATCCCACAAGCAAGACCATCCCCAAAATTATATAAAAATCATATGAAACTATGAAAAAATCATCTAGATAATCTTCACTAAATAAATAATAATAGATCATTCTAGGGATTTAAGATCATATCACACTAATTTTTTAGAGGGTTCCTTGGTAATCATGACATGAGGCATAATTTCCATGTGAAATTCCATGTTTATAACAATAGAATAATAAATAAAAGAATGTGTTGTATTGGTATCAAAGATGACATGAATAATAGTTGATATCATAAATGGTACCATTATCTATAGACTAACCTTCTGTATAGTGACATTAGACTTTTAAAAATATCATTAAATTATTTTAGGTATATTTAAACATCATATTACAAGCATAGTATAATAAATTCAAGTGTCTTAGGTGATTAGGTATATAATAAATCATCATAACAAAAATTTATATACTAGACATATTAGGCTCATAACATCCATTTTTCTTATACATATTTATAGGATAACATGGGTATACAATGAACAAATCAATTAGATAAAATCCTAGTAAGGTAATAAAAATTGTTTTATCAATTAGAAAATGGGTTTGAAGTCATGGTAGAAAGATATAAAAAGAAATAATATATGATTAAACATAATGATTCATAACATTTAAATGATGGGATTATATAATCATGGAAAATGAGTAATGTAGAGGCATCATAATACATGAATTTAGAATGATTCAAGGCTCGTTTCACATATAGGTTCTTGAGACAAGGATGATCTCTATGACTATTTTACATGGAGCATGACCCAAGGCTAACCGCCCTGATCGTTGCAAATAACATCACGCGAGACAATTCTTCACCTAGTGCATTGGAGTTCTATCTATATGAATCTAAAATAAAATATTCATTACTATGCGTTCTATATTATGAATAATAAATTAGGTTTCAAACATAAATATAAGGGTTACCTATTGAAAGAATTGGGTATCACAACATTTAATAAGGTGTAACATATGAGAATATCACAGTGGTGTCCATGGAAGAAATGATTTAAATAATTAATGGAAATTAATAATAAAAAAATATCATTTATCATGATAATATATATATAATTTAAGTGACTATATGTGAAAATAGTATTTTAGAATCCTTATAATTAAAACATTTTAATGTGGTTTTCAAAAAATATTAAAGATTATTTAAAATAGAAAATAGATTAATATTTTATATAAAACTATAAGTATACCAAGAAGGTTTTGATAATAAAATTAATTATTTTTTCAATGTTTTGGTGTCTTAAATATATATTATATATTTCTCTTGAAAATGTATAATAATTCTGCAAGTTGCAGTAAATCGTGCTTACTTATTTAGAATAATTGAGTTAAGATCCTTTAAAAACATTTATATCCATGAAAATAAGTTGTGAATGATCTTAATGAATTATTTTTGAACATTTAAACATAATTTATACAATTTAAATAATAATAAAATATATTTTCATTTGGGTATAAATATAGAAATAATAACACAATGGAATCATAAAGGTTTGGTTAGAATTCCTTACCATTAGTCCTAAGGTGTTGTTCTCTTAATATAAATGTCCTAATTATCTAATTAGACTCATTAATAATAATATAAGAACAATTTAAACCTGTAATTTAATTATCATAATTTTATTCAGTTAACTCATTTACTTTCTCAATAGTTATAGTTTTCAATTTTATCGTTCAAGAATTCTCATTTTATAAATTTTCTTCATCAGTTATCATGAATAAGAGAACTGAAGATCACATAAAAATTAAATGGTCTTATAGAAGTCTAATAATATTATATTAATTATGTTATAGAAGAAAAAAAATTTATATAATCCATTTTATTAAATAGGGTCAGGATTAATCATTAGATTAAATTTTAATGATGACCTCTTGGATTATTTTGAGCAGTCTCACTCACAACAAGCTTGCTTTGATATATTATTTTACATCTTGTGTTTATTATGATTATAGACCATTAAATAACATAAAATAAGTATATTAGAATCTATTTCAATAATAAATATGGTTTCATGACCATACATGAAGATGGTTAATGAAAAATGATGCCTTGTCGTCCTTTAATATGATAAATTAACACATCTTGCACAATATTGTTCAGTTTTAGTATAAAATAAGGGGGGATTAGGTAAGGTGATAAATTATAGAATTATAAAATAAAACATTATAATGTATTTAAATTAATGGATTTATAATTCAATTTTAATTAGAGTATCTGATTAGAGAATAGAATGGAACTTGAAAAGAAAATAAATTAAATGAAAATTGGAATTTACCACTTGAATTTATCTTCCTTTATGGCCTCTTTAGGGATGAGGTATTTGTCATAAGATGAGACAATGTTCTCATGTACATGTGGTAGTTTCTTTGGGATAATTTTGAGTAATATAAGGAAAATTTAAAAGGCTTGAGAGTTCTGACAAGAAGAGATGTTGATGTGTGGTTTTATAGTAGAAGAGATGGGTGTATTCCCAATATTTAATTCATCAGTTTATTATTTTACTGAAGATAAGAAAGAGTGCTGATTATTGACACTAAAAAAGTAACTACTATATTATATTTATTTCCAAATGTTACTTTATTCTTCTATGACTCAAAAATGACTTAAAATTTTAGGTTTAAATATTTATCACACATTATCATATTTTACTATTCATAAAAAATTCATGTATATTAAAGAAATCCCGAAAAAACAACCGAACTATTTATTGAAATGTATAATAATTAAATTAACTCAATTTTATTAAAATTGTTTTCAAAATATGGTAAAAATATGTTTTTACTAAAATTATCATTTATTTGAAAATAAAAAAATAAAAAATAAACAAGTTTTATAACAGTTTGAAAAAATAAATTAAAGTCACAAAAAATTTTCATACAATACTAAGACCAATTTATTAACATATGAAATCATTTTAGTGATAAAAATACCGTATAAATTATTAAATTAATGATTAAATTTTAAATAAATATTTATGACTTATAAAAATATCAAAAATTAATTAATGAAATTTATTAAATATGTTTATTTACTTACACAGTTATAAAATAATATTATTTTTTCACTTATAAGATGGATAAATTTTATTTCATACATTATTTAGTAAGGTTATTACTCACATTTTTAATTTACTATTTTTAAGTGTCATATTACTATTCATAAGGGGAACAATACTATAAATTAGTGTATGTTACTGGTCACCAAAAATTATGTTTTCTCTATTGGTCTCTAAAAATCATACTAATCGTAACAATGTATTTGAAATATTAAAAATTCAAAACATAGAAGTGGTGAAATTATGTTTCAATGTCAGATAGTATTTAATATTTAATTTACGAATAATGTGTCATTGTGTTTCCTAATGTGATATTATGTGATTATACTATATGAAAAAATTATAATATGAGAATCTATATTGACAAAATTTTGGTATGTTACATTATTCCCCCTTTGAAATTTCTCCCTAAAAATTTTGTCTTACAATCAATGATGATAATATGTGAGGGTTTGAATACATAACTGATAAATATATAAAAAGGATAGATTATTCATAAAATGATAAACCTGTAAAGGAATGGTATAACCTAACTTGTGATTCACTAGATTTCAATATTGGTTATCTAAATTTTTTTCATAGAAAATATTCTTATATGAATTTCTTATGTTACCTTAATAATGATTCATAATGAGAATATAAATTTACCAAATAATATCCCTAGGAGTGTCAAACCTAGTTTATATTAAAGATCATTATTGTGTATCAGGATACCCCAAAACATGTTCAGAACAACTTATTGGAGTTGTTACTCTTATGTACATCTATTCGAGAGCCACGTCCTCATATAGTATCCATAGATAATATATTTCAATGATAACCCACTAAATGTATAATAATCAAAATTTAATAATTTTTTATTATACATAGTTATATCTTGAAGGTTCATACTAAAGTGACTTAATACTAACCTATAAAAACTAGACATTCTTCTGGTACCAACTATAGAGACCATATAATTTTTCAGTTTTTATTAGTTGACTTTGGAACATTTTAACATCATATCACAATCCATGGATCATAATGTCTAGTGACTTGGATGATTTTCTACGTAATTAAACATCATAAAAGAAAATATTATTTATTCTCCATTTTTTCTCCTAAAATCAATTTTTCTTGTAAATCTACATTGTATAACCTAGTTGTATCAAGAATAATGTGATGACTTAAAACACTATAATGGAAATAAACATGGTAATAAACCATATAAAATGGATTATAAGACTTGAAATAATGATATATAAAGTCATGTAACATGATTAAACATAAGTAATCATAATATATAGAACATGGGATCGCATAATCATTGAATCATTTTAATAAGGAATAAACATAAAACATGAATTTAGTAGGTGTCATGGCTCATTGACTATAGTGGATCATGAGTCAAAGCTAACCATGAAGATTGTTTCCCATGGAACACATGTCAAGGATAGCCCATAGACCATTTCACATAACATCTTATGAGACTAATCATTAAATAATTTATTATAGTGCTATTGGGGAACACACATCATAACATTTCAATTATTATGAGTACCACATTAATAAACATATATAATGAGTCATGCATAAACATAAGTGTTACCCATTATAAGAATTTAGAATCATAATATTGTAAGAAAGGAATAACAGAAGGGAATATCATAATGGTGTCCATAGAAGAAATGATTTAAATAATTCATTGTCAAAAGTAAGGAAAAATAGGCATATCACATTATCTTAGATTTCAAATTGAAGTGGCATTATTTACAAAAATTATTTGAGAAACATTATAATTTAGTCATTTCAATGTTGTTTAAGGAAAATAGTAATGATATTTTTAGGAAAAAGAATAATTTTTATATAAAACCCTATGTATAAAAATTAATATTTCATAGTAAAATGATAGATTTTTAAAAAATATTTGGTTTCTTAAAAATATATAATAGAGTTCTCTGAAAATTGGAAATAATTCATGATTTTAACATCAATCGAGCATACTTATCGAGAAGATTTTAGTACTGAAACATTTAAAAACATGAATATACAAGATAAATGGACAGATAGATATTGGTACATGAGTGTGGAAAATATATGAGTAATTTTGAATATGTACATATGTATAAATGTGAATTTAATTAATATAATAAGAGGGAAATAATAACCTTATGGAATAATGGAGGATCTGGTATAATCCCTTACCTGATGTCCGAAGGTATTCTTTACATGATGATAATATCCTGGATAATAAAATCAAATTAATTAATTCATAATTTACTGACATATTATAAATTTAATGTATTTATAATAATTTTATGAAGTCCATTTTAGACCTTTTTTATGAGTTATAGAGTTCAATTTTTTCATTATGCAGTCCTTATTATCTTAATTTCTTTGATCGGTTGGCTTTTATAAGAGTATGGATGTTCATGTAAAATATAAATTCTCTTATAGAAGTGTAATTATATTTTATTCATTGTATTTTAAAAATATAAAATTTTAATACAATCCATTTAATATTATGGTATGAGTATGAATCATTGTATACTATTTTAATTATAATAACTTTGATTGTTTGGAGCGGTTCCGCTTACCCAGAGACTTCTGGGATTTATTATTTTCCATCATGTGTGTATGATGATTAATGATCATTAAATAAGTAAAAATATGTAAATTATGATTTTTTTCAACTATAATAATTCTTTCATGGAAATCCATAAATATGGTAAATGAAATTGAAGACATGTCTTCCTTGAATTTGACAAATTGACACATCTCAAACGGAGTTGTTCATTTTTAGTAAAAAATGATGGGGAAGAAGGTATAATGATTAATTATTACATTAACATAAAATAAATATATATGTAAATTAGTTGAGTTATCATACCATTAGGATAATGGGAGGCGAGGATTGAAAAAGAAAGGATCTTGAAAATAAAATAATAGAAATGAAAAGGGGAATTTACCACATGAATTTATCAGTTTTGATAGCCTATTTAGGGAAGAGGTTTTTGTTTATTGATGATTCCAAGATCTCTTGGACTATACATAGGGGAATTGGAAGATATATTATCATAATATTGATAAGGGACATGTTTTGAGACTTGTGAGGAGAAGTGGGGGTGAGTGGTGGTTTTTATAGTTATGGAGAGGGGAGTTTACTCAATATTTATTTCATTTGTAAATTTTCTTCACAATAAAATAAATAGCGCTGATTATTGAAACTAAAAACTCTAACTAGTTTAGGTTGTCTCTAAATAAATTTCAACTACATCATCCATGACACAAGCATGACTCAAAATTATGGGTTTTTTGTATTTATCATAAATTGTCATATTTTATTATTCATCAAAAAACCGCTTGTGTTTCAGAAACATGCCAAAAATACCCCTAACTATTTTTCAACATTTATAATCAAAACATTAATGGTATTTAATTACAATAATTTTTTAAATAATATAAATTTAATTTTTAATTAATATCATAAATTACTTGAAAAATATATATCTGAAAATTAAAATATCTTTTCTATGGCGTGGAAATACTAATTAATGTCCCATAAAATTATATTATTATCATTATACATTAAAATAATAATTTATGAATAAATTTTATGAAAATAAATTATCATATATATTATTATGTTAATCAAAATATTGTTATTAAATATTTTTGACTTATAAAAATATCAACTATTTATTAATAATTTTTTAAAATTATATAATAACATATACAATGATATAATTATATAATATTATCACTTATAGGATGTATAAATTTTATTTTATAATTTCACTGATAATGTTACTATTCACTCTATTGATTTACCATTCGCAAGAAGAAATTTTCTTTCCATGAGGGTAACATTACTATACATTATGGAAAGATAGGACTGACCAAAAATTATGTTTGTCCTATTAGACTCTAAATAATAATAATGATTGCAAATGTGTATGTCATATTTTAAAAATTCAACCCTAAAAAGTGAAACAATTATATTTGAAGGTCATATAGTAATTATTATTTCATTTAATAATGATGTGACATTATATTTCTTAATGTGATTTTATTTGGTTATATAATATGATAAAATAATAAAAAGGGAATCTCCATTGATAATAAATTGGGTTGTTACATGGTGTCATATAGTAAATATCCAATTATTCTCTATATAATTATCATTAAGCTACCATAGCATAGATAGTTTATCCCTATTATGACATCGACTAAATAACCAAAGTGTTCCATGAACAACATAGTTCAAAAGTTTCCTGGACATGAACTATTTTTAAGAGACTATTTTGTCTATTAATATAAATGAAGAGGGAGATTTGATCATGTTCCACCTTTCGACATAATAATTTTGGGGAAATAATTTTATTGATTTCATTTACTTCCTTGATATGATGATGGAATTTTCTTGGTTGACTAGTACATTATTTCGTCTTGTGTGTTAACATACAGTAATGAAAATAGATAAGTTTTCCATCTATTCATGTAGGAAATCTAATTGATTCTATATTTTATGATTTATTTTTATACCATTATAAATTAGACAACCCTCATTCACTTTTAACCATAACTAGAGTTGAAACCCAGACCCATGCAGACAAATTTTCTAACTCCACCATGATTTCCACCTTTTAATTTTTCTTCCACTATTCATATGTTCACCATCTTCATATAATCTGCAATACAGGGAGAAAATATTACAGAATGAGTATGTAATAAATATTGATACGCAATGATATATTCCATCAAAGATTCACATGCAACTATATCGATGGATAAATGAAATAACTTCATTATCAAAACATCATAATATATCAAAGAGTAGTTTTAATGCTTCTAGATAACGAAATATATTCTTAATGATATCTTTTAATTTTTATTTATAGAAATTTAAATAGAATAATTCCAATATATCATCACATATATGTTCATGGACAAATCATAATCATATAGAAAATTATGACCAATACTATGAAATATATTATTACAAATTGGGCTTGAGTTTAATCTATTTATTTGTCGGTGTACCCTGAAAACATAATATTATAATTATTTAGTTGATACAGAAAACTTTTTTTAGGATCCAAATCCCCTTTAATGTGTCTTGGGTTCTTATTTTGATGTTATGTTGAATGGTACACTTCCCTCCACTCATCATTTTGATTTACTCTATTACGATCTTGTAAGTCATGCAGAATAATTTGTACATGTTTTTCTTCTCTTGTGACTCAATTGATATCAAGTTTTTAGTAGCATATTCCTAATTATTTATATTATTTGTTCCTAGATTCATTTTATATTAATAAAAAATTGAAAAATTATATCAATTATCGCTAAGAACTGAAGGAATGAAATGATTCGAAAACATCACAAAAAAATAGAATCACATTTTGTATTAGAATGTACAAACACAGTTTCATGAATATCCCATTTCAAAATTATTAAAAAATCATTAAATAACAGTTTAAAAAATTCATCCTATTAGTATATATCCATACTAATCCTTGGTGTGGGACATTCATAAGAAAACAACATTATTATAGTGACCTAGTATTAACATACATGGATATTACATAATTTTAACATAATATTTTTTACATTAACAAAATAAATTCCAGAGGACTGTAATAGTTTAGTGTCAATGAAAACATGAAAACAAAATCATATATTCCGGTGAATAATCTTCAACATCTCTCTTAAAAATCTCGATGTTTATTAATTCTTCCTAAAACCATTCTTCAAAACCATTGGAATGGAATCATAAAAAGCGGTGAGATAAGATTCCAAATATGGGTAGATAAGGGAAATGGTTAAAAATAACATGATAAAAATGGTATGGAACTTGAATATAATATTTTGAGATCATACCCTATATATCATAGTTCAACTAAATATTAGTAATTCATAATTCATGAATTATATGGAAATAGAGTACATAATACATGAATTAATAACATAGGAAAAAATGGAATTGTGGAATACACATAAGTATATCATAATAATATATAATGGAAACCTACCAATGAATTTGTATAATGTTAGTATTGGGTCAATAAATTGTGTACCTCTTTCGGGGTTGTGATTCCCTCTTGTATAGACACTTGTTTTGGGCTTCATAGTTCCTCCCATTTACGTTCTTATTTTGAGCTTGGGATGTCCTCTATTTTGTCTCATATTTTAGGCTTCATATGTCCTCTTATTTATCCTCTTGTTTCAATTATGGGATGTTTTCCCATATACCCTCTTAATTCGGGCTTGGGATATCCTCCACTATGCCCATTTATCTCATAAAACCTTTATCAAAACACAATGAGTTGGAGGGAGATATAGGTCCCACATATCACATAATGAAATAATACATACATTTTCCAAAACATAAAAAACAGTTGTAACATATCCCATGAAATGAAATGGATAATATAAACACATAAACTTATCATAACAACTAGAAAATGATATTAGATTCATAATCATTTCATTAAAATCATAACTCATTAAAGTGTATGAATTTCGTAAACTTATAACTTGTTAAAGAGAAATAGGTTTCATAAGGACCACACCATTATACATAACCCATTCAAGGAAACAATATTAATGGATCATTTAGATCATTTCCATTAAGAAATGTGAAACATAAATGTTTGTCATCTTGGAAGGGAAATAATTATAAAATATCATTTAAAAATATTTGTTAGTGAAAACATCCTTTGAACTTTAAAAAGGGATTTTTAATATAAAAAACATTTCGAAAAACACTTTCATATAAAATTAATTGGAAACTTATATAGAAAACGTAAAATAATTTTGAAAACCAATTTTCTTTAAATAATATAAAATAAGATTAAAAATATTTTAGAATCCATTTTATTTTTACAAAAATTATAAAATTATAATTAAAGATAAAAAAATTCCATCATTTTTACCTATAAAAATGAAATTGGCTTAAAATGTTATGAATGAAACTTCATAAAAAATACATTGAAAAATAATAAAAAAGTATTTAAAACTTTTTGATAAAAATTTTCCATGAAATCCAATAAAAGAATCATGAATACATTTTGAAAAAAAATAAAATGGACAAAATTTTCTAAATCACTATACTTTTAAATATGATATGACTTTTCTAATAAATGGTATATATTAAATCTGTGTATGATGTATGAGGTAAAAAGAATGTTAATTTTTTATGGTAAAAAAGTCAGAAAAATTAAATTTCAAGAAAGATATATGAAAATTACTTTTAAGATATTGTTAAAGGACAAAAAATTGTAAAAATATATTTTGAATATAATTAAATAATTTTACAATACTCTTGGAACCCCTTTTTAGAAAACATTGATTTCTGACAGATGAGAAGATAAAGTTAGGAATTATTAGAGAGACTTTCCTCTATCTATAATGTACCAAAAATATTTAAAACATTTTCAATACATTAGTATATCATGAATAACTAGTGAAGAATAAAATTATTGATTTTTCAGGATATATGGATTATAATATTTTTACAGTGTAAGAAAAAACAAAATCAATCTTGAAAATCGATGATATTGTTGTAATAAACACATATCACATGGTAACATAAAATCATACACCACATGTTAGAAAAATAAATTACATGAATCTTATAATATTAGTAGAATGATCATATTTATTACATATCATTTATTATGGAGTTATATGGACCTCCAACTGAATTTATCCACATAAAGAAACATGTCCCTCAAATATAGAAAACTGAGACAACATTATTTTTCTATTATGGTAAATTTTCAAAACTAAACACGATGAAATAAAATTTCTATAATGGATATATAAATAACCATAAATTTCTGTATAAGAAACATTAAATACATACATGGGAAGTATACACGCCACGTAATAGGAATGAATGGTGAATAAAGAATGTATATCAAAGAAATAAAATATATGTTGAAATCCCCTTACCATCTGTCTTGAATCTCATCGTACCCATTCAATCCACCTATATAAAAAATATAAATTTAGTATACACATTTTACATAAGTGTATTACTATACATTAAACTATATATGGTTTTTTATAACTATATATTACCCTATTGTTAATAATCATATGTTAAATTTTTTCATCACCTAATATATGCATCGTTATTCACATGTGTCTTTATATTTGTATATACTTGTTCCTTATAATTATATTATTATTTACATAATGTAAAAAATTATTTAAATATATTTTTTAGCATTTTTTCATTATAACAATCAATATAATATATAATTAATAAACAGAATACATTGTTCATGGAGACAAAAATTCATACATATGTATGAAAATTATTTCTGTTTAATTGTTGTGTCAAATGAAATAAATAAAATTAAAAATATATGTATATATATCATTATTAATATAAAAATATTGTCTTATATATGTATTATGTATTAATTAAACCCTTCATTAATACCGTACATGTAGTGTATGAATGAAACACATCGCTTAGAGGTGGCAATATTCCCCCTTCCTAAAATGAAATTAACTGTTTATTAAAAATGAAATATATGATAATATGTGGTGTAATGAAATTGAAAATGTTTAATGAAATAATTTATATTACTAATAACATATATAAATAGATTTTGTATCATTATTTCCACCATGATTGGTGATAACACTACTGGAAAGCCTACCTTTCCCAAAAAATCTATACCAACTGCTTTAACAAATGTTTTAATAAAATGTTGGTAAATGTCTGGTTAGGGAAGGATTTCCAAATGGATTGAATTTTTTTTGGAAATCCATGCTTTTCCCAAGTGTTATTAAAAACCGTTTGGAAAAAACACCCATTAATTCACACATACAGAACCCCCCATCTCCTAGAAGATCCCCATTTCCAGAAGCACATTCCCAACACCAAAAAAGCGCCCACCCAGGTGATCCTCTTCTATATAATTAGATGCAACTCCAGCATTTAGGTTAGACTCCATCAACCTCTTCTAATATTAGCAAAGGATATCCTTCTATTCTTACAATTTCTCCATTTATTTAATATATAGAAAGATCATGTTGTTTTACCCTATTTCTAGGGATTTTGGAAAATTTTATGATTCATTACTCCCTTCACTAATTGTGTACTCAAATAACTACATCAATGTACACAATTTCCAATTAATGATTTTATTACACATATACATTTATAATGGTGTGGTCTCTTTCTTGTGTTCTAATTTTAAAGATTCATAGTTCTTTTTTTAAACTCAAGGCTCTAAATATTACATCTTCATGTATATGAACACATAATAATTTTTTAGTATTATTTATTCATATTATCTCATGAAAAACACTCCTTCCATTAATATCATGTCAAACATCAATATCTTATTCATCTTAATTTTTGTACACTATTTGTGTTACATAACAAGTATGTATCATGTTTCTATAAAAATATTTAAATATATAAAATGACACACTGTTTACTTATACGTTTCAAAATAGAGAATATGGTGTATCCTCTTCAACTTTGCAACATAGTATGTGGTCCCTAATTATTTTCCATAAAATAAATAAGAAATACTTAACCCTAAAATCCAATGTTCATTATTAATAAAATTTCTACAAAGGGAACTCTCGGTGTGACCCCTCTTTCTCCCATGTTGTACTTATTCCTTCTTCATGAAATTAATTCACAGAAAACCCTTTTACATTTCTTATATGGAACCATAGAAAACCCTTTTAGATTTTTTAGTTGTCACTTTAATTTATCATATCATTATATTAAAATGTTATATCAATAGGCTGAATAGTTATAGGCCTCTCTATAGTCACCTACATGAATTGTATCTTACACATTTTTCGAGATGCCATTGGGTACCTAGATAAACTACATGATTATATCTTTAGATAAGCAGAATCCCTTTTTTGCAGATGCAAGACTACTCACATGAAATATGATAGAGCATGTAGCAGATGATTGGGTTGTAGATCAAGATTCTAGGTTGAATTTTAAAATTTATTGAGCCTCTTGTGTATTACCACTTCTTAATAATTGTAACCATGTTTTTTCTTCTTGATACATGAAATATATTCCCATCATTCAGTTTATGATTCTTTTATTAGTTGGTATTACTGAATTGGTTATTTTCATCCATTTCCAATATTTTACCATTTTTATCTTTCTTCTACTTTTTAGCTGATAATATTACAATTGTGAAACTTAGGTAATCTAGGAATAGTCTCCCCCAGATAAACCAAAGGCTCTCACTATTAGTCATTAACATTTGGAATCTTGGTAGATGTTCTTGAGGCCATGTGGCCATCTAGGTTTAGGACACTAATGAGTGGCATCTTAGTTTGGGACGTCACAATTCCTAGATATCATTTTTATATGTGTTTCTAATCCAATCCAATCCTATAACTATTAATGATCCCTCTCTAAAATCATTGGGACTTTATTCAATGAATACACCCTACCAACCTATGATATATGGCACCAAACCTAGGATCCATTAATAATAGGATAAGGTGAAATATGATGAGGCCATAACTAATTACTTCCATATTTGTTTTCATTGCAAGAAATGACAACCATTGAAAATAGGTGGAAAAAAAGAAGACAGAAAATAATCGTCGCATGACACAGATGGGTGTTCTACCACACATACCTATTGTGAGTATTTTATTACAAATATATATATTTCAGTAACTTATAATATCATGTGTTTACTTTTGTGTTAAAAATTTTCTCAGGATCCAACCCTGTACTAGAGCTATCCATTGAGGAGTTGGATATTGCTCCCAGTACAAAGGTTGGAGGTAGGAGGGGGTGATGTCAGAGATAAATGATCATCTGGTGGTCCCAGTACTGAGGCTGGTGGTACAAGGGCTCATGGTGAAAGTGTTAGATGATCCATTGGTCATACCCAATTGGACTATTCCCCTACCACATACGTATCTTCCATGCCCCATTTCGATCCTGGTGTGTTCGTAGGGACACACGAGATATTTAGGCCTTCGATGTTTACACTAATAGTTCGACAGACGTATGTGCCTTTATCTTTATCTTCTGGTTCATTATCTCCAGTCTATTATAATCCACCTTTTTTGACTCCTCCTAAGACACAGTATGTGGCTGAGGAGCATACACTAAGGGACACTCCACCTGTATATGATATTCCATCAAATTCATCTCATCCAGTGACACCCATTGATACGACTACCACATGTATATTTTTATAACTCTATCAAATTATTATAACAAAATATATTTTTATTATAACTTGTACTGATATTTTTTTCATTAATAACTGATTCAACTAATGATATAAAGAAAGGGAGGGTGCGTACTTTCTTGTGTGTGGAATGGAACTACCAGACACAGTTGATGGTATAATATAATGATGATTGACACATGATTGATAAATTTGGGCCGAAATGTCGGGATTTATTGTCGACGATAGCCAAATACATCAACGTCATTCTGATCAGCCCTCTCTCTTGGAGACATCTCCCACAGGATGTCAAGGATAATGCATGGGAAATTTTTGGGTAAAAATATATTGGATTTAATGTAGTAATTTATTAACTATATTAATTAATCTATTAGGTGTCAGCTTCAGTTTATCTTCCCTGATGGCGAAGGTGCACGACCAGCATGTTTAAAAGATATAGGAGGTCTTTGGAGAGATTATAAGCCTTAGATGATTGTTGGATGGTGTGATGTAGTGGGAACAGAGTCGAATAGATTACATATAGTGGATGACTGCATGATAGAGCAAATACGCCAAATGATTACCCATTGGGCGACTGCCAAATTTAAGGTATTAATCCCATTTGAGGTATTTAAATGACAATATTAATATTTTTCATTAATATTATCTTATTTATTATTAAAAATTATTTAGGACACATCAGAAAAAAACAAAAATACATTGATTCAAAACAATACCACCACACATTAGGGCACACTACTATGTCAGATCATGATAGGCAGCTGGTATGATATAGTGGTTTATAATTTTTCTTTAGGACTTGCCCTTTTTATTGTTTCCTAGATAAATTATGTGATTTATTAAATATTTAATATATGATTATAATTGAACATTATATTGTTTCCATGTCATTATAGAAGCACAAATTTAATATTTAAGGATGTAGCCCTCGACCAAAATTGTTTTTATCGAGTAGATGGAAAAAAAGGAACTGCGGTTAATGAACCGACACAAGAAAATATTATCAGTTCTAATTTTTTTATTTCAATATTTAATATATATTTTTAAATTTGACAATCTATTAATATTTTTAACAAGCTTATTTATAGTCCCTTGATGCCAAGGAACCTGACCATTTAGGGCCACACGATCATTTATATCATATTTTGTGTGTTGAGCACCCTGGTTGAGTACACTGCCAACCGGGTAAGAATATAGTCCTGATGAGGTATTGTTCCTATATAGGTATCCATTCTAGTACCCCTGAGTTGGAACATGTTATGGAGCATGAAAGTCAATCTGATAAAAGGGTCATTGAGTTGGAATAATAGGTTCAAAAGAGGGATAAAGTATTTATGAAGCTGATCAAAGATTTATCTTTGTCACTTCCACTAGAGTCTAGTGGGGCTTGTCAGACATATATGTCGTTGATGGGTGAATTATCTAATGCACAAGGTGACAGATCTAGTGGTTGTAGAGATGATGACATTCCTTGTGATGATGAGGGTGATGAAGAGGAAGAGGGCAAGGATGAGAATGAGGATGAGGGTGAGGATGGGGTCTAGGGCATGGATGGGGTTGAGGATGAGCATGGGGACTTGAAGAGGATGACGAAGAGGATAGAGATGGGGGAGAGTATGAGGCTGATTAAGATAGTGGTGATGGTGATGGTGATTAGTAGTAGATTGATCCAATATATTTTTGAATTCTGTATAACTCTTTTATTTTTGAACCCAGTTTTCACTCTGGTATGGAAATTTTTGAATTCAGTATAACTCATTATTTTTGAGAAAATATGGAATCCAAATGATGTTATAATGGTTTATGGGGATTTTGGGGCATGTTTGGAGCTCGGAACCCCGGTCAGTGTAGAAAAACACTTTGCCTCACGGTTAGAAAAACACTATTGCACACCTTTAGAAAATAACAGCTTGGTTCTTTATAGAAGACCCTGAAATAGGCCCCGTAAGAACACTAGACACCATTTTACTTGCATTTATAACTAATATAATAACATTTAATAATTATTGCATCCACTAAAGCTCATCCCAAGTCTATCCTTCCAAATATGTATTCTTTATCAAATTATTCATTATCAATACTACTAGGATGGTTGGAAGGCTAAAAATAACCAGCATCAACAAAACAACATCCCTTTGTACCATCTCAAACCTATAATCTTTTATGTGTTAATTTTTTAATATATCTAGTTCATGATTCACAAACTCAGCAATGTGGTTGGATAACTATAGAAGAGTGCGCTTCACTTTCTCCAACATAAAAAACTCTATATTAATTTGTACGTGTAATGTTTCATGATAAAAAGCTGGTTAAAAATCATATTTAACGAAACCCAGGTAAGACCATTTTGAAACATATCCTATACTATAGAATCCCAAAAAATTCATTCTGGTCCCTGAGAATATACATTGAAGAACCCACATGATAATACTTAGGTATCTTCTAAAAATTTAAAGACCCTCTAAATCAATTCAATCCACTCCATAGAATTGTGTTTTCCAATATCTATATAGAATACACGTGGATGAAAATTGGTAAATTCCATTCCATGATCAACTTTTCCTCCTTGTATTATTAGGACAAAAGAGTCTAGAGTCTGAAGGATATGGATCTTTACCTCATACAAATATGGGTCTATTGGAGGATCTTCATGCGTAACCTATATTGTGGTTAACAATATTATTTTTGAAAGATCACATCATGTAAGAATTTCTTTCTAAACAAAAGACAAAAAACAATTAGCTATGAGATAATTCCAAAACAATCAAACTCAATAAATATTCTAAACAATTATTTAAAACAAAAAGAATTGAATGTTTTCATGAATTCTACAATTAAAGAGAAATAACAATTAATTGGAAGAAAACCATATAATAAATCACCCCAGTAAGTTGAGTCAACTATCCTTAAACTAACCATGCCCTCATACATTACATATAGGTTATTCTTGAGGTTTATAAGGAGACGAAACATCATTCGAATGAGCGGTTGGCATGAAACATCTGAATATTTGTTTTTAGGTGTTCGGCGAACATGAAAAGTGATTGTGGTGTGGTCGAAACTGGCCAAACGACCTCGGAATGCCATAAAATAGAACAACAACAAAGGGTGGGTGAATTGCAAAATGGTCAGCTAGAAACCACATCAATCAGAGTTGTCATGTGATTGTGGTGGCCGAAAATGCTGTCAGCATGACATAAATGCACAAAACATGTGTTTCACAGTCAAATGAATGCCTAAAGACATCAAAATGACTTGAAATAAAATAAAACACCCTAATTGTTTTTCATGAGGTGTACGAGGAGACAACACATCATTCAGGCTTGTGTTTTTCACAACACGACTGAATATGTGTTTTTTTGGTGTTTTTCAAACATGAAAAGCGTGCATGGATCAAAGCTAGCTGAACAACCTCAGAATTTCATGAAATATGACAACAGCAAAGGGTGGGTGAATTGTGAAATTTTCCGCAAGACAGAACATCAATCAGTGGTGTGTTGTGACCTTGGTGGCCAAAAACGTACTAGGTGTGTCCTAAATGGAGGAAACATTTGTTTTACAGTCAAATAAACACTCAATGATATCGTAATGACTTGAAATCACACGAAAACACCTTAATTATTATTTGTGAGTTGAAAAAAAAGACTACACAACATTTGGAAGCGCGGTTTTCATGTCAGTACTGAATATGTCTTTTTGATGTGTTTGGTGTGCTTGAAAAATGTGCGTGGGGTGGTCAAAACTAGCCTAAAGACCTTTAAATTCAATGAAATCAAATGAAAACAAAGGGTGGTTGTACTGTGAAATGGTCGGCCAGACGGAACATCAGTCAGAGGTGTCGTGTGACCGTGGTGGCCGAAAACGCACTCCGTGTATCGTAAATGGCCAAAACATGCATTCTACCATTATATGCATATCAAAAAACATTGGAATGAATTTAAATCACAAAAAAACTCCATACCATTTATTCTTGAGGCGTACAAGGAGACGACATGTAATTCAGACACGGAGTTTGTGTGGCATGACTGAATATGTGTTTTTAGGTGCTTAGAGCGCTTGTAAAGCGTGAATGGGGTGGTCAAAACCAGCTGAACAACCTTGGAATGCTAGGAAATCATACGACAATAAATGGTCGGTGAATTGTAAAATGTTCAACCAAACAAAATGTCAATCAAAGGTGTCGTGTGACCACGATGGAAAAAAACACACGCAGCATGTCGTAAATGGAAAAAACATGAGTTTGATGGTCAAATTCATACCGAACGATGTCATAATTACATGAAATCACACGAAAACACCCTAATTATTATTTTCAATGTGTATGAAGAGACAACATATCATTCGGAGGTGTGGTTTGGATGACACGACTGAATATGCGTTTTTAGGTGTTTGGTGCCCTTGAAAAGCATGTGTGGGGTGATCACAACCAGTCGAACGACCTCAAAATGCCATGAAATCTGATGAAAAAAAAAGGCAGGGTGAATTTTGAAATGGTCGGGCAAGTAGTACGTCAATCGGAGGTGTCGTGTAATCGCGGTGGCCAAAAACACACTTCGCATGTCGTAAATTTCCAAAACATGTGTTTTACGGTCAAATACATACCGAAAGATTTAGAAATGACTTGAAATCACATAAAAACAGCCTAATTATTATTCATTAGGTGTACAAAAAGATGACATGTCATTCGGATGTGTGTTTTGTGCGACATGGAAGAATATGTGTTTTTAGGTGTTTGGTATGCTTGAAAAGCGTGTGTGGGGTGGTCAAAACGGGCCGAACGACCTCAGAATACCATGAAATCGGACAAAAACAACAAGTGGGTTAATTGTAAAATGGTCGGCTAGATGACACATCAATCTGAGGTGTTGTGTGATGGAAGTGGCCAAAAAGGCACTCTGGACAGCCCCCCCCCCCCCAGATAGCCCCCCGCACCCCCGGAGAGCCCCACGCACCCCTTGGACATCCCCCACCCCGGAGAGCCCCACACCCCCAGGACAACCCGCAACTCAACACAAACAACCCCCAACCCTGGACTGACCCCAGCCCCACCCGAACAGCCACCCCACCCCCAGACAGTTCCACATACCACCCAAACATCCCCCACTCAATTATTTAGTTCTAATATTTAATCCTACTATAATTCATCTATTTTATTATTTTCTGTATATATTTGGTCTAAACTAGATCCCTCTCTTTACCCAGGCTAGGAAATCATTCCTCCCTATAGATCCATCTGAAGTCAATCAATTTTTTAGTTCAACACTCCAAATTGTTAAAGATTAATATAGTTTTAATATTGTACATCTATTATTTTTTGTTCCTAATTTTATCTGACTTAAATAAGTTGATGTCGTGTGTGGCATGACATACCCAACAATTGCATTTTGATTTGTTTTCTATTTTCATTATACAATTCAAGTGTCCCAATTTTATGAAACAAAATAATTTGAATTCATCATAGAAACTCCTTTTATGTAGTTAGTGAGTCATATCGAGGCACGATGTGGCTGATACCACTCAAAATGTCTCACATTTATTTGAAATGGACATGATTTTAAGTGAAATCAATAACATGCATACGGAAAAGTGACCAAATTTATTCCAATTCTGTTGATACTATAGAACAACATTCCATGTGTCTTTTGTAATATGTACGAGTCAATGTCGGCTCAATCAGAGGATCGATGTGACTGATATCACTCAAAGTATCACTCTATTATTTGAATTGGACAGCATTTTATTTGAAATCAACAACTGAAATACGGAAAACATATCAAACACATTCAGATTGTGTTGGTACGTTAGGACAATGATCCATGGGTCATTTTTGACATGTATGAGTCAAACCTGGCTCAATCAAACACACAGTGGGATGGGTACAACTAAAATTGTCTCACTTCTGTTTGAAATGGACATTATTTAAGGTCAAAACAATAATAGGCATACAAAAGACTCACCAAACACATTCAGATTGTGTTGATACTTTAGAAAAACGATCCCTAGATCATTTGTGACTTGGAACTAGTCAACCCCACCTAAATCTAAGGCACAATGTGACTTGTATCACTCAATGTGTATCAGTTTTGTTTGAAATGGACAACATTTTAAGTGAAAACAACAACTGGCATACAGAAAATCATCCCAATGCTACATATTGATTCTTGAAATTAAATTATAAAAATCAAATATGGTCTATTGGTCATAAATTATTACAATAAAATATTCAAAAGGCGTTGATTGAAACATAATTGGTCATATTATATATAGAAAAACATGAATTATATTAGGAATGAGTCTCAACATCCCATCATAAACATGCACCAATACTCATGTTCTAATTCTCAACCATGAGTCAATCATTCTATAAAATAACATACAACAAATAAATATCATATAGTTACTTCATATGATACCTATAAACACTCAAGAATACCATATAAAAAATTTGTCAACAAGGCTACAGATATATTCATGAAAAATAAGTTTCAATGTCTCATAAAAATACCACAATGGTGAGGAATACATATGGTGACACCATAGCCCCATGGGTCACCTCAATACCATCCTCATAAAGTGGTTTCTAAGGCCAAAAAAAAATCTCTTTGGGAACCCAATACCTAATACATAATTGAATATTCATACCCACTTCCCATGATGTGGATTCATCTCACATCACACCTAGGAGAAAAAATTACAATTATCCACATAACCCCTTTTTCTAATTGAAAAGTCTATGAAAAAAATGTATTCTATTTCGGTAACCCATCTCATATGTCATGATTGGCCAATGTTTCCCACTAACACCCTATGAACCATTTATACATGGATACATAATCATTAGAGGAATATAAACGTCCCATGTTATTCCTATATATCATCCTAGGTCTATGCACATGACCACTACTGTTGTATATCTTACGGGTATCATGATCATTTTCCACTCTACCCATGTTTTTCTGGTTGTTATAAGATACTCAACCTAATACCATGAAAAAACATTCCATTCTCTTCATATAACATGAAGGTTTATTCTCTTTTGTGTATTGGTGTTGCGGTTTTAGTGAGGAATGAATTCTAAATTTTGAATAATCTTATGTCTGTTGGTGTTATGGTTTGAGTGAGGAATTAATTATAAATTTGGAATACTCTTATGGGTGTTATTTCATTTCGTTATACATTTAGGCTTTTACTCTTATGGGTGTTAATTCATTTTAATTTCTAAATTTCTAAATTCTGGAATGAATTTTAAAATTTAAATTCTTTGGATGGGTATTTTGTATTGGTGTTGTTGTATGTCTTGAGAGAGGGAGGTGGGTTGCTGTGTTGTTGCTGGTCTGGAGAGGGGGTATGGGCCCGTTCCATTGGAGTTGATAAAATGTCTACCAACAGTTTTTAAAATTGTTTGTATAGATTATATAATATAACTATACCAATGGTTTTGTTATAATCTTTGGTATAGGTTTGTTCAAACAGTTATATCAAAACTGTTGGTAAAGCCTTATGTCTTTCCATATCCCGTCTATACCAACAATTGTAACCGTTGGTATAAGTGTAACACACATATGACAATAGTTTCACAAACCTTTGGTATATGTTATACTTTAACACTCATATGCCAACAGTTTGTAGCAAACCATTGGTATACCTTCTATTTTGACACATGTACCAACAGTTTTCATAGAACTGTTGGTATAGGCCTATTGTCATGGCTTATATGGCCATAGATGAGGGAACCATTGGTATACTATATACCAATGGTTTCCGGGCCTTTACCAATGGGTTTGAACCATTGGTAATTTTTAATATTCCAGTAGTTTAAATGGGTAATGATCAATCTTCATATAGTGAGGCGGTAGTCTGTTGTACATGAAATAATTCTGTTAATTACCTATTATATTGAAGAGTGTGTAAGTGTAGTTATAAATAATATATATGAATATATTTAGAATTTTTTTATAAAATAATATACGCATAGTATTTTATGGTGTGGAGAATGAAAATAATAGAATGGAATTTGAGGGAGGGTGTTACCTCTTAATCGGGTAACTCCTTTTGGTTTTCACAAAATGGATTCCTTGGGAATAATACCATAAAATTATGGATTCATAGAGGATTAGAGGGATTTTTGGAGATTTTTTGGAAAATTTTGGTCGACCAAATGTGGCTTTAGATTTGATAGGATGCTGGAGGAGATGGGGGCTATTATAATGGAGTAGGAGTGGCACCCTAGTAATATTTTAAAAGAAACTATCACCTCCCTTGTTTTCCTAATTTAATGTTGATCAATAATTGTACATATTATGTAAAAGGGTGTATAGGGTTGAAATAATTCAGAGAAATAGTCTTTGGACAACTGTATAGGTCGTTTTTTTCATTAAGGACATAGTTTTGTCCCTTTCTACGCTGAATTAAACATTTATCATTGTAATAAATTTTAATTACATTCAATAAGAATATTGGTCAACAAATAAGTTGACATCATTATAAAAAAACTAATATGAATCAGAATATGGAATCATTTTTTTTAAAAAAATTATAAAAATATGTGGGAGAAATTAATACTAATTTAATCATGCATTCATGTCGACAATGAAATTTTTAATGTAAAAATGATAATATATTTTGTAATATATTTTAGTAAATTTCATTGTGAAATTGACGATAATGATTGAAATTGGATTTATTTATAATAATATTATCAAAATAAACATTTAAAAAATTTATATTACACTTAATATTATTAATACATTAGTGGTAAAAAGCAGTTTTATAATAAATTCCAATATTTTTAACTATTCATTATGAAATCAAAACTTATAGAAAAATACAAAAAAATTATCATACCCTAATTATATGTTTCTATACCAAATATTGTTGTTATTATGAAATATTAAATCGATAAATGTTCTGAAAATTTTATTTAAAATGTGTTCTCCAATAAATTGTTTTAAAACTACCTTAATAAAGAATTGGGTTTCATGTGATAAATTGGTTTTATTATTATTTTATACTTATAAAATCTATTGAATGATTATAATTTTTTTTAATTATATATATATATATATTATTCAATAATGTATACTTACTAATTTTAATTAATTTAATTTATTATTATTAAAACAACATTGTGATCGTAATAATTGTTTTCTATAAAAATACACCCTTAATATTCAATTGGATATTTTATTCATTTCTAAATAATATGTAAATAATTAATTCATTTTATATATCATTAAAGATCTATATTTATATAAGATTATAATAATATTCATAGAAATATATTTACTGGATATGTTATATATTATTTTATTTTTTAATAATGTATTATTGTTTGGTAACACTAGGTCTTGACTGTTACACATGAAATTGAAGAAATCCATTGTTACAGGAAAAACAAGATATCATTGGCTGTTATATTATACCCCATATAAAAAAATTCTCCATCTAAATTGATTTGGGATATCAATGGATTATTTAATTAATATTTCATTTGAAGAAACATATATATTAAAAATGAATACTAGAACATACCTAATAATGTAATGATGGAAGCATAACAGTTTGCCAAAGTAACATAAAAATATGTATCCATATATGATAACATATGTTGCGGTGAAGCTTTGTAATGTAGAAAAAAATAAAATATATATAGGCATTGGTTTTATTAATCAATAAAAAACACTTTAATGATAAAATAAAATATGATGGCCTCAAAATAATAAATCTGTTATTATTTTAAAGGGAATCAGTTAAATAACAATTAAGGTATTTAGAAAACACTTTTTTAATCCTTATTCTATCTTTGAGTAATTCTTTTTTTAGACCATGAATATTAAGAATATACCTACTTATTTTAATTTACAATCTAATGAACAATAACACCCTTTTATTATTCACTTATTGATTTCCACTTCATCTCTTACAATATTTAATAAATGATATTTTTTAATTCATAAAGTACTATCATATCAAGAGATCCAAGATAAGTTTCTCTATCTATATTCTATTAACATAAAAAAAAATCATTAGAACATGTTATATAA
Organism: Viscum album; assembly: GCA_963277665.1. Classification (NCBI taxonomy): domain Eukaryota; kingdom Viridiplantae; phylum Streptophyta; class Magnoliopsida; order Santalales; family Viscaceae; genus Viscum; species Viscum album. The sequence continues at coordinate 554,374,287 of OY728146.1, forward strand.
TATGTACAAATACTCATGTGGGGACACAATACTTTAAACTAACATGATCTATAAAATTAATAACTCAAAATTTACCTAAATGGTTCACATTATAACCCATTAAAAATAAAAATCATCACTTATTCCTTAAATATTATCTTATCTAATACCACGAAAAATTTATTGGACTCCATGGTTCATCCATATACTAGTATAATTATAAATGTTGTTTTACTATTCCATAATCCATATAGGTAATTATAATGACATAGAGTCTACCAATTTATGAATGATTATACATTCATAGAGATTATTCATTCAAAATAAATTATGAAATTTCCAACATAGAATTGTAGGATAAATGTGCCAAAATTATCTTTTTTTATATAATCTATTATTATTCCATAGTATTTACATTTATCTGAATAACTAATGTATTTTTAGGTAGATATTCATTATTAACCATTACTTTTATGAACATCTTAAAATAATGGTCATACTCCTTACAATCGAACCAAAAAATTGAATAAGTTGAATTATTTTGATAATTTTATTTATTCCCGTTACATCATAATTGATCCACTCAAATACAAATTATTCAACACATAAAACCTTTTGTGTTCATTATATGAAAAACTTCCCTATTTTTCATTCCATATATTTAGCACAAATTAAATATAATATTCTTATTTCTATAGTAAATATGGTTTCCTTTTAATTATATTATTATTTTCATAAGATAACCACATGACTGATGAGAAGCAACAATCTCACTTCTTGTAAGAATAGTACGTTGAAGGTACATAGTAATATATATGTTCATGAACTCATACTAATCCATATATTAATTTTTATCTTATTACTACATATTGTTGATGATGTAACACAATTGTTTCACTTCACCTTCCTTGAAATATGTTACTGACATAAATTTTTCATGTTCTAAATAATGGAAAAGGAAAAATATCCTTTCAGTGGTACAAATAAATTTTACAGAAACTAGAATATCAGTTCTTCCACTGAAATAAAGAGGATGTATCTTTAAAAATGTTTTAATAAAAAAAATTCCATTCTGTTCATATTGGAAATTCAGCATAATTCATTGCATGATGTGGTAGTGTGGTTATATAAATTATCATTTCAACTCTACCTTCGAAAAAATTCCATTTCATAAGGGTTCATTATGGAATTTTCTGTTACATTCCTCATTAGAATGGTTCCATTGGGTTCCAACCATTTAATAAAACTAGATAACATAGAGTAAATATAATTATCATAGTGGGGAACCGCATAATAATGCAAAGCCTTTTATAGTATGTCCAATATATGAAACCATCCATAATATATGAAACCTTATATCTATCTGATGTTATTCATATAAATCATATATTTAAATCAGTCATGATTGTTCATCGTGTTTTTTTGAATGAAGAAGAATATCCCCCACGAGTTTCAAACCAGGTGTGTAACTAGGACCATTTTTTTCTACCATATTACCCTGAGTCAAGCCCATGACATATTTTTAGATTTTTCACCCCTAGGTACATTTGTTCTAGATCCACATACATTTATAATATATAGTGACATATGTATTACTAGGAAACAACCTACTCTACCCTTTACCAAAATTCTAATAAATTTTTTTATATGTTAACTCAGTCATATACATATCCTTAGAGACATCCCTACATATATCATTAGAAATATACCTAGAGACATCAAAAGAGTTTTTACATTTAAATTTCTATAGGATGATTATTAATTTCATTTTATTCCAACTATAGTGACCAAGGATTAACATAGAAGGATATTACAACACTTTTGAAGAATATTCAGCACATTTCATGAAAATGCATGCCTAAGGATTGTAAAAGTTTAGTGCCAATGAAAACAATGAATTGAGATCATCTATCATGGTGAAATATTTTCCAAATCACCCAAAATGATCTCTACCATTAGTAATTCTACCCAAAACTTTACAATATAACATAGGGAAATGATAAAGAAGAATTATGCGTTCTCAGATTCTCAACAAGGGTAAATAAAGGAAATTACTAAGCATAACATGAAATACTATCATGGAACATTATCATAATAGATAAAGATAATAACATTCATTTGTGAGATCAGAATAATGATTAATTATTTATATGACATGAATGAAAAGGTAATAAATAACATAATCCATGAAATCATAATATATGAATAAAACAATGAATTATCAAAAACATATATTCATATAATATTCCTATATCAATGTGGCCTACCACGGAATTTGTAATATATTAGGATTATGTAAATCACTTTATTAGATTCTTGAGGCTTCAGTTACCATCTTAAATAACCTTATGTTTTTTGATTGGGATTTCATCCCATGTACCCTCTTGATTCAGGGTTTTCTTGTCCTCCTATTTACCCACTAATTTTGGGCTTGGGATATCACCCCATTTATCGTCTTCATTCAGGATTAGGATTTCCTCATATTTACACACTTAATTAATGTTTTTTATAACCTCCTGTAAAAAAATTTGGATCATAAGAAATTTATCATTACCCAACTCATTGGAGGGAGACATAGGTCCCACAATTATCAAAAATAAAGCATACATACATTTTCCAAAAAATCTTACAAATCCATATCATTACCCATGAAAAGAAATGAGTATCATAAATATGTATAAATTTAATATCATATGGAAAGAGATACAAGTTTCACAATCCATTCATCAAAAGGATAACTAGATAAAGGTAAAAGATTTCATAAAACTATAACCCATGAAAGAGAACTGTGTTTCATAAATACCATGACACTAGGAATAACCCATTAATAGAAAGAATATAAATGGATACTTTAAATAATTTACTTGAAGGGAATGAGCATCATCAACGAATTTCTTCTTATTTTGAAGATAATTTTGAAATATATTTAAAAAAATTATTGAGAAAAATATCATTTATTAATTGATTAATTATTTTTAATACATAAAACCATTTGGAAATCATATTTATAGAAAAGTCTTTAGAAACATATAAATAATACTTCCATCCATTTAGAAATGATTTTTCCATTAAAAATTATAAAATGAGCTTCAATATATTTTAAAAAATAATTTAATTTAAAACACATTGAAAACATATATGGATGTATAGAAATGATTTGAAAAACGTTTTTCATAAAAACTAATTAAAGAATATTTAAAATGTTATGATAACCATTTAATTAAAAATACTTTGAAAAATAATAAATAAAGTGTGAACAAATTTTGGAAATTATTTATCTTAAAAACCTATTAAGGATGCTTGAAAAAATTTCAAAACCATTATCATGGTAGAAAAAAAATTTAAACAATTATCCTACTAATAATGTAAATGATTCTTCAATTAAATAATGGTAGTTAAATCCATAAATGTCATTTTAGTTAAAATGAACATTATTTTTATACATTATGAATGATAAAAATATTCATTTTTACAAGGTGACAAGAGGATTCAATTGATGATATTGATAAATTAAAAAATTGTCAATTTTTTATTTTTCATATTATATTTGAATGGTATAATAATTTTGGAAACCACTTCTAGAAAACATATAATTCTAATCGAAGAGTGGGTAATGTCTGTCATTCTTAATAACACACCAATTATTCTATTCTGTTAAATAGTCTATAAAATTATACCAATTCATGAATATTTCATAAATAAATATATAAAAATAAAATTCATCCTTATTTAGGGGATATTGGTTATAATATTTCTTCAATGGAAGCATAAACATAAACAATCTTGGAAAGTTATTAGATAGTTTTAATAGATTCTTATCACATGGTAACATGGGATCATACTATCCATGTAAGAGAATGAAATTATAGTAATTTTTTAATATAATTAAAAGAAGGATATTGATTATATATATTTTAAAAAGGAATTATATACACTTCAAAATTAATTTAGGCACATAACAATACATGAGTCCAAATGTAGGATAATTGAGGGAAATCAATTTTACTGATTTGGTAAATTTTGAAACATGAACCCCCTGTTATAAATGTACTATAATAGATATATAAATACATGTAAATTTTAATATATGAAATATTTACTACATCCATTTGAAGTATACACAAACCAAAAAATGTATTGGTGGTGAATAAGTCTTGTATCTCATATAAATACAATGTGATATGAAATCCCAATACCTTATGTCCTGACACTCATCATAATCATTCAAACCACCTATATAATAAATATTAATTTATTATAAATTATTTAAAATAACAAATTATTATATATTATACCATATAATTTTTTACTATTTCCTTATATTACCCTTTTATTAACAATCTTATGTTATGGTTTCACTTCGGGAAATATATGTTTAGTTCTTCGTATCTGTCTTAATTTGTTATATCGTTTGTACTTGTATTCATATCATTCTATAAAGTATCTAAAAAATGATTTAAATTTATTTTGTTTTAATTATATTAATATTATAATAATCAATATGATGTATAAGTAACAAAAGGAATACACCGTTCATGGGGATGACAACTCGTACGTACACATGAACACTATTTATGTATAATTTTCATGTTAAAATAAATAAAGAATAATAGTTATATATATATATATCATTATTAATATATATTTATTTTATCATATATATCATATATATTCAATACAATTTTCTTGAACAAAATATTTGTATTTTATGATCGAATCACATCATATTGATGGGGTGGTTTTCTAAAAATCCTCAAAAAATATTATATAAATAAAAGTTATTGAAAGAATAAAAATAGTAGTTATAAACAAAATAATTAATCATAAATAAAAAATATGTATTATATATAAAATATATTAATAATTTTCCATCATAATTTCATTCATTAGAGGTTGTAAAGGAAAAATGAACGATCGCCATTTAGTGACTTGATTGTCCGCCAAACTCATAAACTGTATGTTTGTTACCCATTAGATAAAAGAGTGGGTATGTTAAGGTTTAAACCTTATCATAACAATAGAAATTTTTATTTAAGATACTAATTTTTTGAAAAAAAATCATGTAATATGAAGATTTTATATAGTGGATTATGAATATAAAAGAAATTAGTTCGAGAGAGGGTGTTGTCTCTTAATCGGTAACTCCTCTGGGTTTGCACCAAAGTGATTCATTTGAACAATTTATTCACAATAGAGGCCTAAAAGAGGAATTTTGGGAATTTGGGGTTCTATTTTTTGAGATGTTTTCATGACCAAAGTGTATAGATATGTGTGAATAAGTGGAGAGAGAGAGGAGACCTTTTATAATGGTGAAGGAGATGAGCTCTTTTAATATTTTAAAATAAACGATCCCCACAAATTATTTTTATTTAATTTGGATAAATAACAAAAAAATGTAGAGAATATGGAGTATATGGTGGAAATATTTCAACCTATTGGATTTTGGACAAAATTATTGGTCATTTTGGGTTTTATGGTTATAGTTCATTCCCTTATTAATCTTAGGAATACTATAATACCTGATGATAATATTAATTATTATCACAAATAATTTTTATAAAGAACTACGTTATTATTATTAAACATTATGTGTTATTATGATTCAAAATACAGAATCTTGTTTTCAAAATTCCATTAACATAAGTTTCATAAAATAACATAAATTTAATCTCGTAGTTTTGTCGATAATGCATAATTTTAAAGTAAAAATCTTTAAAATGTTATAATGGTTTTTTTATAAAATTTCCATGTGAAAAGGAATTTAATGGCCTAAATTGGATTTATCTATTAAAATATTATATAATTATTATAATATAAAAATATAATATAATTTAACCTTAACAATCAATTTGGTGAAAAAGCTGTTTTGAATTATAATCCAATATTTTTAACAATTCGTTATAAAATAAAAACATATAGAAAAATTCCAAAATATTATTTTAAACTAATTTTTAAGTTTCAATTTGATAAATGGTGATTATTTTGACATATTGAATATATAAATGTTCCAACATGTTTATATAAAATTGATTCACCATTAAAAGACTGTAGAACAACTATAAAAATATTGTTGGGTTTTATCTGTGAAATTGGTTTTATTCATCTCTTATGATTAAAAAATAAATTAGATGATTATAAAATATTTTCAATTTGATATATAAAATATCTATTACATTAAAATTACATTAAATTTCTAATTACTTAATATTACTAATTTTAAAATAAATTTTCCTAGAAAATAATAGTTTTCTAAATAATATTCCCATTATATTCAATTAGATCTTATATTCATTTAAAAATAATATGTAACAAATTAATTAATTATATTTATTTTATAAACCCATATATTTACATAATTAATTTAAAAATATTCATAAAATTTTATTTAACAGATAATATATATATTGGTATATATTATTAGTAATATATTATTGTTTGTTAATACTCTATCATTCTAGTTTCACAAAACATTGAGGAACATCAATGTTGCATGTAACACAAACAACCATAGATATTCCATGTAGAGTAAGATAATGTTTATTTTTTCATTTACTGAACCATTCAAAACGAAATATTCACACCTTAATATATATATATATATATATATATAATATTTTTTTATAGTTTGATGAATGAAAAAAAAAATTAAATAAAATTTTTTTTTCACAAAATATTACTGGGATACAATTATGTGAAAACACATAAAAAGTTTATTTTTTACATGTATTATTATATGACAAGTATTTAATATTAATAACGATATCAATGTCTGTTTATGATGTACATTTCATGTTTTGGATGTCCTATATCCCCACTATTAACGAAACTCAATGGCCAAAAAATAATAATATCATTTGTAACACCACACTCATAACCCATTGCAATGGTAAGCGATAGATGTACTATAATCCATCATTGAATTACAAAAAACATGTGAGGATAGTAAATAATACTAAGTGAATAATAGGTCATTATAAGATGATTTTTAAAAAAAATCACACTACCTATCATGAAGTGTACAATAAATATTACAAAATAAATGATAAATGAATATTAAATCCATAAAGATATAAATATAATGATTTAAAACTATGGAGGTATTGATGAATTTTAAATTATGGTACATGGATTAGACTCCAAATAGAATGTAAATTGATCGATAATGGATTCATCACTGACCAAGTTGTAGACACTCCCCAACTCCAGCATTGTCAAAGAATCCTGGATCTCAACGACTCCAACTATAGTTGTACGAAACATGAACATTCCCTATAACTTGATATATGTTGTATTCAAATGCACCACATTTACTTAGAAGTGGGAGAGTATATAACTCAGTATTTATTCCTCAAAATCTTCCAAATACGTGCCACTAGGACCAGAATAGTTAACATGTTTTATATAAAAGGATGAAGTGAAGAATAATATATTATTTAAAACAAAAACACAAAATTCTGGAAACCCATTATATAAATACTTTCAAAAGGTTTTAGATTATTTTTTATTATTGTTACAAACTTATATCAATGAAAAATTAATGATTCAAGCAACCATGGTCCCCCATATACACATGAGTAGTAATTTATCCTTTCACTAGTTTGTCAAACAGTGAACTCATTTGATCATGGTACTTATGACCATGAACCACGAAAATTTTATCATTAATTGATGGTGGTACTCCTAACCATTAAATGATCTATCTGAACAACAACTCATACCAATAATATTTTTCAAAATTTCAAATTAAAAATTTATTTGATAAATATTGTCAATCAAAACACTCATTTTTAAATCAAATAAAAAATGGAGATTGAAATAAATCTCAAAAGATATTTTTGACAATAATAATATAATTTATAAAAATGGAAATATAATGTATTCTAGAATTTTAGAGTGAGATAGAACTCACCTACAAAGATTATGTTTTCACAATGTCTTTGAAATTATTATAAATATCAAAACTTCCATCTGTTACTCTATTAAAATTAAAAAGATCACAGTATAAATAATAAAGAACCCATATTTCCCATAATACACAATGATATAGGGATCCACTGTAAGAACCTATATCTCTTTTCAGGTATGTTTTCCCTTTTTCTAGAGTTTTGAAAGAAAATAAATTTTTTGGAAATTTCAGAAGTACATGCCATGTACATTCTGAGTACACAAAGTGTACTCTTCCCAGCTCGAAGCCATGTGATGTACGTGTACGGGCCACACACATGGTGTGTAAGGCTGAGGTGGAGGCCGGTTAATTCGGAGTATGAAAAATTGAAGTACACTCCGTGTACTTTTTTTTCATTACACGGACCGGGGTCACGCCTAACCCCCAAAATCATCTACTTCTCTAGATTTCGTCCGCCTGGAAGCGACCGTACGACCGAATATTCTTCGAGCTCTGGCCCCAACATCTGTTCTTTGATTTGAGCATAGTCAATTTTGTTGGAATCGCAGTGATGTGTTCTTCCATATGCTTTACCCTTGTTTCTTGATTCTTCATTGTTTCCAAGTTGTTGTGGGATGAACGTTTTGTGCGTTTTCTCAGATCTACGTTGTTATAAGATGTATATTTTTTCATTTTTCACGTATATCGTACTCCTCAGATCGAGGTTGGTGGTTTGTACCTTTCTGTTGAAAGTCAATAAGTACTTTGTGCAAATTCCACCAATATCCTTGAACGGGGTATTGCGTGTTTCCTATTTTCCCCCTACTGTTTTCCTTCTTTGCATGTTTTCTTTAGTAAGGGTTATTGCTTGTGAGTAGAGTAATTTATATTGTTCTCAGGTTGCTTTTCTATTCTTGTTTTTCCTGTTGGGAATTTTTCCAGTTCTCAAGCACAGTTGTAGGATAGAGGAACTGTTGTTTTGATATTGGTGTTGAGCCGTAGAATGATAGCCAAGTAGTTATTAAGGTTTACTTGGATGATATACACATGCTGAGAATGTTTAGTTGTACTCTGGACTGTGATAACCTAGAGTAGAAGACCAAAGGGAGAATTGACAGAAGCGCTTCTCCACAGTGTCTTTTAATTATAATGCGAGATTATAGGGGAAATTTTCATTGACCCAGAGAGTCTGTAGATCCTCAACGCGGGCCACATGGGGAATTGACATTGAGTGATTCCCCAGAGAGCCTTTAGGATGATACGAGACAATAGGGGGAATTGACGGTGAGTGCTTCCCCATAGAGTCTGCTTAGTTATGTTGCTGAACCAGAGGGGTGAGACTGTGTGTTCCTCCCAAAGGTTTGCTAGTACTATGGGTTGAACCATAGGGGATAGGATGTGAGAGGTACCCAGAGGGTTATCTATTTTCTTCTTGTTGTTGGCTGCTTACTTGTGTACTTTATTTTTTAGAAATATGGATTGTAGCTACTTGGGTATTCCTGTTTACTACTTCTTGTTTTATTACATGCCTTGTATTCATTGACTGTTAGGCACAAATCATTGGGTGATTACCTACTAGGATTTTATCTGATACCATGTTTGGGCCATGCTTTTCTGCCCAATCAGACTATGTTGCTACAGGTATAGACAAGGGAAATATTCCTTCTACTTTAGGTTCTTGATTGCACTGGAGCTGGAGAGCATGGGACCGAGCTGGGGCACACGATGCTGAGGATCATACTTTTTTTTTCTTTTGCACTTGGTTTCAGTTTTACTTCAGCACATTTTTTTTGTTTTCTGTTTTCCTTAGATACTTGCACCTACTACATCATTATCATCGAATTTATATATCTACAATGCTTCAGCTATTTGGTTTCTGTTGTTATGCATGTTGTTTAATGCTGCTGCTAATTATTGTGTTTTTCTTACATTGTATACCTTACCGAATGCGGTCATAGTTTCCCCAGCGACTCACCAAGGCCCTCCCTGCTAGTCGGCACCCTTTGGCGTTCAGGGAAACGTGCTTGAGGTCATCTGGTAAACCGGGTATGGGGCACCATTGGAGGGGATCCAGATTCAGGTCGTTACAAAGTGGTATTAGAGGAGTTCATTTCTCTTCCTTTACTGTTTGGAGACTTTAGCCAGGGATATGACGAATTCAGTACTTGGTTTTAAGATGTGCTCAGGAGTAACTAACCCATGGATAGAGAAAGGCCATACTACCTCGTTAATTGCAGTTTGCTTGTTTTGAGTTTTATGGTTGATATGTTTTCACCTGGATTGATTCGCATGACTTGTGCAATTATTGTTTTGATATTTCAGTTCTATTTATGTCGCAACCTGATGAGATGAGGGTATTCCATCTCATGAATCATATAGGAACTTTTAGAAATCACATGCCATTCATTCTTTCCATGCCATCTATGGTGCATTACCGATTGCATGTTGTTGTGATAGGATTTGTGTAGATTATGCATGCTGTTGGGATAGACGCTTGAAAAAATCCCTGCTGTTATGTTAGAGAGTTGTTGTTTTCCCTTGTATGTGACTACAAGAGATGCCGAGCTTTGATTTGCAGGGAGTATGGGCCCTCAAGAATCGAAATTTAGAACCTCTTTCCCTTGTTTTAGTGTTTCTGGGATTCTGAGCAGTTTCTGAGCTACTGCATAGAAAAACCTAGAATACACGGCATGAACTTTTTGGATGCACGCCGTGTATTATTCAGGTCGTGTCACTAACCGTGTGAGCAGAACACGGTGTCGTGGGAGTAACTTCGGGAACACGCCGTGTACGATTGGTACACGCTGTGTATGTTCGGTGCTCTGTACCCAGTCGCGTCACTAACAACACGGGCCGAGGAAGCTTGGGTAGAACACGATGTGTCCTTAGGGAACAAACTTTGTAGTCTTTTCCAGGTAAACATCTGTGTCATGAACAACACGGGCCGGCGTTACCTTCTTTTCCACACACCGTGTTTGTTTAGAACGCTCCGTGTAGTCTTGTCTAGTTATGTGGCTGTGTCACGAACAACACGGGACTAGGTCACCTTGCCTATGCACGTAGTGTTTATTCGTAACACGTCGTGTAAGGATCAGCCGTGTAGACGGCCGTGTGTTTCACAAACACGGGTCGCTGAAGCCTTGTCTAGTACACTCCGTGTGTGTTAAGAACACGCCGTGTAGTCTCAAGTTAAGTCAGACCGTGTGGGTTAGCCGTGTAAGGAGACTCGGGCAGGGGAATAGTTTTCAAGTACACGTTGTGTGTGGGTGAAACACTCCGTGTAGATTGAAGTGTACACAACTTTTAGGGCAGGAGTACATGCCCATGTTAGTGGGATAAGAAGACATGCCATGTAGTTTTATACACACTGTGTATTCGTGTTTTGAAAACTTTTGTGTTTTTCATCCCCTGTTCCCGTTTTATACCATTGTGTTCTCTGTCCTTGTTTTCCTGATCTAAGGTTTGCATTTGATCTTTCAGAGCTATGACTCCGAGATGTCCTCCGGTCATACGTTTGTCGTCTGATAGAAATCAGAATCCAAACATGGTTGATCAGGGACTTCCTGTCGATCCCCCAGCCGAGCCAGCCTTGGCACCGGTTGTTATACTAGTTGCGGGCGCTGATGCACAGTTCATGGAAGGTTTCATGAGGATGATGCATGGATTCCAGATAGCACCGCCTCCTAACTCGTCTATGGCAGACGTGACGCAGGTCTTTCAACAGCAGCATTCTCCCACGTTCTCGAGGGGGGAGGACCTCAGGCTACAGAGTCATGAATGGAATACATGCTGACTATCTTCGAGCATCTGGAGACGCCTCCAGAGAGGCGGGTCAAGATCTCCACCTACATGCTCCAAGATTTCACCAAGAGGTGGTGGGATGTAATCTCACAAGCGAGTCAACAGTAGGTAATGACTTGGGAGGAGTTCCAGAATGTGTTCTACGACTACTTCTATCCGGAGACCCTGAGGGCCGATCGAGCTCGGGAGTTTATGAGCATAGAGCATGGTACTCTATCTGTCATGGATTATTCCTCTCGTTTCACTGAGCTGTAGCATTTTACACCCCTTCAAGATGGGAGTGGGTTGTTCTTGGTGGGGATGTTTGAGGATGGACTTAGGTGGGAGATCCGCTCGCAGGTGAACATATTCCAGCTGGCTTCCATTACTTCCATCATCAATCAGGCATTGATTGTAGAGCACAATCCGAGAGAATCTGGAGCTACATGCCAGGGCGGTTCTGCTTCCAGAGTTATCCATACTCCAGATGACAGAAGAAACACCATAGGGAGCCTATGTATGGTGATTCGAGGAAGTGAGACGCATCATCAGGAAACCAGGTGACATGCTATCAGTGTGGCTGAACAGGGAACACGAGGCCGAAGTGCTAGAGGGACCCCATGGAGTGTCGATCTTACAGTAAGATGGGTCACCTTCAGCGTTTATGCCAGGTATTCTCACCAGAAGCTAGTTACCGGGGTTCTTCCATGACTCCTCGTTCAGAAGCAGCACCACCAGTTTCTCACCATTCAGGGAACTGGAGTTCATCCGTCTGTTCGGGCTAAGGTGGAGGTCGAGGCCGTGGCGGTTATCCACCTGTTCCTCAGCACCAGAAGGGCAGTTCAGCTCAGAGCTGTCAGCTAGGGGCACTGGACCGCAGTAAATGCCAGTCTTTCGCCGTGGAGCAGACTTATCAAGAGAAGGATCCCGACCCTTCTAATGTTCGAGGTACGATTTCAGTAGCCTCAATTTTATCTTCAGCCCTTTTTGATACTAGTGCTACGCATAGCTTTCTCTTTGTTGTTGTTGTGAAGATCCTTGGACTCTGTGTCATTTCTTCTTTCGACTCGTTGACACTAGACACACCTTTGGGAATGTGGACATCTAGTGTGTGCTAGTGTAGAGAGTTACCTCTCGAGGCTGCTAGGTATCACTTCTTATGGGATATCTCTGTCCTAGAGTTGACATGCTATGATGTCATCCTTAGAATCGATTGTTTTTTCCCTTTCAGGCAGTCCTCGATTGTGATCACCACAGAGTGAGTTTTATTTCACTAGAGGGCGAGTCCTTTCTTAATAAAGGAGACTGGGACATTCGGGCGAGTCGGGTAGGAATTGAGCATCTTGGGCTAGGAGGGGTGACATCCCAGATTGATAATCTTTATCTGGATGATCAGGGGACTCCACTATTGTACTTTCTTCCAGTGGTGGATCGCTTCAGGGACGTCTTTCTAGAAAACTTTTCCAGTTTTCCTCCGGAGAGTGAGGTAGACTTCTCTTTTGATCTCGTGCCAGGAGCATCAACATTGTCCATTCCTCCCTATAATATGGCCACACCTGAGTTGTAGAAGCTCAAGAAGCAGTTGGAAGAGCTATAGGGTAAGGGTTTCATCCGACCCAGTACTTCTCCTTGGGGTTCGCATGTCCTATTTTCAAAGTAGGTAGATGGTACCTTTCGTCTTTGTGTGGATTATCGGAAGCTGAACCAGTTGACGATCAAGAACTGATATCCCTTGCCAAGAATTGACGTCCTTTTCAATCAGATTCGAGCATCCCAGGGGTTCTCAATGATCAAATTGAGGTACAGTTATGATATTTTGTGCGTTAGACCATCAGATATACACAGCCTTCAGGAGTAGGAATGCTCTATACGAGTATATAGTCATGGCGTTCGATCTCACGAACATGCCTATAGTTTTCATGGAACTGATGAACCGAGTGTTCCATCCTTCTTAGACTCCTATGTCATGGCCTTCGTGGAAGATATCTTTGTATACTCTCACACTTGACATGACCATGCCACACATCTTGAGATCAATCTGAGTACATTAAAAAGTATCAGAATTATGAAAAACTCTCGAAGTTCCACTTCTAGATGGATCAGATTCATTTCTTGGGTTACGTCATCTTAGAGGTAGGAGTATCAGTTGACCCAGAGAAAGTGAGAGCTGTAGTTTCCTAGGAGCAGCCGAAGAACGTCTTTGAGGTATGGAGTTTCCTAGGGCTGGCTAGATAATGCAGACATTTCATTCCGGATATTTCTCATATAGAAGCACCTTTGAAAGGTCTGATCAAGAAGGGGTTGAATTTCTTATGGTCAGATTCTTGTGAGTCATCCTTTTAAGTGCTGAAAGGGAGGTTGACGTCAGCACCGATACAAGTCTTGCCGGAGCCAGGCAAGAACTACACTGTTTAATGTGATGCTTCAGGTATCGAGATGGGTGCTTTTCTTATGGAGGGAGATGGAGTCATTGCGTACGAGTCTCGGCAGTTGAGGCCACATGAGAGGAACTAGCCTTCGCACGATTTGGAGTTAGCTGGTGTTGTTCATGCCTTGCGCTGTTGGAGACACTATCTTCTAGGAGAGCAATTTGTGGTCTTCACTGACCACAAGAGTCTCCAGTATATCTTCACTCAGTGTCATATGAATCTGAGGTAGCACAGGTGGGTCGAGTATCTTCAGTCTTTTTATTCCAAGCATGCATATATGCTGGGAAAAGGTAACATCGTGGCTGATGCGTTGAGCATGAGAACTCAAATTTAGGCTGTTCAGGTGGCTAGTATTGAGTGGAAACTTATGGATCTAGTCTCTGAGATGCATCTAGAGGTGCACGACAGACGGGGATAAACATTTCTATCTTCTGTAGTTGTTACCTCCATGCTACTTGATCGGGTATGGATGAGGAAGTTATCAGACTCAGAAGGCTTAGTCTTGTGGGAGAGTGTGTCAGGAGAGGACCCTATTCTTGGATGGACAGTGGGTGAGAATGAGATCTTGCGTTTCTAAGGACGCATATGGGTGCCAGTAGACATACGCGAGGAGCTGATGTGGGATTTCCATTCCTCTATTTGGGCAGTTCATCCTGGAATCACCAATATGTATCGGGACCTTCATCGCCAATACTGGTGTCCAGGTATGAAGAAGGATGTTTCTGGTTTTGTCATGAAATGTCCTACTTGTCAGCAGGTTAAAGCTGATCATCAGCGACCAACGGGGATTTTATAGTAGTTAACCATTCCAGAATGGAATTGGATTGTTGTTGCGATGGACTTCATGACTGGGATTCTGAGGTCACCTCAGAGAAACAATGATGTTTGGGTTGTCGTTGACAGGCTTACAAAGGTTTCTCACTTCATACCTATCAAGGAGACCTTCAGTGTCAATGATCTGGGATGACTTTACATCAGTGAGATCATTTGTCTGCACGGAGTTCCACGATCTATTGCTTCAGAAAGAGATGCGCATTTTACCTCTCAGTTCTGGAAGGGACATCAGAAGGCCTTGGGTACACATGTACTTTTGAGTACAGCATACCATCCCTAGACTGATGGCCAGTCCGAACACACGATCCAGGTGCTTGAGGATATGCTCCGGGCTTGCATTCTAGACATTGGCGGTTCATGGGAGAAGAATATTCCTTTGGTGGAGTTCTCTACAACAAATGTTTCCAGGAGACCATTCAGATGGTGCCATACGAGGCTTTGTAGGTAGGACATACCGATCACCCTTATGCTGGCTGGACCTAGTAGAGGTGACTTTTCTACAACCTCGTCTTGTTCAGGAGACCTAAGAACAGATAGAGCTGATTCAGAAGAGGATGACTACGACACAGTCTCAGAATAAGTATTATCCTGATCAGTAGAGATGACCTTTGGGGTTCGAGGTCAGTGATATGGTTTTCCTACGTGTCGCACCGAGGTTGGGACATAAGAGGATTCAGAGACAGGGTAAGCTTTCACCGCGATACATCAGGCCGTTTGAGGTCTTGGAGAGAGTTGGGTCGGTCACCTATCGGTTGCAGCTACCTCATAGGTATCGGTCCCTGCACGACATCTTCCACGTCTCTCAACTCCGACGTTACTTTTCAGACACATCTCACGTCCTTCAACCCGAGGAAGTCAAGCATGAAGAGGATGCATCATTCTAGGAGCATCCTATTCATATTATAGATCATAGTACAAAGGTTCTCCGTTGGAAGTCGGTTCCTCTGGTATGAATTCTATGGCAGCACGGGCGAGTACAGGACGAGACTTGGGAGAGGGAGACCGATGTATAATCGTAGTGGCCAGAGATGATTAGTGTTTCTCTTTCTCTGCCTCATTAGGGAATTTCAGGGACTAATTTCTTTAAGGGGGATGTTTGTAAGAACCCAGATATCTTTTCAGGTATGTTTTCCATTTTAAAAGAGTTTTTAAGGAAAACTAATTTCCTGGAAATTTCAGAAGTACATGCCATGTACTTTCTAAGTAAACGTCGTGTACTATTCCCGGCTCGAAGCCGTGCGATGGCCATGTCTGGGCCACACACACGGTGTGTAAGGCTGATGTGGATGCTGGTTAATTCGGAGTACGGAAAATTTAATTACATGTCATGTACTCAATAATTACACGCCTTGTACTTTTTTTCATTAAACGGACAATGGTCGTGCCTAACCCCAAAAACCATCTTTTTATCCAGATTACGTCCACCCAGATGTGACTGTACGGTCGAATCTTCAATGATCTCCTGCCCTGCCATCCGTTATCCAATTTTATCACGGTCGATTGCATTAGAATCGAAGTGGCGAGTTCTTCCTTCTACATTAGCCCTATTTCTTGATTCCTCCTCGTTTCCGTGTTATCGTGGGATGAACGTTTTGTTCAATTTCTTAGATCTATGTTGTTCTAAGAGGAATCTTTCGTCATCGTTCACGTATATCGAACTCCTCAGATCGAGGTAGGTAGTTTGTGCCTTTCTATAGAAATTCGATGAGTATTTTGTGAAAATTACAAAAATATCATTCAACGGGGTATTGCGTGTTTCATGTTTTTCCCCTGCTATTTGACTGATTTTATTTTTTTCTTTAATAGAGGTTATTGCTGTGAGTAGAGTAATTTATATTGTGCTCAAGTTTCTTTTCCATGCTTTTTTTTCCTGTTGGGCGTTTTTTCAGTTGCCATGCCCAATTGTAGGATAGCGGATCTTTTCGTCAACACGTTTTGGTGCCAATTTCTCCATGGGTAGGCATCCTAACACGCCATCATTTACTTTTGAACACGGCGCCGCCTGGTGGTTGGCAGAACACAATGTATAGTGCCGCCATACATGGCGTGTAGCGCAGCCAGCCCCTTCTAGTATAGTAGACACAACATGTAAAAGTTCAACCACGCCCTGTCTTCATCAACGTCCACATGGGCTGGTGGACTTTTCTCAGTAACCACCGCTTCTAGAAAGTGGTACATGGCATGTAGCACCGCCCCACATGACGTGCATCTCTTCCTGGAGACATGGTCATGTACTCCCTGCTTTGGTATGTGTCCTTGTCTGGATGTACACGACGTGCATAGAAAGTACACGCCGTGTAGTTTCAAAAATTTCACAAACTTACCTTGATCCGTGTATTAAGCCAGAATGCTCTTTCAAGTAAACAGATTCACCAAAATCAAAGAATTTGTTCATGAAACCACAAGTATTTTCTGAAAACATGATTTTATCTTCAATTATATATATGTAAATGTATACACAAATTGGGTGCATCAAATTCCCCCACACTTAGTCATTTTCTTTCCCTCAAGAAAAATCTCAATATCTAATTAAGATAGCCTATACATTGAAAAGGAAGGCATTTAATTAATCAAACGTATAAGTGATAAAGATACTGAGGAAAAATTCTAAAAGGTACAAACAAATTCAATAAATAAGATATTAAAATCATGCCTCATATATAATGTAATTAACTACTTTCATCCTCTTTCAAAAAAAATTTTAACCTTTCAAAAATAAGCACTCCACTTGATGATTTACCATACCAGTTAAAATTACACTTCACACTCAAGATGTTTTTAATCGATGTTATGCTCAAAAAAGGGCATATACACTCAATCCATAGGTTATCAATATATCTTGTTCCCTACTTCAGAAAAATTGAATTACAAAAATCATGAGGGCTTTGTCAATAAGGATTAGATGTTTCTATGGATAAGGGTTGGTACGTTCAGATGTAAAAATAAATTCTGAGGCATGAAAAATGATGGATAATTTCATTAAACAACATTGCATGATATTCAAAGTAATGCTCACTGAAAATACATCGTTCAAAATCTCAGAACAATGCTTTTGTAATCATCACTAACTTCCTTAGGCAAGTAGGGTTTATGGGTAAATAAGCATAAGGTCCCCTTGTTGTTTGTTTGTTTGTTTGTTGTTGTTTTTTTATATAAACAAAAAAACACAAGGGCATCCCTTATGAATACAATGAGTAGATTTTTGGAACCAATTTTGCCCCAAATAATCATAAGGTACTCCCCCACACTTTATTTCATAGATGTACACAAAAATATGCCATGTATTGACAACTCCCTCTTTAATGTTTAAATGAATAATCATTCAATGTTTAAAAAAGAAATATGGTAGGAAGGGAAATAGGCTTCTAATGTGGCTTCCTATAAAGTCTGTTCATGGATTCTATGGGCTTAACAAAGATTAAATGTAAGGTAGGTCCCAAGATAAAGTGGTTGAAACAATATAATTCCTCAATCATGTTAAAGTAATTCAAAAATTTCTTCATGTTTCGAAAAGAAAAAATTGCAAATTCTGGTAGTGATGAATATCGTAGGAATCTCTCTAGAAAGAGGGTATTAGAAAAGATATATGAAAAAGGGTTTAAAATACCTCTCAGGAGTGAAAAAATAATAAAGGGACAATTAGGTCATGACATGCATATAAATGATTAGCCTAATTAATATAATTTAATCAGGGACGAAAGGTTTCAATTGAAACTATATCAGCAATCATTTTAAAATACTTAAAAACTAAAAAAGATGTAACCTTTACAAATGTTCCTACTGATAACTCTAGCATTTATAAGATTGATTAAAAAAAATTGCTTTCCATTTACAAATATAGAGTCTAATAATGATGTCTCCTTGGATAGTTTTAGGGCAAAGACTAAGGTGAAAGATATAGATGCTCCCCCACACTTAATACTGAACATGGTCCACCAAGTACAACACCAAGGGAAAGTGTGGGTATCAGGGAGAAATGGGGGACAAAATGAGGGAATGTAGGGGAAGAAGTAAATCCAAAAAGAAAGAAAATAGAAATGGAAAAATACTCCCCTGGTGAAAAGTGATGCCCAAAGCGCTCCATGCCCGTACCTGTGACTGTCGCAAAAAACAAAACTACAAACATGCATAACATCATAGCACAGAAAATGAAAGAAGAGATATATAAGATAAAGTAAAATGTCACTATCATAGGGTCGCCTCAGGGGAGGCATCATCTGAAACAGAATCGGCCGGTAGAGATGACACATGATCCGTGGAAGGGTGATGCTCTAACTCGGCATCGAGAAGGGTAGCTGAAGAAGTAGGAGCCGCATGTGCAAGACTAGGGATAAGAAGATTAGCAGCAGGCCCTGGCCCGACATAAGTGGCCGCAGCAGAGTGCACCATAGTCATTATAACGGAATCTGGGGCCGACGTAGGCGACATCAGTGGAGCAGCAGTAGAAGGGCTAGGAATAGAGGCAGGGGCTGGTGGCTGAGGCAGTGGAACACCATGATGCTGAGCAATATGTTCCAACAGATGCTCCATCTGGTCCTGGCGGCTGCCCAGACGAATCCAATGGCATGCAATGGTGTCCTGGCGGCTGATGGTATGGGATAACTTCTGCTCCATCGTGGATAGGTGGAGGGAAATGACAGGATCGACCGAGGGTGTGGTGGTAGGTGCGATAAGGGCTGGGACAGTAGAAGGAAGGGAAGAAGAAGTGCGATTAGTAGGAGGTGGGTGAGGTGGAGAAGCTGGAGGGGGTGGGGAAGGAGGAGAGGGGTCCGCAGCTGGGGCAGGGTCAGTAGGTGGTGGGGCTCAAGGCTGAGCAAGGATGTAGGCACTCCCCTGCTTTTGGGTCAATCCCATGAGAATGAGCATGAGAAAGTCCATCCGCTGGGGTGAACCCATCAAGTCATGAGGTAATGAGGGATCGAATACCCCCAATTTGTGGGAACGACGGGTGGTGTAAAACCCGCTATTCAAGTTTCCCTGACGACCGGTAAACATGGAATGAAAATAGGAGGAGGAAAGATAGGGGAGGTCCGGGTAGGAGTGCTGGATGACACAGGTAAGAATCTCCCTTTCACGGCTGGCCACGACCCCAATATCCTCATGGCGGGTGAAGAGGATGGCACTGAAGCACCGGTGGGGGTAGCGAAGGATGGGATCGGCTATAAGAGTGCTCTTCTGAGAAGAGGGGGAGTGCCGGTGGTCAGGCCCAGTAACCTCCCGCCACATGGAAATGACGTTAGAGTGCTCGGGCCGGGTCAAGTCAGAAACGGGGGGTGGGGTGAAAGGATGGGGGTAGAATCCGCAACCTCAGCCGAACTCTATCATCGTCAGAGAAAAACGTCGACCGCCTATCCAGAATCAAACTACGGGTACCGCATCGCCATGCGTCTCTTGGTAATCTGCTCCATAGAACTCAAAGGAGGCCGCAAACTCCAAAAATAAATCTCAGAACACAGGAGTGCTGACCTGGAAAATCCCGAGGAGTGTGGTGTGCCTGAGAAGTACCTCTAACTCCTCCCAAATACCGAGCCGATGCAGAATGCTGCTGTCAAGGTATCGACCGCTCAATGGTATTAGTCGACGAGAGAAGCATCGGAGCCTGTCGTATGTGAGGTCGGTGACCGGGAGTACCGTGTAGGGATAGGGAGCACATGCAGGTCCCGGCCCAGGTGCTGGTGCAGCAGCAACGTCTAGCTCTGATGGCGGATCCGCCGAAGTAGAAGGTGGCTCGGTGGAAGGTGTTCTCGAAGAGGGACCATCTGCTGATGATGATAGTACAGGGAAGGTAGCAGCTGGTGCAGCAGAAGAAGGTATGGCTACCTCTAAGAAAGTGAGTGGCGGCAGAATGGCCAATGGAGGGAGCTCAAAGACCAGAGCATCGGGGTCCGGCTGCGTAGGTGGTCGGAGTCGGATCCGATGATAACTAGACTCCTCGCCCTCAGTGGTGGAGGCTGGCCTCTTCCCGCATGATTGATCATGATCTTCCATATCTAGAAACAGAATGAAAAAGAAACAAATGAAAATAAAAATAAAAAGGAAGAAAATAATACAAAGAAAATGTGAGAAAACTAGAAAATAAAAGTACATGGCGTGTACTCTAGTGTACACAACGTGTAGTCAGAGCTGGAAGGTATCCCGTGTTCTCTAGAAAGACACTCCGAGAGTGGAAAGAGACCATGTAATAGGACACGGCGTGTACCGAACATACACGCCGTGTTCACATCAAAGTGCAGGTGGTCGTGTAACAAATGACACGACCATGTTTTTATCATTTCAGAGAATACAATACACGCCGTGTAGTTTATGGACACTGCATGGACTGCACATGAAGAGCATGGCCATGCAGAGGGGGAGACACGGGCTGGATACAGATAAAAAGGACACGGCGTGTACCGACCATACACACCCTGTTTTGGAACATGGGGTGACATGCCGTGTTATGTTCCACACATGAAGGGGCCAACACAAACAATTAAACGGCATGTACCAAACACACATGCCGTGTAAATGAAAATGGCGTGTGAGAATGTGTGAAAAGGTTTACTCGGGCACGATGAAACGTACATGGTGTGTACCGAACATACACACCGTGTAAATTAAAATTCTTGAAAATTCTTTCTGAGGCCGTGTTTGGAACTACATGGCATATCTTCTTCATTTCGTGGTCGTGTACTGTTGGAAGACGAATGGTCAGCCGATCCGAAAAACACCTTAAACAAGTATAAAATTTGAAACAGAGGGTGTAGAATGGTGTACCTGGATGGAGGATCACAATGTGAGAGGAATCAGAACATGAAATGCCCCAAATCGACGGATTTGGAAAAAGGGGGTTCAGATGGTGTTCGGGAGAAGAAATGGGAAGAAGGGAGGAATGGGGCGGTCGTCCAACATGGCCTCAAGCCGGGTGGCCCACTGATTATATATCCAAGGTACACGGCGTGTATGTAAACTACATTCCGTGTATCATGTTTTGTTTTGATTTTTTTGTTTTGTTTTTTTCGAACTATAAAATATAATTATTATAGTAAACTATATAATAATTATTATTAATAATTAAAAACAAAGACAATAAATATATTAACAAATTCTATTATTCATAAACCTTTACATGACTTCTATTAAGAAATACACACTGTGTATTTTAAAATATGAAAAATAGTAGTACAACCTTTGGTCCGGTGCTTGGGGCGGGTTTCGGAACTGGCGATCGGCCGATTCGAACAGACGCCCTAACCCACTGGAGAAAAGGTTTTTCTCCAGTTCATATTTATTATATATATATATTTATTCTATATGGCCTCTACACACTAAAAGAATGAAAAGCACGACATGTGGTTTTTATTTAGGAAAGGATGGTGGTGAAGCGGGGAGATTAGTGTGATTCGAAACCGGGTCTTGTGAACCTGGGGTCGAGACATTGCCAATCCGCCGACTTCACCAGAATGTAATTTCTTATTTTTATAATGTTTTCAATTATATTTGAAAAATCCTGGCGCACACGGCGTATATCGGAGTAAACGTCGTGTGGTTTTATTAAAAGAACAAATGATGAAAATTGGGGGGTTGTCTGGATTCAAACCCGGGTCTTTTGAAACCGGATCACGATTCTAGCCAACTGGACATTCCCCAGCATGGGTTTTATTAGAAATATATATATATACATATATATATATATATATATTGAAAATACCACACACGTCGTGTAATTAAAAGGAGGAACCCCGTGCCGAAGGTAGGTCAGGAGAATTCGAACCAAGAATGGCTCGAATAACTCCGGTGACTTTGCCATCGGCACCAGCATCATCCCTGGTTATTTATTTGTTATTAGAGCTTTATATTAAGATTTTAAATTAAAATGATAAGTACACGCTGTGTATATAAGTGGGACACGGCGTGTAACCTCTGGGTTTCCTCCCAGCATGTGCCTTTATTTTAGGTCATTGGTATGACCTACTTAGCTTTCTTACCTGAGGAATATAGTGGACAACGTTCCCAACATGTTATCTGTAGGATGGTAAGCTTTCAAGCACTACCTGTTTTCCTTGAATGGTTCAGAATCTTCTCCAGAAATTTCTACCACTCCGTGATGGAATACGGGAATAACATGGAATGGTCCCGACTAGCGTGAATTTAACATCCCAGGAAATAAGTGAAGATGAGAATTAAAGAACAGTACTTGATCACGGGGTTGGAAAGATTTCTGTGATATCATCTGGTCGTGAATGGATCTTGTCTTCTCCTTGTACAACTTGGCGTTCTCGTATGCCTCTAAGTGGATCTCATCTAGTTCCGAAAGATGGAACTTCTGTTTCTCATCAACTGCCTTTAGATCAAAATTCAGGGCATTGACGGCCCAGTAGGCTTTGTGATCCAATTCTATTGGAAAATGGCAGGGCTTGCCATAGAGGAGCCGGAACGGGGACATTCCCAGTGGTGTTTTGAATGCAGTCTGATATTCCCATAAGGAATCATCTAAATTCATGGACCAGTCATTCCAGGAAGTGTTCACTATTTTTTCCAGGATCTGCTTGAGATCAGGATTGGAGAGCTCTACCTGTCCACTAGACTGGGGATGATATGGCGTCCCCATCTGATGATTTACGCCATACTTCGACAGTATTCCTCTCATCAATGTGTTTTCAAAGTGGGTCCCTCTATCACTGATAAGTACTCATGGAACTCCAGACCTACTAAAAATAATTTTCTTTAAGAAATTAATGACTACCTTGGCTGTGTCGTGAGATGTAGCAGTAGCTTCCACCCATTTGGAGACGTAGTCGACGTCGACCAGGATGAAAGTGTTCCCAAAATATGGGGGAAAATGTCACATGAAATCTATGCCCTAGACATCAAAA
This sequence comes from Viscum album, assembly GCA_963277665.1. Classification (NCBI taxonomy): domain Eukaryota; kingdom Viridiplantae; phylum Streptophyta; class Magnoliopsida; order Santalales; family Viscaceae; genus Viscum; species Viscum album. The sequence goes on from OY728146.1 coordinate 554,398,049, forward strand.
ATATCAACCTACAGGATGGGGTGTTGAGGCATATCCGCTCTATGTCCGACATTACCTGTCCTTTGGCACCGATCGCAATAGGAAACAAAGGAACGAGCATCTCTATACATGGTGGGCCAGAAAAATCCAGACTGCATGATCTTCGCTATGGTACGGTCCGTGCCATGATGTCCTCCTACTGGTGAGGCGTGACAGAACTCTTGGACACCATGAAATTCATTCTCCGGGATGCAACAGAGGATCACTCCATCTACACAGGATCGGAAAAGAAGAGGATCATCCCAGAAGTACCTTTTCACATCAGAGAAAAATCATTTCCTTTGATGGAAGGAGAGGTCGGGGCGAACAACACCTGTAACAAGAAAAATAGCGATATCAGCATGCCATGGTTGAGGTGTTTCACTGATCGAAAAGAGGTGCTCACCAAGAAAATCCTCCCTGACCTCCCGATCTTCTTCCTTCTCCAAGTGAGGCAGCTCGAGGCAGGAGAGATGATCAGCAATGAAGTTCTCACTCCCTTTCTTATCCCGGATCTCAAGATCGAATTCTTGTAGGAGGAGTACCCAGCGGATCAATCGGGGCTTCGCGTCATTCTTGTTGAGTCGGTACTTTATTGCTGCATGGTCAGTATAAAAAATAACTTTAGACAACCCTTAGTAAGAATGAAACCTGTCAAATGAAAAAACCACTGCAAGAATATCCTTTTCTGTAGTGGTGTAGTTAATATGTGCCTCGTTGCGCATCTTACTGGCATAATAGATAGGTCGGAAAATATGGTCAAGTCGCTGTCCCAGAACTGCTCCCACTGCTTAGTCGCTTGCATCGCACATCACCTCAAATTGTTCCTCCCAGTTTGGAGAAATCATTACTGGAGCTTCCACAATGCGCTACTTTAGATGCTCAAAATATCTGACACAATGGTCATCGAACTCAAAAATTTCATCCTTAGTTAGAATATTGGTGAGGGGCTAGGCTATTTTGGAGATGTCATGGACAAACAGCCTGTAAAATCATGCATGCCCCAAGAAGCTGCGGATGGCACGGACGGAAGTTGGTATTGGTAGTCGTGAGATGACCTCGATCTTTGCCGGATCCACCTCTATCCCTTTCACTGAAATTCTGTTCCCAAGGACTACGCCACTTTACACCATGAAATGACACTTTTCCCAGTTCAATACTAGGTTAGTGTGCTCACATCATTCCAAAACATGCTCTAAGTGTCGTAAAAAAATGGTAAAAGATTTTCGATAAACAGAAAAATCATTCCTGAATACCTCCAAGATTTGTTCTGCCATGTCATGGAAGATGGCCAGCATACAACGCTGGAAGGTGGGGGGGCATTACACATGCCGAAATAAATCCTTCGATTATCAAATGATCTATAGAGGCAAGTGAAAGTGCTCTTTTCCTGATCCTCCAGAGCAATGGAGATTTGGTTGTAATCGGAAAAACCATCGAAGAAGCAATAGAAGTTGTGCCCTGCTAGCCTTTCTAGAATTTGATCCATGAATGGCAAAGGGAAGTGATCTTTTCTTGTTGCGTCGTTTAACATCCAGTAATCCACACAGACTCGCTTGCCCGTGATAGTGCGTGTAGGGATGAGCTCATTCTTTTCATTTGAAATCACAGTGATACAATCCTTTTTTTGTACCACTTGGAGAGGACTCACCCACGGACTATCTGAGACGGGATAGATGATGCCGACATCCAATAATTTGATCACATCCCTTTTTTACAACTTCCTTCATGGGTGGATTCAAGCGTCATGGTGGTTGCCGAGATTGCTTGGCACCCTCTTCACGTAGAACCTTGTGAGTGAAAATGGTAGGGCTGATGCCCTTAAGATCAGTGATTGTCCACCCAATAGCTAGCTTCCGCTTTTTGAGAACCTGCAGAAGGGCATCTTCCTGATCCTATGATAGTTCTGCATTATGTATAACTGGCAATGTTTGATTGGGTCCTAAATACCCATACATGAGAGAAGATGGAAGAGGCTTCAGTTCGAGTTCATGTGCCATTAAAATCAAAGGCACAAGTGGATGCACCTTGTCCCGTTACAAATTATTAGGAACAACTACATGCTGCCAAGAGTGGTCGCCCTGGCCTTCTATGTATTGCAAGTCTTCTGGCGCTTCCTCAAATAGAATATCTGGAGCAGTTAAATTATTCAAAATAAAAGAACATACTAGTTCATCCCCATTTTTGCTAAAATGATTAACCATGGTGGACACTTCATAACAGTCCTCATGCTCTGACAAGGAAGCATATTTGACGGCTTTGAAGACGCTATAGAAAACTCTTTCATCACCTACCTGAAAAATAAGCTCCCATTAGTGCACATCGATCAGGACCTTCCCAGTTGCCAAGAAAGGCCATCCAAGTATAAGAGGTTCTTCCTGGTCATCCCCCATGTCAAGGATGATGAAATCAGTAGGGAGAATAAGTCTACCCTCCTTGACCAGAACATCCTTGAGTAGTCCCTTCTAGTGATTTATGGATCGATCGGAAAGTTGAAGGGTGAAGCGGGTAGGTTTGGGCTCATGAAGTCCCAGCTTCTTGAAAACTCTGAGTGGAATGAGATTCACACTGGCCCCTTTGTCGCAGAGGGGCTTCCCAAACTCGCAGGATCCAATAGTACAAGGAATGGTGAAACTACTTGGATCATGAAGTTTGGGTGGAATGGAATATTGAACCACCGCGGAGCACTCCTTTTTTAGTGAAATAACTCCCAAATCCTCTACCTTCCTTTGATTGGAGAGGATTTACTTCATGAATTTGGCATAGCTGGGAATCTGAGTCAGGGCCTCAACAAATGGGATGTTGATATGTAGATTTTTGAACACATCCATGAATTTGATGAATTTGTAGTCCAGCTTCCTCTGCTTCAATATTTCCGGAAAGGGTAAGGAAGACTTGAATGGTTGGATTACTTCCTTTTCTTAATTTTTTAAAACCACCTTCTATGGGCTTTTGGATGAGGAGGCGTCGGTATAAGTACCTTTTTCTTCAACAGTGGGTGTGGATGCACCTTGCTGTGATGATTGGTTATGGTGGAGCTCTTTTCCACTCTAGAGCATAATAGAATTGGCCTCCTCCCTTGGGTTCTTTTCGGTGTTCCCCAGTAGTGTACCAGGCTACCTTTCTGAGAGTTGATTTTCCAACTGGCCAATATGATTCTCCAAGCCTCGAATCAATGCTTCCTGATTCTGGAACCGAGTCTCATCAGTAGATATGAATTTAGTCATCAGATCTTCTAACCTTGAGGTGTTCTCCTGCTGAGGTGGTTGTTGAGCCAGTGGAGGAGGTCGCTGCTGTGGCTGCTGTGGACGAGGGTTTTGATACCCTTGTTGCTGATAAGGACCCTACTGGGGTTGTTGCGGCCTTTGGAATTGGTTCTGATATGGAGGTTGGCTGTAGTTGGGTGATCGCTAGGGCAGAGGATTCTGCTGTTGTTGGCCCCCACCCATGTTCTGTTGATCTTTCCATGCCAGGTTCTGGTACGGCTGGTACTGGTTGGGCCCTTAGTTTTGGGCAACATAACTCACCTCGATCATCGAGGGGCCTACAGTCGAACCCAGGCATTCTCCCATGATTTGGTTATCACCACAGTCACCACATGCTTGATGGTTCGCCACATGAACTTGAGTTTCTCATTTTAGGTTCAATGCGTTGATTTTCATGGACACAACGTCCAACTGAGTAGCTAACATAGTGGTAGTGTCAATGTTGTGCATACCTCACCTTTGATTCCCCTGCTCGGAGTGCCACTGGAAACTATTGGCTGACATGTCCACCAGTAGTTTGAATAGCTCTTCGGTGGATTTCCGCATCACCGTACCTCTAGAAGTAGTGTCCACCACGGACATGGTATTCGTTGTAAGTCCCCCGTAGAAGGTCTGGACTTGCATCCAGAGTGGGAGTTCGTGATGGGGTCATTTTCCTAACATCTCCTTGAGGCGTTCCCAGGACTCGTACAACGACTCGGAGTCATGCTGTTGGATGTTATGAATCTCATTCCGGAGTTTCACCATCATGGATGGTGGGAAGTACTTGGATATGAATGCATGGGATAGCTCCTCCCATGTGAGGATAGATCGTTGTGGCAGCCCCTTGATCTAGTCCTTCTCCTTATCCCATAATGAAAATGGAAATAGGCGAAGATGGATGGCGTCCTCGGACATGACATTGTACTGAAAGGTATCGCAGATCTCCAGAAAGTTGGAGAGATGGGCATTAGGGTCCTCACTAGCCAGGCCTTCAAATTGAACTATGTTCTGGATTAGCTGCATGATAGTAGGCTTGATCTCGAAGTTCTGGGCCTGGACCGGAGGACAAACAATGCACATATCAGCTCTGTGAAATGAGGGGAGACCCTACTCCATAAGGGTACATCTTAGAGGTTGTGGTTGATGGGGTGGAGCTTTCATAAACTGCTCCTGAGGGGAAAAGTATGGTTTTGGGAAGAGTTGCTGCGGTGGCCATTGGTAATACCTTGGGAAGAATTCCATGAAGGCTCCAGGAGGTTGCTCCTGTAGACTCGCAGTGGGAGGCTAATAATCCTGGTACTGATGCTCAATCGCAGCATCTACAGCTGGTGCTCCCTCTTCCTTGTTCTCCATAGGTTGTGGTTGATGGTTGTGAGTTTCTGTCTGTGAACGCCGACGATGAAGCAAGGTCCGGTCGATTTCTGTGTAAACCCGAACTAATTCCAAAGACTCGGCACATCTTGATCATGTAAAACATCTAAACATACACTTTAAGCGCTGCACAACACAAAAATGAAAACCTGGCATAAAAGGGAAAATTAAAAAATAAAATTAGAAATGGGTTTAGAAAAGTGATTGTTGATAATTTTTTAATTTTGTTTTTTTCACTTAAATTAATTATTAACACAATTTATATGTTAGCACTAAAACCAAAGGGGAGTTCCCAGCAACGGTGCCAAAATTTGGTCTCTCTTATCGTTTCTTGAAGTTATATGTGTCACAAATTAATTACCCATTCTTAGAACTTTAGTATAGCATATGTTTGGGGTGGATACACAGGGAACTGTGGCATGCATGAATTTAATTGAGTTAATACTTAATTAGGTGAAGTATGAAAAATTTAGAAACTTTTGGGTTGATAATAGGGTTTTGATTGAAACTAAATTGATTTATTTTGAAGAATGGATACAGTTTGAAAGAAAACAACTGGTAAATTTAAAGAGTTATTAGAAATGGAAAGAAAAGATGTGTCGGGGCTATTGTTTATAATGAGTTCTTATGCAGATTGTTTAAATGGTTGTGTTGTTCATAATAATTCACTATTCAGGATTTCATTTTGTTATAAGATTTCCTTGGCCCGGTTCCTCTTGTTTGGAATTAGAGCAGCTGACTCCATGGTCCGGTAGTCAATGTCCTTAATTATTTATTACATCCAGTCCAATATTTGAATTGTTGAAAACCTTCCAATGGTCATGGTTGTTTTCTCCATTACTTTTCTTTTGAAGCGCTGAGAACCCTTCCCTTGGTTCGGCTAATAATTCTCAGTTATATTAGACAGTGGTTCAAGAAGAGTAAGATGAATTACCACGATTCAAACACAATTATATATAACAATATACAAAATATGATCCCATCATCCACAGCTTCAACAAGAGGGGTTTAGTCACACATAGAATTTATGAGAGAAATGACACACGTGATACCTAACAGATTCATCATGTAGGCGTTGAGGAAGAGTACCGGAAGGTGGAATGGCGTAATAGCGGAATGACGACACCTCAGTGGCTTCGATAATGGTGATAGCAGAGATTCTCTCTCCTCTAATGGTTCTCCACTCCAAAAATCCGTAGTCCAAGGCTTCTTTTTATATAATAATAAAGTACATGGCGTGTATAGAAAGTACACACCATGTACTTTTCGTCTAAGCGTTTTAGCACCAATTTCTCCAACGGTAGGTGGCCTAACACGCCTTCTTTGACTTTTGAACACGGCTCCACCCAGTGGTTGGGTGAACATGGCATGTAGAGCCGCTATACATAGCGTGTAGCGCCGCCAGTCCCTTCTAGAATAGCAAACACGGTGTGTAAAAGTTCAACCACGCTGTGTCTTCATCAACGGCCACATGGGTGTGTGGACTTTTCTCCGTAACCACTGCTTCTAGAATGTGGTACACAGTGTGTAGCGTCTCCCCACAAGGCGTGCATCTCTATTTGGAGACATGGGCGTGTACTCGCTGCTTTGGTCCATGTACTTGTCTAGATGTACGTGGCGTGTATAGAAAGTACGCGCCGCGTAGTTTCAAAAATTTCACAAGCTTCCCTTAATCCGTGGATTAAGCCAGAATGCTCCGGCAAGTAAACAGATTCACCAAAATCAAAGAATATGTTCATGAAACCACAAATATTTTCTGAAAACATGCTTCTGTCTTCAATTATATATATGGAAATGTATACAGAAATTGGCAGAATTACGGAATTAGGGCACCTCGGTGGCTTCAGGATAGTGATAGCAGAGCTTCTCTCTCCTCTAATGGTTCTCCACTCCCAAAATCCGTAGTCCAAAGATTCTTTTTATAGAAAAATAAAGTACACGGCGTGTATAGAATGTACACGCTATGTACTTTTCATCAACGCGTTTTGGTGCCAATTTCTCCACGGGTAGGCAGCCTAACACGCCGTCATTGAATTTTGAACACGGCGTCGCCTAGTTGTTGGGTGAACATGGTGTGTAGCGCCGCCATACAAGGTGTCTAGCACCGACAACCCCTTTTAGAATAGTAGACAAGGCGTGTAAAATTTTAACCACGCCGTGTCTTCATCAACGACCACATGGGTGTGTGGAATTTTCTCCGTAACCACCGCTTCTAGAAAGTGGTACACGACGTGTAGCACCGCCCCACATGCCGTGCATCTCTGCCTGGAGACATGGGCGTGTACACCCTTCTGTGGTATGTGTCCTTGTTTGGATTTACAAGGCGTGTATAGAAAGTACACGCCATGTAGTTTAAAAAATTTCACAAACTTCCCTTAATCTGTGTATTAATCCAGAAATCTCCTGCAAGTAAACAAATTCATCAAAATCAATGAATATGTTCATGAAACCATATATATTTTCTGAACACATGATTTTATATTCAATTATATATATAGAAATGTATAAACAAATTGGGTGCATCAATTATGAGAACCTAGAGTAGCAGCCCAAAGGGAGAATTATCGAAAGGGCTTCTCCAGAGTGTCTTTTAATTACGATGCGAGACTATAGGGGGAATTGACATTGAGTGCCTCCCTAGAGAGTTTGTACATCCTCGATGCGGGCCACAGGGGGAATTGACCTTGAGTGCTTCCCCAGAGAGCCTTTAGCATGATACGAGACTATAGGGGGTATTGACGGTGAGTGCTTCCCTAGAGAGTCGGCTTAGTTACGTAGCTGAACCAAAGGGGTGAGACTGTGTGTGCCTCCCCGAGGGTTGTTAGTACTATGTGTTGAACCATAGGGGTTTGGATATGAGAGCTATCCAGAGGGTTACCTGTTTTCTTCTTGTTTTGGCTGCTTACTTGTGTACGTTATTTGTTAAACTATGGATTGTAGCTGCTTGTGCTTTCATGTTTACTGCTTCTAGTTTTATTACATGCCTAGTATTCATTGACTGTTAGGCACAAATATTTGGGTAATTTCCTACTGGGATTATATCTCACACTCTGTTTGGGCCATGATTTTAGGCCCAATCATACTATGTTGCTACATGTATAGACAAGGGAATGCACCCTTCTACTTCAGGTTCATGATTTCACTAGAGCTGGAGAGCATGGGATCGAGCCGGGGCTCGCGATGCTGAGGAGCTTACTTTGTTTTTCTTTTGCACTTGGTTTCGGTTGTACTTCAGAACATTGTTGTGTTCGCTGTTTTCCTTAGATACTTGCACCTTCTGCACCATTTTCATCGAAGTTATATATCTACAATGCTTCTGCTATTTGGTTTCTGTTGTTTAGAATGTTGTTTACTGGTTCGGCTGATTATTGTTGTTTTCTTACCTTGTATACCTTACCGAATGAGGGCATAGTTTCCCCACAGACTCACAAAGGCCCTCGCTGTTAGTCGGCAGCCTCTGACATTCGGTGAAACACACTTGAGGTCATGTGGAAAACCGTGTGTGGTGCACCAGTGGAGGGGCTCTGGATTCAGCTCGTTACATCCATGAAAAAAAATAAACGAGGTACAAGATGATTAATCTATTAAAGACACTAATAATTCATTTAAAAAATGAACACTCAGTAATTTTTGGATAATGGAGTTGGAATGTCAATTTTTGTTTAAAATTACCTATGGGATCCTTAGCAATCGAGATTGCAAATGAAATAACAAAGGAATAATATTACACCCAAGAGATGTGTAATTTTGAATATACATGATAAATTCATGATGTGAATTATGAATAAACATTTTTAAATCATTGTGATTGAACTCATGTTTATATTCACATACCCATGGTTTATTTTTAACGATAAACTAGCTTAGCTCATGAATAGTTATAATGTCATGTATATCCATATATAACATAAGATAAACCATTCATCTTCGGAAATAAACTCACAACATCTCCCTCTTTATTAATATCATGATAATAATTCATGACATGAAGATTTTCTTAATTAATATTCCATATTCCATTACCTATAATCCTCAATACACTTCCTAACATTATCCAGAAACTTTTAAAAATGATTGATAACAATAATAAAAATAATCTTCCCTGTTGCCTAGTGGTCTATGAGAGTTCATACAAATTTAAATTTAATTTGTTTTTATGCTATAATGAATAATGATTCACATATATGTTTTAACATATTATGAGGATTGTTATCTGATATAGTGACATGGGAAATCTGTTATTGTCTTCCAATGAATTGGGTAATGGAATTGACTCGTGATATCTAATAAATAGTGTGAGGATGGGTTAACCAAATTATTCAATGTAATGATGAATGGGAAGTTAGATATATCACCCCTGGTATGATGGTGGATATCCATATCACAACATTATTATGATCTTGTTTAACCTATTTTATGTTTTATTGGATTTTAAAGATAAAATATGCATATGATTTCAAGAATTTATATTTTTCAATCATATTTATGATTCAATGATCTAATCATATCATTTATATATGTCATTATTCAATTATTCATATCATTATAATCATTATATTATTATATTTCTCATGAAATATATTTATTATCTCACTATTGTGTTATACATTGATTATTCCCTTATGGGTCATTTAACCTCACCCTTTCTATTTTTTTACATCGCTATGTAATGAAGATGCATGTAAAATACCATATATCTAAAATAATTTTTTTAATATATTTTTTATGATAAATGATTACATGTTTCTATGTTATTATTTTTATATCTACTATCAAAATACAATAATTATTTTGATCCAAGGTTTGGTGATATTATTATTTTTTGTAATTTTTATGTAGTTACAATGTTGTAATTACAGTTGAGTCTAGTGTTTGTAACTACATCTTTATCTGATAAGGGTACACCTTTTTGGTAGATTAGTTTATATACCATAGGTTTTATTTTTGAATAACCATTGTTGTATGATTTAGTTAATTAACATTCTATTTAATGAACTGTTATGATGGATTTGAGAATAATGTTAACTATTACAGTTAGATAACATTGTAAGGGATTCATTTTGGAAAACTAGACAGAGTTTTATGATAATCATATTTTTTCATCGTTTTAAAATGAATTCCTCATTTGAAATTGATTCATGATATTAAATATCAAATGTTCATATTTTTTATATCATTTTAAAATATTTTGATTTGATGTTTGTTTGAAAAAAGATAATGAAAATGATGTAGAAGAATGATATGTCTCTAGAAACCACTATAAATATAATTAAATGGTTGAATTTGATTTTAATCTTAGTATTTTAAAATAATTATTTACATAGTTTTACCAATGGTATTGAGGTTTTTATGATAAAACAAAATTTGATCATGATACTATTATATGTTTTCATATGTGAAGTGATTGTTATTGATAGAATATTTAAGCTATTATAAAATTTATCACTATTTATATAGCACTTCTAAAAATTCATCTTTATTATTTATTTTTATGGTTTTAACAATTTTTGTTAATGGTATGTGTATCCATGGAAAGTTTCTTTTGACAATAATTTATTATTATTGGTAACAAATAATGAAAACATGATTGAGGACGCATAACACTTATATTTAGTATATTCATAGTATAAAAGTAATAAAGGTGTGAGTTATTTTGGATGACATAAATTATATAGTGTTAATATCATTGAGATAGATTTTAAATTAATATTTAATATAATTTTATCCCCACATGGTATTATAGTATATATTGGATGGTGCATCATTTTATTTGAGGGTTTAATATATTACAAAAAATTTATTGTAAAAATTTTTATGTTTTATATCATGAAAATTAATATGGTTTCGGGCAGTATATATACTGGATAATTTATAAATCCTAAATATTTATAAGTAGGTATATAATCACATCAATATTGATTGAGGAAAGGGATATATATTGATATAGGATAAGTTTGAATGGTATATTTCATATTAGCATTTAAATCAAAAATTATTAAAATGTCAAAAATATTATCACCTATTTTTCCTCAATGTGATAAAATTAAAATTTTGTTGATGAAAATAATTTTAAAGAGGTACAATAATAAAATGTGTAAATTTTATGTATAATTTATTTTAAATAAGGACTATGTTTGATAACATTAATCCCTCAAAAAGTCAAACTCTAAGAAATTTATACAATACAAAATTAATAAACATTAAAATATTTTTTGTGATTACCAATAACAAAACTATATATAAAAGAATATGTTACCAATTATATAATAAGAAAAAATTTTACTAAATAATATTTTGATCATTTATGAATTTAAATGTTTATTTTTTAATAAAGTCAATATATATATATATATTATTTTATCTATAAATAAATAAATATATGTTTTATAATTTATCTTATTCAAAAACTAATTACAATTTATTTTATAATATAAAACAACTCTGTATAAATATTTTTTATTTTTTTATAAAATATGGCATGTTTAGTAAATTCGGGATACATTTTAGGTTTGGATAATACCATCAGTTTTAATGTACATTGAGGAGATTTTTTAGGAAAAAGATCACTATAAATAATAAATATTCGAAATTGAAATTAAATATTTTAATTTACAATGTTTAATTTAAAAAACAGTGTATATAAATTTATAATATTTTGTAATATTTTTTGAAAACCATTTTTTCATATTTTCTATAATTTTGATAGAAATTAGGGAAATCTGATTCTGGATATATTTAAATATAAAATAACTATTCATTGAAAATTTTTTACATTTTTAAAATCATCGTGAAAAATAACATTGATATTTTTTCCAAACATTATATTTTTTCTTAAAAATATTGTTTTCTTTAAAATTCAGTATAACATGTTTCATGCACTATATTTGGGATTGATTTTACAAAATGTATAAATTTAATTTCAAAATACTATTATTATATTTAATATAATAAATATTATTTTATTTAATATATCAAACTTCTTTTTAATTTATAAAATTTAGATTATGTGGATTATTTTTAATTACAGCTATAGTAATGATTTTTTAAAATTTATTTTTTATTAATTTAATTTAATTTACATTAATTAAATAAAAATAATATCCATCAAATAATTAATATAAAATTGATTTAAAAAATTCATAAAATAGTATATCAAAACTATTTTAAATTGTAATCAATAATAAATAATTGAATGAATCCATAATGGTCTAAGTTCTATTTTTCTAATCAATTATTTTTTATAAATATTTTTTATTTAAATATAAAATTTAATTTTATTAAATTTTGTTTTTTAATTTTAATTAAATGTGGAAAATATATTTCCATAAAACTATACTATAATCAAAATTATTTTAAATTATTAATAAAATATATAAATCACATAGTTAAAAATATTTACACAGTTTAATAGTGAAATAGAAAAATTTAAAATTTAAAATCCAATAAAAATTCTTCAAACATTTTTTGAGGACAATGGTTGTGTATTTATTTACCCAAATACCCCAAAATATCCATTATTTCAAATCTACGAATCCATTGAGATTAGAATAGTGTCCCTAAATTATTAAAATATAATGAGTATTCCAAAATACAATTTTTTTCTCTTTAGAAATGATATTCGATAAACCAATTCAGATTAACAACCCATTATAATTTTCAATGAATATATTCACAAATATTATCTACTCAAGAAAAATGATATTTTAGTGATTAAATTTATAACCATATTTAGTCTAATCCCTTTAATTCAATAGATATTATCAAAATAATGTTCAAGGTAATGAATTAAGTATCTATTAATGAGTATCCTTTTTCAATAATTCATTATCACCCAAACATCCATGAATAATTATTATAAAAAAATTATACATCATTATTATATTTAATTATTTTTATATATGTCTTAAATTATTAATTTATATATTTCCACTAATAAAGTAAAACACAATAACCTCATTAGTTTATATGAATAGACTGTTGCCTCCACGAAGTGGTGTATTTTTTTTTCAATTACGCCTTGCATGGATGAAATGAATTGTGGTAATTATGAATAAAAATTATATATTTCTTATAATAATGTTTATTATATTTTAATTTTATTCCCACCATCTCCACCGTATATACATCGAAATAATACAATGTTAATTATATGTACATTCTTTCTTCTCTTTCCACAAATTTTTTTTCTCATATTAATTTTAATAAAATAGATACAATAATAAATGAATAGTTAACCATGATAAATAAATAATTATTATTATATCATAATATTCATAATATAATATTTTTCCCAAATGAATTACCCAATTGACCATACACACCAATGGAGATAATGTATGTCAATATTTTGAACAATTTTACAACTTACATGAATATTATTTAAATCTTATCATCGATTTTTATGGGAACCAAAATTGATATTATTAAATGATAATAATCTTGGAATAATTTCTGTATTATTTATCTAATATCATATATGTTGCATAACATGTATTTAATATATCATCATTGACCATTAAAAAATATAAGGAAAAAAGCCATTACCAATTATGTTTTCACACAATGTATCTAAAATGTTTATACAATGAAATAATAAATCATTAAACCCACAATATATATATATATATATATATTAATCATAAATTATATGTTAATAATTATGCCGGAATAATGTTTTGTGAAATAATATCAATATTAGAAAATATTCATAAAGTTTTAAAAGTTATAAAGACTTGAAAATTGAAATACCTGATAAATAATTATTGTAATATCAATAAGTAACTTTTTATAAATATTATAATAGGGTTAAATTTATGATTGAAATTTAAAAATACATCATTATTATTTTTATTGGTTTTATTATATTAGTTTATATTTTAATGCACTAAAAATGGAATGGATGTAAGCATTCAATGACTCAATTATTACACATTGGGATTTATTTTCCATAGTACTTAAGATTTTCATTTATATGATATGATTACTAAAAAATTTACTTCTTTTATAATAATTAAATTACATTTAATTTTATTTAATTTTATATCTCCTTATCCAATAATCATACCCTTTTTAAAATGTTTTCAAAATTTTAATGGTTTAATGGTCTAAATTTTCATTTCGTCGATGTTTTTTGATTTTTTTGACCTAATTTTATTGTCAGAATATAACTATATAATAACTGATTTATTTCAACACATATATCATATAATAAATTTAATTAAATTTTAATTTTAAAATATCTTCTTCATTATTCTGGAATATATTTTTTATTGATCTTAAGAATTTGTATCAACATAATTTTTTTCAATTTGATATTGATGCCCTAATCCTATTTTTTCATTATAATAGTGTGAGATAAATTAAATTGACCTCCATATCAATAATTTCATTCCTTTTATTGTTTCGTTTAATGATCTACATATCTATCTTTCTGACTCAATGTACATGCATGTATTAAGATTTTTATTTCAAACATTATTTTATGAAAGATATATTTTTCTAAAATATTACAAACCATCAAGGGAATGGGTTTGATACAAACCACCATTTTGTTACCAAATAGTTATCCATGGAAACACATCAATTATCTACAAAATTATTTGAAAAATTATTAATAATTTTTTTCAAATGTTAGGGTTATTGTAATATATTTTTAAAATACAGAAAAGTGAGTTCCATACATGCTCAAATTTTTACCATCTATATTTAATTTTGATGATTTTTTTACCATTACATTTAAAATAGAATAATATAATTTTTTTCTTATTTTACATAATATTAATATATTTTAATATATAGTAATTTAAATGTCTTATAATTCGAAAACTTTTAATAATGATAATCTATTTACAAAATACCATTTGAGTGTATCATTCTACCTAAATTATCATTTTTCATTAAATTTATTCTCAAATATTTAATAGATTATAATGGATCTTATTTCTATCATTTTTTTAATATTTTTTCTTAATTATTTTTTCAACATTCCACAATTTTTTCTATTATTACAAATTCATCTCTTTTTTTTCCTACATTAATTTTCATCATGTACAAAGTAAACAGTTTAAAAAACAATATTTTTTGTAATTTCTTAACATAATGATCAATAAATGTACCTTACATAAAATTAAGAGTTTTATAATAAAATAAATTCATAAATTGGTTGATGTCAATCGTTAACATTATTTTTCATACATTATAATTATTTTGAAAATATCACAATCTTTATCAGGTTAACTGTATGGAAATTACACAGGATGTAACTTAATCCGATTTCAGAACAATTTTCACTCATGATTATATGGTGTTACTATTTTGTTACTTAATGGAATTAGTTTAAATAGTATTAGATAATTTTTTTATTTATGGGTTCTTTATAATATTATGATTGACTTGGGAGAATAATGTATGTATGTTACTGCGTGATGGTCATCATTTTTTTTGATGGGTAAGTTGATTTTATACATTCCATGCACTGTGTAATGTTAATATCTCAAGAGAAAATGTGAATGTTGTATGGTTGGTTTAACCTACGAATAAAAAATAATGGTCCAATATTTATAATCAATAACACACTATTTTATGATGTCAATAAGTGAGTTATTTCCATGATTAAGATGATAGTAAACATAAATTTTGATCTCTTTTAATTTTTCTATAGGACATTCTTATCATATAATTTTTATATAATTTCCATATGTTTATGATTCCTGATATTAGGATATTATTCTCTTGTGAATTTATTCTATGATTAGGTGAATATAATTTTTCATATCATATTATGCCTCCAGAAATATATTTATTATCTAACGAGAATTATATTATTTATTATTAAAATACAGAGATATTGATATCACCCCTACGTATGTTTCCATTCCCCAAGTTATGAAGATGTTTAAATTTTATAAGATATCATGATGTATTTTTAATAATGATGGGTTAGGGTAAATACTTTAATAGGGTATATATTTCTTGATTCTGTATTTATCCTCCAAAGACATTGATATTAGTTAGATCATTGGTTTTTAAATGTTATTTAATATGTTTTTCAATTTGGTAATATTATATAAATAACTGGTAGTTTAAATGTAGGTGAGTTAGATGATATTTCATATTTCTCTTATTCCTAGAAAAATGGAACCATTTTGTTTGAATATGTTTCAACCATCACCTACATGTTATATTTCATTTCATTTTTCGATACATTCATCATGAAAAATTATTTAAATAATTGATATATATAATTTAAATTAGTAATATAATTATTTAAAAAAATATTAATTTTATAAATTAATTAACTATCATTAAAAAACAATTGGTTTATAGTGATAAAAAATATGAAACTATGTTTCCATAAAATATATTTTCTTGAAATGGAGAAGAGATATCATATAAGCTAATTATAATATTATAAAAACCATTAAAACATATATTATAGTTAAAATAATGATTTCAATGATTAAAATCTTGAAATGAAAATGATCGACAATATTATTAGAAAAGCAGTACAAATGATAAATTCCCAATGAAAATTATTAATAATTAATGGTTTAAATGAAATGTTATATGAATATTGTTCTTAATTAGGTAATTAAGATGATTAAATTTATAATATATGATGAGGAAGAACTACCTATTGAGAAAATTATAACAATAATAGTTATATCGATTCATTTTTTCAATCCACGGTTCATGGAATTTATTACCTGTATATAAAAATGAAATTTTAATTGACCTAAACATTCACATATCAAATATAATATTTAAAAAGATTTATGGTAAATTTATAATCATAAAAAATTGCGTTATCGATAAAATGCCATTCAAATTAATTGTATACCTCTGGTATGAATAAATTTTGTACCTGTAAATAAATTGTTTCTTCTATGAACCTGTATTCATATCACAAGTTATTTATTTAAACAAAATCCATATATTGTATTACACTATTAATATTAGAAATTCATTTTAATATTTTTTTATATAGCAATATTTCATCATTTATTCATCGTGGATTTTCTACAAAAATGTCATAAAAAGATAAATAAAGGTATTTATTTTCATTATATTCCAATTTAGATGTATTATAATGATTTTTGATTCTTTATTAAGGATATATTTTATATATCACCCTATATTAGTTTTTTAGGTAATTTCCTTCTATTCTAAAACTTTTTATGAATATAATTTCTGTGTATTATTTTATAAATTTTTTTAAAATTTCTGGTGATTTCTTTTGGTTTTCATTTATATATTTCCACCAATTATTTTCAATCATGAATTAAGGTTTTTATAATCCTTTTATTATGATATTACTCTTTTCAAGCGATGATATTTTTTATGTTCATGTTATGTGATGTTTTTGATGTTTTTAAACCAATTATTTCATTCTATGTTTTTATATGATTATGGTTTATTTAATGTGGAAGACATGTGAAAGGATGATTATGGGTGGGGATCAATATCACACTATAATTCAATGGATAATTTTTCTATATTATGAAATATTTTGGAATTAACATGATTATTTTTCCATATTTTCTTTAAAATTTGGGGTTTTCTAAAATTTTCATGTGTTGAAATAATGCATTTTTTCACATATGATTGAGAATAATAGTTTTTATCGAAATGGTTTTCATGTGGTTATAGTCATGCTAAATTTATAGAATTTTCATCATGTTATTTTTTGTTTTAAATATTGTTTTTATATACATATTTTCAAATTTTTTCTTGATTATAAATTATTTTTTATGTATTCCCTACTTTTATATCACATTACAGTATTTTGTAATTATAGTTTTGTATATTTAATGATGTCATTAATTTTAAGCTTCAATAATGATAATATTGTTTATTTATGTTCTTATATAATTCATTTTTATTATATTATATAGTTTTATGATATTTTACTATGATATTGATGTCTTCTTCATACTTTCCCTCATGTTTAGGGGAAGACAAATTATAATATTTATTTCACTAACATAGTGTCTAAAATGCACACATTTGTATGATTGCGACAGAAATTTTACTATGATTATTATATAATATTATATGCCTAAATTATTCATATAGATCAATATTAAAGTGTTCAAATTTGATTTTTTTGTAAAATAAGATTATTATATTGTTAATATTTTATAAAATACACATTTTCAATTATTGGGAAGTGTTACTGTTTATAGGATTTATTATCTTATACATGAAATTATTGTATTATTTAAATTATCTTCACCTTGGTGAATTTTAATATATAGAGAGATTTTATATTTTGGAAAAATTATATGAGGATGATATGTTTTTCCATGAAAGGGAAAATTTACCATGAATTCCTAATGATGGGATATGTGTTTTTAATAAAACAAGAGTTTCTCATAGGATAATTATGATTTGATATTTTTTTCAATAGTTTATAAAAAATTTAACTTATTTACAACTATCAGGATATATTCGTTAAGGGTGGGGAGTGAATAAACCCTTAACATCATAATAATAAGATACATGTTTTCATGGTTGTGTGTTAGTTCCCACTATGTTTTAAAAAATGTTATATATGTTTATATCACGGTGAGTTGATGAACCCCTTGGTTCTAGATGAACCGATATATGATTTCATTCATGGGATTAAAAAATCCACATACATCATGATGTTATTGAATTTGTTTTGTAGGTATGGAGTTTTTTCCCCTCAGGTTCTTGTTGACATGGTATTTCCTTGTAGGGTTTAGAGTTTAGGATGAGGTATGTTTTATTGGATAATGTCTTGGGAATCCTTCTTCATCGAAAGAAACTTCTATATGGTTTTGAGGGAATTTTTCTCTCCTCAATACTTTATATATCATTTTTTCATAGGCATCCAAGAATATTCGATGAACGTATAATTGAGCTTAGGATCCACCTTATAAACTAAAGGATGATGATGAATTTTTTTATTTATCATCAAAAATTATTATACTTATTCAAATCATATCACTTGTAGATAGAAATTATTTCAGGTATTGGTATGGACACATTTGTGGTGGCCTATTGTGTTTTACACCCACCATTCATGAGTGATCCCAAAACATAAATATATTAGTAGAAACCATTTTTTAATGATTATGATAGGATAGATAAAAAGTTTATGATGATCAAGGTATATATCTATGATGGATATATGAGGTAATACTAGAGATAGTATGACTTCCACATTATATAAAATTCAATTTTATATTTTCATATGTGATCATCCCAATAGGTGATTAGTTGCGATGAATTTATTTATTAGAGAATTTCATTTTATTGAAAATGTGTATTATTTAATTGATCAAAATATAACAACATGATATGTTATTAAATATTTATTTCTCAATAATTTGACATCAACTATAGCTTGTGTTACATTCAATATTGAGTATAAACGAACTGTGTAACATTATAAAAATATTAAATGTCTATTAACATATAGACATTGGATTTTCATGTATGAATAAAAAAAATAATTTTTAGACATATAAATTATACACATTCATATAATGGATTAATTATTTGTTAAAGTATTTTAATTAAAAACAAACAACATTTAAAATAATATGTGATGTATTTTATTTGGAAAACAATTTATTACGCATAATCAATTTATATTAATTAACTAAATAAATATTTATTTTCTATTGATATTAATCTAATTCATACATTATATAATAAATATGTTTTAAATATTCATATAATTGTTTGTACAAGTATGGGAAAAGATAAAAACAATGTTTATGCTTAAAGTTGTATTTTTTCTAAAACAAAAATCGCATTTTTAAAATTACACTAAAATTAATTTCATAAATTAATTGATATTTAATTATATAATGTAAATATATATTGTGAATATATAGGTCCATATTTATGAATTATTCACCTTTTTAACATACGAATAGTTAATGTTGGTAACTTTTTCACCTATAATGTGTAAATTTTGTTAATCTAGATTATAATATTTCCTAAGTCTAGAATTATTCATCCATATTGTTATTATAGGAATGATATTTTTTCCATAACACCTTAAGCATGAAATTGCATTGTTTAATTGTATCTTTTCCATTAAAATTACTTATATATTAGTTATCTCAATGAAATACACATAATTTCATGATCATTGTTGTTTATAATATCTACGCATTCACATATTAAAAAATAATATGTTATGCTAGCATATTAATATCCAATTATTTCATAATAAAATCATATTCAAGATCTTAATTTATTTATAAATCTTTGGTATAATTTATTTATCATAATTTTATACGCAACACAAAAACAATATTCATTTTTTTGATTAGAAAATGAAATAAATGATTATGAAATTATTTATATGTTATATAATATTATTAATATATATTATTATATGTATTTATTATGTGAATATGATATATTTTAATATTATTACAAGATTATATTTTTTATATTATCTTTTTATTTATGTAGTTTATTCCAAATTACACGAACTACGTCAAAAATGAAAATATTGGAATTTTATCTAAAAATTAATTTATTAAATTATTTTAAAATAATAATAATATTTGAAAAATACTAGGTGGATATGATATGGTCTAAAATTTTATTACTCAAAAATTTATGGGGTAACATAAACTTTATAAAAAAATTAAAACTATTTAATATATAAAAATATGTCACCATAATTACAAAAATAAATGGTAAATAAAAATGATAAGATATAAAATTACCAAAAAATTATAATTTCTGTTGGACTATGGTACTAAAATTATATAATTCCATAAAATTGAATCAATTTCTATTATATGGAATATTTACTAAAATTTAATTTATTGTAATTTAATATTTTGTTAAATTTAAAAAGCCCACAAACCTAAATTAGAAAAGTGTACCTCCTCCCTAACATAATTTGATAACATTTATATTTATAGAATGAAAAACCACTTTTAATTTTTGATAACTAATTACCTATCCATATTCTATCTGTTAGGGTCATCCCAAAGGAATGACCTAACAATACTCTAGAGGAGATCTAAATGAGTCATTCAAATTTGTGGTAATTAGCTTAACTAATATCTATCTTGTTTGTTCTTATTTTCCTCATCCAGAATTATTTTATTTATCAAATAATTATAAGTAAATTTTCTATATATTATTAACTATTATTATAATTATTAAAATACATTTTCTACACACTTTACTATTTAATAACAATTGATTTCATTGCTCGTTTGTACAAGCGGCTTTCTATCTCAACATATTGATATGATTTATTTATCATCACTATATTTTTTGGAAAACTATTATAGTGGTATTAAAAAAATTTATTTTACTAACGAAAAAATTAAAATTTATTAACGAAAATATAATGTATAACTTCATTATTTCTAACCCATTCGGAATGGGTTGCATCGGTTGTTTGTACGTGTGGAATTCCACATCTACCATGTGATTTGATTCTATTTTCATTTTTATTTTACATGGTTGGTAATATGGATATATTTAATTAATATATATGATATAAATATATCGATATAATAATGTGATAAATGAGAATTGTTATTTATTTTTCATTTATTCCATCCATTGCAAAATGGCATCATTGTTCATGAATACCTATAGATTAACATATCTCTGATAGCATAATTCATTTTTTATCAATAAAATTTTTCGATGAAAATAAATAATTTTATAATGAATATAATTAATATATATTATTTTCATATTCTGATTCACATTCTATAGATGATGGAACCATGATAAATGTACATGGATAAGAACTAATGAACTGTAATACTCATGATAAATGAAATAACTAACAAAAATAAATGAGTATTTTAGTAAGTATTTATAGAAAATTATTAATTAAAACTGTTATTAATGGATCATATATTATATAATAAATTTGATCATGAAAGCGTTATAAAATTATAATAAATTTTAATCTATTATACATAAGGATGGAGTTATTTTTAAGCGATGTGAAATTGGTGTGAGAGAATTTATGTTAAACTATAATTATGTATCAGTGTTATTTATTATTGTGTTCCAATTGATAAAATATGACTATCTATCTCCGAAAAATATTTCTTAAATTTTCATCTTATACTTATTGATTTAAAATTTTTTATCTGTCAAATTTCCCCACCATAGGTATTGAATTCACTGAAAGTATGTTATTATGAATATCGATAACATTTTCCCCTTTGTTATATTTTACTCCCATATCCATTTTTAATGAAAGTATTTTTTTGAATGTTTTTAATATTACACTATTATATTTAATTTTTTTTTAAAATTTTCCTCTTTTTTATATAAAAATTAAATTTAAAATTGATTTTTTTTATAAATGAAATGATTTTTAAAATTTTTAAACTAATATAAATCATATATTTTTTATCTTTTACAATATTTATATACATACATTCCATCATTAATAAATATTTATTTCAATATTCCTTTCAAAATTTAAATGGTTTTTTATCAAATAAAATTTATTCCATCCCATTTTCAAAGTTGTTTTGAGTAAGTGTTTTAAATATTCGATGGATATTTTATAGAATAATTATTCCACATGATATACCAATATATTTATCCATCAATGGTGAAATACAATGATGTTATTGAAGACTTATTGGGGATATTTTTTAACTATTTCATCTTTATTATTGTGATAGATGAATTATTTTTGTTATGCAATTAAATAACGTTTATGAAGCCTATTACGTGTCCATGGGTTATGCTTTTCTAAAATGTTTATAAAGATAATTTCATTTCATTGGTTTCTATGTGATTAATGTTGTATGGTATCTATTTATTTTTCAAGGGTTCTGTTATTAATATTATGAAATTAAATTTTGGGACACATATTGTTTTATAAATTGGTGATAGATGGGACATATATATCCTTCTAATGAATTTGATAACAATTTATATATCATCAGATAAATTGGATTAGAAAGGTGGTGAACCATGTTTTATAAGAGAATCTATCCAATATGATAGTCCTAGGACGAAATCTTGAATAAATTAATGGTTTTGGGAGTTAACCCATTACATAGTGATAGTCTTGGAAAATAGAATTTTTATATACTCTAACACTCGTAGCCCATAGGATGTTGTTAGATTACGAAATTGTTATAAGATACAAAGAATCCCATCTCTAAGGACCAAATGTTTAGTTGTCATAGTAAACTAGATAACAACTATAATCACTTTTTAAAATTTTAATCATAAAATAAAATCAAGTATTCAATTGACATTCATCATGGTTTCCTAAAGAATATCCTTGTATATCCATCATAACACACATCTTGGCGTCATGATGAATGAATCATTACTAATGAGTGTGATAAAATGATAAATTTGGTCATACATGCATCATATGATTTAATTAATAAATTAAACTAATAAATATATAATGGTAAATAAATGAACGACATGTTATTCTGTAAATATGTTAGCATAATTTTGATGTCTTATTTTTTTATCAAATAATTCCCTATAAATAATCACATGATCTAAAACATTCACCATGGATATTCTAACCAATATAATGAAAACATCAAACATAAATAAATAATATCATAATTAGGAAATTCCTAACATCAGATATCATAACTATAATTGTGTGGCCTCATGTGAGGATATCCTTCATAAATCTATATGGCCTCTTACAAAAACAAAAGTAGTTTACCACACGTGACCTACTACAGAATTCACGAGTTGTAGCAGTACACAGTAGACACATTCATAATT
The DNA here is from genome assembly GCA_963277665.1 of Viscum album. NCBI lineage: Eukaryota > Viridiplantae > Streptophyta > Magnoliopsida > Santalales > Viscaceae > Viscum > Viscum album. The sequence goes on from OY728146.1 coordinate 554,421,430, forward strand.
CATTTAATTCCATGTATTAATGTGATGAACAATATTTAATAAAAACAATATTTTTTTTAAAAAATTGAAAATGCAATTTCAATACATTCCCCATTCAGTAAAAATATATATAAAACATTCAATTTAATATTCATAATGGAATTTAAACATAACATCCCCATCAAATGGCTCACAAAAAATCTAGATAAATTTTTTTATGGAATAATCATAATATATCCTGAGTGATGAATATGTACATTAAAGGGTTTGTGATAGTTATCAATATGTGATAAAATATAATTTGATTAAATAAATTATTAAATAATTTAAACTTTTTATATTTAAATTACTTTTATCAATTTATGTTCTAAAAATATTTTGAAAACATTTATTTGAATATATACTATGAAAAATATAATTTTTGCATTGAAATGTTGATTTTTCTTGCAAGTTATAATTTTTTTTCATGTTGTAGTTGTCATAGATAATATTCCTTTCACATTTTCAAGGAAATCCAAACTGGACATCTTTTTAAAATGACACAAAAATTCATTTCGAAAAAATTATAATAAAAAATGGCTAAAACTGAATTAAATAAATCATTTTAAAAATATGAAATTATTTTTTCAAAACATTTATTTGAAACATGGATTTGGATTGAAATGTAATTTCAACTAATGATTTAAATAAAGATCTATTTTGATAAAAACAATGTTAATCAATCTTTTTTAATACCAACTTGAGGAATATGGTTCTATTTGATAAAAAATTATCAATAAATATTAGATTATAAATTTAATGGGGGTAAATATGGAATTATCAAAATAAATAATTCGATATAAATTCACGAATAAACCATCTTTATTATATTGAAATTGAAATATAAACAAACAACTGCTTTTGAATCTCTTGAATTGTAAGACTGATGAATGTAATTCAGTAAAATTAGAATTTAAATACCATAAACATAAATATATTCACACTATAAAATATAATAAGAAGAATTATAAAAAACCCACATGGGAATAATTGGTGAATATGACATATGTCTCATAGATGTAAATGTCCAAAGAAAAACCTTTAGTTTATATGCAAATTCCTTAGTATGAGTCCAAACCTATTGTATAATTTATATATATAATGAATAATTTATTTTTTAAGAAATAGAATCATATATTTCATATAATATATTAATTAATTATAGTATTTTATCACCTGTTTATAGACAATTCTTTTAAAAAACACAATTTCATGTGATAATTACATATTTATTCATGTATGTATTTGTTCGGTAAAATTTTACCCTTTATATTAATCATGGAAACATCATATATTGAATTTATACATGATATTTATATCATATATATCAATTATATATATATATTTATTGTGATATATATATATGTTATAATTTAAAAAATCTATGACACAGTTTGTGGAGATAGTAGATTGTAGAAACAAAATTACGATTTTCTATTTTAATATATGGTTGGATAGAATAAAAATAAAAATTAATTCAAAATTCAAAATTATTTATAATTTTATATATAGTAGGAATCTTATTTAAATTTGTTCTTATTAAAATACATTTGAATATAATAATAAAAATTCACATTTCTACACGAAGGCATTAATCAACATGTAAGTACCAGATAAATTATTTTTTATGTGCATATTATTATGTTATGAAGTTATATGTCATGTTATATTTCTTGAATTATTTTTCAGTCGTAAATAAAACATATATTCATAAATTTTTACCTCAATACCAACCATTTTTAGTGAATAGAAAAATGAATAACATCACTTTATGAGGCAATAATCTATTGTAAAAACGATAGACTTTATTAGATACCATAATGATTGAAAACTAAGATGTTATGTAGTATTCTATGGTTTTTGATTAGATGAAATTCCATTAGAATTTGAATATTTTTAATTAGGGGATGGTCCATTTTAAAAAATGATAATCTGAATGGATTTCTTGTATTTGAAACACATTAATGTGATATCATTAAATTTAGATTGTGGCCCACAAAATCTCATGGGTGTTTCATTGTGTAATGATATTTCAAGGTCCAAAATAACCTTTTCATAAGAATAAAAAAGGGTTAACTATTATAGTGACACTATGAGTCCCTTTGGGACCATATGACATGGTAGACTAGAGTAGGAGGTGTCAAATGGTCTTTATTGACCAAGCTAGTGGTTCCAAATGGTCATTTGATGTCTCTAAAACGTTTTGTAGCGGGAGAACACATACATATTTTCGGTTTCCCAACATGTGGACATAGAACAATACATAGTGACACATAGATTTTGTGTTTTAACTGTTTGATGAATGGTTGGAACACATTTGGTCAAATTGGATGATACAAATATGCACGAGTGGTTCTTAAAAAGTAGGAACAAAACTATTGTAACATAGTTTGGATAATCCAAGAATCACTATATTATAGATTATGTTTAATAATTTTCCCTTAATGATCGTTTAAACCTAATTTTGTTTTCTCTCCCTTTCCATCCTCCTTCAGGAACACGAATGGGCTCCCACCCAAGCATCTCTATTCCCTCCTCCAATGTTTGGAGTTGTCTCCTCTAATTTGTGATGGAATCATACATTATCTCTCTCTGAGGATGTGTAGTGGAATGATATTTATTCCTCCTTCTTACTATATATTTTTCAATTTTGTCCTCATATTCTAATTTGTAAGGATCGAATTTTCCCCAATTTTTGAGTATAAATTTTTATATTTTTCTCAATTTTAACCTATTTAATCCTAGATATTGAAGAAGTGGTTCATTATAATCATGAGGTAGGTCATCTATAACTATTAACAGATGATTATTTCAGTTTATATAATTTTTACATGTTCTACCTGATAAACATACCCAGTATTGCTCTCACTCCTTATTTTGGTTCAATTTACATTTATTAGACTACCTTGGTGTTTGAACACTTATTATTATGGTTTAGTCTTATGACCTAAACTGAACAAACATTTATGGTAGGTCAACATAGCCACCATTTCTAATAGTTTTCTTCCTTTGTTAGATCCACCCCTTTTCTTTGGAACATTATTTATATGAAAAATTCTGTATCATGTGGTTATATATAACAAATTTAGTTGTCTCCTATATTTCATTCCACAAAATAAAATTGTTGAAATAATTATAAGGGATATTATTGATAATAACTCCATGCTTAACACTAATAACCATCCATGGAGGTGCATTGTATTATTAATAAATTGATATTATTATTCGTTCATTGTTTGGATTTGTGAAATTGATTGTACATGGGTTATATTTATAAATATAAATGATCAATTATCTTGGAACTGTCTTTTATTTTTTAGTAATTGTGATCTTGAATTCTTATATACATTGCCTATGAAATTTCACAATTTTTATTATATGAAATGTTGATATACATGGAGTCTATAACGACCCATACTTTACATACATTTTTAATACTTCAAAATTGAAGCACGCTTATTACAACATATGACAAAACCACAAAGGACCGTGTAGGTATAGTGTCTTTAGAAACTGGGAAACATAAACAACTGGTTCATAAATCTTCTACAGTGTCTCCCATTTATTTCATCATATCAAGGGTCCCTTTTAGCATATTCTACTTAATATCCATCTTCCTGACCTGGGGAAAAGAAAACATAAAAGGGTGAGCTCAAATGCTCAGCAAGGGCAAATAAAGGAAATAAAAGTCATATCATATCTTTTTGAAAATCAAAACCTGCAAAAGAGATCATAATATCTTAACATGGAATAAATCATAGAAGTGAAAATGAGATCCCCATAATCATAACATAAAACTTGAAACTTTGTGGCATGCACACATAATCATGGAAAATCATTTCTTGTTAGTCATGACTCATTGCAAAGACTATCTTAGTGGACAAAGTCCCTTTCTGAACCGAGTTCACTCCTCGTTTCAGTCCTGTATCACTGAACCGAAATAACCTTCCGTTCCAGCCATGTCTATCTCATGAGATATAAAATCTTTACCCAATGCATTGGAGGGAGATATAGGTCCCACCCATCTTATAATGAATCCTTTCTTATGTGTGCCACATAATCATAAAACATACATCATCGCATAACACATGTAACAAAAATGGGATTCTTGAAACATCATGACATCATAAAATCATATAAGGCAAATGAATTCATAAAAATAATTCCCTCACAACATAATCAAATCAATGTAATTAAAGGGATAAAAACAGAACCCTTTATTATCTTAGATGGAAAATAATTTTGATAAAACACTTGAACTCCATTCTTGAGGAAAATATCCTTTCTTTTTCAAAAACACTTTTCTTTTCTTAACATGTCATACAATTATAAACTAAAAGAAGTTGATTAAAAATAAACTTGAAAACTTTTAAAGGAAGCTTCTTGGAAATAATGTTTTAAAAATCCATTCATGCCGTATAAGTTAAAAAAAACATTCTTCGTACTTTTGTCGGAAAAGTCAAAAAGTACCTCGTACGGAAAAACGACAAAAGATTCCTTTCATATTCTTTACTAAAAACTCACCTAAGGGTAAAATTGGATTTAAACTATTTCAAGTGGATGGAAACAATATTTCATATTGAGGGAACATGGATGTGGATGATAAAATACACCCCAGTAAATACTTACGAATAAACAATCTCGGATAAAAATGAGATTGTGATATTTCCCTTACCTTAGGTCCGATTTGCCTTGTATGTGTCCGAAGCTCCTGTATAATGGTTTAAATAATGTTATTGACTTATTCCAGAATCATACATATTGATATGATATCATATATGGTCATATTCTTAGCTTCTTGTTAGTAATATTTCATTGTTACTTGTTACTCGGGTCTTTATTGCCTTTTGTTCTTATGCGTGTTTTGCCGAATAAATTCTTATTCTTCTTTCAAGGATATAGATACCTTATATCCAGAATGGTATTAGTGTAACATATATCATATTTATTCATTCAATTCATTTATATAATTACTATGTAATGATGATCATGTAGAACGAGTCGCATCACATCGTGGAGACGGTATTCCGTACGTACGCACGAGTGATGATATCGTTCCTATGATCGTGGAAATGTATTGGAGTATATATATATTATTTCAGTATCAATATTTCTTTATAATAATCATAAATAGTTACTCATTACACCATTATACCCATCCTTGTAAAGTGATGGTGGAATATAGATTACACCAAGGCGTGGAGACGGTATTCAGTACGTACGCACGCGCGGTGATTTCATTTTTCCGTAGGATGGATAGAAGGTGAATTAGGGTTGTTTCATATTTATAATAACATATCAGTATGTAAGTAATACTGATGTTATTACTTCATCATGAAACAACTAAAGAAGAAGAAGTTGAAGAAGAAAGAAATTGAAAAGATCGGTAATGGATATTACCTCTTCTTTGGAACGCCTCTTTGAATCCTCCACTTAAGGAACTAAGAGTGGTCTTTGGAGAAGAACAGGACCTCTAGGACTATTCAAGGGAAGTGTAGAGGAGAAAATGGCAGGGGTTGGCCGAGCTTGAGTGCTCAATTTGGTGTGAGGAGGAGGGGGAGGAGGTGCCCTTTTATAAGGGAGGAGAGGGGCACCTTAGGAATATCTCAAAATATTATTTTATATTAAAGTCAAAATCGGTTTATAATGGTTCCAAAGGGTCTTATTTCGAAGATAAAGTGGGGAAGGGTCGAAATCCTATCAACCAATAGGATTTAGACAAGTTTAGGTTATTATTTTAACCTTATCAATTAGATTTAACTCTAAGTTAAATAATTTAACTTTTACCGTGTCTTTTTGTTTTCTTTCACTATATGGTTAATACACTTACTATAACAAGCCAAACGAACCCCAAATTGTTTATTATTAATATATATATCCTTATCTAAGTCATTTGGCCGAACCTTAGATTTTTAGGAATAAAATAACAATTAATAATATAATATTTTATTTAAAAACTATTTTGGGTCAATTTTGACACTATTTGATATATGATTTTTGTGAAAGTCATAACAGAATTATATGTTCGAACCAATTTGATTAAATCAACACTAATATATAATAGTAACCTAGAAAAGTAGTGGAATTCATAAAAAGTTTCAAATTATATTTATTTTGGTGTTTATAACATCAATTATGTCAATATTTCATTAATAAGATAATTTCTGCATCCTCATTGTGTCATAAATAAATTAAATTATTTGATGTCTAAAAATTACAAATAAAATACCATCATGTATTAAATATTTTTAGCTTTCTAATGAATATTTATAGTCGAATTTATCTTATGTATAACCCCATATTAAAAATGATTTACTTATTAAACTTTGATTTTAACTATTTTAACCCTTCTTTAAATAAATTAATAATAAATGTCCTAATCTAATCCAAGTGGGCCTAAATGGTCATATTTTATTCCTAAGTTTGTTTTTGGTCGAATTACACTTGTCCAATAGAATTAGGACATGTGTTAGGGTAATATTAATATCATATTTACCCTTAGTTACCCAATTTACTATTAACCGCGGTAAAAAAAGTAAAAAGTTACTATTCACCAAAAAATTATTTTTATCTCATTGAACCACATTTTACTTACTGATATCAACCGTGTCTGTCGGATTTTTGAAATTCCATTCACAGAAGCGGTAAGATTATGTTTTATGCAAAATTCAGTTTTTAACCTACCACTTAGTGGTTTCACTATTCATCAAAAATTGAAAGTTTTCAGAAAAATACCAAAATTTCACCCTAGGCTAATTTCGATATTCTGAGTCCAAAAATGAAGTCCATTTTGAAAAATAAAATTTATAAAATTTCAAAAAGTGGTTATTACTATTCATAACGGCTAGTTTTTATAGCATATTGTTGTTTAGTGAAACTCGGTATTGCGTACGACGCAAGCTATCGAGGAAGGTCGCGATTGCGTGTAAAGCAAGCCAAGCAAGTGTTGTGTAGAAAAAGATTCCTTTGATGATTATATAACATAAAAGTCTCGGGCGTTACATTCTACCCCCCTTAAAAAGAATTTCGCCCTCGAAATTCGTCACTTTGTAACAAACAGATGAGGATACTTCTCCCTCATCAAATCCTCAAGCTCCCATGTAGCTTCTTCAAGTTGGTGGTTCCTCCATAAAACTTTCACCAAGCGAGTGGTCTTGTTTCGTAGGACTTTTTCGCTACGATCCAGAATCTCTATCGGCTGTTCTTCATAAGAAAGATCTTGCTCCAGCGGTACAACTTCTGAGCTGAGTACATGTGAAGGATCTGGTATGTAATTTCTCAGGAGAGATACACGGAACACATCGTGAACTTGAGAGAGATTCGGTGGAAGCGCCAATCGGTAAGCTACCTTCCCAACACGATCCAGTATTTCGAAAGGACCGATATATCTAGGGCTCAACTTCCCCTTCTTTCCAAATCTCATAACCCTCTTCCAGGGAGATATTCGTAAGAACACATTATCGCCCACTTCAAACTCTAGGTCTTTTCTTCGGTTGTCGGCATAACTTTTCTGTCGACTCTGAGCTGCTCTTATGTGTTGTTGAATAGATCTGACCTTTTCTGCCATTTCATCAACGAGATCAGGTCCTAATAGCTTTCTTTCCCCAACTTCATACCAGCAAGTTGGAGTCCTGCATTTCTTTCCATAGAGAGCTTCATAAGGAGCCATCTGAATACTGGAGTGAAAGCTATTATTATAAGAAAATTCCACCAAAGGTAGGTGTTGATCCCAACCTCCTTTGAAATCCATAGAGCAAGCTCTCAACATATCTTCTAGGGTTTGAATTGTTCTCTCAGACTGACCGTCTGTCTGGGGATGATAAGCAGTGCTGAAACTCAACTTTGTATCCAGAGTATGCTGAAGACTTTGCCAGAACTTCGAGGTAAATCTCGGATCCCGATCAGATATAATAGAAAGTGGTACTCCATGTAATCTTACCACTTCCTTTACATATATCCTGGCAAGCTGATCTAGAGAGAAATCCTATCTAATAGCAATGAAGTGTGCAGACTTTGTAAGACGATCAACTATGACCCAGATAGCATTATTGCCTTTGGATGTTTTAGGAAGTCCTGTGACAAAGTCCATAGTGATGTTTTCCCATTTCCATTCGGGTATGGGTAATGGTTGTAACATCCCCTTAGACTTCTGTCTCTCAGCTTTAACTTGTTGACAAACCAAGCATCGAGAGACATATTCAGCAACATCTCTTTTCATGCCATCCCACCAGAAGTACTCTTTCAGGTCCCTATACATCTTCGTGCTTCCAGGATGAATAGAGAATGATGAACTATGAGCCTCATCCAGCAGCTCATTCTTTAATTCAGGGATGGGAGGAACGCAAACCCGATTCCTGAACTTTATTATCCCATCACAATCAAGGTTGAATTCAGGAACATTTCTCACCTTCTTTTGTAACTCGACATCTTCTTTTTGTGCCTCTTTAATCTTCACATGTATAGATGGTTGAACATTAATTTGAGAAAGATAAGATTTTTCCCCTTCCATTATAATTCCAAGATCCATCCTTTGTAAATCCATAAATATTGGATCTTTTGTGATCCTCATCATGGATAAACTAGAATGGTCTTGTCGACTTAATGCATCTGCCACCTTGTTTGCTTTCCGAGGGTGGTAATGGATTGAGCAGTCATAATCCTTAATCTGCTCCAACCATCTTCTTTGACGCATATTCAACTCCTTTTGTGTGAAAATATACTTTAAACTTTTATGATCAGTATAAATATCACACCTTTCACCATAAAGGTAATGCCTCCAAATCTTTAATGCAAAGATTACCGCAGCCAACTCCAAATCATGTGTTGGGTAATTTTGCTCATGGATTTTCAACTGTCGTGAGGCATAAGCTATCACCATATCATTTTGCATAAGAACACACCCCAATCCCTTCTTGGATGCATCACTGTAGATCACAAACCTTTCTCCACTACAAGGCAGTGTGAGCACAGGTGCACTGGATAACCTTCTTTTCAACTCCTTGAAATTCTCTTCACATTCCTCTGTCCAGAAAAACTTAACTCCCTTCCGAGTCAACTTGGTGATTGGATTAGATAATCATGAAAAATCTTTTACAAAACGTCGATAATATCCAGCCAAACCAAGAAAACTTCGGATCTCAGTTACTGTTGTTGGTCTCGACCATCTTTCGATAACCTCTGTTTTTGCTGGATCCACAGATATCCCCTCTTTTGAGATTATGTGACCCAAAAATGCAACTTTTTGAAGCCAAAATTCACACTTGGTAAATTTGGCATAAAGCTTCTCCTTTCTCAGGGTCTTCAATATAATTCTCAAGTGATCTTCATGCTCTTCCTTGCTCTTTGAATAGACAAGAATATCGTCTATAAAGACTACCACAAATTGATCAAGATAGTCTCTAAAGACTCTATTCATTAGATCCATGAAGATAGCAGGGGCATTAGTAAGACCAAACGGAATCACTATAAATTCATAGTGTCCATACCTTGTACGGAAAGCCGTCTTTGGTATATCCTCCCTTTTGACCCTTAGTTGATGATACCCTGAACGAAGATCAATCTTGGAAAAGTATTGAGCTCCGCGTAGTTGGTCAAATAAGTCATCAATGCGTGGGAGAGGATATTTGTTCTTGATAGTGATCTTGTTAAGTTCTCTATAATCAATGCAGAGTCTCACTGAGCCATCTTTCTTCTTAACAAATAGAACAGGTGCTCCCCAAGGTGACGCACTAGGGCGTATGAATCCCTTATCAAGATTCTCTTGGAGTTGCTTCTTCAATTCCTGCAACTCAATTGGGGCCATTCTATAAGGTGTATTTGAAATAGGCAAAGAACCCGGTACGAGTTCTATTGAAAACACAACTTCACGATTTGGTGGAAGACCCGGTAATTCCTCCGGAAAGACATCATCAAACTCCCGTACAATGGGCATATTCTTAATCGTAAGTTTCTCTCCAACCATTTGAGATAAATAACCTTCATTTAGTGGAATCATGACCCATAAGATGGAAGGAATTTCCACTGGAAGGTTATGTTCATCCTTGCATTGATAGACGATCGTAGATTGATCTGGAATATGAAATGTGACTTCCCTTATTTGGCAATTGATATGAGCTCCATGTAGAGAAATCCAATCCATGCCATGAATCACATCAAATTCCACTAAAGGAAGGATCACAAGATTTGTCGGAAGCACTTTCCCACAAACTTCGATCGGAGAAGAATTATAAACTTTTGATGCGATTGATGTGCCATTAGGTGTTGTCACAGCTAACTCAACATCTAATTGTTGAGGTAATACGGTGATACCCTTATAAAATTCTTTATAAATAAAAGAGTGGGTGGATCCAGAATCAAATAAAACATTTTCTACTTTAGAGTGGACGGTAAGTGTACCTTTCACCACATCGTTATCGTACTCCACCTCGCTGATAGAAATTGCATGTGACTTTCCTTTGTCTTTCGCCTTAAGATTTTGTTGACGTCGACCATCATCATCAACCCTTGGATTTGGGCATTGATTAGCATAATGCCCCATCTCCTTGCACTTGAAACATTGAAGTGTAGTAGAATCATTCTGTGTATCCCTTCCTTTGTTTGAATCATTAGACATCTTCTTCCCATTATCACGGCATTCAAATGCCCGATGACCTTCCTTTCCACATTTAAAACATTTACTTGTCCCTTTAAGACAACTCCCTCCATGTTTCTTTCCACACTTTGAGCATAAGGGAAAGTTCATCTTCTTTTCAGTGTGCTCTTTATATTTTTCTTTGAATTCCATCTTCCTCTTCTTATCAAACCCATGTGACTGATGGGTTACTCCAATCTCCATCTCGACTTTGAGAGCACATCGAACGATTTCTTCATAGCTATTGAAGTCCCTTATGGCTAACGCCCTTCGAAGACTTGGTTTTAAGCCACTAAAGAATCGATCGATCTTACTCTCAGGTTGGATAATAATACCAGAAGCGTACCTTGCAAGTCTTGTAAAATTTGCTTCATAGGTACTAACAGATTCATCATCCCTTTGCTTAAGTTCAAGGAACTCTTTCTCCATCTTTGTTCGGAGAATACGAGGGAAGTACTTATTGAAAAATAAGTTCTTGAACTCGTCCCATTCCATAGACTCAATTTCATCCCTTTGCCTCGTATTCTTAACAAGATTCCACCATTGATCCGCATCTCCTTCCAAACGATATACTGCTAGGATGACTTTATCATGTTCAGAACATTGATGAATTGAAAATATCTTTTCAGTAGTACTAATCCATTGTTCAGCAACTAATGGATCAGTAGACCCGCTGAAAGAAGGTGGACGCTGCCTCATGAAGGATTCAACAGAATTTTGCTCCCTCCTTTGCTCGTTTGGAAATCCTGCATGATTCATAGCTTGAGAAAGTTGTGTGAGCATGGCTACAAGATTTTGCATTCCAGCTCCCATATCGTTTGGTTGCTCAGGGGGACAATCATTGCATTGCCCATCGCATTCCGCATTAACACGGTTCCTTCGGGTTCCAGCCATTGACTAAAACCAAGAAGAATAATGTGAGCAACACTAATTATAATAGGAAACTACATGATTCAAGAATAAAATTTTCATGCTTAAGGTCTTATCCTAGGTTATTCATGGCCATTTCTAAGATTGTGTTCTATGCTTAGACTTATCCTTAGGGTTCTTACTCAGGCTTTCACATCCTAGTTTCCAAAGGTTGACTATACCTTTCCTCTGATACCAACTATAACGACCCATACTTTACATACATTTTTAATACTTCAAAATTGAAGCACGCTTATTACAACATATGAAAAAACCACAAAGGACCGTGTAGGTATAGTGTCTTTAGAAACTGGGAAACATAAACAACTGGTTCATAAATCTTCTACAGTGTCTCCCATTTATTTCATCATATCTAGGGTCCCTTTTAGCATATTCTACTTAATATCCATCTTCCTGACCTGGGGAAAAGAAAACATAAAAGGGTGAGCTCAAATGCTCAGCAAGGGCAAATAAAGGAAATAAAAGTCATATCATATCTTTTTGAAAATCAAAACCTGCAAAAGAGATCATAATATCTTAACATGGAATAAATCATAGAAGTGAAAATGAGATCCCCATAATCATAACATAAAACTTGAAACTTTGTGGCATGCACACATAATCATGGAAAATCATTTCTTGTTAGTCATGACTCATTGCCAAGACTATCTTAGTGGACAAAGTCCCTTTCTGAACCGAGTTCACTCCTCGTTTCAGTCCTGTATCACTGAACCGAAATAACCGTCTGTTCCAGCCATGTCTATCTCATGAGATATAAAATCTTTACCCAATGCATTGGAGGGAGATATAGGTCCCACCCATCTTATAATGAATCCTTTCTTATGTGTGCCACATAATCATAAAACATACATCATCGCATAACACATGTAACAAAAATGGGATTCTTGAAACATCATGACATCATAAAATCATATAAGGCAAATGACTTCATAAAATTAATTCCCTCACAACATAATCAAATCAATGTAATTAAAGGGATAAAAACAGAACCCTTTATTATCTTAGATGGAAAATAATTTTGATAAAACACTTGAACTCCATTCTTGAGGAAAATATCCTTTCTTTTTCAAAAACACTTTTCTTTTCTTAACATGTCATACAATTATAAACTAAAATAAGTTGATTAAAAATAAACTTGAAAACTTTTAAAGGAAGCTTCTTGGAAATAATGTTTTAAAAATCCATTCATGCCGTATAAGTTAAAAAAAACATTCTTCGTACTTTTTTCGGAAAAGTCAAAAAGTACCTCGTACGGAAAAACGACAAAAGATTCCTTTCATATTCTTTACTAAAAACTCACCTAAGGGTAAAATTGGATTTAAACCATTTCAAGTGGATGGAAACAATATTTCATATTGAGGGAACATGGATGTGGATGATAAAATACACCCCAGTAAATACTTACGAATAAACAATCTCGGATAAAAATGAGATTGTGATATTTCCCTTACCTTAGGTCCGATTTGCCTTGTATGTGTCCGAAGCTCCTGTATAATGGTTTAAATAATGTTATTGACTTATTACAGAATCATAAATATTGATATGATATCATATATGGTCATATTCTTAGCTTCTTGTTAGTAATATTTCATTGTTACTTGTTACTCGGGTCTTTATTGCCTTTTGTTCTTATGCGTGTTTTGCCGAATAAATTCTTATTCTTCTTTCAAGGATATAGATACCTTATATCCAGAATGGTATTAGTGTAACATATATCATATTTATTCATTCAATTCATTTATATAATTACTATTTAATGATGATCATGTAGAACGAGTCACATCACATCGTGGAGACGGTATTCCGTACGTACGCACGAGTGATGATATCGTTCCTATGATCGTGGAAATGTATTGGAGTATATATATATTATTTCAGTATCAATATTTCTTTATAATAATCATAAATAGTTACTCATTACACCATTATACCCATCCTTGTAAAGTGATGGTGGAATATAGATTACACCACGGCGTGGAGACGGTATTCCGTACGTACGCACGCGCGGTGATTTCATTTTTCCGTAGGATGGATAGAAGGTGAATTAGGGTTGTTTCATATTTATAATAACATATCAGTATGTAAGTAATACTGATGTTATTACTTCATCATGAAACAACTAAAGAAGAAGAAGTTGAAGAAGAAAGAAATTGAAAAGATCGGTAATGGATATTACCTCTTCTTTGGAACGCCTCTTTGAATCCTCCACTTAAGGAACTAAGAGTGGTCTTTGGAGAAGAACAGGACCTCTAGGACTATTCAAGGGAAGTGTAGAGGAGAAAATGGCAGGGGTTGGCCGAGCTTGAGTGCTCAATTTGGTGTGAGGAGGAGGGGGAGGAGGTGCCCTTTTATAAGGGAGGAGAGGGGCACCTTAGGAATATCTCAAAATATTATTTTATATTAAAGTCAAAATCGGTTTATAATGGTTCCAAAGGGTCTTATTTCGAAGATAAAGTGGGGAAGGGTCGAAATCCTATCAACCAATAGGATTTATACAAGTTTAGGTTATTATTTTAACCTTATCAATTAGATTTAACTCTAAGTTAAATAATTTAACTTTTACCGTGTTTTTTTGTTTTCTTTCACTATATGGTTAATACACTTACTATAACATGCCAAACGAACCCCAAATTGTTTATTATTAATATATATATCCTTATCTAAGTCATTTGGCCGAACCTTAGATTTTTAGGAATAAAATAACAATTAATAATATTTTATTTTATTTAAAATCTATTTTGGGTCAATTTTGACACTATTTGATATATGATTTTTGTGAAAGTCATAACAGAATTATATGTTCGAACCAATTTGATTAAATCAACACTAATATATAATAGTAACCTAGAAAAGTAGTGGAATTCATAAAAAGTTTCAAATTATATTTATTTTGGTGTTTATAACATCAATTATGTCAATATTTCATTAATAAGATAATTTCTGCATCCTCATTGTGTCATAAATAAATTAAATTATTTGATGTCTAAAAATTACAAATAAAATACCATCATGTATTAAATATTTTTAGCTTTCTAATGAATATTTATAGTCGAATTTATCTTATGTATAACCCCATATTAAAAATGATTTACTTATTAAACTTTGATTTTAACTATTTTAACCCTTCTTTAAATAAATTAATAATAAATGTCCTAATCTAATCCAAGTGGGCCTAAATGGTCATATTTTAATCCTAAGTTTGTTTTTGGTCGAATTACACTTGTCCAATAGAATTAGGACATGTGTTAGGGTAATATTAATATCATATTTACCCTTAGTTACCCAATTTACTATTAACCGCGGTAAAAAAAGTAAAAAGTTACTATTCACCAAAAAATTATTTTTATCTCATTGAACCACATTTTACTTACTGATATCAACCGTGTCTGTCGGATTTTTGAAATTCCATTCACAGAAGCGGTAAAATTATGTTTTATGCAAAATTCAGTTTTTAACCTACCACTTAGTGGTTTCACTATTCATCAAAAATTGAAAGTTTTCAGAAAAATACCAAAATTTCACCCTAGGCTAATTTCGATATTCTGAGTCCAAAAATGAAGTCCATTTTGAAAAATAAAATTTATAAAATTTCAAAAAGTGGTTATTACTATTCATAACGGCTAGTTTTAATAGCATATTGTTGTTTAGTGAAACTCGGTATTGCGTACGACGCAAGCTATCGAGGAAGGTCGTGATTGCGTGTAAAGCAAGCCAAGCAAGTGTTGTGTAGAAAAAGATTCCTTTGATGATTATATAACATAAAAGTCTCGGGCGTTACATTCTACCCCCCTTAAAAAGAATTTCGCCCTCGAAATTCGTCACTTTGTAACAAACAGATGAGGATACTTCTCCCTCATCAAATCCTCAAGCTCCCATGTAGCTTCTTCAAGTTGGTGGTTCCTCCATAAAACTTTCACCAAGCGAGTGGTCTTGTTTCGTAGGACTTTTTCGCTACGATCCAGAATCTCTATCGGCTGTTCTTCATAAGAAAGATCTTGCTCCAGCGGTACAACTTCTGAGCTGAGTACATGTGAAGGATCTGGTATGTAATTTCTCAGGAGAGATACATGGAACACATCGTGAACTTGAGAGAGATTCGGTGGAAGCGCCAATCGGTAAGCTACCATCCCAACATGATCCAGTATTTCGAAAGGACCGATATATCTAGGGCTCAACTTCCCCTTCTTTCCAAATCTCATAACCCTCTTCCAGGGAGATATTCGTAAGAACACTTTATCGCCCACTTCAAACTCTAGGTCTTTTCTTCGGTTGTCGGCATAACTTTTCTGTCGACTCTGAGCTGCTCTTATGTGTTGTTGAATAGATCTGACCTTTTCTGCCATTTCATCAATGAGATCAGGTCCTAATAGCTTTCTTTCCCCAACTTCATACCAGCAAGTTGGAGTCCTGCATTTCTTTCCATAGAGAGCTTCATAAGGAGCCATCTGAATACTGGAGTGAAAGCTATTATTATAAGAAAATTCCACCAAAGGTAGGTGTTGATCCCAACCTCCTTTGAAATCCATAGAGCAAGCTCTCAACATATCTTCTAGGGTTTGAATTGTTCTCTCAGACTGACCGTCTGTCTGGGGATGATAAGCAGTGCTGAAACTCAACTCTGTATCCAGAGTATGCTGAAGACTTTGCCAGAACTTCGAGGTAAATCTCGGATCCCGATCAGATATAATAGAAAGTGGTACTCCATGTAATCTTACCACTTCCTTTACATATATCCTGGCAAGCTGATCTAGAGAGAAATCCTATCTAATAGCAATGAAGTGTGCAGACTTTGTAAGACGATCAACTATGACCCAGATAGCATTATTGCCTTTGGATGTTTTAGGAAGTCCTGTGACAAAGTCCATAGTGATGTTTTCCCATTTCCATTCGGGTATGGGTAATGGTTGTAACATCCCCTTAGACTTTTGTCTCTCAGCTTTAACTTGTTGACAAACCAAGCATCGAGAGACATATTCAGCAACATCTCTTTTCATGCCATCCCACCAGAAGTACTCTTTCAGGTCCCTATACATCTTCGTGCTTCCAGGATGAATAGAGAATGATGAACTATGAGCCTCATCCAGCAGCTCATTCTTTAATTCAGGGATGGGAGGAACGCAAACCCGATTCCTGAACTTTATTATCCCATCACAATCAAGGTTGAATTCAGGAACATTTCTCACCTTCTTTTGTAACTCGACATCTTCTTTTTGTGCCTCTTTAATCTTCACATGTATAGATGGTTGAACATTAATTTGAGAAAGATAAGATTTTTCCCCTTCCATTATAATTCCAAGATCCATCCTTTGTAAATCCATAAATATTGGATCTTTTGTGATCCTCATCATGGATAAACTAGCATGGTCTTGTCGACTTAATGCATCTGCCACCTTGTTTGCTTTCCGAGGGTGGTAATGGATTGAGCAGTCATAATCCTTAATCAGCTCCAACCATCTTCTTTGACGCATATTCAACTCCTTTTGTGTGAAAATATACTTTAAACTTTAATGATCAGTATAAATATCACACCTTTCACCATAAAGGTAATGCCTCCAAATCTTTAATGCAAAGATTACCGCAGCCAACTCCAAATCATGTGTTGGGTAATTTTGCTCATGGATTTTCAACTGTCGTGAGGCATAAGCTATCACCATATCATTTTGCATAAGAACACACCCCAATCCCTTCTTGGATGCATCACTGTAGATCACAAACCTTTCTCCACTACAAGGCAGTGTGAGCACAGGTGCACTGGATAACCTTCTTTTCAACTCCTTGAAATTCTCTTCACATTCCTCTGTCCAGAAAAACTTAACTCCCTTCCGAGTCAACTTGGTGATTGGATTAGATAATCATGAAAAATCTTTTACAAAACGTCGATAATATCCAGCCAAACCAAGAAAACTTCGGATCTCAGTTACTGTTGTTGGTCTCGACCATCTTTCGATAACCTCTGTTTTTGCTGGATCCACAGATATCCCCTCTTTTGAGATTATGTGACCCAAAAATGCAACTTTTTGAAGCCAAAATTCACACTTGGTAAATTTGGCATAAAGCTTCTCCTTTCTCAGGGTCTTCAATATAATTCTCAAGTGATCTTCATGCTCTTCCTTGCTCTTTGAATAGACAAGAATATCGTCTATAAAGACTACCACAAATTGATCAAGATAGTCTCTAAAGACTCTATTCATTAGATCCATGAAGATAGCAGGGGCATTAGTAAGACCAAACGGAATCACTATAAATTCATAGTGTCCATACCTTGTACGGAAAGCCGTCTTTGGTATATCCTCCCTTTTGACCCTTAATTGATGATACCCTGAACGAAGATCAATCTTGGAAAAGTATTGAGCTCCGCGTAGTTGGTCAAATAAGTCATCAATGCGTGGGAGAGGATATTTGTTCTTGATAGTGATCTTGTTAAGTTCTCTATAATCAATGCAGAGTCTCATTGATCCATCTTTCTTCTTAACAAATAGAACAGGTGCTCCCCAAGGTGACGCACTAGGGCGTATGAATCCCTTATCAAGATTCTCTTGGAGTTGCTTCTTCAATTCCTGCAACTCAATTGGGGCCATTCTATAAGGTGTCTTTGAAATAGGCAAAGAACCCGGTACGAGTTCTATTGAAAACACAACTTCACGATTTGGTGGAAGACCCGGTAATTCCTCCGGAAAGACATCATCAAACTCCCGTACAATGGGCATATTCTTAATCGTAAGTTTCTCTCCAACCATTTGAGATAAATAACCTTCATTTAGTGGAATCATGACCCATAAGATGGAAGGAATTTCCACTGGAAGGTTATGTTCATCCTTGCATTGATAGACGATCGTAGATTGATCTGGAATATGAAATGTGACTTCCCTTCTTTGGCAATTGATATGAGCTCCATGTAGAGAAAGCCAATCCATGCCAAGAATCACATCAAATTCCACTAAAGGAAGGATCACAAGATTTGCCGGAAGCACTTTCCCACAAACTTCGATCGGAGAAGAATTATAAACTTTTGATGCGATTGATGTGCCATTAGGTGTTGTCACAGCTAACTCAACATCTAATTGTTGAGGTAATACCTTGATACCCTTAGAAAATTTTTTAGAAATAAAAGAGTGGGTGGATCCAGAATCAAATAAAACATTTGCTACTTTAGAGTGGACGGTAAGTGTACCTTTCACCACATCGTTATCGTACTCCACCTCGCTGATAGAAATTGCATGTGACTTTCCTTTGTCTTTCGCCTTAAGATTTTGTTGACGTCGACCATCATCATCAACCCTTGGATTTGGGCATTGATTGGCATAATGCCCCATCTCCTTGCACTTGAAACATTGAAGTGTAGTAGAATCATTCTGTGTATCCCTTCCTTTGTTTGAATCATTAGACATCTTCTTCCCATTATCACGGCATTCAAATGCCCGATGACCTTCCTTTCCACATTTAAAACATTTACTTGTCCCTTTAAGACAACTCCCTCCATGTTTCTTTCCACACTTTGAGCATAAGGGAAAGTTCATCTTCTTTTCAGTGTGCTCTTTAGATTTTTCTTTGAATTCCATCTTCCTCTTCTTATCAAACCCATGTGACTGATGGGTTACTCCAATCTCCATCTCGACTTTGAGAGCACATCGAACGATTTCTTCATAGCTATTGAAGTCCCTTATGGCTAACGCCCTTCGAAGACTTGGTTTTAAGCCACTAAAGAATCGATCGATCTTACTCTCAGGTTGGATAATAATACCAGAAGCGTACCTTGCAAGTCTTGTAAAATTTGCTTCATAGGTACTAACAGATTCATCATCCCTTTGCTTAAGTTCAAGGAACTCTTTCTCCATCTTTGTTCGGAGAATACGAGGGAAGTACTTATTGAAAAATAAGTTCTTGAACTCGTCCCATTCCATAGACTCAATTTCATCCCTTTGCCTCGTATTCTTAACAAGATTCCACCATTGATCCGCATCTCCTTCCAAACGATATACTGCTAGGATGACTTTATCATGTTCAGAACATTGAAAAATTGAAAATATCTTTTCAGTAGTACTAATCCATTGTTCAGCAACTAATGGATCAGTAGACCCGCTGAAAGAAGGTGGACGCTGCCTCATGAAGGATTCAACAGAATTTTGCTCCCTCCTTTGCTCGTTTGGAAATCCTGCATGATTCATAGCTTGAGAAAGTTGTGTGAGCATGGCTACAAGATTTTGCATTCCAGCTCCCATATCGTTTGGTTGCTCAGGGGGACAATCATTGCATTGCCCATCGCATTCCGCATTAACACGGTTCCTTCGGGTTCCAGCCATTGACTAAAACCAAGAAGAATAATGTGAGCAACACTAATTATAATAGGAAACTACATGATTCAAGAATAAAATTTTCATGCTTAAGGTCTTATCCTAGGTTATTCATGGCCATTTCTAAGATTGTGTTCTATGCTTAGACTTATCCTTAGGGTTCTTACTAAGGCTTTCACATCCTAGTTTCCAAAGGTTGACTATACCTTTCCTCTGATACCAACTATAACGACCCATACTTTACATACATTTTTAATACTTCAAAATTGAAGCACGCTTATTACAACATATGAAAAAACCACAAAGGACCGTGTAGGTATAGTGTCTTTAGAAACTGGGAAACATAAACAACTGGTTCATAAATCTTCTACAGTGTCTCCCATTTATTTCATCATATCTAGGGTCCCTTTTAGCATATTCTACTTAATATCCATCTTCCTGACCTGGGGAAAAGAAAACATAACAGGGTGAGCTCAAATGCTCAGCAAGGGCAAATAAAGGAAATAAAAGTCATATCATATCTTTTTGAAAATCAAAACCTGCAAAAGAGATCATAATATCTTAACATGGAATAAATCATAGAAGTGAAAATGAGATCCCCATAATCATAACATAAAACTTGAAACTTTGTGGCATGCACACATAATCATGTAAAATCATTTCTTGTTAGTCATGACTCATTGCCAAGACTATCTTAGTGGACAAAGTCCCTTTCTGAACCGAGTTCACTCCTCGTTTCAGTCCTGTATCACTGAACCGAAATAACCTTCTGTTCCAGCCATGTCTATCTCATGAGATATAAAATCTTTACCCAATGCATTGGAGGGAGATATAGGTCCCACCCATCTTATAATGAATCCTTTCTTATGTGTGCCACATAATCATAAAACATACATCATCGCATAACACATGTAACAAAAATGGGATTCTTGAAACATCATGACATCATAAAATCATATAAGGCAAATGACTTCATAAAATTAATTCCCTCACAACATAATCAAATCAATGTAATTAAAGGGATAAAAACAGAACCCTTTATTATCTTAGATGGAAAATAATTTTGATAAAACACTTGAACTCCATTCTTGAGGAAAATATCCTTTCTTTTTCAAAAAAACTTTTCTTTTCTTAACATGTCATACAATTATAAACTAAAAGAAGTTGATTAAAAATAAACTTGAAAACTTTTAAAGGAAGCTTCTTGGAAATAATGTTTTAAAAATCCATTCATGCCGTATAAGTTAAAAAAAACATTCTTCGTACTTTTGTCGGAAAAGTCAAAAAGTACCTCGTACGGAAAAACGACAAAAGATTCCTTTCATATTCTTTACTAAAAACTCACCTAAGGGTAAAATTGGATTTAAACCATTTCAAGTGGATGGAAACAATATTTCATATTGAGGGAACATGGATGTGGATGATAAAATACACCCCAGTAAATACTTACGAATAAACAATCTCGGATAAAAATGAGATTGTGATATTTCCCTTACCTTAGGTCCGATTTGCCTTGTATGTGTCCGAAGCTCCTGTATAATGGTTTAAATAATGTTATTGACTTATTCCAGAATCATACATATTGATATGATATCATATATGGTCATATTCTTAGCTTCTTGTTAGTAATATTTCATTGTTACTTGTTACTCGGGTCTTTATTGCCTTTTGTTCTTATGCGTGTTTTGCCGAATAAATTCTTATTCTTCTTTCAAGGATATAGATACCTTATCTCCAGAATGGTATTAGTGTAACATATATCATATTTATTCATTCAATTCATTTATATAATTACTATGTAATGATGATCATGTAGAACGAGTCGCATCACATCGTGGAGACGGTATTCCGTACGTACGCACGAGTGATGATATCGTTCCTATGATCGTGGAAATGTATTGGAGTATATATATATTATTTCAGTATCAATATTTCATTATAATAATAATAAATAGTTACTAATTACACTATTATACTCATCCTTGTAAAGTGATGGTGGAATATAGATTACACCACGGCGTGGAGACGGTATTCCGTACGTACGCACGCGCGGTGATTTCATTTTTCCGTAGGATGGATAGAAGGTGAATTAGGGTTGTTTCATATTTATAATAACATATCAGTATGTAAGTAATACTGATGTTATTACTTCATCATGAAACAACTAAATAAGAAGAAGTTGAAGAAGAAAGAAATTGAAAAGATCGGTAATGGATATTACCTTTCTTTGGAACGCCTCTTTGAATCCTCCACTTAAGGAACTAAGAGTGGTCTTTGGAGAAGAACAGGACCTCTAGGACTATTCTAGGGAAGTTTAGAGGATAAAATGGCAGGGGTTGGCTGAGATTGAGTGCTCAATTTGGTGTGAGGAGGAGGGGGAGGAGGTGCCCTTTTATAAGGGAGGAGAGGGGCACCTTAGGAATATCTCAAAATATTATTTTATATTAAAGTCAAAATCGGTTTATAATGGTTCCAAAGGGTCTTATTTCGAAGGTAAAGTGGGGAAGGGTCGAAATCCTATCAACCAATAGGATTTAGACAAGTTTAGGTTATTATTTTAACCTTATCAATTAGATTTAACTCTAAGTTAAATAATTTAACTTTTACCGTGTCTTTTTGTTTTCTTTCACTATATGGTTAATACACTTACTATAACATGCCAAACGAACCCCAAATTGTTTATTATTAATATATATATCCTTATCTAAGTCATTTGGTCGAACCTTATATTTTTAGGAATAAAATAACAATTAATAATATAATATTTGATTTAAAAACTATTTTGGGTCAATTTTGACACTATTTGATATATGATTTTTGTGAAAGTCATAACAGAATTATATGTTCGAACCAAGTTGATTAAATCAACACTAATATATAATAGTAACCTAGAAAAGTAGTGGAATTCATAAAAAGTTTCAAATTATATTTATTTTGGTGTTTATAACATCAATTATGTCAATATTTCATTAATAAGATAATTACTGCATCATCATTGTGTCATAAATAAATTAAATTACTTGATGTCTAAAAATTACAAATAAAATACCATCATGTAGTAAATCTTTTTAGCTTTCTAATGAATATTTATAGTCTAATTTATCTTATGTATAACCCCATATTAAAAATTATTTACTTATTAAACGTTGATTTTAACTATTTTAACCCTTCTTTAAATAAATTAATAATAAATGTCCTAATCTAATCCAAGTGGGCCTAAATGGTCATATTTTATTCCTAAGTTTGTTTTTGGTCGAATTACACTTGTCCAATAGAATTAGGACATGTGTTATGGTAATATTAATATCATATTTACCCTTAGTTACCCAATTTACTATTAACCGCGGTAAAAAAAGTAAAAAGTTACTATTCACCAAAAAATTATTTTTATCTCATTGAACCACATTTTACTTACTGATATCAACCGTGTCTGTCGGATTTTTGAAATTCCATTCACAGAAGCGGTAAAATTATGTTTTATGCAAAATTCAGTTTTTAACCTACCACTTAGTGGTTTCACTATTCATCAAAAATTGAAAGTTTTCAGAAAAATACCAAAATTTCACCCTAGGCTAATTTCGATATTCTGAGTCCAAAAATGAAGTCCATTTTGAAAAATAAAATTTATAAAATTTCAAAAAGTGGTTATTACTATTCATAACGGCTAGTTTTAATAGCATATTGTTGTTTAGTGAAACTCGGTATTGCGTACGACGCAAGCTATCGAGGAAGGTCGCGATTGCGTGTAAAGCAAGCCAAGCAAGTGTTGTGTAGAAAAAGATTCCTTTGATGATTATATAACATAAAATTATCGGGCGTTACATTCTACCCCCCTTAAAAAGAATTTCGCCCTCGAAATTCGTCACTTTGTAACAAACAGATGAGGATACTTCTCCCTCATCAAATCCTCAAGCTCCCATGTAGCTTCTTCAAGTTGGTGGTTCCTCCATAAAACTTTCACCAAGCGAGTGGTCTTGTTTCGTAGGACTTTTTCGCTACGATCCAGAATCTCTATCGGCTGTTCTTCATAAGAAAGATCTTGCTCCAGCGGTACAACTTCTGAGCTGAGTACATGTGAAGGATCTGGTATGTACTTTCTCAGGAGAGATACATGGAACACATCGTGAACTTGAGAGAGATTCGGTGGAAGCGCCAATCGGTAAGCTACCTTCCCAACACGATCCAGTATTTCGAAAGGACCGATATATCTAGGGCTCAACTTCCCCTTCTTTCCAAATCTCATAACCCTCTTCCAGGGAGATATTCGTAAAAACACTTTATCGCCCACTTCAAACTCTAGGTCTTTTCTTCGGTTGTCGGAATAACTTTTCTGTCGACTCTGAGCTGCTCTTATGTGTTGTTGAATAGATCTGACCTTTTCTGCCATTTCATCAACGAGATCAGGTCCTAATAGCTTTCTTTCCCCAACTTCATCCCAGCAAGTTGGAGTCCTGCATTTCTTTCCATAGAGAGCTTCATAAGGAGCCATCTGAATACTGGAGTGAAAGCTATTATTATAAGAAAATTCCACCAAAGGTAGGTGTTGATCCCAACCTCCTTTGAAATCCATAGAGCAAGCTCTCAACATATCTTCTAGGGTTTGAATTGTTCTCTCAGACAGACCGTCTGTCTGGGGATGATAAGCAGTGCTGAAACTCAACTCTGTATCCAGAGTATGCTGAAGACTTTGCCAGAACTTCGAGGTAAATCTCGGATCCCGATCAGATATAATAGAAAGTGGTACTCCATGTAATCTTACCACTTCCTTTACATATATCCTGGAAAGCTGATCTAGAGAGAAATCCTCTCTAATAGCAATGAAGTGTGCAGACTTTGTAAGACGATCAACTATGACCCAGATAGCATTATTGCCTTTGGATGTTTTAGGAAGTCCTGTGACAAAGTCCATAGTGATGTTTTCCCATTTCCATTCGGGTATGGGTAATGGTTGTAACATCCCCTTAGACTTCTGTCTCTCAGCTTTAACTTGTTGACAAACCAAGCATCGAGAGACGTATTCAGCAACATCTCTTTTCATGCCATCCCACCAGAAGTAATCTTTCAGGTCCCTATACATCTTCGTGCTTCCAGGATGAATAGAGAATGATGAACTATGAGCCTCATCCAGCAGCTCATTCTTTAATTCAGGGATGGGAGGAACGCAAACCCGATTCCTGAACTTTATTATCCCATCACAATCAAGGTTGAATTCAGGAACATTTCTCACCTTCTTTTGTTACTCGACATCTTCTTTCTGTGCCTCTTTAATCTTCACATGTATAGATGGTTGAACATTAATTTGAGAAAGATAAGATTTTTCCCCTTCCATTATAATTCCAAGATCCATAGGGACTGATTATTGGGATTCCATTTATAGGACACCTTAGATGGCCTCCTTCATCATTAGAAATTTTTAACGGTCATGGTACAATTCTCAAGACCCATTATATAGTTCAACATTTATGGGAACAATATTCCATAAAAATGAATACTTGATAATCATATTTAAATTAAATTCATGATGTTAATTAATTAAAAAAATGGAACAAAAATCATAAAAATCTCAATTTTACATTCACTAATTCTAGTTTCATAACATTTTATAAACCATTTAATTTCAATACTATTTTTATACTTTAAGATTAGTTCACCCATTTTATAATTTAATGAAGTAGGTTTGGATGAGCTAGGGAACCTATAGGCACCGAATCCCTGCATAGTTATTTAATTTATTTCACACATCTCCAAAACTAATATATAAATTCAAACTAAATTTTTACATTCATGAAGTGTGTTATACCTTTGACACAAATGGTGGTGGCCCATTGAATATATATCACTCTTTTCTTGGGAAACTATTGAACTATGGTACTTAAGAAGATATTCATGTTCACATCTTATTGGGATATTTTTTTTTTCTATCATTTATTTTCCTAAATTCTTCCTGGATGTCATCCAATCTGACACCCTACCATGCTCATGGCAAGTCCTGATGGGTGTTCACATTTCCGATCGGCTAGAAACTATAATTTTGGTACCATCAAAGGCCTTTTGGGAATTAAATATCCTATGATTAATATCCAAAAAAAATTTGACATTATGAGACACCATACCAAGATCTATAAGAATTAACAATATGGGTACAACAATTATTGTTAATAATTTGACATATTTTACGAAAAAAACAAAAACAAGTAAGGCAAACTATCTAGGCCATAACAGTAAAACTATTAATGTGACCTTAGGTTCATCACCCTCAAGCCACCTCCACCAACACCCATATGTGAAAAACACAAGGAACTGGATCCACCATCACAACCATGGAACATGTTTTCTTTACCATGGTAACATAGAACAAAGTATACATACTCCTATGGGTGTATATAGAGAATGAGACAAGGCCTAGGAAGATTCCTTGATATAGAGATTCCATGAAATAAAAATACTTTAACATCATAAGAACATCAAATCCATTTTAAAACATACTTTTTTTCCACTTTAAAAATATATAGAACACATCTAATAATCAAAACATACAAGAATAAAAGAAACTCATCTCATTCCCATGGAAATCTCATATTTAAAAAATAATAACCTCAAACCCATTTGTTTTTTTCACCTGAAAATAATTTAAATAACACAATCCAATGTAAAATAAATCATTCTAAATTCATTTAATAATGATAAAATATGTAATCACCTTCCTAATTTTTGGAATCTTTCATAATTTCATAAATAACCACAAAAAAATTCAAGTAACCCCTATAAAGGTACTATTAAACCATGAACATAAAATTTTTATCAAAAAAAAAATATTGAAACTTTATTAGATCTACCAGTTAATTAATTAAATTTTAACCCTATATATAGGAAAGATAAACCCTGAAAGAATAATGATATAAAAAGTGAAGTTTAATACATGATGTTTCCTTGAAAATTAAACAGAAACAAACATCTGAATTTGCGGTCCAAGGGTTATAGGAGGAGTGGGAGAGGTTTGTAGGGATAAAAATCCTAAGTGAGAGGGAAAATGGGTTGAATTAGATTTTTATTTATAAATGATAAAAGGAAATTTTTTGAATTTTTAATGACCTGGATAGGCCGCTCTATTGTATTAAATGTTTTTCCGAACAATGTGGAAATCATGTTGACTCTAATTTTCATGTGGAAACTGGCAGCATGGTTCCAATGGGAGTGCTCACCTTGTGCAGCATCGTTGGTTCAACTATCAAGGGAGTGTGATTTATATTAGAACAGATAATTATTTCCCCTAAGAATACACCAACTGTGTTCCACCTATTGTTTCTCAAGAAAAAAAAAATTTCACATACATTTCCTGGGGAACCAAAAGATAAATATCATACCCAAAATAAATAAAATTAACATCTCAAAATAAAATCACCAATGTGAAAATTATTTCAACCATTGAAAAATTCAATATCTATAGATTCAACTACCTATATGATAGGAGAAAAAATTTATTCTAAAAAATAACCTGATACTTCTACTCCCACATTCCATTCCCATAATTAATATTCTACCAGTGAACATAGACCAACTATATGGACTTCCCATGAAGTGAATTCTCCTAGTAATTCACAATCCTCACTGGCTTCTCTAGCATAGAAAAGTATAATTACAACACTAAATCATCCCAATTAAATACATTAGACAGATCCATATTATCCTTGTTTAACTTAGAGAAATGGAAAAGGTCATGAATTATCACCCAATGCAAAGCAAAATGCAAATATTATTCTCTTTCAACATGTCCCTTGGTAACCTCAGAAGGTTAAACATATCTAATATGTACCGTCCCTTTCCTACAATGTAGATATTGAACCAAGTGAGGTTCCACTATAAGAAACACATGGTCACCAACATTGAATTTTAAGTCCTAACACCACTGATAAACATTAGAGTTATGGATAGTTTGGGATATCAATAAACACTTTCTGATCAACATGACTTAGTTAGACATCTCATACAAAAATCATGTTCCCTAAAATGATATAACTCCCCCCTCTTCAAAGAATAATGGGTAACTTCCTGGGTGACCACAGGGAAACATAATGTGAGCAATTTTAAAAGAGAATTAGTAATAATAATTATATAAAAACTCATCCAACCCCAAATTTATATCTCATTATCCGTTAAAATCCCCCACACATTCTCAGAGCATAACATCCAATACATTATTCACCAATTCCATTTGAATATCCATATGATGATGGTATCTCATGTTCATCATGATTTGTGACCCCATTCTTTTTTAATGGCCATCCCAAAACCATGAGGTAGAACATTATCCCATTCAGTAACCTTTGATTAAGGAAAACCATGATGACACTTTATATTATGAACATACAACTGACCCAACTCATTCACATTATATGAATCCTAGATTAGAATGAAATGAGAGAATTGATTCAGATTGTTAATCACTACACAAATGGAAGTCCTTCCTCAAGGTGTATGCGGTATGATGACAATAAAAT
The DNA here is from genome assembly GCA_963277665.1 of Viscum album. Classification (NCBI taxonomy): domain Eukaryota; kingdom Viridiplantae; phylum Streptophyta; class Magnoliopsida; order Santalales; family Viscaceae; genus Viscum; species Viscum album. The sequence goes on from OY728146.1 coordinate 554,449,797, forward strand.
CAATGGAGGCCTTATCACACAACCATGTAGGAATTGGTAATGGATGAAGAAAAAGTGGATTTTGATTAATTCTCTTATATAACTTTTATAAATATATAACACTTGATACGAAATCATAAACATATTGCCTCAAACATGGAAAATATAATTGAAGATAAACTTCATTAAAAAAAATTTATAAACCAGAATAATAAACCAATGAGATTCATGGATATCATGAATCCAAGACATTTAAAATTAAAATGGAAGCAAAAAGTGACCATTGAGATATAATAAAACTTCAAGATACAGCGACTCTCACTAGACTTATCCCCATAATTACAGAACATCGTAAAATGTTAGAATAAGTCCTTACACTTCTTCTCATGAAAAAATAACTCCAAAAGAAAATGTGTCTGCTAAAAACATTAAATGAATGCACATCATCTAATATAATTTCTCTCCAGATGAATTTTCTAAAAAATACCAATCAAATCCCACAAATAACATGACTTTTTCAACACATTCCCCTATACATTCCAGGTCAAACCATCTACTACCATATTAAGTTTTCTCATGGTATATATAATATCCACATCGAACCCCTAAAGGTAATCATCCTAATGATGCACCCTTATATTCATATCATTTTAGGATAATATGTATGAAAAATTACTATGATCTGAATAATCCAAAAAATTCTCCCAACAATGATTATGGTGTCACATATTTAAGGGATTCATCACTGCCGTAAACTCCAAGTCCTTGTTGGGTAATTAATTTCATGTGGTTAGAGGTCAGAAATACCATACCCTACCACATTCTCATATTGCATTATCACACACCCTAGACCCATACCAGTAGAATTAATATATACAACATATCTCTTTCTTGATTCTATAGAGATCAAAATTGTTGCTCATGTAAAACACAACATATCTTCCTCCAAATATGATTGTCATTATAGTAACCACATAAACATACCATCATTATGGGTATGCATAGTCATGGGTGACTAAAGTTGAGATAAATCCCAAAACCCCAACTTGTAACATCGTATCTAGAGAAATGAATCAATTAGTCATGAGAGCATTATTTCACTGTTACCATTACATTAACACAGTAATCATATCTATATCCACTAAAACTACTTTTTATATGACCACATTACCTAGAAACACCACCTCCCCGGTCCATAATGATCACATGGAAGCCATCACTTTAAAATGATAATCTGAATGAATTCCCAAAAAATCATCAAATTTCAGTCAAAATAATCATTAGTCCCTATGTAATCCAGGATGCCATCCAGGAATACCCAGATGAAGGAATCAAGATCCTATTGGAACACCTTATTCAAATGTTCCATAAATGCCTTCGGATTATTTTTCAACCAGAGGGGAATCCTTAAAAATTCAATGTTGATGTACCTTATTTTTAATTATATATTAGGGAAATTTTCCTTTCTAACTTGGACTAGGTGATATCTGGAACACAAATCAAACTTGGAAAACAATATCTACCCTTTAAGAGAACCGAAAAAGTCTTTTATTCTAGGAAAGGGTCAATTATTCTTGATATTTATAATATTTAGTTTCTAGCAATTAATACACAACCAGAGAGATTCACCATACTTCTTAGAGACTATAATAGGGGTTACCATTATTGAGACTATTTGTTGAATTAATCCTTTCGATTCAGAATCTTCCTGCGATTTATTTAATTCTCATAACTCAAAAGGGGCCATACGATCTGAGAGAAGTGATATATTTTGTGTCTGTGGTGCCAAATTATTGGTGAACTACATGTCCTACTCCATGGTAAAAAAGACATTTGAAAATAATTCTAGAACTCATCCACCATAGGAGGTACATCACATTACAAATAACACAATTTTCCTCCAACATATGAGATAAGATAAAAAATTATGTATCCTAATAATATAATTGGGGGACTAGGAAATCTTGATCTATGATATCATTCACCCAGAACAACATGGGTATCATAATTAGGTGTATAAAAACTCACTGATTGCAATCTATTTTCACCTAAAAACACAACATCCAATACATAGAGATTATTATGTAAAAGAGATCCACCTCCAAAACATGGAAATCCAATTACATACCGACCCATGATACAATGAGTGAACATGACAGACACATAAAATGTTTCACGTGCTTCTTAGCAAGCAACATCAACAGTTCCATTTTATTGGTCATGATATAAGTTGATACTTTCATCGCATCCATGATATAGAAATAAATAAAAGAAATTGTGGAGCCCATATTATGTAATGAAAAAATGACAGTGAAATTAGAATGGTACATAAACTATCATAGGTCTTACATCTCATTTTCCTAGTGCTTCATCCAGAGAATAAATATACATTTTATCTGAATATGCCTCAAAAAATTTAGTAATAGTAGTTCTAATTAAGGATGACTATTACCTAAAAATGATTCTTATGGACCAACATAACCATGAAAACCAGAAATCAATGTCCAGGATGTCTATGACTGGGCTGACATCGCAATGGGTGCCACTGAACCTTCTATAATCTAAAATAAGAATGCTTCCCTTCAAAAAAGACTTCATGTTCCCCAAATTTCGTTATAAATGGAATGGTATAGGTGGAGTTTAATGCATAGAAAATATATAACAAACCTCCCCACACTAATGTCATAGGACTGATCTAGAATCTAAAGCCAAAAATATGAATTTTGGGAATGGATGTGATGAACCATGTCCTCCCTTGTTATCCTACTAGTACAAATTCCTCGTACTTTTCGATGAACTGCCACTACCTTTTCCACTACCGATGCTACTATTGAGATAACTGAGATTCCATTGTGATTAATATTCATTATCAATTCCTGATAAACCAATATATAATAAGTTTTCAACATGAATAAGAATACATGGTAATATATATATTATCAAAAACCCAATTCAATCTATTTACCCTTTATCTCCTCATTAGAAACGACTTCCACATGAAACAGATCTAACAGAGAAAAATTATTATCATATTCCATCGCATTCTGATCACCATGGTGAAAATCTAAAATATCACAAGTATGGGAGATGGTGAAGGTCTCTATGTTATTATTCTCATTGAATATGACCTAGAATTATATCCAACACGTTTGATCTATCTTTTCATTTCAAACTGTTGAATCTCACCACCCACAACTAGAAACATCCAACCAGAACAAATCAAACATCCTTCTGATCATCTTAAGAGTTTCATTAAACATTGATATCCACTATAATTTCTAATTAAAATCATCTTATTCTTGGTTTTTCCTCATTCAATTGATTGAACGAAGATTTTTCTTGAGGAACTCCTGACGATTTTCCTATCTTGGACCCAGTCAAGATTCCCCAATATGAGAAGTACTAGACCTTTCTCCTAAATCCAAATCATGGATAGCATGTACCATATAATCAACTATTTAATGGTCAAATGGAGTGTGGTAACTCTCTTTGGCCACATCACTTTCTTTAAGAGGATGTCTCAAGGGAGTAATGATGTTATATCAAGAAAAAATCAAAATTAAAATACAATAAATACACAATTCTGAAATGTTTCAGTAATAAATAATTTAAAACCCTTTATTAAACCATAACAAACACAAAAACATGATCAACCACTCCCCCCCAACTGGAGTCCATGCATAGATTGTAGCCTATTTATCACAACCTGGGAAGAATCCAAATACAATTCCATAATCCGTTGGAATCATAGGATATATTACATGTTGTGCTCTCTAGAAACCCCACTAGAAGCTAGATTCTTAGGCCTTGGAAATCCCAGCTCCAATCATTCATGGCTCCCCCAAATATCATGAACCAATAGAAAGGTAAAACCCATATCTGAAAAAATTTTATCATGAACCAGGATGGGATTCCATCCAACCAAACACCCAATAGAAAATGTGGAATGATCAAAACCATGTTCAGAAACCTCATGGGATAGAAAATAGTTCCTCGGTAACATCAATGCACTTTTTGGTAAAAAAATAACCCATTATGAATATCATAAAATTAATGATCAAAGTGAGGCATCATAAAAATATCAACATACAATACCAAAATAGGTGCAACAATTCAATTTAAATAATTTATTTTTTTTAGGAAAAAACACCAAAATATTGTGGGGAACCAAATATACCACAACCTAGAAACTTACTATGTGAATTGACTACCTTTACCCTCAAGACACCTCCTCCACAACCTGTAATAGAAAAACTATATAAACCAGAGCCACAACCACCATGGAAAATATTCCATTTACCCATTTCATACATAAAAAAGTAAACATACACCCAATAGTGTAGGTATAGTTTGATAAAATTCCCAATAGGATGACCCCCAAAATATATTCTCGGCCAAACCCAAATATGAAAAATTAGATTTTATGTTTTTATGATTGAAAATAGAAATATTTGTAATAAAAAATTTTAATGATTTTATTTTAAAGAATTATTCTCTAAAATATGACATAAGTGTAACATAAAAATATGCCAACTATGTAAAAAATAACAAGAGATCCCCACATATTATGAAATATATAAATAAATTATCACAAAAGGATCAATAATAACCAGGTATCTTAGTTAAACATGAATAGAAAAAATAACCCACAACATACACATGCACATGCCACTATAATGGAATTTATACAATGTTATAGTGGTATCAAATCATTATCATAGTTTATTAAATGTTGTTTATTCAATCATGGTAGAAAAAACTGAGCCTCATCCATGGAAATTCAAATAGCAAACTAGTCCAAATACACCCACCTTTTGACCTAGGATTCCCTTTTGGTTCAATTTTTAATTTATATTCCACATACATCATTACTATCAAACACATGAATCAATCATCATGAATACACATGAAAACCCATCACATTTCTTATTCCCATTTTTTTTCAATGTCACACACCCCAAATCATTTTTAAAACATGATTTGAACATATTATGCAATTTGTAGACTACATTTAAGGAAAACAACTTTAAATCACACATGAATCACAACACATTTCATTTGAAATACAATATTGTCAAACATACACTCCTCAAATACTTTTCAAAAAACTATAAACCATTAAAAAATCCCATAGAAAAACATCACATATTTATGAAATCATAAAACAACCATCTAATAATGATAACACATGGAATCACCATCCTCAGGTTTGTAAACTTTTAAATCAAGTGGAAAACCTAAAACATGGAACAATGAAAACCTATAAAGGTATAATTGAACTATTAAGATAAATATGTCACTGAAAAACAAATATTAAATCTTAATTGGTCATCCAATCAATAGGAGAAAAAAGAACTCAATAAAGAGAGACTAATAACCAAGAAGAAAAAAATAAAAGAAAAGTGAATAGACGTCAATGATGAATATGTGAATATTATACAACAATAATACCACAAATTTATTTTTACAATATTGAAATCAAGATTAGGAAAGGATATTTGGGATGAAAAATCATAGTTTTAAGGGAAAAGGGTTTAATTTTGTTAAATATTTATGAGGGAAAATGGTAAATGTTTTATTTTAAATAAACTAGAAGGATACACAGTTTTCCAGAATGGTTTTCTAAAATGGTTTTATAAACTATGTGGAAACAATGAATTATTATATTCCCATGAGAATACAAGGTGTACAGTTTCTTGTGGGATGGGAACATGCATAAGTGGATAACTGTGCAAATTTGATAGTTACACTATACAGGTCACACAGTTTCGCCTGTATTGGAACATGGCTTCCCCAAACTGTAATCCAACTCTGACCCAACATTTATAGATTAAAAAAACTATATTTTCTAAAAAAAATATCATGTAATCAATTGTATAAAAATAGGACTCATATTAATGAGATCAATTCCTCAAATTAATATCATGCTTATGACATTCTGGTGTATGAGAATTCAGAAAGAAGGACTATTGTTCTAACCATGATGCTCATGTAGTTATCCCTTGGGACCATTTTTCTCTTTTTTATCCACTTATTTCTTAAAATTCTCCCCATTTATATTGTAGAAACATTTTACATTATTGCGATGGTTTATAGTTTTTTTGGCCATTTTAATTCAGTTATTATCATATCTTTCACAATTTTTTCATTTACTAATATGGATTTCACTTATGTTTTTTTTATTTTCACATCATATACCTTTATAAAACTCCGAACATGAGGATATATGATCACCACCATATCACATTTATACACTCACTAATAGTGGAAATCAACTTGCATATTGTGAGGTTCTCTAGAGGCTATGTAGGGATTGGTAAGACTACTTTTTTAGTGTTTAATAAGTCTGAAATGATACAATGCTGTATGAGAGACTTATTTTTTCATTTGTCTTATTATTTATGTATATTATACTAGAAAATAGTATTGCTTCTATGCTTGATAAGTAGTCGTTCTTGGGATTCATCATCCCATATATAGTGAAAGGTTTGAGTGGCCAAGGACATGACACTTTTTCATGATGATCATTAATACAATTTCTTAGGAATTCACCTAGAGTGATTGGTGTACATTCCAAAGAATATTGTTTATATGGTATTTAATGAAATTTCCATTTTATTTTTATATAATAGAATAATCATTTCATGTATCTTTATAGTCACATATAAATCAACATTACATGCATATTCTATTCCATCCTGACTGCATTATTAGTCTATATGAAAAGTTATGATGTGTTTGGTGTGTTATTCTCCTTCCTATTATATACCATGCTAGGAATTTTTAGCGACATGTTTAGATTTATGAATGAATTGTATTTTAATAACTAGTTTTTAATATAACATTTTTTAACCGATCCTTTTCCCTAAAAAGCATGATTCTGGGAATTTATTATCTTGCTTCACATACATGTTAGGGATGAGTGATTTCTTCTTATATAGTAGTAATCACTACATAATTATCTTTCTTATTTATTATTTTAGCCAGTATGATTTCCTACCATATATAGGTATCTAATTAATGTTCTTGTTTTTAATTTATATACATATATTCCCATTTAGCATGGACTGATGGAATAATAATTTATTATTAGCATAAACTCCATTTTAAGGGAACATTGGAATGAATGTTGAAAAAAAGACCAAAAACAATCATTCATCCACGATCAAATAGTTAAAATCCAAAACATCACTCAAGACTATAATGATATTCCCCAACCTAGGATTTAAAAGATTAAGAACAACATCCACCTTCTAATTGTTTCCTAGCGTGTTCTCCTGTGCATGAATTCATAGGGCTAGGACGGATGGAAATTTCATACCCAATCAAACATTTGAATCTGGATAGCAATGAGATGTAAAAATTATCATCTATGAACTGCATTTGGTTTATCCCTTAAAGGTGAAAAAATTTCCAGTCCCTCCAACTATGAACCACATGACACAATTCAATAACAACAACAAAAAGCAATCCATAATGAAAAAAGTCATCCCTGACCAACATCACATGAATATTGTGGATGGACCCCCATGCTCAATGTCACTCCTACCTCCACTACAACCACTGACAAAGCAAAACAAAGTGAAGTAGTGTGGGATGGATGGGTGGAATATGAGATATCAACACACCAATCCAATAGAACTCCCATAATCAAAGCCATAAAAACAAAATGAAATACCATTGAAATTGACCCTACGGTTGATCTGTAGAAAAAAAACAAATTCAAAATTAGCAAATATCGTCCCCCTCTAAGCCATTTCGAAGACACCACCACACCCCAATAGATGATGAAGTCAGAAACACACTGGAGTCGAGGCTGAGATGTGTTGATGCCCGGTTGAGCTGTTTCCAAGAGGCACCGATGCTAGGTCCTGCTCTTTTCAGAGAAAACACCAAGTTACAGGACAAAGTGGAAATACCAGAGCTGGTGGAAGCCACTACGACACAAACCCAATATAGGGGATGTGATGCGAATATACACCATTCTACGCTAGAGGAGGGAAGAAGGCAGCTTTGATGAGAAACACTAGCCCTGCATGAGATGTTAGTGCTACTGCTCAGAGGATTTCCTATTTAGCTTATGATGAAACATGTTAGTTATTGTAAAAGGGAAGTCAATCTACCACTTTTGATGTATATGGATTATTTATAGATTTGAAATTGAAAAATGTTATAATATAACAAGTTTATTATAAACATTATATACCTTAATTATATTTCACAAATGGTTAGGATGTTGATTCCTCATTTTGATCCACGATTAACATATTGTCATAATATTAGAGCCACCTATAACTTGTAATGTGTATGTGAACATTATAAATTCAGACGTGGTAACCCATATAACTGAACAATATATTATAAATATTCCACATAAATTCTAACATTTAAATATTAATTATTTGGCCCTTAAATGAAAAAGTTTTCATTATAGGGTCAGGTACCTTAATTAATTATAGAATATGAAACATATGAAAAAATTTATTAAATTCCCATCAAAACTAAATTAGTTCATTAGTGGCATGATGTTTATGTAATGAACTTCTATTAGTGGTTTTATAAAATAAATTCTTAAACTATTTGGGTTGTTTAGTAGAACCAAATATACAATTATGGGTCCCTATAAGGTCTCTTTTTCTGTATCCATTAGTTCTTAACTAAATCTTGTTGTGCTTATGATATATATTGAGGTTCTTTTAAATTTCATGTGGCATCCAATATGGGTTTTTATTAAAACATATGACTGAAACAATGTTAATATATTTATTTCATTAATTAAAGTCATTATACATACTTTTTATATATATTAAAATATGTTGAAATAGTTAATTAATATACTAATTAAACCCATAAGGTTGTTTTCCTTTGTAGATTTCAATTGAAATTTTCATTAAAAAAGCCATCTTTGAAGCCTTATGAATAAATAAATTTTGTTTTTATTATGTTTTTATATAAATAATGACATATCTATGGTGGGATGTTGGATAAATAAATAAATACTAAAGAACATTAAAAATACCTTGCATGCATTCCTTACAGAAATTTTTAAATATGTGTTTTGTTATTTCCAATCTTAATGGGGGTATTGTTCATATTAGAAATTTATCCATGAATTATTTAATTAATTAATTGAGTTTTTTCGCAATAAATTAAATGGAACATTAAGTGGTGTTTTAGATTCATCCCTTGTGGAAGGGAGATAACTGAATTTTCCTATGTGTTTCCTTGAAAGAGTAATGTTACAATTATATGTCGGCCCCTTCTCAATTATCCAAAAAAATGTTTATAGACCTCTATCCTAGTGACATTTTATATGAGTGATCCTCATATGGGGTAAATGTTTCATGACTATTTATGGGGCTAGAAAGTTTTATTTATCACCCTTAGATATTAAAAATCCATAATATGTATTTTGATGTTTATTAGGAATGGAACAGTTCTAGTTTTATCTATCCCTTGTGGGAATTATTATTCTTAAATGAAAATTGAGATGATAGGTGGTCCTTGGGTGAGGTGACCCATCATTATATGTGTGAGAATCAGGTAATTATAATTTTTACTTTTTTCAGAATATATTGGGTATGGTCGACCTCATTGAAAATTGTGTGAGTTTTCTTACTACCCTCTAGTGAGGGTTAACTCAACACATTTCCAGTTATGTTTACAGTCATATGGGGTAATATGGTTTTGGGTTCAATAATTTTCATATCATCAGATACATGAATATATATTGATGTTATTCATGTTGATAGTATGAAGGATTTCTTGTTTGTCATGTAAACCCTCATATAATATGCATTTATACACGCATTAAACATTGGGTGATAAAATGACATAACAAATAGTTGGGTTCATTGGTTCTCATTTATACATTGAGTTGTGGGGCATTGTTTGTAGGTTATCTTTGGGGTTGAGTGTCATAACATTAAGTAATTTAGTTGTCCTAAGTGTTACGGATGATGTGTTATGGATTACTGGGTGTTGACATGACAATCTGTACATTTGAGAATTCATTCAAAATGCTTTATTTCATGGCAAAAATAGACATCACATGTGAAGAGTGACACAAATACGGGTTGACTGAAACTATCCTAGATTACATGTAAGCATCTGGTTTTCCATAGTTTTTGTTTTAAAAATCCCAAAATCATGTTTTGAATTTCCTATCTATTGAATGAATATATAGACCCTCCTATTGTGGGTGGAATCATGGCGAACATGTTAGACATGTCCATTCATGTAGAGTGGAATAACAAGAAATTTTTTGAAAATGTTTATTTCATTTGAAATGACCAAGTGAGAAATAACATATCATTTTTAGTCAGTTATTTCGAGGAACCAAGATGATGAAAGTTTTATTTATGTAGAAACCCATCATAATCACCATCAGTCAGGGTTATAATTTTCTAGTTGCTCTCGAGTGACTATGTAGTTCCTCACATGGTTTTAAATGGTGATATGTTAAAGGAAATGAATCGGTAGGTGATTCTTATTTTCTCCGAAGGAAGTCATCCTGAGAGGTTTGGATGAATTTTTATAATGTGATATGTTATGGTTTTTTAAATACGGTTCTCATCACCTCATCTAGGATGTGTATGGGAAATATCTGGTATTTTGGGATATATTTTTATCCTCTTAGAGTACACTCAGCTAAATGATGATCATGTACCACATAATTTCTTCATCTGACTACATTAGGAGAGTTTTTATATGTTTTATAGTGTTTCGAAACATTGTTGGGATAGGTGATTGAACTCTATTTGATTACACTCCAGAATTTTGGGTTTTTATAGTATTGACTGGTCCTGAGTGATACATTGTATCCTAGTTTAGAATTTTGTGAATAGACTCCTGGAATCCAGTTGCATCCCACAGCATGAATTCAAGGTGGATTCCCCTTTTGGGCTAGTCATGGTTCTTGTTATGTGGAAGCTCAACCTTATACCAACATCCCAATTGAAAACACTGAATGTGTAATTCCTAATATTACCATCATATACTCCATTTTTGGGCTGTTAGGATTCCCCAATCATCTATCAGTCTCAGAATGGGTGTCTTAACCATGATGGTCCAACTTTGAGGAATTTTAAATGTTCTTATGTTAACACTATGGTATAAATTATAAAATATATATTTAGACTAAATATTTCACTAGTAGGTAGTTACAGACATTGGTGATAATGTTCAGATACATACTAGGGTGCCATCAAGTAAATGGTAGGAATCCTAACATTGAAATTAAATGGTATTGTAGGAGGATTTTTTTGAGGAAGTCGACTGAGGAAGGATCGACTTGTTACCTTTTTTTTCATAAGATATCGATGACGTTACAAATTGTGGTATGTTAACATGTTGAGGTATTTTTGGTGAGTGCATGCCTTGAATAGTTATAAAAATTCACCGTAACATGGGCATTGATCATGACTGGGGATCAATAGAATATTTAGACTAAAAATATTTCCAAGAGGACCATCATTGATTTTAAAGCAGTTGATCCATTAGTGGAATAATATGATGTAGTTTTGGAATTTCATATTATATATCATTTTGGTGAAGGAAGATATGATGATATCGTATCATTTGAATGGTAGGTTTGGGTAGAATTGGATTTGTGGTTATTTATGAAAAAATAGGTGTTGGGTTGAGATTATATAACTTAGTTATAATATGTCACGATGATTCTCATAGGTGAATTGGGAATTTGAATGTTCAACGCAATGATTTTACAATGAATCCATTTCACAATATGGTTATATGATGTTCTATTCACTTGTCTAGGGATTATAAATGTAGATTCATTTTATGTTTGGGAGATTTTAGCATTCCATGTTTTTTTGGGAGGAAATTCAAAAAAATGAGATTTTTTCATTAGTAGATAGTAATTTTTTGTAAAAATCTATTTCGAATAGATTTATGAGAGTATTAAAAATCCATGTGATGTTTTTAAACATGGATTATGTCCCCTGGAGTCCATCAAGTGTTCTGTTGGGTTTCATGAGTGTTGGGGCCCAGAATCTAACTTTATAGAATAAGAATATCAGAAAAACAAATTGTATGATACTATATGACCCTTAGGAGAAACATTACATCCTTGTCCGATGGAGCTGGGGGTTTCCATAGTTCATTTTAATCGTGAGATTGGTGTCGCATGGCTATGAAAGGTGTCTATAGTTTGTAGAATATATTTCCATGGGAATAAGAATGTTTTTCCAAACTATGTTTTTATCATGAATTATTTATATCACTTATAGAGTATATAGGAACTGTTTGATGCTTTTTTGGCACACATTTATTCATACTATTTGAAAAAACTATGCGGGGTGTGGTTCATAAGTAGTGGGTACACATGTTTGGTTCAAAATTTTAAAAACCATACACCCAAACCATGTGACCATATCTTTTAGTTTGAATTTACTATATTACCCTAATGATCAATTAAACCTAATATTATTTACTCCCAATTTTTTCCTCCATTCACACCTAGGGGATCCTATTTGATCATCTCCCATCAGTCCTCAATGTTGCGGACCAATCTCTTCTTCTTAGTGTTGGAATTAGTTGTCACTAGTCTCATTGGATGTGTTCCAATATGAAATTGATTCCTCCTCCTTTTTTTGGTTCTTTCTCCCATTAATTTTAAAATATTATGTTACCTAATGCACCCAATTTTTAGAAATTCTATTTGTTTTTTCATATTTCTCATAAAACAGAACAATTCAAGCCTCGATATTTGATTAGTGGGACATCATAGTCATGATGTATGTCGTATTTAGATTTTACAGTATATTTCTTTAAATTATAATGTTTTCCATGTTTCTTACACTATTGTTTGTAGTTGTTTCTCCTAATAGACGTTTTGGTTCAAATTATATTGCATAAACATACATATGTTGTGTTTGAACCCTTTTTGGTACGGTTAATGGTTATAAACTAAACAAAACAACCCATTTATTGTGAATGTATATATCCATCACTTCTAAATATTTTCTAATAATATTAGAGGCGCCTATTTGGGTGTAGAGTTAATTTATAAGATCAATTGATACTCTTTTTTGTTATAAACAGCTGTTGTAGTGGGATTATTTATTCATGGTGATAAAATATAATTTTTATACTAAATAAGGGATATTTTTTGATAAAAATTACCTGATTTATAAAAAACCCCTATTTTGAAATTAACTTTCTTCAATGCAAAAAAAATATTTTTATTTGTTCATTATTAATATTGGTTCCATGCTTAGTATATGGGACTTATTTATTAATTTAAATGATCTATGGGTTTGTTCCCCTCATTAAGAATACAATAAATGTGACATGAATTTATTATATGTTTATCCTCATTATTTAATCCTTTTTTATGATCAATAATGGTCATTAAATTGGCCTCTATAGTGGTATAAACATTAAAAAGTAGAATTTACTATTTACGATAAAGGAAATACTAGAATTAATTTTAATAAAATGCTATTGATAGTTCATGATTAGATGTGTATTCATAGATTGGGTAAGATACCTTCTATACATTGAATGGTCTCACCATGGGTGTTTCTTACATCCATATATGTGATTCTGGTTTCTTGGGAAGCAATTGTGGATAAGATTTGTGGAAACACAATAACACCATGCCTTGAATGATATATACGCTATTGTGAGATATCAGGTATGGAATTTGAGGGGTATTTATAGACTTATTATTGGAGTGGTACATGGGATTCAATTTATGGATCAAAACAAATGGAATCAATCATCTTTGAAAAATTGTAATGTTATTTGTGTGATACATGGGTTCTTATATATGGTTCACCTTGGATGGGCATAGGATTTTGTATGAATGAATAGTAGATTTTCTTCTAAAAATAAAAATAGGATATTATGTAATTAAACAAAAGTTGGTGACAAACTGGCCAAATCACATATCTTGGTTTAGTCACTTATATCTTCTTAAATTATGATTACCCATTTAATTTCAATCACATTCTCATAGTTTACGTTTCATTATGACATTATTTCTTAGGAGAAACTATGGGTGGTGGAGTACGAAATCATTGTGGGAACCCATTATGAATTTTTAATTAAATTTATTTTCTAATGGTTATTTACATTAATATACATGTAAAATATATATATTATATGAGAAAACTATATTATTATCTATAAAAGGTTGGTGGTATCCAAAAAATTATATAATACACCCTATTTAAGTAACAATTGCATTGGGGTACATATGAAGTTCTTCTTGTTAGTAGGTCAATGATATATTTCAGGTGTCATCATGGTTGTAGACAAGTGTTAGGATCCTAGGACTGATCTAGTGGCCAATATACTATTGAAGATCACTATAGGGGCCTTTTTAATCATTCAATTATCCATTAACTTCAAACTTTTTTCTCATTTATATAGAAGAACCATCTGAATGTAAGGGAATGTTATACAATAGTGTTGGAAATTTTATACATAGTTATTTTTTTGGCTTCTACTATATTTTCATTGATTATTTATGGTTCCTCATTTGTTTTTAATTTTTAATTTTAATAATTCTATGTAAATATGAACATGAGTGTATCGTCTCCCCAACATACCACTATTAGACCCTCACTACTAGACAATAGCCCTTGATTTATGGGGAGGTGTGCTTGAGGATATGTTGAAATAAGTCCAGTTACCTTTTTATTGGTCATTTGGGCTGGGATGATACAATTTATATGTGATATAATATTTCAAATGTATAATAATTTCATAAATATCTTATTAAGAATATAAAACTACCATTATAACCATTCGTTAAATGTGGTGTTGGAAAACAAGATCTAATGGTTCACAAGGTTGTATTCTGTGATACACATGATTGACAATTTAATTATTCATTTTATGGAATTGAATATGGATATTGTTTATTACAATAACATAAAAATATTTCATTATATTTATTACATTGTATTCTTTATAATATATTTTAGGAATAATATTATACAGAGTAATTGTTATATTTAATATGAAAACATATAGTTTTAAATATTACATATTCTTTATGAAGCCTCTTTAGTTTTAACCTAAAACATATATAGGTTGGATTTATAATAAAAACATAATATAGGATACATTTATAGATTTAATGAATATATTATTTTATGTAAAACTTTCCATCTATATGTGAAGTGTATGGGAGATGGAGTGACAATTTATAAGTGGGGTAGAAGGAAAATAGGGAGGTCTTGAAAAAAATAATGCATACACTTCTTTAACACATTTTAAAAGGTCCAAAAATGGGTAATTATTGAACAATATTGGTGATACGTTCATGATATGTATAACCAATGGGTTTTGGACATTTTAGGTCATTTTTGCTAATAATATTAGTTATACCCCCATTATATCCATTTTATACATTTACCACAATAAATAATTTTTAATATTTTTAGTATTAATTAAAGTAAAAAATTAAGTATATAATATTATATAATATAAATTATTTTCATATAAAATATTTAATATATTTTTCTAAATGTAATTTATTTTAGTGGAAAAAATGAATTTAAAATTAATCCCATAGATATGTTGAAGAAATGGTTTCCTAAATAAATGATTTCAGAATTATAAAATGTTCTTATATCCAAATTCAATATGAAATTGATTCCCATGATTAAAAATTTTATTTTTATTCCCATTTTATTATTTTCACATATATTCTAATTTAGAACATAATTATATCGTGTTAGAATATTAAATTAAATGCCAAATTTCAAATAAAATCTTTTATTTTTAACTATTTAACAAAAAATTAATCTTTATAGAAATTACAAAAAACTCACCAAATGGTGAATTTGAAATATATATTTAAAATTTTAATATTAAATTTAATAATAAATTTTATAAATATGGTGAAATGTAAATTTAAATTATTTTCATAGAGAATTAGTAATCTGCCTTTTAGAAAAATATTTTATTTCAAAAAAACATTTATTTTTAATTCAAAATATTTTTATTTTATTCTTAATAAGTAATTAACAAATAAATATATTTTATATGGGTTTAAAACATATATTTTTGTTAATTTTGATAATATGATTTATACCCTCTAACATTATTGCTAGGTAAAAATGGTCAGGTTTAAATTATAATATAGTAATAGAGTGTTTCTTCTTCTTTAAAACAATGTCTTCTATGAATCACATGATATTAATTATACTAAAAAAATCAAAAAATATATTTTAATGCCATGGTTTGTTACAATAAACTATAAAATTGTGGTTGCATTTTTAATGTTTGGAAAATTGTATATTTAATAATAATAAACATCTATCAATCTCAAAAAATTATAGAAATAATATCTGAATGATGAATGAATTATAATATTTAGAGGAATAATAAATTTAATGAAGAAAAAGTACCTTTTTAGATTTCCCCTCTTCATGAATATCCTCTAGCTTGTGATGAATCCATGAACTATGTAGTTAATGATATGAAAATGATAAACCAATATCTATAATGAAAATTGATGTTATTTGTGGAAATGTACCAACATTTATGTCCATGGAAATGAAGATTACCCATGACCTATGTACTTTACAATATGAGGTATTGTTATGAGGGACCTCAAATGAAGACTGTAAGTAACTAAGTCATCAACATGCATGGAATCCCTTTTCATCTTCCACCAAATAAAGCACACTACTAAGTCTGATCATCTATTAAATAACACAGAGGATGAAAAATATTGAGGCTACAAGAAAATGTTTTCCAAAACTGGATTCCCTTCATAGACGCCATCTTAGAATCCACATGTGAGAGTCCCCTCACAAACTCCATCCCTTTAAACACATGAAACATACACTCTAGGGATGATAATATGTGAAGGCAGTGACATTCATGGGAAAAGAGTTTTAATTTTATGACCCTGAAACCAAATAAAAATGACTATATATGAGGAAAATTATCATCATGTATGGAACCGTTATGGGAAGCAATTCATGAATGACCCTCTGTTGTAAACGATTCATGGATGACCTTTTGAAGGTAACAAATCATTAGTAATGCTTTGCGGAATGATCCTATGTGACCATCCATATGTTTAATGTCATATGTGCTTTATAGTCTATACAGAGGGGCTACACCCCTTCACCCGCCTCTAGACCACTACTAAGCTACAATCCGGACCCTTTGGACTGGTATGTTCTGTACCTTCAATAATCCCCAGGAAAAATAGATAGTCTCATTGTGACCTTTTCTTATCAGGTCGATGGAATTTTTTGTTTCACCCTCATGAATCACTAACAGCAATCCTTTCAGTATCACGAGTCAACTTATTCCACATAACACTCATAAAATTCCATTACCCACAACCACTTCCATGTTGATTCAAAAATATATTGAAAACTCTAGTTTTAATTTTTTGTAAATTCCCTTACACATCATTTCAAATCAACAATATTTGTGTCCTATATGATTTAGAATTTCATAAATCTCCTTGGCCTTAATAAATATATGTTTAGTGTCATGAGGTTACAATTTATTGACTATGCACAATATTACGAGATGTATCTGCATTTGATTCCCATAAAATTTAATGTAAACAATAGAAAAATTCATGATAATTATATTATTTTTCTACCTCATTACACCTCAATAGATCCCATGACCTGTATAATTTCTCCTAATTTGAGATTACCTAAAATAATTATATACATTTTCCTTCCCCCTCATGTATTAGGTATGTTAGAACATTCCAACCTGGTTATCCCATCTGTAATAAAGGATCCAATTACAAATGTTCAAAACTATATGACATTAAACTAGGATTTATTTTCATATCCACATAACCGTAAACTATATGAAACACTTCCTATCAATATGATGTTAAACATCATGGTATTAATTTGTACAATAAAATGTTAAAATGTGAAGACATAGTCCCAACAACAATAACATAAATTGTGACACCATTATTCAAAATATATGACTTTAATATTTATTATACCATATATATCATTCAAAAGCGAACACCAAATAAGTTGAACACCTAGCCTTTACTGTAGGATGTTTAATATATTCTTCTCATAACCTTAACAAGATACATATCCATATAGGTCACTAAATATGACTATCCATGATACGAAATCAAAAGTGGGGACAGTAACACAAAATACCTTTCTATCTACCAATAGGATCAAGTACCATCTATCATTCGATTAAGAGGGATGTATGATCATTAGATCCAATGTGTCTTATTTTTTCTCACCCCTAAAATAACTGACATGAGGATTGAGGTCAATGATGATAATGACATCTTCATGGAAGAAAATAATGATCCTTATGGACAGACATAATCCCCTTTCTTATTCCAAATAGACCACTTAGGAGTAAGACCTGTAAAAATCCCCTCTAAAGGGTAGTTCTCATGTTTATGCTCTGGTCATGCTCTCTTAAGGGGAATCCTATAATGTGTAAGTATAATAATAGTATAAAATATTTGGGATGTGATTCCCAACTAACTGGGATATGTATGAATCCTTTATAAGGACCAAAACCAACATCTAAATCACCCTAATGTCTTTCAGGATACATACTCGATATGGTCACATCAACCAAAGAACCATATCACTTCAGGGTTCATTAGGATGCTTCAACATAATTCCCAAAGAAACCTTGATTAGTAAACCTTTTTCATATCTTTCCATACCACATAATGATAAAATTCACGATTAGGTCTATGTCACCGGGCAATAAAAGGTGATGTGTCCATCAAAGCGGCATCAAAAAAAATTTGTTCTAATTCATCTCATGAGGATACATAGGAATCCAATCATATGGGTTTGATACAAACATCTAAACTACTCTAATCCCCCTGAAAAATGATACACTCTAGAGCATTATACCATATGGTTGGAAAGAATCATTATCATACATTATGACCAAATCGTCTATAATTTATCTTGAAAATGGAATAATCAATAGAAAAACCCAAATTCATGCAGATCATTCCATCAATTGAGGGCCTTAGATACATTAAGATGATTCCAAACCTTTGAATAATCACTATTAACTATTTCCCCAGGGATATACCAATATCATATGTTTGGGAATGGACTATTGAATCACTAAAATATTAATATATCATAAATATATATAAGAGTCCCACAAAAGGAAATATTTCCCCCCAAAATGGTGAGATTAAACTGAGTACCAATCCTCTCAACCATTGACAGATCTTAGGTTTCATTGTGAAAATTTCTAATCGAGGACCTTCTTTTGGAATTCAAGTCCATGAATCATGGATATGAGAGCCTTTGGGTGTTTCTATCCCCATAAAGAATCTCTTAGGAGACCATTCGAAGACATTGTACCTGTAATGGATTGATTAAAAAATACAACCCTTTAAAATAACCCATTCAACCCCACACATATTCATGTAGAAAAAAATAGTTAAACCAACATGAAAAAAATTAAATTTGGAACCTCCTTCATAATATAGAAATGGATAAACTTCCATGTTCCCATTTGACCATCTTGTTCCTTTTAAAATGCAATTTGTGTTGAAACAAATTTTCATGTTCTCTATCAATGATGATGTTCCTCTTTTAAAATCATAGTGTGTTATATTCTACCACCATTAAATCATTTTAATCATCATAACATAATATTTAGCACAAAATATGAGGGATTTAGGTGGGAAAAATATATCTGTTGGAATAATACATTGTAAAAAAGGATGCAAATTCATCCAAATTATAATACGGAATGGTGTGTAAAATTTTCATCTTTAATTACACATAATTATAAATCCTTATAGTGTAACATTTTTTGGGATGTCAAGAAATATACATTGAGGAAAAGGATAAATAAATATATAGAGTGATAGATATCACAGTTCAAAATAAATTTAATGATCAATTGAAAGTTATATGCCTTAAAAACATAAATCATTTGTTGATTTAATAGACCATTTGATTCGGCATATATTAATAGAATATGGTAAAATTATATATTATTTATCCCATTATAATTTTATGGAATTATTATTCAATCCATGAATATTTTAAAATATTCATACATGAAATATTTTAATTTTATAATCAAAATTTAATATGTTATTCGAATTTTATAAATTCACACATCTATTATTTCTTTAATAAATAAATATCATAAAATTTAATTTAATTTAATGAATAACTAAAATTATATTTTTATGGGTTATAATATCTATAAAAGGGGACCAATATATTCCTTTTATATTTACAAAAAATAAAATAGTTTTCACGAGTTTTCTAATACAATATATTAATATTGAATAACTCTATATTACTCTTAAAATTCAAATTATTACATTCTATAAGAATTTATATGTCATATAATTTATTGAAAAAAATGTAATACCATTTAGAAAATTATGTTGGAATGATGTAGGAATTGAAACCTTGTTACCATTGAGTTGTGTGTGCATTCCACACATCCATGCTGATTGAAATTGGTGGTCACTCGTCATTATTGTAATCCTTTTTAAAAATCATTATAATTCCTATAAAATTAAAAAATTTCTATAGACCTTAATTACATCAACATAAATGGTTATATAACCAAAAAAGTATAAAATAACTTCCATAAATATATCTTTATTATAATAATTTAAAAATCAAAAACACATTAAGAGTTTTCATCCTTCCATCATGTGTTTTTTGGGAAGCTAAACATTCCTCTAAATCATATTTCTTTATTATCTGTACCATTTAATATATTTTATAAAATACTTAAATAAAAGACATTTATATAAAATCCATAAACATTTCATAATTATTATTATAAAAATATCATTGATAAAAACCCTTGTTCAGAATAATTCTTGAAATCAATTAGAAAATCACATTATTCATTCCATGTTAGCATTATTTATATAATAAGATTGGCTTCGATCCCTTAAATTCTACTAAGGTACATTCTATCGACACATTGGTATTTGTTTTCATAGTTCTCAATATATTAATAGTTAATCCATTGAACATTGACATGTGATTTAATACTCATTCGGTCTTTAGAATATATGATTTTCTTGAAATACTATTTTAAAACTATCACTCCCATCATGTAAGTACTATGGTAGTTATTTAGAAATTTATCACCTGGTAAAAAATATCAATAAATACATCGAATTATTTATCATTGTAAATTTTATATAGTTCATTGCTTGTGACCATAAAGATCAAATGAAAATGATAATTATTTACTAGAATTTATAACACATGGTACATTGACTCTATATAATGGAAATGTTTGGTAGACTTATTCATTTAAATTAATATGCATAATAACATCAATGATATGGTAATTATCTCTATTTGAGTTATGTCCATTTTTATATTATTTTTTACTATACATTTAATGTTAACTTAAACATATAAAAACATCATCTTTCAAATGAAATTTAATTAGGAATTGTCTCTCTATTTCCGATAATTATTCATAATGGAGTATTTTCTCCATTATGAGTGAATTAAATTGCATCCATTATTTTATTTTTTTATTCTTATTCTTTATTGCATTCAATCAAAAACCCCCATTAATATAAATTTGCTGATAGATGATAAACATCCATGAAAACATTTTCCCTTTCAAGTCTCTATAGAGTGGGAAATATCATCATTATGAACATATCGATTTCTAAGATAAAAAGCATTTTTTATCCCATAGAATAAAGCAGGTTTCTGAAAAGTGATGTTCTTTAACAATATTACTCCTTGTGGGGAATCAAAAGTCTACTCCATATGGTCATAGTTATTTATAATAACCTAATTTAGTTACCCCCATATTGTTAGAATATTATCAGTTTAGGCTATTGCTCCATCAGAATTGTAATTTCCATTATCAATGGATAAATCCATACATGTTGAATGTAAATTAATTTTTTTTCCACTTCTTATGTTATGTTCCATTTATAAATTATGGAATAACCCGTATTAGATAATATAATTATAAAATGTATTGTGTAATCTAAAAATTTGTTATAAACATAACATATATATTTAAAAATTAACAAATGGACAATCTCATAATTATATAAATTGTTTCACTAAGAGTTTTTTCAAATAAAAATGCATTTTAAAATCATCCAATAATGATTTTATATAAAAAATTAACTATCTAATTCTTATATTCTATGTGTGACCAGATTAATTCATAGTACGTAATGTTTTCATGGACTATGTAACTCTTGATATAATCCTGACATTCCATTTTTAGTGTTATTACCCTGATGTACATTTGATCTAGATCCACATGCAGTTGTACCATGTAGCGAAGGATTTATTCCGAGAAAAAAATACATGATCCCTTCATTAAACAAATATTGTATCTTCTTCTAAATTTAACCATAATGTAATTATTTGGTATGTTCTTTAATATATTACTTCTTAAATATCATCCCTATTGATTATACTCAACTTCATTTGATACCAACTATAAATAAACTGTCCTAGTATCCTAGAATTGGTGTTTACCTTATCAAATTTTCATTAGATGCAAGGAATAACATCTTAAAATACTGAATAATTTAGTATTCCTAGTAAACGTGATATATTCGTCAACATAATTTTATATTTTATAATATATAAAACAATATAGTAGTTTGGATTAGTACATCATATTATCCTCTATTATAACACTTCTAATCAATCATGATACACATCTTGTAATCCTAGGGAAATGAATATATGAAAATAGTGAGCTGAAATGCGTAGTGAGGTTATGAGTACAATAGAATTAATCACTGATAAATATGAATAATAATGATGTTAATATAAATAACTAAAACACATGAAATTCAATAAATTTCATGAGAATTATATTATAGGTACGAAGTATGATCAAATACTTCTATATAAATAAGTACATGATCTTGAAACATAACAATGATTATTCAATATAATTTAATAATCAAATTGGAAATCAAAAACAAATATCATAAAAAGAGAATTAAAAATAATGGACTTAATAACTACACTATCAAGGTATCAATATAAGGCATTATTTATAAATGGTTAAGGCCTTGGACATAAACGACAACAATTTTTTCCAATGAGACATATCGATTCATCATGTGGTTATAAAGGGACCATACCATCATGTACTATGGTAAATTAATTTCTCTTATTAAATGAGGGATAAATTACGAGTATAACAATTCATTTAGATAAGCTATCATAAACAAAATATATTTATAGTAATACATAGAATTATATCAAAATTGTATATACCTTTAAAATTTATAATGTATCGCACAATGAGAAAATAAGTATGGTATCATTACAATATATCCCCAATAGTGTAAATTTAAATAATTAATTCATATCATTTATGAATACAAAGTCCATATAAATGTCCTTAAAACAGTCACGTGGAAAAAATAACCTTTTTATTTTGAAAATATTCATTAAAAATTGAAAAAAATTATGTAATCTAATTTCATTTTAATATAATTTTTGAAAATTATATATTCTGATTTAAAACATTTAGTTATAATTATAGTGGTCAATTTTTCTCAACCCATACAATTTTTTCCAATGAAACCTATTATATTTTGATAAAAACTTTTTATAAGTTATATTAAGTACCAAATAGAGTAATATTATACTATTACATCATAAAATAAATAATAACAATATTATATGAAGAATAATTTGGGTTGTTGAAAAATTTTTAATTAATTTTTTTTTTAAATTCATGTATAAAATGGCATTAAAATGAAATTGAAACATAAATCTCCTACAAATTTATTAACATTAGAATACTAATACCTATAAAAGGAATAAAAAATAAAAATTGAAATTAAATTATGATTAATATATTCATGATATAAAATAATAAAATGGGAAATATGTACACCACAAAAGGAATAAGTGTTGAGAATGGTATGTGTGTCATAAAAGTAAATGTGAAACGATAAACCCTTACCATAGGTTTGACAACCCTCATATTTTTACGGACATAAATTATAATAAATATTTTATTATTATCAATATATTAAAAAACAAAAATAATATATTTAACTATATATTTGTTTTCTTATATAATTATATGAAACTTTAATGAATATTTCATTGTTAAAATCATTGTTTCATGTGATAATTATTTCATTATAATGTGTATTTTTTAATTCTAATTTCACTAATTTTACATTGATCCTTGTTTAATAATATCTATATTTATAAAAACAAAATAATTATCATGTATATTCATATTATCTCTATTTTAGTACTCTATAAAAGATATTAATATAAAATTGATTAAACCATTCATTGAGACTGTAAGTTGTAAATATGTATGCACACTTTTTGAATTTTTCTGGATGACTGGAATCAAAGGAAAAAAATATTATTAAATATTTTTAGTATTGTTATTATATATATCTATATAGGATTTAGATTAATTTAATCCATATATATTACCATCCATGTTGAAAAATGAAAAACAATACACATCGTTATATAAAGGCGGTAGTCCACACGTATGAATGAGAAACATTATTGTCTTCCAACGAATCTAGAAGATTAAATTTCATATGTCAAATTATACTACCCATAATAGTTTCAGGTATTTCATATAATATATATTCCTTCATTGTAACATTAATACCCTACTGATATATTGTAAACCAAAAATGAATCACATAACATTACAAGCCAGTAGTACACTATACACATGAGTAACATTATCATATCCCCCACATAATTGAATGTATGAATGTATATATTATATAATATATCCATTTGTTTATTAATTTCATAAATTTCATTTTATAATGATAAATCAATCATTATTTATAACTTTTAAAGGAATGTATTGAAAACAATGCACATCGGTTAGCAAAGAAGTGTTCTTCCTTACAAAAGATTGACGATTTCATTTTATATTTGATGGATGTGGAGATTTATAAATATATTTAAATTAAAATAACAAAATATAATTATATTTGATATAAGAGTTTTTTCATACTATTGTGGATTAATAACATTAGAATGATTTAAATAAATAAGTAAAATGAAAACATATAGTTAAAAACATTACCTCTTCTTTGGAATACCTCATTAGCTTTAACCTAAAGACTTTTAGATTTTATTTCACATTTATAAAATCTCTCTAGGATGTATAATGAAAATTAAAAAATAAATTTGGCAAGTTATTGATTAACTTAAGGGGATATTCTACTTTTATGTGGAGGGGTGAGGAGGTTTTCTTTTATAAGTGGGCGATAGGAAACACATTGATTTTTTTAAAAGAATAACATGTACCAACATTATTTTGTTTCTATATGAATTAAAAAGGGTCATTATAGAACATTATTTGTTATATGGTATAATTTCTTCTGTCTAATTGGTATTTTAAAAGTTATATGTTATATTTTTCATTATATTATTATTTTTAACCCCCACGTAAACTTATTTTTACTTTAATCATAATAATTAATCTGTGTTGTTTTTAATATTAAATTTTCAAAAAATTTATTTTTACCATATTTTATATCATATATAATTATTATTCAATATATATAATCAATTTTTTTAATTTTAAATCACTGATGCTCAATAAATTGATTTAAAAGTAAACCCTTAGATGCATAAAAAAATTATTTATCCAAAGAAATACATTCAAAAAATTAAAATGTTTTTATATCATAATTAAAATTAAAATTTATTAAAATGACATAATATATAAAAAATGTAATATATTTTAACTAAATTTACATTAAAACCAATGAGAAATTTATCATTTTAAATAGCTTAGTGTAAGAGTCTGTTTTTAATTACAAAAATCATTTTGAATATTCATAAAAAAATTAAAAATTATGTAAAAATAGAGAAAATTATCAGAAATATAATTTTGAAATTTATATTAAAAAAATTAATTGTAGTTTTTAAAATATTAACTTACAAAATAGGAAAAAATTAAATTTATCTTTGTAGAGCACAATTAAACGACTTATTATAAAAATATGGATGTCCAAATAAACATTTGTTTTTTATTAAAATGAAAATAATATTATTTATAATAAATATATAACTATTGAATTTATTTTTTGTAAACTTTTATACCATGTTATCTAAATATTTTAATTATTATTATTTATATTTTCAATCATATTAGATTTGTTCAAATTACCATGTTTAAATAATAATATTCTAACGGATTACCATGTTTTTGTAACCTGGAAGTGTGGAAATTTAAATATATCGAAGAGGGTGATTTTATTTGAAACAAAATATATTGTTATGTATCTATTGTCTCACCCCAATATTCCATGGTACATTTTTCTTTGAATAATGCAATAGCTTGTGACATACGCAATATAGATTTTTAGCACACCACGACCAATAAACTAGCTATTATGAATAGTAATACCCACTTTTGAAATATTATAAATTTTAATTTGGAAATTATACTTCATTTTTTGGATTCTTAATATCAAAAATCGATAATTTTGAATTATTGGTATTTTTCTAAAAACATTCATTTTTTGATGAACAGTGAAAAATAGTAAATTATTTTTTAAAACCAATATTTTATTTAAACAAATATTTATTTTATATAAATTTATTTTATTTAAAAATATATACATAATACTTATATATGTTCAATTTAATTTAATTGAGTCATTTCATAATAGGATTACATATAAAAAAATTTATTGAACATTTAACATCTTTTACCCACCTTCAATGCACATTTTCAAATTTACATAAAACAAAATTTTATTGCTTCTCTGAATTGAATTTAAAAAATATGAGAGAAAAGGTTGATATCAATATGTAAAATTTTGTTCAATAAGAGGTAAATAATTGTTGGTGAATAGTAACTTTTGACTTTAATTTTCTACGGTTAAAAGTAAATATGGTAAATAAAGAAAAAAATGTTATTATAATTAACATAACACATGTCATAATTCTATTGGATAAGAGTATTTTTACCAAAATCAACCTTAGGAAAAAAATATTATTATTTTGTTCCACATGGATTAGATTTGCATATTTATTATTATTTTATTTAAATATGAGTTAAAAGTGTTAAAAAATGTTTAATAGGTAAAAAAAATTAATATAAGATTATACAAAAGATAATTTCGACTATAAATATTCATTTGAAATATATAAATATTTTATAAATAATCATATTTTATTTATAATGTTTGGACATTATAAAATTAAATTTATTTATGACATAATGATGATACAGTAATTACCTTATTAAAGAATGATTAAAATAATTGATATAATAAATATCCTAAATAATGTAAATCATGACTTCTGATGAATTACAATGATTTTCTTGGATAATATTACATGGTAGGGTTGTTTAAATAATTTTTTTTAATGTTATAATGTTACTGTGACTTTCACAAAAACAAAATACCAAATAGTGTCAAAATTCATATAAATGAGTTTTTGAAAGAAATACTATATAATGAATGGATATAATATTTCTAAAAATATAATTTCCAGCCAAAGAACATAAATAAATATTTATATAATAATAATGAAAAACATGGCTTTCTCTTGGGTTTATATAGTATGTTTATTTACTATTTATTATAATAATACAATAATACATTGTAAAAGATAAATTATTTACATAATAGTTAAAGAAAAAATATAAGGTTAATATGGTGACCTTAACCTATCAAAAAGCTATTGTTTGAGATTTTTTCACCAAAATCCCACCTTATCCTTGAAATAAATGATTTTGGATCCATTATAACCGGAATAATATTGTATAATGAAATAATATTTCAAGTGTTTCCTAAAGTGACTGTAACCTCTCTTATAAATGGGTACTTCCCCTTCATTGAAAATCACACCAACAAATCCATTTGGATTGGAAAACCCCTGCTCAAATATTCTCCAAAATACCCTCAAATTGGCTTATAGGACTTATATTATCATAATGAAATCCTATGGATCCCTTTTGATCAACTCAAAAAGAATCACCCAAAGGATAGTTAATAATTTCACCACCTATTTCAATGTTCATTTCATCTTCTGAATTTTGATTCTTTGTGGATTCCATACCAAAATAATAAATCCATAACCTTATACATATCATGATTATATTATATATATTGTACAACCATATTCATTATTCTAGCCATCCTATGAAAGACCAGTCACCATACAAGCGTATGTAGAACATACCATCTCCACATCGTGGTGTAAATTATTATTCGAACACTTCATTATTTGGATGGGTAAAATAAAGAGTGTAACTAATTTATATAAATAATATAATATGTTAAATATTTTTTATATATTATATAAAATACAATTACATACTATGCACACATCTATAGAATGATATTGTCGCTTGTGTGTATGTACAGATTACCATCTCCACGATTGCGATGAAATTTATACCCCATCACAACCAATCAAGAATAATTATAATTTTATGATTAAAAATATTATTTAAGAAATTAATAACATTATGGATATGAACCAAATACCTCATATCCATGAAAAACATGGCTTATATAACAAAGCAGATAAAGGAAAATTAATCAGTTAAACCCAAAATGATGATACTACTGAAATATTATTCAGCAAGAAATATTAGACGATCATATGTGATATCATATTTATATATGTGGGTCCTATATAATTTATTAACAATTATATAACTATTATACATCAGGTAAACATACCCTTTTTCACGGAAAACTACACGGTAAGGGTTATTTCTAATATCTATTCATTATTTGAGGTTGTTTGTACGTGAATATCTACTAGGACCTCTTTATAATCCACTTATGTGTTTCTTAAAAATGTATTTCAAATCAGTTTTACTATTTCATAGACTATGGATTAATGTCTTTTATATCAATTTTTTACTTTTTTTTTATTTTTAAAAATGAATCATTACGATGTTTTCCAAATAATTCCCTTTACGACTTTTTCGACAAAATTAAGGAATGCATGTTTTTTTATCTTTTACGGTGGGTACGTCAATTTTAGACCTTTATAACTCCATCATAAAATCCCATAAAATATTATAATAATATTTTTAAAATAAATTCTTTAATTTATAATTAAAATAATTTTAAATTATTTCAAATTAGAAAGATATATTTCTCTCAAACCGTTTTGATTACATCTATGTCGACATCTGTTGATAAATTTTACACTTGATTAAAGTTGATTTATTATAATAGAAGCTTACATATAATATTGAAGGATTTTAGATAGGATTTTCTTGTAGATGTGTTATTTTTATTCCATTCATGATTTATGGTTAATGTATTAACATTTCGTATGATAGTTTTAATAGGAATGTATGTGTTATGTTTTAACCTTTTCATATGTGGAATGCATTGGACTTAGTAAATGATAGGTAGAGCCCACTATCTCTCCTCAATACATCAGTAGGTATCATTTGACAATCTAGTGTCTTATCACAAGGGCTTGAAAAAAATCTTATTCGTAGCCATGGCACGACGCCTTGACTATGTGGTTATGATGTCCAACATTTTTTATTCCATCAGTATGAAATTGGTTATTGATATTAAATGTGATTATTCAACAACTAGAATATCAATGTGAATAAGTAAATTGAATTTTTTTTAAATTATCATTTCTATATTATGATGAATTTTATGTTTAAAAGTATTCAGTTTTAGTCTTATACATTTAATTAAATGTTTATTTTTATTTATGAATGTTTCAACTATATTGTTATCCTTATTGAGAACTTCAAATCACCAATTTTTATGTTTTATTTTTTCACGGATGCGAATAAGTATATTATGACTGAACTACATTGATTTCCTGAGGGATATGAATGTGTTAAAATGAGATATAATGATGTTGTTTTTTAATTCATAATGTAATGAAAATATTATGTTTGTATCTAGTACTTCCAAGGATACTAAACTGACCAGTCATTTAGGATTTGATCTCTTGTGATCATGAAGATGTTATGTAATAAATAACCTACTCTAAATAACTAGGGTCATAGCATTTCAGTTGGTATCAGAGTATGTTTTGTAAAAACCATGGAAGCTAGATTTAGAAAGACATTGATTAGAGAACATTACACTATGATAGACTTTGAGGATTGGTATAAATGAAGATCCTAAAATTTAGGTAATGTAGAGATTTTTTCATTTTTCCTAGAAATACATCCATGTATGGATACGAGACGGTAGATGAGGCTCTGGTACAAATATTCCTAGGAGTAAAAAATCCGACAAGGAATTTCAGGCTGGACCCGAAGTATCCTAGTACATGACAATGGTTCTTACTACACTCATGGTTACAACACTCCCGGGGGGTATGATTAGGATAATTCACATTATTTTACAAACCATTATGAAAAATTTATGAGTATATTCCTCCTCAAAGAAAACATTCTTATGATTATGGATTTTATCCATAAACAGTTCAACTTATGTTAAGTGTTTTATAAGTATTGAATTACGTCTTGTGATTCATAAACTAATCTACTGTATTCCATTTTTTATATATGGAACCTTGTGGATGTAATGGAAACCGTTTCAACACACGTCATCCATGTAGGGATTTCCCATATACTCAAAATAATTATTATGGAGCTAGAGGTGAAACTGATACTAATCAGCTTCTCACCATACTGGGACAACTCACTCAGGTTATGAATAATAACCATACACATATGGAGCACCCTGATCCAAAAACCGGAGGTTCAATGTTATAATGATTCATGAGGAAACAACCACCAACATTCAATGGGGCTATAAATCCATTTGTATCAGAGCAATGGAAAATATCCTTAAAGAAAATATTTCATTCTTTCATGAGTAGAGAATGGGAAAAAGTTGAGACAATAGTTTACCGCCTCATGATAGATGAAAATAAATGGTGGCCATTAAATTGAAACACTTATGAGGCTTAAGAAGTATAAAATATTGAATGGAGGATGTTTAATGAGCTGTTTTTAGGAAAATAATTTCCTCATGGCCATCGAGCAAATAGGGAATGGAATTTTTTGAGTCTGAGGAAAAATTAGGATGAGAAGGTAACAATGTATTAAGATAATATTACAAGGATATCAAGGCATGATGCATATTATATATGTATCACATGGAGAATTATTTATCAATTAATTTTTGGGTTGAATCCATTTCTATGTCGGTTATTAGTCTCACAATCCTTCACATCGTATAATGATATTGTCTCATGTGCTATCATGATAGATAATAAAATATATATGTCTTATGACATTAATGAAGAGAAAGAGAATAAGATATCTACAACACACTCTAGAAATAAAAATAAGCGGATGAAGGGAAATGTTGAATTTCCATCCTGTGAAAAATGTGGGAGGAAACACCATAGTACATTCTTGATGGGAATGAGCGTCTGTTATAAGTGTAGTGAAAAATTCCACAAACCTCACCATTTAAAGGGAATGAAATTGGGTATCAATGTTGAATGATACAATTATAGAGAACTGGGGAATTATTCAAATGAATGTCGTAAGATCTAAGTAAATACACCTCGGAAATGGCCGAGGGAGAAAGGCTAGACTTATGAGATCACCACTTCTGAGGATCAAGCTCCAAAATATGGAGTGGCAGGTAATTATTGGATATCTAAAATTTATCCAATGATTTACTTGACTATGGATAATCACATTTTGTTCACATATTCATAGTATTATATGAAAATTATATATTTCCAATTTGATTTAACAAGGGAGTTGTCAATCAAAACAGCTAAGGGTTGTTTCATTGCAACAATGTTTTGTCAATCAGTTCCCATTAGGGAATATAAATGTTGTTTATCTACTGATCTCATCATCATAACAATGATTGAATTTGATATAATCCTCGGTATGGATTTTCAATCATACCATCATGCAATAATTTATTCTATGAAGAATATTGTTACATTTTTTATGCTGATAAGTAGTACAATATATTTAGAGCAGAAACATCACCACATGATTCTTATCTAGATCCACCCCCAACAACACTACTAAATTCAATTATTGGGCAGGAATAGAATGAAATAAATATGGGTGTGGAAAAGAATTATCAAATATCGGACATACCTATTATGAAAAAATATGTTGATGTGTTTCCAGAGGATTTACCTAGAAATCCTTTAGAATGAGAAATATAGATTTTCATTGATTTAATTCTCCTCTCAAGGCCCATATCAATACACCTTATATAATTCCACAATGTAATTAGTGGATATAATGAAAAAAAACTAGGGTAATTGAGTAATAAAGGATTTATAATACCTAGTATATCTCCAGTGGGAGACCCTATTATTTTTTATAAAAAAATGATAGATCTATGAGGTTGGGCATTGACTATTGGGAGATCAGTGTTATAAAAATAAACAACCAGTATCCCCTACCTCTCATTGATTATTTATTCGACCAACTTCATTGAGATTAATATTTTTCAAAGAACAACATTTGATATATATATTATTAGCTGTGTGTGAAGAAAGAAAACATTTCTAAAACAACATTTCAAACTAGGTATGGGCATTACGAGTTTACAATAATGCCTTTTTTAATGACTAAGGAACCCTATATTTACATGGATCTAATGAATAGAGTTTCTAATGAATATAATGGTGAATTTTTAGTGGTATTTATTGATGATATCATTGTATACTAAAAAATATAATATGATGAGTAAAATCACTTACACACGAGGCAAAAAACCCTCATATGAAATGAATTATATGGGAAGATTATCAAGTGTGAATTCTGGTTAAGGGAATTTCTTTTTGTGGCTATATTATCTCTAATGATGGAATCTATATTGATCATTCAATGATAAGATCAATAAAAGAATGGCCATAAATGATGAGTATAACTGAGTTACACGGTTTTATTGGATTAGCAGGTTATTAGTGGCATTTTATCTAGAATGTTTCCTGTTTGGAAAACCCATTAAACCCGCTCACACATAAAGGGGTTATATTTGATTGGACCAAAGAGTGGGAAATTCTTTTGAATAACTAAAGAGAAGACTAGTAAATGCTCCTATCTTAAATCTACCATCATGTAAGGAGGGGTTTGTTATTTATAGTGATGCAGAAAATAAAGGATTTAGTTGTGTCTTTATGCAAAATGATAGGGTTTTTTTCATATGCATCAAGACAGGTGAAAATTAATGAAAAAACCAATCACACCATTGATTTTGAGTTAGAATTTGTAATTTCTTTCTTTGATGATATGGAGACACTATCTCTATGGTGAAAAATGTGAGATATATACCTATCACAAGAGTTTGATTTAAATTTTATTACAAAATGAACCTAACATGAGGAATAAATGATGACTTTAACTACTAAAAGATTATGATTTCACTATGCACTACCACCCAGGGATGGAAAATAATGTGGGAGATTCTTTGAGAAGAAAGGATCATGGAGTTTTTAACAAGATGAGAGTTGAAAGGGAACATGTGTTTAAGGATATAATATAGTGGTAAATGGGAAAAATCATGGGTGGTGAAACATTAGAACTTTCTCAAATGGTTTCCAATCCAAATTTACTAGAAAGTATAAAATGTTCTCAAACTAATGATTAGGAGATTAAAAATAAAATTAAATTTGTGAATGATGGTAGATTGATTGACATCATATATGAAGATGTAATTTTAAAATTTGAGAAGAAAATTTATGTTTCGGACATACCTGATCAATAACGGGATTTTGGGAAAATGCTAATATCACCCAATTCTCCATACACCCTGTATCACTATTCTTTATAGTGATTTGAAGTAACATTTTTAGTTGGAAAACATGAATATGGATATTATTGATTATGTGTAATTATGTATAGATTGTCAACATGTGAATGATATAAGACAACATCCTAGAAGAGTCATGAAACCTTTACCCATACCTGATTGGAAATGAGATGATATTAAGATTTAAATTCTCATAGGGATTCCAAAGACTCTAAGAAGGAATGGTGCAATATGGTTCATTGTTGATCTTCTTAATAAGTAAGCACTTTTTTGATATAAGTGAAGATTCAACACTTGAACATTTAGAAAGAATATATATTAATGATGTTGTAAGAATTCATTGAGTACCCCTATCTATTGATTTTTATCATGATCCCCATTTTAAATCAAGATTATAGAAAAGTCATCAGAATTCCTTGGATACTAAACTTCATTTGTGCAGTTCCTACCACCCTCAAACAGATGGACAATCAGAATAGAAAATTGAAGCCTTAGAAGACATGTCAGGATCATTCTCATGCGACTTTGAATGTATGTGGGATCAATATTTACATCTAATATAGTTTTCCTATAATAATAGTTTCTATTCAAGTATTCATATGGAACCATATGAAGAATTATATGGAAATAGATGTCACACACAAACTAGTTGGGATGATGTTGGTGAAAGAAAAAACAAAGGCCCATAACGTGTTTAGGAAACAATAGAAAAGGTGAAAATTCTACAAACCCACATCCAAGTTACTCAACGTTGGATAAATAGTTATGATAATAACCGAAATAAGGATTTGTAATTTTATATAGGAGATCTTTTTTTCATGATGGTATCTCCATGGAAGGGTGTAATACATTTAGGTAAGAAGGGTAAATTGACTGCCAAATACATCTGACAATTAGAAATTCTAGAACAAATAGGAGTTATATATTATTATTTGACAATACCACCATGTCTCTACAATGTTCGTGATGTGTTCCATGTATCACTTTTGGGAAAATACAATCATGACCCAACACTTTTTCTCACCTATGATGAAATAGAACAAGAACCTGATCTAACATATTGTGAAGAGCTAGTCATGATTCATGATACCGAAGAACAAGTGTTGGGAAACCAGAGGACTCATTTGGTAAAAGTTCTTTGGAGGAAGCATAATATTGAAGAGGAAATGTGGGATCCTGAGGAATTTGTGATGAAGAACAACTCATATCATTTTATGAAGTAGTATTCTAGAAATTTGGAGACCAAATTTTTTTTAAGGTGGTATGAATGTAACACCACAATCTTCCACGATACATTTTCTTTGAACTATGCAACTGCTTTCATTGTATGCAATATGGAGTTTTAGCACACCAAAACTAATAAAATAAGCTGTTTTTAATAGTAATACCCACTTTTTGAAATTTTATAATTTTTTTTAAAATTAGCCTCATTTGTTGATTTAGAATATCAAAATAATCTTAGGGTGAATATTTTTGTAATTATATGAATACTTTAATTTTTTTATGAATAGTGAAAAAATATATTATTGTTTGAAACCAAATTTTTATTTAAATAATTAGTAATTTTTTTATAATTTTTTTTATATAGATACATAATTCATATATATTTTCAATGTATTTTATTGGATTCATTTTATAATATGAATATATATATATATTTTTATTGATCTTTTAACATCTTTTACCCTCTTTCTATGCACATTTCCAAATTTGAATAGAAGGTAATTTTTCTGCTTCTGGGAAATGAATTTCATAAATCCGATAGATACAATTGACATTAATAAGTAAATTTTTTTTCAATAAGATGAAAATAATTTCTTGTGAATAGTAACATTTGACTTTTTTTTACTACGGTTAAATGTAAATTGGGTGTTTAAAGGTAAAAATGATATTATAATTATCCTAACACATATACTAATTATATTGGATAAGTGTATTGCGACCAAAGTCATCCTTAGGAATAAAATATGATTCCTTTGGTCCACATGGATTTGATTATGACAAGTATTATTATGTTATTTAAAGAAGAGTTAAAATTGTTGGAATAAATGTATAATAGCTAATACATTTTTAATATACGGTTATACATAAGATAAATATGGAAATATATATTTACTAGGAATCTAAATTTTTTTCCTAAATAATGGTATTTTATTTATAATTTTTAGAAATTAAATATGTATATTTATTTAGAACACAACGATGATACGATAATTACCCTATCAATGAATGATTAAAATATTTGTTATTATAAATATATAAATAAATGTAAATTAAGACATCTGAATAATTACACTAATTTCAGAGGGAAATACAACATTTTCAGGATTATTAAATAAATATTTTTGAATTGATAATGTTTTTATGACTTTCATAAAAAAATACCCAATTGTAATAAAATTGACACAAATTAGTTTTTAAAATGAATTCTATATTATTAATTGATATAATATTCATAAAAATATAAGGTTCAGAAAAAGGACTTATATAAGGTTAAATATATTAATAATGAACCACTTGGGGTTCTTATGGATTTTTATAGTAATTTTATTAATCATTTATTATAATAATACAACAATACATGGTTAAAGTTAAACTATTTAACTAAGAGTAAAACATAAATGATAAGGATAATATTTTGACATAAACCTATATAAAACCTATTGGTTGAATGTTTTGGACCCAACACCACCATATCCTCTAAATAAATCATTTCATAGTCATTATAACACGATTATGATTGTATATTAAAATAATAAATCATGTTTTTCTTAATGTGACCATCATCTCTCTTATAAAAGGGTACTTCCCCTTATCTCTAAATCACACCTACAAAGCCATTAAGATTATCCTAACCGTATTCAAATATTTTCCCAAATACCCTCACTTAAACCTAGAGGGAAAATTTTTATTAGAAAGAAAACCTATGAAGACCTTTTTATCAAATCAAAAGGAAACACCTGAGTTGAGATAATAATTTCACCACCTCTTTCAATGTTGTTTTCTTCTTCCACTTTCTCTTAATTTTTTGATTCCCTAACAAAATAATAACTCTAAAACATTATAAATATTGTATTTTTATTATAAATATGGTATAAACATATTCATTATTCTATCAATCTTATGAATGACAATTCACCATACGTGGGTACGTACGACTATCCGTCTCCACGCCGTGGTGTAGTTTATTATTAAAACACTTAATTATTTGGATGGGTATAATAATGAGTTTAACAGATTTAAATAATAAATATAACATGTTATGTATTATTTATATACGATATAACTTCCAAATTCATATTATTTCCCCATCAAAAGAATGATATTGTCGCTTGTGTGTATCTACCAATTACCATCTCCACGAAAGCAATTAATTTCATTCCTCGTCAGAACCATTCACGATTAATTTTCATATTAGGATTAAAAATAATTTTTAGGAACTTAATATCATTATGTATATGAATCAAATACATCCTATAAATAAAAAGCATGTCTTATATGACGAATAATATATAGGAAAACAAATCATTTAACACCTGAAACGATGATACTACTGAAATATGATTAACAATGAAATATTTTATGATCATATATGACATCATATTTATTTATGTAGTTCTAAAATAATTTAATAACAATAATTGAACAATTATACTTGAGTTTAACTTACCCTAGTTTAATTAAAATTACAAGGTAAGGGTTAATTCTACAATCTCTTCATTATCTGAGGTTGTTTTTACGTGAGTATCTAGAGGGATCTCTTTATCATACACATGCAGGTTTCTTAAAAATGTATTTAAAAACATTTTAATATTTCATATATTATATTTTAAATCCATTTATATACTTTTTTTACTTTTTATAAGATGTTTATAATGTAATCATTCCGTCGTTTTCCAAATAAGGTCCTTTACGACCTTTTTGACAAAGTCAAGAAATGAGTGTTTTTTAACATATACAGTGGCTATGGCTATTTTCCAGTTTATAACACCATCTATGCAACCGTTAGAAGCATATAAGAATATATTCAAAGAAAATGTTTTCTTTTATAATTACAAAACTTTTAATTGATTTCAAAATAGAAAGAGATATTTCTATCAAACAGTATTGATTCCACCTATGTCAACATTATTGGTATCATTTTACACATGTTTGTTGTTGATTTATTACGATACAATCATCCATATTGTATTGAAGGAGTTTCTATATGTTTGAATGTGGATGGTTATTTTTTTACAATTCCTGGTTTATGGATAAATTATTATCATTTATTATTCTTGTTTTAATACAAATTTGTATGTTAAGTTTGAATCTTTTTATATATGGAATGCATTGGACATAGTAAGTGACTAGTAGATCCTGCTTTAGCTCCAAGATTCATCAGCAAGTCTCATGAGACAAACTAGTTTCTTGGAACGAGAAATTTAAAAAATCATAATTTTATTATTGTTTTGAGGCCTTGAATATGCGGTTAGGATGTCCCGCATTACGCATTCCATCATTATAAAATTGGATATTGATATTGCATGTTATTATTTGACTAGTATAATATACATTTGAATACGTAAAGGGAAATATTTGACTTATCTAATACACATTATGATGATATTTTGTTTAAAATGCATGTCTTTTAGTCATATACATTTCATTAAAGGTTTATAATTATTTATGAAATTTTCTACTATATTGTTTCCTTACTGGACACTTGAGCTCACCCCTTTAAATGTTATATTTTCCATGGATACGAAGAAGTATATTTTGAATGAACTACAAGGATATTGTATTGGATATGAATGTGTTTAAAGGATACATGATGTTGTTGTTTTTCAATTAATAATGTAATGTAAAACATATGATTGTATCTAGTACTTCCATAGATACTAAATTGAACGGCCTTTCAGGATTTGATCCCTTTTTATATTTCCAATGTTATGTAATATTACACTGACTTGGATTAACTAGGGTCTGGGAGTTACATCAATTTTTAACATTCCTTTATATGATTGGTTCTTTTATTCACATACACTACTAAATATGATGTTCCTATTTTAAAATCATGGGGTGACAAAGTTATGACAACTAAAAAAATAATTTTCTATGATTATGTGTACAAAATAATTACATATTTTATTTCAATTTTATTCTCTCATAAATCATGTTATTTTATTTATTAATGAATCATCATTAATAAAATTTAAATATTTTTTCCCCAACACATGATTAATATCTTTGATATGTAGGCTATGGATTTCTAATGACTAATCTTGTGATATCATAAAATTTTACAGAGGATACATTTAAAAGATATTTCATATCTACATTTATACCCTTATTAGGTATGAAAAACATAACATTTCATATGATTACACACCCATGTTATAAATAATGGTTTAATATATGATATGTATTTGAAGGGTTTTAGTTATGGTGATCTAAATAGGAGATGACATAGAATAATTATGGAAATGATGTTTATGTTTTTTTTGTTTAAAAATATACTAGACTATATTATTTAGGTGTGAAAAAAAATTAATGAATATTAGAAAATTTTGATGAATTATATATATATTTGAAATGTAAGGATCACAATAATTTGTGTCATATAACGGTTTAGTTGTCATTTGGAAACAATGATTTGAAAAACTTATTAAAAAACCTTTGGATAATTTTAAGTATAATATAAAATCCTAATTTTTTTAATGATAATGAATTATTTAAATTAAAGCAATGGTGTCATATAACAATGTGTCTTCATGGACTGAAGGCCATAATATTGTTTTTAATTTTTTATAATCCCTATAAATGAATGATATTCGACCATTGATGTAAAGGTGGAGTGATAATCATGAAGCAGTTTCAAGGGAGGGGAAGTTTGAAGTCATCATTGTCTATGATGAATTCATTTATGAACTTTGGGTCCTATAATGTCAAGAATCATACGGACCATTAATTCCATTAAACCCATTGAATATTTTATCTTATACTATTCTTTTGTGTTTTGGTAAATAGATATACCTAAAATTTAATTTAATGGATAAATTATATTATTAATGTAATGATTGTCAACTCAAGAAACAAAATTTTATGGAAGCTCACACAAAATATATTTTTTACAATAATCCAAAACCATTCTCAAGTTACGAACCCCATTAAGTTTCTGAATAAGAAAACAAAGGAAAAAATGTTGGTGGATTCCTTAAAAATGGAATTTACACCCACCTATTTTGTGTCCATTGATCCACCACCGACTAGATAATGTTTCAATATATTTGAGAAATTATTTCACATTATTTATTGTAACAAATATGAGAATAATATATTAGATGTTCATATTTTAGTAGGTGAAACATATTTGTGGTGTATTCTTATCAATACCATGAGAGTAAATGTTGAAATTGAATATATTTAATGGGATGAATTAAATATATTATTATTCAACAGGTTCTCCCCTAAAATTCATTATAAATTTTATATGCAAAAAATTACATGAGTAATGTAGAAGGTTGAGGGATTGATTGGAATCTATGAGAAAATTTTACAAGACTTATATGGAATAATTTTTGTAAAATCATAAAAATAAAATGTATGGTCGATCACTTATTCAGTGGATTAAAATAAAGTCATTGTTATGAATTTTATATAAAGGAATTAACTATCTATAATTAAATTGTTCAATGTTATCTTAATGTTGATATGTGGAATAGATTCTTATTCCATCTCATTGTTTTGAAATTATCTGAAAAATAGAAAAAAAAAATTGTAATTATATAAACCATAGATATAATATTACGAAAAATTCATTGTTCTTATTTTGTGGATGAATACATGGCATAAATTTCCTTATCAGAACTGGTAAAATTTTGAACAATGTAAAATAATTTCATCTTGAATTAAAATTCATAAATGATTTGATGAATACATATAATTATTCAAATAGAGAGAAAAAACTAATAATGGACAACCCAGAATCTTGTTTTTTAGCGGAACTGAGTATAGGAAATTTTAAAATCAATGCCCAAATCCCATTTTTAATGATGATTTTCAGCATCTATAAACTATTAATAATATAGAGAAATTGAAATATAATGTGCTCCCACTTTTTTATAAGGGGTATAAAGACAATGTGGTAAGATCAACACATAACATCCACTCTAGAACTACTAAAGAATTATTTTTTTGTGGATCTAGCCAATCTTTTATAACTTATTTGTTTTATAAGGGTTTTAAATAACCACCAAGAAAATTATATGTTGAGTTAATAGTGAAAACCTATAATTCTGAAATGAACACATCCCAATCCTATGAATATTTTATAGTTATTTATTGGGGTATTATTTCAATATATGTACTTTTTTAGGTTTATTCCATTTCAACGTGATTTTGAAATGTATTAGAATTCCTCACTTTAAATAAAATCAATTTCCGAGGATGGGATGTTAAATTTTTTATTATAAACTCTCCCATGATATTCTATAAATGTGTTTTAAAAAAATGAACTTCTCATGGAAATCATATCCAATAAATGGTTACAATTCCTATTCATAATGGAATTTATCTCATATGGTTATGAAGAAACTCAACATCAAATATATTACTATTGTGAGAGAGTTTATTGATGTCATTATAAATGTGTTTTTTTTAATCCATTGAATCGTGATGTTGAGTTTTCAATAGAATTCCTATATTATTATACACCTATTTCCAAAAATTCGTGTAGAATGGCCTATGTTTATTTGTCATAATTAAAGACGAAACAATAGAAAAATGTTGAAAAGGATTTTCTCATCCATATGAATCATGTTGGGGTGCACCTATTTTATTTTTCTAAATAATATTTGGGTCAATATATATCTTCATTGTTAATAGAGAATGTAAAACATTCACTATCAAGATGAAGTATCATATTCCCTATTTTGAGGACATGTGTTATAAACTATGTGGATATTAATGCTATTCCAAGGTTGATATTCTTTTTGAATATCATCTTCTGAGTGTTAACAAATAGTATATATCCATGAAATAATTGTTTAGTAATCATGGACACTATTCATTTATAACGATTCCACTTTGTCTTACTAATGTCTACTCTATTGTTATGTATTTAATATATTAGGGCTTTAGATATTACCTTAATTAAATTTGATAGACTTAATAGATTATATTTTTATTTATTAGGGAGATCATGATTATTATTTAATAATTTTCATGAAAACTACGATGGAAAATTATTAGGAAATATTTACCAAGGAGGAATTTGGGTAGTGAAATGTTTATTTATAAGGTTAGATAATCTCAAATAATGAAATTTTAGATTAAAAATCGAATAATGATGTTATTAAACATTTAAACAACCATCCATATTTATTGAGATATATTTTTTCTTGTTTTGGATGGATATTAGAAGCACATTATAGATAAATTTTCACATCAATTGAATCAACTAACCCAGTTATCTAAGAAGGGATCCCACATCCATTAGATAGATGAATCTATGGAATATTTCAAGAATAGTAAAAATTAATATTATGTGCAATTATTATTACACTACCATATTGTGGATAACGGTTTTTAATATATAGCAATTCGTCTAGAATGATACTAGTATGCATCATCATGAATAATGATATGATCATATCTTATGAATCATGAAAATTTAATTTCAATGATAAAATTATCATAACTCATTATTTGGAGTAATCTATGTCAATTTTTCATTAAATATATGGATCAATTATCTATATAGATAATTAAATTACATATATACTAATCATAAAATCATAATGAATATTTCCTAGAAAAAAGTGTAAGATACACCAAAAAAGATTGTCGGATCTAAATAATGATAATGAAATCTAAATAAGTTAAAGAAATAGAAAATAGAACAAGATTTAATATGATCTGATTCAAAAGAATAATGTTATCATATCAACAATAATGACAAAAAAAATAACCAATATTATTTACATGAAAATAATGGATCTATAAGTATTAATAGAATGGGAGAAATCAAATTTTTGTCAAATGAGTTTTCAACGATGTATCCATGTTAATATTAAGTATTCAAAGAAGTAAAATATAATGATCTATAAAATATGGTAAAAATGTTCTTGAGTTAAACCTTAATGGAATAATAATAATCATGAACTATGTATATGTCCCTTTACTAACGAATTTGAAGGAGGATAATACAGATAATGATAGTAGTTATATATTTTCTACTCATCAGAGTAGAGTATTTATGGTGGGATTAAAGATAAATTTATATTCCATTGTATCTTTCACCAAGAATGGTATTTCATAATGTTAAGAATTAGATACATAATTATACAGAGATGTTATAACCATTATCTATACTAGAATGTAAATGAGAGAACATCACCATAGATTTCTTCATTAGAATCAACCTAACATAAAATGGAAATAATTCTATTTTAGTAATAGTCCATCACCATATGAATTCCAGTCACTTAATTCATATATGATAATATTTCCCTTTTGATAATTTTTTCTTTGTTATACATTAAGTTTGTGTTATGATATGATGGTGAATTATTACCAATTCTATTCACTCCAAATATATGATTTACCTATTTTTTTATAATATCTTATGTCATGTTCGGATAAATAAACAATATAGAGAATTTCATATCATCCTCATAATTATTTTATGTCTAATAGGACCATTGAAAATATATAAGAGATGTTTAGAACAATCTAAATGGATTTCAATGGTGGTTCGTATCAACTTCTTCCATTGGTGTGATTTTCTTAAAACAAATGATTTTACAACAGTATGTAGATGAATCATTATTATTCCCTCTATAAAAGGGTGTGAAATACTCCAATGTGATGGAATGGTGTTATGGAAATAATGATAATGGGACCTGATCAAGTTAAAGAAATATTATTGAAGGTTATAACTATTCAAACTAAAAAAAGAGCAATATAGAGTCAAAAAAATATATTTTTACTATCATTGGAAATATATGGAGATTCAAGTGGGTGAAATGGTATTACTATGAATATCTCCATAGAAGAGGATTATGATATCTAGAATTATTTGAAAGCTAATCCCTAAGAATACTATTTATTTTGTACTTATTGATCATATCCAGATGGTAGATTATTTAATGGAGCTTACATTGAATATCACTCAATAACATGATTTGTTCCATGTATCTCCCAAAAGGATATATATGCATGATCCTCTAAATGTAAAATAATAAATTCTCATATGGTTGGATCAAGATTTTTTCATATTAATAAAATTCTGTAGATATTTTGGATTATAGAGTAAATGATCTATAAATCATGACCACTCCCTTTGTCAGTGTTTTTTGAAAACCACCAATTACATGATGATATATAAGATCCGTATGATGTAATAATGTTGATTTATACTTATATGTTTGTGTAAAATAAATTAATTTCAAGGGATAATTTCATTTTAAGGGGCTAGAATGAATCTCCATGATATTTTATAAAATACTTCTCTTTAAACTATTTAATTGTTTTTAATACCTTATGTTTCATGATTACCTGAGTATAAAAGAATTGTGTAACATTAGTATTTATTCTTCCATTTTCCCATCACTAATATATTAATGAGTTTAAATAATAGTAACTAATTTAGGAAAAATATAATTTCTAAAAATTTATAAAATCAATTTGTTTTTATCAAATATGTATACTAAAATTTTAAATTATATAAAAATGAAAGGGATTTTTTTACAAATTTTTTATGCACAATATGTATTTTTATATTAAAATTTTCAGTTAAAAATTATTTATGATTTATTTTATAGAAATTAAAAATTAATTTATAGAATAAAATGTGTGAATATTCATTTACATTATTTTCTAGGAATGAGACCAGAAT
The DNA here is from genome assembly GCA_963277665.1 of Viscum album. Classification (NCBI taxonomy): domain Eukaryota; kingdom Viridiplantae; phylum Streptophyta; class Magnoliopsida; order Santalales; family Viscaceae; genus Viscum; species Viscum album. Next base: position 554,494,382 of record OY728146.1, read on the forward strand.
AAAAAATGCTTCATGCCTAAAAATAAATTTTTCCAAAAAATATTTTTTTCCCCTTTTAGAACATACGTAACAATAAATTCTTCCATTTAAATTTATTGAAATAGATAAAAATAAATAAATATTTATAATCATTAGGTTAAAATTTGGTTATTATGACAATAATTTTTTTTCAATATGAATATAAAATGTTTTAAAATATACCTACACATTAATGAGTTTATCTTGTTATTATATATTAAAAATATGTGATAATTTCATAATTATTTTTCTGAAATCAAATTAGATTAATGGAATTCTACTATTAACAACTTTGGATAATAATTTAACTTTTTAATGGATAAATTAACATGAAAATTTATTATGTGTTACTTAAATTATGAAACCGGTAAAAATGTCACTTTCAATGTTTTTTATTTATATATATAAACATAGGGAAACATCAATCCATATTGTATTGAAGTATTTTTTATATGTTTGAAGGTGGATGTGTTATTTTTATACAATTAATGTTTTATGGATAAAGTATTAACATTTCGTATTCTAGTTTTAATACAAATGTGTATGTTATGTTTGAACCTTTTCATATGAGGAATGCATTGGACATAGTAAATGACTAGTAGATCCCACTTTACCTCCTCGATTTGTTAGTATGTCTCATGAGACAAACTAGTTTCTTGGAACCAAACTTCAAAATAATCATATTATTATTATTGTATTGAGGCCTTGACTATATTGTTATGATGTCCCTCATTATGCATTCCATCATTATAAAAATTGGCAAATTGATATTTCATGTGATTATTTGACTAGTAGAATATCCATGTGAATAAGTAAAGGGAAAATTTTGACTTATCTAATACACATTATGATGATTTTTTTGTTTAAAATTCATTTGTTTTAGTCTTATACATTGCACTAAATGTTTATTATTGTTTATGAAATTTTATACTATATTGTTTCCTTTCTAAACACTTGATCTAACCCCATTAAATGTCATATTTTCCATAGATGCGAAGAAGTATTTTATGACTGAGCTGCAAGGATAGTATATTGGATATGAATGTGTTAAAAGGAGACATGATGTAATTGTTTTTCAGTTCATAATGTAATGTAAAACATGAGATTGTATCTAGTACTTCCATGGATACTAAATTTGTCGGTCATTTAGGATTTGATCTCTTGTAAAATTCCCAATGTTATTTAATAAAGAACTAACTCAGGTTAACTAGGGTTGAGGCGTTACATCTATTTTTAACATCCCCTTATATGATTGGTGTGTTTTTTCATATACACTACTAAATATGATGTTTCTATTTTAAAATCGTGGGGCGTTAAAGTTATGACTACTAAAAAAATTATTTTCTATGATACTGTGTACAAAACAATTACATATTTTATATCAATTTTATTCTATCATGAATCATGTTATTTGATTTATTAATGATTCCTCTTTAATAAAATTTCAATATTTTTCCCTCACACAAGATTAAGATCTTTGATAAGTAGGCTATGGTTTTCAAATGACTAATCATGTGTTATCATACAATTTTAAAGAGGATACATTTAAAATATATTACATATCTACATTTAAACACTTATTATGTATAACAACATAACATTTCATATGATTACACCCCCATGTTATAAATAATGGTTTTAGGAATGATATGTCATAGAAGGGTTTTAGTTAAGGTGATCTAAATGGGAGATGATGTAGATTTATTATGGAAATGATGTTTATGTTTTTTGTTTGAAAATATACTAGACTATATTATTCAGGCATGGAAAAAAGTTTGTAATGAATATTAGTAAATTTTGATGAATTATATATATAGTTGAAATGTATGGATCACAATCATTCGTGTCATATAATGGTTTAGATGTCCATTGGAAACAATGATTTGAAAAATTTATTAAAAACCCTTTAGATAATTATATGTATAAGATAAAATAATAATGTTTTTAAAATGATCATAAATTTTTTCAATTAAACCAATGGTGTCATATAATAATGTGTCTTCATAGACTGAAGTCCATAATATTGTTTTTTTTAATCCCTATAAATTAAAGCTAGTCGACCATTGATGTGAATGTGGAGTGCTTATCATGAAGCAGTTTCTAGGGAGGGGAAGTTTCAAGTCATCATTGTCTACGATGAATTCATTTATGACCTTTGGGTCCTATAATGTCAAGAAGCATATGGACCATTAATTCCATTAAAACCCTTGAAATTTTTTTACACTAATCTTTTGGTTTTTGGCTAATAGATATAACCTAAAAAATTTTAACGATAAAATATATTATTAATGTAATGATTGTCCTATCAAGAAACCAATTTTTACTGAATCTCACACAAAATATATTTTTTAAAATAATCTAAAACCATTCTCATGGTACGAGTCACATTAAGTTTTCAAACAAGAAAACAAAGAAAAAAATGATGGTAGATTCCTTAAAAAAGAAATTTACAACCACTTATTGTGTGTCCACTGATCCACCACTAACTAAATAATGGTTTGATATATTTGGGAAAATAATTCCCATTATTTGTTGTAAAAAATATGAGAATAATATATTGGATATTATTATTTTAGTAGGTGAAACATATATTCGTTGTATTCTTATCAATAACATGAGAGTAAATGTTTAAATTGAATATATTTAATGGGATGAATTAAATATATTATTATTTAACAGGTTCCCTCCTATCATTCATTATAAATTTTATAGGAAAAAAATCCCATGATTACTGTAGAAGGTTGAAGAATTTATTGTAATCTATGAGAAAATTTTAAAATAATTATATGGAATAACATTGGTAGAATCATAAATCTAGAATGTATGGTCGATCAATTATTCAGTGGCATAAAATAAATTCTTATTTGGAATTTTATATAGAGGAATTAACAATTTATAATGAAATTGATCAAAGTTATCTCAATTTTGAGATGTGGAATAAATTTTTATTCCATCACATTGTTTTAAAAATAATTGAAAAATAGAAATCAAATTGTAATTCTATAAACCAAAGATATAATAATATGAAACATTCATTGTTCTTGTTTTGTGGACAGATAAATGGCATAAATATCATTATCAGAAATGGTAAATTTTTAAAACAGTGTAAAATAATTTGATCTTGAATTAAAATTCATAAATTATTTGATTAATATATATAAATATTCAAATAGAGAGAGAAACCCAAGAATGAACAACCCAGAATATAGTTTTTAGTGGAACGAAGCATGGAAAATTTTAAAATCAATTCCCAAATCCCATTTTTAATGATGATTTTCAGCATCTATAAACTATTAATACTATAGAAAAAATGAAATATAATGTGTTCACACTTTTTGATAAAGGGTATGAAACAAATGTGGTAATATTAACACATAACATCCACTCTAGAACTACTAATGAATTATTTGAGTTTGGATCTACCCACTCTTTTATATCTAATGTATTTTATAAGGGTTATAAAAAACTGCCATAAAAATTAGATATTGAGTTAGTTGTGAAAACCTATAATTGTGAAATTACCACATCCCAATCCTATGAATCTATTATGGTATATTTATTATGGTATTATTTAAATATATACACTTTTTTAGGTTTATTCTATTTGTATGTTTTTTGGGAATATATTAGAATTACTCACATAAAATAAAATCAATTTAGGAGGATGGGAAGTCACATTTTTTATAATAAAATATAAAATGATATTTTATAAATGTGTTTAAAAAAAATGAACTTCTCATGGAAATCACATCCAGTAAATGGTTACAATTACTATTCATAATAAAATTTATATCATATGGTTATGAAGAACGTCAACATGAAATATATTACTATTGTGAGAGAGTTTATTGATGTCATTCTAAATGTGTTTTTTAATCCATTGAATCATGATGTTGAGTTTTCAATAGAATTCCTATATTATTATGCACCTATTTCCAATAATCCATGTAGAATGGCCTATATTTATTTGTCATAATTAAAGACGAAACAATAGAATAGTGTTGAAATGGATTTCGCATCCATGTGCATCACGTTGTGGTGCACATATTTTATTTTTCTAAATAATATTGGGATCAATATATTTCTTCATTGTTAATAGAGATTGTAAGAAATTCCCTATCAAGATTAAGTATCATATAGCCTGTTTTGATGACATTTGTGATAAATAATGTGTGGATTAATACTTTTCCAAGGTTGGTATTCTTTTTGAATATCATCTACTAAGGTTCAACAAATATTATATATCCATGACATAATTGGTTAGGAATCATGGACACTATGTATTTATAATGATTCCATTCAGTGTTACTAATGTCAACTCTATTGTTATGTATTTAATATATTAGTAAAATAGATATTAATTTAATTAAATTGGTTATTATTAATATATTATATTTTTATTTATTAGGGAGATCATGATTATAATTTGATAATTTTACTCAAAACTATGATGATGGATAATTATTAGGAACTATTTACCAAGGCAGAATTTGGGCAGTTAAATATTTATTTCTAAGGTTAAATAATCTCGAATAATGAAATTTTAGATTAAACTTCGAATAATGATGTTATTAAACATTGAACCAAACCATCCATATTGATTGAGATATACTGTTTTCTTGTTTTGGATGGATATTAAAATCACAATATGGATAAAGTTTCACATTAATTGAATCAACTGACCAAGTTATCAAAGAAGGGATCCCACATCCATTAGATAGATAAATCTAAGGAATATTTCAAGAATAGTATAAATGGATATTATGTGCACCTATGATTATACTACCATATTGTGGATAAGTGTTTTTAATCTATAGCGCTTCATCGAAGAAGATACTAGGATGCATCATCATGAATAATGATATGATTATATCTTATGAATCATGAAAATAGAATTTCAATGATATAATTATCATAACTCATTACTTGGAGTAATCTATGTCTATTTTTCATTAAATATATGGATCTATTATCTATATAGATAATGGAATGACATATATACTAATCATAAAATCATAATGAATATTTCTTGGAAAAAAATGGAACTTACCCCAAATAATATTTCTGGATCTAAATAATGATTATAAAATCTCAATAAATAAATGATATAGAAAATATAACAAGATTGAAAATGCTCTGATTCAAAACAATAATCTAATCATATCAACAATTATGATAAAAAATTAACCAATATTATTTACATGAAAATAATGGATCGAAAAATATTAATAGAATGGGAGAAATAAATTTTTTGTCAAATGAGTGTTCAACTATCTATCCATGTTAATGTTAAGTATTCAACGAAGTAAAGTATAATGATCTATAAACTAAGGTAAAAATGTTCTTGAGTTCATCCTTGATGGAATAATAATAATCCTGAACTTTTTATATGTCTCTTTACTACTGAATTTAAAGGAGGATAATATGGATAATGATAACAGTTATATATTATCTATTCCTCATAGTTTAGTATTTATGGTGGGATGAAAGGAAATTTTTTATTCAATTGTATCATTCACCAAGAATGGTATGTCATAATGTTAAGAATGAGATACATAATTCAATAGAGATGTTATAACCATTATCTATACTAGAATGTAAATCAGAAAACATAACCATGGATTTCATCATTAGAATCAACCTAAGATAAAATAGAAATAATTCTATTTGAGTAATAGTACATCACTATATGAATTCACATCACTTAATTCATATATGATAATATTTCCATTTTGATAATTTTTTCTTTTTTATACATTAAGTTGGTGTTATGATTTGATGGTGAACTATTACCTATTCTATACACTCCAAATCAATGAGTTACCAGTTTTTTTGATTATGTCTTCAGTCATCTTTGGATAAATAAACAATATTACGTATTTCATATCATCCTCATAACTATTTTATGTCTAATAGGACCATTGAAACTATATAAGAGATGTTGAGAAAAATCTATATGGATTTCAATGGTGGTTTGTATCAAAATTTTCCATTGGTGTGATTTTCTGAAAACAACTAATTTCACATCAGTACATTGATGAATAATTATTAATACCTTTATAAAATGGTGTGAAACACTCTAATGATATGTAATGATGTTATAGAAATAATGATAATGGGACCTGATCTAGCTATGGAAATATTATTGAAGGATATAACTATTCAAATTAAAAAAGAGCAATATAGAGTCGAAAAAATATATTTTTACTATCATAGAAATATATGGAGATTGAAGTGGGTGAAATGGTATTACTAAGAATATCTCCATAGAAGAGGACTATGATATCTAGAATTATGGGAATACTAATCCCTAGGAATACTATTTATTTTGTAATTCTTGATCATTTCTAGATGGTAGATTATTGATTGGAGCTTCCATTGAATATCACTCAATAACATGATGTGTTCCATGTATCTGCCAAATGGATGTACATGCATGATCCTCTAAATGTAAAATACTCAATGTTCATACCGTTGGATCAAGATTTTTTCATATTAATAAAATTCTGTAGAGATTTGGGATTGTAGAGTGAATGATCAATGAAGCAAGACCACTACATTTGTCAATGTTTTTTTGAAAACCACCAATTAGATGATGATATATAAGATCCCGATGATGTAATAATATATATTTATACTTATATGTTTTTATCAAATTAAGTAATTTCATGGGATAATATCATTTTAAGGGGTATAGAATGAATCACCATGATTTTTTATAAAATATTTATCTTTAAACTATTGAATTGTTTTTAATACCTTATGTTTCATGGTTAACTGAGTATAAAAGAACTATGTAACATTATTAATTTTTCTTTCATTTTCCCTTCACTAATACGTTTATGATTATAAATAGTAGTAACTAATTTACGAAATATATAATTTCTAAATATTTATAAAATTAATACGTTATTATCAAATATGTATATTAAAATTATAAATTATATAAAAATGAAAGTGATGTTTTTACTAATTTTATATGGACAATATGTATTTTTATATTAAAATTTTAAATTAATAAATATTTATGGATTATTTTAATGAAATTAAAAATTAATTTATAGATTAAAATGTGTTAATATTTATTTAAATTTTTTTCTAGGAATTGGGCCAGAATAAAAAATGATTCATGCCTAAAAATATATTTTTTCTAAAAATATATATTTTCCCAATTATAGAACTTACATAACAATAACTTTTCCCATTTATATTTATTGAAATAGATAAAAATAATTAAATAAATAGAATCATTAGGTTAAAAAAAATTTATTTGGGCTCTAATTTTTTGTCAATATGAATATAAAATGTTTTAAAATTTACCTACTCATTAATGAGTTTATTAGGTTATTATATATTACAAATTTGTGATAATACCATAATTATTTTTCTAAAATCAAATAGGATTAATGTAATTATACTATTAAAACCTTTGGATAATAATTTATCTTTTTAATGGATACGTTACCATGATAATTTATTATGTATTACTTAAATAATAAAACTGGTAAAAGTGTCACTTTCATTGTTTTTTTATTTGTTATATGTAAACATAGGGAAAAATCAATCATAAATGAATATTAATATTATTTTTTTGAACAAGGGAATAATATTCATGATAATGAATTATATATAATTTTCTGTATTATATATCTTCTTTAATTACATAAGGAACACCAAAAGTGTATTTATATAATGAATGGGAAAATGAAAAAAACTTTTTAAAAATAAAATATATATATATATATAATTTGAATGTATTATAGATTACCATGAATAATATCTGTGAATATTAAATATTAGAGTTTTTAAAATGATTATATTCAAATTTAATGTCTTATAAATGTAATTTCTGTCAAATTGAATAAATTGTGCAAGAATTGTTGAGAATGATATTTTATCAAAATAATATTTGTTTGAATTATTTTATAATAATAAAAATCATTAATTAAGACATGTTGTATATTATATGGTCTATAATTCCATATAATATCAATTTATAGGACAATTAACTTCCTAAAATAAAAAATTACAACTAATTTATTTTAAAAAATTCAACATTGTTGAAATTAAAATTGGTTAACAATTTTTTCATCAAAATAATAAGTGTTGAATGTTTTGAAAATGATTCTATATATAATTTTACAATGGAATTAAAACCCTAAAAAAATTATCATTTAATAAATCAACATTAGGATGTATTTTCTTTAGGATATAATTTATTATAATATAATATTTTCCAAAATTCCAAAATATCTCCACATCACAATTATCAATGGGAACCTCATAGTTCAATTCCTGGAAGATAATTGAGGATTTTATATTGACCAAAAAAATCTAATTTCACATATAAACCATTCCATCCAAATTTTAGGGTTATTTTTCCTCCAAAAAAACCTAATATAGATACCTTTATAGGATTTATATATATAGGAGTCATTTCAGGGATGTATTCACCTTAAGCAATCAAATGAATTTTATCTAATCTTTAACTCATATAAATTAATATCATCCATAATAAATTATTAACCATATATTCCATAATTATTATTATATTTTATTTTGATTATGAAAAAATTATCAACTCTCATTCCTATCAAATATGATGTGAAATTATCGATTGTGCGTATGTACAACTTACAATCTCATTATAATAAACAATTCGTTGTTCATCACCGTATTTTTTGTTAAGTATTGTGATGGGTTTGATATCTATATATGATATTTGTGAGCTAGTTATACATATGGACCAATAATATATTTCCTTCTTTCATACCTTTCAATACGTTGGGAAACGATAATGTCTCTTGTGTGCATATATGGACTACCATATCCAAAAAGCGATGTAATTAATTTTTCATCCTTATTTTACATGTATAGAATTAATGATAGGTTTTCTTGAATACAAATTATATATAAATTGGTATTGATTATATAAATATGAATTATTTTTTACCTTTAATTCATTCCATTCATCATTTAATGATAACAACATTAATGAGTATGTACGCCATTCTATATCCATGAACCAGGTACCTAATTTTCATGTCTCATAATTATATGGATGAATCTAAATATTTAAATAAGTAATACATATTATTTTTATATCATATTCTAAAAAAATTTATTTTTATGGTTCTGTAGAATTTTATGTTTCCCTTGATTACAGGTACCGAGCATTACAGATTTCCCTTCTAGTGTTTCCATTCCCTTGTTATAATGAATGTTTTTATGTATAATGTCTAATGGAAGGGTGATGTTTATGAAGATCAATGTTAAATGTGATATTGAATTTTAATTACTAGTTTTTTATGTTTTCATGTTTCAATGATACAAAACCTATTTTTATTTTGGATGGTATTGTTATATTTATTAATGAATATTAATCTATACGAACATAATATCTATGAGTGGAAACTATAAGTTTCTATATTCCTGTACTGAAATTATATTTTTGGATTTTTTTTGTATTTATTCATTATTTATTCATTCTAATATGAGTTCTTAGTCTTTCTATTCTATCTCCTTGACAATTGCCACAAGTCAGGAAAAACAACTATTTGTGTGGGTGCACTAGTGATCATGTGCCACTCTATGAAAAACACTAGTGAGTGCTTTGAGGTCAATACATTTGAATAATGAAACATCAAAAATTAATCCAGTTACTGAAACATGAACATGAACATGATAGATGTGAGACTCAACCCATGGTTTTATAACCCCATCAATAAAATACATGATAAAAACATATAATCCATCATTACTAACCATGGGGGAGGGAGTATACATTTTAAAACTGAAAAACATAGACCTATGTGTCACAAAAAAACATCAATCCATAATGGTAAATGAAAAAACCTACAATATATTAAAAAAATTATAACAGTAATCTATATCAAAAAAACATACAACTGTAAATCCCCCACAAATTATATGACTCCACTAGTCTGTAGTATATGAAAACTATTTCAATGCCCATCATAAGGAAGAGTAATCCAAAAATCATTTAAATCACCGTAACATCATATTTATAAGAAATAATATTCTCATGTAGTGTATGTGTACATGGGTTATAAGGCCTTCCCTTATACTCCCAAAATACACAGTTACAAATAAATGTTCTAGAATATAAATTATTTTTAAGAAAACAACCCTAAAATGTGAATATTATTAAAACCCTTTGATTTCATTAAAAATCAACATTATTTTAATAAACTAGTTGACATTAAAATAATATGTCAAAAAAATACCAGGTACCTGATAACTGAGTCAGTACAGACATATCTTGAAGGGTGCTCCAAATCCCCATGGAATAGAGACTATCACCTTAAATCATAAAAAATTAATGTGTGAATGATTTTACACAAATATAGTATATGTGAAGACAAAAAAGTTATTCTACATATATTAAAATCTATAGGGAGTAATGTAATATAATTAAAATAGTTATAACAACCCAATAGATAAAATAAGTACACATAATAGATAATAATACCCATGTCCTGATTAATGACACTCATAAAGTCCATGGATCAATAGTAGAACCACCTCTATGTGGTTCTTTACCCTTGCTCAAACCTGGATGGAGATAATATAAAAACACACAATGTCACAGTTAGGGTGGGTTATAAAATCCTTGTAGGTTAACACAAAGGATTCTAAGATAATATTCCACATTTATTTAAGAAAATAATTAGTGTTCCATTTTAAATTATTATTTTCTAAATTTCAAAAACATATATTAAAGAAAACATAACTTACATTTCGAATGATGGAACTACATTTAAAAAAAATTGATTAAATAATTATTTTATACAAAACATTTTATATAAATTCATAAGGCTTCTAAAATTGTTCACAAACATTGGCATACATTTATATCACATTTATAATCAAGTGAGTAACATGTTCATATTAAGATATGTATTATTGTTATAAACAATGGTATCCTCAAACAATATTATATTGATAACATAAATGTGTATACATGTCCCTTGATGCTGGTCAAATAGGACACATCAACATCATACTAATTAATAAAATGATCCCAAGAGTTTATGATAGAGTGTTAATGCATCAATATCGTGGTAGGTAATTCTCATAATAGTGTGTTTTTCCCGAATAACTCACTAACTACCTCGTCTTTCAAGTTCTATAGTATAAATAAATGATGGGAAATTTAATCTAATAAACCTTATAAAAAATTAAATCCCATTCTCCCATTTCACATATTCTAATTTTCTATTTAAATACAATAACTAGTTTTATATTAAAAAATAATTTTTCAAAGATATAAACCAAGGGTTTATTTCAAATTCATTTAAATAAAATTATTCAAATAAGAATTATAAATAAATTAACAATTAAATTTCACAATTAAATTAACAAAATTAAATGAATGTTTTTAAATGAAATAATTTCTATTAAGTTTACAATTTAAATCACCAAATTGTTCTATCAATTTAACAATCACACCTAAATTCAATGGAATTTCGGTGTTTCCCAATTTTGTCCGAAATTTATATAACTAAGAACAAAAATTAAATGGAATTGTGTTTTTGATAAATCAATTGAAATTAATTTCATTTATAAAAACATTTTAATTAAAATCAACTATTTAATTAAAATAAATAAATTTAGGTTTAATAAAAATAGGGCATGATGAAAGAACCACCTACTTTAAAATAAATAGATCTCAAATATCTTATCTATTCATTATATTTTCCAATGGATAATGATGAAAATGTAAACTATGAATAAAAACTAGGTTTATAATCGTAAAATAGAAGGTATTAGACCCTTCAATCAATATTGATATCTAAAGATTATAGAGGGAATAAGAGAGAGCATTATATATAGAACATTATGAGGAAACTAACTGGGAGATGATCTAATTTCATTCTCTAACATTCAATTCACATCTAAGAGGGTTCATAGGGGACAAATACTGGTAATGGGATCTCCAAGGGAATGGTAAAATGATTATGGGATGTAGTGGTTCATTGAACACATAAAAGTGGATTTTTGGATGTTTTAAATCTAAAATTTATATTAAAAAATTTCTATAACCTTATATAGAATATAATATCGATAGATATTTGATAATTGGGCACCCTTTTCATGTTCCCCATTTAATGGATTGCACAGTTTTTCCAAATTGGGTGCACAGTTTGTCAAACTTATTTTGAACCATGAAAAACCCCACTATTTTGGTTGCACAAAACTCTGTGGGAGGGGAATTTTTTTTGGGAAAACCATTATCCAAACATGATTATCTTAGTAACATTCATAATATACCAATATTTCAACCAAAACTGACCTAAACAAAACTCGGAAAAATAATATTAAAAATAGAAGTTTATGAGAACCTCAAAATAGTAACAGGATGCAAAAACCACCCCTCCAAATAAAATTCGCTCCCCAGAAAACATATGAATAATATTAATTGTAATAATAAGAGGAAAATAATCTCTCCTAAATTTTTCTAGCTGTAGTGTCTCATGATAATAAAAAACTTGTTTCCATCACACTCAAACCAAATGTATGATCATCCCTTGAATTACCATGGGATGAAGATAAATAATCATCAACAGTCATTCATTCTTAGATAAATTATACATAACATTTAAATTACTCCTTCTCAAAACATGATGTAGATCATATATATAAATTATAAAATATGATACATTGAACATTTTATTTACCAACATCTAATAAACTGGATGTGACATGTAGTAAGAAACATTACCCACTAAATTAAAAACTAAAAATTCAAAAAATGGGGAGAAATGTTGAGACTACTGTATTAACCTATATGGAATGGGAATTTATCCATGAATATTTTTAAAGATATCTGATGAGTCAACATAAAAAATTAGGACCTGTAGATCCTTGGTGTTGTAATTTTTTTTAAAAATATTAAATATCGATTTTTCACACATGTGCAGTTTCCCTTCAAAAGATGAATAACTCCCATATGATGTCTCAAATCAGATTTATGAGGCCATGGGAGAGTCTAAAAAATTATTTTTACTATATATGGGACATAAATCTGTCTCTGTTAGTAATTTTGGACATACATGAGAAGATGGGTTGTTAAATGTTCGACAAATATATTAAACAATAATGTAATTAATTAATTAAAATATTATATAATGAAACCAATTGTCCCACACATTGGGTGTGTATAACCAAATAGAATATTTTCCCCTATTATGTTATAATTTTCCACATGTTATTATAATTTTCCCCTGGTTATCCCTTTATGTAATAAAAGGCACATATATTTAAAGGCATGTTAATTATTTTTTTAATAATGTAGTTTTATCTTATATCCAATATTATTTTATATATATCCAATTCATAAAAACTATAATTAACGATAACTTATGATTTTAAAGATTATTTTTTATAATAAATAACTTATTAATGTTAAATAAAGATCATTGTTGTCATACGTAAAATTGTGTGCCAACTATGCATTGTCATGTAACATTAAAATGTTCCAATAATTTCACCCAAAACAACCCCAATAAAAGGAAATAAATGAAACAATGGGGTTTTAATAATACATGAAATTGGTTGCAGGATATAACATTATATGATAAAATACATACATATCAAAAATAAATACACTCTCATAAATCAAGTCCAATTATTTAGAACATGTTATTTCTTAAAAATAACCCCTATACAATTGTATAGTGCCCAACCAATTGGATATTCTAAACCAAAAGTAATTTCAATCAGTCATTATCACTAAATTTTGAGTTAACTGAGTACCAAATTTTCATTCCAAAAATGGTCCCCCAAAAATTTTATAGTTTACCACCACATCAAATTGGCATGACCTAGTAGGTCTCCATGGGGATCAGATATATTATTAATATCATCCCTCGACCCTCACCATTACCCATCAACTAAATTATATATATATACGATTATTAAATTTATATAATTTTTTTCATATATAATAATATCTTATTATTGGAAGTTATATGAGATGATGTAGATAGTGAATATAATTGTTTATTATTGTTATACATGTCTGTTCAAATATAAGAGGTTAATAATATGACTATTTTAAACCTTATTAATAATTATTATTGGGATTTTCATGTATCATTTATAGGAAGACTTTTTGTATGATAACTAGATAAAGATGGTTACAAATGTATTGAAATGAATGATTAAATTAATTAATATCTTGGGATAAATCCATGTTCTAATACAAAAGAGGTGTATGGACATGAAATGTAAAGGGAAGTACTATTTGGTCCAAATTTATGCTTATACATATACAAACCTCTATTATTTGACCTATATTATCAAGAGATGAGCTAACATGTTGTTGAAGGTTTATAATTTTGAAAACATCATTTATTACTCAGTATCATTCAATGGATACACCATAGATGAGGGATATCATTCATTTACCACTTATAATTGATATTAGACCTATATGATGATGATATATTTTCTGTACTCTATTAAAAGTTGAAAATCATGGATTGTTTGTTTTACATTGTAACATGATTTTACTATCGTTTCATGGATATGTTGGGTCTGGATACTTATTATTCCATATACAATATATAATTGATATAAGATCCTATGAAACAGAACTACTATATAGAATCTATTCGATTCCAATTGATTATTCAAATCAAGTGTAATTTGAAGAGTTAAATGTTCCGAATAAGTATAACATAATTTCATATCATACAATTCAGATTATTTCCTTAAAAATATAATTTATTAAAACATAATTGATATTATATTATGTGATAACATAATATGTGTTAGTCGTGAACATGTATATTTCATTCGATATAGTAATATTGGTTGGGGTGGTAGTTCACAAAATACAATAATTTAATCGATTCAAAAACACTCAAATTATTTATCAATCTATATAGGTCCTCATTCTAAAAAAACATAGGTCACATATAGATGAATAATCTCATACATGAACTATGTCATAAGACAATACTAGTTTAATCATACATATGATTCATACCAAATTATTAATCATTTCAGAATAAATACACACTAATCTAAAAAAGGGTTCATATCATAACATTCTATTAATGTATGTGTTGATTGATTCCCACACTATTATTTTTTATTCCCAATGCTTATTTTACATGGATTATATTATTCAGTTTTCAATTAATTTCCATTTAGTTCATCCTATTTTATCTTATTATACTATTAAAATAATCATAGACCAATCATCTAATTACTTTATATTTCATAGGACTATGAATATATATTGAAAATAATATATGTATATATTTTTTGTTATCTTTTTAAAAATCGAGTTCAATTATTTATATATATTTTATATTTCATAATAAATATTATTTTTTGATATATAAAAACTTATTAAGTATTATAAATATTAATTAATTATCAAATTATAATAATAATTATTTAAATATTTATGTTGAATTTATTAAAAATATATATGACTATTATGAAGTCATAATGTTGAAAATATAATCCTCCTAATTATATTACATGTATTATAATTAAAAAATAAATGATCATTGAGAAATTACAAGGTTAATTTAAAAATCCTTTATATATAGTAATATAATGTAAAAATATGTGAATCTTAGATTTATAATTATAGAATTTTTGTAATTATTATTTTGAATATTTAATATTATTCCACTATTGATGAAATTATTTCTATCATATAATAATTATTTCTAATGATAAATTTGATAAGAACAAAAATATTGATAAATATATGATAATTAGCTAATATAAATTACTTATATGAAATAATTTTATTAATAATTAATCCTAAATAATTTATGAAGATTTAATTTATTTAATTTTCTACATCTGAAAATTAAATGATATAATTATTATATTTTGAATTGTGATTTATTATTTATTGAAAATGGGTTTCAACTGCTATTATATATTTCCATAAATTAATCTAAGAAGTCAAATTCCTAGAATAGTGATGGAATTAGTTTTCATATTCAATTATTTTTGCTTCTGTTGAGTTTCAAAACTGAATTAAGTAATTAGTTATGATCTACAGTTATTATGTGTTAGAATTATTTTGTAATTAATGTATCTCTTGGGTAAAGTATATATATGTATAAGAACATGTGGTCAAACTGCTTCATACCCACAAGGTTTTTTTATATTCTAGAAGAGTTTAAGTTTCATATATATAGAACTTGGTTAACTATTGTGGGTATTATTGATTTAAATTAATTTTAAAAAATTACCAGTAATAGTTTCAAGTAGATTTTTTATATAACGCATTTAGATTTGCATAGAAAATGTCAGAATTTAATTTGGGTTAGCTACACAATATGTGAGATTTGTACAGTTACTATACTATATGGTTTTAATATGTTGGTTTGGTGTAAGTAATATGATTATAGAATAAGTTACTATGAATATTCATTCATTTAAATGGTATATCATTATATAATAGGGTGATACTAATATCCCTCTAAAATAAAAAGAGGATGATTCCTTTCAAGGTGGTACTTTTCAAGACATATATAATAAAACTAGGATGCTAATGCCCATGATTAGTGACAGTAGACTATCTTATTTATGGAATGATATTAATTTCTGCCTCTAACAAAAATTGGTTCTTATTATTCTAATTTTATTTTAATTACAGTTTTCTATGAGACCCTAATACAATTAGGTTTTTATATGAATATTGTAGAGTTTATCAAAATTATGAAATGGATAAAGGGATTTCTGTAGAGCTATCCACAATTTATAATTTATAAGATTATGATTTTACCAAAAAAATATTTATGCTAGGTGTGTGGACAGTAAAATATGACTAATTTTTTATTAAAATTTTGGTATTAATCAACTAATGATTAACATAATTTAGATGGTTTTGTCGTTATAATTAAAACACATGTATTAGTTTACCTTAATAAATGCTTATAAATCATGGTACTAATTAGAAAAAACATATTTAGGTTATTATTTTCATCATCATCCAAAAATTCTTTGAAATGAATCAGTAAAAATTAGAATCAAAATGTTTTAAACTACTATAATTGGAAAAATAATGAAATGTACTAAGTAATAGTTATTTTTACATTTCAAAGAAAAAACATCAATAGAAAAAAAAAATTTGTTATTCAATAAATGAACTATGATGATTATTTCATGAATAAAATAATTTAATTTTGGTCTCAAAAAAATATATTCATAATAAAATAATGATATTAGTCTCCATTTTCACAACTAATGATGATTTATAGAGAAATTTACATTATTAGACATGATATACATTGAAAGATTATTGTACTAAAGAACACAACACTACCATAAATAATGTAAATTTATAAAAATAAAAATGATTTTAATAATTTTTAAACTATTTTCTCAAAAAAAATATCAAATGACGAATTAATCAAAAGATATCTATGTAATGTTGTTGTCCTGACATCAAAATTGGTTAAAATATCAAACCATTAAATGATAATATAGAATTATTGTTTAAAAGTAAGAGTTTCTTAATTCTAGTTAATGAATTTAAAAGCAAAAAGTTTTATTAAGAATTAGGAATATTGTTCCAACAATATGAAATTATTTAAAATACCTTATGTGGTTTGTCAAACTTCCTAGAATGTATCTCTCTATTATCAGTGGTCTAGAACTAAAATCATTGATATATAAGGTATTTTTATATCTAATTTGTACATTTCAAGTGTGGTAGATATGTTAAAAAAAAAGGAATCAATTAATATAGAGTGCAATATTCTTTCATGAAATAAATAAAATTTATTCGATATAAATTATTTGAAAATAGTTCAATTTGTTGAGATCAAATGTATATATATTAAGGATATTAATGGTAATATTATTTATATTATATAATATGATATTATGGATATTACAAATGATTTTATAGGAGAATATGAAATGGGGGTTCAATCACCTAGTTTATGATTCCTCAGAATTTATAATACTTTTAAAATATTCATAATTATAATTTTTTTGTCTGATATTAAATTTCTTTTCCATATATATGATAAAATATAATGAATTGAGTTCACATATTAATTATTGTAATATTTTAAAGGATTTCATGTATCCTAACATGATATACTAAATATAAAAAGTCATCAAGGATCTAGTGGAGTGTGTTTTGTATTAAATTATAAATATCAATAAATGACGTTTTATACAAGTAAAAATTCAATTTGTGGTTCACATAATATCCCAATAGTTTATATGGGTTATTAATAATAATGAATATAAATTCTTAAATTTAGATAAAAAAATAGTTTTAATGTCACATTTTATCATAAATTAGTTTAGGACATGTTAGACAACTAATTTTATATAATGTAACATTAAATTTCAAAGGAAAATTTTATTTTATAGTGTTTTTATAATGACAATGATATACTACGAACGAGTTCTAACCATAGAAAATATGTTGTTAACGTAGTGAAATTATATGTTTTGGTGGCGATGAGTTTAAATATGTTCATGTATTTTAACACTAGGAATGTGATTTAGAAATATCACAACTATTTAAACATGATTACATTATCTATATTACTTATTAAGGAGTATAGTGTGAGTTTTTAAACAAATTATCACATAGTGATTTTGAGTGAATTATATATAGTAGTTATGATTTTATCAAAACCCCTTAATTTAAATAAAAAATTATATTCTAGAATTATATAGTATATGATATATTATAAATGATGTTATTAATGGTTTTGTTAGGTATTAATAAATCAAATTATGAATATAAAATGATTCATTATATACAAAATGAAAAATAAACATTATAATTATTTAATATTTTATGCATATTTCTATATTGAAAATAATTTTGTGATGCTAAATGATAATTTACCACCCAATATAGTAAACTGATTTATATATAACTTATTTTCATTATGGGTTACTAATGTTCATGGTTGAATGTTCGTGTTAGAGTTATCATCATTATAGAATCAGGATACAAAATATGCTCATGAGCTATGAAATTATTATTTTTCTAGATGATTACACATGAGGTATACAACATGGTTTGTTATAAAAAATGTATTTTTCATACTAGGGGATCATGGTTTTTATTATGGTTCTATAATACTAGTTTAATATGAGATAAATATCATGGGAAACTTTATATATTGATATATTTCTGTAGTAATCCATGATTATTTTTTAATCAGTTGATTTTTTGTTATGTTACTGGAATTTTTTTTATAAGAGATTAACAAAGTGGTTATTTTTCAACATCTATGTTATGTTTGACTCCATGGAGCTCGATTAAAATATAGTAAGTGGATTTACATCTTTACATTGATATATATGATGTTTTTCTTCTTTATTTTAGTATGGTGCCTGTTATGTGCTCTTCCATAATGGAAAATAATATGTAATTAATTCACTAACGTAGTCAATCTGTACATGGATGATATAGAACATATGATGATATTATATGTGGTTTATAAAATTCATGCCCAATGGTCACTCAATGTCCATGGATAATGGATCATATTTAAATTCATGGTATAATATGTCTTATATTATTGACAATTTTATATTGATATTTTTTTAATGTTGATAATGCCAAATAACCTTATTACATGATAAGGATTTATTATTTTATATAGAAATATCAGTGATTATATATATGGATTTTGTGAAACATAATAATTTTCAATGATATAAATGCCATTAGGGTAACACACTATGGCTGTCTAAATGAAATCTGACATCGATTCAGATTGACTCTCTGAAATTTTTTCCTAAGTTAATCTGAATAGGAGTATTGTATCTAAATTGAGAAGGTATTTCATCTAATATAACACATGGTAATGTTTATGATAATATTCAAGAGGTGTTTTTGAATAAAAAAAAAAAAATTATTTTTTAATATGGTTTTATAAGTTATTATACATGATGAAGCACTGAGTGAAATAGTATAAAGTCTATATGTATTTAGTGAATGTGGATGGTATAAGGACAAATGGCTTGAATATTTTTACTAATCAATTATATATTTTCCATAATAGAATTTATCGTAAATTTAATTTTTTAGTATAAATTTAATTTGATATAAAAATAATGTTAAAATTATGTCATGTTAATTATAAAATTATAGGATAATGATCATATTATATTCCATCTTGGTAGCCATAGTTATGAGATTTTATATGTACAATTTATTAGTTTAATGTGAGTATGAATAACAGCTAGTATGCATTAAATCATATGTCGTAAATAATGAGTGACATAATTATTACTTTGATAGTAACCAAAATAAATATACAATAAAGAATTTAAATAATCGATAGGGCATGTGAACCTTGTCTATTACATGATGATATTCCAATGATTTGGAAAGATCAAATATTTTTTTATCATTTACCTATCTAGTAAATAGAATGCAATGAAAGGTGGTGGATTCTACCTATGTGATAGGTGATTAAGAATCACCCTATCAATAAAATATAGAGTAGTTATGTACTTCAATTAACTGTATTGACCTACATCGAACTAATATGATCAATGTGTTCCAAGAATAATTTGTTGAGAAGTATATTTTAAAGATACATCTTTTATTAGAAGAATTTTATTTTGTAATTCCTTTGTTATGATTTTAAGATATGATTAAAATAAATGACACAATAAAAATTAAGTTTTATAGGATCATAAAAAATCCAACATTAACAATATCAAACCTATGAAAACTATTTTAACCACATAGTAACATCAACGGTTAAACATAATACAAATACAATAACCTCAACTTTTCAACTCATTGGACAATCAAAAAACATCCACTATGTAATGAAGATCCCAACACAAAATAGTAAAATTATATACATATCATAATTAATGAAATAATAAAATATATGAATCCAAAAACATTGTTCATTACATAATTAATATTAATCAACAAAATAGTTCCACCGTCAACCCAGTTTATATTCAATCTTCTAAAATATCCAAAAAAAATTGAATCCAAAGGCTAAAAATTAAATACACCATTTATTTATTCCTCACATAATTAATAATAGAATAATTGTTCTTAATTTATCTCCAATCACAATCAAAAAAAATTATTTTAAATCCATAATATAATTTATATAAACACCAACATTTAGTCTTATGATATTTTGGCATAAAATATTACTATTAAGATGAAAATGTCCTAAAAAATAATATATTCCAAAAAATTAATCAAAATTTGAGATCTTCACTCCCCATAGTCACCTAAAGGACATAATAAAAAACCCCACTAATAGAAATATTTTTTCTCTTTCATAGTGAAACCCCAATGTTAACTCCAAAAATCAAACAAAAAGGGAAGAGTAAAAGAAAAATGAGAAACATACATTCAATATAGTACCCCAATCATTGTATAATTGATGGTGAAGAAGAATAAAGGAAAATTTCCATAAAAATTTCCTCATAATAACCCATAAATGGATGGTTAGATATTCATTGATGCAAGACTGGTGGGATTTATGTAAAAATATTTTGTTTCTAGGAAATTTCAAAAGGATTCATATGCCAACTATATTTTTGAAGATTGGATGAATTAATATTTCAGGAAAAATTTCATAAAATATCATTATTTATAAACAAGACATAGAATATCGAGGAACCATGTACCACAAAATAAGATTATATTTACTCAAAATATTTAAGCACTAGGGTTGCTGCATAGCATTATAGATTTTCCATCATTATTGTTCCACTTTATGTTCAACTAATTTCATCCATTAATGTTAATAAAATCCTCCAAAAATCCCCAAGAAAAATCAATACTATAATACACAATAAAAAACTTCTCAAATATTTTTAACACCATAAAATCTATAAATATTTTTTATTAATAAATCCATTCATTCAATTTTTCCACTTCTAAATATTCTTCATGCATTTAAAATTAGGGAAAATGTAATCCATTAAATAAAAAATCATGTATACAAGAGTTTATCAACTATACATATTTCATAAATAAAAATAATGGAGATATTTGACATAATATATTCATATCATATGAACTATAACCATTAATATGATACATATTATTATGAATGCATGTTCACTACCATAATTTTTCATATTTTTCATTGTTATAATAATCAAATAACTATAACCTCTGATAGAGTTCAACCAATATCAGCATAATGTTTTATAGTAATATTTTAGGTAAGAATAATGTTATATAATTTCAATATGATTAGTGAGAGGATAAAACACGAAATTAATCACAGGAATTATTCAAATAACACTATAACATAATTCAAGAAACTACCCAAAATAGAGATATCACTAATTGATAAAATATTTATCTAACCACAACAAACCTTTTCAATGAAATATACATCACCAAAACATCATTATATAATCATCCATTTATTTAAAGAATAATATTTAGTTATAACCATACTAAAATTGACCTCTTATGACTAGATAGTGGGGGTTTATGAAGCTCATCCACCCAAAATCAACGATTTACCACAAAATAAAAAGAAACCATTGATCCTCATTATCTAACAGATAATGAATATTCCATTATTGATTTTATAATAATGATTTTCATATCAATTTTCATAGTAACCAAATATTCGCCCTCAAATTATTCATCAAAATCACTCTATAAATCCTTAAAAATAAATATTTTTCCCATATATTCCACCTTGAGGCCCTACTAGGGTGAACTATTTCCATTATTCTACAATGGAATCTTCCATGATAAGGAAACAAACTAAACTAGATGAAAATGACTAACCATTAATAATTTATATTCTTAAAACAATTACTATCTAGAGAAACCAATCCAATATTAGATGAAAACACTAAATATATATTGGATTACAAATGCTCGTGATCTACCCCTCCATTGAAAAGAAACATAAATATAAATAATATTGTCAACATATAATTAAACGTATAATGTATTGATATATATACAATAAAATGACACTAATATTTCTAAAATCTCACAATGAAACAATCCATCATCAAAATGCGCTGATAAAACCCTTAAAATACCCAAATATTTGTTCTATATAACATGAATATTAGATATATACATACCCCAAATATCGTTTAGAAATCACATAAAACCAATAATCTCCCACTAAGAATACCATTTTTAGTATAAAATTATATATCCAACACATTTTATACATGTTTAAGCCTTACATTCTTTTATGTTGTACAAGTTCACATACATAGTAAAATATACAGATATACGAAATCCAATAGAAAATCACATGGAAAACACCCAATTTCCCATGTGGAATCTATCTATTTCATTATAACACAGTGATAACCAAAATAAAACTCAACACATCTATACCTCAATGTTGTTTCATTATGTTGAAAGTGAACAGAATCATAACTAATAAACCACATAAGTTTTATAAAAATTATTATTTTTATTTCACAACACTATTTACTAATAATTATATGAAGGGGAAAAAGAAAAATAATAAAAATCCATCTACCAATAGGTTAGAATAATTTTTTTGGAAAAATAACCATATGAAAATCTTGATTAATTTCACATCAAAATATGGTAATAATCCCCCCATCTAACATTTATTTCAAAGGATACTGGAATATGTTCATATCATTATTCCTAATATCTCTTATAAATTATATAAAAATAATGAACACTGGAAATACATATCCATGGAACAACCCACTCCACCATTGGATATTCGTGCTACTATCAACATAAAATGAAGGTGAAAACCTGGTCTTTTCGAGGCTAACACACCCATTAGCAATTTTTAACTTTAAGGGACATCAATATCAGAACAAAAAACCCAACCGACTATTAACATTGAAATTCCATTTTGGTAGTTATTTCCAAAATATAATAGTACCATTAAACAATCCATAATAATAAATCATGATAATCAAATTCATATGAAAATTATTTTCCAACAAAAATATTTATTTTATCAAAAAACACATGAAGAAATCATTTAATTACATTTTAAAAATACATTAAAAATAAAAGAAATGTGACTCAAAATACCATATCAATAATTTATATCCATTAGAAATGAAAATTGTTTGGAAAATATTTAATTATAAAAATATTTTATGTTTTTTCTTACTTATGAGATATATTTTCATTATAATGAAATGAAATTTTTTCTATCGGAAATAAATAAATAAATACTATATTATCCTACTAAAAAAATAGTTTAAGAACTTCTCAATGAAAAAGTGACACACAAAATTAATTTTAATTACTATATAATAAATTATATTCTATGCCGTTAAAACCTACTCCCCTATCAAATGTTACAATACCACTGTAAAAAAAGTTTAGCCTTTAAAAAGTTATATTCCCTATAAAAATAAAATATGGGAAATCATTTAATATATAAAAAAATATTCTACAAAAATTTTCAAAAATTAGAAAAAATAAATTTTAAATCTAAAAATTCAAATAAATGTAAAAATATTTTAAAATCCCCATGATCAAACAACTATATTAAATTTATTTTTACCACTATATAAATCTAAGTTGGCATAATGATATATTTGTTAAAATATAAATTTTTATATATAATTAATACTAAGGATTAATTTTTTTGTAATTTCTTTTTCCCAATAATTTTTAATACAATATTTAATAAAAATAATTTAATTAAATTTTAATTTTTTATTTTCAATAAAATCTTATTAATTTTTTTAATTAAAAACACATTAAAATTTTCATGTTTTATATTTTAAGTAAAATATTTATTTCACCCATCATGAAAACATGAGATGATTTACAAATTAATTCACCACAAAAAATAAGGCATATCCCACAAAATATATATAAAAATTACCTAATTGGGAGCTATAAAATAAACAACATATTCTTAGAAATAACATCAATTTTATCACATTAAAATTTTCAATTCGCATCACATTTTACAAAGTCATAATCTTAATTATAATATCAAATATAAATAATCCTAAAAATATATTTTAAAATATAGAAACATATCAATGATACTAAAAATAATAATAAAATTTACAACCAGACCCAATATACCCTTAAAAAATTCATCGCCACATATTTTTAAATATCATATTTCTATTTATTCTCAACACAAATAAAATATATTTTATATAGAAAACACTTTGTTTTTTAAAATATAATTGATAATGGAATTAATATCTTAATTGCATTATTTTAAATCACTTTTCTAATCAAGAAAAAAATATATCAAACAAAATTAAGAACATTAAATCAAATAACTACCCATGTACCACATGATTCATTAGACACAAATCATTTCCTACTCCTCTTTGGCTAATACATCGGACCTATACAACATTATACCAAATAAAATCATTCATATATTGTGGACACATTACATTCACATACATCCTTGTACGATACTATGTAATTGTTAAGTTATTTATCCAAAACAATATAATTTTCCCACCAAATTATGATATATTATATATCCAAACATAACTGACCCTAAAAAACCAGCTTCATACCATTTAATACATGTAGACCAAAACTATCTATAAAATTAAAATCCAAGATATATAATAATTATTCACATCCCTTTATTCCATAATTCAACTAGTAATGATTCAAAAATAATATGCACCTTCCTAATACTAACCATTGGGAAGGGTCTTTCCACACCCCAAGTACAAACCAAATATTAATGTATCAAAATAAAATGGGGACTAATAAATTTAAATGCATAAAACCAGCAAAATATTTATAGAAAATAAAACAAATATTCACTATCATGTATACAATAAAAATATATTATTTTACACACCACCCATTATATGACCACTTGTTATATCTATCATAAGAACTGAACTGCTTGGTCTAATCTAAAAATGGAATGTTTAAACAACATAGAATTTAAATCAATAACACCTTCATGAGAACTATGTTTTCTATGCTGGTGGGGGAGTATATGACCCACTTGGAATTATCTAATACTCCACATTACCACTATGTCTATTAAATCCATTCATTCTATATATTGTATTTGTTAATCATTTCATATACCACATATATTTATATATCAATTTGAACTAATGAAATGATCATAATGATTACAATAATACAAATTGATTTTACAATCTATAATAATTATTGTATATATAATTAATTATAATGATTCTAATAAATGATACATGTAGATAAACAATGAAATATAAAAAAAAACTAGCTCCCTTAATATTTTTTGAAAACCTTACATAATAGAACCCTTAGACCATGAGTTGTATCCAAAAAAATATCTACAAATTCATTAGTGGACTTACAACAACCAAACGACACTATATTATCCCTCGACAAAATCCGGACTCCCATATGCGAGTTAAAAAAATAACATCTTAATTACAATTTTGATCTCCATAACCATTTTGTATTTTACTAAACACATGTCTAGGACCATAAAAAACATCATACTAAACTAAAACCATCCAAAAACAAAAATAAATCCATTGTTATTATAAATGAATAAACAAATAATATCTACAATGACCCTAAATGAATTGTCGAGAACAATACAATACTTATAAAATTTCAATGCCATAAAAAATGAAAAGAATAAAAAAAATTCTATAATACATCCACAAATAAAACTAAATCCATGGAAGATCTCTATCTAATATCACATTTCCAATAACACTATTTAATGATCCTAATTATGTTGAATCCACTCATCTACACAAAATCATCTATCCCCATGTTCAGAAATCCACTCGACCAAATTTCAATTTCTGGACAATATAAAATTATAACTATAACCAAAATATTGTAAATCCATAAATTTAAGAAAAACTAACATTAACTGTCACGACCTGTCCTCGGGGCCCGTGCTGTGACTACCCCAAGCCCGCCTTCCATAGGCTAGGGGCTGACGACTAGAACCAAGGCATAAATCCCGGTAAAAAGGGAAGGCATTTCCTTTGTTAAGTAAACAAATATCATAAAGAAAGAAATAAGAAGAAGTAAAAACTTAGTAAAACTGGGTACAACAGTAAGTGAGGGAAAGTAAGTGGGCCAGAATATAAACCAAAACTGAAAGTAATGTACAACTGGAAAGGGAAAACAGCAACTGAAAAGTAAATCCGCAGCCTCGAGCCATACACTAGAAATCCCACATGAAGGATGGGTATGGATAGACTCTACAGCTCCTCGGGTCCAGCCGTCCGCTCCGAGTACATCCTGCACAGTGGTCCACCTCCAGGTATAGTCCTACTCCGCAAGGCTCAACCACGATCAGCGCTGTTTGTCGTTTGCAACCCACACAATGTAGTGCATGCATAGCCTGTGTAGGGGTAAGTATAAGTTACTCATTAGGGAACCCAAGACCCCCGAATGTCTGCTAGAATCCATAAAGGATAATCCACAAAGCAAAGATACAATCACGAAGTAACATCCGACACTTCTTAGGTATATGACCATACATATACCTAAGTCATCAATTCCAGTTCGCTCCAACATCCGAACCCAAGTACAACCCAGTCCACATAAGAAAGTAAAACGTAATCCACAATGGATAGCACAACAAAATCCACAAAGGAAAGTAAAATATGATACAGCTCACACAGGTATACTTCTTTATAGGACGATAGAGATGATCAGATGTAGCCACTGATTCATCAATGCCATTAGACCCACAAAGGATCGATAGGTACTAACCCTCAAAATGACCCACAAAGTATCTGACCCACACAGGATCAATATGTAACTAACCCCCGCAATGACCCACAAAGGATCTGACCCACACAGGATCGATAGATAACTAACCCCCACAATGACCCACACAGGATCGGACCCACACAGGATATGTAGGCGCTGGCCCACACAGGACAGCTGAGCGCTGACCCACATTGGATGGGACCCACACAGGATCTGTAGCACTGATCCACTTAGGATCGCTAAGTGTTATAGTCGTCGTCGTCGAGTCCACTGAGGATCTCTGCACAGTCGTCGTCGTCATAGTCGCAGCCAGCTCTAGGGTTCTTGCACACAGAAAGATCGTTCAGGAGGGTCCGCTCCACAAGCCAAGAGGCTGATAAATCAACTGACACAGAGTCCAGCGTTAATGTATCCAAAAATTCTGTATCGCAAACAGGAACTCAGCGTCACAGACGGCGCATCAATCGGACGCCCGGTTTGGAAGATATTGGTTTTTTCGTCCCAGGGGCCCTGTTGGATTTCAATTCAAAACCAACCTAACCATACTCCAACTAAATCCAAACCTCGAGCGGGGTAAGACAAAATGTCCTTCTCACGTAGAGGATTCCACCAAATTCGACAGTACGTCAATCGGACATCCAGAGCTCAAGTTATATGCTTTTTCGCTCCGAGGGCCTAGTGGGTTTCATGTACGAACCAACCCGGCCAAACACAAAGTACTCCGAAACCTTGTGTGTAATATGTCGAAAAGACCGTCTCAATCCAAGGATCATATCCCCATTGACGGTGCATCGATCGGAGGTCCGTAACAGAAGATATGGTATAAAGATCAAAAGATGTCCGAAAACGGGGGGATTGGGGACGGACCGACCCCCCCCCCCCGGGTCATCCCGAACAGGGTCATCCCGAACCGGGTCCGGGTTTGACCCGGATGGGCGCGGCCCGGCCTGGCCTGGGCCTGACCCGGCTAGGGCTGGCCGGGTGGCCAGCGGGTCAGCTCGGCCGTTACGGCCGAGCGACGCGGGCGGGGGGCGCGCTGCCCCCGTGTGGAGAGACTGTGGCCCTGCATGGGGCTGCCCTTATCAGCGGACGTGGAAGGATGCCACGTCCTATGGCCTCCGGTCCCGTGCGGTCGCGGGACCGCACCCTGCCGCCGCGGCTTCAGTCGCGGTGGCTCCTCCCGGCGGCGTGCCGTCGGCATGCTCCGCGGACCACCGGACGAGTTCCGGTGGTCGGAATTGCATGCCGTCTTCACCAATGGCCCTCTTGGGGCCCGTCCTTTACTGCGAGGACCTCACATCGCCCATGTGTCTTGCTTCATTGTCTTCTGCCGTTCCACACACCAAGAACGAAGGGACGGTGGGTTCAGACATGTTCGTTGGTCCACACCCACCGTGTTAGCGGTTTTAAAAGTCTTCCAACAAATATTTAATCATAGGCTGCTTGTATAAATCACAAAAATTTAAATGAATCAAACCCCTACCTCAAGCGTCATCGACCGAGGGTTCATCTTGGAAAAGCACGTCGTGGAAAAGAACGTTGCGGAAGAAGGCATTACAGAAGGGAATCGTCGCGTCGCGGAAGAAGCGTCATGGAAGGGGGATCATCGCGTCACGGAAGAAGCATCTCGGAAGAAGCGGTACATGGCGTCATGTAGTCGATCTCTGAGGGTTTGGCGTTCTTCTTCGGAGGTCGGCGCGTTCTTCGCGTTCTTTGCATTCTTCGTCGAAGAATAAGGATTTTCTCCCAATCCTCTTCACGCAACAAGTCCCAACATATATAAAATAAGTGTTGTATTATTTTATTAAGACACAAGCCAACATTTGAATTTCAAATGAAATGAAACGAACAATTAATTGAGGATTTTAAAACCTCCCAATTAATACGGCGTTTCGTAACCAGAATAAATGCTTAAGTTGAATTTATTAAGAAGGGGGGTGAGGGTGCGTTAATTAGAAGAAAATAATCGGCGAGTCTCGTGTGGGCCCCACCTCACAAATATCCTACCATGTGGGTAGGATATTGTGGGTCCCACATCACCCAGTTAACATAGGTTAAGCAACTTAAATAAAAAAAATGGTGTGACAAATTTATTTTATTTGTTTCCTTAACCTGAAAATTTAAAAACCACACCCGAGCAAACACAACTCCAGAAAAGGTTTTTCTAAGAAATTATCGGCACTGTGATTCCATTGGTTCCCTTGGAATTCGATTCTGAGCACTGGTTCAAAATTTAGAAAAACCCGCTTGTTCGTGTACTGAACATACCCGATCTAATCTTCTGAAAATGATTCTGGGCACACCGGGCCTTGGAATCAGGTGCCATCAGAAACTGCGCTCTTGTAAAATTCCAAAGAAAATTAAGAAAAAAATTCCTTGAATTTTACAGGTCTTTACATCACTCCTACCTTAGGGCTTTACATCCCCATAAAGATACATCATAAACTAGGGGAAACAATATGGGCACTGAGCACGCATATGAGTCTACCGCTCCCATGTGCTCTCTTGGAGGGTTCTGTGCTGCCATTTGATGCGCACTAGAGGAATCGACCATCCACGTAGGACCTGCTCTTGTCAGTCCTCGATATCCACCGGGACCTCCGCAAAAGTCTCCCCGTCATCAAAGTCCATCTCCCCATGGTCAATGATATGTGTCGGGTCGTGCACATATCTCCTCAGCTGAGATACATGGAAGACGGCGTGCACCCGGTGCAACTGAGGTGGTAGAGCCAGGCGATAAGCCACCTCGCCAATCCTACTGAGGACCTGGAATGGTATGATGAAGCATGGAGACAACTTGTCGCCTCAGCCAAATCTACGTAATCCACATCGAGGTGAGACCCGCAAGAAGATGTGGTCTCCATCCTCGAACTCTAGTGGCCTCCTCCTCCGGACAGCATAAGACTTCTACCAGCTCTGAGCTGTCCTCATCCGCTCCTGGATGATATGGACCTTCTCTATCGTGGCCTAAACCATCTCTGGTCACACAAGTGATGACTCCCCAGGGTCTGTCTAGCACAGCGGTGATCTGGAAGGTCGTTCGTACAAAGCCTCGTATAGTACCATCCCGATGGTGGAGTGGTCGTTGTTGATGTACGCGAACTCCACCAAGGGTAGGTGGTCCTCCCAGCTGCGACCGAAGGCAAGGACACATGCGCGGAGCATGTCCTCGAGAGTCTATATGGTCCTCTCTGTCTGACCATCTGTCTGAGGGTTAATGGCGGTACACAGACGTAGCTGCATCCTGAATGCCTCCTGCAACCCCTTCCAATGTTGGGATGTAATGCGATCATCTCGATCGAAGACTATAGATGATGGAAGACCGTGAAGCCGTACAATCTCCCGAATGTAGAAACGTCCCGAGCTCTCTACTGATCCCTTCTCTCTAATGGTTAAGAAGTGTGCCGACTTGGTGAGTCGGTCGACAATCACCCAAATGGAGTCATGACATCTAGAAGTGCGTGGAATTCCAGTCACGATTTCCATAGATATCCTGTCCCACTTCCACTCCGGGACCTCCAAGGGCTGTACCATGCCTGCTAGTACCTGGTGCTCTGCCTTCACCTGTTGGCAGGTGAGGCATCGAGAAACGAACTCTACCACAGCCTTATTCATGTCTGGACACCAGTGCTGTCGTCTGAGATCCTAGTACATATTTTCCACTCCAGGATGTACTGCCAAAGGAGAAGTGTGAAACTCTCTCTGTACCTCCTCCCATAAAGAAACTGGTACCAAGGTATGTCCTTTAAAAAAAATTCATTCTCTCCTTCTACAGAGAATCCATTAGGTGCCCGCCCTGAGGATATCTGTGCACGCCGCGTCTCACAGTCAGTGTCCCCACGCAGTGCCTCTCTAAACCTCTGCAATAGTGGAGAAGTTACTATGAGTGACTGAAGGAAGGCTTCTCCATCTCTATCCACGAAGGATATCTGCAATGCGGCTAGCTGCTCTGTCGCCTCCTCAAGTAGCTGAATGACCATCCTCCTGCTGAGAGCATCAGCTACTACGTTCCTCTTCCCAGGAGTATAGACTATATACAAGTCATAGTCCTGGAGTAACTCGAGCCATCGCCGCTGTCTCAGGTTCAAGTCCTTCTGATAGAAGATGTAACTGAGACTCTGATGGTTAGAATAGACTGTAAAGCGCTCTCCCATCAGATAGTGTCGCCATCTCTTCAATGCAAAGACCACTACTGCTAACTCCAGGTCATGGGTAGCATAGTTCTGCTCATGTGGACTTAACTAGCATGATCCATAGGTGATCACTGCCCGGTCCTGCATCAGGACACATCCTGGTCCGGCCCCTGGTGCATCGCAGTATACTACATACCCTACTCCCTCCTTCGGCAACCTCAAGACAGCTACGCTGTTCTATCTCTGTCTCAGCTTCTGAAAGCATTGCTGACATCTGTCTGTCCACACAAATGGTTTACCATTCTTCTTAGGAGTTGAGAGTGGTTCCGCAACTCTGGAGAAGTCTGGAACAAATCTCTGGTAGTATCCAGCTAGTCCCAAGAAACTCCTCACCTCTGTCACGCTCCTAGGTGTATACCAAGCTAGCATTGCCTCAAACATCGCTGGATCCACCACAACTCCCACCTCAGAGATGACGTGTCCCCAGAAGTAGACCTCACGTATCCAGAACTGAAACTTCGAGTGCTTACCATAAATATGGTGATCTCAGAGTGTGTCTAGTATAACCCGCAAGTGGTAGGCGTGCTCCTCCTCAGTGGTCGAGTATATCAAAATGTCGTCGATGAAGACCACGACAAATCTATTGAGGTATGGCTGAAAGAACATGTTCCTAAGGCCCATGAACACTTCTAGATCATGGGTTACACCGAATGGCATAACCAAGAACTCATAGTGGCCATACAGACATCTGAAGGTCGTCTTCTCTACGTCCTCGTCCCGAACTCTGAGCTGGTGATAGCCTGACCTGAGGTCTATCTTCGAGAACCAACATAATACCTTGAGCTAATCGAAGAGGTCATCAATACTCGGTAGTGGATACTTGTTCCTCACTGCCACATGGTTCAGGCGACGATAGTCGACACAAATTCGCAAGCTCCCATCTTCCGTCTTGGAGAACAATATCGGGTAAGCCCAAGGTGAAACACTAGGTCAGATGAATCCCTTGCCCTGTAAGTCCTCCAACTGTACCCATATCTCCCGAAGCTCAGCAGGTGACATCCGATATGCTGGGGTGGATATCGGGGCTATCCCGGGGTACATGTCAATATAAAATTCTACCTATCTGCGAGGAGGTAGTCCTGGAACGTCGTCAGGAAAACGTCTTAGTACTTATCCACCACTGCAGGAAAAGTAGGACGTTGCACGTCAACTGCTACTAGGATGAGGCTATCCAACTAATGAGTGATGGGATATCCTCTCCTCTACGAGAGTCCATCCTGTGCTGTGAAGGCTCCCTTCTCGCCGGTGTAGGTGAACCTGCACCTGTCGGTGCGTACACACCGCACCTTGTGCCTAATACAGTCAATCTGAGCATGGACTGTAGATAACCAATCCATGCCCAAGATGACGTCGTAAGGCCTCGACGCCACCACAAGAAGATCCCATCCGAATCTCTCACCTCTTATAGTAAGCTCACACTACCGGCACAAGTTCATAATCGTCGTGTTTGCTCTCGTAGGAGTCTCTAGCTGTAAGGATCAAGCCAACGGCTCTCTCGGAATCTCCGAGCTCCGAACAAGGGAAACGTCTATTAAATAATGACTCACTCATGTGTCTATAAGAACTGAAGCATGGGGTAAATAGACACAGATAGTACCTCGAATCATCTCGAGCGCGCCGTGGTCATAGGCCTCCACTACCTGAAGATGTGGCTGTCTCTACCCGCCAGCTCCCTGTGGTCGGGGTGGACCTCCTAGTGGTGGTGGTGGTAGAGCCTCAAAGTGTCTCCCACCACCTGCTGCTCGGCCATATCCTCTGCCTCGTCTACCTTTTCCCTACAGACAGCCACGGTCAACCCTATACCTCTGT
This sequence comes from Viscum album, assembly GCA_963277665.1. Lineage (NCBI taxonomy): Eukaryota > Viridiplantae > Streptophyta > Magnoliopsida > Santalales > Viscaceae > Viscum > Viscum album. The sequence goes on from OY728146.1 coordinate 554,528,090, forward strand.
TTGGGTGGCCCCTCAACCATCTGCTGCTCCTTGGCACGGCGGGTCGGGCAGTCACGAGCCATGTGGCCCTGCTCGCTGCATGTGTAGCACTGCCTACCTCTCGAAAGACTGGATCCGCTCTGTGTACCCCGCACTGCTGAGCCATTGTCCTGAGGTCGTCTACCTGATGGTCTGGTCTCCCTGGACCCATACGTCATCCGTCGACTGCCTTCTATAGAAGACTCTGCTACCTGCCACCCTGCGGTAGGTCTCACTGCTGTTGTAGACTCAGCAAGAAATCTCTCGATCAGAAGAGCACGCTCTAGTACTCCTGCCTGAGTCAGAATGCTTAGGGATATCAGTGATTCCCTGATATCATTCCTCAATCCCTGCTCAAGGGTCTGGGATCGGAAGAATAGGTCTCGTACCATGTCTGTCGAGTAGCGCGAGAGATCGGTAAATCGTGTCGAGTACTGGGTGACGGTCAAGCTGCCATGCCACAACTGTAGTAGCTCCTGGATGCGCACCGCACGGAGGGTGGCTGGGACGAAATCCAAGCGGACGAGGATCTCAAAGTCCGTCCAGAGAAGAGATGCCTCCTCGTGAACCTGGAGCATCATGCCCCACCATCAGCCTGCTGCCGCGTGCAGGAGGCTCGCTGCGAGGATCACCATGAGGTCTACTGGTGTTCTCAATAACCTGAAAACCCATTCAACATCCTCCAGCTTGTCCTCGGCTGCCTGGGGGTCTGTCTCCCCGCGGAACCTGGGCGGTCGCTGGCGCTGAAACTCATGCAGTGCACTAAAGTGACGTGCATCATCAGCGACTGGTGCTGGAAGCATCAGTGGCTCGACGGGTAGAGGTACCATCAGTGCCTCTACTGTCAAAGGGCCCTGTACCGAGGCCTCATTGCTTGGTGGGCTGTCATCACGCACAACTCCAGGAACCCTAGCTGGATGCCATGGTGGGGCCATCCTGAAAAGAAACAGGTGCGCCATGGTCAAACAGTATACTTGGTGATCTGACATAAAGTAATCACAATGAAAACTTGAAACACACATGCAATCAATGTTTTCGTGCATTAAGTCGGAAATCAGAAGTCAGGGTCCTAGTGTATGAATACGTCGGCCGCCGCACCAACACTGGACTCCCTGGACTAATAACCACCCTCAATATTCTTATCATTATTGCTTCACATAGAAAAAGGATCAGAGTCCAATGTTCTCTAGTAGAACCAAACTACTCTAATACCAATTTGTCACGACCCGTCCTCGGGGCCCGTGTCGTGACTACCCCATGCCCGCCTTCCATAGCCCAGTGGCTGGTGACTAGTACCAAGGCGTAAAACCTGGTAAAAAGGGAAGGCATTGCCTTTGTAATGTAAATAAACATCATAGAGAAAGCAAGCAGAAGAAGTAAACACTAAGTAAAACTGGGTACAACAGTATGTGTAGAAAAGTAAGTGGGCCAGAATACAAACCCAAACTGAAAGTAAAGCACAAATGGAAAGGGAAAACAGAAACTGAAAAGTAAAGCCGCAGCCTCGAGCTGTCCACTGGAAATCCCACCTCAATGGTGGGTACGGATAGACTCCATAGCTCCTCGGGTCAAGCCGTCCGCTCAGAGTATGTCCCGCCCAGTGGTACACCTCCAGGTACTATCCTGCTCTGCAAGCGTCAACAACGATCAGCGTTGTCTGTCGTCTGCGACCAACACAATGTAGTGTGGGAATAGCTCGTGCAGGGGTGAGTATAAGATATTCAGTAGGGACCCCGAGACCCCTGAAGGTCTCCAAGAATCCATAAAGGATAATCCACAATGGAAAGAAAAAATCACGAAGTAAAATCCGACACTGCTTAGGTATATTCCCAAACATATACCTAAGTCATCAATTCTAGTTCGCTCCAACCTCTGAGCCCAAGTACAACCCAGTCCACACATGAAAGTTAAACTTAATCCACACAGGATAGCACAACACAATCCAAAAAGGAAAGAAAAACATGATTCATCTCACACAGGTATACTTCTTCATAGGACGATAGAGATAATCAGATGTAGCCACTGATTCATCTATGCCATCGAACCCCCAAAGGATTGATAGGTACTAACCCCCGGAATGACCCACAAAGGATCTAACCCACACAGGATCAATAGGTAACTAACCCCTGCAATTATCCACAAAGGATCTGACCCACACATCATCGATAGGAAACTAATCCCCGCAATGACCCACACAGGATCAGACCCACACAGGATTATAAGCGCTGGCCCACGCAGTACCGCTGATCACTAACCCACATAGGATCAGACCCACACAGGATCTATAGCAATGATCCACGTAGGATCACTGAGTGTTGTAGTCATCGCAGTCGAATCCACTGAGGATCTCTGCACAGTCGTCATCGCCATCGCAGTCACAGCCAGCTCTAGGGTTCTCGTACACAGCAAGCTTGTTCGGGAGGGTCCGCTCCACGAGACGAGAGGGTGATACATCAAATGACACATATTCCGGAGTTGATGTATCCAAAATTTATGTATCGCCAACAGGAACTCAGCGTCACAGACGTCGCATCAATCGGACGCCCGGTCTGGAAGTTATTGGCTTTTTCGTCCCAGGGGCCGTGTTGGTTTTTAAGTCAAAACCAACCCGACAGTACTCTAACTGCGTCCAAACCTCGAGCGGAGTAATCCAAAAGGTTCGTCTCACTTATAGGAATCCACCAAAGTTGACGGTACGTCAATAGGATGTCTGGAGCTCATGTTGTAAGCATTTCCGCTCTGAGGGCCCAGTTGGTTTCGTGTACGAACCAACCCGGTCGAACCCAAAGTACACTGAAACCTTGAGTGTAATAAATCGAAACGACCATCTCGATCAAGGATCATATCGCTGCTGAAAATGCGTCGATTGGAGGTCTGTAGCCCATGATATGGGCAAAGGACCAGAAGATGTCCAAAAATGAGGGGTTTGGGCCCGGACCGACCCGGCCCAACCCCCCCTGGGTCCGACCCGGATGGGCGTAGCCCAGCCCGGCTGGTGCGGCCCGGCTGGCGTTCGCCGGGTGGCCAGCGGGTCAGCTCAGCCATTAAGGCCGAGAAACGCGGGCGGGGGTGCACTGCCCCCGTGAGGAGAGACCGCGACCCCACGTGGGGCCACCCTTGTCAGCGGACGCGGCCGGCTACCACGTCCCGTCGCCTCCGGTCCCACGAGGTCGCGGGACCGTGCCCTGCCGCCGCGGCGTCTCATTTCGGCGGCGCGTCGGCAGGCTGCTCCGCGGACCACCGGACGGGTTCCGGTGGTTGTAATTGCATGTTTTCTTCACCAATGGCCCTCCCGGGCCCCGTCCTTCACTGCGAGGACCTCACATCGCCCGTGCAGCCTGCTTCATCGTCTTCCGTTGTTCCGCACAATAAGAATGAAGGGACGGTGGGTTCAGACTTGTTAGTTGGTCCGCACCCACCGCTTTAGTGGTTTTAAAAGTCTTCCAACAAATATTTACTCATACGCCACGAGTATAAATCACAATTATTAAAATGAATCAAACCCATTCCTCAAGTGTCGTCGAGCGAGGGTTCTCGCGGAAAAGCACATCACGGAAAAGCACATCGCGGAAGATTGCATCACGGAAGGGAATCATCGCGTCGCAGAAGAAGCGTCGCCGAAGGGGGATCTTCACATCACGGATGAAGTGTCAGGGAAGAAGTGGTACACGGCGTCGCGTACTCAATCTCACAGGGTTTGGCGATCTTCGTCGGAGGTCGGCACGTTCTTCACGTTCTTCGTCAAAGAAGAAGGCTTTTCTCCCAATCCTCTCCACGCAACAAGTCCCAACAGAAATAAAATAAGAGTTGTCTTGTTTTATTAACGCACAATCCAACGTTTGAATTTCAAAAGAAACAAAACGAATAATAAATTGAGTATTTTAAAACTGCCCAATTAATAAGGCATTTCTTAACCAGAATAAACGCTTATGTTGACTTTATTAAGAAGGGGGGTGCGGGTTCATTACTTAGAAGAAAAGAAACGGCGGGGCTCATGTGGTGCCCAACTCACAAATATCCTACCAAGTGGGTAGGATATTGTGGGTCCCACATCAACCACATAACATAGGTTAAGCACCTTAAATAAAATAAATGGTGTGACCAATTTATTTTATCTGTTTCCTTAACCCAAAAATTTAAAAACCACACCCGAGAAAACACCACTCTAGTGAAGGTGTTTCTAATCAATTACTGGTGCTGCGATTCCATTCGTGCCCTCAGAATTCAATTCTGAGCACCAGTTCAAAAGTTAGAAAAACCCCTTCATTCGTTTACTGAACGTACCCGAGCTAATCTTCAGAAAATGATTTCGGGCACACCGGGCCTCGGAATCAGGTGCCGTCATAAACTGCGCTCTTGTAAAATTCCAAATAAAATTGAGAAAAATATTTCATTGAATTTAACTGGTTTTTACATTAACGATCAATTTATTTTGAATCACACTAGGATGAGGGTAAATTCTCCTAAATCACACAATATCTTTGATAAAATACACCCCCAAATCAATGATCCTTTATCCTCATATCCTCCTTGATTATAGATAATATACCCTTGAATCAAAATATTTTACAATTAAATTGATCAATACCATAGGTTATTCCAAATATCTAGGGTGAATTGGAAGAGTTTTAGAATAATAATCTACATTAATTTGATATAACTCCCCACTAATATAATATCTATGGGACATGCATACAATATTAATAGTTATAAGAAATTCAACATTCTGTTTAATTAAAAGGGTCAACTTCAAAGCCAAAAATTAATCAATTTCGCAATTAAAGGGTAAAATATTGAAAAAAGAAAACAAGAAATAAAAAAAGTCACATAGCCAAATCCCCACGAATCCTAGGTTCTGAAATTTTGTATCCTTTAAGGGTAGCTTCTAATGAGCTCCACACTTTAGTAGTACGATGATCTCAAACTAGATATGTTATTGATGTTCCCATCATGATAGTACCATGATGAAAGAAAATGTTACTCCTCACTAGGTGTTTTGCTTAAAAATCATAATATTGATTATAGTCATGCATCACTTGATGTGATATTGGAAGGACCACAGTGTGGCGATGTGATATTAGATTGAACTGTATAATTTGAACGAGTTAGCTTCAACAACATCCATTTTTAATTTCATAAAATTAAAAAATATGAAGACTTTGATAAGTTTCGAACTATCAACTATAATGTAAATAACTCTCCCAAATTATTTAGTGATGTAAAAAAACTAGAAACACATAGAGGTCCTGAATACCACCTCCACCACATATCAACAACTAGAAAAGAACCATCAGGGTTATGCTTTAACCAGATAGTACATGGGTTTTAGAAAATCTGTTGACCCTAGGAGATCAGATTTTGAGTAGTAAGAGATTGAATCATATGTATAAAAATTTATTTCATATAGGGGGGACTCATATAATATTTTTAGATGAATTCCATCATATGAAACAAACCAAGTGGTTAATGGAGTAGGATCCATCATTTTACAAAATATCTGCTCAAGAAAAACATTATTATTTGTGTCCAGGATAATCCATTATATAACTAATATAATTATATATATATATATCTTCCTTTCTTATCTATGTTACTTATTCTCATACAATGAAACTATTTCTAGTTCAACCCTCAATTTCTACTGAGAAGTAACTGAAAAAAATGAATTTCCATGATTATTGTTTTTATTTCAAGATATATTTTTTGAAAAATAAATCAAATCTTTGATATAATCTATATTTATATGTGATTAACAATTTATAATCAAAAATATATTTATGTATTTTTTGGAAAACATTTAAAATATCCTTATAAAATATTATTGGGGAATGTTATCACATTTAATTATATTACACAATAAGAATTATTTTTATAGTTGAAATTTTCTTCATTTCCTGAATATTAAAAAATATTACAGTGTCATTGTAACACTACTAAATTAACAATAGAAGTCATGAGATTTCATTATATACTGGTCAGGCATTATTGAAATTGGTAAATTTTATATGATTTCCTTGAGTTGGAGGAGGGGTAGAATTTTCATCTTATTATTCCTCACACTATTCCCAATAAATAGTTGAATTTTATTTTACAACAATATAATTTGTGTAATGATTTTAAGTGACATTCCATATATATCAAGATACATGTGTAGTGAATGAATTGATGATATAGTGTTGAATATAACATGTTTTTTATTTCTGATGCCTAATTTAAGACTTTTGTATATACACTGCATTCTTCCTAAAATATCTCACATATAAAAATGAATATATTTTTTTTAGAAAAAATTATATATACATCAAATATATTGAATTTTAATATTTTACTATTATGGAAATTTATATTACTATTATATTATATGAATTTTATATTATTTTCCTACCATAAATCTTTTATTTAAGACATCAATTAGTGATATAGATTTTATTATGTGGTCCTAAATTTATTTGATATAAATACCACATTGAAATATATTTATGATGACTTTAAAATGGTACATAAAAATTAATGATTCGCAGAAGGATATATTGTGGATAAATATATTATTTAATAAGACGTTGAATTATATACAAAATACCTCACTGTATTTCATAACATTAGAAACCCTAAATATTGTCACACTAGGTGATTTATAGATCTAAGAACTCAAATATTAGTCTTTTTCAAATTTTTAGGAAATATTGGGAGCTATCTCACCTTCAGGTTCTAAATTAAAATATTTATGAAGTTAAATATATTTTAAATCCCAATGAAATTATTCAAAATTTAAGACCAAAATTTTATGAAATATAGAAATCAAATACATATAATCAAGAGAATAAATGTAACACCCCAAGATTTTATGAAAAATATTCTTTTTTATTTCATTAATGTCTTGTGTTGTATTCTACACCAAAAGGAGATTGGACAACATACATCCATGACATGGCTTGCGTTACACACAAGTGCGACCTTCCACGATAGTGTGTGTTGTACGCAATACCGAGTTTCGCTAAACAACGATATGCTATTAAAATATTATTAAAACTTGCAGTTATGAATAGTAATACCCACTTTTTGAAATTTTATAAATTTTATTTTTGAAAATGGACCTCATTTTTGGATTCAGAATATCAAAATTATCCTAGGTTGAAATTTTTGTGTTTTTATGAAAACCTTCAATTTTGGATGAATAGTGAAAACACTGGGTTACTATTTAAAAACCGACTTTTTCTTTAAATAATTATTTATTTTATTTAAATTTATTTTATGTAAATATTTATACATAATACCAATATAAGTTCAATGTAATTCATTGGAGTCATTTTATAATAACTTTAGATATATAAAAATTTTATTGAACTTTTGACCGTCTTTTACCCACCTCCTAGGAGAATTTTCAAATTTACATAAAACATAATTTTACCACTTTTGTGAATGGAAATTATAAAATCTGAGATACATGGTTTATGTCATTTATTAAAATGTGGTTCAATGAGATGAAAATAATTTTTGGTGAATAGTAACTTTTTACTTTTTTTAACCACAGTAAAAAGTAAATAGGGTAATTAAGGGTAAAAATGATATTATTATTACCCTAACACATTTCCTAATTCTATTGGATAAGTTTAATTCGACCAAAAACAACATTAGGGATAAAATATTACCCTTTAGGACCACTTGGATTATATTAGGAAATTTATTATTCATTTATTTAAAGATGGGTTAAAATAGTAAAAATCAATGTTTAATAACTAAATCATTTTTAATATAGAGATATACATAAGATAATTTCGACAATAAATATTCATTATAAAGAAAAAAATATTTCCTACATAATGGTATTTTATTTTTAGTTTTTAGACATTAAATAATTTAATTTATTTATCACACAATGATGATGCATTAATTATCATTTTAATGAAATACTGACATAATTGATGTTATAAATACGCAAATAAATAGAATTTGAGACTTTTTATGAATTAAAATAATTTTATATGTTAATATGGAATGTTATTATTGATTTAATTAACATTTTTGGAAATAATAATTCTATTATGAGTTCCACAAAAGTCAATTACCAAATAGTATCAAAATTGACATAAAATAGTTTTTAAAACAAATATTTTATTATTAAATATTATTTTATTTTTAAAAATCTAAATTTCAGCCAAATGACATATATAAGGTTATATATGTTAATAATAAACTACATGGGGTTTTTTTTGGCATATTTTAGTAAGTTTATTAACCTTATAGTGCAAGAAAACAAGAAGACACTGTAAAAGTTAAATTATCTAACATAAAGTTAAATCTAAATGATAAGGTTAAAATAGAAACATAAACTTGTCTAAATTATATTGGATGAGAGTTTTTATACCCATACCCACCTTAGTCTCGAAATAAATCAATTTTGAGCTATTAAAAACTGAATATGTCTTTATAATAAAATAATATTTTTAGTTTTTCATAAGGTGCCCCTCACCTCCCTTATAAAAGGTCTCCTCCTCCCTCTCTTCCTCACACCACTTTGAGCATTCAATCTCGGCCAAACCCTTCCCATTTCACATACAATCATCCCTAGAGACAACCTAGAGGACCTGGTCTTCTTTAAAGACCAATTTTAGTTCCCTGAGAGGAGGTATCAAAGAGGCGCTTCAAAGAAGAGGTAATGTCTGTTACTGATTCTTTCAACTTTATTTCTTCTTCCACATCTTCTTCTTTAGTTATTTCATTATGAAGTAATAACATTAGTATCACTCATATACTGATATATTATATTAATTATGAAACAAATCTATTTCACCATCTATCCATCCTACAAAAAATGAAATCACCAGGCGTGCGTACGTACGAAATACCATCTCCACGCCGTGGTGTAATCTGTTTTCGACCACCACCTTACTTGGATGGGTATAATTGTTTAAATAAATAACTATATATGATTACCTCAAAGTGATATATATTCTGGAATATTATACATACAGATCAATGAAATTCCATGTTCATGGTAATGATATCATCACTCGTGCGTACGTTCGGACTACCGTCTCCATGACGTGATAAGATTCATTCTCAATGATTAACCATTCATTAATTATTATAAAGTATATATAATAAATAATCAGGAAATATATGACATAATAATTATACTGGATTTATGTATATATATATATATGTATGCCATCTATTTAGTTTTATTCAATTCAATAAGGAAATGAAAACAATGTTCATGCGTACGTACGGCCTACCGTCTCCATGAACGGTGTATTTCATTCCATTTATCGATCTATAATATATATTTATATGATGAATATATATTATATATAAATCATGTTTTACAGTATGGAATTATGTAAATCAGGATATAAGTATTAATATTATGAAAAAGAAGTCAAAACACATACGATAAATGAAATGATTTTACCCAAAACGCTGCTTTAACATGGAATTTACCGAAGAATGAGTAATATAAAGTCATAAGTGAAATGTATATGATATCATAAAAATGAATATGATTATTTAATAAGTCAATGACATTATTTAAATAATTATACAGTAGGTTCGAATCCATACGAATCATATCAGACCTAAGGTAAGTGATAATTTTATAATCTCATTTTTATCCGAGATTTCTTATTCGTAAGTATTTACTGAGGTTATATTTTTCATCGATGTCCATAAAAATGTTTTCATAAAGTTTTTAATATTTTCCCAGGTATGTTTAATGTCATTTTTAGCCATATTGACTTTTAATTTGTGTTATGGATGTAATCTTTCTTTTCTTTACCAAACGTGGTACTTTTTGACTTTTCCGACAAAAGTATGAGATGAATGTTTTTTTAACATATACGGCATGAACAGATTTTTACGGTTTCATAATGCCTTGTTTTAATGAATATTACTCTATAAGATTTCATGAATATTTTCAATAAAATAATTTTCCTTTAAAATCGAATGGCTTTTTATGAAAAGAAAATGATTTTTAAGAAGAAAATATATTTTCCCCAAGATTTCATTTCAAGTGCTTTATCCAAACCATTTCTCATCTAAGATGACATGATTTCATATGTGTATGTTTCAAGTATAATGTCTTTATGATTTACATGTTTTCAATTTTCTTATGTTGAAATGATATCCATTTATTTTATATGGATTATGTTATGATTGGATGATGTTTATGAAACCCATTTTATTCTTTGAGTTATGATGAATGTTTTTAGTTTATTTTGTGGCACATGTAAGAATGATTTCATTATGAGATGGGTGAGACCTATATCTCCCTCTAATTCATTGGGTAAAGATTTATATCTCATGAGATAGACATGGCTAGAATGGTATGTTAATCCGGTTCAGTATTACAGGACTGAAACGAGGAGTGAACTCGATTCAGAAAGGGACTTTATCTACTAAGATGGTCTTGGCAACAATGCCTTGGCTACTATGGAAATCATAACATCTGTTGAATGGTTTCTAGAATTACATGTTTTATTCCAATTATATTTTATCATGGTTGATGTTCTATTATGATATATGCCTTATGTACTTCCACAATTTATGTCTTTGCTCAAGATTTTGATGTTTAAATTTCATGTTCAAGTTTTCGCTTCCAAATGTTTATGGATTGTTTTATGTTATCTATGTTTTCCCTTACTGAGCATTTGAGCTCACCCTTTTTATGTTTTATTTTCCCCAAGAAATAAATAAAGGTTTTAAGTAAGGAAACAAAAAGGGGAAGATCATTATGGGAGTTTTTGAAGATATTTCAACATGATTAGAGGTTTATATTCGGAGTCTCCAAATACACTAAACTATTACGATCCTTGTGTGTCTGTTTTTGTTATGTATTAAGTATTCTGCAAAATGTAATGTAATTTCCATGTACATCAGGCTTCGGGTCTCTATAGTTGGTATCAGAGGAATGGTTTAGTCAACCTTTGGAAACTAGGATGCGAAAATATTAGTGATATCCCTAAAGGTATTTCTAATATATGTCTAGGGATATACCTAAGGATTAGTATACGTATAGGATATAGTCATAGAACTAAGGTAACCATCATAGAATTTAACCTCAGATCATAGATATTTAGGGTACTCCCCCTTTACGTTGTTGTTTTCTCTAGCATGATTTTTGCCTCTCACACTTTTCTTTTTGGGTTTTAGAAAATGGATGGAAACATGAAGATTCACGATAATGGAGGATATGACGGACAATGGAATGATATTATTCATGAGAAACCAAATGAAATGAAATTTGGAAGTCCAAACATCGTTATTATTTCTAATCAGCAATCTCGTAATATGATCAATAATATCATCTTTGGTAAGTTTCCCGACTCAAATAATAAGAGAAAGATGGAGTTTCATGATGATCATAGAGGAAATAAAGTTCAATTTCTCTCATGTAGATCATGTGGGAAGAGGCATCGGGGAGATTGTATCAATGGAACTGGAAGATGCTTTGGGTGTGGAAAAGAGGGGCCCAAAGCCAGTAACTGTAAAAGAAAAGGTTCAATTAACACCATGGACAAGGATAATGGTATTGCTATGCCATCAACAATGATTAGATGATTTAAATTTGGAATGTATGGGAATAATTCAAACCAATGCCCTAAGGGAAAATCTAATTAAGAGAATCAGCATGGTCATATGAGTAGTATTTAGGTGGATGATGATGAAGAGACTACAAATGAAATATGATATGAAAGAAATGATGAATCTCAGTCAGTTGTTTAAGAAATTAGTGGAATGATTGTATGTTTATCAAGAGTTATGATGTATAGTTAATGGTACTATGGAATAAATAATCATCTAATGATTGTTACACTATTGTTTTACCTAAATTATTTGAAAGTATATGGTACTGGTAACCATGAAAGTTTATTCAGATAATTTTTGGAATGTAGATGATATGCGCATAATCAATGGATAAGAAGATAAAAAGATGTTTGATTGTATTCATGAGCTCATGACTGATATTAGGACTAAGTGATCTTATGGTTTGAGTATATAAAATTTTTGGATTTTGGTATGTGGAAAGTGTTAAAATTTAAAAACATTAATGCTTTCACTAAGGCTCAATGGGTATTCAATCTTCAAGTGAATATATGATTAAGGTATTCATTTGTTTTTAATTTGAACAACACGATATATCTTATTAGATCTTAGGGATAAATGATGGAATTCATATGATTGTTATGTCACATTTCAAGTAATCATTTTCTTTATACTATGAGCATGTACCGAAATATTTTAGATAAGCCTAAAGATTGGAATGGATTATGTTATACATACGTTATTAATGTTTAAGGATAGAACTATTTTCGATATATTGATGGGATGTTATAGTAATGTAATTTTAGAAAACGAGCAACCTGGAGGACGGGCGACAGCCCATCACGTTGGACATGCCAGTGGGAATCGAACCCACAACTGAAGTGCGACTGGACTTTATCGCATACCAATGGCCTACAAGAAGTCACTAGTTAGTAGAAACAATTTTTATTTTATTATACGGCATGATAGATGAAGTATAAGTTAATTTTTTGAATCGTATACGATTAACCTCACCATAGATGGACTTATGTATATTTGATAACCCTTTCTAACCTTTTGTTTGAAATAAATGGAATGACCCATAATTCTATCACATGATCTGCTAAAACTTCACGAATAACAAATTCAACATCATTTATTTAAGAGATGAAGTAGAAATTCTTTAAATCACGAACAATAGTGATATTGTACCAAAATCAAGTAAGTATTTCTTCTAATTCAAATTTTTTCAACTTTAGGGAAATGATATTGAAAACCAAAAATGTTGTCCTAGTGCTCTTATATCTGATGAATTAGATGGTACCTTAGATCATCACAAATTTATGGCTTTGTTATTGATGGATTTTTCATAGCCATGTTCTCTACCACACTCCATCAGAACATGATGGTTAGATTTTTCTTCCATATCCATATTTTAACCTATGTTCTCCTATATAGAATCCCAGTGATGAGTTACATTGGGTAATCGTTACGTTTCATACATTAGTTTTTAAAATTATGTTTTAGTATTCCTTTTTACGATGTGGGTTGCTATTATCAAAACTTTTGAGTAGTAAACAATTTATAACCCCGACGAATTTCGAGGGCGAAATTCATTTTAAGGGGGGTAGAATGTAACACCCCAGGATTTTATGATTTTTTTTAATTTCATTAATGCCTTTTGTTTTACGCTACACCAAAAGGTGATTTCACAACATGAATCCCTAACTTGGCTTGCATTACACGCAAGTGCAACCTTCCACGATAGCGTGTGTAATACGCAATACCGAGTTTCCCTAAACAACGATATGCTATTAAAATATTATTAAAACTAGTTGTTATGAATAGTAATACCCAATTTTTGAAATTTAATAAATATTATTTTTGAAAATAGACTTTATTTTTGGATTCAGAATATCAAAATTATCCTAGGGTGAAATTTTGTTATTTTTCTGAAAACTTTCAATTCTTGATGAGTAGTGAAAACACTGGGTTACAATTTAAAAACCGAATTTTTATTTAAATAATTATTTATTTAATTTAAATTGTTTTCGGTCAAAATTGATACATAATACCTATATATGTTAAATGTAATTCATTGGAGTCATTTTATAATAATTTTAGATATATAAAAATTTTATTGAACTTTTGACCGTCTTTTACCCACCTCCTAGGAGAATTTGAAAATTTTCATAAAACATTATTTTACTACTTTTGTGAATGGAATTTCAAAAATCTATGAGACACGGTTGATGTCAGTAAGTAAAATTTTGTTCAATGAGATGAGAATTATATTTGATGAATAGTATCTTTTTACTTTTTTTACCATGGTTAAAAGTAAATAGGGTAATTAAGTGTAAAAATGATATTATTATTACCCTAACACATGTCCTAATTCTATTGGATAAGTGTAATTTGACCAAGAACAACATTAGGGATAAACTATTACCATTTAGGCCCACTTAAATTAGATTAGGACATTTATTATTAATTTATTTAAAGAGGGGTTAAAGTAGTTAAAATCAATGTTTAATAACTAAATCATTTTTTATATAGTGTTATACATAACTTAAATTCTAATATGAATATTCATTAGAAATTTAAAAATATTTCTTACATAATGGTATTTTATTTGTAATTTTTAGACATTAAATATTTTAATTTATTTATGTCACAATGATGTTGCAGTAATTATCTTATTAATGAAATATTTACATAATTGATGTTATAAATACCCAAATAAATTTAATTTGAGACTTTTTATGAATCAAAAAAAATTATATGTTAATATGACTTGTTCGTATTGATATAATTAACTTTTTTCGAACTAATAATTCTATTATGATTATAACAAAAATCAATTTCAAAATAGTGTCAAAATTGACATAAAATAGTTTTTAAAGCAAATATTATATTATTAATTAATATTTTATTCTTAAAAATATAAGGATTGGACAAATGACTTAGATAATGTTATATATGTTAATAATAAACAACTTGGGGTTCGTTTGTCTTGTTATAGTATGTTTATTAAACTTATAGTGTAAGAAAACAAGAAGACACGGTAAAAGTTAAATTATCTAACATAAAGTTAAATCTAAATGGTATGGTAAAAATAGAAACCTAAACTTGTCTAAATTCTATTGGATAGAGGATTTCGACTCATCCCCACATTAGCTTTGAAATAAATCAATTTGGAGCTAGTAAAAACTGAATATGAATTAATAATAAATTAATATTTTTAGTTTTTCATAAGGTGCCCCTCTCCTCCCTTATAAAATGGCACCTCCTCCCTCTCATTATCACAACACATTGAGACTTCAATGTAACACCCCAAGATTTTACGAAAAATGTTCTTTTTAATTTCATTAATATCTTGTGTTGTACGCTACACCAAAAGGAACTTACACAACACGCATCCCTGACATAGCATGCATTACACGCAAGCGCGACCTTCCAGGATAACATGTGTTGTACGCAATACCGAGTTTCGCTAAACAGTGATATGCTATTAAAATATTAATAAAATTAGCCGTTATGAATAGTAATAACCACTTTTTGAAATTTCATAAATTTTAATTTTGAAAATGGACTTCATTTTTGGATTCGGAATATCGAAATTAGCCTAGGGTGAAATTTTGGTATTTTCCTAGAAACATTCAATTTTTGATGAATAGTGAAAACACTGGGTTACTATTTAAAAACCGAATTTTTATTTAAATAATTATTTATTTTATTTAAATTTATTTTAGGTAAAATTAATACATAATACCTATATTATTTCAATGTAATTCATTGAAGTAATTTTATAATAATTTTAGATATATAAAAATTTCATTGAACTTTTCACCGTCTTTTACACACCTCCTAAGAGAATTTTCAAAATTTACATAAAACATAATTTTATCACTTTTGTGAATGGAATTTAAAAGATCCGAGAAACATGGTTGATGTCAGTATGTAAAATCTGGTTCAATGAGATGAAAATAGTTTTTCGTGAATAGTAACTTTTTACTTTTATTTACCATGGTTAAAAGTAAATAGGGTAATTAAGGGTAAATATGATATTATTATTACCTTGAAACATGTACTAATTCTATTGGATAAGTTTAATTCGACCAAAAAGAACCTTAGGAATAAAATATGACCATTTAGGCCCACTTGGATTAGATTAGGACATTTATTATTAATTTATTTAAAGAAGGGTTAAAATAGTTAAAATCAATGATTAATAAGTAAAGAATTTTTAATATAGGGTTATACATAGTATAAAATCTACTATAAATATTAATTAGAAATCAAAAATGATTTACTACATAATGGTATTTTATTTGTAATTTTTAGACAATATATAATTTAATTTTTTAATGACACAAAGATGATGCAGTAATTATCTTATTAATGAAATATTGACATAATTGATGTTATAAATACCCAAATAAATATAATTTGAGACTTTTTATCAATTAAATAAATTTTATAGGTTAATATGGCATGTTGCTGTTGATTTAATTATCTTTTTTCGAACTACTCATTCATTTATGATTTTCACAAAAATCAATTACTAAATAGTGTCAAAATTGACATAAAATAGTTTTTAAAACAAATATTATATTATTAATTATTATTTTATTCCTAAAAATCTATGGTTATTCCAAATGACTTAGATTGGGATATATATATTAATAATAAAAAACATGGGGTATGTTTGTCTTGTTATAGTAAGTTTATTAACCTTATATTGTAATAACACAAAAAGACACGGTAAAAGTAAAATTATCTAACTTAAAGTTAAATATAAATGATAAGGTTAAAATAGGAACCTAAACATTTCTAAATTCTATTGGATGAGAGGATTTCGACCCATACCCACCCTAGGTTAGAATTAAATCAATTTGGAGCTATTTAAAACCGAATTTGGATTTATAATAAAATAATATTTTTTGTTTTTCCAATTGTGCCCCTCTCCTCCCTTATAAAAGGGCACCTCCTCCCTCTCATCCTCGCACCACATTGAGCCTTAAATCTCAGAAAAACCCTGAAAAATTCTCTTCTCAACTTCCATAGAAACATCATAGAGGTTCTGGTATTCTTCAAAGACCAATTTTAGTGCCCTAAGAGAAGGTCTCGAAGAGGTGCTTCAAAGAAGAGGTAAAGTCCGTTACCGATTCTTTCAACTCTATTTCTTCATCCACTTCTTCTTCTTTAGTTGTTTCATTATGAAGTAATAACATCAGTATAACTCATATTCATATATGTTATTATAATTATGAAACAACCCTATTTCACCAACTATCCATCCTACGGAAAACAAAATCTCCATGCGTGCGTACGTACGGAATACCGTCTCCACGCCGTGCTGAAATCTGTTTTTCCACCGACACCTTACATGAATGGGTATAATGGTGTAAAGAATAATGATATATGGTTATTATAACATCATATTGATTCTGATATATTATACCATCCACTCCATTTCTATTCAATAATTATGGTAATGATATCATCGCTCGTGCGTACGTACGGACTACCGTCTCCATGACGCGATGAGATTCATTCTCCATGATTCACCATACATGAATGATCATAAAGTTTATATAATGAATAATAATAAAATATATGAAATAATAATGCAACTGGATTTATTTATATATATATACGTATGTCATCTATTTTGTTTCATTCAATTCAATAAGGAAACGAAAATAGCATTCATGAGTACGTACGGCCTACCATCTCCATGAATGGTGTATTTCATTCCTTTTATCGATCTATAATATATATGTATATGATGGATATATATTTTATATAAATTATTTTTTACATTATGGAAATATTTATATCAGTATATAAGTAATAATATCAAGAAACGACAAGTCGAAACACATACGATAAATGGAATGATTTTACCCAAAATGCTGATTTATCATGGAATTTACAAAACAACGGGTAATATAAAGTCATAAGTGAAACATATATGATATCATAACCATGAATATGATTCTGTAATAAGTCAATTCCATTATTTAAATCATTATACAGGAGGTTCAGATACGTATGAATCATATCGAACCTAAGGTAAGGGATAATTTTGCAAATCTCATTTTTATCCGAGTTTGCTTATTCGTAAGTATTTACTGGGGTTATTTATATCATCCATGTACATGTTTTATAAAAGTGTTTTCATGTATGTTTAAATTAATTTTTACCCATTTTGACTTTTACTACATGGTACATAAGGAATCTTTCAATTGTTTACAGTACGAGGTACTTTTTTGACTTTTCCGGCAAAAGTACGAGAAGAATGTTTTTTTAACTTATACGGCACAAACAGATTTTTATGGTTTTATAAAGACTTATTTTCATGAAGCTTACTCCAAAATATTTCATTAATATTTTTAACAATAATATTTTCTTCTAAAATTTCTTGAAATTTTGTGAAAAGAAAATTATTTTGAAGAAAAAATGATATTTTCTTCAATAATTCATTTCTAGTGCTTTATCAAAACCATTGTCATCTAAGATGACATTATTTTACTTGTGTGTGTTTCAAGTATCATGTCTCTATGATTTATATGGTTTCACTTTTCTTATTATGAAATTATATCCATTTATTTTATATTGATTATGTGATTATGGGATGATGTTTATGAAACCCATTATATTTATTGGGTCATTATGAATGATGTATGTTTATTTTGTGGCACAAGTAATAATGATTTAACTATGAGATGGGTGGGACCTATATCCCCCACCAATGAATTGGGTAAAGATTTTATATCTCATGAGATAGACATGGCTGGAATGGCAGGTTAAACCGGTTCAGTAATATAGGACTGGAACAAGGAGTGAACTCGATTCAGAAAGGGACTTTTTCCACTAAGACGGTCTTGGAAGCAATGCCTTGGCTACTATGGAAATCATATCATGTGCTTAATGGTTTCCACAATTACATGTTTTATTCCCATGATATTTTATCATTATTAATGTTTCTTTATGATTTATGCCTTACGTACTTCCATTTTTTATGTCATTGCTCAAACTTTTGATGTTTAGACATTATGTTCATGTTTTTAAGTTCAAATGTATAGGGTATGTTTTATTTTATCCATGCTTACCCTTACTGAGCATTTTAGCTCACCCTTTTTATGTTTTCTTTTCCCCAGGATATAAACAAAGGTTTTAGGTAAAAAAAGGAATATCTTTATAGGAGATGTTGAATATCTTTCACCACAATTAGAAGATTACCTTCCAAGTTTCCAAAGACACTAAACTATTACGGTCCTTGTGTGTCTGTTTTTGTTATGTATTATGTATTCTATAAAATTAATGTAATGATCATGTACTTCAAGCTTCGAGTCTCTACAGTTGGTATCAGAGGAAAGTTTTAGTCAACCTTTGGAATCTAGGATGCGAAAAATTTAGTGAGGTCCCTAGATATGTTTCTAAGGTATGTCTAGGGATGTCTCTAAGTTTAAGTATACGTGTAGGTTATAGTCCAAGAATTGCGCTAAAGATCTTAGAATTTAACCTAAGATGTTAGATATTGAGGGTACTCCCCCTTTACTATGTTTTTTTCCCTAGCATGATTTTTTTCTCTCACACTATTCTTTTTGGGTATTAGGAAATGGCTAGAAATAGGGAGATTCATGATAATGGAGGATATGACAGACAATGGAATGATATTCTTCATGGGAAACCAAATGAAACGGGATTTGGAAGTCCAAACATCGTTATTATGCCTAATTAGAAATTTCATAATATGATCAATAATCTCAACTTTGGTATGTTTCCCGACTCAGATAATAAGAGAATGATGGAGTTTCATGATGATCATAGAGGAACAAAAGTTCAATTTCCCTCATGTAAATCACGTGGGAAGAGTCATCGGGGAGATTGTTTCAAAGGAACTGGAAGATGCTTTGGGTGTGGAAAATAAGGACACAAAGCCAGTAAGTGCAAAGGAAAAGGTTCAGGTAATGACATGGATGAGGATAATGGAATTTCTATGACATCAATAATGGTTAAATGTTTTAAATGTGGAATGTACGGGCATTATGCAAACCAATGCCCTAAGGGAAAGTCTCATGAAGAGAATCAGTACGGTCGTATGGGTAGTATTTATTTTGATTATGATGAAGAGACTAGAAATGATATGTGAGATGAAAGAATTGTTGAAGCTCGGTCAATGGTTTAAGAAGGTAGTGGAATGATTACATGTTTATCAAGTGTAATGTTGTATAAGTAATCTCATGGTACTATGGAATAAAGAGACATCTATGAATTGTTACACTGTTGTCTTTCCTAAGTTCTGAAAGTGTATGATTAATGGTATTAGAAACCATGATTGGTTATTTAGATATTTTTTGAATGTAGATGATATGCGCATAATGAAGGGATAAGGAGAAAATTAGATGTTTGATTGTATTCATGAGCTCATGATTGATATAAGGACTAAGTGATATCATGGTTTGAGTATATAGAATTTTGAGGATTTTGGTATGAGGAAACTGTTAATTTTTAACTGCATTCATGTTTTCACTATGGTTCAATGGGTATTCATTCATCAAGAGAATAAATGATTAAGGTATTCAAATGTTTGTAATTTGACCAACAAGATATATCTTATGATATATTGGGGATAAATTATGGCATTCACGTGATTGTTATGTGACATTTCATGTAATCATTTTCTTTATACTATGAGCTTGGGCCGAAGTATTTAAGATACGCCTAAAGATTGGAATGGATTATGTTGGACATAAGTTATTATTATTTAAGGATAGAACTGTTTTCGATATTATTGATGGGATGTTATAGTAATATAGCTTTAGAAAAAGGACAACCTTCAGGACGGGAAACAACCCATCACGTCGGACAAGGCTGTGGTAATCGAACCCACAACCGAAGAGCGACTGGCCTTTATCACCTACCACTGGCCTTCAGGATGTCCCTGGTTAGTAGAAACTAGTTTTATTATGCGGTATGGTATATGAAGTATATGTTCATTTTTTGGAATCATATACGATTAACCTCACCATAGATGGACTTATGTATATTTGATAAATTTTTGGAAATGGACCTAATTTTTGTATTCTGAATATCGAAATTAGCCTAGGGTGAAATTTTGGTATTTTTCTGGAAACATTCAATTTTTTATGAATAGTGAAAACACTAGGTTACTATTTAAAAGCCGACTTTTTATTTAAATAATTATTTATTTTATTTAAATTTATTTTAGGTCAAAATTGATACATAATACCAATATAAGTTCAATGTAATTCATTGGAGTAATTTTATAGTAATTTTAGATATATAAAAATTTCATTGAACTTTTCACCATCTTTTACCCACCTTCTAAGAGAATTTGAAAAATTTACATAAAACTTAATTTTACCACTTTTGTGAATGAAATTTCCAAAATCCGAGAGACACGGTTGATGTCAGTAAGTAAAATGTGGTTCAATGAGATGAAAATAATTTTTGGTGAATAGTAACTTTTTACTTTTATTTACCACGGTTAAAAGTAAATAGGGTAATTAAGGGTAAAAATGATATTATTATTACCCTAACACATGTCCTAATTCTATTGGATATGTTTAATTCGACCAAACACATCCTTCGGAATAAAATATGACCATTTAGGCCCACTTGGCTTAGATTAGGACATTTATTATTAATTTATTTAAAGAAGGGTTAAAATAGTTAAAATCAACGTTTAATAAGAAAATAATTTTTAATATAGGGTCATACATATGATAAATTCAACTATAAATATTAATTAGAAATATAAAATTATTTCCTACATAATGGTATTTTATTTTTAATTTTTAACCATTATATAATTTAATTTATTTATGACACAAAGATGATGCAATAATTATCTTATTAATTAAATATATAATAATTGATGTTATAAATACCCAAATAAATGTAATTTGACACTTTTTATGAATTACACTTATTTTCTAGGTTAATATGACATGTTAGTGTTGATTTAATTAACTTTTTTCGAACTAACCATTCTGTTAGCATTTTCACAAAAATCAATTACTAAATAGTGTCAAAATGGACATAAAATCGTTTTTAAAACAAATATTATATTATTAATTGTTATTTTATTCCTAAAAATCTAAGGATAGGCTAAATGACTTTTATAAGGTTTTATATATTAGTAATAAACAACTTAGGGTTATTTTTGCTTGTTATAGTATGTTTATTAAATATATGGTGTAAGAACACAAAAAAACACGGTAAAAGTAAAATTATCTAACTTAAAGTTAAATATAAATGATAAGGTTAAAATAGGAACCTAAACTTGTCTAAATTCTATTGGATAAGAGTATTTAGACCCATACCCATCTTAGCATCGATATAAATCAATTTGGAGCTATTTAAAACCGAATTTGGCTTTATAATAAAATAATATTTTTAGTTTTTCCAAAGGTGCCCCTCTCCTCTCTTATAAAAGGGAACCTCCTCCCTCTCTTCCTCACACCACTTTGAGACTTCAAGATCAGAAAACCCCTGCAAAATTCTCTTCTACACTTCCATAGAAACATCTTAGATGTTCTGGTCTTCTTCAAAGACCTATTTTAATTCCCTAAGAGGAGGTCTCAAAGAGGCGCTTCAAAGAAGAGGTAATGTCTGTTACCAATTCTTTCAACTCTATTTCTTCATCCACTTCTTCTTCTTTTGTTGTTTCATTATAAAGTTATAACATCAGTATAACTCATATACTTATATGTTATTATATGTATGAAACAACCCTATTTCACCATCTATCCATCCTACGGAAAACGAAATCACCACGCGTGCGTACATATGGAATATCGTCTCCATGCCGTGGTGAAATCTGTTTTTCCACCAACACCTTACATGGATGGGTATAATGGTGTAAAGAATAACTATATATGTTTATTATAACATCATTATAATTCTGATATATTATACCATCCACTCCAATTCTATTCAATAATTATGGCAATGATATCATCGCTCGTGCATACGTACGGACTACCGTCTCCACGACGCGATGAGATTAATTTTCCATGATTAACCATACATGAATGATAACAAAGTTTATATAATGAATAATAATAAAATATATGAAATAATAATGCTACTGGATTTATGTATATATATATATATGTATGTCATCTATTTAGTTTCATTCAATTCAATAAGGAAATGAAAACAGCGTTCATGCGTATGTACGACCTACCGTCTCCATGAACGGTGTATTTGATTCCTTTTATCGATCTATAATATATATGTATATGATGGATATATATTACATATAAATCATGTTTTACATTCTGGAATTATTTAAATCAGGATATAAGAAATAATATCAAGAAACAACAAGTCGAAACACATATGATAAATGGAATGATTTTACCCAAAACGCTGCTTTAACATGGAATTTACAAATCATCGGGTAATATAAAGTCATAAGTGTAACATATATGATATCATAACAATGAATATGATTCATTAATAAGTAAATTAAATTATTTAAATCATTATACATTAGTTTCAGATACGTACGAAGCATATAGGACCTAAGAAAAGGGATAATTTTTCAAATCTCATTTTTATCTGAGATTGCTTATTCGTAAGTATTTACTAGGGTTATTTCTATCATACATGTCCAAGTTTTATAATAGTGTTTTCATGTATTTTTAAAGTAATTTTTATCAATTTTTACTTTTACTACATGGTACATAAGGAATCTTTCTTTTGTTTACGTTACGAGGTACTTTTTTTGACTTTTCCGGCAAAAGTATGAGAAGAATGTTTTTTTAACTTATACGGAACGAACGGATTTTTACGGTTTTATAAACACTTATTTTCATGAAGCTTACACCAAAATATTTCATGACAATTTTCAACAAAAATCATTTCTTCTAAAATTTTATGACATTTTGTGAAAATAAAATGATTTTGAAGAAATATGGATATTGTCATCAAGAATTCATTTCAAGTGTTTTATCAAAACCATTTTCAACTAAGATGACTTTATTTTACATGTGTATGTTTCAAGTATCTTGTCTCTATGATTTATATGGTTTCAATTTTCTTATTATGAAATGATATCAATTTATTTTATATTGATTATTTGATTATGGGATGATGTTTATGAAACCCATTATATTTATTGGGTTATTATCAATGATGTATGTTTATTTTGTGGAACAAGTAAGAATGATTTCATTTTGAGATGGGTGGGATCTATATCTCCCTCCAATGCATAGGATAATTATTTTATATCTCATGAGATAGACATGGCTAGAACGACAGGTTAAACTGGTTTAGTAATACAGGACTGGAACGAGGAGTGAACTCGATTCAGAAAGGGACTTTGTCCACTAAGATGGTCTTGGAAGCAATGCCTTTGCTACTATGGAAATCATATCATGTGCTTAATGGTTTCCATATTAAAATGTTTTATTTATATGATATTTTATCATTCTTAATGCGTATTTATGATCTATGCCTTACGTACTTCCATGTTTTATGTCATTGCTCAATCTTTTTATGTTTAAACATTATGTTCAAGTTTTTAAGTTCAAATGTATAGGGTATGTTTTATTTTATCCATGCTTACCCATACTAAGCATTTGAGCTCAACCTTTTTATGTTTTATTTTCCCCAAGATATAAATAAAGGTTTTAGGTAAAAAAAGGGAATATCTTTATGGGAGATGTTGAAGATCATTCACCACAATTAGAAGATTGCGTTCCAAGTTTCCAAATACACTAAACTATTACGGTCCTTGTGTGTATGTTTTTGTTATTTATTAAGTATTTCTCAAAAGTATTTAATGTTCATGTACGTAAAGCTTCGGGTCTCTAAATTCAAGCTCAGACACCCCCTTCCCATTTCACTCCACACTTCCCTAGAAACATTCTAGAGGTCCTGGTCTTCTTCAAAGACCAATTTTAGTGCCCTAAGAGGAGGACTCAAAGAGGCGCTTCAAAGAAGAGGTAATGTCCGTTACCGATTCTTTCAACACTATTTCTTCTTCCACATCAACTTTTTTACCTGTTTAATTATGAAGAAATAACATCTGTATCACTCATATACTGATATTTTATTATAACTATGAAACAACCGTATTTTACCATCTATCCATCCTACGGAAAACAAAATCACCGCTCGGGCGTACGTACAGAATACCGTCTCCATGTCATGGTGTAATCTGTTTTCGACCACCACCTTACATGGATGGGTATAATGGTGTAAACAAATAACTATATATGATTATTTTATAGTGATATTGATTCTGAAATATTATACACACACTTCAATGAAATTCCACATTCATGGGAATGATATCATCGCCCGTGCGTACGTACGGACTACCGTCTCCACGACGCGATAAGATTCATTCTCAATGATTAACCATTAATTAATGATTATAAAGTATATATAATAATTATTCATGAAATATATGACATAATAATTATACATTATTTATGTATATATATATGTATGTCATCTATTTAATTTCATTCAATTAAATAAGAAAACGAAAACAGCGTTCATGCGTAAGTACGACATACCGTCTCCATGAACAGTGTATTTCATTCCTTTTATCGATCTATAATATATATTTATATGAATAATATATATTATATATAAATCATGTTTTATATTCTGTAATTATGAAATTCAGGATATAAGTAATAATATCAATAACAAAAAGTCATAACACACGCGATAAATGAAATGATTTTACCCAAAACGCTACTTTAACATGGAATTTACAGAAGAACGAGTAATATAATGTCATAATTGAAAGATATATGATATGATAACAATGAATGTGATTATGTAATAAGTAATTGACATTATTTAAATCATTATACAGGAGGTTTGGATCCATACAAAGCATATCAGACCTATGGTAAGGGATAATTTTCAATCTCATTTTTATTCAATATTTCTTATTCGTAAGTATTTACTAGGGTTATATTTTTCATTGATGTCCATAAAAATGTTTTCATAAAGTGTTTAATATTCCCCCATGTGGGTTTAAAGTCATTTTTACCCATCTTGACTTTTATTTTGTGTTATGGATGTAATCTTGCTTTTCCTTACCAATGGTGGTACTTTTTGACTTTTCTGTCAAAAGTACGAGAAGAATGTTTCTTAACTTATACTGCATCAACGGATTTTTATGGTTTCATAACATATTATTTTAATGAAGCTTACTCTATAAGATTTCATGACTATTTTCAAAAAAAATTATTTTCCTTTAAAATTTAATTGCCTTTTATGAAAAGAAAATGATTTTCTAGAATAACTGATATTTTCCTCAAGAATTCAATTCAAATGCTTTATCAAAACCATTTTTCATCTAAGATGACATGATTTCATATGTGTATGTTTCAAGTATAATGTCTCTATGATTTACATGGATTCACTTTTCTTGTGATGAAATGATATCCATTTATTTTATATGGATTATGTTTTGATGGGATGATGTTTATGAAACCAATTTTATTCTTTGGGTTATGTTGAATGATTTAAGTTTGTT
This sequence comes from Viscum album, assembly GCA_963277665.1. Lineage (NCBI taxonomy): Eukaryota > Viridiplantae > Streptophyta > Magnoliopsida > Santalales > Viscaceae > Viscum > Viscum album. Next base: position 554,554,173 of record OY728146.1, read on the forward strand.
TTGTGGAACAAGTAAGAATGATTTCATTATAAGATGGGTGGGACATATATCTCCCTAAAATGCATTGGGTAAAGATTTATACCTCATGAGATAGACATTTCTAGAATGGTATGTTAATCTGGTTCAGTATTACAGGACTGAAATGAGGAGTGAACTCGATTCAGAAAGGGACTTTGTCCACTAAGATGGTTTTGACAGCAATGCCTTGGCTACTGTGGAAATCATAACATGTGTTGAATGGTGGCCACAATTACATGTTTTATTTCCATTATATTTTATCATGGTCGATGTTCCATTATGATATATGCCTTACGTACTTCCACGATTTATGTATTTGCTCAAGATTTTGATGTTTAAATTTCATGTTCATGTTTTTGCTTCCAAATGTTTATGGATTGTTTTATGTTATCTATGTTTTCCCTTACTGAGCATTTGAACTCACCCTTTTTATGTTTTATTTTCCCCAGTAAATAAATTAAGGTTTTAGGTATAGAAACAAATAGGGGAAGATTGTTATGGGAGTTTTTGAAGATATTTCAACATGATTAGACGTTTATATTCCGAGTTTCCAAAGACACTAAACTACTACGATCCTTGTGTGTCTGTTTTTGTTATGTATTAAGTATTATTCAAATGTAATGTAATTTCCATGTACGTCAGGCTTCGGCTGTCTACAATAAAACATTGTTTCAAGACCAATTTTCGGGTGTGATCTATAAAATTAGAATTTAATTTCATGTGGACATTTATTCCTAGACTGATGCCCATCTATATATACATTAACATTTAATTTTTATTCAGATAACAGTTACACGTTCTATATACATGTCTTTTATAAGCATAGCATGATAAATTAAATTGGCATTAACTTCATGGTGAATGGGATTCATGCTTCTTATACAAAGGATATAAATTAAAATTATGAAAATATATTAATCATTATCATAACAAAAAATTCATAGAGTAGGATTATTTAAAGATCTAGGTGTCATATTTTCAATGTAAAATGGATGATGACAAGAGTGAGGGTATAATTAATGAATTGGTGTTTGTGAATGTGAATTTAATGAACAACGAGTACAATTATAGATAATTCAAAAAATAAATCATTGGTAGTAAATTTCTTTATACATCATATAATACCAAAATAAATTTTCCACTTATAATTTGTAAAAAATAATGGACTCATCTAATAAAAATTTCAATGATCATGATCCCTTTTCTGGGAAATTATAAAAATTTCATGGATTTTCCTATGATCATGAAATTTTGAATAATAGATGGGACCATATAGGAAGGTGGTTTATATAATTTATATATGCTCTAAATATTAATGTGTGTTCAATATTTCAAAATTAGTTAAGGAATTTTTTTAAACTAAAAGTCAAAAAAAAATTTGTCTATGAAAATTAAATGTGAATATTAATTTGTCAAAAATTTAAATAAACAAATATAAAATTGGTCAATATGAGTTAAAATAAACTTAGATATATTAAGAAAACGTTGGGAAAAATAAATGATAGAATACTGACTCATAAAAAATTATAAAACCCTACTCATTAATAAAATTTGATTCTATCATAATATTAATAACATCATAAAATAAATTTTAAAAATATAATATTATTTATGAAATGATCAATTAAAATATTAATAAATGAAATTGTAAAATAACCACATAATAGTTATATATTGAAACAATTAAATCAAGGTCAATATGGTAAGTCGAACCAATAAATGTGGTTTAAAAATTTATATTTAGTCAATCACCCCATAATTTTATCACATTCATGTATATTGAAAAATAAATATAGATTCACATTATATTAAATATCCATCATAATTTGCTTTTTCTTAAAAATAAATTCCAATAAGAATATATTTATATATTAAAATTTTCTATTTATATTTTGATAGGTTATTATGGAATAAGGTTATCAAAATATAACATAATTTAAATTAAAATAAATAAGTATCTTTTTCAAATAACCATAATTTATTAACCTATTAAGATGTTATTGAAACAATATAAGTGGTTTAGCTTGATTGATTAACGTGTGTTAAATTTATCTTTAATAATCATAAATATTAATATAAACCATTATAGAAAATAAAAAATTATGTCACAATCATGTTTGAGGTGTCTATTTATTTTATTTATATACAATTTAGTTTCTATGTATTGTTTATAGAAATATATTTATATATTTAAAATTAATTTTCCAATTAACCATGAAGATAATATATTCTAAAACAAATCATAGTACAAATCTCAAGGAAAATTATAACAATGTAATGAAAAATGTGAAAATATAAGAGAGAAATATAATGAAGCTGAGAAATAACATAGAGGTGGGTATATATTGTTGGTTTGTGATATGAAAAATATGATTAGGGTAGTGAAAATAAATCAAAAAATAATGTAACAATGTTCTAAAATTTCATTTAGGTGAGAATTTTGTTTAGAAATTTTGATATGGATGAAATAAACATGGTAATCATGATAACTTATTCAAGTAAATTTACATTAGTTACACTAGATGTAACACTTCAATTCATATTCCAATTAATATAGATAAAAACTAAAATGTTTCTATGCAATGAAGTCACCCATTAAAGAATACATTAATGTAAAATTATAAAATGTTTTTTTAATTATTATAATAATGTAATATAATAAAATATTTACTTCCTCATCAGTATCCCTTAAATATTTTTTAATATTATAAAAATAATTGATGGGATTTTTATTAAAATTTGTCAAAACGAATCATAGATATTTTAAAATGGTTCTTACTATAAGGAACATCATTTAAATTAAGGATAATCTCAAACCCAACCCACTCACTTGAAATGAAGACATCATTATCTATGAAATATGGGTTCATTTTAATTCCCATCAATGTGGGGAATCATTTTGGGAATATTTTATTAATTTATATGAAATTAAATTAAAAATTGTTTTTATAAATTTTGTTAATCTATAATGGAAAAATATTATAGAATATAAAAACTCTTTGTAACAAAATGAGATTTTATGAAAATTATTATTTTTAATTATGTTGATAACTTCTATTATACACTACACCAAGATTAGCTTGTACTATATACAACACCATGTTAGCATGTAGTATATGCAACACTATTCTTGGATTGTGTTATATACAAATTCAAGTTCGATTTGTGGAAATTATTCTATGCAACATTAAGTATAGATTTTCCTTAATGTATAAATGAAATAAGTCTTGATTATGTTATACACAACACCAAACAAAGCTTTCACTACACGCACCCCTGACTTGGCTTGCATTACAAGCAATGGAGACCTTCTACGATAGCGTGTGTTGTATACAATACTGAGTTCCACTAGACAACGATATGTTATATAAACTAGCCATTATAAATAGGAATACACACTTTTGGAAATTTTATAAATTTTGCTTTTGAAATGGACTTCATTTTTGGATTTGGAATATTAAAATTATCCTAGGGTTAATTGTTGGTATTTTTCTGAAAGCATTCAATTTTTTATGAATAGTGACAACACTTGGTTAGTATTTAAAAACCCACTTTTTATTTAAAATTTTTTTTATTTAAATTTATTTTAGGTCAGAATTGATATATAATACCTATAGAAGTTCAATGTATTTTATTGAAGTCATTTTATAAAAATTTTAGATATATAAAAATTTTAATTATATTTTCACTGCCTTTTACCTACATCCTAGGAGAGTTTGAAAATTTACATAAAACCTAATTTTACAACTTCTGTGAGTGGAATTTTGAAAATAAGAGAGACACATTTAATATCAAGGAGTAAAATTTGGTTCAATAAGATAAAAATAAATTCTGGTGAATAGTAACTTTTTACTTTTATTTACCATGGTTATAAGTAAACAGTGTAATTAAGGGTAAAAATGATATTATTATTACAATAACACATGTCCTAATTCTATTGGATATGTTTAATTCGACCGAAAAAACCTTAGGAATAAAATATGACCATTTAGGTACACATGGATTAGATTAGGACATTTATTACTATTTTATTTAAATAAGAATTAAAATGGTTAAAATGAATGTTTAATAACTAAATTTTTTTAATATAGGGTTATACATAAGATAAATTCGACTATAAATATTCATTAGAATGATATAAAGATTTCATACATAATAGTATTTTATTTATAATTTTTACACATTATATAATTTAATTTATTGACGACACAATGACGATGCAGTAATTACGATATTAATAAAATATTAACATATTTGATGTTATAAATACCCAAATAAATTTAATTTTAGATTTTTTATGAATTCCACTAATATTCTATGTTAATAAGACATGTTATTATTTATTTAATAAAATTTATTTGAACTAATAATGTTGTTATGATTTTCACCAAAATCAAGTACCGAATAGTGTCAAAATTGGAATAAAATAGTTTTTTAAAAAAACATTATATTATTAATTTTTATTTTTTTCCAAAAAATATATGGTTTGGCCAAATTACTTATATAAGGATATATATATCAACAATGAAAGGAAAACAGTGTGCATGCGTACGTACGACGTACCGTCTCCATGAACGGTGAATTTCATTTCATTCACCTATCTATTATATATATATATTGGATATATATGATATATAAATCAAGATTTACATTCTAGATTTAACTAAATCGTGATATAAGTAATAATAATATCAATAACAAAAATTCCAAAATAGTACTATAAATATAATTATTTTAACCAAAATGCTCCTTTAACAATGAATTTACAAAAAAACAGGTAATATAATGTCATAAGTGATCCATATATAATATAATAACAATTAATATGATTCTATAATAAGTCAATGACATTATTTAAATCATTATACATGAGGTTCGGATACGTATAAAGCATATCAGACCTAAGGTAATGGATACATTTTCCAATTTCATTTTTATCCGAGATTATTTATTCCTAAGTATTTACTGGAGTTATTCTTATCATCCATTCCCATGTTTTCTAAAAATGTTTTCATGTACTTTTAAAGTCATTTTTACCTATTTTCTACTTTTACTACATGGTATGTATGTAATATTTCTTTTGTTAACCATACAATGTACTTTTTTCCTTTTCCATCAAAAGTACGAAAAGATTATTTTTTTAACTTATACGACATGGAAGGATTTTTACAGTTTTATAATGACGTTTTTATGAAGATTAATCTATAAGAATTCATGACTATTTTCAAAAAAATCCATTTCTTTTAAAATTTCATGACATTTTGTTAAAAGAAAATTATTTTGAAGAAGAAAGGATATGTTCCCCAAGAATTCAATTCATGTGTTTTATCAAAACCATTTTCTATCTCAGATGAAATTATTTCGTATGTGAATGTTTCAAGTATATGTTCTATATGATTTAAATGGTTTCACATTTCTTATGATGAAATGATATCCATTATTTTATATGGATTATGTTATGATGGGAAGATGTTTATGAAACCCATTTTACTCTATTGGTTATGATGAATGATTTATGTTTATTTTGTGGCACAAGTTAGAATGATTTCATTATGAGATGGGTGGAACCTATATCTCCATACAATGAATTGGGTAAAGATTTATATCTATTGATATAGACATGGCTGGAACAATAACTTATTCTGGTTCAGTGTTACAGTACTGGGACAATGAGTGAACTCAGTTTCGAATGGTACTTTGTCCACTAAGATGGTCTTGGCAGTAATTCATTGGCTACTATGGAAATCATATCATGTGATTAATTATTTTAAAAATTAAATATTTTATTCCCATGATATTTTATCATGATTAATGTTCCTTTATGACCTATTCCTTACTTACTGCCAAGATTTATTTCAAAAACCATGATTTTGATGTGTAAACTTTATGTGCATGTTTTGAAGTTCAAATGTATATGGTTTTTTATTTCCTCCATGCTTCCCCTTACTGAGCATTTGAGCTCACCCTTTATATGTTTTCTTTTCACCAGGATATAAAGGAAGGTTTTAGGTAAGAAAACAATAGGGGAAGATCTTTATGGTAGATGTTGACAATCTATCACTATGATTAGAATATTATGTTTCGAGTTTCCCAAGCCACTAAACCATTACGGTCCTTCTGTGTTTATTATTGTTTTGTATTAAGGATTCCACAAAAGTAATGTAATATCCATGTACGTCATGCTTTGGGTCGCTAAAGTTGGTATCAGAGGTTCTATTTAGTTATCCTTTGGAAATAAGGATGTGAAAACTTTTGTGAGATCCCTAGAGATATTTTTGAGATATGTCTAGGGGTTTCCCTAAGGTTACGTATAAGAATAGTTTATAGTCCTAGAATTATAGTAAAAATATTATAATTAACCCCAAGATGTTATATATTTAAAGTAATCCCCCTTTATTATGTTGTTTTCCATATCATTATTTTTTCCTCTCACGCTATTCTTTTTGGGTTTTAGAAGATGGCTGGAACCTGAAGGAACTGTGTTGATCAATGTAATGGAAAATGCAATGATTGTCCTCGTGAACAACCAAATGTTATGGGATATGGTGTGAGAAATATTATTTCTATACTTACACAAGATATGAATCATTCTGGATTTCCAAATGATCAGATAAGAGAAAAATATTCTATTGAGTCCTTCATGTGGAAACATCCACCTTCTTTAAATGGGTCTTCTGATCCACTTGTTGCTGAACTATGGATCAGTACCATTGAAAATATATTTTCCAAACATCACTATTCAGAACATGATAATGTCATTATAGCTGTTTATCGTTTATAATGTGAAGCAGACCAGTGGTGGACACTAATTAAGAAGACAAGGCCCCAAGAAGAAATTGAATCTGTAGAATGGGACGAGTTGAAGAACATGTATTTCAGTATGTAATTTCTTCTTATTCTTTAAGCAAATATGGAAAAGGAGTTCTTTGTGCTTAAGCAGACGGATGATGAATCTTTTGTTATATATGAAGCAAATTTTACAAGACTTTCAGGGTATGCATCTAGTTTTATCATAGAACCTAAAAGTAAAGTTGATCGATTTTTCAGTGGCTTAAAACCAAGTCTTCGAAGGGAATTTGCTATAAGAAACTTCATTATCTATGAAGAAATTGTGCAGCATTGTGCTATCAAGGTAGAACTTGAAGTAGGTGTAACATATCCATCTCATGGTTTTGACAAGAAACGTAAGACGGAGTTCAAGGAAAAGCCTCCGAACAATGGTGAAAAGAAGGTGAATGTTTATTTATGCTCAAAGTGTGGAAAGAATCATGGTGGATATTGTCTAAAATGTATTAGAAAACCATTCAAGTGAGGAAAAAAAGTTCATCAAGTAGCTTAGTGCCAATGTAATGGGAAAAATGATTCTAATGACGTGAATAGAGAAAAGACTACAGAGAACGATCCACCAACACTTCAATCCTTCAAGTGCAAGGAAATGGGGCATTATGCTAATCAATGCCCTAATCCAAGGGTTAATGATGATCAACGTGAGCAACCTCTTAAGTAAAAGGATAAAGGGAAGTCACCTGAAATCAATAATTGTGATGTTGAATATGAAAATTATTTTGAAGAATTATTAATTGTTTATGTAATGGTATTTCAAATTATTATAATGGAATCACATTTATGGTATCTTGGAATTTTGGAATATCAATGTATTAGTTTTTAATAATTATATGGTACCGATAACCATGAAAAGAGATTGTATTATTTTTGGAAAGTAGATGATATGTGCATAATGAAAGGATAATGAGATAAGGAGATGTTTGAATGTATTATTGAGCTCATGAATGATGTAAGGACAATGTGATATCATAGTTTGAGTATATAGAATTTTTGGGAATGAGTTAACTTTTGATAGCATTCATGTTTTCACTGAGGTTCTATGGTAATTTATTTTTCAAGAGACTACATTATTAAGGTATTCACATGTTTGGAATTTTACCAACAACAAGATATATCTTATGATATATAGGGGGGAAATAAAGGAATTCACATTCTTGGTAGATGAAATTTCTAGTAATCAGAAAGAAGTATTTTAGATAAGCCTAAATATTGGAATGGATTATGTTGGACATAAGTTAGTATTGTTTAAGGATATAACATTTCTTGATATTATTGATGGGTTGTCATAATAATTTAGTTTTAGAAAAAGGGCAACCTGTAGGACGGGCGACAACCTATATTGTCGGACAAGGTTATAGGAATCAAACCCACAACCGAAGTGTGACAGGCCTTTATCGCATACCAATAGCCTACAGGAAGTCCCTGGTTTTTAGAACATAGATTTATTTTATTAAGCGGTATGATAGATGAAGTATAAGTCCATTCTGGAATCATATACAATTAACCTCACCATAGATGGACATATGTATATAAATTTTCTTAACCTTATGACTTAGAAATATGGAATGACCTATCATTCTATCACTTGATCTGCTGAAACATCGAAAAAGGCAAATTCAACTTCATTTAATTATGAGATTAATGGGAAATTGTTCGAGGGACGAGAAACATTGATATTGTACCAAAATAAAGTAAGTAACTCTTCTAATTCAAATTCATCAACTTTAGGGAAATAAACTTGAAAACCAAATTTTTTTCCTAGTGTCCTCATATCTATTGAATCAAATGGTATCTTTTATCATCAAAAATTTATGGCTTTGTGATTGTTGTATTTTTTTTATAGCCATGTCCTCTACCACTCTTCATCAGAATATGATGGTTAGATTTCTCTTCCATATCCATATTTTCACCTATGTTCTCCTATGTGGAAACACAGTGATTAGTTAATTTGGGTAATTGTTACGTTTCATAATTTAGTTTTTAAGGTTCAGTTTTGGTATTACATTTTATGATGTGGGTTTCTATGAAAGAAACATTCATGTAGTAAACCATTTATAACACGAATGAATTTCGAGGTTGATATTCATTTTAAGGGGGGTAGAATGTAACAACACGAGGTTTTATGAGAATTATTATTTATAATTTCTTTTATGTCTTCTATTATACACTCTACAATGATTATATTGTACTATACACAACACCGTGTTAGCATGCAGTATACGCAACACTATTCTTGGCTCGTGTTATATAAAAATTCAAGTTTTTTTTGTGAAAATTATTCTACAAAACATTAAGTATAGATTTTGATTAAAGTATAAATGAAATAAGTTTTGATTATGTTATATTCAACACCAAACGAAGCATACACTACATGCATCCCTGACTTGTCTTGCATTATACACAATCACGACCTTCCATGATATCGTGTGATCTATGCAATACTGAGTTTCCCTAAACAACGATATGTTATATAAAAAAGCTGTTATGAATAGTAATACCCAATTTCTGAAATTATATAAATTTTATCTTTATAAATGGACTTCATTTTGGATTTGGAATTTAAAAATTAGCCTAGGTTGATTTTTTGGTATTTTTTTAAAACATTCAATTTTTGATGAATAGTGAAAACACTAGGTTACTATTTAAAAACCTACTGTTTATTTAAATAATTATTTATTTTATTTAAATTTATTTTAGGTCAAAATTTATAGATAATACCTATATAAGTTCAATGTAATTCATTGGAGTGATTTTATAATAATTTTAGACATAAAAATTTTATTGAACTTTTCACCGTCTTTTACCCACCTCCTAGGAGAGTTTAAAAATTTACATAAAACATAATTTTACCGCTTCTATGAGTGGAATTTAGAAAATCTGAGAGACATGTTTAATATCAAGGAGTAAAATTTGGTTCAATAAGATAAAATTATTTTTGGTGAATAGTAACTTTTTTAATTTTATTGACCACGGTTCAAACTAAATATGGTAATTAAGGGTAAAAATGATATTATTATTATCCTAAAACATGTCCTAATTCTATTGGATAATTTTAATTCGTCCAAAAAACATAGGAATAAAATATGTCTATTTAGGTCCACTTGGATTAAAATTAGACATTTATTATTATTTTATTTAATGAAAAATTAAAATAGTTAAAATCAATGATAAATAAATAAAATATTATTAATATAGGGTTATACATAAGATAAATTCAACTATAAATATAAATTAGAAAGATAAAAAGATTTCATACATAATGATATTTTATTTATAATTTTTTGAAATTAAATAATTTAATTTATTGATGACACAATGATGATGCAATAATTACCTTATTAATGAAATATTAACATAATTGATGTTATAAATACCCAAATAAATGTAATTTTAGACTTTTTATGAATTACACTAATTTTTTGGGTTATTATGACAGGTTATTATTGATGTAATTAAATTTTTTGAACTAATCATGCTATTATGATTTTCACCAATATCAAGTACCAAATAGTGTCAAAATTGACATAAAATACTTCATAAAACAAATATTATATTATTAATTGTTATTTTATTCTAATAATATAAGGTTCGGAAAAATTACATAGATAAGGATATATATATTAATAATGAACCACTTTGGGTTCGTTTGTCTTGTTATAGTATGTTTATTAACGATATATTGTAAGAAAAAAAAAACACAGTAAAAGTTAAATTATTTAACTTAGAGTTAAATCTAAATGACAAGGATAAAATAGTTACCTAAACATGTCTAAAACCTATTGTTTTAGAGGAGTTCGACTCATCCCCACCTTATCTTTGATAAAAATCAATTTAATGCTATTAAAAACTGAATATCACTTTATTATAAAATAATATTTTCTATTTTCCTAATGTGCCCCTCTCGTCCCTTATAAAAAGGGCACACCTTCCCTCTTCTATTCACACCCATTTGAGCCTTGAAGCTCAGCTAAACCCTGCCAATTACTCTTCCCAACCTCTCTATTTATATCATATAGGTTATGGAATTCTCAAAAGACCAACTCTAGTGCCCAAAGAAGAATTTTAAAGGAGGTTCATCGAGGCAGAGGAAATCTCTTCTACCGATTCTTTCATGTTTTCTTTATTCTTCAACTTCTACTTAATTAGTTGTTTCATTATAAAGTAATAACATAAGTATCACTAATATACATATATTCTATTATAAATATGAAACAACCATGCTTCACCTTACATCAATCCTATGGAAAATGAAATCATCGCGCGTGCGTACCTACGGAATACCGTTTCCACGCTGTGATGTAATCAGTTTTCCACCACCACCTTACATGGATGGCTATAATGGTGTAAAGAATATGTATATATGTTTATTATAAAATCATACTGATCATGTGGTATTATATTATCCACTCTAATTCCATTCAATAATTATGGGAATGATATCATCGCTGGTGCATACGTACGGATTACCGTCTCCACGACGCGATGAGATTCATTCTCCATTTTAACCATTCATGAATGATTATAAAGTATATATAATGAATAATAATGAAATATATTAAATAATAATGACACTGGATTTATGTATATATATATATATGTCATCTATTTACTTCCATTCAGGTCAATATTGTATGGAAAACAATGTTCCTGCGTACGTACGACCAACCGTCTCCATGAACTGTGTATTTCATTTCATTCATCTATCTATTATATATATATATATATACTGAATATATATTATAAATAAATCATGATTTATATTCTATTATTAATTAAATCATGATATAAGTAATAATAATATAAAGAACAATAGGTCCAAACTAGTACGATAAATAAAATAATTTTACCCAAAACACTACTTTAACAACGAATTTACAAAAGAATAGGTAATATAAATTCCTAAGTGAGCCATATATGAAATAATAAAAATTAATATGATTCTTTAATAAGTAAATGTAATTAATTAAATCATTATGCAGGAGTTTGAGATATGTACAAAGCATATCGGACCTAAGGTAAGGGATAACTTTTCCAATCACATTTTTATCCGAGATTGTTAATTCGTAATTATTTACTGGGGTTATTGTTATCACCCATGCACATGTTTTCTAAAAAAATATCATGTATTTTTTAAGTCCTATATACCCATTTTTACTTATACTACATGTTATGTAAGGAATCTTTCTTTTGTTTACCATACTAGGTACTTTTTGACTTTTCCGGAAAAACTAAGTGAAGAATGTTTTTTTATCATATACGGCATGAACTGATTTTTACAGTTTTACAACGCCTTATTTTCATGAAGGATACTCTAAAAGATTTCATGAATATTTTCAACAAAATAATTTTATTTTAAAATTACATGACATATTGTGGAAAAAAAATGAATTTGAAAAAGAAATGATATTTTCCTCAAGAATTCATTTGAAATGTTTTATCAAAACCATTTTCCATCTAAGAAGACATCATTTCATATGTGTATGTTTCGAGTATGTGTTCTCTATGATTTAAATGGTTTCACTTTTCTTATGATGAAATGATATCCATTTGTTTTATGTTGATTATGTTATGATGGAATGATGTTTAATATACCCATTTTACTCTTTGGGTTATGATGGAGGATTTATGTTTATTTTGTGGCACAAGTAAGAATGATTTCATTATGAGATGCGTGGGAACTATATCTCCCTCCAACGAATTGTGTAAATATTTATATCTCATGAGAGTGACATGGCTAGAATGGTAAGTTAATCTGGTTCAGTGTTACAGGACTAGAATGAGGAGTGATCTCGATTCAGAAAAGGACTTTGTCCACTAAGATGGTCTTGGAAGCAATGACATAGATACGATATAAATAATATCATGTTATTAATGATTTGAAATAATTAAATTTATTATTAAAATGATATTTTAAAATGATTAATGTTCCTTTATGACCTATGCCTTATGTAATTCCATGATTTATTTCACAACTCAAGATTTTGATGTGTAAACATTATGTTCATGGCTTGAAGTTCAAATGTATATGGGTTGTTTTATTTTCTCCATGATTACCCTTACGGAGAATTGGAGTTGAACCATTATATGTTTTATTTCCCCCAGGATATAATGAACAGTTTTAGGTAAGCAAAAAAGGGGAAGATATTTATGGGAGATGTTGAAGATCTTTCACTACGATTAGAATATTATGTTCCGACATTCCAAAGACACTAAACTATTACGGTCCTTTGGTGTTTGTTATTTCTATTTATTAATTATTCTGAAAAAGTAATATAATGTCCATTTATTTCAATCATTGTGTCTCTACAATATTCATCAAAGTCACTTAACCTATTCTAGAAGAAATTTTTCTCAAAATATTTAATTATAATTATTTACTAAAAACTATTAATTATTTTAATATATTAATATATCCATGAGATAATATTTATATTATTTATATCTATTAGTATCAACTCATCACTTAGTTTTGAGTTGTACAATGTATAATATCTGAAATGATTTTGATATTAATTACATATTACATTAGTCCATGTGAGTTTAGGTTTACATGCATCTCAAAATTTTCCATTTGAGATAAATTTTTCCAGTTTTGCTTTTTTATAAATATTATGGAAATTTCGATTGGATCATTAGAAAAATAAAGAGTAATCTTATAAGGAGACATGATGATTAAGGGGGATATCATTTCACATTTATGTTATAAGAAAGATAATTTAAAATGAATAAAATTGTCCCAAAATGATGTTTGAAATTATAGAAGGAGAAATAAAAAAGTTTTATAAATATAATATAAATGATCATTTTTTATATAAATACATAATTTTTAGAATACCTTTACTCAACCAATTATTTTTTGACATTTATTTACAATGCATATTTAGGAAATGAAAATGAGGAAATTTTAAAATAGGAGTTCAATATTATTTTATAAAATTGATCAATAAAAAATTATTACTCGGATTTCATTTTCAATGGTTACAACACTACATTCACATTAGGAATAATTTTTTTAGTTTATCTAAATCCAATTTGATATGTGGATATTGTACACTATCCATAATTAATATATTCATTGACCAGTATGCTGTAAAATAAACTTTAATATAAATTTATATTTATTGGCGTTGATTTTTTCCATAATATTTTTAAATATTAAAATTATATTTAATTAATATATTAAAATATTTATATATACATTTGAAATAGAGACCGAGCAATTTTAGTCATAACTAATACATCATTTTAAAATTAACAACATAATAGAGATAAAATCAAGGCTAAAAAGAATATTTTCTTGTTTAAATTAGTATAACATATAACTCTAAGATAATAAAACAAAAAAATTAGGTATTTCAATTTATCTATATTCATAAAGGCCATATCATTATATTTTTTACAAGTAATAACCTGATGATATTCATAAATTAATTGTGTGACATAAAATCTTTATAAGTAGATGAATAATATAAGGACCCAGCCTTAAACCTTACTTAATATTGAATTAATTTAATAATTCACATTGATGATCTTTTCAGGTTTAGAGTCTTAGAGAATTAGGACATAACTATTACATCTCAAAAGATTACAAAGTAGTCACTTATACTATATTTCCATAAAATAAAAACTCGTAAAAAGAAACATGTCTAGTTCCATGTTTTAGATAGCATGACTTTCCCTTGATCCCATCCTTGACCCTATCCCACATTAATTCCTGTGAAAAAAATTTCAAAAAAACTTGAGGTGAGCAAAAAAAGCTTAGTAAGGGATTCACAAAGAATGAAAACTATTAGTTTTTAAAAACAACAAGTAAACCATGTATACTTTATAAAAGTAATACCTTTCACCTTTAGGAAGTAGTAAAAACTCATCAGTGAATAAAATATCATTACTTACCCTTTTGTATCCAAAATATTACCATAAAACCCATATAAAGAACACATACATATAAAGGTAACTTGGGAAATAAACATACTTAAATGGAATAACTATACGTTCGACTTCCACACATATCACTTCATGGAATAGCCATACGGCTGACTTCCACACCCAATGCATTGGAGGTTATAACTTAACCACCCATCCTGGTATTCATGGAACCACACATCATATGGTTTATCACGTAACCACCCGTCAAATGTCCAAGTACCATTACAAAATCATAAGACATAAAACAAAAATAATTGAATGAAAACATTTCCACACTTTGATCACGATATATCTCTTAAATATATTGAAATAACAAATCCATTATAAAAACCATTTTCCAAACCAAAATACATAAAAGAGTATATTATATTTATTTCATTTTAAAAACATTATAGCTTGTTGAGGAAGCCAAATACCAAATAATACTCGTGGAAGCAGAAAAGGTCGTTGTCACCACGTACGTTAAAAGAATCATTCCTTTTTGTCGTTTAGTAAAACGCTTCGTAGAAAAATATTCATTTTGTATAAAAGTTAAAGTAAAGGGGTTTATACACCGTATAAAATAAAATTGTGTATAAAACGAAACATGCCTGAATGAAACAAGATTGAGATGAACTCCCTTACCTCGTGTCGGACGTGACTCGATTGCTCTTTAATCTCCTGAATAATAAACTTGAATTAATTTAAACTTGATTAAGTACCATTTTCAAGTTCATTATTCCTTTTATATAACATATAACCATGTTATGAACACTATGTAATTATTTATATTAATAATGGTCATTTTTTCGATCCTTAGTACTTGAGTCAAAAATATACTCTTTATAATTACAAGTTGTTCATATTGTAAAATATCCATTATATAAAGAATTATATTCATGATTTAGATATCGTATATATCATATATATCCAGTATATACATGCATTTATAATATTACATAATCATATAGAGGTAAGAAATGAAATGCACCATTCATGGATACGGTAAGCCGTATGTATGCATGAACGCTACTTTCATTTCTATGTCATATTAATGGAATTAAAACAAAATGAGAGGTATGTATATTTTAAGTCAAGAATTAAATTCATCACTTAGATGTATCATACATCATATGTATCCATTATATATACGTACTTATAATAGTTCATTACATTTGGGTATAAGAAATGAAATGCACCGTTCATAGAGACGGTAAGCCGTACGTACGCATGAACGCTACTTTCATTTCCATCTCATACATTAATGGAGTGATATCATAATTCTATAAAGGTATATTATAATTCCAGTATAATATCATATATAAGATCATTAAATCTATCCTTTATGCATCCCACGTATGGCATTAACGAATCAAATCACTTGGAGAGGGCGGTAGTCCGCACTTCCTAAAATGAAATTATCATGTTTACCCACAATAGAAACCATAAAGGTATTCCAAAAATGAAAAATACAGAATCTTAAGTAAAACATAAACATATTATATATCATATATAAAGAAAGTTTCATCTTGATGGCCACCTTTTAAGTTGATATTTGAGTGTTGAACAATTATCGTTTCGTGAGGTAGAAATTCACCATCCACAGAAACAGTATGTTCTTTAACCATTAGATGTAGGTGTGTGTAAGTGTAGCTCGAATCCTTCTTATAACAACAGCTTAGTATATTGAAGATACTGTTTTTGATACAAAATAAATGAATAAAAATTATTTTGGGGGTTGTAGAAGCAAAATAAAACATAAGAACACAAGATAAGACACTACCTTTAAAACGGGTAACTCTTTTTGATTTGAGATCAAAGGCTTCCTGGGAAGGCTTCTGCCCAATGTGAGGCTTCTAGGAGTAATATAGTGATGTAGAGAGACAAATTGGGAAGGGGTAGGCCGAGACAAAGGCTTGAGAGGTGTGGGTAAGGAGGTAGAGGTGGGGGCCTTTTATATGAGGAGAGAAGGGGCACTCTTGGAAAGGTAAGAAAAGATACTTTATAATAAAATTATTTTCGAATAAAAAGGGTCCCAAAATTATATATTTAGAGGATAATGTGATAAGTGTTATAAATCCACCCATCCAATAGGTTTTTGACAAGTGTAGGTCTTATCGTTTAAATTATCTTTTCAATTTATTTAAATCGGTCAATAATGAGGTAATCGCTGCATCATCATGGTGTCATAAATAATTTAAATAATTTCATGTCTAAAAATTATAAAAAAAATGTCATGATGTAGGGAATCGTTGTTGTATTCTAATGAATATTTATATTTAAAATTAAGACTTGGATAACACCATTTAAAAATAGTTTTAGTAAAACATTTCATGATTGTGACATTTTTATTTTAAAATTAAATAAAAAGTTATTAATATCATTTTCCTAAAAAAGTGGCTCCATTGGGTCCCCAAGTTGACCCATGGATTGTCTTGGTCGTCCATGATACATAACATAAGGGTAGGACATGTGTCTAGGTCATTTAATATTATTTAAACAATATTTTTTCCTTATACTACATTAATTACCTCTAATCGCGATTAAGAACACAAAAGTTACTATTCACCAAAAAATTATTTTAATCCTATTAAACCAAATTTTACTTCATAATGACAACCATGTATGTTTGATTTTGGAAATTCAAAACACCTTTGTGGCAATGTTTCATTTAAATGAAAAATCAGTTTCTTTAACTACCACTTAGTGATATCACTATTCATCAAAAATTGAAGTTTTTTAGAAAAATAAAAAAAAATCACCCTAAGCTATATTTGATATTCCGAACTCAAAAATTATTTCTATTTTACAAAATTAAAAACATATAAGTTTCATTAATTAATTTAACAATTAATTCCAGTTGTCAAAATAAATAGCGTGTTTTTAAGAAACAATATCTATTAAAAGATTGACACTAGTTTAAGTCCAATTTCAAAGTGAAATTAATTACAATGACCACTATTGGATTAAATGGTAAAAATATATTCTAATTTTACTATAAAAATAATTAAAAAGATAATATTATCATATAAAAAAATTATATTAAAAAGATGTTTTGAATTAAAATACAACATTTTTCACTATTCATTAAAAAATGAACTTTATCGGAAAGATACCAAAACGTTACACAAAGTAAATTTTGATGTCTCGATTCTAAAGAAGAATTTTATTTTGTCAAATATAACACATAAAATTGTCAAAAAGTGGATTTAAATAAGGTTCACCATCAAAAGGTGGTTAATCGACCTTCTAATGAATATTAGAATGTTTACGCTTAAAATTGAATTCATTCACATTTTTTATCCTCAACATTTATTGTAAAAAGTAAAAATATTTGACAAACATATATAATCATTTTTTAGTTAGTTCTATTGATTCCTTCCATTAAAATGGCTAGGCGTTAACTACCATTTGAAATAATATTATTTTATTATTATAGTGCAACGTAAGATTTCAAAGGAACTCGTTGTTGCATATTGGGTAAGCCATCAAGCATAGCATTCCCTTTAAATTAATATTTACATTTTATTCAAAAATAGGGATAAATATAAAAATTTCATATTCTTTATTTACCTGGGGTGTTACATCCTTCCCCACTTTTGGTAATTGCGTCCTCGCAATTTTAAAATTAGGCTCAGAAACATCCTTGAATGTCCCACATCGGAACAAGAGTCGGTAAAACAATCACTTTAAAATAAGGAAAGAGAAGTATAAAGGTCACCTGAGTTAACCCATACTAGGATTCCATGTAGGAAAACATGGACATAGAGGATAAAACATATGGTCATGTTCTGATGGAGAGTGATAGAAATCATGTTTAGGAGAAAGTTAACCACAAAAAATCACAAACTTGTGATGGGTTAAATGGTATTAGATTCCCCAGTAGGAAACGTTAATAGACAACATTTTTGTTTTAAGTTACTTTTGATTGAGGAATTTATTCATAAGGAATCATAATTACTTATCATGTTGACTTTCAACTTTTATTAGATTTCTTACAAAAACTCATATTTTCTCCAAAAACGAGTATTTAGGAAGACTTGTTCACATTAAGAGTACTATAATCAACTTCTAGATAATCACCCAATCCACAAAAAAGAACTATATACTTCTCATGTCTTTAGACATTAACCAAAACCAAAACCAATAAGGATAGTACAAGATTAGATAATCCAGAAAAGGACAACCCTTTATAAAAAGAAAATCTATTCTTAATCTCCAAAATTTGTCCAACAAAACCCAAAGTTCAACGAGGACTATTCGATAAACAATTTGTCCATAAAATTCTTCAAAGTAAACTAAACTAAGATTGAAACCCAAATATTTGAAGGATTTAGTCACATATTCTTCCAAGTTATATCATAACATTTATCTTCAAACAACATCAGTTTCTCTTAAAGTATCGTATTGAAAAGTAGTTAATCTAATCACATATCCTCCATGATAGGTTAATAAATTTACATAGATAACCCAAAATCAACTTACTCGTAATTCATAAAAGCATATAACTAAAAATAATCAGTCAAACTAACCAGGGACTTCACGTAGTCTAGTGGTAGGCGATAAATACCAGTTTCACTTTGGCCGTGGGTTCGATTCCCGCAGCTTTGTCCAATGCGACGGTTTGTCACACAGTCTGCGTGTTGTCCTTTTTCTAAAACTACATAATTTTCAAAACAATCCCCAACAACGAGAAAAAAATATTCAAAAATATCCATAACATAATTTAACCTCAATTTTATCTCATTCCTTTCACTTTCTATCATAACATATAGCAACCCATAATTACATCAAAATTTAGGATCATATAAACCCAAATGGTTTTTTATAACAATGTCGACAAAAGAACAGATAACTATTCCATGAATAAAATTTTCATATATCAAACATTAGGGTTAAACATACTATAAAATGTCTTCTAATGTAACCCCATCAACAAAAGAGACATAATACTCTTAAGAATTTCACCATAACTCTTGAATCCCTTACACGTTGACTTCTTACTCATTCAACATTCTTAATGATCCATTAACCATTCCTTTCCAACATATTCTGAAATACTTCTTTCATACAAACAAAATCATGAATCATATCTTAATGTTCCAAAATAGGAAAACAAAATTTAAGAACTAATCCATACATTTGACTGGTTATTGTCAGTTTCTTCATCCTCAATCGGAATGGAATTAGGAATTGGTAAATGAATATTTGTACGATCGTGGTGATCCCATTCTCGAAACTTATTCATTGGACATCTGTTTTCATAATGACCATGCACACCACATTTAAAAAATTCAATTGATCCCTCAGAAAGGACTTATTTCCCTTTCCATGAGTCAATTGGATGCTTCCTTTTTCTATGGTAGGTTCTTGATTTATGACCTCCATTACCACATCTATCGCATATTTCTGTCCCTTGGAAACATTTTCCTAGTTGTTTCTTTCCACATCTTTGACACATAGGTTTTTGAACACACTTACCTTTATGATTATTACCTATAGTTATGTAGGGATTTGTTTCTCGCATATATGATGCCTTATTGAAATCACCAAGGTTTAGGTGGTCAATCATGACTCTAGATAGTTGATTGAGGATAAACACAAGAGTTCTCATTGCAGCTCCTATATCATTCAGTTGCTCGCTCAGAAAACTATCACAGTTTTTTTCACATCCCCCATTACTTTGGTGCTTGCTAGATCCAGCCATTTACTGAAATCAACATGGTCAGTATGAGCATATCAACAAAACCATCATTTACTAAAGAGGAAGATAATCACTAAGATATACTTACTCATTCACTTTATCTAAAACTAGGACTCTTTCTGAAATCCTAACCATTATGGTAATGTCACTTATGCTTAGAGAATACCCTAACCTCTAATGTTATATAAAGAGACCTCTGATACTAACTATAAGGCCCCGACCTTAATTGTAACACCCCGAGATTTTATGAAAAATATTATTTTTAATTTCATTAATGTCTTGTGTTATACGCTACACCAAAAGGAGCTTTCACAACATACATCTCTGACCTGGCTTGAATTACACGCAATTGTGACCTTCCACGATAGTGTGTGTTGTACGCAACACCAGGTTTCACTAAACAATGATATGCTATTAAAATATTATTAAAACTAGCCGTTATGAATAGTAATAACCACTTTTTGAAATTTTATAAATTTTATTTTTCAAAATGGACTTCATTTTTGGATTCGGAATATCGAAATTAGCTTAGGGTGAAATTTTGGTGATTTTCGGATAACTTTCATATTTTGATGAATAGTGAAAATTACTAAATTTTAATTAAAAACAACTTTTTCAATCGAAATAATTAATAGTGATAAATTATTAATTTGAGTGGTTTTAATGTATATTTAGAACATATTTTTACAATTTAATACAATGTTGGTCATCGGATGTAATTTCACATTTAAACCAGTTATAAACAAGTGTCAATCTTTTGATAGTTATTATCTATTAAAAACACGACTTTTGTTTTGACGACAGGAATTAATTAATTAATGCAACTGATATGTTTTGAATTTGGTAAAATAGAAATCATTTTTGAGTTCATAATATCAAATATAGCTTAGGCCTAAATTTTGGTATTTTTCTGAAAACTTTCAATTTTTGATGAATAGTGAAACCACTAAGTGGTAGGTTAAAAACTGAATTTTTCATAAAACATAATTTTACCGCTTCTGTGAATGGAATTTCAAAAATCTGAGAGACACGGTTAATATCAAGGACTAAAATGTGGTTCAATGAGATGAAAATAATTTTTTCGTGAATAGTAACTGTTTACTTTTTTTACCACGGTTAAAAGTAAATAGGGTAATTAAGGGTAAAAATGATATTATTATTACCCTAACACATGTCCTAATTCTATTGGACAAGTTTAATTCGACCAAAAACAAACTTAGGAATAAAATATGACCATTTAGGTCCACTTGGATTAGATTAGGACATTTATTATTAATTTATTTAAAGAAGAGTTAAAATAGTTAAAATCAATGTTTAATAAGTAAATCATTTTTAATATGGGGTTATACATAAGATAAATTCAACTATAAATATTCATTAGAAAGATAACAATATTTCCTACATTATGGTATTTTAGTTATAATTTTTAGACATTAAATAATTTAATTTATTTATGACACAATTATGATGCAGTAATTATCTTATTTATGAAATATTGGCATAATTGATGTTATAAACACCAAAATAAATGTAATTTGAGACTTTTTATGAATTAAACTAATTTTCTAGGTTAATATGATATATTAGTGTTGATTTAATCAACTTGGTTCGAACATATAATTCTGTTATGACTTTCAAAAAAATCATATATCAAATAGTGTCAAAATTGACACAAAATAGTTTTTAAATAAAATATTATATTATTAATTGTTATTTTATTCCTAAAAATATAAGGTTCGGCCAAATGACCTATATAAGGATATATATATTAATAATAAACAATTTGGGGTTCGTTTGGCATGTTATAGTAAGTTTATTAACCATATAGTGAAAGAATACAAAAACACACGGTAAAAGTTAAATTATTTATCTTAGAGTTAAATCGAATTGATAAGGTTACAATAATAGCCTAAACTTGTCTAAATCCTATTGGTTGATAGGATTTAGACCCATCCCCACTTTAGCTTCGAAATAAAACCCTTTGGAACCATTATAAACCGATTTTGACTTTAATATAAAATAATATTTTGAGATATTCCTAAGGTGCCCCTCTCCTCCCTTATGAAAGGGCACCTCCTCCCCCTCCTCCTCACACCAATTTGAGCAATCAAGCTCGGACAACCCCAGCCAAAATTCCTTCTCCACTTCCCTAGAATAATCCTAGAGGTCCTGGTCTTCTTCAAAGACCAATCTTAGTTCCCTAAGTGGAGGATTCAAAGAGGCGTTTCAAAGAAGATGTAATATCCATTACCGATCTTTTCAATTTCTTTCTTCTTCAACATCTTCTTATTTAGTTTTTTACTTGATAAAGTAATAACATTAGTATTACTTACATACTGATATGTTATTATAAATATGAAACAACCCTAATTCATCTTCTATCCATCCTACGGAAAAATGAAATCACCGCGCGTGCGTATGTACGGAATACCGTCTCCACGCCGTGGTGTAATCTATTTTCCGTCACCACCTTAATTGGATGGGTATAATGGTGTAATGAGTAACTATATATGATTATTATATATGATATTGATACTGAAATAGTATACATACACTTCAACACAATTCCACAACCATGGGAACGATATCATCGCTCGTGCGTACGTACGGACTACCGTCTCCACGACGCGATGAAATTCATTCTCAATGATTAACCATTCATGAATGATTATAAAGTATATATAATAACTACTTATAAAATATATGACCTAATAATGATACTGGAATTATTTATATTTATATGTATTTCATCCACTTAATTCCATTCGATTCAATAAGGAAACGAAAACAGCGTTCATGCGTACGTACGGACTACCGTCTCCATGAACGGTGTATTTCTTTCCATTTACTGATTTATTATATATGTATATTCTGAATATATATATATATATAAATCATGTTTTATATTCTAGAATTAAGTAATCATGATCTAAGTAATCATATGAATAATTACAAGTTAAAAACACGAACGACAAATGAGACGATTTTACCCAAAACGCTACTTTAACATGAATTTACAAAAGAACGGGTAATATAAAGTCATAAGTGGACCATATATGATATAATAACAATGAATATGAATCTGGAACAACTAAATAACATGATTTAAATCATTATACAGGAGTTTCAGACACTTACAAAGCAAGTCGGGCCTAAGTTAAGGGAAATATCACAATCTCATTTTTATCCGAGATTGTTTATTCTTTGGCATTTACTGGGGGTGTATTTTATCATCCAAATCCATGTTTCCTCAATATGTAATATTGTTTTCATCCACCTACAATTGTTTAAATCCTATTTTACCCTTCGGTGAGTTTTTAGTAAATGATATGAAAGAAATCATTTGTCGTTTTTCGTACGAGGTACTTTTTTGACTTTTTCGACAAAAGTACGAGAAGAATGTTTTTTTTAACTTATACGGCATGAATGGATTTTTACGTTTTTATAAATCTTTATTTTCATGAATATTCCTCCACAAGATTTCATGACTATTTTCAATAAAATCTATTTCTTTTAAAATTTCATGACGTTTTGTGAAAAGAAATTCATTTTGAAGAAGAAAGGATATTTTCATCAAGAATTCATTTCATGTGTTTTATCAAAATTATTTTCCATCTAAGATAACATAGGGTTCTGTTTCTATCCCTATTATTACATTTATTTGGTTTTGTTGTGATGGAATTATTTTTATGAATTCCTTTATCTTATATGAATTGTTTTATGATGTCACGATGTTTACGAATCCCATTTTTACTACATGGGTTTTGAAATGATGTATGATTTATGATTTTGTGGAACACATAAGAATGGTATAATTATGAGATGGGTGGGACCTATATCTCCCTCCAATACATTGGGTAAAGATTTTATATCTCTTGAGATAGACATGGATGAAATGGTAGGTTATACCGGTTCAGTGAAACAGGACTGAAACGAGGGTTACTCGATTCAGAAATGGACTTTTTCCACTAAGATAGTCTTGGCAATGAGTCTTGACTAACAAGAAATGATTCTCTATGATTATGTGTGTATGCCACAGAGTTTCATGTTTTAAGTTGTGATTATTGGGATTACATTTCACTACTATGATTTATCCCATGTTATGAAATTATGATCTCTTTTGCAGGTTAAGTTTTTAAAAAGATATGTTCTTATGAATATGACGTGATTGATATTTCTTTTGTTTACCATTACTGAGCATTTGATCTCACCATTTTATGTTTTCTTTTCCCCAGGATATAAATAATGGTTTTAGGTAAAAAAAGGGGAAGATCTTTATGGGAGATATTTGAGAACATTAACCACGATTAGAAGATTATGTTCCGAGTTTCCAAAGACACTAAACTATTACGATCCTTGTGTGTGTATTTTTTGTAATGTACTAAGTATTTAGAAAAAGTAATGTAATTTCCATGTAAGTCAGGCTCCGGGTCTCTACATTAATCCTTACTTAATATTGAATTAAAAGAATAATTCACATTTAGGATTTTTTCAGGTTTAGAGTTTTAGAGAATTAGGACATAACTATTACATCTCAAAAGATTACAATGTAGTCACTTATACTAAATATCCATAAAATATAAACTCTTAAAAAGAAACATGTTTAGTTCCATGTTTTAGATAGAATTACATTCCCTTAATACCATCCTTGACCCTATTCCACATTATGTTCTATGAAAAAAATTTAAAAAAACTTGGGGTGAGCATAAAAATCTCAGAAAGGGTTACACAAAGAATAAAAACTGTTAGTTTTTCAAAGCAACAAGTAAACCTTGTATACATTATCAAAGTAATACCATTCACATTTCAGAAGTATTAAAAACTCTTCACTGAATAAAATATCATTACATACCCGTTTGTAACCAAAAGATTACCATAAAACCCATATAAAGAACACATACATATAAAGGTAACTTAGGACATAAACATACTTAAATGGAATAAACATACGATCGACTTCCAAACATATCACTTAATGAAATAGCCATCCGGACGACCTCCATACCCAATGCATTGGAGGTTATAACGTAACCACCTATCCTGGTATTCACGGCACCACCCGTCATATGGTTTATCACATAACCACTCGTCAAATGTCCAAGTACCATTATAGAATCATAAGACAGAAAACAAATATAATGGAAAGAAAACATTTCCACACTTTGATCACAATATATCACTTAAATATATTGACATAAAAAATCCATTATAAAAACCATTTTCAATACCAAAATACATACAAGATTATATGGTATTTATTTCATTTTAAAAACATTACGGCTTATTGAGGAATCCAAAGACCAAATAATACTCATGGTGGCAGAAAACGTTATTGTCGCCGTGTACGTTAAAAGAAACATTTGTTTTTTTCGTTTAGTAAAATGCTTCATAGAAAAAGATTCCATTTGTATAAAAGTAAAATTCAAAGGGGTTTACACACCGTATAAAATAATTCTATGTATAAAACGAAACATGCCTTAATGAAAAAAATATTGAGACGAAGTCTCTTACCTCATGTCTGATGTGACTCGATTTCTCTTTAATCTCCTGAATAATAAACTTGATATAATTTCTACGTGCTTGAGGACCTTTTTCAAGTTCATTATTCCTTTTATATCACTTATTACCATGTTATTAACACTATGAAATTTTTTATGTTAATAATGGTCGTTTTGTCGATCCTTGGTACTTGAGTCAAAAATAATCTCTTTATAATTACAAGTTGTTCATGTGGTAAAATATCCATTATATCAAGAATTATAATCATGATGTAGATATAAAATATATCATATATATCTAGTATATACAAGAATTTATAATATTACATAATCATTTAGAGGGATGAAATGAAATTCACCATTCATGGAGACGGTAAGCCGTATGTACGCATGAACGCTACTTTCTTTTCTATGTCATATTAATGGAATTAAAACTAAATGAGAGTAATGTATATTTTGATTCCAGAATTATATTAATCACTTATATGTAACATACATTATATATATCCATTATATATATGTACTTATAATATTACATTATATTTGGGGATAAGAAATGAAATGCACCGTTCATTGAGACGGTAAGCCGTACGTACGCATGAAGGCTACTTCCATTTCTATCTCATACTTTAATGGAGTGAAATCATAATGATATAAAGGTATATTTTAATTCAAGTATAATATCATATATAATATCATTAAATCCATCATTTATACGTCCCACGTATGGCATTAACGAATCAAATCACATTGAGGGGGTGGTAGTCTGCACTTCCTAATATGAAATTATCGTGTTTACCCACAATGTAAACAATAAAGGTATGCCACAAATGAAAAATACAGAATCTTAAGTAAAAGATTAAAATATTCTATATCATATATAAATATATTGTCATCTTAATGGCCACCTTTGAAGGTGTTATATGAGTGTTGAACAATCATCGTTTCGTGAGGCTGAAATTCACCATCCACAGAAACAGTATGTTCTATAACCATTAGATGAAGGTGTGTGTAAGTGTAGCTCTAATCATTATTATAAAAACATCCTAGTATATTTAGTATAATATTTTTGTTACAAAAGAAATGAATAAAAAGACATTAGGGGGTTGGAGAAGCAAAATAAAACATAAGAACACAAGAGAATACACTACCTTTAAAATAGGTAACTCTTTTTTATTTGATCTCAAAGGATTCATTGGGAAGACTTATGCCCAAATTGAGGCTTCTAGGAGTAAGAGAGGGATGTGGAGAGACAAAGTGGTCAGGGGTTGGCCGAGCTAAAGGCTTGAGAGGTGTGGGTATGATGGTAGAGGTGAGGGCCATTTATAAGAGGAGAGGAGGGGCACTCTTGGAAAGTTAAGAAAAGATACTTTATTATAAAATGATTTTCATATAAAAAGGGTCCCATAATTATATATTTAGAGGATAATGTGATAAGGGTTCTAAATACACCCATACAATAGGTTTTTGACAAGTATATGTCTTAGATTTTACATTATCTTTTCATTTTATTTAAATCATTAAATAACGAGGAAATCGCTGGATCATCATGTTGTCATAAATAATTTAATTTATTTAATGTCTAAAAATTATAAAAAAAATCATGATGTAGGAAATATTTTTATCTTTCTAATGAATATTTATAGTAAAAATTATATCTTTTATAACCCCATTTACAAAATTTTTTAGTAAAAAATATTATGTTTGTGACATTTTTATTTTAACATTAAATAAAAAGTTATTAATGTCATTTTCCTACCAAAGTGGCTCCATGGGGTCCCCAAGTTGAACCATGGATTTTCTTGGTCGTCCTGATACTTCCAATATGGGTAGTACATGTGTTTAGGTCATTTCATATTATTAAAACATTATTTTTACCTTAAACTATATTAATTACCTCTAATCGCGATTAAGAACATAAAAGTTACCATTCACCAACAAAATTATTTTAATCCTATTGAACCACATTTTACTTCCTAATGACATCCATGTATATCGGAGTCTTGAAATTCAAAACACAAAGGGGGAAACGTTTTATTTAAACGAAATATCAGTTTCTTTAACTACCACTTAGTGGTTTCACTATTTATCAAAAATTGAAGTTTTTCAGAAAAATAACAAACATTCACCCTAAGCTATATTTGAAATTCCGAACTCAAAAATAATGTCTATTTTACAAAATTCAAAATATATATGTTGCATTAATTAATTTAATAATTAATTCCCGACGTCAAAACAAATAGCATGTTTTTAGGAAACAATATCTATTAAAAGATTGACACTAGTTTAAGTCCAATTTCAAAGTGAAATTAATTCCAATGACCACTATTGGATTAAATGGTAAAAATATATTATAATTTTACTTTAAAAACAATTCAAAATATAATCTAATCATATAAATAAATTAGATTAAAAAGAGGTTATGAATTAAATTACAACATTTTTCACTATTCATTGCCAAATGAACTTTATCGGAAAATACCAAAAATTTACAAAAAGTATATTTTTATGTCTCGATTCTAAAAAAGAATTTTATTTTGTCAAATATAACACATAAAATTGTCAAAAAGTGTATTTAGAAGAGGTTCTCCATCAGAAGGCGGTTAATCGACCTTTTAAAGAATATTTGAATGTTTATGCTTAAAATTGAATTCATTCACATTTTTAATCCTATAACATTTATCATAAAAAGTAAGAAAAAAAATTGACAAACATATATAATCATTTTGTAGTTAGTTTTGTTCATTCCCTCCATTACAATGGCGAGGCGTTAACTACCTTTTAAAATAATATTATTTTATTATTATAGTGCAATGTAAGATTTCAAAGGAACTCGCTGTTGCGTATTGGGTAATCCATCAAGCATTGCATTCACTTTAAATTAATATTAAAATTTTATTCACAAATAGGGATAAATATAAAAATGTCATATTATTTATTTACCTGGGGTGTTACAAATAAGGGATGAGGATGGATATATAATGGCTGAGAATAATAATAATAATAATAAATATGCATCTAATCATCATAAAATCATTAAGGAATTATTTGGTAATGTAATGGAATGAAAAAATGAATAAAAATGAAACTTAATTTAATATTTTTCAAATAAAACACATTGTTTTGTGTAGAGATAACATCATGTTCACTCAAAAGATATGTACACAATCACTACTGCGTCATTATGAAGAAAGATTGCATCATGTTAATGAATATTACACATTATATTAGGAGATACATCACATTAACCAATGTATTGTATGTATATATATTCTTGTCCAATCCATCATATTATAATATTCTCATAAACATGCACGCCTTATAGAATGTATATAATCATTCTCATGAATTTCGCTATTTAAAAAAATGGGTTTCATAAAGATTTAATCAATCTTGTTTTCATCAATAGACATGGGATTCATAATTGAAAAATTTTAAAAAATATTTGTGTTAAGATAATTTTTTTTATGACGATAAAACAACTATAGAGAAGTCAAATATGAGTTTCAGAAAGATGTGTTGTTTTTTAAAAACGTTGAATTTCTCATAAAAACCTATATGATACTAGTATATCCAAGAAATTATAAGTTATTAATAATTAAATGATATTTACGTAAAATTATAAGAGTATCCATACTAGATATGTCATGAAATATGGATAACCCTATGAAAAACTGTTGGGTTTTAAGACCCCATTTGACTTAATTCCCACATTATTTTATCATTTTTCTGCTTTTAGAATAATAAAGATAGATTTATTAAAAAAATGATCTATAAGTAAATTATAATCAATTATATATCAATTTAACAAATTTAATTGTTGGATTATATTTTTTAATCTTTGTTGATGAAATTGATGTGTTTTGGTATCATGTTTTTTCTAAAAAAATCCATTTTCACTTCGCTCTCCATATTTTCATTCAATATAACTTTTATAACTATAAGATAAACTCCAAAATCTTATAATCGAATCAATTAATAATTTATATATTATATTTTATTAATTTTATCCATCCAGGAATTTACATATAATAATTTTCCAAAAAAAAATTCCGTATGTGGTTAACTGGCCGTTAATGGGACGTTGACATATGATTGGGAAAGGGATGTTCAAAATTTATAGTTTTTACTGAATATTAAAAAAACAATATTTTATAATATTTAATATAGTGATTCATTACTACATAATTAGTTTTATAGTATATTTTTTTGAAATTAATTATTGAAAAAAAAGAGAAGAAGAGAATAGTGAATTGTTAATAGAGGCTTACTTTCTCCTTGTTGTATCATCTCTTGTAAGAAACATGAACAACATAGTTGTTGGAGTTGGATTTCTCTAGAAAACTATTATGTATAATACGATATTTTAGAGTGTAAATCACGGGATTTGGAATCCAGCGGAGGATATTTTTTATGGGTAGGATTATTTATTACACAATTTTAGCAGAGGGGTATTTTGGAATAAAATATTGAATAAAATATTATATTATTGGTAACACATATAATAGTGAATTCATGAAAATATAAATCATATATAAATATCATATAATGGCTTTATTAAATTATATCCCCTTTATACTTTTAATTTATCAATTTATTAATATTCAATGTGGAAGAATGATAAATTATTTTTTTAATGAATCACTTTTTACATAAGGTGTTAGAATAATATTTTTAGTTTTGGAAATTCATATCATTTTATTTTAATGAATCATTTATGAAATGAAATATATCATGGTTGAACATGACGATATATACATTATTATTCCATTATCACATCACAAATGTTGTAATCTAAGATACATTTGTTATGTGAAAAATAATATTTTTACAATTCTACAAATATAAGTACTTACGAATATTACCAAAAAACCGTGGAAAATTTAAATATACTCATATAAAAAATGATAAACATTTTATCATAAAATATTTCTAAATTTTTTAATTTTTCTTTTATTATAAATTATACATTTTTTTTAAAATTTATTAAAATAATGATTATTAAAAATATAAGTATTCTTCATTTGAGTCAGTTAATCCTGAAACATATCATATAGTATATAAATATGTATATATACCTTAATTATTCATGATAAATATTATTTATATTATAATTTATTATTATGTGGTAAAATTATTATTCCAACTATTAGTTTACATTTCCCAATGGTATAGACACTATATCATAGGATTAGGATACTATTCTAGTGGTCACATTTCTATTCCAATGTTAATATTACTATTCCATGTATCACAATAAATCAAATAAATAAATCTAAATTCATTCATACATTATAAAATTCAATTCCACTCCATGATATATATTTCCATTTTG
Organism: Viscum album; assembly: GCA_963277665.1. Classification (NCBI taxonomy): domain Eukaryota; kingdom Viridiplantae; phylum Streptophyta; class Magnoliopsida; order Santalales; family Viscaceae; genus Viscum; species Viscum album. Next base: position 554,585,482 of record OY728146.1, read on the forward strand.
TAAAATGTTTCTAGGTATTCTAAAAAACGATAGTGTTGGTTGTGGGGGTGATGATTCTAGTAGTTTGGGGTGATCCATATTTTTTGATTTCCGATTTTCTTTAATATAGTTTTTATCTAATTATAATGTTTGAAATTTTAATTGGTTTAATTTATAATTATTATATCATTATTTATTAATTAAATTAATTATATTAGTTTCATTCCATGTATATTAAAATATATTATAATATAATATTCATTTAATTGAAGTGATAAAAATCTTTTATAAATTATATTCCAATATATCGCTCCATAATTTATAAATTTCACCCCAAAAATATCAACTTGTATTTTCAATTGTATATAGATTACGATACTTCTATTTTATTTTTTATTCTATTTCCAATTTCCATCATCATATATAAATTTCATCTATAATGTTTTTACAATTTGAGATGTATTATTTCATAAAATGTTGTCTCTAATGTCCGTAATATTCACCAATTATTCTTTATATGAGATTTCATTGTCCAGATGCACCACATATAGATTCCGTACTTGTATGGGATCATATATGTAATTCCTTAGGATTATTATGTGGACACATCCTGATCATGTGCCATATATAGTGGAGGTGCATGTTGTTTATCCTATGCTCATATGGGATTAAGAATATCAAAGGGGCCATTGTACATAGACCTATGATTCCATTAATTTCTAAACTAAATGAATTTATTCCATGGTGATATTTGATGGAAGAAATTGTATTCAACATCAAACTCCATGTCCCTTCCATGGTTATGAGAAATTTTTTTTCCAACTCTAAGTATCATTTATAAGATATTTAATGGCCTGAAAATTCTCTATCATCTCAATCTCATGATCAGATCCAAGTGGCATCAGTTCCCCAACATTGTCCCAATGTATTATAGTTCTACATCTCTTCCCATAGATAACTTTATATGGAGATATTTAAATACTCGAGTGGATGGTATTTTTATATGTGAACTAAACCATTTAGAGATGTTGATTCCATCTTCCTATAAATTCAATTCAGTGGGCTATTATAATTTCTATATGTTTCTACATAGTCATTTTATATAGGCGATATGATCAGGGTAGATAGGTCATGCTAAAATTATTTACATTATTGAAATTTTGTAGATGAATTCAATATAATTTATAGCTTGACCATTGATCACGATCAAATATGATTGAAATTTGTACCCCATGAAACCTCATTATATCCTTCGTAAATATCATTTATTGTTTTTTAAGAAATGAATCTTCATTAATATTGATAAAGTCGGTCATATGTTTTAGTCTACCCTCCATAAATCATATCAACCAGTTTTCCTTTGGTTTTATTTGGAAGCCAAGATAAAAATTCAATAGTAAAATTATCCTTTTTCTATGTCAGTAGAGGCAATGGAAACAACATCCAAATGAACTTCTACCACCCTTATATATCTTTCTAACATAAATAATATATTGATATGTACAATGCAATCATCGTTTCTCATTTATCACAATAAAAGTGTCCCCAAGGATCTCGGTACATCTTAGTACATCCATGATGGATATAGAAAGAGGATTTTTGTTAATTATCTAACAGATCATTCATTATCTTGGGTGATAAAGGCTCACCAATTATCATTAAAAAAAATATATCACCTAACTAATTTAGGTGTAAATCATGTATATTCGCTTCCATTATTACATTCACCTTCATTAGTATATCTAGGTCTTCCCTTGTTTCCATCATCATATTCTCTTCGATAAATGGTTATAGAATAACATGGGTAAAGGTAGGTGTATTACATACCATTTTTATTTCTATATCTATACTCTAAATATCAAATATAATAGTGTCTTTGTCAATCCACATCAGGGATAGTGTATCAGTTTCATTTAAGTTAATAGCATCAACTACCTTGTTTTGCTTTCCCATAAGGTAGTGAATAGAGTAATGGTAGACATTGATTAGTGATAATAATATTCTTTGATGCATGTTGTGCTCCATCAATCTAAATATAAACATTTGAGTCCTAAAATTGATATATATATCACACTTATCTCCAATGAGATTGTGTCTCCCAAATCATTTGTGAATTGCTCATAGTTGTTAACTCTAGATCTTGCATCGGGTATCCCTTATCTCAGATGATCAAATTTCATGAGGCATATGTTATCACATCATCATTATGCATGTTTCACAACCCAATCCAATATTTGAAGTAAAGATGAATATCATAAAACATTCTCCACTTGTTATTATTACAAGTACATGCATTGAGATTAGATTCCTATTGATCCCCTTAATGATTTCCCAACAATCTTACACCCATACATACATTACCCATTCCTATGTCATAATAATTAATGGTCCTCCTATTTGTGATAATTGTTTCAAAACACAATTTTCATTTCCAATTATGAGAAAAAACTATGTGTTTCAATGACACTAGTGTGTCTGGGGCATTCCTAAATATCAACTACTATTGAAGGGTCGACATAAAATCACTCAGTTGTTATCACATTCCCTAATATTGTCTCATTATCCATCCAAATTTCACACTTTATGAACTTATAATATATTTAATCATTCCTACATTTCTCTAAAATATAAATAGATTCTATTTATGTTCCTCATTTATCATGGATAAAATGTTATTATCATCAATGTGCTCTAACAAAAAATTGTCGAGATAGTCTCCTAAGACGATATTCATCAAATTCATTCAGGCTAAATAGAAATTATTATGTCTCAATGGTACCACTATAAACTCATATTCCACATAAATTATATGAATATATTTCCCCCTAATGTTTTCCTTCTTCACATCTAGTTGATGATATCAATAATAAATATCAACCTTTTAAAATTACTGATATCATTTTAATTGATCACACGAGTCATAATTCTAGGTAAAAAGGTAATTTTTCTCTATGATGATCTTCATTATACCCTAATAATTGATACATAGATTCATTGATCCATCCCTATTAATGAAAAAGTGAATTGGAACACACCAAGGTTATTCACTAGGGTGTATAAACACATTGTTCAAATGCCCTATCTGAAAATTATTTAAATCGTATAGTTCGACCTGGTCCATGTTTTAGTAAATTTTTATATATAAATCACTCTATCAATGAGTTAATTTATGAAATCGTTGTCACAATCTTGGGAAATATTGGGTAAAACATTGAGAAATATATCTCTGTATTAAATAAAAATGGGAAACTACTCCTGGTCAATACCTTCTATTGACTCATCCATATGAAAAAAGTAAGATTATTTAAATAGTATAAATACCCATAACATGGATATATTTTCCAAAATATTAACATGATATTAGTTGAATTTATAAAAGATCATGGGATGGGATGAAATATAAAAACAAATTCTATTATTTGAATATTAGATTTATGCTCTATATAATGAGAAATAATACATAGTTAATATTACATTAAATTCCACAAAGGGATTTATTTTCATATTTACTAGAATTATATTCCCTAGAAGATTACATGAGAGGATTCCAACACCTTGGTATAAATTATTGCACCACTATGCATTTTTATATATATCACTCATTCATGTTCTTAGGGATTCAATTAAAAATTAATTTCAAACATGAAATATAAAATGTAATTCATAAAACCCTAATCAAATAATATTATTTCAATTATTGAGTGAATTAGAATTTTACATTTAATGATTGCATTATTATTCTCTACTATGGTAATAGTGATGAAATAAGAATTCCCTTTCTCCTTTGTCTTTGATGGTTACAAATGATAATTACATTGAAGGACTAATGGTTTAGTTCACTATTGTGCATAGTTACCTTACACACTATAGTTGATGCATTGAACCATTTGTGGTGTATCATGTAGTTCCTTCCATTCCCATATCTTGTTTGATTTCATCATAATGTCACTTTGACATTTATGATCATGTTATCCTTATCTCCCACAAATGAATCATTTATTCACCCCATTTAGACAGTTACCATGAAGCTTCTTCCCAACCTTTTGTCATGTGGGTAGTTGAATCCCGTTTCATCCCTTGTCATTTGACCAACAAGATTAAAAATTCATTATTATTTTATTATCTCAATAACTATGGGAACATTTTATGAATTCCATTTCTACATTTAGAGAAAATCAAACCTGTTATTTATAACTACCCATGTCTCCAATTTCTAGATCTTTCTTATGGTTTCATTATAAACAACTAAAAATCATTCTACTATTAAATCATCGTTGATAGAAAACATGACATGTATCATGAATCCCAATTTATGATTACTTAATATTCCATGAATTATTAACCATCATTATAAGTCAAATTAATGTATTCTCTCTTAATCTCTATTCAACGTGTCCTAAAAAAATATATTGTATCGAATGTTTTCTTAAAATCAAACCAGTATATCTTGTCCATTTCATTCTTTATCTTATTTGAGTGTATTTTTTCCAAGGTATCTCATCTTTTCCATTCAAAAAAACAATTCCCAATGTTAAATTCTCATTATCCTAACAATTGATCACAGAATATATTCTCTTTATTTGCTTATCATACTATTCTACAACTTTTGTATCACAAGTTCAATTAAAAATTTGTGGTAATACCCACATAAATAACTCAATTGACAGTTGTTACTTCATTTGTGATGGTAGAAGTTACAGATGGTTCATGTTATTTTTCATGACCATAGATAATTTGGTTAGAGTTTTTATTCCTTTCTAAACTTCACTTCCCATGGATTGATGATGTATTTCGGAAACCATTCTAATCGCCCCAACTTTGGATCTTAGAAAAGTTTCTCATGGTTCCCATTAATCAATAAAATAACAATTTTTCAACAAAATGTATTATATCAGAGGATAAGTAATTTTTTCTCTTTCACAATTTACACTAAAGGCATATCTTATGGTATCCCTATGTTTATAATTTTTCTATGTCAAAGTTTCTTGGATTATTATATTATCAGATTCAAACAAAATGTATTTTCTCATATTAATTTATAATCATAATTTCAAAATTAACTAAATTATTCTCTCATACATAATATAGTGACAATTCCCTTTATTTTATATTTATTACTAAATTGTTTGGTAAACAAAAAAATAGAGGTTCAAATATAGGATAAAAAATATTAGTTCGTAAAAATAAATATATTCATATATTACTTTTACAAAATAAAAAAATTATAATTTCTTCTTCTCTATATTGTTTGTATCCCTTTAATTGTTTATAGTAAAAGTAATCTCTAAAAGTTATAAATAAATTGTTGAGGTGACCTAAAATCCCAGTAGGAGGATAAATAAGGGACATGAATTAATATATCACAATTGAAAATAATAATAATTATAAATTCATAACCATTGGATCATCAGAAACATAATTACGTAAACATGTGATATTGTCATGGAATGGGGTAATGAATAATAATGAAACATCATAACATTGTAGTCAATACCTGGCATTTTTTTTAAAAAAATCCTTCACCATGTTGACACAATTCATATGTTCATAATCATAACATCATCATCAATAACAAATATAGAATCATTTTAGGCACATTATATATTATATAATGAAATAAATCACATTACACAATGCATTGGAGTGAAAAATATAAATTCCCTTACAATTATTATGATAATATTTAGATAAACATGCACGAAACATAGAACATTTTACAATAATTGTTATGAATTAACCCATTTGATAGAATGTGATTCATAAAGATTTAATCAATATTGAACTCATGAATAAATAAGGGTATCCAAGGATAAAATGGAAAAATAATATTGAGATTGAATCATCATTATTTAGTGAATAAGAAACGACTCATGATGATTCAATGATTTATTTTGAAAGAATATTTCGTTGGGTAATTTTTTTATTTTTTCAAAAAATCATGCAGGAAAAAATATTTTCTAAAAAGGGAAATGTAAGAATAATTAATTTATATTTATTGAAATTAGAGGATTATTTATAAAAAAATATTTTTTAAAATAGGGAAAACATGAAAAATATTATTTGGGTTCCAAAATCCCCTAACCATAACTCCCAACCTATTTCACTATTTGTCAACATAGTTAATAATTAAAAGGTATTTAATTAAAAAATTATATAGAATATAATTATTTACATTTATAAAAATATATATCATTTATATTATTTATATTATATTTATAGACTTCCATTTCTGATGTTGAAGCATTTTTATGGCTTGTTTTATATATAATTCAATGTTTCTCTTGGAATTCTAAATTTTGATTGAATGAAATTTATATAAAGGTATGATAAAATATTAGAGCATGAAATATATTAAATTACTTATTTATATATTACACATACATAACAATTCCCATCTATGAATATGGATACAAAATAAATATTGGAAATGACACTGAAGGTTGTTAACTAACCGTTAACAGGACATTATTGAAATAGAGGGAAAGAGATGTATGAAATTTATATTGGCCCTAAATATGATAATTATTATAGGTTAACATCATTAATATAATATTAAACTAATTTATATTTAATTTTATATTATATGGTTTTCAAATGAATTGGGAAAATATAAAAACTAGATGATGAAAATAGGGATAATTTTTTTTGAGATTTACTATCTACTCGGTGTAACATCACTTGTAAAACACTATAAATCTTTACTGATCAGATTTTGATTACACCAAAAGTTCATTATGTATTATAAAGGGATATGGATTGTATATATTGTGATTTTTATTGGATTGTAGGTGTTTCTTTTTAGGGGGAGGGAGAGGGGTTCTTTTTAATTTTCGAGAGGGGTATTTTTAGAATAAAATATTGAATAAAATATTATATGAATAGTAAAACATGTAATATTTAATTTTTGAATGTATGAAAAATAAATCAATATTATATAATATTTTAAATAATTTAAATCACCATAATAATTAAAATTCATTAATTTATTTTAAAGAAATTTTGAAAGGGATATACATTTTTATTTTATGGAATCACTTTTGACTTATGGTTATGGAATGTACTATTTAGTTTTATAGATTATATATGTTGTATTTTATAACTATTTTATGAAAACATATATATCATTATAGAATATAATGTTCAATAAAGAATTATGAAATTATTACACCATGAATGATGTATATTAAGCTGCATCAGTTATGTGTAAAACTGTAATTTTACTATTAACATGAAAATTAAACCATTTCAGAAAATTATGAAAAAAATAAACATTGGATAATTGGGATGTTTTTATTTCATTAATGATATAAATTTTATGAAAAATTTTAAATTGTCAATTTTAATTTTTACAAAATACATTAAAATACTAGTTATTTAATGTGTGGTTATATTTTCATTGAGTTTTTAATAAATATTTATATATTTTTGTATAATAACTCTTATACATTTTGTAAAATAAAAAACATAAATATATTCATATAAATTTTTTTAATTTTGAGATAAATGTTCATTTACAAGGGTTATGTTATTACTCTCAATTGTCTTGTTACTATTCATAATGGTCACAATGCTATTCAAATGGTCACATAACTATTCTTACGATCACATCTCCTTTTATAAATACCTTTTCAAAAATTCAATCAACATTTCTCTCAATTCATCTTAATGTTCTATATTTATATTTTCAATAAATTTTCTTTCTGTACAATGATTTTATTTTATTTCTATAGTTTTTGATGTTGGGGTGATGATTTTTGTATATTTGGTAGATCTATAATTTCACATTTTATATATTTAATTTTATATTTTTTCAATTTTAATATCTGGTAATTTAATAAATTTCCATTCTAATTAATTTAAAAGTATTTAGTAATGAGATTATTTTTTTGTTCCCTTTTTTCTATATTATAATATTTAATATTATTTCACACATTTATTTCCTGAAAAAAATTTCATTTATAAACATTGTGTTGGTATATTTGATTTTTCTCTTACCGAATTAATCCATCCACACACATTATTTTATATCTCGAAAGTGTTTTTTCACTTTAATATTAATTATATGATATTGTATCTGATGAAATTATTTATACAATATTTTAAAACACCATAGATCATCATAAATTCTTTTTTTTTGGAATATATATGACTTACTATTAAGTATAATAATTTTTTTAAATACACCAAAAAACTAGTTTCCTTAAAAGATGATTAATTTATAAAAATTATGTAGTACATGTATTCATATACATCCTAATTTTTATTCCGTCTAAGAGTTTATTTAGAAAATAATTTTTATGGATATAATCATTCCATATTCAGTTTCAATTGACACATTTTTATATTTTTTATTATCATATAGATTTAGTGATTTTATATATAATTTAGATATCTTAGAAAACCAATATTGATATATTTCATTGGTTTCTCTTAAAATATGATTTTATTTTGAGGCATTTTGTCAATATGATTCCCTAATTCATTCACAACATCTTTACAGCAAGATTAATGTTTTTTATCAATAAATTCACTTGACTATGTAATTACTTTATTTTCCTTAAACATTACATAGATATTTTTCTATCTCTTACGATACATCTATTATATTTATTTAAAAAAAATTATAGTTTGTTCTATTCATTAAAAAATTTCAATTTAACATGTCAAACATTTCATCCCAAAAGATGATAGGGGATTTCATGTCATTAATGATATTCCTTTTATAATAATTCTCATGTTTTACCTTCTAAATAAAATTGATAAAATTTTCATTTTTAAATTTTGATATAATTTCTTTTAATAATAATTTTTTCTAACTTCAGTCTTCTTCGCTTATCGTATGAATCACTTTAGATATATATATATATCAATTCTAAGGAAATATTTAATTTATGATTCATCATTGTTAATAATGATAACACTAAAATTTTCTATATAGATTATGTGGATGAACAAAAACTATTTTATAAATCCATGAGGTCAATATGTGAGTTTATTTTTGTATTTTCTCAACATAGACACCTTCATCACTACATGAAACATATTCTAAAAAAATTTTCCTTTTTAGGAAATATAAAATAATAGTCTTATTAATTGTTTGTATTTTTCGTTAATAGAATATCCATTTTTATATGATAACTTATTTTCTTCTTCTTCCTCGTTTATATTTATTATTCGAAAAAAGAATAATAGTAGCTATGAGACAAAATATTCCACACCTATTTGGTTTAATGGATTTCATAAATTTTTACTTACCATCCCACAATTAATTGTTTCTTAATATTACTAAGAATCAAATATAAAATCCATTAATATTTTCTCCCTCATTGGGAAGAATTTTATAATATTAAATTCAAAAAATAAAAAAAAAATTAATTTTCATTCTTTTCAATAATTATTTAGAGTATGGTTCTTTTATGTACATAAAAATTGACAAATGATATATGAAATTGAAAATTTATAAAGTCAACAAGATATTTATCTTTAATATATTATAGTTTTTAATAAAATGTTCCAAATATAATTTTAATTTCATCACAATTATTAAATCAAAAAGACTTTATATACTTATCCTATGATGGTATTGAAATGAATGATAAATCATGTAAGGAAATCACCACTTAATTAGACTTAATTTATTATCAAAAATTCATACCAATATTGAAAAGTTTTTTCTTTTATTCCTTATACATTACATATCCATTTTAATATGTTGAGTATTAGTAAATATTTCCATTGCAATTTTTCTATAAAATACATTTACTAGTTCCATATCTTCTAACCAATACATTTTCACATTTCATCAAATTATATTAATTTCAATAATAATCATATTAGGAAAAGTCTATATAGTAGTCTATGTAGGAATTTTATACACATTTAGAATTATGTATTTAATTCAAAATTAATATAATGTACGGTATCAACCATTCCATAAAAATATTAAAACCATTCATATAAATGTTATTAACAACATTTTTATGATTGATATTTGAAATAGCATGTTAAATTAAGAGTGATATTGAGATTAAACTATGTCCTAAGAATCATTATTAGGTTATGTTGTGAATTTCATCAATATTATTGTGGGGAAGGGGATGAATACGATTTTCCCCTTTACATTTTAGAATTACTATATCAATTAATTTAAATATATCATTATATGATGGTTTGTACAAATATATATATATATATATCATAAATGATTTATTAATTATGTTTATATCAAAAATATTTAATTGGATTCCCAATTTATGATTTTTTTTATAACCCATAGTAGAATTAATTTATTATTAATATATTGATAAATGAATTGGTATAACCTGTTGAGTCGATAAGGCTTCCTTATGAATTTTCCATTCCTTCATGTTTTAAAAATCACAAACACTTTATCTTTAGGAAAAATTCTTTTCCATATGTTTTATAATCATATGATAAATTTTCCTTCCCCAAGGAAATTTATCCTTACTATGATTTCAATTTTCATATTTTAGTCTATGTCATTTTCCATCTATGTATATAATTAGGTATTGTAAATAAAACCTTGGAATCTTATAAATACATAGATATGGAGAATTCTGCTTTTAGGATCCAAATTTAGGTTCTGAATTCTCTGATTTTAGAATCCGAACTCTCTGAATTCATACACTGAACATTTGGAGTTCAGACTCTAAATTCTTAAGAATTCGGACTCTGAATTCTATGAATTTAGACTCCTAACTATCTGAGTTCATACTTCGAATTCTTTGAATTCAGACTTCGATCATTCTGAGTTCAGACTCTAAATTATTCTAATTTTAGATTCTGGATTCTTATGAATTCGGACTTCGAATTGACTTCAAATTAAGATTCCTGAATTTTATAAAATTAAGGTTCCAAAATCTTTTGATGACAGAATCTGAATATTCATGTATTTTAGAAACTAATGGTATTTTTTTAGACTCTGAAAATTTATTTTTCCCCACACATTGAATAATGGTTTTTTATGCCACAATATTTTTTCTTACTCTTGATTTAGTTATAAAATGATGTCATTTATTCAGTTAATAACAATCTGTTTTTTGAGTGACACTTATAGAGGTCCCTCCGAAATTCAAGGAAAATATGACCATTAATGGAGGGATGTGACCATTTAATATGTGACTATAAATAAAAGCTCATTTCAAAGAGAACATAATATTTATAAACAAGTTGATAAATCTAGATATTATATGTCACGACCCGTCCTAGTGGGGCCCGAGCCGCAACTCCCCAAGAACGCCTCCAATAGGCCAGGGGCTGGTGAATAACATCGAGTAGGCATGCTACTAACATGGGAGAAATTTCTTATAAACCTGTAAACACGCACACACATCTCCTAATCCAAAAAGATGAAAAGTAAAACCTAATAAAAGGAAGAGATGCATGCACACAATAATCCCAACCAATAGAGTACGACCAGAAAGTAAAGTTTAGGAAAGTAAAACCCTGAGCCAAAAGTACAAGCCCACCAAAAGATAGTCCATAAAAAATTCCAACCTGTAATGAATGGTACTGGGACTGAAATCCGTAGCCATAGGAACACACCTCGGACCACCCGATCTCAATGAGTATCGTCCGGTCCTGGCCAGCCATGAATCATGTCAATGGCTTACTCGTCTGCACAAGACATGACACGTGTGGGCACAGTCGGTGCAGGTATGAGTATAACAATACTCAGTAGGACACCCTGAAACCACAAAGGTAATACAACAAGGTAAATTCAACAAAGGAAAGATACAGTCAGCTCCACATAGTATATGTCTATAGAACATATAACAAGAAAATCCAGATATAATCATACACAAATGACCATTGCGATACCGCCACTAGGATCCAGTTCGCAGATTCCACTAAGCAAGTAATAAGGAGAAAACACTCCTAGTTATGAGGATAGAGGGATAAGAAGTACTCTTTCAAGGAGAACACACTCTACAAGTACTCTGAGAACATGATGCTCAGATGAGGATCACAGCCAAGTCATGGGGTGATTCTGACAACTTTGTTTGAGCTAATTCGCTAAGTAGAGGATTGGTGCCAAGGTAATGTTGGTCACGTCGATACCGTGAATACTACATAGGGTTCCAGTAATGGATAGAGGATTCAGCTCCAAGTCTAATAGAGGGGATTCCAACAACTCTATTCAGGAATTCTTACTGAAGGGATCATACTCCTGTTGGTAGGAAATGATACCAGAAACCATTAGGTGAAATAAAAAGGGGACGAACCCTATGGAACCAAGACCAAGTCACATAAAGCAATTGGCTCAAGCCGTGAATAAATTATTACGTGGCGTGTAGAATGGTTACATGCTGGGTTTTTTGACCCTGGTTACTGCCCTTGTAAACGGCTGATGTCACATGTTCAAGCTATGTAAAACTCAACCACATGGTGTGTTGAAAAGTACACGCCATGTTCCTGACCTTGGGTACTGTCCATGAAAAGGGGTCGTGTCATTTGGCATGTCAGATAGAAAGTAAATACACAGAGTGTAGATGAATCACACGCTATGTCCGATCACCTGGGGATCTCTTCGTGTACGCTAGCCATGTGCCCGTACAGGGCCTATGTCCATATCTGTGTCACCTGCCCGTGTACCAGAACATGCGGTATCCCGTGTATCTAGCCGGGTCTGGCCGGGGACCGGTATACATGACATGTCCTTGGTTGTGTATCCTACCCATGTCCATTTACTCCCAGAGTACACCCCATGTAAACTTGCCGATGAACACACACCATGAATCCCATACTATATGGCGTGTAGTCGGGAAATTTCCAGAAATGATGTCTTCTTCCTCGCGCCTTGGCCGATACTTCGAATCGCATTTATCTGGTTTGTTTACCACAAAACTCATGATCATGGGTCGCTTCATCGTCGTGATGCCAAATATGTGTGTTTCGGGCCTTCGATCAGCTCCGAAATCCGATTCTGGTCACGCATGTGGAAATCGTTCGAAGAATGATATCTTCAAATCTGCTTTGATCCATCCGTTGCCACCATAGTCGCACCTCTGTATGGTTGTAGTGACGTAAAATCTTTAATTTGGGATCGTCACATCACACAACGAGTGCACACCGATCCGTCGTTCATATCCCCATGAATAACACGTAGAATGTAGTGAAGAACGCAAGAATTTGGGGAAGAAGAACACAACTAATCGAGAGGGACGAACCTCGATTGATGTTCATGTCAATCCTAGTCTGGCACCATTAGGAGGTTGAAAAAATCCAAAATAATTTCAAGAATCAAATCCCCACGATTCCTAAAAAATCCCATCCCACAAGAAAGATCGATCTGCCAGGTAATCTGTTCGTGGATTAGTCCACGTTCATTGTAGAAATCAAAAATGGGGGAGAAATCAACAAAAAAACATCCTACCTGGATTCCGCGTCATTTGTTGGTGAAGATCCGGTCTCAGTGTCGTCATCACCGGCGAAGCTCGTCAAGAATACCATCACCGCATTGGGAGTTTTTCTCTAAAGCTCTCCAGGGAGATTCAGGGTTATGATAAAAGTGACCCTAAACCCCTGCAGAATCTTTTTTAAAAAAGGAAAAGATATATTTCACTGCAACAAATATTTAAATAAAATATTTTAATAAAATATTTTATTAAGGTTGCATCAAAAACCCAGATTTCACTACCGACATACGCCTGCTGATGTTAGATCTCTTCTAGGGTAAACTCGCTACTCTGAATCCAATTTTCCCATCAGATTTTTAATCTGAGCACCCTTTTGGGAGTACTTCCATTTTTTTCGGAAAACTACACGTGCACATTATTTAATTATTAAATTAAATTTAAAAATTTGTTCCAGGATCACTGGGCCTCGGAACTACATGTCGTCTTAGAGCCTGGTCTCAAATTAATTCCCATATAATATTAAAATATTACATGGAAAAATCTGGGACATTACATCACACCCACCTTATGTATTTTAAATCCTTGAAAAGGAAAAACAAAGGCTAATCAAAAAGATGTGGGTACTACACGCGAATCTGAGCCTCCCTATCCCATGTGCTATCCTGGAGATTCCCATGCTACCACAGGACACACACTAAGGGAATAGATCGCCCATGAAGGCCCTTCTCCTACCGATCCTCGATCTCCACTGGGTACTCAGCAAAGGTCTCTCCATCATCGATGTCGTGCTCGCCCCTGTTGATAACGTGTGATGGGTCATGCACGTACCTCCGCAGATGCGACACATGGAAGAAGTTGTGTACCCAGTCCATCTGAGGAGGTAGAGCCAACCGATAAGCCACCTCTCCAACTCTACTCAGAATCTGAAACGGGACAACAAACCTCAGAGATTTCTTGACGCCTTAGCCAAATCTCCACTATACCCATGGATGTGAGACCCGAAGGAACACATGGCCTCCTTCTTCAAACTCCAAGGGCCTCCACCTCCAATCGGCATAAGACTTTTTCTGACTTTGTACAGTCTTCATCCGCTCCTGGATGACCTGCACATTCTCTGTAGTAGCTCTCACCATCTTTGGACCCATAAGTTCTGACTCTCTTGGGTCAGTCGTGCAAAGTGGTGACCTGCAAGTTCGCCCGTACAAAGCCTCAAATGGTGCCATACCAATAGTGGAATGATAACTGTTGTTATATGAAAATTCCACCAGTGGTAGGTAATCCTCCCTAGTATGACCGAAGTCATGTATGGAAGCTCGAAGCATATCCTCCAGGACCTGGATGGTCCACTCTCTCTGACCATCAGTCTGGGGATGAAACGCTGTGCTCAAGTGCAACTGAGTCCCAAAAGCTTCTTGCAATACCTTCCACAACCGGGATTTGAAGAAAGCTTCATGATCTGAGATGATAGTGGATGGCACTCCCTGAAGTCAAACTATCACCTTCATGTAGAGGCATCCCAAGCTCTCTACAGAACTCTGGTCCCGTATGGATAGGATGTGGGGTGACTTGGTGAGTCAATCAATGTTCACCTAGATGGCGTCATGTCCCCTGGACATACGTAGTAAACCCATCATGATGTCTATGGATATTCCATCCCACTTCCACATTGGAACTTGAAGGGGATGAGTTTGGCCTGCTGGAACATAGTTCTCAACCTTTAATTGCTGACATGTAAGGCATCGAGAAACAAACACTACCGCACACTTCTTCATTCCTAGCCACCAAAAATGACGTCAGAGGTCCTGATACATCTTTTCCATGCCTGGATGTACAACCAAAGGAGATGTATGGAACTCAATTAGAACATCCTCCTGCAATGTCACTAGAACTACTGTACGCCCTCTGAAAAGAACAATGTTCTCCCCACCTTTTTAATATCTAACATCAGCAACACCTGTGTATACCTGATCACATAGAGTCTCACAACTAGAATCCTCGAGCTGTGCTTCCCTGACTCGCTGCAAGAGTGGAGGGGTAACAACCATCGACTGAAGGTCTGCTCCCTCATCCCCATCCACGAAGGATAAATGTAAAGAGGCCAAAGGTCCCATCACCTCATCTTGCAACTGTGAACTAGATTTTCTACTGAGAGCATCTGCCACGATGAAACCCTTCCCAGGTGTGTAAACGATCTCAATGTCATAATCCTAGTGGAAATAAATCCATCACCTCTATCTCAAATTCATATCCTTTTGAGAAAAGACATATCTAAGTATCTTTTGATCGGATTATATGGTAAACCACTCACCCATCAGTTAGTGCCACCACTTCATCTATGCGAAGACTACTACTGAAAACTCAAGATCATGGGTCATGTAGTTCTACTTGTGTGCCCTCAACTGACGTGAGACATAAGCAATCATCACTTGCCTCTGTATAAGGACACTACCAAGCCTGGTTCCTGATGCGTCTCAGAACACTACATACTCGAAACCCTCCACTAGTAATCTCAAGATCGGGGTACTCGTCAAACTCTGTCTCAACTGTTGGTAAGCCTACTGGAATATCTCTTTCCACACAAAAGGTTGTCCCTTTCATGTGAAAACTGTCATGTGTTCTACAATCATGGAGAAATCAAGAATGAATCTCCGATAGTTGCTTGACAACCCAAGGAAACTCCGCACCTCTGTCACGCTCTGGGGTGGCTCCCATTCTAGCATTGCCTCCACCTTTGCTGGGTCTACTACTACACCATCCACCGACATAATGTGTCCCAGAATGTGGACCTCCTGTTCCGAGAACTGACACTTCGAGAGTTTCCCATAAAACCGGTGCTTTCTGATTGTGTCCAGAACCATCTTTAGGTGTCTCGCGTGCTCCTCCTCAGACGCAGAGTACACAAGAATATCATCGATGAAGACCACTACATACCAGTCTAGATATGGCTGAATGATCCAGTTCATGAGTCCCATGAACATTGTCGGGGAGTTCTTCATGCCGAAGGGCATCACCAAGTCCTCATAGTGACTGTAGCAGTATCTGAATGTCGTCTATGGTATATCCTATTTCCGTACTCACAACTAGTGATAGCATGATCGCAGATCAACCATCGAGAACCATCGTCCCCCTCTTAACTGCTCGAAGAGGACATCGATCCTCAGTAGTGGATGCCAGTTCTTCACAGTCACCTGATTCAAGTGCCGGTAATCCACACATAGCCTCAAGATCCCGTTTTCCTTCCTAGAAAATAGCACTGGGGCCACCCAGTATGAAACGATGGGTCTCAAAAAGACCTTCTCTTGCAAGTCGTCCAACTGCACCCTCATCTCACGAAGCTCTGCAGGAGCCATCTGATATGTTGATGTTCATATCGGTGTCATCCCGGGTTGCAACTCAATGCCGAAAATTATCTATCGATGGGGAGGTTTCCTGGGGACATCCTCCTAAAATACGTCCCCGTACTCAGCGACCACTACTGGAAACTGGAAACTCATAACATCTGCTGTGCCAAGGGCTAGGCTATCCAACTAATATGAAATCGTTTGGGCATTCCTATGCACGAGTCCATCCTACACTGCATGGGTCTCTCTTTCACCAACAAAAGAGAACATTGTTCTCTCACTTCGGACACACCGCACCCTTCGCCTAAAACAGTCAATCTGGGCATGAACTGTGAATAGTCAATCCATACCAAGAATGACATCGCAAGGCCTCGACGCTACCACCAAGAGGTTCTAACTGAATCTCTCGCCTCCAAGGGTTAGGAAACACTGTCTACAGAGGTGTGTGATCTCTGAATCTACTCTAGTCAGTGTTTCTAAGCATATGGATAGAGTCAACTGCTCAACTGGAATCTCAATGTCACGAACCAAATAAGCAGCCAAAAAGGAATAACTAGAACATGTGTCTATCAATAAGGAATCCAAAGTAGAAAAGACAGAGATAACACCACTAATCATTCTGGGAGTACTTGAGTCATAAGACACTTCTGCCTACAGCTGTCCCTGCCTCTGTCCACTAACTCCCTGAGCCTGGGGTGGACCTCCTGTGGGTGGTGGTGGTAAAAGGTCAAAACGACTACCACCTCCAGCTGCTCTCCCAGTGCCACTACCACATTCACCGCCCTGTGGATCTGCCCTCTCCACACATTTCCTCTTCCTCGATGGTCCATCCACTACTCTCGTGTCAGTAGTACTGTGGGTCAGACAATCTCGAGCGAGATGTCCCTTTCCATCACACGAGTAGCATCTCCTCTCTCGAGGCTGGCCAGATGCGACCTGCGAACCCTGTACAGCAGATCCCCTATAATGGGATCTCCTCTTGAAATGTCTCACATGCCTGGGTCCCTAACATCGGATCCCTACTATCGAGGTGTCTACTCTATCTCTCCCACTAATGACAAATTCAATCTATCTCTACTCTTCCAAGAAGCTCTCGACCACCAATTCCCACTCTAGCAGCCCTGCATAAGTAGGAATGATCATAGGGATGATGCTATCTTGGATATCTCTACGCATGCCCCGCTCGAAAGTCCGTGCTCGGAAGTACTGATCTCTGACCATATCTATCGAGTACAGCGAGAGGTCGGTAAACCTTGATGAATAGTCCGCCACAGTCATTGTTCCCTTCTAGAGCTGAACAAGCTCCTGTATAGGTACTAATCCCTAGGTAACTGGTGAAAACTCCCCTCCGAAGAGACGCTCAAACACCGACCACACAAGATTCGCCTCGTCATGGGTCTAGATTACCAAAATCTACCATTGTCCTGGCGAGCCCTGTAGAAGGCTCGCTGCTAGGATTACCTTTTGGTCTGCTGGTGTCCTGAACAAGTGGAAGAAACTAGCCACCGCCTCAAGCCAGTCCTCTAATGCCTGCGGGTTAGGCTAGCCTCAAAACCTATGGGGTATCTATCTCTGAAACTCGTGGAGTGCGCTCATCCTGCGCTCCTCCTCCACTAGTAGAGTAGGCCCAAAACACTGCTCCACAGGTTCCGGGATGACTGGAACACCACCCAATGGTAAAACTGGGGGATCTGGTCCCTGTATCGAAGCTTTATCACTGAGTTGGTCATCCTCATGATCGAGCTTCTTGATCCTAGCGGGTACGCATCGTGGAGGCATCCTATTAAAGGAACAAGATGTATCTTAGTCAGTGAGTATATCTAGATAGCTGACTCAAAAAGGAAATGGAAACCACAACTCATTCCTATATGATGTAAGTACAATTATTTTATTCCCTTGCAACTAGTGTTCTCATGTTCCGAGTCTAAAAGAAAATTATCAGTGTCCTGGTGTATGGATATGTCGGCCGCCGACACCATCACTAGGGTCCCTGGCCTGAAATCCGAACTCAAAACACTAATCCTTGTTGCCCCAAACCAACATACAGACTCTCGGTCCTATGGTATAACCGACCCCCCATGATACGACTCTGTCACGACCCGTCGCTGTGGGGCCCGAGACACAACTCCCCAAGCCCACATCCAATAGGCCAGGGGGGGTGACTAGCACTGAGTAGGCATGCTACTAACGTGGGAGGCATTTCCTATAAACCTGTACACATACATACAGATCTCCTAGCCCAAAAAGATGAAAATTAAAAACTACTAAAAGGAAAAGATGCATGCATACACTAAATCCCAACCAATAGAGTATGTCATGAATGCAATGGACAAGAAATTAATACCATGGGAAAAAAGTACAAGCCCACCAAAAGAGAGTCTGTAACAATGTCTAAACTATAAAGAAATGTAATGGGATTTCAATGTTTTGCCATAGGAACACACCTCGGCCTGCCTGATCTCACTGAGTATCATCCAGTCCCGGTACACCAAGAATCTTGTCAAAGGCTCGCTCGTCTGCACAAAACCAGACACGTGCGGGCAAATCCCATCCAGGGGTGATTATAACAACACCCAGTGTGACACCCCAAAACCACAAAGGAAATACAACAAGGGAAATACCATAAAATAATGATACAGACAGCTCCACACAGTATATATCTAAAGAACATATAAAAAGAGAATCCAGATATACTCATACCCAAACTACCATCGCGATATCGCCACTAGGATCCATCTCAAAGATTCCACTAAGCATGTAACAAGGATAAAACACTCCTAGGTCTGAGGAGAGAGAGATACGAAGTACTCATTCTGGGAGAACACACTCCACAAGTTCTCTAAGAACATGATTCTTATATGAGGATCACACCCAATTCATGGGGTGATTCCTACAACTCAGTTTGAGCAAATCCACTAAGCAGAGGATCAGCACCTGGGTATAGTTGGTTACGTCGATACCAAGAACTCTACCTAGGGTTCTAGGAATGAATAGAGGATCTGGATCCAATTCTAACAAAGGGGATTCATACAACTCTATTCAGAATTTCCTGCTGAAGGGATCATACACCTATAGGTAGTAAATGATACCAGAAACCATCAGTAGAAATACTAAGGGGAAAAACCCTAAGGAAACTAGCCCAAATCACAGAAGGAAACTAGCTAAATCCTTAATGAAATTATTTCCTGGAATGTATTATGGTTACATGCAGTGTTCCTTGACCCCAGGTACTGCCCGTGTAAACAGCCCGTGTCACCCGTTCAAGCTATGTAAAACTCAACTACACGGCATGTAGAAAAGTACACTACGTGTTCCTGACTCTGGGTACTTCCCATGTAAATGGCCCATGTCATTTGGATTTTCAGATATAAAGTAACTACATGGAGTGAATAATAATCACACGCCATGTCCGAGCACCGAGGGATAGCTCTGTGTTTGCATGCCATGTGCCCGCACACGGCCTATGTCCGTTTTCGTATCGCCTGCCCGTGTACCAGTACACGGGGTATCCCATGTATCTGGCCGGGTTTGCCCGGGGAGGGGTATACATGGCGTGTCCATGGCAGTGTACCGTTCCCATGTCCATGTACTCCAGGAGTACATGCCATGTAAACTTGTCGATGAACACACGTCGTGTATCCCATACTACATGGCGTGTAGTCGGGAAATTTCCAGAAACGCCGTCATCTTCCTCACACATCGTTTGATTCTCTGGATCGCGTTTCTCTAGTCTGTTTTCGACAAAACTTAAGATAATGGGTCACTTCATCGTCATGATGGAAAATCTGTGGGTTTCTAGCCTTCGATCGGCTCTGATATCTGATTCTGATAACCTGTGTGTAAATTGTTCGAAGAACGATATCATCTAATTTGCTTCGATCCATCTGTCGCCACCGCAGACGCACCTCTGTAGGGTTGTACTGGCACCAGATATTCAATTTCGGATCATTTCATCACACAACGGGTGTGCAATGATTTGTCGTTCATATCCCCATGAAGAAATTGTGGAACGCAGTGAAGAACGCAAGAATTTGGGGGAATAAGAACACAACAAATTGAGAGGGACGAACCTCGATCGATGTTCATGTCGATCTTGGTCTGTCATCGTTAAATGGTTGAGCAAAACAAAAATAATTTCACGAATAAAATCCCCAAGATCCTTGAAATTTCCCATCCTTCATGAACGATCTATCCACGAGCTAATTTGTTCGTGTATTAGTCTGCATTTACCGTGGAAATCAAAAACAAGGGAGAAATCATCAACCAAACATCCTACTTGGATACCACAGTGTTCATTGGTGATGATCCGGTCGCCGCATCGTCGTCGCAGATGACGCTCATCATGAACACCGTCACCACATTGGGAGGTTTTCTCTAGAGCTCTCCAGGGTGATTTAGGGTTATTAGAAAAGTAACACTGATCCCCTGTGAAATCTATTTTTAAAAAGGAAAAGAGATATTTTGCTAAAACAATGATTTAAATAAAATATTTTAATTAAATATTTTATTACGGTTGCATCCTAAAACCATATTTCACCACCGACCTGTGTTGGCCGATGATAGGTCTCTTATTGGGTAAAGATGCTACTCTGAAAGGAACGGTGCCATGAGATTTTTGATCCGAGCACCCCTTTGGGGGTTACTAAATTTTTTTCAGGAAAACTGCACACACACGTAATTAATTGTTAATTTAAATTTAAACATTTGTTCTGGTCTCATCGGGCCTCAGAACATCACATCATCTCAGAAGCTGGTCTCGAATTAATTCCCATATAATATTAAAATATTACATTAAAAAATCAGGGATATTACATTATATGTTACGAAGTGATTTATAGAAAGGGAGAGACTAAAATTCAATGCGAGAATTGAACAACATGATCATAATTTCTTCATCAGACTCAGAATTTTGTTGAGTACATTCGAGTGCTTTAGGGTATAGGAAGAAAGATGTGCCGACTACCTTAACTTTCGAGGGCTTGCGAGGATAACAAGTCAGACTCTGATATTCGTATTGTTGGATTACCCTGGTGTGGGTATGATAGACTTTCATGAACGTATAAATCAAGGGACCTTTATCCAAGGTTGTTTGATACCCTTCTATTTGGGTTAAAAGATTTTCTATTTGTTACTTTCATTATTTCTGTTTTTTCTCTGTATTTTTGTTGTTGGGGAATGTATAACTTTTCTTATAAATTCTTATACATTTAATCTAACTTGTATGATTCTATTCATGTTAATGTATAATCTTTGTCTTAGTAAACATTTCTTATGATTCATTTCTGGAACGACATTTCTGTAATGAAGAATTTTTGTAAAACTAAGAGGTCTTGTGAATTTACCTTGTTTAACTTTGTCAAATATTTTACACCTTTAAAAGATCAAAATTAATTTTATAAAGTATACAATTCACCCACCCTCTTATATATTGAGTATCTACATCATTATTTACATATTACAATTAGTATCATTTCAATCCTACAATTGGTAACAGAGCAGGTCTCTGAAATACTTATATTCATATATATGTTCTCTTGCGAAAGTTTTTCATTGTTCTATATTTTTCATTTCTTAGGATATTTTTATCCTTGTATACAAACATTTATTACAGACATGTTTTTTTGGATAGATATTTTATTTATGATTTTAGGAGTGAATGTTGGTCTAATTGTCTATCTTAATCTAACTACACCAGCTATTTATGATGGGAATGATTACGAATATTGGAGAAATCGTATGAAGAATTTTGTCATTAATACTGTGGTGAGTAAATTTATTACGCTTACTATTGATTACAAGATTTATGATAAGTAATTTAGAACTTTTACTAATCATGAAAATTCATAATATCATCTTAACTACAAGGTACGCAGTACATTGTTGTGTTCTATTAACAAAAATATATATATCCATATTTCATCTTGTAAAGCTATAAATTGTATTTAGAAGAAGATTGAAGTTACACATTTTGGTACTTCCAAAGTTATTGAAACTAGAAGAGCTATGCGTAGAGTTCAGTTCCATGGTTTTTGATTTCCTTAAGAACTTCTTATATGTATGGTACAATAGATATTTATGACTAATGTTAATAGATTACAGTCTATTGGTGAAAAGGGTTTGGATGATATGTCACTTGGAGACAAGATTATAGGCAACATTCTTAATGAGTGGGAATCCAACAGAATAGCTATATATGAGAATAGGAAATTCTCACAGATTAATCTTGATGTGATTTTTGGAACTGTTCTTCAACATGAGACTAAAATGAAGAGAGATACTGACAATGTTAAGAAGATGAATTGGATTGGATGTTTTGATTTTACAAATACTTCAGATCATATGAAATCCATGACACATAAGAGAGTTACAATATCTAAGAGTAATAATGTTACTGCTTTATCTGAATCAAGTGAAAGTTAACATTCCAAGAATGAAGTAGCTAATCTTGCTTGAAGAATAAACAAGATAGTCGGTAAGCAAGTCATTTAGTATAAAAACATGAAAAATAAAATAAGGGATAAGAAATACTCTGAAGTCCATTGTTATGAATGAAAAAGAGATGGACATATATGGCATGATTGTCCTATGCTTAAGATAAAAGATAGAAAGGAAAATCATTCTGAGATAAATAGATAGAAGTCCTACAAATCTAATTTTAAGAATGTTTTTACAGATAATAACACATAGAGTGCCAGTGGTAGATACTATTATGATGAATCCACATATTGAAAATCTTCTAGACAGATGAATCTTGGTCTAATAACAAGACAACCTATTTCTCAATGTGATCTATTCTGTAGTAAGTTTCAGTGTGGTAGGAATTGGTCAAAAAAATGTTCATTAAACAAAACTCAATCTTTATGTTTTCATAATTTTTTTTCTATGAAAACATGGATACCTAAAATTTTTCATTCTGATGTTTCTGGATCCACGAATTTTTGGATTCTAAAAGTTTAACACTTTTATTTACATGAATGTAAATAAGTAGCAACATAAATACATGGTACATGGATAGGGGATGTTCCCAGCATATGAATGGTAACAAAAACTTGTTTGAAATGATTCTCAATATGAAAGGAGGTAAAATAACATTGGGAGATAATGAAAAGGGAGAAATTATTTGTATATGTAACAATTTTCTATTTGTAAAAACAATGATTTCAAATCATTAATTGTTAAGGGTCTTAAAAAACCCTCCTTAGCATAATTCAATTATTTTATGAATGATACATTGTAAATTTTAGGAAGGAAAACTTTTTAGTACAAAATTACATCGAAGATTTTATTCTTTCAGCCAATATTCAATATAATGTTTACACATTAATCTAATAAAACCATAAGGGCCAAGATCTACCTTTCCATAGTGAAATGGAAGAGCATTCATGGTTATGTAATTGACGTCTAGGGAATTGTAACCTTAGTAACCTATGGAAACTCTCTATGAAAATACTAGTTAAGGATCTACCGGAGCTTAGATTTGATTCTTCAATAGTTTTTTATCCTTGTCAATAAGTAAAGCAATTGAAATCAGGTTTTATATCAGATGGGGAAGTATCAACCACATATGCATTGCAGTTAGTGCATATAGATCTTTGTAGTCCAACATAAACTAAAATCATTAGAGGAAAATATTATGTATCTATCTTAGTGGATGATTACACTAGGTTTACTTTAGTCTATTTTCTAGAAAATTAATCTAATGCTTCTTCTTATTTCAAATGTTTTAGAGCCCATGATTAAAATGAGAAATACCTTCCTTTGATTAATATTCACAGTGATCATGGAGGAGAATTTAAAATTTCAAATTTGGAATATTTTTTTAGTAGAAAAGGCATTTCTCATAACTTCTCAAAACTCAGAATACCTCAAAAAAATGGTGTTTTTGAAAGAAGAAATAAAATTCATGGAGAGATAACAAAAACCATGTTGAGTGAATATTCTGTAGCCATTCATTTTTTTTGTTGAAGTTGTAGGTACTACTTGTTATACTATAAATCATGTTTTGATTTTTCCTTTTCATTATAAAACTCATAAAACGTTACGGAATGGTAGAAAACCTAGACTTTCCTACTTAAATGATTTTGGTTTCATGTTATTCATTCTAAATAATAAAGATAATCTACACTAATTCGCACCAAAATCTGATGAAGGAATTTTGATTGGTGACTCCACAACTTCTAAGTCTTATAGGGTTTTCAATAAATATACATGTACTATTGAAGAAACAGTACATGTAAGATTTTATGAAACTGATCCTCTTGTTTTCTATTAACCTCAACATACATTTTCAATTTTTTTTTCAAAAACTGATTATCAACCTTTGTTAGAAGATCCTTATAATAAGGAAATTGTTCAAGAAAATATTCCTAAAGAATTTAACCTAGAATAATTCCTACCCTATGTTGATGAACCGGTTTCACAAAACCTAAATTAGTTGTTTTTAAATAATAATCCTAGTGATAGTATCATTGGTGATGTAAATGACCATGTAAGGACTAGATGTATAAAGACCTAGACTTAAAACATTCTTAATATTGAATTAAATGAATAATACACATTGAGGATCTTTTCAGTTTTAGTGTTTTAGAGAGTTAATCCATAACTATTACATATCAAAGTATTTACAAGGTAGACACTTCTACATAGTTTCTATTTTTTTTTACAAAACATAAACTCTTGAAAAAAAGAGTCATGTCTATTTCCTTGTTTAAGATATCATGACTTTTCCATGATCCCATCCTTGACCATAATCCACATTATGTCAGGTGAAAAACATTTCAAAAACATGGGATGAGAATAAAAAGCTCAGTATGGGATTCACAAAAAGGGAATACTGTTAGTATTTTAAATCAATAAGTAAACAATGAATTACCTTATTTACCTTTAACTACGGTAAATAAAAGTAAAAAGTTACAAATCACCAAAAATAATTTTCATTTTACTGAACCAAATTTTACTTCTTAATAACAACCAAGTATTTCAGATTTTAAAAATTCAATTCACAAAAGTTGTAAATTTTCATTTAAATGAAAATGTTAGTTTTTTTAACTACAACTATGTGGTTTCACTATTTATCAAAAATTGAAGTTTCCCAGGAAAATACAAAAAATTCATCCTATGATATATTTGATATTATGAATTTAAAAATGAAGTCTATTTTTCCAAAATCAAAATATAAAAGTGGAATTAATTAATTTTAAAACTAATTCTCGTTATCAAAACAAATAGCTTGTTTTTAAGAAACAATAACAATCAAAAGATTGATACTCGTTTGTGTCCAATTTCAATGTCAAATTAATTCCAATGACCAACATTGGATTAAATTGCAAAAATATATTTTAATTTCACTTTATATCAAACTAAAAATATAATCTCACTATATAAATAAATTTGATTAAATGTCACTTTTGAATTAAAATACATTATTTTTCACTATACATTAAAAAATGAACTTTATCATAAGAAACCAAAAAATTACCTAATGTAAAATTTGATGTCCCCGGTCTAAATAAGGATTTTATTAGGTTATGTATAATGTATTAATGTGACGAAAACTATATTAAAATAGGGTTCTCCATTAAATGGCGATAAATCAGCCTATTAAAGTGAATTATGCTTAAAATTAGATTCATTCACATTTTATGCCTCTAAATTTTTATTGGATAATCTAAATACATTTAACAAAATAGGTATAATCATAATGTATTTAGATTCATTAATTCCCGCCAATACAATGGCTAAGAGTTAACTACCATTTAAAATCCTAATAATATATTATTAGTGTGCAACGTAAGATTCCAAAGAAAACCGGTGTTGCGTATCGGGTACGCTATCGAACATAGAAACCCGTTAAAAGTAAAATTAATATTTAATTCAAAAATATTAATAAGTATAAAAATATGTTATTCATCATTTCCGTGGGATGTTACATCCTTTCCCCCTTTTAGAAATTGTGTTCTTGCAA
Organism: Viscum album; assembly: GCA_963277665.1. Taxonomy (NCBI): domain Eukaryota; kingdom Viridiplantae; phylum Streptophyta; class Magnoliopsida; order Santalales; family Viscaceae; genus Viscum; species Viscum album. Next base: position 554,612,145 of record OY728146.1, read on the forward strand.
TTCTTATTCACTTATCAAAATAAGTGTGGGTGTTTATCCCTCATAGCATTTTTAGATTCCCACATTACCTCTTCAACCATATCGTTCTTCCACAAAACCATTACGTGGTGAGTTACCTTATTCCACAACACTTTCTCTCTATGGTCAAGAATCTATACTAGTTATTCTTCATAAGAGAGATTATCTTCCAACTGATCTACCTCTAGGCTCAAAAATGAGATGGATCTGGCATATACTATCTCAACATCGAAACATTAAAACATTGGGTACCTGGGATAAACATGGAGGTAAAGCCACTCTATACACAATAGATTCAACATTATCCATAATTACATAAGGTCCAATGAACATCAGACTCAACTTTTCCTTCTTACCAAAACACATCAAACTTTTCTATGGAGAAACTTTGTCAAAGACATGATCACCTACCTCAAAGGAAAGATCCTTCTTATGGTTATCATAATAACTTTTCGGTCTTCTCTGAGTTATTATCATGTGCTTCTAAATAAACTAAGCTTTCTCTACCATCTATTCTACCAATTCTAGTCTCATCATATTTCTCTCACCTACTTTATCCCAAAAATATGGAGTTCGACTACTCTTTCCATATAAGGGATCAAATGGTGCCATCTGTATAATCGAATGAGAACTGTTATTATAAGAAAATTCAACCAAATTTAGATGTTGGTCCCAACATCCCTGATAATACAATGAAAAAGAATGTATCATATACTCCAATGTCTGAATTTATCGTTCTAACTGAACATCTAATTGGGGATGAAAAGCTATACTTAAATTTAATTCAGTTCCCATTGACTTCTGAAGGACTTTCAAATGTTAGATGTGAAACTAGGATCATGAACAGATACAATGGAGAGGGGAACTCCATGAAACCTGAATATCTCTTTAACATACAATCAAGAAATTTGATCTAGAGACAAACTATCTCTAAAATGAAGGAAATTATCAGATTTAGTCATTCGGTCAACTATAACCCCGATTGCATTATTACCTCGAGATTTCATTGGTAATCCCACACAAATGTCCATGGATATATTTTCCCATTTCCACTCTGGCACTGGTAAAGGGTGAAGCATTACATTTGGTAACTGTCACTCTTCTTGAACCTGCTAATAAGTCAAACACTTCACAGTAAAATCAGCAATATCTCTTTTTATTCCATCCCACCAATAATAATCCCGAAGATCACTATACATCATAGTACTACCAGGATAAACTAAAAACAGAGAACTATGATCTTTACATAACAACTAATTCTTAAACTGTGAATCACAAGGAACACATAATCCCTTTCCAAATCTCAAAACAAAATCATTATAAACGTTAAAATCATGTAAGTTACCCTGCTGAACCAACACTTCCTTTTTTTGCAACTCAATGTCTTCTTTCTGCTCTTTCTTTATTCTGTCTAACAGAGATGATCTCACTTACACCTGAAACAAATCAGAATAATTTCTTATACCAACAACTTCTATGATAATGTTCATAAAATCAAAAACCAAAGGATCTCGTTCCAAACGTAACATTTCTAATGAAGCATTACTTTTTCGACTCAAAGCATCATCGACACTATTTTATTTTCATGGATGGTAATGGATTGTCAAATCATAATCCTTGATTAATTCAAAACATCTCCTCTATCTCATGTTCAATTGTTTGTGAGTGAATATATAATTCAAACTTTTTGTGATTAGTATATATTTCACTCTTCACTCCATACAAATGATGCCACCAAATTTTTAAAGAAAATACAACAAAAGTTAATTTCAAATCATGTTTAGTGTAATTTAACTCATGTGGTTTCAACTGAAGTGAATCATAAGCAATTACCTGATCATTTTGTATTAAGATACAACCTTTTCCATTCAATAAAGCATAACTTTATATAAAAAACTCACCATTTCTAGAAGGCAGTGCCAAAACTGGAGCATTCACCAATCTCATTTCCAATTAATGAAAACAATCATCACATTATTTTGTCTAGATGAACTTAACAACTTTTCAAGTTAACATAGTCATTGGACTGGATAACCATGAAAAATTTTCATCAAACCTCTAGTAATAACCATACAACCCATGAAAACTAGGAATATAGGTTATATTAGTGGGTCTTGGCAATTCTTCAACAACTTTTGATTTAGCTGGATCAACAGTTATGCCATTTTTGGAAACAATTTGACCAAGGAATTTAATTTGTAGTAACCAAAACTCAAAGATGCTGAATTTCCCAAATACTTTCTTTTCTTTTATGGTTTGCAAGAAATACCTTAAATGAATTTCATGATCCTCTTTACATTTATACTAAACGAAAATATCATCAATGAACACAAACACAAACTTATCCAAGGACTCACGGAAAATTATACTCATACGATCCATGAATACCGAAGGTGCATTGGATAACCAAAAAGGCATAACTAAAAATTCATAATGGCCGTATATAGTATGAAATGCTGTCTTTGGAATGACTACTTCATTTACATTCAACTGATGGTACCCCTACCTCATGTCAATATATGAAAAATACTGAGCTCACCAGAGCTGATCAAAAAAATCATAGATACAAGGCAAATGATAGTTATTCTTAATAGTGATGTTATTCAATGCTATATAATAAATGCAAAGTATCATTGAACCATCTTTATTTTTAACAAACAAGACAGGGGAACCCCATGCTGATGTGCTAGGTGGAATGAAACCATTATCTAATAAATCCTGCAATTTCTTCTTTAATGCTAAATGTTCAATTTGAGCCATTTGATAAGGGGGTTTTGAAATTGGATTGGCATTAGGAACTAATTCAACAATAAATTCAACTTCCTGATCAAGTATAATACCAGGAAACTCATCAGGAAAAACGTCAATGTACTCATTTACCACTGGCACATCATTAATCTGAATAGTTCCATTGTTTTCAACAATATGTGCAAGGTAACATTAGTTTCCATATTTTTCTAGTTTCTCAGCTTCCTCATATGTTATCAACAACAACTGTTCATTTTTTAAAAAAAAATTGAAAATCATTCTAAAGAGAAACCTCTTTAGCTCTGTAGTCAATATTAGTATGACAAAAAGAAACAATCCATCCCCAAAATAACATCAAACTCTACGAGAGGAAAAACAATTAGGTTTGCAGATAGATTATTTCCACACACAAGGATATGAATGTTCTTATGTTTTCTTTTTGTCTCAACATTTCCTCCAGGTGTTTTCACCATAAGTTTAGTATTCATATCATGAGATGGAATTCCCTATTTACTAGAAAAAATCTTAGAAATGAAAGTGTGTGTAGACCCTGAATAAAACAACACATTGGCATAATCAGAACAAACAAACTGTGTACATTATACTACTTCGTTAGATGGACAAACATCTGCTAATGTAGTTGCAAAGGATTTCACCACTTCTTTTTTCATATATTCTGGCTACTTTCCCTCAGTTGAGTTATTCACTAGACACTCATTTTAATAATAACCCATTTAATTACACTTAAAACATCTTACCAAAGGTTTTTCATTACATGCTTGATCATCTTCCTTATAGTTACGAGCAATATGACCAGACATACAACACTAGAAGGACATTCTATACTTCGATAAACATTATCCATGATTATTTTTACCACACTTCTCACATGTTGGATATTTAGTTTTCTTACCTCCAGGCTTCTTTGATGAAATCTTCCCCGTTTCCTACTAACAGGACCACCTATTCTGTTGTTTTTCAAAGAGCACATAATCATTGACAAACTCCATTTCCACCTTCTCCGAACATCGAATAAGTTTTTCATAACTTTTGAACTCATGGGAGGCTAATGCTCATTGTTATCATGGATTTAGTCCATAGTAAAATCGATTTATCTTACTATCAAGATCTTGGATGAAATTTGTTGCCTTCCATGCCAGTCGAGTGAATTTTTCTTCATAGGTAGCCACTGAGTCATCCTCTTGCCACAATTCCAGGAATTGTTTTTCCATCCTAAGATGATCCACCTTAGGAAAATATTTCTCAAGAAACAATCCATTGAATTCATCCTATTCGAGAGCATCTATCTCCTCACTATCCCTGTTATTTTTCACCATCGACCACCAATGATCAGCTTCATCTTCAAAATGGTAAACAACAAGACTAGCCTTTTGATGTTCTAAACAACCCATGACATGAAAAATCTTCTCTAGTGCATTAATCCACCCTTCATCTAGCACAGGGTCAGATAATCCTCTGAATGATGAGGGATGTTGCCTCATGAAATGCTCAACTACTAACATGTTTCTCTGGGGTTGATCTTGTTGATCTCGTACATGGATACCACCACCGTTTATTGCCTGAGTCAATTGTTCCATTACTATAACAAATTGTTCTGTTCCGGTTCCGACCATCCTAGGTTTCTGATTTGGAAGGTTGTCTTCCTCCTGATGTAGTCCCAACATAGCTTCCCTCTTTCCTCTATGGAAAACAATTATTAACATAAAAATATCATAGGAGAAGAAATATGGTAATCTAAAAACTCTATATGATGTAAGTATTAACATAAATTACTTTATGGATATTACTTTAACAATACACTAACACATAATGTTATTTAAACCGACCTCTGATACCAACTTAAGGACCTGGCCTTAAAACTTACTTAATATTCAAATAAATGAATAATTCACTTTGAAGATCATTTCAGGTTTAGATTATTAGAGAGTTAGGACATAACTATTACATCTATAAAGATTTACAAGGTAGACACTTCTACATAGTTTCTATTTTTTTTACGAAACATGAACTCTTGAAAAAAAGAGTCATGACTATTTCCATGTTTAAGACAGCATGACTTTTCCTTGATCCAATCCTTGACCCAATTCCACATTGGGTCCTGTGAAAAAAATTTCAAAAACATGAGATGATCATAAAAATCTCAGTAAGGGATACACAAATAAGTAAAACTGTTAGTATTTTAAATCAACAAGTAAACCATGAATTACCTTATTTACCTTTAACAGCGGTAAATAAAATCAAATGTTATTATTCACCAAAAATCATTTTCATCTTATTGAATAAAATTTTACTTCTTGATAAAAACCATGTATGTCGGAATTTCAAAATTCAATTCACAGAAGTGATAAATTTTCATTTAAATGAAAACGTCAGTTTTTTAACTACCACTAAGTGGTTTCACTATTCATCAAAAATGAATTTTTCTAGAAAAATACAAAAAATTCAGCCAAAGTTATATTTCAGATTCCGAATTCAAAAATGATATCTATTTTTCCAAATTAATAACATAGAAGTGTCATTGATTAATTTTAAAATGAATTCTTGTTTTCAAGACAAATAGCGTGTTTTTGTGAAATAATAACTCTCAAAAGATTGATACTAGTTTATGTACAATTTCAAACTGAAATTAATTACAATTAATAAAAATGGATTAAACGGTAAAAATATATTTTAATTTAACATTAAAACTAACTAAAAAGATAATCTGACCATATAAATAAATTAGAATAATATTCACTTTTGAATTAAAATACAATATTTTTCACTTTACATTAAAAAATGAACTTAATCAAAAAAATACCAAAAAATAACCAAAAGTAAAATTTGTTGTCCCCAGTCTAAAGAAAGATTTTATTTGGTAAATTATAATGTATTAATGTGACCGAAACTATATTTAAAGTTGGTTCTCCATTAAAAGTAGATAAATCAGCCTTTTAATGTAAATTATGCTTCAAATTAGATTCATTCAAATTTTAAGCCTCTACCTTTTTATTGGATAATATAATTACATTTAAAAAAAATCTATAATCATATTTTAGTTAGTATCATTAATTCCCACTAATAAAAAGACTAGGAGTTAACTACCATTTAAAATAATATTATTATTTATTATTGTGCAACGTAAAATTCCAAAGTAACCCGTTGTTGTGTATTGGGTACACTATCGAACATTAAATCCCAATTAATGTTAAATTAATATATAATTCAAAAATATTAATAAGTATAATAATATCTTATTCTTCTTTTACTTAGGATGTTACAATATGTTCCTTGTGAATTGTTGTCGAACATCTACCATTCCATTACCAATTAGAACCAAAAAGCAGTGTTGAAGTTTTAGGTGATGATGAATGGATAAAAGAAATGCAAGATGAGATAAATGAATCCGAAAGGAATAAAGTCTAAACCTTGGTTGAAAGACATATGGAAAATTTATTTATTCTAGTAAAATGGGTCTTCAAAAATAAATATGATTTAAATGGAATCATAGTAAGAAATAATGCTTTATTGGTTGCTAAATTCTATAATCAACAAGAAGGAATAGACTATGAAGAAACATATTCTCTTATTTCTAGACTTGAATCCATTTGTATTCTACTTGTCATTGTATCATTCTTCAATTTCAGATATTTTCAAATGGATGTTAATTGATCTTTAGTTAATGGTTTTGTACAAGAGTACGTTTTTGTTGAACAAAACCCTGGTTTTGATGATTCAAAATATCCTGAACATGTTTTCAAACATACCAATGCATTGTATGGACTTATCCAATCCCCTCTAACTTGGTATGATATACATACAATATTTTTAATTCAAAATAATTATGTTAAAGGAATTTTTGAAGCAACCCTTTTATAAATAAAGGTAAAAAATGTTACGATTGTTCAAATTTTTGTCGATGACATTATATTTGGTTCAACTCAGCAATAATTTATTGATTTCTTTATTGATCTAATGAAATATGAGTTTGAAATGAGTTTTATTGGTGAGTTAACATTTTTCCTTTGTTCTCAAATTTATCAAAAAAAAAGATGGAATATATATATCCTGACATAGGTAAATTAATGATCTTATTAAAAAGTATGGACATGAAAACACTATGATTATAAGTACACCCATTGGTAACTCAAATTCACTTGTACTTGATGAAGGTTGGAAACTAGTAGATCAAAAATATTTTAGAAGTATGATAATAAGTCTACTTTACATGACAACATGTCATACAGAATTAATGTTTTCAGTATTCTTATGTTGAAGTTACCAATAAAATCCTATGGAATCTCATTTGAAGGCATTGAAAATGATTTCTCTCTTCTTAAATAGAACCATGGATCCAGGACTCTTTTACACACATGGAAATGATTTTCTTTTAAAATGTTTTTCAAAATCTTATTTTGGTGGATTTCGAATTGATAGGAAAAGTTCATTTGGAACTTGTCATTTCTTAGGAGATTCATCAATTTCTTGGTTATGAAAAAATAATAACTTAATAGAACATTCCACTGATAATGCTAAATATGTAGCAGCTTAAAGTTGTTTTGCACATGTGTTGTGGATGAAACACGCACTAACAAATTATTGAATGTGTTTTACCAAAACACAAATTTTGTGTGATAATACTCATGAATTTACCATATGTAAAATCCATGCACATCAATATAGTGAAAAATACATAGATATTATTTATCAAAATCTAAGGGATAACACAAAAAAGAAGAAGATATCATTTTAAATTTTTCGGAACACAAGATCAACATGCAGATATTTTCAAAAAATCATTACCATTACATAGATTTGAATACCATAAAAAGAATTTAGGAATGATAACTGTAAGGTAATATTCCATGTTAACTTCATGTTGAAACCAATATACTTACAGAAAGGAACTCCTTTTCATAGGTTTAGTACATTTTTTTAATAGATTTCTAAAAACATTTGACTAAAAATTACATTCTTAGTCAATTTTTTTAAAAAATTTCATAGTTAAGATTTTTTAAATTTTCATAAATATCATTTTATAATTTTTTATATTAATGATTTATTAAATTTTTAAGAAGACGATTTTGAAAATTTTTATAATGAGGATTTTCTAAATTTTATTAATGAAAATTTTCTAAATTTTCATATTAATGTTTTATTAAATTTTTTTGATGAAGTTTTTATAAAATTTTCAGAGTTTTAAAATTTTCAATAGTCAATGTTTTCATGAAAAAAAATCCAAATCAAATGATCATTAAGAAGAATTTTCCATAATACAAATAATCATCCTAGAAATCTAAATGTTATGTTTCCTTTCTAAAATTTTTGTAATCAACTTTTAATAGTTTTTATTATCTTCTGTTTTTAAATTTTTGTATTCAACATTTCTTAAATCCAAATGTTTTTTTTATAAAAACCTCAAATGATCAGATTCTATCAAAATTTCATTCTGGCTATCATCCCAGCCATTAGATCTGATCAGAATGTTTTTCAACTATTGGATTGATTATGGAAGCTGAACTGTCAAATAAAAAGCCTATATAAAGAACCCTAGATGGTTTTCCCACATCAACACTCATGCACATGCGTGTTGATTCTATGCCCTCCTATATAAGCCCATTCTGAACTTCTCAGATCTTTCTTACATGTGAATTTCAGCCAAAATCTCCTCTTAGAAAGATATGTCAACTGTCAAACCAATCTATGAATGGAAAATATAAAAATGAAGGTAATTTGATCCGATGTTTTTCACAAATTATGATTCAAATATATCTACGAATATAAAACTGAATGGGCAGGAAAATGTATTCCTTTCAAAACCAAAATCTCAAGATTTGGTATATCCATTCTTGTTGATAGAATTTTATGAGTTAGTAATTTTATTCTAGGATGAAGGTGGAAGTATGTTTTCTTTAAAATTTTATGGAAATAAATATTCACATTCTTACACCAAGGCTGCATTCTTGGTAAGTATTCCATATGAAAGGGAAGTTGAGTTTTTTTCTCATAAGCTAACTGTTGTTCATGGATGTTTTAATTAGGTGAAAGCCATGGCTTGCCTTGGTCTCTTAGATGTAAAGACTCCGAAGATTCTTCCCCTAACTACAAATCATTGGATTCATGAATTTTGGGTACAAGGATTCATCATACCGAGAAATGTAGACAAGGATACTTTGATGAGAAGTAATATGAATATTCTAGATTTCATGGTAAATCTAAGGAAGATAAACGTGGTTAATCATATTATGGTTATGATTGAGAGTATAAAAATGTAAATATGATGGCCTAGATTATAATGAATCAGGTCATTCTATCAATGATGATTGTTTGGTGTCTATAATCCATCCAAATCCCTTGAAAATCTATGTCAAGAATTTAGAATGTCATATTGTTGAGTGATGATATGCGGAGAAGGATGAATGTTAGATTTTCTAAAGAATCCGATTAATTTTACAATTTTTCTGAGGAGGAGGAAGAAGCCTTACATAATAAACATGATGTGGTTGAGACTTCCAAAAAGGGTGGAAGTAAGAGGAAAGTGAAGGAAGTAGAAGAAAAGGAAGAAACCCTAGTGGATAAGGAAACCCAATCCACACAACTGATTCCAATGAAACAAAAATTCAATCCAGATAAGATTGTGGCTAAATGGATAATAGATAAGAAAAATAAGATAGAATGGAGCATAAGTTTTTCTTGGACCATGATGAATAAAAATCATTGAGAGAGAATTTATTTGAAGAAATTCACTTGAAATAAAAAGAGATGAAGCATAAAAAGAAGTTGATTGAGGCTGAAATAGGTAAATCACTTTTGCAGGATGCCGAGAAAGAATCTGAGAATATTCCAGTGCCACAATCCTTCCTCATAAAACGTTTAACAGAGACTCCTATAATGATGTTTGTGACTCCAAAAAAAGTTCAAAAAATATAGTGGAAGAAGAAGAATAAGGCAGTGGTGATACTGACGAAATGATAAAACAAGTAGAGGATTTTCATGAGAAGGAATGTCCTCTAGAGAAATTATCATTCCAAACCTCTCAAGCTGAATTGTGAAATCTTTTTACTCCTTGGAAGGATGAAGAGAAGGCTGAATATGAAGTAGAAAAACCATCCGTAGAAGAATGCATCAATATTCATTCACCCTGGTGTTGTTGAGGAAGGAGCCTAATTAAAAGAATTCGATGAAGACAAAATCATTCATTTATCTAATAGTGAACATTAATCTCCTTATCGAATGGAACCCATATTGAATGTTTATATTGGAAAATATATAGTAGTTGATATAAGTACCAATGACGTGGTAAAGAAGAGAGATGACGGTGGTTCTTCAAAGAGGAATGATGGTGAGTTTGAAAAAGAAACCTCACCAAGAAAAATCTCTAATTGAAAATCTTTCTATATGGGACATGATTTTGAAGTCTAGTCATTGAAGAAGATTGTTGGGACTATACCAATTTTTCATAGTATAGACACGAGATGAAAAATGCTTCAACACACCTTAAATCAGAATTCAGATTCAGTGTCCATGATGTTGGATATGTGTATCAAACATGATGCTGATTTTAAATCCTTTTTCATAAACTATGAATCCCAGAGAAGATCTTGAAAGATGATGACCATCTGGTTATATGAAACTATAAAATACATAATTATTCATGATGATTTCCATGAATGTGTAATGGATTCATTTGAAACAGATGATGTGACGATAAAGGTTCATAGAAATAGTTATGAGGAAAAGATAACTCTCGAAAAGAATTCATGAATGCAAGAAGTGAAGGACCTAAATGGGAAGTTCTAATTAGTTTATCAGAGTTGGGATAGGGAAATATATCTTAGAATAAATCATTACGTAAAATATTCCAAGCAAGAATGAGTTATAAAGGGGAAGGAATATTCTCCTAAGGCTTAGGTATAACAATTCAATCCCCTAGAGAATAAAACAGAAGACTACGATCAGCTTGTCAAACGAGTAGAGGAAGATCACAAGGAGCTCAAGAAGCTCAAAACCATAGTTAACATGTTAATGCCGATGGATAGTATGGATAATATTGTTCAATTCCAAAAAAAAATTGTATTACATCCTTTTCTAAATTTTTCCATTCCTAATGAAATTTTTTTTCTCATCATTTGGTTTATTAGTAATATTATTTCAGGTACAAATCATCCTTTTCCATTCCCTTAAATCCATTTTGATAATCATAATGGGTGAGAAAGGAATTATAAAAAGAATACAAAGTAAAAGATGAAAATTCCATAAGTAAGGGGAGTTCATCTTAGGGGGACTTCCTATCCAAGATGATTTTCGTATAAAATAAAATTCTATGTCTCAATCTGTAAATCATGAATATGATCGTTATTGTTTCCAAAGCATAATGGGGAGTTAGTTGTATTCATCTATTTCCCATTTTTATGGGAGATATGATTTATTTTCAAATTCCATAGAAATATTTTCTAAGTCCTTATATTCTTTTTCATAAGGAAGTTGGTTCTTTCTAAAAAGGGATAGATGGTTGAGTCAAAAAGTTTCCTTATGACATTTCCGTTCTTTAATTTTTTGAAAATCCCAAAAACTCTATCTTTTGGAAAATTTCTTTTTCATATGTTTTATATTCATAAGGAATCATTTCCTTCCCCATGTAAATTTAACATTACCATGTTTTAATTGTTCATATTATAATAAAACACGTTTTTCCTCTATGTATAAAATTAGGTTTCGAAAATACAACCTGGAATCATATAAATACTTAGATATAAAGAATTTTGTTTTTAGGATCTAAATTCAGGTTTCAAATTCTCTGAATTCAGACTCCGAACATTCGGAATTCAGACTTTGAATTCTCTAAATTCAGACTCTGGACCTTCTGAGTTTCGACTCTGAATTCTCCAAATTTAGACTCTAAACCTTCTGATTTCATACTCCAAATTATTATTAATTTAGTCTCTGAATTCTCTGAATTCATACTCCAAACATTCTGAGTTTAGACTCCAAATTCTTTGAATTACGACTCTGAACATTCTGAGTTAAGACTCTGAATTCTTATTAATTTAGACTCCAAAATCTTATGAATTTAGACTCCAAATTTCCATGAAATTTAGACTCCAGAATTCTATAGATTTCAGGTTCCAAATTATTTTGAATATAGAGTCTTAATATTCAGGTATTATAGACACCGAATGGTTTTTTGGCTAGACTCCGAACTTTTATTTTTCCCTACACTATGAAAAATTGTTATGAATAAGAAAGCATATTTTTTCTTACACATGTTTTAGTTATAAAACAATGTCATGTATTCAGTTATAAACTAACATTTGATTGAGTTTCAAGTGTACAGGTCCCTCTTAAATTCAAGGAAAAATATGATTGTTGGAGGAGGGAGATGACTATTGATGATGTGCCTACAAATAGAATCTCATTTGAAAGAGATCATAACCTTGTTGAACAAGTTGATCAATATAGAGATTAGAATATGCCAATGTTATTTATATGGGGAGTATATAATGATTTTTTTGTACATTAAATCATTAACATAATTTCTTCCTGCGACAACAAATGTGGCTGAGTACATTCGAGGGCTTCCGGGTATAGAAAGACAGAGGTGCCGACTACCTTGATGTTCGAGGGTGTGTTGGGATAACAAGACAGACTCCAATATTCGTATCGAGGGCTTACCCTAGTGTGGGTAAGATATAAATTCTTGAATGTATAATTCAAGGGACCTTTATACATGGTTAATGGATATTAATCTTTTTGGGTTAAAAGATTTAATACTTGTTACTTGTATTACATCAAGTTTTCTACTGAATTTATGTTGTTGAGGAATGTATAACTATTTTACACATTCTTATACATGTACTCTAACTTGTAAGATTCTATAAATTTTAAGGTAACTTATTTATATTTTTATACTTTTCTTATGTTTCATTTCCAGAACCATATTTCTGGATTAAAGCATGTTTTTAGAACTATGTGGACTTGTGAATTTACCTTGATTAACATTGTTAACATTACCATATTTAAATGTTCGAAAGGAATTTTTAATGTAAAAAATTCACCCCTCTTCTATATTGATCACCTAAATCCTTAGTTTGATACTACAATTAGTACAATTTTGATCCTATATAACCTTAATCCTATTAAAATTATATCACCAACCAGTTTTTTTACATGAAACAACATATATAAAATTACAGCAAATGTTGTTATTAAATATTAATAATCAAGAAAAAAAGTGTCACTGATAGATCAATGAGTTCTTTTATTCATCATTATCATTTTTAAATGGACCCTTTAACTTATTTTATGGTTACAAATATTTTCATATAATTATTGAAATTTTATACCACTATATATTTCAACCTCAAATTCAAACGACATAGTCTTCTTATTATCACAACATTTTATAGTTATTATAAAAAAATTATTTCTATTTTTTAAAAATTTATAAAACATTTATGAATGAAAAATTTATTTCAAATTAATTATTACACTATTGAGCACATAAAATATTCAAATGATGAATTTATAATCATATGTAATAAATTTTCAGTAAATACATTCCATGATGTTAAATATTATTTCTATAATAATAAATAACAATAATAGTTTTACAAAGTACTCTTTAAAATTAATATGAATTATGAATGTTTAATTTGAATTGAATTCTTCATATTATTCACCATTTTGTTCTCTATTATTTTATTATCATTTAACAACACAATAATAATTAGTATCTTTTTCTTTTATTTCAAACAATATAAAATTTATTTCATTCTATAAGAATTATTTTATTCAAGAAATGAGTGTTATAGTGGAATTATTCATTGATCTAGAATTATTTTTATCGAAATCTGTGAAATTATAAATTCTTGATTTTGTACATGACTAGGAAATCCTGATATTTAAATCTTTTATTGATAAATGAATCCATAACTATTTTTTTAAAATCCCTTTCATCAATCTATTAAAATATTCATATACATTAATAGATATTACCTATCATTTTATACTATATGTAACCATTGATAAAGATTCTATATATTAAATTTTTGGATATATCATAGTAATTTGACAATTATTCTTTTATAATATAGTGATAATTTTTAGAGAATTGATACATATAACCTATTTTATCAAACATATCCTAAAAAATCTATTGCGTCTTAGTGTTATCATTTTAAAATATTTTTCTTTTTTTATTTTTCAAATATTTTCAATTCATTATATATTTTACATGAATGTCGTTAGTGTTTTATTAAAAATATATACTTATATATGTTGCCTGAAAACATCAATATTTCATTGGGAAACTTCTCTAAAAAATCCAAAGAAATAATAAACAAAAAAATTTAATTAAAAAATCACAAACACATTGTTTGGAAAAATAAAAAAAATTATGAGTTATATAAATTTATGTAATATGAATAATGTTTGTTAGTTTAAAAGTATTACATATTAGTTTTTATTTTATAATTGTTTTTCCCTTTGCCACATGTATAAAAATTCACATGTAATGGGACTTGACTGGAAGTATAATCATGATTAGATACATATAATTTTTTTCCATATGATTACATGGGAACACATTTTTCAGTTAAAATGATTGGGTTTTGAATGAACATTATTAAGAGAGCAGATATATGGAACACATTAACCAATTAAACAATATTATAGATATTTTTTAAAAATATCTTATAATATATATATATATATTATTTTATTATTATCAATATAAATAAAAATATATGTACTATTTATTAAATCTAATAATATTTAATTATTCATTGATAAATAGGGGAAAAATAATTAGCCCTTTAATCAATTAATTTTTCCCAATTCCGAATTAACAAATAGGCCATGTTATGTAAAATTTTTCAATAAAAAATTAAAAAATAGTATAAAATGTTATAGCTCAAACGCAACAATTTTGAACCATGTATAGTTCTAAATATATGTGGACTATAGTAAAATATATATTAAACTTTGGATCATAACATTTATTTTATGTCATGGTAATTTTGGTAAAATTTGGATGTTGTTTATTTTTTTGTCAAACCGTAAAATAAAATATAAAAATCTTATATACTATTTTATTGTGTTTTTAGATTAAAAAATGTGTCAATTTGGAATTTAATTTTCCGATAAAAATATTTTATGATAATACATTCATTTTTATGTATTATACTCAATGTCTGGACAATAATTTTGATTAAAAGATACAATGAATTTTATAGAATAATAAAATTTTTAGTTTTCCATGACATTAATTTTTTATTATTAAACCAATTTAAATTAAAATTATTTTAAAAGACATGAAAACATATTGTATAGTCTAAAATCATCATATGGTAATAAAAATTCATGATTGGAAATCTTGTTATGTTTTTTTAAATTTGTATATATAAATATTAATATTCGAATATTTTTATCAACAATTGTTAATGTAGTCTCTTAGTTTAACGATTAATACAACTTTATCAAGAATTTTGCTTTATTGAAATCAGATTTATCATGGTTATCCCCTTATTTCATCTCGCAAATCATTAATCAATACAATTGAATGGTTTGGAGGAGTAATATATAATTTAAGAAATGCTTATTGTATAAATTTTCTATTATTTTCTATCTCAAATTATTTTCAACTTTTTTATAATAAAAAATATATTTTTTGTTTATTATTTATTTATTTAAAAAAATTATTTATTTTTCCCAAATACATTCCAAAAACTACTTTCATGTGTCCCAAATTATTCTAGAGTAATGCATTCTCATTATTATAAAAAAATTATGAATACATGATTTTATTATAATATAAATTTTATAATTATAAAGAAGATTAGTAATCATGTGATAATATCAAAATTATATATAATAATAGTAATAACTTTTTATACATTATAATATATTTATTTTAGAAAATTGACTATTATAAATATAATATAATTTCATTTATAAGATACATTTAACATATATTGAAATTGAAATTGAAAATATATGGTTTATATTAGGAATAATCAAGATAATATATATTAATAGGGATATATAATATTTTTTGTATAGAAATAATTACAATGGTAAATAATTAAAAATGTAAAGAGAGAGGTAAAAGTAGTAAAAATATAATTTTATAAATTTTTTATAATTTAATCCATATAAAATTTTGTATATATTGACAATAAATTTCTTAGCATTAATTTATAAAAAAACCTAAATCCCATTTTATTTCGTATTTACCCTTCACCTACGGTAAGTTTTCGTTGAATGTCACTACATATGCTCTAATAAAACAATCATTTTCTTCTCACTGTAAACATCTTCTATCACTCCATTTTATCTTTAATATCTACAAAATTACCTCTCAATACTTATTGTAACAATCTAGTATCCAATTCATCAATGAAAATATAATTATTTCCTTCATTCAGCTGTATGGTGCTTCGAGAAGGAATAATTATTTTAATGAGATTAAAACAAGTCCAACTGATCAGGAATACAAGGTATGAGTTTTTTTCATCAAAATATCCCATAATTGAGATATTATTGTTATAATGAACTTATATTCCTCTATATAATGCATTTTCATTAACATTGAAAAAAAATATCATTATTATATCATTATTTTTTTAATTTATTTAACCATTTATTGTTCACATTGGCATGGGATATCGATTAAATAATAGAAAAATCAATGTGGTTTTCTAATCAAATATAACTTTTAAGTTGAGAGATATTATCACTTACATTATTTCAGGGGAAATATTATGTTAGTTATCTATAATAGACAATCATATTTCATCTCCTCTTATTATTTAAGGGGTTTATATGTCTTATTAACGTTAATCACCCTTTTTTCACAACACAATCAAAATATTTCTTGTATGAAGGATCATACCTATCTTATCAGTAAAAATGTATATATTTGTACTCCATGTTAATATTATTTATATTTTTTAATGTACGTAATAACCTATACTTATATTATTAGTTAATATAATTTTATTTAATAATTAAATTTATTTACTAATAATTTGAGTGAAAATTTTCCTATAATATTTTCACATCTATTTTGATAAACTATTTTATGTGATGCATGATTTTATTTCATAATTATCTATTTTTTATCATATTGATTTATTTTCCGCATTTATATGTTTTTTCACATACATATAATATGCACCATTTCTCAATATTATTTTCTCTTTTTATTACAATATTAGTCTATTTTATATGATTGATCATTAGATGATATATATTCTTCTTATAATGTATTATGGATGACTTGTTTTATTCTATATTCATTTAAAAAGTCATTAATCCAATTATAAAATATTATAACGTTCTTATAATTTCACTAATTTGTGATTTCTGTTATTTTGTACATTAATGTATTTCTATATCTATACTTTTATGATTTGTTATGTTTATTTTCTAGTACCTTTTAATTTCTACTAAAATATTTTTAATGAAATTTTTCATATAATTTATTCATAGTCTCATTAATCTACAATATTATGGGATGAATATTGTTTTTACATATTCATTGTGTTTTTCTATAATATTTTTCTTTCATTATTACTATGTTTTTATGTATAAATACTTTTTTATCTATTTCTAAATATTATTAACTATTTTTTGGTAATCATATTCCATGGTATATGTTAGATAATTTTAGGTTGTATATTTTTATTTTAAATATTTATCGATAAATAAAATTATTCCATATCAATTTTCAGAATAAATTTAACCACATCTCAAATATCATCACATTCTTATAATATAACCCCATTATTACATGTTGATATGTTTTCACTTTTTTGTTATTTGAGATGACTCTTTATTTTTCCCCATTTATCCAAAAAATATATCCATTCACTTGAATTAAATGAAATAATGTGTACAAAAGGTTGTTGGAGATAGTATAAAAATATAAGAATAAATTTATGTAAATAATCACTAAAGATTATAATTATTTAAGTATTGATATTATGAGATTATTTAATATAGGAATTGTTTAAATTATTGAATGATGTAATATAAAATCATTTTATGTTTAGGGTGTTTTAGTTTTTATCAGAGTTCGGTAAAGCTATATCGGTATTTTTGGTTATGAAACAAAACATAAATGAATCGTATTCAAAACAATAGAATGTAATTCTTAAATAATGGTTTATGAGATTAATACATCACATGTTTTATATTTCTAATGGTGTTAATTTTATGATTATATTCATAACTAATCATTATTATAAAATTTTATTTTAATTTAATGGAAAAAACATTGGGGGATTGATATATCAATTTTTTGGATGGATGATTATTTGATTTTACAAATGAGAAACAAAATTGCATTAGTGACGGAATGAAAAATATTATTGTTATAAATAACTATGACTATTTAGTTATGATTAATAATAAAACCCAAGTAAAAATCCAAAACACATCAAATATGTTAAAAATTGAGATCCCACATTTTTTAATATGATAGTGACCATAGAGGAATGTGGATTTATCTTCCTAAATTTCAAATATACGGTAATAATATCCAAGGTAAATGTATTAATGTTACTAGATTTTGAATCTATTTCTGAAGGACTGGTCATCAATTTTATGATTTTCTAATAAATAGAATTAGTCCATTTAATATAATATAGGTTATAGGGGTATAATGAAATACACCACCAATACCGAAACACTTCTAATATAATTAATTTTAATATTATGAAAATTTATTCCCAAATTAATTTTGTAATGTGGATAATAGACATCCAAAGAATCCAATGTTATGGGATACAAGAAAGGTATATGAAATCAAAACTATTGATTTTATCCAACCCCTTAATCAAAAATCTGGTTCAAAAAACGTATTTTAAAATACTTGTTTTGTTAAATAAAGGTATATGTACCATCTATTATTTTATAAAATTTACTTAAATTTATCATTACATATAAAAATTAGTTACACAATCCCATGAATTATAAGTTTAATGACTTCGAGGACTAGTTTATAAAAATTTTGACGTACAAAATTTATGATTATTTAACCAACATTCAGGTACACTACATTCCATTCTAAATTTATCATAACTTGTACTCATATTCATATATTATGGAATAAAACCAAAATAATTGGATGTGATCAAACACTCATTAAGTAAAAAAAACTAAAACATTTTTTAGGAAAACTTCATATCAAAGATATTTGAGGAATAATGATCTTCGGAGATATCATTTACAAAAAATTAATATGTGTTATTAATGGTTTTATAAAATACATAATAATAATTAATATTACATGAAATGATAAAATGTAAACCATGTTATAGGGCTATAGAAATAAGAGGTAATAAACATGAGACATGGTAGAAGAACATAATTATATGATAAAGAAATGCCGAATAAGTGAAAATGTATGAAATCATAACCTTAGGATGCAAGAATTTATTCCAAATTTTTATAATATAGTGGGATTGGGATGATACCATGTGTACCCTCTTCTGGTGGTCGGTTACCAATTTACTCACTTCAGATCTTGAAAATACCCTTATACCTACATAATATTTATCCAATACTTTTGTAACATCTTTATATTATTTTTAAACTTAAATAGAATCATTGGAATGTCCTAGAACTCATATTCCCTCTGAGGAATATATAATAACCTATCCTCCCTCTTGGGCTTGGTCTAATACTAGTGTACTATTAGGGGATTCTGATTCTACCCATATAACATATTTAAGTACATAAGATATAAAACATCATCCAATTTATTGGAGGGTTATAAAGTACCTGAACTACCAATCATCTATACATATTCATTCCAATTATAAAAAATAATTCATCAAAAAATAATGAACCTAGGAAATGATAAATTGGATTTATTAAATTTAAATTTTTTATAAAAAATAACTTCAATATTGTGAATGTTTTCTAAACATAAAACAAGAACCCAAAAATATAATCCATAACATCATTTAGAGGGACATTAGTGAAAATTAATTTCCATGGAAATAAATCATTTAGATATAACAATTAAAATTGTACATAAATTGTAAAAGAGTGCATAGAAAAAATATTTATAGCCGGTGTTAAATATGAATTTTTATACCCATGGATACATCATTTAAAATTTGTTAAGTAAAAACATTTAATATCATTTAGATATATAAATAAAATTAAATAATGTTTCCTTTAAGACACAAATTTATTTCAATATATTAGATGTTATGTAATATAGAAATCATTAGATTTGTAAATGAACATTTAATATTGGACCCTTAAAAAGGAATAAAGCCTCCAAATATATGATGCTGAAATAAATTAAAAAGTATTAATTTTAAAAATAAAAAATAATAAAGTCAATTTTAAATGTTGTACATGCTATTAAAATGGAATGTGTATTAGAAGAATAAAATATATATTTAAATGATGTAACCCATTTTCAATATTTCGATTTACAGTTTTTGAAAATTCATATACTAAAAAGAGGTAGTAAAATTTCTAAATGTAAATTAGTAAAGGAAAATAGTATGAAAAAATGTAAACAAAAATTTTGATTTAAAAATATGAAATGAAAATATTCATTTAGAATAATGAACATCGAAATAGAGGGAAATATTTATAAAGGTGACCTGATTTTTTAGGTAAAAAATTTGGACCGTTATTGGAATTATATTAATTCATAAAGATTATTTGTGTTTAAAAGTAATTATAAATTAATAAAAGAAAAAATATATTAGGAATTATGAAATGAAATAATTTATTAATCTTAATATTATGATGATAGTGGAATAAAAATTTTACTCAATGAAAGGATATATGGCTTAACTAAATCCATTAAAAAATTTATAATTGAAAAAGATAGATATATTTATAAATAGATTTACTTGGTGAATTTTTAAATCACTATTTATTTAATAGAAAATTCAGCCGAATAAAATCATATATCGTAATTTTCCAAACTTATATGAATCATGTTCAATTGGATCAATCATAACTCAATGAACATGAATTAATTTATCAAAAAAGTACATACTCACAGTCATTCAAATTAAAACCCTATTTATTGTAAAACCTGAAATATATTTTTATATCCATTATATTTATTTAAAATTTATTATAAAATTATTACATGTAATATCTATTGAACAAAAAATGAAATAAGTGGTGAATATGCATTGTATATGAAGGATGAAAAATAATGATACATAAAACCTAATCATGAGTTTTGATTGATTCTACATGTTTGACTGACATCGAAACAAATATAATTAAATTT
The DNA here is from genome assembly GCA_963277665.1 of Viscum album. Classification (NCBI taxonomy): domain Eukaryota; kingdom Viridiplantae; phylum Streptophyta; class Magnoliopsida; order Santalales; family Viscaceae; genus Viscum; species Viscum album. The sequence continues at coordinate 554,633,185 of OY728146.1, forward strand.
ATTAAAAAAATTATTATTCATTTACATAAATATATCATTTCATATGGTAAAAATATCATTATATGTCATTTATTTATGAAATATATTTATCTTTTGGTAGTTTGTTGTTGTGGTTCCTTTGATAACATTGAAATTTACATAATATATCTATAATGGTCCAATGTGTTGCACAATTGATTCATAATATATAAATTTATATTGTTTTATTTCATTTATTATACAATTATCAAAAAAATAATATATTTTACTAAATTTTCCAATAATGGACTGAAATTAAGAATTGTTCCTATAAATGTTCTTTTCTATTGGACGAATTTGTAATGAAATTTTATTGTTTATTTCACATAATTATGGACTCATCATATATTCCTAGAATATTGAAATTTACATAAATATTATTATTATAATATATTATAAAACTTTATGTCAACTATGTTAATTGGATCTAAAAAATAGAACACGTAGTTCATGGAGGTGGAAGTACACAAAAAGGAAAGATGCAATTTTTTTATTTTTTTTATCAAAGTAGAAAAGTGATATTTAATTAGAATAATAATATTTCAAAATAATTACAATATTAAATTAATAACTATTTTCTGTATATAATTTATTTTATTGGTGGTTGAATAAAATAATGATTAGATATTTTTTAGGCTGTTTTCTCCAGATTTGGATATTCTCCCTTAGTTAATTACATAAGGCTATTTAGCCAAATTTTATGTAGTGGTGAAATTGTGATAACATCATGAGTTTTATAACTCACCATTTGTACTAAATTCTATAGTATCTATGTTGTATCATGTCTTGTAGTTATATTTTTAGTAACCAGATATTAAATTATAAGTGATATTGTTGGTGGATCGATGAACGGGGTTCAATTAGGTGAAGGAAAAACACATGTTTCTAGTATGTTGTTGAATTCATTGGATGGATTTGATTATAAATGGAATGATTTATCAATGTACGTTTTATAATGGTTAACCAAATATTGGATTTTTGTGATGAAAACATGGTAACAATGTATTGATTGATCAAATGGGCATACATTATATTGATAAAAGAGTCATGAAACATGGATGTTGTGTAAAGGGAGTATATCGATGATGTTTTGTGTGTTGTATTTGGTGGCCAAAACAAATTTCTTTATACATTATGATATACTTTTATTCATTTATTTTAATATTAATAAATACATTATCACCACATGATTGTTCTGGTGTGAGAAAATGCATGTCACAATGTCTTATGGATAATTGTAGCATTAAAGGGTCATTGTGGATCCATGCTAGGATTATTACCATGAAGTGATGTAACTATATGATTTAATATATGGTATATGGTCTAATGATGTTATATTAAGGGCACTAATAATACATGCCATTAGTTGTAAAGACATATAAAACATTGAGTCACCATCTCATGGTGTGCTCCCTTGGTTAAATCTATTAGGATGCTATGAGAACCAAACCTACCAGTATGAAATCCACATTTCATAGTGTCATTGGATGTTCCTATCAACGGTCATGTGTATATAGTCCTTATACTATATTATTACTATCAATAGGCATTAAAACTCATTCAATTTGATGTATTTATAAAAATGACGACGTCACAATGTTCACTGAGAGGTGGCATATGTTTGGCGCATCATGATTAAAACTATATGAATATACATTGTGAGAAAGGATTTGTATCTTATGTTCCATAATATAATTTTATATCATAGTCCCTTTGATATAATTGATATAGCCTAAATAAATCGACAGTCTTGGTGATGACTGGGAAAATAAAATTCTGGTAGGTCAAAGAAAGTGTAATCGAGTGCATCGGTTAATGACACTAGACTACAACCTGCATGATTTGAGATATCAAGAAAAAGAGATTACATTATGCGGTAAACATTCATATGAGGTAACATGCCATTCCTACATTAACATCCTTCTCGACGGGTTCATTTTTGTGTTGCTAGACACTATCTTTGGACTATTGGTATGATCCACTTAATTCTAATGAGAATGCGGACTAGGGGGTTATAGACTACATGAATCCAAGTATCTTAGTTAAATATTAATTTAACAAGTTGAATAAAGATAATTCTTGGTTGTGGTATAGTACTTTTTAAGGATACCTAATCACATTTATTTCAATTGTAGTTATACGAGAGAATATTTTTAGGTGAAATAAAATATTTATTTTTGAATAATTTATTAATTATTATTTATGAAATAAACAGTAATTATTCAAGGTCTAATAAATGTGGTGCAGGTAATAAATAAAATGAAATAACAAAAATACATTTTGTGTATATTAATATTCATGCCATGAATTGATTGGGTGGATTTGTGAGAAATAATAATATTTATTTATTTCAATTGTTTCAGTTGTACTTCTCTAGATGTATGCCGAGTGATAATAATATTTAATTGTTATTATTAGATATGTGGGCTTACAAATAATTAAATGAAATGAAAAAATAACTTTTGGTAATTAATTAATTTCATAATTATATGTAATAAAAATCCCACATACATTATTGTCATTACATATATGTATTTTCCATGGTTTTTTCATAAGAGTTCCAGAAAAATCTCTCAGGACAAGAAAGGGTTCCTCTCCTCCATGAATGCTCTCAAGATACAAGAGAGATCCCCCTCCACCGAATCATGGAAAGTGCTTTTTAAGAATCTCTAAAGGTGATCGAAGGTGGAAATCGCAAGAAAAGGATCTTCTGCACTATCAAAAAGGATCCCTTTAGTGACATCCAGAGATACATTGTACATTTTTTGATTACTACTATAAAAATCTTACACTTGTCTTTTCCGACGCAATGACAGATCACATTAGATCTTTACTGGAATCATCGATGGAGGGAGAATTCAAAAAAGGTAATTATTTCTTGTCAAATGAATTAATTATAACCAACATATCATCATACTCTCTATAGTTTTGTGACTTGAATATTTCCTTTTTCTTTATTTGTTCTATTTCAATGATATGGTGTTTTATCATCGTTAAGGATCACCGATTGATCATTGATAAATTTAAAAATTAATGTTGGGTACACACATCCACACACATATACAATTCCCATAAAATTCAATTGGTATCAGAGGGGTCATATCATTGATTATAATTATTTTTTTTCTCATTTATGATTTATGCATTTATTAATTCAGTTACCTTATTTATAATTAATTATTCATTAATTAAGCATAATGAGATATATTCCTCTTATTTTATTCCTCATTCACCTTACAAAGATTATATTTTTATTTAATTTTGATAAAAATTAAAAATAGAAGATATCAACTAAAGGTGCCAAAGATTCCCGGTTGTACAACACCAGAACACACGACATATATTCGACCTCACAATCTGTTTATTTAAGATTCAATTCTTCTAGATTAGTTTAAAAAACCAATCCATGTGTTGGAGTTTAATGGAATATTTTGGACTCCAGTTATTGACCATGAAAAAGAGACACATGTTTCTTAGATGACACACCATGTGGAACACTAGAAACGATTTGTAGTTCCTTATAGTTAGGGTTGGACTGTGTACCATATACACAAAATTCCTAGAAGTAGACCATGTAATGTAGAGTCCTTATGGCATGTGGCCATCTTAACTCACTGAGTACTCTGAAATTTTTTGAAGTAAATCTATATTCTTTCACCCTGAGTGTGTATATCAAATAGATAGTGAATGATAGTACATGTGATGTAGTTAGAACTACATTATGTGTAATCAACCAACATGAACATATTTTTAAAAATTTAATTTTATATTTTAAAAACCCTTGATACATGATCCCTAGTGAGGGTGTAATGATGGGTCACAACAGGTGATAGGTGTTTTATACATATATATTCAATTTAACATATATTTAATTTTCATTTCTACTCATCGGGTTGTTATGAATGATAATTCACTTGGTTGCCTCCAGGGTACAAGTTATCTACAATGATAATTTTAAATTAATTTTTTAATTTAAATTTTGATGGTTTAGAATCTCAAGAAAATTCATAAAATGGTATAACATAGAAGCATTGATTAAGTAAAAATACTAATTAAATTACTCGAGCATGATTTATATTAAACAAGAAATATTAATGAATTGAATGATAATTTTATTTTTGAATATATTTTGTTACATGTATGATTGATCATGAGATAGAAAAAAAACATTTTAAGGTATATGGTTTCTTTTTATTAATTTATTTAAATTAAAATTGTTAGCCTACAATCATTCCCCTCAATAATATGTAGGGAATTCATGACCAAGGGTTATTTTATTTAAGACCCCCTTTTACCCCTCACTAGTTTGTGAGATATGTGAATATGTTATGAAGGGATCTTCCAAGCCAGTTCAAGCATCTCAAGTTAGGAGCCAATGCGAAACCAATCCAAAGGGATACACATGTGGATAGGTGGAATGTTATAAACACGAAAGCAAATGGTTCAAGGTATTTTTTCCCATAGGTCATGGATTAGATGACCAATCACTAGATACATTAACCATTAGAACACTCTAATAATCATGAAATTTATATTATTTCTCATCATTGAAATGATTATTTATTATTGGTGTGTTTTTGCGAACATAAAATTAATGAATTAAACATGCATGGAATACGAAACTAATATAAGACTTTCATATTGGAAAATATTATCTTATAAATGGTTAATAACATAAGTATATCCCATTTTATATGAGAGAGAATTTATGAAAGATAATAAAAAGTAAATTTATGTATATGGATAAAATCCCTCAAGGAAATATGAAATCGGTATAGCATTCCATAATCATGGGTAGAATTGAAAAATATTACACAGTTCTTGACCAAACTAATTTGGGGTGATTCCCATTATTGGGGAATTATAATTCATGGTTTTCGGTTAGGTTGACATGGATTACATCAATGATTGATTTCAACAACAGCACATGGTGTGGCCAAGAGACGAAGGTTGATGAAATCCAATATAAAATGTATTCAGGATTGGGGAGTCCACTTAGTGGATCATGGATATGAGAGTTAATGATGTCAGAATTTTGAATTCCGACCTAAAACTGTTAATGTTTCTGACAAACTCTAGTTTGGTTAATGAGAATTGAAATATGGATCCTTGCAACTTGAATATTCAGGAAACTAAATATTATAAAGTAAATAGTGATAGTTATTGGAGTTCGATGAAAAAGTTGGAGACTCATAAGTATTAATTTATTTATTTGCCTTAGTTTTATCATGTTAAATTACTAAATCTTTGATCATATTAATTTGTAGAAATGGAAAGAAAAATGACTTTAATCAAATAATTATGAACCATAACCGATAAGGAAACCCTTCTCACCGACAATTATTTCAAGGAGTGGAATAGGTATTTATGCATCATCCTTCACGAAGAGAGGAATTTTATTTTATGGAGGAGCCTTTTAATGATGAACCTAAAATTGAGACCAGTGAGGATGAAATACCACTCTATATGAAGTAATTTGATGATACCACAAATGTACATTGTTTTATGCTGTCTATAATGTCTAATGAGCTCTTCAAACAATATGAAATCATGGATTCTTATCACATGATTTCTCACCTCAAGGATCTATGTAAAGAGAAGGAGAGACATGAGAGATATTTTTTTCCCAACGTTGTATTCCCAACTTATAATAGAGAGTCCGAACCAGCTGGTGATCATGTTGTCAATATTATCGGATATATTGAATGCCTGGAAATCTTAGGGATTAAGTTCTCAAATGGGTTGTGTACTAACATCATTCTATCATCGCATACCAAAAAGTTCTTTAGATTTATTTTCAACAATAACATTTTAAACACTGATAAGATTCTATCTAAAATTATGACCTTGATTTACTAGGTAGATAAGGACATGGAATGTCACAAACCCACAGCCCTTATGGTGAATAAGAAGAGAAAGGAGAAGGCATAAAGGCCACAGATTTATAAATGATCAAAATCCCCTGAGCACTTTCCCTCTAAGATGGGGATGATATAGAAGTTAGGTAATGACAAGAGGTAGTATTTTTTTAATAGGTCAATCTTAGACACTAGTATAGGAGCTTCACCCATAAGCATGGGGATGATAAAAGTGAAATTTTTATCTATTGTATTCTATCCATTTTGATACATTGGGTGTTAGATACAACATACTGGACTCACATATAGATTCAAATGAAAGAACCAGGTAGATTTAAAAAAAATTATAGAGGAGAGTTGTATCTTCAAGCTTCCAATGGTTCGAGGCTGGCTGCATTGACTTAGGTGGATTACAATCTCTCATTTCCAACTTGGATTCATTGGGTTTTTGATAATTTTTATTGTTTACCTTATTCTATGAAGAACATAATTTTTGTATCATGTTTTGATATGGATTGTTTTTTTTAATTTTTTTAAATAAGTGATGTTTCTTTTATAAGAACAATGAATGTTATGGTTTGGTGCATTTAATTAATTACATGTATGAATTAAATTTTAAAAAACCAATTTTTGGAAATTGATAATGAAACAAACTCACATGACTCATACAATACCAATTTCTAGCGTCAACTCTTGATCAGGTAAATGATATGAACATTACAAACCTCTTCCAAGATGGATATTTAAAATCTATAGTGCTAAAACCACTTGAAAATTTTCATTCTTGTTTACACGGGGTAATTTCCATGCTTCTTTTTAGAGTAAATGGTGAAAGGGACATAGAGCTTCATATATTGGTACACACAGATGTGAGTGGAACATTTTTAGTAGAATCTACATTTGAATTTTCATAACTCATTATATATACTGATTATTTGATTAGGTATGGATATATCTACTTAATGAGGTATAAGACATAATCCTTATAAAATGTTAAGGAATTAAATAATGAACTTGAGTATCATTTGTTTAGAAGATAAAGAAGATTCTATCTTATCGAGATGTAGAATATCATAACCAAGGTTTCATTGACATTTTATGCGAGTATGGAATTCTATCCCAACAAAATCATCCTTTTACAACATAGTGGAATAGTCTTAGAGAAATGAGGACACATAACTTGTTGGACATGGTGAGGTTTATGATGAGTCATGTAGTTCTTCCATTATCCTTTTGGGGATATGCATTACGAACTATAACATACAAATTTATCTGAGTACCAACTAAGGTGGAAAATGGAATTACCTCCATGTTAAGGAATGGAAAGAAACCCATTTTTCTGAACACACATGTATGGGGATGAAATTCATTTGTTATTTCCTTCTATGGTAAGAAACTAGCACCTCTTTCACAAGGTGTATCTCTATAGGATATCCAAAGAAAAAAACATTATTTTCCATATAACCGATCGAAAATGAATGTGAAATTCTCTAAAGAATATTTCCTTATTGTGAGGGAGAACATCCTCAAAATGATAGTGGAAGAATGATTGTCATTGAATAAAATGATACTCAAGATACACATGCGTTGTTACAGGAAAAAGTTCCATATGGATACATAGAAGAGGTTCCAGAAACAAAAGTACTATGTAGGAGCTCAAGATATGTAAGGGAACTTGAGAGATTTGGATTCATAGACACCGGGGATAGTGAATCATTATTTTGGGAAAATGATGATCCTCTACCAAACAAATAATACATATAGAGCTCCTAATCATTATGATGGCTAGATTGTATGAATTTTTAGATGGATTTCATCTATAAAAACAAGGTCTGGGTTTGGGTCCATGAGCCAGTTGGTGTAAATCATGTTGGATACAAATAGGTTCTCAAGAGAATGTTGTACAAGGAATGTCTACTTATAACCAATAATGAATGGATAGTGGCTAAATTATTTAGAAAACATCATGGAATTGACTATGATGAAATCATCTGGAAAATTTACATTTTTAAATAAATAAGAAACATAATTTTCAAAGCTGTTTTCCATTATAATATGTTTGGGAAGAATGATTTTGAACATTATTCCTTAATTGGAGAATTCATGAAGAGGTCTATACAACCCAACCATAATTTTTTGTGACACCAAGTTAAGGAAAAGTCATTTTAATGATTTAAAAATACATTTACAGGTTAAATCAATAATCCATGTCATGGGAAATTAAATTTTATAAATTATTTAATGAATTTGGAACACTCTATGAGGGGTTTGGTTCTAGTATCACATTTCATACATCTTTCTAGGAGAATGTTTCCTCAAACACAACATATGAAAGATTAGATGAGTAATATAACATCTGCTTAATCTATAGGATCTATCATGTATGTTATGATATGTACTAGGATTTATGTTACCTATGAGATGAGTATGGAATGAATATATCATGACGATCTAGGAGAAAAACATTAGACTTCTGTTAAGACAATCCTTATGTATCTGAAATGATATATTGATATGTTCCTACTGTATGTACTAGATGGGAAGCTTGTCATAAGAGTGTATGGTGATTCTAGTTCTTAGATAGATCATAATGACCTTAAGATGTAATCAGGATATGTTTTCTATCTCAATGATGGATTTGTGAGATAAAAGAGTTTAAAGAATCCAGTTTTCTCTGATTTTATAGAAGATTATGAATATATTCCATCTTTTGATGCAACCAAGTAATATTTCAGGATTTGTAACATTGTCTAGAAGCATGATGTTGGGGATAGTTTTAGATACCCAATAATATTTTATTGTGATAATACTGTAGCAATAGATCTTTTGAAAGAACCAAGGTCACATCAATATAAAAAAACATTCTCCAGATGTATAACCTCTTGATAGATTTCAATCAAATGGGTAATGTTGTAGTGAGTAGAGTTTGCATATAAGAGATATTGTTGGAACCCATGACTAAAGATTGATGTCAGCAGAAGAATTAACATCATTTGTGAGATATAGGGTTAATGTTTGAGAGTAGTTGGTTAGAGTTAAAGTGAGAGTCTGTTGTATTTGGTGGCATAGAACAATATACATTTTAATAGTTGATAAAATTGTATTCATGGAATTGAATATCAATAAATAACATAACATTTTATGATTGTTCTTATGTGTGACAATGCATGTAAAAATATCCTAAGTATAACATTTTCACAAAAGCTTCATAGTGGATCCATGTTATGATGAGAACCTGAAAGTACAACAACACTATTTTGGAATATATGTTATATGGATGAATGTTGTTTTTAGGGGAAACAAATAATACAGGACAATAGGGGTGAGGAATCATAAACCTTTGAAGCATCTTCTCATTATGTGAAGCATTGGTAATAACCAAAAGGATATTATGAGATCGAGGCCCATAGTTAGAAATACACATTTCATAGTGTAATTGGATGTTCCTATCTGCAGACATGTGTATTTGTCTTAATTATTAATGATTATTATTCAAGTGTATTACAACATGCACACTTAGATGTATTTATGATACTTGTGATGACAAATTTTTCTCACCGACGTAATATATTCCAGGTGTGCGACAAGTAATACTTCATTAAACGGTAATGCGGGAAAGAATTTATTCATTCTGTTCTATAATGGATGTCAATACCTCATTCCCTTTAAGGTAATTGATATAGCTTAAGCAAATCCATTTAAAAGGTAATTAATGGGAAAGTTAAATTCTGGGATGTCCAAGAATGATTAATTTAGCACATGGGTTGATGACACTAGCATCCAACCCACTTGATTTGAGATATCATGACCAAAGTATTACATGGCACATTAAGCATCTGTTTGAGGTGAAACATCATTGTAGCACAAAATTCATTCCCCATGGCATCCACAACATTTTTGTAGATGCAAGCCTTTGACTTTACACAGGCTCTACCTAATTCCACTGAGAAAGAGGCCTATTGGGTCACACAATAAGTGAATGCATGTATATATTTAAATACTGATTTAACAAGGTGAATAAATATTATTCTTGGTTGTGGTTTAATAATTATTCATTGATTCGCGATCTTATATATTTCGACCGTAGTTATTCAAAATAATATTATATTGGAGAATTAATACATTTAATTATGAATAATGCAGTTGTCAAGAACCGAATCTGGTCGCCACAAATACTGACCCCAAACCCAGCCCATGATAAGTCCTGAAGGGTGTTATCTATCTCTACAGGCTGGAACAAGTGCCCGGGTAACTATAATTTTGGTTTGGGAATGATTTACCCATGTTTTAATGCTAAAAACATTAAAAACATTCCATTATATGAATAGTAAATTTTCGAGCAAAACAAGTCTTACAAAAAAAACAGAACTAAATACATTGGTATAAAGACAATAAAAGTGGTAAAAATATAAATAAAGACAATATAAAGACATCCTCAAGGAATCCACATGATAAGGGGTCATCACCTACTAGCCATCTCTACAACTCTACACCAACTATGAGAACTAACACCCTGAACTACCATCGCCCATAGTCTTCCCATTTCCTAAGTCATGTATAATAATGTCTATTTACACCCAAGAGGTGTATGTAGGGTTTTATACTAAGTCCAATATGATACCACCCAATTATTCTAAATATAATGTAATACAATGTGAAAAATCAAGCAATCTTTATATTCAAAGAAAAGAAGTTACAAAATCCGAGAAATGAAACATTCAATTGAAAACAGTTTTCAATCTAAAATTTCCAGAATGTTCACACATTTAAATAGACATGTTAGATACTATAAATTAATTACAAAAATACCCCAATGCAAAGTCAAATACCACAAACACAATGTGTAACAAAATAAGGAACACCCCTTGGCACTAGATAGCCTGAGGCCCCATCTACCTCATACCTCGGTGTAAAGTAACCATAATAAAATTTGTTCTCATTCAATAGCCACTAGTAGGGAACATAACCATCACCTGATGGTCCCCAATCACCATCCACATAGTTTATTTAGAGTTTTTTTATCCAAATTCTTGGTGAAATAGGGACAAAACCCATCTGGTCCACTCATCGTACTAGTACACATATGCCCCACCAAGGTAACAGGGCTTCTCCCTTTGTTCTAAATCAATTTCTTCATTCAAAACATATACATTTTAATGTAAATCCCCACTACTGGTGACACAATAACTGTACCATAGCTACACAGATTTTATACCAGTTATATCACACATCAATGCACTTTGAGTTTCAATAAGAAAAACTTCTCCAATTCATTCCTTGTTTTGCACCAAAAAATCATTGAAAACCCCACATTAACACCATGTGAAAACTCAAATTAAACAAAACATAATTTACCAAACCATAAATATTTCGTCAAACTCATTACATGTGTTATAATACAACCCTCATTAACCATCACATAGAATAGCCATGTAAAGAACCTAATTCAACACCAAATTGCTACTCAAAAATCATTTTTTTAACAAACGTGAGCTGACACCATTTTTTCACAAAGAAACTAAGAAGAATAACATTGAAAAAGTTATTTTCCCCCCAATACAATTCAATAAAATAAACTAAATAATTTTACGTCTGCCCTTATTGATCCAATAAATGATTTATATTAAAAACCCTCAAATTTCTCATGAATTTGTCATTGAAATTTAACTTGAAATACAAACACCACTAAAAATAAATTTTTATGCATAAATCAATTTAAATAGGAATTAAAATATCATAAATACACAATGATAATCATATAGATTGCATAAACATGGTAATCACATACCAAAGTAATGAAAACACTTGAATCACCCTTCAAAAATAAAGTCGCACCACCGCCGCACCAAGAGGGACATAGAACAAACCTAAAACCACAATAACTGACCAAGAAAAACAATGGTTAAAACCTATGATTGAAACCCTACCGCCTGGTCATTTGTTAATTCATAAAAAAATGAAGAATCACTAATCAAATTGAATGAATCCAAAAGTAATTTGAAAGAGGAATTAAATGGACTAACTTACTTGAGAGATCTTAAAGGAATCTCCCAAAATACATTATTAGCTAAAATTAAAAATATCTATAGTATAGGGGTGGTTCAATGAAGGATTAGGAGGTCATTTAGGAACTTGAATGGAGGAAAAATAGTAATAATTGAGAGAGTTATGATGGAAATAACTTACCTCCTCTAATCTGGCCAATTTTAGAAACTCTGAGCTGTTCTGCACTCAATTGGGATGGATATGATCTCCAAATTGGCTAGGAGTATACTAGGTGCGTGACTGGGTTTAATGGGATTGGTTGAGGCTAGGAATCACTGATAAATCCTTAAAAGTGAATATTTTATTAATTAAACTAATTATATTTTTTTAAACTACAATTGGGCTTTCAGGCAGGCCCAATCCCTTAAATAAAAACCCATATACACCTTGGTTATGGATTTTTAAAGGATACAAATTGCAATTGTTGTGTCAATATGTCAGGGATGAAAATTTAGCAAATAGAATGGATGAAAATAAAAAAAATTAAAATGTTATAAATAAATAAATTTATATTTAAATCTAGAATTGGGCTCACGGGTTTTCCCAATTCATGAAAACTCACCCATAAATCCATAAAAACATAAGAAACCACAAATACAAAGCATTAATGAAATTTAAATAAAAATATAAATTTAAAAAATGTAATTTATGTGACAATTATCTCCACCATGAAATATTTCCATCCCTAGAAAGCCACCGCATGTCCAGATACCAAAACCACACTCAATAGATAAAAAAAGATGTAATTCTTTTCTAAGATTCACCCAAAAGGTCCAAAGCTCGTACAGTGATCAATTAAGGAAGGATAAATCTCACAACCTAAAATATCAACACATTCCTAAAATGAAGAATCAAATTTATACTTTATCCCAAAATAAAACTTCTCAAACAATATCCGAACAAGACTCATGCAATTCACCCAAATGAACAACATCTTAGAAAAAGGATACACTTAAATTACTTCAACTAAACCATTGGGTGCTCTCCAATCCCAACGTTTATTCAAGGAAACTTTTCATATCTAGATAGTTCTGAAAGAGTCTACCTACCACTAAGACAAAAATATAGATAAATCATAGCTATTAGTATGTGGGGACACAAATAGGCAACCAACTATATGAGTCAACCAACTATATGAGTCAACCTATATTTTTTTCTGAGACAGAATCAAGAAACAAACAAGGGGAGTCCTAAATAAACTCCCTAGTACAAAGGGTCTAATACCATTCAAATTTTATAATGGCAGGAGCATGAGAATCATAGTGGGTCTCTACACCATAAGAACCATCCATCTTATCCAACCAGCATCGACTGAACAATAAAGACCCAATTTTTTTTAAAAGATTTTGGAAGAGTGTAGGGTAAGTCCGCACAGTTTAGGAAATTGTGCACTAATTGTGAAGATAATTATTTCCACATGTCTTTTTAGCACATGGTCACTATTAATCAGGCCCAAACTATGTCCCCAAAATTTCTATCCAAATTTATGACCATTATCTAATGAAACAATGGAAACCAAAGGGGGAGGGAATTCCATTAGGTGATGACATGGGTACAAGGCCCTAAACGTATTTCTACTGAATGGGAAAAATGTTATAATGATAATGACAATAGAGGTTTAAACAATTCCTATTATTCATACTAAGGATAATACATTGTACAAGGGTTTAAACATCCATTGTATTTCCCCGGACTACAAGTCATCTTCTCCCAGAGACCTATGGTTGGAGCTCAAATGATTGAAGCATCTTTGACCTTGAAGATAGGCTTTGGAAAACCCCAGAATGAGAATTCTTCTTTTAGTGCCACCAAAAACTATAGTAAAATCCTGGATAAGATTGCCACAATCATAACAGATTCCAAAATCACTTTACAATAACTCAATATTTCACTAAAACAAGGGTTTATAAATTGCACACACATTACACCATGTTTATTCGAGTGAGAATATATAGAAGTAATCAACACCTATAATTACATTCCTCTAAAATGGAAGACTTTGATGTTTTTCCAAGGGATACATTCTCCCAAAATAATGATAATCTCATAGAATTGCACAACCTTCACCTTTATAGTCAATCTAGTGCATGAAATCAAAATGAGTCACCGAACATGACCATTGTGACTGATATAGAAAATGTATGGAGTGTGAAATTATAAAAAATTCCCAAACAACAAGAAATTATAAAAAGTGGCCACAATATCCTGTTGCGACAAGATTTATCACATTAGTAGTTTAACATGAACTCCTTCTTCATGGAGACTACGAAGGACCAAGAGGACATCTTAGACACCATCCAGATACTCATCCATGCTAACAACCCCAGACCACTGCCACCATCGACAAATTAGGAAACTTAAGAGGATAAGGTATCTTTCAACCTTCCATGATCACTCTACCAATATAAGAGAATACACAATACTAGTAATTGAATGGGTTTAGACTAAATCTAAAAATCTCAAGAAAAAAATTCCTTATGTTAATAAACTTGATGGTCTTCAAAAGGCAAAACAATCAGGGTTGCACTTCAGTTGTGCACTAACACTTAATGGGCATACCTCATCCAATGATTTAACCCAAGGACCCAACCAGGATGGTACATTGGTAAATATATACAACAAAACCAATCCAAAAACATGAATGGAACCACCATAAAAGAATCCAAAAACATTTCTCAGAAGAGACCACTAACTGGACCTTCAACACCGCTTATCAACCATACTCAAACCCAAAACACAATACAAAGATGAGTGGTTCTTGGACTTGAAACATCCCACAACATCAACATATAAAAATAACACATAATACAAATCATCCCAAACTAGTCATAAATTCATCATGTTTCTCATTTAAAATAATCTTTTTGAAAATAAACGGTTCAGCAGTTAGCGTGTCCACCAATGGTACCTAATGTGCCTCACACATGCATGTTTTTTCCCATAACGAGCAACCCCCTCGTATCCATCCTAGAACTCATAAATCCATGCCAATAACCATACATCATCCCATATTACCCAATGCATATGGTCTCTCATTGAAAGACCAAATGTTAACATTAAAAAATTCTTTCCACATTTCAAAACCAAAATATTCAACTGATACCACCATTTTCCCAAAATAAATAACAATGAAATCAAACCCAAATTATTTCTTACCAAGATTTTCTTAAACAAACAATAAAATAAATGAAAACTTACTTTAAAGTGAAAAACCTTTATTTCAAAAAATCTAATACCATTAAAACACCATTCAATAGGTCAGAAAACTATATTAGAAACACTTTTTCAAAACAAACCTTTTCATTGTTCATTCATTAAAAAGAGGTACAAACAAACTATTTTCCATTCCAATACAATTCAAAAAATTCAGTTCTCCATTTTCAAAAATTTAACCATTCCTTCTTTATTAGATAATAATCTCACTAAAACATTAAACTGCTTAAAACCATGTCACTTTAAATAAAATGTTCCATGATTTCGAAACTAAATAATATAAGACAATGTTTGTGGAAACTAGTTTCAGTGGTTGACTTGGATATATGGTTGGTGGCCTTATTCAAATTACCTCACCATCACGGGCTGGTTTTAGGGCCGATATTGGTGGCGACTATATTCGGTTCGTGACAGTAGTGATATTTATTTAAGAAATAAAAAATCATTATTCAACATCTAATAAATGTTGTGTAGGATATAATGAAAATTTAAAAAACTACACGATTTTTATATTAATATACATACAATGTTTTTTTGGGATTTAAGTGAAATAATATTTTTTAATTAATTAAATAATATTAGGTTTAATTCACTGGGCACACATAAAGTGATTATAATAGCCAATTGATGTTATTAGATATAAGGTTTTACTAATAATTAAAAGATATTAATAAATTTTTTGTGTAATTAATTGATTTTTTATTATAGGTAATATAAATCCAAACTACATTATTATCATTATATATAACCATTATCTATGGTTGTGGAAAATGGATCTAGAAAAATCTATCTAACTTAGAGTGAATTCCATTAATTCAACAACACTCTCAAGTTATGACAGAGATCCTCCTCCAATAAATCATGGAGAGTGCTTTGGAAGTGTCTCTCAAGGAAATCAATGGTATACATTTCCAAGGAAGTCTTATTTGTGCTAGAAACCAAGGATCTCTTTGGCATCATCTAGAGATATGTGGAGCACATGTGGATCACTAATATTGGAAGCTTACAATTGGTTTCTGCGATGAAATGACAGATCTCATTAGATCATGACCAGAAGCATAAAAAGATATATAATTCCATCGAGGTAATTCATTTCATTTAATTTAAATAATTATTACCAACATATGATGATCCTTTCAATGGATCTGGGACATCCATATTTACTTTTCGTTCATCATTCTACTCAAATGATGTGACATTTTATCATCGTGAATGATCTCTGAATGATCATTGTAAATTGTAAAATTGTTGTGGGATACACCAATCCACGCACTTTCGCTTCGACCAGAACCTATAATATGGATGCATGGAGTTTCATGTTCAATTTTTTGTGTCAATATTCTAGATTTATCACATGGTTATATATAATAATGTTGAATTTTTTGGGCACTCAACACCACCTCATAAATATCTTCCACCATCATATACATGGGATGACTTAGTAAACTATCCTAATAAATGCTGACATCATTTTGCCATAAATTTTGGAATTTTACTAATCATAGAAATGAACATTAATTAGTTAGAGTATTATTATAAAAAATATTCCACACAACCATAAACATAGAACCATTTTAGGAGTTCTTTAGGTGGCCATTTCATTCCCCATTGTGATGTTCCAAGGTTGGGGAGATTTATTTTTCTAGTCAGGATGGGGTGCGAAGCATGATAGAAATGTTTAAGGTTGTTTTTGTGCAGTGAAAGATGTACATTATGGGAAGAATTATTATGAATATCATAGAATAAGGCCAATTTTGTAATGGATATGGAACACATGTTCCTAAAAGATTATAATCAATACAATCTGTGTAGGATGGGGGTGGAGAAAGAAATATCTCACCTTGGGTTATTATGATTTTTGTGGTGTTAGGTTTCATTATAATGTGTGATTGGATACTAGTTTTGTTACCATTATTGAAACTAATTGATAAAATCTTTTACATATCATAAATCCATTAGTGTCTTCATGAATAATCCTATGTCATTGACTTGGAAGCATTGTATTTAAACGATTATACAACATATATTGAGTGACTTGTAGAGATTTGGGATTTTTCAGAAATGGTATTTTGTA
The DNA here is from genome assembly GCA_963277665.1 of Viscum album. Lineage (NCBI taxonomy): Eukaryota > Viridiplantae > Streptophyta > Magnoliopsida > Santalales > Viscaceae > Viscum > Viscum album. Next base: position 554,650,393 of record OY728146.1, read on the forward strand.
TAAGCATCATTCAATTGGTTCATGTATTGTGGGAGAATGTTTTGTAGGTGTGGAGTAGCTGGGTGATTGAGATTCATATTTTTTCTTGTAAAATTCTTTTGTATTATTATTATATTATTTAATATGTTGATGTTCCCTTTAAATAATGTTGGTTATGAAATATTTTTTCATTCACATTATTTATAAGGCCCCGGCCTTAACCCTTAATTAATTCTTAATTAAATGAATAATTCACATTGAGGATCTTTTCAAGTTTAGAGTTTTAGAGATTTAGATCATAAATCTTTAATTACATTCCACATTTAAACAAAGTAGTTACATAAAAGATAGTATTGTTTTTTCCCCATCAACGGAAACATATTTAAAATAAAACATCGTTTCTTTCTTGACACATCCTTGACCCTATCATCATATCATGCACCTTTCCCTTGACGTGTGAAAAACATTTCAAAAACTCTGGATGAGCATAAAAAGCTCAGTAAGGGATATAGAAGTACGAAAAGAAAACATTAGTCCATGTATGAAATCATAATTTACTCATAATACATAATCATTTTAACATTACTCATCAAATCACCAATTAATCATAGAAGTAATAAGGTATAAAGGTAACTTCAGGCATTCATAACATTTTTACGTAGGGAGTAACCCTCTTGGTTATGTTTGGAATACCCATCATAGTATATTCCCTAAATCCCTTCATAGAAACCCTTAACGTTTAACACCATTGTGTTACCCAATGCGTTGGAGAGATATATCGGGATCACCCACCCTTAGTTTATCACGGAACCATCCGTCTTCATAACAATTCCCAAGAACCATAACATAATCATATCACATAAAAATGCATAAAGGAATCAAAACATTTCTACTTTTCAATCACAGGATATCAATACAACCCATTGATATAGAAAACATTATGAAAACCATTTTCAATAAAAAAAATAAATGAAAAGGAAAACACGATATTTATTTTTTCATTTTAAAAAATGGTATGGCTTGTACAGGAAGCCGAAACTCAAATAATGGTCACGACAGCGGAGAAGTCATTTTCGCCGCATACGTATGACAAAGAAACATTCCTATTGACTTTTAGTAAAACGCTTCGTATAAAAAAAATATTCCTTTTGAAAAAGCGTAAAAGGAAAAGGGGTTTATTCACCATATAAAAAATGTTTTCTATAAAACAAAATATGCTTCAATGAATTGAGATTGAGACAAGTCCCTTACAAAGACTGTATCCTTGGATTAAGGATAAATCAATTACATAATTATTTGTGACAAACAAATACACCAAATATAAGTGGATATTAAGTTTAAAACAATCACAAGTTATTCACACATATTCATAGAACGACATATTCAAGGAATACAAGTTTATCCCAAATAATTAAAATTGGGTTAAGAAAGTCCCTTGCAAAAATTCGAAAGCCTAACGACGTCACTTCAAAATTCAGAAAAAGAGTTGATGATAGATAAAAATGGTATCTTATCACTTGGACATAAAATTTAAATTAATATGGATATAGAAGAACATATCCCAACATAATAGTATGTGAATTAAAAGACATAACAAAATAAGTCTTTTAAAAAGAGGATGGTGAAAGGTTCCCTTACCGACTTGGGTATCTTTCAAAACATACACCCCATGAAAGAAGGACAATACAACATTGATGTAAATACTCATCACCGTAATTATATTACACAAAGAGTAGAATAATTGGCGGTACATATACCACTCAAAGGAAAAGGTGGAAAATGTAGATTAAATCTCACGAGAATAAAAGTGAGATAAAAAATCAATTACAAAAACTCAGCAGCCTAACAATGCCAATTAAAAATACTAAAAAAGATGGCAGTAAGAGGGGGTATCTCTTCATATAAAAATACAAATTACAGTATGGTTAATATAAAATAACATCCTCCAACATAAGAACATAGAGCATAAATTAATTGACAAAAAAGAGGGTACTTGAAAAGAAAGCGAGAGGTCGGATCCCTTACCTCAAGTCCGACTTGTCTTGTTCGTTTCTTTATATTCTTGAATAATATACTTTGGTCAATTTATAATTTCTTAAGAACCAATTTTATGGATTATTATTCAGTTCATATAACATATTATAATGTTATAACAATTGTTTAATAATGTCAGTTCATATCAGATGTTTTTTTGCCGATGTTTGGTACATGAGTAAAAAATGAACTTGTTTGAAAATGATTTCCCATGTTGTTATAAAAAAATCATTTACATAATATTATTAATGATTAAAATATAATATATATCCAATACATATTCATTTTATACAATTCCATAACATTTGGAGATAAAAATTGAAAAGCACCGTTCATGGAGACGGTAGGCCGTACGTACGCATGAACGCTACTTTCATTTTTTTTTGTCATATTAATGGAATTAAAAATAAATAAGATATATATATTATAATTCCATTATAATATATATGTTATATAGGCCACATATGTTCATTAATTTCATTCTTTATACATTCCATGTATTGCATTAACGAGTCACATCGCATGAGGGGGCGGTGGTCCACACTTCCTCGTTAGAAATTATCACATTTGCACAACATGAAAAGAATAATGTTATGTTTTAAATATAAAATACACAAGAATATAGTAAACCTAAATACCATATATATCATATATAAAATACATTGACATCATAATGGACATCTTCAAAAGTGTTAAAAGAATATTGAACAATCATCGTTTCGTGAGGCAAAAAATCACCAACCCTAGAAACAATATGTTCTTTAACCATTAAACGAAGGTGTGTGTATGTGTGGCTCGAATACTTCACATAAAAACATCCAAGTATATTGAATATACTGGTTATATTATAAATGAAAAAAATTAAAAGTGTTTAGGGGGTTTGAGAAGCAAAATAAAACATAAGAACACAAGAGAAAACACTACCTTTAAAACGGGTAACTCTCGTCGATTTATGCTCAAAGGATTCCTTGGAAAGGATTCTGCCCATAGTGAGGATTCAATGATGAAGATAGGGACGTGGAGAGATGAAATGGGCAGGGGTTGGGCGAGCCAAAGGCTTGATAGGTGTGTGTAAGGTGGTAGAGGTGTGGGCCTTTTATAAGAAGAGAAGAGGGGCACTCTTGGAACGTTATAAAATATTACTTTATTATAAAATTATTTTCGGATTTTAAAGGTCCCACAATTATATATTTCTAGGATAAGGTGATAGAAGTTCTAAATACACACATCCAATAGGTTTTTGACAAGTGTAGGTCTTAGATTTTACATTATCTTTTCATTTTATTTAAATTGTTCATTTATGAGGTAATCACCGCATCATCACGGTGTCATAAATAAATTAATTTATTTAATGTCTAAAAATTATAAAAAAATATCATCATGTAGGAAATCATTTTATATTTATAATTAATATTTATTGTAAAAAATATGACTTATATAACCCCATGTAAAAATTGTTTTAGTAAAACAACACATGTTTGTGACATTATAATTTTAACTTTAAATAATAAGGTATTAATCTCATTTTCTAACCAATGTGGCTCCATGGTGTCCCCAAGTTGACCCATGGATTTTCATGGTCGGAAATGAAACATTCAATAAGGGTAGTACATGTGTCATGTTCATTTCATATTATTAAAACATTATTTATACTTTAAATTACATTGATTACCTCTAATCGCGATTAAAAACATAAAAGTTACTATTCACCAAAAAATTATTTTAATCCCAATGAACCACATTTTACTTCCTAATGACAACCATGTATGTCGTATTTTTGAAATTCAAAACACGGAAGTGGTAAATTTTCATTTAAACAAAAAATCAGTTTTTTTAAGTACCACTTAGTGGTTTTACTATTCATCAAAAATTGAAGTTTTTCTGAAAAACACCAAAACTTCACCCTAAGATATATTTTATATTCCAAATTAAAAAATGATTTATATTTTACCAAATTCAAATCATATAAGTTACATTATTTAATTTAATAATTAATTCCTGCTGTCATGACAAATAGCATGTTTTTATGAAACAATATATATCAAAAGATTGCCACTAGTTTAAGTCCAATTCCACAGTGAAATTAAGTACAACGACTACTATTGGATTAAATGGTAAAAATATATCCTAATTTCACTATAAAACAAATTCAAAAGATAATCTAATCATATAAATAAATTAGTTTAAAAAGAGGATTTGAATTAAAATACAACATTTTTCAATATTCATTAAAAAAATGAACTTTATCAGAAAAATAACAAAAATTTACACAAAGTAAATTTTGATGTCCCGATTCTAAAGAAGAATTATTTTTTCAAATATAACACAAAAAATTGTCAAAAAGTGGATTTAAAAGAGGTTCTCCATCAAATGGCGGCTAATCGACCTTTTAAAGAATATTAGAATGTTTTCGCTTAAAGAGTAAAAATATTTGACAAACATATATTGTAAAGAGTAAAAATATTTGACAAGCATATATAATCATTTTGTAGTTAGTTCTATTTATTCCTTCCATTACAATGGCTAGGCGTTAACTACCATTTAAAATAATATTATTTTATTATTAGAGTGCAATGTAAGATTCCCAAAAAACTCGTTGTTGCGTATTGGGTACGCCATCGAGCATAGAATCCCCTTTAAAGTAATATTATTATTTTATTCACAAATATGGATAAATATGAAAATGTAATATTCTTTATTTACCAGGGGTGTTACATCCTTCCACCCTTTTGGGAATTACATCCTCACAATTTTAAAATTGGGCTTGGAAACATCATTGAAAATCCCACATCGGAACAAGGGTCAGTAAAACAATCACTTTAAAATAATGAAAGAGAAGTACAGAGGTCACCCGAGTTAACCCATACTAGGATTCCATGTAGGAAAATATGGATATGGAGGGAAAAAAGGGTCATGTTCTGAGGGAGGGTGATAGAAAACATGTTTAGGAGAAAGTTAACAACAAGTAAATCACATAATTATGGAGGGTTAAATGGTATTTGATTCCCCCATAGGAAAAGTTAATAGACATCATTTTTGTTTTAAGTTACTTTTCATTGAGGAATTTATTTTTGATCAAATGGAAACATACTTACTTTTCATGTTGACATTCAAATTTTACTAGATTTATTACACAATCTCGTACTTTCCCCAAATGATGAGTATTTAGGAAGACATGTTTACATTAAGAGAGCTATAATAAATTACTAGAGAATCACATAATCCATAAAAGAGAACTATATACTTCACATTTATTTAGACCATAACCAAAACTAAAAACTAAAAGGTTAGTATGAGATCAGATAATACACAAAAAGGATAAAAAATCTATACTTAATCTATAAAATTTGTCAAACAATACCCAAAGTTCAACAAAGACCATTCAATAAACAATTTGTCCATAAAAGTCTTAAAAGTAAACCAAACTAAGATTGAAACCCAAATATTTGAAGTATTTAATCACATAGTATTCCAAGGTACAAATTAACACTTATCTCCAAATAACATCAGCTTCTGTTAAAGTCTCATATTGAAAAGTAATTAACCTAATCACATATCCTCCATGATAGGTTAATAATTTCCATAGATAACCCATAATAAACATACTCTTAATTCATAAAATCATCTAACTAAAAATAATAAGTCATAATAACCAGGGACTTCAAGTAGTCCAGTGGTAGGTGATAAATACCAGTCGCACTTTGGTTGTGGGTTGGGTTCGCACAGCTTTGTCTGATGCGACGGGTGGTCACACGGTCTGCGTGTTGTCCTTTTTATAAAACTCCAAAAATAACCCTAACATGTTTTAACCTCAATTTTTTCCTTATACCTCTCATTTTCAGCCAAATTCGTTACGATCTCAACATCTTAATTCTTGAAGTCTTATTTCACCACCATAAGATAAAATAAAACGATTTCCAAAATGAATAACATCATGCCATGATCATGGAATCCACTCGGTTTCATCGTCCTCTTGCTCAAATATGTAGAAGTCCCATGCATTACAGCAATGATTTAGAGATCCTTCAAAATCATTTGTTTCCTCTATCCAAATACACCTTGTACAACATGGGCCATATGGGTGTTAACAGAAAAACAGTTTTGGAAAATAATCATGTATGACAAATAATTCAAAAACATCTGATAAAACATGATTTCTATATAATAGTCGGACCTAATTTGAGTTGAAACTTTCTATTATTGGTCCTTTTAAAATACCATAAGTATGTTCTGAGACACTATATTTTAAAAGCAAATATATATAGGTTGTGCAAGGGTCTCCTTCCACAGCACCATTTTTAAAATCATAATATGCTTCAAATTCTTGTGATAAGGTAAAATATTTGGAAATACCTTGATAAGATTAACCTTTCTTGAAAATATGAGAATATTGTGAAGGTAGTATTTATCTAAATAAAAACCATGATCCATGATGATAACTAGGTATAGTGGATGTGTTTGATATCTCAAACAACTGCTTGCAAGTGAGTTGTATTCTATAAAAAGTTTCACAATCATCCGAACATGACTTTGCAATAATTATTGCAAGCATGTCATTAGGAAGAGATAGGAATTCTTTTTGAGATCCTTCTCCTTCCATTCATAACTGACTTTACTTGACATGAAAAAAGTTATAAAACAAGGATTTAACTTAAATAATAGATATAGGGTCTAATCATGTGTCTAACAAAAACTCGTAATCCCCAAAGTTGTCTAAACCGACCTCTGATACCAACTATAAGGCCTCGGCCTTAAACCTCAATTAATGTTGAATTAAATGAATAATTCACATTGAGGAGCTTTTCAGGTTTAGAGTTTTAGAGAATTAGATCATAAATCATAAATTACATTCCACATTTAAACAATTTGGTTACATAAATGATAGTATTGGTATTTCCCCATTAACGGAGACATATTTAAAGTACAACATGGTTTCTTTCTTGACACATCCTTGACACTATCATCATATCATGCACCTTTCCCTTGACCTGTGAAAAGCATTTCAAAAACACAGGATGAGCATAAAATGCACAGTAATGGATATAAAAGTACGAAAATAAAACATTAGTCCATGTATGAAATCATAATTTACTCATAAAACATAATCATTTTAACATACCTCATCAAATCACGAATAAATCAATGATGTCATAAGGCATAAAGGTAACTTGAGGCATTCATAACATTCTTACGTAGGGAGTAACCCTCTTGGTTATGTTTGGAATACCCATCACAGTATATTCCCTAACTCTTTTCGGAGAAACCCTTAATGATTAACTCCTTCACGTTACCCAATGCATTGGAGAGATATATTGGGCTCCCCCACCCATAGTTTATCACGGAACCACCTGTCTTCATAACAATTCCCATGAACCATAACATAATTGTATTACACAAAACATGCATCAAGGAAACATAACATTTCCACTTTTCAATCACAATATATCAATACAACCCATTGATATAAAAAACATTATGAAAACTATTTTCAATACCAAAAAAAAGAAAAGTAAAACATGGTATTTATTTTTTCATTTTAAAAAAATAGTATGGCTTATAGAGGAATCTGAAACTCAAATAATGGTCTCAGTGGTGGAGTAGTCGTTATCGCCGCATACGTATGACAAAGAAACAATCCTTTTGTCATTTAGTAAAATGCTTCGTATAAAAAAATATTCCTTTTGAATAAGCGTAAATGGTTAAGGGGTTTATACACCGTATAAAAAAAGTTGTGTATAAAACAAAATATGCCTTAATGAATAGAGATTGAGATGGAGTCCCTTACAAAGACAATATCCTTGGATTAAGGATAAATCAATTACATAATTATGTGTGACAAACGAATACACCAAATATAAGTGGATATTATGTGTAAAAAAATCAGAGGTTATTCACACATATTCATATAACAACATATTCAAGGTGTACAAGTTTATCCCAATGAATCAAAATTGGGTTAAGGAGTTCCTTTGAAAAAATTCTACAGCATAACAGCATCACTTTAAAATTCAGAAAAATAGATGTTGAGAGATAAAAAGGGTATCTCATCACTTGGACATAAAATTTAAATTAATAAGGATATATAAGAACATATCCCAACTTAATAGAATGTGAATTAAAAGAAATAACAAAATAATATTTTTAAAAAGAGGAGGGTGAAAGGTTCCCTTACCGACTAGGGTATCTTTCAAAACATACACCCCATGAAAGAAGGACGATAAAACATTGATGTAAATACTCATAAAAGAATTTATATTACACAAAGAGTAGAATAATGGGAATTACATATACCTCTCAAAGGAAAAGTTGGAAAATGTAGCATAAATCTCACGGGAATAAAAGTGAGATGAAAAGTCCATTATGAAAACTCTAGAGCCTAACGACGCCAATTAAAAATTCTAAAAAAGATGTGAGTAAGAGGGGGTATCTCATTATATAAAAATAAAAATTACAGTATGTTTAATATAAAATAACATCCTCCAGCATAAGAACACGGACCATAAATGAAATGACATAAAAGAGGTTACTTGAAAAGAATGCGAGAGGTCGGATCCTTTACCTCAAGTCCGACTTGTCTTGTTCGTTTCTTTATATTCATGAATAATAATCTTTGGTCAATTTATAATTGCTTAAGGACCTCTTTTAAAGATTATTATTCAGTTCTTATCACATATTATAATGTTATAATAATTGTTTAATAATTTTAGTTCATATCAGATGTTTTTTGCCCATGTTTGGTACATGATTAAAAAAATGAAGTTGTTTGAAAATGATTTCCCATGTAGTTATAAGTAAATAATTTTCATAATAGTATTAATGATTAAAATATAATATAAATACATTACCTATTCATTTTATACTATTCCATAACATTTGGAGATAAAAAATTAAAATCACCGTTCATGGAGATGGAAGGCTGTACGTACGGATGAACACTACTTTCATTTTTTTGTTATATAAAGGGAATTAAAAATAAATGAGAGATATATATATATTATAATTACATTATAATATATATGTTATATAGGTCACATATGTTCATTAATTTCATTCTTTGTACATTCCATGTATTGCATTAACAAGTCACATCACTTGAGGGGGCAGTAGTCGACACTTCCTCGTATGAAATTATCGCATTTGAACAACATGAAAAGAATAATGGTATGTTTTAAATATAAAATAAAGAATCATATAGTAAACATAAATACCATATATATCATATATAAAATACAGTGACATCATAATGGCCACCTTTAAAGGTGTTAAAAGAATATTGAACAATCATCGTTTCGTGAGGCAGAAAATCGCCAACCACATAAATAGTATGTTCTTTAACCATTAAATGAAGGTGTGTGTAAGTGGGGATCGAATAATTCACATATAATAATCCAAGTATATTTAAGATACTGGTTTTGTTACAAAATAAAATAATAAAAATAGTTTAGGGGGTTGGAGAAGCAAAAAAAAACATAAGAACACAAGAGAAAACACTACCTTTAAACCGGGTAACTCTCGTTGATTTAAGGTTAAAGGCTTCTTTGCAAATGAATTATGCCCAAATTGAGGCTTCAATGATTAACAGAGGGATGTGGAGAGATGTAATGGGGAGTGGTTGGCTGAGACAAAGGCTTGAGAGGTGTGTGTAAGGTGGTAGAGGTGGGGGCCTTTTATAAGAGGAGAAGAGGGGCACTCTTGGAATGTTATAAAATATTAATTTATTATAAAATGATTTTAGGATTTTAAAGGTCCCAAAATTATATATTTCTAGGATAAGGTGATAATAGTTAAAAATAAACACATCCAATAGGTGTTTTACAAGTGTAGGTCTTATATTTTACATTATCTTTTCATTTTATTTAAATCGTTCATTTTTGAGGTAATCACTGCATCATCACAGTGTCATTAATAAATTAATTTATTTAATGTCTAAAAATTATAAAAAAATATCATAATCTAGGAAATATTTTTATATTTCTAATTAATATTTATAGTAAAAAATATGACTTATATAACCCCATATAGATATTGTTTTAGTAAAACAACACATGTTTGTGACATTATAATTTTAACATTAAATAAAAAGGTATTAATGTCATTTTACAAACAAAGTGGCTCTATGGGGTCTCCAAGTTGACCCATGGATTTTTTTGGTCGGACATGACAGATCCAATAAGAGGACAACATGTGTCATGTTCATTTCATATTATTAAAACATTATTTTTACCTTAAATTACACTAATTACCTCTAATCGCGATTAAAAACATAAACATTACTATCCACGAAAAAATTATTTTAATCCCATTGAACCAAATTTTACTTCATAATGACAACCATGTATGTTGGATATTTGAAATTCAAAACACAGAAGTGGTAAATTTTCATTTAAACGAAAAATCAATTTTTTTAAGTACCACTTAGTGGTTTCACTATTCATCAAAAATTGAAGTTTTTCAGAAAAATTACAAAACATCACCCTATGCTATATTTGATATTCCAAATTCAAAAATGATGACTATTTTACAAAATTAAAATCATATAAGTTACATTAATTAATTTATAATTAATTCCCGCTGTCATGACAAATAGCGTGTTTTTATGAAACAATATATATCAAAAGATTGACATTAATTTAAGTCCAATTTCAAAATGAAATTAATTCCAACGACCACTATTGGATTAAATTTTAAATATTTATACTAATTTCACTTTAAAACAAATTCATAGGATAATATAATCATATAAATAAATTAGATTAAAAAAAGTTTTTTAATTAAAATACAACATTTTCACTATTCATTAAAAAATGAACTTTATCGGAAAAATAACAAAATTTTAGACAAAGTAAATTTTGATTCCCCAATTCTAAAAAAGAATTTTATTTAGTCAAATATAACACATAAAATTCTCAAAATTGGATTTAAAAGAGGGTTTCCATCAAAAGGCGATTAATCGACCTTTTAAAGAATATTATAATGCTTACGCTTAAAATTGGATTTATTCGCATTTTTAATCCTCTAACATTTATTATAATGGGTAAAAATATTTGACAAACATATATAATCATTTTTTAGTTAGTTCTATTCATTCCCGCCATTACAACAGCTAGGCGTTAACTACAATTTAAAATAATATTATTTTATTATTAGAGTGCAACGTAAGATTCCCAAAAAACTCGTTCTTGCGTATTGGGTACACCATCGAGCATAGCTTCCCCTTTAAAGTAATATTAATATTTTATTCACAAATATGGATAAATTTTAAAATGTCATATTCTTTATTTACCTGGGGTGTTACATTATTTCTGTTAAAGATTCAACAATATGAATATTAGAGAACCTAATTTATAATATAGATGGGCTATACAAAAAATATATATTTAAAATTGGTGGGATAGAAAGTATCTCCCATTGAAGATAATTTCTTAATATCAAATTTTAAATTAAAGGATTTTTGTTACTATTTCCATGTTGTGTGACAGTTGTCGTAATCATTTTCATGGAATGTGTGGAACATGATATGATGGTATAATTGGTTTTTTGAAAATGTGGTGTCATATTTATTGTAGAATGATTTGTTGGTTTGGTTGTGAGGGGTTTCTAAAAATTTATATTCAACTAGGTTTTGTTTTTTTGGATGGTGGAAATGTGTAGTTTTAATATGCTCTATGACTGATATATTTTGATATTTTTGAATGCACCATTGTCCATTTTTATGTCCCATGTTAGATTTGATTCCCAAGGGTGAGAATAGTTAGACAGTTATATGATGTGACAGTCATATCCTTTTAACATATTACATTGTGGGAAATATTTTTTTTTCATGAATTCAATTCATATACCAAGGAGTTTTGAGGGTGATTGGAGGAGTTTATTGAGAAAACCAGTAAATGAATTTTTGCACCCTGAAACATGACACTATGTTATAAGGATGTCCACAGTGGAATACAGAGGCTGATTTTGGAATATGGTTGTTGTATAAGTATATTTATACTTCCAAAATCTGTATAGGTATGTCATAGAGAGAGTTCTAGATATGAATATGGGTTTCTTACAAAAGTGTTTGTGGTATTGGGTTGTTTGATATGGTATGGTGTATCCCGAGTGAGTTTTGGTTGTATATAAAATTGTCGGGAAGTTGTTCCCTAGATATTGGTAGTGGGTTATTATCATTCGCGAAAGTTGAGTACATAAGGTGTGGATAGGCTTCCTACAACATTTTACCCTAGGTTGGAATTTCATTGGTTATACCTTCATAGAGAAAAACTATGCAATGGATTTTAAATTTCGGCCTAACATCTTCTTAGAAAAATGGATTTTATGTTATTATCATTCCCAATACAGTAATATCACACTATTATTTCATCGTATTAGTGGAATACTTATTATCATCTTCCCCATGGGTATCATTAACCTGTATCACTGTTTCATGGTCACCTAAACTGCCCCATGGACTAGAATTTTCGTAGTAATTCTACATCGTTGGGGTGTATCATATACCATGGTGTGGTTTTTTACAAGATGGTCATAAAATAATAAGGCCCCTCGAATCCCCCACACCAATAAAGCAATATTATTATATTTTAGACAACCCATGTGCGTCATTTGGGGGTCATTCATCCCCCATTCTGGGGATTTCAACCTCATCCACGGTATACTGATCAATTTCCTTTCTAAGTGAGTCTATATATTGTCCTCCATAGTTATCTTCCTATTCTTAATATGGGAATGTATAATGTTATGAAGAACTATGGATATGTAATTTTTTTGGTAATGTAATTCTACTTTTTTTGGTTTGGTGTTGATAATGTTATTCTCCATCATTGTGGAATTTAGTTGATTCCATTATCACGATTCAACCTTTTTTAGTGAACTAGAAAACATATATTGAGATGAGGGATAACTTATTTATTATCTAGTTTTATAATGTTTTAGGTGTCATTATCTTTTTATATTTATGAATTATAGTATTAACTATATTAATGAATGTAATGAATAAGTTTTATTGTTCTTATTGGGGAAGCGTAAAAAATATCATTCTATACAGATTTTGATATTATTAATATTATAATAGAATGGGTTAGATTACTTCCTGAAAATATTGTGTATTTTAAGATCTTTTTTCTGTTTTATTTAAATTACTGTTTAACCCTAGTAACTTTGTTTGTTGTTACAACATTAATAAAAAATTCCAATTAAAATACATATAGTTAAAGAATAAATTTTACATAGAAATACTTTGTCGCCATAAAAAACAATAAAAAATTAGGATAATAATTTTAAAATCACATTTATTAATATAATATTAATATATGATGTGTGGTAGTGATATGTATTTGTGTTTTATTGCGTGGAAGAGATGATATGTTGTAATAATATGTGGATCTTTGGATGATGAGGTATTTGTGGTTCTGAAATAGAGGTAATGTGAGGGACTATGTACTTGAGATTGGTGGTTTATTATATAGTGGGGTGTGGTGGTATTAACCAAGTCGTTATGTATGTATTAGATAATAATTAAATATGATATGGAATTGGATAGATTTGTCAATCATTTGACATGATTAAATTATGGTTATATATAGTTTTTTAAAAATGTAAAATAAATGGGATGTAATAATGAAATTGTTTGTAAATGGAGACTCTATAAATTATTTTATCTTTTAAAAATGGTGAAATTTGTCTTCGGAATTGTATTTTTTGTTTGATTATTCATTCAGTGTTTGTAGTGAATGTGGTAGTTCTTCTGAGGTTTTTTATTGACATTTTGAGTTATGGTAGTGGTTTTTTTTTGTCATCACATTTTTAGGAATATATATGGATAATATAAAAATCATACATTTACTTTTTGATTATATATATATCCAACCCATGTAGGGAACCATATTATAAGAACGTGATCTAATGGTAGTATTTTTTCCAATATCCCATTGGTAATGGTGGGTGGCATGTTAACCACACACTCCACCATAACTCAATGAATGATACATAACCATGTGAAATGATAGAATAATGTAAAATGTTAACCAATAATTGTTTTATAGGAGACAATAATGTTGATATGGTAGGGTTTGATCGTTGTATGAGATAAGTATATGTTGGATTTCCGTCGTCTTTATGATTCACAACTATTCTGGTTATGATTTCAGTTGTGGGGGGATGGATTCAGAGTCTTTGGGAGAGATCTGGTTTCATGTCATACGTGTCTTTAGGAGAGACATGCTTTAATGGACTAGGTCTCTTCATTAGAGATGTTGTGTGATTAAACAAGTGTATTTGGGAATGTTTTTATGTGATATCCATTCTCATAGATGAACATTGTCATAATGTGATGTTCAAAATGGATGGGATCTCTTGGACATATGATTTTGGGGTGTGAAAGAATAAAATCGAAAGCAATATAAGTGTGTTGTAATTTTCATAATATTGATATTATTATTATCCTGTAAATGGAAGATATATTGAGTGTATGTTACATGGTGAGTATGGACACATTTTTTTAACTGGGTTTGGTATTTTTTGTTATTCTTTTTGATCCCTAGTGTGTTAGAGTTCTCTTTTTTACATATGCACAAGATACATTCTATATGACCCTACTAAGTATTAATCTATTCAGACAATCTTCATAGTTAATATTTCATTAATATTCCAATAGGAATATGTTGACCAAGTTATACATTACTAGAATGTACCTCTGATGTTATAGTATAGTCACTACCATAAATAATTTATTTTGGGTATTTATTTTGAAACCCTTGTTTCTATTTATTTTATATCACCGTTATCTCATGATATTTGAAATTATTATGTCTTATTTTATGGGTTGGATTTTTCCTTGATATTAAATCTCCTAATTTAATATTCATATTAAGGGAAATTCCTAAAAATATTCATAATATTATACTCTTAGTTACTGTCACTATATTTGACACTATTAGAGGAAAGATGCATGTGACATTTTCCTTATTTCATTATTTATAGACTAAATGGCTAAAATCACTAGTATGGGTCATTATAGAAATCACTATCATCTCAAAGTATAAATTTATTTTATGGACAATTGTTATATAAATATCTTCCTTATTTAGTATTAGTTAAAGATATCTATAATGTATAACCACGGTTGGGATGAATTATTTTCCTGATAGTTGAACAAACTAGATACCAATCCTTGATATAGAATATTTTTTCTTTATAGTGATCCACTATAGATACAAGTAATTGATTCAAAATAATATTTATCCATCATATTTACTGGCATGGATTGCAAAAGTACAAAATGGGGATGTAATAGGTTTTATGAAACTTTTTTTCAAATACATTTTCTACTTATTCATTAAATTATATACAACAACGGGGGCATGATCATAGGAAATTTGAAGATAATATTGGCTATGTGAATGTGGTTTTTTAATAAAATCCCCTCACAATATTATCAATGGTGGGGAAACACATTAAAAAAAATACAGTGTTATATTCCATTACAATAGATATATTATAAGAAATGGAATTTTCCATTAACTCTACAATTTGGGAAAGATATTTTTCTCCATTATGTATCAACACCATCATTCATAACAGATTGCATATAGCATATGAATAATCATATTTTCGTTTTAAAATTTTCATTTGTAATTTCATCACATTCTAGGGTATTTCTTATTCCCTACAGTTATAGTTATGTCTATATAATGGTAGCCCATCCATGATGAGTATAATGTTGACATTCACCATGGAATGAATTATGAGATTAGTTTGAAGAATCATAACCTAGACCATATCGGGGAAACTATCAGCCACTTGGTACAACATGATCACACCACTAGGTATTTTAATAGATATTTATAAACCATAGGGTTACATATGTGATTAAATATTTATTTAATATGTGAATTATTTAAATGAATTCATATAACAAGAATCAAATAAAACATATTGCATTCATCAGTAAATATGAATTGTAACTTATAAAAAATGTATTAGGTTCCACCGTAACAATGGATGTGACATATGATTTCTCTTTATTGTATTACATTGGTTGTTTCTATCATTTACTAACCTCAAATATTCATGGTTTGTTGCTCTATATTTTTTTTTCCACATGCTCAATTCTAAAGTAACATTGATCTATGGGTGGGGCATTGGGGGGTCCATTCCATTCCACTATCAAATTTGTTTTCTTATTTATATATATTTGATATTCCTGATCATAGTATCATAATAAAACATAAAAACTCCTCATATCATTTAGGATATTGTTTTTATGTTTCATTCCACATCATTGATATTTGTGTGGTTGGATCATCTTTCCTTCTATTTCATTGAATCCCATATATGATTGTAGATTCATATATTCTAATCTCCACATACATAGGTCCATTCTCCCAAATTATTATATATATTGAAATCACATTGAACTCTATCATTTTATAATTCCTTATATATTAGATAGCTATAACCCTTTGAATACGTTGTTGTAAAAAAAACAATGAATATATTTATTTTATTTAGTTTTTTAAAAAAAAACCAAGATTATCCTAAAATCAATGTTATATTTTCTGTGATACCCATCATAGATTCAATATCGTTTTTCATAAAAAATAATAATTCCATCTTAATAAAATATTAGAAGACATAAACTGAAATACTTGGATGTAAGACTCTATTTAATTACCTCCCAATAAATTTTTTCAAATTATTCATTCAACGTATATATTTAAATTAGATACAATAAATCTATATTTTTTTCTCTAAATAGTGGACCATGATAATGATCATATCTGTTGATTTTAACTATTTTCCTAACATATTATATCTTTCGATCATCTAAATATTTACTTTCATTTCTGTATAATGGACTGAAGGAGTAGATTATACTTCATAGGTGGTAGTGGTTATTTCATGATATTGATTATATTCTTCTTATCATTAGATAACATCATATGAATCACCATGATTTTTTATATACATCTTCACATTTGAAGGGAATGTCATTAATAAAATCAGATAATTTTCTCTCACATGGGTTGTTGGAGAAGATTCTCATAGTTTCTACCATTTGATAAAATAATAATGATTTAATTAATAAACATCTCAATATTAATAGAATAAAAATTTTCTTCTTGTAATGGTTAATTAGAATATCATATCTTATGGGATCCCTTAGTATTCCATATACTTATTCTCAGCGATGCTTCCATAATCACGTATATTATTCATATTTTATCATCATGTGGTAATATTAATTTAGATATATATTATTTAAAATGGTTTATAGACATCTTGTTATTAATATAATCATATTCCCCATGAGTATCAAATGAGTTATACATTAAGGACCCATTGCAATACCCATAGTACAAGATTAGTTTATACTGAACAAACCATGTCATTGTTTTTAACCCTACATACCTCAGTTTCAAATCCACATATACCTATAATATCCATAACTGGATTTTATTTAACAAAAACTACATGCTCATATATTTTACCAAAACATTACTGTATTTCTCATAAAACTCATAACAATCAAATGGGTTTTCAAAACGTCCTCTAGTAAAAATTATTATATTTATTCAATAATTATTCTAATTAAATCTTCACTGACTCTCCCTTTTTATTAAATTATTATTACATAATATTTATGAGGTAAAAAATTATTAATGTATTCTAAAATCTCATAGGGTTATTATCGTAGTAATATCAGTTTCATACACTGGTTATTGATAATAATATAGAAGAGTTATTTATGTTTTTAATATTTATCCTTATGAAATCTCCCGACTTCTATTTAGTAAATTTAATCACCTGAGGTTATTCAGAAATTAAAAAGGTGTTCAAAAATCAAAGTATTGTAATAACGTTGAAGGATTATGATATAAGAATGAATAGTAAATTAGTAAGAATATGCATTATCATTGTATCGTAAGCATGGGATCATCAAAATAGGCATGAGGTAATCATTTAAAAATTAATTTTAATGTGCAATATTTATGAAAATTATTCATCACAACGATGTGGTTAAGACACAAATTTAGCTTTAATCAATTTAAGAATGATTCTAAAAAAATATAATATGTGCCTAAACTATGATGATACTCTTTATAAAAAATCTAGAATCATGTTCACATATAATACAAATATTTTTTTGAATTATATCATGTTTCCCAATATATTTAAGGATATATAATTCTTAGCGTTCCCTTGATATCATATAATACCCATGGTATTTTATCCCACATGTGAAGGGATCATATATAAATTGTATTGATGAAATAATCTCATTGATATTATTGGGATTCATTGATTTTTCATAAGCATAAATTGATGTATAACCATTGGATTTCATAATAGAATAATGTTGAAAATATTTTTCCCTAGAAGTTCATTATTATTATATATAAATGAAATAGTTCAAAAGGAGTAAATATGATGTTTTGGAAAATAAATCAATCATTATAAATCAATAAAATTTTCTAGTAAAAAATTTATAAGAGAAATAAGCTTATATATCTTCTAAATTAATATGGTTATAGTGGAGAAAATACATGTTCATGATATTAAAGGAATATAAAAACTGATAATAACATTAAAGAGTAGATAACCCTAAAAAAATGTTCGGTTCAAGAATAAATTTACCTAAAATTTTGATGTAATAATTTATGTATGCTTTATTCCATTATAATTATTACAATCAGTTTTATAATTATAATATTAATCATGGATTTTGTTTAAATTCATGATATCATAAGAATATCTCATCTTTTTTCAATTTTTGATTTTTTCTCCAAGGAGATTAAAACATATGTAAAATTTATCACATAATAATTGGTTATGTAATTTTAAATTTATATATAATAAATAATTAAAAGTAATTTTCTCTTAATGTGGTGTTATCTAAAGAGAGGGAAATTAAATAATTAGAGATTAAAAGTCCCCAAATAGAGAAATTGTCATAAGATGGGGACATAGAGATATGGAATATAAAGTTTTAGTAAATAGACACTTTATAGTATTTAAAAATAATTAATAGAGTATTAAATAAATACAAAATTAATTTTTTAAGGGTTTTGTTTGAGTTAAATAGTGAAAACGTTTAATAAATGTTGAAAACAAAATGAAAATATAATGAAACCACAATTTCCTCTTGATGTTGATTCTTTTCAACAACACTATAGTCTTTAGGTTCATAAAGTTGACTGACTTGAAACATATAAAAGGATTCAAAGTGGATTAATAGATTGAATATTGGTAGATATTTTTCTATATTAATTGGTAGAAGTTGACTTTAAAGGGGAGGGGATGAGAAATTTGTACTTTAGGAGAGTTGTGGTATTATACCTCGATTTTGAGGTATAACACCATTATTTATGTATTTTTTACATATGTAATGTAGTTTGGTAGTGTTTGATGGATTCAGGGAGATTTTGGATGGGTTTTGAGATTATTTTAGAGGATTTCTACCTGACCATGTTTTGAGCATAGTTAGCAAAAACAATTTTACAAAACCAGGTGACCATGCAACATGAGATAGTTTGTCTTCTCACAGTTTTCAAATGATTCGTATAACCTAATGAAAAGGTCATGAGATGTTCAGTTTGAGGAAGTAGCAGTTAAACGGTTAGTACATTGTTTGTATAAACATGCATGAAAACTTTTCACAATAATAAAAATAGTTTTTTTATCCCGGCATGGTCAAGATTTTCTCTAAACCCTTTATTCCTCATCTCACTCAATTCTCACTCTATATTTCTATTTCTCTAGGATTAGTGGGGTTGTCCCACTAATTTTTGAAAAGATTCAAAGATAATTCATGATGTTGTGAAGGATATTCCACTCTAGAATGATTCCACTCTTGATTATCAATTGGTTTTCCTTAGATCTAGTCATCTCTCTCTCTTTCTTTCTTATATATTCACATATTACATGTAGATCTGTTAGTCCAGTTACCTAAAATGTTAATGTTTGGTCTTTTTTATTATATATTAGGGGGTATAATGTCATGTTGTGGAAGTTATACCCTGATTAGTTGTGGGGTTGTGTGGTGGGTTGATTTCACCAAAACCCTAAGGTAGGAGGCTTCTCTCATGACAACATTTTTCAATAATTTGCATTTTTTTCAATTAATTTTTTTTATTTGTAATTAATTTTTATTATGATGAGTGATGTTTGTTGGAAATCCAATTTTTGATGATTTTTTTACTTTGGGGGAAAATGAATTATTTCTGTGAATTATTCTTTGTTGTTAGATTTTAAAATAACGATTTTAAAAATTGTGGAATGAATTGATTTATAAAAATGGTTTGTTAAAGCCGGTTTCAATGTAATGAGTTATTTTATTGTGATTTTATATATAATGGACAATATCCTAAGGAAATTTTTTTTTATGAAATCATTTTTAACAATATCATTGGGGTGGTGGTATTCTATATGCTTGTTTATTCCCTTCATCCATTGATTTTGTTGTATAATTATGCGTTGCTGGTGGAGATTATCACTATAAAAAGGGGATGGATTGTGGATGGAAGGGGCACTATCGACGATAAGTGGGCGTGAAGTATAACTAGATTATAAAATTAGTAAAATAACTTTTATAGGATGTTCCCCAATGGTTGTTTAAAAGTTTTGGTATGTGAAACTTTTGTGTTATTATTTACGTGTGTGTTATTATGAATGTTGAAAAACTATTGTTCTATTATGATATGGTTAAATTGATTATTTATTGTTTGTTTTAATTCCTTTATGTTGTATGGGTTGGGTGAAAAATTTCATTGTAAGGGTGTATTTGGTTTGTTGATAATTATTTCACTATTTGATGTCTTATATAAACTGGTTTATATAAATGTGATAATGAATCTATCCAAGCGGTATGTGTATGGATGCAATATGGAGAAAACCTGTGGATTATTTTTATTCACCCCCTCCATTATCACTTTATTTATTTTTCATATGTTGTGTTCTGGAGCACATGTAAGGGTAAATCATATCATTTTTGCTTTCAGATCATCAAGATGCATGGTTGTCTTGTGGTTTTGAAGTAGGGAGATTCATGTGTCTTTGTAGAGTCATGTCACATATTTATTTGGATAATATTTAGTTTTGTAATAATTAATATGATTGCATTATAGTGATTTTGATTATGTTGGTATTTTGTTTTTTCTTTATGGTGAATCATTGTTAACATTCATTATTTATTAATCGTGGGGCATCACAATGTTTGTTGGGATGGTTGATTTTTATGTTAATGTCACCTAATTTCAAGTAGCATCTATCTACCTTCCGAAGCCATTGGGAGAGGGTAAAGACATTATAATTTTTAAATGTTTTTCGGTCCTTGACATTCATGTGAATGTAGTTGTTTAGTTCATTGAAAATAGCTACTAGTCTTTGCGTTGACATGAATTGTGGGTCTATTCCTCTTGTTGGAATATTATAAAGGAGTAGGATTGTCATAACATTAAATGTATATAATAAAAGGTCATAGATAATGATTTTTTGTTGAACATCATGTTACCAAGGGGTTGTGTACATATGTTTTTTGGAGACATTTAAAAGCATTGGAAATCACATTATCGTGGTTGTAGCCAATGAGAGGAGCATTGAATGCATTTTAAAATTACATCTGGAATGGATGAATATTTCATTTTCCAAATTATTTATGTCTTTCTACAGATATATGCATTGGTGATAAATTTGGAAATTTTTTACAAATGTACTGATTTGAAATGGGTAATGTTGTGTTATTTTGAAAAATTATCAATTTTAAAAACATTGTGGATATATCAAAATTGGTGAAACATGGAAATATGAATTTGTGGAAATCCAGGTTTTGATAATTACATTGTAATTAAAAATGAAATAAAAAAACGTGACTTGTTAAGGGTGTGAGTCATATTGTTGTTTTTGTGTTCATAGAAATGGAACCTGGTATGTGTTGTAGAGTCCTAACAGAGGAGGGTGCCAAAAATGATGTTTTACATGAGCCCCAGGAGAACCGGAAATTAGGCAAAAGTATCATGAAAAAATAAAAAGTTTTCAAAAGTGGGAATAAAACATATGAGCTAGAGCATATTGGTCATGTAGTAAAAAATGAGTAATATAATCTTCACATTTTTTAGGGGTGATTTGGAACCAAAAATGGTGGATCTCAGGTTTAAAAGAATGAATAAGATATTTGAATTATTGGGAACATTGATGGAGGTGATATTAATGATAGAAACACATGTGTAAGACGATCATTATATTCAATGGCGTGAGTTGGCAGTCAATGCTAGAATGGACCAAGGGAATATATTGGAGGGTTTTGGTGAATTTTTTAATAAAAAATTCAAAACTCACACATTCAAAATTTATCCAATAATAAATTTATTTCAAATAAATAAATAGATCCTAATGGTATGAGAATATGAGGTTATGTTTATGAACATAGTACAGTTTTCACCCAATGTGGTAGGTTGTACATGATTCAAGGTATGAACTTTTAATGCTTGGTTGATGTAGGAAATTCATAATTAAATATGGTTACTCTGTATAAGAGATTAAATGGAAATGGAGAATAGAAAAATATTATATGGACATGATATATTAAGGGATACAATAAGGAGAAGAATATTGTTACCTATGGGGAATTTTTCTAACTCTAATGATGGTTTCATGAAGAACAGGGACACACATTTCTAGTGTGTATGTATGGATTATAATAATATTAAGATATCACTATTTCTTCCTCCTATGCTTCAGTGGAAGAGAAGATGTTTTCATTGTGGTTCAACCTTCCATGTGAAATAAGAGATTATAAAACAACCTCAAGCATGATAGAACTATAAGAATAAGGGTAATCTTCTGCTATATTATATTAATACTCTGAGGTCTCTTGTTCATGACACTCTTTAGGGGTCATATGTGTCCTATTACTTGATTAGAAAACTCTAACATCATACCCCATGTAGACAAAGTAAGGTTAGTCACAATGATTCAAAGAACACCAAGACCACTCAGTAAGGAAATAAAGAGAAAAGTGTGGCATGAAAGAAGTTATTTGGAGTTGAGAACATTGTAATGGATGATCATTTAGGACCATCCACAGTGCGAGGTATGATTCATTTAAATTTCACTATGAGGAATGTTTTTTATACATGTTTATTTAATTATTTTATTTCCTCTCATGCTATTAGATTGATGGTTTTTACTGTGGAACAAATTTCTTCTATTTTAAAACATCAAACACCACTAGGTCAAAGAGAGTGTTGAGAATTTCTATTTAGAGCGTGTTTTAATGTTTTGAATGGGGTTAAGGTGATGTGTGATTTCACAGTGATTGAAGTGTATTTTTATGATATATCTATGGGAATGGAAATGTTGGAAATGTTTAGGTCCCATATTGAATATTGTGCACGAACTGTTAGTTTCATGATGAATGATAATGTCAAACTTCTCCTTAGTAGAGAGAAAAATGAAAAGCTACGGGAAACATGAATGATTGCACAATAAATTTGCATGATCCCATACTAGTTAGTTGTGTTCTCATTGACATCAATGTAAGGAGATCAACATAGAATCAATCTAATGTGTTCTGATAATTTTTTGGATGTCACTCTCAATGAAATAATTAACTTACCACTCAAGAGAGAAGTGTAGTTTACAATTTGACTCTTATGGGGACAAGTCCCCCAACTCTCATGTCTTTCCAAATGCCACCCAAAAAATTGTGTTAATTGAAATATAGGTAGGAGGATTTATTAAATAATGGATTTATCCACCCTAAAAAATTTACAGGGGAATTATTGGTCTTTTATGTTAATAAGGTAGATGGAACTCTGTATCTGTGTGATTATTATCCTAGGAAATATCAAGTTATAATAATGATCATATATAAACATCCCTTCATTAATGATTTATTTTATTTGTGAAGGGGATATCAGTGGTTCTCCAAGAATGAATTGCGGTTAGAAAATCATCATTTTTTATTGTGGAAAGATGATATTCTAGAAATAATATTCAAAAGTATTTATGGTCATTACAAAAATGGGGTTATTCCCTTTGGTATGACGAATGCACTCGTGGTGTTCATGGAATTAATGAATCTGATATATTTGAGATATCATGATTCATTTTTTTTGGAATTTTGTATTATATATTTGTGGATTCTACGACAAATGAGAAGTATGAGAAGAACTTGATGATATTTTCTCGTATCATGAGAATTCAACTATTTTATGAAAAATTGTCAAAATTTTATTTCTAGATATAAGATGATTGTTTCCTTGGCCATGGTATTTCTGAGAAGGGTGTTTCTGTTGATCTAGAAAATATATAAGTTGTTACCTTGTGGAAACAGACCAATAACTATTTTTGAGATACATATCATCTTTGGTCTAGCTTTAAATTATCGATGTTTTGTCCATTATTTATCATAATATTCTTAAGTGATTATATCTTTGAAAATGAAGAATGTTAAATTTCAATGGAATGATCAGTGTAAAAAATATTTGAAGAGCACAGTAACCATCACACCTCAACACCAATATTGGTTCTTCCAGATCTAGGAAAATGGTACGTGGTGTATTGTGATGATTTGGGATTAGGATTTAGATTGTTATCATTAAAGGGGTCATGTTGTATTATATGGCACATGAATGGTTAGGTTATATCAAAATAACTACCCAATTCATGATTTTGAGTGGGTGATGGTGGTTCATGTTATAAAAATGCAGAATCATTTTCTCATCATTGATACATTTATAGTGCTTAATGATCATAATAATTCAATGAATATTTTCTCACCATCATATTTGGAATTGTGGAAATGGATATTGATGAAATATATCTATATTTTTGAAATTGACTCTATGTACAAACTAGGTAATGGTAATCTATTTCCTGATGGATTATATAAGAAATAATATTATCATGTTGTGAAGAATGCATCAGATCCATTGCAGTTGATATCCATCATAATGGTCATGTGGATGGAATTTGAGGATCGCGATGACAGAGTAGTTTTATTTTTAGATTTTTTGGTGTCTGGCATGGTTCATTTTTTGATGGAGTCACCATTGTATGATTCCACAATTATGGTGATGAGGTCGAAACTCAGTGGAGAGAGACTAATGAGGGCATGATAATGAATGGGCATTTGGTTTTTTGTTTTCAAAATCAAATGGATGTATCATATGCTTCTTTAAAGGAAACTTATTAGAAATTATAATCATTCTTATGGGATTTACATCTATGAATTCATAAAAATTATAAGGATTTGAAAGAACATCTTTTGTGGGTTGGTTTGAAATGGATGGTAGCATAGTTTTTATTGAGGTGTTTGATTTGTCAGTCAGCCATGGTAAAGAACCAGTAGGTGACATGAATTTTTCAATCTATACCTATACATGTCTATAAGTGGGAATATAAAGTGATATATTTTTTATAGGTCTCCCAAGAATAGTGTGAAAGAATGATTTCATATGAGTGATAGTCGATCCTATAAAATATTCAGTCCATTCCATCACTATTTTTGAATCTCATACGATGGGGGATCTATCAAAAATATGTATCCATGAGGTTTTACAGAGGATTGATGTTATTTTATTGATTATATTATAAATAGACCCAAGGTTCTAATATCATTTCATGAAATCCTTTTAGTAAGCGATTGGGACACAATTAAAAATGAAAAAACGTATCATCAAATGTTGTATGGGAAATCTGAGTGAATGATAAAAATGTTAGAAGACATGTTATGGTCTTGTGTGATGTATTTTTGAGGCTCTTAAGATGAGAAAATTTTGTTAGTGGATTTCTCCAAAAATAACCATTGTTAGGTCTCAATACGTATGGCTTCATTTGAAGCATAATATCGGCATATGTGTTGTTCTTCACTTTACTCATAGAAAATGGGTGAGACCTTGATGGTTGGACCAAGACAGGTCCATGAGACTATAGAGAGATCATGTTGATCTGGAATATAATTTATATAGATTAGAGTAATCAAAATTAATAAGTTGACCAATGTCGATTTTCTTTTTCATTCAAGGTCGGTGATCATGGGTTTTTAAGAATCCCTCCATGGTTTTGACATCATTCGGTAGGTAAACATGGTTTTTTTCTCCAAGGTATATTAAGACATTGGATAAACATTTTTTGGTTGGAGAGGCAACATGTAGGTTTCCTTTTCCCCCATAGTTCAATGTAGTGCACAATTTTTTCTATGATTCTTAGATGAAGAAGTATCTATTAAATCTTGACCATTTGATTCCATGGGATCATATTGTTCTTGAGAAAGGTTATCCTTTAGTGCACCTCCCAGTAAAGAATATGTATATGGGAGATAAATTCATTAAAGATAAAATACTTTTCCTTGTTTCGTTTTTGTAGTAGAATAGTCAGATTTCATTGGAGGCATGGTGGTAGGAGAAGGTGATGGATGAGAAACAATATGGCCTAATTTAGAAAAGTGATGGTTGTCTAATTCTTATGACATAAAGCCCAATTTTTCAGATAATTTAATACCCCTAGTTTGAGATGTGAAGCCCTTTTTATGTCTTTTTTATTATTTTTATTTTTTGTCTATAGTTTGAATGTTTTTTAGAGAGTTTGGATTGGTTTTGAGAAAGTATTAAAGGCTTTTTAATGGATTATAGTTTGAGCATAGTTAGAGGAAACTGTGTAACAAACACAGGAAACCATGTAACATGATACAACAAGCCTTCACACAATTTGTGCAATTTTATTTTATATGAGCGAAGTTCCCTTCGAGGATGTAGCAGTTACATGGTCAGTGAATGGTTTTTCTAGTGGTTCGAGCTAAACGTGTGCAACAAGAAAAATATGGGGTTTTATTACTTTCGTCATTAGGATTTTCCCAAATCCTAGAATTAATCCACCCACTCAAGCTTTTGTTTTGGATTTTTGGTTATAAAGGGTTAGAGTGACTCTCTCACCCATTACATAAATTATTTTATTTTTTTCGCGGTGTGGTGAAGATGATTCTTCTTCAATAATTCTCCACTTTCGATTCTCTATTGGTTTTCCTTAAATCTAGTTCTACCTCTCTCTCGGGTTCCTAGATCTACAGCTATTTCATATAGATGTAGGAGTCTATTGTTCTAAAATGATAATTAATGGGGTTTTTTAGGATAATGAGGGAGATCTAAGGTGTTGTTGTGGATGTTCAACCAAGATTCCTTGTGCATTTGTGCGGTAGGTCGATTTCAGAAAAACCGTAAGGTATGAGGCCTCTCTCAAGACAATATTTTTCTAGAACTAGATACCATAATTTCAATAAATTCGTTATTTATGAAATTAATTGTTATTATGATATGGGAATCTTGTTGGTAATACATTTTGTGATGATTTATGGATTTTGGGGAAAACATATTATTGTTGTTACATGTTCTTTGTTATTATATTTTAAAATGTTGATTTTAAATTCATAGGCTTGGGTCGATTTTAAAAAATGGTTATTGATTTTGTTTTTTAATAAAAGAATTAGTTTTATTGAGATGTAATATGTCATAGATGATGTCCTATGTTATTTTATGGTTTTTAAATTGTTGTTTCTATAATTTTGTGGCATTGGTATGTTATATTCTTGTCTTTTTGGATTGAATCATTGATATAGTGGTGGAATGATTAGAAGTTTTCGGGAAGTACCTCTATATAATGTTGATGTATAGTTGATGGATGGGCCACCATCATAGATAAGTGGGAGTGATGTACCAGTAGATAATAAAAGTATTAAATTGACATGGAAGGGATGTTACACCATGTTTTTTACTGATTGGGGTATGTGAAATTTTATAGGTAAGATTTATTTGTGTGTTGCTATGAAAGGAGGAACGTATTGTGCTATAATTGGATGGTAAAATTTGTTCTGTATTGTCTGATGGCCTTCTCTGGTGTTTTATGGTTTTGGTAAAAAATGAACTGGTAAGGGTGTGTTTGGCTTGTTAGTTATTGGTTCAATATTCTATGAATTTTATAAATTATTTTACAACAATGTTCTAACTACTATATCCTAGTTTCGTGTATAAGGAATTAATTTGGGGAAAACCTAATGAGTATTTGTAGTCACCCCCAGTTTGGATCTTTGGTTTTTTGTAGATGTTGTTTTCAAGACATAGGTGATGGTAATGCATCTTATTTTTCTAGTTGAAGAACATGATTCATGGTGGTCTTGTGGTGTTGAAGCATGATGTTTTGTGTTGAGCTATAGAGTCATGTCATATTTTCTTTGGGTTTCTGATTAGTCTACATATTACTACTATAATTTTTGACTAATGCATATGTCTGTTTTGGTATATTGGGTTTTCTTCTAGTGAAACATTATTAACATGAATTATTTAGTAATCATGGGGTATTGAACATTTGGTTGGTTTTTTGATATCTAAGGGAATATTGTTTCCTAATTATTATTGAAACCCTCATGATTTTCTTCATACCATTGGAGTTTTAGTAAAACCACCTAAGGAAAATTAGAATTTCTCCTCCATCCCAAGGCAATGAGGATGGGCCATTATGTTAAAAGTGGTATCAGTTTGTTCGGTCCATGACATTCAAGTGAATATAGTTGTTTGGACATTTCACATCTGTTATTGGTCTCAATGTTCAACATCCTTAGTTTTTCATTCCATGAGTGGGTATAGTAGAAAAGAGTAGGATTTCAGGAACCTTAAAAGTATATCATTAAATTCATAGCTAACACTTTTATGCTGAAATTCACGTTACTAATGATTTTGGTACAAATGTGTTTTGGAGGCACTTATAGGAAGAGAAAATTCCAATGTCATGGGTGTAGAACACGAGAGGAGCCTCAAATATATGGTAGAAATGACATCCCATGAAAATGAATATTTACATTTCATAATGATTTTTGTTGTTATATGGACATAGGGATTTGTGAAAAAATTTGGAAATTATTTTTTAATGTGTGGATCTAAATTGTGGATATTTATGTTATTTTAAAACTATGTCAATATTTCAAAGTATAGTGTATTTATGAACAGTGTTTAAAGTTGGGAAATGTGAATTTCTGTAAATCCTTATTGTGGTAGTTGTAATGATATTGAATTATAAATGGTAAAACTATTTTTGATACGGTAGTAAGACTTATGGTTGTTTAGTGTTGATCGAAATGGAACTAGGTAGGAATTATAGAGTCCAAATAGAGGGGGATTCCAAAATGGTCGTTTCACATAACCCTAGGTGAACCAGCAGTTATTACAGAGTATAGATCATGATTTCCAGGCTGTGTAAAGTGGGAATATGCTAGATGTGAAAAATAATTTGGATCATTGGGTTCAGCTTCAAAAGTAGAACACACCCATATTTAGTGGTGATTTGGAACAAAAAATTGGATTCATTGTTTAATATAATGAATATGATATTTAAATTTTTGGGAACACTAGGGGAGCTGAATGTCAACATACCAACATACATGTTCGAAGAAAACTTCCATCAATTTTGGAAATTGGGAGTCCAATATGGAACAGACTACAGGATTACATGGGGCTGTTTTGATGATTATTTTAACAAATAGTTCTACCATCATATGATAAGATTTTATTCCACAACATATTTCTTTCTTTTAAATTATGAGAAGCTATTGGTATAGGAATATGAGGCTAGCTTTATGAACATATATCAGTTTTCACCCAATGTGGTGGGTAGTAAATCATTGAAGTCGCCAATTTTTTATGGTATGGGTGAATTATGTAATTCCTTCTAAAATAGTTGTACTATGAATATGCGATTACATAGAAATGGTGAATAGAGAAATAATTTTTGAAAGGAAGATCATCAGTGCTATATGTTGGTGATGTATGCAGGTACCCATAGAGAATAGTGAGAACTCTATCACATGGTTCAAGTAGTAGAAGGATACATATATCCAGGGTGGTAGTATGACTTAGAATTTGAAGATATGCTTACTGAAACTTCTTCCAAATTCGTAGAGTATGCCATGATTTTTTCAGGGAGGTTATATGGGCCACAACAAGTGATATTTTACATAAAAATTTTGATCATGTCATAATGTTATGTATATGGGTCATCATCAGTATTATTGTCATAATTCTCTAAGAAAAAATGTTCTTGACACACCTCATGGGTTGCAAGTGTCCTATGAATTGATAAGATGAGGGAAGGAGTCTACCACTCATCGGAGGTATAATGTTTGTCATGGAGATTCAAAGAACATCACAACCCCTCAGTAGTGAATTGTAGAGAAGAAGCTAGATAGAAAGAAGTAGTTTTAACCTGAGAAAATTTTTATGTAGTATCAGTTCGGACCATCCACAGTGTGATGTACTATTCATTTAAATTACAGTTCGATGCATTAATTTTTTGATACAGGTGCTTTGAATTATACTACTTCTTATAGTGTTTTTTGTGTTTTGGGATTAACTGTGTAAATTATTCCTTTACTTTTAAAAGAAGAAAATCATATTGGTCAAAGATATTGTCAATAATTTCAATGTAGAGCATGAAATATTGTTTTGGATGGTGTTTAATTGATGTCATATTTTTCTATTCTTGGGTTGTACTGTTTATATATAATCATGGGAATGGATAGGTCGAAAATGATTATGGTCCACATCGACTATTATGCATGAACAATTAGTTTCACAATGAACCATTATGTAGAACATCTCATTAGAGCTGAGAAGAATAAAAAGATTGATGCAATATGATTGTTCGCGCTATCTATTGGCATGATCTCATATCAGTCAGTCATGTAATTGTTGTAATAAATGTTTTTTTCATCAAATAACCATTCCAAAAAATTTTGATCCATTATTTGATGTCATCCCTATAGAATTCTCTAGGTTTACACCCATGAGAGATATAGAGTTTACGATTGATCTCTTTACAGGGACTGGCCTTATCTCAAATTCATCTATCTAGATGGCTCCAATAGAATTGATGTAATTGAATGTGTAGTCCGAGTAGTTTGAAAAAAAATCCATCCACCCTAGCATGTCTTTGTGGGTGGTGCCTATCTTTTTTGTTAAAAAGGTAGATGAAACTCTATAGATGTGTGTTTATTTTCATAGGCTAAATCAAGTTATGATAATGAACAAATATCAACATACAAGGATTGATGATTTATTCAATCATTTTAGAGGATCCCATTGTTTCTCTAGGACTATCTTGTTGTCAGGATATCATCAATTGTGAGTGTAGAAGAAGTAAATTATGAAAACAACCTTCAGAAGTAGTTATGGCCATTACGAGTTTGTGATTATTCCCTTTGGTCTGAAGAATGTACTAGTGGTGTTCTTAGAATTGTTGAATCAAATATTTTAGAGATATATGGATTTTTTTGTTTTGGTATTTGTTGATGAAATATTGGTATATTTTAGGATAAGGGAAGTGAATGAATAGAACTTTGAGATAGTGTTGCAAATCATTTGAGATAATCAGGTGTATTCCATGTTTTTGAAGTGTGATATTTGTATACAGTATGTTCATATCACTACCCATATTATTTCTGATATGGGTGTTTTAGTTGAACTAGGAAATATAGAGATTGTTATCTCGTGGAAACCACTAATTCTTATATATATATATATCATCTTTTGTATAATTGTCTATTATTGACATTATATTCTTGTATTATTAGGATTTGACTCACCGATTAAATATTTTACAAGGAATAATGTTCAATTTCAATGCAATTAGTCGTGTCAAAAATAATTTGAAGATCTTATGGATTTCCTAAAATCACCACCAATCATGGATTATTCAGAACTATGAAAAGTGATTATGGTGTATTGTGATGCATCGTGATCAGGGTATGGGTGTGTTCTCATGAAAGGGGATCATATTTATCATATGGATCAAAAAATTGAGGTTTTAGGGGAAGAACTACCGAACACATGATTGGGTGTTGGAAGGATAGGTTCAACTTTGGAAATGTGGCGTCATTATCTCTTCGGTGATAAATTCATGGTGTTCACTGATCATACAAGATTAGAGCATATTTTCTCCAACTGAAATTTTTACATGAGAGAATGGAGGTGGATATAGTGTCTCTAGATGGTTGATTATGTTAGGATTTACACAACCGGTAATGGAAATTTTGTGGTGGATGGATTAAGTAGGAAATCATATGATTAATTCGTGAAATAGGCATCAGATATGTTGTTTTTTTTATCAGTAATAGATTCCATGTGGTCATAATTTTTTTAGAGGGGTGATAGGGTTGTTTTATTTCTAGTTTCATTAATTCCTGACATGGTTGGTTTGGTTAAGGAGGAACTAGTTTCTACACCCATGTGTATGGTGATGTGGTTGAAACTCAACAGTGGGGAGACCATTGAGTGATGGAAACAAAATAGGTATTCAATTTTTTCTTTTCAAAATTAGATGTTTATACCAGTGTATTTTTTGGAAGATATTATAAGTTATAATCATCATTCCAATTGGGTTTTCCATCTTGGAATTAAAAAAATGTATAAGTAATTTAAAGCACTGTTTTTTTGGTTATGTAGAGAAAAGAAAGTGGATGAGTCTTTATTGATGTGTTTTAATTGTATTCAAGTCAAGGGAGAGCATCGTTGGCCCATAAGAATGTTTTTATAAATTACTATCCTTATTTGGAAGTGGTAATATATAGTGATGTATTTTTTATAGGTCTTCCATGTATGGTCTGAAAGCATGATTCATATGGGTGATAGTGGATCGTCTCCAAAATTCAACCCATTTCATCCCTATTCATGAATTATATATGGTGGTGGATATATAAAAAATTTATTTGTGGGGTGGTAAATAGAAATAGCCTTCTAGTTTATATTTTATAAGATATATATCCATGGTTGGTATCTCATTTATGTAAATCTTTAATGTAATCCCTTTAAACGATATTGAAAAAAAGCATATCGTACCATCCACGGTCTGATGTGAAATCTAATTGACTGATGAAAAAGTTAGATGATATACTATAGACTTATATGATGAATTTTTTTTGGTCTAGGAAGGATCACATGTTGGGATTGGAGTTTTCATACTATAAATGTTTTCACGGCTCGATAAAAATGGCTCAATTGGATGCATTGTATGGGTTTTTGTGTCGTTGTCTAATTTGTTGTGTGGAAATTTGGGAAACCTAGATGGTTGGACAAGGCCTTATCTAATAGACTCTTGAAAATATCATGATGACATAGAAGATAATTGTGACATATCAAAGTCTTCAAAACATGTATGTGGACTACCATTAACCACCATTGTCCTCTGAGTTAGGTGATCATCTGTTTTTAAGAATCTCACCAAGGCATGGACGTCATCGGTTTGGGAACAAGGGTATGTTATCTCAAAGTTAAAATAGCCCTTCTGAAATAAATGATCAGGTTGGAGAGATGGAAAATAGTTTGTCTTTTACACCATATTTCAAGATGGGGCACAATATATTCCATGTTTCTTAGTTGAAGAAGTATCAACATGATCCTAACCATGTGATTCGAGGGGATCACATTGATCTAGCGCCAGAGACATCAAAAGTGTACATGTTAATTGAGATCATGGATAGGAAAGAGAATGTCATTCATTGTAAATGAATTAGTGTAACTCAGTTTTTGTGGTATCTAGGTATGATTCGAGAGGATACAAGGGAGTGGGATAACGATATGGATGAGCTGTGGCCCATGAACTTTTGGAAAAGCGATTGTTCTCTACATTCTATGGATGGTAAGAACACTGATGGGTAGAATTCAGTACCCCTGATTTGAGTTATATAACCCTTTCATTTTCATTTTTTATTATGTAATGTGGTTGAGTTGATTTTTGTGGAGTTTTAGGGAGTTTTAAAAGGGTTTGAGAATGTTTTAGAGGCTTCTTATCGGATCACAGTTTTAGCAAAGTTTGGTGAAACTATGTAAAAAACCCTTGTAAATGTGAACAATGAGTATGTGGGGCTTTGCACAATTTGTGCATGGTTTATATAATAAGGTGAGGAGGCTATGAAATGTTCCCTCATAGGCAGTAGCAGTTAAAAACATAGTGCACCAGTTATCTGACCTTACAATATAATCGTGCACAATAATAAAAATTAGGATTTTCTAATCCAAGATTTGTTGTGATTTTTCCTAAACACCCATTTTACCTCTAACATTAATGATACTCATTTTTTTGGTTCTCTAGGGTTATAGAGTCTCTTCATCCCATTTTAGAAAAGATCAGATGTGTCTTGGAAGAGTGATTATGGTGATTCATATCATGTAAGTCTCCACACTTGATTCTCTCTTGGAATTCCTTATATCTTGTTCTCCCACTCTCTTGGTTTCTGAGATAAACACAAATTTCATGATGATAATGGGGGATGGTTCCTAAAATGTTATTATTTGGTCTTGTTGATGATTTGGAAGGTGATCTAAGGAGGAATTGTGGTTGTTTTACCTAGATTCGGTGTGGGGTTTTGTGGTGGGTCTATTTCACTAAAACCCTAATGTTGGATTCTTCTCTCTCAACTCCATTTTTCTATTACTTGAATATTTTTTAAAAATAATTTGTTATTCTTGAAATTAATTATGATTATCATGTTCAAATATAATTAGAAATACATTTACTAATTAATTTTTTATTTCAGGGAAAAGGGTATTTTTCAGTGAAATGTTCTCTATTTTTTTATTTTAAAATGATGATATCAAAACTGGTGGCTTGGGATGATTTATGAAATGGAATGGGAATTTTTATTTCACTAAAATAATTTTTTATAGCGATGTAATATATAATGTATGATGACATGAGCTATTTTTTATAATGAAATCATTTCCTAATTAATGTTGTATCCATTTTATTTTATATGCTTGTCTATTAGCTGAAACAATGGATTCTATGGTGGAATGAAAGGAATTTGGTTGGGAGAAGCACTATTAAAAGGGGATATATAGTGTATGGAATTGAAAACATCAAATATAAGTGGGCGTAATATAAGAAAATATTGTAAATGTAGTAAATAGACACAGATGGGAAGTTCCCCCGGTGTTGTTTACCTGTTAGGGCGTCAGAAATCTATAGTTATGCATTGTTTATGTGTTTTTATTAAAGGTGGAAACAATTGTGCAATTATGCATTGGTAAAATCAATTATGTATTTTTTAGCCATCCCTTTTTTAGATTGTTTGGGTTAAAATTTTCATTGTAAGTGTGTGTTTTTCATATAATTAATTGTTGGATTATTTGATGTTTTATATA
The DNA here is from genome assembly GCA_963277665.1 of Viscum album. NCBI lineage: Eukaryota > Viridiplantae > Streptophyta > Magnoliopsida > Santalales > Viscaceae > Viscum > Viscum album. The sequence goes on from OY728146.1 coordinate 554,685,588, forward strand.
AACTATATAATATAAATGTGCTGATGGATCTATCCTAGTGGTGTGTGAATAGATGTACATTGGGGACAACCTACGGACTATTGGAACTCATTCCAAAATTTACACTTTGGTTATTTTGGAAATATATTTTTCTTGTACAAAGGTAAGGGTAATTCATCTCATTTTGCTAGTTGATTTTCATGATGCTTCATGGTCCTATGGTGATTGGAGAAGGGAGATTGATGTGATGCTATGGTGTCATGTCATGGTTTTAATGTGATAATATTTTGGTATCATCTTATTACTCTAATTATTCCATAATGTGTTTGGTTTGGTTGTTGTTTTGGTTTTTCTAGTTGTGATATTTTGATAATAGACACTATTTAGTAATCTTGTAGTTTTTGGAATGATTATTTAGATTATTGATTTATTTGGTAAATTAATTACCCAATTATTAGTGAATCCCTCTACATTTATTTTTAGATTTCGGAATATTGAGAACATCACCTAAGGCCATGTGGAATCTCGTTTCTTTCCCATGCAAATGAGGAAGGGGTGGGACATTACATGCAATTTCGTGTTAAAATAGTGAATAAAATATGATTTTCTATAAAAAATATTTTTATATGGATATTCATGAAATTTTATATTTTATCTAAGTTAAATAAATTTACCTTTTTAAAAATCAAATATTTTCATATATGATTTATATATTTATTAAAAATTAGGGTTCAAGATAAAAATATATATTTCAATGAAATACTTGGTTATTATCTACAATAGAAAATAGTTTTTATGATTGGAAGTTGAATTAATGAATTAATTTACATTAAAAACGTGTTTTGTAGTAAATTTCATTAAAATATTACTTATGTACTATGTGATGAATGAAAAAAATTTATACATACAAGTTAAAAAAATATGTTTGTACTATTCAAGTTAATATTGATGATTTCAAAACAATTTACCAATATTTCATCCTTATAATATTTGAAAGAGGTGATTTAAAGAATGAAATAAATTTTAGCTTAAAAATTTTATAACATATGTAATTTTAATAATTAATTTAATATATGTTTTTTAACAAATACATTGGAACCCAATTTTTTGAAATTGTTCAAACATTTTCATTGAGATTACATTCAAGAAATTTATTTTATAGAATCAAAATATTTTTCTTTTCTTAAAATATTCAAGATATATATAATTTATATTACATATATGTTTTTTACCTATTACAATTCCAATATTATAGTTTCTATGCCAAAAGGACGGGTAAAAATTTCATACCATCATAATTTTCTCTTATAAGTACAACATCATTCATTCAGACACAATTCACTATAACTGAACTCATGGTTATATATTTCCATTTTTAAAATGTTTAATGGTTTATTAATATTATGTTTCATTTCTATAGTATTTTTCGTAGATGAGATAATTTTATCATATTCATATGATCTAAATTTTCCCATTCTAGTATTTTAGTTCCATATGTTTTATCTCATTATATTAGATATACTTTCATCAATGTAGTTTTTTAAAAAATTTGCACATAATATTTAATGAAATGAAGTAGTGTTATTTTTTCTATTTGTTATTTGGGTATAATACATTTTAATTTAATATTACACGAATTTATTCCTCATATATATGTCATTTATATTATCTATATTATTACAGATAGAAGAAGGGATATAAAATTATATACATATGAAATGACATTACATTTATGATAAAAAAAATCCATTACAAGGGTATTAAAAAAATAAATCATGTGTTTAATATACAACATATTTTGAAAAAAAATTATGATGAAAAAATATTCAGTGTGAGTCATGATTTATTTAGCATGGGCTCCAAACATCTTTGATAATAAAATTATGTTTAATAAAAAACCTCCAAATGAAACATTTTCATTAATACTAAATTCTATAAGGTATATTTAATATCATATTTTTTTTTATAAAATTGGACTCTCTTAAGGTAGTAATATGAGGTTGTTCAATGGATTTCACTAAAACATCCATGATATATGAACCCAACTCAAATGTTTTATAAAATAGATGTATAATCTCCATAATTATATATATATATATATATATATATATAAAATTTTAAGATAATGTTTAGAGATCAATTGATTTTCCAAAAATAATCATATATTACTTAATGTTTAAAGATATAATCATTTATGGTTGTCAACTGCTATATGTTCATTTAATGTTTATATAACACATAAAATATAAAATAATATGTAGATATAAAAGATTCAAAAATATTAAAATTATATATTAAACACATATTTAATGTCATAAATTTTTCGATGACATGAAAAATATAATGTGACATTCATAGAGGTGGTAGTCTGCACATACACCTGACAGGATCATAATTTTTTATATACTTTGTGGAATGTATACATGTTCTGAGGATGGTGTTTCTTTTTTTGCCAATAATGTGTCAACATGGGTATCAAAAGATAATGATTGATGTATATATGATGATTAATGTGTTGATTCTTAATTTAATGTTGTTGAATTAATAAAGAGGACACTTTAATTATGATGAAATTGTTCCACAACTAATGGCACATGGAAAATTAATATTTTATAATTGATGTCATGCTTTAATATTCCCCCATAAACAAATGAGATGATTGCTGAACTGGTTATATGTTCAAATACATGTGTCAACAAATGACAATGTTCCAAAATTTAAAGGAAGTGAAATAATTGATTTCATGATGTATTTGATAGATCCATCCAATATCTTCTAATTGGATTATGTTGGTGAACAAAAGAATATGATTGGTTGTGATGATCTTCAAGGATAAAGACATGTGTTATGAATAACTCATTTATTACTATAATGATTCCATGAATTTTGATTCAATTCATGAGGATTTGAAGAATTCCACAATTCATGGATGGATGATGAAAGTTCATTTATGTGCTTTGGGATTGATGTTCCAAAAAGAAATTGATGTCGTGGAAGATAGATAGAGTGGTTAAAGGGTTTGGAATTTGAGGATGTGTCCATGCAAGAATTAATCTGGTGGCTCTTCATGATTCAATTTATGCGGTAAACATTAATTTTATTCACAGAATAATTTTAATGGGGTTACATAAAAAAATAGGACACCCATGTAGGTTGACTAGAGGCCACAACCACAAGGCTCATGTGGGACACAGGGTTGACCGTGCCCATGGGAGGCCAGCCGGGTTTTCTCAAAAGAGGCATGAGCAGGCCATGTATAATCCTACTACATACATTGGAGGAACAAACACATCATTCATCGATTCGGGGTGGTATGTAGGAAGGTAGCACAAGTTGGGAACATAGCACACACACAAGAATAATATGGTACCAGGCAGTACCGTGGAGGGAGGCGGAGTAATTTAGTAATGGGTAACAGTGACATGATTCATAAACTAAAGGCATCCAGTTTATCTATTTCGATGTATGTAATGTTTTAAAAAACATGGAATAAATCCCCACTGTCCATATAATCTCATGAGAGATTGTGTTCACATGCTCCATCTCACATCCCGTGAACTAATCCGGGTTGTTCGTTGCTGATATAGTGGGTTTGGTGAAACCAAGCTGTCTTATTCAACCTCCAAGCCACCCAATTCTATTTTACAACCAGAGGACATTTTCAAATCTCAGATCTCACTTACAGATTCCATTTATACTTGAGTTAAATATATGAGCATCTTTTGGATGTCAGAAAACAAATCATTCCATTTTAGGTGCATGCATGAAATTTACATGAAGAAAGACCATGGCCTGGGGAAAACATAGTTTCTGGAGGCTTTATTATCTCTATATGATGATTTTCAGGTATTCCAAAATGTATGCATGTGAGGATCATTCCAAAATAAAGGAGTTGGTGTCTCAAATAAATATCCCATTATATTTTCATATCATATTTGGGTTTGAAAAAATTCCAATGTCGAAGATCTCATGCATTCAAATCATTGATACTCCAAGCATACCAAAATAAATTTTAACATGAATATTCATCTATAAATGGATAATCCTTGTGATATAATAGGCTAATTACATTTAAATTTTAGAGATCTCTAATTTATCTAAAGAAACAGGGCCACCCCGAACTCCTATGGTTTGGGAGAGGAAGTGTTTTCAGTGCCACTCTACTATGAAATGGATAATAAATATCATGCAAATAGTAGAAAAGTTCTACTAATAATTGATTCTAAACTTGAGAAGAAAGAACATATAAGTATGAAAGTGGAAGGTTACCAAGAACCCTTGTTGTGTGTTTAATGAAGAAGTTCACACTTGAACTCAATCGGTACTACTATACCCTTTTTCCTCTTTTTGAATACAGAACCAAAATCAATTATTGGTTCTATGAATAATAAATGCACATACGGTAATATAGTGATATGTGGAGTTCTCTTCTAACACAATGAAGAGTACACTTTAGTTTGAACCTTTAATATACACTATTTGTAGGGGTTCATTTCTAAAGAATAAAGAGATTCCATGAAGGAAGAAGAATGTTCTGTCAGGCATTGAGAATATTCACTCATGTTATTTTATTTAAAAAAAACCCAAGGCATCTTTTTTTCACAAAAGTGAATATAGGTTTCATATTTAATTCACATGCATACATGTGCCTGTGTTGAGACTATCTTCATTCTATTAAAAAATGATACAGTGTGTCTACACATGTGAAGAAGGAGGAGGAAGAATGAATAGGAATGAAAAAATACATAACCTAAACTAAATACCAATTTCATGTGTGTATGTGTGTAAAATAACTAATGAATAATAAATTTTTTGTGTGAATATTGAGTGAATAATATAATTAGATAGTGAATGTGAAAAATAATGAGAAACACTCATTGATCCAATCCAATTTAAAATGAATAATGTGGGTTAAAAATTACAGGAAATATGTTATACATGCATGAAATTGTGTATATTCACAAGCACATGTGAGATATCAAAACAAGAATTTATTAGTTCTATGAATTCCATGCATGAAGTGGAAATTAATTTAGACTGAAGGAAGACATATTTACAAAATATTTTATATCCTATTTGACAGTTTTTATGAATCCAAAAAGTCCTACAATGTTGATATTGTGAAAGATCACTCTTGGATATTAATATTATTGAAGAAGTTTTGTGAACCACTTTCACAAATAAAATTGACTATGAGTATTCATCAGATGTAGAAATAATTTCTCAAGCATTGTGACATTGAGGATTGATTAGGAAAGGTGATCAGAAATATTGAGCATGGCCAAAAGACCTTACCAAATATTATTAATTATTCTTCAAGAGAATCATGGAAAAGTGTGATTTAGAAAACTCATGGATAATGATCATCATATAATATATAGTAAATGAAAGAGAAAACAAATAAGTAAACATCTTGAGTGACTAGATAGCAGGAGGAACACCGTGTGATTTTGGAATGAGAAGATGTCTTCAATGTGACTCTATAGCAGGCCACTGGGACTCATGTATCACTATATGAATCAGCATAAATAAACTCATGTGGGACTCAAGAGAAATACATTGGGACTCTGTATTGAGCATTGTAATTGAAAATAAATTTATAGTGGAGAATCTAGTTTGGGGGAATAACCAACATAGCAAGGGGTGGGTCTGTGTGTGGAACCATAACAATTTTTATGTTCAGTTCCATTATATTTACATCATCATTCAGGGTATGGCTGAGAGACACATGCTTAAGGGATAGAGGATTTAAGAAGCCATATTGTATTGATGTAAAAGAATCAATTTGTAAAAATTTGTTGAAGGAATCCCTGATTCAACCCTACCCATCTCAGTGATACACACTGATTCATGCACTTCACATGTGATATTCCAATAGTATAATAAAATATAGTGATTTTAATACTTTTTAATATATCAAACATTATTTGATTCAAATGGTTTTATTTGTGGTATACTAAATGAAATAATAGAGATAGGTTGAGAACATTGCAGCTCACAATAGATGTTTTCTATTAGGTAATACCTTAGGTCTCATTAGTATAGCCTCTTATAATAGAAAAGGAATGTATGAAATTTGATGAGGTTTTATGGGATATAATAATAGTATTTTTGGAATATCTTAATAATTTTGTCGGTAGATAAATGTGGTTGATGTAGTCACCTATTATAATTATAGAAAATGAAACATTCATAAATAATAATTACATTATTAAATATGTCATGCCACTTTTAGTTAGTAAATATATCAATATTAGAAAATAATGAATTATTAGGAGATAAAATGTTGGGAAATATTATACCATACATATTATCAAATATCTTAAATTTTTTTACGTTTTTAATGAATATATTATTATATTTTTTCCATTTTTGTTTTTACGTGCATAAATTATTATTAACGAAGTAATATATATTTTTAAGAAATATATAAGGTAACGATTATTAAAAAATAATTGTGGTTATGGATCTATATCTATTCTCAATGTAATTTATAGAAATTTCAAAATAATAGAAATTTACAATTAAATTAAATCATATAATATATAGAAAAATATTTTTGTTGAAAATTGATGTTTTTACTACTTAGTGTTCTTAATCATATATGAAAACAAATAAAAATTAAATTTGATATAATTTATTTATATATATTAATTAAAATAATATCAATTTCATTATATAAAATATAACAATTTAGTATTTTATATGAAAATTAAACAGTGTTTCTAAAAATAATTATTTAAAACAACCATTTTACAAATATCTTATTCATCAAATTTAATAATAGTAATCAAATTTTTTTCATAATAATGAAAATTATTTTAGTAAATCATATGTACATGATGATATGAAATTATGAATCAATTATATTTTATTAATTTCTTGTAAGTGATGGGTATTTTTTGAAATATGGGAATAAAAACAATTTTAAGGAAAAATTATACTACATCACAAAAACTATTAAACATTGGTTTCTTAAATTTGAAATAAATTTTTAAATAATTTATTTCACATTTAAATTATATATTTTTCATTTAAAAAAATTTCAAAACGTATTAATTCAATCACGTGTAATGATATTTTCATAAGTGACCATGTTTGAAAAATAATTATTTTCGCACTATTCACAAAAAATATATTATTTTAGAAATATATAAATAATTAATCATTATATAATTATGAAATAGATATTTAAAAAATTATTATTTTAAAACATTAAAAAATATATATTCGTGACATCTATCTTTTTAATGAAAACAAAATATATAATGAAAATTTTCATTTATTGGAAAAGGCTATTTAAAAAAATTGAGTTCATGGAAATATTTTATATGAATTTATTATTGATTAAAATTATTTAATCTAATAATGATTATTTTTTTAAATGTATTCATAATATTTATCATTTTTTAAATAGATTTTTTTTCGTTAAGGTGTTACAAGATAAGAAAAAAACCATTAAATTAGAGAAAAATTTAATCCAAAATATCACTTTGTTACAAAAAATAAGGTGGAACACAAAAATTAATTATAAATGTTTCACTTTTATTCTGCTCAAAAAATAAAATATCATTCTTATTATATTTTTAAATACATTATCATATCTATAAAGTTTTATAATAGCATCAATTATCCAACTCAATAAATAGAATATTGATGGAATCCTCCGGTAGTGTGATTATTACACCGATATCTATAAATCCTCCCCAAAATTAGTTTGTTGTAATATTCATCCTATAAATCATACTGTTCTCCATTTTTTGAATTTCTGTTATTATAGTAATGGACTAGGTCTTTTATTATAGATTCCATAGTAATTATTTTGATAGGAAAGTCATGTTATATATCCAAAATCAAAAACTGATCATCTATCAGTTTATGAATCACTCTAAACCCCCTAGGAAAATTACTTGCATTATATGGATCATAATACGAATTCATGAGGGTTCTATAGATCATATATGTATAGTTAACAACAATATTTATGATGCATCAATTGTGATTTAAAATATGAGTTACACATAGGTATCTAATTTAGTAATGTTAATATATAATTTGGAAATATATAATGATAATTTATTATATTATATATAACATCGACTATTTTCTTTAGTGAGATATATATAGAAATTATAATTTCAATTTTATTGAAGTAATGAATAATATAAAAACTTTTTAATAGGAAAACATATTTTTTACATAAAAAAAATGTTTATAATTATAAATCATGTTTCCTAAATTCATTTAAATGACTTTTATTTGATCTCACAATATGTGAAATAATATATTATTGAAAGTAAAAATGGATTATTCACTCATAGTAGAACGTTACAAAAATAGTAAATGAAACAATGTATTATATACCAGGGATTATTACATACCACCGAATAATATATATATTAAAACTGAATTAATTAAAATAAAAAACTAAATTTAAAATAATGATTCCATTCAATGAAACAAATTCTCAAGGCCATTTTCATCCTTGTGAATTTTAAATAACAAATAAGACCAATAATGAAATAAATATAATAAAATAATAAATCATGTATAAAATAACGAATTAAAATAATACATCTGACATGACTACATTATAATATTGAATTAAATGAATTTATATAATCTAATAGTATTAATATATTCATTATATAGTTATTGTCAATGGGTACATATATTTTAGGAGTGATACTAATTTTTTTTACTACTTTCAAATAAGTGACATATAATTATATATTATTTAGATATAAATATTATAAATTTTCATTATAAATAATTTACATATAAAAAATAAATTTATTTTTTATTTAGATAATGTATAATAATAATTTAATAATTTATGATAAGAAAAATTGTTTTTATTTTATGTAATCAATTTTAAAAGATATATTTATAACATTTTGAATGATTATGAAAACTTTATTATTATCAATATTATAATACTAATAATAAATTATAAAGTTTCAATCAGTTCTTTATAAATGATGATAAAATATTTTAATAGTGAAAATATATATTTTTTATAGAAATTGTTGCGAAAAAATCTCTCAAGGAATCATTGAATCATTTTTGGGTTGGTTGTGCTTGTTGACAATGTGGGACTCAATGTTTTTTTGTTGAAAGGGCGGTTTTCTATGTTCATTATTTTGAAAAATGGGGAATCCATGGTGATTTTTCATGTTCAAGAGATGTCATTGAAAATCCATGATTGACAGAAGAACATCAATAAAGGAATGGACGATATAGAGGTATTACAAAAAGAGAAGACACAATGTGGCACCTTTTTCAAGTGTTTCCAAATGTTTGTGCTTGAAAATAAAAAATGGGAAAATGTGTTTTTTTGAAAAGGAATGTCCACAAAATAGAAGGAATTTGTTATTCCTTTTAGAGGTTTTTTGAGATCTGAAGCATTAAAATTGGAAAAGGATTTCGGTTTGTGATATATTGGAGTAGTGCACGGAATACAGAGTTTTATAAAACAAATGTTCTTTGTGATCGATGATGATTATGTGCCTAAGGAATTTTCTTCATGTAGGTTCAATTTTTTATAAATATAAATGAACCACTCATTAGATAGAGCTCATGTATTAGAGAATCTCTGAGCTTGATGTGCGGTAAAAATACAAAAAGGGGGTTGTGTGAAAAATTTGGAGTGGAACATAATAATTAATTTTGGCCTCTAATGTTATCATTGGGAATTAAATGTGAGATGCCAAGAATCATTGAGGTTGTGAAATAAATGGAGTTGGGATTGTGAGAAAAAATATATTTTCTACGAAAGTTAAGGGAATTACGTGCATGGTGTAGTAAGGAATGCATGTAATATTTTAGGTTTCCTAGTTCAATTCAGTGGTAAAATAGTATTCATCTATGGATGAATGTATAACATCAATAAGGCATCTACATACATTTTTGTATTCATGTATTCATTAAATTGATGAGACATACATGTCTATAAACTATGAGTGGATTTTTTTGAAGAAACATTAAGCACACATCATTTAAGAGAGTAGTGAGTTTTAAAACTTTGATTGGTTGTAAACTAGAATGGACGGTGAGTTTGATTTGAACATTGTAAACAGAATTGCAGTTATAGTGGATTTGTGACATTGGAACATCATTGATGTATGCTCCATTGATGTAGCCCAATGAGGGTGATCCACGTAAAAATTGATATGTCATGTGCACGATTTAATTTTTGTTTATACTTTGCTATGTGAAAGAGAGAGAATATATTTTTTATTAACAGTGAAACAAGATCCAAAGGGGATTATGTTTGAATCAATCACACCCATATTCACCCAACCCCCACCCCCTCTCAAGGTAATTTTTTTTGTGGGACTAATAATTGGTATCAATTGCAATGGTTAATATTAGTGGTTCCCTCTCAATATAGGTCACCAATCAGAAGGAAATTATGATCGTTGATGGGAATAATATTTATTTATAAAATAATTGGATGAAACACTACTTCCAATCATTGGTAATGGATGACTTTACATTACAAATTCATGGTATAAGAGCTGATATTCAAAGTGGTGTACTATCAAAAGTATATTGAAAAGAATTTGATGTTGACGCCCAGGGAATCAATGCTTTACATTGGGGCCCTACAAAGAGCTATATTTAAGATCGTGATGTCCTAAAAACATCAAATGATATGTGTGAATTTTTTTAACATACATGAATGAAATTAAAATTCCTAAGAGGCAAAGATTTAAGTATTGTGGAATAAGTATGAAGATCTGATAATGAACCCGAATGAGACCGTTAATGTATTCTTTGATAGGGTGAACATTGTAGTGGAGGATTTTTGAGGTCATGATGAATTCATTAAGGGAATAAAAATTTAAATGCTCATCCTAAGGAAACACCCACCAAGATTCAATCCGATGGTTTTTTTATTGGAGTAAAATGAAAAAAATGAGTTGACACTGGATAATTTTCATAGTATCCTATTAGCATATGAAATTAGAGATGATGATAATGAAGTTGTGGAAATTTGGGATCCAAAGTGGTGTTATTCTAAGCCATGAAGAATCTCTCCATTGATGAAAATCCAGAACAAAAAGAGACACATGAGGTGATTTCATTCCTTTCTTCAAATTTGCAAATAGGAAAATGATTTTTTAAGGGAAAATCCACTATTATGCTTCATATGTTGAATGGTAAGTCATATTGGGGCATGGTGCCCCAAATATATTTTAGATGATGATAATGATGATGATGAAGTTGAAATTCCCATGAAGTATACCTCAACAAATATGAAAGGGATGAAATAGTTCAAGATATTATTCTTCAAGAAGAGCAGTCTTCATTCATAAGATTTTGATAGATTAGTTGAGTTTGAGGTTAAAGAGTTTAATGACATTGAAAACTATAATGATCATTCATATAATGCTATGGTGACTGTTGTCAATATGACTAATGAAATGTTAGAAACCGACATTGATGAAGAATAATAATGAGATGTAATAATTGATATAAAAGATGAGTCAGAATCCCCTCTTGAAGATATAGATGATTGTAGAAACAAAATAATGAAATCCAAAAAAGATATCCATGATTCCAAACACTTCATGAAGTAGTGAGAAGATGTAATATTTGATCTATGGAATGAAAGTGAAAACCCTTTTCATCATCAATAGAGAACAAAGAATTAATAAGTGAGTATAGAATCAAGGTTAAATAACAGAAGGGGTGATTTATGGTTTGGAAAATAAATTGAAAGATCACATCAGGCATATCAATGATATTAAAGAGGAAGTTTTCAGTCTATGACAAAAAGTTAAAGACTAGGAAAAACAAATAATTCCTAATACATTATTGAAAAAAAATTCATTTAGAAGTCACAAAAGTTGAAAAATGATCCCAGTAGTTCAAATGGAAAGATGATTCCATATGGAACGTATATTAAGGCTGATTTGGGGCTCCATTAGAAATAGATAGTTGTCTATGATTAATTAGACTGAAAGCACATGTTCGGAGACTGAAAATTGATATGGGTATAATTCATAATAAAAAAATTCAGTGAACTCATGGTAATACTGGAAGATTAGAATTTTCATGCTGGAATGAAACTGTCATTAAATGTCTTTACAGTGGATAGATGGGAGACTCACAAAATGTGTATTCTATAACTACATGATATCGAAGGGAATAAGAATAGAGGTGGCATCCAAATAGTGAATAATTCTCTAGAAAATAATTTGAAGGAAAATATTATTTGGTGTAGAGGATTTGGGCGCATATATAGATACAGTAGATAGACCATACATATTAATGTGACAAGAAGAGTCAAAATGTTCGCAAGCAGCAGTTCTTTGAACCAATAGGTGAGTAGAAAATGAAAAATGTATATTCATCTTGGAAATTTGAAGCTCATTCATCATACTCTAATAAAGATGAAAATTATCAATCTATGTTGATTATGAAGAGAAAAATAATTAACACGACTTGGATAATAGAGAAGGTTGTTGTTGATGATATTTCCCTTAAAGCATCAGTCAATTATTTTATATAGAACCTTAATAGTGGTTTTACGTCTCACATGATAGGCGGTAAGGATATAGATACAAGCATAAAATACGAAAAATAAGTATTTTCATGTTTTGAGATAATAATGGTCTAATGATAATTGTATAGGGAAAGGACATGTTTGGGAGAGAAGACATATGATGTTTGGATATTATGGTTGTAGAATGTATCAGTGACAATTTTCTCAGTGTCAGTCAACTGAGTGACACCAGGCATTGGATATGGTTTTCCAAGAAGATATGTGTCATTAAGGGAAGAGATTGTATATTGATTCTAAAGGTAAAATGAACAATGGTGAATCTCTACCTAGTAAGTTGAGAAGAAGATATGTTCTCATTATCCAAAGATAAAGAAATCATGTTGTGGCATAAATGACTTGGTCATATGTGCATGCCATCCCTAGAATATTTGATAATGTTTGATGCATCTAGAGACCTCCCAAATCTAAAACAAGAACATTCTCACACATGCAACGCTTTCCAACAAATGAATCTCATTAAAAATATGTATTTGGAAAAGGGAATAAAGGTAACAAAAGTGATTGAATTATTGAATGCAGATGTTTGTGGGCGTATCACACCTAGAGAAATTTGGGGGAAGATGTACTATATTCTTTTCATTGATGAAGATATCATAATGGAAAAGGAATATGTAACTGTCTATATGTAAGATGTGTTTAACTGAATAATGAAAAACCAAAGTGAGTGTGATGGGATCCTTGGATTGAAAATTCAGATGTTTTATGTAGATAATTGTATATAATTCACAAAGAGTCAATTATAATAATATCTAGAGGAAAACAAGATAAGGCATCGATTTCAATCAATATAATCTCTCCAATATAATAGAGATGTTGAACGAAGAAATCGAATCATCAATAAGATGTCCAGAATGATGCTTATAGAAAAAGCCCCACTAGAGATGTTCTGGAATGAAGCAGTGTTGAAATCGATCTACATTTGTAACATAGCTTTGTTGTGTCTGATGGAAAGAAGTACACTGTATGAGATGTGGTATGGAAGGAAGATGAAAGTGAAATAATTTAAAATATTTTTATATACATAATTTATTCTCAAAAAGTATAAACATAATATATTTGAGTCATTTCGATACGAGGGAATATTCATTAAAACTCATGAAAAAGAAAAGCATACTAATGCTTTAACAAGAGCCTAGGTAAGGTAGTTGAGAGAAATGTTGTCACTACAGTGGAAAATGAAGAGAATATTCAAAAATGTAGTGAACATATTCCAACTGGATGTGATGAGGAGGAAGGCAACACTTTGGGAGGAATAGTGGTGGAAGCAGATTCAGATGAAAGCACTGATGATGATAAAGGGGATGCCAATTCATCATCAGTGATGAAGAAGTATTTTGGTACTGAGATTTATAGTTAGAATATCATTGGTGATAAGATAGATACAGTTATGATAAAAAATAAGAAGTCACTACAACAGAAGTCCCTCATATATTAGGTAGAGTCTAAATGTTTTTCAGATACATTTGATGAGGAGAATTGGGTTCAGCCGATGAATATAGAGCTAGAATAGATTGAATGGAATCAGACATGGAAATTGTTTTAAGGCTTAAAAATAAGAATGACATAGGGAAAAAATGGGTCTTTCCCAACAAAATGAATGATTATGGTGTTGTGATCTAAAATTAAGAATAACTTGTATGAAATGGGTACTCACGATTTTAGGTCATTGATGTTGATGATACATACGCACCTATCACAAGGCTGGAATCCATCGGATAATTCTAGGCCATAGGTGTGAAAATATAATTCGTTTTTCTCCTGATGGACATGGAGAAATCATTTCTGCAAGGGGTCCCAAAATAGAATGTGTACATTGAGATTCCATATGGTTTTCGAATTTATTAATATATGAAAAATGATTTTCTGCTAATGAAGGTCCTTTATGGGTTGTAGGAGGCAATGACGCCATAGTACTAAAGACGAGATCTGTATTTGATGAAGTATGGATTTCAGCATGGAGGAGTTGATTAAAATTTATATATCAATAATACTAGAAATCAAAGGATGATGGTGTTGGTATATGTCGATGAAAAAATCATTGGTAGATCAAACAAAGCATAGGGAACATAGTTGTTAGAGTTCATAAAAAAAGGAGTTCGAAATGTCTATGATTGGTGAGATTATGTTTTTCCTGTGTTTATAGGTGATAGAATGTTCGAATTAGTCATTTATATCTCAATCTAAAAAATCCATGGAATCTCTGAAGATATTTTTAATGGAAAATTCCATGGAGATGATGACTCTAGTGGCTAACCAGATTAAAATTTCAAATGATGATCAAGGAAATGAAGTTAATATCACATAGTACAAGAAAATCATTGGATGTCTATTGTATATGAAAGTGACACTACCAGATATTGTATTGTACACATTCCAAGAATTAAGATATCATATTATTCCTTAGGTAGTCCAAATTATTGAAAATTAATGAATACATCGATACATTTAGGGAATTGGGTAATTCGGATTATTGTACAATACTAAAACTCATCTACAGCTATTGGGATATACGGTTGTAGATTGGGCGGGATCAACAGAAGATCAAAAATCAATGTCATCAAGTACATTCTATCTTGTTGGATTGTGTATTTACTGGTTCAGCAAGAAAAGATATTAGATTTCATTAAGCACCGCAGAATCTTTGTATATTATAGCCACTCAAGAATAAACAAAATTATTG
This sequence comes from Viscum album, assembly GCA_963277665.1. Taxonomy (NCBI): domain Eukaryota; kingdom Viridiplantae; phylum Streptophyta; class Magnoliopsida; order Santalales; family Viscaceae; genus Viscum; species Viscum album. The sequence continues at coordinate 554,700,821 of OY728146.1, forward strand.
TGGATGAAGTAACAGATAGATGATATTGTCAGTGAAGATATTTATCCGATCAAAATTTAGTGAGATAAATCAAATTCTATAAATCTTAATAATAATATCCTCCATCTCTTTAAGAAATAGAACATTGACAAAAAATATCTTTTTATCATGGAATATTTTTATCGTAGAGTCTTGAAGCTTGAATATGTCCCTATAGAACTAGAGGTTGCAAAAATTCTGACAAATACCATATCCATGGAAGTTGTTGAGAGGCTTCAACTTGCTCTAAGATTTATGTTGCCTCCCCACAATTGAAAATGTGTTGATGTGGGATTTCCCCACTTCTGAAGGTAGTATTTATTTCCGTAGTGTACTGATATGTGTCTTTAACATGTTATATAATGCCAAGGATTGACCATTAGGTTCATTGAAAAATTGGTGAAAATAGTGATTGTTCAAGTGGGAGACATTTTTTCTATTTGAAAAATCATGAAGGATATATGCAAAAGCAGATTGGTGGATTTTCGAGATAGGGGGAGTTTAAAGGTGAAGAGGAGTTGAAGATTTATGCAGAAAGGTGGAGTATTAAAACTGATGATGTAAGAATTTATTGATCAATGAATAAATATCATGATAGATGAGGATCCTGATAAACGAAGAAGAGTAGTATTAGAATAGTGTTAAAAGGATTTCATCACTCATAAATTGGTTTCACGATGGAATCAAAAATTTGTGTCCGAAATGAAGTGATTCATTGATGAAATATTATTATAATATTGTTTCTCATTCCCCTCATTTCTCATGTGGGATTATACTATGTGTTGAGTGAATCCATGATCACTAATATAATATCTAGAGGTAAATGTGTCTAAAGAGTTAGTGAGGTAAAAAGTTATGAAAGAGTTTTCATAAAACCCAATGAGCGTGAGAGTTGGGAAAAAATACCTCAAGGAATAATTGAAGCATTTTTTGGGTTGGATATGAATGTTGATACAGCGGGATTCGATGTTCTGTTTGTGAATATGGTGGGTTTCTATGATCAGTTTTCTAACAAAGGGGGAACCCATAGTGATTTTTTGAGTTCAAGAGATGTTATTGGAAATCCTAGTTTGACAGAGGATCCTCAACAAAGGAATGGAAGATTTGGAGGTAGTACAATAAGATAAGATACAAGGTGGTTCTGTTTGTCAATCTGTGTCAAAATTTTCGGCTATTAAATCAGAAAATAAAGATATGTATTTTTGGAAATGGATGTTTCATGAAATAGTGGAATTTTTTTACATGCATGTGTTCTTTTAAATCAAAATCTAGAATATTGGAATAGTCTTGTTGTGAGTAAATATTAGAGGACTTTATGAAATACAGTGTTGCACGAAATATGTGTTTTTCGTGCAGGAAGTGTATTATGCGCTCAACGATGGTTTTTTTTCATATGGTCAATTTTTATTATAAATATTAATTAAAATCATCATTGTAAAGAGCTCAAGAATTAGTGAAGATCCATCATTTGATGCTCATAAAAAACTCAAAGGGATTTGGGTGAAAAATTGGTATTTGCATGTACCAATTAATGTTTCTCATAAAATTTAATATTGTATGTACAATGAAGGTTCAGCGGAATGGTTTAGGTTGAATGAAGTGTAGAGATGGTCATGCACGTAATAAGATATTTTTTATGCAAGTAAAGGGAATTACATGCAGGGTGTTATAAGGTCATCGTGTGAAATTTGAGGTTCCCCAGTTCAATTAATTTTTATGATGGTATTCATTTGTTGAAGAAAGTAGAACATCAATATAGAATCTGCATAGAGTTGAGGATTCAGGTATTTATTCAATTAATGGGACGTATATCTCTACAATCTCTGAGTAGATATTCTAAAGAAGCATTGAGAACAATTCTGTTGATAGAGAAGTGATCTATCATATTGTGAATGGTTGTAAACCAGAATGGATAGTGAGTCTTCTTGGAGCATTGAAAACAACAATGCACTTATAATGGATTTATTATATCAGCACATCACTGATGTATGCTCATTGGTCGTAGCCCTGTAAGGGTTATTCAAGTAAATGTTGTTGTGTCTTGTGCATTATTTAATATACTTTTCTTCTTTTTAATGGTAAAGGGATAGAATAGAGTTTTTCTTTATAGTGAACCAATATCCAAAGGGGAAGATAATTAAATCTGTCATACACTAATTCACTCCCCCTCGCATGGTATTTGTCCTTTTGTGACTAGTAGAAATATTTATATATTTGTAATATTTTTTTAGCATAATACATTTTTTATATCAACATAAATGGATTATTTTATTTAAATATATATATAATATATTAGTTAATCATTCTTATACTTTTAATTAAATGTAAAATGATATGAATTGTTTCATTTTCATCTTATGAAATTAATTTTACGAAAAAAGGTTTTTTATTTTTTATGAATTTATATTTTAAAAATAATTTCTAAAATATATTGAAATCATATCTAATAATATGAATTGGAAAATAGTATATATTTTATTTAATTTATTAATTATACTTAATTTTATTTATTAAAAAAATCAGTTTTTATGGTAAATGTTGGTTAAGGAAGTATAGGCGAAAACCTTATTTTCACAATATTATTTTATACGATATATATATTTTATCTATATAATTAATTTTATCTTTTTTAAATGAATAATATGATTCATGATTACATATAAAATAAAATACATTCACAATTTATTATATATGAAATTTATATAAAATTATTATAAAAATATGTAGTGTTTAATAAGTCAATTTCTTCCCCAAACTATTTTTGAATATATAAGAGGGATAAATTTATAAGATAATTTTATATTTTAAATAAATTAAGAGATATTGTTTTGGACAAAAAAAATTAATCATCATGTTTTATTGGGTTATAGTGGTTGTCTTTTAATGTGTTTTTTTAAAAATTTATTATTTAATTTCTAATCAGAGTAAAATAAGATAAGAATTGGAAACTTGATCTAGATTTAATTTTTAAAAATTAAATTGTTAAAATCTCTATATTAAATTACTCTAATTTTTTCATTGACTCAATCCCACATATATCACAAATATTTATTTTCCCATGTAACCTGACTCCCATGTGATTCCATCATTACCTGTATCCTAACCTACGTCTTCAAAAAATAGACCATGATTTCACTAATAAAATAAACTATCCTACCCCTACTCAAAACCATACGAATAATTGAATTACATGTAAAATAACTACACATTTCCCCCCAGTAATTTCAATATAAATGTTTTCGACCACTTTTTACATGTATGTTTTCCAAATCCCCAGTTTCCACGAGTTTATCTTTATGATGATTCATGTTCTCAACATGAGTAATAACCACCCCTTATAATTAAATCATAATTTATTAACAAAAAGTCTTCAAAATTAAGATTCATCTCTAAAATAAAATAAATATAATTTCAAAGTAATACTTTTTAAATGGTTTTATAAAATAATATTTTATTTAATTACACTACACACCGAGCAACATTGTTTATCCTTATTTTGAACAGCTTAATGACCAAAAATAATGATTCTTGGAATTAAAATCATGGGTAACTATTTATTATTAATTAAATGTATGATATGATACTAATTATTATATTATTGTTTTCCTCAAATTGTTTTATTGATTTTGTACTCAATTTTAATTTAATATTATTTTTTTCATCAAAAAATACAAGCAAATGAGCTCATAAGATTTTATTCCATTATAAATAATACAAAAAACTCTCATGGAATATACAAAAAATTTAGGAACTCTATGAATACTATAATTGATAATATATAAAGTATTTTTCATATGATAAAATGTTTAACATGAACTAATAAAAAATAGATATTTCAAAAAAAATAATTTGAATAATTAAAAATGTAATGGCTCGGACCACTCCGGTACATTCCATTGTTGAATTGTGATTTTTGAGGTGTTTTGGGAGATTTTGGTGTCTTTTTCCCATCAATTTTCCAATTTTTATGTTCTGTGAACAGTGTTTCCAGAAGAGTGAGGTTCAAACTGTGACCTTCTTAGGGTAGACTGGAACAGTTTTTCAAGAATGGTGAGGTACTAACGGTGACCTTCTAACAGTAGACTTGAATAGTGTTTCCAGAAAGATGAGGTTCTAATGGTGACCATCTAACAGTAGACTTGAACAGTGTTTCCAGAACGGTGAGGTTCTAATGGTGACTTTATAACAGTGTACTTAAGTAGTGTTTCCAGAACGGTGAGGTTCTAACTATTACCTTATAACACTAGAATTGAACATTATTTCTAGAATGGTAGATGTATTGTGCTTTTAGAATGGTGAGGTCTATCGGTAACCTCTAACATTGAGGTCTATCAATAACCTCTAACAGTGAGGTCAATCGGTAACCTCTAATAGTGAGGCTTATATGTATTCTCTAATTGTGAGGTCTATTGGTAACCTATAACGGTGATGTCTATTAGTAACCTCAAATGGTGAGGTCTAACGATGACCTTTTATTTCCTTTGCCAAATTTTTAGTATCTTAATAGTTTTTCCAGCTTCCTATGGTTTATCCCCTTTGACATTCCCTCTGACCTAAAATACATTTAAATACTCATTTTAAGGACACTTAAGGCCAATTTATAGTCCAGAAATCCTATATAAATTATTCATAAGGCCGAGATGTTTTTACATTGTCAGACCACATGGGTTAATGCGATCCTCTTTAAATGGGGAATTAAGTGTATCCTAATCTATAACCCCATTAAATATTCAAAAGGGACATGATAACATACTACCATATAATTCTTCATTGTTTTCAGCTATGACATGATAGAACATTTCAATCCTTCCTGTATGAGTTTCACAATCAAACATTACTCCTCGGATTGGTTCCACTCTATTTTGATTCAACTAAGCTGTATCAGTCAAGCTACAATATAAGGAATTTTTTATCATTATTCTTTTGGGGATCACCTAATACTATTTATCCTTTACATATTATAGCATTTTATCTTCATGCTTCTAATGAGGTTTTTCTTGTGGTTTGGTTGGTGCTGTCGTACAGTTGCATCCTCGGTTAGATGCAGTTGTCGCGAGTGGAGGAACGTGACCCGTAGTGTGGATAAAGAACGTGAGGAACTATTTTAGGTAGGGGATTCATTTCTTCCCTTTCTTTTATGTAGAACTGTATCTTTACCAAGGTTTAATTCCACTGGATGATAATGGAATTGTCATAATAAATATTTGAACCGGATAAATAAATTGATATTGATCATATGTTATTAACTCTTGTTTTTTTCAGATTGTGGGATATTTATTCTTGTTCTTGATGGAAATCAATAACAAACGTAAACTATGATTAATTGATAATTGTTTGGATATAGATACAGAGGCATGTAAATGAATCTGTTACACTTTTTAATTTGATGTTAATCAAATTGGTGGGGTAAACATGTTAATTTATTTGTGATTTCTTACTGATTTTGATTCCCGAATTTTGAACCAAAAATTAATAAATCTAAATTTCATATGGATTAATGAATTAATTGTTTAATAATTCTTTAAGGGGTTCAATGTTACCCTATTGTTAGCTAAAGGGAAAATATCCAAATTAAGGTGGCTTTTTTTCCCGCTATTTCTGCTATGATGTGCTCATGAATGGCTATTGTCATATGTGGAGGCATGGAGGTCTTTTGGTTATGTCAGCAGTTGACGCCTAGAGTGGCGAGATGCATCGGTTTATTCATGTGGGTGTCAGGGAGAACACTGGGGATTATGGAATAGGATGGATGTGATTGTTGGATGTTGGCAGTTTCTTTTTTTTTCTTATATGCTTTACATTATCTCACTAATCAAGGCAGTTGGTCTTATATACCCTTCTTACGAAAGAGGCGAAGACACGTGGGGTATGCCATGGGCTTTATGTGTTTAGTTTCTTAAGAGAGGATGAGTCTACTCTCTTGCTAATCTAGGAAATGACTCGGCGGGTAGTACATCTACTCACCGTGTTGAGCCCCCTTGAGTTTAGTAGAATATAATTTTTTTCTATAATGTGGGGGAATGTAGGAAATTATTTCTATAATGAATAATGGAATAAATAGTGTTAAACCATCGGGATGGAGTTACTGGAACATAATGACGAGGTTGTAATTTTTGAAGTAACAATCGACTTTGGGTGTGATGATAATGAAATTTAATGTGGAATTGTTCATGGTTAATTAATGTTTAAAGAATTAATTAATGTACACTAGAACTGATAAAAACGTAATGAATTAATCTAAGAAAGCTATTTAAATGGTTTTGTGCTTATAGGATCCCTAGTCTTAGAAGTAGCATCCCTTATTATGAGAGACGTTAGCTTCAGTTTTTTCTAATACTAGGAAATGCCCATAGTGTGGTTTTGAGATATAATATATCATGTGCTTTATGTGTTTATATACGCTACTCCACCCTTTCAATAAGGGAAACAGACACCCCGGGGATTCTGAGCCCTAGGGGGTGTTTTCCCAAGCATTCCGGTGGGAGGATTGATGTATAAATAACCCCTTTGGCCTCGCTCTCTTCTCTTGGTAGTTACTGGTGCTGGTAGGCACATTGGAAATTTTTCCCCATATATGTGTGTTGAGGACTGTAATGTCTTGTGGTTATTCACAAACATAGTTCTGGATATAGTTTTCTATGTACTAATATAGGTGTAACATGTATAGGCTGTGATGGATTGAGGATCCTTATTCGGTGTATGGGATATAATGGCTAGAGGTATAATACTCAACGTATGATACATGTTATGTGAGCTTTGTTTGCTCCCAAAAACTACCTGGTCACTTTGGTGTGTGTACATGGTGGTTTTTTTGCACGTGGTGCATATTGTGGTGCTTTGCCAAGGTATCTCCAGGAATGCCTTTTGTGGAGATATATTCTCAGGATGTGCAATGTTGGGGAAAGCAGAAAACCAGTGGGGAATTAGTAGTGGGGTACCATTGATGTTTTTTATTAAATGATATATTATTGTATGCATTACTTAGTGAGTGTAGCCATCTTGAGGTTGGGAACTAAGAATACCTATTTTGGGGATGAGTTAGTTTCACTTGTTGTTCATTGTGATTTATCATTCTTTCTATACTTTTTCACGAGAGGCTTCGGAGAGGATCCTACAGAGTTTACTGTTATACTCACCCTATGTATATATAAACTATTTTTCAGGTTACATTAGATGGTTAGAGATCAAGCTGGTTTCCTCTAGCTTGGGGTTTTAGGAGCTATTCGGGCCTGTGGTTTCTAATGTTTTTACATTCTAAGGGGTACTTACTATTTTTCCCTTCCAGTTGTAGTAATTTTTCATGAAATTTCATGAATGCACTTGGGTTTCTTTTATATTCTAGTTTTGAGTTAGTGTTGATTAGTGTCTATCTTATCTATCTCTTCTGCCTATTTTCTCAAAGAGGGCAATGCCTCCCATTTGAGTGTTTATTATACCATCGGTGCTAGTCGCCAACCCGGGGCCTACTGGATGCAAGAATCAGCTGTCATTATCTCCCTACTCACATTGCCGATCCAGGAGTGGTACACATTTTGGGGAGAGGGTCATGACAGAGTGGTATTAGAGCTCCTATTGAGGGATAAGATGGAGTTTGGAGTTAGTCAATGGTGAGGTTGCATGGGTTGGTAGGGAAACTATGTCATTCATGATTAGCATGTGAGGTGAACACTGGAGACCGGCTGAGAAATGGGTGTTTAGGGACCCTTATGATTTGATATACATACCTCTATGTTTATAATGTCTACTAAACAAGGTGATACTAGAATCAGGGTAGAGACCTAAGAAAGGATCATGCATCATTATTCTTTGTTCCTGTGTTTTAATGGTTAGACCTTGGGATAGGTTTACCTAAAATGAATAAAAGAAAAAAATTTAATAATTAAGGTGGAGTCATACATGTTTCAGGATTAGGAGATCTAACAGTTTGTTTTTTTAAAGGTATGGCTCTAGGTCTTCATCCTCGTCATCTTTGCACAGAAAATTTCCGGAAAGTTGTTCCAGTAGATCATCATAGGGTAGCGGTTGACGAAGATGACTCCTGGATAAAGACACTCTGAGATTTTCAGCGCTAGATATTGCAGAGTATGAGGGATCTTTTTCAGATGCAGTCACGAAATACTGATTAGAAGTGGAAAAGATCATCTTCAGTTTGATTCATGATAAGATAGAGAACTAGGTGTCCTTGGATGTGACGATGCTGCCTGGGGCAGCGAGGTAGTGGTGGTTATTTTTCCTCGGGGATTGTGAGGAGTCAGTGATCTCATGGAAGGAGTTCCAAGGCAGGTTTAGAGTCGAGTTTCTTTCTTCTACCGCGAAATTGTCTAGTCGCCAAGAGCATCATACACTTTGATAGGGGAGATCTGGTGATCAAGAGTTTGGAATTCATTTCAGGAACCTTTTACAATATGCTTCGGTCTGTTACCTGATCAGGAGGACATGGCAAGGAATTTCGAGCAGACTTTGCATCTAGAGATCCCGTGCGAGGTCACCCCATTTATGTTGAAAACATATCTTGAGGTACTGGAGATAGAAGACTTTTTCAAGAGGAAATTGGCTAGGACCAGATCATTATGAGAGGGGAATCAACATGATTCCTCACGAAGCAAATCTGTGGTCCATGGTTCTCATTTTTCAGGGTAGAAGAGTTTTCATTCCGCCGGGGGTAGGTCCCATCCCTTCACACCTCGTTTCTCTAGAAGAAACAACTCTCATGCCTAGGCCAAGGGATCAAGTAATTATTTCTCTTGTGGGGGTTTTGGCCATCAGTAGTGGGAGTACCTTCCCTTTCATTGTGGTCATCGTGCACCAGGTTCTAGGCTCCAGGTTCCTCTATTGAGGGGGTTCCTTCCGAGGCAGCAGCAGCCAGTTGCAGCAGCATTAGTTCAGCAGAGGTTTGATGGGGCAGGTAGAGGACATCCCCATGAAGCTCCTCATCCTTAGAGAGAAGATCGTGGCTATGTTGGTGGTCTTCATTAGGGTCTGAGAGGCCATAGAGGAGGTCATGGTCAGCTTCACACTCTAGCGTTTCCAGATCCAGGCGAGCTAGACATTGTTCGAGGTACCATTTGTTTGTTTTCAACCTTGGTGTATGCCTTGTTTGATTCAAAAAAAGACACACTGCTTCATATCACCTGCCATATTCCATGCTTTGGGACTAGAGGTAGAGAGGCTTCCAAAGCCCGTGGTGTTGACTATACAAGTTGGAGGTCGAGCTTACTTGTTTGAAGAATTTAGAAAATGTGAGCTAGTGTTGGGGCAACATCGCTCTTGTGGAGATTTCATATGTTTACGAATACAACCATATGATGTCATCCTCAGCAAGGATTGGTTGTATTTTGTGCAGGCTATCGTGGAATTTTTAGGAAAAAGGTCATTTTTATTGGTGCATATGGAGAGCAGGTTGCGTATTTTGTGAGCGAGGCCCTCAGATGGGTTATAGGCACATTCCGTCCTTATCATCCATGATGGATGAGATGTGGCTGAGTTTGTCAGAGGTTTAGCAGTAGGAATTTCCTAGGGTCATAGAGGATTACCTTCGATGGTCTGTTACTATGCTCTTGTGTTCGTCCAAGTGTGTCACCATGTGGTTCACCCGTTTTCTTCGTGAAGAAGGCTAACAGTAGTTTGTGGTTGTGTGTCGATTAATGTTTCTTAAACAAAGTGATAATAAAGAATATTAATCCTATTCTACGAATTTATGTTTTATTCGATCAATTGAAAGGTGAAATTTTTTTCTCAAAGATCAACTTGTAGTCAGGAAATCAACAGATGTGTGTGGAGGATGACGATATTCCAAAAACTACTTTCTATAGTCGTCATGGGTATTATGAGCTTGTTGTAATGAAATTTGGCGTGATGAATGCTCCAGCTGTATACATGGGAGTGATGAATGTTATGTTCTATGAGGTCCTGTACACGTTCATGGTAGTTTTCATCAATGACATCCTTGTGTACTCCACATCTTAAGAGGATTATTCAGAGCATCTATGAGCTGTTTTGGGGGTTCTTTGTCAACATCATCTGTTTGGGAAGTTGTCGAAGTGTGAGTTTTGGGCTCGTGAAGTCCATTTTTTGGGGCATGTTTTTTCCCAACATGGAGTAGATATGGATCCATCGATGATAGAAGCGGTTGTATCTTGGTCAGCCCCTAGATAGTGTCAGAGGTGTGACCTTTCCTTGGTCTCACAGGCTATTAAAGGAGTTTCGTAGCCAATTTTACACGAGTTGTGAATCCTCTGACAGCATTGACTAGGAAGGATCATGCATTCATATGGACTAATTAGTTTCAGGAATCTTTCGAGTATCTAAAGGATTAGTTAGTAAGTGATCCAGTCCATTGTCTTCCAGCTGAGGTAGTTCAGCTTGATGTTTTCTGTGATACTACACATCTGTGGTTAGGCTATGTTCTCATTCAGTAGAGGTTTGTTGTTTATTATGGGTCTCGGCAGTTGCTTCCCCATGATCACAACTATCCCACCCTTGATCTTGAGTGGATAGCAGTGGTGTTTTCTCTGAAGTTGGGGAGATATTACGTGTTTGGTGAGCGCTTTTTGGTATTCACCGATCATAAGAGTTTGAGGTGTATTTTCAACTTGTGATATTTGAACTTGAGAAATCATCGGTGGATGTAGTTCTTATAATAATATAGCTTCGAAATATCATATACACCAAGAAAAGGGAATTTGTAGCTGTTGCACTAAGCCGAAAGTCACATAGTGATGTTGTGCATGAATCCAATGATTCCTAAAGGGTAATGGAAGAACGGTTGGCATTACATATTGATATTGAAGAAGATGGAGATAGAGGATGACTTTTTCAGATGATGATACTGTCATACCAAATGAAGAAGGTGGAAGAGTATCAATTGGTAGATCTAGAGGTAGAGGCTTGGAGTGACCGTGTTGTTTGCGGTGAGGCCCCTGATGGTTGGACAGAGGATGAACAAAAACGAGTCTTTTATCATTGAAGGATTTTTGTTCCCATGATGATTCATGAGACGGTTCTTAGAGAGTATTATAGTCCTCCCTTAGCAGTACATCCTGGCATGATAATGATGTATCGATCCTTGAGGAGTCAGTTTTGGTGGCTTGGGCTGATGCATGTGGTTGCGGAGTTTTGTGTCTCAATGTTTAGTCTGCCAGAAGGTGAAGTCCGGACACCGTGTTCCAGGTGGACTTCTCTAGCCATTAGATATTCCTCAGTGGAAGTGGGAGGACATCTCAATAGACTTTGTTACTCGTTTACCTCGAGCTTTGAGAGGACATGATGCTATTTGGGTGGTAGTGGATCATTTAACCAAATCGTCACCCTTCATATCAATCAAGGAGCCAGGATTAGTGGATGTTTTTTTTGATTTAATATCTAGAGAAGGTGATGACACTTCATGGATACCCAAGGATGATCATTTCTGATCGATATCCTCATTTTACCTCCAGGGTTTGGAGAGGTCTCCAACAGGCTTTTGGTTCTAAACTATGCTTTATCACTACTTTTCATCCTCAAACGGATGGTCAAACAGAGCAAACCATACAGACTCTTGAAGACATGTTACAATCTTTTGTTATTCATTTTGGAGGCTCATTCATAAGGAGCATACCCAAGGTGGAGTTTTCTTACAACAATAGTTTTCACTTCACCATCGGTATGTTGCCGTTTGAAGCCTTATATGGCCGGCCTTTCCGTTCTCTGATGTGCTGGGCTGGGGTTGGAGATTCAGTAATTCTCGGACTGGAACATGTACAGAATACAATAGAGATGGTCCAGGTTATTCGTGATAGGATGAAGACAATGAAAGATCATCAGAAATCATATGCTGATCAATGGAAGAGACCATTGGAGCTTAATTTGGGGTCTTGTGTTTCTGAAGGTGGCTCCCCATCATGGGCAGCAAACGTTTGGTCATGGAAGTAAGCTTTCTCCCCAGTTTGATGGGTCATCCAAGGTGTGAGCTCATGTTTGAGCTATGGCATATCGAGTAGCACTTCCCCCATATATGAGTTAGATATATGATTTTTTCCATGTATCACAGCTCCGTCATTATCTTCATGATGACTCTTACATTATCGATTGGGGAGAAATCGGTGTTGATGATGATACAACCATTGAGGAGTGACTTGTGGAGATCCATGACCGCAAGGAGAAGGTGTTGCGCTGGAATTCTATTCCATTGGTTTGTGTCTTCTGGCAACATCGTGGTGTCGAGTAGAGTACTTGGGAGCGGGAGTCCCCGATGCGTGTCGAGTACCTAGAGATGTTTTAAGTTATTGTGATGAGTTTTATTTGATCTTTGTTTATGTACAGTTGATGTGATGTTATTCTTGAATTTTTTGGATATGGAATTTTTGTTCCCTTGCACTCGGATGTCATGGTTTTGTTCTAGCTTTTGAAAAGCTCAAGGGGTCTTGTCCATTAGAGGTATCTTACGGGGTGTTTGATTGGACCCCTCTTTTCAACATGGTTGGTTTTGAATTCTTGGGGACAAGAATGTTTTCATAGGTATCTATTATAAGCTCAAGGACCTCTCAAGTCTATTATTTTTTTGAATTATGTGTTTTGAAGTGTTCTGGGAGGTTAGGGTGTCTTTTTCCCAACAGTTTGACAATTTTTTAGTTCTGTGAAAAGAATTTCCAGAATGGTGAGGTACTAACGGTGACCTTCTAATGATAGACTTGAACGGTGTTTCCAGAATGGTGAGGATCTAATGGTGACCTTCTAATGGATTACAAGAATAGTGTTTCCATAACAGTGAGGTTATAATGGTGATCATATAATGGTAGACTAGAACATTATATCCAGAACGGTGAGGTTCTAACGGTGACCCTCTAATGGTGGACTTGAATAGTGTTTCTAGAATGTTTTGGTTCTAACAGTGACATTCTATTGGTATAATTGAACAATGTTTCTAGAATGGTAAGTGTACAATGCTTCCAGAATGGTGAGGTCTATCGATATCCTCGAATGGTGAGGTCTATCGGTAACCTCCAATGGTGAGGTATATCGATAACCTCCAACGGTGAGGTCTAGTGGTAACCTCTAACGGTGAGGTCAATCGGTAACCTCTAATGGTGAGGTCTATCATTAACCTCTGATGGTGAGGTTTAATGGTGAATTTTTATTCCTTTTCCAAATTTTGAGTATGTGAACAATGTTTCCAGCTTCTATAGTTTTTCCACTTTGATGTTCCCTTGGACATAAAATACATTTAAATCCTCGTCTTAAGGACTCCTAAGGCCAATTTAAAGTGCATAAATCCTATATTAATTATTCCTAAGGCTGAGATGTTATTACGTGGTCCAACTTCATGGGTTAATGCGATCCAAATTTAATATGTAATTAAGCGTATCTTAATCAGTGGCCGCATTAAATATTCAAAAGGGACAAGATATCATCCTACATGGTTATTCATCTTTGTTCTCTGCTATGAGATTATATAACCTTTCAATCATCCCCGTAGGAGTTGCACAATAAAACATTACACCTCGGATTGTTTCCACTCTATTTTGATGAAACTGAGTTGTGTCGGTCAATCTTTGACATAAGGAATGTTTTATCATCATTCAATTGGGGATCATCTACTCCTTCTTCTCATTTCCATATTATAGCATGTAATCAACATGCTTCTAATGGGGTTTTTCTTGGGGTTTGTTTGGTGCTGTCGTAACGTGGCATCTTTAGGTGGATGAAGTTGTCGTGGCTGAAGGATTGTGACCTGTTGTGTGAATAATGATGGTGTGGAAATGTTTGAAGTAGAGGATTTGTTACATATATTTCTTTTATGTGAAACTGTATCTTTAGAATGTTTCAATTCCACTGGATGAAAATGAAATTGGAAAAATAAATATTTGAATCGGATAAATAAATTGATATCGAATATATGTTATTGCCTCATATTTTACTTATATTGTGTGATATTTATGCTTGTTCTTGATGGAAATAAGTAACGAACATAAACCGTGATTAATTGATAATTGTTTGGATAAAGATAAATAGGAATGTAAAAGAATCTAGTTGTTTTTGTAGTTTGATGTTAATCAAATTGGTCTAGTAAGAATTTTCATTTATTTGTGATAGATTACTGATTAGGTTTCTCAAATTTGTAACCTACAAATAATAAATCTGAATTCAAGATGGATTAATGAACTGTTTGTTTGATAATTCCTTAAGGGGTTTTGAGTTACCCTCTTGTTTGCTAAAGGGAAAGGAGACTAATTAATGAGTCATTTGCATTCCTATTGCTTGTGATTTGACGTGATCCTTTATTGTTATTGTGATATGTGGTGGCATGGAGGCCTTTTGGTTGTGGCATCAAATGACATCTTGAGTGGTGATATTCATCGATTTTTGCATGTGGGTGTCGGGGAGGACACCAGAGATGATTGAATGGGATGGATGTGATTGTTGGATGCTTGCTATTATTGTGTTTATCTGCTTTAATTTTCCCCACTGCTCAAGGCAGCTGGTCTTACATACCCTTCTTCCGAAATAGGTGAAGACGCGTGGGGTATTCCACTTGCATTCCGTGTTTAGCTTCTCAAGGGATGATAGGTCTACACTCTCGCTATAGGCATCAATGAAATGACAGGTAGTACATCTACTCACTGTTTTTACCCCCCATGTGTTTAGTAACATATAATGTTTTTTTATAATTCCTAGGAATGTGGGAAAGTATTTATATAATGAATAATTTAAAAAATGGTGTTAAACCAGGGGGGTGGAGTTGCTAGAACATAATGATGTGGTTGTAATTTTTGAAGGAACAATTGACTTTGGGTGTGATACTAATGAAATTTAATGTGAAATTGTTCATGGATAATTAATGTTTAAAGAATTAATTAACATATACAGGAACTGCTAAAATGGGAATTAGGTAATAAAATAATTCTCTTTAAATGGTTGTGTGCTTATAGGAAGCCTAGTCATATAAGTAGCATCCCAGAGTCAGAGAGACGTTAGCTGCAGTTGTGTCTAAGACTAGGTAATGCCCATAGTACGGTTGTGAGATATAATATATCTTGGACTTTTTGTGTTTCTATATGATACTCCACCATATCAGTAAGGTCAAATGACACCTCAGGGATTCTGAGCCCAAGGGAGTGTTTTCATAAACATTCTGGTGGGAGGATGGATGGTTGACTACCCTCTTTGGCCCTGCTCTCATATCATGGTAGTTACTGGTCCTGGAAGGTAAATTGGTTAGTTTTCCCCATATATGTGTGTAGAGGGATATAATGGCTCATTGGTATTCACAGACATATATTCTGGATATAGTTTTCTATATACTACAATATGTGTAATGTGTATAGGATGTGAGGGATTGAGGATCCTTACTAGGTGTATAGGTTGTAATGGCTTGAGGTATAATACCCGATGTATGATACACGTTATATTAGATGTGGTGGATCTAAGAAACTACCTAGTCACTTTGGTGTGTGGACATGTTGGTTTTGTTGCACGGGGTGCATAATGTGGTACTTCGCCCAGGTGTCTGTGCGCAAGCCTTTTTAGAGAGATATTCTTAGGACGTGCGACATTGGGAAAAAGTGACAAACCAATGGGGAATTAGTATTGGGGTACCCTTAATATTATTTATAATGTGATATATTCTTGAATGCATTACTTCGTTAGAGTGGCCATGGTGAGGTTGGGAACTATGAAAAACTGTTTAGGTGATGAGTTAGTTTCACTTGTTGTTCGTTGTGCATTAACATGCTCTCTATACATCTGCATGTGATGCTTCAGGGAGTATCCTACTGAGTATACTGTTATACTCACCCTATGTATATATAAACAGTTTTTCAGGTCACTTAGAGCTGGTTGGAGATCAAGCTAGTTTCTACTAGCTTGGGGTTGCACGAGCTGTGCAGGTTTGTGGTTGCTACTGTTTTTACATTCTGTTGGGTACTAGCAGTTTTGTTCCTTCCAGTTGTAGTTCATTTTCATGAAATTTCATGTATGCACATGGGTTTCTTTTATATTCCAGCTCTGAGACGGAGTTGATTGGTGTCTATATTATCTCTCCCTTCCACATGTGTCCTCTTAGAGGGTAATGTCTCCCATTTGAGTGTTTATTATAACCTCGGTATTAGTCACCATCTTGGGGCCTACTTGTGGCGGGACTCATGGGTCATTATATCCCTTCTCACATTGCCGACCCAAGAGGGGTACACTATATGGGGAGGGGGTCATGACGAAAAATACCACCAGACTAATGATCAATATTAACTAAAAATAAGATATAAAAATTTATAAATTATGATAAAATATTAATGTATAATTTAATAAATATAATTGGTGCTCTGAAATAGGTGTGTAATCAGCCAATTAGTACATAATGAGTGTATATAGAGTATATAAATAAACAATAATATAAGGTAATTGTTTTTTAGTTGAGTTTAATATCACCAAATCATGTATTTTATTATTCACATATTTTATTATTGGTGATTAATATACTTCCTCATTAACATATTATGCTATTGTTATCTTTAAATTCATTGAATTTAATGTTCTATTTCATGCCCACTCAGTCATTTTTTATTCAAAAGTTACAAATGGTGTAAGGGAATTTTTTTTTCAAATGTCATTTGATTGAGTTAAAATCATTCTCCCATGAATATGTTTTTTTAATTAAAATATTTACACTATTTTTTTATTTCAAATGTAAATAACCATATTAATAAAAAGAAATTTATATTTAATTAAAATATTTTCCGTTGATGAATTTTGACATTAGTAAGTTTATTTATATATTACTAATAAATCTCATTATTTTTATTATCTATTTTCTTTAAATATAAATATTATTTATTTACCCAAATATATTAATAGTTTATTTTAAATTATAAATATGTATTGAATTTTATTATCGTAATATCTATCTTCTATAATTTATTATATATTTTTTTTTCTATTTTATCGATGTGTTGTTTTCGTCAATAATACATAAAATGATTTAAATGGAAATTTATATGACATTGATCAATATTTTATCCATTACAACACATTTATTAATAATTAATAATTATTTTCTTCATGTTTTTTTTATTTTGTACTCATTATTTATGGTTCGTAACAGATTATGATGTATAATTGATTTAATTTGGAATATATGTATAGTTTTAGAAATATAATGGTAATGAACCCATATATCAATCCAACACATTTTTTAGAGATTTGTGTGTCATGAGAAATAATGAGGAATATTTTATGATTCACAATTCAATATGATGTGGAGGATGTAATGTATGATCCATTATGTTTTGGGACATAGGATATTAATAACTAATTCACTATATTATGCGATATAGAATTGTGATTCTTAATCCACCATAATATTGTTTATTGTACTTATTCATATGGCACATATCAATCACTATTACCCAACCTATGTTATGATCGATGGATCATTATTATTTTCAATATTTTTTTTAACTATTACACCCCAGTGTATGATTCCATCGTTGAGGTTATATATCATTGAATTATTAATTATGGAGAAATATTAAGATTCCATTTCTATTATAATTAGTTATTTATCAAATTAACAACATTTATCGCATGATTCTGATAAAACCTATTTATGAATCATTAATATCCTTCTAATTACTGGTTGTTATAGCATAATATATCATTTGTTTTCCACATCTATATGGAATTATATGGGGAATTATTAATATAAGGAATTCATGTGTGGAAAATCTTATGTGAGGCATATAAGTAATTGTGTGTAATATAACATTTATTTTGTTAGACTCAAATGACACTATAACACTGGGTTGCATGATTTTTCATTATGAAGGGAGTACTAACATTTAAATTTTAATGATGATGTAAAATATGATAATGCTAAATCTATAGTTCCATATTTTCTATTAAAGAAGGTTTTATTAATTTTTAATGTTTTATTTTAATAAATATTATATTACCCAATTTAATTTTACCTTGACTTGGTTAAAATTATCATATTCAAAAATAAATGTTTCATGGATTTAAAAATAATGAGTTATAACCTCCAAATTTTTATTGATATATGATATTATTTTCTTTTTTTCATTATTAACATGATTTATTTAAATTAAAATGATCTATGAATGAAAAACAACATTTATTCTTACTGTAATGTTTAATTATGAGGTTTTCCAAGTTATTACCAAATGGGATGGTATATAGTGTTAAAAAACATATGGTTTTGATTATATAGTTCTCACATGTTTTGATGTAAAAACCAAACAATATCAATCTCATGTTCAAACCAAATCTGTATAAAAGGTTGTTAAATTGATGATATGATGACAATGACATTAGAGGTCGTAAAATCTTACTACCTATGTATCATAAATGTTGGATTAAGGACCAACAAAAATGATTCAATGGATCTAGATGACCAATCATGTGTATATGTATTATTATTTGTTTTTATGATTGTTGATGAAACTTAACTATGATAATTAATATAATAAATGGTATAGAATACCTATATAATACCCTAATAAAACATTTATTATTCAACTATACAAAAATGGGCTCTATAAAAATTGATTAAAAAATCATGATGATTATATGGATTATAGAAATCAATAACTTCTTGATCACAACAACTGAGGATAAGATTTTTTCATCATAATAACTAAGGTAGGACATTAAAACAAATGAAAAATAATAAACATAAAATACAACACCAAACAACAAATTATGTATTATATTTTTGTTATATCATATACATCATCTATAGAGTCATATTAGTTTGTATTAAATATCATGCCCAATGATTTGATTATTAGTGAATGTAACTAATGGTATGATTGTGGATCCAAAATCCAACAGCTCAACACTATCTTATGTTTCGAGGAAATCCATTCAGGATATCAAATTTTTCTCACATTTGATGAATTTTATGTGTTTTTTTCATGGGATCTCTCTCACTACATAGATCCCATTTTATTTTTTAGGATAGTGACATCATATTATATAAGACCGTTCAATCCTTTAACCACAAATTAGTGCAATAATAGTTATGAAAAGATCTTTAAAATTGTATCCTACTATATGAATCATATTACTGAATTATGAGGGGTATTTATCGCATATAGTTAGGGGGATACTCAATTCATTTTATATTCCTAATATAATGGAAATTATGAGTTTCTTAGTCTTACCTAAATTTTTAATGTTTTTATATCATTTTAAATAATATCTAGATGTGTTTATCAATTAAAGATAATATCAAATATTTTTATCATTGAATGAAAATATTAATTTCATGGGCCCAATATGATTATAGGTGTTAAAAATGGAACACCTTATAGTTTATGAATCATTTAATTTAAATTAAAATTATGTCTTTAGTTTAAAAATATTCTTTTCACAAATTTTAAAAGAAATTATATTGATTAGGAAATATTTAATACTACATATGAATAAAACAAAAATAATATTATTTATTCATATTGGAACATTAATATTAATCAACATGAAACATTACATTACATACCATGGATTATTATATATCATGGATGTAAAAACATCATAATAATTATAAAATTTATATAATAAATAAATAAATAAATAAAAATAGTTAAATCAAAAAATGGAAATATCATTGATCACCATCCCCTTTAGAATTACACAAAGTAAAATATGACCAATAATGAAAAAAAATCATTAATGGAGGGATCATTTTAGTAATTGAAAATGATTACTTTTTAAACGACATGTTTTCCTTGAGAACACTCAATGCAATGAGATTATATTATTTAATTGTTGTGATGTACCCATTATTAAGTTGTTTTAAAGTGATATATAGTCAATTGGTATAATAACAATAAGTTTCAAACCATTTTTGAATTACAGGATTCTAGATAATATTTATTTTTATACAGAAAAAAATAATTTTCATTATAAATATTTTATATGAAATTAATGAAATGAATTTAAAAATTATTAGTATGTTTTAAATAGATTCTGATAACAGACATTAATTTAATGATTCTTATGAAATTTTTTTTAACATTAAATTTTAATATTTGATATCCAAAAAAATATTGATAATTGTTTTGCAATTAAATGTAAAAAACAAAAGAACATCTAATAAATAAATAATTAAATATATGAAATACTATTATAATAATTTATATTTGAAAAAAAATTAAATGATTTCACTTATATTTTCAATTATTTACAATCTATATCTCTCAAATTCATAATAAATTAATTGGTCCATTCTATATAATAAAATATAAAATAATTCATATATTTCTCATCAACTAGATTTAAAATAATATTAAACTAGTTGATGGTAAAAATGATAATTTTTAATTAATTTTCATAAAAAATTATATATTTATTCGTAATATAATTTTTTCCAGAAATACCAAAAGATTTTATGTAAATTATAGACCATATTATCACTTATGTGTATATTTTTATGTGTATTTTTGTATTTTAGGGAATAATGTTTCATGAAATCATACTCTATTTAGAATAAAAGTTATCTGGTTAGTTAGGATTCATGTAATTTTCATAGGGAGGGCAGATATGAGCTGAATGTATTGGTTATGAGGAATACATTCCAAAATTGAAATATTATTGCAGTGATTTTATATTGGGTTGGTTTGGCCTACTATAAACTATTTGATCAAGATTTTTTTTTATTTTTTCTTGGATTAACATACTAGTGTTAGTAAATAATCCCCTCAATGATAATATTTTACTTTATGGTCATTCATAGTATGTGTTTTTTTTCATGGAATAAATTATGTTATCAATTTGTTAACATTCTCATGATAATTTATATGGGTTGGGAAATTAAATAATTATTTGGAATTAGTGGTTGATGGTTGGTCAAATATAATCTTATAGTCTCTTGATTTTGAAGAAATTCATGATTTATCTCATAAACCATACCATTTTGAGTAAGTTTATTCTTATAAAATGATAGGTTTAATATTTTGATTACCTTAAAAGGAAAAATCATATTTTTATCAAATGTTATGTATAAACATGGGACCTTCCCACAAGGTTTTTTTCATCACAATGATCATATATATTTCGACTCCAGCCTTAAAAAAAGTTTTAAAATGTTCATTATATTTGAAAATTTACCAAGATAGCTAACTAATATGGGATGTTTTACAACACCTAATTGGTATACTACTATAATACCCTCTATAGAGTTTTTTGGATACTTTTTTTGGATACATTTACAGGTAAGAAACATTGTCATTTTATTTTGGACACCTAAAACACAATAAGGATTTAGGGAAGACAAGATATCCCATAGTGAATAAATAATTCTTATGGTGTATTTTATTTCATTTATTTATTTCTATCATTTTAACTAAAAAAAAATATATATATTTCACATATATTAATGAAATTTAGTCTTATCACACCTGATTAATTACTAAAACAACAAATTGGAATCTTTGATTTTTGTGTAGTGTTTGTTTTCACAAACCAATCTAATAAAAATGCCTCTTTGTCGACTATAATGATTATGTAGCTAGTCAAGAATCATTTTGATTCTAATACATAATGGGGAAATTTTATAATTTTACATTATTAAACTTTTTATCCCATGTATTGATACACCACTTGTGAGGATCATCTTGATTATGGTAGTGTGATAAAAATCTAAAATTTTGTTATAGTATGTGATGTAATTTACATAGATAGTTTTCTTTTAGGACACATTACAAAAAAATTATTTAATATTATTTACTCTACAATATTTTTTGTTAGTGATTACTAATATCAATATTATAGTCACCGCACTTTTTTTGTAACACCCTATAAATCTAAACTATTAACAATGAATTTGTTGAAGTGTAGTACACACAAAAATAAGGGAATAAGGGAATAAAATATCCTGATATTTTTTAATATATTTACTACTTTAAATAGATAAAATATATTTTATAGGTTTTAGAGAATGTGATGTTGAGTTATAATGCTACATATGGTATAATGATTTACTTCAATGACTTGTGTTACTTTCAACATCATGTTTTCCCAAACAATAATTTGTTATTAAAATAGTTTTATATAATATAATTGTACATGAAATAGAAATTAAATTAATGATTATAAATAATAATTAATAACTTATGAAAATATATGGTTTACACAAAAATTTAATTTATTAAAAATATAATGGAAATGAGTATAACACCCAATGGAATATAAACAAATAATTTTATTAGAAAACAATTGTTATTCCCACAATGATGTTTTACATTGAAAAATTAAATTAATTATAATTAGTGAGTGGTATTAATTATATATATATATATATATATTATTATTCATTAAATATATTATTTTTTATATTCATAAAATAGATTTGATTACCATAAGATAAGTAGAATCCAAATTCTAATAATAAGAACCAATATTTTTATTAATGAATTTTCTCATATTCTTAATGGAGAGCCTATTTTAAAATCAATTTTTGACATTATATATATTATATATGACAAATTAATCTTATTATTTTAATGATAAATATAAAAATTAGCTTAGTGTAAATTGTTTGTGTTTTTTCTGTACAGTATCATTTTTTATGAATAGTGGAAAATAATAAAATTTAATTCAAAACATCCTTTTCAAATATTTTAATTATGGGGATAAATTTTACTTGCAATCAGTTTAAATGTTTTATGAGACCATGTTTTTATCAATATATAAAATTTAGGTCATTAGAATCAATTTCACTTTTTCTATAACTATTATAAACTAGAATTCTTTTAAATGTTATTACATTAAACCCCCACATTCTTTCTTTTTACGAGATTAAATTGAAATTAATTAATACAAATTAATTGATTTGAATATGGAATAATTGTTCACATATTTTGGATTCAGAGAAATTAATAAATTCTGATATTTTCTACTTAATTTTCCATAAAATATATTAGTGAATGTAATTATAATTAATTAAAATGATTAAGGTAAATTTAAGTATAATAAGGGAAGAAACCATATTCGTAAGAATCAAATTGACCAATAAAAAATTCAAATATCTGTTATATGGTACTATTTTTACCATATCATTCCTTGGATATAATTGGGATTATTATTGATGCCATGTTCAATTTTAAAAATGTGCATGGAATTCAATTACCAAAATAATACCAAATTTCCACTCTTCCTCCACTATAAAATGTCCTTCACTCATTCCATTACCTCTCACCTATAAAGAAACATTATATTTCCCAATATATAACCCAATATTTCATTAAAACATGACACCTAATCCTAGAATACTCACCTTCGTCATGAATAAATCCAAGGAGTCCCAGTTGTGCAAACCAAAAGGAGTAACCAGAATAAGAGGTAAAATCTTTCCTTAAGCACTCTAATTTAATTTTTTTTATCCACTCCACTAATTAAACATATTCAATGATTATATAAAAAAATATTATTCTGAATGTAGAATTATTTTTTTTATGATTTGTTTTGTACTTACACTTAAAGGCACCTCCATCTAATGGATAATGAATATACATTATACATGTAAAATAAACTACCTCCTCAATAAACTATGATTGTTCATTTTTCATTTACCAAATATAATGGGTTAAATTATGATAGAAACTCTATTTATATATGATATTTTATTATTTCATTAATATTATATATTTATTTTAAAACCAATAACTTTATTCATTCCATTTTGTATAAAAACTACAACATAAATTGTGGAAATGTTGACTAAAATCCCCTCAATGTAATACAATTCATTCAAAATATACATGGAATGTATAAATGATGGTTTTAATTAAAAATTTGTTACATAAAAAACAAATATATGATATTCATGACTTAATTAAATTTCTTGAAATATAATATATTTTTTTATTAACCTTTTTCAGAAGAAAGTTATAATGTTTTTCATGTAAGTGTTTTCTTCCACCTCCTCGACATGATTTCATTCCTTACACTTAACAAGAATTATATATATAATCATATATGAATAAATTAAATTTTATTTATTATATAATTATAATTCTATAAATATATCTTGTTACTTAACTTCTTTCTAAAATGATCATTGGAAAATGGGAACGTTACTCTTGAATATATATGACCTATAGTATCAAATATTATAAATTTATTTTATTTTTCATTAACATATTTAATGATTTTTTTAAGATTATATTTGATATATAAATATCATAAATATTTAATGATTATTATTATAGATATGAATTTGTAAATGACACCTTTAACCATAGATGTCTTAACAATGTATTCTTTGATATATAAACTGAAGTTTTTCAATACACATGACTGATACTAAATCATTTAATTAATTTTATGAAAAATGATAGTAGGTCAAATAAAAATAATGATAAAAAGGAAAATTATTATCAATAAAATAAATAATTATCTCATTTTTATTATTCAGCAATATAAATACACATGACATATTTCAGACACAAGGTTGGATCTTTTCGCCTAAATTATTACATCAGTGAGATAAATGCTATTTTCAAAATATGCATATTTTTTTTGTGGTTTAACTAAAACCCCATTTTATATATTATATCATGAATTAGATTATAATAATTTTATTTAAAAAATTTATTTAATATTATTCCATTATTTAGATTGTGATTTAAAACATTTCAATGTTATATGTATCCCATTAAAATATTTAATGATTATTTTCCCCCACAATAAATTTAATTATCCATCAATAGAATTTATATTATTGGAAATTATATAACCATTTATCAATAAAACATTAAATTTTATCTCTTATCGTTTTTCGTGAAATTTATCATTTATTAGTACAATTTTTACACTATTTGCTGTATAAAAATGATTTAGAAAAAAGAATTTTTGAAAACGAGACTTTGAATCGATCTTTATTCAAGGAACCTATTTTATTCTAAAAATCCATTTTTACTAAATGAAAATAAAATTTTTTTTAAATTGATTTGGAATTTTATTACAACCTTTTTTATATTTTAACAATTTTCTTTATGAAATATTCTTTTCTCTTCATAAAAATGTCATTTTTAAATTCTTTTACCATGAAAAAGGAATATACTTTTATCGTAATATGACTTGTAGTAATTTATCCTCTATTAGTTATTTAAATATTCCTTCTCATATATAAAAGGATAAATTTTAGATAAATTTTTTTCAAAATTTTCTTTCAATAAATGTTTTTTATATGGTTTTTCCCAAAAAAAATGAAATTTTACTTGAGAATATTTTTAATGATAATTTTATAATATTTCCATTTATAAATTTTAAAAACACATTATTTTTCTCAACATGGGATATGTTATATTGATAAAATCCATAATCATTATCTGGGTGGTATTTGATTAATTTATAAAAGGATATTATTCAAATACACTTCCTTGATTAATTTTTCAATCACCTTGAAATATTTAGTCTGTTGTGATCATTGAACATTGAATTTACACAAAATTATCCATTTCATTAATCATGTAGGTTACTATTGCCAAACCCATACTCCATTTTACATACATTTTCATCTTTTATAGTTATTTGATCATTTGGGGAACTATATAAAATTCTATATTCTTTATTTAATAATTATTTTTAACAGGGAATAATATTTATAATTAATATTCAATATAAATAATGTTTGGGACATGAAATGATTAGAGGATTTGAAACATCATACAGTTCCTTAATGAATCAATAGTTTTTCATGAGGCTAGTTATTTATGAAAATCACAAATGTTTTATATAATATTGTAAAAGGTATTAACGGTATTGGTTTTCTTGTGCCTCAAAAATGACCTCCATTAAAAAACCCCTCATTTTTCATAATTTATTAATCATCAGTTATATTTTTCACGAACTTATATTTTGGTATATTTCATTTTTTTATTTAGATATAATTTTTTAATGTTTCATAAATTTCTATATTTAATTTTACTTAATTAGTTATTGTAATAGAATATGTTTCTACTTATTAACTTTACATATTGTTTTTTCACATAAATTTAGTTTATCGATTAGATGGAAAGCGTATTCAATATTTTTTTTCCAATTAAATAATTATTATTCTCGTTGATTCAAAATGCTTCCACTATAAATTAATCATACATAGAATTTGAGGTCACCCTAATTTTGATTCATTTACCCAGAAACTCTAGATGTATATTGAGAATGTTATCAATGGATACTCTAGATAGTATAATGTTATTATCCTCAATATTTATTAAACATATGGACACAATATATGTTTTAATTAAATTTTTTTTTATAATACAAGAATTATTTTTATATCAAGTTTTCTAAGACTACTAAACTTGATTTTATTTGGGATTTGATTCCATGTAATCATATAAATATAATTGGTAACTGAAAATGTCTCCCAGAATTCTGTTGATAGTTTAATGCAGTTGGTATTAAAGGAACATTAGAAGAAATATTGGGATCTATATTTTGGAAATTATAGATTAATAACATAAACCAAAGGTGTAATTTTTGGATAATTATAAGACAACATTCTACATTTTTGGTAAGGTAGAGATTTTTATATTACATGAAATACATCGCTGTCTGGATACTATATGTGGATGTGATTCCTGAATAGATGTACCTAGGAAAAAAAATAACTTTATTCTCTAGGCATGACTCGGTGTACCCTGGTAAATGACCACATACAATATTATGAATCTCGTTTGACACTCTACGGGGATATTCGTAGGATAATTTTAATTTTTTTTATAGTTCATGAATAAGGATTTGAAAATATTATCAAAATGAATGGCCTATGTTAATCCTAAGGTGTTTGAGATTTATGTTAAGGTGTTATAAATGATATTTTGAATAAAACATATAATAATTAAGGAACTATGTTTAAATAAATGGATGATGAACTTTTGTGTTAGCGTTGTATTGAAAACCATAGTAAAAATGATATTTTGTGATTTACCTTATTTCACAGATTTCAATCATATTTATTTTTGAAATTATATTAATATGGTTATGATATGGGAAAATTTTAATTCGAGTGGAAATCAATCAAATTCAGCAATTTTGTGTGCCTTGAACCCATGATCGAATGATGATAAATGATTAGAACTAACCATTTACCTATATAGTATCTTTTTTAAGTTTCAATTATTTTTAGTAAAACTGTTTGATTAATATATATTATGGATAAACTATTAATTAAACATTTAAGGTTTTGATATTAATATATTAAAAATATTTGTTCTGTAAAATAGTTAGAGACAAATAGTTGTAATTTTCACTCTTTTATAGGCGTTAGGATCCTTCATCAATTTATTTCAGTGCTTTAGGAATAAAAATTATATTTTGGAGCAATTTTAAATTAATCATAGAAAAAAAAGGTTGAAATATTATTTAGTAAATATATTATGTAGGTTTATTTATACATAGTTAGTATAATAATTTCCCTTCATTATGATTAATTACTTATAATTAAAATATTTTCATAATAACGTAATTTCTTTTGAACCTATAGTCTTCTAAATAAACATATATTTATGTATTTGGGGCCCTAAAATTTATATTGATCATTAACATGTTATTTATAAATGAAATAAGCCACTCCCTAGAAATATTTACTCTTTTTATCCATGAATTTATATTTACATTTCACTAGTGTTCTCCTACATAAGGACCATGTTTTATGTTATTCCATGTGACTGTTGTACATCCCATTCTCTATTTTATAGAGCATGTTGTACAAACCTATATCACACTGTGCATTATAAAATACGAAATATATAACAATATATCACCATGATTGAATTTAAATTGAGAGGACATAATTTGATTATGTTTTAGACAATGTAACACCAAAAATTACTAATCTTTGGACATTGTATTCATTACTGTGTATGAAACACAATACCAACCATTTAATGGAATATAAAATCCCAATAATTTATAATATATTTTTTATATATTAAGAAAACATAATATTTTCAACATGTTTCAATGAACGTGATACTGATTTACTATGTGACATATGTAATAATGAGTTTCTTTAATGGATTAACATACCTGCTAGACAATGTTTTACCAGACAATAATATATTTTTCAAATATTATTGATTAATACAATATAATTTATCCTAGAAATTGAAATATATTTAATTAATAATATTGACTAATATATTAAAATTTATTGTTTAGTGAACTAATTCATTGATTTCGAATTTATTATAATTGAATATAACAACCAATTGAATAAAAATGGAATATTTTTTTAGAAAACCTAATTTTTCTCACAATGATCTATTACACTAACAGATTAAATTAATTAAAACATGTGAGTTGTATTATTGAAATATATATATATATATATATATATTCATTCAAATATTTTTTATTTTCATCCAACATATTTGATAAGCATCACATAAGAACATACACAATTTAGCAGATAAAAACATATATTTTTATTGAGGAATTTTAACCTCTTTTGAAGGGAGAACCAATTTTAAATAAAAAAATTTAGGAAATATATAGATAATATATTATTTTAATGAAATATAATACTAGAATAATAAACATAAATATTATTTTAGGGTGAAATTTTTGTACTTTTCAACTTTTTTTAATTTCTTAATAAAGAGTGGAAATTACTGATATTTAATTCAGAATAGTTTATTCATGTAATTTATTAATAAAGTTAAATTAAAATTTTAAATTATTATAATGTTTAATTATATTAATTTTTTGTCAACTAATACTGATTATGTCATTTTAATTAACTTTACTTTGAACATTATTTTGAAAAAAAAATGAATCTTTCAATCTAATATACCTTGAAATCAGCATTGTCGTCCACTTTGTGGGATTAAATTTATATTTATTATTTCCACTAATATAATTTTATTTTCATAAAATGAATTAAATATTTTGATTCAAAATAATTTATAATGTCTCGTTATTTTATCTTAATTTTCATTAAAAAATATTACTAAATGTTATTAAAAATAATTACAATGATTAAGGTAAAATTAATCATAAAATGGACTAAACCATAATATTAAAAGTCCAAATGACCTTAAAACATTCCCAAAATACATTTAATTATCGTATTTATACCATATAATCCCACTTATAGAATTTTTTCCATTATTGTATCAAAATTCAATGTGAAAAATATTAATGGAATTCCTTTATAAAAATATTACAATAGTGCCACTCCTCCTCCACTATAAAAATTCCTCTTTTCACCCCACATCCTGAAACCACTCAAGAAATTATGGATCAACCTAGATTTTAAAAAATATACCATAAAAATTCCTTCACTCAACTTGGAATCATCAACTTGGTCAGAAATCAGTTTATTGAATCCCTTTGGTGTGAACGTAAAGGAGTTAACCGATTAAAAGGTAACATCTTTTCTTTATCTCTCTAGTAATTTTTACATTATAAACTCCTAAAATTATTCTTATTCCACGTTTATATAAAAAATAAAGTTTATCAAATATAGTATAATGTTTTTATGACATGTTTTTTAATTATAGTTACACATATATCCATCAAATAGAAAATTACCATATTGTTTTCATGTACAAAAAACTACCACCTCACAAAATGATGACTGTTAATTTCTCATTTACCACATATCATGGTGGACATTATGGGGGAAAATCTATTTATTTATTATATTTATTATATTTAATATTTATTTAATATTTATTTAATACCCTTAGAAATCATATCATAAACATTATATTTTGTGTAAAAATGATAACGCTGTTTGTGGAAATGTGTATTACCACCCTTAGATGCGTCATGATTCATTCACATTAATCAGGGAATGTATAAAAGATGGTTTTAATTAAAAATATGTAAAATAAAAAACATCTCTATTATATTAATTAATTAATAGAAATTATTGAAATAAAATATATCATTTTCGTAATTACCCTTTCACACACATAAAAATTAATTACCTAAATCATGGATGTATGGACTACCACCTCCTCAACACTATGTGATTCCATTTACATAAATATAATTTTGTATATGTCAGTAAATATGATTAAATAAAGGGTTATTTATGATAAAATGTACATTATGTGGTGATATGGTTTTACATACCATCTTTCCATAACAATCATAAAAAAATGGGAACATAACTTATTTATCCATATGACATATCATGGCTATGATTATAATGTTGTATTATTTTTAATTACCATATTTATGGTTTTTAACTATAATTAGTTAATAAATAATAATATTATTTCATGATTATTAGTTAGTATATGTTCATGTAAATTACCCCTTTTACCATAGTTTACCTACAAATGTTATTTTTGATATATTAATCGAATAATGTCAAAACACTCAATGTAAACATAATTATTTAAATATTTGTATATAAAATCATATTTAGTGAAATAAATTAATTATAAACTCATTAAATGACCACAATAAGGTAAATAATTAACATTTGTTTATTATTCAGGAATATAAAGACACTTGAGAAAAATCAGAGACAATATAATGTCTTTTTTTAAAAAACATATTGCATCTTGGAGATAAATTCTATTTTCAACATTTACATATTTTTTGTGGTGTAAAGAATACCCATTTTTATATATTATATCATAAATTACATTATCTTCATTTTATTTAGAACACTAATTTAATATTACTTATTTGAAAGAATTACAATTTAAATGATTCCATGTGGAATGTGAGACATTGGAATGTTTAAATATTATTTTCATCAGCAAAAACAATAATGATATTTAAATTTCATATCAATTTGAGGAAATTATATGATCATCATTTGATAAAACCATTAATTTTTTATCATGTGTTTATTCATGATCTTTTTCAAGTATTAATATAATTCTTTCACTATTTCATACTCAAAATGTTTATCAGTAAACTTATATCATTATTTTTAGTTGGATAACATCTTTTCTTATGAAAACTAGGATTTAATAAAAAATCTTTTTTTAATTTTTTTTCGAAAATAAATTTATAAAATTTTAGTATATAATTTTCTTCATATGATTCTTCTTATTGCATTCTAAGGAATGATGTTTTATAACGTTTTACAAGAGAAAAAGAATTTTCTTTTTACCTCATATGACATGTATCAATTTAACAACAATCATTTCATTGAATCATTCATTTCCTGATTAAGTGATATGTTTTATAATTAATTTTTTTGAAAATTTATTTTCAAATATATTTTATCAAATTTTTTTTCAAAACAAAATTATATTTTCATTGAAAATGTTTATAAAATATATTTTTATAATATTTAAATTCCCCAAAGAAAATTAACCTTAAATTTAATACATGTGGGATATGTTGTATCAATATCATCCTTAATATTCCTCTAGTTAGTTTATGATTAATTTTTCAAACTATAGTATTCACATTAACATTCGTGATTCATCTATCAGTCCCCATGAAATATTCAATCACCTGTGATAATTGACCATTACATTTTCCTTTAATTATCTCATTAATTAATCGTGAAATTACAATTACCAAAAAATATGTTAAGTACTTTGATATTTATATTATTATTTGGGGAAATATTTATAATTTGTTATTCATTAATCTATATAGAAATTTGATAAGGCATAACATTTACTTTGACTATTCTATATAAGGAATTATTTGGATGGAAATGAAGGGAGGTGACCAAACATTGTATAGATTTTTAATGATTTGATAAGTTCTCATGAGTTAAATAAGTTGCAAAAAAATTTGTTTTTTTAAACCAACATGTTAAATGTCTTGACATTATAA
Organism: Viscum album; assembly: GCA_963277665.1. NCBI lineage: Eukaryota > Viridiplantae > Streptophyta > Magnoliopsida > Santalales > Viscaceae > Viscum > Viscum album. The sequence goes on from OY728146.1 coordinate 554,732,597, forward strand.
TTTTTCATGTGCATTAAACATGAAATTTATAAAGAATGAATTTCCCTCATTTTTTTCAATAATTATTCATCTTTGAGATTTTTGTTGACATATCATTGGAATCATTTAATTTTTTTGTATTTTTATATGGAATGTGTTTTAGTTTTTTACAATGAAAATTTTATTTTTACTGGTCTTATTATTTTAATAGAATAAGTTTCAAATTATTAATTTTCATTATTTTTTACACATTTCAATTGAATTTAATAATTACTTAGAATGTGTGTTTATATATTTTACCCTTCCATAATAATTATTCTGATTGAATAATTATATATATATATAATATACCATTAATGTGCATTTTATGTAAGATTTATTTTTTTCCTTTCCATAGGAAGTAAATAAATATAATGATAATGTAATGTAGGAATACTCTAGATAGAATAAATTTATTATCAGGACGATATTTATAATTAAGACGAATAGAATTATGATATAATTAGTGTATTCATTGATAATAAAATAATTATATAGGTATTTGGTTTACCAATACTACTAAACTCTAGATACTTTATGATTTATTTCCTTATAAGCATGCCAATGTAATGGATATCAAACATCACCTCTAGGTTTTCTGGTTTAAGGTAGAATAAATTTATTATTCTCTTGCATATAATCAATAACAACATGCATACATATAAGAATTCAGGATGTTAATTTGAAAATCAATGTAGACCTATTGAATAGTATTGGGAAAATTCCCTTGGAAATCTAGGACATTTGATATTTTTTTAACTCATTTGAATCATCATTCAGTTTCATAACCCAACATTAGTCTCTTTCAACAAGATATTTATTTTTTATCAATGTTGTCATACAATATTCATGAAAACAAAATTTAAATAAAATTTAAATGATTTTATCAACCTTGTACATTTTTATTAAATAATATATGTGAATAATATGATGAAATTTAGTATTATGACATTTAAAAATGTTTCACCCATATCTACTCCATTAATATTTCTTTACCCCACTCACATAAAACCTTTATTTTATTTATTAACATATCATTTTTTAGTCATCGTGTTATTACATGATCCTTTAGGGTATATCACATATTAATTACATATCCAGACACAAACTATAGTAGGTCATTCTTTATCTGTCTAATTATTATAAGAATTTATATATCTTACATGTTTCCCATTCTTAAAAAACATATAAAACAATTTTGGTTTAATTAATGACATGTTTGTACTACCATGAAAAAAATTCATTATTACAAAAATGATAAGAGTAATCATGTAAGGCTCCAGTATTAACATTAAAGAATCATGAATTAAGTTAGTAATTTATATTGAGGATCCATTCAGGTTTATAGCTTTATAGAATTAGTTCATAATATATACATAACAACTTTTATATTAAATTTAGACACTTCTATTTAGTATCCATTTTTTGTTCATAAAATAGAAAATCATTGAAAAAAGAGTCATGTTAACTTCTATGTTTTAGAAATCATTACATTTTTTAGATCCCATCCTTTACCCAATTCCACTTTATGTCTTGTAAAAAAACATTTCAAAAACATGAGATGATCATAAAGATCTCAATAATGGATAGCCAAAAAGGAAAACTGTTAGTTTTTTAAAAACCACAAGTATATAATAAATACATTATAGGAATTTTGGGACATAAATGTACATATATAGAATATCCATACCGTAAATTTCCACACAATTCACTAAATTGAAAATCCAAATGACTGACTTCCATAACAAAAGCAATGGAGGTTATAACATTACAACCCGTCCTAGTTTATCATGGCACCACCAATCAGTTTTCCATGTACCATTATAAAATAATAATATATTTCAAATATAAACATTCCATTTTCAATCAAAAGTAATCATTTCTTGATATTTAAATAATAAATCAATTTAAAAAACAATTAATAACATTTTAAAATGAGATATTTGAATCAAAGTGTCTTGCACCACATTCTATATTTTAATGGAAATAACATTTTAAAACATTAATGTCTATTTTTGTAAATCCTTAAAAAAGGTTTTAACACATGTTCATTAATGAGAATTATTTATAAGAATAGATATTTATAACATTTAAAACAAGTTTTTATTTAAAGAGTCAATTTAATCTTGTGAAAATGATAGAATATAAATAATTATAAAATAACATTAAACAATGCTATTAATATCCTTATAATAAAGAGATTCATGATATAACATGTCCAATGGCTGTATGCACTCAATATAATAGTGAATTGGTGTATATTAATAAATAATTGTCAATATAATGTAAATTGAGACTATATCCCTTACAATGATAGTATACTTAGATTATGGATAAATCAATGAAATAATTATGTGTGACAAATAAGAATACACCAAATATAAGTGGATATTATATTCAAAGCAACCAGTGGTCATTCACACTTATTAAAAAAATAACCTATGTAAGAAGTAGATTTTTAACCCAAAGAATGGTAATTAGGTGAAGAAGTTCCCTTACAGAAATTCAAAAGCCTGTCAGCATCACATTAAAATTCATTAAATGAGTTGATGAGAGAGAAAAGGGTCTCTAATCAGATGTTCAAAAAATTTACAAAAATATGTATATTAAATAATATATCCTAATTGAAGAAAGAGGAAATTTAGAATTCATAACCTAAAAGATGCATTTCATCAAAAGAGGAGGGTGAATGGTTCCCCTACCATTTTGGTAACTTATAAAAAATACACCACATGAAATAAATATCATACAATTAAGTTTTAAATATCCATTAATTATTGTATATTACACAATTAATTCAATAATGGTATGTACATACACAACACACAAGTAAATAGTGGAAAATATATCATGAATCTCATAGGAATAAAATGTGAGATAAAAACCCCTTACTATTTTGTAATCAATCAAGTCAAATGACCAAAATTTAATAACCAAAAAATAAATCAAATTATGCTAAGAATATAAAGATAATAATGATAATATATAACAAATGAAATTGAACAATACACCACATGAGAATATTATGTGGAGAACAATGGAAATCTCAAGGAATTAAAAAAGACATAAGAAACACCCTACCTCAAGTATGACTTTCCTTGTATGTTCCTTGTTCTACCTAAACAATAATCATATGTTAATTTCTACTTTAATAATAACCTTATTCATGTTTATTATTCCTTTTATATAACTTTTTTCCTTTCAATAACAATAAGTAATTTATTTGAGTTCGTATCATACATTTTGTCAATGTTCGGATCTTGAGTCCAAAATGAACTTGTTATAAATAAAAATAGTAGATGTGGTCAATATTCAAATATCACCACAATTATATTCATGAATTGGATATACTATATATCATATATATCTTTTATATATATGTTTTTATAATAGGTCATAATATTTGGAGATAAGAAATTAAATTCATCTTTCATTGAGTCGGTAAACCCTATGTAAGCAGTAATGCCAATTTAATTTCTATTTCATATTTAAAGGTATAAAAATGTAATGGAATAAGTGAATATTATAATTCCAGTATAATATAATAAATTATTTAACTATCTTCATCCTTTATATGTTCCATATATGGCATGACCGTGTGTCATATACTTTGATGGGGCGGTGGTCCGCACATCCTCAAATGAAATTATCACATATACCCATTATGAAAACTATAATAGTATATTATAAATGAAAAATGAATAAGAATAAAAAAATTTAAATATAATATATATCACATATAAATACAGTTCCATCATAATGGCCACCGTGTGAGGTGGTAGGAGATAATTAAACAATCATCGTTTTGTGAGGTAGTGGTTCAGCGTCAAGAGAAACAGTTTATTCATTACCAAGGACATAGAGGTTTGTGTAATTGTAGTTCAAATACTTATCATAAAAAAAACATAGTATACTGAGAATAAAGGATTTGTTATAAAATATATGAATAAAAATAATTTTGGGGTTGGAGAAGTATAATAAAAATAGAACATAAGACAAACTGTTATCATTAAATCGTGTAACTCCCTTTGGATTGAACAAAAAGGATTACTTGAAGTGTCTTATTCCAATGGTAAGGCTTCTAGGAGGACGAGAGGTATGTTGGGAGATTAATTGGGTAGTGTTTTATGATCCAAAGGGATTTAGAGGTGTGATTAATGTGTTAGAGATGATGGATTTTCATAGGGGTATGACTCTTTAGGAAAGATTGAATATATTATTTTATTATATAATGAATTTCAGTTTCTAAAAATCAAAAACTAATTAATGTAAATGATAAGATTACTAATTTATGAAATTAAATCATACAATAATAATTGGTCAATATTGGGATATTTTTTTAATTTTTATTATCTAATTTATTAAAATCATTCATTAATGAGGTAAACACCGCATCACTAATGTGTCATAAATAATTTTTTAATTTGATGTCTAAAAATTATGAAAATAATTTCCATTAAGTAATAAATTGTTTTTGATTTCAAAAGAATATTTATATTCGTAGAGATATCTTATATAACCCCAAATTATAATTTGATTTACTAAAAGATATATGTTTATGTCATTTTTTCCCATACTTTAAATTAATTAATAAAAAGTCTCATTATCACTTATAAGTGGCTCAATTGGGTGCCAAAATAGACTTAAGGATTTCCATGGTCATAAATGTATCAACAAAATAAATTAGGAAAAATGTTAGAGTAACGTACTAATATTATAATTTAATTTTTACATTGAATTAACCTTTTTAACATTAACTGTGGTATATAAAAGTCAAAATCAACTATTCACAAAAAAAAATTTCATCATATTGAACCACATGTTACATAAAGATAGAACAAATTTATGTATTCTTTCCAAATTAAATTCATTGAAGTGGTAAAATATCATTTAAAATAAGAAGATAATATTTTAACTACCACTTAGTGTCGTCACTTTTCATCAAAAAATGATGATTTTTATAAAAATACCACAAATTCAACTAAATATATATTTGGTATTCAAAATTGAAAAATGATGTCTATTTTACCAAATAAAAAACTTAAAAGTTACTTTATTTAATTTAAAAATAATTTCCATTATCAAAATAAAATGCATGTTTTTTAGAAATAATAACAATTAAAAGATTGACACTTGTTCAGCCCCAATTTCAATGCAAAATTACTTCCAATGACCAACATTGGATAAAATTGTAATAATAAAATATAATTAATATTTTAAAAATTTTAAAAACATAATATATCCTTATAAATAAATTAGATTAAATTTCATTTTTAATTTAAATACTATATTTTTCACTCTACATTGAAAAATGAATTTTATCAGAAAAATACTAAAATTTGACCCAAAGTAAATTTTGATGTTCCTATTATAATTAAGGATTTTATTTTTTCAACTAGAACGTATAAAATTTTCTAAAACATCATTTAATGTGGGTTCTTTATCAAAAGGCAGTAAATCTGCCTTTTAAATAATATTATAGTATTTATTCTTAAAATTAGATTCATTCACCTTTTTATACTATATCTTTTAATCGATAAATGTAAAAAAAATTAACAAACACATATAATAATATATAATTAGGTTCTATTTATTACTGTTAATACAATATAAATATTTAAACTATAATTTAAAATAATAATTTTATTTTATTATTTTTCAGTATAACTCAACGTTGTGTGCAATATAAGGATTCAAAGAAACTCGTTGTTGTGTATCATGTATTCTATCGAACATAGAATCAACGTTAAATTAAAATTAATATTTAATTCAACAATATTAACCAAAATAATAATGTAATATTCTTTATTTTCCTGGGATGTTATATCTTTCCCCCCTTTTGGGAATTGCATCCTCGCAATTTTGAAATTGGTCATGGAAAACTCATTGAATGTCCAACATCCAAAAAAATTTAATAAAAATATCACTTTAAAATAAAGGAAGAGAAGTAAAAAATGTCTCCCAAAATAATAGATACTAGGAAAATATGAAAACATGGATATGGTGGACAAATCCAATCATCATGTTCTGTTGGAGAGTGATAGATAACATGATTAAGACAATGATAACCCCCAAAAAATCACAAATGTCTGATGGGTTAAACAGTCTTTGATTCCCCCATAAGATAAGTTAAAAAGAAAATGTGTTTGTTTTATGTTAATTTTCATAATATTTCGGAATTTATTTATGAGTATATCTAATAAAATAAGGAATCATACTTACGTGTCATGTAGACTTTAATCCTTTATTAAAAACCTACCACAAACTCATCATTTATCAAATCAATGAGTATTCAATGTGAATTAGTAAAATGATAAGTTCTAGATTCAACATTTAATGTATCACATAATCCAAGAAAGATGATATATATATTTACATTTCATTTAGATGTCAACCAAAACCTATATGGTTAGTAGGATATCAAATAATTCCCAAATTTATAATCCTTTATTTAAATAAATATTACTCTAAATCTCCAACATTCAACAAAAAATACCCAAATTTCATGAAATACCATTTAATATAAAATTCTTCTTACAATTCAACAAAATAAACAAAAAATTGGTTGAAACCCAAAACACAGACGGATTAAATCCCATAGTCTTCCATATTAAATTTTAAAATTAATCTCCAAAAACATCAACTACTCTTAAAGTCTTATAATGATGTTTAATTGACCGAATCACATATTCACTATTATAGGTTAATAGATTCCATAAATAACCCAAATCACCATATGTCCCTAACAAAAACATTAAATTTCAACCATTACCCCACAAATGATATCCCATAGTATTTTATTTCTCTTAAGCATCTAATGTTCCCCTAAAGAGAGAAAGTCTTACAAAATAAAATTTATCACTTAATTATCAAATCATTTTACTATATTAAGGATATCAATTTGATAAAACATATGTTCCTAAAATGAAATTATTTTTGATACATAAAATCGTTTCAAATAAAATAATAAGTCTTACTTACCAGGGGCTTCACATAGGCAAGTGTTAGGAGATGTACCCTTGTTTCCCTTAGGTTGGGGTTTCGATTCCCCTGGCCTTGTTGGACATGACGGCTTGTCACCCATTATTTGGGTTGTCCATTTTATAAAACTCAATAATAATCCTAACATAATTTAACCTCAATTTTCATCTTAAGTTTATTATTTTTTTTCAAAATCATAATGACATAAACAACTTAATTCATCAAGTCTTGTATATATCATAATTTTTTCACCTCCAAATAATAACATAAACTATTTATAATAGAAAGAAAATCATAAATTGATCATGGTGCCCACATGGTTTCATTGTCATCTTGTTCACCTATGTAAACGGTCCATGGATTGCAACAATGATTTATTGATACTTCAAAATAATCTCCTTCTTTCTTCCAAATACACCTCATACAACATGGGTCATATTGGATATCATATGAAAATATTTTTGGAAAGTAATCAAGTATGATAAATAATTTGAAAACATATGATAAAACATTCTTTCAATAAGATAGTCGGACCGAGTTTCAGTTGAAACATTCAATCAATGACCTTCTAAAATTCCATAAGTATGGGCTGATAGAATATATTGTAAAATAAAATATAATTAGGTTGTTCATGAATCTCCATATTTCTAACATTTCTCAAAATCATAGTATTCTTGAAAATATGGTGATTAGGTAAAATATTTAAAAATGCCTTGATAAAATTTACCTTTCATTAAAATGTGGGAATATTATGAAAATAAGATTTAATTAAATACAACACAAGATCCATGATGATATCGTGGTTTAGTGGAGGTGTTTGATATTTTAAACAGCTTCTTTCAAGTTAGTGGTATGCCAAATAAATGTTTCACAATCATTTTAAAATGACATTCACATAATTATTGAAATAATGACAATATGAAAAGATAAGAATGTCATTTGAGATCATCCTCCATCCATTTTTAACCTACTTTCCTTTATCTGAAAAAGTTATAAAATAAGTATTTAAATGAAATAATAGATATTGGGACTGACCACATGTGTAACGAAAACATATAATCCTTAATGTCTTCAAAACCAACCTCTCAAAACAACTATAAGGCACCACCATTAAGCATTACATAATCATAAATTATGATAATAATTCACATTGAGTATCTTTTCAGGTTTACATAATTTGAGAATTAAGTCATATCATATACATAGAAACTTGGATATTACATTCACACACTAATACTCATAATCCATTTTTTTCATAAAATAAAATCTCTTGGAAAAAAAGAGTCATGTATACTTTGATGTTTTAGATAAAATTATTTTTCCATGATCTCATCCTTGACCCTATTCCACTTTATGACATGTGAAAAACATTCGAAAACATACTATGAGAATAAAAAGCTTAGTAAGGGATACACGTTGAAGGAATACTATTAGTTTTCCAAAACATCAAATAATCTATAAATACCTTATCATAAGTAATAATTATCACCTTTATGAAGTATTAAATACTCTTCCCTGAATAAAAGATCATTTCATACCCATTTGTAACCAAAATATTACCATAAATTCCATAGAATGAACACATAACATATATATCTATCATGGGATGTAAACGCACTTACATGGAATAACCATAAGGTTGAGTTCCACAGAATTCACTAAATTGAATAACTATATGGCTGACTTCCATAACCAATGCATTGGAGTTCATAATGTAAACACCCATCATTGTTGTTTACGGAACCACCAATCATTTTATAAGTACCATTATAAAATAAAAAAATATTTAAAATATAAAAATTTCATTTTCACACAAAAGAATTCAATTCATGATATTGAAATAATAAATCAATTTCAAAACCAATTTATAAAATTCAATAAAGATATTTTTTAACCAAAGTTTCACACAACTCATTGTACCTTTTAATGGAATTAACATTTTAAAACATTAATTTCCATAAAAATACATCTTTATACCTTTTTTAAATCATGGTCATTAATGTGAAATTTTTATTTGAATAAATATTTAAAACATTTAAAAAAATTTATTAGTTAAAATGTCCATTACCACTTGAGAAATTGATTGAATAAAATAATTACAGAATAACACTGAACAATTCTTATAAAATCATGACAATACGTAGATTAATGATATAATATGTCCAAGGGTTTTATATACTCTATATAAAAGTGAATTGGTGTATAACAACAAATAAGTCCCAAAATAATTTAAATTGAGACAAAGTCCCTTACAAAGATTGTATCATTATATTATGGATAAATAAATGACATAATTTTGTCTGAAAAATAAGAATACAACCAATATAAGGAAATATTATTTATAAAATGACCTGATTTCATTCAAAACTTATTCTTTTCACAACATAACCATGTGGTATAAGTTCAACCCAAAGAATGGAAATTAGTTGATGATGTTCCCTTAATGAAATTCGACACCCTAACAGCATCACATTAAAATTCAAAAAATGATTTAATGAGGTAGAAAAGGGTATATAATCACATGGTCATACAATTTAATGCAATAAGTATATTGGATAATATATCCCAATACCAGAAAGTGGAAATTTATAATGCATAACATAAAAGATGTGATTCACTGAAAGAGGAGGGTTGATGCTTCATCAACAGATTTGGTAAAATATGAAATATACACCACATGAAAGAAGGATTATATAATGAAGATGTAAATACCCATAAATTAAAGTATATTACACAATGAATACCATTTTGGTAAGTACTTATAGAACACAAAAGAAAATATTGGAAAATATAACATGAATCTCACAGGAATAAAAACTGAGATAAAAACTCATTAACTCATTGTAATAAATCGAGTCATATGGAAAAAAGTTAATAACAACCAAAGGAATCACATAATAACATGGATATAAATCGAATCATGATAATATATAACAAATGGAAGTGAAAAATACACCACATGTGAAAAATATGTGGTGTATTATGGAAATATCAAGAAATTTAAAGAGAGTTTAGAAACCCCTTACCCCAGGTCCAAATTATCTTGTATGTTCCTTGTTCTTCCTTAATAATAAACATAAATTAATTTCAGCTTACATAAAAACACTTTTCATGTTTATTATTCCACTTATATCTCTTTTTATATGGCTATAACAAATATTTAATAATTTGAGTTCATATCGGACAATTTATCGATGTTTGGAACATGAGTAAAAAATGAACTAGTTCTAATTACAAATTTCCATGATGTTAAAATTCCATTATATCTGGAATAATATTCATGATGTAGATTTTACATATATATCATATATATCTACTATATATATGTATTTATAATTGTACCAAACATTTGGAGATAACAAACGAAATGCACCATTCATAAAGTCTTTAAACCGTACGTATGCATAAATTCTACTTTAATTGTTATTTCATATTTAATAGAATGAAAATATAATGATAAAAATTTATATTATAATTCCAGTAATATCATATATTATATAATTATATCCATTTTTTATACATTCCATGTATGCCATTGACAATTCATATCACATTGATATGGTGGTAGTCTGCATTTCCTCAAATGAAATTTTCTCATTTAAGCATTATGAAGATCATAATGGTTTACCATAAATGAAAAATTCATAAGACTATGAAAAATATAAATATAATATATATATCACATATAAAAATAGTTATATCATATTGGCCACCATGAGAGGTGGAGGTAGATAATTGAACAATCATCATTTCTTGAGGCCGTAGTTCTCCGTACACAGGAACAAATTGTTCATTACCCATTAAATACTGGTTTGTGTAAGTATAGTTCAAATACATTTCACAAAAAAATAAATTTATATTGAGGATAATTGTTCTACTATAAAATAATGTAATAAAAATACTTTATGGGGTTGGATATGTTAAATAAAAGAATTGAACATAAGAGAAAATATTATCATTAAATCGAGTAACTACCTTTGGTTTGAACAAAAAGGTTTAATTGAAGTGCCTTCTACCTAAGGTAAGGCTTCTAGGAGGAAGATATGGATTTAGAGAGATTAATTGGGTATAGTATGGATGATCCAAATGGATTGATTGGTGTTAGTAATGTGTTTAAGGTGATGTCTTCTTATAGGGGTGGGTCATTAAGAGTGTCTGAAAATATTATTGTAATATATAAAGATATTTAGTTTCTAAAGGCCCGAAACACATTAAATCCAATGTTAAAAAGACTCATGTTTGAAATAAAATCATCCAAAATAATTGGATAGGTTTTCGATATATTTTTAAATTTTTTTAATCTTACTTATTTAAATCATTAATTAATGAGGTAAACACAACATAACTTTTGTTTCATAATTAATTTTATTTATTTAATATCAAAATATTTTAATAAAATAAAATGATGTAGGAAATTGTTTAACATTTTAAAATAATAATTATAGATGTGTATATAACTTATATAACCACATGTAAAAATTGTTTTACTATAATATATATTTTTATGTCATTTTTATCTTCAATTTAAATTAATTAATACAATGAGTCATTATCACTACTAAGTGCCTTCATGGGGTCCCAAAATTGGCACATGTTTATGGCCATTTTCATAGTTAAATTACTTCCACTGACCAACATTGGATTAAATGCTAAATATATTATATAATTACAATTTTTAACCATATAAAAATATTATTTATCCCTATAAATAAATTAGATTAAAAGACACTTTTGAATTAAAATATAATGTTTTCACTATTCATTAAAAAATGAATTTTATTAGAAAAATACCAATATTTTAGCCAAAGAAAATTTGGATGTCCTGATTATATAGAAAAATTTTATTTAGTCAAATAGAATATATAAAAGTTACCAAAACCATATTTAAAGAGGGTTCACCATCAAAAGGTGGTAAATCACCCTTTTAATGAATATTAGAGTATTTATGCTCAAAATTAGATTCATTCACATTAATAGCCTCTATCTTTTATTGGATAAATGTAAAAACTTTTGACAAGCATTTAAAATCACAATTTTGTTAGTTTTATTGAGTCTTGGCAATACAATGGCTATATGTTAACTTCCATTTAATGTAACATTGTTATTATATTATTTTTCAGTATAACTAAACATCTTGTGCAACATAAGACTTAAAAGAAACATATTGTTGTGTATCGAGTACACTATCGAACATAGAATACCCTTTAAAGTAAAATTATTATTTAATTCGAAAATATAAATATTTAAGAAATTTTTAGTCGTTATATATCTGATATGTTACAAAACTATTTGCCAAAATTATTTCATCAACTACAATTCCTGATCAATATAATATGTTTTATATATCCAATAATTATTATCTCGTGATTTAAAAGGAATTATAAATTGAGGTTCACGTTGTTTCTTCACTATAAAGAAAATTTTAATTGTTTTTATTTATATTTATAAGTTAATATTTGTCGACATTAATTTTATTTCCTCATTTAACCATTAATAATAATCAATATTTACATCATTGCATTAAATTTTTTATTAACTGAAAATTCTAAAAATGATATACTTTACATGTTAATGAGTTTCTGTGTAATGTATGTTCATCACCACAGTTACCATATTTCAATTTCATTCCCCTTAGTTATGAATAAAACACATGCTAAAAAATCGAATAATTTTCAATGTAGTATGTTTACTGTTAAAAAACATTAAATGTAGGAACATTTTTTCCATTAGATGGTATATATTGATTTTGAATTTTATGAATATTTTAATACCAAATTTAAAAATATATATAGACTCCATATGAAATTAAATTTTTTTATTACATATATTTTATCATTCTATTCACCATTTCCCCCATCAGATGTTGTTGAGGTGTTCATATAACTGTACATAGATGAATAATACAATGTTTCTCTAAATATTTATTTAAAATATGTCACCTTAACAAAATTTAATTATCAATTATGGATATTTTTATTTAAATCCCTAAATTATTTTAAACTATTCTTTTTTAAATTTTATTTCTATTAATATTTTTATTATTAAAACACATGTTTAAAATAGAACCAATTCGGATGTAATGATTCTTTTAAAAAATATTATAAAACATATTTTGTTCCATATTAACCAATTACTTAGCATGATTATTTATTATCATTATCAGTTTTTAAAATAGTTATTCTGTTATTAAAATTTAAATATTTATATGTTAAATCAACTCTAATAAATTAGTAATATTAATTATTTTTATTGAATTACAATTTTAGAACATCTCTAAAAGTATTATTTTTAAAATATTTTTCATGATTCCTCTATTAGTGTGGCACAATTTCCATTTCAACATAGTGTTTTTTATCATCTTTATATATTGAACATGCTTTAGTACATTAATAAATTTGATATAAATTAAAATTTAATATTTATCCTCTCACTACTAAATTTTCATTACTTTTTCTAATCACACATCAAATTTGAGTGATGATTAATGATTTCTAGAATAAATCAGTGTATTAGAACTCATAAAATTTATCAACATCATCTATAAAATTTTCATTTCATATATAAATATCTTTATAAATAATACATAAATATGTAATTCCTTTGATTTACAATATTATGTCCAATTCCCTCTTAAACAAATCATTTATTATTGAAATATCTTTAAAAGTAATACGTAATCATATGGATCCATTGATGTATAGAGAACCAAAATTCAATAACATCACTACACCAATATGCATATATATAATATTTAGTAACATGTGGTTATTTTTAATCATATTAGAGAATCATACAAATTAAAAAAATCAATATGATATTTTATTACTATTATTCAATGATGCTAAAATTTAATGTTATGAACCAAAAAAACTCTATTTTACCTTCTTAAATTATATACTATAATTTATGAGATATAAAAATGTATCTTATTGGTTTCATATGGATATTATACATTTTATTGCTGAATATATATGTTTTATAATGTTCCAAATTATTATGTATTTAATCCATCATCAGATATCTTTATAGTAATTTACCAACTATACCATTATTTTATAAATTATTTGATAAAAACATTTCTAAGACCAAATTCATTATAAGAAAAAAAAATTGGTGAATATAAGGCTCTATTATAAAAAATATATATTACATTCTCATAAACATAAAAACTCATCATTTTATTGAACATACTAAAAATTATACCCAATTATTTAGATGAATAAGAGTACTGATGGTCAAAAATAGATCTCAAATTTCATTAATGTACGTTTTAATGAATCATGTCTTGAATTTCATACATGGTATATATTTTTTGAATGAGTTAATGGATTTTTTAATTATTTGAAAAATTATGTGATTAACCTAATATACAAATTACTATGAAATATAATATTTCAATACTAATGTAATCAACTAACCTCTTTATTCAAAAAAAATATTACTTGTATTATTCAAATAAAAATCATCAAAAAACATAATTTAATTATTCAATATTATAATTTTAATTTAAATCAATATTTTCTACATATATTATATAAACTCATATTATAATTATCCTATATTCATTCCATTGAGTGTTGAATTAAAAATATTATCTTTTATATGGACATGTTTAAAATTATTTATATCAAACATAGGGATATTTATTCGACATTTGTATCCATGTGAATGGGTCAGAGTAATGTTAGGGTTATGACATAGTGAAATATAGGTATAAGGTAATGTAATGTAAAAATGTTTCACTAGTTATGGTTTATGGGACTTCGTGTAACATCTCGATCTCTCATGGGGGTATATACATGTTATAATTTACAATTAGAGTCCCTTTAATTAGTTAACAAAATGGATCCAAATCATATGATGATAATTGGGGGTGTACTAAGGGTTAATGACTAGACATGAGAATAAAAAAGTCCAAAATGTTGTAGATCATGTTTGGATCAATGTTATTAGCAACAATAATCATGTATTGGTAAATAGTGTGGCTAAGCCTCCTCTTAGAAAGAGGTAGGAGGATATGTTCCACATGATTTTCTAAAGTGTGTGGTTACCAATTATAAACCATATGTCTAGGAATCCACTCTGACATAGGATAACATATGGGAACTAACCAGTTTCTCCAACCATGTGGGTTCCCATAGAACATATCCCCTCCTGGATATTGGTAGCTTCATGGATGGTTCATGTGTCGGCCAACTGTGTAGCCCTTAAAATGTGATAATTTCTATTTTTTGTCATAGGAATAAATTATTTTCCACATAATATTCCTTATAGTCCTCCCCCAGTAGATATGGTGATGAACCAAACCATCCAAAACATCAAAGGGATGACAATAACTATAGTTATATGTGTTTTGAGTTCCGTTTAGGGGATATTGATGTTTTGATTACATCATCAACTATATATTCTTCACTTTTCTAATAGATGATTATTGTGTTCTTTCAATTGTTTTTTTAATCTATAATCCATAATATATAAGGCGTTCCATTTTTTGTGATTAACGCCATTTTTAATTAAATAAATAGTCATTTTCAGATTAGTTGTGTTTGTTGAGAATGTGGTAGGTGATCATAAGTCATTTTATGACAGTCTTTACAATTTATTTGTGTTTTTAATTATCATAATTTTATACCATATTACATTTTAATGTGTTTTTTTAACTAAGGTAATTTGGGTCTTAGATTGAGGCAAGAGTCCTTTCATGGGACCCTTTGGATATATTGATGATTTGAAATTGAACCTATGAGCTACCCATTTGTTAATGATATTTATTTGAAATATAAATTTTAATAAATATGTATTTATGAAAAATGGGTTATCAAAAAGTCTTTGTAAAGGACAAATAAATGGGGGTTTTAAATTGAATTTTTTGGAATAATATTTATTATTTTTTAAGGTGGAAATGTAAATTAAAGTGGAATGTGATAGGATAGAACTTTTTGGGACACCATTGTTGTGTATCCCTTTTTTGGTTTTTGAACATATGTATGTGTGGCTAGGGCTAGTGAGAGTGAATTAGTATGTGAATTGTTTTATGGGTTTTGATTATTTTATGATTTCTTATGTGTGGCCAATGATATTTTCGTGTTTTGACCATAATAGGAATTTGGAATTTGGGTCATGAGATTTTATCAGCTAATGCGACTTCGGTGACCCATGTGGGTTCTTACTATTGAGTTGGGTTTCAGACCTTAGAGTGGTTGTTTGGATTGTATTATTGATTGTTATGTCTATATATCCTTATCATGAAACCTATATTATATTGTTTTTTTGGTGAGATTTATGTAGTGTGTCTTATATTTAGGGAAGGAGTGCCACCCATAAGAAATGAGTTATTCAAGGTAAGATGTGTATGGCATAGAGAATGACATAGTGGTTTTCAGGATATGACTCAAGTTTATGGGGTTGGATCTTTTGGATATTCAATACAAACCAATGGGATGGATTGGATGGTTGGTTAATTTTATTAGGCCCATGAAACATCGATTAATGTTTTGTACATTGATAGTGGTGCATCAATAATGTTTCCCAATTATGTTTTGGCATGGATGCCTAATTAGGATAGTAAATGGTTGGGAGAGGAAACATGAATAGAGGTTATGAGTTGACAAAAATTGGATATCATGGGTAACCTCATGGGGGTTTACCTAGAGTTTTAGGTTCATTTTAATATGGTTCATGATAGTTTTATTTAGATGATTTAAGGATTCATAGTGGGTACCATCAAAACATTGTGAATGTGAAAGGTTGGGACAAAGTTTTTGTAACGGACTAATCCCATACATCTAGATTCAATCATTATAATGATGATTATATTTTCAATTTTATAAAAGAAAACAGAATAATAAATTCTACATTATTCAATTTAAGATGTTTTCTTATGTAAATTTTGGAGAATTATACTAATACATTTCAATTAACATTATTTTAAACAACTAATTTAAATTAATAATATGATGTGTGCTCTCTATCTTCTTAATTGATGAAATCCTTCTTACAAAAATCTATGTTACCCAATAAATACATTTTTGAACTCGTGATGAGGGAATAGTTTCCCATAAGGACAATTAAAACCATTGATAGAATTTTTTTTAAAAAAATAGTTATAAACAATTTCAAATAAATTTATATTAAATATATATTAGTATTTTATATATATTAATACATTTCAATACTATATGCAAATAACATTATTTTTATGGATATATGAAAAAAATATCACTGTATTATAGACTAAGATGGAAGTTATATTTAAAAAATAACCCTTTGAAAAACAATTATATTCCATTAGAAAAATAATTTTAGAATAATAATATTTTATATATTATGATGATACTCGATATTACATATTAAACCCTTATGGGTAAATTGGAATATCACTTGTGGAACATCATCCTGATGTTGTCATGGGTTCATTCCACATTCATTCTCATCTCACGTATTATCAAAGTACAAAATTTTAATTTAGGAAAACTTTTTTTCACAGATCCCTCTTTCTCATGAAAAATCCATTCAATCCATTTCCATTGTTTAAAAACATTAATTATTTCAATAACTAAAAATAATATAGAACATCTGGGTTTGATAATACACTTTTTACTAAATCCGTCAAAGAAATCTATATTTATAAAATAATACATTCATTTAATATAAATAAATTAAAATCATTTCATGTACTAAAATTCATGAAATGTCAATAAAAATTATCTAATATGGATATTTCATCTCGAATGATTGAAAATTATAGAAAATTATGACAATTTTTACATTTAATTATTTATAAAATCAACTAAAGGATTTTAATAAAAAATCACCTTAAAAACATTTAAAAAATTTAACAAGAATAAAAAAAATGTTTTTTTTGTTATTTCTCATATTAAAGAAAACATTGAATTACATCTTACTTTTTTGTAAATTTAAAATATTTTTTAAAATAAATATCCCATTACTAATTTTAGTTCAAAAATTTGATATAATAAATTTTATTGATATTATTAACATTTATTACAATAATTTATTTAATGATTTATATTTAAAATATTTTCATAAAATTTAATGAACAAAATAAATGTAAATTTTATTATTCTTAGAAAAATAATACAAATTAAAGGATTTTAAAATAAATTTGTATATTGAATCCCTTAACATATAATAAAATATTATCAACAGAAACAGATAATAATTTTGTACAGAATTTTGTTCCTATACTATTATAATTCATTTCATTTCTTCAAACGTGGTAATTGACCTTCCAATTTTTCTTGACAATAGAGATGATTGGTTCTTATCTGTAAAACAACGACTTGTGGAAAACAAGGTTCCCACTACCCCTTCATGCAGTATGCATTGATAGACTCCCTTAATATACTACATCATTAGCGACCCCTCTAACATAAGGCCTGTATCATTATAGTGTAATTATTTAGAAGAAAAGTATTTATATAAATAAATATACTCTTATATAAATTATCATATAAAATCAAGAGAAAAATCAATTAATATTGACATCTCTAAACCTTTGGTTCATATTTAACACATTCTGAGAAAACATAAGAATAATTTTATAATATATATATATATATATTATGTATGATAGTACAAGATGGGATTGTATAATAATAAGATATTAATTCCTAAGGAAACATTATCTTGTTTTTATTTGGATTAATTGAAATTGTCTTTGTGAAGTTTATCGGAATCAAGACAAACCCAAAGAAAATGTTGAAAAAAAATAAACAAATCTATAAAATTAAATTATTTAAATATATATATGTGTGTTATATATTGATACTAATATAAATTGAATGTGAAGAAGAATGAAATCAAAAATTTTTAAAGATGAAAAATCTAGAACCAGCCATCAGAAATTGTATGCAAATGATATGTACCATGAACGAACCTCTATAAAAAATGAAACTAGGGGGAAGTTGATAATTAAAGAAAGAAAATTATGCATGATAATCTTTAATTAATTTTTTTAAATAATACTCATATATTTATATGAAAAAGGCACCTAAATATAGACAATCTTAAAATTGATCCATTATGGGTGTTTGACCTCTATTAGAGATTGAGAAACTCATCGCAGCTCAGATATGGATATTGTGTGTCTTCTGATATGAACTCATGACTAATATTCTCACATAGTCCCATTTGTTTACACTCTATCGCATCATCTGTTGGCCTAATCGCGATGCTCTATCACCCTTTTCCAGACTATTACTACCTAAACGAGTTGAATCTGTTGACTTCGATTGAAATCAAACCCTTAATATAGCCCCACTCTCATGCTTAACCAAAGTGACATTATTCTAAACCACAAAACAAAACCTTTAAATAATTATCCTCAAATGGGAGAAACTCCAATTCAACATCTTCTTTATCCTCTAATTGTTTTATTTTTTATCTTTTTTTCTAATCATTTATTTTTTTATTCATTTTTTATAATATCAATATTTTGTTTTACAAATGGTTTC
This sequence comes from Viscum album, assembly GCA_963277665.1. Classification (NCBI taxonomy): domain Eukaryota; kingdom Viridiplantae; phylum Streptophyta; class Magnoliopsida; order Santalales; family Viscaceae; genus Viscum; species Viscum album. The sequence goes on from OY728146.1 coordinate 554,752,072, forward strand.
ATAAATTCATATATTTATATATAATTATATATGGTTTGAAAAAATTATGACAATTTATATAATATTTTTAATTATAAAATTTTAATGATAATTTAATTATCATAATAATTTTAAAATTATAATATTTTAACATAAAATATATTACCAAAATGTGAAAATTCAAAATAATAACCACATATATATATATATATCATAAATTTGGTTACATATTTTATAAATTAATTTACATTTAATTATTTTTATCATTTATAAGTTTTAATCATAATTTTATCATTATTTTTACATATTAATTATAAGTATATAAATTTAAAAGAAACTATAAATTTTTAATAAAATTAAATGCTAATGTTACTGAATAAAATTGATTTATATAAATTTATGAATTTATAATTATATATAAATATATTTATGTTTCAAATTATAATTACATTCATTTTATTTATTAGAAGAAAAATTCTATAAATCAAATTTTATTTCATGTAAAAAAATTAATAAATAATGAAACATAATGATATTAAATAATAATGTAGGCATTGTTAATTATTTTAGTAATTAAATAATAATAACTAGTAAACATATGTTTTTATTAAATTTTCATGATAATTTCATTATAAAATTTCATAATTGATAGATTAATATAAAACAAATTTATTTATTAATTAATATTATTATACGTAACATTGAATTGAATTTCAAATAAAAACAATAACCAAAAATATAAATAATTTATTTATGTAAAATATTCATGTTACATTCTCCATCGATAATTGATTTGTTCCCTTGATATGTTTTCTTCTTAATTTTAAAAATTTAAAATTTCCATCTTCTAAATAAGTGTTATTGTATATATATTATAAAAAACTATATTAGCATGAAATTAAAAAGGAAAATATATTGTGTATATTTTATCATTGAAATAACAACATCAAAATTACCTATGATGTCTAAAAAACACCTTTGATACCAAATGTAAATACTTTAAACATTTCTTTAGGATTCATTGCTAAAAATCATATGTTAATTTTTTAATAAAAAACTGAAAAATACATAGTACTTCATAAAATCAAGGACCTTTTCTTATATCGGTTCTATAGAATTAGACAAATAATCTACAACTGTCCAATGTTAAAAAAATTAAATTACTAATTCACTTTAAATGGGATTACTCCTTGTGAGAGCAAGTCAATTTTAAAAAATGTAAGATATATGTTGAAATCATTTTAAAACCTAACAAGGGAGCAAAATTTCGGAGAAAATGGTTTCAGAATTAGTGAAAATATTTTAATAAATATTTAATTGAAACACAATTTATCAATTTTCAATCTTGTATTTATTTATTTGTTTTTATATATATATTTACTTTTCGATAATGTTTTTAAATACCATATTTTTTAGGCTTCATTTATAAGGTAATATTTCAAATATACAATCAATTTGAAATCCTATTTCAAAAAATACTAATATAAAAACTAATTGGATTCCTCCAGAAAAATTATTACAACACAATAATATTTTTATGGATCATATGATACTCGGAAGACCGTATAAAAACGTTATCATAACTTTTTAATATATCTCATTGAAAAACATCCCAATGAGATTGGGAGTTACTCCTATTCCTCTTCAAAATATTTCATATGAAAGTTCCATATTTTTATATAGGAAAACATTTTTTGGGATATTAATTCCACAAAAATTATCTTTTCTATTAAATTAATATCTATTTTAAAATAATGAAACCCTTAGTAATTTAAGATTAAAACAAAATTTGAATATAAATATATTTTTTGGAAATATTATCTTTCCCCTAAAATATTAGAATTAATTCATAATTTCCCCAATATTATCAAAATATTTAAAGAAACAAATAACTATAAATTTTAATAAACATATAAAAATATAATAAATTATGATTTTGGAAGATAAATAAGTATTATAATTCTATTTCCCTAAATTTTATTAATAAATTAAAAAATAGAATCATTTACTAATTAAAATAATTCCATTAACTTTCTAATTATTCAATATCATCATACATTGAATAGTCATTTACAATTTTCATGACATGTGAGATGATTTATTATTTATCCTAAAACAATGAATAATAGAAAACATGTCTACCAGTACCCTTTCAGGAAGTATACCATTTAAGACTACTATCCCAGACTACCACACTAATCACTCCTCTCACACAAGGCACGTCACATTACAATGGAATTATTTTTTATAGAATGAATTCTATTACCAACTAAACTGATAAAAAAAATTTAGAAAAATAAATGAATTAATTGGGCAGTAACAATTTCTAAAAATGTGTTTTTTCGATTTAATGCCATATATAAAAGCATAAAAAAATTCATAATATATATATATATATATATTAAAACATTATATATATGCTATCATTATTAGATAAACATATAGATATTCTTTTTGATGGTGAGAATGCCATGTTTTGATTTAGATTAATTCAAATATTACTTATAATGATAAATTGAATCAGGAAGATGTTAGGAGAAAAGGATGAATTGGATAACATAAATAATTAAAAAAATTGTGTTATATAGAGATGTATTTGACATGATGATACAAATATTAATTGAAATCATCGAACAAAAACATCTGAACTGATTAAGAAATAAAATAAAGAACATACTGACTTAAATTATTGAAAATATTAAATATTCATTAAAATAACATCATAATAATTATGACCAGGGTGTAGAGGATTTCATAAGGATGAAAAATGATAATAATTTATTTAATATGTCTATTTTATGAAAACATTGAGAGTAAAAAAAAGACACCTACATATAAATTATTTAGAAAGAGAACAACCATGGATGTCTAACTTCCATCAGATTTTGAAAAATCCTTCATAGATAAGATCTAGATTGTGTTCGACATAATATCATCACTCTATCATAACATACATCCTTGATCCAACCAAACTATGATCTATCTCATCATTAAATGGTAATATATAGATATTATAACTCCCAATTCAATTCATTATCTCCCTTATGCAGTTGAATTCCTTCACATCCATTGAGAATGAACCCTTAAAATAAAAAGTATCTTGACCATGGTCTACGCTCAGTTCATCTCTCTAAAAACAAAACTATCTAATAAATTTCTTCAAATAGCCAAACCTCATGTTTGAATTCTCCCATATCCTCAATTAGTTTTTTATCTCATTTTCATAACTTTCTGTTATTTTTTTAATATCCATATTTCATTATACAAATGTTTTCAAATATTCATATGTTTTATAAAAATAATATAATTTTTAATAAATAATTATGATAATATATATAATACTTAAAATAATTAAAGACTAAAAGTAATATGATTATAATAATATAGAAAAAATTTCATTAGTTATTAATTAAATGAATTATATTAATTTTATAAATGAAAATTATATTCATTAGTTAATTTTTATAATTCACCTAATATCATTTATACATTTTATAAATAATGTTATCTTTAATTATTTATATCATTGATATGTTTTGAAGATAACCTAATCAATGCTATTATATGATGTATATATATAAATATAAAATTTATTTATAATTATAGATGTTCTATAAAAACAACTTCAATTGTTACTTGATAAAATTTATTTATATAAATTTATGTATTTATAATTATAAATAATTATATTTTATTTTTTAAATTATAATATAATAATTTTTAATTTTTAAAACAAAATTATTATAAAAAAATATTATTTCATTTGAATAATTTAATAATTATTGAAAATAAATTGTATTAAATAAAGTTAAGCTATTGTAAAGTTCATTGGTAATTTGAATAAAATAACTAGTAAAAATAGTATTTAATTTTTTTAATTTTTATTTATTCAATGTTTTATTTTATTTTTTAATTGACATTTTAATATTTATTTTCAATTATTTAATATTATTATTATGAATATTTAATTAATAATTAATTCAATATACTAATAATAAAATAAATACTTCATTTATCACAACTCAATATGCTTCGGATTCTTTGTTATGGACGCATCTGAGTGCTTATGGTTGGTTGTAATGTTAGGTTAGAGGGACATGATCAATAGGGAACCAAACCTTATATTGTTGATAAAATTCAGTAACATAATATAGTCATGTTGAGTGGAAAATACAAGTATGAACCAAAAGGAAAGGGTAGACACTTTTCATATAGAAGTCTTAAATATTTAAATGGGTGGTCACATGATAGGATTTTATTGTTTGAATTGTGGGATTTCTGGAAGATAATGTGAAGAATGGCTCATGTATAATGAGGATAATGGACCAGGAAAAATGTTTAGATGAGTACATGATTATTTGGGCATAGTAATAGATATGTACCAATCATGTGATCTAGAGTTACATTCAGTGCGTGGATGTAGTAATCTATGATAGAATGGGAGATCTGATGAGGCCTAGATGTGACCATGTTCTAGAAAGGAGTGATTCCACATGGGACTGGTGAACATGTGTATTTGGAGTATCCTCCCATCATTATTTGTGAATCAGTTGGGAATCAATTGTTATGTGAGAGACTAGTAAGTGTTAGATGAGTGTATTGTTCTATTTTTTATCCATGTGAATCACTAGGTTTGTAATGTAATAAATTGAGTTTTGGGGTTATAGTGGTTCCAAAAGCATTGTCGGGTCTCAACATCATAGAAGAGGGTAGTCATGTGGTGGTGATTTTTTATTGATGATCTCATCCATGTTGTACTGATTGACTATTGATGAGATGTTTTTTAGTGTAGAGAGAGTATTTTTTATGAAAATATGCCCGTTTAGTATAGGTGAAATCGAGAATGGACAACATTTATAGTATTCATCAATGAATTCATTGTCTGATTTATAATTTGGATGATATTTCCCCATTTCATGTCATTATCCAAGAAATGATTATAGAGGACATGAATTTATTATATGCTACCAAATGTATTTTGGTTGGATATGGGACCTTTTATAGGTTATGCTCTTGTATTGGTATATGTGGAACTAGATGGTTGGATTATATCATCAGGCTGATGCGGTTGAGGTTATCGTGATTGAAAACAATTAGTGAATGTTATGGGTTCTATTCTTGGAGGTCGATAATGGGTAGTGTTTAGGTCGTTTTTCTTCTTTAAAGGAAATATAATCATATTCTATATTTGTTGTCTATCGTGTGATTGATGTGTGGGCCATGAATGTGAAAAATTCTTGAGGATGGTTGTGAAAATTAAACTCCTATAGTGGGTTGTGGTACGTGAGTCATAGATGTGTGGAGTAAAACATATAGTGGATGTTGGGAAATCAAGGTTACAATGATAAACACATGAGGTATATGGTTAGTTCTCTTGTGAACATCCTTGTACAACATGGATATATTATTCGATTAAGCCAAGTGATGTCCTCAGGCTTGAAATGGTTTTCATGGTAATCTGAATGGTTTCACAGAAGATATTTTAGTTGTTTATGTAGACCACTACAATCTGTTGAGATGAAGTAGACAATAAGATGGTGTAATTTCTCTAGTTGTCGAGAATAGACTTTTTTAGGTGTTGGAGGATGATTCAGATGAACATTAATGGATACGGTGATGTATCCAAGTAGACCAATGACATGATAAATTTGAATTATGGGTTTTATCAGAGTGTTTCGGCCAGTGATGGACTGAACTACCCTGAAAACGTGTAATGGATGTTGTAGTATTCATACTACCTCTACATATTATTTTTGAATGATAATTATGTCACAGTAGTGTAAACAGGTTCCAAGGAAAAAAAATTAGTTAGAAATAGAAAATATGGCTATACAAACGATCCAAAACCATTTATATGGGAGTTAAAACTATAGATATAAACTATATTCATGGTTCTAATGGTCATTGGAATGTATTTGCGTGGAAATATCCAAAATCTATATAAATGGTTTTGATGATCAATAGCCACAGTTTCCACTATGGTAAATGAAACTATTACCATGAATATGGAAACTATGCAAATATCCCACCCGGTTGTCCAAAATGGTTATAGTGATATATGAATTGTTTAAACCATGACTATAATATCTATTTACATGGTGTAAAACCATTTATATAACCTATTAAAAAATTTATATATGTGTAAAATAAATTGAAACAAGTATAATTTGATCCTTATACCTCTACTATGCATAACCAATCACCTTAACACTCAACCAAAAACAATATAAATTACATATATATTGTCATTATAATAATTAATAATTATAGAAATATGAATAACACCCATGGAAATTTCTATTGCCTCTCAATTCCATCATCAAATTTTCCCACGCAAATGAATTAATATAAATCTATGGTTTTCATAAACCAAGGCTATATGTGAATGTTGTATTAATGTTTCTTTGAAACCCATGGCTATTTTATTCTATAAAAACAACCTATATCCATATATTAGGAAAATTGTGGATATATGTGAATGATATAAACTCATTTCTATGAAAAACAAGGTTTTTGCCTTAGAAGAAACACCATATATATATGGTGCAATGAAAACCATTATTGTGGCCATTAGGAAACTATGCTATAGACATAGTTCCATGAAACCCATGGATATATGTGCATTATATTTCCATATGTTAGGATAACTATGGCTATAAAGGTTGAAAAAAATTACCTTCTTCAACAATTTTAGAAGAAAATGGTTATAGGTATAGGATACATAAACAGTTTTATAAAAACTATGTAAACATCCTTGACATAAATACACAGATACATGGTTTTACAAAAAAAAAATATTTATATAGGTTCATGGATATAGCCTATATTTTAGGTATTATTCCCTTAGTTTTGGTATGGATGGATGTGGTGTGTCTAATCATCAGTGTTTTGATGCAAATGATAGATAAAAATGTTGTATGGATCCTTCAATTATTTTGGGTGTGGTGTGAATCAATATAGTGGGTAATTATTCAGTAGATGATAGGTCCGATGTTTTGGGTGGTATGAACATAGTTATAATCCATCTTCGATTTTGGTTTTCGTGGTAGCTTTTGTATCTGGCTTTGACCCACTGTGTTCATTGATTTGGGAGATATGCTTGGATTGTACTTGGGTTTTTTCATATAGGGAACGAGGCTATATGCCTTGAGTTTTTGAGTGAGGTAGGTGAGGGGAATGTGTTTGGAAAAACATTTTTCTCCAGGGGTGATGCATAGGATGGTTAAACATGGACTTTGAAAATGGAGAAATATGATTCCAAGTTATTAGGGCCTATATTTTTGGAGACAAACAAACCAATGGTGTTTTGATTAGCTCCCCCAAGGTTGTATAGTTCCCTCTCGATTCCCCTGTGAAGTGGTTTATGAATTTAAGTTGAATATTCTCTTGAGTTTAATGGTAGTATTTTTTTAGTTGGATGATTCTATAGAGGATGATTGTTTTGTTTATTGTAGACCATGGTTGTGGGAATTTTGTATGGGCCGTACTATTTCTTGGTATGGGTGTGGTGATTGCATGACCATGTTTGGGATTAATATATGGAGGAGGGTGTTTTTAGGTGGACCCCATGGCATGTTATTTTGTATTTATTTAATAGTGATTCATGGTTAGTGTAGATCATGGATTAAATAATATATGGGTGGGAGGTTCTAAGATCTCGACCCCTCATGAGTGTACATACTTTTTGGAATTTTTTTTATATCCATTGTTTGTTTTGAGAAAATGGTTCTCGTGTATATGAAGATTCTAGGGGGTGTCACAACTGTTGGAGATTCAGAGGGATAAGATTGTATGAAAAATGTGAACAATGCATGGTTGGTGAACTATTTTTACTAATGATGTGCATGTATAGGGAAACAGTGTGGCCATGCCACCTCCTAGATAGAGGCTAACAGAGTAGCACTGCACATTTTTTCAAACCATGTCGGATCCCCTAGGAAAACATTTTTCTAGGACTCCTCCTGGGATAAGGATAGAACATGGGCACTAAATTGTTTTTAAAATGTTGTGGGTCCCTCAAAAAGATTGTGTTACCTAGCCCCTCTTAGACAGGGGGAGACTTAGTGTCAGCCAATGGTTTTTTGAATAGTCTGAAAAAATAATGTGTCCAATAAATGTGGGCATTTCCATTTTTAGATATAGAAAATAAACTATTCTCCAAATAATTTCTCCTATATTCCCTGTCAAACATCTTTTGTAATATAACAAACCCACCAAAAAATCCATGGGATGATTCTTGCTTGATTCATCAGCCATTATATTTTTCATTTAGTTAAAATTGATTCTCCAAGTAACTCCTCAAGTTGATTTTATTCAATTTTCTTGACGATGATTATTTTTTGGATTCCACTAAATCCTAGGATCTAAACCCTTATATTAAAAGAGGTCTTTATTATTTGTTTTGAATCAATTTTATCTCAAATCAATGTCCAGGTTCAAATTATTGGTTTTTGACAAGATTATTGTAGTTGTCATAGTGCTTCATCCTAATTCCTTATTGAATTATATGTGTATGTATTTGAGTTATTATTCATCCTTGTTGAGACTAAATGAATTTCAATAAAGCAACGAATTTGGACCTTATTTTCATGTATGATTCCTTTCATCGACCATATTGGGTTTGTATATTGTCAACCCTAGGGATACCCATGTGGTATTACAAACAATTTGAATTGGTAAAAATGAATTGGTGGACATTGTGATATGGTAATTATGAAAGTAACTATGATTTGAATAGTATGTATGCATGTGGGCATTGTAATGGGGATAATCGATTTGAATATATGATGGATTTTTTGAAATATATAAGTTCCCTTGGAAAAGTTTTAAATGGTGTGTTACATATTTTAATCTACATACCCTTTATAATAAATAATATTTTATTTGATAGGAAAATGAATTATAAATCGGTGTGGACATTTAGGTTATTTAAAAAGGGGTTTCGTAATAGATTGAGAAATTTTTTTTGAAATGAGGGTGTGATACCTAATATTTTTTAAAATTATTTATTTATTATTTTAATATTATGGTAATGGAATTGAAATCCTTGGGGAATTGTTTTATTTTTAAAGGAGGATGAACTATGATTATAGGGTGTCCTCAAGATGATTTTAAACAAGTATTTTATCTTTATTGACATAATGTATTTTGGGATAAAATTTATGTAAATTCTATTCAATAGGTTAATATAGAATAAGGAGTTATATTTTATGATGTTAACATGATTTATAATTTGTGTTTTGTAAATGGTATGTGTGATAATTAGTTTGGACATGTAAATTTTAAAAATGTTAAATGATTAAAAATGAATGTTCACATATAGTAGTGGTATGATATATGAATGGGGTATCTAAATGATTCATTACTCCCATTATTCAGGCTAGACTGATATTCTAGTCCCCGCTAATGTATTGTTGAGTTAGGATGTCAAAATGATAGACTATGATCCCAAATCATGGACTACGGATCTGGATTTTTGTTCGGATAGACTAATTCTATTGGACCCATTTTTGCATAGTGGTTTTAGGATATAAGAATAAGGATTTGTTCTCGTAAACCATGGATTGGGGATTCTCATTCTGATCATGCTAGAATAATGGTCTAGACCCTATCAATGTATTATTGTGATAAGTTGCTAGATTTAGGGTCTATAATCCTTTCATATGGAGTATATATCGTTATTTTGGTTTGGTTAGAGGGATTATATACAAAAATAAATAAAATTTTTTACTTTGATTATCAGACCGAGGATATATTATATTATGGTCTCCATAGTTTGGATATTAGACTAAGGTTCTATCTATATTTGATTTTCATGGATTTTGAAGTCGGATGAATTTTGTGTCCTCTCAGATAATTGTCCATAGATTAATTTGAAGATCGGGCCTCCATGGTGTGATGGAAATTTTTTCAGGATTAGTGAATTCCCATTTAGGGAAAAAAATCATGTGCCTCATTTTATGTGATTTCTATGACTCTTAGAATGAAAGGAAGTTGTTGGGTTGTTTGACAACCAAATATAAATTGAAGGATAAAACAACTAGTTGTTTATTTAGAAAGAGTTAGTAGGGTATTATTGAGTTATACTCTTACCCTTCTCAGGCCTCCATGGATCATGTGTACCTGATCATATGTTAATTGTTTTCAGGTAAGAGTTAATGATAGGGTCTTGGGGTATGGTTAGTCCATGAGCTATTTTTTGGATGGAATGATGTCTAGATCAAGTTTGAAATATGGTTCATGTTTCTATTTTTATTATATTTCGATCCTAGTGGTTTTAATTGTTTGATATTCTTACATGTATTGTACACATAATATAGTTATTTATTGTGTTTCTTTGTTACTTATCTCAATTTTAATTACTTCCCCTTAGGTATTTGGTTGGTTGTTTAAATTTTTAATCTAACTTATGTTGTGAGTTTACAATGATAAGTGGGTATATAATACCAAAATATATTTATAGACCCATGCTTGTAGTCAAAATGATCTATCATACAGAGAGGCTTGCATGCGGTCCTCTAACAACCTGGCTCAGGATACCTAGTATTGTGGCTATAGGGATGAGGATGTTACACATTGGGCCACCAAATATGGGTCCTTTAGGATACTAAAATTATAAAGGTTTATAAATGAGGTAGGATAAGCATTGGAGGTGTTTCTTTTCATTGTGTGCATGAAAAATTAAATTCAATTTTATAGCATACATGTAACATGAAAAACATTAAATAAATTATATAATTTTAATAATTTAGGTTATCATTTTTAGGTATTTATTTCTTTTTACCTTTATAGGGTCACATTTTTCTATTTTCTATTGACAATATACGACTTTATAGGTTTTTGGACTCATTTTCATACTCTTTAAGAAAGTATTCATGTTTTTCATACAATTAAATAATAGTAGTTACATTCTCTACATCAAAACACGTGAAATATTATTCAATTTTATTAATAATTAATCAAGGAAATAGAGTATTATTTAAAATATTTATAACATTCAATATATTGTGCCACGATATTACTATAATTATAGTCATTATATTTGTAAAAAATATTCATTTTTTCTAACATTTCTGATATTGAATAGATGATTCCTATAAAATATTATTTATCATTTTTATTAAAATTCCAAATATGTCTCATAGATATAAGATTTTATATATAAAATATATTTGATATAATCAACCATTAAATCTCTTAAAAAATCTAATAGTGGACTGATGTTAATTTTTTCCAATCTCTTTAGCTTATTGGAGAATAATGTCATTGATTCAGCAGAACCGCCTTTTTCCTTCACTAAAAATATCTCCCTTGATTTGAATGGTATATATTTTTATTGAAAATTATGGTTTAGAAGACATTTATTATTTTACAAAAAATATCAATACAAGATTATTCATTACTAAAAATGGTTCACTATAAATGAGTCTCTTACATCAATAAAAAGATATATTATAAATCAATTTAGTATAAATCATACATAAGGAAAACACTAAAAACTGAAAACAAATAATATACTCTCTACGAAACATCATTCCTCCAACAACATAAGATATTAAATAAAAAAATTTAGTCAATATATTTAATCAAAACCATCTTGAGATCCCTAAATTAATTAATATGATTCTATAATTTGAGATCCAAAAATTTGGAATCACCATCTTACATTTTATAAACCTTATCCCATAAAAAGTTTTTTTCCTTATAATCTATAATATTTATATAAATATTTTCTTGTAATTCTCCACCTAACTAATAATTTAATATCAAACTCCAAATTACATGTTTCATTCTTTATAATTTCGATAGTTATTTTTTACGAATATAAAAACCATAAATATATAACTGATTCACATTCCTTCCCATATACATTAAATAATTTCATTTTATAATCTTTAAAATCATAAAATTTGATCCCTAATAAAAAAATACCCCCATTTTATAAAAAAAATGAATCCAAAATGTTTTTAAATAATATTATTTATAAAAAAGAAGCCACAAGAAATATTGCTAAATATAAATTATTTAGTGAAAATTAATCATAATCACAATAAATGATTTATTTAGTTGGGTTTATTAATATCGATAAATATTTACTAAATATTTTTTTTCAATTTAAATTTCATATATAGATCATGTTGTTTTATATTAGGACATAATTACCTAATCAAATTGATATTTCTATATAATGAATATATAATCTAAAAACAATTTTGTATGGACTACATGGATCACCAAATATAGGCTAAATCCAACGTGATTCTTATCTCCTAGAACATCATAGTATTAAGATAATGTATAAATAATTACACGAATGAACTATTTATGATACTTATTTGTATTACAATTTTGGATCATTTACCTCATGTTTCATGATGTTCTATCACAAAATATATTTATAACAAAATTACTGTAGATAATATGTAAAAATCCTTCATAGAATATGTTCAATGATCAATATATATTCACCTACTTCATACTAATTTTCCTCATTAAATGTTTCTAATATATACTCTTATATTAATGGTATGATTACTCCTACTCAGTTATCCTAAAATTTCTCTTCATTGATGGTCTTGTAAATAAGTTTCAAAAGCAGAACTCATACTACACTATGTATCCGATTTTATTATCTCTTAAAAATTTCAAAATGATTTATTTTTATTCAATACATATAATTTCATAATATTAACTAAATATTTTCAATTTTTTCACAGAATAATTTACAATCACAAATACTTCCAAATAATTATTGGTCTATATAACCATAATTAAGGGTTCAAAAGAAAACATTTACTCAAGGATAAGTTGTGTTTACTTAATAAATTTAACAAAAAATATCTCCAACCCAAACCATAGATTAAAGAACCATGTTAAATATGATCAACGATGATAGAATATTAAATTAGTTAATGAAATTATAACACTCAACATAATAGAATGAGTAAAAGAAAAATAACATAATCTAGAATTGTTTAATGACCCAGGATATTTATAAATATAAACCATTAAACACACATTGACATTATTTAAAAAAAACTATTAACACTACTCCCTTATAACTATATATGTGTTATAACTAATTTCCTTTTACGCCAAATAGAGCATGAAATCAATAGTAGTGTGAAAATATAAATTTAAACTATGAAATGTTTTATAAAAACATATATGGTGTATTATTCCTAAAATATTGGTTGTAAAACTCATCATCTGGTATTATATTATTAATTTACATTCAACATAGGAATCATTATACTTATTTCATATTATGGAACATACACTCTTTTTTATATGGATAGTTTTAATCCGATTATTATGTTTATGTTTGTTCTAGGGATATTAATCTACTCAAGACATGACCATTACTATATTTATGTTTATAGTTGTATTTTTGGAGTTCTCATACACATTGAAACATGTTTGTTTTATATTATCGTACAATATTTACATTCAAAATGGTTAGAATTATCCACTTAAAAAATTAAAATATAAATACACCCTTTTCTATCCATCAATTCATAGTGTTATAAATATTTATAAAACAATAACAGAATCATAAATATAACATATATAGACATTCATAAATCAATTTTAAATCAATTATTAATATGAAATTTATCTATTAAAATATGGTCAAATAAATTATAATCGAATAATTTATATTTTAAAGAAATTTTCATGAGACACATAATTATATTCCTTTTATTCCAAGTCAGGAATTAATATTTGGGGATGTTAATAATGTAATTTTATAATATTTTATTTATATTCAAGATTAATCATTGAGGAGTTATATTCATATTATATTTCATATATATTTATTTGACTTCCAAGAAATTATTATTTTTAAAAGTTATTTTAAATCTATTATGGTTTTTTTAAATCCAAAACTCAAGAAATCATATCAGTGCTATAGTGCTACATGAAATGATAAGCACATCCATATATCGATGAGGTTTTAGAATAGTTTTATGGATCATATCACCATTATTTAGTAATCTATACCCTTAATATCATATCCCTTTTTTAAAATAATTGACAAAAATATATAACAATATAGAGTAATCAAAGTTGAAGATAAGTAATCAGAAAGTCAAATATGATATAACACGTGTAATATAGATAAATAATATTAAATAACTAGGTACCCTATGTTGAAATAGACACCAGATTGAATATACAAGGATTAAAATAAATAAAACTATGATGTTCTCTAGAACATGACCTGGTACTACTCCTAGATCCATGCCCCTCGACTCAACAATCAGCCACATGCATGTTTCCCCTTCAAAGATGCCTATAAATGAATATTATATGTTTTTATAAATTATTGTATGTGGTGTATTTAATAAAACCCAATAAGATACCACCAATGTATCCATAACAACTATGAACTGGTATAAAATGTGTACACATTATTACAAATAAATGTGATTCAAAGTAAAATATTCATGTGTTGATAATTTTTGGTTAGAGAAAGACACAATAATCCCGTAACATTCCTAATTTATCTACATACAAGAAGGATTATAGATTTGATAAAATTGATAAAAAAAACTAATCATAATGATGGCGTACCTGTTACAAAGCTTATTTAAGGCATTAAGTTTACATGATACTCAATATCATTTAGGCGTCGTGTCTCAGGTCGTACCACAACACTGGCAAGTGAACATTAATCAATAGCCATAAGGGAATGATTTACAAAACATTAATAAATTCCATAATGTTATTATTATTTTCATTTGACTAATGGATATAATTGTCATTCCCTATGTATGTGCCTTCATTATTATACCAAAATGACATGTGTACTCACCATATAAGGGGTATTCGTACCACAATGTTGTAACTATTTTTATTCAATGAAAATAACTTAATTTCAAAAAAAATACAAACAATATCGACGATAATAACAAAAAAAATATTATTTCACCATGATCATATAGTATAAACATAATAATCATTTTGAACTATATAAAACACAGTAAAAATTTATAATATAAATGCTTAAACAATCATGAATCATTTATTTGTGTGACATGTTTGACACACTACCACATGAAGATGCTAATATATGTGGAAAATAATATATTGCATACAAATAATTATTTTCAGAAACACAAATAAATGAAAAAATGGTAAATAATTTCTGTCATCATGTTTTTTCATGATGTGATTCATGTATCATCATAGAATGAAGACCAAAAAACATATCACATACACATAGAATTTCATTACATGTCAAGGTTTCATAAAATGGTTTATGCTTCATTATGAATGCTATATATAGTAGATGCTCAATAAGATTCTATATCAATATTGGGGGTTATATAATCAGTTATACTAAGGTGTATGGAAACAAAATGTTTATAATGATGTGTTTTATGAGATGTCTCCAAAGCTATGGATATGTTATAATATAATGAAGAGGTCATGAATTTTTTGATAATATTATTATAGAACCTAAATATAGATAATTAACATCGACCCATCATTAACCTATGAATGGAAAGTAGAATAGATATGAGTCAAAACAAAAATATCATATTAGGATGATCAATTTATGAGGACTTCCTATAAATTTAATCTATCCATGTTGAATTTAGAAAAAATGAAAAGGGTTTTCAGTTACACATCGAATCGACTACCAATGTACCTTGGGTGATTATTTTATTATATTTTAATCATTAATAAACAACCAATATTTTGTTTTATAATATGATTCATAATCAAATAATCATAGATAAACTTTAATAAAAGTTATATCATGAATTTAAAAAAGAAAATACTCAACATGTAAGAATCACTACCATTTTATTAAGAAAGAAATAATTTATTATCATATGATCATAGAAACAACAAATACCCCATTTATCCATTAATATATCACAATAAGATGAGGAAAATTGTATCATCCATGAAAAAAATAATCATTCTTACATCACATGATCTACTTAATATTAATGATCCAAATGTTGATAAATGGGAGAGCTAAAAATAAAATGGAGGGATCCTGATTCCATAATATATAATTTGGGTTTCTAATAAGACTATGATTTATGAGAAAACTAATTAGTAATAATTGGATGTGGGTTGATTTTAATTCCATTACATCTAGTATGTACTATGACAATAGTGGAGGTCATAAGCTGGCCATTTCACCCAGCATAATGTATTGTGAGGTATTCAAAAAAATTCAAAACAAAATAACCCCAATAGCTAGATACTAGGCTACCCATGGTAACATCTAGTAGTATATATGTAGAAAATAATCCAATCCCCCCCACCTCAAAACCACATCCAATGATTCAACACCCCTTATTAAATAGAGAACAACTTCATATAAAACCATGTTGAGAAAACCAAAAGATAATAGATAATTTTACAACTTGAAACATGTGGTAGTATTGATTCATAAAATTACTGCCATGAATGAATTATAATCCATCATTAGTTAATTCTATATTTTTTTAAAAACTCAATCCATTGAGCTCATTAATCAGCAACCCAATCCCAAGATTCATCCAGGAGCAATCTACAACAATATATAATTTTATCTAGTGGAATTATCAACCCTCAAAACACTTTTTCACTATAATTAATAGTCCTCACTATTTACTCAATGTATTATGCTACAATTTCTAGATCAATGTGTTTATATTAAATGAAATGTATATGATCAGGAATATACCTATACAATTGATACACATAAAACACATTCGGAACATCTGGGTTCATTGAAGGTTGATTGAAATTAAAATCCACTACTTTAATCTCTTAGTGATATTGATGTGTGTAACATAATATAACTTTTGCTTTAAATTCAACCCCATTAGTTTGTGGCCTAAATAAGGGTCCAATCATATGGAAACAAAATATCGAATTAAAAATTTAAAATGTCTAATTCTATTTTTGAGATAACAGATGTTCATATTTTTATCTATATTTATCATCTTTTAAATTATAAACACTCTATAGGAGGCCACCAACATCAAATTCAACCCTACAACTACTACCTCATAGTCCTCACGATAATAAAGATGCAATGATATGGCCTACCAAAGGTGCCACAGAATGTTCCATATAAATTGAATCCTAGTAATATTCATTTTATGTGAACTAAACAACTTTTAGTTCATCAAAAAATTTTCCAAAAAATATTATAATTCATGATCAAAACATAACTTCAAATATATTAATCATGCACTTGACTGTTTTTTATGTAGGGAGGGAATGTTTCTCATAATCAATGTTTAGTCCATGGGTACATCAATAATAAATATTGAATATATTTTTTATAATGTTCATTACTTTTATTTATGATGTTAAAGGGAGGTAATTATAGGCACAATATAGCACAAACATATTGATTTCTCAGTTCTTATACTGATTGGGTCTCACTAATTCATTCAAAAGTGGACATTTGTTTTTTCAATTACAAATCACCCAAACAGAATCATGTATCCAAAATATCCTAGTTAACCGCATTGGAAATTCTACCACAACTATCTACCACTTCAATATGGGAACTATATATTGATTTACCATTTATCTAAAGCATTGTTTCTTAGGATTTTTCTTCCTGATGCAAATTCATAATGATATATATGCATAAATTAATTGTATCATACTTTTCCACTAGAACATAATCTTAAGGTCATAGATAGTCAATATGGATCCATCATGTATTACCATCATAAATGTATGGAAGTCACTCAAAATCATTTAATAGATATGATTGGGATAACTAATATCTCATGCATTAGTATTACATCATTGTTGTCTAATGACAACCCAGTCATTGGGCCATCACCATATAGTTGTTCTAGTATCAATACACACTATGGGATGAGTTTTTGATATTATAATACCATATTCACTAAAAAATGGTTGTCAAAAGTGGGGAACAATTAATTAATCCCATTTTGATATAAGCATAAATCCTCTAGTCATTCAACATGATCCTTGGGATTCATTGTTAATGTAAAGTATTCTCACAATGATCCTAATATAAATACATGTTACTAGTAAAATTATCAAAATTGATGTTAATTATACTTGTTTTGAAGCCCATATGAATTTGAATCCTCAATAAGAACTCTACTCAATTCCTCTATATCATATTTATTCCCCTCTATTTGATCAGAAATGAGATACTCATATAGACATTATATATAAAACCTTTTAACTAAAGATATGGTGTTCCAAATAATTCAACACATCAACAATAACAGCAGGATAGATGTAATGGGTAGGATAGATCTACTCATGGGGTTATATATTACATGAACCATAAGTAACTAAACACTCCCTAAACATCAAAATTCACCAATAATATATCTAAAAATACATAAATGTAAATATTATAACCATTGACACACTTAGAAGGAATCAATATCAGATCTCTAGTCGACCTTCAATTCTGAAAAATACCCTCTTCACCCAAGAATGACCACTAGAACATCACTACTTTTTTCATCATTAAAATCATGGGTGTTGATAAATTGGAGATTCTATGAACAAAATAAATTGATTTTATCTTTCTAGTCACTGATTAATCCTGTTCTCAGAGCCTATACAACAAATCATTAAAATAATTTTCACAAAGATAACATTTACATCATTCTATAAAAAAATTTCCCGGAAAATGAACTTATAAAACCAAATGTGAATTTTTAATAGATTCGAACAGATATTAAAATCTATCATATGTTTGAGGACATTATAGATATATATAACATGTTTCTCTATTTTCAATGATTAAATAATGATATTATGAATAAAAACAATGGTTAATGATAATGGATATTAGTAGAGGATCTTGTTCATGTTATCCGTCAACACCGAGGGTGAAATATTCAGCCAAAATATCATCAATAAGTACTCATATAATATATACCTAATACAAAACTCTAATTATCTTAATTCTCCTTCATGAACATGAAACTGTTGATATAATGAGAAGATATCAATATCATATAAATAATACGATCCATATAAAATTGAAATTATGATTTAGATTATGGATATATGATATATATTCAGAATTATAATCTAAATCGGATTCTAAAAATCATCACAGAGACAAAGACTATCATTTTCTTTTTTGGTGAAATAAATATGTTCACCTCATGCTGAAGAACTTGGTCTAATGAATACATTATTTTTTAAAAACTATAGTTGAACCTTGAGATATTTTATGTTTGAAAATTTAATTTAATAAGGGATTAAAATGGGATATCTACATATCATGTGGTCTATCTCAATCTAATTAACTATATCATGATTTATTCAAGTGAATTCATTCAGAATGACATATTTATAGGGATAAAAACATGAGGACAAGAATAATGGGATACCACATATCATGATGGATTATCATAGATATAAATATAAACTATAATAATCTGATGTTAGGTCACGTACATACCTAATTTAACCTCTCAAATGTTCTATTAATTAGTCATAATATATTTCTATTCCATTGGTTATATGCACAATACTCATCTATAAAAGAATGAAATGTTATCTTGGATGTTGGTTAGACAATCTATGTTACAATCACATCAAACCTCACCATCCCCAGTATCATATATTTATACAGAATTCCAAAACAAAAAATACATGTATAATGCATTTATTATTTTTGAATTTGAACCATTTTTTCCTAATTTTGTATTGAGGTATTGTAACATAGAAGGTAAAATGATCATAATGATGAGCCCAATAATATCATGTTCAGATATAATGTAGTGAGGAGAATTAGAAAATAACAATTCTTTATACAACATATATGTAATCAATATCATTAATCAGTCTATATATAGTCTCGGAGCACCATATTTTCTAGTCTAATTTACAATATATAATTATACTTCTTCTATATCATGCTTATTTCCTTGAGGTAGAATTTTTATTTAAGTCATCAACATTCTATTTACATGGGCGGACCATGGCTGTGTCCCTGAATCAGTGATTAAATTTTCCATTCACAGAAAAATGAACCTTTTTGTCAATGAACTATTGAAGAAAAATGTATGATTCCCTACCTTTTCACATTATAGATAATTTTCTTATGGTGTTCTGTATAACATTAAATAATTTTGGACCTTTCCAAGGATTATGAAGTGTGGATTTCCTCTTAATGGGGGTGAAGAAAACATTCTGTACTCCACCAAAAAACCACTTTCCTATAACACATCCTTATCCATACACATTTTAATATAAAAATTAAACACATTGTAGATATATAAGGTAAATATTAATACACACTGAGGGAGAAATATGTCAAATACATGATCATGTTCTAGTAACTTTTCACCATTTATGAAATTTCATAGATCCTTCAGGTAATTCACTAGCTCAAATGACCTATCCTATGACCTAATTTCATGATTACTAAATACGAAGAACATATATTCATTGTATTCTAGATACTGGATAATAAACATGAATCGGATCAACAAAAGGAGCTATGTATGTGCATACCCCCATCATCCTTTATTGCGTCTCTTTTAGATCATGTAATTATTATTAATTTATCATATGATGAAATAATTTCCCAATTAAAATTTCCTTGATTTTTATTAGGTGACATCCTAATCTATAAATGGTTTCCCCATTATGGACAGAAAATCATCTAGAAATTATATATAGCATGTTTGATTCAACCATCAACATTTTATCTATATGTTTCTCACTATGAAAAAATATATGATAAAAAATATTTATCCCTTCCACAATAACATATTACCAACAAATTCCCATTATTATTTCTTGATAATTGAGCTATAATTCTTTTCATTAATTGAATGATACTTCTCTTGGAAGAGACTCTCCTTTAGGGGTAGTGTGGATCTGCATCTTTATTATCCCAATACCCTTATAGAACATCTACTTTTTGCAAGTAATTAGAGACTCTATTTTTACCAATATCTATGTGGAGGAACCTACAGTTTGTTTGAGGGAATCATCACATGCATGAATCAATGAGGATACATATAACTCCAAGACGCTGCCTCGCCACCTATTCATTTACATTGAGGACCTGATCAAATCGGAGAGCTATCTGTATTTTCCATCACATCATCAATAATTTGTACCTTTCAAATCCAAGGAATCTAAATTTGACCCTATATAAAATCCTCTCTGGATACTTTATATCTCCACCTATAATATATCATTCATTATGTTGGGGTTCTATCATCCATAGATAATCACTTCCATCTTTTGAAATGATCCATACTAGAAGAGAAGTTCTGGGAAGGCGGTTCCCAAGTCAACCCCGATAGGACTTCTCACATCCTCCTTCACCAAGGTATGAAGGCCCCCATGGCACACATCCTTCCCCTTGTATGGCCATCATTCAATATAATCATCTCAGTGATCAAGCTGGGAATCCCCAAGATTCATTGTCTATTGTAATTTTCTCAAATCTCATGGGAATGAAGTTGTCTTTTCCCATCATCCTACAGCTACCTACCCACCTTGGGATCTAGGTCCATCTATTTCTATTATAGTTCTCCTACCAATTTTTAACAATGTATTATCATATTCACCCCTAGTTCCAGATCACCTAGTAGTTCTCAATATGTTTTCATTGGGTTGTTCCCCCCATTGGTGAAGTCTGCTCGAGTCTCATTTATCTAAGTTATTTTGTATTATTTTCTATTATCTCCCCTAAACATATAAAAATAGAGTATGAAATATATATCAATGAAATGTCTTTCTAGTGAACACATCATTGAAATAAAAATATTCCACCTCATTGGGGAATAAATCCAATCATAATATCATTCGATTATTTTCCTTTCAGGTATGGAACAACCAAATCCTTGTTTCAATTTTTAAATCATAATTCATCTCGTATGAGAATCATAAAACTAACTACCGTATAATTATAGTTGTTGATTAAAAACTTAGATCTCAAATAATTACTAAATTCGAATATAGAATCAGGCTCAACAACTTCACGCATGTTGAACCCTATAACCATAAAACTTGTATCATCTTGATATGTAACCTTTTAGTGGGTCACTTTGAATCCCATGATCAATTAATTAAAATAAATCTCACCATACGATATTAAATATACATAGTTTCTTTTGTTTGATCCATGTGGGATAACTATGCCCATTAATACATAGGGAATGTTAATTGAGGATTCAACCTAGGGATAACTAGAAGAATTATGGATGTGATTTTAAAATCAAGGAGGATCCTTGAGCGATGTAGGGAGATGTGTTTGCCCCCCAAAATCATTTCAATATTTTTATCTTTAATTAATGACATATGACTTTTGGATATAGAACTCTCAGAAAACTGCTTCACATAGTTTAACAAACAAAAAGGGGAATTCTACACTTGGTCCCTCTCGTACATGTGTCTCCCTAATTCTCACACCATTTTATACATTAAAGATGCCAAGGTATCCCAACATGAATTCAGTATATTATATAAATCTAAAATTAATTTTTTTGTTTCATTGGATTGAGTGATTAGGTCAACCCTAATTCTCCAACATTTAGCCTAATGCATCAAGAATTCTTCAAATTGTGAAGTAGTATAGGATGAATCCCTTTTTTGGATGTTCTTGGTCCATTATCCACAATAATATTAGGTGTCTCATATGGGATCTTCTATCTTGGAATTTCCAACATCCTTATTGGATCTATGACACGTATTCTCTTAACATAATTTTTAAACCCCTGTAGATTAGTTTGTAAACAAAATGGAATCTCAATACCTTCTAGGAGATTTCTTTAAATAAATAACTCATTCAAAGATACAATTTTTAATGATGAACATGATGATTGTGATAGATATTAGATAAAATCAATTAATAAAGGTGATTATAAATAATATAATTTCAAATAACTTTCCCAGGAGAAGTGTATCATGATCAAACCCAAATTATTTTTTGGAAAATGGTTCTCTCACCAAAGAATAAAATGTTTTGGAGGCAATGGCAGCGTCATTTATCCTTCCTCTTATTTTTAATACCAACCTTAAAATATAGGATTCATCTTGAGAGGCTACAATGGTCTCTATGATTTATTTCATTGGGAGGAGTATGATCCGGATAATGATTTCGGTAAAATAGGTTCACGAGGAATCATTGGTTTGTGAGGTAGTGTGGTCACATAACTCAAATAAGTTTCTAAGACCTAAATGCTTCCCAATACAATTTTATAGTTCCACATGGGATCTTTTTAAAAATTACATTTTGAAGATAGTGGAAGACTACATCGAAGGTGGTCATCATCCTTGTGTTTAATAGGCCACTTATGTAGTTCTTATTCCAAAAATAAAAAAAACATATTCTATCCACATTTATATAGCCATAAATATGCGAAAAATCTCTTATAAGCTACATTATATCATCATAAATAGGAGACTCACAATCCTTATATGTCATTGAATATCTGTGAGAGAACAATGAGTTAATCAAGGAAGGATTATCTAAGTTGAAATTGGGTTTTCTCAATATCGGCAAGCTAATATCAACCAAAATAATCATGAATCTAACCTTATTATCAAGATAAATTTGAATAAATATCCTTATGTGCATAAATATTTCTACATTAATATGTTATTCACATGTATAGTCTAATTATAGTGGGCCTATGATTTCCTTTTTAGATTCCTTCTTTCCTCATTGATCTTTATTTCATTCATGGGAATGTAGTGTGGTTTATTTTATGTAGTTATTGATGTGAGATAAGGATAATAACTCTCTCCTAGGCTTTTCAAATTTACCCAGGACACCCAGAGCATCTCTGTTAATAGTAACAGCAATAAGGGAAATATCCTCCCATATAGATGTAGTTCACAAGAAAGAATTATTTCCCAAAATTTGTTTTTAAATGAAATGATCGACATTATTAATGTGATTAAGAGCTCTATAAACCAAATCAATGATACTATTTAAGAGTACTATAAGTGCACTGGTCATGTTGTGAACTATGATAATATTATTAATTTTAAATATTGATGAATTTATATCACAATCGGGAGAGTGTCGTGGATAATCACATGAATTGGAATAAAATGGATTCTCCAATGATCTCTATGGGAGCACCAATTTCACTTATAAAGATCTAGATCCATCATTTGGTCAAAATGGTTGATATGATCACTTTCTATATCATGAATTTTATAAATTATTTCATATTTTTCAATGGTAAAATTACCTTGGTTTTCAAAATCCTCAAGTCTACCACCAGGAATGATCAATCTTCCCTTTGGTCTCCAAATATTGTGATTATTGGTATTGAGATGATTTTGGAGGCCTTCATCATGGAAACTCACTCGAATAAATAATTAACATTGGTCCACCTATGGTAGTATGTCTAAGAAATTTAATGAGTGGGGAGTTAGTGTTAGAAACATCTTTGACATAATGCAATGGCTATGTGAAATGGTCATATCGGAAATTCATGAGTTCTAGACCTTGTACGGTCTTTTCATTTAGGGAACATATGGAAATTTTATGGAACTCCATGGAGTTAGTCTATCTAATGTGTGGATTGTTATCCCACCCCAAATCACATCTCTTCAAAACCCCACTTTTTACATTGTTGATATAATGGATATCATCTTCTGGGAATGTAATTCAGTGGGAACCAAGCTCGAATTCCATAGGTGTAAATGTAAAAATATATAATTTAGTTAATCAATATCCTTCCCATGTTTCATAAGATATACTTTGGATATATTCCATAAAGATGTATTTGAAATAAAATTCATGAACACTGATCTAGACATGTTTTTTTAGGGTCCTCTTAATGGATTTTGTTATTTAAATACTACTGCAAACCTCTAATGTAGAATATCTTCATTGATCAATGGGGGATGTTTATAGGAAAAAATATATTACCATATAAATCAATTTAATCTTGTGTAACATAAAACAAAAACTTTACAAATAAATGAAAATGTCCAATGTATTTTCATTCACCTTTCATCAATGTATACATACTATAGAAATCCCAAGTAAGAGTCAGTGAAATAGATGTTATTCATGGGTGACTGCACATAGTTGGATTGAGATTATTTCAAAAACATTATGAGACATTATTTATATGTGATATTTAATATAACCTTTTTCAATTTTTTGTTCGATGGTGTAGATAATCATGGAACTGAGATGATGGATATAAGTGGGATCCTCACAATAGGTTGTTGGTGTATCATGAATGTTAGGAACAAAAATATACACGAGAGTACAAATTGTAATATAATGCCTATTGTATTAAAGTAAAAGAAATTACCTAATGAAATTGAATTGATTCATTAATAAAATATATGAATCATCCTCTCTTCATCCCCTCCTTATTTCCAACATATCTATTAACTATCCTCGCAACAAAATTCACGGAAGATGGGCATGATAGATTCCCATCGTGCATTACAAGAAGATTAAATTTGAGGGATCATGTAGTTTTGGAGTCATGATGGGAGGATGTACATTTAGTGACCACAAGTGTTCAGTTATCATGAATTTAGTATTATTGTATGTCTACAGTAATTGTATCCAGGAAAATGAAAATGCTATTAATTCAGACCATAACTTGTGTAAGAAAAATAATTTTCCCCATTACTTAGTCTAAATGGACTCAATTATCCTCCTTGACTAATGGCATGGTAAAGGTTCTATCCTCAGGAAATTCTCATAAACCATTCATAGGTGTGAGGACCTTATCATAAATTGTATGTTCCTGTTCCACAAATGGAGGGAATGAAATAATGTGGAATAATTTCTCTCTTTTTCAACCCCTTAAAGGCACTATATTACTAGATCTTCAATCGTGTTCTCCTTACCCCTCGAAGGTGTAAACCTAGTGATGGGAGATTATATCCATTTAAACTATTTTAGTCCCCCTGAATATAGAATTTTTTCATATGATTCCCCATGTTACCTCTTGTACACCATCCATCTTTTTGAAAAATATAAATATTTTCCAATGTTTCACAAAATATGTATATATATTGAGTGGGATATTCTGTTCCAATTCATGATGCATGAAAGCACAGATATCCTAAAAACCAGTATCAAATTTCCATTAAATAATAACTCTGAGGATTGTTACACATGTCCAGTAACATCCTATGTAATTATAGAATAAATAATTATTTTATATTTTATAATATGAATTAAACAGCAACATTAATTAAAAATGATTTATGAAATTTTAAAAAAAACAGATATTTTTTAATTAAAAAATTTTGTTATAAGATATATTTATTATATTTATATCAATATTTTATAATTTTAATTTCATTAATTAAATATTTTTTATGAAACAAACATAAATAAATATAGCTTTGGGGAAATTTTAGGACTTTTTGAGGAAATATTTCCATTTATGTGAATATTGAAAACACTCATTTTTGTAAAATAAGCACATGTTTTTACTTATTTAATTTTAATGTTTCAATATGTTTTTAATATATTTTAACATATCATAGGTATTTTTTATTAATATTTAATAAAAATATTTAATTTGGAATGAAATTTATTTTGGTTTTTATAAAAAAAATTGGATTAAAATTGTGTTGTTGTAAAAAATGATTCAAAATTCATAATTTTTCTCTATTTTAAATAAATAAAGTAAAACATAATGCTGAAAACATTAAATAAAATTTATGTAATATATACTTTTAAATGTTAATTTAGTTTTATATAATGATTATTTTTAGTCATGGAGTTAATGTAATATCTTTTTTTCTACATAATATTCTTCTTTAAAACATTTCGTCTTCCAGCATCTACGAGATGAATATTTTTTCAAATATTACAACATATAATAATTTAATTAGGAATAAAAGAATATATATTTTTAATGAGAATATTTTATAATTTCCAATACTGTCAACATATTTTTTGACCTAAAATATTGTTCTGAATAATTAAAATTAATTATAGCGAATAAGGTAAAACTAAATTTTTGTATGTCTAAACATTAAACATAAGTGTCCAATTTAAATATAATCTACCCTAAAAAATTATTTCCATATATAAACATGTTCCATTCTATTAATTATAATTTACCATTAATGGGTAATTTTTAGAAGGAATAAATTTTGGTCCAAATCTCTCAATCAAAAATTTAAAAGCATCCCACAAAACTCACTTATAAATGTCAAAACCTATCCTCCACTATTCACACAATATAAACAAATTGTTTCCTTTAATACCTCGGAAAAAATAGAAAAAACCTCCTCCTCATATAAAAAATATATTGTGTTAATGTTCAACCATTGAAGGCCATTGGGGGAAACCAAAAGGAGACACATGGAGAAGAGGTAACATTCATCAACCTACATTTTTTTCCATTAACTACCCCCTTTAATTATTTTTTACCATAATTTTACAAGAAAAATTATGTATTTCATATAAATATATTTATTTATGTTAAGGGTTTGACCTATAACCATGAAGTATTCTGAAAAATGGGTTAAGAAATAAGCTTTTGCGTGTATGGCGGACTACCGCCACACAAAACAATGTAATTCATCCTCCCAATAAAAAATATCACAAATTGGTATAATGATGTATAAAAATTTTATATCTTATATTTATAACATAATACATATTAAGTCATTATATAATATATACCCTCTATATATTCCAATAACTATAAGATACGATAATGTCATTTGTCTGTATGGTGGATAATTACCTCACAAAGCAACATGATTCTCTTTCACTAATGCATTATATGGAAGATAATAAGCGTAATGATAAGGAATATATATAATTTACAAGAAATAGTATGATATTCATTAAATATTTATCATTCAGGAATTATAATAAAAAATTATTTCTTATTTCATTCTCAATGAAAATGTCATAACGTCATTCATGTGTGTGTGGACTACAACCTCCTATAAGAGATGAAATTCCCTTTTACATCCCCATGTCATAGTATATATATATATATACAATTATATATAATTTCACTTAATATGTAGTGATAATTCTTCAATGATTAATTATGCATAGATTCTCTATATAATGATCATTGAAAAATGGTAATGTTGTGTACGTTCAACATATTATCTCCCTGATTATAAAATTATTTTGTTTTTTATAGCCATATTCCATGATGGGTTTTATAAATATAATCAATTAGTAAATATAATAATTATTTAATTATTCTTTTTATAGATATGTTCAAATAATGACCTATTAATTCATTGTCGACTTACCAATTCCATTTTTCACACATAAACTGAATTCGATCAGAACATCCGACATAAAAATATTTGATAAATTAATTGTAAATTAAATGATAATAAGTGAAATAAATCTAATAATCAAATTTAAAAATGATCAAAATAAATTAAATAATTAAGATATTTTTATTATTATGGAATAGAGAGACACATATGATGAATCATATTGAATTTAATGAACCCCATATCATTTTTCTTTCATTGAGGAATTTTTATGATTTTATGAACCTATATTCTTGAATAATATTTATATACATCCCCTTTCAATAACCATATCATGGATATCTCTATTCTCATGATATTTTAAATTTTTATAATGGTTTTCATTTATGGGTAATATGATTTATATATTTCTGAAGTGATAAGATAATTTTTCATTAAAATTTTATTTTTTAAAAATTCCTTCCAACTGTATTCCTCTCACATGCCGAATTTTTTAAGATTATTTTACTATTTTTTGTAAATTGACATAAAATATTTTTAAACTAAATATTATGTCTCTTTTTTAATATAATAATGTTTTTTAAAAATAATATTTTTTTGGTTAACATGCATTATTTTGAAAAAATGTCAATATAAATGTTTTGTTATTAAAATACATGCTGAAAATACATTTTCATTTTTCATGACCATGATATTATAAATGCATTATTTCATATTATTTCATATTTTCTTTCAATGATAATTTAGTTTTTCTTTAATTTTTTATTTCTAGTTTTGAAAATGGGGTATCCAAAAGAAAAATGCCTTATTAAATTGAAAATTATTTTTAAAATAAAAGGGTATATTATTATACCATTGTAATTTTTATTCTAGCTTATTAGTGTTTAAAAAAATGTTTATAATGGGAACGATCAACAATAATTTTTTCATGATGTAATACATGTGAATAATACAATGGGATGGCCCAGATAGCATTGGGTGAGATTGTTACCACCTATATGATGGGTCATCCTAGATAGAGTCATGTGAGATTTTTATATCTTAAGAAATGAGTGTTCCCATATAGCACAAAGGTTCATTGGACAATTATTATATTATAATTAATATATGTAGTTATTCCAATTAAAATATTTTTGAACGATGTATACAAATATGATAATCTATGTCACCAAAATGTGGATTAAAATTTTTTTATGGATTTTTATTATTTTCATTGAGAAAAATGTGTTGTGATTTTCAAGAGTAAACTTTTACCACCATATGATCAAAGAACACTGATGATAATGGTAAAAAATTTATTAGTTCTCATGTCTTTAATAGAATAATGATTTAATTTATTTTATTTTCACTACAGATATTTTTGTTCTCATACCACATTTTTAATTGGTTTTCACTTGATGGTTAATTTATATGGGTTCAATGTATCTATAATATAATATACGAGGTTTTAATTTATGAGTTGAGGAATAATTATCTAAATCCATATACCAAAATGATCCTCAATGTGAAAGAATTAGTATGGCTAGATTTAATTAGGTATTATGATTTAACAATTCATTACCATCTAGAAATGAAAATTAAGGGTCTAATGCATTGAGTCGAAAAAATGATACATTAACCAAGTTACATTTTGAACATTACCCTTTGATTAATTATTTGATAAATTTATTTTTGTAAGTTTTTGTTGTATGGACAACATTTTTTTTGTTTCAAGGTGTTAAATATTTTTGTAAATAATTAAGAATTATCAGAAAATGGATAAATAATTTCATGAAAAGGTAAAATCCATTAATAAACATAGGTTTCATGTTTTAAATATTTATGAAGAATGTTTATTATGAATTTGGAAATGGTCATGTGTTACTTGTCATTCCAATTTGATGAAATAATTTTCAAATTCAACTTATAGTTATCATTTTTTATTCATCCAAGAAGAAATAATATATACCGAGACCTTCTAGAGTATTACTATTCAGATGGAATGAAAAGAGATATTGCAAACAATACAATGAAGTGTTTTCCTATTTATTATCTTAAAGAAGAATAATAGTTACTTTACGGGATTATTCTGCATTTTCCAGTGCTTCAGTTGAAATGGGAAAATATATCCATGCATTTTTTTTGGAATTTACATGGGAATCATGAGGTAACAATAATATATAAGTTATTTTTGATTGATTAAAAAAATATGAAAATATAATTACAATTAAAGAATCATTTATACTGGTCCATCTTTCTTAAATATATATAAAAAATATATTCGGGATAAATAGAGTTCATATCTCTATAGTATCATACTATGACCCTTTTTTAACATCTAGAGTTGGAAAAGTACTTCAAAAATTATTTATTGTTGAATTAAATTTTAGTACACCATTTCATCATCATTTCCATAGACAATATGGTTAGAGTATTAAATCTACGGAATAATATAAATTTCATTATCAATTCATTACCAAGTATATTGGGATCAAAATATTTATTTTGTTGATTTTAAATATAATAATATATTCATTTCAATATTCTTTTGGAACTATTTGAGGAGATATACACAAGTGGTTTCAGACACTAGAATTTTGGGATGATATAAAAAAAATTAGTTGGTGGGAATATAATTGGAATATAAAATTGCTGAAAATGTATAGTTCATTCAAAAATAAATGAGGGGAAATTAGAGAAGGACTAATATTTATGTGGCTGATCAAGGGAAACATCATTCTTTTCATTTAGGTGATAATGTCTTTTTGAATGTTTTTTCCTGGAAAAGTGTGACTTTTTTGGTAAGAAGTATAACCAGTGTACATTGATTATTATAGAATATGGATTCCAAGATAATGTTCAATAATTTTATAACCTATTAGCCTTACCTCTTTGTTTATCTTAGGTACAAAACACCTTCTATTCTCTAGTGTTATAGAAATATGGGAAAAATTAATCAAAACATTTGTGCCCTAACGTAGTTTAGTAGGAATAGAATATTTCTTATGAGGTAAAAAAATATGGATTCATTTATGTATAGTGAATTTTTTTATGATCATTTCATTCACAGGGGGAATTTTGTATGAAAAAACACATAGTGTGGAAGTGACAACATGGGAATCTGAAAATAAAATGATAGAAAGATATCCCCACATGTTTAATAAGGGAATAAAATGTGTGGTCACAATTTATAAAATGGGGGAAGGGTATAACAATATAGTCAATGATATGTTAAATTGGTTTCATATTTATATCTTTTAATTAGATAGATACATCAGTTATAAAAACATTATTTAATTTTTAATCAAAATTTAAATTGTTTTAATAAAAAAATTCTTATGGGGATTTATTTTAATGATTAAAATATAAATATTTCAATTTTAATGAGATAAAATTAATATCATTTTCCAAGTCAATATAAGAAATCATACATTGATTTAATGTTTGGGGTTTTATCAAATATTAATTTTTCAGTTCATAGAAAAAATTACAAATTTTTGTACAAATTCATTTATTGTTCAAAAAAGTATAATATTTTAAAGTATCCATATTTTTTAATATGATTATATGTAGCCAAGTTATTATTTAGAAATAATTAATACACTTATTTACTAGAGAATATATTAATTTATGTTTTTATAATATTTTTGTTTTTGGGTATCAAAAATCTGAGTTCATAAAAAATGTTTAAAATGGATAAATTTTCTTTAATTTAACTAATTTGAATAAAAAATAGTATTTATTTTATTATAAAATATATTGATTATATATCAATAATTATTATTTTTGATTATAAAAAATATTATTAGTAAATAAGTTAATATATAATCAATTTATCTTAAAACAACACTTCTCCAATACTCGTTGTAACATTACGTCTACGAGATTGGTATTAAATTAAAATTTTACCATTCTATTATTTTATTTTGAAAAATTTTATTCCATATATAATATCATAATAAATTATAACATATAATATGATGAAAATAGTTTTTTTTCTAAATCAATTGTTTAAATAAATTAAAATTAACCACAATGATAAAGGTAAAAACAATTTTACAAATAGTTTAAACATTAATACTAAACAATGAAATGACCTATATACTTGTCCAATTCCAATTTTCTATCTATATATCAACATTATATGTCCTATAATTTCATAATAGAGATGTATTGTGAAAATTTGAAATGCAAAAATAATTGTTTTCATTCGAACATTCGAAATATTTCAAATGTTCCACACACCTCATTTATAATACATCCCACCATATACTACGATGTTAACACCATCAAAGTAAATTATATCATCAAATCATAGAAAAATAACTTTTAATATCCAATACATTAATCTTATAAGACTTACATTTATATTAAATCTATTCAAGGATGTCTATTGGTGAAAACCACAATAATATACGTAAAGTGTTGATATCATTCATTAAAAATTCATTATGTTTTATTTCCAACTCATACACATTAATTATTAATATGAAATGATGAAATAAGAACACTTGTATCATAAATATTGTCATATGTAATTTTTTAAGTATTATACATAAAAAAAATACCTCTAATGGGTTATTCAATCACCATTCATGTGTCAGATGAATTACCACCTCAGGAAACAATATAATTCATATTTAATTTACAACATCTTGTGATTGGGTATAATGATGGAATATAAAGTTCATATTTTATTATTATAACATAATTATTCTCTTTTTGTAATTATATCATATATAAATTTATTATATTCCAATTCATATGGGATAAGATACACTCATTTGTGTGTATGATAGACTATCACCCTGGAGTGCGATGTGATACTTTAGCACTGAAAAATTACCAAGAAGGTGATGAAGATAAAAATAATAAATATATGTGGCATTAAATAGATAATATGATATTCATTATGTACTTATCAATCTATAATTATGATATAAATGTTTCTTTATTACTTTTTTATTCACTAAGAAGGTAATAACATCAATCGTTGGTTTGTGGATTACCACATCCTTTATGTGATGTGATTCCTTTTTTATACCCATTTAATAAATTATATATATAGATATAATTATATATACATAAATATTAATTTATTTTTAATTATATGATATTTTTTAATGATAGATTATTTATAAATTCATTCCATAATTTTCATTCAGTAAATTAGAATAATACTCAAACATTTTACAACATACTGTCTTTATGATCCTAACATTATTTAATTTTCTGGAACCAAATTCCATGATTGGTTATAAAAGAATAATTTATGAAAAAATATGATAATTATTTTCTAATATTATTTCTTTATATTGTCACATAATTTCCCCTTCGACCATAGCCGACTTACAAATTTAATTTTTGACACGTAAACTAAAAATTTCCAATCCCTCAGATATAAGAATTTTTTATAAGAAATTGTTTTCAACAGGTTGAGAGTTGAAATAAAAGTAATGAAAAAATGAAAAGTGATGAAAATAAATTATATAATTAACATAAGTTTATTATCCAGGTTGATAAAGACACATTTTATTAATTGGACAAAAGTTTAGGGATGTTGACTCAATTTCAATTCCATGAGGCATTTGTTTTGTTATGAAACTATATTATTTTATAAGTTGTATATACAACCACTTTTTCCTGATATATCATGAGGTTCTCTATTATCATGATATTAAATGCTATTTTGTTGTTACTCATTCATGGGTGTTATGATTCAACTATTTTCAAATTGATAAGGTACTTTTCTTTGAAAATACTCATTTCAAATTTCTCCTTCTAATTACTTCTTTTCCATGTCCGTATTTTTAATTGGATTTTATTGTTGTTTTTATATGGATATAAAAATTGTATGAAGTAAATATAACTTCTGTTTTAACATTATTTCAATTATTTATAAAAGGAACAATTTTACATGTTTTCTATACAATATTTTGAAAATAATGAAAACAAATGATATATTCTTAATATACACGGAAACAATTTTTTACACTATCATTCAGGAAATATAATTCCTTGAATACATTTAATGATTTAAATTTTTTAATTTAATAAAAACACAATTTTCCTTTTATCTTAATATTTTTTTAATGAAAAGAGCATTTCAATAGAAAAAGTTAATTTTATATTGAAAAAAATTAATACAAATGAGTGTTTTGCTGTACAAAAGTAATTTTTTACAAGTCTAATAGTGTTTTTAAAATGATTTTTAATGAAAAAGTTATATCATAAAAACTATTTATTTATGAAATTGTACATAATAATTATATGATGGTTTGACCATATTGCATCGGGTGAGCCTGTGATAGCTTATATGATGGGTCATATCAGATATCACCCAATAATCCCATTATTGATTAAATGATGGGTTCTCATGACCCTCCTTCAAGATGATGGAAGGTATGGTGATGTCTTGTAACATTCGTCTAGATGAAAGAGAGATAATTGTCACTTATCCCCACCTCCAATATGCCTCGGGATGGCAACCAGCACCAATGGTATTCAATCTCACAAAATGGAAGTCATTAACTATTATATAGTAACAATTATCCAGAGATATGATGTATCAACATCAAAAAAACTCCCATATATATATATATAGAAGATAATCCAACAACCATCCCACTTTGTGGTTTAATATAAAACTAATATAAATATAATGAATGGATCCGATGTGATTACCAATAGAAAAAAGCAGCGACACGATAATTTTCCCTAACATCTAATCATACATGGTTTGGCATGGTCCATGTAATCTCTTTGGAAACTCAAAATCATTTTTTCATAGGTATGGGGAGAATACACGTATACTTTTAGGAAAGACAATGTCTCTCATGAAAACGTGGGAAAATAATAATAATGCTTTTGTGAGAAAAAAAAAGAAACTAAATGAACATAACAAGGTATACTATCCACCTCAACCTCACCATTGAATTAAACCAAATTAATTAATGTCTAGTAAAGTAGATAATATTCACATAGAAGATAGGGTACCCCACACCACATCCCATTAGTTAACCACACACTCCTAATGAAGAAATTATGATTCTACCATTATCTTCTACATGCCCTACTCTCACAACATTCCTACACACATCTAGGCTATATATCGCATCATATCCTACATGTAGACACATAGGCCACCAAACCACAGCCTCATATCGAAGACAAAATGGAATGTACAACATATCTCCTACCAAAGACACCTAGGAATAACACCATTCCTACAGACACATGGGACTCAAAACTACCCCACATCTTCCCAGAAGTTTCTATTAATGCATCTAAGAGGGAGAAGAGAAGAGAAAATATCAATGAATCCTTACACCCACTGGGATGTTGGGAAAGGACACCCTCCCCCATAACTATGTGTGTGCTCAGCATGTAGATCTCGACATAGGTTGGGTGCACATAGAAATCACATGAAACTAAATATATATATATATATATATATATATATTTACCAAATAATAATCTCACCCATTGAGTTTTCAATATGAACAACCAATCCATACATAACATCCCTTGCTACCAACCATAAATGCACATATCACTACGAACGATGGTCACATGTGTAATGATAGAAAGGAAACTACCTAAAATTTAATCTCTTTGATGCTATTATGATGTTGCCAATCATTCCATCCCTACCAAAGCAACTACCAAACATAGCACAACACATGTAACATCATACCACACACTCACATCACAAAAGTCTCTAAAAATTATAGTTGAATGGAACACACAAGGTAACATCATCCATCATCAAAATTATATCTCTTAAACCAACTTCGATATCCCCACCAAACCAAAATTAACACATCCATCCAAAAAACAAAACTCCACCAGCTTGCAGTCCCACTGCACACTCCCC
Source organism: Viscum album (assembly GCA_963277665.1). NCBI lineage: Eukaryota > Viridiplantae > Streptophyta > Magnoliopsida > Santalales > Viscaceae > Viscum > Viscum album. The sequence goes on from OY728146.1 coordinate 554,788,091, forward strand.
CCTCTTGAACATCCCCCCTACCATCACTCTTCAATATCATTCTTCCATGTCCTTCCATTCAAAAAATTAAACCCCCAAAACTCCTCTTCACAACCATATTCACCATCCCCCATACATAACCACTCCACATCCATCACACACAGCAACATAAACAGAACACAACCCAAGCCTTCTACTATACTACCAAACCACAACCCAGATGTTTTCTCACATCATAAAATGTTCATCCAATCCACAATCTTCCAATCACTCAACTCGAGATTTTGTGGCACCACCCATGACACCTCATACACACAACCACACTCCCTCTCACAACACCCCATGACCATCACTGAAACCCATGTTCAACATAACCATACACAGTAAAATTCTACGCAAGACATTATGTAATATTCTGATTTATCAATCATAATTATTTAATTCCACTTTGATAATTCAATGGTGATAACAATAAAAGATTGATCATTGTGAATCAATATAATTATTCTGGTGTATGTGCTTAATATATTTCATAATTTTATCCATTTGAAAAGGAAAAAACAAAAAATATTCACAAGTCATATTGTTGTGAAAATATAGGTAACAAATGGACATGATTTTTAGAAGGAATAAATCCATTATAAAACATGACACGGATCAAGGATAACATTTAAAAAAAAGTGATAATCATTATCATCCACCCATCCCGTAATTTATTACTTCTTATTATCTTTATTAGATTTGTGTCCAACAGCTTTCCCTATCGGACATGTGTACCCCACCAGACATGATAAAAAATTAAAAGAGAGATGATGGGATCCCTACCTAGAACAAAATAATATAAAAAAATCCACATTACTCTAAAAAAAGAGGGCCACACAAGTAGTAGGAAACACTCCAAGGAAAACGAATCCACGAATACAACAACAATGCGACTCCACATGGATGAAATGTGCTGGTCATACATAGAGTAAACATAAGTGTTTAAAGGAATTGAGGATATTGACTTTATAAAATCAATATCCAATATCAACATAAGGGAAATAGTTTCAAGGGAAACTAAAGTCAGATCATGGTATATAAAACAATGTTTGACTGTGTCAGGTCCACAAAGCTTTAGGATATTAATTATATAAATAATATTTTTTTAAACAACATGATAAATTCAGAAACATGTCTTAAAACATGATTAATATCCAATAAAATGTATGAGGGAAAAATTGGAAAAAATGGGAAAAACCAGAAATGACTAACCTATGGGTGAGTCACAAACATGAGTCACCAATAGTGAGTCACCAACACATGAATCACTAATGGATGATCCACCAACGTGAATCACTGACATCAAATTAGGGACTTAACTCACTAATTCCCAATCTACCACCACATAATCATACCAACACAACAACTTACCGACACCAAGTCCTAAAAATTATTTAACCACCTGATGCCCCAACCCATCAAAACCTCTATATACCGACACCCTAACACGCCGATGACATGACTTACTGATGCCTCATCATATCGACCCCGAGACTCTGTGACACTTAAACTCCTAGATGTCCTGACCTACCGACACCTCAACCTTCCAATGGAAAAAGTAAAATTTTGGATAACATTTTAAATGATCCATTGTTACCTCTAGGAACGGTAATGTCCCAGTTCTGGGTGCCACTCAATGAGTGCCCCGAACCCAGTTCGCCACGTGAACTCAAGCGCATTCCCCCAAACACCAGAGACTGCCGACTAGCAGCGGGGGCCCAGGTCTGATAGTGGAGAAACTATGCCCTCATTTGTCAATGTGTAGCACAATGGAGTAAATTAAAACGTACAGTAACTGTGGAATCAGTAAACCATACAAAACTGAAATAAACAACTGCAGTAGATATAATCAACTAGGGTATAATATGAGGCAACATGCCTCATTTCTATGAAAAAATCCAGAACATGTTACACTGTAATACAATACAATAAAACTGAAGTACAAGTACATGAAATCAAAATAGAATAGCCAATGGCTTCACGAGCCTGAGCCTGTTCCCATGCTCCCCTAAACCTCAACAACAATCAAGTACCAGTATAAGGACCTTTTCCCTTATCTACACATGCAGCAACATATTCTGTTTGGGACGAAATGCATGACCCAAACAGAGTGCGAGAAATATATCTTAGTAGGCACACACTAAAGGCCCATGCCCAATGGTGTGTAAATATGAAACAATAGTGTGCTAAAGAAAATCCAATTAACCAAGTAGTACTCAAAGTAACTATCTTTCCAGTTATATTTCCATTTTGATTATTCATTCAACCATTGAATATTAAGAAAACACCACAGTGCATTTCTAAGTAACAACCACTTTCCTCATACACTCAAAATATCACCCTCAGGTAATCAAAATCCAAACTACTTGTATTTCCCTTAGGTGTAACATATGTTTCCCTCAGGCATACAATGTGTCACCCTCTGGCATAGAAGTCACAGCCCTCAGGCATGAAAGGTTTACCTTAGGTGAAATATTATGTTTCCCTCAGGATTATACCGTCATTCCCTTAGGCTATAGTAACACACAACTCTCAGGCACATGTAACTGCGCCATGACCAACATGTAAATAAGCAGTTCATATACAATTCCTCTCAAGGAAAAATTAATTCATAATTAAACATGGAATACCCTCGGGTTTCCTAGAAAAATGGATAAAAAGAGTAACGCACCCCTCGAGATGGTCCTGGATCCAAGGAATGATCCCAAACAACAGTTTTACAACATCATTAAATCACCTATACAATTCTAGGTATTAAATATAGCCATGGACTAAGCCACACGACATCCAATATATGGGTTATTAGCTCAAAAACACACGAAACACACAACAGTTGGAAATAAACACCATGCCACCTACCTTATACACCAACGAGCGGTATACATGATCATAGATCCCAGATACACCCAAATATGACGTAGATCCGAGGTAAAAGATAAATATTTAAAACCAATATAACTCATGTTTGGAGAATAGTTGGTTAGAAGTACCCAAGGAGATGGACGCCCTTACCCATGTAGTTCTAGTGAGATCGTCTGAGGTTGAAACAGGTTCAAAAAGTGCGTTCGACGGATCTCCAAAGTTTCAGCCGACAACACCCTCTCTTTCCTTCAATTTTAAGCCTTCCCTGTGAACAGGGGAGGGTACTGCCCATTTTATGCGAAAAAAACAAATTACACAGCATGTACTTATGAGTACATGCCGTGTACTTCCCATTTTTAAACTGTTCCTCCGGTGGCTTTCCACCAGCGCGGCCCTGTTCACCTGCCGACATGACTACACGGCGTGTCTCGTTGAGTACACGGTGTGTTCTGTCACACTGTTGGCCACCGCCTTACTATTCGCCTTCTGACTGACTACATGGCATAAAAGGAACCACTGCATGGCGTGTAGTTGGTTCATACACACTTCATCTTCGACAAAATCACATTCCTTGTGTACTCATTCCACAATGCCAAAATTACACGGAATGTGGACAAAGTACACGGCGTGTACCTTCCAAATTTTTGGATTTTTCACCATTTTCCATATTTTCTCAAAAAATCTTAAGGAAAAAAGAAATGAAAAATCCCGTACCTCAGAACTAAGAACCAGGTTCTTATAAACTTTCCCCTTAATGAAATTCATCCTTGAATTGCTGATAAAAGTTTAGTGAAGATAAACCCATGAACAACTCCGGCCATTGAGCACATACATCAGTTCCCCGCTCCCAGGATTCATCCTGCACACAAAAATGCTGCCATAACACCCATACAAGAGGAAATTACTGGCCTCCGAGAACCTTCATGCTCCTATCAATGATACAAATAATATTCTCCTCAAAGGACACATCTATCTCTAGATCAACCTCCTCGGGCTGAAAGACATGAGACGGGCCTTTGGTGGGTGCCTACTGAGATATTTTTTCTCACCCTATTTGGGTCATTCTTTTCATCCCAAACAAATTATGTTTCTATAATTTTAGATAAGGGAAAAGGTCCTTATACTGGTACTTGATTTCTGCTGAGGTGTAGGGGAGCATGGGACCGGGCTTAGGCTCCTGATGCCGCTGGCTATTCTGTTTTGTTTTCCTGTACTTGTACTTCAGTTGTATTGTATTGTATTGTAGTTTAGTGTATCATGTTCTGACTATTTTCATAGAAATGAGGCATGTTGCATCATATTATACACGAGATGATTATATCTACTACAGTTGTTTATTTCAGTTGTGTATCGTTTACTGCTTCCACTGTTTCTGTATGTTTTATTTCATTCCACTGCACTACACTTTGACAAATGAGGGCATAGTTTCCCCACTATCAGACCTAGGCCCTCGCTGCTAGTCGTTAGCCTCTGGCATTTGGGAAATGTGGTTGAGGTCATGTGGAGAACCGGTTTCGGGGCACCCGTTGAGTGGCAACAAGTTTGGGGAACCTCTTGAGTGGCACCTAGAACCGGGACGTTAAAAAGTGGCATCACAGTGCATTTCCCCAAACACCCGAGGCTACCGACTAGCAGTGGGGGCCCATGTCTGATAGTGGGGAAACTATGCCTTTATTTGTCAATGTGTAGCGGAGCGGAATGAAGTAAAACATACAGCAACATCAGAAGTAGTAAACCATACACAATTGAAATAAACAACTATAGTAGATATAATCAACCAGTGTATAATATGATGCAACATGCCTCATTTCTATGAAAACATCCATAACATGTTACACTGCAATACAATACAATCCAACTGATGTATAAGTATAGGAAATCAAAACAGAATAGCCAGTAGCATCACGAGCCTGAGTCTGGTCCCATACTACCCTACACCACAGCAACAATCAAGTACATGTATAAGGACCTTTGAACTTATCTACACCTCCAAAAACGCAATCTGTTTAGGACGAAAGGCATGACCCAAATATGGTGAGGGAAATATATCTTAGTAGGAACCCACCAAAGGCCCATGCCCAACTGTGTGTAAACATGCTACAACAGTGTGAAAAAGTCAATGAAATAGACAAGAAGTACTCAATGTAACTAACTTACAAGTTATATTGTCATTTTAATTATTCATTCAACCATTGAATATTAAGAAACCACCACAGTGAATTTCTATGTAACAACCAGTGTCCTTAGACACTCAAAATCTCACCCTCCGGTAATCAGAATCCAACATAGAGGTATTTCCCTCAGGCGTAACAGATGTTGCCCTCGGGCATACGAAGTGTCACCATCAGTCATAGAAGTCACAGCCCTCAGGCACGAAAGGTTTCACATAGGTGAAATAGTACGTTGACCTAAGGGTAATATGCTCACGACCTCAGGCTATAGTAAAACACTGCCCTCAGGAACATGTAATCGGGCCATGCCCAACATGTAAATAAGAAGTTCACATACAATTAATCTCAAGGAAAAAGTAATGCATTATTAAACACGGCATACCGTCAGGTATCCTGGCCAAACAGCTAAACAGTGGAATGCACCCCTCAGGATGGTCCTGGATCCAAGAAACGATCCCAAACAATAGCTTTTCAACATCATTTAATCCCCTATAAAATTATAGGTTTTAAAAATAGCCATAGCCTCAGCCACACGACACCCCATATATGGGTTCGTAGCTCAGAAACACACGAAACACACAACAGTTGGAAATAAACACCAAGCCACCTACCATATACACCAACGAGTGGTATACACAATTGTCGATCCTAGAAACGCCCAAATATGACGTAGTTCTGAGGCAAAAGATAAATTGTTCAAACCCAAATAACTCCTGTTAGGAGAAGGATTGCTAATAATTTCTTAGGGAGAAGTAATCCATTACTCATGCGGTTCCAGTGAGATTGTCCGAGCCAGAAACGGGTTCCAGACATGAGCTCCACGGATCACCAAAGATCCAGTAATCCACTCCCTCTCCTTCCTCCGGTTCTAAGCCTTTCCTGTAAATAGAGGAGGCTACTTCCCATTTTAAGAAAAAATAACAAATTATGCAATGTGTACTTATGAGTACACGGTGTGTACATCCCATTTTTAAACTGTTCCTCTAGCGGCATCCCGCCAGCATGGCACAGTTCACCTGCCAAAATGACTACATGGCATGTCTCGTTGAGTACATGGTGTGTTCTGTCACACAGCTAGCCACTGCCTTACTATTAGCCTTTCGACTTACTACATAGTGTGTAAGGGACCACTACACGGAGTGTAGTTGGTTCCTACACCCTTCATCACCGACACGGCCACACGCACTGTGTACTCCTTCCACACAGCCAAAAGTACACTGCGTGTAGACAAAGTACACGGTGTGTACTTTCCAATTTTTGGGATATTTCCCCATTTTCAATATTTTATCAAAATCAATTAAGGAAAAGAGAAAATTAAAATCTCATACATCAAAACTAAGAACTGAGTTCTTACATGAACACCCAAAACAATAGATTTTAGAAAATTAATGGATAAGGGAAGTCTTGTCCATTACATCAAATACCTCTCAAACTATTTTCATCCTTGATAATTTTAAACCAAACCTAGAAACAAGAGGGTTCCAAACACTAACCCCATATAATCCCTCCAATGTATAAACAACCATGTATTATTCGAAATATAGGGGGAAAACTCAATATTAATGAACAAATTCTCCCACACATTCTAAGAAAAACATAAAAAAGATACCCAAAACAATATCCAAATGTTCAAAAACATGAATTAGGGAATTATTTTCTCCATGACGTTAAAATATCATCTTGGGACGGAACAGACTCTCCCACAATGGTTTAATTTAATCTCAACAAATGCCTCTTTATTTGAAATCCGGACTACCATTTTTTACATTTTATGACTACATCAAACAATATAATATAATGAGTAAACCCATCTTATAGAAAAACATGATCAATCACTACATCACATATAAAATAATAGAAGAAAGCTCTAATAAAATTTAGGTACTAGGAAGGAATTTGTGTCTCTTGCTCTCATGTACTCTCCATTAGGACCCCATGCCTCTACAAAACATGAAACAAATGAATAGTCCACCAATGTCGTAACATCTCCTGATGACTGTAGATCTCTTCCGGTGGCTCCAAAAATGTTGTGTTTTCATCATTATCCAACTGTCCCCCATCAAGGAAATGGGAGTCATCATGAAGATACCGAAAAAGTTGGAGGACATGAAAGACATAATGGATCATTCCCACTTATGGTGGAAACACCAACTAGTATTCCCCCTCACCAACTATCACCAATAGCTTGAATGGTTCGATGACCATGGGATAATGATTCCACCATATACTGGAACTCTTCTTCCCTTATCAGGGGGATACCATCAAGAACACATGGTCCCCAACCTCGAACATCGAGGGCCTTCTCATATTATTGATAAATGAATTATACTTTTCTTGTGTTTCCTTCATCCTCTCACAGGCATGTTTCACCTTCTCTATCATACTCTACACTAGAACTAGACCAAGGAAAATGTCCTCCCCAACATTTGTCCCCCAAAAAGGTAAAGGACATCGTCTACTATACAAGTCCCCAAATTGAGCCATACCTAAGGAAGATTGATGGATATGATTGAGATAAATCTCAACCAAAGGAATATTTCGCAACCATGACCCTCCAAAGCCCAATATGCATGTCTGTAGAATGTCCTCTAACATATTTTTATTCTTGTCAATCTTCCAATATTTCTAATTGTGTGAAATAGTGATGATGTCTAATTGAGTTTGAAATGAATGTTGAAATTCCATATAGACTCGTGAGTTAAAACACGTATCCTGATCCGAGTCAATGGATCTTGGGACAAAATGCATCCACTCCAACTCATCTGTATACCTATGTGCTTAGGCATCAACTCGGTCGGACTCCTTAATTTCTAAAAATTGATCCATTTTTAGTAGTTGTTACACTCATACCCAAATTGAATGACATCCTTCCTAGGCCCTAGTTTATCATGTGATGAAATCCAATGAGATTTTATACAACTTCCACATTGGGACATCTAGGGGCTACACCAGACTGCCGGGAACATGCTGTTATACCATCACCTACTAACACAGTTGGAATATTTCCAAAAACTCCATTAAATCTTGCTTCATCCCAAGAATCCAAAAACAATCCATTAATACATAATAAATTTTATAAACACTTTTTTGTACCCCAAAATTTATTATATGAAACTCATTGAGAACATTCTGGCATTTTTCCACTTGAACAACTAGATTCCCATATAACAATATCTGATTCTGACCATCAACCAACTTTTCATCCAAAGTATCACCCCAATAAATTTGATCATGAATCACCTCCTCCATTGATTATCCCCACATAGAAACCTCTATTTTATCCATAGAGGTGACTACTCCATCATCTAAAATAGATAACCTCTCCTGGTATCGATTTATGCATCTAAGTTCAAGGTAGACAACTCTTATATTACCCTAATGTAATCAAAAAATACCCAAAAACCTCACTTAATGACTTTTTTCTCAAAGAATAAAACAAATAATTCCCCATTCCTAATGTTTAAAATATCCCATTATCATAATCATAGTGCAAATATATCCTCCATTGCTTCCACCAGATCAGACATCGTTGTGAAAATATATTCATCAAGCACATTCCATATGTGAACACCAAAAAGAAATCCTCAATGACGTAATTTCACCATTACATAAGTGCAAACCTGATTTTTGTATGTTCTATATCATGGGTGAAATAGTTATGTTCATGGGGACGTAACTACCTATACCCATAAAAGACCACTCCTCACTGTTGCATCATTATACATCCCTAGCCTAGACCAAATTCATTATAGAACATCTCAAAAATCACCCCTTCCACTGGAAACTAGAGAAAAGTATAATTGACCATCATCCCTATTATGTGGAAGAATGTTCTCTAAAACTATTCTATCTATACAATGCTTAGTCTTTTTTGGTTAGAGATGTCAACAAATCTACTAACTGAGAGAAATGGGGTACAAAACTCTAGTAATAGCCTTCTAGATTGAGAAAATTGTGAACCAATACAACATTATTGGGTGCTTTATTAGAAATAAATACATCAATATTCAATGGATCCAATGATACACTCTACTGAGACACCACATAACCTAGGATGTTGACCTCTCGTGTCCAAAAACTTCACATAAACAACTTCACATTAATTTTTTAGCCTCAAAGAACATCCTAGACAATTTGACTATGTTTAGTATGCTCCTCCACATATATCGAGTATATAAGGATGTCTTTGATGAACATGATGATAACTCGGTCCAGAAACTCATGGAATATAGATTCCATAAGTCCTATAAACCTAGACGATGTGTTCGTAACCTTAAACAACAGATCCTTGGACAATACGTTCCCATCCCGGCAACCAAATGTTATATTTGGGATACCACCCACATTCACCATAAACTGGTGATACCCATACTACTGATTGATATTAGAAAACAAAATTCCTCCCCTAAAATTGTCCAAAATATCATCTATCCTATGGGAGAATGCAATAGTTTTCGACCATTAACTAATTTAAACTGTGGTAGTCTATAAACATCCACATACCACGATCATCATTCTTCATAGAAAAGACCAGAGTACCCCATGGTAATACACTACGCTGAATAAATCCCTTCTTCATCTAATTTTCATTCTCAATAATTATCTCTATTATCTATATAGGTTTCATCTGATAATGATCCATCGAAATCGGGGAAGCACTATGTTACATGACTATCCCGAAATCAAAATCATGTCAAGGAGGTAGAACAAGAACCACCTTAGTAAAACATTCATGAAATCCCCAACAACTCTGGAAATTTTCACCATCTCATCATCCATCGACTCAACTAATAGCTTGGCCAAACATGGAACTAAAAAGCTACACGTGTTCACTACCCATTAGAAAATTCCTCTCACAAATGAAAACCGCATGTTGGAAATCCACAACCGAAAAAATGAATCTCCTACAGAAGTAGTATATGATATAATTCATAGAAAATAACAACTTTATGGAATGGATGACAATGTATGGCTGCATATGTAGAAATAAGGGGTCCCTAATGGACTAATGTGGCCCCAACATTAGTCTACATCCGTAGAAAATATTAAACATGTTTCTCTGACCTCTAGCTAGTGTACTAATGACCCGGGGAACAAAAAGTATCTCTACATATAGTTATACTTAATGGTCTTGACTAGGGCAATAAATTGTCAATGAAGCTCCTGAATCATTTAATGTACAAGAAATAATATTAAACACACAAATCAAACCTCGAACGATCATTGACCCTACTTAATCTACTGCCTCTATTGAATGAAATAAAAAATTCATAGATCCTTTACCACTCTGCTATCGACCTCCTCCTCAACCACATCTGGGTCAAGGTCCTAGAGGAAAAACATATGGTCATCCTATTCCTGCTATGTCTCCCCTTAGTGGATCAGGATCCAAATGTCCCTACTACTAAAATATCCCTTCTGTAAACTGCTGGGGTGGATGGTGATGAACCTTCCCTCACTCTCCATACTAATCTCAAACTAGGAACTGACCCTAATGGTTCCCGAACCTCAAAAAATGAAACTAATCATTCCCAAGCCTATGGAAAATCTCAATGACAAGAATTTCATGATTAAAATTTCTGATGTCGACACCCTACTAGTGAAAACCAAGATAGCTCGAGAACCTAGGAGAAACTAATGGAAGAGATTACATTTTTTTATCCCCACTATCTGTAATATCATGATATTCCTCCATGAGAGTACACAATTTCAACAAATTACTCTTAATTCCGGACATATAGGTACGTTGGAAAAATAAAGGGGGTAACTGTGTATAGAAGGGATGGACGCACTGCCTCTTCTATGTGCCTTTCCAGAGACTCCTCGTCCTAAAATGGATCTAGTGAAATCAAAAAATAATAATTTATGTTTATCCCTAAATCAGATACCAAGAAACACCCCTACTGGAGGGAGCGTAACATTTGCCTCTTCTAGGTCATCATGGTAGAACAATTGAATTCTTCCAGGAACACCGTGAAATCCACCCAAAAAACAACAGACTCAATTCTCTCCCCCAGGTAATCAATCCACCATTGTTGTGAATATACCATCATATAAGTTAATATTTAAAGAACCTACTACAATATTAGAGCCTTGACCAGGATAATGGTGATCTCAAGCTCGTTGATCCTGCTATATGCCTTATTGTTTGAGACACTTCCCAAGTATTTTCCCTGATTATGGCACAAGAAGGCAAGAAGTGTCTTCTGTCACTAATTGTCCTCTACCTCTGCATCAATCCAACACTGATCATCGGGATTTTCCAGTTGAGCCTTCACTAAATAATCCTCTCATGGATGATGACTGGGATTAATAGATGAAATGTTAATAGGGAACTCCTAAGCCTCAATAGTATGAGATTAAACTAAGAAATTTTTTTAACTAATTTTATATTTTAATTTCCAAAAAATCACAGAATAAACAAGAACAATAGTGATCATGATACATGAACATTCTCTAGGGTCTCTACCCCATAAACAGTGTAGCATCACCAAGTCATTCGGCAATCTCACACTCCTTGAATCTGATCATATGGGGGGCATAAAATCACTAGTCCTAGATGTTCTTCTAATTCCTAAGTCACACCCCATTATTTTATAACACTCTTTCCCTACCATCCCATGTAATCTCCACAGTGACCAACTCCAAACTCCATAGTATCTCTCAACCATAACATCTGATACCATTATTTCATGATCCTTTTTATTCAAGATGTGGGAAGGCATTGAGAAGTGGAGTTACCTACCTTCATCAACAAGAAAAATAGATAATGGCACCTCATTCTCACCTCCAATAGGCCCCATTGGGGAAACCATCACCAAGGGTATTCAATTTCCCAAAATAAGTCACATTTTCATATTTATAGTAATCAATATTGGGAGATAAGTTTTATCAACATCAATACAACTGCAAAAAAATAGATTTTTAAAAGAGGGAAAAATCCATCCCACATGCATGTTTAATGTAAAACAACTAGATTTACAAAAGGTTGATCCAATTTGAATATGAAAATAAAAACTAAAAATTGAAACATAAACATTCCCAAAAATCCAAGCTAATGAGGTCTATCATGGTTAGTGTAATATCCACGGAAACCTGATATATGTTTAATATACATAGTCTGAAAATACAAGTATAATATCCACCCCAACATCACTAAGGCACTCTCCCTAAATAATACAATTCAAGTACTATAAATAGTTATCACCTCGATCATAGCATACCCCACACCACATCCCACTAGTTAACTGCTAATCCCTAATAGTGAGCGTCCTAATGCTACCATGCTCTTCGACAAGACCCAATATCACAACCTACCCACATAGACATGGGCCACATACCACATCATATCACACAAGTATACACCTGGGCACCAAAATCACATCCTCATACCAATGAAACCTCATTATGTACAACATATCTCATTCCAAAGACACCAAAGAGGATCACTTTTCCCATATACATTTGGGCCTCAAAACCACACCACAACCTAACTGAAGAATCTAGTTCTTCCAATACCTATAATATGGACTATATGAGATAAAAAACCACCCACCCATCCTCCCAAATAGATGTTGTGAATGAAAACCCTCCCAGATAACAATATAGGTGTTCGGTACGTAGTGCTCAACACAAGTGGGGTGCGAATCGAAAACACTAGGCACTATATGTGTGTGTAAATAAATATATTCCAAAAATTCAACCCAATCTACGGTTTTATCAAAAAAAAATTCCATACCACATAAAACTACCCTTCCATAAAAACCTTCATGCATGTATCACCACGAATGACGGTCACATTCGTAAAAACAAAAAAACACCAAACATTTAATCACATTGCCTCTATTAGGCATTAACCTGTTATGTCATCCGTACATGAGAAACTATGAAACACAACACACCACATGTAATAGCATAACCCAAACTCAATTCACAAATATCATTGGTAACTCCTAGAAAAAACTACCATGCATAGTAATGCCATCCTTCTTCAAAATTAACCCTCTTAAACCATCATCATAATTACCAAAACATGCAATGATCCACATCCATAAAAAAAACTCAACAATCGTGCAGTCCCACTGCACAATCCCCCCACTAAAATACCCCCACCACCACCGTAATTCCTCAATGTCATGCAGTTCTATCCTTTATATCAAATAGTAAACACACAACATCCTCATCAGAACCATATTTGACATCCCCAAAGTATATCAACACCACACCAAACTCACCTGGTAACAAAAACATAACACAACCTAAACATGTAACCCTACTCCCCATCCATAGCCCATATGTTTTTCCACTATGTAACAAGTTCATCCATTTCACTATCATCCAATATCTAAACCGAAATTCAATTACACGACCCATACCACCTCGTACTCATAACCACACTCCCAGTCATTGAACCAACCAACTAGCACAAAACACAGGGTGGACATAACCAGACATAGCACATAGTCACACCTAACTACAAGGCCTATTCAGATTTAGCAACCCTCATTCTTTAATTAAAATTTATAATTTCGGGGTGATCACAAAACATGTATGATCCAGGTAAATCCATATATTTCTGTTGGTGCAAATGTTTAATTTTTTTTATCTTTTTAGCAATTTGACCCAGATACGAAGAAAAATATTCAATAGACATACAAGAATACAAATAGAGGCCACCGAAAACAATGATTTTCATAAGGCATAAAACCATTAGAAAACACAATACAGATCTAGGATAACATATAAAATATAGTGATCCCCATCATCATCCTCTTACCAAACCCTTGTTTATTACTTTATATTATTATCTTTAAATTAGGGTAATATTTTATATACAATGGTAAAAGGGTAAACCCACCCCGAATGACACACAATTAAATGATAGACAAATCGATCACCACATGAAAAAACAATCAATAGATCCCCATTGGGGAAAAAATAGCGGCTCACGCATGTAGGATGACATAATCCAAGGAAAACTGAACCCATCAATACCCCATGTATTCAACTCCTCAAGGATTAATGTTTTGAGGAACGTGAACAGTAAATAGAAGTGTTTAATGGAAGAGGGGATCCTAGATTTAGAAAAGACATATCCTATATTAACAAAAGGGATATAAATTCAAGGGCCATTAATGTGGGATCATGGTCAAGACCTCATGGTTTTACTTTTTCAATGTTCATGTGGTGTTTTTATTTTAATGATAAAATTATTATCCTTTGAAATTCATATAGAAATGCTCAAACAGGGCTTTAATGTTGATTTGTTTCAAATGAAACATAAGTGGGGGAAAACATGAAAATCATGGAACAACTGGAAATGTATCACTGATGGGTGAGTCGCCGACATCAGTCATCGATAGTGGTTCCCTAATGCATCACTAACTAATTGATGAGACACTAATGTGAATTTCTATCAATGAGTCCCTGAACCAACTCACTAACTCCGGACCAACCAATGCGTCAACCTACTGATACCTAGACCTACCCATACATTGACATACTGACGACCAACCTACTGATGCCTTGAACTACCGACACCCTGACTCCCCTACACCATGACTCAACGACATCCTGACCTACTGATGCCCCATCCCTACAACACTATGATTACCTGATGTCAGAACTCAGAGACTTTATAATTTACAAATGCCTTGACATATTGACTAAAAACATTAATTTTCATAAACAATTGAAATTAGCTTCAATTGACATCCAAAACTCCTTAAATTGGATTTTGACCATGTAATGGACTAGGTGGTCTAACACATTACAAGGTTTCACTTATATAGAAATCCAATTTATTTGTAATGATTTTATTCAAGTCTGGAAAAATTATTATTCTAATTAAAATGTGTTTGAATATATTCTATGAATATGATTCTCTATGTCATCAAAATGGTGTTTTAATATATTGTTATAGGTTCTAATGAATTTCATTGACCAAAAATTTATTTTTTTCCTGTGAAAATGTGGTCTTTAATATTATAAAAAGAACATTGATGATAAATGTAAATATTATTTGAGTTTTTTCACTAGACTAAGGTTTTCAATTCATTTATATAAAATACAGATGCATTTTCTTTCATCACACATGGTTAATTTTTTTAAAGGATGATTAAAGGAATGGTTAAAGCCATATTAAATGTCATGATATGTTTTTATCAAATAAGTAATGATTTTTTTATTTTTTCATTAGTTGGTAGAAATGAATACTGATCCTAATTTTCCGCATTGTATTTGATTATTTTATAAGGAATAAGTATGGCCTAATTTTATAAAACAATGAACATGAAATTATCATCAATTTTATATAATAATAATTATTGAACAAAACATAAATTTATCTATTTTTAGGTTGGGTTATTTTATGAGTTAATTTGGTACATAAAAACTCTCCAAACTAAGTACCTCAATGACTTTATCCTTTATACCATATTCCAAATTGGAAAAATCAACAAAAAAATATTATATGATACTATTTTTTAATTCCTCAAATTTAATCATTGGGTTTGATTCAAAGAGATAGATGACTTTTTTCTAGTATACTAATTAGTTGGATGCTACCTTTTTGCTCCAAGGATTCAAACATATCATGTTGGGACATTATAACATAAGTTTAGTATCCTTACACAAAAGTTAACAATAAATTATAAAATAATGAAATTTAATTAATGTGGATGATAAGACATCATAATGTTAAATCATATATAAAACTTTTCATAACGATAAATAGAGATAAATAATTTTGATCTATAAGTGCCAATCCAAACTAGTGTAAATGTACAAGAATAATAAATAAATAAAACTTTGGTATCCTCTTATATAAATCTGGGTACAACTCCCACCATCATGATACTCAACTTCAATATATTTTACAGGAACATTTCCAATTTCAGGATCTGAATACAAAATGACTTCAAGAATATAGAAATCACCATAGAATATTTGATTAATAAAATAAAGTTAGAAACAACCCAAGATTCTTTTATTAGTAGAAATTTGTATAATAGGAGTATTACATGGTAATGTTAAAATAATATGCAATCATAATAATCATTTGATTCATGTTCATTTTGTATACAATAATCTATAATCTATGGATGTACATTCATTATCTCAATGGTGGCTTGATAATATAGATGAAAATTGTAATTCAGAACAATCCAAAATGATGCATTATATTTGACTCAACATCCTCATAAAGGCATGAATAAAAAATAATCCGCATTAAAAACTAATTGATTCATGAGATATTTCAAAAGGATGGAAAATAAAGATGTATATGGTGTTAAGAAGGTATTAGTTTCAAGAACATCACTTGGTATCCTCAATAGACTAAATGTTATCCTAGGCATCAACTCTGTATTTCTGATTACATATGAATGTGTTCACCTTATTCATCATCATATTTCATGTTCCCTCTACCTAAATGTTTTTTATTACATAATGTTCCACCAATTTGAATACCTAAACAATACCTCCAATTCTTGGTAAATAAACAAAAAATGAAAAATAATAATAAAACAGTATTATCACATCCTCGAGAGAAAGTATAAGCATTATATAATAAATTTTTTTCATCAATAATCGTTGTAACATTATAGACATTTAGTACTAATGGATTAAAGGATTATTATGGGTATCACACAACACCCCCCCCCCCACAATAGAACACCAAAATATATGGACAATAAGAAATTCCTTAAAAAATTAATTCATGGAACATGAGTATTAAATAGTCTGAAAAGGAAATGAACCTCATAAAATAGTTTTTTAGATGAAGAAGTTAATTTTTAATCATGGATCAAATTTGGAATTACCTTTCACTCCCATGGATAACACTATCAGGCATTTAATATTACTAAATCAGGTTCTATTTCATGCTAAATGATGTTTCAAAATTGGAATCAATAATATTCATCATCATGAATGGTGGTTCACAAATATCATTCTTTAAAAAGTTCTCTAATATAAAAAATTATATTCAATATATAATGATATATCACCAAATTTATGGTTCCACTAATGATTCGAAAACAGATCATTAATTTATCTAAAATTCATGAAGAGAACCTCTGTTCTAGAATATTGACTTAGATCCACCATGAATCGGTGAATTTAAAATATATGTTAGGTGATATTCAAGTGAAAAAATGTCTCATTAATATTTATTTATGGTGAATTACGAGGAAATTTCATTCGTTATAGGGGAATTTAACTCTAATAAACAACGTTTCCATTGCCAAAACAAATAGACCACCAATCTATAATGGTATAATTAATACGATATAGTTTAATCATATTCCTTCAATTATGAAATTTATTAAAATCATCATACAAAAAAAAATTGTATATTGCATATAATTAAAAGTATCACTAGATTCGATTAAGGATAATCTTAATCATTCTTGATTTGATACTATTTTTTGAGTAATGGATGAATTCATCATTGATCAATAACAAAACCATATATCTGTTATAGATCACTAAACTTATCTCATAGAGGAAGAGGATAATTATGTCTTTCCATAAAAAATTAACTTTTTAAGTGTCACTAGATCACCCCCAATGATGAATATCTATAAAGATATTAATTTGAGATCCATTAATAAATAAGTAGGGTTTTAAAATCTTAAAAATTGTAATTTGTGATCATAATTGTGTTATAAAAGGATAAAAAATCGAGTAGCAATAATTGGTTATGTGGTTATGTTAACTCACTTTTGTCTAGAACTAACTTATTATATGGGGGCCTTCCAATATATCTAATGTAACTAATGGTTTCCAATGGATATCCTATGGATATCCAATGGAACAACAATGACCTGTGGAAGTTTATTTCCAAAAATATAAAAATTATAAAATAAACCCTTTTAAAATTAATTATTTGATAATTTTGAAATAGAAACTTATCTCTTATTAAACCAAATTTAGATATGATTTAAAATAAAATATATAATTTATAAATTTAAAAATATCATTGTTTGAAACAAGCGAGGATGTTTTACTTCCATTTTCTCAGAGCAAGATATATTTCATAAAATTTATCATTGAATATGTTAATACCCGAAGGGGGTACAATGTTCTCAATTATAATATATTATAAATTAGTACTAAATATAATTTTTTACTATAAATTTGATTTTAATTGTATTTGTTTTGAAATAATAATGAATTATTTTTTTAATGGAAAATCGTGAAGTAGGATTTATTGAGGGAGTGGGGACTGGGAAAATAACATTTTAAAAAAATTATATAAAATTTTTCTAAAAAACATTACTCTAAAGATCATTTTTATTGATATCATTTTTATTCAATGTGTTAGTGCTTTCATATGAGTAATTTTTAGAGAGTAACGATATATATATATATAAATATATATATCAATTATATAATATTTCATGTAATGGGTGATAATACAAAATGTTTTGTAGAATGGTTTTTTCTTGTTATCGTAATGCAATATGAATATACATTGAATGTATATGGGGAATGATATAGATCTATGATATATAATATCATCAAAAAAGATTTATTATATGATGAGTATTGTTGATTATTAATTATATACCAAATAGGTAACATTCATTGTGATGTGTGATGGTGTATATAATGAGAATTATATTTTTTTAAATAGGATTGTAAAACATATATGGTGATATACAAAGAAAATGAGGGGAAATTAAAATGGACGAGAAAATCTATAAATTGATATTGAGGACTTAGTAACTGATATCAAATATAAAATGTTGACATATAGTGTTATGAATATGTATCCCCCATATTGTGAATCCACGTTTTCACAAAATTAATGTATTAAATAATTGACATGTATCTAAGAGGAAATATATATAATCCATTTGGAAATATCCAAGAAACTAATGGTGATATATACCTATTTTATATAGAAATTTAATATTTAAATTAAATTAATGTTTCTTATAAAATCATAAGAAAGAATTTTACATTGAGTTATTTTAGGAAATCATTTTCATGATTTGTAAAATATACAATGGATGCTAAATAATGATATGATATGTGTATTTAATCATAACCCATGATAATTGTTCTTATGATTCATATTGATATTTATCAACCAATGTATAGAATATGGAGGGTCAGAGTACAATAAATAAATTCGATGATCGTTAATTATCTTCCTTAAATATGATCTAATGGATTGGTCTTGTGTGATCTGGATTTAGGAGTTTATTCATTTATCATTCAGAAAAGGGTTATCTCCACAAAATCAGAAAACATATATCATGATTTTTACAATTATTTTTTGACAAATGTTTTTAATATATTATGAATATCTAAAAATAAACATTTATTATAAAGAGGTATAATATATGGATCATAGACATGGTTCATAAATTTAAATAAATCTGTATCAATTTTTATAAAACACATCGTGGATTTTTTTAAAAATACAGAAAACAGGGATTTAGGAAAATATTTTTAGAAAATCATTTTCAAAACCTGACCCCAAAATGTTTCTTTTTTAAATTATTATTATGAAAAAATTATTATCATGATTTTTATTATAATGTGAATTTTATAATAAAAATATTTTATAATTCCATAATAACTTTTCATGGATTCAAATTTATAACATTTGAATCTTTTTCAAAAAATATATTCAACTTGTTTAATAACATCATAGTCATTAAATATTTTTAATCATGTGGATGAACCATGTCATGGTTTAAATAAAACAATTATAATATAGTTTTATGTTTCATAAAAAAATACATAAAATCTTGTTAAACAATTATTGATGTATTGATAAATATTACATGCATAATTAGAAAAGGGAACAAGCTAGAACATAATTTTTTAGTCAATAGGATCTTACATTATATTTTATTTTAATATTTTATTGATTAATTATGTTCAAAAATATAAAAATTATTCATAATTTAAAATATCAAATATTATTTTTCAAAAAAATTCCTTATCATGTTCTTTATTTGTAAATTTATCCATACCATATAAAACTGTGTTACATTGGATTTATTCACAGATTATATGAAATTATATTTGAAAAGATAATGATTTTAAAACTATTTACATGAAATATAAAATGTAATTACAAAATTTAAATAAATTTAGAACACTATAAATACTAAATATTAAAAATATAATGGAAATAATATTGAATACTATGTAAATTGATAATAAAAATGAATTAACAATAAAATATATATAAAATATTTTTATTTTTTTATAATCAAAATATAATTAATTAATGAGAAAATTATAAATTTTTTATAATTTCATCAGTTATAAAAAATTATAAATTTTTATATCATTTGATAATATTTGAAATTTTCATTTATTTATATTTTCTCATCCTTAATTATCTCTACATTAAGAAATTATTGTATTATGAATTAAGGTATTATTCAACTTAAATGTTTATATATTATTTAATAAAAATACCATACCATTAATATAATGATTTAAATTATATGTATATCATAGCATTAAGGAATTAACATAAAGTAAAATGATTTTCTTATGATCATGATAACAAATTTTTATTATGATTTATAATTTTTATGTTTTAGGATTGTGTAGTAATAAAATGTATTCTTGAGCATTGATTAATGAATGAATTCATATTGAGATAGGATTCACATTATATTTGGGTCTTAGGATTTATCATGAGTAGATTGTTTTGGATGTGTTTCCAACCATTATTATTCTTGTAGGGATTTTGGTGTTGTATAATTTTAAACCATTAATAGAAATTATTTTATATTCCTTATACATGGGATGCATTTGTATATTTATAAATATAATTGATAATTTTATTTTTTTAGGTTCTAAAATTCATGAGTTCAAAAAATGATATAATTTAATATATTTTAAAAATATTTATATAGTTTATTATATAGGAAATACAAATATAACCATTATAATAATATTTAGACTAATTGAATAAATTAGATAAGATGAATAGAGTATATTAAACCCTTATAAATAAGAAGTTATAGGTTAATAAATTTAGAATTATATTTCATTTATATGATCAAGAAAATTGATTGATAATACCTAAAATGAAAAAATTAATGTAATGGATGAATATTTGATAATATAATAACAAAAATTGATCATTGTACCCTAAAGTATATGTCGGGATGGATGTGTTGTGTTCATGTTTTTGGGAATCAAACTTAATAGAGAAAAAATTTCATAGAATAAGTAATGGGATATAATAAACCCTGAAAAGGGTCTTGTTTTATCAGAATTACATTGATAAATATTACAAAAGTGTAAAATTAGATATTTATAAGAAACCTAGAAAATAGTTTCTATAAATGATTAGTATAGATTAAGAACAATGATAATCCCATGAAGAGCAGGGAACACACTAGAATCTCATCTCCCAATTTTTGGTCACCCAAATCCAACTCATTATATTTAAATAATTTTATAATTAAAATTAAATACCTGAAATAATGATTGAAATATTAAAAATTTTGAATATAGGGGAACATATTTCTAAGAGACGTAATGATAAATAATCTAATGTGATATCACTTGAAAAAAATAATCTTAAATTGATTAAAATCTATTCAATTTAAATCATAAGGATAA
Organism: Viscum album; assembly: GCA_963277665.1. Taxonomy (NCBI): domain Eukaryota; kingdom Viridiplantae; phylum Streptophyta; class Magnoliopsida; order Santalales; family Viscaceae; genus Viscum; species Viscum album. The sequence continues at coordinate 554,809,753 of OY728146.1, forward strand.
ATCGTTAAACAATAACAACATATCCAAAAATCAAAGCTCATAGATGTCTAAACAATTAAATTAACTACATAACATAAAGATTATATTTCTATTGAAAAGGAATATTCTCCATTAATGGTCATGAAATAACCACCTAAATCATTTTGGGTTTTGTATGATATTAATAAAAATATATAACAGCCCTGCTTTTTTTATTACACAATTAAACATAATTTATTACATTAACTTCACTAGATACAACATAGGTGATCAAGAGTTCATGTGTATTTAGGTATTAGGATCATTACATAACAACTTAAAACACGAAATACAACATCTTTATTAAAAACGTATTTTACAAGACCACAATATTCCCTTGTACTTTGCATTGCATGGGATAAGATGAGGACATGCAAAAAATAAGGGTGAGCTATAAGGCACGGTAAGTGAATAATATTTGAAAAACATGATGAAAACAATACTTGTTAGAAAATATGCATATCAATATAACAAAAAAGAATCATAAACAAATATGCATGGTAAAGCATCATAATCATAACATGGAAATGTGGGAACAACTCTTATCATGGAATTAGAATGATCCAAGGATCATTGCACATGGAGCATGAGTAAACCCTCATTGAAAATGAAGCAAGAGTAAACCCTCATTTCACATTAATTAGTAGGTGTAATCACTCGTTGCACATGACTAATCGGTATTATATTCTTTACCCAATGCATTGGAGCACTATCAGGGCACACCATTCTTAAAAATTTCATGTCATGCATAACTGTGCCACATGGATCACAAAACATTGAATCATTCAACATAATCAATTATTCAACGAAAAATGAATGTGTAATTCATACATGAAAATCAATAAAAAATATGTAAATTTCCATAAATGTTAATTCCATTTATAGAGAAATTGGTGTGGTATTCACTACACAATGACTTTGTCTTGGAAAAGTGTGGTGCCATTTTGGAAGCATAAGGGCTTGACATAAGAACTCATAAAAATGGTTTATGAGAGAGAAAGGGGTGTCTCATCATATTTACATGACATGGACAGTACTTGGGTCATTTAAATACATTTCCCAACAAATTTAATGGAATTTAGATTCATGAAGAAAAATAATTTCTTGAATGTAAATGTGGAGAGATAAATTTCATTCAGAATTTTGGCATAGTAACAGGTGTACATGGGAGGCATTTAATGAGTGAGAAAGGGGTCTCTAGTCATTAGACATAAATAGGGAAGTATGGGGGAGGTGTGATAACATACCCTAAAATTTATAATTCAAATTAAAAGGGCATAAAAACTATATGAATATTAGACAAAAATGAGAAAGGAAGAAAACTGTTACAAGGAAATGTGATCCCATTGGATTGGGAGGGCTTTAGAGTGACTTCATGGGAACTTGAGGCACCGTGGGAGGATAATAGGGAGAGGATTTCCTAGGTTGGTCGAACTCTAATGGCTTTGAGTGATGTGTAAGTGGTATCTTGGGTGGGTTTACATATAAAATGAGAGGGAATTCTTTATTATTTTGGTTTGGAACACCTCACATTAAACTAATGAATATCACAAACCAACCCATGGTATTTTTCCATCGTTTATTCCAATGGGCTGTGAAAAAAAATATTTTATATGGCCAATGTCTGAACTTAATAAAATATTGGGGTTGCTTATGGGGATATGAGTCAAAATCATAAGGAAAACAATTTAAAAAGAAAAAATGTTTAATAAGTCTTGAATGGTCCACTAAAGCATTGTAAAATAAATCAAACAAACCCAGAATCACATAATTTTAATGGAAAAACATATATTTTCCAAAAATAATGTTTATAGTATTTTATTACATCACCATTGGGTCATTATGATGTCATAAAACACATTATCACAAATTCATGGGTTTTGACAAAAACGGCATGCAAACATTTTTAAAAATTACAATTTCATTCATAAAATTATATAGTCATTTATATTCAATAAAAAATAATTTAATAACAATAATATTTTATTAAAATATAATTTAATAAAAAAAACCATTAATTCATCATAATATATTTCTTAGTTGAACATTGACTAAATATATTATTTGTGTTTTAACAAATATTTGTAAGGTAACAATAATAAAATGAAAGTATATTCATTATTATATAAAAAAATAATGTACATAACCATAGTGAAATGGTCTTGTTACATTACCCCTTATAATACCTGCATAAGACTGAAGAGTAAGGTGTGCAATGGTGACAGACTTTTGGGGTGGCTCAGATAACATTGCTCAGGTGGTAATCTCTATCAGCTTCTACTTCTCTCATAGGTGGTCCTGCTCAAGCATAACATATTCAAGATCAGTTGGTCATGGTCCAGAGAGAATCCCAAAGATGCTACCTCCTTTCTGAGCTTTGACAAATAGGTTTTGTATGGGGCACGTCTACTGGATGAGGCCATTGCTTTCTTTGTCTGAGTAAATTGGATTTATTAAAGCCCTATATTTATACTAATCATGTGATCACTGCTCAATGAATATATTAGAAATGGTAATAATTAATAATAGTATTTTAAAATCCAAACACATAAAACCAATGATTTTGACATTTTATATATATATTTTACATAAAGAGACTTTTAATTATATCATGGGGCATTGCCATTAATGAATTTTTGGGTCGTTACAATCTCCCCCCTTATGAAATTTCGCCCTCAAAATTTCCTTTTCCTTCATTAAAACTGATTTGGGTAACTCTGCCTCATCATTTCCTCTGATTCCCACATCACTTATTCAATCATGTGGTTTTGACACAACATCGTGACAAGGAATATTATCTTATTTCATATAACTTTTTCCCTACTATATGTGATCATCATTGGTTGCACCTTATAAGAAATATTTTCCTCTAACTATACCACCTTGGAAGAGAGTACATGTAAATGGACCATATGTACTACCTTAAGAGGGATTCATGATGGAAATCATGTACTTTGGCCATGGTAGGTGGATGTTCTAGTCGGTAGGCCACAACCCCATCATGATCAAGAATATAAAAGGGTTCGATGTACCTTGGACATTACTTCCCTTTATTAAAAACCTCAAAACCTTCTTCCATGAAGATATGAAAAGAAATACCATGTCTCCAACTTTAAACTCAAGGTCTCATCGATGGTTATCTGCATAACGCTTCTATAAACTCTAGGTTTCCTTGTTATGCTGCTGAATAGTTTTCATCTTCTCCACCATTTCATCAACCATTTCTAGTCCATGCATCTTATGCTCACTAACCTCATCCCAGCATGCTAGGGTTCAACAACCTTTCCCATAAAGGGCTTCATATGGTTCCATTTGGATGCTCTAGTGGAAACGGTTATTATAAGATCACTCATCCTCAGTAAGATGTTTATTTTTTCCTCCTTTAATAAATATTGAACATGCTCTCAACACGTCCTCAAGTGTTTGGATAGTCCGCATGGATTGGCCATCATTTTGTGGATGATAGGTCGTACTGAAGATCAGTTCAGTATTCAGAGCATGTTGATGACTCTTCCAAAAGAAATAGGTGAATCTTGGATCTCGATCAGGCAAAATAGATAATGGTACTCTATGAAGCCCTATCGCTTCTCGGATATATATCTGTGCTAGTTTATCCAATGATAAATCCTTCCAAAAATAAATTAAGTGTGTTTCCATTGTAATATGATGCACAACATCCCAGATTTCATTGTTGACATTAGATATCATTGGATGTTAGGTGACAAATTCAATGGTGATGTTCTCCTATTTATATTCTGGTATTGGAAATGGTTGAATCATCCCCTTAGTCTTATACCTCTCTTCCTTCACTTGCTGACAAACCTGGCACTTTGATGGATATTCAACGTTATATTCTTCATATTATCCCACTAATATTGCTCTTGGATATCTCGATACATCGTTTTGTTTCCTGGGTAAAAACATATATTTGTACTTTGTGCATCATCCAAAAGATCTTTCTTTAGCTCTAGACATGATGGAACACATTTTCTTTTCCCAAATCTCATAATTATTTCTTCATTAACGTTAAACACCGAGGATTTCCCTTTACTGATGTCTTCCACTTTTTCCTAAATTTTAACATCATCGTTTTCACCATCCTTTAAGCTGTCCAAAAGTGTTGGTTGAGAAATAATTTGTGAAAGGATTGATGATGTTACCTTATTTATTATTCCCATTTCCATCTTAATCAAATATGAGACGATTGGATCATTTACAATTTACATCAATTATAGAATCATTGGGACCTTTCTACATAGGCATCTTCAACCTTGTTTGCTTTCCGAGGGTGGTAATGGATTGAGAATCCATAGTATTTGATCAGCCCTAACAATTTTCATTGGTGCATGTTCACCTCTTTCTAGGTGAATATATGCTTGAGGATTTTGTAGTCTATATATATTTCACACTTCTCCCCAAAGAGATAATGCCACCTTAATTTTTAAAGCAAAGATCATTGCATCCAACTCGAGGTTATGTGTTGGATAATTTTGTTCATGAACATTCAATTTCCATGAAGAATAGGCAATGACTTTTTCATTTTGCATCAACACATATCCCTAGCCCTTCTTCAAAGCATCACTGAATACCACAATATGTTCTCCACTTATGGGTAATGTGAGCACGGGCGCAGTGATAAGCCTCCTATTCAACCCCATGAAGCATTCTTCACATTTATCACTCCAAGAAAACTTTACTCCATTCCGAGTTAGCTTGGTAATATTTTTGGATGATCTTGAGAAATTTCTCAAAAATCATCGAAAATATCCAGCTACCCCCAAGAATCTACAGATATCCATTACCGATGTTTTCCTCAACCATACCTCAATTGCATCTGTTTGAGAGGGATCAAAAGTTATCTAATTGCTTGTGATGATATGGCCCATGAATGAGACCCCCTTCAACCAGAACTCACACTTTCTATAAATTGAATAGTGGTTCTCCTTTCACATGGTCTCTACTACAATTTTTAGATGCTCCTCAACAGCCACCTTGGTTTTAGAGTATATATAAATATCATCTATAAATACTATCACAAATTTGTTGAGGTAATCTCTAAAGACTATATTCATCACATCCATGAAGATTTATAGAGAATTAGTGAGTCTGAAAGGCATATCTATGAATTAATAGTGCCTATATCTTGTTAGAAAAGTAGTCTTGGGGATATCATCTATCATCACCCTTACTTGATTATATCCCGACTGAAAATCCACCATGGAGGAGTATTGTGCTCCCCACAGCTGATCGAACAAGTCATCAAATCTTGGAAGAGGATACTTGTTCTTTATCAGGATTTTTTTATGCTCACGATAATCGATTCAAATGTGCGTTGACCTATCCTTCTTATTGAAGAAGTGGACTAGTGCACCCCTTGGTGAAGAACGTGGGCGTTTAAACCCTTTTTCAAAATTCCGCAGTAGTTGTTTCTTCTGCTCATCAAGATCCACAACTTCCATTCAATATAGAGTCTTGCATATTCGAAATTACCTTGGTATAAGATAAATTGAGAATTCAACATCTCTTCTAGGAGGAATACTAAACAGTTCATTAGGAAATACCTTAGTGAATTCTCTTACAATAGGAATTTATTCAAGGATGGTTGCTTCCTTGGACTCAATCATTTGAGTCATATATGCGTGCTCATTGTGCAGTAATATCCACACATGAGATGATGGAGCTAAAAAAGATTCATCTTCCACCTTTAAATAGTTTAGAATCAAGGGTTTATTATCCACATTAAGAGTTATTTCCCTCTCCTAAAATTTATGTTGGCCCAATATAAGGAAATGCAATCCATTCCATGAATCGCTTCAAATTATAACATAAAGAGTATTACGAGGTTCAACGGGAAGTTTAATCCATAGATTATGATAGGGGATGATTAATATTCATGGGATGCAAATATTTCCCCATTTTTTGTACTCACTGACATCTTCACTTCCATGAATTGTGGTGGTTTTAAGATTTTTCTACTAAACCTTCGAGTTATAACGGAATGCATAGAACCGAAATCAAAAAGTGTGTTCTCTATTCATTAATAAATAACTAGTGTACCTGTCACCACATAATTTTCGGGGTTCACTTCTGCAGTAGTGATGGCAAAATCTTGCACTTTTAGCCTTGGAGGTTGTTGGTTGCCTCCAGAAACCATTGGCATAGGGCACTGATTTTCATGATGCCCTGGTTCATTGAAGTTGTTGTAATGAAATACACGCTGATGATAGAAATGAGCTTTCTTCTCCTTTGTCACAACTGCAAGTCATTTTTTCTGACAGTTAATACCCAGGTGCCCTTCCCTTCCACACATAAAGCATTTCATCATCCACTTAAGGCAATTTTCACGGTGCTTCTATCCATAGATTTGGAAGTGGGGTGCTAGATCTTCATAGAACCATTGGATTTATCCATCGGACTACTAGAAATGAAATACACTATAATATTATTATCCCCATGATACCCCTTAGATTATCCAATATCCATTTCATCCTTGAGGGAACATCAGACAATTTCCTTGTAGCTTTCGAAGTCACGGATCGCCAACGCTTTCCATAGGCTATGTTTCAGCCCACCAAATAATCGGTAAACCTTGCATTCTGCAGTAACGTCATAGTCAAAAGTGTATTGTGAAAGCCTTTTAATGTATTCCTCATATGCTCCAATATATTCGTCGTACTATTTTCATGAGGGAAAGGAAGTCCCTTTCAATCATAGGTTGGAGGGTGCATGGAAAATATTTATCGAATTTATTTTCCAGAAACCCTTCCATTATAACACATTTATCTCCTCATCAGGCTTTGTATTTTTGATTAAAGTCCCCCATTGATCATATTTACCCTCCATATGATAAGAATCCAGGGGAAACTTCGATTGTTCAAATCATTGATAGATAGTGAATATCTTTTCAATGGAGTTGATCCATTGTTCAGTGATTGAGAGATCAGATGATCCATTAATAGTTTGAGGCATTTCTCTCAGGATGCTCTTGATAGCAACTTGTTCATTCATGGGGGGGGGGGGGACTGAATGTTCCTCTTGACCCATGATTCTATTCATGGGTTGAGTTAATTGAGAGGGAAGCAAGACAAATATCATGATTCCCGCACCAATTGTATTGGGCATCTCATAAGTGCAGTCATCACATTGATCTTCACATCGGTTGTTAGCCCGAGCCCTCCTATTACTGGCCATTGGCTGGAATAAAATGAATGTTATGGGTAACACCTAAAGGGTAATAAAAGGACAAAACTGATGCCTTATAAATAACTTTTATTTCCTTAAGATATGAATCTATAGGCTTTAGTATATTTTATCCCTAATCTACATTCTAGCATATATTCTTTGGGCATTTTTTTCCCTTAATAATTATTCATATTAAGTTTGTGAATTTACCAAAGCATTTCTCCTAAGAGTATCACGAGAAAGAGTGATTTGAGGCCTTTTTTTATGTACCAGTTCTAGTTGGAGTCTAGCTCAAAGAAGTTTTTTTTGGGTTTTACACCAAGGATACTTGTGTCCTAGAGCCGTGTCTACCTGCTCGTATCAAAATAGGGATGTATTTTCTGGATAAACGACTTACTCAACAGTCACCAAAATTTTGTTATGTTTTTATTATAGATAGTATTTTCTCTAAGGCTTTACATGGGTTTTTTAATCCTAATACCGAAAATAACTAAACATATCCTTCAATACCAACTTTAAAAACCATTTTTTTGTTATTACACAATTAAACATAATTTATTACATAAAAAACAATAGATACAACATAGAAGATCAATAGGTCTATTGTATTCAAGGCCTATGATAATTACATAAAAACAAAAAACAAGTAATAAAAGAACATTATTGAAAACTTCATTTACAAGACCACTACGTTCCCGCGTAGTTAGCATTGCATGGGATAACATGAGGACATGCATAAGAAAATGGTAAGATATAAAGCCGAGTAAGGGAATAATCATGGAATAACATGAGTAATAAAATACATGTAAGATAATAGGAATATCAATAGACCACAAGAGAAGAATAGAAATAATGGAATGACAAAGCATGATAATTATAACATGGAAATGTGGCAACAAAACTTAACATAAAATTAGCACTAGCCAAGGATCATTGCACATGGATCATGAGTAAATACTAATTGCACTTGAAGCATGACTAAACCCTCATTTCAATTGAATTAGCATGAGTGATATCCCATTTCACATGATGTATCATGATACTATACATTACCCAATTCATTGGAGTGCTATTAGGGCACACCCTTCTTAAACATTTCATTTCATCCATAAGTGTGCTACAATGATCATAAAACATCGAATCATTCAACATAATCAATTATTCCATGATTAATGAATGTAAAAAACATACATGAAACTATTTAAACAATATTTAAATGAGAATAAATGTTTATACCCTTGATAGAGAAATGGACATGGTATTCACTACACAATGACTTTGGCTTGGAAAAGCGCTTTGCAATTTCAGCAACATAACAGCGTGACATATGAACTCATAAAATTGTTGATGAGAGAAAAGGGGGATCTAAACAAATTTACTTTAAATGGACAATAAGGGGGTCATATAGTTACATGCCCCAAAAAATTTAATGGATTTTAGATTCATGATACAAAAGAGTTTCTTCAATGTAAATGAGGAGAGAGAAATTTCATTCAGAATTTCATCATAGAAACGGGTGTACATGGGAAGAATTTAATGAGGGAGAAATGGGGCTCCCATCATTCATACATAAATAGTGCAGTATTGGGGATTTTAGAAACCATACCCCAACATTTACAATTGAAATTAAAATGGAATAACAACTTATAGAATATTGGACAAAATTGAGAAAGGAAGAAAACCATTACAAAGAAGTGTGATCCCAAAGGCCTGGGAGGGGCTTAATAGAGTCTTCTTGGGAGCATGGGGTACCTTGGGAGGATTATAGAGAGAGGAGGTTATGGGTTGTTCGAGCTCAAAAAACTTTTAGTGAAGAAGAAGTGGAAGCATCAGTGTTATTATATAAGAATGGAGAGGGAATTCTTTATTTTTTAGGATTGGGACACCTCACATTATATTAATCAATACAAAAAACCGGCCCCCAGTTTTGGATCATGGATTTTTCCAAAGGATTTTGGATAATAATTCTTTATATGTCCAAATTCCGAACTTTTTAAATAATGGGGTTACTTATGTGGAGGTGAGTCACACTCTAATAGAAAAAAATTTAAAAAGAAAAAAGGTTTAATAAGTCTCAAAGGGTCCACTATAGCTTTGTAAAATAATTAAAACAAATCCAAAATCACATTATTTTAATGGTTAAACATATATTGTCTGAAAATAATTTTATAATATTTTATTACATCATTATTTGGTCATTATGATGTCATAAAACTCATTATATATTTAAATGTTATTTTATTTTTACCCTAAAATTTGACTGTCTTAGAAAATTATGAAAAATTCACTGTTGGATAATTTAGTCAACCGAATTCTAGAAATAATACTAATTTTATCTAAATAATTTTCAAAATATTTTAATATTAATATTTAAAATAAAAAACAATATTTATAAAAAATTCATGGGTTTTGACATAAATGGCATTCAAACCTTACTAAAAATTAAAATTGCAATCATAAAATTATATGATCATTTATATTTAAAAAAAATTAATATAATAACAATAATATTTTATTAAAATATTATTTAATTAAAAAATCCACTAATTCATCAAAATAAATTTCTTAGTTGAAAATTAACTTAAAATAATATTTGTTCTTTAGAATCTATTTATAATGTTCCAATAATAAAATAAAAGTATATTCATTATTATATAAAACAATAATGTACATTACCATAGTGCTATGGTATTGTTACATAACCCCTTATAACACCTTCATAAGTCTAATGTGTAAGGTGTGTGATTGTTAAAAACTCTTTGAGTGGCTCGGATAACATTGCTCGGGTGGTAATCTCTATCAACATCAATTTCTCTCATATGCGGTTCCGCTCGAGATTAATATATTCCATCTTGGTTTGGGTTTGATCAAGGGAAAATCCCATAGATGCAACCTCCTTTCCGAGCATTGAAAAATGGGTTTCATATGGCGCACGTCTACTGGTAGAGGACATTGCTTCCTTTGTCTGAGTAAATTGGATTTCTTAAATCCATATATTTATTCTAATCATGTGATCACTGTTCAAAATCTATATTAGCAACGATCGCAATTCATATCATTATTTTAAAATCCAAAAACATAAAAACAATGAAGATGGAAATTTATATAATCTTTTTATATAAAGAGACATTTAATTTAATTGATATGGACTCTCATTAATGAATGTTTTTTTTGTTACACACTTGGTCAATTATTAAATAACAAATAAAATAAATTCACAATAAAAAACAAAACAATTGATTAAAAATTCATAAATGTAATGAGAAGTCATTATTTAGTCGTACATACCCATTTAAGTGATTCCCATATCTCCTAAGTGGTTTACTAAGACCTTATCAGGAGGTGGACAATGATGAAAAATCCAACACCCATAAAAGAGAAGTTATAATTTAAAAATGATAATAGAATAAATAATAGGGAAGTATTTTAATTAAAACAAAAAAATCATTCAATTTTATATTGATTTATAGATAAAAAAACAAAACAACAGAAACCAATCTGTATTGAATGATATATTGGTCAGAAAAATATCAGTAGCTTCCCATTTGTCGAATACCAATTAGCCTGATCAATCCCTTGAGTGGATCTCTACCTGTCTATTAATAGGGATTCCTCATGTCATTGGGAGTCAATAATGACTAATAGACTTTTATAAAGATACCCTTTTCTATCTTGGTTCATAAAATGTTGTCTCCTGGTCTCTTCTAATCAAACCATGTTGTTCCATTCTATTCTAGTGGTTTTTTACAACATCCATGGTTATAGTTTTTCATGGCAAAAAAATCGATAATTTTTTGGATTATAACGTATTTTTGGAATTGTTTGGATGTTTCATGGTCTGAAACATATATTTCATACCCTAAAACAAGTGGTGATTTCAAAAAAACCATATATTCTATTGATACCTATATTTATTAATTTAATTCATCAATTGATATATCATTAATTTCTATTAATGATACTAATGAGTTTTTTACTATAGATTTTTCTCTATATTGTAATGTTTCTTTAATTATGTATCTTTGTTACATCTTGGGGACATCAAAAAACATGATGTACCATTCCTTAAATTGACATCATGATCCATTTGGCTTCAAGCGTAAATTAAAGATTTATTTTCTTGGTTCGTTTTCATTCCCACCTCTTTCTGACATGGTGAAAACTACCATTATCATCCTAAAAAAGAAATGTTTTACTCCATATTATTAAAATGACTATTTCGCATAGAAAAAATATAAACCATTAAAATTGGGAAAGAATGTAAATTTTATTTCATTAATAATCAATAAAATTAGATATAATAACAAGAATATATATATACAAATTATAGATATTGGGACCTTCTAGGGTTTAACTATTATAGATATAATCTCACAAATCTATAAGGGTATATGAATCGAATTAGATGATATTGATTTTTCAACTCATCATTTATGGATGATATTACTCTATAAAATGATATAAAATTGAAGGATAAAATTATTATTTTTTAGGATAAATAATTTTTATCAAATATATTTAAGAAAATTTCAGGAAATGTTTTTCAATCACCCAATATTGGCTGATATTAATCAATAAAATCATTTTTATGAGTATTTCAAAAAACACATAGAATACCATATAAGATATGATTATTAATAATTTATTTATATAATATTATAAAAAATATATTATGATTTATTATATAACAAAAGGAGTTTCAGACAGTAAATTTATATTTTAGGTAAAATATTGTATATGTGACGATATTAATAGTTTCATTGAATGTATAAAAATATAATAAATAAATGATTATATTATTCTGAATAAATGTTAAATTTTATTCGTATCATATTAAATTTTATGAATTTTTGGTAAAATATATTACTCATGAACATATATGAACATAAATATGATTATAAACCATTCAAAAGGATACAGATTGTCCTATGATTTATAGGTAATTAAAACTTAAGTTGATCTAATTCATCCCAAAAATTCATATATCTCAATATAATTAAAAACATATATATTTTTTCAATGAAATTATGATGTAGGTTTTAATTATATTTTCATACCAATCATTATTTTATCTTTACAATAGCCTTTATGCATTATACTAGAATAAGATTTCAAATGATATAATAATTTACTCTATTATATTAAATGATCACCTAGTGTTAAACACTATTGTCAAATGTCTCATTTTGTCATTTGAAACCAATTTATATTTTTTTAATATTAAAAAAATTCAATGACATATTATATAAAATTTAGATCATAAATCATTAGTTTGTTCTATGATTTCAATATTGTAACATTTTTTTCTATAGGATATATTTTACATTAGGGTTTTCCATTATATTTTCATAAACATTATATGTTTGTGTGACTCTATATATGAGTGAATAAAAATGAAATAAATTTCTATACAATAGATTATATTATAATACATATAAATTTAAACAACTAATTGAATTAATCACAATTTTAGAACAAATATATAAGATGAAATATTTTCATTAAAAAAATTGGTTCTAAAGATCTCTTGCACATGGAGACAAAACACTATTACTACATATTTATATCACATTGAAATTAAATGAATCTAAAAATAATCCTTAATAATATTTCATATTTTAAATGATTAAATTTCATCTAGATGTCCACCAATGTGTACATGTTATTTATGAGGACTATATACTAGCATGAAACAATAAATATCCAACCACACGATGGAAAAATTAGGTATATATATGACAAAACAACATCTACATTAGATTATATTTTATATATTTATTAGGATTAGAGTATATCCTCTTGTTTTGTATATATTTTTAATTGAATATATGAATTTTTTTAGTTCTATATAAGGGAACATGGTTTGTTTGAGTATTTTGAAATAATAGTATGTTAAAAATGTGAATTAATGTTGTTTTTAATATTATAATTTGATATGGTTTGTAAATGATTTCATAATTCACATAGAAAAACTATTTAATAGGTATAGAGATTCAAATAATCCCTACGTTTTTGTGACATAATGTGATATACCATGTGACCAATCCATATAGTCTACCCATGTAGTTGGGGTTTGGCTTAGTGGTAAGCACCCCGTAATACTACATGGAAAATGGGGGTTCAAAACCCATGGGGTGCAGGTACTGTACCAGTACTGTAGTGGTATTGTAGCAGTGGCAGAACTGTTCATCAGTAGGTACTATAGCAGCGGCAGGGCACTATAGCGGCGACAGGGCACTATAGCGGCGGCGATACTGTGTGGTACTGTAGCAGCAGGTTACTATTCACAGAATGTGAATTGGCCTTTGAATTTGGGGCTACGGGCTGTGTAATGGGCTACAATACCACTGGGCCTTCAGGCTATGTAATGGGTTTCCCTCTACCCTGTTAAAAGAGGAATTTTCTGTGATTTAATAATAAAAATGAGGCTTCGGCCCCAACCTTTAAAAAAATCCATACAGTCTACCAAAAAATTAAAATGAGATAATTTCATACTATACCCTCCACTTACTACTGAACCCAAGACATATGTTTCATTAACTCTCTTTTTCTATGAACCTGGGAGTCATTAAACACAATTTTATCTATTTCCATTAACAAATCAATGGAATCTATTCATGGCTCATCTTTATTCAATCATGGTAATAAGAGTAAATAATCCACTACAAATTTTTTTCTCAATAATACAACTATTACATTTTGGAAATAAGACATAGTTACCTTGTGTGTTTATTGCAGGTATTTTTACTTTGGGATAAACAAGTATTAGGCTTCAGGATATACTTCAATGGGGTTTTCTTACCTCCACATAGTGAATTAACACCTTTCTTGATTATAGCATCTTGGTTCCACAGTTTAAGGAATTTTCCCCTTTCATTTGGATTTTTAACTATATAATCATTACTATATAGGTGTTTAAATAATATATTTTAATATTAAATTAAAATATTAAAAACTTATAGGAAATATTCTATAGTGAAATAAATTTTCTCTTCATTTCCATTTTTATACAATTGTTTATTTGTATTAAATTTTTTATCTATATTCCTCAACTACACCCATCATGTGCCTGATAATATACATGAATACCCATTGTAAATGTTTTTTGAGATATTATTTTTTTAAAAAGTAGTGTTTATATTTTTCCAAATTTTATAAATGAGATATTGGAAATTTTATAAATGGTTTGTGTGAATTTGTTTTTATAGATCATTATTATCCATGTTTTCACTTTAAAAGGAGATTTTTTTATATTAAATATATTAAAACATGTATATTTTTTAAAAATTGTTTATATGCCCCATGAATTTGAAATATTTAATATATAATCCTTATTGAGAAAAGACATTTAATAGAATGGACTTATAGATTATGCTTTTTTATTGTTCCAACATCAGAACATAAACACATATATATTTTTATGTTATAGATTTATATTTTTATTGGTTAAAAAACATAACACACAAAATTGGTATCTGATTGTATCGAGTGAAACTTTTTAATTGTGTTTTTATACTTTTTAGAAACATTATTTTACTAGTCTCTCTTGGATTTTCATTCTCCCTACATTGCGAATTTTCACCTCAGTTATTCAAGTAATGGGACATGTTGGCCTAAATAGTTTTTATTAATCATGACAATTAGACGAATAATATTATAAAACAATCTAACTACTACCCCTGATCTCCTAGGTTCCCATGATCCATTCTATTTAAACATTTTATATTATTCACCTTACTATTATTATTGGGGTAATTGATTTGATGTTATTTAATATTTTATTTCCTTCTTTCTACTATGATGAATATTATTATTATATTTACTTCCTATTTCCATGGTATTGATTATATTAATGGAACACCATATTTAAGGATTTGTTTAATATATTTTCATATTATTCACTGTCATATATATATGGATCTATTTGAAAAAAAAAATATTTTTTCAAAACATCACTTCTCTCTCTTTTTTTTAATGACCATATCTAAAAAAATATAAACCCTATTTTTTAAAATTAAAATATTTAGACATTATGGAATAAATATTGTCATTATGGTATTAACACATATATTAAAAATCCTATGTTTTTACGATGTATATTTCAATAATAATGAATGGAATCCATTATTTAATGGTAATTAATATGGTGTGGATTATTATTCATCCTAACTAAGAATTAGGATCATGCTTTTCTATTGTATCATGTTTAGGCTCATGATCCTTTTTGGATATACACGGAGAGTCTATTGTTACTATTTGATGGTGACATATAAATTGAGAAATTATATTAGTTAATACTTGATGATTTATTTTCTTATTATTTCCTATTTGAAATATTTTTTGGAAAGGAATGGAATCGTATAAATGTAATTTTTCATAGCTTCATGAATCATTTGTCCAAGTTGTGTGGTTATTTTCAAGTATGATTAAGTAGTCTATAATTTATTTTTGTATGATTTTTATTATGATGTTCTGGAAATTTTATTCATATCAAAATTATATCTTTTATTATTTATATTGGTGTGTATATCCAATATAAAAATAAATCATTTTTTAATTTAAGGATAAATTCAACTTCTAATATAATTTTTTTATCTTTTTGAAAGTGTTCCGACATGATTATTTTTTATTACCTAGAACATGTTCTCCTATCGGGATTCTTGATGATCTTCCTTAGGAATTTCAATAGTAATCATGGTTACCCATTCCATAGTGGGTCAATATTTATTCATGGAAATAAGGTTTCAGATTCTAGGATCAGTAGAGGTGTATAGTTCTATATCCATCCATTTTCAATTTATAGAATTTGGTAGATTTAATCTAGGATGGTCAAACTCAGGAGGTATTAAGAGGATGATTCAAACAAGATCTCAGACTCTTTAAAACATTTTAGATACAATTATTTCCTGTTATGAGTTTTAAATTTTGATCTTTCCTTTCATTTCCTAGTTTTTTTTAAATATTAGTTGATTTGTATAATTTTTTTCATTGTATCAGTGATCTAGAATGATTATTCATTTAATTATAGAAATTGTAATAGAAAACCTTTGGTTGATGTGTTTCACACAATTCGTGGAAAACCATCTTGATAATATGAACATTGTTATATATTTTTATTGTGGTATTTTAAATGTCATAGAAAAATACTTTAGTACTTTTATCCAAAATATGCATAATAGCTATGCCCATCACATTTTTATTTCTATTCACTAACCTCTTCCCAACATGGAATAATTATGGATTTTATTAAACAAGATAATAACTGTATTTCCATGGGGTAATAATTCCAGCAGATTTTCATATCATGATGGTTTTGTAAAAAATATTTTAATACCAAATGGTTTGATGTCTTTTTTATTTGAGAAAATATAAAATTTATTTTTAAATAAGGGTGATATTAACTCACTGGGGATTAAATTTTAAATTAGGTATTTCTTTTGAAGAAAATTATTAAATAATTTAATGATGTATGTCTATTTAATTAGGGGATATGGATTGTGTTTTAGGGAAGAATAATGGATTCAATAAAAAATAATATATTTTCTATAAATTTTAATCTTAATTTTTTTGAAATAAAGGATTAGACATATAATTTTAAAGGTAATTTCAATGGGGGTATTTAAAAAACATTTTTTTATGATGTATGTGATGTCATTAAAAAAATATATTGGTCTCCTCATATGGAATTTAGGAATGGTTGTTTATTTATTTTTTTGTGAAGAAAAATTGGAAATGATTGACTATAATTATGTGTGATTTCAAATTTATTTTTTACATTTTGAGGATATTTTAATTGTAATTAGAATGATTTTAAATAGAATGAATATGTTTTACTATAATAATTTTTTATATATAATATATTTCTTTTTTGTTCATGGGAGATTATTATCTTGATTTTTTTGAGTTAGGATTTATGTTTGATCAAAATTTGTTTAAATTTTGGTGATTTTTGTGATCATTGTGATTAAATTATTATTTTAATTACATTACGATTAATAGTTTTAAGGATTCATTGAGTCAGTGACTTATGGATTAATTCAATGTTGTGACTCCAAGTACTAGATTATGGACCACAAATCATTGGTCCTTCTATTAACACAATTGAAGGTGTATACTAGGTCCTCCTCATTATACATTCCCTACATGATCGATTTTTTTCTAATACAATAAATCATTTTCTCAAATATGTTATTAAATTGTCAATTTATGATGGATATTATGGTACATTTTGGTATTTATTTTCTCATTAATTATGTTTTATGATTCTGGATCCATTCCATTTGGGTATTATGTGATTATTCACAGCCAGTTCAATTAAATTATATCACTCTTTTATTCACAGTTTCAAGTTGATTGTAATTATATTTTCAATGTAAATATTTTTCTTGGGAATCATAAATTTTATGATTTTTTCAATCCCTATTGTTTTGGGATGTTCTTTTAAAATATTCTTATTGATCAGGCCACATTTAATTTTTTTTATTGTTTGATTAATCTTCGGGAAAACCTCATGGATTTGATTAGAGTGACTATGTATCAATTTTAACCATGTGAGATTTTTTACTTTTAAAATTCTTCTTGTTTTGGGATCACAAAATTCATTTCCCCGTTAATATATTCCAATGCTAACTTTCATAAATAATGTTATTATCTTTATAGCCTAATCTATTTTATAAGGGGATTATTATTATGCATGCATATATTATTTTTACTCATGGATGGAATGATGTCAGTCGAAAACTAAACAATCCCTATTCTGATTATTATATATTGTTATTCCACTTTTTTTCATTCATCACATATCTCTTCCATGTACACTAATTTACTGAAAATAGTTATTTTTAATAATGATGAGGGACCCACCTCTTCAAAAAAAATTAGGGGGGTCTAAAAATTTAAAATAGAATAGAATCATGTCTAATAATATTCAATACTTATGATGGGATAGACCCCCCATTGGAAAAATAATGAGGAGGTGCGTGTCGATGAGCTCTTGAAGACAAATAACCATTCACCTTACATTCCTCACTCTAGGTGTTATAATTATTTGTGTAGTTTGAAATACGTCTACTTATTTTACAAATATGATATGTGATGGCCCATGGGGGGGATACACCTGTATATGGAGTTGTAATGTATGCATAATTAGTTTCAATGCTTGAGAGACTAATATATGTGAGCAGTTATAATTCCAGATCAAGAAACATAAAATTGGCTTTAGCTGGAAAAGAATTACCAGCACTGAACAGATCCAAGAAATCAATAATAAAAGATCCTTTGAAGTCATGGATTATACTCCACCCATGCATGGAATGAAATTTTTTATATACATATATTTTGATCATAAAACCTAAAATGGGAGGGAGGTAGTGAACCATATGACAAAGAGAATAGGATGGAAAAATAGTTTGATGTCGCACCACACACTGGAGAAATGATATTGTGGGAAAATACTCCCTATCATTCAACATCCACACTAGGTCAAGCAATAGATTTTTAATAATGGATGTATATGTTCTTTTCATACCCTCAAATTGGGCATTATTTCTTACATGATAATAAACCATAACCATATAGAGAGTATTTTAACTCATTCATCTATTCATTAATATTATTTCATGATCCACAAAACCATTGGCCGATAAATATATAATGGGAGAACATTTTACCAAAAACTCCAATGATATAACAAAATTAATTTTATATTTTTTATGCCCTATGTCTCAAAAAACATGTGGAGTGATTATTTAATTTCAGGATTTCTACAACAATATAATATAGAGACAAGATGAATAATGTTACACTAGATTTTATTATACATATTAGTACTGTGGTTCCTCGCCCTCTAATGAAGAGAGAATTTATATAGAGTGAAATTTTTGTTCAAAAGAGTGCCTCCCCATCTTTACATATCTGACAGTGAATTGAACAACCTGTACAAGTCCTTAACCATAAAATAACCAAATATGTATTATTTAACAATTCATGTATCCTAATCCTAAGAGAGTTTGATTATGTAAAAGGTATCACATTGATCTACATCTATGAAATGATGAATGAATATTAGATGAGAGCTATATTCCATGAAGGAAAGATTCAGAATATAGAATACTAGAAAACCTATTTTACCACAATATGAATAGTTTCTCCAAAATTAAATGTCACGTTTACCAATAATCTATCAAGTATACTATTCTGGGGATAGAGTGAGTTGATTAATCTCACACTAGAGTGTAGATGATATTCCACTATTGATACTAAAATCTGTTAAATATTTTGAGTTGGTGATCTTACCCCCATATGATTAGGATTTCAATAGCCTCCCACACTGTTCCTTGGTAATTTTGAGGCCATTCCCTTTTTTTAGTAGTTTGTGTGGTTTTATGGGAGTAGTGTTAGTGTATTATTTTAGAAGTTCTATTTAATTTTCATTTTAATGGAATAGTGCGGTGTGTTTCCTGATATTTATTTTTTCCCAATTCATATTGACAGACTAGGTTGTGGATGTTGTAAATGGTGTGGAGAACCACTTTGGTTATCTGGTTTATAATATTATTATTTATGTAATTGGGATTAATCTATTAATTTTAAATTGTTATGTTTAATGTTGTATTAAATATTCTTATGAATTTTTTTTTATCATTTTTTGGGTTTCTATTTAATTTGGATGAATATTTTTTCATTTCTCATATTCTTCTATAACACATTTACATTATGTGGGAAGAAAGTGTTATTGTGTGAAAAATTATCACATGAAAACATTCTGTAACCATATTATATAATCTATATGTTAATATACTTTTTTCTACTTGTGCTGGGAAAAAGATTCTTTAAATGTTGTAAAAATTAGATATTTACTATGGGCATCACTATTTTCATAAAAAAATTAGTCCAATCAATAGGACAAACATGTGAATATATTTTGTTTTTAATAAATCAAATTGACATTATTGTTACTTATTATTTGAAAAAATGTTTTAGAATAATGTTCTGGGTTGTGTAATTCTTGTATAGCTCACATTATTGGTGAATAGTTTTCGGAAATCATTCAAGAAGATATTGAAATTTTACTAGGGTTTAATAAGTATGTTTTTTTACTATTCAGTCCAACATTTTAACTACAAAATTTGATTTTCTATTCCTATGATATCGATGAACATAAATATCACACCTCTACATTTTTTCTTCCAAATATATAACATCCATAGATATTAATATATATTGATGTATAATTCCTCATGGTAATCACCTATAAAACCCACCACCTCTTTTCATAATCCATATTTTATCTGTTAAGATACCAACAATGGCATCATTTAACTTGGGTCTTCCTTACCCCAATTTATAATTTTACATCCGTCAATTTTAATGTTAGGTGTAGTTTATATACGTTTTTATAGCCTCCTAATAGTGGGTAAGCACCATACATAATTAAATTTTCAGTACCCATCCCCCAAGACCAGTGTCGTAACAACCCCAAACCCACCTTCTATAGGCTAGGGGCTGACGACTAGCACCGAAAGGCGTATTCCCTAAAAATCAGGAAGGAATATTTTTTATAACCTATAAACACATGCAACCAATAACCCAGAAATATAAGAACACAAGTAAAGTGTATTTTAAAAAATATGTGTGTATAGAAAGAAAAAGGGGCCATAATACAATCCTTACTAGAAAGTATAGAAAAACTGAAATGTACAAGTAAACTGAAATAGCACATGTGAACTCCCACCAAGGACCCTACCTGAAATGTAGGTACAGATCTCGAACGGCTGTCTCTGCATTATGCCTCATCTAGTTTCCACCACCGACCCACCTCTAGTCCTGGTACTCTCTTCCTCATTCCGTGATGTCTGACATCTGCACCAAAAAGAACAAGGTGTGGGCATAGACTATGCTGGGTGAGTATAATGATATTTAGTAGGGACCCCAAGACCCTAGATGGTCTCACAAAAGACACAATGGATAAACAAAAAATCATGAAAACATCTGACAACCCTACTTAGGTATATACACACACATTCAACTAAGTTATCAAGTATACCCATCTCATTCATGAGGAAACAAAAGGCCCAACTCATGTCCATGTTACAACTGTTCCTCGTTAGATAGAATACCATGAAGTTAACACCACAAGGGTATGTACCATAAAGGAATCAACATACAGAAGAATACCACAAAGGTGTGACCACGATGGTAATAACCACAAGGGTACGCCACATAGAATAATAACAAAGAGGAATCACCACGAAGGTAAGTACAACAAAGGTATACCACACAGAAGAATACCAAAAAGGTATTACCAAAAAGGTAACGACTCAAGTCACACCAGGTATAAAAAAGGTATCATAGTAGGATAGTTATATGTAAATACTAAATCATATTACTTTGTTGAGAGGAATACCCACGTAGGATCCTAAATCACCAGTCCAATGTAGGATCCTAATATAGCAGAACCACGTAGGATGCTATAATAGTCCGACACTAATTTCCTAGAGTGGACCCAAGTGGGACTCTCGAACATAGACCCACATAGGATCCCAAAGCACCGACCCACATAGGATCCCAAATCATAGACCCACAAAGGATCCTGAAGCACATGCCAACATAGGATCCCTTTCTCATGTTACAGCCAGCTATAGGGGTCCAACATTATGCTCACTTGATTCCGGGAGAATCTGCTCATCAAGCCACATGTCTATACTCCAACTACCTTGAATTTCAGTAAAGATGTATCCCAAACGACTACCACGTGATTGGGGTCTTAATGCAATAGATGACGCGTCAATGGAATGTCTGTTCTGTATGTTATTGGCCTTTTAGACCCAAGGGCCTGATTAGAATCGTGTTCGATCCCACCCACCTGTACACCAATATTATTTAATCCCCATGAGGGGTATACCAAATATATTATCTCGATCAAAGGTTTCTGGTGACGCAGACTATTCATCAAATGAACGCTCATAGTTCATGATATGGTCGAAAGAGAAAAAAGTGTCGAAACCTGTTTTGGTGTAATATGACCCAGTCGGACCAACATGACCCTACCCGGCTTGGGGTGACCCGACCTGCTTCGGGTCGACATGACTCGACCCACTAGGTATTGCCCAGCCTGGCCCATTGGGTGGACTGCTCGGCTCCCCAGCTAGCTAGATTGCCAACCTCCTCGGCACGACGCTGTCACGTGTCACGCCATCACCAGTGGTAGATAGCGAGATGGTCTTCCCTCCACTATTGTCATAGCTTTGTTCCATGGCACCTGCATGCTGAGCAACACGGACACATGCCACTTCCACATTCACAGCCATCCACCGCTGGTCGTCGCCCTTACTCTGCCAATGCGACGAGTCGTGACCCTTCTCTGGTGGGGTGCTCTGCCTCTGTCATCGTCATAGCCGGCATCCGCTCCTGACTCCCACTAGAGCCAATAAATAGTACTAGTTGTCTTCCTCCTATATCTCGAATAATTCCTCAAAAAACACAATTTTTGTAGAGTTTTCAGGCTTTCCTCGTTCTACCCGCACCCTCCGCATTAGAGCGGTAGGAAGAATCATAAATATTTGGAATCATGAAGAATGAAAAGAACGAGGTAAGGGGGTATTCAAACAACAATAAACCCTACCTTGTAGTTTGTTGATGATGAAGTCATAGAAGGAGGGATAGATGAACGTCAGTCCTTTTCCATTGAAAATGTTTCTCAATGGAGAGGGTGTTCTTCGATGGAGATGGGATTCTTTTTTGTAGAAATGTATTTCTCTATGTTCTCCACTTTTTCCATCACTTCCCCCAAATTCTACCAAGATATAATAACCACATTATTAAATTAATTTTTATCATATAAATCAGTGTTGTCCATTAATTATTTTGAAGTTAGAATAAAAAATAAAAAAATGGCATCACAATTAATTTAGAGAGATCCAAGTGTCTCCTCCCTCATTAAATAGAGATTTCAAGGGTTGGGTGGTCCCCATCGTTAATTTCAAATTGGGAGGTTTTCAAGCATGGGTATTCCCAACCACTGAGCATTCAAATGGGTGGTTAAAAATAAAATAAATGTTTGTTTGTTATTTTATTTTTATTTCCACAAAAAACAGGAAAACTAACTTTTACCCCCATCTGACTATGGTTGAGGAGAACGTCTCCTTAAGAAAATAATGGTGTGGAGAGTTCTACGTTTTCCTTAGATTAAAATTATGAGCACCGGTTTAAAAGATAAAAAAACCCACACACACATTTATTGAATGTATAGATAAAATGTTCAGAAATTCAATCTGGGAACACTGGGCCTTGGAATCAGTCGACATCAATTTTCGGACACTTGTAAAATTCCCATATAATTAATGAAATTAAAATGAATTTTCTAGGATTTTCATTTTCCCCACCTTAGGGCTTTGTGTCCCCAAAATCCAAAAAAAATAGGAAAAAAAGGGGGGATACTAAGCACGAATCTGAGCCCCCTGCTCCCATGTGCTCTCCTATAGGTTCCTGTTCTACCAACGTACACGCACAAAAGGTATCTACTACCCACGGAGGACCCTCTCCTAACGATACTCAATATCAAATGGAACTTCTGTAATTTTCTCTCCATCTTCGATGTCCAACTCTCCAGTGTTGATGACATGTGGTGGGTCATGCACGTATCTCCTCTGCTAGGATACATGGAAAACATCATGCACCCGGTTCATCTGAGGGGGTAGTGCTATGAGGTAATCCACCTCAGAAAATCTACTGAGGACGTTGAAGGGTCCAATGTTTCTTGGGGATACCTTTCCACCCTAGCCAATTCTCTGCAAGCCTTATTGGGGTGAGACCTATAGAAATTCGTGTTCACCACTGTCAAACTATAGAGGACTCCATATCCTATTGACATTCTACTTCTTCCTACTCCGTCCAGTCTTTATCTACTCCTTGATGATCTGCACCTTCTCCTCGGTATCTTAGACCATATATGGTCTCATGAGTGACGAATCCCCGGGGTCGGTCCCCCACAAAGGCGATATACAAGGGTGGTTGTACAGAGCTTCGAAAGGCATCATCCAAATGATGGAGTGATAGCTATTGTTGTATGCATACTCCACCAAGGGCATGTGATCCTCCTGGATGCGACCAATGCTTAGGAAGCAAGAACACAACATGCCCTCTAGGGTTTGAATGGTCCACTATGTTTGGTTGTCTGTCTAAAAATGGAATGTCATTCTCAAAAGGAATCAACGTCTCAAAAGCCTCCTGCAACCCCTTCCATAGCCCGAAAGTGAAACGTGCATCACCATTGGAGACAATAATCGAGGGTACATTATGTATCCACACAATCTTTTTCACATATAGGCATCCCTGGATCTCTACAGAACCATTCACTTTGATCGGTAAAATGTTGGCTGACTTGGTGAGTTTCTTGATGATCACCAAGATAGAATCATGACCCCCAGCTGTATGTGGATTTCTTTTCATGAAGTACATGGAGATCCCATCCTACATCCACTCTGGGACCTCTAAAGGCTAAATTAAGCCTACTGGTACTTGATTATCCACCTTCACATGCTGACTAGTGAGGTGTCGAGAGACAAAATATGCTACATATTTCATCATTCATGGCCAAAATTGTTGTCATCATGGATCCTAGTACATCTTCAACACTCTTGGAAGTACCACTAGAGGGGATGTGTGGAACTCTCTGAACACTTCCTCCCAAAGAAACACAGGTACCATGGTATGTCCCCTGAAGAGGATGATGTGCTCCCCACCTACATAAAATCCATAAGGTGCCTATCCTGTGGATATCTGATCATGTAGAGCCTCACAGTGTATGTCCCCATGTTGGGCCTCCCTGACTCCCTGAAAAGTGGGGGAGTTACTATAAGAGACTGAAGAAATGTTTCTCCATCTCAATCAACAAAAGATATCTGTAAAGCGGCTGGTTGTTCTATCACCTCACCTAAAAAATGTATAACCGATCTCTTTTTGAGTGCTTCTGCTACAATGTTCCCCTTCCCTGGAGTATAGACTATCTAGATGTCATAGACATGGAGGAACTCAATCCAATGTCGTGGTCTCATGTTCAGGTCCTTTAGAGAGAACATATACCTAATACACTTATGATAAAATTAAACTATAAAATGTTCACCTATCAGGTAATGTCACCACAATTTCAAGGTGAACACCACTACTACTAACTCTAGGTCATGGGTAGTGCGGTTTTTCTCATGTTGTCTCAGTTGTCAAATACCATATGCAAAGAACTGCTCGCTCTTTCATAAGGACACATCCAAGACCTATCCCTGATGTGTCGCAGTAGACTATATACCCATCTCCCGCCTCTAGAAGCCTCATGATGGGGGCACTAGTCAGTCTCTAGCATGGCTCCATAAAAAACTATTGGCATCTCTTCAACCACACATAGGTTTTCCCCTTCATCGTCAATACTGATAAAGGTGTTGTAAGCCTGTATAAATCTGGAACAAATCTACGGTAGTATCCATTCAAACCCAAGAAACTTCATATCTTCATCACACTCAAGGGTGGATCCCAAGCAAGTATCAGCTCAATTATTGCTGGATTCACAACAACTCCATCTTTTGAGATGATATCTCCCAGAAAGTGATCCACTCATATCTAGAACTGGCACATTAAAAGATTACTATAAATCTGGTGCTCTCAGAGTGTGTCTAGAAATACCTGGAAATGATAGGCATGCTCCTCCTCAGTAGCCGAGTAGATCAGAATGTCGTTGATGAAGACTACTACAAAGCAATCAAGGTATGGATGAGATATCATGTTCATGAGTCCCAGGAACACTACTGTAGAATTTTTCATGATGAATGCCATAAATATGAACACATAGTGGACATACCTACACCTGAAATCCTTCTTCTGTGCATCCTCATCTCGTTCTCTGAGCAGGTGATAGCATGATATGAGGACTATCATCAAGAACTATCGTGCTCCCTTCATCTGATCAAAGAGACCGTCGATCCTCGGGAGTGGGTACTTGTTCTTCACAGTCACTTAGTTCAAGCACCGATAGTGAACAAAAAGACTCAATCTCACATTCATCTTCTTGTAAATAAAAATCAGGGCTTCCCACGGAGATACACTGGGCAGGATGAACCCCATCCCTTATATGTCCTCTAGCTAGACCTACATCTCACGAAGATCGATAGGAGCCATATGATATGCTGGTGTAGATATCAGTGTCGTACCAGGGTTCAAGTAAATGTTAATGTCCACCACTCTTTGAGGAGGTAGACCCAGAACATCATCAAGGAAGACATCTTTGTATTGTTCCACAAATACAATATAACTCAGACTCTACACATCAACCTCTCTAAGAATAAGGATATCCAACTAAAGAGTGATCGGATGCATACTCCTATGAGTAACACCATCATATACCGCAAAGGATCCCTTACCATAGGTGAGGGTAAAACTAGTACCATATGTTCAGAGACACCACACTTTTCACCTAATACAGTCAATATGAGAATAGACAGTAGATAAAGAGTCAATACCAAAGATGACGTCATAACGCCTTGATGTTGCTACTAAGAGATCACAACCAAAGCCTTATCCTCCTAAAGTAAGATCACACTACTGTAACTTGTGCGTAATAATCATATATACTACATTAATATTCTCTAGACATAAGGATCAAGACAATGGCTCCATCTGAATCTCAGACCTCCGAACGAGGGCAGTGGCAATAAAAGATTGACTGGAACATGTGTCTATAAGTACTGAAACTATGGTGGAGTAGACATAGATCGTAACTCGTTCCATATACGGATCATTGTGGTCATAGGCCTCACCTTATTGGAACTGATCTCACACATATACACCTACTCTTTGTGGTCGGGGAGGACAACTTGGTGGTGGTGGCTATAACATCTCAAATTGTTGCCCACTGCTAACTGTACGACCAAATCCACAGCCACGTCCACCTATACACTGCAGACCTCCTCAGTTGAAACCTATATCCCATCCTGGGTGGTCCTTCGACCAAATTCTGATCATCCGTACTACGGTTTAGATAGTCATGAGCCCTGTGAACCTACCTGCTGCTTGTGTAACATGACATGCTTCTTGCCTGACTAGCACAATCTTCAGTGCCCCGCATAATAGACCCGGAATTCTAGAGTTTTCCACCTGTAGGTATGGTCCTCTTGGACCTCTATGAAATTTGCCTTCTTCCAGCTGATAAAACACTCCACTACGTGACACCTAGTGGTGGGTATCACATTTGGTGACTTCTCAACAAGAAAACACTCCACTAAGAGGGCTCACTCTAACACACCTAATTGCGTCAGGATGCTGTGAGAAATCAATGAAGCCCTGATCTCCCGCTTGAGTGCTTTCTTGATGGTCTGGGCCTTGAATATTCGGTCTCAAACCATATTATATGAGTACCATGAGAGTTCGGTGATCCTCATGGAGTACTGAGCCACTGTCACGTTGACCTACTGCAGATGAAGAAGCTCATGTATGTGCACTATGCAAAGGGTCGCTGGGACAATCACTGCCCGAAGTAGACTCTCAAAGTATAAAAAAATATGCTTTGCCACATCGTGACCCTGGATCATGAAGCTCCACCATATGTCAGATGCTTCATGTAAAAGACTGGAAGCAAGGATCCATATTTGATCAGTTTGTTTCTCTACTAGTCGAAAGACTCACACCATGACCTCCAAAAAATCCTCAGCCTCCTATGGGTCCATCTCACACCTGAACGTGGGTGGATTTTGGTGCTGGAACTCGTGAAATGCACTCAAGAATCTTTCAAACTCATCTACTAAGGCTGGTGGCATCGGTGGCCTAATAAGTAATGGTACCGCAGGTGCCTCTGCTAGTGCCTCTACTAATAAAGGGCCATGAACCAAGGCCTCATCCCTCGGTGGGATATCATCGAGTACTATATCTAGAACCCTAGTTGGTTGGATGTGTGGAGGAATCTAGAAAATAAAGAGGTGTTCCATGGTCAATATGTTATACCTGTTGAGCTAAGTCAAAGAGTTCACAATGAAAATTTTCAAAACACACACACAATCAGTTTTTTCGTGCACTATGTAAGAAATCCGAAGTCAGTGTCATGATGTATGGATATGTCGACAGCCACATTAAAACTGTAATCCCTAAACTTATAGCGACCCATACATTATATACATGGTTGATACATCAAAATTGAAGCATACTTATTACAACATATAACAAAACCATGAAAGGACCATATAGGTATAATGTCTTTAGAAACAGGGAAACATAAACAACTGGTTCATAAAGCATCTACACTGCCTCCCATTTTTTTCATCATATCTAAAGTCCCTTTTTGCATATATTACTTAATACCCTTCTTCCTGACCTGGGAAAAAAACATACAAAAGGGTGAGCTCAAATGCTCAGTAAGGGTAAACAAAATAAATATCAATTACATCAAATTCATATGAACATAACATTTCGAAAATCTTATCCTGCAAAAGTGATCATAATTTCATAACATGGGATAAATCATGGTAGTGAAATGTAATCCCAATAATCATAACTTAAAACATGAAACCTTGTGGCATACATACATAATAATATATTATCATTTTTTATTATTCAAGACTCATTTCCAAGACTATCTTAGTGGACAAAGTCCATTTCTGAACCCAGTTCAATCCTCGTTTCAGTCCTGTTTCACTAAACCGGTTTAACCTTCCGTTCCATCCATATCTATCTCATGAGATATAATATAATTTCCCAATGCATTGGAGGGATATATAGGTCCCACCCATCTCATAATGATACCATTCTTATGTGTGCCACAAAATCATAAACCATACATCATAGCATAACCCATGTAATAAAAATGGGAATCTTAAACATCATGACATCATAAAACAATTCATATAGGATAAAGGAATTCATAAAAATAATTCCATCAGAACATAATCAAATCAATGTAAAAATAGGGATAGAAATAAATCCCTTTATTATCTTATATAGAAAATAATTTTGATAAAACACTAGAACTCCATTCTTGAGGAAAATATCCTTTCAACTTCAAAAACACTATTCCTTTCATAACATGTCATACAATTCTAACTAAAAGAAGTTGATTAAAAATAAAATTGAAAACATGTAAGGGATGTTTCTTGGAAATAATGTTTTTAAAATCTATTCATTCCGTATAAGTTAAAATAGAACATTCTTCTCATACTTTTGTCAGAAAAGTCAAAAAGTACCTCGTAAGAAAAACGACAAAAATTAATTTCATATCTTTTACTAAAGACTCACCGAAGGGTTAAATTGGATATAATCTATTT
Source organism: Viscum album (assembly GCA_963277665.1). Lineage (NCBI taxonomy): Eukaryota > Viridiplantae > Streptophyta > Magnoliopsida > Santalales > Viscaceae > Viscum > Viscum album. The sequence goes on from OY728146.1 coordinate 554,839,248, forward strand.
TAGAAGGATATAAATATAACATATTGAGGAAACATGGATGTGTATGATAAAATACACCCCAGTAAATACCAAATTATAAACAATCTCGGATAAAAATGAGATTATGATATTTCCCTTACCTTAGGTCCGATTTTCTTCGTAAGTGTCCAAACCTCCTGTATAATGATTTAAATAATGTTACTGACTTATTAAAAAATCATAAATATTGTTATGATATCATATATTGTCATATTCTTAGCTTCTTATTAGTAATATTTCATTACTACTTGTTATTCGGGTGTTTATTACTTTTTGTTCTTATGCGTGTTTTGTCGAATAAATTCTTATTCATCTCTTTAGGTTATAGATACCTCATTTCCAGAATGGTATTAGTGTAATATATATCATATTAATTCATTCAATAATTTTATATAATCATTATGAAATTAAGATCATGTAGAAGGGGTCGCATCACATCATGGAGACGGTATTCCGAACGTACGCACGAGCGATGATATCATTCCCAAGATCGTGGAATTGTATTGGAGTGTATGTATACTATTTCAGAATCAATATAACTTTACAATAATCATATATAGTTATTATTTACACCATTATACCCATCCATGTATGTTGGTGGGGGAAAATATATTACACCACGGCGTGGAGACGGTATTCCGTACGTATGCACGCGCGGTGATTTCGTTTTCCGTAGGATGGATAGATGGTGAAATAAGGTTGTTTCATAATATATTTTTTTTAATCTCATCAACCAATAAAATTTAGACATGTTAGGGATTTATTTTAAACAATATTAACTTGATTCATCCTTATTTATCAATTTAATTTTATTTTTGGTAATAATATTCTCAATTTTAAATTATTATAAATAATTATATATGTGTTGTGAATTTTCCATAGTTTTACACTTTATGACATTTTCGACAATATAAATATTATTTTAAATTTTTTAAATATTTTTGTAATTTTTAAACAATTTTATAATATGTTAATTTTATAAAATAATAATAGTGTCAGAGTTCATGAAGTTTATCACTAAATTAAAATTATGATACTTATAAGATTCATGAAAGTGACATGTTGTCACATTCATAGGTTTTAATAATAATTAAATTATTTTCATGGAAAAAAGTCCATTAAATGAATCTAATACGACCCTTAGGTGATATGGGTCGACCATTAGTCATCCATTAGGATTTTGGCAGGTGTTAGGGTAATTTTATAATCTTATATTTACCCTTAATTACCCGATTTACCTTTAACTATTGTAAATAAAATTTACCGTAGTTACTATTCATAATGCCCAAAAATAAAAAGTAGCCTATTAACATAATTTGGACCCACTGATTCTGAATATGGAATCCATTTTTCAAAATTCAAATCATATATGTTGCATTAATTAATTTAATATAAATCATGTTGTTAAGAAAACGGGTTTTAGAAGTTAAAACATTGCCAAAGAGTGAAATGTTTTTACCTATGAATTCAATGTGAATTTAATGCTAATGACATACACTGTATTTAATGGTAAATATATATTCAATTTATACTTTAAAACCATTCAATATTATAATTTATCCATAAAATTAACTCAATGAAAAAAAGTTGTTTTTAATTAAAAATTAGCGTATTTTTACTATTCATCTAAATATGAAAGTTATTAGAAAAATATCAAAAATTTATCCAAAGTAAACTTTTTTACAATAATTCAAAAGAAGAATTTTATTTTTTCAAATTAAACTTATAAACATGTCAAAAATATATATTTAATGTGGGTGCGCCATCAAAAGGCGGTAAAACTGCATTTTTTGAAAAATACATCTTTTATCCAAAAAACTAATTTTGCTTTCATACCACATTCTAGAAAATTTATCAGTTGAATTAAAATGTTATAAAATTCAAAATTCAGTTAATAATATTCATAAAGGCTAGTTTTTATAATATTTTAATAGCATACCATTGTTTAGTGAAACTCGGTATTGCGTACGATGCAAGCTATCAAGGAAGGCCGCGGTTGTGTATAAAGAAAAACAAGCTCGTGTTGTGTGTAGTGAAAGATTCCTTTGATGATTTATATAACACAAAAACAAAATATTTCTCATAAAAGTCTTGGGTGTTACATTATACCCCCCTTAAAATGAATTTCACCCTTTAAATTCATCACTTTGTAACAAACAGATGAGGATACCTATCCCTCATTATATCCTCAAGCTCCCATTTAGCTTCTTCTAATTGTTTGTTCCTCCATAAAACTTTCACCAAGAGAGTGGTCCTGTTCCGTAGTACTTTTTCTCTACGATCCAGAACCTCTATTGGTTGTTCTTCATAAGAAAGATCTTGTCCTAGAGGTAAAACTTCTGAGCTGAGTACATGTGAAGGATCAGGTATATACCTTTTTCAGGAGAGATACATGGAACACATCGTGGACTTGAGTGAGATTCAGTGGAAGCGCCAATCAGTAAGATACCTTCCCAAAACTATCCATAATTTCAAAAGGACCAATATATCTAGGTCTCAACATTCCCTTATTTCCAAATTCATGACCCTCTTCTAGGGAGATATTCGTAAGAACACTTTATCACCCGCTTCAAACTCTAGGTCTTTTCTTCGGTTGTCGGCATAACTTTTCTGTCGACTCTGAGTTTCTCTTATGTGTTGTTGAATAGATCTAACCTTTTCTGCCATTTCATCAAGGAGATCAGGTCATAATAGATTCCATTCCCCAACTTCATCCCAGCAAGTTGGAGTCCTACATTTCATTCCTTAGAGATCTTTATAAGGAGCCATCTGAATACTCGATTGAAAGATATTTTTATATGAAAATTCCACCAAAGGTAGGTGTTGATCCCAAACACCTTGGAAATATATAGAGAAATCTCTCAAAATATCTTCTAGAGTTTGAATTTTCCTCTCAGACTGACCGTCTTTCTGAGGATGATAAGCAGTGCTAAAACTCAACTCTCTATCCAGAGTATGATGAAGACTTCTCCAGAACATTGAGGTAAACCTCAGATCTTGATCAGATATAATAGAAAGTGGTACTCAATGTAATCTTACCACTTCTTTTACATATATCCTTGCAAGCTGATCTAGAGAGAAATCCTTTCTAATAGAAATGAAGTGTGCAGACTTTGTAAGACGATCAACTATGAGACAGATAGCATTATTGCCTATGGATGTTTTAGGAAGTCCGGTGAAAAAGTCCATGGTGATGTTTTCCCATTTCCATTCAGGTATGGGTAATGGTTGTAACATCCCCTTATACTTCTGTCTCTCATCTTTAACATGCTTACAAACCAAGCTTTGAGATACATATTCAGCAACATCTCTTTTCATACCCTCCCACCAGATGTACTCTTTCAGATCCCTATACATCTTCGTGCTTCCCGAATGAATAGAGAATGAAGAACTATGACCCTCATCAGGCAGCTCCTTCATTAATTCTGGGATGGGAGGAACACAAACCTGATTCCTATACTTTATTATCCCATCACAATAAAGGTTGAATTCAGGTACATTTCTCACCTTCTTTTGTAACTCTACATCTTCTTTTTGTGCCTCTTTAATCTTCACATGTATAGATGGTTGAACATTCATTTGAGAAGATACGAATTTTCCCCTTCCATTTTAATTCTAAGATCCATCCATTGTAAATCCATAAATATTGGATCTTTTGTGATCCTCATCATGGATAATCTAGCATGGTCTTGTCGACTTAATGCATCTTCCACCGTGTTTGATTTCCTAGGGTGGTAATGAATTGAGCAGTCGTAATCCTTAATAAGCTCCAACCATCTTCTTTGGCACATATTTAGCTCCTTTTGTGTGAAAATATACTTTAAACTTTTATGATCAGTATAAATATCACACCTTTCACCATAAAGGTAATGCCTCCAAATCATTAATGCAATGATTACCGCAGCTAACTCCAAATCATGAGTTGGGTAATTTTGATCATGGATTTTCAACCTTCGTGAGGCATAAGCTATCACCATATCATTTTGCATGAGAATACATCCCAGTCCCTTCATGAATGCATCACTGTAGATCACAAACCATTCTCCACTATAAGGCAGTGTGAGCACAGGTGCACTGGCTAACCTTCTTTTTAGCTCTTTGAAATTTTCTTCACATTCCTCCGTCTAAACAAACTTAACTCTTTTTCGATTCAACTTGGTGAGTGGGTTAGATAAACATGAAAAATCTTTCACAAAACATCGATAATATCAAGCCAAACCAAGAAAACATCGGATCTCGGTTACTATTGTTGGTCTCGACCATCTTTTTATAACCTCTATTTTTGCGGGATCCACATATATCCCCTCTTTTTAGATTATGTGACCCAAAAATGCAACTTTTTGAATCCAAAATTCACACTTGGAAAATTTGGAATAATGCTTCTCCTTTCTTAGGGTCTTTAATACAATTCTCAAGTGATCTTAATGTTCTTCCTTGCTCTATGAATAGATAAGAATATCATCTATAATGACTACCACAAACTGATCAAGATAGTCTCTAAAGACTCTATTCATTATATCCATGACGATAGTAGGGGCATTAGTAAGACCAAATGGAATCACTATAAATTCATAGTGTCCATACCTTATACGAAAATCCGTCATTGGTATATCTTCCCTTTTGACCCTTAATTTATGATACCCTGAATGAAGATAAATCTTGGAAAAGTATTGAGCTCCGCGTAGTTGGTAAAATTGATCATCAATGCATTGGAGATGATATTTTTTCTTAATAGTGATCTTGCTAAGTTCTCGATAATCAATGCAAAGTCTCATTGATCCATTATTCTTCAAAACAAATAGAACAGGTGCTCCCCAAGGTGATGAACTAGGGCATATGAATCCTTTATCAATATTCTCTTGGAGTTGCTTTATCAATTCCTGCAACTCAATTGGAGTCATTCTATAAGGTGTCTCTGAAATAGGCAAAGCACCCGGAACGAGTTCTACTGAAAACTCAGCATCAAGATTTCGTGGAAGACCTGGAAAATCCTCCAGAAAGACATCATAAAATTCCTATACAATGGAAATATTATTTATCGTGAGTTTCTCTCCAACCATTTGAGATAAATAACCTTCATTTAGTGGAATCAAGACCCATAAGATGGATGAAATTTCCACTGGAAGGTTATGTTCATCCTTGCATCGATAGATGATCATAGATTGATCTGTAATATGAAATGTGACTTCCCTTCTTTGACAATTGATATGAGATCCATATAAATAAAGCCAATACATGCCAAGAATCACATAAAATTCCACTATAGGAAGGATCACAAGATTTGTAGGAAGCACTATCCCACAAACTTCAATCGGAGAAGAATTGTAAACTTTTGATGCGATTGTTGTGCCATTAGAAGTGGTCATAGCCAACTCAACATCTAATTGTTGAGGTAATATAGTGATACCCTTAGAAAAGTTTTCAGAAATAAATGAATGGGTGGATCCAGAATCAAATAAAACATTTTCTACTTTAGAGTGGATGGTAAGTGTACCTCTCACCACTTCGTTGTCAAACTCCACATCACCGATAGTAATTGCATGTGACTTTGTCTTTGGCCTTAAGAGTTTTTTGACGTCAATCATCATCATCAACCCTTGGATTTGGGAATTGACTGGCATTATTCCCCATCTCCTTGCACTTGAAACATTGCAGGGTAGTAGGTTCATTCTGTGTATCCCTTCCTTTGTTTGCATCATTAGACATCTTCTTCCCATTATTTCGACATTCAATTGCCCGATGACCTCCTTTTCCACACTTATAACATTTTCTTGTTCCCTTATGCCAATTTCCTGCATGTTTCATTCCACACTTTGAGCATATGGGAAAACTCATCTTCTTTTCAGTGTGGTCTTTATATTTTATTTTGAATTCCATTTTCCTCTTCTTATCAAACCCATGTGACTGATGGGTTACACCAATCTCCATCTCAACCTTGAGAGCACATCGAACAATTTCCTCATAGTTATTGAAGTCCCTTATGGCTAACTCCCTTTGAAGACATGGTTTTAAGACACTAAAGAATCGATCGATCTTACTCTCAGGTTAGATAATAATTCTAGAAGCGTACATTGCAAGTCTTGTAAAATTTTCTTCATAGGTACCAACGAATTCATCATCCTTTTGCTTTAGATCAATAAGCTCCTTCTCCATCTTTGTTTGTAGAATATGAGGAAAATACTTATTTAAAAAAATGTTCTCGAACTCATCCCATTACATGGACTCAATTTCATCCCTTTGCCTCACATTCTTAATAAGATTCCACCATTGATTAGCATCACCTTCCAAACGATACACTGCTAAGATGACTTTATCATGTTCAGAACATTGAAGAACTGAAAATATCTTTTCAGTGGTACTGATCCATTGTTCAGCCACTAATGGATCAGAAGACCCGCTGAATGAAGGTGGACGCTACCTCATGAAGGATTCGACAGAATGTTGCTCCCTCCATTGCTCAGTTGGAAGTCCTGCATGATTCATAGCTTGAGAATGTTGTGTGAGCATGGCTACAAGATTTTTCATTCCAGCTCCCATAACGTTTGGTTGCTCAGGGGGATAATCATTTCATTGCCCATCGCATTCCGCATTAACCCGGTTTCATCGGGTTCCAGCCATTGACTAAAAACAAGAAGAATAGTGTGAGAAACACTAATTATAATAGGAAAACCACATAGTCAAGAATAAAATTTCACACTTAAGATCTTATCATAGGTTTTTCATGGCCATTTCTAAACACTAAGATTGTGTTCTATGCTTAGACTTATCCATAGGGTTCTTACTAAGTCTTTCACATCATAGTTTTTTCAAAGGTTGACTATACCTTTCCTCTAATACCAACTATAGTGACCCATACTTTACATACATGGTTAATACTTCAAAATTGAAGCATACATATTAAAACATATAACAAAACCATGAAAGGACCATATAGATATATTGTCTTTAGAAACTGGGAAACATAAACAACTGGTTCATAAATCATCTACACTGTCTCCCATTTATTTCATCATATCTATAGTCCCTTTTTGGCATATCTTACTTAATACCCTTATTCCTGACCTGAGAAAAGAAAACATACAAAAGGGTGAGCTCAAATTATCAGTAAGGGTAAACAAAAGAAATATCAATTACATCAAATTCATAAGAATATAACATTTTGAAAATCATATCCTGCAAAAGAGATCAAAATTTCATAACATGGGATAAATCATGGTAGTGAAATGTAATCACAATAATCATAACATTAAACATGAAACTTTGTGGCATACACACATAATCATATAGAATCATTTCTTATTAGTTAAGACTCATTGCCAAGACTATCTTAGTAGACAAAGTCCATTTCTGAACCGAGTTCACTCCTCGTTTCAGTCATGTTTCACTGAACTGGTTTAACCTGCCGTTCCAGCCATGTTTATCTCATGAGATATAAAATTTTTAACCAATGAATTGTAGGGAGATATAGGTCTCACCCATCTTATAATGATACTATTCTTATGTGTGCCACAAAATCATAAACCATACATCATAGCATAACACATGTTATAAAAACGGGAATCTTAAACATCATGACATAATAAAACAATTCATATAAGATAAAGGAATTCATAAAAATAATTCCATCACAACATAATCAAATAAATGTAATAATAGGGATAGAAACAGAACCCTTTATTATCTTAAATGAAAAATAATTTTGATAAAACACTTGAACTCCATTCTTGAGGAAAATATCCTTTCAACTTCAAAAACACTTTTCCTTTCTTAACATGTCATACAATTCTAACTAAAAGAAGTTGATTAAAAATAAACTTGAAAACATAAAAGGGAAACTTCTTGGAAATAATGTTTTAAAAATCCATTCATGCAGTATATGTTAAAATAAAACATTCTTCTCATACTTTTGTCGGAAAAGTCCAAAAGTACCTTGTAGGGAAAACGACAAAAGATTCCTTTCATATCTTTTACTAAAAACTCACCGAATGGTAAAATTGGATATAAACTATTTTAGAAGGATATAAATATTACCTATTGAGGAAACATGGATGTGTATGATAAAATATACCCCAGTAAATACCAAAGTATAAACAATCTCGAATAAAAATGAGATTGTGATATTTCCCTTACCTAAGGTCTGATTTGCTTAGTAAGTGTCTGAACCTCCTATAAAATGATTTAAATAATGTTATTGACTTATTCCAGAATCATAAGTATTGTTATGATATCATATATGGTCATATTATTAGCATCTTATTAGTAATATTTCATTACTTCTTGTTATTCAAGTGTTTATTACTTTTTGTTCTTATGCGTGTTTTGTCGAATAAATTATTATATTTTCACTTTAGGTTATAGATTCCTCAATTAAAGAATGGTATTAGTGTAATATATATTATATTTATTCATTAAATTCATTTATATAATCATTATAAAATGAAGATCATGTAGAACAGGTCGCATCACATCGTGAAGACGGTATTCCGAACGTACGCACGAGCGATGATATCGTTCCCATGATCGTGGAATTGTATTGGAGTGTATGTATACTATTTCAGAATCAATATTACTTTAAAATAATCATATATAGTTATTATTTACATGATTATACCCGTCGAAGTAAGGTGGTGGGGGGAAATAGATTACACCACGGCCTGGACATGGTATTCCGTACGTACGCACAGGCGGTGATTTCATTTTATGTAGGATGGATAGATGGTGAAATAGGGTTGTTTCATAATTATAATAACATATAAGTATATGATTGATATTTATGTTATTACTTCATAATTAAACAACTAAAGAAGAAGATGTGGAAGAAGAAATAAAGATGAATGAATCAGTAACGGGCATTACCTCTTCTTTGAAGTGTCTCTTTGAGACCACCTCTTAAGGCACTACAATTGGTCTTTGAAGAAGAATAGGACCACTAGGATGTTTCTAGGGAAGTGGGGAAGTGAAATGGGCAGGGATTGGCCGATCTTGAAGGCTCAAATTGGTGTGAGGACGAGATGGAGGAGGTGCCCTTTTTATAAGGCAGGAGAGGGGCACCATTGGAAATATAAGAAATATTAGTTTATATTAAATCCAAACCCCACTTAAATACTTCCAAAATGACTCATATCTAAATATTAGATGCGATAGGGTTGTAATATCATGAACCAATAAAATTTATACATGTTAGGAATTTATTTTAAACATTATCAATTTAATTTATCCTTATTTTCCAATTTAATTTTATTTGTGGTAATAATATTCTAAATTTTAAATTATTATAAATAATTACATATCTGTTGTGAATTTTACATAATTTGACACTTTATGACATTTTCGACCATATAAATTTTAATTTATAATTTTTAAATATTTTTGTTATTTTTAAACAATTTTATAATATTTTATTTTTATAAAATAACAATAGTGTCAATTATGGCACTATTCATTTATTTGAATTTAAATAAAATATATACAAAATATATGTTCAAAATAGAAGCGTTAATAGATCCATAAATTTTCATATGTATCTAGAAAATTAGTGGATAACATTAAATAGTTCATATAATATTTATTTTATTATTTTTAAAGCCATTTATTTTATATTTTAATTAATAAAATAATTTCTACATCACAATTGTGTCATAATTATTATAAATTACATATTCCCTAAAAATACTAAATAAATTCCTATGATGTAGATAATTGTATTATCTTTCTGGAGACTATTAATTTTCTATGTTTCATGATGTTTATCACTAAATTAAAATTATTATACTTATAAGATTCAAGAAAGTGACATGTTGTCACATTCTTTGGTTTTAATAATAATTAAAGTATTTTCATGGAAGAAAGTCCATTAAATGAATCTAATCTGAACCTAAGGTGATATGGGTCGACTTTTAGTCATGAAATAGGATTTCTTCAGGTGTTAGGGTAATTTTATAATCTTATATTTACCATTAATTACCTTATTTACCTTTAACTATCGTAAATAAAATTACCATAGTTACTATTTGTAATGCCCAATAATAAAAAGTAGCCTATTTAAATAATTTGGACCCACTGATTCTGAATATGGAATCCATTTTTCAAAATTCAAAACATATAAGTTACAGCAATTAATTTAAAATAAATCTCGTTGTTAAGAAAACGGGTTTTAGAAGTTAAAACATTGCCACAGATTGAAATGTTTTTACCTATGAATTCAATGTGAAATTAATGATAATGACATACATTATATTAAATGGTAAAAATTTATTCTATTTATACTTTAAAACCATTAAATATTATAATGTATCCATTTAAATTATCTCAATGAAAAAAAAAATTTTTAATTAAAAATTAGCGTATTTTTACTATTCATTAAATTATGAAAGTTATCAGAAAAATATCAAAAATTTATTCAAAGTAAATTTTTATACCCTGAATCAATAGAAAAATTTTATTTTTTCAAATTGAACTTATAAACATGTATAAAACTAGATTTAATGTGGGTGCTCCATCAAAAGGCGGTAAAACTGCATTTTTTTAAAAATACTTCTTTTATACAAAAAACTAATTTTGATTTTATACCTCATTCTATAAAATGTATCAGTTGAATTAAAATGTTATAAAATTCAAAATTCAGGTAATACTATTCATAATGGCTAGTTTTAATAATATTGTAATAGCATACCGTTTTTTAGTGAAACTCGGTATTGCGTACGACGCAGCAATCGAGGAAGGCTGCGGTTGCGTGTAAAGCAAGCCAAGCTAGTGTTTTGTGTAGTGAAAGATTCCTTTGATGATTTATATAACATAAAAACAAAATATTTCTCATAAAAACTATGCTGTTACAAAATTGATATCCATACTCAATACGCTAAACACTATTGTCAGTAAAATGATCAGATTTCAATGTTCTATGGTAGAACCAACTACTATAATACCAATTTTTCACGACCCATCCCCCTGGGGCCCTTGCGTGACTACCGGAAGCCCACCTTCCTTATGCCAGGGGCTGGCAATTCGCACCAAAAGTTGTATTCAATAAATACCTGGAAAAAATTTCCTTTATAACCAATAAACACCCACAACCAAGAACATAGAAAGATACGAACACACGTAAAATATATAGTAAAAAATGATTTTGTACAGTAAGAAAAAGGGACCCAAATACAAGACCAAATGGAAAGTACAAGAAAACTAAAAAGAATATATAAATTGAATCAGCTCCTGTGAACTCCCACCATGGACCCTGCCTAAAGGGTAGGTACAACTCTAAAATTGTTGTCTCTATGGAATGCCTCGTCTAATGTCCCCCTCTGCTGTACCTTTAGTCCTTGTATAGCCATCCTCATTTAGCGATGTTCGTCGTCTACACCAAACACAACAAGGTGAGGGCATAGCCCGTGTAGGTTTGAGTATAACGATACCCTTTATGGACCCTGAGATCGTCAAAGGTCTCAATAAACCCCCAATTGATAATCCAAAAAACAAGAAAACATATGAAATACCTACTTAGGTACATGCCCTTACATATACCTACATTATCATGTATACCCCTCTCCTTCATGAGGAAACATAAGGCAAAACTCTTTGCCAAGATATAGTTGTTCCACGCTGGAATAAATACCAAGAAGGTAACACCACAAGGGAGGGTACTAAAGAGGTAACGCCACATAGAAGAGTACCAAAAAGGTATCACCATGATGTTATGTGCCACAAAGGTATGCCACGCAAGAGAATACAACAATGGTATCACCACGAAGGTAATTACCACAAAGCTACACCACACATAAGAATACTAGAAATGTATTACCATGAAGGTAAGGACTGAGCTCACACCTGGTATAACATAGGTACCATAGTATGATGATTAGATGTAACTACTGAATCATCTATCTATTTTAAGAGGCAGACCCACGTAGAATACTAAATAATCAGACCCACGTAGGATCCTAATATAGCAGACCCAGGTAGGATCCTAGATTAGTCCAACGTGAATTTCCTAGAGCGGACCCAAGTGGGACTCTTAAACATAGACCCATGTAGGATACAAAAGCACATACCAACATAAGATCCCAAAGTGTAGATCCTCCTAGGATCCCAAATCACAGACCCACATAGGATCATATTCTCATGTTACAGCGAGCTATAGGGTTCTCGTTGTAAGCATACTTGATTCTGAGAGAATATTATTCTCAAGACACATGTCGATACTAAAACATCCACAATTTCCTAGGAGGAAGTTTCCCAAAGGGCCGCCAAGTGATATGGGTCTTAACGAAATAGACGGTGCATCAATTGGATGCCCAGTTTGTAAGTTATTGGATTTTTAGTCTCGAGGGCCCAGTTGGATTCGTGTTTGATCCAACCCGGTCATACAACAAAATTGTCCAAAACCCATGTGTGGTATACCAAAAAATCCATCACGATCCAAGGATTCCAGTTACATAGACGGTTCGTCAAATCGGATGCTTGTTGCTTATGATATGGCTGAATGAGAGAAAAGGGTCTAAACTGGTCCGGGTCTGGTCCCACACGGTCGGACAGACCCGACACGACCAAGGTCCGGCCCTGGGTCCGACCCAGCCCTTCGGTCTAGCCCGGCCCGCATTGCAGTATGCTATGTCGAACCACTATACTCCCTAGCTAGCCGGATTGCCAGCCTCCTCCACGTCTAGTGGTCACGTGTCATGCCATTACCAGTGGCAGGAAGCGACATGGATGCCACACAACCATTTCCGCAGTCGGGTGTTGCAGCAGCATCATGATGGGCAACACGGATGTGAATCGTCGCCCCTTCACAAATATTTCCACTGACATTTGTCGCCCTTGCTCTACCGCAGCCGACGGGCCGCGCCCCTTCTCCGGTGGCACGGTCCACCGCCAATTTCGTCGGGGTCGGTAGTGGTGCCAATCGTAGCTCTCGAGTCCCTTTAGGGCCCATTTCTAACACCGGTCACCTTCCTTCTCCATTACGAAGAACGTGTCAATACCCACAAAGGTTGTAGAGTGGTCATCCCATGTTCATTTTTCCATCACCCTCCATGTTAGAGAGGTAGAAAGCGGCCTAAATATTCTTGAATCATGAATAATGAAAAGAATTCGGTAAGGAGTCGTATTCAAACAACAATACACCATACATTTTCATTTATTAATGATGAAGTTGGTGATGGGGGAAAGATGGATTTTGGTCTTTTTTGAAGATGTTCATCATTATAGAGGGTGTTCTTCGTTGGATATGGTGTTATTCACTGGAGAAAGGTGTTTCTCCAAATACCTCCCCTTTTTCCAACACTTCCCCCCAATTCCACAAAATTAAATAACCAACTTATTAAATTATGATTTATTAGTTTAATTAGAGTTTTCCATTAATTAAGTTGATGTTTGCATAATCAATTAAAGGATGGTGGCACTATTAATTATGAGAGAACCAAGAGTCACCTTCATTATAAAATAGGGAGTTCAAGTGTCTGGTGGTCCCCACCATTAATATCAAACTGGGGGGTTTTCTAGGTCAGGTGGTCCCCACCACCGAGCATTGAAATGGGAGGTTAAAAATAAAACAAATGTTTTCTCTTTATTTTATTTTTATTTCCACTAAAAACACAAAAACTAATATTCAACCTCAACCTATTGTGGTTGAGGTGAACATATCCTTAAGCAAATACTGGTGATTTGAGTTCCACAATGTCCTCAGATTCTGATTGTGATCACCAAATTAAAATTTGCAAAAACGTAATTGCATGTTTAATGAAGGTACCTAAAAAAAGTTCAGAAATTCATTCCGGGCACACCAGGCCTTAGAATCAGGCACTGTCAATTTTAATAGACTTTTAAAATTCCCATATAATTAAAAAAAAATACATGAAATTTTCCATGTCTTTACATAAATAATCGTAGATCCATACATTTGATAATGGACACCCTTGTATTAGATTTTTAATAGTATAATCATGATTAAATTAATGGTTTCATTCAATGATTATTAATAAATGAAATTTATTATTATTATTATAGAATATTTTCCTTGATAACTTGGTATCTTGTAATATTCATTTCAATACAATGTATTTTTAAGTTAAAATATATAATAAATATTTATTTTTCCAAATGGAGAACATCATGTTAATTATAAAATAATTTAATGGAATTTTTAAATGCTTTATATTTCTTCCATAGTTTTATTTGTCATTAAAATTGGTTTATAAGTGTTTTTATAAATATCTAATGTATATATTGGTAATTTTAAAATTGGGATTTGATACAATTTTTCTAATGATTTTTTAAGGAGTATTTTTCACTTTGAAAAAAATTTCTTTCAAAAAAAACTTTTTGAAGAATCATTTTTTCATGATTAAAAATATTTGAAATTCCCCAAATATGGTATAATTCAATTATATTGTATTTTTATTGGGGCTTATTTATATGAAGTTTTTTCATGGAAAGTGTCTTATATATATTTAATACATGATGGTATAAACCTGAAATTATTTTTTAAAAGCTTACTTAATATTTTTCATTATCACCCCTCAATTTCATCGATCATGGGAAACAATGGGTAGGTATTAGAATTTTATATATCACATATTGTCCTTTTTTATTATTATTATTTCTCTTGTCTCCCATAGAAGGATATTTTTCTTCATTTATGAATTTTACCCATGGATAAACCTTTGAGGTAATGCCTATGTGTTAGTCTTATAGACTACACTAGACATATCTATTGAATTGATCATATTTTTAGAATTTTCTTAATGCTTGCCTTAAGTTCCTAATATTCCACTATCACTGGAATGTGATAATTTCTTTTGGTTAGCTTTTTTTATTACTATGATAATATATTTGAAGTTCTTTTCCATTTCCATTATTTTTCACCTATGATTTTATTATTATTAAATATTATCGTTATTTATCTTCTACATATCATATTAATAGAACAACTAATTAATTGGTTTTATGAATATTTTTTATATCTTTTATACTATAATATATAACTTCAAATATTTGAACAGAATATATCCAAAGATATATAATCATGATTTAAATTTAATTTCTATCACTATGTAGGTGATTAATTCCTCATTTTATAAATGTAATTTCATTATATTAATGGGAAAAAATATTATTGTATCTTTGAAACATAATGTACAAAACTATTATTTTTTAAACATAACATTAAATATAGAATGAAATAAATAAATTATTTAGTTTATATGACTTGTGTTTAGAATCAATTTATACCTAATGGTGTTACTCTCCTCAATATTTATCATTTTAATTTTAGTCATAGGTTTAGTTTATAATGCTCATATATAAATACAAGGACGAAATAAGATGATGGATTTCAAAGTCACTTGGTGACTGTCTTGTTTTGGTTTTTTTTAATTTATTTTAATTTATTGTTCTATCTGTATTAATATTTTTATAAATGCATATAATAGACCTTGCCTAATGATTTATTAATGTTTTGTCGTAATTTTCTTATAAATTATATATCATACAATATTTTTTAAATTAAATTATTTTAAATTTTCATAAGTATGTGGTGCATAATATTTCATATTATAATTATTTATTAACATATTTTTTTAGGGTGTTCAACAAACATATGATTTATGTGAAAATATCATAGAAGATCACTATTATTAATTACATTCTTTTGTATGGGTAAATTGTTTGAATATAATATATCATGTCTTGGTTGTTTTTTCATACCCCAAGGTGACAATGAATTTATTGTGGAAATTTACTGGTTCATATGCTATTGATTGTTAAAGGGGTTGTTATCTAAGGGATGTGAATGTAGAATCACATAATTTCTAAATTAAAAAATATATAATAACTAAAAAAATATCAGGAATTAGTTAGTGTTTTCAAACAACTAGAAAACAACTGTCTCATTTATCAATAACATTCCTAAAAAATTATTTTCTATATTTAGTAAGATTAATGAATCCATACACACAATCATATTACATTATCATCTATATATATTCCCAACATATCATAATAAATATGACACTTTTGGCTTATAGGTTTACTGTATTTTGATATTAGTTACGTTAAACTATTATTTTAAAATTTATTATACACCTTTAAAA
The DNA here is from genome assembly GCA_963277665.1 of Viscum album. NCBI lineage: Eukaryota > Viridiplantae > Streptophyta > Magnoliopsida > Santalales > Viscaceae > Viscum > Viscum album. The sequence goes on from OY728146.1 coordinate 554,855,351, forward strand.
AAATCTCTGAATAAGGTATGTTAACATAAATAACATAAATATTAAAAATATAAGTTTTTTTTTGGGAATTGAACCATAATAAAGGTAGAAATATGATTCTTAGAAATGAATTAATATATGTAATATCAATAAAATATTACTAGTGAGAATATAATGATATTTTAGTCATTAGACAATAATCATGTAGTAAGATTATAACATTAAGAAATCAAAAATAATGAAAACATATATCTTAAACCATAAAATAAATAGGACATGGATATACCATATGGATAAAAATTATTTAATGTTGATTATTGAGAAAATTATCATAATCCATGGATAAATAACACAGATCCATGAAGTGAACATCATAATATAAAGTCATTTCATTTTTCACGTATGAATTCCAATATCATTATAACATAGTTGATAAATTTACATAGTGTATTATGTAGATAGGATTCACTCTATAGTAAATTACAATTAATCTCATGATATATAATCCTCTCCCAATGCATTTGAGCGATATATAATGCTGCTCCCACTAATAAATAAATTCTTACAAATGTTTTCATTATTGAAGATCCCTAAGGTGTTTTAATCAATTTATTATCAATTATATTTCTAGTAAATAATTATTTCATTGAAATTAATGATATGTATATACCTTAGGTGAAGTTAAATGTATCCATAAATCCATGCATAATAATATGAAAAACAATTCTCTTGTAAAATGATGAAAAAAATGGTTAATTTTATATTTGTATAGTAATATTCCATGTAGTAATATATTTGATTTTTATGGAGTTGATCATTATATCAAAGATAACTTCAAGTTTGCGGAGAATCATAGAGTAAGATTTGAGGAGGAATGTTTTGTGACATTATTATGTAAATACTTCATAACCTATATACCTAAAGTTTAGAACATCCTAAATACCCATGGAAGATCCAGATAAATATATTGAACCTAACAAATGTGGTTAAAATATATTAAATATTATGTTATAAATTTGTATTTCTCGTGGATGTTGAATTTTGAATGGTTGTGTAAAAAAGAAATCCTAAAAGGATGATTAGTTTTTAATAATACTAAAATGGTTTATTTAATAGGCTATATATAAATAATGAGCTATAATTTTATTGGAAATATTATTATAAATCTGATAAATAATTGGAAACAAATTATAGACATTGATGAAGTGAATGGTAGTGTCCATAGATTATTTAATTATTTATTATATCATTTAAATAAATAGGGAATTTTTATACTGGTGGGAGAATTATCTCAATGGATATCAACATATGTGTCCAGCCTATGGTAATGTTGAACTTTGTGGAACATAATACATAATCATGCATGATATATTATTTTAAAAGATACCTAATATAATGAATATAGAATTTAAAAATGTTATGATCCAAAATATTGTATTTGTATTCAATTCATCCATTAATTTTTCTATACAATCAATATATATGATAATTTGGTTATGTGCATTTGAAAATTTATTATAATGGAATTATTCAAATGGTAAAGAACTACAACCTATTGAATTTTAAAAGGCTCTAAAGTATTTTATATGAATTTAATTTTATTTGAGGTTTATTAATTTTTAAAATGGTAAAATATGATATTTCAGACCATATATGAGATTTAAATGCCACATATAAAAGTATCAGTTTCATATGTTATATGAAAAATAAAATTTTCAAACCCTCTATTCTGAAAAACAAAATATTCAATTTTTTTTAAATAAGATGATGATGAAGTAGTTTGATCAAGTACAAAATATAATGAAGAATCATAATAACCTTATTAAATCCTATTTAATGAATAATGAATTTTTTCAAAAAAAATTAATAGATCAAATGGATCATTATTTTAAATAACATAAATTAAATTTTTTTAGAATAATGAATACATTTTTGAGTTGAACACTAAACTATTTATCAAGTCATTAATTAAATATGAATAGATTTATTTGAGAAATATAAATAAGTTATCACGTTTTTATTTTCAAATACATACTCATTATGAAGTCTTTAATTTTTTCATCACATAATCTTACACCAAAATCATTGTTTGTAAATGAATGTTATTTTTTATATAAATAAATTTTATACATATATAGTGAATGAAATTAAGATTATTGTATAGATTTTTGATATGTATTATGGTTGAAATTAATTATACATGTCATAAGGAAACCATAAATGGTTATTCTATAAAACTGAATTTATACATGAGTATACTACATAACCTATATATCTATTTTATTTAATATTAAATTATTTCAGTAATTATCATTTTTTCGATGAATTTGACAATATAAGCTCATCAGTTGGCATGAAATAAAAAAATATGATATTTCTACTATTTGTGATGTTGTTATAGTGATTATTCTAAGAGTATAAATAGATCTAGAGGAATATGAACCATAATAATCCACTAAATTTATTAGTAATAAATGAGGGAAAATAAAAAACATTGGTGATGTTGTGAAATGTATTGGAAAATTATTAAAGAAATACGATGTGTATGATAAATTGTTTCAATTTTTTGGACAGATTGATTAAATCATGGTTATGTTTGAGTTTGAGAAATGTAATGAATAAAATTAGATAAACTAAAAACAATGTGGAGTACCAATTGACCTGTTTCATGGAAAATTGTTAAATAATTTGGGTAAGTTGATTTTTTTATGAATAAGATAAAATATTTTTTGTACAACGAAATCTATAGATTGAATATATGTGTAGTTCCAATTGGTGAAGGATGGGAAGAAGGTGAACTACTTGGAGAATATTAAAAAATCATGTAGAGGGATAATGTATCGATAAATTTAGAAATAAGTAATCTCAATAAGAAATCATATTGTGTGTTTTTATTTAGGATGGCACATTTAAAAAGGAAGTATTATAGATTAAAATATTTTACAATAAATTCTATGACATGGATATCCAAATAAAGGTAAATCAAAAAATTAAATTGGAGGGATTAAAAATTTAAAATAAATTTATTGGATTTAAATTTCTCAAACTAAAATTCATATTTTTGTATGATAGGATTAACATTTGGTAATTTAACCATATTAATTCATATTATTTTTTTTATTAGAAATAATGTTAATAGATTCGAAAAGAAATTATAGTTGGTAAAATATTTCAAAAATGAAGATAAACTATTCTCCCCAACATAGGTGTGTATAAAAAATCAATTGGGTAGAATAAATTATATCATAGTGAGGTTCCCCTTAATTAGATCCATGGTTCCAACACGACAGATATAATAATAAGGTAAATCTATGACTAGATCTTGTAATTTTCTTAAGTTTTTATTCTAAGATATAAATGAGGTACATATTTGTTTTTGATGATCCTTGGGATAAAGAAATGGTATATATCCATATTGAAATAAATCTGAATGTTTTAGTAAAAACATTAAAAAATAAGATGAATAAATATTACCATAAATAAATAAATAATACAATTAATAAAATAGGAGAACCAAAATATAAATATGTTCAATATGTTTGGTGTATATTTAAATCTATTATCTATTAATCACTTTATGATTAATGTTATGGTTTTTGTAATTATTTAATTGAATATATTAATCATTTATTCTATGGGGATAAGAAATATTTTAAGATAATTTCAATTGAAAACGTTTCCAATATTTTTATATAAATTTAGACGATAATTTCTAAAAAAAATTATATGGTGTTATATTATGATTATATAAAAGATGCATTGTAATATAAGATGAGTAGATATAACATGTGTATGATATTATTGATGATAAGTAATAAAAAATGAAATATTGATATCAATTATTTACTTTATTAGTAAGAGAAAAGTAATTAATTATCTCTGATAAGGAATAGTTTGAGAATGTGGTTAAAGTGGTGTTCCATGTGTTTCCAAATTTTTAAAAGTTCCCCTAGAATGTTAATTAAGGCTGGAATGAGGTTAATATAATGAGAATAAAGGGAATAAAAGACACTATACCTAATAAAATATAATTCATAATGATCAAATATTGTTTTTATCTTATTATTGTCATAAAAACATAAGATCATTATTGCATGAAAATTAAAACATCTCCATGTTGTTTCATTATTTCGGAGTCATCATAAGAAATATGATTACTAAACATACTATAATTTTCTAATCAATTCAAATGAATAGATATATGTTCACACATTATCTAGATTACTATCTTAAATTGACGATGAATCAAAATAGTTTTATATAGATCATTTGATCAACTAGAGAAGAATACAAATCCTTCTCATTGATGTAGATTAAAAATAACAAGGAATCCATTAATATATCAATTAAGGATGTCAGCATATCCAATATAATTACCCATAAAATTATTTATTATTTCTTGATCCAATCCAGAAACTAAAATATATAAATAAAGAATGATTACAATAAAAATAAAATAGGAAAATATTTATTGGAAGATGTTGGTTCCTCTGGTGGTTATGGAAATGCCCTTGAATATTGAAAACAACATGTCTTTGTGTACAAATTAAATAATTCTAATAAAATGGGAAGAATGAATAATTTTAATAGGAAAACAATTGATGTAAATATTACCTCAGAGAAAAAGAAAAATATATCAATATGAAATAGATTTCATGTCATTGAATGTTTCTGTGATATCTAAAACATTATTGGCCACCACTATAAATAATATTGGTATATCCTTTTATCATGTTAATATAAATTAATTTAATATATCAGATAATTAAAATATATAATACAAATAAAGTATTCACAAAATTTTAAAACATAAGGAATATCATCTTGTTAAAAATAATAATCTAACACAAATATTGATTCAAGAATAATTGATTATAATACTAAAGTCTATAACTTATGAACTAAACTTATAGAAATACTTTTTAGTATAATTGGAATATATCCAATAAATTGAAGAACACCAAAATTAAAACCCAACTCACCAAGATCATCTATGTGTAGTAAAGAAAAAAAATGGAAAAAAAACATCCCAATTGAATGTTTAAAATAAATCCATTGTTTTTACATACAAACTACAAAGGAAGTATCAAAAGTTAGGCTAATTGGGGTCACAATGACTGTTCCAATGTCTGAGATTTTATTTCCCAGCACAGTCCACATAGTCTACATAGAAACATGAAAGCAGTTTGATAAATAGGGTGAGAATAAATGTATACTATGTAGTAAAACCAAAGTCTGTCATAAAATATTGGGATAACTGTACTAATTATGTTCTGAGAAAACATAAGAACCAAAAACATAATAAAATTTATTCTATCCTTCCCCACCTTTCCATGGAATGATCACCAAATAATGCATTTCAAAAAAACATAGTACAATTTACCTTGATAGTAGGGTACCATGCACCACATTCCCTCTGATTAACCACTCTCACATAATAAAATAAAATCTCTTGGGGCACCCACCTATTCCGAAATAATGTCCCCACAACCCTTCCACACACACCTAGTCCTCACAACAATAACTCTCTCATAGAAACATGGACCACATACCACATCACATCCCACCCGCACACACCTGGCCCTAACAATCAAATATCACCCACATACACTTGGGCCACATACCACATCACATCAAATACCAAAGACACCTAGGAAGAACCACACATATTATATCATCATGAAAACAAAATGTAATCATAAAATATCTCATCTTGAAGATAACTAGAAAATAAAACATGTAGGTACACACATGGGCCTCATGAACCACAACCCTCCCAAAGATACTTTTGTTATCACTACCCTGATGTGGGAGCAATGGAGAGAGGGTGGCCAACTATCCATCATCCCACTAGGATGTCTTGGAAATACACCCTCCATCATGAAAATGGTGTAGTTCAACATATATTTCTCAACTACTATGGGGTTCATATAAATATCACAATGAAAATACATGTAATACATATATAATACCAAACAATCAAGCGCAACCTATCAGTTCAATACAAACAACCAACTCACCACAACACCATTGATTCTACCTCTAAATGAACAACAAAAATTCATGTCACAAATTAAATCATACCCCCAACCAATTCAATAAACCAATTATTACTCTTCATTAATCAATTCGTTTATTCAATAACTATCTGTGCAACTACCAAGCACATCAAATAAGAATACTCACAACCAAAGTAACATGAAAGAAAGTGAAAAATTGTAAATTTTACCACATCATATTTAAGATTAATTTAATAACCATTAATGTCATAAACAAACTAACCTATAATAACATAATGAAGCATTGGGAATTCTAATCATGTACAAACTCTAGAAAAATAGAACATACCTACCACTGCAATCATCATTCATCAACATTATTTCCCGCCTCCATCCTATCAGAAAACCAATTCTCATCATCAATGTTTCATTCTAACACATCACCCATCACATCCAAAAAAACATGTCGCAACGAAATCATAGCCTCACTGCACATAAATTAAAATCCATTCAACAATCTATCTATCTATCAACAAAGGATTCTATCACACAACCTATGCCACCCCACATCACACAGTCATTCCCAGGAGTGTACCACAATACAAACCGAACAAAACATATTCATAATTTATAAGGATGCATTCATTAATTACAATTGTTAACTTTTGGTGTTATCAATGAAAGATTTTTTTTATCCTAGGGAATCCATTTATTAGCTATGTCCATGGGGTTAACTGATTTTATAACCATTTTTATAGGAAACTGAAAACCACGCATTTTAGAATCATTACTCAGTGCACAGACAGATACAACCAATGGCCATGATTTTAGTAAGAATATAGCCCATAAAGTTCACTACATCAATAGAAAAAAAACTAGAACATATGTCACTTTTCCCAAGCACCTACATATTTATGTTCTGATTTTCCAACGAAACTAAACTAATATGGTCATTGGGCATCTATTTTTTTCATGTATTACATTTTATGCAAAAGTAATGTAATTTCCATGTACGTAATGCATGGGTCCTTATAGTTTTATTTTCATATTTATAATTATATAAGTGTAATTGGATTAATTTAATGTTATTTTATTTTTCTAAATCACTATTATAAGATAATTATTTCATGTATATTTTATTATCTAAACGTTATATACTAGAGTTTTATTATTATTGTTTACCACATTAAAATATATGTCAAGGTTTTTAACGGTGTTTTTTATTCTTAAAATCTTAATTTTATGTCCAAAATGTATTTTAAAATATATAAATTTTTCACACATAAGTATGTATAGACATGAATTAATTATTTAAAAGAATTCCATAAATATTAATTAAAATAAATTACTTATGATTAATTATCAATGAATTAATGAATTAAATTTTATGAACTTCTTCTAACATTATGTGATTGACCTAACCCTTGTGATTTTTTCTATAATTAATATATTTACAATTTTTTTACTAAAAAATTTCATTCTTCATTGAGAATAATTTATATATGTATTTTAATTTTTTTAATGGGATTAGCTAAAAAGGGGAGACCTGATATTTTTTTCATAAATTAAAATTGAAACGTGGGTATCAAATGGGGTAATGTAGAATAGGGTGATCCCATGTCTTGAATGTGATGTCATACTCAAAATGATAATGAAAATGGCCTCATTGGTATCTTATAGTCTTATAAATATCATTTTTATCCATAATAGATTTTATTTTCAAATAATTTTTAATTCAGAAACCCAAATCATATTTGAACGTTTTTTTGGAAATTTACCTATTTCTGGAAAAAATAAATTCTTGAATTCTTTTCATGAATTATTTCTTTGTTTTTAAAACTCAATAATTATATTTTATGTTGGAACTAAATATTATATATTTGGTATAATGTATTTTGAATGAGTTTTTAAATAAGTAGTATAATGAAATATTTCAACAGTTTTAAAACCCCACTAGAGAAATTTATTGTTCTCACTAGTTTTTTTAAAAAAAAAATTAAATGATAGTTAGTAGTTAAAATATAATTTTTTAAGAATATATTACAAGAAAAACAAATAAATATTTTACTTTACAAATAATGTAATCTCTAAAATTTTTAATGAATGTTCCTAATTATTTAAAAAATAAATGATAAAATATCTTCGGGGTCATATAGTACTATATATTTTTTTCAATTACATTTCATAAAAAAATATAAGAATTTATTAACAAATAATATAAATGTGTAGGTCTTAGGTCCCTCATCTTTTTAATTTAGTGATGGTTTGGAAAGCAATGTAGATTATTAATTTTAAATAGGTTATGTATTCCAACATTTTATGAAATTCTTTGTAAATATTTCATATCAAACACAAATTGATGGTGGGAGAAAACAACACTTCCAACCCTTCCAGATGAGATTAATGAAAATACAACTCTCATTTCATGCTTAGATGACTTTGAGAATGATATAAATAATTAAATTAGGTTATATGACCTATAAGATGTATCCATAACACCATCAATACCACGATTCATTCAATTTTGTGGATTTTTTAATGAAAATTTTGTATAATAAAATTCATCACTATACAAAATTAGGAATATACCATGAGTGTATTTTAAAATTATTCACATTCTCAAACCAATATGTAATACTTTTTGATATTAATAATGTACTTGAGGGGTGTGACCACAACACATCCTACATATATCAAATTTTATCATTTATTATTTATGGAAGTATGAAATTTGTTTTTGACTATTATAATATGATTCAGTAAGACTATTTTATATAAACCAAATTCAAAATAAAATTTTAAAATATATACTCTTAATACATATTTTTTAACTTTTTATTAGTGTTTACATCAATTTATCCCAAATTTCACATTTTCTATATGGGATGGAGAAAGATGAATATATAAATTCCCCAAACTGTCTAATTTATATAGAATAACCCCTTATTTTTGTGAGATATATTAGAATTGGAGACAATGAAAAGGGTATGAATTATTTATAAAAAATTAATACAATTTTATAAATAAGAGATATTAATAATGTAAATCTTTTAGTATCATTTTATTTAAAGAGATATTATTGGAAAGAGAAGAATTAAGGGTTGTGCACAAAATAATTAAGAGGGAAGAATTCCTTTAAGGGGGGTGGGGTGATTGTAACATCCCATTACATTAATGAATCATATTTTCTAAATAAATTATACACTATAATGAGCCTTAAAAATATAATTCCTGATCTCAAAAAAATTATTAAAAAAATATACCGGCAGATTCATTGATTCCTGAAAACATATTAATATTTAATTACTATTCAACTATTTAACAAAACATATAACTATAATCATAATTACAAGATATATTAATATAAAAATCATAAGAACTCCTAGAATACATCCCACCTCATAGGGGTAATTCATGAGTTGAAAAAAATGATGAAAATTAGAATGAACACAAAATGAGGAAGAGAGAACTATCCATTTAAGAGGGAGAAACTGAATACATAGAATTTGATTTATTTAAAATATGTATTAGGTTGGGTATTTTTCTGATTAAAATAAGAAAATTTAATGAAAATATATAGAAAATATTTTATTATTGAAAAATGAATCAATATAAAATAAATATAAGCTTATGTTTAATGTAATTATTATTTGGAAGTTGAAAATTAAAATTATTTTTGTGATAAAAATTAAAAATAAATATTATTAGTGAATGTAGATAGTAACATTAAAATAAATAAAATATTATTTCATAAATGAGAAATTTTACTAAAATAGATACATTATACATTTTTAAATTGGACAATATCATGTAAATAATTTGATTCAAAATATTCAAACCTATATAATATCTCGTACCAATACCCTAATTTTGAAGAGGGAAAGCAAGTCAACCATCCATTATCTTCTGTAGAACAGGCATACGAGAGTTCCTACATGATAGTCATAATTCACAAAGAGAGTCTAGTGGTGCCACCATGCAAGGAAGCATAGTGGAGGAAGATCAGACATGGGTCAGTTCATAAAGAGGGGGATTGGGTGAAAATTTTGTTAGAAAAACATTCTTAGTATTAGGGACCATTTTCTACATATCCAATCACTATATTTCATTTTTATTCAATGTGGGATTCAAAGAGGCAGGAACTTTTAACATGTTAATTGTTCATTATATTATGTCACCTTCCAGATAAAATTCAAATGAGAGGTGTTGGGAAAAAATCCCTCATGGTAACATTGAAGTATTTTTGGGTTGATTGTGTTTGTTGACAAAGAAGTTTTTCATGGATATTTGTCGAATTCCCGAGAATTTGTTGACAATCCTTGTTGACAAAGAATAATGAAAAAGGAAAGGAAGATCTGGAGGCGGTACAAAAAGAGTAGTATAAGGTGGTTCCGTTTCCAGGTGTTTGCCAAATTTTTGGGGTCTAAAATTTGGAGTTTGGTGAGCATCGCGAAAATAGGATTTCCATGAAGATCATAATTTCATATGGAAAAGGCATGAATTTCGCGAAGATAGGATTCATGGATTGGAAATCATGAAGACCAGAAGAATGAAGGCGGTGAGTCTTCGCGATTACGTCAAGCTTCGTGAATGGAAGAGGCTGAAGCGCATCACGGTGGAGAAGGGCACTGCGAGAGAGATTCACAGCGAAGGCGCAAAGGAATGTTGGGCTTTGCGAGGGAGCTTCGTGGCGAAGTCGTGAAGGTATGTTGACGGTGATTCTTCACGATTATTTCAAGCTTCGCGAATGGAAAATTGCCGTGGTGCTTTGCAATTTGGACAGAATTCCGGAGGAATCTTTGGAGCTTCGCAATTTGCAATGATGTGGCGTTGACTTCGCGCAGAAAGGTCGAGGGTCGGTGGAATTTCCTATAAATAGAGGTCGACCCCCTCGAGAGAAGAAGAGATATTTTTTCAGAGAAGATCATTTTCTCTCGATTTGCGACGGTAGTTCGCGGAGCTAGTGTGCTTCGCGAAAGAGGAGCTTCGCGGTAGCTATTGTAGCACCACAAAAGTGGTATGCTCCGCGTTGGCTCAGTGACCTTCGCGAGAGAAGTTTCTTTCCAATGATTTGAGCTTCGAGGGATTTCTTCGCGAGTGAGATTCGCGAGAGAGCTTCGCGAAAAGGCAAGAGCTTCGCGAAGGCTTGTCTGAGCTTCGTGAAATTGGGAGCCTCGCATTGTAGGGTGATTTGCGAAGGTGTTTCCAAAAGGAATTGCCCAGTGTTCCGAGGCAAAGAGGTATTCATCTACTGATGAAAGGTGAACTTCAACAGAGAATCTACATACAGAGAAAGATGCATTCCATAATGGAAATGAAGAGACCTACAGGTCTATAAACTGTGATTGGATTCCCTTCCAAGAGTAGTGAGCTTAGGAAGAGGAAGAAGGTGATCCTCCCCACTGGCAGTGAGCCATAGAGAGAGAAACAGGGAGTGACCCTTGGGAAAACAGTGAGCTAACCCTAAACATTGTATAGGCAGTGAGCCTGGGCATAGAAGTGATCTAGCCCGAACATTGTAATCCATAGCTAGTGAAGTCTAGTAGAATTTGATACGAACCGGAAACCTGTCGGTGTATGCTCCTTGGACGTAGCCCTTAGCGGTGAACCAAGTAAAATTGCTGTGTCCTGTGCTTACTTTACTTTCTGTTTATATTGTGCAGCAGGAACGGAAGAGAAGAGTGTTTTGCTTAGCAGTGAAACAAGATCAGAACAGGCTTTAATTTTTAATTAGTCATACACTTATTCACCCCCCCCCTCTCAGGGTATTCTGCCTAGTGGACCTAACAAGTGGTATCACAGCGAAAGGTTGACAGTTGTTCTTCTCTCGATGGAGGTCACTAATCATAGAGGGATTCCGATCTTCGACAGATGTAATTTTCAGATATGGAAGAATCGAATGCAACACTATTTTCGATCTTTAGTAATGGATGTGTTTTCAGCAGCTATGCATGGTATCACAGCTGATATTACTAGTGGTGCATTATCAGAAGCTGAGCACAAAGAGTTTGATGTTGATTCCAAAGCAATCAACACCTTAGGGGGATCCCTCTCTAATCCCATATATACAAAGGCGATGTTATGAAAAACGTTACATGCCATGTGGGAAAAGCTTTTGAATATCTATGAAGGGGATACAAAAGTCAGAGGGGAAAAGCTGCAAGTGTTGTGGAACAAGTATGAAGATCTGAGGATAAACCCGAATGAGTCTGTTGATGCATTCTTTGACAGGGTAAATGTTGTGGTAGAAGACATGCGGGGTCTTGGAGAAATTATCGAAGATATAAAAATTGTGAAGCGCATCTTGAGAAAGCTTCCACCTCGGTTCAATCCGAAAGTTTCTGTTTTGGAAGATAATGATCCGGAAGAGCTGACATTGGATAACCTACACATCACTCTCGTTGCATATGAAATGAGAAATGATGAGAACGATGTTGTGGAAAAGGGGAAATCCAAAGAGGTGGAAATTAAGGTCATGAAGAGGCTCATTATTGAATATTCTCAGGAGGAAGAAGATGCAGATGAGGTGATGTCATTCCTTTCTTCAAATCTGCAAAGAGGAAAAGGAATGTTTAAAGGGAAACTTCCACTAGCATGCTTCCGATGCGGAAAGGTTGGTCATCTTGCTGCAAGATGCCCCAACAAGTTTCAAGAAGAAAGCGTTGAAGATGAAGATGAGATTCCCATGAAAAAATCTACAGCCTATGTGAAAGGGAAGAAGCAGTTCAAGAGAAATTTCTTTAAAAAGAAGAATATTCCTTCACAAGAAATAGAAAGTTCAGCTGAGTCTGAGGGTAAAGAAGTTGAAAAGATAGAATACTGCAGAGATCATGGACAAAATGCGATGGTGGTTGTTTCCAGTGGTGCTTTTGAAAAGAAAGAAACCGAAACTGATGAAGAAGAAGAATAAATTGAAGGGAGAGTTGACATGGAAGATGAATTAGAAGCAGCTCTTGAAGAGATTGCTGTTTGGCAAGAAAAAACAAAGAAAAACAACAAAATAGTACGTGATGCCAAACTCTACATGCAACAACAAGAAGAAGATAAGTCTGAGCTTGAGAAAGAAATTGAAAATCTTAAGTCTTCCAGGGCAGAGCGCACAGAAAAGTTTGATGAGCATAAGCTCATGATTGAAGAGCAGAAAAGGGAGATTGATTGCTTGAGTCGAAAAGTGAAAGATCACGTCAAGCGTATTGAAGAGCTTGAAGAGGAAGTTGTCGGTCTGCAGAGAAAAGTTACAGACCAGGAAAAACCTTTGAATCCCAACACATTCTTGGGAAACCAGGTCGTTACAAAGACTGAAAAGAAGAAAGAAGAGCCTAGTTGTTCAGCAGGAAAGAAGCAACAATTGAACTCAGAAGTTAAGGTTGATTCATGGCTTAATCAGAAACAAAAATCTGTGGTAGTTGAAGTTAGACTGCAAGCACCTGTCCTGAGATTGAAAGTGGATTTGAGCACAAAGCAGAATCAGAACACTCAGAGATCCCAAGGGGAAACTCGTAGTGCTGAAGTAACACGAAGGAATGCACCTTATATCAGGTGTTATTGTTGTGTAAAGATGGGACATTCACAGTATGTGTGTTCCATATCGAAGGGAACTAGAACAAAGATGGTATCCAAACAGAGAATGGTTTTCCAGAACTTATTTTGAAGGACAATGTTTTTGGTGTGGAGGATTTGGACACATGGCTAGGTACTGCACTTCGACCATTCAGAAAAATGTGTCAAAGCAGAATCAAAATGTTTGCATGCAGCAGATCAGTAAACCGAAAAGTGAGTTAAAAGTTCAGAACAGATATGCTGTTTTGAAAGATGAAGCTGGTCCATCATATTCTGAGAAAGAACAGAAGCCTCAATCCATGCCGAGTATGAAAGAAAAAGTATGGAGCAAGAAGAAGAAAATTGAGAAGGTCGTAGTTGCTGTAATTGCCCTTAAAGCATCAAATCGTTCTGGTGTGTGGATCCTTGATAGTGGTTACAGGCATAAAATATGACAAAGAAGGATTTGTCAAATTTGGAAATGATGAAGGCCTGAAGACTGTTGGCTCAGGAAAATCTATGTTTGGGGGAAAAGAAATGAGACATGCGGATGTCTTGGTGGTAGAGGGTCTCAGTCATAATTTCCTTAGTGTCAGTCAACTATGCGACCCTGGGCACTCTATCCTAATTACCAAGAAGATGGGTATTGTTAAAGGAAAAGATGGAGTAGTCATTATACAGGGAAAACGAACAAAGGGGAATCTTTACCTGGTAGGTGGAGAAGAAGATTCATGCCTTTTATCCAGAGAAGAAGAAAATCAGCTGTGGCATAAGCGACTTGGTCATCTATGTCAATCATATATGGAAGATCTGGTAAAGTTTGATGCTGCTAGAGACCTTCCCAAACTATCACGTGATCGCACTCATACGTGTGATGCTTGTCAACAAGGGAAGATAATCAAGACCACATACAGGCCAAAGGAACAAAAAGCAACTGGAGTGCTCGAATTGGTGCATGCTGATGTATTGGACCTATCTCACCACGAGCTATAGATGGGCAAAGGCCCTATGTTCTTTTAATTGATGACTATAGCAGAATGGCATGGGTATTCATCATTACCCATAAGACAGAGGTGTTCGGTTTCATAAAGCAGTACAGGAGGGAATCGGAAAAGATGCTTCGGTAGAAAATTCTGATGTTTCGTACTGATAACAGTAAGGGATTTACAAACAGTCAGGTTGAAAAATATCTCGAGAAACATGGTATAAGGCATCAAGTTTCATCATTAAGAACTCCCCAACAGAATGGAGTGTTTGAAAGGAGAAATCGGATCATCAACAACATGGCCAGAACAATGCTTATTGATAAGAACCTACCAGGGAAATTTTGGAAGGAAACAGTTTTGACATCAGTCTATGTTTCAAACAGGTCCCTGTTATGTCTGAAGCAAGGGAAGACTTCGTATGAACTGTGGTACAGAAAGAAGCCAACGTTCAAATACATTCGAATCTTCGGAAGTAAGTGTCTCATTCGCAACAAATAACATCATAGGAAGTTTGAGGCATGAGGAGATGAAGGGATATTCCTTGGCTATTCAGGGAAAAGAAAAGAATATAAATGCTTCAACAAGAGGTTGGGAAAACTTGTTGAGAGCAATGATGTCACTATAGTAAAAAATAAACAGACTGCTCAACTACCTAGTGAACAGTTTTTGGATGAAAGTGATGATGAGGTAAGCAACATAGGGGGAGTAGAAGTGGCAGAGGCTGACTCAGAAGAAGATACTGATGATGAACAAGAAAGTGTCAAGTCTGTATCTGCGAGGAAGCCAAAGAGTCGAGCTGAAATTGATAGGCAAAATATCATTGGTGATCAGACAGCTCCAGTTTAGACTCGAAGAATGAAATCATTATAGAAAACATCGGTTTTATCTCAGGTGGAGCCGAAATGTTTTTTCTGATGCAGACTGGGCCGGTTCAGCGGATGATAGGAAATCAACGTCATGTGGTTCTTTCTATCTTGGTGGATTGTGTATTTCTTGGCTTAGTAAGAAGCAAGATTGCATGTCTTTGAGCACCACAGAAGCTGAGTATATTGCGGCCACTGAATCCTACACACAGTTATTGTGGATGAAGCAGCAGCTTGAAGATATGGGATTTGAAGTGAAGTCTACGATCGGAATCCAGTGCGACAACTCAAGTGCTATAAATCTCAGAAAAAATCCATTCCATCACTCAAGGACAAAGCACATTGAGATAAAGAATCATTTTATCAAGGAGAAAGTTGAGCAGGGAATCATGAAGTTGGAGTATGTGCCTACATAGCTACAGGTTGCAGACATTCTGACAAAGGCCTTACCCACGGCAGCATTTGAAAGGCATCGACTGGCTTTGGGAGTTCAGTCGATTCCCCGCACTTGACATAGAGTGGATGTGGGACCCCCCTATCCCCGAGGTATGATGTGTTTTTCCCTAATGTGCTGATATATGTTCTCTACTATGTTACAGACTACAAAGGGGTGACCTTTGGGTTCGTTGACAAAGGGGGAGAAAATAGTGATTGTTAAAGGGGGAGACAATGTGGAGATTTGACAAATCATGAATGATACGGGGAGAAGCTGACCAGTGGAGCATCCAGATAGGGGGAGAAATGAGAAAGGGGGAGAGTATGAAATCTGATGATGCTAGAAGTGATCGATCAAAGCATAGAAATCACGACAGCTGAGGATCGTGATAAAAGCAGAACAGTAGTGTTGGAATGGTGTGAGATGTTGTCCAGCTATCACCAATTGGTATCAGTGTGGTTCAACAATTGGTATCATGGTGGAATCAACAACTGGGGTCTGACATGAAGTGATTTATTGATGAACTTTTCATACTACTATTGTTTCTCACGCCGAGCATTGCTCATGTGGGCTTAGATTACGTGTTAAGTGAATCCTTGAATGCTATCATAATCGCAAGAGGCGAATGGTGGTAGTGGCTGGAAGAAGACTCAGTGTGGTATCAAAGTGCAGAAAATCATTATCAGCAGAGTTGTGAAGAGTTGTCAACAAACCCAAAGGGGGAGATTGTTGGGAAAAAATCCCTCAAGGTAACATTGAAGTATTTTTGGGTTGATTGTGTTTGTTGACAAAGAAGGTTTTCATGGATATTTGTCGAATTCCCGAGAATTTTTTGACAATCCTTGTTGAAAAAGAATGATGACAAAGGAATGGAAGATCTGGAGGCGGTACAAAAAGAGCAGTACAAGGTGGCGCCGTTTCCAGGTGTTTGCCAAATTTTTGGGATCCAAAATTTTGAGTTTGGTGAGCATTGCGAAAATAGGATTTCCATGAAGATCATAATTTCATATGGCAAAGGCATGAATTTCGCGAAGATAGGATTCATGGTTTGGAAATCGTGAAGACCAGAAGAATGGAGGCGGTGAGTCTTCGCGGATACGTCAAGCTTCGCGAATGACAGAGGCTGAAGCGCATCGTGGCGGAGAAGGGAATTGCGAGAGAGCTTCACGGCGAAGGCGCGAAGGAATGTTGGTCTTTGCGAGGGAGCTTTTCGGCGAACTCACGATGGTATGTTGACAGTGATTCTTCGCGATTACGTCAAGCTTCGCGAATGGAAAATTGCCGTGGTGCTTCGCGATTTGGATAGAATTCTAGCAAAAACTTTGGAGCTTCATGATTTTCAATGACGTGGCGTTGACTTCACGCGGAAAGGTCGAGGGTCGGTGGAATCGCCTATAAATAGAGGCCGACCCCCTTGAGAGAAGAAGATAGATTTTTTCAGAGAAGATCAATTGCTCTCGATTTGCGAAGGTAGTTCGCGGAGCCAGTGTGCTTCGCGAAAGAGGAGCTTCGCGGCGGCTATTGTAGCTCCGCAAAATTGGTGTGCTCTGCGTTGGCTCAGTGAGCTTCATGAGAGAAGTTGCTTTGCAATGAGTTGAGATTCGCGGGAGTTCTTCGTGAGTGAGATTTGCGAGAGATCTTCGCAAAAAGGCAGGAGCTTCGCGAAGGCTTGTTTGAGCATCGCGAAATTGGGAGCCTCGCATTGTAGGGTGCTTTGCGAAGGTGTTTCCAAAATGAATTGCCCAGTGTTCAGAGGCAAAGAGGTATTCATCTACTGATGAAAGTTAAACTTCAACAGAGCATCTACATACAGAGAAATATTCATTCCTTAATGGAAATGAAGAGACCTACAGGTCTATAAACTGTGATTGTATTCCCTTCTAAGAGCAGTGAGCTTAGGAAGAGGAAGAAGGTGATCCTTTCCACCGGCAGTGAGCCAGAGAGAGAGAAACAGGGAGTGACCCTTGGGAAAGCAGTGAGCTGACCCTAAACTTTGTATAGGAAGTGAGCCTGGGAATAGAAGTGATCTAGCCTGAACATTGTAATCCATAGCTAGTGAAGTCTAGTGGAATTTGATACGAACCGGCAACCTGTCGGCGTATGCTCCTTGGACGTATCCCTTAGCGGTGAACCAAGTAAAATTGATGTGTCATGTTCTTTCTTTACTTTCTATTTATATTGTGCTATAGGAAAGGGAGAGAAGAGTGTTTTGCTTAACAGCGAAACAAGATCAGAACGGGCTTTAATTTTTAATTAGTCATACCCTGATTCACCCCCCTCTCAGGGTATTCAGCCTAGTGGACCTAACAAGTGGTTCTATCAATTCATGTAAAATCATCTTCCAACAACGATAATATAAGCACCCTAAATTTATTTTTACTT
Organism: Viscum album; assembly: GCA_963277665.1. Classification (NCBI taxonomy): domain Eukaryota; kingdom Viridiplantae; phylum Streptophyta; class Magnoliopsida; order Santalales; family Viscaceae; genus Viscum; species Viscum album. The sequence continues at coordinate 554,873,535 of OY728146.1, forward strand.
CATATAGATGACATTGTATCTATCTTTAATAAATTCATTTATGAGCTCGATATTATTATATATCCAATGCTTTCATCTCATCCTTCAAATTTAATTAGAATGACATATAAAATATGTATAATTACTAACATTCCAATTTTAGGATATTTATAGGTTTTTGTGGTATTAAATATTTTAGTTATGTCATCTTCCATGATTTATAATATTATCACTGACAAGATAGAAAAAATATATTTATATTCAATAACATTTGAACAGGAAGACTCACCTATCTCTTTCAGAAAAACTTTTTTCATTTTTGTTTTCAATAAATAAATGATTTACAAACATATATGATTATAAATATTATATAATATTATTTTTAGTTTTAGAATCAGATGAATTATACATCCTTCATCGACTAGGTTATTCATGTTTTATATGAAATTAATATACAACATAAAAAATAATTTCCATTGAGATATTTATATTATGATACTTGGAAGGATAATATGGATTCTTCAATCACCATATTATTCAAAATAATTTTTTTGGGATAATATATTCAATGTTATATACTTTTTTTCAATCTTTTTTAAAGTGTTTGAAAAATAAATACTCTATAATTCCCTCAAATCATACACCATAAGAACTAGAGCATTAGTCCCCAATATATATATCTTCTTATCATATCATATGTTCAATGTTTCCAACTGTCAAAAGTAATATTCCATACTTGTTATTTGTAAATAATTATGATTCAGGATTGCTTTTCAATAGAATATATTGTTTTTGAATTAAAAATTATATTTAATAGAGTTATTTTTTCAATTTTATATTCATATAGGGGTAAATTATTTTATTTAATGTCATTAATTTGTTAAAAAATACCATTTGTAAAAATATAATTTTCTGTGTATGATAATACTGTTTCCAAATTATATTAAACAATTTATTCTTGCTATTTTGTATCTTCAAGTTATATATCATGGTTTTAAAGGTTTTATGTATTGAATATACAATAATTTGATGTGAAATTTTTCATTAAACATATATGAATATTGCACACATAAGAAGTTATTTCTTTGAAAAATATATATCAAAACTATTCCATGAAAATTATTTGTATGTAATTGTCTTATCATTAATTTCCATGGTGGTTATGAATTATATTTAATAATTTCTTCTGAAATTATGGATATCTAAAAACCCTTAGGATGTATTTTAAAATGTATCATTATCTAAATATTTCATGTATTTATAATTATTTTCTCATTGGAAAATACTATATGTATTCAATAGAATGATATTGTAGGGTCTATATATGAGAATGATATACCTGATAAGAAAATATTTAGTGATGTAGTACTCTACTCATTGGTATCAAATCATCTAATGATGAATATGGTGATCCCACAACCACAACAGGATGTTTCCTAATTGTGATACTACTCTTGGCCTCATAGACATAATATGGAATTCCAAATATCAGTTTAATATAAAAATTATCTTATTAATAATGTATTTTAAATAAAATAAACAAATAATATTTAATGGTATTTTGTTTTGAAAATTATCTAGGTAATTTATGAATGAGTTTCATCAAAGGTTTTGAGCACCAAATTCCACATGGGTCCACTATGTTCATCTTCAATAAATGGATGGTACAATTTGTTTTAAAGAAATATGAGGAGAATCCCAAGTTCAGTTCATGAAAAATATAAGGGGTTCACACAAGATAAAAATCACCATGAAAGGATCTTGCACGCACAATGTGGTATAGGTTTCTCCTTTTCCACAAAGGCATGGAGAATCAGACATGGAAGGCATGCATAATATGTTTTCATTACATCCAAGAACTGGTCCCTTGTATAAGGAAATAGAATGTACAATATGATGTCAAATTGGCTTTTATGCTCTTTTCATGGCTTTCCTTCATTTGAAACATCTTCCATGTGGCTAATCATACATGTTGTTGACAATTATTTTACATATATATTGAAGGGAAACCCCTCCTTCAAGGGGATATTCTAGAAGTCAAACTATTGCACTGTTTCACATAGGAATATTATATGACATTTAAAATTCAATGAACTCCACAAGTTACAGGATCCAATAAGACACGTCCCTTATGGTTCCCCATTGTGAGGGCCCACACTGTCATAACTATCACCCAAAAAATTGTATTCCATGTTAGTTACGTGAAAATGTATTCTCTTACATGTAAACCGTGTTTTGTGTGCAACCCAATCTTGTTCTGAACCTATATTTTTTTAAATTGACACCCAATCATTCATTAATCACCTATTTGATTTTCCATGTGCTGACTTTACCCAAAATCACTATGTTCAAGCCCATCCATTTTGCAACACAGATGTATTTCTTCCACCTCTCGATGTGACCCTCTAGTATTTCGCGTAGTGATTTATTGTTCCTTCACATGATTTTTTCCTATTGAGTTGTCCTACCACTTTCATTTTGTTATAGGAAAGCTATTCATCCAATATTTTTAGAATATGTATCCTAACATGGACTCCCCTATTGAAAAACCCTATACACCATTATATATTGGCATTTATGATTCCTTCTCTTTCCCAAGGGTTGGTGGGAAAAATATCTATAAGTCATAGGGGTATGACGTGAATTACCCTCTTCCGTGTTACATGAAATAAATCTTTCTAGAACTATAATCCACAACCCATTGTGTCAACCTACAGTATCCCCCAATGCAATTCCCATTGTGCGCTAGGACTTGATAATTTTCAATACCCACTCATCTACAGGGGATTGATATATTCCTCAAAAGTAATTACATCCTTCTCACATAGAATTAGATCTTCACATGGAAGCTTCTATGTTTAATCCCCAAACATCTCTCATTGATGTATGTTTTGTGATGAAACTGTCTTTTCCTATGGTAACTCATGTTTCACACCCCAATTGTGACTGATGTGTGATTAGAGGTTAGTAGTAACCATTAAACCTTTTTTCACCCCCATCGGGCATCCCACCTAGAGTAAGAACGATTTACACCTTAATGATATACTTTTATGTGTAGTCCACACATTCTTTCTGGACTATGTTGATGTAGATTCACAACAAACTGGGATACATAGGAAGAATCCTTGAGGGTGAATCCATTTATTCACATTCATCTTCATCCCCTATGGATGATATCTCTTGTAAGATCATTCCCCTTACCTATGAGACATTATCTATTCTAGGACAACATGGAAGGTTTCTTGTATAATCCCAACACCCTATACTACATTGTCATCCCTCTTAGAGTAAGACCACTCTCAATCCATTTTGGATTCGCCAATGTGTAAGACACAAAAAATCCAATGGGCCACCCCTATGCATAAACATCATCCACATTCATTAACATGACTATGATTCCTCCTTAGTATATGTATCAACACCTAGACTAAAATTATAGGGACATTCATTCCCAACCATTGTGGATATATAGGAAGCCTCCATGATTTTCAATATCAACACATATAATAATTCATCCACTCCTTCCATTCCACCAAAAAACATCATCCATGACCATCCTAATTCTTACCTAGGCCTCCATATCCTGGAAAAATACTGTCAATGATCTGGGATTTTCATACACATAAGCCTCAACCACATCATCGCATCTCCTAGAAGCACCCATGCAACTAACTGTCCATAAGCCCAAAACAATTCATTAACCAAAAAATAGAAATTATCTTATTAAGGAAAGATACAAATTTGTATTCCCCAAAACATAACTTCTCAAACTCGTTTGTTATAAATCCATGTAATCTACAAAGGTTACATTGGACGCCACCATGAGGTTTAATCCCAATTAATAGAAAACCTTGGTACCCCCTCGCTCATCCACCTACATCAATGTCCAGATCTTCATACACGGTGTGACACCTTCTATTTATGATACAAAACATCTAGGATCCATACCTATAAGTGATTTTACCCATCCATCTGGTAAACATTTCTGGTGTTTCTTCCTAGTGATGTGCTTCATAGATCTACATTGACAGGGTGTTCTAGTCATTATCACTCCACTCCGAAAGATGATTAACTCACGCCCTTCCCCATGATAATCTTGATATTCTTATGGGAAGCCTCAAAATGAATCCATAACAAATATGATACCTTATTATCAATGTGGTATTCCTTAGGTTCTGTTTCCTTGAGAAGACGTCTCATGAAGAATAATGCATGTGACTAATGTTCTATTATCTCGACATACCAGGGATTTCCAATGTGAATACTCTCATGAACAAAGGTTATAGACCCATAAAGACATAATATATTTCCCATATATAATCCATTTAGTAATCTGATTTCCACAATGAGATGTAACTAGTTTTTATTTTCACTAACATGTCATAATCTATGAGGGGGACTCAGAATAGGCGATGAGTTCCAAGGATAAATCAGTTGAAGGAGGAACAAAAATCCCATCAACCTATTTAGATTAAGGAGAAGACATATATGATAAAGTGATAAATGTCACTAGCCTTGGGAAAGTGGGTATGTGGGGTATAATATTGTCATCATTGAAAAAAAACATGAATGGGGGACACACCCTGACAAAACCATCATAAACTGAAAGGGTGAACCCAACATGAAATTTTATCCTCAAAAAGAATATTATTAATGTTTGAGACATCCATATATAATAATATCATCATATCAAGATGTATAGTTCCATGTTCCACATTGAAAATATTGGCTCTATTGTTCCAATCAGAAAAGATTGGTTGAGTTAATCATTTGTCATTTTGGCCATCGCATCATTATAATGGATCTATTTCTCTATTCATAGATGATTAGATGATTCTTGGGAATTGGGAAATGATTTAATTATATCCATACCGTGATTTAAATCTCTCTATTTTTTAGGAAACATGCTATATGAAATCAATCAAACCCACACATTATGCAGGGGAAGGGGAAACAACCACACGATGATCCCACACAACACCACGAAGAACATGGCTTTAGCAATGACCCCAGCTACAAATTTACCTCAACAATTAAAACCCACATAAATCAATTAGTGTTTGGTGATCAATTCCATTTTATATAAGTATGAGTAGGAGGGTTTCAATAATACATTGGACATGGATTGCAAGGACCTGGAGGCATCTATGCCTCATCAATGATGCTGCCCCAATAGGTCCCACAGGGAGTCATCGCTCTCCACTCTTACTACCAACCACATTTAGATCCTCTCCGACAATATGTTATTATGAATAAATACCATAAATATATTTTATTTGGGATTCATGGGTCACACCCACAATATACATTGTCCAAAAGTATCCTAAAAGGGCCCCCACTAGGCCTTATTAGCACGACCAACAAGCACTCCATCATAATGATGAACATGTAGTCTACACCCCTTCTCTTCCAACCCCAGTTCGAATGACCCGACCCCAATCTTGGGACTAGGATCATATATATTCCCATCATGGGGAATCTTCTTAATGGGATTATTTTGACCATTCCCCAACTGGTTCATTCCACAATATCCCTTCCACAGCATAGTAGGGACTCATTAGTGCCCAATCAGAAGCCATACTTTTGTCGACTCATATGTTGGTCAGGTTGACTATTTGAATCACAAGAACAACTGAAAATCATCTTAGGACAACATGTGATGATTATATATTGTACAAATCACCACCCATATAACCTCTTTGACCAGAGTGGAGGTCCTTCCCACTCTCGGACCCAACGTGGTGGTCTCCACTTGTTCCCATCATTGGTAAAAGTGGGGGTCCTCCCCACTTTATCGACATCCATCACAAAGGACATCTCAGTACCTATGGATCCATATTTGGTGTCCCTCTTCATGTCCTAAACCTTTAACATGAACATCCTCCTTATACTACTCTCAACTCAATCATAGAACCACCCTACAGAAGACTTGACCAATGAAATGTCTCTCCTCACATCATCACCGGTTGTTACGGAAGTCCTCCCCATACAATATCTAACAAGAATTGAGGTCCCCCCTTCTCAAAACCATCAATATGGGTGTCCTCATATTGGTTAAACCAACTAAATTGAAGGTCTTCCATCCTCCAACAATTATCCAAGTGTATTCCCTCCCCACATCATGGACAATCAGCATGAAAATCCTCCCCATGAAATCACTACCAAGAAACACTGATGTCATCTTGGTTCTATATAAATCTAACCTATAAGTCCTCCCTATGTTTCCATCAGCGGATGTGAAGGTCCTCAATTCCTAGCACTCACCACCATAGAGTTCCTCCCCATGTCTCCAGCATGAAAAATAGAGGTCCTCCCTATAGACATGTGTCTCAATATGTTGGTCCTCCACTTTTCCCAATTGACAAATGTGAGGTCCCTCCTTTAATTCCCTCTCATCAATGTTGAGGTTCTCCTTGGTACATTAACAACCACCAATGCGAAGGTCCTCCTCCCACTTCACATAAATAGTAAATCGGGCCTATATACATGAGTAATGAATGATTTATTGGACTTCTATATATCTATAAAAATCAATTTGGAGGTCCGACGAATGAAATAATCCCACCACTATATGGTCATCCTCATGATGAAAAAGTTCCCCTCCTAAAAGAACCATTATAGGGTTGAATGGTGATCTTTCCGTGCTAAAGGAAAAACTCTAGAAAGTGATATGTTATTGTAAATTGTATTCACTTATATGATTCTAAATTTTCATTAGACTCAATGATGAATATTCACCCCCATTTTTATGCATTAGTGTCTATGGAAGTACCCAGATATGTCTAATTTTTCATCTCGTAAGGTTAAGTTCAGAATATCCCTGAATCACTTCACATGTATATTCAAAAGGAGGAATGGGATCCCTTCTAGAGACCTATTGTGAAATGATACTTGTAATCACCAGAATAATTCCCCACCTCTACATGAGATCATAGAAAATATTTGTAAAGACCCGTAAATTTCAAGGAAATATTTTTTTTAATTTTCTTTGGAATTTTACAAGAACGCAGTTTCTGATGGCACCTGATTCCGAGGCCCGGTGAGCCCGGAATCATTTTCCGAAGTTTTGGCTCGGGTACGTTCAGTGAACGGACGAGCGGGTTTTTCTATCTTTTGAACCGGTGCCCAGAATCGAATTATGAGGGCACCGATGAAATCACAGCGCCGGGTTTTTCCTAGAAACGCATCTTCCGTGGTTTCGTTTGCTCAGGTGTGGTTTTTAAATTTTGGGACTTAAGGTTAAGAAATAAAATAAAGTTGTTACGACAACTTTATTTTTATTTCACTTGAAGCCACTTGAAAGCCACATTAAGCTGGTTAAGCTTAGTTGAAGCGGATAGGGTGCAACTGAAATATCCTATCCTCTTGATAGGATATTTGTGGGTGGGGCCCGCACGAGCCCCGCCGTTTCTTCCGCTAAGTAACGCACCCGCGAAAACCCGTCAAAGAAACTGAAAGTCAACTGACGCGGTTTCTTAGTTTCTTAACAGACCATTAAATTGGGCTGTTTCTTTCATCCAATTAATTGGGCGGTTTCTTTGATAAATTAATTCTTGGAATTAATTGTTCGTTTCTTTTTTTTTAATCGTTGCTTGTGCGTTAATAAAATAAGATTACTCTTATTTTATTTTGGGTGGAAGCTTGTGGCGTGGGGAGAATTTGGAGGAGAGCGTTCTTCTTCGGCGAAGAACGCGAAGAACGCCGGCCTCCGGCGAAGAACGCCGAAACCGTGGAAATCAACGACGCTTCTTCCGCGACGTTTCTTCCGCGACGATCATTCCTTTCCAAGCGATGTTCTCCCTTCGGACGCACCTCGACGACAACAGAATCAACGACGTTTCTCCGGCGACGTTTCTTCCGCGGCGATCGTCCTCTTCCGCGACGAACTCGCGAGCGACAACGCTTGAGGTAGGGGTTTTCAACCTTTTTAAAGTTGTTGATCTTTCCTTCGATCTTGAAGGTTCTTTTTTTTTGTCGGCCCTTGTTTCCGAATCTTTTTATTTATTTTTTTTAAAAAGATTGTGATGGATTATCGTTCTAGAAAGGCCGATTGTTATCAATCTAATGAGAGGGGGGTCGGGCCGCACAAACATGGCCGAACCCCCCCCCCCTTTATTCTTGTTGTTTTTTGCAGATGGAGCGAGATGGCGTGGTGCCGTCGCACCACATGGGAATCGTACGACAACTATTGAGCGGCTCCATCGCGCCGCGCTGTGGAACGAAATCAAACAAGATCGAGACGCCTTCGCGCCACGCCGAGAAGTCGTTCAAGCACGCGACATCGTCGCGCCACGCCAAAGAGGCCGCAGATTAAATTAATTTTATTTTGTTCTTGAGCGCCGATTGACGGGCGACGACAAGCGAGGCCGCAAGTTAATTTTGAGGCCTCCGCAGTGAAGGTCGGGTCCCGGGATGACCGTAGGCGCAGACGGGAAGCAAATCGGACCACCGGAGCGTCTCCGGTGGCCCGCGGAAGCTGGCGGCGGCGCGGGTCGCCGGCGCGGCGGCGCCGGCGGCCGGAGGCGGCGGCACCCCGCGGGTGTCCAGGGTGGCACCCCGCGGGTGCCGCGGGGTTGTCTGGCGACACCCCGCGGGTGTCCAGGGGGGCACCCCGTGGGTGCCGCGGGGTTGTCTGGCGACACCCCGCGGGTGTCCAGGGCGGCACCCCGCGGGTGCCGCAGGGTTGTCTGGCGACACCCCGCGGGTGTCCAGGGTGGCACCCCGCGGGTGCCGCGGGGTTGTCAGGCGGCACCCCGCGGGTGTCCAGCGCGACACCCCGCGGGTGCCGCGGGGTTGTCAGGCGACACCCCGCGGGTGTATAGCGCGACACCCCGCGGGTGCCGCGGGGCTGTCAGGCGGCACCCCGCGGGTGTCCAGCGCGACACCCCGCGGGTGCCGCGGGGTTGTCAGGCCGCTCGGCCGAGCCGAGCCGGACCGGCCCTGGCCGGGCGGGGCCGGGCCAACCGGGTCGGACCCGGTTCGGGCCGACCCAGGGGGGGTCGGGCCGGGTCGGCCCGGACCCGGACCCCCCCCGTTTTCGGACCATTTCGGTCAATTTCACATATCTTGAGCTCCGGACGTCCGAATAACGTACCGTCTGCTTTGTTGAATTTCTCTCAGTGAGACGGAACTTTTGGCGTACTCTGCTCGAGGTTTGGATGCCGACGGAGTACGGTCGGGTCGGTTCGTACACGAAACCAACCGGGCCCCTGGAACGAAAAAGCCAATAACTCACAGACCGGGCGTCCGATTGACGCGCCGTCTGTTTCATTGACTTCCTTTTGATGAGACGGAACTTTTGACATACTCCGCCCGAGTTTTGGATGCAGTCGGAGTATGGCCGGATTGGATTGTACCCGAAATCCAACCTGGCCCCTGGAACGGAAAAGCTGATATCTTTTCATCCAGGACGTCCGTTCGACGAACCGTCAGCGGCGTTGGTGATTGCGTTGAGTAACGGTCCCTTTGACTATACCATATGGGAGTTCAGGGTACAGTTGTGATACGGCCGGGATTGGTTCGCACACGAAACCAACCGGACCCCTGGGACGAAAAGGCTAATAACTCACAGACCGGGCGTCCGATTGACGCGCCGTCTGTTGCGTTGAGACCCCTATGATGAGGCGGTCCTTTGAGACACTTCTTTGTGGGACTTTGTGATACTTGGAGTATCGACCAGTAGCTCGTGGAGCGGACCCTCCCGGAGACGAGCGTGCAGAGTACGGAGACCGTGTAGCCGACTGAGACCTGACGACTGCTTGACCGACTCGACTTGGAGTGAGTCGACTAGCCCAGTGGACGGAGTGCCTGGTATTTGGCGGTAGACCCACGGCGGGCGGAGCGCCTGGTAGTTGGCAGCAAACCCGCGGTACTCGACAGGAGGAGTACCTCAGTAGACTATTTGGGTGAGCGCCCGGTATTTGGCGACAGACCCTCAGCAGACGGAGCGCCCGGTAGTTGGCCGCAAACCCGCAGTACTCGACAGGAGGAGTACCTCAGCAGTCTTAGGTTAGTGAGCAGTACCTCGGAGTCGTGACAGGACCACTGTACACTCTAGAGACGGAGCTCCTCAGTAGTTACGGTTTCGATAATGAAAATCCTGGTTTGAGCTGAGTCAATGAATCTTTGCGTTTCCTCATGATTGAGATGGGTCACTTGATAGCTTAGGTATATGTATGGGCATATACCTGGGTGATGGTTATCCGTTGATTTCATGATTTTTGTGTATCCTTGTGATTGGATGGGTTACTTGATGACTTAGGTATATGTATGGGCATATACCTAAGTAGAGTCTGATGTTACTTCGTGATTGCTGTCTTTACTTTGTGGATATCCATGTTGGATTTAGTGAGACCTTAAGGGTCTCGGGGTCCCTACTGAGTAGCTTATACTCACCCCTACACGGGCTATGCCCGTACTTCGTTGTGTTGGTTGCAGACGACGGACAGCGCAGATCGCAGGTGAGGCTTGCGGAGCAGGTCGGTACCCGGAGGAGGACCACTAGGCGGACGTACCCGGAGTAGACGACAGGACCCGAGGAGTAGAGGAGCTATCTGTACCTACCCTTCAGGTAGGATCCGTTGTGGACGATCCAGGAGCTGAGCCGTCTGTACCTACCCTTCAGGTAGGAATCGAGGAGGACGACCCAGGAGCCGCTTCGTTCTTCCAGCTGCTGTTTTTCCCTTTCGAGTTGTACTTTACAGTTGGTCTTGTATTTCCGGCCCTTTTACTTTTCTTCGCTTGTGTTTACTTTTCCGCTTGCTTACTCTGTGGTGTTTGTTTGCTTTTGTAATGGCAATGCCTTCCCAGTTATCGGGATTTACGCCATTGGTGCTAGTCGCCAGCCCCTGGCCTATGGAAGGCGGGCTTGGGGTAGTCACGGCACGGGCCCCGAGGTCGGGTCGTGACAGATTGGTATCAGAGGTGGTCGGTTCTACCGCCGATTCTAATCTTTCTTTCTGTGAATCAATAGTGTTAAGGGTACCGAGTATGGTTTTCAGTTCAGGGAGTCCAGTGTTGGTGCGGGAGGCCGACGTATCCATACACCAGAACCCTGACAACTGAATTCCGACTTTGTGCACGAAAACACTGATTGCGTGTGTGTTTCCAAAGTTTAAAAATGTCAGCTCAAACCAGGTCAGCTCACCAGGTTTAATCATTTGACCGTGTTACGATGTTTCTTTCAGGATGCCTTTTCTCAGACGACCAGCTTTAGCCCAGAGGGATGTGCGTACTGACAGCCTGCCGACCGACGAGGCTTCGGTTCAAGGCCCTCTTGCAGTCGAGGCAACAGCAGAGGCACCAGCGGTACTACCATGCGTTGGGCCACCGATGCCACCAGCCCCAGCAGTAGGCGATGCACGACGCTTGAGTGCGCTGCACGAGTTCCAGCGCCAGAGGCCACCCAGGTTCAGGGGAGAGACGGACCCGCAGGCGGCTGAGGATTGGCTGGAGGCTGTGGTGGGAGTCTTCAGGCTAGTGGGGACGCCATCGAACTTTATGGCAATCTTTGCGGCTAGCCTTCTTCAGGCAGCAGCAGGCAGGTGGTGGAGCCACTTGTTCCAGTTTTGCCGTGGGATGGCCTTCTCTTGGGAAGACTTCGAGACCTCCTTCAGGTTGGAGTATGTGCCAGTAGCTCTACACCCCGAGCGTGTTCGGGAGCTGCTGCCTTTGTCGCGTGCTTCTCGATCAGAAGCCGAGTAATCTGTGGGAAGTAGACAGATAATGCAGAGGCCCAGAAAGCCCAGACCAGCAGTTGGGCGATCTCGGGTTTTAGGACCGGTGGTGGAGGGCACCCGGAGTGGGAACAGAACTAGCCGTGCAAGGAGCAGGTTTTGTTACTCATGCCGCGGAAAGGGTCATCTGGCACGTGACTGTCCGACTCCCGATCCGCAGGCTTTGGGGGAGCCACCGAGATAGAGGCAGCGACAAATGCTTGAGAAACAGTAGAACTCTTGGAGCAGGTGGATAGGAGTGGAACTAGTGGATACGTCTCTTGTACTTCTAGTTCCATGTTTGATGTTGTATTCGTGTCTTTGTATTATGAGATGCAATAATAAAGAAGACACTTATCTCTTGTGATGTTTGCCTTCCTGTCCTCTTTTGTGATGTTACTGAGTGGTCCCGGTTAAACTGTTGACTTGACCCTCACTTTCGAGATTTCAACTGGAGCAGACCCAGTGACCTCACACTGATGCCGACAATGTGACTCGACCCTTGGAGGCGAGAGTGACAGTTGGATCTCTTAGTAGTTATGTCGAGGCCTTACGACGTCATCCATGGCATGAATGCATCCTTCATGCCAGGATTGACTGTATTAGGCAATGGGCGTGGTTCATCTAGAGAGGGGATGAGACCAGGTTTCTCTTTTCGGCAAAGGAGAAATTTTAGCAGCTCTTCCAGATCATATGCAAAGGAGGTGCAGTTCATACAGGAGCGGATGAAGACTGCACAGTGTAGTAAGAAACAGGAAACCAGTGCCAGTCTTAGAGACTCGGGCGTGTTAAATGTTTCAAGAAGGGGAAGCTTAAAGGACAGATGAATCTGCGGAGTAGCAGACGTGGAAGTGGGGCCTTGAGAGCAGCAGGTGGTGGTGTACATCTCAACATGTTACAACCACCCACCTTTGAAATCCCTGCCAGGCTCAGGGAGCATGAGGGCTGGGAAGGAGGGTAGCTGCATGCGGTCAAGTAGTGTGACCCAGGGGCTCTAAGAATGATTCGGGGTACGGGCTATGTCTACTATGAGCTGCCATATCTTTAGACATAGGTACCAATCATTCTTTCCTTCCACGAATCTTGTCCCAGACCTAGAGGTTCCGGGTAAGCCGTTGAATTGACCCTCACGTCTGGAGATACCTTTGGGAGGAGACTCGATAATCACACTTACGCCGACAGTGTGATCTGACCACGAGGCTAGAGTTTCGGTTGGAATCTCTTGGTGGCAGCGTCGAGGCCTTGCGACGTTGGTCTGGTTATGGATCGAATTCACAGATCATACCCAGGTTGACTGTTTTAGGCAAAAAGGTTGTGGTTTATCTACAACGTTGGGATAGGTTTTCCTTGGTCAGTGAAAAGAAAACCCTGGGCAGCTCAAGATAAACTCATACACAGGAGGGTGTAGCCGATCATTCTTGGGTCGACCCACCTTACCTTCGTGGCAGCAGGAGTTTTGAGTTTCAGTTCTAATCAGAAATGGAGACCTATGGAGTTCGAGGATGACGACCACGTCTTCTTACGGGTCTCACCTCGACGAGGTTTACGGAGATGTGGCCTGGGAGGCAAGTTATCTCCGAGGTTCAACGGACCTATCTAGGTCCTCAGCTGGGTAGGTGAGGTGGTTTACCGCTTGGCCCATCCACTTCAGTTGCACTAGGTGCACGACGTTTTCCACGTATCCCAACTGAGGAGATACGTGCTCGACCCCCCTTCGCATATCATCGACCATGAGGAGCTAGACGGTGGCGATGAGTGTCTTATACGGAGGTTCCTGTGGGGATCGACGATCGACAGGAGCGGATCCTAGGAGGATGGTCGATTCCTCTTGTGCACTTTCTTTGGCAGCGCGGGAACCTCTAGGTGAGCACATGGGATCGGAAGGCTCAGATGCGTGCTCAGTACCGCTTTGTTTCCCTAAGTCTGTGGTGAAGCTTTACGGGGACGTAAAGCCCTGTGGTGGGAGTAATGTAAAGACCCGTAAATTTCAAGGAATTTTTTTTTTAATTTTCTTTGGAATTTTACAAGAACGCAGTTTCTGACGGCACCTGATTCCGAGGCCCGGTGTGCCCGGAATCATTTTCCGAAGTTTTGGCTTGGGTACGTTCAGTGAACGGACGAGCAGGTTTTTCTAACTTTAGAACCGGTGCCCGGAATCGAATTCTGATGGCACCGATGAAATCGCAGCGCCGAGTTTTTCCTAGAAACGCCTCTTCCGGAGTTGCGTTTGCTCAGGTGTGGTTTTTAAATTTTGGGACTTAAGGTTAAGAAATAAAATAAAGTTGTTACGACAACTTTATTTTTATTTCACTTGAAGCCACTTGAAAGCCACATTAAGCTGGTTAAGCTTAGTTGAAGCGGATAGGGTGCAACTGAAATATCCTATCCTCTTGATAGGATATTTGTGGGTGGGGCCCGCACGAGCCCCGCCGTTTCTTCCGCTAAGTAATGCACCCGCGAAAACCCGTCAAAGAAACTGAAAGTCAACTGACGCGGTATCTTAGTTTCTTAACAGACCATTAAATTGGGCTGTTTCTTTCGTCCAATTAATTGGGCGGTTTCTTTGATAAATTAATTCTTGGAATTAATTGTTCGTTTCTTTTTTTTAATCGTTGCTTGTGCGTTAATAAAATAAGATTACTCTTATTTTATTTTGGGTGGAAGCTTGTGGCGTGGGGAGAATTTGGAGGAGAGCGTTCTTCTTCGGCGAAGAACGCGAAGAACGCCGGCCTCCGGCGAAGAACGCCGAAACCGCGGAAATCAACGACGCTTCTTCCGTGACGTTTCTTCCGCGACGATCGTTCCTTTCCAAGCGACGTTCTCCCTTCGGACGCACCTCGACGACAACAGAATCAATGACGTTTCTCCGGCGACGTTTCTTCCGCGACGATCGTCCTCTTCCGTGACGAACTCGCGAGCGACAACGCTTGAGGTAGGGGTTTTAAACCTTTTTAAAGTTGTTGATCTTTCCTTCGATCTTGAAGGTTTTTTTTTGTCGGCCCTTGTTTCCGAATCTTTTTATTTATTTTTTTTAAAAAGATTGTGATGGATTATCGTTCTAGAAAGGCCGATTGTTATCAATCTAATGCGAGGGGGGTCGGGCCGCACAAACACGGCCGAACCCCCCCCCCCTCCTTTATTCTTGTTGTTTCTTGCGGATGGAGCGAGATGGCGTGGTGCCGTCGCACCACGCGGGAATCGTACGGCAACTATTGAGCGGCGCCGTCGCGCCGCGCTGTGGAACGAAATCAAACAAGATCGAGACGCCTTCGCGCCACGCCGAGAAGTCGTTCAAGCACGCGACGTCGTCGCGCCGCGCCAAAGAGGCCGCAGATTAAATTAATTTTATTTTGCTCTTGAGCGCCGATTGACGGGCGACGACAAGCGAGGCCGCAAGTTAATTTTGAGGCCTCCGCAGTGAAGGTCGGGTCCCGGGATGACCGTAGGCGCAGACGGGAAGCAAATCGGACCACCGGAGCGTCTCCAGTGGCCCGCGGAAGCCGGCGGCGGCGCGGGTCGCCGGCGCGGCGGCGCCGGCGGCCGGAGGCGGCGGCACCCCGCGGGTGTCCAGGGTGGTACCCCGCGGGTGCCGCGGGGTTGTCTAGCGACACCCCGCGGGTGTCCAGGGTGGCACCCCGCGGGTGCCGTGGGGTTGTCTGGCGACACCCCGCGGGTGTCCAGGGTGGCACCCCGCGGGTGCCGCGGGGTTGTCTGGCGACACCCCGCGGGTGTCCAGGGGGGCACCCCGCGGGTGTCCAGTGCGACACCCCGCGGGTGTCCAGCGCGACACCCCGCGGGTGTCCAGCGCGACACCCCGCGGGTGTCCAGCGCGACACCCCGCGGGTGCCGCGGGGCTGTCAGGCGGCACCCCGCGGGTGTCCAGCGCGACACCCCGCGGGTGCCGCGGGGTTGTCAGGCCGCTCGGCCGAGCCGAGCCGGACCGGCCCTGGCCGTGCGGGGCCGGGCCAACCGGGTCGGACCCGGTTCGGGCCGACCCAGGGGGGCGGGCCGGGTCGGCCCGGACCCGGACCCCCCCGTTTTCGGACCATTTCGGTCAATTTCACATATCTTGAGCTCCGGACGTCCGAATGACGTACCGTCAGCTTTGTTGAATTCCTCTCAGTGAGAAAGAACTTTTGGCTTACTCTGCTCAAGGTTTGGATGCCGACGGAGTATGGTCGGGTCGGTTCGTACACGAAACCAACCGGGCCCCTGGAACGAAAAAGCCAATAACTCACAGACCGGGCGTCCGATTGACGCGCCGTCTGTTTCGTTGACTTCCTCTTGATGAGACGGAACTTTTGACATACTCCGCCCGAGTTTTGGATGCAGTCGGAGTATGGCCGGATTGGATTGTACCCGAAATCCAACTGGGCCCCTGGTACGGAAAAGCTGATATCTTTCAGCCAGGACGTCCGTTCGACGAACCGTCAGCGGCGTTGGTGATTGCGTTGAGTAACGGTCCCTTTGAGTATACCATATGGGAGTTCAGGGTACAGTTGTGATATGGCCGGGATTGGTTCGCACACGAAACCAACCGGGCCCCTGGGACGAAAAGGCTAATAACTCACAGACCGGGCGTCCGATTGACGCGCCGTCTGTTGCGTTGAGACCCCTATGATGAGGCGGTCCTTTGAGACACTTCTTTGTGGGACTTTGTGATACTTGGAGTATCGACCAGTAGCTCGTGGAGCGGACCCTCCCGGAGACGAGCGTGCAGAGTACGGAGACCGTGTAGCCGACTGAGACCTGACGACTGCTTGACCGACTCGACTTGGAGTGAGTTGACTAGCCCAGTGGACGGAGTGCCCGGTATTTGGCGGTAGACCCATGGCGGATGGAGCGCCTGGTAGTTGGCAGCAAACCCGCGGTACTCGACAGGAGGAGTACCTCAGTAGGCTATTTGGGTGAGCGCCCGGTATTTGGCGACAGACCCTCAGCGGACGGAGCGCCCGGTAGTTGGCCGCAAACCCGCAGTACTCGACAGGAGGAGTACCTCAGCAGTCTTAGGTTAGTGAGCAGTACCTCGGAGTCGTGACAGGACCACTGTACACTCTAGAGACGGAGCTCCTCAGTAATTACGGTTTGGATAATGAAAATCCTGGTTTGAGCTGAGTCAATGAATCTTTGCGTTTCCTCATGATTGAGATGGGTCGCTTGATAACTTAGGTATATGTATGGGCATATACCTGGGTGATGGTTATCCGTTGATTTCATGATTTTTGTGTATCCTTGTGATTGGATGGGTTACTTGATGACATGGGTATATGTATGGGCATATACCTAAGTAGAGTCTGATGTTACTTCGTGATTGCTGTCTTTACTTTGTGGATATCCATGTTGGATTTAGTGAGACCTTAAGGGTCTCGGGGTCCCTACTGAGTAGCTTATACTCACCCCTGCACGGGCTATGCCCGCACTTCGTTGTGTTGGTTGCAGACGACGGACAGCGCAGATCACAGTTGAGGCTTGCGGAGCAGGTCGGTACCCGGAGGAGGACCACTGGGCGGACGTACCCGGAGTAGCCGACAGGACCCGAGGAGTAGAGGAGCTATCTGTACCTACCCTTTAGGTAGGATCCGTTGTGGACGATCCAGGAGCTGAGCCATCTGTACCTACCCTTCAGGTAGGAATCGAGGAGGACGACCCAGGAGCCGCTTCGTTCTTCCAGCTGCTGTTTTTCCCTTTCGAGTTGTACTTTACAGTTGGGCTTGTATTTCCGGCCCTTTTAATTTTCTTCGCTTGTGTTTACTTTTCTGCTTGCTTACTCTGTGGTGTTTTTTTTCTTTTGTAATGGCAATGCCTTCCCAGTTATCGGGATTTACGCCATTGGTGCTAGTCGCCAGCCCCTGGCCTATGGAAGGCGGGCTTGGGGTAGTCACGGCACGGGCCCCGAGGTCGGGTCGTGACAATATTCATGGTATATGATAGAATATGATCTCCCAATGGATCTGAAGATGACTGATGTTGCCCTCTACATGAGGTAGTAGATGACAGCCCATCATAATTAAATATGATGATGTGGTCGACACAACCTATGAATGATAATAAAGAATATTATTATCTATCAATGGATGAATGTAACTCTATAAGCCATTACATAACCAAAACTTCATGTATCAGGGATGTTCCAAGTTTCTCAGTAAGAACTGATAGAAGAATCAAGTTTCCAAGAGTCGGGTTCCTCTTTCCCGATGAGAAGATCGTGCGAAACTCTCAGACAGATCATTTAAATGATATTTTATACCTTATTTTAGTTCCAAAAGATGATATTATAGAGTTCGTAACCAATGATGAGGTTATGTTCTTTCACCAAGCCATCTAGGTTACGAATTAATTCCTTCATGATCGTAAAGTGATCTACTAATAAAGTGTTTAGAATATCCTAATAATATATCAGGTTATTGGAAAGGTTGATTTGGGTGCACTTCCAGTGGCCTAGTATCTAGAGTCACCCAACTAACACTGGAGACATCAATGAATTATGTGTTCAGTTCATCATTGTGCACTATATAATTATTATTTTCAAAAGCTCACATGAAAATAATTATGGATGGGGGCATTACAGTGATCTAAACATAAGTTATATCCTACGAATGCATGAATTTCTTATATACATTAAGGATATTCCTCTAGGGAACATTATTGATAATAAGGTTTCCACCAATAGAAATACATAAGGGGACAACATCACATGGTATGATAGATATTACCCACTCCCTAGAGTAGTGCAACATTAGTTGGACCCAATATGTGTCCTCACTAGACATCAAAGGTAGTGTTTCCTAGAAGAACCCTGCAAATCATTTCAAATCAGTAGGGACACAAAGAATTTAATGGATTGGCATTGACATTTAGACAACCTAAATCATCTAATGTCACTCTAGATACATAGGTTGATCTCACCACAACATCCATTCTTCTGTAGATCACGGATCAATAGAGTCACATTGATTATCTCCATTTAGAGTGACCTATAGAGAGGAGACCCGATGATTTTGATCATTGAACCATTTCCTCACATCCTTCATTAGTGAATCAGGGTTACCCATAGGTCCTTCTTGGTCAGTTACTAATGATCAATCTCAAAAATCTCTTTCATCCTGACAGGGTAGATACAATGGTTTATGTAATTTATTCATGTTATGAATCACATAATATTACAATTTTCTAGGATAACCCTCCATGGTATCCATATCGGGGAACTCGTAAAGCTTCTCCATAAGACACTATGGGAATTAGGCTAGTTGTTCCACCCACCTCTCCATGAGCCGCTAAGATTTCATAACATGTTCATGATCCTATCAATGAATTGGTGGTTATAAATCCTTTTTAATACAGGAATCCCTGCCAAGATGATCTGATAGATACTGTCACTACTATCATTGATTCCCTTGAGGAATTATAGGTGGTAATTCCAATTAATGGAATGTAATATCGTGCATGGGTGAATGATCTGTAAACACCCACAGTTTTCAGGATGCCCATATTCAACACTTTCTCTGAGATGTAAGAACTACAACATCATTGTTTCCCTCAAGAATTTGGGGATGACCTCGTTGATGTGAGGTTAAAACATTACGATCGGTTTCTAAGGGTTTGTTCATAGAACCAGAAACATCCAATGATTCTACATCCATTTGGACCTACTTTCCAAAGGTAGGCACTCATTTGTTTGTGGACTGATGAGGCTTAGGAATTTGAATTGGCCGAGAGGATGGGAGGTTGGACTCATCACACCTTTCTGAGGGGAATTACTGTCTACTCCGGGACTCTCGTTATAGATTTAAGTTATGTTCGTGAATCCTTATTACATTAACAAGTATAAAAATGTGCTTTCCTTCAGATATGACAATAAATGATTAAATATGTACAAAATATATAGAATATTTTATATGTATTCAAGGTTCTTCATCGATAGAGAATCATCTGTATTTATTAGAGATTCTTGGTCAATGGTATACTTAGACACATTTATATAGAAGTCTCTTGGTCATTATGAAGACCATGCTAGTTTTAAAGACACTCAGTGGGGCACGTGATGTTTATTGTCATTCAAAAGGACATGGATTCTTTCAGAGTTAGGACCGAACCCTCAGATGGGCTACCTACGTATCCTTTGTTTAGAAAAGGAATCAGAACCCACGTAGTTAGAATAAGGGAGTATGATGTTTATGCATGATTGATGGCTCAAAGAAGTCATGATTACTTTTACACTCTAAGCTCGCGTGAGTCATGATCGGGGTGGGAAACAAGTGGTATTGGTGAAACCAGACAATTGTGCCACAAAAGATGCAATAATGTGGTCCTTATGCATTTATGACTGCCCAGATAAATGAAGATTAGGATTCAATTTAGGGAAGAAATCCAGGAACAGGGTCCATAAAGGTATATGAGATTTATGGATATTTGAATACTCTAACTTGGGGCTTTCTCTTGAAAAGGAGGCCCAAAATCAGGAGAGGACTTATGGTTGGGTTTTACTCCTGAGAAGGAATCCCAGATCAATGGTAAATTAGGACTGGTTAAGAGAAATTATGATTAGGGCTTACTCTTAAGGAGGATGCCCATATTTTAGATTTTATGAATGGGGCTTACACCTTAAAAGGAGGCCCAGGTTAATAAATTATATCATCTTAAAGGATGAGGTTGAATGAATGAAATCTAAATCTTTAGTAACTTAAAGAGATATAAATCACTAGGTTTTAAGAGATATTCCACAGAATTATTTTCATATAAGGAAGTAAAATCAAGAAATCATTCCATAAATGTCTTTGAAGAGTTTCTTGAAGTCTGAATCTTGAATTTGAGAGGTGGAATGGTATAAGAGGAGTGAAATGGGCAAGAAGGGAACCCAAAAAGGGAGGGGCACGCAAGTCTTGGAAGTCACGCGGGTACTGCAAGGGCGTGCAAGTCCTGGTCGCATGGGTATACCTGCACGACACATGGGAACTTGCGCATTTGTAAAATAGAATGGTAATACATGAGCGATTCTTTAACAATTCCTTTATAATTATCCCGAGGTAATTCCAGAAAAGAGGTGCACAAGTTTTGGTGAGGATGTAGGGAGGCACGCATGTATGTTCATTCCCCATAAGTGTAAAACACTTTAGCTGTGCAAGTGTTAGTGAATTCTAACACTTAGACCGTACTCCTCTTGTTTAGACCTTCCATTCTAGGTAAAGAATTACCTTATAAGAGTTCGGAAGACCTGGAAAGGAGACTTGGGCATTCAGAGCTCTAAATTTGAATTCTGGAAAAATTCCTTCCAAAATGGGGGGCCCACAGGGTCTATTTATAGGCTGGAGAAGACCCCAGGCGGTTATCCTTTAGGGCACGCAAGTGACTTGCAAGACCATTAAGCGTCGCGCAAGTGGACTTGTGCGACAATGATGAAACTTCTGCGGCACATGTGCTTTTGGAGCCTTGTTTTTTCCTTTGTCGATTTTTGATGTTTTCTTCAAAGGATGGATCCATTTGTGCTAAGACATTTCCCTTTCCGTTCATTTAGAAAATGTGATGAAAAGGAGCTTCAAAAAAAGTCCCCCCTCAGAGTTGGATCTGAAAGAAATGAGGATTTGACTCTAAGGAAAACGAGAATCAAAAGGAAATTGGGGCGCGTAGGGTTTGGCGCACAAATGATATTTGGGCAAGTAGGATTTGGCATGCAAGGTAGGGCCTTTGGTGGAGCAGGGTTACAGCCTTGTCTATAAATAGAGGGCCTCACTTCTGTACAAGAACATGGATATGAAACTCTTGAGCTCTCACCACACAAGTTTCATTTTCCATGCATGTAGCTCTTCTTTACATTGTTTCCTTAATGCTGCACTGCTGTCATGGTATCTGGGCCTACGCGGTGATACGTGCTGTCCAAATACTTGCACGGCACATCAATACTTGTGCGCCATGTTTTTGACTTGCGCACCTTAATTCCTTAGCTATTTTTCTAAATTAATTCACAAATTTTATGAAATATAAACCCATTTAAGAGTTATTTTATTCAACTTTTTTGTAGATTCAATGGCTCTTAGTAGAATCAAAACGGCTGATAGAAATCAGATTGATGACACGGTGAACATTTTTGGCCATGATTACTATGATATATGTGACAACACTCTCCCAGATTTGGCTAAGTACATGAAGAAATATCATCTTAATTTCCAACAGTGAACCTACCTGCCTCTGTATGGTCATGGTCATCTACAAGGAGTCAATGTTCAAGATGCAATGAACTATACGCCTGAAATTCAACTGCACTGGAACTCATCTATTTCGGTTATGTTGTGCATTAAGAGCAACAACATTGGTGTGAACTTTCAAATTTTTCCTCTATTCCATTTCCTTGTAGATATGAAAATGGAAAACCCATGGGCTGAAATGTTTTCCACTACTAGTTGGTGGAGGGAAGACAAACATGGAATTAGAGAAATATTTGAAAAGAGTACACTCTCCAAATGGATCTTTACATCCAATGCTTCATTCTCAAATCCATGTATCCATCTTCCAAGTCTCTTAGAAAGAAACAGATTCACTGTTTGTTCAGTAGAAAATTTTCTCAAGCTGCACTCAAGATCATCCTTTTACAATTGTTCCAAGAAGAGCTAGCATCACTACATCTCTTTTTGTATCCAATTGAATGAATGAATTTCAAGTGGTTTCTGATGAAGCTCGGGATTCCTTAAATAAAATGAAGAGTTATGTTGAAAGCCTCTTGTAATTCTTGAAAAAGAGGAGAGACTCTAGTCTGTGGATGTCCTTATATCTATTGTGCATCAATGAAAAACACTTTAATATTCAATAATTTTTACCTGCATTCTTTTGCTACATGCTTTAGATTTTACCGAAGCCAATGAGCCCATTAAGTATATTTTGATTTTTTACTAGGATTAATGTAAATAATCCTACAAACTTTGAATCTCTTAATTGCTCAATATTACCTAAATCATAAAAAATGTATGTTTAGTTAGCGGGAACATAACTTTTATTTAGAGTTCCTTTTCCTTTTATGGGAAGTTTAAAGTCATGCACGTCAGACATAAGGAGGATAATGATTAAGGTCAAAATAGATTTGACCGAATGAATTAGAATTGACTCGATTCTTTGACAATTTATCTGAAAACATATTACCATACTCATGTATGAGGGAAAAAATGTAAACTATAGATTAAGAATATTTGAATCCGAGGAATGATATGAAAAAGAGCTAAAAGGAATCAGAAGATGTAGTTTCTAAGAATGAAGTGACAATTATCTAACAAACCCGTTAGAGGGTTGAATTATGCAGGGCCACCTAAGGGCATTGGATGCATAGTCAAATAGATAGAATCTTTTGGATAACATGTCTGTTATGTAGACTCTTTATGCAAGGCCACCTAAGGGCATGTGCTGCATTGTCAGGAAAAATAACTCTCAGAAATTTACATTTCTACTGCTAAAATCTAGTGAAAGTTTATGGAGATTCAAAATTTCCAAATTATAGAGTCTGTTGTATGGAAAGAGGTACTTGAATATGGAGAAGATATTTTTGAACAATATTTTCGAAGAACTGGAAGGATATCACTTTTACGAAGGTCTGACCCAAACGTAGGGAATGAGAATATAAACCATAGAATTGAATGATTTCAGATCATGTAAAAGGATATGGGACAAATATGTTAAGGATGGTAATTTTTGTGGATCCATACATACTGACATTTAATACCAATAAGGAAAAAGATTATTTCTTCCAAAGAATGAAGTTACCAGAATCCGAAAAACCCGTTAGGGGGTTGAATTATTCAGGGCCACCGAAGGGCATTGGCTTCATAGTTAGATAATAATATCATTTGTCTGACAATTCTATTATGTTGACTGTTTATGCAAGGCTTCCTAAGGGCACGTACTGCATAGTCATGTAAAAGAACTCTCATAAATTTGACATTTTTGTGACTAAAAGTCATGAAAAGGGGTACTAAGATCTGAAAATATTTATGGTTAGGATTATGAAACCTAAAGATGGGTATTGTTCAATGTATACAAAGATACACAGATAAAGGCTAACCATAATCATGTTGTGGCTACGTCCTGATTGGAAATGTTTGACTTCACTATGTATCCCATAAGGATGGGAATCAATCAATACGTAGTTCTTAAAATACAGTTTAAAGTCGTGTGGGTCAAAAAGGATTAGAGATCTTAGTTTAGGGTCATAGAGCATAGACTATTATAATAAATACACATGATGTGTTTTCATGGGGAATTTTCATCCAAGGAAATGAAAGTGGAATTTGGGGTTAGGCCCAAAAGACTTGGGGATGGATTCGAGGGACAATCGAACGTTCCTACATATCCCATAAGGAAGGGAATCAAGCCCACATAGTTCTATAAATACCTTCTATACAAATTTGTTATGTACATGTGAAGGGTGAAAGGGGAATTTAGTACAATGATGGTTTAACCCATGATAAAATGTTTGGGCATTGCCATGTATGAACGTTGTATTTGAAATGAAACATTATTGAAAAATCAATGTAAATAATGGTTCCCTCTAAGGTGAGGGTATCAAAGAATATTGTAGTTTATTGTCATACTGGAAAAAGTGTTGTATAATTTAACATCGTATAACAAGTACGAAAGTGAACCAATGTAAAGATATTGATTCTAGGGGTAGTTTCACGAATCAACATCTTGTGAGATGGACGTGAACCGATGGGAAGAGATTGGTTTTGGGCTTGAACCTTGGGTGGTTGCCTACATACCCAGCCTGGAAGGCAAGGATCAATGTTTGCATAGTTCAATTAAAGAATGAATTAATAATGAAGTTATTATTGGGGAAAATGACCTAAAAATTATGTTTTTGGACTTACACATGTTTATTAGCACAGAGAGAGTGTTATGGTTGAGGTTTTCTCTAATCTCACGTGAGTCATACTCGGTGTGAGAAACAGTAGGTAACTACAACCTTAACGATGCACAGTTTAATGTCATGTAGGACATATCAAAATAATTTATGTATAGTTTAGCATCATGTAGTTAGGATGATGGGGACAACACAGTTTAATGTCATGTTGGACAAAAAGTGGACTGTGCAGTTTAATGTCATGCAGTAAAGACAAAATAGGACACATTTTAATGTCATGTTGGACAAATTAGGGACTTTTTCACAGTATAAGGCATGTTGGTCGAAAAAGGGACGATACAGTTTAGTGTCATGTTGGACGAAAGTGCGAATAGTTTAAGGTCATATGCATGGTCTGTGGATGGTGCAGTTTAATGTCATGCTGGGCGGAAGGGTGACTGTGCAGTTTAATGTCATGCAGTGAGGAAAAATTAGGGAATTTTTCACAGTTTAATGTTGTGTGGGATGAATGTACAAATAGTTTAAGGTCATATGAATGGACCATTGATGATGATGTAGTTTAACGTCTTAATGGATGATGGTGCAGTTTAAGGTCATACCGGACCACTGAGATGATGGTGCAGTATAAGGTCATAACAGACCACTGAGATGATATATATTTTGTGTTTATACAAAATACTTCTTCAAAAATCTAGAATTGGTTGGAGTAGTGATGAGTTCTCCATCCATCGAGATTAATGAATAAGCTACATTGGAGTAGAACCTATGTATTGAGTAAGGTCCTTCCCATTTTTGCTCAATATTGGGAGGTTTCTTTCCTGGTATCATTGGAGTTCTGAGAACTAATACCCATTCTCACTGAGCGAATGAATGAAGACGATCTTTTATGTTAAAAGCTTGTGCTATTGGATTCTGATAGATTTCCAAGTGGTGAAAAGTACATAATCTTTTCTCAACTAACCATTCCAATTAATTCAATTGCTTTTGAGATTGTTCATATGTAGATGAATGATCACAAATGGATACTCTGAGCGAAGGAAATTGAACATAAATTGGGAAGACGGCTTCTGTTCCATATACCAGTGAATATGGATTTGACTGAGTTGCAGTGTGGGTGGGAGTCCGATAAGCCCATAAAGTATGAAAGAGTTTATCAGGCCATTACTTATTATCTTTATCCACCATATTATGCAGTATATTTGAAAGAGTCTTGTTGAAGGCCTCCATCTGGCCATTGGATGCTGCATGATACCCAGATGAATGGTTGTATTTGATGTTGTTTTCATGATAAAACTTCTTCACCTCAGATGAACAAGAGATTGTGCCATTTTCCGTCAATATGGTATGAGGGGAACCAAATCTGGTAATGATTTTAGACTTGATGAAGCTAAAAATGCATTTAGAGCTGACATACTTGAGAGGTATTGCCTCTTCCCATTTGGAAAAGATGTCAGTAGTAGTAAGAATGAACTTAAGCTGCTTGGCCGTAGCTGAAGGGTAGGGTCCCACCACATCCATTCCCCATGTGGAAAATGGCCAAGTGTACATAGTTGTATGAAGAAACTCTAGAGGTTGATGAATGAAGTTGGAATGTACTTGGCATGAATGACACTTCTTTGTGAAATCAACAAAATCTTGTATCATTGAAGGCCAAAAGTATCCAAGACTTCATATCTGATCAGATGGTCTATGTCTTGACTGGTGGGTAACACAGACTCCAACATGCACTTCTTTCATGAAATCCATTGTCTCTTAACCATCAATGCATCTGAAGAGAACTCCATCAACACCACGTTTGTAAAGAAGTTTCTCTAGGTGATCTGGGCTATCATAAATAGTAAAATTGACCGCACGTCGCCGGATTTGTTCTTTCTCAGCTCTATCAGGTGGAAGTGTTCCATTTCGATGGTATTTCCTGATAGGTGACATCCATCCTATAGTATGACCATATGGTTCAGTAATGAGACTAATTTCATTAATTTCCTCTATTTCGATTTGAACATAAGGTGAAATTGCATGATGGTGGGCAATACTGATAGTTGTCTCGTCCCGATTTGGATCTACCAGAGTTGAGGCTATATTATCCAGTGCATTAGCTTGAGCATTTTGTGATCCTTGGATATAAGAAAATGTCGGTTTTGAAGGGAATTATTCCATTAACTCTCTGACATAATCATACAATGGGATTAGTTCTTCTTTTCTGATGGCATAATCCCCATTGACTTGTTTGATTACTAGGTCTGAATCACATTTCACCTTTAAGTGATCCAATTGTGATTGAAGCTGTAATTCCAAGACTACTATGAGAGCTTGGTATTCTGCTTCATTATTGTTACCACCTTCACACAATAAAAAAGAACAAGGTAACACTACCTTTTCTGGAGAAATGAGCAAAATTCCTAAGCCAACATTATTGAATTTATGATTTTCCATTTTCCACACTGTTGGACTTCTGGAAGAACGATAATAATACATTTTCCATTCTTGAGGACTTTATTGAACAGAGAATACTTCCTCATCAGTGAGTTCAATATCTGATGATTTGTCTTTCGTTGAAGCGTGTTCATCCAGGAAATCATACAGTGCTTGGCCCTTTATCGCCTTTTGAGACACATACTGAATGTCGAATTGCTACAAAATAACTTCCCACCTTGCCAGACATCCTGTAAGCATTGGACGGCTAAGAATTAATTTGAGAGGATTGTTGCAAGATACCAATTGGACCTCGTGATGTTCCAGATAGTGTCTCAACTTTTGAACTACAATGATTAATGCCAGGAAGCAATTCTCAATACTTTAATACTGGGTTTCTTCTTCAAGCATAGTTCGACTGAGATAGTAGAGGTTGTTTTCATTCCCAGTATCATTCTATTGAGCAAGAAAGGAACCCAATGATCGCTCTAGAGCTATCACATAGAGGATAAGTGGTCTTCCTTCAATAGGTGGAATGAGTACCGGTGGACTCAAGAGGTATTTCTTGAGAATATCGAATGCCTCTTAACATTCTTTAGTCCACTGGTAAGTGACTCCCTTCTTCATCAATTTGGAGAAGGGTAAACTTTCGCCTGCCAAATTGGCAATGAAACTCCGAATATAGGATAAGTGTCCTTGATGTCCTCTTAATTCTTTCAAATTTCGAGGAGGTGACATACCAAGTATTGACTTGGTCTTCTCAGGATCTACTTCAATACCACAATGGCGTACAACAAAGCAGAGAAATATTCCTGAGGTTACCCCAAAATCACATTTTAAGGGGTTCATCTTCAAATTATGTTGTCAAATCTTGTGGAATATGACTTCCAAATCAGCCAAGTGATTAGAATGTTGTTTGGATTTTACCAGCAAATCATATTCATAGAATTCAACAAACTTCTCTAAGAAGGGTTTGAAGATATGATTCATGGCACGCTGATATGTTGCACCTGCATTCTTTAAGCCAAAGGGCATTGCTCGGTAGCAAAACACATCCTGAGGGGCTATGAACGCTATGGATTCCTCATCTTCTAGGGCCATTCGGATCTGATTATATTCAGAATATCCATCCTTGAAGGAAAGTGCTTCATAGCTAGCTATTTCATCAAATAAATGTTCTGTAATCGGAACTGGGAAATCATCCTTAGGACAGTGCCGATTAAGATCTCTGAAATTGATGCAAACTCTAATTTGTCCGTTCTTATTATTTACAGGGAAAATATTATCCAACCACTTGGGCTACTGAACTTCTCTGATGAATTTATCTTTGATAAGATTAACCACTTCAACATAAATTATAGAAGCATATGTAGGGTGTGTTCTTCTCGCGGCTTGATTAAATCCTTGATGTTCTTCTTGTAAACCCAAATGATGAGTAGCAACATCAGGATCAAGCCTGAGCATTTCTGTATAGTTCCAAGAAAAAATATATTTCTTTCTCTTTAGAAATGAAATATACATCTCTTGATCTTCAAGAGTCATGGCCGCACTGATTAAAGTGGGGAGTGGATCTTCTTTTGTACCCAGATTTATTTCATTTAGTTCAGCCACAGTGGTAGAGATACCCTCTTCAAATGCTGGAGGAGCATCTCTGAGATCTTCCACTTCTTCTTCATCGTGTGTTATTTATTCTATTTCTACTTGCATAGTAGATGATAAATCAGGATTTTCATGATCATAAGGGATGTCAAAATTTTCACATCTTGAAGAAGAAGCTTCCATTCCCGACCCAATTGATGATGAAGGGTCTTGTTTGGGTTATAAAGAGGAGATGCTGGATTGAGAATCGACATCATTGTTCACATATGATGTTTCTATAACATAATTTTGCCTAATTGGAGAAGTATAGACTTGTTGTATTTCAACAGATGAAATAAAGACGTCCCCATTGGTGCTCTCATCACTGCTTGGTGGGTTACCAATTTCTCTCATGTTGTCTGGCTCGATTGATTTAATTGAAATTATGGATCTTTCCATAAGAGTATTTTGATTTGGGTATATCTTGCCAATTTTACTAATAGGCAACACATAATCTGTACTCACATGTGTAAATGGATTTACTGGAATCTTCTCTAAACCATATGGAGCATTAACTTTGGTAATCTCTTTTGTTGTGGATTTCTCCCTTCCCTTCATGTGATAGAATTCCGCCTCAATGTATTGAGACTCACATTTCTTGAACGGGGACTTATCACCATAAAATGTCCCAACTTGACCATCAAACCAATATTTGAGACATTGATTGTATGAGGAAGGGATAACCGCATGTTGATGTAGGCAGGGTCTTCCAAGAAAGATGTTGAAAGATGAGTCTTGATCAACAACCATGAAATCTGAATGGGATACAAGATCTCCAATCTGAGTTCTGAGTGTAACTTCGCTCAGTGGTTCTTGTTAATTTTTATCATATCCTAGTAACATGATGGTAGAAGGATAAATCATATTTCGTGTGGCCCAATCGACAAAGTGTATGGATGGGAATGATTTTGACTTCTGAACCATTTTCAAGGAATGATCTTCGGACGTCTACACCATTGACCTTGATAGATATATACCAAGGACTAATATTCCCATGCACAACATCATCTTCATCTTTATCAGTAAAAGATATTACTGCATGGAATTCTGCAGGATTATTCTATATGTCATAGACTTCAGCTGTAGGAATTTCAGTTGCAAACTCCCGTGGACTTGACAAAGCCTCGATGAGTGATTCTCAAATATCATTTGACAAATTCAGAGCATCCAGAATTGATAACATGGATGGTACTTGGGCCAAGGGTTTCAATACATCATACTTTTGATCTAGAGGTCTGTGTTTTCCAATAGGAATATGTGGTTTAGCAGGTACCTTAGAAGCAGATTCTTTGGAAGTTGATGCATCTTGTAATGGGATAGGAGTTGGCAATATTCCTGGTTTTGGAAGATTAGACAAATTTGATCCATTTACTTGTTGGGAGGAAGAATATGGAACCTTCAACCGGTCTTCCAAAATACCTATGCCAGAACTGAATTTTCTATTGGTAGAAGGACATGCTTGTTCTTGCTGAGCTCGTTGAAGGGCTCTACCATGAGTTTTTGATGCGTACACAGTTTTAGCAGGGGTAGAATTGGAATAGTGGCTTCTAAAAGATCCATGTCTTCCCTTGTATCCTGAGCCTCTGGAACATCCTCTCATTCCCTAGTTTGATACAGGGAATTTAGGCTCATCGAAATCGAAACTGCGACTAGCATATGGATCTATTAATTGTATCATATTAACACAACAAAAGATTAATTCTTCAACTGATGAAGTCTCTACATGATTATCCTGTTTAGGTTGTGCCGTTTAGTGGGGCAGTTCCCATGTCTTTGAAGTATATGGCATGATGTCTGCTAAATTCAAAGACAACATAGGCTTTGACACATACTCATCTTCTTCTGATTTTTTTCTTTCTTTGAATCTTGCCATTTAATTGAGGATTTTCCCTCTAATGAAGTGGGTTTTTCCACAACATTCATCACAGATGACATAATCAGTTTCATTAATTTTGTTCGCAAAATAGAATGAGTTCGGTTTATTGTCTTTCTGACCATCCAATAATCATACTTCTGTGCATTTTTTCTTTTGAATTCTTGCCATTCACCTTCCTCCTCTGGAACTGTAGCAGTAACACATGCTACCTGGGCTGAAGAGCCTTTCAGTTTTACTTGTCCCGAGTTGACCATCTTTTCCAGGAGGTCATGGAAGACAAAACACTCCACGATGGGATGCCCCAACATTTGATGGAAGGGGTAGTAATTGGGATGGTCTTCAACTCCTTCCTTGTTTGGCCTCTTGGGATTTTAAAGTTGAACCAGATTATTTTCCAGAGCTGAAATGAAGTAACCAGGAACATGTTCATTTCAGAAAGAATATGTTTTGCTCTTCAAATCCTCAAATTGTTTTCATCTTTGATCTCTTTGATCATCAGGATGAAACGACCTTTGTTTTTGGCACTCACGAGGTGGATCCCTTCAAGAAGATGAAGGTTTTGAAGTAGAAACAGGTACATGTGATTGTTTAAGCATAACTGTAGCAGTTTCTGCTTTACCCAATCTCCTTCCTAGAGCTAATGGAATTACACGAGATTTAGCCTTAGTCGGTATAAGGGAATCTTCAATATTCTTGAGTGAATGAAGTAAGGTCTCGAAACCCTTAGGTATATTTCACAGGGATCAATGGAATGCGTAATTCGTCACACAGATTTTCCACACAGATTGGAAACAATTACTCTTGAGGGAGTGCTATGCTTTGGGAATATGTTAATCCCTTCCAGCGAGCAATGAAATCTGAGACCCATTCATTCTCTCTTTGCTTACAGTTTTTAAGATAAAAAAATATTGTATTTGGAAAAGTTGAGCTGAACTGAAGAAGGAATTTTTTGTGAAGATCATCTCATCGAGTAATTGACCGAGATTGCAAGCTTGTATACCAGACAAAGGTTGGTCCTTACAAGGTCCGTACAAAGCATCTGAGTTTAATTGCTTCTTGCTGCTCCAGAGTTCCCATCATAGGATAACAACAAGACACGTAATGTGTCAAATGCTGTTCAGGGTCTCCTGATCCCTTGAAAATAGGGAATATAGGTTTCCAAAAATGTATGGAGGAGAGATTGAATCTACCCATTTAGGGTAAACATTATTTTCTAGTTTAACCTATGCATGTTTCCCTTCCATAGATTCTAAACGAGCTGTTGATGACTCAATGGTAGTTATTATCTTTTGTGAAACATTCGGTTGAACTTGGACTTTTATAGGTGCAATGACTAGAGCATGGACAGATGTGGTGGATGGTGTTGCAACTAATGGTAGCACTACTAATTGTTGTTGCACTTGACCCATAGGATTAGACTCGTGAGGGTGTACTGATAGAGGATGATATTTTTGATCAATCTCAATAGTTGCAAAAAATTCCCTTGGCTGACTATCTCCATCATGCATAAGAATAAGACTACCCTGAAGTAGTTCTGCATTCAACCTCCTTAATTCCTTTATTTATTCCTCCTGTTGTGAAAACCTTTGCTCTAGTGAGAGTGATTGGCCTTCTCCAGAGGAAGGATATTCAACCTGATTCTTTCCCCTCCCTTTGATATATCCTTTTCGAAGAGGGGAGAGTGGGTTACTTGATGGATTACCTAGGTTCTAAGTAATCCTTTGATTTTGTGTATGCACACCTTCTTCATTTGTGTCAGTGCATATATACTCTTTAGAAGGAACCTCTTCATCTGAGTCCCCAGAGTGAGCCTCATCTGGTGGATCAGCAACAACGACATTGATGACATTGATTGATTCATAACGCATCACATCCCTTCTATCAGCATTTATGTGATATTTTCTTCTTCCGTGTCTCTAATGAGACATTGCCTTTTGTTGATTTGATCCCTCAGGAACTTCATGACGAACCGTAATTTTGAGAGAATCTCCTGATAATTTGGCTCTCCGTTCCTCTTGAGGCTTCTTCCCCAATCTAGAAAAGACCGACTTTTTATGAGGAGGGGATTGATGATTTGAAAAATTCCCCAGTCCGGTGGACTGGGGGTGTTATTGTTGTTCCCACTCAACTCATTGAATCCTATTTGTTGATTCTGAGGGTTGGTTTAAAAGAGTCCCCAGTCTGGCAAGCTGGGGCGGCTCTTGACATGTTATGTCTGAGAATTTATTAAAAGCTCTGATGATCTTACAGACCTTAGTCCGGAAATTAGTTAGATGGATTAACCTGTATCCACTTTTATCACCTGGCTCAAAAGACCATTTCATGATTTCTGACACTTCTGTCACTTGATGATGTTCTTGCTCCATACGAGAGGCATGTTCAATATTCTTGTTTTCTTGAGGCAGGAGTAATTCAACAACTTGTTCTTTTTAATCTAGATTTTGAGAGGAACTAGTTTAGGCATGTTCTTGGGAATTATTTTGATTACAAACAAAACCCATTGACTGTGGACGACCATGGTCAATAACATTGCATGATACCATTTTCGGTGGGCTTTGCTGACTGGAGAGCATAGTGAAATGTAGTGTTCCATGAACACCCCATACTATGACATGAATACAAGATGGGGCATTGGTAATTAACTGACGCAATCTTCATAATGCACCAAGGCATGAACGTTGAAGGGCACTCTTCTGCTTTTAATCCTTCGGATATTGAGAGACTGATAGAGATTCCAAATCAATCTAACGTTGTAACCCTTATATTATCTTAAGATGATTTTCATATTCATCATAAGACAATACTTTCTTCTTCAACTGAAAAAGAATTTTCTATATGTTGAGACGGATATCATGGATTCCATCTTCTGTCAACATCTTTGGAATTCCATACTGAGAGTCAGCAAGAGGCCAAAACATGACGGGTACTTCACCCTTTTCCAGTTGTTTTCTCATGTTCATCATTTTCCCTTTATCATTAAATGAAGATTCTTCTACCTAATTTGACAAAAGCTGGTGATTCCTTGTTTCTTCATCAAATTCAACAAGATTGGTAGAGAAATCACTGATGAAACTAGAATATGCATGACTTAGGTGTGTTTTGGTGAATTACCTACACCCTAGGCTATCTTCTGATTGAAAAAGTATTTCACATTCAAGCGATGAAGCATCAGACATGACTGGTTCACATTTTCAATTGCCTCAAGATAAGAGGTATTTCTCGGCACTACATTGTCCCCTGAAGCATTTTCCGGGCAATGTGAATCACTAATGTAGAGAAGAATTTCTTAGCGAAATTCATCATCATGGGGAGGACCACCATGGTGGGTTATTACAAAAGATGAGATCTCTTGATTCGTGGTCTTCTGACCACACAAAGGGTTCCTGTGGCTATCATCTGAAGATAAAACTTCAAGATCAACCGAATTGTCATGAAGCAAGCCTTCATGAGGATGTGTTTGTTGAAGACCTTCGGAATTAATGTTCTCACTATTGGGAAATGAGGGAGTAGAATCGTGAATTCCAACAGATATCTATCGGGGGGCTTCAAGAACTCCAACATCGAGCAAGGCCTTGTTATAGATTGGCTCTTGATTTCCTGATTGTGCTGGGCAAGTCTTTTTCATAGAAATCCTATTACTCAGTTTGGAAACAACTTGTTAATGAAATTGGCTGCTCTGAGCAGGTGTATGTTCCTGATCAGGAAAGATAGCTAGTTTAGGCTGACCATCTCCACTCAAATCAGGTGTATGTTCCTGAATTGGTTGTCTGTATGATACGGGGGAGTATGCACCACAACCCTCTTGGACTGGAACAAATGTGTGTGTCTGTTTCGGATTAAACTGATGATGTGTCACTCCACTAGTAGGGATATATTTCCGTGTCTTTCCCTGAGATACTGCTGAAATAGTTATAATATCCTAACAAGTGTCCAGAATATGAGAAGGGATTTTCTTCTACTCTTTCACCATTGATAAAATATTCTTGGTGACTTCAGTTGTCGGAACGGGGATATACATCCATTCCGTGCATGGAGTAGGTGTATGTGCCAGCTCTTGTCTTCCTTTTCCTGTAAGTGAATCTTGACAGTACTCAAGTGTGGGGACAGAGAGTTGAGTCTGCCTCCTATTTTTTGCCGGAGATTTCCGACTAACTTCTCTGAATGATACCAAGCGAGACTGTTGTTAGGCTTGACTAATACTAGCATGTGTATGTTCCTGCTGATTTCACTTCTCCGTACGTGGTTGACGAGCTCCATCATATGTATCAGACGAGCCTACTGACTAGATGATGATATATAAATTGGTATATGTTCCTGCCTATAGTACTCTGCCAGAATTGCCTGGCGTGATTGGCGTGATGCTGCCAGACGAGTCTGCTAGACATCGGAATTCAAACGAATATGTTCATGTGCCCACTCGTTGCTTGCCACCTAGTTTGGTTGGTGGACTTCTCCGGAGATGGAAGAGATGAGAACCTACTCACTGTTGACCGTATTCCGCCTATGGCAGTTAGTCTTGCATGCACGAGTTTGAGGAACCTAAGCCGAAGTACTAGAGTTGGTACCCTCATCATGTTGAGGGAATACTGCCACATGAGTCTAGCAGCGATTGTTGATCGGAGCCCTCAGGAAGGACTCCTGGTTCTTTGAATTATGGCCCCGGTGGACCTTCTCATTCACCTCCCCAGAATATGGGAGTGAATGGTGATTGCATTCTGGTGATAATTTCATGAAACGGTTGGAGACGGTGGTTAGCACCGCCTACTTCTTGATCACTAGTCATCACTGTTTAGAAGACCAATGTGAATTGTTCATTTGGAGGGCTTTTCGGGCAGCCTCCAAAGTTGGGATGGTAACATGTTAACAGCACTCCTTAACCAGCGCATTTGATACCCTGCGTTGAAGACGCTGAGTAGGTGATGTCATCCCTAGAGCAGATGAAGATCCAGCAGGAGTAACAGTAGTGGCATTTGCAGCAGAAGTATTCACAAGTGTGAATTTGAGAGCAGCCATTATGGAAATGTAGAATATCTTGGAAAATAGTGACATTTTTGATATAACAGACGTAATTAAGATAAATTCAGCTACTACATCTTTTGTATGAGCACATATGTAAATGATTGTTTTTTTGTTGGCCCTCTCATTATGTTTTAAATAGGGGCCTAACAAATACTTAAAAAATTATTCTAACTTGGTTTTGGATTCACGTCGGGTTCACCATTTTTTGTTTCCCTCAAAATTCTGGGATGTCCTCATTGATGGGAGGTTCAAACAATCTGATCGGTTTCTAACAGGTTTGTTCATAGAACCGGAAACATCAATTGATTCCACATCCATTTGGACCTACTTTCCATAAGTAGGTGTTCATTAGATTGTGTACTGATGAGGCTTAGGAAATTTCATTGGTCGAGAGGATGAGAGGTCGGACTCATCACACCTTTTTGAGTGGAATTATTGTCTACTCTGGGACACTCTTTATAGATTTAAGTTTTGATCGTGAATCCTTATTACATTACCAAGTAAAAAATTAGGTTTCTTTCAGATCTAACAATCAATGATTAAATATGTAGGAAATATAGAGAATATTTTATATGCATTTGAGGTTCTTCATCGATAGAGAATAATCTGTATTTATTAGAGACTCCTGGTCAATGGTATCCTTCGGCACATTTATATAGAATTCTCTTGGTCATTATGATGACCATGCTGGTTTTAAAGACACTCATTGGGGAACTTGATGTTTATTTTCATTCAGAAGGACATGGATTATTTCAATGTGGGGATTGAACCCGCAGATGGGCTACCTAAGTATCCTTTATTTAGAAAAGGGATCAGAACCCATGTAGTTACAATAAGGGAGTATGATGTTTATGCATGATTGATGGATCAAAGAAGTCATCATTACTTTTAAACTATAAGCTCACGTGAGTCATGATCTGTTTGAGAAACAAGAGGTATTGTTGAAACCATACAATTATGCCACAAAAGATGCGATAATGTGGGGCTTATGTGTTAATGACTGCCCAGATAAATGATGATTAGGATTCACTTCTGGAATTAAATCCACGAACAGGGTCCATAAAGGTATATGTGCTTTATGGATATTTGAGTACTCTAACATGGGGCTTACTCCTAAAAAGGAGGCCCAAATTTGGAGAGGACATATGATTTGGTTTTAATCCATAAAAGGAATCCCATATCAAAGGTAAATTAGGACATGTTAATAGAAATTTTGATTGGTGCTCACTCCTAAAGAGGATGCCCATATTTGATATTTTATGACTAGGGATTACTCCTGAAACGGAGGCCCATGTTAATGAATTCTCTCATCTTAAAGGATGAGGTTGAATGAATTAAATCTCAATCTTTAGTAAAATAATGATATATAAATCACAATGTTTTGAGAGATATTCCATAGAATTCCTTTCAGATATGGAAGTAAAATCAAGAAATCATGCCATAAATGGCTTTGAAGAGTGTCATAAAGACTGAATCTTGATTAGGAATGGTATTAGAGGGGTGAAATTTGAAAGAAGGGCACCCAAAAAGGCAGGGGTGCGCAAGTCCTGGCAGGCACGTAGGTACTGCGTGGGCGCGCAATTCTTGGTCGCGCAGGAATACCAGCACGACACAGGGGTACTTGCGTGTTTGTAAAATAGAATGGTAATACATGAGCTATTCTTGACCAATTCCTTTATAATTATCCTGAGGTACTTCCATAAGAGAGGTGCGCATGTTTTGGTGAGGTAGTAGGGCGGCACGCATGTATTTTCATTCCCCTTAAGGGTAAAACACTTTAGGCACACAAGTGTTAGTGAATTATAACACTTAGACCTTACTCATCTTGTTTAGACCTTCCATTCTAGGTAAATAAGTACTTTAGAAGTGTTTGGAAGACTTAGAGAAGATAATGGGGCGTTCAGAGTTCTAAATTTTAATTCTGGAAAAATTTCATCCTAAATGGGGTCCCACAGGGTCTATTTATAGGCTGAAGAAGACCCGAGTGGTTATCATTTAGGGTGCACAAGTCAATTGCACGACCATGAGGCAACGCGCATGTAGACTTGCGCGACAGTGACGGAACTTGCACGGCACATGTTCTTTTGAATCCTTGTTCATGCCTTTGTCGATTTTTGATGTTTTCTTCAAAGGATGAATCAATTTGTGCTAAGACATTTCCCATTAAATTTTTTTAGACAATGTGACAAAAAGGAGCATCAACAGTCCCCATGAACATAACTATTCCACCCATGATATGGAACATACAAAAATCAGGTTCACACTTATTACATTACCAAGTATAAAAATGTGCTTTCCTTCAGATCTGACAATAAATGATTAAATATGTAGTAAATTTAGATAATCATTTATTTGTATTCGAGGTTCTTAATCGATAGAGAATCATCTGTATTTATTAGAGATTATTTATCAATGGTATCTTTCGACACATTTATATAGACGTCTCTTGGTCATTATGATGAACATGCTGGTTTTAAAGCCATTCAGTGGGGCAATTGAAGTTTATTATCATTCAGAAGGACATGGATTATTTTAGAGTTGGGATCAATCTCGCAGATGGGATACCTACTTATCCTTTGTTTAGAAAAGGAATCAGAACCCACGTAGTTCGAAT
The DNA here is from genome assembly GCA_963277665.1 of Viscum album. Taxonomy (NCBI): domain Eukaryota; kingdom Viridiplantae; phylum Streptophyta; class Magnoliopsida; order Santalales; family Viscaceae; genus Viscum; species Viscum album. The sequence goes on from OY728146.1 coordinate 554,911,625, forward strand.
AAGGGAGTATTATGTTTATGCAAGATTGATGGCTCAAAGAAGTCCTGATTATTTTGACACTCTAAGATCACGTGAGTCAGGCTCGGTGTGAGAATAAAGAGGTATTGGTGAAACCAGAAAATTGTGCAATGAAAGATGCAATAATGTGGGGCTTATGTGTTTATGACTACCTAGATAAATGAAGATTAGTATTCGCTTCAGGGAAGAAATCCAGAAATAGGGTCCATAATGGTATATGTGCTTTATGGAGATTTGAATACTCTAACTTGGGGCTTACTCATGAAAAAGAAGGTACAATTTAAGAGAGGACTTATGATTGGGTTTTACTCCTGAGAAGGAATCCCAGATCAATGGTAAATTAGTACTGGTTAAGAGATATTATGATTGGGGCTTACTCTTAAGGAGGATGCCCATATTTGAGATTGTATGACTGGGATTTACTCTTGAAAAGGAGGCCCAGGTTAATGAATTCTCTCATTATAAAGGATGAGGTTGAATGAATGAAATATCAATCTTTAGTGACATAAAGATATATAAATCACTAGGTTTTGAGAGATATTCCACAAAATTCCTTTCAGATAAGGAACTCAAATCAATAAATCATGCCATAAATGGCTTTGAAGAGTGTCTTGAAGACTGAATCTTGAATAGGAATGGTATAAGAGGGGTGAAATGGGAAAAAAGGGCACCCAAAAAGGCATGGGCGTGCAAGTCCTGGCAGGTGTGAAGGTACTGCGTGGGCGCGCAAGTCCTGGTCACGCATTTATACCTGCATGACAGATGGGTACTTGTGCATTTGTAAACCAGCATGGTAATACTTGAGCGATTCTTGACCAATTCCTTTATAATTATCCTGAGGTACTTCCAGAAGAGAGGCGCACACATTTTGGTGAGTAATTAGGGCGGCGTGCAAGTATGTTCATTCGCCTTAAGGGTAAATCACTTTAGGCACGCATGTGTTAGTGAATTTTGACAATTAGACCTTACTCTTGTTTAGACCTTCCATTCTTGGTAAAGAATTACCATATAAGTGTTTGGAAGACCTAGAAAAGAGACTTGGGCATTCAAAGCACTAAATCTGAATTTTGGAAAAATTCCTTCCAAAATGGGGGACCCACAGGGTCTATTTATAGGCTGAAGAAGACCCAAGTGGTTATCCTTTAGGGTGCGCATGTCACTTGCGCGTCCATGAGGCGTCGCGCAAGTAGACTTGCGTAACAGTGAGTGAACTTGCGCGGCACTTGTGCTTTTGAAGCCTTGTTCATGCCTTTGTCGATTTTTGATGTTTTCTTCAAAGGATGAATCAATTTGTTCTATTTCATTTCCCTTTACATTATTTTAGACAATGTGACAAAAAGGAGAATCAACAATCATATATACAACATTATCCTGAGGTGAGGACATTTGTTAGGATCCCTAGAGAAGTAGGAATCAACCATGGAATGATGTTTTGTGTAGGAAATAGAAGGGTATTCATTCATACTATAAAACCAATTACCCTTTATGTCCATTTATAGTTGGAATATTCTCATAGGAATTTTCTCTTCCATTTCAGATCCACAACATTCTAGACTAACATCTCAAACCTCATGACGTTCATGAATTGTCTAGACAATTGAATCCAAATCATTATCACTAGGTGGAATGGCCTCAAATATTTTCTCGATATTCCACTAATCCCAGAACACATGTGAACGATGTGTGTGAGTAATGTCAAGAATGAGCCAGTCCCCTACCTAATCACTTTTAATATCCTAGGTGGTTTTATGACATTCCCAACAAGGCACAACATGGTAATGAATCTATGAAAAAGTCTAAGAGGGGTGTCCATTGCATGTTCTAGTTCCTATAGGTAGAGCTCCCAAAGAAGAAACTCCTACCACACAAAAATAGAGTTCCCAATGCTTTTATAGATGTTACTACTAGATCCTCATACAAAACCATACTAAGGGAAAAATATTTATTCGAAGCCTCTAGCTTAGTAAAGCATATCATAGATTTATTATGAAACACCCCATAATAAACCACTTTCACCTAGTTGATAGAATCACAATCCAAGCCCTCTTCAAAATATTGTACCTCATCAGGGACATGATCCCAGAGGTCCCATCATTTATAAGAGAAACTAAACATTCCCATTCAATGAGGATCATGTCCTAGGTAATTTATAACATTCTCAGGAGAAATTAATTATGAAGCGATTAAAATGTAGGGAATCCAAGGGGGTTGATCTCACTATTCTCCCTAAATAGACCCCTTATCACAACATACATTAGAATATCAACAAGGCGTGATGTGTGGTTAGGGTCTTGCTTTAGAATTTGGTAGGTAAAAATGTGGTCAAATTTTTATTTCCCATGGCATAGTTGTCATTAATCTCTATAAATCTTGAAAAAGGAAATGAAGGTGAGTGGTTGAAGGTATCCATTCATGGGAATCATATGTATGATGACTAGTCGGCTAATAGTGTAGTCACTCATTCCCATTCTGTCATCTATTCCCATTTGAATTAGAACTGTCCTTTTAATGTTGATGTGTTGTATCCATCTACTACATCTACATCTTTGGTGTCCACATCACAAACTTTCACCTTTTATATGAATAGATAATGACAGTTCAAGGGTATGATGAATCCTCCACCAATAAAAATTACATCTCATTATATTAAAAATTAATAAGCTCAATATATGTTAATTGAAAACAAAATCATCCCAATGTTGGAAGATTCCACTAATGATATCCAAGAGTAATCCTATGCCAATACCATTTAGTTGGAGGATCACAATATGGTTCTTGATGATGAAGCATATCATATAGATCCTCCAAATGTCTACACCTGCTAACATCATCGAATGTTATGAGGATATTAAAATCCTTGAGTTTCCAAGGAAATTGATTAAAGATAATTTATACTATCTATTGTGACTAGATAGTAGGCTCTTCATGGGACCCAATAGTCCGAGTCATCTCTATCTATCTTTTCATATTCAATATAACCATATATTGTTCTACATGACTAGACATAAAATGTATGACATCATATTAAATAGTCACATCAATTTTTTTTGTCCTCCAACATCAAACAGATATTATGTAGAAATATTGTGTGGTTCATCTGATGAACAGTAAGACGTTTTAGTGGTAGTTTAAATACACTAGTTTGACCAGAAATTAACTTCATACATCATTTTAGGAGAAATGAGCACATGGCATGGATATATGATGTTCTGAAACTCCATGCCGATATTAATGAAAATATCTAATTTCTAGATGGAATTTTCTTCTCATAATAGATGTGATAATCCCTCATAGTTTCATTGAGGAGGCAACTCCAATTTGAGATAGTGTTACCAGCCATAGAGGGTTTTCATTCTTAGGATGTCGAGCGAGCAGAATTACATGACATCATCTCATTATAAAGAGAATATAAAGGCTCTCGTATACATGAAATATTAACCTGTTTTACACTATCGACCTATTAAATGGTATGGATTTCTACCACTTTCTTGTTGACACTAGTTCTGGGATCAACCTTATCCCAAACCAGATGCTCTACAATCTACAAAGACTAAAAAATAGTTGAGTCCCTATGACATGAAGATACATGGTTAGGAATTGATTGAATCGACATCATGAGGCACATTCTTCCAGATGACCTAATTTAGTGGCCTTACCCCAAGAATTTATTTCATGTTTTTCTTGCAAGATACCACCTATAATGCACAGTTGGGTAGATCCTTGGACCTTACTCTTGAAACGGTACCCTCCTCATGTCACCAATGGCTCATGAACTCTCTCAATGATCAATTAGGTGTGTGCCAAGGTGATGTATCTCCCTTCACCAATTGTAAATACTACTCTTTGGAATACAAATACTACAATTGAATGGAAAATTGAGTTTATACCAATATGGTTTAGCACAAAACCACTATGATTGACCAATATATTAACTTGGGTGATTGTTTCATCCTCCATATTCACCAGTTGGAGACCATAATGGTAAACATGGGTCCCATCTTCTACATTTCTGAGAAGAGGGGATGACACTACCCTTGGTACAATGAACATCAGATTATCACCTCAAACTCCAATGTTGTTTACAATAGTATAATAACAGAACCCCCTACACTTCTGAGATATTGGTATGCTTTACCAATGGAAGAAACTCTATGTCATACATTCCTATTTCACCATGTAGGGTTGAGGTGACACATACTAACCCATCCCCATTTCCTTGACATTAAGATCCCTCGGTCAGTGGCCTAGGGAATTGTGTTGAAGGGTTCTGTAATCTTGGTTTCATCGAAACATGAGTTCCCAAGTGAGGATTCCATATCCTCTCAAGCAGAAACCCTTATTCATCCATAATAAATAGGCTTTCATGAACCATCTATTACCACTAATCATCTAGCCTCAAGAGATAAATAGGGTTTTTAAAATGGCCCTTATAAATTTGAAGAAGGTATCTCCACCACTGTTGATTGGCTTGTTCTGGTGAATCATGGCAATAAGATAGATATGGGGCCAACACTGTTTAGTGTAGCCGTGTTTGTAGAGAATCCAAAACCATATGTCGATTTCATAAATAACCATCATGATGTTTTTTATTATAGTTATGATGAGAAATAATTTCTACATCAATCATCGTGGCCACCTTATAAGCCATTGATGGCTCAAGAATCCTCCCAAGAAGATGAAACCCTCACATAGTGCAATGGTTGAGGCAGATGTTCATAAGCTCATCAAATCAATCTTCATCAAGGAAGTTCAATACCATAGATGGTTGGAAAATATTATTACTATCATTATGATGAATGGACAGATAAAAGTATTCAATAACATACAGGTTCTTACCGACCTTTTTCCAAAGGATTAATATCTTTTTTTGATATAATAGTTGTTGATAGATTCCACTTTGGGTTTTGGGATCTCTACTTCATTTATGGTTACTCTAGACATAATCAAATCAATTTTCCCCAAATTATGAGGATTCCATCACCATTAATGATTTTTATTGTACATTATTCTATTAGGAAATAACTTTTAGGCAGAATAATGTAAGATATACTTATCAGTGAGTCATGCAACAAATCATAAAACTAATCCTTCTAGAATTAGTGTAAGGTTATGTGGATAATTTGGTTGTCAAATCACACCAAAATAAAGACCATATTAGATATCTTGATAATGTTTTCATATAATTCATCTCTAGGTAGTTTAATATATTCCCCATGAAATATTCTTTCTAGGTTACCTCTGGAATGTTTCTCAGTTTTGTAGTTTGATACCAAAAAATAGTTATCAACTAAGAAAAGATCAATTCAATCTGTAGAATTAATCCTCTAAGAAATCTATGAGAGATTTAAGGATCTCATTCCCACTTATACAACATATTTTTATTCTTCGTGAATCTGGATGAACATTTAATCCCATTTCAAGGATTATTACGAAATGATCCATCGACTAGTTGGATGAAGAATGTTAGACTTCATTTGACAAGATCTAGAAGTATTTTCTACAACCTATTGTTCTGATTCCACCCATATACAGGAAGTCATTGATGCTTTATATGACCACCATGGAATGATTCCTAGGTTCTCCACTCAAATAGAAAAACAATGATGGGATAAATGAAAATTTATTCTATCTCAGTCACATGCTCATCCATATAGAGTACAGATACCCTCCTATCGATAAGAGTTTCCATATTCTAATTATTTTATGTGAAAACATTTCTAAATATCCATACCACAATGAGATACAACTAGTATCACTCAAGGACCCTCTAAATAATATCATGAACCTCTAAATGTTGACATGTTGTTTAGCATGATGGGTAGTGATTCTTTAGTAGTTCAACATTAAATTCATTCCACAAAACGATGCCAGGGTCCAGGATTTAGTTGAATTTGTTGCTACCCATCTAGCCCTAGAGAGTATTCCCTCTTTATTATTTTCTCAAAAGAGGAAATCACCACAGAATATCATGTTATGACACGTCGGTAGATTAATCTCGATGTTAACTCCTGGAGTCTAACCCGTACATGGCTCAACAATCCATGGATAAAAAATGTAGGCATATAAACTGTCATCATCACTCCGAAATAGGTTGTCCTACCATTTAATTTATTTCATTCAGAAGGGTACAAATATAATGAGGTAGTGTAATTGGATTTGATCACTAGTCTCGAGCAAGATCTCGATATTTATTTCCCCACCAAAATGTGAATGGATACTCTGATCAAACCATCAAATAGATCAATTTTGACTACATTTTCGAGGATGCAGATATCATTCCCATTTTAGAGTGCACTAACAGTTGATGGCCCAGTCCACTTCTCAACCAAAGGCCTATCACTTCATTCAGCCCATGTGATGGTGATAGCGATTAGGTAAAATACCTAAAACGTTGTTCTTCTATATAGAGACCTCAAGACCCCCCACATATGAAGAATCTACATATTTAATGATTTTTTAAATCAGTTATCTCCATCATGACAATCACACTATAGACAGAGATGATTGTGAGAAAAATTGTCTGATCAAAATGAAGTTCATCCTCCAGAGTAGGCCTAACCTCAAGATGACTCACTACAAAAATTTCTGTAATGGGATTAACATTTTTGGAATTCAAAGAGATGAAATCCCCCATTTTTTAAGGAAAATTATGTTAGTTCTATGGAAATCATAAGACATTTTTGAAGCCCTACCACCATATTAGAAGGATGGGCTACTTCTACCCCATCATGGTTTATAAATCTAACATGTTTTCCAAGAGTTTTCATGCATGAAATATTAAAACCAACTACTTGAATCAACCGTTATATCCCCTCTAAACTACAATGTATCCATATACTTTTTTTCTATGGACACAATTTCATGGGACCATATCCACCAGAAACAACTCGCTAGGGTAGGTTCTATTTTACCACGATTTTTTCCCTTCTAGGAATAAGCATCACCTCTTAATTAACAAAAATCACAATCAGTTTTGTAAATCATGATCCTCACATAATTTCTCTAATTGGAGACCCACATTCCATTCACACTGACAAAGGAAAAATCATTTGTGATACAGAACTAAAGATATTTTATCCAAGGAAAGCATTTGTTTTAACCATACAACATGATACCATGAGTTGGAAATTTGAATGATAGTGGTGTTCCGTAGAACCATCTACAACATTTTGTAGAAAATTTCATTCCTTAATAAGAAATGTTGGCTGGAAAAGATCCCCAATTATAAATGATCATGTTGGATGATGAATCTAAATTCCACCTAGGTGACTCCATATTCACATGTGCATATAACATAGGTAGTCTAGCCCATCGATATTTTTCTACCATCACATTGATCATCCATCTATGATAAATAGTTGTCAAATAGGATAGATGATGTCCATCAAGTGGAAATATAACCGTATTACCCAAATAGGCTCCAAGAATTGCATAATTTAGAGAGGCATCAGAATAGGATACCCATAGATTTCAATAACAATTTGTTTTTTTCTGATTCATCTATAAATATGACCTAATAATTGCTCTATGGATGCTAATGATTTCCGGTCAGAAGCCACTAATGTTGGATCCTAAAAAAGAAGGGCCTTGAATCATTCATAAGGTCCATACCTAGAATGTGTATTCTTTAATTCCATGGATGATGAGTGCATCACTCCTCAAACAAATTCCATTTTCCTCTATTAGTACTTCAAAAAAGTGAAACCATCATCCTTGATTCATGAATTTAAACAACATGGAAGTTATGGTCATCTATTAATTATGTGTAAAGTCAGGATTCCCATATCAAGGAATCACAATGTTAAAATATTGTGCATATTTCTTGTTTCATGACAACAAATTGTGTAAATATCATCTTCCTTATTGAATGATATTAAAATACATGGAAAATTCATTGAAAAATTACATTAAACTGTGATGAATCATCATTGTTTCAAAATAGTAATCTCAATAACCTTTAATAAACGTGGAGCATGACATTTGAATAAGAACCCAAGTTCTATTATCATGGAATTAAGAATTATATGGTATCTCCATGGAATTTTTTAATTTGTAATGGACCCATATTTCCTCATACATTTCAGGTTGTAGCTTATTCATAATATAGCTTCTTCTTATAATTACATTCATCTTCATGTCCATGAATGATGATTTTAAACTATGTTATATTGTTCTAATTGGCTGAAAATAATATGGGAAACATTCCATCGCTTCAACATGATGCCAATCTTTGTTTTAGCATCTTAAGAATGAAGTTAAACAACATAAACACATCCTAGAAAAAGGAATTAAACTGGGATTCAGTAGTCCACGATCTATGAACTCATATTAATATATGTTAGTCCAAGAAAGATGACATTAAACTATTTGTTTTATCAGGTTTATTGAAGTTGAGTTTTGTTTGGACCTTCAACTGACATGATCCGATCCATTGGGGCACAATACCTAAATTTCCAAGTTCCACATATACACTTAACCAAACCATATCCATACTTAAAGGAATTCCACGTTCGGGATTCTTCCACTATCCACATCCATGTGGACCCGCTAATGGGATGGTTTCATACTGCTTCATCCTATATCCTATCCTGGGCCAATTTCCTAATTTAATTTTTGAAACAAAAAGTGGATCCTATTTTTTGATATTTTTAAACAGTTTACTCAACATTTTAACAATGGATATTCGATTAAAGATGTTAGCAGTCCTATATTTCAAATATTTTCACCAATGCTCCAACCCATCAATTAACCTTCCATAATTTATATATTAGTTGTTTTGATTTACATCCTTCGAAACTCCCTATGTTCTAGTGGGACTCCGACAAACCTGATATCTCCCCCCTATGAATCTGTGTATATTGAGTGGGAATGTAGGTATTGTTAGGATATTCTCAGCCTATCATTTCTTCAACCATATTATACGTTTATACATATGATGGGAAAATTCTCAAATCACTCCTTATTTCGAACACTAAGCATAGATCATGTGGGAATAATTGTTTTAGTAGAGATAAAACACACATAGGGGAGATTAACAGCTTCTACGGTCTGAATCCATTGAACATAAACTATGAACAATAATATCCATGAATTATGAAAATAAACTATAATATAGATTATATTTTGATTGTGTTGTGTAATATTGATCCCTCTTGGGTCATTATTCACATTAGGATTACCACCTCCCCAAACTATGTATATCCACATTATATGAATCCCAATGGTATAAATTCAGTGACCCTTAACTATGAACCATTTAGTTTAAGCTATATGACTCTAAACTGTATAGGTTAACAACGATTTCCTCGTCTGAGGGGACATCACTTCCATAATTTGTCATTTACCCTACCATTATCAAGAAAACGTGTGACTTGATTCTAGTACATATATGATATATAAGAACACTATGAAAATTTATCAATAGTACCATATATATATTTATTCCTTATGTCTCGGGTCTAATGTTCTATATTAGGAGTGTGTGGTGTGGTGCGAGCCTTCATAGTCATCATGTGAATCAGGTTATAACTTCCACGTCATAAACACCAACATTGGGAAATCTACCCTCCACTAATATCCTGATCACATTATGACAAATGACATTAAAATCAACATCTTATCCATATGAAAATAAACTATATGGACCTGTCATATCATAAGAACATAAACTATGCCATCATCATCTTGGAAGCACAATAGAAAATGGAACATCATGTATTGTTCTTTTCTAAAAGGATATCACCTTCAAAAGTAGTCTTTTACCATTCCACATGCTATGAAATATGTATTCATTTATTCATATCTGTATGGAACACATATCAATGCATGTATTCATCATCGAGATATAGCCACTCAAAAAAACAGTAAAAAACAAACATAAAGTAATTTATTGTCCCCCTTATCATTATATAGGATTGACATAGAAAAAGTGGTTTTCTTTTAGAACTATTTGTGTCTTTATTCCCATCCTCATGAAATATATAGTGATTCCTAGTACCTTTTCCTTTGGTCCCACCCACAACCTTTTCCCTTTTCATAGTGGTTCATTTTCAACATTATCTTTTAATGTTAAACACTATGGAGTTCTAGAACAATGCATGTCTTGATTACCATTCTCATGTGATATGTAGTGATGCACATACACATTTTCGTTGGGCCTACATAAATGGTTATCAGAATTTTTCCCTCCCTAGCCTAAAATAGTCTGACAAACACAACATTAAACCGTAGACAAGCTTCCTTAGGGACACAAATGTTGTGTGTCTACATCTAGGTCCCTTATTCATATCTAGTATATTATGCAACCAAATTAGGATTGGTATTCATTGATTGATTAACCCATGGTCCAAACTATTTTACCATAAACTATGTGGTGTTGGACTATATAGAATGACCTAAAAATTTCATACAACAAGGCGATGAATCATGAGTTTAAAATATATGCAGCACTCTTCTAGGATTTGTTTGGTGGTGACGGGACTCCTTGTTCCTCATTCACAAGGGTTTCTTCATAACACTACAATACACACCCCTATTTGAGACATGAATCATTATGGTGCATGATCCATGAGCATAAATTAAGAGTCAACATACTCAATGCATGATGTTAAAATGTAATCTTACCTTGAATAATTTTGGGTTCACCATGATAATCTTTAGATGGTTAAGCAACCTCGCAAGATTGGATTTCCCCCACTGGTGCTAGTCTCTCACCACATGTTGTTTTAGATAAATTTATTTCATGATTCCCTTCATGATGGGATATGTCGAAATGCCAAGAAATGTTTTATTTGGGCATAAACATAGGTTCATTTACCTTTTTGGGCCCTTTGGCCATAGTTATAGTCCATGAATCATGGTCTTAAACTATTTTGAATTCATATTTGGGTGTGTAAGGAAAAAATTACTGTCATTGGCCTCGATCCTGTTCGTTTTCTCGACAATGTGTTGTGTGAATAACATAATACTTATCATTTTACTCTAATATGAGCAATAATACATTAAACTATTTTTTAGTTTCAATGTTGTATAATCGTTAATAATGTGTGATGACCCAATAACATTGGAATTTAACAATGGGACATTTCTTCATCGCATAATGATAAACATTACTATGGATCATCCCCAATGTATGAGTCCAAAAAATTTGTTTACCAAAATTACATTCATGAAACAAATAAAGTATCATCAGCCTCACCTGAGAGGTCTCCTCCCTTGATGATTCCCATCTACCATATTTTTTTCATATTCAGCTATTGGTCAGCATCTGAGATGATGCTCTCTTAGTGTATAGGATTGATATTTTTTTAGAATAATACACAAACACTAGTGTGTTCTATGCCATGGTGGCCAAATTCCAAGCATATTAGAAGCCATTCTAATATCCCATCACAGTATTTTGACACTTCAGGTGGACCTTTATTTGGATCATTAACCTCTTCCATGCCTAACAGGTCCCCCTAACATCATGATGTATAGAAAATACACACCTACCATATTGGTCCAACATTCCGTATGACTTTTCATGATAATTCAAGACTATTATCTTGATTTGAACATGGTTAGTGGTGGACCGTTAATTATTCATCCACATTTTAGTATAAGAAATATGTATAATATGTTTTGAAAATTTTTAGCATCTATACTATATTTTTATCCCACTCCCACTTTGTTTTGGATTTCATGGTATTTTGATTACCATTACCCATTCAAAATTGTTCATATATATTGGAACCCCTCATGAATCATCCAATTCATGCACTATAGCACATTGGGAACAAAAAAGCAGGCCGCATGGGGAGAACAATTTTCCCTCCAAAACCTCTCTCATCTTGAATACATTCAGAATCTAGTCAGTAACAAGAGACCCGAATTATTTGTTTATTATATGAAACTCTCATATAATGTGAACAATTATGTGACCTCCCCTTTTTCCTCATTTTAGCAATGAAAAATGTGAGATTAGATATTAATAATTAGTTATCTCACATATATTACTGAGATGAAATTATTAATATAAGGATGAATGTGCCCATTCATTCAATTCAACGAAATAACAAATAGAATTAAGTATCATGTTTCTTGGAAATAGTTGCCCATATGGATGCACCCAATTTAGATAGAACATTAGATCTACCACCATTTGATGTGTGGCCTCTAGATATTAAAACCTCAATCATGTGATATATTCTGATATAGTAGTAATGAAGTATGATAATTCATTCGTTTATTCTTTAAGGCACTAGATCTCATGTTCAGCCTCATAATACTTCTATATGCTTTGAAATTTCTCTTATCACTAGGATGGTTCTAGGTGTAGACTACATTCCAAAATATCCTTGTTCAGATAATCATGGATTATTTATCGTAGATTGTGAGCATCCATACCTCTGACAAAAAAACATTGAATCCGATGGCGATGTGACACTATCCAACTATCCCATTGTGGTTCTAATGTTTTTATAAATGAAAACTTTTTGAACTTCCACACACGGCACCAGATAATGAGATATTCATCAGTCGCCTTATGTTCATTTTCTGTAAAATTCACATTGTCTACAATCATATATGTTGGGAAGGATTATAGTAGTTCGATAGTAGGATATTCTTTTGGAATCCACTCATTGGAATTGTTCTCTATGAAATGCATGTGATCGTCTCCATTTGAATCATCTTATTTATCAACCTCAACTTATCTAGCTTCGATCTCTTCCCTATTAGTGGTATCATTCATTTTTTAAACCTCATATTAATTATTTTCTATATCCATATTAGCTTGGAGGACATGTTCCTCATGGGATGTCGTAGTCATCAAAATAGATCCCATAGATTTCTCAAAAATTTCCTATTTTCAGTCCTATAGTTTCCTGATCACTACATATGATATGAAAATTATACTACCTAATACTCAAGTGACAAGTATGGGAATGCAAAGTTAGATACTCATATGAGATGATAATTTCCCATTCGTGTCCTCATGTCTCCACAAAGACAACCTTCACTAGAGACCCACCATCTCTCATCACATTAATGATCTGAATTTTATCCTATTTTTTTATTGACTACAATATTCTGAGTTTGTCACAATGATACCTAGGGATTTCCCACATGTATCCACCATGGATAAAACTAGCTCGTTATCTATTTTAGCCCCAATTTTAGACCTGGGAGTACACCCCCCCTGATTGGCTGGAACATTCTCACCCCTTGATTGTTATATCCTAGATCATCACTGATGCGACTCATTACGAAATATGTTATGGTAAGTGGATCATATTTTTGAAAAGATATTAAGAATTAAAATGTATGTAAAGACTTATCAAGAAGTACTCAATGAGCCCCTCTTCAGATCCCTCAATCTAACTCCTCCTCTAGGTACTCCTTCGATGAGTTCTTCTCCCTTCGGATTTACCCGCAGTAGGTTAATCATCCCCATGATAAATATATTCTCCTTTTTCTTCTCTTTATTATTCTTACTCTATTTATTATTCTTATAGATATTCTACTTCTTCATATTCTTTATAATCCTTATTATCCTAGTAAAAACATTATTCTATATCATGCTCTTGACCGAGCATGAATATCACCAGGACATGAAATTCTTTGTATTTCCCTTTGTTGGAACTTATAGATGTCCCTCAGGTGTGAAAGAATCTAATGAAAATCCACCCTATCTATAATCTGGATGAGCATAACTTCTTGAAGCAAGACCCTGTATTTTATTTGTTTCTTCAATAGGTCATCTAGAGATGTTTTTTTCATAGTGTTCTCTAGGATGATAAAAGATAAAGAGATATTGAATAAATTATAGTTTGATGCAAATATCATTATTTCTTCTCATGGGCATCATTCATTGGGACCATGGATTACTTCAGGAATACTTCCTTATACAACATTGATGTATTGAATCACATTGTGGTGTCCCCAACACTATTCCTCTAACTTTCACCACCCAATATATCATGTTCTCCCCTTGGGTTGCATCCTCTCAAACTCCCTATTTAGAAAACTGCAAGACAACTTGTTTGATTATTCGAATGCACTGGTGCAATATTATTTCATGATATTCCACCACCAATTTTTGATATAGTCCATTGGTATGATGACATCTAAATTATTTGTCATCGGTTGAATAAAATCTATAAATATTGAAGTCATTATAACGCCCTACAACGAACATAAGATGTATGTGTGTCACTCTTCCATAACCTCTGAATAAATTTTCATCATCATCGTCTAATGGAATATGATCTATCTGGAGAAACATGATGGAATGTATGGTCCACAATGGATCCTTCCATTAATATGGGACACTATAACCTCACATTGAATTCCCTATAGGTATTCCCTCCACCATAGTGAACTGATCTATTCATCCACCATTTGAACAACAAGAGAACAGAATGGATGGATGTTGAAATTCACATGGTAACTGATCTTATGTTTGACCACTTCATTGTTGAGCTTCACCAGTAATACCCCATATATGATTTGTAGGAATGGATGTGGACCACATCCTAGGGAAACAATGGATTTTGGGAATTAATATCCCACAAGATGAGTTCTGATCTGACTATAAAGAAGTTGGAACTGTTCACATATTATGATGAGCATGCTTCCACTTGAGATTCATCCTATGATATTATTGATCTATCCAACATAGGAACTCTTAGGTTAACCCTATTATGAGTATCTAGGATACCAGCCATCACCAGCATCCCCGTACAGATCCAAATCCTGTTTTTTATCACCACCAACATCCAACCCCACATAAAGGTGGAAATAAATGAATCATAATGTACCATCAAGTTCCAAAAATCAATCATGTTGTACCACCATGATTTATTCCCAGTAACCTCCAATTTCAATCAATAAAATCCCACCACCCCCTCTGTTATAATATTGGTGATTGATTCCATCAACCTAAAATCCTCCCTATCTTGTCAATATTAAGGAATAGGTTGACCCCCAACTGAAACATGATATCATTATATACAAATATATGATAATCATCTTCTCCTTCTCCATGTCAAAGTTTTTCACAAGTTATAATGTGGATTCATTCAATATCCAATTAGGTATTCATTAATTGAAAGAAATTATCATACTTAGGTCCCTCCTAAGGAATGCCAATGTTCAATGAACATCCCACATGTTGACGGCGACCTCCCCATGGTAATGGTGGAACAAATTCCTATCCAGATACCATCGATTGAAGAGATAGGACAAGCTCTTATTGAAGATACATATGAAATTGAAATATCCATACTGCCTCATATTGTGTATTGTGGTGCAAGTCCTATTGGAACTCTTCCTAGGTGTAGGAAACCCATTGTTCTCATTCCCATTCACTAGTAATGTATCCACTAGACCACATATCCTACTCCATACAATAATCACTTTCATCCCACATATAACTTCAAAATTTACTGGCACAGTGGGTGGGCCAGTCCTAAATTCTGGGTTCATCTCTAATGATCATCTTAGTCTTCATGTTCATGAAATAGATGGTTATTTATTGATTTTCAAAATAGTATGGCCATTAATAATGATTTTTTATCAGATGATTTATCTGTACTCATAACCCATGATTGTTGAGATTAAATATTGATGCTCAGGTGGGCCACTTCATCAAGAAACCCACAACTCAATAATATATGGGCTTTAATGAGAAGAAATATTTCTATAGTTGTCCTATCATGCCCAAGAACATCATATTATCTAATAAAATACAATTTGAATGGATTATTTTAGAGTTACTAGTAATATCTACCAATAATGAAGTAATGTAAACCTCAATCCTCTCACAGGTCCATTGATTGATGATTTTTATAATGTATGAATGATTCTTTGTATGTGTCTAAAATAATGAGGAAGGACTGAGAAATATTATTAGGGATTCATGTATGATGGACTTTTGTGAAAAAAGGTCAATTGAAGCACAATAGAGAAATAAATCATGGTTTTCAACATAGTGGAATATATATTATGGGTTTGAGATCACAATCATTGTCACACATAAAAGGGAAATGTACTATACACATCACACAAAAATTTATTTAAATGGAATGAATGACTATTCAGTTGTTGATAAAGAAGCCTTACATTAATGGAATATAACTTTTCATGAACATCCCTAAATGAATTTTTCATTTTGATGATTCCCCTAGAATCTAATAATTTATTTGCATTTCATCTCCAATTCCAATGTGGAGTTTGTTGGAGTGGAATTCCACATTTCACCCACAAGTTCATCATTGGGGAAATATAAGGCAGAATTTGATTCATGTAAACATTCCTAGAATTCATATGCAGGTGAAGACAAGATCAAAGGTCTGCATGCATGATAGAAATTTGTGTGCAAGACCATAGTTTTCCCAATGTGACTTATGATTCACGTTTATTAATAAAGGGAAATAAAATCATAAATTTGTGGTGTTCTAAAGAGTTATTCATTACATGAATGAACTTGTATAGCACATAAGGATGCTTCATGCCTAGTGCGATATCGAATGGTCCATTACGTGCCCACCACATCTTGCCTTCTCGAAACAAATCCTCCGTGCCACAAATCATACCCACTACCACCAATGTTTTTTACTATATGTTGAATGGAACCAGTGTTTTTTGGTGATCGTCTAGAATTAAATCCACTTCTTCGACATCAGAATGAATCTTCCCAAACATCATGAAATCCAGAAACCCTTCAATGTAACAAATCTTTTGTGAGAATTCTCATATGGGTGCACCATTATGTGGGAAAACAACATCTTCACCCTCACCAACTTTCATTCAACCAATATCAGGTGTATGTAATGGAATCTTATTGATTTCAACCTTGGCCTTTCACACAACCCAATATTGTGATCAACCATTCTTTTTGCGCATAGACAAAGAATATTGAGCTCATCCCCACTTTGAGGGTCTGTGAGTTTTCATTACCCTAATGAGCCATGTTTGATCCCCACTTTCCCACAACAACCATGTCTTGTGAACACATCCATCATGAAGCCCCATAATATTACGCATAGTGTTTTTTGGTCCCTCATGGGGTGTTGCCTATTGTGTTTAACTATATATTTCTATTTGGGGCATAGGTATGCTAATTAAACTTTCATTTTGGAATAGGGATGTTAACCTATACCTCACTTTTGACCACTCCTCTACACCCTCTTACTATGTAATTACTAATTCCTTATATTCACTATGTGTTAGTGAGTGCTAGTTATATATGATAGAGAGGTAAATTCCATGATCCCCCCATTCTCACTACACTAAAAAATTATTCCTAACACCATCATCTTAATAACATCATGTTAAATTGTACTCTCAACTCATTCAATTACACTGAAGTACCAATCCTCTATCATTTTCCATTCCCACTTCTATCCATGAAGTTCATATCATCCTCACGTGAAATTATATCCTCCTCGCATTGAATGATATCCTAACTAGGATGATATTAGAGAAAAGGTCACATCATCTACTGTTATTACATAATTTATCACGCAACCATATGATATATCACTTCCTCATTTTTCTCACACCATGCATGAATCACATGGGAATAGAGATTATTAGTTACCATGAAACCATTATCCTCCCAAAATGAGAACCCCTCATGGAGTAATCCAAGGTTTCCACCTTCATTGGTCTCTTTCATGCTAAATCCCAGCATTTTTTTGAACAATGTAGACATTGATTCCCTAAAATCTGTGATATGTTGGAATCCTACTCAACAATAATTCCCATTATTAACATCCATCGTGATATCCTAAAGGATATATCCCTAGCAAGATTATTCTCCATACCTGGTAGACCATATCTCCACTAGGACCACAATTATTCTTTTATGCATATTCCCCACATCCTATTATACAAGGGTATCATATATAGATACCCTTACTTAATATATATGGATATTAAATCATTTTATAGGAATATTTAAAACATTAAAATAATATATTCTAGTAGACCATAATATTTTATTGTCTTCAGTATCACGGAAACATAATCTTCTAACTTTGTGATAGATCTTCAAAATCTTCCATAAATATCTCTACATTTAGTACTTCTACCTAAAATCATTCTTCATAACCTTGGGAATGGAAATATAAGATTTGGGTAAACATAGATGTTATATAAGGGTATATAAAGTAAATGCATATACATTACATGAGAAAATGGTTATAACATTTGAATCCCTTACCCTATATATTTAGATTTAATAAAAACTATTGGAGGTTTATATGACATGAATCCAAAGGAAATAAAGAAAATAATCTATGAAATCACCACGTAGGAATAAAACAAGGAATTTTGGAAGACACATAAGATTATAATATTCTGAACATTTCCATTTATAAACAGGTTTAGTGATTAGTTTAAGGACATGAAATTTGGCCCTTGCATAAACATATGCACATGAAATTAGGTCCATTTAAAACATTGTGATAATGTAATCAGGTTTACTCAAAGTAGTCAAGGTATTTAAACCTATGTCTTCTTGGATGTATGGGTTCACTCCCAATACCATTTAAATTGTCATGGTTTACACCGATGGGAAACATAGTTGCTTTAGTTCACTTCTCATTCCACTATTGAAGTCATGGTTCACTCTTATGGACATTTTATTTGTCATGGTCCAATCTCAATACCATCTTAGTCCATCTTAGGAGTTATAAATCTTTACACAATGCATTGGAAGGAGATATAAGTCCCAACCATCTTATAATGAAATTATAAATAAATTTCCCCTATAATAATGAATAATATTATAATAAACCATTAAATTTATTAACTATTAGAAAAAGTAATCATATCATAACACGTAGAAAAAAATATAGGATTCATAATCATTTCATCATAAACATAACCTATGAAAATAATACAGTTTTGAAAGAGTATAACCAATGAAATAGAGATGGTATTCACAAACATAAATTAATAAAAAATAAATCATTCATATAGAATATATGAATTTAAACATTTAAATATTTCCCTATAAAGGAATGAGTTACACCCATTGATTTTATCTTACGTGGGATGTAATTCTGATAGATCATTTATAAAACATTCTTTAGGAAAATATACATTATTTTTGTAAGACATTTTTCATTGAAAAGAAATAAGAAAACATATAAACAAATACTTGAAAAATATAAAACCATTATAAAATCCATTTTTTTATAAATTCTAATGTAGGACCCTTTGAAAACATTTTTGAAAACATTATATTTGAATATAATATATTCCTAACTGAAGAGGGAGGTGGTCAAATTTTACATAAAAACATGATCTTGTGTACCAAAGAGTAATGAACAAGTACTAACAAATGATTTTATATTGAATAAAAAAATATTAGGAAACTAATTTGTTTTTCAAAAATATGTATCATAATATTTCATCCATTTAATTTACTCCATATAAAATATCTATATGTGATGACATTGTATTAGTAATAACTTCTAACTTGATAACTTGAGATTGTAATCTCCATATACGAAAATGAAATTGAATGAAGTTAATAATATCATGAAAATAATTATTTCATGATTTACCATTTAAAATTGAAGTATATAAATCATAAAAAATTTAGGATCATAACAAAACATGGGTCTCAGAGAAAACAAATTGAGAAAGAACAATTTTACAAATTTTTTAAAATATGAAAAAAACCCCCTGAAAGAGATATCAGAAAATTGACATGTTGATACACAAGAATATAATTAAATGGTATATATAATTAAACGATTGTCAATACATACAACACACAAAAGTAATGAGTGGAAAACATTTCACGAATCTCACAAAAATATAAAGTGATAGGAAACACCCATATCTTGTGTCTTGACCCTCATCGTACTCTTTCAAACCTCCTATATGATAAATATAAATTTATAACAAATCATTTAAATAACTAATTTTTTTAATACCATATATGGATTTATTATGACTTTATATTACCCTATGGATAGAAATTTTATGTTAAGGTTACACATTGGGTTGTATCTAATTTGTTTTTCAGTTGTGCCCTGATTTTTTATTTTTTTACCATTAAAAATATATCATGAATTAAAAATGGAATGAAATTATATAAATTCAATTAATTTGTTTATATATATACTATAATAATAGACCTAATATATATGTATGATATGGAATACAAAGTTCATGGAGACGGTAAGATGTATGTATGCATGAATGATGTTCTTGTTTTTATTATCATATTAAAAGAATGAAAAAAATGAAATATATGTGCATATGAATATTATATATATTTTTCATTATAATGGTATATATATCATATGTTTTCGCGGAAACAATCTTTAGAAAATACCATGTTGTGTGTGAATGAATCACGTCACTTTGAGGGGGCAGTAGTTCAGACTTCCTTAAATGACATTATTGTATTAACACAAAATGAAATGTAAAAAATCTATGTATTGTAAAACATAATAAATAAGATTAATTAATAAATAAATAATATATATAACATATATAAATATATTTTTCCATTATAATTTCCACCATTATATGTGGTAATGGAAAAAATGAATAACCATCACGTCATGAAGAAATAATTTTCCTTTCAAAGAAACAGTTTGTTCGTTAACCATCAGATAAAGAATTGTGTACCTGTTGGAATAAAATGTATAATAACAACATACTAGTATATTGATGATACTAGTTTTGATATGCATTCCTGGAACTAATAAATTGGATGGGGAGGATAATAAAATAAATGAAAGGACATGAGAGATGATGTTCCCTCTTAATCGTGTAACACCTTTTGGTTTGTGCCAAAAGGCTTACAAGGATTTCCTTGTGACCAAGTTAAGAAATATATGAGTAATGGAGTATTTCTATAAATTTTATTTTATAGGTATTGGTCGAATTGAAGGGGTTTTATAGGTTTGAGGATGTGGATGAGGTTGGGGCCTTTTTTTGGGAAGGAAAAGGAATCACATGGAATTTTTTAAAACAAACATGGTGTACACAAGTACTTATATAAACGAAGACATAAAACCCAAAACCAATCATTAATAGATGTTTTATGTATAAAAAATATATATATATATATAATGTGTTTTGGTCAATTGAATAGGTCATTTGGGCCCTTATGATTTATTTTTAGTCCGTAATTATGCTAAATTTGAACTTAATCACTATGATAAATTTTAATCTATTTTACTAATATTTTTTGTAAAATATAGAATTTATATTATAATAATATAAATATTATAAATTTTTAAATTTTTTATGTCACACCTTGACCAAGGATGCCTATTTTTGTATTCTTTTCTCGGTACCCCAACTTTGGGTAGAGTTGGGTTTGGATCTAAAGTTTGAATTTTTGAAGATTTAATGTTTTTGGTGGGTCTCAGGAAAGTAAAAAGTAACTGTATTGCTAGTGGTCCCCATGTATTCAATCCGGGTGGATGTGCAGTCACTGAATCGCTAGAAGCAATCATGCATTCAAACTTGCTGAGTGAGTGGTTTCCCAACCATTTGGGCAAATAATAAAATTGTAAGTATGAATTAAATTAGAAAATAATAATAAATAATAATTTATGATATGTAGGTTAAATGAAATAGAAATGAATTTTATAAAGTGTTTAATAATAATAATAACAATAATTTATATTATTATTTTTATTATTAGTATTATTATTATTATTATTATTATTATAGGTTAAATATATTTCTCCTCGTATCCTATCTTTATTGTTATCCTTCTCTCCTTCTGGTGTCGTTTTCTCTCTCTCGGTGACAAGGGTTCCTCTTCCCATCACCTTTATCTTCTCCGTGTTTTTTCATCTTTGGTCTTCGTTTATGCTTTCTCCACAGTGATGGCAATTCTGTCTTCCTTGAATCAACAACGTCTTCTTTGGTCTTCCTTGAATCGACAACATCTTCTTTGGTCTCCCTCAAACCGAAGAAAACTTATTTGATATTCTTTATATCGATGACATCTTCGGCTTGGGTTGCCTCATTTTTATTTTGATGGTCCCCAATTTTTCTCCTTGTTGATGATTCCTTCGTTCAGATCCCTTGGTCGCTTGAACCATTTCTCTAACACAATATTCCAATACCCCTATCCTGGTCTAATATGGAGTGGGGGTTACAATGGGGTTTTTGGATGTGTGGTTTGATGACCGTCAAATTTCAATGCATTAGATCCGCGACATTGGATTTGGTTTTTCAGTTTTCTTCTTCATGCTTTCATTGAAAGTGGTTTTCCAATTTATGGGTCAGGCATGGTTTTGAAGTCAACAATGGGTTTCTTCTCGGTGGTGATGATGATTACTACTCCGCGGGGAAGCTAGTCTCTGATGGATTCATTGAATGGTTATTCAGGTGGTGCTCTATGGTGAAAATATCGGTCTTCTTAGTGATGATGGGGGTCTGTAGTGGTACATCAATCTAATGGAATAATTGTCTGTGTGTGTGCATATCAAGGTGTTATTGCTTCGATGTGATGATGGGTTACTGTGTTATTATTTTCAAATTTGAAAATGGTTGTTTTGTTGGTGGTATTTTTGATTCTATGCGAGTTTTTTTTCATGTAGGAATCTTTTGAATTTTGAAAAAGGTTTTACCATACAATCAAGGCATAATGTGTGGTTGTCTTTTTAATTTGAAATTTTTCTCTATAATGGCTCTTATACGGTTGTTTCTAGATGCTTGAATGGTTCTGCAGGTTGGCACATACCCTTAATGTGGATGTTCAATAAGATTATAAAAAATCGATTGTGGGGGTATTATTATTGGTTAATAAAAAATGAATGAAACCCTAAATATACCTGATGCCACCTATTTTCCTCATCGCACTGCCTGGGTCTCCCCTGGGTCTTCCCTACGTTCCCCTCCACTGGCTCACCTAGCACCTCTGTGACCCTGCATCCCTATCCAGCTCGCCCA
This sequence comes from Viscum album, assembly GCA_963277665.1. NCBI lineage: Eukaryota > Viridiplantae > Streptophyta > Magnoliopsida > Santalales > Viscaceae > Viscum > Viscum album. The sequence continues at coordinate 554,934,566 of OY728146.1, forward strand.
TCCTGGTAACCCTTCGTGACCCCGCGACCTCGTGTCCCATTCTGGCTTGCCCATCCCGGTATCCCTCAGCGACCTTGCGACCCCGCGACCCAGCGTCCCCGTCCACCTGGCCCTATGGTCACCCTCCATTTCCGGCGACCTCCTCTTCCCTTGTCTTGAGAATCCGTGACCTCCCCTCCCCCAGTTTGGTGAAGTCACCCCCTCTTCATCTCGTGGCCCCTTCTCCTTTTCGGCACTCCGGTCCACATCCAACTGATATCTGGCTGCAGCTCTTTTGTGCTAGAGCCCCAGCTAGCCCCCACCCCTTCGTGTCCCTCTCATTCTATCGACTCCTCTTCATATGTTCGAGGGAGTTCAAAGGGCCACTTGAGATCTGTTGGTGTGTGTTTTGACAATTCCCACTGATGTTGAGGATGTTTCAGAGCATTTTCGTCATCCAAGGGTGTGGAAATAGTTTCCCGGTGCACACAATGACCAATAAGCTACTCGTAGTTATGAAGTGTTCATAGCCGGTGTGTATGGCCTAGTTCTACTTGATGTAGGATCCTTCTATATTACCCATTTAAATTAATGAATGCATTAATTTTCTTCTCACTACACTCTTATTATATTTCAATTAATACCACTATGTCTTTAAGTTAATTATTGTTTACATAAATGTTGTTATGTCCTTAAATTAATCATTTATTAAAAGTGGTAAGGATAATAAAATCATGTCTCATAATAAAGTTCATGGTTTTTATAATAAAACCCCTCTTCTTAGGTGCAGTGCCTTCAATATTAAAATGTAGTGATAGCATTTCAGGATTTCCTTCCTTATTGATTAGCCTCTTAATTTTTTTAAGTGTGGAACGAGTGTTAAAATGAATTTTATATATCACCAAATTATTTTTTTATAATGTAATGGAATGTATTATAATAAATCTCCTCCAATTGAGGTGAGTTGTCTTCATGAAAGAAATGTAGTGGTAGATTTTTATGCTTCCCATCTTAAATGTCCAATGACTCATTATGCTTCACGTTATACTTGATAAATGGAATGCTTGTACATGTACCTTACTAGTTTCCTCAATATGATGCTGCTTTTTGAAAAATAATTAATGAGACAAGACGCCTCCTTGGATCATGGAATAACATGTAATTAGAACATTTAGTATAGGGAGTCCATCATTTTCCCTTTACATTAGTGCCCATTTCATGCCACGTATTTTGACGCTTGTTGCAACCTTTTGGTGATGCCTCATTATCTCATATTAAAATTCTTGGTTGGTTTTCTTATGACCATTGTGGCCTTCATTTCTAGTGAAGCCCATTCTGGATGCTCACCTTGCCCTTTGGCCACCCCCTTTGATGAGCCCTACATAAATGCTAATTTTTCCTTGTTTTTTATGTTATAAATGCAAAACGATATTTTAAATAGAATAAATTTCATGAGAATATTATTTTCTTGTCCCATTTAATGTCAATAATAACCTTTCATTGAGGCATGTTGATGCCTTATGATTTTGTTTACCTTCTATTTTTCATCGAAGTTCCAAAAGGGTTATAAAAGATAATTAACAATGATAATTAATTAGGAAAAGTTGAAAATGGATTTGGATGATTAAATGTGAAGAATTAATTATTAATTAGGAATGTGTTGACTGATTAATTAGTTGTTAAATTGTAATAATTGAATGAGACATTGGGTTCTAGACATGGAATTCTATACTGATTTAAAAGTTGTGTTTGGAAATTGCGTTCCTATCCAATGGTTATCCAAACATGTGATATAGGGTGTTAGACAAGAAAATTTAAATCGAATAATTATATAGGTGTTAGACATGGCCATATCCACCAAATTTGATTCAGGATTTTAGACATGGCGATCTACATTGAATATTTATCTAGCCATTAGACATGGCGATCTACTCCAAATGTTATTCGGGGTGTTAGAAATGGCGATCTACACCAAATGAGAATTGGGGTTCTTTACATGATGTTCAAGACCAAACAAATGATAATAATGATTTATGAAAAGAATGAGAGATGTGATAAATACATGAGTAGAAATGATAAGTGAACAAATAGATTAGGTAATGAAAATGATAAAAATTACCTTTATGCTTGAACCTAATTTACTTATGTTGTTTTAAGTAAGTTCTTATTCTGGCTATGGTCCGAGGTAGGTAATGACTTCAGGTGTCCTTTTAGGAACCAGGACAGCCATTTATCGTTTGAATTTTATTTTTAATTTTTGGAAATACCAACACACTTTATATTTATATTTCATTTTCTATAGTGGGCTAGACCCCGGTAGTTTTGGACTATTGAGATTTATATCTCACACCCTACTCAGGCCGCCATTTCACTGGGGTACCTGTCTAGATTATATTTGGTTGTAGGAACTTGTAGTTGTTGTTTCTTGTACCTGGATTTTGGAGAAAAGGATGGAGCTAATGCTCGAGATACTTATTGAGATCTTACTTGGGATTGAGTCAATTGTTTATTTACTTATTGCATTGATGTTTAAGTATGTTGTGTTGTTTACTGCTTCCATTTTATCATTATCATGTCATGTATTCATATTCTATATAAACATACATTATCCAATTTTTTTTCAAACCTTGTAAATGCAAATGTTTTCCATTAGTTTCTTATTTTATACACTGCTTTCACTATTGTTTTATTTTTTGCTTTTTCTTCAAAATTTTAAGAGGGTATAGTATCCCTTTAACTTACCTTATACCCTATCCTCTAGTCGACAACCTCCAGTGTAAGGTGAGATATACTTGAGGCCATGTCGCGGGCCAACATGGGTGACTGGTTTAGGGTAGACCCAGGTTTGTTCATGAAAAAATGGTATCAGTGGAGGTTCTTGTTAATTTCGGTGTCTGGTATAAGAAGATTAAGACTATAGAGGCTAAGGAGGTTGGTTCTGGGTCAGTGCCTGATCAACAATGCTCTTTACAGGACCTGAGTTACCAAGGGTAATCCATGATTTGAGACTTTTCTCTTTGGTTGTATTGGATTGATGGATGAAAATGGGGGTGAATCGGTTTACATTGCAGACTCACCTGGGGTGGTGACTGATGTGGAGTCTGTTTTCTAGGTTTACAATCCCCTTATTGTTATATTTTACTTTGGGAATGACTAACCACCATGTCCTCAGGTTAGGAACAGACACTAATTCCTCATTCTAATGGTTTATAGTTTGTTGTTTTTAATTTTTAACTCAATCGATGTGAGTTTGTGTTGGAAATGAATGTGAATTCTGAATTGAAAAATGGGTTTCTTCCAAATTGTTTTTTGAAATTAGTAAAGTAGGTTTTTAAATAGAAATTGAATCAGATTAAAAAATATGTTACATGTTTGGATTTGGTAAAGAAAATATGTGTTTGAACCTTGGCACTCCCTATCGTGGGTCCCACATATGTGAGTTTGTGTGGAAAGTGTGTGTGGGGAACATTTTTGCAGATGATGTGATTGAGATTGAATGAATTCACATGTGATGATTCATAAGGCGCCAAATTTAGTTTTTTATATTTTAAAGGAATAACAATGTTGGAAAATTTATTTTTTCTTGTATCTGTATATGAAAGGCTTATGGGACTGTTGCCTTGGCGTGTATTGTTTCTTTGATAGATTTTTGTCGTGATGCTGGTTTCGATGATGTTTTTTGTGTTGTTATGAGTATGCTGAAATGAAAGCCTCCAAAAGTTGTTAATGAGTTATGCCCAGTTCACTGTTCTTTGTGTGTTTCAGGCTTATTGAGGTAATCGAAGTCTGTTAGAGGAAGTTGTGTAGTTTAGAAAGATAGTGTGTCTTCCCGTTATTGGGAAATCCCGGGGTAGTTAAGGTCCATACCATCCCAGAGTTAGTTGAGGGATTAGTTTTGGACTAGTAAAGGTGGGATCTCTCATCGTCGTTAGTTTCTGGGTGGAGATGGTGGGGGTCGGCTCTTGTGAAGGTTCTTCGTCTAGCAAGGACCTTCGTTGGTACTGACTCCAATTTTTTGGATCGTTCTCACACATGCCACTACCATGGCCGATTCATGAATTTTATGTCGCCTAGTTGCTTCCCTCCGATGTCTTGCTACCATAAAGCTTATAGGTCCACTAGTGAGAGTTATGAAAGAAGATTCGTTCGGGAGGAAGCCGTTGGGGACTGAAGAATGCAAATACATGACTCAACGGTAGGAAATATTCAGCCATCCGGGCCCCAACCACAAGTCTCAGGGTGAAGCTCACACACAGTTAGGACTTGTCGAGGGTGTGTGGAACATTATCTCAGATCGTTTTTTCAACATTAGATGGAAATATCCATGGTTTTCTTATTCAATTCATGTTTCCTTTGTAAACTCATCCTCGTTGTTGAGGTGTGTTGAGCACATTGTACCACAATCCCATCAACCTCATCTGCTCTAAATGTGGCATTTAATTATTTGTATTCCATCAAGGGTGATTATCTCCTGAATAGTAGGCCCCTTCTGATTCAGATTTATCCTCAATTGCATTAGTCCTCAGAATTATTGGATTCATGAATTAATGGATGTTGTGTCTAGACCCCTCCTTAGTTCTGGTACCTCTCCCCATGTTTTCCATTAGTGTATTTTTGTTTTGTAAGAGATTCCTCTATCCTGGTGCTCTAGTGTCTTTGTTTTCCCTATGATGGTTTTAAAAGATAGTGGTGGGTTTTTTTTATGATCATTGAGAAGGTGGGATGAGTTTGGTTTGGGAGTTCCCATGATTCCCCCACAGGATTGGTTTGTTTTGATTTTAAGGGATTCTGTATTAGTGAATTCTTGTGGTGGGGATAACCCTCTCATTTAACGCCACAACCTTGGGATATAGAATTTTATTTGGTCGGGTGTGACGTTTCTGGAGAATGACCACCATGAGGCTCTGGTCTCTATATTATTTTTTCTGTTCATGAACTCAAGTTGTGTAAACTGTTGGCTTAGTGACTTCTTAGGGGTAGAAAGTGCCTGTGGTGGGGAGAATTGTTACACCTTGACCATAGACACCTATTGTTTTATTCATTTCTCAGTCTTACGCCTTTGGGAAGAGTTGGGTTTGGATCTGGGGTTTGAATTTTTTATGCCTTGATGTTTTTGGTGGGTCTCGGGGAATTAGGATGTCACCGCATTGCTAGCAGTCACCACACATTCAGTCCAAGTGGCTGCTCGGTCACCGCACCGCTAGAAGCAACTGTGCGTTCAGACCTAGTGAGTGCACGTTTGGCCAATGATTTAGATAAATAATAAAATTAGAGGAATGAATTAAATTATAAAAAATAATAATAAATAAATGATGTCAAGTAGGATAAATTAAATTAAAAATAATTTTATGATGTGTTTAATAAAAATTAAAAAAAATAATTTATAATAAAAATAATAACAATAATAATAATATTATTAATATTATAGGTTCCTAAAATAATGGAAGGAACCCCTAAATACAAACAAATCCCCTCCCCCCCCCCCCCCCCGCCATTTTTTCGGTCGCACCGCCTGGGTCTCCCCCGGGTCTTCCATGTGTTCCCCTATGCCGCCTCACAAAGCACCTCCACGACCCAGTGTCTCTGTCCAACTCCCCCATCTCGGTCTCCCTCTACGACCCTGCGCCCACATCCTTCCTTCTCATCCTGGTGTCCCTCCGCGTCCCCACGGCCCCACGACCCCATGTCCCTGTCCCCCTCACCCTCCGGTCACCCTCCATTCAAAGGGATGTTCTCTTCCCCGGTCTGGCGTACTCGCACCCTCCCCTTCCCTGGTTTGGTGTAGTTTTCCCCCTCCCCTTCACATGGCCCCTTCACCTTGCCATCTGTCTGGTCCGCTTCCCATCATTTTCCGACCATAGCACTTTTGCGCAAGCGCCCCTGGTAGCCCCCCTGAGTCCCTCTCCTTGTGTCAGCTCTTCTTTGGACATCCGAGATTATACAAAGGGCCATAAAAGATCATTTGGTGTGTGTTCTGGCAATCTACAATGAAGTCAAGTCTATTTCAGTGCATTTTCATCATCCAAGGGTGTGGCGATAGTTTCCATATGCGTGCAGCGAGCGAGCATCTACTCATAGTTAGAAACCGTTGATAGTTGGTGCAGACGGCCTAGTTCAACTTGAGGTAGGATCCTTCTATTTTTCCCATTTAATTTAATGAATGCATTAATTTACTTCTCACTTCACTATTATTATATTTTAATTAATGTAACTATGTGTTTAAATTAACTGTTGTTTAAATTAATATAGTTATGTCCTAAAATTAATCCAAGATTAGAAGTGGCAAGGGTAATAAAAATCTTGTCTCATAATAAAGGTCGTGGTTTTATAATAAATCCCATATTATGAGGTTCGCTTCCATCAATCTAAAAATGCAGTGATAGCATTTCATGTTTACCTTCATTATTGATTGGCCTCTTAATTTTGTTAAATGTGTAATGAGTGTTAAAATGAATGATAAATATCACAGAATGAATTTTTTGATAATGTAATTGCATGTTATCTAATAAAACTTCTCCAATGGAGGTGAGATGTCTTCATGATAAAAATGTAGTAGTAGATTTTTATGCTTGCCTTCTTAAATATCCAATGACTCTTTATGATTGACATTATACTTGATAAATAACAATTTTGTACATCTACCATACTTTTTTCCTAAAAATTACATTTCTTCTTGAAAAATAATAAATAAGCCAAGATGCCTCCTAAGTTCATGGCTTAGAATGTAATTAGATCTTTTAGTGTTGGGATTTTACACTTTTCCCTTTACTATGGCACTTATGTCATGCCACAACTTGTGCTGCTTGTCACAACCTATCAATGATGCCTCATTGTCTCGTATCAAAATTCTTCGATGGTTCGCTCATGTCCATTGAGGCCTTCGATTATGGTGAAGCCCATCCTGGGTGCTCACTTTTCCACTTGGCCACTCCCTTGGGTGTACCCTACCTAATGCCTCGTTTTGCTTGTTCTATAAGATATAAATGTACCACGAAAGATTGATTTGAATACCTATCATGAGAATGTTGTTTGCTTGTACCATTTACTGTCATTAATAACCTATTATTGAGGCATGTTGAGGCCTTACACTTTTTTTACCATCTATATCTCATTAATGTTCTAGAATGCTGATCAAAGATAATTAATTATGAGAATTAATTATGAAAAGTTTAGAATGGATTTGGATGATTAGATGCAAAGAATTAATTATTAAATGGGAACTGTGTTGACTGAATAAATAATTGATAAATGGTAATAAATTAATGTGACATAGGGTCCTAGACATGGTGTTCTAGACAGATTTAAATGTTGGGTTTGGACATGGTGTTCCTCCCCAATAGTTTTCCATGCTTGTGATATAGTGTTATAGACATGGTGATCTACACTGAATAATTATCTAGTTGTTAGACATGGTGATCTACACCAAATGTGATTTGGGGTGTTAGACATGGTGATCTAAAGTGAATAATTATTTAGGTGTTAGACATGTCGATCTACACGGTATGTGATTTGGGGTATTAGACATGGTGATCTACACCAAATGAGAATTGGGGTGTTTGACATGTCATTCAACACCAAACGAATAATAACAGAGATTTTTTAAAAAGAATGAGAGATGTGATTAAAACCTGTGTTGAAATGATATGTGAATAAAAAGAGTAAGTGATCAATATGACACAATGTATCTTTATTCTTGAACCAAATGTACTTGCGTTATTTAAAGAAGGTACTTATTCCAGCTATGGGGTGAGGTGGCTATTTCCATTTAGTGTCTTTTTTAGAACATGTACAGGCATTTATCGTTTGTATTGTATTGTTATTGTTTGTAAATACCGACACATTGTTTATTTTAATTTCATTTTATAGAGAGGGATACACCCCGGTGGTTCCGGACTATTGATATTTATATATCACACCCTACTATGGCCACCATTGCACTGGGGTACCCGAGTAGATTCTATTTGGTTGTAGGACCATGTAATTGTAGTTTCTTGAACATGGATTTAGAATCCAATGACTATGCTAAGTCTTGGGATGCTTATAGAGATCTTCCTCGGTCATGAGACTTTTGTTTATTTACTTCATACATTGATTTATAATTATGCGTCATTGTTCTCTCCTTCTATAGTATAATTATCATGTCGTGCAACATATTCTATATAAACAGACGTTGGTTAATTTTGTTCAATCCTTGTAAGTGAGATTTTATTCCACTACATTCTTATTTTATAAACTCCTTCCGATGTTGTTGTATTTTATCCTTTTTCTTCACAATGATAATAGGCTATTGTCTCCCTCTATCATACCTTACAACCTCGCAGCAAGTCGGCAGCCTCTTGTGTAAGGAGAGACTTGCTTGAGTACATGTCGCAGGCCGACTCGGGTGACCTATTCAGGGTTGAACCATGTTGGTTCGTGAACATTTGTTTTCTTTTTCAAAATTTAATTGATAGAAGTTGGAAAATTATGTTTAATGGTAATCTTATAGATGAGATGGAATAACGGGTTTTGAAAGTAGAAAATTGTTCCAAATCATGTTATGTTTTTATATTCAATTTCAAAGTGAAATTGACTATAAATACCTTAATTCTCTTAATAGATTTATAATTGATCTAATATAAAATTATATCAAATTTAATGTAAAAGTTAACATTTTTAATTATTTTAACAAAAATAATGTTATCAAATATAACATGGTATTTTAAATATTCATCTAAAACAAATGTTTCTCAAAAAAATCTAAAAAAACATGTGATAATCTCATCATTCTAAATTAAAAAATAATAATTATTTATTCAATGTAATTTTATAAATAGGTTTAAAATTAATTATATATGTAATTTTCTTTTAATATATAAAATATTATTTTTAATCGGAAAAAGAATTCACCAAAAATAATATATTTCAATACTAATATGGTTTATCTATATCATATAGTTATAAAAAATTTAAAATTAGTTATTTTTATTCATATAAAATAGTTTATTGTAAAAGATTAAATAATTTCCATAAAATAATTATAAATATAAAATAATGTTTTGTACACACATTTCTTATGTGTGTAATGTACAGCAAGTCAGTGTTTATAATAGTGCATGCCTTGTTAGTATTGAATGTTATAGAAGCCATGTTGGTGATGTGTGTAGCACAATACATGTCGGTGTTATGTGGAAGGAATATTGGACTTATTTTTTTTAATATATATATATATATATATATATATATTAAACTATTTCCAGTGTCACAGGATTTGAAAATTTTCAAAAAGATAAATTAATTCGAAAAAAAATAATTTGAAAAATCAAGGGGTGTCACATTCCGCTCATTAAATTAAATTCATCTTAAAAATTCATCTAGGTTATAAAATGTTTTATACCCAAATATTTTATTCCTAGAAACCCACAATGTTAAAATAAATAATAAAATTTACATTAAAAGTGTAATGTTTGAACCATAACGGTTACCCAAAGAATAATCTAAAGGGATTCCCCCATTAGAGAATGTTGCTAGGAAGTGAATACATTGATATAGATGAGGAATATTTCCATCATGTTCTGATGGAGAGTTATAGAGAACATAGTCAGCCAAAATTTAATATTCAGAAAGAAATACATATTCATTGACCAAAGGGTATTTCTAATTCACTGAAAAATAAAGTACTAGGGGAACTTTTTTCATTTCTAGATCATTTTTCTTAATGTTGAATAATTTTCATAAAAATGTATTATAGTGTGATTTCATTAAAACCTCAACCTTTTTTGTTCCTTGATGCACTTAAACTCATTCTCTAAAAAGGAAGTAAAATTTTCATTCTTGAAGTTCTAATAGATCATTAGATCATTGATATGCCTTCCCAATTGCCATTAGTTGACATCAACAGAAAATTGTATGAATAGGATATCAAACATACATAAGTCCTCCTATGGAGATATAACTGTTTAATCATTGTAAATTAATCTGAATATTATGTTAAAATTTCCATATGTGTTTAACCATATTACACTTCTCAAATTTGAAAATTCCAATCATTGGAAATAATTTCATGAAATATGCTTAAAAATAATCACACATATATCACAATGTACCACATTGTTGTAATATTCCAAATTTGCGAATACCCTTACCATATATTCCCTTGAAACATGGTAATAACATTAATTACTATTAATCCATTTTTATAACATTCATTCTTATTTATTTCAATGATTATAATATATATTATCAAAATCTTAGTAGTATAAAACATCATCCATGATATCACAATATACATGTCATCAATTACCAATGTAGTTCTAAGGTAATATGAACTATCCACATTAATAATTATAATCACATAAATATTTATCCATAACGCATTATCATAACATTAAAAACATATTAATGGTAACCATTCCCTTAATACTTTATTCTCATGGGAATCACCTTGACATTATAACTCTTGTATACCCCATCAGAACCTTTCAACGTGTTCTCCTAAATCAATTGTGAAAAATATAATCTGAACAATAATTATATATGTCAACTTTCATTTAACATTATTCATCAATCCAAATACATAAAAATATAAATTACATTATCCTTATGCCAATGAAAATGATACCTCATCGCAATACCTATTTCCATTCAAATTTCATCAATAGTCTCTTCATTTTCCGCAATGTAACAAGTACCTAAACCACCTTAATAACCTTCTGAGATTTCTTCATGGAACCCAAATTTGAATAATGATTTTATAATCCACACATAAAACACTTAATCATAGATGATGGCATACAGTTTATAATACTCATTTATATTTTATTAAACAATCTCTTCAATTTTCCACGGAGAGACATTCTTTGTGTTATTCTTTACCACAATAAAAAAATCCTCTTTCCAATTTGAGACATTAAGTTAAGTGGTTATTCTACATACTTGAAACAAAGGATACAAATTTTTTTCTCCTCCATGGTTTACATTACCAAAACACTCAGTAAACTCCTTCTTTGTTATCTAGGGTGATTTTAAGTGTTTTTTAGGGTACACATTGTTAATCATGTTTCATGAAAACTAATTCAGAATGATCAGAACATCTGTCACATCAATGATCATCCCACTTGACTAATCATCAAGAAAACATCCATTTCAATCATCATTAATCTAGTTCCTTCTAGATACCTCCATTGACTAAAACCATAAGTATAGTGTGATAATTACATATCATAAAATAAAACCACATAGTCATAAATACATTTACTTACAAGATATATAAATATTGAAACCTTAATTAGTCTATAATCCTTTGGTTCATCAAAGGTTATTATTTTCCAAATGATATTAAAATATTTCATTACCATTAATGAAGAGTTTTGGAAATCCCAATGAATATCACATTAATGTTAATTACTAGGTGTGCAAGAACACCCATTTTAATTTACCACATTACCTCAAGTCAGGCCCAGAATAGCTTGTCTGAGTTATTACCCCTAGGTACATTTGTTCCAGATCAACATCAACTAGTAGTATAGAGAAATTTATTTATTTAAATGAAAAAACTCACTCTATCCCTTACAAAAATACCAGGAAATTTTCCAAAATTTTAACTCATACATATACTTATCCTTAGAGGCATCCCATGAAATATACTTATAAATATACATAAGGATCTCTCTATTGTTTTCCCATCCCAATTTACAATGGTTGATTAATGCATTCTTTTTATAACAAATATAGAATCGAAGGCCTAACAAACATAGATATGACATCATTTTTGATTAATATTCATTACATTACAAAAAATACATGCCAAAAGACCATAATAGTTTAGTGTCTTTAAAAATAGGGTAAAAATGTTAAATCCTTGGGAGATATCATCAAAATGTGTCATAAATATATCCAACTTTTGTACTATACCTATAACCATTCATCATAATCTTGGGAGAGGAAAAATAAGACACAGGGGAGCCCGAATACTTATTAATGGCGCATACTTGAATATTATAAGTACAACATGAATAAGAGTGTATAAAATTAGAGGATCATACCCTGTATTTCTAGAGATCATAATAAATATTCCGGGTTAATAAGACATGAAAAAAAATAAAGTACATAATCCATGATACAAAAACATAGGAATAAAACATGACATTTTAGAAGAAACATAATAACATATTATTCTGAAAATGTTTAAGTATAAATAAGTTAAATGGTTAGGTTTTGGACATTAAATCAGTCCCTCTGATAAACATATATAAATAAAACCCGATCTATGTAGATAATTTGGAAAATGTAATCCGGTTCACTAATAGTAGTCATGGAATTTCTACTAAGTCCATCATGGTAGCATAGTTTGACTCCCCATTCTATCTCAGTAGTCATGGTTTACTCCCATGGTCATCTTAGTTGCAAAGTTTTAATCATCATAACCTATTTGTAGTAATGGTTCTATGTATGGACATCTTAGTAGTCAAGGTATACTCCCAATACCATATTAGTTTATCTCATGAGATATTATTTTTTACCCAATGCATTGGAGGGAGATATAGGTCTCACTTATCTCATAATAAAATCAGACATACATGTTCTAGAAGATCATAAATAATCATATTATTACCCATAAAATTAAGTAGTTATTATAATAATGAAATCATATAATATTCTAGGGGGAAAAGAAGATATAATTCTGAATCATTTCATCATTAACATAAACCAAAAAAATAAATATGTTACAAATTCAGATAACTCTTGAATGATAATGGGGTTTCAAAAATATAATGTCATCCAAAATTATTCTATTCATAAAATTAATATGAAGGGAAACATTTAAAAATTTCTTAATTAATGCATGAGTAACACCTATGGATGATATATTTTATGTAAAATAATTTTGTAAGATATATTAAAAATATTTCTTCAGTAAAATATATTTTTCATCTTTGAAAACCCTTTTCATTGAAAACCTTTTTAATTGAAATTATTTTTATTTGAATATAGATTTGAAATATAAAAAAAGAATCACAGAAAAAATAATACTTTTTTTATAATCCATTTTAATGTAAAATAAATTCAAATATCTTTTAAAATTATTTTTTAAAAAATTTTCTAAAACATCATCATTCAATATAATAAATTTCCAACCAAATAGAGAGATGATCAGATTTTACAGAAAACATTATCTTAAGAACCAATGAGTAGAAAATCGTATTGAAAAATGAGGATATTTTTAATAATCCAAAAATATGTAAACCCATGATCATTATATTTGTATTTATCATAGTATTTCATATAATAAATCATTGACATAAACAATATCGAAAAGCGGTGATATTGTCTCAATAAACCGTTATAAAATGAGAACAAGGGATCATACTCTCCATGTAAGAAATTAAAATTTAATGAATCTTATAATATCATGAAAATTAGTATATTCATGATTAAACATGTATAATAGAAGTATGTATACCTTAAAACCGAAATTAGATTGATAAAAAAATGAGACTCAAAGCTGGAATGTTGAGAAAAAACTATTTTATCAAATTGGTATCTTCAAAAACATAACACCCATTAATGTGTGTTCATATTATCGAAATTTTAAAACACCTAAATTTATGTATATGATAAATAAATTGAAACCTTAGTGAGTCCAACAACAAAAAAATGGAATTATTTGGAATAATATTATGTATCTCACAAGAAAATATGAAGAAAAATCCACTTACAATGTGTATGAACTCTCGTTGAACTCATCAAAATGTCAAGTATAATAAATATAAATTTATTATAATTATTTTACATAACGATATTATTATATCTAATTTCATATATGGATTTATTATGAATTTATATTACCCACTTTTAGAAATTTCATTTCTATGTTACGCTTTACGTAATGTTTTTTTCTTTATCACTTGTGTCTAAATTTTTAATATTCAAGGTCCTTAAAATTATTTCATGATTTCATAAATTTCAACTATTATTTTAATATAATTAATACTTAGTATATATTTATTATAATAATATATAGAATATATATGTAATAAATGGAATGCACTATTCATGAAGATAGTATGTCGTAGGTACACATGAAAGTAGTTTTTGTATTTTTTATCGTATGGAAAGAAAAAAAGGAAATGACATAAATGTGTACGTGTATATAGTATAATTCATATATAATTTTACTTTTATATACATATCATATTAGTTAACTAAACACATCATTAACACATTCCATTTAGCATGTGAATGAATCCCATCACTTTGAGGGGGTGGTAGTCCATATTTCCTCAAATGAGATGATTGACTTAACCCCAACTTAAAAGTATAAAATGTAATAAGTTGTAAAAAAGAATAAATAATATAAAATAAAAAAATGTTATATATAACACATATAAAAATATTTTCCATCACAGTGGCCACCGTTATAGGAGGATGGTATGATTTATGGGAAGTGTATTGAGTAGTTATTGGCAAAAAATATGATTTTTTATTTTTTTGATGATGTGGGAGAGGTGTTGGCCTTTTATATGGAATGAATTTTTGAAACTGTTTAAGTGTATACATGTTCTAACCTAATCATATTAATAACCCCCCCCCCCCCCAATAACCATAATAGAAGGTTTTTAGAAATTATATAACCATTAAATGGGATTTGGAAAATTATATAGGTCATTTGGGCTACTAATATTGAAGTTTAGTCCATAATTAAACATTATTTTACCTAAATCATTGTAAACAATTTTTATGAATTTTACTAATATTTTTTTGTATAATATTAAGATTATTTTATTAGACACTAAATATTAAAATCATTAAAATGTTTTGTGATATTTTTTGAAATTAAATTCAAAGAATTAGAAAACATAAGATTAATGTTAATCCCATAGATGGGATGAAATAACACGTTTCTATTGTAGAATATTGTCAGATATTTTTTTTGTTTTTATATTAAATTTTAAATTTGAAAATGAATACAAATACATAAATGTTTTTAATATATGAATAATTTATCAATTTATAACTTAGATCATATTTAATCTATAAGTTATAATTAATTATTATTTAAATGAAAATCCTAATATTATTTATAACGTGGTATTTTCCCCAATTCAACTAAAAATGTGGTTTCTTAGAAAAATCACATAAATTAAGCTTATGATAATTCCAATATTCTTAACTCAATAATATTTTTTATTTAATAATATTAAATTTCAAAATTTGTCTAAATTTTTTTTATATTTAAAAGCAGTTCACATAGGAAAATGATATTTTTAATCAGAATGTACTTTACAAAATATAATATATTTTATTACAAATATGTTTTATCTATATAAATAAATTATAAATAATATTTGAAAATTAGTTATTAATATTAATATAACTTAGATTAACATATAAGTTATAATTATCTTCTTTAATATTTTTAAATAATAAAATGATGTTTCTTACAAACATTGATGTTTCTTGTAACATACACCAAGTCGGTGTTGTGGGTAGTAGAATACAAGTTGGCATAGCGTGTAACACCAGCCAATATCGTAATTTTTGTAACACAAGACAAGTAAATTTTGTGTGAAAGTAATATTTGACATTGTTTTTCAATATATATATATATATATATATATATTCCCAATTTCACGTGAAATGGAAAATATAAAAAAGATAAATTATTTTAAGAAATTAATTCACAAAATCTTAATGTGATACTCATCCCTCCTTGAGAATGACCAAATATCTATCCATTTGGTCAACTCATAAATAGAATCCTAATGATTTCCAATGGTCCATTCTAATATGTAACCCCCAAATAGATTTTTCATTTTGACTAGGCTTCCTCATTAGAATAAATCCCAATGCCCTACCTAGAACCACATGGACTTTCTCTCCCAATAAACTATGATACACATGAATCCTCTATGTGTTTTAAGTCCAAAACCCATAATAATACATACCATCAATCTATTATATTTCAAAATTTCATAAATTTCCATCCTGATATTGACTTGGGGTTCTACAACCATTTAAATTCATGTCATCCATCATGCTTTTTCCTACACGTTAGCCCCATACCCATATTCACTACTCCTAGTAACACCGAGGAAGCAGACCATGTGTAATTGCCTCACCCTTCAACATATAATAAAGATGATTACTCTTTTAAAGTGAATCTTACTATTTGTATTCCAATAACATAGCCTATTGAACCATGTCAGTTTTGATCCATACATTCTAAACATGGTATGTTAAATTTCTCCTTGAGTTTAAATCTAATCTAATGGTGTAATTTAGTTCCCCCTCATCGGGTTGTACCCTCTCTGATTCACCTCTAGCAGTTTCTAGATCATCCATCTTGATGTGATACAATCTTTTTATGATATACACCTTCTATTGTCCATTTATATAGGTTTTCTTACCCGTATATAAAGTAAACATCCCAAATATTCCCTTATAGGGATGAAATTTATTGGTCCACCTCCACAAGGCCTTCAAATCATTCTCACCCATCCTTTGTATGATTTTAAACTCATAAACAACCCTATCATAACCTTGGTATACTAAAGGAAACGCTCTGAGGTCATTATGTAAAAATAAGTTCTCCCATGATCGGCATTGGATACCTCCAGTTCACCAACATTGATAATCATTCTTATGTAGAGGAAAATAGGAGACCAATGGTCTAACATCCAGGAATGCCAGTGATGCCCAACTTGACTCTTCTCCACCAAATAATTAAGCTATGTTAAGACTTCTTGGAATGAAAATACAAAAGTAGAGTAACTAACTGGCATCCACACAGGTAATTTACCAAAAAAGAGTTTTACGAACATGTCTTAATATATAAGGTATCCATGGAATAAAGGGTTATTTCTAATGATAAATACTCAGAACGAGGCACTAAAGTCACATTATCATATTTTAATAATGGAGAATACATTGATGTGAATGTGAGGATGCTGAAATCTATTGGAAGGATGGAATATGGGGCACAATTCATCTGGATGAGAACAATAACACACATTACTGATGTACCCTGATGAAATCTTCAAAGATAATGGTTTTCAGGAAATATTTATATTTTTTTGAAAACTCTAGAACTATATTCCACCAATTAATTATAATATATAATATCATATATTTTATATAATATTATTAATTTTGTTTTTCAATAATTATTAATAGTAAGTTTTTTTCATTTTATAATTCCAATACTATGATATTTTATTCCATTACATTGTATTAAAAAATATATTACCAAGATTGTTATAATTTCCATAAAAATTTGGTTTCATTTAAAATGTTATCATCAATAAAATCAATTATCTATTTTAATTTCCAAATTTTTTAAAAATGATATTTTTTAAATAATTGTCCGAATAATTTAAACCTATACCATAAAATAACACTCGGTTTGTAATGGAATTTATATTTTTAGATTAATTGTTATATAAAAAATACAACATCTTCTAAATCAGAATCCATAAGTATAGTTATTAGTCTCTTACAATATTACTATCCATTTTCAATAGATGATATAGTGACAACATATATTGATAAGAATGTAATGAAATAAATTTATTTTCCATTGAGAGAGAAATCAATGATGTGAAATAATCTCATGAAGGAAATGAAGAAAGCATCCCATGATATTAATGTAATTGATAGTAAGTGGTTTAATTATGGTTAGTGATCTTTCACCTTAATCATATAAAGACACCATTAATCTCAAATTAAAGGTAATAAAAGTAAAAACAAAAATGTAATGAAAAAATGAATAGGATGTTATGATTACAATATTGGTGGATACACCATGTGAAGAAGCTAAGAGACTATCCAATAAGAGATAACTAAGGGATATGGATGATACGTTTAGAAGGAGAGACCAAGACTAACATTATGATTTCAGATGTATGTGTTCTTTAACTGAATGATTATGTATAGTGTTAATGACTCAGTTAGATAATTTTCCAAAACAATTATAACTCAATGTGAAACAAAAATCAATAATATGGATGAATATATAAAAAATTAGTTCGTAAAAATATTCCACGTCCACTCAGAAGAGGATATAATTTAGAGTAAGTTGAAAATAATCAATATATATTAGTTTAAATATATTATTTTTATATTTCAGCTTGAAATAAATCTTAAATAATGTTTAATAAAAAAATAAAATATATTTCATGAAATGGAAAATGATGGGGAGAGAAAAATTATGTGGTACCAAAGTGTTAATGCTAATGAGAATATATTTTAGCTTTTGAGAAAAAAGCATCATCCATACATCTCAATCTTAAAATTTGTTGATGATAAACATTACTACAATTTTAATATTATTTTATGATAATTTTTTTTTCATTGATAGAGTTTATTTTATTGGATCATCCATTGATATGTATCTTTTAAAATAATTGGAACTTTTAATGATTTAAATTTATTAAAAATGAATTATTTAACTATCCATAAATATTCAAAGATGTTATATTATTTTCATCCACCTATTAGGGTTTGAAATCATATTATTTAGGTTTTTAAAATTTTAGTGATTATATAATAAAATTATGATTACATATCTTCCACATGAAGGAGTCTCATGTTTTTTATTAATGTTAGAGTTGGTCAAGGAGTTGTTTTGATAATTATTTGTATACAACTCCTTGAGATGATAGATATAGAATATTATTACATTTTTCTTCACTTATGGGATGATTTTCATTTATAAATTGATATGTATTTTTTCCACATTGTGTATGACTGTGTGGGAATATATTTTATTACATGATGCAACATTGCTAATAACAATTAATACCAATATGATATAATTCTACTTTACTTTTCATGAAATATTATATTTAATTTTAATCATTATTCAGTGAATTGTTTAGATTTCATTCCATCTAGAATAAAATAAGAGATCAAATTTTTGTGATAAATATAACAATATTGGTCCTATAATATCAAATAGATAGAGAAGCACAAGGAATTATCCATCACTACTAATACATTTATGTGGAGATTAAAATTATCTATTAAATTCAATTATCAATTAGGATGAAACAAATTTCATTGAAAAATAGATAATATTCAAAATTAAAAACATAAACATAGTTGGAGAATGATGTGACTGGTCATTTTGGTGGTTTTTGTTTTAAATTGTCGGTTTTTTCATGAATCTTCTCCTTTTAATTATTGAAAGTTAAATAAATCTAGTAATTAATTATGAATTTTGAAATTAAATAATATATTGGTGGTACCACTATGTATTCATAAAAAACTAGAAGAACTTATGTACTAGTAATGAATAACTGAATAAATATTGGGGATAAATAATTTGGACAATGATAGAGATAATCAAAATGTAAAAAAAAGAAATTACATAGCAGAAAATTCCATTTTCATTAATTTTCATTACCAATGATTACAAGCAGATTAAAGCATGCAGTTTGATATAATCAAGAAAACAATAATATGTTTTATTTTGTATGTTTTAAAATCTTTCAATGTACACAATATAATTTTACAAACATTGATAATTCATCATGTGATTTTAAAAATTATGAATTTTTATTTTACATATTTTATATCTATTCGATAATTATCTATTGTTACCGAAGTACAACTAAAATATTAGATGTTATAAAAATTTATAGAAATACACAACTAGATTAATTTATATGATTAATTTCTTTATAATAAAATGTAAAGGGTTTGGAATTATTTTAAAAAACTATGAATTATTTCTTGATATTTTTAAGTGGTTTAATATGAAGGGAAGATTATGCAGTTTATATCATGAGGATTAGACATCACTAAAAAAATTATAATTCCAATTAGGATGTAATAAAAATGTTATAGATAATAAAATTATGTGGAAGGCGAGTAGTAGAATTCCTATTTTTAGAAGTAATTTTATATGAACTGGTAAAATTTTTTGTTATAAAATATCCAATGAGTGGACCTAAATATCAAAATTAGACGTCTCCTATATATAGAATATTTCACTTATGAGTTATTTATTTGGGGTCGCATTATATCGATAAAAAAATTTTGTGAATTAATTATGACATTTTAGTATAATTGTATTTTTAAATTGGAAAAAGTGATATCGTGGATGAAATTTTATTAGGACATAAGTTCATTTCAATGGATTATATGTTATTTTATTTTATAAAGTGTTAAAAAAATATTTCAATGTTTTTTATTATCCCATAGGTGATTTCTAAAGCAAATATAAATCTATCTTATATCTATTATATTTAAAATAAAAAATGCGGAAATCATGGAGAGTAAATAAAGTGTTTTACGGAATTCAAAATTTTTATAGATTTTTTTAATTGCATGATTTTGATTGTTTGTTATCATGTAAAAATATTATGAATAAATATTAATTCTGTATTTAAATTTATATACAAGGAGTTGAAATAAGGTAAAACATGAGTGGATCATGTTTATATGTTTATTTACGGAGAAAATAAATTTTAGTGGTTATAAAAATTATTTTAGCCATTTTTTTGTAGATACAATACAAATTAATCAATTAATAATTCAACTATGATGTCATTTCGTGGAAATATAGAATTAATTTTATATAATATTTTTTATAGATTTAAGACAATCAATATACTAGTTTCCTATATAATATTAATTATATACGATGAAATAAACGCAATATGTTCTTATTTATTTCTTAAAAAATACATCTTTATAGAATAATTAGAAAATAATATTATATTTTTTTGAGATATGTTATATCAGAAGTTTTTCATTCACACCACTAGAATATTTAAAAAATGATGAAAATAGAAATGTCCATTTTAGAATTTATTGAATTATATTTAACCCATATAGATGAATTAATGGTTGGAATTTTAGGATTATTCATTAAGTTAAAACAATCCATGTAAAATAATGCGAATAAATAGATTGTATATAAAAATAATTTTTTATTATTAGGCAATCATGTCAATAGTCATACTATTTGTGCCTATAATTATTGAATTAAAAATAAAAATTGTTTCCAATGAATGTTAGTTATTGGAAATATTGAACAGAATAGAATAAATAAATAAATGGCTGACATTTATAATAATATTTTACCATATTATTTTGTTTCGAGAGTTTAGAGATATATAAGAATTAACAATATGATATAACAATGAATGTTAATGTTATGAAGAAAAGGATATACGAACCTATGCATAATTTGTGGAGAAAGATGGTTTTTTAAGAAAGAGATAACTTGTTGAGTATATATGTTGGACAATTAATATTCCTTTTGGAATAATTTTATCTATAATAATATAGAGTTTATGATAGAATGTAATGATATTTGGAAGAATAGGGTCCTGATTATAATACCACTGACCAAGATTCATGTATAGTTATTGATTACATTGAGTTTGCTATATATTCTCCTTCATGAAAATGTATGTAATATTTTTTGGGGGGGATGATAAAACAGTATATCTATTATTATCATAGTTAAATGATTTTTTCGATGAAGCAAATATGAACTCATATGGTTCACGAATAAAAAAGGGATGTGGCATATTGTAGTGATCACTTCTATGAAGTGTAGAATAGACATCGCTATAATATGGTGTTCTATGTTTCATGATGATAGCTATCTAACTCCACCTGTAATAATAAAATGATTATAGGGAAAATTAGTGAGCTAGAAATAATAGGAATGAAATCATATGTCATTACCATGAGATTAGGACCATATTAAAACACATGTATTGATTTTACTTTACTACTATGCATTTTATGTTGGTTTATTTTAGGATAAACATAAAAAAATTTGGGTTTCAAACTAGAAATATAGGTTCATGTATTAAATTATTTAACGTTTTTAAATAAGGAATTATAATTGGATAAAAATTTGATAACACCACATTCACCCCCACACCATCTCAAGTGTGTCTTTAAAATCTATGGTGCACAAAAAATATATACATGGAAATTATTATTTTTATTTGGTTTCATAAATAGCCCTTTTAATAGAAATTATCTTCTAATATATTTTAAAAATTAATTATAATAAGTCATGTAGTGATATACATAATATGGAATTAGTTGTCAATAATGTAACAAACTGAGAGTTTAGAAGAACACAATGTTTAATGGCATATAGAATACACAACACTCAGCGTACTTGAAAAAAAAATATTATTATGTAACCAGAATAACCAAGATATTTAATTGGATGTTATGAATATTATTAACCAATTTAAGAAAAAAAATTCCTAGTTGGTGAAAATTATTTTATAATATGTTGGTGAAATAGGTACCAAATTTTTAGTACTGTTATTTTCTGTATTGAAATTTTTTATAATATTTTTTATAATTTACTCAGATAAAATATAGTATTGTTTTTATATAAAATATATAAACAGAATTTCATAAATATATATTTTCTAAATTAATCATTTTAATATTATATTACTTTAACATTTTCAATTTTTTCTGAAAAGATTGATTTTCAATTGAATAGTGAAAATAAAAAATTTTATTGATGACTATATATTTAATTCATGGATTTAAATATTATATTATTTTAATGGTGATTAAAAATAAAAATTGTTATATGATATTTATAATATATAAATAAATTTATTATAATAAATTTCATTATTAAATTTCATTGGAAAAATTTTTGTACATAAAAGTCATTTTTATTTAAAAAACTATTTATCATTATATTTTGTGTTATGATTTTTAAATCATATATTCCACATATAGATAATTATTTGGTATATTATTTATTCAATATATATAATCATAAAGTTAAAACTTTGTAAATTTGATCCTTTTATATTTATGATATAGACAAAGTAGACTTAGTAAAAACATTATCACCTAAATAAAATATAAACTGAGTTAATATAGATTATTACCTAGGGATAGGGTCATAATATATCCTCTTAATTCATATGGTATCAATAATGATTCTGCCTTCTAACAATAGTCTATGAATTTTTTTGAGACACATTTCAATTAAAATGACTAACATAAATTCAAATAAAAATTATAGAAAATGTAACTACATTAGTTTAAAAAATATATTATGTGTAAAAAAGGGGATAAAAGAAAGCTATAAATGATTATAAATTTTAAATATTAGAATATTAAAATAATATTAATTTTTATAATTTAATTATAATTTTGATTATATAACTACCTTAAATGATTTCCCAATAATAATACTATATTTATTAAATTATTAAAAGACCGAATAAATGATTCCAAAAATAATAAAATGATATAATTTGATTTTTTTAAAATTTTCCCTGAATATTATATTAATAAAATTTATTATTTTATTTAGTTATAATTTTATTTGAAATCAATTTTTCCTTGATGCATTTGAAGTCATATTAAATGAATTGTGTAAAAATTGAGATTAATGATGATTTTGAATAAATATTTATTAAAAAATTATTTAAAAAATTAACTAATTAAACAAGTATAATGTGATATGATATGGTTAAAAATGTATCCCCTACTACATTTATGTGTCATTAGTTACGTAATGTGTAATCCAATAACCCATTAATAGTGAGAAATATGATTCTACAATTATTGTTAAAATAAGATATCTATGGAGTCAATCCAAAATAAAATGTTTATAACTAATATTAATACAATAAAAATAATATTTTTTATGATATTTTAGCTATATCATACACTATTACCCGAAAAAATGATTTAATGGAGATCTTTCAAATGAGAGGTAATCGTGTAAACCACCAACATTATTATTTTTAATTATTCTTTACCTCATCAAAATCTATTTTATTTATCAAGAAATAAAAAAATAAATATCTTATATATATAGAATTTTTCTAATGATTATTATATAATAATTATCCAATCTCTTTCCGATAAAATGGAATGAGGAGAAATTTGTCATTCATAGATATTACATAGAGTCTCTATATAAATATAGAATTTATTTTCCACAACCATATTTCATTGATGGATATTTTGATGGTTTTAAATTTTTAACAATATTTTTATGAAATAATAATACCATAATAATAATAATATCACATCTAGATAGTTATCAAATATTTCGTTGAAATACATTAATATTTATTCTGTTTATGTGTGGACTATATCTTCCATAAAACGATGCGATTTTCATTAATTTCTAATTTACATGTATAAAAATAATGATGTATTTGATTAATCTATATGATTTATAGGATATACTAAAGAATCATTAAATGATAATTAGTATTGAATATTTTTAGTTTAATCGATTAAAAATGAAAATAGTATTCATTCGTATGAACGAACTATAATATCAATGGAAGTTGAAAATAATTTAAATATATATATCTTTTATATTATTTTAATCGATTGAAAGTGAATATATTTGTAAAAAATATATGAGATAATTATATCATTATCAATAAATTATATGATATATCTATTATCAATGTACAAGTAATCAAACTATTAAACCAAAACATATATAAAAAATAAAGCAATTATCACATTCAGTGGATATTTTAATCAAGGCTTATAAAAAAATGGTGTTACAATAATGTTATTTTATCATATATGGTATGATATATGTGAATATTTTTTGTATTAGGAAAATAAATCTATATTTATTATATAGTAGTTTCAAACATATAAAAATAAATTCAGTCCTTAGGTAAGGGTTTCTCAACTCGCTCTAACATTCGTTAGACATATGCAATATTCACCAAATTTTTTTGGTTTATATATCCCCCATTTTATATGTAATACTATGAAATCCAATATATTCATGGTATTTATAGATTCATTTTCTTTTAATTTTAACTCATAGGGGTTATGATTCAAAAGATACAAATGTGGTAAGTGTTTATTTAACAATGTCATCTTTATTCTAGATTATCATCATTGGGGAAGTCTATTAATCAATATCCAATTTTTTTAAATAATGGGTAATATTTTAAATTTATAAAATTATATATTAAATTCATTTTTATTAATTTTTATTTGTTTAAATAGAAATCCTATTCTCGTATTCATAATTTGGTTTTTTTGGTTTTATAAAATGTCTAAAATTAATTTTTTATCTTATACACAATGAAACTAATTTATGGATTTCCTGACCACTAAGTGTTTTGAAGAAGAATTTATATGTTCAAAATATTATTATAAATTTAAATGGTTTCTATAATATGTGTGATTGTCAAAGGATTGATAAAAGATAATTTTAAAATTAAAAAAAATAATTTTTCCTATAGATTATTCCATTAATATCATTAATATATTTTCTTATATGTCAACATAATATATTGAATATAATTTTTATGATGTAATCCATTGAAACCTTTAAAAATATTTCAAAGGATGATTTAAGATTAATTTTACTTGGGAATTTATTAACATTCCAAATGACTATTTCTTCCAATATAGGGATTGATAGATTCTTAAGGAATAAGGATTATGTTGTATTATTAAGTGATATGAGGAATTAATTAGACGTAGTAAGTGATATGTGGGGAATTATATGGCTACATGATGAATTGTTATGTCTGATTGGATATACTATAATGGGTTTATATATATTCCTAACAAATTTTTTTATATGTATTGGGATAAGTCAACAACTATGATTTCTTATTTATTGTTTAAAGCCCCAATAATATGTTTTAGAGATTCTAAATTAAAAGTTCCCTCATTATGAAATCAGTTATAAATTTTCATGTGACAATTTGGTTTCTGATACTCTATAATAATTATTTTCTATATAATTTCAATATTTATATGGTGTTACTTTGACCAGAATTAATTATTTCTATATTATTCATGCCTTGTAAGAATAAATATTTTGCATACCCTTAAGGAGAATATGATCTAACCCTTTTATTTGATTTATTTTACAAAGTCTATGAAGAAGGATATTATGAATAATAGTAATGTATTTATAATTATTTAATTTCATATATTATATATTTTTAATATAATTTTTGAATCATGTCTGTATCATTCTTTTTAAGAAAACAAATCTATTTTTTCATTTCTGATTTGATATCTTGTATATGAATCCAATATAATAATGTAACCACTAGACATGTAAAACTAGGCCTAAGGTAATTAAGGTTCGTATCAGTGAATGTTCAGTATAATCGTTGGGAAATACATATATGAAAACATATATTAAAAAAATCAAACAAATGGAATGGCTTTGAGAATTTTTCAAAACTAAGAGTGATTATGATGTAGAGATTAGTTTTAAATTTATGTTTTTTTGTATCACCATTTTGGAAAATATATTTTATTATTCTTGGATTAATAATCTAATATAGTGTATTTCATTATTTAGAAATGGGATACTATGAATGTTATGGATGTGGTATTATTAAACTTAATCCAAATAGTTATAGTCCAACTAAGATTGAAAATTAAGATGGAGCTCGTGATAAAAAAATTATAACAATTATTGGGTAGTTAAATGAGGTTATGAATTAAAAAAATTTCCATATGAAAAGCCTGGTGATCCAAAATGTGGTGAAATAATGTCATCCTGTTTCTTGCATATGATTCCTTGATCATCAGAAGGAACTATTAATCTATTTATAGAGGAGAAATGGATAAGTACTTTAGAGAATATGTTTCTCTATGTGGGATGCATTGAATATGAGGATGTTGTCATTTCAATATGTAATCACATAAGTGATGTCAACCAATTTTGGTTATTTATTAAATACACTACATATTAGTAGGAATCAATGATGAGGGAATCGAAGGATTTTATATAATTATTCAAGGAAAAATATTTTCCTCATTAACAATGACTACAAATATAAATTATAGACATGATTTAGATACAAAATGGAAGAATAATTTAATGAAAATTAGGAATACTACTATACATGGTCATCAAAGAATGAATTATACTATATACCTAATCCAATGTGTATGATTTTCCATTTCATTAATGGGTAAAAACAAATCCCTTGATAGAAAGAAAGCCAAAAAAATATCATATTAGGATATAATATCAGGTTCTATAAATATAAAGAAATATATCTAAATGGATTATGTATTCAAAATAATTAAAAATAAAAAGGGAATGGAAGAGAAAGTTATTGGTAGTTGCAATAAGGGAAAGAAGTATTTTCACACATGTTGTGTCTATAGAAATAAAAACACTAATACTTGAATAAATGGAATTTTATATTCTACTATGTATATAGAGAATATAATCTCGAATATTTATTTATGAGGAAATAAATAAGCTGTTGACATGTGATGATTCTACTTTATGTTGATGGGGAAATACCTAAATGGATTCCCTAAGCGTCAAGTGTATATAACTCAAATTAATCTATGGGTTCAAAGATATGTGTTTTAAATTACTATATCTAAAGTGGAATTATTAAATAAATTGCTTATATAGAATTCAATATTTATGTTGTTAAATTATTTTTTTCAATGTTATTGATGTTTTAAAAATCAATAAACATACATGGATTATTCTTTAATAGTTTCTATTTGTCAAATTCATGTGTATGTGGAATAATATCGATCAAGTATTAATGTTATTTATTGGAAAGTTGATATTTTAGATAAAAACAACATTTTGAGAAAAAACTATTAATATGATCCAAATATTAAAATAATATCATCTTTTTAGATAAATTTATTTTTGAAAATGCTAATTGGATAATACCCAATAACATGGAAATGTTTTGTAATTTTATTCATGATAGAGTTTTCATCATTTTTGGATTTATAAAATATATTTTCTTTATCTGGTATCTTATTTACAAAATTAGTATATCGTTATTTCATTGAATCCTGTATGTTTTCCATAATGTTGTGTGGTGATATAATTTATTACAATGTTTTAATAGAAAATGTGATCAAACAATCTATATGTTTTATTAATATATACATAATGGGGGATTAATGATAAGTTGATTACATAAATTTGGGACCTTATATTTTTATTATTAAATTAGATTATAAATTTTTTGGATGAGCCTTATAGTTAACAGCAAATAAAATGGATTAGGATGAACTCTGAATATTAATGACTGGGGCTAAATTAAGATTTATCATAATATATTTCCATTAAAGACCATTTTTTGTTTTGGTAATTTTTTAATGCTAAATGAATAATGTGCCGGTGTAATGATTCATTTAATGTTCATCATGTATAAACATAAATTTCATCTCAAATATCAATTTCTTCGCATTATAGATAAAGTGAAAATCAATTGAAGCACAAAAAAATATCAAATTGTACTTCTAATGTGGAAAAAGAAATATTGTATTTATTATTGAGTAAATTATATGGATAGTAAAATAGTCTATCAACATTAAGAAAAGTTCATGAAAAAATTGAATTTGATTATTTTTCATACTGAGAAATAAATGATCTCTTAACCCATCACAAGTTTACAGTTATTTATAGGAAACATTCTTAATACTATGTTATCTATCTATATATATAATCCATAGGAAATTTTTTTCTCTTCTATGTCTAGATTTTCATTTTTATCTAATGATCACCTTTCTAAAGGCTTTGTTTTTTAGTGACATTCATATTTCCTTTTTCAATTTTATAGAGGAAGTTATTCAAATATTTTTATATTTTTGTAATTCTAAAATAATATTTTAAAATGTTGAACCCTTATTTAACTATAACAAGTTCATATTGCGCGGTCTCCATTTATTGGAGGGGGGGATTTATTACTCTAAGATTTTAAATGAACAATTGGATAAATAGAGAATATAACACACTAAAACCTAATATACTGAAACATGTAATGATATTATATGGACATTATAACTTGAAATTCAATTAACAGATATTAATAATATTATATTAAATATTACATATATATAAATAAAATAAAAAATACAAATTAATTGATAAATAATTACTAAAATAAGTACTCAGGTTTCACTTATGTTATTTTGTTCACCATAAATCGTGGTTTTCAAATTTATTTTCAATTATTTCTATGAGAAAATATTATAATTAATTTTAATATTTTCTATGAAATTTAATTTTCAAAAAATAATTTTCATTTTGAAATAAACATATCAACATTATCATAAGGATAAATGTTCATATTTATTGTAAAATGTTAATTTTCCATTGAATATTGATTTTTTTTAAATAATAGATTATTGAATAAATATATATTTAAAAAAAATTATAAACTGATTTATGACTAATTTTATCCATTATATTATTATTAATACTATTAAAATTAAATGGAATAAATTATATGATTTAATATTGTATTAATACATTTTCATATATAATAAGTGATTTTACAGAAAAATTTTTTTATTGACTTTTATATTATATTCCTTAATTAATTTCATCCAACGAAAGAAATTTAATGAGATAAAATACAATACATATCTTGTATAATAATATTTAAATTTGGAAATATGCACATTATATTTTCTGTCAATATGAATACCTACCATGGTAAAATTTATCACATTGTTAAAAGTTAGATCATGTTAATATTTTCTAAAACTAAGTGGTAAGGTTATAATATTTCAAATTAATTATTTTAGGATTAATTAAATTTCAGAAAAATAAAACGATAGTATATAAATTTATATGTATAATAGTTTATTTTCACAAAGATTGGCTAATGTAATATTTCAATCATATAATTTTAGAAAAAGTACCTCAGTTGGTTTTAAATATATATTATGTTTCCACATATGAAAAAATTAATGTTTTTAACAAATGTAAATAAAAATTTTGTTTATGATGAAATTGTATTAATTTCAATAATTTATGAGTAATTTTTACAGATTATTTTATTAAAATAAACTCTTATAGAACACTAACAGTGTATCTATTCATTTAATATAAATTAAAAAATATAGATATTAAATATACTAAAATATATATTATTTGGGTGAGTTGTAGTGTTCCAAATTTTTTCGATGAATAGTACTTTTTATTGAGGTAAAAGTGATTTATATTATAAATAAACCATTGTCTAGTATCATTTGATGTCAAATTAAACGGATAGTGTCAAAACTGACATTACAGATAAATTATGAAAATTACATTTTAATGAATTCATTAAAAATAACTAAAATATTAAAATAGAAAAAATTGGATAAGGTATGGTTGAATGTTTCTCAATTATTCACAAATGAGTCAATATATACCTTATATGTAAAATTGTAAACCATTCAAGATTAAAAATATATTACCATGGTTAATTTTAAAATCAGATAATTGCAGGGTTAAAGAAAATGTAAAGGATGAAATCCCCAAAAAATCATGTTAAAATTTTATTTATTGAATATATTTAATCCATTTTATACAATATTTCCATTTGTAAAAGTTTTAATGGAATTTAATGGAAATATCATTAACCCATAAATTTTTTTTCACTTTATCTGAACCTAATTTATATCTATAGAATTTATCATAAAAGAAATTATTATATAATAAACTTTTATTAAAAAGACACATTCAATTGACATTAAAATATAATATTCATTCTTTCATTATTATATATATTATAGATTTAGTTTATGGGATAATTAGGTCATAAATCATGCCAAATAAAACCCTATATTACATATAGACACCTAAACATGGAATTAATTATTCTGATACAATAAAACATTTAAAATAGAACATGCTTTCTTATCTAGAAATATCTTCACAATTATTATCATAACCCCATATTAGTCTATGATCATCCTTAAAAGGCAATGAAAAATATTTTAACACGAAGAATAAGCAGAATAAAGCATTGAATTAGACATAGAAATAACGGAAGAAATAGTTTGTGCATGAATACTTATAAAATGATCGCACATTCCAAAATACACCATAGGTATTAAAATAAATATCTCACAACGTAATGTTTCTTCACATTTAAAATATTTTTTTTAAAAATAAATCATTTTAAATCATTAATAAATAATAAAATCTAAAGAGCTTCATTAGAATCATGGATAACATATCAAATCTTTTTCACAATGTCATAGTTTTCACCTATTCGATGTAGAAAATAATTATTTTTGAACATAATATCATTATATCACTATGATAAGTCATATTATTCCCACATAATCCCATTGATATAATAGATCAAAAATATTGGTAACTGGGAGAATATTTTTCAAATCACAATAGTCACAGTTATACCTAAAATATATACATGGTTGCACATAAAATATCAATCATGGATATGCTTTAAATAACAACTCAAATATATTCAGATAATAACTTATTAGAAATATTTTCATTTAAATCCATACTTTTTTTAAATTAATTGTATACCTATAATAGGCACAACCACCATTGGTTTAAATTTGAAACAACTATCCTCTTATGAAATTCTAAGGAACTATAACAAAGAACTTGAAAATGTTATCATAAAATATCCATTTCATCAATAATAAAAAAATTTCGGATATTGAGAAAACTATTTTATTTTTATAATTTTTATAAAATTACATATATAATATGGAATGATGTATTTATTTTGATAAAAAATTGAATATATCCAAGAAAACCTAAAAACGGTTTAATTTTGTGCTTGTAGGAATGTTTATTGTCATCGTATATTTTAAAATAGAATTTATTTTTTTAGATAATGTTAGTTAATTCCATAAAAAGTATTATTTGGAAGAATTATCCTAGAAATAAAATATGAAAACATATCTTCATAAATATATAATTTATATCAATATAAATAAAATCTTCAAATAATTATAAAATTATGGATATAAAAGAAAATTATTAATTATAGGGAAACAATAATAGTTAATTTTTGAAAAGAAGTTCATTTTACTTATGTCCAACTCATCGTCTATGTTGATTTTTATCTTAAATAATAAAATTCTTTAAATTATATCATTTATTGATAAATTTATGAAATTATTAATTCCATTAATTTTACTTATTTTTATGTTATATAAAACTAATTAGGTTAGTGTTTGGTGTTTTCCATGTATTATGTACATATGTCAAAAAATTACATTGGTATTTTGACAATGATAAAATAGGTCGGTAAAAATAATATATATATATATATATTAATAAAAATTATACAGTTAATATTTTACATTCATCAATTTTAAATTTACATCCATCCGTAAATTATAATTATGAAAAATGAACTATGTTACAATCAAGGAAATAGCAAGCCATACCAATATATGGGTACCATATCTATTTTACAATGATCATTATATTATGATGGTAAGTATAATTTTTTATATTGAAAATTATAATGATGTTATAAGTATCATATTAAATATTTTTATATATGTATATATATATCATCAATGTGGTTTGGTGGTGAAAAATGATTCACATCGCTTTATTAAGGTTGTAGTTCACACGTACACATGAACGATAATATAAATTTGTAGTGAATTCATATTTAAAAATAAAATGAAACATTATAATTTAAAAATAATAAATAAATCATTTATATTATATTTATATACAATCAATAAAATATTATAATAATTTTTTATCGACAATTATGGATATATAATTAAATCAGCTTGTAAGGTGGTAGTATGTCTTAGACATGAATAATTAATTTCATTCCAATCAGTTTGTCAGGTGGTAGTTCTTAAATTAAATAAATAATATCTATATATATAGGATACATATGATGTAATATTACACTCGTTAAAGAATGTTTTATTGATGTGTAATAATAAATAAAAATCAAACATGTGGTTAAAAACAATGCCACTTCTTTGGGAATGTCTCTTTTGTCGAACACCTTAAGTCCTCTCTGATTTCTATTATGGAAAAAATATAGCCTCTAAAATGTGGATAGGGATGATACAAAAGGGTTTTTTAAATATAATGGATGACCCAAAATAGTGTTTATATGTAAAAATATATGATTTTGTTCCCTTTTATAATAGTGTGGACGAGGATTGTTGAAATTTCTTAAAATATTAATATTATATATATTTATTTGGATGCATAAACGACCCTAAATTGATTTTATTAAAATATAATATGTGTATGAGTCGAATAAATAGGATAAAAATATTTTTATTGTTTAATATACCATTTCTACACTTAACATTTTATTTTAACACCTTGTAAACTCTTTTCAAATTTACTATAACAAAAAAGAGTTTTACTTTTTAATGGTCAATAGTGATAGTATAAATTGAAAAATTAAACATTAATGGAACATTTAGGATATATTAAATAATATCATTTTCAATTATCTAAAAAAATTATTTCCCTGAATTAAGTATTGATTAATAAAATATTTTTTAAATAAGAATCAATAATCAAAATTTTACAAATATTTGTTTTATTTCGAATTTATAACACGATGAAAAGAAAATAATTATAATATAATAATTTAAATTTTTCCATAAATTTTATATTACCTAAAAACTTATTTTTCACAAAATTTTAGTAACTTATATTACTTATTATATTTTTATTGACAATTATTTTATTTTTCTATTATTTAAATTATTATTAAATAAACGTTGGGTAATAATTTAGAGTATTTATTTTTCCACTAAAACCATTTTAAAAAATACACATTTATGAATAAAAATCATTTATATTTTTTAAAAAAAGTTTTTACCTTACATTACCGCTTTTTATCTATGAGTTATAAATCTTATATATATTAAAAAAACTATATGTAATTTTCATCATTTCATTATATTATATAACATAAATGTCATAATAACATAAAAATGGGAAAAAAGAATATATTTCAAAATTTTATGAGAATGTACAAGTTATTATCCTATAATAAAAATATATCACGTCCTTAGTTAATTTAATATCCCATGCTATTTTATTTTTAATTATAAGTACTATATATACCCATTTTGAGGGTACTAATCATTATTAAGGATATGATTAATATTGAAAAATATAAAAGGAAGATGTTTATAAAAGTTTTAAACATTTATTGGTAAAAATAAATCCAATTTTATTAATTAATTAAATTTATTTGGAAGAAATTAATTTAAAATATCACATTAAGAACACAATTAAAATTTTTTTTTCATAAAAGTGTCTTCAATTTATAAAATCATTTTATACTAAATCAAATAGTAAAATCCATTTAAAACACATAATTATATTACAATAAATAAAAATTAACTATTTAACTTTTAAAACGAATAGAGATTTAAATTCTAATTAACATATATATTAAAATAAAATATTTCCTTTAAGAAATATTTTTATTGTCACTATTTGTTGATAAATAAAACACTTGAAAAAATTAAAAATAAATATTTCTATGATATACTGTACTTGATAATTCTAAAACTGATAGAATCATTATGAAATAAATTCCAAAACATTATTAAAATTAATTAAAATATTCTCTCTCAAAAAAAAAATTTATATTGAAAAAATTTAGTTTTTGATGAATAAAATGACTTTAATATAAAATGAGTGTGTATTTACAAAACATTAAAAAATAACTTAGTAATGGGATGTAATATTAAATATTTTATAATGTTATTTGTTTTATTATTTCACTCATTATAAATCAAGGCTATAATTTCCACATTTAAATAATATTTTTTCATGATTTGTTTAAGATATGTATGAACAGTCGTACACCCTATCAAACTCAATTTACATTTTTTTAAATCTCATAGGGTTATATTCTCTGCACCACATATTAAAAATTCTCATCACAAAATTTAATGTCTAACTTTGAAATCAATGAATTTCCATGAATATACCTATTAAAATTCCACTTCATATAAATGGTTAAGATAACCTCTACTAGAAAATATGGAATGTAAAATATGATAGTCATCAAGAATAACACATAGCTAGGTCTAAAAATAGGAAACAAATACTCGAAGCAGAAAATATTTTCATTAAAAATGAAAAAGGTAAAAAAAGTGTCAGGGAGTGATATAAATTGTTAATTAAAAGAATGTAAACAATTATGATAATGTGTATGACCACAAAACAGAAAAAATGAAAACGGTGATTGATTTATTAAAAAGAACATATAACAAGAAAAAATAATTATTGTTAATAATTTTCTATAGTGGTGTAATTAATTTTCCATATATACAAAAAACAAAGGGAAATATATAAACATGATTAGTATAATAAATTAATAAATCTAAATCAAAATATCATCTTTTTATCCAAATGATAATTATTCCTCATAAATTTGTTTTTTTATGTGATAATAAAATCATTTTCTATCAGATAAAATACATCCATAAAGGGATAAAATTTTATACCTCCTATTATTAGATATTATACAAAAACATAACAATTATTAAAGATAAAATAATTCCCAAAACCCATCATATATAGAAATAAGACATCAATATTTATTTCCTAAATAATAACAACCAATATTCTACATATATCTATCATATAAATTTCTCAAATTATTTACAACAAAGATCACAAACAAAAATATCATAAATACCACATCACATAATATTTTACGATTAATAAAACATTTCATAACAAATAACATAAATCACACATCATATATCAAACAAAAAATGTAAATGAAATTGTTATATAATCTCTATAATATTATAATAACAAACATAAATTAGATATATCACCAAAAATAAATATTAAAATCTAATATTCTTCGAAAATGTAATTCAATCGTAAACCTTAAAATTAAATACCCCATTATTTTACATACCTTATCTTTATAACGTTCCCTAAAAAAGCAGGACCTTTATCAAAAATAAGATTAATTACTTAATCAAAAAATCAATTTGCAATCTTATATTAAACTATAATATCAAATATATGTTCAAAATATCAGCATAATCTATATATTTAATGTCATAGAAACTGTATTGTCACGACCCGTCTTTGGGGATCGTGCCTTGACTACCCCAAGCCCGACTTCCATAGGCCAGGGGCTGGCGACTAGCACCATGGTGTAAATCCCGAAAAAAGGGAAGGCATTGCCAATGTAAAGTAAACCACAAACACCACAAAGAAACCAGGTAGAAGTAACACTAAGTAAAAGCTGAGTACAGCAGTAAGTGCGGAAAAGTATGTGGGCTAGAATACAAACCCAAACTAAAAGTAAAGTACAACTAGAAAGGGAAAGCAACAACTAAAAAGTAAAGACGCAATGTCGAGCTGCCCACTGGAAATCCCACCTGAAGGGTGGGTACAGAAATCATCTACTTCTCATTAGGTCCAGCCGACCGCTCTGAGTATGTCCCACCCAGTGGTCCACAACTAGGTACCGTCCGGCTCTACGAGCCTCCACCACGACCAACGATGTCCGTCGTCTGTAACCAACACAACGTAGTGCGGGCATAGCCTGTGTAGGGGTGAGTATAAGATACTCAGTAGGGACCACGAGACTCCCGAAGGCCTCCCAGAATCTACAAAGGATAATCCACAAAGGAAATATACAATCACGAAGTAACATCCAACACGGCTTAGGTATATGCCCATACATATACCTAAGTCATCAGTTCTCGCTTGGCTCCAACATCTGAGCACAAGCACAACCCAGTCCACATAGGAAAGCAAAACGTAAATCCAAACAGGATAGCACAACACAATCCACAATGGAAAGAAAAATAGGATTTTGCTCACACACGTACTTCTTCATATGATGTTAGAGATGATCAGATATAGCCACTGATTCATCTAAGTCGTCGGACCCACAAAGGAACTGTAGGTACTAACCCCCGCAATGACCCGCACAGGATCGATCTGGAAGTTGAACTCATAGATATTGGGAAACTCCTTCCCCATCAAGTATAATGGTTATACCGCTACAACCAAGCGCTTCCCTCTTACCTTATACTGCTGTAGTACTCCACCTATCGAGTACTGTGGGCCTGCTGCTACAACCAAATGCATCCCTCCATGGGTCTGCCGCTACAACCAAGCGCTCCCCATCATAGCCTATAGAGGTACTCCTTCTATTGAGTACCACGGGTCAGCCGCTACAACCAAGCCCTCCTCCATCATGGGTCTGCCGCTACAACCAAGCGCTCCCCCATACTGCTACAACCAAGTGCTCCTCCATCGTTGGTCTGCCGCTACAACCAAGCACTCCCTCGTGCTGCTACAAGAAAGTGCTCCTCTGTCGTGGGTCTGCCGCTACAACCAAGCGCTCCCCTGTGCTGCTACCACCAAGTTCTCCTCCGTCGTGGGTCTTCCGCTACAACCAAGTGCTCCCCCTTATAGCCTCCAGAGATACATCTTCTGTTGAGTACCACGGGTCTGCCGCTACAACCAAGCGCTCCTCCGCCGTGGGTCTGCCGCTACAACCAAGCGCTCCCCACTGGGCTTTCAGTAACACACCGAGTCATTCGATCAGCAGTCGTCAAGTCTCAACTGACTCTAGGGTTTCCGCACACAACATACTCATTCCGGGAGGGTCCACTCCACGAGCTAATAGGTCGATGCATCAATTGACATGTAGTCCGGAGTTGACGTATCCCATGATGTACCATAGTGGTCACTGCTGAAAACCCAGAGGATTCACGTACTATTTTCATCATCGTCTTAGTCGAATCCACTGAGGATCTCTGTACAGTCGTCGTCGTCAAAGTAGCAGTTGCAGCCAGCTCTAGTGTTCCCGCACACAGCAAGATCGTTCAGGAGGGTCCGCTCCACGAGTCGAGAGGCTGATACATCAACTGACACATATTGCAGATTTGATGTATCCAAAAGTTCCGTATCGTCAACAAGAACTCAACGTCGCAGATGGCGCATCAATCAAACGCCCGGTCTGAGAGTTATTGGTTTTTTCGTCCCAGGGGCCCGGTTGGTTTTTAAGAAAAACCAACCCGACCGTACTCCACCTGCATCCAAACCTCGGGCAGAGTAAGCCAAAAGATCCGTCTCACTTAGAGGAATTCAACAAAGTCAACGGCATGTCAATCAGACGTCTGAAGCTCAAGATATGAGTGTTTCCGCTCCGAGGGCCTGGTTGGTTTCGTTTACGAACCAACCCGGCCAAACCCAAAGTATTCCGAAACCTTGAGTGTGATATACCGAAACGACCATCGCGATCCAAGGATCGCATCGCCGCTGAAATCGCATCTTTCGGAGGCTCGTAGCTCTTATTATGAACAAAATACCGAAAAGGTTCGGAAACCGGGGGTCTGGTCCCGGACCGACCCGACCGAAGCCCCCCGGGTCGACCTGGCCCGTGTCCGGGTCCGACCCGACCAGTCCCGGCTAGGGGGACCTGGCCCGGCCTGGGCACGACCCGGCCCAGCAGACGTGGGCGCGACCCGGCCGCATGGCGGCTCACTCGTGATGGCCGAGTGGGTGCAAGGGTGTGGCGCCCCCTTGATGATTCTGCGACCCCGCGTGGGGGGCCTCCTCTCGCCAACTGATGCGGTAAAGCCGCGTCTTGCCAACGGCTGCGGCAAGGCCGCTTCCTGTATTTGGTTTCACGTGGCCGCGGAACCGCACCCTGCCGCCGCGGCTAAAGTCGCGGAGGCTCCATCCGGCGGCGCGCCAGGGCACCGCCGGCGCCGCCGGTGGAGTTTGCGGGCCACCAGAGTTGCATCGGTGGTCCGATTTCATTTCTGTCTGCGTCGTAGTTCATCCCGTGTCCGGTTCATTACTACGAAATCAACAAATCATCTTTGCGGCCCGTTTTTTTGTCGTCCGTCGTTCCGCACACCAAGAAAAAAAGGGCGGTGGGTTCGGACTTGTTCGTTGGTCCGCACCCACTGCGTTAGTGGTTTGAAAAAACACCATAATTCCCAGCAATTGATAATTCTAGTCCCGCAATAATAATCCGCAGACCAACTTGTTAATTGGTTGGTCCGCGTTCTTGCCATGGAGGTAAAAAAACATGGGTATTATGATTTTCAAAATGACCCCTACCTCAACGTCATCTTTGGACGCGAGTTCATCGCAGAATTGATCATCGCGGAAGAAAAGGATCGTCGCGTCGCAGAAGGGCATCGCTATCGCGCAGTACTCTACGTCGTGTAGACAAACTCAAGATGCCCATCGAAGACTGTCACGGGGATGGATCTTCATGGACGAAGCGTCGCTGAGGGAGAATCTTCAGCATCACGTCATCGATCTCCCGGGGTCAGGCGTTCTTCATCGCCCTTCGTCGGAGGCCGGCGTTCTTCGCGTTTTTCACGTTCTTTGCGTTCTTCGCGTTCTTCAACAAGGAGGATGAAGGACTTAATGTTTCTGTCAAATCCTCTTAAGGAACAGTCCTCAAGAAGACATGTGTTGGTCTTATTTCATTACATACCAACAAATGAAAAACAGGTTAAGAAACAAACAAATTAATTCATAGAATTAATTTCAATGAACTAACGGCCCAATTAAAAGGGGAGTTATGAATTTAGAAAATGCATCAGTTGACATTCATTTAATAGTGGTTTTCGCAGGTGCGTTACTTAGAGGAAATGAAACGGTGGGGCTCAGGCGGGCCCCACCTCACAAATATCCTACCAAGAGGGTATGATATTTTGGGTTCCACCCTATCCGCTTCAACTTAGCTTAAGTAGCATAAAGTGGCTTTAATCGGCTTTAAGTGAAATATAATAATGTTTTTCGTACCACATTATTTTATTTCTTAACTTAAAGCCCAAAAATTAAAAACCACACCCGAGCAAACATAACTCTGTAAGAGGAGTTTCTAAGAAAGTACCGGCGTTGCGGTTCCATCAGTGCCCTCAGAATTCGATTCCGAGCACTTGTTCAAAAGATAGAAAAACCCGCTCGTTCGTTCACGGAACGTACCCGATCCAAACATCGGAAAAAGATTCCGGGCACACCGGGCCTCGGAATCACGTGCCATCAGAAACTGTGTTCTTGTAAAATCCAAAGATAATTATGAAAAACAATTCCTTGAGATTTACGGGTCTTTAAATCACTCCCACCTCAGGGCTTTACGTCCCCATAAAGATACATCATAAACAAGGGAAACAAAAGTGGGTACTGAGCACGCATCTGGGCCTCCCGCTCCCAAGTGCTCTCTTGGAGGTTCCTGTGCTGCCTTCTGATGCACACAAGAGGAATCGACAGTCCACGTAGGACCCACTCCCGTCGATCCTCGATCTCCACCCGGACCTCCGCAAAAGTCACCCCATCACCAACGTCTAGCTCCCCATGGTCAAAGATATGCATCGGGTCGTGAACGTATCTCCTCAGCTGAGATACGTGGAAGACGTCATGCACCCGGTGCAACTGAGGGGGTAGAGCTAGGCGATAGGCCACCTTGCCAATCCTACTGAGGACATGGATTGGTCCGATGAAGCGTGGAGACAACTTGCCGCCTCGACCAAATCTCTGTAATCCAAGTCGAGGTGACACATGCAAGAAGATGTGGTTCCCATCCTCGAACTCTAGTGGCCTCCGCCTCCTGTCAGCATAAGAATTCTGCCAGCTCTGAGCTATCCTCATCCGCTCTTGGATGACTTGAAACTTTCTGGTCCTACAAGAGCTGATGAGATTTCTTCTTTGCCGATAAGAGAAATATGGTCTCATCCCCTGGATGAACCATGTTCTTCGCCTAATACAGTCAATACCATCATGGATGATACTAACCCATTCCAAGGATGATGTCGTAAGGCCTCGACACTACTACCAATAGATCCAACCATTACTCTCGCCTCCAAGGATTCAGTTACACTGTCGGCATCAGTGTGTGGTCACTGGGTCTCCTCCAGAAGGTATCTCAATGTGAGGGTCATGCCAACGGTTTTTTAAATTGGAACCTCTTAGTAACAACATAAAGAGAGGACAGGAAGGTAAACGCCAAAAGAAAAGTGTCTTTTATTTCTGCAGATCAAGGTACAAAGACAAAAAACATCTACAAACAAACATCAACAATGCTAGAAGCAGCATAAACAAAATTCTCCAGGTCTGGAGCTAGTCCCGCTCTTGTCCATCTGCTCTCGAAGCTCCATGATTGTAGGCCTTATCTCCCTGAAGATGAACTCTCCCATGTCCACCAGCTCCCTGCAGTCGGGGTGGACCTCCTGGTGGTGGTGGTGGCAACACCTCGAAGCGTCATCTACCTCCAGCTGCATGGCCAGCTCCCCTGCCACGGTCTCCTGCTCCATGCGATCCGCCTCGATTGAACCTCTGCCTCTGCATGGGAGTTCCATCGTTCACCTGCTGGTCATCTGTATGGAGGGTCAGACAGTCACGAGCCATGTGACTAACCCCACCATAGGAGTATCACTATCCCCTCATGGTAAGTCATTGCCCACCCCGGGTGCCTCGCACAAATGATCATGTGTCATGTGGTCGACCACCTGTAGGTATAGTACTCTTGGACCACTACGTCATCTGTGTAATGCCCGCTACAGAAGACTCTACTGCATGCCGGCTAGAGGTGGGTCCTGCTGCTGGAGACTGCTCAGCAAGGAAACTCTCTACTAAGAGGGCTCGCTCGAGCACCCCTGTCTGTGTCGGAATGATGTGAGATACAAATGAATCTCTAATCTCTCGCCTAAGCCCCTACTCGAAGGTTCTGGCCCTGAAGATTGGGTATCGTACCATGCCCGTCGAGTAACGCGAGAGATCGGTAAATATCGCCGAGTACTGGGCTACTGTCACGCTGCCCTGCCGCAGTTGTAGTAGCTCCTGGATGCGCATCGCTTAGAGGGTGGCTGGGATGAACACTGAGCGAAAAAGGCTCTCAAAGTCCGTCCAAAGGAGTGATGCCTCGTCGTGCACCATGAGAATCAAGCTCCACCATCTGCCTGCTGCCGCATGCAGGAGGCTCGCTGCAAGGACCACCATAAGGTCTGCTGGTGTCCTCACTAACTGAAAAACTCATACAACCGCCTCCAGCCAGTCCTCGGCTGCCTTGGGGACCGTCTGCCCACGGAACCTGGGCAGTCGCTGGTACTGGAACTCATGCAGTGCACTAAGGCGACATGCATCATCAACAGCTGGGGCTGTAAGCATCGGTGGCTCGGCGGGTAGAGGTACCGCTGGTGCCTCTGCTATCAAAAGGCCCAGCACCGAGGCCTCGTCGCTCGGTGGGCTGTCGTCACTCTCAACTCTCGTAACCCTAGCTGGCTGCCGTCATGGGGCCATCCTGAAAAGGAAACAGGTGTGCCACGGTCAAAACAGTATACCTGGTGAGCTGATACAAAGTAATCACAAAAACAAACTTGAAACACACAAGCAATCAATGTTTTCGTGCATTAAGTCATAAATCAGAAGTCATGGTCCTGGTGTACTGATACATTGGCCGCCGCACCAACACTCGGCTCCCTGGACTGATAAGCACACTCAAAATGCTTAAAACTATTGCTTCACATACAAGAAAGATCAGAGTCTGCAGTAGAACCGAACTCCTCTGATACCAATTTGTCACGACCAGTCCTCAGGGCCCATGTTGTAACTACCCCAAGCCCGCCTTCCATAGGCCAGGGGCTGGAGACTATCACCAAGGCAAAAATCCCAGAAATAGGGAAGGCATTGGCTTTGTAAAGTAAACCACAAACACCATAGAGCAAGCAGGCAGAAGTAACACTAAGTAAAAGCTGAGTACAACAGTAAGTGCGTAAAAGTAAGTGGGCCAGAATACAAACCCAAACTAAAAGTAAAGTACAATTGAGTGGGAAAACAACAAATGAAAAGTAAAGCTGCAACGTCGAGCTGCCCACTGGAAATCCCAACTGAAGGGTGGGTACAGAAAGCCTCTACTGCTCCTTGGGTCTAGCCGACCGCTCCGAGTACGTCCCACCCAGTGGTCCACCACAAGGTACCGTCCTGCTCCGCGAGCCTCCGCCATGATCAGTGTTGTTTGTCGTCTGCAATCAACACAACGTAGTGCGGGCATAGTCCGTGCAAGGGTGAGTATAAGCAACTCAGTAGGGACCCCGAGACCCCTTAAGGCCTCACAAAATCCAAAAAGGATAATCCACAAAGGAACGATACAATCACGAAGTAACATCCGACACGGCTTAGGTATATGCCCATACATATACCTAAGTCATCATTTCTCGCTCGTCTCCAACATACGAGCTCAAGTACAACCCAGTCCACACAGAAAAGAAAAATATAAATCCACATAGGATAACTCGACACAATCCAAAAAGGAAATAAAAACAGGATTCATCTCACACTTGTACTTCTTCATATGACGTTAGAGATAATCAGATGTAGCCACATATTCATCTAAGCCATCGGACCCACAAAGGATCTGTAGGTACTAACCCCCGCAATGACCCGCACAGGATCGATCATGAAGTTGAACCCATAGCTATTGGGAAACTCCTTCTCCATCATGTACAATGGTTATACCGCTACAACCAAGTGCTTCCCTCTTATCATGGACTGCTGTAGTACTCCACCTATCGAGTATTGTGGGCCTGCTGCTACAAACAAGAGCTTCCCACCATGGGTATTCCGCTACAACCATGCACTCCCCCTCATAGCCTCTAGAGGTACTCCTTCTATTGAGTACCACGGGTCAGCTGCTACAACCAAGCACTCCTCCGACATGGGTCTGCCGCTACAACCAAGCGCTCCCCCATGCTGCTACAACCAAGCGCTCCTCCGTCGTGGGTCTGCCGCTACAACCAAGTGCTCCCCCGTGCTACTACAAACAATCACTCCTCCGTCATGGGTCTGCCGCTACAACCAAGCGCTCCCCCGTGCTGCTATAACCAAGCGCTCCTCCATCGTGGGTCTGCCGCTACAACCAAGCGCTCCCCCTCATAGCTTCCATAGATACTCCTTCTGTTGAGTACCGCAGGTCTGCCGCTACAACTAAGTGCTCCTCCGCCGTGGGTCTGCCACTACAACCAAGCGCACCCCACTGGGCTATCCGTAACACACCGAGTCGTTCGATCAGCAGTCGTCAAGTCTCAACCGGCTCTAGGGTTTCCGCACACAGCATACTTGTTCTGGGAGGGTGCACTCCACTAGCTAAGAGGTTGATGCATCAACTAACATGTAGTCCAGAGTTGACGTATCCCAAGATGTACCGTAGTGGTCACTGCTGAAAACATGGAGGATTCCCGTACTGTTTTCATCATCGTCGTAGTCGAATCCACTGAGAATCTCTGTACAGTCGTCCTCATCACAGTAGTAGCTGCAGCCAGCTCTAGTGTTCCCGCACACAGAAAACTTGTTCAGGAGGGTCCACTCCATGAGCCGAGAGGCTGATAAATCAAGTGACACATAGTCCAGAGTTGATGTATCCAAAACATACATATCTTCAACAGGAACTCAACGTCGTAGACGGCGCGTCAATCAGACACCCAGTCTGAGAGTTATTGGCTTTTTCGTCCCAGGGGCCTAGTTGGTTTTTAAGGAAAAACCAACCTGACCGTACTCCACCTGCATCCAAAACACGGGCAGAGTAAGCCAAAAGATCCGTCTCATTTAGAGGAAATCATCAAAGTCAATGACACATCAATCAGACGTCCGAAGCTCAAGATATGAGCATTTCCGCTCCGAGGGCCCGGTTGGTTTCGTGTACGAATCAACCCGGGCAATCCGAAAGTATTCCGAAACCTTGAGTGTGATATACCGAAATAACCGTCTCGATCAAAGGATTGCTTCGCCGCTGACGACACATCGTTCGGAGGAACATAGCTTATGTTATGAGCAAAAGATAGAAAAGGTCTGGAAACGGGGGATCTGGGCCCATACTGACCCGGCCCAACCCCCCCTGGGTCTGCCCGAAATGGGTTGACCCGACCCGGGTCCGGGTTCGACACGGCCGGCATGGCTCAGCTCGGTCCGGGTGGCCTGGCCCTGCCGGCGTGGGAGCGACTCGGCCGCCTGGAAGCTCACCCATGATG
This sequence comes from Viscum album, assembly GCA_963277665.1. Lineage (NCBI taxonomy): Eukaryota > Viridiplantae > Streptophyta > Magnoliopsida > Santalales > Viscaceae > Viscum > Viscum album. The sequence continues at coordinate 554,979,269 of OY728146.1, forward strand.
GTCGAGTGGGTGCAAGGGGACGCCACCCCCCTTGATGATTCCGGGACCCCGCGTGGGGGGCCGCCCCTTGCCAACAGACTCGGCAAGGCCGCGTCCTGCATTCCGTTCCGCGCGGATGCGGAACCACACCCCGCCGCCGCAGCTGAAACCGTGGCGGCTCCGTCCAGCGGCGCGCCGGGGTGCCGCCGGTGGAGTTCATGGGCCACCGGAGTTCCTCCGGTGGTCCGATTTCATTTCTGTCTACGCCGTAGCTCATCCCAGGTCTCGTTCTTCACTGCATAATCAACATATCGTCTCTGCGGCCCATTTTGTTTTCGTCCGCCATTCCGCACACCAAGAACAAAAGGGCAGTGGCTTCGGACTTGTTCGTTGGTCCGCACCCACCGTGTTAGCGGTTTGAAACAACACCATAATTCCCAGTAATTGATAATCCTCGACCCACAATAATAATCCGCAGACCAGCTTGTTAATTGGTTGGTCTGCGTTCTTGCCTTGGAGGAAACAAACATGGGTATTATCATTTTCAAAATGACACCTACCTCAACGTCGTCGTCGAACGCGAGTTCATCGTGGAATTGACCATAACAGAAGAAAAGGATCGTCGCGTCGCGGAAGGGCGTCGCTGTAGCGCGGTACTCGGCGTCGCGTAGAAAAACTCAAGATGCCGATCGAAGACTGTCGCGAGGATGGATCGTCATGGACGAAGCATCGCGGAGGGAGAATTTTCGGTGTCACGTCGTCGATCTCCGGGGGTCTGGCGTTCTTCGTCGCCCTTCGTCGGAGGCCGGCGTTCTCCGCATTCTTCGCGTTCTTTGCGTTCTTAGCGTTCATCACGAAGGAGGATGAAGGACTTAATGTTTCTGTCAACTAATCTCAACGAACAATCCTCATGAAGACATGTGTTCATCTTATTTCATTACCTTCCAACAAACAAAAAACAGGTTAAGAAACGAAAAAATTAATTCATAGAATTAATTTCAACGAACTAATCGCCCAATTAATAGGGGAGTTATGAATTTAAAAAATGTGTCAGTTGACTTTCATTTTATAGTGGTTTTTTGGGTGCGTTACTTAGCGGAAAAGAAACGGTGGGGCTCGTGCAGGCCCCACCTCACAAATATCCTACCAAGAGGGTTCGATATTTTGGGTTCCACCCTATCCGCTTCAACTCAGCTTAAAGAGATTAAAGTGGCTTTAAGCGCCTTTAAGTGAAATAAAATAAAGTTTGTCATACCACATTATTTTATTTCATAACTTAAAGCCCAAAAATTAAAAACCACACCCAAGCAAACACAACTCCGGAAGACGCGTTTCTAAGCAAGTACTGGTGCTGCGATTCCATCAGTTCCCACAGAATTCGATTCCGAGCACCGGTCAAAAAGTTAGAAAAACGCGCGCGTTCATTCACTCAACGTACCCAAGCCAAACTTCGAAAAATGATTCCGGGCACACCGGGCCTCGGAATCACATGCCGTCAGAAACTGCGTTCTTATAAAATTACAAAGAAAATTAAGAAAAAAATTTCCTTGAAATTTACAGGTCATTACATGTATATTAAAAATGGGAAATTTTTCATTTCACGACATGTGGAGTTATAGGATGTGGCAGGTTGTCTCTCGGAAAATTGGTCTGTCGATTTTCAAAAAAATATATTAATTTTATTACATTATCATTCATTGAAATATGATAAATATCCTAATTTTTTTTATTAATTATCATATTATATATTTATCCACCATAGTTTTCAATATACATAATTTTTGAAGATCAAATAATCATAATTGAATATGAATTCATTATCATCCAAATTTTTTTATCCCAAATGTTTATTTATCCAATTATCATGTGTCTTTATTTGATTGTATCAAAAATATTATTATATTAATGTGATTTTATGTCATTTAAAAAAGGCTTCCAATTATTGAAAACATATACTATACAATTTTTCTTTATTCTTATAATATTTATAGTATATCATAAAATTTTAGATAAATACATCATTTATTAAACATCATTCTTAAAAATTTAACCATTAATTGTCATATTATTCAATTATATGGAATATGTACTTCTGATTATTTAATATTAGCTTCAAATTAATTAATACATAGATCATTAGATAATAATTTGTACCATAAATCTTGATATCATGGTATTCTATAATGTTATTGATATATAATTTCTCTTTTATCATTTGTACTATATGTCCCGAATCGATTTATCCATGTTTGTTATGGTATTTTTGCTGCCGAATGGGATGGATGAGTTGATATTTTTATGTCAAATATAAATTATTTCATCATAAATATAATTTTTTTTAAATATAATGTTGTTGGATATATAAAATATATTCTTTAATGAGATTTGGGTGTTCAACAACATTGAGAATTCAATACGTGGTGATTTTGAACTGATATTGATGATTAAATCATTTGGAATAGATGATAAGGTATTTTGAGGTCCTTTTACACATATCTTGAAAAATTATCATTATGTAGTAAAAATAATCATTATGATATGAATATTTTGAAGTTCAAATGAAAATCGTCCTGGTAATGATTACACCCATATAAATTCAATAGTAGTTTTACATTAAATCCTCATAAATAACACTAATTACTTAAACATTTATGAATGAGTTTACATCAATGGGTTTGTTATATATATAAGCTACATCCCCAAATATCTAACATTATTCTACTGAAATATTATTTTATATTAAAAATATGATTCAACTATACCTCAACCCAATATAATGTTTCCAAAAAATATCATTTATCAGTATACAAATCAATATTATAAGATCATAAAAGGGGTGTAAAAGGATATAAAATTTAGATTTACCATAAACTTGTAAATCTATGTGGTTCTAAATATCATGTTAATTAACCTCACATGAAAACGTTATAGTCTCCAAATGTTTGAAATCCATTCTCTAATATAAATTATAAGGAACATTGTTTGAACATTAAATATACTCTTGTGACATTAAACTATATTTTTAATTATTTCTTTATTAATGATATATTTTTTATATATTTAAGTAATTATTTCTTAAATCATACAGATAAAACTAAAAAAATTAAACAAGGAAATATATACTTTATATCTGTTCTTTCTACAATGAAAAAACATAATAGAACACAATTTATTTTCATTGAATATCTTCATATTATTCATCTTGAACAAATATTTTTTCCAAATCATCATTCAAAATCTATAAAAAAATTTAAAATGTTTAATACATACAAAAATATCCAAAAAGGTCATAAAAATATAGAAGTAACTATTTGAACATAAATATTTATAAAATATTTTCTATCCTGGAAAAAAATATGTAGAGTTTAAAATATATATTTTAATATATAATAAATATGATTCTCTAATAAATTATTTTCATGACCATTTAAAAAAATACATTAAGGAAATATATACTCAAATTTTTTTTGTTGGAATCCTGAAAAAAATTTCAAAGTTATAAATTAATCCCAAATAATTTAGAAAAATAATGTTGTTAAATATTGAATCATTGTCTTACATTGAGACATCATATTTTTACCATTATTATAGTTTAGAAAATTTTTGAAATTATATTAAATGATATTAAATATGGGTTTATTTAGTTTTTATGAATTTTAGAATCATGGAAAATTATTATGGCCTCCATTGATGGAATTTGATGTCATGCTCGAGCAATTTTCTCTGCTAATATCATAAAATTGATGGACTGAAAAACATAACAATGAAATTTATAGTAGAAGAAGAATTATTTTGTATAATTATGTATTATAATAATACCATTCTATATTAATTATTTCATGAGTATGAGGATATTAATAATTCTATGACAAATATATTTATAATTGTATTTCGAAAATAATGTATGAAAATAATATTTGGGAATGTATTAAATTAAAAATATACATTTAGATGTTTATATGTATTATTTATATTTTTGTTATTGTAAATAAATAAAGACCAACCAAAAGATAGACTAGTTTGTGCACAACCAAGGAATTGTGGGACATGGAGTTCAGCTAGACCCAACAGAGCTAGCCCATGAAATCCTATGGGATGTAATGGAGAATGGATATGAATATTTCCCACATATAGTTGGATGGCCTAAGAATAAGTTTCCTAGAGATTATACTAGGAAAAAATATATGTTATTCAAAACCCCCACATGGACAAATCTCATTCTTTATGAAAGTATGATAGGTGGTGATCCACCATAGCCATCTCAAACAGCAGAAATGGTAATAAAGTGCATCCCCAACATATGAATATTTTGATGTGGGATAGATGATGTGAGTTTTACTATTCCCACATATTAATTGATATGTAAATTTCAATATATATCTAATCTAATGTGATTTGATGATCATATTACCTCCATATAGCCACCATTAACCTCAGTTTGTCTAGTGCATCATTAGCATCCCAGACGTAGTTATTTCAACAATGCATGACACACTCGATATCAATGACATCTCCATTAATCAATATCATGTATTGAAGGATTATAGCTCATCCATATATAACCCATGAATTAAAATGAATTGTTGTTTTCATTGATATATTTGGTTATAAGATATCAATGAAAAAATAAATCAGTTGTATAATTCTATTTAGATCATTGGAGGAGTTTGATCATAAAATAAGAAAAGAAGATTATTATCTTCTCATGCACATAATGTTTTATTTAAAAATAACTTTAAAATTATTCAATTATTCTGTCCATTTTTTTAGTTAACATAAATTTTTTCATAGAAATTTGATATTATGTAACTTTATTCTGAATTGTGGAGATATGATGTGGTATTATTATCTAATGTAGATGAAATTTAATCTATAAATGAAAACAAAGAACGGAGTTGAGTGTCATTTATAATATTTGTGAGAGTTACCGAATTATTTTTGAAACAATTACACTTTGAAATAGTTATTTCATAAAGATCTTGTTCCATGAATCCATGGATTATGTGAGGAATAAGAAAAAAAAATTGGATTATGAGTTGTATATAGAACACTCATAGGTCCTCATGTATAATGTGTTCCATTAGTCATTCAGGATAGCATTATACTTTTCTTTGTAATATTATTGTCATTCATCAACATATTGAGAAAATTAATGCTTAACCATACAAGTTTTAATTAACTATATTTCATGTAATACAAGTACTAGGAATTATTACAGAAATTAATAAAGTGATTCATTATTGTGAACAAGAAACAATTACACACAGATAGTGTTACTAGATTTCGGAATGCATGAGTATAAAAAGAAAGTAGAAAACCAATTTTTTTGTGCCCAGGGTAGTGAATAAATACCTTCATGGATGAATGTGATTATCAATGGAATTCACAAATGATTAACCATATATAACATAATAAAATCACAAATTAGAAAATACAATCATGAAGGATTGATATTGAGATACATCAAACACAGCTAAGATGAACATAATAATGATAAATCTTAATGGAATGTGACTAATAAATGATGTGGTAATGAGTTGATATAATAAAATTTAATCTTTCATAAAATATTTTTGATGATTTTTTGTGCCCAAAATTCCCACATCTAAGTGTGTTAATGACTTTAGCAACAAAACTAGGAATTTCCTATTAATAGATTCAGTAAGGTAATATGCACTTTATAGTTTATCAGAATATATTTGGAAAGTCAAAAAATATATGTTAATATCTTTTTAAGATACATGATTCTTACTATATGATATAATATGCAATAATCTAATTGAGAATTCTCAAACATTATCTTATATTGGATCTATAATTCATCAAATGTGATATAAAAGAGAATATATTTATACCAAACCCTATAAATGTTGTCTGATATCCTATTTTTTCCTAAAAATACACATTAAATGATATTTAGTGATTCTAATTAGTGTATTGTGATACTTAAAAAGTTTAAGAGGTTTAATTTGAAGGATTAATTATTCAAAAAAATAATACACTATTACAGCATTACACTCTCAGTGGAAAATATGGATTGGGGAACTACATGTGGTATCAATATAGTGGGTTCTATATAAATACACAAGACTAATTTTGATTTATGTATAATATCAAATACATTATTAGCCTAGCTATTCCAAAAATTTGTTGTTTTAATAATAATAGTTCAAGGAATATGATGATACTCTCTCTCCTATCAGTCAACATAAAAGTAAGAGTTTTTGTAATAGTGTGTATTACCCACATTTATAATGATTCTCCAATGATAGAAACTCATAATAGGTATATTTATTTTTATAAAAATGCTCAACATTCCATTTATATGGATATAATATAAATTTTATGTACAATGTTTATGGGTCTCCAAACTTTAATGAGATCTAAGATAATCTTAGATATATGTGGGAAGGAAATTTAAAATTCATGAATCCAAACTACATGTATGGAAGGGCATGTTTAGGGAAAATACATTAAATTATAGGGAAATTATGTATGATTATTTTACAATAATTATTTTTATAGTTAAAAACATTTTATGATTTTTTGAGAATTATATAACATTATCTTTGTCAAAAAAACTGATGTTTATTTTTCTAGATCATCTTATTTTCAACATATCATCCCTAGAATAGAGATATTATTTTTCCTTGTACAAACACATGAAATTATAATTTATTTTAAAATGAAAAAATTATATTATTTAATAATAATTGAATAATTTAAATTGGCATTTAATACATTAGATATTTAAATGTCTTAGAAGAAGTGGTTGATGAATCAGGGGAATCAGAATGTGAATATGATGATAAAGAATTAAATCAAATTGTTTCCCTCATATAGAAAGTGATTAGGATGGTAAAATGTATGGTAAAGAATAATAAACCACCAATATACTTCAACAGTGTTGGATCAAGTAAATTTTCCATCATGTTTCCAGAAATGATGGTTAATGATTCGAAGTCAGAATTATAATAAGATGGTGAAGGTTATTATAAACACAATTGTGATAAGAAGAGGAAGAAACTCAAAAGTATCATGAATATAAATATTATGAGAAATAAAAATAGTAATTCACCATCATTTTGTTCTTTATATAATATATTTGGTTTCTTTACAAAAGAAATTTAGAGATCATATTTGTCGTGTAGAGGTTATGATAAAGAAGAAAGCTCAGAATATTTGTAGAAGATCAAAGATTTATCATAATTCTTCCTATAAAAGATAATAATTTTTAAGAATAAAATTTAAAAACAATTAAATAAAATCGTAAATTATATTATAAAATCAATAAGGAACAAATATTTCTTATTAATGAAGAAAAGGTACATTTTATTAACAAATAATTATTCTTTTTTGGTGATTCCCGTTTAAGAAAATTAAATTTATTGAAAAGATAAGTTTATCTGAAATCATTAAGATATTTTGAAAGAAATAAAGGATAATTTTTCTGAGACACAATCCATATGTGTCACATTTAATAATATGTAGTTTAAAGCAAGAAAATATTTCATTAATTATATTATGACCATGGTAGAATCATACAATAATAGATGGAGGGAAGCTAAAACAAATTATCCAATCATTCAGTTAGAAATATTATTTATAATAGTGTATATGTGAAAAATAGAAATTTAGTTGTGTGGTCCAATAATAATTATATGTTTTATTCCATAATAAGTAATGGGAATAATATTTCATGAAGTCGACAACCAACAAAAAAATGAGGCATGATTTTCAAAAGGAAAACCATAACATTAATCATAATTCATATATAATAAACCCTGATAGAATATTATTTCAATAAATTTTTTAGTGAAATAGTAAACACAGTAAACACAGTAATATATAATACTATTTTTGAATAAAATTTATTTACTAAGTAAGATACAATATTAATGGGGGAGTTTCAATGATCATATGAGGATAAAATCATAGTGAATATAACTAGTGAAAAAATAGGTAAAATAACCATCTACGGAAAATAAATTTAATATTCCTTATAATTTTTTTGATAAATTTATTTTGGAAGGTCACATTTATGAGGTATTCCTAACAACAAATTAAGTATAAGTACTATATACTATAATAGATAAGAGGGCCCAATATATACCAGATACATGTCGTGTAATGATTTTGAGAAAAATGATAATTTTAAGAAAGGCTTCATAGTTGTTTGGTCACCTCAATGGAAATATGTTAAATAATTATAAGATAATTAGATAACTAAAAAATGTAATGAAAATAATTTAAAATAAAAAAACGAAGGAGAATACAATGAGTTATTATCCACTAGTGAATAATTGATATTCCAAAAGACTGAGTTTGAAAATTTTCTTCAAAAAAAGTAGTACGTTCACATTAATATGCTTATAAATCTAGTTATACTAAAAGACAAAAAAATATTCTAAAGAAATATTATAATGATTATATTAAAAAAACTACAATGTTTAGTGAAAACAGTCAACATAAAGGTTATTTTAGAGAAACTAAAATTTTACTCATTCTACCCTATTATTTTATGTCTTATGAACAAGTTATAAAAATAATCTATTCATATTTTGAGGAGGTATGTTTTGGAAAAAATGATATTATTTTACTTTGTGGAGTCTGCTAATATAAATGAAATTGGAGAAAATATTGCATACCATAATAAGGAGGATCATTGAAAAAGAATAAAAAGGACTTTGGATATATGCAAAATTAGGCCTCAAGATATTCCCTTGACATTTTCAACCCTTATTATTAATTATATAATATTAATAAATAATGGGTAATGTAATTTTTATTACAAAAAAAATAAAAAGTGGGAGTTGTATCTATTTCCAGTGAACTTTTTAAATCTATTTTTAAAAATTTGTTGTGTTTATGATTTTATTTTCAAATATTATAATTTTAAACACTAAAGGGGAATTATTTATTTTTTATAATGATTTTAAGATGAATTTGATTTTATGTATATATTTGAAATTCATTATTTTACACCTCTAATATTATACATTAGGTTATCCCACATCGACACACTTTTTATCCATAAAAGTCGGTTATATAATAGTACAATGTTTGAATAGTCTTGTCTCTGAAATTTTTTACAATGTAATTATAAATGTGAGAAGAAGATGTTTTTCAAAAAATTATTAGAGGAGAGCACTAAATATACCAGTTTAGTTTTATTTCCAATATGATTGAGAGGGTTGGTAACACATATTTTATTTTAAATATGGGAAGAATTGTTTTTTAAAAAGAGGGAAATTATTATGTCGAGTGTGAATTTTTTTTACAATTACTTTTCAAAATGTTTTTAATGAGTTTTGAGGAAGTTTTTATTCCATTAAAATTATTACAAACTCAATTGATGGCATTAGATGTGATGATATGATAATTTTTTTATTTCAATATGATGATTTTTGGGATGGTAAAATTGTATAAGGCATATGTCAATAAAGAACCATTGTTTACTACAATTAAAAAAGTGAGAAACTATTGGGCCCACTGATTAATTTTTATCTAGTGATTTTAAATATGTTTTTAATGAAATGGGTAAATTTTTTATGCATGTAAAATTATAATGGACTCAATCGATGGTAGTGGATGTCATTATTAGAAAATTATCCATGTTAAATATATCTATTGTTGGCATTTTAATAATGTGAATGTCATAGGTCAATGAGGAAACATTGTATACTACACTTTTTGAGAAGATGGAGACAATATTGTATCACTTATAGAACAAGGATAGGGATGTAAAGAATTCTATGAAACAATATATTTATGTACTTATTTCATGAAAAATACAATAATGATATATATTTTTAATTATAAAATTCAATGTTTTTACATAAAAAATTTAATCGATTATTTTAAGTTGTGTACTTTCTAAAAATTGAATGGAAAACCACAAAACATCATCGACCTGGATCTACTATGAATCAGTTGGACTCAATGGTTACACACTCCCATGCGAGCCAGCTCACACCAACTAATGGCTAGTAAAGAAACTTTGGTGTGAATATTGCCCACATATTGTGGGTGGGAACCTGTATATGCCCTCGAAGAGCACACATGGAATTCATAATGGATTAGGTAGAATCATACTGAGAAAAAAATCATGGTTTGTGATGGTTTTATTGGTGATGATTCCCTATATCCAACTCAAATGGTTAGTGGACACGACAATGCTAATAAAGTGTGTCCTGAATGTTTGGAGATTTATACATGGGGTTGATAGAGTGGGTTATACTCTTCCCACAATTTATAATATATGGTCATTTCTATGTTAATATGATATGATGATATTATCCTATTTTGTAGCTTCCATAAATTATATTTTATCCTACATTCCCATGGTGCATCAACGACATCCCCAAATACGATGGTTTGATTCTTATTTGTACTAAATACATGAAGGTCATCTCCGGTGATCAATAATAGTCCATGAATGGAGATTTCTCAAGAATCCCAAACTCAATCAATAAATCTATGTATTATATGCTTAATCGCATTCATATGGATGGCATGGATGAATAAAGAAATATGTTCTGCAAGGACATTTAGATATATGGAGGTGTTTGATATTAAAATTGAAGATCTTGTGATTATTGTTTCTCTTAAATGAGGTTTTAAGGAAACTCTTAAAAAATTATATTTCTTGTTCTTCAATGTATGTTAGATTAAACCTGAATGATTCATGTGAGATAGGTTATATTGTAACACGACCAAAATTGTTTATATCTAAATCAGAATTATTCTCAGAAGCAGAGGTAGTGGAATATAGCTACCAATAAAGAAGAACTTATTTGATATCCATTTCTATTGTTTGCGAGACTGATCTCATTTTCTAGGAAATGGATCCACTATAAAATAGCAATTTTTAGGATGTTACACAAATCCTTATATTTCATGATGTTGTTGTGATATCCATTGGAGTACATTTTTATATAAAACACTTCTTTTTCTTCAAAGAGATATTTTTCTATTAAGTTATCATGATATCATGATATTATCATGCATAACCATCCTGTCATTTGAGAACCTATTGATAAATATCAAGAATAAAAATAGGTGTTTTCATGACATTTGTTTCATATTGTCTATGAACATTGTATTTTTAATGATATTGACTAAGTGATTTATTATTATGCACAAGAAGGAAGGTGAAACTGACAGTTGTACTTTTATAAATGATACATGAGGAGGAAAAATAATAGTTCCCACCAATTAGTGTTTTTGAAAAAGGTAGTGGATATTGGTGTGTGAATGCATTCATTCGTGTGATTAGAAATGGAATGAAAATGTAATGAATGATTTTAAAACCCAAGATAACGTGACTATTAACATGGATGCATGAATGATTGACATTGAGATATCTGAAATGAAAATAAGAATCACATAATATTGAAAACATTGGGTGCATGGAAAGTCATACAGGAAGTTGAATTGATTAAATATAATGAATTTTATTATAATATAAGATACAAATTCTATCTTTTTGGGTAGAACATGGACACATCTATGTCTGTCTGAGACTGTAGAAACTCATTGATTCATATCCCAAGCATAGTTACACATAATAATTTTTTGATTTATAGGAGAACAAAATTGAATTATCATGGATGGTATAATATTCTGTGGATGTGAAGATACATTAAGAGTACAGATGAATGTCATTTCCTACATTCTCTTTGTGGGGATCAAAGATCAATCTACAGTAGACCAACCCATTGTAAAATGTGATTTCATCTAATTGTTTTCGGGTGCATTTGAAGTAATCTAGTTGGATATTGGGGAATAAGGATTATCATAGTTGGAGTTAGAGAATAATAGTTCATTTATTTGTGGATAAATATAATAGAAGATTTTTTGTAGTATCCAAATGTGGTTGAAGCATCACCGTAGGAGGTATTTCATTGAATATATTGTCAAATAGATAATAATTCATTCTTGGGGGAATAACCGACATGGAATGGATTGTTATTTCTACTGAACTATATAAATATTGTGTTATTATATATATATATCTACTACTGCACATGATATCATACTATGAATTTTTAGTAAATGGATTTGAGATGATTAAATGATTAAGATAATAAAATTTAAATAAATTTAATTCCTAAAATTATTATAGTTACTCGCCTCCCCCCACTCATGGGTCAATCCAGCCAGAGGAACCACAAAACCAAAATAAATAATTGATAATACATGTTTTTAACTTCACTCATAATTTTAATATAACTCTTAATAATGTGATAACCTATATGTTTACACTTAAAATAAAATTCACAATTAGACATAATTTTACCATCATAGTTACACATGGAAGAACTATAGTTTCATATTATTATAATCTCTTTATATAATCCTATTCAGTTAATTTTTTTCATTTATCAAATTCATTAGAGAGATAAAATAGGGTCAACTTCCCTATTTGTATAAAGGAAACATCAGGCCTCACAAAATATTCTCCAAAATCAATGTAGAATAAAATGAATATGGTTTCATAAAAATGATCTACGCATCTATTAGGAAACTATTCAATATATCAAAATAGTAATTCCTTTTTTAATATGTTTTGAATATAACCAGAACATATGTAAGGAGGGGTTTTCATTCAAGAGAATATTTATTCTCATAATTATTTCGAAAAATTATATAATATATAGTTTATCGGGAAGGGTATTTGTCATCATGTATGCTGAAATAAAACATTCCTTTTGATTTATTTTGTAAATAATGATTAATTATTTTTTAAAAAAATTCAATTTAAAGACATTTAAAAATCCCAATAAATAGAAAAATATACCATTAAAATTCACTAATTTTAATACAAATAAATCCATAAAATAATATTAAAATATGGATATGGAATAAAAATATTTTTTTAAGGGAAACAATAAAATTCTGTTTTCAAATAGAATGTTACTTAACATAATTAAAAATCATAATGTACATTCAATATATTATTAAATAATAAAAATATTTTAATTAATTACATTCTTCGAAATCAATTCATGTTTTTTATTTCTTTTATTTCACTTTTTACTACTTTATATACAATCTATTATGATCAAGTGGGAATTTTGAGGTATATGTATTATAAGTCAAAATTGATGATTTTATGTTGAATATGGTAGCATAATTATTTATTAAACAACAAAATTTAAAATAATAATAATAATTAAAAAACTATTATTCATTAAGAAAATAATAATTTTAAATCCAACCATTATTTTGGGATATTAATGTGACATTCATTACAATCATTGTTTTCGAATGTTATATATTAGTATGAGTAACATTTTAATTGTTGAAAGATATATATAAAAAGAATATACTTATTATTTTATAATTACTAAATTATAATGATATCTTAAATATTTTATTAAATATATATAATTATATATATATATCATATATGTTATGTGGTGATGAAAAATGAATCACATCACTTCGAAGGTGTGGTAGTCCAAAAGAATGCATGAATAACAATTTGAATTTTCAATTAATGGAAAATTACCGTTGTAAATTATATATCATATTATAATAATGATAAATATATCATGAATATTATATATAAATACATTAAATACATTACTATATACATATATGAGAGGATGAGATGGAAAAATATTTACTCTGGTTGGTGAAGCCGTAGTCCCCCATAGATAAGAATAAAAGATTCCATTTCAAATTGATGGAGGTTTAAGATATATATAAGTTATTCCATCAACATAATAACATATTTTTTATATATTATACTATTTTTAATTATTTTCCCATGTATTAATAATACAATAAGTGGAAGAAGAAGTAAATCTAAAACACATTGTTTAAAATTATACCTCTTCTTCGAAATATATCTATTTCTTAAATCCTTATTCCTTCTATGATTGGTATTCATTTGAAATAAGGCCTTGAAAATATTTATATGTATTTTATTAAGTAATTTTTTCGATAGTTTCATGAAAAATTTAAATTTAACTATAATGAAATAAGAATAATTGGTTTACTTTTATAAAAAAGGTTAACGAATTGTTGGAATTTCCTAAAATATTATTTTAATATAAATTAATTTTTTTTTTAAAAATAAATATATGAAAAAAAGTATTACATATGATGAGAATGATGAAAAATAATTTAATAAAATACTTTTAAATTTACTTTAATTCACATTTCCACCTTTTATTTGGTTTTAATTCATGTTTTCCATTTTCACACATACTGTGGCAACAGGGATTTATACACATTGAAGGTCAAGAAGTTAATATTATTGTATACAAGCGCTATAAATGGAGAATTTAATATATTTACCACAATATACTAACAACGTGAATGAGGATGTTATTTTAAGGAATTTATATCATTTAATAAAATTCAATTTTCATAAAAAACCTATAATAACACTTTTCAAAGTATTCATTTACTCCAAGTATTATAAAATCAATAATACCAAGGAATTTTAATATAATAAATTACTAGTATACTAAAATAATATATTTGCCTTAAAAAATTTATTCATAATTAATCATTATTATTATAATATATTAAAAAAACTATTATCATTTATTTTATTTTTATTTAACTTGATTAAATACCAGAGTAGTTTTGTGTATTTATTTAATGTTATAATTAATAATCTAAAAAACAAAAAAATTACAATGGAGAAAATATATAATTTATATTTCAAAATAATATTAATAAACAAATATATTCTTTGGTTAAATGTATTTTTAAATAATTATATATATTAAAAAGACACAGTTCCATTTTTGAAATGTTATTTACATAAAATTTAATAAATATTACAAACTCAACCAAATATAAAATGATGTATTTTATACCATCATGTTTAATATAGAAGAGATATAGTCATCCAAAAATATTAATAAATTTTAAGGGTATTTCTTTAGTGATTATAATTGTATTTTTAAATATTATTACCTTATATACCATTTATAGTGGCAATAAAAATTGCATGGGTTTATAATGATATAGATCAAATATAAAAGGGTACTATTGAAAAGAAAATTAAAAAATCATTCAAACTGTTGAATCCATTTTTCAAAATTCTCAATATATAATAGATTTGATATAATTTAAGATTATACAGGAAAAACATAATGAAAATAGTTATTCAAAAAATTCACTTTTAGTATAAAATGTTTAATACTAAATTCATATATAAAATAACTTAAAAAACTAATTAGTTTACAATAATTAAAAACATAATAATAATATTTAAAAATTAATTCAATAATATAATATTATATATGAATAATTTAAATGAAAATATAATATTAATTAAAATCTCCAACTTTCTATATTCATAGAAAATTGAATCTTTTCTGAAAAATATATAAAATGACTCATAAGATAATTTGGGAATACTAAATTATTAAATAATATCCTTTCTCTAAAATAAAATTTTAAAAACATTCCCAAAAAATAATTTTCATATTTACTCATCAGAATGAATAAAAAACATTTTTTAAAAACATATATTTTGATAAATAATGTGACCTAACTATAAAATGTGTACTTATTTACTAAAAATAAATTTATATGTTATTAATGATTATGATCATTATATATTTCATATTTTTATAATAATTTATATTCAATAAAATTATATTTCTAGGATAAGACATTCAAATTTAAATATAATTTTTCTCTGGTTGTTTTATGTTCATTGTGGTTGGTCCTATATATTATCAATCATAATTTCCATTTTTAAAATCATTGGGTGTTAGTAAATTGATATACACTTTAATGACCCTGAAATTTTGTGGAAATTTTTTCTTAAATACATGGGATTTTTACAAGTCTGCAAAAAATTACAGCGCTGAATTCTGAGGCCCAGTGTCCCTGAAATCTTTTTCTGATGTTTTTTTAGGTGCATTCTGTAAACATACGAGTGGGATTTTATAACAGTTGAACTAGTGCTCGGAACTGTAATCTGAGGGCACTGTTGAACTCACATCGCCAGTATTCCATTATGAAGACTTTCACCTCGACGGTAGTTGGTCGAGAATGAAAGTCAGTATTTGAGTTTTTATGATTAACTTAAATAAATATAAATTGTGACTTTATTTTTATTCATGGTGGTTAAAACCACCAAAGGGAGCTTAGAGGTGGGGGCCACCGCACCATAACCTCGCATTAGAGGATATGGTGGTGGCGCCCACCCGAATATATCCTCTCTTGGGAGGATAAATTTAGTGGGGACCACCTGGGCTTGTAACCCCATGGAACCCCACATTGAAGTGGGAGAAACTCTTCTACTCCCCTTTATATAATTTTTGACAACCCTCTTCACTTAATTGATCCAACTCAATCTCCATTAATTAAATGAGTTTTCTCATTTAATTAAACACGACGAATTTTTGTGAAGACAAATCATCGACAGTCCTTTCTTCTATTTTTTCACTATGCATTTTGGAGGAGCATGCGGAGGAGAAGAACTCTCCAATGAAGAACAACCACCGAAGAAAGAAGAACGCTCTCCCAATGAAGAACGCCAATGAGGGACGCCTTCAACTATGAAGAACGCCCCCCTCCGACCTTCTACCTCAGACTCCTTCAACCTAGGACGTGTTCATCTACCACAGATCAATAACCCTATTTCTGTAATGTCAACGAATGATGACCAGAAAATAAAAGTTAGGGGGTTTACTTGGAGTAATTTCATTATTCTTATTCTTACCATCAGTTGGAAGGGAAACATTGTGGAAATTGAAAATAACAATTGAAAATAATCTTCTTACTTCTTGTTGAGTCAATATTTACCAACCTAAACGCAGAGGGTGCCGGCCAAACAAAAATGGCCCGACCCCTTCACTGATCAGGTTTATGACAAACCTCAGCATAGAGATGAGATGACATTGATGAAGGCAGAAAAAATGAAGGTTGCGCTTCCCGGGTCCTCTGTGAATCGCGCAGCCCCTCACGGCACAACGATGCTTCTGGCCGAAACCCACCGACCCGAGCGGCACCCGACCCACCTACCCGGGGGGCATGCCGAGGCATGGCTCGCCTACCCGTGGCCTCTCGGTGCCCTGCCCAGCGCACGGCTCACCTGCCCATGTCCTCCCAGTGCCCTTCCTGGAACGCATCCCGCCACCCTGCGGCCCCCGTGCCCTGGCCGACCCCCTTCTCATGCCCACACGGCCTTCCAGGCATGCGGCCCACTCGCCAGCATTCCCCCGCACCCTACATAGTTCTCTTCCGTCATCCCCTCGGCCTGCCCGATGCCCTACTAGTGGCCTCGGCCTGCCCGGCCCCTGTCGTGCCCTTCCCAGCACCCCCGCGCCCAGTCACACCCTACAGGCACCCCCATGGCAGGCACTGCCCCTGCCACACCCAGTCGCGCCCTTACCGGAGCCCCGCGGCTAGCCTGGCCACTCTCGTGACCTGTGATGGTACAAAGTGGAGATAGACAGAAGAGTGTACTAAGAATCCCATCTGTACCTACCCTTCAGGTAGGAAACCCGTATGATGACCCAGTAACTGCTTTATGTTTTTTCAATTGTACTTCCATTCAGTTGTACTTGTACTTTTCTATTGGGCTTGTATTTCTGGCCCCTTTTACATTCTAGAATGTACTTTGTATACAGTTTTACATAGTGTTTTTCTTTCTATTTTTTACTCTTATGTGTTTGGTTATAGTTATAAGGGAAATACCTTCACAGATTAGGGATTTACACCTTTGGTGCTAGTCTTCAGCCCCTCGCCTATGGAAGGCGGACTTGGGGTTGTCAAGATATGGGCCCTGAGAGATGGGTCATGAAAACTTTTCATTAGAGGAGTCTGTTCTACCGTAGAACTTTGAACTCTGATCATTATTTTCTGTGAAGGAATAGTGTTAAGGGCACTAAGTGTGGAATTAAGTTCATGGAGTCCAGTGTTCATGTGGGCGGCCGACGTATCCATACACCAGTACCCTGACATCTGATTTCTAACTCAGTTCATGAAAGCACTAATTGTTGGGTGTTTCGAAATGTTTTTTTAAGTCATATCAAGCAGGTCAACTCAACAGGTATAATATTTTGACCATGTCTCATCTGTTGCATTCAGGATGCCTCCCTACGGACAACCAGTTAGAGCCCATAGAGTCATATTTGATGAAAACACACTGAGGGATGAGGCCTCAGTGTATAACCCTTTTCCAGTAGAGGGACTAGTTGAACTACTTATCGTTGGGCCCCTGATGCCACTATCCCCAGCAGAAGACAATACAAGCATCTAGAGCACGTTGCATGAGTTCCAGGGCCAGAGGCCACCCATGATCAGGTGAGAAAGGATCCACAAGTGGATTAGGATTGACTGGAGGTTGTTGTGAGACTATTCATGCTAGTATGGTCACCAGAAGGCTTCATGGTGATCATTGTCGCATGTCTCCATTAGGCATGTGTAGGCAGATAGTGGAGCCTGAGGCTCCAGGAGCATTATGTGGTGATGCTACTCTGGGCAGACTTCGAGAGCCTGTTTATCTCAGTGTTTATCCTATCCACTCATCACACTATGCAGTTATCGAAGCTACTACATCTATAGTAGGGTAGCATGATAATGGCGCAGTACTCAACAAGGTTCACAGAACTCTCGCTCTACTCCATAGATATGGTGTGGGACACATTCATCAGGGCTCGGACCTTCATGAGGGGGCTCAGGTGAGAGATCAGATCTTTAATGATCTCCCTCATCATCCCGAAGCAGGTGGGGGTGTTAGAGAGAGCCGTCCTAGTGGAGAGTTTCAATGCTTAGCAGTCACCAGTAGCGAGACCCACTACTAGTCGACATGCATCAGAGTCTTGTGAAGCTGGAAATAGACTGATTTGGAAGAGGTACAAGAGGACCAGACCAACATGTGGAAAAACAAATGACACATAATCGGCTGTGAGGGGATCCTAGAGTGGAGACAGAGACAGACATGCCAGGAGAAGACAATATTACTCATGTGGAAGGTAGGGTCACATGACTTCTGACTATCCGACCAGTTGTTCAGTTGATCACCAGATAGTTTAGGGACCTCCTAGGAAGAGGTAGAGATTCGATCAAGGCAGTAGGTAGGGCGCATGCAGATGTGTCATAGAAGCTGGTCATGTTGTTGGAGGTGTGCGACGATTCAAGGTGTTTCCACCACCACCACCAAAAGGTCCACCCCGACCACATGAAGCTGCTGGAAAGGGAAAAGCTCAGCTCCAGGAAGCTGAGGCCTACAATCATGGTTCTCCATAGATGATTATAGGTACGATATGTGTCTACTCCACCATAGCTGTCATTCTTATAGACACAGGTGTTAGTCACTCTTTCATTGCCACTGCACTTTTTCAGTGCTCAGAGATTTTGATGTAGCTGTTGGCTCGATCCATACTACTAGAGACTCATAAAGGAGAAGATTAGGTGATTAAACACTGGTTCTGGCAGTGCGAGCTTACTCTAGGAGGTGAGAAATTTGGTTAGGATATCCTAGTATTGGCATCGAGGCCTTATGACATCATCTTGGGTATGGACTAGTTATCTATAGTCTATGCTCAGATTGACTATTTTAGGTGAAACGTGTGGTGTTTCCACACTGATGGGACCATGTTTACCTTCACCAATGAGAAGGGAACCTTAGCAGCATAGGACATACAAACACAGAGGTGGGTGCAGCAAATCACTCATTATTTGGCATGCAATATCCTCATATCAGTTGATGTGGAGATTTCGAGCTATTCTTTAGTGGTGGACCAGTACAGGAATGTCTTCCTTAAAGATGATCTAGGACTACATCCTATCAAATAGGTTGACTTTTAAATTTTCCTTGTACCACGAGACAACAACGATATCTACTCCTGCATATCAGATGGCTCCCAATGAGCTTCGTGAGCTGTGGGTACTGCTGCATAACTTGTAGGGGAAGGGATTCATCCAACCCAGTGTTTTCCCTGGGAAGCCCCTATTCGGTTCACCAAGAACGCGAAAGGGAGCAAGAGGATCTATGTTGAATATTGTCGCCTGAACTAGGTGACCGTGAGTAACATGTACCAACTCTCGAGGATTGATGACATCCTTGATCAACTGATGGGAGGATGTTGGTTCTCAATGATAAACCTCAGATTAGGCTATCACCATCTCAATGTTCGAGACGAGGATGTGGAGAAGACGACCATC
Source organism: Viscum album (assembly GCA_963277665.1). Taxonomy (NCBI): domain Eukaryota; kingdom Viridiplantae; phylum Streptophyta; class Magnoliopsida; order Santalales; family Viscaceae; genus Viscum; species Viscum album. The sequence continues at coordinate 554,999,399 of OY728146.1, forward strand.
AGATTTCGTTACGTCCACTACGTGTTATTGGTTATTGATTTCGGCATAACCAAAACTCCTGCAGTGTTTATGGGACTCATGAATAGGATGCTCCAGCCATACCTCGATCGTATTGTCATAGTCTTCATCGACGACATTCTAATCTACTCAACAACTGAGGAGGAGCTACCTACCATTTCTTGGTAGTTCTGGACAAACTATGAGAGCACTAACTTTATTGTAAGCTCTCGAAGTGCTAGTTTTAGATTCAAGGGGTAACTTCTTGGGACATGTCATCTTAGAGGATGGAGTTGTAGTGGATCCATCGAATATTGAGGCGGTACAATCTTGGGAGCCATCCAGGAGTGTGACTGAGGTACAGAGTTTTTGGGTTTGGATGGATAATATCGAAGGATTGTCCCAGATTTCTGAAGAGATGAAGCACCACTATTCACATTGAAGAAGTAGGGGAATCCCTTCGTGTGGTCGGAGAGTTGACAATAGATCTCTCATGTGCTGAGGTAGAGGCTGACTAGTGACCCCATCTAGAGGCTTCCAAAGGAGGGTATAGAGTACATAGTTTATTAATACGCATCAGAGACTGGAATTGGGTGTTTCCTGAGGTAGGAGCGAGCAGTGATCGCATATGGTTCTTGGCAGCTGAGACATCATGAGAAGAACTGCACTACAATTGACCTAGAGTTAGAAGGATTGGTATTCACCTTAACGATGTTCCAGCACTATCTGATGGGAGAGTGTTTTTCCTTATACTCTTATCACAAGAGTCACAGGTATATCATCTATCAGAATGACCTGAACCTGAGATAGTGAAGTTGGCTTGGGTTTCTTGAGGAATATGCCTTTGAGATAGTCTATAATCCTGGAAAGGGTAATGTTGTTGTAGATGCACTATGTAGGAGGATTGATATAAAGCTGCTAGGAGGGGAAAAAGAGCAGCTACCTCTTTTACAGATATCCACTTTGGATAGAGATGGAGCAGTATTCCATTAATCTCTTACAGTCAGTCCTCCACTTCTTCAACGAGTTGGGAGGCACAACCTCAGGACTCTGTCTGCGAGACACGACCTACTCAGATAACCACAGTGCAGACACCTGATGGATTTTCTAAAAGTGGGTATCACATTATCCTCTTACGAGGACGTATCTTGGTACCAGTGGAACTTTAGGAGGAATTGCTGAGAGAGTTCCACACATCCCCTCTAGAATTATATCCAGGTGTGTAAAATATCTATCAGGAACTCAGATGACAACACTGGTGTCTAGGAATGAAGAAGGCTTTACCAATGTTTGTTGCACATTGCCTAATTTTCAGCAAGTGAAGGCAGAGCACCAGGTACCAGTAGGCTTGGATTAGCCTTTAAAGGTCCCAGAGTGGAAGTGGGATGGGATATCCATGGACATCGAGATGGGCCTACCATATAAATATAGGGGTCATGACACAATTTGGGTGATCATTGACCGAGTCACCATGTTATCCCACTTCTTACCGATCAGAGAGCAGGGTTCAGTTGAGAGCGTGGGACGCCTCTACGTGTAGAATATTGAGAGTTTACATGGAGTAACTTTATATATTGGCTCCAACCGTGACACATGTTTAATTTCTTGTCTATGGAAGGGGTTGAAGGAGGCTTTCAGGACACAACTTCTCTTGATCACCACCTTCCATCCTTAGTCATATTGTCAGACTGAGCGAACCATTCATACCATCGGGTACATGATACGTGCATGTGTCCTCGACTTTGGTCGTAGCTGGAAGGATAACTATCCTTTTTTGGACTTTGTGTATAAAAATTTAAAACACCACCATCATTATAGAAACTTTCGAAGCATTGTACGAGCAACCTTGCAGATCACCCTTGTGCTGGACTGACCCAGAGGAGTCAGAACTAGTGGGACCAGAGATGGTGCGATCTACCACCGAGAAGGTGCAGATCATCCATGAGCATATGAATACTGTACAGAGCAAGAAGAAGTCATATATTGATAGGAGATGAAGTCCTCTAGAGTTTGAGGGTGGTGACCACATCATTCTATGGGTCTCACCTCGACGAGGTCCATGGAGATTTGGCTTAGGTGAAAAGTTATATCTGATATTCATTAGACTATTCCAGGTCTTCAGCAGAGTAGGCAAGGTGGATTACCTCTTAGCTCATTCACCTCTGTTGCATCTGGTGTATGATATCATTCATGTATCTCACGTGAGGAGATACGTGAACGACCCTTCCCATATCATCGACCATGGAGACCTGAATATTGATAATGGGGAGAAATTTACGGAGGTTCCTGTGGAGATTGAGGATAGACAGGTCTGTCTTCTGAATGGATGGTAGATACATCTTGTGCACGTATGCTGGCAGCATGAAAACCTCCAAGAGAGGACATGGGAGAAAGAGGCTCAAATGTGTGCTCAATATCCACTTTTATTTCCATAATTCGAGTTGTATCTTATGGGGATGTAAATCCCAGAGGTGGGGTGAATGTTAGTGCCATAAATTATGTGGAAAATTTTTCGTAAATACATTGGATTTTTACGAGTCCGCGAAAATTTATGGCACTTAATTCCGAGACCCGGTGTGCCATGAATCTTTTTATGATGTTTAGTTCGATTAAATTCAGAATACGTATGAGCGTGATTTTATAACATTGGAACCAGTGCTCGAAACTGAAATCTGAGGGCACCGTTGAACTCATAGTGCCAATATTCGTTTAAGAAGACTGTCACCACGACTGTAGTTGGTCCAGAACGAATGCTAGTTTTTGAGTTTCTAAAATTAATTTAAATAAAAATAAAGTGTTATTTTATTTTTATTCCTGGTGTTTAAATCCTCCAAGAGGAGGTCAGAGGTGGGGTCCACCACACCATAACCACCCATTAGAGGTTATGGTGGTGAGGCCCACCCAAACATAACCTCCATTGGGAGGATAATTTTGGGGTGGACCACCTGGGATTGTAACCCCTTGGAACCCCCCATTTAAGGGGGAGAAACTCATCAAATCTCCTTTATTTAATTTTTTCCAACTCACTTTACATAATTGAGACAACTCCACCCCATTAAATAAATGAGTTGTCTCATTGAAATAAACACCACAACATGAATTGTTGTTCCAACAAATAATGGACAATGATTTCATCTATTATTTTTCACTTGGAATTTTGGTATAGCTTGGGGAGGAGAAGAAATCTCCAATGAAGAATCACCACCGAAGAATGAAGAATGATCTCCCGATGAAGAACACGGATGAGGGAAAACTTCAGCTACGAAGAACGACCCCCTCAAATATTCTTACTCAGACTCCTTCAATGTGGGATGTGTTCAACTACCATGGATCAATAACCTTCATTTAAGAATGTCAAATAACACCGACTAGGGAATAAAAGGTAGGGGTTAACTTCGATTAATATACATATTCTATTTCTCACATTTTGTAGGAATGGAAACATTGCAGAGTTTGAAAATAAAAAATTAAAATCATCTTCTTACATCATGATGAGCCAATTATTACCAACCTAAACACGGAGGGTGCGGGCCAAACCAACATGGACCAATCCCTCCGCCGATCTTATTTATGATGAACCTCAACATGGCAATGAGGCGATGAAGATGAGGCGGTGAAGATGAAAGACATGTTACCGAAAGCCTCCACTAATCATGTCTCCCCCCCCCCCCCGCGGAGCACCGATGCTTCTGGTCGAACCCCATCGGCACAAGCAGTGCTCGACCTGCCAACCCACGACCTCTCGGTGCCATGCCTAGTGCACAACCTGCCTGCTCGCGGCCTCCCGACGCCCTGCCTGGCACAGGACCCGCCTGCCCTCGGCTACCCGTCACCCTGCCGGGCACGTGGCCCGTCTCCCCGTGACCCCCGCGTCGTGCCCGGAACGCGGCCTGCCTGCCCGCGTCCCTCGCTCTCTACCTAGTGTGCGGCCTGCCTCCCCGCATTCCCTCCGACCTGCCCGACGCCCCCATGGACTGCCCGACACACTCCCGTCTACCCTGCGGTCTGCCCTGCCCTGGCCGTACCTTCTCTGGATCCTCCACGCCTTTCCCGGCGCCCTGTTTATGCCCCCACGGCCAGCCCGACTGCTGTCATGACCTACCCGACACCCTTGTGGCCAGCATGGCGCTCCCATGGCTAGCCCGACACCCTCACAGCTTGCCCAGCCCCTACCGCGCCCTACCGGGAACCCCTGCGGCCTGCCCGGTGTCCCTCCATCTTGCAAGCCCCCCCACGTGCTCTGCCTACAGGCTGCTCACTTGCCTCCCCAACAACCCGACCTCCCGGGCCACTATCGTGCCCTGCCTGATGCCCATATGGAAAGCACAGCGCCCCCGCGGCTAGCTCGGCACCCTCACGTCCGTCACGTCCCTCCCGGCACCTGTCGCGCCATACTAGGTACACCTGCGGCCTGCTCGGCATTCCGCCAGCCTGCATGTGCCTCGTGCGCTCTGCCCCCAACCTGCTCGCTGGCCTCCCGACTGGCCCGACATACCAGTCCGAGTCGCCCAAGCCTCACCCCTCACGGCACTGGCCGAACTGGCCCTGGCCTTGGGGCCTATTCGCCTATTTGCGACCTCCGGGCTGAACCGCCCTTGCCTTTCACTAGGTTGGGCCCAGCGGGCCAGACAAAAACATAGCGTCTTGACAGGGTCGACCCAGACCGGGTCAGCCCAGTCCGTGTTAGGCCGAGATGGTCCGACCAGGTCAGATCGGGCCCATGCCCATTACCGACCCCATCATCTTCTTGGGCCATATCTGTGGCACAGGATGTCCATTTGATAAACCGTCAGCGGTGCCGGTATTCTTGGAGTGAAGCTGTCACTTTGAGAATATCCCACAGGGGTTTAGGGTAAATGTGTGATACTATCATGTTGTATCATACACGAATCCAACCGTGCCCCCAAGACTAAAATTCTAATAACTAACAGACCCGACGTCTGATTGATGAACCATCTGAAGCGTTGAGACCTATATGATGTGGAATACCTTGAAGATTTTACTACGTGGGACTTCGTGACTATAGGAGTATCGACCGGTAGCTTGTGGAACGGATCTTCCAAATACGAGCATGAATTTGTGCGGGAATGTATTAGCTGGCTAAGACATGATGTCTACTGATCGATTCAACTCGGAGTGATTCGACCAACCTAGTGGGCATCGACTCTATGTGATCGTGGTAGACCCACGGTGGGGAGCACCTCTGTGTTAGCATGACATGCCCATGGTACTAGACACATGGTGTACCTCAGTTGGCTACAAGGGTGAGTGCCTCTTAGTGATCACAGCAGACCACGGTGGGGAGCACCTCTATGTGAGTGCAGTAGATCCACAGTACTTGATTGGAGGAGTACCTCGGTAGTCCAAGTTAGTGGGAAGTGCCTCTTTGGGATAGGGCAAGACCGTTGTACTCGATATAGGAGGATTTATGCAGTAGATGAAGGTTTAGAATGATATTATCCCTTTAAATAAATCATTGTTGAGCTGATTCAATGACTTTTGTGTTCTCCTCATGATTGAGATGTGTTACCAGATAACGTAGTTATATGTATTTGCATGTACCTATGTAATGGTTATCCATTGGTTTCATACATGGTGGATTATTATTGTTTGATTTTTTTGAGACTGTGAGGGTCTCAGTATCCTTACTGAGTATCGTTATACTCACCCCCACACTAGCTATGCTCGCACCTCGTTATGTTGGTCGCCGATGACAAACTACACTGACTGAGGCATAGAGAAGTAGGACGTGACGGTACCTAGAGGTGGACCACTTGGTGTGGTTCTACATGGAGGATACAGACATATGGGAGTTCTAAGAAAGCCATTTGTACCTACCCTTCAGGTAGGAACCCCGGAGGACGACCGAGAAACTTCATTACTTTTCTTCAGTGGAACTTTCTTTCAGTTGTACATGTACATTCATGTTGGTCTTCTATTTCTAGTCACATTTACTTACCAGAACTTCTTTTGTATATAGTTGTAATAAGTTTTTGGCTTCCATTTGTTTACTATAATCTGTTTGTTTATATTTTTAAAGGAAATGCCTTCTTAGTTTATCAATTTACGCGTTTGGTGCTAGTCGCCAGCCCTCTGGCCCATGGAAAGCGGGCTTGGGGTAGTCATGATACGAGCCCTGGGGGATGGGTCGTAACATACACAGTAAAATTAAATTTTAATATGATTACTAAATTTCTTTTTTCCATCCACTTTCATATAAAATTATATGTGAGGGTATTTCTCATGTCTACATACAATTTACTATCTCCAAGAAGTTAAAAAATTAATTTCCTAGAATTGTATTTCATCGATGGTTATTAGGATGTGTTTAATTTTTATATTTTTTAGTTGAGAAATAATTCTACCCATTTATTTCTTTATTGAGATATATCTTCTTACATTAAAATTATTTGGAATACAATAATGTCCCTCTTATGTACATCTTCCCTACCACCTCTACAATGTGATGTGATTATTTTATCATTTCTGTTCTACTTTGATGGAAATAATAGTGGATTTTATGAATATATTGAATTTATATGTCATTATAATTACTCTAAAATTGATATATAATATTTAATTTTATCCCATTACAGATTTTAAAAAAAGGAAAAATGTGTTTATGCTTAGGTGAGACATAGCGTCAATAGGAACAATTTAGTTTATTTTTTATATAATTGTAATGACCAAACCTGAATATGTATATAATTAATATAACTTTTCTTTATTTCATGATTAAAATTATTTATATGATATAACAATTATATATTTATAATTACTAACAAAACAAACAATCGAACCAATTCATACAAGAAAATGAAGTAGTTATCACCTGAAATACTGATATTAATATATAATTATTGATAAATTTGTGATAAAAAGGTATAAGTAAATTATAAATTTAATGACATATATTAATATGGTTATATATAATAAATAATATAATAATATAATAATATAATATTATATATAGTAATAGTATTTTAAATATATTAAAGAAGTCATACAAGAGGAAATGGTTTCTCATCTCACATTTAGATAAATGAGACATATATCATATTAGCCACTTATTTGTTCTGTGTCATGTATATTCTCCCCATATGAGATGATATACCACTAATATATTCAAATTAATGGTACTTTATGTTTTAGTTTATGATATATCTGTAATTATTATATGATTCAATAGTTATCAAATCGACAAGATTTTATTTCACTATCACATCCCTATTCATGATTTTCATCAAAGGGGAATTTGTTTCTTTAACACCCAAATGTCCTAAAACTATTTCACTGAATTTTACTATTATATATAAATGATATATTAATGAAATATTTATCTATGTTACTATTTTGAAAAAAAAACATTATTTTTATTTAATTTTGTTTTAATGGAATCTTCTTGGGAGGGGTTTATGATCTGTTTTTCTCGTGAGCTTATCAATATGATATATGATTAGTTGTTCCGATATATATGATTTTTTATTTTTAAGGGATATGGAATAATTAATATTTTTTATTCATTTTATGAATCAATTGGCCTTATTAAGTTTCAAGATATGCCCTCTATATCTAGTAAATTTTTCTTTGTGTCTCAAGAGACAAACTTGAATTTTTAGGCTGATGCCTTTCCCATTTATTTCCAAATTTAATTGAATAATACCTCAATGATGTTATTATATTTCATGTAAATGACATTAATGGGATGTTTTTGATGTAAATCATTCTGTATTACAACATTATGTAATGTGTTAACTATTTCTTTGAGATTATTTTATTTATTATGACATCCATTGATGTGTTTCTAGTTCATGTGAATATATATATCGAATTATTTTGAACATCATTTATTCTTTCCATATTATTTGTACCTTATTATAATTTTTTTTACTAATTACCTTACCATGCATCTTAATTAACACATTTATTTATATTATTTTCCATAGTATTTGAAGAATGTATTATGAATAACATATAGTTTTAATAATAAATTTCAAAACATGTATTTAATATTTATAAAGTAATATGGGAATCATGTTATTATTTTATTTTCCAAAAATACTAAAATATTCTGTCAATTAGGGTGTGATCAGTTTTATCAACTCCCAATTTAACAAAAATACCACTAACTCTAGGAAAAAAGATTCTGGGAAGTTAAAAATATCCCAAAAGAATCACAATAGTTGTTGAATTATAATTATATATATTAAATTTGAATATATTAATAAAATTAAAAATTTATATTAAAAAATATGATAAAATACCCATTAAATATTTTAACATATGAATTTAAAGGAAATTGAAATTAATAAAAAGTTATTATAATATTAAAAAAATATAAATAGAAATTAACATTAAAAAATTTTATAAAAAATATAACATTATTATAATAGAAACAAATGAAAATAATGGGTAAATGTAAAAAATGAGAAAAATGATAGAAAAAATATTACATTCATACTTCTATAAAGAACAATAAATTCAAGACAGAATAACCATTTTAAAAATAATATTTTATGATAATTAAATCCATTAGAAATGTAAAAAATTGATTTGGTGTTGAAATATTCATGACTAAATTAGATATATGGACTCATCTTCACTTATAAGAAACTATTAGGTTGATTTGTGAACCAAATAGGGGTGAAATGGTAATAATACATAAATATAAAAGGAATAATAATATTATAATAAATATAGATGTGTTTATAGGAAAATTACATTACATATACCCAAAAAATATATATATAGAAAAAGTATCATTTTCAATGTATGATTGTAGATAAAACCCTTATAATAAATTTCTCTTTAGTCGGACATGTTTTAAATACCTATAAATTAACATCAGGCTTATTTTAATTCTGTATAAAAAATATTCACATTTATTGGACATTATACCAATATGTTTTAATTTCTTATTATAAAATTTTTGAATTATAATTTATCAAATCAATATTATGATCTTAATTTTTCAATTTTCATTATATGATTCTATTTAGAGATTTTAATCCATTCTCCATGATCATAGGTTCAAAAACCCAAAAATTATTAGGAAGATTATTCGTATTTTTTAAAAAAAAATATTTATATCCATCATATTTTAATGTATCTTTGTTCATGTTTCAAAAGTTACCCCTAAAATTCAATTATTATATGATTATTTATTATCTAAAATAATTTAATTTATTATTAAATATGGATTCAATTATTAAAACTACCCTATTATGAAAACATCTTAATTTAATCATTATAACTATATATTATTGGTAAGTATATTACCCTTTCGGTTCATCATGTAAAACATATTATATGATTCATTTAAGTAGTAAATCCCACCGTAAAAGAAAAAATTTAGAAAAACAAAATGAATAAGAAAATACTATTATAATTTAATAACATTACATTTATCTCTTATAGTGACCCATTGAAATGATGGATTTTTGATAGCTTATGGAATGATATTCTCATACATGGGAGAATTTTTAGAAAATTTCCCATGTCCCAGAGGCCAATGCAATTATTCATAAATGAAAATAATGTTACAAGATACCAAAACATGCAGACTTGTTACAATCAGCGTCATAATGAGGGAGAAGGACCACAAGAAGTGAATCTAACCTGGTAAGAGGCTTACCAACTCCCATATTAGCAAGAACATCTGTAACCATATTCGCCTCCCGATAAACATGAGTGATGATGAAGTTAAGACACATAAGGCTCTTCATACATTCCCTCCACTTTTCAGAAAGCCTCCAAGAGATATAATGCTCACCATTTCTGATGGCCTGTACAAGAGTGCTAGAGTCACTTTACAACCATATATTATTCCAAACCATTCATTTTAAAAAATGTGACAACAAGAATTATTCCAAGCAACTCTGCCTCACGTGAGCTAGTCACACCACAATTCCAATAAATACAACCCTTAATAGAGTCGTCATGCATCCTAAAAACCGCACCACACCCTACTAGTCCCATATTTCCATTTGTTGTACCATATGTATTCAACTTAATCCAATCCAGAATAGGAGGAAACCAAAACACTTATAAAGTACCCAAAGAAGGTCTAAAATTTCATTGAACACCCATGTTTTTCAGCACAATAAAATCATGAATACTGTTGTTGCAATACCCTATGCCAGCACTACAAATATCTATTTTTACAGAAAAAATCTTCTTCGTGACCAGCTTCACATAGAATCCTTTTCCCAAAAAAATTTCTACATTTCGTTGCCCCCACATAGCACACAAACATTCAGCTACAACCACACAATGAAGAGCGCATTCCTGGGGTGATAACTGGATGAAAGAACAGAACTGAAGGAGATCTTGCAGACCTGAAAATTAAAGACCAACCAGCTCAAAAGCCTCCAGGACCGCCTTCTATATTGCAGAGGTCGTTGCACAACTGAGAATGAGATGTTCTGGATCCTCCCTATTCTAGTGACATAAAGCACACCTAGAGCAAAGGTGAATACCAAACATGGGAGAAATTTTTTATGGACATTATATATATAGTTCTTCAGCTGTAATCTAATGGGAGGGTTTGGGTTTAATGGGTATAGATGGGGTCCTTTTATTAGTTATCTTGAATGGAATTTTAAGAAAAGGTATTACTTAATGTGTATGGAATGAATTAATAAATCAAAATTTTAATACATTTTCAAAAAAATGTGAAATATTATAGGTCTGTCTTATAATTTCCTCATCCACTCAATGTAACAATTTTTTTTGGAATTTTATTTCCTTCTCCAATAAAATTACCAGTTTTCAATGTTTTATTATATATTTTAGTGAATGAATACAACATTATTAAATTATATTTATGAATAAAAATTAAATCAGCCATATTAACTAATTTAGATTGGATAATTTCAAATTTTTACTCACATTAATATAATTTTTTAATATATAAGAGAACATTACGTTTTAATATATAATTTAAAATATATAATAAAATATTTTAATTCAAAAATGAGTTTTTTAAACCTTAACTATCTTAATAAAATTTTAAATAAATTACAACATAAATGAATATTAATGAATATTTATTCATAGAAAAAAAATTCTTTATTATAATCCTCCAAATAACATTCCAATTTAATTATTATGATAAATATACATAATAGTTAGTAATAAAATTGATTAGTTTATTCCCTATTAACTTTTAATGAATTTAATCACATTCAATTGAAATTATTTATCTACTAACCATTAAATTTTTTAATAAATTATTATTATATGTTTACATAGAATATTATTAATGCATGGAAATATTAATTAAATTTAATATAAAGAGTAATATATAAAAAATTTAATTACTTCTTTTTATAATGAATAATTTTGTTATTATATTTAGGTTTCATACCCACATTATTTACTCTATATAAATTATATAATCTATAATTCCTTATTCAATATCACACAATGTCAATATTACATCATGAAAAATTAATATTCGACCCCCATATATAAAATCACCATATGTACAATGATCACAAAATTTTCCGACATGAATATCAGATTCATATTTCACATATATATTGTCGTACAAATATCTCTAAAATAATTCATCAATTTCTTTAATTTCTTTTTAAGGATATTCATAATATACCTAATGTTTAGTATAATTTTGACAGTTTTCATTGTGGAAAAATATACATGTATGTCAAATATTATGAGAATATCCATCATTTTGTCATTTTATTTACAAGTGGTTTTATTACATTGTTACTTATATTAATTAGGTTCTTCAGGTTAAATTTAAATACCTTCAATTTTTTATGTTAATAATTAAATGTATTGAAATAAGTAATTATTCATTTTATTAAGGTGTTTAATTTATAGAAGTATATAACATGACGGGAATATTTTTTAAGGGAAATAAACAACAAAATTATGGGGTTTCTTAATGGAAGGGTCATTAAGAATATATATAGTATTAAATCAAAGTTCAAACTACATGGAAATAAATGGGGTTTTATTTTATCAATTTTGATTTATTCTTCTTCAGGCATAATATTTCATCATTCCACAAATATTTCATGAATCTAGAAATAGATATAGATTTTTCCATAGCCTATAATTTATTTTGGAGTTCCCTAGGTGTTTGTATCAATTTTCAATGACTATGTGTATACACATAATTGGTTATGAATTTTTTTTAAAAAGGTCCCTTTAAAATATGAAAAATATTGAATGTGTACTAGTCCTTCAATTGACATAATAGATTAAATTATGGGATTTGTGCTTGTTTCGTCCAATTAATAGTTGATTTTGAAAAAATATACTTTAACTATATTTGGGAGAAATAAATGTTTAGGATTCATTTTTGAACTGATTATTAAATATCACATTGTATTATAGTTGGATTACAGTTTTGTTTTGAATGATGATTTAATTTCTATTAAAATTCAGTTTCCAGTTTCAATTTAATTTTTGAAACTAATGTAACGTTATGAAAATATCTATTTTTTCATTTCATCTATAATGAAAACAATAAACAATGGGTTTTTATTTGATTGATTACCGAAATAAATTTATATGAACATGTTATTCAACAAAATAAAGGTTGATATATGATATTTTTATAAACGATTATATGGGAGAGATATATATTTATTTGCTTTAAATTTATTGATGATATATTATTATATTGTTAACCCGTACACACATTCCTTTGAAAAAAATTTGTGAACCCTTGGATTTCTATTCTGGAATGGATAATATGTGTGAAACCCCAGTTGATATCATGCTCTAGCTATTATCAACTGGTTAGGATTAAAATATAGATATAATAAATTTAGCTCAGTAGAGATAGAGAGATTAATATGGGTGTTATCTCAAAACAATTGCAATATTGGTAGACTAATAATTCTAGTATGGAATGGAAAATCTCTACAGACAGGTTTCTATTGTATATTTCTATATCACATTCTTTAATCTTATTTTTTTAAAAATTCATGTTAATTTTTATATTTTTTTCTAGGAATATTATACTTATTCTAATATTATGATTTTTGATATTGTAAAAAATTTAAATATAATTATTTCATCGATTATTACTTACCAAACTAATTATACGTCATATGTCTCTAGTTATATCTCTATAAACATTCATATAGACTAAATTTTAGGGGTTTAAAACCTAGGAAACTATTTTTCCCAAATATTATTAAATCAAAACCAAATATATTACTTGTTATACTATTTTAATATATTGGTTTTTATCTCATTATGAATCCAATAATCTTTAATGGTTGGTTTTTTATGTTAAAATATGAAAATGTTTGTTTTTTTATCAATTTAAATTATTTATAAAAGGAAGACACTATATAAAATGTTATTTTAAATAAATATTAACGTGAATGAAACAATTTTTTAACCATTATTATAAATCTAATATTTTGGGATTCCAATATAAAATTAATTTTATTAATTATGGATCATCAAAATAATTTAAATATACAATAAATTTCACGCAAATTATTCATCAAAATTTTAATTTATGGGAGTTGGAAATCATAAATCTATGAAGAATTATCATACGGATAAGTATATGCCAACTAGTCCCTATTAGGGAACATAATTTTCTTTATCTATATACAATGTTATCATACCTATTACGGACATTGATATAATCCATGGTACAGAATAGATTATAAAATATGAGGAAAAGTTTATTTAATGATCTAAGAAGTAATGATTTGTGAGTAAAATGTCAAATTACTTATCTTCAGAGGAGATACCGCATCAGAAGATTCATACATAGATCCACCACAAGTGGCCCTAATGAATGAGTATCACCGGGAATAATATAAGACCCAATATCGGAATTGGTATTTAAAAATTCAAATTTAGAAAGTATCCATTTATCATTAGAACATTTATGTCTTTTTTGAGAAATTTTCCACACATCCTTGGGAGTGTGATGTTCAGTTTTCTAATGATTTATTCCCTTAGGATAGACTAATATAAGAGACTCATATTTAAATGACCATTGTGGAATTAGTGGATTTTATGAAACCACTAGATTATTCAGGTGATAATGGGTTTATAAGCACTATTTATTCAATAGTGAGACTCTACATTTGGGTTTTTTATAAATATACTTATGTTATGTCACACATTGATTATAAGGAAATCAATGAAATTAAAATAATGAAAATATACCCTCTGCCATGAATTGATTAATTATTTAATCAAATTCCTAGAATCCAATATTTTTCAATGATATTATTGTATTTGGAGTATCATTAATTATGAGTAATGAAAGAGGAAACATTGATAATAGATTTTCCAATGGGGTTTGGACATTTTTAATTTACAAAAATGAAATATGAATTTATGTAATGACCCAAAAATTCATTAATGAAAATTCCTCTTGGTCTATTTAAATGTCTTCTTATTGTTATGTAAATTTTATGCACATATTTGGTTCTACATTTTGGATTTAAAAATACCGTTATGAATTGTGACCGTGGCTAATATTGTTTTTGAACTATTATCACAGGATTACTATAAATATAGGGATTTAGAAAATCGAATTTACTCAGATAATGGAAGTAATGACCTCATCTAGTAGACTTCCCCATACAAAGCCGATTTTTGGATGTCGGAAAGGTGGTGGCATCATTGGGAATTGCTCTTGGCCAATTTCAAGATGAGATTGAACATGTTATCCTCATGAAGAACCTCCTTTGTGAGAAGTGGAAGTTGATAAAGAGTATCACTCGAGCAATGTTATCTGAGCCACCCAAAGAGACTATCACCATCTCCCACATTACCCAATTTTCTTATGTGGGTGTTTTAAGGGGTTATGTAAAAAAGACCCTATCACTATGACCATGTACATTATTTTTGAGTAAAGATTGTTCATTTATTTTAATATTGTAACTTTATAAATAGTTTTTAAAGCACAAATATCATTTTTAGTTGATATTCAACAAAGAAATCTATTCTGATGAATTAATGGATTTTTAATATTATAATATTTTAATAAAATATTATTATTATTAAATTACTTCAAATTAATGATTTAATAATTTTATTAATGCGATTGTAATTTTTATTAAGGTTTGAATGCCTTTTTTTATCAAAACCCATGAATTTTCGGAAAATATAAGGTTTTATTTTATAATTAAAAATTAAAATATTTATAAGTTTTTTTAGATTAAATGAATATTATATTTTGAATTAGGACTTCAAAATTACCAAACAGTGAATTTTTCATAATTTTCTGAGATAATCATTTTTTGGGTAAAAGTTAAATACCATATAAATATTTAATGAGTTTTATGACATCATAATTACCCAATAGTGATATAGTTAAATAATATAAACATTAAGTTCAGCCAATATATATTTTACCATTAAAATAATTTGATTTTGGGTTTGTTATATTTATTTTACAAAGGCTTAGTGGCCCCTTTAAGGTTTATAATATATTTTTTCTTTTTAAATTGTTTTCCCTGAGAGTGTGATTCAACTCCACATAAAAAACCATTTTATTTTAAGAATTTTGTTCATTTTACTCATAAAATCTTATTTTCCACACCCATTTTGGAAATTCCATTGGTAAAAACCATGCTATGGATTGTTGTTTTGATTAGTTTAATGTCTGGTGTCCCAATCCAAAATAATAATGAATTCCCTATCTTTTTATATATAAACCCACACATGCTCTAACTTAATCATCACTAAAAGCCTTTGGACTTCGACCAACCCCATTCCTCATCTCTCTAGAATCTTCCCATGGTTCCCCAAGCTCTTAATATGCCTCTCAAAATCCTCTCCCATGCCTTTGGGATCACATTTCCAAGTAAGGGATATCTTCCCTTCCCATTTTTGTGAAATTTTATTTAAGATGTTATGCCCTATTGTTTTCAATTATAGATGTTAGAGTATTATTTTTCACCTCCCCCAAACTACACTTATTATATTTGTATTATGGGTGTCCCCTTTCTCTCTCATTAATGCCTCCCATGTTCAACTGTTACCTTGCAGAAATTCCTTGAGGGATTTCATTCTTCTCTTTTACATCCAAGTAATTATTCAGATTTATGCATCTAAATTCCATTACATATTTTGGGACATGCATCTATATGACCCCTTACTATGAATTTCATGTAAATTTCACGTGACATCAATTTATCTCTCATCAACCATTTTCATGAATCCCTATGTTATGTTGTTATGCTGCCGAAATTGCACAACATTTTTTCAAGCCACGATCATTGTATAGTGAATACCATTCCAAGGTCTCTATCAATGGTATTTACCATAAGAAAAAATACATATTTAATGATCCTTTTATGTATTGATTCAAAATGACTTAATCATTGGACAAATCATGATGTCGACTGATTCCAGGTTATACGATTAATGTGGCCCACTTATACATGAAATGAAATGTTTAAGAGGGGTGTGCTCTGATAGCTCTCCAATGCACTGTGTAAAGTATAGTGTCATTATACATCATGTGCAATGGGTGTTTACTCAGGATAATTCATGTTCAAAAAGGTATTACTCATGCTTCGTGTGCAGTGAGAGTTTACTCATGCTCCATGTTCAAAGATCCCGGGCTCATGCTAATTCCATGTTAAGTGTTGTTTCCATATATCCATGTTATGATTTTCATGATTTATCATTCCTTTATTTTCATGTTTCTCTCGTTCTCCATTTATATTCATATTTTCCAACATGTTTTATATTCCTCTTTTTATTCCATGTTTATTCCTTTACTAGGATTTATAGCTCAGCGTTTTCTTATACATGTCCTCGGGTTTTCCCATGAAATGCTATGTAGCAGGGAATGTAGAGGTCATGTAACAATGTTATTAATAATATGTTGTGTTTTTTGTTTTATGTTGTTATATAATTATCCTAAGCCCAAAAAACACTATTCCTCTCGATCTTCCATGTTATATCTTGTGAATAATATATATAATAAATAGTGTTTTAGTGTGTAATAATGATTATGGTTATTACAGATGGTTTCAGAGGATAGGTTTAGTTATTTTTTGGATTAGGAATAGAAAATCCTAGTGAATCCTGAGAGATAAGACTAAGTGTAATAATATAATGTCATCGATTTAGTAGGTATTGAGTAAGTTTTTTATCACGCAAATACATCCTTGTTTGGATACGAGTAGGTAGAGGTGGATCTGGCACATATGTTCCTAGGGGTGAAAACCTTGACCATGAGTTTTGGGCTTGACCTATGGTATCTGTGTGCATAGCAACGGTCCTTACTGCACTCTTGGATGCGACACTCTTGGATAATATGCATTGGTAAATTCAAAATCATATTATGAACCATTTTTAATGGAATAAAAAAATCCCCTAAGAATATATGTCAAGAAGTTGATCATGAATAACATTGATTGAAGTATATAGATTCCTAAATTTAGGAAACAAAAGTTATTTATATATCATCAATTTTTTACTTGGATTACACTTTATGCGTTACCCCTAAATTTCATTTTATTCATGCCAATGACTTTTAATAGGAGGAATTGGGCTCACAACCGATTTGAATATCAATGTGATGACAGTTCTAATGAGATACCCAATCCGATGGGAGCGGGAATCACAAACTATGTCATGATACTCTCTCAGTTAACTCAAGCATTGAATATAAATGTGGGTCAGGAGGAATGTTCGACCCCCCCCCCCCTCCATGAAAGAAAAATTTACTATCGAGAGATTCCTGAGACAAAGGCCTCTTACATTAAATGGATAATATAATCCCGCGATCGCAGAACAATGGGTCAACTCAATTGAAAATATATTCTGCATCCATCAATGTTCTCAACAAGATAAGGTTTTCTTGGAGGCTTATCGTATAGAGGGATAAGCCGATCAATGGTGGACATTGATCAAAAATTTGAAGCATAAAGAGGTGATTGAGGCATTAGAATAGATGGATTTCCGGAATATGTTGTTTGATAAATATTTTCCACGCACCATCCAGCTTAAGATAGAAAGGGACATTCTTTCCCTCAAGCAAAAAGATGAAAAATCTATCAGTGTGTACAAGGCCAACATCACAACGCTTTCATGATACGACTCCGTCTTTGTTGTTTTCCCTGAATGCAAGGTTAACCGATTCATTGGTGGTCTGAAACCTATCTTACAGAATGCATTTCTGATCTGTGACTTCTACAACAATGAGGAAATTGTCTGATGGGCCCTCAAGGTTGAAATGGAGATCAGATAATTTCAATGGTATCTTGTGGATAATACGTATAAGGTGGAATTATATTCTAGCGGTCTGATGGATAAATCCAACGGTTATAAGAAGATACAGATTCCCACTAGAAAAAGGTGCGGAAAGTAGCCCCCCCCCCCCAAAATTTCCAGAAAGGGATGAGGAAATGCTTTATTTGTGGAAGATAATGGCACCATGCAGTTAGCTATAGACAATAAAAACCTGAAACTGTAATATAAGAGAGGAAATATCTATCCAAACATCAATGTGTTGTTCATTACTACAACTGCCTAAACCAGGGCATCATGCAAATTCGTTCCCTAAGACATGGGTTTTTTGAGGCAACCAACACCCTCAAAGACAACAAGAGAAATATTTTTCCATCACTACTGCCAATGTGAACCCCAAAAATGATGTGTTCAATTTTATTCTAGTTATTCATTCAATAGTAGTGAACATTTTTTTGATTCAAGTTATACACATTCTTTTATATCCAAAACATTTAGTAGAACAATCACAGCACCACAAAAAATAATTGATCTAAATATATCGGTGAGTAATGAAAATGGAGAAATCATTGAATGCCATGAATATTACACCTCCCCTATCAAAATATATGGATTGTATTTACCAATTAACCTCATTATACTCCCTCTGGGGGAATTTAATGATATTATTAGCAGGGATTTTCTTTCCTTATATAGAGCCATCATAAATTTCCAGGAGTGGGAACTCACTCCATATATGGAGAATCAAACCTTGATTCCATATAAGTTCATGGTGGAAGATTAATCTTCTTTAGTTGTATCATACCAAGCATTGATATTAATACCCTGTGAGCATGCGTATTTGGATCAGATGATTGAGTCTAAGGAGGAAACCATCCTTGAATACATGCCTATTGCGAGGAAATTCACAGAAGTGTTTCCCATGGAATTTACTGGTCTTCCTCCTAGAAGAGATGTTGAATTCTCAATTGATCTTATACCTGGGGCGTTGACAATATCAAAGAATATGTATAGAATAGATATTTTGGAGCTTGAGGAGCTGAAGAGATAACTACTGGAGAATCTAGATAAACTGTTTATACTCCCATGTGCTTCACCTTGGGGTACACCAGTCCTCTTTGTCAAGAAGAAAGATGGGTCAATACGCCATCACATAAATTATTGTGATTATAACAAATTCTCTATAAATAAAAAGTATCCTCTCCCTTTAATTTATTCCATGATCGATCAACTGCATGGAGTAGTATACATCTCCAAGGTGGATTTGCGGTTAGGATATTATCAAGTAAGGGTGAAGAAGGAAGATATCCCCAAAACATCTTTTTGTACAAGATACAGTCACTATGAATTCATTGTAATGCCTTTTGTACTAACTAATTCTCCAAAAATGTTCATGGAATTGATTAATAGAGTCTTTAGGGATTACCTTGATATATTTGATGTATTATTTATACATGATATTCTGATATACTAAAAAACCAAGGCATATCATGAGGAGAATCTATGAACAATACTAGAGGCTTTGTGAAAGGAGAAGATCTACGCAATGTAAATGAAGATTGAGTTCTAGTTGAAAGAGGTATCATTCTTGTTCCATATCATCACATGAAATGTGATATCTGTGGCTCCCTCCAAATCAAATGAAATTGAGGGATGAATGAGGCCAACATTAGTAACAGATATACATAGCATCCGAGGTTTAGCTAGATATTATCTACGATTTGTGAGATATTTCTCATGATTATCCTACCATTTTAATATGATAACTTGGAATGTAGTAATGTTTTAATGGATTGATGAATTAGAATAAATCTTAAAGGATGTAAAAAGGAGGCTTATCACTGCGCCCATGCTCTCATTACCAACATGTGGAGAACATTTTTTTTGGTATTTAGTGATTCTTTAAAGAAGGTTCTGGGAAGTGTGTTGATGGAAAATTATAAATACATTCCATATGCTTCAAGGCATTTTAATATTCATGAGAATAATTATCCAACACATGATTTGGAGTTGGATGCGTTGATCATTGCTTTAAAATTATGTTGCATTTTCTCTTTGTGGAGAAGTGTGAAATATATATGGACAAAAAAATCTCAAGTATATATTCACTCAGAAAGAGTTGAACATGCACCAACGAAGATGGTTATAGTTGATAAATGAATTTTACTGCTCAATTCATTAGCACCCTGAGAAAGAGAACAAGGTTTTGGATGCTCTAATTATAAATGAACCATCTATTCTATCATTGATGAGAATTGAAAAGGATCCAATCTTATTATATTTGATGAAGATGATCATGGGAATAATAAACAAGTGAACCTAATCAATCATTTCACAAATTAATTCTCAATCATCTCTTTTGGAAAGGATTAAGGATGCTCAAAAGGATGATGTGGGAATTCAGAAGAATGTGGAAGCTATTAGAGAAGAAGTATCCTCAGAGTTCAATGTTAAATAAGAATGAATTGTGAGATTTGGGAAAATACTATTTGTTCCATCACGTTTGGAGATGAAGAAGGAACATTTGGATGATAAACATAGATGAAATATCTCTATTCATCATGGAAACACAATGATGTATGGAGATCTACAAGAACATTATTGGTGGGATAATATGGGGAAAGAGATCGCTGAGTATACATCAATGTGCCTGGTGTGTCAGTAAGTGAAGGATGAGAGGTAGATGTCTAAGGGGATGATGCAAATGTTTCAAATACCATCATGAAAATTGGAGAACATTACCATGGTCTTTGTCACTGAAAATCTAAAGATATCCAAAGGAAACAATGAAATTTGGGTTGTTGTGGATCATCTTACAATGTCATCCCACATCATTGCAATTCCAAAGGATTTCTCATTGAATAAACTAGAATAGTTATATATCAAGGAAGTTTTAAATATGCATGGAGTACTACTATCTATTATATCCAATTGAGATCCATGATTCACCTCTATGTTTTCGGGTAGTCTTCTAAATTCTCTAGATACTAACATGAACATCAGTAAGACTTATCATCCCCAAACTAATAGCCAATCCAAGAAGACTATCCAAACTCTTGAGGACATGATGAGAGCGCGCACAATGGATTTCATAGAAGGATGGGATCAACATCTTCCTCAGGTTGAGTAAACTTATAACAATAGTTTCCACCTGATCATATGAATGGATTTATATGAAGACCTGTATTGGAAGAGGTACATAACTCCAGCATGTTGGGATGATGTCACTAATCATAGGCTTCTTGGACCATAAATGGTCGATGAAATTGTAGAGAAGGTGAAATCCATTCAGCAGTATATCAATGTAGAGAAGATTTGATAGAAGAGTTATACAGATAAATGTTGAAAAAAATGTGAGTTTAAAATTGGATGCATGGTATTTCTACACATATCTCCATGTTAGAAGGTCAATAGGATTGGAAAGAAAGGGATGTTAATTCCTATGTACATCGGCCCCATCAAGATTCACGATCGTGTCGGGGTTGTGGCCTATCGACTAGAACATACACCTACCATGGCCAAAGAACATGATTTCTTTCATATACCTCTCTTAAGGAAGTAAATACCAGACCCTTCACCTGTACTCTATTCAGAGATTGTACAACTATTGGATGATCTTTCATACAAGGAGAAACCATTGATGTTCTAAAATCGTAGACAAAATGTTCTGCGAAATAGGACTATTCCCCTCGTTAAGGTGATATAGAAAACCCAAAAGTTTGAAGAAGTTACGTGGGATTTTGTGGAAGTGACGAATCAGAGTTACCCACATCTATTTTGTTATGGGAAAAGAAATTTTTGCGAGAGAAATTTCAACTGGGGGGAAGATTTTAACGACCAAAAATGTGTTAATGAAAATTCTACATGGTCTTCTTAACTGTCTTCTTTTGGTTATATAAATTTTTTTCACTTATTTGGCTCTATGATTGTGATTTTAAAATGTCATTAAGAATTGTGATCATTGCTAATATAGTCATTGAACAGAGATCAGAAGACTAGTTTAATTATACGGCTTTAACAAATCCAATTTACTCAGAAAAAGGAAGTAATGGCCTTATATAGTAGACTTACATGTAAGTAGACCATTTTTCAGAGCTCATATAGGAAGTTGTGTCATTAGGCTTCTCTCTTGACTAATCCCAAGTTGGGCATGAATATATTAAGTTCGAGCAGAACCGCCTATGGGAGAAGTGGATGTAGAAAGAGATTACCACTCGAACAATGTTATCTGAGCCACCCAAAGAGACTGTCACCATTGTGAATCATACACTAAGGAATTATGTGGGTGTTTTAAATGGTTATGAATGAATATAAAAGCACTGTGAAAATGTCAATTGTTTTTGTATGAAGAATGTGCATTAAATTTATTATTGTTACTTTGTAAATAGTTTTTAATCAACAAATAGAATTTCAGTTAATATTAAATTGTGAAGTATATTTTGAAGAATTAATCGATTTTGAAATGAAATAATATTTTAATAAAATATTATTATTATTAAATTACTTTTTATTAATGATCATATAATTTTATGAATAAAATTGTAATTTTTGTTACCTTTTGAAAGTTATTATTGTCAAAACACATGAATTTTTTTAATGGCAGCTGTTATTTTAAAAGTAAAAATACATATATTTTTAAAATTATTTTTATAAGATGAATAATATTTTTTGAATTGTGACCTCAAAATTATCCAATGGGGAATTTTTCATAATTTTTTGGGACACATGAATTTTTGTGTAAAAATTAATTATAGTTTAAATATATAATGTGTTTTATGCGATCATAATGACCCAATAGTGATATAATAATATAATATAAACATTATTTTTGGAAAATATATTGTTTACCATTAACATAATGTGATTTTGGGTTTTTTTATTGATTTTACAAAGCGTTAGAGGACCATTAAAGGCTTATAAAACATTTTGTCTTTTTAAATTTTTTTCCTTCAGATTGTGACTCACCTCCACATAAGAAAACTTGTTATTTTATAAATTTTGGCCATTGTACTCATTAAATATTGTTATCCACTCCCATTTGGAAAAAACCATGTGAAATAAAACATGGGCTAGGTTGTGGTTTTGATTAGTTTAATGTGTGGTGTCCCAAATCGAAATAAAATAAAATTCCTTCTCTTTTCCTATATAAACCCTCAGAAGCTCCAAATTCCAATTCACTCAAAGCCATTGGTGTTAGACCAACCCCTGTCCTCCTCTCTGTATTATCATCCCAAGGTTCCCCAAGCTTCCCAGAAGCCTCTCTAAATCCTCTCCGAATCCTTTGAGATCACATTTCCAAGTTAGGGATTTTTTCTTTTCTCATTTCTGTCGATTTTTTTAAGTTGTTATGCAATATGGTTTTCAATTTCACATGTTGGCGTATGATTTTTACCCTCCCCCATACATCCCAATTTTTGATTGGATAATTTTAGACCCATTTCTATATCATTAATGCGTCCCATGTACACCTATTACCGTGACGAAATTCTGTGAGGGATTTCTCTATCCCCTTTTACATTAACGTAATTATTTTGTATTATGAATCTAAATTCCATTACGTTTTTGGGACATGTATGAATATTAAAACCATAATTTGAATTTAATTTACACATGATGAGACACCAATTTATCTCTCATCAACAATTTTCATGAATTCTTATGTAACTTCGTTATGCTGTTGAGATTTCACCGCATTTTTTCAAGCCGAGATCATTGTGTATTGAATACCATACCCATGTCTCTATAATGGGTATTCACCATTATTCTCATATATATATTTAATGGTACATTGAATTATTTATTCCACATTACATTCACATTAAATAACTTATTTCTTTGATTGATTACATGTTATATGATTTATGTGACAATCTTATGAATGAAATGAAATAATTAAGAAGGGTGTGCCCTGATAGCACTCTAATGCATTGTGTAAAGTATATTATCATGATACTTCATGTGAAATTGGTGTTGACTCATGATAATTCAAGAGAAACAAGGTTTTAATCCTTAATTTTCAATTATAGTTTACACATTCTCCATGTGCTATGAGCCTTGTCTCATGCTAATTCAAAGATGAGTGTTGTTGTCACATCTCCATGTAATGATTTTCATGCTTTATCATGACTTTATAATCATGATTTTCCCATGCTCCATAAATATTATTATTGTCTAACATGTATTTTATTTCTCATATTATTCAATTTTTATTCCCTTACTAGGATTTATAATTCACCATTTTCATATGCATGTCCTCATGTTCTACCATGTAATTCAATGTGAGATGGAATGTAGTGGTCATGTAAATGAAGCTTTCAAAATAAAGTTGTGTTTTTTGTTTAAATTGGTTATTTAATGATCCAAATCCCCAAAAATAATAAACATCTTGATCATACTTGTGGGATCAAGAGAAGCGTTTATGTAATAAACCATATTTTATTATAAAATAAAGAGCCAGGATATTACAATTTACTAATACTCTTAATATTTTTATAGATCTATGAAATAAATTATTTAATTAATATATTTTTAAATTTTTGTTGTATTTATTGATGAAATTTTAGTGTCTTGGAAAATAAATGAGGACTATGACTATCACCCAAATATAATTCTTGATACTATTACAAGGAATTATTTATATGGGAAATTTTGTTCTTTGATTTATATATTCAGGATGTTATTTTCATTTAATTATTTTCTCCCAGAATAAAATGTTAGTAGACCCTATAAAGAATAATTTATTCATAGAATATATTATAAAAATGATGATAATTGTGTTATGTAGATTCATTGGTTTGGTAGGTCACTATTGGTGACTTTTTTGTAATTTTTTATTTTTTACAAACAAATTATAAAATATAACCCAAAAATGGGACATTTTTATTTGGACAATGGAATGCGAAGAATGATTGATAAACTAATGTGGATATTTATCAATGCAACAATTTTTACTCTACTAAAATAAAGTGATGGGTTTCTTATATATTGCGATGGATAAAAAAATGGACTAGGATGTTTCGAAATGAATATTGATAATGTTATTACATATTCATCAATGTAATTTATGATATATGAACCAAACTATACCACCCGTTATCTCGAATAGGTAGTTGTAATGTTTACATAGAAGTTATTGAGGAATTATTTCTATGAATAATGATCTCTGATATATATGAATCAGAAAATCAAAAAATGATTATTTTCATATAAATATCTTAATATGAGATAAATTCAATTGCTTATAAAAGTCAATGATTATTATTCCACAATACACTACCCCCACATGTTGAAAATCGGCTAGAAGATGAATTGAGTAAGAATGACAATGGCATGCTACCCCAAATTTTTATTTAGATGGATAATAAATTCTTGGTTCTAGTAATGTGTTATATGTGAATCATTAAGGATGTGGATACAAATCTAATTGGTAAAAAGATTGTGAAACAATATTTATTATAAAAAACGGTTCTCAGAATTATGAAGTGAACTTTCCAAAGATAATTAATGTTTTGAATGATGGGATATTAGAATACTTTTTTTTGTTAAAATGGATTTATGAAAGTTGGAAGAAGAATATTTTTTCAACATATTCCTCAAATAATAATATATATATATTTTGGATGATTCACATATACTGAATTTACCTATACACTGTGAATGAAATATTATTTTATAAGGATTTGATAGAAAAATATTTCGGGGATAACATGAATTGAGAAATTGATTATTATTTATCTTGATGTTTGCTTTGAAAAAAATTTATTGATGTGACCCATTATCATAGTGGATTTATGAAGCCTCTTATTATTCATATGTTAATATAAGATTTTGTCACTATGAAATATATTAATAGACTACCAAATACTATTAGAAAGAATGATTAAATACAAGTGATCATTAAAAAAATCACCCAATATGTATATTTTATATCTATTAGAGATGATATTCTTCTCAAGAACCACAAAATGACTTATAGTGATGATGATATAACAATTCATTACAAATGTAATTCAATTTTATATGATCATGATCCGAGTTTTACATTAAAATTATGAAGGGGTCGTGAAAATCATCTTAACATTGATCTTATTTTGGGTACTTCCTATCATCCTCAAACTAGTGGATAGTCTTTATGAACTAATCATAAAATGTTGGACATGTTAATGTTATTCTCCCACTAATATCATGGTATTACAGATCAACATTTACATATGTTAGGTTTTTCCTATAACAATAGTTTACAATAAAGTATTAAAATAGTTTCATATAAAGAGAAATATGGGAATATAAATTCTACCACAACATGATTGAGTGAATTTGGTGAATGTAAACATAGAGGTCGAGAACATTCTGAAGAGACAACAATAATGGTAATGTCTATTAAAGCATCCTTCAAATTCTCCAAATTTAGGAACATTAGTTTTGGCCAAAATTGGAGAAATTATTTATAATTCAATGTTTAAGAACATGGTTTCTTAATAGTATCTCCAACTAAGGGACTTATAAGGTATTATAACAAATGAAAACTCAATTGAATGTACATTTTAAATTTTTCAATTCATGAAATAATTGGTTTTTTTTCTTTTCATTTGACAATTCCACAACATCTCACAAAAATAAATTATGTGTTCTATGTATCATTATTAAGAAAGTATATATTGTGACAATTTTATTTTCATACATTTGGTGTCATATAATTGTAACATTATCAATCTTCCAGTGATGAACCCATGTATATTCCTGATAAAATAATTCATGTGTTGAAGATTCAGATAACTCTTCTAGTAAAGGTACTTTAGAGAAATAAAGAAATGGATGAAGAAATGTTGGAACTAGAGGATATTATGAAGAAGAAATAACAACATATGTTTAGAAAGTAATATCCAATAAATATTTAAGATTAATATTTTGTAGGAGTGAAGAATATAACACCGAATGAATTTTCAATATAATTATTTTAGAATAAATTTAATTTTGTTGACAGTTTATGACGAATTCAATACCCAATTTAAAATAATATAATATTTTTAAATACTCTTAATTTAGAAAAATTATAAACTCACAAATTTAGTCAGTGGGTATGAATAGTAATAAATAAAATATTAATATTATGGTTATATATAGAATAATTATAAAACTAGAATCATTTTAATGTTATAGAAATTTAGTATTAAACTTTATTTTATTAAAAGAAAATTAGGAACACATCATGCAAAATAACAAAAAATTAAATATTACCACATTAAAATATTTTTTTTTAAAAATCATTTTTAAACAGTCATATCAAAATTATATATAGGAATTTCCTCATTGGATTTTTCAAAAATACTAGCTATTTCAATGAACAGTTAAAATATCGCATTTTAATTGAAACAATAATTTTCAGTTAAATTATTTTTAATCATTAATATTTTAAAATTTTTCTAATGTAACATTAGATAAATTATATATAAATTAAAAATATTTAACTAATTGGAATAATTTTCATATAGAATGTTTATACAAAAGATCATAATATTTTGATCATTTTATCATTGAAAACCCAGTTTTTCATCACATATCCAGGATAAATTTTGAATTAAAATGTTTTTCAATTATTTGAATATAATATGTAAAAATTTATTATATATTATGAATCTTAATAATTTATAATTTCTACCAATATCAAATTAATTTTTGATTAATCTGTTTTTTGAAATAATAACTAAATAATAATAATGGTTAAGTTAAAAATTGATTTTTCTACAGGTTTAACAATAATTATAAGGGTTAGAATGACCATAAATATAGTAAAATTTATTTTATTGAGATATTTAATAATTATTAAATACATTCATTATAATATCACATTATTATATTTTTTTACATTAAAATATTTCTTATGAATCATTAATTACAAGAAAATTATATGTGTTCCACTAACCTCAAATATAAAATTCCACGAACTCTCTTATCTTATTCACACATTCAAAACTATTTGGGCAAAACAAAAAAACATAAATACCCCAAAATTTCTATCATCTAATCCGAAAATACTTATTTTTAGAACAAATACACCCTAGTAAGGCTTTGGTGAGAACGAAAGTAATATCCCTAAATAAGAGGTACTGTTTTTCAATGATAATTTTTATATTATTTATTCCTCATTCCCATTCAGTAATTTATAAACCATTATGATATAATAACAATAGAATAATAAATATTCTATGATTTTTTATTTTTTTATTCATTACTAATATGCACATCCAATTCAATGAAATGGGTTACAAACTCATCATTCAAGTGTACGGCGGATAACCACCTTGTGAATATATTTCATTATTTTTACACTACCACCTTTTAGTGTTGGTTTTGATAATTTATATAGATTATATAGGATATTTATAACATAATTATAACTTTTTATTCATTATATAAAATAAAAAATTTTAATTTCCATTCCATAAGAGATATGATAATGAAGCTTATGTGTACAGTGGACTGCCACCTCACGAATCGATGTGATTCATTTTCAATAATACTTTACATTGAATATTCTAAAGATAATATAAATAATTATATGTTATAATAAAGACATAATTATTATATATACTACTTATTTAAAAATTTATAAAGAAAAAATATATCATTTTATTTCTTTCCATTTCCCATAATGAAATATGATTATGTCAATCCTTTAGGTACGAACTACCACATTCCCAAAATGATGTGGATCTTTATTCATCAACACCAAATATGGATGATATATATAAATATATTTTAAGAAATAAATTATTATTTATTATATTTTTATAGTTATTTAAAAATGATATTTTACTTTCCTCCTTTTAATAATGACCATTTAAAAAGGAAACAATACTTATACGGACGTAAAACCTACTGTCTCTATAGTCATAACTAAGATCATTTTTTAAAACCATTTTTGGCGATTGTCCCTAATAGTATTATAGATATATTGATATAATAATTGTTTAATTAATAATATTATAGACATAACAAAATGATATAATATTTAAAAGAAGCATACAAATCAATTAATAAATTAGAAAATAAGACAATTAACATTAGAAAAATTAATAATTATGAATTACTATTAAAAAATTGTCAATAAATGTTATATTAATACCATACATGATATTACAAATAATAATAGTAATATATTATATATTAATACCTTGTTTAAAACCACTATATATGTAGATAAATTTTATTAAGCTAAAATGAATCACAGGATAAGTGACTCTGTCTCAAATTCCCATCATTGAGGTATAAATTAATATTATAATCCTAATTTATTTTATATTTTTTGTATAATAACAATATAAATTTAACATCCTAATTCATTCATAATTTATTATATTTTGTGTTTTAATTTAAATTTTCTCATCTAATTTTTTTGACTTGAGAATTACGTAGTGGTAAAAGTTATTGTGCAATCCCACTTATATTATGAGTGTTAACATTCTCCTCAAACAATCACATTATTGTGACCATTTAACATAGGAAAATAAATTTATATTAAATTTTCATATTATAGTTTTATATATTTAATAATTTCACAACATTTATACGATTTTTATATAAGGTGATTACTTTGAATTTTTTTTAAGTAAATGGGGAAATAATGATAAATATTAATCTTTTACCCAATACAAATACTCATTAACAAGGAACATTGTTTATAAATGACATTTATTATTCCATATATATTGGATTTTTATTTAAATTCACATAATTTTTGGGCTACTATTATAGAAAACCAAATGATTCATGAGTACTCTCATGTGATGAGTCGGTATTCCAAATAAGCAGTGTTTTTACCTAATAGTTTAAAACTATGTTGAGGATAGATAATTAGTTAATGGTATCATGTTACAGGAAAACCTGATGAACAATAATTAATAATTATCTTCATTAAAAATTTAGTTATTATTTTGTATGATATTGTTATGATGATTCTATCTATGTATTTATTTGATTATGTGTTTATTGATGAAATGGAATATGTTTTTAATTATATACAATGCCATATTAATTCAAACATAAATTACTATGATTTTCAAGTCATTTAAATGGCATTTTTATTTACATATATAAATCTACATATAGATTATTATTATATATTGATTTTTGATTTTCATGCACTTAAATATTAATGAGCATTTAGTTTAACCCCTAATTTTTTCCATTCTAATGGATATGAAGACAAAATCATTGACTGAGTTTTATGGTATGCAGTTCATTTTATTTTTTATGTATTATGTTAACTTTTTTATTAAAAATGAAAAATTGGTATAATATATATATGGTTCCCCAAAACATCTAAATGGATGAATAATTTAGGAATTGTTTAATTTTATATATGGAAATTTAATAAATTAAGCCATCTTCTTTTGGATACTACTTTTGGGATCAATACAATGGGAATTATATGCCACAGAATTTTATTATATAATAAGTAATTATAGTAGATACATGATGAATAATGGATAAATAGTGAATTCAACCAGTTGTATAATTAATTTTGAATCAAATCCAATATAACATTGGTGGGAGGTAGCATCACTATAGTGTTCCCTTGACCAATCCCCATAAGAGCTTCAACATGTTAGAATAGAGTGAAATTCGTTATTATAGATGTTTAGGATAATAGAGATCCTTAAATGATAAATTCGGGTTGAGACACCAAATGAAAGGACTACCATGGTATGACTTAATATTTGGTAATATGTCACTTTAATAAGGGGATATAATTTTTGACATTTGTATTATAAATTTGAAATTTTCATCAATGAAATTTAATTGATGTTTCATCAATTCCCGTAACATTATAATTTTATTTATCAAAATAAAAATGAATATATGGTGAATATGGTTAATAAATGATTGGATATAATTAAAATATATATACTAATTTAAAAAATATATAATTGAATTGAAATTTAATTATAATTTAATGTCTTTAAAATAAATGTAATTTCCTTGAAATAGTTCTATAAAACCATTTTTTTTAAAAGATGATAATATTATTTGATTTTATTTGATATTATTATATATAAAATTAATAAGGGTCATAATGTAGATTGTGTTATAAGAACTCAAATTTCATAATTAATATGGATTTTAATTTAAATTGAAAAAAGATAAATATTTATGTATTTTTTAAAAATAAAGATTATATGTTAAATTAGTTAATTGAAGCAAGATTAGTGTCAAATATTATGTATTTACTAAAATAATTTATATATTATTAAATATTAATAACATGGTTTATATGATATTGTTTATTTTCTAAATTCAACAATTAGTAGAAATATATAGAAATTAATAAAATTGAATCCAAAACAAAAAAAATGAAATTTTAATAATATATTCTATTTTAATACACTAAAATTCATTTAAAAAACATATCATTCTAAATATAAATTATATTTTATGTGTTTAAAAACATTTATTTGTGGAAATAGAATTTCCTATGATAAATTTAATATGAAAAATAGATTTAAATTTTTCAAAAAAAATAAAAAAAAATTATTCCTATTGTTGTTAACTATGATGCAAATAGGCAGGAATGATAATTATTTTATATTTTCACTTTATCGACATATGAGGCATGTATATATAAATTAATATATTAGCCACCCAAATTTCCTAAAAATACCCACCTCTCCACTTAATTTAATTTATTTAAAAAATCTTAAATATAATTTTCACCCTATCCTCCCTATCTTGATCCTTTTCATTGTTAATGTATAATTTAAGTACATCTCCCTAGGATTTAAAGAGTTATCTCACAAGGAAAGGTTTTTACTTTATATTCTTTTTAATCTATGAAACACTTTTCTAGTTGGTCCAACAATTTCACATTTTAATTTTCTAATGTACTTATATACAATCTGTTAATGTGTTAATGTTCTTATATAAAGATGGAACCTCCATTATCTATTATTAAATATCAATCCATAAAGTAATTTGAATACCATTTATGTCTTCAAAATTATTATTTTTGTTTCCATGATTACCTTTTATATTTGTAATATGTAGCCATATTTTCATATAATTTAATTCATGTATAGGTGATTATAAATAATTAATTTTTTATTTCCTTCTACCAAATACATATCCTCTTATTGTGGGAAAAAATGATGAAAACATCAATTTATAAAATAAATATAAACGAAATGATTATATACAATACAATTTTCTTATTCTATATATATTACTAATGAAGTAATTTATTATGATTGATTTAGCATATATGAATTAATAAATATGAATATTTTCTCATTTCATCAATAAAAATTATAGGGCAATTAATTAATCTATAATGATGACATGTATTATGATACCCTAGGGAATAACATTGGAAATGTGTTTTTTGACACCATTGTATTGAATGATTGTGATACTCTTGTGAATGTATCATTTTTATGTTGAATTTTTTTACATGTTATGTATCATATACATATGAGTATGATCTTATGTTATGACTCATGTTTTATCCATGAAAAACAAATATTTTATATATCAATTTTTATACCTTATTTTTCATTACACACACCGTTTATATTGCGGTATATCCTAATGAAATCACATGAATTGAGGTAAACTATGATGAATTAATAAAAATTAAATTTATGTGAATTATATAAATCTTATGTTTATGAATTCCAAATGTAAATAATTAATTTTTTACCTTGTTTCAAAGACACAAAACATGAAACAAACCTTTTAGGTTATTTATTTAATTTGTTGTTAGTGATTATAAAAATTAATTTATTAAAAGGGGGAGATTCAATAGGATTAAAATTTATTCTATAAATGAATAAAATTCTTACTTATTTTATAAAATGATAAATCTAAATGGTTTAATGGGAAATGTGAATGGTTGATGTATCATTATATATTATTCATGTACTTAGTGTGTTAATGAGTATCATAATGAATTATTCTTTTTTGATTTCTTATTAAAATATTTTCAGGACAATTTAGTTGGTTATTATTCATATCTTATTGTTATTTAGAGAATAATTTATTTGTTCGGATGGATCCTGACTATTCTTTTTTGGAAATTATTATTTATATGTTTCCATTTTTATAAATCCATATTTCATTAGTGTTTCATTTTAAAATAATTTTATCTATTTCTATTATCCTTATATGGTGATAATTTTTGTTCAATTAATAAATTTTGGGGGACACACTATCCATACCCTTTCTATTTCAATTAGCTAAACTTTTCTACTCTTGATTTTTTCCATTTGGTTTTTATGATTTTTGAGGATTTTGTACTAACTACAAGCTGTTTAATCTAGTTTTACTTATAATGTCTTGGTGATTATGATGTGGTCTTTTTTGTTTTAGATTTATTTTCCTAAATTTAAAAATACATTTAGGTTTATTGTATTAAAAGTATATTAATTAATTATCTTGTAGTTTTAAATTAAAAAATTACCCTGACATTCATTGTAATTTTATTTTCCTATTTATTCATGATGATCTTGTACTTTAGTCATGTTTTTATATATGTAATTTTTCGTTCCTCGTTGTTAGATCGTTGTTAAGATGAATCATGTGAAAACCATTATATTTGGGTCAACACATTATGATAAATTTTTGTATAGGTTGTTTATGGTTTTCATAATCGTGCATCTAGCCCATGCATGTTTCCAAAACACCTAGTGGGACACTAGATTTTATTAATGTTTTCCAATCCTGTGGTCCAATAATATGATGTGCCAAAAAAATTAAACATTATTTTTTATTTTTCCCATTGTATATTTATTCTAATATTGAATCCCACCTACACTCACCCCATCTCACAAGATTCTAATGTTAACACCCTCTCCCTCACATGGACCTCCAATTTTAAATACACCCTTTATAATGATATTTAAATGAAAATATATACATGATAAATCACTCATACTCTATCTCAATATTCTACTAATTTATTCATCATCATGGATTCACTCACCACATTTTCTAAACTATAGGGTAGACACACGGGTGGTGGGTAAAAATATTATTTCCATTTTTATTACGTGTTGGGTGTACGAACAATCCTCTGAGTTACTTTATCTTTGCTATGGAGGATTTCAATATCATTTAAAGAATTCACTATGTTATCAGTGGGTTTCTTGATTTAATCTATAATTTTATAGCCC
Organism: Viscum album; assembly: GCA_963277665.1. NCBI lineage: Eukaryota > Viridiplantae > Streptophyta > Magnoliopsida > Santalales > Viscaceae > Viscum > Viscum album. Next base: position 555,033,781 of record OY728146.1, read on the forward strand.
TGATATGATTTTATATTAACTTCATAATTTAAAAAATGAATATTAATGTAATTAATGACTATATTGTTTCTATATATATAAAAGGTTATGTTTTTATCTATTTAAAAAATAGAGGGATCTTTCTATTATAGATATCTTTCCAACCTTGGTTTCATTAACTATGAAAACCATGGGTTTGAAAAATTCCATAAATGACCTTTTTGAAAGACTTGTGTTATTTTGAAATGTTCATCAGGTTTTAATTGTGATTTCCAAAATATATATGTATTTTAAATTGGAATTTCATGATATACCAGAAATAAAATACATTGTTACAATTTTAAATTTTTATTGAAATTTTGGGATTAATAATAGATTTTGGGTATTTGGTGGTTGTACATATAAAATATTATATACATATATATACATAATGATTAAGTGAATTTATAAAATGTGAAAACATAATAAATGATAATAAGAAATTGTTTTAGTTTCTTAGTAATATACATTATTATATATATAGGTGTCATATTCACTATACTAAATTTATGAAATTTTTTAGTCGAATGGGTTATAAATATTTCTAACCAAATTAGTTTCCAAGATAATATATTCTTTTTAAAAGAATAATTTCAAAATTTTATATTTTTTTTAAAATTAGAATTATTTTCTATATCATCATAAAAATTTAGAATATGTTTATTTTTTATGATTTTACAGAAAAAATTTATTATAGAGTAAATAGTGAAAAATACGATTATTTTTAAAATTACATTTATTTTCATTAAATTATTTAATTTACAAATAGAATTTCCTTTTGTATTAGATGTTAAGGTATAAAAATATCTCTATTATTAATATTAATAAAAGTAAATACATATAAAAATTGTTTATTTATTTTGGTGTAAGATTAGTTTTATTCTTAGAATCATATTATTTTAAAACATTATTATTCCTTATGTTTCTAAATCATATATAGAAAAAAATTTCATAAAATTATTTAAATTGAACTATAAAAGATTTTTTTATATTAGGAATTTTGTGGATGTAATTTATTAATGAGTTTAATTTCATTTTTTGGTTATTATGAGTAACAAACATGGTAAAAAAACCTAGTACATTGTAAAATGAGATTATTTTTGTTAATTTATTTTTAAAAAATAGTGAGGAAAATCCTCTTCAATAAATATAATTATAAAACAAGGCATAAGAAGTGGGGTTAGAAAAGGCAATCTCCCATCATTAAAGGTCAAATTAATTTAAAAAGTACATCAGTAATAAAAGCTATGGGGAATATAACCATCACAATCCAAATAAGATTCATCCTATAATGGACTGAAAACATTACCTTTAGTATTTCTCCTAATTGAGATAGATCTATCTCTCATTGTTGGATTTAATTTCAAGTATTCATTCAACGACCTTTCAAAATTTAATGCAGTCGATGTGAATCCCTCAATGTATGTCGCCTTTTCTTTTTCAACAGTATCTCGATATGAACCTCTATTCGGTGAATAATTCAATTCTATGTATGTAGAATTTCTCCCAAATTTTATTATTACTCCATGACATATTATGATCATTATTAATATTGGAACCTGTATTTCCACATTTCACCAAATCGGTAGAATGTGACAATTATCTGTTTCTTCCAACATCTAATGAGAATCTAATTGAGTGTGTTCAATCTCACCGTCACGATGAAGGACCAAATAAACCATTTTTTACTACTTGTCCTCATGACCTATAGGGTATCATATCAAGGCATGCCTATCGATAGGGCCTCTCATCAGATTTTTGTATTACCTCAGCCTAGTGGTGAGGCCCATCCAACTGATTATTCACATTATCATGCTATTGGACAGTATGTTTCTTTACTACAGTTGCACCAACATAACTATTTTCATATAAAATAATCTATTCTTCAACAAAAATTACCACAACCAAGATCTTTTCCTCGAATTAAAAAGGGTTTCAGAGGATCATAATTTCCCTTTATACTTTTTATCATACTCCATACATGTTGGTAATGACCCTTGACAAAAAAAGGCACATGATTCATTCCTAAAACAATGTTCATTGTTGTGAATGATGAACTGAAAATACAAGAAAACTGAAGGAGCATTATTATATTTAATCTGAAAATTGATATCATAATTTTATTTGGAGGTCAAAACCTTCTCATTCAAATATGAGTTGATATAAATTTCAACTAATTCTGTTTCATAATATCTAGAACAATACATTTCTATAATTCTATCCATCATAATGGGAATTACAACAACAATGAAATATTAAAAAAGATTAGGGGGTTCAATAATATCCACTATAGACACAATATTCGAATCCATACATGAACATTGGGGTTCTTGATGGAGAATGTGTTGAAACAGACATCTTATTCCTAGATGGTGATCAAGCCCAAATTCAAGGAAATGGAGCCAATCCTCTCACATTGATGAGGTTATCTTGGATCGAAATAAAGGAGAATATTCCCCACCTCCAATATATATGATAAAATATTAGTTCATGACTTTGTTCCATTCTTTGAAAGAAGCATTATTCCAAAACATCATTGCCACACCAACTCCGGAACCCACCCTCCAGCCAAAATGAGATAATATTTATTTATTTAAATTATATGTTACACTACAAGAAAATGTTATCATTATTCTCATTGGATTATATTTTATTGATCCATATAAAATTATATCCATTTTTTATTCTTTGGACACTTTATTGTGAGAGTGTACTAATATTACTTAAAAAAGACGATAGTCTAAAAAAGTGAAACTCCCATATCTTATTAAAGGGACCATCCTTAGATCTCTCATTCAAACCATATGATTAATTTTGAAAAACCAAGATATACTAAATTACCTTCCACAAACCTCTCTAAAATTTTTAGACTTCCTAGTCTCAAAAATTTAACATACCATGAAGACTTAACATTAATAAAAAAATGTGGTTTTAAAATTAGTGGTATAATACTAAACTAATTATTCACAGTTTTATTTCTTGTTACCCCTAATTAAAATATTATTCAGATATTATTCTATAAAACATGATATATCTTATGTAATAATAAATGTAACTGCCTTTATATTACAATCAATTTTCATCTTCACTTTCAGAATTTGGGAAATTAAAACATTTCTCATTGTATGTGTGGATAAACACATATATGAAGTCGTGTGTTTAATTTTTCACCAGTAACTAAAAAGAATTGAATAAATGTATGATCAAATTAAAATATATAATATTAATGTAATTGTTAATATTATTCAATAATTATATATTACATAACATCTCAACCTTCATTTATTGGGAATATAATAATGGTGAAAATTCATTTACACATATTGACACCTTCATGAAGCGATACGATTTGTTTTTGAAAAACCCATCAAATAGATTGTCCTAAAGATGAAACTAAGGAAAAAATAAGACATGTCTTTAATACTATAGATTCTTGAAAATTTAAATTTTATCTAATATAATTCTTTTCCATGATGAAAAAAATGATAATGTTTTTCAGGTGAATGTAGATAATACCATCAACATTAAATAATGTGAACTTTTGTATGAACACCATATATGGATGACTATAAAAGTATCATGATTGTATAAAAATAATAATTCTAACATTGTTATTTTTATTTATAAGATAGAAAAATTAACCCTTTACCATGTATCACATACTAATGATATATTATGATTTTTAATTGAATAACCCCAAAATGACCAATGTAAAGTATACCATTAAAATAAATAAATATTTATTACTAAAAAATGATATAAAATTCATAATAATAATTAAATAAAAAAGAAATTAATTTTTGAAAACTATAAATTTAATATTAATTTAATATTTATGATTTATGGATTGTTTGAAGATTTATTAGACATAAGGTAATGTATTATTTATTTTAGCCTTTATTTGGAGTATTAAATTAAACAATTTCTCTTCAATATTAATGATCATCAAAATGTTCAAAAAAATTCAATATATATCTAAAATATAGTTAAATGTAAATTAAAAATAATTTTTGAATTATTTAAAAAATTCGTAAAATAAAATATTTTCAATATTTTGAAAATCTGTTATTTTTTTTAAATAAAAAACAAATATTGTTTACCTTATGTGGATTCATTAAAATTATCCACCAAAGGAGTAACTATGTTTCATTATAATTACAATGAATATATTTTTTCAATGATTAACATATTTTTTCAGTTGGGAATTTTTATGTTACTATGTTTTCCAAAGAAAGTAAACTTTCACCACCATTTTATATAATAATGCAATGTGATTTTACAATGAGATAAAATAATTATATTAGGACTTTTATGATTGATTATATGATAATAAAATTATTTTATATTTTTAAATGGTTATTTTAGAATATCAATGTTTAACCTAATATATATCCTGAAACATGTGATAATTATATAGAACTATAATGAATTTTGTAATGATTAGTCTTATTAGGATATAACAATAAAGATAACATGAAATGTTAGTCCAGTAAATTTAGAATGATAGAGAAATTTATTACATGTGTCATATTGGATTTAAAATTGATAATGAATATGATTTTATAATGTGTTTGTTTCATTTTAACTATGGGATCCAAGGAAAAACATTTGATTTCATGTAAAAAGTAATGTTTATAATCTTTTATAGTTGAATGGATAGTTTTTAGGGAATGTATTCAGGATCTCATAGAATGAACATGTATCCTTCATTATATTCTATTCATTGAATGGGTTTGAAATGTTTTCTTTGATTAAATCATGATATTATTATATAGATACAATTAATTTATGTGTACGATATTTTATTTTGAAATTGTATAAAATTTTCAAATTATTTCACTATTTTTTATAGACTAATATCATTTATATATATTTATATCTCTTTATAATTATTTTTCCCTCATAATAATTTTTCAATAAATTTTCGTATCATATAAGGGTTTTTATAAAAAATTAAATGTTTAAACATTATATTTTTTTATTAATCATAAAATAAGAAAAAATGTCCTCATAAAAAAAATGTTGTTGTACTGAACTGATTATTTTGTAGAAAACATATTTATTGTGTGGATGTTCTATTTTTTGTTTGTATCTTATTTAATAATTATCAAATAATATAAATATAAAATAGCCTGGCCCTATAAGAAAATAATATCCTTATAACAAATCATTGAAGTATTGGTTGATTATGTAATGTGGAATTATTATTTTTTCAGTGAAATTGATTTGTTAATATTAGTGATTAGAGTGATGTTCTAATATGCATTCATGGGATTATAATTTAGGTTAATGTTATTATAGTATATCAAATGAATATTTTCATTTTTCTTCATCTAATGAATTTCTATATACAATGGTTTTCAATAGAGGAAACAATTACTCTAATTTCTGAGCTGATAGTAGTGTTTCATTTGTAGAATTTCCTAATGTTTATAGGGCAAGGATTACACTAGGCAGATGAGTTCTAGATCGATTCTATCTAGAAAATTTTTAGGCATCTTGAGACATTCAATTTTATATGATTGAATTTTGATAAAAATATTATTTTTAGACATTACAAGAGTTGTTAGGATATTCAATAGGATACCTGGTAGAATATAGAGTTATCTTTGATGTACATCAAGATGCTGTTACCAAGATATTTTAATCCTGAGATGTTTTAGGATAAAAAATCTTGTGATTTCATGCATCTCATTCAACAGTGCATCTTTGTGTAGGACTATTTTGTATGATTAACTAATGAAAAATTCATTGCTCCATATTTAGTTGACTATGAGATCTATGAGGTGAGTTGTTTTCCTGAAGGATATTTCAATTATATCATTTCCCATGAAATCTTTTTCATATAGAGTAGCATTAAGAATATGTTAAACTAGGATCTCATCTGTTAATTGAATTTGAGATTATACCCAAGAAGTAAACAAGTTAATGTAGTAAGGAAATATAAGATCTCTTCTTGGATTTACAATAAGTGCCTCTATGATTGAGTCCACAAGGATAGTAGTGGGTAGATAATTCAGGGTAGAGAAAACCCATCTAAGGATCGTGTTCTGTTCTAGTGCTATAGTTGAGGAATGTTTGGTCAGAATCACCCAGATATTTCCTTACCATGCATCATGTGTCATATCAATGGAAGATTGGGTTCTCTTTAGAGTCTCCAAGTGAACATTCCACAACATACCAATGGTAAGGGATCAAAATAGGAACCTGATTTTGGAAGGGGCTCACCTGATTCTATATAGGCTGGTAGCTGGAGTTCCTCTAGTAATTTAGGCTAAGGAAGGGGACATGGTAACCTAGTGCATGCTAAGTAGTATCAATAAAGATAAATAGTTGTAGCTATTCATAATGGATCCCATGGTAATGGTATAAGTCAATTCCATATTATATATAGCTATTTATATTTTTCTAAATCAAGTTATTGAATTTCCAATACAATTCTATGGTAATAAATTCACGAATATAGACATCTTTTTGTTTATCTAATATAGGGATGCGAATTATATAAGATATTTTCTCCCAGTTGATATTATGGATTTCCAAAATAGTAGAAAATGGATCGATAGATGAATGTATTGGAAATTTGAGGGAATAATTGGTAATAAAAACCCTAAATAGAGTCAGAAAGTCTTAGAGATGATATTTTCTAATTATTACTCCCATCAGGATCATCAAACATAACTATGATGACTTGAAATTTCATTAATAGAACGATAAATGGTTGTAATACTAAAATATTTTTGGGAATCCAATTCACATGACTCTTACGTTGAAGTCATAATAGTACCCTGAAGGGAACTAGAATACATATGAAAAAAATAGACGAACACATGTATGATGGGGAAAAAATATTTCCTAATAACGTTTAGGACTCTGGAATCATCATGATGATATTATGAAATTTGAATGGATTCATGTTCACATGATATGGAAATGGACTAGCGAACCCCATGACCTTTAGAAAACTCACGAATCACATAAGGCATTGATTATCTCCATATAGAATCATATTTTATATGACGTTAGATCATGTGATGCTGTTATAGTCACATTAAACTCATAATGTTCAAGAGATCACATGACCGAACCAGCAGATCATGTGATGCTCACAAGATATCCCTATGGCGAAAGAACAAGCTCAATGATTAATAAATTTTGGAGAATTGACTCATAAATAGTTCACACATGTTCTATAAAAATTAATCAATATATCATTATAACTCATCGAGATCTTGTGATTTAGTTCTCGTGAAATGATCTTGAAAAATAGGTCTCATGATCATTTCTATAGAGGAGGACTAGCAAAGATGATTTTAAGATAAGGTCCTGAAAAGTGATCATGATTTGAGAGGAATCACAATATCATTAGAAGTTAAGGTCACCTGTGAAATGATCCACCCCTCACTCATCTATTTATAATCTATATAAGAAATTCTAGTGTTCACTCAGGAGATTAAACATCACCCTAGATATCGACCAGTGGTAGTCAGAATGACTCGGGAGTGAATTTTATTTCCATAGAAAAGATACCATTTCCCCATGGGAATTTAAACTAATTGGGGAGGATGAATATTTTAATTCCAACAAAACAAGAAACGTTTAATTTATATGTGATGAAAATTCTGAATAATGTGTATTATATTCTTCAAAAAAATGGATGATAAGGTTCTTAAATCATATGAATCGTGCAACCTTAGTATGAATTCATTATCACATGAAATTTGAGTGGTCATTAGAATGAATCATGCATAACTCATGATATGATAATGACCATGAAAATCTCTATTAATAATCCCTCATATTCATGTGATCTCATCCTAAAAGGTGATGTTGATCATGAAAATATTTCTATATGACATCCTCTGATCATGTGACTAGTAAAATAACATATGCCAAAAAGTTATCCAAAACTGATTTTATAATAAAATTCCATATATATAAGAGGTGGGATTTTATTAATATTGCTGCTGATATTCATGTGATGAAATCATTTTATCTTTATGATCCTGCATAGCCCCTAGTATTACGCCCATCATGTGGGTATGTCGATATCACCATGCAAAGGGTCCCAAAAATATCCATTTGGTTATAAGATGAATCCATAGAGAAGTAGAATAGGATTCAATGGTAATACATGAGTTTCTTCCTAAAATATACAATTGATCACGTGACACATCACATACAGTGAAAATTATTGTCATTGATGACGATCATAAGGGATTACAATGTATCCTACCAATTTACAATAATGAATAATGTAAAATACAAAATGGAAGATGATTTTAATAAAGACATTATATGGTAATATTCATGTGAAGTATTAATCTAAATCATGATATTTCCATCTCTAAGGTCTCAGAACCATGTGGAACAACCCTTTTATTTTTTCATATATTAAATTGTTCAGATGAGGCTTAAAATAATTTTGGAGATGTTCGGTTATGTAAAACTATAATGATGTGGAATACATATCATTTTTGTGTATTATAGAAGTCAAAATATGGTTTCATGTTTTGTTTCGTGATGTGAAATATATTATCCCTATGTATAGGTTTTTAGGGATTTATAAAAATTAAATTAAGTGTTTAGGTGATGCATTTTGTTGGAAAAAACTGAACCCAAGGCATTACACGATGTGACAAGGTATTACACATTGGGTAATTCCCCACTACTGTATTTTATTTAAACCATTTATCTATTACTGTTTTCAAGAACCTATAGCTTTAGTGGCACTCCGTTGACCCTAAGAAATCTGAACACCCTTTCTTTAGAATTTTTATGATTCATTCATCAATGAATGATCCCTAGATCTCTCTTTCGATCTGTGGTAATCTTTCATTGATAAAAGGTCTGATCTACCGGGGTTTTTTTTGGATTCTACTCTCTGTTTCTATATGTTTCTCTTTTCAATGTGATGGTGCTTGTTATTTATGGTTCTAATTGAATTTTCCTTGGTTGTTGGTTTGGTGTTTGTTCAATGGCTTCCTTGGGTAGATTTAGTGTTTGCCGAAGAAGTAATTATTATCCTTTTATTTGATTCATTATCGTGCATAGAACACCACTGGCCATTTGAGTCAGGGGATTCATTACTTCTATTTTATTTATGTTCAATCTTAATGTTATCATGGTTTAGATACTTTGATCATAATGTATTTGACATAATAATTACATGATCCAGATTAAATAATTTTTATTGATCTCATAGTGATGTTGTCTTTTTTACTTTGATAACGAGTTGCCTCTTGATTTTCTAGATAATTTCATATCTATGATGTTTGTTTTTTATCATGATGTTCGTGATATAATTTGGAAAAGAATGTTAAGTTGTAAGTAGTTGTTAATTAACTGGATAAATTGTTAATGATGCATTTTTAATGAATCATGTTTTCATTGTAGTAATTTGATGTTAACCAGATAGATGATTATATGATTGTTTAATTGAATTGGTGTATGATCCTTAATCAGGATGTTGCTTCGAGATAAAATAATTACTATCATGTTAAATTAATTTTATAATTAATTTGTGATAGTTGTGATGGCTTGTTTCTTATGTTTATAGTATTTAGAACATGGATAATGAATCAGTTAATTCATGATGGAAAAAAACCTATAGTGTGAGAAAAATAAAATTCCATGTTTGGTCATAATTATATGCTTGCTTTTAAAGTCCAAGTCCCTTGAGTTATGGATCCGTGAGAGCTCGTTGTATATATATTACATGCTTTTGGACCAGGATCCCTCTTTCATTGATTGTTTCATGCTTCTTGTGATGTGATGTGATCTGGGGATGGCAGATCCTAGAGGTATATAATCGTGTGAGCGTCAGGGAGGCCCGATTTTTGTTGTAAAAGTGGATGCACTGAGTGCGTACATGCATATAAATATGCATTTTTTGGGAGTAAATCAGATATGATGGAACATGTTGATGATGGGGTTCCTTGTTGATGTGGAAGTTGGATTCTTGTGGAATATGTTGTTTTCTTCTTCATTATTTCCCCACTACATGAGGAATCTAGTGTTGTTTACCCTCAATACAGAAGTGTATATTATTCATGGTGTATTCCACATGCTTTTCCTATTTAGATTCTCAAATATATTTTGGAATTTTCTCCTACTGTATGTGGTGATGACATGATGGGTAGCTCATCTACTCACTGTGTTGAACCTGTTAATTTTGGTAGTTTATAATTTTTCTTTATAATACCTACAAACATCGAATGTGATAATGATTATAATGAATGTGTGAATGAAATTTTATCCTATGTGGTTTGATCTTGAAGGGATGTAATTATAGGGTTGTATATTAGAGAAAATGGTGACTATGTTTTCATAGGGCTAGATAGCAGTGATCTTTTCTTGAATTCTAATGAAATGTTATGTGGATTTGATAATGGTAAACTAATGCTTAAATAATTATTTATCATCAATTTAAAAGGATAAAAAGGGATAATGTAAATTAATGTATCACTTTTAATTGGTTTGGGCATATAGGATATCTAGTCTTAGTAGTGGCATTCTAGAGTCTGATAGCTGTTAGATTGAGATGACTCTAACACTAGTTCATGTCCATGGTGTAGTTTTTATCCCATTTATATCTTGTGAATTTTGTGTTTCTATACACTAGTCCACCCTATCAGTTATAGAAACTGACTCATGAGGGAATATGATCCCTGAGTGTATTTTCCTAAACATCTCCGTGGGAGGATGGCTGGTTGGCATCCCCCTTTAACCCTTAACACTTATCCGGGATGTTACTTGTGGTGGTATTCATTGTGTTTAGTTTACCAAATATATGCGTGTAGAGTGTTTTTATAGATTGTGGTTATAAAACAAACATATATTATGGATACTTTTTCCTATAGACTGCTATAGGTGTAATGTGTATAGGTTGTGAGGACTGGAGGATCCTTACATGTTGTATGATTTGTAAAGGATTGATGTATAATACCCTATGTATAACACATGTTATGTGATCTATGGTGGCTATATGAAACTACCTAGTTAGTTTTGGTTATGTTTAAGTCATGGTTGTGTTGTATGAGAAGCATGTTATGGTGCTTCTCCTAGGTGTCTTTGGGATACCATTTTTAGAGAGAGATGCTCAGGATGTGCAACATTGGGGAAATGTGGAAAACCATGGGAAAGTTGTAGTGGGGTGACCATGATATTTTTATTATATTTTTTGATCATGTATGTGATACTTGGTGAGATTATACATTGTGAGGCTAAGAAAATAATTTACACTTTTATGTGATGATTTGGTTCTACATGTTGTTCATTGTGATTTAGCATGATTTGATTACTTTTGTATGGGAGGATCTTGGGAAGATCCCTCTGAGTATACTATTATATTCACACTATGATATATAAACTATAATTCAAGTCACATAGAGTAGGTTATAAATGAAGCTAGATACTACTAGTTCAATGTTTTGTAAGTGGTGATTGGGCTTCTTAGTCATGATCATCTTACATTCTTCTGGTACATAAAATTTTCTGTTTTAGTTAAATATGTTATTTCATAACATTACATATATCCACTTGGGTGTCTTTTACTTTGTGGTATTATTAGTATTTGGTTCGTGTCTATCTTTTCTCTATATTTCCCATGAGTTATATTATAGGCTACTACTTCTCATCTCTATGTTTGTTATACCATCAATGCTAGTCTCCAACTATGGGACAAATAGATGTGGTAATCGGGGGAGGGGGTCATTATCTCTATTCTTCCACTGAAAAAATAGGATGGGTATAGTTTGTGGGGTGGGGTCGTGATAGGGTGGTATCAGATATATTATTAAGGGTTTGGATATATTTTGGAGTTAAGAAGAAGATAGGTTACATGGTTTGGATGGGAAACAATTTTGATTATGTTTATAAATCACTATAAACATGAGAGACTGACTGAAGAAACTAGTATTTAGGGCTTCTTGTAATCTAATTCACATATCTTAATGATTATAGTGTCTACTAAAAGTGGTGATTTTTGTTTGAAGGTAGAGGCCTAGGAAAATATAATAAACCATTTTTCTTTTCAATGTTCTTGAATGGGTAGACCTTGGGATAGCTTATCCTAATAGGAAAAAAAATTAATGTTAGGTAATCCAAATTATAGTATTATGAGCATTAACTAATTGTTCATTTGTAGGAATAGATCTAGTTCATTTTCCTAATGAGGTTCTCACAGAGGATGCATATCCGTTTGTGCCAGCATATAACCATAGAGTAGAGGTTGATGAAAAAGAAACATGGAGGATGACACTCAATGTTTTTCAACACTAAAATTTGCAGAAGTACAAGGGATCTATTTCAATTTCAGTCATAGAATACTAGTTATTAGAGGATGAGATAGCCTTCAGTTCAATCCATTAAATGAAGGAGTACTATGCAACGTTGGTTGTGATGATATTATGACAATAGTGAGGTAATGGTGGTTCTTGTTCCACTGGGATCCCAAGGATTCGTTAGTCTTGTGGGAGATATTCAGAGAGTATTTTAGAGCCGAGATTCCTTCTTCCACCGTGAAGGAGACCAGTCTCCTGGAAGTGCATACCCTTTCGCAGGGGAACTTCGGTTTGCGGTAGTTAGGGATACATTTTAGGAACCTTTTATGTTATACTTCAGAACCATTTCATTATAAGGACACCAATGTGAGGCGTTTTTAATTTTTTGGGGATCTATAGATCTAGTTTCATCTCACGCTTTTGGTGCGGAAGACATATATTGATGTATTATAAAGGGTAGAAGTAATTGAGAGGAAGTTATCTAGAATCGGATTGTCATAAGAGGGAAGATGTCAGGATTCCTAATGATGTAGATCTATGCTCTACGGTACCCAGTTTTATCGGCAGATGAGATTCCATTTTTCTAGGAGTAGGGCCATGACCTCAATGTCTTATTTAGCTAGAGGAAGAAGATCAAATGCCTATGATAAGGGATTGGGTTACTGTTTTTCATATGTATTCCTAGGTCATTAGCAACATGAGTGAATGAAAATTCTATGATGTCTATATGTTCTAGGTGTTCCCGTCTAGTTTCCTCCGTTGATGTAGTTAAAACCAAGGAAACATTATAATGCTACACCAGGTTTGGATTAGAAGAGAGAATATGGGGGAAAGTAAAGGATTTCCCCAATATGTGCCACATTCTCATATAGAAGAGTTCGATTATGGAGGTTTTATTCAGCAGGTTCAGAGTGGTCATAGAGTAGGTCGTGGTTAGCTTAATGCATTATCATTTCTATTGCAAGGAGACTCAGGCATCATTCGAGGTAACCATTGCTAGTTTTTTACTTGGGCACATGCCATGTTGGATCCAAGAGTGACACACTCCTTTATATAACAATCTATATTCCATTCCATGGGATAGGATGTAGAGATGATTCTAGTTCCCTTGGAGTTCAGTATGTCAGTTAGGGGTCTATCTAACATTTTTGAGGTATGTAATGGCCATGAGATTGTGATGGGGAAACACCCCTCGTTGGGGGATTTCCTTTGTTTATAGATACAACCAAATTTAGCAGTCCTCTTCATGGATTGGTTACATTCAGTGATGAATATCATGGATTACATCTATAGGCATGTTATAAGTACTCAGCCTTAAAAATTTCATAATCATGAGTAAAATAATAAATTCAAATTTTGGATCTTTTTTGGTTTCGAGTCTTAATGAATTGGTCTATAACTATTACATATCAGCATGAATATAACAAGTATACACTACAAATCAGTATACATTTTTTAATAAAAAAAACTATTAAAAAGAAACATGTCCACTTCCATGTTTTAGACATCATTCAATTTCCTTGATCATATCTGTTCCCCTTTTCCTCTTCATGTAATGTGATAAAACATTTCAAAAACATGGGATGAGTGAAAAGCTCAGTAAGGAATACACAAAGAAGGAAACCTATAATTTTTTTTTCAAAACAACATTTAAGCCATTTATTATCTATCATAATTAATACTTTTTACCTATATGATGTCGTAAATAGTCTTCTCTGAATAATAGATCATGTATTTCCCATTTGTAACCAAAAGATTACTATAAAACCCATAGAAATAAAACATAACATATATAGATAACTTGGTGCATAAACATACTTCAATGGAATAACCATATAGTAGACATACACACATATCTCTAAATGGCATAGCTATACAGCCGAATTCCATACCCTATGGATTAGAGGTTATAAGGTAACCACTCGTCCTGGTTTATCATGACACCACTCGTCATTTGGTTTATCACATAACCACCCTTCAAATTTCCAAGTACCATTAGAAAATCATAACACATAAAATATAGACAATATAAACATTTCACTAATAACATTTCTACATTGAAAAAAAAATATATCAATTCAGGATATTGACATAATCAATACTTAATAAAACCATTTTCAAAACCATTTAAAACATTTCAGGAAGATATTTTTAGATCAATGTGTCCCATACCACATTGTATCATTAAAATAGATTATCATTTAAAAACATTAATTTAAATTTAAAAAAAATACTTAACCCCATTTTTAAAAAATTAAAATATTAATGATAACAATTTTGTTGATTAATACATTAAAACATTTAAAACTATATTTTAGTTAAAGAGTTTTTTCAAAATGAGGGACTCTTGAATACAAATAACTGATGAATAACATTGAATCTGAACATTATAATATCATGAAAAATAGGGATTTATTATATAATATGCCAAAGGATAGTATATACACCATATAAGATTGAATTGGTTCATAACAACAATGAAGTCTCAATGGAATGTAAATAGAGAAGAAATCCCTTATAAAAACTGTATTCTTAGATTATAGATAAATAAATTACAAAATAAGGGGAATAAAATTTAAATACAATCAATAATATTGGATATTCATTATAAATAAATCAGAGAACATTCACACATAATATTTTTATGAAAAAACCAATGACATGGATGTTTAACTAAATCAATGGAAATTGAGGTATAATTACTCTTATAAAGTTCGTATCGATGATTTGAAATTTTATAAATGCAAGTGATTATGTGTATAAAAATTATATCCACAAAAAGTGGAAGGGAAATTACAATATATATAAATAAAGATTGATTCCACACATAATCCTTGTATCACATAACTAATAATTAAAAGATTAACTCAATTAATGGAAATTGGGTTAAATGCATTCCTTACCGAATTGGTAACTTACAAAAAATACAACCAAAAAAAAGAAGGATCATAAAATGAAAGTGTAAATACACATATATTTAAGTATATTAAACAATGAATATCATAATTGGTAGTACATACACCACACAAATTGAAGTAGTGGAGAATATATCATGAATATCATGGGAATAAAAAGTGAGAAGAAAATGTTTTACCACATTGTAATCAATCATGTCGTATGACTAAAAGTTAATAACCAGCAGATTATTCCAAAAATAACATGAATATAATGGGAAAATGGATAATATATAACAAATGGCAGTACACAGTACACCACATGCAATACATTAGTAGTGAACAATGGAAATCTCATGGAATAAAAAGTGAGAAATGAAATCCATTACCTTATGATTGAATTGACCCATTCATTGTTTAATCTCCTTAATAAAAAACTAAAGATACTTTATACATTATTAAGAACATTTCTAAAGTTTTTAATTCATTTTAATTAAATAATAACCTTGTTATAAACATTATGTAATCATTTCCGTTAATAATGGTCATTTTGTTGATATTTGGTACCTGAGTCAAAAATTGCACCACTTATAATTATAAGTTAATCACATGGTTAAAAGTTCATTATAAAAAAAATGATGTTAAACATTTAGATATCATATATATCATTTATATACAGTATATACATTTATTTATAATACTACCTAACATTTGGAGATAAGAAATGATATGCATCGTTCATGGAGACGGTAAGTTGTTCGTACGCGTGAACGCTACTTCCATTTCTATTTCATATTTTAATGAAATGGAAAAATAATGATAACTATGTATATTTAAATTCATGTATAATATCATATATAATTTCATTAACTCTACCCTTTATATGTTAAAAATAAGGCATGGAAGAGTCATATCACATTGAGGGGGCGGTAGTTCGCACATCCTCAAATGAAATTATCGTATTTACCCACTACGGAAACCATAATGGTATTAAATAAATGAAAAATATAGAATAATAAGAATAGTATAAATATAATATATATAACATATAAATATAGTTCCATCATAATGGACACCATGAGAGGCAGTTAGATATTCCTGAACAATCACCCTTTCATGATGCTATAGTTCATCGTCCACAAAAACATTATGTTCATTACCAATTAGATAGGGGTCTTTGTATGTATAGTTAGAATCCTTCAAATAAAAAAAACCTAGTATATTGGGTATACTCTATTTGTTATAAAATAATTTAATAAAATGAGTTTAGGGGGTTATAGATGTAAAATTAATCAAAATTAATTAAAATAATATAAGAGAAACTGTAACATTTTATTTGGATAAATCCATTTTCTTTTACCCAAAAAGACATCTAGAAGTTCCTTATTCCAGAAGTAAGGCTTCTAGGAGAAGGTTAGGATGTATGGAACTTAATTTGGCTGATGCTGGTCAATACAATGGTCTTTAGGGGTGTTAGGAATGAGTTATAGGTGAGGGGAATTTTATAAGTGGGAGGAGGGGCTCTTTAGGAAAGGGTGAAAATATTATTTTATAATATAATTATTGTCGGTTTTAAGGAAAAAATAATAATTAAAGTCAAATATCCGAAGACTCATGGTCAAAATAAAATCCTATAATTGGAATTGGAATGGTTTTGGATATTATATTAATATTTATAATCTTTTTTATTAAAATCATATATTAATGAGGTAAACATTTCATCATTATTGTGGAAAACATAATTTAATATTTCTTATGACTAAAATTTATTAAACAAATACCATGATTTAAGAAATAATTTTATCTTTCCAATTAATATTTATATTCGTATATATAACTTATATAACCTTGTTTAAAAATTAATTTACTAAGAAATATTAGTTTATGTCATTTTTGCCATTACATTAAATTAATTTATCTAATGTGTCATTATCAATGCTGTCCAAAAACTTACCAAAGGAGGCCAATGGTCGTCCATGACTCATGAAATGATGTTAGTACAAGTGTTAAGATAATTTTTCGTTATTATAATATTCCTTTAACCTTAAATTACTCTATTTAACATTAACTACGGTAAATAAAAGTCAAAAGTTACAATAAACTAAAAATTATTTTAATCTTATTGAACCAAATTATACATACTAATAACAACCATGTATATAATATTTTAAAATTTTAATTCATATAAGTGTTAAAATTTCATTTAAATGAAATATTTATTTTTTAGCTACTACTTAGTGGTTTCAGTATTCATCAAAAATTTAATTTTTTCTAAAAAATACAAAAACAATTACCCTAATATATATTTTATATTCTGAATTCCAAAATGATTTACATTTTACCTAATTAAACACATATAAGTTGGGTTAATTAAATAATAATTAATTCGCATCAACAAAACAAATAGAATGTTTTAAGAAAGAATATCAATCAAAATATTGGCACTTGTTTATGTCTGATTTCAAAGTGAAATTAACTCCAATGACAACCATTAGATTAAATAGTAAATTTATAATAAAATTACACTTAAAACCTATTAAAAAATAATATAATCATGTTAATAAATAATATGAAAATGAATTTTTGAATTAATATTACTGTATTTTTCACAATTCATTTGAAATGAATTTTATCTGAAAAATACCAAAAAATTACCCAAAGTAAATTTTTATTTCCTGATTATGAAGAAGAATTTTATTTTGTCAAATAAAACATATAAAAGTTACTGAAAATAGATTTCAAGAGAGTACACCAATAACATATGGAAGATTAACAATTTAATATAAATTATTCTATTAGATTCATTCACATTTTAAGCCTCTGAATATTATTGGATTAATGTAAAAACATTAAAGAAACATACATTATCATATTATTGTTAGTTATATTCATTTCTTCCAATACAACAATTAATAATTGACTACCATTTAAAATAATAATATTATATTGTTAGTTTGCATTGAAAGATTACAATGAAACCCATTGCTGCATATCGGGTAAGCCATTGAACATGGCATCCCCATTAAAGTAAAATTAATATTTAATTAAAAAATATTAATAAATATGAAAATGTCGTATTTCATTTTTTAACAGTGATGTTACTTCCTTCCCCCATTTGGAAATTGCATCATCATAATTTTTATTCATTTTTCTATAAGTGGGAGTATTTTTCCCTAATATAATTTTCATATTCTCACGTTGCCTCTTCTACAATATGGGTTTTCCATAAAACATTTACTTGGAGAATTAAATTATTCGGCAACAGTTTCTCCCATTGGTCAAGAATCTAGACTAGATGTTCTACATGAGAGAGATTCTCTTCCCAATGAACTGTCTCTATAATTAAAACATCAGATGTATTTGAAATATACTTTCTCAACATTTAATGATAAAAAACATTGTGTACCTGGGATAAACATGGAGGTAAATCCACTATGTATGCAACTGATCCAACATTCTCTATGATTTATTACTATCCAAAGAACCTCAAACTCAACATTCCCTGCATACCAAAATGCATCACACTTTTCCATGGATGAACATTGAGAATTAAATGATGACCTACCATAAAAGAAAGATCCATCCTCTAGTTATCTGCATAACTTTTATGCCTGCTCTGAGTTGTTCTCTTGTGCTTCGGAATATAAAAAAATTCCTCGCCATGTCTTCTACCAATTATAGTCCCATATGCCTCCTTTCACCTACGTCATCCCAAAAAATCTAGAGTTCGATAGGGCTTCCCATATAATGGCTCAAATAAATCCATTTCTATACTATAATAAAAATTATTATTATAATAAACATCAACCAACTAAATATGTTGGACCCAACATCCTTGGTAATCCTCTAAACAAGCACATAGCATATCCTCCAAGGTCTGAATTGTTTATTCCTACTACCCATCGGATTGTGGATGAATATTTGTAATAAAATTTAATTTTGTACCCAAAGACTTCTGATGGCCATTCCCAAAGTTAGAAGTAAACCTAGTATCACGATCAGATCCAATGGAGAGGGGGACACCATGAAACTTGACTATCTCTTTAACATACAACCTAGAAAGTTGATCTAGAGACAAATTATCTCTAATATGAAGGAAATGAGAATATTTAGTCAATCGACCAACAATAGCCCAAATTTCCTTATTACCTCGATATGTATTAGGTAATCCCACAATGAAGTCCATGGATATATTTTCCCATTTCCAATCTAGAACATATAAAGAATAAAGCATGAATTTCGGTAACTATCCCTCTTATTTAACCTTATAACAAGTCAAACACTTCACTGTAAAATCATCAATGTCTTTTTTCATTCCATCCGACTAGTATTACTTCAGAAGATCTCTGTAAATATTAGTACTACCAGGATGAAATGAAAATGGGGAACTATGTGATTCACATAATAAATCATTCTCTATCTGTGAATCACAAGTCACACCTAATCTCTTCCCAAACCATGAAAAACAATCATTATCAATATTAAATATGGAAACTTACCCATATTAACCAACTCTACATTTTTTTGTAACTCATTGTCTTACATCTATACTTGCTTAATTTTGTCTGATTGGGATGATCTCACTAACCAAAAAATCAAAAAATAGGAATATCATGCACCAATAACTTCTATTCCAATGTTCACTAAATCAAAAACCAAATTATCTTGTTTCAAACGTATCATGGTTAATGAATCATTACTTTTTGACTGAATGCATCAACCACATTACTTTCTTTTCCGAAATCTTAATCGATTGTGAAATTATAATCCATTATTAATTCCAACCATCTTCTCTATCTCATATTTAATTCTTTTTTAGTGAATATATACTTTATAAATTTCTGGTTAGTATATATTTCACATATTTTTCCATACAAATGATGCCCCCAAAATTTTAATAAAAAAATATCAGCTAATTCGAAATCATGTGTAGGGTAATTTAACTAATGAGGTTTCAACTTACATGAAGCGTATGCAATTACCTGATCATTTGGCATAATGTCACAACTAAGTCCTGTTAATGAAGAATCATTATAGATAACAAACACCCCATTTCTGGAAGGTAATGCCAAAACTTTTGCATTCACTAATCTTCTTTTCAATTCCAAAAAACAATACTTACATTCTTTTTTCTAGATGAACTTAACATCTTTTCGAGTAAACATAGTTAGTGGGATACATATCTATGAAAAAGTCTCAAAAAACATCCAATAATAACCTTCCAAAAAAAGATAACTATGGATATCTATCATATTTGTACATCATTGAAATTCTTATACAATTTTTGTTTTATTAGGATCAATAGTTATGCCATTTTTTGAAACAATGTGACCAAGGAATGAAATTTGTTGTAACCAAAAATCACACTTGCTGAATTTTTCATATAATTGATTTTATTATAAGGTTTTAAAAACAACACTTTAATGTCTTTCATGTTCCTCTTCACTTTTAGAATAAATCATGATATCATCAATGGAGAAAACCACAAAATTATCAAAGAACTCGCATAAAATTATATTCAGAATATCCATGAATAAATCAGGGGCATTGGTTAAATCAAAAGGCATAACGTCAAATTAATAATGGCCATATCTAGTACAAAATGTGATCTTCGGATTGTTTTCTTCCTTTACATTCAACTAAAGGTACCCTGACCTCAAAACAATCTTTGAAAAATATATTTCTCCCTAGAGCTAATCAAATAAATGATTTATATGAGGCTAAGGATACTTCTTCTTATCAGTGATGTTATTCCACGCACTATAATCAATGCATAGACTCTTCAAAACATCTTCCTTTCTAACAAATAAGGCAAGAGGAACCAATGTCTATGTTTTAGGTCGAATGAAACCTCTATCTAATAAATATTTTGATTTAATTTTTAACTCTAAAAGTCCAATTTGAGAAATTCGATAAGGGGGTTTTAAAATTTTCTTAGCAGTTGGAACTATGTAAACTTTAAATTCAACTTCCCGATCAGGTATAATACAAGGAAACTCATCAGAAAAAACATCAAGATACTCATTTACCATGGGCACATCATTAATCTGAATAGTTACTTTGTTTTAGAAAATATGTTCATGGAAACATTCATTTCCATCTTTTACAAGTTTTTTAACTTCTTAATATGTTATCAACATTAAGGGTTTGTTCTTGTACAAAAACTGAAAATCATACTAAAAATTACCCTATTTGGCACTGCAGTGAATCTTAGCATTATAAACAGATATCCAATCCATAACCAAAATAACATCAAACTCTACTAGAGGCAAAACAATAAGGTTTTCAGTTAGATTATTTCAACACACAAGGAAATCAAGGTTAGTATAATTTTTTTTTCTCAACATTTCATCCTGGTGTTTTTAACATAAGATCAAGATTAATATCTTGAGAGAAATTCCGAATATACTAGAAAACATCCCATTAATGAACAAATGTGTGTTCCCAAAATCAAAAAACACTTTGACATAATCTGAATAAACAAATATTGTACTCGATATTAATTCATTTAATAGTCCGACATCTTGTGATGTAGTTGAAATGGATTTCACCACATCTTTCTTCTTTTTAGTATGGATGATTTACCTATGTCGAGTTCTTCATTGGAGGTTGATTTACATAATGACACACTTCATTGCACTTAAAACATCTTACCTCTAGCTTTTCACTGTGTGCTTGATCATCTTCCTTACAGTTACAAGTAATATGACCAGACATACCAGACTAGAAGCACATTCCAAACATTGATAAACATTATCCAGGATTCAATTTACAACACATATCATAAATTAGATATTATTTTTTCTTACACTTCTACTTATTAGATTAATTATTTCCCTTTTTCTGTCAAATGGACCTCTTATTCTATTATTTGTCAAAAAACACCTGATCATCAACAATATCCATTTCCCACTTCTCCGCATATCGAACAAGTATTTCATAACTTTTGAACATATGAGAGTCTCACATTCTTCAATATCGTGGCTTCAATATTGAGTAATATCAATTTATCTTACCATCAAGATATCTGATGAAATTTAGAGCATGCCTTTCTAGTCGAGTGAACTTTCTATCGTAAGCAGCCACTGAGTCTTCCTCCTATATAAATTCCAAGAATGGTTTTTCTATCCTTAGTTGAACCACCATAAGAAATTATTTTTCATGGAACATACCATTTGAAATTATCCCAATCAAGTGAATCAATCTCCTCACTATCCATGATATTATTCACTATTTACCACTATTGATATGATTCACCTTCAAAATTGTAAACATCGACACTAACCTTTTGTTGTTATGAACACCTCATGATATAAAAAAATCAGTGATTTAATACTCCCTTCATCTAGGAGAGGGTAATATGATCCTTTGAATGATGGGGGATGTAGCCTCAGAAAATGCTCCACAATTGACATGTTCCTCTATGGTTGATCTGGATGATCTCATTCGTGGATACAACCAACATTTATATCCTGATACAAATGTGTCATCACTACAACATACTATTATATTTCAATTCCATTCATCTCAGGTTGCATATTTGGAAAGGTGTCTTCCTCCTGATGTCAACCCATCATAGCTACCCTATTTCCTCTGCGAAAAACCATTCAGAACGCAAAAATATCTTAGGTGAAAAAACACAGTAATCTTTAAATGGTATATCAGGTCATTATTAACATAAATTACATTATTTATATTAATTTAACAATACCCTAACTCCAAAAAATTTGTAAACTATCCTCTGATACCAACTATAAGGACCCGACCTTAAACATTTAATAATAATAATTTAAATCAAGAATTCAAAATTGGGATCATTTCATGTTTAGTGTTTTAGAGAATTAGTCCATAACTATTACATATCAGCTTGAATATTACATGTATACAGTAATACTCAGTATCCATTTTTTCATTAAATATATACTCTTAAAAGGAAACATGTCAAGTTCCATGTTTTTGACATCATGACATTTCATTGATGACATCCTTGTCCAATTATGCTTCACGTACTATGAAAAAACATTTCAAAATCTTGGGATGAGAAAAAAGCTCATTAAGGGGTACATAATGACATAAAACTTTTAATTTTTTAAATAACAAATTCGACATGAATACATTATTGTGAGTAATACTTTTTACCTTTATGAAGTAGTAAATACTCTTCTCTGAATAAAAGAACTTTGCTTACCATTTTGTAATGAAAATATTACCATAAAACCCATAGAAATCAAAAATAACATATATATATATATAACAAGGAAATAATCATACGTAAAAGGAATAACCATACGGCCGAATTCCACACGTATCACTAAATGGAATATCCATATGAATGACTTCCATACCCAATGAATTTGAGGTTATAATGTAACCACCTATACTGGTTTATCACGACACCACTTGTCATTTGGTTTATCAAGTAACCACATGTGAAATGTCCATGTACCACTAGAAAATAATAACCCATAAAATATTTTAAATATAATAATTTAAATAGTAACATTTCCTCATTGAAAATACTATATATCATTTCATGATATTGACATAATCAATGCATAATCAAACCATTTTCAAATCAATATAAAAAATTTAATAGGGTGATTTTTTAATCATAGTCTCCCATTCCACCTTGAAACATTTAAACAAATTATAATTTGAATACATACATTTCCATATAAATAAATCCATATAACTATTTTTTAAAACATGAACACTAATGATAATGATTTAGAAGAATAAATCTTTAAAACTTTTAAAAATATTTTTTAGATAAATATTTTTTAACAAAATGAGACACACTTGTATAAAAATAATTGTGGAATAACATTGAATCATAAATTTATAATATCATGAGAATAAAGGTATTTGTGATGTAATATGGAAAAGAATAGTATAAATACCATATAAGAAGTAACTAGTGAATAAAAATAATTAAGTCTTAATGGAATGTAATTTCAGATGAAATCCCTTATAAAAACCTTATCCCTAGATTAAACATAGATCAATTATATAATAATATGTGAAAATTACAAATACACTCAATATGATTTTATATTAATGTAAATCAGTCAAAGAAAAATCACAAATATTCTTTTTAAGAAAAAAATAATGACATGGATGTTTAACTCAATGAATGGAAATTGAGTTCAAATTACACTTATCTTGTTCATATCAATGACTTTAGAATTTATAAATGGAAAGATTATGTTTATAAAAAGTATATCCATACAAATGGGATTGGAAATCAAAACATATATAAATAAACAATTATTTCAAACACTATCATGGAACAACATAATTAATAATTAGAATATTAATTCAAGGAATTGAAATTGAATTAAAAGGTTCCATTACCAATTTCGTAACATACGAAACATAAAACATATGAAATAAAGATCATAAAATGAAGATGTAAATACCCATAAATTTTTGTATATTATACAATTAATACAGTCTGGGGTAGTACATACACCACACAAAAAGAAATAGTTGCAAATAAAGTACGAATCTCACAGGAATAAAAAGTCAGATAAAAATACCTTATAATGTTGTAATTAATCGATCCATATGACTAAAAGTTAATAACCACTGAATGATTCAAAAAATAACATGAATATAATTGGAATCATGATAATATTTATCAAATGGCAGTACAAAAATCACCACATGCAATAAATTAGTGGTGAACAATGGAAATCTCATTGAATTAATAGTGAGATAAGAAATCTCTTACCTTTTGTCCAACATGATCTGTTCATTCCTTAATCTCTAGAATAATGAACTAAAGATAATTTATACATTCTTAAGAACATTTTTCTATTTTATAATTCATTTTAAATCACTTATTACCATGTTATAAACATTATGTAATTATTTAAGATAATAATGATCATTTTGTTGATATTTGTTACCTGAGTAAAAAAATGGACTTCTTATAATAACAAGTTATTCATGTGGTGAAATGTTCATTATATCTAGAATGATAATCAGGATTTAGGTATCATATATATTATATTTATCCAGTATATAAATATATTTATAGTAGTACATAAAATTTGGAGAAAAGAAATTAAATGCACTATTCATGGCGACGGTAAGTCGTACGTATTCATGAATGAAAATTCTATTTCTATTTCATATTTTAATGGAATGGAATCATAATGATACATAAGAGTATTATAATTATAGTGTAATTATTTCTGACTCTTTTTCAGTGGCGTGCACATCCATCTCATTCGGGGATGAGGGGGTGCTGTTTTGTTGCCACGCATTCCAGCTTTCCAAAGGTGGGAAATATCTGCACCTTATTTAGGGACGTCTGGTCCATGATCGAAAAGTGATTATGGGATGTTGGTTATTACTTCCGTGGATTCCTTCTCGGAACATGTCACCTAGTCCAAGTCTCCCATATAGATTTAATACGTTGTTCCTGAAACTCTTCCTAGAAACATATCTTCATAGACACCAGTTAATTACACTTCTTCATTCCGGAAATTCCTTGGGGTCCGGCTAGGGAAGTAACCTTCAGTTATAGGAGTAGTCACGTTGGGCATCATTGGAATGTCTAAACACTGGGGGATTGGCATTTATATCTTCTCTCCCTTAATATAGGTATTCTTGAGGGAGTGGAAGCTCGTGTCATCCCACGTCGAATGAAGAGAATCATATGCCATGTGCATGTATCATAGGTTTTTCTTAGCTTCCCATGTTTAACACAAGGTATGCCACCAGTTTAATGTCCAGCGGATACAGATCAGACCGATCAGAAAACTAATTGGAGTGGATTAGATGGGTGCAATCCTCTGATGGGAGCACCGATATTGGGGCCAACATGTGGGTCTCTTCCTGAGTGATGTTGAGGTAAATGGGGTATGAGGTGGCACGATCTCACCAGGATGTGGCAGCTCGGGTAAGAATCAGGATGGGTGGTGTAGAATTTGAATGATGTGTGTGGTGAATTGTATGGAACCGCCACGATGATGATGATAGTTTTGGGATTGAGCCTTGAATAGGCTTCATACGTATCCTCGTGGCAGGGAATCACTATCCACGTAGTTCATCTGATGACGGCTTATTGTGGATTGGTTTTCAACGGCTTGCCGCTGGGTGGGGGTGTTAATGGCTTACCGCTTAATGGGGTCTATAGTTTATCGTCATGTTGGATGTGTGTGAACGGATATGTATGGGATCGTAACATCAGGGTGTTGGGCTTGAGCCTCATGGAGGCTTCCTATGTACCTCACCATATCAAGGATCAAAGACCTTGTTGTTTAGGTGGTGGAATTTGCGGTGTACGCTCTTAGTCGGCCCAGGGTCTTAGTAAACCAATGCTTAGGAGGACTTGGGGTCCAATGGTTATTGGTCATGACCCTTGTGGAGGCTTCCTACATACCCTACCATGGCAAGTATCAAAGTCCTCGTAGTTCGTATGGGGAATCTGGGTTTTACACTCTTAAGAGGCCCAATGAGTTGGTGAACCTACGCGAAGATGGTCAGAACAACCAGTGTTGGACCTGAACCTCGTGGATGCTTCCTATGTTCCCTACCTTGGCAAGGATCAAAGAAAAAGTAGTTATGGTGGGTTGGAACTGACGTGAAGGTGGACCTGAAGTCCGATGGGAGGTGGGATTGAACCTTAGGGAGGCATCCTATGTACCCTGTCATGGTAGGGATCAATTTCCTTGTAGCTCGGATGGGTGTGTGGTGAACCAACATGAAGTTGTTCAGAATGACAGGGTGTTGGGATTGAACCTCGTGGAGGATTCCTATGTATCCATTCTTGTAATGGATCAATGACCATGTAGTATAGGTGGTGTTATTTGGAGATTACACTCTGAGGTGGCCTAGGGTGTCGGTGAACCGATGTGGAGGAGGACCTGGGGTCCAATGGTTATCGGGATTGAACATCATTGTGGAATCCTATATACCCTTCCATACCAAGGATCAATGTCCTCGTTGTTC
Source organism: Viscum album (assembly GCA_963277665.1). Classification (NCBI taxonomy): domain Eukaryota; kingdom Viridiplantae; phylum Streptophyta; class Magnoliopsida; order Santalales; family Viscaceae; genus Viscum; species Viscum album. The sequence continues at coordinate 555,060,938 of OY728146.1, forward strand.
GTATGTGTGTGTGTTGAACTGACGTGAAGGTGGTCGGAATGACCAGGTGTTGGGATTGAAACTCATGGAGGCTTCCTACATACCCTACCTTGGCAAAGATCAACGACCACATAGTTATGGTGTTTTTATTTGTGTATTTCTCTTTCAGGCATCCCAATGAAGATGTCATGGCTGATTCTCACTCTAATCCCATGTGAGTCATGTTCGGTGTGAGAAACAAGGGGTAGCAATGACCCGACGATCACGTCGTGAAAGGTCCATCTGTTGGAATTGGTGTAGGGCATATGTGTGATTAGCAGCCCAAAGTGTTTGGGACTTCCTCAGGGATGGATTCACAGTGGCAAAAATGCTCAGTGGGAGAGGGATTTGGATCTAATGAAAGGAGGGTTCCAGTGTCCATTCCCTCCTGGTCCTGGGGACCGATGATGGAAGGAGGAGCAAGGTTGCTGCCTATGGCAAGAAAAGCTAGGGGCATAAACCCATATGGTTACATTTTTCCCAGAGACAAAATTCGGTCTGATAAGGAGGTTAACATCCCCTGTGGGGGATATATCTCTAATGTGGAGACCAGTGGGCATGCCGAATGTCCAAGGTGTGGGCACCCCGCATGCTAGGAATGAGGCGAGGTCATAGTTTAACATAATGTGCGGAGGACGATGGTGCTTGGCAGTTTCACGTCTTGCATCTCGGAAGAGGTGGATTTGCTCCACACCACTAGGACTTACATAATGGGTACCCTCTTCTCGTTGGTGTAGAGAGGGGACAGGAAACTCCGTGTTGGGGGGGGGGGGGGGTATCATTGAGCAAACCATCGGGGGGCCCACGTTAGCATGGCTATGCGAAGAGGCCATAGTCTTTAGCGTGCCTATGTGAAGAAGCATGAGGTAAAGCAACACAACATGAGTTATCATCCAAGGTACTTTTAAAACAAATCGTGAAAAACCAGAGGGCCACACGAGAAAAGAAATTACATAGCAGATTGTTTCACATGCAGCTTCCTTGTGAATCTCCATTGCTCGGTGTGGTAGAAGGAACTTGTGATGGGGTGTGCTTTTCGAAGTGTGGTGTCTCAACCTAAGTATAGGTTATTGGTTCATATGGGGGGAGCTTCATGATGTGGAAAGGAATTCGTGGAGCACCACCTCATGGAGAAAAGTTGCCTTGTGAATGAAGGTGTCGTGAAGCAATGTGTTTCATGATGTACAGTGACCCTGCCTTACCATGAGGATCATCTGTACATGAAGGGTGTTTCGTGAATCATAAATGCTCTACAATTACCCGGGTCCCCTTGCGGATCCCCTTCCCTCGAGGATGAAATTTGGCTCCACGAAATGCATCCCTCTCAGAAGAGGGGATCAGAACAAGACAAAGGGTGGGGGGGCACTTCGCAGAATAGAAGTACATCGCACTACTCATGGATCACATAGCAGAAGGGTGCTTCATGATTTCGGAGCTAGGAATTCAATAGTTCAGATTTTTTTTCCCCTGGACTTGGGGGAGGCTATTATTTATAGCAGAGAGGAACTGTGAAGCAGAGCTCGCTCGGCGTGAAGAGGAATTCTTTTTCTTATTGGCTTGTCGTGAACATAATATGTTTTATCAGAGTGTTACCACCTCCTTTTCTTTGCAGCAAGTCATGAACATCAAGGGCTGTCGTGGATCATTACAACCTCCTAGCTTCGCGGTGGGTGGCGAATATCAAGGGTGGTCTTGGAGCATTACCGCCTCTTTGCTTCATTGTGGGCCACCTACATCAATGGTGTTTGCAGAGTATTACCACCTCCTTGCTTCACGGAAGGTCGCGAACGTCATGGGAGGTCACCGAGCATTACCACCTCCTTGATTCATGGTGAGTCGGGAACGTCAAGGGCAGTCCCAGAGCATTACCACCTCCTTGCTACATGGCGGGACATGAACGTGAATGGTGGTCATAGAGCATTGCTGCCTCCTTGCTATGTGATGGCACAGTGCAGCCGGTTCTCCGTGAATGTGCTTTGTGAGGCAGCCATCGGTTTGGGGTCTTCTTCTCCTCCAAAAATTTTGCTGTTAACAAATCCCCCCCCCCACCCACCCTCAGACATGGAGACACAGATAAGTAAAGGGTCAAAGTATGAGGGTCAATCACCAAATACTCAGACGTTCACGAAGTTACCTCGCTAAGAGGGCTCTCCAAGATGGAAAGCGATGCTCTGGTCAGACACGCAAGGAAAAAGGATTCGGCCGAGATGCACCGCAAAGCTCTGAGGGTCCCTCTCCTATAAATAGAGGACTTGAACAGTGTTTTTCCTCTTTTCTTCTATGCTATTTTGGACATTATTACAGTAGATTCATGAAGCATCGTGTACACCATGAATTCTCTCCACGAATCGGGACATTGCATCGCAGCACACAACATGTTTTTGACCCTACTATATCGCTTCACGATCTCATGCTTGAGGGCATGGGCATGACTCCACAAATGGTCTCTTCAAACTCTCTCCGACAAATCGGCTTCACGAACTCTCTCAGCAAATGATCTTCGTTAACCAACCTGAAAATCATCCATGTTATAAAAAATAATGGATCACCAAGAAGCTATCAGGGGGTTCTTTGGATGCCGCCCAAAAAGATGAGTTGGTGAATAGTCTGGGACCATGGGAGTTATTTCGTAGCCACTCTGGCCATAGTTCATTGGTGGAGCTACTATCATAGAGCTATAAGAACTAACTGCCATGTAAGAGGCTTGCCTTTTATGACTTCAGGTTGAGGGATGACGTCTTCATCCCTGAAAAAATAGGGACGAAACAACTTACTGGTTTAGGAGCACGCCATGCCAGCTCCGATGGTTCAGGGCATCTGATCACAATGTCCGAGAGGATTTCACACCAATCAATTCTGATTGATTATACAACCACATGAATTATGTTGATAGGAAGTAATTTCAGATGGAGATGTCTCATCATCTGTACCACATGATACTAAAGGAAACAAGGAGGAACACAAGGAAGGGGTGGTCTGTGGAATGGGACCTCTGCCAGGGTGACAACTTCATAGATAATTAGGCCTGGGCCTACTGGGTAGGCACCTCGTGTGAGGAGTTTGGGTATGAGATGAGGAGAGTGTGTTTGAATTAGGTAGCATGAGCCTCTCAATTCCACATTTATTCCCCGAAACATCTAATGCAAAAGTTGTTGAGAAGATGGTCGTTGAGGACCAATACCTTCCACTTACACCATGGAGAGGTCGATAACTTCTTGTGGGATATCAACTAGATCTCAGGGGTCCCAATACTGGAGGCAATGTATGGAGAATTCCTCCCCATCTGGAGTGTGTGGGGTGATCTAGAGAAAATGCCACATCTGGAGATGGAACTGATGGAGCTTTTTCCTGGGAAGGACAAGGAGGAAGTAAAAGATGTCCACTTCAGTGGGTGGGTCAAACTATTCTTGAACTTCCTGGAAAATAGAGATTTTCTGACAAGGTCTCAGCCGTGTCCAAAGGGGTCACAAAGGGGCAAGGAAAACTTGTACTGGCAGCTTTTGGAGGATATCCAGTGGAAGATGTGGGGATTCTGTGTCAGCACCAATCAGCAACCAATAGTTTGGCAAGCGGAATTCATTGCGGCTCTGATATGTAGTTGGATCATACCCTGGAGGGATACCAACATGAGAGTACCCCCAATCAAATTTATCGTGGCATCCACATTGGCAACAAGAGGGTGGTTCAACCTTGTAATCTCGATGCACACCAAGTTGTATAAGGTTTTGTGGCATATCAATGTGCGAAAAAGGCTGCATAGGGTTTGTGGGCCATTCCACCTTGTGTATTGGTGGATAACACACATATTAGTGTGGTTTACAAATACCCAAACCCTATCTATCCTTCGGGATAGAACTTCTACCCATCAATACTAAATGCTTCCTATGAGATTTCCATCCATCCGGACCACACCTTCGGTTCTGGACCAGGTATGGAGGATGGTGTAATTCAATTTCCACCCGTTTGTGTTCTTGACGGGGGTATTTATGGATGACGGTCGAGGACAGAAGAGAATAGGGCCTATCTCTTGGCCTTTTGAGGTGGAGTCCTAGTACTGAGGGTGGACCATGATCCCATCTACGAGGATTATACCCCAAACTAATTTGGAATGAAATTCCATTGTATGCAGTGACTGACCCCACAGGTCTATCTGGTGGTGCACTATGAAGAACACCCATGTGTGATGCGGTATGAGTGGAGTATGTTCACGATGGAAGATGAGAAAATGTGGAATTATTTTCCTCTTCCGATTATCATCCTCGGGATGGTAATGGAATATTCCAAGAGCTGGGAGTTGGCTTATACATGTGAGAAGCTGAAGCAACCAGTCGTTCGGGACGGTAATGGTGAGATTTCACGACCTCGGGGCCAGGGCCGGAAGAAAGCAAGGGCATACCGTATTGGTTGGGATACAGTGGTGGTGAGGCCCACACTAGTTGAGGATGAGGAATCAGCCCTATATCTTGTAGTGGTAGCATGCCAAATGGTTCAGGTATAACAGCGCCATCAAGATGGGAGGCCACCGAGAGGATTCTGCAGGATACCTACCCAGGTTCTGGGGAAGCAACTGTGCCATTTTGACTTGGAAGAGAAATTTGTATTCTCGAAGACATGGGACATCTTGGAATTCAATAGGAAATTACTCTTCCCTACCAAGTAATGATATCACCTGAACCGTATTGGGATGGATTTTCCATGGATAGGCCCTATCCGGGATAGCTTTACTATGCCCCAGGTAGAGGTAGAGCAGTACCTGGGAGAGCTGGAGGACCTTGTGCATTATCGAGGTGCCCCTCGTCCAATGACAGATCGAGTAAATGTGATGCTCGATCTCACTACTCTCCTATAGATGTCAGTTGCCGATTTGAGAGAACTCTACCCTCTACCGGAAGAATAAGAAAATCCCTCCTGTGGAGACTAGGCATGGAGTGGGAGCCCGTTGGAGCAGGGTGAGGTTGGAAGTCAAGACTCAGATATTGAAGAGTTCGCAGAGGACCTTGGGGTAAATACCTAAAACCCACTTCTTCGAGACTTACATAGAGATCCTTACGGACACCTTCTGAATATCTAAACTATGCAGCATGGTCTTATATACAAATCTCATTCTCGTCCCTTAGTTGATGCAGAAGCGGGACCTTTAGGGTCTACGACGGCTGTCACATCTATTGCTGCATCCAGTGGGGCTAGGACACCTAATATGACCCCTCTATGTTTTTTATACCTTCTGATCATATACAGGGGGCCCTGGCTCGAGGTCCCGATGACAGCGGCCCAAGAGCGAGACCAGATATTTGATCTCTATAGGTCCCCTCTACCAATTTTATGAATTTCACCCCTAACCATATTTACTGACATCCATGTCATTTTTTGGTGCATACAGTTCATCAAATGGTGTGGGTCACCTTGGTGAGGTTGTTCGGGGCTTCTGGTATCATCCTTCCCAGGGGAATAACAGTGGTCGTGAAGGAAGAGGTCCAAACTGACCTAGCTATGGTGCTCCTGATCACTGGTGGGACCATCAACAAGGCTGAACATGAGATCATCAATGTAGGATCCATTGATGAAGATCAATCAGATCATCTAGATCCTGCCAAGACTGATCAATCACCAAAGGTGGACCTGGCTGAAGAGTTCTTGGGAGTGTTTCCCTTTTATGAGCCAGTCAATCAGGCCGACTGGGATAAGACGACCTCTACCGAATAGGATAGAAAGATAATCCATCCCCGATCGTGGAAGCAGATCAACCTCTTCATCAATGACACCCCACGCTCTATGGTTGGAAGAGATGGATAGGCATCACTCATGACTGAGTGAATTGTGTGATGGGGGAGAGGATGCCCAGCATCCTCACATGCTCGTCCGAGATCTTATGAAGGAAAAGATTCGGGAGTATGACTGTGGCCTCAGTTTGGGCTGGCAACGAAGGAAGGCAGAAAAATTAAAGAGGATCTAAGAGGATGAAGATGAGGTTCAGTGGCTGTAGAATTAGGCAGATGAGAACTCAACCTCCTTCAACGTGCAATTTGAGCTAATATTGTTATTGAAGGCCCAGCTGGTAGAAGTCAAAGTGGGCCTGAAATGAGTAGCTGAGGAGATGACTTCCATCCGAACCGATGTGGAGCGGGCCCAGATTATGGCCAATGAATTGCGCCCTCTCACTACTGAGGAGAATCTGAAGCCAAACATGTGGCAACAACTCCTAGACGCCACCAGCCAATGAGTGGAAGAGCTACTATGCTCTTTTGATGAGGTCAATCCATCCATGGGGGGAGTCGACCCCTAGGTACTGTAATGATTACAAACCCTCACATTTTCCTTCATACATTGACTGTTTGATTCATTATCATGCATGATTTCTATTTTTTATATTGGTTTATTGTATTTTTATGATATTCTTGGAGCATCCCATGATCATTTCTTAAGCTCATGTGGGTCCGGCCTGATGTGAGAAACAAGGGATGACCACCTTATCACCCCAATTCAAATGTAGGAGTGAAAACCAAGCTTCAGGCATTTGGGGTTTGAACAATCGGCCCTGATATCTAGGAGGAAATGGTAATGACCTAACTAGAGAATGATTCTCTCAGAACATCTGAATTACCGTTTTTTCATTGCGTTTTTGTTCACAAACCGTGTAACGACAGGGTCATTGGAAGAAATCCAAATAGGGGAATGGAAGGTGTGAATCATGATACCCATGATTCAGAACACTATAGGGGTGGCGTGAAAATAAAGAATAAATTCTGACCCCATTAGAAAAACTGTATCCTTATTATGTTAGCCTAGAATGGGGATAGAAAATGATGGCCGACCGCTGCCCATGTTTGAAACACGGGTCCTGACTCAAAATGTAATTCATTAGACATCCAAAACATTGGACCCGGACAATAGGCTTACCATAGGCCAATCATCCATACTATTAGGGGGTCCTCATAGACATGAAATGGGATGAGGGTCTGAATAAGGGGCACACAAAGCGTGGAATGTGGAGTGACATTTCGTTCGAACAGAATCTAACACTCTTTAAATTTCACCACATTGGTGGAAGAACATTAGAGGGGAACCTCTGTCCGATCATGGATCATTCTTAATTTTAGACATTAATTCTATAGGGAGGGATAATTATCTTCCCAATTTCAACGTGGGCATCATGAACATGTCCAGGAAAAATTAACAGTTACATGGTTACCTGCAAGGGGTTAGGCCAGGGGCTAGAAATGAGGAGGAACATGATTTATGATTCCTGGGGATGGACCCAAGGTGAAATGATGTGGTGTATCTACATATCCCATGAATTTGAGAATCAAGACATACGTAGTGCATAAAATGTGTGGTGCAATTTAATGTCTTGCGGCAAGGATGCAGAGTGGTATTAGTCTATGGTCATAGAGCTCGAACCATGGATGTTAGGAAACACAGGAGACACATGGAGGGATAATTATAAAACCTGACGTGAATGGGAACCTGGGGTTCAGACCACCATGTGTTCCCTAGGATAGTTTTAGGTAAAGGGACTAGAAATGAGAGCTATGTTGGCCCCAAGGCAAGGTGCACAGACGTCCCTACGTACCCCATGGGGATGGGGATCAAGCAACACATAGTTCTTGAGGTGTCATGGTTAGGTACTACTGCTAGGGATAATAGTGGTGTGCGGGTGTGGCCCTCGCACCGAAAAATGAGGTATTTGATAAACCTTGTTTGTACCTTAAGGGGAATTGTTTTCTTTGTGAAGTGATAGGACTAGGTTTGAAAATCCTGGCATCACCACAAGAATCAAGCCATCTACTGGAGTTAACTAATGGTATGGCATGTGACCTATACAAAACATTGTGTCCCCTTGAGTGAGGACATCATGATGCAGTTCCGTTTTCCGTCGTGAATCTAGGACTATAAAATCAATGTTTAGGGTCATATGATAGAACCAGGCATTCATTTTAACATCATGCGGCACATACGTAACACTATATTCAATTCCGCGAAATAAACCTCGGGACATGGGGCCAAAAAAGAGGTAAAAGGGTATGGGAGAGGAGAAACTAGATCCCAGTTGAGCTGGGCCAAATGACAAGATGTCCAGGTGTTCCTACGTATCCCATGAGGATGGGAATCATGCTATACATTATTTTTTTCAAAGGGGAAAAACAAAAAGCTCATAGTATAAGGTCATAGAACATGGACCATGGAGGAGCATGACTATCCAATGTAATTTTATACCTCAAAACAATCCCTAATCCTATGTGAGTTGAACTCAGTGTAGATAACAACGGTGGATAAGGTATTTTGAATAATTGAGATACATGCAAAGGGGAAATCGGTGGAGCCCCAAATGACTTCCTCATCACAACATTTTTTTCTCCTAACGTGTGGATGCACACTGAGGAATAGTAACAAGTGTTTTGAAGTTCTACATAGACATGATGAGGTGGATAAGGATGCGAATCACGTAACCTACATTTTGGCATTAATGGGTTTTGCGCAACAATAGTGGATGACTATTAACCGTGTTCTAAACACAACATCCAAATCCTATTAGCTTGAAATCGGGAAAACAAATGAGCATCACCCACTGACCATATTCGCAACATGGGACTTCTATCGATGTGTTTTTTGATACCCTCAAGGAAATTGGACCATAATGGAAGGAGAGACCTTAGGCCTAGAATCCGGGCTATTTGGGGGTACCTCCGGGTGTGAAAGCTGGTGGAAGTCCAAATGAGGGAGAACATAAAGACTGAAAAATAGATGAAAGCATGTCCGAGTAGAGTCCGATATTCAAGGTATTAAACCAGAGTGTCCATTGGCACATTGTTGAATAGTCGAGGAGGACCAAGAGGCTCATCTTGATAGTGGCCAATTTGAATAGATGCAGATAACACAAGAGGATGGAAAACACTCAAGAGTAGGAGGTAAATGGAATGGTTGTTACAACACCTGATGTGAGTGAGAGCATAATCCCATAACACACCATATACTCTTCTCTGGAGGAATGCGGGACAAGGGGCCAAGATGGGCCAGGACCAGAAGACAACATATTCTGGTGGTCCTATGTATCCCTTGAGGATGGGAATAAAGCCTTCTTAGTACTAGAATTGCAGATAGGGGTAAGATACCCTAGTGAGGGGGGTTTTATGGCATAGCAATTAACCTGATGTTAATGAGGACATAAACCCATACCACACCATACAACCCTAAATAGGATCTTGGGCCAGGGGCAAAAAATGGACAAGGGGTGGGAGACTGGGCCTCGGTCGAAAAGGCCTGACCAGTTTGTAGTTTAACGTCTTGTAGTGAGGATGGAGATAAGATTAAGATTCCCCGCACAAGGTAGGTGTAGGGAATGGGAGATAACCTGATTTTAATGAGGACATAATCCCACACCACGCCATACACTCTGGGAAAGAACCTAGGGCAGGGCCCGAGAAGGCCATGGTGCCTGAGGCTGGGCCTCAGATGCATTGGCCCGACCAGTTTTCAGTTTAATGTCTTGCAGTGAGGACAAAGAGTGGATAAGGTATCTCATCCAGGAAAGTGTACATCACAACGAGTATACCGACGTGAATGAGGAGATAATCCCATATCACACCATACAATCCCATAATAGAGAACCAGGGTTGGGGCCCTGAAAAGGCCATGGGGCCTAATGCTAGGCCTAGGATGGAAATAGAATATGTCCTCTTGTATGGTTACTGCCTCATCACAGCTCTTAAGACCACCCGAGCATTTCGTGGTGTGGGATCCATGGAGCCGTTCTCAGCTCCCCCCGTCATATGGGGGATCAAAAGCTATCTTTTACCAAAGGGAGTTCATCACTTGGAGATACAACGGTGCATAATGAACCACTATGCTCAATTTTTATGACATCTTTCGTTTTTTCCAACATAGAATGACAACATTTGACCACGTTGGAAACACAACATCCCTATGTTGACCTAATATGGGAAAAAAATGAGCATCGACCAGTGACCAATATTGCAACACATGACTTGTATCGGCTTGTTTCTCGACATCCATGAGGGAATTGGCCCGAAGTGGTAAGAGAGCCCTTAGGCCTAGCATCCATACCATTCTAGGGACCTCCTAGATGGGGGAGATGATGCAGTCCCAATCATAGGAGTGGGTGAAGCGTAGATGTACCAATCTATGAATGAAGCGAACATCTTCCAGGAGTGAGACATATAGACGAATTGAGATTAGATCATCATGAATTGGGGAAAAAGTATGCCCCCACCATATTTCTTGACCAAAGGGGATGATTTTTCCGTTTGTGTTGGCCCAATAGACAAACATTCTGGGCGTTCCTACATATCCCATGAGGATGAGAATCTAGTCATATGTAGTTCTTGAAGGCCATGCAGTTTAACATCATGTAGAGAAGACGTGGGAGGATAGAAGAATAGGGAATGGGCACATGGTGTGATAATTATAATCTTGGTTTGAGTTGGGATACAAAAGCATACACTATATCATGCTATGATCCCCCAAGAGAAGTATACCCAGGGGGAAATAGTAAAATAGAAGAATCTAGGGGTTGTGCTCAAGATGAAATGCTTTAGCATTCCAACGTATCCCATGCAGATGGGAATCATGCCATATGTAGTTATAAGGGCGCAATATAACGTCTTGTAGGACGATGCACAGTTTAACGTCATCCAAGACGTCTTACAGATTATAGTCATGAAAGACCAAACAACTTCATGGTCATGCTGGATAGAACAATTTTGGGTCATGTTGAACCAAACTGTGTAGGGTCATGCTGGACCAGCATGAAGTTTAGCGTAATGTGGGACCATCTAGTTTAAGGTCATGCAGGACCAGTACATGCATAAAAAATATTTCTTGGGGGAATTATGAGTCGTTGTTTGATAGGACCATAGGGCATTTGGGAGATTGTACGACCAACTCCTCTTATTCTGAACAATCATATTATGCAAAATGATAGAGAGGGTATTGTTGAACGCCACAATCTGTCCATTTTCCTATGCGTGGTAGCAGGAGGTATGGTTCAAACAGATTTTGTATGTGGCATAAAACATTATAAACCCAACTGAATGGAAGTTAGTGAAATTTTAATTAAGGATTGATTGAGGGTCTCCAAAACGTTAGATGATATTGGAGCTCATGAAGTTGACGATAGAATGGGGCCTTGACCACCTTGAGTGGAACTACCTCTGCCCACTTGGAAAAGAAATCTGTGGCGGTCAGGATGAAACTGCATTGTTGTGCTGTCACCGGTGGATATGATCCCACAACATCAAGTCCCCACACCACAAAATGTCAAGAATACTTGTTGGATTGGAGTGGTCTTGGCGGCCGATGCATGATGTTAGAATGAATTTGGCACACATGACATTTATTGGATAACTCGATACAATCATGGATCATGGAGGGCCAAATATTCCCCAGTCTTTGTATTTGATGGGACAACGTTAGCATAGCCTGGTGAGCACCAATGGAACTGGCGTAAACATCCTGCATGACCTATGAATCCTTGACTCCTTGGATGAAATAGAGGATAACACCATCAATATTTCATTTTTAGAGGATCTGATCTAGACTATGACAACTCTAGACGGTAAACTGCAGATTGCAACATTGGATTCACTCGTGAACATCCTAATCATCCAGGAGGTATACATTATAGAGATATTCAATAAAAGGTTCTCTCTAGTCAAGGGTCGCTTCCACCACTGCATCTAATGAACCTGGGGGACCTAATGTGGAGGATTCGGTGGTGAGATGGCTTACTCGTAATCCATAATCATCATATGAGGTAAGGGGAGAAACTAATCTCTGATGTGCCACATGTATGATTAGATCATCTTGCTCGAGTTCAACAAGTGATGTAGTCAGTCCAACTAGGGTATCAGCTCAATCGTTATGAGATTGAGGGACATGAGTAACTTCTGATCTAAATGGGAACTAGGCCATTAGCTGGAGGGTGCTCCCCAACAATGGTACGAGCATTTCCTTTTGGACAATGTAGTCATTATTTATTAGCATGCTGACTAGTTCAGAATCCCCTTTCATAAGAAAATGGGGTACATCGATCTCAAGGGTCAGCATGAGGCTAGTGATAAGAGCCTGATCCTCTACGTCATTGTTGGTGCAGCCTTTGGACAATAGGATTGAATATGACAGAATAACTAATGCAGGGGTAAAAAAGACAATACACTGGCCTACTCTATTGGGTATGGGATCATTGATCCTCCTACCGGTGGGGATCTAGGAGGCACCATCAAAATGCATCTGCCAACATGGGATGACTGGACTTACTAAGATTATTGCGTCATTGGGAAAATCCAGGTCCCGGGGCTGGTCCACATGGGTTGGATGGGTAGTTAGAAAATATTCCAAAGCATATCCCTTGATAACTTTCTGAAGGACAAACCATATGTCGAACTGCTGGAGGATTACTACCCACCAAGATAGTCGGCTTTTCAATATGGGTCGGTTTAGAATGTTCTTCAGTTGGTCTACTAGAGACCCCATCTATACCTCATGGTGCTGCAGGTAATGTCACAACTTTTGTACTATGAATACCAGTGCAAGGAAGTTATTTTAGATAGGGTAGTATCTGTTCTCTGTGTCGAGGAGCATGCAGTTGAGGTTGTAGAGACTTTTTTCCATCCACTCATTGTTATTTTGAATGAGAAGAGCACCAAGAGATCATTCTAGGGCAGTCACGTACAAGATCAGTCATTTTCCGGGGATGAGTGGCATCAAGATAGGAGACTAGAGCAGATACTGTTTAATTGACTCGAACGTAGTCTGCCACACTTTTTCCCATTCATAGGCAGATCCTTTCTTCATGAGCTGGGAAATGGGAATACACATGCCGTCTAGATTCACAATGAATCAGCGTATGTAAACAATGTGTCCTTGGAAACCTCGATGCTCCCGAATATTTCCTAATGGAGGAATCTTTTTGATTGCCTTGATCTTTTCTGGGTCAATCTTGATACCCCGATACCTGACAAAAAAGCCAAGAAACTTCCCAAATGTGACCACGAAGGCATATTTCAATGGGTTCATCTTCAAGGGGAATGAATGGAGGAATCAAAACACATTATCGAGGTCCCTAAGAAGGTCCTGGTGAAGGTGAGATTTGACCACAAGATCATACACATATAATTACTCTAATGTACCGAGGAATAGCCTGAATATGTGATGCATGGCCTGTAGATATGTGGAACCTGTATTATTCTTGCCGAAGGGAATAACCTGGTAATAAAAAGTACCTTGGGGAATACTGAATTGTGAGGACTATTCATCCTCCGGGGACATGTGGATTTGATTATATCCAGATTACCCATTCATGAAGGAGAGGGATTGGAACCCTTCCATAGCATCAATTAACAATTCTGTAAAAAGAAAAAGAAAATCATCCTTCGGATAGGGACGATTGAGATCTCAGATGTCGATGAAGACTATGATCTGTCAATTCTTCTTCCTAACTGTAATAGTGTTGGATAGACACTTGGGTTACTGTACAAACTTGATGAAGTTGGATTTGATGATCTTGTCATCTTCGGTCTCAACCATGGCACCATGACAACGGTGAAACTTCCTGGGAGGCTTCTTGAACTAGTGATGATTTGTCGGGAGACTTAGGCGGTGGAAGGATACATGAGAATCTAGTCCTATCCCCTTGTCCAAACTCCAGGAAAACACATCCTGATACTGTTTCAACAAATCTACATACTGTTTCTACTATTCGAGGGACAAGGCGGCGCTGATCAATGTGATTCTCAGATCTGCCTCGCTACCAATGTTCACCGCTACCAGTTCATCTACCGTATTGGAGATGCCTTCATCAAAAAAGAGGTGACCATCCTCTAGATCCTCTTATTTGCTTGTGGATGAAGGATTCCCACTAGGAGAAGCTTCCTCTGGGTCAACAGATCCTGATGGATGTCTGGTACCAACCTGGACTGTAGTGGACATCATATTAAGAGATTCACATGCCGCTGAGACAATAGTGATGAAGGCAGTCATTCTGATCACATCTGGGCATCAGCCTAAGGGGCCACAGTTGATGATATCAAAGCAATAGAGGCACATCGGATTGTGCCAGTTTATGTTTGGCTAGAAAAACAGACACATATGTCATATTGTTGTTGCCATTGGGTGGACATCCTGATATCGTACAGGGGGAGGAGGCTCCGGAATCACCTAAACCAGGTTTTTGTATGATTACGAGTCGATTTTCAATCTTCGCTTGGACTTGGGAATATGAATTGCACGTGTACCAGAGAAAATAAAAAATTACCCCATTTCGGGGGTTGTAGCCTCCAATAGATGGATCAGGAAGACGTAGGCATCATCCAGACCTTCCCATGGGTCATTTGAGACTGTGACGGGTTCATCCTCTGTTGCCTGAATCTTCTTATCCTTGCTCTTGTAATATTACACAGCCAGGTAGCAGGATTCACAAGAGGCTAAAGGAAATACATCACCTTGGCGTATTCCAACTCTAACATTAAGGGAGAACTTGAGGAACTAGTGATACGATTAGGGACCGTCGCATGTAGGATGAACCATGGTCGGCCCATCGATGCATTGTATGTGGTATCTTGAGAGATAACGATAAACTCGGTACCGGAAACATGGCCACCAAACAGGGTCTTCAAATACATCATACAGACCAGGGCCTGCTCTATCCTTTCATATCCCAGGATCATTAAATCGAAGGGAGTACAGTTATCTTTGGATAACCATAGATTTCGTATTGTCGGTATTGGGATAAGGTTGATCTCAGATCCAAAGTCAACAAGACCGCATGAAACCTCCATGCCATTAAATTTGATAGTGTTGTATAGTGGAAGGATGTTCTTCTATACGATAGAGCATTCATATTATCTATGGAATGAAATGATGGTATGGAATTCAGCATTCTCAACTATTTCAGCATGAAATTCTTCTATAGATTCTACCTCCATATTAAACTGGAGGGGGATACTTAAAGCTTCAGCAAGGTCCTCATGCATATCTGATGACAAGAAATGAGTTTCAAGGAATAAAATCCACACTGGTATGTCAGTAATGTACTTGAGGAAGTCATACTTCTGCGCTAGGTGATATCTTCTACTTATAGGCAGCCGCAATGTGACAGGATGCAAAGAGGGCCCAGCCGGATGGACCGGCAGCTGGCAGGTGTTGGGCATGTCCTGTTTTTCACCAGTCAAAGCCAGAAGAGTAGTTGATAAATGAGTACTGGATGACTAAGATCTACCTTTAGTAGGGTGAGGCTGGTCCGGGCCTGGTCGAGGTAGTTCTGCCAGATCTAATAGCATAAAGGGTGCTGGAGGCGGGCCCGACGACATCAGATGAAGAGGCTACACGTGCTGAGTTTTGTGTTGGAATTACTTCCTGGTCTTATTGGCTTGCACTTCTTGGCATGAGATTCCAACTGATGTGCCCCAATAACCCATATGGTCATAGATCTGTTGATGTTGATGTCGGCTGGGGATGTTGGTGAGGTTCACTTGGCACTCCCCATCGTCGTGAGTCATATAGGGGTTTATCAACTCCATAGTATTAAGTTAATCATACCCTTGACTATCACATGAATAGTCATACACTACTGGATGGATTCTTAGAGGAATCCCCATCATAGGGGGCATGAAGTCTCCAAGAGTGCGGGATGATGATGGAATTGGTTGGGCGCATTTCATTCCCTAGCGCTGCAGATGCTTTATTTTTTAGGAAGAGGCCAACTAATATGATGATGCAGAAGTGGTGGTTGTGGCTTTTGATGTCTCTGGATTATTTAGGCATGCTTGAATGATGCCATGGGAATGAGTAACTATCACTACTGCTGTTTAGCCTTACAAAGACACCCACCACTTGTGTCGTGGCTGGGGCCAGCCTGACTATGTTGTTATCGACTTTGTCTTGAAGCTAGTCTTTGAAAAAAATAGCATTGGTTGAGGGTTTTCCCTAGAATCTGATGATAGGGGTAGTAGTCGGGGCGATTAGTGAGATTTTCCTCTTCCGGACATCTGTACTCAGGAAAACGTAAAATTCCATGCTCAAAGTCACTTCTGAAGTCGCCGGGATCTGGATTCTCATTGAGCAAGTAGGTCTGGTTATTTCTGTCTGGAAAGGGGGCCCTTGGGGCCTGGCCCTGACGAGGAGCTACAAGGGCCTGTTGAGGAGGCAGATCCTGGTTTCCATGCTTGGGCAGTGGCAGCACATTCAGTGGAGGTGCTTGCCAATTTAGAGGTGGATTCTAGTAAGGTGGAAGAGGACAACATCTGTGAGGTTGTAGGGATAGTTCCACTTGTAGTAACTCCAACTGTCTGGGGGCTTCAATTTGTGCCACCTCAGTTGGATCATCTCTTGAAACCCTGCTTGATGGAAACACAAGGGGCAACAAACGTGCTTGGCTTGCCTGTATCTGGGCTTCCTCCTTGTGATGGGCCTTATCGGAGATGTCTTAGAACTCTCCAGGGTAGTTCTGGGTGATTAGAGAAGGAAACAATTCGGTCTTGATGTTTCATACACACATATTCAGTAATTGTTCCTAAGTCAGTGGCATGTCATGGAAGTACGTGAGCCCCTTCCACCAAGCGATAATGTATGTGACTCACTCATCAGGCCTTTGCATTCACTTGAAGAGGACTATGATGCTGGTTTTTCGGGCGGTAGATCTGAAATATTAGAGGAATTGCCTACGAAGGTCCTCCCATCTAGTTTTGGATCCGACAGGGAAATGGTTGTGCTAGAAAAATGTCGTCCCCTCTAATGTCTGAACAAACAGCAGAGCATTATAGCCTCTTACTGCACTGGTGTTCTTAACATGGCCCCAAACTTTGAGTTGAATTTAGAAAGGTGTTGATGCGGGTCCCATGTCCTGTTAATGGGGTAAATGTGGGATTCCTGAACCTAGAGGTGTCGACATATCATCAACCCACACCGGATATGGATTACCATCAGGTGGGAGCGCCACATGTTGTGTTTCTAATGCCTCTAGGCTAGATATGAGCGCCACCATAGGTTCATCATGGTAGGGTTCCTTGTCTTGACTGGTATCCCATACTACCATTGTGTTTGTGGGTTCTTCAACACAGTAAACAAGTTCAGTGGGTCGTGGAGCGGAAGATGGAGCAACTTGCTGGGTAGTTGGGGGAAGCCGAGGTAGATTCCTTGGATTTCCACGTTGTTCAAGAGGGTTTGGGGAGACATACCACACCCTCTTGTCGTGAGCTCTAGATTTAGCCCTATTTTTGAGGGTTCCATGATCAGGGATGCATGGGGAAGATTACTGAGTGGATGATATTACTAACCCTGCTGTACTCGCCTTGGATTACCGTAGTCGGGCCATCGCTCTGTAGTGCATTCAACCAGGAGTTTGTAGACCAACTTCTTCTGTTCAGGAAGTTTTTTTCACAACATGGCCTTCATGGATTCCTCCTTCATCTTCTACACTAAGGCGGATAGGTCAGAGTGTTTGGTAGCTGTGACATGCTCTTTTCCGTTACTCAAATTCCTGCTGAGTGCTAATTCCTCGGTAGGCATAGGGAGACCATGTAGGTTCCTCTACATACGATTAATCCTCCCCGATGGATCCAAAAATTGTGGAACATCATCAGAGGGTAAGTCTCCATCCAGAAGCTCCATATTGTCCTCCTCATACACTAGGTAGACCATATTTATCGTGACCGTTCTAGGGGGAATATCCTTGATATCGCTGAGCAGGTAGGGCTGTCATCAGATAGGAGTAAAGAGGATGGTTGCATACTGGCCCCAGCCACTGATTTTCACATGGGGGTAGCCTCCTTGATAATTTTTCAGAGTATCTTGATACTCTAAATGTATTTATGCTGAAGGGCCTCATTGGGACCTCGAGACTTGGGGCGTTGGGCTATTAGGAGCGCAACCCGGTCAAACCGATGGCATTGATCGCTGATGTATTCAAAAAGAATTTGGATCCTTGGATAAACAACACTCTGATGAAGATGAATGAAATGGGTCAACCAGTGGGTGTAGTAGAAACACTCAACTTCTTCCAGAGTGACAAATTGTGGTATGCAGAAATTAGGCGCCTCCATGGGGAAAAAAATCTCGGGGAAGTGGTCCACTGCACAGATTTTTCAGAAGCTCCTGGGCTGAAATTCAGGGTCTGACCCTTGATTTCCCCACTCATCAACTGGAAGTCGTTAGGGAACTGGTAGCAGTTCTGAGGAAGACTGCTGGGATGGCAGGCTGGACAGTGGAGAGTATGTTGAATGGGACGTCATGCCGCCATATCGTGGGACTTCTTCTGAAGAGTGTAGCGACTTGGCCACTATGTCGTGATAGGATAGGCTGACGGCCACATTTCCCAGCTCAGGGTCCAGGGTTATTGGTGATAGGACACGATGCTGCTCATCTACCTTTGGTCCCCAGAATAGCTATCTGTGATCTCTTGTGGATGTAGAGAGTGCATCTGGTGACAATGGTGGTGATGTCATGACCATAACCCGTGGGGTCTCTAGATTTTCATCCTATGGGATATACAAGCGAAGAGAGTTAGTAATCCTATGGACCTCACATTTCAAGAGGACTTGTTTGATGCGCCTTGTTCCTGCCCCGACCTTTGACTCAGATGAGCGAGGGGAGGGTTCCAGAGTTGAGACATACTCTACTTCAGAGTCTGAGAAGCAGACTAGTTTGATCTGCATCCAACCTTCTAATAATTTTTCTTATGGCGGTGATGGACCGCCTTCCTTCCCCTGGGTGGTTCCTCGGGACATGGCTGATTTCTAAAGCAGGGTCCTTCGACCGCACTGGTGTCGGGGTGGATAGGGTTTCCACCCAAGAATGCCAGGGAACGAGGAGCACCAGGAAAATGTCAAATGGGATCATGGGGATGACCTCAATGGGTAGCACTGGAGCAGGAATGACCTCTGATGGAATTTGAAAAATCAAGGGGGGGACCTCCATGCTAGTTTTCCCGGGTGACCATAGAGAGAGGAGGGTCCTTGTACTAGTCAAACTGAGTACGGTGAGGAACTTCATGTTGGGTTCTAGTGAGGCATGGCTGGCCTTCACCCCTCTTGTTGCTGAGGTGAGGGGGAGCTTCACTAGTTACAGAGAGGACATAGGTAGGTTCCCCCCATTGGAGAGAGACTATATTAGCAATGTACCTACATCGACGGTTGGGGGTAGGAGGAATGACTCCATACCCATTGTAATGGGAATGATAGAGGCTTTAGTACTGAGTATCACTGTCACGGGGTATACCTTCATTCCGAGAGGGGTTGGTACGGGGCGGACCTCCATGCCGAGCTCCGAAGCGGGGAAGGCCCACACTTTTTGTGGTAGTGGTATATGGGGGTGACCTCCGTATGGGGTGTCATCACTGCAGGTTGGTTCGTGGGACCACTGCCAATTCCTACAACAAGGAGAGTCAACACATCATGCTCGTGGGGTGGTTGGGGCCTCGATCATAGTCACGCGTACAAGTTTCATATCTTAGTGTAAGAATATAACTGATGATATTTGTCAGCTGTGGCTCGGGCCAAAAAAGCTGCCAACGTTGACACCCCTTGGTGGGTGTCCTCCACATGCACCTAACACGAGCATCAGGTCAGTCGAATTCGGGATATTTGTGTAGGTGCGTAGCTTACCTGCTCCTATTTCAGCAAGGCCAGGTGGCGGTGCTGACGCAGATGATTGGGAGCTCTTGCTGGGAGCCCCTGGATTGGGACTCTAACAGGGCTGGTCCAGATGTCACCTACCTCATCAGCATAATGCAGAGAGTCTTCAAGGTGCTCTAGGGACAGGCTCATGAAGAGGTTGTATATCGGGTTGGGAAGTAATGGATTTATGTGTGGCCATCAGCGGCAGCATTGGCTATGAGGCATGGATGCATCGATATCCAGGTGGGCCATATCCCGGTTCGAGATTATACACTCCTCCTTGAAATGACACATGTGGTCATTGATTACCCTGTGTTGAATTACCTTAGATAGGGAGAGGGGCTGTGGGTTTCCCTTGGTCATAGATGTAGAGGCCATCATGGGAGAGGTGAAGTTGCGTGGAACAACCATGTTGGTGTTGCCCCTAACCCGGCGTATATGGGTAGGCGGTGATTGTGCCCCAAGTGGAACAACATGATTTCTGAGAAGCAGGGAGATGAACTCATCAGTGCTGAAAGAAAAAGGATCAACAACCAATTCCCCAGTGCCATCCCATCTCCCATGATCTGTAAGAGGGATCCATGCTGACAACAGCACAGAAAAAGATGTCCAACGTTCTACTGCCCCAACATCTGGTGAGTTTCAAGCCAGGTCCGCTATTTTCTTTGCGTGACCCAGCACCGGTTAGCTGAATCTGGTGAGACGTCAATCCATTGATTCCTCCAGTGATAATAATCTTCATATTTATGAGAAGATATTCATGTCGGGTTCACTATTAATGTTTATAATGTTTTTTCTAGGGAACACACGTCCATATTTTTCAGGAATGAGGGAGCGTGATTTTTTTGCCCCGCATTTCCGCTTTTCGAAGGTGGGTAGCATCTGATCCTTATTCAGTGAAGTCTGCTCCGTGATCTAAACAAGATGATGGGATGTTGGTTCTTCCTTCCATGGATTTCTACACAAAACATGTCACCTTGTCCAGGTCTCCCTCATATATTTAATACGTTTTTCGTGAAACTCATCATAGATAAATATCTTCATGGACACCAGTTAATTAGACTTCTTCTATCGGGACATTCTGAGGTTTCCGGTCTGGGCTGCAACTTTCGATCAGGAGAGTCGTCACGTTGGGCATCACTGACGTGTCTGGACACTGGGGGATTGGCATGTTTATCTTAGACCCCTTATTATAGTGCTTTGTGAGGGAATAGAAGCCTGAGGAATCTCATATAGAATGCAGGGAGTCATATTCCATGGGCATTTATCTGAGAATTTCCTCATCTTCCCATGTTTAAGAATGGGTATGCCGAAATATTGATGTTCATAGAAGACGAATCAGACTTATTAGATCACTGACTAGAGTGGATGAGATGGGTTCAATCCCCCAGAGGGAACACTGATATTGTGGCCAACATGTGTGTGGCTTCACGAGTGCTATTGTGGGGAATGGGATATGAGGCGGCATGATCACAATGGGATAAGGCGACCCAGGAAAGAATCAGGATGGGTGATGGAGAATTTGAATGAAGTTGGTGTTGAATGGTATGGAACCTCCATGAGTATGACGGTTGTTTTGGGCATGATCCTTGAAGGGATTACTATGTATCCTTGTGGTAGGGAATGAATGTCCATGTAGTTCATCTGATGATAGCTTACTATTGATTGGGGTTCAACAGCTTGCCGCTAGGTGTGGGTGTTAATGGCTTACCGCATGATGGGGTCCCCAATTTAATGTCATGTAGGACCGGGGAAAATTGATGTGAAGGGGATCTGAACTACTGGGTTTTAGTCTTGATCCTCATGGAGGCATCCAACGTAATTTACTTTATCATGGATCGAAGACCTCATAGTTCAGGTGGTGGAATTTGGGGATTACACTCTAAGGCCGCCAACGTGTCGGCAAACCGACATATAGGTGGACCTAGGGTGCAATGGATATTGGGCCTGAACTTCATGGAGGCTTCCTACATACCTTGACATGGTATGCATCATATTCCTCTTAGTTTGGATAAGGCATTTGGGACTTATACTCTGAGGCAGCCCAATGAGTTGGTGACCTGACATGAAGATGGTCCGAAAGACAAGTGTTGGGTTTGAACCGCGTGGAGGCTTCTTACATACCATGCCAGGGCAAGGATCAAATACCATGTAGTTAAGGTGGGTGGGACCGATGTGAAGGTTGACCTAGGGTCTGATGGGTTGCAGGAATAATCCTCACAGAGGCTTCCTTCGTACCCTGCCTTGGCAAGGATCAAAGTCCTCATTGTTCAGAAGGGTGTGTGGTGAACTGAGATGAAGGTGGTCGGAATTACTCGGTGTTGGGCTTGATCCTCGCGGAGGCTTCCTACATACCCTGCCTTGGAAAGGATCATAGAACACGTAGTTCAGGTGGTGTATTTTTGGGCTTACATGCTAAGGCAGCCCAGGGTGTCAGTGAAACAATGTGGAGGAGGACCTGGGGTCCAATGGTTATTGGGCATGATCCTTATGGATGCATCCTATGTACCATGCCTTGACACGGATCAAAGACCTTGTACATTGGATGGGTTTGTGGTTAACCGATGTGAAGGTGGTTGGAATGACTAGGTGTTGGGCTTGAACCTCGTTGAGGCTTCCTACGTACCATTCTTTGGCAAGGATCAAAGAACACATAGTTCATGTGGTGTTATTTGGGGCTTACGTGCTGAGGCATCCCAATGAATATGTCATGTTCGATGCTCACTCTAAACCCATGTGAGTCATCCTCAGTGTGATAAACAAGAGTTAGTAGTGTCCTGATGATCAGGTCATGAACGGTGCGTCCGTGGGAAGTGGAGTGGGGTTTACACTTGAATAGTGGCCCGAAGTGGTTGAGACATACTTCGGGATGGAGGCCCAGTGGAAACAAAGCCCAACAGGAAAGGGATTTGGTACAGAAGAAAGGAGGGGTTCAGTGTCTAATCCCACTGGTCCTGGTGACTGAAGAAGAAAGGAGGACCAGGAAGGCTGCCTCCAGCAAGAAAAGCTATGGGCTTACACCAATATGGTTGACCTTTCCCCACGGACAAACACCACTCCGATACGGAGGATATCATCCCCTGTGGGAGAATATCTCCCTCTCGTGGAGACTACTGGGTGCGCAGAATGTCCAAGGTGGTGGCACCCCCAGGTGTGATACATGAGGTGAGGTCATAGTTTAACGTCATTAGCTGAGGACGATGGTGCTTGGCAGTTTAACGTCTGGCAGCTCGAATGAGCTGGGTTTTCTCCGCACCCCAAGGACTTACATAACCGGCACCCACTGCTCCTTGGTGCATATATGGGACAAGAAATGACGTTGTGATGGGGTGTCATGGAGTAAACCATTTGGGGTCCACATTATCATGGCTACGAAAAAAAAGAAATAGTTGATAGCATGCCTGTATGAAGAACAAATAGGTGAACAATGCAATGGGAAGTATCATCCATGGGACTTTGAAATCACATCGTGAAAACCTGGAGGGCTGCACGGGAATATGAATTGAAAAGAAGAGGGGTTCATAGGTAGGGGACTTGTGAAGATCTGTTTCCCTATGTGGTTCAGGGAACTTACAAATGGATGTGCTTTGTGATGTGTGGTGCCTCAGCCTAAGCATAGAGAAGAGGTGCGTATGGGAGGTTCTTTGCAAAGTCGAAAGTCATTCGCGGAGCATTGCCTCATGGATCAAAGGTTCCTCATGAAGAAAGGTGTTGTGAAGCAATGTGATTCACAAAGTATAGTGAACCTAACTTTTCATGTGTGTCATGTGAATATGAAAGGTGTTTCTTGAAGCATAAACACTCCACGACAACCCGGTTCCCCTTGGGGATCCCCTTCCATAGCGGAGTCCCTTAGGATCTATGAAATGCATCCCTCTTAGAAGATGGTATCAAAACGAGATAAAGGGGGGTCACTTCGTAGAGTATAAGTACCTCACATAGCTCATGGTTCATAGAGCAGAATGGTTCTTTGAGATTCGGGAGCTAGGAACCTGAATGGTCAGATTGTCTGTCCCCTGCACTTGGGGGGAGGCTGATATTATAGGGGAGAGGTGCCACGAAGAAATTCTTGCTCGGTGCGAAGAAGAATTCGTTTGATCTGTGGTGCATCACAAATTTCAATTGAGTTCGAGGATCATTAATTCCTCCTTGATTCTCGGCGGGTCACAAATGTCAAGGGTGTCCGCGGAGCATTACTGCCTCCTTTCTTCGCAGCGGGCCGCGAAGGTCAAGGGTGGTCGTGGAGCATTACCGCCTCCTTGCTTCGAGGTGTGTCATGAACATCAAGGGAAGAC
Organism: Viscum album; assembly: GCA_963277665.1. Classification (NCBI taxonomy): domain Eukaryota; kingdom Viridiplantae; phylum Streptophyta; class Magnoliopsida; order Santalales; family Viscaceae; genus Viscum; species Viscum album. The sequence continues at coordinate 555,084,876 of OY728146.1, forward strand.
GCATATCTTTACAGTCTCCTTGCTATGGGGTGGGTCTCGAATGGCATGGGAGGGCATGGAGCATTACCCCTACCAATCTTTACAGTGGGTCATGAATGTCAAGGGTGGTCGTGGAGCGTTACCGCCTCCTTTCTTTGTGGCGGGGCAGTGCGGTCAGTTCTCCATGAATGGGCGTCACGAGGTAGCCATAAGATTGGTGTGTTCCTATACCCCCCCCACATTTTGGCATCAACAATAATATTATATATAATTTCATTAGCACTACCCTTTATACATTCAAAATATGGAATGAAGGAGTCATATCACTTTGAGGGAGCGGTAGTCCGCACTTCCTCAAATGAGATTACCATACTTACCGACTATGGTATCCATAAAGTTATTATATAAATGAAAAATAAATAAGCATAGAAATAATTAAAATATATTATATATAATATATAAATATAGTTCCATTGTAATGGACACCATGATAGGCCGTTGGAGATATTTAAACAATCATTGTTTCGGGAGGACATAGTTCCCCACCCACAAAAATAGTATGTTCTTTACCCATTAGATGAAGTTGTGAGTAACTGTACTTCTAATAATTCTCATAAAAACAACCTAATATATTTATTATAATATTTTTATTATAAAATAATGAAATAAAAATAGTTTAGGGGGTTGGATAAGTAAGATAAAACAAAATATAAAAAATAATTTAAGCGATTCAGCTAACTTTAATTCGGGTAACTCCCTTTGGTTTTAACCAAAATGACTTTATAAAGTTCCTTATGAATATGTTAAGGATTATATGAGGTGTAGAATGATGTAGGGATCTTAATTGGGTAGAGGATGGATGATCCAAGGGGCTTGGGTGATGTGAGGAATGGGTTAGAGGTGACGGGATATTTATAAGGTGAAGGAAGGCCTCTTTTGGAAAGAGATAAATTATAATTTTATTATATAATGATTTCCAGTTTCTAAAGGTATATATCTAATTAATGACGAATATGAGATAACTCATGGTCTAAATAAAATCATAAAATAGTAATTGGATAGGTTTTTGATATTATTTTAATCTTTATACTTTTATTTATTTAAATTATTTATTATTCAGGTAAACACTGCATCATTATTGTGTCATACATAATTTATTTTATTTTATGTCCAAGAATAATAAAACAAATACCTTAATGTAGTTAATTTTTTATTTTTCCGATGAATATTTATAGTTGAAAATATAACATATACATACCTATGTAAAAATTAATTTTCTAAAAGACATTTTTTATGTCATTTTTTCCGTTAATTTAAATTAATTAATATAATGTGTCATTATAACTCTCAAGTGGATCCATGGGGTCCCAAAATAGACCCAAGTATTATCATGGTCAGCAATGAATCTTCCAATAAGGATAAGAAAATTTTTAATGGAATTTTTATTATTATAATATTCTTTCTTATCTAGAATTAACCTATTTAGATTTTACCGCGGTAAATAAAAGTCAAAAGTTACTATTCACGAAATATTATTTTCATCATATTGAACCTAAATTTACTTACTAATGAATACCATGTATGCTGGATTTCTAAAATTAAATTCAAAAAAGTGGTAAAATTTCATTTAAATTTTAATGTCATTTTTTAGCTACTACTAAGTGTTTTCAATATTTATCTAAAATTGATGTTTTTCAAAAAAAATACCAAATATTAAGCCTTTTCAATAATTTATATTACAAATTCAAAAATGAGGTCTATTTTATCAAATTTAAAACATAGAATTCAGATAAATTAATTTAATATTAATTGGCATTGTCAAAACAAATAACTTATTTTTAAGAATCAATATCTATCAAAAGATTTACAGTTGTTTATATCGAATTTGAAAGTAAAATTAATTCTAATGTCCAGTGTTGGATTAAATGGTAAAAATATAATCTAATTAAAATTTAAAACAAATTAAAAATAATAATCTATCCATTTAAATAAATTATATTAAAAATAATAATCTATTCATTAAACAAAGAATTTTATCAGAAAAATACCAAAAATATTCCCAAAGTAAAATTTGATGTACAAATTCTAAATAAGAATTTAATTTTGTCAATTAGAACTTATAAAAGAGAGAAAAATAGTATTTAAGATAGTTCTCCATTAAAAGGTCGTAAATAAACTATTTAAATTAAATTATTATTCAATGTAGATTCGTTCTAATTTTAAGCAACAAATTTTTTTTATATTAATGTAATAACATTTAGCAAACATTTATAATCATATTGTTGTTAGTTATGTTCATTCCTACCAATAAAACAACAAGGGATGAACTACCATATAGAATAATAATATTATATTGTTAGTGTGCAATGTATGATTTCAAAGAAACTCGTTGTTGCGTATTAGTTAACCCATCAGACATGGAATCCCATTTAAAGTAAAATTAATATTTAGTTCACAAATATTAAAAATTATGAAAATGTCATATTTCATTATTTACATGTGATTTTAGACAGGTGGTTTTAATTAATAATGATTGAGAGACAGTAGTGTTTATTGGTGAGGGAGACCTTCAGATGGATAAAAGGTGTGTTCCATCATTGTATTCCTCGATGATTATCCTGACGTTGAGCTCATCGGAGGATCAGCAGTCAGAATTTTCTAGGGTTGTATAATAGTACCCTGATTTGGTTCATGAAGAGGTTGCAGCATTGACCTCTTAATGGGTGTCAATTTTGGGATTCTGTTACAGCCAGGCGTGTCTCTTATATTGATATCTTCCTTTAGTATGGTGGATTATGAGTTGCAAGAGCGACATAAAATTCTTTAAGTTTTTTTCAAGTGTGGTTTTGTGTTGCGAAACATTTCACCATGGGTTGAACCGACATTGGTCACGAAGAAGGTTGGCGATAGTTTGTAGTTGGGTGTCGAGTATTACATCTTGAACCAAGTGATAATGTATAACCTATATCCACTTTGGTAGATTTATGATTTTTTTGATCAAATAAAGGGTGAATGTTGGTTCTCAAAGAATCATTTTCAGTCAAGACATCATCAGATGCATATGAAGGATGAAGATATCTGAAAAATAAATCATTCCATTGTTTTCATGGGAATAACAACATCATTGTGATATCATTCGATGTAATGAATGAACTGGTTGTGTTAAAGTGGAGGATGATTGTTTTTTTCAATGAGTAACTGGATATGTTCATGGTGTTTTAAATAATGAAATTCTTCATGTACACAATGGCCAAGGTGGAGATGTAGGGAATCTATGTTTCATTTTTTTAATTCTTCATTTACAACAACTGTCTGGGAAGTTTGTCAAAGTATAATTTTCGGGCTTGAGAAATCAGTTTCATGGGACTTGATGTGTCTAAACGAGATGAATCCTTTGACCAGTCAAAGGAAGAAGTAGTTTTCTCTTGGGAATCCCCACAATAGTATAAAAGGTAACAATATTAATTTGACTCACATTCTATTATTGTGGGTTCATATCCAATTTTTCATAGGTTTTTACTCCCTACACAACTAGTACTAGAAAAGATCCATTTTTCATATAGACTGATTAGTGTCTATCATCTAACTATAATATGAAGGATAATTTGGTTAGTTCTTGGGTTCATTGTCTTATATTAAAAGTTTTTAAGTGTGTGTATTTATTTGATGCTTCACATTTGTGTTTAGGTTTTGATATGATGTAGTATACATGGGTAAATTCTAATGGGTATTTATTTTTGTATCCACATGAAAATAACTATGCCACCCATGATCTCGACTTGAAGACTTTGTTTTTACCTAATGATTTGGAGACATTACCACAACATTGAGTGCTTTGTGGTATTAACTAATAATAATATTGTGATGTATATTTTATCCAAGAATCACATAATCCTGTGACAATATCAGTGTATGAATTTCATAAATGAATATAAATTCAAAATTTTGTATACACATGGAATGGGGAATGTTTTAGATGATGAAATAATTCGGAAGATGCATATTGATGTAGTGTATGAATCAGTTCATTCATGTAGAGTGGTGTAAAAAATTTCATCATTACGTCTATTCATTGGATAAGATAGGGGAAGAGTTTGTCTTTTTTTCATATGATAGTAATGTCATATCTGGTGCAATAGATATATGATTCCCAATTGAGGGATCTTGACATACAGGTCTATAGGGACAGAGTTGTTTGTGGCAGGTCCCATAATGGTTGGTTTAATGACCCAAAATTTTATCAATGCAATTTCTCCATTCTTTAAGTAATTTCATAATCATATAAAATCACATTATGAAACAAAAGTCCACATCATTCATAAATGATATACTATTTTCCCTTTAAACAATAATTATTCATTTCTGGGTTTTGAATTTTAAAAATATGACATACACAGTGGTGATCAAACACACACTTGTCATGGTGCGTGGAAAAAGAAAATCTCTATGTTTTCCCAGTGCATCAAAGTGGATGACTAGGGTCGTCTCACATTAGGAGAGTCACGATTGGTTCAATAAATAATTTTAATTCAAATATTCTAATTCATTTTAGGTTTTTTGATATTTATTAAAAAAAATAATGTTTTAATGGTTTTGGAAAATACAGATTTTAAAATAATGAAGTGATAACATTAAATATAAATGTAGATGAAAATGATAAAAGGATGAAATATAGAAATAAAGCACATCTAACATGGGTTGTATAACACGCGTTCATTCATTATTTAATTATTTATTAAATAAAATTTTATAATTAATTTTATAAAACCTCATTAATGAATTACATTCCTGTGATTTAATGAGTGTGTGATTTTAGTATTCCTTTAGAACATAAAACCACACCAACTCCAATTGTCAACTTAGATAACAACTCTACCGAGAGTGTTATTCCTAAAAGATCCATCTCCACGATAATTTATTTCATCACACATGGAATCTTTGACTCCACCATATTAAGTTTTTTCCTAGGTGAATGAGGGGAAAATGAATAAATTAATGGAAAGGAATGGATTTGGAAATAGTGTCATGGTGGACAACTGCCACACCCGTGCAATATTTCTATCCCCAACAAAAATAGAATAAAAACATTTATAATTTAAATTAAATAATTAAGAACACGATGAATCCTCCTCCAAGTCCAAGTTTTGAGTTAGTCACTTTCTATGGCGATGTGCAAAGATATCACAATGGAATCATGGAAGAGAGAGAATGAGAATGATATTGGAAGAGAAAGGGGATGGAAGATGGAAGGGAAACACATTAATATAGAAAAATATTATTTAATTAAAATTGAAATTAAAACTAAAATAAAAAAAAACTACATTTCTCTTCCACTCCTCTGGATCTTGACCCAAATGGTGTTGGGATGGGAAGGAATAATTTTAGAGGTAATATATCCTCTCCTTTTATATGATAATTTATGTCCTCCAATTTTTTTGTGGGTTGTTGACCCCTTAAATTTCCGAATCACACATGGACCACTTCTCAAATGTTGTTCATATAAGTATTGTCTATTCACCGTCCAAATTCCAACTCTTTTTTCCACAGTTTCGTTATGATAGGATTTTTTCATTTGAGGATTCTTTTTCTATACAATTATTGAACGAAGATTCCTATAGAAGCTTAACATCCAATGAAAACATTAATTACTTAAAAACATCCTCAAATTCAATGTAGCAACAATTATATGTGTCATCATTTATTCAAAACAGGATTCACTTAATTTGGAGGTTTGTAAGAAGATATGAATGTCTATTACGGTGGTGGGTTCCACACGATCTTCCCAAAAAATATTAATCTTAATTGATTTCTTAAGGCCTCTAGATAATCAATTCAGCCATTGGTTCAAATGAAAAATGTAAAAGAAATTAAATAATGAATATATAAAAAATAATCACTCAATTTGGAATTTTTTTTATGAAATGAACAACCAACTGTTGACCTAAGAACTATCTAAATTCAAGAATAAACCACTTTTAACAATTTTGAATATTTTCATTATATAATAAAAATTGATCATTATTTTAATAAAACATTTAAATCTCTGTTTTTTATCATTTAAAAACATCCACAATAAATTATTATAGGATTAAAAATATGCACAATTTTTTTTGGAAAATACCCCCATGCATAAACCATGCTTCCCCACAAGCATAAAATCTACTCATAGAATTAATTAGAAACAAAAGATACCAATAATAAAATTCGAATGTAATAAAATAAGAAAACATCAATGACAAATAAAATTGAAAAAAATTCAAATAATATACCAATTTAATTTCCAAATTTTCAGCAAAATAATTATTTCATATATTTTACTATTCCACCTTGAAAAATGATTGATCTTCATCTTTAATTATTTCAATCATCTCAATTTATTATTATTAAAAATGAAACATTATGATTTACCTTGCCTTTGAATATTGTATCTCAGATCTCTTGATAAAATTAAAGTAGTGTTTTTCTCAGGTCATGTGAACATGCACCTTATCCATAAGTTTTTAAAATAACTACCTTGTCCACATTGTAAAGTAAAAAGGCACATAAAATGTTGAGGACATTTCAATAAAGGATCAAATAACTCTTAGGATTATTGTTGGTAGGATTTTATGTATTAAAAATTAAGGCTTAATGATGTGGTTATCACTAATGCAAATTTCATGATATCAAAATGTGTAAGGAAATTATCCTCTTCAAATTAGCAATACCAACATCAATGAAACCTCAATGTAACATCATGATCAATGTAACGAATAATGAATGATTAATGAAACCTATTGATATTTTTTAATTTTATATATTATTTCATTTTTTTTCAAAAATTATGGTTTGATCAAACCTCACATCCCTCACCTAACCACATACGTTTAGAAGAACATTGGTCTGGAAAATGTTGATTTTTGGCTCCCCAAATCACAAGACATATTTAACATTTTTTGGCTTCCATTTTTCAATATTTATATTTTATTATATCCAAGAGGGGAAAATAATGAAGTACAATGAATTATTCCACAACCATTTATAATTGCAACAATAGCCCCCCCCCCCCCCCAATTTATTTTACAATGTATAAAATCCCTTCCACCATGATTCCTTCACCCCTACACATAATTTTTAAAATATCATTCTAATACCAATAGTTGGGTAGGAATGGATTAAAATGGCATGAAACATGGCTCATCACTATAAAGGTCAGTCATGGTCTCTATGGGCTAAAAGAAGGATTAATGTAATTTTGGCCTCTATGGATAAGGGTGTTTTCAAATATGCCTCAATCATTTTAAATGTGGGTTTTTACATTCATATCAATGAAAATTTCAAATGAATGTTTTAGTAGGATTCATGTCCCATGATCACTCAATAAATATGCCCACGAATAAATACATCATACTTGTTCTATAAATCCACTTGAGAAAGAGACATATGATATTGAACAATCACTAGTATTATTATTAATAATAACAAACCAATTCTAATGATTTTTAAAAATTAAAAGTATGAAAAATGGTATGGAAAATTCATTTACATAAATCAACTAATTCCCATAAATCACAAGTCATCATTTCAATATCAATGATTCACATTAAACCTTGAATTTTAAATTTTACTCATTAAATCTCATTAACATTGAAATCAAAAACATTTCATCACAAGATTAATATGTAAATCTTGTCTCCCAGATAGGTTAAGTTAATCTATAATTAAAACATGAACATTAAATTTTAAATTTAATGCTCCAAACATGTTTTCGGCCCAAACAATTTAAGGACTGTAAATTGTAAACATTAAAAGTAATCACTCTTTTGAAATTATGCTTTATCCCTCTTCCATTATATAAGGCTTTCTTTTCTCATATATGAACCTATTGAAGATAATTACTCACTTAAGAACAAGGATCATGTATTTAATGTTCAAAAAGATAAGGAGGAGTGGGATGCATGCTTCACTAATCTAAAAAATTAAATTCAAATATAAAAATCATGTAATGATAAATCTTGGTATGATCACCAAGTGGGACCTGAATTTTTAATGCCACTATAGTGCATTAACAGTCGTTATCAAAATCAGAGGGTGAATGAAACTTCAATGATTAAACCACCTCATGTGTCTTTTACTAAAATCCACATTTATGTTCTTATTTAGGAACACTCCAGAGATAGAGTTCAGCAAATATTCCCCCATCACTATATGGTATGACTTACATGGTTGGGGTAGGATGAAGTATGGATCCTCCTCATTCGTTGCTACTTGTTCAACATTCCCTTTCTATTCATATATTCCTTTAAAATAATATTCAATGTCTTTTGGGAGCTCCAGGTGTTTTTATACAGGCACATATTCTTTATTCACATCATCCACTGAGTTCTAATAAATGTCATCTGATTATGAAAATTTAAAACTATTAGGGGTTATATTCAAAGTAGTTTGAATAAAATCAAATTAGTTTATCCACCTGAGTAAGTTCTTCCTGAATATTTCTTTTGTGTATAGTGCCTCATGGATTTGATTATCAGTGTATAGAGGTATGTAGTCGGGATCCTTCATATTCACTTAAAATTACACCAGTTGGGTGGTGTATTATTTCAGTGGTGCTGGATCTTCATTACATGGCCTGGTGAGATCAAGCAGTTCCTCAAATTAAATTCAAAATTCATCTATTTATTGTAGATATCCCACATTAACCTCTACATGGAATTCATCTTCATTTTCACCTATCTCAGGTATAATTGGTTGAGTGAGGATGAATGATTCTTCAAGTACCTCTATAATTATCTTATCCGGATCATCAATGATGATTAGTGAAATAACATCCACCACTATCTCTGCATATTTCTCCACTCAGGGTTAGGTTTCTCCATCAATTTATGCACACAGTCAAATTCACTATCCATTTTATCCCTATTTCATCTAGAGTATTTCTCATCCTATCCACCTGGTCATTTTGATCATTGTAATCGACTTCTAGATCTTCATATTGCACCTGTGAGTAATCTTCCAATGCAATTAAATTTTATTTTGAATATATAGTGGAAATATATATTTATTAGATTTTTTGGAATGAAAATATATTTAAAAAATGTGAATTCTGAATAATTGATCGAAGTAAATACTTAGATCTCCAGAAATTTTTCCAGTGTTGATGCACGCCTATCGCGGGGCACGGAAAAATAAATTTCTAAGTATGTCTTGGGAAACAAAGTGGCTGACCAGGGTCATCTCACTTGAGTATCATCACAGTTGGTTCTATCAATAATTTTGATCCACCTATTATATTTATTTTTGGTGTTTTTTATATTTATTGACAATGACGGTTTAATGGGTTTTGGAAAGTACTAACAATAATATAATTAAATAAAAACACTAAATATAATTGAAAATTCAAAATCCGATTGAATGAAATTAGGAAACAAAGCACTTTGTCCTTGGGATGTGATAATATAGGTTTGTTCATTATTTATTTTTTGTTTAAATTAAATATTGTATTTCATTTCATGAATCCTCATTAGTGAATTAATTTACATTGATTTAAAGAGTGTGTAATTTTAGAATGCCTCTGGCACACGAAACCACACCTCCTCCAATTAGTAACTAGAATAGCACCTCAACCAATAATGTTATTCCTAAAAGGCCCGACCCCACCAAATGTCGTTTCATCCCTTATTGAAACCCCAAATCCACTGTATGAAGGGTTTTTCTATGATTAGGGAGGTAAAATGGATTAATCAATGGAATGGAATGGATTTGGAAATAGTGTCATGGTATATAACCACCATACCAGTGCAATATTCCCATCTCCACTCAAATAATCATTTCCAAATGAACGACAATAATAAAGAACATTGGGAAACCTCCACCAAGTTCAAGCCTCAAGTTACTCACCTAACCTGGGGATGTGCATAGAGATCATGATGGAAATATGGAAGTGAGAGAGTCAGATTGATATTGGAAGAGAAAAGGGGTAGAAAATGAAAGGGTAAAACATTAATATTAAAACAAATAATGAATTTCAATGAAAATGAAAACTAAAATTAAATGAAAAGTAAAATCCCTAAACTATTCTTGGACTCTTCCCCATGGTTTCTAGATGGTGTTTGGATGTAAATGAATGATTTTAGAGGTATGAGCTCCTCAAATTTTATAGAGTTATTTATGTCATCCAAATATTTTCACATTTTAGACCCATTAATAGGCTGACTCACGCATGGACCCCTTCGTTATTGTTGTTCATAAATTCTTTTTTCCGTTCACCCTCCAAATTTAAGCTCATTTGGACATTGTTCATATGAGTAATGATTTTTTCATTGGTGGTTTATTTTTATAGATGGAGATTCTAGTAAGATTCGCCTAAAAGAATAACATCCAATGGAAACATTAATGACTTCAGAACATTCTCATATTCTATGTATAGTCCCATATATGTGTCCTAGTTAAATCTGAGGTATAATCACTTCAATTCGAGGTGTGTTGGCAGAGATGGACATCTGTTAGGGTGGTGGGGTCCACGCTATCCTCTTAAATAAATCATCAACATCATTGATTTTTAAATACTCTAATTGATTGATTCAGCTCCTGGACTAGAAAAAAATATGAATAAAATAAAATAAGGATTCTAAAAAATATTCACTCAATTTGGAATTATATTTGTTTAAAAATGACCAAACATCAATTGATGTAAAAATCTGTCAATAATCAAGAATTAAATAATTTTTATAATTTTTCTTATCTTCATTATATAATCCCAATTGACCATTATTTTAATAAAACTTTTAAATACATGGGTATTTTTATTTAAAAACAACAACAATTTATTATTATTAGATTAAAAATACAGATTTTCACTATCTTGATCTGTAAGATGTTTGGATCTCTATATGAAAAACACAATTTATAGTGAATACAAACATAAACTTATTAATAGTAACAAACTATTATGAATACCGACCTACACTTTAGAATATTAATAAATATAAAATCATCCAAAATAATTTTAACCCCACCCATGCGTGTATATATAAAATTTAGTAATCTTATAAGTGACAATATGGTAATAAGAAAAGTATTGAAATATTTTTAAGTCATAAATAATTATTTATAAATATTTAGATAATTTAAAAATATTATTTTACTAAAATATTTTCATTAACTAACAACAATATTTAATTTTGTTTTAATATAATTTTATAATACCTCATGAAAATATTGAAAGAATTATTAAATCAGTTTTAATTTAAAAAAATGTATTTTTTATGTAAATTTATATTTTAGTTAAATATTAAATTAATCATATTTATAGATTTTTTTTAAAAAAGTTCAATTTTTGATTCCATTCATCAAAAAATGTTTGGGGTAATTTTTTAGGATTTTTAAAAAATTATTTAATTTTTGGTGAATAGAGAAATTTGATAACATGCAAAATATTATAAATAAATGACTTTATGCATCATGTTAGAGTCATGAATGATGTAAATGGACATTGGATAGAAATCACATGAACATCTTTCTATTTTTTCACAAGAATCCTTTCTGTTTATTTTCATGTGGATAAATAATAAATTATTGAATATAATATTAAAAAAACCCTCCCCTCTACTATAAAAACCACCAATCACACACTCATTTCCTCACACCTATCAAGATTCATGCCTTAAATAAATTCTTCTAAAATATCCCCAAAAGATCCTTCCCCATATCTGTCATCACTTGGAGTCCTCAAAATTCCAAATTCTCTCCCCTAAAAATACTCTCAAAAGAGATATACTGCAGAGGTAAATTCCCATTTCTGATTTATTTATTTTCATTCATGTTCCTTTTATTTCTTTTTCATTCTTCATCTACATTCATAGAAATGGAATGATAACTCCAATAAAACAAATTTACTAGAATTATATTATGATAATGGGATAGTTCATCATAATTTCACCTTCCCTCTCCTTTTATAGTATAAATGAAAAAATGTTCGGGAAGTGATAATTTATCACATTCATGGACAACCGGTTTTAAATATTCATTAACATATGAAAGGTTGGACAGGATACCATTTTAATGGTATAACATGATCATAATATATTTATTTTGTCTTATGAGATGACTTATAATCATTATAAAATTAATTATTTAAATTAATAATACAAATCATCTTGATTGTGAGAAAAAACACCAAATTAATCAAGGAGTTTATAATTAAAATATTATCCAATGATTAATCATCCTTGTATATCAGAAACTAATTATAATATCATTTATATATTTTTAATTTAACTACAAATATAATTTAACAACTATGCATGTTTAACCACATTTCAAACAGACATCCATTCATGAATACAAGTGAAACATTCCTAAAATCTATGAAAATTAAGACTCCCAAATAATGAATTAATGCTATATACCTCATCCAAAGGTACATAAAAAAACATAATAAATACATGATGTATAATATTATTGTTTTCAATTATATTTAATTGTTAATTAAAGAATCTCATGACATTTTGTAGGACTTTAATTTGAGAATTCATTCAGACACAAGGTAAAGGAAAATTCTAAAACCCAACCCATTTTATTGGGTGTTTCTACCTTCAACCCATTTTCAATTGGTATATGACATAAAAATAATTTATTTATCATTAAAATACCATTATAGGGATATAAAAGTTCTCTAACTGATTTTAGGAAAAATTTATTGTTTTTCGAATGAACTATTCTTTTAAATAAATAGAACATTTTTAGTTCTCCATGATTGTTTCACTCTTCACCCAAGGATAATAGTTCTATGTAATGAATGATTTTCCATATTAATTTTGGGAACCAAATTTTAATGAATGTATGATTTATGATATGCATCCTATTTCTTTCCATGGTTTATTTAATGTTCAAAATTGAAATATTTTCATTGTGGAATGCTTGATAATGTAAATGTTATGATGTGACGAGTGCACCTAGAATTATAGAGAGCAATATGAATGTTTCAATTTGATTGGTGCAACCAAAATAATAAAGTTCTCTAATGAATTATATAATGTGGTAAATATCATGAGTTAATGTGAAATTATGCATGCACATGATGGTACCTTTGATCACAATGATCATTGATAGTCAACAACTATGACATGATGTTTCATTCTTATGCATTACTCCATTATATAGAATTATATAAATTATGTAATGATTATGCTCACCCCTTTTCCTATAGATTCATGTTCATATATCTCTACTTACAATGATTTTATCTCACAAATTTTTGATTTATATCCTTAGGATACAAAATGTACTATGGAGTACAAAAGGACTTATATGAAACTAAAGAATAAAAAATTAAATAATTGTTTATGATTTAATTTGTAAATGTTATTTATGGTACTAGATTTAAAAATACACTAAAACATTGTATCCTTGTTGTGTAAGGTTTTTTATATCTGAAATTATGTAAATGTGGTAAAAAGAAATCTGGTTCTCTGTTGTTCATATCAGAGGAAAGGTTTAGTTAATTTGGGTATTAAGATTAGTGAACCCTAGAGAAAACTCTACTAAGACACTAAGAAAAATTATACACACAAAATTCATTTCTAAAAATAGGGATCCCATATGGATTTTTAGTGTAAATTATTAAAATTAATTAGTTGTCTATTCATGATTTACTGACTTCTGTTTTTTATAACCATTTTTATTTTAGAAAATGGTCGGTACCTAGAGACACCAAGCCACCATCCCATGTGAGGGCCAATGAAAAGATTACCTGAATTACTTCCCTAATTCTTTGGGAGGTAGAGATAAAAACATCATAGTGATGAGTTCCTAGTCATATCAGGTTATGAACTATAACATGAATAATTTAGAACGCATTCCTTCACCTAAGAGGGAAAAACTGGATATAAAATATTTTATGTCGCAACAACTATAGAAGTTTGGGGGATATTCTGATCCTCATGTTTCCGAACAGTGGGTAAACTCCATGGAGAATATCTCTTATATGAATCATTATTTTGAGATGGAGTTGGTGATTCAGTATTCTTATCCTCTAGATGGAGAGGAAGATCAATAATGGGAATTGATTAGGAATATAATGCTGTCTAAGAAAATTTAAAAGGTGAAATTGGAAGACTTTAGGATCACATTCATTAACATGTATTTCCTATGAACTTTTCAATTCAATATGGAGTGAGAATTTATATAGATAAATAAAAATTATGGAAAATCTTTCATGGTATTTGAATTAAATTTCACAAGGAATTTATGTTATGCATCAGGATTATTTACTAAATTTTTTTAAAAAAATTGATTGATTATTTAGTGTATTAAAACCACACCTTTAAAAGATCATACAATTCTCAGATTTGAGAGAAGTGAAAAAGTTGTTCGATGATTTCTAAAATTAGATACATAGTTTTTATAATGGTCTCATGGACACCATGATATGAAATGAAATATAGAGTTTCAAGCCAAATGATTGATTGATAAAGGAGGGATGAAAACTAAACCAGCAACACGCAAAAATTGTTGGAAGAGTCATCATGATAATTTTCCAAATGGGAAGGGAAAATGTATAATGTGTGATAGAGGACACCGAGCCATTGAATGATTAAAATATATGAGAATGTAGAATATTGTGGTGGATGAAAAGAAACCACCACTCATGTTCCAATGTTACAGTTGTAGGTAACAAAGGAACTATACAATTTAGTTCAGAATACCATGATCCCTTGAGGTTATTCTATGTCTGCAGTCACCAATGTCAAAGGAAAAAGGGAAGGAATATCTCTTAACTACTGTGGAAGTTATATAAGAAAATTAAGTCGTACATGGTACACTTCTTATTCCCTCAATAATATAAAACGTCTTACATGATTTCAGTTCTCTGTATGTTTTTATATATTTCATGATTTATAGAACTATGGAATTCATTCCCCAAAACCATGATGTATAGGTATCCATAAAAACAACTAGTGTTGCAATAATTGTAATCCATGTGTTGGAGTCTTCCCCTATTGGTGTATATTTTAAGATTCTTCTATCAAAACCATGAAATATAGGTATCCATAAAAACAACTAGTGTTGCAATAATTGTAATCCATGTGTTGGAGTCTTCCCCTATTGGTGTATACTAAATGATTCTTCTATCGAACCATGTGATACATAACATGGTGGAATTGGATGATATAATGGGAATGGATTGGGTCTCATCATATGTATCACATATCAACTATCATATGGATTGGAAGTACGTGTGGAAATTACCACCGTGAGGGAATACAGTGATGTATTTCTTGATGTGTTACCCAAAAATCCCCCATATTGTGATGTTGATCTCTCCATAGAACTCATACCGGTAGCTACTCCTATCTCAATGTGTCCCTAAAGGATGTCTCCTATCATGTTGGTGGAGTAAAAGAAGCAGATACAAGGGAATTTGGATGAAGGGATCATATTATATAGTTCAACACCTTGGGGTGTTCCAGTTAACTTTCTAAATATTGAAGGATGAATCAATTTGGTTATGTATTTATTATCATGAAGACCACAATATCACCATAAAAATTAAGTATCCCCTCCCGAGTATTAATGACTTGTTTAATAAGTTAAGAGGATCCCATTACATATCAATGGAAGATAATCATTCTACTTATGTTCATCTAATAGTGAAAAAGGATTATATTCAATTTACCACCTTCTATAAAAGGTATGGGCTCTACGAGTTTCTAGTGATTCCCATTGGATATACAAATGACCCTACATTCTTCATGAATTTGATTTACAGAATCTTTATAAATTATCTGGATAGATATTTGGTAGTGTTTGTCAATGATAATTTCATATACTCAAATTGAAATGAGGAACATTTAAAACATATAAGACTTGTGGTGTATATATTTAGAAAGGATAATTTATACACCATGTTATGAAGGTGTGAATTTTCGATGAATCTAGTCACATTCTTAGTAGATGTGACCACAAGTGATGAAATTTCATTGGACCCTTCAAAAACAAAGGTTATTGAGGAGTGGACCAGACCCACTAGTTTCACATAAATCCATAGTTTTGTTGTAGTAGTGGGATACAATGAATATTTTCTAATTTTTTTTACTATTTTCATGACTGCTAAAAATGTTAACAAGGAAATGCATAGAATATTTATGGATGGATGAATGTGAGTGATGCTTCAAGAAACTAAAGAGAAGACTGATCACTACAATAGTACTCACATTAATTAAGAGTGGAGAAATATTCTTGAAATAAAATGATTTTTAAAAGAAAATATTGGTCTATTTTCTCATTGAAAAAATGATGTGATATCCTATGCCTCATGGTAGTTGATGATCCATGAGAATAACTACCCGACACATGATCTAGAGCTTACTGATGTGATTTTTTCCATGAAAATTTAGAGTAACTACCTCTATAGTGACAAGTTTGACATATACACATATCACAAGTGTCTAAAATATATATTCACAAAAATAGAGATCAACATGAATCAATGTGGATGGTTTGATATAATAAAATATTTGTATTTATCAATTCACTATCATCCTAGAATTGTGAACAAAGAAGATGATTCTCTATGTTGAAAATAACATTCCATTCTATCCATATTGTGGAATGAGAATGACCCTATCTTCATGGATTTTAAAATGGCAGTTTTGGAAGACAAAATGGTATAAATTAAATACTAACTTTACCAAATGATTTCCCAATAATATATCTAATAGAAGATTTAGGATGCAAAAATGGTTGGTCCTGATCTACAAAAAAATGTTAATGCCGAAAAGAAAGGGAAGTCTCCAGAGATCCATATCAAAGATGAAATTGTGGTTTGGATTGGAATACTGCATTGCCTGCCTTCCTCACATGGGATAAAGAATGATATATTTGAAAATGCACATATCTCACCTCTCTATATCCATCCTGGTATCATCAAGAAATACAGTGATCACTGAGAACACTTCTGGTGGGACAACATAAAAATTAAATTGGTGAATATTTCTCAAGGTGCATAATATTTCACCAAGTTGGAGATATGAGAAAAAAAATGGATGATTCCACCATTTACAAGAACCATTTGGAAATGGGAGAATTTAAATATGGTCTTTGTTATGGGCCTCCCAATGAGATGCAATATAAATAATGCAAAATGGGTTGTGGTAGACTGAATCACCAAGACTTCCACTTTATCGATATTTGTGAAGATCTCTTGATCTATAAACATTCAAAGATATATGTGAAGGATGTGGTGAGATGACATGAGGATCCATTATTTATTGTCTCTTATCATAATCCAACAATAAACTATAAATTATATAGGACTCTCCAACGTGCATTGAGTAATGAATTAAATTTCCACACAACCTATCACCCTCGAACTGTTGTATAATCTAAGAGGAAAAGTCATATTCATGAAGATATGATAAGAGAATACTCATAAGATTTCATATGGGAATGAGATAATCATGTCTCATGGGTTGAGTTTGAAAATAATAAATGCTTCCACTTGAGTATTCAGATGTCTCCATATAAAGCTCATTATGGAAAGTGATGTAGACCTCTATCCTATTGGTATGAAGCTGGAGAAAGAATGCTACTTAAACCTAGTCAAGTGCATGAGATGATAAAGAAAGCTCAAGTCATCGAGAAACATATAAAAGCTACTCATAGTTGGAAAATGTGTTATGTGAAAAAATATAAAAGGGACATATAGTTCGTCCTTGGAGATTAATTTTTCCTTACAATATCACAATTGATGAGATTCACATGGTATGTAGAGAAATATAAGCTTAGACTAATGTAAATTCACCCCTTTGAGATATATGACCACATTTGATTCATGACCTATAGGCTTTAAATTCCAAAAATTATGGCTGATGTTCAAGTTGTGATTCACTTATCACACTTGAGGATGTATATACAAGATTCCCCAAATGTACGGAACTCAGAGGTGGTACAAATAGAATATTAACTCTCTTATTAGTAGCCTCTATTAATTATTATGGATCTTTGATATAATTTTCTTTGCAATAAGATAACCCACATTGTCAATGAATTGTGGAGGAACCATATGAACGAAGAAGAAACATGGGAACCATATGATATGATGAGGGATATGTACCTTCACATGTTAATGTAAAATGAAATTTCATGGGTGATATTTAAATATGTGAGAAGAATATAACGACCCAAAAATTTATCAATGAAATTTCTTTATTACTATAGTAATTTAATAATCATAAAAAGTCTCATTTAGAAATAAAATTCCACAAAATTCCTAAATTAACTACAATTTGACCATTAAACATAATTTTTTCACTTTTATATTTTGAATTTCAAAAATCTGACATACACGATTGCGATCAATATGATGTTTTATGTCCGATAGGACAAACATAATTAATTGGTATATAATAACAAACCCTTATTAATAGTGACCTACCTTTATGAAAAATAAAAGTCTATTAAGACGAGATATATATATTAAATTTTCCAAAATAATAGTAAATTCATCCATGAATGTATAAATAAAATTTTGGCATATTCTAAGTGAAAATATGACCATAGTAAAAGTATTTGTATTTTTGTAAGTCATAGAACATTAATAATAATTATTTAATTAATTAAAAATAATTTTTTCAAAAAATTGTTCCAAAATAAATTTTTTTATGTCTTATATTTTATGATTATTTTATAAGACCTTCTGTAACATTTGAAATAATTATAGAATCATATTTTATTTTAAAATATGTTTTTTTCAAGTTTATTATGATTTTAATTACTAATTAAAAATTTTTCTGTATATATTTATTTTTGAAAAATTGATTAAATTTTTGGATTGTAAAAGACTATGAATTTTTATGGATATTTTTTGTGATTTTTCTAGAATAATTGATTTTATGATGAATAGTGAAATTTGATAATTTACAAAATATGAAAAATAAATGAATTTATTCATCATACATGTGTCTTGGATGATGTAAATGGCTATTAGTTTAAACTAACATGAATTTATTACTAATATTTGTCACATTATTCTTCACTATTTCTTGTATTGTGTATAAATGATAAATTAATGAATATAATATTTTGAAAACCCTCCTCCAATCCAATATAAATACCACCCCTCACATGATCATTTCATCATGCCTATCAAGCTTTAATCCATAACAAACTTCTGCAACAATACCCCTAAAATCCCCTTCCTCTCATATATCATCCCTATTTCTAATCAAAAGACTAAATCCTTCCCCATAATGAGGATCTCAAAGGAGATAAACTAAAGAGGAAAATTACTGTATCCGATTCTAATATTTTCTCTCTAGTACATTGTTTTTGTTTTTCATTTTCTCTCCTACATTCAACCAAATTTTATGAAAACTCAATTAACAAACATGTACTACAATTATATTATTTTAATGGGATAGTTCTTCATAATCTCACCTTCGCTCTCCTTTTAAACTATAAATGATAACATCTTCTGATACGTTTTAAATTTTCAGATTCAAGGATGATGGGTTTTCAATATGCATTAAAATATTATGGAATGGTCATAAAACCATTTTAATAGTTTTAACAGTTCATATTATATTTATTTTAACTAATTTAATGGTCATTGATCCTTACACTGTATTGTAATAAAAAAAATATACAAAACAAGTTCATTGTAAGAAAAAATGCAAAATTAATCCGAACATTTATCATTAAAAATATACATAATGTTTCATCAACAGGGTATATAAGAAAATATTATAAGAACTTTTATATCTATATAATACCACTAATAATATATATTAACAATTTTTTATGATTATCTATGTTTCAAATGAACTTTCATTAATGAATACCAGTGAACCGTTAATGAAAGCTCTGAAAATCAACACTCCTGAAAACTGAATTTATGTTCTATAAAAAAATAAATATACATTAAAGAACATAATAAAAACAAAATGAATCAAATTATTCTATTAAAGGATATTTTATTGTCAATTAATGAACCTAATTTCATTTTATAGGACATTAATGTGAACAAATTTTTCAGACAGATGGTAAGGGGATGTTCTCAAACCCAACTCTCTTTCTTTTGATTTCCTTATTCATCCCATAGTTAGTTTGGATATTACATAAAAATAATTTTTTAATAATTAACTTTTATTTATAGGATATACATGTTATCTAATTTATTTTAGGATAAATCCAATGTTTTCCAATAGAACTCTTCTTTCTTAGAAACAATCCTTTTTTTCTTCTCGATGATTTTTAACTCTTCACTGAAGGATAACGGTTCTTTGTCATGAATTATATACCCTCTATATTTGGAGAATAAAATTTTATGAATCTATTATTTATTTTGTGAACCAATTTCTTTCCATGTGTTGTTTTATGTTCATGATTGATAAATTTTCTATGTGACGTGCTTGATAATTTAAATGTTATGATTCGACAGGTGCGCCCATAATTATATAACACTCTAATGAATTGGATAAAGAGATAAATCTAAGGAGTTAAAATGAAATGATGTGTTAACATGATGCTACCACTAATCAAAACTATATGTGGTGTTTAACCACTATGACTTTATGTTTCATTCTTATTCATTTACATATCCCATTCCATTATATAAATTATGTTGTGATTATATTAAACCCATTTTACATTATTTCATGTTCTTTTCATTCCTCTTACTGTGGTGATAGGTAACCCCTTTTGATGTTTATACTCTGGTGACTACATGTAAAAATGCGTACACAAGGGTCAATAAGAAGCTATAAAATAAATAATTAATTAAATGGCTATGCTTTGTGATTAAAATGTTATGTATAGTTTTATTTTTCCCAAGATACCATTCATTTTGATCCTCATTGGGTAATGTTTTTATGTTTTTATCATTAAAATGATGTATATGTGAGGCAAGTCAAGATAGTTCTCTATAGATTGTATCAGGATGAACAACATCTGTTGTTGTTTTAGGTAAGGGGATTCATTTTTTTGGATATTCGTGATAAAGTTCTCAAAGGGATCCATAGTTCACCAATATAATTATGGCCTAGAATGATAAATCTGTACAGTGCTTTGAGGAGTTAGTTTTAGTGGTGTGGGATGAAGTGTTCAGTTACAGTTTTTATGTATAAATGTTTGGTCTTATTGATGGTGAAATCCAAACACCGTGTTCCAAATGGCTTCCTCTAACTATTAAATATTCCTCAGTGTAATTAGGAGAACAACATGATGTAATTTTTTACTAGTTTACCTTAATATCACGGATCATATGATGCTATACTAGTAGTAGTGGATCTTTTGAAAAAATATTTCATCTTTATAATGGTAAAAAAGTCAAGCTCAATATAGGTTTTGTCGATGCAGTATCTAGATGAGGTGGTGAGACTCCATGTTGTCCTAAGGATGACCATTTTTTATCAAGATCCATATTATACCTCTATGGCGTGGATAGGTCCCTAACATGCTTTTGGTTCTCATATCTACCATAGAAATGATTTTCATTCCTACACAAATAGTAAAAAATAATGGACTATCCATAAACTTTAAGTCATGTTGGAATCCTTTTTCATTGATTATGGAGGTTCATGGATGAGAAATTTTCTTTGGTAGTGTTATCTTTCAAAAAATAGGTTTCACTCCACAATCAATATTGCACTGTTTGATGCATTTTAGGGATGACCCTTCCATTCAATATTATGCGGGAATGGGGTCATAGAGTCATCCATTCCATGGTAGAAATTGGTTCTGAATCAGATAGAGATGCTTCATGTGATTAGTGGGAGGATTATGGATTTTCATGATTGTCAAAAATCTGATGCTGATCGTTGGAGGAGACCTCATGAGTTTGACCTTAGGGATCTTGTGTTCTAGAAGGTGACTCATCATCAAGGGAAGTAATGGTCTGGTCATGGGAGTATCCAATATCTATATTTCTTTTTCCTTTAAAGGTGTTGAATCATGTTATATCCACTACATGTTGGGTATCTCATCCCTCACATATGATCTACATACATAATTTTTTTCACATCTCATAGCTTGGTCGTTATTATCGTAATGACTCTCAAGTCATGCATTGGGTTGAGATCGATGTTGATGATGATGAAACCTTTTAGGATCATCCTTTTGATATCATGGACTATAAGTAAAGATGTTGTGCGAGTGTTCTATATCTTGGTTTTGTGTCTCCTGGAGACATGGTGTCAGGGAGGAGAGTACACTCAATTGTGAGTTGAATATATGCATTTATTACCCCCCAGAAATTTGATATTTTTCTCTTTTTTGTAATTCTATTTATTTTCATGTTGTAGATTATTTTTTTATGAATTGACATCCCTTGGTTTCATTTTTTTATTTCTCTCTTTTGATAGTTTTTTCCCTTGGGATACTGTTGAAGAGATGTTTGTGGTTACTGCATGGTTTTTCGATTGTTCCATTAGTGAGGTGGTGGGATCCTATGGTGTATAATGCTATGAGAGGTATCGGGAAGGGTGGATTTTAGGGTGAGCAATTTATATTTATTCTATGTTTTGTTTTTAGATTCATAAGGATGTGAATGTTTAGAGAGGTATCTAATGTAATGGCCCAAATCTTCTTGTATCAACCCATTGCATGTATTCAAAGATCTATGTTCTCAGAGGAGGCTCATAAGATGTTTGGAGAAGTTTGAATATATTGAAAACAATATATGAGTGGATTACAAATCGGGTAAGTAAATTACATGATGTTGGGTACTATTTCAAATGTTGTTTCATGACCCGAAATATTGATTCCCCATGTTTCTATTTCAATGGTTAAGAATATATAATAAATCATTGACGAAATGATTTCTTCAACGGAAACTTACCCGAGTCATTACACGATGTGAATGGGGATTACACATCATGTAATACCCTATTACAATATGTTTTTTAAACATTTCATCTACTCATGTTTTCACAAAACATTGGTTGTAGCAGCTCTCCCTTAACCCTAGGCAACCCAACAACCCTCTCTTTCGGGGTTTAGGGATTCCTTTTTCAAGGAACATTTCCTAGATCCCTCCTATGATCTGTGGTGATATTTTATTGATATAAGGTATGATTTACAGAAAAAATATGGTTTATTCAATAAATTTCAACCAATTTCTCCTTTCCGTGTGATGGTGTGAGTTCTCAATGATTCTAATGGACTTTTCCATGGTTTTTTAATGGTGTTTAGTTTGTAGAGTCCTCAGGTTGATGTGGTTTTAATGGGAGATATGATATTGATCCCATGCTTTGATTAGTTATCTTGTGAATAATTTCATTGTCCTTTTTATGTGGGGTATTATTTTATTCTCTATTATTTACATGAAATCATACATTTATGATGGTTTAGGCCCTTAGATTCCATTGGAATTGACCAAATAAATATATAAACAAGATTAAAGAATTGGAATCGATCACGTAGTGATATCATTGTTTTTATATTATTATAATTCTTTGCCTCTTGATTTGCGAGATATTGTGATATTTCTTCCACTCATGGATTAACATTTTGTTATGGATGGAAATTGTTAAATAACGTAAATACAGAATGAATTGTTAATTAATTGGGTAAATGGTTAAAGAGTCATTTTTAATGAATCATGTTGATGATGTTATAATTTTTTGTTAATCATATTGATGCAGATATTCATGTTTAATTGAATTGGTTAAAAAAGTGAACCATTTTGATTCTTATAGAAAAAATTATTAATATCATGTGAAATTAATTATTTAATTAATTTTTGATTATGGTCATATCTTGTGGCTTAGGATTCCTGTAGTAGGATCCTAAATAATGAATTGGTTAATTCAATATGGAATAAAGAATTGTTTGTGTGAGAAAAATACTATTCCTAGTATTGTCTAAGTTATCCACATTCTAATAAAGTCCAAGTTCCTTATGTTCTAGTTTTGTGAGAGCATAATGTATTTAATGGCTGAATTCCTCTCCTTAGGTTCAAGAGCCATGATGCTTTGTTTGTTTCCAAATTATTATGATGTGATGTGCACCTGGGATGGCTGATCATAGAGGGTTGTTGTGGTGTGAGGTGAGGTGAGGGTTGGTTGTTGTGTCAGTAGTTGACTCTCGGTGTGACGAGATGCATAGTCTTATGAATTGTTTTTGGGGAGGACACCAGAGTTGTTGTTACGAGTTGAAGATGGGAATACCCATTTATGTAGAAGTTTGATTCTTGTTGATTTTTTTTTATTTTCTTCACATTCAGCATTCATTGGGGAAGATGGTATTATTCACCCTCCATTATAAAGATGAATATATTTTTTTGTATTCCATGTGATTTTTTTGATGAGCATCTCAAGTATGGATGGGTATATGATCTTTCTATAAGTATAACATGCTCAATGGGTAGCTCATATACTCACCATATTGAGCACATTTTATATTATATCATTTAATTTATTTATAGTTTAATAGGAAATATAAAAAGTGATAATGTTGTTAATAGATGAATTAATAAATATTTAACCCATGGGTTAGGAACTTGTTGGGATACAATATTGGTGTTGTATATTGTAGAAACCAGGAACCCCATTTTCATATGCATGAGGGGAATGTATCACTTCTATAATGACAAGGAAATGTAATGTCGATTTTATATTGGTTAATTAATTTTTAATGAATTGTTTAATAGATAGTGAAACATATAAAAATTATATTGTTAGTTAATATATCTATTTAAATGGTATTATGATTATAGGATATCTTGTGTTTGTAGTAAATGTCAGGATTCTGAGAGAAATTATCTTTTGATGAGTCTATGACTAGGTTTTTCCATTGCGTGGTTGTGTGAAATGTTATATGCTAATTTATTTTGTTTCAATATGATTCTCCACCTAATCGATAAGGTAAAATGACACTCAAGGGATTCTATGCATTGTGTGGTGTTTCCCCAAAAATCACGTTGGGAGGATGGATGGATCATTACCCCCTTTCACCCCAAGCTTTTCTCATGGTAATTACATGTTCCAGTATGAACATAGGGTAGTTTCCTCTATATATGTTTGTAGAGGGAAATAATGGAATGTGATTATTTCACAAACATATATTCTAGACATAGATTCTTATGGACTATTATAGATGTAATATGTATAGGATGTGATATCTTGAGGATCCTTAATTGGTGTATGGGTGGCAATGTCTTGTGGTATAATAACCATTTTATGATACACAATATGCAAGCTATGGTGGCTCCTGAAAACTACATATTAATTTTTTTATGCGGACATGGTGGTTGTGTTGCATGTGGTTATTGTGGTTATGCTTTTCCCATGTGTTTTCATGAAAGCCTTTTTATGGAGAGATTCTTAGGACACACGAAGTTGGTTATAATCAAAAAACTAGAGGGGATGTTGTAGTTGTGTAACCATGATATTTTTATTATATTATATTTTCTATTATAAAAAACGTGGCGAGAGTAGACATGGTGTGGTTGTGAACATAGTATACATATCTAGGTGAAAAGATAGTTTCACTTATTGTTCACTGTTCTTTAGAAGTATTTCATTTCAACTTCAAAAGGGGATTTGTGGATGATACAACTAAGAATAATGTTATATTCACCATTTGTTATATAAACATTATTTCAAGCCAATTAGTGCATTTTGGAGATTAGGATGGTTAGTAATAGTTCCATGTTTTTCCAGATCTAATCAAGATTTGTAGTCTTTTCCATTATCATTTATTTTAGTACATTTAGTTGTCTATTTTAGTTATATTAGTTCTCTCATGACATAAACAATTTGCACATGGGTTTCATTTACATTATTTTTTGAGAATCAATTAGTTGTGTCTTTATGATTCCTTTCTCTTGCATGTGTTATCATAGAGGGGTATTCCTCTGATATATGTTTTTTGTTATACCATCGGTGATTTTCCATAACCATGGTCCAAATGGAGTTGGGACTTGGGGTAATTATCTCTCTACTCCCATTGCCAGAAAAAGAGTGGTACATATTGCAGGGAGGGGGTCATGACACCATTGATCACGCTGATGACCTCCGACAAGACATGGTGATCTTAAGAGTGGCCTTTGAAAACAAAACAATAGTTTGTGATGGCCTTTAAAAGTGACTTCCTGATACCCCAAAAAACCTGTGACAATTTATCTTGATCGCATTAATAGCCACTGACAATATGTATTGCTCTCAGGGAAGGGCCTTCAAATGATACCTTTTCCCACATGGAACCTCATACAAGTCATCTATGATCATGTGAAATCCTTTCCAAGGGAGTAATTATATCACAACGACTTCAAGACACCTTGTATTGAATGACCCGTGGTATGATCATGCAAAGTGTGTGATACCAAAATCTGACCACCAACTCCATATCATATTTCTGAGATACACTATTCGAAAGGAAGAATATAACCAGAGTATAAGGGCCTACAAATACCTCCACCATTGCATAAAAACACACATGATGCATGACTGTGACAAGGAATAATTGGTGAAGTTCTCATAAAATATAAATTATGGTGATTTGAAAGATCATCCAATAGATAATGTCTAAGGAGTCACCCAAGGGATCACACAAAACTAATATGTCACACAATCACAAAGTAGATCATGTAATGGTTTTTTATCATGTCATAGTGCTTAAGAGAAGCATGTCATGCATGTCGATGGGGTCACATGAAATCACAAATAATCTCATACTATAAGAACATTAAGGAATATATTAACTTAATGATGCAATAAAAAATAAAAAATCTATGGGACTTATGTGAATATGGGAAAACTAAATATTATGTTCAATACATGACAAACCTAGATTATGTGATAAAAACATGGAATGTCTCCAATGTCATGATACACCACCTGAAAATTCCACTTTAATCATGAAATGTCCATTGTGCACTTCAATAATGCATTTTGACACACTCAGGGCATACCAATCGGGTCTTCTGAGATCTTTCACTCTTGAAGAAAAGATATTGTCACATCCTATAAACATGTCTCCTAAGTAATCTGGAAGCATGAGGGAATGTCAAAAAATCCTCACAAATTATATTCAAAATTTCTTTTAGGTATTATAAATACCTCTATACTTTCCTCAGCCTTGATTTGACAATAACCAGACATGTATTTAATAATCATGTGATTTATTCATTGCAATTCATCTTGGTGATGCGATTTATTCATGAAAATTCATATTGATAATGTGATTTCATCCAGACACGTCATCCAGATCATGAGACACCCTTCAGACAAGTATTCCATGATCATGTGATGTATTCTAGACATGTCATTTAGATCTTGTGATATCCATACGAATATTAAAATTTATCTTGTTGTTTAATTTAAACATGTCAAACATGCAACCAGTAAATTTCCGAACATCCACATATATGTCATATAGAAACCCGAATCACATCAGAATGTTAATTAGGATATGTCAGTCCATAAATATGGACATGTATGAAAGGAATCCTGAGACATGATAACATCTTTTAGTTGTAATATTTATGAATACCCACTAGTTGAGATATGATTTCTCAGATTCCTATCTAGGAATGATACTTAGCACATTTTCTTATGTCTTGTGCTCCTACAAGCTTCAGCCTCGATGTAAGCCCCTCAATATCTCATACATTCTAACCCTTGGGACCAAATTTCTATAGTAGAATTATCATTTAACTTATCCACCAATGGATTAAAGATATAACTAAACTATGATTAATAGGATACCTTACATAATCATGATAAAATGGATGGTTTAATTAGGTTCATGATACACATCAAACACACTGTAAGATCCCTAGTGTGTAATTCTTCCATCCACATGCAGTGAGACTGGTTAGTTGGCATCCCATGTTTCTAAAAATAATCAAGGACAACAAAGTATTTATGAAATGTAAGGATAATATCATTGACCTCATTATTCTCCACCATCCAGGGATTCATCTATTTGAAAATCCCATTATGAGGTATAATATTAATGCCCATATACAAGGAAACCGTATCTATGGTTAGTGTAAGGAACCAACATTAAAAATAAAATATTATATTGTTTTTAAACATGAATTCACATTCAAGGATATTTTTAGTTTATAGTTTTATGATATTAGAAAAAATCCATAGAAATATTACCCACACATCCCAAGTGGACACATATTCATAGTATCATTTTTCAAACCAGATGAATCCCATTTAAAATAATACATGACTTACATTTAAGTAACACCTTCAATTATATCATCTAAAATATTATTTTCCCCAAATAATAATAACAATGGGGAAAATAAATTTTAAAACATGTGATAATAACAAATATATTATAATGAAAGATAAATAAATTAAATCAATATTCTAGTTGTTCCCCTAAAAAAACATGAAAAAGATTCCATCATTTCCAAAAGATAATTATCATACCTTTATAAAATCAAATGAAATTAAAAAACACACACAAGAAAATATACAATAGATAACATTGGGCCTAAATATACAAAAATTTAATTACCATACAATCAACTTACAAACAATTAACTCTTTCAAATGTAATAATTGAAAGGAAAAATTCAAAACATATCAATCTTATAAATGGAAATGTTATAAAATTAATTTCCATTCACAATTAGTTAGAGGTCATTAAATAAAAAACTATAGTTGGTTTATCCTATAACCACCCATCATTGGTTTATCACACAATCACCCATAAAATTCCCATGTATCATTATATAATCATGAAACATAAAAGATTGCAATTTTCATTGTTGCACTGATAAAAATTCATTTATAATCAAAAGAAATCATTTCATGTTGTTGAAATAATAATTACATTTCCAAAATCATTTTCAATAAAAAAATACCCTATAATTAGAATAACAGGTTTATTATTATATTAAAAACATTATGGCTATAATGGTATGATAAATTTCTAATAATGGTCATGGTAGTATAAAATTTGTTGTCATCATATTTTTAAAAAACATTCATTTTATCAGTGGAAAAAAAATTAAAACACTATATATACATATTTATTTTTGAAAACATTTTAATTGAAAAAAATTATCCAGGGTATTTTTATACACTTCATAGAATAAGGTGGGGTATAACATCGATGTATTCCATAATAAAAGAAGATTGAGAAAATTTTCATATTATTGATATTATTCAAATCATATTTTCCTTATCTTCATGAATGATAAAAATAGGTCAATTAAAACATTATTGATAGGTTTTTTAATGGTCATTATTCATTTTAAATCATTTATTTCCACTTTTTAACAATTAATTAATTAATTTAGTTCACATTTTATAATTTGATGATATTTGGTACATGAGTCTAAGATGACTTCGGTATGATGTAAATAGTCAATGTGGTAAATATTCCATCATCTCAAGACTAATATTTGTGACATAATAATAACTTTAACAAATGAATTATACATTTAAACCAAACTATTTATGTTTTGTTATGAAAAATAAGGAACATTAAAAACTGAGAGAAGGTGGGTCGTATGAACAAATGAGTAATGTTTCAATTTTTCAATAATCATATTTGGAAGAAGTTAATTATTATGATATATTTCTAAATTGATCATAATATAATAAATATCACATTAATAATTTAAATATATATATATATATATTATATGTGATGTGGTGGGGAAAAATGAATCACACCGCTTTGTTGAGCGGATAGTTCAAACCTACGCACGAATGACATTATCATTTATATTTTCATTTAATGGTATGAACATAATAAATATATTATTATTTAGTATTGATAAATATGTAATTAAAACATGAAATATTACAATTTTAAGAATTTCAATCATAAAATTTAATTTTCAATCAAAATAATTCATTTCTTCCAATTAAAACAAAAATTTGTTTTTCAAACCCATTTTGAATACCATAATAACCCGAAAATGGAATAAATGTTTTATTTTTATTTTAATAAAAATAGGTTTTATAGAGGAATACAAATATCAAATAATGGTCATAATGGCAATAAAGCCTTTGTAGACATTTACAGTATACAAAAATTCATCTTTTTATTTATAAAAAAATGTAAAACACTAAATATAGAACAATTAACTTTTTAAAATGAATTAATATAATTTAAAATATAAATTTAAATTTTATTCACATAATAAAATAAGTTTCTTTATAATATCAAAAGATTCCTTAATGAATGTACATTGATACAACATTCTTTACCTCTTGTCAGATTCATTTTGTATTTCCAATATCCTCCTTTATAATAAACATAGGTTAATTTATAATTTCATGAAAACAATTTCATGATTATTAATCATTTTATATAATTTATTATAAATTGATTAAAATTGCATATTTTTTTTGTTTCATGATGGATGTTTTTATGATATTTAGTACTTGGGTGAAAAAATAATTGTGTATGATGTCAATAGTAAAACTAGTCAATAGTCCATAATCTCCTGAATAATATTCCGGACATAATAATAACTTCTATATATAAATTATAATTTTAAATAAATTTTTTAATATATACAATAAATAAACAACATTATAATCCAGGAGATGATAGATTGTATGTACGAATGAGGAATATTTCCATTTGGCAGTTATCCTTATTGAATGTCAGTAATTATTATATTATCACTCCATAATTATTGTTATATAATTAATATAATATTAATATGTTAAATATACATATATATATATATCATACATGTGTTGTGGTGATGAAAAAATAACCACATCACTTCGTGGGGGTTATATTTCACACATACTTTTGAATGATGTTATCATTTTTATGTTCATGGAATGGTGAGAACATAATTGATATATTATATTTTAATAATGATACATATGTTATTAAAATAACATATAGACATTAATTTCATCATTATAAATATTCTTGAGATATGGTAATAGAAAATGAATTATATTTGTTTGTGGAGGTGATAGTTCACATGTATGCATGAATGATTAATTATTTTCTTGTTTAATGAAATTAGAGACAAATCTAGGTGATTATTTTAAAAAAAACATCTTATGAAATTCAGAATAGTTTATTAATTATCTCATAATGTTATGGATTTTTAATGAAATATATAATGAAATAAAATATGAACACTTAAAATAAAAATGAAACCTATATACAGGATGATCATCTTTGATTAACACTATAACTCCCCCAATGATGGATTTTTTCCTAAACAAATGCCTCCAGAGCATAAAGAGGTATTCTAGGAAGTTTTTTAGTATATCGTGGTAGAAACAAATGTATTTATATGTGCATGTAAGAGAGATGATTGAGTACCCATTAATGAGGGAGGGGAGGGGAAATCTTGAAGTTATTAAAACCAAAAAATTAATATAAATTAATTTTTATATTCAAAATGTATTAAAACTAAATTATTTTGAATATAAGAATATTTTGGGTCGAAATAAATTCAACCAAATTTAATTATAAGGGATTTTTTTTAAACCTTATCTTTTTTTTGTTGGCCCTTTTAAATCTTACTATTTAATCATGTAATTTACAGATTCATGGTTAATATAGTCACCATAACTTGAAAAAAGATCATTAAATGTACCAATAATGAACATTATGAATTTATATGAAATTTATGAAATAATAATATATTTTTATAAATTTTATAACATTTAATTATATATTTTAAATTTTAATATATGAATTATTTCAATTTTGATACTATTTATTGGTTGAATTTTTAAAAAATTATAATAACTTAACTGCTAATAAAAAATATATTAAGTCAACTATAACATATAAAAGTGATCCATAAAAGAAATTTAATAAATAAAATATGTAATATTATATTTATTTAAAATTTATTAATATCATTTATATAAATTTTCCTCTAATAAAACTATTATTGCATCATCACTGTGTACCACTTAAATTTTAACTATATAATGTCACAAAATTATAAATATATTTTTATTAAATAGAAATGAATATTATTTTCCAATTTACTATGTGTGTTCAAATTTTTCTTCTATATAAAACTGTATTAATTATTATTTACTTAACAAAAATTTGAGTATAACATTTGTAGCTAATCGTTAAATAAAATATAATAAATGAAATAATCTAACCCAAGAATCATAAAATGGTTATAATTTTTGTATAAGGTTTATTATGGTATAAATAAACTCATTAAATTATATTATGCCATGTGTTTGTGAAATTTTATAATATTATAATATTATTTGTACCCTTAATTACAAAATCTACAATTAAATGTTGTAAATAAAATACTATGGTTACCAATATCTAAAAATTAATTTGATGTTATTAGAAAAAAAATAAAAAATATTACAAAATCATTTTCCTAATTTTAAAAATTCAATTCCTATTTGTCAAAAAATTAATTTTAATGTTGTTCTAACAGATGTGGCGAGAAAGTGGGTAAAAGTGTCGTCAAAATATGAAAACATTTTTAATAATTTTAATAAAAATTTATTCCAATGACCTAGATTGTATTAAATAATATATTATTGATCTATTTTTAATTTAATCATTATTGTAACATATGATAATTATTTAAAAAATAGTTTTAAAATATAATGTAGTCTGTTTCACTATTCAGCAAATAATGACACTTTTCTAAGAAGTACTATAAACTCATGCTAATATAATTTTCATATTCCAAATTAAAAAATGTTTTTATTCATAATCCTGCAATATATAAAAGTTTAAAAATGATATTTAATGTTGTAGATCCATCCAAAAAGGGAATTTTTTATTTTTTTAACGTACTACTTTTGTTCATAAAATATGATTTGTTCATATATCTTGTTTAGACAAACCATAATGTTAATGTCAAAAATTAAATTAAAAATTAAATATATTTATATTTTATTCATTAATATAATAAAAAAATATGTTTATTTATCATTTGGTATAAAACAAACTACTTTATATTTAAATAGTTTTTACAGAAAAACATTTCATTTTATTTATAATGAGTTAGTCCCCAAAGAATTAGTTTTATACACATGTGTAAACAATATCTTTATAATTCAGTTACTACTATCAATTCCATCCAATATAATGACTATGTGATAACTTCCATATTAAATAATAATAATAATAATAATAATTTAATCTAAATTTGATGTATCATGTATGCTATCAAAGATAGTGTTTCCTAGTAAAATATAATAATGTTGCAGTATGTAATGGGGGAGAAATAAATCAACAATGACTCTAATTCTTGTTATATGAAGATTTGTAGGATACCTTCTTAAATCATTGTCTCAACACCTAGTGCCTTTGTTTTTTTTGTATTTGTTCTTTTTAAATGATTATAATCATTACACCTTAAACAAACTACACTGGATTCTATTCCCTTTATAAACAGGATATTTATGACCCATAATAATGGCTCAATCACATCCTCAAGATATAAACTACCTACCTAGATGTTAGTAAATGTATTAGTGTATAGTTATATGGATTAAAAATATTACCATCCACCTTTTGAAAAGAAATAATGATGATTTCATGAAGTTCCATGTGTATATACAGTGTGGATTATCTGAGGCCTTACATTACACATGGGAGGATTCAACACTTGATCATTTTCTAAGGGTAATAGGTCATGTATTCGGATTTGGAAGTTATTATAGAACATATATTAATTTTATAACAGTTTCATGAAAATGTCAACAATCCCACTTTAATAACATGATTCATCATTTCAGTTATGGATCTAGTTTTCAGAATGTTTTGAGGAAATTAAAGAAATGGGGTATTTCTAAGTTCATTTTGTGTACTTCCATGGACACGTCTTGTACCTATTTTATGTGTTCAAGTATATATTGGATGTGTAACAGGTGAGTACATGAAATGTTAAGACCCTAAAGACCACTTATGTTGGGGGCTGGTTAAGGCTACTACATAATCTATTGGTTTAATGAATATGTTCCATACTATTCTTTTAGTTTTATATAATAGATCATGGGCATGTCTTATTATAGGATGTACCTTATTCTCTATTTGGTTCATACAGAAGTGCGATAGAATAGTTTAATAACATCAAACCCCTCCCTTTTTTTCTTTATGAGATCCGAATGAGACACATTTAGGTGTATTAGAATCCAACCAATAATTTCTCAAAACCATAGGATCCATTATTCCCAATTCCTTGTCTCTCACGAGTTATTCAAGTTTGGTAAGAGTATACCTTTTTGTATATCAATTTCATTCTAGTCCGATTCAATGGAAAATATTTAATTATATCAATCATAAAACCTCATGGTAGGTGGTTTGTGCCTTCCTTTATGATTTCTAGGATTATATATGCTTAGAATTCAGCTTACCCACATTTGGAGTATTGCTTGATTTGCAATGTAACCATGTTTATCCCTTTCTCTGGTTTTTTTGTTTGATAAACAGTGGTTTATTATGTGTAAGGTTATATACCATAATGATGGGACACCCCATGGATGGGTTTCTTTTATTTTATTGTTTATGGTAGTTTGGTCTAGGATAACTATTAGTCTTATCATTTTTTTCATCCCTTGGATGATATGGATAGAATTTGTTTGATAATGTGTAATTCATGTCATATTCTTGTGAATAATATTCAATGTAGAAGTTTCATATTACATGATCTTATTTGATACTATATGATCATTATTCTACCAATGTATGATGAGAACCTTGGGGTAGATGATTTACCTAGGGGTATTTACTATGAGAGATAGCCATGAGGTCATTTATAATTCCCTTATACTATGTTGATCTAGTGGTATTGACTATGAGTGATACATATAAGGTTGTTTGTATGTTATTGATTCCATGATGACCCATTGGTATTGTCTATGAGAGCTGTCAGGTGGTCCTTTGTAAATGATTAGTGCTATGTTTGACCAAACGGGACAGACTGTGAGATCTTCCCATAGGTCCATTATTTAATTGGTGGATGTGGTGTTAGACCAAAGGGAATAGTTAGTGAGAGCTTCCCTAAGGGTCACTATTTAATTTATTTATGTTATGTTTTACTAGAGGGGTTATACATTGAGAACATTAGTAAGGGGTTGTCTCTAAATTGTTGTATAATTTTGACGAGTCATCCAAACCAATGAAAAAGCTTGGACTTGATCTAAATTATTTCATAGATGGTCTTCTAATAAATCTATTTTTTCTATCATATAAAGTAGATACAAATCATAAAATAAATAATAGGGTTACATTATTCAATAGTTTTAATATTTTCTATATGTAAATTAATTTAAATGAAACTGTTGGTTTGTATATTTTGAGTACATCTTATTTTATTTCATCATTTTTATTTTAACATTATATACATATATATTCAGTAACAGTTTGGAATAGATCTTTGATGAATGCCTAATGGGATTCGTCCCATATCCTATTTGGGTCATTATTTTGGACCCAAACAAATTAAATTATTGTAGCTATTCATAAGGGCAAGCACCCTTCTTCATCATGTAATTTATTTCAATTTTCACTGGAGATCATGAGACCAAAATGAGATGATGCTATTGTAGTTTACATACTTTTCTATACACGTATTTTGTGTTGTAAATCTTGCATTGTGACATGTTGGGTTACATTTCAATACACAAGGGACATGCATCCATCCAACAACCCAAAGGCCTTCCAATATTTTTATATATTGATATAGCCCAATTTTTAGGGAATAAGGGTGGAGAACCTAGAGGAATTCAATGATTTAAGACAATCACACCTGAAGGAAAAAAGAGTGAAAAATAAACTGAAAAATAAGAGAATATCATTCCATTCATAAAAAGATGGGGAATCCCTCCAACATAGCGATGAAAATAGGCAAGCAAATGTCTTGTGTAATAAAAAAGCCCGATATGATGGCTGACTTGAAACCCTCTGAAATAACCAAATCAAAAAAAGAACTACAACAATGAATTTCAAGCTGTAAATAATCCTCTGGACCTATTTCATGTTATAGAGCCTAGTTTCACTAACTTCCCACCTCTAATATCAAACAAATTGTTTCCACCAAACACATCAATAGAAGCAACCATAATTGCTGAGATCCTGAAATCACCCATATCTAAATCACCAGAACATACCAGAAGACAATCCAAAGTGTAGAGCGAAGACACACTCTCCCACAACAATAACCACTAGAACCAAAACTAGAAGAACCTCATATCGACTACAAGTTACCATTTGAAAACACCCACAACTACCGAAAAAGGAGGATAAACTAATGAGATTAAGCCAAGTATTTGTCACCTAGGACTGGATGATCCAACAACACGTCAGTGGATTGTCACCAATTAGTGGAGCTGAGAAGTTTTGAGCAGACAACACCACTCTGGGCTGGAGACCAACAAAACCAAACATCAGAGGAACCCCCACCGACTTCCAAAACGGTCGACCTGTGAGAGGCATATGGGACCAGAGAGTGAGCCAGATGCCCCTCAAATGATGATACCACGAGAAGAACACCACCAGTTCCCAAAAATAAACACAAATGAAGCAATATCAATCCCCCCCTCCGAATCGCATTGGATAAGTTTCAGAGCAACACTAGAACACACCTAGAGATGAAGGTCATCCGAGACCAGATCTACAGTCTGGAATCCATGGCCATGCCATGATGTTGTGTGCGAAAGCCAAGAATATAACCAAAAGCTAGAATTCTCTACATATGATGCCGAGAAAAAAACCATCTGATAGAAACTGACATCGATATCAAAACCTTGATTGCCTGCCGTGTCGAGATCCAGACCACACAGATGCCAAACTGAGAATCTGACTGCGGACCGCTCTGATGCCCAATCAAGATCCTGAGCGATGATGCCAATCCAATCGGACGCCCCAAAGAGGAAAGGGGAAGTGAAATGAGATAAAAACCTAGCAGTGTTGGAGGGTTTGGGGACGCCACTTAGAGGCCCAATAAAACAATCCATGCCACATGCATCATTTATAAATTTTCACTTGTTGTTTTATTAATATCATTCTTCTTCGTATTACTTCTATTTTATGGTTTTAATGCTTCGTTATTTTTTACAATTTTATTTTCATGATGTATACTCTTCCAGTGATTGTATTATATCCCCATTATCACACCATGGACCTCAAAGGTTGTCGTCATCCTATGGAATTTGGGTAAACGCTCATTATGATATGTGACCAAAAAGGTTCGAGGCACCTTTGGAAGCACCCAGATCCGTTTAACGTCCCGGTTCCGGGTGCCACTCAATAGGTGCCATGAACCCAGTTCACCACATGACCTCAAGCGTGTTTACCCAAACGCTAGAGGCTGCCGACTAGCAGTGAGGCCCCAAGTCTGATAGTGGGGAAACTATGCCCACATTTGTCAAAGTGTAGCGCATCAGAATTTAAATAAAACATACAACGATTGTGGAAGTAGTAAACCATGCACAACTGAAATAAAAAATAGCAGTGGATATAACCAAAAGTATATAAACGATGATAGTACATGTCTCAAGTTCTATGAAAATATCCAGAACATGTTATACATCAATACAATACAACAAAAGAAGATTACATCAAAACAAAAAAAACAACTGCAAGCAGTATCATGAGCCTAGGCTCGGTCCCATGCCCTACTACTCCTTAGCAATAGTCAAGTACCTATATAGGGACTCTTTCCCCTATCCACACCTACAAAAACATAATCTGTTTGGGCCGAAAAGCATGACCCAAACAGTGTGTGGGAAATAAATTCCCAGTAGGCACCCACCAAAGGCCTGTTCCCAACTGCGTGTAAGCATGCAACAATAGTGTGCGGTAGTAAAATGAAATAATGTAAGCAGTAGTCAAAATTAACTAATTACCATTTATATTTCCATTTTATTATTCATTTAATCCATTAAATATTAGAAATCACTACAGGGAATTTCTAAGTAAACAGTCCACATCCTCAGACAAGAAGAACCTTACCCTCAGGTAAGCATAATCAAACCCGCAGGTATAGCCCTCAA
This sequence comes from Viscum album, assembly GCA_963277665.1. Taxonomy (NCBI): domain Eukaryota; kingdom Viridiplantae; phylum Streptophyta; class Magnoliopsida; order Santalales; family Viscaceae; genus Viscum; species Viscum album. The sequence goes on from OY728146.1 coordinate 555,122,780, forward strand.
GCATAATAGAAGATTCCATTATGCGTATGAAGTATCACCCTCAGGCACAGAAGTCAAGATCTCAGGCATGAAAGGTTTCCCTCAGGAGAAATAAATACAGCCCTCGGGCTAAATAGTGTAGTGGCCTCAGGCTAATGACAACAATGTCCTTAGACTTAACAGGTAGCCGGGCCATGCCCAATAGGTAAAAAAGCAGTATGAAGTAATTACTCTCAATGAAATTCAACAGTTACTAATTTGAAGGCATACCCTCGGGTATCTTGGCCAAATGGCTAAATAGTGGAACACACCCCCGGGGTGGATCCAGATCAAAGCAATGATCCCAACCAGCATTTTAATATCACTATTTAATCACCTATTCTATTCTAGGTGTTAAATAAATCTATGTCCTCAGCGACACGACACCCCAACATGGGTTCGTGGCACAAAAATGCACAAAAACACACAACCGTTGGAAAAATAAACACCAAGCCACCAACCTTATATGCCATCGAACGTTATACCAGAACGCCGACTCCAGAAACGCCCATGAACGGCGTAGATCTGACGAAGAACAAAACCCATTCAAAATTAAATAACATTCCCTCAGGTATTGATTGGTAAGAACAACTTAAAGAGAAGAAAGGGCATACCTGTGCGGTTCTAATGAGATCATCCGAGGCGGAAACTGATTCCAGACGAACACCCAGTGGATCATCAAAGGTTCGGACTCTTCCTTTGGCTCCAAAATGGCTCAAATGAATCCATTGCCAAATGAGGTGGCTACTGCCTATTTTAAGCTGAAAAAACAAAGTACCCGACGTGTGCTTCCAAGGAAACGGCGTGTACTCATTTCATTTAACTGTTCCTCTGGCAAGTTTCTGCCAGCGCGTCATTGTTCGCCTGCTGACATGAGTACACGACATGTAATTCGGAGTACACTATGTGTACTTCTGCCCAGCTGGCGGATTCTCCACCGCCTTACTTGTTGGCCTCCCGACTGACCACATGGCGTGTAAAGGACCACTACACGGTGTGTAACAGGTTCCTACACCCTTTATCACCGACAAGGCTACACCCCCTATGTATTTATCCCAACATGGCCAGAAGTACATGGCATGTGGAAAAAGTACACGGTGTGTAGTTCCAAAATTTAGGATTTTTCCCAATTTTCTGTATTTTATTAAAAGCACTTATAGAAAATAGAAAAGAAGAACCTCGTACCTCCAAGAGAAGAACCAGGTTCTTACAAACTTACCCACTTATACAATTCATTACCAAATTTCCCTTCCAAGGGTAGAGAAGATATAGTCGGGAACAACTCCAGCCACTGAGCACGTACGTCGGTCTCCCGCTCCCAGGTTTCATCTGGCACTCGTTCATGATGGCATAGCAACCATATGAGGAACTGACCGGCCTTAGAGAACCTTTATGCTCCTGTCAATGATATGAATCAGATGCTCCTCAATGGATACATCTGCCTCCAGCTCAACCTCCTCGGGATGAAATATGTGAGACAGGTCTGAATGATTGCAACGCAACTGGGATATGTGGAAGACGCCAAGCATGTATCGGTACCGCTGCAATAACCACAACCGATAAGCAACCATCCCGACTCTCTCTTGAATCACAAATGGTTCCATATACCGTGGTAAATTATTACCCTATCTACTGATATGCTTGTGTCCTAGCCTCGGTGAAACACATATGAAAACCTAATACCTGACCACGAACTCCAAGGGTCGTCTTCGGAGATTAGCATAAGATTTCTGACGAGACTACGTGGTAGCCATCCACTTCAGAATCAACTGGACCAGCTCAAAAGTATCCTGCATGAGCTGTGGCCCAAGCAAAGCTGCCTCACCAGCCTCTATCCAGCAAAAAGGTGATCAAAAAGATCTACAGTATAAATCCTCTTATGGTTCCATCTCAATAGTGACCTGAATGAGATTTTTATAGGCGAACTCGATTAAGGGTATGTGCTTCTCCCAAGAGCCACCATTGTCTAAGACGCTTGCACGCAACATGTCCTCCAGCTCTTGTATAGTACGCTCTTACTAGCCATCTGTTTGAGGGTGGTATGCTGTACTCAGAAGCACCTGTGTACCCAGTGCCCTCTGAAAACACTACCAGAAACGAGACGTGAAACGGGCGTCCCTATCAGAAATGATAAAACTAGGGACCCCATGAAGACATACGATCTATCAGATATACAGCCTTCTGAGCTCATTAACACCAATGTTCTCCTTGATCGGAAGAAGTAAGCTACCTTTGTGAGTATATCCACAAAACCCCACACGACATCATTGACACGAGGTGACCTCGGCAACCCAGTCACAAAATTCATCATGACATCATCCCATTTCCACTTCAGAATGGGTAAATTCTGTAAAGGTCCAGGTGGTCATTGATTCTCCACCTTCACCTACTGATAGGTGGAACATCTCATAATATTACCAGCCACATATCTATTCATACCCAGCCACCAGTACTGACTTCTCAAGTCACGGTACATCTTGGTATCCCCGGGATGAACTTCCCAAGATGAAGCATGAAACTCTCACATCACCTCCTCAGTTATAAGCCCTGGAACCCACACTCGTCCATGGAATCGCAAAACCTCATCATCACCTATCGTCCACCCAGGAGGAGGGTCCTCACTTGCCACCGACTCCCGTAGAACTAGGCCTTCTAAATCAGATAGTTGTCTCATCCTCACTCTATCCAAGAGGGTAGAATTCATAGCTAAAGAGGAAAGATAAGTCTACCCCTGACTTTCGTGCAGCTCCAGATGCATCTCAGAGAACAAGGCCATGAGCTCCCACTCAACACTGGCTTCCTGCACCACCTGTATCTGATTCATCCTACTTAGAGTATCAACTATTGCATTACAATTACCAGGTGTATAAGAAAACTCAAAACCGAAGGACTATAGGTATTCAACCGACCTCCTCTTCCCCAGATTCAAGTCACGCTGAGTAAAAATATACATGATGCTTTTTTGGTTGGTGAAATCCAAAAAATGAACCCCCAATAGATAATGTCTCCAACAGTTCAACGCATGTACAACTGCAGCTAACTCGAGATCATGCGTCGGGTAATTCCTCTCATGTGGCCTCAACTGCCGAGACCCGTACGCCACAACTCAGTCACCCTACATCAACACTGCTCCCAGACCAATACCTGATACATCACATTAAATTGTATAGCTCTTCCCCGGCTCTGGGAGTATCAGGATCAGTGCTGATGTCTACCTTCCCTTCAGGTCCTAAAAAGCATACTTGCAAGCTTCCAACCAAACGAATATCACACCCTTCTTATTCAGACATGTCAACGGTGCTACTAAGCGGGAGAAGTCCTATATAAAACTTCTGTAGTAACCATCAATCCCTATGAAACTCTGTATCTCAAACACGTTCATAAGATTCTCCCAGGAAACTACCGCTCTCACCTTCTCTGGGTCTACTAAAACTCCGGCCTCAGAGATGATATGTCCCATGAAGTGAATTCGGTCCATCCAAAAGTGGCACTTTCAGAGCATGGAATATATCGGATTCTCTCTCGGTGTACTCAATACCATCTCAAGATGGGTGGCATGGTCGTGTCTAGTGTGAGTGTACACCATGATGTCATCGAAAAATACTACCAAAAAAGAATCAAGATACGGATGGAACACATGATTCAACTGATCCATGAAAACTTATTGTGTGTTCGTGAGTTCGAACAGCATAACCATATACTCGTATAGACCATAACTGCTCCAGAAAGCTATGAGAGTTATATCAGATGGTCTAACATGAAGCTGATGATATTTTTATCTTAAGTCAATCATCGAGAACACAGGTGATCAATGAAGCTTATCAAAAAGATCGTCAATCCCCGGTAAGGGGAATCGGTTCTTAACCGTCAACTGGTTCATCTTTCGATAATCCACACAATGTCTGAGGGTACCATCTGCCTTTTCGCAAAAAGGACCAGAGAACCCCAAGGAGATGTACTAGGTTGGATGAGACCCTTTTCATGAAACTCCTTCAACTGCCTCTTGAGCTCCTGCAACTAATGTGTGGCCATCCTATATGGAGTAATGGACACTGGTGCTGCTCCTAGAACAAGCTCAATAGAGAAATCCACTTCCCACTCTGGACGAATACCAGAAAATTCGTCTGAGAAGACATCCCTGAAATGATCAAAAAAAGGAGGGAAATCCACCTGACAAGTCCCATGGTCATCAAGATATATGCTTGCAATCTGGCCCGGGACTCCACCTCACCCACGATGCTCTGGGCCAGCTTGACTCGCCTAAACATCCCATTCATCTTTGTATAGAAACTCTCTACCCTTTGGTGATGTGAAACACACCCTGGGACGATAGCAGTCTACAAAGGCCCGAAAGGGAACCAACCAGTCCATCCAATGAATGACGTCGTAGCTCATCATCTCCAGGACATAGAGGTCCCAAAGGAAGTGACACCCACAAACCTCAAGGGGGAACTCCTTGCACTAACGCACAGAAGCTGTTCTAGTTCCCAACGGAGTGTCTAGCGTCATGATAATAGAAGATGATGAATCACAGAGCCCAAGGATCTCCACAACAGGTAAAAATATGAAACTATGTGTAACATCCATATCGATAAGTACTGAAGATAAGACAGAAGTTACTAGAATAGTACCTCTGACTGTAGAAGGTCTGGGATCCTGCTCCTGCTAGGTCTGTTGCACTGCATATGCCTTCCCAATGCCACATCCCTGCGACACAACTTGGCTACCCTGAGCTGTCCCACCCAAATACCTCTGAGATCCCAGTGTCTGGCTACAATGGCCATGGCCACCATCTCTACTTGCACGCCATGACGTATTCCAGTTTCCGTACTGGTAAGGAGCCATTGGTCCTCCTCCCGCACGCAGAGTCTGCATAGAACCCCTCTCACTATCCATCAGTGGAAACACCATGAAAATGCGCTACAGATGACCCATCGTGCTGCAATCTCGACACTCCACTAGGTCTCCTGGACACTACTGTCTATTGTGCCCCTCTCTACCACACTGGTAGCCCCAGATCGGGCCACCTGAAGAAGCTGTCTGACTGGTACCACCAACCTGAGAGAACTCCACATGCCTATTCCTCTTTCCCGTAGAAAAAGTACAAGTAACTAGTGCTGAACTACCATATCCCACACCATTAGATTCCCGTAGGTTCCTCTTCATAATCAGCGCCTGATTCATGATAGCGTGTACAATAGGAAACATGAAGTCATTCACCAGTGCTCAGATGTCATACTAAATACCATCCTCAAAACATCTGGCTCTTTACATCTCATCACCCACCAGCACGAGTGCAATGCATTGAAGTTCCATAAAATGAGAATCAAAGTCCATCACTGGCATAATTACCTGCTGCAGATTCATTAACTCTCGAGATCTGTCTGCCCTCAGTGTCTCGGGGTAGAAAAATTCATAAAAGACTGCCTGAAAATCTTCCCACGCCATGTCCATTTGATTCTCTGACTGGGTGGTATCATCCCACCACCTCTTGGTGGAATCACGTAGAATTTAAGTCGCGAGCTTGACCCTCTGCCCTGGAGGCATCTCACGATGCTAGAAAATAGTCTGCATCGACCCCAGCCAAGACTCCACAGCATGTGGTCCTCCATCCCCTGAGAACGTAAGCGGATGCTGTTGCTGGAAGATACATGTATGCTCAGCCATAGATGTGGTAGCTTGTGGTGCTCCCTGAAAGGTCTGCATGAACCACAATAAGACTTCATAGAACTGAGTCTCTGCTCATGTTCCCGGTATCCCATAGCCCATCATATCAGGAGTATTCTCGTTACCGCCCTCCTGGTGAACATTGCGTTGTCGTCTATGCGGCATGAAACTACATGTTCAAAAACAACCCACAGAACATGATTTATCAAGGACTGAATGCGAAGAAACCCAAAATGGAAAAGGAGGAATAAGGCATTCAAAATTTGAAAATCAAGACTACACGGCATGTACACTGACTACACGGTGTGTACTTGACTTCCCTTCTCCTACCCGGGTCATTTAGCATGGCTATGCCACACAGATCCCATTTAACAAAAACTACACGACATGTATATAATATACACGACGTGTATGGTGTTATTTTCCAACTGCTCGTGTCGTTCGTGACATGACCGACTACTCGTCTTGAAACTACATGGCGTGTTACACCCACACACGTCATGTACACCACCCCGTTTTCCAGTCACAGAGCTAACTCCACACAGTCTGTCCTCAGACAAGACTACATGACGTGCCCCATAGGTATAGGGTGTGTTCAAGGAGATGTGACACCGACTCGTGTTTTTAGTTACAAGGCCGAGTCCCCAAGTCACATTACATGGCATGTTCATCATTGACATGGTGTGTTCTGTATAGGATTTCACCGACCCGTGTTGTTAGTTACACGGTCGGACTCCAGTTCAAAACTACACGGAGTGTATATCTGGTACATGGCGTGTTTTACCGATGCTCTTCCCTACCTCGTGTCACGGCCCACACGGTTTGTGACACGGTAAGAGACTACACTCCATGTACTCAGAGTACACAGTGTGTACTTAAAAGGTTCATTTTTCTTCCCGAACAGAAGACCATAACCAGTGTGTGTAAAAATACTACACGGCATGTATACTGGGTTTTTAGACTGTATACCTCAAAAACATCCCAGGAACCCAGAAAATACGGAAAACCAACACCTAAGTGTCAAATTCCGACCCCTGAGGGCCCATACTCCCCACTAATCAATGTTTGATATCTTATCTATGTTATAAATAATAATCAGTCAATGATCTACCAAATTCCGGGCAATGGGGGCCCATACTCCCCAAAAACCAATGTTTGGCGTCCATTCTATAGATAGACTTACACAAAATACTCTATAAAACAGCAGGTACTTATTAGTTCAGCTATCACAATAGTATGCTTTTCTAACACATCAACTATCACAAAAACATGAAATTTCTAATGCACCTAAATGGCATGGAACTATGCAAGGAATGTGATTTCTATCTTGTGCCTAAATGATGCATGAGACAGAATACCCTCATCCAATCGGGTTGCAGCTAAATAGAAAAAAAATATAAGTTATAATAGCACAATTTGATTTGCGTCACCCAACGGTGAAAACATATCAACTGTAAAGTTTGAAAAGTAAAAAAATTGCAAAATACGAGGTAGATTGGCTTTTACCTATACACGGGTTAGCTACTCCCGGGAACAGCTTATTACCAACTACCGTTTGTCCAATCCCTGAGTACGACTCCAAATAGTAAGTCAAGAGAAAAGAAACCCTTTGATACCTCTTTGTAACGTCCCAGTTCTGGATGCCACTCAACGGGTGCCCCGAACACAGTTCGTCACGTGACCTCAAGCGCGTTTCCCCAAATGCCGACTAGTAGTGAGGGCCTAGTTCTGATAGTGGGGAAACTATGCCCTCATTTTTTAAAGTGTAGCGCTGTGGAATTTAAATAAAACATACAACAATAGCGGAATCAGTAAACCATACACAACTAAAATAAAAAATAGCAGTGGATATAAACAACAATATATAAATGATGATACTACATGTCTCAATTTATATGAAAATAGCCAGAACATGTTATACATCAATACAATACAACAAAAACAGAGTAAATCAAAACAAAACAAAACAACTGGCAGTAGCATCGCGATCCTAGGCTCGGTCCCATGCCCTTCTACTCCTCAGCAACAGTCAAGTACCTATATAGGAACTCTTGCCCCTATCCACACTAGCAGAAACATAAGCTTTTTGGGCCGAAAAGCGTGACCCAAACAAGGTGTGAGAAATAAATTCCCAGTAGGCACCCACCAGAGGCCCATGCCCAACTGCATGTAAGAATGAAACAATAGTGTGCAGTATTAAAATTTAATAAAGCAGTACTCAATAGTAATTAATTACAATTTATATTTCTATTTTATTTTTCATTTAATCCATTAAATATTAGAAATCACTACAGTGAATTTCTAAGTAAACAGTCCACGTCCTCAGACATGCAAAACCTTACCCTTGGGATAGAAGAATAAAACACACAGGTATAGCTCTCATGCATAACAGATGTTGCCCTCGGGCGTATGAAGTGTCTCCATCAGGCACAGAAGTCAATCCCTTCGTCATGAAAGGTTGCCCTCAGGCAAAATAACTAGAGCCCTCGGGCTACATAGGGCAGTGCCCTCAGGCTAATCACAACAACACCCTCATGCTAAACAGGTAACCGAGCCATGCCCAACAGGTAAACAATCAGTAAGAAGAAATTCCTCTCATGGCAATTATACAGTTACTACTTTGAGGGCATACCCTCGAGTATCTCGGCTAAATGGATAAACAGTGGAACACACCCCTAGGGTGGTTCCAGATCCAAGCAACGATCCCAACCAGCATTTTATTATCACTATTTAATCACCTATGCAATTATAGGCATTAAATATATCAATTTCCATAGCCACACGACACCCCAACATGGGTTCGGGAAAAAAAACGGACAAATACACACGACAGTTGGAAAACTAAACACCCATCCACCTACCTTATATGCCAACGAACGTTATACCCGAACGCCAACTCCAGAAACACCCAAGAATGGAATATATCTGACTAAGAACAAAACCCATTCAAACATAAATAACATTCCCTTGGGAAAGATTTGGTAAAAAGGACATAAGGAGAAGAAAGGGATTACCCACACAGTTCCAAAGAGATCGTCCGAGGTGGAAACCAATTCCAGATAAACACCTGGCGGATATTCAAAGGTTCAGCCTCTTACTTTGGCTCCAAAATGGCTCATATGCGTCCTCTGCCAAATGAGGAGGCTACTTCCTTTTTTATGCCGAAAAAACAAAGTCAACGACGTGTACTTCCAAGTACACGGCATGTACTCCTTTCATTTAACTGTTTTTTGGCAGCTTTCCACCAGCACGACACTATTTTCCTAATGACATTAGTACATGGCATGTACTCCTAAGTACACGTCGTGTAGTGCCACCCAGCTAGCAGCTGCTCCACCGCCTTACTTTTTGGCATATCGACTGACCACATGGCGTGTAATGGACTACTACATGGCATCAAGTCGGTTCCTATACCCTTTGTCACTGACATGGCTACACGCCCAATGTACTCATCCCAACACGGCCAGAAGTACATTGTGTGTGGAAAAAGTACATGGCGTGTAGTTCTATAATTTAGGATTTTTCCCCATTTTCCATATTTTATTAAAAGCACTTATGAAAAAGGGAAAAGAAGAAGTCTGTACCTCCAAGAGAAGAACCAGGTTCATACAATCCTGGACGTTAAAAAGAGTTATGAAAGCACTTTCAACCTATTTAGGCCATAATATTTAGAGATGATAGACTATGATAGGATGTATTAGGTAGTTAGTAATAATCTATGCTCAGGATATGCTAACTAATGTACAGGGAAAACCTTCATTACCTCAAATATTCAAATTTCTCATATTTTTCAACTGTAACTATTGATTTTATTTCACCATTGGGAGATTCATTTGTTTTATGTTGTTATGATTTGTATCATTGTGGTTCTATTTATGTTTCATCATAAAGAAATAATGGTATTCCATGTCATTCATCATGTCAAAACATTCTAGAGATCACCTATCATGTATTCTTATCATGCTATTTCTGGTGCATTACTGATTTCAAGCTATTGAGGTAGATGTCGTGATAGATATGACTTCCCTTGAGATAAATATTCTGATAGAAATACCTTCTATATTGTTAGGGAATTTGTGTAAGAATTTTTTTTATGGACACCAATATTTGGCCCATGAGGTGTTACAGATCCTCTTGGATTTGAATTTCGTGGATCATGGTTGAACATTAATTTAATTTATTTAATATATTACATTAATAAGCTTTTTAGTATTTGATTCACTTGGAGAATAGTCTATCATATATCATAATGTGGAAATCCTTACACAAAATATATGAATTTGGGGGATTTGGAGAATTTTTTGTGGCATTATATCCAGAAAATCTAGAAAACATCACAGGGGATGTTCTGATCTCACGATATTTGTTCTTATGTTCATGAAGGAATAAATTTTCTTATGTTCATTTAATTGATGGTATTTACATGCTGTGTAATTTTTATAATTGTGATTGACTGTATGAGAAAAGACATGGTGTTGGTAAAATCGTGGTTGAACACACTCTGTACTGGGAAAACCCACCATGATGTAATCGAACCTATATCCTATCATGTGACTAACGACACTGGTGGGTAGAAATTTATTTGTACACACCATGTCTAGATTTTCCACTTTTTTTAGTGTTACACTAGTATAACCATGTATTTCTAGGAATACAAAAGTCCCTGGGTAAGCCGGAATATTCTTGTACATTCCATGTCAGTTTATGAACACACTATGTGTATGGGGTGTTACATGATAATGTTTCTATAGGTACACGTCCATGACAATAATTAAAGGGAACATGCCATGTTGTGGTTCTACACACCATGTAATCCAATTTCATAAACTTGGATTCTTTCATTCTCTTATTATGTTCTAGCAGTTATAAGTTGTTCTCCATGGAAATCTTGTGCTGTGGTGTGTGCATTACCTTGCAGAGTCATGCCAAAAAGATTTCCTCCATTTCTACTCCAAATTTAGTGTGATGATCAGACATTAGAAATTGATGAGTAGGGACAACCAATATATCCTTTTCCCACACCCTTCAAGGAAAAAACTACTATATCAGATGCAGGTGATGAAGTAGGTTTCTATGAAGGCTTTATGAGGATGATTCATACCTTTGAGGGATCACCAAAGCATGCCCCGTCAATGGAAATGTTTACACGTGGGTTCTGACAGCATCATACTTACACTTTTTCAGTGGATGGCGGACCACATGCTTTAGAGAGATGGTTGGAGGCCATTCTTTGTATCTTAAAGAATCAGTATACAACTCCTAATAAGAGGGTTAAGCTAGAAACATACATGTTGAGTCATTATGCTATGATATGGTCAGAAATTATCACATAGGACGAATGTAATCAAGATATGGCTTCTGATGTGTTCCAGAGTACCTTCTATGATTACTTCTACCCCGAGACGTTGCGGGAAAACTGAGCCAAGAAGTTCATGAATTTGGAGTAGGGTTATCCTTCAGTGATTGATTGATCTTCTCACATTATAATGATTCATCTCTTCACACCTATTCTGCAAGGTGATGTGTTTTCACTAGCTATGTAATTTGAGGATGGTCTTTGGTACGACTTTCGATCATAGGATAATGTTTTTATGTTTACATTAGTGATATATATATTTAAAAAGACATTGATTATCTAGTGTAATTTGAGGGAGTTTAGAGCTACAATACTTAAAGGGTGGGCATGCAATGTTGGTACTCCATCGTCTGATAGTATGAAGCATAACTAGGATCGTTCACACAATGTTTCATCATATAGCCAAGTGGTGTTCTATAAATACAGAGAGAGTGGACACAAGTGGCCACAGTGCATGAGAGACCTAGTTGAGTTCTGATCTGGTAGAAGGATGGGTCATCTTCAGATTTTCATAGGATGTTATCTCCAATAGCGAGAGAGGGGATCCATTATGACTCCATGTTCATGATAATGGCCACAAATTTATCATAATTCATGGAACATGAGACTGTCAGGCCATTCAGGCCAATGAGGTGGCCATGGTCATTGTAGTGAAACGACAGGTTTAATCAACAACAGGGTGAATCAGTTTTGGGTAGCCGGGTAGGGTCGTATAGCCATTGTACATGTAAAACTTTTGTGATGGAGCAGACCCATCAGGAGCATGATCTTGGAACCTATATAGTCTAAGGAATGATTCATGTTGCCTCAGTTTTAGCATATTTCCCGTTCAATATTGGGACTTCCCATAGTTTTATATTTTTTTCCGTTATGTAGAGAATTGGGCTCTATATCATTACATCTAAAAATTTCATGACATTAGAAAATCCATTGGTGATTAGGATAGTTAGTTTATGTCAGTGCAAGGAGTTATCTATTGAGATTGATGTTTTTAACTTCTTATGGTACCTCAATGTCTTAGAGATAAAATGATTCGATGACATACATAAAATGGACTGGTTGGTATCCTTTTAAACCATTATTGACTACTATAACCACATGATGAGTTTCACGTCACCATATTGCATATCATTTGTACACAATGGTGAATGGGATGTCTAGGGGAGTAGATCGGGACCCATGAATCATGGTTTGGGAGGAATCACAACCTGAATTGGATGTTTGTATGTGGATGACTAGGGGACATCACAAATGTACCCCAGTGGTGGATCATTTTGGATATCTCTTTCCAAATAACATCTTAGATTAACCCCCGATGCGAGAGGTGGATTTTTTAATTGATCTTGTTCTAGGAGAGGAATCTGTGTTCAATATTTAGTAAGGGTTGTCTACACCAGAGCTTCATGAACTCAAAATCATGTTATAGAAGCTGTAACAAAAGGGTTTCATCTAACCCAGTACTTATCCTTGTGGTTCACCTCTCCTTTTTGTGAAGAAATGGGTGGTACCCTTAGAATTTTTGTGCATTATCAAAAGCAGTACCAGCTAGAATTCAATAACTAAAATCCATTATTGACAGATAATGATCTCTTTGATCAGCTTCGAGGATACCGAGTGTTCTCATATATCTTCGTGAGATGTCGTTATCATAATTTTGATGTTAATCCATTAGAAAAACATTTCACAGCTTTTTTAGTATGTATGGCCTATAATATTATTTTGTTATGTAGTTCGGTATAACAAATATGCTGATAGTTTTCATGGCACTAATGAACCAAGTGTTCCATCCATACCATGATTATTTTTATATCGTCTTCATGGTCATTATATATGGGTACTTCCACACTCAAAACGACCATTCCACCCATCTTGAGATCATATTGAGTACACAGATAGAGCATCAGTTGTATGATAATATCTCAAAGTGACACTTTTGGATGGACTTTATTCACTTCTTGTTCATTGTTATATCTGAGACAAGAGTTTTAGTAGACCGAGAGAATGTGACAGTGGTTGTTTCCTAGGAGTATTTGAAGAATGTTTTGAGGTATAGAGTTCTCTAGGTGTAGCAGTTACAATAGAGTATTTATTCAAGACATTTCACACATATTAGGGGCATTTAAGGGAATTAATATGAATGGTGAGAAGTAATTGTTGAAAAATTATAGTAATTTAGTCATTCAAGAACTGAAAGGGAGATTGAATTCAGCACCGATTTTGGTTTTTCCAAAGCCTGGTAAGAGTTATACCATTTACTATGATGCATCAAGTAACATGATATGAATAGTACTTATGTAGTAGAAGGAGTTATTCCATATGCATCTCAGTAGTTGTGGAAACATGAGAGTAATTACCAAATGAATTATCTCAAGTTAGCTATAGTTGTAAATGTTGTGTGTTGTTGGATACATAATCATTTGGTGTGAATTTTGTGGTATACACTAACTATTGAATCCTCACGTATAACATTACTCAGAGTGATCTAAATTTGAGACAACGATGGTGGGTTGGGTACCTTTATTGATTTGACATTGATCTTTCTGACACGCCTGGGATAGGCAACGTAGTGGCTGATGCACTATGTAGGTTGACTCAGATACATTATGTTTAGGAGGCCAGTAGTGAGTGGAAGATTATGGCTATTTTTTGAGATTCTTTTTTAGGTGCATGGGAAATAGGGGAGGATGATTCTTTCTTATATAGGTCTTACCTCTCCTCTTTTGGATCTATTGAGAATAAGGATGATATAAGATTCCAATTTCATAGCCCTATGAGAGATTGTGTATGGTGAGGAACCTACTATTGGGTGGACGATTGGAGAAGATGAGGTTTTGCTTCTTAATAGGTGAGTATGGGTGTTATTAGACATGCACAAGGAGCTATTTTGGTATTTTCATTTCTCTTTATACGAACTTCATCATGGTGTCACCAAGATGTATTGAGATCTACATAAATAATATTGGTGAATAGACATGAAGAGGGATGTTGTTGGTTTTGTTTGGAGATGTCCCACTTTTAGTAGTTCAAAGAAAAGAATCAGCGACCATCATGTCATTTTCTGTAGATACCCAATCCCGAGTGGAAGTGGATTGATGTCATGATTGTGTTCTGGATATGTTTACTGAGATCACCATGAGGTAATGATACAATATGGGTTGTTATTGACAGGATATCAAGGGTTTCTCTCATTTGGCTGATCAAGCTGACTTTTAGTGTTGACAAGCATGGAAGGTTGTACATCTGAGAGATAGTATAATTGCATAGGGTTCTCCACTATATCATTTTAGAAAGGCACCCCCAATTTTCTTCTTGTGTTTGGTTGGAAATCTAGAGGGATTTGGGTACACATGAACTTATGAGAACAACTTACCATCCCCATACAAATGGTTAGTCCGAGTGCACGATTTAGGTTTTCGAGGACAAGCTTAGAGCATGCGTTCTTGTTTTCATGGGCTCTTAAGAGAGACACATACCCCTGGTGGATTATTTATACAATAATAGTTTCTAGGAAACAATTATTATAGAACATTATTATGAGTTTTATGGTCAGTTATTCTGATCATCCCTATGTTCGATGGAAGTAGAAGAGGATGTTATGCAGGGACCTCCTATTGTCCCGGAGACAACTGAGGAGGTGCATTTGATTCGATAGTCGATGGATACTGCAAAATATCGCCCAAAATATTATGTTGATCGATGGAGATAACCTATGGAGTTTGTGGTCAGGGATCATATTATCATACATTTCACATCAAGGCAGGGACATTGAATGACTATGAGACTGGGAAAGCATTCATAGAGATAGGTCAGACCATTCGATGTTTTCTAGAGAGTAGAGACAGTTTCCTATAAGATTAAGTTAACTCAGATTTATAGGGATATACATGACATAATTCATGTTTCATAGCTATAAAATTTATTTTCAAACCTCTATCATGTTTTTCAACCTGAGGATGTTCGTATTGATGTTGATGCAACCTTCTAGGAGCACCCTATTTAGATTATGGATCACATCATAACAGAACTATATAACCGGTATGTTCTTATGATTCGGGTGCTATGGCATTACATGCAAGTATAGGATGACACATAGGAATTAGATTTTTATGTTCCATCACAGTGGCTAGTGTTGTTCCTGGAATCATTTTCACGTCCATTGGAAGGTAAATTCATGGGAAAATTGCTTTAAGGTTGGATTTTTGTAAGAATCCATATCCAAAATTCATGTCTGGATCTATATATTTAGTTTACTTTTTAGGAAAATTATGAAATGGGGTTTTTATGAGTACTAATCGTGTACTTACATGTACACATCGTGTACCCTATTTCCATGTATAGCCCCGTACTGGATGTGTAAAATCTGATTATGGCCACATGATGACATATAAGACCACTTATTTCTAGACCAATTAAGGCCACTAATTGGGATGTAGGTTTAATGAACACAATGATTAATTTTTTTTTATTTTATATAATACCGAAGTATAATGTATTATTTTTGGATAAGTCTTGTTTTCCCTATGATTCATACAGGAGAGTGATGGAACAACTGATGAAATTTGAACCCCACCTGATTTTTCTATCCAAGAACCTATTGAGACATTTTAAGTTACGTTGGTATCCCACTAGTGATATATCAAAACCCCTAAATAATTTACTCATGATGTCTTTGTTCTCGTGAGTTATTAAACATTGGGAGTTATTCACCTGTTTTTTATCTACTCCGATCTATGGCGATTCAAGGTCAGACGTTCAATTATATTGATATAATGATATCTTGGTTGGCTTTTTGTGACATTTTTTATGTTATCATGGATTATATATTATTAAAATGAAACATTACAATGTTTGTGGTGTTTCTTTTTTTGGAATTTAGAATTGTTTATCACCTTCTATGGGTTTTTTCTTTGATAAAAGGTAGTTTCACATGCATCAGGTTATATACCATGTTTATGGGACACCACATAGGTTCATTTTCGAGGTTTATTTGATTATGGTCATTTGATCCAAGATATGTGTTAGTCTTTCATAAATTTACATGCCTTGGTTGATTGGGATGGAGTTTGTTTGATAATTTGAAATGCGTGTGGTATTATTGTGAATGGTTATCCTTGTAGATGTTTCATATTTAATGAACATATACGATATTATATTTCCATTGATTTCCATAGACTATGAGAGACGTGGTGTAGATGATTGACACAGGGGTACTGATAATGAGATCTAACTAGGAGGTCATTTATAATTACCTTATGCTATGTTGACCCAGGGGGTATTGACCGTGAGAGATACCTGGGTGGTAATTTGTAAGTTTTTGATGCAATGTTGACATAGGGATATTGACCTTGTGTGATTATGGGTAGTTCTTCGTATGTGATTAGAACTGTTTTACGTTGAAGGGGATGGACTTTAAGAGATTCCCATATGGTAATTATTTAATTGATTGATGTAGTGTTAGACTAAAGGGGTAGACCGTGAGAGCTTCCCAGAGGGTCGTTCTCTAATGAATTGATGTTGTGTTAGACTAGGGGGGGTATAAAGTTAGAACATTCCCAAGGGGTTGTTTATGAATATTAGTATAATTTTTACATGTCTGTTAAGCCAAATAAGATGATTGGACTTAGTCTTACTTATTTGATAGATGTTCTGCTAAGACATTTGTTTTATTACATAAACAGGGGATAGAAGTATAAGGCTAGATCTAGGGGTTACATTATTCAATGAGATGAATAATTGATAAATGTAATTGAACTTAATTGAAAATATAGGATTTTTATTTTGTGTATATCATAGTTTATTGATTCATTTTTCTTATTTCTGACTATATATATATTCAATGATATTTTGGCACAAATATTTGTTTGTTTCCTACTAATATTCAACTCACACCCTGTTTGGGTCATCGTTTTGGGCCTAAACAAAATATATGATTGAAGGTATATATAAGGGAAAGAACCCTTCTTCATTAGGTACATGATTACTATTAACACTGGAAAGCATGGACCCTAATAATGTTTTCTATGCTGTGAGAGTTGACTTTCTTTTGAACACATGGTTTTAGTATTGTATTTGCATCATTATGAATTGTTTGGCTGCATTCCTAGAAACATGTTACTTGAATCATTTATATATATGCTCCCTTTATTTTATTATTATCAGTCTTATATTGATTACTTCTTTTTTATGGTATTACTACTTAGGTTATTGTTTACTATTTGTTTTCTATTGTGTATATTC
This sequence comes from Viscum album, assembly GCA_963277665.1. Lineage (NCBI taxonomy): Eukaryota > Viridiplantae > Streptophyta > Magnoliopsida > Santalales > Viscaceae > Viscum > Viscum album. The sequence goes on from OY728146.1 coordinate 555,140,058, forward strand.
TATAAACGAGGGCACAATTTCCCCATTATCACACATTGTACCTCACATCTAGTAGGATGCCTATGGAATTTAGGGGAATGTGATTGAGATTATGTGACCAACTAGGTCAAGGGAATCATTGGTCGGCACCAGAATTTGGGACATTACACCCCCACCCATAATGGTAGTGATGAGCATAACCTCTCATTCTCTCAACCAATGTGGTTTCATAATCATCATTGGGTATGCAACAACTATGGATTTCCTTCCTTTAAAATGAATGTCCATACTCAATTTTGGATGTATGAACTGTTGGAAGATTTCATTTTTGTAAAAATTGGTAATCCCAATGTGAATTATGGTACAATATGTAAAACCCCACTACATTCATCCATCATGAAAATCCATGAATAAATTTTCATCAGAAACAAAAATGGTTAACCCAATGTGAAATTATTTAATGGAAAATAAATGAATCATTACTGTATCATGCATCTTATTTAATAAACCACAGGATCCATTTATTTTTCATTAGAAATACACATGAATCCATTACCATTAATTGTATACTAAAACCCATGACTATAAAATCCCAAATAGGATATGCATGCATGATTAATGAATTATAGTATTATAGAAAAAATGAATTTAAAAATGAATTTACAATAAAAAAATTAATTATATATTTAAAATATAATTACATTTTACAAATAAGTTCATGAGAATAAAACCATTTCATAAAAACCCAATTGATTATCTTTCTTCAACTCTATACACATCAAAATCATTAAGAAAATTGAACTAAAACTAGTTTGATTAATTAATGGAAATAACAAAAAAAATATATTATTAAACAAAATAAAATTTGATGAACAATATTCTATGTGATAACTACTGTCATGGGGAAAATTGGTTGAAATATATGTTCTATGATACTATGGAATCTATTTTTTCCCTAACTAGAATGTTTAATTTTTCTGTTTCTAAATTAAAATATATCATAAGGTCAACCCAATGGGAGAAAATTTAACATTATGTGGAATAGAATATATTCCTAACATTTTAAAATTTAATATTGTGGAATTACATCAAACACATAATGTTTTATAAACATTATTTATAATGAAATACATCTAAAACACACAGTGACTCCATAAATTACCATAAAAAATTCACTGAATAAAAATTTTCACAAAATAATATTTAAATAAACTTTCATATACATTATTCCAAGATTTTTCAAAAAAATTTTAGAAAATGGTGTAGAATATATTAGATATAGATAATAACATTATTAATAGAGAAATATTTTCACCTTTAAAAATTTGATGGTTAAAAAATTGGTCTAATTATCGAATGCCTAAGTCTTGGTGAACCACCATTAATTCTCCATTTGAACTATAGAATGAGTCATATTACCTTGTATAAATTTCCATTACATGGAGATGATGAGATATCAGAAGGATATCTAAAATGAGGATAATAATGTGATAATAAAAATAATATTACAAAAAATATTACCACCAATATTAATGGGTATTTGACATTAATAAAGGGGGGAATGTCCAAGAATATAAACGAATGATTTTTTAGGAAAATGAAGAATTCATAAGGGATTGTAGGATATAATAATGGGGTCCATATTGGTAATTTTATATTTGTATTAATCATTCATGGGTTTCATGGTTTGGCTACAAAGTTAGACCTATCATGCACTAACCATGAGAAAAATACCTTCCCATGATTGCAGAAGAATTTCATTACCTAGAATTATCAAAAAAGTTCGAAAAATCATGTTCAAGAAATTAGAAATAATTCATAATCTATCCAACCATCTTCAAAATTTTCTCTGAAATATGCATCATTTGAAAATCGATTTTTAATCCCTCTAGGTCACCTCTGTTACTTATATTTCCATTATTCATGGAAAATAAATTGTTTTTACCAACAATTCGTATATAATGAAGTTTCTTTTCATGAAAAATATATATATTTACCCCTTAATCTTTATAGACATTATGACCATGAGTTAAATAAAAAAACAAAAATAAAAAATTATGTGACTTAGTAGGTATCTCCATTATCCCAATTATAAATATTTTAATAATAAAAAACAATATCTAATTTGAAATGGATAATGGATAATGCAATGACTACTTCATATATTCTTCCCACTACAAAATTTCATTGATAAATCTTGATCATTTAAACTAAACATGGACTAAAGGGATCATTCACCACACAACACCATATATTTTCTATCAATTATCTAAAATAGTTTCAAAATAATAATGTAATATAGAATTAGGTCAACATACCCCCATTAGATAACATTGTATTTCTCTTTTTCAATCTTCATATATTGGGAAAAAATCATGTCATGAATCATTATCATTTAGGATGACAATTAAAACCGGTATACCTATTTTCCATGTCATATTATAATAATAAATGGTCCACAAAACAATAAATAATTTTTTTCAATATATATATCAATGAATATGTCTAATGAAAGGAAAGAACCTATGGAAAACCAGATCACTAACCACATCCTCCAATGGACAACAACAGTGGTCTAAAATATATTTTTAATCCATCAATATTGTTACCAACTATTTCTTAAAAAAACATGATCTTTTTCATCACAGTATATGACTCAGTATTACCCAGGAATGATCACATACCCTATCAATACATAAAGATGATAAAAAATGATTACCATAACATATTTAGAAGTGTTTATAGAAAATAAAAAATTGATTGAATAAACACAAAATCCTAAAAAAATCCACAATAACTAACTTATATGCTCAATAATTTGATGATTCATCCATACTAACTATCCATATAAATCGTGAGCATCATTATTGACTTCCACCACGTACCCATCACATTGATTAATAAATTCAATAATTTAAATTCAATCCATAAGAATTAAATACTAATGGTAAAAAAAGGTACCCTATTGAGCTTCATGACACCAAAATTATTCAAATGATCATGATCCTCTACCATAATAATTTCTCTAGCGGAAAAGATATAAAATTATTTTTTGAATCATATATTCATAAAAAATCATTTAGTCTTTGCTAATATTTATTTTGGTACTTCAAATATGACTTCTATTGTTCCCTAATCTGAAAATAATAATAGAATGGATACGGCCACAACAAACCTATACTTCTATGGTGTTCTCATTAGCTTTATTCTAGAATTAAGAGTAGCATTATATATGATATATAATATAATATCTAAATTCGGATTACTAATATCAATGTATTATACTATGGAATTTCATAGTAAGACCTGTTTTTATAGACCAACTAGAAATATGTTCCTAATCCATTAATTCTATCTAAAATAATCAAAAATAACCAACTATATTAGAAGACACCAAGACCATTAGAAGACCCAAAAAAATATGAGATCTTCCTTCATTAACATTTTTATCTAATACTATTCTAAGAATCATCCACTATATTCCTATGTAAAGAATGATTAAACCAAGAAGTAATATAATTCCCAAAATATTAGTACAATCCCACTCTAAAATCATTAGTCACAATGATTTTATTTCATAAAAATAGTTTATCTGAGGTTCCCTCCTCCTTTGATTCCTTTATATCCTATGTTTTTAACTCTATACTCAAAGAATCTATGAAGATGACTCATTTTCCACGAGTTTACACAATATCATGAAAAATGGTCTAAATTCACATAACCCAACATTCATATCTTAGGATCATTTTTACCTTATTAATATTAGAATAATTTATTATTGCCTCTAATTATAGTTTAAATTAACATTCAAGGGCATATTTTTCACATGGTATGAGACCGTGTATAACTGAAATAAAATCATGAACATGGTGATATATATTATTTAATAGAAGATATAATTTGTTAATGATTTAAGCCTAAACCAACTCTAGATATCAAAACATATCAAATATACATGCATGAGGAATCATAGTGACATCATCGTTATCCTACAAGGATTAGCATGAATCATCATTATAGTTGAAGTTATCAACAAATTAAATCATTTAATAGGGACATTTGTTTTTAATAATACAGCATAAGGGACTATAGAGAAAAAAAATTGGGAATAAATTATTTTTATTAAATGATGAAATTTGTGAATGCATGTAATTTCATCAATAAAATTCAACATCAACATCTTTTGTAATGATTCAGATTCATCACAATGGAATCCATGATGATATCTAACTGTATCCAAGGATAAAAAACATGCATTCAAAAGATGTAGAAAACTCAAAGGGAATGATATAAAGTATATAAAATTATACATAAATATAAAAAAATAAAAATATCATTTGGTAAAACCTGAATAATTGTCCTTAATAAAAAATAAAGAGTACAAAATAAAAAATGTCTTTTATAACCAAAAGAGTGTTCTAAAAAACCCCTACATGAAATGATATGACATTAACCTTGGTTCATGAGACTCCATTTACTAAAACATAACTTTTATTATTCACCTAGGTATGTAACATCTCAATACATATAGTATATTATTAGAATTTAAATAATAATTTTTTTAAAAAATTCTTAACTCAATTAATAAAGTACTGACTTTAAATAACAGATCAACTTTTTTTTTCATATTTTGAATTTATGATTATTAAATATTTATTTCTTTTGAATGTGATTAAATTAATTTTTAATAATTTAATTTTGATGTTTAAAAATATAAATAAAGGATATCATTTGAATTTATTAGTAAAATTATAAGTCAATCTTGATAAAAGTTCATCTCAAGTGAATGTGATTATTACTACTCAATAGTAATTTTTTATGGTTTTGAAATTTTTTATTTTTATTATATTATAAAAAATTTGATTTAAATAAATTAAAATTTTAAAATATGATTATTTTATATGAAATAATATTTATTCAATTTTTCTTATGCATAATGGAAAATTTATTGTGTGTTAATTTCAAAATATATATGTATCCCAGATTTTTAATTTTTTTACAAATTCATTGCCTTAATATAATATCATGATTTCATGACCACTAAATTCATTGAAGCATCAATTAAATGTTTCCTAGGTTCTATCTATATGAAAGAAACCATATTATTTATGATATTTTATTATTTTAATGAAGTTTTTTCAACTTGAAATGTGATTTTTCTTACTAAAATATACAATATGTATATTTCAAATAATTTTAATCAATTATAGAATAATTTTATGTTAATTATTTTTTATTTGGGTTAATAAATAATTATATAATATTTATTTTTCGTCTATATGGTTTATTATTATGGTAACATTAATTTTATAAAACTCATTTGTTTTCCACAATTTATGCTATAATGAAATCATTGTGTGATTATGAATCTTATTTCACATCCCTCAATTGATATATATTCTATTATTTATGATCTTTTGATAAAAATATATGTTATGTTAGTTATTTGATTGGTGGGATTGAATTTTCATACCCCTCTAATACATTTTTTATGATTTATATCTCATGATATAATAAGGACTGCAATTGGGGATTTTACATGTTCAGTAAGGTTTGTTGTCTACTAATAATCTCTTGGGAGTTATCCCTGAGAATTGAATTGGTGGAATAGAGATTGAACCTAGTTCACATTGATAGTATTAAATGATATATTTGACTATGTAAATGACTTTCTATGATAATTATATTCCAATGTTTTTTTCGATTCTAATGTTTTCTATCATAACCCATGATCATTGACTGATTTATAATTCATTTCATTCCAAATATAAAAAATTAATCCATAAATATTGATTATGATCATTGTTGTGAATATATTAGTAATAATATTTAATTATAATGTTCTCATACTCACATTCTGATATTATTTTTATGTGATCGTTGAAATCTACCTAGATTTAATTTAATATGATTCATATATCATGTCTCTTTATGATTTATTTCTAAAGGTTATATGGAATTATTTTAGGTATCATATTACAATTATTGGTTTTAGTCATGAATAATTTAGTGGGAGATGTTTTATATCTCTTATAAACATATTTTTTATGTATCCTTGTAATTAATGACATTAAACCTTTTCGATTATTTTTTATGTAACAATGTTATGTGTTGAATATTCATCTTCCAAAATATAATAATTATGAAATAGAGGGATGAGTCTCTATATATAGTTTCAAATCATTTTTCTGGACAATTTTTTATATTATGATAATATCATTTTAGTATATTTTTGAACATAGAAACCGTGTTCTTAAATTAAAACATTATATTTGATTTTATCAAAGGTATATAAGGAAAATAAAATTTTTGACACTTCCAATTCATTAAGGATGGAATTTCATAGGTTGTGACAGTTTTCATTATTTAAAACATAATATGGTAGTTGTACTCTTTTTATGAATAAAGAATTTCTTTTGGAGAAATTTTATTCATATTCTTTATGAAATGATATTTAATAAATTTAATTATTTAAGTGGAAAATATTATTGGGTAAATAAAATTGTGGGCTTGGAAATAATTTAAATGGTGGAACATAACAACCTTAAATTTTTAATATACTGTTTCCCCTATAAATAATTCTATATTAAAATATTTATTATTCTAAAATGAACATAGACATACATTCATTAACATACTGGTTTTACGTGTTATAATTATTTCAATTTTTATTCATTCAATAATAAAATAAGTTTGTAAATATTATATAATATAATTCTAAAAAATATATTTGTATGTTTATAATGATAATAAAAATTATTTCATTAAATTTTATATCATTAATTTAATGTCAGTCTTGATAAAATTTCATTTCAATAGAAAATGGATATTAACCACATAATTGTACATTTATTTAGGTATGAATTCATATATTTTATTAAAATTATCTACTATATGGTATTAATAATATTAATTTTTAATATATTATTATTTTTTAGTAAATAATATATATTATTTTATTTTAATAATATTGTCAAATATAACATGTTATAATTGGAAAATACAGAATTAACCTTAATTATTTCAGTTCTGAATAAAATGGTTATTACTAGCATAGTTAAATTTTTAAATAGAAATTATTTAATGATACATTAACCGTATTGGAAATTATACTATGTTTTTATAAAATTATATAAAAACTATTTTAAAATCATCAAACAGACTATGAAAAATTACACTTAAAAATAAAAATAAATATTAATTGTAATATGACATTTCTCTATAAAAATGAAATATTAATTATAAATTAAAAAAATTGAAGTATAATAATTTGAATATATGTATAATTATATTAAATTATATATATATATACACATAAATATATACGTTATTGAATATAACATATTTATTGAAATGTATGTATATTTAAATTAGTATGACATATAAATAATAAATTATCATCAATAAATTTTAACCTGAATATAATTATATGTATAAATATTTTTAATTTGAATATATATGACTAACACCAATTTGAATAAATTATATATTTATAATAAGACAATTTATTAATTTTCTTTGTTTTAGAAATAGAATTATGATATATTATATTATATAAAAACGTGATTTTTAAATGCATAAAAAAACATTTATATGTGTTGCATGTGGGGTTTATTTTAAAATTACATTTTATACTATAATTTATTATGTTTATGATTTTATTATTTCAATTTACTGATATACCTCTCACAAAGTTCTTGTCTCCACATATCCATAGTAAATGCTTATAGATTACATATTTTACATTCATTTCCCTAATATTAAGAACTTAATAGACCAGAAGAATGTTGTTAAAGAAAATTGAAATTATTTATCTATTTAATCAAATTTTTTTCTTTGTCCATACACAATTTTTTAAAATAATCAAGAATTGGTTAAACAATATCATATTTGTAGTGTTATTTTTATCTATGAATGGTTTTTTAAAAATAATTCAAAAATAATAATATATTTGTTGTTTTGCAATAGATGTACTATTAAAATTTTACTAAAAATATAAATAGAATCATTGTTTCTTCATCTATGAGATAAAAAACATTACTTTTTCCTGACCACAAAATTATTCGAGGCTTCCATTCTGTGTATCCAATTATATTTTTAAGAGAAAAATAACACAATTTTTTTTTGAAATTTTGAGTTTTTAAAGTTGTTATTTAATCAAAAATGAGTTCGTACATGAAAAAATACTAATCTTTTTTATAATTCAATACTAACCAAATATAAAATATGTAGATGATACTAATAAATTTTAGGGGATCTTATTCCATGAAACAGTCCACATTCTTTCTCTTTAATATTTTTGAATATCATGATGAGAATTAATGAATCATGGTTTTTTTCTATGGTTTATTCTGTAATGAAATGTAGAAATGATTATAAAACTAGTTTTTATTTCATTTGTTATGTTATATTGGGATTGATTTATGGTATTGGTGAATAAATATGTTTAATTATAATTATATTATCAGTGGGACTGAAATTATATATCCTAATAGTTTATTGGATATATATATATTATGATAATAATGAACCAAATGGGGTGTAAGCCTAGTTCAGTGAGGGGGTCTATCCATTGTGATAGACTTGGGGGGTAAACCATGACTGTTGATATAATATCATTAAATGTGAACCCAATCCTCTACAATAGTCTTGGAAGTGATCGATGACTTAGAAAATGATTTTAAATTATTATGTGTATATGAAAAATGTTGGTGTTATTCCAAATATATTCGCTGATGTCCTATGATATTTTATTCCAATATTATTCATGTGTTTTGGACACCCAATATATATTACAAGACTCATGATTATGACCATTGATATATATGTATTTGTTTTCAAATTAAAAAATGAAATTACAAAACCATAACTGTTATGTTATTTTGAATTGATCATTCATATCATCCATTTTTACCCATATTGAACATTTATTATCACCCTTTATAAAATTATCTCTCCCAATGTTATAAGGTGTGGTGTTAGGTATGATATGTTTATAAAGGATTCTATTTATAAATATGATAGTGGTTCATGATGGATATCTCTTATGAAAATAGTTTTATATTAAAAAAATTCCAAAAACACTAAATATATACAATTATATTGTGTAATTTAATGTTATTTTTTTAAATTTATTGGTTTTTGTAGTTATTATTAATGTATGGGTTTTAAAACATTAGATATTATGATAACATCATTTTAGGATAATATAGGTGTTATAAACCCTTATTGAAAATTATGAGTATATACTTTTGGTGATAAAAGGTATATATGCTTAATTTAATTTTATGACTACCTTGAGTTTTAATAATGTAATCCAATATGTTGTGTTATGAATGATTGATTTTTATTTTAGAATATTTTATAACATATTTTTAGAGGAGTGACTTTCATAAAGAGTAGATTAATTCTGATTCCCTTTTAAATTTTTTTCTTAAGCATAATTTGGAAGTTAATATTTTTTTGGGTAATTATAATTTTGATGGTTCAATTAATTTGAGGGATGTTTAATGATTGATTTATATTTTCTATATATAATTCTATTTAAAAAAACATTGTTGAAAACAATTAAAACATTGAAAAATAAAGAATATTTTAATTAAAATAATCAGTTTTTTATTTTATCCATCTTTAAAATTTATATATATTCAGTAATTAAATAGTTGTTTAAATATAGTTTATTATTTTTTTTCATAATCTATTGGTATGTTTATAAAGGGTAAACTGGCCTTATTGTACTTATTTATTAAATTTATGCCAATATTAATAAAAGTGAATTTAACTACATGTGACTATTAATCATGTAATTGTACATTACTTATTGTATGAATGTTATTTTTCTGTTTAAAAGGGAAAAATATGTTTTTATTATTTTAAAATATTTTTATATTATTATTTTACATTAAATAATATTGATGTATTATAAATAAAATAATTTCACATATATGGTGTTATCATTTCAAAAAATTATCTTAACACCAATTATTGCTATTTAGAAATGAAAAGCATGATTATTATAATGGGTAATATATTAATTTGATCATGTATAATAACACATTAATGACATTTTATTATTATTATTAATTTTCATAACATAAAAAATAAATTAATTTTAATTAATATACATATTGTAGTAAATTTTGTAAATAATACATATAAATTGTAATGGAAATATGACATTTATCAAGAAAATTATTAAATACTTATAATAAATTAATACAAGGGATGTGTTTTAAATTTATATAATATACATATTTATAAATATACCAAATAATTAAATTTATATTTTCAGAAAATTATTAATTTCAACATAAGAATATAAAAATGTAGTATAACACATAATGAGAACATTATCATAAATAAATTTCTTTATGAATAAATTGATATCACTACATATATTTAATATTTATAGATGTGTATAAAATAGTTAAAAAAACTAAATTAATATATTTAGAAAGTTAATTTATTATCCATGTTCTATAAATATATTTATAAATTTTAATAGTTAGAATATTATTTTTCATGAAAATTGATTTTTTTCACTTTGTTAAGGGGTTGTTTTTATCTATTTTATAAGGTATTAATGTTACAATATCTTCTTTATAAATATTGTTTATGATTAACATTTCAATGATGAAATTTTTGATATATTGTTCAAGAAATCTTAAATTTATTTTATATTTTGGTTATTATTTTTTATAATCTCTAACGATTTATTAATTTTATTATTAAATTCGTATACCATTTTTAATCAATGTTTGAAAACAAGCATATTCTAATTTTTTATAGTGGTATTATGGGATATTTATAATAAATGTGTATGTGATCATTACTTTAACATAAAATTCCAAGGATAGAATTTATTACATTATTGAAAATAAATTATCTGAAGATCTAATTACATATTATTAATGATATTTTCATGGAAATAATTTTATTTAATATTTTGAAATATTATTTATTTTAAATATGTGACTTCAATGTGAAAATATTATTTCCTGCAGGAAATATGACATCAGTTATTTTAAAGCAATATCCATTTAAGATAATTTCCTTGGATGATATGTACGATTTACAAATGATATATGAATGTGACTCCATCGTTATTGATTCTCTAGGTAGTTTATGATTATGTGTTGATATATTTTTGAAACCCATTTATTTTATAGTGGTTGTGATATGATAAAATATTTTATCTTATATATATTCTTTTTTTTCATGTGTTATGATATATGAAAGATGAGTTATGATCATTTAGCATGTATATTTATACTTTTTATTAGCTAACGGGTCGGAAAAAAATATATCTCTCCAATACATTGGGAAAAATAGATTTCTCATGAGTTTAGAAGTATTAGAATTAGGACTAAACCAAGTTCATCAATAATCTATATCCATTATGATTGTAATTGTTGTGAACGATGAGTAATTACATAATTGAATTGGGAGACTACCCAAACCCATATTATAGTCTTAAAATTGATCCTTCACTCCAGAAATAAGTTTAAATTTTTATGCGAATGCTAAAAAATATGTCATCATAAAATTTTATTCTCTCATGGATAATGAAAATTTATTCCATTGTGACTAATTTATTATAACATTCATGAATACCTCCATGACACATGATTAATAATACTAATATGTGTGTATTTAAAATGTCTTACATTTTTTCTCATACCATTATGATGATGTTATGTTTAGTTGATCATAGATATCTCACTTCTTTACCCTTCTAGAGAATCTGATTTCAGCCTTTCAAATTTTTTCATTCCCTAGTTCCTGGAGACAAATTTAAAGTATGATATATCGAACTAGGGAGGAAGTTATAAAGAGAATAGTGGGCGACAGTATAGATCTCTTATTAATATGATGATTATGTATCCATGTTTCCAATGACACATAACCTAAATGATTATGGAGGGGATAATAATTTAATGTATTTAATATTCATTTAGTAAGATTTAATATTAATGTATGAAATTTGGGGGCCACAATAGATTTTATTAGAGAAGGTTTTAGGAAGCTTTGGATATTATGTAGTTATCGTTTGATGATGAATATTTTGTCCAATATTATTTCAAGAAATGTGAGGTTATAATTTATGTGAATGATGGTATATAAGATGAATGTTAAATTATAAATACCTCTTATTTTATGGATATAATCTTACTGATTTTATTATGTTTCATTGTTTTGGACTTTAGAATATAGAATAAATAATTTTAAAACAACAAAATAATTAAGGAGAAATTTCATTCAAATAATCTGAGATCATATTTTTAATAAAATTAAATTTTGAATATAAAAATTTATTTGGTTAATAAAAATTTTGAGGGTGAAATTTATTTATGGTCATATAATATAAAATCTATATATTTAGTATAAATTTTTCTAAGTACAATAATACTATGTAGAAAAAACATTAGTTTAATAAAGAATAAAATAATTTAATTTTATATAAATTTAATATTTTTTTCATTTATTAAATATATGTTCATTTAATAGGTAAATGTTTGTCCTTATATCTTTCAATATATTTTTAAAATGAATTGTTTTATGAAAGAAGAAATATTTTCAATATCATACAAGATACATTACATTTAGCTTAAATGTACAACTAAATGCTATTATTTAAATAATACCTTTATATTCTAGACATTGAAATGGGGGGAATGAATAGTATTATCTGAATTATAAAAACATGCTTTATACATGTTTATATAATGATTCACTAGTTACCAAATTTACTATAATGGAAGTAAAAACCAATTAAATAAAAAGGATGTTTTTTTAAATACATATATAAAAATTATAATTGTGTTTATAAAATAATATCACTCATTATGGTTTTTAATTAATGAAAATATATGTCCTATATTTAATGTAATGGTGTAAATTTATTTTATATGTTTTATATATATGATATATGATCAAATTAAATTATTCGCATAAAAGAAGTATTTTTCTATAAATGTTGTTTTTTGACATTTTGTTCGAAAACCATATTAATTAATGTTTTTCCATTTATAATTTTATATATAATGAAATAATATTATTCTTTGGAATTGTGACATAAAAATTTACTTTTGTTAAAATTTTGGTAATTTTATGATAACATTCTCATTTTAACGAATTATAGAAAATACTGCATTCTAATTCAAAACTCCATTTACAAATAATCTATTTTTATAGTTAGATTTAATTTTTTTATAGTGTAATTGGATACATTATTTATAATTTAAAACAATTTTGGTCATTTTAAGAAATTTAACATTTAAATTGAATATAATCACACACCAATATTTTGATAGTTTTCATTTTTTAAAAACACGATTTTTAGTTTTGAACACATGTATTATTATTAAATAAATTACAATAATCCATGTGTTATTAATTTTTAAAAATTGATTCCATATTTCAAATAGTAAGGTTAAAATTTTCTAAATTTGTAGCTTTTATTTTTTGGCAATTTGAATAGTAGCTTTAGTAATTATTATTCTTATTTTCCATGGATAAAGGGTAAATTTTCTAAATAATGTGAAAAATAATATTAAAATAAAATAAAACTACCCTAAAACGTGTCCTAATCCTATTTGATAAGATATGTTTTACAATGAGCTTCTCTAGTTTTATCTTTTAGCATTTGGGAGACACTTGTGCATAAATATGACATTTTATAATATTTATTTTAATGAAAAGGGAAATATAACATAAACCTGTATCTTTTACTAAATAGATTTTATTATATAGTTATACAAATGATATATTAAACAACAAATTTAAATTATAAATATACATTTATTTACTACATCATTTTATTTTATTTATAATTTTTGTATCTAAAATAAATATATTTATTTATGACATGATGATTATGTAGTGATTACCTTATTAATGAATAATTCAAATAAATGATATTATAAATATTAAAAAAATATAATATGAACATTTTTATGCCATCCATGATTTTTTATATGAAATTGATGTGTTATAGATGATTTAGTTCCTTTTTATATAACGAATCATGTTGTTTTGACTTTAAAAAAATTAATTACTTAATAGTGTCAAAATTGACATAAATTAGTTTTTAAAACAAATGTTATTTTATTAAATGACATAATAGCCCTAAAAGTCTATTATTTGTGCAACTGATTTATATAATTTTATAAGATTCATTAATAATTCACCTTTTCTATTTTCATTTTATTGAAACAAAAAATATATATATTATGAAATTATAAAAAGAAATTATAAGAGTTATTGTTTTTAACTAAGGTTAAAGCTAAAAGATTAGGTTAATTTTAGAACCTAAACATTTCTAAAACTTATTAGTAGAGATAATTTCAACTCCTACACTTATTATCCTCGAAATATATATCTTTGAAATTATTATAATACTAAAATCAATTTATAAAAAAATAATATTTGAAGACGTTCCTAAATTACCCATCCTATCTATTATAGAAGGGCATCACCTCTACCCACATTATCACACCTATCAATCATTTTGAGGCATCCAAATTCATCTCAAATAATCTCCCAATATCGATTTTCCCTCCTAGAATCCTAACCTTTAGATGAATGAAATTAAAGAAATCTATTTGGATCAAATCAAAAGAATTTACCCGATTTTTAGGTAATGTCATTACACAAGTCCTTTTCCATTATTTCCCTTCGACACTCCATATGCTCTTCTTAATATATGATTACATAAAAAACAAATATCCAAAATATATTAGTTAGTTATTAATTGATGTATTCTAACTACACTCACACACAGCTCCATCTAATGGATATGAACATACAGTATCTATGTATGACGAACTACATCCTCACAAAACAATGATTATTCAATTTTATTCTACTACGTATCATGGTGTCCATTATAATGGAACCTTATTTATATATTAATTAAAATATATTTTATCAATTCATCATTAATTTTTATTTACAAAATAAATTTATTATTTACATAATGTTGTAAATATGATAATTTCATTTGAGGATGTGCATACCACCGCCCCTAAAAGTGATAAGGCTAGTTCATGCCATACATGGAATATATAAATGAAGGAGTTATTAAATTAAGTAACAAATATATAATAGATATTATATTGGAATTAAAATATACATATTTATCATTTACTTTTCACTCCATTAAAATGAAATATAAATCAAAGATCATTCGTGTGTATATAAGGCTAACTCTCTCCATGAACAGTGCATTTCATTTCAAATATCCAAATATTATTGACATAAAAAAATACATGTATACTGGATATATATGATACTTAAATCATGAATTATAATATTCTTTAGATGATGAACATTTTACTATCTGGAAAATTTTCATCAAAACAAGTTCATTTTCAACTTAAGTACTGAATATCGACAAAATGACCGATATGAAATCAAATAGTTAACTAATTTCAATAACATTGATATAAGATATATAAAATTAATAAAAAAATTTATATGGTTCTAAAGAAATTATATATTATCCTAATTTTATTATTCATTAAAATAAAGAATGAATGAGACTAATCAGTCTCAAGATATAGGACATTGTCTCAATCTCCATTCAATGATCCATATCTTGATTATATCCACCTCTATAATTTAATAAGCTGTTAATAGAGCTAATGTGACATTTTGTACCAATATTTTATCTATAATAGTGTTATTTATTAATTCATGGCTATTGTGATTTAAATGTTCAAAATGGTATAAGACACCTTGAATGATAAAATATTTAATTATCAAATCTTTTCCTTCATGATATTAATTTAAAATTTTGTTTAAATGGATATAATGGGATTATAATTGACATTTTATGACAATATGGAATTTAATTCAATGTTTTCAAAAGGAATAATTTTATATAATTAATTTTACATTCATTGCAAAACAAAAAATGGAATGTTATTTGATTTAACGTATATAGTGATAACAACTTCTCTACCACCATAACCACTATTTGTTATTTGGATTTCTCTATATGCCATAATGTATTTAAAATAAATCCCTTATTCCATTATTTGGGTATCTTGGTATTGAAATAGGGATCTTAAATGAAAATATTATTTTATACAGAAATATTTTTCATACGGGATTAGATGAGTTTTTATTAAGGGTTGTGTGATGAATGTCTTTTTTAAATAATACATGATAATTATATGAAATCACTGAGCCTGATACAATATATGTGAAGGATTATTCCCCTTTATAGCTAATGGGTGAACCCAATAATGCTTATAATAAGGGTTGAGCACCATTATAACTCATAGGTGATCCCAAGAAAACATATACGAAGGGTTGAGCCACATTATGACTAACATGTGAGAACTTTATAGCTATATGAAGGGATGATTCACATTATAAGTTATGGTTGTGGTCGATATAGATTATACAAATGGTGATCCCCAATAAAGATCTTCAATTTTCATGTTGATAATATATTCATTCCAATTGAATGATATTTTAAAGTGATTTATGTATATGATAATCTAAGTCACCTAGAATATTTTTAATTTCTTTCTATTTTTTAGGGTTTTTTATTGAGAAAAATGTACGAGTATTATTAATGTGAAAATGATTAGTTTCATCTGCTCCCAGAATATTGAATGGGTTATCACGTTCAAACGAGACTAATGGTTTTCCATAACTTTTATGTCCCTTGAAGAGCCTTTTGTTCACATCCAATGTTTTTATAGGTTTTCATTGTATTTAATGTGGAATATAGTTATTTATAGAATCAAGAAAAAGTTATGATGATTAAACATGAAAAAACCAAGTTCCATTTTAAAAAACTATATGTTATCGACAAAACAATATATGTTGGAAGTGTTTAATATGTATTTCAATGCTTTTGTTATGTTATTGTTATGGCCTAACTCTTTAAATCTCTAAACATGAATGGATCATCATAAGAGTGTATTTCACATGAAATTTAATTTTAATAACATAAATGTTTTATTTTTTATTATGAAATTTATAGTTTTTATTGAAATAAAAAATCTGGTTCCATTAATAATAATTATTTTTAATAATATATTATTTTACATGAAATAATATTTTTCTTTTTTAAATAACATTTTTTCACATCTAATGTGTTATAATTTCAATGTTTACATATAACCCTATTTTTTCTGATTTGGAATCGAAAGGATGCATACTAAAATGTTCCATATATTTATTATAACTTAAATAATAATGAGTTAACCATATTTGAAATTAGATTATGATGGTCTGTAGTAATAATTATAAACTATTTTAATTTTTATATTGAATATGATAAATGATAGTAAATAATAAATATAATGTGTAATCATAATTAAATATTTATAATAAAAAAATCTAAACTATTAATTATAAATGAATATATGGGAAACATAATAAATTTATATAATATATTTGATTTATTATGTGTTCAAAAATTGAAAAACTATTGACATAAAAATATTTATTTTAATATGATTTTATTGAATAATTGAATAAAAAATAAAAAATTCATTAAAAAAATATATTGTAAAATGAATATAATTATAATATATATTTTTTTTTTGTTTTAATAAACGTGATTAAAATAATTGTAATGAAACTATATTTATATATAAATTAAAATAAAATATTATCTTTTTTTGTAATAATTATTATAAAATAAAATATTTTAAATCGTATTTAATTGAGTAAGTGAATTTTTATAAGGGTGTGGTGTGTTCCCTAGATGTGTCATATGGGATTTATTTTACAATCTAATTGATTGTTTGAAATGACTATAATTTTGTTTTAGATGATAAAAGTTTGTGATCTACCAATCAAGAAGCTCTTGAGTATTATTCTCCGCTTCTAATTTATATATATTACATTGTTTTTTATTTTCCTCCAATTAAAAAATCATGATGTGTGATGTTTTTTATGTAATAATGGGTTTATTTCTCATTTCAATCATGGATGTACATTCATTAATATGTATATTTTCTAAAACAATTAATGAATATTTATATTATTCTCCTATGATAAACTAATGTTATTTTTACCCATGTTGGACTTTTAAATATATAATTAATCATTTTATCATTTTCTAAAGGAATTACTTTTATAATACTGACAAAAATGTTAAATGAATATTTATATTAATATAAAATAATGAAAAACCCATTCTTCTGTGAACTATGGATTCTTTTATGCATACTTTTAAATCATTTTATTATCATTAGAATGAAAATATTTATATAATATATTAGAAAACAATTTACAGTAAGGAAGTGATTTAAAAGGGTAGAGGGTATTTTCCATCCAAAATATTCAAAGTTATTTTATAATGAAATTTTATGTAATGTTATATCATTTGATTTAACTTATTCAGTAATATGTATATTATGATATGATACTATAATTATAAAATCTATTATTGGTGAATGGTTTTTATGAAGATATATATATATATATATGAAACCTCGTAATTCTCCTCAAATTATTCAATGATGAAGAATTGAAATGGATAGAAACCTCCTTTCCTTTTTGGTGGTTATCACATATGATGAATAATTTATGATATTGTGGAAAATAATGTATGATTTTCCTTATGTTACCGAGGATCCAAAATCATAAATCCCTCCATTGAAATCGATAAATATAGATATTACATGAGATAAAAATGGTTTAAAAACAGAGTGGAACTATGTTATTTTGGGATTCATTTTGTATTATAATTGCTTTTTTATAATTATATCCTAATATTGTAAAGACCCCCTCACCTAAAATGGCAACCACTCCCATTCCAATAACAAGTGACGGATAATTTCCACTACCCGAGATCGACCTTAAATATGTTCTATGATTGAGAATAGAACTGATGGTATAAACAAATCCATATGGGAGGAATTAACCACTAAGAGAATATATAGAAGATATATATAAGATCGACACCATAGAAACCTCATTCTTTGTTATATTAAGTAAATCCCAATTATAATGCATGAAATGTCATACATAACTGAATTATAAAGGTAAACACATGAAAAAAAATATAAATATGACAGTAACGATGAACCCAAACATATCATTCCAAACCTTTATATAATAATATCTATCATGATTTCAAATCTTCTCTAGCTGACCTAAAAAAAATACATATACAAGATGTGTATAATATTATACTTATTAGGAACATTCCAAAGGCCACTATTTTAGAAGATATGGTTGAATACTAAACACTGGTGAAAAATGAATGAAACAAAATCATCACCTAAACATATATATTATGTTCCCACCACAACATTAACATCTATACCCAGGTAATTGATGTAGGATATAACATATAATAATAAATAAACATGGGTACCCAGGTTCACCATACCCAATGGTTTTTCTCTCTACCCCAATGACACACATATGGAGTCATCATCCTCTAATGGAAGATGAGATAAAATGTCACTGGCTAAGTATATGAAATTTCACATTTTGAATTACATAAAAACATTATTACATATATAATTACTAATTTTCTAGAGCTACATTGTAGAATGTATGATTTCAATCTATTATAGAAATTATACCTCAAGACATCAAATCTCCTACACTAAATAAGGTACCTCAATACATCATATCCTATATACATAAAACATATAATAATACATTATAAACTACTTCTAGAGATATATTTGTGTTTAATAATGAAAATTTAATACTTCCATATACACACGTATTGGAATAAACAATCCAATGTTCATAACAAAAAAATATCACACAATGTAGACAGTAGGGATAGAGGCGGTAGTCAGCCATTGGTTCCTCATCAACATAGATGTTGGCAATACACCCTCCCAAAATTTTGAAGTTTTTAGTCACTCTATGGATGTAGTTGGTGTAGAAAATAAAATAATAAAATCTAAATGAAATAAAATTGGTCACAACAAAACTCTAGGAAGAACAAATTCCTAGACACATCAATTGTTATTGATTCTCATAATAGTGATTTCAACTACAGTGAAAAATTAATCTATTTAGAAAAAATGTATTCTAAGGAACCATATTAAACTTTATTGTAATCATTGAAAAATTACCTACAAATAAAATTTATTTATTTGGATTTAATTAAAAATTAGTATTATTGAAGATACTTTTTATTAACCAAAAAATTGGAGTCGATACTTTTTATGAATAATCCAACTATGTTTGCTTTCTTTCAAAAAAATCATTTACATAACAAAATGAACCAACAAATGAATTAAACCGTTATTTTTCATTACTTCCATTCCAAAATTCCATGTACTCTATAATGAAAAAATAATATACCATATAGATAGATGCATCCAATAATATCTGGTTTCCACAAGATGTGGGGAATATAAAGCATATAAAAAATCATCATGTTCATACAATCATTATGTATAATAAAAAAGATATAATTACAAACCTCAAAATAATAAGGGGGTAATCCCATAATCAATACATTTCATACTTCTTAACCCTCCCATATAACCAAAATTTATTTTCCCACGAATTAACAATAACAGATACCAAAAACTACCCACACAATGCATGTTCCAGAACATGACTTATCATCCATGTTATGCTAATTCATACTAGGCTCATAATAAATTGTAGGATCACATCCATATAATAACAAAAGAAATAAATAACACATGTATTATAAACAGTACCACAATTCTGGGTTTCTACAGCTCCATCCTTTTAGAGCACTATCAAAAGCATAGATAAAGGTTGTGCCTTTATCGTTGCTAAGAAAAAGAGTTATTAAAGGGAAATTTTAACATTGTTTAAAAAGTATATGTCAAAAGTGACCTGTTATCAATTCTTTTTTAGAAATGATAATGGAGCCCTCATTATCATAATTTTTTCACATAGTTAAAGGGGCATCCTTTATTATTGAATTTTTAAGTTGTGATGATAGGGGCATATTCAGTGATTCTTTTCCCTAACATTGATAATGTGTATATTTAAAATAATTCCAAAAAAATAATATATTGATATATAGAAATATTTATATTGATATAACTATAATTTAAATGTTTTAAATATGTTTTATATCAATTTGATATGTGGTAGACACAAAAAAAACACCTAAAGTATATGTTATAGTAGTTTGGAGGGAATATAAATCATTTCTAGACATTAATAATATGATTATGTGTTCCAATTGTCACCGATGTGTATTTTTATTCATAGGAATCGATTTGATATTTGGTAGAGATAAAATCTACACACTGAGTAGAAGTTATTGGAAAAAAGACACCAGTAGCAGAACATATGACCATTGAGAGGAATTGGGGTCCTTTTGGCCGTGAATAATTTAAGGAGTTAGAGTAGTCACCAAATTGTAGATATTTTCACAAGATTTGATTGGATATAAGGTAGAGTGAAAATGGACACCCAGAGTAGATGTTAAGATTTTTTAAAATCGAGCAACCCACCTAATGCCTAAATACCTAAGAAAATCCTAACTCAGTAAAATAACCATAACATCTATTCTGGGTGTCCTTTTGAGAGCCAAATCTAGTATAATAAAATCTCGTGATATTATTGAGTACCACGTCCAATAAAAACCGGGTTAAGGTAAATGAAACCGAATATATATCATTTATACCACTCTAAAAAAAACTGAAACTTCAAATGACCATAACATTCGCTATGGGTGTCTGATTTGTCTCTATAACCTATAAAATCAAAGGAAACAAATATATATTTGAATAAGGATGTCAAATAAATGTTCCATTGCCTTCATATACCGTAAAACCCAAAAATACCATCATAAGGCCTCCAAAACTATGTTTCCATGTCTGGTACCCTGTCATGTTTTTCTTAAAATGTTAATAACTCTCGATTGTTGTGTCTAGTTGGACTCTACCACCTATTATATCGTAGTTCATTTCATGATTTTTACTTTTACTAGTCAAATAGAAGAAATGGACACCTGAATATGATGTTATGCTAGTGTTAGTTAATCTGTTAGTTGTTAGGGGTTTGACAACCAAATTTCTAGTACTTTTATCCTATCTGCTTTTATTTCAAATAGTTTGGACTTATGATATTTATGTCTACTCTTACTCCACCACATATAATATCGACTCTTATTTGATGAACTTTTATTTGACATATCACTTAGTAGTAATGGACTCTCTGATCATTATTTTTCGACGTCACCCTTAATATAAGGTTTATTTGTCTTTCTAGCTGTATTTATGGGGTTTGAGTGTCTCTCTATTTTTACCTGTTTCTAGTTATTGAGGTATTGTTATAGTTTACAATAATTTATTGTTATTTATAATCAAATATATAAGAATATATTAAAAATTTTAATATATTCACACATAAAAATTTATTTTTATAAATAAATAATTAAACATTTTTAAATATAAAATATATTTCCCAATATATAATCCTTATCAATATAACTAATAATATCCATTTTATTTAAAATACAAATATATGAATATTTATATTCTTATATAACATGTACGTGTAAATATCTATGTGTGTGCATCTGTATTGACAAACTAAAATATATTATCTATATATCTAAACATATATATACATATTAATATATAATATTTGTAAATATATATGAATAAGTATAATTATACTTACAGATACATAATATATATGTATGTATGTACATATTTGTGTATGTATTCTTGTGTATGAGTGCGGGTACATTGTATATAAGAATTTAACTATTTATAAACACACAATAAAGCTTATTTTATAAATGTATTTAAAACATGTCTTATAAATAAATATTTATATATCAATAAATATATTAAAAAATAAATATAACAATATATATAAATTAATATACGAATATATATATATATATATATATTAATATAAATATATATATATTAATATAAATATATAAATATATAATAATATAAATTTATAAATTAATATAAATATATACATAATAATATAAATATAAATATATATATATATTAATATATTAATAAAACTATATATATATTAAAATTTATATATGTAAATATACATATATATTAATATACAAGAATATATATATATATATATTCATATTAATAATTGAAGAGAAAAAAATATTGTGGAGGGGTAAAGGCTTAGGTGTGCATGCAACGTGTCTTGAGTTTGAATCTAGGGAGAGGCAGGTTGCCTATGCTAGTGGAATAAGTGATAACACTGTTAAATGGTGGGGGCGCTATTAAAGCCTGGGGGTGGCAGTGGCGTATGTGCTGGGGAATTGTAGGCGAGGGTGGGGGCTCTTAAATGGGTGTTCAAGCACTGTTGAAGCCCCTTGTTTATTTTTGTGTATTTTTAATAATTTTTAATTTAATCAGAGCTAACAAAACACTGATAAAGGACCCATTTATCAGATATTTTTTTAGTGCTGATAAATGACCCCTTGTATGAGTTTATTTTTTTTCACTGATAAAAGTGTCCTTTTATGAGTGTTGTTCTAGTTACTGATAAAAGGGACCCACCATTACCTTGGTTGAGACTGACAAATCATTTCTAGTGGTGATAATGGCCTTTATGAGCAGTAGTAAAATCCTGTTTTGTGGTAGTGAAATATGAAAAACTGGGACTTTAAAAGAGAGTTCAACCTTCAAATGAAAACAGACTCTCAGGATCCCAAAAAAAAGGAATAAAATCTTTATTAATATATAGGAACTCTCAGCCCGAATCAATATTTTTATCAAACAATAATTTTTTATTCCTTATTGAATTAGGAAATTTTATATTCATTGGTTCCCACTTTGGAAAAGAGAATGACTTATTTATACAAATTTATCATTTATTTACATACTCCCTAGCATGTGTTCTTGCATAAAAAAGATTAAAGAATAATAACTCATTAACATTTGATTTTAAATATATCATAAAAAATAATGGTTATGCATTATGTTCTTTATCATATATTGTAATTTTATTGAAGAACAAATTAAAATAAGCACACATATTCTCATTAATTTTAGGATCATCGAATTACAACATGTTATTATGAAATTTCTTCATCATTAAATCTCTTTAAAATTAATTAATTAATTATATATTTTCTTTATTTACCATTTTCTAACAAATAAATAATTCAAAAAATTATAATGAATATAGGACACTATTTAGTAAACAAGAGGCAGATCATTATCATGGTGTAAAAACATCGATATGTGATCACAATGAAATTTCATTATTAATCAGCTTCAATATTAATTTGGTTAATTACAATTATATACAAAGGGGTAAAACATGATGAAATTTATTTTTAAATAAAATAAAAAAGATAATCAATAATTCCCCTACATTGAGGATTTATATGTTTATCACACAAGAATATAATAATGTGAGAGATCATGATTACCACCTCCAAAAGAAGAAGTTATCCCTCTAAGGATGTCAACCCAAAACCATACAAACTAGAAACGTATTATAAAATGGTGATGAAATTGAAATATCTTGGAAATAAAACATGCATGGAAGTAAAAAAAAAATTGTGTACGTTGAGGATACTTTGGATTGATGTGGATTGAATAAAGAAGATGTGAATTGATCCCATACAAATGACTTCAAATATGTTCTATAAGATTTTGTTTTTTTGATAGGATCTTTGAGAAAATGTTTTTTGCATTTATGGTGAATCTAATGGGTGATACACATTATTAAAAAAATTACCATCATATATTTAACCCTAAAATAATCCATGGACTCTTTATATGTTATTTAAATAAAGATCTTTTGAAAAACATTTTGCCTCATGTTGTATATCCAGTTTTTGAAAAACATCGTAAATGTTATGTTTATGATGTAAATTACATAGTCTTGGACCATGAATATATAAAACCCATTTGGGCGTAGAATTCGTTTTTATCATAAAATTTACCATTACACTATAAATTCCCTAAAAATACACTTTATTGACTAAAAACACCAATGTATCAAAACTAACCCTACAATAAGAACAATGAGAATCAAAAAACACAAATATGGTATGACTACTCAAATATGGTTTCTAATATCAAATAGCTCCCAAGCAAATAATTTCATTGGGAATATAAAAACCAAATACATAAATAAAATTGAATGGGTCAACCTAACATAAAAAAATGAGATACCATTGCAAATAGATCAGGGAAACAATAAACAAAAAGTAAAATCCATATGATATAAAATAAAAGGATCATCATTGAATATGCGAATTATAAAACAGAAATATCAATAAAAAATATGAAGGTCCTAATCAGGTATCTATGATTTATGTTCCCAAGTACTCAATTTCAGGAAACCATTACATCATAAGGCAATAACCAATGGAACAACACAACCATGGAACACCATATCCATGTGTTCAAGTATCACTATGTTCCTCTCCAAGAAGGTAACATCATTTTCAACTTCAATATCACCATAACAATTTATGTGAGTATCATGAATGAAAATTTTCAACTAAAACACATGGATGAATCATGTATTCATCTCTTCTGAGGGAGAAGTTATATCTAATATGCAACAAAATTATTATGATACGACACATCAAATTATAAAAAATTGGGTAGAAATCATACAATAGTGACCAAACATTCACCCAAACAAAGAATAGTTATCTTGAAAAACATGATCTATAAAATCGAACATGAGAAGTATGATCCAATTATCATAAAATGATTTTTTTATCCTGTAATGATTTCATATTATTTTTTATCACCTAATCCATATATGTTTTGTTTTAAACCAGATCTATCCCAAAACACCATGCTTCTCCAAATTTTGACATTTATCATGTTGAATAGGATGATCTTCTTTACAAATATTTAAATTTTTCCATAACATTATTTTATTTCCAACTACTATTGTAATAGAACTCAATAAAATGAATTAAAAAATTCAATAAACCTTCAAAATCATTGAAAAAAGTGGTTAAAATTCCCTTATGAGTATAGTTTGTATTCTCTTAATGAAGACCCTTCAAGGGATGAAAAGTAGTTATAATCCATAACCACAATATAAAATCATACTGGAGACCTATCCCTGACATGGATGTAAAATAAAGATCTCAATCAGAAATGATTTTACTCCAGTATCCAGAAATTCCCACAACCACCTCTAGATATTTTCTTGAAAAAATATCCAATGAGTGCGACTTCATGGTCGTTATGATGAGGGATGTTTTTGTAAAATGATCCACAATAACCCATATAGAATTATTACCAATATGAGATCTATGTGAATTGGTAATGGTTCCCTTTATGATGTTCTCCCACATCAATTGGAGATTATCAATTGGAGAGAGGAATCCACCATGAATATGGTGCTCAACATTCACCTTTTGGAAGAAAAAGTGTCCCGACAAAAACACTATTACATCATACTAAAAACCAGGCCACAAAAACTAACTACATTGATCATGGTATATCTTTTTCATGATGGTATGTACAACTATGTTTATATTCTTTGAGTCATAGGGAACCTCCTCATGCTTCATCAAGGGGATGAAAATCCTATTCCTGACAAACTCCAAATAATGTCCATACTCATAACAACCCTAAGAGACATTTCTGAACACAACTCAATATCATTAGTTTCAAAACTATGAATTCTATATATAAACATCATATATATACTTAATTAAATATTGATGCACTTTCATAAAGAAAAAAACCTATAACTTCAAACACTTCAATATTGAGATGCGTCAATTATATCTCATTCATCACCCTCTAGGAATCTCTAAATTCATTGTTGATATTACTAAATGACTTCATTCATTGATAATAATCATAATAAAATTATTTTTATAGATATTTACAAATTATTTGTGTCATTTTATTCGTATAAATTTTTCTATCTTGTATAACAATACATCTCTTTATTAAAAATTCATTCATTATTTATTATATAATAATACACATTATACACCAAGAATGATTGATAAGTACAATGTCTTATATATTTATTTAAATTACATAACAACTTCAAATAGGAAATACATCAGATTTATTGGAAACTTCCACAACTTGCTCATTTTTAAAATGATAGTGGATTACTTTTGGAAATACATAATAAAGGGGTGACATATAATCCTAGTTTGGGAATAATATTAGAATAACCTAAATAATATAATACACGTTAGATAGTATAAATATAAATCGATAATAAATGGGGTGATAATATTTAACATGAAGAATAAGTGAAGTAATAACATGATAATCATAATGGGAACAATGGAAATGTGGAAACATCATAAAACATTGAATCATAAACAAAGTTTAAAGGTAACTTCAGATAAATCATAAGTTGAAAAGTCATATGATTTTTTAGGTTCCCTCCCCATTACCTTGAATGAGGTA
Organism: Viscum album; assembly: GCA_963277665.1. Classification (NCBI taxonomy): domain Eukaryota; kingdom Viridiplantae; phylum Streptophyta; class Magnoliopsida; order Santalales; family Viscaceae; genus Viscum; species Viscum album. Next base: position 555,167,375 of record OY728146.1, read on the forward strand.
TCATGGGACTAAAAAAATACCCAATGTAGTGGAGTGGTATATAATTTTGGGTGCACTTGTCACTTTCATTTTCATCTAATTATTTTGTGTTGCACATAGATCATTCAAAAAAGATTCATTAATAATCATATTTTATTTCATGTTTAGGGAATGTTGAATATATAAATGTATGTCCCCATTAATATAATCATGAGTCTATAAGGGTGAACACCCCTGATAGAAAAAGGGTATGAGTATTCACTACACATTTATTTGGCATGAAAATTGACAATGAAATTTCAGATGTATATTAGAGTTATATAAAAATTCCTATAAAGGTTTGATGGGAGAATAATAATTGTCTCATCGTTTAGTTATAAATTATTCAATAATATTTATGTTTAAAAATATATCATTATATATTGAATTTTAAATAGATTGAATAATATAATAATGAAAAAAATAATGGAGAAAATCAAAGGATTTCGTACCATGAGAGTGTGAATCCAAATTCTTAGGCAGTGCTTTAATGGAATTTAAGGGAACCTTGTAAGGACTATAATGTGGGGAGGGAAGAGAGTGTATCATCAAAATAGATTTTAATGGAAGAGAAATTGGATAATTGGTGCATTTATAGAGGAAATGAGTGGAAAATGCTTTATTGTTTCTCAAACCTAGTTTTTGAACACTATATAAAAAATAACCAAAACTAAAAACCTTCCGATAGTTTATAAACATGGTTTCATATAAAATGGAATTTTTCCAAAATATTACAATGTAAAGTCTTAAGAAAATATTACCCTTTTGGATGTGTATGTGATTCATACTATTAGATAAATGATCCTATACACATAAAATAATACACTAGTTTTGGAGGATTCATATTAGATTTAAAAAATTAATCAAATTTACAAAAAATAAAATTATTTTAAATAAAAAATACATACATGGTCTAGGATAACATTTATGGTATTAATTAAATCAATTTTTTCATAATGATGTAATAATACTCATAATATATATATATAATATATATATTTCTTCCGAAAAATTGTAATATCACAGAACATTATAATGAATTTATCATAGGAGAATTACAAATATCAAATTCAAAAAATTATAGTTAATTTAAAAAATAATTATATATATCGGTCTGTATCTTCACTTTTTAATTATGAATTGTCATTTATTGAGAAATCATGAATTTTGGACAATAAAATTGTTCGAAAAGATTAAAAAAATATATTAGACTTCATAACAATTATATGACCATTTATTTTAAATAAAAAACTGTTTAGTAATAATATTTATTAAAACAATATATATTTAAAAATAAATTAATTCATTAAAATAAATATGGCATTTTAAGTTTATTTAAAAATAATTTTTTTGATTTATTTTACCAAAATTAAAATCATTTAGAATGTAAACAATCAGAAGTAAATAAAAATAGAATTCTATATAAATTAAAAAATAAATATTCATGTTATTATTATGATGATACATATTCTAATAATACACTAAAAAAATTTAATGGGTATGCAGAAAAATGTTGAATCATAAATGGGGTTTTTCAGAATACATGGTTTGGTTCATGATGTTGATGACATAATACTTATCCTTAAACAGTTTTAATCATGCTTAAGTGGATGGATCTCAGCTTGGTCATGATCAATGGAAAATTACAATGATTCTATATCCAACATGATCTATAATAAATGTGATTCATAGGGTATGATCCTACTGGTTGATGGAATCACAACCTTTATCTTTGTCTATTGGATCTATTAATACCCTATTTTTATAGTAATTTGGTTTAATTTTTTAATGGTTTTTTTGTGGTAATGATATATAACATCCTTTTAAATTACATTATATATAATAAAAACAATAATGTGTATGTATTTTACATGTCCATAATATATAATAATGTTTTAATTAAATGAAAAGGGGATTTTTATTTAATAAATTTCAGGTAGTTACAATCCCCCCATCCTTCATAAAGTTATCCATCAAAATTTTCATTTTACTCACTAAAATATATGAGGTAATTATATTTTATAACATCCTCTTGTTCCCACTCCACTTTTCCAATGTTTAGGTTTCTCTACAACACATTGACTAGGTCTATTTTATAATTTAGTATAAATTTTTCGGCATGATCTGGAATCACCACTAGTTTCTCCTAAGAAGAAACCATTCTCTAGTGATACCAATGACAGATTGGGTACATTTGATGGTCTGGTATGTACTTCCTCAAGGGTTTTATATGGAACACATATTTTAATCGAGATAGTTCGGCTAGGATTTCTAATTAATAGGCCACTACTTTTATGCAATCAAGGATCTCATTGGGACAATTGTATCTTGGACTAATCATTCACTTCTTCAAAAATATCACGATTTTCTTTGATATTGATATTTTGAAGAATAAAATTTATCCATCATAAATATCTTGGCCTCATTGATGATTTTGATTATAAATACTTTTTCATCTGTTAATAGACTTTGTGTAATAGTGAATGTTGTTGAAATGTTTTACCATTTCTTCACAATATTCATGAACAAGTAGTATGTGTTCCCAAACATCATCCCAACATGCATTTGGTCTGCAAAACGTACGACAAAGTGGGTTGTAGGGACACCATAAGATGATTCACTGAAAACCGTTAATGTATCAGAATTTTATGAGAGATATATGGTAATTCCGTAAACATTTGATGTAAATTAATAATTCTCTCAACTTATCCTCATGTGCATAGGTATTCTGGTTTGGTTAGAAAACTGTTTGAGGGAGATAAGCCTAACTGAATATGAACTCTGTATTTGTAACATGTTGGATACAATACTAGAACTTATAGGTATATCTTATATCTTAATTAGATACATTTTATAGTGTAGTTCAATGAAGCATCTCCACTTATCAAATATATGTCCTTAAAAGTCTTTCTTGTGAAAATTCCTCTCAAATTGACTTGAAGTTAGTCATCATAAAAATATGATCCCCCAAAACCCATACATAAAAATTTTCTATTTTTTTCATGGATAGTTATAAAGTACAAGGTTTTGTTTTCCCATTTCCGTATAGGTGTGGGTAATGGTTTCATCATACCATTTTTTTACTTTCTTCATCCACTTTATGACATAGATATAATCTTGATACACATTTTCTGGACCCCTTCTTCATATTTTCCGACTAAGAGTACTCTATGATATCTCGATACATCTTCATGCTTCATGGTTGAATGGAGATGGTTGAACTATGTTCATCATAAAAAAATCATAATTTAAATGATGATTTTATGGTACATATAGTCATAACCTAAATATCACAACACAATATTCAATAACAAAGAAATTTGAGGATGTACAATTTCTTATAGAATAAACTTTTTTTGGAATTCCCACAGCAAATCTTTGATCATACCTTATCTTCTACGTACGAGAAAGTTGGGAAATAATTTATGAATGGATTGATGATGTTCCATCCTTTATGAATTACATTACATTCCTATTCAAATATATGAAGATAAAATCACTTTATATTATCATCACTGATCATGTTGTGGGATCCATTCTACTTAGAGATTCTTCCACTATATTTTATTTCCCAATATGTTAACAAATTCAGCTCCCATAGTCGTTGATCATATCAAGCAATCTTTAATAGCACAAGTTAATATTGAATTTTTGAATATATGATAGAGGTTTTTTTCCATACATAATTCAATGTTCTCCCCAAAGAGATAATTCCACTATATATTACAAAGAAAATTTCACTATAGCCAACTTTTGATCATGCATTTGGTTGTTTTTTTGTGAATTTTCTATAACCATGAAGCAAGCAATATAAGTTTTATATTCCTCATTAACACACAACCTATTACATTCATTAATAAATCATTGAATACCAAAAAAAATTATCCTCTTCTGGAAAGTGTGAGTATATACACAGTTATAACCCATCATTTTAACTTCTTGAATATCTCTTTTCATTCATTATTCATTGAAGAATTGTCTCCCTTCTACATTATCTTGGAGATAGGGATTGGAAATGACAAAACAATTATCAAAATTTGACAATAATACCTTGATAGTTCTAGAAAAAAACTTATATATTTTATAGATGTTGACCTAGTCCATCCTTCAATTTCTTCTATTTTTTATATGACTATAGTTATATCATTTATTTGATGATATTAACAAATTATGGTACCTCCATAAAACATAATTCACATTTTTATTACATGGAATAATTTTTCTCCTTTCATAAAGTATTTAATATATCACTCAGATTCTCCTCAGGATGCCCTTAGAATTTAGATTATATTATAATATCATCTATAATGACTACCACAAATTAATTGTGGTAATCTGCTAAGACTGAATTCATAATGTCTGTGATGATTTTTGGAGAATTTGGGAGTCTAAATGTCAGTTTTATGATTTCATAATGGTCTTAGAAATGTAAAAAAGTATTCATGGGGGTATCCTATTTTGTTACACTTACACGATAATATCCAAACCACATATCATCCTTGGAGATAAACTATTTACCACATATCTAATCAAACAAGTCATCAATCTATTGAATATGTTACATATTATTTATCATGATATTATTGATCTTGTGATAATAAATGAAAAGGTAAATTGAATCGTCTTTATAATTGTCAAAGAAGACTAAATCACCCTAATGTTAAGATCATTGGCATTTAAACCCTTCCTCTATATTTTCGTATGGTTGGTTCTTTTGATCTTAATGTTCCACAACATCAATTCTATATAAAGTGTTGGGTAATGACAACCCCAAAGAAAATTATTGATTTAAAATTCATCATATTAACAAGGACCAATACCATGAAATTATTTAAGAAACACATAAATTTATTACCTCACAATGGGCATGTATTGAAAAATTATTGTTTCTTTATAATCAACTATTTATGTTTGATATGCATGATCATATGTAAATAATATCCATTCTTGGGATGTTTTCTCTAAATACGATTCCTCCTCTACCATTCAATTGAATAGAATCAATGTATTATTCACAATACAAATATTGGATACCATCTAGTGGCATTTTAGGTTCACTCTATATATGTAAATTTTAATCCATAAAATGAATTATATAAAAATACAACAGAGGGAGTATAAAACTGATCACTAAGAAATTAATCCAACGTTTTTTTATTAGTGATGATTTATATAATTTGGATTAAATAATTTCAATTTCATCTATTTTTATCAGTTTATCTACATTATTTATTTGATGTGGTGTTTGAATAGTTATACTAAACATTCATGATGTTAATGATTTTTTAGTACTAGAATAAATAGTTATGTTCATTTGTATTTATTGAATAAATAAAGTAGATATCACCACATCATTTGTATGATCCACCTTAGGTGTTGTGATTGAAAAAAGATCACCATTCATCCTTGGTGGTTGTTGGTTTTCTTCGAAAACCATGGATTTATTTCTTTGGTTGGAGAAGTTCCATGGTTCCTTAAATTTGAAGTAATAACAAATGATTTGAGGGTTTAATGGATAATTACTTTCATCAAATGATTAAGTGAGTTTCTCTTGTCTGTAAACATTATATTGGTGTCCTTATTTCCCCACCCTAGTCAATTTACGCATCCCACATATGCAATTTTAATGGTGATTCTTTCCACACCACCGTTAAGTGGGTTGTTGAAACCACAAAGATCCATTATACTTTTTAACTATGATTCATGAATTAAAATCCAATTTTTTATTTTTTTCACCAATTATAATCTTGGGATTCACGGATCTATGTTTCTATATTGAGGGAACGTCATATAATTTCCTAATATCAATCATTGTCTTGGATCATCATTTATTTTTGTAGACTTTGTTTTAGCCCACCAAATAAGTTGAACACCTTGAATTCAGGGTAAAATATAACACTGAAGGTGAATAATAAACATATTGTGAATTTTTCCTCAAACACTCAAATTATTCAATGTCTTTTTTATGAGGATTAGTAATTATATTTCCATTTATTTTCGAAGATTGAGAGGAAATTTTTTATAATTTTTTTTGGGATGTCCCTCAACCCCATAAATTAAATCACATTATCCTGATTTATATTCATGCTCACTGTGCATCACCGTTAAAATTATCCCACCATATGATGAAAACCTAGTATAACATTCTCTTGTTCGAAAAGTTAAAGGGTTGAGTAGAACCGATCAATGGAGTTAACCCATTTTTATGGGATTAAGGGATTAGATGATCCATTTAATATCAGAGGTATTTTTCTTATAAATCCATAGATGTTATCTTATTAAATCATTTTAGATTGTGGGTACCCTTCTAAACAAGTTATATATTCATAACCAATGTCATATGAGAAATTATCATTAAAATTTCACAATTACAACTCCCATTAGGATGGGCATCTCATCGAGGAAGTCATCACATTTCTTGTTACATTGATTATTTACCTAATCATTCTTATTTCAGTCCAATGGATTGAAAAATGATAAAAACCAATGATAATTTTTTAACTATTAAACAAATAAATAAGAATCCAATGTAAATAAATGGATAATATATATTCAAAAAGTATTTCCCTAAAATATGAATTTTTATTCTTCAACATATTTTATCCTTGATCTTTTTCATAACATTGACTCATATGGAAATATGATTCCCTTAATTTTTTTGTAATGATCTTATGAGTTTTCCAAATTATATACCCTGATAGATTCAAACCATGTTTGCAGTAGGGTTTATTTTCATGCATATGTTCATAGTCATGTCTTTCTAAACAAATTATTTTTGGGGTTTTCCCAATGTAAATATGTTTCAATGTCACATCCTTTGGTTTTATCCAATCATGGATGTATTTAACTGATAAAACACATATATTATACTTAAAATATTTAGGTTTGTTTTATTAAACATATTAGTATACATAAGAATTTATATAAAGTTGTCTAATCATTATCCCTAAAATGGATTAGATTTTTTATTGATACCAACTATAACAACCCATCTATTTATTACATATTAATTAATGATTTATTAGTTAAGATTAAAAAAATACAACCCAAATTATCAACTATTATATTGTATTTTGGAATTAGGTATATTACATAACAACTTCATTAATGAAATAAACCATATTTATTAAAAATATATTTTTCATACTCATACATAAAACTATATAGGATAATCTTGGAACATAAAGAAAAAAATAGTGAGCTATATGCCTATTATGTTAATAAACAAGGAATAATATAATGAAATTAATACTTCTTAGATAGTTTTTTTATCAATGGGGAATAAATTGGGTTACAATTATAAACATGAATAGGGCATGATATAAAACTATATTCATAATGGAAACATGGAAAATGTAGAAGCATATTAAAATACTAAATCATTAACATATGTCATGGATATCAAAAATGAATAATGATGGAAAAAGTTCCATGATGAATTTGGATAAATTACTAATCCCTAGAAAGATGTATCATGGGATTAAACCAATTTTCAATTCATTAGAGAGCTATATAATCCCTAGTGCACCCTTTACTTTCATTTCCTTCTCATTCTTAAGTGTTCCACATAGATCATTCGACATGGATTCATTTATCATAATATTTTATACCATGATTAATTAATGTGGATTAATAACAGGTAAATTTCCAATTAAATAAATGTGAGTTTATAAAGGTGATCACCCTTGATAGGAAAAAGGGTATGGTTATTCAATACACACTAGTTTGGCAGGGAAAATATCTGTAAAAATTCAATAGTATTACATGTTACAAAAATATTCATAAAATTAATTGATGATATAGAATGGATTATATAATAATTAAAATATAAAATGGAAAGTAATCTTTACATTGGAAAACATATCCTAAAATTAGGAGTTGGAATTAAAAGTAATAATATTATAAATAAACATGAGTGAATACGAAAAGAAAAGGAACCCTTACCTTGAGAGACTGATTCCTAATTATTGGGATGAGATTCTTGAGTTCTATGAGGCTCCATTTGTGGAATCTAGAAAGGTTATGGAGGTGTAATAATGTATTTTATGGATTTTTAGTGAAGGTAAATGGGATCTTGTGTGGATTTTTATATGAAATGAGTGTGAAATTCATTATTACTTTTCAAACACAGTTTTTGGACTATGTATAATAAAATAACAAAAACAATAAATACTTCCATAGTTTTTATCATTTATTCTTATAAAATGGAATAGATTCAATTATTTTGAAATACCATAGTATAATATTTATTAAATAATACCCTTTCTATTATGGAAGTGATTTATACTCTTGAAGAAATTATTTTAATAGCTAAAAATATATTAATCATTTTTTAATTAATAAAGGCATTGAAAAATTAATAATATAAACATAGAATTAAATTATAGTACATTATATACATATATTTGGTATATTATGCACATAATAGTATTTATTACATCTTCTTTGAGACATTATGTTGTCATAATGCACACTATATATTTATAAGACATAATTTTTACCTGAGAACACGATTGTCTAGGAAAATTATGAAAAATATTTAATCTGAAATTTCTAGATTATGATTCCAAAATTAAAATTAATTTTATAAAATTATGTTACCCAATATATTTTTTTTTACTTTTAAAATAAGAATCAATATTTATTGAGATATTTTGGGTTTTTTGAAATACTAGTTTTTGAACACTTACAAAAAATTATATTTGACATCATAAAAACTATATTATCATCTATATTTAAAATATATTATAATAATAATATTATATTTGAATATAAATTATTTCAAAAATTCATTAACTCATTAAAATAAACATTTTAATTGAAATTTAATTCATCATTTAACTTGTCTATAATTGTTCAAAAATATGGATCATTTATAATGTAAAAATAACAGGTAAATAGAAATATTATTCTACTAAAAATAATATATAAATATTCATATTTTTAGGGTGTTGATACATATCACATTAATAAACTAGAAAACTCTATATGGGTAAGGTGGTTGATAGTGAGACATTCATGGGTTGGTTGGTAAGGCATAGTTTGGTCATGTTCTCAATGAGCTTGAACATCTCCTATAAAATATCACACCACGGCATATCTACCTAGATATTAGCTTGGTCTTGGTATAAAAAATATCCTAGTGGTTCTATCTCCCTCAAATTCATTGATAAATTGTTTTCATATGATATTATTGAATTGGCTAAGGTGACCACTTCTATTCCATATGTCAATTGGATTTCATAAAACCCTATATTTATTCTAATCATGTTATCACTGTCCAATTTCAATATTATGAATGATAAAGATATTTTATTACCTTTAAATATGATAGGATTTTATAAAATTAAATAATTTATTTTTTTCATGTATTTATAAGATATACCAATGAATTTAATAAAATTTCAAGGGGAATTTTATTTTTAAAATACCATGTAGTTATACCATTAATAATTCAAGTTTAATTAACTTTTGGGGAAGGCATACCATCTGATCTTATGATTAGTAAAAACTAAATAATCTAACTAATTAGGAAATCTCACTCATGAGGAAATAAAAACAAAATTAAATGTTAACACCCCCCATGAAACTCAATATTATAGGGGCCATAATTATGCTCTAGTAGACATTACTACTGAGACCCATAAGAAAAGAAACTATATCTCTTACATAAGAGTAAAACCCAAAATGAGATGCAATGAGTCATAGATGATATCTATATAAATTCTCTAAAATTTTAATCAATGTATTTATATAATGACCCATTTATCCTTTAGGTACTCGAAAGCTATGTGATCATGGTCTATCTACGATAGTGAATAATCCTTATTGTTCAAGGATATTAGAGGATTGAAAAACCTAGTGAAACCACTATGAACCTCTTAAAATATCCAATATGACCATGTAATATCTCAAATTTTCTCAGATTCTAGCTAGGATCCCATGAAACAACACCCTTTATCATTAAAGGATCCATTGTTACTCTATGTACGCACATGACATATCCCTTCAAACAGGCTTCATAAGCCCATAACTCAGACATCCATTAATTTAACGAATAAATATTGATGAAAATTACCTTTTAATAAAGGATAACATATTCATTTCATGATACTTCTCAGATGAAAATTCCACAAGTATATCATTGGAGAAAAAAAAATTAATTTATAAAAAATTATCAAAACATTACCTTCATCAACCCCAATAACATGGTTTAAGCTGTTGTCACCCTATATATAATTAAAATAAAATCATAACTCCCATTATGTATTCAAAACTAATAATTCATAATAACATCATTATTCACATTTATATGAAGATATCATGAACTAAAATTGATATTTGGAAACAATTACCTTCTTATTGATGGAATGAATAATAACTGTCTAGAAGATGATCGAGGTTTATTAATATCACCTTATTAAAGTGACAATTATTAATAAAATTCCACATAAATCCATCAAACTTATTGATGGCAAAAACTGGGTCATCCCAAGGTACCACAACCATAAAATAAAACACCACTATAACATCAAGATAAAAAAATTATCACCACTTAATTCGTGACATCCTATAGGGGGAATTGAGATATGATACATGTTGGGTTTTATCTTTATCCATAACAAGATTTCCCAATGAGTGGGTAATGTTAAAAACTCCCCAAAAAATAATTCAGGGTTATATTCCACAATCCATGGATGTAAAACTATAGATCATTAGATTAATTCAACATCATCTTGGTTATTAAATATGGTCATGAAGGAAACCCCTATAATCCATCCATGGTTCTCACTCGACCATGAGCACTCCAAGATATCTATCTGCATCATAAAACAAAATTGAAGACCGATTCACTTCATGATATCCATCACTTAATATAACCAATTCATGATATAAATATTTTAATATGGTTAAATCCATAAACATAGGATTTTCCAACAATTAATTTTCTACCACTACAGAAGATCACAATCTCAATATGCATCATACTTGTCAACATGACCACCAACTGGTATTGTCAATGTGAGGAAAAGTGGTAGTCTATCACCTCATATATTATTTAATGTACAATGTATAGTTATATGAAGTAGTTAATAGCACCTTAATTCTAAATTTAATTCACAAAAATTGAAAATAATAATATGAACATCATATGACTTATAGATTTTGAAGCATAGGCAGATAAATAGCATAAAGCCGACATCAACCTACTCCATGGACTCTCTAACATTATTTATGACCACCTACCCGACCATGCATTATCTTATAAGGATGAGGAACATCATTAATATTCGCTCATCCTACCTAGTATCCCCTCTACTGATCCAATAATATAACACCCTCTTTCTATTCTATCAAATGAAAATTCCTCAATGAAGGAACCTAAATTAGAACACTTGGGAAAACAGAATTTGTTAGAATGGTATGAAATTTTCTTCACATATAAACTCATAATCTACAAGAAATATTATTATTTAGTATCTACAAATGGTATGATAACATTAACCATAATTGTATGAGATGATGGGTGATGGACCTACCCATAGCTGAAAGAATGTTGTTCATCCTTGGAAACTCAAAACCATATACAATATAAATAATTATTGAGGGATCATGAGGACTCCTCCCCAATAATGATAAGGTTTATTCTATCTTCATCCTCCTAATCGATACCCATTCAATCATATTAGGATATTTTTACATTATGAATGGGGTGACATGCCTCTATATCTTGGAAAGAAAAACATTATTGAAATGAATTAACCCAGCCTCCTCATATGGAAACATGGATAACTATTATCAATGTAGTGTCAAAAAATGGAACAAAAACACCCCCACTTCGGAACTCTCATATTGAAGGGTAAGAATCTCTTAAATACTAGTAGCCTTTATAATCATAGAAGGAATATCCTCTTGGAACTGGTCCCTGAACATTAACCATTAGGACAGTAAATCATCACAATCCCTAAGGGATAAGAACCAGTACTTTCTTTCATGCCCATGAAGAATAAAAATATAAAAAGATAAATAGTTCTCTTTCTAAGCATATATCTAAATAAAATCTATCCACACATATATTAATTACTCTTATGTGGATCGAGTCTCAAATAGTTCCCTCATACTTCTATAGATTATAGTGATATAAGTATATTAGTGTTCTCCTCTACATTTTTTTATCACCATCATTCACTCAAAAGTGATATACTTAGACATCCTACTTAATATGACCAGCCTTAAATTGATGAACAAGTTCACTCAAAGCAATAATTATAATAAAAATAATACTATTAGACTCCTAAACTAATAATATGGAATATTTGACATTAATTAGTTAATTATGTATTTTTATTCGTTATTATTGATCATATCTCATAATCTACTAATTTCAATCACTATGAAAAAGAATAATGTTGCCTGATCCATTACTAGGTCTCTACCCAATAACCTTTATATATTCATTTTGATTTCATAATAAACACAAGGTTTCATGCATCATATCATAAGGGGACACTAAATAACAATGTCTCTTCTAGCATATTGTGTGTACTTTTCTAAATAATCAAAGTCGACACCATTTCCATACCAACCCTTATAGTCACACCGGTTCCGAACTATTATATCATTATTATCAATTTAATTTTACCTTTTATAATTCTTTTCATTATCATGTCCACTAGAAACAGTTCCTCTAGTGGGATTCTAATGATATAATGAGGATGGTGATTGCTCAATTCCACTTTATGTGGGCCCCAGGTCATCAAATAACACTATTGGTTTAATTTCATATAAAGTTGAAGTATTTACCAATATATTAACACATGAAACTATGAGATAAGACAAATACACCATTCCTAGACTTCATATATATATGAAATAAATCCCATTGATTATGAATGAAATAACCTTAATAACTAAACTAGGGGTAAACTAAATTTAACAGAAGTTAATGTTCATAATGATCATGATTCCTAAACAACTCTTTTACACTGATGAGAAATTACTATTTATTAATATCATGAACCTATTCCTATATACTAGAAAAATAGATTATATATATGTGGGATAATTTTAATTTTATAATTAGTATAATCTTATAATGTGAATCCTGTGGAAAATAGAAATAACGCGAACTAAACAACTATGAATGTTAAATGAAAATATATTGTAACTTAAATATGTATAATTTGATCCCTACCTAATCATGGATATGTAAAAATAATTAAAACATACCAGAATTTTTATATAATAATAAATCTAAAAGGGTTACATACTATAGCATCCCCGCTAGTTTGAGACACTGCCCCAACCCCACATAGCGGAATCTATCTTTTTTTAATTAATGGTGACCCAAATGAATTGGTCTCCGTATTGATATATGAACCTTATGTTTCAAATAAACACATAATCCAATATATAGAAACCATTCATTATTTGGGGGCAATCATAGATCCTATTATATGGTTGGCACATCAAGTATTATACCATAATCCCTCACATCTCACAAACCAAGTAAGGAAACTCAATACATCCCTGCATATACACAATAAAACTATAATAATACTTCTGATATAATATCTTGATATGGATTTTTTTAAATAATCAATAGAAACCTCAAACTTATATTATAAAACATGTAAAAAATATCTCATTTTCAAACCATCACATAATACTCTTAATAGAATATAAATCTGGGCATAGGTGGTAGTTTGACATTACTTCTTCATCAACATAGTTGTTAGGAAGCACATCATTCTAGAGTCCATTGGGTGTTAGTCTCCCTACAAACATGGGAGGGTAGCATATAAAATACCAAAAAATATATATTATAACATATATCTCATGAACGTACTATGGGTATGTCATACTCTTCTAATGTACTAAATCTAACATCTTTAGGACTCCTTGTTCTCTTCTATGAAATAAATATCCTATTATCATATATGAATTTTAATTATCTATATAAAATTACTATCCTTTAATTGATCATTAAACATAATATTAATCACAATCCCATTTTGCATAATCCATCTGTGTCCACAATTACTCGTAACCTAACATATTCATTCCTTTATGTGTCATACCCATTTTTTAGAATATTATATTACATTATTTACATACAATAATTAAAATTACACTAGGAAAAAAACATATTAAATCATTAATAGAGATGAAACCAAGAACATATAGCTTCCTCAAGTAGTGGATATAAATAATCAAATAAAAAACATTTATTTCAATTTATCAAATAAGAAGATTGCAGAAGAAATAATATTAGATCTCAACATAACTGAAATTAGTATTATTAGATTCGTCCAATTTTTTTATTTATACATCCATCCATGACACCATTGATAATATTATTATGTATTTCCCTGTAACATGCATCAACATCAAGTAGAACATTTTTTCTCCCTGTCCATTTATTATCAGCCATACTTATCTTATCCATCCCTAGATCATATAAAAAAATAGGCTTGCACCGAGGGCGCATGAAAATAAAACAATACAATAATGATATTCTACAATGTAGACTATTCACTAAATCAATTAATTCAACATTATCATGCTAACAAGACATCACGTCCTAGAACACATTACATAAAACCTTTGATAAAAAATAATAAATCTCATACCCAATAATGTTTTTATCAAAAAACTTATTTTTATTCAATCATAAATTTACCAATTCATTAACATTATTTTCAAACTAGTGGAAACTAAAAGAATTAATTATAAACAACTGTAATTTAATTATCATGCATAGAATCATTTTTCTCATATTTGATAAACATAAAGATCAATAATTGATTGTTATTCATTTTTATAAACATTAATAACAAACATTATCATCATTCAAGTTCTTTAAATAATTAAATTATCTTATGGAATAATAAATTCAACTAAAACTGTATACAATCATCAATTGGAACCCTATCAAAAATTATAACTATATTAACAACATGCCTTGTATTTCATTAAAAATACAATAAAAAAATTAATTATGGATTTAAATTCCCAACCATTTTCTAATAAATAATACATAAAAAAAACATAACACCAATATCACACAATCATGTAATAAGATAGAAATAATGACCATAGTATTGAAATATCAACATGATACCTCTATCTAATTTCATTGTTAATCCAGGTCAATAATTATTTGTCTACATCCAAGATCATTAAATATTTATGAAATGATATATTTAAGTATTATTATAAATAATTAATTGTAAAATTGAATCAACTATCTCGATGTAGTCAATATTCATCCCATGAGAATAGACCAATGTTGCATATCCAGATCACCTACGTTATAATCAGATTGCGTCCCTATAAGGATGTAGCTACAGATCCATGGAAAAAAACCAGTATTCAATATAAAAGAAAACTACAATCATAAGGAGTGAAATAATAAGTGGAACTCGACTAGACACCCCTAAGAGAAGTAGAATAATGTATCATGGATCATCACATATCGATGATGATTACAGATAATTTATTCACCTTTATGGGATTCAAATCCCCGAATGAAAAAAATGATGGATGCAAGGATATTTGGTAGAATGAATAGGGTATTTTCTGATGATGATTGGAAATACACATTATAAAATTCACTACATTGTATAGATAAATAGTTTTTTATTGTTTGTTTATTCCATAACTTGTATTGGATTTTATTCCAATGAAAAATCATCACCTTGAAATATATATAATTTACTAAACATATAAATTAAATTTTAGAATTATGATGTAGAATACAATGGACAAACCAAAGAATCTCTAAAACTCTTATAGACTGTAAAACATATTTACATCATAAAACACATCATAACATTATAAATTCTACCATATTCCATATTTTTGTAGGAAATCCCCTCAACAACCCCAAAAATCATCCTATGAGAAGCCTGGGATTTGGAATCAATAATTGGTTTTGAATAAATAGATTTTTTAAATTATTGATATGTTTGAATTTCAAGTGTACCCAATCTACTTTTATTGTCAATGTAGTGTTCCATAACTAATTAAATTATTTCTGGTGATTGTGATTATGACAAATAAAAATATCTTATCAAAATTTTATTCTCTAATTTCTTATGTTTTATGATACATTATTGATTCATGTGATATGAATACACATGATTCAGTCCATGAATCTTTATTATGATCTATGATATGTACGATATGGTTATAAAATTTTATTATCATGATCTCACACCCTTATTCTCATTTTATATTCATGTGATTATTGATATCTCCAATTTTTATCTTTCTTGGAAATATTATCTCACCACATAGTAGGTTTTTATTTCAAATGATATGATGAATTTCATTAATAATGTTATGTATATAATGGGTACATGTTTTGAAAAACATAGTGAAAGATGATGTAGATCTCTTATGAATAAGTTTTTTATGTTTCTCATTGTATAATGACACTAAATATATACAAATTTGGAATGGATTGTAATGTTATATATTGAATTATAATAAAATAAGAATTAATATTTATATATAAAAACAATGGGTTGATATAGTTGGAATCATAGAAGGGGTTCGTAAAATATATATACTATGATGATATAATTAGAGTAAAATTTTAAACACAGATAAATTTATTGATAATAATGATGAAGTATTCTACATGATTGAAGGTATATTAGTGAATATTTTTTACAAAGACCTTGAGTTTTATGGAATTTATCCTATAGATAATTTTATGGTTCATTGTTATATAGTGAAGATAATGGTATGATGTATTTTTTAAAGAAAATCATTATTATGGGTTTTTTTTTCAAATTCTTTATTAATTAGTTTTAATAAATTTAATTTATAAATATAAAATATTTATTTATTTAATTAGAATTGTGCTGGGAAATTTAATAAAAAGTGGTATAATGTAACACCCAAACATTTAGTAAATTTGTTTATCATTTAAATGAATCCATGTTTTGAATTCGCACTCACATAAAATAAACCATTAGGGATATTCAGTTACAAATCCATTTTATTTTGTATTAATATTTTAAATTAATGATAATTCAATATATAATGTATTGTTAAAATGTGGTTCAATATATTTAGGAAAATAAAAATGAATGTTTGTAAAGGTAAAAAATGATTTCGTTTTAGGTTTTTCTTATATTTTATGTTTATCCAAATAAAATTACATTTAATGTTCATGTAATTTTAAATCACATTAATGTACATTGACTTAAGTACGATATTTATTGTTTTTACTGAAATGAATTTTTATTAAAAGATTAAATGTTGAATATTTTTTTAATTTACATGAAATATTGTACTTATGTTTTTATTTAACATAATGTCTCATTTAATGAGATATCATATAAAAATTTACAAATAAAAATATTTGTTTTAGTCTAGTAAACAAATGGATTTTTAATAAGATGGATAATATAATAATTATCCATATGTAAGAATACATGTAATATATTTGTAATTAAATTATAAATTTTTATAACATGAATTATAAATTATATGATATTATTTTACAATCATTGTAAAATGATAGTAAAAAAATTATATATTTTAATTTTAATATAATATTTATATAGATAAAAAAATATTACATAGAAATTAAAACATTTTTTTACATTTATTTTTAAAAACTATATATATATATAAATATCATGGAAAAAATAATTATTTATAGTGAAATATTATTTTGAATGTAAGTATATTAAATACTAATATGACATATAATGGTATAATTTTCATACATAAATTTTTCTATGCCTATAATTTGAAGAAAAAATTTATTTCAATTGTATATATATATAACATAATTATAATGAAATTGTGTTAAATTTGTAGTAAAAATAATTAATTATATGCGTTTTAGAATTAGAAATATGATAATTACTATGCAAAATCCTATTTTATAAAATTATTTTATTTACAAAACGGTAAGAGTTTTTGCTACAATTTTTGTAACAGATTTACATTTCAATATCTTTATCTATCATGAAAAAAAATGAATCATTATTATGATGGAATTTTATGATGTAAATAATAATAAATTATTATATTTATTTTTATTTGTCTATTTCAAGAGAGTAAATGTTCTCCATTGTTTGCCTCCCATTACGAACTCATGAAATTGAAGGATTTGTTTTTACAGAAAACTAACATTGATTATCTCTTTGGTTTGAAATAATTTATATTCCATATCAAAATATAATAAATTAATAAATGGTTTAATTAATAAACTAATAATTTTTAGAGTAATAATTTTCTCAATTTTTATTGACTTTTTAAAAAATATATTTAATGGAATCTTAATATATTTCTCTATATAAGTTATGTTTATCATTTTATAGAAAATATGAATAGTATCATAATTCTAAAAAAGAAGGACTGGATAAAATATCCTACCATCATGATAGCTCAATAATATGATGTTTCCCATAATATAATACATACATAATTTTTAATAAAAATGAATTCCATAATATATTTTAATTTTTTAAATTTGAAAAAATGGATTCCAAATTAAAATGGTATTTTACTCAAGAAATATTCTAAGTGAAATTTTAATGTAATTTTAATATATGATAGTTTAATTAGTTTATAATAATGTTATACTAGGGATATTAATCAGTGATTATATCCTTATTAATTTGATATATGTTTAATGTTTGGATGAAGATATATTTATAAATCCCAGTTATTTACCATGGTTTATGAAAAAATTAAATGACTATGAAACCAATTTATGATATTTGTGTTATGAAATATGATTAATTTTTTATGATATTATAGAAGACATATATAATGTTTTTACTATGTGATCAGTGGGGCGAAAATTATATTTTCATGCAAATCATTGAGTAACGATGGATATCTCATAAGGTATTAAGTACTAGATTGTGGAGTAAAAGTTGTTCATTAAGGGAGATTTTCATCTTTGAAATTCATGTGAGTAATTATTGAATAATGATATGATTAAATGTTTAGTGAAACCAATGAACTATGAATTAATTTTATGTAAACATTGACCAAGAAAATAGTTTTCCTTGATTATTTGTATGCAATAAAATTTACCATATGCCAATGTTATTCTATAATAGATCTTCTTCATTACATATTTTATGTCGCGCGTATTATAAACAAAAATGTTTTATATTATGAATAAATATTATGATATATGATATAAAGATCATAGTTTTTTACTATTAATGTCATATTATCATACCTTTATGCTCAAGATATATTGAACTGATCATTTATATCTTAATTATTTAACCTTACTAAACATTCAAACTAACCCTATATTATATTTTATTTCCTAAGGATATGAAGAATGTATTTAGTAATTATATTCCTAAGAAAGGTTATAGTTTTTAATGTCATAGTTTGGATGATATTGAAAAATTATTAAATTTTTATGTGTCTATATTTCTAAATACACTAACCTAATATAGTTCTTACTTTGATCAAAATGCTTTTCAATGAAAAATATTCTAATAAAATGTAATATTTATACAAAAACTATATGGGACATTATAATTGGTATTACAAAAGGGTTTTGGCAATTTTTGATATTATAATGATACCATTGTATGTTAATTTATAAGTAACAAACCATTTTTTGGACATATGATATAAGATTTCAAATGAGTGAATATATACTAGGTGAATTTTGATTTTCAAATGACTAGATTATTATGGAGGGAATCATATATTAAATTTATATTCAATTATTTTAAAAATATATTAAAATATTAATTTAGAATTAAATAATTTTTAATGATAATTGTATTTAAAAATTATAGTTAGTTTTATTAATTTAAATTTGGAATTTTATTTTTATTCAATTAATTATAATTTTACATGGAAAATGAAATTATGAGTTATAAAAATTAATCTTCCAATATTTAGTTTATAGTTTTCTCTTTTAATTTTTTTTTCTAAAGAAATATTATACATTAAAATAAACAATGTAATTTTTTAATTATCATATATATTTTTTAATTATTCATATTTTCAATTTATATACATTAAATATTTAATTGGTTATTAAAATATTGTTCATTTTATTCCACTTTATTTGATTATGATATATATAATGATAAAAAGACTTCATTCGATGTTATTTATTATATTTTATGTTCATCTTTATAAAAGTTCATTTTAAGGGAATCTGATTATTAATGACATAAAAATATTATTATTTTATATTTAAATTTATAATTTTTATTAACAAAATCCTTATGTTTGTAATATAGTTACATTTGAATATATATTTAATTTTAAAGAACAATTGAAGATATATTTTATTTAAAAAAATTAGACATTAAATCTATTGACATTTCAAAATTTATATTTCAAACATACCAATGGGAATGCAATGAAACCAACCCCTTAAGTAGATTCTCCACATGATCTTCAATCATCCTCCCCAAAATATATAGGCTATCAACATATGAAAATGGAATATTATGATGTGTATTGAGATAATAAAATATTTTCTATAGTATTAAAATAGTGAAAATATAAATAAATTAATTCTAAAAAACCAATGATCAATAAACAACAATATCCATGCATCTCATAATAGGATCCCAAAACTCGATAAGGTACCACAAACAATTTTTTAAAACATATAATTTCATAATAGTGTTATATGTAAATGGAATCCCATATTGAAGAATCATTATAAAAATACCCATTTTGAGTTATTAAATGAAGTATGGTCCCTTCAAGTTTACTTCATTCCCTAATATAGACTCATTTATCAAGAATTTGGCCAATTACCTTATATTACAAAATACACATGGACCCAACATTGGAAGTCCTGATATGTTGATTAGGGTGTATGTATAACATAGTTGGACACCACCAATTGTGTGTAAATAATTATCCATTATAATGAAAAATTCTATAAGAGGAAAATTAGTAATAAAAACAATTGAAAAAGCAAATGGTGTTCATAATAAATTTACATTCAATTAATATAATTGGCTATCTGGTTCTATGTGACACCCAATAAAATCCAAAATAGTTATGACCAATATCGTCATCCTACCCATATATCAAAGGGGCCATACATTTTTTACAAGGATCCATAGTCTAATAATCCAACTATGGATATTGAAAAATACCTCTAAAATTTCCATTCAATGATAAAGAACACTATGTCCATCATACAAATCTTATTAGGGTGGATGACCATGACCAACCACAATAGTCACTGATTTGGAATGAAATATCCTACAGACATGACCATTTTTTACTACCAATTCACATAGTCTATCACATGAACTCTTTAATATATTAATAAATAAATGTGCGTCTTTTCATTTATAAATATTTCAAATTATCTAAATATTTAAAACATTTGAAATAAATCCTTGAATAATTAATTTCACTATATTTTAATAAACACAACCATTTTACACTCTTTTTTGAAATTTATAAATAGTAACATTATCCCATTAACAATTTATAACCTTTATCCATATAAATTTCATAACACATTTAACATTCCCTAGTTAATCCAATCCACCCATTAGAAACCTTTGACACACCAAACTCTTGTACAAATAGTATAATCTTATAAACCCACATGTTAATCATGTAATTACTAATTTCACTAGTTTCAATTGATTTTCATAGCCCATGGCTATTCATATTCCTATTCCTAATAACATTAAAAGAATCAATGGGGACCATGAATGGTGTAAAAATCATTTAGTAACCTATTTCCTTTTCATAGTCAAGGATAAAAAATAAAAAAACTAGTGTTCAACGAAAAAACCACCATACTAAGAACAAAACCACGATAATTGGAGAAATACTACAGAACAACTATCTTATTCTCATCTAAAAACACATTTCTATCCACAGACCATGATTCGATCTAGCATTTCTAAAAAAATCAATGAAATACCAAAAACTAGTGGACGATATTTATAATATCTAAAATAACCATGGTAAGATAATTATATAATATATAATGAAACAAAGTTGATGAAACACCCAAGGTGTTAAACCACATTCAATTTCATCTTCAATTACCAAGAACTGAAGGGGAATGATCCATTAAAGTGTTTGGAGAATAATTAATAAATCCTAGGAAAATATAAAATAAAATTAGGTTGAAATATTGGTGAAATAATATAAATGTTGATAGAGAATAATGGTAAAATTGAACATTTTAATGAGGAACATTTTTTAGAAATATTTTATGGAAAAATATGCACCAACCATGTGTCATATTCAATCCATGAGGAAACTATATTTCTTGGTTTGTTAGGCCCCTCGCAATATTTTAAAAACAATGTGAAATCGAAGAAAATATCTATGTGTGTCCCCATTAAACTTCCAATGACTCCCCCCCTTCAATGTTTACAAACCACGATTTAACCATTCCATGTATAACTTATTTCCACAATATTTTTCATGTCTTGAACCATTGGGACACTACTAATACAATCCTTACTATTAAGGGACATTCAAAAATCATTTTTAATATAATTGTAGAAATTAATTACTAAAAAACATTCATATTAAATGGATTTCAATATTTTAATCTTCCCAATATATAAAATATATATGACACGTCTCTCTCTCAAGAATCACTATGAATCATAGGTAAAAATATTGTTCCAGTATGACCACTTATCACCTTCATTAGCCTATGTTTTCCCTTGAAAGCAACTTCTCTTCCATCACACTCATACCAAAGGAACATTATTACATTATAGATTCTTTTTATTATGATTTCCAACAAAAATGACATAACCCATAATAGAAAAACCAACTTCATGCACATTATCATCAATATTGATTGAATTTTTTATTTTGGGCGATATTTTCAAAGATGTGACACTTGTATAATGTCAAGGATAAAAATATACTTCTAGTGTATATAGTATTGATATACCAAAAGATCAATCCTCCTATTAACCTTGAATTAATTGATATATATGGGTTTGATTTTCTTGATTTCTTCAATCAGATAGTGACCTAATAAATGAAAAACAAGATGAAATACATGTTCAACCACAATAATAATCTGTGGCCAAAAAAACTGATCACTATATAATATCAATACACTATGGGTTATATACATAAAAAAATAATTAAATATAAAATTATTTAATGTTTATAAGATAATAAATTCCCATAACAACTATGATAATATTACTTCAACCCATCACAAATTTCATGGATATGGCCAACCATATAGAGCCTAATATTGTAAATAGTGACCAGATAAAAATTATTACAAGATAAATGAAAACATAATATGTGATTTTACAATGTACTTCCAAATTATATGACATATTAACTAATAATTCATTCGTACACATGTGTAGTATGATTCAATTTCCCATCTTCCTATTTCTGAGAATTTGTACTCAAAAGAACTAATGAACCCAGATCCTTCTACAAGACATACCATTAGTGTAATGTAAAAAAAGTATTAAAATCCAAATATAAACTCGGATACACCACATAGAAACAATGTATCTTTTAAGCATACATGTCACCCAAATGGTCGACTATGTATGTCTCCCAATTAAAACAATATGGGATAACACTGTATACAAATCCAGAAAAACCATGTTGTGCCTATAATCATTGGAGTCCATGGAAAGGAATAGTCAATATCCCTAGAAACATTATTCCACTTCCACAGTGGATTATTAAATAGTTGTAACAGACCTGTAAGACAATAATTCACATCACCCCCTCAATTTATTATAGATTTATCTTCACATAAATTACTATAACATAATTATTCTTTACCAACCTCCTCTAAAATATACTAACGATTTGATATATTTTATATAAATCATAGTGCATCAAATACATTGAGGAATTTAAATAACCCAAACACTCCTCACACATAAATGTTTACATGATAAAATGTCCATTAACATGAATAACATCATCTTATTAGATTGGATAATTAGGGGGTATCTACGAACCCTAAAAAATTACCTTTACACATGGAACACTGGATACTCATATTTCCTCATCATGATCCATCTAAAAAGATGGATCAACATTTAAATACATGAGGATAACCTTTTTGTGTACTTCTAAAAAACATAAAGGAGTCTCAAATAATAATTACATCATCTTCCAAATAGATTATTCCCCTATTTAGACAGACACATTTCATCCTATTTGAGGCATCGTATTTTCTTTAATTTCTTAGTATAAAAGTTATGTGAAAATAAAATGATTTCATTTACCACCCCAATAATTTCAATGATATTTATTATCTGGTTACAAAATATATTTTTTATTCATGTGATATGTATCATAAATTAAACTATCACTCAAATGATAATTTTACCTGTACTATAGTTAAAAAACTTATGAGACCAACTCGATATCATGCATAGGACATCATCATTCATGTGGAATCCCCTATCATGATTTAAATTCCATGAACAAAACTACCTTAATTGACTTTTACTTGTGTCTGATCACCAAGTCATCACAATACAAGGTATAACCCTCACTCAATTCTGATATGATAAGAAATAGGCCCAAGAGAGGTACCAAATAATGTAAAATGCCTTCTATGTACCTTTAGTGGTAACTCTAAAAAACTATAAATTTTCATATTTCATTATGTGGATTGTTTTTTTGAATCAACATATTGGACTATCCGAGATTATATCATCAATAATTCCACATATATTATCTATCCAATGAAATTAACCTTATTGATATACAATTGAAAATTTGAAAAATTTTCATTTATATTATATTCTCTCAATGTAAATTAGATTATTTAGATATATTTGTTATGATTTCCCTAATTTGGAATGTATACATTGATGTATCCATCAATTTTGACAATTAACAGACCCATCTATTAGTTATTGATTCTAGTCATCATGGCTTTAATCATTGCACAATATTTTTTCAATCGAAAATGCATCACATATAACATATACGAACAATACATACATCGGAAAAAATTATGGCATATCTTATGGTCTCTCCCTCATCTTATGATACCCTAATATAAAATAAATTTTTGGATATACATAATAATCCCTTTATGATAAAAATGATAGTCAAAAAATGGTAGAGGATACGATCTCTTAATCATAATCTAGTTCAAATTTTTGTAATAAACCAAAACAATTTCCATCATATTTCAACAAAAAAAAATACTATAAATACCCATGGTGATGTACTTTTATGTATTGGTCAATATTCATAAAATTACTCTAACAAATTTTAATGTTTTTGTTTATATTTAAGAGCTATTATATAAGAATGAATTGAAACTTACTCAACCACATGAATCATATAAATATTTCACTCAAATTATCTATCAGTGTAAGCATTAATAACTCTACAACTAGTACATTCTAAAACTAATCGACATCAATGAGGATGATATCAAGAACCTCTGAATCTTCATCAATCATTTGACTCATAACATTAGTAGTGAGGTCACCCAACATCAGATTGACTAGAATTAAACATCCTTAATAGAATCCCCAAACTCTTTGATGAATTGTAGTGTCAACAATTATATATTCTAAATCAAAAATTAAATGGTGAAAATCATTTCACTACGAAATAAAACCTACAAATACATTCTTAAAATGATCAAAAATCATACATATCATGAAAAAATATGTCCCAATGTAGATGATACAAAAATGTTTTGAATGCACTATAATTTCATCATCATATTCCCTATGATGGAACACCTAAAGACATGTTGAAAAATATACCAATATATGTAAACTCCAATTATAGGCTAAATCTATCCAAAAATTGAGTATATATAAATGAATAGGATGCTCATGTGTCAAATAATGAACTTTCATTCGTAGAATCTACAAGAGTCAAACCTCAATCATTTAAAAATATAGTATCATTACTATCCAAATAAGGATAAACAATATGAAACATCCTATACATATACTCAAGTATCCTAACTATGTTTCATAAATTTCACTTCCCTAATTACCTGGAAACTCTCTTCTATAAGTACACCATCATCTTCCCCCACTAGTACGGTCAATGAATCTTCAATTAGGAAAAATATTTATGTAGAAGAACCCTTATAGTACTAGTTATTTTACCAGGACCTCGATCACTAACCAACTATCATGAGTCACTATAGAACCCCAATTCATTCGCTATTATTTCAAAATCTCAGAAATCTACTAATGGTTTAAGACACTAACCCTCCATGTGACTAGGCTTTCCACAAAAATAGTAGGCACTCAATAACATCCCTATGAGGTTGATACTCTACCCAGGATAATTGTTGTTCCACCACCCAATTACATGTAATCATAACATATGTTCCTACTATAAAATAATGTATTACTATATCAAAAAGATGAATCAATTTATAAACCAATATAAGACCCCTCCATATTCCTTTCAAATATGTGACCAATATTTAGCAACATAGTAAGTTTATTCAATTGAAGGATATTATCATGGGATATGACCTCACATATAATACCATAATGAATTTTTTTCATTGATTTGTTGTATCTACTAATTTTTTAACACATAGATCTATTCCAGTTAATCAATGAACATAATCATTAACTGAAATAGTCCCTTGGTCAACTGTATAAACATTACAACTCTTACCTATATCAGATTCTAGGGATTAAATTATTCCTTGTTCTTATCCATGATATAATTCAATACTATTGCCTCAATATTATCATCTAGAACCTAACTATCCCCATAAAATTTCTATTCTCGTATCATTTATGTTTCAAACATAAAAATGTTCACAGGGGGAGTTTCCATGGGATCTGAGATGATCAAGATATATTCTATCAAGAAAATTTCTTCTATAGGTCCACCCATCCTACAAAAAATCATAGGACACACTAGTAGGAAAAACCTGATCATATAAAAAATTATAATAATATCCTACCCTAGGACTCAATATAATAACTACCTCAAGTGATAAAAAATCTCATTAAGCTTTTCTTAATCCTTGTCCTCATGAATAAAAAGTTGTACCCCTTCCACTTCTTGCAGTGTAGCAATGAACTACGTTTTTCTTACTAGTAAACATACCATGTCAGAATACCCATATAATTATCAATTCGTTTTGTAGGTAACATAACATAAAAATATAAAATTATTTAAAAGATGTCTCAAAACTAGAAATAAAATTATACTATGCATACAGAGTCCCTACATTAATAAATGAAAAAATGAATCATCCATTAACAATCCATAACCTAGGTTAGTGTTAAATCATGGAAAATAAATTTCCAAATTTGAAAAAAATTTCACACAATTGTAACAATTTAATTAAAATTCACCAAAATCATAAAACAATTATAACATCTTTTTTTTTAATTTTCATTATAAATTCAAAAACAAAAAAAAATATCAATTTTTTTCCTTGTTTCCTAATTTCAAGGAAATAAATCCCAGAAATATTTTCATGTGAGTTCCTATAATAATTTATTTCAGTCAAATCATTGATTTCCTTAAATGATGCGCGTATAAAAAAATATATTTCTATATAATCCCATTATAAAAATATCAATAAAATAATAATATCCGAAAATCAGAGATCCACTGATATGGATATAATAGACAACTATAATAGGAGAATATAAAGAACAACAATCAGGTAGTGGGAAGTGAGGGGTTAATCCCCACATGGGTTAGTTATACACATTAATGAGTCCATTACCATAGAATGAAGAATACAACTCCCATGACATCTTTTATAAAAATTTTAAGCACATAAAAACCACTCTAATACTTCATAATAATAATATGTATGGATTCCATTTAATGTATTCCATAGGCTAGTTCACCCATGATCTTAAGAACACCAAATATTATTATAGAGGCAAATAACTATGAGAGATAGTCTAGTAATGTATGTGGGGAGGACATTTCCTCTTTAAAATTGTAATACAATTTTTTAACCAAATTTATAATAATGAAAATAATAACTATAAATTAAAATTAGTAACCATATATTTCATAATTGGTTAAAAAAGGAAACTATTGAAAAATTGATATATAAAAATTATCATGTCAAATTTTGGTCATATGTGAATGGATGCACATAATAATTATACATTAGAAAATCCACAGGTTTGGTATCTACATCATGATTACTCCTCATACCCATCATCTGTCACCAAATCAATTCTCATCCATCTAGATTTTATCCATTGTCTATTTATTGTCATGCAACTATGAAGTCTACTAGGGTACCCACAACATCCCAACCATAGTGTCTATAAAACACAGTAGGTCAAAACATATGGTTTTAAAATAAAAATCTAAACTAATAATAGTGTAGTTATATAATTATTCAGGATTGATGAACTAAATAAATTTTATTTTTTCATTATTATCTAAATAATTACACAAATACATGCCAAATACCATATTAGTATACTTCTAATGGAAACATGGAACATATTACTCTAATTTTCTGAATGAACTTTAATATCCCCCATAGTGATCTTATATTTTATTATTCATCCATGATCAACTTATTTATATCATAAGAAACGAAACATATGAAATGGTGAGCTCATATACCCAGTAAGGGTAAACAATTTATATTTCCATCATATAATAATCATAATACAAAACAACTGAAACAAAACATTGTTAAATTATATCATATATATGAAATATCATAATATTATGTCGTGTGAAAAGATAGTTTAGAATCAAAGAACATATTTTATGATATAATAACATTATAAATGGAATAATGGGATACACAAAATCATCAAAAAACCATGCCATATTAGTAGAGGATCATTTATAAGAATATCATTGTAGAAAAAGTCCCTCACAGAACCAAGTCCACCCCCCATTCCAATTATGTGTTACTAAACTTAGTTTTCACCCATTCTAATCCTTTATTAACAAACTACGTTCACCTCTCATTCCATTCCTATTTATCTCATTATATAAAAATATATATCCATTGGTTCATAGATTGATATGTTTTCCACCCATCACATAATGAAAACAATACAAATGTGTTCCAAAAAACATAATTGATTCATTATACTAGATCCAATAAATAGAATCGGGTTTCCTAATAATTTTCTTATAACATAATTCATGTAAAAGAAATTTATCTAAAAAATCAACAATATAAACAGACCATTTAGAGAAATAAAATCAATAATATAATTGAATCATATCCAATTAAAAATCAATTAATATCAAATAACATATTAAATAATGTAAAATGATTTTAAAGTATTTCTTGAAATAAATATGGAAAGAAATATCAATTCTATATTTAAAATATTTTTTCCCTAAAATGTGATAAAAAATTAGATGAAAACTTTTTATTTTAAAATATCGTTGTAATCATGTAGGGGAAAAATCAAACAATTAAACTATCATGATGGTGGAAATTTATATTCTTGTTGTGTAAATTTTAAAAAATCATTTCATAGTTGTTCCATAAACGTCACAATATACCTCATTTAAAAATGATAAAAATATTCCATTAAAACCATGTTTAAAAAGGTAAAAAAATAGAAAAATGAGCTTTTAAACAACCATAGGATGATAGTAAAAAGGTTTCTGAATAAATTTATAGAAACCATGGATATAGAAGGAAATACAGTCTAATGAGTACTTGTTGCA
Source organism: Viscum album (assembly GCA_963277665.1). NCBI lineage: Eukaryota > Viridiplantae > Streptophyta > Magnoliopsida > Santalales > Viscaceae > Viscum > Viscum album. Next base: position 555,197,033 of record OY728146.1, read on the forward strand.
AGAAAATACCAAATATTTATGATATTAAGAAATAACATCTCATTGAATTAAAATCAATCGAATTGTATGGCCCAAGAAAGAATTAAAATTATATCAATATGAAATTACTATAGTATTATAAATAAGTGTTTTAAATCAAATTGAAGAGAATTATTTAGATCATGCATAAGTAACAAGTATGGTATAAGTTATGTACCACACATAAATAAAAGTTAGAAAGAAATCTTTTATCATAAGTCGTGATTTATTCATATACATTAAAACAAACTGTATAACTAATAAAATATTATTATAGTTCATAAATGGGACTAAATTGAAATATATTATTCATTATATGATTTATATATGACATTATATAACTCTCTTATTAAAAATTATATATTAAACTTATATTATGTGTAATAACTGCTTTGTTTTTCATTATTGTTTTCAATTATTATCCTTAGTCATATTGTATAGATCATTATTTTATCATCTAAAGAGTCATAAACATGATATACACATACTAATTATATATTTATTAATGGTTATTCAAAAAATATATCGATATAAACTAAAATAACAATTTCATTTGAGACGGTAGGCCATACATACGATTGAACATTTTGTTTCATTTGTTCATATTAAACAAAATAAAAGTATATGATTTATTATAATTAAAGTGTAATTTTTATGTTATAAATATCATAAAAATCATCCTTTTAACATAAAATATAAATAGAGATGAAAAATCACATCGCATTGTGGAGAGGGTAATCCATATGTATGCACAAGCGATGCTATCATTACCCAAAATATTTGGTGGTAAAAATGATGATATGGTATAATCATTACATATATATAATTATTTCAAAATATTATATATAAAAATTGAAACCATCTTACCACCATGTCTTAAAATATGTTAATGGATAATTAAATGTACCACTATGTGGTGATGGTAATATGTACGTTTGCATGTGTGATACTTTCATTTCTTATTCTTTGATAAAGTTGATATATAGTTATGTTTTCATAATAATAATGAAATTTTATAACATTAAGTTTTTTTATGTTAGAATTAAATAATCTATTTCATATATCTATAGTTTTTATAGAATAGTATAATAAGTGAGTGATTGGTTACATCGATTATAACTTCTTTGAAACAAACCCTTTATATCTTCTATAAAATTATCTAGAGTTTTCCTTTTTGGAATACCATAACCAATAGAATGTGGCCAAAAATTATGACATGAGAAATAGGCATGAGATGGTCGATCAAAATGTCCCAATGTGATCTGAATAAGGGTGAGAGGAGAATTTGATTTATAATTTACGTGATGTGCACTATTCGAATCTCCAAAAATATTTATTTATAATAAATTCAATCTAAATCAAAATAACCAAAATTATAAATTTATTTTAATAAAATATCTGATATGGTGGTAATATCACAAAACAATATATCTTGATATGATTTTTATTAATTTTTATATATATCATTTTAATTTACTAATAATTAATTTACATCATTTTTAACTAAGGTATCATATTTTTCAACATTAGGATTTTGATATATTTTTTTGAAATCAATAAAATATTTAATGACCAATTTTTTACATTTTGTACCATATTTGTTTTATATTAAATGATGACTTATTATTTTTAAATAATTTCATGAAATATTATTTTGATAAAATGACATTGTTGTTAATTTTTCATCTATTCATTATATTGAGTTTTAAAATTTTCAATATGTAAACAATAATATATTATATATTATTTCTCTAAGAGGATAGGTTGATCTATAAAATTAGTTTTTCATAGTAATTATGAAAATTTTCAAGTTTTTTAATATTTTTAGTATCATTTATTTGATTCTTCCATTACTAAATTAATAACAACATTAGTGTTGTGTAATTATTTTATATACTTATTTTTATAATAAGAATTAAAAATTTAATAAAACAATGAAAATAATGTACTATATTTAAAAATACTAATTAAAATAGAATATATATTTTTTGTAACCCTATATAGAAAATGATATAGTATTTAGAACATTCATGTGAAAATTTTAAATTATTTAAAAATAAATTATTTTAAGATAAATAATATCATCTAAACTACCAAATATTTCAAAAATAAATTTATATCAGGATCATTGTTCATTAACATAATAATTTCAAGTTATATTCATTTATAATAAATAATTTTCAAAATGTGTACACATAAGGGATATTAAAGACCAACAATATTATATTTTGTAACATTGTTTGATATAAATATTATATAATTAATTTTCAACAAAAAGTATCCATTAAACAAATTAATTCGGATAATTGTGTTTATAGGGACTAAATTTATTCATTTTAAAAAAATTTATCATGTGTATGAGTAATCTTACAATATTTATAATTTTTTTAACATAAATTAATCAATGTACCCATTAACCTAATAAAAACATATACCATGGTAATCATTTATATTGGCCAAAAAGAAAAATGGCCTATTTAATTAATTTTGACCTTATGAATCAAAATTTTGAACACAATTTTTAAAATTGAAATATCATAATTTTCATACATTACTTTAATATAAATTTGTTATAATTCCTTGACAAAAAAATTTTGTATCATAATCCACTTTAATTATTTATAATAAATTCATGTATAATATTTGATTAAAACCAATAATTTGATTATTTTTAATTATAATTCACTATTTAAAATTTGAAACTATTAAAATATAATTTTACCATTTAAATTCATTAAAGGAACTTACAATTTTTAATAAAAATAAGTATTTTCACAATACATCAAATCAAAAAACATCTCAATAAAAATTACAAAAGATCATCCAATGTAAATTTTTATATCAATATTAAATATAGTAACATTATTCATTCATATATATTAATTATATAATATTAAAATTTTTGATTTAAAAAAGAGCATTATTAAAATACGATGATTTTTTTTTCAATAATACAGTTATTTAATAATAAAAATGGGCACATTTTTTATATCATGTCAATAAATTAGATTTGTTTAATTCCAAACAATAAATTAAATATTATATATATATCATTAATATTATAGATCAATAATTAATGTTTTTTATTGGTAAACAACACACTTAGGTTAATTATAATTGTTTTTCAGAAGATACTTCCTTTTATGTTAAAAGAATTTTTAAATTTTTAAAAAATAATTTCTTAATTTAGGTAATATTATTAATACCCTGAATTATAAAATCTAGGTTTTTAATGTATATTTTAAATAACTACAAAAATTATGTTTCATAAAAACTAAGTGTTGTGTGCAATGCAAGCTAAGTCTCTATTTTGTGTAAAGCATGATTAACAAGGTATAAAGTAAAAAATTAATATTTTGAATAAATATATTTCATAAAAATATTCTTGGGATACATTATACCACACTTATAATCATCTTATCCCTCATTATTACTAGATATTGGGTAATGTTTTTATTCCTGGATCATTAAAATAACATGAGATCTATAAATATAATTATAAATCATTTAATATAAATTTATTAAACATGAAAAAATGTATAATATAAGATATAAAGTATGCATAGATCCTTCTATGGAGTGATAATATATTAGTCTCTTAAAATGTATCAAATTGCAATGTCATCATTAAGATAAATGGTTACGAATATGATCATTCCAAAATATTAAAATCCAAAACATTCAAATAAAGGAAAAATGTTTAAAAATTCAACTAATCATTAAAAAAACAACATAATGTATCTATTATTTTTAACACTCAAAACATTTGAAGATAATTATCATGTATTCTCATGCTATTTGGTAATAACATAAATTACAATAAAACCATTGAAAAAACATTCATGATTTAAAATTTTAACTCTTTAAAAACACCATAAATGTAAAAATTATATTAAATTTACCTATAACATATCAAACCACATTTAAATAAGATAATTTCTAAATTAAATAATACTATACCATTTATTTTAACAACACACAAAATCTATTTATTTCAATATCCCAACAATATGCACATTTTAAATGTTATCCTTCCCTTAATATTATGTTATAAAAATATACCCTTATCAATTAAATAACATATCATTGTTACTTTATTTATTCTACATATTATTTAAAATCCTTATGGAAAATATTAAAGTCTACTAATTTATAGTTGTTTCAATACTTTGGAATACCATAAAAATAATTTTACAACATTTTTATTTAATTACATTATGCAAACCCACAATTAATACACCACATCATTTTCATACACCACATGAACTATAGTTATAACATGTTATTTCCATTTTTATATTCCTTTAAGAATATTTCAACATCGATCATAATCATTATCTATTATATTTGGGTACTAATTAGAAATTCCAATTTTCCTTGAATATGAAGCCTTTATGTGTAGGGGTGAATAATATGATGTCTTCTCACAATTTACATCACTACTTATCTTCTTCATATTACATCAGAATTCATTTTTTGGACAACCTACCTTTACACACATGAATCGTTTACCATTACCCTTTATGCAATCTCCACCATGTTTCATTCCACATATTGAGAACAAAATAAGTATAACATTTTGATCTCAATGGTTTTTAGAGTTCCCTTATATTTTTATCTTTTATTCCTATCATAATCATGAGATATATTGAAATAATTAATTTCCCTTTATTATAATCATATTTGTAAGGTACTTTTTTAAAAATAATTTCTTAAAATCATCCCAATCCATCGATTATATTTTATCTTGTTTCATTATTTTATTGCAATATTTCCAACACAAATTTTCCTCCCCATCCATTTGATGAGAACTTGATACTAAATTTTCCTGTTTTCTATAATGGATAATGAAAAAATAGTTTTCAAGGGTATAGAAACCTTTCTCATTATCATGTGGATCAGTCATTCCACAAAATGAATTTGGATCTTTCTTTAAGAAGGACCCATTAATATTTTTTTCCTTATATTGGACATTTGGATTTCAAGTAATATTAAAGGTTTGCAATGTTTTATTGTAAACAAAAATGAGTTATTTATTGAATATTATATAACATTTAGTTGCTCAGAAGGACCATTATTACATTTCCAAATATTTTAACATTACGTTCCAACCATTTACTAAAAAAAGTCATTGTTTTAGTGAAACTAATAATTTAGTAATACCACATAACTAATGAAAATCCCATGAAGGATGTAAAATAAATGAAATCATTTTAATCTAGGACACATTATGCTAAATCATATGTTATTCAGTATTATTAAAAAAAATAGATTTTAAATGATAAATTGATCTATCCATGGATACATCCTTAGACATAACATTAGAAATATCATTAGAGATTTCACTAAAGTTTTCTAATCCTATTTTCCAAATATTTTCTATAGATTTTCATTGATACCAATAATAATTTCCCGAGATTAATGAACATAGAAATTACATCAATTTATATTAATATTTTATAAATAACACAAACACATTCCCAAATACCATATTAGTTTATTTTTATGGAAACTTATATCACATTCTTATAATTTGGTGAAATATCAAAAATATAATGATCTTACACATTATAATTCTTATTGATAAAATTTCTTTTTACCATTATAAAAATATACATAAGGAAAGGTAATATAATATGCTCAGTAAGTGTAAAAAGGGTGTATTTTGGTCATATCATCATAATAAGATGTAAGAACATAAAAATAATATTTCGAAATATATATCATGTATATTTAAAATCATAATATCATATCATGAGAAATTTTTATGAAGAATCAAAATAACAATTTTTATTAATGTATAACATAATAAATTGAATTTTATAATACACAAATTCATATAAAATCATGAAAATATTAGGAAATAATAATTTTAAATATTATCATTGTGGAAAATTCTATTACTGAACCATGATCACTCAACATTTTATCAATTATTTATTGAACCAATTTTATTCCAAATCAAGTACTATAATATTAAATATAGTTCAATTATTTTTCCAGTACTATCTATCTCATGAGACATAAATATTTACCCAATGAATTGGAAGAGGATATTGGTACCACCTATCAAATAATGATGCCCATACATATGTGTTACTTAAAAAACTAAATTATTCATGATATTATAAACCATAAAATTATTTGGGTTTTATAAACACATCATCGTAACATCAATCATATAAAATAAACAAAACTCATAAGAATAAATACATCATCAACATGAACCATTCAAAGAACATATAATAATGGTATAATTTTATCTTATTTCATTAAAAACTATGTAACATTATACAAATTCATGTTATATGGAAAATTATTTTGAAATATCACATGAAATAATTCGGGATGGAGATATCATATATTTTTTAAAATGTTTTTTTATTGAAATGGTAAAATATTTTAAAAGAAACCATTTTATTTGAATATAAACTTTTAAATTTTAAAACAAATATTCAAATAATTAAGGAATCATTATGGAGGTAATTTTTTAAAGTCCAAATATGTTAAAAACCAAACCTTTTATACATTTTATAGAATAATCACAAAGTTACTCCATTGGAAAATGATAAAAAGTTTCATTCAAAACTATGTCGAAAAAAGTAAAAAATGGCTTATATTCGTTTAAAATTAAATTTTATAATTTTAAAATACATTTTGTAAAAATTTATAAAAAAATTTTCATTGAATATAATTAATCCCCAAAAAAAAGAAAAAAAATATAATCATGAATATAGATGAGATTGTAGAATAAGCACTCATCACATTAATAATTAATATAATCATATACGCCATGAATGAAATAAAATTAAATTATTATAAAAATAAAATAAAATCCACAATAATATTAATAAAATCAATTCATGGTATGTATATACACTATGTATAAGAAACAAGTAGATTATTTTTCCTATGTTATGCAAAAATAAAATTTTGCCCAAGATTTATTTAATTAAGTATTCAATTCCTTTATATATGTTCAAAACTCATGTATAATAAATATAAATTTAATATAAAAATACAATAGAACATAAATAATAAATATAATAACATATAGAATTTACATATGGATTTACATTACTCGATTTTTAACAATTCAATGCTGATGATTTATTTCAGTTAATTATCACTTTGTTTTTCATTTAGGTTTGACTTTTTTTTATACATCCTCTTATATATATAATGATTTAATGACATCCATAATTATATCCATGACATATAAATATTTACTAAAAATGTATTTATTTTGATTAAAACAAGTTAGTCATAAAAAATAAAATACATAGTTCATGGAGAAGGTAGGTCTTACATATGCATGATCATAATTTTATTTTTCACGTAATATTAAAAGAAATAAAATTATATGATATATTTTCATTAAAAAGAAATTATGTTATATATATATCAAAATATTATACCATAATATAGTATATATAAAATAAAGATGAAAATAGAATCACATCGCATCATGGAGATTTTTAGTCACACGTATGCACGAGCGACATTATATTATTCCAAACATATTTGGTGATAAAAAATGTAATATATGATATTATAATTTGAGAAGTATAATTATGTAATATATAAAATAAGAAAAAATTAAAATCATCTTAATTCTCATTCATTAAATAATATTATTGAAAATTAATTATATCGCTACATGGAGAAAATAAGTCATACGTACTCATGAGTGATACATTCATTTCGCATTCGTTCAGAATGATGATATATTTTTGTATGTTCATTATAAAAATAAATTTTAAACAAATTTAGGATTATGAAGGTACAATATAATGAAATTTATCATATATTTGTAAGAGTTATTAAATATAGGACAATAGACTTATCAGTTAGAGAAATCACCTCTTCTTGGAAACAAATGCTTTTGATCTTCTCATAAAGACTCCAGAGATGGTCTTCTGTGAATACCATATCCTATAAACTGTATCTGGGGTATTTTAGTAATGAAATTTTAAGGGGATCAACAATATATAACGATCAATGTGATTAGAATATGTGAAATAGGAGGTTACGATTAATAATTTAGGTTAACTGAACTTCTTGAATATGAAAAAATATTAATTTATATTAACTGTAATCTCTATAAAAATACCTCATAATGAAAATTTATTCGAATATACGATGATATGTGGTTTTATTAAAATAAACCAATAGATTTTAGACTATTTTATTTATTATATTGAAAATTTCATTTTTAATAACACATAATGAACCTATTTTAATAATTAATTAAGTAAAAAAAATTAAATATTAAGAGTTTTTATTTTTTTACTTATATTATATCAATTAATGAATAAGTAATGAATTTATAAAATTTTATACCATACAATATTTATTCTAATTTTTAAATATTTTATTATAATATTATTTTGATAAAATAGCATTAGTGTAAAATTTAACAGTACATTATATGGTCTTCTAAATGTATCAAGATGAAAATTTAAATATCAAGAATAATATTTTATTATATCCATATGGGGTAAAGTTCATATATAAAATTCGTTGATCAAATTAAGTACAAAAATGTTATTTATTTTAATATTTTTTTAACATTAATTGATATTTTTCCTAATAAATTATTTACTACATCATTATTGTGCAATTATTTAATATATGTTTTTGTTAATAAAAAAAATTAAAATACGATGAAGTAGAAAAATCATATATATTTCTAAAGAATAATTATATTGAACTATAAATTTTTTGTAACCATATAAACAAAATGATAAATTATATAATATATTAATGAGACATCTTTAAATTTTTTTATAATAATGTATTATAATTAACATTATTTCATATAAGTGTAAATAAAATGTTAATAATAAATTTATTGCATTAATATGTTTTTATTAATTTAAAATATTATAGTTATATTTGTTAACAGTTCATCTTTTCCCCATGTGGACCAATATAGGATATTAAAGACAAAAAAGTGACATTTTGTATCATTTATTGATATACATATTATAGAATATATTTTTATTGTAATGTTTTTTTAGAAAACAAAATTTTAATTAATTTGTGTTAAATTTTTAATTTAATTTATCTAATAAAATTTTCCACTTTTTAGATTCATTCTATAGTATTAATAATTTTATTTGTGACCTAAATTACAAAATTTACCATTTACTGTGGTAACAAAATATACAAAGGTTACTAATCAAAATATTCAAAAATTTAAGAGAAATTTATAATAAATTTGGATGTTGTGAATATTTAATTATAACCCATTTTTTATAATTCATAACACCATTGTTTTTGAAATTTTTTAAATATAACTCCTATAAAATTATTTGTAAAATAATTTTTTGAAAAATTACCATTTTGAAATATAAAATGTTTTTATAATAATTTCATGTTCAAAATCCATCTAAAACCACTGATTGGATTATTTAAATTTAAAATGAACTAATTAAAATTTTAATCTAATTCAAAAAATAATTTTACCTTGTTTATGGTTTAAAATAATTTTTTTTAAACCATGTATTTTCTTCATTTATCATAACAAAAAACATCTTTGGAAAACAAAAAATGTTAATCCAAAGTAATTTTTTTTATCTTTATCAAATAGATGATCATTATTTTGTACAATAGAAATTAAAAAAATCAAAATTTAGTTTAAAAACAATTATGTTGCAAAAAGGTAATGAAACTACCTTCAGAATAATAAAATTTTATATGCATAAAACTATATTTAATTTTTTATATCATGTTTAGTAAACAAATTGTAACATCCCAGGTAAATAAATAATATTACATTCTAATGTTTATCAATATTTTGGAATAAAATGTTAATACTACTTTAAAGCGAATGTTATGCTTGATGGCACACCCAATACGCAACAACAAGATTCATTGAAATATTACGTTGCACACTAATAATATAATAATATTATAATAGTTAACGCCTAACCGTTGTAATGGAGGGAATGAAGAAAAATAACTAAAAAATTGTTACATGTGTTTGTTAAATATTTTTACATTTATCCAATAAATATTAGAGGCTTAAAATGCAAATGAATCCAATTTTAAGAATAAATCTTCTAATATTTGTTAAAAGGTTGATTAACCACATTTTGATGGATAACCCTTCTTAAATATAAATTTTACAATTTTATATGTTGTATTTTACAAAATAAAATCTTTCTTTAGAATCTGGACATCAAAATTTACTTTGTGTAAATTTTTGTTATTTTTCTGATAAAGATGATTTCTAGTGAAAATGTAGCATTTTAATTCAACACCTCCTTTTAATCTGAATTATTTATATGGATAGATTATATTTTCAGTTGAGATTAAAGTGTATTTAGAATATATTTTTACCATTTAATCCTATGGTGGTCATTGGAATTAATTTCACATTGAAATATGACTTAAACTAGTGTCAATCTTTTAATAGATATTGTTTCTTAATAACACGCTTATTGTTTTAATTACGGGAATGAATTAATAAATTAATTAATTCAACTTATATATTTATAATTTTATAAAATAGACATCATTTTTGAATTCAAAATATCAAATATAGATTAGGGTGAATTTTTGGTATTTTTCTGAAAAACATCAATTTTTGATGAATTGTGAAACCACTAAGTGGCAGTTAAAGAAACTGATTTTTCATATAAATGATACTTTACCACTTCTGTGATTTGATTTTAAAAAATATGACATACATTTTTGTCATTAGGAATTAATATGTGGTTCATTGAGATTAAAATAATTTTTGGTGAATAGTAACTTTTAAGTTTTATTATTTACGATTAGAGGTAATTAGTGTAATTTAAGGTAAAGATAATGTTATAATAATATGAAATGAATGTGACACATGTCCTACCCCTATTGGATGAGTCAAGGCCGACCAGGACAATCCATGGGGAAACTTGGGGACCCCATGGAGCCACTTTGGTTTGAAATGACAATAATAACTTTTTATTTAAAGTTAAAATTAAAATGTCACAAACATGTATTGTTTTACTAAATAAATTTTTACATGGGGTTATACAAGTAATATTTTATACTATATATTTTTATTAGAAAGATAAAAAGATTTCTTATATAATGATATTTTTTATAATTTTTTAGACATTAAATTTATTATTTAATTTATGACACCGTGATGATGCAGTGATTACCTCATAAATGAATAATTTAAATAAAATGAGAAGATAGGGTACAATCAAAGTCATACACTTTTAAAAACCCTATTATATGGGTGGTTTTAGAAACCTTATCACCTTATCCACGAAATATATCCTTTTGGGACCTTCAAAATCTGAAAAGCATTTTATAATAAAGTAATATTATATAACTTTCCAAAAGTTCCCCTCCTCTTCTCTTATAAAAGGACCCCACCTCTACCACCTTACCCACAACTCTCACGCATTTGGCTCAGCCAAAACCTTCCCATTTCATCTCTCCACATCCCTATCTTTATCATTGAAGCCTCACCTTTGGAATAATTCTCTTTAAGAAACCCTTTTGGTTCAATCCAAGAGAAGTTACCCGATTTAAAGGTAATGTCTTCACTTATGTTCTTTTGTATTATTCTTCTTCTCCAAACCCCTAAAATATTTTTATTCCTTTCTTTTGTAACACAAAATGTATCTTCAATATACTAGGATGATTTTATGTGATGTATTCTAGCTAAACTTACACACACCTCTGTTTAATGGTTAAAGAACTTACTGTTTCTGTGGATGGCGAGTTACTGCCTCATGAAATGATGATTGATCAATATTCTCTTAACACCTTTCATGGTGGCCATTATGATGTCACAAAATTTTATATATTGTATATATGGTATTTATGTTTTACATATGCTTATGTATTTTATATTTAAAACATACCTTTATGCTTTGCATGGTGCGCAGATGCGATAATTCCATACGAGGAAGTGTGGACTACCGCCCCCTCAAGTGATGTGACTCATTAATGCAATACATGTAATGTATAAAGAATGAAATTAATGAACATATGAGACCTATAAAACATATATATAAAAATGGTTTATAATATATATATATCTCTTAATTATTTTTAATTCCATTAATATGTCAAAGAAATGAATGTAGCTTTCATGGGTACGTACGGCCTACTGTCTCCATTAATGGTGCATTTCATTAATTTTTATCTCCAAATGTTATGGAATAATATAAAATTAATATGTACTGGATATATATGATATTAAAACCATTAATAAAATACTGGATTTGATTTACTTATAACAACATGGAAAATAATATTCAAATAAGTTCATTTTTGACTCATGTACCAAACATCAAGAAAAATGTCTGATATGAACTCACATTATTAACCAATTATTATAAAATTATAATATGTGATATGAACTGAATAATAATATTTAATGGAGGACCTTAAGAAATTTTAAATTTTCCAAATTTTAATATTCAGCAATATAGAGAAACGAACAATACATGCTGGACTTGAGGTAAGGGATCACACCTCTCTCTTTATTTTTAATTACTCTTTTTATGTAACTTACATTAAGATCCTATTTCTTATGTTGGGAGATGTTCGTTTATATTAATTTTGTTGTAAATTTTATGTTAATATAATTAGAGACCCTATTTTATCTCATTAATCTATTTTTGGACGTTTTATGTGCCGCGGTTAGGCTGCCAAATTTTCATAAGGAGATTTTCATCTCACATTTTCTTCAAGTGAGATTCATGCTACATTGGCCACTATTTCCTTTATTGTGGTGTATGTACAACCCATTATTTGACTATTTGTATAATTTACTACCATTTATTGGTAGTTTCATCTTCACTGAATGACCCTTCTTTCATGGGGTGGACGTTTCGAAAGTTTCCCAAATCGGTAAGGGAACCTTTCACAATCCTCTTTTAAAAAGACTTATTTTTCTATGTATTTTAATTTACATCTTTTTATATTGGGATATGTTCTTCTATATCCTTATTGATTTAAATTATATGTCCAAGTGATGAGATACCATTTTCTCTCTCATCAACTAATTTTATGAATTTTAAAGTGACGCTGTTAGGCTGTTAAATTTTACCAAGGGAACTTTTTAACCCAATTTCAATTTCTTTGGGTTCAACATGTAGTTATTGAATATTTCATCCTTTTAATATGTTTTAATGAACATTGATTGTTTTAAAATTAATATCCACTTATATTGGCTGTATTTATATTTGTCACCCATAATTTTGAGATTGATTTATCCTTAATATAATGATACCTTCTTTATAAGGGATTTCATCTCATTTTACATTTCTATTGAGACATCATTGCTGTTATGAACCAATTCACTATTATATGGTGTATATACTGTACTTTGGAATATTATAACATGAATAAATTTATTCTCATGACATTATACAGTTCAGATTAATTTTTATTCCTTAATTATTATATTCAAGTGTCTCTAATTTTGGTAAAAACCCTTTAACTAAAATACCAGTTTAAATGTTTTAATGATTTGTTCTCATTAATATCCATGTTTTAAAAATTGTTTTAAGGATTTATGTATATGGATATTAATGGTTTAAAATATTAAAAACATCAAGGTGGTATGGGGTACTTTTATTCAAAAATATCTTTATTAAAAGTTTTTAATGATTTTGAAAATGGTTTTTTTGAATTAATTCATTATTTCAATAGCATAAAATTTGATATTGTTATTGAAATGTGGGAATGTTATCTTTACTTTATGCTTATGTTATGTGCTATGATTATGTTTTGTTTCTTGGGCATTTTTTATGAAAACAGGTGGTTCCTTGATAAACTAAGGCTGGGTGAACCCGATATAGCTCTTCAATGCATTTGGTAACGTGAAGGGGTTAAATTCTAAGGTTTCTCTGAAAAGATTTAGGGAATATACTGTGATGGGTATTCTAAACGTAACCATGAGGTTTACTCTCTACGTAAGAATGTTATGAATGCCTCAAGTTACCTTTATGTCTTATGATTTCTATGAGTTATTCGTAAATCTTATGATTTTATGAGGTATGTTAAATTACTTATGTTTTATGAGTAAAGACTGATTTAATTGATTCTTATGTATACATGGACTATTGTTTTCTTTCCGTATTGTTATAACCCTTACTGATCTTTTTATTCCCATCCCATGTTTTTTTGAAATGTTTTTCACAAGTCATAAAGTTGAATAGGGACAAGTATGGGATCAAGAAAATGTCAGGCTATCTAAAACAAGGAACTAGACATGACTCTTTTGTTCAATAGATTTTTTTTGCGAAAAAATGGAGCTTAGTAGATGTGTCTACTTTATAATAATTGAGATATAATAGTTATGTCCCAATTATATAAAACTCTAAAACTGAAAAATCCTCAATGTGAATTATTCATTTAATTCAATAATAAGTAATGTTTAAGGTCGGGTCCTTATAGTTAGTATCATAGGACAATTTGTATAACTTTAGAAGTTAGAGTGTTAAGTGACAATTTGTGTATAACCACAATGGTTATTATATTATATAGAGTCTTTTTTTAAAGGATGGAATGAGTTTGAGATAAGTTGGATATGTGTATCTTAGTGTTTATCTTCCTCATTAGTACATAATGAATTTGATGATATACTAACATTGACATTTATGGTTTTAGTAAATGGATGGATCTAGCAGGCACTAATGTGAGAATGGGTTTAATGGAAAGTGTGGTGGTTCTCTGATTAAGAGATTGGACAAAATGGGGGATTCAATGAGAAATCATGTGGTTATTATAAACCAACTATCTGGAGTCATGATGAACCACTTGAACCTTGGCGAGTTCTCTAATTCATCATGTATGAGAGATCCAAATTGACATGGATATTCAGGTAATAATTATAAAGGTAACCATATGTGTTTATTTGATCCTTACTTATGAGGTAATTATGGGTTACTATACGTTATGATGGAATATGAACGACATGAGATAAACATGAGGATAAATTATGTTACGGTTATTTTGGAAGATTTTATCTCGTTTTGGGGAATGTTTTAAGAATTATATAGTTTTACAAAAATGACCACACTCAGACCATGTGTTAACCCATCGCGTTGGAAAAAACTGCGAGAAGTGATTCCAGAACCAAAGTACGACTGATATTTATCACCTACCATTGGACTACGTGAAGTCCCAGGTTAGTTTGACTAATTATATTTAGTTAGATGATTTTTTGAATCAATATTAAGTTGATTTTGGGTTATCTATGGAAAATATTAACCTATCATGGGGGATATGTGATTAGGTTAATTACTTTTCAGTGTGAGACTTTAAGAGAAATTGATGTTATTTGGAGATAAATGTTAATTTGTACCATGGGAGACAATGTTATTAAATCCTTAAAATATTTGGGTTTCAATCTTATTTGGGTTTACTTTGAATAATTTTATTGAAAAATTGTTTATTGAATGGTATTCGTTGAACTTTGGGTATTATTTGAAAAATTATGGAGATTAGGAGTAGGTTTTCTTTTTGTAAAAAAAATATCCTTTTTGGGTATTATATGTTCTCGTACAAAACTTTTTGGTTTTGGTTGAGATCTAAAGACATGAGAAACATATATTTCTCTTTTTTGTATTAGGAGATTCTCAAGATGTTTAATATATTACTCTTAATGCGAAAAAGTCATTTTAAATACTCGTCTTCTGGATAAAATATGAGTTTGATTAAGGAATCTAGTAAAAGTTTAAATTCTATGTGAAAAGTAAGTATATTTCATTATGATTTATTTAATCTCAAAAATAAATTCCCCAATGGAGAGTAACTTAAAACAAAAATTTTGTCTGTTAACTTTTCCAACTGGGGAATCAAATACCGTTTAACCCATCACTAGTTTGTGATTTTATTGTGGTTAACTTTCTCCTAGACATTTTTATTATCATTCTCCAACAGAACATGACCCTTTTTTTACTCATCTATATCCATATTTTCATACTTCGAATCCTGGTATGGGTTAACTCAGGTGACATTTGTATTTTTATCCCTTTATTTTAATGTGATAGTTTTACTGACTATTTTTTCGATGTGGGACTTTCAATTTAGTTTCCAAGCCCAATTTTGAAATTGTGAGGATGCAATTACCAAAAGGGGGGAAGGATGTAACATTATAGGTAAATAAATAATATTATATTCTAATTTTTATCAATATTTTTGAATAAAATGGTAATGCTACTTTAAAGGGAATGATATGCTCATTGGGGTACCCAATACGCAACAACGAGTTTCTTTGAAATCTTACATTTCACACTAATAATATAATAATATTATAATAGTTAATGACTATACATTTTAATGGAGGTAATGTACAGAAATAACTACAAAATGAATAAATATGTTTGTTAAATATTTTTACATTTATCCAATAAATGTTTCAGGCTTAAAATGAAAATGAATCCAATTTGAAGCATAAATCTTATAGTATTATTTAAAAGGTTGATTAACCACCCTTTGATGGGTAACACTTATTAAATATAATTTTGACAATTTTATATTTTGTATTTGACAAAATAAAATCCTTCTATAGAATCTGGACATCAAAATTTACTTTGTGTAATCTTTTGTTAATTTTCTGATAAAGATCATTTTTAGTGAAAATGTTGCATTTTAATTCCAAACCACCTTTTAATCTGATTTATTTATATGGATAGATTAACTTTTTAATTGAGATTAAAGTGCATTTAGAATATATTTTTTTCATTTAATCCAATGGTCGTCATTGTAATTTATTTCACATTGAAATTGGACTTAAACTAGTGTCAATCTTTTAATAGATATTGTTTCTTAAAACCACGATATTTGTTTTGACAAAAGGAATGAATTATTAAATTAATTAATGAAACTTATATTTTTTTAATTTTTTAAAAGAGTCATTATTTTTGAATTCTGAATATCAAATATAGCTTAGTGTGAAATTTTGGTATTTTTCTGAAAAACTTCATTTTTTGATGAATAGTGAAACCACTAAGCGGTAGTTAAAGAAACTGATTTTTCATTTAAATTAATCATTACCACTTCTATGATTTGATTTTCAAAAATCTGATATACATGGTTGTCATTAGAAAGTAAAATGTGGTTTAATGAGATTAAAATAATATTTTGGTGAATAGTAACTTTTATGTTTTATTAATCAGGATTAGAGGTAATTTGTGTAATTTTTGGTAAAGATAATGTTATAATAATATGAAATGACCTTGACACATTTCCTACCATACTTTTATGAGTCATGGCCGACCAAGACAATCCATGGGTCATCTTGCAGACCCCATGGAGCCACGATGGTTGGAAAATGACATTAATAACTTTTTATTTAAAGTTTAAATTAAAATGTCACAAACATGTATTATTTTACTAAAAAAATTAAAAGGGGTTATAAAAGTCATAATTTTAAAAATTAATAATAATTAGAAAGATAAAATGATTCCCTACATGATAATTTTTTTATGATTTTTTTGACATTAAATAAATTATTTTATTTATGAAACCTTGATGATGCAGTGATTACCTTATAAATGAACAATTTAAATAAAATGAGAAGATAGTGTGAAATATAAGTCTTAAACTTGTCACAAATATATTTGATGGGTGGATTTATAATCCTTATCAAGTTATCCTCTAAATATTTCTTTTTGGGACCTTTAAAATACGAAAATCATTTTATAATAAAGTAATATTTTATAACTGTCCAAGCGTGACCCTCCTCTTCTCTTATAAAAGGCCCCCAAATCAACCAACTTACCCACAACTCTAAAGCCATTGGCTCAAACAACCCCTTACCATTTCATCTCCCCACATCCATCTCTTCATAATTGAAGCCTCACCATTGGCAGAATGCTTTTCATGAAACCCTTTTGGTTCAAACCAAGAGGAGTTACCCGATTTAAAGCTAATGTCTTCACTTGTGTTCTTTTGTTTTATTTTTTTTCTCCAAACCCATAAACTCTTTTTATTCAGTTATTATTGTAACAAAACTAGTTTCTTAAATATACTAGGATTTTTTATGTGATTTATTATATCTACACATACACACACCTCCGTCTAATGGTTAATTGACATACTATTTCTGTGGATGGCGAATTACTGCCTCACGAAACGATGATTGTTCAATCTTCTCTTAACACCTTTCATGGTGTCCATTATGATGTCACTTTATTTTTTATATGATATATATGGTATTTATGTTTTCCATATTCTTCTGTATTTTATATTTAAAACATACCGTTATTCTTTGCATGTTGTGAAAATGCGATAATTTCATACGAGGAAGTGTGGACTACCGCCCCCTCAAGTGATGTGACTCAATCATGCAATACAAGGAATGTATAAAGATTGAAATTAATGAACTTATGTGAACAATATAACATATATATTATACTGGAATTATAATATATATCTCTCAATTATTTTTAATTCCATTAAATTGTTAATAAAATGAAAGTAGCGTTCATGCGTACGTACGACCTGCCATCTCCATGAACGGTGAATTTCATTTATTTTTGACTCCAAATGTTATGGAATAGAATAAAATGAATATTTATTGGATATATATGATATTTAAATCATTATTACTATTCTGGAGATGATTAACTTATAACTACATGGTCAATAATTTTCAAACAAGTTCATTTTTTACTCGTGTACCAAATATCGACAAAAATGTCTGATATGAACTCACATTATTAACCAATTATTATAACATTATAATATGTGATATGAACTGAATAATAATCTTTAAATGTGTACCTTAAGTAATTATAAATTTTCCAAAGTCTATTATTCATGAATATAGAGAAATAAAGAAGACAATTCAGACTTGAGGTAAGGGATCCTACCTCTCTCTTTATTTTTAAGTACTCTTTTTATGTAACCTAATTTAAGCCCTTAATTATTATGGTGGGTGATGTTATTTTATATTAATATTGATTTAAATTTTATGTTAATATTATGAGAGACTCTATTTTATCTCATCAATCCATTTTGGATGTTTTAGGTGGCGTTGTTAGGCTGCCGAATTTTCATAAGGGGATTTTCATCTCACTTTTTATTCCTGTGAGATTAATGCTAAATTGGACACTATTTACATTTTTTGGTGTGTAAATCCAATTATATTACTATTTTTATAATATACTCCCATTTATGGGTAGTTAAATCTTCATTGTATGACACTTCTTTCATGGGGTGTACGTCTCAAAAGTTGCACCAATCGGTAAGGGAACCTTTCACACTCCTCTTTTTAAAAAGTCTTATTTTGTTATGTATTTCAATTTAAATATTTTTATGTTGGGATATGTTCATATATATACTTAGTGATGTAAATTCTATTTCCAAGTTATGAGATACCATTTTCTCTCTCATCAACTAATTTTACGAATTTTAAAGTGACACCGTTAGGCTGTCGAATTTTACCAAGGGAACTGTTTGACCGAAGTTTGATTTCATTGGGTTCAACATGTAGTTAATGAATATGTCATCCTATTAATATTTTTTAACGAACTATGATTGTTTAACACTTAATATCCACTTATATTGGGTTTATTTATATTTGTCACACATTATTTTGAGATTGATTTATCCTTAATTTAAGGATACCTTCTTTATAAAGGATATCATCTCATTTTACATATCTAATGAGACTTCATTGTTGTTAAACACCAATTCACTCTTATGTGGTGTATATACTGTCCTTTGGAATAATATATCATGAATCCATTTATTCTCATGATATTATAACGTTCTGATTAAATGTTATTCCTCAATTATTGTATTCAAGTGAATTTAATTTTGGTAAAACACCTTTAACTAAAATATCGCTTTAAATGTTTGAATGATTTGTTCTTATTAATATCCATGTTTTCAAAATGGTTTTAAGGATTTATTTATATGGATATTAATGGTTTAAAATGTTTAAATCTTCATGGTGGTATGGGACACTTTGATTCAGAAATCTCTTTATTAAATGTTTTAAATGGATTTGAAAATATTTTATTGAGTGGATTCATTATTTCAATATATCAAAATGTTATATTGTTATTGCAATGTGGGAATGTTATATTTACTTTATGCTTATGTTATGTGTTATGATTATGTTTTGTTTCTTGGGCATATTTTATGAAAATGGGAGGTTTCTTGATAAACTAAGGCTGGGTCAGCCCGATATAGCTCTCCAATACATTGGGTAATGCGAAGGGGTTAAATGCTATGTTTTATTCAATGAGATTTTGGGAATATATTGTGATGGGTATTCCAGATGTAACCATGAGAGATACTCTCTACGTAAGAATGTTATGAATGTCTCATGTTACCTTTATGTCTTATGATTTCTATGAGTTATTCGTAAATCTTATGATTTCATGAGGTATATTTAATTTGTAATCTTTGAGATGTAATAGTTATGTCCTAATTCTCTAAAACTCTAAACTTGAAAAGATCCTCAATTTTAATTATTCATTTAATTCAATAATAAGTAATGTGTAAGGATGGGTCCTTATACAAATAGTATGAATGTCAATAATTATATTTAATACTCTATATATTTATATATAAATATATATATATCATCAATATAATATGTCATGTGTGTTTTGTTAATTTTACTGGTATAAAAAACCCCTTTGATCAATTAAGTGGATTTTTTATAAAAATACATACTTTTAATTTATATGGGGTTTTACACATGTAAACCATAATTTCATAATTTAGATAATCATATTACCATTATGACCACTATATTATAATATGATTTTTTAAATAATTTCAATAAATGACAATTCATAGAAACTAAATCTAACATGAAATGTAGCTATAATGGTTTTAGTTATAATTCTATCCTCACATTGTGTAATGTTCAATAAAATATATTAAAGAAATTGATTTCATAGAAATATTTGGGTGTTACAATGTAGGATAAAAAACTAAAAAAGACTACAAATTTAACAATGTCTCGAAATTAATCACTTTTAATTTAACCTAATTGGTCCTCAGGATCGAAGTGACAATTGAGACAATCAAACCTACTATGAACAATGTATCTATTATATAACATATATTATATTGGTAACATATTTTAGGCATGGATAACAATTACAAAAATTAATCTATTTATACATAAGTACATGTACAATAAGAAAAAAAATATTTGGAATTTTATTTGATTTCAACTGTATTATATATTAAAATAAAAAAAAATTATTATAAATAAAATTCGATTTAATTACACATAAAATAATATATATATATCTAATATGTAAAAATATATATTACATATTTTGAAGGAAATTATATTAATTTTTCTTGAAAATTTATGGAATATATACGTGATATATTTATAAAAAATTAATTCAATTGTAATAATTGTTTATTTTAAAAATTGAAATTAAATCGATGTAATTTGTGTTTATAGTTTTTATGTAAAGGATTTAGGTGAAAATGTCATAGTTTTTATAATATAATTTATGATTATTTTTCTAGTGATAGAATCTTATGATATACCTCTCATGAAACTCGTGATATTTCTTCTCCTCAAGTAATTTATAAAAATTATATATTATCCTTTCATTTATCCCCATTTATTATCTCATGATACAAAATGATTTTTTATGTAATACCAATAATTCATTCTCACATGTAAAATAATAATTATTTTAAATAAAAATGTTTTCAAAAATGTTTTCAATAATATTATTAAAACTCACAAATTATTTTAAAGATATTATTTACCAAATTATAATATCGTAAAACATTTTTAAAAGGACTCTACTTATCATTTACAAAATGAGGAACTTTGGAAATTATATTGAAATGTGAAAGGAATCTGTTTTAAAACATAAATAGAATTAACCGAATTTTATACTACAATTACAAATTAATACATTGAAACATTTATTAGATGCTTAAAATATTATATAAAAATAAAACATTTTCAATAAAATTTATGAAATTTTTGGATTTTAATATGTGATTTCAATTTTAAAATGTTATTTTTCTCGTGAAATATTTTGAAGTGATATTTTATATACATTCTCATCAAAGAATAAATAATTTGATATTATTAATCAGTTGATGTGTATATTATAAAATGATATAATCCTTAATCATCCACTATATAATTTATAATTAGTATTTTTATATATTTATATAACCGATTTATTTTCGAATGGTTCTGATATAATGAATATTTTTAATGTTTAAGAATAAAAAAACATTTTCATAGGTTATGAAATATGATTAAGGAATTGTGATCTTGTTACACATCACAATATGATATTATTTATGTGATATGTGGGCCCATAATTATATAAACTTGTAATGAATTTGGAAATGATGTATATTTTATGAGATAATAATGGTATAAATTTAGAGTGAACCAAGTTCATTAGGGGTATCTTCCCACAATTACAACCTTGGGTTTGAACCATGAATGGTGATATTAAGAATAGGATGAGAACCCAATTCACTTGAATATAATAAAAAGTTATCGTGGACTATGGAAATGATTTTATATGATTATGCCTATTTCACAAATATATTCCTTATGAAAATGTGATGCTCTGATGGTTCATGATATTTGATTTCATTATGATTAATTTATTATCAACTAATAAGAATTATGAAATAAAGAAGGATTTTTATTTATAATATGAAGGATAGAGTTATAAAACTTAAATATCATATTTCCCACACCCATATTATCGTCTTATATTTAATTGGACATTGATAACATCATTTTTTATTCTTATAAGGTACCTATGTTTACCATTTCTTATGATTCCCTTCTCTGGGTTTTTGAGAATGATTTTAAATATGATATTTCTAAGAAAATTCTTAGTGGTAAGGAAATAAGTGAGAGATAATGTATATATATTATTGAATAAGTTGTTTTTTATAAATGTGTCAATATAAGAAATTACTATATGATTCTCTAATGAATCATATTTCTATTTATGATATACTAATTAATATTATTTAAGATATATGTATTAAATGAATTTTTCATAATATAGTATAACAAAATGATAATATGAAAAAATTAATATCTCTAATGGATTTCACTCTCTACCTTTTCACAAATCAAAACCTTGTAACCAATACACATACCCAAGGAATTAATTGTTTAGGATTATAATGAAAAATTATTTAATACAGGTTTCCAGAATCCAAGCCCTACCATCATTTATTAATGATAGAAACAATGCAATGAGGTGTGAATAAAATAGATACTTCCACAACTCTCAATATAGAATCCTAAAGATGATGTCAAAAATCACAGTAAAACATGTATATATAAAAAACTATACTATATCTAATGTGTGATAACCCACAATGATCATCAACTAAATCAATGTTAACATGCAAAATTCCACGCCAACAAATGATTTATATGAATCCAAGAGGATTAGTGGTTACTGACTTGAGTATCAATCATATACTATAAATATATAAATAAGATATATGAATGAAAATATTAAAAGATGAAATCTGTTTCCACTCAATTAAGATCTTGAAAAAACTAACATGAAGAGGAAATGACTAGTATTAATGAAAATATATCATTTAATACAATGAACTCCCATGAATATATAATCACGATAAGAAACTAAGTAAACAATATTAGCATTTCCTTTAAAATGCATCAAGTGACTACAACTCATGAGAATGGGTTACAGAAATTATAAAATTCAACAATAAACTTTTATATATGTTTTAAAACAATCTAACTGGAAAATCATAAACATATTTTAAACAATGTTCATTTAGAAAAACAATAAATACCAATTTAAAAGTATTTTTGCATTTAAGACATTATTTATAATATATCATTTAATCACTTTAGTTTAAATAAATAGGTAAATTATTTAACCAATAATAGATTAGAAGATAATAATTCATTCCTTGTATGAAAAATCATTAAGTTAAATTCATTTTCATAATGATTTACATTATTAATCTTTGAGTTTTTAAATATTAATTGAAATTAATTTTTCAAAACTAGATTTTATTTGTAGATAAAACCATTATTTGATTTAACTTTTCTTTCATTCTCCAATATTTGATCTTCTAGATTAAATATTTCAAACAATAATCGGTTTTTTCATTCAAAAACTATCCTTTTATAATATTTAGGTAAATAAAAATTTATAATATTCATTTATTCATTATAAAAAACATTCTACAAAATATTAGAATCATTACATGTATATTATAAACATGTTTGAAAACCCAAATTCTTTCCATATTTATCCTGATTAATTAAAATTTTTGAAATATATCTCCTTGAAACCAACATTATTCCCTTTGAAACCATTAGATAATTAATTATATATATATATATATAATCTATTTTCACACATAAAACTATTATGCTACACATGTATAAACAGAATCATATTGAAACTGTCAATCAATCCATCTCATTATATAAACATATCATAATAACCACATTGATAAATTTCACATCAATGATAATATCTCATATAATCCTCGAATTACTGGTTCTAAACAACATGGGAAATGGGATGTGGTTTAATGATCGACCTAGTCATATGGTTGGTGTCCATGTTCCGAGAATTTAAAAACACCCTAAATTTCATAAAAGAAATTATTACATAATTTCTGGTTTGTTAGGACATCCATTTAGACCTCACATCTTATTTCACCTTGATTTTAAACCCATAATTCACGAATAAACCCATGTAAAATAATACATTCCAATGTTTACATTGTGATAACGTACCAAATGAGGACTCATTAAAATAATATAATATAAAGGAAAACTAAACTTCACATGGTAAAAAATGTGGAATCATGAAATTCATTGAAAACTAACCTACTCATAATGTACTCCTTGATACAAAAATATGATATGTCCAATTTAGCAGAAAACAAACCATCCCTAGGTTGTTTCACTGCACATCCAAATTGATAATTCATATGACACCATATTGGGAGGGATATTTTCAAATTCACTCCCTAGAATATATTTTATGACTAAAAAACACAAATATATTTGTATTGATATATGTTATGTGAGTTTTTTTATTTAAAATAATTGAAAATCATTAAATCTAATAGATCATTTTGTAAATTCTAAATGGAGTTATAATATATATTATATATTTTAACATCATTTAAACAAACATGAATGATAAATATAAATATTTATATTTTGGGTGACATTTCTATTTCGAATGATATTTAGTATCTAATAGAACATCATGCCTAATGTCAGGAACCATCCATCAATAATAGTGATACATACAACTCATGTGTTAAAAAATTCCATTGTCTAGACAGTGGTGATTAAAGAAGCTCCAACATCAATCTATGGTCCATCAGTTAACCATTGTTGGTGCCCCAACTATATTTTTCCTATTTTATTATATATTATTCCGCTTGGTTGGGAATAATCTACATGGTGGAGGATATCTACTAACTGGTCGAATCATAACATCAAGTCAATAACAAAATAAATTACAATTAAGAAATCAATAAATATTGACTCATACTGCTTCTTTTATCATGATAAATCCCAAAATCATCTTCATCTTAATATATGCTATAAAATAAATCCTTTTCCACCTTGGAACAATCATAATTAATCACTATTTTTCGCTAATTTCTCACATTGATTTCTTGAGCATGAAATTTCTAGAATTTTGAAATACTCTAATATTATTCTTCTAATCTATCAATTTCTACATAGTCTCAAACATTCTTTCTAGTATCCACTTACCATTTTTAATTACTAATATTATATATTTATGTGTAGTATTATAAATATTTTTCCCATAAATGAATCAACTCTCCACTCATCATTGCCCTCTAATATGTTTTAAATCAAAAAAAAGAACTGGGATGGGTTCTAGGGATACCAATGCATATCAAGATAGGTCATAGAATCCAAAATTTCCATGGGTGGTTGTCTCTATCGCCACTATGATTAAATGATTGTTAATATTTAATTGTTCATTCAATGGATGGACACATAATGTCTCACATCAAACTGTTGCTGAACGTATAACATGTTTTGTTTTCAATATAATTTTTTATCACATTACATCATTCTATATTTATTCGGATACATTCATAAAATATATTTGGTTACATTTTTTATTATCTATGATGTTAAATTTTTGTCTCACAAATAATATATAATTAACCATTAAATTTATTTATCTATTTATTATTTCATAATAGCAATATATATATTTTTTTAAAACATTCCATTTAACATTATCTTTAATTTTTTTATATGAAATTCACCCCAACAATGTTTTTATTTAATATGACCAACTACTGGTATCAAATGTTTTTTTATTAGGAACTTTATATATAAAAATTTTACCTGATTTGTGAAAATAAATTCAAAATATAAATTTATTTCAAATTATTATTTTATTCTTTATTCTAATTTATATTCACATCCTTTTATATTGATGAAAATGATTATTCCTATAGGATTAATTAGACATCAGAATTATTTGGTAGCACTTGTTACACTATATAAAAATTTAATGAATAAGTATATTACATCTATGGAATGTCAATAAAAATATACACACAGAGATATTAATAAATATGATCCTAATATTAATAATAAGCTTTATTTTTATTAATTTCTTTATAGAAATGAGTTTAATATCTTTTTCACCTAGAAAAAGAGAGCATAAAAATTAGAAACGATTATAATTCTAAAAAAAGCATGAATAATGTAATTTAAATTTTATTTTATATGTATGATCAAGATTTTAAATGTTTTATAGTACATCATAATGAACCAATTACTAGAATGTTTATGAGATTTACAAGAATTTTTAATGTTAGAGAGTCACTTGGTGATGATTTTTTTACTAAGAAAAAAATAAATAAAATCATTTATGGTTTATTGAAATTCATAGATCCCAATGTAATGGCCATTAAAGAAGAAAAATATTTCTTGAAAATAGTGTCTATAGAACATATCATATCATTAATGAAATATGAAATAACGTTAAGGTGAAATGTGGAAAAAGATTCCAAATATGTTAAAGAAGAAAATTGGAACATCAAGTTCAAGACTATCAATGAAAACCCATATTATGTATGGTTTTAATACTCTTCTCCCCTCAGTGGAATCACAATCAATTCCATCAATAAGATGAACTTATACAAGAGAAAAATGACAGAGCATAATTTGTTTTCTGAAATGGAAACTATATTAATGTAAAAAAATGGTCACATTAATTCTGAATTTCCCCTAAATAAAATTATTTATAAAAAAATAATCATGTCAACTAGAAATTAATGTCACCATATGTATTGATTGATATGACTCATTGAATTTACCTTCTTCATCAACTTAATCTAATAGAATTCTCATGTTCCTTATAAAACATGTTGATAAATACATCATGGTTACAAATTTTTTTCATAATTAATCTTTTTCTTACTATACTGATTATTATCACTTATCTTGTTATTATATATATTCCATTCAACTAAATTATGATGACTTAAAATTCATCCATGGTCGTCTTTAAAAAAACAGCAACCTAAATCAATATAAAAATATATTTGGATGTAATAAAATAATTTGGTTTAATAAAATGATAAAATTCAATATAATACATATTTAATCATCAAATAAAAATTAATAATTTCCCATGAATTTCACAAACTTCCAAGCCCATGTGTTGAAAAACTAGAATCTACCAAAATGTCCTAAAAATATCCCTTTTATTATTATCCTTAGGTGAAAATAATTTTAATTAAATGTTAGTCACCAATATACAAGGTGAAAAATGGTTTTCAATTTATTTTTTTAATTCATAGAAGAACACCACAGAAATATTCGAACACTAATTTTAGTAAATTATCCTTTAAGGATAAATTTTTAATTATTATAAAATGGGTAGGTCCTTTAAATAATGATTTTGATTTTAAGAAATATTGATATGAGGGAACAAAACTGATGAATCATTTATCCAATTATTTGAAAATAAATACTCCTATAAAACAATGATGATTCAAAAATATATATTTTTATCATTAATGGACATATGTTAACATGGGAACCAAAACACCTAGTGTTTATATTAAATAGTTAAAATTCAATACAAGAAAACCCTAGGAGGAATTTTTTATATGTAAATATAGGGTTATTAATATACATGTGTTTTTTCCTCTTATAATGTACTAGATTTTTTGTATAAATTTTTTATTATGAGGAATTATTTCGAGACCATGCACTGAGACATCATTCGGTTATGAGGTCCGATGTGCCTAGAATGATCCATTGAAAAATGATATATTTTAAATTGCGTGCATGAGATGTTTTATTAAAAAAGTTAAATAACTCTTAAATGGGTACACATAGCATAAATATGAAGGCATCGTTGCATTCATGTTGATGATTTTACCCTAGGCACGACTTCAGTGTTATCGTCATAAGCCTCTATTAAGAAAACATTAGTATTGCATAAGTGTAAATAAAATAATTAAATAAAAATATTTTATTTTTCAAATTCTTATACCTCATGAATGGTTACTCAGACTAAAAATCATTGTCCCCCGCTGACCACAAAATAGTATTCTTTCCATAGGCAGATCCTAAAATTAGTCGGCGCAAGCCAATAGTGGATATTAGTATTGGAAATTATTAAAATTATTAAAATTATTAAGTAACAATTATTTTATTTTCAAATACCTATAACACCTAAATGGTAACTCGAATTGGAAATCCATGAGTAAAATTGAGCTCACGAGGGTGTGTTCCACTTTTGCATTGCCAGAACTCAACAGGTGTTGGTTGAGGGTGAAGGCTAATTATTTTAACATTTTTTAGATTCATATAAATGAACATGCAAGTGGGGTTTTTCTATCATATGAATTACCACTCTTTTCAAAAATATGAGTTCATTGTTTAATTTAGAATGATAGGATGCACATAGAAATGAAATAAATTGGTCCAGAAAGGTACGAGTTGAAACGTAATTTTTCAAAATTTTTAAAAAATAATAATAATTTAAACTCTTTATTTTATGTCATTCTATCCTTTGATTGGAGGAAGGCAACGATGTGGTGCATCTACGAGGTGCATTAATAGAGGGACAATAATGGATCGTTGAAAAAGAGATGTTGTTATCTTAATGACTCATTTAGTTTCTCTCATTAAATGTGGCTCATTTAATGGGAATCCTTAAACGCCGTTGTGTCGCTACACTTTAATTTCCTTTTTATTAATCCAACATGTTGGAGTTTGGGATGATTAAATTGTGGTGAAATCAATGACGAGCTATCGTTGGATTCACTCTCCAACTAGGAATGAGGAATGATGTGCTGGATGATTATCATCAGATTTGATGTTCCTTGATGAATGGGGCCAGAAGTTTCACTGATATCTTGAAACCTCAAGGATGAACGCTTTTTCACCGAACATCAATGAGGTGGGGGATTGTGTTATTTCATGTTTATTCCTCATTCATGGAAATTAACGATGAATTTAGACCAACCAACTGATGAGTGATCAGTGAATAACTC
Source organism: Viscum album (assembly GCA_963277665.1). NCBI lineage: Eukaryota > Viridiplantae > Streptophyta > Magnoliopsida > Santalales > Viscaceae > Viscum > Viscum album. Next base: position 555,226,571 of record OY728146.1, read on the forward strand.
ATTATGGTGGGAAAGTAATTGTTTAGGTTTTTAATTTGGGTTTCACATTTGTCGTATGATCGATACCTTCGCCCAAGCCTAAACACTAACGTGAATGGTTTGTGCCGACACAAACAAGTCACAAACCCTCCACCATGGTTTTTTATTGTGAGTTTTTCATTGATTATTTCTTAAAATTATGGTTAATCGAGTCTTAGGGCATTATAGGGATAGTGAAAGGCGAGAAATTCCATAAATGCATGTGACAAAAAGAATGGACCAATGGGGCGTATCTGGGGGTCTGTTGAAGGTTCTTTAGCTGTGGTGGCTGTGGCACTGGTGGTAGCACCGAAATTGATGACGGTAGAACATGGAGGCACTGGCCGCATGACGGATTTGGACAGAGGGCCCTCGGCGGGGTGGAGAGGTGATTTTATCGGAACACCGAGGTAGCAAGCATGGCCATGGTTAACCGGCAGCAGCCACACACATTGGCGCCAAATGGAAGAGAGGACCGCTCGGTATGATTAGGTGCCTGTGAAATTTCTGGACTTTTAGAGCTACCATGATCACTTTCTTGTGGTGAGGAGGCCACCCCACATTGACCATGGAGAGGAGACAACTCCACCTCAACCAATCAGTGGGGTGAGACGGAGGCTGGACATGGATGTTTGTTGCCTCAAAGTAGGGTGAACTGGTCCGCTGGTGGTGAACAAAGTCCGGTAGTAGGCCAGACCCATAGCTCACTGTGTTCAACCCTCCACCGATCTGGATATGTCTTATCTGGTCGGACCTATGGGCCCTATGGGCGGGATGGGCCAAACCCATAGACCAAGTCGGGATGGGTCGGTTCGACTAGGTCAAATCAGACCTAGACCCAACCAGCCCTTTTTACTAAAACTCCCTTATCACTCAAACATGGCTTCTGATTGAATCACCGTCAGTGGAGTTAGAAACCAAACTATTGGTAGGCCCTTATCAAATACTCCACATGTTTTTAGGCATAATTTGGAGTGTTCCTGGTTTGTATCGAACTCTAATCCAATAGGGTCCTTTTTTCTAAAAAGCATATTAATTACATACCAGACGTCTGATTGATGCGTTATTTGTTTTTTTGGAACCCTTAACACAATATGGGCCTTTGGGTTTCATCTATGTTGGACATAAGAAAGGATTATATAAAACATATGAATGCAGGATCAATCCCTCTAGAAATCAAGCGTACTAAGTGATGTAATCCAGTGGTTGGTTGTGGTGTGAATAATGAATAATGATCATGTGTGGGTCAGCACCTAGTGACACATTGTGGGTTAGATCCTAGAGAGCATCGATGTGTCGGCACCTATAGAACATATTTTTGTCAACACCTATCAATCCTTAGTGGGTATGCACCTTTCGATCCAATGTGAGTCAATACCCTGCAATCCTCAATTGGTCAACACCTAAAGATCATCTGTTAGTCAGAACCTAGTGATCCTCTGTGGATCATCACCTAATTACCCTATGTATTTTAAAAGTATAGCCTCTCTACAAAATAATATGATTTGTATTTATAACTAATCATCATTACTTTTTATATATGTTATACCAATAGTGATCTACATGTTTTCCTTTCTGATATTTATTTGGGATCTTGCTTACTGGTATTTACATATGTGTTATTTTGTATGTGGAGTTACCATTATTGGATTACAGAGATATATTTGGGAGTCTTGGTGTCCGTACTGGGTATTATAATACTCACTCATGTATGGTCTTTTCTCGCACAAGTAGTGTCCAGTATATACAGTTGATGTTTTGAGAGTAGTGCTTAGGGGGATGGGACTCACATACAGTACGATGGTGGATATTGTTGACTTGGACCAGGTGGGTCCTAGTAGGAAAAAGAAGACATGAAATAATAATTTTCCTTCTAGTAGCTTCACTACTCTCATGATTAGTTGGTGTTTTCTGTGGATGACCATCAGAGATATCTTTTTGTACTTTAATGTTTTCAGTTCCTTATTGGGTGTTTATTCAGACCCATATTCATTAACCTATACGTTCACTCATGTTTTTTATTTGTATAAATGTTTCCCCTTTCATTATGTTGGGATGTGGTTTATTGTTTGTGTGCACATGATTAAAGGCAATGCCTACCCTTTTTGAGAGAAGACTTTCCGGTGCTAGTCAGCAGCCCCTGGCCTATGGAAGGTGGGTTAGGGGTAGTCATGACATGAGCCTTAGGGGAGGTGCATTGATAAAGTTGTATCAATGGGAAGTCAGTTATACTAGAAAAACTAATGGATTGTATTTTCTATTGGGGTAATATTATTAAGTGTATTGAGTTTTGATTTCCATCGAGGGAGTCATGTGTTGGTGTGACAACCGAATTATCCATACACCATGAAAATGAATTCTATTTACTGACTCAGTACATGAAAATAAGAGTATCATGGGATTTGAATTTTTTTCTATTGATCTATTTTTATTCATCCCACCAGATATGATGTTTTGACCATGGTTAATCTTGATTATCTTTCATGATGCCTCCACGCATCCAGCATGCCATGATTCCAATGCCTTACCATTAGGATGGTCCACATAGTGATGGGGATTCAGTATAGGGACCATTTACTGAGGTGGTACCTTTGGGCAGTGTCCCAGAAAAGACCATTGCACATTGGTCAATAGTTACTATAGGTGCTACCGATAGAGGACACATGTTGGATCGGTATCTTAAATGAGTTTCATCGATAGATACCCCTCAGTTTCTATGGATAGACCGACTCACATGTGGCTTTAGAATGTATTGAGGTGGTGACTGATGTTCAATCTATCCAACACACCATTTGATAATATGGCATCCCTAATAGTTATCCTTCTACAAGGATTATCTGGGTGATTAAAGAGTTTAGAAAACCCCTATCTTATGATGAGTTGAATTTTTCAGGGATAGATATTGAGAAAATTTCTCAGATAAAGGGTATCATGCAATTAAAATCTATAGTTTATGTGTTCCCAAGAGCTTATATAGCTTCGGCCGGATGACATTTTAGTAGCTGGGTATCATTCGAGACATACTGACCATTCCCCATACTCGACGAATACAATATGACCAGTGCATCACACCTCAGACCTCATAGCGAGATTTTTTGAAGGACAACTGATCCCACACTATTACTCGGGGCATTCCTACAAATGATATGGTGGTAGATATGTCCTTTGTGGATGAAAGTTTTTTGGCTGAATAGATATAGCCATTAAATTCCAATAGTGAGAAAGCAGGAAACCGATGTCCGTCTGAAAGACATGGATTTTTAAAATGTTTTTTGAAGATGGAGTGATAGGGGAAGATGTAAATATAGGGAATCAGATGTGGAAAACGATATATGAGAGTAGTAGTAATTGTTATACATTTCAACATGTTACAACCACCACCCTAACGTGGTACCCACCATGCTTTGGGAGTTGGAGGACATGGGAAGAGAATAGTTGCATGTGGTCAAGGAGTATGACCTAAGGGAACTAGGAATGATACGTGGTATGGTCTGTATCTACTACTACATTTCGTATTAATAGACACATGTACTGATCAATCCTTCTTGTCACAAATGTGGTTCAAAACATAATGTTTTTGGTTAAACCGTAGACATGGTCCTTATGTCTAGAGATACCTATAAGATAATACTCGATAATAACACTAATGACGATGGTGTGATCTAACCCATAATGCTCTATTTTTTGTTGGATCCTCTTAGTGGAAGTATCACAACCTTAAAATGTTTGTCTGGTTATAAACAGGTCATCCATAGTTCTCACCCAAATTTATTGTTTTATGAAAAATGATGTGGTATATCTGTAGTGTTTTAATGAATTTTTTCGTAGATGATGAAAAAGGAATCTCATACAGTATTGTACAAACTCATCCATAGTAGGGCGCATGCTATCACTCATATTTTCGAGATTCCATACCCTCGTGGATGCATATTTTTTATGTTTTTAGTTCCCAACATTAGTGGCGGGGTGTGGGGACATCCTTTCAAAATTTGTTTTTAGGATTTCTAACTCATAGGGGTAGGGACTTCTCTTTCATTATAGATCTTGAGATGGATCTCATATCAGCATCTCTATATTAGAGGGCTTTCATAGAGAATTGAAAATAGTGGGTGTTTGTGGGGGACATGAAGAAGAAGGTATTATTAATACCCAGTGTTCAAGGTTATGTGTGGATTACTTGAACCGATACCAAGTGGCCCTAGATAGAGAGTACCCAGTACCAAAGGGTTTATGGGAATATCAATTAGTTAAATGTGGTGGTATTTCATGGGGATGGAATTATTCTCATAGGCCTTTCCATAGTTGAGACATCAACGATGGTGGGATTTCATCCAAGATTATTACTTTGAGAGAGTCTATACTCCGTGGAAGGTGCACATGGTGTAAAACACAATCATTAGAAGGTCTATTTTACAACTACTGTGTGAGGTGATAGAGAATCTTATAACGATGATGATATCCTTCACTGATAAAAATGGAGCATCCAACCTATAGTCTATGACACTCAGTCCCCAACTCCATTAGCAAGTTTGGGAGGTAGGCTTGTGGATGTTGACATCGAGGGTAGACGTGCTCACATATCCTAAAGTCATGCCCTTGATGTATTTTTGATAGGTGGGGCCACATCATCCTTTCTAGAGGTTTCACCATGGTACTAGTGACATTATGGGAGGAGGTTTTGAGGGGATTACATACACCCCCATTGGTTGTACATCCTGGTGTGGTAGATATTTACCAAGACCTACGACATTATTAATAGATTACACGGATGATGAAAGAGGTGGAATAGTTGGTTTCACAATGCCTCAATTGTTAGAAAGTGAAACATGAGCATCAAGTTCCAACACTCTTGAGCCGATTTAATTACCCCCCAACATATGGACAAACAGAGTGGACAATACAGACATTAGAGGAAATTATTCATGATTTTGTCCTGGATTTTGGTCACAATTGGAAGAACCACCCACCACTGATGGATTTTGTGTACAACAATATTTATCACTCACCCATTGGCATGGAACTATTTGAGAACTTGTACGGGCGGCCATGTAGATCACCTCTATGGTGGAAAGTCCCAGGGGAGTCAACGCACATTGGTCCAATGTTGGTATGGGATACATCTAATAAGGTGCAGATCATACAAGAGTGGATGAGGACTTCACAATTTAGACTCAATTCTTATGATGACATGTGATAGAGACCCATGGATTTCAAGGAGGGATACCATGTTTTCCTTCGAGTATCACCCCGACAGTCATTGTCGAGTTTTTTCTGGAATGAAATGTTATATAAGAGTATTATTTGACCATTTAAGTATATGAGGGGAGTTGGTGAGGTGGCATACCACCTATCACTTGGCACAAAGATGCAATAGGGGCATGTTGTTTTTCCATTGTCGTAACTGAGTAGGTACATGCATGATCCATCACCCATCATCATCTATGGAGAGTCAGACATTTAGGATGGGGTATCGTTTGCAGAGTTCTGCTGGAGATAGAGGATCGACATGAGATGTCCCTTCATGGTTAGTAAATTCATCTGGTGTAAATTTGGTGGTAACACGTGAATCTCTTGGAGAGGAAAAGGGAGTTGGAGGTTTAGATTCATCCTCAGTACCCCCGCTTCTTTGGTTATCCTTTATTTTGGCTTTCAGGGACATAAAATCCTATGGTGGGGAGAATAAAATGTCCAAGAATTTTAATAAAATGTTATTTGTTATATGGAATTATTTTTAGTCTATTCATTGAGACGACATGTAACTACATGGCTTAGAGTGCATAGAATGATCTTTTGAGGAAATCATGCTTTAAATAATGTGTGAGATCAGTTTTTCGAAACAAGTTGAATAACTATTAAATGGATGCCCGAATCAGAAATATGAGGGAACTGTTTGGTTCAGGATTGTGGGTTTACCCTAGGAGAAACATAATTTTTTTCCGCATAGAACACCAATGAGAAAACACAGAAATGTGACAACTGTAAATAAAATTATTAAATAAAATAATTTTATTTTCACAATTCTTATAAATAATGAATGGGGACTCATATTATAAATATGATACCACTGTTGAGATCATGATTATATTCATTCCTTGGGAATATCCTAACATTGGATGGTGGGGGCCTACAATGGAAGTTTATATTTTGTCATAAAAATTATAATTAAGAAAAAATAGTTTTTTGTCAAAACCTTATAACAAATATATGATACAACAAATTGGAAATATAATATTACCATTGACCTCTTGAGGGTTTGTTTCCCTTCGTAAGAGACTAAACATGACAAGTGCGGGTGGAGGATGAAAAGTAATTTTTTTAACTTTTATTATGGTTTATCTAAATGAATATGTGGGTGGGTTTTTATAAAAATTGAACCTGGTATTAGATCAAAAATCCAAGGGAAATGTTGAACTGAGAACACAAATATTCTCCAAGAAATGATTATACTTAGATCAGCAAAGGCCGAGCAAAAAATTTATTTTTCATTATTTTTTAGAAAAATTAAAAAATCATTTAAAATCATTATTTTATTTCATTCTCACCTATGAGTTGAAGATGGTAGAGTTTTGGTGCAGTTACAAGGGGATAATGATGTGCATTAATTTATGGTCAATAATGGCTCATTGAATCCATTATACTATTGACGTAATGACCCATTAAATGTTGTTCATTAAATGTGGCTAGTATAATGAGCATCTTTAATGGACCCATCATCATTGGGATTTTATTTCCGTTTTATTAATCCCACATGTTGGACTTTGTGATGAATCAAATTCTAGGAAATCCTTTGATGAACTGTCAGTGTAATTCCTCTCCAACAAAGAATCATTAATGTAGTGTTGGCAGATATTCACAGGCTTCGACGTGCCTCAAATATATATCCAGAAGTGACATAGACTTCTTTAATCCTCAAGGATGAATGCTTCGAAATCAAATGTAAATGAGGAATGGGATTATGTTATTTCGAATTTCTTAATCATTCATAAAAATTAACTATGAGCAAGGAAAAACCAACTAACAGGATGTTTGGTGAATCACATGTTTTTGTGGGTGAGTAACTGTGCGGTGTTTAAAATTTTGGTTTCACTTTTATCGTGTGATCAATTCATTCCCCCATCCTTAAACTCTAATTTGGAGGGTGTGAGGTGACAATAACAAGGAATAAACTTCTTACATGTTTTCTTATTGTCCATCCTTCGGGGATGATATATTGAAATGGCTGCAAATATAGTTGGTGGATGTTGTAGTGATGTAAATGGCCTATCAATTCCATAGAAACATGAGACATGATGAATAGAAAAAAAGTGTGTGTCTTGTGCTCTGTTGAAGGTAGTTTCATCACACCAGTGATGAAACTAGAAACAAAGACAGAGGTATGTGGTGGTATCGGTCACATGCCTAATGGAGACCTAGGGTTGTTGGCCATCCAGGTGGAGTGGATCACCCATCAGTGCATAGAGACAGTAGGTGGGGATACAACCGACCAACCTCAGAGGTGAGTTAGCTGACGCCATGTGGGGTAGAGGCCCACTTCGGAGTGGTAGAAATGTCCATCTAGCTTGGTTGGTCATGTAAATATATCACAACCCCTTGAACGTGGTGAGGAGGTCACCCCGTGTCGACTGCGGGGCATGACAGAGGCCAGATGTGGCTATCTGTCAGGTCCAGGATGGGTGGACTGTGTCACCCAGTGGTCTGGACCTGTGGCTCACTGGGCTGGACCTGCCATCTGGACATTCCTGTCTTGTTAGGACTAAACTGCAGGACCTATGGTCTAGTGGGGTCGAACCTATCATGGACCCTCTCCAGACACCCAGACTGGGTTGCGTCAGGTTGGTCTGACTAGGTATGACCAGACATAGACCCGAACGACCACTTTTTACTAAAAACCTCATATCTCTCAAACCAAACGTCTAATTGACTCATTGCTTATGGTGTTGGAACACTAACTATGGTGATGTCCTTTTAAGATACAATACATTCTTGGGAATTATGTAATATTCTCAGGTTGGATCAGACTCGAATCCAACCTATGAATTTTTTTCAAAAAAGCCAATAATTTTCTGATCCGACATTTTATCGACTTTCAACCTATTGCCTTGGATCCCTTATGATAAGATGGTCCATTGGTTTACCTCTACGAGGGACTTTGTGGTGGTTGAGTGATGACTAATCTATTGAGGTTATCAAGAAATAAAGTGTGCTAAGTGCATAAATCCAGTTGCTGGTTGTAACGTGAAGAATGAATAACAATCATATGTGGTTCAACAGCTAGTGATCCTCTGTGGGTAAGAATCTATAGATCATATATGGGTAACCCCCCAACTAAGCATATATGGGTAAGAACTTAGTGACCCTCCATGGTTCGGAACCTAGCAATCATATTTGGCTCATCACGTTGAGATCCTATGAGGGTCAACACATAGTGACCATATGAAAATCAACAGTAGAGCCTCTCAACAGAATAGGATTATCGAGATTTACAACTAATCATGATTACTTCTATACTAATGTAATACAGGTAATGAGATATGTCTTTTACTAGGTGCAATTTATTTGAGATAAATCATGGAGTTATTTACCTATGTGGCATTTTCTTTGTGGTGTTTTCCTTTTTGGATTATTGAGTGATATTTTGGGGACTTGAGGTCCCAAATAAGTATTATTATACTCATCACTTCATGGTATTTTACTACATGTGTTGTGTCCAGTGAAGTTGATCGACATTTTGATTTTGGTGATTTGGGGGATGAGATAGATGGATTCTATGACAGCGGACTTTGTGGACTAGGACTAGGTGCATCCTAGTAGGACCAGGTGGGAAGGACATACTACTTCGACTTCCTATTGCTTCACCAACTTAATTTTTAGGTGGGTTTTTCCAGGGATGGTAATTAAATCTTCATTTTTGTACACAAATATTTTCAGTTCATTATTGGGTTTGTATTCTGGACCACTTACATTCACAATTACTAGCACTTATATTTGTTTCAGTGGAATAATTGTTTCCCCATTTCAATGTGTTGGTATGTGGTTGGTCATGTGTGTGTACTATATTAAATGAACTTCCATTCCAATGTTAGTCCTTATCCCTTGTCCATTGGATGGAATGAATGGTGTAGGCGTGGCATAGGCCCCGAGGGATGGGTTGTATGGCATCCCACCTTTTTATTACATAATTTTTCATTTCATTTTTCAAACAGAGGGTCAATAAAGTCTAGGGTCTTGGAAATCAGGAACAATAAAACATGAATACTTAAAACACACAATATTAAATCCCCTTGAATATATTACTTAAAATTTTATCATAGCTACAATTATTGCATCATATAACCTGGAGACATAAATCAAGGGAAAGGGTGCACTGAGGAGCCAATAAAAAAATCAAGGGAATCAGTTTATTTGTGATATCTATACGAACATGATAAAAACCTTAGGACATGAGCAGTGGAAAGTGTGTCATATCATAATAAAAAGAACATGAATCACAACATGAATATGTGGCTAGAAAATTTCATTTAGACATTCATGAACATACCACCAATGTATATCCCAAGGTGTCATAAAATATTTCCCAAGGTTATTCACTAATGTATCGTGAATCTTCTTGATTTATATCCACATGATAAATATTATAAATTTCATAAATAACATAATGATAATTAAAGAAATTTTTTTCACTTCAAATTTGGGACATTTTAAAAGTGCTAAAAAATTAGACCATTATGTCAATTATAACCCATGTAAAATAATTGAGGGTAATATGTATGTAAATTATAGAATCAATAATATAATTATTATGTTTTTAATTAACACCCAAAGAGAAGAAATGGGTTTTGGTATTCACATTAATATGATAAGAAAATTTATTTAGAGAAAGAGGGAGAAATTTTGAGACGAAATTTATACAGCATAATGACTATATAACATTATTTTTGAAAACAATAAAAAAAGAGAGGACAAGGGTATAACAACTAGAAATGATTCATCTAACAAAATAGGGACCAAATAAAATTAAAATAAGATCATGGTGTAGATATTTGAATAATATACCACATGAAATGAAAACCTGAAAGAAAATAGGAAATGTGATTTCTTTTACGAAAATTCATCATCCTAACTACGTCACATAAAAATTAAAATAATCAATTGATGAGATTGGAGAGGGTATCCCTTCATTTGAAAAATAATGTGGATATTAATAATGATATATAATAACATACTCCAACATAATAAGATGGAAACTAGAATACATATCATAAATGATGGCAAGACTTAAAATAGAAGGGTGAAAGGTTTGCTTACCATGAAGAGTGACTTCAAAAGATTGAAGGTTGGGACCTTGGTGGATTTAGGGATCCTTGGGAGGACTCCATGGCAGAAAAAAAGACCATATATTCGTTGAGGAGGATTTTGGAATGAAATGAATGTGAGAATTGCATGGTATTTATATAAAAATTGAGGGAATATCTAATTAAATTATATGGGACACCACATCGGTGGTATTTGCAAAACCATGGCCTTTCCCATGATATTTAATCATGTTATTGGCCACATGGGACAAATAATAAAATATATTACTATTCACTAGTCGACCAGTTTAATTACATCATGATTACATCATCGATGATGTCATTAAACACATGAAACCCAAAAATGTATTTTTACTATTCGCCAAAAATTCAACTATTTCATAAAAATCCCCAAAATCTACCCTTAACTAATATCAATTTTCTAAAGTCACAAATTAACATCATTTTAATAATATAATTTTTGAAATATTTTTAATTTAATTTTTAATTAAAATCATTATTTATTAAAAAAAAACCACTCTAAAACTATAAATTTATTTGTAACACATGGAAAAAGTAATCAAAGTCCCATAAAATTGTTGTATAACAATAAGAAAATAAATTAAAATTTTATTATTACATACGATGGAAATATATTTTAATTTTAAATTATTAAATTAATTATAAATTTATAAAAATTATATTTATGAAATATAAAAATACCAGAACTTATACTTTGATCATTTTTTCACATTTATGATGTCTAAATTATATTTATACCTTCATGATAAAAGTATCTATTTTTTGGCCACTTACAATTCATTAAAATTCATTTCTATTCCTAAGGGTATATTACTATTCATACATTATTATTCACTAAAAAACAAAGTTGATATTATTAGTCAATAATTTAATTATAGATCACAACTGTAGAAGACCATATTTTAACAATCATATAACATTATTAATTATTTCATGTTTATATTAATATTTTAGAATAAAAATTTCTTCCAAAATTCATTAGTAATATTGAACTATAAATTCTTCCAACATTTATCCAAATATTTTATTTTCTCCAACTTTTCCATAATTAGAAATAACAATTATACTATACAAAAGTTTTACACAAGTAACAAATGTCGTGTTACATAGCCTATTATAACACCTTCATAAGACCTAAGTGTAATGTGTGCTATGGTTATTAAATCTTGGGGCGACTCAGATTACATTTCCTAAGTGGTGATTTCAATTATCTTGAACCTCTCCATTATTTGATTCTCTTCATGATTCTCATGTTGAACCTCATGATGGGCTTGGTCCATAACAATGCTCAGAGATCCTACCTCCTTCCCAGGTTTTGACAGATGGGCTTCGTCCGACCCATGACTATTGGATGTGACCCTCAAATCGTCTTTTTGTATTAAATAACTATGATCATTCGTATTTATAAACAGTAATTTTAATGTTAAGAGTTTAGTTTCCTAATGTAATATTGACCAATTTCCATATAGATGAACATTTATATTATGGTCGAAACCCAATGGCCTCTTTTAATTATACATTCGTCATTAATTAAATGATATAGGTATGTTATGTATAAAATGAAATAAAAAAAAATATAGAATACAAATATTATTCAAATGTTCGGGTTGTTACATTCTTTACCCTTAAGAATTTTTTTTCCTCAAAATTTTAACTCATACCCTAAGAAGAGAAAATGAGAGGGTACATCTGACTCATAGAATCCTCTGGTTCCCACATAGATTTTTCACATTTGTGGTTCCTCCACAACACCTAAACATGGTGGTTCATCTTGTTTTGTAGAACCTTGTCTATACTATCCAATATCTCTACAGGCTACTCCTCATAAGAGAGTTTATGTTCTTGTTTTACCACCTATGGATTTAGTACATATTAAGGATCAAGTATCTAATTCCTCAAGAGGGATACATGGAAGACATCATGAACTTGTAGTAGTTTTGGAGAAAGTGGAAGCTGATAGGCCACTGCTCTTATACGATCAAAGATGTCATAGTGTCCAATGTATCTTGGGAAGATCTTCCCTTTTATCCCAAACCTCATGACTCTCTTCCATAGTGAAATTAAAACAATGACTTTAACACCAACATCAAACTCCTTGTCCCATCGATGGTAGTCAGCATAACTCTTTTGCCGACTATGAGCACCATTAATGTGTTGTTGGATGGAATGGACCATTTCTATAATCTCTTGCATATGATCTGGTCCAAGACTCTTTCTCTCACAATCTTCATGCAAACATTTTGGAGTTTTACATCACTTACCATATAGAGTTTCATAGGGTGCCATTTGAATGCTCGAGTGGGAGCTATTGTTGTAAGAGGAATCATTAAAGGGATATGTTGATCCCATCCACCTTTAAAATCCATTGATCATGTTCTCATAATATCCTTGAATGTTTGAATAGTCCTTTCTGATTGAACATTTCTTTTTGGGGTGATATGCCATAATGAAATTCAATTTAGTCCTCAGAGCATGTTGAACGATTCTCTTAAATTTTGATGTTATTCCTGGATCACGATCTGATAAGAACGTAAGTGGAACATAAACCAACCTTACCACATCCTTCACATTAATCATGGGATATTTATCAAGAGTGAAATCTTCATGAATAGAGATAAAATGGGATGTCATGGTGAGATGTCCATAATAACCCATATCATATTGTTTCATTAGGATTTATTGGGAGACCAGTGATGAAGTCCATAGTGATATTATCCCACTTCCATGCTTGTATGGGTAGTGGTTGAAATACCCCCATTAAGAATTTTTCATTCTTCCATCACTTGATGAAATACCATAAACCTTGAAGTTTAGTCCACAATGTTTCTTTTTATATTACCACAACAATAATATTCATGATGGCCCCTATACATTTTTGTGCTTCTATGTTTTATAGAGAATGATGATCAATGAGATTCATCTGTCATATCCTTCATTGTTTCCAGAATATATGGAACACATTGTTTTGTATGATATTTTAGTACACCTTCTTGATCAATATTGCACTCAAGATTCTTCCAATATTTTACAACCTCAAACTTCTTCAGTAACAAGGGATCTTCTTTCTAATCATTATGGATCTTCTCTTATAATGACGATTGGGAAAAAATATGGTTTAGGGTTGATGATGCCCCTTCCCTAATAAATCCCATTTCCATCATTACTAGGTCATTGATGAAAGGATCTATTTGAATCCACATCATGGAAATAAAAATTGTGTCATTCCATCTTAATGTATTAGTGTCATTTCTTGCTCATCCGGTATGATAATGAATCGAAGAATCATAGCATTTGAGATGTTCCATCCATCTCCCATGTCTCTTGTACAATTCCTTTTGTGTTAAAACATACTTCAAACATTGATGGTCTGTGTATATATCACATTTCTTTATAGAATGATAGTGTATCCATATCATTAAAGTATAAACGACCACAACCATCTCCAGATCATGTGTAGAATAATTTTACATATAGGTCGTCAACTGCTGAGATGCATATTAAATGACCTTTTCATTTTTCATGAGGACGATCCCAAGCCCTATCAACGATGCATCTCTTAAAATAAATAATCCTTCTCCACTTATAGGAAATGTTAACCCGGGAGGAGTAACCAATATATTCTTCAACTCTTGGAAACATTCATCACAATCATTTGTCCAGATAAACATGACCCCTTTTCGAGTTAACATGGTTAAATGATTAGAAAGTCATGATAATATCTTCATAAAACTATTATAATATCTCTCTAATACAAGGAGACTACGAATCTCAGTTAATGTTGAAGGATGAGTCCTCTCCTCAACAACTTTTTTCTTTGTTGGCACAACTGTGATTCTTTCATTGGTAACAATGTACCCCAAAAAAGATACTTGTTGCAACCAGAATTTACATTTTTTGAACATCCCAAAATTCCAAACCTTTTTTAGGGTTTTGAAAATATCACTTAGATGATATTCATGATCCACTATACATTTAAAATATTTTATAATATCTTCAATAAATCAACCCAATGTTATCAAGGTAGTCTTTAAAGAGTCTATTAATCAAATAAATAAAAATAATAGGTGCTTTAGTATGTACTAATGTTATATCATCAAACATAAACTACTTATATCTTGATCGAAATGCAGTTCTTGAAATATCTTCTTTCTTCACCCAGTATTGATGATAACTAGACCAAACATCAATCTTAGAGAAGAATTGAGCCCCATGGAGTTGGTCAAATAATTCATCAATTCATGGAAGTGGGTATTTATTCAACACTGTGATCCCAATCAGTTCTCTATAATCTATGCATAACCTTATTGATCTATCCTTCAACTTCCTGAATAGAATAGGTGATACTCAATCAAACAATCTCGCATAGATAAAAGCCTTCTTCAAAAGATATTGGAGTTGTTTTTTAACTCCTCTAACTCCACATTTACTATCATATTTGGGGTATTTCATATTTAATGGGATCCTAGTATGTGTTCAATGGATAACACTACCTCTCTTTCTGGGGGTGGTCCAGGTAACTCCTCTGCAAATACGTCAACATATTTATGGACAATGGGGAAATTTTCTATCCACAAGCTTTCATTTACTTCTTCTTCACTGATCTACTCCATAAAGAAGGATATAAGAGGTTATTCTAGAAAAAGTTCTTGTTGAGATATCTCTCCTTGGAAGATAACAATATGTTTTCCATTCAATACTACTGGTATTTATTTTCTTATGTGGTTTATCTTAACATTATTCATTGAGAGCCAGCCCATCCCTAGTATATTTTGAAATTCCAGTAGGGGAATGAATACTATATTTTCGATAAGATTGTTCTTAGTAAAGTAAATAGTATATTTTCTAAACATTGAGGTTACTTGGAAAATACCCCTAGAAGAATTGACGAATAACTAAACTATTAGAAAACTGTCAGTTGATTGTAAATTCTATGAAAATATGGATAAAATAATGTAAGGTGTTGAACCAGAATAAAAAAACGTACTAGAGAGCATTGAGGGAAAAAAGTGTACCTATCACCACATCATTTGGGGCTTCAAAATCAGGTGTAGTGATTGAAAATGTATGACCTTGTTTCCTTAGATATTATAGTGGCTGATGGTGATTCCACTCCACTAGCCTTATATTTAGAATGTTATTGGAAAAGTGCCAATGTTTTGCACTCATATAGAATTGGACAACTTGTAGGGAATTCATCATCATTCCTTTATCGTTAGTGTTGGGAATTTGAGTCTTTACCTCTGTATGAGAATTTTTCACAATTTTTCTATCTCAACCACACTTGTAGCACTTCCCGCTCCTGAGAAGACAATTCCTCTATTGCTATATCCCAAATTTATTACAATGGGGCATTGAACTTGTTGCTTCCCCATCCTAGATCGATGCTCCACCCTAGGCTTGGATCCATTTATTTATTCTTGTCATTGGATTTATGAGACCTCAACATATCACCAAACTCGAGTTCAGCCTTCATTTCACTCCACACAATCTCATATTTTCTATCACAGTGTCGGTTGGCTGGATCCTTCTACATATGAGGTCTCAGTCCAATGAATAATCTATCAACCATAGAATTTGGATCCATGACAAAGATATATACATATTGAAAAATTATAGTAATTTTCATCTCATATGTTTCCATAGATTCTTTATCCTCCTACTTCATCTCGAAAAACTCCTTCTCTATTCTTTTTGTCATCTATTAAGGGAAATACATGCTAATGAATATCTATATGAACTCTTATAACCCCATAGTGTCACCACACACTATTGGACTTGTTTTTAATCAGATCCAACCACTGATCATCTTTCCCCTATAAGCAATAAAAGCCATGGTAACCTTCTTTTGTTCAGAACAGCAGAGCACCGAAAATATCTTCTTGATATAGCTAAACCATTGTTCCAATATCAATGGGTCGGGAGATCCACTAATAGATGGTGGTCATTGAAACATAAAGGATTCAACAGAAACTTGATCCCTTTGCAGTGAGATAGGTATATCAGCTTGATTCATGTTATTTCCTATAACATGTGTCATTTGGTTCATCATTCGCTTAAAAGCTTCCATTTTTTCTTCCATCAGAGGGAGTTCAGCGCATGGTCTATTGTGGTGACCATTTGCATGGTTACTTCTATTTACCACCATTTTATAAAACAATAAAACGATAGTGTGAGGATTATGAAATTTATGAATCTTTTAACAATAATGGATTTTATATCTTAAAACATTATGCTTTAAACAATTACATTTCTCTATAAATGCATCATAATGATTCATAAAAATATTATGATTAACCAAACATATCCCCTGACAGTGTCCTAATAAAGAGTGCAGCAAGGCCCATTTTCATGTACCAGGATACCCCTAGTCAAGCCTGAAACTCTATGTTAGGGTTTTCAATCCTATATACAACTGTGCTAAAGCAGCCATTACCTGCTCGTATCCAGACATGGACATATTTGATTGATAAACCACCTACTCAATACTCACCAAAATACCATTAAGTGTTCCAATATTTAAAATTTTATATAGGGTTATTCCTAATGTTTTTATATACTAATTTCCATAAATAACTAAACTATCCGTCGATACCATCTATGGCATCCCGCATTTTTATTACATAACTTTTCCTTACATATTTCGAACATAGGATCTTTAAATTCTTGAGTTTTGGATATTAGGAACAATAAAACATGAAAACATAAATCACACTTTTAAATACCCATGAAAATAGTTTTTAAAATATCATCCTATGTAAAATTACTACTTCTCATTACCTAGAGACATACATCAATCGAAAGGGTGAGTTTCAGGCCCAGTAAGGAAAGCAAAGAAATCAGTTTACTTGTGATATATATAAGAACTTGACGAATAACATAATACATGGGAAATATAAAAAGTTGAATAACATAATACAAAGAACATGAATCAAAAATTAAATATGTGCCTACAACATTTCATTTAGACAATCATGAAAATATCCCCAAGGATCATCCCATGGTGTCATAGAAAATTTTCCGAGGTTATTCACCAAGGTATCGTCAAAGACGTCATCACTAGATTTAAATTCTTTACACAATGAATTTTGGTTCTATCGGAGAACACCATTAATATTTATTTATGTTATGTTGATCCACATAGATAATAATCATACATTTCATATGTAACTCAATTTGAGTAAAATAAATGGGATTCACATCAAAATTGTGATGTTTTAAAAGTGCATAAAAATTAGACCATTATTTCATTTACAACCCATGTAAAAGTAGTGAGGGTTTTAGAATGTCAATTATAGAATCATGAATATAATTTTGATTAATTTATGAACTTCAAAAGAGACTAAATATTTCTGGGTATTCAGAAAATAAGATAAAATAATTTACTGAGTGAAAGTGAGAGAAATTTTGGGACGAATGTTTTGCAATGTAATGACTATATAAAATGGTTTTAGAAAAAAATAAAAATAGTGGGGAAAAGGGTATACCATACATAAATTAATCTTTTTACAGTATAGGGATAGAATAAAATTGAAATAATATCATTTTGTGGATATTTTAATAACATACCATTTGAAAAGGAATGGTGAAAGAAAACGGGAAATGCGATTTGTTTTATGATAATTCGACAGCCTAACAAAGTCACATAAAAATTAAGAAAACAATTGATGATAGTGGAGAGGGTATCTTATCATTTTGAAATGAAAGGGATAGTAATAACAATATTTAAGAACATAAACCTACATAATTATATGTAAACTAGATGATATATAATAAAATATGTCTCGACATAAAAGGTGAGGGTGAAAGGTTCCTTTCCATTGATGAGTGACTTCAAAAGAAAGAAGGTTGGGATCATGGGGGCGTGAGGGATCCATAGGAGGACCCCATGGGTGTAAAAATTTCCTGATCCTAGTTGATGAGGATTTTGGAATGAAATTAATGAAAGAATGACTTGGAATTTATATGAAAATTGAGGGAATATTTAATTAATATCTAAGGGACACCTCATAAGTGGTATTTGAAAAACATGGGCATACCCATGGTATATTCCCATTATATTGGCCACATGAGACACCTCATAAAATATTATACTTTTATCAATCCTAGCAGATTTATTAAATTTGGATTACATCATTAATGATGTCATTAAACAGCCCAAACTCAAAATTGTATTTTTAATATTCACTAAAAATTTATCTGTTTCAGAAAAATTCCAATTAATTACCCTAACCTAATATCAAAAATTTGAATTCGAAAATTAAATCCATTTTAGGAAAATAATTTTCTAAACATTTTTAATTCAAGTTTTTAATAAAATCATTATTTAGTCAAAAAACAACTCTAAAACTATAACTTGTTTTCTAACACTGTGAAAAAGTAATAATGTTCCCATAAAATTATTGTAAAACCATAAAGAAAATAAAGTATCAAATTAGTATTATATTTTATGAAAATAAATTTTTATTTTATGTAATTAAATTAATTTTAAAAATGTAAATTTACTATTTATGACAAACAAAAAAACCACAAAAAACATTTTCATCGTTTTTTCACTTCTGTGACGTCTAAATTTTATTCAAACATTCTTGAGATAAGTTTATAATTTTTTGGCCAATTTTCATTTCATTAAAATTCATTACTATTCACAAGGCTATGTTACTCTTCATACTTTACTATTCAGTAAAAAAATAAATTTGATCTTCTCCCTTATGAGATTCATTTCATGCTTCACATGTTGAAGCTTAGCTTGGACTTGGTCCAGAGAATATACCAGTGATGCTACTTCCTTCCCAAGATCTGACATATGGCCATCATATGACCCAAGTCTACTGGATGAGGCCATCAAATCTTCTTTTTGTAATAATTAACCAAGTTCTCCTGTATATAAAAACAATAATTGTAACGTTAAGAGCTTATTTTCTGATGGTCATATTGACCATCAATCATATAACAATCGAATCCCAACAATCTCATTTAAGTATCCTCAATAAATAATTAATGGATATAGTTTTGTGGAGTATAAAATGAAATAATACAAAAATTTAGGAAAAAAATATTATTCAAATGTTCAGGTCATTACAGGTTGTGACAAATCTAATGTTTTAAATTCAAAAGGAATAATTTTATTTATTTATTCATATTATAAACATATTTATATAATATTTAAAATATATAGAATGAAAAATTATTAAATTATTTAGTATTCATGTTAGTGATTTGTGGATTCTTCATATAATCATATTACACTATATGAGACACTCACTTATACTTCTCAATTGTTAGAATCAATAATAGTTCGTCCCCAATTCAAATTAAAAATTTAAATGGATTTTGATGTAGGAAAACATGGTAATAAAAACATATCTTATTTTAAGTATAAAAATGAATATCTACTTAAATAATCATGAAATAATTCATCTTGATTTACTCGGTCCTTCTTAGATAATCATTTCAAGAGGTATGTCCAAAAATTTTGATATTTAGGATGATCGTAGAAATTTTACATGGGAATTTTTATTATATGTTAAATTTTATTCATTATATTAAATCGTATTTGTATAGTATAAATTATTAAATGTTATAATTGTGTTAAAATTATTTCAATTCATAGCGATCTGTTAAAATAATTATATTATAAAAAATTTATTATATATCTTTACCTAAATTAAATATGTTTTCTATTTCTTACCCTTTAACTCTTCAAAAAATGTAGTAGGAAGGAGTTCTAATCAAACTGACCATATAATATATCAGTCCCATAAATGCATTTTTCTTAAAAAAATATTTTCTTCGATGAGGATGTGAAAAATGTAGTCTTTTTTAGTAATCATGGTATCAAATTTTCATTTTTGTAAAACCCATTATTATCAAAAGGATATTAAAAAATGCACTATATTATTTTACAATATTATTTATTTGACATTTTTATATTAAACATGAATGAAAATATTATAAAAATGTACCCAATCAAATAAATAAATTTTTTATTATTAATAAAACTAATTTAAAGAATATATTATTTTAAAAAAAATAAGGCTAAATGGATAAGGAATCAATCCTGGTTTTTTTATGCAATTTCCTAAAAAGGAATTTCTCAAAATATTTTTTAAAAGGATTTTTTATAAGATCCTTTTCAATATATATAATTTAGGGAAGAAGAAGAATATAATAAAAATTCATTACAAATATATTTAAATATATAAATACCATATTAATGAAAAATTGATTATAAATATAAAGATGTATCCTTTATTTTTTTATTCTTAAAAGTTTTTTTACACTATACAGTTGTCTCTCCCATAGGACCAAAAAACATTTACAAATTCCTTTAATTGTGAAAATTGTTTTCATTCAATATAACAAGAACTAAATGAATTCACTTGAAATTATTGTTGAACTCTCATGGAACAACATAATTATAATATTTTACTAGGGAATAAATGGGTTTTTAGTAAGAAGATATATGATCATTGTAATATTATAGAAATCCTATCTTTTAATAAATTATCATTACATATCATTTTTTTAATACAAAAAGCATTAAGGAAACATATTCCCAAAGATAGTACTAGTCTACTTCCATTGGAAACAAAGAAACATAAATAATTTATTTAAATTAGCTACATCATCTACCAATAGGTTATTCTAGACTAGAACCCATATTATACATATCCATCATAATACATATCATCATAACTAGAGGAGAGAAATATTAAAAAGGGGTGATCTTAGAGGCATTGTAAGGGTAAAAAATGGAGATACATAATCATAATCATAACGATAAGGGTTCTAGAACATGATCCAAATAATATAAGATCATAATCATCATATAAATGATATTAAACATGAATCATGTCATTAGTATTTTATGTTCATATGACATTAATCATAAGGTAAAAAATAAAATAATCGTTGGATCATAATATAGGAATTAAAACTGGAATTTTGGATGAAAACTTAGAATATATGGTGATTTCCATAATAGTCATGTGATCGCCGATGAAACCATCATACTGGATAAAGTACACTACTAAACCGATTCAACACACAATTTCATCCTTGTATTATTAAATTGATTTCAGTCCATGTTCTAGGCCTATAATTCTGAACAAAGTTTATTTTCTATTATAGCACATTAGTACTGAAACAATTTCATTTTTCCTTCTATCAATGCATATCTTAGGAGAAAAATATTTACCCAATGCAAATGAGGGTGATATAGGTCTCACCCATCACATAATGAAATCATACATACATGTTCCACAACATTATAAAAAATAATATTATAAACCATGAAATGGAATGCATATTATAAACAAGTAATTATATTATAACCTATGGAAAAAATAAATGTTTTAAAATTATTTCATTATAAAAAAACCCAATGAATACTAGTGGGATTTATAATTCTATAACATTTTAAAGGGAATTGGGTTTTATAAATATCATGACATCAAAACTTAATCCATTTAGAGAAAGAATATGAATTTAATCATTGAATAATTTCACCAGAGAGGAATAAGTAACACAAAAAGATGTTATCTTGCATTCTAAATAGTTTTCAATTATATTTTAAAATCATTTCATGGGGAAAATTTTCTTTTCACTTTTTCAAAATGATTTTTAAAATATTTGACCTTTTAAAAATATTTTTAAATGAAAATATATTTTCATAAAATATAATGGAATAATTATAAACAAATAAAAAAATATAAAATCCTTTTTCCAGAAATATTATCTTCATGGATCATTTGAAAAAATGTTGAAAGTATTTTTTAAAACATGGCTTTTGAGATAAAATAAACTTCCAAAAAAAAGAGAAAAACACAGTCATACTTTTATTAATAACATTTTTTAATTATTTTAACTACCAAAGAGTGTAAAAATGTTAATTATACATAGATATATCTTTAAAAAATAGAGTATAAGGAAACTTATGAGTGTTGATGATAGATGGTAAACAATATTTCATTAAATTTATCATAGTCCTTAAAATTCATGAAATTAAATTTGATTGTTTCAAAAAAAACTATTATATTTTGGTAAAATTGGATCATACAATCCATATAAGAAAAAAAAATTATCTAATGCTTAAAAAATCAATAAAATAATATGATAGGGTATATAACATGTAAAATCATTGTACATAAATCTAAAAAATAATTTAGGTGTATAACAAAACACGAGTCTTAATGAAGGAAAATTGATAGAAAACTATTTTAAAAATTTGGGAACATTTGAAACATAAAAACCATGAATAAAATATCATAAAATGGATATTTAAATACCGATGAATTTATTTATAGGAATCCTAGAATTAATCCATGTATATTATACATACTACAAAAATGGAATGGATGGTGAATAATGAATGTATCTCATATAATTTAAAATTACAATGAAATTCACTTACATGATGTCATGACTATCTTCTTACTCATATAAGAGTTTTGTACGATAAATGTAAATTTATTATACATATAATAAATATGTCTATATTTAAATCTAACACCATATATGGATTTAATATAACCATATATCACATTCTTATTAACAATTTTATGTTAAGGGTTCAATTCGTGTAAAATTATTAAACAGAGTTCACTCCACATTTCTGCCCTATAATGCTGAACAATGTTCATTTCTATATGTTTAATGGCCATGTATTAACTATCGCATTTATATAATAATAATAACAATAAAATGATGTTTCATTTAAAAAAAGTTTTCCAGTTAACGTATTCCTTGTTGGTGTTTCATGTAACATCCACCAAGTTAATGTTCAATGTAACGTACATGGAGTTGTTACCATATGAAAATAATTTTTTAACTAGTTCAATGAAATATAGGAATAAAAATCGATTTATTCAAGAGAAAAGGTCCAAAAAAACCTTTTTTTACATTCTACCCAACACAAAAATAATTTCTCCCTAAAAATTCATCACATAGGTACGAAAATGAATATATATCCCCATTATAATAACCTCATGATCCCATGTAGCTTCCAAATACTTGTAATTACACTAAAAACATTTACGATGTGAGTGGAATTGTTTCAAATAACGTTCTATGTATGATAAAAAAATTCGAAATGGTTGTTCCTCAAACGAAAGATCATGCTCCAGTGATATGTAATTTGGGTTAAGTACATGTGAAGGGTTTGGTATGTACATTGTTAATATAGATATAGGGAATACATCCAGGAATTTAGAGATATTTTGAGGAAGTTCCTAATATTCTACCATCCAGAGACTGTCAATAATCTCAAATATAGCGATATTCCTTGGGATTATTTTCCCATGTATTCTGAATATAATAAAATTATTCCAGGGTTAGATTTGTAGAAAAACCTATTCACCAACAGCAAATTCTATATCACACTGTTAGGTATCAGTATAACATTTCATCTGACTTATAGATTGCTTATTATTATATTGATGGTTTCTAACTTTCTTGAACATTTATTTTACAATCTCAAGTCCCAATATCATCCATTATCAAACCTCATTCAAGTATGTTGGAGAACAATATTTCTTCCCATAGTGGTATTCATAAGGTGTCATCTAAATGCTTGATTGAACGTTATTTTTTTCACAATTACTCAACTATAGGAAGGTTTTGATCCTGACAACCATTTCAAAACAAAGAAAAATTATTAAACATGTACTTTAGTGTTTATTTCATTATTTAGATTGACAATTTTTATAATGATGATAAGAAGAGATGGAATACATTTCATTATCAATTACATACTAAAAACTTCACTAAAATAATGTGGTGCAACTCGGATCGTAATATGAGACAATAGAATTTAGTGTTCCAAGACACCTTAATGCTTCCATAATGTATATCCTATAAAGCTAATCTAATGAGAAGTCTTTATTGATATAGATGTTATGTGTTGACATAGTATAGATATCAAAAACTTCCCTTATAACATTAATCCCTTTATATGTAGTGTAGTCCAATAAAAAATCAATAATGATGTTAACACATTCCCATTCTAGTATGGGTAATGGATGCATCATCCCCTTTGACTTATTTCTTTTAGCCTAAAATTATTGGAAGACCCAGCACCAAGATGAAAACTCTATGATATCTCCCTTCATGTCATCCCACCATATGTCTTTCTTCATGTCCCTGTAAATAATTGTAATTCCATGATTCATAGATAATTATGGAATATGAGATTCTTCTAAGTGATCCTTATTAAAATATGATATGGAAGGAACACATACACGATTATAGAACCTTTTCATTCCATACAGATCAAGGTTCAACTTAAAAAATTTAACATTTTTTGCATCTCTACAAGTTCATTCTGCACCTCTTCAATCTTATATTGGATAGAGTATTTTACATTAAATTGAGAATGGTAAAATTTTTCACATTCCATCAAGATTTATAGATTTATCCCTTTCATATCTATAAATATTTTATCTTCAGTTATCCTCATCCCGGATAAGCTAGCATGATCATTTCAACTCAAATCATGAGCCATAATCTTCACATTCCCATGGTGGTAATGTATTGAGTATTCATAATTATTTTTGAAATCTAAACATCTTCTCTATCCCATGATCATTTCCTTATATATGAATATATAATTTTGACAATTAGAATTGCTATATATATCACACTTTTCTCATTAAATATGATGAAACAACATCATTAATTCAAAAATTATTGTTGTTATCTCCAAATATTGAGTTGGGTTATTTTTCTCACGAATAATCAATTACAATAAGTAATATACAATAAACATGTTATTCTACACATTAACACATCCTAAATCATTTTTGGATGCATATATAATGATTGAATGTTCTTCTCTGCTATATGGTAATGTATGAATAGGTGAACTAACATCCATTATATTCAATTCCATGAAAGTTTAATCACATTCATCTATATAGAAAAGATTGTTATCTATCTGAGTAAATTTTTTTGAGGATAATATATTTTGGAGAAAATCTCCACAAACATCTATTAATATCCAACTAAAACAAAATTTCAATGGATCTTAGTAACAGTGGTTCATCAAGGCCATCTTTCAATAGCTAGCTTCATTGATGGATCTACTCCAATACAATCTCTTGAGATTAGACAACCAAAATATGATACATTTTCCATCCATAATTCACAATTTGTAAATTTTTCAAATATATTCTCCTTTATTAAGGCCCTTAGATTAATTATCTAGTTATCATCACTCTATTCCTTAATTATTGAATAGATAAGAATATCATCTATAAATACTTCCAAAAACTAACCGAGATGATACAGAAAGACTTTACACATCAAATCCATGATGAATTCATGAGAATTATTAAGACCAAAAGTAATAGTTATATTTTCATAGTGTCCATATATTTTATGAAATACAGTGTTGGGAATTAAATCCTTCATTAACCTCAATTGATTATATCAAGAATTATTGTAAATCGTGGAAAAGAATTGATCTCCACGTAGTACATTAGAGAAGTCATCAATATAGGGAAGAGGATAATTGTTCATGATTTTGATATTGTTCTAGTCTTGATAATAAATATATAGTTACATTGTTCCATATTTTTTTTAAAATAACGTATGCACCCTACGGTGATACACTTGTCTGAATGAATATCTTATCACAATTTTCTTGGAGTTTCTTGTTCTATTCCAATAACTCAATCTGGTCTATTCTCTAAATATTCATATATATTTGTGTGGGACAAGGTATTATATCTATTGAAAAATCAACTTCACATTTTTGTGGAAGGCTAGAAAAAACGTTCATAATGGCATCCAAAAAATAAAAAAAAGTCATATTTTAGATATAGATTTTATCCAAACCATTTTAGATCAAACCCCCTTTTGAATGGTAATTATGAAACATAGACTGGATGTAATATATATAGGGTGTTCATTATTATCATTACATTTATAGATGGTCTTCTATGGTTTTGAAATAACATATTTATGTTCCATTAAAATAAAATTGTGGTTGAATTTATGCATAGAAAGTGATTCCATGCTTAATATAACATCAAGTTCAATTATAATAATAATGAAAAAAATTTCAGGATGATCATTCCCAAAAACATCAACAATATTGGAACCATAGAATTGGGAGGAAATAACCATACCATTCTAGGTTTTTACTTCGAATTCTACATCAAATTATTTTTTTGGAATCCAAAAACAATTTGAAAATCTTTTAATATTAATATTGTGGGTAGATCTACAATCAAATTAGGATCTAATAGTTATATAGTAGATGTTAAGTGTACTTTTAACCACATAATTATCACACCCCTATATTTAAATATATATTTCATGATAATTCACCTTGTCTGTCAGCTTGAGAGGTTTTTTCATGTTAGTCATCACCACTAGTCCTTGGGTTTGCACATTGGATATCAGAATTCTCATTTGCAATAATATTATATCATTTTAACAAGGTATTTTCCTTCCATGTTTTATTCAATCCATAAGAATATTGAGGTAACTTATTCCCATCATTTTGACAATCAATTTTCCTGGTGACCTTACATTAACAATATAAAACATTTACTAGACATCTTAATGTTATTTACTCCACGTTTTTTCCAAAATATAAATCACAAATAAAAAACCCATATACTTTTATCCATGGGTTTTATATTTTATTTTGACCACCATATTCATATTCATTTCAAAACCATGAGGTTAGAAAGTTAATCTATCCTTTATTTCATCCAGGGTTTCACAATTCTCAATCTCTTCATATCTAAAAAAGAATCTTATGGAACACTCCCTTATGGGAATATTCATCATGCCCATGAAGGACATGTCAATATTACTATTTGGTTATATGATAATTCCTAAATATTATATTCTAATTCACTTAAAATTATCCTCATTGGATCTAATAAATTCATATCCCCTTTACTTAAACGCCTGGAAAACTAACTCCATCTTATAATGAATAATCTGAAGAACATAGTTATTGAAAAATATGTTATTGAACTCTAACCAAAAAATAGATTTCATTTAATCTTTATTGATCATATTATTGATTAGATTACACGACTATTATTTTTTCCATTTGAGCCAAAAAAACAACAATAATGAATTTATATTTCCCTAAATATAGGATAATGGATTATATATTATTTATGTATTACTAATTCATTGTATTTAAAAAAGTGTAATAAATGATCATTTGAAATTATAAGGGTGAGTATTATCACTCCATGATCCAAAGCATTCATTTTCAAAAGAGTAAAATCCTATCATTTCACATCACAATCACCATTAACGTGGTAAAATCTTGTTCCATCCAATCTAAAACCAAAAGTATTGATTAATAATGAGTTTCCATAATGAAAAACCATAGAATCATGAGAATTTAATTATAGAATATCTAAATTATGACATATTACTTAATAAATGACACCTTAGGCATATCCTATGCTATTCAAAAGCCAATTACATTTAAATATTTTATGATAGTTCTTGAATAATTTGAAAATTTCTAATGTATATCCCTTGGGAGTCTCAAACCAGATGTGCAGCATGGCCCTTAATCATGCACCAGATTTCCCTTTGTCAAGCCCAAAAGAACTTGTCAGAGTTATTACACCTAGGAATATATATGCCAGATCCAAATCCACTTCTATTATTCAGACAAGTATTTATTTATTAAAAACCACTCACTCTATCATTTATGAAAATTGTAATAAATTTTCCAATAATTTTCATCATCATTGAAACGCACGGCCGATTGTCGCCTATCGACCGGTCAAAGTTTTGGTGCTCTGTTAATGTGTATAGCAGCACTCGGGTCGAATCCTCGGTGATGGTACTTCGTAATAGTCGATTGTTTTTAGTTGATTGTGTTTTGATTAGGGGGTTTGTTTGCAGAGCTTAATTGAAATGATTTATGGATGATGTTTGATTTAACAAATTGATAAAGATTGGTGTGAGTTCATCATTGGGGAGTTAAGCATGTGATATCCTTGAGCCTTACTTTGTATTGCATTAAATTAACACCCATGTCATAAGTTGATGTTGATTGGAATTCCTGAGTGTAAAGGCTTTAATCCAAGCCTTAACATAACTTAGGGTTCTAATCTCAATCAAAACCTATTTATGGTAGTGTATTTATGGTTCCAATAATCCATGGAAACCACTTGTTAAACAAAACATATCATTAATCCATGACATATTAAGTTTAACATACACAATATTAATTTAAAGAATACCCATCGAGCAAAACTCTCAATCAATTAACATCCCCAAATTATAACTCACCCCAATGAGAGATTTACTCAGCCATTTGGATGTTTAATAATCTGGTAATATATGTTTATGGTGATGAATTATAAAGAGAAGAAAAAGAAAGGGACAAGATAAGAGTAGTGTGCCGAACACACACACGAAATAATTTAAGAATCAAAAATGGAATTTCGATTGAATGAGGAAGCTTAAGAAGGGAAGGGGATTGAACTGAATTTAAACTATTTTAAGAACATTAATATTAAAATACATAAGGTGGAAGAGAATAAGAGATATTGAAGAAGTAACTTGCATTAAAACAGAATTACAAAGAAAGAGAATTACAAGATTACAAAAATGAAGAACACAAAAGTAAGTGAAAAGAAAGAGAAGAGGAATGGTCTCTCAAGTGAAAACATGAGTTTGGCAGGTCCTCCCAAGCCTTTGGAAAAGCTTTGGTCGTGCCAATATGATCTCCTCTCTTCTGAAATGCCTACCCCTCTCAAGGAGAGAAGGGGAGAGTATTTATAGCCCAAGGAGTGGATTGTTTACATTCCCAATCTGTCCCTCCACTTGCATCGCCAATTTGGCAATTCAGACAGCCTAATCTTCAAATATCTTCTTCTTAAAAGTTGTAGGTAATAATGTTGGCCGACTACTCTCAACAGTTGGAGTCATTTGGAAGTAAGGATAAAATGTTATGGCCGGTTGAATAAACAAACATAAACTGTCCATTTCAATCCAGTCTTTTTGAAGTCCATAATGTGAAAGGGTTTTTGAATATTAAGATGCCTTCAAATCCGAATGGTTTCTTCAACAGAGTCGGCCGCCTACATCCCCTCTTTCACACTGAAAAATATCAGATCGCTTGGATGATTACATCAGGAGATATGTCATGCATACTATACTGATTTTCATTCTCGTCCAGAATGGTGGGCTGGACTTCAAAGATTCATTTGGGCCCCTTGTACTTGGATTTGGGCCATTAAATTTTTATCCAAGATGACATGTAGTGTCCCCCGAATTATGGTGGAGAGTTAAGGTTTTTGAACTTCTATATTGAGCCCAGTAAATCAATCTTCATGAATAGTCCAGTTTCTTCACAGATTCTTTGGTCTTGTTTGTGAGGACCATATGACCCTTCAAATGGCAGAATTGGATCATGGTTCCTTCTAATGAAATGTTTTATATTGAAAGGAGAATCCTACAAAACAAGAACCACATAACTTGGATCAGTATAGTGATAGTTATAATTAAAACATTAAACTGACTCAATTTGACTACTTCTAAAAATGCTCAAATATTATACTTAATATTAAAACATTAATATTTCACAAAAATTATGCACATTTCATATAAAATAAGTAAAGGGGGAATATAATAAGTCATGAAAATATTAATAACATCAACTCCCCCACACTTAGATTTGCGTGTGTCCTCATGTGCAAAAAAATATAAAAACATGACAAAATCATTTTCACTCACCAACAAATATAAAAATTTTGTTTTCTCCATTCAGGGGAGGTTTAGAATATTTCACTCATCCATATTGAATTCCATCATAAATTTGGTTCACAATAATGTATCAGAAACAATTCATTTTTTCATGTTCAATGTTTGAATTAGAAAATGTAGGCACTCAAAACTTACTCCTCTCAAGATGATAAAAATGTATTTTAGGAGGTTCACTCATTCACCAACAAAAAGTGAAAATCAAGAGTTTGTAAGAGCTCTCAGCTTCCATTCCCAAATCTAATGTGTACAAGAATCAAGAGGTCTTTTAAGGGGTTTTTCAGTGGCTATGTGACGGTAGGTATATAATGTCCAAAGGAAAAGAGGGGTTAAAAACACCAACATGGAAAAATCAATGCACATTTTTTTTTTGAAATTTGATTTGAAAGGAAATAGAAACACATATTTACAAGGGCATGAATGTGTGATGAATGAAAAGTGAGGGAGATAGAAAATGGAATAGGGTGAGATGATAGAATATGTACAACATGGAAGACTTCCAATAATGACACAATACAAAAAGATTCAAGTGTTCTTTTTTTTCTTTTTCTTTTTGCTCTTTTTTTTTCGAAAGTTGTGCTTGAAACAAGTCTCACAGTCATCTCCCAACCCATGTTTGATCTTCTCATGGAACTAATTTTAGTAGTTATAACACGATCAAAGGTTGATGATGAATGATTTTTGACCCACCCAAGACACAACCCATTCCTTTTTTTTCATCATTTTTTTAATATAATTTTTTTTCATTTTTTTGAACACTTTTCAATGACTTTTGTACAAATGACAATTACACATATACACCCCAAAGCTCACAGAATTACAACCTCTCCCCCACACTTGAATGGATGCTTGCCCTCAAGCATATGATGACACATTGGAAATCAATGAAAGTATGCCCAAAAATGAAGTCCATTCCCCCCACACTTAAATTTCAATAAATTGTACAATGAAAATCCATGAAGATGTTGGGTGGGACAAGGTATTAGGCTTGTAATGTGGCTATCAAAAGAAAGGTTTTCATAGGCTCAAAGGGGCTTTCAAAAGTAGGATCAATGTAAGGGTAACGGGAGGCTATTTGGCTATTATGATTCTCATGTGGCTTAGAAAATGCCTCTATCATATTAATGCACACAAAAGATGGAAATTCAGCTCAAAGGTACACAAACTCAAGACTCACAATCAGTGGTGAATACACACAATGAAAAAGATGGCCATAGATGACCTTGGCATGAAGGCTAATGTTATTCCTCACGGTAGGGGAGAATCATTTTCTACCAAAAATTGTTCATTCAAAATGTTTGTTATTGACACAAAATTGTTTACCCAAGTTTGAGATAAAAATTCAATATATTTGAGTTTAAAACAAGCCTTTGACTCCCCAAAATGGTTGGACAAAATTTCAAAACTAGATGGTGAGTAAGCATGACTCTTTTTTTGTAATTTTTTTTAAGTAATTGTGTTTTTTGGTTTTTTTAGTTTTTAAGGTTTTTTTAAAAAAAATACACACCCACACAAGAAAGATAAACAGAAACGGTTTGATGAATAAAGTGGTAACAAAATGAAAGAGAGAGGAAGAAGAAGAAAGAGGTAGAGAGAGGAGGAGATAAAGAGAGAGTTAAAGGGAAAGAGGTGCCACCTGGTTTGGATTTGGTGGGTCGCCATTTCCATCTAGCGGTGGGTCAATGGAAGTCGATGTGGAACCTGAAGTGAATGGCCTCTCATGGTGATGCTTTAACCGGTGTCCATTTACCGTGAATGTTCTTTTTGAAGAAGGGTCTTCGACTTGCACTGCACCAAATGGGTAAACATTAGTAATAATAAAAGGTCCATCCCAACGAGAATTGAGCTTACCTGGGTGAAGTCGAAATCGAGAATTGAAGAGCATTACCTTTTCACCTTCATGAAATACCTTTCGAATAATGTGCTTGTCATGGAGTGACTTTGCCTTTTCTTTGTAGAGAATGGAGTTCTCATACGAATCGAGTCGAAGCTCCTCCAATTCAGTCAACTGCAACAATCTTTCTTCACCAGAATTTTCACCATCTAAATTACATGTTTTGACAGCCCAAAATGACTTATGTTGGATTTCAACTGGTAAATGACAGGCTTTACCAAAAACTAGCCTAAATGGAGACATCCCAATGGGTGTCTTATAGGCTGTTCGATAGGCCCAGAGTGCTTCACCAAGTCTATCGGTCCAGTCTTTTCTTGTGGGCTTAACAATTCATTCAAGCACTCTTTTCACTTCTATGTTAGAAAGTTCAGCCATTCCATTTGTTTGAGGGTGATATGCAGTGGATGTTTTATGTACAACCCCATTCTTTTTCAAAAGTGACTCCATGGTTATATTACAGAAATGAGTTCCTAATTCACTTATCAAAACACGTGGTGTTCCGAATTGATGGAAGATATGAGTTTTGAGGAACTCACTCACAGTTTGAGCATCTTCATTCCTAGTGGGTTTGGCCTCGACCCACCTAGAAACATAGTCAACAGCAAGGAGAATGTAGGATAATCCATTGGAAGGGGGAAAAGGTCCCATGAAATCGATGCCCCAAACATCGAAAAGCTCACAGAAGATTAATGTATTTTGATCATTTCGTTTCTTTTAGAAATTGTGCCAAACTTTTGGCAAGTGGGACATGATTGACAGAACTCGTGTGAGTCCTTGAAGAGTGAAGGCCAAAAGAATCCAGAATCTAGGACCTTTCGAGAAGTCCTTTGTGGTCCAAAGTGGCCACCTCCAGGCATTGAGTGGCAGAATTCCAAGATGGAGGATTGTTCAGTTTCATCAACACATCTCCTAATAACCATGTCAACCCCAGTTTTCCAAAGTTTATTATCTTCCCAAAATAATGCTTTGAATCACTTTTCATCTTTTCTTTTTGTTCTTTTGAAAAATATTCAGGGAAAACACCAGAAACCAAGTAATTGACAATTGGGGCATACCATGGTAACTTTGGAGTGAGAGATGAGAGGTGTTCAGTTGGAAATTCAGGATCAATTATTTCAGAATGAGAAGAATTAGAAATTCTACTCAGGTGGTCAGCCACAGGGTTTTCTTTTCCAGGTTTATCTTTTATCACAAGGTCAATCTCTTGGAGCATTAAAATCCATCTTATTAGCCTTGGTTTGGAATCACTTTTCTTAAGTAAGAACTTTAATGTTGAGTGGTCCGTGAAGATGATGATTTTGGCACCTAAGAGATAGGGCCGGAATTTATCCAAGGCAAAAACCACAGATAAAAGTTCTTTTTCAGTCACCGTGTAGTGTGATTGAGTTTCATCCAATGTTTTTGAGGCATAAAAGATGACATGAGGAATGTTTTCTCTTCTTTGACCAAGAACAGCCCCAATGGCCCTATCAGAAACATCACACATCAATTCAAATGGTAAGGACCAATCCGGGGGTTGGATTATTGGAGCAGATGTGAGAGCAGATTTGAGTTCGATGAAGGCTCTCTTGCAAGCCTCATCAAAATTGAATATGACATCATTTTGAAGTAAACGAGTGAGTGGGAGGGAAATCTTGCTGAAGTTCTGAATGAATCGCCGATAGAAACTGGCATGACCAAGGAAGGACCGAATGTCTCGAACTGATTTGGGTTCAGGAAGTGATTGGATCACCTAAATTTTGGCTGGATCAACTTGGATACCCTCTTGAGAAATTATGTGCCCTAGAACAATCCCATTTGAAACCATAAAGTGACATTTTTCAAAATTCAGCACAAGGTTGCACTTGACACACTTTTGAAGGACCAAAGAGAGTGAATGTAAGCAAGATTCAAATGACTCGCCATAAATGGTAAAGTCATCCATGAATACCTCCATGCAATTCTCAATGAATTCAGAAAAGATACTCATCATACACCGCTGGAATGTTGCAGGAGCATTACAAAGGCCAAAAGGCATTCGCCGATAGGCATAGGTTCCAAAGGGGCAAGTGAATGTGGTCTTTTCTTGGTCTTGAGGTGCGATTGGAATTTGGAAGTAGCCAGTGTAACCATCAAGAAAGCAATAGTGTGACTTTCCGGCCAATCTCTCAAGCATTTGGTCAAGGAAAGGAAGTGGGTAGTGATCTTTTCATGTTTCAGCATTCAATTTGCGATAATCGGTGCACACACGCCATTTGTTTTTCACTCGAGTTGTGACCACTTCTCCATGTTCATTTGTGAAAACTGTTATCCCACCCTTCTTAGTAACGACTTGAATTGGACTAACCCATTCACTATCAGAAATTGGGTAGATAATACCAGCTTGAAGAAGCTTGGTAATCTCTTCCCTAACTACCTCAAGTATGAGTGGATTGAGTCTTCTTTGAGGTTGCCTAATTGGTTTGGATGATTCCTCTAGATGGATGTGATGCATGCAAAAGGCAGGGTTGATTCCTGGAATATCCTCTAGGGTACAACCTAAGGCATTTTTTTTTCCTCTAACACTTGAACAAGTTGGGACTCCTCAGTTTCAGAAAGTGAAGCAGAGATAATGACAGGGTAGGAGGGATCATGGAAAAGGAATGCATACTTGAGGTGTGAAGGAAGTGGTTTTAGATCAGTTTCAGCCTTGATTGGAGAGCTAGACAAGTTAGGAGTAGGAGAAGGGATTCTAGATGGGTTTGGATCATTTTCCTCAACACTGTCCAAGGTGGAGCAGTAGAGATCAGAGTTGATGTGGGATTCAAGAGAGTTTTCAAGTTCCTCTAGATTGATGGATTCTATGAATGAGAGGTCCACATCAACATCACCATTTATGACTTTGTTAATCATGGTGCAGATTTCACAAGATCCTTTATCATTAGAACATGAAGAACATGGTGGATTTGGGTTCGATTGAATCTTAGAAGTGTCCTCAAAAGCATGGATTGAGAATGCAGAGTGATCCTCGGATGGGTATCACATGGCTTGGAAAATGTTGAACGTGACCAGTTGGTCACCGAATTCCATAGATAAGATGCCTGAGTGGACATAAATCTTGGTTCTCGCAGTCATGAGGAATGGTCTTCCTATAATTAGGGGAGATCGAGAAGAGGTCGTCTCACCTTCCATGTCAAGGACATAGAAATCAGCTGGGAAGATAAGATCATTGACCCGAACAAGAACATCCTCAATTATCCCCTCAGGACTGGCAGTGCTTCGATTGGCTAATTGAATGACAATACCCGTTGGGTGCAAGGGACCTAGACCAAGGTTGGAGAAAATGGATTTGGGCATGACATTAATTGAGGCTCCTAGGTCTATGAGTGCATCATCAAAGTTGGAACTCTTTATTTGACATGGAACCGTGAAGGTCCCTGGATCATTGCACTTCATGGGAATGGACTGTTGAGTTGAAACATTTTCAATGTTCCTAAGTTGCCTCTTATGGGTGCACAATTCCTTAAGAAACTTGGCATACTTAGGGATTTGTTTGATGGCATCTAAGAGGTGGATGTTCACTTCAACACGTCTAAACATGTCAAGCATTTCAGGATCAGGTTCAAAGGACTTCTTAGGCTTGGAGATGGCTTGAGGAAAAGGAATTGGGATCCTAAGTGGAATGAAAGAAGGTGAAGGAGTGGATTCAAGTTCCTTTTCCAGCTTTTTGTTCTTTTCATTTTCTAGATCAACATCGAAAGGGGGGTTTGAGGATTTATCTTGAGGCATAGCAAGTTGCTTTCCTGATCTAAGTGCACTTGCACTTACATTACCCTTGGGGTTGGGTAATGGTTGAGCTGGGAGTTGGGATGAATTGGATGGTTGTTGCTGGCTAAGGTGGGATGCAAGTTGACCTATTTGGGTTTCAATGTTCTTTAGGATAGAACGGGTGAAGGAAGCAAGATCCTCTACAGCACTTTCCCATGGTTGTTTAGAAGAAGAGGCATGTCCCAAATTGGGTTGGCCTTGATTTTGGTTCTTGGGAAAGTGATTGTATTGGGTGGGGAATTGGGAAGGCTCGTTAGGATAGTGGAATCCAGGAGGAGGATTGTTCCTTTGAGGTTGAGGAACAAAAGGATAAGGTTGATGGAAGTTACCACCACCTTGACCATATTGGAATTGGTTTGGGTTTTGAGGAGGGAATTGAGGAGGATGAGAAATGGGATTACCATACCTCAGAGGTGGGTTAAACGTAGAAGAGAAGGGCTCAGAGTGGGGTTGGTTGAAGTTTCTAACAAACTGACCTGATTGTTGAGGGTTGAAGTTTCGCTGAGCATATGCCGCATTGAGCTCCATTGGACTAGATGAATCAGATGGATCATCTTGAAGTTGTGGACATGTGTCAGTCGAATGAGATGGAGAGTTGCAGATTCCACAATTCTTGATAGGTCCAGGGAATAGTGACTGTGGAGAAGATGAGGTTGGGGCTTTGGTATCCACCGCTAGTTGACGCACAAGACCTGTAAGTTCACTCATCCACTCAGTCATCTTGTTGGGCTCCATGGATTGATTATCATGGGCTTGTTTCACTTGAGCATGTGCTCGAGTATGGAATTGCTGCGTGTTTGCAGTCATGTTGCTTATGAGTTCTCTTGCAGCTGCAGGAGTTTTATCAACAAGAGCACCGCCACTTGCGGCATCAATGAGAGTTCGCTCCATAGCCAATAACCCCTCATAGAAGTATTGGATCAGGAGTTGGTCAGGGATTTGATGGTGTGGACAAGTTGCCACAAGCTTTTTGAACCTCTCCCAATACTCATGGAGTGATTCATTAGGGAATTGACGGATGCCGCTTATTTCCTTTCGGATAGAAGCTGTTCGGGAAGAGGGATAGAACTTCTCAAGGAAAAGTCTCTTCATGTCAACCCATGAGTTTATGGAACCAGGTGGGAGGTAGTAGAGCCAAGACTTGGCAGAATCCACTAGGGAAAAGTGGAAAGCTCTAAGATTGATTTGTTCTTCAGAAACCCCTTGAGGTTTCATGGTTGACCAGACCACTTGGAACTCTTTGAGGTGAAGATGAGGATCCTCACCAGCTAGACCATGGAAATGTGGAAAAAGATTAATCAAACCCGACTTGAGTTCGAAGTCAGCCTCTATGTTTGGATATTGAATACCAAGAGGTTGGTAATTCATATCAGGGGCAGCAAGTTCTTTCAATGTTTGTTCCTTAGGATTGGCCATATCTAATTCAATTGGTTGAATGAGGAATGGTTCTTGAATTATTTGAGTATCTCTTATGTTCCTCCTAAGATGGCGAAGTGTTCGATCAATTTCAGGGTCAAACAAATCCGATGGATTGTTTGGAAGGCTACGGGGCATTCAGAGAGATTTTGGAAGAAAGAGGAAGACGAGTTTTTCTTTGTATTTTTTCAGTTTATGATTTTTAAGAGGAAGACGGGTTTTTCTTTGTGTTTTGTTTTCAATTTTTTTAAACTTTTGTATTTTTTTTGGGTTTTTTACAATAACCAGAAACTAATGACTACTTAAAGCACCATCCCCAGCAACGGCGCCATTTGAAACGCACGGCCGATTGTCGCCTATCGACCGGTCAAAGTTTTGGTGCTCTGCTAATCTGTATAGCAGCACTCGGGTCGAATCCTCGGTGATGGTACTTCGTAATAGTCGATTGTTTTTAGTTGATTGTGTTTTGATTAGGGGGTTTGTTTGCAGAGCTTAATTGAAATGATTTATGGATGATGTTTGATTTAACAAATTGATAAATATTGGAGTGAGTTCATCATTGGGTAGTTAAGCATGTGATATCCTTGAGCCTTACTTTGTATTGCATTAAATTAACACCCATGTCATAAGTTGATGTTGATTGGAATTCCTAAGCGTGAAGGCTTTAATCCAAGCCTTAACTTAACTTAGGGTTCTAATCTCAATCAAAACCTATTTATGGTAGTGTATTTATGGTTCCAATAATCCATGGAAACCACTTGTTAAACAAAACATATCATTAATCCATGACATATTAAGTTTAACATACACAATATTAATTTAAAGAATACCCATCGAGCAAAACTCTCAATCAATTAACATACCCAAATTATAACTCACCCCAATGAGAGATTTACTCAGCCATTTGGATGTTTAATAATCTGGTAGTATATGTTTATGGTGATGAATTATAAAGAGAAGAAAAAGAAAGGGACAAGATAAGAGTAGTGTGCCGAACACACACACGAAATAATTTAAGAATCAAAAATGGAATTTCGATTGAATGAGTAAGCTTAAGAAGGGAAGTGGATTGAACTGAATTTAAACTATTTTAAAAACATTAATATTAAAATACAGAAGGTGGAATAGAATAAGAGATATTGAAGAAGTAACTTGCATTAAAACAGAATTACAAAGAAAGAGAATTACAAGATTACAAAAATGAAGAACACAAAAGTAAGTGAAAAGAAAGAGATGAGGAAAGGTCTCTAAAGTGAAAAATTGAGTTTGGCAGGACCTCCCAAGCCTTTGTCAAAGCTTTGGTCGTTCCAATATGATCTCCTCTCTTCTGAAATACCAACCCCTCTCAAGGAGAGAAGGGGAGAGTATTTATAGCCCAAGGAGTGGACTGTTTACATTTCCAATCTGTCTTTCCGCTTGCATCGCCGATTTCGCAATTCAGACAGCCGAATCTTCACATATCTTCTTCTTAAAAGTTGTAGGTAATAATGTTGGCCGACTACTCTCAAAATTTTGAGTCATTTGGACATAAGGATAAAAAGTTATGGTCGGTGAAATAAACAAACATAAACTGTCCATTTCAATCCAGTCTTTTTGAAGTCTATAATGTGAAAGGGTTTTTGAATATTAAGATGCCTTCAAATCCGAATGGTTTCTTCAACAAAGTAGGCCGCCTACATCCCCTCTTTCACACTGAAAAATCTCAGCTCGCTTGGATGATTACATCAGGAGATATGTCATGCATACGATACTGATTTTCATTCTAGGACAGAATGGTGGGCTGGACTTCAAAGATTCATTTGGGACCCTTGTACTTGGATTTGGGCCATGAAATTTTTATCCAAGATGAAATGTAGTGTCCCCCGAATTATGGTGGAGAGTTAAGGTTTTTGAACTTCTATATTGAGCCCAGTAAATCAATCTTCATGAATAGTCCAGTTTCTTCACAGATTCTTTGGTCTTGTTTGTGAGGACCATATGACCCTTCAAATGGCAGAATTGGATCATGGTTCCTTCTAATGAAATGTTTTATATTTAAAGGAGAATCCTAAAAAACAAGAACCACATAATTTGGATCAGTATAGTGATAGTTATAATTAAAACATTAAACTGACTCAATTTGACTACTTCTAAAAATGCTCAAATATTATACTTAATATTAAAACATTAATATTTCACAAAAATTATGCACATTTCATATAAAATAAGTAAAGGGGGAATATAATATGTCATGAAAATATTAATAACATCAATCATTAAATTTAATCTTATACATATCCATTGGGTTCTCTCTATGGTTTTCTCATCCAAGCATCCAATGGTTAGCTAAACCATTACACTAATACAAAATTTAATGAATGCCTATCTTCATAAATAAAAAATTACTAACTTTTTCAGAATTCCTACAATATTAAAGAAATATGTTACTAAATACTATACTAGTCTAGTTTGTTTGAAATCATGAAAGCATAAACCCTTGTACATAAAAAAGATATATATTCTCTCACTGGGTTTTTCTTTACTAACTACCTTCTTAGGCACATCAAACATAACTCACATCTTTATAAATAGGGGTAAGGAATCATAAAAATGGTTGACCTCAGATGCTCTGTAATGAAACCAAAGGAAGATAGGTAAGTATAATCATGAGAATAACTATATCATAACATGACCATATAAATAAAAGATCATACTCTATATATCAAAGATTGTAAACATGAATCATGGAATAATTCATTGTAGTTCCTAATAAAAAAATCATAAGGATATATAGTACTTAATCCTAAGATGAATAAAATATGAATTATAAATTGAATTGTGGAAAATATATAATAATTTATAATGGTTTCCATATTTTTCAAGTTATTTCTTCTGATTCCATCTCAGTGTACATTTTCCTTTACTGAACGGGGTTCAAACCCCATATGATCCCTCTAATACATAAATTTGTTCACACATCATTCCAACACTTAAATACTAAACCGAGTTCACATCATATTCTATCCCTATAATACTAAACTATGTTAATTTTTTATTTTACCAATTTATATCCCAACAAATATTAATCATTACACAATTAATATGAGGTAGATAGAGGTCCATCCCATCTCATAATTAAAACATACATATGTGTGATAAATGATCATAAATAATCATATTATAACCCCTGAAATGAAATGGGTATTATAAACATGTAATCATGAAATAACTGATAAATGAAATATAGTTTTAATAATCATTTAATTATAAACATAAACTGTGAAAAATAGATGTTTTTAAAATCATACAACCCGTGAATGTGAAATCGGTCTCATAAACATCATTACATCAAATCAAATCTCATTTAGAGGAAGAATATGAATGTAATGAATGATTAATTTTCCAATAAATTTATTTGTAAAATAATAATACATTATCATATATGGTAAATAATTTTTCAATATCATTTAAAAAACAAATTGGTGTAAAATATCCTTTCTTCATTGAAAAATTATTTTTAAAACATTAATCCTATAGAAAATAGTTTTTAATGAAAATATAATTTAAAAATATAAATGATGTAGTAAAAGATTAATAAAATAAAATAAATTATACTTGAATATAATCACAATCTATCATTTGAAAAAAAAATTAAAAGATTTTTTAAATAATCGTTTTCAACAAAAAACAGATTTCTTAAAGAATGCAGAAATACAGTCATATTTTTCATAAACAATTTTCTTCATTATTTTAAGTAATAATTAGTGGGAAATGGTATTAATACATAGAAATATATTTAATAATAATATAATAAAAAATATTATGTGTTTTCTTGATATATATATCATTATATTTCATTCAAATAAGTATATTCATTAACAATCTCGAAAAAGGATGAGATTTTTTCCTAAAACTCATATAACATTGTAACATGTGGTTATAGTCTACAGGTAGGAAATGGAAATTACATGAATATTAAAATATCATAAAAATAATTATTTTTATGATATATGAAGTAAAATTTAAGTATAAACACATTAAATATTACATTAGGTTAATAAGAAAATAGGTGTGTCAAAGAAGGAAAATTAAGACAAAACTATTTTACTAATTTGGAATCATTCAAATAATAAACTATAAGAAATAATTATAATAAAATATTCATGTAAATAACAGAAACTTTATGTATAATAATACTATAATTCACACATTGGAAGTATACACACCACCAAAAAGAAAGTAGATGGGGAAACATCATGCATCACACAAAAATAAAAAGTGAGATGAAATCCCCTTACCTTATGGCTTAACTCTCTTGGTACTCATACAATATTCCTATATAATAAATGTATGTTTATTATAAATATTTTAAATAATAATTATTATATATATAAAAAATATATTGTTTTAAAAATACATTATATATAACTGTTTGTTGATAATCATATGTTAAGGTTTTACTTCATGTAATATTCGCTTTGATCTTCACATATGTCTTAATTTGTTATAGCTTAGGTACTTATACTCATAAAATTATTTACATATATTAAAACATAATATAACCGTCCTTTATATATATTATATTTTTATTATAATAATATATAGAATATATATGTATTAAATGGAATTAAGAATTCATGTAGATGATAAGTCATACATATTAATGAATATATTTCTATCCTTATTTTTACATGAATATAGAAGGATATATTTTTAATATGATTAAATTAGTATTTTAGGTTCTTTATGAAAAAATTGAAATAATGAAATTATTTTGTTCTTGATATTGTAATTTTTAATTCTAAACTTAGAATAGTGAGGTTAGTATTGATCCAGATTATAGTTGTTCCTGATTAGCTCTACAATTCATTGGGTAATGATAATATTCAAATGAAAAAAATATGGAAATTGACCTTATAGGATCTATAATGGAATTAGCTAGACCATAGTAATTTTCTACCAAGGATAATATTGAAATATTTAATGTTATCAGTAAGATTCTACATGAAACATAATTCTTAATTTTTAAGTGTTTTTTGGAAATATATTGATTTCACAAGGTAAGTAAAGGTTATAAATGATCATTTTGGTATTGTATTTTTTTCATGGAATCTTTTATTATGTTCTCATATAACTCAGGTCTCCATAATAATATTCACTTTTGAAAATGTATTGCAAATGTTTTCTTTAAGGAAATATTTATTACATTATTTTTTCCTTTTATTTATGCACTGAATGTATTATT
This sequence comes from Viscum album, assembly GCA_963277665.1. Classification (NCBI taxonomy): domain Eukaryota; kingdom Viridiplantae; phylum Streptophyta; class Magnoliopsida; order Santalales; family Viscaceae; genus Viscum; species Viscum album. The sequence continues at coordinate 555,268,995 of OY728146.1, forward strand.
TTGAAAACAGTAAAAAATTTATCAATTTTCCATATTTTATGTTGTAATTAAAGTTTATACTATTTTTCTATAACTTAAAATGATTATTTATAATTATCATATTTTTTTAAAATATTTTCCAATGTATAAAATGGTGTGTCTAAAATATATAATGTTCAAATATATATCTTATAAATTGTCTGAATAGAAGTATAAGTCTCTCAATTGAATGTGGGGGTGAAAATAAAAACCCTTTAAAAAAATTTTTACTATAGAATGTTCTACCAATTTTTACATATTTATTTTCTTTTTTATCTAGAACTATATTCTTAAATTAACACATGAAGAATATAATTTGAATTTATTCTATAAATTCTAGAATAATGCATTGATTATGTCACTTTCCATTTTAAGGAGTATGATATATATATATATACATATGTGTATAAATATATATCTATATAATGAGGCCAAAATAATGAAAATTTAGTTTTGTTATAGAAACATTGGTTTTTAAAAATCTTATAAATGGATTTTATATTGTAAATAATAATTCCATTATTTCACTTATTTACATTATTTTCCATGTCATTTCAAATATTTTTAAATTATTAAATAATCATGTTGTGGTATTTTTTAGAATTATTTTATATATTGGTTATTTTAAATTTTATTGAAATATTTGATAAAATAATTGGTTTATTGTGTTATCTATTACATTGTTTAATTATTTGGTTTTGGTAGGTTAATAGAACGAACATTTTCTTAATGAATCATGAAATGTTCAAAATGTGATAACATCATTGGAACCAAATATTGAATGTTGGAAAACTAGTTTTATGTATCAATTTTTTAATATTTCCCATAACTAAAAAAATAAAAACTACAAATATGATTTAGTGTTGTGTTGGGGTGATGCCACAATACAAAGTACTGTCATGTATTCCTTATTGGTTAGATTGAATGTTATATTATATTATATGATTCAACATAACACTAGGTTAAATCAGGAACTCTATAGAGTATTATGTATAAACACATATATTTCATATTATCTCACTTCTTTATATGAGAACCCAGGGTGCCTACTAAAATAATATGATGTAGGGAACTCCATTGTATATATATATATATTGAAATTTAATATTTTTTTATATTTTATTTCTCTAAAAATATGTTCAATATTCATTATTTTCATTGATTCAAGTGATATGTTTTGATGAAATTTATTTAAATTGTTTTTGAAGTTTTTTTTGCAAGAAATTTGAAATTTTTCCCCAATGTTGGTTTTAAGATGTCTGCTTCAAATTTTTAATTTTGAAAATGAGGCATAGTGTGGGTTATTTATTCATGTAACTATTTATTTTTTCCAAAATAATTTTATGATTCATAAATAATAATTAATGTTATAATTCTTTTATGACGGTATGATTGAAATATCATTTTTATTCTAGAAATAATATGGTTCTTCAGTTAAAGGGTGATCATGGGAGGAGGTGGGTGGTGGAATACTCCAATTTTTTATCATTTTATTATATAATTATATATTTGTTTATTTTTATTATTTATCTCTGAATTTATCACAGTTAATATATGGTTCGATAGTGGATGGTGACTCATAGATCCAAAGTGTGGGATTTTGGTCATTTGTCATTACATAGATTTTATATACATTTATCCAAATCGATCATCCCTACATTATAATCCATAATGTGTGGAACAATAGATTAATGATGTTATAAATGTTGATGATAAATACTATTATATGTGAGGGAGGGTAATATGAGAAAAATTATCTAGATAATTTATATTTTAGTATTTATTTTTATTCCTAATCATATGAAATTATATCAAAATTAAACTTATATATGGGTTTTAGAAAATTTAATAGAATTAAACTACTTGTTTTTTTTATTTTATGGGTTAAATATTTCCCATTATCTCTTATTCGATCAACTTAAGAGTTCTCATTTTTAATATGTAATATTGAATTTACCTCAAGAATGCCACTAAATGGATTGGGTGTCTGATGGAGTGATATGTAAAGACCTGAAAAATTCAAGGAAATTTTTTTCTTAAATTTCTCTGGATTTTTACAAAAACGCAGTTTCTGACGGCACCTGATTCCGAGGCCCGGTATGCCCGGAATCATATTCCGAAGTTTGGCACGGGTACGTTCAGTGAACGGACGAGAGAGTTTTTCTATCTTTTAAACCAGTGCTCGGAATCGAATTCAGAGGGCACCGATGGAATCAAAGTGCTAGTATTTTCTTAGAAACACTTCTTCCGGAGTTGCGTTTGCTCGGGTGTGGTTTTTAATTTTTGGGCTTAAAGTTAAGAAATAAAATAATTTGTACGACAAATTTTATTTTATTTCACTTAAGCCACTTGGAAGACACTTGAAGCCACTTAAAGCTACTTAAGCGGAGTTGATACAGATAGGGTGCTATCCAAAAATATTCTACCCCCTTGGTAGGATATTTGTGAGGTGGGGCCCCAACAAGCCCCACCGTTTGTTTTCCGCTAAGTAACGCACCCGCTAAAACCTGTCATTATGAACGTCAACTGACGCGTTTTCTTAATTTCTTAACGCACCAATTAATTGGGCAGTTTTCATCGTCGAATTAATTATATGAATTAATCTATTCGTTTCTTAACCTGTTTGAAATCCGTTGGTGTAATAATAAAATAATACCAACGCACGACTTATGGAAAAATGTTCGTTTGGAGGATTTGAAAGAAACCAAGAGTTCTTCATCCTCCATTGCGAAGAATGTGAAGAATGCGAAGAACGCGAAGAATGACGAGCCCTCGGAAATCGACAACGCGATGCCATGTTCCGCGCCGCCGGCAATTATTCTTCCACGACGTTCTTCCGCGACAATCCAACCTCGTGACAACCTTCGATCGACAGGGACAAGGTAGGGGCTTGCGCTCTTTTTTTTAATTTACTTTGTGGATTAAAACAAGAATATGGATTTAATTATTATTAATTTAATCTGTTGTTTCTTGGTCCTCGGAGTTCGTCGACGCAACGCCAGATACCGTGATGATGCGATGATCCCCTCCTTACGCGAAGAAAGCGCGTGCGACGACTTGACAAGGTAGGGGTTTGTTTAGAAATAATTTATTTTCCCGTGATAGTTTCTTTTAAAATAAAGAACCAGGTTTCATAAGAACAATTTTAATTTATTAAAAATGTTGTTTGATATGTTGATTATTATTCCCGATTTTTATCGCCTAACGCGGAGGGTGTGGGCCAAACGAACATGGCCCGACAACCCTCCACAGTCATTCGTTGTTGTGCGGATTTGCCGGGCGACGAAAAAACATAAAGCAAGGGCGATTTGATGTTTCTGCAGTGAAGAACGGGACCCGGGAGGAGCAGCAGCATAGACGAGAAGGAAAACTAACCAACGAAGTAACTCTGAGGGCCCGTGGAAGCCTCCGGCGGCGCCCCGGCGCGCCGCCGGACAGGGCCGCCGTGGCTTCAGCCGCGGCGACGGCGGCCAGCGGACCCGCGACCGCGCGGGTCCAGCTCACATGCACGGGACGCGGCAAAAGCCGCGTCCATTGACTCCAGCGCGGCCCCACGTGGGCCGCAGCTACTTCCCCCCACGGGGGCAGCACCACCCCGCGGCTGCCTCGCTCGGCCGAGCCGAGCCAGGCCGGCCCGACCGTCTGGGTCGCGCCGAACCGGGTCCGACCCGGACCCAGGTCGGGTCGCCCCGGTTCGGGCTGACCCCGGGGGGGGGGGGGGGGTTGGGCTGGGTCGGTCCGGGCCCAGACCCCCCGTCTTCGGACCGTTTTTGGTCGTTTGCTCATAACATGAGCTACGGGCCTCCGAACGACACGCCGTCAGCGGAAACATGATCCTTGGATCGAGTCAATCGTTTCGGTATTTCACACTCATGGTTTCAGAATACTTTGGGTTCAGCCGGGTTGGTTCGTACACGAAACCAACCGGGCCCTCGGAGTGGAAACGCTCATATCTTGAGCTTTGGATGTCCGATTGACGTGCCGTCGACTTTGTTTATATCCTCTAAGTGAGATGGATATTTTGGATCACTCCACCTGAGGTTTGGACAAAGGTGGTGTATGGTCGGGTTGGTTTTTCTTTAAAAACCAACCGGGCCCCTGCAACGAAAAAGCCAATATCTCTCAGACCGGGCGTCCGATTGACGCGCCATCTGTGACGTTGAGTTCCTGCTGTCGATACAGAACTTTTGGATACATCAACACTGGACTTTGTGTCAGTTGATGTATCAGCCTCTCAGATCATGGAGTGGACCCTTCCGAATGAGATTGCTGTGTGCGGGAACCCGAGTGCTGGCTGCAACTTGAACGACGACGACTGTGGAGAGATCCTCAGTGAACTGCGACGACGACTGTGCAGAGATCCTCAGTGGACTCCGACGATGATTGTGCAGAGATCCTCAGTGGACTGCAACGACTACTGCACTCAGCGATCCTACGTGGATCAGTGCTATAGATCCTGTGTGGATCTGATCCTGTGTTGGTCAGCTCTCAGCGGTTCTTTGTGAGCCAGTGCATACATGTCCTGTGTGGGCCTGATCCTATGTGGGTCTTTGCGGGGGTTATTATCTATCGATCCTTTGTGGGTCCGACGACTTAGATGGATCAGTGATCATATTTATCGTCATAATAAGAAGTATACATGTGTGAGCTAAATCCTGTGTTACTCTCCTTTGTGGATTGTGTTGAACTGTCCTGTGTGGATTTACTGTTTACTCTCCTTTTGGGATTGCGTTGTGCTATCTTGTGTGGATTTACGTTTTTCTTTCCTGTGTGGACTGGGTTGTGCTTGGGCTCGGATGTTGGGGTCGAACGAGAATTGATGACTTAGGTATACATATGGGCATATAGCTAAGCAGTTTTAGTTGTTACTTCGTGATTGTATCGTTCCTTTGTGGTTTATCCATTGTGGATTTCGGGAGACCTTCGGGGGTCTTAGGGTCCCTACTGAGTTGCTTATACTCACCCATGCACGGGCTATGCTCGCACTTCTTGTGTTGGTTGCAGACGACGGATAGCACTGATCGTGGTGGAGGCTTGCAGAGCAGGACGGTACCAGGAGGTGGACCACTGGGCGGGACGTACTCGGAGCGGATGGCTTGACCGAGGAGCTGTGGAGGCTATCTGTGCTCACCCTTCAGGTGGGACTTCCAGAGGACGGGTCGATGCTATGGCTTTTCTTTTCAGTTTCTGTTTTTCCCTTCAGTTGTACTTTAAAGTTGGGCTTGTATTTCAGGCCCCTTTTTACTTTCATCATAGCTTGTTACAGTTTTTACTTAGTGTTTACTTTTCTGCTTTCTTACTCTGTGGTGGTTGTTTACTTTACAAAGGAAATGCCTTCCCTGTTTATCGGGATTTACACCTTGGTGCTAGTCGCCAGCACCTGGCCTATGGAAGGAGGGCTTGTGGTAGTCACGGCACGGGCCCCGAGGACGGGTCGTGACAAATTGACATCAGAGGGGTCAGTTCTACTACAGACTCTGATCTTTCTTCTATGTAAAGAAATAGTGTTTAGCGTATTGGGTGTGGTTATCAGTCCATAGAGTCCAGTTTTGGTGCGGTGGCCGACGTATCCGTACACCAGGACCCTGACTTCTGATTTCCGACATAATGGATTAAAACATTGATTGCATGTGTGTTTCAAATTTTCTTTGTGATTACTTTGTATCAGCTCACCAGGTATACTATTCGAACCATGGTGCACTTGTTTCCTTTTCAGGATGGCCCCACGACGGTAGCAAGCTATGGTTCCGAGAGTGGTATGTGACGACAGCCCGCCGAGCGACGAGGCTTTGGTACATGGCCCCTTGACAGCAGAGGCACCGACGCTACCTCTACCCGCCGAGCCACTGATGCATCCAGCACCAGCCTCTGACGATGCACGTTGCCTCAGTGCACTGCATGATTTCCAGTGCCAGCGACCGCCCAGCTTCCGCGGGGAGACGGACCCCCAGGCATCCGAGGACTGGCTGGAGGCAGTCATATGAGTTTTCAGGCTAGTGAGGACACCAGCAGACCTCATGGTGATCCTTGCGGCGAGCCTACTGCACGCAGCAGCGGGCCGATGGTGGAGATTGATGCTCCAGGTGCACGACGAGGCATCACTCCTCTGAACGGTCTTTGAGAGCCTCTTCCTCTCAGAGTTCGTCCTGGCCACCATCTGTGTGGTGCGCATTCAAGAGCTTCTTCAGCTGCGGCAGGGCAGCTTGACAGTCACCCAGTACGCGACGAGGTTTACCGATCTTTCTCGAAACTCGACCGACATGGTACGGGACCCATTATTCCGGGCCCTAACCATTGAGCAGGGATTGAGACACGAGATCAGGGCATCGCTGATCTCTCTCAGCATCCCGACCCAGGTAGGAGTACTGGAGCGAGCCCTTCTGATCGAGATCTTTCTGGCTGAGACCAGAGTGAGACCTACCACATGGTGGCAGGTTGAGGAGTCTTCAGCAGCAGGTAGCCGACGAATGACTCATGGGTCTAGGTAGACCAGACCTTCCGGTAGACAACCTTAGGACACTGGCTCAGCAATGCGGGGCACACACTGCGGAGCCAGTATTTCGTGAGGCAGGCAGTGCTACGCATGCTGTGGGTAGGGCCACATGGCTAGTGACTGCCCAACCCGCCATACCGAGGAGCAGTAGATGGTGGAGGGGACACCCAGGCAGAGGCAGAGGGTCGGCAGTGGCGGTCCGTAGGGAGGAGCCGGACGAGGCAAAGGAGCTGGCCGAGCAGCAGGTGGTGGGCGACAGTTTGAGGCTCTGCTACCACCACCACCGGGAGGTCCACCCCGACCACAGGGAGCTGGCATGTAGAGATAGGTACAACTCCAGGCAGTGGAGGCCTACGACCACGGCGCGCCAGAGATGATTCGAGGTACGATCTTTGTCTATTCCACCCTTTCTACAGTTCTTATAGACACAGGAGCGAGTCACTCTTTCATAGCCACTACCCTTGTTCGGAGCTCGGAGATTCCGACAGAGCCGTTGGCTCGATCCTTACGGCTAGAGACTCCTACAGGAGCAGACTCGATGATTACGCACTGGTGCCGGCAGTGTGAGATTACTCTAGGAGGCGAGAGCTTTGGCTGAGATCTTCTTGTAGCGGCGTCGAGGCCTTACGACGTCATCTTGGGAATGGATTGGTTATCCACAGTCCATGCTCAGATTGACTGTATTAGGCGCAAGGTGTGGTGTGCAGGCACTGACGGGAGCAGGTTCCCCTTCACCGGCGAGGAGGGAGCCTTTGCAGCACATGATGGACTTCCGCAGAAGATAGGGAAACCCATTACTCATCAGTTGGATATCCTCATCCTAGGATCAGGGGATGTGCAGAGTCCTAGTTTTCCTGTAGTGGTGGATCAGTATGCAGACATCTTTCCCGACGACGTTCCAAGACTACCTCCTCGCAGAGAGGTAGACTTTTATATTGATCTGTACCACGGGACATCCCTGATATCCACTCCAGCGTATCGGATGGACCCCGCTGAGCTTTGAGAGCTACAGGTACAGTTGGAGGACTTACAGGGCAAGGGATTCATCCGACCCAGTGTTTCACCCTAGGCTTCCCCAATTTTGTTTCCCAAAAAGGCGGATGGGAGCTTGAGACTGTGTGTCGACTATCGTCTCCTGAACCAGGTGATAGTGAGGAACATGTATCCACTACCGAGGATTGATGACCTCTTTGATCAGCTCAAGGGAGCACGGTGGTTCTCGAAGATAGACCTCAGGCCAGGCTATCATCAGCTCAGAGATCGAGACGAGGATGTGCAAAAGACGACCTTCAGGTGTCGGTATGAACACTATGAGTTCTCGGTTATGCCATTTGGCCTAACCAATGCTCCAGTAGTGTTCATGAGCCTCATGAACAAGATCTTCCAGCCATTCCTCGATCGATTTGTCATGGTCTTCATCGATGACATTTTGATATACACGACGACTGAGGAAGAGCACGCCTACCACTTACATGCTGTACTAGACACACTCCGAGAGAACCAGCATTATGGAAAGCTCTCGAAGTGCCACTTATGGTTATGTGAGGTCCACTTCATGGGGAACGTCATTTTTGAGGCGGTAGTTGTAGTGGATCCCGTGAAGATCGAGGCAGTGCTAGCTTGGGAGCCACCTAGGAGCATGACGGAGGTGCGGGGTTTCCTGGGTCTAGCCGGATACTATCAGAGATTTGTGCTGGACTTCTCCAGAGTTGCGACGCCACTGTCAGCTTTGAAGAAGAATGGGAAACCCTTTTTGTGGTCAGACAGATGTCAGCAGCGCTTCCAGGAGCTGAGACAGAGATTGACCAGCGCACCTATCTTGAGGTTGCCTAAGGAGGGAGTTGGATACATAGTCTACTGCGATGCATCAGAAACCGGACTCGAATGTGTCCTGATGCAAGAGCGGGCCGTGATTGCCTATGGATCACGTCATTTGAGGCCGCATGAGCAGAACTACGCCACACATGACCTAGAGTTAGCAACAGTGGTCTTTGCTCTAAAGACGTGGCAGCTCTATCTGATGGGTGAGCGCTTTACAGTCTTTTTTAACCGCCAGAGTCTCAGGTACATCTTCTCGCAGAAAGATCTGAACCTAAGATAGCGGCGATGGATCGAGTTCTTCCAAGAATATGTCTTTGAGATAGTCTATACTCTTGGGAATGGGAACGTAGTAGTCGATGTCCTCAGTAGGTGGATGGGCATTCAGCTGCTTGAGGAGGCGACAGAGCAGCTAGCCGCTTTGCAGATATCCTTCATGGATAGAGACGGAGCAGCCTTCCTTCAGTCTCTCACAGTCTCTCCTCCACTACTATAGAGGGTCAGAGAGGCACAGCGTGGGGACGCTGACTGTGAGACGCGGCGTGCACAGATATCCTTGGGAAAGGAACCTGATTGTTTCTCCCTTGGAGTAGAGCACGACATCCTTTTCAGAGGACGTTCCTTGGTACTAGTTGCATTACGGGAGGAGGTGCTGAGAGAGTTTAACACTTCTCCTTTAGCGGTACCTCCTGGAGTGGTGAAGATGTACCAGGACCTCAGACGACTGCATTGGTGGCCGAGCATGAAGAAGGCTGTGGCAGAGTTCGTTTCCCAATGTCTCACCTACCAACAGGTGAAGGCAGAGCATCAGGTACCAACAATCTTGGTACAACCCTTGGAGGTCCCGGAGTGGAAGTGGGACGGGATATCTATGGACTTCGTGACTGGGCTTCCATGCACTTCTAGAGGTCACAACTCCATTTGGGTGATTGTAGACCGACTCACCATGTCGGCACACTTTTTACCCATCCGAGAGAAGGGCTCAGTAGAGATATTGGGACGTCTCTACGTCCATGAGATTGTACGGCTTCACAGGGTGCCATCATCTATCCTCTCCGATCGAGATGCTCTCTTTATTTCCCGGCTTTGGAAGGGGTTGTAGGAGGTGTTCGGGATGCAGCTACGTCTGAGCACCACCTTTCACCCTCAGACGGATGGTCAGACGGAGAGGACCATTCAGACCCTTGAGAACATGCTCCGCGCATGTGTCCTCGACTTTGGTCACAACTGGGAGGACCAACTACCCTTGGTAGAGTGTGCGTACAACAACAGCTACCACTCCACCATCGGGATGGCGCCATACGAGGTGTTGTACGACATACCGTGCAGATCTCCTTTGTGCTGTACAGACCCTGGGGAGTCAGCACTCGTTGCACCAGAGATGGTCCAGTCCACGACAGAGAAGGTCCAGGTCATCCAGGAGCAGATGAGTATAGCTCAGAGCCGGCAAAAGTCATATGCTGACAGGAGGTGGAGGCCACTAGAGTTCGAGGATGGCGACCACGTCTTCTTGCGTGTCTCATCTCGACGTGGATTATGGAGATTTGGCCGAGGCGGCAAGTTGTCTCCACGCTTCATCGGACCCTTCCAGGTCCTCATCAGGATCGGCGAGGTGGCATATCACCTGGCTCTACCACCTCAGTTGCACCTGGTGCATGACGTCTTCCACGTATCTCAGCTGAGGAGATACGTGCACGACCCGATGCATATCATTGACTATGGGGAGCTGGACGTGGATAATGGGGAGACTTTTGCGGAGGTCCCAATGGAGATCGAGGATCGACAGGATTGGGTCCAATGTGGATGATCGATTTCTCTTGTGCACATCAGATGGAAGCACGAGAACCTCCAGGAGAGCACTTGGGAGTGGGAGGCTCAGATTCGTGCTCAGTACCCACATTTGTTTCCCTAGTTTATGATGTATCTTTACGGAGACATAAAGACCTAAGGTGGGAGTGATGTAAAGACCCGAAAAATTCAATGAAATTTTTTTCTTAATTTTCTTTGGATTTTTACAAGAACGCAGTTTCTGACGGCACCTGATTCCGAGGCCCGGTGTGCCCGGAATCATTTTCTGAAGTTTGGATCGGGTACATTCCCTAAACGGACGAGCGGGTTTTTCTAACTTTTAAATTGGCGCTCAGAATCGAATTCCTAGGGCACCGATGGAATCGCAGTAATGGTATTTGCTTAGAAATGCTTCATCCGGAGTTTCGTTTGCTCGGGTGTGGTTTTTAATTTTTGGGCTTAAAGTTATGAAATAAAATAATTTTTACGAAAAATTTTATTTTATTTCACTTAAGCCACTTGGAAGCCACTTGAAGCCACTTAAAGCTGCTTAAGCGGAGTTTATATGGATAGGGTGCTATCCGAAAATATCCTACCCCCTTGGTAGGATATTTGTGAGGTGGGGCCCACATGATCCCAACTGTTTCTTTTCCGCTATGTAACGCACCCTCGAAAACCCGTCATTATGAAAGTCAACTGATGTGTTTTCTTAATTTCATAACGCACCTATTAATTGGGCAGTTTTCTTCGTTGAATTAATTTATTTGTTTCTTAACCTGTTTGAAATCTGTTGGGGTAATAATAAAATAAGACCAATGCACGACTTCTGGAAAACTGTTCGTTGAGAGGATTTGATATAAACCAAGAGTTCTTCATCCTCCTTCGAGAAGAACGTAAAGAATGTGAAGAACGCGAAGAACACCGAGCCCTCGAAAATCGACATCGCGATGCCAAGTTCCGCGACGCCGACGATTCTTCTTCCACGACATTCTTCTGCGACAATCCAACCCCGCGACAACCTTCGTTTGGTAGCGACAAGGTAGGGGGTTGCACTCTTTTTTCTTTAAATTTAATTTTTGGATTAAAAGAACAATATGTATTTAATTATTATTAATTAAATCTGTTGTTTCTTGGTCCTCGGAGTTCGTCGATGCAACGCCGGATACCGCGACGACGCGACGATCCCCACCTTCTGCGAAGAAAGCCCGTGCGACGACTTGACGAGTTAGGGGTTTGTTGTGAAATAATTTATTTTCCCGTGATCGTTTCTTTTAAAATAAAGAACCCAGTTTCATAAGAACAATTTTAATTTATTAAAATTGTTGTTTGATATGTTGATTATTCTTCCCGATTGTTATCGCCTAACGTGGAGGGTGTGGGCCAAACGAACACGGCCCAACAACCCTCCGTAGTTCTTCGTTGTTGTGCAGATTTGGCGGGCGACGACAAAATATAACGCAAGGGTGATTTGATGTTTCTGCAGTGAAGAACGGGACCCGGGAGGAGCATCGGTGCAGACGGGAAGGAAAACGGACCACCGGAGCAACTCCAGTGGCCCGAGGAAGCCTCTGGCAGCGCGGCTGCGCCAACGGCCGGAGGCAGCAGTGGCCCACGGAGCTGCGGCCACACGGGTCCGGATCACAGGCACGGGACGCGAAAAAAGCCACGTCCATTGACTCCAGTGCAGCCCCACGTGGGTCACGGCCCCTTCCTCCCGCAGGGGCATCGCCACCCCGCGGTTGCCTCGCTCGGCCGATTGGCTGAGCCGAGCCGGCCCGACCCTACCGGCCGGGCCGCGCCCTGGACGGACCGCTCCGCGCCGAACCGGGTTCGACCCGGGGGGGGGGGGGGTTGAGCCGGGTCGGTCCGGGCCCAGACCCCCCGTCTTCAGACCATTTTCGGTCTTTTTCTCATAACTTGAGCAACGGGCCTCCGAACGACGCGCCGTCAGCGGCAACACAATCCTTGGATCGAGGTGGTCGTTTCATTGTATCGCACTCAATGTTTCGGAATACTTTGTGTTCGGCCGGGTTGGTTCGTACACGAAACCAACCGGGCCCTCAGAGTGGAAACGCTCATATCATGAGCTCCACACGTCCAATTAATGTGTCGTCGACTTTTTTGGAATCCTCTAAATGAGGCAGATCTTTTGGATCACTCCGCCCGAGGTTTCGAGGCAGGTGGAGTATGGTCGGGTTGGTTTTGCCTTAAAAACCAACTGGGCCCCTACACGAAAAAGCCAATATCTATCAGGTCGGGCATCTGATTGATGCGCCGTGTGCGACGTTCAGTTCCTGCTGTCGATACGGAACTTTTGGATACATTAACTCTGGACTTTCTGTCAGTTGATGTATCAGCCTCACGGCTCATGGAGTGGACCCTTCCGAGCGAACTTGCTATGTGCGGGAACCGTAGTGCTGGCTGCGACTTCAATGACGACGACTGTGCAGAGATCCCCAGTGGACTGCGACGACGACTGTGCAGAGATCCTCAGTGGACTATGACGATGAATGTGCAGAGATCCTCAGTGGACTACCGTAACTTTTGCACTCAGTGATCCTACGTGGATCAGTGCTACAGATCCTGTGTGGATCTGATCCTGTGTGGGTCAGCGCTCAGCGGTTCTGTGTGAGGCAGCGCCTACAGGTCCTGTGTGGGCCCGATCCTCTGTGGGTCATTGCGGGGGTTAGTTACCTATTGATCCCGTGTGGGTCTGATCCTGTGTGGGTCATTTCGGGGGTTAGTGCCTATCGATCCTTTGTGGGCCCGCAGACTTAGATGGACCAGTGATCATCTTTATCGTCATACGAATAAATTTACCTGTGTGAGATAAATCATGTGTTACTCTCCTTTGTGGATTGTGTTGAACTGTCCTGTGTGGATTTACTGTTTAATTTCCTTTGCGGATTGTGTTGTGCTATCCTCTGTCGATTTACGTTTTTCATTCCTGTGTGGACTGGGTTGTTCTTGGGCTCGGATGTTGGGGCCGAACGGGAATTGATGACTTAGGTATATGTATGGGAATATACCTATGCAGTGTCGGTTGTTACTTCGTGATTGTATCTTTCCTTTGTGTTTTATACTTTTTGAATTTCGGGAGACCTTCGGGGGTCTCGGGGTCCCTACTGAGTAGCTTATACTCACCCCTGCACAGGCTATGCCCGCACTTCTTGTGTTGGTTGCAGACGACGAACATCGCTGATCGTGGTGGAGGCTTGTGGAGCAGGACGATACCTGGAGGTGGACCACTGGGCGGGACGTACTCGGAGCGGACGGATGGACCGAGGAGCTGTGGAGGCTATCTGTGCTCACCATTCAGGTGGGACTTCCAGAGGACGGGTCGACGCTGCGTCTTTTCTTTTCAGTTGCTGTTTTTCCTTTCAGTTGTACTTTACAGTTGGGCTTGTATTTCCAGCCCCTTTTTACTTTCAGCACAGCTTGTTACAGTTTTTACTTAGTGTATACTTTTATACATTCTTACTCTGTGGTGTTTGTTTACTTTACAAAGGCAATGCCTTCCCTATTTATCCGGATTTTACGCCTTGGTGCTAGTCGCCAGCCCTTGGCCTATGGAAGGCGGGCTTGGGGTAGTCATGGCACGGGCCCCGAGGACGGGTCGTGAAATGATGAATATGGTTGATTTATACAGTGTCTATCATAATTATATGTTTCCAACCTAACCACAATGATATTCATCTATATATTCAAGAATGTGAATCCCCAAAGGATACCATGGGCATTCTGTATTGTAGTAATCAATACAGTTGATTCATAGGTCAGGACACTGTGCAATCTGATAGTATATTATATAAATATGAAACAAAATATAATATCCATGACATTCTAATAACACAAGACACCACAAATTGATCCTTGTATCTTGACCAAGGAATCTAGTAATATTATCATTTATAGTGTTGATTTCAATATGGATAACCCCATATAATTTATATATACCATAAAGTATGAACACCAACATCATAGTAATTATATATAAGCATAATAATGATAAAAGGGGTTTTACTATGTTTTTCTATATGAAATATCCATCATAACTGATCCCATGGACCATATACAAGGAATTAATTTAGTATTAATAACATTAATTGAATCCAATATAACCACCTATGAATTAAATATCTCATCATGTGTACAATTATAATAAGAATGTTCAGATAATCATAACAAATATATCTTTAAAAACTCATAAGGTCTGGTAATATTATCAAACTCACCTCAAATAAATTAGACTAACCTCACAATAACATAATATATAATTTGCACTATAGTTACATAAAGATCACTACATTCATCCGTGTTTGAAAATGACTCCTAAAATTGTAACTAAACACTACCCACACACACTATATAATGATTTAGAATATTACTAGGCCACCATAAGGGATATCGATGGTAATAAAGTAACTCATTTTGGACTCATTATCATTGTTGGAAAATCCACCATGTATTACTAAGAAATGATGATGAAATTTTGATCTCATTTCTAAATGACATTCCACGCCCACCATATTAATCCAAAATATAAAAAAAATTATACATGGAATTCCATCCATGGTAATTATATCTCAATGTGGGAGGAAAACTCATCCCAAAAACCTATCATGAAACATATGAACCCTAGGTCTAAATACCAGTACCTCGATCTGATTCACCACTTGACCACATGAAAATATCCACAAACATCATCGGTTGCTAACTATTTGTGAGGGTATACCCTAAAACATGGGAAAAATAAATTCAATTTATCAATAGGGAAAAAAATTAAAAAATTAATATATCAATAATATAAATTATAATAATAATGAGTAACCATTTAGTATTATACATCACATAAAAATAATAATAAAACCTGAAATGATACCATTAACCAAAATAGTAAATATTTCAAGCAATGAAAGTTCCAATTGTTAATTGGAACCCCCAAATAGAGTTATACTAACAACTCCTAAATAGGTCCCAATATCATGTATAGTATCCTCAAACATTAAAATTCTCAAATCCAAACTCTTATATCTATTGTAGAGCCTTTTCCATTATCATGACCTACAAACAAGAGACTACTCTGGTACCAATGGGCATCCAAAGTAGGGTGTTAATACAACTCAGTTGAAGACCCCCAATAATTTCTACAGAAATATACAGTCTATAACAATTTTTACAGTGATATATAGATTAATAAATAGGTTATTAATAAGTGAACCTGATTCAATAATAATATTATTATTCAATTATCTACATAGGTCATTGTTTCTCACTGATACATTGGTAAATCATATCTTTTTTTGGCCTGTTTTGGAGTCTGAACCATATATCATAAGATAAAAATAATATTCCATAGAGGATTTCCATATCATTATGTTCAAATTTAGTCTTGGTAATATAGGGAATCAATCTTGGTATCATATCATGGATTATTGTAGAATCCTTTTATAGACATTATAATGTGTACTTAGATAACTATACTAGGACTGAATCAAAGGAACATGGATCATTTGTTTACCAACTAAATCATGGGTAATTAGTGGATCAGGATAGCATCAAAATCATGGGTACATAGGGCATTAATATATAACCAATTCCCCTCCATCATTTAAAAATCACTGACCTATAAATCCATGAACATTTATAAAATACCCAGCATGATAACACTTTCCATTTCAACATATCCATTTTACTCCATTCTACAAATTTAAAATCATTATCATGTATTCATTGACCATATAATTCCTTTATAGTCGTTCATCTCACATATAATTAACATTTCCAGGTTAATAAAAATAATAATTTTTTACATTTAAACATCTTAAGAACATTCATAAATATTTAAATTTAATGAACCCTCTATTTTCCCATTTTTCATTTCATAATTATCCTTTCATAAAAATTAGAAAAACCGTTAGATGGACATTAATCCTGGTCTCATAATCTTCAAAAATTTCAATGGGATTAATGTATTGTCTCAAATTTTCATAGTGTTTCAAATCATTTTTCAAATTTTAACAGTAACTCAACAATGTTGATATATATTGACACACCAAAAAAATGGTCATCATCTAAAATATTAGACAAAGCATGTAGACCATGTACCATATGGCTTTTGACAATCTTCTGTCAAATCATATACCTTGATTCAAGTTAGAATAATTAAAAACACAATGTTATTGACTATCTACTATCAAAACAATGGATCAAAATCTAGTGAAACAATATCTATTAAAATAGGGATATATTACATCCATAATGGGAGGATTCGTCTTTTTTGAAAGGGAGATAAATATGAGAGACAACAAACATTAATCAAGGAATAAAATACATATAATAGAGGACTCAATTTCATGCATAAAATAATAGATTGAATGAATAAAATATTCTAGATGTCTATGAATTCTCTATAAAAACAAAAGAAATAAACTGATTTAGTTTTATGGTGTTTATTACGAATATGAACAATATGTTTGATTATTTATAATTAAAATGTGATGGGTTTAGAAGACCTCATTCACGATTTCCCAGGTGGTAGATGTTTTTAACAAACCAGGCACACAAAATGTGTTCCAAAAGATTCTTGGTATCATAGCCTCCACTCGGTGGGAACATGTCTTTTCAATCCATGCACAGTTCAAAAATCCCACACTATACTAGGGTATATGGTATTCTATGGAACGTTCCACAGTTTTGTAAATCCATCACCAAACATGGACTACCTATGGACCCCAACAGAAAATACAAAACTAACCTGAACACAACCAATAAAAACTCCAATAAAAAGTATATTAAAAATTGTAAAAGGTACCTAAAAATGAGTACTGAATGTTAAAAAAACTGGATCTTAAAATCTCACCACATTTTAATATATAATCCTCAATCATTACTCCAAGTGAGAATGATTCATTCATGGTGATATGGTTGGTCCACTGAATCCCCATATATTTTTTCATTTCCCATGATTACCCTTGATCATGTCCATGATGCCATAATAGTAGGAGTATTGTAGTATTATTTACATAAAGAACCATTATCATTGTGATCCGTAAAAATAATCAGGTTCTACTTAAAGGACATATTAGCCATAGTCCCATCACCATCAAAATTGATCACATTATACTGGATGGGGAGATATTGTTAATTCTATTACACATGTATGACATCATTCATATCACACTAAATATGTTGAATATCAAAAAATTATTCCACTGGTCCAAACCTCTCACCAATCTCAAAAAGTATAACAATCCAAGGTACTATCTTTCCATTCATTTGAATCTACTAGTGATCTTATGTCAATGGAACAAGATGAATTATACAATCACCCACTATAAACTGACGTGGTTGAAAATATCAATAAACAAATGAATTTTTTCTTCCATTTTTTATCTATATGTTTTGAAATTGACTAGTCATATTCTGTCATCTCTTTCAAGATATTTAATACAAAAAAAACTCAATCACCCTCCTCTATCCAACATAATAGTGATATTAATGGCCTAACATAGAGATCCTCACACGGTTCCATTATAATTTTCTCTTGATAATAGTTGTTAGGGAATAACATAAAAACCACTAAGTGCTTATACCATGATCCCCCTATTGATAGGTCATATTCCTATAGTATGTCCTCAAACATAGGAATAGTATGATCTAATTGCATGTTTATCTATCAGGGGAGAGAATTAATCCGAATCACCTAGGTGCCCAAAATCATTTTCAATAGTCATCAAACACATGAAATAAAATGTGGATAATGATATGAAACTATTCTTTATGGCACCCCATGATAATAAAGTGTCTCCAAAAGATATAAGTTATCTAACCGATCAGATTTAAATGTTTTTCTGATTATATATAAATGGGAAAAATATATCAATTAGGAAATAGTGACCCATATTGAATCATTATTGAATGTATTCCTTTTATTACATAACACAATGTCTATAGTAACATCTTCATAGATATGTTATAAAATGGGGACATGTTTTAGAAGCATAATGGGACGAATATTCATGGATTTCACCTGCTGATAGGTATAGAATAATGTCACTAATAGAAATTCTGCATTTTTAAATTCTAATCTACCAATACTATATTTAAAAACTATGGTTCATATTTTTCAAACTTGTTTCCTCCTCCAAATACATTTCTAGAAACCTTAAAATAAACACTTTCTACGAAAAATTTAGCACAACGACACAATCCTGAACACAAATGATTTCATCCGAATTTATTTTTATTTCCAGAGGTGGCTCGAAAACACCCACCCTATCCCTTCGTTCCAAAAAACTACATATCCACATAATTCTATTTCATGATTCGTCTTAGGAGCGTGAGATCAAAAGATAATGAAATATGTGTCATTTTCTCTCAGTACTCTTGAACAACCATGATCATACCCACCTAAAAATTCATAATCATATACTAGTAATTATACTCATAGACTACTTATGTCACTATATATCATCATATAGTGTTTGAATCAATATTTAATTTTCCTAGTATGTCGGTCATCTCAATATTATTATGTTAAATATCGTCAACCCATATTCACTAATTGAGATTTAAATTATTATATTTTATGTAATACATTAATATTTTATGGTTAGTCTAAATAATGAATCAGTTTTTGATAATGTATCTCTGCAAGAAAATTAATTTATTAGCCGCCGATTTAAATTTCAGATGATGCGTATGATAATTCTTCTCATGATCATTAGTTTTTCATGATCTATATTCTATGAATCGGAATATATGAATAAAAAAATCATCATGTACAATCCGATAAAAATCACGGAACTTGATATACTCTTCATTAAACTCAGGTAGGAATAGAATTAAAGAACCAGTCATGTTCATCATTTACTACTATAATGTAATATTACACTGTATATTACTTTCAAATGTGATACCCTTTTCGTCAGGCCAGAAAGAGGTTCTTCCAATTAAAAAATGTACATAATGAATGTTTATTACAAAACATACAAACCTAAAAAGAGTCAAATATTAACACAATATGATGATTATCTTAAGAAATAACTACCTATTCATTTTCTAGGTCCACTATCACAAAATCCTTCAAAATTTTTTGACAAATGAAATTAACTATAACGATCTAGAAACTACATATATAAAGCTTCAAAATATATATTTATTTCCTCTCAGTGTACATAATATGATTTCAAGATGTTTTGGTTGATCATAATGTTTTTGGGAGTAGAAAAGGATTTAATTAATGAAAACAACCAAAAAATGTTCCGTGTATTGTTTTATTATTTTTTCATTATTAACATAAACACACAAAAGAAATTTTTATAATACCAACAACATCACAATTAACACATAATTTTGCATACCTACACCTGAATGTAGAATGTGGAATATAAGAAGGACTCACTCTCTACTGCTGATACCCTAACCTCAAATCAGACATGGAGAACCAAAATTAGCACAATAAATTAGTAAAACAATCATCAATATGTGGATAGGAAATTTTTTCAAAACTATCATCCTTCTTAATTTTCTATAACTGATACATGAGATCAATGATCCATTAGATATCATGGAATATTAGACTGGAAAAACCCAATGGTGATGTACACGAATGGATAAATCCATTATCTATAAATTCTACTAGATATGTATTTTACTCAATATGAATTTATTTTGTTCTTATATAAGGTAGAAAGGAATCATGTTCAGATCCAAGAACAAGATCAATCGCAAACGTAACATCTCTCTTAGGTGGTATCCCAGATAAATCTTCAAGAAAAACATCATATAACTTCTACAGTACATGTTGATAAAAAAATGTGATTCACACACCCCAATTCAAAATAATGTATCTCAAACTGGGTGGTGATCTCCACTAGTTATTGATGATTTATTCTTACATATCCTATCTAGATCTCTCATTCACCATGATGAAAATATTTTTCACCCTTAAGAGGTGGGAAGGTTACACTCATACTATAACAATCAATGAATTCATAGAACGATACAATACATTTCAAACATAAATCTAGTCAAGAACAAAAATTTCAAGAATTTACATATCCCATAAGAAATGACACTCAACAATATTGAGGGAACACCCCTTTATGAGATATATTTATTTCGATCATTCACCAAACAAGGTGTTGATTACCATAACCCCACAGAAAGACCACACCATCATACCCAATCCTTCCACATTTTAATAAAATATAAGATAATGTAAATTTTTTTATCAAATAAATAACTAGTATGTGTAGGATCTATAAAAACTATACATCTGATTGTCGACAACTAAGTCATGCTGTAAATAAGTGTATGTTGGACTGTATAAAAATAAAATATCCCTCTCCAAGGTGATCCATTATGAGTCCCATATGCCACTACAATCAAATTATATTGGACCTGTTTCCTAAATATACAATTCATAATTCCCAAAATTACGCTGCACATAGATCACTCATTTCCCAACTGAAATGTGTTATAAGACACCCTTCTAATTTTCCTAGCCTATTCTGGTCCTCCATCACTTATCATCCATTTAGGGTACCTACAAAACCCTATAAATTTATCACCCTACCACATAGTAATCAATCCAATAATGGTTAGGAACATTGGTGATGAATTTTACCCATCATAATGCATTGATGTAAAAACACCTGATCACATCCCTATATAACTGATCATCTCCCCTGGATACTCTATAAATAACCTCTCCTGTGAATGTTCTCATAATGACTATTCCTACCATTGTAATCCTTAAGTCATGGTTTTCTATATGACATCTCTTATCTGTTACATGAAACCGTTTTTAGTTTCCCCTCACAAACAAGATCCAAATTCATTTCCTCAAAAAATTCTTTAGTTATAATATATTTACCTAGGTTATAATTTCAAAATGTATTTTTTCCAAAAATCATATTGTCACACCAACCTCATCACTTACCAACACTTGGAAATATTATTGTGTGTAAGTGAATCGACCATCATATTTCATCACTAACATGTTTCCCTAGGTAAACTATAAAAACTATGCTTCCTTCACATATCTTGGGGTCTATAGATATATGTGTTCTAGTAGAATATTATGGAATTCCACCCACACGGTTCCCAAAAACTAGTCCCACATGCCTGATTATCCCACTAGAACATCACTAGTACTCATAAAATATAGTTTTTTAATCTTAAAATTTTTTCTATAGGGGTATCTACAAGATCCTATATTTTATTGATATACACAATATGGAATGAAGCTACCTATGCTCCACCCTCTCTAGTGAACGAGGGATGGTGTAGAAAATTAAACTCCCCGGTCAGATAAGACATTTTATGGATAGGACATCTTTGGTCCCCTTCCATGAACAATATAATGTATAAAACGTTTTCATGGAAAATATTATCCCACCATCAAAGTGAACACTCATTTACTTTTATAACATAGTTGGAGGCACATTTCTAATAATGACCTCCTATAACCCTATTAAAAACTTCTACATGGAGTAATTTAGCTACATTAAAAAGCACATGTCTTAGAGAACATAAAACATAATTAAAATATTTTCACATGGGTGATACACGTAAAACCCCAAAAAATCATCCAACATAAATTGTTCCATTTTAGAAACTACTACACCTTTACTAATTTCAATCTCCCCTTACATAAGACACGAATAACCATGGATAAAAAACTATTTTCATTCATAATTTATCAATTATACAACTATTTTTTTAAAAAAATTTGTAATTATTAAATTTCAATATATTTTAATAATTATAAATTCATTACTATAAACCATTTATGGTAAAAAAAAAGAAATGCAGAGAATTCTCTTATCCCACAACACACTCATAACCTTCTATTCCATGTGAATCTAAAATGATACATGTCATGTATATCCTTGAGTTATTAAAAATATTCATATATGTTAAACTATCCTTCCATTCTGGGCCTTCACTAAAATCATAAAAAATAGTAACACCCGATAAGAAGTGAATCACCTAGGTGAAATTACATTCAATTATATAAAATTTTATGAAATACAATCCCACCCAAGTAACATGGATCTTCCCTCATACATGTGTTACAAACTCCCTTGAACAATAATATTTCCATGACCTAAAACATATAATTATTCAATATAGTATTTCATAAAAGTAAAATTAAAAAAAAAGTAATACTTTACATTGATAAAACATTTTAAAATCTCATCTTGGGTTCCATATATTGATTGCTTGATCTGGTTCATCACTAGATCGCAAGATTATCTCCTTGTACTATAGAGGCTTCCTTCGTGCATCGAGTTTCTTATATGAAACATTTACATACTATACCCACTTTAAAAAATCAATAAAATAAAAAAATATTATATATTATTAGTCAGGATATTAATAAAATATATCCACAATGGGCCATTGATGACATAATAAATACCAAAAACTAAGAAATTGAAAATAAACATTAATAGTAAATATGTAATTCCAAGTAAAGGAAACATGTTGACTAAAATAAAATAAAATAAAAATAAAGTGAAAATGCTTTAATCGTTCTAGACATCATGTCTGATCACCTCCTCAATAAACCATCCTGAATCCCTACTCATCCATTTAACCTAAATCCTTTACACTTATATTGACTTTAAAACATTAGGTATACTCTTGTATGATTCAGAAGAAAAATTAGGGTGTGATTACACTACAGTAGGAAATCACCAATAGTGTTGAATGAAATTTCCTATTTGTAACCATGTTTGTAATGTTATAGTAACACCATATGATTTTTTGAATTATTTTTTTTTCAAATTTATTTAATATTGTTGGTATTTTTCACTTCACACAATATTAAAAATAGTTTATCTATTATTAAATACCTTTTTTTATTTCTTTATACAGAAGAAATACTTAATTAATTACTTCATTCAAATTTTTCTAGCTCACTCTACATGTATCAATAATTTTATCTTATGTTAACAAAAAAAATGAAGTTCCTTGATGGAATGAGTAACATAGAAGACCTAGTTTAGCTATATAATGAGATATTATATAATATAAACCATTTTATAATTTATTTGTTACGAAATGATTTAATAACCAACGAAAATATATTTATTTCAAAAATAATTAATTATTTAATAGGTTAAAAATTAATTAGAAATGAATATGAAATTTGAATGAATATAAAATAATATATTACAATACTGACAAAGTAGTTTTACCTTAAAAATTAAATTAATTAAAATTATTGAATTATATTAATGATATATATATATAGTAAAATATATATTATATATTCATTCAAATATATTTATATTCATCAAATATATTTGATGGGCTTAATGTAAAAACAAAATCAATTTTATGCATAAAATATAATATTTCTTATTAAGCAATTTTACAGGCTTTTAATGGGGAACCTATTTAGAATGTAATTTTTCAAAATTTAATGGATTTTATATTTAAAAATAAAGATCATAATTGAATGTGAAACATTTAAATTAAGTTAGTGGAAATTTTAGGCATTTTTTGTACGAGTTTAATTTTATCGAATAGTTAAATATACAAAAAATTAGTTCAAAATTACTTTTTCACCTAATTTATTTAATATGATAAATTATATATTTTAAATAGGTTTTTATGTTTCATTTGATCATATTTATATCATTCAAGCAGATTTTTGTCATTGGAATCAATTTCATCTTGAAAATGAATATAAATACAAAAAAATACTTTTGAACATTTATACATTATAAACCAGCATCGTCGACACGACTATGGGGAATAATTTAAATTTATTTTCCACTTCCATGATAAGAATTTTTCAAAATGGGTTCAATATTTGGAATCAAAATAATTTACAATCTATAATTTGATTAAATATGGTTTTAATGAAATATATTAGTGTAATAAATTAAAATTATTTACCTTGATTATGGTAAAATTATGCATAACTAAGGGATAACCATTCAACATATGTGGCTAAATAACCTATATACAAGTAAATTTACATTATATGGACATTTTATGACAATATATTTACTTTAAATATATTTTGACCACTATGGGATCCAATTTAAATTGGGTAAACCTTGTTGAAGTTTATTTTCCAAAAATTTATAAGAGTGTCACTCCTTATACTGTATAAAAAGGCCTCACCGCCTCACACTTCCTCACACCACTCAAGGAACACTGGATATACCATGATATGATAAAATAAATCCGAAAAATACCACCCCAATATCTAGAATCATCACCTTATAAAGAAAAAAATCCTAGGAAGCCCTGAGGTGTAATCCAAAATTTGTTACACGAATAAGATGTAACACTCTTCCTCGTGATCTATTATCTAATTTCCATTCTCCACCAAATAGAATATTATTATTAAAATATTGTAAAAACAAAAATTTATCCTAAATACACTATGATGATTTTATACTATGTTTTAGACCACAAATTAGAAACAATTCCATATAATTCATAAAAAAAATAATGTTATTAGGTACGTGTAAATATCGCCTCACAAAACGATGATAGTTCATTTTTTCTTTATAACCTCTCATAGAGTAAATTATAAATGAAACTTTTTTTATATGATATTAATAATATTAATAATTTATTATTGATTTTTTAATTATTTTACAAAATATATCATTATAAAATCAATTTTTTAAATGGTATTTTCATTTGAGAATGAGTAGACTACCACCCCCTCAAAGCGATGTTATTCGATCACACACAACATGGATTGTATTAAGTATGAATTTAGTGAAATTATAAGATATATTTTATATCATATTTATACTTTAATAATTATATATATACATATATAAAAATAAATATACTTTACACTTTTTCATTAAATACGACCACAAAATTGAAACAATGTTCATACGTATATATATCATACCGTCTTCCAGAATGGTGTATTCCATTTAATGAATCAGTATTATAAGAATTATTAGAATACACATATAATGAATATAAATTATATTTAAATCCTTTTATACATTCTGAAAATCGATATATTATTTTATAGAACAATGATATAACTATGTAAGACACATGGGAAGAACAAAGCAAATATTAACCAAAGTGAAACATTAACATAGAATTGTAAAAAAGAGGATAATATAAATTAATAATAAAACCATATATTGTATTTTATATAATAATATTATTCTATAATGTTTTATAAAATTCATATGTTTATTATACATATGAATTGTATGAGTATTAATAGAGTCAACAATTAAGGTAAGGCAATTTCATCTCTTTTTTTATATCTGTGAGACACATGCTATTTTCACCACTCTTTTCTTATATATAGAGAATATACTGAGAATTATCTTATTATATGATGCTTATTCATAAATTTATGGGAATTTAAAATTCCATTCTATGATCTTTCAGCCATGGTGTTTATGATTCCAAAGCTAATAATTATCAATGATTGTTTTGTCTTGATTTGTATTCTTTGATGATGAAGTTCTGTTACGCACCTTGCTTATTTGTTGTGGTTTATTTGACATAAAAAATCACTATATTTTAATAATATTTTAATCGTAATGTAAATTAATTTTCTTACATGTAGAGTATTAAGATTTTATTGAAATAATCTAATCAGTATTCGAGATTGTTAATGATTATGCTTCCTTTGATGAATTATTATAATTCATATCATAAGAAAACTCATGAATTTTAATATATTATTTTTATTTATAATATATACATGTATTTTTAATATTTTTTTTCATTTTTTCAATCACAATATTGTTTTTATATTGTTTTGAAGGAATACTAATATTACATTGATCTTTGGTCAGAAATATGTGTTTTTTAAAAATCATGAATTTTAAAAATATCTTTAAAAAACGTTTTATAGTTAAAAAATATTTTTAATTATTTTAAAACATTCATTTATAGTTTATAAAATGGTTATATTTAAATAATATTATTTCAATTATTTCAAATCTTTTTTATATTTTTGGAAAATATTTTCATGTAAAAATGGGTTTTAAAACATTTTAATGATTCTTTTATAAGAATCAAATTAAAATTGGTTTTAAAAAAGTTTTCAAATTTTTTTCATAATTATTTATTTTAAATTCATCTAAAAATATTGTCATGCTTCATTCATAATTTTCCATTAAAATGGTTTTCAAAAAAAATTCTTGACTTTTTATATGTTTTTGAATTGGATTCAACGAATAAGGTTTTTAATATGTTGAAATATTTTTTATTTTGTTTTCATGGAAAATTGTTTTTAAAATGTTATCATGATTATATTATATGTTTTTAGGTAAAAGTGAATTCAATATGATTTCAATGATAATTTTGTAGGTAATCCAAATATTTTCAAAAGAAACGTCATAGAAATGTTTTTATAGATTAAATAGTTTTTTTTTCAATTTAAAATTGATATTTTATTCATGAATTTTTTTAAATATATTTTAAATTAGTTGTCTGTATAAGATGAAATCTATTTGGGTTACTCCTTCCTTTATAGGGGAATTATTCATTATTTCTATTCATATTCGTTCGATGAAGGAATTATATTTGGATGGAATGATGTTTTTGAATTCTTTTTCTATTTTACTAGTTATATAATTTTGAATATTGGTTATTTTCATGACTTAATATTTTGTTTAAATGGTTATGAAATACGTATCATTTTTAAAAATTTATAATATGATTACATATTTATGATACATATTTAATATAATGGGTCATGGAATGATTTTTATGATTTTTGAAATATGTATTTATGTCATCATTGTGATATGGATGGGACAAATATAATTATACAATTAATTGGGTGAATATTTATATATCATGAGATATAATAAGATGGTATTGGGAGTAATCCACGACTAATAATATGGCCAAGAGAGTGAACCATGACAACCAAGATGGTAATACAACTGAAATTCATCATTTAACATGGACATTTGTGTGCACAATGACTACCAAAATTGTATGGGGAGTGAACCCATACTAATAATATGGTTGATGCATTAATTCCATCACTATAATGGAAATCACATAATATGATTATGTGTTTGACTCGATTCCTGGTTTTATTATAATGTTTTAATAACAGGTGTAATGTTCTTTATTTTCTTATGATTCAAGTCTTATGAAATACCAATATTTAATTTTTGATTACTATTTATGATCATTGATATGCATCTTATCATAATATATTTTAATGATAACATTTTCATAGCACTATGATAAATTTTATTCTTATATATCTCTCTTGTTTAACCTTACTGATCTTCTTTGCTCACTCCCTTTGATGTTTCATTTTAGGGGATATAAGGATATGTGTTATGATTGATATTTAAAAAAAGTGATTAACTAAATACGAATCAAGAAGGATCTAATGTAGTGTGCTTATATTACAAGTAGTATATTTCCATGTTTCTAAAAGAACTAGACTACTTTGGTATTTGAGCATCTGTTTGTATATTGTTTTATATATTCCTAAAAATATATATAATATATATATGTCAAAATATAGGGTCACAATAGTAATTATCAGATTAAAAGTTTTAGTTAACCAATTCAATATAGGATGATAAAACATTACTTAGAACCCTAATGAAAATGTCTAGGGGTAAATCTAAGGATGTGGAAAAATATTGGAAAATGTCATTGAATTTTTGTAAAGAATAGGGTAAATAGTTTCAAAGAAATTCATACCTATCTGGAAACTAAATGTTGATGTGGATCTCATAAATATGTACATTGGTATAACAACTATGAAAATAAGTTATGGGCTTGACATGGGGTAATATGGTACATGAAAACATGCCTTACTATACCCCAAGTTTGAAAATCTCATGGGATATTATTTTGGAATTCACATACTCGTCAAGAATTACCATGAATGATTTAAATATTGTTTTACTATAAATAACCATATGTGAACATGGGGTGTCACAAATTAAGGAAGGTGTCATGAAATAGACATCCTATAAGTAATTTTTTATGATTATCTGTATTTTCGCTATGATATGTGTTTCACTCACTATGCTTTCTAGTTTTAGTCAATTGAACAAACAAGAATGAAAATTGTTAAAATTTAATTTTACAGATGTGGAATGTATGAGAAATATGAAAATTGATTTCCCATGTGGATTCTGCATAAATAGAATCATGAAGGTTTTATGATTATTAGTTTTAATTCTCAAGATATTGAGACCCCAAATGACATGCATAAGCTATGTCATGTTCATATTGTATTGTTCACAATAAACATTAGAATCATAATATGATTGAAGTTGAGGAACCTTGTGACATGATTATTATTTCATATTTGTGGAAACTAATATTATTGAATAATTTGGTGATTCCTATATAATTGTTTATGAAACAAATTGGATGAATGAGGCTTTTATGATTTGGAATTCATAGATTATGTTCTAGGAATCATGAAACATGAAGGTATTTTTAGTATAACGTTTTGTTTAGTAATGAAAATGATATATTGAATGTTGACTGCATTAAATGTTGATATTTTTTTTAGATAAGGTAACCATTAATTAATGTTTGACATATAGATAATGATCTTTGCATAATGAAATGTATGAAATGAATAAGTAAATTGGATGGTAAAAATTATCATTGAATATAATATTGACATAGTGGTCTATGTATTTATGGATGATATTTACAACATCGTTGATTTAAATAATGATTCCAGTAATCATTACAATAAGGAAGACTTCATGTTTCCAAAAAAATATATGTTAATTCAGGTTATTGGCTTGTTTCAATGGAATATACGATGAGGGTATTTGAACAATTGGATTGTGACAATCAATAGAATGTTTTTTTTTATTTTTGGGATCATTGTTAATGTGATTTCAAAAGTTTTTTTAAATATTTATATTTTCATATTTTAGAAGGGTTATAAGGTTAACTATTTATGGAATGTTTAAGTTAAAATTTAGAGGAATTCGGTAGATTCAAGCATTATATAACACATGA
The DNA here is from genome assembly GCA_963277665.1 of Viscum album. NCBI lineage: Eukaryota > Viridiplantae > Streptophyta > Magnoliopsida > Santalales > Viscaceae > Viscum > Viscum album. The sequence goes on from OY728146.1 coordinate 555,298,102, forward strand.
GGATTTATGCATATTGGATAACCCAATATAACAACTTTGTGTTGATAATAACTGATGGATAATGAGATGTATAATCATGTATCTAATAAAAATAAAAAATGAGCCCTTCAGACCATTCATGCTATTAGTAATTAATCAATAAAAGATTCACCTTAAAATTTTGAAAAATAGGTTATGTGGAAATTATTCAAGATATGACCGAATGATGAGATTTTAAATATGAATGGGAATGAAATAAATAAGTATAAATTCTCATGAAGATTCTATAACCATAGGTAATAGATCATGAATCCAAAAAAATTGATCTTGTATATTCTTTTATAATGAATCAAATGGTACCTTAGATAATCATTGATTTATGGGTTTGTGGCCATTAAATTTCTCTTAATAATTATCCCTATCACACGCCTCCCGAATGCGATAATTTTATTTCCATTCCACACCCATGTTTTCACATTCCATATATCATCTCCTACATAGAAAACTTGATATCTTGTGCTCTAGGAATCCATTAGGGTTCAGAATTTATTTCATAAAGTATTTTGTATGTGATAATTTTTATTATTTGGTTTTATATTAAAGGAACATATAATTATTATTCCGTAGATAACCATGATAATTTTTTTTGGATAAATTCATTTTAAGAGGGGTAGAATGTTACACCCAGATATTTTGTAATTATTTTTTTTTCCAATTAAATCAATCATCATGATATTTTACATTTCTTGAAAAAATAGTTGATTTTATATTAAAACAATATGTTTTTTGTGAGTTATATTAAAATAAATGTTAATAGTGAACTATACAAAACATAATTCTTATTTGGATTTACACAGAACACCGATGTTAGATTATGTTATACACTGCAAAGGAATTCTTCAATGGCTTGTGAAACATGTACGAACAAGATTTATGGAATAACAATATATTTTTTTATTAAAATCTAGCCATTAAATTCTTAGTTATAGGAATTGGATACTAAATTATGATAATATATTGTGTAAATAAATAAAAAATTACATCTTTGGATGAATATTATTATGAAATGAATATGATAAAAGATTGAATATGAAGTAAAATATTATGATACCCACGATGCTATTTTACCCAAATCAATTATATAATTTACTATTATTGAATAATATTATTGTAATTAATTTATTTAAAATTAATTAAAATATTTTTTATGTTATCTAATCAATTTTATAGGTTTAAAATAAAAAAGGATATTTAAGCATAAAATATTATATTTCTTATTAAGGTAATTTTACAACATATTAATTGAAAACATATTTTAAATAAATATTTTGGGACATTTATGGATTATATATATCGACGTAAAAACCATAATTTAATGTGAAATATATAAAAAATGTTAGGGTGAATTTTTCTTATCTTTTTAGGGGTTCAATTTTTATGAATAGTTAAATAACACTGAATTTTAGATCAAATTTTTTTTTTCATATAACTAATTTATAATTTGATGTTATATTTAAAATTATATTAGATGTATATTTATATAAAATATTCATAAATATAACCAATGTTGTGCATTAGAATAAATTTCAATTTGAAACTAAAAATAAAAACCCCATCAGCTTTTGAACATTTTTAATTTAAAACATTCTATTGTCGAACCGACTGTGGAATTAAATTTAAAATAACTTCTTCCACTTATATTATTGGAATTTATAAAATTTTATAAAATTTTTTTTCATAAGAATAATTCATAGTTTATGATAAATTCAACATAGTTTTAAAAAATATTATTGAATGTAATAATAATTAATGACATCGAATATGGTAAAATTTAGCTTAATTGGGGATTCAACGTTAATCTTAAGGGCCTAAATGATCTATAAAAATTTTAAAAAACCATTTTATGGACATATATCAAACCTATAATTTATTTTATATAATTCTATATATCATAACATAAACACTCTATAGAAAAATCATGGGTGGAATTCTTTTTCCAAAAATTTAGAAGAGTGTCACTCATCCTCCAATACAAAAAATCCCCATGATCTCCCACATCTTCACACCTCTCAAACCACCCTATCTCAAGAAATATCAATGAAAATATTTCCTAATAATTACTCCCATAATCATGTAATCATTTCATTGGGAAGAAATAATTCCACAGACTCTATTTGGTGAAAATTAATAAGAGTTGTTCAAAAAAGATATAATATAATTCCTTAAGTTTTCTTATGTTATTTTCATTACCCACCTTTTCATCACTTCATATTCCATTATTTAATAAATAAAACTATTATAAATATAATATGATATTTGTATTCTAATGTTTGGAAGTACAATAATACACACTTCCTTCTAGTAGGTAATGAACATATTGTATACGTTTATTTCAAACTAATGCCTCATGAAATGATGGTTTTTCATTTTTTTGACCACATAACATGGTGGAAATTATGATGAAGATTATATTTTTATATGATATATATGGTGTTTATAATTTTATCATGATATTTTTATTTTTAAAATAACTTATATTTATACTTTCCATTATGTATAAATAAAAAAAATGTTTGAGAAGTGTGGATGACTACCCCCACCCCATGTGAAGTGATTCATTCACAAGAAACGTGGAATGTATTAAGGATCGGTGATGTGAAATTATTTCTAAAATATTATATAATAATTATGTATAACAGTGAAATATATATAAATACATATAGTTAACTTCCACTTACTCTCTTTCTTCCAATAAGATAAAGTAAATGAAATAACTTTCTGGTGTTCATGTGGGCTACTATCTCTATGAATGATGTATTGCATTTCATACATCTAAATTATATGGATTATTATTATAAAAATATAATTAAAATAAATTATATTTATATCATGTTTTACATTATTGAAATCATTATAAAATTTTAACAAAAAGAATGAACAAATTTAGACTCATGATAAGAACAAAGAGGATACTACCCGAAGTGAAAAAAAAAGATTCATTGTTAACAAGGGAGAAATATAACTAAATAATAAAAACATATATGGTATAAGATATATGAATAATATTATGTAATATATTAATAAAATATTTACCTTTATTATACATAATGATATTTCGATGACGAAGAGAGTCATGACATAAGGTATTGGAATTTCATATCAGTTTGTACATCTGTGAGATACAAACATGTTCAGATCACTTTTATTTATAATGGTGTATGTAATTAAACATAATTTGTTCTTTTATTATTACTCTTAAATTTATGGGTATTTACAAATCCATTCTATTATCTTCATTTCATGGGGATTATATTTAAAAAGTTAGAAAATCATTAAGATAATTTTGTCTCAATTTACCTTCTTTGAGGATAAATATTTGTTATGCACCAACATTTTGTTTCTAGGTGTATTTTACATGGTTATTCACCTTATTATCATTATATTTTTGTAACATTTCAATTATGTAATTAATAATAGATATTTTATCTATGTCTATTTATGAATTAGACAGTTTTTTAGAGGCTTAAAAAGAGAATAAATCCAATCTAACGCATGGAATACACTAATATTTTTTAAGAGATTGTTTTACTGCCTTTTGAAGGAATCCATTTTTTAATAAAACTTTTGACAATATTATAAGCACTATTTGTCAAAATATAAATATTATTTATGACTGGGACATTGAAATTTACATTGGATAAATTTTTGGTATTTTTCTGACAATGATCATTTTTAATGAATAGTGAAAAAATACTGCATTTTACATCAAAACTTCTTTTTCATCTAATTTAATTATATGGTTAGATTATATTTTTAATTGTTATTAAATATTAATTTCAATATATTTTTACCATTTAATCTAATGTTGGTCATTAGGATGAATTTAACTTTGAAATATGGCATAAACTAATGCCAAACTTTTCATAGATATTGTTTCAAATGAACCCTTTATTTGTTTTGACAACATGAATTATTTTAAAATTAATTATTGCACTTTATGTATTTGGAATTTTGTAAAATGGATTATATATTTTGAATCAGAATGTCCAAATTATGTAATCAAGACTCTTTTGTGTTTGGAAATTATCAATAGTAACGACAGTAAATTTCTTTAATTATCTTGATTAATGAGTAATCGGGTAGTTAAGGATAATAAAATAATATCATAATAATAAAAAATTACACCAAAATGTGTCCTAATGCTACTGGATGTCTCTTGGCCAGCCATGGGATGCCTTGTGCCAATCTTGGGGCCCCATGGAATCACTTTTGTGGGAAAGTGACTTTTTATCTTTTTTTAATGAAAGTAAATATAACAAAGAATGTGTCACCTGAGTAAAACATTTTTAGTTTTTTGTAAAAATATGATATTATGGACTATAAATATTCATTGGAAAGCTAAAACTATTTCCTACATCATAGTATTTTTTCATAATTTTTATACATTATATAAATTAAATTATTTATGACATCATGATGATGCAACAGTTACCTCATTAATAAAGGATTTAAATAAAATGAGAAGATAATGTTAAAACTACAACATACAATTGCAAAATACCTATTTGTAGAGTATATTTCGAACTCTTATCACCTTATCCTAAAAATACATCAATTTGTGAACATTAAAATCCAAAACGCATTTGCAAATAAACTATCATTTTGTAACTTTTCAAGAGTGGCCCTCCTCTCCTCTTATAAAAGGACCACACATCTACCTCCTTACCCACACCTCTCAAGCCTTTGGCTCGGCCACCCCCTGATCATTTTGTCTCTACACATCTCTATATTACTCCTTGAAGCCTCACTTTGTGCAGAATCCTTCCCAAGGAAGCCTTTGAGCTCAAATCAAAGAGAGTTACCTGATTTTAAGGTAATGACTTCACTCGTGTTCTTTTGTTTTATTTTGCTTCTCAAAACCACTAAAATATTTTTATTCATTTCTTTTGTAACAACTCCAGTATCTTTAATATACAATGATGTTTTTATAATAATAATTCTTTCTACAATTACACACACCTACATCTAATGGTTAAAAACATATTGTCTCTGTGGATGGTGAATTTCTGCCTCACGAAACGATGATTGTTCAATATTCTTCTAAAACCATCAAAGGTGGCCATTAAGATGTCACTATATTTATATATGATATATAATATGTTTATTTTATCATTAATATTCTGTATTTTTCATTTATGGGATACATTTTTGGCTTCCATTATGGGTATACGAGATATCTTAATTTTAGGAAGTATGGACTACCGCCCCATCAAAGTGATTTGATTCATTAAAACCATATTTGGTACTTATAAATGATAGATTTAATTATATTATATATGATACCATACTGGAATTAAAATACTATTATGTATCATTATATTTTAATTCCATTAAATATGAAATACAAATGGAAGTAGCGTTCATGCATACGTACGGCCTACCGTCTTCATGAATAGTGAATTTCATTTCTTACCTCTAAATGTTATGTAATATTTTAAATGCATGAATATACTGGATATATATGATATATATGATATCTACATCATGAGTATAATTCATAATATAGTGGATATTTTACCACATGGACAACTTTTAATTATAAAGAGGTTATTTTTAACTCAAGTACCAATGATCGTTAAAACGACGATTATTAACTTAAATAATAACATAGTGTTCATGAAATGGTAATAAGAGATATAAAAGGAATAATGAATTTGAAAAAGGGTCTTATGAAAGTAGAAAGTAATTCATGTTTATTATTCAGGAGATTAAAGAACGATCGAGTCAAGTCGGACCCGATGTAAGGGACTTCGTCTCAATCTCCTTTCATTGAGGAATATTTTTTTTATACACAACATTCTTTTATATGGTGTATAAAACCCTGTGAATTGTATTCTTATTAAAAAGGAATATTTTCTATTCTAAGAGTTTTACTAAACGTCAAAAGTAATGTTTTTTGTGTCATACGTATGCGGCGACAATGACTTCTCCGTCGCCGTGACCATTATTTGAGTTTCTCTTCCACTACAAGCCCTACCTTTTTTTGAAAATGAAAAATAAATACCATATTTTAATTTAATTTTATTTTGGTATTGAAAATGGTTTTCATAATTTTTTTTATATCAATGTGTATTATTGATATATTGTGGTTGAAATGTGGAAATGTTATGATTATTTTATGCATGTGTTATTTGATACGATTATGTTATGGTTCATGGGAATTGTTATGAAGACGAGTGGTTCCATGATAAACTAAGGGTTGGTGAGCCCGATATAGCTCTCCAATGCATTGGGTAACGCGAAGGAGTTAAACATTATGGTTTTCTTAAGAATTTATGTAATATACTGTGATGGTTATTCCAAACGTAACCAAGAGGGTTACTCCCTACGTAAGAATGTCATGAATGCCTCATGTTACCTTTTTGTCTTATGATTTCTATGATTTATTCATGATTTGATGAGCTATGTTAATGTGCTTATGTTTTATGAGTAAAGTATGATTTCATTTATTCTTATGTATACATGTACTCATATTTCCTTTCCATATTTTCATATCCCTTACAGAGCTTTTAATGCTCATCCCATGTTTCTGAAATGATTTTCACATGTCAATGGAATGGTATATGATGTGATTATAGTTTCAAGGATGTGTCAAGAAAGTATCCATTTTTTATATTAAATATGTTTCCATTGAGGAGAAAAATGAATTCTATCATTTATGTAACCACTTTGTTTAAATGTTGAATGTAATGCATGTTTTATGATCTAATTCTCTAAAACTATAAACCTGAAAAGATCATCAATGTGTAATCTTGTAATTACTGAAGATTAAGTATGGTTTAAGGCTGGGGCCTTATAGTTGGTATAAGAGGTCAGTTTAGATAACATTAGTAGTTAGAATTCTATTAAATGATTAGCCAAAAATATTTTTTTATGGTCAAATTGATATGATATAGCATTTGAAGATTAACATGTTGCATCATCTAAGACATGTTCGTTCAGAATGGTTTTCCCCAGAGGAAATAGGGAAGCAGTGCTAGGAAGGCATACAAAAGGAAATAACCTTCTAAATCAGCATCCTGAGATGGTCGGAATTGGAACTGAACTGTTTTTTCATTAATGGTGTAGTTTAATCAAGCGATAAATGGTCGTGGTATCCATGCATGAGATCGGTCAGGTCAACTGCAGAGGAACATGTCAGTGGTGGAACATTTCATGAGGAAAAATCCCCCATCATTCAGAGGATCATCTGACCCTGTGCTAGTTGAAGGGTGGATTAAAGCACTGGAGAAGATTTTTGATGTAATGGGGTGTTCAGACAATCAAAAGGTTAGTCTTGCTATTTACCATTTGGAGGGTGAAGCTGATCAGTGGTGGTCAATGGTTAAAAATATCAACGATGATGATGAGATTGATGCTCTCAACTGGGATGAATTCAAAGGTATGTTTCATGAGAAGTATTTTCCTATGGTTGTTCGACTTAGGATGGAAAAACATTCCTAGAATTGAGGAAAGAGGAAGACTCAGTGGCTGCCTATGAAGAAAGGTTCACTCTATTGGAAAGGTATGCTCCTAATTTTTTCCGACACCTTGATAGTAAAATCAATCATTTTTAATCAGTATTAAAGCCAAAATATAGAATGGAATTGGCTTCTCATGAGTTTAAAATTTATGAAATGATTGTTTGATGTGCTGAGAAGGTGGAAATGGAGTTTTCCGATGATCAACTGTTCTATAACAACCAGTAGAAGAAGAGACTGAGGGGGCAGGAGAAAGGAAAGAATTCTTCAAAAAGGTCTGTCAGTAAGAAAACTATGTTTCCAGTTTGTGATATATTTGGTAAAAGGCATGATGGGGAATATCTTTGGAATTCTAGAAAGTGATACCGACGTGGTAAGATGGGACATAAGGCTTGTGACTACACTGAAAAAGATCAAGGTGATGGTAAGTCCAAATTCGTTTTATAGTTAGTGAAATGTTTTAAGTGAAATAAGATGGGTCACTATGCAAACGAGTGTCCGAAAAAATGCTTGAGTGATGGGAAGCAGTTAGACTACAAGCAGAAAGGGGTGGTGAAATCCTTTGAAACTACTTCAGTAGATGTCAGGCCATCAAATGAAGTTGTATCAGGTAATTTTTTTGTTTTTTCAGATTATTCCAGTGCGTTGTTTGATTCGGGGTCTACACATTCTTTCATATCTGAAAACTTTTCTAGTAAAATGGGAATACCATCTCATGAAATGAATCATCAACTTATGGTAAAAACACCTGGGGGAAATTTTGAGGAAAAAAATAATATATATGAATCATCCTATCCTTATCCATGGAATGAACCCAGTTTCAAACCTTATTGTTTTACCTATAGTAGAGTTTAATGTTATCCTGGGTATGGATTGGCTCTCTATTTACCATGATATGATTGACTATAGAGCTAAAGAAGTTTCTTTTCAGAAATAATTTATGTTTGTGTACAAGAATGAACCCTTACTGTTGATAACATATCAAGAGGCCGAGAAACTTGTAAAAGATGGAAATGAATGTTACCTTGAACATATTGTTGAAAATAAAGGAACTGTTCAGATTAATGATCTGCCAGTGGTAAATGAGTATCCTGATGTTTTTTTGATGAGTTTCCTGGAATAATACCATATCGGGAAGTTGAATTTACTGTTGACTTAGTTCTTGATGCTATTCCAATTTCAAAACCCCCTTATCAAATGGCTCAAATTGAACTTTTAGAGATGAAGGACCAATTGTATGATTTATTAGAGAATGGTTTCATTCAACCTAGCACATCACCATGGGGTGCTCCAGTTTTATTTGTTAAAAATAAATATGGTTCTATGAGACATTGCATTGATTATAGATCCTTGAATAACATCAATGTTAATAACAAATATCATTTTCCTTATATCGATGATTTGTTTGATCAGCTCAACGGAGCTTAGTTTTTTTTAATGATTGACCTGAGATTGGGGTACCATCAGTTGAAGGTAAAGGAAGAAGATGTTCTGAAGACCGCATTTTGTACCAGATATGGCCATTATGAATTTTTAGTAATGCCTTTTGGGCTAACAATTCCACTTGCTGTATTCTTGGACTTAATGAATAGAATTTTCCATGAGTTCTTGGACAAGTTTGTGGTGGTTTTCATTGATGATATTTTGGTGGTTTCTAATAGTAAATAGGATCATTAAAGACATTTAAGGGTTATATTGAAAACCTTAAAAGAAAAGAAATTTTATGGGAAATTCAGAATGTGTGAGTTTTGGTTACAACAAATTTCATTCTTTGGTCACATTGTTTCTAATGATGGGATAACTGTTAATCCTGCAAAAACAAGGGTTGTGGAAGAATGGCCAAGACCCACAAATGTAACTGAGATTCGTAGCGTCCTTGGTTTGGCAGCCTATTACCGACGGTTTGTTAGAAATTTTTCCTGGTTATCTAGTCCAATGACTAAGGTAACTCAAAAGGGTGTTAAGATTATCTGGAAAAAAGAATGTGATGATTTTTTTCATGAACTGAAAAGAATATTTTTGAATGCATCAGTTTTGGAACTACCTTCCAGGAATGGTGATTTTGTTACCTACAAGGATGCTTCATTGAATGTACATGGTTGCGTCCTAATGCAGAATGATCAGGTAATTGTTTATGCATCATGATAGTTGAAAATTCATGAAGAAATTATCCTACCCATGATTTAGAATTAGTTGTTGTTGTTTTCGCTTTAAAAATTTCGAGGCATCATTTGTATGGATTAAAGTGTTAAATATATACCGATCACAACTGTTTAAAGTATATATTCACTCAAAATGAATTGAACATGAGACAGAGGAGATGGCTAGAATTAATCAAGGATTATTATTGTACAATTCATTACCATATGGGAATAGAAAATAATGTGGATGATGCTTTGAGTTGAAAGATTAACACTTCATTAAAAATGTTGCATTTGGAACGTGATCCCTTGGTTAAGGATTTGATGAACTTTGGCATAGATTTTTTTGGTACATGATGTCCTTCTATTTTGTTTCAGGTATCATTGAAATCTTCTCTATCAGGTAGAATTAAGCAAGCACAAAAGCAAGATAGCGAGTTTTAGAAAAAGGTAGAGCTGGTTTAGAAGGGTAAGTTGCCTGAATTCAACATTGATAATGATTTTGTTTTGAAATTTGGGAAGATATTTTTTGTGCCTTGTGATTCACAGTTGAAGGGAGAGTTTTTATGTGAAGCTCAAAGTTCTCTGTTTTCAGTTTATCCTGGAAGTACTAAGATGTATAGTGATCATCTAGAGTATTATTAGTGGGACAGAATGAAATGAGATATTGTTGATTTTACTGTGAAGTTTTTTACATGTCAACAGGTTAAAACCGAGCGGCAGTTACCCAAATGGATGATTCATCCTTTACCTGTGCCAGAGTGGAAATGGAAAAATATATCCATGGAATTCATTGTGAGATTTCCGAAGACATCTCGAAGTAATAATGCAATCTAGGTTATTATTGATCGCTTGACTAAATCTGCTCATTACCTTGCTATACGAGATACTTTTTCCCTTGATCAACTTTATCGATTGTATCTTAAAGAGATATTTAGGTTGCATGGAGTTCCCCTATCCATTATATCTAATCATGATCCCAGGTTTACTTCTAACTTTTGTAGAGGCCTTCAGAAGTTGTTGGGTACTGAATTGAATTTTAGTACCACTTTTCATCCTCAATCAGATGGGAAGTCAGAATGAATAATTCATACATTGGATGATATGATACGTGCTTGTTCGATGGATTATCAGGGAAGTTGGGACCAACAACTTTCATTGGTTGAATTTTCATATAATAACAGTTTTCATTCCATTATACAGATGGCAACATTTGAGGCGTTATATGGGAAGTGGTGTCGAGCTCTAGCTTTCTGGGATGAAGTGGGTGAAAGGATGTTGATGGGAACAGAATTGGTAGAAGATTTGGAAGAAAAATTTCAACTGATATCGAGACACATGAGAACAGCTCAGACCAGGCAGATGAGTTATGTAGACAACAAGAGGAAGGATATCTCTTTTGAGGTTGGTGATGATGTTTTCCTCAAGGTCTCACCATGGAAAGTTTGATGTGATTTGGTAAGAAAGGAATGGTGAGTCCAAGGTTCATTGGACCATATGAAATTTTGGATAGAGTTGGATCAGTTTCTTATTGACAGGCTTTACCTCCGAGTTTATCTCAGGTACACAATGTTTTTCATGTTTCAATGTTAAGGAAGTACATGCAAGATCCATCTCAAGTTTTGAGTCTAGAGGTAGTTCAGTTGGAAGAGAATCTATCTTATGAGGAACAATCGGTCCATATTCTTGACAATAGGGAGTAAGTGTTGCGGAATAATGTGATTCACCAGGTAAAGGTTTTGTGGAAAAACCATATGGTTGAAGAGGCAACATGGGAATCTGAAAATGCTATGAGGGTTAAATACCCTGACTTATTCGTTAAATAAATAAATTGCGGGGAAACAATTTTCTAAAGGGGGAATTATTTAGCATCCCAAGTAAGTAATGAATAATATATATTTTTATCTATGTATATTTATGATTTAGATAGTGTTTTAGAGGCTTAAAATGAGAATAAATCTAATCTTAAGCATGAAATACACTAATATTTTTTGAAAAGATTCTTTTACTGCCTTTCGAACGAAAAACATTTTTAAATAAGACTTTTGAAAGTTTTATAAGATCAATTTGTCAAAATTAACATATTATTTATTATTGGGTCATTGAAATTTACATTGGATAAATTTTTGGTATTTTTCTGTCAATGTTCATTTTTTAATGAATAGTGAAAAAATACTGCATTTTACATCAAAACTTATTTTTCATCTAATTTAATTATATTGTTTGATTATATTTTTAATTGGTCTTAAAGTGTAATTTGGATATAGTTTTACCATTTAAACCAATGGTGGTCATTAGGATTAATTTCACATTGAAATTGGGCATAAACCGATGACAAACTTTTCATAGATATTGTTTCAAAAAACCCCGCTATTTGTTTTGACAATGGAAATTATTTTTAAATTAATTATTGCAATATCTGTGCTTGGAATTTGGTAAAATGGATTATATATTTGGAATCATAAGTTCCTAATTATGTAATAAATACTTTTTTTTTTTGGACATTATGAATAGTAACAACGGTAATTATCTTTAATTATCAAGATTAATGAGTAATCAGATAGTTAAGGATAAGAAAATAATATCATAATAATAATAAAATGACACCAAAATGTGTCATAATGCTACTGGTTGTCTTATGGCTGACCATGGGATTCCTTGTACGAATCTTGGGGACCCCATGGAATCACTTTTGTGGGAATGTGACTTTTTATCTTTTTATTTTTTAAAGAAAGTAAATATAACAAAGAATGCATCACGTGAGTAAAAAAATAATTTTGTCTACATATATGATATTATGGACTATAAATATTCATTGGAAATATAAAAATATTTCTTACATCATAGTAGTTTTTTCATAATTTTTATACATTAAATAAATTAAATTATTTATGACATCATGATGATTCAACGGTTACCTCATTAATAATGGATTTAAATAAAATGAAAAGATAATGTTAAAAATATAACTAACACTTGTCAAGGACCTATTGGATGAGTATATTTATACCCCTTATCACCTAATCCTCAAAATACACCAATTTGGGACCTTTATAATCCCAAACTCATATGAATATAAAGTTACATTTTGTATCTTTCCATGAGTGCCCCTCCTCTCCTCTTATAAAAGGCCTCCACCTCTACCTCCTTAAAAACACCTCTCAAGCCTTTGGCTTGGCCAACCGCTACACATTTTGGCTTCAAACATCTCTATATTACTCATAGAAGACTCATGTTGTTCATAAGTCTTCCCAAGGATGCCTTTGAGCTCAAATCAAATAGACTTACCCGATTTTAACGTAATGTCTTTACTCGTATAGTTTTGTTTTATTTTGTTTCTACAACCCCATAAACTATTTTTATTCATTTATTTTGTAAAAAATACAGTATCTTGAATATACTATGATGTTTTTATAAGATGAATTCGAGCTACACATACACACACCTACATCTAATGGTTAATGAACATACTGTTTTTGTGGATGGTGAATTTTTGCCTCACAAAACGATGATTGTTCAATATTCTTATAACACCTTCAAAGGTGGCCATTAAGATGTCCTATATTTATATATGATTTATAATATGTTTATGTTTTCCTTAAGGTCTGTATTATTCATTTATGGCATACTATTATGGATTCCATTATGGGTATACACGATATCATAATTTATGGAAGTGCGGACTACCGCCTGCTCAAAGTGATTTGATTCGTTAATATCATATGTGGTACGTATAATGGATAGATTTAATGATATTATATATGATAACATACTGGAATTAAAATAATATTATGTATCACTATTTTTTAATTCCATTAAAAATTAAATAGAAATGGAAGTACCATTCATGCGTACGTATGGCCTACCGACTCTATAAACTGTGCATTTCATTTCTTACCTATAAATGTTATCTAATATTATAAATGCATGAATATACTAGATATGTATGATATATATGATATCTACATCATGAATATAATTATGGATATAATGGATATTTTATCACATGAACAACATGTAATTATAAAGAGTTTATTTTTGACTCAAGTACCAATGATTGTTAAAATGACCGTTATTAACTTAAATAATATCATAGTGTTCATGACATGGTAATAAGTGATATAAAAGGAATAATGAACTTGAAAAATGGTCTTAAGAAAGTATAAATTAACTCAAGTTTATTATTCAGGAGATTAAAGAACGATCGAGTCATGCCAGACCCGAGGTAAGGGTCTCCGTCTCAATCTCCTTTCATTGAGGCATTTTTTTATACACAACATTCTTTTATACGGTGTATAAACCCATTTGACTTTTCTAATTATTCAAAAGGAAAATTTTTTATACGAAGCATTTTTCTAAAAGGAAAAAAGGAATTTTTTTTTCATACGTATGCGGCGACAACGACTTCTCCGCCGCCGTGACCATTATTTGAGTTGCGGCTTCCTCTACAAGCCATACCTTTTTATAAATGAAAAATAAATACCCTATTTTACTATTATTTTATTTTGGTATTGATAATAGTTATCATAATGTTTTTTATATCAATGTTTTGTATTGATATCTTGTGATTGAAATGTGTAAATATTATTTTTCTTTTATGCATGTGTTATGTGATACGATTATATTATTGTTCTTGGGAATTGTTATGAAGACGGTTGGTTCTGTGATAAACTATGGGCGGGTGAGCCCGATATAGCTCTCCAATGCATTGGGTAAAGCGACGGAGTTAAACGTTATGGTTTCTCTGAAGAGATTTAAGGAATATACTATGATGGGTATTCCAAAGGTAACCATGAGGGTTACTCTCTACGTAAGAATGTTATGAATCCCTCAAGTTACTTTTATGTCTTATGATTTCTATGATTTGTTCATGATTTGATGAGGTATGTTAAAGTGCATATGTTTTATGAGTAAAGAATGATTTCATTGATTCTTATTTATACATGTACTCATGTTTCCTTTCCATATTTTCATTTCCCTTACTGAGCTTTGTATGCTCATCCCACATTTTTGAAATGCTTTTCACAGGTCAAGGGAATGGTACATGATGTGATGAGAGTGTCAAGGAAGTGTCAAGAAAGAATCCATGTTTTATATTAAATTTTTTTCCATTGATGGGAAAAATTAATACTATCTTTTATGTAACCACTTTGTTTAAATGTGGAATGTAATGCATGTTTTATGATCTAATTCTCTAAATCTATAAACCTGAAAAGATCCTCAATGTGTAATCTGGTAATAACTCAAGATTAAGTAAGGTTTAAGGCTGGGGCCTTATAATTTCAGTCTTCATGTAACTAAATTTTATTATAGAAAGAGTACTATCCCAAGTAACCAAGTGTTATGACAATATTGAAAGAATCTCATCACTTTTCAAGACTGTTCATGAGTATGCTTCCATTGAAAAAATCATAAGATCCATATCATAAGTACACAGATTTATTTTCTTCTACTACTTTAATTCATGATATATTCATGTATTCATTCCATTTTTACACTATTTTTTACATAATAGTGTTAATGATGTGTTTTTAAGAAATTATGACATTACCACTCTATTCGGTCAAAAATTTATGTTCCATCAAAACATTATTTTCAAGAAATATATTAAAAAATTATTTTATGTATAAAAAATGTTATATATGATATTTCAATAATTTAATTGATATCTTTTGAAAATTATTTTTTCGAAGAATTGATTTTAGATATTTCTTGTATTATTTATATGTTATCAATTTATTTTCAAGTAAAAATAGTTTTCAAAAAATTTTCCAGATTCTTTAGTATGTTTTATTGTGAAAATGATTTTATGAACATTTTATAATTTTTTTTTAATATTTTAATGTAATTGTTTTTGAAAATATTTCATTATTTTTTCTTCATTTTTTCTATAAAAAGGATTTAATAACGTTTTAAATTTTGGTTTATAATTTTTCAAACCAAATTTTTTTTAATAACTTAATATAATTATTTATATGTTTTCCAAATTAATTAAATTAAAATGGGTTTTAATTATTTTTCAATATATATATATATTTTTTCAAGGAAAAAATTTTTCAATGTTGTTTTTGTTCCTTTAAAAACTTTTCGTGTAAAAGGGGTTTCAATATGAGTTCAATATGTTATTCAAATTTTATGAAGTATGTCTAAAAGTAATGGTTTTGAAGATGATTTATGATTAAAAAAAATCAAGCATGAAAATATCTTTTACACAAAAAATATTTTGGAAATATATTTTGAAATTGTTTTAATCATAGTTGAATTCTTTTGGTTTCACTAATGTCATTCCTGGGAAATCATATAATGATTGAAATATTTTAATTTCTTTTACTGTTTTATGTTTTTATGAATATGATGTTTTTGAATCAATTTTCACATACACATGTTATATTATTCTAAATCCCACTTCTTATCATGGGTTATTCGTTTGATGAAATTATTATGAAACCTGTATCTTTTTAGACATGTTACAATATTATTACATGTTTATGATAACCATTTAATTTCAAGTATTTTGTTATACATGTTTCAATTATGTAGATCATGTACGTGTTGTTTCATTATGAGATGTGTGGGACCTATATATCCTTCTAATTCATTTTCTAATGACTTATATCTCATATAATAGACTATGATGGTATTGCAAGTAAATTTTTACTACTAAGATTGTCAGAGGAGTGAAGCATGACTATAAATGTGGTATGAGGAGTGAACTCATTCTACTAATATATCTATGAGAGTAAAACATGAGTACTAAGATGGTATGGGGAGTGAAACCATACTACCAATATGGGCTTGGAAGTGATTCCTTGACTACTATAGAAATCATATTATATTTTGAGGTGTTTTCTATAATCCAATCATTTATTCTTATATTATGATTTAATGGACTTTTTACATTATTTCATTATGATTCATGTATTTCTAAATTTCAATATTTATTCCATTATTTATATTTATTTAATTTTATATTTATGGTATGATATTATATTTTCATAACTAAGTTCACATACCCCTATGATCATGTCTATACTGACATGTCTCCATTATTTTCCCCTAATGAGAATATTAACTCACCCCTTTAATATTTACTTTCTCATGTTAGAAGAATATATATTATTATTGATATTTCTAAAAGGGGTCTTAACAGGATGATCCTAGTGGGAGATAATGTATCTCCCTTATGTAATAGTATTCATGATTCCATGTTTTCAAAGTCACTAGACTAGTAAAGTAATTTGGAATCTATTTGTATATTAATTTGAGAATTTATCAAAATCTATTTAATTCTTTATTATAAGAAAGAGATTCTCTATGGTTATAAGGAAAATCTACATCAAGAAAAATTGAACATCTTTCATATTTGTTTAAAAGATTTATTTTATCAACAACATTGGGTCAGGTGTTCTTCATGCCACCCAAGTCAATAATACCTTGTTTTCAATATTCTTTTGAGTTAAACATATATTGTGCTTTAAATACATTAATTCATAAGAGAATTAACTATCATTATGATCATCTTTTATTTCAGTACCTTGGATCACAAGTCGAGGTACCATATCTTGGTTGTTTGGTGCATCAGTCAAGTACTATTATAAAGGATACATAGAGTATTATTTTAGTAAAAAACATATTGAGTATATTTAGTTTTAGAACTCAAATAAAATCATAAGTACATAGATAATTAGTCTTTCACCAAAATCACATAAACCTAGAGCATCAATCCAACAAAAATTAAATTCCATTATTTCCATTTATACATGGTCAACTTCACTGACCATTTATCAAATATTCATCAATGATCCATTTTAATAATAACATATTTTTTTTAACATCGTTCAAACACTTTAGATCCCAATAAAATTTTGAATTAACTATTTATTCCCATTAACATCAATAATGTCAAATCTCATTCAAACCTTATATATTAATGCATATAATAAATTATAAAAATTTAACATACTAATATCATTCCCAAATGGTTTTATTTAAAAAACCCTCTAATTCCTTATTTACATCACATTATTATAACATCATGGAAATTTTTTCACCCCTTGGGTAGCCATTAAACACAGACTAATAATCTCAAATGAATCTAGTGGGATCCTTGAGGGATCTCATAATTTCAATGGGAATAAATTAACTTTTATAGATACATGAAAATGTTTGTAATGTCGAAACACAATAATTTAACTAAAAAATATCAACATTAAGAGTATGAGATATATCTTCTATAATTACTACCATAGGGTCGTTGATTAACATCCACCAAACCATGGACCGTGATTCGTGTTAAAGCATCCAAAAATGAATATCCTATGATAATATTGGATAAAAACATAAGATGAGGATCCAAATAAACATGATTAAATAAAACTCAGAAATATACCATAAACAGTGCAAATATTCATCCCTCTCTAAACGGTGACAAGGATAGGAGATACAGAAATCCTAAATCTAGTAAGAGATCACATAATGGGTAGTGGTATATTTCTTATAATAGATATTATATTCTTATAAAAAAATTTAAGATCCCTGGAATCCTATAATGAGACTCCACAGGAAAGGGAAACAATGTTTGGCCAATTTATTGTGATTATGAATAAAAAAATGGGGTTATATGATTTTATTAGAAAAATTCTACGTGGTTTAATAGTAGTCACACATTTTTTCATAGAATGGTCTTATGATTGAAAAAAACTTCATCCAAACTATGATCTCCAACTTTATATGGAACAATATTTCTATACGGTACTAAAAACATTTTTTAACCATGAACCATTATTTCGAACTACGGATATCCCATGGTACAAATATTTCATGGGGATGAAGCACATTTTGGGAAAATAAAACACCAATCAAGCACTCCCCCACCGCAAATCATCCAAAACCAAGAAGAATAAAATATAGATAGGAGACAATCAATTCGAAATTAATATATGTGTTAATAGTTTCCTAAAAAAGAGATACTAAATGTATTAGGAATGATTGGGATCATGTATTTCAAAAAACTAAATTATTTAAATCATACTAGGCTGCCTCTAAGTCGTATTTTGGTCATTCATATTGTTTCATCACATCCATATAAAATAATTTTCTATGGTTCCAATAATAAAGGACTACACATTCAAATATGAATTTAATTTCTCACCCCTCATGGTCCATATGTCATAATTAATTATATTTATAATCAATGACTCATCCATCAATAGTTGTGGTATCAGACGAATACACAGTGGTCCATCATTTCCCTTACAACATTGATTGATTATGTTATAAGAAATAAAATTTTATTGATTAAAATATCAGTAAATAAAAGTGTTTATATCCCACCATTGTAAAACAAAATTTCCCATAGAATATAAGAAAAGAAAATTTCAATAGGTTTATGTGCAAATACCACCAACCCAATTAATGTAATAATTCCATTTTATACATATATACAAACTCTCACCTGATCTCATCCAGGTCATAGACAATCTACTATGAAACTACCAAAAACCATAATTCCAATCAGTTAATTATTACCAATTATATATAATTATCTATTTAGTCATAATCATTCATAATATAATTAATCACATATCCCATAGTTATACTTTTTTTAAACACATCGTTTAAAATAATTTCATAGAAATAATTAATGATAACTCATTGATCCTCTATGTTTTAGTGTCCACATAATGAAAATATTAAAAATTCAAAACAAATTAAATTTATAATTCGATTTAATTTTAAAAAATATTAATTAAGACCCTAAGAATGGTTATGGGGATATCCCTCAAACCATTATTTTCCTGAAAACATGAAATCATCATCTTAGTACTTTCTCAAGCCATCCTGAGTAAAAATAAAAATCATATTGTGATGATTCCATCATGATATAGTGTAATCAATTAGATAACCTAGATCAACACTACAAAAATTATAATAAAACTTAGGTTGCATATCTAGGATGAAGGGGAATTGAGATAGAAAAATATACCACAAAAAAATTCTACAAAATCTCCCAAAACTAGGGGTGTTTGAATTATAGTAATGGAAGTATCCCCAGTTATTTTCACATGAAATCTATGTTATATGAAGATCGATGTGTGGTATTATAATTAGTGGGTAAAAAATTAAAGACATAATAAAATTCAAACACCGATATAAGAAACCATGACTCATGCAAAGTTGTGGTGTACACCCTAGAATCCTCTTGAGAACCCCCAACACAGACATATTATTGGCTATGGGAACCCCCATTTCCATATTTATTTCAATGGACTTCACCCATCGTACTATAACATGGACCATGTTTTAGGTGATCTAAATGGTGCATGAAAAATGGGAAACCTGGATCCCTTATGGTGTGTTGGATGTTGTTTTAGATTATCTAAGACACAACCAAACTTTAGAAAAATTCATGGGAACATAATAACAAAAGATACTTATGTTATAAATTCTTGAGGCACCATTTTTATAAGAGAATAAAAATTCATTTCATCATGAGAACGGTTTTTATATTGTTCAGCATAAGAAGTCCACTCTAAAAAACCTACAATCACTAGCTATTAACACCATCAACATAATATTTTTTCCTCTACTATGATGATTTATAAGTAATGATTATGCACGTGTTTATAAACTTCTATACCCATAAACCAAAAAACCAGCCCATCTAACACACCCTATAATCATGGTGATTTATAAATCACTATGGGGTCCACTATGGTGCATTTATCCCCATATTAGGGAGCCATGATTAATATTAACATATATTATCACATGGAATACCTCATATTTCATTCTATAAATTAAAATTATTGTTCTTACAGAAAACCACATCCACAAAGACTTCCAAACATGTTTCAATTCATTAAATATCACTCATAATCCATGTACATAAAACAAACCCATCACCAAAAAAATTAATATTTTTTTAAAATTTAGTTGACCATATGTTTGTAGGTATTTATAATTTAAAAATTCAAAAAAATATATTCATATTTGTATATGATAAATAAGTGAAAAAATCTATATTAGCCTTCTCGATATGTATAACAACTTACTCATGGATTTGTGAATCAATGAATTGTATTTCTTTTTGCAATGTTTGTTTCAATCCTATATAAAATCTCAAAATTTTAGTTGTAAAGCCCAAAAAGTATTCCATTCATACATTCCCAATATTATAAATTTTTTTTATATCTGTGGAAATTGATTCCTGATCTAATTACATAATATATAAAAACATTCCTTTTATTTTATGTTGAAGAAGACTTGGAAAATAATTTTCAAGATAAGGATCCTTATAAAACACCCTTTCTACTATGTTGATGTCAATTCAACCCTTATTATTTTTAATTAATTTCCATAAATAATTATTATAACCAACAAAATGAAACATTGAAAGAGTTACATTTTTTATATCTGAAAAATCAAAATTACATATATCGTTTCTAAATATTATATCCACAGATTATCTACCAATCTAGTTGATATTATATAATATTTTGGATGTTTTTATTCCCTGAAATGTTTCAGTATTTAAGTGTTTTTAGTGAGATAATTTGTTTTCAATCATTCAATTTAACCATTCATTAATACATTTAAAAATTGAAAAAAAGTTTCAAAATAATATTTCTTCATCCCAAAAAACTTTTGGTTTCTTATTCAAAAAGTTGTTTTCCTCTTGTTTCATTCCTATACTACTCACCATGTTACCACTAAAAAAATCTACATTGCATATTGAATAAATTTTGATACATATATCCCATTATTATAATTAAAAACTCTCTTATGAGAAAATGACTATAAATAAACATTCCCAAATTATCTTTACTTATCATCAAATATCCTCAAAATTTATTTATTTCCTTATAGGAAACCAATTATTACAAAATATAAAAAAACAACAAGTAAATTAATTAATTTATTATATGGATTAAATTCCATAATATTCACCTAAACTATTTTGATCGATACGTTAGAGAATTACGAATCAATTTGTAAAATACTAACCCAAATTACAATGTCTTTTCCGTATTGAAACATGTCCTTAGGTGTTAATCCCCATATTCTATTGTATTCCAACTAAAAAAGATGGTCAATAATGATTTTTTAGGGGATACTACCCACCCCCAATGTGAAATAACATATATAAATAAAAATATCTATAAATAAAAATATGTAAAAAAATTTGAGAAGGTATACAAAAAATTATTCATTTTTAATAAAAAATTTACTGAATGATATAAACAACATTACTAAATGAATAATAGGACTCTAATAATCTATTGGAATGATCACATACATAAGGTAGAAAAAATATTAATAGTAGGCTATGAAACTCAAATTATAACATCATTTCAATATATGGATTCATAGTCACCCCCCTCCTAATCAATGTTCAATGTTGTCCTCAACACATTTTTTACTAATAATAATTAAGGGATTCATGAGTACTCAATTTTATGGCCATCCTAATAGGGTGTGAGTACAACAGGGGGGGAAATGCCAACATGTTCAACTACCACACCCATAACCTACATTTATGTTTAGCTTCTAAATTAAATAAAATTAAATAATAAATATTTCATCTAAAAAATAGCATATAATTTCAAAAATAACAATAATGAAATAACCATATCCTGATGGTACATCTATGAGAAGTTCAAAACCCTCCCTTATATAGGAATAACAATAATATACAATAAGGACGAACGTGAAAATGAATTACATTGAATATCATTAGGAATATTTATAGTCATCCTAAAAATATATTCAATCATTATAAAACATTATATAAAAAGATATATAAGAATACTGATAGAACCTAGAATCATATACGGGTCTCGCAAGATACAAATTCTCAAACATCTGCACAAAACCCAAAACATGCCCTCATGGGATATACAATATCATGTTATAAATATGTAAAAAATGGTCTCATTAGATCAATTTCTCATATAGGATAACCTAAAAAACAAGTGGTTTTTTATTATAATCTACTCATTAGTTATCAAACCCCATCCATTTATTGTTGACACCCAGACAATATGCATCAGTTTGGGATTTCCAATGGTACATTGATAAAATTTATATGACATGGTACCATCAATTATGAATGGATTATAATCATAATCTAATTATGAATTATGTGATAAACATACGACCTTAAATTTTAAATTGTTTATTTAATTAGATTAAAGATTAATGATTTTTGACCAAATTATAATAATTCATATTAATAATTAAATATTAATTAAGGGTATTTCTGAAAGATTAGAAAAAATAAAATAACACTATTATAAACAATTCATATTATCATAGGGTAGAGTACAAAAGACCACCTACCTCAAATAGGAAAATCCACACACTAAAGAAATCCCATAAACTTTTTATTATTCATTCATGTCCATTCGACCATTATTTATCATCATGTGTTACTAACTCTTTCCCATGAATTCAAAATAATTTATTATTATTAATTTAAAATTAGTTGAATTATTTAAAGAAGAAATACATTTAATTGAAATGTACACACATGTTGAAGCAATTAATCGGTATCAGTACAATGTTGTAACCATGTTCATCCACCCATAGATTTCACGTATCACTATTCTGACAGAATTGTGTGAAATATAATTCATATACAACAATGATAAAAATGAAAATAATCTAAAATAAAAATGTAACCATAATGGGAAAATACCCACACATTTTAAAATAACCAATCATTTTCCAATAGAGTTCAAATTCTCTCATAACACTCATGATTATGAGGCATGAAATAAAAAAATGATAAAATACATGTTACAATGATTGAAGTACCCCAAATAATTCCAAAACTAATCAATAAATCAAAAGGTGACATACGATAAGTAAAATTCACATCATTGACTCGTGTTCAGCATCCAGGGACATCCTTTAGCCATGAAGATTCAAATCATAATTGTTCAAAGTGAATTTCACTATGATCTGATGGAATTGTAATCAAATTATATGACTAGGACCACGAAATGAATCATGAGGTGATTATTGTTTGCAATGGTGATAGAAATTATGGATAATTTTGACATAAATCATTGTATGTGTCTATACATAAAATGTAAAGCATCATTAATGAATGATGAATTTATCGATTAATATAAGAGGGAAATTAATGGAATGATTGATGTTTAATGAATAATCACACTTAGATTCCCCAAAATATTTACCTATAATTATCTTTAGTACATAGAAAATGTCTGTTTGGAGGATAAAAGATATAAATGGATGATTGGATATCATAAACGTTTTACAATCCTAATAATATCAAGGGGTAAATGATTTCAAATACAAAAAAATCCCATACTTGATGTCTAATAAGTGTGCTCCAGTAGCTAATCACTGTTGGCTCACAGGTTTTTAAGTGGTTCAGGGTGGGTAGTAACTCTTCTTACCACCTCACCAATTAGCTGGTAGCTGCAATAATATCTCAATATTATCAAAAACTACTACTTAAAAAACATGTCCTTTGAGTTAAACTCTTATATTACATTCAATTCTTAAAAAATACTTTAGGGTTTTTAAATAGGTATTATCCTAGTTCGATACTTAGTTGTCTAAATGATCTTTAAATTTTCATAAAATTTAAATCTCCCTCTATATTTTATAACCCATACTGAATCTTACAATTGTATCATTGCTGTAAAAATATTACACATCCATATAGTGTATCATTATTTCACTAAAATATTTCCTATAATAATCACTTATTTCATTCATAATATTCATATTAATTAATAATGATCCTCTAAAACTAGAATACATTAATTTCTATACTAACGAATTTCTTGTAAATCATATAAAATAATTTTAATAGATTATATGAGAATATAATTCTCATTTCGGAATATAAAAATGAAATAAAACCATTATGTCGTATATGAACATTAAAACACCAAAAAATATTTATTATTTACATAATAAATATTAATAACATAATGATATTTGAAATAAGTCATTGTTAAATAAATCAAAAAAACTATATAAATAATCAAAAATTATTGAATGAATATTTCTAAAAAATTAACTTTAACAATTTTTAATCACCATTTCATATTAATAAATCAATAAGAATTTACGATTCAGTTACTCATAAAATTTTAACTGTTAATAAAAAATCATTATATTTTCAATATGAGAACAATACGATGGTCCCATAAGTCATTTTAATGAATCAAAATTACCATACCTAAATTGGAAATGACTAGTTTTCATTTTCATCATAAAACCCATAAAACATTACAATTGATCGTATAATGAAAATTAGATTCATTAATCTCATAAAAAATTTAAATATCTCATTCGATAAGTCCTTTAGAAATAAAAACGTATAGTTAAGTGTGAACATATGATACATTGAAAAGTGAAAACAAATTAATGGAATCATAATAATGAAATAAATTATTATTGTAAGATATGATCTAGTGGAAAATTTAAAATAACATATTTCTCAAAAGGATTAATGACATCCAAAATTTAGTAGTATATAAAACCATATAAGGATTAATTTTTAAGCATTTATAATGAATGTAAAAAAATTTAAAATTCAATCCTAATGACATAAATTATTAGGGATATTTTTTTAAATAATATAAATATATAAGAAAATATATTTAAAGAAAAACATTGAAAATCATAAAATATGATTTATATAAAAAATAAATTTCCATTGTTTTAGAAATACACTAAAAAACTTATATCTATGTAGATGTTAAAATTAGATTTATTATTTAAATTAATTATAAAATGTTTATTATTAATTAATTCATCATTATTATTTTTTTTAATTTATTTTTTTGTTTGACATAGTTACAAATTTTCTATATTATACATTGATCATTTTGAGGACATTTTGTTATAATATCCCAAACATTTTTGATATCATAATAATGGAAAATATTTCTTATTTAATGTATCTATAAGATTTTTATTTTTTTATATAGTGTATTCATATATTTATATCTAAAAATAAGTTCAATATCTTTTGATATATATTCTTTTTTAATATTCCAGAAAACGTTTTTATAGTTTTATGTATCATTGATTTTGCACCCCAAAATTTACTTTTTTGATGGATATTTCACCATAATATAATAATTAAAAAATTTATATTTATATTTATAAAAAAATATAAGTTTTAATTTTTTGTTCATAGTCATTGAATAAATAATACGTATACATAACTCATTTTAGTGGTAAAACATACCCAAACATGAACACATTATAATGACCATATTTTTAGGTCCATGATAATGATAATAAATTGTCCAAATGTGGTGTTAATATACCAATTGATATTTTAACTTTATTATTTTCAAATGTAAATTAATAATTACTTTTAATTTCAAATTAGATAAAATAAATTTTAAAATTGAAGTATATACATAGGTATTTTCATTGTATTTTGATCTAATATCAACCAACATAACTCATACACCTCAATACTCCGTGAGATATTTTAATTCTCAAATAGATTAAATTTTTGGGAATCATAACCAACTACATGTTTCCCATTTCAATAGATGTTATAACCAAACATATTGTTTTTTCTGAGTGGAGTCGCAAAATGTATAAAACATAAATTTAGAATCCATGAGAAATAAGACAATATTGAGATTGAAAATAATTTTGTGTTGGAAAATAAAAAACATATATTATAGAAAACTTGTGACATATTTAAATAATTAAAAAAATTCATATATCACTGGGATGAAAATGTCATAGACGAATGAGGAAGCTTAATCATCAGTTTATTGAGTTGGGGGTCATAATGTTTAATTTAATATGTATTAGTAGTCATAGATGTTTAGGAAACATGATATATCCCCATGAATATGTAACATTATTTTAATATGATCAGAAAAAAGTAAAATAATTTGATATTTAGAAAGATAAATACTTGTAATAATGTATTTTTTAAATTGATGTTGTATCATGTATGTATACTAGTAGAATCCATTTAATATTCCTCAAATTCCATAGTATAATATCTATAAAAGAGTTACAAGACCATATCCAAATAATTAAAATTTTAAATTTCAAAAATCATAATTATTTTATATTGAGAAAATTATAATTTCATATGAACTAAAAAATACATTTAATTCAATGATATAAATACTAACTAATATTAGTGAGAAGTAATTAATAAATTTTCAATAATATCACCATTTAAATATGTCAAAAATACCAAGGATATCACAATATGTTTTATTAAATTAAAATTAAAATTTAGAAAAAGCTATTATATATTTAGGTATATGATTAAATAATTAATATTTAAAAACATTTATTTAATAAAAAAAATTTACATTTCATATGTTCATTTGTACTAAAAAATAATATTAAAATAGGCAAGACATTAAAATCAACTGACAATATGTAAATTAAAAGTACTTGAAAGATGTGTTTTATATATATGTATGCAATGAAAAATAAATTTAATGATTATTATTTTATATTTTAAATTTCCAAAAAAACATGATTGAATTATTACATAATTAATATGAATTTAAAAAGCAATCAAATCCATTAAAAATAATATTTAAGAATAAATAAAATCAATATAACATGAAAAATAACAAATAAAATTTTATTTAAATGTACATATATTTGAAAAATATGTAATTTAAAGAACTTGTTGTTAAGAAATAGAAAATTTACCATGATGTACAACTATGGAATACAAATGGCCTCTCTACCTATAATTTTAGTGGCACGATCAGTTGTCTTTTATTAAACTGGGTCATTAATATATTATATGGTCAATCTGCTTATATAGTGTTATGTTCAATGTATGAGGTTTCTTTTATTAATTTGATGTACCTGATTTGAATAGGGGATAATGTGGTTGATACACTTATAGTTACAAATTCATGAATCACCATCAATAAATGATACCTCAATATTACAATTCATAGACGAGAATAAATAATTTAATTTCATTATTTCATGATGTTAGGTATCTGTATGTTTTTTCATTTCATATCATTAAAAGAATATTTATATGATATAAACAAAGTATTTCATTGATGATTTTTTTAGAGAAAACAAGGTGGTTCTTTACTCCTATGAACACATTATTTATTGAATGTTAATCATAGAATCATATGAAAAATATAAATTTTTTATGTTCACCCTCACATGAAAGCTCCATATTTCATTTTTTAGTTGTTTATATAAATCATGAGAATTGAGTTCATGAATATTGAATATCAAAAATTCAATTTTTTTTATATAGTAAACTATAACTTTTATAGAACACTCACACTATATAAACCCAATATTGAAAAAACATATAAATACATTTCACATTCCAAATTAAAAACCTATAAATAATTTTTTATATTATAGTCCAATTTATATGTACTAATTATATTTCGTTCAATTTCCACCTGATCAAATATCCTATCAGTCCAACATCTATATCTTATTATCGAAAAATTGTAGAATCCAAATTCTAAAATTTTGATTAATAGAGAAATATTACAAAGACAATAGAAAATTTTTAGATCACCTAAAACATCAATTAATCCATACATTAAATATATTGAAAGTTATGTAAACTTACTTGAAATGTATATCAATAATAAAAATATCATTATAATTAATGTAACTATGGTTATAATCAATAAAAACAATCAAATGTAATTTAAAAATCTATTTTAAATTTGAAATCATATAGGACCATTAAAAGAAATTTATAATATCTTTATCGCTGATTGGGTAAAAAACAATCATTTAGGAAAGACTTTTATTTTAAATTAATAATAATTTAAATATAATTTATAAAACACAACAACAATCTAAAATATACAAATACATTCTATGCAAATATTGTTATTTAAATATGAATGTTATAAACTAATCCTTGGTATAATACTTCTGATTAGTACTTTCCACATTATGAAATATGCGTAGAAAAGAATTTGTTATATCATATTATATATCATTTGATATTAAATATGTTCTCAAACTTGAATGATAATAAATATGTAATATAATGTAAATAATATCTAAACTATAAAAGGGATAATTTTTAAAAAATCATGATTATATTTATATGTAAATATTTAAAATGATTAATTAATGATTTCATGAGTACCATTCAAATAATATTAACTCTAATTATATATTCAAAATATTATAATTATAATAAGATTAAAAAATTTAAAAAAATTGTGAATTTTTTTAGTGAATATAGAAAAAATAAATGTTTTAAAATAATTTTCATTTCTGTATTGTTATCATGAAATAAATGGTTATAGAACATTTTTCTAAAGAAAAATATATATATAATTATTTATATATTTAATTTTAATATATAATGTTTATCTTCTAAATTAGTGACCGACGATTTGGGAATATATGTGTTGTTTTTATTCAAATAAAAATTATTCAGGAAGTAATCTTTAAAAAAAAATTTCAGAAGGATACATTTTGTATGATTGGATATTAAAGTAAAAAATATTTCACTTGATTAATATTATTCCAATTTAAAACATGTAAAAAAATTATATATTATTTTTTAATCAAAATTGTTCATTGCTTAAAATTTTTATATTTATAAAAATTATTTTTCATTTCATTTTTTGGAATTATATAATATTTCTATTTTACTACATTTAGAAATATAATCCAATAAAATTTAATTGATATTTGGTATCAAAAGTCAATAAATTTTTAATGGTTGTTTTTTAATTTTTTTTATTAATAGTATCCATGATAAAATGTAATCATCTTAATAAATGGTTAAATTCGTTAATATGTGTTAAAACTATGAGATATAGTTTTCAAATCTATCATAAACTTGATGATCGTATATTTTATGAAATTAATTCAACTAAACTGTCCCACTTTTATGAAATTTGTGAATTTAGTTTAATTTATCATGAAAAATTTCTTTTATATTATTTTAAGTAATTAATAACAAAAATATGTAACTTTTTTAATTTAATATCTCTAACATGTTCTGATAAGACTAAATATATTTTATAAATGGATAAATTCGTTATATTGATTATTTTTTAATAATATTGTCAATAATATTTTTAAAATTTTAGGTGAAACTATAATTACATAAAAATATTATTCATCTCACATGTAGTTCATATGAAATATTATAGAAAATAAAATTTAATATTTGAAAAATATTAAATGTTATTTGTTTTGGAAATTTTAAATCTTTTCCAGATTTTTATGGATTCTAGTTAATGGTATTTAATATATTTAATATTCCAATTAGAATTCAATGATAATTAAATTATTTTTAAAGTTTTTTTATCTTAATATTTATGAAAATGTAATTTATGAAATTTAAATATAATCATTATTTAATAACGTATTTAAAAATATTTAGGAAATTATATTTTCTCATGCAACTTGGTAATGGTAAATCATGTCAACCACTATACAATTATGTTACCATTTACATTTTATAATTTCCTTATTAGCCACTATTTACTATCTATCTATTTACTAATGTAAGGGGTTAATATTATTTTCAAAGTGGATACCATAATGGATTGGGTTAATAGTATAAATTTGTTTATTAATCCAAGTATCTTAATATATTTTAACCCCATATCTCCCTTACATGTAAATTTAACCAATATAAGGTATCACATTCCTAGAAGTGATCATATATTATTTTAATTCTGAGAATAATTAATAGTGTTAAACTCCCATCTCTTATAAAAGGCTACCTCATATCCTCTCTTATTGACACATTATTGAGCCCCTTATCATGATAATACTTCTCCCAAATATATTTTATAGTTCAAAAAATAATTATAGATATTATTGTGTATTTAAAAGGATAATCCATGGTTATTAAATACATATCCATATGATGCTCTTCAATTCATAGGTATTCATGTTCACCACATCCTTTATGATTAATAATTCATCTACATCAAAGATGTTTTATTTAATAATATTATCATACTAAAAATAGTAAAACTATCTTCCTAAAATGTAATATTTCATTTGAATAACTATTACTTATTTATCTTCCATCCCGATGGAAAATAAAAACATAATTATCCATATATATAGACTACAATCTCCAACACTATAGAATTTTATTTTTAATCAACATGTTTTTTGGATTGTTATATAATTGAATTTAATATATATATATATATATAAATTTGTAATATAATTAAGATTAATATATAATTATATTTGTTGAACGTTATTACCAATTAAATTTATTTGTAAAAGACAATTTCTTTTCTCTGTATGTGTGGATGACCACCTCCACAAGGTGATGTTATTTGTCTTCCATTTCTACTTTAATTTAATTTCGTTAGTATATATTTAATGAATCAATATATATATATATATATATTACATATTATAGCAATGATATAATTATTATTCTATAAATTTTGATTTGTATTTATGTATCTTATATTTTATCCATCAAAATATGGAATCATCTCTTGTGCCTACATACAGACTATCAACTCCAAGATAGTATGTAATTATTTTTTTAACACTATATTATATGGTTATTTGGGAATATATTTATAATTAACATATATAATATTTATAACATTAGTTAGATTATATACATGATTAATATCTGACCTTGGTGTAGGGAATGGAACATTTAAACTGCAATATACCACGTAAATAATATAACACCTCCCAAATTAACTTTTAAATGTAAAATATTGAATATAGGAGTAATCATATATTATATGTGAATAATATCAATAGAGAAAGTATTAAAACTTTGATGTCAAAATTTAATAATAAATATTACTTTATTATAATATATTTCAATATTATGTAATCAATTATTCCGAACCTCATGTCATGGATTTTTATCTCACATTTAATTATATGAGACATATTATATAATCACAATTTTAATATTTTGATTTGTGTATATGAAACAAATGGTTGAGATTTATGATTATTCACATTGTAATTATTGATATTGGATAATATACCTATGGTTATTTCTTTCCTATGTTTTAGAATTAAACATAACAAAAATTATATTTTATCTTCATCTAGATATTTTTCAGTTTTGACATGTTTCATGTGAAGTACCTATTTTTCTTAATATAGTTTATATACAAACCCTTCTATATTTATTTTGATTAATGTCTTTTTATTAATTTTAAATTACTTTTCATGTGAACATATTTAATTCGTTGGAATTATAAAAAAAATTTAATTCATGGGGTATGGATTTATGTGACAATTCATATTTTTGGGATTTTCTTTACTAAATTACTATTTAGTGAAATTATTTAATTATTATCCACTAAACACCATATTTTTTATTCTACCTTGGGAATTTGTGTACCTTTCAAGTATTATTAGGATTTAAAACTCTTTGTAACATCAAATTGCTTACAAAATGATCATAATAAAATCAATCCTTATTTCTTATTTTTTTAGATAGGAATTATTTTCCTTTGAATTCATGTTCCTAAAAATATTTTATTAATGTTTCTATGTAATTTTTTTTAAAAAAAATATCTTTAAGATATTCCACATTCCCTAAAAAATTTAATAAGAAAAATTTCAAATATTTTAAATACTAATAATTTTTTTAATTTTTTCAAAAAATCAAAATTAATGTTCTCATTGTCATATAGGAGAAAAGAATATTATAAAACTATCATTTAGATAACTAGTTTATTTTTTTAAGACTTTTATATATTTTATGTGTAATTAACTGAGAGGATGTGTGTAATTGAGGTCCTGTGTTCTTGGAATTGATTTTAAAAAAATATTAAAATTGTGTGTCTGATGCTTCATAAATGAAGAAAAAAATTCTAAATGGGTGAACAGATTAGAAATATGATACCATGGTTGAGTATGGAATGTGGTTCTTACCCTAGAATGAATATAAAAATAGATGGTATATGGTGTTCGGACTCCACGCTAATTTTAAGAACATCCAGTGGATTAAATAATTAATAAATTTATCCAGAAATTCATTTTTAATGTAAATTAATCACCTTACATAATACTTATATAATGTATCCTCAAGGATTATCTGTATAAATAATGGTTGGGTTCCAGAGCATATCCTTCCTCCTTTATTGGTGAATCACATCATATGGCGATGAGACTCTATACTGGAACAGATCAAGAGACAATGAATGCAACAGACCTTCCCCTGTTGGAGAGTGAGTTCTTAATCAACAAATGATACAAAATTTTGATGGAAATTTCCATTTTGGATTTATCCACGTTTAAAATTTTAGATTCATCTGAAGTAATAATTTAAAAATTAAATTTCCGGACTGGTTTTCCCTTGGTTTATCAAATTTCTATTCTTTTAGGGAATTTAAGGTTATTAAATATTGAAATCATTTAATTGAATGGACAACTTGTTCTTAAATACCATTATTTATGGAAAAATTAACATGACCATCAATCTAGACATGATTTCCATTCATTATTTTATTTATTTTGTACCCTACTTGTTATAGTCATTGCTAATTATTTTGGATTGAAATTTGATTAATAACCAGTGGGGGATGGTGTTGTGATTGAGTGAAACTATGTCTGTCGGACCAATACAAAGAAGGTCTTCTCGGTTCAGGATTTTCGGATGATGTGTGTGTGATTTCTATTTACCAATACTATAGGAACAATTTTTTAGGTTGTGGGTTCATATAATTTAGTGTTTCTTTCTTGATAACTCTATAGGAGGATGAATTGCTAGAAAAATAATTTAAGATAAAACAAAATGAATATGTAAAATAATAAAAAACGAGAATGAACCTGGTGGGTATGGGTGCACTGGGCATACATGAAATAGAGAGCAGGAGCATCATGTATTCTCCCTTATTTGAGAAAAAACCTATAATATTAATAAGAAATACTGTTATTATTATTATCAAAATGATAATTCTATCATAACTCATATGTATAGTGATTGATTAACTGTCCGTATATAATAGCATCTCCCTGACATATATACGGTCATTTGAAGACCAATATTGGATATTTAATTCCCAATCATGTCTCAAGTGCATGAAAGGACTATAAATATTAATATTATTTTTATTAGTGTTGTTCTCGAATATTCTACCCAACATATCTTCTACACAGGACATCATAATGATGAATCATCTACGGAATTACACCCCCTATATTGAGGTGTGCATTTTGAAACCAGTATTGATTATTTAATTCATAATCATGGGTGTTCCCCGCAAGTTACCTTTTGTGAATTATACTGAAAAATGTTTATTCTTCACTAATCATCATAGTTGGGAGTGTTATATCCTAGCCAAAGAGTCTTTCCCTGCATAATGAAATAATTAATTCTATTTGGGCTTTTTATATAGTATTTATAATGTCCTAGTCATGACATTGGCTAGGTGATGCTCTGTGATGAATGTGATCACACATGATCACCAGATCATTCTGTCTTGACTCTCAAGTATATCTCGATAGTGGAATCCTTGATGAACAACATGTTCAACATTACATAGAGCTAGGTAATGGAATCCTCATCAATTATATATTTGACCCTCTATTAGAGATCGGTAGTGGCTTTCACGTTGACAACAGAGTGAAATCCCCTGACATACTAAGGAGTGATTCCACTATATCAGGATTAGGTCCCTTGATTATGTTACGCAATAATAAGGTATGGTTTTACTTGAATGGTTACTTCTGGGAAAACATGTGTGATGATGGTCATAATGGATGTATTTTTGGAATCATTGGAAAAACATCACAATGTTTTAATCGATGAGATGGAGATCCCATTACACTCACCTTTGAGTTTATTTTGACTGTTAATATATATATATAATATGTATCCACACATTTGATTTGGCTACCCACTTTCCATGAGATTCCAAGATGCAAAAAGTTCCCATGTGCTTTATGTGTTCAACATCACATGGTTGGATGAATATAGTCTTCTTTTATAAGTGGTGATGACTTGACATTTATTTTATATATTCACCCAGTAGATCCCCTTATTATTTTGTGTTTATTTCACTATAGTCTTGGGTTAATGTATCTTATTTGATTTTATATAACACAAAATATCTTTATATTATTATTTATAACTTAATGAACCCCCATTATCATTCAATTATTCATTCTTGGTATTTATATACTAAACCCTTCATGGTATTTCCCACACATGTCGTTTCATATGCTGATGATGGAAAAATCAGAGGTGACAAAAATTGAGCATATGGATAATTGATACGTGGACAACATTTGGTTGTCATAGTTTGGGATTTTGGAGTTTTCCACTCTAAAGAGTTCAATTTTCCATATTTTTCTGGTTGGGAAATATTTCTTATTGGTTGGGTTTTTTTCACCTTTTATTACACTATAAAATATCATAATCTTGTACAATCTAGAGGATTTGTAGGAAACACAATTATCTTTGATTTATTCTTCATTTACATTTACTCTGTAAGAACTACTACATCGCGTTGGTTGTGGATGATTTTATATAAATAAATTTGAAAATGCCTTCCCATGTTAGTTATGAGATAAGTTCTTATTGCCACCACATGTCCTGTGAGTAAGGATTGGGGTATTTGAGACTTGATCCTCAACATGGGTCCGGTCATTAAATATTTGTATCATAAAATGTACATTCTATATGATATTGTTGAAAATAGTACCCTTACAATTATTTTTATGGGAATTTGGAATGAATATTCAATGTTTATCAAGTGTGTCTCTCAGCCTAGGGATTCCAATGATGTTGAGTTCGAGGAAATATCCATTCACCATGACCTTGACTACCTACTTGCCCACTCAGTATACTATAAAATTGAAATCAAGGATCATTGGTATCTGAATAATATATTATTTAGTATTTTACTATCCTTATATATTCATAAAACCATTTTTTTATACTTATATATGCTTATCTGACCGTGGTACATCTTGATAATTCCCAGGATTCATTCATGACATTAGTTATACATGATACTAGTTTTGGACTATTATGTTGATCTGATGAATTGTGAGTAATCCATATGGGGTTCATCCAACTAACCCTTTATCTTGTTGTTCAGGTGGTACCACCTGCACCTGTTAAGCAACATATCACTCTAACAAGGTAGGCTATGGATTGGTGTTGGCATAACATGCCCTGTGAGTTCCTGCAAAGAGTCTTACAATGTTCAATGATGAAATATGTCCTAAAGTAGTATAATATTTGATATATATGGTGTTCTATATCTTTATTCATATTCATACCCCAATAGACCATACAGTTTCACTTGTAGATGGACTTTTCTATAGAGCATTTGGGAACCAGTTGAGTCATTTTACAAAGATGGATAATGATTCGATAATCTCATGGACAGACTTCTAGCAATTTTTCTATGAGGATTACTACCCATCATGCAGTAGCTCTATGAAAATTCAAGCATTTCTAAAACTACTTCATGGAGAGATGATGGTATCTGAGAACACAACATGGGTTAAATACCATACTCAGTACTCCATTAATAGGATCTCTAATGGTTAGTTATGAGTACAAAAGTTTTAGCAGTGACTCTATGGAGGGTTCTATAGTACTATGGATCAATTGTGAATCCCGACCAATATTGTCATTCTATAGAGGGAACCCATGACATAGATCAATATATCAGTGGGATATCAGATATCAAGAGTTAAAAATGGGCATCACAAAGATATGTTGTCTGCAACTTCGAGAATGTGCCAGTCGGAGGGATCTCGACATTGGAAGACCATACTCAATCAGTCTTAGGAATGAGGTCATGCGATATAGAGAGTTTGGAGATCAATTATATCCTAAATAAGTTTTTTAGTATTAATGTTATGGGGGAAACCACATTGTACATGAATTCCCAACTACACATGCCGAGGAGCGAGACAAATAGCTGACAGACAACCAAATCACAGGTACTGTGGTGATCATGGACCTTCCAAGAAATAGGTGGGTGGTACCAAGAGAGGAAGAGTTGTTATATTAATAGGATATGATATGGGTGGTCTATTTTACTGCAATATCATTCCACACCACCACTAGGTGTCCCACAGTAGGCATTATGAGTATGAGATTAGGGCTATAGACAACTACATGATTTGGAGTCTTATTACCCTATGGCGTACAAGATGATTAGAGGTATGATTTTCTTTTTTTATAATCATTATTCAGTATTAATATTCATAGGTTATAGTCCTCAACTCATATCAATATTCCTGGTATGATATTTTGAGCTCCTAGTTGAGGGGTTATCCCAGTAGCTTAATCTTTATGTTATTACATGTATTGCTTCTTGTTTATAATTTATCTGCCAATAGTGTGTGATATCACTTCGTGTAGATAGGTTCCAATGTAATTTTTTTAATCAAGATCAAAATATATGATGAAATCATGGGTACATATTGATTTTCCCTAGTCCAATATAGATTGATTATCATTACAGATATGTAAAATGTCTATGTGATGATGGAATTATATTCCCATTTCATGTGAGAGGGATTTCATGGAAGGTTGTGGGTTTTTCAAGAAATAAGATACATTACATCACCCATAAAATAACTAATGTATCCCTTGGTGATTTGGGGTCCTCTATAAATTAGGTTTCATCATTATTGGATGATTATATAGAAGTCACCAATAGGTCATTCTTGGATAACTTATTAGGTGTAACATTGATTTATTCATTGAAATTCTATCTAGAACATCTTCAATATCATATATGGATTATGGAATACTCCATTCCAGTATATGGGAGATGTGTTTGCAATTGTTGACCTTCGATTAGAGGGTTTCATCAAAACCAGTGTGTCATATGTGAAATGCATTATTGGTTTGGTGGGGTACAACATGTGGTTTTTGGAATACATATACATAATTTTATCCTCATTGGCATCCTTGACATAAAAATTGAATGAATTTGACTGGTTTGAGTAGTGCAAGAGGGTCTTTGATGAGTTGAGGCTGAGATAGATGGGTTCTCAAATTTTCAGTCTACCAGAGGAAGGTGTGGTGTTAATAGTGTATTGTGAAGCCTTAGTAGATGGGCTAGGTTGTGCGTTGATGCCAAAGTATGCAGTTACCAAATATGGGTTGAGGCATTTGAGACCCCATTAGATGAAATACATTACTCATGATCTAGATATGGTAGTGTAAGTATTTTTCTAAAGGATGTGGAGGCAGAACCATTTGGGAGTGCAATTTTTGATTTACTTGGACCACCCAAATACGAGGTACATCTTCATGTAGATATAAATGAAGCTAAGACAGAGGAAATAGATGAGGTTCCTTTAGGAATACGTTTGCAGGATATTCTATGCTATGAAAAAGGTAAACATTGTAGTAGATGACAATAGTAGGATGTCCCGATATCTATTTGTGAAGGTGGCATCAGTGTAGTAGGACTCCATGTAGCTTATCCAAATAGATCATGAAGATCAATGTTTTTGTAGTAGATGGTGTTAAATAATCTGATTATTATTTCTGTTATTAATCCCAACTAGTATAAATCAATATTGAGGTCTTATGGGACCAAATTTCTAAGGGATACTCACTGGAAGGATATTGTGAAGAAGTTGTTCACATAATCATTTTCAAAGGATAGATGATAATTCTTGTCACGATGAAAGAGGAGGGGTTGTGGAAGTTCCAAACTTATCCCCTAGAAGTATATCATGTTTTTGGGATGATGTAAATATACATTCAGAGCTAGTTTTTGTGATCTTGAATGTGATAAATTGTAGCTGATTAAATATCGCACTGCCTCACATGACTGTAGGTGATGGTTGTGTACCGTGTTTTGAATGGTTTTATAAAGCCCCTTACGATCTAAGAGTGTAAGTGCAAAAACATATCTATGGTATTTTTCAGAGGAATTACACACACCTGTAAGGGAAATGACGCCAGCATGGTGATAGTAGAATGACTCATGAAGTTGGTACAGTTCCTTGTAATCAGCGATCAGTGTACATTTGAATGTTTTGGACATTTTTATGATTGGGAGATCGTTCGCCTTCATAGGGTAAACCAGGATGATTGTCTCTAATCATTAAATGTGGATTACATCACAATTTTTGAGAGTACATCATTTATAATTTGGGAACCATATGAGGATGAGTTCATCCTTTTAAAACAAATTTGATGGGTATCATGGGAAGAATTTCTAGGTTTTGGAGGATATGCTATGAGATTTTGTGATAGAATCAGCTAGGACTAGGAGGATCACTTTCCATTTTGTATTGTTTTCATATAGAAATATCTACCACTAAACCATTGACATGTATCATCTAGAAGCCCTTTACAAGAGACCATATAGGTTACCCTAGTGCTTGAAAAAGAATGTGTGAAATGTATCTTGGGACTAAAGATGGATCTAGTGATTATAGAGAAAGTATAGTTCATCTGTGAGATAATGGGGATGGAATAATGTTTAGATTAGTCTTACATTGATCACCTTCCTAGTCCATTGGAGTTCGATCATCGATACAACATTTTTTGTAGTGTCTCCCCATGAGGAATATTGTGAATGTTTGGGTGGAGATTCAGGCTTTCCATGATGTTCATAGGGCCATTAATGATTGTGTACATGTTTGGAAAGGTAGATTGCATCCTCTCTATACCATCATAACTAGAGTAGGTTCACGACATCTACCATATTTCACAACATAAGAGATACATTCATAGACCCAAACACATTATCGACACAGCTGAGTTAGACATTGAAGATGATTCCACTATTGTAGATAACCCAGTGTCAATCGAGGATCAACAAGGGAGGTCCATGTATGTATGCACCATCCCCTTAGCTCACATGTTTTGGTAGTGCATGAATGTAAAAGAGTGATCCTCAGAGTGGAATATCTATATTCTGTCAAATTATCCAAATTTGTTTTTCCATTTTTGCATTTTAGGGATTACAATATTGAAGGAGGGAGTGATGTAGAGTCCATGATTGTTCTTGAGTAAATTTGAAATAATTTAATATATATTTAATGATATAAAAGGTGACATAGTGAGAAATTCTAAGGGTCAGTGTTCCTAAATATTAATATTTCAATAATATTTTATATATTTTATATTAAAAACTTGTTATCTTCTTAAAGATAACATAATTAATATTAAAAAGTCTCTGAGATAAGAAATATGAGGACATGGTTGAGTTTGAAAAACTATTTTTTCAATAGGTGTGACATAAAATGTTTCTCATTGGATTGTTTTCAATCCTCACTCATTATTGGTATATTCATCGGATTAATTAAATATAATATTAAATAATTAATTTCTTTTAAATATAAATGAATAACTTAAAAAAATTTGATGAAAAATAAACCAGTGTTATATATTGAAATAAAAGGGGGATTCCAAAGATTTTCCATCTTACATGGTTTTTGGAAAATTACCTCATACGATGGAGAAACACTAAATAAGAGTAGGTTGGAACTCATTGAATGCAACACACACTCCTACGACACTGGAGAGTTCATTATTCATCCGTGAATGATTAAATTATGAGGTAAGGATTTTCATTTTGGTTTTATACCTATTAAAATGCTGTGATGGACATGATTTAACCATTTCAAAAAATTATTCAATGATCAATTTTATGTTGTTTTATCCAACGTATTTTTTTATGGTCTCATATTTTATTCATTATTTAATTTATTTAAATAAATATTTATAATAATTCATGAATCCTAGAAGGATGGATGGATGACGATGGTCATCGATTGATACTTGTTTTTGTTTCATTATTTTATATATTTTCCTCCTAACTTGTTATCCATGTTGGTATTTCTTTTTGTAGGTATCTAGCAAGATACCTGATGGGAGATGGTTGTGTGATTTCCCATTGGATTCCAAAATATTCACCACAGTTTCAGATATAATATTAAAAACATGATCGTTAAATCATATCATGCAACAACAATAGATTGTGGTCATATTTCTAGTTGGATCAGATGGTTGAAACTCAATTGTTGTTGATAGCAATGTAGCCACAGTGGTCATCCAACATTGCTGATTCTATTGGAGGAGTTTAGGGAAGGTTATCCATTATAATGATTTTTGTATGTTGTGTGTATTATTTTTGGGTACTAGAATTTGAGGAGTATCCATTCATGTGGAATCTCTATGGGTTTTAGGATTTCCTATATGAAACCCTTGGAAGAAGAAGAAGAATGGTAGTAAAAAAATAAATATAGATAACACAAAATGAAAAATGAAAAAAAATAGAAGGATTTCAAGGGGGAGGAGAACACAAGGAATGTGTGAATTAGGGGAAGGGGAATCATTCCATCTCCTATCCTGTGATAAAAATGAAAATATTAATTTTAAAATAAAAATAATAATAAGAATAATAATAAAAGTATTGTTATCAAAACTCTAATTTTGACATAATTCATCCTTTCAGTGAATGTTTGATAAGCTCTAAGTGGCAGCATGTCTAATACATTTATATGGTAATTTGAAGACTAATTTTGGAATGTTATTTCAGGACAATGGCTCTAGATCATGAAATACCTAAGAATAATATTAATGCAATTGTAGTTTTTGTTGTTGTGTAATATTATTTCTAACATATCTTCTTCTAATTAAATATGAGAAAAAACCCATCTATTATATTACCACCCTGATATTGTTGTAGAAATATAGAAACTAATATCAGGTATTTAATTTCAAATCATGAGTGGGGAACCTGAGGCATCATTAGTGCATTATATGGATAAATTTATCTTTCTCATCGAGCATCTAATTTGTGAATGTAAATAGCATATCCGATAAGTTTTTTTATGTGGAACACAATTTTTCCCTTGGTTGATACTTTTGAGATATGATGTGAAATGTTCAAATAATGGTTCTGGATAGGTGATGCAAGATGACTATTGTGATCATGCAGTATCAAAAAATATTACCATGTTTACCCTACAGTATACTATGGAAGTGGAATCCAAGATGATTACATCGCTGACCCTCCATTTGTTCTGAGTAGTGGATTCCTCAATGATTACATAGTTAACCGTCTAGTAGATCTAGGTAATGGATTCCTTGATGAAAAATGTGGAAACATATGAAATACTATGTTACTAGTACACTACAATGATTTTGTGGACCCTAAATTTGGCGACATTGTTATAAGACATGATTTAAATTACATAGATACTTTTGGGATGATGTGTGAGATATTGGGAATCATTGATGAATAATCAGAACTATTGGATACTCTTATTATAAAATTGAGCTATTTTATGTTAAACCTCATACCTTAAATTTTAGGTTTCTTTTGACTTCCATATATATATATATATATTATTTCATATCTACACCTTGGATTTGGTTACACTAATTCCATAATAGTTGAAGACAGGCTGGGTATGCCAAATTTCTATTGTGTTTAGCTTAACATTTATGTATGAGTATTCACTACTTATATAAGTAGAGAAGACTCATCTTTTAGTTCATCAACTCACTATGTTAATCCCCTTGTGTTTGGAAGAGGATTCCATCACTATTGGTTCAGATTGATATATTATCTTTGATTGTATCTCACATCTAATTTTATCATATTCCTATTGCATACCTTAATTCACCCCATTATACATTTGAGGATTCCTACTAGTTATATATATAACTAATGATGAATATGAGTTTCCTTAACATTTCATGAATTTTTCAGTTGATGGACTGGTTGGTGGTGACTTCAAGGGATATCAGGGATTCATGTAACTTTGGACCATGCAAGGTGGTCGCAACTTGGGATTCATGAGTTGGGACATCTTATTAGATTACACTTATATTTTTTTATGATGGGATGTATTTATAGTTGGCTATATATTTATCTGCATTATTTTTTATTTTACGCTGTTGTACTCCTGAAATGTCTACAGGTTTTTCTCGCATGATTGTTCTATTATCATTTTATTTTATTTTACTTTTAAAACCTCTACTTTTCTAAATTGACTTGGTTGTGCATATTTGTACAAGAAAGAAGGAAAATTAATCCTCTTGTTAGTTGTTCCATTGCCCTTGTTCACCACCCCCTGGCCTATGGATGTGGTCCTGGGGTATTTTTTGATCGAGACTCAACATTGGTCAGATCATTGAATATCATAACAGGCGTCTTAATTAAAAATTACATTAAATGTATCCCTATATATTTTCGATGATATTTTTCATAATATTATATGAATTATTGGGTTTTATTGATAAGTAAAGATGTAAGTATTATTCTTTTTTTAGTGAATATATAAAATTTATTTTTAATGTATTTTTTATATAAACAAAAAACCCCATATTTATTTTTATTCATTGCTAGATATATGATCATATGATCCCTTTAATATTATTTCCATATATATCTTATAATTATTTCATAAATATGATTCTATGTATCCCAATTTCTCCCATTGGTTAGTTATGAAATGATGAAAAAAGGAATTTATTTAGGATTCCATCAACGTTGTTTCTGTAGTTGATTATGATAATGTGATGATTAAATGTTTATGAAACCCTTTTATTTTATACCAGTCAGGCAATGATGAAAGGGTGGTTTTTTTATACTATAAAACACTTAATTACTATTTTTGTTATGTTATAGGTAGGACCAATGTGTTATATCCCTAAAATTCAATGAGGAAATATTGATATCCCTTGAGATAAATTGAAATTTATTAGGTCACGAACCAGATTTACTATGTGAGTCAATCCATCCTGATCATCTTGGCAGTGAACCTTGATTATGAAAATCATTGTTTAACATGTAGATCAAATCCACTATGAGGATCTGCCAAATATTATTTTTTTAATGTGATCCTCCAACATATAAATTATTTTTATTCTGATTATATGAGAAACCTCATGTCTTAAT
Organism: Viscum album; assembly: GCA_963277665.1. NCBI lineage: Eukaryota > Viridiplantae > Streptophyta > Magnoliopsida > Santalales > Viscaceae > Viscum > Viscum album. The sequence goes on from OY728146.1 coordinate 555,341,608, forward strand.
ATTATGATTTTATCTTATAGTTCATGATTGATTATTGATTATTTTACACATTTATGATATTGGGAATTTTTTATAAGATGAATTATACATTGACATATAAATTATGTTGTATGGCTTATGGGGTATGATTTTATAAGATATGACCATCTTATCACACTGTTACACATTTCTTTTACACCCTTTCTGATAATCAAATTTTATCTCACTTTTTTAAATTTATTGATAATCTAAGTTCACTAATTCATATTTTTCATTTTATATAGTGTATGAATAATAACTAATTTATTTTTAAAAAATGGTTTTTAGGGATTGTGGGAATCCTTTAAAAATATTGATCATAAATGGACATCAAACTAAATAAAAGATCACTAGAACACTCCATAAAAATTTAAGTGTATTGGAATCATTTATCGAATATATGCACCATTAAAATGAGGTTACATTTATATTGGGATAATCCATGATGAGATCCTAAAAGGGATAGAAAATTATTGAACTTGTATGAATATACTTCTTGAGTATTATTATTTATTAATTAAACCTTCATGATAAAATATACATATTTTTATACAATATTCATTCTCTTACTTGTGGATTACATGTATCACTCCCGTATACATTATAATTGCATCCTCTAATGAAATTTTGATAATATAATTTTTATCTAGAATATCTTACTTAGACTATAGAGTTAGCTACATGATATTTTTATTATTATCATCTTTTTTCCTTACATCATTCATATTCCCATAAGTAATATATCATTCTTGAAATAATGAGTTATATTTATGGATAACATTAGGCATAGTTGGTTTAGGGCTTTTTTCAGGATCACCCACAAGTTAGAGTCTTTATTGTATCCGATATTGACCTTCCCCTCCATCATCTTGATCATTTTCATTCAATCTATCCTCATCGTAAGGTGTCAGTTGCTGCAACACTGTGGATATAATATCTTATAATTAAACATGTTATAAATAATTATATTATATACGACTTTTATATAATGTAATAATGTGTGGGAATTTTGTTGGTGATGTTAAAGTATTCATATGGAATAATAAAATATTGATGTAACTGGAAAATTCCCATTTGATGAGAAAGGAAGGTGTTTCATAATACCATATTTTCCAGTAAATCTATAAATATGTACACTTAAAAGGAATTAGGTATGTATGCTAATCAATTGTTTCTGTTGCATTATGAATTATTGATTGTTTTATATTTCGTAGTTTATGTTTGTTAAAAATATTTTTCTTAATAAATATGTTAATACCACTATATATTGGTGTATAGGTATGAGGATGTATTGATCAATATGATAGTATGGGTTAGATAAAATAAGAGTTTATGAAATTTTCAAATGGGGGAAATTTTAGAGTTATGTAAATCTATATGTGGAGATATGTTTAACGATAATCATTTGTTTAAAGACATATATACCCATTTGAGATTTTATATAATAGTATTTTAAGGGTAGAAATGAAATTTTAGGGGATGATTTTTCTATTTTAATATGTCTTTATGGTATATGTAACCCTTAGGTAAAATAAGTTATTTTTTGTGATGCTAATTTGGAGCATGATTATTTGGGATATAAACTAAAAGAATCAAATAAAATTTAAATTTAATAATTTCTTTGATAATGATGTTACATTGGTTTATTGGAATGAGGGGATTAACATATTTTTTAGAATATGAGATTGAAAATTTATTTAGTTACTTTGATATTGATTTTCTTTTTTACCCATATTTGGATAATTATATGGCTGGGTTAAAAAAAATTATTTTATTGGATGAAGATTATCTGTGAAATAAATATTGATTATAATATTTGATGAATCTATTTTTTTATATTGATTTTTTTTAAAAATTTATTTGAATATTGTAGAGAATATATTATTTGGTTACTAACATTTTTGGTATTAACCTTTATGAGTTGGTAATGTTATTTTAGGATTAATGATTATATAATTGTGGTAGAATATTTTATATAATTTCTATATTTATGGATTTTGAGTATAGTTAAGAATATTATGGAATAGGAATATGGTAATTTTTTATGTAATTAATTATGATTAAATTTTGTTGTTATTTCAATAGTTTCATATATTGGTGTATAATTGTTTCTATATATTTGATATTATATTACCATGTTCTAATGAGTGTTATTTTATTTTCTGTGTGTAAACTGGTTGAAAATATTTTCTACTTTCTTTGGATCTTTTTATTCATTAATAGATAATTCTAAATCCTCAAGCCTATAATCATCAACTCATTTATTATATGAGATTAATCTCGAGTGGGAAAATGGTCTAAACAAAACCAAAGGATCAAATTCTCAGAATAAATAAATTATAAATATTATCTCACATATTCACTTTATATATTGAAACAATTCCTCCAATATAATGAAGAGTATGAAAAATATTCTGAGTCATGTTTCAAACATTTATTTCTTCTATGAGGTAATGGGTTTTGTAATCCATTCTCTATTATTAGTCTCAGAGTTGTAACTGAATGGTTCAAAAAAAGATTTAGAAAATAATAATTGACCCATTTTTTGACATAGTAATTATTTTAGTTTTAAAATTTAAACATAATAAATTTGGATTAAAAAATACATAATCCAAATTATATATTTTTTTACCCAATGTATTATTTATTATAAAAATTTATTAAATAATTTTTATTTTTTATGATATATAATAATGAGTATAAAATTTATATATGGGGTCAAATGTAACACGATGATATTTGAGAAGGTATTTCATTCTAAATGAATCCAATATTTTATATAATTTACAAAAAAAAGATAAAATGCTCCAGGATATAACATTTAAATATTATTATTTCGTTGTGAATATTATAACCCAGTCAACGTTTAAGCATCATTGAATAGGAGTAACTACTTTATAAAATTGTTATTGATTGTTTTTCTTATTTTAACATATTAATTACTACCTAAGAAATATGTACTCAAATTTTATAGAATCAATGTAAAATAATATAATTCAAATAATTGTTATATAAATATATGGATTTTTTTTACAAATAATTGGTTTATTTATATTTTTAAGAAAAATAAATAATAATAAAAACATTTAAATTTTAAATTTTAATTAAATTAAAGGAACATTATTTCTAGAATCAGTATATCTAAATTATCTAGGCCTAAATTTTTCAAATTTTAAAGATGTTGTTTATTTTTGGTTCAACAGTGAAAAATATATTTTTCACTGACAATATCAATTTAATGGCATTAACATTACATGAATTTTTGTTAATATTTTTTGATCGACAAAATATATATTTATTAACTAGAATAACTTGTTTTCAGAATATAATTTTTAACCTAAAAATACATGTTCATATAATAGAAATATTATTATTGTGTTAATTCAATAGAAAATATATTTCAATACTTGTATTATAATCATGTTTTTATTGGTCAGCTTTTTTATTTGGTTTTAAATAAAAATAATACTCGTATTATTAAGCATAATTTATTTATAATATATTTCACACAAAATTTATATGAGTTTGTTATGAAATTGTATCTATATTTAATATAATTATTTTTCAAAATATAATTTTTCTTTGGGTTTAAAACAAATTTTAATGCTAATTTTAATACAACTATAAATTTAATCATATAAAAATGAATCTAAATTTGGCATCATTTGTTTCTGATTTAGGAATCATTTCCATTTCTTTTTTAGTCATACTGAATTGTGGTGATGGAAAAAAATTTACCGCCATTGTAAAAGGGGGAATAGTTTTATTAAGGTTAAGACTAGAGATAAAATCTCCAAATATCTAAAAAAATCTTTTATTTCATTCTAAGATAGTCTTCTCAGTAAAATCAGAAAAAGAAATATAAAATATGAAAAATTAGTTCCATTTATATTTGATAATAACATTGATGTTATTTTATATAATGAATTATTAACAATTTCCATTGTATTCATTTTAATACCTCTATTATATTATCATAAGATTAAAAAAATATTAGATAAATATTTATAAATTGCAAATTCTAAAATTAATAATTTAATTTTATAAAATTGAAATATTACTAATATCATCCAATGTTATAATCTCGTAAAAGATTTTGGAATCATGGAACAAACACCTATTAAAATAGGTGAAAAATAAATGAAATTAATTTGAAAAAATTAAACATTAATTATTTCAAATAATTTTATCAACTCATTATTTATATAGGAAAAAATTGAATTGAATTATTATTTATATATTCAAATTTTAATTCAATAAAAATATTCCTGTCTATAATGTAACATTATATAAACAGGCTCAAAATGACATTATGGTTTTTTAGTTAATAAATATTTAATGAAATGTTTCAAAAATAATAAAAATATTATATTTTCTCATGTAATTGTTAAATGGTTGTGAATATAAAAATTTTTCAACATTTAATCCACATGAATCTATAGAATTTTATTATTTATTTTTAAAATTGATGTATCTTCATACCACAAGAGTGGTTAAAAGAGTTATACGAGGGTATATGTTAGTTGATATGGCATGAAATAGAATTCAAATATGCACAAATCATACTTTTTATAAACCATTCAACCCAATATCATCCCGAAAAATATATTTAATTTTTTATGGGGTATAATTAATAAATTTGATCATGTAATACAAAATTTATTATAATACTTACAAGTGTACCACTCCCCTCACTTAAAAAAGGTAACATCCTCCCATATTTTCTTTATAACTTCTTGATCCACATTTCTCCCCAAAAAAATTTGAAAATCCCATCTCCAATTACATATTAAATTTTTCAGTGTAATTATTATCAAAATTCCAACCAATGGGTCCTTATTAATAAATCATAATTGTGTATCTCAATGGATTGATAAATATGATCAATGAATAATTTTAATAATATTTCTTTTTTACCTATTTTATGTCCTCATTAATGATATCGTTAAATTTAATTAAATATATTTATATTAATGATATTTCATAATGAAATAATAAAAACTTTTATCTATTTATAACCCATTAAAATTTAATATAAATTTTTCATCATGTGTAAGTACATACACAAATTTCCATGAATGACATATTTTATTTTTCAATAATATATAACATGGATGGTTATGTAGATGAATTTATTGGATTGATTATATTTTATAGAAAAATGATGTTTTTGGTAATATAATGTTTATTTATTTTATTACCATTAAGATTATTTGGATGATGATAACACTCCTCTTGCATATATGAGGACCATCATCTCCAACAAGTAGTATGATTCGTTAACCCTTTAAGATTTAATAAATTTTCATAAGGGTTCATTTAATGAATATATATGATGTATATTATAAATTTTTTACTATCTAATGTTTAGTAATTGTGTCACAATCTTTTTTTGAGTTCATTTAATAGTGAAAACATTACTCATGAGTACATACGAACAAAAATATCTAGGTTTTTATGTCATTAATTTTTCTAACTTCCATAATTGAATAGTTATAAATGATTATTTTATCAATATATATGATATTTAATAAATTATTATTTTATTAGAATGGTGAAACTATGATTAATTTTCAATGATCGTATCATTCCAATTGAAACATACACAACAAAAAAACATTAATAAAATCAATGTTCATTTTAATGATGAATTATGAATAGTTGAGTAAAAATTAATTATAAGTGAATATACCTATTATTATAATTTTGAAAATGTCTATATTGAAAATTTAATATAAATATATTTTTGTTATATAAATTTTAAGAGAACATGTTATAAATTTCATGATATGTGGTTATATTGTATCATCACACATTAAATTTAGAGTGACATATTCCATATTCATTGTATGTTTATTATGTGTATTGAATATAATTCAAAAGAATTTATTTAATAGTGAATTAAAAGAATATTTTATGGATTCCAATATCAACATATAGAATACTCTTTTATGAGGTTTTTATTGAGATATTACTAAAATTGTAAGGGTTCTTCATACAAATATTGATTCATTGGTACATGTTTCAAATTATGAAAAAAAATATTTATACATTTTATATATAGAAAATTAGATATATTCAATCATTAATCTATTAATATTAATTTAATTCTATATTTAATATTTTTTATCATCATTCAATGGTATTATGATTATAAATTTTCCAAAGAAGAAAGGTTTTAAACTATAATGTCATTTATATTATGAATTATCACTGTTTTATTTTCATAGGGTGAACTTATATAATACATATACATTATGGATAATTTAATTTCATTTAATATGGTTATTTTATAAATTTTATCGTATTCATACATTTTTCTTATATTTCATACATTGAATTTTTGGGAAAATAATTTCAAGAAAAGGCGGCCTTATTTATTATTTTTGGTTCAAGAACCATTATACTCAATATGCATGACCTAGAAAATGTATTGTGGATTATTATATCATTAAATAAATATTTGTGGTTGATTATTTTTACTATCATTGAGATTTTTTACAAATTACTAAATGGAATCAATATAAATGTTTTTAAAAGTGATGTAATTTTTGAATTCCTTAAAATGATAAAAAGAATGTTCTATTTTAAAGAATACGGAATGAAATGATTTTATCATTTTGATGAACTTCGTGTAGATAAAAGAATCCAATAAAATATTCATGTAAATTTTTTAAGAAAATTATTTTTTAAATATTCTTGGAATTTTAGTTCTAATTGATTCTAACTAAAAAGTATATTTCGCATGTCCTAAAAGAAATGATAAAATGATCATTTTGTGATACAATCTACTTAATTAACCGTTACATATATGATTATAATATGATGATATATATATAAAAATCATTTCATATATAAGGGTTATACTATGATGAAATGAAGAAATTTTTTATGATCTTTTTGAAAACATATGAATGTTTTTCATTATCTGATAGGTGGGCCTAAAATTTTAAATTTATGTAATGAATTAGGTATTGATTGATATATAATCATATAATACGAATCATACTCATGTTATAATCCCATTCAAAAAGATAATTTTACAAAAATGATATTATTGGAAGTGAACCATGACAAAGGAAAATATGGAATATGCAGTGAATCCGAAAAATTATTGGTCTATATAAACAAAGATTATCTTTTATGAGAACTGTGACACAAGAAATGATTTGCATTTCTTAATTATATAAAAAATGTGTCTTCTATTTATGATATGCTATAATCGATCATTATTTTTTTTAGGATTTTCACTCTTATAACATATTTTTATATTTATTATAGATCGTAGAGTTATGAAATATTTTATATGGTCTATGACTTCTTATATATTATTTCACAATATTTCATCATTTTATTACAACTTAATGGTTATCATATCTAAGAAATGCCAAAAAGGAAATTGTGTGAGGATAATTGTTTATGAAATTTTCATGTTTCCATAAGGAATAATAAAATCTCAGTATAATCGGAAAAATTAAATTTTTATTATAAAGACATCATTTTTGTTATTTAAATGGTTTTTTTGTTATATAAATTAATAATACAATTTGGTATTGGTTATAAAGTTCAATCAATGATTTATATTGATTAGGTATTTTGGTATTTTAAAAATTAGGTCATTTTAATTGGTATCGATGAAAATATGTCAAGAATAAGGTTTTAATACCATTTTTAATGGACCGAGGGACTATATTTTTTTACTCAGTTATGATAATACCCCTTTTATGGGTTAAAGGAGAACCTCTTTGTGTATCATACGATTTATTAAATTACATGACCTGAATGTCTTAGTGGAATTCAACGAAGACAATTACTACATGAAACTTCCCCTCCCAACTGTCAACATCATGTTATTATATATCAACCTTCAGAAGGTATTTGTCATAGCTTTCACATGCATATATTCATAGTCCTGGTACTATTGTAAATTTCAATAACCTATAATTCGTTCAAATTCACTTAACCCTACTCTCGTGAATGTTCCTTCTATGAATCCTTATCAAGATCTAATTACTAGTAGAATGTCACTTGTTGCGAACACACATTACATGGCCTGAAGGCCTAAAAGTGACCCCAAGGCCTTGATATTGACCCAAGTCTTAAAGGTGGGCCGAAACACATAATGAACCAAAATATATGGTGGATTGAATTCTTAAGGACTCTAGGAACAAACTATTGGCCCAAATCCCTTATAAGATGAATAATTATGGCTCAAATAGTAGCGAACAATATCATCAATGATACCAATAATATTACACACTATAGTATGACTATAGTGTTTCTAGAGTACTACTACAGTACCAAAAAATATGCATCCATCTGTATTTCATCACAGACCTCGTGGATAAACTTGAATACTCCCCATAAACATGGTTGAGGCTCATGTGCATATTGTTTTAGTACAAGATCATTGTGTGTGAGTCTTGTGTTCTATCATATTTATGTTTCACTATAGGTAATGTGATTCTAAAAAATATATTTATGTTTTTAATGAATCATGATCCTTTAAATTATGGGGACCATAGGTCATGATATAACTAAAATGAATAGAATTATGAAAATCGTAAAAATATTTCTAATATTCAGAATTTAGGAATATTGAAATCAAAATAATTGTAAAAATAAAACATATTGAACATCAGATTTCCTTAAAATTAAAAATCAATTCAAGATATTTATATATCAATAAAAATATTATAGGTTACTAATTATCATGAAAGGTGGATAAATGACTAAAAATTATTATTTTAATAACAGCGGGGTAATATAATATATCAAAACAAGAACACTAATTAGTTCACCCAAATTATAAAATCTACAATTGGATAATAAATAAATTATATGATATTAATTATACAAAACTAAAAAATATATGATAGAAATATATTTTTTTGGAAAAATATAATTATTATTAGTTAATATATATTTTTACATATTGGTATTTCCATATATAATGTAATAAATAGATGATAATGTTGGTTATAATATATGGTAAAAAAATGTTTCAATAAAACTCCCCCAAAACAATAGGAAAAAGTAAGTAATAGATAATTTAGAGTAAATAATATTCCAATCTAAATTATAACTCTAAATAATTACAAGGAATATGTAGTATTCTATAATAAACCTATCTTGCATCAATTTCATGTCGAAGAAAAAAACACTACTTCAAAAACAAAAAACATTATATTATATAATAAATCCACTAAAAAAATAAATAATTAGTAGAGGAAAAACATCATTCTTGACCGTAAGAACAAACAACTCATGCATTTAAAATTGTTTTTTATTTTTTACTTTTTTAATTTATTAAAATATTTAGAAATATACTACATATGAATGAATTATTAAAAACATTAACCTATTTCATAGAAAATGTATATCTCCCCATAAAATAGATATATAACAAAAAAAAGTTTTAAAATGTTTCAAAAGAAATATAAAAAAGAGATATATATATATGAAATTATTTTGAACATTGACAATAGATTAATTACATAACACAACCATTAAATTTTTTTATATTTTATAATTACTATATACTGTAATAGATATAAATTTTGAATTCTGCTATAAAATAACGACATGAATTCCACTAGGAGCTGAAAATATATGTCAATTGATATGAATGTATTATTAAAATAATATGAAATGAATTTAAATAATGGAAATAATTCAATTCATTCCATAGGAAAAATATTTAAGCACAAGACAAAAAAAGATAATCATTTAAACTGTGCATTAAATTTGAATTATAGTAACATGATTAAATTAATTTTTTAATCACATTTCATTCAAAATAATTTTAGAAATTAAATACATTTTTATTGCAAATAGTATTTATATTATGAAAAATTAATTCATTTAATTAAACAAATAAGTAAAATAGTGCAACATGTGTTAATTGATAAAATAGTATGCACATAATTCAAAAATAATTTAACAATAACACATCCTAGAGTACCAATATATAAATATATTCCATGTATTTATACTTGAAAGATAATTAATTATTTAAATTATAATTTCAAAAAAACTAATTTTCGATATATCTGATTAGATGCAATCATTTATTAAGTCATGCAAAATTTAATCAAGTAGTAGTCGATAATCATAATGAAAAACTCACTGAAATAATTTTTTCATTAACAACTAAATATTGACGAAATCTGAAATAATATTCATTATAATAGTTTAATTTTAGTCCACACCTATATCATGTGACATTAAATATAATTCATTTTTTTATTTTAAGAAATTGTTTAATATAATTTACAAATATGTTGATTACAACAAAAAATGTTTTCTATTGATTTACATCTCTATGGAAATTATCATCCATATTTTTCATTACATTGAATATATTTACATAATTTTTACTTAAATATAGAATCATCTAAATTTAGAATATAATTCAATTTTTAAATAGACTGGGGAACTTTATAAATATTATTTTCTTAAATATAAAGAAGAATTTCCCGTTTTTTTTTTGTTTTTTCTATTTTTATTAATTTTATTTATGAATAATATTTACATACTATTAGTTTGATATTCAAATAAGTGATAAAATATGTTTCTTAAAAAAAATTTCTTATTTAATTTAAAATCTTCCATAAAATGAGTCTTATTATATTTTATTTATTCTTTTTAAATTTATGTAATCCTTGAAACATATTTTTGATTTATTTTCATTTTCATCATATTAATCAACATTGATATTAACATTAGTATATAAATCATAAAAATATATATAATATGAATCATTAATAACATCTATTATTTTTGATTTAGTCCAACATTGTTTAGTTGACTCATTCACTTTTAAATTCTTCCCGTGACACTGATTCATAAGTAAAACTACATACAGTTGCATATGCATGTAAATCCTTCTGTATCTTTTATCATTTAAATAATAATTAATTTTTTAGAAATTTGATTACATGGGGCCATTATTCCTATATTCGTAATAATTTTGTTATGATACACTTTTATAATTTCTATATTTACATTATAATCCAATTTGATCATCATTATGATCTATTCTAACATGATTCATAAACATTATAATTTTATTCATTAGATAATAACATATCTAGTATTCATTATTCATCAAATTTAAAAAGAAAATTCTTCAAATTAAAATGACATAGAATAATCAACACCCATAAAAATAATATTATTAATTGAATTTTATTCCAACAATATTCATTAACCCATGAATATATTTAATAACAGATATGATGAGTTCAACTAATGTATTTTCATTTATATTTTTATTCTCATATATGAAAAAATTTATTGGATACCATATCAATGTTTGATCTATCGTATATTATTCTAAAATAATTAGTTTATCTAATGTTTATCTAATATAATTTATATTATTCATATTGATTATGAAATGGTCAAAAAACTCATTAATGATTTCATGATCAGAAATTTTGAAATATTGAAACTCCATAAAAGAATTATATGTTGTGTCATAATAATATAATATTGGATAAGGATTGTAAAATTAAAATTTTTCCAAATGTAATGAGTTTTGTTAAAATTATACAAGTGATAAAATCCCATTTTGTTAATGGTGCCAAATATTATTTTCTTACATTGAAATTAAATTCTTACATAACTTTTAAGTTACTAATAAGTGTATATTTTACTTATTATAGTAGATTGAATATTTTTTAACAAATTATCTAGTGCTATATGATTATATTCTCTTTTAATACCTCTATTTTATATTTTATGTTTCCATAAACATTTACAACAAACTACGATGGCCTCTTCAGAATCCACCCAAAATATCTCTCAATTTAATTTATCATTAAAGGATATATTTATATAGACTATAAGGTGTAACATAATGAAGAAATAACAATCATATAAAAAATATATCATTATCTTATATACATAGTCTTTAATACATTTTTTATGTTATCAATCAATGTAGAAAAGTAATCATTATTCAAGAAGGGAAAAAAATTCTATAAATTATTAGGTATGATATTATGTTGATAAAAATTATATAGTTGAGTGAATGAGTATATTTGAGTAAAATGTTTTGGGTATGAATGAAATTAAAAAATTATTTTTAAATAAACATAATCCAGAGATATAATATAGTGAAAAAAATGAAGAATTAACATGGTTAACATTATAGAGGGTTTGTCCCAAGTGGACCAACTCTACTCTTACAACACTATACTATTGAGTAATGTGAATAATATAATATCCCTATATTATTTTGTAATCATAACCCATTAAGATCTTATAATTTATAAATGATGTAAAAATAATAAAAATTATTATTTAAAAGGTGTAACAACCCTGGCAATTCATGACATTAGACAAAGTGAGTAACAACCTTAATAAGGAAAAAATTATAATCTAATAGAAATAACCTGAAAGAGTACGAAAATTAATTTATTTGGATTGAAATACTATCTTAATTTTTAACTCATTTAGAAATAAATAATTTATCAGACAGAAATTAATTTAGAAAGATTATTTCATAAAAAAAATGAATGGAGTCCTCTTGTTTGATAAATATTGGATCATAATATATCACTCAAGTAGTACTAACAGTGGTATAATTATGGGTTTTTGATGTATCATGATGCTTGTTTTACATTGTTTGAAAAAATCAAATAATAATGTAGATCATTTATATAATGAAACATTGTGATCATATCAATGGAATTTTTCATAGTAATGTGGTATTTTTCTCATTAACAGTGTCTTTCCATTAAATTTTAATTGAATCCACATAAATAGATTCTCAAAACAATGAAAATAAAATATCCACACAATAAAATCATCAAATTGGAAATTAACAATTATAAATAAGGGATAAAATTATTGTGACATATTACTCATAATAAATACCATTTGAATTCAAATACATAATTATAAATTCAAATAGATTTAAATTCATCATTAGTCACTCAATATTTTCTCAATAATAACAGTTTAATAAAGGTCCCCTAAATATTGAATATTTATATTTTGTTTAATTTAATTATGATTTTTGAGAAACAAATTCCATATTCATGTAGATATTTAAATAATAAGAAATATAGTTAATTGTATAAAATACTTATAATTATGATTAAATAAATTTTTTATCATCAAATATTATTTTTTTCATTTCAATAGTCATATACATCAATTAAAATTATATTTATTTAAAATATTAAAAATATATGACAAATATATATTAATATAGAAGATTAAATTCTTTCACATTAAATTAATTATAAATTATTATAAAAAGACTTTTCATTATTACAGTGTCCTTATAAATAATTTAATATGCTATTAAATCAATCCAAATTATAAATATAATAAAACAGTAAATTGATATCAAAATAATAATGAAAAAATTTATATTCCTGAAATTTTACAATTTTTTAAATATTAGTAATATAGTGAACAAACCATGATATTAATAGAAGCTATAGTGTAGATTTATAACAAAATAATTTGTATTAGAAAACTAACCATGTGAATTTCATGGGGAGTTGTCCTACCATTTTGTTTCCCGTATCTATTTATTGTGTTCCATTTGATTATGTTTTATTAGGTATGTGAAATGGGGAAGATTAAATTTATTTGAAATAATAATTTATAATATGAGATATTGAGGGAGATACACTTACTGTGGGAACAAAATGATGTGGATTTATAAAAAGATATATCCTATGTGTAGTTAATTGGTGAGAAAATATAAAGCAATTCAGACACTTTATATATATGGGTTCATGTATTTGTAATTCATAGTATTCTTATTGTCAAGGTTATATTATAGTTATTCATGGATGATCGGTTAGGGATCAAAACATGTGTTACAATCTGCTCTTTAAAAAAATTTTGGTTAACGACTTATAGTAGTCTGGGAAGATGTATATAAATTGTGTCCAGTTCACTCTCATGTGGCTAGTCTAAATTTCATGTGGATAGTGATCGTTAGTTCCAATAAAAAAGGATATGTTAGTTCCTAAAAAACCATGATCTAAAAAATTTATATATGTATGTGGATTCTTTAATTTATTCATTAAATTATAAAATTAATATAAAAATCATATTGTGAGATTATTATACTACAAAAACATCAAAATAGAACATGTAGAAACAATTTACACAATAAAAAAATTTATCATCTATTTAGGTAAATATATATTTATATATTTTTCAAATAAAAACAATGGATCCTCTAATATACAAAATATTATAAATGAAATTACTTTTTTATATGAATTAAATTATTATAAGAAAATAAAATATTTTAAGTCACATGCACCATCTTGGTTCGTTAGAACCATTATAAGATATAACCTAAAAATTTAAAAATCTAACAGTTCATCATAACCATTGATAATTTATCAACTATACATTGATAATAATTAATAGTTTATAAAAAGTGATATAGTAAATTCAATTCACAATGATATAACATAGGGAAACCTGGAACACCAAAATCAAACCCTATAAATATGATTTATCAGACATTCCTAGGGGGATGGAATCTCTAGGATTTGACATTGAGCATGACCAAGAAAATATTCAACAACTAAAACAAGAGAGAATATATTTAAGATATATGTTCAACCATTGCGAGATCTCATCCCAAAGCATGTTATCCAAAGAACCCAATAAAATAATAACAATTTCACACATTACCCATAGTAAAAATTACCCCTTATTATTATTATATTCTAAATTATTATAAAATCACTTTGATCAATTCATATTTTTATATATATAAATCAAAATCATAATATTAATAAATATACATCTTTAGCTAAGACACCATTATGAGAAATTGAAAAAAAATTATTTTTATTTTCATAAAATATTACTATTAAAAATATAATTTTAAGATAAATGATATATTAATTTAACAAATTAAAACGTAATTTTTATAAGAGCCACAAACTGGTTAGTGTTATAACGATTAGTTATTTTCAGTAAATATTAATTTTTATGAAAATATATAAAATCTCAAATATTAAAAAACATTTTTTTAAAATAATTTTCACTATAAAAGTCAAACTTTTGATGTAGAAAATGGTGAACATATTTCATTTTTCTAAAAGAGTTGAATAATTTTGTTATAAATAAAATTAAATCTAAATACACTGTCTGTATATTTAAAAGAGAATATCACAAAATTGATGTAATAAATTCTAAAAATATTATCCAAAATAAATATATATTTTTTCATTAAAATAATGTTTTTTAATTTATTAGTTTATTACTATAATCAATTAAGGAATTCCCTAGAACCTATATTATATTTTCCGGTTTTAAAATCAATTTTCTATGAATATTAATCACTTTCCCATAACCAAGGGTACTATATTAAAAAAATTTAGCACATCAACATTCATAATATTTAGAACTACTCACCTTTAGTAGAATCTATGTGAAAACCCATTTAATGAATTTTTTTTTGATTAATTTATTATATATATTATAATACCTAACTTTAAAATTTAATAATGGAATTCCCTCTTTATTGGATTAAATAACAACACATATTCCCAATCAATATAACTAAAAAGCTATTTAGAATTAATTTCATCTCTATATATCACTCTAATATCCTCCCATGTTGTTTCCAATATCATTTACATATCCCCTCAATATTCTAGAGTCGCCAACTCATGGATAGGGATCCTCTACTTCCCATTTATATTTGAAATGATTCATTAAATTATGGCATTTAGTATCAAATTATGCTTGTTGGGATATGTTTTTACATAAGAATTATACTATACTTTTGATATAATTGTAATTAAGTACCCATTTCACACTGATTAAACTCTTACATTAATTTATTGATACCATATTATTAATATTAAAATTATCATTTTATTTTTAATTAAAAAAATTTTATTCAAAAAAAATCTTCATTTCCACTAAATGGTATTCAATTAGATTTTCCTATTCTAAATTGATTTGGTGTTTTCTTGTACATAACCAAAAATCTATAATCATAGATTAATGATGATTAATTTCATTATTTTATTGAATGATCCATGTGTCATAATAATGTATGAATGTGATATGAATATGATTGATTTAATGAGAAATATCTAGCCAATCTATGCATTCGATAAAGATTTTATCTAATGATATACAATGTATAATGCGTTATTGGTTATATAAATAACTCTATGTTATGAAGGATATTATTGTTGGAATTTAATCATTATTATCATGTAATGTTTTATATTTTCACTTCATTCTTGTATTGTCGATATGTTATCATCTTATATCATGCAATGATGTTCCTACTCATTAATCTCACGCCTCTTTTGTTTTATGTATATTCCACTCGACTAACATTTACTTATTTTCCTTATTCTATTTTTGATTATTCTATAATTAGGATTTACAACTCACCCCTTTCTTAATTATGTCTTCATGTTATATAATATTCTATTGGAGGAGCAATGGAATTTTAGTGGTATATAGAAGATATTTTGAATATTGTTTTTATATCCATGTTTCAAATTATTTTAATATGTACCAAATTTCCAAAAGAATCTAGGATTCTTTAATTTTATAGATTACATATGTGAACCATTATCGTATATATTGAATTAAGGTATCATAGTGATATGGATATTCATATTTTTTATCAAAAGGATGTCTATCTATTTTGAGTGATTATATTAGAAAATCATAGTCAAAACTATAGTGATTATAATAAATAATGTAAAACATAAATTATTTTTCATAAATTATAGAGTGAGTTGTTTCCAATAAATAATTCACATTCAATATAATACAAGTTTATGTTCATATATCCTAGTTATACATATCTATAATAAGGATGGAATTGATTTTTTATGTATTCACTCAATCATTATGTGGTGCATGGTAAAGTTTCATTATTGCACACCTTTTTTAACATAGAAGGGTTATTGTATGGTATATTCAAAAGCTCTGTATGAACCATTATAAAGGAAAAAATGCCCATAATAATTTATATTAAGAAATAATTCATGTATAACGTAGCTTTATTACATGAAATTCATATGTTAAAAAATACATGTCATTTATGAGTTATCCCTTTAGTTTTCATGGATTCCGAATTATATGTTTAATATTATATTAATATTCATACCTATACTGATATTTGATGATGTAAATGATTATAACCAGAATCAAATAGTTAATGGTTGTCTTATTATATATTTTTCATCATAAATTTTCATATATTGTTATGGTTTTGTACATTTTTTCATATCATAAACATTTAATATAAATATTATAATTCCAACTCAAAACATGGATGTTCAATTGTTAATGAATAAGAAAAAGGGCCCAGTGGTTTAAATTTAAACATATAACAATTTCCTTTGAAATATTTGTGGGATGAATTTTCTAGACAACAATTTGATACTCCCTACAATATAATTTCATATTAGTAATGATTTGGATTGTATTTCCTTATATATAGCCTGTATAAATTTCTAATAGAAGGAAATCACCCTCTGTATCATCAGTAACCCTCTAATAATATACCTATTTATGTTGATGATTTATATCCTTTGTAATAACAATAACAGTAATTAATATTATTTAACTATAATAATTAGTACCTCATTATATTGATTTAGACTAAGGGAATAATCATTAGTATATAAATGACGAATTTTAGGGAAAGCACATATGTGTTTCCTAATTACATTCCAAGACATCAACCAAGAGGAGAGGTTGATTTAGCAATACAAATCTCACAAAAATACAGTCCTATATCCAATAACTTTATATAATGTCCACATTTGGAAATGAAGAGTGGAAGAAGAAACGACATAATAATATGATTAATGTGTTTATACGTCATTTTGCTTCACTGTCTAGTGCAGTAGTCCTCTTTGTTAAGATGGATGATGGATCAATTATACTCTGTATTTCTTTTTAGGGGATCAATAATTACATTTTCATTAACAAGAATCATTTATAATTTATTTTTTAATTAATATATATGAAATGTGTATCCCAATACATCCCAATGGTATATCCAGAGTCATGCTATTATCATGTAAAGGAGAAAAAGGTTGATAACCCCTTGTCTTATTTTTATAAATTGTATTAGAACAATGAGTTAATATTAATTCAATTTGGAATCACTAATTTTCTAACTATCACTATATAAATGATTGATAGATTCTTGGGGATAACCGCCAAAAATATATTATCTTATATACATATGATATTATTATATATATTAAACGAAAAGATGAAACAAGTGGTTTGTTTGTATAATTTACATAAAACCATGAAAAATTAATATTTTTATATCAAGAAAAATATGTGGTTTTTTCTGATTTATAGTTTAACAATTTTTTGTATATTATCACTATAAAAAATATTTTTTCAAATCTTTTATACATAACCAAAATTAATGGATGGCCCAGACAAATATCTAGTACCATTATTTTATGATTTCAAAGATTAACCTGGTTACGACATTAATCAATGATAAATTTATTATTTTTTCAATCCACCTAAAAAATAAATATATAATGGATTTATTATTTTCTAGACTAATTATATGACTATAGATATTAGTAGTTGAATAAGAGGGAAATCATTTCATGTGTTCTAACATTACCAATGACTGTAAATGATTTTTTACCTATTGAAATGCATCAAAAAATTAATTATGATGTTTACACATGTTATATAATAGTGTGAAAACCTATTCCTCATATTAATTAATTAATAATAATAAGAACTTCCCTACCCTTGATCTGGAATAGTCTTTTGTTATATTTACACTAAAAATTTAACAACATTATCTCAAAGGTAGAAGTTTTAAATATATATGTATTATAAAAGGATATAGTATATACTCATAAAAATGGATCTCAATATTCACCAATTAATGTGGTTTTACTTGTTGAATGATTATGATAGTTTAGCCTATTATATTTCAGGGAAGGCGAACAATCTGGAAAATGTTATTAGTAGAAAAAACCAGGAAACCCTATCCATAACAGGTAATGAAAGGGTTAAATATTTATATAATTAATAGTGTAGGCATGGTAAAAATAAATGGATCATTATCCAATTTATCTAAATTAAATTCTTAAACATCCATTCATTCTATGATCTTGAATGGGAAAAAACGTTATGATGTTCTTTAGAAAACTCTAGCCAATATTTTGATGATCCTACAATGCTAAAGTGATACTTATAATGTTTAGAACTCAGATGTGTTTTCCATAAATACCAAAACTAAAGATGGAAAATATTCATTATGAGTATAGACCATTTTTCTCTATTCTACTAGTAATCTCTAATATTTATAGAGATTTGATGAAGAAAAACTTGTTGGATATGTTGAAGATGTATATTGCAGAATTTGTTTCTCAATGATTGTTATGAAACAAATGAAATGATGAAAAAAATAATTAATTGGTTATGATGAGGCCATTTCAAATATTAGTAAGGAAATTATAATATAGAACCATATATTTCATCATTGGACTCCCCTAGTATATCTAAATAAGATAATTCCATTGGGGTGATAGATGATCTCTAACCAAATATGTTGTATTTTATTAATACAAATGAATATTTAATTCTTGAACTAAAATTTAATATATAATTAGTGATGTGTTATAATTATATGGTGTTTAACTCTTTATTTTATTGATTTCGATTTATGGTTTACCTCTTTCTTCTAATTAATCCTTCAATATGTTTTGGATACAATTCAATATTTTAGTACCTCTTATCACTCTCAAAATGATTATTAGTATGGGAGATTAATTCAATCTCTTGAGGATAAACATTGATCATTATAAACAGATTTAAGAGGATATTGGGAATAAATGATTAAAAATTAGAATTGTAACACCCTGATAATTTTTTAATATATTTTCTTGAATTTATTTAATCTTTCTTATATGTTTCCTTTCACATAATACACAATATGGATTTTTGTTATATGAGAAACAATATGTTTGAATTTCAATATATGAAACACCATGATAATATAATTATATATAAAACAAAATCCTAGATGGAATATACACAACATTGTTCTTTCCTTATGTTACACTGAATCTTGAGTTCCTTTGGTAGTTTTCATTTCAATCAATATCATGTTATATCAAATACTAAAATAATAATAATAATAATACATAATACATATTAGGAAATAACATATATATTAAATTAATATTTATTGATATTGTTATCTAACATATGAAAATATAATGTTTATAAAATCAATTCATCAATTACTAATTAATTAGAAATGAAAATATATACCAATTGATTATAAATAAAATATATTTAATTTTATGCCCTTAAAATCATTTTGGATTTATAAATTAAATGAAATAAAATTAGTGAATGTTATTAATGGAATATATATGATATATATTAAATAAAATAGGTTTTCATAATTATTCGATAGATTTTATTAGCATAAGATATGAATAAACACAACATTATGCAAAAAACATCATATTTTTCAAAAAGGTAATTTTTCCACCTTTATGTGGCCAACCCATTTTAAGTCAAAATAATTAATTTTTTTGATATTTTATACAAAATAATGAAAATTTTATTTGAAATCAAACTATAATAATAAACTTTGTTTGTTATTTTTTTTATTTTTTATAATATTCATTTTAAATAAATAGTGAAAACACATCATTTTTTCTGAAAACCGCTTATTCATAAAATTTATTTATATCATTAAATTATTTTTAAATTGGGTATCAATGTATATTTTATTTAAATTACACATTAGTAAAACCAATTTTATTAATTTTAATAAATTTAAAATCTACATTAGATATTAAAATATTTCATACTTTTATGATTTTCACATTAAAAACCAACTTTTTCATTGGGTCTACGAGATCAAATTTAAATATAATTTCTCCAATTATGTGAATTCAAAAAGTTAAAATGGATTCAATATTTCGTGTAATAATTTCGTAATTATTTTCTAAGGTCAATTTAATTTTTATGTATAAAAATTCAAACATGGTAAAAAAATATTTATCGTGGTATGTTTAAACAAATGAAACATATTAAAGTTAACATGGTAATATATTAAGATTCCTAAGAAAGAAAACATTAAACAATTTTTTGTGGTGTGGACCAACCGTTATGGACTTATAAATATTAATTAATTTTCAATTTCAATTAATTTAATTCCATCTTAAAATGGATGGCTTTAAATATGAAAAAATAATTATTTAATCAATTAATCGCACCTCTTTTCACGTATAAATGCCACCCCTCACCAAAATATTCGACCCACAAGACTTGTAGCTCCTAAAATTTCATCACAAATCTACCATATACATTCTTCTCATATCTATGTATTCATGTTCTCAATGAAAGTCCAAATAAATGGTCCTCAATTTCCTCTCAAGGGTGTTATGTTCAAGAGGTAATTTTTTAAAGTACATATTAAATTTTTTTAATGTTATAATTCATCCCCACCTACACCATCCATAATTGAATAAAAAACCCATAATCATGTGAAAATTGGGATTTTTTGTATCTAATTAAATATCTAATATAAATTTCATTTATCATCTCCTATTATTCAAAGAAATAATATTATTGATCAATTTATGCTAGTTAATGGCCTTATTTAATATTTTTTTGTTGTTTTTCCATTACCAACTTAATGGTTGCTATTTAAGCTATTCTTATTGTCAAATATTAATTTAATATTTATATTAAAAACTATTTCAAATTCTTTAAATGTTACAATAAACACAATTTATTGCCTTACATATTCGGGATATATGATAACTTCATTTGTGGACATATAGACTACCACATAATCAAAGTGATGTGATTTTTTCACACATCACATTGAATATATTAAATATTATTTTAGTAAAAATATAAAATATTCATGACATATTAATGATATTGTGATGATATTATATATATAAATATTTTCATATATGTCATTTACTTTTATTCATTCAATATGACAAGAAAATTAAAATAGCGTTCATGTGGATGTACAACCAACCATCTATATGATTAGAATTTCTTGTTTATCATTAAATACAATTATAAATACATATATATTGAATATATAATAAATTTTTATTATTTATTATATTATGGAAATAATAAAATTTTGATAATCATGGATAAAAATTCCAAACAATTATGAATAATAATGAAAATAACACCCAATCCATAACATATATATTGAGTTAATAAAAAATTGTAATATAATGTATTATGTTAATAATATATTTATTATATATATATTACGGTTCTCTTATAGATGAATAATAAATTGATACATATTATAGAGTATCATTGTAAGAGTGTGAATAGATTCAAGACATAATGTAAGGTAATTTTGTATCACTTTTTATTTCCGTGTGATACATGCCTTATTCATCCCTCATTTATTATGTGTGTTGTACATACTATAGTGACCTATTGTTAAAATACATAGATATTATGTCTTATTTGATTTATATATAGTACATTTTGAAAATATTTGTCAGGGGATAGTAATAGATTAGTGTCTTTGGAAGCGTGAAACTAAAATATTTTATTCTAGTTAAATATCATCAACACATCGCATAATGATATAAACCAATATTAGTTCTAAAAAAATAAATTTATAACTAGGAAAAAGGAAACAGAAGATATGGTTGACCTCACATGCGCACTAAGGGTAAATAACGGAAATGAAAAAGCACAACATGAACAAGATGTTACAGAACTTGAACATATCATTTGAAGATAATACCCTACATATTAGATATCAAAATAATGATTGTAAATTCATAAGACTTGTATAAAAATGAAATAAGGAACATAATAAAAATATGTGAATATAATATGTATGTATTGAAAACACATAAGCATATAAATATCCAATGTCAAGTAATCCTACCATGTCCATTATTACAAGTTGTTATTGGGTTAATGTAAAGACCCGAAAATTCTGTGGAATTTTTTTTCGTAAATACATGGTAATTTTAGGAGTCCGTAAAATTTTACGGCACATGATTTTGATGCCTGGTGTTCCCGGAATCAATATCTGACCTTTTGTTCTTCTACGTTTTGTAAACGTACGAGCTGGATTTTTGAAATTTTGAACTAGTGGTCGGAACTGAACTCCAAAGGAACTATTGAACACGCAGCACCGGTTTTCGTTTTAGAATACATTCACCTTGATAACAGTGAGTCGAGAATAAAACATAGTTTTGGATTTTTAAAAAAAAATAATAAAATAATGTGTACAAGAATTTTATTTTATATGAGATGCATTTGGGAGTGTGGTGGTTAAAACCTCCAAGAGGAGGATGGAGGTGGGGGCACCACACCTTAACCTACCATGGGAGGTTATGGTGGTGGGGGCCACCCGAACCTAACCTCTCATGGGAGGATAATTTTTTTGGGTACCACCTAGGATTGTAACCCCTTGGAACCCCCCATTTATGTTGGAGAAACTCTTCAACTCCCCTTATTTAATTTATTCTAACCCTCTTCACATAATGGTGACACCACCCTTGGAGCCTCTTCACCTTTATGGAACCAACACTCCTTTAATTAATTTTTCCAATTCACCATATTAATTAATGGTAGACTACCTAATTAAAATGTCAAATTCCAATATTATTCAAAAAAAATTAATAGGATATTTCAATCTATTGTTTTTTTGGAATATCATTTTTGTTAGAAAATGAGAAGAGAAATATGGGAGAAAAGATCCCAACGAAAAACGAATAAAGCTCCACCGATGAACGTCAAACTCCTTTTTTCTCATTTTGTGACGTCAACGAATGACGAAACAAAGGTAGGGCTTTAGTTTCTTTTAAGAGTCATTTTCTTCATTCATTTAAAAATAAAGGAAGATGATGTTCATATTTTATAGGTGGAATATTGAGCTTTGTTATTGAGAACCAATTGTTACAACCCTAAACGCGAAAGGTACAGGCCAAACCAACATGGCATGACCCCTCTGTCGATCTTTTTTTTATTGAACTTCGGCTTGGCGATGATGAAAGAGTCAACGAAGGCGGCAATAATGAAGTTTTTGCTACACACATCCTCCCTAGATAGTGCTTCCCACACAAAGCACCAGTGCTCCCATCCGCACACCATCAGCCGAATGGCACACGACCTGCCTACCCGTGGCCTCCCGACACCCTAACCAGTGTACGAACCGGCCACACCCACAGACTGGAAGGCACCATCGTCACCCTGCCATGCACCCCCGCACACCTCCCATGCCCCCACGAGCTGCTCGTGTGCTACTCAGTGCCACCATCATCCTTATGTGCCCTGACCGACACCCCAGGGGCCATACGACACCCTACCCAGTGCCCCTAGGGCCCTATCGTGGCCTGCCTGGTGCCCTTGCGGGGTCTCGACTCCCTCATGGCCTCCCAGCTGATCCAGTGTCTCGACCCCTTATGGTTCCCTGACCTAACTGGCCAACCACACCCTCGCAATGTTCCAGGCCGAACATACCTCGAGCCTGGGTCAGACCGCCCCCGTGGTCTATTGGGCCGGCCCCAGCGGACCATGCCAAAAAATAGCGGGTTGACCCACCCAACGGGCTGGGTCAGACACAACGAGTCTGACAGGGTCAACCCAAACTGGGTCATCAGATTCTAGATTGGGTCGAGTCGGTCCAACCGGGTCGGACCAGACCCTAGCCAATTACTGCCCATTTACCTTCTTGGGCCATATCATTGGCACCTAACGTCCATTTGATGAACCGTCAGCTGTGTAAGTATACATGGAGTGTAGTAGTACCATTGAATATATCCCCTTGGGGTTCGTGTTATAGTTGAGTTATGGTCAGGTTGTATTATACACAAATCCAACTGGGCCCTCAGGACTAAAAGGCTAATAACTAACAGACCGGGCATCTGATTGACATGTTGTCTATTGTGTTGATACCTCTATGGCATGGAAGAACATTGAGATACAACTTCATAGAACTTCATGATAGTTGGTGTATTACCCAGAAGCTCATGGAGTGGATCCTTCCACTGACAGGTAGACAGAGTGCAGAGACCTAGTTGCTAACAGACCTGGGGACTAGTTGACTGTTTCAACTCGAAGTGATTCAAATATCCCAGTGGGGAGCACCAGGTAGTTGGCGATAGAACCACGACAGATTAGTGACTGGTAGTTGGAGGAATAGACACAGTGTTCGATAGGTGGAGTACCTCTGCATGATATTAGGGGGAGCGCCTAATAGTTTGATACAGACCCACAGTGGAGGCACACCGGGTAGTTGTCAGTAGACCTATGGTACTCGATATGTGGAGTTCCTCAGTTGTCCAAGGTTAGTGAGAAGCGGATTGATGTCATGACAGGTCCACTATACTCGACAGAGGAGGAGTTCTTCAACAATCGTTGTTTTAATAATGAAAATCATGGTTTAAGTGAGTCAATGACTTTTGTGTTTTCATCATTATTGAGATGGGTTACTAGATTACTTAGGTATTTGTATGGGCATGTACCTAAGTAATTGTTATTCGTCGATTTTATACTTTTTGGTATATCCTTGTTGGATTTTGTGAGACCTTTAGGGTCTCTGGTTCCATACTGATGATCGTTATACTCACCCATGCACGGAAAATACGCACACCTCATTGTGTTGGTTGCAGAAGACGGACAACGCTGCTTGAGTCCTAGTAGAAGGACTGGATGGTACCCGGAGGTGGACCACTCAGCGTAACGATACATGGAGTACAATGTTGGGAATAGAGTACTGAGGAGGCCATATATACCTACCCTTCTGGTAGGAACCCTGGAGGACAACCTAGTTTCTGCTTTAATTTTCTTTAGTTGTACATTATTTTCAGTTGAACTTGATCTTTCCTATAGGACTGGTACTCCTGGCCCCTTTTATATCTTGCACTTATTTTGTATACACTTTTTACTTAGTGTTTGGTTTCCAGTTGTGTACTCTGATGTGTTATTTTGCAGTTAGAAAGGAAATTCCTTCCCAGTTTAGGAATTTACGCCTTTGATGCAAGTCGTCTTCCCATGGCCAATGGAAGGCGGGTTTGGGGTAGTCATGATATGTACCCAGGGGGACTGGTCGGGAAAATTTGGTATCAGAGGAGTAGGTTATACCACAAAAATTAGGACTTTAATCATTCTATTCTATGATGTAATAGTGTTAAGGGTACTAAGTTTGGTTTTCTGTTAAGGGAGTCCAGTTTTGGTGAGGGTGGATGACGTATCCATACACCAGGACCCTGACATCTAATTTCTGACTTAGTGCATGATAACAGTGATTGTGTGTGTGTTTTCAAATTTTTTTTATTTATGTTAGCTCAACTAGGTCAGCTCACCAGGTATTAATCTTTTGACCAAGTCACATCTATTTCATTCGGGATACCTCCTCGTGGATGACCAGCTAGATCCCTGAGAGTTGTATGCACTAACAACCCATAGATTGATAATGCCTCAGTGCAGGGAACTCTTCTAATTGAGGCACCAGTGGAGGCACAAGCAATACCACAACCCATTTGGCCACCAACGCCACTATCCCCAAAAGTAGAAAAATCACGCCACTTTAGCATATTTCACGAGTTCCAGCACTATTGGCCACCCATGTTCAGAAGAGAGATGGACCCACGAGAAACTGAGGATTGGATGGAGGCTATGGTGAGATTTTTCAGACTGTAGGGACACCGACCGACTTCATGGTTATCCTTACAACGTGCCTCCATTAGGAAGCAGTGGCAGATGATGGATCCTGATGCTCCAGGTGCATGATGAGGAGATGCTACTCTGGGAAGACATTGAGAGCCTATTCCAGGAAGTGTTTGTCCCGATCACTCTCCGCACAATATGGATACAAGAGCTACTACATCTACAGGCAGGTAGCATGACATTAGCACAATAATCAGTGAGGTTCACCAACCACTCACGCTAATCCACTAATATGGTACAAGACCCATTTATTAGGGCCCATAACTTCATGCAGGGGATTAGGAAAGAGACTATTGAACGGAGGATCTCACATAGCATCCCGACACTGAAAAGGGATCTTGAGAGATCCCTCTTGGAGGAGAGTTTCCTTGCTGAGAATTTCCAGTAGCGAGACCCACCAATAGCTGTCATGCAGTGGAGTCTTCTATAGCTGGAAGTAGACAAACTTCACAGAGATCCGAGTGGACTAGACCTATAGGTGGATGACCGCATGACTCAGGATCGGTTTGGTGGGTCACACAGAGTGGAGAAAAACCCATACATGCAAGGAGAGAACATATTTACTCATGCATCAGGCTTGGTAATGTGGCTTCTGACTGTCTGACCCACCATATAGATGATCATCAAGAAAGATGAGGGACCTCCTAGGAATAGGATGTGGTTTGAACGAGGTGGTATGCAGGGAGGAGGAGGATGTGGTAGAGGATCTAGACATATATCTAGAAGGGGAAGACATTTCGATGTGTTACCACCACCACCAATAGAAGGCCCACCCTAACCGCTGGTAGCAGGTGGATAGGGGAGAGCTCAGCTTCAGGCAGCTATGGCCTACGATCACAGTTCTCTAGAGAGGATTTGAGGTATGATCTGTGTCTACTACACCTTATCTACAGTTCTTATTTACACAGGTTCCAGTCACTCTTTCATTGCCACGTCCATCGTTCAGAGATTTGGAGATTCTGACGGAGCTGTTGGCTCGATCCTTACGGCTATACACTCCTATGGGAGCAGACTCGATGATTAATAGATGGTTCCAGTAGTGTGATCTTACTCTAGGAGGTGAGATATTTGGATAGAATATCTTAATTGCAGCATCGAGGCGCTACGAAGTCATCTTGGTTATAGACTGGTTATCTGCAGTCCATGCTCAGATCTACTATATTTGGTGTAATGTGTATTGTGTCTGCACGGATGGGACTAGGATCATGTTCACCAGTGATAAGGGATCCTTTTTAGCACAGGACGGACTTACGAGGATAAGGGTGCAACCGATCTATCATCAATTTGCATGTCTCACCCTCAGAGCAGTTGATGTGGAGAGTCCAAGTTGTCCTGTAGTGGTGGACCCGTATGTGGATGTTTCCATGAATATGTTTCAAGAATACCTCCTCAAAGAGAGGTGGACTTCTACATTGAAATGTACCCCGGAAGGAACTTATATCTTTCCTAGAAAATTAGATGGCTCCAGATGAGCTTCGTGAGCTCCTAGTAAAGCTAGAGGTCCTGCAGGGGAAGGGAGTAATCTGACAAAGTGTTTCTCCCTGGGCAGCCCCGATTCTATTCACTAAAACCGTGTATGGGAGCATAAGGATTGGTTCCGCCTATCATGTTTTTAACCAAGGGACCGAAAATAACAAGTACCCACTCTTGAGGATGGATGACCTCTTTGACACGGTAAAGGTAAAACGGTGGTTCTCGAAGATAGACATCAGTTCAGGCAATCACCAACTTAGAGTTCGAGACAAGGATGTACAGAAGACTGGCTCCAGGTGTTGTTACGGACACTATGAGTTCATGGTTATGGACATCAGTGTATCCAACGCTCCATAAGTGCTCATGAGTCTCATGAAAAGGATCTTCAAGCCTTACCTCAATTGCTTTGTCGTAGTCTTAATTGACAACATACTGATTTAATCGAATACTGAGGACGATCATGCCAACCATTTTCATGTAGTACTAGACACACTCCAAGAGAACCAACTTTATTTTAAGCAATTTAAGCGATAGTTTTGGATTCAAGAGTATCACTTCATGGGACATGTCATCTCAGAGGCTGGTGTTGCAGTAGATCCAGTGAAGATAGAAGAAGTGCTTTCTTTGGAGTCACCCAGGATTCTGAAAGAGGTACATAATTTCATGGGTTTGGATTGTTACTGCCATAGGTTCGTACCAATATTCTTTAGAGTTGAAGCACAACTATCAACCATGAAAAAGAAGGGACAACCCTTTGTGTGGTCAAAGTGATTCCAGTATAGATATCATGAGCTGAGGAAGAGGCTAACTAGTGCTCCCATCTTGAGGCTTCCAAATGAGGGCGTAGGGTATGTAGTTTACTGTGATCCATCAGGGACAAGACATGGGTGTTTCCTGATGCTAGAGAAAGTAGTGATCAGATATGGTTATCGAAAGTAGAGATAACATTAGCAGAACTACACTACCCATGACCTGTAGTTAGAAGCAATGGTCTACTCCTTGAATATGTGGAGTCACAATCTAATGGGCGAGTATTTTATCATGTACTCTGATCACAAGAGTCCCAGGTATATCTTCTCTCATTAGGTACTAAACTTGAGACAACCACGATGGCTTGAGTTGTTCCAAGACTATGAAATATAGATAGTCTATACTCCTAGGAAGGGGAACGTTGTTGTGGATTCTCTCAATAGGAAGACTGGTATACAAATGATAGGGGAAGCGATAGAGGAGATGGCTACATTACAGATATCATTTTTGGCTGGAGATGGATTAGCCAATCTATATTATCTTGTAGTCACTCCCCCACTAAATTAGCGAGTCAGGGAGGCACAACATGTGGATGCTGACTATCAGACGCGTCGTTCTCAGATATCCTTAGGGTAGGAACCTGATGGACTTTCTGAAGGTGGGGAGCACCTCGTCCTCTTCTAAGGACATACCTTGGTACCAGTGGCACTTGAGGAGGAAGTGTTGAGGGAGTTCTACACATCCTCTCTAGTGGTACATCTAGGAGTGGCAAAGATGTATTAGGTTAGTCAACAATAGCACTGGTGGCCAGGAATGAAGATGTTGGTAGCAGAGTTTGTATCACGATGCCTCACTTGTAAGAAAGTGAAAGCAGAGCACCAGGTGCCAGCACGCTTGGTTCAGCCACTAGAGATCCGAGAGTTGACGTCGGATGGGATATCCATGGACATTGTGATGGGTCTTCAATATAAATCCAGGGGTCACAACTTGATTTGGGTGATTTTTGATCGACTCACCATGTCGGCCCACTTCCTACAGATCAGAGAGAAGGGATCAATAGAAAGCTTGTGATACCACTATGTGCAGGATATTATGTGACTACATGGAGTACCTTCTTCTATTGTCTCTGACCGTGACAGAAATTATACTTCCATACTATGGAAGGGGTTACAGTAGGCTTTTGGGATACACCTTCTCTTTATAACTGCCTTGCATCCTCAGACAGATGGTCAGACCATTAGGACCATCTAGCCCCTCGAGGACATGCAACGTGCATGTGTCCTCGACTTTAGTCATAGCTGGGAAGATCAGTTTACTTTGGTGGAGTTTTCTTACAACAATTGTTATCACTCCACCATAAGGATGGAACCTTTTGAGGCCTTGTATGGGTGACTTTGCAGATCACCATTGTGCTGTACAGACCTTGGGGAGTCAGCACAAGTAAGACTAGAGATGTTACGAGCTACCACCAAGAAGGTACAAATCATACAGGAGCAGATTAAGACTTCTCAGAATAGGCAGAAGTCGTATGATGATAAGAGATAGAGGCCTCTAGAGTTTGAGGATGGCGACCACATATTTATAGGGGTCTCACATCAATGATGACTATAAATATTTGGGTGAGGAATGGTTTTATCTTCGTAATTCATCGGATCATTCTAGGTCCTCAGCAGAGTAGGCGATGTGGCATACTGCTTATCTCTTCCACTTCAGTTGCACTGGGTGCACGACGTCTTCCGCGTATCTCTGCTGAGGAGATACGTGGATGACCCTTCCCACATCATCGACCATGGAGATATGGACATCGATGATGGGGTGACATTAACATTGGTTCTAGTGGAGATTGAGGATCGACCGGAGCGGGTCCTACGTGGATGGTCGATACCTCTGGTGTGCATTTTCTAGTAGCACGAGATCCTCTAGGAGAGCACATGGTTGCAGGAGGATCATATGCGTGCTCAGTAGCCCCATTTTTTCCCATAGTTCTAGTTTTAGCTTAAGAGGAAGTAAATCCCTATGGTGGGGATAATATAAAGACCCCGAAATTCTGGGAATTATTTTAATTAAATACATTTTAATTTTACGAGTTTGAAAAATTTCACAGTGCTTGATTCTGAGGCCTGATGTACCCGGAATCAATTTCTGAAGTTTAGTTCGGGTATGTTTAATAAACATATGATTGGGGTTTTATAACATTTTAACCGTTACTTGAAACTGAAATCGGAGTGCATCATTTAACTTCCAGCACCAGTATTCGCTTAAGAAGACTTTCACCTCGACGGCAGTTGGTCGAGAATAGATGTTTGTTTTTGGCTTTTTATAACAAATAATAAAATAAATTGTGCAACAAAATTATTTTATTTGAGCCTCCTATGGTTGTGTGGAGGTTAAAACCTCCAAGAGGACATTAGAGGTGGGGGCCACCACTCCTTAACCTACCATGATAGGTTATGGTGGTTGGGCCCACCAGAACATAACCTCTTTTGGGAGGATTATTTTAGTGGGGACCACCAAGGATTGTAACCACTGGTAACCCCCCATTTAAGGTGTAGAAACTCTTAAACTCGCCTTATTTATTTTATTCCATCCCTCTTCACATAATGTTCCCACCATCCTTGGAGCCTCTTCACCTTTATGGAGCCAACTCCCCTTTAATTAATTGTTCCAATTCTCCACATTAATTAAGGGAAGCCTACCAAATTAATGAGACAAATTCGAATATTGTGCCAACAAAATTAAAAGTATATTTCAATCTATTATATTATTAGAATATTATTTTTGGTGGAAAATGAGAAGAGGAACTTTGGAGAAAAGCTCCCAATTAAGAATGAATAAGGCTCCACCATCGATGAAAGCCAAAGAACATCTTCGAATTCTTCCTTGGACTTCCTCCCTCGAATCCTAATGATGTGGAGCGTCTTCCATAGTCGACGCAGCCGAGATTGGAAGTACATGATGAATGAAAAAAACGACGAACTCCTTCATTCTCTTTACGCGATTTCAACGAATGACAAAACAATGGTAGGGTTTTAGTTTCTTCTAAATGTCATGTTCTTTTTTCATTTAGAAAAGAAGAATGAAGATGTTAATCATTTATGGGTGGAATATTGTGCTTCGTTCTTGAGAACCAATTGTTACAACCACAAATGTGAAAGGTCTGGGAAAACCCAACAAGGCCCAAACCCTCTGACGATCTTGTTTTGATTGAACATAGTCTTGGTGATTAAGCAAGATGAAATGAAGGAGATAATGATGAAGGCAGTGCAACCCATGGCCTCTGCAAATCGGGCCGCCCCCGCGGCGCACCGGTGCTCCCGGCTAAACACCGTCATCCGAGTGGAACTTGACTCGCCTATGCATGGCCTCTCGACGCCCTTCCAAAAGCGCCTCGGCATTCTCAGCCCCACCGTCGCGCTGCCCGACACCCCTGCTCACTGCTTGTGCCCCTGCATGCTGCCCGCACCCCTTCCCGCTTCCCCGCACGCTGCCCGGCCCCCTGCTGCGCCCTGCCCTGCGCCCCTGCGTGCTTCTTACACCCCCACATTATCTCCCCCGCACTGCTCAGCTCCCCCGACGCCCGACATTGCCATGTCTGGCGCCCCTACGCTCTGCCCAGTGCCACTCGTGCACTGCACGCGCCCCGGCACGCTGCTCGGTGCCCCTGACGCCCTGTTGTACCTAGCACGGCCACCTGCGGAGCCTTGAAAAATCTTACCCATTGCCCTGTCCTGGCTTTACTGTTGCCCCCGCGCCCTGCCCGGTGCCCCAGCAGCGTCCTGGGTCCCTCACAGCCACCCATCCGAGCGGTTTCCCGACCCCCTAGTGGTTCCCTGGCCGAACAGGGCAGTTGAACCCTTGCAATGCACCAAGCCGTACTGGCCCCGAGCCCAACCCAGACCGCCCGCGTGGTCTGCTTGGATGGGCCCAGCTGACCGGGCCAATACATAGTGGGTTGCCCAGCCCAATGGTCCGGGTCCAACCCTGCAAGTATGACTGGGTTGACCCAGTCCTGGTCGGCCCAGACTAGATTGGGCCGATTCAGACCTGACCTGGGCCCATTACTGCCCCTTTACCTTCATGGAAAATATCTTTGGCACTAAACATCCATTTGAAAAACCGTTAGTGGTGGCATATTCATGGAGTGTAGTCGTCCCATTCGGTATATCACATTGACAAACATGATATAGTACAGTTATGGTCAGGTTAGATCATACACGAATCCTACTGGGCCCTCAGGACTAAAAGGCTAATAACTAATAGACTGGAATGTGCCATTTGTAGCGTTGAGAACCCTATGACATTGCAGACCTTTCAGATACATCATTGTGGCACTTAGAGACAGTTGGAGTATTTCCCAGATGATCGTGGAGTGGATCCTTCCACCGACAAGATGATAGAGTACAGAGACCTAGTAGCTGACAGACCTGGCGACTGCTTGAACATTTCGACTCGGAGTGATTCGACTTGCCTAGTGGGGAGCATCTGATAGTTGGCAGTAGACCCACTGCGGAGGTGCACCTGGTATTGGCAGCAGACATGCGGTACTCATTGGGAGGATCACTGATGCAAGCTATTAGGTGGAGCGCCATTTAGTTGGTGGCAGACACACAGAAGAGGAGCACCGGGTAGTTGGCAGCATACTCGCGGTACTCGAAAGGAGGAGTACCTCATCAGTCCAAGGTAGTGATAAACGCCTTGATGTCGTGATAGGGCCATTGTACTCGATAGTGGTGGAGTTCTCCAGAAGTTATGGTTTTGATAATGAAAATAATTTTTTGAGCTGAGTCAATGACTTTTGTGTTTTCCTCGTGATTGATATGGGTTACTAGATAACCTAGGTATATGTATGGGCATATACCTAAGTAATGGTTATCCGTTTATTTCATACATTGTGGTTTATCCTTGTCATATTTTGTGAGACCATGAGGGTCTTAGGGTCCCTAATGAGTATCATTATACTCACCCGTACACGGGATATGCCCGCAACTCGTTTTTTTGGTTGCAGATGACGTACATCGCTGACTGAGGCAGAGAGTAACAAGTCTTGATGGTACCCGAAGGTGGACCACTTGGCGTAATGGTACAAGGAGCAGACGGATGGATGTGGAGTACTGATGAGGCCATTTTTACCTACCCTTTAGTTAGGAACCCTATAGGAATACCCATTGGCTACTTTACTATTCTTCAGTTGTACTTTCTTTTTAGTTGTACTTGTACTTTCCAATTGGTCTGGTATTCCCGACCCCTTTTATTTCCATCTCTTCTTTTATATACAGTTTTTACTTAGTGTTTTTTCTCCAATTGTGTACTCTGATGTGTTTGTTTATAGTTATAAAGTAAATTCCTTCCTAGTTTAGGGATTTAGGTCTTTGGTGCTAGTCGCCAGCCCTTGGCCTATGGAAGGCGGGCTTGGTGTAGTCACTATACTGGCCCCGGGGGACCGGTCGTGATGGTTAATCACACTCTTAGATATTTTGATCTTGGGATTCCCCCTATGTAACCTTATATTTCAGGATTGGGATATCCTCCCATGTACCCTCTTCTTTAGGGATTGGGGTGTCCTCCTATGTACCCTCTTGTTTCGGGCATTGGATGTACTCCCACATACCCATGTATTATGGGATTGGGATGTCCTCCTATTTTTCTCTGATTTTAGGAATAATATTTCATCCTGTATACCCTCATGTTTCACAAGTTGGATTCACTCATGTATACCATCTTCTTTTTGTCTTTGTATTTCCTTCCATTTATCCTCATTTTTCATGCCTGATATGACATCCCTTGTCGATTTTGATATCATAAAACATTTATCATTACCCAATGCATTGTAGGATGGTATAGGTCCCACCCATAACACAATGAAATCATACATGGATGTTCCACAAAATATTCATCATATCTTGAACCATGAAAAATGATGGGTTCTATGAACATCAAATCATAAACCATGAAATGAAATGGGTATCAACAACATTTTAGAAAATCATAACCAATGGAAAAGTGATAGGTTTCATAATCATTTCAATAAAGAAATACACATGAAAGTAAGTGGGGATCAATTTAGTATAACACATGGAGAAGAATATTAATTTCATAAAAAAATAACATATGGAAGAAAAAGGATTTCATAAAGATAATGACACGATTTATAACCCATTCGTTAAAATGATATTAAGGGATCCGTTAGATTATTTATAAATGGAACTGAGTTACATAAAAAATTTCATCTTTGGGGAAAAATAATCATCAAATATCATTCAAACAAAATTATTGAGTAATATATACATTCATTTAAGAAAAAAGATTTTTAATACATAAAACCATTTAAAATCACTTTACAAGAAATATCATGAAAACCTATAAATAAGACTTGAAATCAATTTAAAAACCACTTCCTAAAAAATTATAAAATAAGAATAAAATATTTTTAAATATTTTTTACTTTAATATAAATTGAAATCATATAAATATATCATGAAAATCTTTTCAAATAATTTTTACATGAATTTTTTTTAAAATAAAAATGATTTTTTTAAAATAATTTAATAAAACAACTTTGAAAACATGATATTAATGATTGACATAATATTGAATACATTTTTTCATTAAAACTTATAAAATAATCTTGAAAAAATTTGACAAAAAATGTCATTGAAATTGACATTAAAAAAATTATTCTGATTAACATACATAAAATTCAAAGGATTCTTTAAAGCAATGACATCGGGTAAATTTGTACATGTCGTACATGGTAAAATTGACATTCATTTTTCACTGTAAAAAGGTTATAGAAAATCCTTGTTCTAAAATGAAAAGAAGATTCCAGTGATTGTACTGGTAAAATAAAAAAGGGAAAAAATATCATTTAATGTTATAATATAATGGTATAATATTTTGGAAACCCTTATTAGAAAACATAGATTTCCGACCGAAGTGAGGGTAAGGTTGGGATTTCATAAAAACTATTTCATAATTATATTATATACCAATGGGTATAAAATGGTACCAATACATGAATATATTATTAAATAACATATGATAAGTAAAATAATGATAATTATTGAGTGATTGATATATGATTTCATCAGAAGAACCATAATTATTAACAGCCTCGAAAAAATTAAGATATTGTTTTAATAAAGTCATACTAATTGATAAATTTGGATAACACTCTCCATTTAAGAAAATAAAATTAAATAAATCTTATAATATCAGGAAAATATTTAGATTCATGATATATCATGAAAATTGGACGTATATGCATCTAAAAGTGTCATTAGGCACCTAACAAAACATTGCTCTCAACGATTGAAAATTGAGAGAAAACTATTTTACTGATTTTGTAAAATTTGAATAAAAACCCTATTAAATAATGATCCTAAAAATGAAATTTTAATAAAATTATATTTTTTTATAAGATAGACATAATACCCGCATGGGAAGTACATACATCGCACAAAAGGAATTAAGGGCGAACATACCAAGTATCTCACGACAATAAAAAATGAGATGAAATCACCTTACCTGGTGCCCTGACTCCCTTTATACTCATAAAATCATCATATATATTAAATATAAACTATTATAAATATTTTACATAATAATATTATTTTACATAATACCATATTTATTTTTATTATTACATTATATTACACTTTTTTTAACTATTCTATGTTAATGTTTCATTTCAGGTTATATTCATTTTGTTCATCGCGTGGTTATTAATTTTTAATATCCTTGGTAATTATAATTATATAATGATTTCCATAATATAAATAGTGATATA
Organism: Viscum album; assembly: GCA_963277665.1. NCBI lineage: Eukaryota > Viridiplantae > Streptophyta > Magnoliopsida > Santalales > Viscaceae > Viscum > Viscum album. The sequence goes on from OY728146.1 coordinate 555,378,347, forward strand.
AAAAAATCATTTATATCCATTATATGTGAATTATAACAATATATATCATAAATAATATTGAAATGGAATACAGTGTCTTGGGAGAGGGAAATCCACACATATGCATGAATGTTTTTTCTGTTTTAAAAAATGTATTTAATGAAATAAAGTAAATGAAATATAAGTTTTTATTTATATAATATCTTTATAATTTAATTATATTTAAATATATATCATATGTGTTCCCTAAACCAATCATTAATACAATCCACATAGTGTTTGAATGAATGACAATGATTTGTGGGGGAGGTAGTCCACATTTCATCAAACAAAACTAATATTATTATAGAAAATTGAAAGTAAAAAAAATATGATTTTTTATAGTAATAAATAATAATAAATAATAAATAAATAATATATATGAAATATAATTATATTATACATTATAACCTCCACCATGAGGCGTAATAAATAAAATAATGAACTTTCATTGTTTTGTGAGTATGTAGTTTATTGTACACATAAACAATATGTTCAATTCAAATTAAATGAAGTTTTTAGATTTTTAGGTATGAATCATATAATAAAAAATATATGAGTATATTTATAATACAAATTTCCATACATTAATGGAATAATTAGAGTGTAGGTGGTGGAGGAAAATAATAATAGGAGAATGAGAGAAGACATTACCTCTTAAACAGGTAACCCATTTTTTATTATTCCAAAAGGATTCATTTAGTATACATATTCCCTATTAAAGGGTTATACATGGATTTTTGGGTCTTTGGGATATTATTTTAGTTGTTTTTCTGTGATTAAATGGGCTTTGGGAGGTATGAGGAAGTGGATAGAAGTGGTGGCCTTTTAAAGGGAATGGAAAGGAAACACTTGTAATTTTTTAGTACATGTTTGGTGTACCTACGTTTTCGACTAAAACAATGTGATACCAAACTGTCAAATTTCAACAATAAAAGATTCATGGAAGATTAATATATATACAATGGGATTTTGATATGTTTATAGTCTATTTTGGTTCTTAAATTTAACCGTTAGAACTTTATTAGCCAATTTTTTCTCTTAACTAATGTAATTAATTTTAATCCCATTCAATTGTAATTTTTGTAAATAACAAAAGTGAACTTATTAGAAATTATATATTATTATTATTACTAATATAGAACCATATTCTCTGAATTAAAATCATATTAGTGATAGAAAATATTTTAAAGTTAATGTCGCTGACGGGACAACACTGGTGGTTTGTAATGTAAAACCTCCAAAGAGTTTCTTTTTTATATATCCAATTTCAATTTAAAATAGGATAAAAGAAGCTAAATTAGATTTATTGGTAAAATATCATATAAATAAACTATTAAACTGATATAATATAAAATTTATCAATATAAAAAAATAATATGAAAAACTGGTTAGAATTAAAATCCAGTATTATTAACTATTCATTAAAAAATTAATCCTTATGGAAAAATATCAAATAATTATCCTAAAAAAATATTTATTCCTTGATTAAAAATATGAATTTTATTTTGATATATTAAACTTATAAATTTTTCAAAGTGTTTAATTTAAATTTTCTCTCCATTAAATGCATGTAAAACTTCCTTTATAAAAAACCTATTTTTAATGCACAAAATTCAGTTTTTTCTAATCTTATTTCTAATGTATCTATTGGATGAATATAAAAAAAAATTATATAATATATAAAATACATATTATATTAATATTACTTTTTAATTTTAATTAATTTAATTTAATATGTTATAATAGATTTCTGAATATAATATTATTTTCTTTTATTTTCAATATGTTCACATATTCATTGAAAATAAATTGGTAACCTATAAATTGAATTTATAATATTATATGACACATGTTTTCATTATTTATTTAATGAAATTAATATCCATCAGCTTAAAATCAAGGATAAATCCATTTACAATAAATTTCTTTAATATATTATCGTTATGAAAAACATGGTCTTTTGTGTAACTCAAGCCATCATGGATGGTTCGTCATGCATGTAATGTATGCCGACCATGTTGAAACATAAAAACAATTAAATGTTATTGTTGTGTGTAACATACATCATTCTTGTATCTTGTTAATGGAATGTTTGAATTAGTGAGAAACTATTTTCAATATTCTGTGGATTGAAAATTATTAATAGATCAAATTAATTGGGAAAAATATTTCCCCCAGAATCTCGGGGTGTTACATTCTACCCCCTTAAAATAAATTTCGACCACGAAAACAGACTAGGTTATCAAATATTTAATACTATAAAATTTTGTTCATATAAATTCACATTGTAAACATGAATTCTAAAACATCCCATAAAAAGGGAATTTTGAAACCATAAATTTTTCCCAAATTAACATATAACTGGGTTTCCATCGAGGTGAACATAGGTTTGGTGTAAATATTGGATAATGAATAAATTTGTAAATATTTATATGGAGTGAATGAGGTCATCATTTACAAACAAGTGACATATAAAATAAAATTTTGGGCTTCAAAGACATTAATCTATTATAATTCATATGTCCATTATTTCAAAAAAAATAAGGTATTAGGACAACTAATTTTTTATCATTATATTAATTTTGTGTAATTCATTAATTAACCATGAATATATGTAATTATACATACATTATAGGTTTCTATATATAAAATTTCATTCATTGGTTGTGGTTTTACCTATTTATGATTCATCCATTACATCAAGAAATAGATGTCCTGAAATTGACTTTTATTCTCGATGTTTTAAAATAAAATTTTAGTCTATCCAAAGCCCCATAAAAATGTATATATATATATATAAATAGAAATAAATATGGTTAATACCCTAATATATTAACGAAAAAATAAACACTACTATTTCATCATAAATATATATTCAACAAAAATAAATCTACATCAACTAAGACATCGCATAGGCTACCAGTAGATGTGAAATTCTTATCGTCCCTCTGTCATGTGTTCAAGACAAGCGGCCTAGAGGGATATGATTTGTTATCACCTAACACATATGATGAATTTTTTTAAAACCACAGTAATATAATTTCCAATTTATATATGATGGACATCCTTGTAATATTTTTTATGATTGAATATCCTTTTAACCAGGGTTTTAAATAGAAACCCAATGCATAAGTAAGTCCTTCAATGATTAATATAAACATTATATGAATGTTTTACCTTATTACCCTTCTCACAGATAAAATGGAAAACATAAAAAATAGAGTCATGTAATATTATTATCATTAATTACATATTATATCACAATGTAGCTATTGGTTTTCACATTCCAACCATGTGAATACCCACATAATATATTCCCATGAAACATAGTAGTATCCTAAATTATCATAAATCCATTTTGAAATAATGAATGATTCCTTATTCCATTGCTTATTAGATACATTAATTACATATAAGAATATTTAAACATCATCATTGATGACATATAAAACTTTATCAATAATCAGTTCTAGGTTAATCTGTGTTGTCCTGTTGACTTATTCATATCCAGCATAACTTTATCCAATCATCATTCTTTCAATTTCATGAATTAAATAAGGGTTACCTCACTTTAATAAAAATATTTCCATTCCATGAAATATCATTTATATATCTTCATAACTTTTCATAATGTCTTTTTCAATACATAATGAAACTTATATTCGAAATACTTATATATATCAAGATTCATAATCGTTGAATTCTGAAACATAATTACATCAATCATCCAACATTATTCTTAATCCCTTAATCTTCCTTAATTATAATATTAGATATTATATATTTCATTTACCATGAAATATGAATTATTATTAAGGTTTTAAAAAAACAATCCAATCATGACACTTTCATTTAATGTGCATAATACTATAAGAACATCACAAACCTTTCAAAAACAATCTTTATATTCAGAAGTATAATCAAAACTCAAATACCCATCCTGATTATATTTATTATATTTCCACTAGGGAAATATATTTTTCTAATTCCCATATATTCCACATCACTATTATTAAATGATTACCATGTTCATACTATTTCATTCAATTGATTAAAACTAGAGACAATTTAATAAGAAATAATTATCATAATAATGAGTCACATAATCATGAAAAATAAATTATAGGATGTCAAACATATAGAATAACTCTTAATATATGATACCTTAGGTTCATAAAAAGTTATTAATGAAGTAACTATATTTTAATTATTCATAACGGTTCATCAAGAGTTTGTTAATTCCCAAAGTATATCATTAGGGAGTGTCAATCCAAGTGAACAGTTATGCCCATTGTCGTGTAGAGGATTATCTCGAGTTAGTCCTGGAACATCTTGTAGGAGTTTTTACCACTAGGTTTTTATTTTATAAATCCACATACACATGTAGTATCTAGCTATAGATATATCTATCTTTTAACGAAAATTTTGGACAATTTCCTAAAGCATAACTCATTATTATACTTATACATAGAGACATAACCCAACATACCATAAGAAATTTACATGGGAAAATAAAAAAAGTATTATCATCTTACCATCCAATATTTTGACTAAACCATTCCATTTAGAACATCTATTATGTCCACGGATTTACAAACATGGATATTACATCATTTTTAAAGAATATTTTGTACATTTCAAAAATACAAGCTTGTGGGATGTAATAGTTTAGTGACTTTGGAAATATGAAGATAAAATATTCTTCATAGTGAAGGAACATGATCATATCCCATTAAGATATAAAACATTAGTACTAATACCTAAAAAAATTTTCATAACATATTCAAATGAAACATTATAAAGGGGTGAGATCAGATGCTCAGTAAGGGTACATAATGGAAATGTATAAGCATAGCAGGAATTAAATGGTATGGAACTTGAGAATAAAATTTGAATATCATACACTAAATATTAAAGATCATAATAATGATTATATTTACATATGTCGTGAATCATAATGAAATTAATAACATAAGAATAATTAAGGAATAAAACATTGATTTGTGGAAATCACATAAGAATATAAAAAACATATGTCATGGAAGTTTTCAAAGCCCTTTGTATTATGTTAGGATCATGTTAATCACACATGTACCTACATCGATAATGGAATTCCATGCCATGTACCCACATATTTTTGGATTCGTATTTCCTCTAATGAACCAACTTTTTTATAGCTTAGGATGTCCTCATGTTTATCTTCTTATATCAGACTTTGGATTTCCTCCCACAAAACCTCCAATTTTGGGCTTGGAATGTCCTTTCGTTTACCATATTGTTTTGTTCTAGGTATTTCCTCCTATATAACCTCTTTTTTAGGGTAGGTATTTCTTCCCATTTACCCTATTATTTAGGTCTTGTGTTTTGTCCCATTTACAATATGGTTCTAGACTAGGGATGCCCTCCAATGTACACTTTGACCTAATGAAACATTTTTATTTACCAAATTTATTAGAAAGATATATAGGTCCCACCCATCACATAAAGAAATAATATATTAATGTTCCATAACATATTCAACATATCATAACCTATGAAATGATATTGGTAATATAAACATCAAATAATTACCCATGATATGAGATAGCTATCAAAAACATTTCATCACTTCATAACCAATGGAAATGAGATCTGTTTCATATACATTTCATCAAAGAATAACCAGTCAAAAGAAGGGGGTTTAAAAATATTATAACCTATGGAAATGATATAGGTTTCATAAAAATATAACCCATTAAAGATAAATTGATTTCCCAATGACAAGAACATTAATCCTTACATTTTGATAAAAATGATAGTAATGGAACATTTTGATCATTTACTAGAAGAGAATAAATAAAATATAAGATTTTCATAATATTTGTAAACTAATTTTGAAATGTCTTTCAAAAAAATTTATCAAAGAAAATATCATTTATTAATTTAAAATAAATTTTTTATACATAAAACCATTTAAAAATCATTTTGGTAGAAAATACAATAAAAACATGTAATGAATAATTAAAAAAATTTTGAAAAGATTTTTTTTATAAGCTAATAAAATAATCATCAAAACATTTAAAAAAATTTTAATTGAAAATAAGTTTAAATAATAGAATGAGATATTTAAAATGTTTTTAAATCCATTTGACTTTAAAACATATGATGAAACTTGATAATTTTTTAAAACCCATTTTTTAAAAATACCATGATAACAACTATATAAATCATAAAAAACATTTAAAAAAATACCTCGAAATCTTATAAAATAATATTGAAATCATTTGAAAAAAATTTCCTATAAAATTTCATTTAATTGTTTTTAAATATTATCCTTTCAAAATGAAAAGGAATATTTAATGGGATGATAGCGTGTAAATCCATACACATTAGTTAAGGTAAAAAAATCGAATTTTTTCACACAAACAAATGACTGGGAATTTATTTATTCAATTAGAGAAAGGATTATTCCATTAAATATATGGTAAAAATAATAAAATGATAATAATGTCTTTTAATTTTTATTGTAGAATGGTATTATATTTTTGGACAACCTTCTAGGAAAATATAGATTTTTGACCGAATAGATGGTTTGGTCATGATTTCATAAAAACACTTTCATAACTATCATATATACCAAAGAGTATAAAATTTTACCGAGACAAGAATATATAATGTATTAACATTGGACAATGAATATTATGATCATTATCATGATATGGATACAAGATTTCATCAATGTAATCATAATCATTAACAACCTCGAAAAATGATGATATTTTTTCAATAATCCATTATTAATTTGTAATGTTGGATCATACTATACATGTAAGAAAATAATATGAAATCAAGAATAAAATAACATGAAAATGTTCATATTCATGATATAACATGTAAATTGGAATTATTTATTCCTTAATCTGTCTTTAGGTTTATAATAAAACAAGATTCTCGAAGAAGGAAAATTGAGACAACACTATATTACAAATTTTGTAACATTTTGATGTAAACACTTGAAAGAAGGATCAAGAAATGGACATGAATATACAAATATTTTTAATTATATGATACATGTAATATCATCATTGGTAGTACATACATCATACAAATTTGAAGAGTGGTGAACATAACATATATCTCACATAAATAAAAAGTGATATGAAATCATTTTACCTAGTGTCATGAATCCCTTCATACTCATACAAGCTTCCTTTATAATAAATATAGGTTCATTATAAATATTTTAGATAATAAAATTATTATACATAATATATGGTATTATGATGACCATATGTCACGCTCTTGATAACGATCCTACATTAAGATTCAACATCGAGTAATATTCACATTGTTCTTTTTATGCGACTTAATTTGTTATATCATATGACATTATACTTATAAAAAATTTATATAATTAAAATCAGGACACTAATATCATTTATAACAAGTTTATTTTAATTATAATAATCTATATTGTAAATATGTATGAAATGGAATACATCATTCATGTATACGGTGTGACGTACATATGCATGAACATTGTTTTTATTTTAATTGTCATATTAAAAGAATAATAAAAAAGAAAATATGAGTTTATATATTTATAATATAATTATATTAACATTATAACGTTATATATATATCATTTATGATCACTTAACTAATCCTTAATAATTTTCATATAGTGTGTGAACGAATAACATCGCTTTGAGGGGACGGTAGCCCACACTACCTCAAATGAAATTATCATAATTAAACCAATTAGAAATTAAAAAAATAATTGTACTATAAATGTAATAAATAAGATTAACTAAATAATAAATTTATTATATGAAATATATATATATATATATATAATGATTTTCCAAATTTATTTCCATTAAGAGGGTCCGAAATTGAAAAATGCTCAGACAACGTTTAGTGAGGTTGTAGTTCACCACACACGTAAACAGTATGTTTGATACCCATTAGATGGTGGTTTGTGTAATTTTATATATATAACATATAATACCAAAGTCCTAGTATATTTCAGTTAATTTTTTTGTCATATGATACTTGAATAGATTGAGTGGTGGGGTAGTGGAGGAAAATAAAACAATGAATCTTGAGAGAAGACGATACATATTAATCAGGTTACACCATTTGGATTGAGATAAAAGGCATCCTAGAATTTCCTTCTGCCCAGGGAATGGATTCTTGGGGTAATTTAAGGAATATTTGTGCTTATTTAATTTGATTTTCAGAAATCCATGCGGCGTGAGAGGTGTGAGGAAGTGGGTAGATGTGGTGGCCTTTTATAGGGAATGGAAATGACACACTTGGAATTTTTAAGATCATGTTATGTGTACACACGTTATTAACCATTAAATTTCACAAACAAACCATCAAAAATAAATAATCATAGGTTAATGGAAGTTGAAAATCCAAAAATGGTTGTTGGAACAGTTTCTAGGTCGTTTTGGGTCTTATATTTAAGGTTTAATACTTTATTATCCTATGTTTTCTCTTATCTGATTTATTTAATTTTAATCACACTCACAAATATTTTTGGTAAAAATATAATTTTAAAATAATTAACACTATTATTATTCAAAATATGGAATCAATTTTCAAAAATCATAATAATAAAATATTTAAAATTTAATTTAATATTAATCGCTCCGACGATACGACACTACAAGGTTTTAATGTAAAAATGTCCAAAAGTTTTCTATGTTTTTATAACCAATTTCAATGTGAAATTGGTTCCAATAACCAATATTATATTAATTCATAATTTTTTTTTCATAATTAACTATTTAATATATTAAAATATAAATAAACATTATAAATAAATTTGATGAAAAAAAGCTTTGAATAAAAATCCTGTATTATTAACTATTCATTAAAATATCATACCTTACTAAAAATACCAAATAATTATCTGAACATAATTTTTATGTCTATATTTCAAATATGAAGATTATTGTGACATATTAAATCTATAAAAGTTCAAAAATTGGGATTTAAAATGGGTTGTCCAATAAAATGTTGTAAAACTACCATTATCAAAAAATATTTTTTTTGCATAAATATAGGTTTATTCTTATATTATTTATACCCAATATATTGGATGAATAAGAAAAATATTTGTTTGAATATATAAAATATATATTTTATTAATATCACTTCATAATTGTAATTTAATTAATTCAAATGGATAAAATATTTGCCTATCTAAAAATATTTTTTTTTATATTTAATCAGTTTTCATATTCATTTCTAGTTAATTAGTAACCTATGAATTCATTTTATATTAATTTAAACCACATTAATTCATATTTTTTTTAATATTCATACCCATCATCTTACTGACCAGGATATAACCAATTATAATAATATTCATAATAATATATTACAGTTCGGTAACAATCTGTTTTGCGTTCTTTGCAAGCCATCGTGGAAGGTCAATATTTTGTGTAATATATGATAACATTGTTTTTATATGTAACTTATGCCAAGTATGGGTTTCATGTAACATATTAGAAGCCACATCCAGGTGAAACTAATGTTTTACTTGTTGAAAAAAATGTATTTTCAGTGTTGCATGAAAGGAAAAAATATAAAAAGATAAAATTATTTTGAAAATATATATATCTCAAAATATAATGGTGTTACACATACTAACCATTAATGAATTATATTACTTTTATACATTAATTTATGGTTATTTTAATATCAATTTTATGATTTCAAATTCATGGGGTTTCATGGTTTAAATGTCACCATATGAGTATAGTATTTTTGTCCCAGTTTTCATTCTTTGAGACCCATGTTTTGTTATGAACCTATGTTATTTTACCAGGTGAATATTCTACCATTTGACACGTAATGTAATTAATATCATTACTTTTATGATATTATATTCTTTTTTTAATTTTATTATTTCATTGTGATTTTGTTACAAATTATTCAATGTAGAAAGGGACAATTTCAAATGTTTCATGATTATTTTTCTCAAGAAATGTTATTTAACGTCCTCTTGAGAAAATTTTCATTTAGGATGATTCTAACGACGTGTTTTTTTTATTAAATATTTTTTTAATCTACCATGATATGTATAAAATCTCTTTTAAATTAATGTATTTTCCAAAATAAATTGTCATCTCAATATCATTTTTCAACGAAAGTGGGATTATTTCAAAATCTCATTTATTTATATGATTGTTTATGCATAAGTGTTCAATGTGGTATATTTATCCACCATTCCCATGTTTCATAAAAAATTATACAATATTTATATTATTTTTCAAAATAAAATTTGATGTCATTTTTACTAATGTATGGTTTTTTATTAAACATATTGAATGGTTTTTTCATAATGAGGTATTTTATTGAGTTTTTCTTGAAAAGTATCAGAAAAATGTTTTTTAACTTATACACCATGAGAATATTTTTATGTTTTCATGAATATTTAATCCCTAGAATCAGAGCATTCCACATTAAATTATTATTTAAAAAATAATAATTAATTTTATAATTTTATTTCATTTCATGTAAAAAATGGTTTCTAAGTAAAAATAATATTTTCCTCATATATTAGTTTCAAGTGATATATAAAAATTATTTTCCATATATAATTAAATTATATGATTTTAATTGTATTTTACTAGGTGTATGATTCAAGGATTCCATTATTATTCCTTTTATAAATCATTGATGTTTATTTTTGAAACCCATTTCTTTTATATAGATACGTTATGAATGAATGATTTTTTAGAAACCCATTTATTTTTAGGGGTTATTATATAATGAATGATTTATGTTATTATAGAAAAAATATGTACAATTTCACGATAATATTGTTTGGACATATATCTCAATAAAATTCCTTTTTTAAATATTTAGATCTCGTGATATAGACTAAGATGGTTATGGTAGTGAACCTTGACTAATAAGATGGAATTGAGAGTGATCCTTGGATACCAATATGGGATGATAAGTGAACTCATACTTCAATTATGTCCATGATATAAAACCATGATATCCAAAATGGTATGATGAGTGAACTCATACTAAAAATATTTCCATGGGAGTGAACCATTACTACCAAGATAGTGTGGGGAGTGAACCCAAACTACCAATATTTCTTAGGTAGTGATTCTTTTACTACTATGGAAACAATTTTATTTTCTTATGTGTCTTACACTATTACATGTATTATTCCAATGTTATACATTAAATTATTATGTTCATTATTTACTTATGAATCTTTAATTATAAACTACAATTACGTTTTCCATGATTCACGTTTATGATCATTGATATACAGGGTATGATCTCATTATTTCACGATCATTTTCTCATAACCCTAAACAATTTTTAATTATTAAAACTCCCCCATGTTTTCCATTAATAAGAATATGAGATGACCCCTTTTTATGTTTTCTTCCCAATTTTATGAAGTTACGTATTAAGTAGTATGTTCTAATAAGGGTTTTATCCATAATGAACCAGGTGGGATATAATTAAGTTCTCTTTTGATATTGTTGTTTATGATTCAACATTTCCAAATCCACTAAACTAATATGGTTTTTTTTGAGTTTATTTAATTAATATTTCAACTATTCTTCATATGTTATGTAATTTCCATATATCTAAAAATAGGATCGTTATAGTTGGTATCATAGAAACATATTATTTTACCATTGGAATCTAGTATATAAAATTATACTATGATCCATAGTGGCATTTTCAAAGGATATTTCATGGGATTTATCTTTGTATAAGAATAAGGTGTCATATATTTAAATCTAGGTATCCTGATCAATACATCCTATAGGTGAATTTCCATTATTTTTTTAATTTCTATTATTCTAAATGTTTTACAAAACATTCTCCCATTTTTCAGTCAATGGAGGGAACCTGATTGAATTGGAATAACATTGGGATTGATAAAATTGATTTTGATGAGTAGTGAAATGGGATGATAAATGGATTGATGGTTGTTGAAATCATTCCTAAGTAGTTTTCCTAGAACATGTTGAACAATATGTACATTAACAAACTCTCTGAATTACCATGTAAGAGAAGAATTGAGTTCACTAAGTGCTCATGTAATATATACCATGTAGGATAGATTATTTAGTTTTATTTTTGTCAAGAATGTGAAATAATGACCTAAGTTCATTTTTTCAAGGAAAACATGTTTTTTAATATTGAAAATAAGGACACAAAGAATTTAATTGAAAAGGAACTAAGATGGGTTTTGTTGAAAAAATTTATTGGAATATTTTCTTATCTAGGACGTCAGGTGAGGTAAAATTATTTAATTGTGGAATGAATTTTCATTGTAAAATTGATATCCTAATGGGAAATCTCTAAAAGGGAATCAAAAAAATTAATATGAGGAATATTTATATTTATACTTATGAGGAGACTAGAGATGAATTGATAAATATAATAGGTATTAAGTAATAGGTTGAGGAATCATTTTGAATAGATTAATGAATATGAAAATTCATTGAAGTGTTTATTTATTTGGGTTCAATAATTTTATTATATAAATGATTAAATATATATGGAATATTTTGTTGTTATTATTCAATTAGGATTTATAAGTATATATTTAATGTTTCTAATTGAATAGAAAGGTGATTTAATGGAAAGGTTACATATTTACTAAGGTAATATAAACCATAATATGTTCTTTATGACAAAATAATTATTTTTTATAAACATATGTTGCATATGAAAAATTACAGAGGATTATATTCGTAATTTAAGGATTCATTGAAAAATGAGTTTGTCTATCATGCATTATGTTTACAATTTTATTTGGACTTAAGCAAAATATGAGATAAATAGTGAATTAAGGAAAAAGCATGCTTTTAATTAGGGTGTCTGATAATTATGGTTATTACCATGACTCAAGAGAATATGTGATTAAAGTATTCATATTTTTGGAATGTGATGATAATGTGCTACCATATGTTACATGGGAGATTATTGTTTTGTTGATTTAGAGATTTTTTGGATTTTCAGATTTTTCAAGGATTATAATGTAATCCATTTATGGAATATTTTATATCGGATGTGGTTTTGGTGATTAAATTATTATCAATAAATTTGAGGGTTTATGCATATTTGATAACATTTGTAAAAAGTATTTTTTGATAAATTTAGATGAAATTATTTTTCATTATACATATGGATCACATGACATTCTATAAAATATTTTTCTTCATTCATTGAATAAGAGATAAAGTTGAATTTAATGAAAAAATATGGAAAGGATATCATAAATCCAATTTAGTATATCTTTACATTAATATTCATAAATATAATTAAATTTTATAGTGATGTAAAAGGATTCCATGTTATCATCATTTATTATGAAATAAATGACATCTTTCTTGATTCTTCTGTTTATGGTTTCTAGTTGTTAAATTTCTATTGATCAACCACATTCTATTGTTTAGTGCTCTTTATCAATATCAATTATTATTAACACTTTTCCTCCATTCCAAAATCATCCCTTATATTATTCTATGTATAAATGTTGTTATGATTTATAATGGGTAACCATTATTTTCAAAATTTTCATTCTTTATAGAAAGTTTCAATATTCATTTTTATGATATGGTTGTCATTGAATGAACAAATCTTGTATTAATCCTTTAATAACCCTTATATCTTTCAAGGGATAAATTTATTTTAAGGGGTGTATAATATAACACCCTGAGATTTTTTAAATTATATTTATTGAATTAATTTAATAATTCTGTTATTTTTTATTTCTCATAATATTGAATATCATATTTTTATTATAAGAGAAACACTTTGTTTATCTTGATTTATATGGAACAAAAAGCTAAAAATGTCATACACTCAACATCGGATTATCATGTGATATACACAAAAATATATTTTTCTTTTTTACACATAAGGTTGTGTTTGGTCAAAATCACTTGTTACATGCAAGATCATGTTTTATCAAAAAATAATATATTATTAAAATTATAACTATTTCATATATATTAAAATGTAACCATAATGTTAAATTATAATTTATAAATTTTATTAACTAAATTATGATCACATAATTATTATGTTAATAATTCATAGGGTAACAAATAATTAGAAATGAAAATATGTACTAATTTATTATAAAAGAAATATTTTTACTTGTATGCTCTCAAAGTCATTTTTTTATAATAAATTAAATTAGTTAATATTATAAATATATATTAATTTATTACATATGTTATGTATAAAATCATATATGTTTTTTCATCCAATATATTTTATAGGCATAAGATAAGAACAAACCAAATTTTGCAGATAAAACCCTATACTTTTAAATGCATAAATTTACCATATTTTACTGAAAAACCCATTTTAACTCTAAAATTTGACACTATTAATATTTTTATTTGAAAAAAATAACATCAAATTTTAAATTTTGGTATAAATATTTACTTTTTTTGAATTTTTGGTATTTTCACATAATATTAATTTTTGATGAGTAGTGATAAATATTGCATTTTATTTGAAAATCGATTATTCAACTAATTTATTGATGTATATTTATATATTATAAAATGATTTTAAATAATGTTTAGTAAAATTATAAATTAATAAAATAAATTTAGGACATTGGAATTAGTTTCACATATATTTACATATTAATATAACTCAATATTCTATTCTTTTAACATTAAAAACCATTTTTTGTGTTTGTGTAAATATATTTAAATATAACATTTAAAATAATGTTCATTTAATTAGGTAAAATGGTTTCCATATTTATTTTATTTTGTTAAAAATTAGTTATTAAGGTCTATTTCATTTATTGTTGTAAAAAAACATACCATGATAAAAAAAATCATTGCGGTATTGCTAAAAAATAAAACATAATAATGTTAAAATGTTAATGGAATTAAATGCCAAAAAAATAAAACATTATAATGCTTTTTGAGAGTATCCAGATCCTACCATGCATAATAAATATTAATTACTATATTATTTTATTAAATTCTATTTCACCTCAATATGATGTGCTTTGAAAATAAAATATTCACTATTTAATCACACAAACCCACCTATACTCATGTTTAAATTCCATCCCATTTCAACCTACAATCATTTTTTATTATAAAATATATTTCCAACCCTCTAATACCCACTCCTAAAATTTAGTTTTTCTTCTATTGGGAACAAAAGACCAAATCCATGTCCTCAAGGTCACTCAAGGAGGTGATATTCAAGAGGCAATTTTCCCAAAGTACCTCATTTTTAATTTAATTTTCATACTTTCACATCACCTTCTCCATCGAAAAAAGTATGATAACAAAATAATAATTTATATATAATAATTTTATGTATAAAATATAATATCTAATATCCATTTCATTTATCATCTACTTTTATTCAAAGAAACAAAATTATTATTCAAGTTATGTTGGTAAATTGGATCTGTTAATATTATTTTTGTTCTTTTTCCAATACAACGGTCATGGACGATATTTATAATTGTTTTCAAGTTAAATACTAGTTTAATATTTATATTATAACCTATTTCATATTATTTAAATGTTATATTAAAAATTCATACATGCCTATCATATTGTTGATATTAGATAACATTGTTTGAGGACCTGTGGACGAACTTATCCTCAAAGCGATGTGATTCATTCACACATCACATGGTGTATATTAAGGATTGTATAATTAAATATATATGATATTCATGAAATATTAATTCTTATTTAATTATCTTATATAAACACATATTTACATTCATTTCATTTAATTTCATTCTTTCAATACAACGAGGAAACGAAAGTAGCGTTAATGATTACGTACTGCCTACCGTCTCGATGAGAGGATTTTTTTATATATTTAAATATTATAATAAAAAATTATATATTGAGTATATTTGATATTTATTTAATGTTTTAGTATATTTAATTAATTAAATCCTGATATTCAAGAATAATTATCCAAAAACCATATGATTTATATAGATAATGTCACTTGAAAAGTAACATAAACATGTAGTTAATAATAATTCGGTAAGATAATCTCCTGGGTATAATATATATAGTAATATATATTTGAATATGGTTCTATGAGAGAATAATAATAAAAGTAAACTTATTATATAGGATTCATACATGAGTATGAATTAAGTCGAGACATATTGTAATGAAATTTATTCTCACATTTTATTTTCGTGGCATACATGTCTTATTCACCACCCATTTCATTTGTGTGGTGTAAATTCTAATAAGTAATGTATTCTATAAATTCTAAAAATTAACTTATGGACATTTAAATATCTATTTGATGATTTCTATTTCATGGGGTTTTATGGTTCAAATGTTACCAAATTAGTAAGTTAGTTTTGTCATTGTTTTCATTCTTTGGGACACATCTTTCATTAGGAAACAATATTCTTTTATGAGGTTTATATATTGTGGATTGACATGTTATATCTGAAATATATTTTTTAATGATATTTTATTATTTATTATTATTATTATCTCATGGGGATTACAATAAAAATGTTTCAATGTGGTATGAGACACTTCTGAATGTTTAATGATTATTTTCCTCAAGAAATGTTTTTAAAACACATACTTTTTTCATTTTCCAAGAAAATAATTACATATAAATTATTAATTTTTAAATAGTTTTTCTAATGTTCCTTGATTTTTTTTCAAATACATTTACATATAAAATATTTTTTAAATTTTTTTTATGTTCATATAATGTTTTCTTCATTGAAAAATAGTTAATGTCCCAATATCATTACATTCCACGATTGTTTACATGTATGTATTTACCGGTTACATTTATCATCAATGTCCATGCTTTATTAAAACATCAGAGAATTTTTTTAATATTCTTTTAAAAAAATAATGTCATTTTTTCCAATGTATGGTTTTCTATAAAATGATTTGAGATAATTTCTTTTGTTTTCCAAATGAGGTATATTTTTACTATTTATGAAAAATTAAGAGAGGAATAATTTTTAACCATATAAAAAATTAATGTATTATTACTATTTCTTGATATATTAACTCCTTCAATCATACCTTACAATCCTACAAGGTTATTTTCAAGAAAAATTACTACTTTTAGAATTGTTTATATTTCAAGTAAAGAAAA
Organism: Viscum album; assembly: GCA_963277665.1. NCBI lineage: Eukaryota > Viridiplantae > Streptophyta > Magnoliopsida > Santalales > Viscaceae > Viscum > Viscum album. The sequence continues at coordinate 555,395,501 of OY728146.1, forward strand.
TATTTTCAAATCATATAGGATGTTTTCCTCAAGATTTTATTTGAAGTGATATCTAGAAATAATTTTCCTTATATGATACTGTTATTTGATTTCAGTTTTGTTTTACTAGAGGTATTATTCAATGTTTCCAAATACAATTCTTTCTATAAATGATTTATGTTTTTTATAAAACTCCTTTCTTTCTTATTGGTTATGTTATGATTGAATTATGTTTAAGAGACCCATTTATTTTTTTGGGTTATTATATTATGAATGATTTAGGTTCTTCTAGAACACTTATGTATAATTTAATTATGATATAGTTGGGATTTATATCTCCCTAAAATGCATTTGGTAATGATTTATATATCATGAAATATAAAATAAATATGGAATTGGGAGTGAACCATAACTACTAAGACGACTATGGGAGTGAATCATAACTACCAAGACAGTATGAGGAGTGCACACATTCTATTATGATGACCATTGGAGTGAACCATGACTACCAAGATGGTATGAGGAGTGAAATTGTATGGCCAATATGACAATTATAATGAACCATTACTACCATGATTGTATGGGAAATGAACCAATACTAGTAATATGGAAATGGTTGTAATTCAAGGATTACAATGGAAGACATTTCATATGTTTACATGTCTAAAACAATTCCAATTATTTTTCCTATTTTATGATATAATGAATTAGGTTCATTATTTATATGTTATTCATGTCTTATGATCAATCAATATTTATTACATGATTCATGTTTATGATCTACAATATGTATTTTATTATATTCTAATGGTGTGATCATGTTCTCATACCCCTATGCTCATGTTCATTCTAACATGTATCCCTTGTTTTCCATTAATGACCATGTAATCTCACAATTTTTTACCTTTTCTTCCTTATTTTATAAAGATATTTATTATGTATGATTTTTCTAAGAAGGATTATAGTTGTGAAGAACCATGTATGAGATAATGTATATCACTTATGAACCAGTTTTTTATGATTGCATGTTTCCAATGGAACTAAACTAATATGGTCTTTGGGAGTTTGTTTGAATAATGGTTTATGTATATCACAATATTTATTTAATTTACATATATATTATGACATGTTCATTATAGGAGTTATCATGTAAATATTATTTTCATCATAGAACTAAAATGTAACCTTATGATCTTATGTATGGGATGTAGTGTTAGGAACACAATTTCAAAGATAAACATCTAGTGTTGAATATTTAGGGACCAAATGGTGTATAAGATATAATAGTGAAGTATCAAACCATTAAAAATAAAATTAAATGTACCAGAATTTTTATGCATATAATAATATAAGACATATAGTGTTTTGAATCACAAAGAAAGTGTTCATTTTTTATATCATTATAGAAACAAACATGTGTATTTGAGGGAAAAGGACAGCATAGACCATGATATGTTATCCCCTTTAAAAAAATATTTTTATTAGAGTTGTGACCTATCGAGTAGCACTCCCACCTAACCAATTTCAAGTACATTATTTTTATTATGTATCTCTCCTAGTAATTTACCTAACAGACCCATCACATGATCTAAACACAATGGTGGTACCCATGGAAAATCATCATTCAATTGAAGAGTAGCTAGTGAAGATATTAGATCTATAAAGTCCCAGAATATTCCATGTAATTTATTTTAATTTATATAGTAATATTATGAGTCTGATAAAGTTGACGACATGTGATTCTGAGGACTGGTGTTCCCATAAAAAATTCTTCATCTTTGTATAAGGTACGTTCAGTAAACGAGCGAGTGGCATTTTCTAACAATTTAACTGGTGATCAGATTTGAAATCAGTGGGCATAGTTTAACTCGCATCACCAATGTTCTATTATGGAGACAATCACCTAGACCGTAGTCATTCGATGGTGGAAATTAGTTTTTCATTTTTTTCATGGAATATGAAAAACAAAATAAATAACATATTATTTTTCTTTTTGAAACATCTCTTTTAGAATTATAGGGGTGGGGACCACCCATGCTGGAAAACCTATCATTCAGAATTCATGGTGATGGGGACCACTGTAACCCCTATTATGAGGGAAATATATTCAAAATCAATTAATTAATTTTTATAACATCAATTAATTAACTGTGCTTACATCAATTAATTAATTTGGAAAACATTAATTATATGGTAGACCAATGTTTTTAATAGGTTGGATCCCCATTTTCTTGGTGGGAAATCATTGGCAAAGGAGAGATTTGGGGGAATTTGGAGAAACATTACGTCCAAACAAAGAATTCACTCTCTAATAAAGAACAAACCTCAAAATCAAGAGTGAGGACGATGCACGAACCCAACTTCAAAAGCGTTCTGCGAAAGCATCAATCATTGGAACCCTAATCGCCTTCAACAACATCTTTTCATGACACTTCCAATGAGAAATTGATGTAGGGATTGTGGTTCGGAATAACCCTCACCATGTTCTTGTCATTCATCATTATTCTAGAATAACTATGTCGCTTGCTACCATTCTAGCATTGAGGGAGTGGGCCAAAAAAACACGGCCTGAACCCTCCGCAACCTTTGTGGAATTTGGTGGTCTGGAATCAATGGAAACTTCCCGAGACAAGTGAGGGAGTATATGGAATGATGATCGTGCCACCTGGGAATGCCTGGTGACATGTTGGATGTCAATAGAGACTGTGCCAGCAACCGAAACAGGTGGGACTCGAGAGCGGCAGCTGGCACTCCGGCTGGCCGCAATGATGGTGACGGAGTAACCACACCACAAGAAAAGGGTGGTGGCCCAGTGGACACGGTAGGGCAAGGGAGGCGGCCTCCAAATGTTCATCCACACGAAGGGGACGATGACCCTCATCCGTGTGGCTGGGTGTGCAAGATCCATAGCGGTGATGGGAGAGCAGCCATCTCACTACTGGCCACCGTTGGTGGTGTGGTGCGCAACCACGCTGTAGAGGTGGGCTGGTGTCTGTCCACCCGGGGAGCTGAGCGGGACCCCGGTTCCCGAGTGCCAGCTACCGGTGCCACGTGGCTGCAGCTAGTCAGCCGCCCATCCCAATCAGCTAGGATGTTTTGGGTACCCAAGGGGGCACCTCCACCTTGGGTGGTGGCTAGGGTGGACCCCACCATTGGTCCAGCCAGCCACGGGCCTGCACGGGTCGCCCTTCATGGTCCATGTCAACCTGAACTTGGTTGTGTCGGGCCAACTAGGTCGGACCAGACCTGGACAAGCTTGGACCCATTTCCACTCTTATAGACATAACATTAACTACGTGCGTCCGTTTGACAAACCATCTATGGTGCTAGAAACCATGGATCTAGATTATCCTTTTACTATACCCCATATGAGTTTTGGAAAATTTTACAGTATGACCGGTTTGGATCAAACATGAATCCAACTGGCCCCTCAGGAATATAAGGGAAATAACTTATAGACCGAGCTTTAGATTAACACACCTTATATTGCATTGAGACCCATTTTATGTTGCAGTCCATTTGGAAAATTCATCATTATATGTCATTGTAGTGGGAGTATCGACTTATGTCTTGATAAGCGGACCCTCCTAGAATCAAGAGAACTTAGTGCAAGAATATTATAGATGGCTATAACATTAGATTGGGATATTATGTGGGTCTGTGCCCTGGGATCCTACAAGGGTCTGTATTCCTGGGTCCCACTTGGATATGCTCTAGGAATCCACATGGGTCTACTCTAAGATCGTATGTGGGTCTGGTTTACTAGGATCCAACGTGTGTCTGATGATTTAGGATCCTACGTGGGTCTGCCTCTCAATAGAGTAATATGATTCAGTAGTTAAATCTAGTCATCATTACTACGGTAAAGAAGTTATATCTGGTGTGAGTTGAGTATATCATTTGGGGTATTCTACTATGTGGATTTACCATTGTGTTATATAAATTTTTTGTTATTCCTTGGTGGTATACTTCTGTGTTTCTTTTCTATAGAGGTACATAACATTAGGTGTTACCATCGTGGTAATCTTTCCTCAATGGAACAGTTGAGCTATTGGCTAAAAGAGTTGGGCATTGTGTTTTCCTCATGAATTATATTAGTATACTTGATGACATTGTTATATTTGTGGTCATATAACTAAGTAGGTTTTTATTTTTTTCATTCTTTGAGGTTTATCCTGTTTTGATTTTGTGAGACCATTGAAGGTCTCGGGGTCCCTACTGATTATTGTTATACTCACCCCTACCTGGGCTATGCATGCACCTTATTTTTTGGTTGATATGACAGACAACACTGACGAAGGATGAGGGTACAAGGATTGGAGGTAGCATAGAGGTGGAAATTAGACAAGGCATACCACAGGGACGACCGTTCGAGAACTATACATACCCCTCAGGTAAGATCCTTGACGAGTGTCCATTGGATTTGTTTACAGTTTTACTTGTTAATTCAGTTTATTTGTACTTTATAGTCCGACTTGTATTTTGGATCCATTTTTAATTCAGTACACACCCTGGTTACTGTATAGTTTCACTTTGTGTTTGTATCCTACTTTTTTCTTAGTTGTGTGAGTATACATGTTGTAAAGGCAATGCCTTCCCAATTTTAGGGAATATGCCTTTCAGTTCTAGTCACTAGCCCCTGGACTGTTGTGGGTGGGCTTGGTGTAGTCATGACATGTGCCTCGAGGGGACGGGTTGTGACAAATTTGTATCATAGGAGTCAGTTCTACCATATAACATTGGACTCTGATCATATAACAACAATAGTGTTATGTTTTATGATTATGGTTTTCAGTTTAGGGAATCCAGTGTTTGTGTAGTGGTCAACGTACCCATACACCAGGACCCTGACTTCTAATTTCTGATTTAGTGCATGAAAACACTGATTGCATGTGTGTTTTGAAAGGAATTCTTTGTGAACTCTTTCTGTCATCTCACCAAGTATAACTTTTTGACCGAGGTGCACATGTTACTTTTCAGGATGCCTCCATGTATATAGCCATCTAGTGTTCTTGGGTATAGTACGTGATGATAGTCCAACGTACGATGAGGACATGGTTCTGGTCCCTCTTTCTGTAGGGGCACCAATGGAGGAACCCATAGTATTTTTACCCATTTTGAAACCAATGACACGAGCCCCAACAATAGAGAGTACACATTACTTGAGCTCATTTCATGAGTTCCAGTGCTATTGGCCACCTAGGTTCAGGGGTGAGACAAACCCATTGGTGGTTGAGGATTGCATGGAGGCCTTGGTGAGAGTCTTCTGACTGTTAGGGACACCTGACGATCTCATGGTGATCCTTACTTATAGTCTTGTATAAGAAGTAGTAGGCAAGCTGGTGGGGCATGATGCTCCAAGATCATGATGAGGTGACACTTCACCGGGAAGACTTTGATTACCTATTTCGAGCATAGTTTTACCAAGTGACCCTTCACGCTGTGTGCATGCATGATCATATTCATCTAAAGTAGATTAGCATGATTGTAGCTCAGTACTCAGTGAGGTTGAATAACCTCTCATGTTACCCCTCTTATATAGTGTGGAACCCATTTTTCAAGGCCCTAACCTTCGACCATGTACTCAGGTATAAGATTCAGGCATCGATGATTTATCTCTACGTCCCAATGTAGGCAAGGGTGTAAGAGAGATCCCTCTTAGTGGAGTGTTTTTTTGCTGATAGTCACCAACAGCGATACCCACCCCTAGGCATCCCGTAGCGAAGTCTTCTGCAACTCGTAGCAGACAGATGTCCTAGAGGTCCAAGAGGTCCGTACCTATAGGTGGAAGGCCGCAATATTTAGTGCCGGTTGTGTGGGGCACCCGAGACAGATCCAGTAATGGAAGGAACAAGAAGTGCTACAGATGCGGTGGTCAGGGTCACATGGATTTTGATTGCTCGACCCACCATACATATGATCAGCAGATGGTCTAAAGACCCCCCTAAAGAGACAAAGTTTTGACAGAGGAGGTCCGCATGGAGAAGGCATATATGGCAGATGAGCTGGCCGCGCAGGTGGTGGTGGGTGATGATTCGAGGTGTTACAACCACTACCCCCAAGTGGTCCACCCCGACCACAGAGAGAAGGTGGACAAGGGAGATCTCAGCTCTAGGAAGATGTGGCCTATGACCATGGAACTCTAGATATGATATGAGGTAGGATATATATCTACTCAACCTTAGATTTAGTACTTATACACAAAGGTTCCAGTCATTCTTCTATAGCCACGACCCTCGTTCGAAGCACAATGATTTTGGTGGAGCCTTTGGATCGATCCTTATGGCTAGAGACTCATATGGGAGAGGATTTTATGATTACACACTACTTTCAGTAGTGTGAGCTTACTCTAGGAAGCAAGAGATTTGGCTGGGATCTCCTAGTTGCACCATCGAAGCCTTACAATGTCGTATTGGTTATGGACCGGTTATCTATTGTCCATGCTCAGAATGACTGTATTAGGAACCAAGTTTGGTGTGTATGCACTTATGGGACTATTTTTACTTACAAAAGTGTTAAGGGAGCCTTTTTAGCATAGGATAGACATACCATGAAATGAGTAAAGTTGATAACTTATCAGTTGGCTAGCCTTACCCTCAGAGCGGTAGATGTGGAGAATCTGAGCTATCCTATATTGGTGGACCAGTAGGTGGATGACTTCCCTAACGATGTTCCGATTCTACCTCCTAACAAAGAGGTGGAATTTTAGATTGAATTGTACCCCAGGAGGCACTGATATCTACAAAATCTTATCAGATGGCTCCCGTAGAGCTTGGTGAGCTGTGGGTACAACTGGAGGACTTATTGGGGAATGGGTTCATCTTCCCCAATTTTTATCATTGTGTAGCCACAATTTTGTTCTCCATGAAGGAAAATGGGTTCTTGATACGTTTTTTTGACTATTGGTGCCTGGACTAGTTGACCATAAAGAACAAGTACCCACTCCAATGGATTGAAGTCCCCTTTTATCACCAAAAGGGAGTATGGTGGTTCTCAAAGATAGACCTCAGAGCAGGCTATCACCAGCTCAGAGTACAAGACGAGGATGTGAAGAAGATGAAATTAAGATGTCTGTATGACCATTATGAGTATTTTTTCATGTCATTCGGCCTGACCAATTCTCCAATAGTGTTCATGGGGCTCAGAAACATGATATTTCTGCCATTTCGTGATCACTTTTGTGGTGGTCTTCATTGATGAAATTCTGTTATAGTCGACTATTGAGGGGGTGCATTACTATCATTTGTATGATGTTATGGACACACTCAGAGAGAACTATATTTATGGTAAGCTCTTGAAGTGCAAGTTTTGGATTCGGGAGGTTCCCTTTCTAGGACATGTCATCTCAGAGTCTGGAATTACTGTGGATCCAGTGATGACTAAGGTGGTACATGCAGAATAGCCACCCAGGAGAGTGATAGGGGAACGAAGCACCATGGGAGTGGTTGAAAATTATAGGAGGTTTGTTCCATATTTCCCCAGAGTTTCATCACCTTTAACAGCACTGACAAAGAAGGCGAAACCCATGGTGTGGTCGGAGAGATGTCAGTGGAGTTTTAAGAGCTGAGGCAGAGGCTGACTAGTGCCCCCATTTGAGGCTTCAGGAGGAGGGTGATGGGTATGTAGTCTATAGTGACACATCAAGGACAGGTCTCAGATGTGTTCAGATACAGGAGAGATTAGTTATCGCTAATGGTTATGAACATCTGAGACAACATGAGAAGAACTACACTACCCAATACCTTGAGTTAGCAACAGTTTTCTTCGCCTTGAAGATGCGCGACAAAATTTGATAGGTGAGAATTTTATGGACTAATATGATCACCAAATCCTAAATAACAACTTGTCACAGGTGGACCTGAACCTGAGACAGTGGTGATGGATTGATTTCCTCTTGGAAAATGACTTCGAGATAGTCTATACTCTTGGGAAGGGGAACGTTGTAGATGATTCACTCAGAAGGAGATCTATTATACAACTACTAGATGAGGCGAAAGAGATTCTAGACACATTAAATATTTCCTTTGTGGAATAAGATGCATAATCTTTTATTCAGACACTTACAGTAACTCCCCCACATAATGAGCAGGTCAGGGATGCACAGTGTGGGGACACTGACTGTGTGGTTCGAAGTGTTAAGATATCCATAGGGTAGGAACCTAATAGATTTTCTGAAGGTGGGGAGCATTTCATCATATTTAAAGGGAGTACTATGGTACCAGTGGTTTTATGGGTGGATGTTTTGAAGCAGTTCCATACATCCACTCTAGTGGTGCACCTAGGACTGATGAAGAAGTCCCAGGACCCCCAATGACAGCACTGGTGGTCGGGAATGAAGAAAGTAGTAGAAATGTTTGTCTCTTGGTGCCTCACATGTCCACAAGTGAAGGAGAGAATAAGGTACCAGCAGACATAGTTCATCTTTTAGAGGATCTAGTGTGGAAGTGGGACATGATATCCATGGACTTCAGGACATGACATTCTCGTACATTTAGGGGTCATGATTCTATCTGGGCGGTTGTTGACTGACTCACCATGTCGGCCCACATCCTACCAATCATGGAGTAGGGTTCAGTAGAGAGCATGAGACACCTCTATGAGAAGGATATTATGCTCATACATTGAGTACCATCGATGATTGTCTCTGATCGTAATTCACATTTCACTTCAGGGTTTGGAGGGGACTTTTGGAGGCTTTTGGGATGCAGCTTCATATGAGCACTGCCTTCCATCATCAGATGGATGGATAGACTGAGTGGACCATTCAGACCCTTGAGGGAAAGCGGCATGATTGCGTCCCCAACATCAGTTATAGCTGGGAGGATCACTTTCCCTTGGTGGAGTTAGCATACAACAACAGCTATCACACCACTAATGGAAAGTCACCTTTCGAGTCTCTATATGGCCGACCGTGGAGATCACATTTCTGTTCGATTAAAATTGGGGAGGTAGCACTCATGAGACTAGATGTGGTATGGGATACCACAGAGAAGGTGACAATTATCCAGGAGTGGATGAAAACTGCATAGAGCAGAAAAATTTCTTATGACGACATGAGACAGAGATCTCTAGAGATCAAGGATGGCGAACATGTTTTTATATGGGTCTCACCTCGATGAGGACTATGATGCATTGTCTTGGGTGGATGTTATCTCTGAGGATCATCAGACACTTTGAATTCCTCAGTAGTGTTGGTGAGGTTTCTTACCACCTAGAAATTCCCCCTCAATTGGACTTGGTGCACAAACTTTTCCACGTATCCCAACTGAGGAGATACATGTGTGACCAATCTCACATCATCGTCCAAGACGAGCTGGACATCGATGATGGGGAAATGTTTATGGAGGTTCCAGTGGAGATTGAGGATCAATAGAAGAGTGTCCTTCATGGGTGATCTATACCTTTAGTGTGCATTCCATGGTAGCACAGGAACCTCCCGGAGAGCACATGGGAGTGGGAGGCTCAGATACGTGCTTAGTAGCCCCACATGTTCCTTTAGTTTGAGTAGTGTCTTATGGGGAAAAATCCCTGAGGTGGGGAGAATGTAAAGACCCAAATTTTTCAATGTATTTATTTAATTATATGAGAATATTACAGGTCTGTAAAAATTAAAAGCATGTGATTCTTAGTCCCGTTGTACCAAGAATGAATTTCTGAAAATTTTTTAAGGTATGTTTAGTAAACACATGAGAATGATTTTTCTAACTTTTGAACTGGTGATCAGAATTGAAATCTAAGTGTAATGTGGAACTCACAGTGCTGGTATTCATTTATGGATACCTTCACCTCAACCGTAGTAGGTAGAGAGTGGAAGTTAGTTTTTCAGGTTTTTCATTGAAGTTGAAGAATAATATAATTAATATTTTATTTTTATTTTTGAAAACATTTTTTTTGAATTTTGGAGGTGGGGTCCAACCAAGTTGGAAAATATCCCATTCTGAATTCATGGTGGTAGGGACCATCCAATAACCTCTAAATGTGGGAAAACCATTAAACATCAATTAATTAATTTTTCAAACATCAATTAATTAATTGTGAAAACTTCAATTAATTTATTGTGCCAACATTGGTTAAATGATAGAATTATTTTTTAAAATAGATTGGCTCCCCATTTTCCTAGTGGGAAGTCGTTGTTAAAGGATAAAGTGGGAAGAACATTTGAGAAACAATTCCTCTATATGAAGAACTCCCTCTCAAATAAAGAACATTCATCAGAATCATGAGCGAGGACGACGAACGAGCCTGACTTTAGAAGCGTGTTGTGTATGAAACAATCATTGGTAACCTCATCACCTTCACCGACATCATCTTGTGACACATCCAATGAGAAATTGAGTTAGGGATTGTTGTTTCGAATACCCCTTAAACTGTTCTCATTTTTTATCTTGATTCAAGAACAACTATAACTCTTACTACAATTATAACATAGAGAGTGCGGGGATAACCAACATGGACCAACCCCTCCACATCCTTTGTGGATTTTGGTGGTCTTGAGTCAATGGTGATGTCCCAAGATGAGTGCAAGAGTCTATGGAATGAAGAATGGGCCTCCGGGGCGCACTCGGTGCCTGAGAAACGTCACTGGCGACCGTGTCGACGACTGAAACTGGTTGAACTAGGGAGAGGCAACCAACACTCAAGCCAGCTGTGATTTTGGATGTAGTGGAAATGCACAACCGAAGAAGGAAAATATCCTCCAGTCACGACAGAGCAAGGGCGGTGACCGACAGACAGATGACTATGTGAAGGGGTGGGCGACACACGTCTGTACCGCCAAGCGAACGAGAACCGTGGCATGAGGCCATGATGACGAAGGGAGGGTGGTCGAGCCACTGCCAACTGATATTGGTGGCACATCATGCGACCGTGTCGCAGATGAGTGCTGGTCGTCTGGCATTTCGGGGAGCCAAGCAGGCCCCGAGTCCCGTGTACCAGCTATCGGCGCCTCATGGCACCTGCCGGTCGGCCACCCAACCAGATCATCTAGGCCATTAGAAGCACCCAAGGGTGCCTACCTCTGGAGTGGAGGAATGTGTGGACCCCACCGCGGGGTCACCTAGCCGTGGTCTAGCACATGCCAGTGGGATGCCCAGTGGGCCACCCATCTTTGGTTGCACCACGGGTAGCCCAAATGGATGGGCATGTCATTGGGACTAGCATGACCAAATGGGTCGGGATGACCAGAACCGATTATGGTGGCCAAGGCTTGGTTGGGGCCACTGGGTTCGACAGGACCCAAACCTACTTCAACCCCATTCCACTCTTTCTACCATATCAGGACCAACGAGCGTTCATTTGACTAACCCTCTACAGCACCCAAAACCTTTGATCTAGATGGTAATTTTGGTATACCCTACATTATTATTGGATAATGTTTTCCTGTTGACGGGTTAGATCGACCAAAAATCAATCAAGTACCTATGGACTAAAAAGACAATAACTTACATTCTGGGTGTCTGATTGATGCACCGTCTGTTGTGTTATGACCCATTTTACGTGGAGGTCCTTTGGGTTTCTTCTTTGTGAGACATAATTTTAGTTCATGTATCTACTATCGGCATGAGGAGTGGACCTTCCTAGAATCAAGAAAGCTTACTGTGGGAATCATGTAGCTGGATGAAACATGATAAAGGGATCCTCCATGGGTATATTCCTTGGGATCCTATGTGGGTATGTGTTTGAGGATCACACATGGATTCTCACTAGGAGTCCTTGTGGAACTACTCTAGGATCCTACGTGGGTCTGCTATACTAGGATACAACATGGGTCTAATGATTTAAGATCCTACATGGGTCTGATGATGTACGATCCTACGTCGGTCTGCCTCTGAACAGAGTAAGATGATTTAGTAGTAATATCTAATCATCTTTACTACCGTACATAAGTTATACATGTAGTGATATGAGTCTTACCATTGTGGTATTGTTATCTGTGGCGTTAGATTTGTGGTACCTACATTTGTGATGATACCTTTGTGGTATACTTCTATGTGGATTTTCTATTTATGGTACTTACCATTCGTGTGTTACCATCATGGTAATAATTCCTCTGTGGAACAATTGATCTCATGGATAAAAGAGTTTGACTTTTGTTTTCATCATGAATGAGATTGGCATACTTGATAACATAGATATCTGTATGGGCATATACCTAAGTAGGGTTCTCATTTGTTTTCATGATTTTTGGTTTACCCTTTGTGGATTTTGTGAGACCTTTGAGGGTATCAGGGTTCCTACTGAGTATCATTATACTCACACATTCATTTGATACACCCTCATCTCATTTTGTTTGGTGCAGATGAAAGGCATTACTAATAGATGACGTGGGTACCAGGACTAGAGGTAGCTCAAAGGTGCACATTAGACGAGGCATACCGTAGGGACAACCATTCAAGAGATGTACCAACCCTTCATACAGGATCCTTGGAGGGTGTTTATAGGAGCTATTTACAGCTTTACTTGCACATTTAGTTTACTTTTACATTACAGTTGGGCTTGTATTCTGACCCCCTTTTTCTTTTTGTAAACACGCTGGTTATTTTTTTTATCATTGTGTTTGTATCTGGATTTCTTCTTAGTTGTGTGAGTTTACAAGTTACAAAGGAAATGCCTTCCTAGTTTTTGGGTATACCCCTTTCAATGCTACTCTCCAGCCCATGGCCTATGGAAGGCGGGCATGGGGTAGTCACGACACAAGCCCTGGGGGCGGGTCTTGACAAGATCATAGAGATAAATATATCAAATATAATAAAACTAGCCTGATAAATGTTTTTGTTGAAATCGCATGATTGGAGACGAAATATGGGAACCAAAAGAGGAACCTAAAAAGAATTACCCTCATTTTTATTGTAATAGTTTAAATTTCATTGGTGTTATTTCTGAATGTGAAATAATGAAAGATAGTTTAAAAATGAAATTCTATTTTCAAATAAATAAATTCATTATTAAGGAATAAAATTATAGAAAAAATTCCCAACACTGCTTATTATAGACCACTATATGTTATATCCTACAAGGTTTAAAAGGATATAATGCACCATAGATAGTGATGATGTATTCATTGCATAGTGATCATTAATATTAGAATATATAATGTTTCATAAAAAATCCAATTAACACTGATGGAGTACGAAATGACCTCAGCCATTGGAAGTGTTCCATATCTATCTAATTTATTGGAACATCAAATGGATATGGAATCACATGGATATTTTTTTGACCATTCCTATAAAAAGGTTAAAAGCTAATGAACAAGATAAACAATTTATGAGATATGTTCATGATTATAGAGATCAGGAACCACATTGTGTTCACTAAACAACCCCCTTGAAACTATCATAATTTCACACATTACCCTTGCCGAATACACTAGAATTATCTGTGATATATATATATATATATGTACCTTAATAGTACGAAGTTATATATTTTCATTTTTAAATAATTAATAATTATTTTCTTTGATTTTAACTAATAATTTATAAATCATTATGTAATAACATTGATAAAATTTTATTTTGATATGAATAAATCAAAATTTAATTTATGGGAAATATATTCTTTCAAATAAAGAATTATTTTGATAATTAATTAAATTTTTGATGTAAATTTTATTCTAATAAAATATACTTCATAAATAATATTTATTTAAATATAAATAATAAATTAATTTAATAGGGTCCTTTGTAATTTTAATGGTTGTTATATTGTTGTTAATATCATACAAACATGTATGTTCTAGTAAATATGGATTCAACGAAAAATTATAAATATATATGAATGGAAAATTATTTTGAAAAATTAAACATAATTTTTTCTGAGAACATTTTTATTAAAAAAGTAAATTTATTAACAATTTTTTAATACAATAAAATTTTCAGGTCAAAATAAAATACATAAAAAATTATATTATAATATCATAAAATCATAAAAATGATTTAATAAATTCAATAACATTTAAAAAATGAACAATTATTTATTCACCATTAAAAATTATTTATTTTATAATGTATTGAAATTAATTTTATAAACAACTAATGAATCTATTAACACCTATAATATATTTAAATATTATAAACATAATTTATTATGAAAATTCCATATTTGTAGATAACTATATAAATTATAATAATTTTTTCATTCCATGAAATTATTAAACAATTAAAACCAATCCTATATGGTAGAAAAAATTGGTCATAAAACATTATAATGTTAATAGTTTTGATTATTTTTAATGTAAATTCGAAAAACTGAATTTATAAATTAACGATGATATCAAACCTCTATTTCTATAAGCCATCAAACTACCAATTCCATTAACTAGAAACAAAATTAGATTGAATTTAATATCACTATACCTCTCCCAATACTCCTAGTTTGTTTCCATGATCTTATGAAGAATCTCTCATGATTTTAGATTTTCCCTCTCAAGGTAAGGGAACATCTCCTACAATACATTATTTAAGAGAGTTATTTATATTGTGTCTTTTGAATCCTTGTAGGTCATTTTGGAATATGTTTTTACACATTCATATAAAATATATTATGATTTACATGTGATGATAGAACCATTCCTATATCATTATACCTTTCTGTGAATCTTTATGTACCTCATTATGTTGTTGAAATTACCATGCGATTTTCCATACATGATATTTTTGCAGTAAATACACATCATCATTTATACTCAAGTCTATTATTCTAGATATTAATAACCATAATTGTTTTTGGAATTCATATATGTATCCCATATAACTTGGTCATGTAATTAATGCAGATCAATGATGTCCTTTTGTTGTATGATATATGTTGAACACTTATTCATGTACATGAAATGAATGTGACGGGTGGGCCAATAATTATATAGAACTCCAATGCATTTACTTATCATTTTTTCTCATGATATACCATGTATGGTGCACCTGAGGATAACATAATCACAATATTGTTTGATTTTATTGGCATTTATACTTAACTTATGTTTATGAATTCATGTTTATTGTTTTTTCAACATTAATATATTGTCTTCATATTATCATCATATATAATGATTTGATGATTCTATATATGATTCTCACCATCTATCTTTTCCATGATTTTCCCCTTTTATTAAATATATTAATTTGCATATCTATATACCTTGATTATTTTTTTACATGGATATGTAGCACACACCTTCATTATATATGATCTCATGTTATTCAATGCAGTTTTTTTTAAGAGAAAGTAAATTTTTATGTCATGATGTGATGTTTTAAACAAATTATACAATGAACAATGTTCTTATGAAATTTAAATAATTTATAAAATACACAAGTCAGCACAATCTTTTTAGATTTTATTATGTGAACAATTATATAATAAATCATTAATTATAGCACATTAAATAATTGAGATTTTGTAGATCAAATATAACTACAATTGGTCTTCATTAAATTTATATATCAACCCAATAATATGCACATAAAATTATGAAGTATTTTTAATTACATAAATTATGCAATAACTATATTCAATTTTTTATCTCAAAAAATTAAACCTTCATTGAATATTAATTTTATGAAAATATAATTTTTTATTATTTATCTCAATAATATTATAGTGATTATTAGTTATTTAAGCCAATTTATCCTTAACTAATTAAATCATCATGGTTCATAGAACGAAATTACAAGAAAAAAATAAATCATCAATGGAAAAAATTAAAAATATCATCACGACAGGGTATGCATTAAATATATATATATTTGGTTATTAGTGGTATATATACAATAAATTGACACACAGTGCACACACATGAGCCAGAAAGGTAGGTCATATCCCCCCAATGGTATAACATACTCAACTGAATTCATTATTAAATAATATATTTTTTCCTCAAAGGCCAAATTGTCATGAATACCATTACATGGCATGTAGGAAAAAACAATGTGTCATAGAGAACACATGATTAAAAAATATACCTAGATTTTTGTGATCTATTTCATTATATCGAAAGATAACAACCAACAATAATGATTAATAAAATATGATTTCATAATAACAATAACACATTTACATATTGTTAATGATATCAATAATATGTTATTATTGGTATAATTTATATTTTTGTAGTTGTAAATATGTATTATAAATGAATGGGAATGAAAAAATTATTACATGTAATTCCCATTAATATTTCTATTTTAGGTGTTTCAATTTTATGTTGACCATTTAGTAATATATTTTTTTAATATATTTGAAAATTTATCTTTACATAAAAAAATCATGTTATAAAAATAAAATTCAATAATTAATTTAATTTTTTATAACACTATATCTTAGAAATTTAACACATTATTCACAGAGGTGATTATCCACAAGTAATTGGGGTGATATTTTCATTTTCCACTTATGATAAATAGATAGAAAATTGATATTCATGTAACATTTTAATATTTTATAATACATTTATCTTTAATGTGAAGTTAATTTCATTGATATATTTCTTTTCATGAAACAGCATGTATAACTATAATGTGATATAGTATACTATTATAATCCATCCATTAAATATTTCATAGTATTATAAACAACTAAACTATAAAAAAAATATTTATGAAGTTGTTACATAATGAAAATTTATTTATTACATAATAATAATAAAAATCATTAATTATATTTTTTGGTTAAAAAATATCTTTTCCAAAAAAATGGTTTATAATACAATTTTTATATGAATTTAATAATTATTTTATTACAATTTCATAAAAATATATAAAAATAAAACATTTTTTTAATTATTCGTGTCATAATTAATATAAATTGATATTTCAAGATATTTCCCATCAAATTCGTGAAATATGAAAAATAATTATTTATAGAAAAAATTCATTTCCAATCATGTATTTGAAATGAAAATTTTATTTCAAACTTATTAAAAAATATAATTACATTTATTCTCTTTAAAATAAATAACGTAACATCATTTTAATAGACATTATGCTTAAATTGGGAATAAGCAATTTAACACAAACAAATTATTTGTATATGAAAACATTTTTCATCACTTATTAAAGTATTTGTAATTATTTTTTGGAACATATAATAATTTGATTTTATAAAATATAATCCACATTTTTTATTATTA
This sequence comes from Viscum album, assembly GCA_963277665.1. Taxonomy (NCBI): domain Eukaryota; kingdom Viridiplantae; phylum Streptophyta; class Magnoliopsida; order Santalales; family Viscaceae; genus Viscum; species Viscum album. The sequence goes on from OY728146.1 coordinate 555,412,608, forward strand.
TTTCCAAATATTTTAATATGGAAACATTTATTATTTTTTCATTAGGAAAATTAACTTTTTTAAACACTCATTTACCAAGGTAAGAGTTAAAATATGTTAAATGTATAAAAAATATAATATTAATGAATAAAAAAAATTTAAATTAGTTTAATTACTATTTTATAGTAATATTTACTCCCCATATCATCAAATTTTAATGAATGATTCATTTTTCAGAAACATGCATCGAATAATACATTAAAATTGTATAATCTATTAAAAATTTTATAGTGTGTCTCCTCCCACAATTTCAAATGGATTCCTAAAGTCCTCTATTAATCACTTATAATGAGCTTTCTATATCTTTATATACATAAAAAAAACCTTCCAAGAAATAATTAACATGATTTATAGGTGTAGGTTTTATCAAAATACCATTATTAGAAGGCTTTCGATTGAAGTCAATATAGGTTGTTAGAAGAAATATATACAAAACATTATAGGGTGTCTTATTTTGTTATTTTTTATACATCATTGAGATATATTTTAAATATGACGACTTATAAAAAATATTATCTCTCATTAATTTATATGTAATTTTGTTGAGGGAGAATCCATGATTCCTTATATTTTCAATTAAATGGGAAATGAATGTATCGTTCATGGATAGAGGTTGACTATCATATCCACATAGTGATATTTTTAATTTCCCTTCATAAAATATCTTGGTAGTTTATCATGATGGATTTAATTTTTATAGATGATCTTTATGATGTAATATATTTTATCTAATGGTAATATAAAATATACCTTCTTTCTATACATTATATTGTGATTTGATAATGTCGCATTTTCTTAGAGGAATGCTAACTACTTCTGAAAGATAAATAAATATTTTTCCATTTTTTATTTATATGGATATTAATAAATATATATCTGATGAATAATTAATATATTTATTAAATACCTATTATTTTTAATGGTTATTTATAATTTTTTCCTTTCTTTCATCAAATTATTTAGAAAGTTGAAACATCTATATGGTTTATATAAAGATTATCATCTCCATGATGTGATGTAATTCATTTTCATCCCCACATTTTACAAATAGTATATAATGTTTATATAATTATTTCATTTTATACATTTGACCTTATATATATTCTATTTATAATGGGACCATGATAAAAGTATAAGTAATATATCTTCAAAATAAAATCATAGTTGTAAAATGAAATAGTTATCACAAGAAACAATGATTTAAATAAATAATTTTTCATAAATAGAAGAAATGATCTAATGAATATATCAAATGTGGTGTTACATATGTCAATATGAATATTATGAAAATTTATAATAAATCATTATTAATTATATAGAAGCATTGATCTTGTGCAACATGTGGTGATAATTGATGTAAGGGATTTTTGTGTCAATATCATTTCCATTCAGGATTATATATGATAAATATCTATTTAGGAAACATATTTTTATCATTCCATTAAAATATTTATATATTTTTCTCAAATATATATCACTACATTATTTATGTAACAGTGAAAATTTCAACTCTTTGGTATTTAAAATTACAAAGAAAGTGTTTTTAATAAAATTAAAACAATTTTCACCTTCGAATGATAAACATTTTCATTCCAAATCAACAGTTTCATTAAAATTTATTTAGTAATGAATTTAATATTCATTAATGATTAATTAAATTAATATTTAGACATAGTTTGTATGAAAAAATAGTTATAAATTTTAACATCTCATCATTTTTTATAGGATGTTCAATTTAAAAAAGGTGTGATCAAAATATTATTTTAACATATACCACATGAAAAACTATTCCTTACATCATATCTTATATTGTGCATGATTCTGAAATTATAAGATTCCATTTTTATTTTAAAATAAAAATATTTCGATTTTAAATATTGTATTTTAATATTTAATTTTTATTTTCCCAAAAAAATATTCTAGACATCTCTGATATGATTTTTAAATCTTTGATAATTTATTTTTATATTAAAATTTTTTGATTGGGGAGATGTTAAAATATGTCCTTATACTTATTTTCTCTAGATAGAATATGATGGCGATTTTTAATATATGATAGTATGATACCTCTTACGTTACTATTTTTTTCAATATTTTGTTAAAATCATTTTGAATCGCATTTCTTTTTCACTTGATATATTATGAACAAATGATAAATTTTTTATGATACTGTAGATCATTTATGGAATATGGTTATTTAATTGGTTGGTGAATTATATCCCTCAAATTCATTGAGTACATTTGGATAACTAATTAGTTAACTAAATAAAGTTTGAACTAAATATTATATTCACAACATTTAGTGGAAAATTCATTGTCCCCATATACGTTGTGAATAAAAGAGTTGATATTTCATTTTTTCAAAACATTTCTTATAAATCATGTAAAAAAAATCCTTTTTAAAACCATTTAAATAGTATAAAATAAAAATTTAATATAATTTAATAATCTTTTATGTTCGTATAAAATCATGGACATGGAATAGAAAGAGTTTTATGGAAACCCTTAAAAAGAATATTTTTATGAAAAGTCCCTTATCACTTTGGAAATATATTCAAATAATCTTCGTAAATGAATAACATTAAAAACATGAAATATCATGTGAATATATAATTATTCATATATATTGATAATGTTGCAGTATATAAAATTTATAAAATAATACTTGTTCATAAAATTCAAAAAAAATCATCAAAAAAAGGAAATTGAGACAAAGTCAAATACATTGAGTTTGATTAGTCACGTGGTCCTTTATATTCATGTATAATAAATGTATGTTAATTACTTAAATGATTTATATATATTTTTCATTTTTTATTAATTTTATTTAATTTTTTGATTTCTAATATTAAATTACATAATCAACTATTTTTCGGTCACATTTTCTGACGCTATTTACATTTTGTGTTAATAATGTATTTTCTACGTCTATTATAGTCAGTGGTGTAATTATTTAGACATATAAAGAGAAAAAATATTGAAATAATGATTATAATTTTATTTTAATTATATTTTTAAAACCATCTAATGAATATGGTTATGAAAAAAAGAACTAACATTTATTATTTTGTCATTAATTACCATTTATGTAATGAATTAGTGAAAACAAATCTCATCTATTTACGATACAATAACATGTTATATACATGAATGACATTATCTTACACATTGAGAATAGGAATATATAAAGGATACATATTAAAAATGGATCCACAATATAATTTTTTATATATACATTTTATATTTATTATACCCAATATTACTCTGAATTTTTAGTGGCGTAATAAAAAAACAGATGACAACATTTCTTGGTAAGGTAGTTTATCGTACACACAATTAATAATTTTGTAATGTATTTGATGGATATGTGGCAAGTTACATGATGAACCAATATCATAATTACACATTAGTATATGAAATATATTGAGGTTAATATATCATAAAGGTATAATAAAAATTGAATGGGTTGGAGAAATAATGAAAATAATAACCCTCATGGATGAATGTCTCCTTTTCTTCGAGTTCGTCATCTTGGTTTTATCCAAAGGCTTCCCTTAGACTATTTTTACCAAATTTAATACATCTATTATGTGGTTAGAGGAGTTGGAATGTTATTTGGTGTAATGAACTGGAAATTCCATATTTGTTTTAATTAAATGGAATTATTTTGTTACCATGACATCTGAGGGCACACGATTCTATGGCACAGAGTGCATGGATTGATCAGTTGAAGTTTTGTTAAGCATTAATTGGAACACATAAGCAGTTTTCCTAAAAAAGTGGAGAAACTCTTAAATGGATACTCTAATCAGAAATATGTGGGCATCATAGCGCTCAGGATGTCGGGTTTAGCCTCGGGATGGCATAAGATTAGTCAGTGTGGGCCTCCTGTGAGAAAACCTGAAAATAAAATAATTGTAAATAAAATAATAAAATAATGTTATTTTATTTTTTAAATTCCTATAATTCAAAAACGATAACTCAGATTACAAATTTGAGACCACTTCTGAACTCATGATGGTATGCTTTCTTTAGGACAATACTAACATTGGCTGGCATTGGCCACCAGTGAATTTTAGTTTTTAGCCGCAAATAAAACAATTAAGTGATAGTTTTTTATTGAAAAATCCATAACTTTTAAACAGTATCTCAGTATATAAATCTGAGAGTAATAATGGTTTTTTTGGGGAATGTTTCACTTAGTAAGTGCTTATCCTCAACCGCTGTGGAGTAAATGGAGACTATTAATAATTTTCTGAATTTTTTTTGGGTACGTTCAGTAATGGATAGTGAGGCATTTTGTTACATTGGAACCGGTTCTTGGAATAGAAATTTGAGGCACCGTTGAATCCTTAGCACCGAAATTCACTTAAGGTAGACATCAGTTTGACCGTAGTAGGTATGGAGAAGAAGTTATTTTGTGTGACATTAAAAAGTAAATGAAACAAAATAATCGCACAATTTTATTTCTTTTCCACAAACGAACAATCGATAATGTGGGACACGAATCGAGTCAATCCATTTAATGTTTTGACCATTAAAATACTACATAACAACGTCGATGGTATTTAGGAAGCTTCATATTAAATGAACCATCATAAATTCCTCAATCATTAATTACCACCCCCCTCTATTATTTATATGGAACTTGGGCAGAGGAATTGGAACAACTTCACCAAGAGATGATGCTCTGGTAATGTTCCGCAAATAAAAACACTTGCAGGATGGAGCCAGCTCCAGCGGGTGGTGATGAGTGACCTCAAACCACGAACTGAGGAACAATCATCAAGCGGTGTCATTGGAGGCTTTTTGCAGGTACAACAAACACCAACACATCCATAGACGCTGACACTCTCCAACAATCATGAGGAATGGGTTTATGTTTGAATTTACATTATTGATTATTCATATCCAAAATTCATGATGACTATGGCCCAATAAACATGGCCATCATCCCACACATAAACATTACTTCTCTTTATTTCTATTTTTCGTGCATTTTCTCTGTGTTCTTCAACGCCTAATATTTATTGACACGTAAAACACAGAGTTTGGCTGAGAGAAATATATGTACACTGAGTTCTTGATACAAGGATAAAGAATATGAAACCATTTAATTTTTGGGGCTTGGAATGAAGTAGTAGAGACTTGCGGAAGAAGGCAGTGGCCGACACCAAGCTAACTATGAGGGAGGAAGGGCAGTGCATGTCAGCACCGCCAGATTTGAAGTAGGCTATGGCCTATCATCCGAAATGGAGTAGGGTAGCTTTAAAAATATGTCTGATAGCATGGCTGAGCGGTGGAGCTCTTCCACACTACTGGTGGAGTAGTAGGCCATGGTGGAGGGCGGAGGGCAGCCGACACTCAGCTCGGGTGGCGGCCGCAGTTGGATAGCGGATTCTTCGGGCCGATGGAAAATGAATCGGTTGACCGTTCTTGTAGGAAAAGGCGCACCATGTGGGACTGAAAAGTGGTCCCGTTTTCAAGAAGGGTAACTGAATAGTCGTCGGGCCATTCAGATTACCATGGGGATGTCTCCCCCGGGTTGCGGCTGGGGTGGACCTCCTTCCCACCACATGTCCCGCCAACCGGTCGTGCCCTTCATCGGCCGAGCCTAAATTCCAAGGGTCGGGTCAGATCACTACCCAATGGTTCAAGCTCACCAAGGCTGTATCCATCCTACTCAGACTCAAAATGGGCCTCGTCGACCCATACAAATTCGGTTCGGACAAGACCCAGGCCCCTCTGGACCCGGTTATGCCTTCATAGCCATAACATGTGAACTGGGCATCGGTTTGATGAACCGAATATGACACCAGAATCATTGGATCGATACAGTCCTTTTAGATACTACACTTGAGTTTTAGAAATGATTGGAGTACAACCTAGTTGGGTCGGACCCCTAATACAATTGGGCCCTCAGAAAAGAAACAATAAAAACTTACAGACCGGGGGTCCGATTGATGTGTTGTATGTTGCGTTGGGACCCTTGATACGTGACAGGTCATTATGATAAATCATTGTGGGAAATTGGGGTAGTTGGGGTTTAGCTAATGTCTTGTGGAATGGTTATCCCAAATGAGATATGTACAGAACCCTACGACTGGTTGAGATCTGACGACTACAGACCATTACAACACGAAGTGGCTAGAATGGCCCACATGGGAGAACCTTTGTGTGATGCAGTGGACCCACAGTGGGGAGAGCCTCTGTGTGTCCTGAAAGACCCATGGTGTGGACCACCTCAGTGTGATGTGACAGTCCCATGATACTCGACATGAGGTTTATCTAAGAAGTCCATGATTAGTGGGATGCACCACGGTGTGACGTGGGAGGCCCACTGTACTCAGTAGTGGGGGATTTTTTCCAGTAGACAAGATTTTTGACGATGTAACTTTGGAAAGTTCATGTTACAACCCCATGGAGGGTGTTCACAGGAATTGTTTTCAGTTTTACATGTACTTTTTATTTTACTTGTACCTTTCATTCTGTCTTGAAATCTAGTCCATTTTAATTTCTTTACAGAACCTAATTACTAAATTTTTTTACATTGATTTTCTATCACGATTGTTGCTTATTTGTCTGAGTATACAGGTTATAAAGGCAATGTCTTCCCATTTTTAGGGAATACGTGTTTCGGTACTAGACGCTAGCCCCCGGCCTATGCAAGGCGGGCTTGGGGTTGTCACGACATGGGCCCTGAGGGAGGGGTCATGACATTTGGGAATGTATTTAATGAATTTATTGGTCTTGAAGGTGTGAAGAGAGGATGATAGGGGGTGAGTTATTATATGTAAAGGTAGTGTAAAACTTGTAATATTTTGGAAATAATGAAATCCACTGATGATTATATATTTCACCATAGAATGATAAAGAAAAAAAATTATTATATAAGGTATAATTTCGAAATATCTCCTTTTAATTGTATTTTTGAAATTTAGTATGACATTTTTTCAATTATGTCTAAAACATTACAACTAAGTAAACTCATTGTTTCATTAATAATTCTAATTAATTTTAATTTCATTCAATATTAATAATGCTTATAATATAGTTTAACCTCACTAGATAATATAGATTATTATTTTTTAAAAAAATTAATCCGTTTTTTCAAATTAAATTCCCTAAATTAGTAAACATTATTTTTATATTAATCTCTTAGATGTGTTGACGGAACATGCTTTTAACAAGTGTTTTTTTAGAAAAAAGATATTTTATATTTACTCCATAAAAATAATTATCATTACAAGAAAATAATTTAATATTTAATTATATATAATATATAGATATGATTTAAAATATTACCCACTATGCATTATTTTAATTTATAAAAAATTAGGATCATTATTCATTTTAAAACTATTTTCAAAAAAGAAATGTTTTATAACCCTGAGAAAAAATTTATTCAAAAAACCAAAAATAACAATTCTTAAAAAGTAAATAAGTAGATTATTCTCAAATTAATAATAATTATTTTAAATTAAAACATAATAAATTAATATTAAGATCATAAGAGTTATGAATTTATTGAAAAGAAATGATGATTTTCAATAATCATTATTTTTTCACTATTCATTGAAAAATCAATATTCCATGAAATACCTCTATATTTTACCATAAGAAAATTTCTATATCATGATTTAAAAAATTATATTAATTTTATGAAAAATAATATTCATAAATTTAGATGTTATAAATTTTAATTAATCCTTCGTAAAAGTGTATAATTTAAACAATTTTATTTTGATTAAAATTACTTCATATTTTAATAAGAACTATAACTATATAAACCACATTAATAAAAAAATTATTGACTCTACCACAAGCAATGTAATTAAATCCTTCCCCCTTTTACAAATTGATTCATAAAAAAATAATTCATTTATTAAACAAATGGGTATATCATTCCCTCATAGAAGTTTCAGATTCCCATGCGGCCTCTTCAACCATATAGATATTCCATAAATTATAAATTAGGTGATTTATCTTATTTTGTAAAAAAATAATATTTATGGATAGTAATATGGACTGGAAATTACACATAAGAAATATTCTCTTCTAAATGATCTATATCATGTCTCTAATCATGAGATGGATCTAGCGCATATTTCATTAACATTGAAACATAAAATAGATTATGTATATCAGATAAACTTAGTAGTACGAATACTCGATAGGACACTGGATCAACATTCTATTGGATTTATTATGTTCCAATAAACTATGGACTCAACTTCCCCTTATTACAAAAATTAATTCCACATATCCATATAGAATCATTGATAAATAAATTATCACCAAAAATATATGTGGTGCCACCATTTCAGTATGTGACCGTGATGGTAAGACAGTTACGGTGCCACCATCATGGTGACACCTTCATGGTGCCACCTTCACGGTGCTATCATAACGGGTGCACAGTCAAGGTGTTGCCTTGACCAGTGCCACAATCATGGTGAGACCATGACCAGTTCCCCCATTTTGGCGGAGTCGAGTTTTTCACAAAGTAATGGACCAGGAGGGTCCGAGCCATTACATGATTTTTTATTCTTTATGTATATTTATCATCTCTTATGATTTTTATCCATGGATATATAATATAATCAGTAATTCACATTTTGTTTATTTAGAGAATGTAACTTTGTATGTCAAGAAAGAATATATTAAGTATGTTGGAAAAGTAACTTTATTAATGAGGGAAATTCATAAATTTTCTAATATAATATCAAAACATAAAATTTAAAAATATATTTATTTAAAAAAGCTATCATTTTATACTTATAGTTTCCAAAAAATAATCTCTATGTCTATTTATATATGCTACAAGACAATATTTGGTTTTTAAAATGTCTACTTTTATTGTATATCATATGTATATTATTGAATAATAATATATGAATATAATATGTCCAATATTTGAAAATAATTGTGAATATAAAATACATTACTCATAACCAATTGTGTAACAATAATTATGTGTCACATTATACTAAAATTATCTCTCTTGTAAATACCCTGATGAATGATTCGGATATTATAAAAGAAAATACATTTTTATTCTATCACGATAATGGATTATATTTTATGATAATGAATAATTTTCAAAAAATTGTATAGTAAAAAATCCAAATTATTTAGTTTAGTTAAATATATTTTAATAATTAATGGATACACAGTAAGTAATTTCATATACATTATTATATTCCACTAAGGATGAAAAATGATATAGTGAATATTCTTGATAAAACATATGAATTCTTTTAAAGGGTTAAAAAGAGAAAATATTTTAAAATAATTATTCAATAATTTATATTATGGGAAGAGATTTTCTTAAAATAACATTACCTTATACACGTTACAAAAATGATGATTTCAAATTAAATAACATTGCTTCCCCATATTTGTATACAATATCATCCATAATTCAATTCTATAGATAATTAAAAATAAAAAAATTAAGGCCTAACCATATGAAAACTATTTCGAATAAGGTATTTCACATTAGTTAAAATATAAATTTAATGTATTATGTAACATATTCATGTGGATTGATGAGAAATATGTTATGTAAATGATCTTTACTAAAAACCAATGTAATATATTCACTAATTGCATCGTAGATTATTATAGATAAATATACGATGAATATAACTATAAATAAAAAATATATATAATCATGCATGTAATAAAATATATCCATATTAACCATTTGTATTTTGAGAAAGATGGTGAATGTCACACATAAATAAATCCAAGTCTCTAAAAAGACTTGAAAGAACAATGAAACACTAATATTCACAATACATATTAGGGAGAGTACTTCCAAACACAAATATTATAAATGAATTAAAAATTCAAGGATGTTTATTCATCACCAAGTTAGCTGATTTATTATTGAATAACAATATGGAATATTATAAGTAACTATTAAATATAAAAAATATAAAATTTAAAAGATCATTTGAATTTACTAATTTATTTCCTGAACCAAATTTTTGTTATAATTTTCTCATTGGTTGATGTAAATTTCTACAATTCTATTAATGAAAAAAATGTTTAGAAATTTGGGAACCAATAAAAACGATTCATCGCTAATTGTTTCAATTGGTACATATATATTCAATATAATGAATCATGTTTGCCTTTTTTAAACTGAAGTATAATATAATTATACTTATCATATAAAATTAATATACAATAATATTAGGAAAATTTAATTCAAGAACACCATCCTCAATAATTTCCTTTTGAAATATGTATATGTTATGCAATAATATGGCTTAATGATTCATAGAATTTGAATATGTTATGAATGTTATAATAATCCATGTGTGGATTTTATCAAACATCTTGATCATTGAATATTTTTTAATGTACCCATATTTTTTTACTGTGAAAGATGGTAATCCAAGATTATAATATTTTTTACTGGGAGATATATTCTATTCCACCAAAAATTGATAACATATGGGAAAATATATTAGTCCCTCTATTTTTCTTGTCAAAGATAAATGGGTTTTCTCTTAGATTACATAATGTGGAAACCCATATACTATGGGAAAATATAACATGATATATATATAAGGTTTAATATATCAATTCATAATATATATATTAATATGTTATTGAAAAGTAAAATACAGATAAATTTATCAAGTTAATTTATTGTTATGTCACATGGTGTGAAATCTTTCTCAATTGAGGTGTGAAATCACTATAGGAGAGTATAACATATTTAATTTAACAAGTTTAAATTATGTAGATCTACAACATATTCCATTTTATTTATTAATATTTTCTTATTTTATTCCTAAATAATTATAGAAAAATATCACATAGGGATAAGATAATATTATTAGAAAGTAGTAAAATTTTTCTAACAATACATGGTAAAGTACAGTAGATAAGTACCTAAAAGTTTAAAAAATGGTATATTTTATAAGAAGGAGATATAATAATACTATTTATTCTGTTCTATATAATATTTTATCAGGAATAGTTATAAATAAATAATAAGTATAATATTATTAAGGAATATATAATCCCTATCGCCGCAGAATTATTTATTTTCATATTTTGATAGTTCTTTATAACTATATTAGATATTATTTTTTATATTTTACATAGTAATATAAATATAGAAATGTAAAATATAATTAATATTAATGGAAGATTATAAATATGATTTTGTTTCTCAATTTCATGGTTCTAAAAAATAAAAAAGGTAATAACTTATTTATATCACTTCATGAATGATTTCACAAATAGTGATGTTAGCTTTTGGATAATATCCATTATAAAGTGACTAAATTACAATATGTGTATTCATACCACGGTAGAAGAATTTTTATAATGTGTTAGGTCATTATTTATTAGTTACCATGTTTTTAAATAGTAAGTGTAAGAAAATTATAGATAGAGAAACAAATGAAACTAATATTGTATATTAAATTAACAGAATTTTAAAATAAATTGAATAAGAATAATTGTATATTAATGTAGATACTCGGATTTTCTAGGAAATTTATTTTAATTATATGTAATTATTATGAGTCATCAAAAATTAATGGTGTGTGATTCTTAGGCACGGTGTGTCTGAAATGAATTTATGAACATTTTTTAGGTACGTTTAGTAATCATGAAAGTAGCATTTTCTATCCTATTAACCAGTGATCAGATTAAAAATCTGAGGGCAACATTGAATTTGTAGTATCGGGATTCGCTTAATGGAGGCTTCAACTCAACCACTATAGGTCTGGGAAAAGAGTTTATTTTTGGGACTTTTTATGATTAATATATAAAATAACATTGTTTTTTTTCATTATATTCCTTCAATGGACAAACAAAAACATGGGACCGACGACGAGTTATGAAAATAAAAAACATGACCATTCAATCTTTTGTAATGATTTCATTGGAGATTTTGGAAGTTTCCAAATTAATGAGCCCCCATTAATTCCAAAGTTGTTACTTACCCTCACCCTATACTATTTATATGGAGTTACGGGGGAGGTATCAACACAACATCATCAAGAAATGAAGTGCTGATAATGTTTCACGATGCAAACCTTGGAGGGGAGAGTCGGTTTCAGTGAGTGGTGACGAGCGACACTGAAACCCCGAACCGAAGATCGATGATCGAACAATGATGTTGGAGTATAGTTTCGAGGATGACGAACACTGACCCACTTCCTCAAACACTGCTATATAAAATTTTTCATGAGTTAGTGGTTTGATCCTTTTTTAAATTCAAGTGAATTTCTAGATCCCTTTAATACTCCCTCATTATTACGAGAAAATGTGGAGGGAACATGCCATACGAACCTAAAAAACACTCTACTGTTTTGCTACCCCTACACCCTCTATAGAGGACCACCAGTGTGGTGTTACCAGTTGGCTATGACGGAAGCAGTGAACCGACAAGCACTGCAAGAGGAGGCCACTAGACTATGTCACTACGGTCATCGGAGCAGCCAACACCAGACGATAGTGGAGGAGGTGCGACAACCCATCATGCACTGCCGGTGAGCAATGGGTCGTGGCTCGTCAGTTGCGTCGGTCGGAGGAGACATCCAGAACATCAACTGACCACAAAAGGTATGGTGGTACTACCAGCGTGCTGTCAGCGAACAGAGGTCCATAAAAGAGGAAAAATTCGCGGTTACCTGGAGTGTTCTGGGGAGACCGGGCGGTGCCCACGTGGTGTCACTGTTTCACAAAGTCGAACGAATTCCGAGTCATTCCTGATACAAGGAGTAAATTATCCCCCCTTCCTACCCCAGAATACCATAGTCTGCCCCCAAGAGGGACACACCATATGCGACCACGCTGCCCCCTTTGTGGGACATGCCTCACATGGTCGCGCCGCCTGCCTAGTGGGTCGCTGCCCAAGTGGTCGTACCCAGCAGGCCGCCTGTCTAGTGGGCCACCAGGAAAGCAGGATTCCCCCTTGTGGTATACCTTTTTATGGGCCACCCCCTTTTATTCCATGAATTCCCCTTGTAAACCTCTCCCACAAGGGTCGGACCCAGACTGGGTCTGGTTAGCTTGAACCGGGTCAGACCAGACTCGGGGCCAACCGGGCCATTAAACACTTAAAGGGCCACATATTGAGAACCAGACATCCATTTAATGAACCTTATGTGGAATTGGAGTCCTTGTATCATGAAATTAATTTTGGTATACTCCAAATTAGATTCATATACAGTTGGAGTATGATAGGGTTGGATCGAACCTGAATCTAATCGGAATCCTAGAACTAAAACACTTATAACACTCAGACTAGGTGTATGATTGATGAATCATCTATCATGTGATAACCCTTACGATAGGGAGGACATTTGTCTTAATCTTATGTGGAGTTTAGTTAAGGTCGGTGAATGACCAATATCTCGAGAGGCAAATTCTATGGAACTCGAGTGCATCGGGTTCAAGGAATCATGTGGTAGGCTGTAACGTGAAGAAAGTACATTGATCATGTCTGGTTCAACATCTATTTATTCAGTGTGGGTATGAATCCATCTGATAATTTGTGGTTTAGAGATCAACAATCTAGTGTGGGTCAGTTCATACTGATCCTGTGTGGGTCATATCTGTGTTAGTCAGTGCGGGTCAGTTACCTATCAATCATGTGTGGGTTAGAAGCGGCGCTACATAGCAGAATAAGATGATCTTGCATTCGAATAATCATATTTACTATTGTAAAAATGTTATACTTGATTTTGTGTTAATTATTTTCACCTTCGTGGTGTTATATTGATTGTGTTAACTACTTGGTACTTATATATTTGTTGTGTGACATGTGTGGTACTTCTACCTTCGTGATGTTGTCTTAGTGGTGTTGCCTATGTGGCACTTCTACCATTATGGTGTTTTCATAATGGTATTAACTATGTTTTACATCTATGGAACTAGTGTTACCTGTGTTGTATAAATAACTTTGTGGTGTTACCATTTTTGTATTCTTTATTCATGTATTATAGGAGTAAGTCTATAACATAGGTTTAAGTACGAGCATATAACTATGTAGAGTTTATGTTCATTGCTTCGTTCTCTTAGATTTAAGTCCTTCTTTGTGGTATGTCATTTGTGGAATTCTGGGATACCGATAGTGGTCTCGGGGTCCCTACTCATTATCATTATACTCACCCTTCCAGGGGCTTCACCTGCACCTTGTTGTGTCTTGTGCGGACGACAGACAATATTGATTGGGGGTTGTGGGATTTAGGACTGGACGGTACTCAGAGGTGTACCATTTGGCGTCATGTGACACAAGGATGACTGATCATTTATTGTACCTACCCTTCAAGTAGGATCCACAGTGGTCGATCTCGGATATGTATTTCACATTTCAATTGTATCTGTACTTTTTAGTTGTGCTTGTACATTTTATATGAGCTTGTATTCCGGGCCCTTTACATCTAGCACAGTTTTACTATAGTGTTTTTCTTTGTAGACACTTATTGTTGAGTTCTTGGGATATGTGTCTATGCAGGTTAAAAAGGAAATGAATTCCATATTTAGGGATAATCCTTTCTGGTTCTAGTCACCATCCCCTGTCCTGTGGAAGGCGGGCTTGGGGTAGTCAGGACACAGGCCCCATGGGATGGGTCGTGAAAAAGCAGTATCAGAGGAGTTGGTTATTTCAAAGATCTAGCACTCCGATCATTTCTATCCTCCAATAGATTTAAGTGTTATTAGTGAGGTTTTAAATTTAGGGAATCCAGTGTTTGTGTGGTGGATAACGTATACATACACCATGACCATGACTTTTGATTTCAAACATAGTGAATGAAAACACATTTTGCGTGTGTTTTGAAATTTATTTCCCGGTGATCTCTTTGAGTCAACTCACTAAGTATAACATATTGATTGTGGCACTCCAGTATTCTTTCATGATTTTGCGACATAGATATCCAGCCATGATTCTCAAGAGAGTACGTGATGACGACCCTCTATGTGATGAGGCCTTAGTAAAGGGCCCTCTTACAGTGCCAACACCTTCAGGTGGTGTACCAGTACCACCACTGCCCATTTCCAAGGAATTGACACCAGCGCCACCAGCGGATGGTGAATGTTGACTAAGCATGTTTGACAAGTTCCAGAGGTAGAGGCCTATGTGGTTCTGAGGTGTGATAGACCCCTGGGTAGTTGAGGACTGGTTGGAGGCTATAGCCAGAGTTTTTTCACTTAGTTGGGACACCAGATGATTTAATAGTGATCCTTTCCACTATTCTCTTCCAGGGAGTAGCTAGGAGATGGTGGAGCATGATTTTCGATATACATGATGATGTGAGCCTCATCTGGTCGGACATTGATGGACCCTTCACGGTAGACTTCATCTCATCGACTATATGCTCAGTGTGTATACATGAGCTGCTGCACCTATAGCAGGATAGAATGAATGCGGCCCAGTACAGGGTGCGGTTTACTGATGTCTCCCACTAATCAACTGACATGGTACAATCCCTTTATTTATGGTCCAAACCATTCATTAGGGTCTCCGATGAGAGATCATAGCATCGATGATATAACCCAATATTCCAATGTAGGCTGGGGTGCAAGAGTGAGTGCTTTTCGTGGAGAGAATCATAGCTAAGAAGTCACCAACATCGAGCGCCACCAGATGCCAGGTAGCAGAGTAATCAGTTGCCAGTAGTAGGTGGATGATGTAGCGGCCCAAGCGGGCCAAGCCTTCTTGTGGTCACCCTCAGGATACATGTTCATTGTGAAAAGGATCACGAGATAGAGGAGGACAGCTGTGGAGCAGACAATGCTACTCATGTGGTGTGATGGGTCACATTCTTCCCGATATCCAGACCTGTCGTACGAACATCCAACTGATGGTCGAGGGACTTCCAAGATAGAGTTAGAGATTCTATCATGGAGGTCCACAGGCAGTAGGTGGACATTGTAGAGGATATGTATGTGTAGCAAGCATTGGGTGGAGATTTGAGGTTCTACAACCACCACCTCTAGGTGGTCCACCCCAACCACGTGGTTTGGGCTCAATGATTCTGGAGGAGCCATTAGCGGTATCCTTAGGGCTAGATAATTATATGTGTGGGGATTCAGTTATTACACGCTGGTGTCGGTAGTGTGAGATTAATCTAGGAGATGAGAGCTTTGGATGTGATATTCTAGTAGTGGCATCGAGGTCGTACCGTGTCATCTTGTCTATGGACTGGTTATCCACAGTTCATGCTTAGATTTACTGTATTTGGAACAATGTGTGGTGTGTCCACGTGGATGGGACTAGATTTTAATTAGTTAGTGAGAATGGAACCATTTTTGTACAAAATGGATTTACAGAGTGGAGGGTGCAGCCAATCACACACCAGTTAGCTAGCTTTAACCTCATATTAGTAGATGTTTAAATTATGAGCAGTTCTATAGTGATGGACCAATTTGCTGATGTCTTTCTTGATGATGTTTCGGGACTACCTCCTCATAGAGAGGTAGACTATAACATCGAATTTTACCCTGGTATGACATTCATATATTCATGATCATGTCAGATAGATCTTGTGGGGTATCGTGAGTTACGGGTATAGATGGGGGACTTGTGGAGAAAGGGGTTTAAAAGGCCTAGTGTTTCTCCATGGGAATCCCTGATTTTGTTCACCAAGAATGAAGATGAGAGTTTGATACTATGTGTGGAATATCAGCACCTAAAACTGGTGATAGTAAATAACTATTATTTTCTTACAATGATTTGTGAACATTTCGATCAACAGAAGGGAGCTCATTGGTTATCGATGATAGACCATAGATCTAGCTATCATCATCTCATGGTACGAGATGGGGATGTGATGAAAATGGACTTCTGATGTCGGTATGGCCACAAATGGTTGATGGTTATGCCATTATGCCTTAAAAATTCCGTAGTAATGTTCATGGGACTCATGAGAAGGATATCCCAGTCATACATTGATCACTTTGTGTTGGTACTCATCGACGAAATCTTGATTTACATAGTGTCAGAGTAGGATCTTGCCTATCATTTTAATATTGATTTGGATACAATCTGAGTGAAATAGTATTATTGTAAGCTCTCGAATTTCTAGTTCTTGATGTGATAGGAACAATTTCTAGGAAATGTAATCTTGGATACTGGAGTTGCAGTGGACTCATAGAATATAGAGGATGTGCTAGGTTAGAATCCACCCCGAAGTGTTAATGAGGTTCAGAGTTTCCTGTAGGCTGCTAGATAACACCATAGATTCATGCCTGGCATGTCCAGAGTTGCGGAACCTTTTTCATCATTTTAGAAGAAGGTATAATCCTTCGTATCGATGGAGAGACGTTAGAAGAGTTTTCAAGAGCTAAGGTAGATACTGACGAGTGCCCCCATCATGGGGCTACCAGAAGAGGGTGTTGAATATGTAGTCTACTATGCATCAGGTACTGAACATGGGTGTGTCCTGATGCCGGAAAAAATAGTGATCGCCTACGGCTCACAACAACTATGATATAATGAGCATAAATATGCGACACATGACATGGAGTTATCTGCAGTGGTTTTAGCCTAGAAGATGTGGTTACATTACTTGATGGTTGACCGTTTCATAGTCTACTATGATCACAAGTGTCTCAGGTATAACTTTTCATTGAAGGACCTGAACCTGATACAATGGAAATGGCTATAGTTTTTCCAGGACTAGAACTTTGAGATAGTTTATAATCCAGGGTAATTGAATTTATTTTCAAATGTATTCAGCAGGAGTTATAGTCAACAGTTGCTGAGTGAGGCAACCAAGCAGCTAGCCGTGTTGCAGATATCCTTCACAGATAGAGATGAAGTAGGATACCTCATGTCTATACCAGTCACACCCCCACTCCTTCAAAAATTCATGGAGGCACAACATGGGAATATAGACTGCATGGCGTGATGTGATTAGATATCCTCGGGACATGCACCTGATCGATTTTTTACGGTGGGGATCATGTTATCCTCTTCGGGGAATATACCATGGTATCGGTTTCACTACGAAAGGAGGTGTTGATTGTTCTCAATGCATCCACTCTAGTGGTACATCCTTGTGTGGAGAAGATGTACCAGGCCCTCTTACGTTAGTACTGGTGGTCAGGGATGAAGAATGTATTGATAGATTTTGTATCTCGATACCTCACTTGTCAGCAATTGAAGGTTGAGCATCAGGTTCCTGCTAGCTTAGGACAGCCACTAGAGGTGCCAGAGTGGAAGTGGAATGGAATCTAAATTGAATTTTTGACTGATATGCCACCTACGTATAGGGTACATGATTCTATCTAGTTGATCGTGGACCAACTCACCATGTTGGCATAGTTTCTACCTATCTGAGAGCTGGGATCATTATAGGGTTGTGACGCATCTATATATAAATGATTTGAAGACTCTATGGGGTGATATCAATGATTTTTATTGAGTGTGGCATGAGTTTCACATCCCAGTAGTGGATGGGAATACAAGAGGCATTCAGGACTAAGTTGCATTGGATCACAACTTGTCATCCTCAGAAGGATGGTCAGACGGAGCAGACCATTTAGATGATGGAGGACATGTTTTGTGCATGCATCCTAGATTTTTTACATATATGGGAGGATCAATTTCCCTTGGAAATGTTTGCATTCAACCACATTTTTAACTCCAGCAATGGTATGGCACTATTTGAGGAATTGTACGATCAACCATGCAGATCAAATCTATGTTGGACAGTCCCTGGGGAGTTAGCACATATGGTTCTAGAGTTGGTAAGTCTACCACTGAATAGGTGAAGATCATACATGAGTGGATGAAGATTTCACAGAGCAGTTATAAGTCTTATGCTGATAGGTGTAAAAGACATTAGGTGTCTGAGGAGGGAGACAATGTCCTCTTTTGGGTCTCACCTTGACAAGGATTATAGATATTTGGTCAAGGTGGAAAGTTATCACTGAGGTTTATCAGACCATTTCTAATACTATAGAGGATAGGTGAGGTGGAATACCACTTGGCACATCCACCACAGTTGGAGAGGGTTTACAATGTCCTCCACATATCCCAGCTAAGGTAATATGTGCATGACCCATCTCACATCATCGACCATGGAGAGATATACATTGATGATAAGGCAACATTTATGGAGGATACAGTAGATATTGAGTATCGACAGGAGAAAGTACTTGGTGGCCGGTCAATAACTCTGGTGCGTGTTAGCTAGAAGCATGGGAACCTCTAGGAATGAACTTGGGACCGGGAGGTACAAACTCGTGCTCAATACCCCCTTTTGTTTTAATACTCTAGGTTGTGACTTATAGGGATGAAAATCCCTATAGTTGGGAGAATGTGAATACCCTAATTTTCCAGGAAATTGTTTTTATTATATGGAATTATTAAGAGTTTGTTAAAATTGAAGTTGCATTGCTCTGAGGCCTGCGGTTACTAGAATGAATTTCTAAACCTTTTTAGGTACATTTTGTAAATGCACGAGAAACGTTTTCTAAATTTTGGAATGTTTCTCAGAATAAAAATTTGAGGGTACCGTTGAATCTGCAGTGCTAGGATTCCCTTACGGGAGGCTTCACCTTGACTATAGTAGGTCTGGAAAAAAAGTTAATTTTTGGTAATTTTTCATAGAAATAATGAAAATAACTTTGTTATTATATTTTAATTCATTTCCTTCATTGGACAAATGGCAATGTTGGACCAGCAACGTGTCAAACCAATAAATGTCTTGACCATTCAATATTAAGAAATGACGTATTTGGGGACATTGGAAGGTTCAAATTAATGAGCCCCCATTAATTCCTAATGTTGTTACATACCCTCCCCCTCTCTTATTTATATGGAGCTTGGGGTGATGTACATGCACTTATTCTCCAAGTAGAGAAGTGATGGTAAAGTGTTGCGACACCAACCTTGGAGGACACAGTCAGTTCCAGTGAGCTTTGACAAGTGACACGGTAACCTCGAACCGAAGATCGATGATCGAGTGACGATATAGGAGGCTAGTTGCGGGGATGTCAAAAATTGACACACATCCTCAATCAAGTAAGTTTTACATGATCATGAGGTAATGCTATTTTACTTGTTTAAATTCATGTGAATTTCTTGAACATGTTAATCCTCCATCGTGATAACATGCTAACAAAAAGGGGGTAGGCCTAAAGAACCAGTCCCGAAACTTCTGCTACATTGCTACCCTTGTACTCTTCATAGAATACCACTAGGATGGAAGCACCAAATGGCTATGAAGGAAGTATCACACTGAAACCCACCACAAGAGGACTCCGTAACACAATGTCGTAGTGGTCATCAGAGCGGCCGACACCAGTATCCCACGGAAGAGGTACGGCTTTCCGTCGTGCACCGCTGGTGAGAAAAGGGCCACGACACTTTAACCATGATGGTTGGAGGAGGCGTCCTGCATATCATTTGGCCTCAAAAATGAAGGTGGTGAAACCATAACGCCGCCGAAGAGCATAGGGCCACGACCTAATCAACAACAAAAGCAGAACTGATGCATACCTTGTAGGTTCTGCGATGACCGGGCAGCACCCACGTGTGGCCACCATTTCACAAAGACGAATGAACTCTAGGACATTCGGGATACCAGGGGAAAATTCTCCCCACTTTATATCTTAGGCACACTACTGGTGGCCCCCATGCGGGTTGCGCATTACGCGGCCAGGTCGCCCGTTTGAGTATCACGCCTCATGCGATCGGGACGCCTGCCAAGTAGGCCGCCACACAGTAGACCACATTCCTAGTGCGTCTCCCCCTTGTGTGCCACCATTTTGTGGGCCACCCACTTGTAGGATGGGCTGCACCATGGCCCATCCCATCTTTGTCAGGTCAGGCCAGGTCAATCCAACCGGGTTGGACCGGACATGGCCCGCACCTGGCCCAAAAAACATAAAGGGCCATATCTTGAGAACTGGAAATTCATTTGATGAACGATATATGGCGTTGGGATACATGGACCAAGATTTTCCTTTTGTTATACTACACATGGGTTTCCGAGATATTTGGAGTGTGGATGGGTTGGATCAAACATGAATCCATCCGGGCCCCTGGATCTAAAATTCTTATAACTCCCTGCCTGAACGTCCGATTGACGCATCATCTGTCGCATTAGGACCCTTACAACATGGAATTTCTTTGGGTTATTCCTTTTTTTGATCATATTGGTGGTTGAGTTATGAACAATATCTCAAGTGGAAGATTCTATTGAACTCGAGCGCACATGGTGCGAGGAATCATGTGGCAGTCCATAACATGATGAAAGTACATAAATCCTGTGTGGGTTAGCATCTATCATTCATGTGTGGGTTAACATCTATCAGATTCTTTGTGGGTCAGTGCTTAGTAATTCTATGTGGGTCAGTTCATACTGATCCGGTGTGGGTTAGATCCTTTGTTGGTCTGTGGGGGTTAGTAACCTATCGATCCTGTTTGGTTTAGAAGTAGTGCTACTTTATAGAATATGATGATCTAAATTTTGACTAATAATATGTACTATTGTACTTATGTTATACCTGATTTTGAGATGTGTCCTTTAACCTTCATGGTGTTATCTTCATGGTGTAACCATTGCACAACTTCTATCTTCGTGGTGTTCCATGTGTGGTACTTCTACATTCATGTTATTGTCTTAGTGGTTTTGCCAATGTGTCACTCCTCCTTTGTGGTGATGTCATTGTGGTGTTACATGTGTAGTAATTCTATCTCAATGGGGTTACTTGTGTGTTATTTCATCCTTCATGGTGTTACCTTTCTGGTATTCTTTCCTCATATATATGATGAGTATGTATTGATAGCTTAGGTATAAGTATGAGCATATACCTAAGTAGGGTTGATGTATATGGCTTCATGCCCTGATATTGAGGTCTTTCTTTGGGGTATTTTCATTTGTTGAAATCTAGGAGGCCTACATGGGTCTCGAGGTCCCTACTGAGTATCGTTATACTCACACTATAGGGCATTCTCCCACACCTGGTTTTTTATTTTGTAGATGAAAGACAAAAATGATTAAGGATAATGGAGTTAGGACTGGACGATACTCATAGGTGTGCCATTTGGCATGATATGATGCAGGGACAACTGATCGTGAGTTGTACCTACCCATTAGATAGGATCCACAGTGGATGATATGGGAGATTCATTTCCACTTTTCAATAGTATTTTTACTTTTCACATGTACATGTACTTTTCTGTAGGTAATGTATTCTAATCGTTTTACATTCATCACACTATTACAATAGTAGATTACTTCGTATTTGCTTCTTGTTTTGTTCATGGAATGTGTGTCTGTATAGGTTAAAATGTAATGCCTTCCCGATATAGTGATACGAATTTTGGTTCTAGTTACTAGCCCCTGGCCTATGGAAGGCGAGATTGGGGTAATCATGGAACATGCCTTGAGGTACGAGTCATCACAATTAATAAATAGATTATCACATTATCATTTAGCTTCTCTATAATAGAAATTGAATGATGACTGAGCTATATTATCCATATAACAAGATTGTAACAGTTCATATGAATAATTTGAAACTAGAAATATGATTCCAATATTACAAATTAAAATTATTATTCATTGATAACATTTATCTAACATGATGGAAAATGTGATTGTATATTAATTGTTACTGCATTAGAAGACATTAAAAATTATTATCATGATGTTCTCACATGGTAATCTCTAAGTCGGTATATTATGCTGATATACCAACCAATAATAATTCCACATGTCATATGGGTCATTCCATATTTTTATATGAAGATGTGTGAATTGGTATTTATACATTATATTATTATTAATATATTTAATGATTCATGTACAGTGATCTATTGAATAATTAAATTGTGAATTTTATTTTCAATGAGGTAGCATGCGTTGGGTGAATCATAATGGAAATTAAATTAATTGAATATTTTATAAAAAAGCATCTCCCATATTAGTTAACATAAAAAGATATCTATGGATCATTTATTGAAATGGAACTATTTCAAAAAATCTATGTCTATATTATTTTATTGATATGTTCATTTTAGATAGTTAGACAAATATAAATCAATTATATTGGTTTATTAAACAATGTATGCAACCTAAAAGATGAGATATTAAGACAATGTGATTCTATTACATAGTAGTGTATGTATGGAGGTTTTTTTATTAAAATATAAACATATTTATCTATTTTTTACAAAATTTGTTACTAGTTTTTGATCATATAAATTACTTATGTCCACCTTGTACCACTAAGAATGATTCATATAGGATCACATAGGATGAATATAGTGAATCTCATTAAATTCTATCATTAATTTAATTTAATGAAATAATATTATTCTTAGCTTATAAAATGATAATTATTTATTTTTATATCGTTGAATAAATTAAATAAAAAGATAGTAATTTTCATAATTTTATAGTTGAATATTTATGAAATATATTTATACATGAGTAAATTAATATAAAATTTTTTAATCACTTTTTTATTTTCAAATGTTTATAAATATATATTAGTTTATTTAAAAGTATATTGAATTATAAAAACTTATTTTTGGGTATATTAAAATAAATATTTATGAAGTTAATTATATAATATGATATTTCTTTATTTGATGAATTATTAATATTTATTTCAATGATATTTATATTATTCAAGGTTTAAAAATATGTGGAGGAGGTTTGATGTATTGAGATAACGTTATGATTGAGATGACATATTATTCTGTGGGTTTAAAAAATTTCATGTAAAATTATATTTAATAATAATAATATTTAATAATGGTTTTATAAAAAATAAAAAATTAAATTATGTTATATTTTATAAGATTCATTTTTTAACAAAAACTATATAGTCTTAAATATGACATTTATAAATTTTTGTGTTTTTTTTTATAAAACACTCATAGTGAAATTTATTAATCTTATAGAGAACATCATCCACTCAACCTCTTAATTATATGATTTAGAATGATATACCTCATATTTCAATCGACATTGAATTAAATAGAGGAGGTGTTTCATTCCGGATATCCACTTGAATTCCCTGATAATTTTATTGGGATCCATATTGAATATGTTGATACCACTAAAGGATATTTATTTTTGACTCTTCATCATAGTGATGTTATGAAAAGTTTGGAAAATACATTAATAAAATATGAACTAGAATATTTTATTTAATTATATAATTAAATTAATTAAACATTAATATTTAATATCCTCTCACGATTTTTTAAGGGTATCCATTTTCATTTTATATAATCCACGGAAACTAATGAAATACCTTATTAGAATGTATAAATAAATATAATTAAACATTACATAATATATTTCTTTAGTACAAAATTTAATTTATTTTACATTGAGTATCTTTTCATGTATATATTTTTATTGAATTTGTCCAAAAATCATACATTAAAAAATATAATAAATAGTTAACACCATCGATTACTATATGTTTTCCCCTATATAAAATTATTTAAATCAAAACAATATTTATATCATGAAAACACTTCACAAATTTTAACATGACATAATAAATTCCATTTACGATCTTTTGAATCACCTTTAAAAACATAGGATGAGGAAAAAAATCTCGGTAAGGGATATAAAAGAAAAGAAACTGTAACTGTAGTGAATACATGAAAAATAAAAAAATAATTAAATTTATCTTTAATGTAATTTGGTCATATGAAATATAAAATTACACTTGAGAAAGAAAACATTTTCTCAAATTAAATCATTAAAACCAATAACAAACAATTAAATCCACTTTTTGGTGACATAGACCACCATATTCATATACCCTTTCAAAACACTTTTAGTTAGAATAATCATATGGGAAAATTCAAATATAATAATAATCCAATTAAAGTGAGTGAAATATGGGTGAGCCCATTTTTTATCCATAATGTTCTCACCCAGTTCTACTTTGGAAACCATATATTATAAGCTCTAATGGGATCAGTAGTATCTATTTGGGATACATCATTATACAATCTATAATGAGGTCACCCTTTGTTCTCTCTCCATCTAAATCGTATAATTCTCAGGTACCATATCATAAATAAAAATTTCCAATAATTTCACTTGTTCATTATAAATTTTTTTTAAAAATCTATTATAATCATAATGAAATCACCTTTGGACATAAAAATATCATTTAGTATTAAAAAACCATTCTCAAAATATAAATGTATAATTATTTTTAAGACACACTTTCAATAACAAAAAACCAAAATAAATGGTATATTTATTCATTAATGGAAAACAAGATTTCATACAGTGGAATCCCTGAACCAAATAATGGTCTTATTTGTTGAAGAATAATTATTGATGTGTACGTTAGGAATAAAACATTAGTTAGGTGTTTCTTAAAATCATCTGTGTAAAACATAGAAAAAGATTCATATTGAAATCCATTGTAATGAACTAAATGATGAAATATAAAACAATATTTAAATGTTGTATTTCCTTATAAAAAACAATAATAAAATCACATTAATTAATTTTACATGGATGTGAAATATTTAGATGGAAAAATTAAAATAATATTTATAAGGAAAACACTCTTATCATAATATAAATACTTGAATAATATTCCCAATTAAGTCGTTACATAATGTTTTTTAAAATATCATTAGAATAGATAAATTAATAATATATCCTGTTAAAGGAACTGTATATAATGATTATAAAAAATATATAGGTTCATAACATCAAAAAACATCCTCAAAAAAGGAAAATTAGAAAAAGTCCCATGTCTTGAGTATGAATCGTCACTTGTGTGTTTATCTTCATGAATAAATAACATATTTTAGTGATTGAATTTCAAGAGACCCTTGTAAAAAATTATTATTACCTTTATTTAACATATAAAAAATATACATACAGTTACATTATTCATTAAATATAAATCGGATGGTTTGACCATATTATGTTTATGTGTCAAAAATGACATTGGTTTGTCGAATACAACGAGATGGGGTCATTATGTAGACATATGAAAATTAATAATGATATAATATTTATCATTTTTATACATAAATATTTCTTTAAGAACAAATTTCTAATATGGTTTTGAATAATGATCTAACATTATGATCATGAATGCGATATGTCATATGAATTCATGAGTAACATTTTCATTTTCCAAAAATAATTCTTTAAATAATACAACTAAAATTTGAATATAATTAATAATAAATAAAAAATAAATATAATAATTTCTATAATATATATATTTATCATTATCATTATGTGGTGATGAAACAAAATCACATCCGTTCAAAGAGGTGGTAGTCAACGCAACCTTGAACGGCATTATCACTTTTTTAGTGAGTGAAAAAAGTAAGAAATAAAATGTTATATTATACTTATAAAATTATAAATATGTTTTTAGTGTAAAAATAGATGTCATTTCAATTTCATATATTCATTATATTAACACTTATTAAAATCAATGTGTTCTGTTATCGAAAATGAATCGTATCCCTTCTAGAGGCATTAGCCACCCATACACAAGAATGAAATTATAATATCCCTTTGGTATTGAAATATAAAAATGATATATGTAGAATAATTTCTATGGAGGTATAATTATGTTATATATATCATATATAATAACCAATTTTTTATTTATACCCAGCCATGAGACATGGTATTGGAAAAATTAATGACATTTTTTCACTGGGTGGTACTCTTCCATATATATGAATGAAAATTTTGTATACAATTTTTTGGATGTTTGTGAGGTTTTAGGTAAAAATTTAACATAAAAACATCTATTTATATGGGATATACTGATTGCATTATATCATCATCATATAATAATAAATGGAGGGGTGAAGATTGAGATAAAACAAAAACCATTATTTCTTGATGTTACCTATTCATCTTATATCTCCATTTGGTTTAAACCAAAGGAATTCGATTGATTGATTAATACATAATTAAATGATTGAATAATTACGTGATGGTATTTTTTTAGTGATTTGGTATGGTCCTAGAAAAATCAATAGGATTTTAATTTCTGAATAGAGAAGGATATTGGGTGCCCTTTTATAATTTGGGTGAGTGTCATATATATAAATTTTCTAACGAGTGAATTACAAAAAACAATTTGATCTCACAAAACCCAAATAATTGACAATTATCTATAATAAAAAGGTATATTTTCATCATATTTCCATCCAATTGGGTTTGTTAAAATTCTAGTTCATTTGGTCACTAAAGTATAAAGATTAACTAATAATTAAACACATTTTTTATTTAACATTGTAATTAAATTTACATATTGTCACAAATAACCTTAGTAAAAAATGAAATTGATAGTATTAAACATTAAAAATTACTCTAACTCCGTATATTTAATCTATATTTCCTAATTAAATTAACATAAGTTGAATAAAATAATTTAATATTAATCTCATATACACGGTGATACATTATTTTTTTAATAAGATTGTTTTAAAAGAATATGATTCAATTATAACCCTATGAAAAATTAAAAAATTATAGGAAACTAAATTAATAATTTTTGATATATAACATATAACTTTTATTTAAAAAAATCATATTAATTATTTTTTTAATTAGGTAAGAAAAAGAAATATTAAATAGTTTAAATTAGTTTTTCGAAAGACCATTTTTTTAAAACCATAAAAAAACATATAAAAATAACTACATTAAGGTTGATTCAATAGAAAATAATTGTATTAAATATAACTAATTTATATTCTGGTTAAATTTAAAAATATTCATAACATATTAAAGACATCAAATTACATAATATATTAAAATGAAATGAATCCATAACCAAATTTCTATTTTCACTATTCATAGATAAATAAATATTTTATGAAAAATATAAAAACATCACCCTATATTAAATTAAATATGTTTATTTAAAAATTGATATTTATTTAATAATATTAATGTTCTAAAATTTAGAAAATATTCTTTAAACCACTGTAATAAAAGTGTAATATTAAAATAATTTTTTTTGGATTAAAAATTACTAAATAATTTTACAACTTATATAATTATATAATTAATATTAATAAAAACAAACAAATGATTTAGTATACTATTACCTGGGAAGATACCTAATTTTCCCCTTTTATAAATTCTCTCCTTGATATTTAATTCAATTATTAAATAATTATAGATATCATTCCCCAAATTTTTTTTCATATTCCAATGTTTCCTATTCAATCTTAAGGTTTTTCTGTTAAACTATAACATAAAGAATCACCTAATTTAAAAAAATATCTATATAGTAAAAATCATAACTGGTTAATCCTCAAAAAAATATTACTTTCTAACTAAACATCCCTAGGTTCCAAACATGTGATGAATCTATAACATATATCATTAACATTGAAACATTAAAAACTTTTTTTACATGGAATAAACTAGGTGTTAAGGATACTAAATAGTAAATTATACCAAATTTCTCCATGATTTCATGTTGTCCAATGAACCATGGAATCATCTTCCATTTCTTACTATAATTCATCTCTATTTTTCAAGGATTAAAATTCAGAAATACATGATCAATAATCCTAAAAGAATTATATTTCATATGGTTATTCGTATAACATTTTTTCTCTCATATGAGCTATCCCCATGAGTGTCTTAATCAACTAGTCCTTTACATACATTTCCCTTTCCAAATATAGACCCATAAACATCATTTATCATAAATAATAATAAAATCTGAAATTTCTTTTCATATAATGTCTAATATAGTATAATGAGTATACATGTATGAAAATAGTTTTTGTAAGGAAATTAAATAAAAGAATGATAGTAATCCCAAAAACCCTATTAATTATTTGAACTAAATAGAATAATATATTTAATTAATTGAATAATATTATCTTATTTTCAATTATATTAAGAATTAAATGTTTTAATTATATTTATTTTAGTTTTAACATTTTATCGAGTCCTTCCCAAAAATCAGATGTGAGTCTAGGGTCATAGTTTGACAGAATAGAGAAAGGTCCTCCATGCGACATGTCTATCTCTTTTAGGTATATCCCAAAAGCATGAACTAAATACATTATATCTCCAATGGGTAAGAATTGTTCATATTTAGTTAATCTATCATAAATAATACAATTTGAATTATTACATTTTAAGGATATTTGCAATCCCACAAAAAAATCCATGGATATATCATCCCATATCTACTTCTATACTAGAAATTATTGAAGAATTAATTTTTTTTAATTGTCATTATGCTGTAACAAAATGAAAATTCAAATACATCATATTTAATTTAGAAATATGTTACTTCATTAAAACCCACCTATAAGACCCTAGAATGTCACTTTACATCTTAGCACAAACCAGATGAACATTAAGCAGATATCTATAAGATTAATTTTGTAAATCATTCTCAATCGGGAATCAAAAGAAACACAAACCATTTCCAAAATCATAGAGTACAATATTGATCAATATAATAATGATGAAACATTCCACTATTAATGTACTATAAATTTTTATGTAATGAATGATCCTCATTTGAGCTTTCTAATGTATTTCTGACAACGTCAACAATACTAAAACATAAAAAATACAAATGATGTCACCATATCCAAATAATATAAAATAAATATTATTAATTCATTAACCAAATATTAACATTTCAAATGAAACATTGTTAATGTAGTATTATTTTTCTACACAAGTAAATTGTTATTTAGATTTCTATTCTTGGATTATAATGAATAGTGAAAAAAGTCATTAATTAGGGTTTTCCTTCTTTTTTGAGTCATGTTTAAATACAATTGAGTAAATATATAATTATCAATTTTTATTAGTATATATTTCAATTATAAACCATAAATATTATTTCACTCAATTCTGAAAGAAAAATCCATAATATCTACTTCCAAATCATGCATATTGAACTTTAACTCAATAGGTTTCAAATAACATATGAATAGAAAATAGCCTGATAATTTATTATAACATAACCAAGTACTCTCAATTATTAATCATTATTGATCATAATTTTTTCATTTCTAATTAGTAGTTTAAAAACAAAGTTGTTCACCAATATTATTTTATGATGTTATAACTGATTCAACTAATTGTCCAAAATCAACTATAGTAGTAGAAAATTCCATTTCTATACCATTCTGTTTCTATATAGTATGATATTCATCCAATTTAAATAACCCAGTAATTATATTATCCAAATGAACAAAAAATTTCCAAATAAAACACCTATAAATTTGATAATTATTAGGAACCCCATTATTTGGTTGTTCTCGACTCTTTTCATTATAGTAATGATCCATATGTCAAAACTGAACACACTAGAAACACATCATATGTTCCATGAAACATTCCATGAATTTTTATTTTACACTCTTGTAAAATTTGAAGGGATTTACAATATACCTATTAACTAGTTTTTTCACTATGTTTTACGATATTAACTTTTTCTTAATATTTTCATCATGATATACATACATTTAAACAAACTCGATCTCAACTTTCTCCTCAAAAACACAAATTTCTTATTATTTTTTATTTACCATTTGAAAAATTTTATTAATAAACATGATTTCAACTTTTTGTTAAATATATTTTTTTACTTTCTATATAATGAATAAAATCTATTACATACATGAACAATACTGTGAAGTTTTCTCATTATTTAGCTGCAAAATATTCAACTTTCTACATCAATTATTGGGATTTTTTTCATATGGAGGTCAAAAACCATTGGTAAATATTTATCAAGGAATATACACATTAATGGTTTACATTAAATTTCATTACGATAATATGTTTCCCTTGTATTCTTAACATAAATCAAGCATTAATCATATACTACTTCAAATTTATAAATGAAAATCATTTCCATTGGAATTTCTAAACATCTCATGACATAAAATAAAATTTATAAATAAATTAAGTTTCCTTCTAATATCAAGGGGTCTTATGATCCCCAGATAAATGGGGGATTTTTCTTCATGATATTCATGAATATTAACATGTTCATTCATAGTATATCAGCTTCCACTTTTGCATGGATACCGCTAATTGTTTTTCCTTTTTCAACTTAAAAAAGAATCTATATTCCAATTCCTACCATTTTGGTATTCAAATTTGGAATTTTATTTTCCTCTTAGTTTCCACCCCCTACAACTTCAATGTTTCCTTTATAATGAAAAAACTGATCATACATATACTAGACGAAGCGATATATTATTCATCAAATGATGTAGCATTTTAACTAGTCAAAAAAGTGAAATTTTCCATAGAAAATTTATTAAAATAATAATATCCTATAATTTTATATAAACTGGAATATTATACCAACTATAAATCAATATCCTTAAATATTACATAATTTTTATCTTTAGTATAGAAATTAAAATCTATGGTATTAAGGATCTTATCTGGGTTTGAGTTTTAGAGAATTAGAAAATAACTCTTACATTGTAATACCATATAATAAAAATTGGGTACATCCGATCATAATCAATTTTTCAAAACATATAATAAAATTTAATAAAAAATTATTTCATTAAAAAAACAATTCCTTACTTAATACATTAATTTATCATTTCCATTACCAATCTAGTGAATAAAATTATAAAAAATGATAGCCACTAATAACTTATTATGGAATATAAAAGAAAAGAATATTTTAGTCGAGAGAAATTAATAATTATTCTAGAATGTTTAATTTTATCTTTAATTTTATTTTACAATATGAAATAAAAAAATTCAACATTAAAAATAAGACACATTTTCTCCCAGAAAAAAATTAAAACCCATGGAATGAAATTAAAACCACTATATGGTGACCTAGAGCATCATATTCCAAACCACATTTGAAACCCATTAATTTGTAATAACCATATAGTTGACTTCTAATATAATAATTATCTAATAAATTATACCCATATCTGGGTGAACCAATTAAAAATGTTATAATTGGCTCACCTTACACTATCTAGGCCATTGAATTTTATTAGTTGTAATGGGCGTAGTCTGTTCTATCTGGGATTCCCTATTATATAAGATATAAATATCTAACCCAATAATACTAAGGCCACCCATCATAAAATTCTCAAGTACCAAATAATAGAAGAAAAATATGTATTATTTCACTTTTCCTTTTTAATTTTTTTAAATCTCTTAGACTCATAAAAAATCACTTCTTGATTTTAAAATACAATTTTCTTTGAAAAATAAATTTTCAATAAAAAATACATTTTTATGAAGAAAATGTTTCAATTAAATATTAAAATAAAAAAATTATTTTTTTTCACTGATAGAAAAAATGAATTCACAAAAATTAATGGAGGAACCAATTAAATTTCACTATAGTGAAATTCATTTTTCTCCATGTATATTAATAATAAGACATTTATATTTTTAAAAAATATTGACTGTAAAACATCTAATAGTATTCCAATTAATTTTTTTTAAATATACTAAAATGTGACATAAAATGTACTTCAGAAGTATTTTATTTATATATAAAAACATTATTAAAATAATTTTAAAAAATCGACATTGAGGAGAAGGAAATTTATATACACATTATAAAATAATATCGGGGCATAACCAAATGAAATTCTAATTGAAATGAAATTGAGACATTCTCCCTTACCATGAGTTTGATTCATAACACGTGTCCTTACCTTCATTAATAATAATCTTATTTTTAATATTTACTTCCCTGGTAACATTTTTAATGTTTATTTTTATTTTTATTTCACCTATTAAAATGTTATATATATTTAATTTATTTATTAAATTCACGTCATTTGTTTTGACCATATTCGGTTTATGTGTCGAAATTGAATTAGATATATAGATTATGGTCAATGGGGTCATTATTTAACGATTTAGTAAACAAAGATCATGTAATAATTAACATATTTATACATAAATTATATTTTTATAAACAATCATGGATTATTGTTACAATAATGAACTAATATTACAATCATGGAGAAGTTAGGCCATACATATGCATGAGTAATAGTTCCATTTTCAATGTTCATTATTTTAAGAATATAACTGAAAAAAATAAATAAGTAATAATTATTTATATCTTAAATACCAACATAGTTAATTATATAAACTTATTTATATCATTATCATGTTGATGTGTTTCAAAAAGAAATCACATCGAGGATGTTTTTGTCTACATGTCCATGAAAGATGTTATCTCATTTTAATGATTGGAAATATATTAATGAAAATTTAAATTATACTTAAATAATTTAAAATATGTAATTCATATAATATTTTTTCATTTATATAAAAAATATTCATTATGATTTCCTATATTAACATCCATGTAACATGTTAGTGAAGATGATATGCATCACTTCTTGAGGAGGATGTCCTCCATACACAAGAAAGGATATATCATAAACCAAAAGTATAGGAAGATTAAAATGTTATATAATATATAATGACTGATGATTTATATTTATTTCATAAATATGACATATATACATTAGATGCATCATGATACCTTTCTTTAATAAATTGTAATGATAAAATTAATGATATTGTTTCTCCAGGAGGAAGTCTTACTATAAACAGTAGTGGTGATTTTGTAACCCATTTGAGGGATGTGTCTGTGGATATAGGTAAAAACCTAATAAATTTATAATTATATAAAATATATGGATGATATTATATTGTTATGTTATAATATTAATTTAAGGGGTTGTATAAAGAATGAACAAAATAATTCATATTGATGAAAATTACATATTCTTCTGGTATGTCATTTTGTTTTTGACCAAAGGCCTTCTATGGAAGGAATTATAATCAATAAAAGGTTTATAGGATTTGCGTAGTTGATATTTTAAGTCAATATTTTTTCATTTTCAAAACCAATTTGTTTTCATGGTGTGAAGAGATGGGGATAGTGGGTGTCCTACAAAACTTGGGTGATTGGCATAGTTGTATATTATTGGTTGGGTGATTTCCACCAATGTTTTTTTCAGGTCACTAGGCCCCAATAATCATCCATTATTTAGATATATTAAATAACATAGAAAAATATCCATACAATGGGTTTTCTAAATGTTTCTTGGTATTTGTCCCGGTTAATTTTTAATCATTACCCCTAGTAAACTCATTTTCCTTTTAATCACATTATGAAATTTTAATGGTATTTAATAATAACTATAGTAAAATTTTACATAAAGATTATGAGTATAAATAAATTTTGATGTTTAAAAAAAAAAATTTTTTGTTTTCTGGAAATTCCAATAACCTAGAAATAAAAAGTTTCATTAAATATTAATCTTACTAACACTGTGACAAGACATGTTTTATGTAAGATTCTATTTTTAGAAAAAAAGATGATTCTGTAGTAACTATAATACTATTAATATTTATCACATTTAAAAAAGTTAATATTTAATAATATATAATCTATAAATTTAATTTATAAAATTCATAATTATTTATATTTTAAATTAATTATCATAAAAATTGATATGAATTATAAAAAATATTTTAGAAAACCCCATTTTTTAATCCAATTTTTTTTTTTCTAAAAACACAAATAAAGTTGATTAAATTGTTAATAATTTTATAAAATAAAACATTATAACACTTATGTTTCCTTATATCACATTCAATATATATTTATAAATTTATATTATAAATTTATTAAAAATAAATTAAATTTTACAATAATATGTATTTTTAATATTCACAAAAAATCCATATTTATTGAAAAATCTGAAAATATCAGTAAATTTAAATTTTATTATGTTGATATAAAAAATGATATTAATATTATGTAATAAAAATTGAAAAATTATATAATCAATCATTCTTATAAAACCATATATGAAAAGTGTATAATTAACACAATTAACATTTTTATTAAAAATAAATTTATATTTTTATAACTAATATAAATTTAACATTAATATAAATAAATATGAAAATTTATTTACTCATTAATTACCTTGGTTGTGACATGAACCACCATAGTTCTCACATTATATCAGAAAGACAATCAGTTGATGTGTCATTATGTATTCTGAATAATTTTGCATTTAAATTGATTATCAACTTTAGTATTCTTCTCAAGTTCATATATTTTATATTATACATTATTATAATTCACTTCTTACCAATTAATTGTTTTCTAGTTTTATGTTAATTTGTCTTTCATTACATATACCCCGATTTTTTGGTTAATTAATATAAACTACTTAATCACAATGTATGTTGATCATATAAACAGATATATCTTGACAAATTCTATGTGGGGGTCCACAATAAACTATTTAATTTATATGGTATAATTTTAAAAAATGGTGATAGTTGAAACCCCAGGTTCATTTAACTATAATATAATGAATTAGTATATCCTTCATTCCTTATTGTGGGATGACCTATGTGATGTGTTAGGTTGAATAAATTTTCTTTGTAATATAAGAGAAATGAATAAGATGTACAACAAGTTATAAAAATCAAAAAATTCAACCCAAATATTATATCCTCTATGAGGTTTTCAATGAAATGAACATTAAAATTCCTCAAAAAGAGAATATATCATTCTGCAAGCTCAATATGACATGTTAGT
The DNA here is from genome assembly GCA_963277665.1 of Viscum album. Classification (NCBI taxonomy): domain Eukaryota; kingdom Viridiplantae; phylum Streptophyta; class Magnoliopsida; order Santalales; family Viscaceae; genus Viscum; species Viscum album. The sequence goes on from OY728146.1 coordinate 555,448,233, forward strand.
AAATTAACATGTGTATAAAAAAATATCATACTACTTTCACATGAATCAAATAACTAGGAAACTATATAGATATTATTTTAAAATTATACGAAAGTACAAATAAAATAATAAAATAATATATAAATTGAAATCCTAAAATCTATAAAAATTCACAGATAAGATAAATCAAGGCTTGAAATTAAATATTTGGAATCATTCATAAAATTTAACAAGCCATGGAATTTATAATATATATATCATACTAAATAAATCCAAAAAAATAGAATATTTAAATAAAATAAATGTTGAATCTTAAATGACAAAAAACCATGGAATAGAATAATATATATTAGTAAAATAATATATACTAGTTGATGGATAAAAAAAATGATATTGACCAATAAGTAATTTAGTATCACCATTGTAAATCCAATCCAATTCCAATACATAGAATTAGAAGATACTAAATAATATTACTATCCATCATTGGAAGGTATAAGAGATTACATTTTTTAATATTGTGTAATGTTAGTATCACAACATGGTTTAGTGGATAAATTCAATAACAATGTTTAATAATCAATTTAAAAAGAATAATTGTAAAATTTATTCATATATCAAAAACAAAATATCATTCAAATATCATCAAGTATCTGTAAAAATTAATATCATCATATATTATGAAATTAATCAATTACCTCACCATCAATAAAACCTCTTAGCCCGTATTAATTTTGGGTTATCAATTTATAATTCAATATACATGTATTAAGAAAAATATATTTAACACATATATTATTATAATGGAATCGAGATTGTGTGATAATAAAAAATCCAAGAAAATCATAACAAATTATCATATAAAAATAATAACTATTTTGGTGTCAATTTTGTGATTAATACTATTTATATGTTCCATAACTAATTAATGTAGTATCATATTTTTAAAATTTATGATTTATTTTAGATTAAAATTTATTATTTTATTATTTTATAAAAAAAGTTATTTATATTTGTAAGGTTTTTTTTAAACCCAATGTAATTATGACATAATGAATTATGGATAGCCTTTTATGAATGAAATACCTTAAATTCCCTTGATGACCCAAACTGAAATTAAGAGTGTACTCTGAAAAAATAATCCAAAATAATATTTTTCTATAAATTTAAAATTAGTGATAATATTATACTTTCCTATCACATAACCAATTATATTATTTATTAAATACTCTTTTAATGATTCATGTTCATGGACCCTTTTTAATTTATCTTGAATTATATTAGAAAAATAGTAATAGTATAACTGATATAAAATTAAAAGATTTATATATACAGATATATATTTATACATCTAATGAACTAATCATTCACCGATAAAATTTATTTGGTAGTAGTATATTCTTATCTAACAAAAATCACTCATCTAGAATAGACTAATAGGTAGTGAATCATAGGTAATATGATTAAAATTTCATGAAAATATCATTTTAGTATTGAAAATTTATATTTACATTTTCTTACTGTTTTCGAAAATAGTGGCATTCACAATCTAAGAATAACACTATAGAAATAGAAAGGGACTAGTGATACCTCCTACATAATAAACTCTCATCATGATCATCACAACATATGATGTCATTTTATAGCTACATATAATTCATAATTAAAATTTCATAACTATAACTAGAAAAATAAAATCGTTATTTTAAAATTTTTAAAAAAATTACATGATATATCTTCAATATTCCAAACAACCTCATAAATAAAAATACTAATTATAGTTACCAATAAAAACCCTAAAATAAATAAATTTTAGGGGATATGCTGGGATAACCAATGAAAATAGCTTCATAAACAAAGACTCTCTTGTGGAATGGTATTGTTCATGATTGATATCCTTTAGTCAAAAAAACATGGAATCCTTTATCATTTATATGATTCTACCATACATTGGGAATATCATAATCCTAAATCTGAAAATCACCATGAGATGATAGAATATAAGGATACTATAAATTAAAGGTGATTACATTGTTAAAGTGAATCATAAAACATCATAATTAGAAGACTCGTAGAGGATAGGGAAATGAAAAAAATGAATAAGATAGGGGATCCTGGTTGGCGCTGCCATCTGAGTTGTGACAGTAGACATGGAATCCCCCATGGGGATTTTCTCTTTCAATTTACTTTTTGTTACAATTTTTTTAATATTATTTTAGTCTACTATTATTATGTCATTTTATCAATTCAACACATTTCATATATTTTTTTAACACAAAAATTTTAGCTTAAAAAATAAATATTACCTATGTATTTTTACGATAATAATAATTTTGTTACATTTAAAAATTTAAAAACAAAATAAGAATTTTTTAATTAATTTATTATTAATATTATTATGTATTAGATATATCATAAAATAAATAAGCTATACTAATACATATAAATTTTATAAAAAATTTATAACGTATAAAAAAATTTACATTTAATTATAACATTTATGTTTTTCATAATAATCATATTGATAACTAATATATAAATTATTATACATATACATTTATACTTTTGAACACAATTATAATTAAATGACTGCGATTATAACAACACATATACAAGTCATAACTTATATATAATGATTATATATATATTATATTTGTATTTTAATAATCTCAATCATAACAACAACAATGATGATAACAACAGCACACACATACATATGTCATAAAATGAGAATAATAAAATGTGTGCATTTGATCATTATTTCAAAATATAACATCTTATATTTATAATTAAACATCTGATTATAAATATTATAATTATTATTTCTTTAGTAGTAATAATAATCACTTATTTCACCTTATTTATAAGATAATTATTCAGAATAAAAATTTTAATTTTCATACTAGTAGCTTATTTCAATAACATGTTCACATGATTCCACAATTCATATTAGTATATTATTCTAAAATCACATTATATATTGTAAAATTTAATAAGATATTAGTTAAATAATTGCAGTATTAGTAAAATTTTTAGTATTAGTATTAATAGACAATGGATTTTCCTATATTAAAGTTGACCAGGGTCCCAAAACATCATATATATGAATGATGGATGTTATAAATTAATTCTTTGTAGTTATATATAGAAGGATAAAAAAATAATTTTGAGGCTACAAATTACATCATACATTCACACCCTTACTCTGTAAAGAATACACTATATAATTTCCCTCCTAAAATAAATTTTATATATAAAATTCAACATTCTAAATTAAATAAATTGATCCCACCAAGTGTGACTCCAATTTCAAATAGAATGAGTAATCCTTAAGCATTAGTGAAAGAAAAATTTTACTAAAATAATACGCTATCCATATTATCCTCCATTTTTTGAATCTAGTAATTATTAAATTATTTTAATTTATTCAATATCTATATCGACAATAGTTGATATTATTAAGAATTTTTTAAATCAAACCTAAAATACCAATTCAATATCTAATTATTTACCACATAATGAAAGTCTTAGGTATCCTTTTAGATCTATGTACAAATGAATCTATGTCAAACATATACATCTCACATGTCCAAGGTCATTGAAAAACAACCACCACTACTAAAAGATCCATCTCACTCATATTATATATTTTCTTCTACCACGCCGCATGCTTTAGTGGTGTCTCAGTCCACATCCTAATTTTCATAGGGTGCTTCTCAAGTATTGCAACGTTCTCTTCTGGGATGTCCCTTCTCCTGACCATTCCATCTTGAAATCATGGGTTTCTCCTCCACCCATTCTTATAGCAACCCTTTGTTCATCTAGCTCAGTGGTATTCTGGTTTCATCCTCCTCTACTCCTTTTTAGAGATTCTTTTCTCATTTATGTGGTGGATTCATGTTCAGTTTCTCCAAGGTTCATTTTCTTATTGGACACTTTTCTCGGAGTTTGGGTTTGATTTCTCTCAGACCTATGTTTTATTTTTGGGTTTCATTTGATCAATGTTAAATTCATAAGAATCTTACCTCAATGGCACATTTCTCTCCCCCAGTGTTTAGGGTTTCATCTTCTTTTTTCCCCTTAATCGCATTTCATCACTTTCCTTCATCCCTATTTGTTTTCTGATGTATCGAGTCCTCCTCATGTCCATTGTTCCCTTCTTACTTTGTTTATATATTTTAAATTTTGCATAGTGTGTATATCGAATCCTAGATGTCGGTGTTGGCAATATCTACCACAAATAATATTTTTTGAAAAATAACATGTATATATATATATATATATATACTTTTCAGTCATTATGTCCATCATATAGTAGGAGGCATAATAATCATATGAAAAATCTATTATTTTGATTATAATTTATTTTTAATAAAATAATATCTACTAATATGCAATCATATATTGAATTATAATTATTATCATATTGAAGATAATTTAATGATTTACAAATGTTAAAGGATCCACTATGGAAACCCATTCTTAACATACATAAAATTTATAAATAATTTGTCAAAAACATAATACATTACACAAACAAATTCCAAAATACCATATTAGTTTTATGCCTTTAGAAATATGGAAACATAAACGTTGATACACGATAGATATACATTATATTCAACTAGATTTTTTCAAACTTTATCCCTTTTAAGAAACATAATATATAATACATATCTTCATAACATGAGAATGGATATATATAAAAGGGTGTTCTCAAATGATCGGTAAGGGTAATCAATTGAGACATGTAATAATATACATGAGCATAGGGGTATGAGAATGTCATTATAACATTAAAAGATCATATTCTGCTTATCAAAGATCATAAAAATGGACTATGGATAATGGTTTGGTCATTCATATGACAAGAATCATAACTAATTAAAGATCATAATCTATTAATGAATTACTAAGGAATATTGAGGCATACATGTATGAATAGAAAATATTATATGAGGACTACATAAAAATTACTTTATAAAATGTTATGCTTGGCCAACAAACCATGTACATTCATGTTGGTGAGAATTAGATACAACCTCTATACCATCATACATTTATAATTGGGAAACAATCCGTGTATCTTTTTTTTGTCTTAGGATACAACTCATGTACCATCGTATATTCACGATTGGTCTAAAACCAACATACATTTTTCTTTTTAGGGTAAGGCAACAACCCATGTACCTTCTTACATTTAGGGATGGGTTACAACCCTAGCACCATATTTTGTTAGTGATGGGATACAATCTATTTACCTTATTACATTTATTCTGGTGCAACATCCCATGTACCTTATTGTTATCATGCTTGGGATACAACCCTTCTACCCTATTGCATATCAAATTAAGATAAAAACCAGGAACATTCTTGTTTTTTGGAGATTGGGATACAACCTTTGTACCCTTTGAGATCATATACAACTTATCATTACCCACCTAATTTTATGGAGATGTTGGTCCCACCCTGCACATAAAAAAATCACACATAAATTTTCTACATGATAACAAAACATTCATCCTACCAGAACCCCTGAAAAGGTATTGGTCATATAAATATCAATATGAAACCTTAAAATTATATGGGTTTCAATAATATTAAATCACATAATAACCTATGGAAAATATATAGGTTTTATAATCCTTTATTTAATGAATAACTCCAAAAAATAGGTAAGTTTCATAGTCATATGGCCCATGGAAGAGTAATGGGTGTCATATGTATCATTTCATTAAAACATAAACCATTCAAGAAATAATATGAATGGAATATTTGGATCCATTCATATAAGGGAATGAATAACATCAACAGATGCCACCTTATGTGAAAAAAAAATTTGAAACATTTATTGAGGAACTATCCTTTATTATTTTAATTATGCTCTTTAAAAGATGAAACCTTTTGAAACGCAGTTGTTTTTATGTAATTAATAGAAAATAGTTAAATATATCCTAAAATATATATTCAAACCCTTTCCCAATTAAATCATATAAAATAATCATGAAAACCATCTGAATTTATTTTCCCATGAAACATATAAAATAATCTTCAAAACAATTACATCCATTATTCTTGTAATACAATTTGAAAAATTAAAATAAATCTTGAAAACGTTCTGAAAACTATTTCTATGAAAATAATTTTAAAATATATAAATATGTTTTCAAATCATTATCTTTGAAATATAAATATTGAAAACATATAAATGAGTCATTGAAAATATTATTAAACACTATTAAAAATTAATACATTTTTTATAACCATTATAGGGAACAGGTTTTTGAAATAAAATTGATTTCTGAAATAATAGAGATATAATGTAGGTATTTGTTTGAGAAACAATTTTATGTGAATATTATGTACCAAAAGTTAGAAAATTGGTTCCATTACTTATATAGTACATGAATAAAGGTTACATCCTAACCTAGATGCCACTTAAAGTGCTCCATGAGCCCGGTGGGCCAAAAGTTCTCAAGAACATCTCCCAAAATGCCATATGATCCTGACTAGTAGTGAGGGCCCAGGGTGTGTATGTGTGGAAACTATTCCTTCACTACCAACATGTAGAGATGCATGTGATAGTAATAATAGGTAAATAATTGAATCAATATAACTAAACAGAAGGCATAACATAAATGTAGAGACAACTATAATAATATGTGAATCAATTGGAATATCATTCAGCAACTGAGGATATGTCATGTACTAAAAATCAAGAATACAAGGAATGAAACAACAGACATACAAGGATCCACAATTCATAAAGGAAATCAATGACTATCCCCAGCATATCACATTCTATCTCATTCCTCTTCTATCATGATCCATACTAAACAACAAGCAATCATTTGTTTGAAGTTTTATGCATCCCTTTTTCAACACATAAAACCATGTAATCTACCTCATGTACCAAGATTCCAAGAGGGGCTGTGAGATAAATCTTACTGTGCCACCAAAAACAGTTTCTATAACATTAAACTTCTTTAATTGTAACATAATATTGTGTAGGAATTTATATATAATGTGAAACATTACAATGTAACAGAATACCCATGTATTTACTTTATCCCATTTTTGGTGTATGAACATGTAACCTTTTCATTTATTAATCAATCACATATTTGTTTTGATAGATCTCACGAGGAATGGAAAACATCAACATCACCTCATGATATTATAAATAGTGAATGTTCCAATATGTAACAAGGAATCCATGGACGAAGATATTTAATAGTGAAGTCCCAAAGTAATAACTAAAGTGATGTAGACCTCATGGGATTATTTAATCAATATAAAGTATGTTATATAATTTAATGTTCATTCTTCTACCACCCATTAATTTGTTAAGGGGTGCTATAGATATGAAACAAATTAATCGATCTCATTTAATTAACAATTTGAATCATATTCCCTAGGCAACTCAAATGTTACACATACATGGAAATTTCCATTATGTAATTAATAATTTAAATAATGACACTTAAAATATAAATGCATAACCTTAGAGTTTTAAATCCATCACCCACCATAAAGGCGGCGCAAACATGTCAAAAAACTAAACCACAATTATTGTATAACATTAACATGGAAGGGATGTAGTTTTAGTCATAACAATCAATAACTAATCACAAATTTAGAAATAGGTTCACCATATGGTTCTAATGATTATAATAATGGTGTATAGTTTTTATTAACTGTACATGTTGAATTCGGTTGGTCCCACATGACAAACCCAAATTCAACAATCTTTAGGTATGAGTAATATGCCAACCACAATAGGGTTTTATTACTCTTCTCCTATAGTATTGGAACCTGGTTTTACATGGATTTGAGTATATCTAAGAAAAAAGAAAAAATATAATACCATGATATCTTAGTCGTGAGAAAAAGGGAAAGAGAATGACTCATGTTGACTAGAGTACTTACCATTGCACGGTTTACATTAAACCATTCCCCAAGAATGATTTTCTGAAAAATGATTAGTTACCAGCTCCAAACATTATCCATACACCATTGGGACCTTTCTTACCCCTTTAGGCATTTATATTAGGTCAAAAGGAAAGGTGTATTCTGAAATTCAATGCTTTCATACCATATGGAAAAACTAATTTAATAAAATCTCCACCCATAAATGATCTCATCCCCGAGTTCAAATTCCAAGGATTATAGAAACATTTTTAGAAAATAACATAGGTCATTGGGCACGTACATCGGGGTACCTCTCGCATGTCTCATCATGTACCCGGACTTACTATCATAGCACTTGTACCAGAGGGACAAACTGACCTCGGAGAGATTTCATGCTCCAGTCAACGATAAGTACTAGGTACTCCTAAAAAGAATCATCATCATCTAACTGAACTTCCTCAGGAACAAAAGTATCATACAATTATAAAAGATATTAAAGAAGCTATGAGACATGAAATATGTCATGCATGGCATGGTTATTCTGCGGTAGTATCAACTGATAGGCTATCGGCCCGACTATCTATAGATTTTCAAAAAGGCCCTACAAAATGAGGCGACAACATCCCATGCTTTCATTACCCTATATGCCCAATCCTTGGTGATACCAGAAAAAAACATGATCCCCAACCATGAAATCAAGAGGTTATCAATAGAGATGGACATAAGAATTTTGTTTGGACTGAGTAGTAGTCATTCAGTTTCCAATCATCTGAAATTTCATTATAGCCTCCTGAACAAGACGAGGACTTAGTTCAGGTGACTCACCTACCTATAGAATGAACAAGAGTGAACTACATGTACAACCATATATTTCGTCAAAAATAGTCATCTAAAATATCACCATAAAATCTATTATTATTGAAAAAAATAATGAGAGGGATATGATTATCCCAAGAACCACTGAAACCAAAGACACATGCTCAGGGAAATTCCTCCCAAACTGTATTTTTCGTTCTGATTTTCAATTGGTATGAGCGTAAAAATATGTTATTAAAAGCACTTGTGTTTCCATAGCCTTTTAAAATCCATGCCAGAACTGATACATGAAACACGAATCCTTATATCAAATGATAGTACATGGAACTTTTTTTATTCCTCTGATTTCATGGACATATAGACATCCTAGATCATCAATTGATAAGGAATCACAAATAGGAATGAAGTGAGATGATTTTGTTAGTCAATCAATGAATACCTATATACCATCAATACCAATAGGCAACATAGGTAATATGACTATGAAATCCATAAAAATATCTTAATATTTAAACAATTGAATAGAAAGTGGCTATAATAAGATTGTAGGTCTCAGGTACTCCTCCATTTCCTTCGCACATGTGGACCACCTAGGGATAAATCCAGATATATGACATTTCATTCTAGGACACCCAATATTGGTGACAAATATCATGATACAGCATTGGGATGCCTAGATGAATTACCAATTGAAATTTGAGGGACTCTTTGATTAACTACTCTCATAAGTCTTTAGGTACCTAGATATATCCCTATAGGGACAAGACATTGTCCATATCCACAGAACAATACAGAGGGGGTTTATCTCCCGATATACTCTCACCGAGAACCAATCCTTCAAGATTAGAAAACAAATTACTCTTCACCTTCTCATGGATAGAATAGATAAATGTCAAGGTTGAGAGGTAGTACATATCCTGATTATAATGAAAATCTAGCAGATGCTTAGAAAAAACTTCAATTGACTTCCATTCTTCATAGATTCTCATGCGACCTGTTCTTGTGTTGTTAGACTTATGTCATCTACAACCAAATTTCAATTCATAAGCATAATGGAAAGTTGAAAATAAATGTATTTTAGGAATTCAATCCATATCTACTATATTAAGTTGATTTCATGTGGATAAAATATATATTTTAGTTTCTTGTTGTCCATATACACTACAAAGCGCTCACCTAATAGATAATGTCTCTTGCAATGTAAGGCATGAACAACTGCTGCAAACATAGGGTCATGTGTTAGGTAATTTCTCTTGTGATCCTTCAACTACTATGATACATACTAAATGAATTTTTCTTCCAACATCAACACTACTCCTTTCCAAATGCTTGATGCATTACAAAAGATGGAATGACCTACACCTCACTCGGGAAGTATTAGAATAGGTGTTGATACAAACCTCCCCCTTTCCTCCGGAAAGGATTACCCACATGCTTATGACCATATGAACATGACACCCTTATATTAATGTCTATTAAGTGGTGAATAAAGACAAGAAAATTATTTTATAAAACACATGTATTATCCCACTGGCCCTATGAAACTCCATATATCAAACATGTTCATGGGGTAATCCTAGGAAAATACAGCACTATCCTATTGTAGGTCAACAATGAGTTCTGATTCTAAGATAATATGACATAAGAAGAATTTTTCATTCCATATGTGTAGCATAGGAATACTAGAAAAAAATTTATGCTCATTCAGTGTATATAGAATAATCTCACGATTTTTGGCTTGGGTGCTATGAGTGTAGAAAAAACCATGATGTCATCCACAAAGACGACAACAAAAGTTTAAAAATATGGGTTAAAAAACCTATTCAACAAATCCATGAAAATAACTAGTGCATTCATAAGACCGAACGTCATAAAAAGGTACTCATACATACCATACCTTATATAGAATGATGTCTGAGGTATGTTAGATATTCAGACTCAAACCTGATGATAACTCTATATAAGGTCGATATTAGAGAATAAATTCTCTCCCCAGAGTAGGTCAAAGAGATAATCTATTCAAGTATATGGATTTTATTTCTTGATCATAAGCTAGTTCAACCTCATGTAATCGATACATAGATTCATGTATCCCTACACATTATTGGGGAAAAGGTACAAGCAACCTGCCACATGATGTATTGGGACATATAAAACCATTAACCACTAAACTATATAGCTCATTCTTAGGCACCTGAAGCTTTGTAGGTGTTCCATCTAGTAAGGAGGCATAGACACTGAAGATGCTCATAGAATAAGCTCACTTCTAAACTCTACTTCTCTCTCCGGTGTTAATCCATAAAAATTTTCAGAAAAATAATCCCCGAAATGATCCACTACAAGAGGGAAATATGTTTGATGTAAACACTAATCCAACAAGAAGATATTTTCAATCTGGGTGGTAACTCCACCTAGACTATGATGCTCGGGTACACCTCTACCATCCTGGACATCCCACTCACCCTTAGGTAGATAACTTTTACCCATTGGTTATGTAAAAGATACCTAGTGATGATTTCAGTTTAAAAAAGAATGAACGTTAACCAACCAATCCATCTAATGAATGACATTAAAGCCTGTTATCTTTTGAAAAGGAGGTCCCATAATAAACGGTAAATACCAATATCAAGGGTATTGTTCTTACAGTATCATGTTCCCACTACTCGTACCCATAATAGCATATATATAAACATTACACTTTAGTAATAATGTATCTCTTGTCCGAGAATTTCCATGATATATACAGAGATAAATGAGTTTGAAGCACCTAAATCAAATAAAGAAGTTGTTATAGTAAATATTACTATAATAGTAACTCAAACTGTTGATGGTCCCACAAGGTGATCCTTGGGAATCAGCTATAGCACATGCAACTGACCTGATTCTTGACCATTTGTAGCAGATGGACTACCATGATAAAAAATTATCTACTGGTGATACTGTTGATTAGTGGTATGGATACCTTGACCATGACCCCCTCATTGGACAGATCTATCGGTGCTACTCGAGTTCCCTGACTTAGACAGTGTAAAAGAACTCAATCCTGAAGGTGGTGTTGTTGCAGATCCTTTTCCACTCAATGCTAGTGGAACGATATTACTAAAATGCTAATGTTGCCCTATATGGCCACAATCCTAACATTTGAAATGTCTCTGCATCACACAGATACTCTTAATACTATATGTCATCCACACTGATAAAACCCCAATGATATATCAAAATAGGTACTCTTATTGTCACTTCCCTAACAAGAAACCTCAAGGGAACGTTTCCTGCAACCAGAAGAACTACAGGCCTGACACGACACAAATCCTCTATGCTAGGTACTATTGTCATCCTTAGGTTACGCTTCTTGATATGAGAAAAAAATGAATAATACATAAAAATTTTGCAGGAGAAATACATTGACCTGTGTACGGATGGCATAATAGAACCCATCCTCGAAACGTCTAGCAACGGAAATTTCATCTCATGCTAGGAGTGGTTCATTGCACTATAACTCGGAGAAATTCTTTAAATATTCCATGACTGATACTAATCCCAGCTTGAGATGCATGAACTCCCAAGCTCTGTCAACTATTAGAGTCGAGGGAAATAAATAATCAAAGAAGGCAGTTTGGAAATCATCCCATAACATAACCTGTTGATGGCCGACCTGGGTGATCACATCCCACCAATGCTTGGATGAATCCAAAAAAATATATGTGGAAATAATTAACCTCTGATCTGGAGGTGTCCCTAGATGATCAATGATAGATAGGGTGGATTCAATCCCAGACTAAGTAGCCTATAGAATTTCATACCACAAAAAGGTAGGAGGATGTTGTTGTTGGAACTCACGACTCAGATCACCATCATGGGTGCATGTTTTAGAGCACCATGCATGGACTACATGAGACATAGGAAACTATCACATACTTGGGAATCAACACCCAAATCATAACAATAGGTGGTACCTCATGTGTCACTCTTGGATGTAAGACTGGCAGATCGGGTCCCACCACGTCACCACCTTTCTGGAAAATTTAATGAGGACATCAGGGAGGTATTGGTCTAAAAATTCCAAGCACACACTTAAAAACAAGTTTAGAAGCACAAATAGAATCACTAGAGGAATGTGAACGTAATAAAACTCCCTATAAAATGCATACCTCCACAATTTACACACTTAGATGTCCATGCATGATAATGTAATCAATTAAATGTTTCATGTCGTTTTTCATTTTATTTATAGGTTAACTCCATTACCATTCATAAACATGAAATGTATTGAGGGCCTAGGGTGTGTCTGTGGGGAGATTATTTTGTCATTAAAAATGTGTAGAGTATGATCGGACTATAAACATAGGTTAAAAGGGGAATCAATATAAGTAAATATAAGGAACATCATATAATTAGAGACAACAATAACAATAACTGAAACAACTTGAATAACATTAAACAACTGTTGATATGTCTTGTAGTAGAATGCAAGAAAACATGGACATAAACAACATGTATAACATCTTTCTCCATGAATAATGACAATAATGGACTATCCAAAGAATCCCAAGTTCCATCTTGGTCCACTACTATCAAGTTTAATACTAAAAATAAATCAATCAAGTGTCTAAATTTGTATGATTCCCTTATTCAACACCTACAACCATGTAATTTTACTCGGGTACCAACAGCCCCCGAAGAGGGTGTGAGATAAATCATAGTGGGAAACCCACATTGTTGTTTATAACATCTAGATTGTGTATACGAAATGTTACAATGTAGAGTAATTACTAAATAAAGTAAACTAGTAAAATGTAACTAAATACCTAAGTACCAACTTCAACCCTTGGATAGTGTCTGAACATGTAACCAGTTCTTTTATTAATCAATTTCCAATATTATGTTGATAGGTCTCGTGAGGATTGTATTGCACCAACATAACCTCATGGTAGTCAAAATAGTAATGGTTCCAAGATGTAACAAGGGAAACATAGGCAAATATATTTACTAGGTATGTCCCAAGTTAGTAACCAAGGAGAAGTAGACCTCAAGGAATCATAAAATCCATCTGTGGCATGTTCCATTATTTAATGTTCATCCCGATATGTTCCATTAATATGGTAAGGGATACTATGGATATGAAAAAAATTAATCATTCACATTTAATATTCAATTTGAATCACATACCATAGGCTGGTGAATTGTTATGCATTCATTGTACATTCCATTATGTAACTCAAAGTATAAATCAATCTATTTAATATAGTAAATCTTACCCTTAAAGTGGCCAATTCATGGCACACACAAATGGTGGACCAGACGTGCCAAAACACTAAACCTCAATTAATGCATAATATTTGATATGGACATGATTAATTTAGGGTCATAACCACAAATGATTAATCACATATTTGGAAAGATTATTATCATATGGTTATATTGGTTATAAACATGGAATAAAACTTCTGTAAATGGATCCTGATGAAATACGTGGGCCCCCATGACAAATCCAAAATCAAAAATCATTATGGATGATTTATAAACCAACCAACATAGGGATTTATGAATCTACTCATATTATATTGTCCCATTATTTGACTTAGATCAATGTAGATCTAAGAGAAATATAAAAAATGCTCATGAACTGATATCTCAGTCGAGTGCAACAGAGAATGAAAATGGCTCAAGGTGACATGATTAATTACTGTTGGGAATACAAAATGATGAACACAAGCTCGATTAGTCTCCAAATGAATACGATTGCTTATTTCCAAGGTTAGATATTCAAAATTCCCCAATTTCATAGAGAAATAGGTTATTCCCGCATAAACTCTGATTTGGGAAGGAGGGAGTATAATTAGATAATTACGGTAAAAATGGATAAATTACCCTTAAAATAGCATGTGCATAGTTTTTCCACACGTTATTGAAAAACCGTGCTCAACCCAGGCATATGTACCTCGAAAAAATAATTGCTCGCATGGTTAGGCTGCATGACCATGTGCTAACAGTGTGAGGTGGCTCTGTCTGAAAAAACACATTCTAAATAGTTTTCCAAACCATAAGGAATACCTACACAATTTATTTTAAACTATATGTCAATCCAGTTAAAAAAATATTATTTTAGGCCTCCAAACATTCCCCAAACACCCCTAAGACCATTTCTAACCCCTTAGACATCGATATTAGGTCCAAATTAAATATTTAGATCACAATTTAAAGGATCTATACCTGAGAAAAATACATTGTTCTTAAAATAGATAGGGTAAAAAAAATCAATAGAGATTTTATGAAATGGATCATCAAATTTTATAAATGGGAGAATAATCATAAACGATCTCGACAAATAATGAAATTGTAGCTATAAACCGTTTCCAATTGGGGTACTATAAATCATAATAAAATGGAATGAATACCAGTAAATGAAACATAAAATATCATCAAATGAATTATATTCATGACATAATATATCTATTTAATAATATACAAAACATGGAAAAATATAGGTTTATAGCATGGCATGTGTCTCAATGAAGTCAAAATTTGAAAAAAATCATTTTTCTAATTGGGTAACATTGGAAACATCGACCCCATAAAAGAAATATAAAAAAATGGATATTTCAATAGAAATAAAATATTTTATAAGAGTCATATAATTAATATTTGTGTAGTATACATACCACACACAATAATGTGTGGCGAATAAAGAATGTTTCCCATAGAAATAAATTGTTAGAGGAGATTCCCTTACATTGTGTCTTGACTCTCTTCATTCATGTAATAACTGACATTATAATAAATATAAAATAATTAAAAATATTTTACACAACCATAATATTATATCTAATTCCATACATGGTTTGATTATGAAATTTTATTACCTTCTTGTTAACAATTCTATGTTATCGTCAGGCTTTTTGTAATATTTTCTTTGTATTTTATTGGTGTCATAATTTTTTATATCATTGGTCCTTATACTTCTATCATAATTTATAGAATATAAAAAATCTCCTAAATATAATTAATATTTAATAAATTTATATATTAATAATGTTTAAAATATAGTAGTGTGAAATGGAATATGCCATTCATGGAGACTGTGGGTCGTATGTAAGCATAAATGATGATTTTATTTTATTTATGTATTGAAGGAATTAATGAAAAATAAATTCCTGTATATGTATATATGTGTATTATATCATTAAATTAGAATAAATTTTTAATATAAATAATATAGGTTCACAAAATATATATTTAATACATTTAATGTACCGTGTGAAATATTTACATATATTTTAGGGGGAGGTTTTCCACACTTCCTCAAAGGAAATTGTTGAATTTAAACAATATGAAAATCATAACAGAATATTATAAATAAAAATTTCATAATCATAAATAAATTTATAATATAGTATATATCACATGTATCATATAAAAATAAATTTTCGGTCATAATTTCTACCAAGATAGATGGTAAAGGAAAAATGAACAATCATTATTTTGCGAGAAAGTAGTTCACCGTACATGTAAATAGTATGATTTTTACCCATTAGATTGATGTGTGTTTAAGTGTAAGTATAACCATAATAGTACCAACATAATATTATATTTAGGATAATATTTTTGTTATACATTCATGGAATAATAATATTTTATGGAGTGGATAATGGAAATAAAAGAAAGGATCTTCAGGGGGTGTTACCTCTAATTCAGGTATGTCCTTTTGGTTTTCCCTAAAGGTATTATTTGGAAGTCTATATTCTAGAAGGCATGATTTAGGTAATATGTTATGTATTTTTTTGAGTTTATTGGTTAGTTTTTTTAGATCCACCTCTGATTAATAGGTATTAAGAAGAGCGACAGGTGGTGGCCTTTTATAGGTAAGGGCAAGGACACACATGGAATTTTATAAAGAGTTAGGTGTAACCATGATTTTACCTAATCAGTGTGACAAAAAAACAAAAGAACTCAGCAATGGAAGTTTTATGGATGAAATATGGCTATTAAATCATTTTTTGGACTAGTTTATAGCTCATTTGGTCCCTTAGGTTTATGATTACTTCCCATTATAAGAATAATTTCACATTGATCGTCGTAAATTATTTTAATTATTATCACAAATATTTTTGGTCAATGTATAATTTTAAAGAATTATAAATTATAAATAATTATTATTGAAAATATTTAATCGGTATTTTGAAATTATAACAATTGAAGTTGTATAAATTAATTTAAATTTAATCTCAGTGATGGGATGACACTACATGTTTTTAAATTAAAAACATCATAAATATTGATAATTTTTTATACCCAATTTACAATTCAAAATAATTATAATAAACTAGATTGGATAAATCGATAAAAATATGATCTAATTAAATATATAAATAAACTAAAAATATAATTTATCTTTATAAATAAATTATATTAAAATTTAGTTTTGAACAAGAAATTCAGTATTTTAAAACATTCATTAAAAATTAAACGTTACAGATAAATTCCAAAAATGTATCCTAACATAGTTTTTATTTTTCTATTTTAAATATAATGTTTATTTTTTCTTATGAAATATATAAATGATCTATATAATGGATTTATAATTGGTTCTCCATAAAAATGTGTTAAAACTACATTTATAAATATATATGTTTTAACCATAAAAATTGGATGGTTCTTATCTGAATCCTATAAAATATTTTGGATGAATACCAGAAACGTGTAATTGAATAATATATATATATATATATATCACATTAATATCACTCCCTAATTCTAATTGATTTAATTTATTTGTTAAAATAGTTTTGTGGGTATAATTAAATTCCAATTTATATTCAATCAATTTTCGTATTCATTTTCAATTAATATGTAGACAATGAATTAAATTTATATTTATTTAAAACATATAGTTTCAAAATAAAATTATCCAATTTCAAAAATTATAATTTAATAACTAGGATATATTAAATAATATATCATTATATTTTAAAACTCGGTCTTGCGTGTTACAGAAGAAATCAAGGAAAGTCATTGTTTCTTGTAACATAAGAGAACCTGTTTCTTCTGTGTAAAAAGATAAAAAATAATATTTTTTATTTGGTGAATGAATAACTTTTTTTATCATATTACAAAATAAAAACATAGTGATTTAATAAAATAAAATAAATTTAATGTTTTGTAAAATTAAAAATATTAAAATTATTAAATTAATTCAGAAAAAATAATTTAAAAAATCTCAGGGTGTTACATTCTAAAATGATTAAAATTTAATTCACCCTATTAATTAATCTGGGTTCTAATACAAGAATGATGCTTTCATAAAAACCCACTACATGAATACAAACACTAAAATATCCATTAAAAAAGGATAATAGGACTTGTGATAGTTATGCAATGTCACTCATAACTAGATTCCCATAAACAATAACATATGAAAAAAGTGAAAACATGGAAATGGAATAATAGAATAAATATTCGAAGGTAGTGATTGAGGTCATTAATTAAAAACAAGTAAAATATAATTATAGATTTGAATTAATAAAATTCATAAAACTATTATGATTTAAAGGACCATTATTTCAACAATATTTAAGGTATTAGGATAATATTTTATTTCTAGATAATTTTCAAAATGATAACGAGTTTTCATTAATAGATATTCTTGAATGATTTCAGTAAAATACCACCCCTCATTATTCCATGATCCATTTCACATCTTTATTATACAAATTATGGTTACTTTATTTATTCCTTAAATCACTAAATGATAATGAGATCAATGATATACCATCCCACCTGTCATTAGTTGTCATCTATATAATGTTTATAGAACATGTTATCCAATATGAATAATTACTCATGTGGTGAGATAATACAATAATCTCACAACCTTCACCTAATGTGTAACATTATATTTCTATAAATGGTATACTTTGACCCTTCCGTAAGATGATTTTCCAAATCATTAGATATAATTTAATTATATTATCTCAACAATGACACCCTATATATCACAAAGTTTCTATTGGTTGTCATAATCTAAACATGTAAAAACTATCATTGTATATTCTATTGTAATATAGTATTTAACTATATAAATATAAATACTTATGGAAAACATGCATGAATCCTAATTACTAAGGATACTGAATATATTCCATAAATACAAGTATTTTTAATAATCATACATGATGACATAGACCACTTTTTTTTATAAAATTAGCAATCTTATCCTGGTAATCAGTGCCATTTAATTTACATTATTCAAATAAATTACCATATAATACAATTTAAACACACATTTATCAACATCTTTATCCATTTAGTAGTTAACTTACCATAATTAAAATATAAATTGTCTTATGTCTTCATCATCATTGTAGACATCCTTTTCAATACATAAGGGAAAATTATACTACATACTTATATATTTTATGAATCATATAAAATAATCTTGTAATTGGAAAACATAAATACTTCATTCATCGATAATCATTCATTATTCAGTAATTAGGGGCTCATCGACTTATTAGTTAATACCTATTTTGTAGAATTTGAAATATAAATCATGTCATAATGTTCCTCAACCTCAACCTGATCATGGATCTTTTGTTTAATGAAAACAAAACTAGGAGAACATCACATACCTTCACCATGCTGTTTTCTCTCACTTTATAATCAAAATTACAACCAAAAGACATACCTACATTCTAATTCTCATTATGAGATTTCTAATTGGTAAATAAATTTTCACAACAACCATACATTACACATATGAAAATTTCAATGTTTACTATGTTCCTTCTTGTTCTCAATATTGACTAAATCCATAAAGCACCAAGTGAGAAACACATACCACAGAATAAAACCATATAATCATAAAACATTACTTATATGATGCCTAAATAATGAAACCATTATTAAATTATGACAAGTATCGTTTATCCAAGGATATGAATTTCCTACATCTATTTTAATCTATCATGGCATTTCATAAAGAGGTAGTGAATTTCCAAAGCATATCCCCCATGAGTGTCAATCCTAGTGTGTAGAAAGGTCCATTGACATATACCAAATTACCCTGAGTTAGTATTTGATAATATTGTTAGAATATTTAGACAATGGTACATATGTTTTAGAAAAACATCAACATGTTGTATCAAGATAGTTATATTTTTCTAGGATTTACCAAAACACAATGAAATTTTTATATAATATTCTATATCCTTAAACATATCCCAAGACATGTCTTTAGGGTTCTCAATATGTTTTTCTCATCCTAAAATACTAGTTTATCTAAATATTCAATATAATACAAACTATTGTGATGCAGTCTTAACATACAAAGACATTCTATAACTTTTTATGAATACATAATACATTACAAAAATAGAGTCCCAGAGACACTATTAATTTAGTGCATTTGAAAATATAGAAAAATAATCATTGATAAATGACTGAGCTAAATTATCTCCCTCTATGTTTATAATGACTATAACACATATTAGACATATCATATTCTATACATATCATTTTATCATATGGAAGGAAACATAGATAGGGGTGAGATCATATTCTCATAAAGGGTAAACAATAGTGAAAATGTAAGCATAAAAATTAGTATTTGGGGTAAGAGAATGTGATTAGAACAATATAAGATAACATCCTTAATTTCAAAGATCATACAAATGACTTATGTCATAAACATTTGTAGTTCATAATACATTAATCATAATGAAATGATGATCATAATATATTAAAGAAAAACTAAGGAATAGGACACATAATTTTTTTCATACATATAAGAATAGAAAATCTTATCATAAGGATACATATCAATAGGATTATAGCAAGTTTTTATTAAGCTAAAATAAATTTAACTTCTTTTTTCAGGCTTGATCTATAACCCATGTAGCTGCTTACTTTCAGCATTAGGCTAAAACCCGTGTACCATCTTTTTTTTGGGCTTGGGATACAACTAGTGTACCATATTACATTTAGGCTTTGGATACAACCCATGTACCTTCACATATTTGGCATCAGCTACAACCCATATATGGTATTAGATTCACTCATGGGATACAACCCATGTAACTTCTTATTATTGAGAATGGTGTGCCACCAGTGTACCCTCTTACATTTAAGCGTGGGTTGCAATCATTATAACTTTTTATTTTTTGGCTTTTGGTATAACTCATGCACCCTCTTACATTAAGGATTGGGTTACAAAACAAGTACCTTTAATCTTTTGGGATTGTGTTAGAAAACCATGTATCATTTTAACTCATATACAAGTTATCCTTACCCAATACATTTCATGGACTTACAAGTCCCACCCTTAACAAAATTAAATAATACATTCATGCACCATAATATAACAAAACATTAATCATATCAGGACCCAAGAAATGATATGGGTGTTATAAATATCAAATCATAACCCATGAAATGAATTATATATGACTAAAATTGTATCACATCATAACCTAAAGTAAATAGATAGGTTTCTTAACCATTTCATTAATGCATTAACAATGAAAATAAATTGATTGAAAAGGAGTATAACCCATGGACGTGTAATGATTGTTATAATTATCAATCCATCAAAACATAAACCATTGAATAAATAATATTAATGGAATCTTTAAATCATTCTCTAAAGGGAATTAACAACATCTATAGATGTTATCTTAAAAGGATAATAATTTTGAAACATTTATTGATGAAATATCCTTTCTTCATTGGAATCGACTCCTTAAAACATAGTATTTTTAGAAAAAAATTATTTTATATAAAAAACCTTTAAAACATTAATGGAATTCTTGAAATTATTTTGAGGACAATTTCCCTTGGAAACATATAAAAAAATTGAAGGCATTTTGAAAACATTTTGCATTGAAATATTTTAATATAATATTCAAAACATTTAAAAAAAATTCTGTGAAAACATTTTTAAAACAATCAATGAAATATTAAAAATGTTTTGAAAACCATTTCATGGAATATACATATACAACATGGATATGTGTATTGAAGGAAGACATAGTTTTGACAAAATACCGAGTTAAATCTAGACTATCAAAAAACATTATTACTTATTCATCTTATGTTGAAAAGAGTACAAACATGCACTTTTAATTAGATATAACATGAGTAATCATAAGGTAATTAAACTAGTTGGATTTTTTGAGAAATGTATCATAATATTTCATCAATTAGAGGACAATAATTAGAAATATTAATAAATAATGAGATTGTAGCTATAAAATGTTACCAATATTGTAACTATTAATCATAGAAAAAGATAACAATAACATTAATTGATTATTAAAATTTAATTAAAATAATTAAAATCATGATATAAAATTTAAAAGGTAAAAATTACACCTCGTTGAAAAATATAGGTGCATAACACAACATGACTCTCAAATAAGGAAAATTAAGAAAAAACTACCTTACTTATTTGGTAAATTTTTGAAAAATAGTCTATTTGAAAGAATTAAAATAAAATGGATATTTAAATAAAAAAAGGTTATTTATAATATTCATAAAATATATTATAGTAAAATATACTCTCCAAACAAAAAATAATGTGTGGTGAATAAAACATGTATCACTCATTAATAAAATGTAGGATGAAATTACCATACCTCATATCCTCAATCTATAAATTCTCATAAGGTACTTCTATATAATTAACATAAGATAATTCTACATATCTTATAGTAACATAATAATATAACAAATTCAATATATGGTTTAATTAGGACTTTATATCACCCATTTGTTAATAATTCTATGATAAGGTTACGTTTCAGGTTATATTTACAATGATTTTCACATGTGTTTTAATTTGTTATATCCTGGGTCTTTATACATATATCATGAGTTACAGAATGTGAAACACAGTATATATATATATATATATAATTTTCATTATATGGGTATTATAAAAATCAATAAAATATATATGTACGACATGGAATACATAGTTCATAGAGATGATATATCGTAAATACCCATGAATGCTGATTCTGTTTTATTGATATGTTGAATGAATTAATGTAAAAGAAAAATTTGTATATTTATAAAACTATATATAATATTTAATGTCTAATTATTATTTCATATATATCATATATCTTCACTAAAAAATATCCACAATATAGTCCATGTAGTTTTTTTATTATTCAAATCACTTTGAGGTGGTGGTAGTCCACAATTCATCAAAGGAAATTATAATATTTACACAAGATGGATATCATAATGGTACTATCTGAATTAATATTACATAAGACTAAATACAATATAAATATAATCTATATCACATATAAATATATTCATTATCATAATTTCCCCCATGGGAGGTGGTAAAGAAAAAATGAAGAATCTTCGTTTCTTGAGGCAGTAGATCGCTGTTCAGGTAAACATTATGTTCCTTACAAAAATAGATGGATGTCTGTGTAAGAGTAGGTAGAAACATTATAAAAAAACATACTAGATTAATTATAATATATATTTGATATTAATGTATATCTGATGAAGTTTTAATGAGTGGAGAATGTCAATTAATGAAAGTAGCTTGAGAGATGGGGTTACCACATAATCTGGTAACTCTTTTTGGATTGCAGTAATGAGATTCCTTAGAAGTATTTATTTAAAAATGGATGATTTAGGGGTAAATCAAGGGATATTTTTTATGGTATTGGAATAATTTTGGCCAATCATATGTGGTTTGAGTGGTATGATGAAGATAGAAAAGTATTGGCATTTTATAGGTAAGGAAAATGAGCCACTTTATATTTTCTAAAATAAGATAGGTGCATAAATGTATTTAAATAAAAATACTAAAAAAATATTATTTATTTATTATGTACAATATATGTCCATAAAATAGGTTTTTACAATTCGATACGTCATTTGGGTCGTTTTGATTATGGTTAATTGCCTTGATACGAATAATGTGAATTTAACCGTTATAAATAATTTTAATTACATTTACTAAAATTTTTGGTCAAAAAATATGGTTACCTTACAAAAAATTAAAAATTATTATGATTAAAAATATGTAATCCATTTTTCTAAATTAAAATACCTGAATTGGAAAACATAATTTAAATTCAATATCATTGATGGGACGACACTGTAGGCTTTTCATGTAAATGCATTCAAAAGTTTACTATGTTATTATACCCAATTTAAATTTAAAATTGATAATAATAAATTAAATTGGACTAATTGATAAAACTATGGTAAAATTATACATTTTAATAAATTTTAAATATAATTCATCCTTATAAATAAATTATATGAAAAACAAGTTTTGAATTTAAATTCAGTATTTTTACAATTCATTAAAAATAAAACCACATAGAAATATACAAAAAATTTATCATAAATTAATTCATATGTGTTGATTTAAAATTTCTAGTTTATTTTTAAACATTATTTCAGTAAATTTTCCATATACTGGATTTTTAATGGTCTCTCCGTCAAAAGGTAGTAAAACAACCTTTATAAAAATATATATTTTTAAGCATAAAATTGTTGTTGTTATTATATTGATCCAATAAAATATATTGGATGAATATCAAGAATATTTTATTTACTATCTAATGGGAAAGTGTTGATTTTATTGAATAATCCATGAAAAATTTTAAATTTCTATGGGCATAAGATAACAGTTTGGGTGGAAAGAATTGTCTTTGTCACCATATACATTAAAATAAGACATTCTTTTGTATTTATATAAATAACAATAAAACATTCTATAAAATATTAATTTTTAAATAAATTGAATGAATGAAATTAAAAAATTAATATTACTTTTTAAATCACTTATATTTAAATATCTACAAACTTATTTTTTTAATTTTGATACATAAGGAAAATATACTTTTATGGGAAATATTAGAAGTATATGCTTTATTGAATGTCCCCTTCCATCCGCTCGACTCATCACATATGTGTTTTATACATCAAAAATAATATTATTCTATGTATTTAAATTCAAAATTAAAAAATTAAGTTTATTATTCCCTTTATTTTTACTCTTAAAATAATTTATCTAATTATTTAATTAATTATATTCAATTCAAAATTTTTTATGATATTTTTTAATAAGTCCAAAATGGATTCGATGATATGAATATGATCAATGGGTTAATTATTCCATTATATCCAAAATAATAATAATATAATTATGTTTTTTTAAATAATTTATAATTTATTATTAATTCAATAATAATTTTCACAAAAAATAAAATATGTTATAGTCATGAAGATAGAATGATGTACGTACGAATGAGTTATGTTTCCTTTTCAAGTGAATGATATGTAAAAAAGGTATGTATGATATTAAATATCCATAATTATTACCATCTTATAAAAAAAAATTTAATTAATTGTAATTATATATATCATCAATGTGATTTGGTGATCAAAAATATATCACATCACTTCTTAGAGGTTTTTGTCCACACGTACAAACAAATGATGATATCATTTTTCAGTAATATGAAATTTAGTGATGTAAATTATTTATTATCTTTCAATGGTGATAAATATTTAATTAATATCAGACACACATATATTTATATACATTATATCCATCATAATAAACATCCTCTATATATTGTGATGGAAAAATAATTATGTTGATGGGTGACGTGGTAGCCCACCATAGCCTTGAATGATGAATTCCATTCCCATTTGATGGAAGATGAGTTAGATATAATTTGTTAAATTATATAAAAAATCATTATGTTTATTATTAAATTGATATTACATAATAAGGGTTAGGGACTAATTTTATAGGTGTAATAAAAAATTAATAAACATAGTGTTGAAAACTAACCCTCTTATTAGGAAATATCATTTTCTTAACACCTTAAGACCACTAAGGTTGCTATTATACATAACCAAATAACTGAATAACAAGGGGTCATAGAAATCTATTTTTAATGAATTTTTTTAATCTCAATAGGTTTTTAATTATGATGTAAATTGAAGAAGATATTTTTTTATAAGGGAGTGGTGGGTCAAAATTTGAATTTTACAAAAAAATTAAATAATATAAATCAATATTCAATAAGAAATGGTTCCAAATATATTTATATTGATTATAGGATTATTATATGTATAAATACTATAATATAATTAAAATATGAATTTATTAACTTTTCATTTACCCTATCCATTTAGGTTTTAACCTTCATTAATCATTTTATCAATTAAAACAATATTGTATCATTTAGTTTTTTATGATTTATAATGTTTATATAAAATAAAAAATACACATAAATGGATCATTGTTGATGAAAACATACAATATAAAATTATTTTTTCTAAATCTTTATTTTTTAGGAATTTTATGTTAGTTAATAAAATATTTTTTCAATAAAATATTAGCAATAACCATTTTCAAACTATTCAATTACATTTATTATTTATAACATCAAGAAAAAAATTTGATTATAATATAATAAATTCCCAAATTCACAACATTATATACTTATTGAAAAAAATTTAGGTCACCTTTTGTTTTTAAAATATAACTAAATTTAGTATTCTAAATAGATTTTATTTTATTTTTTCATTATTTATATAATTACTACCTCAATATACTTTATGAATTTATGGTAGTTATTTCTCCTCAAAAAATTAAAAATATATTATATTGATGAATAAATATCATATATGATTAATAATAATATTTATAAACATTCATATCCTCTTGTTATCCCGTTGTTTAATGATTTATATTTATTAAATACTAAATTTAATTTTTTCAATTATCTTTAAATAAAATAATAATAACATTATATTCACATAAAAATAATGAAAAGGGACATATAACTGAATAATTGATGATAATGGAAGAAACTGAATCTTAATTTAAATTTATTTATTGTTTTGGTGACATTTAATTGTCCCTATCAATTTATCTTCATCTTGAATTACTTGATTTCCTTTTACCAAGGTAAAAAATGAAAAAGTTACTATTTATATTTAAAAAATAGAAAGGTACTTATTTATTCAAATAGGTCCCATTGAATCCAAATATGGAATAAATTTTTAAAAATTCAAAATAGATATGTTTTGAAGTTTAAGTTAATTTTATTCCATAAAAACATAATGTATAACAGGTTTTCAGATAAATAAGATTTTTAAATTTTAATTTTTTAATATTAAATCCAAACCAATATTAATTTAATAATTAATTATAAAATTTTAATTTTTTATTTAATTCTTTTTTCAAACTAATGAAAAATAATTTTTTTATAAAAATTATAATAGAAAATATAGTTTTCAATATAAATCATTATTTTCACTATTCATTGAAAATTTATTATTTTCAAACAATTATAATAAATTCAACAAAAAATAATTTGGATATCATGATTTCATAAATAATGTACATATATTGAAATTATCATTATTTAACATGTATATCATTATTTTAATTAATTCCAACTAAATCGAGAAACCCCATTTTTTTTTAAATAATTTGGTTTTCGTTCTCAATAAAAAATTACTTAATATTCTCACAAATAATTTTACTATTTGATATTAAACAAATGAATATATAAATTTTTTTGTATAAAAAATTAATGTGATTTTTAATTGTTGTCTGTTTTGGGTATTTCATCCAAAAATTTTCATTCACTTATTAAACAAGTGGGGATACGTTTTCCATATAGAATTTTTAGAATTCCATGGTAATTCATCAACTATATTGTTTTTACAAATATTCATAAACTAATTAATTATATAAATATAATATAATTTATCATTATTATCAATATTATGAATATGATGTTCCATATAATAAATGTTCTATTCCAATGGAGATATATCAAATATTTAAAGTTGAGATAAATCTGGAACAACATTTCATAACATCGAAACATGAATAAACAATCTATATATTGAATAAGATCATAATAAAGGACACTCATTAAGTTTCATATATGAATGTATCTTTAATTCCATATGGTATAATGATATTTTGACATAACATCCCATTCTTACTGAAACACATAACACTTTTCTATAGAGGTACTTGATTAAAAATTCATTACCAAACTCCATGAAATGATATTTTCTCTAGTTATCCAAAAAAATTTACTTCCATATATGAGATTTCATTATATGTTTAAGAATTTCCTACAATGTTTAACAATATATTCTTCAATTTCTTGTACTATAAACATATTTTCACCTTCATCATCCCAAAATATTTTAGTTTGATATCTCTTCCCATATGAACACTCAAAACGAAGCATATTTATATTAGAATCAAACAATATTTATATGTAAAATCAACTCAACAATTATACTAATAAATAAATTACATGTAATCAATTGATAAAGTACAAGTCATGCATTAAAATGTTATAATAATATCTTTATACTATCCAATAAATTGTGGATTAAAATATATGTATAAATTTATTTCAATAACAAATTATTTCTGAAGTACTTTCAAAAAATTTTATGTGAACATTGTATCATGGTTCAAAACAATTGTGAGAAGAAATCCATTAAAATTTCTTATCTCATTATGATAAAATAGATAATTTTGATCTAAATTAAATTATCTATAATGTAATGGAAATTTTTAATTTTATTTAACCATTCAATAATAACACAAATAAAAACATTACCTTTAGTAGTTTTTTTCAATTCGTACATAAAATCCAAATATGTATTTTCCAATATCCACTTGAATACAAGTATATGATAAAGCATCCCATCGATAAATTATCTATCTATATTAACCTATTGAAATTTCAAACATTTAACAGTTATATCAGCGATATATTTTTTAATTCAATCAAACAATTAATACTCTCAATGTTATCTGTACATCTTTGCATGACTAGGATAAATGAAAAATGTGGTATTGTTAGTTGCATTAAATAGTTCTAGATTCTATTGGCAATAATGGGGAACACCTAATCTATTTCCAAATAAAAAAAAACTATCTTTATAAAACATTTTTTTTCAGGAACATTGTCTTATTAACTATATATAACTTTTCATATAACTAATCATATTTTTTCTATTCGTAAATAATTCTTTCTGATTGATACTATAGTACAAACCCCTAAAATAAAACATAGTATCTTCCAACATCCACATATTCTAGGATAACATTGATAAATTAATTTACCAAATGTCTTGGTTCTAAAAATATCATGTGTAATAAATCATTGTAATTCCTACTGAATAATTTAGAAACACTGCATTTCTTGGATGAAAATAATATTTTTAGCCCCAAACCATTTTATATTCCAGCCCTCACAAATGTATTTTTTCAAATCTTTCTGGTTGAATATATATATAAATATATTTATTATAATAAAATATTTAATACTTACACCAGCACAAATTATTTATATAAATTATTAAATAAAAAAAGAGGTGATATATTTAAAGATCATCTACATGATAATTAATGTCAGGATTATTAACCTACTGTGATGCATAAGTGATTAACTGGTAATTATATATCAAGGCTCAACCTATAAGTAATAATAATGAAAAAATTTATATCAAAATAATAATAATTACTAGAGTGTAGGGACAAAATAATAGAATTCAATGATATTTTTTTTAATTACAAAATGTGGTCATCAAATTATTTTATCATAATGTATTGAAGTCATGTTTGTTTAACATAATAAGTGGAATAGTTAACCATGAATGGTTTTCAACAAACCCTTAATAATATACAATTTATATAAGAAAACTATAATTCCTAGTAACATCTCCTTGTCTTGGACATTAATTAACGACGTTAGTTTTAGCATGATCACTATTATACCATCTTTATTTTTTTTATGTATTATAGGAATGAAATATTTTGTTACCAAGAATGACATTTTAATGATTTTCTATATAAATTCAATTCCTATGGATTATAGAAAATAATTTTAATGTTTCCCAGGGTCTTAATAATTTTTTTATTAAATAAATATATCATCATCCCAAAAAACATAGACATATCAAAATATACATGGAATAATATATTTTTTTGATTTATAGAAAAAGATTGGGAATTTTTCATCCCAAATAAAATTTTAAAAAATTCATAATGAACAAATGTTTTTTGAAACACTTCATAAATAATGTCATCTTCCATCATGTTTAGTTCATAATACCATGATCTTAGGTAAAACCACATGAAATACAATGATTCTTTGTTTAGATCCAAAAAATCATTGATATATAGAAATATATACTTATACATTTCAACATGTTTATTAAAATATCTATAATAAATGTAATGTCTCATGTTTCCTTAAATATGTTTAATAAATTATAAAAGATCTCCATGTTTTAAAGATCTAGGAAAATGAGTCCATTAACAATGTCACACCCCGACCCGATGCTTTATTTCATTTTATTAATTTGGGTGTCATTTTTTACTGTGTTTTGAACCGGTTTTAAATTAAAAGAAAATCTCATTTTTATACGAACGTGCGAGCGTAGGCGCGCCGTACACAACCCCTAATTTTTGTTATGGGATTTTTTATTATCGAATGTGTTTTCTTTTGAGTCACGCAACCATTCGCGCGACCCCGCGCGTGAGACCATGCACGGTGTCCGCTCTCAGTTAATAATTTTATTATTATTATTTTAGTTAATATTTTAATTATTCTTAGAATATTATATTATTGACATATTTATATATTTGTTACTATTATTATTATTAGAGTTTATTAAAATTCTTATTTTGTTCATTATTATTTATAATTATTTTATTATTTTGTTTATTTTATTCTCTTTTCTTTTAGCCCCTTAGTTTATATGATATTCTATTATTTATTTTATTATTATTATTATTATTGTTATTATTATTATTGTTATTATTGTTATTATTTTTTTCTTTTTGTTTTATTTTATTATTATTTTTTTAACCCTAACTTCCTCTCCCCTTTTCCATGTCGCGCTACCCCTTCCCCCCAGCACTGAAACCTAAACCCCCTCCTCCCTTCTAACGGCCCGCGACGCCACCCCCCGCCAGCAAGCCCTCTGACGCGCCTCACCGCCACCCTCACCGCCCCTCCCCCCTGTCCGGCCCTCCCCATCGTGCCGTCGCTATAACGTCCCATACATTACATACATTGTTATTACGTCAGAATTGAAGCACACTTATTACAACATATAACAAAACCAAGAAAGGACCGTATAGATATAGTGTCTTTAGATAATGGTAAACATAAACAACTGGTTCATAAAGCATCTACGTTGCCTCCCATTTATTTCAAAATATCTAGAGTCCCTTTTTGGCATATTCTACTTAATAACCTTCTTCCTGGCCTAGGGAAATGAAACATACAAAAGGGTGAACTCAAATGCTCAGTAAGGGTAGACAAAAGAAATATCAATCACATCATATAAATAAGAACATAAATTTTGGAAATCTTATCCTGCAAAAGAGATCATAATATCATAACATGGGATAAATCATAGAAGTGAAATGTAATCCCAATAATCATAACATAAAAAATTAAACTTTGTGGAATACACACATAATCATAGAGAATCATTTCTTATTAGTCAAGACTCATTACCAAGACTATCTTAGTAGACAAAGTCCATTTCTGAACCGAGTTACCGTCATTTCAGTCCTCCTTCACTGAACCGGTATAACCTACCGTTCCAGCCATGTCTATCTCATGAGATATAAAATATATAACCAATGCATTGGAGGGAGATATAGGTCCCACCCATCTCATAATGATACCATTATTATGTGTGCCACAAAATATTAAATCATACATCATTGCATAACCCATGTAATTAAAATAGGAATCTTATACATCATGACATCATAAAACAATTCATATAAGATAAAAGAATTCATAAAAATATTTCCATCACAACATAATCAAGTAACTCTAATAATAGGGATATAAATAGAACCCTATATTATCTTATATGGAAAATAATTTTGATAAAACACTTGAACTCCATTCTGGAAGAAAATACCCTTTCTACTTCAAAAACATTTTCCTTTCATAACATGTCATAAAATTTTAAACTAAAAGAAGTTGATTAAAAATAAACATGAAAACTTGTAAAGGATGCTACTTGGAAAAAATGTTTTAAAAATCCATTCATTCCGTATAAGTTAAAAAAAACATTCTTCGTACTTTTGTCGGAAAAGTCAAAAAGTACCTCGTACGAAAAATGACAAAAGATTCCATTCATATCCTTTACTAAAAACTCACCAAAAGAAAAAAATTGGATTTAAAAAATTGTAGATGGATGGAAATAATATTACATACTGAGGAATCATGGATGTGGATGATAAAATACACCTCAGTAAATGCCAAAGTATAAACAATCTCGGATAAAAATGAGATTGTGATATTTCCCTTACCTTAGGTCTGACTTGCTTTGTAAGTGTCCGAAACTCCAGTATAATGATTTAAATAATGTTATTGACTTATTCCAGAATCATACTTATTTTTATGATATCATATATGGTCATATTCTTACCTTCTTAGTAGTAATATTTCATTGCTACTTGTTATTCGTGTGTTTATAACTTTTTGTTCTTATGCGTGTTTTGTCAAATGAATTCTTATTATTTTCATTAGGTTATAGATACCTCATTTCCAGAATTTTATTACTGTAATAAATATCATATTCATTCATTCAATTCATTTATATAATCATTATGAAATGAATATCATGTAGAACGAGTCGCATCACATCGTGGAGACGGTATTCCGTACATACACACGAGTGATGATATCGTTCCTATGATCATGGAATTGTATTGGAGTGTATGTATACTATTTCAGAATCAATATCACTTTATTATAGTCATATATAGTCATTATTTACACCTTTATACCCATCTGAGTAAGGTGGTGGTGGAAAATAGATTACACCACGGCGTGTAGACGGTATTCCGTACGTACGCACGCACGGTGATTTCATTTTCCTTAGGATGGATTGATGGTTAAATAGGGTTGTTTCATAATTATAATAAAATATCAGTATATGAGTGATACTTATGTTATTACTTCTTAATGAAAAAACTAAAGAAGAAGAAGTTTAAGAAGAAAGAAATTGGAAAGGATCGGTAATGGATATTACCTCTTCTTTGAAGTGATTCTTTGAGACCTCCTTTTAGGGCACTAAAATTGGTCTTTGAAGAAGACCAGGACCTCTAGGATGTATCTAGGGAAGTGGAGTGGAGAAAATTTCAGGGGTTTTCCGATCTTGAAGGCTCAATGTGGTGTGAGGAATTGAGGGAGGATGTGCCTTTTATAAGGGAGGAGAGGGGCACCTTTGGAATAACTAAAAATATTATTTTATTATAAAGTCATGTTCGGTTTTAAATAGCTCCAAATTGATTAATTTCGAGGCTAAGGTGGGGATGGGTCGAAATAATCTCATCAAATACAATTTAGACAAGTTTAGGTTCCTATTTTAACCTTATCATTTAGATTTAGCATTAAGTAAATAATTTTACTTTTACCGTGTCTTCTTGTGTTCTTATACTATAAGGTTAATAAACATACTATATCAGGCTAAACGAACCCCAAGTTGTTTATTATTAATATATATAACCTTATCTAAGTCTTTTGGCCGAACCATAGATTTTTAGGAATAAAATAACAATTAATAATATAATATTAGTTTTAAAAACTATTTTATGTCAATTTTGACATTATTAAGTAATTTATTTTTCTGAAAATCATAACACAATGATAAGTTCTAAAAAAAAGTTAATTAAATCAATACTAACATGTCATATTAACCTATAAAATTAGTGTAATTCATAAAAAGTCTCAAATTATATTTATTTGGGTATTTATAACATCAATTATGTCAATATTTCATTAATAAGATAATTACTGCATCATTGTTGTGTCATAAATAAATTAAATTATTTAATGTCTAAAATTTACAAATAAAATACCATTATGTAGGAAATATTTTTATCTTTCTAATGAATATTTATAGTCGAATTTATCTTATGTATAACCCCATATTAAAAGTGATTTAGTTATTAATCTTTGATTTTAACTATTTCAACCCTTATTTAAATAAATTAATAATAAATGTCCTAATCAAATCCAAGTGGGCCTAAATGGTCATATTTTATTCCTAAGTTTGTTTTTGGTCGAATTACACGTGTCCAATAGAATTATGACATTTTTTAGGGTAATAATAATATCATTTTTACCCTTAATTACCCTATTTACTTTTAACCGTGGTAAAAAAAAGTAAAAAGTTACTATTCATGAAAAATTATTTTCATCTCATTGAACCACATTTTACTTACTGACATCAAGTGTGTCTCTTGGATTTTTGAAATTCCACTCACAGAAGCGGGAAAATTATGTTTTATGAAAAATTCAGTTTTTTAACAGCCACATAGTAGTTTCACTATTCA
This sequence comes from Viscum album, assembly GCA_963277665.1. Classification (NCBI taxonomy): domain Eukaryota; kingdom Viridiplantae; phylum Streptophyta; class Magnoliopsida; order Santalales; family Viscaceae; genus Viscum; species Viscum album. Next base: position 555,482,347 of record OY728146.1, read on the forward strand.
TCATAAATTGTATGTTTTCAGAAAAATACCAAAATTTCACCCTATGATATTTTTAATATTCCGAGTTCAAAAATGAAGTCCATTTTGAAAAATAAAATTTATAAAATTTCAAAAATTGGTTATTACTATTCATAACGGCTAGTTTTAATAATATTTTAATAGCATATCATTGTTTAGTGAAACTCCGTATTGCGTACGACGCAAGCTATCGAGGAAGGCCGCAGTTGCGTGTAAAGAAAACCAAGCTAGTGTTGTGTGTAGTGAAATATTCCTTTGATAATTTATATAACATAAAAACAAAATATTTCACATAAAAGTCTCGTGTGTTACATTCTACAACCCTTAAAATTAATTTCACCCTCAAAATTCGTCAATTTGTAACAAACAGATGAGGATAACTCTTCCTCAACATATCCTCAAGCTCCCATGTAGATTCTTCTAATTGGTGGTTCCTCCATAAAACATTCACCAATCGAGTGGTCTTGTTTCGTAGGACTTTTTCGCTACGATCCAGAATCTCTATTGGTTGTTCTTCATAAGAAAGATCTTGCTCCAGCGTTACAACTTCTGAGCTAAGTACATGTGAAGGATCAGGTATATATTTTCTCAGGAGAGATACATGGAACACATCGTGAACTTGAGAGAGATTCGGTGGAAGCGCCAATTGGTAAGCTACCTTCCCAACACGATCCAATATTTCGAAAAGACAGATATATCTAGGGCTTAACTTCCCCTTCTTTCCAAATCTCATGACTCTCTTCCAGGGAGATATCCATAATAACACTTTATCACCCACTTCAAACTCTAGGTCTTTTCTTCGGTTGTCGGCATAACTTTTCTGTCGACTCTGAGCTTCTCTTATGTGTTGTTGAATAGATCTGACCTTTTCTGCCATTTCATCAACGAGATCAGGTCCTAATAGCTTTCTTTCCCCAACTTCATCCCAGCAAGTTGGAGTCCTGCATTTCTTTCCATAGAGAGCTTCATAAGGAGCCATCTGAATACTGGAGTGAAAGCTATTATTATAAGAAAATTCCATCAAAGGTAGGTGTTGATCCCAACCACCTTTGAAATCCATAGAGCAAGCTCTCAACATATCTTCTAGAGTTTGAATTATTCTCTCAGACTGACCGTCTGTCTGAGGATGATAAGCAGTGCTAAAACTCAACTCTGTATCCAGAGTATGCAGAAGACTTCTCCAGAACATCAAGGTAAATCTCGGATCCCGATCAAATATAATAGAAAGTGGTACTCCATGCAATCTTACCACTTCCTCTACATATATCCTGGCAAGATGATCAAGATATAAATCCTCTCTAATAGCATTGAAGTGTGCAGACTTTGTAAGATAATCAACTATGACCCAGATAGCATTATTGCCTTTGGATGTTTTAGGAAGTCCTGTGACAAAGTCCATAGTGATGTTTTCCCATTTCCATTTGGGTATGGGTAATGGTTGTAACATCCCCTTAGACTTCTGCCTCTCATATTTAACTTGCTGCCAATCCAAGAATCAAGAGACATATTCAGCAACATCTCTTTTCATGCCATCCCACAAGAAGTACTCTTTCATGTCCCTATACATCTTCGTGCTTCCAGGATGAATAGAGAATGAAGAACTATGAGCCTCATCCAGCAGCTTCTTCTTTAATTCAGGGATGGGAGGAACAAAAACCCGATTCCTGAACTTTATTATCCCATCACAATCAAGGTTGAATTCAGGAACATTTCTCACCTTCTTTTGTAACTCGACATCTTCTTTATGTGCCTCTTTAATCTTCACATGTATAGATGGTTGAACATTCATTTGAAAAAGATACGATTTTTCCCCTTCCATTATAATTCCAAGATCCATTCTATGTAAATCCATAAATATTGGATCTTTTGTGATCCTCATCATGGATAAACTGGCATGGTCTTGTCGACTTAATGCATCTGCCACCTTGTTTGCTTTCCCAGGGTGGTAATGGATTGAGAAGTCATAATCCTTAATCATCTTCAACCATATTCTTTGGAACATATTCAGCTCCTTTTATGTGAAAATATACTTTAAACATTTATGATCAGTATAAATATCACACCTTTCACCATTAAGGTAATGCCTCCAAATCTTTAATGCAAAGATTACCGCTGCTAACTCCAAATCATGAGTTGGGTAATTTTGATCATGTATTTTCAACTGTCGTGAGGAATAAGCTATCACCATATCATTTTTCATAAGAACACACCCCAATCCCTTCTTGGATGCATCACTGTAGATCACAAACCATTCTCCACTAAAAGGCATTGTGAGCACAGGTGCACTGGATAACCTTCATTTCAACTCCTTGAAATTCTATTCACATCCCTCCGTCCATACAATCAAAACTCCATTCCGAGTCAACTTGATGAGTGGATTAGATTGTCGTGAAAAATCTTTCACAAAACATCGATAATATCCTGCCAAACCAATAAAACTTCAGATCTCAGTTACTATTTTTGGTCTCGACCATCTTTCGATAACCTCTGTTTTTGCTGGATCCACAAGTATCCCCTCTTTTGAGATTATGTGACCCAAAAAATGCAATTTTTTGAAGCCAAAATTCACAGTTAGTAAATTTGGCATAAATCTTCTCCTTTCTCAGGGTCTTCAATATAATTTTCAAGTGATCTTCATGTTCTTCCTTGCTCTTTGAATAGACAAGAATATCGTCTATAAAGACTACCACAAACTGATCAAGATAGTATCTAAAGTCTCTATTCATCAGATCCATGAAGATAGCAGGGGAATTTGTAAGACCAAATGGCATCACTATAAATTCATAGTGTCCATACCTTGTACGAAAAGCCATCTATGGTATATCCTCCCTTTTAACCCTTAATTGACGATACCCTGAACTAAGGTCAATCTTGGAAAAGTATTGAGCTCGTCGTAGTTGGTCAAATAGGTCATCAATGCACGGGAGAGGATATTTGTTCTTGATAGTGATCTTGTTATGTTCTCGATAATCAATGCAAAGTCTCATTGATCCATCTATCTTATTAACAAACAGAACAAGTTCTCCCTAAGGTGATGTACTAGGGAGTATAAACCCCTTATCAAGATTCTCTTGGAGTTACTTCTTCAATTCCTACAACTCAATTGGGGCCATTATATAAGGTGTCTTTGAAATAGGCAAAGCACCCGGTACGAGTTCTATTGAAAACTCAGCTTCACGATTCAGTGGAAGACCCAGTAATTCCTCCGGAAAGATATCACCAAACTCCCGTACAATGGGAATATTCATAAATGTGAGTTTCTCTCCAACCATTTGAGACAAATACCCTTCATTTACTGGAATCAAGACCCATAATATAGAAGGAATTTCCACTGGAAGGTTTTTTTCATCCTTGCATCGATAGACGATCATAGATTGATCTAGAATATGAAATGTGACATCCCTTCTTGGGAAATTGATATGAGCTCCATGTAGAGAAATCCAATCCATGCCATGAATCACATCAAATTCTACTATAGGAAGAATAACAAGATTTTCAGGAAGCACATTCCCACAAACTTCAATCGGAGAAGAATTATAAACTTTTGATGCTACTGTTGTGCCATTAGGGGTTGTCACAGCTAACTGAACATCAAACTGTTGAGGTAATAAGGTGATATCCTTAGAAAAGATTTTCAGATATAAAAGAGTGGGTGGATCCAAAATCAAATAAAACATTTGATACTTTAGAGTGGATGGTAAGTGTACCTTTCACCACATCGTTATCGTACTCCACATCGCTGATAGAAATTGCATGTGACTTTCCTTTGTCTTTAGCCTTAAGAGTTTGTTGACGTCGACCATCATCATCAACCTTTGAATTTGGGCATTTATTGGCATAATTCCCCATATCCTTGCACTTGAAACATTGAAGTGTAGTAGGTTCATTCTGTGTATCCCTTCCTTTTATTGCATCATTAGACAACTTTTTCCCATCATCGAGACATTCAAATGCCTGATGACCTTCCTTTCCACATTTGAAACATTTACATGTCCCTTTAAGACAACTCCATCCATGTTTCTTTCCACACTTTGTGAATAAGGGAAATCTCATCTTCTTTTCAGTGTGTTCTTTAGATTTTCCTTTGAATTCCATTTTCCTCTTCTTATCAAACCCATATGACTGATGGGTTACTCCAATCTCCATCTCAACTTTGAGAGCACATCGAACGATTTCCTCTAGCTATTGAAGTCCCTTATGGCTAAGGCCCTTCGAAGTCTTGGTTTTAAGCCACTAAAAAATCGATCGATCTTACTCTCAGGTTGGATAATAATACCAGAAGCATACCTTGCAAGTCTTGTAAATTTTTCTTCATAGGTACCAACAGATTCATCATCCTTTTTCTTCAGTTCAAGAAACTCTTTCTCCATCTTTGTTCGGAGAATACGAGGGAAGTACTTATTGAAAAATAAGTTCTTGAACTCATCCCATTCCATGGACTCAATTTCATCCCTTTGCCTCGTATTCTTAATAAAATTCCACCATTGATTAGCATCACCCTCCAAACGATACAGTACTAGGATGACTTTATCATGCTTAGAACATTGAAGAACTGAAAATATCTTTTCAGTAGTACTAATCCATTGTTCAGCAACTAATGGATCATTAGACCCGCTGAATGAAGGTGGACGCTATCTCATGAAGGATTCAACATAATGTTTCTCCTTCCTTTGATCATTTGGAAGTCCTGCATGATTCATATCTTGGGAAAGTTGTGTGAGCATGGCTACAAGATTTTTCATTCCATCTCCCATAACGTTTGGTTGCTCAGGGGGACAATCATTGCATTGCCCGTCGCATTCCGCATTAACACGGTTCCTTCGGGTTCCAGCCATTGACTAAAACCAAGAACAATAGTGTCAGAAACAATAATTATAATAGTAAAAACACATAATCAAGAATAACATTTCACACATAAGGTCTTATCATAGGTTATTCATGGCCATTTCTAAAACACTAAGATTGTGTTATATTCTTAGACTTATCCTTAGGGTTCTTACTAAGGCTTTTACATCCAAGTTTCCAAAGGTTGACTATACCTTTCCTCTGATACCAACTATAATGACCCATAATTTACATACATTGTTATTACTTCAGAATTGAAGCAGACTTATTACAACATATAACAAAACCAAGAAAGGACCGTATAGGTATAGTGTCATTAGATACTGGGAACCATAAACAACTGGTTCATAAAGCATCTACTTTGCCTCCCATTTATTTCATCATATCTATAGTCTCTTTTGGCATATTCTACTTAATAACCTTATTCCTGACCTAGGGAAATAAAACATACAAAAGGGTGAGCTCAAATTCTCAGTAAGGGTAGACAAAAGAAATATCAATCACATCATATACATAAGAACATAACTTTTGGAAATCTTATCCTGCAAAAGAGATCATAATATCATAACATGGGATAAATCATAGAAGTGAAATGTAATCCCAATATTCATAACATAAACACATGAAACATTGTGGCGTACACAAATAATATATAGAATCATTTTTTATTAGTCAAGACTCATTGCCAAGCCTATCTTAGTGGACAAAGTCCATTTCTGAACCGATTTACCCTCATTTCAGTCCTACTTCATTGAACCGGTATAACCTACCGTTCCAGACATGTCTATATCATTAGATATAAAATCATTATCCAATGCATTGGAGGGAGATATAGGTCCCACCCATCTCATAATGATACCATTCTTATGTGTGCCACAAAATATTAAATCATACATCATTGCATAACCCATGTAATAAAAATGGGAATCTTAAACATCATGACATCATAAAACAATTCATAAAAGATAAAGGAATTCATAAAAATATTTCCATCACAACATAATCAAGTAAATTTAATAATAGGGACAGAAACAGAACCCTATATTATCTTAGATGGAAAATAATTTTGATAAAACACTTGAACTCCATTCTTAGAGAAAATATCATTTCTACATAAAAAACATTTTCCTTTCTTAACATGTCATACAATTTTAAACTAAAACATGTTGATTAAAAATAAACTTGAAAACTTTTAATGTATGATTCTTGGAAATAATGTTTTAAAAATCCATTCGTGCCGTATAAGCTAAAAAAACATTCTTCGTACTTTTGTCGGAAAAGTCAAAAAGTACCTTGTATAAAAAAAGACAGAAGATTCCTTTCATATCCTTTACTAAAAACTCAATGAAGGGTAACATTGGATTTAAACAATTGTAGGTTGATGAAAATAATATTACATATTGTGGAAACATGGATGTGGATGATAAAATACACCCCAGTAAATGCCAAAGTACAAACAATCTCGGATAAAAATGAGATTGTGATATTTCCCTTACCTTAGGTCCGACTTGCTTTGTAAGTGTCTGAACTTCCTGTATAATGATTTAAATAATGTTATTGACTTATTTCAGAATCATACTTATTTTTATGATATCATATATGGTCATATTATTAGCTTCTTAGTAGTAATATTTCAATGCTACTTGTTATTCAGGTGTTTATAAATTTTTGTTCTTATGCGTGTTTTGTCGAATAAATTCTTATTCTTCTCTTTAGGTTATAGATACCTCATTCCCAGAATGGTATTAGTGTAATATATATCATATTAATTCATTTAATTCATTTATATAATCATTATGAAATGATGATCATGTAGAACGAGTCGCATCACATCGTGGAAGCGGTATTCCGTACGTACGCACGAGTGATGATATCGTTCCTATGATCGTGGAATTGTATTGGAGTGTATGCATACTATTTCAGAATAAATATCACTTAATAATAGTCATATATAGTCATTATTTACACCATTATACCCATCCAAGTAAGGTGGTGGTGGAAAATAGATTACACCACGGCGTGGAGACGATATTCTGTACGTACGCACGCGCGGTGATTTCATTTTCCTAGGATGGATTGATGGTTAAATAGGGTTGTTTCATAATTATAATAACATATCAGTATATGAGTGATACTGATGTTATTACTTCATAATTAAACAACTAAATAAGAATAAGTTGAATAAGAAAGAAATTGGAAAGGATCGGTAATGGATATTACCTCTTCTTTGAAGTGCTTCTTTGAGTCCTCCTTTTAGGAAACTAGAATTGGTCTTTGAAGAAGACCAGGACCTCTAGGATGTCTCTAGGGAAGTGTAGAGGAAAAAATTTCCGGGGTTGGACGAGCTTGAAGGCTCAATGTGGAGTGAGGAAGAGAGGGAGGAGGTGCCCATTTATAAGGGAGGAGAGGGGCACCTTTGGAATAACAAAAAATATTATTTTATTATAAAGTCAAGTTTGGTTTTAAATTGCTCAAAATTGATTTATTTCAAGACTAAGGTGGGGATGGGTCGAAATAATCTCATCCAATAGAATTTAGACAAGTTTAGGATCCAATTTTAACTTTATCATTTAGATTTAACATTAAGTTAAATAATTTTACTTTTACCGTGTCTTCTTGTGTTCTTATACTATAAGGTTAATAAACTTACTATATCAAGCCAAAAGAACCCCAAGTTGTTTATTATTAATATATATAACCATATCTAAGTCATTTGTCCGAACCTTATATTTTTAGGAATAAAATAACAATTAATAATATAATATTTGTATTAAAAACTATTTTATGTCAATTTTGACATTATTTAGTAATTAATTTTTTTGAAAATTATAACATAATGATAAGTTCTAAAAAAGTTAATTAAATCAATACTAACATGTCATATTAACCAATAAAATTATTTTAATTCATAAAAAGTCTCAAATTATATTTATTTGGGTATTTATAACATCAATTATGTCAATATTACATTAATAAGATAACTAATGCATCACCGTTGTGTCATAAATAAATTAAATTATATAATGTTTAAAAATTACAAATAAAATACCATTATGTAGGAAATAGGTTTATCTTTCTAATTAATATTTATAGTCGAATTTATCTTATGTATAACCCCATATTAAAAATGATTTAGTTATTAAACTTTGATATTAACTATTTTAACCCTTCTTTAAATAAATTAATAATAAATGTCCTAATCTAATCCAAGTGGGCCTAAATGGTCATATTTTATTTCTAAGTTTGTTTTCGGTCGAATTACACTTGTCCAATAGAATTAGGACATTTGTTAGGGTAATAATAATATCATATTTACCCTTAATTACCCTATTTACTTTTAACCGTGGGAAAAAAAAGTAAAAAGTTACTATTCACCAAAAAAAAAAATTTCCATCTCAATGAACCACATTTTACTTAGAGACATCAACCGTGTCTCTCGGAGTTTTGAAATTCCACTCACAGAAGCGGTAAAATTATGTTTTATGAAAAATTCAGTTTTTTTAACAGCCACTTAGTAGTTTCACTATTTATCAAAAATTGAATGTTTTCAGAAAAATACCAAAATATCACCCTAGGCTAATTTCGATATTCCAAGTTCAAAAATGAAGTCCATTTTGAAAAATAAAATTTATAAAATATCAAAAATTGGTTATTACTATTCATAATGGCTAGTTTTAATAATATTTTAACAGCATAACATTGTTTAGTGAAACTCGGTATTGTGTATGATGCAAGCTATCGAGGAAGGCCACGGTTGCATGTAAAGAAAGCCAAGATAGTTTTGTGTGTAGTGAAATATTCCTTTGATGATTTATATAACATAAAAACAAAATATTTCACATAAAAGTCTCGGGTGTTTCAGTCGCCCCCTCCACGGCTGGTCGCCGAACTCCCATTCCCCTCTTCCACTCTACGACGTGCCCCTTGGAACCCCTCCATGCCGCACCTTCATTCAGTGTTGCCTCCTCCCGGATCCACCATGCGTGCTTCACCCCACCCTTTGCCCAGTGCACCCCTCCTAGCTCCACCCAGCCAGTCGCCACATCGTCACCCTCCCGGTTCGCCTACTCGAACCCGCCCCTGATCCTCTGTCAGAACGAACCCAACAGCCTCGTCTTGCGCACACCGCTCGTTTCCTCCTCCCGGCATACTGTTGTCCGGTGGTCACCGGCATCGACCCCCACCCTTGGTTATGTCTTTCTCCTTCTGTTTTTATTTCCTTTCTTTTGAGTTTTTTTGTGGGTTTTTTAGTTGATTTTTGTTCTGATTTTGGGGGTTTTGACTTGAAGTTTTCAGTTCAGATTCATGTTGGTGGGTTTGCATTTGGTTCTATGTGGTACAAACGACAAGAGATGGATGTTTCACACTGATATTTGAAATTCCTCTATATTAGGTATGTGATTCTGTGTTTAACCATTCTTTGATGCATTAATTTGGGAGTTTAATTAATTCAGTTTTTTTATTTATTGATTTGCAAGATGCGAGTTTGATTATTTTTGAGATTCGATATACTTCTAATTTTTCAATAGTATGTTGATGCAACATGTGTACGAATGTTCGGTGCAAACCAGTGTTGAGATGTTTATTAGCATTTTATAAATTGTGTATTTAATTTGATAGAATGTGCAAAGGGTGAAATTGGTTGTATTTAATTTTTGATGTGTATTTATTTTGTAACTAGTCTGTTTGTGAAATATGAGTGTGTTAATGTGTGAATAACCTATGATGAATTATTTATTAGTGTTTAATTAATTTTTTTGATAGACTGTTAAGACGTGCAAGGGATGCGGTCTGTGTTTTGATGCGACATTAAAATGCATTTTATCACGAAAGAGATTTTGGGTGAACTTTTGGTATTCAAAGTTAACGAAATGTATTGAAACTTTTTAATAAAATTTTAATAATAGTCTTTTTGAGTTCTGAAAGTGTTTTTTTATTGTGCAGTTGTTTTATTATGTTTTGCACGGGCTGCGTTTTCTGTTTTGACAAGTGACTGGTGTGCGTTTGTCCTTATAAGAGGTTTTGGGGTAGGCTTTTGGTGTTCAATGTCTTGTAATACCACTTGGAGTGGTTTTATAAAATTTTTAAGTGGTTTATAAAATCTTGTAAAGTGTGTGAAACATGTTTGTATATTGTTTTGGTTTGAGTGTTTTCAAAAGTGGGTTTGAGCATACATATAAGGGTATATGTGTGCGGATATTTTTGTGACAATCATTGGAAGTGTTCAATTAATCGTTTGAGTAGTGAGAAATGTGATATTGTGGGTACTTGAGGTGCGTGTGTGCTGGAAAAGAATTTTTGATTGAAAATGTACCACCTTGAGCATGCTAAAATGTTTTATAAATTGGTCAAATGGTTGATTATATGTTTAATGGTTTTATTAAATTATATGTGTAGTGTGTTGCGCCTTGCTTCGTTGGTTTTGGGCCGCGCATGTCGAGACATCCTACATGTACATGCATAGGGTAATACATATATATATATATATGTTCCCTCCTGTACATATTCTCTCATTGAGTGGGGAATATGTGCAATGCAGCTAGGGGTGAATATATATATATGTATAAATGCATGTGTGTGTATGTGCCTAGTGTCGGTTCGAGTGGCCATCGGCAAGCAGCGACATGTTGAGGTAGGTCCCCTATGCCTAAGCTTTTAATTTGAAATTCATAATTGCTTGATTTTTTTAAAAATTTGTTTTACACTATGCTATATACACATGCTATGGAATCTGATTGAGGTTGCTAGAAACTATTATGCCTTGTATTTGGGAAAATTGAAATTTATTTCAAAGCCGTTGGTCTTAAGTGACTATTCTTGAAAAATTGATTTCTTAAGTGGTTTTGAATTGGTAAGGTGTACATCCAAAAGTGTTTGGCCTTTTGGTCGGTTGATTGTAAAAACTGTTCCCTTTATGTAATTACGCATGTTTGGCATCTTAAGAATGTTTTATGAAATAGAAAAAAAACCTCTAGTGAGGCCCGTTTGGCACTGTAAGATTTTGTTTGCGAAAATAGAAAACACTTTTGAGTCATCCACCCAAAATTTGAAAATGAAATGTGATGTAAGTTTTAATGAGTGGTTTGTGATATGTTCCTAGTGTACAGTCTTGTACGTGATTATGTGATGTAAAGAGGGGAAATGCACTTAAGTAGGGAGTGCGGTGGGGAAAGGTTGAATGAGTTTTAGATAAGGAAAGTGTAATGTACTTGTTTGATTGCTTGATAAAGAAAACTCACCACCATTTGAAATAGAGCACAATGGGAAACCAGGGTATCTAGGTGGGTGATCAGGACTGGTATGCTAGATGACACGGCAGGGGTTCGTCCCGGTTTGTCTACCAGGATTGACGCGACAACACTAACTAAACATATGAATTTCTGAGGGCTGTGGCCTTCTAAGCCATGTTTTCTAAGGGTCGTGGCCTTCTAAGCCACATTTTCTGAGGGTCGTGGTCTTCTAAGCCACGTTTCACTGAGGTACGAGGTCTTTAGGTTCCCACTTGTTCTAGCTGCCTATAGGGATTACCCATGGTGCTCATTTTTGTCATGCTGCTAACGACGTAACTTTCTTTTCAGCTCTTTCATACTTGATGAATTGTTTGTGAAAACCATATTTTAATCCAAACTGTTTTTTTTCATTTTGAAATGTTAATGCATGCTCGAGACCTATTTTGAAAATGTAGTGGTAGTAAGGGGCTTTACATGAACATGAAAACTCATTACATGAATTTGAAAAGAAGGGAAAACATTATTTTATTATATCTTATTTTCAAACTTGCATGGTTGTTTTTCTTAATAAAGGCAGAGGAACAAGATGTGGGTATTTTTTGCTTTACTACTGAGCATCTCAGTGCTCACGCCTACTTTACTTTTCAGTTGTAGGTTTCAGTCTTGGATCGCTCTTGGAAGCGAGGGTGGTTGTCGTACCATGGTGATCCACGGGGTCACCTGAGGTATGTCATGTTTCTATGTTTATTCCTTTTTCCACTGCCATAGTGTTCGGTTTATTTTCTTTTATTTATATGTTTGATCAGTTTATGTTTATTTATCTTGTTATTGTCCAAACCGTTCCTAACTGGTTTGTTTTCATGCCCGACACTAGTTGCTAGCCCGTGGGGATTGGGAACGCCCTTTGGGCCATGTCGCAGACCGGGTCGGCCACCGGGTCGGATGACGCATCATCCTGGTTCTTGAAAAAATGGTATCAGAGGTGCCCTTGTTATTTGGGGTGTCAAGTAGCTTGGTGATTAGGTGTGTCGGGACTTGAGAGGTAGGTGCGGGAAGGACGTCATGAACCCTTGCCCATCCCGAGACTCGAGTTTCCAGGGGTAGTTCGGGATCTATATTTTCTTCTTTGGATTGGTATGTGTGGATGAGGGGCGACAAGGGAAGTGATCTGATGTTACGCAATGAGCCTGCATGGAGTAGCCACCCATGTACGCCCCGAGTGCACAGTTCAAGATGCTTCCTGTGGTGGATTCCTGCCCAGAGCATGGTCTGCTAAGCCATGTTTCCGGGTTGGAAAAGCCACTAGTCCCTTATTTTTGTAAATTTTGATGTGAGTTATGTTTGACCTTCATTTTGGTTGATGTTAGTAGATCTCAAAAAAATGAATGTAGATTTTTGTGAAGGTGGTTTCAAATGGGAATGTGGTGTTAGAGTGGAAAATTGGTTTTGAAATGGAAATTGTCTTCTTTTAACGAATGTGTGGTTTCAAAAGGGAAAATGGGAGGTTTTTTGGAAGTTGTTTTGGAATCTCAGTAACACTTTTTGGAATGTAAATTGGAAAATGTTTTGGAAATAGGAAATGTATTTCTTTAATGATAAGTGACTTTCTCAACTGGTTGGGAATTTGTGCTTTGTTCTTAATGGTCTGTTTTGGAAATGAGAGGTATTGTGAATTGACCCTTTGTATTCCTATGAGTGGGCACACACATTGAGGTGCGCGTGTGGCGAGTGGGGAAATTGGTGATGTGAGTGGATGGGTGCTTGAGCTAGAACTGGATATGTATGTGTGAGATTTCATGGGATATCAATGGTGGATATTTAAGTGGTTTTGGTTGTTGGAAAAAAAATGGTTTTCAAAAAGGGGTTTTCAAATGTTTAGAAAAGTGAGCGTGAAATTGTTTAGCGTTCTCTTTTTCTGTTGCGTATTCCTTTTCGTGAGTTCTTGGTTTTGACTTACTGAATTGTGGTTGGAAAAGTGATTTGAGTTTGAACTTTTGTTTGTGATTGTGGTGTGGAATTTTGATTTGTGATGAGTTTTGATTTGAATTTGTGCCTCTTGTTTTTGAGTATGCTGCCGAGAAAAGTCCCAAAAGTTTCTAGTGAGCCCCTTCTAGTTGTTGGTTCTACCCAGAATCATAGCGGGGTGGTGGAATTGAATTCTTTTCAGTTGTTGTTCATATCCAATGGTGATAATGATCTATAAAAGGTAGCGGACTGGATTGGTGAAATTGTTGGTGTTTTCAGGTTATTGAGAACTCCCAAATCTAAGAGAGTCCATGTTGGTTCAGGTCCGTTTGAAGGTACAACTTGGGATTGGTAGAGGAAATAATCCCAATGTCGTTGCATGATGGTGTGTCTTGGATGGTGTTTAAGGCAACGCTCGTCCGATGGTTTATACCCGAGGAAGTAAAGGCGGGGAAAATTGCAGAACTAGTGGGTGTCGAGTAAGGCCAACAAGCAGTGAAGGCCTACGTGGGACATGTCAAGGGGTTGATTCCATTCTCTCCAGAGGTAGCGTCATGGAATCAGTTAAAGTTTCTCTTGTGTGGGGTTTTCTTCTAGGGTCCCAGGACCGTTTCTTTTCGGTGCTCGGGAAGGTTCCCCATCTGGTGACGAGAGGGAATCTGAGGAACCTGTCTCAGACAAGTCTTCTTGTCAATTCCATCTCCTATTAGTTGGACCACCCCCTTGTTTTCTTATAGTGTGCTAGGTTTGGGTACTTTAAGTCGCCTTGTCATCATTCTACGAAGGCTTGCCGTTAGTGTGGCCATTTGGTACAATTGGAGAGGTTCCACTAGCGGCATCGTCAACCGGATTCTCGACCTAAGGATATAAGTTCCTGACTGCGGGGCAACCGATGCTTCAAGACATTAGAGCTCTAGAAACAGGTTTTGGAGTGAATCCTTTCACGCAGTCAGGAATCGTTGGGTATGGGGTACCTTGGTCTAACTTTTATCTTCAGTGCTAGAATTGGGACAGTCTGAATTCCTCTGTTGTAGCCTCCTCATCATTGAAGGTTCTATTTTTCTATAAGAGGCGCAAAGGTCTCTTTTTCTCGTTGTGGTCTTTGTTCCTTGAATACCCCATTGTGGTTGTAAAAATGGCATGGTGATCTTGTTTTCATGTAATTCTAGTAGTTGCGCTTCCTCATGTGTGACCTGTTTTGTTTTAGTACATGCTCATTTTGGAGATGCTCACCTCTTGTGGAAATGATGAGTAATGGTTAAGTATGACTTTTGGTAGAATTCATCTGTGGGTTTTCTCATGTGTCAGTGGTTTCTGTTTTGGGTTGGAAGTTCTCATGTCGGTCTATACTGGTGGGTTTAAGCTGGTCAGTTCTTAAATGGTGGGGATACCCACCATAGATCTTGTCATTCCTTCTTCGAGGTTTAGTATATGCGGAAGTTCCTCTTGGATCCAGTTAGTAGTTCCATAGTTAGCCCATACTGAGAGTCTCAATGTTGGTTGTGATAGTCGGGTTCTTGTGGTGGGGAGAAGCCTCCTCTTTTCCTGATGGTTATTCTCTTCTCAGTTTCCCTCGGAGTTGGTCGGGTGTGACTGATGGAGTGAAAAGTCATACCAAGTGCGTGATTTTGTTGGCCTCATTTAGTTTTGAACTCGAGTTTGTTTACTCGTTCGGCTGGGTGACTTTCTGGGGGAGAATTGTCACACCCCGACCCGATGCTTTATTTCATTTTATTATTTTGGGTCTCGTTTTTGAACTGTGTTTTGAACCGGTTTTAAAATAAAATAAAATCTCATTTTTATACGAACGTACGAGTGTAGGCACGCCCTGAAAAACCCCTAATTTTTGTTAAGGGTTTGTTTGTTATCGAATGTGTTGTTTTTGAGTCACGCAACCATGCGCGTGACCCCGCGCGTGAGACCATGCACGGTGTCTGCATTCAGTTAATAATTTTATTATTATTATTTTAGTTAATATTTTAATTATGCTTAGAATATTAAATTATTGAAATATTTATAAAATTGTTACTATTAATATTATTATTGGAGTTTATTAAAATTCTTTTTTTGTTCATTATTTTTTGGTACTATTTTTTTATTTTTTTTATTTTATACACTTTTCTTTTAACCCCTTAGTTTATATGTTATTCTTTTAATTATTTTATTATTATTATTAATATTAATATTATGATTATTTTGTTTGTGTTTTATTTTATTTTATTTTATTTAACCCTAACTACCTCTCCCCTTTTCCCCGTCGCGCTACCCCTTCCCCCCAGCGCTGAACCCTAAACCCCCTCCTCCCTTCTCACTGCCCGCAACGCCACCCCCACAGGCGAGCCCTCGAGCGTGCCTCACCGCCACCCTCGCCGCACCTCCTCCCTATCCGGACCTCCCTGTCGCGTTGTCGCCCCCTCCACGGCTGGCCACCGAACTCCCATTCCCCTCCTCCACTCTGTGTCGCGCCCCTTGGAACCCCGCCGCGCCGCAACTCCATTCAGTGTTGCCTCCTCCTGGATCCACCCTGCGCGCTGCACCCGACCCTCTATCGAGCGCACCCCTCCTAGCTCCGTCCATCCAACCGCCACATCGTCACCCTCCCGGTTCGCCTGCTCGAACCCGCCCCTGATTCTCTGTCGGAACGAACCCACCATCCTCGTCTTGCGCACACCGCTTGTTTCCTCCTCCTGACATGCTGCTGTCCGGTGGTCACCGACGTCGACCCCCACCATCGGTTATGTCTTTCTCCTTATGTTTTTTTTCTTTCTTTTTAGTTTTGTTGTTTTTGTTTTTCAGTGGATTTATGTTCTGATTTTGGGGGTTTTGACTTGAAGTTTTCGGTTCGGATTCTTGTTGGAGGGTTCGCATTAGGTTCTATGTGGTGCAAATGACAAGCGATTGAAGTTTCACACTGATATTTGAAATTACTTTATATTAGGTATGTGATTCTGCATATAACAATTCTTTGATGAATTAATTTGGGAGTTTAATTAATTCAGTTTGTTTATTTATTGATTTTCAAGATACGAGTTTGATTATTTTTGAGATCTGGTATACTTTTAATTTTTCAATAGTATGTTGATGCAACATGTGTATGAATTTTCAGTGCAAACCCATGTTGATAAGTTTATCAGCATTATATAAATTGTGTGTTTAATTTGTTAGAATGTGAAAAGGGTGAAATTGGTTGTATTTGATTTTTGATGTGTATTTATTTTTTAAGTAGCCTGTTTGTGAAATATGAGTGTGTTAATGTGTGAAGAACCTATGATTAATTATTTATTAGTGTTTAATTAATTGTTTTTATAGTTTGTTAAGACGTTCAAGGGATGCAGTTTGTGTTTTGATGCGACGTTAATATGCATTTTATCACAAAAGAGATTTTGGGTGAACTTTTGGTATTCAAAGTTAACGAAATGTTTTGAAACTTTTTAATAAAACCATCATAATAGTCTTTTTGAGTTTTAAAAGTGTTTGTTATTTTGCAGTTGGTTTATTATGTTTTGCACGGGCTGTGTTTTCTGTTTTGAAAAGTGAGTGGTGTGTGTTTGGCCTTATAAGAGGTTTTGGGGTTGGCTTTTGGTGTTCAATGTGTTGTAATACCACATAGAGTGGTTTAATAAAATTTTAAGTGGTTTATAAAATCTTGTAAAGTGTGTGAAACATGTTTGTATATTGTTTTGGTGTGATTGTTTTCAAAAGTGGGTTTTAGCATACATATAAGCGAATATGTGTGCGGATATTGTTGTGACAATAATTGGAAGTGTTCAATTAATCGTTTGAGTAGTGCGAAATGTGATATTGTGGGTACTTGAGGTGCGTGTGTGCTGGAAAAGAATTTTTGATGGAAAATGTACCACTTTGAGCATGCTAAAATGTTTTATAAATTGGTCAAATGTTTGATTATATGTTTAATGGTTTTATTAAATTATATGTGTAGTGCGTTGCGCCTTGCTTCGTTGGTTTTGGGCCGCGCATGTCGAGACATCTTACATGTACATGCATAGGGTAAGACATATATATATATATATATATATGCCCTCATGTACATATTCGCTCATTTTGTGGGGAATATGTGCAATACAGCTAGGGGTGCGTATATATATATGTATAAATGCATGTGTGTGTATGCGCCTAGTGTCAGTTCGAGTGGCCATCGGCAAGCAGCGACATGTTGAGGTAGGTCCCCTATGCCTAAGCTTTTAATTTGAAATTCATAATTTCTTGATTGTTTTAAAAATATGTTTTACACTATGCTATATACACATGCTATGGAATCTGATTGCTGTTGCTAGAAACTATTATTCATTGTATTGAAAAAATTGAAATGTATTTCAAAGCCGTTGGTCTTAAGTGACTTTTCTTGAAAAATTGATTTCTTAAGTGGTTTTGAATTGGTAAGGTGTACTTCCAAAAGTGTTTGGCCTTTTGGCCGGTTGATTGTAAAAAGTGTTCCCTTTATGTAATTACACATGTTTGGCATCTTATGAATGTTTTATGAAATAGAAAAAAAAACCTCTAGTGAGGCACGTTTGGAACTTTAAGATTTGGTTTGCGAAAATAGAAAACCCTTTTGAGTCATCCCCCCTAAATTTGAAAATGAAATGTGATGTAAGTACTAATGAGTGGTTTGTGATATGTGCCTAGTGTAAAGGCTTGTGCATGATTGTGTTATATAAAGAGGGGGGATGCACTTAAGTAGGGAGTGAGGTGGCGAAAGGTTGAATGAGTTTTAGATAAGGAAAGTGTAATGTACTTGTTTGATCGCTTGATAAAGAAAACTCACCACCAATTGAAATAGGGCACAATGGGAAACCCGGGTATCTAAGTGGGTGACCAGGACTAGTACGCTACATGACACGGCAGGGGTTCGTCTCGGTTTTTCTAGCAGGATTGACGGGACAACACTAACTAAACATATGAATTTTTGCGGGTCGTGGCCTTCTAAGCCACATTTTCTGAGGGTCGTGGCCTTCTAAGCCACGTTTTCTGAGGGTCATGGTCTTCTAAGCCACGTTTCACTGAGGTACGAGGTCTTTAGGTTCCCACTTGTTCTAGATGCCTATAGGTATTACCCATGGTGCTCATTTTTGTCATGCTACTAATGACGTAACTTTCTTTTCAGCTCTTTCATACTTGATGACTTGTTTGTGAAAACCATATTTTAATTCAAACTTTTTTTCATTTTGAAATGTTAATGCATGATTGAGACTTATTTTGAAAATGTAGTGGGAGTAATGGGCTTTACCTGAAAATGAAAACTCGTTACTTGAATTTGAAAAGAAGGGAAAACATTATTTTATTATATCATATTTTCAAACTGGCAGGGTTGGGTTTCTTAATAAAGGCGGAGGCACATGATGTGGTTATTTTTGGCTTTCCTACTGAGAATCTCGGTGCTCACACCTACTTTACTTTTCAGTTGCTGGTTTTAGTCTTGGACTGCTCTTGGGAGCGAGGGTGGTTGTCATACCATGGTGATCCACGGGGTCACCTGAGGTATGTCATGTTTCTTTGTTTATTCCTTTTTATGCTGCCACAGTGTTCGGTTTATTTTCCTTTATTTATATGCTTGTTCAGTTTATGTTTATATATATTGTTATGGGCCAAACCATTCCCAACTGGTTTTTTTGATGCCCGACACTAGTTGCCAGCCCGTGGGGATCGGGAACACCCTTCGGTCTATATCGCGGACCGGGTCGGGTGCCCGGTCGGATGACGCACCGGCCTAGTTCGTGACAAACAAGAAACTATTGTGACATCTTTCTAAATCCCCTTAGTTATACATCAATCATTCAATAAGTGCATTTATAAATTGGATTATTATTATTAACTAATCCCACTATAAATTTGACAAACCTAAGATTTATAAAATCTGTTAATTCATCATGAAAAGAATTTAGGTATTCATTTACTACAATTACAATAATATTTTATACAATTACCTTATTCTATAAAATATTTAAAAGATAAAATTAATTTACATATATTAATAAATTCTTGGATTACCAATGTTTATAGAAGTTATGGTTATATTCATATAATTTAACTAAAATTATTTAGGAAAAAAGTTATATAGATCTCAAATCAATCTTATAATGGTAAATTAATAACAATAACTAACCCAGAATGACTGCAAATACTTCTAGGGGAACAAAAGATGGTTTACATGAAATTAATTTCAATAGATAATAACTTAAAGATTCTTATAATTTCTTTACTCTTTATTACTTCCAAATATAATTTCACCATAGTTACATATTTATTTCATCAGATTGAATTTCAAATTTATCAAAAATATAAAATAAATTCAAGATTTTGTGGACCCCGAAAAAATAAATACATTAGAATATTTTCAATAAATAAAATGTACCTTTTACCACATTGTTCTATTGTCCAAAATTAGCTAAACATGTGGTAATAAACCTCACTTTTCGTTTTTCAATGTTTACAGGTTGATTCATACAATTCAGGTTCATCTTCACTCACTCATGTTCATAATAACAAATATCACTACAAAAAAAATTACTTATTGATTATCATAATTCTACATATTGATACCAATATATTTTTCATTAGAATTGTATGAGATTTTCTTCATAAAAAAATTTCCCCATAACAATTTGGGGGATTTTGATTCTTACATGGAAAAATAATCATTCTTATTTTATTGTCAATTGGATGAATTTATTTTCTCTCCAATGTTGATAATCATTATGAAAGTATAAATTAATAAAATCATCTCATTGAATTCTATAAATATCATCACATTATTTTATATTCTTGAAAATTTTCCTCCATTTGATGGATTCACCTTAAAAATGTTAAATAACAAGAGTATCTATTTTATTATTCAAACATCTCTTGACATTAAATATCATTTATTTGAGATTTAATCCTACCTATAGATTAAACTAGGTTATGTGATTCATTTAATCAAAAATGGTGTTGCCTTCTAAAATGTTACAATATCGATATGTTCATTTTTAGTATATTCATTAGATCTCTTTCATGGATACAACCTCCTTCTATAGCCTAATTCATCTTATCCATCAAAAGAAAAAACTATTATATTCACATTCCAATCATTAAATGTTATTGATTTATAAGTATATCATCCCATTGGTTCTTTCTTAATTCATATTACATGTAATTACAAAAAAACATAATTCATAAAAAACACAAATTTTATAATGAAACATGGAAATAATCAAATTCTATATCATTTCCTTTTAACCGTGACATAATTTTTTAATGGAATTATGTTAATAATCTCCTATCCTATATGGTTATCTAATCCATTCTATAATTATAATTATATACAACCATCCATAAAAATATAGAATCTATTTTCATTATAACATACTTCATTTTCTTTCATTCACAACGATATTTTAGTATTAGTATTTTGGAGTGTCATTTTTTAACTTTTAAATAATAATCAAATACATTAAAAATAGAAAACTTCTACATAGTATCATATATTTCAAAATATATATTTTTTCTGTAAAACATGATTTATTTTCATGAAAACAGTTTTGGATATTAATTATTACTTCATACATATTATTACCCATCATCAATCTATATGAATAAAAAATTAAAGCATTGGATGAGTGAAAAAATATATATTACAAAAAGTAAAAATAATGATTCAACCTATTAATAATAGAAAACATATCAAAATATGTATTTTCCAGAATAAATCTAGTGCTCAAAATAATAATTTTCTAATCGAAGAGATGACGTTATGTTATAAATCATTTCTTAAAATATTTTATAAGAAACATTAAAGGAAAAAAGCTTATAAAATTTCAATAATGTTTTAAACAAAACTTCTCATAAATCTCTTCATAATGTCATACTTTTAAACTATGTGATTTTTCATATGAATTCCTTTACCTTGTAAAATGCTATGATTTCTATAATAACTTGATTTGTGCATAGATAAATAATTTAGGTAACTTTTGAATAATTTTTATTTATATTTTAATTACTCATGAAATAAATATCCTATTTATACATGAAGTAATAATCATATTTAAACTTCAAATAGCCATCATGGGTATACATGGAATTAACATCATAGTCTGTTCCCATAATCTATCAGGCAAAACCATATTGATTAACTCTATACATTTAGCGATGGGTTAAAGAGATATAAAAGGGTCTCTCATATTTGTATTATAATAGAACCACTCATACTTATATTGAATTTCCACTAATGATAGTATAATACATAAAATATAACATCATGAGAATATCGTTGAACCCATAGGAAATCATTTTCAGATAATGATATATAACATTTCGTTAGAACCCAATTTTAAAAAACTAATATACAAAAAATAAATTTTTGGACTTTTTCACATTGAATAAAACTATGAATCTTATAAAAGATACCAAAAATCATAAAATTTTTATGATAGTGGGAAATTTTATTTTCATCATATATGTTAAAATAAAACATCTGTTTTATCTTTTAGTAATAGAAAATAAAACATATTGTAATAGATTATTTCTAAAAAAACCATTGAATAAAATCCAAAATAAACACAATATTTCCTTTATAAGCCCCGAATTTTAATTTAAATACATCAATAATTATTTTAATATGGGTTGGGAATAAAATTAATCTTTTAATGGAATCATTAAATAACGATTTTAAAAGAAACAATCTTACTTTGATTCCAACATGTCATGTAAGTTAATTGTCATCTTAAATAATAAACATATGTAATTTAATTTCTCACACAATAAAATTTTTATCATTGTTATTACATTTTTATCTATTACAATTCTATATTTAATTATCTAATTAATGAAATCCACTTTTGATATTCCCAATATATTTGTTTCATGAGTCCAAAATTTCTTTGGTATGTTTACTATGGTCAAATAGATCATTATTATATCATCTAAAGAATGATAATAATGAGATAATCATCATATTTATAAATAAAATTTATTTTTAACACTAATCATACATTTTTATTAAATCATAACAAAGAAACAATCATAGAGACTATAGAACATTTATTCCCATGAGTAACATTCCAATTTTTCAATGATCATTATAGAAATATGGTATGTATAATTTTATATTTATAGAAATATAATAATTACAGAAATAAAATTTTATATTATTAAGTATTTTTATATTTATAATTTTTATAATTTGTTGGAAAAACCATATCTCTTTGTAGAGGTGGTTGTCCTCATGTCTGCGTTAACATTTTTATACTTTTTTAGTGAAATGAAATGTATAAAGTTAAATGAAATAGTAAATTTTCATAAAAATAAAAATTTCATGAATATAAAAAATAAATAATTATATATCTATCTATATATACTCCATAATTATATCCAACATATAGAGAATTTTTTGTAAATTGAATTACATTTGTTCACAAGACGGATGTCCACCATAGAAATGAATAATGGTTTAATTTTTCATTTTTTAGAAGAGGATATAGTTAATGGTTGTAACATTAATATTACAATAAATTAGTGTATGAAATATTGTGTTGTTATTTTATAATCAAGTTTAATGATTATTTGAAGGTAATATAATAAAAATAAAAAACATACAGGTAAAATTTATACATCATCTTTGAAAATTCAACTTTTATTTACACCCCCTCCTCTTCAGTGTTGGAATTATAGATAAAAACATTTGTAATGATTCTAGGTTTACTAGTAATGGATTTAGGTGGTTATTTTATAAACTAAATGGGTTTTGAATTGTGTTTTTTTGGAGGAAAATATTCACTTTTTTAAGATAGGGGGTCACTTTTGGAAAATATAAAATTTATAATTCAAATTTAAATTCTTTATCAAATGAGAATTTCTCCAAGATGGTTTATTTCAATGATATGATTAGTATGAATCATAATACTCTCATCCAATATAATTTATTTATGTTTTTAATTTATTTTATCTCTTATCATTGTGAACACTTGGACAAGCCTTCTAGAATAACAATAATGTTAAAATTTTTACATATTAAATGTTAATAATGTTCGAAAAAACCAAAAAAATACACATAACTATTCCATAGATGGTGATATTAAATAAAACCCATTAATTTTTATAAATAATGAATTTATATTTATTTTAATACATTTAAAGAAATTTTTTTTCAATAAATTATTAACAATCTCACAAATAAAACCATTAAATTACCATGATTTTTTATAAATTTATGACAACAAAGGAGTAATAATATACCTTTAAACATATACCTATCTAGTTATATTTCTCTAGAAAATACTAGGGTCACATTATTTATTTGAAATCACAGTACTTTTAATATTTTTAAAATCATCAATTTCATTTTTGATTAATTGAATAATTAAACTATATTTATTTTTTAATGAATATGAGGTGGTTATTTATTTACATAAAATTAATAATAAACTGATTTTATTAATATGAATATTTTAACTTTTTGAGGAATATTTATAAATAATAAAATCCTATAGTTATAAATAATTTCAAAATATTATATTAATTAAAAATGAGTGGAATTTTTTATATTCCACTAAATAATATATGATAACGGTTATAATCGCATTTAATTAGAAACAAATTTACACATGACTAGATATTTCATTAACAAAGATGAAATTTAATGATCCAATAAACAAAATTCATGTTTAATTATTATTTAATATCCCTTATAATTTTATTTTTAAACGTTAATTATCAAATTTACCCTTAAAATGATAAACATTTACTAATGTTTCTATTTATGTTGATAAAAATTAATATTATAACGACCTCAAGCCTATACTCTAAGATCTAGTGTGAAATTATTAACATTAAATTTCAATATTTTATACCGATTATGTTGATCCAATTTTCTCCATCCATTACATGCAATATAACAAAGAATTATTGAATCACATATATTCCCAAGGACCTTTTTGTTTATAGATCATGAAAATTAGGCAACAATTTTACATTAAAAATAACCATTTCATTAAATGATAATTTCCTCCAAAAAACCTATATTTTATTATTTCAAATTAATTCATGATCAATATCCATATGAAACCAATCATGACATAATTCATTCAATAATATTAATGATAACTGGTGAAAATAAAACAAAAGAAGTGTGAGGTCAAATATTCAGTAGTGGTACACATAAGCATTAACAATTGAATTTCAGCGATGAACATATGAAAAACACAACAATTTGATTATATAATAACATTTCCAGGGAATCTCTTTATAATATTTTTTCCAATGAATACATGGATCATCATATGTAAAATCATGGTATAAGGCTTTAAGAAATGAAATACATTTCGAAATCAATAATCACTAGCCCTGAGATATCAATCATGATCATTGGAAATCATTATTACCCATAAAAATAATAATGAATACACGTTATTATATAATGAAATAATCTTCGTATAACTCTTATAAATCCACCAAATGATATATTATACCTCTGTCTATATGAGTTCCCAATGCATTAGAGGGATATCATGGACCTACATGTCATTGGTATACCATTAAACCACCCATCCTTTGTTAGTAACATAACATCAAATAATTGGTTTATAAAAAAACAAATGTTATTATCAATATCATAGAACCATTCTATGAATAAATATATATATCATCTATTTCATTATAAAATTCACAAAACTATAGTCATTATATTCAAACCTTTTTTAGCCAACGGATGAAAACCATGTTAAACAATAATCTATTTGAAACTTGATATCCCATTTAAAAACAGTGAGTTCCTTAACAATATTTTTGAAACAATCATAATCAATCAAGAAAAGCGTTGGTGCTGGTGTCATAACCAAATAACCCAATTATTGAATAAAAAATATCATTTTTTTCATTAATGAAATAAAATACCATTAAAATATAACAAATAAATAATATTCAATAAAATACAATTTGTTACATAAAAAATCATATTTAAAAATTCCATATTTCAAAAAATATTGTGAAAATAATTTTCCTGAACAAAAACCATTGAATGTAATATTTTTATTGTGAATTATAATTACAGACCTGACAATGGGAAAATATATTATAGTTCTGAACATCAAAATAAACATTTTTTTCAATGATTTTCAATGTGAACCAAAATTGACCCCTTTGAAAAATGTAATGAAATTTTATTGTTAAGTAATTTTAATATAAGGTCAAGGACAATGCCAAACACAATTAATAAATGGTTTATTTTCATAAATCTCTATTAAAAATCATTTATAAAACCTGTATATGGATGATTATGATAACCAACCTAAAATATTATAAAAAATCTATATCACTTTTAAATGGAATTCATGGTGTTTCATTAATCAAATAAGAAGTAAATGAAAAAAATTTAAACATTTTCCTAGCCATAGTTTAATAACAATATGTGGTTCAAAAAGATAACAACAAATGATTTCATCCAATAGAACTTCAAAACTAAATAATCCTCATAATAAAAGAGATTTTTGCATAAATAATTTTCCACTATGGTAACTCTTTAATAACATGACCCCTAAAAGTAGAAAATAAAATTAAAAAATTATGATATTAATTCCATTCAAGATATAAAATTCATAATTGTACTATTTTACAACACATATATGACGATCGGCTTATAACATCAATATATGATCAAATGTAAGAATATATGAGATATATAAACCTTAGAAAGATCATACATTGAATAATATTTTTGTTGAAAAAATGAGCTCACTGAATCTTATTATATAATAATAGAAATGTTACAGTAGTATAAAAGAAGGGATTTCACTTATGTTTATTTTAATATGAAGATGTTCATGGAGGAGTGTTTTATATTGAATGAAAACATCATTGAAATATTATTTGTTTCAAATAGAATAAACAATATAATTGGCATCATGAAAAGCCTGAGTTATTATGTTTTTATTTATTGAGATTATGTCACGATATTCAGAACTTTTAATAGTGATATTCCATGTAAAATAAATTATTCCAAGCATCACTGTTGCACAAGATTAGTGAAGTTACATAAAAAAACATTATTCCAATTTAATTATCTTTCAGTATGGAGAACATGAACCTCAACCCAGCTGGTGAGGTATCTAAAAGTGTATCCAAGAGACCCTTGTTCAAAACTCGGCAGCGGTATAATTCCGTGTACTTTAACAACAACTGTAGAAGTAATGTAGCAGTGCTATATGAGGAACTATTGATGATACTGTATTAGGTACTGTAGGATTTATTATAGTATGTATTCTTCTATGCTGTTGCAGCCAAAAATATTCACCTTGGGACACCGGAGGTGGATTCAGAGCAAGCGCACTCACCAAATTAAAACTAATTGATTTAGAATAATTTGCGGGTATGTCTATGGCATTGGGTCCATCTTGATATTTCACAAGAGGCATAGAAAGATATCTATGTGATGTTAGAGATCGACAATCAGGATTAAAATGATGGGGAGGGGATGTTCCAAGTAGTTATAGTCTATTTGAATACCATAAGACCTTCGGGTCATGTAATGTCTCTTAAACCCACGATCCATGTAATCTCTTATCCTACCGGCCTTGTAAGGGATCCCCCTCATTTCATGAAAGGGTGTTATAAAAAATCAATAAAAATGAAGGCATTTGATCCATTAGGGTCCATTATAGAAATCATTAATGATTACATGAATTTATGCATCAAGGGTAGTGTACTACCTGTAATGAAGATAAATAAAATCAACAATATAAAATTTGTGGTCCCATCTAACTTCACTAATGTCTGTTGGAAAAGTATATAATTTGAATGATCTATAATCTTTTCACTTAAGTAATCCCAAAAAATAGGATTCCAAACTACTTCAATAATTATAATAGGATAAGGGAAATTACCTCGGTTGTTTAGGAATATTATCAAATCAAAATCTTAAACAATGTTTTTGTAATACCAATATTGAAGTTAGTTCACAATCTATATATCCCTTAAATTTTAGTGAATGAATATTGGAAAATAAAGCGTATATATACATAAATAGATTTATTTATTCCCACACTAGATGATAAGCAAGATATCTGTACGTGTGATGTTGAACATGTACATTAGTTTCATAGAAATATATTCATTCAAGTCCTTTGGAAATAGTATATCAATTTTAGCTACACACGAAGGATGTAAATCAAATATATGAGATAGTTATTTCCGTAGGGTTGATGTCATTTTACATCATAGGAAAATGTAGTGAACATCATCACTATGTTGATAAAAATAGGTCGACCTAGTGAACATGGTTGAAGGAATATGTTCACTAATAATTTTCAGATGGGGATTCTCTAAAGGATTCAATATTTGGATAGATGCATCCATGTCTTGTTAAACAAATCAGTCCAACAAAGAGTAAAATGAATCTAATCAATGTAGAATGATTTAGACTCCCGCCATCCGTTTGAGGTCATCTCTCAAGCTAAGATATCTTTTATTTCATGATGTCATAATATGTTATGGCTATATTGTGATCATCCAAGATTAAATGCATGCATATCAACTAATCCCTAACTGTGATATTAGTATCATTAGTTTTAAATTAGGTGTGGATAATGATCAAAATGTGACCCCCCATATAGTTGTCTTTCCAAAATATGGGAGAGGAGTTAGAATTAACCATCCAGTAAGTGTTTCTAAATACCATACCATAGAATGTTTTCAATCCAGGAAATATTGAGTAATCTATGTAGTGTTGTTTTTCAGAATACAATAACTTCAAAAATTTAGCTATGAGAAATTTAAATGAGTTATATTATTTTTTTATCCTTCCATTTGAATTGAGCTTAAAATATAGATTGATCATTTACTTTTTTAGGCCCAAACCCCCATGATTGTAATGTTTATATTATTACATCCAATTGATCGTAAAAAGATTTCCCTATGAGATTCTACCACAAAAATTTTTTTCTTTATGGTGGGTTTAAGCTCATCATCAGTGAATCTAACCATATATAATCAATTAAGGAGTAAACAAGTTTATAGATCACAACATGCATAATAAAGCATGTTCTCCCTACACTTGAGAGGGATTTACCATTAAATGAGGACAAGGATCAACTAATATCTATCAAGATATGGGTAATGTGGGATGATTTGGGTCCCCCCCCCCATAGAAGTGGCACACATAAAAAATTATAATGGAATGTTCCCTACCTTATACACAAATTATTAATTATATTCATAATTCCTGTATGAGAAATATTTTTCCAAAATAAATAAAATAATTCCTCCACCTTATCACTTCTTCAAACAAAATTTTATTATGATAAATATGAATCTTGATTATTTTATTTTACTAATGTCTCCCTGAGTGAAAATAATAGTGGCGTCATAAAAAATGGGATGAGTGGGTGTAAAGGTACCTCGAGAAAAATTTAATAGTATTTAATTATAATTTTTCAACTATATGTATAAAAATTCATATAATATATTCTTCAAAAATAGATAATATGATAGTTGATAGAGGGTCTCCTTACCTAACCCCCCTTGATTAGGTAATTTATCCATGTAGAGATCCATTTAGGATAATAGATATGTGTGGAGAACCAAGAAGTTGTTTGATCAAATGAATTATTTCATATTGATTCCAATGAAGGATAACACATTAATAATAAATATCCAATAAATTGTATCAAAATTATTTTTAATGTAATGTTTTAGTCCTATGTTACATCACATGGTTGGATTTCATAGTACAATCCTGCATTTTGATGAAGTTAGTAAGAAATCATGAATATTTCTGCCCTTGATAAATCCAAACTCAATCCATGAAAAAATCATATCTAAAATTTTTGAAAGCATGTTGAACAAGATTTTGGTGAGAACATTATGTATGGTGTTTACCATATAAACATTCATAAATTTATTGATGTCACTAGATTTTATAATTTTGTAATAAAGGCAAGGAATTGTGGATTCATTTATTATATAATAGATATACCCGTGGGGAATGTGGCACATAGGTGGTGCGTTTGACACATAATAAGTGTGGCTTATAACCCTCCTATGCCTCATTACCAATATAGAATGTTTTTCTATTATGGGCGTACCCAAGTGGTAAAGGTTCCCCATAAACCTGCATCAAAATTGAGTTTCAATCACAGGGGTTGGGAATTTTTTTGGAAGATGGTGAATTGAGGATGTCACATGAAGGAAGTAAATAAATCATTATTTAGAAAAATAGAAACTTATACATGATGTATGAATGATGCTTTACTAGTAATTTGGGAAAATTGGTGGGATTTTAGGCCATGTAACGGGATTCATGCCCACTGATCCTACATTCCATTTACTAAAAATCATGAATTCATGGTTGGGATATCCTTTGGGGGGAATATTGCCATATTTTTGTCATTTGTGTATGGTGTGTGTGTGTTTAATGTAATTGTACTCCAATCACAAAAAAATATAAGGTTGACGAGCTTTTAAAAAAATACATTACCATATTGAATATGTCCTACTGAATTACATTTTATTTGAATTGTAAGATGTGATTAGTGAATCAATGAGACTGATTGGTTCTCCATTTGTTTCGTCCTAATATGAAATAATTGATTTCCTGTTCTGGAGGGTATGTTTTGAGCATGATGTTGTCCTATTTACCATTGAGTTTTGATATGATAAATTTAATGAAAATTAAATATTTCGGATAGGTCATTGATGAGTTTATATAGAATGATGCGATATGATTTTTGAGTGCATGAGTTTCCTATATAATTTGTTCTCCATCACTGAGAAGGGAATGTTTCTTCTTATTCCATCTATGCGTTTATAGAAAATTGATAAATTTCATTTTTCAATACCCATCATTGAGAAATTTAATTTTGAACATACCCCTTGGAATGATATATATAAATTCATAGAACATAATAGAGCATGGTAGATAATTTATTTTTATGATAAAATTATCTAAGGAAGCCATTTTTAGAGATGGACTCTTGGGAGAGTGGAGAAAACATTCAAGGGAATCAATCTATTCATCAAAAAAGGAGAACCCATTATTGATATTTTTAATCATACATGATTTGAATATATTAAGCATGTTTATATAGACTATGGGGATGCCTTTTCCATAAAATATTTCTCATGTATCAAAAACTACATTGCTTCCTTCTTGTTGTGTATTTCAATATTTGTTGAACCTAAAGGGAAGAGGATTCCATCATTCATTGTCAATGAAGTTCACAATAATTAGATGATGGTCTGAATTGTTTTTATCCTGAGTAAAATATGATAAAGAGATATGTATACAATGAGTTTAATAATTATAAAAATATTTGACAATTATTATATCCTTTATGTCATTTTGGCGATTTCTGTACAAATTAGAATTCTCCCAAACATGATTGAAACCCATTTTATTTTATTCCTCAACACATTCAATAAATAATTTTATTTGAAAAAAGTATGTTAAAGTGCCCAATGTTTCTCATAAATTTTCATAATTGAGTTTAAATCACTAATAACAATCCATTGTTCCTTGATAACAATTGAAACATGTTTCATTTCATTCCATAGAGTTCTCCTATCAACATAGCTATAGAAGGCATAAACCACTTATATTAAATTTTCAGTATAGAATTGAAGAAGAATCTTTTTATGATCTGATCATCGTCATTAACAATAAAAGGATAAACAACATTGCTATATTCTAAGATCCAAATCCTATCAGTATTTTTATTCTACTGATTTTTTCATATAAAGAGTTACCATTTCTTGAAAGTGGAGTGAATTTTTAAAGATATGTTCTAGTACTAAGGGATTCCAATTAGTTTAGGGTAATACATTACTATAATGATCATTATTTAACAAAAAGTTTCTTCAATATCTATTCATTGATAGTTCAAAAATAAAATCTTCATTTAAATATATATTTGGGATAAAACCCCTCTTGTCTTTTTCATATTCTCAAATATTCTTTTTGATTTCTTGGTTGGTCCATTTTTTTGTGGTCCAGAATGGTTGTGTGTCACAGATTGAAGTAATAGGGGTTCATTTATAGGTATATTATTCATCATCCTTTTATTTTTTAGTCGGAAAAGTAACCCCCAAGAAACCCATAGTGTCTTAAAATTTTATTAGACACTTCATTAGGATTGATAATATATAATGTTTAACCCCTTCACAGATGATGATTAGAGCCTAATTATATAATTAATAATATATATTTAAATAATTAAAAATAAATAAATTCATGAAATTTCAAGACTTCATTCATAATTAATGATCAATGATGTTAGAGGAGAGCTCAATCAAGTAATCAGAGTCATCATTCGAAGAAATTAAATTCATATTATTCATGTGTGTTTTATCAGATTTATTATATGATAAAAGTAGTGTTTATAGTTATTATTCATATTTGACTAAGTATGCCCTTTTAGTGACAATTTTAATTGTCACACCACAACACCATCCTGGATAATCACATTTCCATGACATTTCAAATTCATACTTCTTTCCCTTTTATACTTTTGTCCATGCTATTATGCTCGAACATGGCTTGGGCTGCTTATTCACTATTCTTCATTTTTTATGTAGTACCCAACCATTTTTAAAAACTCATATAAGTGGGAAATGTTTAAATTATATCATGATATTAATATTATGGTCATTTTAAATGAGATATATTTTATTGGGATGAGGGGTCTCCGTGTTGATAACAATTACTACCCCTGCAAATAGGCCATGATCTCCATTGAGTGTAGGTTGAGAAATATTAAATGGTTTACCAATAAAAGATTATAAATCATCAGAAATATTGGTTTTCCAATATATAAAAGGGATCCCATTCAACCAAACCCATACCTAAGAAATACAATGTTTGTAATTTAAATGAATTAAGTGCACAACTGGTTCGGATATTTTCAAAAAACCATGAATATGGTTGATGTTTCAACTTCACAAGGAAGCATTGAATTTTAATTTTCTTTACAATATATTTTGATAATATACCATTATTATCATAATCAATATCCTCTTTATAAAATTACAAATGTGTGAGATTATTAATTTCATATCTGTATATGAACAATGATTCTCACCTTTCATGTTTGAAATCTGATTAGGGATTGTAAATTTTCAATGTTCAATCCATTGTTGGAGTGCATCAGGTTCTGTGACAACGAGAATAACATCATCCTCTGAGTATTTGATAATAAGTGGTATATTAGGTTATTTATCTATACTAATCATTCTATCAAGTGCTTCTTTAATTGAATTTCTTTTATTCAATCCATTGGTTGAGCTAACATCCTTTTGGTAGCCTATGTTAATATTATTTTCCATTCTTCTCTATAAAGAGTGTGAATTCACCCCAATAAAAAATAATTATAATTATATCACAAAATACCTTTATGAATGAATTATATATGATATTTTATGTAAACATTTATGTATATACACCATAAAAAATAAATTACTTTTATAACTATAAAATATGCCTAAATGAATGAACATTGAGATGAATTCTAATACAACATTTGTAATATCAAGATAAAAAGCCCATAAAAAGAGAGAATTTTATATTCATTTGGAAGACTATATAATTATAATTAAATGAGTCATATTATTAATTATTTTGAAGAATATACACCTCATAGAAATCACATTTATTCAGTATGGATTATTTCTCAAAAAAATAAATATAAGAAATGAAACCCTTACCTCTAGTCCAGACATTCCATGTATGTATTATAACTCATATATAATAAGAATAAATAAATTATTTGATATCATAATTCCATTATAAGGGTTTTATACCTTATAATTAAACAAATTATAATATTTATTTTATTGAAATATTTTAATGCTTAATCATTTTATTCCAAATCATACATTTTGAGGATTATCTTTCCACAATTTGAAAATGGATTCAGTATGTTTACCATTATCATAGTTTCCATAATTAAAACATATCTATAATAAAAACAATGAAATATTTAATATATATATAAATCATTTTTATTTTAAAAACCAATAATTAATTATGGTTTTGAAAAATGCACCATATTATGATCATAGTGACATAAGGACGTACGTACACATGAGTAATGTTTAAATTTTTCAATGATCACAATAAGAGGAAAATATGCATTATAATATATTTAAATAATTATAATTTACTACCAAATACAATATTTCTTCAATAATTACCCACAGATATATATATACCATCCATGTACTGTGGTGATGAAAAAATAATCACATCGCCTTGTTGAGTCAGTTGTCCAACATATCCTTGAACAATGTTTTCATTTTTTAGTCTAATAAAAAATCATATAAGATCTAATTAGAATTTAAAAATGTAATTTGTTTTAAAATAATTTATTTTTTTAAAAAATATCCATTATATTTATCTTTATTACCATCAATTCAATGTGGTATTAAATAATGATCACATCCCTTCTTGATGTGGTAGTCTACTATACACATGAGAGAAAATACTGTATCCCCACAAAATGAAAATAATAATTTATTACTGATATAGTAACTCTATAATAATTAATATTTTACACATATTATATATATAATTTAAAACATTCATCGTTAAAATTCAATTGAGTTAATGATGGAAAATGTATGACAACTATTTGTGAGGTAGTATTCCACCATACACAAAAATAATGATTTAATATGCCATTTGATGGAATATGATAATAGTATTAGTTATTAAATTATAATTAAAAAATATTAGAATAATGAATTTTATGTTTTCATTATATCATAATAATTGTTTATATTTCATGTATTTGGAAGATGAAATAAATTAAAATTTCACATTTATACAGGATAACTATTCCTTAGACAACCACCTTAGGTTATCACTATAATTCATTATTGGATGGATTTTTTATCAAACAAGTAGATCTAGGATGTGGAGATTCAATTAAGGAAGATATTATTGTACGTTATTTATGATAAAAATTTCAATGGAGATATGAATCGGAGATGATAAGGGGGTTTCCTTCTATATGTGAGTTGGGTGGAAGAGTTGTGAATTTTCAAATTGAAAAGATGTTCCCCTGATTTGGACATTCGACAAGGATAATTATTTTGAAAATTATCAAGACATTGACATTATAATTTCTAAAAATTTCCATATAATACATTTTTAACTTATATTTAAGTAATTTTAACCCATCTCTTTTAATTTCTCCACTGGTAAATCCATTTTACCCATATTCATGGTAAACGATATTTTCTATTTTCACTATAAATTTTTTCAGAAATTTATGGATAAGTTATTAATTAATATAATGTATTTCTATTCAAACATAGGAATTAATTTTAAATAATTAAATTCATATGTGGGGAAGAAATTAATTTAATGTTAAACCCACAAATACGATGAAAAAGAAGGGTTTTTTGAAGTTATTTTTCCATAAATAGATTATTTTAATTAACTCTATAAAATGTATGTCATTAAATGAATTTTAATTCATATATATTTATATATAATAAATATATAACATTTTTATGATTCTAATTTTTTTAATTAATCATCGTAGGGAATCGTTATGTACTTTAATATAATTATCATTAGATATCATGTTTTAAAACATAAATGTATACTTATATTAATATCAAATATTACGATGATTAAGTTGTAATTAAGATTATTATATATAAATTAATAATTCATAGGTTACATGATTCGATGTTTGAAATATAAATTTAATTTTTAAATTAATAATATTGAAGAAAAGAATTAGCTATTTATTAATCTGATTTTCACAATTCATTGAAAATTTTAATATTTTTCAGAAAATCACAGAATTTGCCCCTTCATTAATTTTTATATGATTAATTATAAAAATAAATTAATTTTATGAAACATAGTTTCTAAAATCGCTAATAATAATTTATAATATTTTTTCATAAAAATAATGAAAATCCATTTTTAATGATTTTTTTGAAGAATAGATTTAAATTAATAAAAATAGAATGATTATTTAATTTGGATTTATTAAATATAATTATATTTAGTATTGATTTTTATTTTTATGAGGTAATAACTAATATTCATGTATTCCAATTTGATGACTATGCTATAATGGTTATATATTCGATGGGTTATTTATGCTTCGTGTCGCATGTTGAATACACTATGGAACAAAATTTTCATTTATAAAGTACTAGGGTGTTACATCCTCTCCCTCATTTAACACATTTAGTCCATAATATTTTTAAAATATCTTTGTAATAAATATTTAATCATTTGAAAATATCTATTTTTTATATTGAAGTCATAAAATTGATTAATAAAACATCATAATGCTATGTGGGAAAAGGATGTACAAAGGTTATCTGGAAAACAATTGATATGTTTTAAAATAGAAGAATATTAGTGTGATGTGAATATTTTTAAATATAAGTTATGTTTGACGTAAAAAAATAATTATTGGGAGAGATAGTATTCATTGATCTCAATAATGTGAATGATCAAGGGAATGTACACATCCAAAATCCCACAAGAAAAATAGGACTACAAAGGTAATTGATATCATTTAAAAGTACATTCATTGGAAACGATTTCATTGATATAATTTTCATATGTTTGAGGAATTTGACACAATTTTTACAGTGAAAATAATAATATATACTTACCAGATGATAATAATTTTATCCTTTTATTTTTTTTTGATCAAATTCTTATGTTCAACTCTAAATGATAAAAATTATGTACTGTGTTTTAATACCTAATGTTGCAAAATCTACTTTTAAAAGATATAATTACCAAAAAATTGATAATAAATATATTTTAGATGTATTTATATATTAATTTTAATAAAAAAAATTATCACTGATTAAGATAATTCCCAAAATTATTAAAAACTTATTTGATGAAATAATACATTAATATATGTATTTTAGCACTATTACAAAAATATGAAACACAATCATTATATATATTATTTTCTTATAACCCAAATAAACATAATTACCTCTATATAAAATGTTGTTCTATCCTCAATGGTATTATCAGCCCTTTGATCTGACATGTCCAAAAATTTATAGATCTTCATATAAAACAAATATAATCAATTAGTCATCAAATCAATTTTTAAACCCATGGTCATTTAAATGAAAAATGAGTTCCGACATAATTAACTAAATATAAAATATTATTTCATCCCCATGTTTAACAATTCCATACAACCTATGTCAACAAATTGTAATGGAATACTTAATGACAAACCTAAATATTACATATACATCAACCTAATTAAACATATGTAAAAATTTCATTAATTATTTTTATATATCATCACAAAATAACACAAATGGGTATCTAAACATATGAATGTATAATCATCCTTAATCATAAAGGCATGTGATGTGATCCATAAACCTTAATAGAAAATCACCTTAAAACAATATAATCTCCAATGTTATATAAACTTGTCATTAATACAATTAATTTCAATGCCAATCATGTTCTCCCAAATATATTTATAAAAACAAAAACAATAATTTTATGTCATTAATACAGATAATGGTAGCCCTATTTTTTTCTTCCAAATCATACAACAACAAAATGAAATATTGAATCCCTTATATTCTCAATGACATTTTACGTTTATTGATTTATTGAATTCGAATAACCCCTTACATAATCAATACACATGTATTTGAATGAGTATTTCTCTAACATAACCCAAAATTTATTATTTAATATTACGTCATCATCATCATTTATATGAAAAAATTATATAAATAATTCAGTAAACTTAATTCTTTGTATCTATGGGAAATTGAATCATAATAAGTGTGTCCCCAAATCCTCAGTAAGGTTAATAATAATAATTAATATTTTAACTCCATAATCAAGCACAATAATAGATTAAGATTTTGATGAAAACATCAAAGGGAATGAGTATATCCATATAATATTCATACCCATCAATGTCTAGATCATAAATCATGAAAAATGATATTAGGCTTTAATAAATACAACAATTATTAATATAAATAATCATGATCCATTTGATATAAATCTTGATCAATTGAATTGTTTAAAACTAAAATTAAGAACAAGAAATTTGATTGAATATTGGTACAATATATTTATTCAACTCTTAAAGTCATAATAACAAATATAGATGAATTTCATCTTTGAAATACCTAATTCATTCGATAGATATAATGAACCCACCCATACTTGATTTATTATGGAAGCACCCTTTCATATTTAGTAACATTAACACCATGCCTTCATTTATAACAAAACCAACCATCATCCTCTATTTCAATGAACCATTTCATGAATAATGATTATCAATAATTCATTTCATAATAAAACTCATAAAACAACAATCATGACATTCATAGCTTGATAACCATATATAAAATAAATGGGTTTCATGAAAATCTATTTGAAACATGATAACCCATATAAAATAACAAAGGTTCCTAAAAAATCTCTTTGAAATAATTAAAATACAACCCTAGAAAGAATGAGTATGTAATAATTCCAAAACAACCCCATTAGATGATATGTCACATCAATAGTTTTTGTTATTAATAAATGAAAATACATTTACAAGATAATTACATTATTAGGAAACCATAAATTTTTACATTAAATATCTATATTAAATAAGTGAAATTGTATAAAATATAGTGAAAGTAATATTATTTGAAAAAACATTGAAATTATAATGGAATAATCATGTAATATAATGGAAATTATGGATGAAATTAGTGTTTACTTTTTAATTGATAAAATCAATATTAGTTTCAATCATTTTTTAAATGGAATAAAAAGTGACCAATTCAAAAAAAAATTAAAAAATATATTATTAATTTAATTTAACATAATTTCAAAGAACATGTAATATAGATTTAAAACCAATTATCTTCATATAATGTAATTTTTTTATATAATTGATGAATATATATATATACATAAGATAAATAAAACCAATCTAATAGAATAGAGAATATTTGTATCACCTACAAACAACTTTCATGGTGTTTCTTTAATCAATAAGGAATTATATTGATATAAAAAATTATAAAATGATTCATAACATGTGTATTAAGGATGTGTTGTTCAATAAAATAATTTTATCTAAATTTTTCCTATATAACCACTAACATAAACAATCCTAATAATTAGGGATATTGTAATATAAATTCTTTCCTCCTTTATTAATTCTTCAACAATAATCCCAATGAAATAAGTAAATATATTTAAACATTATATATCATGAAAATTAGGATATTAATGATATAACATTTCAAATTAGTGGTATTTACACCTCATAAAATAACTTATTTTCATAACATCAATAGATATCTAGAAGAAATGTTAGTTGAGAGGAATAATCCTTTCAAAGTTCATCTCAAGAAGATGAGAACAGTCAAATTAATATATTATTTTCAAAACAAGTTAATATATAAAAAGAATAAATTCATAATAAACCATTTTGATATCAATTTAGAAATAATCATATCATGATATAGTGAATGAAAAAAGTGTTATAACCAAAAAAAGGAAATTGAGTTGAGAAATTCTTTAACGATTGGTATCATTGATATCAAATTCCCATGGATGATGTAATAAAAATTGAATTTGAAAATACCTTGATTTATTATGTATTAATGATATTACATGTATAATATAATTTTATACAAAATATAAAAACAATTATGTGCATAGAAAT
This sequence comes from Viscum album, assembly GCA_963277665.1. Classification (NCBI taxonomy): domain Eukaryota; kingdom Viridiplantae; phylum Streptophyta; class Magnoliopsida; order Santalales; family Viscaceae; genus Viscum; species Viscum album. The sequence goes on from OY728146.1 coordinate 555,521,093, forward strand.
TATATACACCTCAATGAAGGACAATTGAGAATATGTGCATTCAACTTTGGTAATAACTAGATCAGAACCCCCTGAAAGGGAAAACCTCATATGTATTTATAAATACAAATATGTTTTTTGAAAATATTAATAATATATATTCTTTTTAATTATATACAAAACACAATAAATTGTATTGGTTAATGTGACCTTTGAATCACAAAAATGAAAGTTAGACAAGAAATGCATACCTTAAGCTATGATATTCAATATATTTCATTTAAATAATATATAATAAGATTATGGAAATTATTTTATTTCTCAAAAGAATATTTACTTGTTCAATAACTCATATAATGAAAATTATTTTAATTATTTTAATAATTATTTTATATAAATAGTTATTTAATTCGGCATCAGGTGTTCTGCGGACATTCCTTTCAAAGTTTAAAAATGGCCTTGCTGTGTTGATCACCGTCAATGCGGGATTTTTTTTAAAATAAAAAGAATTCTTATCATGAAATATTTTTCAATTTATGCATCATATATTTCTTTAAATCTAATCATGAAAAAGTTTTTTGAAAAATGAATTCCATTTGATCTTCGAGTTGGTCGATCATACATACACATGAGTGTCATTCACATTTTTTTACAATAACTATTGAAAGAATAGTAGAGTATTATAATCATTCCAAAAAAATAATTATATCATTAGTATAAGTCCCCAGCCTTACGAATTACATAATCATTATTTACTTCATGAATACACATTGAGGATCTTTTTAGGTTTAGAGTTTTAGAGAATTATATCATAAATCATGCATTACATTTCACATTTAAAAAAATTAGTTACATAAAATGTAGTACTCATTATTCCCATCAACGAAAACATATTTAAAATAAAACATGGATTCTTTCTTGACACTTCCTTTACACTATCATCACATCATGTACCTTTCCCTTGACCTGTGAAAAACATTTCAGAAACATGGGATGAGCATAAAAAGCTCAGTAAGGGATATAAAAGTACGAAATGAAAACAATAGTCCATGTAAGAAATCATACATTACTCATAAAACATAATAATTTTAACATACCTCATAAAATAATGAATAAATAATAGAAATCATAAGACATAAAGGTAACTTGAGTCATTCATAACATTCTTACGTAAGGAGTAACCCACATTGTTACATTTAGAATACCCATCACTGTATATTCCCTAAATATCATTGGAGATAACTAAATTTTTAACCGCTTCACATTACCAAATTCATTGGAGAGATAGATCGGGCTCACCCACCCTTAGTTTATCACGGTACCACCCGCCTTCATAACAATTCCCAAAAACCATAATATAATCGTATCACATAAAATATGCATAAAGGAAAGATAACATTTATACTTTTCAATCACATGATATAAATACAACACATTGATATAAAAAAATTATGAAAACCATTTTCCATACCAAAATAAAATAACAGTAAAACCTAGTTTTTTTTCATTAAAAAAAATTGGCTTGTAGTGGAAGCTGAAGCTCAAATAATGGTCACTACAGTGGAGAAGTTGTTGTCTCTGCATACGTATGACAAAAAAACATTCCCTTTTGACATTTAGTAAACGCTTCATATAAAAAATATTTCTTTTGAATAAACGTAAAAGTAAAAGGGGTTTATACACCGTATAAAAGAATGTTGTGTATAAAACAAAATATGCCTCAATGAAAGGAGATTGAGAGGATGTCTCATACCTCGTATCTGACTTGACTCTATCCTTCTTTAATCTCCTGAATAATAAACATGACTTAATTTATACTTTCATAAGAACATTTTTTATTTTAATTATTCCTTTTATATCACTTATTACCAAGTTATGAACACTATGTAATTATTTAATTTAATAGTGGCTGTTTTGAAGATCATTGGTACTTGAGTCAAAAATAAACTCTTTATAATTACTAGTTGTTCACGGGGTAAAATATCCATTATATACAGAATTATATTCATGATTTAGATATTATATATATCATATATATCTATTATATACATGCACTTATAATATTACATAAAATTTAGAGGTATGAAATGAAATGCACAGTTCATGGAGATGGTCAGCCGTAGGTAAGCATGAAAACTAATTTCATTTCTATTTCCTATTTAATGGAAGTTAATCATAATGATATAAATGTATATTATAATTACAGTATAATATCATATATAATATCATTAACTCCATCCTTTATATGTCCCCCATATGGCATTAACGAATCAAATCACCTTGAGGGGGCGGTAGTCCGAACTTCCTAAAATGAAGATATCGTGTTTACCCATAATGGAAATCATAAAGGTATGACATAAATGAAAAATAAAAAAGCTTAAGGAAAACATAAAAATATTATATATCATATATAAATATATTTACATCTTAATGGAAACCATTGAAGGTGTTAATGGAATATTGGACAATCATCGTCTCATGAGGCAGAAATTCGCCATCCACGGAAACAGTATATTCTTAAACCATTATATGTAGGTGTGTGTAAGTGTAGCTCGAATAATTATTATAAAAACATCCTAGTATATTTAATATACTGGTTTTGTTACAAAATAAATGAATAAAAAGAGTTTATGGGGTTGGAGAAGCAAAATACAACAAAAGAACATTAGAGAAGACTTTACCTTTAAATCAGGTAACTCCACTTGGTTTGAACCAAAAGGGTTTCTTAAAGAGATTTATACCTAATGTAAGGCTTATAAGATGAATATAGTTATGTGGAGAGATAAAATTATCCGAGCTTGTCTGATCAAAAGGCTTGAGAAGTGTGGGTAAGTAGGTATAGGTGGGAAACTTTTATAAGAGGAGAGGAGGTGCACTCTTGGAATGTTATAAAATGTTACTTCATAATAAAATTTGTATTGGATTATAAAGTCCCACATTGATATATTTTTAGGATAAGGTGATAAGGGTTCGATATATACTCATAAAATAGGACTTTGTCAAGTTTAAGTCTTATATTTTACGTTATATTTTCTTTTTATTTAAATCATTCATTAATGAGGTAATTGTTGCATCATCATGATGTCATAAATAATTTAATTCATTTCATGTCTAAAAATTAAAAAATACTATAATGTAGGAAATATTTTTATCTTTCTAATGACTATTTTTAGTCTAAGATATCATTTATGTAGACAAATTTAAAAATGTTTTACTCAGGTGATACATTCTTTAGTGATATTCTCCTTTCTTTAAAAATAAAAAGATAAAGTTTCACTTTCACCCAAAAGTGGTTCTGTGCGGACCCTATGTTTGAAAAAAGGCATCCCATGGTCGGACATGAAACAACTAGTAGAATTAGGACACATTTTGGGGTCATTTTTGTTATTATGATATTATTTAATTATCATTAACTACCCGATTACTAATTAATAAAGATAATTAAAGATAATTACCATCGTTGCTGTTCATAATGTCCAAAAAAAAGTTTCTTAATTACATAAATTTGACCTTATGATTAAAAATATGGAATCCATTTTACCAAAATCCAAAAATATAAATTGCAATAATAAATTTAAAAATAATTTCCGTTGTCAAAACAAATATCAGGATTTTTTGAACCAATATCTATGAAAAGTTTGGAACTTGTTTTTTCCCAATTCCAAAGTGAAATTAATCCCAATGACCACCATTGGATTAAATGGTAAAAATATATTTTATTTAAACTTTAAAACCAATTATAAACTTAATATATCCATATAAATAAATTATATGAAAAGCAGTTTTGATATAAAATTTAGTATTTTTCACTATTAATTACAAAATGAACATTGTCAGAAAAATACCAAAAATTTATCCAAAGTTAATTTCAATGTCCCAATCATAAATAATAATTTTATTTTTACAAATAGAGGTTATAAAATTTTCAATACATATATTTAAAAATGGTTATCCATCAAAAGGCGGTAAAAAAATCTTTTAAAAATATTAGAGAATTCTATGCTTATGATTGGATTTATTCTCATTTTAAGCCACTAAAACACTATCTAATTCATAAATAGACATAGATAATAATATCTATTATTCATTACTTACTTGGGATGTTACAATTAGTATCACATTAATTTTTTACATTCACATATATATATATATCAACCATTTTATTTTTTGAGATTAAAAAAGAATAACATCACTTTCTGAAGGTAGGGGACCACACATACACATGAAAGATGTTATAATATATTACTGTAAGAAATAGAATGATATATTAATTATTAGATTTAAAAATATATCCTTAATATTATAATTATTTCATTTATATAACATATATCTATCTTCAAAATCCTTATTACCTTTTATGTAAGTCATTAGTGAAAATTGAATCACATAAGATCACGATAATGTAGTACACCGTACACACAAGCGATGTTATAATATTACAAACAGAGTTGAATGTAAGATATTATATGTGATATAAATACCAAATAAGTATAAAAATATTAAAATATAATTTCCATACTTCTAATTGATTATGATAACATTTATTGTATGGTTATGATGTAAAATGAATAACATCAGTTCATGATGTGGTATTCTTCCTTACGCACGAATATTGATTTTGTATCCCATTTGATAGAAAATTATATGGATCTATGATGTTTGGATAATAAAAATTCAATATGTGGGATATTTTTTGTCATTATAATAGAATAACTTAAAAATATTTGATGTATGTGGAAGGAAAAATTATATGAAAATGATCAGTTGAGCATGAAACCTCTTCTTCAGATAACATTATTAGGTTAGCTGCAAAATCCATAATATGATCAATTTATTATCAAACATGGTGAACTACGTCATGATTTGACAATTATAAAATACATCCATGAAGGTACTTTCGAATATTAATGGATTTTATGGAGTGAAAAGTAGATTAAAGGTGGTGGAATTTTAAAGGTTCATTGATTAACACACATTTAATATCATTAAAGAAAATGATGTTCACTATTTATTCTCAAAAAAATGATAAAAAGTGTACCATTATTTATAATTATAATTATAATTTCCAAATATGGACCAAAAATACATTTTAGAAAGACAATAATGTCATATTTGACCTTATCTTTTAAGTTTAGCCCCTTGAAAATCCATTTATAACTTAATAAAATGATTTTTTACAACAGTCACTATTCATTTGACTAAAACATAAGATGAAACATTAGTGAGTATAAATTATAATTATAGAAAATAATTAATACATTTTAAAAAATTATAATAATATATTTTTTAAATTTTTATTTTAAATAATAACCGCATACAAGATGAAAAATTATATTGTCAACAAGTGTACATCCCTTGACAATGATAATTTTATATTAATTCATTATACAGTAATAAAAAATTTAATTTTAAATTTATATTTATTGATATATAATCTGTAAACTTCATTTAAAGCACTCATCATTAGTTTTTAGTTTAATTAATATGGATTAAAATTATTCACATTAAAATATTTTTCCGAAAAATCTCATTTTTAGACACACAAAAAGATTTTAAAAAATATATTATAAACACGACTCAAATGTCATTGATTGTATTAAATAATTGTAAATAATAATTATTTTACTTTAAATCATTTTCAAAAAAATTATTAAAAATTTAAATTGCTTAGTTTATTGAAAATAAATGACTTCTTTATAAAAATCTATATATTTCACAATTAACTGAATAATTAATATTTTCCAAAAAAAACTATAAAAATAAAACTATTTTAATTATTAAATGTTGATTTAAAAATAAATTTCATTTTATCAAATATATTTTATAATATTTATATAAATTAATTATAATATTTTCCCTCAATGTGAAATAATATTCATTTTTGAAAAACATATATTTGAAGAATTAAATTATTTTACAAAACAAACAATGATTATTAACCATGAAGTGATAAATATAATTATATTGACTATGTAATTTATATATAGATATACTTATTTCATATGTTTGTGATTATTTTTCATATATAATAATTTAATGGCTCTGTCATTACAGTTATATGTATCTTCCCTCATTTAAGCGTGGTATTCCAGGTCGAATACACTATCGAACATAATCATATCTTCTAAAATATCAAGGATTTAAAAAAGTAATGTATTTACTAAATTAGTATAAAATTAATCCTTATATGGTACCCATATTTAAAAAATCAATCCATTGGTTTAGTGTAATTTAATTTAAAATTATACCTGGAAAATTCAATGACGAGAATTTTTTATGAAAAAAAAATCTCAGTTTAAAAAAACAATTTATACATAATTTAAGTATAATTTAATTAAAAATAATAATAAATGAAATGATGTAAAAATAAACAAATTATTTTTTTAAATCCGTAATATAATTATAATGGATAAATACAATAAATGAAACTATTTCTTTAAATTTAAAATCAATATTTGTCATTATTAATCAAAAAATTATTATTTTTACAAAATAATGAAAATATAATTCTTACATATTTTATAAATTATATTTTCAAATAAATAGTAAATTTTATAAAATTAATATTATATAATTTGGAAATAATTATTCAATTTAAATGTATATAAATAATGAAATCCCATTTTGGATAGAAATAATTTTTTTCCTCTTGTCTGAAATATTTCATCGTATTCATATAATAATTATAAATATAAAATATATAACTAATGAATACATAAAAATGTATTTTTAAAATAAAATGGGTTGTTAATATGAAAATTATATAATGAATGTTACATATTCCATTTAATCATTTTATCAAAACATATAATGTTTCCCTAGCCATACAATATTTTATTTATATGGGAATGTCCCAAATTTTAAATCATTAATGATTACCCAATATATTTTAAAAAATGAATAATTATATATAATATATTCTTCTATCCAGATATAATGATATTCCAATTATGTATCCTTTTCCTACTAGATTTTGGAGAAATGTTCTTTGATATATGAATCTATACATCTACCCTAAAAAGTGTATCCTTCAATATATAAAAGGAAAGGAAAATTACATATTCATAAGAAAATTAATGAATTCCTACCATTTAATTCATGAAAATATTTCAGAAAAATTGATATTAATTATTTTGGCCATTTTTATGCTCATTTGAAATAGATCGATATTAATCAAGAAGAAAATTTATACACATATAATTATTTTTATTACCGTAACTGAAATTAATAAGTTCTTATGTATAGAATTGTTTTGAATGAACTAAGACACCAATTGCATCCACTATTGGAGTGAACAAAAATCACTCAATTATTTTAAAAAAACCTTTCATAAGTAATCTTCTAAATTATTGAAACTAATGATTTATAAACATTTACCATGTCTCACAAAAAAAGTGAAAAAAAATATTCTACTAGAAATCCAATACAATAAGTAGATAATATAATAGATTTAAAGAGAAAATTCATCAATAATATAAATAAATCCATAAATCTATATCAATTTGATACCCCAAATAATTATATACGAATAAATAGTGATAAATTATTTCTAAAAAAAAATTATAACAAATTTTACCAATCATAGTTAGATTAATAATAATTTTATACATTCAAAATAGGCCATCAATCAATCTTGGGGATTTAATTGTTGAATATACCAAATTTTTCAAGGAAAAATTTATTTATAAATTAATATATTATAATATATAAAACCTCTTTCAATATAGTATATCATATATAATATTTATTAATAGGAATTGACATGTAAAAATAAATAATATCTTCATTATTTAGGATTTAATTGGAAATTATTGATTTAGGCATTGAAGGAGGATTTCTATTTTTTACACTAATGTAGAGCATCAAGAATATGCCCCTATGAATAATATTATAGAAAACAAGAATAATTATGTTATAATATAAATTCTGGAAAGTATATTTATTGTAATTAAGTGTAAAAATATAATCCTTATCTTCTTATATATATGTAATCTTAATATACAAGAACTCTACAACCTCATGAGTTCTCAATGAAAAAACAATCATCATATTCACAAAAGTATCATCAGAACTAATGATAATAATATTCATATTATAGGAGACAATTTAGTATTTCATATCATTTTTATTTGTAATTATCAATTTCCCATTCCAAATATGATTAATAGGTAAATTATCCTTCATATAAAATTTGAGTCTAAAGAAAAAACATGTATTCTATTCACATTATTTGTTATATTTAGAAACAGATTTTTACTATAGGATATCCCTATTTTATAATGAGTATGTAATTAATCATTTAAAATATTAAAATTATTTTAATTATGATGATTTGATTATAATTATATGTTTGATTATCTTATACATCGTGATGTTTATTTTCTATAATATATAATTTTATATCAATATTAGTAACAAATAACTATAACCATGTCAATAATTTATATATTTTGTTTTTAAATTAGATGTTATAGTAAAATAATTCATTATTAAAAAAAATTAAAAAAAATTAATTATATATATATATATGGTGTTTTACCAAAGAATTATTTATTCTGAAAGGGATCTAATTATTCACCTTCTCTATTTGAATGAGATTTATGAATAAGATGATACACTGAATTATTTTTAAAACGGGATTCAGAAATAATCTCATATTATTCCCCAAGAGTAGTAAAATTCTTATATATCATTTCCCACATTATAGACATAATTTTTTTTACACATTCTATATGATAAGTAAATTTATCTCCCATCAATTTGATTTCAATTAACAGGTTTTTATCATTTCATTTGTTTTAATTCATGAATATTTATATATTGATATAACAATCATATCATGTCATTTATTCTCATAATGATATTAAAATACAATATCACAATTTACGTGTCAATAAGGGGAATAGGGGGATATCTTATTTCATCCTAGATATTCATTTTTTTCCTAACTGGTATTCATGTAATCAATCAAAAACAAAAGTAGAATATATATTTCAAAATTAAGATGAAAATATATTTAGTAGCTACCATCTGTAATTGGGATGTTATTCAAATTAGTTGTGGGAAAACCCATACTATTTTGAAAACTATGGTGTGAAATTAAATACCACCCATTATTTAATAAATATAATCGAAACTAATAATGTTATATTAAAAAAATTATTGCATCGTTTCATGAATTTTATTAAATATTGGAATATTATAGGACATAAAATTAATTAATGTTCTAGATGAATAAATAATTTATGATCACCCTATAATACCAATATATAATATTAATTTATTCCAATACTTTCCTTAGATTTATTTTCCTAATATTATATAATTTTCTTATTAGCAAGACATTAGGTATTCCTTTTTTGGGTTTTCATAGAAATTTTATTGTCAGAAAAATTACTAACAATGAAGATTTATTCTTCTAAATTGACATCTTATATATTTCCATATACATCCATTGACAATGCAATCCCAATAAGATGAAAATTATATTATCAATTAAACCGTAATATTAATCATCCTCAAAAGATAAATTATCATTTTTCTTAATAATCTTCCCCTCTTCCATCCCTTTAAATAAATCCATGTCATTCCCTATAGATTTTTTTCATCCTCCATATCAAATGTAACCTCAACATAACCTACATCCATTCCATTATCTAGAATATTATTTAATATATCAATTGGAGATGTGTCCATATACGTATAATACTAAGAAAAATATTATAACATTCACATAGGAAAACATTTAATATTTTTTTGTAAGAAATTAAAACGTTTTATAGGACTCACTATATTCAGGAATACATTTCAATTATGAATTTTTCTCCATGAGTCATTATTTTTTGTTTTATTATATTTATTCAATATCACCTTTTTAAAATACCTAAAAAATTACACCTTATTCTTAGAAAATTTACATACATTAATAAGATAATGGTAAATTCATAATCAAATTTTATATAAATTTTACTAAAATTGGAATTATTTCACAATCAATAATCAAATTATGAAGATCTACTACAAGAAAAGTCATTTAATAGTCTCCAATAATTCCATAAAATTTATTATCATCCATCTTTATATGGGTCTCAATAGAAGAGGAGACATTATTTGTAATTTTATAGTGCTCGAAGTCGCATCTAATCTCATGAAAGGTTATACATGTCAAGGAAATTATATATTTCTATGTAAAAGGGATAAAGATGATGTATCAATATATGGAATGATTGAATCCAAAATTGAGAATATATAATCTATATATCGATGAAATATTAACGAAATATGATACGTGAATGATAAGTTTACATTTAACATTATCAATTGTTGTAATTGTCTTGTTTTAGAATCCCAAAAATTTAATTAACATCAAAATCCATTCATCTAAAACACACAGCTTATAAACCATATAATGGATCATATCACAAGTTATTAAATATTTAAAAGAATCTTAAGATTATTTTTGTTTTTATTAACATCATATATATGATACTATTCTATCACGACACATAAGTATATGTGATTCACAATTATTTTTCACATCCATCAAGTTATCAACTGTCTTTCTGGACTACACTGCAAATTTAACATTTCACATGGTACTTAATGTATATTGATCAGTTAAACTATATTACACTGGCTTTTCTAATTTCATTAGTTCCTATAATTTATCATTGAATCTAAAAATCATATATTAAACCATCCTTAATTTCACATTCCAATTACAATGATAAATTATAAAACTCTATGAGAAAAATAACACTATGATTTTACTATTGAATTTTACAAAAAAAAGTATTAATTTAAAAATAATTAATATTAATACAATAAATGTAACTTTAATTTCTACACAATTCCAGTTTTTATCCTCGATAATTTTTTTTGGATATATTCAAAAAAATCCAATATATATGTTGTTTTTAGAAATACTGTATTGAATAAACTGAGAAAGCCGTGACATATAACAGGTATAGGTGAAAAATTTAATATACAATGGTGTAGGTTATGTCTTAAGAGATGATATGTGATAATGTATGACCACAAATCCCATGTATTTTATGACTTGAATATATCATAATATGACATGTCAATCATAGATATTTAGAAATAGATTTTTTTCTAATAAATTCAATTTATGATATATCCTCTGATTCAAGGAACCATGATTTTCATAAAATAATTAATTACCAATACAAAATGAGGAACATCATATGTTATTTAAATGAAATATATATTTTCCCTAAAAATCAATTCAAATTGAAAATACTTTTGATTATAAATAAATGTTTTGAAATATTTTGTTTATGAGCATCACTTTTATCATTTTATTTTTATTTTTTTCTTCAGATAATTTTATTTAGGAAATGTTATTTCACACAAATTTTTTTAATTAATTGATTTTTAATAAATTGATAATTAATAAAAATACAAGCATTTGAAATTAAATTGTTTTTCATTTAAACAATGTTTATGCATTTAATATGTTTTTACCTTAGTAAATAAAATTAATCATTAACCATGAATGATTTTAATTTAATATTTTGATAATTTATTAAACTAAATATATTATGCATTAACCTATAGTAGTTACTAGTATGTAATGAAAAGTAAAATAATTTTTATACTTAAAAATAATTTTTTTTTAAAAAACTGGTTCCTTTATGTTCTGCACAATGATAGTATAATTAGATTATATTATATCTAATAATTTATTATTATGAAATGATTTTAATATTTTTAATTATTAAAATTAAATTTATTTAATATTTTAAACTAAATTTTCATACTAAATAAATCGTAGATGAAGTAAATGTTTAATATCATTGCAAATTATATTATAGGAAAAAATGTTAATTTTTTTATATGGATTAAAAATGACTGGAAATTATTTCTTAATATCAACGGTTCATATTATATAATCAATAATCATAAAAATTTTATTTCTTTAAAAAAATTATACAATTTATATTGAGTTTTACATTTATATTTTTTTGTATGGAATAATTATAAAATTGACTCTTTCTTTTAATTTGTTTAATATCTATTCATAAGAATACATTGTGATATGAATGTTTTAAAATTGTTATCCTAATGATGAATAATTTATTTGTTTGATAATAATTCATTTTTACTTATGAGAATTTGTATAATAATATAAAATAAATATTTATAAATGAAGAAGTTATTTTGAAAGATGTGTTAAAAAATAATAATAATACTTTTTAAAAAATAAAATGTTTCGTGTATTGGATAATAAAATTAATTAAATAATTATATGATATAAAATTTAGTGAAATTAATGTTTTAAATATTTGAATTAATAATCAACGTTAATATTGATTTTTTCAATAAAATATTATAAGAATCATCTCAAAATTACTTTCTAGATGTCATAGCATTAACAATTTTTATTTAATTTGATTAAAAAGCTTTAAAACCATATCAGTATTCAATTTAATAAATTGTAAATAATGTCATCATTCGTCAACTTTTGAATCGTTGTTGCATTTTTAATGATGTTACTAACAAATAAAGATTTAGTATTTTGTTATAATAGTTATGGTTATAAAGGTTAAAAATAATATGTGTTAAAATAACAGATAAGGTTCAGATTCCCATATAAAACTATCCAAAAAAAGTATATGATCATTTTTTGACATTATTATCCTTATATAATACTATATATCACTGATTTTAAATTTTTAATGAGTGAGATATATTATATAATAAAATTTCATCTATTGACTTGGTTTACAACCATCTCACTAATAAAAGAGTTCGATCTATTACCTTTGTATAATACATTAGGGGAAATGAATTCCAATATATTTTAATTGGTGTTTTTTATGGTATGATTATAGAGGTTTTAAAGGTTTCAAAATCATTCATAGATAGTTAGCTATTTTTAGATGAATTCAGACAGGTTTATTTTGTGGAGCCAGAAACAGCTGGTGGTTCCCTTATTCACGATTATTCATGATCCTATATTAAAAATGAGGGAGGTAATTTGGTAATGACTCCAATATAACTTAATAATTTACATTAGTCAAGAGGATTATAGTTCAAAATCATCACAACCTATTTGGGGGAATTATTTCATATTCAATAATTCTATTATATATATAATACATATTTGAGAATCCTTTATATATTCCCAAGTATATCATGTGTCACCCTCTAGATGAAAAACATTTATTAGAATACATTAAATTTAGAATCATATATATATGAATCTAATTTTCTTCATCAATAGACTAATCTATAGGAATTTAAGGATCTCCATCAATGGAACACATTTATGATCAAATTATATATCCTTTTCATCAACAAGTTGATGATAGTTGTAATCCTTGCAATGAGGTGGTATGGAGTTAATCATTATCCAGGGATATGGGTGTTATTCTATTGTCATGATCAGACCTGTATTATGAGATTAATATGTATCCGAGTAAAATTAATCATATCCCATGTAGCTTTATTCCACATAATGGGACACATCATTCCTTTTAAGGTCACGTGACTAGGATCAAACCATGAAATATAAAATCATAAGGAACATAAATCTAGGAAAAAAATTCATATCCAATTAATTTTGATGTACTTATACTGAGGAAACCTAAAAAACTAGAAGGAATGTGGGATCCTAGGTTTGAGATGACCCAACAAGGAATTTGGTCCTGATAGATGTAATTTTTTATTTTATGGTGTTGGGTTTGGACCCCAAGGAAGGTTCATATGTATCGTACATGGATGGAAATCAAATACCACATTGTTAAATTGTGAGGATACATACCTATGAAATCCCTTTGATGGTTTTCTCTCAGTGAATGTGGCACTTTCAGAGGATTATGGAATTATTTAACTAATGTAATCATATAATTGGATTCCATTTAGAATGGGGCTATAGGGAATTTATATAATCAAGGTGATTAGGTTGTTAGGTTTGTCCATAAATGTAAAAGGATTCAAATTGGTAGTTTTATCTAGAATATGGTCCATTTGAAGATAAGGTATTGTTTTTAGAGATAACACCATATTTTAGAATCCCATTTTGGCTAGTCACATGGCCTTGGGGACCAATGCCAATGTATTCCCTATGATGGAAGGAATAAGGAATATCATGAAAAATATTCTTTATAGAGACATGAAACTGACTATGCAGATGTCTTCATTATATGTGAGCTCTTGTCCCACAATATTCATTCATAATTTTGAGAAACAAAATCAATCATATGATCTTTTTAACAACCAATAATCCTTCATCTACTGGTTTAATAGGGAAGGGTGATAGAGGAAGAACAATGTACATTTTTGTGTCCATTTTCTCTTTTGATTTAGTAACCAAGATAGTCACATCAAACAACACAAAAGGATACACCCCTTATTAAAAGAAAAGGGGGTTATATTAGGGGGTATTCCACATTACTATTTCTAGATAGGAGGAAATCATATGCTATTAACTCTCCATGTGATTTTGATATTTTATTCGCTCTATTAAATTTCAGAAAAGTAGGTCACATGTATTCGATAAGATTATTTTGGTACATGGAACTTTCCATAGAGAATAATAATAGAATTTATATAGAACATACACCAAGTTTGGGTTACTCGTGACTGATGGAATGTATAAATAAATTCAACAAGATAAATATACCCTTCATATATGAGAAATTGGATACACTCATGACTAATGGAATCCGTAGCTGAATAGAGACACACTAGTGCGTCCCTCGCCAAGGGAGTACATGTATAGAGGCATCTTTGGAGGATTAAATTTCATCACCCTCATAAATGGGATCCAATGGAAGAAGAGACCTTCAATTAGAGGTATAAAATAGGTCTTATAAGCTATATCATGAATTTAAAGGCTTCGTGAGAAAAAGGTTATTCATGTAGGATGTACATGGAAGAACCAGAAGAGTTTGACAAAGTGTTGGTCTACACGGCTAGAGACACCTTATGGGATGGAAAACATAAGCCACAACACGTTAGTGAATCCTTTTACAAGGCACTAAGGGTTACCCCAGGTGTCTCAAAATGGTCTCTCTGAGGACTTAGTTTTGAGTAGGGACCTTCACCGTAGTATATTTCAAATAGGTTGTTGTGTGGGTTACTCACATAGGTTTCATGCACTTCAAAACCTAGAGGAAATTCAATCCTACTATTGAAATTAGTACCCCTATCATGTTTTGGAAGGAAACCTGTTTGATTTTTGGGTTCCTGGGTGAAGGAATTGCATGAAAAATTCACTAAGGGTTCTCCTGATTTTTTTTCAAATTTTCAAATAATGATCCCTATAGTCCAATTTATAGACAAACATGGGACCATGGACAATGTTGGTGACCATAAAAGGCACTATTCATAGGCACTCTATGTGGGTAAGAGGCACAATGGTGGATGAACCTTTAGAGCTACTCTAGTCCAATGAAATAGTTTCAGGCATAAGTACTTCGCATAGGGTTATTTGATACATGAATGCCATATAGTCAATGCCTATCCAAGTCTGTTGGCCCAAAATATGTGTGCATGAAAATACCTCCTAGGAAAACCAAGTGAGAAAACCCCATGAAAAATTAAGATTCACACTGTAAACATTTTATTCCATGTCATGTTCCTTTAAGGATGTGATACATACAACCATACATCTAATTGAAAATACAACAGCCACTATCAAAGGGTGGTTCTCACCAACATTACATTAGATTGAGAAAAATTAATAAAGAATATATATCCCTATAGTTTTGAGAATTATTATGACACAAGAAAATTAAATCTTTTCATTAAATCATAAACATGAATTTATAATAAAACTCTAAATTTGATGTCTATGGGATGATCAAATCATGAATTATAATGAAATGATTATAGATTAAATTTTTCAATATCAAAATCCCCCCATTATAAATATATTAATTCACAATGAAACAAATATAGTTCTAATGTTTTTATAGAGAAATTTAATGCATTCCAAGAAAATATTGTGGGATTTAATGATATATTTATTTTGGGAGGATTACCTATGTTATACATAAGCAATGTATTTTAGAAAGCATAGTTTGACTCTTTATTGGATCAGTTAGAAAACCCTACAATTGTTTTATTTTGTTTCATCACCATATTTTTATTTTTTATTTGTTATAAAGAAGACATAGTGGTCATTACATTGATTTTTTAGGCAACGATGTTTTATTTTTTAATATAACTACCATTGTTAAATTCAGTTTTCTTTTCAGTATTATTACCCGAAACATAATGATAATATGTCTGTATGAATGAGACATGACTTTTTTCTATGGTTCCCTTTGCATTTTTTCATCCTGGTTAGTAATGTGTCTCTTTTTTGTGGGATTTTATGTCTTCAAATATGGACTTATTTTACTATTTCTTGAGCTTGAACAACATAGATCATGAGTTTTGGAATAATTTCCCAAAAAAATCTTATAGGTTGATAGTGTTCCTTATTTCACTTATAATTTAGTTATAATTTTGAATAATAATTTTTTATTCATGGATCTAATAAATGATGTGAGCTAATCCAGAAAATAAAATTCTATAGACCATATTCTAAAAGTGTGTTCTACAACAATGATGATTTTTTTTTGTTTGAAAAGGAAATAGATATATCTTACGAGGAATAATATATATTTGATTGAAAGGAACTTTTATATGTATGAATTAGGAAAATCCAAATTGAGTGTATTACTATATAGTCAAATAGTAGATTCAATTTTCTGACATTCCCTTTTACTATTTTTATTATTTAAAAAAACTGTGGAATATTACTACATAGTCATACAATGTTTCATTCAACAATGTGACATTCCATTACTAATGTACATGTATATTATGAATATTCATATTTCTCGATACCATGAAGCATGATTCATTAAGGGATGGTTTCTCAGAATGAAAAGATTATCTGTTTTAGTGTTTTCTATGAATATATATTTTTCTAACCATGAATTTGAATTTTGTAAAGGACGGTACAATCTATTAGAGGACAAATGTCTTGGGGTAATGCATGTCCATGACCTAATTTGAATAATCAATCGGTTTAGAATTTTGTGAGTATAACATGGATGACATAATTTAATATCTCATCTCAAGGAAGATGAAAATATTTTTTATGGCCCTTTATTTGTGACCATAACATTATAAATTTCACCCTTTCATGTTAATCATTCCATGATGTTACATCATTTTCATGCATTTAGGGGGTGTATGTTGTAATATGGGGGTCTTGGATCTAATGAGTGTTAATGTATTTAAATTTCATTGGGTATTACTAATATATAATTTGTATGTCCATGGGATTAATGTAGAATTGGTTTATAGGTACTTTTAGAGGGGGAAATTAGCATAATAATATAGGGTGTATTACTTCATAGTCAAACAGTGGACTCCCCTAGATGATTGACCATTTTTTGGAAAATAATTCATACAATATTGGGGTGTTTTATTATGTAGTTGGAAAATGAATCTTTAAGAATCTCACATTTAACTACCAATGGGTGGGGAATTTTCATGGTGATTTGTATTGTCCTAGGAATAGTGTTTGGTTTGCAGAAAAATGTACGAGAATACAAGAGGAGAATTTCACATCTCGATTACCATGAACTAGGAGAAATTGTTTCCCTACATAGTTATGAACAATATGAAATAAAAGTAGATTTTAATTTTTAATGTTTCTTGTAGGAGAGGGGATAATACCTAGGATTTGATAAGTATATCTTCATGGAAAGAATCATTCAACACATAGTTTTATAAAAAACTACCCATAATAATTGAAATATTTAATTGAGGGAAAAGGATTTACTTTTTTATACAGGATCAATATTGTGTGAGAACTCAATTTGGATCCATTTATTCATATATGAATCAAAAATATGATAGTGGGGGAAGTTTTTATTGCATCAGATCCAGGGTGTAGGATACTGGTGAAACTGAATATTTTAGGGGAATGATAATATATCAACACATATATCTTATTGAAAAATTCTTTATAACTTCATGAATAAAGGACTTGGGTTCCATGATTTGTGAATGAAATATTGCATCTGGAACCATGATTAGAGATATGGGTGTCTATATGTATCCTTTGATGTAAGGATTGAAACCACACATATTTAATTCAATTTTGTTAACTGTGTTTTTTAACATCATGCTGTAATAAAACATGTTGTGACATTTAATGTATTGTGATTAGAACTATAAAGAACCTAGTGAGGATTTATTTTCATTAATTTTTCTCAAAATACATTACAGGAACTCATAATCCCATGTGACCTATAATCATTGTGAGAATAAAATAGTGGAAAATGTTTCTTATACCACCCAAAAGTGATACATGTGAAGGATATATACATTTCAATTTTATATTGGATGGATCATGATGTAGGATTTAGTCATCACTGCGTATCTCATTAGATTGAGAGTCAATTAATATGAATATCTAGAATACAATGTTGATTAGTGTGTTGTGGTAAGGAAATAAATTTTGTAATATAACATCATGTGGTAAGAAGTATGTTCTCTATATTTTTTAGGACATATATATTGGAAAAATATCTATCATAGAAACTACAAGTTATTTAAGGAATAAAATTCCAAGATTACACTGTTGTTAATTGCATATGAATGATGAAATTTTAATCCATAATCTTGGTGTTCTCATATGAAACATTTATATGTGAAAAATGAATAGTGTCTAATGGATATTGAAGAGGTGTCTCATGGGAATGAATGTACCTCTGGTTGATAGGATCTTTTGGTTGGTGAATAATGTGCAACCAATTAGGACATATTACACTATTTTAAATCATTTACATCATCTAGTTGATATAACAATTTGGTGTACTCCTAATGAAAATAAAACTGGGAATATTACCAAATAGTAAAAAAGGAATTCCTATGGAATTTGAAATTCAATATATGATTTCCAAGGAAATATTATGTAGATACAAAACTACACTAGAAAAGGAGTATGACGAGTTAGTGTAATATGTATGGGGAAAAAAGAATTTGTTTATCATAATTGGCCATAGAGTGTGGGGTAACCCACATAGATTTTTTTATTTATATATAGTAGAGGGATCTTCTTATTTCCATGAATTGTTCCTAGATGAGGGATGCTGAATTATGGTCTTCTGTTTAGTTATTTTTTTAGGAGAGTGTGGATATTTTTTAAATTCATTCCTTGGACCATGAGATATGGTCTAGTTGTCACTACATATCACATGAGAATGAGAATAAATTTTCTTATAGTTCTTGAGGAAATGTATTGTGGGATACCAATAGAAAATATAATGATTCCCTTAAGAATGGATTGAAATGATATGTGGTTTTTAATTGTGCAACATGGAATTGATGAATGAATTTTCACGTCATGTAGAATGATTTTTTGTCTAGTATAACCTATATTGATGAGGAATCTTGGATTAGTTGATTAATGTCTTACAGATAGGACTATGATGTAATTTTTTTCTCTAATTTATGACTAAGACCAAATGGTGTTCCTTCTAAAGTCATTCATACATGACTATGATTCTATGTAGTATAATGTGATACAAAAAAAGATGTTTGTGTCATGAAATTTATCATCTTGTGACATGGTTGAAATGGTACCCTTTTAAGGTCAACTGAAAAAGAAAAAGTATGCAGGTTAACATTGTTTTGTTGATACAACATGTCATAATTTTTAGGGTCTTGATACAATGATCGACTGTGGTTTTTAACATCTTGCATCATTAATGATATTTCATGATTTCTAAGGTCATACATAAAGGATCTAATATATAGACTAACATCATGTTGCTGAGATGATATGTAATTATTTTTATGGTCATATAGTGGTGACTGAATTTGTAGTTTAATGTTTTGAAGTAGAGATGATATATCATGCTTTTTTAGGACATGCACAAAAGTCCAACTATGTAGTTTAACATTAAGAAATTGAGATGATATGTCATTATTTTTATGGTCATGTGACAAAAACTGTTTATGTAGTTTAATATCCTATAGTGAAGAATATATATCATGTTTTATATAGTCAGGCGAAAAATAGTGATTGCATTGTTTAACATCATGTAGCGAAGATGATATGTCATGCATTTTAATGTCATGTGATAAAGAAGGAATTTTTAGTTTAACATCATGTAGTGGGGAAGATATGTTGATATTTTGAAGGACATGCGACAAATATTGAATACAAATTTTAGCATTATATAGAGGAGATGATATTTCATTCCATTTAAGGTCACCTGACAAAAACACACAATGTTGATTTTTATAAAAGGTTGGGCTGAAGCCTCATTTATTATTAAAGAAATAAAAATACATGTTTTACTAGGTAGAGGGAGACCCAGAACATAGCCCGATGTCCCAATGGGCATTAACCCCAATACATGGCCCGTAGACCCATATTTTTGGTCCAAGGCCCATTCTGTGAATAGTACTACTATAATACCTGCATGCTACAGTACAACACAATTCATGCCACTGATACTGTTCCCATCCACTGCAACATTTCCTATCATTGCTGTAGAGTCGCCAATTCTATAGACTGCTATAGTATATGTACATTACTGACTCCCAATGGGTTTTGAACCCCAATTTTTCATGTAGGATTACATGGTGCTTACCACTAACCAAAACCTCAACTAAAACAGACTATATAGATTATAATCGTGCATTGAATATGATATGTCATGCTTTTTATGGACATATTGAAATGATTAACTATATTGTTTAAAGTCATGTAGTTGAGATGACATCTAATTCTTTTTAAAGACATGTGACAATGATTGACATTATTGTTTAACATCATGCAATGTAGATGATATTTCATGCTTTTTTAGGTTATGTGAAAAAGTCTAACAACATTAAATAAGATTATTCATTGGATACTATATTTCAATATTTTTAAGGTCATGTGATAAACAATGAAAAAAAAGATTGACATTGCATAGTAGAGATCATAAACCCTAATTTTTAGTCTCAAGGAACAAATAGCGACAGTTATAATTAACTAAAAGAAACAAATATGATATTTATTGTATTTAAGATCATACGACAAAGATATAATATAAATTTTAGCATTATGAAATGGAGATGATATGATATTATTTTTATGGTCATGAGACTTACTATGTATTTTAAAATAGTGGAGGTGAGAAGATAACTCTTGATTTTTGTGGTCATATAAAAATACCGAATAAACAATTAACCTTTGTCTAAAAACAATGATATTTCATGATTGTATGTCCATGACACCAGGATAGACTATATAGGTTATATCTATGTTGGAATGGAAATATGTTTTGAAATTTAAGGCCATGTGATGAATACTAACAAAGATATATAATTTCATTCAGTGAATATGATATCACATTATTTATAAGGTCATGAGACAATGTCCATCTACACACATTAACATCATGAATAGAAGAATATATGTCATGATTTTTAAGGTCATATGATAAATATCGAATAAAAAATTTGACATCATGCTGTGGAGATTAAATGTCATGTTTTTCCATGTAATGGAAAAAAGAACGACTATGCATTTCAACGTTGTACATCTGAAACGACAAATGATATTCTATCACATGCTGTATTTATTGAGAAATCATTATTTTTTTTGGGATGTAATGGTCTCTTCATCAATTTAGTCCAAGAAATATCCTCTATTAGAGAGGATATTTTCGTTGAAATATGCCCCCTTTGAATTTAGATCTTTTATTGGAGGCTTCTTCCCTAGTATCATCGGAGTCCTGAGGATTAATACCAGTTCACCATAAAAGAATGAATATATACATACATTATTTTTAAAATTCCACAATATCCTTTTCATGGACCTTCATATGATGAATGTAATCGAAGAACATATCATTATGTCACAATAGTTCATTAATTCAATTATATAATTTCTCATCTATGGATAGAAAATCACATATGGAAATGGGGAGAATTGCGAGTTTGACATCGATGGGTTGGATAGATTATTTTATATATAAGAGTGAATATGGTGTCTCCCTTGTGAAGAGACATGTTTTGGTCTGTTAAGCCTACAAAAAATGTAATATAAGAAATAATATTTATCCTTATTAATCATATTACGATGTATGTTTGATTGGGTAAAGTCAAATGATTCTATTTTTTCTTTAGCAACTACGTGATATCGGGAAAATTGGTAGAATTTGATATTATACACCTGATATCGGTTATCCAACACATAAGAATAGAAATTGGTGAAATTTTTATCCATTATTATATATATTATGCCAAATATAATAAATATATGGGATTTAATGAAACTGAAAATGCCTTTGGAAATAAATTCATTGAGTGGTATTTCCTCAAGTCATTTGGAGAAGAAGACAATAGAAGTTAATATTTTTTTCAATAGTTTTCCATAGTTGGAGGATACATACATACAATATACATTCACTATATGTTAAATATCCTTTATAATTTTCATATATTTTGAGTCTCTATAAATTGATGGATGAAGGTATAAGACACTTGGAAGATTAAATCATCTTGGTGAATTTTGTACAATCATTATTTATTGAAGGCCAAAAGTAAATGAGAATCCATATTTAATAGGAACACTAGAACCTCAGCTATTGGGAAACAAAGGGTCTTATGTGTACTTCATTCATGAATGTGGAAGTTTAATATATATCTATTCATATGAAAATAACTCAATCATTTCAATATTTATAGTGTATTTTTTTATATGGTCCATTATAAAGAGTTAGAATGGACCCTCATCATCATATTTTCTTATTTATATATTCTTATAATGAGAGACCTATAGTTTGAAAGTAGTTCACAACGGGTAGCATCCAACAAATCCTAGGACCATATAGATTACAAAATGTTAATGACATCATTGACCTCTTCAATTTTGACAAAATCGTATGGTGTGACTATTCAATAATACACAATCCTAAAGAAAATTTTATCCGAGTCTACATCTTCTCGAGATGTAGATGATTTCACCAATGCATTGACTTGGACATTTATGGGATATGGGACCTGGGTAATTATGGTATTTGAGTGGATTTCTTCTATTATTCCTTATAAAAAGTCAACCATGTGGATAATCTCTTATTTTTATATATCAGAACACATGTATGTCTATTTTTTTTACCAACTCTAAATCACATTTCTTCACTAGGTGTTCCATTGGAACTAGCAACAGCAATTCTAGGAATGAAATGAGGTTCAAATATTCTACCTCATTATTTTGAAAACATATTTATAATAGTTATAATTAAGGGAAAAAATTAGTTTGTTGAACATGACTCATATATTGACATTGTTATGATTGTGATATTACATAATCATTCTTATTGGGATATTAGATGTTTCTTCAATCTACATTCCTATTAATGGGTTCATATTGAATAAAAAAATTATCTCCCCCAAGAAATATGGTATTTAAAAACATTTTTTATGAATATGGCTTTACATGATGAAAATATACCAAATTATGGTCCTTATCCTCATTCTAAGGAACAAAATATATGTCAAAATACTACAAGATTACTACTCACATTGCAAAATAACATTTCCACAATGGACAAATGAGGATGTATTTGATACATTATTAAGAGACACCATGAGGCCCTTTTGTGATATATAAAGTGAATCCTCTTATTAATGATGATGATTATTGATAAACATATCTTCTCATTAACTATATAATGAGTATTAGTGTTGATAATTGTATGACTAAGATAATAATGTTTTTTTAATATCGGGGATATTATATTATGTATGGAACGATCCTAGAGAATGATACAAGGCTATAAAATACAAATTGATTGGATTGACCTCAATGTTAGGAATTATCAATTGGGGAATCAATAGATATTTCTTAAGTCTATCAAATTATTCATTATAGTCACGAGTCAACTAATATGTGACCGAATTCATCATCACCTTGGTGATGGACAATCAATTCTATTCTAGGATGTCAATAAAATTCAAAATATTGGCATGTTTTCCAAATAAACCCCCATCTAATTGAAGTTATAAGTTGATAATGTAATTTGTATAACCTTTTCCATTTAATATTGTATTTAGATTCAATGATTTCATATTATATAGCAGAGAAATTTCCATGAGATTACATTGAAATCACATTTTTAGAGGTTCATCTTCGGGCAATGCTGTCATAGATTGTCAAAGTAACCCACATGATTGGACAAGTGGTTAAAATGATGAAATGAATTTACCAAAAATTCATCAGTTCATCAATCCAAAAACGTCCCTTAATAGGTTTGGAAATGCGATACAAGGCGTATTGGTATGTTTCATGAGAATTCTTATGAAAAAATGTCATGTTTTGATAGAAAAATACTACCTCAGAATACCTGACAAAAATTTTATTATTCATATTATTGGTACAATAATATTTTATAATAACACAAATAATAATTTATGATGTAGAGTTATTAATATCAAATAATTACATCAATCAGTACTTGTGTGATTAGGTATGGGATATCATCATTTAGACAGTGCTAGTTGAGATCATTTATGTCGATTAAAACCCTAATTTTTCCTATATTCTTCATTATAGGTATATATTGGACAACCATTTTGGATAATGATCTTCCTAAATGAAGTTATAATTTATAATCATTTCGACATCTTCCTCAATTTTGGTGGAATGATTCAATGGTGTCCTTCTGGTAGAATATTTTTATCCCTATTGGTTCTTTGGTATGCCAATGTGGGAGTGGACACCTTGGGATAGTGGCCTCCCATTTCTATGGACTTCCATGTTAATACATCTTGATGTTTCTTCCAAAAGGAGGTATATATGTATTTTTCTTATAAATACATGGACACACTATTTGAAGTGGTCCATGAAAATTATTATCTACCATGATTTATTTCCCCATGTTCCTCAATTTTTGTATAGACCCCTTCCACAATTGATAGAGGGGAATCCCTAATTTCTTCCTCCTATTCCTCTTGATATTTCTCTTTAACTTCTTCCCTACTATATGGGTATGGGGTTAAATTAAAAAACTATCCAAATATTGTAGGTAAATCAACATTATAACATTTAGAATATTAGAAAACTCCCTAAGACCCTACTAACAATGTTGGTTATTTTTAATGTTCCAAAGGGTATAATGTAATCAATGGGGATAGAGACTCATTATCTTACCTTATATATTATAATGCAAGAAGTGTCTTTTGGGGATTTGTGGATGAAATGAGGAAATTTTTATTTAATATTCATCCACTTTTTGTTGTGTCTTTTACACTTTTAGTGCTTCAAAGATAGGTGTTCAAAACAGATATCATGAATACTTTTGAATATGCTATTTATTTTTAGAACATTTCATCGATTAGATTAATAGGTATCACATTTTCATACCTAGCATGTTTAAAGGGACTGTCAAAGGAAATTTATAGATCCTTTATGGTGATGACCCAAGAATCACCATTGGCAATGGGTTTCTCCCTTCTATCTAGTTTAAGCACACAACTATATACAGAGTTTCAACAAATTAAAATCGGTCTTTATCACCATAAATTTTCCAAATTTAGAAATTACTGAAATAAATACGTATTTGGTGATTTTTTGAGTTAATTTTTTGATATTGGTGAAACCGTGGTCTTTCCAACTGAATGTTACAGGTAATGTCTTTTTAAAAACCTTGAAGTTATGAGTCAAATAAAAGGAACCCAATCCGCGCCTTTATCTTGGTTCAGCAAAGAAGATTATACATTCTCACGTAAAAAAACAATATAGGTAGTGTAGAAGGGAAAAATCGGTACTCACTATAACATTTTCATCGAAGTGTTTGGAATAAATTTATGATGAATCCAAAGCTGTTGTAAATGAGATATCCTAATATATCAAACCTTTTTATCACTCTAGAAATATAAAAAGTTCTAATATTTCCTTGTATAACAGATTCATTTTCCTGCTCTATGAAAATATGATCATGTGAAATTAGTTGGGATCTATCACCAAATCATAAAAATTAGTTGTAGAAACATCTACTTCAATTTCCTAAAATCTTATGAAAGAATATGTGAGCAACTATAGGAGGTCTCATGATATATTTTTTGCATACATAATTCAAAACAATTCCCAAAACATGGAAAATAACATTAAAATGTCATATTTATGAGTTATATTTCGACACAATAATTTACGGGGATGGTTTTATTTAAGTTATTTATACACTGAAGTAATTTTGGTATGCATATCAGCCCTTTAGATAGGAGTGGCTAATTATTATATCCTTGGTATGTTAGGTCGACTTAGTCTTCCTACATGCCAAGGATGTTTTAGTGATGGTGTCTCATTTAGTCTTTCTTCTAGGATGGAAGGGTAACCATGATCCTTGTAATGTGTGGGAAACATTTCACAGTCCCTCAAGTATCATTGGGGGTTTCTCCCATGTTTTTTTCCCACCTTGACAGTTCAAGCGGGGATAGGGTAAGAGTAATGACTTTTTCCATGAACACATTTTCCCCTATATCCTCAGCATATGTTTCCTCTCCCTATTATTACCCTATCAAATATAATAAACTATGGTTCATAGAAACACACATAATATAACAATGTATTAGTTATGTTAATTAAATTAATGTTACATGATATAAACTCCTTATATAATGATATATTTCTCTGACAGATTAAATCTTGTTATACCATTTGGTGGGGTGGTGGACATGCTTTTGATACAAAAGGTATAATGTCCAATTGATTCCATGAAAAAAAACCATTTTATAGGTTCCTAATTATATTTGTTTACTTCTTATAATCAGGCCATGTAGTTTCTTGGATGACTAGATTTTGAAGGGATTTTATACAAATGTTGCCAGTTGTGTCATAACTGAAGCATACATGGGAATATTTGTTCTATAAAATATATATGTAGAATATCATAAGTCTATTTAATAATCCATTTAAAAATAAAATAAATTTAATTCTATGTGCATTTTTATTAACTTCTTGTCATTAACCCTCTCCATTGGATTGGAGTATGAAATATATGCTTCCTTTGTGGTTTCTATTCCATGTTTTAACTCTCAAAAGTCAACAATTCTAACATGGTTTATTTGTTGAAAACAATTATTGAGTGGTATTACCCCAATATTTTCTAGATGGAGAAATAGCTTTTTAGATCATTGAGACCATCCTAATTAGGCCTCTTAGATTTTGGAAACATAAATGAGTGGTTTTCCAAAGTCATAATGAATTATCTTGGGACATGGTCATAGAGGAACGAATAAACCATACACTTTATATCAGAAATATTGTTTCTCCTATAGTCTCTATTCTTATCCTGACTAGGAGGTCATTGTTGTTGATGCTCAGGAGGAGGCACTATGTGGTATTGTTCATCATTCAAATATGTATTTGGGGTAAGGGGTGGTTTAATCATAGAAATAGAAACCTTTTACTTCCTTATTCTATTACATTAAGATTCTAGAATTACTCATAAAATTTCCTTTCAGTGAAAATTTTATTCTTCCAATTTTTGGGATAACTCGGAAAAATACAAGAAAACTACTATATATATTAAAGGGTTGAGTGGGTTTAAAAATCATCATCGTGGTTACCTATATAAATGGAATACAAATCCTATTAGAGATGATGTTGATTTAGAGAGTAGGAAAACCCTTTCCATTGATTAGTGAAAAATGTGACCCACTAATTCAACCATTGTTTTTATTTCATCATACATAGAACTATTTCATTTTGTGACATTGATAAAAACTAAAATAGAAACAGTTGATAAATATCTTCCCCTCCAGTGATTAACCAAGCTATAAAATTAGTGTACCATATGCAGGATGGTCCTTGAGTTGTTTCTACAAAGCATCAAAGTTTCACTGCTACTTATTATCTAGGGGTAATCATCAATAGATCACATTTTGAAATGAAATGAAACAAATGATTTTATAGATCCCAAAACCATTAATATTTAGTAATTTGTGGTTCCTACTATTATGAAAGGGAGGGTTGGATCCAAACATTCAGGGTATAATATGTTTTTTGGTCCCACTAGTGCATTCCCTTCTTTACTAGCTTCCAAATGAGATTTCAAATGACCCAATATTATTTAGGATAACATGAGGGATGTGTAGTTGAATAGGATCTAGAGGAAGGGAGAAAATAGGTGGATCCATTTTTGAAATATCTACTTATACCCATGTCGGCTAAACTAGAGGGGTTAGTCTATGAGGTTGTGTCTAAGATAACACTAGTTTTCATTCTAATGGAGGTACCTCTTAATATCTAATTTTCACGGCTTCAACATATACGGGTTGTAGGTCCCACACATTAAGAGGATGTTCCGGTTCTATTTCAACTACTATGGAGAACACTATATTTAGAGGTACACATATTGGGAATGTTAGTTGAGGCTCTATTTTTATACTATATTCCGTATGATGGTTTCCTCATAGTAATTCTTTTATGTGTTTTGTCAACTCCTTCATTTATTCCCACTTCTGAGAAAATTTTCCAACAAATGTGAGGGTTTAAACAACTTTAGTATGTGGTTGTGGAAATGCCTTACCATTTCCATTTTTTGTGTATTAACTATGAGGAGGGTATGATGGAGTTGGATATGGAATACCCAATTTCAAATAAATACTCAATTCTTGGGTTTGCACAAATACTTCAATCGTTTTAGTGTGAACCATATTATTTACCATGTATTCCTCCTCATATTCGTTTGAATTTGACTATTTTATTATAGGTTATGCAGGGGTGATGTTAAGGATATTCAGTAATTTAGAACACAATTTAGGCATTTCATTAATCACATTATGAGATTTCCTTTTTGTGTACTATCCATGAGGTCATGTCCTCTCATTATTTGGTTCTCTTGGAACTTTTTTCCTCATAGTAATATGATAGGAATTTCTAAAAAAGATTTTTCTGAATCGTCCTAGTGAGGATACTGAACCCTAGGATGTGATTAAATTAGGGGATTTTTATAACAGTGCTCCTATAATTTGTTGACAAATGTATTCTGTTGAGGTTTTTGTTGTTGAGCTAAAAAATTCACAAGCCTTATGGTCTAGGAACATTTCCACAGTAATTCAAAATCCTTTTGAGCCCATATTTTAGTACTCGAAGGTTGTTTAATAAAATCTTCTATCTCTACTAGATGGGTTTTCTTGTAGACTGTGTTGTGGCTACATTCATGGATTCCCTTTTGATTTTACGAATATATGATCATTGACGGTATAGATTCATGGTATTCCTGATACCTATTCATCTTACCTCAAAAAACATTAAATGATTACAATATGAATTATACATAGGAATTGACTTTTCTTAATAATGGAAAATTATTTATATTCATTGATTCTTGATGCAGGAGTCTATAAATTAATTTCTCTCATATATAATGATGTATGTGAGAGTCGATCAATGTGGGTATTTTTTTGGATTGATAACTATCATAAACACGATAAATGTTTTGTAAATTGTATGAGGCTATTAAATTTCATGATGTCACATTCAAATGTACTTGTTGACTGAGGAGTGTCGAGAAATTTATTTATTTATGTTTAACTAATCACATGAAATGACCACTTAATGGCGGATAGAAAATAAACTGACATAATTATTTTATCATAGTGAGAAATGATCATAGAAGGGGTCCTTGTTGTTTTCTCACCTTCATATTTAATGTATCTAGGAATAATGCCTAACAAGTTTTAGGGTGTATCCCTTATATTATCAAGATGTTTCTTATATTAATCATACAACAATACATTATCAATTATGAGAATAAGTATACTCTATATATTGATGTGTATTTCATGACCACAATCTTACATGAATTCCACTGGAATATTGTACTGGAGTGTGGGTAAGTGGAAAACGTGACCAATTTTTATTCTTTTTTCTTCACATTAAACATGTATTCATTTTGTTTTTCAGAATGTCCTCAAACTGGAATTTTTTCTCTGGATTATTTCCTACTACATTATTTTAAACATCAGGATTATCATTGAATTCCTCTATCACATTAGAAGGAAAAACATTCAAAGGTGGTTCATAGGATGATTGTCACCTTGGGTTGTCTTATGGATGAGAAATGATTCCACTTATAAATTCAAACGTATTATACATGGATAGCCTCATTTTCCCATGTGCCTCTCATAAGAAGGTCTTTCTCATCACCAAATGTCCAATATAAGGACTATATTAATGAATTGAAATTTCTTTATGGGGAGGACCACCATCAGGTATTGGCATCATACTATGATGAGAGATCATGTAGTATATACCATGGGGAGGACCATTAAAGTGAACTATAGAACGTGGAGGACCTTCAAGAAGATTGATATTCTGGCCATGCAGAGAAATAGCATAGATCTCATCAATAGATTGGCCCTCATGATCAATTATATTTGTGAAAAGAATAAATATTTCTAGGTGATGATCAAGGGGAGGTCCCCCAGAACTAAAACTACTATTCATATAGTTTTGTAATGAGATAGTATTATCATGAGATGCAAAAGATAAATATCTAATAGATTCATGTACTCTAGTATTAATAATAATGGGCTTATAAATAGGTTTTTCATTATTCAGTCATATCTAGTGATGATTCTTTTTAGATTCCCTATTGTTAGTGATTGCAGATTATTGCTCAGTAAAATATTTTTCATTAAAAGAAACATGATTGGATATACATTGTGTTTCTACTAGAAACTTCTAACATGTTTCATGAAATTTGGATGTCGATTGTTCATAGATCAACTTATCCTTTGGAAGAATACAATTACTTACAGTGGGAAGGGGGTATCGACCCTATCAATTTATCTATATATCTTTAAGGAATTTGGAACATGACCCTTATATATGGGATCATATGTGTGTGTCTCCTCTAATGTGCACATTGATGAGACACCCTAATTGGAGGGATGGATATGTGTTTCTACCAATTAATATCATTTTTGTGAGCCACCCTAATTTTGGGGAGGGAGTTGTGTGTCTACGCCTATTACACTACAGTTGATATTATTATATCTGAATAGTTTTGTGAGATATGGGAAGAAATTGGTTTCTACCATTTCACCATTGTTAGGAATTCCATAGTAACTTTGATGGATGGAATTGGGATGTATTCCCAATTCATGTGTTTAAAGGGGTTTGATTCTTATTATGTTATATATTTCATTTCTGTGGATACTGAATGTTCTTAGGTATGGGAGAAAATTTTTGTGTCTTCCTACTATTTTCGTGATGGTTAATTCCAGATGATTTCCCTTGATGATGGAAGATGAAGTGACTAAAGATATTGATGGATGCAGATAGGTGTGAGTGCCTTTTCACAATGTTCCACTAAATTGGACTATTAGACATGATTAATTTGAGTACATGTTAGTTCCAAATCATGGTATTACACTATATTTTTTTGGTGGTATTCTCCAGATACTTCTATACGAGACTACAGGTGTGTTTGGTTTAGGCGGGTATGTGTTTCATCCTGCTCGTAGTTTACCAAAAATTTGATAGATGGGAATCCTATTTATGTGTATGTTTTTTTTCATTCCTCATATTTTATATATATTTGGGATTATATTTAGGGTACAGTGGTGTAGGCATGTTCCATATTTACTAGTCTCTTCCCTCAGTCTGCTGTCTTGTGTGCCCATGTCTAGATGATATAGCCCAAACTTCTAAGGATAGAACCCTCATCCTGATGAGGGCTCACATCCTCATGGTATTGGATGTAGTGACTACTATCATTTTACATTTGAACATATCCATATGTCTTGTAAATGATTCCATTAATTTCCACTTTACCAAACACTATATGTTAATATAGGAGTTGAATTCTGAATAATGGACAGAAGCTCCTAAAAAAGATAGTGACTGTAATTGGAGTCACGTGCTTCTAGGACATTGATCATCGTTGAAAATATATAAGTAATGGATTAAAAAACTAGAGGGATGATCATGATGCCTCTTGGTTTGGATGGAACCTTCAAACCAATTATTTTTAGACCCAAATTATGTTGTGGCTAATGTGACATCCTGTGAGAACATGTTAGTCACTGGTTGGATCAAATGAAGATATATTTTAATTTAAGTAAAATATAAGTGAGACAAAAACACTAAAACCACATAAATATTGAATCTCAATTAATGTATAAATGCATCATTAATTTTCTTGATGGGACATCTTTCATTTTGTGTGTGAATGGTGCCAGACATGTGGGTGGAACCATCATCTTGGTTTAGAATTCATGTAGTTTTCAACATTTTTTTCATAGTAAATAATTATAGAACATTTTCATAGTTATGATTTTGAGGTTTTTAGTGATTTTAGAATATTTCACAAAACATTCACTATTTATGATTGAATTCCAATGGTTTCCCTTCAATGATCTCGAAAAACCCCGAAATTCTTATATTCGAGTAAAACAATCCAATGGTATTTATTGACATACATTGTTCAAGAGGATGGGATTTCAGGCTCATCATGTCTTTTTGGGGGAAATTACATTCAACCCTTTGACTCTCATAAATATTTACGATATATTTTTGAGTTATTCATTCATTCCCAATTATAATATATGTCACCATCATGCTAAAAATCTATTATTATCATTCATGGAATTTAGAATCATCTATATGAATCTTAAACTATTCATCAAATGAGATATTTTTACATATCTATGTTTCTCATACAACTGTACACTTTTATTTATGTTATAGATATTCTATTTTTTGTTTATCACTATATAGATTATTTTAATAAACACTATGGGGAATTCTAAATTATATCATCATCTAGGAAGATTGGTGTTTTTTTTTCAGGATCAGACCCATAATATGTGATTCTTATTTATCCTTGAAAATATAATTACAACCAATGTAGTCTGGTTCCATTTAATGGGTTAATTAATATCATTTAAATTAATGTTACGAGGCATAAAAAATGAATTTTAAATCCAATTGGCAAGGATATATAGATGAAAGGTTCCTAGAAAACGTTTTGTGTTGGTACTTGTGTTGAGTCATCTTAATAAACATGGAAAGAACATGAGATCCATGTTTAAATGTCACCCTACATGTAATTTCTCCCATATAGAATTAGGAATATTTTTGGGATATTATTTGGATCTCAAGGATTCTTCGTACATATCCCATTTGGAGAGGAATCAAACACCAAATTGCTTGGTTGTGAGGACCCACACCTATAGAGGAACTATGGATGTTTTTATTATAGTTAATGTTTTATTGAGTGGATTAAATAATGTTTTTATTGATTCAAAAATGTTGGGGGATAACATTTAATGTGGGGAAGATAGTAATTTCATTACTCATAGTGACTTGGAGGTTTTTATGGCATGCACCTATGAGGAATCATATGGATTGTTTGATCCAAAATATGGTCCCTTTGAATATCAAGTAAAGGTTTTAGGGATTCCACTATATGGTAGGATTTATTTTTTGTTGGATACGTGGCCCTGATTACCCACGCCTATGGAGGCCCCCCGGAAATTATGGTTAGTGACAAATCAAAAATATGATTCTATGTCGAAACATGCATCTAACCATTTGGATGTCATTATCATATTTAAACTCTATGACCACATGTTATATGTTTTAATGTAATATATATGAAAAAGAAGAATATAAGGAAAATAGAAAAGGATCGTTTTTATAATATTTGTTGCAGGAGGGGTGACAGTTGAAGAAAATGGTATTTCACAGTCTTGTTTTATATCCTGTTTTGGTAACTAGGATTTTCACGTCCAACTAACCACCTAGCTACAACCCATAAAAAATACTACATTCATTATCTATGAGAGAATCACTATTAATAGTTTAAGATACATCAGGAGGATAAGACACAAACCCTAAAATGGAAAATAATGTTTGATTCCCTCCACTGCTATCTGGAACAATAGGACCTTGTTCATAAAGATGATGATTTATGGACACAGCCACAGATCTTGTGTATGAGAGCAGGAAGACCACATAACTACACCCACTGTTGGATTACTCATGAATGATAGAATGAATATGTAGAGACCCAAAGCTTGACGTACATAGACATTAAATTACATTTGTAGAATATCTAATACATAACAAAAATAGATTCCAAAGGATTGTAACAGATTAGTGTCTTTGGAAACATAGAACATAATATTCTTATCGTGGTGAAAAATCTTCATCATCTCCCATAAATATCTTCCCCTTTTTGTTGGATTACATAAAACCATTCTTTAAATCCTTGGGAAAAGAAAACATATGAAAGGGTTGGATCCAATTCTATGTAAGGGTAACCATAGAGAAAATAAAAAAATCATATACATTTGAACATAAAAACATGAGCATAATGTTTAAACATCAAGATCTTGAGCAATGAAGTAAAACATAGCAGTACGTAAGGCATAGATCATAAAGAAACATTAATACTAAGAAAATAACATGGTAATTAAACATGTAATCGTGGAAACCATTAAACACATGTTATGATTTTCATAGTTGCCAAATCATTGCTACAAAGACTAACTTATTGGGCAAAGTACAAATCATAATCGAGTTCACTCCTTGTTTTAATCCTCTAACATTGAACCAGATAAACTTACTGTTCTAGCCATGTCTATCTCATGAGATATAAATCTTTACCCAATGTATTGGAGGGAGATATAGGTCCCACCCATCTCATAATTAAAATCATTCTTACATGTACCACAAAATAAACATATATCATTCATCATAACCCAATGAGTAAAATGGGTTTCATAAACATTTTCGCATCCCAAAATAATCCATATAAAACAAATGGATATCATTTCATCGTAAGAAAAGAGAAACCATTTAAATCATATAGAACATATACTTGAAACATAGACATATGAAATAATGTTATCTTAGATGGAAAATGGTTTTGATAAAACACATGAAATAAATTCTTGAGAAAATATCCTTTCTTCTTCAAAATCATTTTCTTTTCACAAAATCCCATTATATTTTAAAAGATATTAATTTTTTTGAAAATAATCATGAAATCATTTAGAGGATTCTTTATGTAAATAAGGAGTTATGGAACCTTAAAAATCCGTTCATGTTGTATAAGTTAAAAAACATTCATCTCATACTTTGGTTAGAAAAGTAAAAAAGTACCTCGTACTAAAAATGACAAACTATTCCTTTCATATCTTTTACTAAAAACTCAACAATGGTTAAAATTGGCTTTAAAAAATTGTAGTAGGACTGAAATAATATTACATATTGAGGAAACATGGATGTTGATGATAAACATTCCCCAGTAAATTATGAAGTATAAACATTCTCGGATAAAAAAGATATTGCGAGATTTACCCTTACCTTATATCTGATATGCTCCGTATGTAACTGAACCTCTAGTATAATGATTTAAATATTTTCATTGAATTATTACAGAATCATAATCATTATTATGATATCATATATGGTTCACTTTTGACTTTATATTTCCCCTTCTTTTGTAAATTCTATTTTAAAAAAGCATTTTGGGTAAAATCGTTTCATTTACTCCGAATGGCCCGAAGGCCAACTTTCTATTATTTTATTAAGATAATCCCGCTATTATGGGTTGAAGGGGATCCTGTATATGACCCGTAGGTACAAAGCACAAGTCTTGACATGACCCGCAATACATGACCTGAAGGCCCAGAGGCATACCATGCCCATACATGACCCGTAGGCCCAGCCAACTAGAACTGCACCCCCTAGCGTCTTGCATCATTTATTGACTTAGCTCCCCACCATGCATTTCTGATTGGCTAGCATTACCTTCTGCAAAGCTGCACGGTGCCTTGTCCCGGTGGCAGCTGTCATACCCTCTAATTCCCCCAATCCGATTTGCTCTGCATCTTGTGGCTGCTACTCCTACTGCTCTGATCCTATTCTAGGGCATATTTTGTGTGAACTAGGATACTCCATGGTTCATGTGACCTGAAGGCCCTGTGTCATGAAGGCCTTTTTTGACCCGAAGGCCCTGGAGACCTGTATGCCCTAACTGGTGGCCCGAAGGCCCAAATCGAGTGAATAGTTCCGGCTGCTACAATGTCGAACAGTAACTGCTACAGTACTACTATAGTGACTGCTACAGTACTACTATAGTACCCCCTAGAAATTCACCTCCACCCAGTTTTGAACCCGGGACTCTTGGATGTCAAAAAGGAGCCCATACCACTCGGGTACGGGCTCTTTGGAAAATCGTTTCATTTATCGTCTGTGTTTTCACTTGTAATTATTAATATGATTACTTAGATCATGATTACATAATTTCAGAATGTAAAACATGATTTATATATAATTTATTTTCATAATATACATATATATAATCGATTTATAAATGAAAAGAAATACACCGTTCATGGAGACGGTAGGTCGTACGTACGCATGAACGTTGTTTTTCGTTTCATTATTGAATTAAATGGAATTAAGTAGATGAAATACATATATATATATACATAAATCCAATTGCATTATTATGTCATATATTTAATTAATTCTTATTATATATACTTTATAAGCATTCCTGGATTTTTAACATGGAAAATAAATCACATCACGTCTTGGAGATGGTAATCCATACGTACGCACGAGCGATGATATCTTTACCATATTTATTGAATGTAATTTTAGTAGATGAGATAATATCATAGAATAAATTTTATTTTATTATAATCATATATATTTATTCATTACCCCATTATACTCATCCATGTAAGATGGTGGTGGAAAAACTGATTACACCACGGCGTGGAGCTGGTATTCCATACGTACGCAAGCATGGTGATTTCTTTTCTGTAGGATGGATATAAGGTGAAATAGGGTTGTTTAATATTTATAATAAAATATTATTATATAATTAATACTTACGTTATTACTTTATAATGAAACAACTAATGAAGAGGAAGTAGAAGAAGAAAGAAACTTGAAAGAGTCGATAGAAGATATTATCTATTCCTCGACACACCTCCTTTAAACTTTTTCTTAGTGAACTAGAGTTGTTCTTTTAAGAAGACCAGAACCTCTATGATATAACTAGAGTGGTTTAGAAGAGCAATTTTCATTGGTTTTCCGAGCTTCAATGCTCAAAATGCTGTGAAGAGAAGAGGGAATGGATGCCCTTTTTATAAGGGCGGAGAGGGGCACCTTTTGAAAAAATTAAAATATTATTTTATAATAAAGTCATATTAGCTTTATAATAGCTCCAAATTAATTTATTTCGAAGATAAATTGGGGACAGGTCGAAATCCTCTCAACCAATAGGTTTTAGACATGTTTAGGTTTACTATTTTAACCATATCATTATGATTTATCTCTATGTTAAATAATTTAACTTTTACTATGTCTTCTTGTTTTCTTACACTATATAGTTAATAAACATACTATATCCAGACAAACTAACCCAAAGTGGATCATTATTAATATATATAACCTTATCAAAGACATTTAGACGAACCTTATATTTTTTAGGAATATAAGAACAATTAATAATATAATATTTGTTTTAAAAACTATTTTATGTAAATTTTGACACTATTTGGTAATTAAATTTTTTAAAAATTATGACACAAAGATTAGTTGGAAAAAATTTAATTGAATCAATACTAACATGTCATATTAACCTAGAAAATTAGTCTAATTCATTAAAAGTCTCAAATTACATTTATTTAGGTATTTATAACATCAATTATGTTAATATTTCATAAATATAGTAATTACTTCATTATCATTGTGTCATAAATAAATAAATTAAATAATTTAATGTTAAAAAATATAAATAAAATACCATTATGTATTAAATCATTTTATCTTTCTAATGAATATTTATTGTCAAATTTATCTTATGTATAACCTTATATTAAATATATTTTAGTTATTAAACATTGATTTTAACTATTTTAACGTTTTTTAAATAAAATAATAATAAATGTCTTAATGTAATCCAAGAGGACATATATGATAATATTTTATTTGTATGGTTGTTTATGGTCTAATTACACTTATCCAATAGTATTAGGACATCTTTTGGGATAATAATAATATTATTTCCCTCCGTAATTACGCTATTTACATTTAACCGTGGTAAATAAAAGAAAAATGTTACTATCCACCAAAAAAAAATTTATCTTATTGACCAACATTTTACTACTTGATATTAAACGTGTATCTCAGATTTTTGAAATTCCACCCATAGAAGTGGGAAAATTAATTTTTATGTAAATTTTCAAATTCTCCAAGGTGGTGGGTAATAGACGGTGAAAAGTCCAATAAAATATTTATATATCTAAAATTATTATAGAATGACTCAAATAAATTACACTGAACATATATATGTATTATGTATCAATTTTCACCTAAATTATATTTAAATAAAATAAATAATTATTTAAATAAAAAGTCAGTTTTTAAATAGTAACCTAGTGTTTTCACTAATCATCAAAAATCAAAAGTTTTCAGAAAAATACCAAAAAATCACCCTAGGAAAATTTCGATATTTCGATTCCAAAAATGAAGGCCATTTTGGAAAATAAAATTTAAAATATTTGAAAAAGTATGTATTACTATTCGTAATGGCTAGTTCATAATAATATTATAATAACATCTCATTTAGTGAAACTTGGTAATACGTACTACACACGCTATCGAAGAAGGTCTTGATTGCGTGTAATACAAGCTAAGTCCAGGCTTCCTATAGTGAAAGCTTCGTTTGGGGTTGCGTATAACATAATCAAATCTTATTTCATTTAAACAATAAGCAGAATCTATACATAATGTTGTGTAGAATAAATTCCACAAAACGAACTTGCAATTGTGTGTAACATGAACCAAGAATAGTGTTGCGTATTCTGCAAGCTAATATGGTGTTGCGTATAGTACAAGCTAATATAGGTTTAGTATATAATAGAAGTCATCAAAGAAATTAAAAATAATGTATCTCATAAAATCTTGGGGTAATACATTCTACCCCCCTTTAAATGAATTTCGCACTCTAAATTTGTCGGGGTTATAAATTGTTTTCTACATGAAAGTTTCTTTCATAGAAACCCACATCAAAAAAAGGAATGCCAAAAATAAACTTTAAAAACTAAATTATGAAATGTAATGGTTACCCAAATTAAATAATCACTTGGTTTCCACATAGGAGAACATAGGTGAAAATACGTATATGGAAGATAAATCTAACCATCATGTTCTGATGGAGAGTGGTAGAGAACATATGTATGAAAAATCCAACAATCACAAAGCCATAAAATTTTGATGATATATGGTACAATCAAATTCATCAGATATAAGAGCACTAGGACAAAATTTTGGTTTTCAATGTCATTCCCCTAATGATGAAGAATTGTTGAATTAAAAGAAATGCTTACTTGATTTTGGTACAGTCTCATTATTGTTTGTGCCTTAAACAATTTCCACTTCATCTCTTAATGAAATGATGTTGAATTTTTCATTCATAAAGGGTTAGCAGATCATGTGATAGAATGATAGGTCATTTTATATATTTCTATCGCCTAAATTTTACACAATTTATTAAATATACATAAGTCCGTGTTTTCTATGAGTAATCGTATATGGTTGCTAAAATGGACTTATAATTCATCTATCATAGTGCTTAATAAAATAAAACTAGTTTCTACTCACCAGGGTCTTCTTGTAGGCCAGTGATAGGCAATAAAGGCATGTCGCACTTCGGTTGTGGGTTCGATTCCCACATCCTTGTCTGATGCAATGGGTTGTCGCTCGTCCTACGGGTTGTCCTTTTTCTAAAACTATACTATTATATCATTTCAAAAATAATATCAAAAAAAAGTTTTATCCTTAAATAATAATCTCTGATGTCCAACATAATCCATTCCAATCATTAGGTTTATCCAAAATACATCTGTCTAATTTCCTAATATAAAGAAAACGATTAGTTGAAAGGTCACATAACAAGCACATGTATACCATAATTTATCCCTCATATATCATACGATATATATTGTTGGTCACATTCCAATCATGTGAATACTTTAATAATGTATTCTTTTGAAACATGAATTACCATAGAGCCTTAGTGAAGACATGAGTGTTTTCAAAAGATAACTCTCTCCACTTACCAAAATCCCAAAATTTCTATATATTCAAACAATGATATCACTTTTTCCTTATATCAGTCATGAGCTCATTAATACTATCAAACATCTCATGATCTCTTTATCCTTTCATTATAAACATATCATCTACCTTCCAATAATATTTGAATAACCTTTCATGGTTACCAGTATCATTCATCATATACATTCAAAAAATCATGTAAAGATAATACTATTACAATACATAGATTTTTCTTTATTCCATACATTATTATTGATAAGAATAGAATAATTCCACTAACTTCTTTAACCACTGACTGAGCTTCATCATTTCTTTCATCTCATATATCATTTTTAGTCTCTTCATCATCAGCAGCATAAATACTACCCATACGACCATGCTGAATCTCTACATGAAATTTTCCCTTATGGGATTGGTTTTTATAATTCTCATAAATTTCACATTTAAAACATTTATCCATTGTTGATTTCTTATCAATACCATTATCTTTTTCCATGGTGTTAACTTAACCTTTTCCTTTACAATTACTAGTTTGTGTCATTCTTTTCTACACCCAAAGCATCTTCTAGTTCCATTGAAACATTCTCCCTTATGCCTCTTACGACATGATTTACATGATTGATATTGAACCTTCTTTACTCTATGATGATCATGGAAATACATCTTTCTCTTATTAGTTGAGTCAGGAAACATACCAATGTTGATATTATTTATATTATTATGATATTTCTGATTACGCATAATAATGATGTTTGGACTTCCAAATCCCGTTTAATTTGGTTTCTCATGATTATTATCATTCCATTGTCCATAATATCCTCCATTATCGTGAATCTTTCAGTTTCCAACCATTTTCTAAAACACAAAAAAAATAGTGTGAGAGGAAAAAATCATAATAGGAAAACAACATAATCAAGGGGAGTACGTTCAATCTCTAACATCTTAGGTTTAATCATACGTTATTCACAATCGTTATCATAATTCTAGGACTATAACCTATACTTATACATAACCTTAGGAACATCCCTAGACATACCATAGAAATGTCTCTAGAGATCTCTGTAAAGTTTTCGCATCCTAGTTTCCTATGGATAACTAAACCATTCCTCTGATACAAACAGTAGAGACCCAAATAATGACGTACATAGACATTTCATTATTTTTTTGGAATATATAATACATAAAAAAATAGATTCCAAAAGACTGTAATAGTTTAGTGTCTTTGGTCACTCAAAACATAATCTTATAATCATGGTGAAAGATCTTCAAAAATCTCCCATAAAGATCTTCCCATTTTTGTTTGCTTACATAAAACATTTCTTTAAATCATGGGGAAAAGAAAATTTATAAAAGGGTGAGCTCAAATTCTCAGTAAGGGTAAGCATGGAGTAAATAAAAAAAACATATACATTTGAACTTAAAAACATTAACATAATGTTTAAACATTAAGATCATGAGAAATGACATAAAACATAGTATTACATAAGTCATAGATCATAAAGAAACATTAATCCTGATAAAAAACATGGGTATAAAACATGTAATTGTGGAAACCATTAAGCACATGTTATGATTTCTATAGTAGCCAAGGCATTGCTGCCAAGACTATCTTAGTGGAAAAAGTCCCTTTCTGAATCGAGCTCACTCCACGTTTCATTCCTGTAACACTGAACCAGATTAACTTACTATTCCATCCATGCCTATCTCATGAGATATAAATCATTACCCAATGAATTGGAGGGAGATATATGTCCCACCAATCTCATAATGAAATAATTCTTGATTTTTCCACAAAATAAACATAAATCATTCATCATAACCCAATGAGTAAAATGGGTTTCATAAAAATCATCCCATCATAACATAATCGATATAAAAAAATGGATATCATTTCATCATAAGAAAAGTGAAACCATTTAAATCATAAAAAAAATATACTTGAATCCAATACATATGAAATAATGTTATCTTAGATGGAAAATGGTTTTGATAAAACACATGAAATAAATTCTTGAGGAAAATATCCATTCTTCTTGAGAATAATTTTATTTTCACAAAATGCAATTCAATTTTAAAAGAAAAGGATTTTGCTGAAAATAATAATGAAATAAATTCAAGGAAGCCTTTTTTTAATAAGGCATTTGAAACCGTAAAAATGCGTTCATGCTGTATAAGTTAAATAACATTCTTCTCGTACTTTGGTCGGAAAAGTCAAAAAGTACCTCATACTAAAAATGACAAAATATTCCTTACATATCTTTTAATAAAAACTCAACAATGGGTAAAATTGGATTTAAAAAATTGTTGGAGGATTGAAATAATATTACATATTTAGGAAACATGGATTTGGATGATAAATATTCCCTAGTAAATTCTGAAGTATAAACAATCTCGGATAAAAATGAGATTGCGAAATTTTACCTTACCTAACGTCCGATCTGCTTCGTATGTAACTGATATTCATGTATAATGATTTATATAATGTCATTTAATTATTACATAATCATATTCATTATTACTATATCATATATGGGTCACTTATGTCTTTATATTACCTGTTCATTTGTAAATTCCATTTTAATGCAGCGTTTTGGGTAAAATAGTTTCATTTATCATCCGTGTTTTGACTTCTAATTATTAATATGATTATGTAGATCATGATTAATTAATTCCATAATATAAAACATTATTTATATATAATATATATTCAGAATATATATATATATATAACAGATCGATAAATGGAATGAAATACACCGTTCATGGAGACGGTAGGTTGTATGTACGCATGAACGCTGTTTTTTGTTTCCATATTGAATTGAATGGAATTAAGTAGATGACATAAATATATATATAAATAAATCAGGTATCATTATTATTTCATATATTTCCTGATAGCATACTATATATACTTTATAATCATTCTTGAATTGTTAACATGGAAAATGAATCTCATCGCATCATGGAGACGGTAATCCGTGCGTACGCACGAGCGATGATATCGTTCCCATATTTATTAAATAGAATTGTATTGGATGATATAATATCCCAGAACTAGTATGATGTTATAATAATCATGTATATTTATTTTTTACACCATTATACCCATCCATGTAAGGTGGTGGTGGAAAAACTGATTACACCACGATGTGGAGACGGTATTCCGTACGTACGGGCGCGCGATGATTTCATTTTCTGTAGGATGGATCGATGGTTAAATAGGGTTGTTTAATATTTATAATAACAAATAAGTATATAATTAAACTTATTTTATTAATTTATAATGAAACAACTAAATAAGAGGAATTATAAGAAGAAAAAAACTTCAAAGAGTCGGTAGAAGAGATTACCTCTTCCTCGACGCACCTCCTTTAAACTTCTTCTTAGGGCACTAATATTTGTCTTTTAAGAATACCAGAACCTCTATGATATAACTAGAGAGGTTGATAAGAGGAATTGGTTTTGTTTGTCTGAGCTTAAAGGATCAAATGGGTGTGAAGGGAAGAGGGAAGTGGTGCCCTATTTATAAGGGAGGAGAGGGGCACCTTTGAAACAATTTAAAATATTATTTTATAATGAAGTCATATTACATTTATAATATCCCAAAATTAGTTTATTTAGAAGATAAAGTGGGAAAGGGTCTAAATCCTATCAACCAATAGGTTTTAAACATGTTTTTTTTACTATTTTAACCTTATCATTTAGATTTAACACTGAGTTAAATAATTTGACTTTTATGGTGTCTTCTGGTATTCTTACACTATATGGTTAATAAACTCACTATAACAAGACAAACGAACCCAAAGTGGTTCATTATTAATATATATAATCATATATAAGTAATTTTTCTGATTCTTAGATTTTTTAGGAATATAATAACAATTAATACTATAATATTTGTTTTAAAAACTATTTTAGGTCAATTTTGACACTATTTGGTAATTTGTTTTTGTGAAAATCATTACAACAAAATTAGTTCAAAAAAATTTAATTGAATCAATAATAACATGTCATATTATCCTATAAAACTATTTTAATTCATAAAAAGTCTCCAATTACATTTATTTGGGTATTTATAACATCAATTATGTTAATATATCAGTAATAAGGTAATTACTTCATCATGATTATGTCATAAAAAATTAATTATTTAAAGTCTAAAAATTATAAATAAATTGCCATTATGTATTAAATATTTTTATCTTTCTAATAAATATTTATAGTCTAATTTTTATTATGTATATCCCAATATTTAAAATGTTTTAGTTATTAAACTTGGATTTTAACTATTTTAACTCTTTTTAAGTAAAATAATAATAAATGTCCTAATCTAATCCATGTGGACTTAAATGATTATATTTTATTTCTAAGGTTGATTTTGGTCGAATTAAACTTATCCAATAGAATTAGC
The DNA here is from genome assembly GCA_963277665.1 of Viscum album. Taxonomy (NCBI): domain Eukaryota; kingdom Viridiplantae; phylum Streptophyta; class Magnoliopsida; order Santalales; family Viscaceae; genus Viscum; species Viscum album. The sequence continues at coordinate 555,565,615 of OY728146.1, forward strand.
ACATGTGTTAGGGTAATAATAATATCATTTTACCCTTAATTACCGTATTTACTTTTAACTGTGGTAAATAAAAGTAAAAACTTACTATTCCTCAAATATTAATGTTTATCTTATTGAACAACATTTTACTCATTGATATTAACTATGCCTCTCTAATTTTTCAAATTCCACTCATAGAAGCTGTAAATTTATGGTTTATGTAAATTTACAAATTCTTCTTGGAGGTGGGTTAAAGACGGTGAAAAGTTCAATAATATTTTTATATATCTAAAATTATTATAAAATGACTCAAATGAATTACATTGAACATATATAGGTATTATGTACATTTTTTGACCTAAAATACATTTAAATAAAATAAATAATTATTTAAATAAATTTTCGGTTTTTAAATAGTAACCCTATGTTTTCAGTATTCATAAAGAATTTAATGTTTTCAAAAAAATACAAAAAATTATCCCTATGCTAATTTCAATATTATGAATAAAAAATGAAGTCCATTTTGAAAGATAAAATTTATAACATTTCAAAAGGTGGGTATTACTATTCATAACATCTAGTTCATAATAATATTATAATAAAATCTCATTTAGTGAAACTTGGTATTGCATACTACACACACTATCGAAAAATGTCTTGATTGCGTGTAATGAAATCCAATTCAAGGTTGTGTGTAGTGAAAGCTCTGTTTGGTGTTGCGTATAATATAATCAAAACTTATTTCATTTAAACATTAAAGAGAATCTATACATAATGTTATGTAGAATAATTTCCACAAAATAAACATGAAAATTGTTTGTAACACGAGCCAAGAATAGTGTTGCGTATACTAAAAGCTAATATGGTGTTGCATATAGTACAAGATAATCATGGTGTAATGTATAATAGAAGACATCAATGAAATTAAAAATAATATATCTCATAAAATCTTGGGGTGTAAAATTATACCCCCCTTAAAATAAATTTCACCCTCGAAATTTTCGGGGTTATAAATGGGTTTCAACTTGAAATATTCGTTCCTAGAAACCAACATTGTAAAAGGTAATACCAAAACTGAACTTTCAAAACTAAATTATGAAACTTAATGGTTACCCAAATAATATAATCACTGGGTTTCCACATAATAGAACATAGGTGAAAATATGGATATGGAAGAGAAATATAACCATCATGTTCTGATGGAGAGTGGTAGAAAACATGGCTATGAAAAATCCAACAATCAAAAATACATAAATTTGTGATGAACTAAGGTAACATCTATTTCATCAGATATAAGAGCACATGGACCAAATTTTTGATTTTCAATATCATTTTCCTAATGTTGAATAATTGTTGAATTAAAAGAAATACTTACCTGATTTTGGTACAATCTCATTATTGTTCATTATATGAACAATTTCCACTTCAACTCTAAACAAAATGAAGTTGAATTTGTCATTCGTGAAGGGTTAGCAGATCATGTGATAGAATAATAGGTCATTCCATCTGTTTCTATCGCCAAAAGTTTTGCACAATTTATTAAATATACATAAGTCCATCTATACTGTGACTAATCGTATATGGTTGCTAAAATGGACTTATAATTCATCTATCATATCGCTTAATAAAATAAAACTTATTTATACTAAACAGAGACCTCTTGTAAGCATGTGATAGGCGATAAAGGCCTGTCGCACTTCGGTTGTGGGTTCTATTCCCACATCCTTGTCCGATGCGACGGGTTGTCGCCCGTCCTACGGGTTGTCCTTTTTCGAGAACAATACTATTATAACATTCCAAAAATAATATCCAAAAAAATTAATATCCATAAATAATACGATCTGATGTCCATCATAATCCATTCCAATCTTTAGGTTTATCCAAAATACATATGTCTAATCTCATAGAATAAAGAAAACGATTACTTTAAATGTCACATAACAAGCACATGAATACCATCATTTATCCCCCATAAAACATACGATATATATTGTTGGTCACATTCCAAACATGTGAATACATTAATAATGTATTCTTTTGAAACATGAATTACCATAGAGACTTAGTGAAAACACGAGTGCTGTTAAAAGTTAACTCTCTCCACTTACCAAAGTCCTAATATTTCTATATACTCAAACAATGATATCACATTGTACTTATATTAGTCATGAGAACATTAATACTATCAAAAATCTCATTATCTCCTTATCCTTTCATTATGCACATATCATCTACCATCCAAAAATATTTGAATAACCTTTCATGGTTACCGGTACCATTCCTCATATACTTTCAAAAACTCATGGAAAGATAATAGTGTAAAAATACATAGATTTTTCTTTATTCAATACATTATTCTTGATAAGCATACAATCATTCCACTACCATCTTAATCCCTTGACTGAGCATCATAATTTCTTTTATCTCATATATTATATATAGTCTCATCATCATCATCAACATAAATACTACCCATATGACCATGCTGATTCTCTTCATGATATTTTCCCTCAGAGCATTAGTTTTCATAATTCCCATACATTCCACATTTAAAACATTTAACCATTGTTAATCTCTTAGAAATACCATTATCCTTGTCCATGGTGTTAACTGAACATTTTCCTTTACAATTACTGGTATTGTGTCCTTCATTTCTACACCCAATGCATCTTCTAGTTCCTTTGAAACATTCTCCCTGATGCCTCTTACCACATGATTTACATGATAGAAATGGAACTTTCTTTCCTCTATTATCATCATGAAACTCCATCATTCTCTTACTAGATGAGTCATGAAACATAAAACGTTGATATTGTTGATCATATTATGAGATTTCTGATTAGGCATAATAACGATGTTTGGGCTTACAAATCCCGTTTAATTTGGTTGATCATGAATAATATCATTCCATTGTCCATCATATCCTCTATTATCGTGAATCATCCTATTTCCAGCCATTTTCTAAAACCCAAAAAGTATATTATGAGAGGAAAAAATCATAATAGGAAAACAACATAATCATGGGAAGTACTTTCAATCTCTAACATCTTAGGTTTAATCATAGGTTATTCATGATCATTATCATAATTCTAGGACTATAACCTATACTTTTACATTACCATAAGAACATCCCTAGACACACTATAGAAATATCTATAGAGATCCCACTAATGTTTTTTCATTCTAGTTTCAAAAGGTCTACCAAACCCTTCCACTGATTCAAACTGTAGATACCCAAATCTTGACGTACATAGACATCAGATTACTTTTGTAGAATATCTATTACATAACCATAAATAGACTCCAAAGGACTTTAATAGTTTTTTTTGAATCTTGGACCATAATATTTTAATCGTGGTGAAAGATCTTCAACATCTCACATAAAGATCATCCCCTTTTTTGTATGCTTACATAAAACCATTCTTTAAATCCCGGGGAAAAGAAAACAAATAAAAGGGTGATCTCAAATGCTCAGTATGGGTAAGAATGGAGAAAATAAATAAATTCATATACATTTGTACATAAAAACATGAACATAATGATTAAACATCAAGATCTTGTGCAATGACATAAAACATAGCAGAATTTAAGGCATGGATTATAAAGAAACATTAATCCTGATAAAATAACATTGGAATAAAACATGTAATTTTGGAAACCATTAAGCACATGTTTTGATTTACAAATTAGCCAAGGCATTGCTGCCAAGACTATCTTAGTGGAAAAGGTCCCTTTTCTGAATCGAGTTCACTCCTCGTTTCAGTCTTGTATCACTAAACCGGATTAACATACCATTCCAGCCATGTCTATCTCATTAGATATAAATATTTACCCAATGAATTGAAGGGAGATATAGGTCCCACCCATCTCATAATGAAATCATTCTTACATGTGACACAAAATAAACATAAATCATTCAACATAACCCACAGAGTAAAATGGGTTTCATTAACATCATCCCATCATAACATAATCCATATAACAAAATGGATACCATTTCATCATAAGAAAAGCGAAACCATTTAAATCATATATAAAATTTACTTGAATCATACACATATGAAATAATGTTATCATAGGTGGAAAATGGTTTTGATAAAACACATGAAATAAATTCTTGAGGAAAATATCCTTTATTCTTCAAAATCATTTTCTTTTCACAAAATGCCATTAAATTTTACATGAAATGGATTATTTTGAAAATAATCATGAAATCATTTAGAAGACTCTTTATTTAAATAAGGTGTTATGAAACCGTAAAAATATTTTCATGATGTATAATATAAAAAACATTCCTCTCGTACTTTGGTAAGAAAAGTAAAAAAGTATGTCGTACTAAAAACAAAAAAAGGTTCCTTTAATATATTTTACTAAAAACACTGCAATGGGTAAAATTAGATATAAAAAATTGTAGGAGGATAGAAATAATATTACATATTGAGGAAATATGGATGTGGACGATAAATATTCCCCAGTAAATTCTGAAGTATAAACAATCTCGGATAAAAATGAGATTCTGAGATTTCCCTTACCTTATGTTCGATATGCTACTTATGTATCTGAACCTCCTGTATAATGATTCATATAATGTCATTAAATTACTACTAAATCATATTCATTATTATGATACGATATATGGTTCACATATGATTTTATATTACCCGTTCTTTGCTAATTTCAATTTTAAAACAGTGTTTTGGGAAAAATCATTTCATTTATCATCCGTGTTTTGACTTGTAATTATTAATATGATTACTTTGATCATGATTACTTAATTCCATAATATAAAACATTATTTATATATAATAAATATTCATAATATACATATATATAACATATCGATAAATGGAAAGAAATACACCGTTCATGGAGACGGTTGGTCATACGTACGCATGAATGCTCTTTTTAGATTCATTATTGAATTGAATGGAGTTAAGTAGATGATATACATATATATATACATAAATATAATAGCATTATTAAGTCATATATTTCATGATTTCTTATTATATATAATTTATAATCATTCTTGAATTGTTAACATGGAAAATGAATCTCATCGCGTCGTGGAGACGGTAATCCGTACGTATGCATGAGCGATGATATCGTTCCCATATTTATTGAATGGAATTAGAGTGGATGATATAAAATATTAGAATCTGTATGATTTTATAATAATAATATATAGTAATTATTTACACCATTATACCCATCCATGTAATGTGGTGGTGGAAAAACTGATTACACCACGACGTGGAGATGGTATTTTGTACGTACGCATGCGCGGTGATTTCATTTTCTGGAGGATGGATAGAAGGTGAAATAAGGGGTTTTCATATATATAATAACATATCAGTATATAAGTAATACTGATGTAATTACTTTATAATAAAAAAACTAAATAAGATGAAGTAGAAGAAGAAATAAACGTGAAAGAGTCGGTGGAAGAGATTACCTCTTCCTCAACGAACCTCCTTTAAACTTCTTCTTAAGGCACTAGAGTTGATCTTTTGAGAAGACAAGAAACTCTATGATATAACTAGAGAGGCTGATAAGAGTAATCGGTAGGGTTTGGCAGAGCATCAAGGCTCAAAATGGTGTGAATAGAAGAGGGAAGGGGTGACCTTTTTATAAGGGATGAGAGGGGCACCATTGGAAAAACATAAAATATTATTTTATAATAAAGTCATATTCGGTTTATAATAGCTCCAAATTAATTTATTTCGAACAAAAGTGGGAATGGGTCGAAATCCTTTCAACCAATATGTTTTAGTCAAGTTTAGGTAACTATTTTAACACTATCATATAGATTTAACTCAAAGTTAAATAATTTAACTTTTATTGTGTCATCTTGTTTTCTTACACTATATGGTAAATAAACATACTATAACAAGGAAAACGAACCCATTGTGGTTCATTATTAATATATATAACCTTATCATAGTCATTGTGATGAACTTTAGATTTTTTTGTAATATAATAACAATTAATTATATAATATTGGTTATAAAAACTATTTTATGTCTATTTTGACACTATTTGGTAATTGATTTTTGTGAAAATCATAAAAATATGATTAGTTAAAAAAAGTTAATTTAATCAATACTAACATGTTATATTAACCTAGAAAATTAGTGTAATTAATATAAAGTCTCAAATTACATTTATTTGGGTATTTATAACATCAATTATGTTAATATTTCATTAACAATGAAATTACTTCATCATCATTGTGTCTTAAATAAATTAAATTATTTAATTTATAAAAATACTAAATAAAATACAATTATGTAGTAAACCTGTTTATCTTTATAATGACTATTAATAGTCGAATTTATCTTATATATATCCCAATATTTTAATTTTTTTAGAAATTAAACTTTTATTTTAACTATTTTAACTCTTTTTTAAATAAAATAATAAATATGTCCTAATCTAATCCATGTGGACCTAAATGATAATATTTTATTTCTAAGGTTGTTTTTGGGTGAATTAAACCTATCCAATAGAATTAGGACATGTGTTAGTGTAATAATAATATCATTTTTACCCTTAATTACCCTATTTACTTTTAACCGTAGTAAATAAAAGTAAAAAAGTTACTATTCACAGAAAAATTATTTTTATATTATTGAACCACATTTTACTTCACCATATTAACCGTGTCTCTCAGATTTTTGAAATTCCACTCACAGAAACAATAAAATTATGTTTTATGTAAATTTTCAAATTCTCCTAGGAGGTGGGTAAAAGACGGTGAAAATTTCAACAAAATTTTTATATATCTAAAATTATTATAAAATAACTCAAATGAATTAAATTGAACTTTATAGGTATTCTGTTTCAGTTTTGACTTAAAATATATTTATATAAAATGAATAATTATTTAAATAAAAAGTCGGTTTTTAAATAGTAACCCAGTGTTTTCACTGTTCATAAAAAATTGAATGTTTTCAGAAAAATACCAAAAATTCACCCAAGGATAATTTTAATATTACGAATCCAAAAATGAAGTCTATTTTTAATGATAAAATTTATAAAATTTCAAAAGGTGGGTATTACGATTCATAACGGCTAGTTCATAATAATATTATAATAATATCTCATTTAGTGAAACTTGGTATTACGTACTAGACACGCTATCAAAGAAGGTCTTGATTGTGGGTAATGCAAGCTAAGTCAAGGCTGCTTGTAGTGAAAGCTCTGTTTGGTGTTGCGTATAACATATTGAAAACATATTTCATGTAGACATTAAACAGAATCTATACATAATGTTGTGTAGAATAATTTCTACAAAACGAAAATGATATTGTGTGTAACACGAGCCAAGAATAATGTTGCATATACTGCAAGCTAATGCAGTGTTGCTTATAGTACTATCTAATCATGGTGTAGTTTATAATAGAAGACATAAATGAAATTAAAAATATATATCTCATAAAATCTTGGGGTGTTAAAAAATAACTGCATACACCCTGAGGAACCTACCAATTATTTAGGAAAGTTGTGGGGAACCTTTGACTGAAGGAACAAATGTCGAAATGACCAACACACTAGTGTGTCTCTATTTGTGGTCTTTCTTGTCCAGAGGATTTGTTGGAGGATTTATTTCAGTCCCCCAAAGATAAAGTATCCAAGGGAAGTGTATCCATATCATTACTGACCTGAATGATGTATTAAAATGTGTCTCCTGAAATTCACAACTTGTAGAGAAGAATGCTCTTCATTTATAATACCCTTGGATGAAATTCATGTTCTTCACACTAGGTAGGATTGTGTAGGCTAAAGATTTATTGTATTATAGAAAACATAAGGAATAATCCTGGGAGTGTCCATTCTCAATTCACAAAGGGTTCACCCGTGTTTCCATCAAAGGATTTAACATTTGACCTATGTTTGGGGAGGGACCTTCATGTTAGTTATTTTGTACTAGGGGGAGGGGGTCCTCAAGTAGTTGTTTTCTAATTAAAATTGTAGAAGGAATTACATCCCATTATCCCCATTAATTACATACTTTATCAGGTTTTGGCGATCTACCTAAAATATAGCCGAGGGAATGGGTGAAGGGGATTTGCAACCAGAGCTTTGAGGACCCATTAATTTTTCCAATATTGAAAATAAGGATCCCATTTATCTTATGTTTAGGTATGCACGAGACCCTTATTGAAGGAGGTATTCTATAAATGAAACTATTATAGGTAGCTTATTGACAGGTGGATGATCATTCAGATCCATGAAGGTCCAAAGTGCATGTTTCTAGTTCGGGAACCTCATGCGTGGGAAGATGATACTTTTGATTTGCACAAGAAGAGTTTCTGTGAACCTCTTGACTTGTAGGATGAGTGAACGCATGAATACATGGGTGAAAAACTTCAGAAAACATAGTTCTCCATATCATAAGGTTTGTTCACTTATACCACTATTTGAGAACAATATCGAGATTCAGACCCCACTCCCTGGGCCAATCACTTTTCTACTATCAATGATTTTTATAAAAATTGGATATTTACACCGTGAACATTTTCTTCCAGGACGAGGATACATTAGGTTGTGATAGATAAAACCCAACATATCATTAATAATTCAAGGCATTTTCTCAATTATGTGTTTTCACCAAAATTCTATAGGAATATTAAATTTTAATGTGGTTCCTATAACCCTCAATGTGGTAAAATTATTATGGCACAAAGAAATCCAATTCTCTTTCTGTTATTAATAAATATTTCTACTCTAACAATATATATTTGGTCTAATTGAAGATCATATCATCAATTAAAAAACATAGTGAATGGATTAAATTTTTTTCAATGATATAAAACACATAGATTTACTTAAACCTACAAATGAGCCTCCTCAACTCTTATATCCACATAATAGATGATATATTATTATTAAAATATAATCCAAAGGGCCCTCAACATTAGATCTAAAAGTGGTTTTCCAATGAAGATGAAAATATTGTCACTGAATATTTTTAGGATAATTTCATCATATATATCTCACAATTACCATTAACCATAATAACATGTTGATAATAATAAAATTACAGTATTATATTTAACATAACATCCATTTTTTCTTCATCCTCCTATTAGAAAAATTAAATTTCATCATGTGTGCATACAATGTACCATATATATAAGTGATATGATTTATTTTACATTAATGACCATCATGAATTGTAATATAGATGTAATTAATGACTATATGTGGTTTTTATATCATTATTTGGATTATGTATATATATAAATAATATTATCAAGATTTCCACCCTCTAACCCATTGTATGATAATAACATCTCTCATATGTATGTGTGGATTTTCTCTCAAAGAAGTGATTTGATTCATTTTCGATTTGTACTATTAATATATATATATAATGATAGAGATGACGAATAATATGATATTGGTGAATCCACGATTTTTTAATGTGTAATACTAATTACATTTATTCCTTTCTGTCAATAAAAAATGTAGAAATTCACTTCATTGTACGTACTGACTAACATCTCCACATAGTGGTGCAATACATTTATCATAACCAAATTTTATGAATGTTTATAAAAGTTAATATGAATAATTAATATGATACATATTAAATTATTATTATTATTTATTTGATGAAGTGTTGACCATTTTCCAAGGATGAAACCCTTAGTATGAAAACATTCATGAAAAACAGAACAACTCATATACATAATAATGTGGTTCATGATGTATTATGAGAATAATAGAGATAACATGTTATAATTGAGTCATATTAGGTATTATAAGTGGGAATATGTTAGTGGTTTATATTTATAATAAATATTAAATTTTTGTACATATGTTCAATAGTACGTATGAAGAGTGTTAGGAAATGAGGTAAGAATTTCTTATCACAGTTTTTATTTCAATGTGACTTATAACAGATTAACCACCATTATCATTTGGGCTTTTTATATAAATGACATGAATCAATTTTATTTTTAATTTAATCAAAATTATGTGGATATAAAAATCCATTATTTTTTATCTCATCCATGAGTTTTTGAATCAGGTACTACCAAAACTGTAATAGTTCTACCTATTAATATAGTTTTATTGGGAAATAATCATTTTTATTCAACTATTTTTATCCACAATGATTATTTAGTACCCCTTAGACAAATTATATAAGAAATATATTTATATTAATGATATTTAATGTTTTTTATGTTATTTCATTTATACATGTCATGATTTAAATGTTACCGATAGTGTAAGGGGGTGTGTTACTATTTCATTTCTTTTTTTGATTGTCTATGTTAAATTTATATTAAGGGAAAATATAATAAATTAACTACTAAACACCATATATTTTAATATCCTTTGTTTATTCCTATATTTTTTAAGTTGTATTACTATTTTCCAATCATTGATACTTAATATGATCAAGAAAATGATTTCTTATAAAATAACATTTTCTCAACTTTAGTAGAAAAAAACATTATATATTATTTATCTATTATATTTAAAATGAATTATAAATGTCTATACCTATAGAATAATTCTTCATATAATAATTTTAATCAAATAATGAATTTAATTAAAAAAAAATTATAGTAATTTTATCTAATTATTTACGCATGACTCACATTGGACTTTTTTCAATAGATTGAAAATAATGTTTTCTTTTAACAACTACTATGTAAACTGATATTATTACCATCATGAATTTTATTTCGTTTCTATAATACATATAAATTTATAATGTTTATATTAATTTAACATATTTATTTCAAAATTATAAAAAAAAAATTTTGAATTAAATAATAAAAAATGAAACTTCAATAATTTCAATGAGATAGAAAAATCATATGTAATGTGTATTTTATAACCATTCCAAAAAAATTTAGGGATTTTAATGCTTCAATGAGGAATGTTTATTATGATAGCATCTATTTTTGTTCTTTGGATGGATTATGAAAACTATATTTTCATGATGATACTATTAAACACCTTATATCCCTATAAAGTAACTACAATATGATGAAATAATTGAAAAATAGTTTCTTATCCATTCGTTTATCATGTTATAAAGTAAATTGTTTTTCATTCTATTAGTTTTATAATTAAGTGAAATACATTAATACTTTTTTATATTATTTTTCTTATATATTATTGATGATGACGAATGATTTCAATATATCTCTTGATGATGGGTGATCAAAAAATTTCACTTGATAACGAGTGAACCTGATATAGATCTACAATGCATCAGGACATGTGATGAAGATAACATGTTTTAATTTAGTACTATGATATGATGATGTTTTTAAAATATATGTAACTCTTATGTGATTATGGAGTAAACTATATGGGTGTTACTCTTAAGATCACATTGGAATTAAACTTTTTAGGTGTTTCCATTATGAATGCATGGTTCACCATTATAAAAAATAGTGTTAATAATTATTGGGATTTGTTTGAACAGTTACATTAACAAATTATGATTTCACATTAATATTTATGATTAAATTATATTACTCTTTTCTTATGTTAATTATTTATTCCACCACTCATGTTTTATATCCCACGATATGATGTGTATGATTAATCAAATGTTATGATCATGAATAATTATTATTCTATTTTAAAAATTATGCTTATCTTTTTCATATATAATATCATAAATTTATACATTCTTTTTCACTCTTTCAAAAATATTACCTCCCAATTTCATATGTTTATATTTCTACAGGATTGGGAGAATCATATTATGTACGATATTTTAAGAAGGGTATCATGTGTTTTTTATTACTATCAATTATTAAATGTTATTAAATGAACCATTTTTATTATATATTATAAAACATAATGTGTGAAAAAACAAAAAATTTCAGTTAAATTCAAACCTTACATATATAATAGGGCCTACATAATGGTAATTTCACTCTATTCAAATGAATACTAGTTTTTGGGACTTTTGAAATTGTAACTATGGGTTTCTTGGGGTAAATAAGGGTAAGATAATGTAATGTAAGGATATATGGGTGCTTCTATTAGTTTCATATGGTTAACCACCTATTTCAAATAGATTATTATGGTTACCTTAATTTTATTAAGGATAACACTTAGTTTTCAAGTGACTCATAAGTGTACCACAAACATTGTGTAAGGGTAAATCCTAGTTTCAAAAGGATTAATATGGTTAGTGATGAGTTTCATAAGGGTATATGCTTCTTTAAAAACATTACATATTGTTATCATAGTACCCTCCCCGAAAAAAAATGATCCATGAAAGGTTAAAACCATGCAACCCTTACATAGTTCCCTTTTTGGGAGAAATGTATAAAAATCATATTTCTCGTTCATTATACCCCAAATACAAATTTAAGGTATTTTGATGATTTTATACAAAAAAATCATGATAGATAATTCCAGATATTTTTTTAATCACATTAATATTATAATGGAAGAATTTATAATAATCAAAATTAGAAAATTAAGAGAGTAAAAATAAAAATATGAAATTAAATATGCATTCAAATTCAATGAACAAGTATATGTGTGGTCTTCTTAGAAAAATTTGATTATATTTTCCTTTATTGTTTGTGAAACAATTGAGTATAAGAATCCTAAAAATTACGATATTAATGAAAAGTGAGGGATCATTTGACTAACCCAAGAACTTCATTCTATATAAAAGAATGGTGAATACATTCTCTCTCTATCAACACTTCTATGGTGTTTAAATTTAAGACGTTTCATCCATGTATTTTTATGTGATTTTTTAAAAGTGTGTTCTTCATACATTTCTACAAAATATACAATAGGATTATAAATTAGTAGATATCATGAATTATTGAATAATAATAATGTATTTCCACGTAATGGTATCAAATTGTTCTATATACATATAATTTTATCACCTATGGTCTTATAAATATTTATTTAAGAATAACTGTACACTAAAAGCTACGTGTTAATAAATAGTTTAGAAAATATCTAATGGAGAAATGTGTTTTATCACATCTTTTTTTTATTTCATTTTTTAAATAAAATATATGAGAATTTTTATAGGAATCATTGGGTAGTGGGTTAAACAATCACCTGTGTACACATGGTTCAAGTGTTCATTCCTTTATGAACCATGTAATTGAAATTAAAAAATGAAGTATGATTTTATATCTCATTTAGATTCTATATATATAATTGTTATAATAAAATGAAATTGTGCGATTGAGTTATCAAGAAAAGGTTTATATTGACCTCATGTATGTTTTGAAGATATTTCTCAGGGTTTTCGTGTTTTGACTCTACATATTTTATATTCAAATAATGAAATTATTTCCTTGTGTGATTTTTTGAATATACTATGTTGGTGATATTGTTTTTCATGTTACTAATGTAATAGGTGAACACATTATGGATCAATGGCCCTTGATGGGTGAGGGATTTTAATCTTCAAGTGATACAATCATATGTCTGAGATAGATGATAGGGTATCATGGATTGATATTCCATGAAATACGATCATGAAAATCATATGTGATCTAATGGGAAAATAAATGGTGGGGAGTAATGGTATATGAGACCTAACCTATAAGGTATCATGGGGTATGATTGTCTACATGACTCAACCTAATAGATTACAATAAGATATGGTGACCTATTTTTATATGAACTGTGGTACTAGGTCATGCATATCAATTGAATAACTTTCAATATATCTCATATGGTTGTTCAATTTCCATGATTAGACAGCTTTTCTTCTGGTATAGAGCTGAAATAGGTACAATCGGGGGTTTAAAAGGCTTGGTTAACAAAAAAATATTATTATTATTTTCACTATCATTTATTAACATTCTATGCATCCATCCATCCAAATCAAATTTATATTCAAAATAAGAAAAATAAACTACCCCAGGGATCCTAATTCTTAGTGAGGTCTGAAATAGTGGAAACTAAGGTAATCCCCTCTAAGTATTTAACGCACTCTCGTTTGAAACTATTGATATGTAAAAGGTTAGTAGAGATTGAGCTCTAGACCTCCAAGGAAGCCAAATAATCATCTACATTATTACCCTGTAACCAAGTGTGAGACACATCAATATTGCGTCATGGAAGAGCACTACATTTTCTAAAAATGTAAAAAAATATTTCTATTTATTTATCTACATGAATATTTACTTCGATTGTTCTATCCCCTCTTAAATACAATTCTTTTATTGTATGAAATTTATTCTTATTAATATTATTATATTTCCACATTATTTATTCTTCTTATATTTGGTATTTTATTATATTAGTTATATGAAGATATTATATGGATTATATAATATCCCAAGAGGTGGTATTCAGTCCTACACTACTTATTGAAAACCTCCAATATATGGGAAATAACACATGAGGTCGTGTGGCTCTCTAGATTTGGACCAATGGTTTGGATTAAGGAATTACAAAAGTTTATCATATCCAATACCCAGTAGGATATACAATGACATTACTCTAGATTCACATGTTGGATAAAAAACAAGGTCTTTTTTCATTAATCAATGGAGTGTGGAATAACCAATAAAAAAATGATACATAAAAATTGATACATAATTCTTCACATGTCAATATTGCGAAACATTAATTTCATGATCCTATATGATTTTTACTCCATATTTAGTAAAGTTAATTTCATGACAAGTTTTAGGATGAGTGACATCCTAGAATATTTCCTAAGGTATTTTTGAGTGATGAAAAAAATACTAAATTAACTAGTATGGTCATGTTGGGAATGTCATTAGTTAGATAAGATACTCCAGAGGATATTCCCCAATGTTTTTATTGGATTGCAACAAAGGTATTATAAGATACTTATTGTGTATGAGGACTAGGTTAGTAGACCTGGGAGGTTAGTTCATGACATGTTTAGAATTTTGTATGTTATTTTGATGTACTCTTTTGGAATATGAAAATATGAGTATAAACATAAAAGCTACCATATTTTATGAATGAAATGATGTTTGATACCAGTTTTTTTACAAATTCATTAAAAATAATATCTTAAATGGTCTTGCGTATGTAATTGAATAAATGTTATTTTATTATTCATTAATTAATGATTTTCTAAAGAATTTATTTCCAATATAATTAAATCAATATCTAATGATTTTTTTCTGGGAATATAATTCGGACTATATGTTTTAATATATCACATTTCTATGAGTTTATGATATATAAAAATTTAAGATTTATATAGTTATTTATTATATCTAATTTAAATGTCATGAAATCCATTTTGTGTTGATATATCTAAATTTTATCATTATTTTATAGCATGTATATCCTTATGTGGTTTTATATTATTCTATTTCGAGGTGAGTATTGTGATATTGAGAAATGATTATTGGTTGTCAATATATCATTTATTACTATGTAACCCTTAGGTTTAACATGAGGTTTGGAGTGATGATATTTTGGAAGAATGTTTGTGTGGATAAAATTTGGAAGAGTCACATAATATTTAATTTTAATAAATTATATTATAATGACTTAATTCTGGTTTATTGGAATAACTTGATTTTCATATTTTAGGAATCTATATTTAGATAACTATGTTATTATATATAGATTCAGTGACTACGTGATTGATTTAATTATTTAATAATATAAAATTATTTGAAATATTATATGATTAAGAAAAAGATATATTTTCGTCAGGATGGTATTTTACTTGAGGAATAAATATTTTTTTAAATAGTAGAGGAATATATGTTTTTATTATCTTATTGTGATATAATTAAATTTGGAAAATTATTAGAATATTTTTTAAAATATTTTCTTATGGTATATTGAATTTAAAATATGTATATGGGAATGATTAAATGTTATTATATATAAATTTTTAGTTTATCATAGAATAATATGTGATCAAATAACTATCCGTTTTGTTTCAAAAAAATCGTGAAAATTTTCAAATTATATTAAGGTTTATTATTCATGATATTATTTATGTGGATGTTTGGGTGTTATTGTTGAGATTTTTCAGATTTACATATAATGGTATCTTCATATTGGATTTTATACTATCATGTTCTTATGATTTACATTTAGTAAATGGGTAGAATGATGAAGAATAGTTTTTCATCTTTTACTATTATTATGATCCATTAAATGATAATTTTTATTCATTAGGCCTATAAAATCATCACTATTAGTTGTCTTATTCCATGAAGCAAAGGTGGGAAATTTCTCAGTACAGAACAAAATCATGAAACTATGTAAATAAATCAACTAACTATATTAAAAAATATTATCTATATTGATGGTAAATAATTTCTTCAAACACATGTAATAAGATGATAAGTATATATATTCTTATGTGGTGAAAATTTGTAATCTGATGACTAAATTATTTAGTAAAATCAATCACAATTTCCATTCTCACAACATAAAATTCATCATTTATTAATTATTCATAAAATGATATTTTTCTTAGTCTTAATATAGAAATTAATGTACTTTACATAATGAAATTATATATATGTGGGTTAAAACATATTTCTTTCTAATATGGTAAATCAATATTCCTCTCTATTTATTTTATTATACCAATTTTCAAAACATTTTTTTCATACATATGATAAATTTTTTATGTTATAATTTTTATAAGAGGGTATAATTTAAGACCATGTAAATTTTGACTATATTTTATCCTTAATAAATTAGATGAGTGTGTGATTATTTGAATAAAAAACCCCATGAACTTGAGTGAATAATGAATATTAAATGTATAATCATAAAAATTAAATGTCATTTCGATGAAACATATCATTTAAAAAAATTCAAAATTACATACTATATATACTATTGCACCCTTTTTGAAATATTTTGTTTATGAGAATTTGTTTTATACAATTTATTTAATTTTCAAATTTATTGAAATTATAATTCTTATAAATAATTATTTTTAACACTCTAGTATAATGAATTCATTGATTATTAACTTTTGTAAAATAATATTAAAAAACCAATGGAAAAAAGTAGTTGTTTTTCTATAAACACTA
This sequence comes from Viscum album, assembly GCA_963277665.1. Lineage (NCBI taxonomy): Eukaryota > Viridiplantae > Streptophyta > Magnoliopsida > Santalales > Viscaceae > Viscum > Viscum album. The sequence goes on from OY728146.1 coordinate 555,582,615, forward strand.
TTTCATAGAATGATGAGTTTATATATTTATAAAATAAATAAATCAATATAGAATAATTATTTCACTATAATGTGTATATAATGTGTCAAAAAAAATATGAACATACATATATTGGTTTTTTATATGTTATGTAATGAGATTAAAATCATGTTTTTGCTTAAAATATATTTAATCTAAAAAATAGATTTCCATATATTGTGTATGAATATTAATAATAAATTATTTGTCTTATTGGATGATAAAATTATTAAATTGTTTCCATATTTGAATGATAATATTTTTTATTATTTTATTTATTCAAAATTACTTCAATTTAAAATAAATATTAACCATGCTGAAATTTTTATAGCTCAATAAATCGAAAAATGGGTTAAATAGGGATTAAATATATCTGATAAGGCTTAAAAATATTTGAAACTCTTCCACAGATATCATTAGGTAAGTGAATATCTTCCATCAACCTCATATGATCCAAAATATTTCAATTTTTTCAAATTTTATTAACTATGAAATTTATATATTTTATTAGGTATGTAATAATAGAAAATAGTCACTCTCTTCAATTCAATATCAAAAATATTTTTTCATTAGAATAAATTTATTTTAATATTGCTTATTAATTATTTACATTATGATAATAATTTTTTATTTACTATAATATATTTTTAATTTTTTAATTCTATATTTACCAAAAGTAGTTATGCTTCACCAATATGGCTCCTGCGCATGTAGATTAAATTCATTGAAAATGTATTTTTAAAAATGAAGAGTGATGCTTATTTGAAAAGTTAAATTCTAGAACTGTCATGACCCCCTTCCAACCATGTGTACCCCTCCGAGGCCGATAATGTGAGAAGGTAGATAATGACCCCTGAGTCTCGCCTCTAGAAGGCCCCAGGATAGTGACTAGCACTGAGGTTATGGTAAACACACATATGGGAGGCATTACCCACTAAGAGAACACATGAAAATGATAGAGATAAGATAGACACCAACCAATTCCATCATAGTCTATGTTATAAAAGAAAACATGGGGTCACATATGTAATGTGAATAAATGCTACTACAACTAAAAGGGGAAAACTACATGTACCCAAAAAAATGTAAAAACATCAGAAACCAAAAGCCCGAACATCCCATGCAACCCCAAGATAGTAGAAACCAGCCTGATCTCCATCTTGCTCCAAGTGACCTGATAATTAGTTTATATAAACATAGGGTGAGTATAATAGTATACTTAGATTGATCCTCCCCACAGCCTCTCGTTAAAATGTAATGAAAGCATGCTGACACACAATGAACGATAAGTAAAACTAACATGTCACTTAAATAGGTATGCTATGTTCAAAGAATCATAATGGCTACTCTCACCTCGTAACACATACAAGAGTATATACTATAATAAAGAATTTCAAGGGAACCCTGCTACTACTTCCATAATGGTTTACCGCTTTCCCCAATGGAACACGTCCTAAGCATCTCTCCTAAAAAGTTCTTGCTCGTCGATGCCTGGGATAAGCACCACAACATGCACCTCGTGCAACAAAACCGCCACATCTAAATAAGAAAGAAACCATGTAGTATTTGGGAGCCACCGCATCTTGTATAATGTGAATCATATGTCTAGTATTATATCTTAATCTATTACAGCCCATATAACATGTAAGGATCCTTAATACAGCACTACCTATACATATTAAAACTATAGTAGTCCATATGATACAAAATCCATAATATATGTCTGTCAATAACCACAATCAATTATATCTCTCAACACACATATATGGAGAAAACTAACCATATTGCCTACCAGAACAGGTAACTACCAATTGAAGAGAGAAGGGCTAAGGGGGTAGTCATCCAACCATCCTCCCATGATAAGGTTTGGGAAAACACCCCACCCCCCGGGGGTTAGAATCCATGGGTGTCAGTATCCATAATAGATGGGGAGGAGTAGGAAATAGAAACACAAAATTATAGAATATACTATATCTCACAACTACACTATGAGCATAACCTAGTCATAGACTCATCTGCAGCTAACATATCTCGGACTCTCACATCCCACTTCTATGACTAGGAATAATATAAGCACAAAATAATTTAATGATATTTATTACATAACTTTATTCCCTTTTTTCTGGATACGCATTATATTAGTTAATTCTTTAAACATTAATTAACCATTATCAATTTCCACATTATATTTTATTTGCATCACACCCCAATTATATTGTCCCTTTACAATTGTAACCTCGACATTTAATTCCATCAAGATCAATCCCCATGGGTAAAAATAATTTATTCAATTAATTATTTACAGCATTACTTTCCAATATTCCCTTGAATTCTAGAAAAACTATCTTTGATAATAATCACAAGGGGGGTTAAAACGGTGAGTATATAACTACACGTTCAGTATTTTCCACATATAACAAGAGCATAAACCCATACACTCTAAAAATCTAGACACAGAAATAATGTGGAATACCCATCACTTCCTCACCCCTTTTGGTAGAAGGTTAAGAAATACTAGCTACCACGATTAGTGGGGAATGTAAAGAAGACAGCCAATAAAATAAACAGAAAACATCCAAACATTCAGATCCAACCTGCTCCATTATCCCTAGTGTCCTCTCCGACACCCACATGCATAAGCTGATGCATCTGACCACTTTAGGCATCAACTACTGCCACCAACAGTAATCCACCCTACCCCCACGTATCACAACATCCATACAGGCACACATCACAATACAAGAATCTACAAAAATACATTTTATCAATTGGGCTCTGGGAACTTAAACAAGTAAGAGGGTAACTCAAACCCCAATTATGAATTATTATTTATCAAACAACGAGTTCTTTAATCCATCCTGGATTAACCGATTTATTATTATTAGGATACAAATTCAAGAAACGTAATAAGTATGCTATAAAATATAATTAAACATGTCGATTCCACCACTTTGATAAACAACAAATTACATCAAGAGGAACTACATTCATTTTAATGCCTCTTTATCTTTATCCACAAAAATATCAATTAATTCAGGATTTACGTTCTTTACTAATTCCCATCGAGAACCAAATATATAATCAAGAAAACATAAATATCACACTATATAGAAAAATAAGAGACAGTAACATACAATCGATCTCATTTTATTTATTTATTATAAAATATATATTATGCCAATTTCATTGTTATTCAGTGGGACAAAACATCCTAACTCTGTAGTTTCACGTAACAGAAAAGAAAAGCAATGAATCCACTTCCTCAAACAGTTCTCAATGTTCTATATATTAGAACGAGCCACACACTGTGTTACGATCTCATTCTCTTTGACAATTGAATCAACCTAAGAATGAAGAGACACCACCACATCGACCAACACACAAAGAAATCCCATTTGGAACATGGGGTAAACTTAAATATAAATCGAATGGAGAAAGAAAGTGCTGAGCTGGAAATAATGTAGATAGATAATACCTTATATCAAAGACATATTGATATTTCTTGGTTGCTTCAAAATAGAGCGGGACAAATCCAACGAGGAATGTTTTATTCTACAACTCTTATGGGAAGGAATGGGATTTTCCATCATCTCACACACGAGAACAAGGATCAAGAACAAAGGAGGAAGATATCTCGTCTATTTAGAAGATTTAACAGAGTTGTGGATTGTGATACAGTGGGTTTTCCAATAAAAGGGGATCGCATTAAAACACATTGATTGTCAAAGTAAAAACATCCCATGCCTTAGGTGAAATTTATATAAGAGTTACAGCCTTGGAATCACCCATATAGTCCACAAAAAAGGCATTGAATTCATTTTACATCGAAGTAAACGTTAAATGCATGAAATAGTTGGAGGCTGGAAACACTGTTCATGAGCTCAAAATTTGGAAAATTCAAAAAAAAACTATTCACAAACCTCACTATTCAAACCTCACCATTCTGGAAACACTGTTCATGAAACTCACTATTGGAACCTCACCGTTCAGGAAACACTATTAATGATCTCAAAATATTAAAAATGAAAAAGGTCACTGTTGGAACCTCACTATTTTGGAACACTGTTCATGAACTCACAATTTTGCAAAAGAAAAAGGTTAAAGTTGGAACCTCGCTATTCTAGAATTACTGTTCATGAACATAGAATTTGGAAAAGGAAAAAGGTCACTGTTGGAACCTCAACATCCTAGAAACAGTGTTCATGAATTCAAAATTTGGAAAAGGAAAAAGGTCACCATTGGAAACTCACCATTGCACTATTAACAGACGGTTACTGATGACACTATTCACCTAGGGCTACCAATTCACTATTCATATAAAGTCACTATTTCACTGTTCAAATAATGTTACCGATAAAACGGTTCACAAAAGGTCACCAATGAAACCATTTAAATAAGGTAATTGATGCCACTATTCACATAAGGTCTCCATTTCATTGTTCAAATAAGGTTACTGATGACACCATTCACCTTGGGTTACCGATGACATTGTTCACAAAGGGCTACTGATGCACTGTTCACAGAAGGTCACCGATGAGACTGTTCACATGAGGTCACCAATGACACTGTTCACATAAGGTCACTTTTTCAATATTAACATAACGTTATCAATGAAAATTTTCACCGAAGGACTCCCATTCACTGTTCACAACTTACTACCATTTGAACTGTTCACCGATGGAATAGTTCACAGAAATCAAAATTTGGAAAATTGTAGGGGATAAGTCACCTTGACCTCCCAAAACACCTCTAACACATGATATTCATAACGGAATGAACCAGTTAGGTTGGATAATTTAAATGAGATACCTCTCAACACATTCTCATCCTCGTGAATTCCTAACCCACCTAAAGGGAAAATGAAACGGGGTCCAAACAACCACACATGGATATAACTCTCAACTGAGATCAACCAACAAAAAGCAACAAAAACAGTCTGTATTATGAACCTAAATGTTCTATAACAACAATGGAAACTTCAATACATGAAATGAGTTAAACATGAAAAATCTATGTGTACTGAGCACGTATCTGTGACCCACTTCCCATGTACTCTCTTTCATGACACCATGTCACCACATGACACAATCCAAGGGGATATGACACCTACACAACACATTCTCATTGTGGTCTTGGATCTCCAAGGGTTTCTCCTCAATGTTCGCATCATCATCAAAATCGATCTCTCTACAATCTATGACGTGAGAGTCATCATGAAGATAATCACGGAACAATGATACAGGGAAAACATCATCTATCTGACTCATCTGTGAGGGGAGTGATACTCGATAAGCAACTTCATCAACACAAGTTAACACCTCGAAAATCCCAACAAACCATGGAGAAAGCATACTCCCACGACCAAACCATCACTGCCAACAATGGGGAGTCAGCTTCAGAAACATGTGATCCCAAAAATCACACTCTATGGGCCTCCTCCTATTATATATATATATTATCTATGACAATGTTGAACTATCTTCATCCTCTCTTGATTCACATGAACTATCATTGTTTTATTCTGCACCAGTTCTGGTCTGAGAATTGTCGACACTCCGACCTTAGTCCATCACAATTGAGAACAACATGGTCGGCCATATAAGGCTTCAAATGGCGCCATACCAATGGTGGTGTGAAAACTATTGTTGTAGGAAAACTCCACGAAGGGTAAGTGAAACATCCACGAACCTCCAAAATTTAGGACAAAAGAGTGTAACATGTCTTTATGAGTCTGGATGTTTCGTTATGTCTTACCATCCATTTGATGATGAAAAGTAGTGCTAAGCCATAGCTGAGAATAAAAAGCATGCTAGAGACCTCTCCAAACCCTAGAGGTAAAATTAGGATCTTGGACGTAAATGATCATCCATGGGACTCCATGAAGTCTCACCACCTTCTCTAGATTATTCCATAACACAACATACACTAAGCATTAATTCTTGATTGCTACAAGGTGGGAAGATTTTTTTAAGCTATCCACTTCCACCCAAATATCACCATGTCATCCTTGATCTCGAGGTAAACTAGTAACAAATTCCATTGATATGTCCTCCCACATCTAATGAGGAACATCTAACAGCTGGAGCAGACCACCACGAACATGGTATTTTGCCTTAACCTACTCCCTGACCAATCACAGAGTCACAAACTTTGTAACCGCATGCTTTACCCTAGTCCACCAAAACTATCATCTCAAGGCTCAGTACATTTTTGTCACAATAGGATGCACATCTAAAGGGGATCAATGGAACTCTCTAATAACCATATCATTTATTATCAAAGGAACAAAATTCCTTCCATGATACAACACTCGGTGTTGTTCATCCTTTGACCAACCATCAGGGGAGTCGCCACAAACAACTCGGTCTCTCCAGACCTCCTCCTCTAGATCCCCCAATTGGGACTGTTGAGCCTTAGGTAGAGGAGATGAATACACTGTCATATAAAAAATTCAACCATTCCCCCCAACATAATGCATATCAAGATGTAATGATAACAGTTCTTCCATTACTCTCCAATAGTCACCAGATTCACGCACTGCATCACGACATGACATTATACTCTGTGCATAAGCTACAACATCCCCATACCAGGTGTATATGATATTTCGAAGTCGTATTCCAATAGGAATACCATCTACTGACGCTATCATAAGATCAAGTCACACTGAGAGAAAACATACCTCATGCTCTTATGATTGGTGATTATGACAAAGCACTCACTGATGAAGTAATGTCTCCACAACATCAGATCAAACACCACAGTTGCCAACTCAATATCATCGGTGGAAAAGTTAAATTTAGTAGGATGCAACTACCTAGACCCATAAGAAACAAATAATCGTTGCTGCATTAGAAGACAACCCAACCCCAGACGTGATGCATCGCAAAAAAGATCAAACTAAACTCCCTCATATGGATGATCATGAACGGGAGCAATTACTAACTTCTCTTTTAGATAGTCAAAATAAACCTAACACTAATTAGTCCTTATGAGTGCCACATCCTTCCTGGTCAAAGATATTAGAGGATTCACAACTCATGATAAATCTTCTAAGAACCTCCACTAGTAGCCTGTGAGACCAAGGAATCATCGAAACTCATGCACTGTCTTGGATTTTGCGCAAGGAACAATGTCATATATATTCAATAGATCCAAAACTACTCCATGATGGGATACCACATTACCCAAGAAATGGACTTCTCGATACCAAAACTCATACTTCAAAAACTTCCCAAATAGCAGATGTTGACGAAGAACTCCTAGAATGGCATGTAGACGGTATGCATGCTCTTATTCAGACCTAGAGTTTATAAGGATTTATTCAAGGAATACTACAAAGAACCTGTCCAAGAACTCACAGAACACATCATTCATCAATCCCATGAACACAGCTGGAGAATTTTTCTTGACAAAAGGAATTAGAGAAAACTTCTAATACCCATGACGACAATGGAAAGCAGTATTCTGGATATACTCATCCTTCATACTCATATGATGATATCCTGACGACAAGTTGAACATTGAGAACCGTCATGAACCTTTCAGTTGATTGAATAAACCATCAATATATGGAATATGATAGTGATTATTTATTGTCAATATGTTCATGTGATGATAAACGACACACAACCGCATACTCTCGTCAGCCTTCTTCATGATCTAAATTGGTGCACCCCACGGTGACACACTCGGCCGAAAAAAAACCGCACTGTAATATACCATCATGTTATATATGAAGCTCTCATTAATTAATATGGGCCATACTATATGGAGATATAGAGATAAGAGACCCACCTGGTTGTAGATCAATCCCAAACATGGTCTCTCATCGAGGGGGAAATGCTACAACCTCTACTGGGAAGACATCACTGTACTATTCCACGACCCTTGGAAATGCCGACTGTTAAACCTATGAAGAACTCTACATCATGTCAACCATAATGGAAGATAAGGATGGAACATGCCTATTGCCCATCCTAGGTCTCGCTCACCAATAAGAACCACATGCTCTATATCCACATCGAAGAAAATGACCTTCATCCATATGTAATTCATGATATTCTCCACCGAATAAAACCATTACATGTCATGTATGACACCACATGGAAGTATTCGTAATAATTGGAAATATTCCCATGAATGATGATGACCCATCATTATCTCTCAGTCTCTACATTCTTATAACAAATCTTCTCGTCTTCCAACTGGATTAGTCAATGCCAGGGGAACTGGTAGCCTCTCTACCTAAATTACCAATGCATAGACAAGGGTAAATGATATTCAAGAGTGTGTTAATCATGAATCAAACTAGGAAAACACTAAGGTAGAAACAATAGAAGAGTACCTCGAATGTTGTATGGATTTCCTGGCACTGGCAATGCTAAATCATGAAGCTGACCACGTCCTCCTCCACGACCTATCTGAACCTGATGATAACCACCACCACGACCACACTATACTCTCTGAGGACGAGGACCATCATAGGGATATCCTTTGACTTCCCCATCTTCCCTCTATTGGCCCAAACATGTTCAACCTGCTGCTACTGGCTTTTCTAGAACTGCCTCAACTGAGGAATCGAGAGCAAAACATCTGGAGCACAAAGACTACTATGAAATGTCGTGCACTCTCACTATTTTTGACCATGAACACCATAAGTGTAACATTTACATGATCCCTTTTCATTAGACATAGATCATATGCCACTGGAGAAATAGATGATGAGGGATGGGACCGCCCCCCGGACGAACGGAGAGTCTTATTCCCTAAAATCCGGGAACCCCAGACCACAGCACGGCTTCATGAGGAATCATGACGACTTCCCTCGTATGATGATCTTGTTCTGGCCAATGTCCTCTCGATGCCCTCTTCCCTTTCTAGTAACTCAAGATAAGTCTTCAACATAAATGGTGTGACCTAGCGCGTGATCTTTGGATTCAAAGCCTCCTTGAAAGGCCGTGCTCGGGCTGTCTCATATTGAAATAGGTCCGAACCATATCCTAAGAGGTTCCTAAAAAATATTCCAAACTCTCCCACAATGGTTCTCCCCTGTCGATGGGTATGAATCTCCAGGAGACTAGACGCCTTTGCGAGTGAGAAAAAAACATGACTCTAAACATTTCCTGTAACCTCTACCATGAGATCTATCACTCCTCATTATCACTGAGGAAGAAGAACCACAACTGCATCACTACTCCACATAGATTCATCGCAACTAAGGACACCCAATGATCCTTTAGAACATGTATCAAACTGAAGCCTATCTCAAACTCGTCCAACTAGTAATTCATGACTGTATATGAAACATATCCCTCAATATTATGAAGGTATTAGTGATGAAACTCTCAGAGTGTCCTCCTCCATGTGTTGTCGTCATCATCTTCTACCTTTGGACGATCTGCTTGCACAACCTACTGAATATCTTCTCTGTGATCCTGATGAGGATGTCAACCTGGATCAATACCTGTAAAATAAAAAATAGTTAGAGCTCCTAAAACTGGGATATAGAAGACTGGGAAATAATAAATTAGATTTTTTCATTTATTAATTTTAGGTTCACCTATCCCAAGGTCTACACATTCAAACATAGGCACAAAGAAGAATGATGCATGATCCTTTCTTAGGTCTCTACCCTAAAACTAGAATGACTTCATTTAGAATCCATTGTCAACCTAAAGGTCTATACATTATATCATAGGGGGACCTAAACACCTATGTCTTATCTAGTCATTATAGAATAAATCTATTGAAAAGCATGACTAAAACTTTTTCCCTTCCGACCCATGCATCCTCACTTATACCTAAAACCATACTCTATCTTATATCATAACTAGACCTCTGATACCACTTTGTCACAACCCCTCCCCAAAATGTGTACCCCTCCTGCGCTGACAATGTGATACAGGAGATAATGACCCCCGAGTCCTGCCTCCAGTATGCCCCTAGTTTGCAACTAGCACCAATGATATGTTAATTACACCGAAGGGAGGCATTAACCTCAATGACAAAACATGAGAAAGAGAGAGATAATATATACATCATACAATTAAATATTTGAATAAAATATAAAACAAAATCCAAGTTCACATATGTAATTTCATGAAATGCTACCACAACTGAAAGGGGGGAAATTCAAGTACCCAAAAGAATGTAAAAACAACTGCAACCAGAAGCCCAAATAGCTCCTGCAACCCCCATACTAGTAGAAACTATTTTGATCTCCAAACTGCTCTAACTGACCTGAAAATTAGTTTATATAAACATTGGGTGAGTATAACAGTATACACCGTAGGATTATCGCCAAATCCTCCCATGCAAATGTAAAGAAAGCATGATAGAGCACATTGAACAACAATTGAAACTAACTCATCACATAAACATGCATACTATGTTCCCAGCCTCACCATGGATACTCTCACCAAGTAGCGCATACAAGAGTAAATAATATAATATTGAATATCAGGGGTTCCCCAATACTACTTCCCCACTAGTTTGCCTACTTTCCCCAATGTCGCATGTCCTAATCATCTATCTCCAAAAAAAATTTCCCGCAGACACCTGGGCGAAGCACCACAACATGAACCTCGTGTAACAAAACCACCACGTCCACATAAGAATGTCTCCATGTTGTTTCCAGGAGCCTCCACATCTTGTATAATTTTTATCATATGTAGATTATTATACCTCAATCCATTACTACTCATACTACGAGTAAGGATACTGAAGCCATCACTACCAATACATGTTACACCTATAGAAGTACATATGATAGTATATCCAGATTATATGTGTGTAAATAACCACATGCCATTATTTCCCACTACACACATACATGGGGAAAACTAACCATTGTGCGTACCATCAAAAGTAACTATAAATAGAAGAGAACATGCCCTAAGGGGGTAGTCAGCCATCCATCCTCCCCCGAGAATGTTGGGGAAAACACCCCCTAGGGCTTAGAATCCCTGGGGTGTTAGTTTCCCTAACTGATAGGGTGACGTAGAATATAGAAATACCAAGTGTACAAAATATACTATATCTCATAACCACACTATGGGAATAAGTTATTCATAGACTCAACTGAAGTTAACATCTCTCAGACTCTTAGCTTGAACTTCTAATGCTAGGTATCCTATAAGCACAAACCCATTTGATGATATTTATTACATTACTTCATTCCCTTTTTGAAATATACACTTACTTTAATTAATTATTTAAGCATTAATTAACCATTAAAAATTTCCACATTATATATCATTATAAACACATCAAAATTACACTATTTCTTTAAAATTTTATCCTCAACAATTCATTCCAGCAAGCTCTAACCCCATCTATGGAAATAATTTATTCAATTTTTTGTTTACAACAATACATTAATATATTCCTAGACATTCAAGAAAAACATTCTATGCTACTAAACATTGGGGGAACAACATGGTGAGTAGATAACTACCGTATGTAACTTTTCCACCTCTATAAAGAGCCTAGACACATCCTATCTTGAGAATCAAGACACAAAAGTCATGTGGGATACCCCACATGTATTCACCCCATGTGGAAGAATGGTATGAAAGATCAGCTTCCTTGAGTAGTTGGGAAAGTAAACACTACTGGAATTTTACCCTTTACCAATGGTTCAAAATCACTAGTAAAGTATTAGAAACCATAAGTATATAGTACACAAAAGGTTCTCTAAACAATGGACAAGTAAGCTGTGAGTATAGGCACATACCAACAGTTCTATGAAAACCATTGTTATAGGTATAATGAGTTTCAAATTACCAACGGTTTCAATGAAACCGTTTGTATTTGTTTACCAAAACGATTCTAAAATAGATGGTATGACTTGTTTTTAGGCGAGTAAAATGGTTATAAACCGTTGGAATAGGTTTTTACCAACAGTTTAATAGAACCGTCAGTATACATTAAGGGATCAAAACTATACCAATGGTTGTGAACCGTTGGTATAGTGTTTTTACAAATGGTTTTATTAAACTGTTAGTAAAAACATGCTCAACATTCAATGCTACAGCCTATCCAGCATAATACCTACAGTGTATCCTACATAATACCACCAATGAATACTCCTCTCCACTACATACACCTTCATTAAAACACCACACAAACACATAAAAACACCACAAAAAACTCATAAAAACAAAAATCAAACACCACAAAAAATACCTTACATCACAAAAAAAAACCATTATGTCTAGGGAGAGGGGAGGGGGATGATTGGAAGAGGGGATTTGGGAGGGGGAAGGGAGATTGGATATCCATGTAGGGAGTGTGGGGTGGGGGGTCTCTCTAGGGAGGGGGGGTTCTAGAGAGTGGGGAGATGTAGGGTGAGACGATGTTTGGGGACTGAAGTGGGGGATGAAGGCCTCTACTAATCATAGCTCTATAGAATCATGATATCCGTAAAAAAATGTATAGGTATAAACAAAAAGTAACTCATGGTCATAGGGATCCAAAACAAATGATATCTAAATCACAACATCAAAACACCTGAAATAGGGTAGTAAAAACCAATGTTTTTACAGTCCTACCAACTATATTCCTAAATCATTAAGTTAAAAAATGTACGGGGTGAATTATAGATGTCAAAAAATGACTAACGGATCATTCTGCTAATGTATAAACATAATCTGAATGGGTTTGGTCGGTTGTATGTATGCCAGTTATCATTTTCACTTAACAGCTTGCCCATTACAATGAAAATAGAGAAACTTAGAGTGATACCTACCACATTGTGCCTCATATTGAGGCATGATTGACTCGAACATGTCACAAATGAAACAAGAATTGTTTTCCTAATGTATAAACACAGTTAAAATATATTTGTTCAGTGTTTTGTATGTCAGTTTTTGTTTTCACATAAAATATTGTCCATTTCAAACAAAAGTGATACACTTTGAGTGATTATGGTCACAAAGTTCCTTTGATTGAGGTGAGGTTGACTCTTACACGTCAAAAATGACCAATGTATCATTTTCCTATAGTATAAACACAATCTGAATGCATTTTTTTATTTTTTTGTATTCCAGTTGTTGTTTTCATTTAAAATTACATCCATTTCAAATATAAAGGACTTTTTGAGTGATATAAGCCATACTGTGCCTCGAATTGAGGCGGGGATGACCCTTACAGATCATAAATGACTCATGTTTCATTATCTTAAAGTATCAACACAATAATAATGTGTTTGGTTGGTTTTCCATATGCCAGTTGTTTTTAGTTAAAATCCTTTCCATTTCAAATAAAAGTGTCATTTGGAGTGATACCGGCCACAAAGTGTGTTAGCATGAGGTGGGGTTGACTCGTACACGTCCAAAATGACACATGGATCATTTTCCTAAGTATAAACACAATCTGAATTCCATTGGTCAATTTTTCCTATGTCAGTTGTTGTTTTTTACTTAATATGTTGTCCTATTTAAACAAAAGAGAGACACTTAGAGTGATACCGTCCTCACCGTGCCTTCTATTGAGGCAATGTTGACTTGTACACATCACAATTGACTTATGTATCATTTTAATAATGTATCAACCCAATCTGAATGCATTTATTCTATTTTCCATATGTCAGTTGTTGTTTTTTACTTAAAATGTTGTGCATTTTAATCAAGAGAGACTTAGAGTGATACCGGTCAAAACGTGCCTCATATCAAGAAGGGATTGACTCATACACATCAAAAATGACTCATTGATTGTTTTCCTAATGTATGAACACAATATTAATGTGTTTGGTTGGATTTAGGTATGTCAACTGTTGTTACATAAAATGTTATCCATTTAAATAATGATACACATAGAGTAATACCGGCTACAGTGTGCCTCGTATTGAGGTTGGGTGGACTCTTACACATCACGAATGACTCATGGATCGTTGTCCTAATGTATCAAAACAATCTGAAGGAATTTGGTCAGTTTTTTGTATTCCATTTGTTGTTTTTTACTTAAAATGTTGCCCATTTTAAACAAAAGATAGACACATAGAGTGATACAGGACACATTGTGCTCAGATTGAGGTGGTGTTGTCATGTAAAAATCATAAATGTCTCATGGTTCATTTTAATAAAGTATCAACACAATCCTAATGCATTTGGTTGGTTTTACGCATGTCAGTTGTTGTTTTCACTTAAAATTTTGTCCATTTCAATTAAAGTGAGACACTTTGAGTGATACCAGCCACACCATGCCTCAATTTGAGGAAATGTTGACTCGTACACGTCAGAAATGACTCATGGATAATTGTTCTAAAGTATAAAAAAAATTAGAATTCATTTGGCCAGTTTTCGATATGATAGTTGTTTTTAATTAAAATGTGGTCAATATTAATCAAAAGAGAGACACATAGAGTGATATCGACCATACCATGCCTCATATTGAAGTAGGGTTGACTAAAAAATTTAAAAAATGACTAATTTATTGCTATCCTAAATTATCAACACAGTCATAATTCATTTGGTTAGTTTTCCATATGTCAGTTTTTGTTTTCACTGTAAATGTTACCCATTTCAAACAAAAGTGAGACAAGTTGAATGATATTGGTCGTACTCTGCCTCTAATTGAGGTGGGGTAGAGTCACACACGTCAAAAATCACCCATGTATTGTTGTACTAATTTATCAACACAATCAGAATGCATTTGGTCAGTTTTTCCTATGCAGATGTTGTTTTCAATTAAAGTCATGTCCGTTTCAAATAAAAGAGAGACACTTAGAGTGATCTTAGCTACACTGTGCCTCAAATTGAGGCAAGATTGACTCGTACACATCAAAAATGACCCATGGATCATTTTCCTAATGCATCAATACAATCCAAATATGTTTGTTCTGTTTTCCATATGTCAGTTGTTGTTTTTACTTAAAATGGTTTCCATTGAAAACAAAAGTGAGACACTTTTTCTGATACCAGTCACCTCGTGCATTGGATTTAGGGGAGGCAAACTCGTAGTTGTTACAAATTACTGATGGTTTATTTTTATAAAGTATCAAAACAACCTAATTATGTTTGGTTGGATTTCCATATGTCAGTTGTTGTTTTTACTTATAATAGTGTCCATTTTAAACAAAACAGATACACTGTGAGTTATACCAGCCATACCGTGCCATGGAATGAGGCGAGATTGAATCTTACACATCAATAATGACCAATGGATCATTGAGATAATGCATCAAAATAATCCAAATGTGTTTTTTTATGTTTTCCATATGCAAGTTGTTTTTACTTAAAATGGTGTCCATTTAAAACAAAATAGTGAAACATAGAGTGATATCAGCCACACTATTCTAGGGATTGAGCCGCGGTTGACTTGTACACGTCAAAAATGAACCATGAATCTCTGTCCTAAATCATCATCACAATCTTAATGTGTCTAGACTGTTTTCCTAATGTCAATTTTAGTTTTCACTGAAAATCATATCCATTTCCAATAAAAGTGAGACACTTTGAGTGATATTTACCACACCGTTCCACGAATTGATTTAGGTTTGATTGGTACATGTCAAAAATGTTTCATGATGGGTTTTATAAAGTATTAACCCAATCTGAATTTATTTGTTAATTATTCTGTATGCTAGTTATTATTTTCAATTTCAATCCTATCCATTTCAAATAAATGAGAGACATTTAGAGTTATTCTATCGACAACATGCCTCATATTGAAGCAGGTTTGACTCGTAAATATCACAACTGACCCATGGATCATTTTCAAAAAGTATCAACGTGATCCATTTCAAATAAATTTATTATGCCATGGGGGATGTCCATCATCCATGGGGTGCATGGGTCTAGGGGATGGTGGTCCCAGGGGTTGGGTGGTGTTCATGGGAGGCAATCCCCAAATAATACATTGAAAATTAACTATACCCAATCCCAACTGCATCACAATTCTTATCAATCACCCATCCAACAACCAATTCACCCTCAATATCACTACCCTTAATATTATTCCTTGAATAAATACATTAAAAAATCCAAATCCAATTTTCAAATAAATTAAAGACCATAGAAACTACCTTATTACCACACAAAAGAAATAGAAAACAACTTATGCCACTACCCCAACTTTCCCTAATCACTTCACATGGACCATCATTATCTCCATTACCCACCTCGACACAATATGACAAAAAAAACCTTTACCATCATTTAGTGGGTATACATCTCACCAACAACTCCATTAGTTTATATGGTTGACTAACTACACAAAAGGAATGGCTGTGAAGACTTCAAATAAAGTTGATCCTTAAAATAATGACACTTAATTGTTGAAAAAAATAGAAAACAAATCAAATTTCACTTACTGGTTATCCCATGTCATGGACTTCACGATATAGTTTTGACCAAATCAAAATAGAAAATAAAAAATAATAGATTCGAAACAATGAAACTAAGGTAGTACATGTTGATTTGGAGTGTAGAACTAATTATTTTTTGATTTATGATGGATCTATTAGGTGGAAGAAGTTTCCCAGACTTGGTAAAGAGAAGTCCCTCTAGTTTAGGCCAATTCAAAATAGAGATGAAAAAACAGATTAAAAACATTAAAAGTAATTTAGGACATACAGATTTGATGTCAATTGAAGAGGATGAAAGGATTTTCTCAGCCTGGTTAACCAGAGAGCTTCAGAAGATCTTCATTTTTAGGGCTGTAGTCTCTCGAATAGAGGAGAATTGGGGCTGCTTTATTTCTGCGGAAACATTTCCCAATGGTATTTAAAAACCATTAGTATAGTTTTTTTAATGGGAATTTAACTAAAGGTTTCATTGAAACCGTTTGAAAAATAGATGGATTTCCTAACGATTTGGGACAACCATTGGGAAAGGCTGGTAGTAATGGGATTTTACCAACAATTTTTTCAAACCGTTGGGATAGTCCACCTATGAAAATGGTTTTCTAAAACAGTTATCATCAACAAGATGGTATATAAATAAATTATAGTATTGAAATTAGATAACTGATCAAAGAAACTTCAAGAATCCAAACATTCAGAACCAACCCGATCCACCATCCCTAGTGTCCTCTCTAACACCGACATGAAAAAACTAATGCATCTCACCACTCTAGACGTCAACTGCAGCCACAGCTAGTCAGCCCCCCCACACCCACATATCTAAACAACCATATAAGTTCAAAAAAACACTAGATGCAGAAAAAAAAACATAATATCAATTGGGATCTTGAACCATAAACAAGAAACATGTTAACTCAGAACCCTTCAATTAATTATCTTTTAACAATCAACCAGTTTATTAATCCATCATGGATAAACCAATTTATTATTAGTAGGTTCCAAATTCAAGAAACCTAATTAGTAAGCTATCACAAATAATTAAACATGCCTACTCAACTAGTTTGATTAACAAAAAATTACAACAAGAGGATCCAGATTCATTTACATGCCTCTTTGTCTTTATCCAAACCATTATCAATTAATTCCGACATTACTTTAATTACCTTTTTCTATTGAGAACAAAAAATCTAATTAAGAATACATAGATATCACACTATCTATAATAACAAGTGGATATAATATAGAATCAATATCAATTAATTTATCCAGTTTAAATATTTATTATGCCAATTTCATTTTCATCCTATGGGATAAAACATTCTAACTCTACAGATGCACATAACAAAAAAGAGAAGAAATTAATCCCCTGCCTCAAATAGTTCTTGACGTTCTTTATACGAGAATGAGCTACACAATGGGTTACAATCTCCTCCCTTGTGAAAATTGTATCCACCATAGGATGCAAAGACACCAACACATCAGCCAACACCAAAGAAAATACCATTAGAAACATGCGGGTAAAATTTTATAAAAAGATCAATGAGAAAGAAGGATATGAACACGAAATAATGATGAATGATCATACCTCATATCATAGACTGATCAATATTTCTTGGTTGCCTCAAAATAGAGAAGAACAAATCCTAGTTGGAATGTTTTATTTTCCAACTCATACCGGTTAGAATGGGATGTTCTATCATCTCACACATGAGAACATGGAAGAAGATATAGGGAGGAAGATATGCCACCCCATTAAACGATTTAACAAAGAAATGGATTAAGATACTATGGGTATGAAATTAAAAGTTGATCACATTAAACCATACATTTTGACCAAGTAAAAACAACTTGATCTTTCGGAGAAATTAATATAGGAGTTAAGGACTTTGATTCATCCTAATTGTCCTTAAAACAAGGCTTTAAATGCATTTTACATCAATGGAAACATTAAAGGGGTAAAACTATAGGAAGTTGGAAACGTTTTACACGGAATCAATATTTGGAAAAGTAAAACAAACTTTGTTCATGAGCCTCACCATTGGAACCTCGCTATTTTGGAAACACTGTTCATAAACCTCATGGTTGGAACCTCACAATTCTTGAAACATTGTTCATGAAATCAAAATTTGGAAAAGGAAAAAGGTCACCGTTGGATCCTCATAGTTCTGGAAACATTGTTTACTCTTGGATCCTTGTCATTGGAACCTCACCGTTAAACTGTTCACAGAAGGTAACCGATGAAACTGATCACACAGGACTACGGATTCACTATTCACATAAGGTCGCTATTACACTATTCACATTAGGTTTTGAGAACACTATTCACAGAAGGTCACCGATGACATTGTTCACATAAGGTCACTAATGTCACTCTTCACATAAGGTCAACATTATATTGTTCACATAATGTTACCAATGATACTGTTCACCTAGGGCTACCTATGAAACTATTCACTAAGGGATACTAAAGAACCATTCACAGAAGGGAACCGATGTCATAGTTCACAGAAGGTCACTGTTTCAATGTTCACATAATGCTACCATTGACAATGTTCACAGAAGGTCACTGTTGAACTATTCACAATGGTCTACCAATGGAACTGTTCACTGATGAATCTTTTCAAAGAAATGGAAATTTTGAAAAGTGTTGAGTATTAGTCACCCTGGCCTCTCAAAACACCTCACACACCGAATTAATGATATTTTATGTTAATCAATATTTCATTAAAAAATAAAAAAAACTATCCATTTTCAAGATAATTTTTATTAGTCATTCATGCCAACCATTATCTCGTTATTATGAACATTCATTTATTAATATGATATTATATTCCATTACTTATTTAGTATATAGATACCTCAGTGTTGTTTAATTGGTTAACAAGGTTGTTGGCAGAAGATTCAATGTTCAAAATACCACATAAAAATGTCAACATATTATTTTATTAATTTATTTTGAACATATCATCACATTAATTGATGTTATTTCACATTATATACATTTTAAATGAGATGTTCCAATATTATAAATTAATATTTCATGTTTTATCAGGATTTTCACTAAACACACTTATAAAAACAAACCTACTCTCCTCTCTTATAGGAAAATTTCTTTTTCAACAATGAAAATCCAACACCAACACCAAAATGTTCTAAAATTCAATATCTACATTATATTTATTCATTGAGTGTTAAATGACCCAATCATCATTCCTTAATAAAATATAAAAATAATTTCTTAATGAGTGGTAATACTCTTCACCGAATACATTTACATTTATTTATTCCTCTACCTCCACCAAATATTATTTATCTAAATTAGCTAAGTGAAATTCCTAGAAATATCCTACTAAAACGTTATTATTTTAATATAATTACAAATATAAATTTATCATCCATCCCAATATGAAATTAAAATTTCATCATGAGTATATGTGGAAAACCCTCTCTATGACTGATGTGTTTTATTTATCATTACCGCCTCTTATAGTGGGTTATATATGTGAATTCAATGATGATATATGATGATTAAAAAATATTTATAAGTATTTATTTATAAAATAATAACTATATTTTATCCCTCAAATCCATTGTAAGATAATAATATAATTGATGGTTGACTAAGGATTACAACTATAACACCACAAAAAACCACTGATTTTGATCTAGAATGATACAAAACTTCATTAATTCCTTCTTGTAAGTATGAGCATGCTAACTAGCATTGAGGTTCTAGTTCAATCACGAGGGAGACTATACCCCCACAATTACATCATTATATAAATAATAAATAAATACATTATAATAAATAATCAATGTAATCATGGAGAATGTAAATATAATATGTGTTATGAGAATAAATTAATCTATAGATATGGATAGAATAATCATAATGAATAAAACATGAGATAACTAAATGAACTAAAATGTTCTCCAGTGTCCACCAAGATCTGTCCCATCTCCATCATCCACATTCTTTCCCATCCACCACAAGGTCCTTTCCCTTCACCAAGTCAATGATAAAATCTACATGCTCATCGAAATTCCCATGTAGGGTGTGAGTACGAGGCTTATTACGACACACCAAATGAATCTATATTATGATGTTCTTATTCATGAATGTGTATTCCATAATAATAATAAATGATGGTACCACAAAAACATACAATCTAAAACTGAGTGTGAGTTCACTAACCATGCCACCACAACCCCCAACAGTTTGTGCTTATTATCCATACTAAAAGATAATTGAATTAGTTCTAGGAATCCATTAATCCATTGTATAATTTCTCCATGGTTTCATGGATAACATACCCATTTTCATATATCCATAATGTGGAACATTTCACCTTAATCCTCAATATGTGAATAAATAGTACTCAAATCCACTAGTATATCCTATGATGTATATAAGATGGCATCATTTTGTTATTAAAAACATCCTCAAAACCACACCATGGCATCCTCATACCTCTACTATGTTGTCATGTCCCTTGTTCCAGTAGTTATAGTCATGAATTCTCCCCCAATAAGGAATTAATATGTCACAATGGTCTACCTATCTCAAATACCACTAACACCCATCATGTAATGGTAATACATATACATGGGAGCACACAAATTTTAATAGTATATCAACATTAGTATACAGAATAATACACAACAACATGTGATCACAATCAATCATGAACAAAATCTACACTAATATCCCCAATGGAATCTAAAAAAGTATGGTCAAGAAAGGTACACACACATGTAGTCACAATAAAGAACTGTCAATTAGATGCTTAAAATATAATCATCATGGGAAGAAGTGTAAATAGGGGCTCAATAAGGGACGTAAACTCCTACCTAAAAACTGGATTAGACCTTTTAAATGATTTTTTATCATCATGGTGATTCAAATATATTTCATGATTCTACATGTTGATGTTCGAGGTATATCATGGGATTCCTACAACCAAAGGAGGAATTTTATTTCAAAATGAAATAGAAAATTATACATGAAAAAATATTCTCACCACTGGATAAATTTAAATTTTAAATTAAAATATACTTCGAGATGATACTATTTTTCTATTAAATAATTATTGAATTTTAAATTAGATTAACAAGAAGATATTATAATTATATTTCCTAGATAATTTTAAAATTATAATATAAATTATCACATGCTATGATAATTTTTCTAACATTTGATTAATTTTACAAATATCATTTTAAATTATGAATTAAAAATGATTCATGTTTTTGAAATTATCCTTTTAATAATTGAATAATTATAATCTAAGAATTTATCTTTAAAAAGTACCATTTCAAAATTTTCATATCATAATTGGTTTTAAAACAAAATCTATTGATAATATTGAGGAATTTCTGTTTAAATTTTTTTATAAATATATTAAAATAATCAATCCATAGAAATTATCAGTTTTTATTTGTCTTATGAAATTTTTATATAATTATCTCTTGATAATTCCTTATGATTATGGTTGATAATTTCGTACAATTATACATTTATAACTATTCAAAATTATCAATTGATCAATTTCATAAATTAAACAATGAAAATGAACTTACATAAATTTCATTTAAACTATTATTTGATAATTGTATTCTATTATCTTTAATATAATCGTGCTATTTTCCCTTGATAATTTCATGATATTATAATTTGATAAATTAATTAATCCTCCCTATTTTTTATGATAACCTCATGAAATTATTATCAATCTATAATTCGTATATAAATTAATATTTTTTCATAATTTTAAAAATCACCCTTTGATAATATTAATAATTAACTTTGATAATTTAGAAATTATAATTTATATTTTTTGGTTTATATTAAAAATCAACCATTATTACTTATTGTTAGATGGAATAATATAATAATAATAAAATAATAAGAAAAAACCCACCTTCTACATCCCATGCATAGAAGATGGGGAATCATGGAGAAAGGTTCCTGCTCAAATATGAATGATGAACGCCATTAGAGTCTTGCCATCTACACATAATGCAATCCAGGGATACCCTAACTCAAAAAAATCATCCAATCTGAAGATGAATAAATTTATATATTTAAAAATCCACTTTAAATTCTTCAAATAAAATCCCAATTCCAACATTTTATTTTATAACACGTTTCAAACCAAAAAATCACATGGAGTGTCTTATGTTATCTCATTAAGATGTTCCCATTAATTAACAAGTCGAAAATGTGACAATTAAATATATTAAAATTAAGTCTATGTGCAAATGGGGTATTTGGTAACGAAATGAGAAGATAAACAACAATCCATTTATTTTCAATTTATTAATAATAATAATTATTTCATATCAATACTAAAAAACTAAAAATACAAGAGAATTATCCAAATTCTTATTACGTATATAATTTATACCTTACAAAGGGGAAACCCCGCATTCTAGACCCAATTGTGGTCTTAAATTTAACAAACGACTTACTCTTAGGAAGATGAAAACTCTTTATTTAAAAATCTAAATAAATTTTAATTAAAAATACTTTTTTTATCGGGACCTGGTTTACAAAACCATTGATTCTAACTCATGTTATACCCCTCCTTAGGAAAAAAACACATTCTTAACTGAATAGTGGTGTTAGATTTATCATATAATAACAGTTATAAATTTATTATTTTATTTTAAAATACTTATACAATAAATATTTTTTTAACAATTTAATTTCATGAATTAGGAATCCAAAAATATGCCACTTCCCAATTTTATACCTAGACTAGGTTAATAACCACGTTTTTAACCTCATGGGGGTCATAAATATCCCACACAACATAGTGCTATGGATTTATTCAATTATTTTTAATGAATTTAACTCTAATAATGGAATATATTTAATAATATTATTTCACCATTGATGAGGTATTACAGGCCTAAGAGACTTAAAAAAATTATGGATCAACTCTAAACAATTTTATTTGAATATTCTGATGAGTTAACTAGAATTTTACCCATACATACTTCCATTCAAACAAATTATGTAATTATCATAGATAAAACATTTTTAAATATAATAAACTATTATTTTTCAATATGATGGATTTTAGTAAATTTTTAACAATCTAATTGTTAGAAATATCTCCCCATATCAGTCTTCCCAAAAGAACTCATGCCACTGAACTCAAAAATCAGACTCACTCTCCCATATCTCTTCCTTAATCTGTCTGTGCACAACTAAATCTAGACTAGTAGTATTGTATTTCCTCACGACACCTTTTCTCATTAATTAATGATTTACATTATATTCTCCTCATAAGATTAATTTATATCTAGATCAAATTTCTCAAAATCAATAACATTCACATGGTTAGATATGTACCTCTGATTCTATGACACATAGATCACGTCTTGCATACATAAATAGTGAGATGGGAGGTCTAAATGATACCCCACTATGTATATATTCTCAATGATCACAAATCGACAATCAAAAGTTGGGGTTTAATTCCCTACATCCCTAGATGAATGTTCCCTATCCGATGAGTCAATTTTACAAACACCTGATCTCCTACTGTAAACTCCATGGGTCTCCTCCTACAACTAGAATGTGATGACTATTTTCTCTGATAAGTGATCAAACTCTTTTGTACGAACTTAACTCTCTCTGATTTCTCCAGAACCATATTTTGGAATACAATCTCTACATCACCATCCATATGTCAACTATGTGATGAGTTCTATGAAGTCCCCCAAAGAGAACAATAAGGTTCCATCTGAATCAATGATTGACAATTTTTATTTTATGTTATCTCAACCAAGGCTAGGTGGGAATTTCATGCTACAAAAAAATCGGAACTAAATATAAAATTATATCCTCTAATATTTGTATAGTCCACTCAAACTCTCCAAATATCTATGGGTGATACACCATGCTCAATAACAGCTTATTCCATAGGTAATTCTACAATTCCAAACAAAATATTTATGTAAATAATAATCTACATCTGAAAAAATATCAATGGGACCCAATGAAGAAACATGATCTCACAGACATATATTGTTCTTAATTATTCTATGGAGTGGGTCACTCCAATTGATTAATTGTCATAATACATTGTTAATTGATTGAAAATCTACCAGTCTATGTCTGAAAACCTCGAGGTCCAGTGTAACCCCATCACAATGTTCATCATGATGTCTTTCAACAGTCACAAAGGTGTCATTAGTGACTATTACAACCAACCAGGATGATAGTGTTCATACATTACCCTCTGACAGGTTAGTCATAAGGAGACTAAAACAGAGATGTCTTTCTTCATACTTAGCCACCAAAAATGCATCCTAATTTCTTGATACACCATTTTCACATGATAATTTTCTTCGAGTCTAGATGTATTGTAATTCCTCATTAGATTCTTTATGATGTATCATTAGACTCCCACTCTCTCATATTCCATGATCGCATAGTTGTTACCCAATGTTCATCTGGGTTTCAGGTCACCACTATCCTGTTGATACCTCATGACAACACAATAAGTGTATGACTCGCAATGAGTCATCACCCGATCTATAAGAGAAGACATAATCCAAAAAGGGGGAAATTTCATATATCATCGATCCATCGAATCATGAACCATCTCTTCAGGAAATAATCACATCAAACTCCACTTCTCATTTGAAGGTTTCTAACTGATCTCCTTCACATAAAATATATTAAGTTTAAGACCATCAACAATGATGTTACCCTTCCAAAGTGCATATGAAATTTCAATGTAGAAAGAATTCAGATACACAACCTAGCACCCATGTCTCATATTCAGGTCCTTCTATGTAATGTTATAAAAAATAACATCATAGGTTGTGTAAACAATAAATATCTCACAGAAGAGATAGTGTATACAACACTTCAGAGTGTGAACCACCATTTCCATCTCCAATTCATGTGTATTGTAGTTGTTATCATGGATACATAGTTGATGATACCCATAGGCTACTACATACTCTTTTGGCATCAAAACTGACCCCAAACAAATTCCTGATGAATGAAAATACACTATGTAACCAAGCCCAGGCTCAGGGAGTGTCAATACTAGAGTTTTTCTTGAACCATCAATAAAACATGTGGAAAATATCTAATCATTGGTAAGACAACATGAAATTCATCCCTTCATGGTCAATGATTTCATGGGTGATGAAAGTTACATGAAATTCTCGATTAAAAATATGTAAAATCCTACTAAAACTAGAATTATCATAATCTCTAACAACATTCCTAGAACATGTCTAGGACTTGACTTCTTCAACATTATCATGTTCTACAGAACTATTTGTATCAGACACCACATTCCTTGTAAATTTCCCTCTTGAATCCAAAAGTCACACTTTGAAAACATGTCATATAGCTTATGTGCTCAAAACATGCTCTGGACTATCTCTACATGAATAGAATGTTGTTCTAGGTTTAATGAGTAGATATGGATATCATCAAAAAATACTATGAAGAATGAGTCCAAGTATGGATGAAATATCCTTTTCCCGAGGTTCATGAACATCGTCGGTTTGTTCTTCAGTCTAAATAGAATTAAAATGTACACATATAGTCTATATCTTCTCTAAAAAACATCTTCATAATTACCTCCTCTCTAAATATTTGTTGGTGGTAGAACGATCACATGTCAATATTGGAGAAACACTGAGATCCTTATAAATGATTGAAAGATCATAAATCAAGGAAAAAGACATGAGTTCATCAGCATCACCTGGTTAATCTTCCGGTAATCAACACAATGTCTATGACTATAATCATCCTTCTTTAAAAAAAATGCAGTTGAACCTCACAATGAAATAACTTGAATTATGAATCCCATCAAAGGTATCAGACTAATATTTTGTCTCCTTCAACTCGGTTGGTGTCATATGATACAATGTATCTGAATGGGTTTGCTCCAAATAAGATCTGAATCTCATCATAACATTCCATTAAATCATATTCTCTTCTAGTTTGAGGATACAGAAAATTATTATAAGCCATTATTAAGCATCCTAAGAGCCTCTGATGCTTTGTAAGGATGAGGAATGATGTAGTTGAATATCATGGAATATTTGACAATAGTTTTGAACTCCTATGCTTGGGATATACATTAAGTGAATTTATTGTAGTTAATGCATCCCAACAACCTATTCCAAAATGTATTTGTGGGAAAAATATCAACTATATTATCCTAAATCTTCAATTGTAATGCGAAAACTTCCTCCAATGTGAATTTTTTTTGACTCCTTTTTAATTGGTTCTATAAATTTTGTTAAGGGTAAATTTTTTATACAGTGATGGAAACACTTCAAAAAATAATTAGAGTCATTAAGATAAACCCTAATCAATCTATGGGACCACAAAATTTTACTCTTAACCATTCTATATTGTCATGGAATTATTTTATAGGAGTAATCCTTTAACCCATGGTATAACCCTAAGAGTACTAATTGTTGTTTCCTTCCCTACACATTAGTCATAGTCTCCATATATATACTAACGCAATAAAATTCTCTATTAAAATAATTAATTCAAAAAATCATATTTTACACAGGATGGAAACCTAGATATATTAAACAAGATAAACAATCCAAAACAGATAGAATAATTAATGGTATTTGATTAATGAACTACAAGGAATCAGAATAGTAGGTATATATATGGATTATGAATCTACATTTATATTGATAATGAATGAACAAACATTAATTCATATAAATCATATATCGAAATCATGTGCATCACTTGTGTTGAGTTTTAATATATTGTTCTAAAAAGCATAATTTCTCATTTTATGGAAACATGGAGATCCACTATAATGTGCAAGACAGGAACTGACATAGTTCTCCAACCAGAGTCCCAAAGTCATATCTCTTGTTTATCCTTTCCAAAACAGATGAAATATAAGAACAAATTGGTTAGGGATTTCCCCTTATAACATTTTTAAACATCTTATCCCCACGAAATGTGTTCGGGACAAGATTCCACATAACCTCATGTGTTCCTCTCCATATGCAAGAGGTTACCGATAAGCGGTGAGTTTTATGGTCAATCCATTGGGGAAAAATACCCTCATTATAACATTATAGGATACGTATTAAAAAAATAATACATAATAAATAATCAGTATAATCATGCATAAATTAAGTGAAATAAAAGTCATGAAAATAAATGTATCTCCCATTTGGGAAATCCTAGTGAAAATGATTAAAACAGATTGTAAAAAATGAACTACCAAGTTACCCATTATCTTCCTTGGCCCGCCCCCGATCCATGTTCCACCTACACGGCCATGCACCATAGGTCCCTATCCATTCATCATGTATATCATGAAATCTATAAGTGTATTCAAATTTTCAAGTCTTTTGTTTAGTATAAGACTCATTTGGACACCACTAATATGTTCTTAACCCCATGTGATTTAAAATAAGAGGGTATTCCTTTGTAATAATAAATATAAGAAGCACATAAAAATTCATTCCAAAACTGAGTGGTAGTTCTCTAACTAAGCTTCCATAACCCCTATATGTGTTGTATTATCTCCATACCTGAGAATAAATGAATGAGTCAGAAGAAAAAAACCATCCCTTGTAAGATGTACTCATGTTGTCGTAGATGTCATAAATGATTTCATTTATCCCTCTAGTGGAACATTTCAGTTAGATCCTTTAGATGAGAAAAAATAGTACTCAAATCGACTAGGATATCATGTGGTGAATAGAACATGATATCAAGGAATCCTCATGAATACCCTTGACATGACTTCATATCATCCTCATACCTCTACCATCTCCTCAGATCCATATTGGTATTGTTTAAGTCAACCATTCCCTCCCACTATGGATTAAATAACTCACAATCATCCACCAATATCAAATTCCACTAATAACCAACAAGTCATGGTAATAAATATATAGGGAGAGAACACAATTAGGAATTGTATATAAACATTAGTATATAACACTACAAACAACAAAATGTGATCATAATCAAATATGGGAAACATATACACTAATATCACTCATCGAATCACAATAGATTTTTAAGGAAACATTGACACACACACATACGTTCACAATAAATACTTATCAATTAGAGTCCAAAAAATATAATAATATTGGGAACAAGTGTAAATAAAAGACCAATAATGGAAGGAATCTCCTAAATCAATAATTAGATATACCTCTTCCCATTTTTATTATCATAAACATGATATTTCAATATTTTGAATTTTCGACACATCGATGATTGAGGTATATCAATGGTTTTATATAACTGAAAAATCTATTTTATTTCAAAAATAAATAAAAAATTATATGCAATAAAATATTCTATCTTCTTTATAATATTCGTATTATTTATTAAAATATAACATGAGATGATATTTTCTCTATCTTGAATAATTCTCAAATTTTTAATTAGATTAACACCAGCGATTATAATTATCATTCCTCGAAAATTTTTACATTATTATCTAAATAATCACATAAAAAGAAAATTTATCCCTTTTAAATAATTTAAAATATATCATTTTAAATCATTATTAAAAAACAATGCATTTTTTTGAAATAATCCTTTAAAAAATGTAAAATTTATAATCTAACAATTATTCCTTATAAGTTATAATTTCTAAATTTTCTTATGAAAAATTCATTTCTACAAATTATTCTTTCATAATTTTGTGAAATTATCCTTTCAAAATTCTGATAAATATATTATAATAATTAATACAAACAAATTATCACTTTTCATTTACCTTATGAATTTTATGTTTTAATTATTGCTTTATATTTCATTATAATTATTGTTGATAATTTCACACAGCTATCATTTGATAACTTTTTGAAATTATCCTTTGATTAGTTTCAAATGTTACCTAATATCATTTAGATGACATTAATTTCATTTAAATTATCATTTGATAATTGTATTATATTAGCAGTATCAAACTCTTGAATTTATCCTTTTTTAGTTAGATGAGATTATCATTTTATAAATCAATTTTATTAATCTAATATTTTATGATTTTCACTTGTAATAATTATTATTCTATAATAATTTTATAAATTAATATTTTATCGTTATTCACAAAAATACCCCTTAATAATAGAAATATCCTTTGATAATTTAGGTATTATAATTTAAGTTTTACCATTTATATTAAAAATAAATATTTGTTTCATATTGTTATATGGAGTAACAAAAATAAAATTAATGTAACACAAAAAAACCCACCTTTTTATATCCCATGTGTAGAAAATGGCGAATCCCGAAGGAAGGTTCCCACTGAGATCAGAATGAAGAACACTATTGGAGTCTCAATGATAATGAGCAAGGGAATTCAAGGTTACACCAACTCAAAAAAATCATCTAATATGAATCTAATGCGATTTATGTATTTTAAAATAAATGTCATGTTCTACATATAAAAAACCCAATTCCAATACAATGTTTTAAACCATGATACATCTGAAAAAAGGTCTAGTGTCTTAAAATATATCATTTAGATGTTCACAATTTGTAACTAATTATGTTTTTTTTCATTTCATGGATTAAAATTGATTCCTTAAAAAAACATAGTATTAGGGTGTTATAGGGGAAATGAATATTATCCCTATTAGTTTTAATTATTTTATATTTTATATTTTTTAATATAAAAAATAAATAACTACAAAACATCCTACCAGACCAAATTCTTATTGCGTATAAAATTTATACCAATCATAGGAAGCAACCTCTATTCTTAACCAAATGATGTTCTTGGATTTACTATAAAATGTAATGTCGGCTGATATTAATTATTTATTATAAAAGGAATAAATAATTATTTAAAAATAAAAAGGTTTCTTTATCATGATTGTTTCATCCAAATGTTTGACGTAAATAAATTTTATACCCCAATGAGGGTAAACAATGAATTACAGAACGAAAATTGGTGTCATATTTCTCATAAGATACACCGTTTTAGAGTTATTAAATTATTTTCAAAAATAATATAATACAAAATATTAGATTAATTATTTCATGAGACATCCAAACATCCGGACATTACAAATGTTAAACTCATCCAAGGTTAAACTCCATGTTCCATACATAATGATGGTTTCATATTTTTTTATGAAGAACTATTTGGGATTTATTCAATTATTATGAATAATTTTATTCCGATTAATTAAATATATTTAATTATTTTATTTTATTATTACCAAGCATTTTTGGTACTCATAAACTCGCACAATCATGGTGAACGACTCTTAAAATATTGGTTTGAATATTCAAAGGACAGAGATGGAACTTTACCATTGGGCATTTTCCATAACTCATATTATTTTATTCTCATTTATATATCAATTTTACAGACATGACACTATAATTTATCAACAAAAGGGTTTTAATAATCATTGTAGAAATCGGGAAATTAGAACAACCTCTATAATGTGATGAGATTCATTCAAAATTTATGCTTTATATAGATGGTGCAAATGATATATTTTTTTAATATAGATTATAATTTATATATAAATATTATTTAGGTATATGATAATTAAATATCTATTTTCTTTAATTCCATTATTTGATAAGTGAAATCAACACTCGTTGGTGCATATGGTATATTATATCTTCTAATTGATGGAATTCATTTCTCAGGACAACCATATGAATATCATTAAATAAGTGTATATAATTAATAAATATAAAAATAGTGAAATGATTTTGATTCTTTATATGGTGAACCATGATCAAGGATCAAGGAATGAAACCACCATTACAAAACATTCATGAAGGAAAATGAGGTAACACCAATAATGATTATTTTAATGAAGAGAAATTAATAAACATGTCATCAGATTATGTATGTGAATAATTTATTATATGATAATTATTAATATTATTTTATTATAGATTTATTATGAATTAAAGTTCAATATAAATAAGGTTAATAACATGTATATATAAACAATGTAAATATGAAAAGTGTTTTTTATCCAAAATTTATTTCTATGATAAATTTTTCTTATTCCCTAATTGTATTTTTTTGGTGTATAGAATTTTTTAGAAGGTATTTAAGGATGCATCCAATATAAATTAGCAGTATTTATATATCCATATATGTTTCTATATTTTAGGAGGTCATAATTAAAATATTACAATAACAATATGGTTTCATTTAAACATGATTCCATTAAGGCACCTATTATATTATTAATGGTGTATGTGCTAAACTATTGACATACTATAACTTGGATTTATTTATTTATAATATATAAAAATATTCATTTTTTCGTTATCTCTTTCAATCGGATTAGGCTTCTAACTAGACCACATATATAATTTTTTATGTTATAATATCACTAATAGTCTATGTAAAACATATCAAATTCCTATTAAAGGAAATTATATATTCCAAATAAATTATACCACATATATTTTAATGTACTATTTTATTCCTAGAATAATAATATAATTTTACCATTTTCTTCACGTCAGTACTTAAAATGATCGAGAAGTAGTTTTTATGAAAAGGCTATTGTATTTTTTAAGGAAAATCAATATATTCTTTTTATTTTCATTTTAATAATAAATATTGAAATTGATTTTTGAATATATTGATAAATTTATGATAGTTGTTATTTATAATCTCTTTACCATCATTATCTAGGATAAAAACATTATATTATTTGATTTATATCAGAATCAGTTTTAAAAATATAAAATTTTAAAAGGAATATTCTCTTTTAGAATATGAAGCATTGAAATTTTTTCTCATATGTTATGAATCTTCATTTCCTTATATGTAATGTTATATTCTTCATGATCATTTTCAATTAAAAATATTTTCTCCAATTTTTTTGGAATTTTTTGTGTTTAATAATACAATTCTAAAATGAATTTTCAATATTTTCAATGAAATACTCCAAAGAACTTTTGATTGATTTTTTTCCTCAATGTATTCATCATTTATGTATTGTTTTGATTCATTAGGGATATGATATTATGATACCATTCATGATATTTCTCTGGATTGGTAAAATTTATGATTTTTTAAGATTGATTCTATAAAACCCTTTACTTTCCCATGGACAAATTTTGTTTTGGTGAAACCAGTTTGAATCCCATTTCATTTTTATTTGATAATCATTTTATGAAAATAATTATGGTATTTTAAAAGAGTTTTAAATTTAAATATATTATCCATATCTATTATTTTTGTTATTGTTATTAGGCATTTTTTTGATGATTTTTTTCCTAATATATCTCATGATTATTAATGAGTCTGATATATCTCATGATGATAGGTATTCAAAATATAGCCAATAGATTAATTGGTTAATAAAACGCATAATGGGGATGGATCTGTTAGTCAGGTTCCAAACCCCATTCTAGAAGACTCGAGTTTGAATCCTTACAACCTCCCTATTTCCATCATTTGTCATTTTAATAAAACTATACGCCGTGCCATTAAATATATGTCTTGTGTTCTATGATTTCATTACTAAACTAAATGTTTTTACTTAACATAATGTAAATACATGATGGTGAAGTTGGCTTGTTGGAAGAGTCTCCGCCATGGATCCAAAAGACCCAAGTTTGAACTCGACTAATCTCCCTGCTTCATCCCTTTTTGTATAATTAACAACCACACTCCGTCCATTTCATTCTTCCCATGTTTTATAGGAATTATACATTAAATATATTTAAATAATTAATAGGATCAATAGTACAACCATTGCTCCAATGGTTGAGGGCATCCATTCTGAATGGCTGATTGTTGGTTGGAACCTCGCCCCAAGTACCATACGAAAGGTTCAACTTCTCTTTTCTCAATTCTAGAACACACGATGTGTATTTACCAATACATTATGTGTATATTTTTATTTTTGATAAATTATGTGTGTATATATATATATATCAATTTCTTTTAATTATAAATATTTATTATTATATAGTTTACTATAATAATTTTAAATCTATATTTTTTATATATTACTAAAAAAAATCGTGGTACAAGGTCTGTATCGGCAGGTTACACACCACGTATATAGTCTATAAAACCCACGCCCCACCTGGCTTCTATCCGTGTCACGCGGACCCCCCTCTCCTCATTTCTTCTCCAGCACATTGCTCAGCCTCCCCTTCCCAAATCCTCATATTTCAGGTGTTTTAGCTTCATATTTATATTTCATTATT
Source organism: Viscum album (assembly GCA_963277665.1). NCBI lineage: Eukaryota > Viridiplantae > Streptophyta > Magnoliopsida > Santalales > Viscaceae > Viscum > Viscum album. Next base: position 555,616,139 of record OY728146.1, read on the forward strand.
ATGATCGGTCCAGTTATTCCCTTCTACAACCTTTATTTCTGGTTTTCATAGGTGTTTATGGTGATTTTTAGATCGGATGACTCTTTGGTTTCCATGATACACAAGCACGGTTTGAAGAACACAAACTGTGTACTCCTGTACATGGCCACACAATTAATGCATCTCAATTTAAAAATACGTAGTGATTATTTTTTGAATACACTATGTACCATCCCTCATCGTTCTTGGGTACTTTTTTCACTTGGAATTTCCAACTATGTTCATGTACATGGTGTGTCTCTTCGATACATGCCATTTGTACCATTTCATTCAAAAATCCCTTGTCTAGTACTTCGCATGACCACATAACCTCTACTATTGCACACTCTGTGTTGTCCTCTCACATGGTGTGTCCTATGTTTTTAGGTCTAGTAGATGGTGGCTGTGTCTTTTCCAACAAACGACCAGGACCTCATTGAACAAACATGACATGTATGTTTGATACACACCGTGTATCCTTCCCTAGCCTACTCCATGCCCACTTGGCCTATTTCTCTAGAGAACACAAGATGCTAACCCACATTCACTACATGTCGTGTACTCTGGATATACACGCCATGTTTTTTTATCAACTTTCTCACACATTATTTTTTTCTTTTTTCTTTTCATTTTCTTTTGATTGGTTTTTATTTCATTTTCCAGATATATAACACAGAAACCCTTCAAGTATGGAGAGGCCCGCCACCACCACTGACGGCGTGGGCCCATTTTTCGTCATATCCAACTCTGACCCGTGATGATACCATCTCTGAATTTTCTGGTGTACCATCCTCTTCTTCTGTCATCCATCCACCACCCACCATTTCTACAGAGGCTGGTCCCTGTAACTCCACATCTCCTTTATCCCACAAGGAGACTCTGATCCCCATAATTTCTTCTCCACCAATTGCCACACCTCCTGCACCTTCTTCAGTCACCACTGGTCCATCATCAGCCACCCCATCAATTGAGCCTCTATATACTGGAACTTCTCTATGCCCAGATCTATCCCCTGTTGTTGTACCACAGTGGCTAGACCCTATAGGTGTCCCATACCCTTTCACGGTGTTCCCCGGTATTGACATGGCCCATGATAGAGTCTGACATTTCTCTCGCAGCCTGATCTCGTTGAGCTTCCGCTATCTTGATTGCAGCATCCCACAATAGTTGGGTATCTGGGAAGATTTAGGGGATCTCCTCAGGAACATTCCATTACTCCCAATATTCCAGGTTAGCAATCCTATTTTCCGAATGTTATTTTTGTGTTTTCTACTTCCTTCATGTTCGACGGGCCCGAGTACCGGTAGACGCATGGTGATGCGGTTCCTGTGGTCTGATTTCGGTTAGGCGGACGACCCTTATCCCTTTCTATGATGGAGTTCGGTTGATGGTGTGGTTTGTATCATCGTTCTATTACCCCACCCTCTATCTCAAACATGACCCAGCCTGAGTGCTCTGAGCTCTTTCCCATGTGGCAAGAGATTGATGGGCATGACCACCAATACACCCCCACATCCTAGAAGAGTACCATCAATGATGACCCTATCCTCCGCTTCACCAACCAGTGCTTTAGCGCCATCCTTTATCCCCGCCATGAGGATATAAGGGTCATGAATAGCCATGACAAGGATCTACTCACCTGTGTCATCCAATAGGACTACCCGGATCTCCCTTACCTTACAGCCTCCTATTTCCACGCCATGTTTACCGGCCTTCAGGGAAACCTGAACAGTGGGTTTTATGCCTCCACCTTGACCACCATATTAGAGTTTTCAAACCTTCTCTTCCCCATAACTAGTAAGGTTCCCCCTAGTGGTTGGACATTCTAACTCATATCCACATGGGATTGGTCAGAAAGCTAGGGGTTCATATATACTTTCCCAGGCACCACCCCAACCACCTGCTGACCCTCTGTCCTTTTCCAATGTACACGTCCCTCCAATCTCTCCCCTTCTGAATTCCCCACCCCACTGCCTTATTCTAACCTTCCTTCTTCAATTACCTCTATGGTCCCACCTACATCGACACACTTGGACATTCTCTCTATTTCCCTCTGCATATCCACAGTGGAGTCGTACATGGTTTATCTCAATCGATTCCTGGACCAACTAGACCAGATGTTTGGGATTCTTCTTCATCCTCATGGTATTACACTACCACCACCAACTACCCCTACCTCGTCTTATGAACCATCTTCTTCCGCTCCACCACTGTATACTACACTGTCCATGGATTCAATTCTATTCTCCTCTATGGGGCCATCTATAGACACTACTGCTACTTGTCTAGGGATCATTGTCGAGCCTCTTATTCTAAGTCCAGCTCCTACGGCACTAACTTCTGTGACTTATCCTCCATGTGCATATTTCAAGCCTCCAATTTCCATGGCTCTTGATCCTTCTCTCCTGGTTATTTTTATACCGTATGATGCCTCTTCTGAGGTGAATCAATGACTTGTTTTTTGAAACATGTTTTTCATTATATTTTTTTGATATATTGTGTCTATGTATGTTGTGTATGCATCTAGTGTTCTCTCTCCCCAACCAACACATGTAATCTGGATTGCTTTGGGCTTCACTTATCCACCACCTCACGTCTTTATAAACCAAGTCACAAGGGGAGTATTGTTTTTCTCGAATTCCGTTGTTTTCATTTCCATTCTCGATTTACTTCTTTCTTTTTATCCCCTCTTTCTTGTCCACTATTGTGTCCCCCCATTCCCTTATCAATATTTATAGGGAACTATGTAGACCATGTCTGATATTAGGAATGGGGGATCATCTCTTGACCACTTTAGTGTTTTTCCTTATCATCATATTGGAGACACCATTACAAGAAGATATATTTGAAAACGTGATGAAATTTAGGTTTATCATAATTCTAAATAATAAATATTAATGTGATAAAATTTTAAAATGTGGATTTTGATTTTGGTTCATAATTGTTTTAAAATGATTGATTCTAGAATTAAAATTCAAAAATGTAATCCTTGGATAACTACATTGTTTAGGAAAATCAATTATATGTATATAACAAACTAATTGTCTTTTAATTTTTTCCCCACTCCTAAGAGGCATTCTAAACTGTTCTTCATATTCATTCACATTACCATATTTCTTGAGTTATTATTACGATATAAATAACTAAATGAATTTTCAATTTTTTCTTTTAAAAAAATGAATAATATTTGAATTACATTAACATTATCGAAGTATTAGATAGTTTCAACCCCTTTATCTTGAGACCTACCCTACACGTTATCTTCATGATGCCCCTATAAATCATAAACCACCATTATATAATTCCATATTACCTGCCTGTTTTGCTTCCTAACCTAATTATTTTATGATTTAACTTGATTAATCACATGATCATAAAAGAAGTATTTTGTAGTACATAGCTTATTTTGGTGAATTTTCATGAAATTAATTATGGTGGAGATCCTCTTGATCATTTGGGGAAAAAAGGATCCAAACCCCTATTTGTGGATTTTCTAATAGGTATCCTTTTTTCTGTTAAAAAAATTACAGAAAATTGAAACTTATACTCACTTATGTGTTTGTGAACCCTACTTAACATATAGAAATTGTGGTGATGAGATTATATGACCGAGCTTGTTGAGGATGATTTTATAATGAGCTTAACATTGAATATCATGCACTGTTATTTAAATAATTTATCTTCCTTTTTTAAGACTCGGAGTTATTTTTCGAATCTTTAACTACCCACCCTTAGCCACAAAGATAACTGATCCTTATTGATAATCCTGCATGTTATTTGTGAATCAATTTTCTAAAGTATAGAAATAGATTTCGTGAAAACCTATGAATAATGTGTATATATCATTGATTGATAATAACATTTATTTAAAATATCTTGAGCTTTGAGTATATTATTGGAATGGAAGATCAACAAGTGGCTCACTTATTTATGAATGGTAGGGTGATTTGTTTAAAGGATAATGAAAGTAGTTAGTTGAATTATATAGGAGCCATGATTAGAATATCTTATGAATCATAACAGATTAGTACCCTTTTTAGAATTTTCTCTGATGACTATATCATTTACATTAATGGTTAAGTAAATTACATCAATTTAAAATATATATTCTTTTAATTAGATATTGAGATTTTATCAAGTGGAAGAAAAAGAATAATTATTGGAGAAGTTTGATGCACTCAATTTTTATACATTTCCACAAAAATAATTTATAATAATTACATTTATTCACAAAATACCTAATACACAGTGATCAAATACTTATATTTTTGTGATCATGCTCATTTTCTTGTGAATTATGACAAAACACACTAACTAGGGAAAAATGAGAAAAATTTATATCTACACAGAATGTACATTATACACACCATGTAAAATCAAACTCTAGCACATATTGTCTTGGACATGTACATTCCCAAGTTACCAAGAACCTATGCATGTTGTGTACTAACACTACACACCTTGTATTGTCTTCTAGAAGCGGTTGGTTGATGAGAAGAATTCTACACACCCATGTGGCCCACTGATGTTTACACACTGTGTACACATATCTATATGTTGTGGCTCCCCTTCTAGAAGTGGTTGGTAGATGATTAAATGGATTACATTCCATGTGTGGTGGTGCTACATGCAGTGTACATATACCTTCCAGGAGGAGTCATGTTCCAAGAAAATGACGATGTGTTAGGCCATCTACCAGTGGGGAAAAAATTGACAAAAGCGCATTGACCGAACTACATGTCGTGTTCTTTTTCCACATGTCGTGTACATTTCATTTCTATAAATAGAGGCCTTGGCCTCCAGAACAAGGGGTGCGGAGAAAAGGGAAGGAGGTTCGAAGGAATGAATATCATCTACAATGTATCCTTTATTTAACTACATCGACATTCTACCATTCTATCAAAGAGCCACTCTCACCTCGATGTTTCTACAATGATCACATCAGGTATCAATGATTCAATTCTTGGACTTTCTTTTATGTGTAACTAAAAATCTATTGTGTTGGTGTTATGGGTGATGAATGAGTTTTAATTTAGATTAATTTTTATGAATGTGTTTGTTCTGTTATCCTCTACTTATTCATATATTATCACATTATAATATCTCTGAAAATTCTGATGCACACCATGGGAAGAATATTTAGGGATTCAAAATAAGAATTACAATAAATAAATTCATGATCATTGGATGTATTCATCTACATAAAAATAGAATAAGACAAATAAATAATTGTGAAACACTGACTACTAAACCAAGGATTCAGTCTCCTTAGATCAAAACATAAGTTTTCTAGACCAGGGAATCCTTGTTACAAATTGAAACCCAGAGTGTTGGGTTATTATGAACAACACAACCTCATAAGAAATTTTATTTAATAAAAAACCTCTTAGGAATCCACATCCCAACACATTTTTCCGCCATATTTGAACCAAAACTTATTTCTTGTATTTTCCATTATCCATTAAGTAACTTCCTAAGGAAATTTAAATTCAATTACCTTTTTATCCAAACATTAATAAAATCATCTCTAAATTAAGTACATTTCACTAAAGAAAAAATACAAACTAGTTAAGAACAAAAATAATAACTTCTTTATCCCTATATATTAACCCATTACTGGAACTATACTCATTAGGGTAAATCAATTTGGGAAACCGATAACATACCTTTGGTAAAAGTATAGACTAATGATGTTTTAATATTGACTCTATAAAATCCTTTAAAATCCCATGGACTAATTATATTTTTCTAAACTCATGTTGAATCTAATTTCAATTAAATTTTTAAGAAATTTTATGAAAATAATGATGGTATTTCATATGAGTTTTAAATTTAAATTAATTCTCTATTTCCATTATTTCTGTTATTGTTATAGGACATTTTTTGTGAGGACTTTTGGTCCTGATATATCTCATTATTATTTATGAGCTATTTATACCTCCTAATGAATGGTAAGCACAATATAGCCCTCAATTGAATTTTATAATGTGATGGAGATATCTGGATTGAATTAATTAACTTGATTAATTGTGTTTATATAATATATTCACCTTTGATAGATGAAAATGTTAATTGGAAGGAAGTTATACCAAAGAGAATGTCATAATTTTTGTGTTTAGATTATTTCACGATGATATTATAATGTTTGAAGGTACCTAAATATGTTTTTTATACTTCGTATCTATTATAATGGTTCTATTAAAGAATATTGAATTCACATGGTTTTTGATTGTTGACTCATTTGAATATGACTTTAGTTTATTCTTTATTCTAGGAAGTAGATTTTATAATCCATGTTTTTATTGGTATAAATGTTATTCGATTATGATCATTCACATTGATTATGATATCATGACTTTATTCATATCATTATATGAAATACCATCATCGATTGGTATCTCATATGTTTACCCATAATATGAATCTAAAACCACTCTTTATTATGATTCCATTTCCCCATTTAATGAACAATTATACTATGTATGAAATGTATATAAGGATATCTTGTTATTAAATTTATATTAGAGATTTTTAATAATTATTATAGAATATGAAAAATTTGTATTATCAGAAAATACTCATTCGATGTGAAAAAATGGGGTTTGAAACATAATTAGTTTTTACTAATTCTATTAGACTCTAATAAAAATGGGTCTTTAGTTTATAACTCCATTAATGTAGGATTTTTATTTTATATCTATTTATGGATATGCTATTTTTCAATTTATTTTATAAATCTAATAACTTGATTCTACAATTCCAGATCCGGTGCCTTAAACATGTAATTCAAATATTCACTTTGATACCTACTATGAATCTAAGGACATAACATTACATTATTAAAAACTGACTAGGATTATTTCATCTCATACATCTAAATGTTATATTTTGGTTTATTTACATAGGGAATTAAGAGACATCAGAAACTAGTAATTCTTCTATTTTTTGTATCACATGAAATATTTTCCACTATATAAGATAATAATACATCTATAATGAGTCTCTAACATCTCCCATAAATTTAAATAGACATGATATCATTTTCTATAGGTTTAATGTTCTATTATTCTTTATAATGTTGGGAAATGTTAATATAATAAGGGGTTAGATAAAAAATCAATAAGGGAAAAAATACAATAGAAGAAATCATCACAGAATCATTGTATACATACTTTTATCAAATATGCTTAAAACATGAATCCATTATAAAAAATATTTATCTAAAATATAAAATTAATACATAGATAAATATAATAATATTATTATACTAATGTAATTGGTATTGATGAGAATCAAATATCCTATTTCAAGCCCTTATGACAGGAAATATTATTTTTCATTAATATTATAGTCAATAAATATTATTGAATTAACTTTTATACACCAAATACCATAATATGTTTTTTATTATAAGACATTCTAAAGTATTGGGGGTCTTCGGTAATTTTCTGACTCGTACTCCAAATCAATATAATCAATGGATTCAATATAAGGATTATCAAGGCCTTTCATACCATTCCATTAATAAATATTTTTCTAAATAAAAAAATTGGCATCGCTATAACAAAAATTATTGAATATTAATAAATGATCAACTTATGTTAGAGACAAACAATAATTAATATTTTTAATACACATTACCGCATCTATAAGAGGATTACATGATCAAAACCCATCCTAATAATGAAGGGTTATGGTTATAAAATACCTTTGAACTTTCCAATAAATCCAAATCAAGGAATAATAATATATAGTATTCTAATATTAATCACCATTCCATTAAATTGTATAAACTGATTATCACCCATCCATTTAATGAAGGTGGGTGGGGAAACAATACAATGTAATCATTCTAATAATCATATTTATTATAATAATAATACATATAATTCTAATACTACTACACATGTCAGATGAATATACTTATTTATAGGTGAATAAAATACAATGTAAATTAGGTAAACTGTGATTTTTAACCTTATAGGGTAATTTTATATGGATTTACGAATAGTAGTATAACATGGTAATAATAATGATTTGAAATAACACATCTAACAAATTGAGGTATATTTTTTAAAGTGTTTATGTTTTAAGAATTCATATCCACAAATAATAATGAGAGAATAAATATAATATAATTATAGGGAGTTATATACACAACTTATATAAAATAATTTCAAGAGAAAGATCATAACTAAATCAATTAATGAAGTGTTATAAAAATAATATTTTAATTGAAACAAATAATTCAACATCCACATGAACAAGGGAACTTGATTTGGCTTGTAAATCCCATAAAATAAAAATAGTATCAAAAAAAACATATGCATCTGAATTGGAGGCACCATACACTGAAAACAATGTTTATAAAAATAATTATGACTCATTGAATTAGTATTATGGCCCAAAAAACCTTTAAAGTATGATTGAAACTTTAATCATATTCCCAATAATGAATGGGTATGTAATTAAATGTATAATATGAAAAATAAATTATAAATCATTATATGAATTATAAAATACTAAAAATAAACATCAAATAAATGAAATTATGTTGACAATTCATCATATTTTAAAAAGAGATGAATTCGCTATGAACCCCTTACATTATTCTGTATTTGAACATAACATTCATCAAATGTTCATAATAATTAAATTTAATTTAAAATTTTTCAATTGACTCACATATTCCGAAACTATAACAATTTTTACTGCTCATTTATAATCATTATATGCATATATATAATTTTTCACCTCTTTTCAATGATGTGTGTATGTAATATTTTACACTTTGAACTAGTTTCAAAAAAATATATGTACATACATAGACTATTTACAATGTTCCTCCTTGGTAGGAAATCCATGGCATTAGAATAAATATTCCTTCATATTCTACAAATATATAATTTCATTCCATGTTAGTTGTCTTTATAAACAATTAATATTAAATTAGTGATGTTCATGTTTCAATTAATCATAAAAACACAATGTCGTTTATTTATTATAGTGTTAAATTTTGATATAAACTCACTATAATATTTATTTACATAAATTGTTGTATCATTTTATTCCCTTAAATATATTTCAATATTTATTCATTTTATAAATGCATTGTATTGTTCATGTTACTCGTTAAACCAACCCAAACATGATCCTACAAGGATGGATGGATGATAATGAACTAGTTTAGTTTAAATATAATTATAATAAAATAATGAGGATCTTATTTTCTCTTTATCTGTATGATGTATTAGAATTTGAATGAATTAGAAAGTGTATATAATTTTTATAAGTTCAATATATATAATGAATATATCATTATACTCTTAGTATTCTCATTTGATATTATTGAATTAACAATAATTATTTGTTGAAGATATCATTAATATGTTTTCAATTTTACATATAAGAACTGTAATGATATAGTAAGCTCAGTATTTGTACCATAATCACATCATCTTTATCAAAAATTTGATGTGGTCATGAAATTAAATTAAGAAATCAATCATTCAATAGAGGCAGTAATCTACACATATAAATGGTTAGTGATTTCATTATCTAAAAAACGGTTAATATGGTTTATTATAAAAGAACATAAACATGATATAATTATGAAACACATTTTCTAAAATATCCATTTAGATTATTTTAGTATACTCTTCAAGGAAAATAATATACATTTGTTCTTGGAGAAGCAGTACACCCAACACATGAGTTCAAGTAAGATTTTTGAAAATAAAAAATAAGAAATGTGATTAATGATTTTCAGCATAACCTAATATCATTCTATATATAACCAATACATATTTCATTAAATATTTTCATAGTATTTTGAATTTCAAATGAGAATTTAAACAAAAAAGGATTCGAATAAATAATAGCTCACATTGGGATCATTGAGATTTCAGGGAAGATCTATTAGAAATTATTGTTATACGATAATATCATTTTACCAGAAACTCAATAGAGTAAAATAATCTTCTATAAGAAGGTATATTGGTTTTTTACATTGGGATACTAACTTTTATCACTTCAATAAAGGGGTGTTTATATGACCCATTTTTGTTAATAGGGAATGCAATTCATAAAAATATTTCAAATTTATATAAATGTAGTAATGAAACCAAGTTTCATAGTGGATGTTGATGGAAAAATGATTAAAAATAACCTTTTCTAGATTGATTTTATTTTGTTTTCTCTCGAGATAAAAACCCTGATAACATTTGATTATCGCAGGGGAATTTATTTAAAAATAAAAATCAAATCAAATAGTTTCCCTATTCAAAATCAAAGGTGTTTTCACATATTATCGACACATATGACTGGTTCTCATAAGATATGATGTAAAACCAATAAACATTGTCAAAAAATGATTTAATTTTATGTGAGATTTTTGATCATTGGAATTATGGTGCTAGAGATATGGTCCCACAATGTATATGGTGCGCCAATTATAAACATGAACCCATTCCATTAATTCAGCAGGACAAATGATGATCAGATGATAGGAGCATCCCTATCTCTCCCTATGATCTCCTAAGGTGGAAATATTAGTTCTAAAATTATTTGGAATAAAAATTCTATTAATAACGATCTCTCCTTAGCTTACATATTGGGAATGATGCACCGATAAATTGTTCTCCAACTTATATATATATATATATATATATAACTCGAGCTAAATAATCTATATATTAAACATTAAGAACAATTATCTATTTTTTAATTTTATTCATTTACCACTAAAATATAATATATAATAAATTTGTTTTTTGATCAAAAAAGAATTAAATAATATCTTAATCCCAATAAATATTAACCCAAACCTTAATAGAAATATAATATTCATTCATGTAATATTTTTATTTGTATTATCCTAATATTTTTTGAATAATTTTATTAATTTAATTCAACTCAAGAAAACATTATATTTTATAATAATTTATTTATTTATTCATTGGAAATTATTTAACATTATCTATTGCTCAAACTAAATGGTGGGTCCCACAATATCATATTCTCTTATTGATCAGAATACCGAAAAGTTTTGAATGTTCTATGTGGGTTCCCCTCTTGTTCATTATCTTTATAGTATATAATACTACTCATAGAAAACTATTAGTGTTTAGAAAACAATTAAGGCCCCTAAAGATATAAAGATATGTCATATAAATTACATCTTTTACTAAGAACACATGTCATGTAATAATATTTCATGGTCATATTATATCACATATAGAGGGATACAAATCATATGTCACAAACCAATTTTTTTTATTGTTCCTTAACATAACTATATTAAAATACAAAAATTCTACCACCACTATAGATATCATTATGATACTAAAATCATGTTTGAATTGGCATAATATATCCCATTTTTGTGAAGAAAAAAAACATATTGATTATATTCTCAATACCATACCACCAATTACACACACACTAAACTCTATATCACTAAAACATTAATACAATAGTTTTCATCATACATCAATTTTTGTAATCAAATAATATGTACTGAATAATTTCTTTTGTTAGTATATAATTTCAAAATATTGTTCATTGTAACTACTTGTAATACATGAAACATGTGGGTTTCCAATTAGTGATTCAGTTATGATGGTCCAATATACTCTACATCACCATGTGGGAACAACATGTCAAGAAGTATCAATTCCTTTGATCCAGCAACACATGATGATCACAATATATATGTTACCTTACATTGTTATGTATCTTTAAGAATAGATGTAACATTAATATTACTATCATTGTATCTCTATGTTATAATTATATCTCGAGATATTATATACCCTTTTGAAAGAAATGTAATATAAGTATGTTAAAAAAATATAGTTTCCATTGAAGAATATAATGTTTTATGGTAATTAAAATACATGAATTTAACATAATATATTAATTAAAGGGTAATAAATACACATATTTTATTTTTGTGTAATGAACCATCTTAGAACACATGATATTTCAATCGAGCCAATTGGTAACAAATTTCAATCATCTATCTCTCTGAAGATAATAATTTTTCAAATTGGATTTGGGAATAGTCAGGTGGTCTTCCAATTAATCCTCTATGTTTACTATACTAAGTGATACTTCACTCATTTAAGTAAAATCACTAAATATGTTATTCCCATTTTCTATTTGTATGACCTGTTCTTATCAGAATGAACTAATGAAGTACTATGATCAAAATAAACTCAAACTAGTTTACAGTACTATGTACAATACCAATGTCTGAGAAAAATAGTTTTATCTAATGTTCTAGTTCACTTCATTATAAGTCATCACATATTTATATGCTTTTATATAATCTGTGACCAATGATTTCATCATGATTATCCCACTAAATACACAATCATTCTGGTAATATAATTATCCTGAATACAATGTTAGATCATTGTGATCTATTTGAAAACCGGAATCAATGTATTTTCTCAGTATGAGTTCATCATCTACTCTATACAATAGTAACTATTATTTGTACATATCAGGTATTATTGATAGTTTTGATAGATTCTTAATGAGTCTCTATGTAACACCCCGAGATTTTATGATAAATATTCTTTTTAATTTCACCAATGTCTTGTGTTGTACACTATACCAAAAAGAGCTTGCACAACACACATCCTTGATTTGTCTTGCATTACACGCAATCGCGACCTTCCTCGATAGCGTGTGTTGTACGCAACACCAAGTTTCACTAAACAACGATATGCTATTAAAATATTATTAAAACTAGCCATTATGAATAGTAATAACCACTTTTTGAAATTTTATAAATTTTATTTTTCAAAATGGACTTCATTTTTGGATTCGGAATATCGAAATTAGCTTAGGGTGAAATTTTGGTGATTTTCGGATAACTTTCATATTTTGATGAATAGTGAAAATTACTAAATTTTAATTAAAAACAACTTTTTCAATCGAAATAATTAATAGTGATAAATTATTAATTTGAGTGGTTTTAAAGTATATATAGAACATATTTTTACAATTTAATAAAAATGTTGGTCATTGGATGTAATTTCATATTTAAACCAGTTATAAACAAGTGTCAATCTTTTGATAGTTATTATCTCTTAAAAACACACCTTTTGTTTTGACGACGGGAATTAATTTTTAAATTAATTAATGCAATTGATATGTTTTGAATTTGGTAAAATAGAAATCATTTTTGAGTTCATAATATCAAATATAGCTTAGGCCTAAATTTTGGTATTTTTCTGAAAACTTTCAATTTTTGATGAATAGTGAAACCACTAAGTGGTAGTTAAAAAAACTGAATTTTTCATAAAACATAATTTTACCGCTTCTGTGAGTGGAATTTCGAAAATCCGAGAGACACGGTTAATATCAAGGACTGAAATGTGGTTCAATGAGATGAAAATAATTTTTGCTGAATGGTAACGTTTTACTTTTTTTTTACCACGGTTAAAAGTCAATAGGGTAATTAAGGGTAAAGATGATATTATTATTACCCTAACACATGTCCTAATTCTATTTGATAAGTGTAATTAGACCAAAAACAACCTTATGAATATAATATGACCATTTAGGTCCACTTGGATTAGATTATGACATTTATTATTATTTTATTTAATGAATAGTTAAAATAGTTAAAATCAATGTTTAATAACAAAAACATTTTTAATATGGGGCTATACATAAGATAAATTCGACTATAAATATTCATTAGAAAGATAAAAAGATTTCCTACATAATTGTAGTTTATTTGTAATTTTTAGACATTAAATAAGTTACGTTATTTATGACACAGCGATGATGCAGTAATTATCTTATTAATGAAATATTGACATAATTGATGTTATAAATACCCAAATAAATATAATTTGAGCCTTTTTATGAATTCCACTAATTTTCTAGGTTACTATGATATATTATTGTTGATGTAATCAACTTGGTTCGAACATATAATTCTTTTATGACTTTCTACAAAATCATATATCAAATAGTGTCAAAATTGACACAAAATAGTTTTTAAATCAAATATTATATTATTAATTGTTATTTTATTCCTAAAAAACTAAGGTTCGGCCAAATGACTTAGATAAGGATATATATATTAATAATAAACAATTTTGGGTTAGTTTGGCATGTTATAGTAAGTGTATTAACCATATAGTGTAAGAAAACAAAAAGACACGGTAAAAGTTAAATTATTTAACTTAGAGTTAAATCTAATTGATAAGGTTAAAATAATACCCTAAACTTGTATAAATCCAATTTGTTGATAGGATTTCGACCCATACCCACTTTAGATTCTAAATAAGACCCTTTGGAACCATTATAAACCGATTTTGACTTTAATATAAAATAATATTTTGAGATATTCCTAAGGTGCCCCTCTCCTCCCTTATAAAAGGACACCTCCTCCTCCTCCTCCTCACACCAATTTGAGCAATCAATCTCGGCCAACCCCTGCCAAAATTCCTTCTCCACTTCCCTAGAATAATCCTAGAGGTCATGGTCTTCTTCAAAGACCAATCTTAGTTCCCTAAGTGGAGGATTCAAAGAGGCGTTTCAAAGAAGAGGTAATATCCATTACCGATCTTTTCAATTTCATTCTTCTTCAACTTCTTCTTCTTTAGTTGTTTCATGATAAAGTAATAACATCAGTATTACTTACATACTGATATGTTATTATAAATATGAAACAACCCTAATTCATCTTCTATCCATCCTACGGAAAAATGAAATCAACGCGCGTGCGTACGTACGGAATACCGTCTCCACGCCGTGGTGTAATCTATTTTCCGTCACCACCTTAATTGGATGAGTATAATGGTGTAATGAGTAACTATATATGATTATTATAAAATTATATTGATACTGAAATAGTATACATACACTTCAACACAATTCCACGACCATGGGAACGATATCATCGCTCGTGCGTACGTACGGACTACCGTCTCCACAACGCGATGAGATTCATTCTCAATAATTTACCATTCATGAATGATTATAAATTATATATAATAACTACTAATAAAATATATGACCTAATAATGATACTGCAATTATTTATATTTATATGTATGTCATATACTTAATTCCATTCGATTCAATAAGGAAACGAAAACAGCGTTCATGCGTACGTACGGACTACCGTCTCCATGAACGGTGTATTTCATTCCATTTACTGATTTATTATATATGTATATTCTGAATATATATATATATATATATCATGTTTTATATTCTGGAATTATGTAATCATGATCTAAGTAATCATATTAATAATTACAAGTTAAAAACACGAACGACAAATGAGACGATTTTACCCAAAACGCTACTTTAACATGAATTTACAAAAGAACGGGTAATATAAAGTCATAAGTGGACCATATATTATATAATAAAAATGAATATGATTCTGTAACAACTCAATAACATGTTTTAAATCATTATACAGGAGGTTCGGACACTTACAAAGCAAGTCGGACCTAAGGTAAGGGAAATATCACAATCTCATTTTTATCCGAGATTGTTTATACTTTGGCATTTACTGGGGGTGTATTTTATCATCCAAATCCATGTTTCCTCAATATGTAATATTGTTTCCATCCACCTACAATTGTCTAAATCCTATTTTACCCTTCGGTGAGTTTTTAGTAAATGATATGAAAGGAATCTTTTGTCTTTTTTCATACGAGGTACTTTTGTGACTTTTCCGACAAAAGTACGAGAAGAATGTTTTTTTTTAACTTATACGGAACGAACGGATTTTTACGGTTTTATAAAGCCTTATTTTCATGAAGCTTCCTCCAAAATATTTCATAAATATTTTCAATAAAATCTTTTTCTTTTAAAATTGCATGACGTTTTGTGAAAAGAAATTGATTTTGAAGAAGAAAGGATATTTTCCTCAAGAATTCATTTCAAGTGATTTATCAAAATTATTTTCCATCTAAGATAAAATAGGGTTCTGTTTATATCCCTATTATTACATTGATTTGGTTATGTTGTGATGGAATTATTTTTATGAATTCTTTTATCTTATATGAATTGTTTTATGATGTCACGATGATTATGAATCCCATTTTTACTACATGGGTTATGAAATGAAGTATGATTTATGATTTTGTGGCACACATAAGAATGGTATCATTATAAGATGGGTGGGACCTATATCTACCTCCAATGAATTGGGTAAAGATTTTATATCTCATGAGATAGACATGGCTGAAATGGTAGGTTATACCGGTTCAGTGAAACAGGACTGAAACGAGGGTTACTCGATTCAGAAATGGACTTTGTCCCATAAGATAGTCTTGGAAATGAGTCTTGACTAACAATAAATGATTCTCTATGATTATGTGTGTATTCCACAACGTTTCATGTTTTAAGTTGTGATTATTAGGATTACATTTCACTACTATGATTTATCCCATCTTATGAAATTATGATCTCTTTTGCAGGTTAAGTTTTTAAAAAGATATGTTCTTATGAATATGACGTGATTGATATTTCTTTTGTTTACCCTTACTGAGCATTTGAGCTCACCCTTTTATGTTTTCTTTTCCCCAGGATATAAAGAAAGGTTTTAGGTAAAAAAAGGGGAAGAACTTTATGGGAGATATTGGAGATCTTTCTCCATGATTAGAAGATTATATTCCGAGTTTCCAAAGACACTAAACTATTACGGTCCTTGTGTGTGTGTTTTTGTTATGTACTAAGTATTCCGCAAAAGTAATGTAATGTCCATGTAAGTCAGGCTTCGGGTCTCTACAGTTGGTATCAGAGGAAAGGTTTAGTCGACCTTTGGAAACTAGGATGCGAAAGCGATAGTGAGATCCCTAGAGATATTTCAAAGGAATGTCTAGGGATGTCCCTAAGGACAAGTATACGTATAGGATATTGTCCTATAACTATGGTAACGATCTTATAATTTAACCTAAGATGTTAGATATTGAAGTTACTCTCCCTTTATTATGATTTTTGCCTCTAACACTATTCTTTTTGGGTTTTAGAAAATGGATGGAAACAAGATGATTCAAGATAATGGAGGATATTATGTACAATGGAATGATATTCTTCATGAGCAACCAAATGAAATGAGATTTGGAAGTCCAAACATAATTATTATGCCGAATCAGCAATCTCATAACATGATCAATAAAGTAAAATTTGGTAAGTTTCCTGACTCGGATAATAAGAGAAAGATGGAGTTTCATGATGATCATAGAGGAAAGAAAGTTCAATTTCCCCTATGTAAATCATGTGGGAAGAGGCATCAAGGAGAATGTTTCAAAGGAACTGGAAGATGCTTTGGGTGTGGAAAAGAAGGACACAAAGCCAGTAAGTGCAAAGGAAATGGTTCAGTTAACACCAGGGATGAGGATAATGGTATTTCTACGACATCAACAATGGTAAAATGTTTTAAATGTGGAATGTACGGGCATTATGCAAACCAATGCCCTAAGGGAAAGTCTCATGAAGAGAATCAGTATGGTCGTATGGGTAGTATTTATGTGGATGATGATGAAGAGACTACAAATGATATGTGAGATGAAAGAATTGTTGAAGCTCGGTCAATGGTTTAAGAATGTAGTGGAATGATTACATGTTTATCATGAGTAATGTTGTATAAGTAATCTCATGGTACTATGGAATAAAGATACATCTAAGGATTGTTACACTGTTGTCTTTCATTGAGTTTTGAAAGTGTATGATTAATGTTACCAGTATCCATGAAAGGTTATTCAGATACTTTTGGAATGTATATGATATGCGCATAACGAAGGGATAAAGAGAATCTAATATGTTTGATAGTATTCATGAGCTCATGATTGATATAAGGACTAAGTGATATCATGGTTTGAGGATATAGAATTTTTAGGATTTTGGTATGTGGAAAGTGTTAACTTTTAACTGCATTCATTTTTTCACTAAGGTTCAATGGGTATTCAAGAGAATACATGATTAAGGCCTTTGAATGTTTGGAATGTGACCAACAAGACATATCTTATGATATATGGGGATCAAAGATGGTATTAAATCTCTGGTAATCGTTTTTACTATATTATGACAATGGACTGCAGTATTATGGATAAGACTAAAGATTGGAATAGATTATGTTGGACAGAAGTTAGGATAGAGCTTTTTTCGATATTATTGATGGGATGTTATAGTAATATAGTTTTAGAAAAATGACAACCTGCAAGACAGGCGACAACCCATCGCTTCAGACAAGGCTGTGGGAATCGAACCCACAACCGAAGTGCGACTGGCTTTTATCGCCTACCACTGGCCTACATGAAGTCCCTGTTTAGTAGAAACTAGTTTTATTATATTAAACAGTATGATATATGAAATATAAAGTCCATTTTAGGAACCATATATGATTAATCTCACTATAGAATGACTTATGTATATTTAATAACTTTTGCTATCCTTTTGTTTGAGACAGATGGAATGACCCGTCATTCTATCACATGATCTGCTAACACTTCACGAATAACAAATTCAACTTCATTTATTTAAGATATGAATTGGAAATTGTTCAAGGCATGAACAATAGTGAGATTGTACCAAAATAAAGTAAGTATTTATTCTAAGAAAATTTTCAACTTTAGGGAAATGATCTTGAAAACCAAAAATTTTGTCCTAGTGATCTTATACCTGATGAATCAGATGGTACCTTATATCATCACAAATCTATGGATTTGTGATTACTGGCTTTTCCATAGCCATGTTCTCTACCACTCTCCATCAGAACATGATGGTTAGATTTCTCTTCCATATCCATATTTTCACCTATGTGGAAACCCAGTGATTAGTTTATTTGGGTAATCGTTACATTTCATACTTTAGTTTTTAAAGCCAAGTTTTGGTATTCTTTTTTACGATGTGGGCTTCTATTAAAGAAACTTTCGAATAGTAAACCATTTATAACCCCGATGAATTTCGAGGGCGAAATTCATTTTAAGGGGGGTAGAATGTAACACCCCGAGATTTTATAAAAAATATTCTTTTTAATTTCACTAATGTCTTGTGTTGTACGCTACACCAAAAGGAGCTTTCACAACACGCATCCTTGATTTGCCTTTCATTACACGCAATCGCGACCTTCCTCGATAGCGTGTGTTGTACGCAACACCAAGTTTCACTAAACAACGATATGCTATTAAAATATTATTAAAACTAGCTGTTATGAATAGTAATAACCACTTTTTGAAATTTTATAAATTTTATTTTTCAAAATGGACTTCATTTTTGGATTCGGAATATCGAAATTAGCTTAGGGAGAAATTTTGGTGATTTTCGGATAACTTTCATATTTTGATGAATAGTGAAAATTACTAAATTTTAATTAAAAACAACTTTTTCAATTGAAATAATTAATAGTGATAAATTATTAATTTGAGTGGTTTTAAAGAATATTTAGAACATATTTTTACAATTTAATAAAAATGTTGGTCATTGGATGTAATTTCACATTTAAACCAGTTATAAACAAGTGTCAATCTTTTGATAGTTATTATCTCTTAAAAACACACCTTTTGTTTTGACGACGGAAATTAATTTTTAAATTATTTAATGCAACTGATATGTTCTGAATTTGGTAAAATAGAAATAATTTTTGAGTTCATAATATCAAATATAGCTTAGGCCTAAATATTGGTATTTTTCTGAAAACTTTCAATTTTTGATGAATAGTGAAACCACTAAGTGGTAGTTAAAAAAACTGAATTTTTCATAAAACATAATTTTACCGCTTCTATGAGTGGAATTTCGAAACTCCGAGAGACACGGTTAATATCAAGGACTGAAATGTGGTTCAATGAGATGAAAATAATTTTTGCTGAATGGTAACTTTTTACTTTTTTTACCACGGTTAAAAGTAAATAGGGTAATTAAGGGTGAAGATGATATTATTATTACCCTAACACATGTCCTAATTCTATTGGATAGGTGTAATTCGACCAAAAACAACCTTATGAATATAATATGACCATTTAGTCCACTTGGATTAGATTATGACATTTAATATTATTTTATTTAATGAATAGTTAAAATAGTTAAAATCAAAGTTTAATAACTAAAACATTTTTAATATGGGGTTATACATAAGCTAAATTCGACTATAAATATTCATTAGAAAGCTAAGAAGATTTCCTACATAATGGTAGTTTATTTATAATTTTTAGACATTAAATAATTTACGTTATTTATGACACAACGATGATGCAGTAATTATCTTATTAATGAAATATTGACATAATTGATGTTATAAATACCCAAATAAATATAATTTGAGCCTTTTTATGAATTCCACTAATTTTATAGGTTACTATGATATAGTAGTGTTGATGTAATCAACTTGGTTCGAACATATAATTCTGTTATGACTTTCTCAAAAATCATATATCAAATAGTGTCAAAATTGACAAAAAAATAGTTTTTAAATCAAATATTATATTATTAATTGTTATATTATTCCTAAAAATCTAAGGTTCGGCCAAATGACTTATATAAGGATGTATATATTAATAATAAACACTTTTTGGTTAGTTTAGAATGTTATAGTAAGTGTATTAACCATATAGTGTAAGAAAACAAAAAGACACGGTAAAAGTTAAATTATTTAACTTAGAGTTAAATCTAATTGATAAGGTTAAAATAACAACCTAAACTTGTCTAAATCCTATTGGTTGATAGTATTTCTACCCATCCCAACTTTAGCTTCGAAATAAGACCCTTTGGAACCATTATAAACCGATTTTGACTTTAATATAAAATAATATTTTGAGATATTCCTAAGGTGCCCCTCTCCTCCCTTATAAAAGGACACCTCCTCCTCCTCCTCCTCACACCAATTTGAGCAATCAAGCTCGGCCAACCCCTGCCAAAATTCCGTCTCCACTTCCCTAGAATAATCCTAGAGGTCCTGGTCTACTTCAAAGACCAATCGTAGTTCCCTATGTGGAGGATTCAAAGAGGCGTTTCAAAGAAGAGGTAATATCCATTACCGATCTTTTCAATTTCTTTCTTCTTCAACTTATTCTTCTTTAGTTGTTTCATGATAAAGTAATAAAATCAGTATTATTTACATACTTATATGTTATTATAAATATGAAACAACCCTAATTCATCTTCTATCCATCCTACGGAAAAATGAAATCACCGCGCGTGCGTACGTACGGAATACCGTCTCCACGCCGTGGTGTAATCTATATTCCGTCACCACCTTAATTGGATGGGTATAATGGTGTAATGAGTAACTATATATGATTATTATAAAATTATATTGATACTGAAACAGTATACATACACTTCCACACAATTCCACGACCATGGGAACGATATCATCGCTCGTGCGTACGTACGGACTACCGTCTCCACGACGCGATGAGATTCATTCTCAATGATTAACCATTCATGAATGATTATAAATTATATATAATAACTAGTAATAAAATATATGACCTAATAATGATACTGTAATTATTTATATTTATATGTATGTCATCTACTTAATTCCATTCGATTCAATAAGGAAACGAAAACAGCGTTCATGCGTACGTAGGACTACCGTCTCCATGAACGGTGTATTTCTTTCCATTTACTGATTTATTATATATGTATATTCTGAATATATATATATATAAATCATGTTTTATATTCTGGAATTATGTAATCATGATTTAAGTAATCATATGAATAATTACAAGTTAAAAACACGAACGACAAATGAGACGATTTTACCCAAAACGCTACTTTAACATGAATTTACAAAAGAACGGGTAATATAAAGTCATAAGTGGACCATATATGATATAATAACAATGAATATGATTCTGGAACAACTCAATAACATGATTTAAATCATTATACAGGAGGTTTGGACACTTACAAAGCAAGTCGGACCTAAGGTAAGGGAAATATCACAATCTCATTTTTATCCGAGATTGTTTATACTTTGGCATTTACTGTGGGTGTATTTTATCATCCAAATCCATGTTTCCTCAATATGTAATATTGTTTCCATCCACCAACAATTGTTTAAATCCTATTTTACCCTTCGGTGAGTTTTTAGTAAATGATATGAAAGGAATCTTTTGTCTTTTTTCATACGAGGTACTTTTGTGACTTTTCCGACAAAAGTACAAGAAGAATGTTTTTTTTAACTTATACGGCACGAACGGATTTTTACGGTTTTATAAAGCCTTATTTTAATGAAGCTTACTCCAAAATATTTCATGAATATTTTCAATAAAATCTCTTTCTTTTAAAATTTCATGACGTTTTGTGAAAAGAAATTGATTTTGAAGAAGAAAGGATATTTTCCTCAAGAATTCATTTCAAGTGTTTTATCAAAATTATTTTCCATATAATATAACATAGGGTTCTGTTTATATCCATATTATTACATTGATTTGGTTATGTTGTGATGGAATTATTTTTATGAATTCCTTTATCTTATATGAATTGTTTTATGATGTCACGATGTTTACGAATCCCATTTTTACTACATGGGTTATGAAATGATGTATGATTTATGATTTTGTGGCACACATAAGAATGGTATCATTATGAGATGGGTGGGACCTATATCTCCCTCTAATTCATTGGGTAAAGATTTTATATCTCATGAGATAGACATGACTGAAATGGTAGGTTATACCGGTTCAGTGAAACAAGACTGAAACGAGGGTTACTCGATTCCGAAATGGACTTTGTCCACTAAGATAGTCTTGGCAATGAGTCTTGACTAACAAGAAATGATTCTCTATGATTATGTGTGTATGCCAAAAAGTTTCCTGTTTTATGTTGTGATTATTGGGATTACATTTCACTACTATGATTTATCCCATGTTATGAAATTATGATCTCTTTTGCAGGTTAAATTTTTAAAAAGATATGTTCTTATGAATATGACGTGATTGATATTTCTTTTGTTTACCCTTACTGAGCATTTGAGCTCACCCTTTTATGTTTTCTTTTCCTCAGGATATAAAGAAAGGTTTTAGGTAAAAAAAAGGGGAAGATCTTTATGGGAGATATTGGAGATCTTTCTCCATGATTAGAAGATTATATTCCGAGTTTCCAAAGACACTAAACTATTACGGTCCTTGTGTGTGTGTTTTTGTTATGTACTAAGTATTCCGCAAAAGTAATGTAATGTCCATGTAAGTCAGGCTTCGGGTCTCTACAATTGGTATCAGAGGAAAGGTTTAGTCAACCTTTGGAAACTAGGATGCGAAAGCGTTAGTGAGATCCCTAGAGATATTTCAAAGGAATGTCTAGGGATGTCCCTAAGGATAAGTATACGTATAGGATATAGTCTTAGAACTATGGTAACGATCTTAGAATTTAACCTAAGATGTTAGATATTGAAGTTACTCTCCCTTTATTATGATTTTTTCCTCTAACACTATTCTTTTTGGGTTTTAGAAAATGGCTGGAAACAAGATGATTCACGATAATTGAGGATATTATGGACAATGGAATGATATTCTTCATGAGCAACCAAATGAAATGGGATTTGGAAGTCCAAACATAATTATTATGACGAATCAGCAATCTCATAACATGATCAATAAAGTAAAATTTTGTAACTTTCCTGACTCGGATAATAAGAGAAAGATGGAGTTTCATGATGATCATAGGGGAAAGAAAGTTCAATTTCCCCTATGTAAATCATGTGGGAAGAGGCATCAAGGAGAATGTTTCAAAGGAACTGAAAGATGCTTTGGGTGTGGAAAAGAAGGACACAAAGCTAGTAAGTTCAAAGGAAAAGGTTCAGTTAACACCAGGGATGAGGATAGTGGTATTGCTACGACATCAACAATGGTAAAATGTTTTAAATGTGGAATGTACGGGCATTATGCAAACCAATGCCCTAAGGGAAAGTCTCATGAAGAGAATCAGTATGGTCGTATGGGTAGTATTTATGTGGATGATGATGAAGAGACTACAAATGATATGTGAGATGAAATAATTGTTGAAGCTCGGTCAATGGTTTAAGAATGTAGTGGAATGCTTACATGTTTATGATGAGTAATGTTGTATAAGTAATCTCATGGTACTATGGAATAAAGAGACATCTAAGGATTGTTACACTGTTGTCTTTCATTGAGTTTTGAAAGTGTATGATTAATGTTACCAGTATCCATGAAAGGTTATTCAGATACTTTTGGAATGTAGATGATATGCGCATAATGAAGGGATAATGAGAATCTAATATGTTTGATAGTATTCATGAGCTCATGATTGATATAAGGACTAAGTGATATCATGGTTTGAGGATATAGGATTTTGAGGATTTTGGTATGTGGAAAGTGTTAACTTTTAACTGCATTCATGTTTTCACTAAGGTTTAATGGGTATTCAAGAGAATACATGATTAAGGCCTTTGAATGTTTGGAATGTGACCAACAAGACATATCTTATGATATATGGGCATCAAAGATGGTATTAAATCTCTGGTAATCGTTTTCACTATATTATGACAATGGACTGCAGTATTATGGATAAGCCTAAATATTGGAATAGATGATGTTGGACAGAAGTTAGGATAGAACGTTTTTCGATATTATTGATGGGATGTTATAGTAATATAGTTTTAGAAAAAGGACAACCTGCAGGACGGGCGACAGCCCATCGCTTCGGACAAGGCTGTGGGAATCGAACCCACACCCGAAGTGCGACTGGCCTTTATCGCCTACCACTGGCCTACATGAAGTCCCTGTTTAGTAGAAACTAGTTTTATTATATTAAGCAGTATGATATATGAAGTATAAAGTCCATTTTAGGAACCATATATGATTAATCTCACTATAGAATGACTTATGTATATTTAATAACTTTTGCTAACCTTTTGTTTGAGACAGATGGAATGACCCGTCATTCTATCACATGATCTGATAACACTTCACGAATAACAAATTCAACTTCATTTATTTAAGAGATGGAGTGGAAATTGTTCAAGGCATGAACAACAGTGAGATTGTACCAAAATAAAGTATGTATTTATTCTAAGCAAATTTTCAACTTTAGGGAAATGATCTTGAAAACAAAAAATGTTGTCCTAGTGATCTTATACCTGATGAATCAGATGGTACCTTATATCATCACAAATCTATGGATTTGTGATTACTGGATTTTCCATAGCCATGTTCTCTACCACTCTCCATCAGAACATGATGGTTAGATTTCTCTTCCATATCCATATTTTCACCTATGTGGAAACCCAGTGATTAGTTTATTTGGGTAATCGTTACATTTCATACATTATTTTTTAAAGCCAAGTTTTGGTATTCTTTTTTACGATGTGGGTTTCTATTAAAGAAACTTTCTAATAGTAAACCATTTATAACCTCGATGAATTTCGAGGGAGAAATTCATTTTAAGGGGGGTAGAATGTAACTCCCCGAGATTTTATGAAAAATATTCTTTTTAATTTCACTAATGTCTTGTGTTTTACGCTACACCAAAAGGAGCTTGCACAACACGCATCCTTTATTTGCCTTGCATTACACGCAATCGCGACCTTCCTCGATAGCGTGTGTTGTACGCAACACCAAGTTTCAAAAAACAACGATATGCTATTAAAATATTATTAAAACTAGCTGTTATGAATAGTAATAACCACTTTTTGAAATTTTATAAATTTTATTTTTCAAAATGGAATTCATTTTTGGATTCGGAATATCGAAATTAGCTTAGGGTGAAATTTTGGTGATTTTCGGATAACTTTCATATTATAATGAATAGTGAAAATTACTAAATTTTAATTAAAAACAACTTTTTCAATAGAAATAATTAATATTGATAAATTATTAATTTGAGTGGTTTTAAAGTATATTTAGAACATATTTTTACAATTTAATACAATGTTGGTAATTGGATGTAATTTCACATTTAAACCAGTCATAAACAAGTGTTAATCTTTTGATAGTTATTATCTCTTAAAAACACGCCTTTTGTTTTGACGACGGGAATTAATTTTTAAATTAATTAATGAAACTGATATGTTTTGAATTTGGTAAAATATAAATCATTTTTGAGTTCATAATATCAAATATAGCTTAGGCCTAAATTTTGGTATTTTTCTGAAAACTTTAAATTTTTGATGAATAGTGAAACCACTAAGTGGTAGTTAAAAAAACTAAATTTTTCATAAAACATAATTTTACCGCTTCTGTGAGTGGAATTTCAAAACTCTGAGAGACACGGTTAATATCAAGGACTAAAATGTGGTTCAATGAGATGAAAATAATTTTTTCTGAATAGTAACTTTTTACTTTTTTTTACCACGGTTAAATGTAAATAGGGTAATTAAGGGTAAAGATGATATTATTATTACCCTAACACATGTCCTAATTCTATTGGATAAGTTTAATTCGACCAAAAACAACCTTATTAATATAATATGACCATTTAGGTCCACTTGGATTTGATTATGACATTTAATATTATATTATTTAATGAATAGTTAAAATAGTTAAAATCCATGTTTAATAACTAAAACATTTTTAATATGGGGTTATACATAAGCTAAATTCTACTATAAATATTCATTAGAAAGATAAAAATATTTCCTACATAATGGTATTTTATTTTTAATTTTTAGACATTAAATAATTTAAGTTATTTATGACACAACGATGATGCAGTAATTATCTTATTAATGAAATATTGACATAATGGATGTTATAAATACCCAAATAAATATAATTTAAGACTTTTTATGAATTCCACTAATTTTCTAGGTTACTATGATATATTAGGGTTGATTTAATCAACTTTGTTAGAACATATAATTCTGTTATGACTTTCACAAAAATCATATATCAAATAGTGTCAAAATTGACACAAAATTGTTTTTAAATGAAATATTATATTATTAATTTTTATTTTATTCCTAAAAATATAAGGTTCGGCCAAATTACTTAGATAAGGATATATATATTTATAATAAACAATTTGGGGTCAGTTTGTCATGTTATAGTAAATGTATTAACCATATAGTGTAAGAAAACAAAAAGACACGGTAAAAGTTAAATTATTTAACTTAGAGTTAAATCTAATTGATAAGGTTAAAATAATAACCTAAACGTGTCTAAATCCTATTGGTTGATATTATTTCTACCCATCCCCACATTAGCTTCGAAATAAGACCCTTTGGAACCATTATAAACCTATTTTGACTTTAATATAAAATAATATTTTGAGATATTCCTAAGGTGCCCCTCTCCTCCCTTAAAAAAGGACACCTCCTCCTCCTCCTCCTCACACCAATTTGAGCAATCAAGCTCAGACAACCCTGCCAAAATTCCTTATCCACTTCCCTAGAATAATCCTAGAGGTCCTGGTCTTCTTCAAAGACCAATCATAGTTCCCTAAGTGGAGGATTCAAAGAGGCGTTTCAAAGAAGAGGTAATATCCATTACCGATCTTTTCAATTTCTTTCTTCTTCAACTTCTTCTTCTTTAGTTGTTTCATGATAAAGTAATAACATCAGTATTACTTACATACTGATATTTTATTATAAATATGAAACAACCCTAATTCATCTTCTATCCATCCTACGGAAAAATGAAATCACCGCGCGTGCGTACGTTCGGAATACCGTCTCCACGCCGTGGTGTAATCTATTTTCCGTCACCACCTTAATTGGATGGGTATAATGGTGTAATGAGTAACTATATATGATTATTATAAAATTATATTGATACTGAAATAGTATACATACACTTCAACACAATTCCACGACCATGGGAACGATATCATCGCTCGTGCGTACGTACGGACTACCGTCTCCACGACGCGATGAGCTTCATTCTCAATGATTAACCATTCATGAATGATTATAAAGTATATATAATAACTACTAAGAAATATATGGCCTAATAATGATACTGGAATTATTTATATTTATATGTATGTCATCTACTTAATTCCATTCGATTCAATAAGGAAACGAAAACAGCGTTCATGCGTACGTACGGTCTACCGTCTCCATGAACGGTGTATTTCTTTCCATTTACTGATTTATTATATATGTATATTATGAATATATATATATATAACATGTTTTATATTTTGGAATTAAGTAATCATGATCTATGTAATCATATGAATAATTACAAGTTAAAAACACGAACGACAAATGAGACGATTTTACCCAAAACGCTACGTTAACATGAATTTACAAAAGAACGGGTAATATAAAGTAATAAGTGGACCATATATGATATAATAACAATGAATATGATTCTGGAAAAACTCAATAACATGATTTAAATCATTATACAGGAGGTTCGGACACTTACAAAGCATGTCGGACCTAAGGTAAGGGAAATATCACAATCTCATTTTTATCCGAGATTGTTTATACTTTGGCATTTACTGGGGGTGTATTTTATCATCCAAATCCATGTTTCCTCAATATGTAATATTGTTTCCATCCACCTAAAATTGTTTAAATCCTATTTTACCCTTCGGTGAGTTTTTAGTAGATGATATTAAAGGAATCTTTTGTCGTTTTTCATACGAGGTACTTTTTTGACTTTTCCGACAAAAGAACGAGAAGAATGTTTTTTTAACTTATATGGCACGAACGGATTTTTACGGTTTTATAAAGCCTTATTTTCATGAAGCTTCCTACAAAAGATTTCATGACTATTTTCAATAAAATCTCTTTCTTTCAAAATTTCATGACGTTTTGTGAAAAGAAATTGATTTTGAAGAAGAAAGAAAATTTTCTTCAAGAATTCATTTCAAGTGTTTTATCAAAATTATTTTCCATCTAAGAAAACATAGGGTTCTGTTTATATCCCTATTATTACATTGATTTGGTTATGTTGTTATGGAATTATTTTTATGAATTCCTTTATCTTATATGAATTGTTTTATGATGTCACGATGTTTACGAATCCCATTTTTACTACATGGGTTATCAAATGATGTATGATTTATGATTTTGTGGCACACATAAGAATGGTATCATTATGAGATGCGTGGGACCTATATCTCCCTCCAATGCATTGGGTAAAGATTTTATATCTCATTAGATAGACATGGCTGAAATGGTAGGTTATACCGGTTCAGTGAAACAGGACTGAAACGAGGGTTACTCGATTCAGAAATGGACATTGTCCACTAAGATATTCTTGGAAATGAGTCTTGACTAACAAGAAATGATTCTCTATGATTATGTGTGTATCCCACAAAGTTTCATGTTTTAAGTTGTGATTATTGGGATTACATTTCACTACTATGATTTATCCCATGTTATGAAATTATGATCTCTTTTGCATGTTAATTTTTTAAAAAGATATGTTCTTATGAATATGACGTGATTGATATTTCTTTTGTTTACCCTTACTGAGAATTTGAGCTCACCCTTTTATGTTTTCTTTTCCTCAGGATATAAAGAAAGGTTTTAGGAAAAAAAAGGGGAAGATCTTTATGGGAGATATTGTAGATCTTTCACCACGATTAGAAGATTACGTTCCGAGTTTCCAAAGACACTAAACTATTACGATCCTTGTGTGTGTATTTTTTGTAATGTACTAAGTATTCCGCAAAAGTAATGTAATTTCCATGTACGTCAGGCTCCGGGTATCTACACTCTACTTTATTTTCATAATATATTCCAACTATTCTGAAAGAAAATTAAACTTCAAACTTAATATGTAGAACAACAAATATATAAATCCCAATACTAATATAAAAGAGAATATAATCATTCATTAAATATCCTCCTATTTTTCTTGATAAATTTTTTAAAATGAATTATACAATGTCAGATTCTAAAATCCTTTATTGGAAATATTTTACATGTTGAGTACTCATTCAATATTTGTACATTGTGATAAACAGAGTATCCTTTGATACATATCTCAACTAATATTAATCCATATGATATCAAATGATTCAAATAATATACTCATATAAATTAATTCCTTTAACTAGGTCATAAAATATTTTAATACTTGAAATTTGTATCCCATAGTTAAATATCACCATAATATAATATATGAAAAACAATTTCATTCCCAAAAACCATTTAATAGACAAATGGATCTCTAAAATTCTTGATTAAACCAAATTCTCATAGGGACGTTTTGAAAAGAAAAAAACATGTTCATGATTATTTATTCAATATATCATTGGATATCACAATTTTGTGTCTATTTTACTTTATAATCCCTTTTGGTTGATTCATATAGGTATCTTCAATAAACATCCCATTTAGAAAAATCATTTTTGATATTCGTTTTCCAAATATAATATTCATTGATGGATACAATTACATTTAATTTTCAAATTAATTTTTCAATGGCTACTGCTGAGATAGTTTTTTCAAATTATATGGTATGATGTTACCTAAATCCCTTTAATAACATTCATTCAATATTAGCATTGAAATTACCATCAATCTCATATTTTTTAGTAATACTCATTTTCACCCAAATGGGGTTACATCAGTTGGAGGATCAACTAGAATATAAAACAAGTTTTTGGTACATCGAACCTATACATGGGATCATGGAATATTTCTATTTGAAATAATACATTCTCTTTAATTATTATCAATAAGTTATAGTTCTATTATTGCCTAACAGTAATGTGTAACTTTTCTCAGTAACAATAAAACCAATTCCCTCTTGTTCTATAACCTCTCTAGTGGAAAAGCCCTACACTTATGTTTTTGGAACATCTTTGTATCCCACTATCTATGGTGTAGGTTATTCATGTACCAACTCTTATATATATAGAGAATCAACTTAATTAAATTCAATATTCATACGTATATTTTTTATTGTAATTGTGTTTCTTTTCCAAAAATATGGCATTCATATCCATATTTATCAATCTATCTAAAGGGATATATAGTTAATATCATTCCCATTGATGAAGATGTCCAATAAAGATTCACATTATACATCAGTATGAGGAATTTTTGTTTTGTATAGTCTTGAAAAAATAATCATTCATCCTTATTCACATATTTGAGATAGATTGGGTTTCATTTCATGCCACAACTCTTATATAATGACATTTATTTCTTTAATTGCTACTCAATAATGGGTATATGATGCTATCTGAAAATTGTATCCCCAAAGGAATAAAAGTTGTGCTTCCTTTTTAATTATTAATATGACCATGTATATCATAATCTTATTGCTTATTTTACTAACAGAAATATATTATTGTTTATAACGAGATGTGTTTTTCGATAATATCCCACAGTATATTAAGTGATAAATCACTTCATAGTTAATATATAATCCAGCACATTCTATATTAATTTCATTAATATTCATACCATACATATTTTCTACATCATATTATTACTCTATAATCTTATGAAAGGAATCGTACTTGTTAATCAATATGTTGATATTACCATATCTACTATAGTAATTAAAAATATTTAAAAAGAAACAATAACCCAAACTACTAATACTAGAAATGAACTACATACATTAGAATAAATAAATTATATTACATCAGTGTCACTCAACCCATTATTAGATAATGGTGTTTTGGAAATTTATCCTTCAAAACATGAAGGGAGTATTTATGTACATTTCAAATCATTTGAGACGTAAAACCATTCTTGATTAAATTTATATAAATGCTTCTGATTTACATGAAAACACTTGGAAGCGATTCTTCTTCATCCAGTTCCTCCTTTTCACTATGGCCTTTCTCAATTTCAAATGTTTAATCTAGATGCATTGAAACCATAAATTTTGGATGTTTCCATGGTACATTATGTTTTAGTTAATGATTTTTTAGTGTGCTTTGAGCCTTCGTAAATGGACATTAGTGGCTCTTTTCAGACAAGGACCACACTTTTCCCCCTATTTGATGAACATTACATCTTCTTGGGGGATGAGTACCCTGACAAATGTCTTGGTGTTCAGTAAGAAATCCATATGTGTGGTTCTCTCATCCATGGAAGGCATTTTGGATGTATGTTCATTTTCTTCAATATTGTGTGGAATATAGAAATTCTATATGTTCAGATGGTCCATAAGGGTACACAAAAAACATGACTCCCCGTAGGTTGTCGTGTGGATAAAACTTATGGCACCACCTTTCCATTTAATAGTGTCATAATTCTATTCTCTATTGAAGATTCTATGGGATTTATTGCTAGTGCGGATGATTTAACATCTAGGATTCTTAATGCTTATATGGATCATATCATTATGGAAGTTGACATTTCCACTCCTTGGCTATATCAAAATCACCTCATCGTGGGGTCCATCTCTATACGGAATAAACTAAATCATTTTCCCATGAATTATTATATTTTAAATTTTAGACAAAAGGGAACTCATCCCCATTTTAAAAGAGGTTTTGATCCGATGATTAGTCCCACAGAAAGGTGATTCTTCTCATTGTTTTCCCTCATGCCCCATTCATATGAGTTCTCCATGGGAGTTTCATTTCCCAACCTCCTTCCCATTACCCTTTTCCTTGTTACCCTACCACCAACATTTTTACATACTAACCCCCTTATCATTGGATACCCTAGAATATTCTGGAGATTTTATACCAATCCCACCTTCCCTCTTCCCCCACAATCTCTAACAAGAAAATCAGCAAACATGGTACTTGTTATTTTGCAGCACCAGAGGGCAGTGTTGACTGAATTTTCCACCCACAGGTAAAAACAATTGTTATATAATGATAATGTTTTAGTATTTTTTCCCTTATTAATTATCATTCAGAATATCCAAGGAAATCATGCACCTATTCACTCCCACTATCTAATGGATACTCATCTCTCTCCACCATGACCCACCATTTTACTGAAAATGAAAAATTGGAAACTCCACCCCCTACCATCACTCCCATACTAAATTATTTTTAAATATATCACATTAAAATAACCTTTTCTCTATAGGAGAATAATTCTATAAATCCTCAGTGCATATGTCCAAAACCCATCCTCCCCATCTATTAATGAATTTCATACTAATTTTGAATGCTTGTTGTTTGGGAACATGTAAAAAATATGATTTTATATCACATGATATATAGTGTAACTACTATTTTACTAAAAATGTCTTGGAACCAATGAATCATCCATAAAAGAAAATGGATATTGTGTTCTAGATAAGTATTCATATCATCATTAAGGATGACCCTCAAAACCCACATATATGCATATTCTGCAAACCGAGTATTACTGTCACGTTCATGGGTGTATCTGATCAGTTTATAAAAACATTAATTATCATGGGAGGTCATCATGTTGTGATAAATATATATTTAATTTCTATTGACCCATGCATTATAGATAATATTTATGTCTTTATTTCCAGTCCATCAACTCACGGGGCCTTCCTCAACTAGTGGGATGGGTTTTCCTCATCATCATGGACCTTATGAAAAATAAAGGATGAGGGGGTTTCCCTCGAAAGGCAAGTGTTGATACCTAAAAATTTATATCCCTCATTAGACATTCATATTTGGGTTACAAGATATATTTATACACATTGTGAAAATATCATAAGGGGTGTGAGATTACACATTATAGGATCGATTAGTGCATAGTAATCCTACATGACATCTACTCATTCTCAAATGAAAATGTTACCCTCCAAGTTCAATCCCTTTTAAACCACTCAATACAACATGTGGATATTTTTCCAAATCAAGTACGAGTGGGTGATATATCTTCTCAAATATACAGACTTTGATGCTTGGATATCACTACACTATTGCATCTTCATGCGTGATACCTATTTATTGAGGTATGTGGATATGACATTAAAATAGGATGAGAAAACTAAAATATGATCATTGGTTCAATATAATTAACCATACTCCACGTTTCCTAAACCAAAAATATCTCAATATTGAATTTGAGTAGTTATAGTTAATACATGAGAACATATAGGATGAGGTTATATTTAGTAATATTATTTCTAAAATGACTACCTTGATGGAGGAGCTCCTTAAACAAAAAGTCATTGTTCATGAGAAAACTAAGATAAAATTTATAATTGAGGATGAGAAGAAAAGAATAATGCATGTATCAAGGACATGGAAAGGTTAATCAACCAATGAATCCTTTAGGTCAATGAATCCTTCACCAATGATCATGATGAGATTGGAGGAATGACTGAACCATAGTTAAAATTTCCTATTACTAGATAATATTCCTTTATTCCATGTTATTATATAATGGGGCTTGGATATCTCTTCAAAATAATATAATATATGGTGTTAGTCAGTGATATTTTAGTAATTTAATTGTATCCTATAGAAAACAAAATACATGAAGCAATGCTCCCCCTCAACTCTGATAGTGTGCATACACCACATGTTTTCATGGGTTGTTTTTATACATCCACTTTGGATCTGTTTAACCGATCTACTAAAGAATTGATGCATGACATATTTCACTTTGGAAGTATCCCTCAGATGGAAAGAACCACATCACTGGTTCTCATTTAGAAAATAAATGATCCATATTTACTAAAGCACTATAGGTCTATTAGCTAGTGAACCTTTCCTTAAAATGTTTTAGCTAATGTGATCAACAAGATTCTATCCTAGAATCTCCATCATGAGATATATGATGAATACCATGGTTTTATCAATGGCGAGATGATTCTCGGTGTTATTAGTTTGGAATTAGAAATGATTAAAGATCTAAATAGAATGGTTCTTAGCATTACCATACCATCAAACAAGAAATTGACAATGTTTATGATTAGATTTAATGCTCAATAATATTAAAAGTGCCTATATTCATGGGAATTATTATACGATTAGCATTTTTTTTTGTTTTTTTATCACCATATCATTTTAAATATATTTAATGGAGAATATCAACATATTAATAAAATATATTATGATGATACACCTAGGATTTCCTTTTGACTCACTCGATATACATATTGTTGTGGGATACACTAATTGATCTTTCAAATATATCCTTTAAGAAGGTATACTCCTTCCATTAATGTATAGGAATCATTGGAAAGTTCTATACCATATCGTATTTGTTGATGTTATGATTATATTTATTAAAAAAAAGAGTGAAACTATTTGAATAAACAATGTCATAAAAAATGATTTCAAATGGAGAACACATCATATAAATATTGAGAAGATACATTTTTTGTTGAATAAGTGTTCAGATATGAGAGAAAGGACCATTGAAGATATTATTGGAATAAACTAGAGATGTTTCCCATATATTTTCTAGGTGTACCTATTTCATTGGGTAGGCCTTGTGTACACCATTTTGACTATGGGGTAGAATATTAACCAACCATATCACTTCCATGAAGATCCATTTCATAATCATCAGCGGAAGGATAAAATTTCAAAATAGTTTACTCTTATCCAACCATGAATTTTGTTCCTTCTAACAACGTTACTAAATCCATTATTTTGATGATGGGTAACATAATGGGATAATTTTTAAGTTATTCTCACTTAGAGGTAAAAACACCAATAAGTATCATAAAAAATATTGGAATGGTCCACGAAATAGGTAAGAATCTACATCAAGAGTATCTCTCATACAATTCATGTAATTTATGTAAAATTAGAATATGAATCTATATGGGGGAATAAATTCTGGGGGAAATCACTATAATTAAATATGGGAATGCATCAGGGCATCATAATTGAATAATTTATACTATTCGGTGTACAATACATTGTTATATTCTAGAAGTCATGAGAAAAGAGCACAAGATCATTTTATGAAGAGATATCTATTTCATGCACTAAAATGTACTAGGTCTAAAATTAGTTTTCCATGATAAACCACACCACATATATCCTTAATACAATCTATGAATCCATTCAAACATTATTAAATCTGTTATAGAAAATGATCAGTGAGTGTTATATGATCTTATAAACATATCTCTCAATCCCAATTAATTTGTGCATACCTTTTTAGTATCTATATCCTTCGAAATAATGTATTATCGCATGATGGAACATATGACGATGGAATGAAATGATAATTTTGATAATAATTAGTGAAATAAAACAAAACCAAAATTTTATATTCTACTGTGGAAATTTACGAATAATCCTCTCCCCACTAATGATAATTTTATACATACTTTTATAAACATTTATTCCAGGTGCAGTTGTTGTAGTGTTCCTTGTGATGAAACCACTTGTAATCTATAATTTGAGTGACAATGGGGATGTTTGTTTTTCCTTGATTTGTGAATCATCACTGATTTTTGTTCAGAGAAAAATTAAATGAATAAATTTTATTAGGGATTCGATTTCTGGATTTACAGAAAACATCATCTTGATGAAAAATGAGAGATATAATACAATACAAAGGTTGTTGGTTTTTATTGTAAAAGTGTAAAAAATAATTGTTTAAGGGTATTCTATTTTTATTTATGGACTATTTCTTTCGAACTAAGTGATTATTAATCAATTGGGTTCATCTAATCAAGACCTAGGTTGCTTCCAACACTCGTAGGTCACTTTAGGACATCATGATGCCCATTTCATCTTACCCTAACACACATATTGGTCGATGGATTTGTTCTCTTAAACATTGTATATTTTTTAACATAAAAATAGATGGTTCACGTAACTTGATAGTTTTTAGGTGGTTTTTTATAGTGTTACAACAAAGTAACCTTAGTAATTTATTTCATGTATTTATTTTGGAAAGGTGAGTCAATCCAAGCCGAATTTAATATGGTGTCAGCTGGTCATGACTCACACAACTATTAAAACATCAAGATGATTGTTTTGGATATGTACCACATATTAATTTTATTTTCCATAAATTTACGTTGATGAGACCATGGAAAATCATGTATCATTTACTAATGTGAAATAACCTGATAAAATAATCCATGAACATAACTAACATTTGGCTTAAGAGGAATAAAATGGGCGAAAATATAGCATCCAATTACCCATTATACAACCTGTATTATTACCTCTATACATCATGACCATTTCTCCAATAGGGTGTTAATATATTAGTATGTGATTCTCTCAAGCTCTATCAATATATTACCTTGTTACATTGTTTTTTCACCATAGTATCAGGATGATTGACTAGTCCTCTTTCTATAATAGAAATAATTTGTTATTTGATCCATATATTTTATCCAACACTAACCATATAGATAATGAAATATTTCATTCAATGAAAAAGAAACATTAAGTAGAATAATAACCTTCATTAATTTCCCCGTATTTATTTTACCCTTAGTTTAAATTCTTTTTCCAATTTTCATTCTTTCCACATCTAACAAAGGTATGCTCCTTATAATTTCCCTCCTAATGAATTGTTGTATTTTTGGATGGGTGATGCATCTGTGTCATTGAATCGAACATAATCTTATACCCCATATCCATTCCCTTATACCAGTTCATACTCATTAAATTTTTTGAATATTTATTCATTATTTAATTTTCCACAATCACTAATTGTCTATCAAAGAGGGGGTGGGTGTTATTGGCCTTAGGTGACAACCCCAATAAACCAATGACCGTAAATAAATTCATAGGGCTTCATAATCTTTTCGAGGATTATAATCCATTTTAAAATAAAAATCCAAACCAATAATTACATAACCAAACAACCATTATATGATTCTTGAGAACATTGTAACATAATACAAAACTAACCAAAGAAACAACAATATCAAATTACAAGAATAAACAGAACAAAAAAACTAAAATTCATCAATGAAACAAACCCACCAACTCCCATGTTGATTCATGATCCAATTCCCCATTCCATTATCATGTTATCATCATGAAATGGTAATGATATGAGATAAAATTACATTGAAAATATCTTAATATATAATATATGTAATCAATCAAAATATCTCTAGCATGGAGTTATTATAAATACCAGTTGGATTTCCCCAATGACGTCAAAACTTAAGCCATTAGGATAGAAAATGTTACTACATTTATAAAAAATATTAATAAAAAAATTCCAAAAAATTAGATATTTTATATCAAAACAAAATCATTTTTATGTAACGTAACCAAACAATTCTTTACAACCATTTACCACATCCTAATTTGACATAACCCATTCCATTTTACTCACCCACATATTTAAACAACCATAGACATCTTGATACTCATGTGGGGTTATTTATCCATTCACCAAGATATCACATTTTCAAGAATTTTGATCAGATAAAGTATATTCCATTATCCATACCTTTTTTGATAGGGGAAACATCATACCCTTATCTAACTAAAATTAACATGAACAAACACCATATATTTATTCAAAAAACCCAACCAAACCAAATTTTCATACCAATTCATTAAATGAATCATTTTATTTAAAACATTTTCAAACCAATATTCCATGAATCATAACCAAAAAAACCATTTTTAAATTAATCTAACAATTCCACCTTCCCCAAAATTACCAATTTCTATAATTACGAAAAATTTATCATTAGATTGTAGCAATGAAAATAAAATATTAATTTAAAAATTAAAACCAAGATATTATAAAATTTTGAAATTAACCATGCATGTCCTAATTAGAGGAGTAGAGATTTATGATAACTACCTCACAAATATAGGTAAATACACAGAATGAAAAAATGCTTCAACATAATCATTTTGAAAATCTCAACCCATTCCTTATATTTTGTTACCAATTATTCAAACATCCAGATATAACAATTATTGTCACCAAAAAAAATTATCCCAACCACAAAATATTATACATATCAATCCAAGAGGGTGAAAATTGAATAAAAATATTTAATCCCAATATGAATGACCACTTACCAAGGAATCAATCCACAAACACACCATGATTTTCTCATAGACTTCTCCCATACCAAGAGAAATCATCTCACCAGCCATTTGGAGGAATGGAAATCATTTTATTATCTAATATAGGGGTTCAAATTGGTATTAAGGTGGTGATTTGTATTATATCCACAAAACAAAGATTTAATTTTTAACTCTACCGAGTTAGGGTGAACGGTTAGGCAAACCCTGCATTGGACAATCCCTGCAAACACCCCATGTATGGTTGGATCACACAATTGTAAGAGACTTGTAAAAACCATGATAAACCCATTAGTAAAACATAAAATGGTTTCACTTGGGTGGATTCATGGTTTTTCAAAACTGAGCACCAACTGTACACCATTCCATTAACCCATATTTCCACATTCAGGGTTTTTTGGAGGTGTTTCATGGTTTCTATTAACCATTCTGAATTTTTCCTATAAAACATAAAACATTCTAAAACTCCTCTAAACCACCAAACTCTAAATTTAATTAATTATATATATAATACAGAAATAAATTTTTAATTACCTGAAATCGGGGGTTCTACTTTTTCCCCACAATTTGTTTTTTCATCAACCAAAATTTAATAACATCCATTACTGAGAAAGATATCAGGTCATTTACCTACAATTGTTTCTCAAGCTACCACCTTTATTTCTAAATATAACCACTCATCCAAAAAAAACTATACTAGAAAAATTCTTTTTTCAGGTAATAATTTCACTTTTCTCTCCAGAATATGTACTGGAATAAAACAAATATAGAATCCTTGTCTAGTTTAATGTGATCCAATCGAATAACATGGTTTGGATTATTATTATGATTATTAAACTGAGATACAAGAATCATATTATGAACATAAATGAAATTTAGGGGGAAATATATTCAATATTACACATCACCAACATATTCTAGTATCTAAAAAGGTAATATGTATTGAGGATATGACATTTCCTAATTCCCAAAAAATATTACCAATACGTAGAGAGATTATGAAGAACACATGATAACACACATAAAAAAATTGGTCCTTCATGACTAGTTTCATATGATTTCTGGAGACTCTAAGATTTCTCTATCCTTTTCATGGTTAGTTAAATTTTATTCATTATAATTGGAACAAGGCTTGGTATATCCAATTATGTCTCCCATATTTCCTCCCAAAAGATGTGTATAATAAAAAGGGTGCACATACAATGCCAAAAATGGATCCATTTTTATCAAGTATTGATAAATGTTGTTATGTGAGAACACCATTAATGGAATATGATCCCCCAAGAGACACTAAAAATGAATACACAATCCCTCCAAATTTATTCAAACATTTGTATAATCCTCTCATTTTTTCCATCCCTCTGAGGATGATATATCATGATCCTTGTCAACTGAACTTCAAAGGATTACTATAATGATATCCAAAAATTAGATATAAAAATTTGATCAATATATGATACTATCAAATCTATTACACCAGGAATTCTTACAACATATTTGATATTGATATTATAAAATTCCAAAAACCCTATATGATTCATGAATTTGGAGTAAATGGTATAACTCTTTTGGGGAAATCCACTATCACCCCTATAGATTCATGTATCTGATGCATCCTGGGAAGACCTGAAAAATTTCATAGATACATTCTCTTATTTCCAAACCTAAATAGGTAAAAATTGTAGAATACCCACTACTGATCAGTACTCTACCTTATTCTATTGTTTGGTGAGGCATCTCATAATGAACTCAACCACTACTCATTTCCTACCAACCATTGGAAATTCTTCTTTAAATACCTTATTCAACTTATTTATTCAAGGAAGAGAAAACAACGATGAATGGTTATAACTATGATGGTGTTTTTCCAAAAAATGACATAGGTACAAACATCAGGGGAGAAAACCACAAAACCAAACACCCATATGGATTCCATCCCATGATGGTATCCCAATAATTGACTTTTGATCTAATAGATACAAATTAAAAATCATAGATCTTCCGTCTTTAACCTTATCATCCAAATAATGATCGAAAGAACCCGAGATAAAATCCTCAATAATACCTCTATCTTCTAAATGCAAGTGCATTCATGTTATCACTAATATAAACATATACAGATTTGATGCCTTCATTATCAACTAACCATATAGACATCTTCTTAAGGAATACACCACCATGTTTCTTTTATTTGTTCTATACATAATGTCAAAGTCATCCATTTGGGGATACTATATACATTTTTTTCTCAGATCGATTATCTTTCTATGAAGAAGAATTTCAAACACTAATGAACTATAGACAATAATAATATCTCACAAAAAATTTAATGATGCTAAGTATTCAATTCATGGACAACAGAATCTAATTACATGATCTGTTTACATGATAAGGCATCCCAACCATGACCCCAATGAATTATAATGCACCACATAACTCGGTCATAATTCCAAAAACATAGAAATTAGTCATAATATATGGAGAACATTAGTTTCTTATAAAGACTTATTAAAATCATTTTTCTGTTAGAATTGAACAAGATTCCTTTTCAATGATTGTTTTGGTGATTCTAGTCATGAAGTTTCATGAACAAAATGTTAGTAACAAACTATCTATGATAAGGAAACTATGTTTATGAGAGGAATTATATGGAGGTTGATAATATATCAAACCCTCTATCCATATTGGATCCATATAAAAATTGTTACTATTGATTATATAGTTGAGGAAACACACCTATCGTATCCAAAAATCATAATTTATTGTTTTTAAAATAAATGATTATGCCAAAATATTACCAACCCTATCAGCTTGTTTTTGTCATAATCATCCATTTTCCTTGAATACTACAACATGTAATCCAAAAAAATAACCACAAATGAATATGAATCCCTTTTAAATATATGATTTACTAATTACCTAAATACTTCTAAAAGATTTGTATTATTGGAACTCATAACTACTTACTTTTAATTTCCATATCTACTCCTAAAAGTTATCTTTGGTATATCATTATTCCAATCTCATAATTATTGATATACTAAATGTATGAAAAATTTATAAGACCACTGATCTCCCCGTTATTGATAAAAAATATTATCAATGAATGTAAGTAGATACAAATTGTTAGTCTCAACATGGTTAACATTTTGAGAATCTACATAAATCCATACTATTCCATAATTCTTTTTCATAATGAAAACTATTGTATCCAATATAGTAAAACTATGTTGTGCGGATCATTTTCATCACAACTCCTCCAATAAGAATTTCAAATACCTTAATTATATTACTTCAATTTGATAATATTAATTTTATACATAAATTTCACCATTTAAGAGAACAATCATAAACTCAACACATTTTTTGGTGCATTTAATGATAAAATAGTTGGAAAATCATTAGGAAACTGATTAATAATTACTAAATAAACTTTTACCGAAAATCTAATGCACCAATACAAAGTAAAACACTAATTACTAGTATGATATTTTTCCAAACATTGGTTGAAACATGCTTGATGCACCTACCTTTAAAATTTGGTCTCGTTTAAAGTGATCCTCGATGAGATCATCAGTTTTAAAACTAGCCATTCATGTATAAATGCTAATGTGAGTATTGAACAATGTTAGTCAATACATACCTTAGATTATGTCATAGACATAAATATTATTCATAGAGAATTCAATACCCAATTTTGATACAATAAACTTATTTGAAAATTGTTTAATCATAGATTCTAAACATTATCATTGATGATGAAGTGTTTGAAATTTCTAAATAGAATGCATCATCTCATCATGAAAAACCAGATGGTCAATGAAATGGGAAGCATAAACTAAATGGGAGGAAAAGATTTAAAAAAAACTTTCAAAGGTGTATAATTTAGAAGAATCTTACATCTCATTGTTTATGGTCTATATTAATCATCCATGATCACTTTATCAACTCTATACAACTTCTTCCTTTTTATAACTTTTTATTAATTTAACTATTGATATATCACTTTTATAGGAGTCATGGAATTCCTATAATATCAATGGATATCATAGTTCAATTAATTTGAATTATAATGCTTCCCCTGTCCTGTCAAAGAATACAATGTATGTGAAACATGAGTTGTGTCCCAAGCACTAGACCTTATAATAACGTGTTACCAGTGTTGACGATTCCAAATGGCATTTTTCTGGCATTCTCTAGGTTGTTTCATAAAATATAGAATCGTGAGATAAAAAGATCCATAACAAAATAATCCAATCTTAATCTTTGGTTTATGAGAATTATTTATCTATCAAACTGTTTAATTTCCAGTCATACAACTAACTTTTTAATAGGTTTCCCTTTTATTTTTTATTTCTAGCATTACAGTTACCATCATTTCTCATAGTTATCAACATGATACCTCCACCCATAGTTCATAAGATTATTCCTTCTTCCAGTTTCAATAAACTTACCATCTCTATATAATATACTATACAATGAACACAAATCATAGTGTAAATTTTTTTCCTCAACCCCAATTCAAAATTCCATTAAATCAGGGACATAATTTTAAAAAAAAATCAAAGTGAAACAAATTCATGAATTTAGACACATAATATATCACTAAGATATTATTTTTCTTAAGGATAAAAAATTTACATTTTCTAATAATTATAAACTTGTGAGGATAGAATTGTTAGGAGACAAATTCATCAAAATCATCCAATGAGTTGATTTTTTCTAATTTAGCATGACCTCCTAAATCACACCATTGGAATTCTAGA
Organism: Viscum album; assembly: GCA_963277665.1. Classification (NCBI taxonomy): domain Eukaryota; kingdom Viridiplantae; phylum Streptophyta; class Magnoliopsida; order Santalales; family Viscaceae; genus Viscum; species Viscum album. The sequence goes on from OY728146.1 coordinate 555,659,728, forward strand.
TCAAATAGTATTTATGTAGCCATAGTGACATTAATCATAGAAGGTTTGACTAAGAAATTGAATGTTAAATTCAAAATGTTACTCCCTAGTATTTCATAGTGCATTATCTCATTAACATAATTCAATTGCTTGCGGTACACACAACACCAAGTTCAAGCAAACAAAACATACCCATCTAGCCATTCAAGAAGTGGTTATAAATAGTCATAACTAAATATTAAATTTAGTATTTTCTATATTATTCTATCATCCATATTATGTTTTTCTTAGACTTAATATAAAAACAAATTCAATTTTTCAGATAAAGGAATTATTTTTCAAAAATTGCAATTTTAACCCCTATAATTGGTGAATTTTTTTTAAAATGAATCATTGGAACACTATTATATTTATTTTAAAAAAATAAACTTCATAATTAGAAGTGGTAAATAATAATTTATTTTGGGTAAATTTTTGGTAATTTTCTGATAACATTCATATTTGGATGAATAGTAAAAAATACTAAACTTTAACTGAAAACAAATTTTTTAATGGAAATAATTAATATTGTTAAATTATGCATTAGAATGGTATGGAATTATATTTAGAATATATTTTTATAATTCAATACAATATAGGTCATTATAAGTAATTTCACATTTAATTTTTTCATAAACACATGTCAATCTATTCATAGTTTTAACTTTTTTAAAACCCGCTTATTAGTTTTGACAATAGGAATTAATTTAAAATTAATAAATGAAAATAATATGTTTTTAATATGGTAAAATAAACTTTATCATTGAATTCATAATATCAAAATTATCTTATGGTAAATTATTATTATTTTTCTGAAAGCATTAAATTTTTTGGATGAATAGAGAAAAATACTATGTTATTATTTAAAACCAACTTTTTAACTAAATATTAATATATATTATTTATATTTATTATATGTCAAAAAATATATATAATACATATATATTTTCAAAGTAATTCATTAGGGTCATTTTAAAATAAAATTATATGTATAAAATATTATTGAAATTTTTAACGTTTGTTTACCCACCCCTTACAGCTTTTCCAAATTTGAATAAATTTTTTTTCCTCTTCTCTGATTTTAATTTCAAAAATCTGAGAAACATGGTTTATATAAATAGTGAATATGTGGTTCAACAAGATAAAAATAATTTTTTGTTAATAGTAGCTTTTGACTTTTATTTACCACGATTAAAAATAAATAGAGTAATTAAAGGTAAAAATTATTTTATAATTACCATAACACATGTGATAATTCTATTGGACAAGTGTAATTTGACCAAACACATCATTAATAATTAAATATGATCCATTACATCCATTTATATTAGATTAGGACATTTGTTTTTATTTTTTTTAAAGAATAGCTAAAAGTGATAAATTCAAATATTATTAACTAATCTATTTTTAATTTAGGGATATAAAAAATATAAATGTGAGTATATTATTAATTATAAAGATAAATATATTTCCTATATCATGGTATTTTATTCATCATTTTTAAGTATTATATAATATAATTTATTTGTGAGACAATGATGATGCATTAATTACCTTATTAATGAAAAAATAAAATAAATTTTATTATAAATATTAAAATAAATATATTTTCAAAGTTTTTATGACATACAAGAAAATACATTGTGAATGTGACATGTTAAGGTTGACTCAATTTATCTTGTTTGATGTAATCAATTTGTGATGACATTCAAAAATACCCAAATACAAAATATTGTCAATGTTGACATAAATGTGTTTTTATAACAAATATTATATTATTAAATTATATAGGTTTCCTAAAAATATAAGGATCATCTAAAATGATTAAATAATATTATATATATCATTATTGAACCACATTATGTTCTCGTATAATTTTAGAATAATTTTATGAATCATATAGTTTAAGAGTTCAAGAAGACACGGTAAGAGTTAAACTATGTAACTAAAAGATAAATCTATAATATATGGTTCAAATGGAAACATAAACATGTCTAAAACCTATTGGTTTAGTGTTTTTAGAACTATAACCACCTATGACTCTAAATAAATTCATTTGGAACCATTATAAACTGTATATGATTGTATAATAAATTAATATTTTCATATTTTGCTAAAGTGACCATCACCCCTCTTATAAAAGGGGACTCTCCCTTCTCTCAATGTCACACCTCCAAAACAATTTTATTCAGCCAAACCATATCCACATATCCTACCAACATCCCTCACATCAACCTAGATTCTGTACATTTATCATAAATCTATCCTATGGATCCCTTTTGATCAACTAAAAATGGAAACCCGAAGGAGAGGTAATAATTTCACCACCACCATTCAAGTTTGTTTCATCTTCCACTTTCTATTTCTATGTTGTTTCCAAAAACTGTTAATAAATCCAGTACCTCCTACATAATGTGATGTTATTATAAATATGAGACAACCATATTCGTTATTCTCTCCATCATATAAATGACAAAGTCACCATATGTGCATACACACAACTTACCATCTCGACATCGTGGTGTTGATTGTTATTCAAACACTTCACTATAGTGAAAGGTATAATTCGAAATAAATAATCTAAATAATTAATATAACATGTTAATGATTCTTAATGCATGATATAACATTCAATTATATTATATTTCACCATCAAAAGAATGACATTGTCTCTTGTTTACCGTCTCCATGACGCGACGAGATGTCATTCCTCATAGTAACCATTAAAGACTAATTTTCTTTTTCTTATTAAAAATAATATTTAATGACATTATAACATTATAGATAGGAGTGAGATACATCCTATCTAAAATAAATGTTACTGAGGTAACAAATCATATAAAGGAGAATGAATCAGTTAACACCCAAAATGTTGGTACTCCTGAAATATCATTAACAAAGCAATATTAGAAGATCATATATGATATAATATTAATGTATATGGTTCGTGTATAACTTAATAACAATTATTTAATCATTATACAGTATTTTAACCTACAATCGACCAAGGAAAGGTATAAGGTAAGCATTAATTCCACATTCTATTTATTATCTGAGTTTATTTTTATGTAAGTATCAACTGGGTCATATTAATTACTCATGTCCATATTTCATAAATTAGTTTTAAAATGGATTATTTTAATGGAATTTTTTTACTTAATCATCATTTTAAATGTTTTAATGATTTATTCTTCTAAACAATTTTCATTAATGTCAATGTTTTCAAAATGGTTTTTTGGATTTATTTTTATTGACATGTATTTTTGAAATAATAATTCATTTCAAAAGTTTCAAAGTGGTATGGGACACCTTGATTCAAAAATATATTTTAAATTAATTCATTTATAAATTATGCATCTATTAAATGATTTCATGTAAAAATCTATATCTCTGTCAAAGATTTTTACTGATCATATTCAACTATGTTCACATCCTTTTCATGATATTATTCTTGATTGAGGTTTATTTTTTACGATAAAAATATTCCAAATTGAGTTGAAGGTTTTCTAATATATTTTACTTTGGATGTGTTATTTTCATACAAATCAAGGTTTATGGTTAATGTATTGAAATTTCTTTGGGTAGTTTTAATAAGAATGTTTAAGTTATATTTCAAATGTTTCATACAAAAAATCTACTGGAATTAGAAAGTGATGGGTGGAGCCTGCTATAGCTCCTAGGTGTATTGATAGGTCTCATGAGACAATCTGATGACGAATTGGAAGAGGCCTTTCCCAATTTTGATATATGGTATTGGATGAGGCCATAATCATTTTTAGACATCTTAGCCCACACATTGAAAAATGGTCCAGAATTTCCTGCATTATACATTCCCCCATTATGAAAATATTATTAATGGTTTATGTGGTTATTAGACTAATAGAATACCCATGACTATGTTTTATTATGGGATTATTTACACAACTAATATTTCATCCATAATGTTTTTAGGTTTATTATTTGTAAAAGTATGTGTGTTGAATTATTCAGCATGCTTAATGTTTATGCAATCTTCCTCTCTATTACATACCCTTATTGAGCATTTGATATTTCCCAATTCTTATTTATCATTTTTCCTGGATTTAATGAATTGTATGATGATTGATAAGAATGTTTATTCAAGGGTATTAATGGATTTATAAAAGAATCATTTATGTTGGGTTTTAATTTCTAATGTGTAATGTGATGTTCATCTATGTAATCTATTTTTCAAGACTACTAATCTAATCAGTCTTTTTGGAAATGATTCTGTGTAATTATTCCCATGTATTAAAATAATTTTTCATCCCTGGTCTTCTGGGTTCGGGGCGTTACACAACCTATTCAACCACAAAAATACTTTTTCTTGTTTCAGATCACACCAAAATATTGGTAGATTCTACTTTTGTAACAAAATATAATGATTCACTATCCTTTTTAAATCATATATATATTTCCTTTATCTATATACTTTAAATAATGGAAAATACATTGAACTACATGTTTGTTCGCCTATGGATTATGTGAAACCACATATTCTGCAGCTTCCCCCTATTGGTTGCCACGATGCATACATGGTTCTATTTTTCATAACAAAAACAATATTACATTTAGTCACACATTCTAAAAATAAATGGATTACTGATTTAAAAAATTTCCACACCACACACATCATAAAAATGATTTCCAAAATTCATTTATTTTCAACATTCAAATCATTTTTTAAAATTAAACCGTGTTCATTGAAAATAAAAACATTTTCAACTAATTTAAAAATTAATCAATTTTATCAAAAATCAAAAAACATTACTCAAATTTAATTATTCACTATTTATGGAATTACTTTTTATAAATTCATGTTTTGATCATAATATTTTCTAAACCATGATGATGATTGTACAACTCCAATTACTATATGAACATACATATGAACACCAAATTCCTTTGTCACATGATGTTGATAATAAAACATTTATCCATACATATTTACGCTCAGAATTTCATGTCCCGACAATCTTAATAATTACCTCCAACCCATCTAAATGATTAAATAGACTAGATTTATAACTATAGATCTGATTAAACTGATACCATTTGTAATGCCCCAGTCCTCACTCATTATCTTGAGAAGATGTATTGGGTTTTTCTGGACTTAGGTGACAAACCTAAGATGCCAAAGGCTGTAAATGAATTCCATGGGCTTTGTAAAAAATAACATGATTAGTTTCCCTTTTAAAATAAAAACAATCGGTCCAAGAATTCCATAAAGAAAAACCAATATATGATGCATGAGATTAATTTAATGCATCTATAATGTTACCAGGCCAACAAAATTATCAATGTATAGGTGGAAAAAAAACACAAAAACTCAATCACATCAAAATAGACAGATTCAAAAACTCCAAACATGCTCTATAACACCCGAGACTTTTATGTTATATAAATCATTAAAGGAATATTTTTTCTACACACAACACTTGTTTGGCTTGCGTTACACGAAATCGCGACCTTCCTCGATAGCTTGCGTCGTACGCAATACCGAGTTTCACTAAACAATGATATGCTAATAAAATATTATTAAAACTAGCCGTTATGAATAGTAATAACCACTTTTTGAAAATTTATAAATTTTATTTTTCAAAATTGACTTCATTTTTGGATTCGGAATATCAAAATTATCCTAGGGTGAAATTTTTGTATTTTTCTGAAAACTTTCAATTTTTGATGAATAGTGAAACCACTAAGTGGTAGTTAAAAAACTGAATTTTTCATAAAACATAATTTTACCGCTTCTGTGAGTGGAATTTCAAAAATCCAAGAGACACGGTTGATGTTAGTAAGTAAAATGTGGTTTAATGAGATGAAAATAATTTTTGGTGAATAGTAACTTTTTACTTTTATTTACCACGGTTAAAAGTAAATAGGGTAATTAAGGGTAAACATGATATTATTATTACCCTAACACATGTCCTAATTCTATTGGATAAGTGTAATCGACCAAAAACAAACTTAGGAATAAAATATGACCATTGAGGCCTACTTGGATTAGATTAGGACATTTATTGTTAATTTATTTAAAGAAGGGTTAAAATAGTTAAAATCAAGGTTTAATAAGTAAATAATTTTTAATATAAGGTTATATATAAGATAAATTCTACTATAAATATTCATTAGATATATAAAAATATTTACTACATAATGGTTTTTTATTTGTAAATTTTAGGCATTAAATAATTTAATTTATTTATGACACAAAGATGATGCAGTAATTATCTTATTAATGAAATATTGACATAATTGATTTTATAAATACCCAAATAAATGTAATTTGAGACTTTTTATGAATTCCACTAATTTTATAGGTTAATATGACATGTTATTAAAGAATTAATTAACTTTTTTCTAACTAATCATTCTGTTATGATTTTCACAAAAATCAATTACTAAATAATGTCAAAATTGACATAAAATAGTTTTTAAAACAAATATTATATTGTTAATTTTTATTTTATAACTAAAAATCTAAGGATTGGAAAAATGACTTAGATAAGGTTATATATATTAATAATAAACAACTTGGGATTCTTTTGGATTGTTATTGTATGTTTATTAACTTTATAATGTAAGAACACAAGAAGACACGGTAAAAGTAAAATTATTTAACTTAATGTTAAATCTAAGTGATAAGGTCAAAAAAGGAACCTAAACTTGTTTAAATTCTATTGGATGAGATTATTTAGACACATCCCCACCTTAGCTTCGAAATAAATCAATTTGGAGCTATTTAAAACCGAATTTTGCTTTATAATAAAATAATATTTTTGTTGTTCCAAAGGTGCCCCTCTCCTCCCTTATAAAAGGGCACCTCCTCCCTCTCTTCCTCACAACACATTGAGCCATCATGCTCAGCCAACCCCTGCCACTTTATCCTCTCCACTTTCCTAGAGACATCCTAGAGGTCCTTGTCTTCTTCAAAGACCAAATTTACTGCCCCAAAAGGAGGTCTCAAAGAAGCACTTCAAAGAAGAGGTAATGTCTGTTATCGATTCTTTCATCTTTATTTCTTCTTCCACCTTTTCTTATTTAGTTGTTTCATTATGAAGTAATAACATCAGTATCACTCATATATTGATATGTTATTATAAGTATGAAACAACCCTATTTCACCATCTATCCATCCTACGGAAAATGAAATCACCGCGCGTGCGTACGTACGGAAAACCGTCTCCACGCCGTGGTGTAATCTACTTTCCACCACCACCTTACTTGGATGGGTATAATGGTGTAAATAATGAATATATATGATTATTTTAAATTGATATTGATTCTGAAATAGTATACATACACTCCAATACAATTCCATGGTAATGGGAACGATATTATCTCTCGTGCGTACGTACGGAATACCGTCTCCACGATGTGATGCGACTCATTATACAAGATCTTAATTGCATAATGATATATATAAATTAATTAAATGAATGAATATGATATATATTACACGAATAACATTCTGAAAATGAGGTATCTATAACATAAAGAGAAGAATAAGAATTTATTCGACAAAACACGCATAAGAATAAAAAGTAATAAACCACCGAATAACAAGTTGTAATGAAATATTACTAATAAAAAGATAAGATTATGACCATATATGATATCATAACAATAATTATGATTCTGGAATAAGTCAATAAATTATTTAAATCATTATACAGGAGGTTCAGACACTTACGTGGCAAATCAGACCTAAGGTAAGGGAAATATCACAATCTCATTTTTATCCGAGATTGTTTATACTTGGAAATTTACTGGGGTGTATTTTATCATCCACATCCATGTTTCCTCAATATGTAATATTATTTCCATCCTCCTACAATTGTTTAAATCCTATTTTACCCTTCGGTGAGTTTTTAGTAAAAGATATGAAAGGAATCTTTTGTCGTTTTTCGTACGAGGTACTTTTTGAATTTTTTGACAAAAGGATGAGAAGAATGTTTTTTTAACTTATACGGGATGAATGGATTTTTAAAACATTATTTCCAAGAAGTTTCCTTTACATGTTTTCAAGATTAGGTTTAATCAACTTCTTTTAGATTTGAATTGTATGTCATGTTAAGAAATGAAAAGCCTTTTTAAAGTAGAAAGGATATTTTCCTCAAGAATGGAGTTCAAGTGTTTTATCAAAATTATTTTCCATCTAAGATAATATAGGGTTCTGTTTCTATCCCTATTATTACATTGATTTTATTATGTTGTGATGGAGTTATTTTTATGAATTCCTTTATCTAATATGAATTGTTTTATGATGTCATGATGTTTAAGAATCCCATTTTTGTTACAAGGGTTATGCAATGATGTATGATTTATGATTTTGTGGCACACATAAGAATGGTATCATTATGAGATGGGTGGGACCTATATCTCCCTCCAATTCATTGGGTAATGATTTTATATCTCATGAGATAGACATGGCTGGAACGGCAGGTTAAACCGGTTCAGTGAAACAGGACTGAAACGAGGAGTGAACTCGGTTCATAAATGGACTTTGTCCTCTAAGATAGTCTTGGAAATGAGTCTTGACTAAAAAGAAATGATTATCTATGATTATGTGTGTATGACACAAAGATTCATGTTTTAGGTAATGATTATTGGGATTTCATTTCACTACTATGATTTATCCCATGTTATGAAATTATGACCTCTTTTGTAGGTTATGATTTCCAAAAGTTATGTGCTTATGTATATGATGTGATTGATATTTATTTTGTTTACCATTACTGAGCATGTGAGCTCACCCTTTTGTATGTTTTATTTCCCCAGGTCAGGAAGAAGGTTATTCAGTAGAATATACCAAAAAGGGACTCTAGATATGATGAAATAAATGGGAGGCAAAGTAGATGATTTATGAACCAGTTTTTTATGCTTTCCAGTTTCTAAAGACACTATACCTATACGGTCCATTCATGGTTTTGTTATAAGTTGTAATAAGTGTTCTTCAATTTTGAAGTAATAACAATGTATGTAATGTATGGGTCATTATATTTGGTATCAGAGGAATGGTATAGTCAACCATTAGAAACTAGGATGTGAAAGCCTTAGTAAGAACCCTAAGGATAATTCAAAGCATAAAACACAATCTTAGTGTTTTAAAAATGACCTTGAATAACCTAGGATAAGAACTTAAGTGTGAAATTTTATTCTTGATTATGTGGTTTTCCTATTATAATTAGTATTGCTCACCCTATTCTTCTTGGTTTTAGTCAATGGCTGGAACCCGAACGAACCATGTTAATGCAGAATGCGACGGGCAATGCAATGATTGTCCCCCGGAGAAACCAAACATTATGGGAGCTGGAAGGCAAAATCTTGTATCCATGCTCACACAACTTTCTCAAGCTATGAATCATGCACCCCTTCCAAGCGAGCAAAGGAAGGAGCAACATTCTGTTGAATCCTTCATGAGGCAGCGTCCACCTTCTTTCAGTGGGTCTACTGATCTATTAGTTGCTGAACAATGGATTAGTACTAATGAAAAGATATTTTCAGTTTCTTCAATGTTCTGAACATGATAAAGTCATCCTAGCAGTGTAACGTTTGGAAGAAGATGCTGATCAATGATGGAATTTTATTAAGAATACAAGGCAAAGGGATGAAATTGAGTCCATGGAATGGGACGAGTTCAAGAACTTATTTTTCAATAAGTACTTCCCTCATATTCTCCGAACAAAGATGGAGAAAGAGTTTCTTGAACTGAAGGAAAAGGATGATGAATCTGTTGGTAATTATGAAGATAATTTTACAAGCCTTTCAAGGTACGCTTCTGGTATTATTATCCAACCTGAGAGTAAGGTAGATCGATTCTTTAGTGGCTTAAAACCAAGTCTTCGAAGGGCGTTAGCCATAAGGGACTTCGATAGCTACGAGGAAATCGTTCGATGTGCTCTCAAAGTCGAGATGGAGATTGGAGTAACCCATCAGTAATATGGGTTTGATAAGAAGAGGAAAATGGAATTCAAAGGAAAATCTAAAGGGCACACTGAAAAGAAGATGAGCATTCCCTTATGCTCAAAGTGTGGAATGAAACATGGAGGGAGTTGTCTTAAATGGACAACTAAATGTTTCAAATGTGGAAAGGAAGGTCATCAGGCATTTGAATGCCGCAATGATGGGAAGAAGATGTCTAATGATGAAAACAAAGGAAGGGATACACAGAATGACCCTACTACAGTTCAATGTTTCAAGTGCAAGGAGATGGGGCATTATGCCAATCAATGCCCAAATCCAAGGGATGATGATGATGGTCGACGTCAATAAACTCTTAAGGCTAAAGACAAAGGAAAGTCACATGCAATTTCTATCAGCGATGTGGAGTATGATAACGATGTGGTGAAAGGTATACGTACCATCCACTATAAAGTAGAAAATGTTTTATTTGATTCTGGATCCACCCACTCCTTTATTTCTGAAGAATTTTCTAAGGATATCACCGTATTACCTCAACAGTTAGATGTTGAATTGGCTGTGACAACCCCTAATGGCACAACAGTCGCATCAAAAGTTTATAATTCTTCTCCGATTGAAGTTTGTGGGAAAGTGATTACTGAAAATCTTGTGATCCATCCTATAGTGGATTTTTATGTGATTCTTGGAATGTATTGGCTTTCTCTACATAGAGATCATATCAATTTCCAAAGAAGGGAAGTCACATTTCATATTCCAGATCAATCTATGATCGTCTATCGAATCAAGGATGAACATAACCTTCCAGTGGAAATTTCTTCCTTTTTATGGGTATTGATTCCACTAAATGAAGGTTATTTATCTCAAATGGTTGGTGAGAAACTCACGATTAAGAATATGCACATTGTACAGGAGTTTGATGATGTCTTTCCGGAGGAATTACCAGGTCTTCCACCGAATATTGATGTTGAGTTTTCAATAGAACTCGTACCGGATGCTTTGCCTATTTCAAAGACACCTTATAGAATGGCCCCAATTGAGTTGCAGGAATTGAAGAAGCAACTCTACGAGAATCTTGATAAGGGGTTCATACGCCCTAGTGCGTCACCTTGGGGAGCACCTTTTCTGTTTGTTAAGAAGAAATATGGATCAACGAGACTCTTCATTGATTATCGAGAACTTAACAAGATCACTATCAATAACAAATATCATCTCCCACGCATTGATGACATATTTGACCAACTATGAGGAGATCAATAATTTTCCAAGATTGAACTTCATTCAGGGTATCACCAATTAAGGGTCAAAATGGAGGATATACCAAAGATGGCTTTCCGCACAAGGTATGGACACTATGAATTTATAGTGATGCCATTTGGTCTTACTAATGCCCCTGATATCTTCATGGATCTGATGAATAGAGTCTTTAGAGACTATCTTGATCAGTTTGTGGTAGTCTTTGTAGACGATATTCTTGTATATTCAATGAGCAAGGAAGAACATGAAGATCACTTGAGAATTATTTTGAAGACCCTGAGAAAGGAGAAGCTTTATTCCAAATTTACCAAGTGTGAATTTTGGCATCAAAGAGTTTCATTTTTGGGTCACACAATCTAAAAATAGTGGATATTTGTTGATCCAGAAAAAACAGAGGTTATCGAAAGATGGTTGAGACCAACAATAGTGACTGAAATCTGATGTTTTCTTGGTTTGGCTGGATATTATCGACGTTTTGTGAAATATTTTTCATGATTATCTAATCCACTCACCAAGTTGACTCAGAAAGGAGTTATGTTTGTTTGGACGGAGGAATGTGAAGAGAATTGCAAGGAGTTGAAAAGAATGTTATCCAGTGCACTTGTGCTCACACTGCCTTGTAGTGGAGAAAGGTTTGTGATCTACAGTGATGCATCCAAGAAGGGTTTGGGGTGTGTTCTTATGCAAAATGATATGGTGATAGCTTATGCCTCACGACAGTTGAAAATACATGAGCAAAATTACCCAACTCATGATTTGGAGTTAGCTGTGGTAATCTTTGAATTAAATATTTGGAGGAATTACCTTTATGGTGAGAGGTGTGATATTTATACTGATTATAAATGATTAAAGTATATTTTCACAAAAAAAAGGAGCTGAATATGTGCCAAAGAAGATGGTTGGAGCTGATTAAGGATTACGACTGCTCAATTCATTACCACCCTGGGAAAGCAAACAAGGTGTTAGATGCATTAAGTCGACAAGACCATGCCTGTTTATCCATGATGAGGATCACAAAAGATCCAAAATTTATGGATTTACAAAGGATGGGTCTTGGAATTATAATGAAAGGGGAAAAATAATATCTTTCTCAAATGAATGTTCAACCATCTATACATGTGAAGATTAAAGAGGCACAGAAAGAAGATGTCGAGTTACAAAAGAAGGTGCGAAATGTTCCTGAATTCAACCTTGATTGTGATGGGATAATAAAGTTCAGGAATCGGGTTTGTGTTCCTACCATCCGCGAATTAAAAAGGATCTGCTGGATGAGGATCACAGTTCATCATTCTCTATTCGTCCTGGAAGCACAAAGATGTATGGGGACCTGAAAGAGTACTTCTGGTGGGATGGCATGAAAAGAGATGTTGTTGAATATGTCTCACGATGCTTGGTTTTTCAACAAGTTAAAACTGAGAGACAGAAGTCTAAGGGGATGTTAGAACCATACCCATACCCGAATGGAAATGGGAAAACATCACTATGGACTTTTTCACAGGACTTCCTAAAACATCCAAAGGCAATAATGCTATCTAGGTCATAGTTGATCGTCTTACAAAGTCTGCACACTTCATTGCTATTAGAGAGGATTTCTCTCTGGATTAGCTTTCCAGGATATATGTAAAGGAAGTGGTAATATTGCATGGAGTACCACTTTCTATTATATCTAATTGGGATCCGAGATTTACCTCAAAGTTCTGGCGAAGTCTTCAGAAAACTCTGGATACAGAGTTGAGTTTCAGCACTTCTTATCATCCTCAGACAGACAGTCAGTATGAGAGAACAATTCAAACTCTAGATGATATGTTGAGAGATTACTCTATGGATTTCAATGGTGGTTGGGATCAAAACCTGCCTTTGGTGGAATTTTCATATAATAATAGATTTCACTCCAGTATTCAGATGGCTCCTTATGAATCTCTCTATGGAAAGAAATGCAGGACTCCAACTTGCTGGGATGAAGTTGGGGAAAGAAATCTATTAGGACCCGATCTCATTGATGAGATGGTAGAAAAGGTCTGATCGATTCAACAACACATAAGAGCATCTCAGAGTCGATAGAAAAGTTATTCCGACAATTGAAGAAAAGACCTAGAGTTTGAAGTGGGTGATAAAGTGTTCTTAAGAATATATCCTGGGAAGAGGGTCATGAGATTTGGAAAGAAGGGGAAGTTAAGCCCCAGATATATCGGTCCTTTCGAAATACTGGACCGTGTTGGGAAGGTAGCTTACCGATTGGAGCTTCCACCGAATCTCTTTCAAGTTCACGATGTGTTCCATGTATCTCTCCTAAGAAATTACATACCTGATCCTTCACATGTCTTAAGCTAAGAAGTTGTACCGCTGGAGCAGGATCATTATTATGAAGAACATCCGATAGAGAATCTGGATCATAGAGAAAAATTCCTACGAAACAAGACCACTTGATTGGAGAAAGTTTTATGGAGGAACCACCATTTAGAATAAGCTACATGGGATCTTGAGGATATGATGAGGGAGAGGTATCCTCATCTGTTTGTTACAAAGTGATGAATTTCGAGGGAGAAATTCATTTTAAGGGGGGTAGAATGTAACACCCGAGACTTTTGTGCTATATAAATCATCAAAGGAATCTTTTTCTACACTCAACACTTGTCTGGCCTGCTTTACATGAAATCACGACTTCCTCGATATCTTGCATCGTAGGCAATAACGAGTTTCACTAAACAATGATATGCTAATAAAATATTATTAAAACTAGCCGTTATGAATAGTAATAACCACTTTTTTAAATTTTATAAATTTTATTTTTCAAAATGGACTTCATTTTTGGATTTGGAATGTCGAAATTATCCTAGGGTGAAAATTTGGTATTTTTCTGAAAACATTCAATTTTTGATGAATAGTGAAACCACTAAGTGGTAGTTAAAAAACTGAATTATTCAAAAAACATAATTTTACCGCTTATGTGAGTGCAGTTTTAAAAACTTGAGAGACACAGTTGATGTCAGTAAGTAAAATGTGGATCAATGAGATGAAAATAATTTTTTGGTGAATAGTAACTTTTTACTTTAATTTACCACGATTAAAAGTAAATAGGGTAATTAATGGTAAAAATGATATTATTATTACCCTAACACATGTCCTAATTTTATTGGATAAGTTTAATTCGACCAAAAAAAAACTTAGGAATAAAATATGACCATTTAGGCCCACATGGATTAGATTAGGACATTTATTATTAATTTATTTAATGAAGGGTTAAAATAGTTAAAATCCATGTTTATTAAGTAAATAATTTTTAATATAAGGTTATATATAAGAAAGATTCGACTATAATTATTCATTATAAATCTAAAACGATTTCCTACATAATGGTATTTTATTTGTAATCTTTAGACATTAAATAATTTAACTTATTTATGACACAAAGATGATGCATTAATTATTTTATTAATGAAATATTGACATAATAGATGTTATAAATACCCAAATAAATGTAATATGAGACTTTTTATGAATTACACTAATTTTATAGGTTAATATAACATGTTATTATGGATTTAATTAATTTTGTTCGAACTAATAATTCTGTTATGATTTTCACAAAAATCAATTACTAAATAGTGTCAAAATTGACATAAAATAGTTTTTAAAACAAATATTATATTATTAATTGTTATATTATTCCTAAAAATATATGGTTCAGACAAATGACTTAGATAAGGTTATATATATTAATACTAAACAACTTGGGGTTCGTTTGGACTGTTATAGTAAGTTTATTAACTTTATAGTGTAAGAACACAATAAGACACAGTAAAAGAATAATTATTTAACTTAATGTTAAATCTAAATGATATGGTCAAAATAGGAACCTAAACTTGTATAAATTCTATTGGATGAGAGTATTTCGACCCATCCCCACCTTAGAATCTAAATAAATAAATTTGGAGCTATTTAAAGCCGAATTTGGCTTTATAATAAAATAATATTTTTAGTTATTCCAATGGGGCCCCTCTCCTCCCTTATAAAAGGGCACCTCCTCCCTCTCATCCTCACACCACATTGAGCCTTAAAGTTCGTCCAACCCCTTTCCCTTTCTCTTATCCACTTCCCTAGAGACATCATAGAGGTCCTGGTATTTTTCAAAGACCAATTTTAGTGCCATAAATGGAGGGCTCAAAGAAGCACTTCAAAGAAGAGGTAATGTCTGTTACCGATTCCTTCATCTTTATTTCTTCTTCCACTTCTTCTTCTTTAGTTGTTTCATTATGAAGTAATAACATAAGTATCAATAATATTCTGATATTTTATTATAAGTATGAAACAACCCTATTTCACCATCTATCCATCCTACGGAAAATGAAATCACCACGCGTGCGTACGTACGGAATACCGTCTCCACGCCGTGGTGCAATCAACTTTCCACCACCACCTTACGTGGATGGGTATAATGGTGTAAATAATGAATATATATTATTATTGTAAAGTGATATTGATTCTGAAATAGTATACATAAACTCCAATACAACTCCATGATCATGGGAACGATATCATCGCGCGTGCGTACGTACGGAATACCGTCTCCACGATGTGATGCGACTCATTCTACATTATCATTATTGCATAATGATTATATAAATGAATTGAATGAATTAATATGATATATATTACACTAATAAAATTCTGTAAATGAGTTATCTATAACCTAAAGAGAAGAATAAGAATTTATTCGACAAAACACGCATAAGTACAAAGCGTCATAAACACCCGAATAACAAGTTGTAATGAAATATTACTAATAAGAAGATAAGAATATGACCATATATGATATCATAACAATAATTATGATTCTTGAATAAGTCAATAACATTATTTAAATCATTATACAGGAGTTTCGGAAACTTACGAGGCAAATCGGACCTAACGTAAGGGAAATATCATAATCTCATTTTTATCCAAGATTGTTTATACTTTGAAATTTTCTGGGGTTTATTTTATCATCCACATCCATGTTTCCTCAATATGTAATATTATTTCCATCCACCAACAATTTTTTAAATCCTATTTTACCCTTCGGTTAGTTTTTAGTAAAAGATATGAAAGGAATCATTTGTCGTTTTTCATACGAGGTACTTTTTGACTTTTCCGACAAAAGGATGAGAATAATGTTTTTTAACTTATACGACATGAATGGATTTTTAAAAAATTATTTCCAAGAAGTTTCCTTTACAAGTTTTCAAGTTTATTTTTAATCAACATCTTTTAGTTTTGAATTGTATGACATGTTAAGAAATGAAAAGTGTTTTTAAAGTAGAAAGGATATTTTCCTCAACAATGGGCTTCATGTGTTTTTTATCAAAATTATTTTCCATCAAAGATTACATAGGGTTCTGTTTCTATCCCTATTATTAAATTAATTTGATTATGTTTTGATGGAGTTATTTTTATGAATTCATTTATCATATATGAATTGTTTTGTGATGTCATGATGTTTAAGAATCCCATATTTATTATAAGGGTTATGCAATGATGTATGATTTATGATTTTGTGGCACACATAACAATGGTATCATTATGAGATGGGTGGGACATATATCTCCCTCCATTGCATTGGGTAAAGATTTTATATCTCATGAGATAGACATGGCTGGAACGGCAGGTTAAACCAGTTTAGTGAAACCAGACTGAAACGAGGAGTGAACATGGTTCCGAAATGGACTTTGTCCACTAAGATAGTCTTGGAAATGAGTCTTCAATAAAAAGAAATGATTCTCTATGATTATGTGTGTATTCCACAAAGTTTCTTATTTTAAGTTATGATTATTGGGATTTCATTTCACTACTATGATTTATCCCTTGTTATGAAATTATGATCTCTTTTGCAGGTTAAGATTTCCAAAAGTTATGTGCTTATGTCTATGATGTGATTGATATTTCATTTTATTACCCTTACTGAGCATTTTTTCTCACCCTTTTGTATGTTTTATTTCCCCAAGTCATGAAGAAGGTTATTCCGTAGAATATACTAAAAAGGCACTCTATATATGATGAAATAAATGGGAGGCAAAGTAGATGCTTTATGAACCAGTTGTTTATGCTTTCCAGTTTCTAAAGACACTATACCTATACGGTCCTTTCATGGTTTTGTTATATGTTGTAATAAGTGTGCTTCAATTTTGAAGTAATAACAATGTATGTAAATTATGGGCCTTTATATTCTATAACCTCCAACTCCCCAAGTTATGCCCATGTTATCTTGAATCATCATTGAATAAATGGAATTCCATTCATTTACCTGTGTCTTGATATAAAATGTTTTAAAATGCACAAATTTTCCAAAGTATGCGATTATTATAATATTTAGTAGTATTACATTAATGAATTCCCAGCTCAATCCACTGGTATAGAACATGTAATAATATTTATATTAAATAATTTGTTTAAAATAATATAACTTTTTTTCAATGGATTATATAAAAACCAAAGAAGTTATAAGGAAATATACCAAAAAATACATTAAATCAATTTCTCAAATCTCATTTTGGAGTGACCCATTTTATACCATATTTCAACATATGCATGCAGGAAGCAAACCATGTCCCTCCATATATTTGTAAGTGGTGAGTCATCCTTTCACCAATGCATCACATGTTGAACCATTTTTATTGGGGAATGTTCATACATTTATCCTTCAATATTTTTAAAGGGGAAACATCATAATGTTTTTCATATAAAATATAAATGAACACATTGTTTATGATAGTTTATTCAGAGACACCATGTTCATCTTAATGTATATCGGCATACTTGTTACCCTATTTTCCCTAATTCCTAATGTGGTTGTTTTACAACTCATTAAATGGCGGTCTATTCTCCTCGATTTAAATGGGAAAAGTGTATGTATGTTACTCCATCCATATATTTCTCTGGAAAACTCATTTCCTAGTCTTGGAATCCCTCATACAGTTATGTCATGTTCATGAAACTCATTCCTGGTTCCATCACTTTGTGGACACCTATTAATTAACTACTTCCATATGCAAATTCATTCAGTTTTGGTTGGGAATAAACCTTTATTAAAAAAAGTATTCATGTTGGTAATCATTGGAAGGTATGGATGCAGATAACACTGGTCACCTTTTTTTCTTCATCTTCATAGGGAATCTCATGGAGGAATCATAGGCATATAACCTATTTAATCTCATTTCAACCATGAGTTAAGTGATTTAGAAGAAATATTTATTTCAAATATTTCACCTCAGGAATAAAATTTTTTTCTTGAGGAAGTTGAAACCATGGAATCATATATTCCATTGATTTCACCACATGCATCCCATGTTTTTTTAGGTATGTATTTGAGGTTATTTCACAAGATCAATGTCTCATAGCGATGGACTTGAATGTTTGGCTCAGATGGATAATTTGCTGAGTTTAAATTCTTGTGGGGATAATGTTTAATGACCATGACACACCATTGATTGACAAGGAAAATCAAATATTGATATGATGATACAATGTGGGAATGTTTAGTAATGAAGAATATTTGAATGATTGAGAGTATATAGCAAGGAAATATGATGACAACATAGGGCATGATCTAGGATTCTAGAAAAATTCCCTACACTGAAATCTATTTTGGGATGGAGATTCTAATCGTCTTAGACATGTGTTTAAAAAGTCAATTTTAACCTATGATGTTTGATCATATTTTTTATATGGTTATCACTTCCCCCCAAAAGAGTTTTGTAAATTAAAAATGTTAATTTTGGAGGAGGAGGTGCATCCCATGGTGGTAATATGTCACATCATGATGTTATCTAATATATGGATCATAACACCCCATGGAGGTAGATAGGGGGATTCTTCCCATGTATGGAATCTGTTACACAATAATTTTTTATAAAACAACTATTGTGGTGTATCAAGGAGGTGCATACATTGGAGGTAGCACCTTGGATTACTGATGGATAGATCAGAAGGCCATATGGAGGATAACCTGGGAGGTGTGTCCCCTATTTGAAAAATTTCAGAACATGATTTTTTATAACACATCATGGTATAGACTAGGGATGTACATCTCTATAAGGGGCCACCTAGGTTTACAAATGGATGGATCCAAACTCTACATGGAGGTAGATCTGGGAGCTATGTCCCAAAATTGGAAGATGTCACATCATCAGGATTATTTGAGACAACCCTTGTTGTTGATCACGGAGGTAAATACCTAGGTGGGAGTGACTTGGTTTTCTGTTAGTCATGATTAATCCTCAAGGAGGAATCATTTGTAACTATATATGGGATAAGAATAAAAACCCACATAGTTTGATTCTATAATTTGTTATCATGAGTAAATATAGATCAATGCAATTTAATGTAGTGTGGTATGGATTCTCACATCATGAATAGAGAGGCGATGAAAGGTGATGTGGAACTTTTGAGTGAAATATAAACTTCCCATGATAATTTCTATTATTTGGAATTTTTGTGGGGAATACACATTGTTCTTCCCAAGAGATCTGTAGGAGAGGTGGTTCCTCTATTGTAGGAATGATCCTACTAAATTTGTGGCCAAATGAAAATCTTGGTGAATGTGGATGTTGCGGTTCGACCATAGGGAGGCTTTGTATGTAGCATAGTATGATGAGAATCAAATCACACATACTTTGGAATGGGATGGGTAATATACATAATGAGGAGTCCCTTGTAGGTTTGATATGATTGTGTCTTATATTTTATATGAGATCTATGGATGTTCAAGAGCATATAGATTTCATAATCTAGGTTTCCCTCTAATCCCACGTGAGTCATTATTGGTATGTCAAAAGAGAGTAATAAGTAAGTATTAAGACCACATGATTCCATTTTCGTTATGAGGATAGATTCTTGGGTTACTATAAGGTAAAGAAGCAATGTGCGTAGGGTTTATGAGTGGAATATACCTAAGGACGATCTTATTCCATCTGAGTTATACATGGTGCATTGTGTTCGTTTCATATAGGGTAATCAGGACATACTCATGGAGGCTACCTGATACTAGAGGATCAGTATGTGGTGGGGGAGAAGATGGAATCCCATGATGATCATACATTATGAATATCTAGATAATTTCAAATGGTAAGGTTGAAATTTTACGTCATTTTATGGGTATATTAGGAGTATGAACATTAATTTCGTGTATCTTGGACACGTGGTAATCACTCCTCACACCTTGGGATCATATTACCATCACTAATGTGCCATTAATAAAGGAATGTCTTTAGAAATTTTAGGGTCTAACAATGTGGTGGAGTGGTCAATAACAAAGTCCACATTGGTGTCCATTTGCTAATAGGAAATAATAATTAAACTATTAATGATGAGAATCAAGAGGTATGTGGGATTCTCGAGAAACACTAAAAGTAGATTGTTCCACAAGAATGTGTGGAAATTTTCTCATAGGGACTTGAGGTGAAGCTGAATTGATCATGTATTGTTGTGGGGCCCTTGGGAACTCTATCATTAATAATTGATGTCAATAGAGGTTAGTAATCATAAAGAGGCCCTAGATAGGGATTTTTTGAATCATAGGGCATCACAAAAGGACACATTGTGATGCTCAGGTGATTTTCATAGATCAGGGGCTTCACAATTGAGTAGGTATCACAAAAAGGGTAACCCTTCTTCAGTATGATGTATAAGATCTTGAAATGAGTTCTTCATGAATGCATAATTCTTTTTGATGAATTATGTTCCTTTTAGCATCTTCTTATTACATGAAAGAAATATGCCTTTGTGAAAGGAATCAACATTTGGGTCGAGGAATGTAAGAACTCATTAAAAAGGGTTTCATGAATCCCATGTATCTTCAGTATTCCATTCATGTTCTAGTTTATGATTCATATGATTTTCATAAAATGGGATCGATTTTCATGCTAAGCGTTCTGCTACATTTTCATAAAATATTGGGATGTTTGGGTATTTATTTTCAAGATGTTTCCTGGAGATAATAAATGGTTTGTATATAATTTTTTGGCTTCTAATTTTGGTATGGATCTATCGAACTAATGATGAAACCCTCAACTATAATCAGGGTCTTTATGTGTTGTTGGACTTGTATAGTAACACTATTACATCTTGTGATGTTCATGATGAATCATTGTAACCATAGAGAAACATCAACCTAGATTTTAACATTCATAAAGAGGACTTCTTAGTCCAGATCTCTTTAGGCTCCAAATTCTCTTGATGTTGAATGGCTTTGTGGTGAAGATACATTAGATGATTTTAGTCTATTTGTCTTGTATTTTCTCCAAACACATCCCGTCATCATGAAATATTCTTTTGGTATGTATTTTAATGCCCATAAAACCCCCTCATAATGGGAGACAATGATTTAAGGATGGTAATATTTTGGGGGGAAAATACAAAAAATTAGCAATCCACTTCGTTTTTCAACGATCATTTGTGATTCTCAATCAGGATTCGTATTTTTTGTGTTCTCTAGTGTGAATTCCATCATGAAACCCAAACCATCCCAACACTTATAAATCTTTGACTATGTCCCTCAAATTCACTAGACATTCATGCGATGAAAATATTTCTCTCCCTTTCTTGAAGAGTTTTTTTATCCATAATAATTCTCCATGAATGATTCATTTTTTAAATAGATTTCTACACGCTTCTTATATGGAAATATCGTAGAAAAAAAGATACTAAAAACTACATATCAACAAAGAAAGCCTTGCGACACCGAGTTGCTCAAACTGAACTCCATAAGAAGGCTTCATAGATTTCCTTTATAAAGAAAAATTATAAAATGATTATGACTTCAATCAAATGGATTCATTGTAATTCAACCAATTTTTTACTTGAAGGCAATAAATATTGCAAATAACATTATTTGGGATTTAATTTGAATATCCTCTTATCATGAAACAATTTTCATGCTACCAGCGAAGTCATAGAAGAATTATTCATTGTGCAGGAGGCTAACACTCTATAGTTTCGAACTGAGAGATGTTGTACTAAATTTGTTAACAAGAAGATGTGAAGAAGTTTTTTGTTTTTGGGATATAATAGGTAAATACTAGGGGGCATGACTGGTGATTTACTTATCTGTAATTACCATGTTCCATTTAATATAGACCTACAATATAAGAAAATCAATATCCTTGATGAGGAAAAGCTGGAGAATGATGAATCCCCATTGAAATGTCAGAAGATCATTGGGGAGAGCATGGGGGATCCACTCAAGGGATAATCATTTTGTGATTTTCACAAGGTTGGAAAAATAACTGATAACTGGGCCTAGGATTACTAGAAATGTTCTCCATTCGGTGAATAAAGGGAATATATAATGATGGTAGGATATTATGAAACGGCTTGGGATTCATAGTTCCATGTTTATTGGTAGTAATAATTCATTCACAATCTACAGAACAGATATTCCCTAGGGTATAATAAATTCCATTTTTTTCACAATGTAGTCAGTTATAGCCTCTAGGACATTCAAAAATCACTGGGATCACAATCCTAGGGCCAATGAATAAATAATTTCTTCCTTTGGGAAATGTATTGGGGTAACAAGAGCTATATATGGATTTAGCTGAGGAAAATATGCATTTAGCATAGTGAAGTAGTGATGAGATGTCAAGGAAGTGGGGTGCTTCCTTTAATATGTGGATTATAAGTTTATTTAATGAAGTATTGATAAGACTGATTTGGAGGAGGGGATACAAGAGATAATTTTTTTAAAATTCCTTGGATGTGTCTCATGGCATTCCAACAATGCAAGGAGAGATCATACATGAGGATTTTGGAGGTGATCCAGTTTCAGTTTTGGGGATACAGTGTAATGACTGAGGATCAACCCATGGTTAGGCTAGTGGGATTAAACATAGTGCTCATTGGTTGATGGATTGTACGAGTGGGGGATGTGAACATTGGTGTGGGGCCAAGAACATCATAAAAGTAGCAATGCTGGTGATGGGGTAGCGTGACAACCTTGCTATCCCAGTTCATGAGATGTTATATAATATAATGACCCAGCCTTTTCATACATTACTATTACATTATTTCTATGATAAACAACATAATAGTATTACGAATAGAGGATCCATAGTTTTAGTGTCTTGGGAAAACTAGCACCACACATAAAAATACAACATCAACTATAAACATTTATTTAATTTCTTCTTCACTAGCTTCGTAGTGGCACTTTTCCTCCCCTTAGTACATGTTTCCACCTGAGGATATATATAAAAAGGGGTGAGATATAAGCCCAGTAAGAGGATAAATATGAATAATATAGCATGGGGTGATCATAATAATAACATAGGCAAATGATCATGAACATGAGAGGAGTCTAAATAAAAGACATGAAATTGGGAAATGCATAAAAATGTAACATCGTGTATTAGTGGTTAACTACCAAACATACATGTGAACCAAGATAGAATCTCTTTCACACATCATTTCATATTTACTCTTGAGATTCAGAACTTATACCAATGCATAGGAGCGCTGTATAATTCTGGGCGCACCTGTCAAATTTATACATTAATATTGCGCTATATAATTCCAGGCGGACCCGTCACATCATAACATTATCGTCTATAATGCTTGACACAATGAAAATATAACATAAATGACCATAATTAACCCATGAAAAGGAATGGGTTTTATCTTATAATAACACATTCATAAGTTTTGGGTTCCCAAAAGAAAGAGGGAATAACATACATGTTACAAGAACCGTTCACTTTGAGTGAGAAGTTAAAGGGGTTTTCTTACAAGAATATTTCCTTTGGAAAACATTTTGTTGGATATAAAAACCATTTACAAACATGAATATCCCAAAAAATTAAAGGAAATGATGAAAAAATGGTCTTTTAGGAGTAACCATATCAAAAATGGAGTGAAAGAGGGAGAACCCGAAGGAAGAAAATTGGGTTCGAGATTTCCAATTACCTTGTACCTGAATGCTTCCTTCTCTTCAATGTCCTGTATAATGACATTATATTCATTAATTAGAAATAAAGAACCATTTTTTCATTAATAGGAGTAATTTTGGTTTCATTATTTTATATTATCTTCTTTTGGTTGATATATAGTGTTTAAAAAACATTGTTTGGGGATGTTCGTTTTTATGGTTTATCTTGGGTGGTTCACTTGTATTTTTAAATTGATGTTTGGGTAGAACATGAGTAAACATCCAAAAATGATATTACATGTCATTAATGATATTACATGAGTTTTAATGATCTTATAATGAATTATATAAGATCCATGTGGATGAATCATTAGATAAGAATTAAGTGATGGTTATTTGGGTCAATTTGGGAGGTTTTTGGATCACAATGAACTTGTTTTAACATATCACATAGTAATATGGCCATAGGTTATTTAAATAACTTCAAATAGAACATTATACACATAACATATTCTGTTTCAACCATAAAAATGGTTTCATGACCAGATCTGAATTTATAAATGGAAGAAGAAGCATGTTGTTCTTGAAGGCCATAAATTAACACCTCACGAACATTGTTCTCTTTAATAAAATAAATGGAAGAGGGAAATGGGGTTGGATGATATAATATACAATTAAAATCATACAATTACATTATATGTTTAATAATATAGTTAATGCACTATTTGGATGAAGATATGTGGGGAGAGATCAAGAAATGAACTTGAACTAGAAATGGAATTAAAGGAGAAGAGGGAGGAAAATTACCTCTTGAATCCATCACTTGAGAGCATCCTTAAGGACCTAAGCATGGTCTTTTGATGAGACCAGAATCTCTTGGACGTAGGGGAGGGGCTAGGGGAGATGATTGGGTAGATATTAGATAATTAATGATTCTTGAGAGGTGTGGTTTGGAAAAAGGAGTGGGAGGACTTATTTATAAATGAGGACGGAGGTGTTTTTAGTATAAAATATTAAATAAAATAATATACCAAAAGATAGACTTGTAATAGTAGTTTTCCTGAAAACCTAAATCATATATTAATATAATATAATTCATTCGAGGCTTTAATTTTTCTTTATAATTCGAATTCATTAATTAATTAAAAGGATAGGGAAAGAAAGAGAAAACGACACTTTAAGAAATCACCTTTCGACATTAGGCTTTGGAATGATATTTTTAGGTTTGAGAATATGATTTATTGTATTTTCAGAAACCATTTATGAAATTTAATATAATTTTTTTGAAACTAATGTTCTAGTATGTTTCTGTCATCATTACATCATTAATGATGCAATTTAGTATACACCGATTATGCGAAAAACTGTATTTGTTTACTATTAACCCGAAAATTAAAGTATTTCATAAAAACCCAAAAATTTACTCCTACCTTTTTTCAATGTGTAGAATCAAAAAATGAATTCCATTTTTCAAAAATAATTATCTAAATATTATTAATTTAATATTTAATTAAAATCATAATTTACATAAAAAACTGTTTTTAATATTAAAACTTATTTTATAGTGCTTCCAAAAATTACGTAGGATCTTAAAAAATTATACATAAACTATAATACATTGATTAAATAATTTATGAATACATTATATGGAAATAAATATTATTTTAAATTAATTAATTAAATATAATTAATTATTTATGACTTAGAAAATACCAAAACGTGTACTATGGTCAAATTGTCACTTTCTAAGATGTATAAATTTTATTTAATTATTCATTTGTAATGTTACTCTTATGTTTGAGGATTTACTATTAATAAGGGTCATATTACTATTCATAAGGGAATGTTACTATTCATAAGGGTAGGTCACTATTCAACAAAAATTATTTTTTTTCATTAGACTCCAAAAATCATCTTGGACACAACTGTGTATGTCAAATTTTCAGAATTCCTAACACAGAAGGGACCAACTTATATTTAATGGTCACATATCACATAGTAGTTCATTATGTTGTGATTTCATGTTAATTTATGACATATTTATAAGAATATAATTTCCATTGAAAAACATTGGGTCGTTACATTATTCCCCCTTATGAAATTTCACCCCCGAAATTTCACATTTCCCAAAAAGTGAGGGTACTTCTCCATCATTGCGTCTTCTGGTTCCCAAGTTACATCCTCAAAATTATGGTTACTCCACTACACTATGACAAGATGTGTTGTCTTGTTGCATATAATCTTATCACTTCGGTCCAAAATCTTTACTTGCTGCTCCTCATAGGAGAGATCATCTTCCACCCAAACCACCTCTGAGTTTAGTACATGTGTGGGCTCTGGTATGTCTTCCTCAGTAGTGATACATGAAACACATCATGAACATGAGTCATATTTGGTGTAAGTTCAAGACGATAGGCCATGGATCCTATGAGGTCAAGGATCTCAAAGTGACCAATATACCTAGGGCATAACTTCTCCTTCTTCTCGGATCACATGACTCTCTTCCATGGAGATATTAGAAGGAAGACTTTATCTCCAACGTCGAACTCCAAGTCCCTTCGGTGATTGTCAGCACAACTCTTTTGCTAACTCTGAGAATCTTTGATGTGTTTCTAGATGAATTGAACATTCTATATCATCTCTTGAACCAGATCAGGCCCATGTAACTTTCTTACTCCAACATCATCCCAACAAGTTGGAGTTCTACATCGCTTCCCATAAGGAGCTTCATACGGAGTCATCTGAATACCCAAGTGGAAGCTATTGTTGTATGAAAACTCAACATATGAAAGATGTTGATCCCAACAACCTTTTAATTCAAGAGAGCAGGCTCCTAGCATATCATCAAGCGTCTGAATAGTCCTTTCAGACTAGCCATCAGTTTGGGGGTGATAGGCTGTGCGGAAATATAATTCAGTACTCAAAGCATGTTGAAATATTCTCTAGAACATAACTATGAACATTGGATCACTGTCAGAGACTATTGAGACTAGAACACCGTGCAATCTCAACACTTCCTTCAAAAATATCTTTGCAAGTTGATCAAGCGAGAGATCATCCCGAATAGTGATAAAATGGACAGTCTCGGTGAGTCGATCAATTGACACCCATATCACATTATTTCCCTTTGACGTCTTCGTGAGACCCATGAAAAATCCATAGTAACATTTTCCCATTTCCACATGGTTATAGGAAATGGTTTTATTATACCCTTGGTCTTTTGTCGCTCGAATTTAGCTTGATGACATACCAAGCACCATGATATATATTCTGCAATCTCTTTATTCATGTTATCTCACCAGAAGTGTTCACAGAGATCACAGTACATCTTGGTACTCCCAGGATGGATAGAAAAAGTTAAGCTATGTGAATTATTTAATAGCTCCTTCTTTATCCTGGGTGATGAAGGCAAACAAATATGCATTCCAAACTGTATCACACCATCATCATTGATATGGAACTCTTGCAGCTTCCCTTCCTTTACTACATTAACCCTCTTTTATATCTCCATATCATCCCTTTCTGCTTCCATAATATTCTCATGGGTAGATGGTTGCACAATCATTTGGGCAAGGTAGGATGTATCCCCTTCCATTATGATTTCCAAATCCATTCATTGCATATCCAATAAGATAGGGTCTTTCTCAATCCGCAACATTGAAAGAGTAGCAGATTCTTTTCTTCATAGAGCATCAAATACCTTGTTCGCCTTTCCAGGATGATAGTGAATAGAGCAATCGTAATCCTTGATTATCTCTAACAACCTCTTTTGATGAATGTTGAGCTCGTTTTGTGTGAATATATACTTTAGGATATTGTGGTTGGTGTATATGTCACACTTTTCACCAAAAAGGTAGTGCTACTAGATTTTTAAGGAAAAAATCACGGCTGCCAGCTCTAGATCATGCATCAGGTAATTCTGCTCATGGATCTTAAGCTTTCGTGAGGCGTTGGCTATCACATTATCATTTTTCATGAGTACACATCCCAATCCTCTCATTGAATCATCACTGTATATCAGAAAACATTTTCCACTTTTCGGTAGTGTGAGTATAGGTGTTGTGATCAGCCTTCTCTTTAGCTTTTTCATGTTTCCCTCACATTCTTCCATCCAGACAAAATTTTCCCTTTCCTTATTAACTTAGTTAGGGGGCTTTAAAATTATGAGAAGTTTCTCGAAAAACGTCAGTAGTAACCAGCTAATCCAAGAAAACTACGGATTTATGTGATAGTAGAGGGCCTAAGCAATTCGCCAATCACTTTGTCTTTGAAGGATCCACAGAAATTCCATCACTTGTGATCACATGTCCCTAGAACGTGACTTGATTCATCCAAAAGTCACACTTGCTAATCTTGGCATACAACTTCTCATTTATTAATGTCTTCTACACACGTCTTAGATGTTCTTCATGTTCCTCCTTTCTCTTGGAGTAGATGAGAATATCATCGATAAAAACTACCCCAAATTTATCAATGTAATGTCTAATGACTCTATTCATCAAATCCACGAATATTTTAGGGGCATTAGTAAGTCCGAAGGGCATCACCAAAAAATCATACTACCCATACCTTGTACGGAAGACAGTTTTCTGAATATCTTCCTTCTTCACCATTACCTGATGATATCCCGAATGATGATCTACCTTTGAGAAATATTGATCTCCTCTTAACTGGTCAAACAAGTCATCAATCCTCGGGATAGGATACTTCTTATTTATGGTGACCTTGTTTAGTTCCTGATAATCGATACACAACCGCATGGTTCCATACTTCTTCATCACAAAAATCACTAGTGCAGCCTAAGGTGATTCACTAGGCCGTATGAACCCTTTTTACAGATGCTCTTGCAGCTGCTTCTTTAACACCTCCAGTTCGATGGGAGCCATCCTATAGGGGCACATCGAGATAAGAGTAGCTCCTGGTATGAGTTTAATTGAGAAATCTACATCCCGATCCGGGGGAATTCCGGGTAACTCTTCAGGAAATACATCGCCATATTCCATTATGATGGCAATTTCCCCAAGGTTGGAACTTTCCTTCAACTCAACCATTTGGGCGAGATATGCTTCTTTATATGGAATAAACACCCACACCATTAAAGGTTTTTTCAAATTAGATTCATTATATTCTTTGAATTTGTAAAGGAGCATGGGATGGTTCAGAATATGAGAAGATATTTCCTTTTCCCGACAGTAGATATGTGCTCTATATAAAGAGTTCCAGTCCATTACCATTATAGCGTCGAATTCACCAAGGGATTTATTAAGAGATTTTCTGGAAGAAGCTTCCAACATACATCAACAGAAGAAGAGTCAAACACTTGGATTTCAATGATTGAACCACTTGGTGTTTTTATAGATATCTCTACTTCACAGTTTTGGGGCACCGAGTCTATAGTTCTAACAAACATAAAAGATATAAAGGAATGTGTAAAACTAGAATCAAATAAGACTTTGTCCATTCTTGAGTGAAAAGGAAGTGTACCTTGTACGACTTAATTATCATGGTCCACCTCCACAGTAGTGATGGAATATACCTTCCCTTGTTCCTTTGGCTTTGGTGGCTGCTGATACCGATTACCCTCGAGAGCTCGAGGTTTAGTTCACTGGTCTACTTAGTTCCCTAGCTATATACAGTTGTAGCATTGAACCATGAATGGTTCTCTCCATTCATCAGCTACATTCTCCTTCCTTTTCATGTCTTTTCGACACTCTTGATCATGGTGTCCTTTCCAACACTTGAAGCATTTCCCCGTCCCATTGAGGCAGCTCCTATGGTGAAAATTCACAGATTTTTGGCATGTGGGTAGTTGATTTCTCTTCCCACATTTGTCATTAGATCCACCAGCTTGAAAATCCATCATTATTTTCTTATCACCATGGCCATGAGACCATTCTCCAAACTCCATCTTCACTGTGACAGCACACCGAACAACTTCTTTATAACTCCCGAATTCTCGAATTGTAAGAGCCTTTTGAAGGTTTGGTTTTAATCCACCAAAGAATCTCTCAATTTTACTATCATTGTTGATAACAAAACAAAAATCATACCTTGTGAGCCATGTGAAATTAGCTTCATAGGTTGTGACAAATTCTCATCCTTTTTTCTTGAGCTCTATGAATTCTCTCTCAAACTTCGTGTGAAGAGTTCGTGGGAAATACTTATTAAGAAATATTATCTTAAAGTCTTCCCATTCCATCTCTTCAATTTCCTCCCTTGACATGGTGTTCTTAATAAAAGCCCACCATTGATCGGCATCTCCATCTAGATGATAAACAGATAAAGTCACATTCTCCATCTCAAAATAGTGATGAATAGAAAAGATCTTCTCCATGGAGTTGACCCATTGTTCCGTAACTAATGGATCGGAAGATCCACAAAACATTGGTGGTCATTGCCGCATAAAACATTCGATAGCCAGTTTCTCCCTATTTGGTGAAGGAGGACGTTCCCCATTATGATGGTTATTTTTCATAACCTGGGATAATTGGGTAAGCATCGCTATGATGTTTTTAACTCCACCTCACAAATCATTGGGGATTTCGTTTGGGTAATCATTACATTGGCCCTCTCAGGAGTTGTTGGCCTGATTTATCCTGGTTCCCACCATTTTCAAAAATAGAAAGGGATAGAACAAAAAATAACTAAACAAGTCATGAATAACTTATTAATTTAGAAAATTATACCGAAAAAATAACATATGGGATCCTTATATTAATACTATTTTGTGCATGTTTGTACTTAATCTCGCACTAGAGGTTTTCTCTAGGGTTCACTAATCCTAATTTCCAAATTAACTAAACCTTTCCTATGATACCAACTATAATGACCCGGCCTTTTCTTACATTAATATTATATCATTTATATGATAAAAAACATAATAGTATTACACATATAGGATCAAATGTTTTAGTGTCTTGGGAAAACTAGGACCACACATAACAAATACAACATCAACCATAAACATTTATTTAATTTCTTCTTCACTGGCTTCTTAGTGGAACTTGTCCTCTCTTTAATACATGTAGCCACCTGAGGATATACATAAAAAGGGGTGATCAAGAATCCCAGTAAGAGGATAGATATAAACAATATAGAATGGGGTGAGCATAATCTTAACATAGGAAAAAGATCATTAACAAGAGAGGTTCATAAATAAAAGAATTCAAATGTGGCAATGTATAATAATGAAACATCGTGTCTTAGTGGTTAACTACCACACATAATTGTGAACCAAGATATAATCTTGTTCTTACATAATTTAATATTTACTCATGAGATTCATCACATTACCCAATTCATTGAAGCGCTATATAATTCCGGGCACACCCGTCACATTTAAACCTTCATATTGCGCAATATAATTCTGGGTGCACCCGTCACATCATAACATTATCATTTATCGTGATTTCCACAATGAACATATAAAATAAATTAACATAATTAACCCATGAAAAGGAATGGGGTTAGTCTCATAATAACACATTCATAAGCTTTGGGTTCCCAAAAGAAAGAGGAAAAAACATACATGTTACAAGAACTGTTCACTTTGAGTGATAAGTAAAAGCGGTGTTCTTAAAAGAAGAGTTCTTATGGATAGGAATTTGATGGACATAAAAACCAGTGACAAACATGTATATCCCATAAAATTAAAGGAAATTATGAACAAATGATCTTTGAATAGTAACCATATCAAAAATGGAGTGAATGTGGGAGAACCCGAAGGAAGAAAATTGGGTTCGAGATTTCCCCTTACCTTTTACCTGAATGATTCCTTCTATTTAATGTCCTGTATAATGACATTATATTCATTAATTAGAAATCTAGAACCATTTTTACATTAAAAGGGTTCAATCTGGTTTCATTATGTCATACTATCTTCGTTTGGATGATATATAGAGATTTAAAAACATTGTTCGGGGATGTTCGTTTTTATGGTTTTTCTTGGGTGGTTCACTTGTATTCTTAAATTGAAGTTTGGATAGAACATGAGTAAATAACCAGAAATGATATTACATGTCATTAATTATATTAAAGAAGTTTTAATTATCTTATTATGTTTTATATTAGATCCACGTGGATGAATCATTAGATAAGTATTAAGTGATGGTTATTTGGGTCAATTTGGGCGGTTTTTGGATCACAACAAACATGTTTTAACTTATCAATTAGTAATATGTCCATAGGTTATTTACATGAAATTAAATGGAACATAATACATATAAAATATTCTGGATCAACTATATAAATGGTATCATGACAATATATTATGGTATAAATGGAAGAATAAGGCATGTTGTTCAAGAAGGTGATACATTAACACCTCACGAACAACATTCTCTTTTAAAAAATAAAATGAAGAGGGAAAGGGGTTTAGATGATATAATATCCAATTAGAATAATACAATTACATTTTATTTTTAATACTAAAGTTACAACAAAATTTGGATGAATATTGGTGGGGAGAGATCAAGAAATGAACATGAACATGAAAGGGAATTAAAGGATAAGAGGGAGGGAAATTACCTCTTGAATCCTTCACTTGAGAACCTCCTTAAGGGCCTATGCTTGGTCTTTTGATGAGACCAGAAGCTCATGGACATGGGTGATGGACTAGGGGATATTATTGGTCAAATCCTATAGAATTATTTATGCTTTAGTGGTGTGTCTTGGCGAGAGGAGTGGGGGGGGCTTATTTATACATGAGGAGGGATGTGTTTTTAGTATAAAATATTAAATAAAATAATATATCAAAATTTAGACTTGTAAAAGTAGTTTTTTGAAATCTAAATCATATATTAATATAATATAATAAGGTTTAGGCTTTTATTATTCTTTATAATTCGAATTAATTAATTTATTAAAAGGAAAGTGAACGAAAGAGAAAAAGACACATTAAGAAATCATCTTTTGACTTTAGGCTTTGAAAAGTTCTTTTTGGTTTTGAGAATTGTATTTATTTTATTTTAAGAAAAAATTTATGAAATTTAATATAATTGGGCCGAAACTAATGTTCTATTATGTTTATGTCATCATTACATCATTAATGATGCAATTTAGTATAAAACGATTATGCGAAAAACTGTATTTTTTTACTATTCACCTGAAATTTGAAGTATTTTAGAAAAAACCCAAAAAATTACCCCCATAATTTTTTGATGTGTAGAATCCAAAAATAAAGTCCATTTTTCAAAAATAATTTTCTATATATTATTTATTTAATATTTAATTAAAATCATAATTTACATAAAAACAGTTTTTAATATTAAAACTGATTTTATAGTGCTTCCAAAAATTATGTAGGGTATTATAAAATTACCTAAAAACTAAAAGACATTAATTAAATAATTTATGAATACATTATATGGAAATAAATATTATTTTAAATTAATTAATTAATTATAATTAATTATTTAGGACTTATAAAATACCAAAACGATTACTAAGGTCAAATTGTCACCTTCTAAGATGTCAAAATTTTATTTAATTATTCATAGGTAATGTTACTCTTATGTTGGATGATTAACTATTCATAAGGGTCATATTACTTTTCATATGATATGTTAATATTACTAAGGGTAGTTCACTATTCACCAAAAATTATTTTGTTTCATTAGACTCCAAAAATCATCTTGAACACAACTGTGTATGTCACATTTTCATAATTCCTAACACAAAGGTGACGAAATTTTATTTAGTGGTCACTTATCACTTAGTAGTTCATTATGTTGTGATTTCATGTTAATTTATGACATATTTATAAGAAGATAATTTCCAATTAAAAACATTGGGTCGTTACATATAAGGTACTTCCTAATATTAGCAAAGTTAATATGATGTTGCATTTGTGTGGGCCTATTCAATTTTTTACAGTTTTTTGTCCCAAAAAATGGTATTTTGTGAGTACCCGAACCTTTTTTCTACTCCATCAACAATATTCTAGATATAAATCATGAATATTGAAGGAATTATCCAATTCAGTTGGGCTTATTGGAATTATAGGAGAAGGTTGTGTTGGAGGTAGACCTCATATTTCACCCATTACCCTGGCCAACGGGAGTGGTGAACAATGACATAATAGAGACCGTAGAGAATGGATTGTACCTCTTAGCCTTTCCATGTGGGGTACTAGTTGAAAGAGTAAATTGTGACCTGATTTTTGAGGCATGCTATAAATAACCATTAGTTTGGAAATTGTTGTTCCTATATATATTGACTCTTAATGTATACTCATAGATGTGTCATGAATATATCCCTTTTGGGATGCGGAAAATTAAGAGCATGTTCACATGAAATAATTGAGTGATACCCAATGTGCTTCCACCATCGATGTTTATATATGGGATTATTTATGTTAATTAATATAGATGGAAGTTTTCATATTTTGGAATTTTGATGAGGTAGTAGACCAACAAAGCCAATTACGGGGTGGTATGTCAACCATGGAATTGAGGATGAATAGTGGTTAGAGGAAACCATGGATGAATTGATGATATGTGGAGAAAGACCACAGTAATGGGTCCATTAGTTAGTGGACCAATACAGGCAAGTTTGGAAGGGAGAAGAGAATTATTACCAAGACCAACATCATTAAGAAGGAGATATCATAAGGAAGGGGATTAATCTAGGGAATTAACTATGACGTTTTTTCAAGAATTTAAGAAGTATTAATGCCATGTGGAAATACCAAATGATGACATCATTCATCAGGGTTGCGAAAATTGTGATTCTTACATGATGTTCACTAATTCTTTAAAAATATTACAGTATCTCAACAGTTAGAGGACACATGTTTCCATAATTTTTCATTCCAACACATTTTTCCATCATTATTGGGATGAGGGGGTGATATGTGGTGGAGTTGGTAGACATGTTTTTTACCATTTCACTACATGTATTATGACTTACTGATTGACGGAATTGTGAGATAAGACCCCTCCCCTGCAACTATCAACAACTATTCTGGTGGTGCATGATATTTTTTCTAATGTATCAGATTAATATGGAAAATATGATTCTTTTCAAGGATCTCATATGATTAGATGTTTTGTTGTTTATCTGTAAAATATCATGTTCTTATACACATTGGATATACCATGATCATTAGAATTTTTTTCTAACCCTTTTTTCTACATGTACTAGAATCAGACACTTGGGAC
This sequence comes from Viscum album, assembly GCA_963277665.1. NCBI lineage: Eukaryota > Viridiplantae > Streptophyta > Magnoliopsida > Santalales > Viscaceae > Viscum > Viscum album. The sequence goes on from OY728146.1 coordinate 555,694,999, forward strand.
TGGATGTTTTAGATGGACAAAAAAATGTGAGAGTGGACATCAACCAATGGAGTGTATTATTTGGGTTCTCGTATAAATATTCTAGTTTTAGGATATCAACCATCAGTGTCTAAAACAAGGAAATTGTCTACAATGGAACTCTACATTGGGGGGTACCTTTAAAAATTTAGGAACTTCTTAGAAGAGTAAACAATTCATGTGATTTCATTCAACAATTATGTGTCTGACTCTTAGTATTGCTTCCTGTTATTGAATGATATACTTTATAATGGATGTTTTAATGATGACCATGATTCAACCACTAGATTCAACACTCTCATTAGCTGTTCCTGAGGTTCATGTGGTGAGAGAAAGGTTATTCCCACTTTGTAAAAATGGATGGAGAGGTTTTGTTGGGCATGGAATCTATAAATAATCAATTGGAGGGGACGGTTAAGTCCACACCATTGACGAAGGGGGTTGATAGTGGGCCCATAATATGGTTGGTTAAAAGTGATATAATCATTGAGGTGATAGTGGAGGATCCACCAGAGGAAGCTATTAGAACCAAATCTCTTATGGGGGATGTGGTGATTGAATTTGTGACTTGGAAAAATGTGGAGGCTACATTTGTTGTGCATACACTGGAATTTCTACCCAAGTATTTTTTAGGAGTAGATGTACTATTTTCACCACTATAAAGATTATCCTAGGAAACTGGGGTGATGTAATCCACCTTTGTGACACCTTATGTTGTATATGGGGACACTTTCACATGTGGAGAGGCTTATGTTGTGTTGCATTCAATGATAGTTCTCAAACTACATAACCATGAGGACCTACACCTCGTTGATTTGGCCAAAACTATACCTATGGTCTTTTTTATATATAATCCTACACCAATGAATTATTTTGATGATTATGGTCCATATATTTATTGAGGATAACCAGGTATTCTATCACAAGTCATGGATGTATGGGAGGAACCTTATCAATAATCTATGGAATGATAATCAATAGAACTCTTTATACACAGGCCTGAGACATCCTCATCGACTAGGAACATGAGGAATTACGGAATCTTGATGTATCTTGCATGAAGAAAAAGATGAGGGATCCCAAAAACATTATAATTTTGAAGAATAAATTTATTATCTATAGAGGATGGTAGAGTAGTAGAAGACATCCAATGCACCTCAATATGATACCAGTAGCAGTCTATTGGATCAAACAGAAGTTTTTGAGGGCAATGAGGTTGATAAAAAGATTAAAGATTACGATTATCTGTTTGAAAAGCATCAACGATAGATTAGGGTCGATGATAAACACTCCAAGAATGATTAGAAGACATAATTCCTTACGGTGCATGATCGAATTATAGAGGAAAACAAGAAAATGATTTCTGAGAGCAAGTGTTCAATCACGAGATAGACCTATAATGTAGAAATTTTGAAAATTAGAGGATATAATTTGTGGATAATAGTTAGAATCATCTATTGTGTTGATTATCATTCTCAATCATATTTCTATGGTTTATTGTCTTACATTGATCGTATTTATAATACAATAAACAACCAATCCCTAAGCTCATGTGGGTCATTCCAACTATGAGAAAAAAGGGAATAAAATATGAAATCTCTTCATATGAAAGTGATATGAATTAATCATGCACTATGGGTTTGTTATTTTTTGGATCCAATGGGTGTTTATAGGTTGGGAGAGGTTTTTGATAGAGAAAAATGCTCTCAAAAAAGATGAATTTCTTTCCCAATATATGCTAATGAACAAATGGTGTAACACTATGGGAGTTGAATTCAACCCAAATAAGTGGAATAGAGAGGGTTGAATCATTATTTCATAAATTTGGATCACAAGGAAAAAGACATCTTGATATAGGATAACTTTTGACCACATTTGAAACATAGAATCTATATCAATACCCTAGTGAATTGGGGAGAAAACATTTATGGTTGATCACCGACCATGTTGGAAACATGTATCCAATCTCAAGATATTGTCAAAATTATACCATGGATGTGTCCTAGGATGGAAGGTGATCATTGTCCATACACCATTCCATTAGGGGGTCCCGTCAGGTTTTTAGGAGGATAACAATCCAAATAAGGTGCATAAAAATTGTGGAAACGGATTGATGGAATGTTATAATAGATTCCAACACCCTATTAATTAAGCATTCATGGATTATAGTTCATTGGTAGTGGTGCATCATTCTAAATAATATTAAATCACTTATCTTAGGAGATATTCATATTATATGATGATTGATAGATTAAACATTTAATGATATGGTAGATAACTAGAAACAGATATGAGGACCTCTATGGTGATGGCATGGAATGACGTGAAAATTTATGTCACATATCGAGGACGACAGATGCACAGATGAATAAGAAATTTTTTAGATTCTATATATTTTAATTTGACACCATGTGAATAGGATGAATCTCATAGTGTAACGTCATGTGATCAGGATGTTTCACATTGTTTAAAGTCATAAGGCCTAAACAATAGAAAATAGTTTAAAGGAATGATTCACAAGAAATTATTATTAGTTAATGGTAAAAATTCTAAGAACATAGTGATGTTTCTCCAAATAGATATATGTGTTATGGTGAGTTGATAAACCCAATGTGAATGAGGATGAAAGTGGTTCAATGCTATAACACATATTCCAATTTGGATTCACAAACATTTTAGATTCATGATTCATTGGCATTAAACATGGTGAGGTAGAGGACTGACATCATCTAGTTGATTCTCTCTAATAGAATTGTATTGAATCTTATCAAACAAATATATGATTCATCCCACATTTATATAGGGTATGAATATAGTTTAACACCATGTTTTATATATTTTCATACATCATATCATGTTATGAGGGCATCCAAGCCTTCTTAAAGGACACAATAATCGAATGGGGCCGATACATGGAAGGAATACTAATGATAGAAATCAAAGAGATCACTATGTACCCCATGAGGATGGTAATCGTGTAATTATTTGTTATGGGAGATAGAACACATAGATTGAGGTCATATGGTCTTTACCAATGAGGCATACCGTTTTTACCATGGGGCATCATAGGTTTAGGTAATGGGGAAACATTTGTTAACCATCCCATACATATCATATGAGGAATCAGAATTTAAAACTAAGTAATAATTATCTATTAGTTAAGAGTTATCCTAAACATGTCTAGGTTATAAAATTATTTTAACAACATGTACTAAGGACCATGAGGGTAAGGGTTCCAAAAGTGATGTGCATGGAGTGACAAATAAAACCTAACATGAATGAGGAGAAAGAGGATTTTTCAGACAGTAAACCCACAGGTAATATTATAACATAGTTTCTAATAATGATATAGGGAAATCAACTCCATGATTATGATCATTGAGATCAGATAATGGGGCTATTTGAACAAATATATATAGCATGGTGGATTTAAAAACTTGGTGTGAATGATTCCAGGGAATCCAAACACCAGCCCCTATACTCTATAGAGGATCTAAATAGAGTTTAAATTCACAATGATTGTATTGAGACTATCTTTTTACATTTATGATTTATGGACTAAAAATTTGTTTTCTAAATTCATGTGAGGCATTAATGAGGTAAACCCCAATGTGAATGAGATAATGATTCCCAGCACCACACAAGACTAGGGTAAAAATGGGGAATAATATAAACGTTATAATACATGGACCAAAAAATGTTAGAAAATTGTTGAATGTCAAGTTTCTTGGACTGTCGTTGGCCCTATGGGCACCCATGAGGTACATGGGGAGTGAATACCTGATGAGAATGGATCTAAAATATATGATGCACCAAAAACATGTCCAGAACAATAAAATATTTTATTAATTTTATATTTTTCATGATGAATAAATGTATAAATTCTAAACATTTTCCACGAGGATGTGAATGAATCCACACATAGTTATAGTACATCATTCTGTAGGAATCAGACACCAATAGGGGTGATCCATAATTTAAATGGATTCTCAGTCCTCCCATGGTTATCATGAGGAATACTAATTTATGATAAAGGAGTTAAAATTTTTAATAAGCCCATGCATATTGTATATTGCATAATAATTAAAAAAGTGTAAAAATCATCTATTATTAAGAAAAATCCATATTTTTAACATGGAAGAATCGATGTTTGATGTCCTATATAATGGACTTCATGATGTTCAGTTAAAATTAATACCAATTGGACTATAGTGGATACAAATTGATTAATTTCATAATTGTGGGACCAACCATAAGCTATTTAAGGTCGTGTTTCCTAGACCATAGGATGACTTTTAGATTAAGGTCCTGATTCTGAAACCAAAATCATAGATTAATGTATTCTTACTGGGATATAGGATACTAGTTTAAGGTCCTAGAGTTTTGACAGATGATAGGGGGCTTCTCAATAGGGTATGTTTTGCACGATTAAGTGATATAACTGATTTTAATATGGGACTATGTGGCTCAACACCAAACTACATATTCCATAAATGAATGGAATACAATTTATATTAAAAATTCAAGGACTATAGTGTCTCATTTTATAGTCATCGATATCAGAACAATCTGAGTGGAGAGTTCCTAGAGAATTTTTGTCTAGTGTGGTGACATAGAAACCCTTATGTGAATGCAAACCAAGGAGGCCTAAAACCACACAACTGAGTCTAGAAATAACCCTACATGTCGTTTAGAGTTGTGATGGTCGAACGTGCTGTAGTCATTTTGTGGTCTTGTTTCCCAATTCATATGTCCTTATTTTATGTTCAACTATTTTAGACCAATCACCCATTTTATCGTCTCATGCTTAGGACATAGACACCGAGTATATGTTCATAGATTTTGGACCAATGAGAAGATAATCTCAACCAAAAGGTATATGTGGGGCATGATAGGAATAAACCAATGTGAATGAGGACTATTGATGCATGTCCCACATGACACATCATTGGGGAGACTCTCACAATGTTTATATACATGTAGCATGGTATTTGATACTCAGTTTATGGTCATGGAGTTTGGACAAAAAATTGGAATTGTTTCAATAAAACACACATCGGGTGGAAGAGTAAAAACATGATTTGAATGAGGGACTGGGATGCCTATGACCACACAATTGATCCTACAGAAAACATGAATTTGTATTAATTTTTAGATTCTTGGACTGGAATTCGTAGTTTAATATCACAGAGTAAGGACCCTTTTAAAAATTGAATATAGTCATGTTCATATAACATGGAATCTAAGTTTATGGTCATATAGTTTTGACCTTATTCTCAGTTTTACATCTCGATGTGGGGAAGTGGATACACATTTTAACATTATATGGTTAATATGATAGTAGTTATGAGGTTTAAGATCACACAATTGGGTTGTGTGGTTTCTTCATGAAATATACTCATTGAGAAAAATGGAATTTTCTAGAGTAATGTGCTCATTGTCTATAGTGATAAAGGAGTATTCTATATTTTAATGGACCTTAGGAATGCTATAAAATGATTTCTACTTTTTATCCAAAATTCATGACTTAGTAATGGGTATCATCAATGTTGTGAGATCCTTTACCGTGTCACCCTAGAAGAAGGATCAAATGTGAACCATCTTGTTAAACTACCTCACTATCATGTTTATGTGCCCCTGCAATTTGTGAAAGGAATGGTGAAAGTTATATTTTAGGGATAACAACATTTCTATATGGAATTATACCATTTTTGGCCTCTAATGTACATATAATATAATTCAAAGTGAGAGTAGAATATTCTCAATTGAAAAGATTTCCTATGTTCCAAACACCAAGAAATATGGTGTCACCCGGTTGAAATTTCAAGACATCATATGACAGGCCAAGAAGCTAATGAGGAGTTTTTATGTCCTAAGTTTATTATTTAACAAACTATTTTCAGATTAATGTCAGAGTGTATCTCATAAAATTCCTCAATAAATTAATTTACCTACACAAGATAGCAAGAAGTATGATTGGACCAGATCCCACACATACTGTAAATGTTCCATAGCTCAAAAACCATGAATTTTGAACAAATATTAATGATAATGCCTTGAGGAACTCTGAACAAATGGATGATGTGGGGGATTATGACTAGAATCCTGGATCAATCCATAACTTCATTATGGGGAATAACATTTTCTAGTAGGAGAAGAAAACCATCACAATTATAATGAACCTACATTGGAGAGATATGTATAGTCGATAGGGCCCCAAAATATCATGTCCCTTACATGAAAAGTTCCAAAAATTATTTTTTGTGTTGAGGGTATCTAATGGTCAATGAAAAAAAGTTAGCATGGATATGAAATTCATGAAACCATTGGGTATACAAGATGCAATCATCGGCAATGGTGTTCGATAACAAGTTAATCCTATGAATCTGCACAGAGGGATTTAACTCTACTCAATGGTAACCATGATACCTAACATGATAAATTGATATGACCTAGGGAATATCTTCTCTTTGGTTCCAACAAATTATATTTCCATAAAAATCGAAATTTTTTGGGAGTTTATTTATGTTTAGTTCCACTCTGGAGGGTGAACTACATTGCATGCCGAAGGATTCCATCATGTTGGACCCAATATTTATTTAGCACACATCATTTGAGGTATTTTAGAAAAATAATTTTACAATTGGATGTAGAATCCATTATAGGGAGACTCGTAGGTTTTAACATTAATGAATAAATGTTCTGTTGGTTCACCAGTCGATAGACATAATTATATAGAGTGATGGGAGAAATGACTCTTTGATGTGACACATGAATGAAAAGGTCATCCTAGTCATGCATTGGAAGAGGCATATCTATGTTGTCTAGGGATTCGTCATTACCATTATTTCACTGGGGAACATGAGCCACCACTGAATGAAAAGGGAATTGGGACAACATCTGGAATGTATGATCCAACATGGGAATGAGCTTTTTCTTCATAATAACATAATCACCATTAATATGTTTGATGACTAGTTTATGTATCCCTTCACATAAGATAGGGGGACATAATACTCTATGTCCATATCGAGATCAGTTATGATATTTTGATACTCTTCCGCACTGTTGGTGCATCCTTTTGATAGCAGGAAAAAATATGCAATGATAGTTAGTGCGAGAGTAATGATGATTATTCACACACCTAATCTATTGGGCATAGTATTGTTGAGCCTCCATCTAGTTGGACTCAGGGAGGAAACATTGAAATGAATTTACTATTATGGAATAGCCTAGCGCACTAATAGTATTCACTCATATAGGAAATAAGCAGCCAAAGGGAATTCTTCATGATCTGTATGGTCATCTAGAAAGTCATCCAAATCATGACCCTTGAAGACTTTCTATAGCATGAACCTCATGTCGAACTTCTAAAGGATCAGTTCCCATCATGAAAGTAGTCCTATCCAGATTATTATACTTTTCATATACATCAACTAGTCTACATGGGAAACAAGATATATTTCAATATTATGTATGTAATTTTGTAACATTTTAACTGAAAAACATACAAGAAGATAACTATTATCAAAAGAAGAATATATGGCATCCATTTTGAGGATCAAGAAAATGAGTTAGTGTAAATGGTTTTCTCTGACCTCATTGTACTTCTGGGAATGAAGGGTATTGAGGGACCATTCTAGGGTAGTCACGTAAAGGAACAAAGTCTTACATGAGAAGTGTGGCATCAGAACAAAAGGTTGTAGAAGATACTGCTTGATTTCAGTCAAATAAATCATGAAATCTTCTACCCACACCTATGAGGAACCATCATTCATGATCATGGAAATGGTCTTACACTATCTAAATAGTGCAATGTCCTAGTCCCGAATTCCAATCTATGGTTCCCCGATCATGGTTGTCTGCATGGCCTAAAAGTCATCTCCACAAATTATAGTGGTTGTCAACTAGTAGTGAGGGCCTACCTGAGTTAGTGGAGATACAATCACTCAATTACCATATTAACACAATTGATTTCAAATATATAATAAATGGAGAAAGTGAAATAAATAATAGTCAACCAAATGTAAGACAATATAGGGATACATAACAATAACCAAAAGCAACTCATGTACAAAATGATGCAGATGATAAAAGTATCTAGAAAGATGAAAGAACGTCACATGGATATATAATAAAATACAAGTATCATAAAAGAACAAAATACAAAAAACAATTCACAACATTTCAAGCCTTAGCTTGCTTTTATGCTCCATTACTCCCAATCCATAGTCAACAACCTATTCTAGGGTGCTTTCCCCTATCATCACTTGTGACAATATAATAAATTTAGGTCCCCAAGGAGGCCCAAATATGGTGTGAGATAAACATCCTAGTAGGAAACCAACCTGTAATATAAAGTTCTAATAGTAATATACATGTTCAAAAAGATTAAATAAAATAGCAAGGAAAGTACATATTCACATGGCATAAGTCAACTATAATAAAGAAACCAAACACACTTCATGGTTTCCTACAAAAGTTTCATTTCCTAAAAAATAATCTATAAGAAAACGTAATCAAGTCATATGGACACCACGTATATCCATCTGTGTCATGTAACTGACAACCACACTGTATAAACAAGTCATGAAAATCACATGGACACACTATATTGTGAAATTTATAATCCTACGACCACCCCATATTGTGAATGTAGATTCCCATGGCCACACTGTATAATGAAATGTAGAACCCAAGGGCCAATCTATTCTAAACCATTATGAAATTTAAAGGATTAATCTAACAAGGAATGCATAAGAACACACCCCTATGGTGGTTTAAATAGGTAAAAATAAGAAATTTCTTGATATCTCATCCCATGGTTGACCATGAGGAGAAAATTGGTATCCCACACACCTAAATGGAACCTCCAGGTATACTCACTAGGTCTGAATACATCTATTAAAAGCAACATGATAAAAAATGAGGCCTCGCTGGAATGTCGGATGGATGAAGAAAAGGCCGAATGACAAGAAAAACATTAAAATCCAAAAAATACTATAGACCAGCTTCCTCCCCTCAATATGAGAGAGCTCTTCTTGTAAAATTCTATAATTCATCATGGTTTCAAAAAAATATGAAAAATGGATGAAGATAATGAAATTAGGGAATATGAGCATAAATTAAAAAAGTACAACCATTATACCGAAGAATCCAGAACTAATAAATAGGAATCAAGTACTAATGGATGTAGTTTCAACGAGACAATCCATGATCAAATTGGTGTCTATATGACTTATAAATATGAAAAACTCTTTTAGAGGGGTTCAACTTCAAAAAACGTTGAAAAAAAAAATCTGTGTAAGGAAATGAGGCTACTTCATATTTTAAAAATCCCCGAGCGGGATAGTGCATGATGTGTAGCAAATGTACTGAACATGTACTACCCTTGTTATTTCTGAACCCGAATGGCTACACATGATTTACTGGAAGTACATGACATGTACCATTCCTGTAGAAATCCTTATCCATTCCACCCTATTTCTACCCTTTTTCCTAATAATTACCAAACCATCCCCTGACATGGATTTGGGTATAAGAAAAAAAGAAAATTTAACAACATGTGACACAGAAGGAAAGATTTGAACCTCAATAATAACCTAATTTCTTACAATCTTACCCCCTTATATAAATTCATTTGTGAATTTCCCTCCGAACGGTGGTTAAGATTATTCTGAAATCAATCTTTCCACTGAGGACATATTTCTCCCTCCCACTACCAAGTATCATCTTATAAACGATCGTGTTGACATATCACCCATACCAGATGGACTTACTAGAATTATATAACATTCATGATATTATCAATTATATGAATCAGATTAACCTAAAAGGACATGTTAACATGCCACTCAACCACCATAGGTCAAAAATTGTGAAATGGTTCTAAGTGATAGTGGCACAACTGAGAAACATGAAAGACATTGTGCATGGATTGGTAACTATGAGGTTACTAAAACAGATAGGCAACAAACTAAACACTCTCATGTGTCATGAATGGACCAAAATATATCAGTGCAAGAAAACCTTATCCCATGGTAAATATGTTTTCCAACATGAGTAAAACACACAAGAAACCTCGATCTCTGAAATAAAATTCTAGAGGTTGTCTGTGGTGATAGACAAATGATTTTGATGAGAATGTGAAGTATCCATATGCTTCTGTATCAATTGGACATACTCAGATGTCACCTTTATCAGACATAGTCCCAGTAATGTGGCCTCTCCTACCAATTTCTAGAACATGGGTGATCAGAATGGTATACCATGTAATGCCTCAAAATGATCCATTTATATCATTACCTGGTAACTGTTATTGGAGGTGAAATATACCATGGGAATTTGAATCACCCAAGAGCCCCTAAAATCAAGGATGTATACTTGCAATATGTCCCCTATAACAGGTATAGTATGCTCTAACTAGACATTAGTCTGAGGGTGGTATGTTGTTCTCATAAGCATCTATGTACCCAAGGCCCTCTAAAAACTCTTCCAAAAATTTTACGTAAATCAGGCATCACTATCTGAAATGATATTTTGTGGGATTCCATGATGTCATACATCCTATCAGATAAACATCCTTCGGAACTCATCCACACTAAAGGACTCCTTGATCCGAATGAAATGAGTGACCTCAGTAATCCTGTCCACAATAACCCAAATAGAATCATTACATTGAGGTGACCACGATAAATTAGTAACAAAATCCATCTCGAAATCATCTCATTTACACATTGGAATAGATAGATTTTATAAAGGCCTAATGGGTCTCTGATGTTATGACTTCACCTACTGATTGGTGGAACACCTTGTAACAAAACCATCCACCTCATTCTTCATTTTTGGATAAGAGTACTGACATTACAAGTCACAGTAGATATTGGTAACCACTAGATTCAGTGACCGAGAAGAATATTGAAACAGTCACATCATCTCCTCCAGTATATCCCATGAAACTGAACCAAATCCATGGATATACGAGATATCATCATCTCCTTCCTTCCAACCTGGATGATGATCCTCATCTTCCTCACACTCCTATAGAACTAGGACTTCAAAATATGATAGTTTTTCATCATAACTCTATATAACTGGGTATATGTCACAGCTAAGGATGATAGTTAAATCTATCCAGCACTTTCATGCACCTCCATAAGCATCTTAGCGATCTGTTTCTTTTACTACTAATCATAATGGGTATGTTTTACTTCTTGTATATAAGTCATTTTATATTGTGGATCAACCACAACATTTCCATTACCTAGTATGTAAGAACCCATGATGTCAAAGGATTATAGCTACTCCACCAATCTCAACTACCTCATATTCAAATAAAACTGTGTAAAGATATTCATGAGGATTTTGTATTTTATCTACAAAAAAAATTCTCTCCAAGTAAATATTTCGTCCAACAGCATAAATCATGAACAACACAATAAAGATAGATATCATGTATAGGGTATTTTCTCTCATGAGGCCTAACCAGTCTGGACCTATATGCCATGACTCGATATCCCTGCATCATCAGTACCCCCATCCCAATAACGGAATCGTAAAATTACACAATATAGCTCTCTCCCTAATCTAGATGTATCAGGACTGGTGCTAATTTCTTCCTCCATTTCATCTCCTAAATGATTGTTTTACTATATTTTCATAAACAAAATGCTACCACCTTCTTAGTCAAGCTCATCAATAGTGCTTTTAATCATGATATGTCATGTATACAACTGATGTATTAACCATATAGCTCCTATAAACTACAAATGACCCAAAAGTTCTTTGGTTTCCCATAATAAACTACTAAAATCAGCTTATTTTGGTCCATTAACACTCCTATCTCTATGATGATGTGTCCCATGAAGGGAATCAGATCCATATGGTAGTGGAACATTGCAAGATTAGCATATCACTAATGCTATCTCAATGAATTAAATATGATATCTAGATGGCTGTCATGGTCATGTCCATTATTATAATACACCAATATATCATCCATAAAAAACCACCACAATATAAAATAAGTAAAGATATAACACTTGGTTCATCAGCACTTTGAAAATAGCTGGAACGTTCGTGAGACCAAATAGAAAAACCATATAATCATATAACCCAAAAATATAGGAAAATCTATATGAGATATGTCTATAATTAAAATAGGCACCTAGTGATATTCATAATTCAAGTCAAGTTTTGAGAACAACTAATCTCCTCGATACTAATTGAACAGATCATCTATCCATGGAAAGGGATATCAGTTTATAACCATCAGCAAGTTCAGTTTATAGTAAACCATGAATAGCCTATGAGTATCATCCTCCTTTTTCAAAAAAGGTCTAGTGAACCAAATGGTGATGTATTGGGTTTGATAATCCCCTTTGACTCCAAATCCTCTAGATGCCTCTTTGTACTATACAACTCTGTCATAGCCATCTAGTATGGAGGAATGGTCACCAGTGCAGATTTTGATGATAGGTAGATAGAGATCTCCACCTCTATTCTACTAGCTAACCAATAAATGACATCATGAAAGACATCCATGAAGCACTCAACAATTGGATAGAAGTCATCCTAACTCTATTCCATGACATCTAGATATAAACTAGAAATATGGTATGTAATCTAACCCATCAAACAATGCTCAGGTCCATATCTTCTATCCTCGACAACTAATTCACCCTTTTGAATAAACAACTCACTATATAGTGATGTGAAAGTCACCCTCTATTGATATTAGTCAAGGTATTCTCAATAAGCTACTAGACATTCATTTCAATGATTTATGTCAAACCCTATCATCTCTAGTACACAAAGATCCTACATGAAGTGACACCCTCTGACCTCAAGAGGAAACTCCACACATAGGAACATCTCACCTATTCCAACTCCAAATAGTGTATCTAGTGTAAAAAGTCCCTCATAAAGGGAAACCATGGGGCCAATATTCATAACCAACCATAAAGATATAAAAATATGTGATGCACTTATTTCAAAAAGAGTAGTTTAAATAGTAAAAGCTACTAATATTTCACATCCCACTATAGAAAATCGTGGAACATTCTCTTTTCAGGTCCGTTGAACTACATATGTTTGGCCAGTAATGTGGCTGTGTGACCTTATATGGTTACTTTGAGATGATACACCATGTTGTCTTTGAGAACTCGGGGTCTGGTTGCCACATCCATGACCACCACTACCCCGGCCGAACTGGCCCACACTTCTCCTACTCCTAGCCGGACCTGGAGATAAAGAACCTAATTCTCAACAAGAAGTTGGATATAACAACCTACCACTTGAAACTACATGGATGGTCCTTCAAAACAACTTTATCACCCCATCATGTCACATGCTAAGCACTCAACTGGGTTGTAGTTGCACGATTTTTTACGTGGCCTTGCCTGTTACACTTTTACAAATACACCATGTTTCTAGATCCCAACTCATGACTATCACTAAACTCACAAGAAGACCCAAGTCTACACTACCTTCAATAAAATGTGGATCCATTTGGGAAATAAACAATAATCTCATGTTCTATACCCCCAACATCCCTTAGGTCTGTCTCTATGATAAACGCCTGATTCAAAATCTCAATTATAGAAGCAAACCTAAACATGTTGACCTAATATTTGATGACATGTCTATGACCCTCCTCAAAGAATATCTCCCTCAACAACTCATCAATAAGATATGTTGGTGAATAATAATTCAACTCTGTAATGCTTCCCATGTATTCCATAACCATCATTTCACCCTACTCCAGAATCATGAACTCACTTTCTTTATCATGTCACATTTTCATGTGGTAAAATTAATCAAATAGGTGGGTTTGGAATTCATCCCAACCCATATTTTGAAAAGCATCAGTGTGGTTCAAAATGTTGCACTAGCTTTTTTCCACTCCACAAAGAATGTAAGCCATGAACATGACCCTCTACTACGTAGGTGTCTCTAGATGTTTAAAAATTTCTAATTTCATATCAAGTCAAATATTTATAGCATGGGGTCCTCCATCCCTCAAAAACATAGCTATATTATTCTACATGAACACCCTTGTTAGCTCATCTGTAGTCAAGGTTTTTTGTGGTGCTCCTTGGAATGTATTCATAAAACAAAATAAACCCTCACTGAACATTGCCTCAACTCCTTTGTCTAGAACAATGTCTTTTTCCGTAGTTGGAAATAAATGAGGATCACCAGGCATCCCCTGGCCCATCATCTCTGATGTGAATTCATCACCTCCATCATGGCATACCACTGGAGGTCATTGTAGTAGCATGTCTCAACAATTCCAAAAACATGACTCCAAAATGAAAAAAATCACACATCACAAATATTATTATTGGTCAAAACCTCCTAGAAACCATGTTAACCCCAAAACCTACACCTATAACTAGAACTATATAAATAACAGTCGTAGAACCACTAGAAACTATTCAATTTTTTCACACAAAAGTTTTTTCTATTTCAAGTCTCCATCATCATTTAAAGATCTATTTTCATTTACAATTAACATTCAGTTATATGGGAAATTAAATCATGGGTTACCAATTCTAAATCAATGAGGGACCAAAACACATCATTAAACCCAAACAAGGCTCTAATTCATACAATAAATATATCAAGTTCATTTACAATTTTAATTCCATTAGTGCATCATTTCCAAATTGATAAGTTCCCATACATCTTATGGATTGAAAGATGAAATCAATCCTTTTTCCAATACACCAAAAAAACACAACATCATGCATAACAATCCCATAAACTATCAAAACAACATGAAATATCTAATTCATCCATGATGGAAGGCTAAAATTCATGGAATATGATTCTATCATGTTTTTATATGATGCATGATATAACACAACTGCATCTAATTGGGTTGAAAATAATATATAACACACATTTTCATCTATAGTAATATAATAAATCATGTGACTCATCCAAATGTGAAATATAATCAACAATAATAGTCAAAATCCCTAAAAATTGAACTCGTTTCATGGAGATTTAGAATTTCACTATACACGAGGTAGCTACTGTCGGGAAAAAAATGTTTCCAAATTCAATTTCCATCCTATACAAGTCTATTGTCACCAAAATATATGGAAAACTAGAAATGAACTATTGTAATACCACATTGTAATGTCTTAGACCGACATTCCATCCAACGGTGCCCCGAGCCTGGTTTTCCACATGGCCGCAAGCACATCTCTCCAAATTCATGTGGTCATACACTAGCATCGAGGGACTATGTGAGTCAATGGGGATATTATTCCCTAATTACATTAGTATCGCAATAGATTTTAAAAATAAAATAAATTGAAAAAGTGAAATAAATTTTTGTCAACTGAATGTAAGACCAGACATGAATACTTATAAATAACTAGAAGCATTTCATAAGAAAATTGATGTAAATTATACAAGTATCAAGAAACCATCTAAAATAGTACATGGAAATAAAATAAAGTAAATGTATCCCAAAATAAAAAATGACCAAAAACTGGTTATAACATCGCATGCAACATCTTAGTCATATGCTCCCATGCTCTGAAGCCACAATCAACTACATGTACCGGCACATTCACCTATCATCACAAGTAACCAAATAATATGTTTGGGTCCCATAGGAGGCCCAAACAGAGTGGGAGATAATCATCTCAATAAGAAACCACCTAGGTCTTTACAATTATAATATAAATATACATGTTCTAGTAATTTTAATGAAAACAATAAATCAGGTGTGTATACCCATGGAAAAATCTAAAGAAATAAGAAAAACCTAACAACCCTCAAGGCTACAAGAAAAAGAGCCATCTCTTAACATTGAACTAATTAGAAAATGTAAACATGTCACATGGATATTCCATACATCCATTTTTATCATGTACACACCAAACACGTTGTATATATATGTTAATTGAATCTTATAGACACAGTGTATTGTGAAAATTATAATTCCATGGTCACACCATATAGTGAAGGTATAATCCCAGGGCCACAATGTATAGTGAATTGGAGACCCAATGGGTTGGATGCAAGGTGTCATGTACTAGGGCATCCATATAATATATCTGTACCACAAATGGCTTGATCCTAGGAGCTCGTACAAGAAATCCACATCATGTCCCATGGGCTTCCTCGAAGAAATTTAATCTAGGAAAATTATATGTCCCAGGATAATAGAAATGGAATGTTGTACATGAGCCCAAGAAATCTAGATCTACAAGGTATCTAGGATAGAGGTATCCTATAGAATAAATACCCAAGGGGAATATCTATGATATGGATTCCACTTCCATGATGTATATTAATTTATAGAATTCCTTGCATCTATCAAACCATTCAAAAAAAGATTTCAATTTAAAAATTCATTCTAAGCAAGTATACCCACTCACATAAACATGAAAAATCCACTGTTATACCCACTCATACAATACATATATCAAATAAAAAAAATATGGGATGACCCTCCAATATAATATATTCAACATGCCTAGATGATTTCGTATAGGTATCACATCCATATCATTCATTTAACAATCTGATATAAATTAAAAAAACATGGAATAACCTGATTGAATAAGGAAGGTGCCAGTATATCTTCTAATAAATCTACTCAAAACCATTAAGCCATATAATGGAATCCTCTAACTAGTGAAGAATAAGCACACACCGTTAGGTGGTTTAAATAGGTATAAACATGGCATTTCCAGAATTCACAATGCATTGGAGACCATGAATCGATTAACATGTTCCAAGAAACCTAAATAGAACCTACAAGAATTCTCATTTGGTTTGAATAAACATACTACAACCAACTCACTCAAAAAACGACACCTCCATATAAATTTTGATGGATGGGGGAAATGCTAAATTCTTTAAAAGCATCCAAAAATATGGAAGAATGTATATACCACCTCCCTGACATCAGTATTAGAGATATCATCTAGTATAATGTCTTGATTCATCAAGACATAGAAAAATTTGATGAATAGATGAAGATAAATAAATTAGGGCATATGATCCTAAATCCAAATTGTGACATTTCATTCCAAGGAATCAAGAATGACTAAAATGGAATGGAGTACATTTCGATGTGGTTTTAAGGAGGAAAATCACACTCAAATCAGTGTCCATACGACTTATAAATCTGAAAAAAAATTATTAGGGTTTGGGCTTCCTCAAATAGAGAAAAAGTGGTTGTGCGTATGAAAATGAGGCAACATCGTCATTTAGAAAAAAAACACATCGGACCAGTACATGACCTGTAGGAAATGTACATGATGTGTGTTTCCCTGTTTTTTTTATTTTTCAACGAGAAAGGGTAGACATCGTGTACCTATCCTACAATTATCCATCAGCCTCTTTCTACCTGTTTTCCCCTTCTTTAAAAAAACCCATCTTCCACATGGTCTGGATTATGTTCTAATATAAAATGAAAATTGAAAACCATTTAATATAATCTAATGGATCCCTACCTAAAAAAAACTCAGGATTTTCAACCATATTTTTCAAAAATTGTTTTATGTTTTCTATGTTTCTGTAAATACTATAGTGCCCTTGGTGGTTTCTCAAAGAAATAATCATGATGATTAACATGATCTTCTCTTGGTAAATCTAAATTCCTTGGTATATGATGAATAATCTCCTAAAATTTCCTAAGGTAACCTCAAATGCACACTTCATGAATTTTAACCTTAAATTCTAGGAGTGTAGTAATCCCAAACAATTCTCTAGATCTCATTGATGATGATAATGTTATCAGTATTTGACCACAAAATCACCCACATAGAATTCCAGTAGTATCTCATGTATTTATTTGAAGATGTTTTTCCTGGCTTGGTGATAAGTGGCAATATATATTTTTAGATAAAAAGGAATGATCTTCATGAAAAATATACATTTTAATGCATTGAAGGAGGTAGAATCCCCATCCTTAGGTTCCATTTAGATATGGTTGTATTCATAATATCTATCTATGATGGAGAGAGCCTAGAACCATTTTATAGAATTGATCAACTACTCTATAATTGGATGAGGAAAACCATTCATTGGGAAATCATGGTTTCGATTTAAAAAATTGATATAGATCCCTATATTTCCATTCCTCCTCCAAAATAGAATGATTATTTCTATACATTTGGTGTAATGAACATATCTGATGAAGTTGGACACTATATTCATTTCAACTTTGGCCTGAACTATTTCACTATAGGAAGGGTCCATATTCTTTCGAGGATATTTAATCAATGGGAACTTAATAGGATACAACTATGGTGGACAATTACCTGAGAGTATAGTCATGTAATCATATCATATCCCTTTGATAATTTGCCACATTTCTTCTTTAGAAATGATAGAGACTAATGCTAATCTTTTGGGGGAATAGGTTCATTATTCATCATTCTCTTCAAATATGCTTTAGTATCATGATTCACATGATTAAACTCGTTGATTATGGTCGAGATCCCCTTTTAGAATACTAGATGAAATTCTATTAAGTCTTATTCATCTTCTTGGGAATGATACTCAGTGTTAAGAGGTTCATCATTCCCAAATGATTTGTGAATATCACTACTTCCTTCTTGGATGGATATAGAATCACTTATGGGGGAGTATTACAAAGCTAAAACAATGGATAATGAGTTTGTTGAACAAATTCCATCTAGAATTTGACCACAAGGTCCATTAATAATGTAAAATAATTATGGCATATTTAGCTTTTGGATTTTCAACCCTACCTTGAGGAATAGTTGAGAGGGTTGTGAAATGGTTACCATATAGTGAACCTCTTGAAAAATCATAAGGGTTGGGTTTTCTAGTATCCCCCGACACTTGAAATTTTAGGTGTACATGTTAATATTACAATATTACTTGTACATAGTGATATAACACCCCCTTTTCACTAAAATTTCAATGAATGTTCCCATGTATATTTTCTGTTTCTACAACCAATGGACCATGATAACAATATAGTCATCTAGGAATTATGATGGTCAATATGCAATGATTTTGAGACAAACTTCATTGGATTTATCACTCATTTCTTCTCTATTTTATAGTATTTATCTAGATTTTGGGCCTTATAGAGTCAAATGGATATGCTTCACCATGGAGTATGACTACTCGATCAGCGAGTATGGAACTACTACATATATATGATTCTATGGTATTCCCATAAAAACATTGTAGGTGGTATCCTGTGGGTATTCCATGAATTGAAAAATTTCTACTAGGCCTCTAAAGATAGTCATTAATACAATCCTTCCACAGGATTTCTATTCGGTCCTATAATAACCCCAAATCATCATTTGATAGGGTCCTAAATCTAAATCAGTGATCACTAGCTTGTGGAGCATCAGGGTTGGGATGATAATGATCTAAGAACCTATTTCCACAGGGTTGCAAAATATTTTCAAGAAATCGATCTTTACAGGGAAGTAAATATAGTGAATGATTCCCCTACATGAATGTGAATTAAACCTCTCTGAATAATGATATCACATCATCAAAATATTTTTTTGTAAAACACCCATCTATAGTAGGCTTCTATGATAGATAATTATTTGTAAAACTAAATGGGGAATTTCAAAGCTTTTAAAAGGGTTTTAATTTTTTCATTTGACAAGTGGAGGGACTTAAGAATCAGCATAATTAAAGGTATGTGGTCGAGGTTCTTTATCACATCGTATATCCATGTTTGATACATGTTTCAGACTATAGGGAGACACACATTGGCTAGATGCATAACAGGTATTTCATTCTATACTATTGAGTTCTGGTTGGTAGTAGATATTTTTTTTTTCTCGTTAGGTAACTCGTCCATAATCACGCTCAGATGACTATCTGCTTGGTGAGACCAATCATTCAAAAAATGTGGCCAATCATGATGTAGATATGGTTGTTCATAAAGTATTGTTTCATTAACATTTTCCCTACCCCAATTTTCATAAGCATTGGGTTGTTGGTTTTCATTGGAAGGGGACATATAAAGAATGTGGATAATAACATCAATATATGCATAAATAAATCGATGTAAAATTCCTTAACATAATATAATAATCCATGTATGGAGAGAGATTTTTGATGAAAATTTCACAAACATTGAAATTCCCAATATTTACTACCCCAATTTCTAGTGAGTTCTATGTCAGATGCCCCGTTTTCATGGTGGGACCTCCAACAAAATGTCTGAATCTATTTTCTTGATAATATTTTGATGAATTGTATTCTAATTTAAAATATTACATTGTAACATACCATGTAATTAATGAATAATAGATATTCTTATCTATTCTAATATATGAATTAAATACTATTTTAGAGGCTTAAAATGAGAATAAATCCAATCTTTAGCATGGAATACACTAATATTTCTAAAAGATTGTTTTATTGCATTTTGATGGAAAACCATTTTAAAACCAAACATTTGAAAATTTTATAATCTCTATTTTTCAAAATAAACATATTAATTATGACTGGGACATTTATATTTACATTGGATAATTTTTTGGTATTTTTCTGACAATGTTCCTTTTTTAATGAATAGTGAAAAATACTGCATTTTACATCAAAACTGTTTTTTCATCTAATTTAATTATATGGTTAGATTATCTGTTTAATTGGTATTAAATTGTAATTAGAATATTTTTTTACAATTTAATCCAATTTTGGTTCATTAGGATTAATTTCACTTTGGAATTGGGCATAAACAAGTGCCAAACGTTTCATAGATATTATTTCAAAAAAACCTGCTATTTGTTTTGACAACGAGAATTATTTTTAAATTAATTATTGCAATTAATATTTTTGAAATTTGGTAAAATGGATTGCATATTTGAAATTAAAATTTCCAAAATATCTAATTAATACTCTTTAGTTTTTGGACATAATGAATATTAGCGACAGTAATTATCATTAATTACCTTGATTAATTAGTAATCGGGTTGTTATGGATATTAATATAATGTCATAATAATAAAAAATACCCCAACATGTGTCATAATTCTACTGGTTGTGTCATGAAAGACAATGGTATGCCTTGTTCCAAACATAGGGACCCCATGGAATCACTTTTGGGTGAATGTGACACGTTATCTTTTTATTTTTAACGAAAGGAGAATATCACTAAATAATGTATCACCTGAGTAAAACTTTTTTAATTTTGTCTACATAAATGATATTTTGGAGTATAAATTGTAATTACAAAAATAAACATATTTCCGACAACATAGTATTTTGTTTATAGTTTTTAGACATTATATAAATTAAATTATTTATGACATCATGATGATGCAGCGATTACCTCATTAATGAACGATATAAATAAAATGAAACGATAATGTAAAATCTACGAGTTAAATATTTCAATGACTTATTGGATGAGTATATTTAGAACCCTTATCTCCTAATCCTCAAAACACATCAATTTGGGACCTTTTATATTAGAAATGTATATGAAAATAAATTATCAATTTATACCATTCCAAGAGTGCCCCTTTTCTCCTCTTATAGAAGGCCCCCACCTCTACATCCATACCCACACTTCTCAAGCCATTGGATCGGCAAAGCTCTGATGATTTTATCTCTCCAAATCCCACTATTCATCCTAGAATCCTTACATTAGAAAGAAAGATCTTCAAGAAACCCTTTTGGTTCAAACCAAGAGGAGTTACCCAATTTTAAGGTAATGTCTTCACTTGTGTTCTTTTGTTTTCTTTTGCTTCTCCAACCCCTTAATATCTTTTAATTCATTTAATTTGTAACAAAAACAATATATTCAATATACTTGTATGTTTTTATAAGAATGAATCGAGCTACACTTACACACACATTTATCTAATGGTTAAAGAGCATATTGTTTCTGTGGATGGCGAATTTCTGCCTCACGAAATGATGATTGTTCAATATTTATTTAACACATTAAAAGGTGGCCATTCAGATGAAACTATATTTATATATTTTATATAATATGTTTATGTTTTCCTTAATCTTCTGTATTTTTCGTTTTTGGCTTACCTTTATGGTTTCAATTATTGGTAAACGCGATATCTTCAGTTTAGGAGGTGCGGACTACCGCCCCTCAAAGTGATTTGATTCGTTAATTCCATATGTGGGACGTATAAAGGTTGTAGTTAATGATATTATATATGACATTATATTGGAATTATTATATACCTTTACATCATTATGAATCCATTCCATAAAATACGAAATAGAAATGAAAGTCACGTTCTTGTGTACGTACGACTTACTGTCTCCATGAACGGTGCATTTCATTTCATACCTCTAAATGTTATGTAATATTATAAATGCATGTATATACTGGATATATATGATATATATGATATCTACATCATGAATATAACTCAGGATATAATGGATACATGAACAAGTTGTAATTATAAGGAGTTTATTTTTGACTCAAGTATCAATGATCGTTAAAATGACCAGTATTAACTTAAATAATTACATAGTGTTAATGACATGGTAATAAGTGATATAAAAGAAATAATGAACGTGAAAAAGGTTCTTAAGAAAGTAGAAATTAACTCATTTTCATTATTCTGGAGATTAAATAACGATCGAGTCAAGATGGATACGAGGTATGGGACTTCGTCTCAATCTCCTTTCATTGAGAAATATTTTGTTTTATACACAAATTTCTTTTATACGGTGTATAAACCCCTTTGAATTTTATGTTTATTCAAATAAAATATATTTTATATAAAGATTTTACTAAAAGACAAAAGGTAATGTTTTTTTTGTCGTACGTATGCGGCGAAAATAACTTCTCTGCCACCGTGACCATTATTTGTGTTTTGGCTTCCTCTATAAGACATAAATTTTTTTAAATGAAAAATAAATACAATTTTTTACTTTTCTTTTATTTTGGTATTTAAAATTGTTTTCATAATGTTTTTATATCAATGTTTTGTATTGATATCTTGTGATTGAAAACTGAAAATGTTATGTTTCCTTTATACATGTTTTATGTGATACGATTATGTTATGGTTCATGGGAATTGTTATGAAGATGGGTGGTTCCGTGATAAAATATGGGCAGGTGAGCTCGATAAAGCTCTCCAATGCATTGGGTAACGTGAAAGGATTAAATGTTATGGTTTCTCCGAAGAGATTTAGGGATTATACTGTGATGGGTATTCCAAACGTAACCATGAGGGTTACTCCCTTCGTAAGAATGTTATGAATGCCTCAAGTTAACTTTATGTATTATGATTTCTATGATTTATTCATGATTTTATGAGGTATGTTAAAATGGATATGTTATATGAGTAACGTATGATTTCATACATCGGATAATGTTTTCATTTCCCACTTTTATATCCCTTGTTGTTCTTTTTATGCTCATCCCATGTTTTTGAAATTATTTTCACAAGTCAAGGGAATGGTACATGATGTGATGATAGTGTCAAGTAAGTGTCAATAAATAATATATGTTTTATTTTAAATTTGTTTCTGATGATGGGGAAAATGATTACTATATTTTATGTAACCAATTTGTTCAAATGTAGAGTGTAATACATTATTTATGATCTAATTCACTAAAACTCTAAACCTGAAAATATTCTCAATGTGTATTCTTGAAATAACTCAAGATTAAGTAATGTTTCAGGTCGGGGCCTTATAGTTTGTATCATAGGTCGGTTTAGATAACTTTAGGAGTTATAATTCTATTAAATGATTATCCAAAAATATTTTTTTATGGTCAAATTGAAATGATAGAGCATTTGAAGATTACCGTGTTGCTTCATCTAAGACATGTTTGTTCAGAATGGTTTTCCGCAGAGGAAATAGGGAAGCAGTGCTAGGAAGGCAAACATAATAAAATAACTTTCCAAATCAGCATTTTGAGATGGTTGGAATTAGAACTGAATAGTTTTTTGCAGTGATGGCACATTTGACACAAGATATAAATGGTGTTGGTATTCATGCACAAGATCATCCAGATCAACTATATAGGAACATGTCAGTGGTAGAACATTTCATGAGAAACATCCCCCATCATTTAGAGGATCATCTAACCATGTGCTCTCTAAATGTTGGATTAAAGCACTGTAGAAGATTTTCGATGTCATGGGGTGTTTAGACAATCAAAAGGTCAGTGTTGCAATTTACGATTTGGAGGGTGAAGCAGATCAGTGGTGGTCTATGGTTAAAAATGTCATGGACGCTGATGAGATTGATGCTCTCGACTGAGATGAATTCAAAGGTATGTTTCTTGAGAAGTATTTTCCTAAGGTTGTTTGACTTAGGATGGAAAAACAATTCTTGAATTGAGGTAAGAGGATGACTCAATGGCTGCTTATGAAGAGACGTTCACTTGATTGGATAGGTATGCTCCAATTTTTATTCGAGACCTTGATAGTAAAATCAATCATTTTTACTCAGGATTAATTCCAAAATATCAAAGGTCATTGGATTCTCATGAATTAAAATTTTATGAAAGGCTTGTTCAATGTGTTGAGAAGGTGGAAATGGAGTTTTCCGATGATCAAGGGTTCTCTAACAACATGCCGAATAAGAGACCGAGTTAGCAGGAAAATGGAAAGAATTCTTCAAAATGGTCCAATGGTAAGAAAACTAAGATTCCAATTTGTGCTAAATGTGGTAAAAGGCATGATGGGGAATGTCTTCGGAATTCTAGAAAGTGTTAATGATGTGGTAATATGGGACATAAGGCTTGGGATTGCACTGAAAAAGATCAGAGTGATGGTAAGACCAAATTTGATTTATAGTTAGAGAAATGATTCAAGTGCAATGAGATGGGTCACTATGCAAACAAGTGTCCGAAAGAGAGCTCGAGTGATGGGATGAAATTAGACAACAAGAATAAAGACGTGGTGAAATCCTTTGCAACTACATCAGTAGATGTTGGGCCATCAAATGAAGTGGTGTCGGGTACTTTGTTTGTTTTTTTCAGATTATGTCAGTGTGTTGTTTGATTCGGGGTCTACACATTCTTTCATCTCTGAAAACATTTCTAGTAAATTGGGAATACCGTCTCATGAAATGACTCCTGAACTTGTGGTAAAAACACCTTGGTGAAATTTTGAGGCAAAAAGAATTTATAAGAATATTCCAGTCCTTATCCGTGGAAATAACCTACTTGCAATCCTTATTGTTTTACCTCTAGTAGAGTTTGATGTAATCCTAGGTATGGATGGGCTCTCTATTTAACATGATATGATTGATTGTAGAGATAATGAAGCTTATTTTCAGAATGACTTTTAGTTTGTGTATAAGAATGAACCCTTATTATTGATAACATATCAAGAGGCCAGGAAGCTAGTAAAAGATAGAAATGAATGTTACGTTGAACATATTGTTGAAAACAAGGGAACTGTTCAGATTAATGATGCGCTAGTGGTAAATGAGTATCCTGATGTTTTTCCTGACGAGTTTCCTAGAATTATACCAGATCGGGAAGTTGATTTTACTGTTGACTTTGTTCCTGATGCTAACCAAATTTCAATACCCCCTTTTAAAATGGCTCAAATTGAACATTTAGAGTTGAAGGAGAAATTGAATGATTTATTAGAGAAAGGTTTCATTCTACAAAGCACATCACTATGGGGTGATCCTATTTTATTTGTTAAAAAGAATGATGGTTCAATGAGACTTTGTATTGATTATAGAGCCTTGAATAACATCACTGTTAAGAACAAATATCTATTTCCTCATATTGATGATTTGTTTGATCAGCTCCAGGGAGCTTATTATTTTTCAAAGATTGACCTGAGATCGGGGTACCATCAGTTGAAGGTAAAGGAAACTGATATTCTGAAGACTGTGTTTCATAAAAGATATGGCCATTATGAATCTGTAGTAATTCCTTTTGGGATATCAAATGCACCTACTGTATTCATGGTCCTTATGAATAGAAATTTCCATGAGTTCTTGGATAAGTTTGTTGTTGTTTTCATTTATGATATTTTGGTGTTTTCTAAAAGTAAGGAGGATCATGAAAGACATTTAAGGTTTATTTTTCAAGCCTTAAAAGAAAAGAAATTGTATGGGAACATCAGCAAGTGTGTGTTCTGGTTGCAACAAATTTATTTCCTTGGTCGCATTGTTTCTAAAGATGGGATAACTGTTGATCCTACAAAAACAAATGTTGTTTAATAATGGCCAAGAATCAAAATTGTAACTGAGATTTGTAGCATCCTTGGATTGGAAGTCTATTACCGAAGGTTTGTTAGAAATGTTTCATGGTTATCTAGTCCAATGAGTATGATAACTCAGAAGGGTGTTAAGTTTATCTGGACAAAATAATATGATGATTGTTTTCAAGAATTGAAAATAAGAATGGTGAATTCTCCAGTTTTGGCACTACCTTCCAAGAATGGTGAGTTTGTTATCTACAGTGATGGTTCATTGAATGGACTTGGTTTCATCCTAATGCATAATGATTAGTTAATTTCTTATGCTTCACGTCAGTTGAAAACTCATGTGGTAAATTACCCTACACATGATTTGGAATTACCTACACTGGTTATTGCTTTAAAAATTTGGAGGAATCATTTGTATGGAGTAAACTGTGAAATATATACTGATCACAAAAGTTTAATGTATATATTGACTCAAAATGAATTGATCATGAGACAGAGGAGATGGTTGGAATTAATCAAGGATTATGATTGTACATTTCAATACAATCTGGGAAAATAAAATAGAGTGGATGATTCTTTCAGTCAAAAAAGTAATACTTCATTAACAATGTTATCTTTGGAAGTTGATCCATTGGTTAAGGATTTGATGAACATTGGAATGGACATTGTTGGTGCACGATGTTCTTCTATTTTGTTTCAGGTATCAATGAAATCGTTTCTATCAGACAGAATTAAGCAAGCACAGAATCAAGATAGTGAGTTGTAGAATAGGGTAGAGCTAGTTCATAAGGGTAAGATTCCTAAATTCAACATTGATAATGATTGTGTTTTGAGATTTGGGAAAAGATTTTTTCTGCTGTGTGATTCACAGTTGAAGAGGGAGTTGTTATGTAAAGCTCATAGATCTCCTTTTTCAGTTCATCTAGGCAGTACTAAGATGTATAGAGATCTTCGGGAGTATTACTGGTGGGACGGAATTAAAAGAGACATTGCTGATTTTACTGTGAAGTGTTTCACTTATCAACATGTTAAAGCAGAGCGGCAGTTACCGAAAGGGATGCATCAGCGTTTACCAGTACCATAGTGGAAATGGGAGAATATATCCATGGACTTCATTGTGGGATTGCCGAAGACACCTCAAGGTAATAATGAAATCGGTGTTATTGTTGACCACTTGACTAAATCTGCTCATTTCCTTGCTATACGATATACTTTTTTCCTTTGATCAACATTCACGTTTGTATCATAAAGAGATAGTCCGGTTACATGGAGTTCCTCTATCCATTATATTTGACTGTGATCCCATGTTCACTTCTAACTTTTGGAAAGGCCTTTAAAAGAAATTTGGTACTAAATTAAATTTTAGTATAGCTTTTCATCCTCAATCAGATGGGCAGTCAGAACGAATGATTTAGACTTTGGAGGATATTCTATGTTCTTGTTCGATGGATTTTCAGGGAAGTTGGGACCAATATCTTTCTTTGGTTGAGTTTTCTAATAATAACAGTTTTCATTCCAGTATACAGATGGCACCATTTGAGGCATTATATGGGATGCGGTGTCGAACTCCAGCATTCTGGGATGAAGTGGTTGAAAGGAAGTTTATGGGACCAGAATTGGTAGATGAGTTGGCAAAAAAAGTTCAGCTAATACAGAAACACATGAGAATAGCTCAGAGTAGGCAGAAGAGTTATGTGGACAATAGGAGGAATGATCTCTCTTTTGAGGTAGGTGATCATGTTTTTCTCAAATTATCACCATGGAAAAGTGTGATGTGATTTGGTAAGAAATGAAAGCTGATTCCAAGGTTCATTGGACCATATGATAATCTGGAAAGAGTTGGATCAGCTACATACCGAGTGGCTTTACCTCCGAGTTTATCTCAGGCACACAATGTTTTTCATGTTTCAATGCTAAGGAAGTACATGACAGATCCATCTCATGTTTTGAGTCCAGAGGTGGTTTAGCTGGAAGAGAATCTATCATATATGGAATAACCAGTCCAGATTCTTGACCATAGGGAGCAAGTTTTGTGGAATAAGGTGGTTCATTAAGTAATGGTTTTGTGGAAAAACCACATGAGTGAAGAGGAAACATTGGAATCTGAAAATGCAATGAGGGATAAATACCCCCACTTATTCGATAAGTAAATAAATTGTGGGGATGGAATTTTCTAAAGGGGTGAAGGATGTAACATCCCAACTAAGTAATGAATAATATACATTATTATCTATATCAATTAATAAATTATATAGTGTTTTAGAGGCTTAGAATAAGAATAAATCCAATCTTAAGCATGGAATACACTAATATTTTTAAATTATTGTTTTACTGACTTTTGATGGTAAAACATTTTTAAATCAAAATTTTGACAATTTTATAAGATATATTTTTCAAAATAAACATATTAATTATGATTGGGACATTGAAATTTACATTTGATATTTTTTTTTCTTTTTTTCTGACAATGTTCAATTTTTAATTAATACTGAAAAATATTGCATTTTACATCAAACCTGCTTTTTCATATTATTTAATTATATGGTTAGATTATCATTTTAATTGGTATTAAAGTGTAATTTGAATATTTTTTTTAACATTTAATCCAATGGCAGTCATTAGGACTAATTTCACTTTGGAATTGGGCATAAACAAGTGCCAAACATTTCATAGATATTGTTTAAAAAAACGCGCTATTTGTTTTGAAAACAAGAATTATTAATAAATTAATTAATACAATTTCAATGTTTTTAATTTGGTAAAATGGATTCCATATTTGGACTCAGATGGTCTAAATAATTTAATTGTGACTCTTTTGTTTTTGGACATTATGAATAGTAACGACGGTAATTATCCTTTATTATCTTGATTAATTAGTAATCGGGTAGTTAAGGATAATAAAATAATATCATAATAATACAAAATTAACCCAAAATGTGTCATAATTCTACTGGTTGTGTCATGGCTGACCATGGGATTACTTGTGCCAAACTTAGGGACCCCATGGAGTCACATTTGGGTGAATGTGACACTTTATCATTTTATTTTAAAGAAACTAGAATATCACTAAAGAATCTATCACCTGAGTAAAACATTTTTTATTTTGTCTAAATAAATGATCTATTAGACTATAAGTATTAATTGTAAAGATAAAACTATTTCATACATCATAGTATTTTTTTTAATTTTTAGTCATTAAATAAATTAAATTATTTATGACATCATGATGATGTCGCGATTACCTTATTAATGAACGATTTTAATAAAATGAATAGATAATGTAAAATCTAAGAAATACACTTTTCAAAGACCTATTGGATGAGTATATTTTGAACCCTTATCACCTTATCCTCGAAACACATTAATGTGGGACATTTAAAATCCAAAACTCATTTGAAAATAAAGTATCATTTTATACCTTTCTAAGAGTGCCCCTCCTCATCTCTTATAAAGGCCCCCACCTCTACCTCCTTACCCACACTTCTCAAGCCATTGGATCAGCCACGATCTGCCCATTTTATCTGTCCACATCGCTCTCTTCTTCCTAGAATCCTTAACTTAGGTAGAAAGCTCTTCAAGAAACCCTTTTGCTTCAAACCATGAGGAGTTACCCAATTTAAAGGTAATATCTTCACTTGTGTTCCTTTGTTTTATTTTGCTTCTCCAACCCCCTAAACACATTTTATTCATTTCTTTTGTAACAACACCAGTAAATTAAATATACTGGGATGTTTTTATAAGAAGTATTCTAGCTACACATACACACACCTTCATCTAATGGTTAAAGATCATACTGTTTCCGTGGATGGAGAATTTCTACCTCACGAAACGATGATTGTTCAATATTCTTCTAACACCTTAAAAGGTGGCCATTAAGATGACACTATATTTATATATGATATATAATCAGTTTATATTTTCCTTAATCTTCTTTATTTTTCATTTTTGTCATACCTTTATAGTTTCCATTATGGGTAAACGCGATATCTTCATTTTGGAAGTGCAGACTACCACCCCCTCAAAGTGATTTGATTTGTTAATGCTATATGTGGGAAATATATAGGACAGAGTTAATTATATTATATATATGTTATTATACTATAATTATAATATACCTTTATATAATTATTATTCCATTCCATAAAATACGAAATATAAATGAATGTAGCGTTCATGCGTACGTACGACTTACCATCTCCATGAACGGTGTATTTCATTTCTTACCTCTAAATGTTATGTAATATTATAAATGCATGTATATACTAGAAATATATGATATATATGATATCTACATCATGATGATAACTCTGGATATAATGGATACATGAAATACTGGTAATTATAAGGAGATTATTTTTGACTCAAGAACCTATGATCGTTAAAACGACTATTATTAACTTAAATAATTACATAGTGTTAATGACATGGTAATAAGTTATATAAAAGGAATAATGAACTTTAAAAAGGTTCTTAATCAATTAGAAATCAACTCAAGTTTATTATTTAGGAGATTAAAGAACGATCGAGTCAATTTGGAAACGAGGTATGGGACTTCGTCTAAATCTCCTTTCATTGAGGCATATTTTTTTATATAAACAACATTCTATTATATGGTGTAAAAACCCCTTTTAAATTTATGTTTATTCAAAAGGAATCATTTTATATTAATAATTTACTAAATAACAAAAAGGAATGTTTCTTTTGTCGTATGTATGCGGCGACAACGACTTCTCCGCCGCCGTGACCATTATTTGAGTTTCGGCTTCCTCTACAAGCCATAACATTTTTTTAAAAATGAAAAATAAATACCATGTTTTACTTTTATTTTATTTTGGAATTGAATTTGGTTTTCATAATGTTTTTATATCAAATTTTTGTATTGATATCTTGTGATTGAAAAGTGGAAATGTTATATTTTCTTTATGCATTTTTTATGTGATACGATTATGTTATGGTTCTTGGGCATTATTATGAAGTTGGGTAGTTATGTGATAAACTAAGCGCGGGTGAGCCCAATATAGCTCTCCAATGCATTACGTAACATGAAGGGATTAAACGTTAAGGTTTCTCGGAAGCTATTTAGGGAATATACTGTGATGGGTATTCCAAATATAACCATAAGGGTTACTCCCTACGTAAGAATGTTATGAATGACTAATGTTACCTTTATATATTATGATTTCTATGATTTATTCATGATTTAACGAGGTATGTTAAAATGCATATGATTGACGAGAAATGTATGATTTCATACATGGACTAATGTTTTCATTTCGCACTTTTATATCCATTGCTGAGCTTTTTTATGCTCATCACATGTCTTTGAAATGTTTTTCACAGGTCAAGGGAAAGGTACATGATGTGATGATAGTGTCAAGGAAGTTTCAAGAAAGAATATAAGTTTAATTTTAAATATGTTTCCGATGATGGGAAAAATTAGTACTATCTTTGATGTAACCACTTTGTTTAAATGTGTAGTGTAATTCATGATTTATGATCTAATTCTCTAAAACTCTAAACCTGAATAGATCCTCAACCTGTATTCTTGAAATAACTAATGATTAAGTAATGTTTAAGGCTGGGGCCTTATACATATGGTGAAGAGTTACATACTACATTAACCATTTTGATTTCCAACACTTTTTTAGGGGACACGTCCGTCATATTAATGTGTTTTTGTGTTCTTGGTACCCCAAATTACTGCATTCCAAAGGCAAGAAGACGTCATCAGTTAAAGCAAAGATTTATTTTTCATGTTCAAAATAAGATGATGGGATATTGGTTCCACATTCTGTGGATTATTTTTTGGAAATAGTTATGTAGTTTGGGTCTCCCTCATATAGTTATGTCATGTATGTGGAAATCATTCTTGGTTCCATCTCTTTGTGGACAGTAGTTAATTACACTTATTCTATGTATAAATTATCTTCTTTCTGGGATGGGAAAAAACCCCTGGTCATGAGAGTACTCCGATTGGGAATCAATGGAATATAGAGATGCTGGGAACAACAGTAACGAATATTCTTCCTCTTGGGTGGGAATCTCATTGAGGTATTATTGGCACAGAACCTGGTACGTCTCTTGTTGATCATGGGGAATCAAATGATGAAGCCAAATATTGTACATGAAATTTACATCAGGAATACCGTTAGTTACATAACGTATCTAATTACATGGGAACATATCATCCAAATATTTTACATCATGCATTCCATATTTTTGATATGTTATGTATTTTGGGTTATTTCAATTGTTATATGTCCCATGTAAATGGATCAAGATTTTTAGTCGAGACAAATCAGGGCATGATATTATTGAATTATGTAGATGGATTTTGTTGATCATGAAAATACATGGATGTAGATCAAGGTGGTGTGTCCCTATGAGAAAATACATGAGGCCTATAATTTCACTAA
This sequence comes from Viscum album, assembly GCA_963277665.1. NCBI lineage: Eukaryota > Viridiplantae > Streptophyta > Magnoliopsida > Santalales > Viscaceae > Viscum > Viscum album. The sequence continues at coordinate 555,727,571 of OY728146.1, forward strand.
TATATAGATCAAAACAGCATGTGGAGGATAATTAGGGGGTGTGTCATATAAATATTAGATTTCATAACATGAAGGTCGATCAGAAAACCCCTTGGGGTTGATCATGGTTGTAAATAACTATTATCGAGAACCTTGGATTACAAATGGATTGATAATAATTCTCCATGGAGGAGGATCCAATAGTAGTGTCCCATAAAGGGAATATTTCACGCCATGATGTTTGATCCTAACATAAAATAGGGTTGAACAGGGAGGTACATCACAAGATGGGACAACATGTGATTACCAATGGATGGATCATAACACCATATGGAGGTGGATTTGGGAGGTGTGTCCCATAAATGAAATATTTAACATTGGGTGGGTTGATTGAGAAACCCCTTAGGGTGGATCACATGGGTATGTTAATATGCGGGAGCACCATAGTTTTCTGTTGGCCATAATTGAATCATAGGTAGGCATCTTATGTATGTTATTTAGATGATGGGGTAAAAAAATAACGTAGCATGATGCATCAGTTTAATGACATGTGACATGAACGATCCATGTAGTGTAATCATGTTTGTTAAGGATGTTTTCGATACAAAGGAAAAATCTATAAGGGATGTATTTGAGATTATCCTTGAATGGTTCCCTTATAATAATTATTTTATTTGATATATTTGATGTGGGGATTATGAATTGTTTTTCCCAAGGGGCTTATACGATATGTGGTCTCCAAGGTGAGGGGCATGATAGATGAGTCCCAAAAAAACCAATCAGATGTTGATATTGGGTTTTCCCGCCTGGATTCTTCATACATATCACAATATGATAGAAACTGATGACCCTATACTTTGAAATGGTATTGGGAACATAAAAATGGAGCATAACCATTGAGTTTTGATATGATTTGGGATAATATAGTATTTTAGGACCATGGAGATTCGGGATCATGTATATTTCTTGACCAATGGTAGCCACTAATCCCACATAATTTATGCATTGTGTGATAAATAAGAGGAATAAGTTGATCTTAAAATCAAACAATTTTCATTTTCCACTACTGGACAAATACTAGGGTGATTCTAGGAGAAACAACATTGTGGTCGAGGCATACACATAGAAGAAATAATTCTAATTCCATGTGAGTCTTAAAAGAATCACCTTGTTCTACTGATATTCATACTAATGAGTTAAAATTCATGAAAATCGATCATGGGGTACTCACTCTTCATCCATTTTACATATGTAACCTCCTTTCATGAGCCACTGGGAGGGGCATGGCTAATGGTGTAATTATTTGGTGACGTGGTCAATACTGAGGACTATGTTATCTTTCATTTGTAAATAATAAATTGGAATTACTATACATATGTTGAGAATAAATATGTATGTGTGAATCTCATGTAACACTTGAAGTGGATTAGTCGAAATGAATGGGTGGGACATGTCATATAGTGACACAAGGTACAACTATATCGATCAAAATTGGGTGTGGTGGGCCTAGTAACTCATCCTTCATGAAGATGATTCAACAAAATGGATGTATCATGTATATTCCAAAAATATTGGGTTTTGATGATTTGGAATTCACATAAAAGTGATTTGAAATTTTGTGTTTCTTTTCAGTGTTTTAGGGAGTCATACAAAATTATGATTTGAGAAACAGTTTTACCCTATTTCATGATGATGTCCTAGAATAGGAATGTTGTGCTTTTGATGGTTGAATACTTCATGAAGATTCCAATGTCTAATATGTAATTTTTCCACCATAAAGGGAATATGATTTCTTGAATTGTATCTTCGACTGGGTTTGAGCATTTTAAGAAAACATTGATGGTTTTTTTGAATCCATGGTTCCTTGGATGTTTCATTCTTGGTCTGGTTTGTGATGAATTAGAGGTAAATGAATTAGGAGAAATTAATATAGTGAAAATGATTTTTATAATCTCTAAAATATTGGAATGATGGGGGTATTCGTAGAAAATTGGTTTCATGACAATTATATGATGTTTTTAAAGAATATTTCTTCTTTACTAAGTGGAACAGCTCTGATAGACTCACAATGACAACATTAACTGTTTGTGTGGTTGTGATGTGCCATCAAACTTATATCTGAAAACATTAATGGATTCAAGAATTTGTAAAGAGCCTTTGGACTCAGTAAGGAACACCATCACACCATCAGGAATTCATGAAGGGGACATCTCATCCTAGAGCTCTGTGGGCCTTGATCATTCACCGAGAAGAAGGGATTCACAAAGAAAATACATAAGAGGGGTTTTGACACTTTTTCTATGATATTTGTTACGTTTGTGTGTCTTATTTTCCTATTCATGTTGTATGTGTTTCAGTGCAAACAACTTATCCAACCATTTCATACAAAAAAAATAAAAAAAAACAATTCGATAATCCATTTCAATTATTTGACAGTTTAGTCAAAAAAAAGCCAACCTATTTTCCATTAATCAATACCATACAACCATTTTATAAACATCATTCAAAAATCATTTAACAATTTCACATTCCATAAAAAAGAAAATTTCTACAATACCAATACAATGAATCAAGATGGTCTCCAACAAACATTGCACATAAATTTCTCTATTCAAACCAATAAAACCAATTGATTTTAAATCAATCCTTAAATTTATAATAAGAGGATTATGTAGTGAATCCAAATTCCTATAGAACATGGTAAAAAATGAGGAACCATGAAAAAAATTCAACAAACAAAGCATGAAAATCTTATGAAAATCGATATACCTACATCGCAATAATCCAAAAAACCATATCCCATCATGATTATCATCAATAAACATATATATGTCACCATTAAATTATATTCATGAATACATGCAAGGGAAGAAGTAGAAAACATTGGAAACACAATAGGAATGATCATTTACCTATGAATATAGCCTTCATCACACCAATATTTACCCACATATCACTCCTACATCAAAAAGAATAAACTATCTATTGTTTGGAAGGAAATGAAACATTGTTATGATCTAAAAATATAAATAGAGAGGTTATGGTGGTGATTTATATTAGTTCCACAAAATCAGGATTTAATTATCAATGCCCCATATATAATTAGGCCACACATTTAGGAAATATGTTCAAAAACCATATGTTATGCACTACCTCAAAACACCCCTTACATCGTTGGATTTAATGGTAAGACAAACCATGTTCCATCCTTGTTAAATCCATCTAGTCACCATCACATGATTTCTCTGCATTGGCTGTAAGGTTTTCCCAAATAAAGCACTAAATGTGCACTTATACAATGACATTTGTTTCCCCAACATGATTTCCTAGACATTTTTCATGGGTCTTTCTAACCATTCTAAAACCATTCAATTCTAAAGAAACCCTAAAACATTGAATAAATCATTCATACCACACAACACTTAGTCAATTACATTATATATTTAAAATTAAAAAATGTTAATTTCTTTAAACTAGGTGGATTAAACTTTATATCCTTATCAGTTTGGAAGACTAAGGGGAAAACACTAAAAATAATTTTTTAATGACATATTTTATATTATATGATATTTTTAAAATATTAGTAGAATAGAGGCAATAAGGAGATATGTTTCTATTTATTTGTTCAATTTAAACTCAAAATATTCAGGTCTCTTGATGTACCTAGATAACATCTATACATGAGATCTTCAATGACAATTTTTGATAGCTATAAATGTTATATTTCATTGAAAATAAATGATTTCATGCCTTTCCACCTCCTTATATGGATCTTGGAGAAGATTATTCATATTTTACGCATCATTTTCTTTATTAATTTTTCATAATTAACATGATATCTATTAAAACAAGATATACATTATATCAAGTGAATCATCTGCAAAATTATTATTTTTAACTTCATCTACCTTTATTTCTCCCAAAGGGGTGTTAATAAGAAATGTGTACTTCAATACTTAAAGCTTTGTATCTTGTCATCGTGTTATAGTGAAGTGATTGTACCACTCTTAGATGTTATAGTTGGTCGTTATATGGAATTTATCCAGAATTTATATAATTGTTAATAAATCAGTTGTTTTGATATCCATTTTCTCTACAAAAAAAATTATCAATTACTATTTTAACATGACTAACTTTTATACATTTCAGATTATTTAATTAAATGTCTCCCAATATTTTGACAATCCCTGGTATCATATACATGTGGATTTAGTATACCCAGTCTCTTGAGTAATCTTGTTTAATATATCCTTAAATCATATCCTTATAGTCCGAGATATAGTTATACCACTACTCAGAGTGTATTATTATATTCATTAGTCAAGAAAAGAACATTGAATTATGGATCCATGAACTATTTAATGTGGACCCTACTTCTCAAAAACATATTATATGTTCACTCAATTACTTTCAACTATATTGGTGTCATGATTGTAATGGATCTTTACTTTTTAGTAGTTTTATATAGTTTGAGAAAAACACAGCCATAATCACTCCATAATAGTAAGAGAATCCCTTAAATATAGATGATGAGAACTATATACCGCCATTTGTAATCAAATTAATTTGATGAAATTTTTAACAACATAATATTACATCAATGGATTTAATTTTACAAGATAAAATAATTCATTTTCCGATTGGTAATTTCATATTATGCATCCACCATCACAATTGAACATTTCTTAAATAGATAACATTTACTTCTCCATTAATTATTTTAATATATTCATTTTTTGGTTTTCTCACAAACAATACCATGAAAAATAATAATAAACATCAAAATTATTAAATAATATGAATGGGTGATATTTATAAGTTGGTATTAGATGATCTATAAATACTCAATGGATAAATACTGACCTAAGGGGTATAATACATTAGTCATCTATTGAACCATGATGCATCTCACTACATAATCCATTGTATCCAAATCACATATAGGATACCACCTCACCTTGGGAAAATCCATGTCATATAGAAATATCATCATAATATAAATATATTCACACATATAATAGGTTGTCTCAAAAAGCGTAAAATACATAAATATAAAATTTTATGGACATGCAATCAAATATATTGTATAAAAAAAATTCAATGTAGAACACATCTATGATATTATCCAATTATTTCAATCCTCTAACATTGTAGAAATAAACAATTAAATAAATTATTCATATACAAATAATAGGATTTATTTGAATAAGAGTCGTTGGAAAATAAATTTAATGTGTTATTAATTATAATTGTGATAAATTGGTTTCTAGAATAATTAAATATAATAAATAATATTTTATATATTTAAATTCATGAAATTTTATTTCATTGTCTAAAAAAAATTACTCCAAATTTATATTAATTTATAAATAATAAATTTATTATTATCATTATTAATTTTTTATAACCCAATAATTAAATTAATTTTGGAAAATTAAAAAACTACCATGTCCTCAAATTCCACCCAGGACCATTGCGGATCAGAGAGAACCTATTGAAGCCCATTACTTGTTAGGAATATCCTACCCAAGTACATTCCGGGTATGGCCAGACCATATCTTACCCACATTGGATCACCAAAACACAGATAAACCCAGGTCATCCACTTCACAAATATAGGGGTGGCAGTGACTAGAGTCACTATTAAATAAAAATCATTTTTTAAAAAAGCTGCTCACTTTCAATGGAATCCTTCCAAATATATTGTTTTTCCCTCTTGTTATGTTATCCATGTTTTGTAAAAAACCCATGTATAAATATTATTTTTCATTTTTAGTTGACTCTTAAAATGTATCCCCTATTTCAGTTTAAAAAAATTTATTATATTCTTTTTTGGAATGGTTCCTCAATAACTGTGAAATTACTGGCATCCAGCAGGAATGGTTCAGAAAACCAGAATCCAATTTGAACCTAGTGAAATCCCTTATTTTAATGAGATTATAAATGGTGATCTACTCTAACCACTAAATCAGGGTATGATATTATATATAAAATATACGCTCAAAATACTAAAACCATTTTCTTTATCAAAATTAAAATATATAATAACCATAAAATTACTTTCTAACATCAGATAGATACATGATATGTTTTTTAGGTAAAAATGAATAACTAAACTAATTATTATTGACAATTAAATTTTCTTGGTTTATAAAATTCCCATGATCTCTCAAAAACAAATTGTTGCTGAAAATGTGACTAAAGGATAAAAATGTTCTATGGATATAAAATTTTCATATACAAATCGAGGTCACCTATTCATAGTTGTAGATTAATGTGCTACCAAAGGGTTATGTTCTCACATGAATTTATATATGCACAAAAATATAAATTATTGGTAACCTCTTTCAAAATCATTTCTATGAATGGAAACATATCATCACTAGAAACCATTTCGAAGAGGATATGTGGTCAAATAAATCTAGATCATAAACACATGTTCCAAGAGTCCGTATGAATGTCTTTTGTCATAATGTAGGAGAAATTGATGAGCTAAAAAGAATGATAAAGTGTCTTAGAAATCTCTGAAATCATATACCATAGATCATTGAAAATGATCAAACATCAAATTCAGGGAGTGAACCTTTCTATTTCTAAAATGCTGGAAGGGAGATGAGATCTATTTTTTTTAATGGGTAATCCCTTAGAAAAGTGATTCCAGTTACATATATATATTGGATTAAACAGTATGAAATGGTTCCATGATCACCATATATATACCTCATACTAAATAATACATGAATTACAATTCTTGAAAAACAATTTCTGTTATAATTTCATTTATTTTTATTTGCATACATGTAATATATTATAAATTTATTACATTAAAAAATTATTCCTTAACTAGATTTTTAATTCCTAAATATATTATAGGAACCAAGAATATTCATATTATAATAATTTATATAATAATTTCCCATTTATTGTCTTAATTCCTTGTGAATAATTTTAACAAATTGTTTTAAAAAAAATTATTTTATACTCAAATTATTATGAGTGTATTTATTTGTTGATGATCATTTATCCTCAAACATCTCATAGACAATATAGTGAGTCAAAAAATGAAAATTTATTCTATTCATCAAATTAGGTAATCCTATTGAATGTTCTATGTGTTTGACCATCTATTTCCATTTCTCAATAGTGGTGAATACTATTTATTAACTAGGAGCATAGTCTATAAAAAGTCAAGGCCCTTGAAAATATTACTAAATGTCATAAAAATGATGAAATTTTCTGTGAACACATTTCATGTAATATAATATCTTTTTCATATAATATCTCCTAATGTGGGATAGAAAACATGAATTATAATGAAATAATTTAATATTTATTAACCTAACTGGATGGAATTACCTATTCTACAAATGCCTTTGATTTAATAGAGGTACTACCATCCAGACCAAGTTTTCTTCAGATATCACTTCCTTTCATAAGTGATAAAATTTATCTTTTTTATTCAATAAATCCCTTATCACCAGTGACATTAACACTTTAATCTACTTCACTATGTAATAAATTCCATTGATTTATTCTTTTATAAATGTATGTAAAAAAGTTGTATTCAATAATAGTAAACTCATGTTAGTAGACAAATACACATGTTTGTAGATAGGGTCTACTAATGAAATGTTAAATATTTCATGTTCTCATTAGAGGGTTGGTACTAATGATCTCATATAACCGAGATCCGGAAGTACAATCATCATGAGAAGATGTATCAATGCTGATATTGTCACAAGACATGACAGTATCACACCAACCATGTCCTTTCTATATGATGTATCACGACCATATGAAATAACATTATGGGAACCCAAATTTTATTCCTAGGCTCAAATTATATCATTAGAACTTATTTAAACTTTTTATATGACATGTAATCTATGGAAAATACCATAAATATAGTGTCCATAGAACTATCAATGATATTATGGTTTGGTAAACACTTTTATATATCACAATGTATAAATGTAATGTTAATAAATTTACATGAAAGAGTTGTGTTTAGGGAACCCATTTAACATTGAGAGAACATTTAAATCATAAAATTAGGATGAAATATTGAAAAATAATTGAGTGTGTAAGATTTATTTTCTATACCTACATCAATAAATAATTTATAGACTCATTTAAATAATGATTTATACTCTTTATCCATTTAGTTATTTATTTTACCCTTTCATATTTTATCATGGTACCATTTTATAGATTAGGTAACATTATTATTAAACTAAAAAATAATTTTTTCTTTAATAGATAATTTAGACCCACTAATTATAGGTATTAAATATATCTTATTCAATTAAACTTATAAAAGATGAAATGTCATTTCAATAATATAAATATATAGGGTCTCAATTTTTGTGTGTGAATAAATTAATTATAATGAAAATATCAAATATGGGTTTGAAAATTAAAAAAAAGATATATAATGTTTTAATGAAACTCACAATATAAATTTATGTTATTAAAACAAACTTTCACTAATTTTGAATATATACACATATAAAAATAATTTGAAAATTTTCTTCTTATTTGTAAAAATTGCATAGAAAGAAATTATTTTAGAGAAAAACACCAAGAATATTTCTTATGATTATATGGTTTTGAATAATCCAAAGGTACTGTTCATTTTTATGATGTTATTTCTTAAATTTTGTAATTAAATATTTTAATAAAATATGAAATTTTAGCGGTAAACTATTCATATTGTAAAATAGAATTTTAAATTATTATATATTATATATTCACATTCCTCTTGATTATTAATTAATTTATCAGTGATCTATTATCGATGTTAACAATATTTTATTATTATAATCCAATAATAATATAAATAATTTCTCAAAATAAAACATCAATTTTGGAAATTTATATTTATAAGATAAAAACTATTTTCATATGTATTGTAACAATGTAATTTAATTCCATTGATAATGAAATTAGTTTTTATTTTCATTATTCATAAATTTCATTATGAATTTACTCATATTAATAACTTCTAATTCGATGGCTAAATCATAATTGGAATAATGTTTTTATTTTATAGAAATATATCATAGATTCATTTATGTATAATGACTTATTGGAGGAATTATATAAAAAACATTTATATATTTAATGGTAATAATGAATTTATATACTGGGTTTTTATATTCTACAATATTAAATAAATTTTTTCATTGCAATTTTAGTTATCATATGCTAATAATTTCATGAAAGGGTATCTCAAAGGTATATGTAACTAATGTTATATTTTCAAATGAGGTTTTCAACATAATAATTTATATGGGACTATGAAACAACTTTTTTCCATCTTGTAATCAGAAATCATAGTGTCTTTATTTCCTCATTATCTATACATAAAACATATTCCACTTCATTGAATACATTTCCCATTGATATTAATCCATAATTTTTTTCTTGAATGATATTGGACAATATTTTTCACCTAAATTTATATGATATTCCATCCTTATTTTCATGTGGTTAATCAAAATTAATTACATCTTCATTGGCATAATCATGATATTTTACACTACATCCAAAATCATATTAATTTTATAATTGGATATTTTCACATTTTCCATCACATCCATTGGAAACATTGTTCTTTCTATCTTTATACATTACTAAAAATAGTATTTTGGTGAGTGATGATCATTTTATGATAATTATCATAAATACTCAAATTAATATAATTCCTCAAGATATATAACTTTATAGAGAAATTAAATTATCATATATATCTTATATCTCAACATTAATTAAACTCATATCATCCTATTTCCATATCAGTATAACTTGTTACATTATTGGCTCACTCAATGATTTTATGAGTTGTAAACTCTCATTAATGTTTACCGAAAATATATATTTGTTCTATGATATTATGATGAATATTCACAAAAAAAATTTAAACAAAAAAATTACTAAAACCTATTCTCAGGAAACACAAATTATATTACCTCAAACAATAATAACAATTCTAATAATCATATACCCATGTTTGTATAAAACATAATCATAGTGTATCAATAAATTTCCTGTCCCAAATCCAATATGAATCTCCAAGTCAAACCAAATAAATTTTATATATTCACCCATGAAATTGACTCAATCTTTATCCATCAAATGTTATTAAACACATTCACATAAGGTCACAAACTAGTCAATAGATATCATAATCCAAAAAGAAGATAAATATCACTAAAATTATCACCTTTTAAATTATAATTAAATCATTTAATAATTATATGAAAATATTTACTTTCTAAATCACTTTTATAAAAATAGAAAATCAGTAAACAATATGCACATTTTTTTAAATATTTGAGTTGAACATTTCTCAATCCACATTTTTTCTTTATTTTTCCCAAAAAAATAAAACTATTTCATAAAATGACTTTATAATGTTTTTATTCCAATTAATATATTTTTAAAAACTATTAAAGTAGATCTAATAAAGTTAAAACCTTTAATTTTTCTTATCATACTCAATAACATCTGATATATACCAAAATACATTCAATAAATATCACTTCATTAATTAATATTTCTAAAAGTTCAACTAGTTAATTATTATGATGATATCAACCTCATAATCATATCTAATATCTGGAAACTAAAATCTTCCATCAAAAATAGTAAAATACTAATATTAATAGAAATTTAGTTATGATCCCATATTCAGTAATAAGATATAGTGTCTCATTGTTAAATATTATTCTGAACATTATTTTCATGACCCACTTTCAGAAATATAATAATACCAAATTTTTGACGAAGACAAATGACATATTAATATGAATCAATAAAGATGAATTTTTATTCCAAAATGGAATATTTATTTTCAACATGCAGTACTTTCAGATAAACATATCTTTCTCTTTATTCAATCCAATATTATCTATGGTAAATTATTTTTTGGATCACTAAAAAATTTGTAACAAAAATTAATAAATCAATCCAAATTGTCCATAAATATACATTTTTAACAAATAAATATCCCTCTAAGTGTGGATCTCTAGTTTTGAATCCTTGAGACCAGTCATCATTCTTTAGAGTAATGATTTATCAAATCCTATACTAATATTTTTTTGGAGATTATTCCTAAGAGAATATGTTCTTAAAAATATCAACTTGTATGTATTTTGATAAGGATTTACTGTAAAGTGAAAATGATAAATAAATTAATTTTGAAAAAAAGAAGGTGTCATATATGACTTAAAATTATTTCATTCATTTTATTGGATGATTTCTTATCATGATCCCAAAATAAAATTTGAATTCTTTATTTAATATAAAATCATATATATATCCCAAAGGGTAATATATTAAAGCCAAACATAACCTATCAACCATTAAATTATCCTTAATAATCATCAAAATATAAAAAGTTATTAAATATATTCCATTGATATAAACTTTGATTTCCCTTCACCATACTACTAGATCATGGTTCTTAAAATCATACTTTGTAGATTAAATTTGATAGAAATTGTGAAATCCATTATTTAAAAATCATTAATTAAAATATATATACCATATATTTTATGTTATTATTATGCGGTATATTTTATTTTTTATTTCATTATAGATTTTGGACACATCATAAATTAGTAAACCCCATGTTAGGTGTAACGAGAGGACATATTTTCAACAAAATTGGATATACATAATCCATAAAGAGTCCTTAAAATATCCCATGCATTCCCCCACACATGTATTACTTATAAAAAAATCACTTGAATTAAATTAATTAATAACTTGAGAAAATGGAAATATAAGAGGGTGAGCTCAAACACCCAGTAATGTAATATATATCCACTGAATAATCTAAGTAATAATCATGGTATAGACATTATGGATGGAATATTTACTTAATATTAATCCATATTCAACTAATAATTTCTAACAGTATTTATACATGATAATAAATGAATACGTGGATATTAATAATACTATTACAATAATGATTGAATGTTTAATACATGTTTAAAAACCTATTTTCAAGGCCTTGTGCTATGAATCATTACATTTCAACAAGTATTTAATCTATATATCATGATTCATGGGAAAAAATCTGCTAAATACCCAAACATATTTTTTTCCCTAAACTTATCATTAAATTGATGGGAAATATAAGATTAGGAATCTCTTTTAACTTCATTTAAAAAAGTTTATTCACCATACAAATCATCAAGACCTTTCATATAATTTCCAATGCATCATTTGGATTAATGAATACATGTTTATCCATATAATGAAGACTATGGAATATAAACACATGGAAATAATTTGTTTAAAACAATTAATCATCATAGATGTCAACATTTTTCCATATGTAAATAAAAGGATATAATGATCATAGTTGTTCTTGAGAAATAATGTGGATGGTCAAACGATACATTGAATACATTCCAAAATTTTTCTATATTTTAATAAATATATAAGGTATGATAATAAATTTAAACATGTCAATAAATGGTATAAAATAATCATACCCCATCTATACATAATAGGTGAATGATCATAAAATACATACTCAACTTGTCAATCACCATTCATATTTGAATAACAACGTAAAAAAGGCTAATAATTTTCCCAATTGCAACATAATAAAAATGAATCTATTTCTTCATTATAAATTTCAAAATACTAAAATATTAATGTTCATATAATATAGATCAATGAGTATATAGAGATGTTCATACTATAAATTCATGATTATAATCCATAAAGGGAAACCAAGTGGATTGTTTCAGAAGATAAAATCCCAATGAGTGATAAAGAAATTTCACAGGGTTTACATGTTCAGAATTATTATATCCATCAAGAAACAATGATAGAGTACAAAATATTACAATTATTATATAATATTTACATAACCTATATGAAATAAGTTAAATTGAATTATAATATGTCAAAAAAATGTTGAGTTAAAAAAAATTTATTATTAGGGATTCAACTAAAAAAAGTCTACTTGAATAGGGTAACATGATTAGATAATATATACCATAAAATTAGAAGAGTAAGAAAAAATTTTATACCTTGGATGGTGATAAAATATAAAATGGAAACATGGTGAAACTAATTTATTATGTCTCAACGAATCATAATTGTGACCAAGAAAACCCTTACTGTATGAGTAAAAAATTAATCAAATCACCTTGAAAGAGAGGTCATGTAGTTGAACTTCATATACCAAGATTAATTGGTAATTAATAATATTATATCCCAAATAGGGTCCATATAATCCTCATAAATTAAACTAGTTACATAATACCCATCATGTCTCAAATTTAGAAATTTGAGATGAAAACACTTAATATGGATTAGATTTGATATGAACATACACAAAATTTTATAAATAATTAATTACTGATAAAAAAATACAGTCTAAAGTTCATTATTAATAACTATGTCTTTTTATAATCTATATTTATTGTAATTCTATAAACACACACACACACACATATATATATATAATACTTTCGTTACCTATTTCCAACACTTGGTGCAAGTAATCTATATCGTTTTGAACAACTTTCATAAAAAATATTTAAGAACCTATTATTTTTTTTAAATAATTTATTCATAGAATATAAAATGTTTTATAATATATTATCCATGATATTTTATTTAAATTTAACTTCATTACATGGATTTTTTTGTTACAAAACCTGAAAATGATATTACTGATGATCATTATTTCATGATTATGAATGAACAAAAGAATTTTTATTAATTACTAAGAAATATATTGTTATAATATATCCAAAATTGAAAAATAACATTACATTAATTTTATATAATGTTAAACCCATAATTATTCTCTCATTGTAATTCATGATATAAATACATAATTTCATTTATTTATGTTGCTAAACCAACTCAATAATGAACCTACTGTAATTAATGGATGATTATGATGCAGTTATATTATAATATAATTATTCCAGAAAAATAATTATCATATTTAGTTATTATTATTTTTAAATATTATATTTTATAATTATTATAAATCAATGTTATTTTATATAAAGTAATTACATATAACTATGATATCTCCATCCCCATGGTAATCATTTTTTTAAATTATGGGATTAACAGTTTTCATTTAATGATCATAAAATTGATATGTTCACTAATTTTATATAGAAGAGAAATAATGATATAATGAAAATAAAATTTATCTTTTAATATATTATTCATTACCATATATATATATATAGTTTATTAAAAGTAAAATGAAATAAAATCACTCCATATAGAATGTATTACACACTTATTCTTGGTTGAATAATGTTTTTACATAGAATGTAATGAATAATGTAATAGGGTTTGTTATTTCATGATAATTAAAATGATATAAATATAATATTTATTCATTATATTCCCCATTTCTAAAAGCTATATATTGAATTAAATTAAAAAAACAGGTTAGGAAGTAGTGAATTCAAGACAAAAGTAATGGATTAAATATTTTTAACATAAATGGGAAAATGTGATTCATGATTATTCCCATGGCATAATAAAAATTATTCATATATCCAATAACAATTTATTTATATAGGTATTTGAAAATGATAATTGTATATGATAAATATATAATAACAAATTCTAGTAAAAACAATTACTCATGCTGAGTACCTTACAATATCATTCGATGGTTCCTTGCAGATGAATATGATAGGATTATATCGAGTGTACAGAATCCAAAAAGAGTGATATATTGTGAAAAGGTATTTTAAATGGGTAGGGTTTCTAGAAGAAACTAATTTTTTAGTAGTTCCTTGAATTGGTGATGGGAGGGCCTTTTTATTTGTGGCGAGAGTGGCATTATTGTATCAATTTCATCATAATGTAAAGGGATAAAATCTCAAACATTTTAAATGACATTGAAATGGAGAAATAATTGAGTGGGAAAGAGACACGATCAAAATAAACTCATATAACATATTATAGATATGTTTTTATCATGTTTTAATCCATTTGACTATTGAATTATTTCATTTACCAATATATATTTTACACTAGTAACTACTTTTTTACCTAAGTTAAATTAAAACTTATTCCAAAAAAAAGTGATAATTATTATATAATTTACAACAAAATTAATGCAAATTTTAAAATAAATTCCTTTAATTCAATTTATATTGTATTTATAATTTTTCTAAAACTAGAAATATAACATGTTTTAATGATAATTTTTAGAAAATATTAATCATTCTAAAACATAAAATTAAGCATTTATAAAAATAAAAACATATTTAAATTTATAAATTCACATATATTATATATATTTAATTTTTGGAAAAGATGTCATAAATTTTCAATTCACAATTATATAAAAATAAATTCAAAATTTTCATGTTTTTTATAAAAAATACATGTTTCACTATTCATCTAAAATTCATTCATATTATAAAAATAACATGAATTCATCATAATAATTTGTTATTTTTATTATTATTAAAAATATTGGTGTACATTTTTACAAATTAAATTTATAATATTCTTTAATTCAATAGAAATATTAAATCCCAAAAAAATCATATTAGAAATAGTTATTAAAATTATTATCAAATATTTATTTTCATACCATTGAAAATATTAATATATTTATTAGTAGTATATTTTCTATAATAAAATAATTAGTATTATTATTACTTAATTATAAGATACTATGTTTTTTGAAATAAAAAATCTATTTTTTAGAATAATTTTTTTAACCAAAAAATTATTATCATATTTTTGTTAGTTATACTAACTGATTTTAATGAAAATATAATGTAATATATATTTTATTTAAACGAATATGTCATAAATAGTTTACTTTTATTCATTAAATATAACTTAAAATGTCTGTTTTAGTGCTCGTGTGTAATTATTTATGTTTTTTCCTTATATATCAGGGAATTCTTAATGTTTTGGTGTCGTTTGTGGAGAAGGATATCATTACAATTAATATATTTAATAGTATTTATTTATTAAGATCTTGTTGTGTTCAATAATTAATTTTAAATGTAGTGAATATTTTTTAAAAATATATTTCAGATAGTACATGTGATGAACCGAACTTGGACACCCTCATAAACCAGTACCCAACCTAAACTACCACATACCCAGATTGTGTTCCTGGTCGAAATGGGATATAGGCTAGAACTAGGGATTCAAAAATCTGAGGGAATTATTTCTAAAAACTTAAAGTAAAAAATGATATTTATATTTATATTATAAAAAGGAGTATAAGTGTGAAAAAGAAATTTTTTATTGAGAAAAATGAAATAGTAGAAGAGATACAACTCATAAGTAGCCAAACGATCTACATAGTAAATGTCTAATAAAAAAATAAATTTAAATATATAATATTTATGATAGGATTGTATAACTCTCACCATATCACCATAAGTTACATATAAATGGTTGATAAAAACATATTTTTTATACTATGGTGCCTTCAATAACCATAGATAAATAGACATAACATGTTTTGTGCAGTACAGAAGTGGTCCACTAGGTGTGTGCTAAATAGGCTCATTAGGATCTCAAATAATTGTTTCATATCAAGTCTCTCTACAATAATTTTTACATGATCGACAATAACGAAAGCAATTGATTATAATTAATTAAATTGTTTTTTATATCAAAACCATGGTAAATAAATCCCAATCTTCATCATTTCCAATTAATCCTTGAAAAATAGTTCAAAAACCTTAAAAATACATCAAAGAACTACATTAATGTATCATATATCATTTCAAATCCTAGGTGTACTGACCAAAATGAAAAGAAAATCATGAAAAGGATAATAATAGATAAGTCTAGGTATAACACTCATATATAGACATAGGTAATCATGGAAATCATGTCTCTAGATATATGTATCAAAAATAGAGACTAGAGGGACACCCACTTGAGTGAACCTAAAAAAATGTCTACCAAGTCCCTAAAATATTGGGACTAGGGAACATATGAACATCCCATGAGTGAACCACGTGATAGTATCAATATTTGATTCCTATTACCTCACCTTCCACCGATATAGCAAAGGGTTCCCATGTGAAAATTATCAAATACATTTCTTTGAAAACCCTTTCCGAAAACAATGTTATAATTGTTTGAAAACCCAATTTCACTAAAAAAATAAGTGGAAAATGATCATATCTCAAAAATTAATCTCCAACAACATAAGTAAATCATGAAAATTCATTTATAAATTAATTTATAAAACTGTGGAAATATAGTACATTCAACATAGATAGGAGAAAAAATCCCCTACCCCAAACATGGGTCATCTACACCGAAACTGGTTCGCCTAATATATAATAATGAAAGACAATGATGGAGGACCTATAATCAATCATTTTATCTCAGAATCAATTTATCATAAAAATAGTCAATGGAGAAGAAAAAACAACATGTAATTCTATGAAGTTTCATGATGCACCACAACTACAAAAAAAATTATCCACTATAGGAAAATTATACATAAAATCAATAATGGAACATGAGAATCAACAAAACAAGAAAAATGATTTTGAAAAAATAGTGAAATAGTGCTTCTATGGACAATGAAAATGAAGAAGTAAAAATCATCACATTCCTAGAGAGATCCAGGGAAAAAAATAAAGACTAATCACTAAATAAAATGATTTGTTTTGTTCTATGATCCCCGAAATCACCTGGGAGAGACCCTATGATTTGATAGAGGAGCCTACATATTGAATATGATATAATCATATGTGAAACACAAAATAAAACAAAAATTTTGTGAACATTTTATTCTGTGAAAACTAGGTCCACGACATAAAATATATGAAATGAATATACAACTAAAACACAGTTTCCGTAGATAAGAAACACAGACTGACATTTTTAGTATCTGAACTAGTTTCACATTATGTAACATTTTCAGTCTTCTTACCTATTCACGAAATCAAACTAGAGAATTTTTCATGTCTTGTAACCAGTTAATGATGTTAAAATTCCCCACATGTCCAATCAACAGAAACTATTAGAAAAATCCCCCAGGTCAACCAAGAACCCAAATTACATCCTCTTAGGGATTTTAACATTAATAAACAAACTAAAATAATTAATTAATATAGCCATCCCTGATAATTAGGTCATGTTTTCAATCAATTGATCTGTATACATGAAAATTCTTAAAAATGACCCCAAAAATGTGTAAATGAAATGTGATATGAGAAAAACTAAATGAAATTAACATGTTGTTATAGACTCTACAAAATAAGACATTCCATCCACATTAAGTAACAAGGAAGATTATTTTATAGAGATAGGTGAGGATTTTTCCCTCATCAACGATATGTGTTACAAAGTATAATGAGAATTAGATTCATGCCTCTATAATACTATAACCATTGAAATCAAATTCTCATCTAATACATTCACCTGAGAGTTGACAATCTCTAATAGCTAATCTAAAATATAAATGTATGGATCCAACTCTTTTTTATCACAACTAATATCATGAGAATAATTTTGATGGCACTGAATGGGTTAATATATATGAAAACCATCATTAATACCCTTCTAATGAACTAGAAATTGTAATTGATAAACAGACTTCCTGATCTGTCCAGTGATCTAATATAGTCCAAAATATCATAGTGCAAAATAATTCTATTTTCTAAGATGACAATAAACCATCCAAGTATACAAATTTAAATCTAATGTTCACCAATGGAAAATATGATGTAAGATGACATTATGTGAATTTTGTTTCATCAGAATATTATTGGTAACCTGATGCTAACATATATTCTAAATATTCTATAATATTTCATTAATGAGACTAAGTCCAATAAGAGAAGAATCTCCAACTTCTTCCTAATAATGTTCTAACCTGCACATGACATGATAAAAAACCTCAAACTCATATAGTTTGATAGAAGACTGATAAATATTATTATAAAAAACACAACATGTCATAGATAGTTATGCAATGATCCACTGAAAACCAATATGAATGTATTGAGAATAACTTCCATGATCTGAATTATACTCTCCATCATACCATATGGCTATCGATGGTATGATATACTCAACCTGGGAAGTTTATATATCACCTCATAGATACTCTTCTAGGATCATGAGGTAATCCACTGATCCCTTTTCAATGAAATGGTATATGGAACAACATGTATCCTCAAAAACATCCTCACATACAGCTTTCCAAGGTATTAATCATTCGTGATGTACTAGAGATTAATAAATTGACCTGATTTTTTTATCAACCAATAACCACCTAGATAGAATTACTCTCTTATGAAGTATGTGTTTATGTAAAAATAATTTCCATGGACACATTATACAATTTCATAACCAACTGAAAAATTGTGTAGAAACATTAGAAGGTTTCAATGTATTTTCATTTTTTTATTAGAAGGTGTAATGGTGGGACAAGTAATAAAAAATATCTTGGTATATACCTTGAAAATAGAATCACCATAATCTATAGTAATACATATTTATTGTTCCCAAATTAATGAATAATAAAAAAATATGATAGTCAAAGAAATCAACGCATCTAATATAAGAGGGGATGATAAACTAATCCCCAAAATATAGAATATCATTTAAAAAGAGTGAGAAATCCGAAATGATCTTTTCCACTATAAGGTTTCTCAAATTCCCTTGAACACATAATCAAAATGTTGATCCAAAAAGTTAAACTGATGGATAGATGATTATTACCAAAAAATGATCAAAACCACACCTAAAACAACCACATGAACATCATGGTGAATCTAATCAATAATCCCCCTTAGGTTCTTCTAATCTTATTCAAGAATTGAATGTAATTTTAGTTTTTGTTTGGGATTTTATGTAGTGAAATTTCACTTCCCAAGTGTATATGTGACGTCAATATCATGCATATGAATCTATTCCGCACCACACAACTTACTAAAATTGATGTTTTTCTATGAAAATATATATCTCAGGCTATTATGTTTTGAAAATACTATGAAAATATTCCAAAACTAATCTTTATACAAAACTTTAAGAACATTCATTATTGTGGGATCACCATATAATGAGTGGGAGAGTTATTCCCAAATTTTTCTAAATAGAAATATTGGGAAGATGCCCCATGATCACATTGCTTAAGAACACAACCCAAGCCAGTTCTATATGAAAAATAGAAAACCACACACCCCATAAAAAGAACAAGTAATATTAGAATATGAAACAATGTTAGAATTAATTTCATATCACCAAAATGAGATTTACATTTTTAATTCCATATGAATTTCACCCCTTTCAATGAGAGAGTAGTAACTGGTTATGAAAGATTCAACAATTCCGTGAAGAATTTTTGGTTAGACCAAACTAGAGAAAATAATCAATGTATCTCAAGGATGTTCTATGGATTATCCCATGAAAATACAAGATTCTATATCTTAGGATCAACATAAAATCCTTTCTTAGAAATGACATACCCAAATAACATTATTTATATAATCTAAAGAAATCACTTTAAAGCTTCCCATATAAAAAATTAATCCTTATGATTTACAAGACCAAAATGAAATGGTTCACCTACTCACTCTCAGATCTCTAGAAGACCAGAATATTATCCATGAACACCACCACAATAGTGTTGATGTACTCTCGGAATATTGGATTTTATCAAGGCCATATAAACTGTAGGATAGTTAGTTTATCAAAAAGGAATAAAAAGATATTCATAATGTACATACCCCCTCATACAATTCATATTTGGTATGTTAGACACCTAAAATCTGAGATGATGATAACCAAACTAGATATTAATCTTTAGAAACCATTTTTACCCATTTATTTGGTCAAAGTATTATCGAAACATGGTAAAGGATACATTAAATTAATTATTAAATGATTAAAATTTGTGTTTCCCATACATAATCAGAATGAACCATCTAAATTATTACTTATGACCATATATGTTTCTTAAGCTGAAAACTGGGGTTAATGGAAAATTCAACTTTAGATAATTGAACTAAATATCGGGCTCTTTGACCTTCACCAAAAACCATATGAAATTAAACTTAGTGATTCATTCCATGTGATTTACATAAAGAAAACAGATTATTCTTTCCTTAATGGTCTCCATTATCTAAACTCCCATCGATTTCTTTTTTTATCTTCCTTGGTGAGTCTTATAGTTTGTTAAGGTATAAGGTTTGTGTCATGTTTTACGAAAAATGATTTCGTAAGATCAAAACTTCTCTCACACCACTGATCAATCATCTTAAACAATCATCATCAAACCATCCATCACATTCAATGATAATATAATTACGTTCTATTCTTACCACTGACTAAAACACAAATCATAGTGTGTGCATTAAATATCATATATGGAAAACAAATTTTAATGAAAATAATTACTTTTAGGATTTAAAAATCATAACATCTTCCATACACTTTTAAAACAACTATTTATCGTATGTTATTCATATACAAATTATATGTAAATAATTTGTGATGGTTAATGAGGAGTTTTTTGAATTCCCAATGCATGTCCCCCAGTTGTGTATAATCAGTTGTCTATTATGGCCTATTATCATGCACCAGACTACCCCAAGTAGAGCCCAAATCATCTTTTCTGTGTTGTTACCCCTGGGAACATAAATTATAGAGAAACGTCTACTTATAGAATCAACAACATGATGTACTTTTAGGAAACCACTCACTCTATCCTTAACCAATATTCAAGGACATTTTCATAAATGTTAAATCATCGTTATATGTTTCTGTATAGACATCCCTATACATATAATTAGTAATATAGATACGGATCTATATAATTTTTTCTTATACTAGTTTTCAAAGGTCAAAAAAAGATATTATATGATACCAAACATAGATACAGTCACTTTTCAAATATTAACAAAGAATAAAATTTCTGAAATACATAAAAAACATACAAATAGATTCCAAATGACCATAATCGGTCTTGTTCTTTTGGAATAATGGAAACATGGACATTGTAACATAAGCAAACTAAATTATATCAAAATAGGTTATCATTTAATATAACCATTATTAGACACATAATACACAATACATACTTTCATAACCTTAGGAATGAAACATAAAAAGGGTTGAGCTCAAATACACTGGAAGGGAAAAAATGGGACTTATGTAAGAGTAATCGTGACAATAAGGGTATGAGAACATGATCTTGAATATAAAAGATCATACACTATATGAGAAATCTCATAGACATTAATCATGGAATAATTCGTTTCATTTAATAAGACATTATTCATATGGAAAATAATAACGTAATCCATGAATGCACAAGATATCAATAAAACACGGAATTGTCACAGAAGCATAAGAATATAATATATTATTTTCATTATAGCCATAAAATAATTTATAATACCATTATTATTGAATAGGTTCACTCCATATAAAATCATGGTAGTCATTGTTTACTCCAATATCCATCTTAGAAGAATGAGTTCACTCCCTGTACGTTCTTAGTAGTCATGGTTCACCTACATGGCCGTTATAGATGTCACGGGTCATTACCAATTCAATATTAGTATATCCCAAGAGATATTAATCTTTTAAAAATTCATAGTTGGGGGATATAGGTCCCACCCAACTCATATTGAAATAATACATAATTGTTCCACAAAATCATAAACAACCATATCATAACACATGAAATAGAATGGGTATCATAAACATGTAATCATATTATAAATTGGGGAAAATGATATAGGTTTCAAAATCAATTCACAATAATAATAACATGTGAAATTAATATGACCCCTAAAATAGAAACAATTTTCCTAATAATCATTCCAACAAAGAATAATCCATTGAAGGTAAAATATAAATTAAATATTTGGATCATTTCCTAGAAGGGAATGAGTAACATCAATGGATGTCATCTTAGTTGGAAAATAACATTGAAGGGTAATTTGAAAATATTTAAAAAGGACAAAAATTTCTTATTTGATAAATTTTCATTAAAATATTAAATTTTTTAAAAAATTATTTACTTTGGAAATACATTGAAAAATTATAATGAATTCTGAAAAAAAATTGAATCATTTTTCCTTGAAAAAATATAAAACAATCTTGGGAATTTTTTAAATATAATTTACCATGAAAAATTATTAATGGATCATAAAAACTTTTTGAATTCCGTTTATGTTAGAATACATTTCAAACATATAAATAAGGAGTAAAATAATTTTGAATGTCTTTTTCCATGAAAACATATAAAACAAGAACACAATCCTTTTGAAAACAACTGTCCTTCATAACATACAAATGAATAATTAAGACCTATTGTAAACCATATATTTGAAAACTATCCTAGGAATAAAAATCATCAATATTAACCATTGTAAATAAATGTAAAACTTCAATGAATTGATAGTAGATATATTTTTACATGTTGTATGATGTAAAAATAACATTTCTTTTGTGTGGTAAAATTGATAGAATAATGAATCATTCAGTAATGAACTAGAAGATTACATTAATAAAATTACAAAAAGGAAAATGTGTAATAAATTCTTTTAATGATCTTAGAAGAATAATTTATTATTTTCAGAAACCATTTATTGGAAAAAATGATGAAAAGTCTAGATTTCTTAAAAACAATTTCATTACTATATTATCAAACAAATAGTGGAATTAATGGTTCCAATATATGAAATAATCATTAATAACCATAGTAGAATAATCTTCATGAATAATATATGATATGGATCAGAACATTTCATAAAAGGACTATTAAACAAAAACACTCTTGAAAAGCGATGACATTATCTTTATAAATTCTTATAACATGGAACCATGGGATTATACTCTACATTTAATAAACCTAAACAAAATAAATAAAAAAATATCATTAAAATAACTAAATTCATAATAAGTCTTGAAAATTTGAAATATATACACCTAAAAATGGAATTTAGATGAAGAACAAAACATGAGGCTAAAAGAATGAAAATGGAGACAAAACTATTCCACCAATTTGGTTACTACTAATACATAAACCCAATGAAGTAATAAACTAAAATAGAAATTATAATATCCAAAAAATTTATTTATTTGATACATTTAATACATTCATGGGTATAACATACACCATACAAAAGGAAAGATTAGTGAACATAGCATGAATCTATCGATAATAAAGAGACGGATGAAATCCCCTTACCTTGTGTTCTAACTCTTGTCCAAATCATTCAAAAAAACATTTATAATAATTATAAACAAACTATAAATATTTTATAGAACCATATTCTTATATATAATACCATATATTCTTTGATTATGACCTTATATAATCCACTTGATACCCATTTTATGTTATGGTTTCACTATGGACAATATTCACTTTGTTCTTCACATGTGTCCTAATTTGTTATATCATTGGTCCTTATACATATATCATGAATCAAAAAATTAAAACATGACAAAAATATCATTTTTATAGTATTTTTTTTATAATAATCCATAAAATATTAATGTTTGAAAAAGAATACACCGTTCATAGAGAGGGTAAGTCATAAATATGTATGGACACTCTTTCCATTTTTATTTTCATATTCAAAGAAAGAAACAAAATTAAATATATATGTATATGTATATAATATGATTAATTTTTCATTATAATGTTATATATTACTTATAAATTCCCTATACCCATCCTTAAGAAAATAAATTTAGTGTGTGAATAAATCACATGGCCTTGTGGGGAGGTAGTCCTTAATTCCTCAAATGAAATTTTCATAATTAAAAAATATGGAATGTAAAAAAGATATATTTCATTAAAGGAATAAAAAATATTAAAGGAATAATAAATAATATATATATAGAGAGAGATAATGCATCATAATTTCCATGATGAGAGGTAGTAATAAAAATTGAACCGTAATCATTTTGTGAGGTGAAAGTTCATTAGACACATAAATAATAAGTTGATTTCCCATTGTATGGAGGTGTGTGTAAGTGTATATAGAACCATTATTATAAAAAATACCATTTTTATTTAGGATAATAGTTTTGTGATAAAATCATTTAATAATGATGGTGGAGAGGTGGTGAAAAAAAATAAAGGATGAATCTTGAGAGAAGATGTTACCTCTTAATTGGTAACACTATTTTGTTTGTGGCAAAAGGATTCCTTGGTTTTCATTGTACCCAATGGATGGATTATAGGATAATGGGAATGATTTTGGGATGTTTATTGGTTATATCATTTACAAACGTATGTGTTTTAAGATATGTTAAGAATAGATAGACATGGTGGCCATTTATATTGAAGGGATATGACACACTATGTTTTTTTAAAACATGTTTGTCGTGCTGATGTATTTCGAAATAAAATTAATAATAAACCTAAAAAATAATTAATTTATGGTTTATGGAATTATAATATCCATATAGTTGGTTTTAGAAAATTATATATGTTCTTTTTGGGTATTAAAATTATAGATTAGTCCCGAGTAAAGCTTAATTTTACCTTAAGTGATATAATTAAATTTAATTACCATCAATAATATTATTTATAAAAGACATTGATGAAATTATAATTATTTATAAATTATGATGATTCCAAATATTTAATATATTTTCCAACATAAAATCCAAGAAGTTGGATAAATTAATATAAATTTAATCCAACTAACAGGGCAACACTGAATGTTTTTAAAGTAAAAACATTCAAAATTTCTGTTTGTTTTTCAATCAAATTTATTTGTGAAATTTCCCTCAATTTACTATATTTTATTGATTGGTAACATAATTTTATAGTTATATTTTTAAAAAAATTTAAAATATAATTTACCATTATAAATGAAATTGATGAAAAATCCATTTTGAACATAAATCATGTTATATTAACATTTCATTAAAAAATTAAACGTTATAGAAAATACAAAAAATATTATCTAACTTTAATTTTAATCATTTGACTCAAATAATGAAGTTTATTTTGACATTTCAAATTTGTAAATGTTCCAAAAATCAGATTCAAAATGTGTTCTCCATTAAAAGGCATTTAAAGTACATATATAAATAATTTTTATATTCTTATATTATATCTATCAAATATATTAGATTAATACCAAAAATATTTAATAAAATATATAACAGTTGTGTTACATTAATATCACTCACTAATTGTAATTAATTTAATTTATTAGTGTAAAGTACCTTTGATACCATTTTTTTTTTATATTTTTTGTTATATTAAACCAATTTTTATATTGATTTAAATTAATTGTTATCTTATGAATTCATAATATATTTATGTGAACAATATATTATCATAAATTAGTTAATCATAAACACTAATTTGAATACCTGGATATATCTTATTATATTAAATAATAATAATTTGAAAATATATTATTGTTCATTAAACATAGATGTTCTGTGTTGATAAAACCAATGATTATATTGTGTCTAATTCATGATTAACATTATATTTCATATAATGCAATATTAAAATAGTAAATTAATATGTAATAAACTATCATTAGTGTTTTTTGAAATCAAAATATATCAAAAAAATTTAAATAATTCAAATAATAATTATTTAAATAATCTTACGATGTTACACTATATGTTCATATGTGATTGGTTTATTTTATATATGTGTGGTGTATTTTAATATTTTTATCTGAATTCTACATTAAATTGGTTGTGTGGATGTTTATATTTTCTTATGAAAATGAATCCTCAAGTTAGTTATTCTTTCGACTATTGTCTCTACACCCTAGCCTAAGAACGTAGACATTTAGTAGTTATAGTTTGAGCCCCATATTCGGTCGGGTAATGACATATTGTTATAATATAATGTACATTCCTTGGGATGTTTTTGGATGTTTCCTCATAAGGGGATTCAGTTGGCATAAGGGAAATAGAGTTAAAGAATCTTGATTTTAGCTGCTAGGACAGGGAATCCAACAATTGTATGGGTGTCTGATATATCCATTAATGAGGAACCTAACTATAAGCATGTCGACTCAGCATGACAAGAAATTTTTTATAGGGATAAA
Source organism: Viscum album (assembly GCA_963277665.1). NCBI lineage: Eukaryota > Viridiplantae > Streptophyta > Magnoliopsida > Santalales > Viscaceae > Viscum > Viscum album. The sequence continues at coordinate 555,754,609 of OY728146.1, forward strand.
TAGTACATCAATCATATAAGATTATGTCTATGTCCATCCTTATTTAAAAACCCCAATTATTTATTATATATATATGGTCATTTTATAATGTTACTCCATGGTGACATTAAATATGCCTCCGCAATGATAGACAACCAATATACCAACTCTGGTTTTTGACGATGTACTTATAAGAGATGAGGCCTCACATTAAAGTCCCTATCGTAAACCCTTCCTCCAGGTGTCCTGTTAGTTGCACCTCCACCAATCGAGTATCATATTATTCAAGTAGATAAGTGTGATAATGCATGCTATCTTAGAAAACATCGAGTGTTCCATCATCAATGACCATTGAGGTTCCATATCAAGAGGATCCTCATCTAGTAGAGGATTAGATAGAGTTCGTGGATTATATCTTCAATATTATTTGAACCCTAAAAAATTAGTTGGTCAAATTGCTAGACACCATTTTTGATGGAGCATCTGGGAGTTGATGGAGTCTAGATACATGGATGCATGATGAGTCAATGAACTCATGCGAAGACTTCCAGTAGATGTTCCGTATGATGAAATACCACTCCAGAAGTTTCTCAGTCCATATCATGGAGATTTTTGAGCTAAATAAGTAAGGGATTATGGTGGTTGAGTACACAAAGATGTTTTCAGAACATATGTGTTTCTTCGATGACATTATCCTCAATAGATACTTCTGATCAAATATATTGTAGTAGGGAATCAATAGTGGGATTAAATTCCTTATTGTTCCATTGTGCATCCCTACTTATGACGTGGTGCTAGAGAGGAAACTTTTGAACGATTTATTTATATTAGGGGGATCCTAGAAATTTTGGAGCTGGTAGTGGAAATACCCTATTTAAGTCATTGAAAGGAACTAGTGGACACTAGGAACATGGATCATGGAGTAGGGGATCCTATCATCAGTAGGTCTAGGCAAGTAGTCATATAGGGTAGAGGTAGTGAAGAGTGGTAGGGAATCGTAGAGGTTAATATTGTTTTAAATTTTATGAGTGAGGTCATATAGAATGGTACTTATTGTCCAGTTGTGCTGATTAGCCAATGTAGAATGCTTATTGACCCCCACAACTGAAGCAGTACCATTTTTAGGGATCCCCTAAGTGGGGACAGGGTGGACCTGAGGGAGGAAGAACTCGAAGAGGAGCATAAGGATCTGTGTTTGGTGGATTTCAGTATGAGATACTTCCACCACCACTAGGTGTCCAACATAAGGCTAAGAGAGCCAGAGGATGAGGCTTGGACATCAGAAATTTTTGGAGGCTTGTGGCCTCACAACACATGAGATGATTAAAGATACTATATGCTTGTTTTATAATCTTAATTTTGAGTATGTATATATAGGTTATAATCATTAATTTAAATCCATTCATCTAGAGGGAATGCCATTGTTCCAAGTAGAGTTTCTAGAACAATAGATTCATCTTCATATTATTATAGGGTACACATGTTATATTTCATTTATCTAATGGTAGTGTGAGATAATACTTGGTGGATAATGGTTAACATGGATCGTTTGTTTCTTCACCATTGAAACCTATAAATTCATCTAGTTATGTATTGGATTATATAGTATGATCCCATATTGACTACCTCTATAGACAAGTCATATTTGTATGGGATAATGGGATGTGATTATCATTTTTTGGAAAGATATATCTCTTCACAGGATATGTGGATGTTGTGAGCAGTATGTTGAAACACATTACCCATCAATTGGAAGGTGTATTCCTTAGTGCAACAGGCTCTTTAGGCATCTAGTTTTCTTAATTTGTGTAGGATTATATGGATGTATTACCCAATGGGGTCTCGTAAGTACATATGATGTGGGAGATGGAGTTTTACATTGAATTACATATACAAACAACCTAATTTCTTATATGGAATATCAGATGTATTGTATGAAGCTTCAGTAGCTACAGATATAGTTGGAGGAACTTCGGGAGAATGGTTTCATCAGACCTAGTGTGTAAAGATCTATAAAATTCAAGGGAATTTTTTTAATTTTCTGTTTGATTTTACAAGAACGCAGTTTCTGACGGAGCCTGATTCTGAGGACCGGTGTGCCCAGAATCATTTTCCGAAGCATGGCTCCGGTACGTTTAGTGAACGAATGAGCGGGTTTTCCTAACTTTTGAACCGGTGCTCGGAATCGAAAGATGAGGGCACCGATGGAATCGCAGTGCCGATAATTTCTTAGAAACACTATTTCTGGAGTTCCGTTTGCTCGGATGTGGTTTTTAATTTTTTGGGTTATGTAAAGGAATAAAATAAAAGTGGTGCAACGAATTTTATTTTATTTAAGGAAGTGTTAACCTAAGCTAAGTGGTTGAGTGGGACCCACATCTGAACTTAACCACTAGGTAGGATATTAGTTGGGTGGGGCCCACATGAGTCCCACCCTTTCAACTTACTCAACCCCTACTTTATTTCAGTAACGCACCCGCACCTCCCAAGTAAAGGAAAGTCAGCTCATGCATTTATTTAAATATTAAACGCCTCTATTAATTAGGAGGTTTAAACATTGAAATTAAAGTCAATTAATTAGTTGATTCAATTTTGAATTTCAAAGACGATGGATTCTATGTTAATAAAATAAGACAAGTCTTATTTTATTTTTATTGGGCTTGTTGTGTTGAGTTTTTGGGAGAAAAAGGGGAGTCTTGGAGTTCTTCGTTCTTCGTCGAAGAACGCGAAGAACGCACTGTCACCGACGAAGAACGCCTACCTCCAACGAAATACGATGGTGAGAGACGCATTCCTCTGAGATCGACGACCCGATGCGCATCTCCTCATTCCTTCGTTCTGCGTCAAAGGAAGGGAGACACCATTCCTCCACGACGTGATGATCCTCTTCTTCCACGAAGATCAAATCTGCAGTGTCCCTTTCCGCGACAAACCTCGTTCGACGACTACACACGATGTAGGGGTTTTACTTGATAATATTAATAATCTCATGGTTGTTTTCCTTCTAAAACATGAATATGGATCAACTCATTATTATGTTGATCCACAATAGTTTTTGTTTGCGGGTTTGGAATTTTCTTTTTTATTTCTGAAAATCTATAGGGAGATTAATTCTTTTGTTCTTGATTACTTCCAATGATGTTTATAGTCCTTTATTGAGTCGCCTGATATCACAATAACGGTAGGAGGTCAGACCGCACGAACACCACTGACCCTCCTCCCACCCTTGGTTATTTGATTTGTTGCGGCATGTGGAAGGCGGTGCGGTACCTTTGCACCGTGCGGAAGCTATGTGTTTGGACGAAGAAGTGTGGCGCCGTCACGCCACACTGTTGAAGTCGAACAAGTCGCCACGCCGTCGTGCCGTGCTAGGAATCACAAAACCACCACGACCACAGCGGGGCCACAGCGGAGGGGTGCAGCGCCATCGCGCCGCGCCGGACAGACCAAGGTCGCAGCTGAGGCAGCGGCGGAGCAGGGACCGGCGGCCGGTTCCGGGCCTCATCGTCGGAGTAGGGGACCGGCCTATGCCGGTCCCGTGACGGCAACATCCGGCCGGCTAGAGCGGGCTGACCAGTCAAGGGAGGAGCCGGGGGATACGACCCTCGGCTGGCTAGACAAGAGAGGCCCCCCACATGGGGGTTGCGGTAAAGAATAGGCGGGGGGCAGTGCCCCCCCCCCCCCCCCCATGCGCCCCTAATGCTCGGCTGTTTCGGTCGAGCCGCCAGGATGGGCCTCGCCAGCCGGGATGTGCCGCGCCCCAGCGCTCCAAACCCGAACCCGTGTTTGGTCGACCCGGTTCGGGCTGACCCAGGGGGTCTCCGGCCGGATCGGTCCGGGCCCGAAACCCCCACTTCCGGACCTCTTTCGGTCTTTTGCTCATATCGTTGGCTACAGACCTCTGATCGTTGCACCGTCAATTGTGTAGCGATCCTTGGATTGAGACGGTCGTTTCTCTATATTACATTCAAGGTTTTGGAGGACATTGAGTATGGCTGGGTTGGTGTGGATACGAAACCAACCGGGCCCTCGGAACGGAAATGCTTATAACTTGAGCTCCGGACATCCGATTGACGTGTCGTCGACATTGTTGGATTACTCTTGAAGAGATGGAACTTTTGGCATACTTCTACTCAGTTTTTGTTGCAGTTGGATAGTGGCTGGGTTGGATTGTACCTAAAATCCAACTGGGCCCCTAGAATGGAAAAGCTGATAACTATTAGACAGGACGTCCGTTTGACGAACCGTCAGTGGTTTTGGTGCTCACGTTGAGAAACCATCCCTATGAGTATACCCTATGAGTGTTCAGGGTACAGTTGAGATACAGTCGGGTTGGTTTGCACATGAAACCAACCAGACCCCTGGGACGAAAATGCTAATAACTCACAGACCGGGCGTCTGATTGACGTGCCCTCTGTTGCATTGAGACCCTTATGATGAGGCGGTACATTGAGATACCCTTTCATGGGACTTTGTGATACTTAGAGTATCGACCAGTAGCTCATGGAGCAGACCCTCCTGGAGCCGTGCGTGCAGAGTACGGAGATCGTGTAGTCGGCTGAGACCTGACGACTGCTTGACCAACTCAACTTGGAGTGCGTCAACTAGCCCAGTGGACGAAGCACTACATTGTTTGGGTGCTGACCCATGGAGGAAGGATCACTTCTATGTGACAGTGCATACCCATGGTACTCGTCCAGAGAGTACCTCTGCAGGCTATTAGGTGGTGTGCACTACTGTGTTTGGGGGACATACCCCGACGGGAAGCACTACTGTGTTTGGGTGGCTGACCCGCGGTACTCGACAGGAGGATTACCACAGCAGTTTTAGGTTAGTGAGCAATACCTCAGAGTCGTGACATGACCACTGTACACTCTAGAGACATGGCTCTTCAGTAGTTACGATTTCGATAATGAAAATCCTGGTTTGAGCGAAGTCTATGACCTTTGTGTTTACCTCATGATTTAGATGGGTCACTTGATAAATTAGGTATATTTATGGGAATATACCTGGGTGGTGGTTATCCATTTATTTCATAACCTTTGTTTTTCCTCAGGATTGAGATGGGTTACTTGATAACTTAGGTATAAGTATGGGCTTATACCTAAGTAAAGGTTATCTTTTGAGATCCTTTTTTGTAGTTATCCTTGTTGGATTTAGTGAGACCTTGAGGGTATTGGGGTCCCAAATGAGTATCGTATACTCACCCCTGCATGGGATATGACCGCACCTCGTTGTGTTGGTTGCAGACGACGAGCAGCACTGACAGAGGTCGTGTGTTCGAGGACTGGACAGTACCCGGAGGTGGACCACATGACGAGTCATTATCCAGAGGTGGAAATCATGGTGAGATGACACTCAAAGGAGGTTGACGGGCGAGAGCATTGTGGAGGCTATCTGTACCTACCCTTCTGTTAGGATCCATGGTGGATGATCCAAGAGTTGTGCTATCTGTACCTACCCTTTAGGTAGGATCCGTGGAGGATGCCTTAGGATCTACTTCCTTTCTTCCATTTGTTTGACTTTTTCGGTTGTACTTTCGTTCAGTTGTACCTGTGCTTTCAGTTGGGTTTGTATTCTATCCCATTTAATTTTCAGCACTTTCTTTTGTACTTAGTGTTTTACTTCTGCTTGTACTCTGTGTTGTTTTGTTTACTTTTATAAAGGCAATGACTTCCCAGTTATCGGGATTTATGGCTTTGGTGCTAGTCGCCAGCCCCTGGCCTATGGAAGGCGGGTATGGGTTAGTCACGTCATAGGCCTCGGGGACGGGTTGTGACAAATTAGTATCAGAGAAGCTGGTTCTACCGCAGAACTTAGGACTTTGATATTTTATTCTGTGAAGAAATAGTGTTAACGGTAACGGGTGTGGTTTTCCGTTCAGGGCGTCCAGTGTTGGTGTGGGAGGCCGACGTATCCATACACTAGTACCCTGACAACTGATTTCCGAATTTGTGCATGAAATCACTGATTGTGTGTGAGCTTTCTAATGGTTTTCCCCTTAAAACATCTCAAAGAAGGTCATCTCACCAGGTATAAATCATTTGACCATGTCACGTATGTTTCTTTTAGGATGCCATTCGACGGACGACCAGCTATATCCCAAAGGGATGTAAGTACTGATAGCCTGGCGAGTGACGAGGCTTCGGTACAGGGCCCTCTTTCTGTTGAGGCACCAGTGGAGGCACCAGCATTACTTCCATACATTGGGCCACCGATGCCACCAGCCCCAGTAGTAGGCGATGCACGCCGCATGAGCACGCTGCACGAGTTCCAGCGCCAGAGGCCACCCAGGTTTTGGGGAGAGACGGACCCGCAGGCGGCTGAGGTTTGGCTGGAGGCTGTGGTGAGAGTCTTCAGGCTAGTGGGGATGCCAACAGACTTCATAGTGATCTTTTCTGCCAGCCTCCTTCAGGCAGCTACAGGTAGGTGGTGGAGCCACTTCTTCCAGTTTTGCGATGGGATGACCTTCACATGGGAAGACTTCAAGACCTTCTTCAAGGTGGAGTTTGCGCCAGTATCTCTACACCCCGAGCGTGTTCAGGAGGTGCTGCCTTTGTCGTGTGTTTTTAGATCAGAAGTCAAGTCATCTGTGGGCAGTAGACAGATCATGCAGAGGTGCAAGGGGACTAGAGCCAGCCATATGAGGAGCAGTAAATGTTATGAATTTGGCAGGAAGGGTCACCTAGCACGTGACTGCCCGACCACCCACACAGTTGATCCGCAGTCTTTAGAGGAGACAACGAGGCAGAAGCAGCGGCATGTTCTTGAGCAACATCCGGGTAGTGGACAAGGCAGTAGAGCTCCAGGAACAGGTGGACAAGAGTGGTACAAGTGGATACGCCCCTTGTACATCTAGTTTCATATTTTCGTTGCATTTGTGTCTTTGTACTATGAGATGAAATAAAAAAAGACACTTATCTTTGTGATGTTTGCTTTCCTGTCCATTTGTTTGGTTGATATTGAGTGGTCCCGGTTAAAACGGTTCACTTGACCCTCACTTTCAAGATTTTTACTGGAGGAGACCCGGTGACCTCACAATAATTCTGACAGTGTGACTCGACCCTTGGAGGCGAGAGTGACAGTTGGATCTCTTGGTAGTAAAATCGAGGCCTTATGAAGTCATCCATGGAATGAATACATCATTCATGTTAGGATTGACTGTATTAAGCAATGTGCATGGTTAATCCAAGGGATGAGACCGAGTTTCTCTTTTTGACAAAGGAGAAATCTTAGAAGCTCTTGCAGATCTTAGGAAAAGAAGGTGCAGATCATCCAGGAGCGGATGAAGACTGCACACTACAGTACGAAACAGGAAACTGGTACCAGTCTTAGAGACTCGGGCGTGTTAAATGTTTCAAGACGAGGATGCTTTAAGGAGATATGAGTCTGCGAAGCAGCAGACATGGAGGCAGAGCTTGGAGAGAAGCATGAGGTGGTGTACTTTTTTAAAATGCTACAACCACCCGCATTAGTTGTCCTTTCCAGGCTCAGGGAGCTGGAGGGTGGAGGAAGAGTGTGGCTGCATGTAGTCATGGAGTGTGACCCAATGGCTCTAAAAATGATCCAAGGGACAATATGTGTCCACTACTAGCTGCTGTAGTAACATACATCAATATGAATCATTCCTTACTTCCATGAATCTTGTCTCAGACCTAGAGTTTCCGGTAAGCCATAGACATGACCCTCACGTCTGGAGATACCGTGGAAGAAGACTTGATAATCACACTTATGCGGTAGTGTGGCCAGACCCACGAGGCGAGAGTTTCGGTTTGAATCTCTTGGTCGCAGCGTCGAGGCCTTACAACATTGGTTTGAGTATGGACTAGGCAATCGCAGTTCATACACAAATTGATGCTATTAGGAAAAAAGGTTGTGGTTTAACTACAACATCGGGATGGGTTTTCCTCGATCGGCGAAAAGGAAACCCCAGGCAGCACCGGATAAACTCATGCATAGGAGGGTGCAGCCGATCACTCTTGAGTCAGTCAACCATACCCTTGTGGCAGCAGGAGATTTGTGTTTTCATTCTAAACAGCAATTGGAGGCCTCTTGAGTTCGAGGATGACGATCACGTCCTTATACAGGTCTCATCTCGACGAGGTTTACGGAGATGTGGCCAAGGTGGAAAGTTAAATCCGGGATTCAGTGGACCTCTTTAGGTCCTCAGTAGGGTAGGTGATGTGGCTTACCGTTTGACCCATCCACCTCAGTTGCACCAGGTGCACGATGACATCCACGTATCTCGACTAAGAAGATACATGCTTGACCGAACACATATCATCGACCATGAGGAGCTGGACATTGGGGATGGGGTGACATTTGTGGGGATCCAGTTTGATCTGAGGATCGACAGGATTTGTCCTACGAGGATGGTCGATTCCTCTTGTGTGTTTTCATTGGCATCACGGGAACCTCCAGGTGAGCACATCGGAGCGGAAGTCTCAGATGCGTGCTCAATACCTCTTTTGTATCCATAGTTTTGTTAAAGATATACGAGGACATAAAGCCCTAAGGTGGAAGTAATGTAATGACCCATAACATTCAAGGGAATTTTTTAATATTCTTTGTAAATTTTACAAGAACCCTGTTTCTGACGGTGGCTGATTCCGAGGCCCCGTGTGCCAGGAATCATTTTCCGATGTTTGGCTCAGTTATGTTCAGTGAACAAATGATCTGGTTTTCCTAACTTTTAAACCGGTGCTCGGAATCGAAATCCAAGGGCACCGATGGAATCGCAGCACTGGTAATTCCTTAGACACACCTTTTCCGGAGTGGCGTTTCCTCGGGTGTGGTTTTTAATTTTCTGGGTTAAGTAAAGGAATAAAATAAAAGTGGCGCAACAAATTTTATTTTATTTAAGGAAGTGTTAACCTAAGATAAGTGGTTGAGTGGGACCCACATCCTAACTTATCCACTAGGTAGGATATTAGTGGGGTGGGGCCCACATGAGGCCAGCCCTTTCAACTTCCTCAACCCCTATTTTATTTTAGTAACGCACCCGCACCCCCCAATAATGGAAATTAAACTCGTGCGTTTATTTAAATATTAAACGCATCTATTAATTGGGTGGTTTAAATGTTGCAATTAAATTCAATTAATTGGTTGATTCAATTTTGAATTTCAAAGACATTGGCTTGTGTGTTAATAAAATAAGACAAGTCTTATTTTATTTTTGTTGGTCTTATTGTGTTGAGTTTTTTGGAGAAAATGAGGAGTCTTGGAGTTCTTCGTTCTTCGTCGAAGAACGCGAAGAACGCACTGCTGCCGACGAAGAATACTGACCTCTAATGATGGTCGTTGGTGAGAGATGCCTTCCTCATAGATTGACGACCCGATGCACATCTCCTCGTTCCTTCTTTCTACGTCAAAGGAAGGGAGACATCATTCCTCCTCGATGTGACGATCCTCTTCTTCCGCGACGATCAAATCCACGACGTCCCTATAACACCCCAGGTAAATAGAGAATATGAAATTTTCACATTTATCGATATTTGTGAATAAAATATTAATATTAATTTAAAGGGGACGCTATGCTCGATGGCATACCCAATACGTAACAATGAGTTTCTTGGGAATCTTACGTTACACTATAATAATAAAATAATATTTTTTTAAATGGTAGTTAACGCCTAGACATTGTAATGGAAGGAATGAACAGAACTAACTACAAAATGATTATATATGTTTGTAAAATATTTTTAATTTTTTCTATAAATGTTTGAGGATTGAAAATGCGAATGAACCCAATTTTAAACGTAAACATTTTAATATTCTTGAAAATGGCGATTAATCGCCTTTTGATGGAGAACCTCTTTTAAATCCACTTTTTGACAATTTTATGTGTTATATTTGACAAAATAAAATTCTTATTTAAAATCGGGATATCAAAATTTACTTTCTGTAAATTTTTTGTATTTTTCCGATAAACATCATTTTTTTAATGAATAATGAAAAATGGTGTACTTTAATTCAAAGCCTCTTTTTAATATAATTTATTTATATAATTAGATTGTCTAATGAATTGTTTTTAAAGTTAAATTAGAATATATTTTTACCATTTAATCCAATAGTGCTCATTGAATTTATTTCACTTAGAAATTGGACTTAGACTAGTGTCAATCTTTTAATAGATATTGTTTCTTAAAAACACGATATTTGTTTTGACAGCAGAATTAATTATAAAATTAATTAATGAAACTTATGTGTTTTTAATTTGGTAAAATAGACATCATTTTTGAATTCGGAATATCAAATATATCATAGGGTGAATTTTTGGTATTTTTCTGAAAAACATCAATTTTTAATGAATAGTGAAACCACTAAGTGGTAGTTTAAAAATACTGAATTTTTGTATAAAAGAAATTTTTCCACCTCTGTGTTTTGAATTTCAAAAATCTGACATAAAAGGTTGTAATTACCATGTAAAATGTGGTTCAATGGAATTAAAATAATTTTTTGGTGAATAGTAACTTTTAAGTTTTTAATCGCAATTAGAGGTAATTAGTGTAATTTAAGGTAAAGATAATGTTATACTAATATGAAATGACTTTGACACATGTTATACCTTTATTGAATGAGTCATGGCCGACCAAGACAATCCATGGGTCAACTTGGGGACCCCATGGAGCCACTATGGTTGGAAAATGACATTAATACCTATTTATTTAAAGTTAAAATTTAAATGTCCCAAACATGTGTTATTTTACTAAAACAATTTTGAATGGGGTTATATAAGCCATATTTTTTACTATAAATATTCATTAGAAAGTTAAAAATATTTACTACATTATGATATTTTTTTTATAATTTTTAGACATTTTATAAATTTATTTATTTATGACACCGTGATGATGTAGTGATTACCTCATAAATGAACGATTTAAATAAAATGAGAAGATAGGGTGAAATATATGTCTTAAACTTGTCACAAACTTATTGGATGGGTGTATTTCAAAAACTTATCACCTTATCCTCGAAATATATCCTTTTTGGACCTTTAAAATACGAAAATAATTTTATAATAAAGTAATATTTTATAACATTCCAAGAGTGGCCCTCCTCTACTGTTATAAAAGGCCCCCACATATACCACCTTAGACACACCTCTAAATCCTTTTTCTCGGCCAACCACTTCCCATTTCATCTCTCAACATCCCTGTATTAATAATTGAATCATCACTTTGTTCAGAATTGTTTCCAATGAAGCCTTTGAGCTCAAATCAAATAGAGTTACCCGATTTAAAGGTAATGTCTTCCCTTGTGATCTTTTATTTTATTTTTCTTCTCCAAGCCCCTAAACTCTTTTTATTACTATTTTTGTAACAAAATCAGTATAATAAATATACTAGGATGTTGTTATAAGATGGATTCGAGCTACACTTTCACACATTTCCGTCTAATGGTAAAAGAACATATTGGTTCTGTGGATGGCGAATTACTGACTCACGAAACGATGATTGTTCAATATTCTTTTAACACCTTCAAAGGTGGACATTATGATGTAAATATATTTATATATGATTTATAATGTGTTTATTTTTTCCTTAAGCTTCTGTATTTTTCATTTATGGCATACCTTTATGGTTTCTGTTATGGGTAAACGCGCTATCTTCATTTTAGGAAGTGCGGACTACCGCCCCCTCAAAGTTTTTTGATTCGTTAATCCCACATGTGGGATGTATAAAGGATGGAATTAATGGTATTACATATGATATAATACTTTAATTATAATATACCTTTATATCATTATTATTTCATTCCATTGAATACAAAATAAAAATAAATGAATGTATTGTTCATGCGTACGTACGGGTTACCGTCTCCATGAACGGTACATTTCATTTCTTATCTTCAAATGTTATGTACTATTATAAGTAAATATATATAATGTATATAAATGTAATATATTACATCTATATGATGGATATAACTCTGGAATTATAATATATATATCTCTCATTTTGTTTTAATTCCCTTAATATGACAAAAAATGAAAGTAGCGTTCATGCGTACATACGACTTACCGTCTCCATGAATGATGATTTTAATTTTTTATCTCCAAATGCTATGTAATAGTATAAAATGAATATATAATGGATATATATGATATTTAAAACATTAATACTATTTTGTATGTGATGTACCTTTAACTACATGGAAAATTCTTTTCCAACAAGTTCAATTTTTACTCATGTACCAAACATCGACAAAAACGTTTGATATGAACACACTTTATTAACTAATTATTATAACATTATAATATGTGATATGAACTGAATAATAATATTTAAATTAGTTACTTATGAAAATATAAATTGAACAAATTTTATTATTCAGGAGATTAATAAACGATCGAGTCATGTCGGACACGAGGTAATGGATCCTACCTATCTCTTTCTTTTTAAGTACTCTATTTTATGTAATTTCTTTTAAGCTCATATTTCTTATGTTTGGGGATGTTATTTTATATTCCACATTCTATACTTTTTTATGTTCATATTATGAGAGACCCTCTTTGATCTCAGAAATCCATTTTTGGAAGTTCTAATTGGCGCCGTTAGGCTGCCGAAATTTCAAAAGGGGTTTTTTATCTGACTTTGTGTTTTCGTGAGATTCATGCTACATTTTCCAATATTTCCTTCTAAGTGGTGTATGTACTATCCATTATTCTACTCTTTTTGTAACATAATTTTGTTTATCAGTATTTTCATAAATTTTTTATAGTCTTTCTTTCAAGGGGTGTACGTTTCGATAGTTACCCAAATCGGTAAGGGAACCTTTCACCCTCCTCTTTTTAAAAGACTTCATTTGTTAGGTCTTTTAATATTCATCTTATTATGTGGGGATATGTTCTTATAAATCCATATTTCCGTAAATTTTTTGTCCAAGTGATGAGAAACCCATTATCTCTCTCATCAACTCTTTTTCTAAAATTTGATGTGAGGCTGTTAGGCTGTCAAGGGAGTTTCATAACTCAATTTCGATTTCTTTGGGTTCAGCATGTAGTTATTGAATATATCATCCTTTGAATACGTGTGAATGACCTTTGATTATTTTACACTTAATATCCATTAATATTATGTGTATTTATATTTGTCGCACATAATTATGAGATTTATTTATCCTTAATTTAAAGATATCATCTTTATAATGGATTTCATCTCAATTTACATTTCCATTGAGACTTCATTGTTGATATGCACCAATTCACTCTTATATGGTGTATATAATATCATTTGGAATATTATGTCATGAATTCCTTTATTCTCATGATATTATAAACTTTTTATTAAATGTTATTCCTCAATTATTGTATTCATGTGTCTCTCATTTTGTTAAAAACCCTTTTTCTAAAATATCGTTTTAAATGTTTTAATGATTTAATCTTATAAATATTTCTCATTAATATCCATTTTTTATAAATGGTTTTAAGGATTTATTTATATGGATATTAATGGTTTAAAATTTTAAAAGCTTCAATGTGGTATGGGACACATTGATCTAAAAATCTCTTTATTAAATGTTTTAAATGGTTTTGAAAATGGTTTTTATAATTTATTCATTATTTCAATATCTTAAAATGTTATATTGTTATTGTAATTTGGGAATGTTATCTTTCCTTTATGCTTAAGTTTTGTGCAATGATTATGTTATGGTTCTTGGGCATTGTTATGAAGACGGTTGGTTCTGTGATAAACTAAGGACGGGTGAACCCAATATATCTCTCCAATGCATTGGGTAATGCGAAGGAGTTAAACGTTAAGGTTTATCTGAAGAGAGTTAGGGAATATATTGTGATGGGTATTCCAAACGTAACCAAGAGGGTTAGTCCCTACATAAGAATGTTATGAATGCCTCATGTTACCTTTATGCCTTATGATTTCTATGATTTATTCATGATTTGATGAGGTATGTTAAAAAGCATCTGTTATTTGAGTAAAGTATGATTTCATACATGGACTAATGTTTTCTTTTCGTACTTTTATATCCCTTACTGATCTTTTTATGCTCATCCCAAAATTTTGAAATGTTTTTCACAGGTCAACGGAAAGGTGCATGATATGATGACAGTGTCAAGGAAGTGTCAAGAAAGAATCCATGTTTTATTTTAAATATGTTTCCGTTGATGGGAAAAATGAATACTATCTTTTAATTAACCACTTTGTTTAAATGTGGAATGTAATTCATGATTTATGATCTAATTATCTAAAACTCTAAACCAGAAAAGATCCCCAATGTGATTTATTCATCTAATTCAATATTATGTAAGGTTTAAGTCCAGGGCTTTATAGTTGGTATCAGAGGTCGGTATAGATAACTTTAGAGGTTAGGGTATTCTCTATGCATAAGTGACATTACCATAATGGTTATGATTTCATAAAGAGTCCAAGTTTTAGATAAAATGAATAAGTAAGTAAATCATAGTGTTTTTTATCCTCATTAGTACATGATTGTTTTTTTGATATACTCACATTGAAATTTATTTTTTTAGTGAATGGATGGATCTAGAAGGCACCAATGTGACAATAGTTTTGAAGGAGACTGTGGTGGTTCTCTGATTAAGAGACTGTATGAAATGTGGGATTCAATGAGGAAATTCGTGGTTGTTCTAAAACAACTATCAAGGAGTCATGATCAACCACTTGAACCTTGGTATATTCTGTAATGCATCATGTAAGAGATGACTAATTGATGTTGAAGTTCAGGTAATAATTATAAAGGTAACCATTAGAGTCTATATGATCCTTACATTTGAGGTAATTTTGGGTTATTATATGTTATGATGAAAATTGAATGGAATGTGATAAACATGAAGTTAAAATATGTTATGATTATTTTTGAAGATTTTATCTTGTTTTGGGGAATGTTTTAAGAATTATATATTTTTGGAAAAAGGAAAACATGTAGACCGTGTGACAACCTGTCGCGTCGGACAAAGCTGCAGGAATCGAACCCACAACCAAAGTGCGGCTGGTATTTATGGCATACCATTGGACTACGTGAAGTCCCTAGTTAGTTTGATTAATTCTTTTTAGTTAGATGATTTTAGGAATCAATAGTATATTTACTTTGGTTTATCTATGGAAAGGATTAACATATCATGGAGGACATGTGATTAGATTAATTACTTTTCAATTTGAGAATTTAAGAGCAACTGATGTTATTTGGAGATAAAAGTTAATTTATATCTTGGAATACTATGTGATTAAATCCTTCAAATATTTGGGATTAAATATTGGTTTGGTTTAATTTGATGAATTTTATGGGCAATTGTTTATCGAATGGTCTTCGTTGAACTTAGGATTTTTTTGGATAAATTTTGGAGATTAATAATAGATTTTCTTTTTATAAAGGATTATACTTTTGGGGAGTATCTGATCTCATACTAACAATTTTGGTTTTTGTTTTGTCTGAAGAAATGGGAAATATATAGTTCTCTTTTGTGGATTAGGTGATTATCAAGAAGTAGATTATTGTACTCTTAATGCAAACAAGTCTTCCTAAATACTCTTCTTTTGGAGAAAATATGAGTTTGATTAAGGAATCTAGTAAAAGATGAATGTCTACGTGACAAGTAAGTATGTTTAATTATGATTTAGTTAAGCTCAAAAATAAATTCCTTAATGAAGAGTAACTTACAACAAAAATGATGTCTGTTAACTTTTCCTACTGGGGAATCAAATATCGTTTAACCCATCACAAGTTTGTGATTTTCTTATGGTTAATTTTCTCCTAGACATGTTTACTATCACTCTCCCTCAGAACATGACCCTTTGTTTTTTTCTCCATATACATGTTTTAATTCATGGAATCCTGGTATGGGTTAACTCAGGTGACCGTTGTACTTCTCTTTCTTTATTATAAATTGATTGTTTTACTGACTCTTGTTCCGATGTGGGACTTTTAATGAAGTTTCCATGCCCAATTTTAAAATTGCGAGGATGCAATTCCCAAAATGGGGGAAGGATGTAACACCCCAGGTAAATAAAGAATATGAAATTTTCACATTTATCCATATTTGTGAATAAAATATTAATATTACTTTAAAGTGTATGCTATGCTCAATGGCGTACCCAATACACAACAACGAGTTTCTTGAGAATCTTACGTTGCACTCTAATAATAAAATAATATTATTTTAAATGGTAGTTAACGCATAGTCGTTGTAATGGCAGGAATGAACAAAACTAACTAAAAAATGATTATATATGTTTGTAAAATATTTTTGCGTTTTACAATAAATGTTATAGGATTGAAAATGCAAATGAACCCAATTTTAAATGTAAACATTCTAATATTCTTTAAAAGGTCGATTAACCGCCTTTTGATGGAAAACCTCTTTTAAATCCACTTTTTAAAAACATTATGTGCTATATTTGAAAAAATAAAATTCTTCTTTAGAATCGGGATATCAAAATTTACGTTGTGTAAATTTTAGGTATTTTTCCGATAATGTTCATTTTTTATGAATAGTGAAAATTGTTGTATTTTAATTCAAAACCTATTTTTAATATAATTTATTTATATGATTAGATTATCTTTTTAATTGTTTTTAAAGTATAATTAGAATATAATTTTACCATTTAATCTAATTGAGGTCTTTGGAATTAATTTCACTTTGAAATTGGATTTAAACTAGTGTCAATCTATTAATAGATATTGTTTCTTAAAAACACGCTATTTGTTTTGACAGAGGGAATTAATTATTAAATTAATTAACGCAACTTATGTGTTTTGAATTTTGTAAAATAGACATCATTTTTGAATTCGGAATATCAATTATATCTTAGGGTGATGTTTTGGTATTTTTCTGAAAAACATCAATTTTTTATGAATAGTGAAACAACTAAGTGATAGTTTAAAAAAACTGATTTTTTGTTTAAATGAAATTTTAACACCTATGTATTTTGAATTTCAAAAATCCGACATACATGGTTGTAATTAGGAAGTATAATTTGGTTCAATGTAATTAAAATAATTTTTTGGTGAATTGTAACTTTTAAGTTTTTAATCGCGATTAGAGGTAATTAGTGTAATTTAAGGTAAAGATAATGTTATAATAATAGGAAATGACCTTGACACATGTTCTATTCTTATTGGATTAGTCATGGCCGACCAATACAATCCCTGGGTCAACTTTGGGACCCCATAAAACCACTTTTGTTGGAAAATGACATTAATACATTTTTATTTTAAGTTAAAATTAAAATGCCCCAAACATGTGTTATTTAACTAAAACAATTTTTACATGGGATTATATAAGTCATATTTTTGACTATAAATATTAATTAGAAAGATAAAAATATTTCCTACATAATAATATTATTTTGATATTTTTTAGACATTATATGAAGTAATTTATTTATGACACCGTGATGATGCAGTGATTACGTCATAAATGAACGATTTAAATAAAATGAGATGATAGGGTGAAATATAAGTCTTAAACTTGTCACAAACCTATTTTATGGGTGTATTTCGAAACCTTATCTCCTTATATTATAAATATGTCTTTTTGGGACCTTTAAAATCCGAAAATAAGTTTATAATAATGTAATATTTTATAACATTCCAAGAGTGCCCCTCCTCTCCTCTTATAAAAGGCCCCAACCTCTACCACCTTAGACTCACCTCTCAAGCCTTTGGCTCGGCCAACCACTACCCATTTAATCTCTCAACATTCCTCTATTCATCATTGTATTCTCACTTTTGGCATAATTATTTCCAATTATGCTTTTGATCTCAAATCAAAGAGAGTTACCCGATTTAAAGGTAATGTCTTCCCTTGTGATCTTTTGTTTTATTTTTCTTCTCCAAACCCCTAAACTCTTTTTATTACTTTTTTTTGTAACAAAAACAGTATAATAAATATACTAGGATGTTTTTATAAGAATAATTCGAGCTACACATTCACACACCTCCGTCTAATGGTTAAAGAACATATTGTTTCTGTGGATGGAGAATTACTCCCTCAGGAAATGATGATTGTTCAATATTATTTTAACACCTTCAAAGGTGGCCAATAGGATGCCACTATATTTCTATATGATATATAATATGTTTATTTTTTCCTTAATCTTCTGTATTCTTTATTTATGGCATATCTTTATGATTTCCATTTTGGGTAAACGTGATATATTCATTTTAGGAAGTGCGGACTACCGCCCCCTCAAAGTGATCAGATTCATTAATGCCATATGAGGAATGTATAAAGGATGGAATTAATGGTATTACATATTATATACTACTGTAATTATAATACACCTTAATATTATTATTATATTATTCCATTGAATACTGAAATAAATGAAACTAGCGTTCATGCGTACGTACGGCTTACCGTCTCTTTGAACGGTACATTTCATTTCTTATCTAAAATGTTATGTACTATTATAAGTACATATATATATTGGATATATATGTAATATATTAAATATATATGATGGATATAATTCTGGAATTATAATATATATATCTCTAATTCTATTTTAAATCCATTAATATGAGAAAAAATGAATGTAGCGTTCATGCGTACGTACGACCTACCGTCTCCATGAACGATGCTTTTAATTTTTTTATCTCTAAATGATATGGAATAGTATAAAATGAATATATACTGGATATATATGATATTTAAAACATAAATACTATTCTTTATATGATATACCTATAACTACATGGATTCTTCTTTTCCAACAAGTTCAATTTTTACTCATGTACGGAACATCGACAAAAACGTCAGATATGAACACACTTTATTAACTAATTATTATAATATTATAATATGTGATATGAACTGAATAATAATCTTTCAAGGATGTCCTTAAGAAATTATAAATTGACCAAATTTTATTATTCAGGAGATTAAAGAATGATCAAGTCATGTCGGACACGAGGTAAGGGATCCTACCTCTCTCTTTCTTTTTAAGTACTCTCTCTTATGTATTTTCTTTTAAGCTCGTCTTTATTATGATTGGGGATGTTATTTTATATTCCTTATTCTGTACTTTTTTATGTTCATATTATGATATACCCTATTTGATCTCATAAATCCATTTTTGGAAGTTTTAATTGGCACCGTTAGGCTGCCGAAATTTTGTAAGGAGCTTTTTATCTCACTTTGTGTTTTCATGAGATTCATGCTACATTTTCCAATATTTCCTTTTGAGTGGTGTATGTACTATAAATTATTCTAATCTTTTTGTAACATAATTTTTTTATGATTATTTACATCAATGTTGTATAGTCCTTCTTTCAGGGGGTGTACGTTTCGAATGTTACCCAAATCCGTAAGGGAACCTTTCACCCTCCTATTTATAAAAGATATCTTTTGTTATGTCATTTAATTTTTATCTTATTACGTGGGGATATGTTCTTATATATCCTTATTGCCGTAAATTTTATGTCCAAGTGATGAGATACCCTGAATCTCTCTCATCAACTATTTTTCTAAAATTTGATGTGACGCGGTTAGGCTTTCAAGGGAACTTCTTAACCCAATTTGGATTTCTTTGGGTTCAACATGTAGTTATTGAATATGTCATCCTTTGAATATGTGTGAATGACCTTTGATTATTTTATAGTTAATATAAACTTATATTGTCTGTATTTATATTTTTTTCACATAATTACGAGATTGATTTATCTTTAATTTAAGGATACCATCTTTATAAGGGATTTCATCTCAATTTACATTTCCATTTAGACTTCATTGTTGTTATGCACCAATTCACTCTTATATGGTGTATATACTATCATTTGGAATATTATATCATGAATCCATTTATTATCATGATATTATAATATTTTTATTAAATTTTATTCCTCAATTATTGTATTCAAGTGTCTCTCATTTTGTTAAAAACACTTTAACTAAAATGTCGTTTTAAATGTTTTAATGAATTAATCGATTAAATATTTCTCATTAATATCCATGTTTTCAAAAAAAATTTAAGGATTTATTTATATGGATATTAATTGTTTAAAATGATAAAAGCTTCAATGTGGTATGGGACACTTTGATTTAAAAATTCCTTTATTAAATGTTTTAAATGGTTTTGAAAATGGTTTTGAGAATGGATTTATTATTTCAATATCTTAAAAAGTTATATTGTTATTACAATGTGGGAATTTTATCTTTCCTTTATGATTAAGATAGGTGTTATGATTATGTTATGGTTCTTGGGCACTGTTATGAAGACGGGTGGTTCCGTGATAAACTAAGGGCGGTTAAGCCCGATATAGCTCGCCAATGCATTGGGTAACCCGAAGGAGTTAAACGTTAAGGTTTATCTGAAGAGATTTAGGGAATATTCTGTGATGGGTATTCCAAAAATGACCAAGAGGGTTACTCCGTACGTAAGAATGTGATGAACGCCTCAAGTAACCTTTATGACTTTTGATTTCTTTGATTTATTCATGATTTGATGTCGTATGTTAAAATGATTATGTTATTTGAGTAAAGTATGATTTCATACATGGACTAATGTTTTCATTTCGTACTTTTATATCCCTTAATGAGCTTTTTATGCTCATCCCAAATTTTTGAAATGTTTTTCACAGGTCAAGGGAAAGGTGCATGATATGTTGATAGTGTCAAGGAAGTGTCAATAAAGAATACATGGTTTATTTTAAATATGTTTCCATTGATGGGAAGAAACGAATACTATCTTTTATGTAACCACATTGATTAAATGTGGAATGTAATTCCTGATTTATGATCTAATTCTCTAAAACTCTAAACCCGAAAAGATCCCCAATGTGATTTATTCATTTAATTCAATATTAAGTAAGGTTTAAGGCTGGGGCTTTATAGTCCCTTTCCGCGACAAACCTCATTCGACGACTACGCTCGAGGTAGGGTTTTAACTTGAGAATATTAATAATCTCATGATTGTTTTCCTTCTAAAACAAGAATTCAGATCAACTCAATATTAAGTTGATCTGCAAAAGTTTTTTTTTGCGGGTTCGGAATTTCCTTTTTATTTCGGATAAACTATATGGAGATTAATTCTTTTGCTCCTGATTACTTCCAACGCTGTTTATAGTCTTTAATTGAGCCACCTGATATTACAATAACGGGAGGATGTCGGACCACACAAACATGGCTGACCCTCCTCCCCCACTTGGTTGTTTGATTTGATGTTGCACGTGGATGGCGGCATGGTGTCGTTGCACCACGCGGAAGCCATGTGTTTTGGAGAAGAAGCGTGAGGCCGTCGCGCCACACTGTTGAAGTCGAACAAGTCCCGGTGTCGTCGTGCCACGCCGGGAATCACGACCTTAGGCCGAGGTGGAGTAGGGATCAGCGGCCGGTTCCGGGCCGCCGGCATTGGAGCAGGGGGACCGGCCCATGCTGGTCCTAAGGCGGCAGCAGCTGGCCGGCCGGAGTGGGCCGGCCGTTCAAGGGAGGAGCCGGGGGTTACGACCCTCGGCTGGCTGGACAAGAGCGGCCCCCACATGGGGGGCCGCAGTTATGAACAGGCGGGGAAAGCCCCCCCCCCCCCCCCCCCCGCACCCCTAACGCTCGGCCATTTCGGCCGAGCCACCGGGCCAGCGCCAGCGTGCCGAGACAAGGTGCCAGGCCGGGCCATGCCCAGGCTGTGCTGGACTACGCCTAGGCTATGCCGAGCCACGCCCAAGCGGGCCGACCTAGGGGGTCTCGGGCCCGATCGGTCCGGGCCCAAAACCCCCACATCCGGACCTCTTTCGGTCTTTTTCCCATATCATGGGATACTGACCTACGATCGATGCAACATCAGTTTCATAGTGATCCTTGGATTGAGACGGTCCTTTTGGTATATTACACTCATGGTTTCGGAGTACTTTGAGTATGGACGGGTTGGTTCGGATACGAAACCAACCGGGCCCTCGGAGCGGGAACGCTTATATGATGAGCTCTGGATGTTCGATTGATGTGCCGTCGACTTTTTTGGATTCCTCTTTATGAGATTGAACATTTGGAATACTGCGCCTGAGTTTTGGTTGCAGTTGGATAGTGGCCGGGTTGGATTTTACCCGAAATCCAACCGGGCCCTTGGAACGGAAAAGCTGATAACTTTTAGACCGGACGTCCGTTTGACAAACCGTGAGTTGCATTGGTGATCACATTGAGAAACAGTCCCTATGAGTACACCTTATGAGAGTATGGGGTACAATTGAGATATGGCCGATATGGTTCGCACTCGAAACCAACTGGTCTCCTGGCACGAAAAGACTAATATCTCACAGACCGGGCGTCCGATTGACGCACCGTCTGTTGGGTTGACACCCCTATGATGAGGCAGTCCATTGAGATAATTATTTGTGGGACTTTGTGATACTTGGAGTATCGACCAGTAGCTCGTGGAGCGGACCCTCCCAGAGATGAGCGTGCAGATTATGGAGACCGTGTAGCCGGCTGAGACCTGATGACTGCTTGACCGACTCGACTTGGAGTGAGTCAACTAGCCCAGTGGATGGAGCACTACTTTGTTTGGGTGCAGACCCATGGTGGATTTAGCACTACTGTGTGACAGTGCAGACCCGCGGTACTCGTCCGGAGAGTACCTCTGTATGTTATTAGGGGGATGTGCACTATTGTGTTTGGGTGACATACTCCGGCAGGAAGCACTACTGTGTTAGGGTGGCTGACCCGTGGTACTCGACAGGAGGAGTACCTCAACAGTCTTAGGTTCATGAGCAGTACCTCAGAGTCATGATAGGACCACTGTACACTCTAGAGATGGGGCTCTTCAGCAGTTACAGTTTCGATAATGAAATTCCTGATTTGAGCTGAGTCAATGACCTTTGTGTTTATCTCATGATTAAGATGGGTCACGTGATAACTTAGGTATATGTATGAGCATATAACTGGGTGGTGGTTATCCGTTGATTTCATAACCTTTGTTTTTCCTCATGATTGAGATGGGTTACTTGATAACTTAGGTATAATTATGGGATTATACCTAAGTAAAGGTTATCTGTTGAGATCCTTCTTTGTGGTTATCCTTGTTGGATTTAGTGAGACCTTGAGGGTCTCAGGGTACCTACTGAGTATCGTATAGTCACCCCTACACGGGCTATGCCCGCACCTCGCTGTGTTGGTTGTAGACGACGGGCAGCACTGACAGAGGCTGAGTGTTCGAGGTCCGGACGGTACCCAAAGGTGGACCACATGACGAGTAAGTATGTGGAGGTGGACTTCACGGTGAGACAACACTCAGAGGATGTTGAAATGCGAGAGCTTTGTGGATGATATCTGTACCTACCTTTCAGGTAGGATCCGTGGTGGACGATCCCGGAGATGCGCTATCTGTACCTACCCTTCAGGTAGGATCCATGGACGATGACCCAGGAGCTGCTTCCTATCTTCCAGCTGTTTGTCTTTTTCTGTTGTAATTTCATTCAGTTGTAGCTGTGCTTTCAGTTGTGTTTGTATTCTGGCCCATTTACTTTTCAGCACTTTCTTTTGTACTTAGTTTTTTACTTCCGCTTGTACTCTATGGTGTTTTGTTTACTTTTATAAAGGCAATGCCTTCCCAGTTATCGGGATTTATGCCTTTGGTGCTAGTCACCAGCCCCTAACCTATGGAAGGCGGGCTTGGGGTAGTCACGACATGAGCCCCGGGGATGGGTCGTGACACAGTGTGTTAAACTAGGTAGCTGCAATGCGATTCATGAAAAATTCAGATGAAAGATTACGACATTTCATGGATAATCGTCGCCAGAACTAGACCATGGTTAAGAAAAAAACACCCCTTTTCTAGCATTTCTGACATTATTGATTGACATCATGGAAAGAGATCGATCCTAGGTCAATCATTCATGAATTGTGGGTTCCTAAGGCTGATATTCAAATTTTATCATTCTAATGTCACAACAGAGACTATGTGTGCCTTTTTATTTCCATTACATTGACTAATTCCCCCACCATGTTCATGGATTTGATGAACATGTTCTTCCAGCCATAATTGGACTAGTTTTTTTTGTTTACATAATCAT
Organism: Viscum album; assembly: GCA_963277665.1. Classification (NCBI taxonomy): domain Eukaryota; kingdom Viridiplantae; phylum Streptophyta; class Magnoliopsida; order Santalales; family Viscaceae; genus Viscum; species Viscum album. Next base: position 555,778,573 of record OY728146.1, read on the forward strand.
TTACATACTCATACACACAACTTCATAAGAGTAGAATTTTGAGAACCTAAGGATCTTTATTAATTTACATTGATAGAATTGGCATTACAGAATGCTCTGACATTTACATATATGGATACATGAGGTACACATTTGAGGGATTATCATTTATAGTCAAGTATTATCCATGTATATAATGAAGATTCTTGTTATCATTGTTGGGATTCACCCAATTACATGTGAAATGTGTATATATTTATTGAATTGGTATGGTACTACCTGATATTTTTGGCTCACATCTCCTGGATATAAGCCCCTTTGACCGCCCTGACATGGAATATGGTGCCATATATATGGTCTGAATAGTTCAAGTGTGACTTTGAGGAGTTGATGAATTTGATGAAGAGTGATCTAATATTTAGAATAATAGCTAGGGTGTAGATTTTTTTGTATATTATGATGCCTCAAAAGCTAGGGTCAATTTCATATAGATTCAGTGAAATATAGTTATCACATATTGTTTGAGGGAGTTGAGATCCTATGAGAAGAAATGCATGACTCATGACCTATATCTATTTGTAGTGGTCTTCACCCTAAGGATGTGAAAAAACTATCCTTTTGGATATAATGTCATGTTTTACTCAAACCACAAGAGTCTCATGTATGTCCTTATTCAGAGGTACTGAAAAATGAGACACTGATGCTAGTTGGAATTCCTATATGATAATGATTTCGATATAGTCTACGATATTTGGAATAGAAGTGTTATAGAAGACAACCATAACAGGAAGTCCCATGAACAATTAGTGAATGAATTTTTAGTGTAGATAATTTACTTATTATTAATCTGTTAGAGCACGAGGGTACATTCTTTCTCTAGTCTATGGTTTGAACTCCATCACTTCATGAGCATGTGAGAGAGTACCATCTTAGAGATATAGTATTTGAGGTCTTACATGATCAGATATCAATGCAATACTCACAAGATTTATATTTTGAATGAAGTAATAACATTATCCTATTCCATAGGAAAAACACGGTTCCAGTAACGATGTAAGCGTTGATGATTGAGTTCAACACATATTCTTAGATATAAATACTTGTGTAGGGAATATGTACAGAAACCATCAGTGACAGTTTTGGTTATCTGAAATGGGTGGAAGATTAGTTTTTTTTCCTATATTAGTGCCTCACCATTCTAATGGTGAAGGCTGAGCACCACATTTAGGTAGGTTTTTTGCATCCTATTGAGATCTCAATGTGGAAGTTTGATGACATATCCTTGGAAATTATTTTAAATCATAGATATATAATGATGTTCCATGATTTATTTATGGGTGAGAGTTGAATGAATCACATAGTTAGTGCAATCTATTTCTATTAGGTAGTAGAGTTTGTTGGATAGTTTGGGGTAGTTCAATGTTTGAGAGATCATTCGCCTTCATGGGGTTCCCTCAAAGATTGTCTCCAATCAAGAAGCACAATTTACATCATGATTGTGGAGAGGACTACATGATGAATTTTAGAAGAAATTGTGGATGATTATTGCTTCTAACCCCAAAATAGAGTGGAATACTTAGATCATTGTCTATATTCTAGTGGATATTTTTAGGGTTTGTGTGTCAGACTTAGGCCGAATCGGAGAGGATCACATTCCATTGGATAATTCTGCATAAAGTAATAGGTAAAAATCTATCATCATCATGGAACCTTTTGAGGCCCTATTTGAGACACCCCACTGGTCACCCTTGTGCAGACAAAAATTGGCGAGTCATCTATTTTGGGTCCAGAGTTGCTATAGGTGACAATAGAGAAACAATTGGTCATCTATGAATGGATGAGGACGGCCTACAAAAGATATAAATCATATACCTAGCGTCGTTATTATCCACTGGAGTATGATTTAGGACACCATGATTCTTGATATTCTCCCCATAAAGATGATTGTCGAGGATTTTTTGGAGGTATGATATCCACGAGTTCATTGGGTTCATAGAGATAGTGTGGAGGGTTGGTTAGTCTGGATAACTCCTTTCCCGTCCCATACAGTTAGAGTGGGTGCATGTTGACTTTCAAATGAGATAGATGATGAGTTACATGAATGAATATATGCTATTATTTGACTAGGGAGAGTTGCAAATCTATGATGGAGTCACCTTTAGAGAGCACCTAGTGGTGATTGAGGATTAGTATGACCAACCCCCTTAAGGATATCACATCACTTTTTTACTGTTGTAGCAACATGGAAATACACATAACAGTTCCTAGGATAAGGAGATGAATGTGTGGGAATAATATACCATATTTTGTTCCTAGTTTTTTTGTGGATGAAAATTTTTGAGGAGGGATTGATGTAGAGACCCTATTATTTCCTTGTAATACATTGAAATAATTATATATAAATTTCCATAGTTATAAAATAATGTGTAATTTGATTTATATAAACATGTTCCGTAAAATAATTTTATAAAAATATTAAATATCTATTATATTGTGTGTGTAGAGATTACTAATGAAAATGGTATAACTCTTAAATGTTTGATCAGATCAGAAATTCATGACCACTGTTTGGTTCAGAACATGATAGTTATCCTTAGAGTGATATATAAAATGATATTTTGGGATGTTTGGAACCCTCATTCACTGGCGGTGTGCTAAAAGAATTAATAAATTAATTATTTAATCAGTTTATTTCAATGAAATAGATAATATTTTAATTATATTTCCCTAGATAACATTTCATGGGTTGGCTTGTAATTTTTGGGAAATGACACTATGAGCTCATTAATATTCCTTTATATGAATGATGATGAATCCGTATATCAATATGAATCAATGCCTGAAAAATTCAATTGATTCGGCATCTACGTTGGATGAAACTTTCTTCATCATAAATCAATCTAATATGTGGTATTACATTACAATTCATGTTTTGAAAACTATGATTAAATGTTTGAGAGGCCAATATTTTTCTTCAATCTGTGCCCCAACAAAAAACCATTTCCTGCACCCATGAACTAGAGTATTATGTGGTTTCAATTAAATTATAATATAATAATCTAATTGATGATTAATTTTCTAAGAATTCTTGGACCTAATCATTTCAAAAAAATTCTCGTACCTTTTCCCCCTCATTTGATTTCATTATTCACCAGCTAGATCCCTACTATCTCGATTAAAGTGTATCATGTGGCACGAAGCATGATTAGGCACTCGAATTTGTTAAATTTCAATGAAACATGAATGTATTGGATAGAGAAGAATAAATAAAAAACTTTTATGGTACATGGACATTAAATACAATGATTTAGGGTTATATCTTCATGATTGAATGATTTGGGTGTGTGTAGAACATGTGATAGAACCCGTGATGATGAACAAAGCTGATCCACAATGGGAAACAACTAAAGTCTAAAATCCATATCTAGATTTGGGAGATTATGATTCATTCATTTCATAGTGATTGGTGGAATGGATCGATTTAATCCACGGAGATCAAGTCTAGAATATTGAAAAAAATCCCACTACAGATACTGTTCAATGTAGATCACATTGCATGTATCCCCTTCTAATTGCAATAGATGGGTTTCTGATAGACATAAGAATGGAATGTAGTGTTTGTTTCTCGATACTTCGTGTACCATCTTTTCTATGTGAGTGATCTGTGTTAAAAATCACACTATCCAGAACATGACATATCTGAAGTACACAGGCAAAACCATACCACACATACATCATCCCATTTTCCTTGAAATAACATGTAATTTAGTACACAGACATGAAGATCAAGTATATGGAAATATCCCACAACAAAAGCCCATGTCCCTAGATTGGTTGGACATGCCTTGTAGTCTACCAACACAGCGTGTACACCAACTCATATGTGAGTCGTGTGACAGCCAAGGAAAAATCCGGGCTGTGAAGAGGGACCACACACCATGTGGGTCCTGTAACATGTTTTAATGACCTTGGGTTATTTTGAGAATACATCGAAATCCCATATCTCGTTCATTTGAACATGTATACTTTCCAATTAGTAGCCTTTCATGAGTGGCATCCCTATAGAACACGGTGATTCCTTCATTTTCAGATTTCAATCTATGATGAAACATGTTATGGCCATGATGCTTGTCTAGGAGATACTTGATAGAAGAAGTTATTAGGTGGCATTACCAATGGCCTACCTAGGTGGTACTCTCCATCAGGGATAGGTAGTAGAGTTCTCTGATAATATTTATGAGATACACTCGATTAGGGTTGGGCATTGGAGTTCATCGATGTGGTAAGAGATACCCTCTAGAATGGCTGGTCAGTAGAGTTCTTTAAAGATATCTTTTGATGGTTCCATATATTAGGGATGGTTAGTTTATTTCCCCTATGATCATTCCATGTTACCCTCCAGTAAGTCTATGTAGTGGATCTTCTCGATGTTCTTGCAATACCCTCAAGTAGGTCTGGAATGTTGAGTTCCCCAATGATCATTCCTGTGTGGTACTCTCTAGTTGGATAGTGCGGTGGAGTTCCATCGTTAGTTTTAGAGTAGAACCCCCCCCCCCCTTAAATTCTAGTGCGCATTTCACTGGAATTGTTTTATGTGCCTCTCAACTATGTGTCACAAAGAGTAGATGTGTTTTGACTTTTCTTTGGACTCGCATGGAATAAAGAATCCTTCCCCTTATGGATGTTTTTATAACGCGACCTTAAAACATGCGAGCAAGTAAGAGCCTCTCAAAATGGATAAATGTAATGTGTTGTGAAGGATTCCATATGACTATTTTGTTGAGGGATGATTCATGTGATTCTAGGCATTTTTGTTGGAATTTTTCTACAATTGGATACTATTTTTTTGAATGAGTAGTTAGATAGAGATCCCGTTACTATCTTTTTTGGGATTCATTGAATGAGAATATATGTCTATCCTTATTATTTATTCATTAATTGTATTAGGTCACTTTCCATCTCTAAGTGTCAACAACATGAATGTTATGAAATATGTTTCCTGTGTCTTGATTCTCATGGATAAATGATTCTACTAGCCTACTAAAGGTCAGAAAGCCCGATGGGTAGTTCATTTACACACTGTATATAACCAATTATGATAGTAAAATATTACTTTTACTATTTGTTTGGTTGATCTATAATATTTAAATATATCATTCATAAAAAATATTTAATTATTCTTGAATATCTTACATCTCCCTTTCAATTTTTTGGGAGTCCTAGTTGTTATGTATATACTCACCCATTTCATTTTATTTCCCAAATACTATTGTGTCTAATGAAGGTGATTAATTGATTGATCATGAATATATTGGAGCATGATGATAATAGCTTTATGGTCTATGTACGATGGTCTAGGATTGAGATTCAGGAGTTGGGCACTCTTAGTAGTTTGCTTTTCCAGTTTTCTGTCACGTTGGGATACATTTTGGGATGGGCATTTATTTTTTCCATTTCCATTTCATTTCACTCTACCACACCTTTTTAGTATCTAGGGTTTCATTCAGGCTTCATTTACTTAATTTATTTATTTTTTCTCTTTTCTTCAATACCTATGTACTTTTTCATTGATTTGGTTGTGTGTGTGTGTGTGTGTTAGGTTTCTTTGGAAAAGTCCTCAATGAGTTAGTTATTCATTCAAAACTTATCACCATCCCATGGAATATGGAGGCTAGAATGGGGTAAATGTATCTCGAGCCCCATCCTAGTTTGTAACGTGATATATATATATATATATATATATATATATATTTAATGATTGTTGTGTTCTTGTCAAAGACCACAAAAGAAATATTTATTCAAAAAAGTAAGGAGTACCAGGAGAAAATACATGAGACTAAAATTTGGAATTTTTTTTGTTTCTCTAATATAATAAAGAAGAAAATCTGAAGGATGATCATTCATCCAAATAATATCATGAGGAAATATTATGGTGGAATGATCATCGGCAATCCTGTTCGCTTCATGGTAGGTGTGAGTGTTAATAAAATCGAGATTCTTGAGCATGTTAATACAATCAATCCATTGGGAGGTGAGAGTCCAAGAAAGATGAGTAACACCATTCTAAATTGTTTATAATATAGTTATAGAGTCGTTCTCAATAAAAATATTGTTCCAATTATAATTTTTGGAAAAGGAAATTGCATGAATAAAACCCATCATTTCAACCTCCAATACCGAAGAGAGACCGTGAATTCATGAAAATTATCCTATGATTTCAACAAGATGGTCTATAATGATTCCACCACAGCCTGAGGGTCATGGGTTTCACTTTGAAGCTCAGTCCACATTGAATTTGATCCATCATGTAGAAGGAGAATGCCCAAAAAATTCAACTATGTATTTCTACATCAGGTTATTTAAATGAACTATGATGTGTTGAAGGATCTCAAAATCCTTAATGGAGTTATCGCAGTGGTCCTTTTAAATAGAGGCAGCCTCCCTAATAGCAATAAGAATACCCATTTTACCTGCATTTAATCTGACTGAGTTTTTTTTAAATAAAATCATTTATACTATACCAGAGGACATGAAGGAACGTGACATATATATATATATATTTGTATATATATATTATGAAATAGAGTAAGATTAAAATGAATTAAATGTATGTTATAGGAAAAAGTAAATAGTAAATGTTGTAGAACTCAAATGTATCTAAATAATATCCACGGTACATGTCCTACGGAACATAAAACACAAAAACAAAATATATGATCCATGTAATATATTGAGAATAATAACAATATTAGAACACTAGATACCAAGACATTGGTAATAAAAATATCACCTCTTGATAATTACACATTTCCATTCCCTACATCAAAGGACATAACAAGAACTCTTCACCACTCAACAGGTGCATAATGTGTGACATAAATACGATGACCGTGATCCCAACTATCTTCTCCATATTTATTATTTGTAAAAACATCAAAACATGTACAAAATTGATGAATTCAAGGATTTAAAATTAGTAAATCAGTTTTTATATAAAAAATTGTTAATAAACTGACTTTTTAAAAATTTCCAAATAATCCACGTAAAAAAATTTAATATAAAGTATAGACAAAAAAATCAATCAAATAATGTATTACATATAATATTAAGATAAAAAAGTATAGACCAAAATAATTTTAAATCATTATAAGGATCATTATTGGCCATTCATGGTAGAACACTCACACCCACCCATAGATAATCACACACATAATGTCTCAAGATATATACAAAGAATCAAGAGATCATCAAAACAAACCAGTAGGTGAACCTCCCAAAATGAAAAATAAGTCCCTAAAAAATGGTCTTAATAATTATATGAACAACCCATGAGTTAATCCCCAAACAGTAGATATAAACAAGGTCTATTACCACACCATTCATATAAGTACCCATGGATACGCACATGTTACATTTTCCAAACCAAATTCCTCAAAACCTGTATTTGAATAAATTTAATAATTCTATTTTATACTGCTTTGATAATATATATTCATTTACATAAAAATTTAAAAATTCCAATTCGCAAAAAACTATTTCTACAAATAAAATTCAATCATCCCAATTAAATTATAAAATAATTTGTAAAATTAGATAAATAGAGGTCATCCAATTTAAGATAGTGACAAAACAACCGATTAAAAAACTGGGTCTCACATTCCTTAAATTGTTTCAACTATCACGGAAGAACACGGTGAAAAAAATTGAGTCCCATGAATCAATACATTTTTCTCATAAGAATTTAATAAGAAAAGTGGTAGGCAAATAAGATAAAACAATATGTACATAAAGGATATTTTTTACCTGACCAAAACCAATGAATATTTCATTTATTATAGTAATATCACATAATGAATATAGATTGGATCAAGATAATCTTCATCAAACCAAGAAAAATATAGATAATTATTCTGTAAAAATCAACTGTGAAAAGTGAGAATGATGATTTAGAAAGGTAACTTACCATGAGAGACAAAACCCATCCAAAATGATGATCAATTGTTGAAAAAATTGATATGGAAGCAGAAAATATCTCCAATTTTTTTGGAGGGATAATAGTATTTGATCGAAGATATTTCCCATCGAATTAAATTATTTCAAATGTGTAGAGCATAAAAACCAAATGGCTATGCACATTTCATGATGTGAAAACTAGTGGGGGAATATATGACGAAAGAGGTTTCATCTAGAAAAAATTTACCAATATTTTCATGTTGTGTAACCTTTTCACACTTTGTACCAGTTCATATCATCATCCCATCATAGGTTTGACATCATTTAACCAGTCATAGACATGAAAAATCCTAGCATGAATATTTTGAATAATAGTTTATAAAAATATAATAGGTCATCCATGATAGCAGAGGACCTCCTATTTTGATTATAACATTTATATATAGACTCTATAAATTCCAAAAAAATATAAAAACCCAATATTTAGGCCATTTTCCGTAGATTATGATATCCTTCTTCGAAAGGCCCAAAACACACAAAAACAATTATAGAAAAAAATGAGAGATGGACAATACCTAATAGAAGGTAACATGATGTAACGTTATGGGTCTCAATATATATATATATAGTGTTATATATATGTTTAAATAAATTTATAGGGTATGGATTTTACATATAATGATAATTTATGATTTTGGGAACCCACAATGTGTTGATATATTTATATATAATCACATGTCTTAGGGAATAAATTTAAGATTGTGGTTTTTTGATATGGGGTTTTCTTGTTAATAATAGATATTGGCTAATTTTTTGGAATATATCACTTAGTTATATGCAAACCTTATGTTCAACATTTTATATAGTGTGATTTTATCTGGGAATAATTTTATTATGGCCCAACAATGAATGAAACACATAAATTTTATGTATAAAATATTCTAGTATGATGAAGAAATAATGGTTTATAATAATAATGGGTATATCATATTTTGTGAATATATGTTTAGATAACAATGGAAATAATAAATGATATGGTGAATAAGTTATTATATAATTTTTTATTTGTTTAATATATTAATAATATAATATGATCAATGTAAAAATGAATATTTTATTCTAGGATAACGTCTTACATGATGAATAATTATTAAGTTAACTAGAAGAAAAATATAAGTTTTTTGGGGACTCATGTTAATTTTAGAAATTGTGAGTATAATTTAGATAATATAGATGTAGATGATATAAATTTTTATAAAGTGACATTATAAGTGAATAATGTTATTTAAGTATAAATTATAATTTGAATATAGAATAATATGTTGTAAAATATCTGAAATGTTTGGATTTGATTTTTTTTAAAAATAATGAAAAATAATTTTATGGATAATTTTTTAAGAAATGATAAAATATAAACAATTTGTTTTATTGTGATGGTCATGTAATTTGATGTCTAAAGGTTTTTTCATGTTGTATATTATATTAAAATTTACCCAAAATTTCAAATTTGTTTAATGGGTTGAAAATGTGGGACAATTTTACATCTTTTTTTAGGATCCTATGATTTTTTATGACATAATTTTATTTCATTAGGATTTAGAATATCATCATGGATATTTATCTTTTGATAATATGTAGAGGTGAAATTTTATCAAAATATAACCATGTGATGTAATTATTAGATAAATTCATCCATGTATATCCTCTCATATTCTCTATATGAATTATATAACTATTCAATACGATCATGAAAAAGGAAAATAAATTCAGAAAGTCATATGTGGAAATTATTTTTAATATTTCATTGTATGATATATAAAAATAATTTACATGTATATGTCTTAATGTGGTAAATTCAATGTTAAATAAATATTTTGAAAATTATAAATTTCATAGTGGTAATATACATATTAATATCATATTCCAAAATAACGTTTATCGATGTGGATTAAAATTTATTTCATTCAGCATAGGGAAATTTATCTCCCAGCCATCAAATAGATTCTGAAATTGTTCTAAACCAATTTTATCTGATAATAGAAAATATTATGAAAATTCAATTTCTATAAATGAATATTAGGTAATACCCACATATTATTTCATATAATTTCTAATTAATATATTCAATAAGTGTGATATATTTTGTAGCACAAAACCATAAACATGTTTTGATAAATACTATAAATTATAATATTATGAGTAGTATATGGAATTTAACTAAGATATAAATTGGTAAAAAAAATTATATTTCACATAAGAAATACAAATTACACTAATAAATAGTTTTTTAATATTTAGGTTATGAGTATTATTTATGTGAAATATATTTTACTAAACAATATATTAAAATTATTTAACATATGATTTTTTTTTCAAATTCAGATAGTGAATTCATTGGTTATAATTTTTGATAAGTATTAATATTAATAAATTTGTTTGTAAAAACATAATTTTTTTACAGAAAAATTGTTTTTAAATATATAATATATTTTTTATCACATAAAAATAAAATAATTAGAATTTATGAAATATTTTAAATTAATTTATATATCATATATTCAATAAAAAATATATAAATCATTTAATTATATTTACCATTAATGTAATCATAATAAAATAATTATTATGCTTTAAAATTCAATTTCAATGAAAATGGTTTTTATGAAAATTGTGAATGGATCCTAGAATTAATTTATAGTACAAATAAAAGTATAATCATGTTATAAAGATTCAATATTTTTAATTATTTTAATTATTATTAAAAATATTTTAACTATAATGTTTTTCATAAGGAATTGTAACTATTGTAGTAGTTTAAGACCATGCTAAAAAGTAAAAAGGGTAACAAATTTAAAATTAATGGATACGGCTTCCAAATATCTTAATAACTTTTCCTAATACAACAATAGTTTTCTTTTCTATACATCATCATAAAAACATCATTTAAATGTAACTTTCCGGTATAATAGTGAACACAACATTTATAATATTTTATGGAAGAATTATTAAAATTTTAATTCTATCCTTTTAATTATCAACAATATGTCTTCATAAGAATATAAATATGTTGTGGAATGTTCTAATTTTTTATTATTTTTTAGAAAATATTTATATGTTCATAATTTATTTTTCTTGTTTCATAATTGTATAATTACCTCAAATACTTATGCATCACAAACATAATGCTTATACATGAGGGTGAAAAATCAATGTTAAAAAAATTATAAAAATAAAATTAATGTGTATTTGTTAATTTGAGGTCTTTGAAAAATTTCACCAATTAAAATGGAATGTAATTAATGTATTATAAAATAAATTTCAAACATCATAGTAGCTATGGTGAATTTAATGTTGAATTTATTGAATTGTCCATATAATGGATTTATGTATATTTTATTTAATAAATTTATAAAAATAGTTTTATATATTAAAAATATATATTTTTTAATTGATTTTAAAATGGTACAATATATTAACCATTTTTCAGTTATTCTCTAGTTAAACTGTTATAATTCCATTATTTCAATATAATGAATGTGTATTCTCAAACCATATTTACAATTAGATTGAATAGTAAGAATGCTTAAAAATTGTTAGTGATTAAAATTACATAAAAACTCATCTAAATAATATTTTATGAATTTATTTTGACCTTATTATCCTTAACATGGAATATATGGAACATTGGATAAATTTTACATTTGTTAGACACATAATATTGATTAAATTTCCATGAATTTATTTGATTTTGACACACCTCACTTATTAAAGGGAAACTTCCCTACCTTCTTATACACAACATTATGAGGAACATATATAAAAACCCTACTAAAGAGTCATTTAATTTCCCATAGACAAATAATATAGGTTTTGGTTATATGGAACAAATTTTGGTTAATTAGAAAATTCACTCGAGCATGTCCGTCATGGATATGTAAACATATATAACAAAAACAAGCCTCGAATATAACAAAAAATATATATACAATTAGAGTAATAATTAGAAAAACAAAATAAATTGATCTATAAAAACCAATAAAAATAGTATAAAAAATAAAATTAGAAATTATAAAAGACACATGACTGTTATTGTGACAAACATTAACTTATAAACCATCACTATATAAAGGTAGATTACTACAAAGGAACCTTTGTTGATATATGATTATGTTCCCCATCACTGAGTCATGCAACAAAATTTCTGCAACTACCAAATGAAAAATATTTCTTGTGAGAATAAAGCCCATTATGATACCAAAAAATAATATATGTATGTTATCATGTCAAAAATGCACAAGTACTAGCTTTTAAAATGACAAACTTGTTCATATTGAATTATAAAAATATGGCCATTTATATAAATATCATTTTTCACCATAATTTCATACCATATTACCTAAACCCATGGATATATTAGTTTTAAAAGAAAAGTTGGTATATTAACCATGTAATAAAATATCCATTAAATACTCCATCATGTTATAAACTAGCTATAAATGATGAATTGCACCTTTTGTGCTCTAAATAATGGGAATACATAGTAGACAAAAACTAATTCTAAACATGGTATATATTGAGTCCTAGCACAGTATATCAATAGCCCAATGAAACCTAAAATGGACACAGTCACTGTAGGATACCCTATGTCAATCTATTGATGTGCCCAAGGTTCTAAATGTGCAATGTTTGTTGAAGAAATAGTTCCAAACCCATTATCAGATTTAACTAAAATTGTTTTTTACAACAAAAAAATCCATTCAATAAAAAAAAATTAAAAAATTAGAAAGAAAATTATAGATCAACATACATTAAACAAAATGGAAGGCAATGTTACATCTACAAAAGATATTTATAAACCAATGGTCAGAATTTGAAAAACCAAGACCAAATAGTGCTGGAAATTTGGGCTATATCCACGGTTCTGAACCATGGAAATAGGTTATAGCCATAGTTTCATGAACCGTGGCTGGTATAGGCATGGCTATATGTCTGACCCTATATCCATGGTTTGAACCATGGCTATAGGGTCAGCCTGATAGATTCCAGTAAAATCCACGGTCATTGTGGCTATAATCCTATAGCCACGGTTCCAAACCGTGGCTATAGGGCTTTCCACTGCATAAAAAAAATCCATCACTGTGACCCGTTCTGGCTGTTGGGAGGATTTCCCCAGCACCCCCGCCCCCTACTCCTGCACACCTCCATGCCCCCTCCACTACCCTCCCACCTTCACACCCCCTCCCCCTGCCTCCCCACCCCACTTGCACACACCCCTCCCCCTACCCCCGCACACCCCCATGCCCCCCACCTGCACACCCCATGCCCCCTCTCCCTGCCCCTACCCCCACCTGCACACCGCTCCCCCTGCCCCAGCACACTCCCCTAGTACATCTATAAAAAACCATTTAGATGAGGTTAATAAATTAATGTTAGATTTAGATAATATTAATGTTTATGTAGATGATGAGGATCAAAAAATGATCATATAAATCACTCTTGAAAATAGTTATAGAACACTTATTATTACCATGATGTATGGTTGAGTAAATTTAACATTATAAGATATCAAATCAGCCCATCTATCTAAGGAATTGCATTCTAGAACAAAAAATAAAAGGTTTGGATAAGAGTTTTTCATAAGAGGGAGACCATAAACTAAAGGTAAGAAAAACAAATTCAGTAGGGACAAAAATACGATTAATAAATAACTGAAATCTAGGACATGATCTATGGATAGAAAAGTAATATGTTTTCACTATGGTAAACTTGGGCACATTAATTCTGAGCATAGTAAACTCATGCGTGAGTTGGAATCTAGACATCCCAATAACCTGTATTTTCTGGTTGATTCAGGCTATGACATTTGTTTAAATATTGAATGTGACCATTTATACACTCAATCAAGAGTGGGTCCTAGACTATATTTTTTTCATATTTCCCAACAGAGTGAGTCATTTTTAGAGCTGGTCAAAAAGAGAGATGTAGATGTATTCTTAGGAAAAAATAATAGGTGCAAGGTTGAGGGAATATGATCCCTTATTATAGAGTTAGATAATCAATCCATCATCACCTTACTTAATGTATGGTGGGTTTCCATCCTTTAATGAAACATAATCTCCTTAGCAGTCCCCACTCCCATTGCAGCCCCTCCCCATGAAGTCCCTCACACCCTATAAATCCACCATGGACATCCCCCCACCAGTCCCTTTGTAGTCGACAACCCCCCTTGCAAACCCCCCCCCCCTGGACAGCCCTCCCCCCTGTAAATCCCTTCTTGGACAGGCCCCACCCTTTTGGACAACCCCCCTCCCCCCAAAAAAATTGCCCCCACCCTCTCCCCTGCACAGCCCACCCCCCTGCAACCCCATCCCCCCTACAAAGCCTCCCCTGGACAGCACCCCTCTCCCCTTGTTGGGTTGAGAGGGAACTATATGTTTGTTTTTGGGATTTGGGAAATGGTTCTGGATGTTGGACTTGTGGGTTTTGTTGAGGTGATATTGGATGGGGTTGGGATACTCTTGTTAGTGTAGGGTTTAGATGTGTGTATATGGAGTGTAATGGATCTCGTGAAGTCTTATGTTGTGTCTTCCATTTTTATGTCTTTGGTTTATGGACTCTTGAGGTTGTTGGCTATTGTTTCATGTGGTTGGAGTTGGTTACATGTGGATTTTTGGTACTTGAAGTTGTGGTCTCATGTGTTGTGGGACTCTTTTCCTATTAGGCCTTCTGCCTGTTATAGGAAGCCTTGATTTGGTGGTGTTGGGGTCTATGGACGGAGCTACCGGTGCTGCTAGCAGTGGTTCTACTGCAGGGTAGTGGGGATGTGTTTGCAGTGCAGCTGTTGTGATGCTTGGGCTGGTTGCTGGGTTCCTTTGTTACTGGTTGTCTTTCCTTCCACTGGTTTCTCATCGAGGCGTGGAGTATGCCAGTTTTGGAGCAGCTTGATGTGGATTTGATGGTTTTCTGTGGGTTTCTATGTTTTGTTTTTTTTGGGGTTGGTCTCATATATCTTTGGTTGGGTTCTCATTATAGGCTGTGTCTTGTGCATCTTAGTGTGGCCGACCCATAGAGGTGTGTTCATCTAGTTTGGCAAGGGAAATTGCAGTTGAATGCTTCCTCCTTGGTTGTTGTTTTCATCTTGCTGGACTTACGGCTGCCCTTGTGATGGATGTCGGCTCGGTTGGAGTGGGATTCCCTTTAATGGTATTTGGTTTAGGCAGCTTGTTGTGAGGCTTAGCCTTTTTCATGGTTGTTCATTAGGTAGGCTATATTATTTTGCAATGTTTCTTGTCTGGATATTTTTTTGATGGTTTCTGAGTTGATGGTTTGGATGGGTTTCTCAGTGCAGTTGGTTTCTTGATGGGGCATGTAGATTGTGTGTGTCTCTTGGTTTGTGAGGTTACATATTGTCTTTTTTAGAGTAGGTTTCTAGGATAATTTGGGTTGCGGTTTTCTTCTAGTGTGCATGTGTATTGGTCGGTTGAAGGTAATAGCATGCCTACTCTCCTAGGATTTCCATAGGTTCTTGGGGATTCCTTGGTCATTGATTGGTGGTCGTGCTACGGCTATTGAGGGATAAGGTTTCCAGTGGTGCTTGGGTGTTGATGGATGGAGGAGTGGAGTTGGTTGGTTTATGTTGTAGATTAGGATGGTTTGGGAGTAGTTTGGTTAGAAGTATATTGGTTGGGCGTCAGTTGGTTTGCAGGTTTCTTTGCATGGGGCTCGTCTTTTCTGGGTTCGGTGGTCAGGTGTCATGGGTGTGATAGAGTCTAACATTTTGTCACATGGTGAATGAGTTTGTTAGTTATTTTTTTGTTTGGTGTGATGCAGGCTCATATGGAATAGTGTGTGGGTGTGGTTTCTTATAGGTGGTTTGGGACTGGTCATTGATTGGGGGATTCCAATTTCATTTCTTGTTGCTAATTTATTGGGATTCGAGTGAAGCTTTCAAGGGTGGTGTTTCATGAGTGAGTGTGAGCATTTCTGTGTGTGTGAGTGAGTGGATTGGGTAGTGTCAGTGGTTGGTGGTGTGTTAGAGTGTGCGTTTATCGGTTTGGTTGATATAGATACTGAGTTTGGCTTGCAGTTTGGTTGGCTTATTCCTTTTGGGAATCGTCTTTTCACTTGTAGGTCTTTCTTGCTGGGTTCATGGGTCTTTCTATCGTTACTTTCTATGAGTTCATAGGTGATGTCTCTACAGTGCTCCAATGCCACTGGATGGGAGGGGGATCCACCCTGTCTCATGTTAGTTTTGTGTGTTCCCATCTCCTAGTGGATGCGATTAATAGTGATGTTAGTTCCCTCTCTTGGAGTATGGAAGGGATTGGGGAGGCTCTTAGATGTTCCCACATTCCCTAGATTCCATTATTGGTGCTTTCAGTCTATGACTTCTTGGTTATTTCATCATGATATCATGGTTTTGTTACTATATTTTTTTGCTGCATTTGTGGATGTTGCTTTTCCAGTTTGGAAGTGAACCTCGCCATCCCGTTTCTATTTGGTTGGACATCTTAGGATCTCATGTTCACTTATTTTCATGGTTTCTTGGTGTTTAATGGGAACATTTCTTGGTTCTCATGTCTTGATATGGTTTAGCTGTGAAATTGTGTTCTTGGTTCAACTGTCGTTTCACCGTTGAGTGATCTGTTGCAATTCATATTTTAATTAATGTTTATAGTACTATTTTTTCCTTTCAAAAAACAAAAAAAAAATAAAACATCTAAAAACCCTAAAAAAATATAAAAACTATAAAACACCTTAATAATGAAGGTGGAAGGTGGCTAGTGTGTGATGTATGTGGCTGGAGCAGGTCCAAATCACGGGATTACCACGGTGTGACTGCAGCATAACCGTGGTGCGACCGCGGAGTGACCACGGCACGACTGCGACAAGAACGCGGTGCGACTGCGGCGGGAACACGGCGCAACCACGGTGGTAACACGGCATGACCGCAGCGCGGCTGCGGCGGGAACGCGGTGTGACCACAACGCGACCGCGGGGGGAGTGTGGCGTGACTGCGGCGTGACCGCGGCGTGAACGCGGCGTGACTGGGGAAAGTTGGCCCGGTCCCGCGACATCCGCGTGGTAGCATCTTCGGGCCAGGAGTGAAGGGGGTAAGAAGAGGCTAGAATGCTGGTGGAAGGGGGCTGGTTGCATGTGTTATGAGGATAGATGTTAAGACCCTCTAGCTAAGATAAACTTGCAAAGATGTAAACAATAATACCCTCTACCTAATCTAAGATTTAAAGGATAATAATTAGCATGGATAATTAGCTAAATAAATTGAATCTAGTAAAGCAACAACACTTAAAAAAAACAACAAAGTAGAAAAACATGCATTTACGATGAAATGGAGATTACAGAAGCTGTTTAGGTATATAGAAGACATAGAAGGTGCTCTAACGGTCAATTACAATTATCAAAATAGTCATTCTATAACACTCCACATCGCTACTCATAACCAGTACGAAACATAATACCGAGAAATAAAAAAATAAACAAATGGTACGCCATGAATTTCCTCTCTCCCAATTGCTAATCCTCGTCCTCTTGAAAAATATAGATTCAAAAAAATGCAAGACACCAAGAAACCCTCATAGCTCTGGTTATCACAAACCTCTTCGCTACCCTCTTCTTCGTCTTCATCTTCATCATGGACCTCTGATTGTGATTGTCTGAATCATCATCCTCGCCGTTGCTTTCTCTTTGTCCCTTGTTGTACGCATCCATAGTCTTCTCATATTCGGCTTTCCAGTTCTCAGCCTTCACCACGAATAGATGTTTTTCCTTAAAATTTCAACAGTGAGCAGCGAAATACATGACGAGCTATGAATAACGTTAACATATGGCTTTGGTCATGGACTTCCATTTCTCTCCACCAGCTTTTCCCACCTGATTTTTATGAAAAAATATGGAGACTTGACCAGTAAGAATCTGTCAGAGATCAAATCAAATACCCCCACAGCATCAACGAGGAACATGAAGTCTCGTACCACTGATACAGATTTGTTGTTGGGGTGTTTTTCTTTGAACTGGTTTCTAAAATATTCCTTGAATGTGACATACAAAATGAAATAAGTCTCAGTGCATTAAAGCAGATAACGAAGCTTTCGTTTGTGTGGGGGAAAAATATATCCTATCACTAAGAGATGTAAGGTCAAAAACCATATACAAAATAGAACAGATCAAATATGGATACATCCTTGGGAGATGAAGTGCTGGCTATCTAGTAGTTTCAATTTTAGGACTTGAAAAATAGAGACATTTGATGCTCACATGAAAATGGAGTTTGTGGATAACACATAAATTATTTGTGGTTTGGTTGATGCTAACTATACTGTTAATGTTGAAAACTGTAAATCCATAACTATTAATGTGTTTACTGAGTTTTGAGGTTTCATTTATAGAATTGAAATAAGTAATATATTGTTGAACTTTTAGCTACTGAATTTGAATACATGGATTTAACTGAGGTAGTTAAAGAAACTTATTGATTGAGAAGTCATGTTGGTAGGGATATATCTAATACTAGACATAGTTAGCTTAAGGTAGATCTAAAGGTTAGTAGTCATTCTCATTCCAAATAGGATATGGTAAATATTAATGATATTAATCAAAAAAGCAGTGTAATCAGATGCATGGAACTCGTCATACATTACCAATCAAAAAATAAAATTTACATTAAAAGTGAGTCTCAATATCAGTATCATCAGAATCCTGATAACTCTCATCAACACCTCCTACAAAAACACCATCACCAACTCTCAAACCACCAACATCATCATCGACATCTACATCAGAACGGGCACCTGCACCGGGTCCAACACTAGGTCAGGCTCCATCTCTGATAGAAGAATCTACATTATCAGAACACATCAAAATCAAAAAGGCATCAACCATTGTAGCTAATTCTGGTGGAAGTGTAGAAGAAATAAAAGACATAAATTTCATCATATTTGAAGTTATCGCTTGTTCTGATTTTTGACTTTCTTCTTTGATTGTGGCATTCATTTTTTCCACTATAAAAAAACCAGAACCGGTACTCGAAGAAACATTAGTAGACCAGTATCGAGATGGTACAATCTTCTTCCTAGGACGACAATGTACTCTACCCTGATGCCCATCTCCTAATACCTTATGTAGATGATCGTTTAGGACCAAATTGTAAGGTTCTTTTTCTGCCAATTCCTCTAAAGCATTCTGTTCAACGATATATAATATAAATTAAAATGATAAAATAATATAAGGAATTAAATTCAGTAAAAATCAAAGAAACTGAAATATACATTCAATCGCCTTCTCAGTGTCGGGATTCGGCACAATACTATCTTTCTTTTTCCGGCATGTACAAAAGAAAGTAGAGCGAGGAATGTGACCGTCGATATTCGATGTATTTTTCTGGAGAAGAACAAAGAAGTAAATCAAAATTGGAAGTTAAAAAAATTACACTAAACAAAGCTAAATATTTTAAATGTTAAATTACAAGTGTTTTCTCATGATCTGGTAATGAAGTGTGTCCACGAGTATAAATGTGTTTCATTGAACTCTTGTTTTTTTATTTCTCCAATAAAAAAATAATTATATAAATTCATTAACATAAATAAAACAAGTAATTTAAAATCGTTTTCAAATAAATAAATGAATATATATATAAATTTAACAAACACCTTAAAAGCTGGATTCTTCCAATACTTGATCATCTATTTATATTGTGATATTGGGAAATCATGAATCACCGGTACTTCTTCAAGCTTTGTACCAACTCTCTTTTTCCAACCAGGATATAAATCATACTTGTAGGCTCGCCACATTTCACCTAAATCCATTATCCTTGTAGCCTTTGCATTTTTTCCAGCAAGAAAATTATATCGAAGCTGTAATGTACATAATATTTGTTAAGAAAATAGTATATATATATATATATATATATATGGTGATTAACATTACTTACAAAAATCTCTGCCCAGGATTTGTCCTTTATTAGTTGTCCAACTGCCTTCCAACTTATCTATTGAACCGGAATGATATTCATGTGTCTAGAAAGTGTTTCTATAAAACATTAACATTCCGTGCCATTTTTATTAACTATAGCATTGTCCTCATTCTAAACAACTATGATTTGTGTGTTACAATTCCAAAACTCGCACATTTTTGTGTGGCCTCGTCATCTGGTAGAGGTTGGAGCTAATCATGAAACCAAAAATAAAATAAAATAATATATATGGATTTATCATTAATCAGTAAAAGTAATGTTTAAACAAATACCAGTAGATGGAGGATCTGCTGACCCCCGAAGTGCTGCGTCTGGAGGGGGGCAGCCTCCATGGTAGGTGAGATATCTACCGGAGGACTATGTATAGTAGATGCAAAGTGTACTGATTGAGGCAGAAAACCCGATGGATAACCCTGTACAAATGAGGGTGGATATGGATATGGATATGGATATGAAGTGGGATATATATGGGAAAAGTACCCTATACAGTGGATAGTTGGAATGGAAAATGAGGGAAGAGAGTATGAGAACTACCATCCAATGTGGGTACACGAAAAAAGGGATACAGAAAAGGTGGGTATGGATAATATAGAGGAGGCATAATGGGAGTATAGCCTCCTGGTGTCTCAAGCGGCGTAGTAGTAGGATGACATGTAGAATCAGTACCCCCAACCACAATATCATCCTCAGTGGCATAACCCATGAGTCTCCTCGATGATGCTGCCTAAAATAACATAGATGATAAAATAAAATGAACGATAACAAGATAAATAATATGAAAGACCATAATATTCAAACATAATTTGTACATCCATTGTTTCCAGGAGGAGACCTACGTTGTTCATTTCTTCGTATTCTTCTACTCCTTCTATTATCATCATAATTAGGAATTTTGACCTGGAAATTTAAAATAATAATCTTAAATAAATAAAAATAATTCAAAATGTTAAATAATACAATTTCATCATAAAACAATGAGATACATTTTCATGTGTGATATTTATATTGATAAAATATCAAGACATTTCTATGTTCAAGATTTACTAGAGAAGTGGTTAAACATAAATTGGTGAGGCTATTAATAGTTTTATATTCGATAATGGTATAAAATATACTATTTATTTTGATATATTGTATGGAAGTTAAAAAAACACATACAATATGGGGATAATATCAGGTAAATACTTTGAAATGTGTCAACGCTATGTGGGGTCTATGACAATTTTTGGTTCACAATCTGTTCTAACAATTGCATCATCTATATCATCAAATGTAACGTTATAATAAACACTGACAGGTTCATCCACAACATCATTTTCATCCATGGCTTCGTCAAAAATATTTCTTGGAATAACATCAACAATAACACCAAATTGTGGTTGTAACGGGTCACTTACATAAAACACAGGTTTAGCATGTCATGTAAGAATATAAGGTTTAGCGGTACGAAGATACCTGTTCATATCAATCACTCTAAATCCACAGATATCAATATGCATTCCTTGTCATGTCATTGAATCTAACCACTTGAATTTCATCATTGCGACACGACTATGTGCATAGTAATTAAATAAAATGATTCTTTCAACAACACCGTAATATGATATATTTTTTTGATCTAGGCTGCCTGTCTGATGAACTCGCATAACAATCTGTTGTGGAACTTATCGTGACACCGTCATACTGTGTTTCCATTTTTTTCACAACTATTTGAAACATATTTAAATCCATTGACAACCATTGACATACAATCACGAACCACATAGTTTGTGTAAAGACCCGCAAATTTCAAGGAAATATTTTTCTTAATTTTCTTTGGAATTTTACAAGAGCGCAGCTTCAGACGGCACCTGATTCCGAGGCCCGGTGTTCCCGGAATCAATTTCCGAAGTTTGGCTCGGGTACGTTCAGTGAACGGACGAGCGGGTTTTTCTATCCTTTGAACCGGTGCCCGGAATCGAATTCTGAGGGCACCGATGAAATCGTAGCGCTGGTATTTGCTTAGAAACGCCTCTTCCGGAGTTGCGTTTGCTCAGACGTGGTTTTTAAATTTTGGGGCTTTAAGACAGAAATAAAATAAAATTTGTGCGACAACTTTATTTTATTTCACTTAAGCTGCTTGGAAGTCACTTGGAAGCCACTTGAACTGAGTTAAAGTGGATAGGGTGCTATCCGGAAATATCCTACCCTCTTGGTAGGATATTTGTGAGGCAGGGCCCGCACGAGCCCCGCCGTTTCATTCGCTAAGTAACGCACCTGCGAAAACCCGTCAAAGTAACTGAAAAGTCAACCGATGCGTTTTCTTTATTTCTTAATAGACCATTTAATTGGGCGGTTTATTTCGTGAATTAAATGGGTTGTTTCATTCGTTGAATTAATTCAACGAATTTAATGGGTCGTTACATACGTGTTTTGCGTTTGTTGGCAAAATAATAAAATAGACAAACTTGTCTATTTTGGAGGATCCTCCTGTTGTGCGAGATCCTCTAAACCTCCACCATCCCCGCGAAGAACGCGAAGAATGCGAAGAACACCGGAACCGGAATTCGATGACGCACGATCCGCGACGTCAACAAACTTTTCCGCGACCTTCTCCTTCTTCTTCTACGGCGCCTCTTCTTCCGCGGAGGACCTTGGATCAGCGGTTAAAGGTGAGAATCGAATCTTCTAATTCTCCCCTTTTTATAATTCGATATCAACGGATTTAAATTAATTAAATCCGTTTGATCTTGATCCGGAGATCGTCGGCGCGACGTTTTTCCCGCGGAGCGACGAACGTCTCCTCCGCAACGACGCGGCGATCCCCTCCTTCCGCGACGACCTCACGTCCGACGACGACAAGGTAAGGGATGTTGGAATATTTAATTTCCCCGTGTTTATTCTTTTAAAATAAAGAACCTGATCTCCGAACAATTTTAATTTAATTAAAATTGTTGTTGATTATTTTCTTTTCCTCCCGTTGTTTATGACTAACGCAGAGGGTGTGGATCTAACGAACAAGACCCGGAAACCCTCCGCCGATCTTTTGTTGTGCGGATTTGGCGGACGACGACGAACCATGCGGCAAGGGCGATCCGTTGATCCCGCAGTGATGATCGGCCCCCGGGAGGAGCAATGGCGCAGACGGGAGGCAAAACGGGCCACCGGAGCAACTCCGGCGGCCCGCGGAAGGCGGCGGCGGCGCCCGGCGTGCCGCCGGAAACTCCGCCGCGGCCGAGCCCCGGCGGCGGCGAACCGCCGGACCGCGTCCGCGGTCCGGCCACCCAGCACGCGGCCCGCGCGGGCCGCGTTCCTCCAAGCCGCGGGTCAAACCCGCGGCGGTTTCTTCGGCCGCTCGGCCGAAGCCGAGCCGGCCGGTCCGGTCAGCCGGGCCGCGCCCAGGCCGGACCGGACCCGGCCTAGCCGGGTCGGGCCGGGTCGGGCCGACCCGGTTCGGGTTGACCCGGTCCGGCCGACCCAGGGGTGGTTCGGGCCGGGTCGCCCCGGGCCCAGAACCCCCGTTTTCGGGCCTTCTTCGGTCATTTGCCCATATCTTGGGCCTGAGACCTCCGATTGACGAACCGTCAGCGGCTACACGATCCTTGGATCGATACGGTCGTTTAGGTATATTATACTCAAGGTTTCGAAAGACTTTGGGTTCGGCCGGGTTGGTTCGTACACGAAACCAACCGGGCCCTCGGAGCGGAAATGCTCATAACTTGAGTTACGGACGTCCGATCGACGTACCGTCAGCTGTGGTAGTATCCTCTAAGTGAGACAGAACTTTTGTCATACTCCGCCCGAGGATCGGACACAGGCGGAGTACGGTCGGGTTGGTTTTGCCCTAAAAACCAACCGGGCCCCTGGGACGAAAATGCCAATAACTCTCAGACCGGGCGTCCGATTGACGCGCCGTCTATTGCGTTGAGATCCTGTTTTCGATACGGTACTTTTGGATACATCAACTTCGGACTACGTGTCAGTTGATGTATCAGCCTCTCGGCTCGTGGAGCAGACCCTCCTAAACGAGCTTGCTGTGTGCGGGAACCCTAGCGCTGGCTGTGACTTCGACAACAGAGCAGAGATCCTCCGTGGACTGCGACGACGGCAGAGCAGAGATCCTCAGTGGACTGCGACGACGGCAGAGCCGAGATCCTTTGTGGACTGCGGCGACGACTGTGCAGAGATCCTCAGTGGACTGCGTCGACTACTGCACTCAGCGATCCTACGTGGATCAGTGCTACAGGTTCTGTGTGAGCCCGATCCTATGTGGGTCCTTACTACCGGTTCTGTGTGAGCCACTGCCTACAGGTTCTGTGTGAGCCCGACCCTGTGTGGGTCTTTTGCGGGGGTTAGTACCTATCGATCCTTCATGGGTCTGACGACTTAGATGGATCAGTGATCATCTTTGACGTCATCTGAAAAAGTATACCTGGTTGAGCTGAATCTTATGTTACTCTTCTTTGTGGATTGTGTTGAACTATCCTATGTGGATTTACTGTTTACTCTCCTTTGTGGATTTGAGTCTTGCTTTCCTATGTGGATTGAGTTGTTCTTGAGCTCGTGAGCAGAGCTAGAAGTGGGGACTTAGGTATATGTATGGGCATATACCTAAGTCGAGTCAGATGTTACTTCGTGATTGCACCTTCCTTTTTGTGCTATATCCTTTGTGGAATTCGGGAGACCTTCGGGGGTCTCGTGGTCCTTACTGAGTAGCTTATACTCACCCCTGCACGGGCTATGCCCGCACCTTGTTGTGTTGGATGCAGACGACGGGCAGTGCTGATCACGATTGCGGCGTGGAGCAGGACGGTACCTGGAGGTGGATCACTGGGCGGGACGTGCTCGGAGCGGACGTGGGACCCGAGGAGCCTGGAGGCTATCTGTACCCACCCTTCAGGTGGGATTGCCAGTGGACGACACGAGGCCGCCGTCTTCTCTTCAGTTGATGTTCTTTACTTTTTCAGTAGTACTTTCAGTTGGGCTTGTATTCCGGCCCCCTTTACTTTTCTGCACTTGTAGTTACTTTCCGCTTGCTGACTCTGTGGTGGTTGTTACTTATAAAGGCAATGCCTTCCCTGTTTACCGGGATTTTACGCCTTGGTGCTAGTCGCCAGCCCCTGGCCTATGGAAGGTGGGCTTGGGGTAGTCACGGCACGGGCCCCGAGGTTGGGTCGTGACAAATTGGTATCAGAGGTGGTCGGTTCTACCGCAGACTCTGATCGTCTTTTCTTTCTATATGATGCAATAGTGTTTAGTGTATTGAGTGTGGTTATCAGTTCAGGGAACCCAGTGTTGGTGCGGCGGCCGACGTATCCGTACACCAGGACCCTGACTCCTGATTTCCGACTTAATGCATGAAAACGTTGATTGCATGTGTGTTTCAAGTCTTCTTCGGGATTACTTGTGTCAGCTCACCGGGTATACTAATCTGCTTTATGAAAGTCTCAGGTTTTCCTTGTGATTACTTGTGCCAGCTCACCAGGTATACTGTTCTGACTGTGGTGCTCTTCTTCTCCTTTTCAGGATGGCCCCGCGACGACAGCCAGCTAGGGTTCCGAGTGTAGGGCGCGACAGCAGCCCACCGAGCGACGAGGCCTCGGTGCAGGGCCCTTTGCCAGCAGTGGCACCGGCGGTAGCTTTACCCACCGAGCCACCGATGCTGCTAGTACCAGACGCCGACGATGCACGTCGCCTCAGGGCACTGCATGAGTTTCAGAGCCAGCGACCGCCCAGGTTTCGCGGTGAGGCGGACCCCCAGGCCGCCGAGGACTGGCTAGAGGCGGTGGTACGGATCTTTAGGCTAGTGAGGACACCAACGGATCTCATGGTGATTCTCGCGGCGAGCCTCCTGCAGGCGGCGGCAGGACGATGGTGGAGCTTGATACTCCAGGTTCACGATGAGGCATCCTTGCTCTGGACGGACTTCGAGAGCCTCTTCCGCTCTGAGTTCGTCCCGGCCACCCTCTGAGCGGTGCGCATCCAGGAGCTTCTCCAGCTGCGCCAGGGCAGCATGACGGTCGCTCAGTACGCGGCGAGGTTCACTGACCTATCTCGCTACTCGACCGACATGGTACGAGACCCCTTCTTCCAGGCCCGGACCTTCGAGCAGGGCTTGCGACAGGAGATTCGGGCGTCGCTGATCTCCCTCAGCATTCCGACCCAGGCGGGAGTGCTGGAGAGAGCCCTCCTGATCGAGAGCTTCCTGGCAGAGCCTTCTTCAGCGGCGAGACCTAGCGCAGGGCGACAGGTAGCTGAGTCTTCGGCAGCAGGTAGCCGACAGATGACTCTCGGGTCTAGGCAGACCAGACCCCCACGCAGACGGCCTCAGGACACCGGCTCAGCAGTGCGGGGCACACAGCGGAGTGCCAGCCTTCCGAGAGGCAGGCTGTGCTACTCCTGCGGAGGGCAGGGACACATGGCTCGTGACTGCCAGACTCGCCGATCAAAGGAGCAGCAGACGGTAGAAGGGCCACCCAGGCAGAGGCAGAGGGTCGACCGTGGCGGTCCGCAGGGAGGAGGCGGACGTGGCAGAGGAGCTGGCCGAGCAGTGGGTGGTGGGCGACGCTTCCAGGCTCTACCCCCACCACCACCAGGAGGGCCACCTCGACCACAGGGAGCTGGTGGGCAGGGATAGGCCCAGCTCCAGGCAGTGGAGGCCTACGACCCCGACATGCCAGAGATGATTCGAGGTACGATCTGTGTCTATTCCACCCTTGCTGCAGTACTTATAGACACAGGGGCGAGTCACTCTTTCATAGCCTCTGCCCTTGTTCGGAGCTCGGAGATTCCGACTGAGCCGTTGGCTCGATCCTTACGGCTAGAGACTCCTACGGGAGCAGACTCGACGATTACGCACTGGTGCCGACAGTGTGAGCTTACTCTAGGAGGCGAGAGCTTCGGCTGGGATCTCCTTGTAGCGGAGTCGAGGCCTTACGACGTCATCTTGGGCATGGATTGGCTATCCACGGTTCATGCCCAGATCGACTGTTTTAGGCGCAAGGTGCGATGTGTTTGCACCGACGGGAGCAGGTTTACCTTCACCGGCGAGAAGGGAACCTTTGCAGCACAGGATGGACTTCCGCGGAGGAGAGTGCAGCCCATCTCTCATCAGTTGGATAGCCTCATCCTAGGAGCAGTGGACGTGCAGAGTCCAGCTTTTCCTGCAGTGGTGGACCAGTACGTGGACGTCTTTCCCGACGACGTTCCAGGGCTACCTCCTTGTAGAGAGGTAGACTTTTACATCGACTTGTACCCCGGGACAGCCCCGATATCTACTCCAGCATATCGGATGGCCCCCGCCGAGCTTCGGGAGCTGCGGGTACAGTTGGAGGACTTGCAGAGCAAGGGGTTTATCCGACCCAGTGTTTCACCCTGGGCTTCCCCGATTTTGTTCGCCAAGAAGGCGGACGGGAGCTTGCGACTGTGTGTCGACTATCGTCGCCTAAACCAAGTAACAGTGAGGAACAAGTATCCGCTGCCACGGATTGATGACCTCTTCGATCAGCTCAAGGGAGCGCGGTGGTTCTCAAAGATAGACCTCTGGTCAGGCTATCATCAGCTCAGAGTTCGAGACGAGGACGTGCAGAAGACGGCCTTCAGGTGTCGGTATGGCCATTATGAGTTCTTGGTTATGCCGTTCGGCGTAACCAATGCTCCTGCAGTGTTCATGAGCCTCATGAACAGGATCTTCCAGCCATACCTCGACCGATTTGTCGTGGTCTTCATTGACGACATTTTGTTATACTCGACGACTGAGGAGGAGCATGCCTACCACCTGCGAGTTGTGCTAGACACGCTCCGAGAGCACCAGCTTTATGGAAAGCTCTCAATGTGCCAGTTCTGGTTATGTGAGGTCCACTTCTTGGGGCACGTCATCTCTGAGGCGGGAGTTGCAGTGGATCCTGTGAAGATCGAGGCAATGCTAGCTTGGGAGCCACCCAGGAGCGTGACGGAGGTGCGGAGCTTCTTGGGCCTAGCCGGATACTATCGGAGATTTGTGCCAGACTTCTCCAGAGTTGCAGCACCACTCTCAGCCTTGACGAAGAAGGGGAAACCCTTTGTGTGGTCAGACAAATGTCAGCAGAGCTTCCAGGAGCTGAGACAGAGATTGACCAGCGCACCTATCTTGAGGTTTTCTTGAGGAGGGAGTTGGGTACGTAGTTTACTGCGATGCATCAGGGACTGGACTCGGGTGCGTCTTGATGCAGGATCGGTCCGTGATCGCCTACGGATCACGTCAGTTGAGGCCGCATGAGCAGAACTATGCCACTCATGACCTGGAGTTAGCAGGAGTGGTCTTCGCTCTGAAGACTTGGCGGCACTATCTGATGGGCGAGCGCTTCACAGTCTTTTATGACCACCAGAGTCTCAGGTATATCTACTCTCAGATGGACCTGAACCTGAGACAGCGGAGATGGCTTGAGTTTCTCCAGGACTATGACTTTGAGATAGTCTATACTCCTGGGAAGGGGAACGTGGTAGCCGATGCCCTCAGCAGGAGGACGGGCATTCAGCTACTTGAGGAGGCGACGTAGCAGCTAGCCTCCTTACAGATATCCTTCGTGGATAGAGACGGAGCAGCCTTTCTTCAGTCTCTCACAGTCTCTCCTCCACTTCTACAGAGGGTCAGAGAGGCTCAGCGTGGGGACGCTGACTGTGAGACCCAGCGTGCACTGATATCCTCAGGTCAGGCGCCTGATGGTTTCTCCCTTGGAGCAGAGCACGACATCCTTTTCAGAAGACGTACCTTCGTACCAGTCGCTTTACGAGAGGAGGTGCTGGGAGAGTTTCAAACTTCTCCCTTGGCGGTACATCCCGGAGTGGCGAAGATGTACCAGGATCTCAGACGACAGCACTGGTGGCCGGGCATGAAGGAAGCTGTGCCAGAGTTCGTTTCACGATGCCTCACCTGCCAGCAGGTGAAGGCAGAGCATCAGGTACCAGCAGGCTTGGTACAGCCCTTGGAGGTCCCGGAGTGGAAGTGGGACGGCATATCTATGGACTTCGTGACTGGACTTCCACGCACTTCCAGAGGTCACGACTCCATTTGGGTGATTGTCGACCGACTCACCAAGTCGGCACACTTCTTACCCATCAGAGAGCAGGGCTCAGTGGAGAGATTGGGACGTATTTACGTCCAGGAGATCGTACGGCTTCACGGTGTGCCATCGTCTATCGTCTCCGATCGAGATGCTCGTTTCACTTCCCGGCTTTGGAAGGGGTTGCAGGAGGCGTTCGGGACGCGGCTCCATCTGAGCACAGCCTTCCACCCTCAGACGGATGGTCAGACGGAGAGGACCATACAGACACTCGAGGACATGCTCCGTGCATGTGTTCTCGACTTTGGTCGCAGCTGGGAGGACCACCTACCCTTGGTGGAGTTCGCGTACAACAACAACTACCACTCCACCATCGGGATGGCACCATACGAGGCGTTGTACGGCAGACCCTGTAGATCACCGTTGTGCTGGACATACCCTGGGGAGTCAGCACTCGTGGGACCAGAGATGGTCCGATCCACGACAGAGAAGGTACAGATCATCCAGGAGAGGATGAGGACAGCTCAGAGCCGGCAGAAGTCGTATGCCGACAGGAGGCGGAGGCCACTAGAGTTCGAGGATGGCGACCACGTCTTTTTGCGTGTCTCACCTCGACGTGGTTTACGGAGTTTTGGCCGAGGCGGCAAGTTGTCTCCACGCTTCATCGGGCCTTTCCAGGTCCTCAGCAGGATAGGAGAGGTGGCTTATCGCCTGGCTCTACCACCTCAGTTGCACCGGGTTCACGACGTCTTCCACGTGTCTCGGCTGAGGAGATACGTGCACGACCCGACGCACATCATCGACTTTGGGGAGCTGGACGTGGACGATGGGGCGACTTTTGCGGAGGTCCCAGTGGAGATCGAGGATCGACAGGAGCGGGTCCTACGTGGGTGGTCGATTCCTCTTGTGCGCATCAGATGGCAGCACGGGAACCTCCAGGAGAGCACTTGGGAGCGGGAGGCTCAGATGCGTGCTCAGTACCCCCATTTGTTCCCCTAGTTTTTGATGTATCTTTACGGGGACGTAAAGCCCTGAGGTGGGAATAATGTAAAGACCCGCAAATTTCAAGGAAATTTTTTTCTTAATTTTCTTTGGAATTTTACAAGAGCGCAGCTTCAGACGGCACCTGATTCCGAGGCCCGGTGTGCCCGGAATCAATTTCCAAAGTTTGGCTCGGGTACGTTCAGTGAACGGACGAGCGAGTTTTTCTATCATTTGAACCGGTGCCCGGAATCGAATTCTGAGGGCACCGATGAAATCGCAGCGCCGATATTTGCTTAGAAACTCCTCTTCCGGAGTTGCGTTTGCTCAGACGTGGTTTTTAAATTTTGGGGCTTTAAGATAGAAATAAAATAAAATTTGTGCGACAGCTTTATTTTATTTCACTTAAGCTGCTTGGAAGTCACTTGGAAGCCACTTGAACTGAGTTAAAGCAGATAGGGTGCTATCCGGAAATATCCTACCCTCTTGGTAGGATATTTGTGAGGCAGGGCCCGCACGAGCCCCGCCGTTTCTTTCGCTAAGTAACGCACCCGCGAAAACCCGTCAAAGTAACTGAAAAGTCAACCGACGCGTTTTCTTTATTTCTTAACAGACCATTTAATTGGGCGGTTTATTTCGTGAATTAAATGGGCTGTTTCATTCGTTGAATTAATTCAACGAATTTAATGGGTCGTTACTTACGCGTTTTGCGTTTGTTGGCAAAATAATAAAATAGACAAACTTGTCTATTTTGGAGGATCCTCCTGTTGTGCGAGATCCTCTAAACCTCCACCCTCCCCGCGAAGAACGCGAAGAACGCGAAGAACGCCGGAACCGGAATTCGACGACGCACGATCCGCGACGTCAACAAACTTTTCCGAGACCTTCTCCTTCTTCTTCTACGGCGCCTCTTCTTCCGCGGCGGACCTTCGATCAGCGGTTAAAGGTGAGAATCGAATCTTCTAATTCTCCCCTTTTTATAATTCGATATCAACGGATTTAAATTAATTAAATCCGTTTGATCTTGATCTGGAGATCGTCGGCGCGACGTTTTTCCCGCGGAGCGACGAACGTCTCCTCCGCAACGACGCGACGATCCCCTCCTTCCGCGACGACCTCACGTCCGACGACGACATGGTAAGGGATGTTGGAATATTTTATTTCCCCGTGTTTATTCTTTTAAAATAAAGAACCTGATCTCCGAACAATTTTAATTTAATTAAAATTGTTGTTGATTATTTTCTTTTCCTCCCATTGTTTATGACTAACGCGGAGGGTGCGGATCTAACGAACAAGACCCGGCAACCCTCCGCCGATCTTTTGTTGTGCGGATTTGGAGGACGACGACGAACCATGCGGAAAGGGCGATCCGTTGATCCTGCAGTGAAGATCGGCCCCTGGGAGGAGCAATGGCGCAGACGGGAGGCAAAACGGGCCACCGGAGCAACTCCGGCGGCCCGCGGAAGGCGGCGGCGGCGCCCGGCTCGCCGCCGGAAACTCCGCCGCGGCGGCGGCGAACCGCCGGACCGCGTCTGCGGTCCGGCCACCCAGCACGCGGCCCGCGTTCCTCCAAGCCACGGGTCAAACCCGCGGCGGTTTCTTCGGCCGCTCGACCGAAGCCGAGCCGGCCGGTCCGGTCGGCCGGGCCGCGCCCAGGCCGGACCGGACCCGGCCTAGCCGGGTCGGGCCGACCCGGTTCGGCCGACCCAGGGGTGGTTCGGGCCGGGTCGCCCCGGGCCCAGAACCCCCGTTTTCGGGCCTTCTTCGGTCATTTGCCCATATCATGGGCCTGAGACCTCCGATTGATGAACCGTCAGCGGCTACGCGATCCTTGGATCGATACGGTCGTTTCGTTATATTATACTCAAGGTTTCGAAATACTTTGGGTTCGGCCGGGTTGGTTCGTACACGAAACCAACCGGGCCCTCAGAGCGGAAACGCTCATAACTTGAGCTACGGACGTCTGATCGATGTACCGTCAGCTGTGGTAGTTTCCTCTAAGTGAGATGGAACTTTTGGCATACTCCGCCCGAGGATCGGACACAGGCGGAGTACGGTCGGGTTGGTTTTGCCCTAAAAACCAACCGGGCCCCTGGGACGAAAATGCCAATAACTCTCAGACCGGGCGTCCGATTGACGCGCCGTCTGTTGCGTTGAGATCCTGTTGTCGATACGGAACTTTTGGATATATCAACTTCGGACTACGTGTCAGTTGATGTATCAGCCTCTCGGCTCGTGGAGCGGACCCTCCTAAACGAGCTCGCTGTGTGCGGGAACCCTAGCGCTGGCTGTGACTTCGACGACAGAGCAGAGATCCTCCGTGGACTGCGACGACGGCAGAGCAGAGATCCTCAGTGGACTGCGACGATGACAGAGCAGAGATCCTTCGTGGACTGCGGCGACGACTGTGCAGAGATCCTCAGTGGACTACGTCGACTACTGCACTCAGCGATCCTACGTGGATCAGTGCTACAGGTTCTGTGTGAGCCCGATCCTATGTGGGTCCTTACTACCGGTTCTGTGTGAGCCACTGCCTACAGGTTCTGTGTGAGCCCGATCCTGTGTGGGTCTTTTGTGGGGGTTAGTACCTATCGATCCTTCGTGGGTCCGACGAATTAGATGGATCAGTGTTCATCTTTGACGTCATCTGAAAAAGTATACCTGGTTGAGCTGAATATTATGTTTCTCTCCTTTGTGGATTGTGTTGAACTATCCTATGTGGATTTACTATTTACTCAACTTTGTGGATTTGAGTCTTGCTTTCCTATGTGGATTGAGTTGTTCTTGAGCTCGTGAGCAGAGCTAGAAGTGGGGACTTAGGTATATGTATGGGCATATACCTAAGTCGAGTCAGATGTTACTTTGTGATTGCACCTTCCTTTTTGTGCTATATCCTTTGTGGAATTCGGGAGACCTTCGGGGGTCTCGGGGTCCTTACTGAGTAGCTTATACTCACCCCTGCACGGGCTATGATCGCACCTTGTTGTGTTGGATGCAGACGACGGGCAGCGCTGATCACGATTGGGGCGTGGAGCAGGACGGTACCTGGAGGTGGACCACTGGGCGGGACGTGCTCGGAGCGGACGTGGGACCCGAGGAGCCTGGAGGCTATCTGTACCCACCCTTCAGGTGGGATTTCCAGTGGACGACACGAGGCCGCCATCTTCTCTTCAGTTGCTGTTCTTTACTTTTTCAGTACTACTTTCAGTTGGGCTTGTATTCCGGCCCCCTTTACTTTTCTGCACTTGTAGTTACTTTCCGCTTGCTGACTCTGTGGTGGTTGTTACTTATAAAGGCAATTCCTTCCCTGTTTACCGGGATTTTACGCCTTGGTGCTAGTCGCCAGCCCCTGGCCTATGGAAGGTGGGCTTGGGGTAGTCACAGCACGGGCCCCGAGGTCGGGTCGTGACAGTTTGGACCAAATGACAATTCTTTTATTTCATCTGATACTTCAATCATTGGTAGAGGTAAAACCTAAAAGATACCAACATAGAATATTAAATAGAGAAATGTGATTATGTTATGAGAAGAAGAAAAATAAATCTATTACCTTTGACTTTAACTAGTCAGAAAATTCTTTGCTTTGCAACAGTTCCTTCATCTTAATTGATAGAGAGCGATGTCTCTTTTTTATAATTTCTAAATTTTCTCTACAGATATGAAAGCCTTAAAATAATAGATGATATAAATAAATCACACAATGGAAAAATTACATATTTATTTCCTTACATACTTTATATAATCATCAATCACACCAAAGTTTAATTATACTATGTGATGTTCCATTTCCTACTATTCCCTGTTTAAAGTACAAAACGAGTACGACCCAGATACCCCCACTGTTTGGGGTAGTGAAGGAAATGCAGGCTCAATGGGATCATATTGATCACCTTCAGTTCTCATTAGTCGATTAAACCTCGAAGTGACGTTATCCCATTACGATGAACAGAAATCCATGCATTCTTTTGAAAAATAGCATTTCACAATAGAGCCTTCAAGATGATCTTTAATTCTCACATAATATTTCAATGTAAACATCATTCTTTCAGTAGGATACATCCTCCGACGTAAAACAGGACCACGAAAGAGAACTTCCTTGGGAAGAAGCATTGTCAAATGTAACATACATGTGGAAAAAGACAGTGGGAAAATTTTCTCCATGTTGCAAAAAATAATCGGTGCAACTCTCTGAAATTTCTAAAAAACACTTCTGCTCAATATCTTGGCATAAAGATCTCGATAAAATTGACATAACATAATAACTGCAACTCTAACATTATTTGAAAGTAAATGGAGAAAGACAATGGGAACCAACTCACGTAACAAGACATGATAATCATGGGTTTTAAGAGATTTGAGTTTCACATCTTG
The DNA here is from genome assembly GCA_963277665.1 of Viscum album. NCBI lineage: Eukaryota > Viridiplantae > Streptophyta > Magnoliopsida > Santalales > Viscaceae > Viscum > Viscum album. The sequence continues at coordinate 555,812,869 of OY728146.1, forward strand.
TGTATTCACCCTTTTCAAAACATTACTTGAATAACCATCCGAAACCTTCAAACATTCCTAGACATGATGAAATTGTTTTTTCTCCACATTTGTCATCAAATAATAGGCAACATGGACATTCCACTTTTTTTGACCCATTAACATAGGATGATGTCTTACTCTTATATACAAATCCATTAAAATCACGACGACACCGCAAATCATCTTTTGTTTTGCCTTTGACATTTAAAATAGTAGAAAGTAAAATCTCACAAATGTTTTTCTCGATATTTATTACATCCAAACAATGACGTAATAAATATGATACCAATACAACAACTCAAAGAATATGCTTTTATTTCTCCAATTTCTATTGGAATACAAATTAGCATTCTTTCGCTTTCTAATATTTTATTGACTTCTTCCAAGAACATAATTCAAATCATCAAGTTATTTAACAATATTATTCCCTGAAATTAATTGAGGTGTCTCATCTGTCTCGATGGAATTATTGAACTTTCTCATATTTTTCATGTATGGATGATCCATTGGTAGAAAACTTTGATTCCCTATGAAGCTAAATGTTCGTCGAAACATTAATCGTCGGAATCATGTATTTTTCATACAAATAAGACAGGATAATTTCCCTTTAGTACTCCAACTAGACATCATTCCGTAGGCAGGGAAATCATTTATCATCCATAATAAAGCTGCACAAAACATAAAGTACTCCTTTCTGAATGCATCATATGCTTGTGCACCAACAATCCAAAGCACTTTTATCTCTTATATTAATGGATGGAAGTATATATCAATATCATTTCTAGGATCACTGGGTCCAGGTATCAATATACTCAAGATAGTGAATGGCTTCTTCATACACATCCAAGATGGAATGTTATAAATGTGAATGAAACCAGGCCATGTACTGTGTGCAGTATGCATTTAGAAAAATGGGTTGAAACCATCACAAGATAATCAAGATGTAACCTATCAAATTTCTTCCAATCTAACCCATCTGCAGGATGAAATATTTCATCGTTATACTTATTTCATTCATCTGCATGCCATATCATATTCTTTTCCATTTTTTCTGACATAAATGTTTTTGAAACCTAGGAATTAAATGGAAGTGCCACATCACATTATGTGGTATGCATGATTGTGAACCGTCTTTATCAGTCATCCTCCTTGAGTTTCCACACTGTTTGCACTGACTCAAGTCTGCATTCTCCTTCCAGAATAAACAAGAATCTTTGAGACAAGAATGAATCTTACTAGATGAAAATCCAAATTTATCAACCAACTTTGATGCCATGTAATCATTTTCTGGAATACATTCATCATCAGGAAGTAAATAATTAATAAATGTAAGGAGATAGTCGACTGCAATATTACTAAATCCATACATTGATTGCCCAGGATATAATTGCATTAAAAACTCAAGCTTGCTCATTTTCCACATGCTTAATATACTGGGTTATTTGAATCTTCCATCAGCTTTCTACCACTCTCAACATCATCATCCTGATTAATAGATGAGAACTATGTTCCAGTGTTTATTTTCTCTTGCAATGGTCAAATTTAAGAGCTAGCTAAAGAAACAAAGAGAAAGTGATCAGAAATCAGATTTTTCATACCAATCTTTTCTTCTAAATCGATGTCATTCGACACATGATATTTTTCTCCATTGTGATACCACACATGATTATTTTTTTGGAAACCACTTTTAATGATATGGTAACTCACTTCCTCACGAGTTAACCAAGGTTATCTGACACAATCAATACACAGGCATAGAATCAATCCACCATTTGAGTCATTAGTCAATGAAAAGTCCATAAAATATTGTAACTCCTTCTAAAATTCATCAGGGATACGATCAATGTTGGACATCTAGTATATATCCATTCTGAGGCAGGTAATCATAAATTAAATAAATAATCTATAAAATGACTTAAAATTATATGTATTGTTTCATAAGATATTAAGTAATCATCAATAACCCGTTAAAAGAAAAATCATAACAAATATATTAAAATTATGGTTTAGGTAATTCATAAATGTTTTAAATTATAAAAATTCATGAATAGTCATACATAAGTTCAATGAATAAGGATTGATTATAGTAAAAATAGTTTTTATGAAATCTAATAGATAATAATAATAAATTACAAAAAGTGTTGGGGTTAATTCATAACAACTTGTGATGTTTTGTATTAAATCTATAAAGATTTATTGAAATTTAGAGACCTTTTGAAAATATAAACCATATCATATACCAAGCATTAAGATTAAAGAATTGGATGAGAATTACAATGGTAAGAAGATGAGAATAATAACTACTGTCTGAATCTATACTTTAATGATGGTGGTCACCATAGAAAACGGATATCACATCAACTTGGTTGTTCCCACCCTTGGTCGTATCTATTAACTGTTGGGTCAAATACAGGAATGATGATCCCCACATCACCTCAGTGGTCCACTGAAATTATTGTATGGATGGGTGGTGAAGTGAGATCAATTTTATGAGTACCAATATACCAAAATAGTCCCGCACTCTAACATTCACCATACCCTACGCTGCATTGTTGTCATTCTAATAAAATCCTTGGGAATTTCGAGTGTGGTTGAGTTGTTTAGTGATTTTTCTCAGTTTTCTTTTATGCCTTACCCTGCACCACATTGAGTAGTGGTAGATGATGGAAAATATAAACCATATCATATATCATAGTGTAAGGATGCGACATCATTCCATTTTTGACTTTTAATCATGGAGTATAACACCGCATCATGGTGAAACAGATTGAAACCTATTTATAATTATATTTTATCATACCCAACAACCAAAACAAACCAACTTACCTTTTTCACACTTGAAGGAACAACCCAAACACCTACCTTTTTTAGGGATAATGTAGATCCTTTGAACTAAATTTTTACTTGGTTATAATAACCAATACACTACCTTTTGATGGAGGCACAACCATGTGTGAGTGGAGTCATTACAACTCGATAAAACGTTGCACCACAAAGTAAATTCATTTTAATGAATACAGAATAATTAAACCAATCAAAGTTGTTGAGAATTATTACTAGTGTAGAATAAATGTATTTCAACCTTTACAAGGTAGGTATAGAACAATTTATCTTGGGCATTCTTGCAAGATCAATGAGTAGATAAGAAGCATTAAAACTCATTGGTAAAATTCATTTAATAGTGATTATCTAAATAAGTGTCATTAATTTTTTTAATGTAGATTATAAAATAACAATCATCTAAATGCAAATATGAAATCCTAATTTTGTATTTTTGTTGGTACTTAAAAGAATGATCCTCCAAATATCCATTCTCTAAGAGGGTATAGATTTTAATAAACCCAATACTAGTCAATTCCCAAAACACCCATTGTTAAAAAGGCGCTTGATGTATAAGGCATAAAGATTCATGGATTCAAATAAGTATGAAAAAAATAGTTTAAAGGTGATATTTATTTTATTTTTTTGCAAATTATGATATGGTCCATGTTAGGAAAACATGGAATCATAGCTTCCTTATATGACCTAAGTAAATTAATTTTTACACAATCTACTAATGCCAAAACCACTACTATTTATCAATACTTCTCTACTGAAATCCTTGTTATGGCATGTAGTTCTATATTACTCGCTCTTGGTGACAATGATCTTTGGAATGTTTATTTTTAATATACCACTACTAGTATATGACATAAAAAAGAGAATCATTTCTTGAAAAATACATTTTTTGGTATAATTAAAATGAAAGAACATATGTTTAATTTTAAAATTAATTTTTATGTTTATATTTAATCAAATTAAGATCAATTTAAAAAGGATTTATTAGTCCAAAATAAATTTGACTGTTAATGAAGAGGAATAAGAAAATATTATGTTACATTATCGTTTATATTTCTACACCATATTTTTATAAACAATGATATATGGTTGACACAAACTAAATATTGGTGTGGTAAAATATTCCCTTCTTTCGAGAGAGTTTCATTCTAAACCCAAAATAATGGGTTAGTTTGAGACTCTATTCCCTAGATGGAGACCACAACATAAATATAAAACCCTAGAATATGGTATATAAAAAAGGAAATAGAATTAACCATCTCAAATCAAGGTTAATGTCCGGGGATTGGAATGTACTGTGTCATGACAATAGTATGCCTAGGCATAGGATACCCGATTTTAGAGTATCTAAAAAAAATTAAGGCTCATGATCCTTGTGTTTGATCACTTTTAGTTAATTTTGGATTTTGATACAACTGAAGGTATAAATTTTTCTCAACATACACTCACTTATGAGTGGGTTCTAGGTATAGTCATCCTTATCAATGTGGTTCATTCTTGATAGCCTTTCCCTGAGTTAGATGAGATAGTAGAGGGAGATGTAATCTTAAGGAATAGTAGTATGTGTAAGGTTCAAGGAATTTTTTATGTTCTTATAGAATTATATGAACATTCAATAATCACCCTCTATATGTTAGTTGGGTCTCAGAAATTCACAGAATCCTGATTTCCCTTGGTGATCTCTACAAAAAAAATTCTTTAGGTATCAATAGGAATTGACTAAAATATTCAAGGGATATATATCTAAAATTATTAAATAGCTAGTAAATAAGTTATATTTATAGAATGAGAATAACAATTCAAGGTAGATTATTGGTGTAATACTATGTAATTACATTGATTATTGGGTCTTGTTTTCCCCAAGAACATAAAGGATGTTAGTAAATAAGGGATATTGTAAAATTTTACACTATGAAATATCATATTTCATAGATATTATATCATAGCTAAGTCTTTTAGGAGTAGTTTTTATAGGTATTACTTTTTTCTAAACCATTTGAGCACATCCATCCAATTTTATTGGTTCCTTATAGAACCACATCCTATGGTTGATTTTTTTTATATTGTTACCTTCATATTTGTATACACTAGGAATATAATTATTTCACTACACTAAAAACTAATATGTTTTAGAAATCATTAAAAATAGAAAACCTAGTTAAAAATCAAGTTGGAAATTTGACAATAGTCATGGTAATAGATAATAATTTGGAGTACTTATCTATTAATTTTGTATATTTTTTCCAAAACTAAATTCATAACATGACACCAGACTATTAAAAATACTCTCTAATGTAATGGATTGGTAAAATAATTAATGATACCATTCATGAGTGATTCTGAAGCATTGTGAATTCTTTGGGCTTCCCAAATAATATTAGGAAGAATATACCAATATGATAGTGTACCTATTTAAATTGTTCTCGTATTATGATAATCATTATAAACCCTTAGTTGAACCATATAATGGTAATTCACCTAGTTATGAACAATTATCTATCATTGAGTATAATTATCCATCCCACATTAAAAATAATAATCCTGAACCAAGGGATCCTAAGTGAGGTTTTGTATTATACCATGTTGGATTAAAAGAATATAAATTGTGGCCATAGAATCATAGATTACAAATTATTATTATTTTTATGAATTTTGTATGTTAGGAGTTCATCTTCTCAAAATCTAATTTTTTTACACATTTTAGAGATGATACTACCAATGAATGGGTCTTTGATCTTCCTTATTCAACTGTGTTTTAAGATACTAATGACCATCATACACTTATTCCTCAATGATAAATCTAGTAGGAATAATTTTTTAATTCAAATTCAGATTATAAGCCTCATTATTTTACTAGGGATTTCCATCTAACTCATGATAGATCTTGGACAATCATTATACCTCACTGGTTAGGTAAATGTGATATGGGTTATTTTTCGTTTTCATGTTTCCCAATATTTAATTTATTATGATCCCCGAACATATATGCACGACATATATGATTGAGATTAAAAATAATGGATCACTTCCATGAAAGATGAGATGCAATCCATGTATAAAAATCATACATAATAAATACTGCAAACACTATTCAATGAACCATCAAAACAGGAGCCAAAAAATAGAAAACACACCGAAAGGGTGTGGAGGAGTGGAGGAACCCTTTGGCTAATGCACTGAATCGATGAGGAACACCCAAATAAAGGTATGAAGGATGGGAGTAACAGACCAGGGATGGAGGAACCCCGAATGGAGAAGTCGATCTGTGATTGGATAATCCACCGCTGTGGATGAAGGAACCGCGATGAGGGATGGAGGAACCGATGCTGGCGTGATGAGGATTTCAAATAGGGGAAGGAGGAGAGGTCGTCGGGAGTGGAGGAACTGAAGTTGGTGAGATGAGGGTTTCAAATCGGGGAAGGAGGAGAGGTCATTGGGAGGAGGGGTTTTCGAGGGGACCAGGTTGTCGTGATGAGGGTTTCAAATCTGGGAAGGAGGATCCCGACAGGAATTGGAAAAAAAACAAAATGAAATGTGTAGCCACAGATGATAATTGAACCGTGGGTATAACCAAGCTATATTAACAAACTTATAAAACCATACCTATAGATCCATTTCTATAGTCCAAATTTTCAGTAGTGTAAAAGAAAATGTAAAGGATCCATAGAAAACGTATAATGAAAATGAATCCAAACCACTACTGCATCTAATTCCATAGTTGCAACCAAAATAATGAATAAATAGGAGGAATGATTTTTGGGAATGACTCACCACAACCCAAATGAATATTAATATTCACAAAAATTATATAAAAGTAACGTAGATCTCTATAGTAACCCAAAATCGCATAGGGGTTAAAGAGGACGGTATATAAAATGAATTGAAAAAAGATTAAATTAATCCATTAATTTAAAACCATTGGAATCGAGGATTACACATCATGTATCCATTAAAAATCATGAAATCACATGACTTAAAATGACTAGGAGAATTGTGTCGCTGATCATTAAAATAAATTCATAGTCTTTTTCTTGACATGGACCTAATTCATGAAGTGTAATCCTTTCACACCATATAAAAAATGTAAAAATTTTAACTGAACACTAATACAAAATGTATAACCACCCAGTAAAGAATGTTTTATAAAATTTTCTATAGAAAACACAATGTAAAAGTGGAATCCAATATAAAAACAAATGTTTAACTAATGGAGAACAATGAGGTGTTATAATATCCCAATCATAAATTCATTGTATCACCATAATTTCTTATGATACCTAGGCACCCAAAAACTGAATTCCACTAATTCCATATCAAAAATTTATCCTCCAAAATCTTATGGACATATCTTAAAAACATCCGTGGTACACATATTAGAAAAACCATTTAACATGGAACACCATTTTTCAATGATCCATAATCTAAATTTCATTTTGAACAATAGTGGTATCAAACACAAGATCAGCAACCTCCAATCTAATTACATTAGAATTATCTGGTATATACTGCCTCAACTAAGAAACATGAAACACATAAGAAAAATATTACCAATAACTAGAATCTAAATGTGTTAATGATGAAGGTCCTTATAAGATTTATTATTATAATGATCTGTGATTAATCTCTTATGAATCTTATTAACCCTTTTTACGGACCCCTATATAATAGTTTTCCTAGCAACAAACCACTCTCTGAACTCTTCCTTTAAAAAGTGGGGTCTATGTGGCCATCAATTAAAATATAGAGGATTATATCTTGATTGAGGTATGATAATAATTTTAATAGTAAAAAAATTAGAAAATGAAAAAACGTTCATGAAGAACCCTAAAAATTAAACACACAATCTTGAATCATATACTTATGAATAGGGATAGCCCTCTATGTTTATCCATTCATCTGTAGATGATATGTGGTGCTCAATTTTATCTGGTAACCCATAACCTTCTTTAATACATTCCAAAATAATTATTCGATTATCTAGTTTTATTTTGAAAAAAAACATATATGAAAACTAATAAGAGTCACATTATCATGTAAATATAAGTTCCCTAGTTGTTCAACCTTCATTTTCATAATGATTGGTAATCAATTCACTATTTTCCAGAGTTATTCAATAATAATATAGAATAAATCATTCCCACTATGATTATAACGTAAATTAATGATTAAATCCATGGAAATAATATCCTATTTCTTTATCACAATTGGTAAGGTCTTTAATAAACCAATAGGTCAGTGTTTTTTTTCCTTAACTCAATGACTAATATGACACCACATTACAAAATCCACAATTTAACATCATATCCCCATCCCCTAATACCATTTTCTCAAATCATAATTTATCTTATAAGTATCATGGTTTAGAAACCATAAATAATGGTACACTTTGTCAATTAAATACCACCTCAGGGAAAACATTAAAACCAACATGTTTAAAAATCACTAATCTCTTATAGGATACAATTACCACCCACTTAAGGTCTCTACCAAATAAATATTTTTTACTAAATCTATGACCCTCAAGGTATGATATCTTTTCTTCAAAAAACATCTCATTAAACAACAATCAAACCCTCATTGAATCAATATATACCTTCCCTTAAGATTCATTCATTCCAAATAAAAGATTGACTAACAAAATATTCAAGGGAAAACCTTCCACCAATTCATTCACAACTTGAATTTGTAATTTTCAACTCATTCATCAACTTCCACATTCCCATTACCAAAAGTATATGCAATATCAAAGGCAGAATTATAAATATACTCCACTAAACATATAAGTCATAAATTAAGATCCATTTTAGTAAAAATATATTTATATCCTTTGTGATGATAATTAAATATAAATAAACTTCCAAATATATAATTATTCCACATTTATGTGTATTCCTAAACCCTAACAACACATGATTGTGGGTAGGGTAGGTATTTTCATAAGAGAATAACATGTGTGTGGCATAGGTAAAAAATAATTTCTACTACATCTAGACAAATCCCAAACCCACACTATAAGCATATCATAAAACCTCATAACCCAAACTCATTTGTGAATGTATGAAAACTGCTACTGAATGTTAACTAGACCATCAACTCCGCAAATTATCTTGTCAACGTTTCATTCCATTCAACATTTACACCCATATGAGTTACGGATCATATAATGAATCAAGATTGGATAATTCCAGAACACACTATAAATAATATGTTCCCATAAAGATGAATATTTTGATATCAAACATATTTTTGGGATGCTCCCATGATATAACAACATTTACCTATTTAGGATCCAGTAAAACACCACCTTTTATATCACAAACCCTGGAACATTTAAATAACTGATTCAAAACTAACATTAAAAAATCAGAACATATAGAAAATGAACCTTCTAGGATGATATAATGAAATAAAAATTTCATGTATTATCCTCCTCTATATTTGTGTATACAAAAATATCTTCCATTAACACTACAGAAAAAAGTGTCCAAAAAACATAATAAATTTTTTTTCCCCTCAAATACATATATACCATATGGGAAATAGTGAGATTGAATGGAATAACTAGAAAAATGAAATTTACATATCATATCCAAATAGAAATCAAGGTTATATCATTGACTTTGACTTCTATAGAAAGGTATCTTAACAGAATGTCATTCTTGAATAACATGTACCACTATAAGATTTTGATAATAATATTTTTTTTTCGAATTAATTTCCCTTTTAAATATTTTTCAATTGAAATGACACTGGAAATTGTTATATATATAAATATATAAACTAATTAAAGAATTCTATTCACATTTAATAGAAAATTTTCATTCACTAAATGCAATACCATCATGGCTTGTGCAACTAGAAACTCCGACATGGCTTATGATGCACACAACATTGAGTTTCTATGAAACAAATATATATATATATATATATTAAAATGATATAATTATAACCTAAATAGTGAAAATAGTTATAGAAATAGTAATAACTAATTTTCATATATTTTTTATATATTTTTATTTAAATAAAACATAATAATAATAAAAGATGTGATTTTTGGTAAAGTTCTACTATGTTTGAAAAAATAGTTTTGTCGAATTAACTAGTTGTAATAATAAAAGTAATTTTAATCACATTTTTTAATTTAATTTTATTAAATAAAATTCATATTGGAATTTTGTTCTTCGAAATTTTTCTAGGGTTATTTTTGCTGATTTTTCTAAGAAACATCATTTATTGATGAATTATTAACAATACAATTTATTAGTTAAAAACTACTTTTATATTAATAATTAATCAATAATAAATTTAATTTTAAAAATGTTTCAAGGTAAAATTTTTTAAATAGTACATCTAATTGTAAAATTATTTTCATTATAATCAATTTCACTTTGAAACAGAATATAAAATCAGAAACATCTTTTGAACATTTTCCTACTTTAAAACCCTGTTATTTCGTCCCATCTACATGATTAGCACTAATCTTAATTTTACCTTTTCTACGAATTGAATTTAAAAAATAGGAAATAAAAAATTATATTATGTCTAATATTTAGATTATAAAAAGATAATGTTTATTTTTGTCACAACTGATTAGTAAAAGTCATTATAATTAATCACAACAGTTAAGGCCTAATTAAACTCAATTAGAGAGTAAACAGTAAAATTAAGGTCCCAAACGACATAGAAACATGTAAAACCTATTTAATACCCATATTTCATCCATCAAACTTACATTATTAATTTTGTATTGTTTGGTGAGTAATTTTTAGTTTAGAACATGTGAACACCTAACTTCTTTCCAAAAATTTCAATTAAGACATTTTCCATCCCTATAAAAGGACACCACCTCTACCCATTTCCCAAACCTAAAAAAACCTTTAGTTTAATAAATGATAAATCCATGTAGACAATAAAAAATCCTTAATTTAGCCTTTATTCCTCCCTTTGGGAAGAAATATTCACAAGGAAGCCTTTTGTTATAAACCAAAAGGTGTTACCCGATTAAGAGGCAACTACTTCTCCTAAGATCCTTTCATTTTCATATTCACCCATTAAACTCTATTTATTCCTTTATTGTGTGCATAAACTAGTATAATTATTATAGTAGGATTTTTTCTGTAATTGTTATATCCAAAACATAAAAATGCATTCATCTAATAGATGGTAAACATAGTGTTTTTGTGTGCGACGAACTACTACCTCACGAAATGACGATTGCTATTTTATCCTTTACCACCAATCATGGTGGAAATTATGATGGGTAATATTTTTATATATTTCATATATTATATTTATTATTTATTTAATCTTATTTTTTCCTTTTAACACACACATATATTTACTTCCAATTAGGTGTTAATATGATAATCTTCTTTGAGGTTGTGTGGACTACCACCCCCTCAAAATGATGTGATTCATTCACACACAACATGGAATGTATTAATGATGGATTTAATTAAATTATATGATAAATATAATATATTAATTATATTTTAATAAAAAAAATAAATATATATACATACATATATATACATATGTCATTTACTAACATTCTTTCTATATAACAATAAAAACATAAACAATATTCATGTATATGTACGGCTTACCATCTCTAGGAATGAAGTATTCCATATCATTCTCTAATATTATATTTATTATTATAATAATAATATAATTTATATATAAGATATTAATATCATGGTTTTCATTATGGGATCATGATATTACTATAAGCAACAAATATGTTACAAATTAAGACGCATTTGAAGAACAATGTGAATATTATACAAAGTAAAGCCTTAACATAAGATAATTAACTAGAGGGGAATATTATGTCATAATAAAAACATATATGGTAATATAAATAAGAATATAATTATGTATAATATGTATACAATACTTATATTTTTTAAACATGAATCTTGAACGATTACAAAGAGTGTCTAGACACAAGGTAAGGGGATCTTCATCTCAATTTAAATTTCTATGTGAACCACGATTTGATCTCTACTATTACCTTTTGTGTGGTGTGTTTTCTTCCCATGATTGAATTATATTTATATTATACATAAATTTATGGGCATTCTCAGGCCCATTTTTTTATCCTTCTTTCATGGGGTTTTTGTTTCAAAAGTCTCCAAACCGGTAAAAATGTTTTGTCTCAATCTGTCTTCATTGAGACTAATGTTTTTTTGAACATAAACTATTTTTCAATGGGTATATACATCCATTTTACACTCAATTCCATGAATATAAATTTTTTCATGATATTATTTGACTCATGTAATTTCTTTTTCTTTCTTGGAGATCATTATCCCACGATACCATTTTATAAGAGTTTATTGAGGCAATCTCATTGATTTTCGAGATTATTTATATTTATACTTCCTTTGATAAAATATTATGTTTCATATCTAAATAATAATAATAATTTTAATTAATCCTTATTATTTCACGAGATTATCATGTATTGGTACCATTTCATACTCTTTGGTAGATAAGATGTGTAAGAAATTTTTGTTTGGAATGTCGGACATTACCATATCTACTATCAGAAATCTATGTTTTCGAAAAAAAAAATTCAAGAATATTATTCCATTACCCAATAATATATAAAATACATTTTTTTACCAATATCTTCAAGGGAATATTATTCTTTATTTACAAATAATGCACTTTTATAACCTTTTATAGTGCAAAAGGAATGTTTTTTTGACCTTGTTCAATATGTAAAGATTTTTCCTTTTTCATTTATTTGAAGCTCCCATCAAACTATTAAAAAAGATAATCATTAAGAAAATTGTTAATTTTTTTTAAAGTAATTTTTTTTTCAAAATGGTTTTAATCTTATTTTATATGTTTTCATGGAAAAAGAATTTAAAATGTTTTATCGGATGATATACATGATTCCAAAGTTATTTTAAAGAAATGGTTTGAAAATGATTGCATGATTCTTTTATAAGTTTTCATGAAAAATGGTTTTAAAAATGTTTTCAATCTTATTTAATAATTTATTAATTACAATGGTCTTCAAAAAGTCTTCCAGTTTTATTATATGTTTTAAAATAAATGGGGTCTTAAAATATTTGGTTTCATACCTCTTAAGTATTAAATAATAATTGTTTATAAAATCATTTCATATATTTAATAGTAGTTTATATGAAAATTATTTTCAAATGGTTTTATGTATTAAAAACCCTTATTCAATGAAGTTAAGATAATTTTTTTCAAGAATTATATTTGAAAAATACTTCAAAATTATTTCCATTTTATGATAACATCCATTGGTTTTAACCATTACATTATGAGGAATTATTAAATTTATCCATTCATATTCTATCTCGGAATGGAATTTTATTTGTGTCATGATGTTACGAAACCCATATATCTTTTATGGGTCATAGTCTTTTGAAACCAAAATATTTTCATGTTATATTTTTATAAAAAACTAATTAGGAAACTTATCTATTTTAATAGGTTATGATATGTTTACATGTCAATGATAGCCATTTCAAATCATGGGTTATGATATTTTGATTTATGATATTGTTGAACTTTTATGTTTAATGTAATTTTGTGGTGGGTGTGACCTATATATCATTCTAATGAATTGGGTAATTATTTATCTCCCATGAGACATACGGGGATGGAATAAGGGTTTAATATGTTTTGAAATAAAGGATTAGAACAATGTTTTACTTTGATTAGTAATAGAGGGCTAGAATGAGGGTTTACATGGTCTTGTAAAATAGGGATTTTATGAGGGTTTACATGATTCAATTATATAGGTCAGAAATGATGGTTTTCTCATTTCAGTAATAAATTTCAAAAATGTTGTTTTACTCGGTTACTTAATACAGGTATGGAACAACGGTTTACTCGAATTAATAATACCGGGCTGAAATTAGGGTTTACTTGATTTAGTAAAATAGATAGGAATGGTGGTTACCTGATTCAATAAATGATTTGTTCTACTAATATGGTCTTGGAAGTGATTCTGTGGCTACTATTTAAATCTACATATTCTTATGTGTGGCCAAAAATATGTTTTTAATTCATATGTTATGCTTTAATGGAATATTATATTTATTTCATTATGATTCATATCTTATGACCTACCAATATTTTTCCATTATCATTGATATGCAGAGTGTGTTATTCAATAATCATGATCACATTCTCATAAAATTATTCTAATATTTATGATTACATGTCTCCATTTTTTACCATTACTGAGAAGTTGAGCTCACGCCTTTCTTTGTTTACATTCCCCCAGGTTATGATGATATGCACCATGTTTGATATGTCTAATAAGGGTGATGATTAATAAAAACCTACTGGGAGATGAAATATCTCACATATGTACTTTTTTTTCTATTACCATGTTTTGATAGTCTATATACCAAATCTTTTATTTGTACGTCTATTTATAAGAAGATTATGTATTCCAAAAAAGTTATGTAATATCAATTTTTTTTAAATCTAGGGTTTTTATAGTCAGTATCAATGAATAGTTATATCTAACCTTTGTAAATGAGGATAATAATACTATATTTGGCCCCTAGTTATATTTCTAAATATATGTCTATGGATGTCTCTAAGGATAAGTATAAATATGAGATTAAGTTTAGGAAAATGTCCCAAAATTTTAGAAAATGATAGAGTGATTGGTTTACAATAAACACATACCTTTTTAGATAAAACTAGTGGATGTGGATAAGTAAAAGATGTACCTAAGGGTAATAACTCTGATAAGATATTCATGGCATGAATTGAGGTAATCACGTGCACAAAAAAAGCTTTTCCGTACACCTAGTTTAACACTCTTGTGGGTTGTTCTTTAGGAATTCACAAACTCTTCACGAACCATTATGACGGATTTAAATATAAGTTGAATATGAATAACATAAGATTAACTAAAGGTGTAATATATTATATAAGGTGTCTTGATTTAGACATCCTATAAGGAATTATTTTACGATCTAGTGGTTTTCTTCTATGATATCTTATGCTCACACAATTCTTTTGGTTTTAGTCAATGATGAGAACTAGAAGGAACTATACTAATATTTAAGGTGATGGAAGATTTTTTGATGAGTAGTCTTGTGAGAAGATAAAAGGAGTGAATGATGTCATGATCATGCGTGGTATGTTTTCATGGAACATGATTAACAATATTTAGCTTCTCTAACTATCATAAACACCATAGAGGACAAATAAAGAGTTCAATAAGAGTTTAGGTAACAGAGAGAATGAATGAAATAGGAATTGTTTTCCATTATTTCATGAATTTGGAAAGAATTAACTAAGTTAATGTATTAGTAGAACAAAATGGTTTTTTGACTATGGAATATAAATACACAAAGAAAATGAAGGGAAGAGAATAAAGGAGAGTTTAGTTACAGAAATTGATGGGAATTTTCACATCCCTAAATATTTCACAAAGGGTATGTGCTTTAATTGGTGAAAAAATAATTATTATACAACCCAATGTCACAATAGGGAAACTCAAAAAGAGAAGTAATAAGGTGGTGAGAGTAAATCATCAAATTATTGATGATGATGAGACTATGAATGAATTGTGAACAGAAAGTGGTATTATTGTTAATGTATTAAGGATAATGTTATCATAGTATTAATTTTTCAGATTCAAAAGATTGGAAGGGTGAAATATATAAGGATTGTTATCCTTTTTTTGTGCTCAGTATTTACACGTTTATTTTGAATGTTCCCTAGTTACTGGTGAATTGAATTAATGATAAGGGATATTTTTTTAATGGAAGGTAACCCTTAATATGATCTTAATGAAAATATTATGTTTTACAGATAAAGAAAAATGAGATATGAATATGTAAATTGGACAGTACTGAGTACATTGGAACTATGTAAGGACTGTTTTATTGGTGGTTTGTTCTGCCACTAATAAATCTTACAACATTTTTTTAAAGTTAAGGAGTAAATAAAATATTCATTTGAATGAAGAATCATGCATGTTTTCAAAATGGATTTGTTGAAATTCAGGTAATTACCACGTTTATGAAGAATATATGTTCAGGTTATTCACATGTTTGTAATGTGGAAACCAAGAGATACTTTGTGTTATAGAGGGGAATCCATGTTAATCTACTTTCATTACTGTAATTCCATAGTTTTTTATATTCACCTTTGAGGGGGGTTATAAGGATAACCATTCATGGAAAGCTTAAGTTAATCATCTAAGGAAGTATTTTTTTTCATTTATTTTGTGTGTAAAACATTGGTTAAAGGGATAATAAGTAATTAACCATATTTCAAGGATATATAGCTTATATATTATGATTGTCAGGTGACAACTAATCATGCCTGATAAGACATTGGGTCTTGAACCAGTGACTAGTAGAAGATAAGGGTTTCACACCTACCACTAGCCTACATGATGTCATGGTTAAGGTATATTTATATGTAATGTATAAATATTTCTCATTAACCATTTGAGTTACTTATAATTTTTATATTTTAATTGATGTGGTTTTTTAAAAGAAAATTTTTAATCTTTTTATTCATTTATGTGCCTTAAGATTCATTAAATGAGTAGTTTAGTACAATATTCATCAATGTTAATTAAAATACATTCTTCCTACGAGAAAACAGATGTATTAGACATTTTTAAAATAGAGACTCTAGAAAGAATCTTTTCCTATATAAATTTATGAATAATAACTCAACATTCATAAAGTGATCAAAAATTGTTATCCTTATACATTAACAATAATTAACCTGAAGGCCTTTTAAATAATCATAGATTTATGACCAAATTGGTATCTGTGAAAGAAATATTCATTTATTAAACCATTTATAATATATATGAATTTTGATGGTAAAATTCATTTTAAGTGGGTAAAATGTAACAACAAGATAATTTGAAAATTATTATTTTTGAATACATTTCACATTTTAAATATTTTTCATTTCAAATGACACTGAAAATAGTTCATTATATATATATATTAAAATACTAATTCAAAAATTCCATTCACATGAAATACCAACACGCCATGTGCTACATGCAATTTTATCTTGGATTGCAGTACAAGAAACACCAATATGTCGTACGATGCACAGAATAAAGAGTTTTTAAGAAACATATATATATATATATATTAGATAATTATATCCTAAAAAATAAACATATATATATGAATAGTAATAACTTCTTTCTAAATATTTTTAAATATTTTCTTATATAAATAAAACATATTGATAATTAATGACATGATTTTTGGAAGTCCTTCAATATTTAAAAACAATGATTTCATGAAAGAGCTGATTATAATAATGAATTAAATTTTAAAAAAGTTTAGACATTTAATTTTATAAAATAGACCCCATTTTTTAATTCAGACTGTTGAAATTATCCTTTGGTAAATTTTTGGTATTTTTTTGAGAATGATCATTTTTTGAGGAATAGTTATAAATACTACTGTATTGACAAAAATGACCTTCCTATAATTAATTATCAGTAAAAAATGATATTATAAATATTTTTTATTGTCGCATTAGGAAAATTTGACATTTAATAATACAATTTATATAATTATAAAATATTTCACTTTAAAACTAAATATAAAATCATAACATCCTTTTTTCCATTTTCCAACTTTAAAACCACATAATGTCATCCCGTCAACGGGATTATCACTTATCATAATTTTTTCTCTTAAATGAAGTGAATTTAAAAAATATTATAAATACCGTTGTATTCAGTCTAATATTTATATTATACTAATAACTTGTGAATTTATGACCAAAATGTTCAGTAAATGTGATTAAATTTAATAAGAGCCCTTAATGGACAAATTAGGCTTAATTATGGACTAAAACATAATATAATGGGGCCAAACAACCTAGAAACATGTTAAACAGTCATTTAATGAAAATATTTCGTCCATAAACCTTCATTTATTGAGTTTTTTTAATACTATTGTTATGTAATAACATGTGCACACCTGACATGTTTATAGAAATTTCATGTGATTCCTTTTCCTTCCCTTTAATTGGACAACACCTATACCCATCTTTCACACCTATAAAAAACAATAATATCATCCATAATATGACTATATATCCTCACAAAAATAATCACTTCTAAATTGATTCGTCCCATTAAGAACAAATATTCTCAAGGAAGCCATTTGGAATAAACCACAATGAGATACCAAATTAAGCGGTAATGTATTCTCTTGATATCCATTCATTTAATTATTTATTAACCATTTATAAAATATTAATTACCTTAATTTTTGGGACAAATATTAGTTTACTTATACCAGAGTTTATTTTCTCAAATTTTATCCCCAAAACATACACACACCTCCATCAAATGGATTACGAACATACAGTTTCTATGTACCGTGATCTACTACCTAATGAAAAGATGATTGTTCATTTCAGCTTTACAACCAATCATGGTTTCTATTATGATGGATAATATGTTTATATTGTCATATATTATATTTAAAATTTATTTTAAATTATATATTCCTTTTAAAAAACACATGTCTTTATTTTAGATTATGTATTAATATGATAATCATGTTTGATGAAGTGTGGACTACTGCCTCCTCAAATCGATGTGATTCATTCACACACCACATGGAATATATTAAGGCTGAATTTAATGAAATTATATTATATATATAATATACTAATTATACTATAATAATTATATATATAAATAAATACATATATATACATATGTCATTTACATACCTTCTATCAATATGACAAAAAAATAGAAACTATGTTCATGCGTACGTACCACATACCATCTCCCTGAATCATGTATTAAATTTCATACTAGTATTTATATAGAATTTTTAATAAAAATATATTATTTATAACATATATTTATATCATGGTTTACATTCCATAATCATGATATAATTATTAGGAAAATGATGTAACAAATTAAGACACATGCAAAGAATATAGTGTGAATTGCCCGAAGTGAATCCTTAACGTAGAATCAATAACAAGAATAAAATATAAGTTATAATAAACCCATATATCTTAATTTATATAATAATATTATTCATTAAATGATTTAAAATGAACATAAATTTATTATACATGAATCTTGTATGAGTACAGATAGAGTCAATACACAGAGATAAGGGATATCCACCTCACATTTAATTTCTATCAGATACAAGAAATGTTTGGAACTCTTTCCTTTGTGTGGTGTATGTTAATCCAAAAATTGAAATTTATTTCTCTTATACATAAAATTATAGTTATTCACATTCCCGTTTTATAATCTCTCATTCATGGTTTTTACGTTTCTAATGTTACAAATCAGTAAAAAATTTATGTCCAAATTTTCCTTCTTTATGACTCATGTATTATTATCATCCTAAACACTTTTTTGAGGTGAATATACTTCTAGTTTATAGTAAATATTTTGAATATAAATATTATAAATATATTCTATTCTTCTTGTAATTTCTGTTCTTTTCATGGAGAGAATGATCCCAAGAGACCATGTTATATGATTTTATTGAGGCAATCTCATTGATTTTCATGTTTTTTTATTTTTATGTTTCCTTATATGGAATATTATGATTAAAATCTCAAAAATATACATGATATTCCTAATCCTAATTAATTTAATTATATAATGATGTATTGGTACCATTTTCTATTATTTTGTACATAATATTGTTGTGAAATTGGTTTTTAAAAAATCACGAATTTAACCTATCTTCACTCGGAAAGAAATGTTTTCTAAAAAGAAATTACATGAATATTAAACAATTCACCTATAATATCTAAAATAAAATTTTAACTTTTTTTATTTTTTACACTCTCTAAAATAGAATCTTCTTGTATCATTCTGAATAAGTAACTTTTTTATTCTTTTAATAATGAAAAATAGAATGTTATTTTGACGTCGTATGACATATAATGATTTAAATGATGTCATTTCATTGTAGATACACTTCCATTATTAAAAATGGTATTATTTATGATTTTTTAAAATAAATTTTCATGGGAAACTATTTATAATATTTTTTTAAAATAATTTTATTAGATATAATGGAAAACAATTTTCAAAATGTTTTCAGGTCTTATTTACAAGTTTTCAATGTCCATTCGAAGAAATGGTTTTCTAAAAATTATCAAGATTCATTAAAATGTTTTAAAAAAAATTCAAAATTGTTTGAAGAATATTTCATATGTTATCATGTACAATGGTTTTTAAAAAAAATTAAGCTCTTCTATTATGATTTAAAAAAAAATTCTGGGAAAAAGTTATTAAATTTTTTTGATGCTTATATCATATGTTTTCAAGTAAAAAGGATTTTAAAAAGATATAATAAGATTCATGGTATTTTATTGGCAATTTATTTTCAAAATTTTTATTGTATTAAAAATCCCTTTTCAAAAAAAGATAAAAAATATTTTCCTCAAGATGTGTTTTTAAAATATCATTCATATTTTTTTTCTATATTAGATAATATCCCTCGGTGTTAATATTATTTTAATGGGGACTTATTCATTGTATCGATTTATATTATTTATGTGAATGGATTATGTTTCGATAAATGGAGGTTACAAAGTAAATTTCAAATTCAAGGGTTATATTATTTTCAATCCCGAATATTTTCACGAGTAATGTTTATAATTAGATTACTAAGAAACCACTATGTTTTTTGGGGTTATTATTTGTTTAAATGTTTATTATAACCATTTCAATTGATGGGATTTGATATGATTAATTATTATCGTTAGGCCCATGTGTGTAATATTTAATAATTTGATGGGTTGGACCATTATCTCCCTATAATGCATTGAATAATAATTTTTATTCCATGAGATAGGATAGACTGGAATGAGGGTTCACTAGGTTTACTAATATAGTTCTAGAATGATGGATTTTGGTCAATAATAAATGGATAGAATGAGGGTTCAATTGGTTTAGAAATATATGTCTTGAATGAGTGTTTACTCTATTTTGTAATATTGGGATGGAACAAGGATTTAACTTGTTCAGTAATATAGGTCTGGAATGAGGGTTTAGTTGGTTCACAAATATATGGTTGGAATGATGATTTACTATATTAAGCAATACAAGGATAAAATGAGGTTTTACTCAGTTAAGTAAGATAAGGAAGGAACGAGAAATTACTCAATAATGTAATACAGAGATGGAACATGGATTTACCCAATTCAAAAAAGAAAATTTTCCATGAATATGTCTTAGATGTGATTCCTTGTATATAATGGAAATTAGTA
Source organism: Viscum album (assembly GCA_963277665.1). Classification (NCBI taxonomy): domain Eukaryota; kingdom Viridiplantae; phylum Streptophyta; class Magnoliopsida; order Santalales; family Viscaceae; genus Viscum; species Viscum album. The sequence continues at coordinate 555,834,001 of OY728146.1, forward strand.
TATGCTTATCTGTTTCAAAAATTACAAGTCTTATTACTATGTTCTACTTTCAAGGCTTGTGCTCCATATTTCATTATGATTCATGTCTTATGAACTACCAATAATAATTCCATGATCTTTTACATGTAGGGTATGATCTGCTATGTTAATAATCATATTCTCATACCCTTTTTCTCATGGTTATACTTATATGTATCCCTTCTTTTCCTTTACTAATCATTTGAGCTCACCCATTTTTATGACTCCATTCATATTGGATATGATGATATGTATTATTTTTGATATGTCTTAATAATGTTTATTGTCATGATGAACCTAGTTTTAGATGATGAATCTCATATATGCTCTAGTGTTTTTGTTTATATGTTCTCAAAGGCACTATTACAACAACTATTATTGGGAATATTTTTGTATAATGATTATGTATTCTACAAAAGTTATGCAATGTCAATGTTTTTAAATCAAGGGTATATATAGAACCAAAATTCCACTATATGATAATAAAAAAGATTATCAATCATGTGAAATGAATTTTTTTTCTTTACAGTCACCCAAATTATAATTCTTCAATCCACACAATGTTTGACAAGCCAATATTCCTTTTTTTTAAAGTTGGTAGGTAATGAAAATTGATACATGTTACAATGAATAAATCCAATAGTACCATGTCCATAAGATAGAATTTATGTTCCACTAAACTCAGTAGGTTAAATTCAATATGATGGCACAAAAATAACCAACATACTAAGGAGTAGTTCAATATTAATACCAAACTGTCTCTATAGTGGTATACCAAAAACTTCATCTAGAATTTCATAAGGATTAGAATATACCACAATATATAGTTTACTGAACAACCAAGGGTCTACATGACAAAGGGAAAATATATAAAACATTCATGAGATTAACCTGACAGAAGAAACAATAATCCCCACCCTTCCCATTCTAGAGTCCTACATTCCCGTAAAAAACATGAGTGAGTACATGAATAGATAATAACTAAACATAATGGAAACAAATTCTCTCTAGGCCAAAAAATGATCATCCAATATATCATGATAATCATGTTGAAGATGAAAACATCAATCACTGATAATTCATGCTCCACGCCAAATATGGATATCATCCCTTAATATGTAAGAATCTTTAATCCTTGTTCTTACCTATTTCCTAAGGACACAATATAATCATACTTGAGAAACATAATCTCCCAATGTAATACTAACTCATCAAATAATTATAATATAATAGAATAAGTATCATCCATATCAAACATTTCCAAACACATAATTGATAAAATACACACCTTACCTATATAATTAGATAGCGCTGATTAAAATCCATTTACTAAACAAATCAGTCACATAATTACATTCACTCTTAGACTCATGAACTAACAGCATTTCCTTTTTATTAGACCAACTTCCATCGAATCATATGTATGAATCATCCAAAACATGGTGATAGTGGAATTAATCTTACTTCTTTGGTAAATCCTTTAAAAAATTCATATTTTAATTTTTACCACCATAATGAAATATCATGGGATCCTTTAGCCAATTTGTCTTTCTATAATCAGGAATATTATAATGATAAAAAATATACGGATCTCTATATAGAGGCTCCAAATTTTTTCAATAATGTTATATGATTAAATTTTTGCTACTACTTATATCTAGAATATAAACCATGGATAAAAGCTTCACCAATTGATTCTCCACCCAAATCATTCATATGAGTTATGTGTGCCCTCAGTAATGATTCATTGTATCTACACAAAGGCCAAAAGGCACATGATAATAAACATCAAATGAATAGGAGTCTGCATTACCATCCCAAACCATCAAGACATTAAGTACTCATTAAAGACGTTATATAGCTCCAAATTAACCACCACATAAAAACCTATGAAATACACCTAAATTATACGATCTCCATATAAAAGGGATAGAAACTCTAAATTGATTCCCAAACATATTGTTTTATGGTATAACAATTAATTGGTTATTGTATTGAATGAATGACAAGAAACATCCCCATGAAAATTATCATTCATAATAGATTACCACTATCTTAATATGATGTTGAGTTTTTAAAAGGCAGTACATAGTTTGATAGCATGCAAGATATGGCACATCAAGCATAAATGGGAAAACAAATTTTATTATTTAAAATGTTTCAATTTTAATCTATACAAATATAATGTATGAATAAGATTTACTAATTTATTAAAATATCGTTTACACATGTATATAACATTAACTGTTCTGTGACTAATTAATTATAAATGAAAATAAAACCCTTTTCATAATAAATGGAAATATTTTTTTAAAAAACAACTAAAATATATAAAAAATGTTTTTATAATAATAAAAATCCTATTTTATTATAATATTAATAATATATATATTGAATATAATGATTAAAATAAAACATCTATGTTTTCTTGACAACATATAAGATCCAATCAAATCTGACATAATAAAGTTGAATTTTTAAAAAAATTTATTTTTCAAAACTTTTGATGGTGAACTTATTTTAAATAGTGTTTCTGAAACATTTATAAATTTATTTTTATAAAATAAAATTCATACTTGTAATAATAGTATATAAATTTAATTTTGTTTTCATTTTTTTTATTTTTATGATATGTTTTATATTTTGACGAATTGTGAAAAATACTGGATTTTAATTGAAAATAGGTTTTTATAAAAAATAATTTATTGCTTTAAATTATAATTTTTTATTTATTTTAATGAATAATTAGATTTGTAGCGACCCCCAAATACCGGGGTGCTTAATGAGACATGATACACTTAACACTACATCATTACAAACAAAATATCATGTCTCATCACAACAGAGGATCGTGAGGCTCGGGATTCTGGGAAACCAGCTGCTTTTGTTTAGCTTCATTAATATCAACCGTACCTGAAAAATTTTAAACAAAACGTAGGGTGAGCAAAAATGCCCAGTAAGGGGTTTAAAAACCATTTTTTAGAAAAATCCTTTTATACATAAATCCTTTGAAAAGAATACAAATACATTTCTAAAAAAAAATTATCATTCATTAAAAACATGAAATCCAACTTTCTTTGAAAACCACTTGCACAAAGAGGCACGTACTTGCAATAAGCCTTAATGTAAACATGGTCAGAGTGCGCAAAATAAACAGAGTAAGCAATACATAAAGTTAAAACAAGGTTACTTCAATTCCAAGGGAATTACTATGGCTAGGTAGGAAAACATGCATATCATGGTTCGTGAGAAGAATGCAGTTCACTTAACAGTTCACTATAAGAAAACAGTTCTTGTCACGTTAAGTACGGTTTCATGATCAAGGGATCATTTCAAGGCAGACATTTTAGAAAGTGATAAAACATTACATTAAACAAGACAAGGACACGTAAAGTTCTTATGATACCAAACATATGTTTTTCAGTTCTTATCACATGTTTCCTTTCTCATAGTCTAGGGGAATTTACCCAGTTAGGGATGTCCTGTTAGTTGAACCATCCCCTGGTTCACCATTAATCTTCATATGTGGAGGGAAAGTATAATGCCGGACCTTGTCAAGACCTTGCGTCAAGACCATAAAAACATAACTTAACACGGGTCAAGGCTAACCGCCAAACCCGTTTCCATAGCAGCACAAGCCGAGGCTAACCGCCAAGACTGTAGCACATAACGTCTCATGAGACTCATCCTTTACCCAATGCATTGGAGCGCTGTATAATTCTGGGCGCACCCGTCCATAACATGTATGTCCAATACTTCCCTCTCATATTTAGACATGGTCATACGTTCATTAGGTTTCATTCATATATTCATAGTCAAAGTCTCTCATACATATTCACCATTTGAAGCAGATCATGTCATGAGCATAAATAAATAATTTGAAGCAGATTATGTCATGAGCATAAATAAAGAAACAGAAGCAGATTATGTCATGAGCATAGATAAAGAATCAGAAGCAGATTATGTCATGAGCATAGATAAAGAATCAGAACTGGAAACAACAAGCTTATTACACAAGAAATAATAACTTAAACACTCAATGTATTGGTTTGTCATGTAGAATTACATTATTACTAATGGCCACTTCCAGGCTTAAGGATATCTTTGAAACATCTCCTTTTGGAACCATAATGTGTTAGAAAATTAAAAACAAGGCAAGTGTCATTTCTTGTAACTATTCGGAGTTCTAGAAATGGATAAGAATTAAAACAATCACCAAACAATGTTAACTTTCGTTTGCCAAAAATACTGTCAATCTGTCCACAGTTATGTATATATGTAACACACGAAGCCGTGTATTGTGTCTATGTGTCTCAGTGGTTTAGTTAATTAAATAATACTCAATTGATTCATTACATGATTCACATATTCTTAAGAACATAAATTTTCTAACAAAAGGGGTAGATAGGGTTTTATAAAAGCACATAAGGAAATCAACTTATCACTTGTGAAGGAATTCAGTTTTATTCATACTTTGGATTCCCACAAATCTTGTCTTAATTTGATGCACACAAAAACAGTATATACATATTTATATTTCGAAGTAAAAGAAAACACAAAAACACACTTGACCCCTTTCAAGTATTTAACACATTAAAACATTAGTTTAGAACTAAAAATCATATTTTAGAAACCCAAAAACAAAGGATTGAAAGTTATGTCAAATTATATATATGTATAACCGTGAAACACCAAGTTGATAAAAAAAAGGTTCGCACGTTGTACCGAAAAAAAATAATCTTCTTAGGACTCCTTTCATCCTCTGGCTATCATCAATTGAAAATTATAAAAGTAAAACGCATCAATTGTAAATTATAAAAGTAAAACGCATCAATTGTAAATTATAAAAGAAATCCGAAATGGTTGGTTTCACGTATATACCTATATAATCATATTTTAAACAAACACAAAACTCGACTAACCCTTACCAGAATGGGGAGGAGATGATGCAGAAAATGAAATCCAGTGCAGAACCACTGGTTGTATATATATATATATACATAACATATATATACATGCGAATATATAAAAAAAACGAACTCAAGGTTGAACCACAACCGAATCATCAGACATCACCCTTACCTGAACTTGATGAAGAGGAGGAGGAGAAGAGGAAGGCCGGAGCGTCGCCTGAAGGTCGGAGAGATCGGAAGCCGGTCCTTCGGTCCTCGGTGCAAAACCTTCCCAACCGGTGCAGCGACAACCCTTGCCTGCGGTGCAACCAGGTCTTAAAGCCGGAGGGAAAATCGTGCAAGGGAGGCGATGGGGATCCAAGGCCGGGGTCAGTGTCAAGCTGTGTGGAAAGAAGGCGTCGCTGGGTCTACACGGCGAAGAAGAAGAAAAGGCTACTGGTTCGGCGCGAGGGAGATGAGCGCGACGTGGAGAAGAAAACGCGAAACGCGATGAACGGCTGGGATTAAATGAGGGAGGGATCGGACGGCTGAGGGGTGTTGCGGTTTTAAAAGAAGGGACGGCCGGGATTTAATCGACCCGATCCAGCGGCTGAGGTAAGATGCGGCGCAAAACAGGTGGGAACACGGGCCTCCCCTACCCGCGATTTGTTTCCTTTTGAAATCGTTTTTATTATTTTTTTTTATAAAACTTTATCATCATTTAACATTCAATTATTTACAACTTTAATTATTTTAATAATAATTCTGTTGTCAAATAATTTAATCAAGCCTAATTTATATTTTTATTATTAAACCATTCTTATTTAATCTTCAATTATTTTTAACTTTTATTATTTAAAAAGTCATGGGTCATTTAATATAAGTATATATTAATTAGTTCATCCCACCCCGCTTCACATTAACAACAGTTACACCATTACACATTCAGCACAACATAACATTAGTATTTTAAAATAATTAAAGATTCAAGATCACCAATTATAGATGCAAGCAGTTAATTATTCTGTTAGATATTAGCATTTTAACATTATACCACAAAATTTGTATAGCAAGAAACCAAAACGTTGACATAATTTCAAAATATAAAAGCAAGTGATCAACATTTATATTATTATCACATATATATATAATAGGTATAATTCAGTTAACATACAGTTTATTACAACATAAATATATGTACATCTACAACCGAGTGTGTGCACATTTATATTTGTGAAAGAGGTAAAACCTCACCAGAAACAATAGTCCACCATTTTAAAAGAGAAAATAAATTAAACAAATAATTACTTGCTCAAATTACATATATATATATATATAACAAATAGTGGAAGAAGACAATAATATTAATTCTTTCCTTTTAAAACATAAAATACAAATCTTATTTTTTGAAAACAAAGGATAATTAACCTTGAGGTCATTTAAAACATTAAAGAAAACTACACATGTATCATTCGGATTATTTTATTTCCAACGGTCAAAACGATCATTGGATTCTTTGGGAACCAACGGTCGGATTTATGGTCGTTTGGGGTCCAACGGTTAGATTTGTGACCGTTTGAGGTCCAACGGTCATTTTTGGTGCTTATAAAAGAATTGGGTCTCGGTGACCCTTACCTCAAGTGGCTGAAGGAGAAGCAAGGATGGTTTGTATGATCCCCTTGGTGTTGAGCACGGTCGCGGTGGCGTCAGGCATTCTTACGTTCCTTATGATGGATGCTCGAAATCCCTACCGCATATTCGGGCTCCTAGTGGTTCTAAGCAGTCTTCCTGTCATTGAAATCAGATTATTGGTTGGAATCCTTGGTTAGTGATGTTTTGATTGTGGGAAGTTGTAAACGTCATGTTTCTTAATAAAGGAGTGTTCCATTCATGCTTGTTGCTTTGGTTTTCGTTTATTTTCCTTTTCTTTTTAAAGCAAGATGGTCCAACAAAAAGGGGAAACATATCATTACACAAAACATGAATTCCCGGGTTGTTACATTATCTCCCCCTTAAAAGAATTGCGTCCTCGCAATTCTATTCATAAAAAGACAAGTGAAAGACTTCGGTCGCACAACATCACCAAAACTGAAGGCCTGGCTCAGTTAACGGTACCCCTAAACTGGTACACAGCTCCTCTGTTTCCCTGACCCAGATACACTTTGAGCAATAAGACTTGTACTCCTTCTCATGGGCACTACACACAGGCTTCCACAGGGAGGCTCGTGCAATAAACAGCTCTGAGACGTCCGAGCGGACGAATCCCCTAGTAACCCTTCGAACTTCATTACGCTCGAGGTAGTTGAGGGGTACAACGCGATTAAGAAGGCCGACGTTCAGGATCTGAAACATGTAAGCGGCTCTGAGGTTGCCGTCCTGAGCTGCTATGAGAAAGCTGGCTCTGGCGGAGAAGTTCCGTGTCATAGAGAAACACTGAAACAACCCTTCATGATATCTCCCCCTTCGCCTATAGCAGGGGAGCTGGGTGGTGGCAAGGAGGTGGATCACATGTTCAATCTCCTGACATGCGCGGAGAATTTCCGGACTGTTTTCTATGTCCAGAAGACGTTGGCAGGACCCTCGTAGGTGGAGAAAGGAGGGAAAGTCCACCATACAAGTTCTGATCAAGATAACCTCTATTAACTCGTCAGGCAGAGACGAGAGGTTCATCTGACTTGCCATCTGAAAGAAAAGGTAAACAAGAGAGGTCACTTAACAACACTAAGAGGAAAGAGATCATAAACTTTTTAATTAAGAAAGTTTACACATTAAAGTCTGAGTTTTCCAGACGGACACTACAAAGAGAGGCGAAACTCTCTAACTCCACAAACCATACACAAGATGAACAAACAGGACTGAAGTCATGGGGACATTTATAACGCCTCTTGAGTTTCGCGTGAGGGGTGTGGAGTTGGGAAACGTCGGTGTACACTTCTTGCCTAAGAGACACACGAGTGGACTCATTCTCCAACGCTTCGAAGTCCATTAACTAGCCCCAGAAGCCATAGTGCAGGACCTGACACAGATAAGCCGCTCGAAGATCTCTGGCAGCAGCAGCTTCTTGGAAAGGGTTATCTAGCATTGTGCCAAACTCCTCGCCCGCAGTAAACACTCGGAAGAGTCCTTCGTGATACCTTCCTCGACGTGCATACGAGGGAAACTGGATCATCATCATTAGGAGATAATCCATCCCTATTCCCCGGTGGAGACTAAGCACCCTAGATGAGTTCGACACATCGTATAGGTGCTTACACGTCATGCGAATGTGAGCGTAGTTCAAGAAGTTTTCACGGATAACTAGAGATATAATGTTCTCTAGGGCCTCGGTGGGGAGTGACAAAAGGTCAGTAGGTACATCAGCCATCTGAAAATCATAACGTTTTTACTTAATTAGTCTTAGCAATATATTTATATCACCTGGTTTTCCAGAGTTTCCTGAACCCATCCTCTGATACCAACTGTAGCGACCCCCAAATACCGGGGTGCTTAATGAGACATGATACACTTAACACTACATCATTACAAACAAAATATCATGTCTCATCACAACAGAGGATCGTGAGGCTCGGGATTCTGGGAAACCAGCTGCTTTTGTTTAGCTTCATTAATATCAACCGTACCTGAAAAATTTTAAACAAAATGTAGGGTGAGCAAAACTGCCCAGTAAGGGGTTTAAAAACCATTTTTTAGAAAAATCCTTTTATACATAAATCCTTTGAAAAGAATACAAATACATTTCTAAAAAAAATTATCATTCATTAAAAACATGAAATCCAACTTTCTTTGAAAACCACTTGCACAAAGAGGCACGTACTTGCAATAAGCCTTAATGTAAACATGGTCAGAGTGCGCAAAATAAACAGAGTAAGCAATACATAAAGTTAAAACAAGGTTACTTCAATTCCAAGGGAATTACTATGGCTAGGTAGGAAAACATGCATATCATGGTTCGTGAGAAGAATGCAGTTCACTTAACAGTTCACTATAAGAAAACAGTTCTTGTCACGTTAAGTACGGTTTCATGATCAAGGGAGCATTTCAAGGCAGACATTTTAGAAAGTGATAAAACATTACATTAAACAAGACAAGGACACGTAAAGTTCTTATGATACCAAACATATGTTTTTCAGTTCTTATCACATGTTTCCTTTCTCATAGTCTAGGGGAATTTACCCAGTTAGGGATGTCCTGTTAGTTGAACCATCCCCTGGTTCACCATTAATATTCATATGTGGAGGGAAAGTATAATGCCGGACCTTGTCAAGACCATAAAAACATAACTTAACACGGGTCAAGGCTAACCACCAAACCCGTTTCCATAGCAGCACAAGCCGAGGCTAACCGCCAAGACTGTAGCACATAACGTCTCATGAGACTCATCCTTTACCCAATACATTGGAGCGCTGTATAATTCTGGGCGCACCCGTCCATAACATGTAAGTCCAATACTTCCCTCTCATATTTAGACATGGTCATACGTTCATTAGGTTTCATTCATATATTCATAGTCAAAGTCTCTCATACATATTCACCATTTGAAGCAGATCATGTCATGAGCATAAATAAATAATTTGAAGCAGATTATGTCATGAGCATAAATAAAGAATCAGAAGCAGATTATGTCATGAGCATAGATAAAGAATCAGAAGCAGATTATGTCATGAGCATAGATAAAGAATCAGAACTTGAAACAACAAGCTTATTACACAAGAAATAATAACTTAAACACTCAATGTATTGGTTTGTCATGTAGAATTACATTATTACTAATGGCCACTTCCAGGCTTAAGGATATCTTTGAAACATCTCCTTTTGGAACCATAATGTGCTAGAAAATTAAAAACAAGGCAAGTGTCATTTCTTGTAACTATTCGGAGTTCTAGAAATGGATAAGAATTAAAACAATCACCAAACAATGTTAACTTTCGTTTGCCAAAAATATTGTCAATCTGTCCACAGTTATGTATATATGTAACACACGAAGCCGTGTATTGTGTCTATGTGTCTCAGTGGTTTAGTTAATTAAATAATACTCAATTGATTCATTACATGATTCACATATTCTTAAGAACATAAATTTTCTAACAAAAGGGGTAGATAGGGTTTTATAAAAGCACATAAGGAAATCAACTTATCACTTGTGAAGGAATTCAGTTTTATTCATACTTTGGATTCCCACAAATCTTGTCTTAATTTGATGTACACAAAAACAGTATATACATATTTATATTTCGAAGTAAAAGAAAACACAAAAACACACTTGACCCCTTTCAAGTATTTAACACATTAAAACATTAGTTTAGAACTAAAAATCATATTTAAGAAACCCAAAAACAAAGGATTGAAAGTTATGTCAAATTATATATATGTATAACCGTGAAACACCAAGTTGATAAAAAAAAAGGTTCGCACGTTGTACCGAAAAAAAAAATCTTCTTAGGACTCCTTTCATCCTCTGGCTATCATCAATTGTAAATTATAAAAGTAAAACGCATCAATTGTAAATTATAAAAGTAAAACGCATCAATTGTAAATTATAAAAGAAATCCGAAATGGTTGGTTTCACGTATATACCTATATAAGCATATTTTAAACAAACACAAAACTCGACTAACCCTTACCAGAATGGGGAGGAGATGATGCGGAAAATGAAATCCAGTGCAGAACCACCGGTTGTATATATATATATATACATAACATATATATACATGCGAATATATAAAAAAACGAACTCAAGGTTGAACCACAAACGAATCATCAGACATCACCCTTACCTGAACATGATGAAGAGGAGGAGGAGAAGAGGAAGGCCGGAGCGTCGCCTGAAGGTCGGAGGGATCGGAAGCCGGTCCTTCGGTCCTCGGTGCAAAACCTTCCCAACCGGTGCAGCGACAACCCTTGCCTGCGGTGAAACCAGGTCTTAAAGCCGGAGGGAAAATCGTGCAAGGGAGGCGATGGGGATCCAAGGCCGGGGTCAGTGTCAAGCTGTGTGGAAAGAAGGCGTCGCTGGGTCTACACGGCGAAGAAGAAGAAAAGGCTACTGGTTCGGCGCGAGGGAGATGAGCGCGACGTGGAGAAGAAAACGCGAAACGCGATGAACGGCTGGGATTAAATGAGGGAGGGATCGGACGGCTGAGGGGTGTTGCGGTTTTAAAAGAAGGGACGACCGAGATTTAATCGACCCGATCCAGCGGCTGAGGTAAGATGCGGCGCAAAACAGGTGGGAACACAGGCCTCCCCTACCCGCGATTTGTTTCCTTTTGAAATCTTTTTTATTATTTTTTTTTATAAAACTTTATCATCATTTAACATTCAATTATTTACAACTTTAATTATTTTAATAATAATTCTGTAGTCAAATAATTTAATCAAGCCTAATTTATATTTTTATTACTAAACCATTCTTATTTAATCTTCAATTATTTTTAACTTTTATTATTTAAAAAGTCATGGGTCATTTAATATAAGTATATATTAATTAGTTCATCCCACCCCGCTTCACATTAACAACAGTTACACCATTACACATTCAGCACAACATAACATTATTATTTTAAAATAATTAAAGATTCAAGATCACCAATTATAGTTGCAAGCAGTTAATTATTCTGTTAGATATTAGCATTTTAACATTATACCACAAAATTTGTATAGCAAGAAACCAAAACGTTGACATAATTTCAAAATATAAAAGCAAGTGATCAACATTTATATTTTTATCACATATATATATAATAGGTATAATTCAGTTAACATACAGTTTATTACAACATAAATATATGTACATCTACAACCGAGTGTGTGCACATTTATATTTGTGAAAGAGGTAAAACCTCACCAGAAACAATAGTCCACCATTTTAAAAGAGAAAATAAATTAAACAAATAATTACTTGCTCAAATTACATATATATATATATATAACAAATAGTGGAAGAAGACAATAATATTAATTCTTTCGTTTTAAAACATAAAATACAAATCTTATTTTTTGAAAACAAAGGATAATTAACCTTGAGGTCATTTAAAACATTAAAGAAAACTACACATCTATCATTCGGATTATTTTATTTCCAACGGTCAAAACGATCATTGGATTCTTTGGGAACCAACGGTCGGATTTATGGTCGTTTGGGGTCCAACGGTTAGATTTGTGACCGTTTGAGGTCCAACGGTCATTTTTGGTGCTTATAAAAGAATTGGGTCTCGGTGACCCTTACCTCAAGTGGCTGAAGGAGAAGCAAGGATGGTTCGTATGATCCCCTTGGTGTTGAGCACGGTCGCGGTGGCGTCAGCCATTCTTACGTTCCTTATGATGGATGCTCGAAATCCCTACCGCATATTCGGGCTCCTAGTGGTTCTAAGCAGTCTTCCTGTCATTGAAATCGGATTCTTGGTTGGAATCCTTGGTTAGTGATGTTTTGATTGTGGGAAGTTGTAAACGTCATGTTTCTTAATAAAGGAGTGTTCCATTCATGCTTGTTGCTTTGGTTTTCGTTTATTTTCCTTTTCTTTTTAAAGCAAGATGGTCCAACAAAACGGGGAAACATATCATTACACAAAACATGAATTCCCGGGTTGTTACAAGATTAATTTGATATAATAATATCCAATTATTTTCATTAATACCAATTTCCCATTAAATTCATACATAAAAACATTTAAATCTTTAGACTGTTTTCACTTTGAAAACACATCCTCTTGTTCATTCTGTGAGAATAATTTTAAATTATTTTTATTCAATTGTGCGTTTTGAATTTGGAAAAATTGAATCCATATTTTGAAAAAGATCATAAAAATTTATTAAAAAGGACACATTTATTTTTGGATAATATTAAAACTAACTTTATTAAAATATATATATTACCACAGATAGGGATAAAAAATTAATTAAGGTTAAAAATGATGTTATAATGTTTTCATAATTTCCCTAACATGTGTAGTCATTTTAATTGATTAGTCTGTGTGAACGAAAATAAATCATTGGATGATATTATGAAATATTACAACTACTTGGTTGAATTTAATAAATTTTTAGTATTCCGTTTTATGGAATTAAAAATATGGTAAACTCATCTTATTAATATTTACTAAATATTCAATAAGTGTTTATTAAGAATATATATTCAACTATAAATAGAAAATTTAAATTTTTTAATATTTATCATTATCATGTTAATTTTCTTTCAGTTTTTAGGAAATAAAGAATTAAATTAATTTTTTTCAAAATCATGATGTAGTATTTTTTTAATTAAAGGATTTATAAAATAAATATTAATACCAAATGTTAAATAAATAATATTTTATTTAATTAATGTCGTCAATAAAATTTATAGATTAATTTTTATTTTTATTAATGAGTTCAAAGAGTTTGTTTGAATAAATCATGTTGTTATTATATTTTTAACAAGTGATGTAATGATTATTGTAAAAATTTATATAAATGATATTTTAAAATAAATAAAATTTATTAAATGATAAAAATTTCCTAAAAATATTAATTTAATAGAAAATATTTTTATATGGCTTAAAATTTCATCAATGATTTTTTTGTGGTTCATTATTAATTTTATAATAGCAAAATTATCCATTAAGCAATAAAAACACATGTTGTCACTATAAAATTTAAATGGATTTAATAAGGGTTAAAGCCATTATATATAGGTTTGAATGTGACATTAAATTTCATATAAATTATAGGTTGAAAATATTTAGACAAATATTAATCTTATAATAGAAATAAATCACTATGGAGAAATTTATAAATGATTATTAAATATTTTTAGAGTTCCTCAAACATCATCTCACCAAAATTATAAAAGGGAACCTCATACCTCACTTATTCACCCATATTTTAGAATTTTTTTCACAACCAAAACCATACCAGTTATATTATAAACTTTTTTATACATGTTATGGATATCTTCGTATTCCATAAAATCAAACCGTAGACCATTTATGAAGTGATCTAATGGATGGAAACCTAAGAAGTGGTAATCGTTTTTACTAACTCATCTAATATAATTTCATCTCATATTCCTGTTTTCATGTGTTGCATCCATTATAAAGATATAAATATAATATCATATATTTTATTATATGTTATTATTATTATGTTACTACCATTTTTTCCATTGTATTCATCCTAACAAAAATGAAAAACACTATATGTGTGTACATACGACTTACCACCTCAAGGTAGTGGTGTAATCTATTTTTCATTACCATATTACATGGATGGTTATAATGATAAAAATAATGTATATATATGATAATTTTGAAATATTTTTTATTCGTGAAATAATTAATATACCAACCACTTTTTTATGCTTTCACCATTTAAGGAATCATATTGTAACTCGTTCACATGTACGACCAATCGTCATAATGATGTGATGTTATTATTTTTTCATGTAAACCATTAAAAATGATTAAAAATGTATATAATTAATAATAATGATATAAATTAACATATTATAATTATTTATATGAATTAAATATATCGTATTTATAAGAAACAAGAATTAAATGGAAAAACATGTATATGATAATAAAGATGTTAACATCCAAAACTAGGGTAATAAGGAAATATTAATAACAATATGGTGATAAAATGATATTATGTGATAATATAAGTAATAATAAATATGAAAATGGTTATTTTATAAATCAATAACCTTTATTAAAACATTATGAATGATGGTAAATCTTGTAAAAAAAATAAAGTGTGGGGTGTGGGTTTCTCAACACACTTTTTTACGTCTATGTGAAATACTCCATATTCACTACTTGATCACTGTGTGTGGTGAATGTACCGACCTTTGATATAAAATATCATTAATATAATTAAATTAAATCTTCTAAATGTTTTATTTTTTAATTATAACTTTTAATGGGTTATCGAAATCGAATATTTACAACTGGTAATTTGTTTCATAGCACAATTTCCATTATTTTGGTTATACATCAACATCATTCATTATATAATAAACAGATTGTGTTTGGAATCCAATATTTACTTATTTATTTTATATTACCACTAATATTATTTTGGGAATACTATTTTTACACATAATCACAAAATTTATAAATTATTACCTCAATGATATGAACTTTGAAAGGGGATTTCTAGGCTCACTTTTATTTATATATGACCTATGCAATATACACCACTAATTTTTGTTGTGTTGTGTTTATAAAAAAATGAATATATTTTAATATTATTATGAAAATATTTATGGCTCTTTTCATATCCATTTAATTATTTATCTATCAAAGGGTTTATAGTCTCAATGTTACCAATTAGGTAATAGATTTTTTTGCAAAAATTCAGTACTATAATACATTTGTTTTGTTATGAAAATATCATATTTTATAAGGATTGTATAATAATCCATTTAAATTATATAAAAATAATATCCTTATTCTAATGATATTCTATTTTTCATTTAATTTTATTCTTTCATGGGGATTATTATTCAATTGTTTTAATATGGTAATGGAAACTTTAGAATGTTTAATGATAACTTTGCTCAAAATTTTTCCTTATAGAATAATAAAATGTATTTTATTTTATATTAACATCATTATTTCATATTTAACATAATTAAGTTTTATCTAGAATGATACTATCTACTGTGTTTTATTAAAAAATTATTATTAGCTAAACTGGGGATGTATTATTTTGATACCCTTAAACATTTTACAATAAATTATTTTTCACAAAATATTTTTATAATTTTTATCTCATTTGTATAAAATATATAAGTTGGGTATGGTTTACAATCATTCTAAGAGGAAACTGTTCGATAAAGAATGTTATGTTTGGGGATTTATATACACCCTTGATGCATCATTAGGTCTAATGAGACAAACCTGTTTGGGTAATGGCTATGGCCAAATCTGTTTATGTATAGTGTCTTGGTTGACAACTTGATTCTATGTCTGAGATGTACAAAATTATGCATTCCATTTTTATGAGAATAGGTATTATTTCCCAGTTAGTTTTAAATTAGTATATTATCCATTTATAGTTTCCCCTATCATTTGATTATTTATGTTGCAGTAAATTATCATATTTTATTATACCAATATTATACTGATGTTATTGATATAATTATAGGTGTTTTAGTTACATATTTTCTATAATAGTTATTTATGATATTTTAAACTATATGTTTACCCTTAATAAGAATTTGAGATCACCCCTTTCTTATTTTTCTTTTTTCTCCATGATTTTCATAAGTATATTACAACTGATATACATGGTTATGCTAAGTGGAATAAAGGTTTTCATAATGAAATAAAAAATTTATTTTTATTTTTAAAATGTAATTTGTATTTCAAATATGTTTCTAGTTTACCAAGAATACTAAACTCTTCAATCCTCTAGGATTCAATTACATGTATCTTTTGCTAATAGAATATAGTAAGGCATAGACTCCATGCTTCTAGGGTCAGGGTATTTATAATTGGTATTAGTGAATGTTTAGTCAAATCCTTGGGATCTAGATTCCAGAAACAATCATTATAAAACACATCCCATTGGTTTCATATTATTGAAAAATATATTTAAGGAATAATTCCACTGAATTTTTGTGGAATATATTTAGAGGTATGGTTAAACATTAGGGTTTATATGATATTTGATATTATGCTAATTTTTGGATACTATATAATTAAGAATAGAAAATGAAAAGTCTGCGATAAAAATTATGGGAAAATATCATTAATTTTGAATATATATTGTTTATTTTTTAGAATTCATATAAAAATATTGGATAATACTAATATAGTTTTAGAAAAAAGACAACTCACTGGCCATGTGATTACACATTTTGTCAAGAAAGTCCATAGGGTTTGAACCCACAAATGAAGTGAGATAAGAGTGCTTTGCATACCACTACCCTATATTATATCATAATTACATGAATTTATTTTTGATAAAATATATTATATATAAATGATATTTTTATTTTAGAGACATTTTTTTATCAAATAGATATCCTTGGTATTAAAAAATGATCTGGTGATTATGTGATTATTCCTATTTGAGAATATGTTAACTATTTTGGTAATCTTATAAGATGAAGGTAAAAAAATATTATGAGTAATTAACATTGAATTTTATTTTGAAGTCAAATATGATATTATTTTGGAATTATGGAGATTCAGGTTGTTTATAGAAATGGATAGAATATCATGTAGAAAATCTGATTAAGGAATTTAATTTTCTATCATACATTAATGGTAATTGATACTTTTTATTGGAAAACTATTTCATCAAATCTTTTTGATTTGTGGTTTTCAAACCTAGTGTAGAATATATTTGAGGAAGGATATTTATTTTTTGAAGGATATATGATAAATATTGTGTATTGATGTTGAAATTTGGAGAATATAGTTCTTTACTTCATATATAGGATTATACATTTTAGTTAATTATATTTTCATATCCAAACCATATCAATTTTGGTATAGTATAAATTTAGGATGAATATATATTTATGATTTTTAGAATTTGTTAATTTTATATGTAGATTCAAATTTTGTAGGAATGAAAATTTTATCATCAATACACATATTTTTCTGAAAATGACGTGTTTTTGGTGAAAATTAATTTAAAATTTGAATCTCTATTTATCATGTAATTATTATTTTTTATGTTCTTATTCTTGAAATTAAATTAATTCTATAACATTAGGAGAAGTATTTTGAAATAGAATTTTCTTTCAACCTGTGAAATCAATGGTCTTTTAATCAATTAGATATTTATGTTTTAGGGATTTTTAACCTTATTATAACGTAATTCTCTATCACCCACCATTAGAAAATGATATATATATTTCTCTTCCATGTCTTTGATTTCTAATAAGTAACACTAGTGTGTTTTATCATATGTAACATTCGTACTTACCTTTTGTCCATTTACTAGGGATGTTTTATTAATCCTTTTTTTGATGTTGTATTTTAATAAATGTTCTATGAATATTCAAACCCTAGTAACCAATCTCAAGTAAAAATTTTAAGTATAATTTTTTTAAAATGGATGATAATGTAACATCCTAATTGATTAAATAGAAATACAATGTTAGATTGAATAAAAGAAAGATCACATTGAGTTTAAACCAACAACATAATATTCTTATATAAATGTTACCATTATATCCTAACCCATAGAATGGTGGGTATTTACACGATTATATAAATTATAAAAATAATTTTTACAGATGTATATAAAAATAATTCTTTATAATGTTTAATATTCATCATATCTATTTTCTTGGCATACTATATGAACAAATCCAATTTTACACATATAAAATGTATTTTTCTAAAAAGGTTTTTTTCCTCCTTTATATGTTATAGTTGTTTTTAATCTTTTTTCAAACATTTATAAATTCTATTCAACAAAATTAAATTATTTTTTGAGAAAGTTATATCAAAATTTACATTGGTTACATTTTTTTATTTTAATGACAATTAACATGTCTTGTTTAATAGTGACGAATACTAGATTTTAATTGAATATATATATTTTTCCTATAGAATTTAAAACTAAAAATTAAATTTTTTATTTATTTTACAGTCTAAATATATCATTTGTTTGTCATTTAATCCAATTTTGGTATTTAATATATTTCAAAATCAGTTTTTATATCAAAATATTTCATTCCTTTAAAAATTTTCACTTTAAAAACTCATCAAGTTATTCCAAATATGGGATTATTTGTAAAAAAATATTATCAAATTATGTTTTTTTAATTATGGAAAATGGATTCCATATTTTTAATTATAAAGAAATAATTTTTTAAATATTTACATTTTATTTTTGATCAATATGAATATTAACATGAATATTTTTTATTACATTACCATGTTTAAGGGTGACTTAGTTGATTAAAGCTAAAAATAATATTATAAAAATTATAAAAATACCCAAAAACTTGTCATAATATTAATATATATGTTAGTGTCCCCCAAAATAATCTTGAGTCAATTTTATAGAATCGTGGATCTATATGAATTACTATTATCCTTATATATTTATTTACTTGAAGGAAAGTCAAATATTTCATACTCATGTTTTCAATAAGTATTACATTTATATTATGTGGTTATCCAGAAGATATATTATATTATTTATAATTATTTGAAACATAAATTTTTTATCATGATTTAGGTAATTTGTTTTAAAATTTACGAATTAAATATTAGAATTTAAGGCTTTTACAATGTTGATACAACAATTGTTTAATTAATTGTAATATCAAATAACTATTATTCAAAATGTTATATTAAATAATGTTTTATTTATGAAATATCATAAAATACATTTATAGATTAAATTTACATATTTTTTATGATTAAAAATAGTTTTTTTTGAATATATCATGTTTTAATAACATTTTTAAATTATACATTAATGAATAGTGTCAAAACTGACATTAATGAAATTTTAAAATTAATAATTATTTATAAAATTTTAAATTATTAGAAAAAATAGAAATTAACAAAAAAATATTTTTATAAGTGTTTTAATATCCTAAATTATCCATTTTTGGATATTTTGCAATTTTTTTGTTACTATATTAACCCCTAATAAGTAAAAACACATGTTGTTATGGTAATAGTTAATCTGATTAAATAAGTGATAAATCTAAACAATAAGGTATATAATGTTACAAAATGTTATATAAAAAATTTCGGTTGTGATTTTGTAGACCAATACTCATATAAGATTCTAAATAACTCACTGAAGATCCATATGTATTTGAAAATTGATTAACATTAATTTATTATTTTTGGATTTTCCAAAAGTTACCATCACATAAAATATTAATGGTTCCCTCCTCCATCAATTCATTACAACAATTTTATCCATATAGATCAACCAATACCTGATAATAAAAGCTACCAATATCCTTATTCATGTAATGGATAACCTAGTATTCCAAAAAAGACTAACCATAGAACCTTTATGAAAAGTTCTAGAAGCACTCTGACAACGAAAAGGTACTCATTTTTACTAAGTCATCCATGTTCATTTCATTTTCTTTTTCCACTTATAGTGTTGTTAAAATGATATAGTAATAACTATAGTACCATATAAATTTTGAGATGTTATTATTATCATTGAAAAACAAAATTCCACATTTTATCTATCCTATGAAATATGAATACAATGCGCTAGCGCAGGTACGACTAACCTTCTCCATGTCATGGTGTAATCTATATTTGTCCACCACATTACATTAATGTGTATAATAATTCCAATAATCGATATATATGTTACTTATTACATGACATCGATTCTAGAAAAATTAAAATACAACCTCCTTATTTAACCTTTCACCAATAAGGGAATGATATCGTTACTCGTGCATATGTAAGACCTACCATCTCCATGACGCGATATGAATCATTATTTATTTTAACCATTAAATAAGTATTATAAAAATCAATACCTAATAAATAAATATTGAATTCATAAACTGAATAAAATTATATATATATATAAATAAATATATCGTATTCATTAGAAATAAGACATTCATTATAAAACATGAATAGAAAATTGAAGTACTTAACACCCGAAATAAGGGTAATAATTAATCGTTATTAACAACAGCGAGATAAAATGATATAAGAGGATCATATTAGATATACAAAATATGAAAATAGTTATATTATAACATAATAACCATATTTAAACTAGTAAATATGATATTAAACCCTGTACCAACAAAAGGAAGTGTGAGGTATGGGTTTTACATATCACTACTTCTGTGATATGTATACCTTATCAAACACTTAATCCTTATTTGTGGTGTTTTAACAGATATTTGATTTATACAATCATTAATATCATAAATTTTATGAATTAAATGTTTAATTTTACAATTATTACTATTATGTGGAAAAGAATTTGACTTATTACAAGTTGTAATGGGTTTCTTAACTCAATCTCCATTCAATGGGTCATATATCTACATCATGGATTATATTATGAAAAGAGTATGTGTGTAAATAAATATTTTATAAATATTTTATATTACCAATTATATTAGTATCGATATACTATTGTTACACATAATCACCCAAATGATACATTCTCACATCAATTATATGATCTTTGCAAGGGGCTGTCTTCTCTCACTTTTATTTCTAGGAGAATAATGTTGTATTCATCACTTATTTTTGTTGAGTGGTGTATATACTACACATGAATTTATTTATGTTCATTAACACTATATTTATGTGTAATTACATATCCATTTTATTAGACCTTTTTCTACGGGTTTATGGTTACAATTTTTCCAACTAATAAATGGATTTTTTATACAATTTTACTTCAGTGAGTCATTTTGTATGTTGAATGAATATCTTATTTTTTGAGGTGGGTATACAAATCCATTGAATTATAATATCATAAATAACCTTAATATAATTATATTATATTTTTAATATAATAATTTTTCCTTATGGGGATTATTATTAAAATGTTTCCAAGTGTTTTCGGGCATGTTGGAATGATTAATTATTATTTTCATCAATAATTTTTCAATAGTATCATGCCAATTATTTTCATCAATGTAAAAATATTTTTTTAGTCTTTTAATTAATATATGTTTATATCTTATGATAACATCTATTATATTTTTATAAATTTCTTTTGATTAGCTTGATTAAGGATACACTATTTTGATAACATTCAGCATCTTACTATGAATTGTCTCTAATGATAGTTATTTACATTTTGTATTATAGATTAAAATAAATTATGTTTATTATGTTTAAGAGATATCATAAGAGGGATTTATTTGATTTAGTAACTGTAGGATGTGGCCTAACATTTCTCCACGATGCATTGTTATGTCTCTTGGGACAATGTAGTTTGGTTATTGGACAAGGCATTACCAGTTTTTTAATGGTTACACGGTTGAATCCTAGACGATATGTTTTATATGTAAAAAATTATGCACTCTATTATGCTATGATTTTGTATTGATTTCTATGTGGTTATTATATTATTATAATATTAATGGATGATTATTCTATCACATGTGATTATTTATCAATAGTTAATTGATCATATTTTATTTTGGCCATTTTATAGTCAATTAAATGATTTATTGTCTTGTATATTAGTGACATACCATGCCATAACTTTTATTTCTTAAATATACCTCTATATTTATACCCTTACTGAGTATATGATCTCACCCCTTTCATAGGTTTCATTTTTCCCCATGATTCCAATATGTATGTTACGACTGATATGTAAGGTTACACTAAGGGGATAATTTTGTTCAAAATGAAATTAGATTTTTTATTTTATATTGACACTGTAATTTTAATTTAAAATATGTAATTATTTTAGCAATAATACTCTTTTGTTATGTTATTTTTTATGTCATTACTTATATAATATTCCAATATAAAAAATCAAGACACTTTATTCGAGATACTACGGTCGGCGTATTGACAATCTCTTTTATGGTCCCTCAAGAATTTATGTTGAAAACCCCATATCAGAGACCTCGAGAGACTTCTATAATTTAAATATCATATCATTACACTCAATCCACACATCATATTCATAGGGTATCAAAACATTAACCACAAGAAGTGTATGCCAATAAGTGAATTTCATTCTAGGATCCACAATATGTATCTTGTTCCCAGAAGCTACTTATCCCAAAGTATGAATGGTATGGATTATAAAATATTCCATAAATGGGTCCAGTAGAGGATTCAACAAATTATATTGTCATTATGTATCCTCTCGCATAATTGTATGGTCACTTCTTAGAATAATTATATAACAATCACAAGAACAAAAGCAAACAGCCATTAGTAGATTCCAAAACCATAAGACCAGCTTCATATATAAATACCAATGAACAAAAATTTAATAATGATACAAAATTATAAATTTTACCAATAAAAATAACTCAATTTAGAATGTAATGAGTAAATTTTTATAAACTTCCCATATAATTCAATAAAATTACCTAAACACTATTTTTCAACCTGGAAAAAATTTCCAAGCAACCAAGGTTGCATGAGTTAAATGAAATAAGTGATTCATATATGCACATTTTTAAAAAATACTGAAAAAATTAAAATGGTCCTAACTACTTTATACCAAATAAAGACACTCATAGGAAGTGTAGACACAAATTATTTTGTGTATCCCTCTGATACCAAATTGTAACGAACCAACCCAAGTCAACTTTAAAAGACACATGAACTAGACTATCATGATTATGTTATCAAACATAATGGAAATAATATTGACAAAAAACATGATATACTACTATTATAATATTTGGAAGAAAATGATTCACAAATATCCATACAACCGAACCCTATAATAAAATAGATACTTTTAAATCATGAAAGACACACAATTCTCAATGAGAACTACTATCTCCTATAAATCATTCCATTATAAAACAATAAGTATAAGATATACTTTTATGATTCATGTTTCCCTTCCACTTCCCAATGTCCTAAAAGATTTTCATTTTATAATGAACTATCCCAGGTAAACTAATCAAGCCACTAGAGTCATCCCTACATGGTGACGTAAACAAAGATATTAGAAACAAGTATTAGGTATAACCAAATAAAGACATAAGAAAAGGGTGATAAGTGTAATAAAAAGATACAAAGAATATATATACAACTGAATAAAATAGATTAGAAAAGAAAATTATATATCAGACATGTCCAATGAGTCACCTTGGGACCATCTATCAAATCCAAACCATACTTTTATGAAGTAAAATAACTAAAAGAGAACCTAGAATGCAACAAGATTCCTTTCCCTTTAACTGAGACATGTAAAAAAGGTCTAAATATTCCATACAACATAAGTATGATGTGATCATAGAGAATAGTATCATATTAATAAATAATCAATATATGATCTAAAATAATTATTACATTATTTCTAACTTCTATAACAATAATAAAATTATAAATAAATTTTAAATTTTTTTAAAAATTTAAATAATTTCCTTTATTTTCTATAGATTTATACTATATAAAGAAATATTGAAGCCTATTAGGTAAAAAATACAATAATGAAATTAAACATGAGGTAAAATATCCATGAAATAAATCATCATGCGATAATCCCGATAAAATAAACAAAGCACACCCTTTGGGATTTATCCAATGGGAATACATAAAATACAAAAAATAAGCCTAAAAAAGATGATTTTGAGTCAGTCTAATGTTTTTAAATATCACCATGAAATCCCGAGTGGTTACCAAAAACACTAAGCTCACCAATTCCTATCTTCAAATTCACATAATATTCCTAGTATTCTACATTTTTTCAAAAATCATTCCCAAATCATGGTCACATTAAATAAGAAACCATTTTCAATCAAAAAAAATCTATTTTTACCAGGGAAAAAAGATATTCCTAAATTAATAATACTTTCACAGATCCACGTACATTAAAAATAATGGAAACATATATTACATCTAAATTGGAGATAAAAGAACCAATAATTTACCTTTTATAGAGAATTACAGATATGTAACAAAATGATCAATATAAAAAACTATTCACCACAAAAATGATCAAGAACCATAGTTAATGTATATTAAATGAACAAATAAATGAATAACTAGAAGGAAAACATACCTATAATTATATAATTCTACCACAATGACTAAAATTTCACATATAATGAACCAAAAGGAGAAGAGAACACAAAATTCTTCATATACTACCTACAGATTTAAAGATGAAGTGTCATGGAATAATTATAAAATATTAATCTGAGATATACCTTTAATATTGTTGGAGTAATTGATTAAACATTTTAAATACCTTACATGTTATATAATCCCATGAATAGAACAGTTGGCCAAAAAATTAGTCTCCTAACAAAATTTTGATGTCTATTACCATTACATATCGTGAACATGATTGATGGTTTGTAAACCATTTATTCTATACATCATCCTTATTGCATCTTCCCTATCCCCAATATATTAACATAGACATTACAAGGAATGTAATCTATTATTATATAATGCTTCAAAAAGTTTATTTTTGAGAAAATTCAAAAGAAAAAATAGATTCCAACTGTAAAATTCAAATAATTCGTGATGGAAGATAATGATGTGTTACAATAATATTAATAAAATGTCATCCAATGGGTTCATATGACTATATCAAAATAGTTTTTTTAATAAGAGTTAATAATCAATAATGAATTCATTTATAACTATTACATTCTATACATTTATAAAATAATATTTAACATTATTAATAATGAGAAATTAGTAATGTTATGTAAAAAATGTCATTATTTTATCCCAATAAATATTGTAATTTTATCATCCATCAAAATGGAAAATTAAAATGAAAAAATTCATACATAAAAACTAACGAAATAAAAACTGATGTATTTTATTTTTCAGAGCTATGTGTCATGATTGATTATATTGTGGGGTTTAATGAATAATTGTGTTATGTATAAAGTTATTATTTATCATATATGTTATAATACTATCAAGGAATCATAGTAGTTTTGAGTTAATTTAGCATTATATTATGCTTTTTTATTTTATATAATAGATGTGTTTTATTTTAGGAATTTCCAGATGGTTTATGGGTGTATTATAATTTTTTTAATGATTTTCGGTTTGTGAATAGTTAGGAAAAACTGTGTGGTTTCCTCTATTAATACATGATATAGACATATGCGAATAGGAGAGTTCATATAGATTGCGCACAATTTATGTAACCATATGGATTCCCAAAGGAAATCATGTATGTGGAAACAAATGGAAAACATATGTGGAACATGGTTTGTCATACTATGAGAATGAACAAATTGAGGGGATGGTATGGATTCAAATGTAGGTGCATGGTTACTGTGTAGTTTCCCAACCTATATAGCTAATCTATAGGGAATTTATTTTTTCACTGAATAATATATAATATCTTAGTTTAAATCATTTTTGACAATAATTTTTTCAATTTCCTTCTTGGATCCTTAACTCAAATGTTATTTTAATAGTTCTTCATGGCCTACTTTGATTAGGAAGTAAAATATGATAGAACTAACTGTGTTTGATCACAAAATTTGGATATATTTTGTATCATCTTCTCTCCCATATTTATATATATTCGTATCTTGTCCAACATTGTACATTATATCAAATTTATTATCGTTATATTTATGATCTATTATGTATTTTGATGTGATCTTGAATGGATCTATTGAATTCAAGGAGATTTTATCGTAGGTTTAGAGGTCTCATTGGGATTTTCATCATTTTTATCTCCCATTAAAAGGTATGAGGCTTCTCTCTCTTCACCACTTTCTTCATGAACATGATGGGATATATTTATTAAATTTTTCAATTGAATTTTAAATGTAATTTTTTAATATTTTATAACGGAATACCCTCTTGGTTTTTAGTTTTAGAAACATTATTATTGTAATTGTTTAAAAATCAATATAAATATATATTTAAATTATAGGGTTTTTATTATGAATAATATTTATGAAACATAATTTTTATAATGAGGAATGTATTTATATAGAATTAATTTATGTTATAAAATTTCATAACTTTTTGGCATCAATTAATCATACATTATACAGTGCATTGTTTGTATTGAATTGACACTTACTGCCCTATTGGAGGCTTGAGAAGGTATATCAAGAAGAAATAGAAATGTTAATGAAGGATTTATTCTCATTAGTATAGGTATTTGTATTCCATAATCATGTTTATGTGTGTGATTTGATGTTTTATAGGTATGTAAATTTGTTTGGATTGACATATTGTATTGGATTTAATAGAAATTGGTTTAAATTGGCTTAATATTATTATGTTATTTTTTTCATAGTTTATATTTTTATCATTAAGAAAATGTGATTTTATCTATGAAGTGTGATTTGGCATGTATATTGGTGAAATAATACTATTTATGATTACACACTACTGTATATAAAATTTGGTTCATATACATACATTGTTAGTAATAAAGCATGAAAAGTAAATTCAACTTATATCAGTATGATATCATCTTGATGAGATTTTTCAGTATATTGTTAGACCATTGTTATTATAGTATGGAAATTCCTATATAATACCATATTAGTGTTACTATATTCTAATATGCATTATTTTTCTAGATTTTTTGTATGATGAATTCTTACTGCTACTTTGATCTCATTTTTTATTAGATTATCATTTGACATGTATGGATTGTTCTTCATGAATCATATAGTTTGTTATTGTTCTTGAAAGTTATTTTTGATTTAAAGGTAAATAATCCCAAAATTATTATATAATACATTGGAGTTTATTTCCATCATTTGATTCCTTGGGTATGTCACCTAAGGTTAGTGTAACGTTGACCCTTTCCAAGACAATGGTTAGCATCAGGATGTCAATAATAGATTTTATTGGTCATCCTGTCATATTATTATTGTAGAGAAGAGATGAGAAATGATGAATCATGATAATTAAAATGATAAAAAGAAACACCTTGACTATATATGAAGAAATACTTGTTACCAGGTTGGTCCACATATGAATCATTTTTTAAACAAATCAAGGAATAGTACCAACTAATCATCATGGGTTTTTGTGACTAGTTTCTCATATCAAGAATACATAATTGTACAACCCATTAGAAAAAAATTATTCTATTATATTTTAATATTTTTCAATATTTCATATAATTATTGATTATTTTTTTTATTTGAAATATTATAAGCCTTTAGATACAAATGGTTTATAACTATTTGATGTCCATTGCTAATATAGAGATAATGTATCTTGTCAGATGTTATAGGAACCCAAATGAAGAGGCTATTGAAAATGTTGTCTCACCAATTCCATAAAAGAACTAAAATAACTTTCATAGAATTATTTAATATTTTGATGATACTAATGAAAAAAATGACAGTCTTCTAAACTGGATCAATCTGGACTATGTTTGGAAATTCATTCATTGATTTCCATTCATTTTACTTTTTGTTATATAGAGATGTATAAATGAAAAAAAAATCAATGAAAAAGATTCCAAATGAAATTTTATAGTGGTATGTATGTTTGTGTACATGATAATATGTGATAACTATAATTCTTGTAATGAGAGGAATATGGATTCAAACTTCGATGAAGATGGAGCATAAAAAAACAAATCATTTATACTATAATACAGTATCCAAAACCCAGTAGTATGATTTGATATTTCCAATGAGATCAGTTAGATCATATGATTCGAGACTGAATTACAAGACCTAGATCGTGTCACAACTACAACAATACTGGACCTCACTAGTGTTATTTCTATAACTCTATAATTTATGATTCTATATTTATATCTCATGTGTTTCAAATATCATATAGTTCAACTGGCCGATCACATCCTAAAATTTCTCAACATCAGACCATGAATCCCAAGTTGTTTCTATGAACACCCTAACTCTAAAAAACAATAGAAATATAGAATGGAATCAGGAAAAAATAAGGACATAATAAGTGATTAAATGGTACTTAATATATTATAACAATTGAACAATTGATATCTTCAAATGTATGAGGTAAAAATCATCTAAAATAAAACCATATGAAATTTATTTTTGATACATGTGCATCATAATCTTTTATTACTTCATTTATCATTAATCAAATTCGATGGAAATTTGATATTATTCCTCATGTGATGATTATCCATAATAATCCAAGATAGTGATGGTGTTGTGGATTTAAATGTTCATCTTGTTATATTATAATAAATGTAGTTCGGTTTGTTTTGGGTATTTCTATTTTGGACATGGTGGATTATTACAATACAATTTCAATGGATTAGTTACTATCTCTCTGTGATTGAATTTATTTTTATGTTCTATAATTAATGTTTACAAATATAGATAGAATAGTCAATTTTTAAAAAGAAAATAGATGTGTGAAGGAAATAAAATAAGGTCTAAACTATTTATTATCAATTTTGAATAGTGACTTTTGGGACTAATTAAATAACCAAGAATTGAAAATTTGCACCCATTTTTTATTAATATATTGATGTTCTTCTCCAAAATTTCATTATTTTACACCTAATATTGAAGATTAATTTGTGACTGATCGCCTTCCTATAAAAATGTATTATTTCATATCAATTTAATCAGATAGAACCATTCGAATTTAAGATAAAATTTCATTTATTGAAAGGTAAATTGTTCCTATGTCCAATAACATCACATTTGGATATTGTTGTTATTTTTTTTCAAGAATGTATATAGTTTATTAGCACTATGTGATGAATATCATAAATTGATTTATGTTAATATAATGAATATATATCCAATTACTTTAATTGATGTCATTTTTGAACAATTTATTGGAGTGTAATAGTATTCAAAATTTGATATATTATATAGGTATAACTAACAACAGTTTAAGAAATGGGATATTGTAAAAAATCCCTTTTGGATTTTCACAGTCACTATGGATATATTTTGATGCCCAATGTTCTTAAAAATTCTCTAACATGGTTAATGGAATTTATTAATCATGTATTTTATTGGTATGTAGAATCTTACATTATTGTAATTGTTTATTTAATTTTATTTGTTTTCCAAAACAATGAAATATTATGACGAGAATTTTAATATTGTGTTGGTTACAATTCAGGAACATATACATTATTAAATATTCTAAAATTTTGATATCTAGATAATATAATATCTTTTCCATAGACATATAATATTAGGTAGAGATTTATATGTATTACCTTAAAATATAGAATACTTTTTATTTGGGTTACATATATTAACAATATTGAGATATTTGTTTATGATTAACTAGTTACTATGAACACTTTTTTATGAAATTTTACATCTTAATAACTGATGAAAATGATTATGAGAAAGGGAACTATATTACACAGGTGTTAGGTTTTTAAAACCTACATTTTTAAAATATAAGAGATGAGAAATTATGATCCTATTAGTTTTCATCAATAGAATAGGAATGGTTATCTGGTTTATTTAAGTGTATTTCGATTTGGAATATGTTGTGTTCTATTATAAAAAGATCATGTCATATATTATGGAATATGAAAATTGAGAAATTTAAAAAAAAATTATTTTCCCAATGAAAATAAATTATATATGGTGGTATATGATATAATAAAACGGTTACATTATCTATTTGGTTAGAAAATCACTATATTACAAAACCATAAAAAATTGAGGAAATTCTTACCAGAATAGGATTTAAGCCAAGGAAAATGATTACGGATGGAATATCTCCTAATTTTTATCTTTGAATTTCCTTATACAGTATGGAGAAATATTTCATTGAATATTATTCAATCCAAAATTCATAAA
This sequence comes from Viscum album, assembly GCA_963277665.1. Classification (NCBI taxonomy): domain Eukaryota; kingdom Viridiplantae; phylum Streptophyta; class Magnoliopsida; order Santalales; family Viscaceae; genus Viscum; species Viscum album. The sequence goes on from OY728146.1 coordinate 555,864,298, forward strand.
ATAAATTTGACAATAAATTTGATAATATGTGAAAATATATGAGAATCATAAAAGATTTGTATTTAATGTCACTATGAAAAATGAATTCAAAATTCTTTAATCTGGTGACTCCTATTTCTGGACTCGTTGAAAAATTAATGTATAGTCAATTATTTGATTTATTTCCTTATCATGACATAGGGTGACCATTGAATGGTACAAAAAATATTTTAAATATAGTTTTTCAAAGACCAATGGTTATTTTGTTTTCTTTTCATGAATAAATCATTTCTTCTTAAAACCATTAAATTGAGATAGTTCAACTAGTATCCAAATGATGTTCAAGTCTCTAATAATCTATGTTTTTGGAATATACATGAAAAGTATCAGTTTTGATTTTTTTTAATTTATAATATATCAATAATTCATGTTATGGAATCAATAACCATCAAGGATGAATAAATCATTAGTTATACTGATGTGTTAATGGGAGTGGATCACAATAGAATTTTTCAACGGTTTACCAAAATCTATTTGAAATATTCATTAAATCGTGGTAATTGTTGAATTACTCAAAAGATTTATCAAACATCATTTTAATTTTATAATCAAATTAGGTATAAAAATATCTCATTCACTATGTTCTAGAGGTTTTTAAATCACCTAGGATTGTCATTTTGATCATATTCAATCAAGAACCCTGTTCTACCTCTTATATTAAGAAATACAATTAAGAAAAGTGAGTATAAAAATGACCATGATAATAGGGTATCACAATAAAATGTATAGGGAGTAAAAATGAATTAATTAATAACTCAGATACATGCACCTCACATATGTTATTGGTTTATTTTTCTGTTAACTGGATAATTTTCCATTAGTTGTGTTTTTGTAAAACAAAAATTATAAATACATGAAAAATAAGTTTATTAAAAGAAGTGTTTTTGATTTATATGTCAATATTAACTTCTTTTTATAGATACTAGAGATGTGTGACTATTGCTACCTTACCATGTCTATAAAAATATTAAGAAATTGTATATTACTAAAACAAGGATTAATTTGGGTCAAATATTTCATAAATCCAATTAGTATAAACATAATTAACTGTTATCCTTTGTTACATGAGGTCAGAGGGTCTTTAATGTCTCTCTATGATTGGGACATGAATTTTTTGGTATGTAGTAGATTTTTTCTCTTCAGTAAGTTGATCTAGTTATGATATTCGAATTAAATAATGATCCTACTTATTTGTTATCATTAATAAAACTGTTTAGTTTTTTTAATATTTATTTTCACATATCTCAACTAAGGTTATACAGTCTCAATTATTATCATGTGATTTAATTGTATATTATTGATAGTAAATAAGATATAAATTTTGATTCATTCACTAATTTATTTAATGAATAGAAAAAAATTGGTTATGAAAAATGAATATAATTTGATTTTATGTTATCAAAATATGATAGTGTTCAAGATAAAACATTGGAATATCAGTATGAAGTGCTAGAATATTTCCCTTAACATCTCCAAACCATCAGAAATCTACAAAATTCTAAGGATGGAATACATAATTAAAGGTGTAATGAAATACACTAATGTTGAGGTAATTTATAACATTATAATGCATTTAAATGTTATACTATATTTTTTCACGTTTCATGATTTCTTGGATGGATTTTATATGTTTTAATCTATTTTACAGGCGACATGGTATTTATATTAATTAGTAGAAAAGATATGTTTATTTTCCAAATACTATGTGACATGAATAAGTGGATAGAAAATTTTTCTAATCTAGATCACAGTTTTTACAAACCATAAAGGTGTCTTGTAGAAACCATGGAAGTGGAGAAAATGTGAAAGTATGGTTAATGAATGGTTTTCTAAACTGGGTGAACTATTATGGGATGAGGATTGTCTAGAGGCAAATTCATATGAATGGTTATTAAACTGTTTCCAAAAACAAGTGATATATATTTAATTCCCAAAAAATAATATCATGACATATTTTTATCCCCCAAAGCCATCAATTCTCACATTTTATATTAGCATATAAAACACAAATTGTCTCAAAAGAGTACATAGAGGTTACTATTTATTAATAAGACAATATTGGCAAATCAATGTTCAGTGGATACCTAGATTTTATGGTAATACAATTATTCCTCATTTTCACTCTATAAAATTTATTCACATATCACACAAAATTTCAAATATGATAATTTGGTGATATTTCAATGATGTATGATTTGTTTTGATGAAATGTTTATATTTTCTATTGAAGGAAATATATTTTTATCACAAATCTAGAGGTCTTGTTGTGCCCTTTTTGTTCATCATCTATACCAAGGTAGGTGGATTCTAAATAATCTCAAATTATTAATTACCACTATTGTTTAGATTTAATAATATTATTCATGTATATAAAGTGTGAATAACATATGATACCATAAAGTAAAATACCTATTTTATTTTGTTGGTAAAAAATTTTTATTTCAATAAAATTTTAGTAAACCCTTTTTAATTATGGTTTTAAATTTCCATTTTAGTTTAATGTAAGGAGGATTCCTTGAGATCTTCTCCCCGAGCCAACTTACGGCAATGACCTAGCATAGTGTCTGATGCTCCGGCCCCCTCCTCCCCGGTGGGGGGAAGGGGGGCCCTTTCCTCGACGGCTCGCCCCTTCATCCCATTTACCAATCCTGTATACCTCCATCCCATTACGCCGATATCCATAGCCCTAAGGATCTTGATTTTCACTATGGTTCACCCTAGCTTGCGTTATCACGTAAACAGTTCAGTGAAGCTACGGATCTCCATAGATCGACACTGGTGGCTCACTTCAGTGGTCGTCGTCCTTCGATCGATGATTCTGATAGATTTGTTTTCGATTCTTGGGATATTCAAAACCGAGCGGTGGTGGGGCAGCTCGACAGGCGTCATTTGATGGTTCGCTTCGCGTCAGAGGAGGATATGGTTGTTTCCTGGTCTAGCGCTCTCGGGTGTTCAAAGGTTTCGACTTCTCTCTCCTTAAATGATAGTTTGATTTCAACTTGAATGGTGATCCTCCATTTCCCATGGTATGGGTTAGTTTCTTGGATTTTCCTCTACCAGTCTAGAATAATTATATCGTTTTTATGCTTGGGAATTTAGTCGGTCATTTTTAGTGTTCTGATGATCAAACTACAGCGGTCTATAATCCCATCATACCACGCACCTTTATTGAGGGAGATTCTCTAAAACCTCCAACCGAATGGATGTGGATTGTGATTGGAGAAGAACTAAGGTGGAATCAGCGTGTGGTGTTTGACTCGTGGCCTGAGTTCTACTTGGGATGTTGCTGGATTGGACATGTGGCTTCTGGATGTCATCGCGTGAAACGGGAAGAGTAATTAGTGGAGAAAATGGTTTTAGTGGTTGATCATCAGTCGTGCGGTGTTGTGTCTTTGAGGGAGAATGTGGTGGATCGTAGGGAGGTTATAGGGGAGTGAGACATGGTCATTATTCAGGATTCAAATGGGGCAGAGGCTAGTGCAAGAGGGGAGCAGAAGCAGGGGCCTCACATGATTCCTTTGAGCCGGTGAAGCCTATGAAACACATGGATGCAGGCCTGAGGGTGTCTAGAATTTTTGGCCAGCTGAAACATGATTTAGGGTTTTATGGCGTTGGTGTGGATGGTTCCCTAACAGCAGCTATGGTGGCCCCTTCAGTTCTATCTCTCTCGACAGAGGAAGGTGATGGAAGATTGTTAGGGAGTGAGGTTCTACATTACACAGGACCAGAATTGGTCCAGGATAAATCGTACCTGTTGGCTGCAAAATAATTTAGTGGACAAGTGCAGTTGGTAGAAGGGAATGTCTTGAAATCCTTAAACCCAAACTCCCTCAGTGAGAAGGCTAGGGATGGTGGGAAAGGAAAAATATTGGAGACAATGGCAGATAAGAAGCATACCGTGTGTAAGTCGGGTTAGTGCAATGCAGGTTCTCAGTTGCAGTTGGAGAATCACTTTGACGTCTTGGAAGTTCAGGAGCCTACATTCTCTCATGAGGATGAGTCTTTAGCTGATAACGTCTACAGTCTTTCATTAGTGAGTCTTCAGGGAATAAGTCTAAGGGGCGCAGGGATTATTCTCATCTGCCAAAACAAATGGAGACCAGGTCAGTCAAGAAGGAAAGGAATAGAGAAAAAAAATTCATACAAGATGGGGAACATGATGGTCCGAGTATCCTCACAAGAGTTAATAAAGAGGAGGAAGAGGGGTGTTTGAAACTCATCCTGCAATCCAAGGAGGAAATGCTGGAGCCCGCTATACGACTGAATGTTTTAGAAGAGTATCTCAGCAAAAATTATGAAAGAAGTTGTAAGTTAATGCCATAGTGGATCAAGAAGCATTTTTGGATAAAAAAGATAGGATACTTGCACGAGGTTTTAATAAACATAGAATTAGCAAAGAGGAGTTTGTCTTGATAATGGAAAGGGTGATTACCCACCTTGAAGAGATTATTAGAGCAGATCCTGACCTCCAGGTTGGTATATTTAATTGTGAACTTTACAGAGTAGCTTAGTCAAATAATATTATTCTTGTGTTTAACAATATTGTATGTTATTTTTTCATGTAGTGATGTACTACTAGTTTACTCAGGTTTTTACAATTTTCATAAAATGGCATAATAAAAATTTAATTTGGATGTTTTAATGTAAGTATATGGTTCGATTTAATGATTCAAAAAATCAAATGAAATTTTATATAATGAATTTTTGGGATTAAATTGAAAACATATTTGATATGTTTTTATGTTTTCATTGTATGATGTGTTTTTGTAATGAACTCATCACTATGTGTTGTAATACAAGAAAGGGATGATACATCACTAAGTGAATTCTTATTGATATGAAAATTAACATTAAAGGATATTGTGATTTTCATTTTGAATGAATGTTTAAGAAATTGGATTGTTGTGGTTTGAGAATTCCATTTTTTATTGAGGTATTAAATTTTAAATAATTAATTTAAATCAACATGAGTTTGGGAACATTTTTGATGTTCAAATCATTGTTATAGATGTTTTTTACTATGTGAAAATATGTTGTTTTTCTAGTGGTGTGATTTTAGAAATCTCGTGCAAAAAACTACTTGTATGATTACCCTCCCACATAAAAATACATTTAGTGAATTTGATGATATTTTTCTTCATTAAAATGGAATAATCTATGATCTCTTATTTCACCGGAGGAGCATCTAAATGTTACATTCATTTTATGTCATTAAATCTTTTATATTTTATTGTATATTAGATATATTGATGCAATATTAACATTATTTAGTGGGGACAAGCACTAAGCTTCTTAAGATTCCTTCATATGTTTTATCACTAATACTATGATATTGATGTTTTAAATTTTTCATTTTTATTAATTTATTATATATCATTATTCATTTAGATATTTTTTTGGTTGTATATTTTCTACACAACTTGTGTCATTTAATTGATAATAATAGCACATTGTTTATGTAATCCCTTGTAATTTATTCTAATCTATTGGTGTCTTGAGGATTTCTCCAACGGTTAGTGAAATATCATATCTTTTAAAGATAATAGTTACTCTTATGAGGTTACCATATATGTTTCCAATCACTTATAAATTATTCTGTGATAAATTATCTATTTTGTTTATGTAGATTTCCACCAATATGATGTGATGTTATTTTATTTCAATTTCTATATTAAATGGATGTGTATTAAAAAAATAGTTATTAAATAAGATACATATGATATAATTATGATTCAATTATGTTGAATTGTAGTTTATCCTTCTTTCTATCCATCTATAAAATATTAAAATAAACACTCTATTATATGTGCATAGTACTATTACTACGATGTGATATAAATCATTTTTCCTCATAAAATTATATGAATGCATAGAAAGGCTATATGACGGATAAAATTTTACAAGGGAAATTAATGATAAATTATAGATGAAAAATCCACTCCCATGGTGGATGGATAAAAACCAACAAGTCAATATATGTATAAAAAATGGTAGCACACAAAATTAATATTTTAATGTAGAAATATTAACAAATGGTTAACAATATTAAACATGTGAAAAATATATACAATTATATTTATTAATATCGACATTGTTTATAAGAAAAATTTATCTAAATTTTTTAAATATAAGCATAAAATCAATTAAAAGTAATGCCCTCAGATGAGATAATGATATCTCTTCTCACTTTTGTTTATGTGATACATATTTCATTTTTATTATTGTTTTGTTATGTTTCATGTATATACATCCTATGAAGTTATTTTATGATGATTTTCATGAAAATTACAGGGTCATAAAAATAAATATATGGTTCTCTTTTCATGTGGTTTTAATTTAGATATTACTAAAACAGTAAGGGTTCTTCATCTTAAAATGGTTTTGGTCAGTCATGGATAATATTACGAAATTGATTTTTATATGGTACATATACATCCCATTTATAATATTATATAACATCCTATTTATATTTCAAAAAACATTATCATTATATGTTAGTTCGGTAATCTATATTTTGTTTCATACAATACTAAATAATTAAGGGATAATGTCATAATATAAATTCTTTTCAGTATTGTTAATATAAAATTTTCAATTACAAAAATTATATTTCCATATACTTCAAAAGTAATCTATTTTATCAAGTTTTGTTTTTCATAATATGGTACCATTTTCCTTACAATGTTACTAAAAATGATCTATTAGTATTTATTCATTGAAAAAGTGGCCTTATAATCTCTTTGGGTAAAAAAAATGTTCTTCCCTGGTCTTTTTCTTCAAAATTTGTATTTAATGATATTATCTACAAATAAATTATTAAAATATATTTTTTCATATAATATCTAATTAAATTAAAAATTATAAAAATTAATCTATTCAAATTGTTCACATGTGGTACACTTTGGAATTTTAAAATATGTTTTAAAATAGTATTATATTTTAATGTATATAACATTAACATATTATCTCACCATAATGAAACTTATTTTTTAATATTTAATGAAATTATTCCATGATTATTTCCAATGAAAGTATTTTTCTTAATATTCTTTATTTTTTTCTGATACCAAAAATTGTATATTTTCTATATAAATAATAAATTATACAAATTGCCTATTAAATTTAATTTTCTTCATAGTAGAAATCTTTTATTGTTTATTCTTCTTCAGTTGGGATATGATATTATCATACCAACTATTTTATCTCTCTAAATTTCTTATGATGTTTAATTTTTTATGAATATTCTATAAAACATGTTACATACCAAGGGGTTAGTTATGTTAGGGGAAAATCCGTATAAATCTCATCATTTTCCCTCTTGATTATCATGTTATGTATGGATTGATGGTTTTTACTATCTGTTTTATTGATGAAATTAATTATCTATATAAATTTCTCATGTCATGATTCTAGGATATTACTGATGAAAATGGGTGAGATTGACATAGATCCAAATGAAAGTTGATATTTATATAAATCGTATTCAGTGGTCATCCCATTATAGATCTCTAAGGAATTTTGTTATTGTGATAGATTAAACTATATGGATGTTACTCCCAATCTATTAGAGTGATTAAAAAAATATAATTAACTTCATATATATTATTATTATTACTATATCGATGTTATTCTTAATATAATTTTTGATTAAAAAGGTACATTTACAATGAATTTATTATTCGCTATGATAACAATACATGATCCTTATTTTTAAAATAATATTTAATTATACGAAAAAATTATTTATATCATCTGTTTCTTGAATATTTACTGATATTATTACTTTTTTATATTAAATATTTTTTACATAACTGATTATTTATGAACCATGTTTTGTTGGCTATGAATTTTCAAATGTTATTCTCATAGACATTGATTATTTTTCAATAAACATATATTTATAAAATTTTTAAATATCATCATTGATTAATATCTAATATATTAAAACATATTTGTAATCTGATATATACATTTCTTATGTTTTAATAAAACCCATTTATTATTAAATATAAATAATTTCTTTAAAACCTTGTGATACATGCAATTCTATTTGTAAATAAACCAAAATATTATATACCTTAATAACCTACCGACTAGATGTTTTTTATGAATTGGAATACCTAAAATTAATAAATTTTTATAACTGTTCTTTATAAACAAAATATTTTTACAAATTAGTACTCAATGTCAGGTAAAATCATTATATGTTTTAAAAATAATATTAGGCCCAAATATGGTTTTTTCATTCTATGATATAAATATTTTATGAATTTTACCATTATTAAAACATTTAAAAATTAATTTTTTTTCAAATCAACATTTCAAAATTATCATAATTTTAAATTTTAATAATTTTCATATAAGATAAAATTTTCAATAGATTGTGAAAAATATAAATATTTAATGATAATGGTCTTTTAAATTATTCTACATCAAAATTTAAATAATTTTAAAAAAAAAGTTGAACTATAAAATAAGTTCTTATTGTTATTAATTATAAAATTATGTTTATTATAAATTATATTTGTAAAGTTCTGGTTCTGGAAGCACCCTAGAGACGACCCATTATTGGTTGGTCACAAGGCCTCAAACACATTTACCCAATCGACAGAGGCTTTCGACTAGTAGCGAGGGCCTTAGTGTGATAGTGGGGATATTATGACCTCATTGGCAGAGTAACACAGTGGAAGTAAAACATAATGATATAGAAGAAGCAGTAATATTTCCCAGCAAAAAAAACTTCGGAAGACTGAAGAAATAAAAAGCAGGAGAACATATATAATGATGTCGGATACTTATGTCTAGGAAAAACAACCAAATAAGACACAATGCAGAAATATAGTACTAAACAAAAGTACCATAAATGTAGTAAAAAACTGCATGACATCAATAGCCTTTGGGGGGCCACCGTCTCTACATCCCTAAAGTAGTCAAGAACCTAAAGAAGATGAGTACTTTCCCTTATATATACCTAATACAATATAATCCTTTTGGGACCAAAAGAATCACCCAAATAGGGTGTGAGAATAAATCCCAGTAGGCAACCACCACAAGATCTTTGCCTAATTGTCAGTGAATACATATGGCAGACAATATGTATAAAAGGATGCAATAAACACGAAAGTTCAAAAAAGTAAGCAATTCCACAGTTTCAATGCATTCATTTCCACATAGAATGTAAACAGATAATTACAAATAAATAACCCTATATTATGTACTCACAGCCTAATCCCCTCTATTCTTACCTTGCAAACACAAAAAACCCACTTTTATGTTCACATAGTCTAACCACTCTAGTTTAGTTTTAGTATAGAATTTTGGGGGAAGCCCTCACCATCAATTCCAACAATAGTCTCATATTAGTAACTAATAGGATATCTGGGGAATCACTTCTGCCACATTCCCCCTATAGACCACATCTAGGAACTAGAGACACATTGAAGAAGCACTTATGTCAATCCCCCATATGGTCTAATGTAAAAGTAAAAACATACACTCTAGAGAAGTCCTAGAATCCATTCTACCTATGGTCTACCACACCAGGTTCTAATGACCCTGTCTCAGTCAAACAATCACAAAAAATCAATACAGTTAAAGTAAACCTCAAGAAAAACTTGGTAATGGCCTAAAACATAACAACATGTTATATAAAAAACACTCAATCCTACAGTACTATGCATTGTGAAAAACAATTCAGTCTAACAGCATAAGCCGGACCAAACGGTCAAAAAAACATTCATGGGAAAACACTTCCAAAGAAAATAAATTTAACCTATTCTCATTCAGTTATCCTCTACTCTAGTATAAAAGCATAACAAGCAATTAGAAGGGCTAAAACTGAAAACATGAAATACCCCAAATAATGGTATTGGGAAAGTTTTCACATATAACTCTATGATATTCTATGGAAAGGAAGAAACTGCCAACCACATTGTTGAAGGGTCACTATACAAGAACATCAAGCATTGAATGACTAAAAACGGTCAACCGAAGATAACATGAGAAAGATGATTAATTATGAAACAAAGCTCCCAGAGAAGGAAGAGAGTACCTAGGAGATACAAATGCAATCTAAGGTGGTCGATTCAGAGAAAGGATGCTCGATCAGGGGCTCAAGGATGAATTGTGGCCATACAGACACTATCAGATGAACTAAGTTGAGGAGGAGGTGTTTCTATACATTCGATGCAACCCCAGTGCATATAATGAAAAAAAGAAGGTCCATGTTGTGTACTTTCAAAGTTTATAACGTGTACTTGCTTTTACCGGCCCCCACATTTGGCAGTCTCATGATCACCACACATGGTCTTGTGCAAGTTCGTGACTTGGCCAGCACTTACCTACCTGTTATAACAAAGTACATAATGTTTACATATAATATACATGGAATGTAATTAAGAAATTTCTAGAAAACCCTTATTTTTCATAAAAAACAACAAAAAAGGGAAACAAACATGAAAAGAAGATTCAAGTTCTTACAAACTTCCCCCCTTAAAGAAATTCATCCCAAAATAACCCTTGCAATGCAGCGTAGAAGAATAGTCCTCAATCAAATCCAGCCACTATGATCGTACATCAGTCTCCCTCTCCCAGGTATCGTCCTCTCCTCACCTGTGATGTCATAACACTCGTACTAGAGGAACATATAGTCCATGGAGAACCTTCATACAATGATCAACAATCTGGATAGGATGCTCCTCAAACAAGGCATCCACCTCTATCTAAACCTCTTCAAGATAAAAAACCTGAGACAGGTCTGAGATGTAATGACAATAATATGAAATGTCGAAGATTCCATGCATGTCCTGGTACCTCTGAGGTAACTATAACCGAAAAGAAAACCAGCCCGACTCTCTCCAAAACATCAAACGACCCGACGTACCTTGGTGAAAGATTACCCTATATACTAGTCCTCTTGTGCCCCAATGTCAGTGTGGCATGAAGGAAAACCCGATCCCTTACCTTGAACTATAGTGGTCATCTCCACTAATTAGCATAATATTTCGGTCGAGATTGGGCAGTATCCATCCTATTCCGAATCGACTCGATTTTCCATTTTGTCTCCTGGACAAGACGAGGTCCCATCATAGCTTCCTCTCCAGCCCCCAGCCTACAAAAGGGTGAACGTCATGGCCTGCTGTAAAAAGACTCATAAGGTTCCATCTAAATAGTTTCTTGAAAACTATTGTTGTAGGAAAAGTCCACAAGAGGTATTGCTTTTCCCAAGAACCTCCAAAATCAAGGATGCATGCTCGCAACATGTCCTCAAGAACATGAATCAAACGCTCGGACTAACCATCAATCTAAGGGTGGTAAAATGTACTCAAACGTACCTGGGATCCCAAAGCCTTCTGTAACCTTTGCCAAACCCCAGTAGTTAAACATGTGTCTCTATCTTAATCAATGGACTGTGGAACTCAATGTAGATGTATTATCTACCGGATGTACAACTGTCCCAGTTCATCAACCCTAATTGTCTCCTTGATCAGAAAGAATTGATCAAACTTCATGAGTTTTTCAGTGAAGACCCATAAAACATCATTCCCTCAAAGAGACATTATTAAACCTTTCATTAACTCTATTGTGAAATCATTCCACTTCCACTCAAAAATGTGTAACGCCTATAAAAGCCCAGCTGGTTGCTGATGATCCTCCTTCACCATCTAAAAGGTGGAACACCTCTTGACAAACCAAGCTAAATATTTCTTCCTTCCTAGCCAACAATATTGACGATGTAGATCACAATGCATCTAGGTGAAACTAGGATGAATCACCCAAAAATAGGAATGATAGTCCCACATCAACTCCTCACGTATATCTGATTATACCCATACACGCCCCTGAAAACAAATGATCTCATCCTCACTTATGGTTCATCTTGGAATATAATCCTCTCTTGAAACACTCTCTCATTGGACAAGGACATAAAAATATAATAGTTTCCTCGTTCTCACTCGATCAATCATAGTAGAGGTATCATCTACAGAAGATAGAAACATTTTACCCTATCTTTCATGCACCTCCACATGCATCTTAGAGAATAAAGCCATAAGATTCTACTTAGTACTGGCATCCTGAACTGCATGTATCTGAGTACTCCTACTCAAAGCACCTGCCACAACATTTCCTTTCCCTGGAATATAGGCATGCTAAATGTCAAAGTACTAAAGGTACTCAACCCACCTTCTCTATCTCAATAGTAGTTCATCGTGATTGAAGATATACATGATATTATTTTGGTCGGTGAAATCCAAAAAATTCCCTCCTAGAAGATAATGTCTCCAACAATGTAAGGCATGAACAAAAAATTCCATGTCAAGATCATGTGTCAGTTAATTCAACTCTTGTGGTCTCAAATTCAGAGACCTGTATGCAACGAATCCTTCTCCCTGCATAACGACTACTCCTAGGAAGACACTGGAAGAATCACAAAAAATAGTGTAGATCTTTCCCAAATCTGGAAACACTAGTATTGGGGCTAATCTCAACCTCACTTCATCTCCTGAAAGGCTGACTCACAAGAATATATCTACAAGTACTTTTACCCTTCTTTGATAGTCCCGTTAGTGGAACTACTAAGTGTGAAAAGTCTTGTATAAAACGTCTTTAGTAACCAGCCAGTACTAGAAAATGTCATACCTAGAATACATTCTTCGGATACTCCTAGGAAACTACTGCTCTCAAATTCTCTTGGTCTTCTCATACTCTTGCCTCTTAGATAACATGACCCAAGAAGTGAATTTTTTTCAATCTACAGTGGCATTTTGAGATCTAAACATATAACTGATGATCTCTTAGTGTACTCAAAACATTATTAAGATGTGTGGCATGGACATGTTCAGTGCGAGAGAAAACCAATATATTCTCCATGAAAACCACCACGAATGAATCCAAGTATGGGTGGAACTCTCGGTTCATCAATTCCATGAAAACATAAGGCAGATTCATGAGACCGAATGGCATAACCCCATATCCTGTAGACCATACCTCCTCTGGAAAGAATTAAGAAGTATGTAAAATTGTCTACCATGCATCTGATGGTAAACATATTCAATTTAATCTCTAAGAACACCTGGGCTCCTCGATGTTGATCAAAGAGATCATCAATCCTTAAAAAGAGATATCAGTTCTCGATTGTCAACTAGTTCAACATCCAATAATCCACAAAAAGCCAATGGGTACCATTTTCCTTCTTCACAAACAAGATAGGAAAACCCCAAGGAGAAGTAAATGGTCAGATTAATCCATTTGCCTAAAACTACTCCAACTACATCTTGGGCTCCTTCAACTCAGGTGTAGCCATCCTTTGAGGAGTAATGGACACTGGTGCCTCTCCTAGAATAATTTAGATCGAAAATCCCTCCTCACGCTATAGAGGAGAACATGAATATTCCACTATAAATATGTCCCTCATATGTTCCACAACTATAAGAATGTCCATCTATGAAGTCTCTTGGTCATACAGATATAGACTTGAAAACTGGGTGATAACTCCTCCCAAACCATAATTCTCAAGTCCCGCTCTGCTCGCCTAGACATCCCATTTTCCCTTATGAAGAAACTATCTGACCTCTGGTAATGTGAACCTCACCCTACGATGATATCAATCGAAAAATGCATGTATGGGAACTAGCTAGTCCATTCATAGAATAAAACCATAGCCTGTAATCAGTAGGACATAAAGGTCCCATATAAATTGACACACACTATCCCCTATAGGGCAGTCATTGCACTACTGTACACTAGCCATTACAGTTCCCAACAAAGTGTATACCGTCAAGACATTAGTAGAATAAAATATACAGATCTGAAGGCTCTCCACAATAGAAATGGATATAAATCTATTGGAAACCCCTATATCTAAAAGGCAATAAGGTACAACTGAGGAAACTAGAATCATACATCGAACTGAAGATGGTCGGAGATCCTACTCCTACTAGGTTTGCTTCACTAAACATTTATGGCATGTACTGTGGCCCTGTGACCATGCCTAACCAATCTAAACTGATCGACCATGTTGTCACTAAAATCTTGGAAAATGACTATAATGGCCTCGACTTCCACTCGGCCTAAACAGCTGAAAGGACTCCAGTACCAAGAATGGGGAGAAACTGGTGGTGCTTCTCCTCGATGTGTAGTCATAGAAGTACCCATTTCACTAGTTTCAGGTGAGAAGAAATATAACAAATGGAGAAGATATCATGTCTTTCTACAAGGTCATCACTCCACTGTGTCTCTTGGGAAATGTCTCCTTGTATGCCCGCTACTCCCGCACTGTTATCACAGCACCTGGATACCAAAAGAATTGTCTTTCCTCCTTGGATCACCACGCAAAGAACCCCCGTGACACTTCCTGTTGTTGGTAGGAGGGACAATAACTCTGGATGTCGAACCGCCCAGGCTCACAACTCCAGAATCCATCAGATTATGCTCTGTGATAAGCACATAGTTGATGATAGATTTCATAGACGTCAACCTATATATATTCACAATAGATCAGTTGTCGGGCCTCAGACCAACCTCAAACATCCTTTCCATGAATAACTCATTAACTCCTGTAATAGCTGCGATGTGTTGCGGCTCAGTGAAGAAAGAATAATCCTCCATTTCAAAAAGTGTACCCTACTCCATACACATAAAATCTCGGTCTTGATCAGCCCTCAGAGAATCGGGATAAAACTAATCATAGAATGCATGATTGATCTAATCCCAGGCTAGGACCTGCTAGTGTCCCGCCTGTGAGATCACATCCCACCATCTCATGGAGGAGTCCCGAATCATGTGTGTATCAAAAATGACCCTCCACTCTAGAGGACTCTCCATATGCTCTATGATAGAGAAAAAGGCTTCTAAAAATGACTCTACAGTCTAAGGTTATTCTTCCCTAGTGAATGTGGTAGGATGATGCTGCTAAAGGACTCGCATCAACTCTGCCATAGAATGGGAAGGATGTGGTACACCACAGAAGGTCTGTATAGAACTCATATAGCCCTCTTGGAACTATGCATCAGCACCTTTGTCCCAATGGATGGATGGTGGCATGAATAGAACAACTGAAGGATCTCTTGAATATACTTGATCTTCCATTTCTGATGATTGATCATTTCCCTGTAACTGGTGTACAACCAGAGAACAACTCAGAGGAATTACTCTGCATGGTCAAACACACAACATTGACCCATATTATCAAGGTCTGAAAACTGGAAGGGTAAGAATGGAACTGGAGAAAGAAAGTATTCAATTTTTATAAAACATGGATAGACGGTGTGTATATTAAATACATGGTGTTTACACTTATGCCTTTCATAGGGATTGTACTTCTGCCAAAACTAGTTGTGTAACTCCTCAAACAAATGGTGTGTTATCCTAACACATAGAGTGTACCTGATTCCTTATCCCCTTCCTGATTCCATCTACATGACTAAGCTATGCCGCTTTACTAGATCATGACTACACGACATGTACATGAATCTCCATCCCCTTCCCAAGTCCTTCTACAAGACTATGATACACAGTTCTACAAGAACACGACTACATGGTGTGTTCATGACGGACATAGTGTGTACTAAAAAAGATTCACCGACCTGTGTTGTCAACAACACGACCGGGTACACGACTCACACTACACTGTGTTTTCCAGATGGACACGTCATGTACTAGAATATTTCCACTGACCCGTGTTCTTAGTTACAGGGCTGGATTCCAAGGATTACACTACAATTAATGATCAAGGATAACATGACATGTATTTATTATCTTTTATACATCTATGTTGTTAGTCACACAGGTGGAAAACTGGTCTAAACATTCTGCATGTACATCCGGTACATGGCATGACCCACAAAAAATTCTCTTAACTCTTTGCCTCTTCCCACACAGCCAATGACATGGTTAGTGACTACACATCTTAAACATAGAGTAAACGACACGTACATAAATAAAATAGTTTCATCATGAACAGAAGAATAAATGGTGTGCATTCAAAACTACACTTTGTGAATTCGGGGTTTTTCTGGACAGTAAGCCTCAATATCTACTCTGGATGCCCAGAAAACACTGAAACCAATGTTAAAGGGCGAAAATTCTGATCCGTGAGGACCCATAACACCTCAATAACAAATTTTTCGCGCACTTTCAAAAAAAAACATACACAAATAAATACCCTATCAAACAACATTTATATTATCAAGGCGTATATCACATTAGTATGCATATTTGGAACCATATATATCTCAACAACATGAAATTGAAAATTCATCCTGAATGGAATGTTATGAATGCACATCATATGATTCCCATCAAGTGCCTCTATGATGCATGAGATTGCATTCCCTCATCTCATTGGTTTTGAACTGAAATAGATCCTCAACAATATCAACAATAATAGATCAGAACAAGTGAATCCCCCAATGATGAAATCAAATCAACTGTAAAATATCAAAACATGAAAATTGCAATAAATGAGGTAAATTGACTTTCCCTATACATGTGTTATCTACTCCTAAGAACAACATATTACCATATAAAAATTTCCATCCTATCCCTAAATATGGGCTCCAAATAGTAAGTCCAGAAGAAAAAAATTAATCTGATACCATTTTATAACATCCCGATTTCGGAAGCCGCCCAGAGACGCCTTGTACCCGGTTGGTCACATGGGATCAAACGCATTTCCGAAAACACCAAAGGCTACCAATTAGCATCGAGGTCCTTTAGTTTGATAGTGGGGAAACTATGACTTCATTGGAATAGTATCATAGTGTAATTAAAAAAATAGTAGTAGAAGTAGTAATATTACCATTCCAAAAGAAACAGTGGATGACTAAAGAAATGCACAGCTTGAGAACATATATAATGGTGAATTATAAATAAGTCTAGGAAAAATATCCAAACATGTCAAAATTCTGAAATAGAGTACTTAACCGATATACTAGAAAAGTAGTAATAAACTATCCATCATCACAAGACAATGAGTAGTCCCCTGCTCTCCATCTCCGAAGCTGTCATGTACCTAGAGTAGAAGGGTGTTTGCCGTTATCTATACCTGCAACAATATAAAATGATCGGGGCCAAAAGCATGACCCAACAAGGGTGTAGACAAAATCCCTGTAGGAAACCATCATGAGATCTGTTCTTAATAGTTTTTTAATATATATGGTTGGCTATAAGCCAGAAAGGAAGAGATAAATAAGGAAGTACCCAAATGTAAACAATTCAACAATTTCATAGCTTTTGGTTCCACATAGCTAGTAAACAAGTAATCACAAACAGGTAACCCTATGGGATATACTCACAGCCTATTACCCTATGGTACTACCAAGTGAAGACAAGCAACCCTCTGGGAAGTACACACAATATAATCCCTCTAGTTAAACATTAGTATAGACTCTCTGGAGAAGCACTCATAATCAATTCCCCCCACAGTCATGTATCTATAACTTAATGTGCCTTGAGGACTCACCTACAACACATTCCCACTGTGGCCTACATCAAGGAACTATAGACACTCTGTGGAAGCACTTACGTTAATTCCAATTATGGTCTCTCATCGAAAAAGTAAAAAACATACACTCTTTAGAATCCCTTACGTCCATTATCCCTATGGAATAGCACACCAGGTTCTCAGGGACCTATGTAAGTAAAACTATCACAAAAAAGAAAATCATCCAATGTAAACGTCAAGAAATACTTGGCTTACTGTCTACAACATAACAGTATGTCAGATAAACAAAAACTCAATCGTATTGTACTAGGCATTGTGAAAAAAAAAACATATCCTAACATGATAAGTAGGACCCAACGGTCATAAGAAAACATGCATAAGAAAAAACTTGAAAATAATTAAAAATTACCATATTATCTTTAAATTATCCACAATTCATGCATATAAGAATAGAAGGCCATTAACAGGGCTAAAACCATAAACAAGAAAAACCCCGATCCAGGTTATTGGGAAATTTTTCTCATATAACTGAAATACATTCAATCATAAGGCCCAAACCACTTACCATAGTGTCGTAAGATTTATATACGCAAACCTCAAGCCTTGAATCTCCCAAGAACACCATATATCTATAAAAACACTAAAAACACTCAACCGATGATATGATGTGAATGTTGATGAAACCGGAAAGGAATCTCTAGGAGAAGTAAGATCTTACTAAGGCCATCGCAATGAAATCACCCATGGTCAATTCAGTGACCAAATGCTCGAACGGGGGCTCGGAGAAGAATCACGGACATATGGATGCTATTATACAAAACAAGGTCGAGATGGTGGTGTTTCTGTTTGTTAGATGCGACCCCAGTGCATTTAATGAATAAAAGAACATACACTGTGTGTAAATTATAAGTACACGGCTTGTAATTTCCTATACTGTCCCTCGTATTAGGTGTTCTCTAGATCAACACACAAAGCTGTGTGCTTGGCCGTGACATAACCAACACCAAGAAATCTGAGTTAACCATGTAGACAGCGTGTACTTATAAATTACACGAAGTTTACTTTTGAAATTTCTAGTAAACCCAAATTTTTCATTAAATACATTAGAAAATGGAAAACATACCCGAAAGGATGATCTGGGTTTTTACCATATTTAATGTATTTTTTGTTTCAAAACAATTAATAATTATGTAAATATTATGACATAATGCTATTTTTCATTAGATCATTTATTTTCATTTTAAAATTAATTTTATCCACATTGGGAGACTGAATATTATAAATTGGATTATGTATTTGGAATCATAATTTTCAAAATTGGTGAGGAGTTCGTATTTTTGTTTGTAACATATGATAATAAAAATGGAAAAAAATAGTCATCGTTGTTATGTTTAAAATGGGTTTATTAGGGTTAACAAAATAGATAAGTGTTAAACACTAAATTAATATTTGCTTCATATATTTGGAGGGACATATTTTTTTTCTTATACAATTATACCTTTGAATACCAACCAAATTAGAATCATTTGATGTGATAATTTTCATATTAATGTTTAAAATTTAATAAATTCCATGTTTTCCCTCTTTTCATTTTTAAAAGTGAACTGATCTGTTATCATATTTATACCACATTACGCCTTATATCTTATACAATCACGACCCAGAACTATTATATAATTTTATATTCATGAATTTGATTGTTTTTTATTTAAAAATTACCATTCCAACTATCTTTAAAAAAGGTTACAATTGACGCCAACGACATGAGAGGTAATCATCTTACATGACCTTATTCGATCTGTTTTCTCTTATAGAACTGATAGATCATTGATATTTTCAATATGATAATAACTCCTATTTAATAAAAATAATAATTTTTAAAATGATTATTGAACCACTTGTATTAACCCTATATTCCATAAAACGATATGTGAATGTATTACTCAAGATTACATGTAGACTGTAGCCATTATGTAGTGATAGATTTATGTTTTCATCACCATATTCCATGAATAGTTATTTATATGGGATTAATTTCTATACATGATATTTATGGCATAGATAATATTTTTTGTTATAGTATAATATGTATATTCATACATTAAAATACATTATAAAATGTCAACAGCCCTCATGCGTACATGTGAACTAAAACATCCACAAAATGATGTGATTCAATTTTAATTTTATCTTTACATGTACTATAGTAATGATATATATAATGAAACAGTTAACTCCTAAAAATCATTTTTTAAAATATAATTATTAATAAGTTATTGATTAAATATTATAAGTTGATGATATATAAAATTAAATGTATTTAAACGACTCTTCTATAAAATTATTAAAATTTAATTTTATTATATTTGATGGTAAATAACATTTAAGACATGTAAAACATGAGGAATGTGATTCATAATATAATATAAATATTTATCGGGATTTCATATTGTTTTATTGAGTGGGTATATTCTGAGGGGGGATGAATTTACTCACCAATAAACATTTCTATTCAAAAATATAGAAATATATTTCCCCAGTTAATTTAAAATCATCCCATTAAACCAAAACAACATATCATTATATATTTCAATCATTCAAAAAAAATTAATATATTAATTATGTAATAGATAAATAATATACAATAATACTTAATCCATTAAAATGTATTTAATGATTTAAAATCTTTAAGAAACACCAATTCAGGTTAACTATCAATGTAATAATTATGTTAATAGTTTAAAACACTTTTCATTATTATTGTATATATTTAAAATCAAACCAAATAACACAAGAAGATAATTTTCCTATACATGAGCTTCACAATCAAGATGATATATATATTTCTCTACATTTCTATCACCTAACACCAAATGGTTTATATAAATATATTATTTGATCCACAACCAATATTATGTTTTACAAAAATATTCAACTGTCTAGACCACACATGGATTCTTCTCCTATTATATGTGGGAGTAAAAAATAAAACTTGTCCCATTGAAAAGATTCTATATTTTTCATGGGAGTAAAAATCTAAAAAACATTATTTGATAATATAACATTATATATTATAATTTGTAGTTTGGAAAAGTGTGTGACAAATAAATGCAGTATCACAAACTTCTCATAAGGTAAAAAGATATAAAAACTAGGAAATATAAATGTATGATGGGATGGATATACATGGATTGTTATGTAGTGCAGATCATGACTGCTGAAATTTGTGTGGAAAATGCAGCTCGTGCGGGGGGCTTATGAATTGAGTAAAAAAATAAATGTGGAGACATTTGTTCAGGAATATTGGAAGGAAGAATTAGTGTAATTATCTTTTTCTACATACGTAAAGTATAGAATGATGTAGTGGGTATGTTCATGAAATCATGTTCAACTATATATGTGTTTAGTATGTGAGATCTCACTTCTTCATATTTATTCATGAGCGAGTCTTCTTATATTTTCTATTTTTAATTCATCAATATCCATGTGAGATTATTGGTATTTTGTAACATCATACTCAGGGATGACACATCCTTTAATTAATTCTATCAATACATTATGAAATAATGATTAAAATAATTTTCAATAACATATTCATTAAAAAATCCATTAGTAATATTTAATGTAAAGAAGATAATGTAGTAAATTTTTACAGTGACCCATGAATGGTTACACATTGTCTAGCGGGGTCAATTATATTAGTACCTCAGGCTAAGGGGTCTTGTTCTGGGGGTATATCAGAATTTTGGTGTCAAATTTTGATCTTAAAAAAATTATACACTAATGGTGAGTTAGATGATTATTTTTCATCCTTTTAGCAATGAATCTTCTGGGGGCAGGTCAAGCTGGGGATATCTTGTACGATTTCAAAATTTAGTTCTGATGTTATGAAATCCTGATAAAGATTCATTTATGTACTTTTCTGATTTTACATGATGGTGGTGTGTTTTTTCAATGAAAATCATACATGGCGATGTGATAAGGTTGGTGTTGATTCATCCAGGGTGGTGTCTAGTTCAATTGAATTTTCATCACCTATCTCAGAAAACTATATAGATTCAGAAAACTTGAAACATATAAATATCATTAGAATCAAAATTCAGTAATCATTAAAATTGGAAATTAAAAAATACCCCCCCCCCCATTTTTATGATCATATATAATGGAATAAAAGGTATAAAATTAATGGAATCACATGTATGTTAAAAACAATATATGAATGCTAAATGAGAATAGTGTGCATATATATCAATAAGATATCAAAAAAGAGATGAAATAATATTAAAGAAAAATCAATGTAATTTGTCAAAAATACTGAATAAATAAATTCCATAATTTTCTACCTCTCTCCCTTTTTTTATTATCATCAAGTTGAATAAAATAGAAAATAAAAATAGTAAATACTATAATAATTGAAAAACAAGAAAAAATTTTAAACGTATTATGGAATTGTATGAATAGTTTTCCAAAGGTTGTAATCAAAATGTTATTAAAAACTGTCCCTAAAAATAAAAGGTATAATCCAACATTATTTAAATTCTTGATAGATGTGTTCATTAGGGATTTTCTATTGTGTTTTTCTTTCTTCAGATTTGAGATAGTATGTGAAAGAGGGTCTGAAGGAGCTCTTGGCTAGGTAGTTGGAGCACTAGATGTGATCCATCAATGGCCTTAAGAAGTCATGTCTCTATAATAATTACCATATAGAGTTGTGTCATTGCATCTGTTGGAGGATGAGAGAAGGGTTGAGATTAGGAAATCATTAGTGAAGTTGGATCCCTAGTATATTCTAGTCTTAAAGATTCATGTAGGGTAAGATGAATTATTTCTTCATCCCATATAGCCATACCATGTACATGGATAAATGGTTTCATATGGTTTATGAAATAAATTATTATCTAACAACCACACTCCACAAAACTAAATAAATCATCATTATATTATTTGATTTGATTCTAGACCAGAGTCCTATCCCTCAACAGTCAAACTTACTTCTTAAATTCATGTGTAACAGGTGTCATCCTAAAATTTTTATCCAAAAACATAAAAATGACATTCATGGAATGGTTGTTATAAATTTTGTAGAGATAATATATTATATAATTGGTAATTATGTCTTTATATGACTTAATATCCATGTAATATTTTCTTATAATCAACAAATTGTGATTTTTACTCTACTAAAAGTTCCTAAAAACTTCCAAATGATTGATTGGATCCCCACATGAATGTCCACTAAACTCATAAAAAACTTTCTATCTAACCACGATCAGGATCATATCATAATAAAATATAATAAAAATATAGGTATAAGAATTTGAAAATTAATTCACACCAATTTTATGAATTATATCCAAAGAAGCTATAAAATATGATTTTAAATCTTAAGGAATAAATTTTAATGAATCTAGATTAATACTTGTCCACTTATTTGCAATCTCAATATCGTATATATTTTTCATCATATATGGTTTAATACTCTGATTCATCGACTATAAATGGTATCTTTCATAATTATCTCTCATCTTAGTGAGTAGAGGAGATTCATTATTCAAATCCTTATCAAAATATGAAAGTTATATCTCTTTGAAGACATCCATGTCACCCATGGTTACTATATCTATGTGGATAGTTGGGACTGGAGAAGAAGGTGATGGTTCCCTAAAAGTGGTAATTTTTTTTAATAAAACAGAATAATCTATTTGATAGACCATTAATCCCATAGGATCTCTATATACTCAAAGATCATGTCTACCATCCTTTAGTGGAAACCCAACATCATTTGAGAACATAACTCATTCCACTATCTTATGATCAATCCAACTACCTAAACCATTAACTATAAATGGTTCAACAATGGCCTATAAAACTTGAGTAGATTCAGGAAACTATAATTTCCAAAGTTATTTAAGGTTCCATACTATGTAAAGAAAGAGAAGAATCATCAATAATAGATTATTTTTTCAAACATAACATCATATTTTTGAATAAGAATAGAAACTGATTAAAAGTATAAATTTATATCAATAAAAGTTTCATAAGAAGAAGTTACATCAAATAATTTTCATCAACATCATCTTTCTGACTCAAAATAATTTCTTTAATAATTCTTTCTGCTGCATGATACTCAAGAGCAGCAATCACAGACATCTACATAGCTACAGTAGTGTCTGAAATAGTCTTCTTAGTAGTAAAAGACTAAGAACATGTATATATAACCCCCTCAATAGATACATCCATTTCCTTAAAATATGGGTCCACCTCTCCGAGAATATCAGGTCTAAGTATATACAAAAAGATAAAAAATTAGTTGTAAGGGAAACTCTAGATATCTCCTTATAATTCATCCAACTGAACCATTGATGTCAAAATCATCATCACCATTCTCTCCAACATCACCATTTTTACCATTTCTAGTATCCCCATTTCAACTACCATTACCATTATCATCATTTAATTATTATTCTTCCTCCTTATCATCATAAATTAATCTAATTATAATATGTTCCTCTATTAAAATAACAATTTATTCATCATCATATTTCAAAAAAAAAATATATTTGGCTGAGTCCAATATATTGGATTGGAGATTCAAAAGAAATAGGTAATGATTTGGGAGATTGAATGGGGTCACACACCTCGTCAAATGAAAGACCATTATGCAATTCATCTTATGATCCAACAACCTATTGTTATCCTCATTTTAACACTCAATACCCCATCTATATTTATACCAGGGTCAAATATATCATTTGACCTAGATGGATGATCCAAAGTGTTAAAATATAGATAATTTTTCTCCCATTATCTTCTAGTAGCTTCATCCAAGGGTTCAATCAGATTCTAATTCTTGAAAAAACATCATTAGAAAAACAAAAAAAATGTATTATATTATGGAATCATAATCATTGGAAATTAACACGTTTTAATATTAAAAGACAAAAATAATTGTTGGGTAAATTAGGGAATTAGATCTTAGAGTATGATTAATTTTTTCACACATTTGAATGATTAGTAATCTAAATAAATTATTCTTATATCATCTTATCATAAGATGTAATAGGTAGAAATATTCATAAAGTTAGGAGGAATGGTCAGCCTTCTGGGCAATAACATGGGTTTGATAACCATGAAGAGAAGTTTATAATACCATTCTAACTAAGAATATACTGGCCCTCTGCTCATTTCATCTAAATTTACACTCGTTAAAACACATTATTTAAAGTCGGATATTTTATTTTTGACATTGGTTTTTAACCAACTTTCATAAAGGATAGGTAACTAATATTTTTTAGAGATATGGGTTTGTAAAAAAACATTGAAAATAATTTTTGTTAAGGGTTTTGGTGTCACATTATGAATTATACAGATGCTAAAACGCAATTTTCAGCTTATGTTATCCAAAACCAGATGCCAATTATCAATTCAGTTGTGTTTATCATCTTCTGTTTTATATAATACTTATTCCGAAAAATAAAAAGTGATTGGGTTTACTGCTTCAACATTACATAAAACTATTGTCATAAAAAAGAATTTTTTTAAAAATATCGGTGTGGGTTATTAATATAACCGACACCATAAGTTAAAAAAAATTAGAAAAATAAAAAAAATACACCTAAAAAAAAGCCTTATAAAAACACAGTATAAAACAAATAAATAGTATTTATCATTCAAGAAAATATATAACTAACATGAATTAATATGGTTTATAAAATAATTGACTATGCATTTTTATTATGATGTAGAATAAAGATACACGTACCTGCAATCAATGAGTTCTTCAAAAAGTATTGTGACCATTACAAGTCCCAAGACTCCAGCATTTACAGTTATCGCACATCCCAACCATTCTTTGATACCAAAGGCAATAAATATGAGTCACTGAAAAATTTTCATTTATTCCAATTATTGATCAATTCATCAATAAATCTTATAAAAATGTACACAAAGACATTGTTGTGGCACATGAGATAACTCAATGAATTCTAGTGTCGAATGTTGACTGAATATGCTGCTGTAGGAAATGAGGAATCATTGTTTAAGGCTAAATGGAATGGATTGATCGTAAACAATTATACAGTGGCTGATCAAATAATGTAGTCTGAGAATGAGTTGGCCAATGCATATACCTAGTGTAAGAACTTTATTTCTCATTTGAAATTAGGGATTTGTTTCATTTTATTTTGGTGTTTATATCCCATGATGGTTGAGTGTATGCACATTTTTTTATAATAGATGATTACTAGGATGTTTTTTAGGGGTTTTGTGATTGTAAAAATAAATTTCTTTCATTAAAATTTTATAATAATATGGGATATGTTAAAAATAATCAAGTAAGAAGTAGAAAAAAAAATTTAAAAATTTTTGGTTAGAGGATGAAAACCCAGTTGAATATAATACCTCAACAATCTGGTACCACATTTGGTGATCATATACATTGGAGGGAATGACATTTATTTCATGCTAGTAATTTTTTTTTGTGACCTCAAGGAAATTTGGAATATATTTAAATATATTTGTTTCAAATGTATCCATGATTTTTATGTTATGCACAGCGGTGTGTGTCTATACCCTTGAGAGACATTTTCTGATATGGTAACATGATTTCAAGGGTATCCAATGAGACCATTTTTTATGTTTTATTCCCTTAAAATTCATATATAAATTGTTACCATGCTATAAATTTATCACATGTTTATATATATTTCTCAGATATCTCATGATGACATGTATTATGCTTTCTTTTATGATATTTCTTGTTTGATGTATTACCAAACCCGAGGAATAATTATTTGGTAGTTGGAAAAAGTGGACCATCATGATATGATTATACCATGGTGGTTGACCTGACATGAGACAATGTTTTTGACGTACCTATGATAGTCGGGTGGGTATACATAAAATTTAATTCATTATGGATACCAAGTATGATGCATGAAATTGATTCCATGTGGGTATCAAGTATATGTTCAATTTTTATCATTGTGGTCTAACTCAATAATCAATGACATTAGGACACCATGTAATATGCCTAATGCTCATATGTATTGTTCTTGGTCACTTAAAATGTATTTTTATACTCTTTTCATGGAGTTGTAGCTGGTATGACATGGGTTCATGACAACATGGATAGTAAAAATCCTCTCATCACATGTTTTATGGATTATTTATTGACCATATGCCATGGATAAACAAAAAAAACTGATGTTGAAATTTTAAACTATTGAAAATTCCAAATACTACACTTTAAAAATATAGAAGAATTAAAATTCAAGTACCAAAATCATATGACATACTCATTGATGGTAATTGTTGATGCATTCATTTTATTATTATTAGGTACAAACACCTAATATATCAATTGAGTTCATTTTTAGAACCCATAAGAAATATTATTATAAATTCTAGAATATACATACTTCAAATCCAAATAAGACATAACAAGTAGTTCTCAAAAAATGATTGAATATGGGTCATATCAGATTGGGAAAAATAATCTGAATAATTGAATTCCTATAAAAACATTTAGTAATATGAGATAAAAATAGAATAATATAACAAAAAAAATTAACACAACTAACCTTAACAAATTCAGTAGTTTCCCCAGGTGTGGTTATCCCATATAGGAATCCTTGATTATAATAACCACATTCAACAAGTTCTTTTTGACTATGACACTATAGTTATAAAACATTAAACTGTTAATAATAATTAATATATAATAAAAAATCATATCTAATTATAATATAAAAACTAATTACCTCTACTTCCACATATTAGAATTTATTCAGTGCCTTTATCGACTTCTATTCCTTTTTAATCATTTTCCATGAATTGAATTTTCATATATGTGAACTAATAATAAATTTTGAAACAATGATAATAATTGATAATGATATTATAAAAGAATAATATTGTTCTAATAAGGTGGAAAATCATTTTCAAACATTCCCTAATAAATATAACAACCAATATAAGGTTCATTCACTTGGTCACAATACACCTAACATCCAATTCCCCCTAAAATAAAAAATGTTCACAATTTATGACATTATATGGATCATTAGTTCATTATTATTTTTCTATTCATACATATCATGAAAATGTAGAAACTAGCACATAATCTTCATATGTGATAATATCTCACAAATATATGTAACTCTACCAGGATTTTTTACATATTTCACATCTTGGGAAATGAATTCTGGATCTATACAGCCATAAATGTTTGTACATTGATATTGTAGTAGAAGCGTGTGTAGATAAATAATTTAAAAATATAACATAGTTACTCAATTTAAAAGTATCCTTTATTAAATAAATAAAAATTCAAATGTCAATTTACTTACATGAAAAACAACTACACCAAATTCTGTCTCATCTCATCAAAATAAACTAGATACATGATATATTCTTTGAGTAATATCAATGGTATTTTTCTTCCTCTTATATCATCCATCATCTGAAACTCATATATATAATTCAATGAAGAATATTCCTAGGAAAATCTTTTATATACCATAAGAAATATCTGACCAATATACAATCGATTATTCCATTACATTTTGTTTAATTTGTGAAGCTTCTTTTTATTTCATCTTATCCTATATAAGTTAAACATCAAAAAAATTATAATTAATTTTTAATCATTTTAATTAATTTATTTAAAACACATACTTCATATGAAATATATGGAAGAAAACAAGTTTTCTAATGTAAACAAATGTATCAAACAATCCCCAACCCAGGTGATCTCCTCAGTATGAAATGTTAATAGAGTATTAGGATCTATAATATTGAGTACTTGTACACTAACCTGACCCATCATCATATGCTGGTGATGTACCGAATTTCCCCCAAAAAATAAATGAGTCCTAACACAACAATATGTATATGTGGATCTCTAGCGAACAACTCACAATATACATTTTGGTCTGAGTGAGGTGGTGGGAATCAAAGTAAGAACATGGGGCATAGTAGTATGGGTGAGCAGACTGGGGAGGCTGAAAAATGAAATCGTTATATTAGTGTTTGTAATTTATAAAATATAAAAATTGATGAAAAATAAATAATATATTTGGGAAGGTGGGTTATATGGGACATGGTATGAAAATGGTGTAGGGTAGTCTTGGTGACCACACTGGGAAGGCTGAAAAATGGAAAAGTTATATCAGTGTTTATAATTTATAAAATAATAAAATTAGTGACTAATAAATAATATGCATGGGATGGTGGCTCATTTGGGGAAGGGTAGGCAGTTGGGGAAGAGTTTTCCGGGTGATCAGGTTAGGATATCTAAAAAATAAAAAAGTTATATTAGTGTTAATAATTTATAAAATAGAAAAATTGATGACAAATAAATAATATACATGGAAGGGCTATGAAGATTATGACTGTCTTTCATAGTGTTCTAACAAAGCCTTCTGCATTGCTGCATGAATTTGATCACACATTTATTGTTTTATATCATTTTTATCTTCTTTTAAGGAGTCTATTTCAGGGTCTCTTGACTACTTACTCTTACCAGATACCTTCTGTATACTAACACCCACTTGATATCCTATAACACATACTGGGTGTTCTACCTTTCCCAATGTAGTGGCTAGGATGTCCATCCTACACTATGGGATAATAGATTGATGTGTCTCTAGCTCTTCATGTTCATCATGAAATATAAAATAAAAATTGTATATTGCTGTTTATAATTTATAAAATAGAAAAATTAATAATTAGTAAATAATATTTAGTTACAATTTTATCATCTACATTCATAGCTTCATCTGTATGATACTATTCATTTATCATTCTTATTTCTCATTTTCTTTTTTCATGGTTAGTGGGAGGAGATGGAGGACCAAACTAGACCTTTTCTGAACCACTTCTAGATCAATCTCTCAACACATCAAATTTTTCTTCGTTCATTTTCTACTCCAAATAATAATATCAACCACGTGACAAAGTAAGAGGGTACACATTTCTCAGCATGATCTCAAATGAGATATCTTGTAAAACTTTTATATAAAAAACTACAATGAAATAATAATAATATATAATAATTTTTAGAATATAAAATAAATATTATATTGAATTTTTTTTCATTTTTACTGGGAACAAATCACTTCTACGTATCATCATATATAAATGGATAAGTGAGGCATGGGATTCAAACCATCTCTTTCCAAAAACATATTTTCTGTGAGTTTTGTTTTATAATTTCTTCATATAACTTCAAAAAAAGATAGATGTTTTTTTCCAATTTTAATTTGTTTCTTAAAAATTGAAATTCATCCATAATTGAATAAATTAAATATGTCAATTAAAATGTGTACTATTAAAAAATTGAGATAAGAGAAGTCAATTAAGAAATTTTTTCATCACAGCTTCACAAAACTTTTTCTTCTCCACCATATCCACTGAATTAAAATCACGATATAAAATACTAATATTTCATTGGTTTTGAGTCTTTATATGACTAACAAATTGAACTATATTTTGTGCCAGCTGCATTATCATCATCGTCAAAACATATGTGTACTCTGTCATCATCACGAGAAAGTGATAGTTTTTGTAAACACGTAATACCACATTTAAATACTTGAGAACTTGATTTTTTTTTATTAGTAAAAGGAGAAGTCTATTACACCGACAATCCATTAGTATTCTTGCATAAAAAATTTGTAAATTTATAGTTTTTTCATTAAATAAATATTTTACTGAATATTTATTCATATGTAAATATAGATATACCTCAATAACATTTCGTCTCTATCAATAAGGACCAAGCCTTATTACATACATAATAATGAATTTAGTCAATAAAACACATATTTTTAAATTCATGATCTATTCATGTTTAGAGAATTAGAGAATTAGAAAAATACATTTATAACATTACACATTATTACACAATGGATACAATAAAAACAATTTCTATTTTTTTAAAATATAAAACACTAAAACATATAGAAAGACACCTTTAAAATTATTCAACATTTAACATGGCTTCCTTTCTGGTATTACACATACATTAACTAGTGAGATTCATTTTAAAACATTGGATGAGCACAAAAAATCAATATGGGATGAAAAAAATGAAAGAGTGCATTAGTGCATGAATACTCGTAACGTATGAAAACATTTCCAAAAGACATGCATGTCCCCCATATATTCTTACTTCGTGTAACATGTCCAAAAAAACATGAGAAGTTAAATATAATAATATAGGTATCTTCGGGCATTTCTAAAATAATCTTGTAACCATTCATGGCTACCTTATAACTTGTAACCCTCACAACTACCTTACTTTGTGTAACCATCACAGTTACACATAGGGTAACCATACAATCGACCTTCAACGTACTCATACCAAATACATTGGAGGTAAATATATGTCAAATCCTTCATCATACACAATTACCATGAACCAATCCATAACCATTAAACATGAACAATAGCATAAATACATTACTTTTGAATTTTGTCAAACAGAATTTAAAAGGAGGAATTTTAATGAAAAGCCCCTTATAAATATTATTTAATTGAAGAGATAATTAATATAGTTCATGGATTATGTATATATATTATAAATACACATAATAAAACATTATATAAACTGAAAGTATCACAAAAAAAATTAAATATCACAAAAATAATGAAGTAGAAGGTTAACCCAAAGAATGAAAATCAGGTCAAAAGTTCCCTTATCTCGTGTCTGTCTTAATTAAAACATGTTTAAACATACTGTATAATGGCTAAAATAGTGTTATTAGTATTTAAAAAAATTCTTGCTTATAACATCTTATATTTTCATTTAATTACATCATTTCAATCTTTAATTGTTTTTATTTTTCTCTTTGCACTATTTTTGGGTCAGTTCTTAACATGATTTCCATGATTGGTTCATGGTGGATTTTCTTGTCAATTGGTAGTGAAATTATAGAATTGGAATGGAATTGAATTTACATATTTCTATTAACATAATTTATAAAATTTATCATTTCAATGTTTAATGGTATGATGATTCATAAGTTAAAACATTATTAATGTTCGTTTAGATCATTTTAGTGGTTCTTTGAAAATAAGATCATTATATTGTATTATAAATTAGAAACATGAGTAAAAAAGAATTCCAGAACATGGGTTAGTCATAAAACATATATTATAACCTAGATCAATCAAAAAAATTGTTTCATGTATAGAAGTGAAAGAATTAATGGAAATTGAAATCACATCCACCGCGATGTCGGTAATTCGACACATAACAAACATTGTTTTTATTCCTTAAATATGTGGGAGAGGAGGAGAATAATGATGAGTAATTTTCCATAAACATAAAAACATCCAGAATATAGGTGATTGATGGTGATTTCATTCCTATAGGGAAGGAAATATTAATATTGTATAAGGAAGGAACTCAAAATAAAATAATAAGTGAGAAATCTCTTACAAAAATTCAGCATCCCAAAAGCTATGTGACATGGTTTTAGAAAACATTACGAAGAGAGGGGAAAATGTTAAATCATCCATAAATGAATCATAATACATAACAGATCAATAATATGTAGGAAATAAGAACATGGTATGTAAACGTGAAGGATATACCATATAAAAGATATCATGAATGGAAAAAGAAAGAAATTGAGAATTTTCTTACCATGTAGAGTAACCCTTAGAACATGAAGGTTTGGACCTCAGGGGCTTGAAGAAAAATTGGGAGGACTACTATGAATATAAGGAGGCTAGATATTTGTGGTGGATAATTGTGAATGAATTCAAGGAAGGGATGTGTTGGTATTTATAGGAAAAGTGAGGGATTATTTTAATAATTACCAAGGGACACCTCATGAGTGGTATTTGCAAAACCATGGGCTTGCCTATGGTATTTTCCCATGGTATAGGCTATTGAGACACCATAAATCTTATTTAGCTATAAACATTTTGACCATATTTATAACATCATTATCACATCATTAATGATATCATTAACACACCGAAACTAAAAACAGTATTTTTTACTATTCATTGAAAAATAAACTGTTTCATAAAAATTCCTAAAAATATCCATAACTATTTATAAATATGTAGATTTCAAAAATAAATTCCATTTTATGAAAATAATTTTCTAAATATTTTTATTTTAATATTTAAATAATATCATACTTAATTCAAAAATTATTTATTTAAAAACTATAACTGCTTTTATATCACATTGAAAAATTAATCAAGATGGTATAATCATAAAGTCTTATGAAAATAAAATAATAATACAATTCTCTATTCATTTGGGTCATATCACTATTAATATTACTATTAATAAAGGTATGTAATTATTCACCAAAAAATGTTGGTTCCAATAGACTCCAAATAACATACTGAACACAATTGTAGATGACAGTATCATGAAATTCAGAACATAGATGTAGAAAAGTTATGTTTCAAAGGATAATTAAAAATATCCACATAAAACAAAGCTCCACGTATTTATAATTATTTTTAGAAACACATTTGCTGTTACATTATCCTCATCATCTTTAAATTGTGTCCTCACAAATTTATTTTCATATTAAACAATTAGGGGTATTTTTCCCACATAGAATTTGTAGACTCCCATGTCGCTTATCCAACTTTTTGGTTTCTCCAAAAAACCTTTAACGGGTGGAATAACTTATTCCGAAATACTTGTTCCCTAATATCAAGAATCTAAACATGTTTCTCTTAATAAGAATTGTTCTCTTCCAGATGAACTTCTTTTAGTTTCAAGACATGTGATGAATCTAGCACATAATTTCTCAACATCAAAACATGAAAAACATTGTGTAACTGAAACAAACACGGAGGCAATGCTACATGGTATGAAACTATTAAAACATTATCCAAGATTTCAAAAGGGTCAACGAACTGTGGATTTAGCTTCCCTTTATTATAGAAACACATTAATCTTTTCCAAGGAGAGATTTTATGGAAAACATAGTCACCTACCTCGAACGAGAAGTCTTTATTTATGTTATATGCATAACTTTTCTGCCTGCTCTGATCTCTCCTATTGTGTTGTTGGATCGTAGCCACTTTCTCATCAACTTCTTCTACTAATTCTGGCCCCATAAATATTCATTCACTAACTTCATCCCAAAATGCTGGAGTCTGACACTGCTTCCCAAAAAAAACCTCAAAATGTGCCATATGAATACTGGAATGAAAAATTTTATAATTAGAAATCACTACTAAAGATATATGTTGATCCCAACTTCCCTGATATTCCATTGAACAAGCTCGAAGCATATCCCCCAATGTTTGAATCATTCGTTATGACTGTCCATCTGGTTGAGGATGAAAAGTTGTACTGATATTTAACTCGGTTCCCAACGACTTCTGAAGTCCCTTCCAAAAGATAGAAGTGAACATGGGATATCAGTGAGATACAATGGAAAGAGGAACTCCATGTAACCTAACAATCTCATTGAGGTATAATCAATAAATCTAATCCAAATTTATTGTATACAGAATAGAAAGATAATGTGCATACTTTGTTAGCTAATAAGCATTAACCTAAATTGCATTATTACCTAGAAAAGTTTTTGGAAGTACCACCACAATGTAAATGGATAAATTCTCCCAATTCCACTATGGCACTGGAAAAGGCTAAATCATCCCCTTCGGCAACTATCACTCTACGTTAACATGTTGACACATCAAAAATTTCATGGTAAAATCAGTGATATCTCTTTTTATTCTATCCCACCAATAAAACATCTGAAGGTCTCTATACATCTTAGTACTTCCAGGATGAATAGAAAATGTAAAACAATGAGCTTCACAAAACAAATCACTCTTCAACTAAGAATAACCAGGAACACACAACCGTTTTCCAAATCATAAAATCTAATCTTTGTCATGTTTAAATTCTGGAAACATAAAAATTCTAACAAATTCTATTTTTTATGTAACTCAAGGTCTTCTTTCTGTGCTATCTTAATTCCGTCTGACAAAAAAGAATGCATTTAATCCTGAAACAAAATAGATGCATTCCCTTCACCAATAACTTCTAATCCAAAATTCATCAAATCATTAATCAAGGGATCATGTTCCAACCATAACATGGTTAATGATGCATGATTTTTCCTTCTAAAGGAATCCACTACATTGGTTTCTTTTCTAGGATGGCAATTGATCATGCAGTCATAATCCTATATTAGTTCTATCCATCTTCTTTGCCACATGTTTAATCCCTTCTGAGTTAATATATATATCAATCTTTTTTGGTCAGTATATATTTAAAATTTGGCTTCGTATAAATGATCCCTCCAAATTTTCAATGAAAAAACCACAACATCCAATTCCAAATCATATGGGGGATAATTTATCTCATGTGGTTTATGTTTCCTCGATGCATATGAAATTACCTGATCATTCTGCATCAAAACACAACCACATCCCTTCAAAGAATCATCACTGTAGATAACTAACACATCATTTCATAAATTTAAGGCCAAAACTGGATCATTCACCAATCCCATCTTCAATTCCTGAAAACAAACATCACATTCCTCTATCTAAAAAAATTTAACCCCTTTCTATGTTAACATAGTTATCAGGCTAGATAACTGTGAAATGTTCTTAACAAATAGTCGGTAATAACCTCCTATGCCCAGAAAAATATGAATCTCTATATCATTTGTTGGTCTTGGCAGGTCATCAACTAATTTTTTTAGAAGGATCAACTATTATAACATCTTTATTTACAATGTAAAAAAGAAAAAAAAAATATGTTGCAACTAAAAATCACACATGCAGAATTTTCTATATATTTTGTTATCAATTACGGTTTGCAAAACAACCCTTAGATGTATCTCATGCTACTATTTATTTTTAGAAAATACTATAATTTCATCAATAAATACAACCACAGACATATCCATGAACTCATGAAATACACTATTCATAAGATTCATGAATACAACATGTGGATTAGTTAATCCAAAATGCATAACAACAAATTCATAATTCCCATATTTAGTACGAAAGGATTTTTTTGGGATTTCATCCCCCTTCACCTTCAACTGATGGTATCTGGATCTCAATTCAATCTTGGAAAAGTACTGAGCTCCCTGGAACTGATCAAACAAGTCAACAATATAAGGAAAACGATACATTCTTTTAATAGTGATCTTATTCAAATCTCTATAATCAATAAAATGTCCCATGGAAACATTTATTTAACAAACCAAACAGGAGATTCACATGCTAAAGTGCTAGGATGAATGCTACCTTTTTCATGATAATCATGAAACTGATTTTTCAATTCAAGAAGTTGTATTAGAGTAATAACATATGGGGGTTTTGAAATTGGATTTTCATTATGAACTAATTTAATTGTAAATTTGACATCTCGATCAGGTATAATACTAGGCAACTCATCAGAAAAACATCAATGTATTCATTTACCACTAGCACATCATTAATTTAAATAGTTCCCTTGTTTTCAACAATATGGGGAAGATAACATTCATTTCCAACTTTTAGTAGTTTCTCAGCTTCCTGATATGTTATCAATATTATGGATTTATTCTTGTAGAAAAACTGAAAGTCATTTTGAAAAACAACTTGTATAGCTCTACAGTCTATCTTAGCGTGATAATCAGAAATCCAGTCCATCCCCTGAATAACATCAAACTCAAATAAGGGTAAAATAAAAAGGTTTTCATGTAATGTATTTTCACAAAACATTATAGAAGTATTCTTTTAATTCATCTTGGATATAATATTTCCCCCTGGTGTTTTAACAACATGTTTGGGTCTCATATTTTGAGGTAATATTTACAATTTACTAAAAAAATTCTCATAGATGAAGGAATGTGTAGACCCTATATCAAAAAAACTGTAGGAAAATATGAGTGAACAAACACAGTACTTGATACAACTTCATTGGTTGTCCTGGTATCTGCTGAGATTGTTGAAAATTATCTCACTACACCATTCTTCTTGTAGTCTGGCTTCTTTGCATCATTTAGATCTCTCTTTGGGCAGACATTTTCATAATAACCCTTTTCAACACATTTAAAACAATCTTTATTCTACATATTAGGATTAGTCTTTGGATTATTTTTGTTACAATATCGGGCCATATGTCCAAACATACCACATTTAAAACACTTCTCATTTTTTCTATGACATTCCCCAGGGTATTTCTATCCAGACTTTTTACAAACATAAAATTAGATTTTTATACCATCAGATTTCGTTGGTTGATTCTTACCCATTGCTTTCCAAATGGAACTCTTCTTCTCTTTGTTTCCAAAATGCACATGATCGTCAAAAAACATCATATCTGCACTCTCATCACATCGGACATGATTTTCATAACTTTTGAATTCATGGGAGGACCACACCCTATGATACCTTGTATTCAATCCGGAGTAAAAGCGATTGATTTTTTCATCAATATCCTGAATAAGATTTGGAGCATACCTCCCCAGTCAGGTGATGTTTTCTCCATATATATCCACGGAGTCTTCCTCATTTTTCAATTCAAGTAATTGCTTCTCCATTCTATGTCACACCACCTTCGGAAAATATTTTTCATGGAAAAGAATTTTAAATTCATCCCACTCTAAGGAATCAAAAAACTTTCTACCCCAGATATTCCTTTCCATTGACCACCACTGGTCATTTCAACCTTCAATAAAATAAATGGAAGGACGTACCTTTTAATTTTTAGAACATCACATGGCATCAAATATCTTTTCAAGGGCTTTGATTCATATTTCAGCAGCTACTAGGTCAGAAGATCCATTGAATGCAGGAGTTTGTTGTCTCATAAAATGTTCTAATAGTAACATGTTATGATGTGGTCCATCTATGGTTATCTTGAATGGATTCCACCACCATTTGTTTCATGAGTTAGCTGAGCCATTACTGTCACAAACTGCTCATTTCCAATCCCTACCATTTTGGGATGTAGTTCTGGAAAGATGTCATTCTATTGGTACCTCTCCTCTTCAGCATCCTTGTTCTTTCTATGGACAATAATTCTGAACAATCATGTCATAAATGAAGAAACATGGTAATATATAAATGATAAAACATTTCAAATTAATAATAGAGTTAAAATCATTAATGATGTTCTATTAACATTACCCTAACCCCTAATGTTATCTAAACCATCCTCTGTTACCAACTAAAAGGACACGACCTTATTACATACATAATCATGAATTAAGTAAAGAAAACTCTTACTTTTACATTGAATATTTTTTTATGTTTATAGATTTAGTGAATTATTAAAATACATTCATAAAATTAAATATTACTAAAGAGTGGTTACCATAAAAATTGATTCCATTTTCTTTAAAACATAAAACATTAAAACTTAAAAAGAGACTCCTTGAAAATTCTTCAACATTTAAAATGGATTCCATCCCTATCTTACACATCCATTAACCTGTGAAAAGAATTTTAAAACATGGTATAGGCACAAAATCATAGTAAGGGATAAGAAAAAGTAAATATCACATTATTCAATGAATACTCATAACGTTTGAAAACATTTTCAAAAGACATGCTTTTCACCCATATATACGTACTTCATGTAACATGAGATTACAAAAAATCCAAAAATCATGAGAAAATTATTATAATCATAGTGGTATATTGGGGCATTACATACATAATTTTGTAACCATTCATGGCTACATCATAATATGTAACCCTCACGACAACCTTACATTGTGTAACCATCGCAGTTACACTTGGAGTAACCATTCGGATGACCACTAACATACTCATACCCAATGCATTGGATGGAAATATATGTCCCAACCAACATCATAAAAAATTCCCAAGAACCTTCCCCTAACATTTCAACATGAATAATAACATAATTATATTACTTTTTAATTTTGTCAAATAGAATTTGAAAAGAGGGATTTTAATAAAAATCCTCTTTTAAATATTATTCAATTAAAGAGAAACATAATAGAGTGGATGGAGTATGTATATATACTGTAAATACATATAATAAGACATAATATAAACATAATACATCACACAAAAAATTTAAATATAACATAAATAATGAAGTAAATGGTTAACCCAAAGAATGGAAATCAGCTTAAGAATCCCCTAACATCAGGTCTGTTTTACTTCCAACTTACTTAATCTTCCTGTATAATGGCTAAAAGAGTGTTATTAGTATTTTAATGAAATATTTTCATGTTTATAAAATCATATATTGTAAAGTATCAAAAATTTCAAGGGAATTTTTTTAATTTTATTTGGGATATTATGAGTATTAAGTTTTTGACGGCACCAGATTCCGAGGCCCGTTGTTCCATGAATCAATTTCTGATGTTTCTCTTAGGTACATTCAGTGAACGAACGAACGGGTTTTCATATCTTTTGAACCGGTGATCGAAATCGAAATCTGAGTGCACCATTGGAATCACAGCACCGGTAATTTCTTAGGAACACCTTTTCTGGAGATGAATTTGCTCCGGTGAGGTTATTAAACAAATGGTTTAACTAAAGAATGAAATAAAAATGTGTGCCACAATTTTTATTTTCTATTATAAGTAGTTTATAACCTATGCATGAAGGTTGGAGTGGGACCCACTACATCCTTAATCCACTACGTAGAATATTAGTGAAGTGGGGCCCACATGATCCCCACCCCTTCAAAACCATTAAAACCTCCCTCATGCATTTAATTGTGTATCACACCCCCCTTTTAATGACATGTCAACTCTCCCAATTTAATGGAATGTTAAAGGCTTTTCAATTAATTTAATTAATTGAATGTGATATTTTTAAAATTTCAAAATTAATGTTGTCATGCATGTGTGTTAATAAAATAAGACATTGCCTTATTTTATTGGGGTTGATTCATTGTGCGGAAACAAGGAGAGGACTCTTGCGCTCTGAGGAACATCTTCTTCCTCGTCAAAGAACGTGAAGATCATCGAGTCCTCGACGAATAACTCCATCACCGCAAGGAATTCTCTGTGCCATCTACTCTCCTCTCCGCATCCGGTAAGAGACGCCTTCTTCGGAGAACGACGACATTCAACATCCTTCCTTGGGAGAACATCGACGACGTATACGGCACCATCTTTCGCAACACCGTCTTCCGCAACACCGTCTTCTGCGATGCATTATTCCGCGACGCCGTCTTTCGCGACATCCTTTTTCCATGATGAGCCTCATTTGATGACTTCATCGAAGTAGGGGTTACAGTACAAATTTAATGGATTAATTTTTTTCTTGCTTTCTTGAAGTTATTTTATTCTGGGCTGCCTGTTATCATTATAATGGGAGGAGGTTAGACCGCATGAACATGGATGATCATCCTACCCCTTTGATGTTGTACTTGTTGGGGCACAAACAAACGCAGCATGGTGTAACAGAACCGCGCAGAAACAATGAGGAACGTGGCGACGAAGCGTGGTGTCGTCGTGCCGCGCCGTTGAGGCCGAAAGAATCTTCAGCTGAAGTCGGGCCACGGTGAAGGGTCGCGGCACCATCATGCCACGTCGGTGAACCTCAAGGAGTCCGTAGCCGGAGCTGGGCTGCAGCAGAGGGGCATGGCACCATTGCACCCCTCCGTCGTGGCCAACGAACCAAGGCCGCGGCCTTTGGCCACGACGGAGCAAGGGATGGCGGTCGGAGCCGCAGGCTGCCGGTAATCTGGAGGGCGGGACCAACCGGTCCCACGTGATGAGCTGGCCGGCCATTACGGTCTGCCAGATCTGGAAAAACTGGGGGTTTGACCCCCAGTCAGCACAGTTGGGCGGACCACCCCACCCCCCCCCCCCCCCCCCCCGCGGGTCCGTCGTTTTGCCAAAGAGGGTGGCGGTCTCCCCCCCCCCCTTCCGCGCTCGCGCGGCGCGCAACGCCCGTCCCAGCCAGGACGGGCCGTGCTAGCCGGGTCGGGCCGCGCCCTGATGATCTGGACTCGGACCCGCTTCTGCTCGACCTGGTTCGGGCTGCGCAGGGGGTCTCGGGCTGGGTCGCTGCGGGCCCAATTCCCCCTAAAACTGGACAAGTTCATTTAAATTCCTATAACATGGGCTATAGACCTCTGATAGACGCCCTGTCAGTTGTGATGTGATCCTTGGATTGAGACAGTCATTTCAGTATATTACACTCAAGTTTTCGACAAACATTGGGTATGTCCGGATTGGTTCGAACAGGAAACTAACTGGGCCCTCGAAGCAGAAACGCATATAATATGAGCTCCGGACGTCTGATTGATGTGCTGTCGACTTTCATGGATTCCTATTAGTGAGACTATTATTTTTGTCTTACTCCACGAGAGCATTGGACATATTTGGAGTACGGTCTGGGTGGTTTTGACTTAAAAACCAACTAGGTCCTTAGAATGAAATGACTATTAACTCTTAGGTCGGGCGTCTGATTGATGCGACTATTGTCACGTTGAGTTACTATCGACGAGGTGGAACATTGAGATACTTAAACTCCAGACTATGTGTCAGTTGATGTATCGACCCCTTGGCTTGTGGAGCGGACCCTCTGGAAAATGATCTTGATGTGTGCGGGAACCCTAGAGCTGGTTGCGACTGCGATGACAACCGTTCTGGAATCCTCTGTGGGTTCGACAATGAAGACTTTCGTACTAGAATCTTCCATGGGATCGACGATAATGACAACCGTACTGGAATCATCCGTGGGTTTGACGGTGAAGACTTTCATACTGGAATCTTCCATGGGATCCACAATGGTGACAACCGTACTAGAATCCTCCGTGGGTTCGACACTAAATACTTTCGTACTGGAATATTCTGTGGGATCGACGACAACAACAACCATACTAGAATCCTCCATGGGTTCGGCGGTGATGACTACTGTACCTATATCCTATGTGCATCCGACAGTATTGACCTCTATTGTAGTACCCTATGTGGGTCCGACAGTGCAGTTGGACTAGTATCCTACGTGGATCTGACAACTTAGCTGGTCTAGTATCCTACATGGGTCCTAGATAGATGAATCAATAACTACATATGACCATCTCCTTTTTCTTTAGAAATTATGTATACATGTGTGAGATGATTCCTGACTTTCTATCATTATCTTCGATATGATTGACTTACTTTATTATGTGGATTGGTTTGTGTTTTCCTATGTGGATTGATTTGTGCTTTCCTGTGTGGATTGGGTTGTACTATCCTGTGTGGACATGATCGAACTAGGGATCGGATGTTGCAGTCGAACTGGAATTGATGACTTAGGTATATATATGGGCATATACCTAAGTAGAGATGGTTGTTACTTCGTGATTGTATCTTTCCGTTGTGGATTATCCTTTGTGGATTCTTGGAGACATTCAGAGGTCTCGGGGTCCCTACTAAGTAGCATATACTCACCCCAGAAAGGGTTATGCTCGAACTACATTGTGTTGGATCCAAATGAACGACAATGATGATCGTGGCTGAGGCTCGTAGAGCACATCGGTACTTGGAGGCGAACCACTAGGCGGGACGTAC
Organism: Viscum album; assembly: GCA_963277665.1. Taxonomy (NCBI): domain Eukaryota; kingdom Viridiplantae; phylum Streptophyta; class Magnoliopsida; order Santalales; family Viscaceae; genus Viscum; species Viscum album. The sequence goes on from OY728146.1 coordinate 555,906,277, forward strand.
ACAGAGCAGACGGTTGGACCTGAGGAGCTGAGGAGGAGACTATCTATACCCACCCTTCAGGTGGGATTTCTAGTGGATATCTCGACGCTGCTTCATTACTATTCAGTTTATGTACTTTATTTCTAGTTCTACTTTACATTCAATTTGGGTTTTTATTCTATCCCACTAACTATCCGCACTTACTATTGTACTCAGTTTACTTGGTTTTTACTTCTTCTTGCTTACTCTGTGGTGTTTGTTTACATTATAAATACAATGTCTTCCCCTTTTGACGGATTTATGCCATTGTGCTAGTTACCATCCCCTGGTCTATGCGAGGCGGGCATGGGTTAGTCACGGAACAGGACCTGAGGATGGGTCGTGACAAATTGGTATCAGAGGAGTTTGGTTCTACCACAAAACTCAGGACACTGATATTTCTTCTATCTGAAGCAATAGTGTTATGGGTATTGAGCGTGGTTATCAGTCCAGGGAGTCCAGTGTTGGTGCGGTGGCCGACGTATCCATACACCAGGACCCTGAATTCTGATTTCCAACTAAGTGCATGAAAACATTTATTTCATGTGTGTTTCAAAAGTTTTTTTTGTGATTAGATTGTGTCAGCTCAGCAGGTATACTGTATTGACCATAGCGCACCTGCCTCTTTTCAGGATGGCCCCATGACGGCAGCCAGCTAGGGTTTGGAGCTATGTGTGAGGTGACAGCCCACCGAGTGACGAGGCCTTGGTACAAAGACCTTTTTCAGCATAGGCACCAGCGGTACCTCTACCTGCCGAGCCACCGATTCCACCAGCCTCATCCACTGAGAGTGCATGTTGCCTTAGTGCACTGCACGAGTTCCAACGTCAGATACCACCCAGTTTCCATGGGGAGACGAACCCTCAGGCAGCCGAGGATTGGATGGAGGCTGTAGTTCGAGTTTTCAGGTTAGTAGGGATACCAGCTGACCTCATGGTGATCCTTGCAGCGAGCCTCCTGCAGGCGGCAGAAGTCATATGGTTGAGTTTGATGCTCCTGGTGCACGACAAGTCATCTCTCCTCTGGACGGACTTTGAGAGCCTCTTCTACTAAAATTTCATCCCATCCACCCTCTGTGTGGTGTGCATTTAGGAGCTACTACAGCTGTGGCTGGGCAACATGATCGTGGCCCTGTACTCTGCGAGGTTTACTAATCTCTTGTACTACTCCACAGACATGGTACGGTACCTATTCTTCCGGGGCCCGACCTTCGATCAGGGACTGAGGCATGAGATTCGGGCTTCGATGATCTCCCTCAACATTCCAACGCAGGCAGGGGTGTTGGAGAGATCCCTTCTAGTGGATAGTGTTCTCACCGAGCCACCATCAGCAGCGAGACCAACCACAGGACAACACGGAGCGGAGTCATCCATAGTAGGAACTAGACAGATGACACAAAGGTCCAAATGGGCTAGACCTTCAGACGATAAATCTCAGGATGCAGATTTGGTTTTGAGGTTCACATAAAGGAGAGATAGCTACACGAGGAGCAGGTTGTGCTACACATGCGGTGGGAAGGGTCACATGGCTCGAGACTGCCCGACTCATCCTGCTGAAGAGCAGCAAGCAGTAGAGGGACATCCCATGCTGAGGTTCGACCATGGCTGTCCATAGGGAGCAGGCAGACGAGGAAGAGGATCTGGCCGAGCAGCGGGTGGTGGGCGACGCTTTGAGACCCCACCACCACCACCACAAGGAAGACCACCCTGACTGCAGGGAACATGTGGACATGGGAGAGCTCAAATACAGGTAGCTGAGGCTTACGACCATGAAGCTACGGGAGAATATGGAAAGGAGCGGGACTAGATCAAGACATGGGGACGTTTTTTCATGTTTCTTCTAGATTTTTTGATGTTATGTGTCTTTGTACCTTGAGTTGTAGTAATAAAAGACACTTGTTCTTTTTATTTTTTGTTCCCTGTCCTATTTATGTAGTTGATTCTAAGAGGTTCTAGTTTAAAACTGTTTACTTGACCATCACTTTTGAGATACCTACTGGAGGAGACCCAGTGACCAAACATTGATGCCGAAAGTGTGACTCAACCCTTGGAGGCTAGAGTAATGGTTGGATATCTTGGTAGTAGCGTCGAGGCCTTACGACGTCATCCATGGTATGTATTAGTATCATCCATGTCCGGATTGACTGTATTGGGCAAAGAACGTGGTTCATCCTGGGGATGAGACTGGATTTTTCTTATTGGCAAAGAAGAAATCATAGAAACTCTTGTAGGACCAGATAAGGTCCAAGTCATCCAGGAGTGGATGAGGACAGCTCAGAGCTGACAAAAGTCTTATGCTGATAGGAGGTGGAGACCACTAGAGTTTGAGGATGGATACCACGTTTTCCTACGGGTCTCACCTTGAGGTGGATTATGGAGTTTTGGCCAGGGCGGCAAGTTATCCCCACACATCATCAGACCCTTCTAGGTCCTCAAAAGGGTAGGCGAGGGTGTTTACCACTTGACCCATCCACATCAGTTGCACTAGGTGCATGATGACTTCCATGTATCTCAATTGAGGAGATATATGCTGGACCCGATGCATATCATCGACCATGGGGAACTGGACATTGACGATGGGTGACTTTTGCGGAGGTCTCGGTGGAGATCGAGGATAGATAGGAGCAGGTCATACATGGGCGGTCGATTCCTCTAGTTCGCATCATATGGAAGCACATGAACCTCTATGAGAGCACTTGGGAGCGGGAGGCTCAGATGCATGCTCAGTACCCTAAATTGTTTCCCTAGTTTTGATGTACCTTTACAGGTACGTAAAGTTCTGAGGTGGGAGTAATTTAAAGACCCATAAATATCAAGGGATTTTTTTAATTTTCTTTGGGATTTTACGAGTACGCAGTTTCTGACATTACCTGATTCCGAGGCCCGGTGTGCCCAGAATCAATTTCCAATGTTTAGCTCGGGTATGTTCAGTGAACGAACGAGCGAGTTTTCCTATATTTTTAACAGGTTCTCGGAATCGAAATCCAAGGGCACTGATGGAATCGCAGCGATGGTAATTGCTTAGGAAAAACTTTTTTGGAGTTGTGTTTTCTCGGGTGAGGTTATTAAATAAATGGGTTAACTAAATAATGAAATAAAAATTTGTGCCATAATTTTTATTTTCTATTCTAAGTAGTTTATAACCTATGCATGGAGGTAGGAGTGGGACCCACTACATCCTAACTCCACTAGGTAGGATATTTTTTGAGTGGAACCCACACAAGCCCCACCCCATCAAAACCTTTAAAACCCCCCTCGTGCATTTAATTGTGTAACACACGCCCCCTTTTAATGACAGGTCAACTCTCCCAATTTAATGGACTATTAGAGGCTCTTCAATTAATTTAATTATATGAATGTGATCTTTTTAAAATTTCAAATTTAATGTTGGCATTGGTGTGTCTTAGTAATATAAGACAATGTCTTATTTTATTGGGGGTTGATTCGTTGTGAAGAAACAAGGAGAGGACTCTTACGCTTTAAGAACATCTTCTTCCTCGTTGAAGAACACGAAGAACGCTGAGTCTATGATGAAGAACTCCATCACTGTAAGGGAATCGTCGTGTCGTCTCCTCTCCTCTCCACTTCCAGTAAAAAAAGCCTTCTTCAGAGAACAACGATATGTTGCATCCTTCTTCAGGCAAACATAGACGACGTATACGACATCGTCTTTCGCGACGCCATCTTCTGCAACACCAACTTCCGCGATGTCCTTTTTATGTGACGAACCTCTTCCGATGACTTCATCGAGGTAGGAGATTGAGTTCAAATTTCATGGATTAAATTTGTGCTTACTTTGTCAAAGTTATATTATTCTGGGCCACCTGTTATCGTTATAACGGAAGGAGGTCGGATAGCACGATCACGTCCGATCTTCCTCCCCCTTTGATGTTGTACTTGTTGCGGCACAAACAAAGGCAGCGCGGTGCAATGACACCGCACGGTAACAAAGAGGAACATAGCGAAGAAGAGAGACATCATCGTGCTATGCCATTGAGGACGAATGAATCCATGGCCAGAGTCGGGCCACGACGAAGGGGCGTGGTGTTGTCGTGCTACGCCGGTGAACCTCGAGGAGGTCGCAGTCAGAGTGGGGCCATGGCGGAGGGGCATTGCGCCATCGCGACACGCCGGTCGGACCAAAGCTGTGGCCTTTGGCCGCGGTGGAGCAAGTGAGGGCGTTTGGAGCCGCCTGCCGCCATTTCTCTGGAGGGCGGGACTAACTGGTCCCGCATGATGAGCTGGTCGGACGTTATGGCCGGCTAGATCCGTAAAGACTGGGGGTTTGACCCCCGGTCAGAGCAGCTGGGCTGACCCCACCCCCCCACCCCCCCCCCCCCCCCCCGCGGGTCCACCGTTTCATCGAAGGGTGTGGCGGTTCCACCCCCCCCCCCCTTTTGCACTCACGCATCACACGACACCCATGCCGGGCCGGGCCGCACCTTGATGGGCCGGACCCAGACCCGGGTCGGGTCGACCCGGTTCGGGCTGACCCAGGGGGTCTCGGGTTGGGTCTGTCCGGGCCCAAAACCCCCTAAAACCGGATAGGTTTGTTTAAATGCCCATAACATGGGATACAGACCTCCGATCGATGCAAAGACAGATAAGATGTGATCCTTGGATCAAGGTGGTTTTTTCCGTATATTACACTCATGTTTTCGGAGAACTATGGGTATGGCCGGGTTGGTTTGAACACGAAACCTACCGGGCCCTCGGAGCAGAAACACTTATAACATGAGCTCCAGACGTCCGATTGATGTGTCGTTGACTTTGATGGATTCCTCTTAGAGAGATGGTTCTTTTGGCATACTCCGCTCTAGGTTTGGATGTCGTTGGAGTACGGTCGGGTTGGTTTTGACTTAAAAACCAATTGGGCCCCTAAATTGAAAAAGGCATTAACTCTCAGACTAGGCGTCTGATTGACACGCCGTCTGTCACGTTGAGTTCCTATAAATGAGGCGGAACATTGGGATACATTAACTCCATACTATGTGTCAGTTGATATATCGAACCATTGGCTCGTGGAGTGGAACTTCTGGAAAATGAGCATGTTGTGTGCAGGAACTCTAGAGCTGGCTGCGACTAAAATGAAAACCGTACTAGAATTCTCCGTGGGTTCAATGGTTATGACTATCATACTAGAATCCTCTGTGGGTTCGATGATGACGAAAACTATACTTGAATCCTCTGTGGGTTAGACGGTGAAGACTTTCGTACTGGAATCCTCTGTGGGTTCGACGATGATGACAACCGTACTAGAATCCTCTCTCTGTTTGACAGTAAAGAATATCGTACTGGAATCCTCCGTGGGTTAGACGATAACGACAACCATACTGGAAGCCTTCATGGGTTCAACAGTGATGACTATTGTACTTGTATCATACATGGGTCTAACAGTATTGACCTCTGTTGTAGTATCCTACGTGGATCCGACAGAGTAGCTGTACTAGTATCCTACGAGGGTCTGACAACTTAGATGGTCTATTATCCTACATGGGTCCCAGCTAGATGAATCAGTAACTACATCTGACCATCTCCTTTTTCTTTACATATTATGTATACCTGTTTGAGCTGAGTATTGACTTTCCATCATTATCTTCGATATGATTTACTTGCATTCTTATGTTTTTTGGGTTGTGTTTTCCTATGTGGATTGGGTTGAGCTTTCCTGTGTGGATTGGGTTGTAGTATCCTGTGTGGACGTGATCGAACATGGGCTCGGATGTTGGAGCCAAACTGGAATTGATGACTTAGGTATATGTATGGTAATATACCTAAGTAGAGTTGGTTGTTACTTCGGGATTGTATCTTTCCTTTGGGGATTATCCATTGTGGATTTTGGGAGACCTTTGGGGGTCTTGGGGTCCCTATTGAGTAGCGTATACTCACCCCTACACAGGCTATGCCTGCACTACGTTGTGTTGGATGAAAAATACTGACAACGCTGATGGTGGCTGAGGCTCATGGAGCAAGTCAGTACCAGGAGGTGGACCATTAGGCGAGACGTATGCGGAGCTGACGGCTGGACCCAAGGATCTCAGGAGGAGGCTATCTATACCCACCCTTTAGGTGGGATTTCCAGTGGACGGATCGACGCTGCTTTTTTACATTTCAGTTGTTGTACTTTCTTTCCAGTTGTCCATTACATTCATTTTGGGTTTGTATTCTAGCCCACTTTCTATCTGCACTTACTGTTGTGCTCAGTTTACTTGTTTACTTCTTCATTCTTAGTTTGTGGTGTTTGTTTACTTTATAAAGGCAATGCCTTCCCCATTTTTCGGATTTACACCTTGGTGCTAGTCGCCAGCCCCAGACCTATGGGAGGCAGGATTGGGGTAGTCATGGAACGGGTCCTAAGGAAAAGTTGTGCCATATATTATCATTTAATAACATCATTTATACCATTAATTTTTAGTATTTTTCTCCATGCACTGTTTTTGGGTGAGTTCATAACTTGATTTCCATGATTGGTTCATGGTGGATGTTATTGTAGATTAGAAGTGAAATTAAAGAATTGGAATGGAAATGTATTTCCATATTTCCAGTACCATAATTTATAAAATTTATCATTTTGATGTTTAATATGAGGATTATTCATATGTTAAAACATTAATGAAGTTAATTTAGATCAGTTTGCTGGTTCATTGATAATAACAACCTTATTTTGTCTTATAAATTAGAACCATGAGTAAAAAGAATTCCAGAACCATTTTTGAGTCCTAAGACATATATAATAACCTGGTTCAAGAATATAAATTATTTCATGACTATAATTGAAATAATTAATGGAAATTAAAATCACATCGTCTGCGATGTCGGTAATTCGACACATAACAGACAATGTTTTTAATACTTAAATAAGTGGGAGAGAAGAATAATAATGATGTGTTATATTCCATAATCATGATAAAATCCAGAATATACATGATTTATGGAGATTTCAAGCCTCTTAGGTAAGGAGATATGAAGAATCAATAAGGAAGGAACTCAAAATAAAAGAATAATTGAGAAATCTCTTTAAAAAATGCGGAAACCCAACGACTATGTGACAAGGTTTTAGAAAACATTAATAATATAGGGGACATGAGTCACCCAACCCAAAATGTATAATGATACATAATAGATCAATAATAAGTATGAAATATTAATATGGTATTTAAACATGAAAGATATAACACATAAAAAGGAACATGAAGGGAAAAAGAATGAAATTGAGAATTTTCTTACCTTGTAGAGTAACACATAGAACATAAAGGTTGGAATCTTGGGGGATTGAGGAAACCTTGATAAGACTACTATTAAGGTACAGAGGCCAGATCATTTTTAGGATAATTAGAAATGAATTCAATGAAGGGAAGAGTTGGTATTTATAGAAAAAGTGAGGGATAATTTTAATAATTTTCAAGGGACACCTCATTAGTGGAATTTTCAAAACCATGGGATTTCACATAGTATTTTCCAATGGAATAATCCACTTGGGACACCACACATATTATTTAACTATAAACAAGTCAACCATATTTATAACATCATTATTACATCCTTAAAGATTTCATTAACACACCAAAACTACAAACTGTATTTTTAACGATTCACTGAAAAATCAATTGTTTCATAAAAATTCCAAAAATTAACCGTAACTATTTATCAACGTGTAGATGTCAAAAATGAAGTCCATTTTTAGAAAATATTTTTCTAAATATTTTTAATTTATTTTTTATATAAAATCATACATAATTCAAATATTATTTATTTAAAAACTATAACTCTTAAATTTCACATTGAAAAATAAATCAAGATGTAGTTATCTTTAAGACTTAATAAAATAAAATAATAATACAATTTACTATTCATTTGGGTCATATCACAATCCATAGTACTGTTCATAAGGGTATGTTAATATTCACCAAAAAAAAAGTTGGTTCTAATAGACTCCAAATAACATAATAAACACAATTGTAAATGACAGTTTCATGTAAGTCAGAACATAGAAGTATAAAATTTATGTTTTAAATGATAATTAGAAATATCTAATAAAATAATGTTCCATGCATTTCAATTTATTTATAGAAAAAATTGGGGTGTTACACTATCTGTATCAAAAATTTATACTATAAAGTGTATTGAAATTATACATACGAGAATATCATTAGAAAACATAATATTTAGTTAAAAGGAAGACATAAATTAGTATTTAAAAAATGAGGCATTTTTTTAAGATTGATAAAAAGAAAAAAAATATAAATATTTACCAGAAAAATCAAGAGACTAATTTAGTGTTTTCCACATGCCTTCATACTGCTCATTAAATAATGCATTCACTATAAATGTCTTATACTCATTGCAATAATCTAAACATTGCATAATAGATGAATATGTATTATATAAATCCCATACATTATCGGCATCATCCTCATCAACCAAATGGTATCTTATTCCTTGCAAAACAATTGACCACTATTCATATGATGGATTTGTAAAATTAAATACTTTCATTGCTTGGGTCACCCTAATAAATGGTTACTCAGTATAATCAAATCATTTCATATCAACTAGTTTAAACCCAAATTAAATATGTTTTACATCACTATTACTATCAACACAATTACAAATAAAAATAGTAACAAAAATTTTTATATAATCAATTTCCCTTATGTATTCAAGAACTCCAATATATGGAATTGATTATGAAATTGGGTTTTCATATTTGGCAGCCAAAAAATGCACTACTTCACTAAAAACCAACAAACCACCACTCTGAATGGTATTCTTATTATCCATGTTTTTAAGTAAAATGTGTCTCTATTAATATAAAAACAAAACCATGTGATCACATTAATAGATACTACTCCTAATAACCACTCCAATTTTTCTGATGCAGAAATATCTACAGTGAAATTCTCTTTAAACCATTAAAAAAATTCCTTCTTATGCACAATCATCAACAACTTTCATTCTTTTTCGGATATCATAACATTAATTCAGCAATATGTGATGATGTGTATGATTGAAACTCAACTATGTGGTTCCAAAAAATCTTCTTGTATAACTTCATCCTATTGGATGAACATATTCTATTAATCATATAACCCATCTACCTCTTCTATCAAATTTTATATGTCAAGATACAAGGATACCAATATGCTCCACCTCATACAAATAATTATAACAGTAATCAATTACATATTTTAATACAATTTTTGTGGAAATAGATGCCTCCAGTCGATAAGGCTTTTAAACAGATCCCTTAAAAAATTTATATATCATTCATAAGGAATCATCCATCATAAATAAAAAGACCAATATATTCATATCTCACGCACCAAAGGAATCTGTAGATGTAGCATTACGTCAAGAGTTGTCGGTGGATAATACCTTTATTGTTTACAAATATTAATATTTTCTTCATTCTACAACACATCGTGCAAATTTAGATAAACTACATTACTAAAAATGGGTTTGAAAACATTTCATTACCCGATGATAGTGTTTTTCACAATTGTTAGCAATTTACCATGAGATGCTACTTGTAGAATTTGTTGCATCAACACAGGGAAATAATGAGATTTTATACCTATTATTCTATAATCCTTTAATGTCAAAAAATTATTCTCATTTGTTGAAAAACAACTGGGTACATTACTAGCATGATGACACTGAAAAAAATTTATCTTTTCAAACATTCATAATCAGTGAGAAGCCAGAGGTAAATATGTTCTGTTTCCATTCACACTAGGAGCTATCTCCAAAAGTATTCTCATTAATATCAAGTCCAATATAGCTTGAAATACATATTTTCTCTTTTATTTTATGTCTAAAAATGTTCCAATCAAACTGTCACATATGTTTTTCACCACATGGATAACATTGATGTTATGTTTCATGTCTAAAAATATCCCAAAATATAGTTTGAAAAAATAGACTGCTTATTCCGGATATTTCATTGAATACTAGAACATCATTTAATTCCTAATGATGAATCAATAACATTCACCATGTCATAATATTCTTCAGATAACAATAGTTAACGGGTAAGGATGTGTTCATGTGATCCGTTATGTGATTTCTTCCATCTATGGAAAGTATGACCAGTTCACTACAACCTGTGATATCCCCTGTACACTATCTTTCTTCCATTCTACAATTGGTAATATGAAGTATGTTCATCAAAATTGGACGTTCTTTATTCCCCTTATCACTACCTCTATATAAGTTACCATATTCATGATAGTTTTTTATAGTGATCATTATCATAGCACCAAAAATTACTCATTCTTGTATGCATCAAAATATATTACCCCTTCCTCCCATAGAAGATTCAAATCATCAATCAACATTGAATGATATAGATAAAAATCATTTACTAGTTGTTTTTTCATGAAATCATCTATCTCATCATGTAATATTTTTTCATCCTACATAGATGTAGGGACAAGCTGCAAACTACCCAAAAAACATGTCATGAACTATGTTGGCTACTGAAGCTCCGTTGTGTATTCATTCCATATGTTCACAATCCCATTATGATATTTCTAACTTCACTTCCAAAATCATGAATTTTTTTTATCAAAACTCTTCTACAGTGGTGAATCGAAAATGTGATATTATATACAATCAGAGAAACTCTAATCTGAATTATGACTTAACCATATTTTGATAATTTAATTTTTAAATAGACGCTACAAATGGGGAATTATTGGATGGTACAAAATTTATTTAAAAAGAGTATGGATTCTCATTACAAAATATGAATCACAATTGAATTATTATAATTGAATGAAAAAATAATATTGGATGATAACATTTGAATGTACAAAATTTATTTTTCATGACTTTAGATAACGTCAACTATGAATGAATATGAGTTGACTATATAGGGCCCCAGCCTTAAACCTTACTTAATCTTGAGTTATTACAAGATTACACATTGAGGATATTTTCAGCTTTATAGTTTTATAGAATTAGATCATGAAACTTGCATTATATTCCACATTTAAACAAAGTGGTTACATAAAAGATAGGATTCATTCTTCCCATCAACAGAAACATATTTAAAATAAAACATTGATTATTCCTTGACACATCCTTGACACTATCATCACATCATGTACCTTTTTCTTGACCTGTGAAAAACATTTCAAAAACTTGGGATGAGCATAAAAAGATTAGTAAGGGTTATAAAAATATGGAAAGGAAACATGAGTTCATATATACATAAGAATGAAATCATACTTTACTCATAAAACATAGGTACTTTAACATACCTCATAAAATCATGAATAAATCATAGAAATCATAATACATAAAGGTAACTTGAGGCATTCATAACTTTCTTACGTATGCAGTGACCCTCTTGGTTACGTTTGGAATACCCGCCACAATATAGTCCCTAAATCTCTTCGGAGAAAACTTAATGTTTCACTCCTTCGCGTTACCCAATGCATTGGAGAGCTATATCGGGCTCACCCACCCTTAGTTTATCACGGAACCACCCGTTTTCATAACAATGCCCTAGAACCATAACATAAATGTATCACATAAAACATGCATAAAGGAAACATAACATTTCCACATTACAATCACAATATAACATTTTAGTATATTGAAATAATGAATCCATTCAAAAAGAAACCATTTCCAAAACCATTTAAAACATTTAATAAAGATATTTTTGAATCAAAGTGTATGATACCACCTTGAAGCTTTTAAAATTGTAAACCATTAATATACATATAGATAAATCCTTAAAACCATTTTTGAAAACATGGATATTAATAAGAACAAATAATTAAAACATTTAAAGCGATATTTTGGTTAAAGGGGTTTTACCAAAATTAGAGACACTTGAATACAATAAATGAGGAATAACATTTACTCAGAACTTTATAATATCATGAGAATAAATGGATTCTTTATATAATATTCCAAAGGATAGTATATACACCATATAAGAGTTAATTGGTGCATAACAACAATGAAGACTCAATAGAAATGTCAAATGTGATGTAATCCCTTATAAAGAAAGAATCCTTAAATTAAGGATAAATCATTCTCAAAATTATGTGTGACAAATATAAATACACCCAATATAAGTGGATATTAAGTGTAAAAAAATAATATGTCATTCACACATATTCAATGGATGACATATTCAATAACTACATGTTGAACCCAAAGAAATCGAAATTGGGTTAAAAAGTTCCCTTGGTAAAATTCGACAACCTACCGACATCACTTCAAAATTCAGAAAATCAGTTGATGAGAGATAAAAAGGGCATATAATCACTTGGACATAAAATTTAAATCAATATGGATATAAAATAACATATCCCAACATAATAGTATGTGAATTAAAAAACATAACAAAATAAGTCTTTTAAAAAGTAGAGGGTGAAAGGTCCCCTTACCGAGATGGGTAACTTTCGAAACATACACCCCATGGATGAAGGGTCAAACAATAAAGATGTGAATACCCATAAATTAAATTATAGTACACAAAGTGTATAATAATGGGAAGTAAATACACCACTCAATGGAAATTGTGGCAAATGTAGCATAAATCTCACTGAATAAAAGTGAGATGATAAATCCCTTACGAAAACTCGGCAGCCTAACGACGCCACATAAAACTTCAAAAATGGATTGATGAGAGGAAATAGGGTCTCTAATCATATGAACATAAAAATTATAGAAAGAGTAATATAAAATAACATCCCAATCCCAAGGAATATGAGCTTTAAAGGAATGACATAAAAGAGTGTACTTAAAAAGAAAGAGAGGAGTAGGATCCCTTACCTCAAGTCCAACTTGTTTTGTTCGTTTCTTTATATTCATGAATAATATACTTTGTTCAATTTATAATTTCCTAAGGAACTCCTATAAATATTATTATTCAGTTCATATCACATATTTTAATTTTATAATAATTGGTTAATAATATGAGTTCATATTAGATGTTTTTGTTGATGTTTGGTACATGAGTCAAAAATTGAACATGTTGGAAAATAATTTTCCATGTAGTTATAGGTACATCATATCCAGAATAGTATTTATGTTTTAAATATCATATATATCCAGTATATATTCATTTTATACTATTCCATAGCATTTGGAGAAAAAAATTAAAAGCGCTGTTCATTGAGACGGTAGGCCGTACGTACGCATGAACGCTACTTTCATTTTTTGTCATATTAAAGGAATTAAAACAAAATGAGATATATATATATATAATTTTTATAATTCCAGAATGATATCCATACTTTAGATTTAATATATTACATATATATTCATTATATATATGTAATTATAATAGCACATAATATTTTGAGATAAGAAATTAAATGTACTGTTCATGGAGACGGTAAGTCGTACGTACGCATGAACGCTACATCCATTTCTATTTCATATTTAATGGAATTAAAACATAATGATACATAATAGTATTTTACATCCAGTATGGTATCATATATAATATCATTATATATATCCTTTATATGTACCACATATGGTATTAACGAATCAAATCACTTTGGGGGTGCGGTAGTCCGCACTTCCTTAAATAAAGATATCGCATTTACCCGTAATGGAAACCATAAAGGTATGCCATAAATGAAAAATACAGAATCTAAAGTAAAACATTAAAATATTATATATCATATGTAAATATAGTTTCATCTTAATGTCCACCTTTAAATGTGTTACAATAATATTGAACAATCATCTTTTCGTGAGGTAGAAAATCGCCAACCACAGAAACAGTATGTTCTTTAACCATTAGACGAAGGTGTGTGTAAGTGTATCTGGCATAATTCTTATAAAAACATCCTAGTATATTGATGATATTTTTGTTGTTACAAAATAAATGAATAAAATGTGTTTAGGGGGTTGGAGAAGCCAAATAAAACAAAAGGACACAAGTGAAGACATTACCTTAAAATCGGGTAACTCCCTTTGGTTTGAGCTCAAAGGCTTCCTTGGGATTACTTCTGCCCAAAGTGAGGCTTCAAGGAGTTATATAGGGATGTGTAGAGACAAAATTGGCAGGGGATGGCCGAGACAAAGGCTTTGGAAGTGTGGGTAAGGAGGTAGAGGTGGGGGCCTTTTATAAGAGGAGAGGAGGGGCACTCTTGGAATGTATGGAAATGTTACTTTATTTTTGAATGAGTTTCGGATTTTAATGATCCCACATTGATGTGTTTCTAGGATAAGGTTATACGGGTTCTAAATCCACCCATAAAATAGGGTTTTTACATGTTTAGGTCTTAGATTGTACATTATCTTTCCATTTTATTTAAATTGTTAAATAATGAGGTCATCGCTGCATCATTATGATGTCATAAATAATTAAATTTATTTAATGTTTATGAATTATAAAAGAATACTATGATGTAGGAAATATTTTTGGATTTTCATTGATTATTTATAGTAAAATATCTGACATGTATAACCCCATGTAAAAATTGGTTTATTAAAACATCTCATGTTTGTGTCATTTTTACTTTAACATTAAATAAAAAGATATTTATGTCATTTTCCAACCAAAGTGGCTCCATGGGGTCCTCAAGTTGACCCATGGATTTTCATGGTCGGCCATGACACATCCAATGATGGTAGGACATGTGTCTAAGTCATTTCATTTTATTAAAACATTATTCTTACCTTAAACTACACTAATTACTTCTAATCGCGATTAAAAACTTAATAAGTTACTATTCACCAAAAAATATTTTAATCCCATTGAACCACATTTTACTTCTTAATGAAAAACATGTATGTCAGATTTTTGAAATTCAAAACACAAAGATGGAAAAATTTCATTTAAATGAAAAATCAGTTTTTATAAGTACCACTTAGTGGTTTCACTATTCATCAAAAATTGAAGTTTTTCAAAAAATTACTAAAAGTTCACCCTAAGGTATATTTGATATTATGAATTAAAAAATAATGTCTATTTTACAAAATTAAAAACATATAAGTTGCATTAATTAATTTAATAATTAATTCCCACTGTCAAAACAAATAGCGTGTTTTTATGAAACAAAATGTATCAAAAGATTGACACCAGTTTAAGTCTGATTTCAAAGTGAAATTAATTACAACGACCACTATTGGATTAAATGGTAAAAATATATTCTAATTTCACTTTAAACCCAATTCAAAAGATAATCAATTTATATAAATAAATTAGATTAAAAGAGGGTTTGAATTAAAATACATCATTTTTCACTATTCATTAAAAATTGAACTTTTTCGGAAAAATACCAAATATTTACACAAAGTAAATTTTGATGTCCAGATTATAAAGGAGAATTTTATTTTGTCAAATATAACTCATAAAATTTCCAAAAAGTGGATTTAAAAGAGGTTCGCCATCAAAAGGCTGTTAATCGACCTTTTAAAGAATATTAGAATGTTTACGCTTAAAATTGGATTCATTTGAATTTTTAATCCTATAACATTTATTGTAAAAAGTAAAAATAGTTAACAAACATATATAATCATTTTGTAGTTAGATCTGTTCATTCCGTCCATTACAACAGCTAGGTGTTATCTACCATTTAAAAAAATATTATTTTATTATTAGAGTGCAACGTAAGATTCCCAAGACACTCATTATTGCGTATTGGGTACGCCATCATGCATATAATCCCCTTTAAAGTATTATTAATATTTTATTCTCAAATATGAATAAATATGAAAATTTCATATTCTTTATTTACCTGGGTTGTTACATCCTTCCCCCCTTTTGGGAATTGCGTCCCCACAATTTTAAAATTGGGCTCGGAAACATCCTTGAAAGTCCCACATCGGAACAAGATTCAGTAAAACAATCACTTTAAAATAAAGAATGAGAAGTACAGAGGTCACCCGAGTTATCCCATACAAAGATTCCATGTAGGAAAACATGGACATGGAGGAAAAAAACAAAGGGTCATGTTCTGATGGAAAGTGATAGTAAAAATGTCTAAGAGAAATTTAAGCATAAGAAAATCACAAACTTGTGATGGGTTAAACGGTATTTGATTCCCCAGTATGAAAAGTTAATAGACAACATTTTTGTTTTTTTATTGAGTAATTTATTCATAAGGAAACATAATTACTTATCATGTTGAATTTCAACTTTTATTATATTTCTTACACAAACTCATATTTCCTCCAAAATACGAGCATTTATGAAGACTTGTTCACTATAATAAACTTCTAGAGAATCACTTAATCCACAAAAGAGAACTATACATTTCCCATGTCTTTAGACCTTAACCAAAACCAAAAGTGTTAGAACAAGATTAGATAATCCAAAAATGGATAATCCATTATAAAAAAAAAAAAATCTATTCTTAATCTCCAAAAACATTCCAACAAAACCCAAAGTTCAATAAAGACCATTCAATAAAAAAAATTTCCATAAAATTCTTTAATGTAAACCAAACTAAGATTAAAACCCAAATATTTGAAGGATTTAGTCACATAGAATTCCAAGGTACATATTAACTTTTGTCTCCAAATAACATCAGTTGCACTTAAATTCTCGTATTGAAAAGTAAATAACCTAATCACATATCCTCGATGATAGGTTATTCATTTCCATAAATAACCCAAAATCAGCTTACTCATAATTCATAAAATCATCTAACTAAAAAGAATCAGTCAAACTAACCAGGGACTTCACGTAGTCCAATGGTAGGCATTAAATACCAGTCGCACTTTGGTTGTGGGTTCCATTCCCGCGGCTTTGTCTGACGCGACAGGTTGTCACACGGTCTGCGTGTTGTCCTTTTTCCAAATCTATATAATTCTCAAAACATTCCCCAAAACGAGATAAAATATTCAAAAATAATCATAAAATATTTTAACCTCAAGTTTATCTCGTGCCTTTCATTTTCCATCATAACATATAATAACCCATAAATACCTCAAAAGTAAGGATCATATAAACCCTAATGATTACCTTTATAATTATTTCCTAAACTTCCACATCGATTGGTCATCACATACATGATGCATTATAGAACATACCAAGGTTCTAGTGGTTGATCATGACTCCTTGATAGTTGGTTTAGAACAACCACAAGTCTCCTCACTGAATACCCCATTTAATCTAGTCTCTTAATCAGAGAACCACCACAATTTCCTTCAAACCTATTGTCACTTTGGTGACTGCTAGTTCCATCCATTCACTAAAAACAGAAATGTCAGTGTGAGTATATCAACAAAACCATCATGTACTAATGAGGAAGATAACCACTAAGATATACTTACTTATTCACTTTAACTAAAACTAGGACACTTTCTAAAATCCTAACCATTATTGTAATGTCACTTATGCTTAGAGGATACCCTAACCTCTAAAGTTATCTAAACCGACCGTTGATACCATCTATAAGGCCCTAGCCGTAAACCTTACTTAATCTTGAGTTATTACAAGATTACACATTGAGGATCTTTTCAGGTTTAGAGTCTTAGAGAATTAGATGATGAAACTTGCATTACATTCCACATTTAAACAAAGTGGTTACATAAAAGACAATATTCATTCTTCTAATCAACGGAAACATATTTAAAATAAAACATTGATTATTTCTTGACACATCCTTGACACTATCATCACATCATCTACCTTTCCCTTGACCTGTGAAAAACATTTCAAAAACATGGGATGAGCATAAAAAGCTCAGAAAGGGTTATAAAAATATAGAAAGGAAACATGAGTTCATATATACATAAGAATGAAATCATACTTTACCTATAAAAAATAGGCACATTAACATACCTCATAAAATCATGAATAAATCATAGAAATCATAAGATATAAAGGTAACTTGATCATTCATAACTTTCTTACGTAGAGATTAACACTCTTGGTTACGTTTGGAATACCCACCACAGTATATTCCCTAAATCTCTTCGGAAATAACATAACGTTTCACTCATTCGTGTTGCCCAATGCATTGGAGAGCTATATCGGGCTCACCCACCCTTAGTTTATCACAGAACCACCTGTTTTCATAACAATGCCCAAGAACCAAAACATAAACGTATCACATAAAAAATTCATAAAGGAAACATAACATTTCCACATTTCAATCACAATATAACATTTTAGTATATTTAAATAATGAATCCATTCAAAAAGAAACCATTTCCAAAACAATTTAAAACATTAATAAAGAGATTTTTGAATCAAAGTTTCCCATACCACCTTGAAGCTTTTAAAATTTTAAACCATTAATATCCATATATATAAATCCTTAAAACCATTTTTAAAACATGGATATTAATATGAAAAAATAATTAAAACATTTAAAGCGATATTTTGGTTAAAGGGGTTTTACCAAAATTAGAGACACTTGAATACAATAATTGAGGAATATCATTTAGTCAGAAAATTATAATATCATGAGAATAAATGGATTCATGATATAATATTCCAAAGGACTATATATAAACCATATAAGAGTTAATTGGTTCATAACAACAATGAAGTCTCATTAGAAATGTCAAATGTGATGAAATCCCTTATAAAGAAGGTATCCTTAAATTAAGGATAAATCAATCTCAAAATTATGTGTGACAAATATAAATACACCCAATATAAGTGGATAATAAGACTAAAAAAATAAAAGGTCATTCACACATATTCAAAGGATGACATGTTCAATATCTACATGTTGAACCCAAAAAAATTGAAATTCGGTTAAAAAGTTCCCTTGGTAAAATTCGACAGCCTAACGACATCACTTCAAAATTCATAAAAAGAGTTGATGAGAGATAAAAAGGGAATCTCATCACTTGGACATAAAATTAAAATCAATAAGGATATAAAAGAACATATCCAAACATAATAGTATGTGAATTAAAAGACATAACAAAAGAAGTCTTTTAAAAAGTGGAGGGAGAAAGGTCCCCTTACCGAGTTGGGTAACTTTCGAAACGTACAACCCATGGAAAAAGGGTCATACAATGAAGATGTTAATACCCATAAATGAAATTATACCTAAAAAAGTGTATAATAATGGGAAGTACATACACCACTCAGTGGAAATTGTGGCAAATGTAGCATAAATCTTATGGGAAAAAAGTGAGATGAAAAATCCCTTACGAAAACTCAGCAGCTTAACGGCGCCACTTTAAACAATAAAAATGGATTAATGAGAGGAAATAGGGTCTCTAATAATATTAACATAAAAATTTAAGTAAGATTAATATAAAATAACATCCCAAACACAAGAAATATGAGCTTAAAAGTAATGACATAAAAGAGTGTACTTAAAAAGAAAGAGAGGAGTAGGATCCCTTACCTCAAGTCCAACTTGTATTGTTCGTTTCTTTATATTCTTGAATAATAAACATTGTTCAATTTATAATTTCTTAAGGACCTCCTATAATTATTATTATTCAGTTAATATCACATATTTTAATGTTATAATAGTTGGTTAATAATATGAGTTCATATTAGACGTTCTTGCCGTTGTTTGGTACATGAGTCAAAAATTGGACATGTTGGAAAATAATTTTCCATGTAGTTATAGGTGCATCATATCCAGAATAGTATTGATGATTTAAATATCATATATATCCAGTATATATTCATTTTATACTATTCCATATCATTTGGAGATAACAATTAAAAGCATCGTTCATGGAGACGGTAGGCCGTACATATGCATGAACGCTACTTTCATTTTTTGTCATATTAATGGAATTAAAACAAAATGAGTGATATATATATATATGTTATAATTCCAGAATGATATCCATAATTTATATGTAATATATTACATATATATCCATTATATATATGTACTTATAATAGTACATAACATTTTGAGATAAGCAATGAAATGTATCGTTCATGGAGACGGTAAGCCGTACGTACGCATGAACGCTACATCCATTTCTATTTCATATTTAATAGAATTAAAACATAATGATAAATAATAGTATTTTACTTCCAGTATGTTATCATATATAATATCATTAAATATATTCTTTATACGTACCACATATGGTATTAACGAATCAAATCACTTTGAGGGGGCGGTAGTTCGCACTTCCTTAAATGAAGATATCGCGTTTACCCATAATGGAAACCATAAAGGTATGCCATAAATGATAAATACAGAAGATCAAGTTAAACATAAACATATTATATATAATATATAAATATAGTGTCATCTTAATGTCCTCCATTAAAGGTGTTAAAAGAATATTGAACAATCATCGTTTCGTGAGGCAGCAAATCGCCAACCACATAAACAGTATGTTCTTTAACCATTAGACGAAGGTGTGTGTAAGTGTAGCTCGAATAATTCTTATAACAACATCATATTATATTGAATATACTGGATTTTTTACAAAATAAATGAATAAAAAGAGTTTAGGGGTTGGAGAATCAAAATAAAACAAAAGGACACAAGTGAAGACATTACCTTAAAATCGGGTAACTCCCTTTGGTTTGAGCTCAAAGGATTCCTTGGGAAGACTTCTTCCCGAAGTGAGGCTTCAAAGAGTTATAGAGGGATTTGGAGAGATAAAATGGGTAGGGTTTGGCCGAGACAATGGCTTTGGAAGTGTGGATAAGGAGGTAGAGGTGGGGGCCTTTTATAAGAGGAGAGGAGGGGCACTCTTGGAAAGTAAGGAAATGTTACATTATTTTAGAATGCGTTTCGGATTTTAATGGTCCCACATTGATGTGTTTCGAGGATAAGGTGATAATGGTTATAAATCCACCCATCCAATAGGTTTTGGACATGTTTAGGTCTTAGAGTTTACATTATATTTACATTTTATTTAAATCGTTAAATAATGAGGTCATTGCTGCATCATCATGATGTCATAAATAATTTAATTTATTTGATGTATAAAAATTAAAAAAAAATTACTATGATGTAGGAAATCGTTTTAGCTTTCCATTTATTTTTTATAGTCAAATATCTGACTTGTATAACCCCATGTAAAAATTGTTTTAGTAAAACATCTCATGTTTGTATCATTTTTACTTTTACATTAAATAAAAAGATATTTATGTCATTTTCCATCCAAAGTGACTCCATGGGGTCCCCAAGTGGACCCATGGATTTTATTGGTCGGACATGACACATCCAATGAGTTTAAGACATGATTCTAGGTAATTTCATTTTATTAAAACATTATTCTTACCTTAAACTACACTAATTACCTCTAATCGCGATTAACAACTTAATAAGTTACTATTCACCAAAAAATTATTTTAATCCCATTGAAACACATTTTACTTATTAATGAAAACCATTTATGTTGGATTTTTAAAATTCAAAACACAAAGATGGCAAAATTTCATTCAAACAGAAAATCAGTTTTTATAAGTACCACTTAGTGGTTTCACTCTTCATCAAAAATTGAAGTTTTTCAGAAAATTACCAAAAATTCACCGTAAGCTATATTTGATATTCCAAATTCCAAAATGATGTCATTTTTACAAATTAAAAACATATAAGTTGCATTAATTAATTTAATAATTAATTCTCGCTGTTAAAACAAATAGCGTGTTTTTGTGAAACAAAATGTATCAAAAGATTGACACTAGTTTATGTCCGATTTCAAAGTGATATTAATTCCAACGACCACTATTGGATTAAATGGTGAAAATATATACTAATTTCACTTTAAAACCAATTAAAAAGATAATATAATCATATAAATAAATTAGATTAAAAGAGGTTTTGAATTAAAATACAACATTTTTCACTATTAATTAAAAATTGAACTATTTTGGAAAAATACCAAAAATTTACCCAAAGTAAATTTTGATGTCCCGATTCTAAAGAAGAATTTTATTTTGTCAAATATAACACATAAAATTGTCAAAAAGTGGATTTAAAAGAGGTTCGCCATCAAAAGGCTATTAATCGGCCTTTTAAGGAATATTAGAATGTTTACGCTTAGAATTGGATTCATTTGCATTTTTAATCCTCTTAAATTTATTGTAAAAATTAAAAATATTTAACAAACATATATAATCATTTTTTAGTTAGTTCTGTTCATTTCTGCCATTACAACGACTAGGCGATAACTACCATTTAAAATAATATTATTTTATTATTAGAGTGCAACGTAAGATTCCCAAGAAACTTGTTGTTTCATATTGGGAACGCCATCGTGCATAGCGTCCCCTTTAAAGTATTATTAATATTTTATTCACAAATATGGATAAATATGAAAATGTCATATTCTTTATTTACCTGGGTTGTTACAGACTATACCAAAAATCTTATTGTGTGATGTCCCACAAGTAGGTCAACATGAAATAAAATTGATTTTCATTCCTATACAGTACACAATAAAAGTGTAAAACATGTATCTTTTTATACTCCAATCTCATTGGGAATAATATTTTCTTCAGCTCATAATAAAAATCTGGATGCTTTTATCCTTCTTAAAGTAGTTCTTATAAAATATCTAATATATTGGATAAACTTTTATCACATCACCCAATTTTTAATTTTAAGTTATCTAATCTCAAAACTGCTGGTAACACTACATATTTATTATAACCTATGAATAATGGTTTATCAGAATGCATGTACAATCGTTCAACATATACTATTTTTTAGATTGTTTTTACACCAAAATCTGGAATTAATTCTTCAATATGATCATCTACCTCATTATGAATACTGTAATCAACATTGGATGTTGAATTTTTAGTTCTTTCACCATGCCATATTCAACATGTATATTTTTTCTAACAAAATATTAAATGAGATGATACTTGATTTATATAGAGTTTAACCTTTTTATATATAAACACATCACACATGGTTAAAAAATTACATCAATGTTTTGAAGATGTTGTAAATAAACTCAAAGATTTCATCAAATCCTTTCTCATATTCACTAGTGGTTCTTTGTAATTGTATCAAATTATGATCCATTAAATATCTAATACCACAATACAATTGGTGAATATATTAAAACAGATAAAAATTTAAATATATATATATATACTGAAAAATTGAAAACAGAAACACATTTAATAAAAAAATTGATAATTAGATAGAAAAGATCAGATATGAAATGCATTTTATAATAGTATACATTTTATTTTAATATTATATACATGTTTTATTTTAATATTATAATTTAATTATAATATCAATCTTCTATAAATTATTAGTTCATTTTACATAGTTGTTGTGTTATTTCAATGTTTAATATGTAAAAAGTATTGAAGATTGTATTAATTTAAAGGGATAAAATTTTGTTAATTTTAGTTATATGAAATAATAATTAAAGTAAATGTTCATATTATAAGTGAAATCAATCTTAATACTCCTAATATTATTATAGTTGAAATTATATACATAATAAATTTTGTATATTTTATAACACATTTGGGTGAGAGAAAAATAGAATCATTTGAGGAATAATACGTGGATGTGGATCCATTTTATTTTCAAATCAGTGTATAGATATATTATTTGGGGAAAATTTTATTAAAAAAAGAACTATTAGTTGTGATGAACACTAAAGAGTTGTTCTGATTGAGCTGTGAGTTGGGAAATCACAAAGAATGAAATGATGAAATTGAAGATGAAGATAATCTACGACCCATTGGTTATGATCAATTCTTAAGATAGTAGTGTATAATTCCATTAATTTATTCATATGATTTAGGAAATGATCAGAATATTAGAAATCAATTTCAAAATTTTTATTTCATGAAGATCTATAGGAATTCAAAGATGTTTCTATGAGAAATAAGGCTGATTAATTGGATGTAGTGATAATTTTCATACTAGTGTTGAGTAACTTCAAAAAGAAGTACATTGATAAAGAACCACTGGGATTAAAATGAAAAGATGTTTTGGGATGTAGTACTATGTTTTAATGAGTAATATTACGTATCATTGTGTGAATTATGGAAAATCTAGATTCCAAATAATCCTTGGTCACCCATTATAAAAGATTAATATATTATAGTAGATAATATATGTCTCAATGATAATTAAATATGATAGAGAGTATGCTATCTAAATCTTGTCTAATTCATTTAAAAAAATTACACATTTAGATTTTATATTTATATTTTATATTAAATACTGATAAGGATTATTTTGTAAAAGGTAAAACTATCTATTTATATCCAAAATGGCCATAGAGTTTAAATGGTCCAATGTAAAAGACAACATTAAGAATAATTCAATTAGATTTTGTTATAACTTAGGTAGACCTGATTCAAGCCCCCACCACTCATAGGTGTGTTTTCTAAGTTATATGAGGACTCCTATTGATATATTCTAACATATAAAGCTAAAATCACACACCTACAATAAATAACAAGAAAATTGACTAATACATTTATACATAATGTTAGATAAGAATTAATAACATAAAATCACAAAACAATAGTCCAAATCATGAACATTGACTAATCACTATTAATGATAACTATTAACCATGTTCCAACTCATTATGAATAAATTATAAATTAATGATTGATGAAAATAAAAAACAAAATTAAATGATACGATATTTCTCATCAAAATTTAAAATAATTACAAAATTCAAGGATTATCACAAATGTAGATCCTGAATCCAAACATTTCTCCCCATAATGCATTGGAAATTTAAGAATTGTTGGATTTATACAAAAATTTATTGTACAAATGAAAAATAATGAAAAAAACAAACTAAAATCAAACTATGGTTTAATGTGACACAAAATAAGTTTCAGAAGAACAAATAAATTTTAAATGATAAAATAGAATAAGATAATGAAGAACTCAAACCACAGATCGTGAAAATTGAATAAATTCGTCAATAATGGCTATTAGAGATCAAAAATAAGGTTTTTAAAGTTATAGAAATTTGAGAGGATCCAACACATATATTTATTTCAAATATATATATGAACATGAGTGTTTTCTGATCATAGAAATATTTAAATGACTTTTGGCATCAGATTTTACCAAAACGGACATCGAAAAAAAAATTATTTTCAGTTTTTGTCAAATTGATGCTAATAATATATATATATATATGTATTTATATATTTATGTCATTAGATTTATATAAAACCAAAATGGAAAACCAATTTTTTATTTTTTATGGCATCAGTTTTAGCATTATCCGACACAAAAAAAATCATCATTTAATTGTTTTTAGTGTCGATATATAGTAAAACCGATGCCAAAAACCAATAAAAAACATTTTATATCTCTGTTTTACTAAAAAAGGATGCCAAAATTTTCATTCACATAACATTGGAATCACATTATAAAAAAACAACCTTATTACATAGCTGTTAAATTCTGTAATTATACAAGTGTTAGTTTGGTTAACACATGTTCATACACAAAATCATCATATTATTTAGGTATAGTTTCTTGACAATAATCATAAACTTCATCATGGTGTTCCTTCAAAAATTATTCCCATTTAATGGAATAAAATCACATAAGGATTCCTTTGACACAACCTCTTTTCTGATCAGCACTATCATGGTAAATATAAATCACCACAAGATGATAGAACTAACAAAATTGTTAAGATAAGAGGGTATATCATTCAAAGAGAACAAGTATTACCGACATTTCAATTAGAGTACATTGAGTAATCATGATTTACTTGAGGGGAACCACCATGCTAGAACATAGTTTTTAGGATCAAAAATCTTTTGAAAGCTATGTGTTAATAGTTCTATAGTATAAGGAACAATTGGCTCTCTGTTTTGATTCATATTTGGTCACAACATGGACAGTGAAGACTCAAAAAGAATCTTAACTCTGTCCATATGGATTTTTATAATAATCTCCTTTGAATGTTTAAGGTTTGAAATTTAGGATATGAAGGTTTTCACTGAGATCAGGATATAAAAGATGGGAATGAGAAATGATGTGTGTAGAAAATAGACAAATGTCTAACTCCTATAATTTGAGAAATATGTAATTCAATATATTAATATCAAAATAATACTCAAAAATCGATTTCCAAAGTCGAGAGAATACATTTAACATGTTTCAAAAATAATATGTAAGAATAATAAGCCTACGGTTCAAAAAAAATTGAGGAAATTTAAATTTGTAATGTCCTGAATACCGATGGTGTAAAATTTATAGCAGTGTGATAGTCACAACATCAAGACAACAACAATAGTGTGTCATATGCAATGATGTGTCCCCAAAAAAATAATCTCAATCAAAATTATTCCTACCTCGATCATGTTTGATGTAATTAATCCTATAAAAATTCATATTATTTCTAAATATATCATCCAACCGATGTTCAGTTCCAATGTATTCAAGAGTTACATCACATTTCTGAAAATTATCTGCCAAAATGTGATTTCTTACATCAATATAATATGGACTATAACAGTTAAAAGAATTTTGATAAATTATAATAGCACATGTATTGTCATAATTTATGGTGACATGTTTTAATTTGTATCCATGGTTGTGAAAATTGGATTTCATCCAAAACATTTATCCACAATAACTACATGTAAAAATGAATTTTTGTTTTGTAGTAGAAAGTGAAAAATAATATTTCAGCTAATATTACCTTGAAATTAGATACATTCTAAAAAAGTTAAATGTTTCAAAGTTGATTTTCCTATATAATTATATCCCCAAAAAATTCATCATAATATATAACTAAATGAAATTAATATACTAAAGGGTAATCCAATCCCAAATTTATAGTATATTTTATGTATTTGAATGTTCTTTTAACAGCAACCAAGTATAACTCTTTTGGATTACCATTAATGTTAGAACCCATACACACACTAAAAATTATATAAGGATGTATAATAGTTATGTAGGGTAGGCTAAAAATCATTCAAATAGAACTATTTTGATCAACTTGTTTCCCATCTTCATCTAGATCCAATTTATAGGTGGTATTCAGAGGAGTATCATGCCTTTTTTGGAAACCAAATTTAATCATTTGAATATATATTATATATTTACACATTTATTTAAATTGATTCCATATTTATTGTTAGTCAAATTAATTGCAATAAGGATTTTTTTAACACATTAATTCATGTTCAAATCTATTTTCATTATTTCGGAGAAATAAATATATAGATAACTACTTGATGATACAAATATAATATCATCAAAATAAATTTGGACAACTAAAACATATTTATAAATTATCATAATAAAAATGGTTGGATATGATATATGTTTTTAAAATATTTTTGAGATTATAAAATTTCTGAGATGATGATACCATGATCTGGTAGCCTTTTTAGACTATATATGGATTTAGTTAATTTAAAAAATGATTTTGAAAATGAGGATTTTGATAATAATAGGGTCATTAAAAAAACATCCTCAATTATATAATCATTAAGGAAATAAATCATAACCTCAATTTTAAAGTCATCAAATCTATATGAGATGCATTATCTATAAGTATAATACTAGATTCATGTCTAGAAAATGGTGAAATTGTTTTCTCATAGTATAATCATTATTATTCACAATAACCATTTGTAACTATTATAAACTTGTTTCATACTATTGTGCATGACTCATATTACTTGTTTTTAAAAAATCATTTAGTTCCTATAGTTAAGGTCTCATTTGGTCTGTAATAAAGTTCCCATATATTGTTTCCTTCAAAAAAATTAATTATTCTTCCATTTCCATCACACAAAATTCTTTATTAGTGGATTCATTGTTTTCCATTGGCTTTACAGTAGACAAGAATTCTTGATGATCAGCCTGATTTCTCATGGAGGATCTTATCTTAGTATATTAATATAATTATCTTACACAAAAATTTATGTTATGATACAAAAGGGTTTTAATAACTATAAAAAATTTAGGGTATTTCAATTTATTATTTTCTATAGGTTAATGATCTAAATGTTATAAAATATTTCATAATTAGATAATTTTTCTTCTTCTTTAAAAACAATAAAAGATGGTTTAAAATTTATGTTTGTGGAAGAAACATAATCTTCATTATTTTCTATGGAGGACTTAGTCTCATGTGTATTTATATCATTAAATTTTACATGAAAAAATTCATCCACAATTTTTGTCCTTTTATTGATAACACTATAGGCTTTACTAGAAACTGAATAACCTATGAAAATTCATTAATCAAATTTGGAAGAAATTTTTTCCACAATATATATTGTGTTATTAATAAATAATTCTCAACTAAAAAACCAAATTTATTAAACATAGAGTTTTTATTATTCAAAATTAACTATGGGTTATTCTTCAAAATTGGTCTAATTAAAACTCTTATTATGATTTAGATTTTTTTTATTCACTGTATCTTCCAAAAAAAGAGGCAGGTAGGTCATACTCATTTATCATGGTCCCAGATATCTTTTAAATTGTTCTATTTCTTTTTTTCTATAACTCCATTCTGCTAATGGATCCTATGCATTTAGATGTTATGAGTGTATCAATTTTTTGAGAAAATAATTAAAAATACTTATTTTCTAACTAATGGAATTGGCCACTTAATAGTATCTCTATTCTAATTCCACTAACAATTTATCAATCATGAATACGCGGTGAAATATGATCCAACATAACTTTTATACCAAAAAAATTAATACCTAATTATTCCTAGAAATATAATTTACTTAAACATATTCATAGGGATTCCCATTTTGGCATGACACTCTAGATGGTCCAAATAAATCCATATGAACCAATTCATGATGATTGGAATTTGGAAAATATTTTTTTAATTTTATATAATTCATGTGATTCATACCTTTTTTACAGGTATTGTAGTCTTTTAATTTAGGAACTACAGTTTAGGTAGGTTCATCAGCGAACATTTCCTAGTAAGCTTTCAATGTGAGTGGATGTTGTAACTACCTAGTCTCTTATACCAAATCCAATATTATTTGGGAGAGGAACTCAATAATAAAACCCTTTGAGAAATTAATGAATTCATATAAAAAATATAAACATTATCATCCCTTAATTTATTAAAAGTTTAATCATTATTATAATAACAAACATATCATTATTCATTCTCAAATTTAACATAAAACACACCATCACATAATTGTGAAATACTAAGTATGTTATAATATAAACCATGAATAAATAATAATTTCGAAACAAAACCAAAATTATGGTTACCCATTTGACCAGGGCCGATGATTTTCTCTTTTGAATTTTCACTAAAGGATCCAAGACCACCATCGAACATAATGATATATATGAAGAAATTATTATTTCATGTACATGTCTTAACCATCCGATGTCCAAATACCATGTATGTCTGAAGGAGGTATTCAAATAGTTTTCCTATAAAAAATAATTTATACAAGGAATGACATTAGTACCCAAATTTGATTAGGTCTATATATTTTACTAATTAATGATTTAGGAACCCAAAACATTATAATAGGATTACTACAAATATATAGAATATATTTTGAAATAAAAAAAATTTAGTTTCTTTGTGAAAACATGTAGCTGTGGAACATTATGTTTTTGACTTAGCGACAAGAGTACTCATTACTACACTCCTCTATCGAGGTTCGTATAATAAAACTGGGACATATTTAAATGAAAATTGATGGTCTAAGACCGGTGTGAGAGTTTATCAAAAATTAGTAATTTTTTTCAAATCAATAATTTTTTGAACATTTTAATGTTTATGTTCAGTATTTTCTACTAAAATTTGAGAATTATTTTCATTTTCAATCGAAAAATCAGATTTAATGTTTTTAAATTAAGAATATTTTCTCTTAAGTAAAAAATATTTTACTTTAATCTCATACAAAGTATATTATATAATATTTTGATATTAAAAAAATTACATGGCCTTATAATTGTAATTAACTTCATTCTATGATTCATTAGAAACATGTACATATGATATAGTAGGTACTTCCATTATTTTTTTCATAATGAATATATTGTTTTTGTGAATTTTTTATTTAGTAGTAGACTCAGAATCACTAGATATGACTTGTGAGCCATTGAATGTTTCATTTATTTACTTATTATATCATTAGTTCTTTTTAACATTTCTACTTTTTAATTCATATTTGTACATTCGGTCTTTACATAACCTTTCCTCTTACAGTCATAGTACATAACATCATTTTAATATTTCTTCCAGTCTTTCCTCTAGGTTCCTGTGGAATTATATTTTCCATTTATAATCAGGATTTATCAAAAAACATCATTTTACTATTAAATTTCATATACTCTCTTGCTATATGGGCGGTCACCTCATCCATATCCACCAGTGACTCATTCTCACTTGAACATTCAACATTACATTTCTCAGTTTCCTTTTTTAGATGATGTAATTCTAAGGGCTACAAAATTTATATTTGTCTCTTCATCACCTTCTCAATTGGTATTTATCCCTTCTTCATAAATCATCAGTTTACATATATGCACTTTTATTGGTATCTGACTGATATCATATGAATCACTTATTGACATAGATGTTCCCCTCCATATTTCATGTAAAAATCATTACAGTTGCATGATCTAGTCCATATATGAAATAAGACAACCTAGTGAGCACATTGTGCTAAAAATATCATTCAACATGAAATATATAGGTTAATCATGCTTCATCATAAACATATCATACATAATAATATATATTTTTTCACCTCATTAAATTAACATTAGAAGTTATCCCTTGTGAAATGAATAAATTATCCTAGATTTTCTTGGTTGTTTTCTATGATGATATTTTGTTAAATTATTTGTCTTCTAAATCACAAATAATGGAATTCAATAATTCACAATTATTATTATACGAAGGCATTATATAATCATCCAATTCATTTTTAGTAGTAGCAATGCTATCATATTTATCATCTTTAGAACCCAAAATTTCAAAACCCATACTATCAATGTCAATTTTTATATTTATTTACAATTGAGGATAATTGTTTCCATTTAAAAAAAGAGGTATTTTAGAAGAAGAACATTCTTGTCAATAATCCATTTAATGATTTTAATTGAAGAATAACAGAAATTTAATATCATTAATTCTTAATATAAAATAATAAAATATTTTTTTAATAACATCGATACCAAATCATAGTACATTGATACCAAAATGTGGGCCAGAGTGAGTATCTCAAGAGGGGGTGAATTAACTACCCAAAAAAATATACTCAAACGATATTAAAATCTATTCCCCTGTTTAATTTGAAATTGTCTTAGTTATCCAAATGAGTAGATCTTTATAAAATTCAATCATTCATAAAAATTTACAGAAGAATGATTATGTGTCAAATATAAAATATAAAATATTACTTAATCCATTGGAACAATTTACATAATTAAAATCATATAACAACACTAATTAACTTTAACTATAAATGATATAATTTTCATTATATTTTTTTAAAAATTATTATATTAAATAGTAGATTCAAAATATAAAAATAAAATAAAATATTAAATTTATTTTGAATAAAAGAGTTTCAGTCTCAAGCTGAGACATAGCCCTATCAAATTATTGATCACCATCCATAAAGATGATTATATGAATTAGTGTTTTTATCTAGGTCTTGTATCGGTTATTATAATATTACACAACCTTCTAAACCAAATAATGCCTCTTCCAAAATTATACATGGGTCTAATAAATATCACTTTCCAAATAGAACCTCTTCCAAAGATTCTATGGGAGTACACATAATAAAAATGAATTGAGAAGATATCATTCTATATTCTTGTTTTTTCCTAGAGAAAATTTTTGTGAAATAAAAAGAGTATCAAAAACTACTAATAATGTAAGAAATAAATATTCATATTGATAAATATAATTTTTTTATGAATAGAGATGCATGGTTCGTTATGTAGAAAATCTCATGACTCCTTGAATGCATTTTGAAATTGATGCTCGAGATGAGCATTTGGGACTTCAGTAAAAAACGTATTATGGACTATTTCGTTATCAAATATAGAAAGTCTTTATATGTTTATTGAGTATTTTCTTCATCACTCAAGTCAAGAAGGATGTGGAAGGTATGTTCCTTGAATCATGTTCATCTCTGTACATGATCATTATGGGATCTGTCAGTTCTTTATACATTTATATGAGGATGTTTATTCTTTTTTTATCTGTATCATGTATAATTATCCGGGTGAGAATCTATATATTCAAAATCATTCTACTCAGGGATAACACATCCTTTAATGCATTCGGTCATGTGATTGATAAAAAATCATTAAAATAATGATTTTCATTAAATTTAATAAATTGTCTAGTAGAAATAGTTAAGGTAAAAATTATAACGTATGAAATGGTGATGGTGACTCATTAATGGTGACCCATAGTCGATAGTATTCAGATTATAGTGGTTTCCTAGGGTAATAGTGTGTAGTTCTAGAGGATTGTTAACCAAGCAGTGTGACCTTTTGTACATTTCAAAAATATTACACTAGAAATGACTCAGCTTCCTATGAATCTCCATCTAGTTGTTTCTCCTCTAATAGTAAATCAAGCTGGTAGTGTCATGTAATTTGTCAAATTTCTATTCTGATGGTACGATATCATAATTGTGATTCATTTCAAAACATTTCCAATTTTCCATGATGGTGGAGTTTTGTTTCAATGATGACTCCTCCTTCATAGTGGTACATGTTTGTTAGTGATTCATCATTGTTAGTGTCTCAAAATTTTCAATTTTCATCACCTATGTAATTGACCGGACCCAACTATTCCATTTCATTTCCAAATTATGGTGTTTGGGGTGTCTGAAGGACCATCAGTGACTCATTAATGAGTTTTAAAAATTTCATGATTGAATTAATGCTGGAACTGATGAGTGTTCATGGCACCGATGGGAATCGATGGCACCAATCGACATCAGTGGCACCGAAGGGAATGAATGGTATTAATCTGAAATGGTGACACTGATGAGAGTAAGTATCACCAATCCGCATTAGTGGCACCGAGGAGTGTCAGTGGTACCAATCAGCAAACGTGCATTGATGAGCATATGTGGCATAGATTGGCAATGATCACATCGATGGGTAATGGTGGAACCGATGGGTCGTCCATATAAGAAATCGGCATCAGTGCTAGGGTTACTTTTATACGGTGTTAGTGGTAGGGAAGCGATGCTAAGGTGAAGGTTCCAGGGTGATGAGTACTCAACTAATAGTGAAACCTTTCCAATTTTTTCACGACCTTCTAGTTTCTCTATTGTTATGTATGATATGACATAAAAGTGTTTAAAACTACTTTCTATTCCATTTAAATCTAGTAAAGGGTGTTTTATACCTCCATCAATTGATATAACCTTGAGTTACCAAAACATATAGGCAATTTCCTCGGTGTCACACCATTGACGAGTTTTACAATTTCACCCCTGTTATGTGTTTTTCTCTATTTAATGTAAATCTATAAAATCATATCCATTATCTACACCATCTCAGATGGGAATTTTTAAATAATAATGTATCACAATGTGTTACACCACCAAATCATGTTCCTGATCCATTATCCAAATTTTATCTACTTCAAAATCAACTCCCTGATTTTAGGATCTTGAATTTTATTAAGCTGTGATCCTCTCTTCCTTTTCCTTTAGTTCTCTCTTAGTGAATATGAAAACTTTCTTCCATGATGAATTGTGAGCATGTGCTGGAGCATTCTTTCTCATCCTTGTATTCCTCATAGCTCTTCCTCAGTATGTCAGGCATCCCCAGTTCTGATAGTGAAGAGAAAACTTCAATCTTATATCATCTTGGTAGGGTTTTCATTCATCTCTCTTTAATGTGTATCATGTGGGGTGGGTATAATAATTTTTTATTCAGGATGTGGATGAAACCAAACCTTAATAGAGATAACAAATATACTCTATTGAATGATGGGGTGTGCTTGATGATGATGCTTGCGAATTTAATGGGCTTGTTCCCACTGATAATATTGGTTGTTGGTGGTCCTTTCATGCTCACTAACGAACCTATGTTTTTATATATAATCATGTGATCGGATGGAACAAACAAGGAAACTAGTTAATCACATAAACTAGATTTACTAAATGGATTACCAATTAATAATATCCGTTGTGTCTTCAACCATGTTATCCAAATGAAAAGAAGTAACTTGATAAATGGTGTGGACAAATCGGAAAAATTCCTTGCATTATTTTTCTAATATTCATGGCTGTTCTGCTTGATACATGTGGGTGACATGGATGGGGATTGGATATCCTATTGTTCATTTTTTGGTCCTTGATTTGTGGTTATGTGGGTCCATATTTGGGGGATTGGATTGGTTCTAGTACATCGAGGGATCTCACTGGTCTCTTTTGTTTGTCTGATGTTACAAGTGAACCGTGAGTGAATACATAAATTTAGCCTTAGTTTTTTTTCCATCATTTGTTGTTTTGGATTGTGGCTATGCCTATTAGTGGCCTGATATTTAAGTAATATTTAAATATTATCATTTGAACTTGATAACATGAATGGGATCAATGGGGAATTGATTTTCAAAAATGGGTTATGATCTGCTTGTTTTTTGTTGTGCTTTTGTGCATGTTGGAATAGTAACGAGGGTGGTTGTGTTATGGTTGAGTATAGGCTAATTGTCAGTTCCAGAACCCTTCGGATTGGATGAGTGTTTGTTTAAATATATTTATACATTTTGTTCTTGTGTTTCCTATTCTC
This sequence comes from Viscum album, assembly GCA_963277665.1. Classification (NCBI taxonomy): domain Eukaryota; kingdom Viridiplantae; phylum Streptophyta; class Magnoliopsida; order Santalales; family Viscaceae; genus Viscum; species Viscum album. Next base: position 555,940,928 of record OY728146.1, read on the forward strand.
AACCCATCAATGATCAACACTCTTTTTCAAACACCAATTTTTAATGTGGAGGGTGTTTTTTAAAACATTCTTATGAGTGGATGGTTATTATATCGTTTCTAATCCCACTCCCTAGTATACAAAGATTTTTGGGAAGGATGTGATGGCCTAATATTTACTATGGCTTCAGACAATTCGGGGTGGGTGCATTGTGGTTATTAGCCCACATGTGTGCGAGAAGTTTGTTTCCCATGTGTCTTTGGGATGAGGCCTGAATTTCATTGGTCATGGTAGTGGCTGTTGTAGCCCAGGAGTTTTCGGGTTTAGTGATGTGTGGTTGTTGTGGCCCAGGTGTCTGTAGGCATGATTCTTTGTTACGGTGTCCCACATGGTTGTTTTTGGGTTGACATTTGGACTACAATGGAACTTATGGGTGATGTCTGACTCATAGGAAGTTCTAAATAACCAGTGGGAAAGTAGTGTGGGGAGTATGCCTTGGTGAGGATGTGTGGATTGTTCCCATTCTAGGTGATTTTGTTACCACATTTCTCATGGGGAATTAAAATATCTCCACACTTGTTCTTGAGTAATTTTTTTTTCTCTACTCAGTAAAACTGTATACTCCACTTATGTATATAAAACCATTTTTATGATTCCAGGAAGTCTTTGAGGACCATGCCAGACTATACTAGTTTGGGCTTCATGACTTTTATTATCCTTTTTCTTTTCTTTTGTACTTTTCATTAGATTTTTCTTGTTCCCTGTATCAGTTTATTTTTAACATGTTAATGGGTGTAGATTTTTTTCCATTAGGAATAACTTTTACATTTAATTATCATAGTTGTTTGGGATCTACCATCTTACCATATGATCCTATTAAATAAAAAGGTAACTTCCTACAATTTTACTTGTGATTTTATTCCCTTGGTGGTACTCACCACTCTAGGGCCTACTGAAGGCGTGACTTAGGTGTCATTATCTCTCCTTCAACATGATGAAGTATGGGTCTGGCCAAATTTTCCCCTTTTCTCATATTGGTGAAAGTGGTTCATGATATAATAGTATCATAGGTAATGAGTGAGTGATATGATGGTTCTCTAGGTTAGGCGTAGTGATAATTGCAATGGATCATAGGGCCAAAGTGTAAGGAAATCTTGGTTTGTGAAATTTTCTAGGGAATACTATCTAGGAAACATAATTTTGGGCCCCCTATGATCTAATGAAAGGAATCTAGGCCTACTGAACGACCATGTGAGGCAACACTGATTGAAGGGTAGAGGCCCTAGGAATGGTACATTCATCATGGATACTTGTGTTCTTGTGTTTTTGGGTGTTATCAGGATTTAAAATGAATAACATGTTTATGTAATATTTAAAATAGATCTTCTAATCTTCTAGGGATTTGGAACTCCCAGTTTGTATTGGAGATAGGGCCCCCTAATGTCATCCAATAGTAGTTGTGATCTCAGCCTAGAAGGATGATTTGGATGATTAGCAGAGGGTTGATCAAGAGGAGGAGGAAGACTAGTGATAGAAGGCAGTTCATGTAACACCCGAGATTTTTATGAGTAATATTTTGTTTTTATATATATCATCAAAGGAATATTTCACTACATACTATCTTGGCTTACTTTACACGCAACCGCGACCTTCCTCGATAGCTTGTGTCGTACGCAATACTGAGTTTCGCTAAACAACGATATGCTATTAAAATATTATTAAAAACTAGCCATTATGAATACTAATAACCAATTTTTGAAATTTTATAAATTTTATCTTTCAAAATGGACTTCATTTTTGGATTTGGAATACCGAAATTAGCCTAGGGTGAAATTTTGGTATTTTTCTGAAAACTTTCAATTTTTGATGAATAGTGAAACCACTAAGTGGTAGGTTAAAAACTGAATTTTGCATAAAACATAATTTTACCGCTTCTGTGAATGGAATTTCGAAAATCCGACAGACAAAGATAATATCAAGGACTAAAATGTGGTTTAATGAGATGAAAATAATTTTTGGTGAATAGTAACTTTTTACTTTTTTTACCACGGTTAATAGTAAATAGGGTAACTAAGGGTAAATATGATATTACTATTACCCTAACACATGTCTTATTTATATTGGAAAAGTGTAGTTCTCCAACAACAACCTTATGAATATAATATGACCATTTAGGTCCACTTGGATTAGATTATGACATTTAATATTATTTTATTTAATGAATAGTTAAAATAGTTAAAATCAAAGTTTAATAACTAAAACATTATTAATATGGGGTTATACTTAAGATAAATTCGACTATAAATATTCATTAGAAAGATAAAAAGATTTACTACATGATGGTATTTTATTTATAATTTTTAGACATTAAATTATTTAAGTTATTTATGACACAATGATGATGCAGTAATTATCTTATTAATAAAATATTGACATAATTGATGTTATAAACACAAAAATAAATATAATTTGAGACTTTTTATGAATTCAACTAATTTTCTAGGTTACTATGATATATTAGTGTTGATTTAATCAACTTGGTTTGAAAATATAATTCTGTTATGACTTTCACAAAAATCATATATCAAATAGTGTCAAAATTGACACAAAATAGTTTTTAAATCAAATATTATATTATTAATTGTTATTTTATTCCTAAAAATCTAAGGTTCTGCCAAATTACTTAGATAAGGATATATATATTAATAATAAACAATTTGGGGTTCTTTTGGCATGTTATAGTAAGTGTATTAACCATAGAGTGTAAGAAAACAAAAAGACACGGTAAAAGTTAAATTATTTAACTTAGAGTTAAATCTAATTGATAAGGTTAAAATAATAACCTAAACTTGTCTAAATCGTATTGGTTGATAGGATTTCGACCCATCCCCACTTTAGATTCGAAATAAGACCCTTTTTAACCATTATAAACCGATTTTGACTTTAATATAAAATAATATTTTGAGATATTCCTAAGGTGCCCCTCTCCTCCCTTATAAAAGGGAACCTCCTCCCCCTCCTCCTCACACCAATTTGAGCACTCAAGCTCGGCCAACCCCTGCCATTTTCTCCTCTCCACTTCCCTAGAATAATCCTAGAGGTTCTGGTCTTCTTAAAATACCAATCATAGTTCCCTAAGTGGAGGATTCAAAGAAGCGTTCCAAAGAAGAGGTAATATCCATTACCGATCTTTTCAATTTCTTTCTTCTTCAACTTCTTCTTCTTTAGTTGTTTCATGATAAAGTAATAAAATAAGTATTACTTACAGACTGATATGTTATTATAAATATGAAACAACCCTAATTCACCTTCTATCCATCCTAGGGAAAAATGAAATCACCGCGCGTGCGTAAGTACGGAATACCGTCTCCACGCCGTGGTGTAATCTATTATCCACCATCAACTTACAAGGATGGGTATAATGGTGTAATGAGTAACTATTTATGATTATTATAAATTAATATTGATACTGAAATAATATACATATACTCCAATACAATTCCATGATCATAGGAACGATATCATCACTCGTGCGTACGTACGGAATACCCTCTCCACGATGTGATGCGACTCGTTCTACATGATCATCATTACATAGTAATTATATAAATGAATTGAATGAATAAATATGATATATGTTACACTAATACCATTCTGGATATAAGGTATCTATAACCTTAAAATAATAATAAGAATTTATTCGGCAAAACACGCATAAGAACAAAAGGCAATAAAGACCCGAGTAACAAGTAACAATGAAATATTACTAACAAGAAGCTAAGAATATGACCATATATGATATCATATCAATATGTATGATTCTGGAATAAGTCAATAACATTATTTAAACCATTATACTGGAGCTTCGGACACGTACAAAGAAAATCGGACCTAAGGTAAGGGAAATATCACAATCTCACTTTTATCCGAGATTGTTTTTACTTTGGTACTTACTGGGGTGTATTTTATCATCCACATCCATGTTCCCTCAATATGTAACATTATTTCCATCATTATAAAATAGTTTGTATCCAATTTTACCCTTTCGTGAGTTTTTAGTAAAATATATGAAAGGAATCTTTTATCGTTTTTCATACGAGGTACTTTTTGACTTTTCCGACAAAAGTACGAAAAGAATGTTTTTTTTAAACTTATACGGCATGAATGGATTTTTAAAACATTATTTCCAAGAATCTTCCTTTACAAGTTTTCAAGTTTATTTTTAATAAACTTCTTTTACTTTAAAATTGTAAGACATGTTACGAAAGGAAATTTTTTTTGAAGTAGAAAGGATATTTTCCTCAAGAATGGAGTTCAAATGTTTTATCAAAATTATTTTCCATCTAAGATAATATAGGGTTCTGTTTTTATCCCTATTATTACATTGATTTGATTATGTTTTGAGAAAATTATTTTTATGAAGTCATTTACCTTATATGATTTGTTTTATGATGTCATTATATTTCAAGAATCCCATTTTTGTTACATGTGTTATGCGAAGATGTATGATTTATGATTATGTCGCACACATAAGAAATGATTCATTATAAGATGGGTGGGACGTATATGTCCCTCCAATGCATTGGGTAAAGATTTATATCTCACGAGATAGACATGGCTGAACGGAAGGTTATTTCGGTTCAGTGATACAGGACTGAAACGAGGAGTGAACTCGGTTCAGAAAGGTACTTTGTCCGCTAAGATAGTCTTGGAAATGAGTCATGACTAACAAGAATTGATTTTCCATGATTATGTGTGCATGCCACAAAGATTCAAGTTTCATGTTATGATTATGGGGATCTCATTTTCACTTCTATGACTTGTTCCTTGTTAAGATATTATGATCTCTTTTGCAGGTTATGAATTTCAAAAAGATATGATATGATTTTTATTTCCTTTATTTTCCCTTGCTGAGCATTTGAGCTCACCCTTTTATGTTTTATTTTCCCCAGGTCAGGAAGATGGATATTAAGTAGAATATGCTAAAAGGGACCCTAGATATGATGAAATAAATGGGAGACACTGTAGAAGATTTATGAACCAGTTGTTTATGTTTCCAAGTTTCTAAAGACACTATACCTAAACTGTCCTTTGTGGTTTTGTCATATGTTGTAATAAGTGTACTTCAATTTTGAAGTATTAACAATGTATGTAATGTATGGGTCGTTATAGTTCGTATCAGAGGAAAGGTATAGTCAACCTTTGGAAACTAGGATGTGAAAGCCTTAGTAAGAACCCTAAGGATAAGTCTAAGCATAGAAAACAATCTTAGTTTTTTAGAAATGGCCATGAATAACCTAGCATAAGACCTTAAGTGTGAAAATTTTATTCTTGAATTATGTGGTTTTCCTATTATAATTAGTGTTGCTCACACTATTCTTTTTGGTTTTAGTCAATGGATGGAACCCGAAGGAACCGTGTTAATGCGGAATGCGATGGGCAATGCAATGATTGTCCCCCTGAGAAACCAAACGATATGGGAGCTGGAATGCAAAATCTTGTAGCCATGCTCACACAACTTTCTCAAGCTATGAATCATGCAGGACTTCCAAACGAGCAAATGAAGGAGCAACATTCTGTTGAATCCTTCATGAGGCAGCGTCCACCTTCTTTCAGTGGGTCTACTGATCCATTAGTTGCTGAACAATGGATTAGTACTACTGAAAAGATATTTTCAGTTCTTCAATGTTCTGAACATGATAAAGTCATCCTAGCTGTGTATCGTTTGGAAGGAGATGCTGATCAATGGTGGAATCTTATTAAGAATACGAGGCAAAGGGATGAAATTGAGTCTATGGAATGGGACGAGTTCAAGAACTTATTTTTTAATAAGTACTTCCCTCGTATTCTCCGAACAAAGATGGAGAAAGAGTTTCTTGAACTGAAGCAAAGGGATGATGAATCTGTTGGTACCTATGAAGCAAATTTTACAAGACATGAAAGGTACGCTTCTGGTATTATTATCCAACCTGAGAGTAAGATCGATCGATTCTTTAGTGGCTTAAAACCAAGTCTTCGAAGGGTGTTAGCCATAAGGGACTTCAATAGCTATGAGGAAATCATTCGATGTGCTCTCAAAGTCGAGATGGAGATTGGAGTAACCCATCAGTCATATGGGTTTGATAAGAAGAGTAAAATGGAATTTAAAGGAAAATCTAAAGAGCACACTGAAAAGAATATGAGCTTTCCCTTATGCTCAAAGTGTGGAAAGAAACATGGAGGGAGTTGTCTTAAAGGGACAAGTAAATGTTTCAAATGAGGAAAGGAAGGTCATCGGGCATTTGAATGCCGCAATGATGGGAAGAAGATGTCTAATGATGCAAACAAAGGAAGGGATACACAGAATGAACCTACTACACTTCAATGTTTCAAGTGAAAGGAGATGGGGCATTATGCCAATCAATGCCCAAATCCAAGGGTTGATGATGATGGTCGACGTCAACAAACTCTTAAGGCTAAAGACAAAGGAAAGTCACATGCAATTTCTATCAGCGATGTGGAGTACGATAACGATGTGGTGAAAGGTACACTTACCATCCACTCTAAAGTAGAAAATGTTTTATTTGATTCTGGATCCACCCACACTTTTATTTCTGAAGACTTTTCTAAGGGTATCACCGTATTACCTCAACAATTAGATGTTGAGTTAGCTGTGACAACACCTAATGGCACATCAATCGCATCAAAAGTTTATAATTCTTCTCCGATTGAAGTTTGTGGGAAAGTGCTTCCTGCAAATCTTGTGATCCTTCCTATAGTGGAATTTGATGTGATTCTTGGCATGGATTGGCTTTCTTTATACGGAGCTCATATCAATTGCCAAATAAGGGAAGTCACATTTCATATTCCAGATCAATCTACGATCGTCTATCGATGCAAGGATGAATATAACCTTCCAGTGGAAATTTCTTCCGTCTTATGGGTCTTGATTCCACTAAATGAAGGTTATTTATCTCAAATGGTTGGTGAGAAACTCACAATTAAGAATATGCCCATAGTACGGGAGTTTGATGATGTCTTTCCGGATGAATTACCGGGTCTTCCACCAAATCGTGAAGTTGAGTTTTCAATAGAACTCGTACCGGGTGCTTTGCCTATTTCAAAGACACGTTATAGAATGGCTCCAATTTAGTTGCAGTAATTGAAGAAGCAACTCCAAGAGAGTCTTGATAAGGGATTCATATGCCCTAGTGCGTCACCTTGGGGAGCACCTGTTCTATTTTTTAAGAAGAAAGATGGATCAATGAGACTCTGCATTGATTATCGAGAACATAACAAGATCACTATCAAGAACAAATATCCTCTCCCACGCATTGATGACTTATTTGACCAACTACGTGGAGCTCAATACGTTTCCAAGATTGATCTTCGTTCAGGGTATCATCAATTAAGGGTCAAAAGGGAGGATATAACAAAGACGGCTTTCCGTACAAGGTATGGACACTATGAATTTATAGTGATTCCATTTGGTCTTACTAATGCCCCTGCTATCTTCATGGATCTAATGAATAGAGTCTTTAGAGACTATCTTGATCAATTTGTGGTAGTCTTTATAGATGATATTCTTGTCTATTCAATGAGAAAGGAAGAGAATGAAGATCACTTGGGAATTATATTGAAGACCCTGAGAAAGGAGAAGCTTTATGCCAAATTTACCAAGTGTGAATTTTGGCTTCAAAAAGTTGCATTTTTGGGTCACATAATCTCAAAAGAGGGGATATCTATGGATCCAGCAAAAACAGAGGTTATCGAAAGATGGTCAAGACCAACAACAGTAACTGAGATCCAAAGTTTTCCTGGTTTGGCTGGATATTATCGACGTTTTGTAAAAGATTTTTCACGATTATCTAATCCACTCACCAAGTTGACTCCGAAAGGAGTTAAGTTTGTTTGGACAGAGGAATGTGAAGATAATTTCAAGGAGTTAAAAAGAAGGTTATCTAGTGCACCTGTGCTCACACTGCCTTGTAGTGGAGAAAGGTTTGTGATCTACAGTGATGCATCCAAGAAGGGATTGGGGTCTGTTCTTATGCAAAATGATATGGTGATAGCTTATGCCTCACGACAGTTGAAAATCCATGAGCAAAATTACCCAACACATGATTTGGAGTTGGCTGCGGTAATCTTTGCGTTAAAGATTTGGAGGCATTACCTTTATGGTGAAAGGTGTGATATTTATACTGATCATAAAAGTTTAAAGTATATTTTCACACAAAAGGAGCTGAATATGCGTCAAAGAAGATGGTTGGAGCTGATTAAGGATTATGACTGCTCAATCCATTACCACCTTGGGAAAGCAAACAAGGTGGCAGATGCATTAAGTCGACAAGACCATGCTAGTTTATCCATGATGAGGATCACAAAAGATCCAATATTTATGGATTTACAAAGGATGGATCTTGTAATTATAATGGAAGGGGAAAAATCTTATCTTTCTCAAATGAATGTTCAACCATCTATACATGTGAAGATTAAAGAGGCACAGAAAGAAGATGTCGAGTTACAAAAGAAGGTGAGAAATGTTCCTGAATTCAACCTTGATTGTGATGGGATAATAAAGTTCAGGAATCGGGTTTGTGTTCCTCCCATCCCCGAATTAAAGAAGGAGCTACTGGATGAGGCTCATAGTTCATCATTCTCTATTCATCCTAGAAGCACGAAGATGTATAGGGACCTGAAAGAGTACTTCTGGTGGGATGGCATGAAAAGAGATGTTGCTGAATATGTCTCTCGATGCTTGGTTTGTCAACAAGTTAAAGCTGAGAGACAGAAGTCTAAGGGGATGTTACAACCATTACCCATACCCGAATGGAAATGGGAAAACATAACTATGGACTTTGTCACAGGACTTCCTAAAACATCCAAAGGCAATAATGTTATCTGGGTCATAGTTGATCGTCTTACAAAGTCTGCACACTTCATTGCTATTAGAGAGGATTTCTCTCTGGATCAGCTTGCCAGGATATATGTAAAGGAAGTGGTAAGATTGCATGGAGTACCACTTTCTATTATATATGATCGGGATTCGAGATTTACCTCGAAGTTCTGGCGAAGTCTTCAGCATACTCTGGATACGGAGTTGAGTTTCAGCACTGCTTATCATCCTCAGATAGACGGTCAGTCTGAGAGAACAATTCAAACCCTAGAAGATATATTGAGAGCTTGCTCTATGGATTTCAAAGGAGGTTGGGATCAACACCTACCTTTGGTGGAATTTTCTTATAATAATAGCTTTCACACCAGTATTCAGATGGCTCCTTATGAACCTCTCTATGGAAAGAAATGCAGGACTCCAACTTGCTGGGATGAAGTTGGGGAAAGAAAGCTATTAGGACCTGATCTCGTTGATGAAATGGCAGAAAAGGTCAGATCTATTCAACAACACATAAGAGCAGCTCAGAGTCGACAGAAAAGTTATGCCGACAACCGAAAAAAAGACCTAGAGTTTGAAGTGGGTGATAAAGTGTTCTTATGAATATCTCCCTGGAAGAGGGTTATCAGATTTGGAAAGAAGGGGAAGTTGAGCCCTAGATATATCGGTCCTTTCGAAATACTGTATCGTGTTGGAAAGGTAGCTTACCGATTGGCACTTCCACCGAATCTCTCTCAAGTTCACGATGTGTTCCATGTATCTCTCCGGAGAAAGTACATACCTGATCCTTCACATGTACTCAGCTTAGAAGTTGTACCGCTGGAGCAAGATCTTTCTTATGAAGAACAACCGATAGAGATTCTGGATCGTAGCGAAAAAGTCCTACGAAACAAGACCACTCGATTGGTGAAAGTTTTATGGAGGAACCACCAATTAGAAGAAGCTATGTGGGAGCTTGAGGATATGATGAGGGAGAAGTATCCTCATCTGTTTGTTACAAAGTGACGAATTTCGAGGGCGAAATTCTTTTAAGGGGGGTAGAATGTAACACCCGAGATTTTTATGAGTAATATTTTGTTTTTATATATATCATCAAAGGAATCTTTCACTACATACTAGCTTGGCTTACTTTACACGCAACCGCGACCTTCCTCGATAGCTTGCGTCGTACGCAATACTGAGTTTCACTAAACAACGATATGCTATTAAAATATTATTAAAAACTAGCCGTTATGAATAGTCATAACCACTTTTTGAAATTTTATAAATTTTATCTTTCAAAATGGACTTCATTTTTGGATTCGGAATACCGAAATTAGCCTAGGGTGAAATTTTGGTATTTTTCTGAAAACTTTCAATTTTTGATGAATAGTGAAACCACTAAGTGGTAGGTTAAAAACTGAATTTTGCATAAAACATAATTTTACCGCTTCTGTGAATGGAATTTCGAAAATCTGACAGACACGGTTAATATCAAGGACTGAAATGTGGTTCAATGAGATGAAAATAATTTTTGGTGAATAGTAACTTTTTACTTTTTTTTACCACGGTTAATAGTAAATAGGGTAACTAAGGGTAAATATGATATTACTATTACCCTAACACATGTCCTAATTCTATTGGATAAGTTTAGTTCGACCGAAAACAACCTTATGAATATAATATGACCATTTAGGTCCACTTGGATTAGATTATGACATTTAATATTATTTTATTTAATGAATAGTTAAAATAGTTAAAATCAAAGTTTAATAACTAAAACATTTTTAATATGGGGATATACATAAGCGAAATTCGACTATAAATATTCATTAGAAAGATAAAAAGATTTCCTACATGATGGTATTTTATTTATAATTTTTAGACATTAAATTATTTATGTTATTTATGACACAATGATGATGCAGTAATTATCTTATTAATGAAATATTGACATAATTGATGTTATAAACACCAAAATAAATATAATTTAAGACTTTTAATGAATTACACTAATTTTATAGGTTACTATTATATATTAGTGTTGATTTAATCAACTTGGTTTGAACATATAATTCTGTTATGACTTTCACAAAAATCATATATCAAATAGTGTCAAAATTGACACAAAATAGTTTTTAAATCAAATATTATATTATTAATTGTCATTTTATTCCTAAAAATCTAAGGTTCTCCCAAATGACTTAGATAAGGATATATATATTAATAATAAACAATTTGGGGTTCTTTTGGCATGTTATAGTAAGTGTATTAACCATATAGTGTAAGAAAACAAAAAGACACGGTAAAAGTTAAATTATTTAACTTAGAGTTAAATCTAATTGATAAGGTTAAAATAATAACCTAAACTTGTCTAAATCCTAGTTTTTGATAGGATTTCGACACATCCCCACTTTAGATTCGAAATAAGACCCTTTGGACCATTATAAACAGATTTTTACTTTAATATAAAATAATATTTTGAGATATTCCTAAGGTGCCCCTCTCCTCCCTTATAAAAGGGCACCTCCTCCCCCTCCTCCTCACACCAATTTGAGCACTCAAGCTCGGCCAACCCCTGCCATTTTCTCCTCTCCACTTCCCTAGAATAATACTAGAGGTCCTGGTATTCTTAAAAGACCAATCATAGTTCCCTAAGTGGAGGATTCAAAGAAGCGTTCCAAAGAAGAGGTAATATCCATTACCGATCTTTTCAATTTCTTTCTTCTTCAACTTATTCTTCTTTATTTGTTTCATGATAAAGTAATAACATCAGTATTACTTACATACTGATATGTTATTATAAATATGAAACAACCCTAATTCACCTTCTGTCCATCCTACAGAAAAATGAAATCACCGCGCGTGCGTACGTACGGAATACCGTCTCCACGCCGTGGTGTAATCTATTTTCCACCATCACCATACAAGGATGGGTATAATGGTGTAATTAGTAACTATTTATGATTATTATAAAGTAATATTGATACTGAAATAATATACATATACTCCAATACAATTCCATGATCATAGGAATGATATCATCACTCGTGCGTACGTACGGAATACCGTCTCCACGATGTGATGCGACTCGTTCTACATGATCATAATTACATAGTAATTATATAAATGAATTTAATGAATAAATATGATATATTTTACACTAATAACATTCTGGATATAAGGTATCTATAACCTTAAAAGAAGAATAAGAATTTATTTGGCAAAACACGCATAAGAACAAAAGGCAATATAGACCCGAGTAACAAGTAACAATGAAATATTACTAACAAGAAACTAAGAATATGACCATATATGATATCATATAAATATGTATGATTCTGGAATAAGTCAATAACATTATTTAAACCATTATACAGGAGCTTCGGACACGTACAAAGAAAATCGGACCTAAGGTAAGGGAAATATCACAATCTCACTTTTATACGAGATTGTTTTTACTTTGGTAATTACTGGGGTGTATTTTATCATCCACATCCATGTTCCCTCAATATGTAATATTATTTCCATCATTATACAATAGTTTGTATCCAATTTTACCCTTTGGTGAGTTTTTAGTAAAAGATATGAAAGGAATCTTTTATCGTTTTTCATACGAGGTACTTTTTGACTTTTCCGACAAAAGTACGAAAAGAATGTTTTTTTTAAACTTATACGGCATGAATGGATTTTTAAAACATTATTTCCAAGAAGCTTCCTTTACAAGTTTTCAAGTTTATTTTTAATAAACTTCTTTTAGTTTAAAATTGTAAGACATGTTAAGAAAGGAAAATGTTTTTGAAGTAGAAAGGATATTTTCCTCAAGAATGGAGTTCAAATGTTTTATCAAAATTATTTTCCATCTAAGATAATATAGGGTTCTGTTTTTATCCCGATTATTACATTGATTTGATTATGTTTTGAGGAAATTATTTTTATGAAGTCATTTACCTTATATGATTTGTTTTATGATGTCATTATGTTTCAAGAATCCCATTTTTGTTACATGTGTTATTCGATGATGTATGATTTATGATTATGTGGAACACATAAGAAAGGATTCATTACAAGATGGGTGGGACCTATATCTCCCTCCAATGCATTGGGTAAAGATTTATATCTCATGAGATAGACATGGCTGGAACGGAAGGTTATTTCGGTTCAGTGATACAGGACTGAAACGAGGAGTGAACTCGGTTCAGAAAGGGACTTTGTCCACTAAGATAGTCTTGGCAATGAGTCATGACTAACAAGAAATGATTTTCCATGATTATGTGTGCATGCCACGAAGTTTCAAGTTTCATGTTATGATTATGGGGATCTCATTTTCACTTCTATGATTTGTTCCATGTTAAGATATTATGATCCTTTTTGCAGGTTATGATTTTCAAAAAGATATGATATGATTTTTATTTCCTTTATTTTCCCTTGCTGAGCATTTGAGCTCACCCTTTTATGTTTTCTTTTCCCTAGGTCAGGAAGATGGATATTAAGTAGAATATGCTAAAAGGGACCCTAGATATGATGAAATAAATGGGAGACACTGTAGAAGATTTATGAACCAGTTGTTTATGTTTCCCAGTTTCTAAAGACACTATACCTATACGGTCCTTTGTGGTTTTGTCATATGTTGTAATAAGTGTACTTCAATTTTGAAGTATTAACAATGTATGTAAAGTATGGGTCGTTATAGTTCATGCCTTTCAGCGGCATAGCCTTACGAAGTATGAGGGAATAATTTTAGACATGGATATAAAAATATATCTTGAGAAGTATGTGATAGAATTAATCTTGATCTGGACTCTAGAAGAGTACCAGGTTCCTCGATTTGTGAGGTTGAAGCAGGTAGTAGCACATCAGTGAGGGATGCTCTGTCTTGGGGAGAAGAAGGAAGATGAGGTTTCATGGACTGACTTCGAGAGTGAGTTATGGGTGTAATTCCATTCTTTTACAACAATGGCTGAGAAGAGGCAAGAGTTATTCTTCATCCACCATGGGAGTATTTCTATGATGGATTTTGGGATCATGTTCAAGGATCTCTTACTTTTCACTCCATGCCTCTTCCCTGAAGAGGAATCGTGGGAATGGAACTTATAGGAATCACTCTAACCATACCCACATTAGTTGTTTAAACCCTTCACAACACTAGAAATCATAGAGGATCAGAAGCAGGATGAAGTGGTGGATAAGAGGAACACATTAGGAAGTGTGCCATGATAGGGGATCTAGTTGAGCTCCTCTAAGGGGATGTTTATTAGCAGCAGACCTCCATCATCAGGGCCTTCAAGTTTTATTCTAATAGGAGGCAACACTTAGTAGCTCTAGTTTATATCTCTTGGCCCTTTCCCATTCACCATGAGCCTAAGAATGAGGTGTATTATCTGTGGATGTCAGGACCATCTTTGGAATCTGTGCTCAGAATGCGTAAAGTAATGTGTAGGTGGGAAGGTTATCTAACATCCCAGGTAAAGTAAGAATATGAAAATTTCATATTTAATAATATTAGTGAATAAAATATTAATATTACTCTATAGGGAATGCTATTTTCCATGGCGTACCCAACACACAACAACTAGATTTTTTGAAATCTTATGTTGCACACTAATAATATAATAATATTGTAAATGGTAGTTAACACCTATCCATTATAATGGTGGGAATGAAAATAACTAAATAAAAAGTGATTATATATGTATTTCAAATATTTTTACTTTTATCCAATAAATTTTAGAGGTTTAAAAATGAAAATGAATCCAATTTTAAGCATTGAATTTTATAATATTTTTAAAAGATTGTTTTACTGCCTTTTAATGGGGAACCATTTTTAAATCTATATTTTGATAATTTTATAAGATCTATTTTTCAAAATAAACTTATTCAACAGTATTGGGACCTTGAAATTTACATTGGATAAATTTTTCGTATTTTTCTGACAATGTTTATTTTTTAATGAATAATGAAAAATACTACATTTTACTTCAAAACTGCTTTTTAATCTAATTTAATAATACGGATAGATTATATTTTAAATTAATTATAATGTTTAAATAGAAAATATTTTTACCATTTAATCCAATGTTGGTCATTTTAATTAATTACACTTTTAAATTACAAATAAACAATTGTCAATCTTTTGATAGATATTGTTTCTAACAACACGCTATTTGTTTTCACAACAGGAATTATTATTTTAATTAATTACTACATTTTTTGTGTTAGAAATTTTGTAAAATGTATTCCATATTTGGAATCATAAGGTCCAAATTATATAATTAAGACACTTGTTTTGGACATTATGAATAGTAACGATGGTAATTATCTTTAATTATCGTGATTAATTAGTAATTGGGTAGTTAAGGGTAATAAAATAATATGATATTAATAAAAAATGACCCAAATATGTGTCCTAATTCTACTTTTTGTGTCATGGCCTACCATGGGATACCTTGTGCCAAACTTTGGAACCCCGTCGAATCACTTTTGGGTGATAGTGACACTTTATCATTTTATTTGTTTAAAAGGAATGTATAACCAATGTATGTATCACCCAAGTAAAAAAATTAGTTTTAAATCTATAAATGATCTTTTAGACTATAAATAGTCATTGGAAAGATAAAAATATATCCTACATCATATTATTTGTTTTTATAATTTTCATACATTAAATAAATTAAATTTTTTATGACACCATGATAATGCAGCAGTTAACTCATTATTGAATGATTTAAATAAAATGAAATGATAATGTAAAATCTAAGACATAAACATGTCAAATACCTATTGGATGGGTTTATATCGAACCCTTATCACCTTATCCTAGATATATAAAATTTTGGGACCTTTAAAATCCAATACTCATTATATAATAAAGTTACATTTCTTGGCTTTCCAACAGTGCCCCTCCTCCCTCTTATAAAAGGCCCCCACCTCTACCACCTTACCGTCACCACTCAAGCCATTTACTCGGCCAAACTATGCACATTTTATCTCCCCACATCCCTCCTTTCATCCGAAAGTCCTTAACTTAGGCATAAATCTCTTCAAGAAACCCTTTTGTTAAACCAAATGGACTAAACTGATTTAAAGGTAATGTCCTCTCTTATGTTCTTTTGTTTTATTTTGCTTCTACAGCCCCATAAACTATTTTTATTCTTTTATTTTGTAAAAAAAACCCATTATATTAAATATACTATGATTTTTTCATGATAATGATTCGAGATACACTTACCCACACCTCTGTATAATGGTTAATGAACATATTGTTTCCATGGATAGCGAATTACTACCTCACGAAACAATGATTGTTCTATTTTCTCATAACACCATTCATGGTGGCCATTATGATGGCTCTATATTTATTTATGATATATATATTATATTTATTTCTTCTCTATGATTCTGTTTTTTACATTTAAAACATACCTTTATACTTTTCATGTTATACAAATGTGATAATTTCATTTGAGGAAGTGTGGAGTACCACCACCTCAAGTGATGTGACTCGTTCACGCAATACATGGAATGTATAAAGAATGAAATTAATGAACTAATTTTACCTATGTAACATATATATTATACTGGATTTATAATATATATATATATAATTTATTTTTAATTCCGTTAAATACAAAATAGAAATCAAAGTTACGTTTATGCGTACGTACGGCTTACCGTCTTCAAGAACGGTGCATTTAATTTCTTACCTCTAAATGTTATGAAATATTATAAATGTAACTATATACTGGATATATATGATATCTATGATATCTACATCATGAATATAATTCTGGATATAGTGGATATTTTACCACAGAAACAACTTGTAATTATAAGAAGTTTATTTATGACTAAAGTACCAATGATCAACAAAATGACCGTTATTAACTTAAATAATTACATAATGTCTATAACATGGTAATAAGTGTTATAAAATGAATAATGATCTTGAAAATGGTTCTTATGAAAGTATAAATTAACTCTAGTTTATTATTCATAAGATTAAAGAACGATCGAGTCAAGTCGGAAATGAGGTAAGGGATCCAACCTCTCTCTTTCTTTTTATGTACTCTCTTTTATGTCACTTCTTTTAAGATCCTATTTCTTATGATGGGGGATGTTCTTATATATTCCACATACTATAATATTTATGTTCATATGATGATAAACCTTAATTTATATCTTCTATCCATTTTTGGATGTTTTATGTGGCGCCGTTAGGCTGCCGAATTTTTGTAAGAGGACATGTTCTCTCACTTTTTATTTCCGTGAGATTCATGCTATATTTGTCGCTATCTCCATTGAGTGGTGTATTTAATTACCAGGAATATAATTTTTGTGTAATCTACTCTCATTTATGGGTATTTACATCAGTATTGTTTGGTCCTTCTTTCATAGGGATTACATTTCGAATGTTACCCAAATTCGTAAGGGATTCTTTCACCACCTCTTTTTTAATAGAGTTATTTTTTTTATGTCTATTAATTTACATCTTATTATGTTGGGATATGTTATTCTATATCCTTATTTATATAAATATTATTTCCATGTAATGAGATACCCTTTTCTCTCTAATCAACTCATTTTATGCATTTTAAAGTGACGTCGTTAGGCTGTCAAATTTTTGTAAGGGAACTTCTTAACCCAATTTCAATTATATGGGTTAAACCTCTAATTCTTGATTATGTCATGCTATAAAGATGTGAGGATTACATATGATTGTTTTAAACTTAATATATAATTATATTTGGTGTATTTATATTTTTCACACATAATTATGTCATTTCATTATCCTTTCTCTAATGGCATGATCTTTGATTGGGATTACATCTCAATTTCTTCTCTTTTAGACATTTCTTAATGATATGAACTTTTATTCTTTTATAAAGTATATATACATCCCATTTTACTTTCCTTATCAAAATTATGTCTATACTCAAGTCATTTAAATGTTTTGAAAATTGTCTACTTTCATGTGGTGTATAATTTAAATGTTCAAATTGGAAAATGACACTTTTATTAAAACATTGTTTTAAATGGTTTTAAATATTTATTCTTTTAATCATTTATCATCCATGTCCATGTTTTAAAAAATGGTTTCATGGAATTATTTATATGTTCATGAATGTTTTAAAACACTTTTAAATGTTTCGATGGGGTATGGGACTTCATCTCAATATCCTTTCATTGAGGCATATTTTGTTTTATACACAACTTTCTTTATATAGTGTATAAACCCCTTGGACTTTTAATTTTATTCATAAGCTATTTTTTTTATATGAAGAGTTTTACTAAATGACAAAAGGGAATGTTTTTTTCGTACATATGTGGCGAAAATGACTTCTCGCCCGCCATGACCATTATTTGAGTTTTGGCTTCCTCAAAAAGCCATAACATTTTCTTAAAAGAAAAATAAATACCATTTTATACTTTTCTTTTATATTGGTATTGAAAATGGTTTTGATAATGTTTTGATTATATCAATGTATTTTTGATATCTTGTGATGGAAATGTGGAAATGATAAGTTTCCTTTATGAATTTTTTATGTGATATGATTATGTTATTGTTCTTGGTCATTGTTTATAAAGAAGGGTGGTTCCTTGATAAACTAAGGGCGGGTGAGCCCGATATAGCTCTCCAATGCATTGGGTAATGCGAAGGGGTTAAACTCTTAGGTTTCTCTGAAAAGATTTAGGGAATATACTGTGATGGGTTTTCCAATTGTAACCATGAGGGTAACTCCCTACATAAGAATGTTATTAATGCCTCAAGATACCTTTATGTCTTATGATTTAATGAGGTATGTTAATGTGCTTATGTTTTATTAGTAATTTTTGATTTCGTTGATTCTTATGTATGCATGGTCTAAAGTTTTCTTTCCATATTGTTATAACCATTGCCGTGTTTTTTATACTCATCCCATGTTTTAGAAATGTTTTTCAAATGGCATAAAGTGGAATAGGGTCATGGATGGGATCAAGGAAATGTCAGGCTGTCTAAAACAAGGAACTAGACATGAATCTTTTCTTCAAGAGTTTTAATTTTCTTGAAATAAATGGAAACTGAGTAGATGTGTCTACTTTGTAATCTTGGAGATGTAATAGTTATAACCTAATTCCCTAATACTCTAAACCTGAAAATATCCTCAATGAGAATTATTTATTTAATTCAATATTATTTAATGTTTTACGGCTGGGCCCTTATAGTTGGTATCAAAGGTCGGTTTATATATCATTTGAGGTAAGGGTATTCTTTAAGAATATGTTACATTACCATAATGGCTAGGATTTCATAAAGATTCAAAAATTTTAGATAAATCTAATGGGTACATATTTCTTAGTGTTTGTCTTCCTCATTAGTACATGATGATTTTGTTGATATTATCACACTGACATTTTTGGTTTTAGTAAATGGATGGATCTATCAGGCACCAATGTGACAATGGGTTTGAAGGAAACTGTGGTGGTTCTCTGATTAAGAGATTGGATGAAATGGGGGATTTAATGATGAATCTCATAATTATTCTAAAACAACTATCAAGGAGTCATGATTAACCACATAATCCTTGGTGAGTTCTCTGATGCATCATGTATGAGAGAACCAACTCGATGTGGAAGTTCATGTAATAATTATAATTGTAACAATTAGGGTTTATATGATCCTTACTTTTGAGGTAATTAAGGGTTACGATATGATGGAAGATTAAAGGAATGAGGTAAAATTGAGGTAAAATTATGTTATGGTTATTTTTGAAGATTTTATCTCTTTTTGGGGAATGTTTTAAGAATTATATAGTTTTGGAAAAAGGACAAGACGTAGACCATGTGACAACCCGTCGCGTTGGACAATGCTGTGGCAATTGAACCCACAACCAAAGTGTGACTAGTATTTATCACCTACCACTGGACTACGTGATGTCCCTGGTTAGTGTTACACATTCATTTTAGTTATATAATTTTATGAATCAATAATAAGTTGATTTTGGGTTATCTAGGAAAATGATTATCCTATATTGGACGATATGTGATTAGGTTAATTACTTTTCAATATGAGAAATTGAGAGAAACTGATGTTATTTGGAGATAAATACATTAAAAGACTTTGTGAATTAATACTTCAATGATTTGGGTTTTAATATTAGTTTGGTTTACCTTGAAGACTTTTATGGACAATTTTTTATTGAATGGTCTTTGTTGAACATTGGGTTTTGTTGGAAAAATTATGGAGATTAAGAATAGATTTTTTTAAAGGATTATCTGTTTTGGGGAGTATCTGATCTAGTAGTAACCTTTCTGGTTTTTTTTTGGTTTAGGAATAAACACATAGGAAATATATAGTTATTTTTTGTGGATTATGTTATTCTCTAGAAGTTTATTATAGAACTCTTAATGTGATATATTCTTCCTAAATACTCACGTTTTGGAGAAAATATTATTTTGTGTATTAAATCTAGTAAAAGTTGGATGTCAACATGACAAGTTGGTATGTTTCCTAATGTTTTAGTTAAGATCATAAATAAATTACTCATTGAAAAGTTACTTAAAACAAAAATGTTTTCTGATAATTTTTCCTACTGGGGAATCAAATAATGTTTTACCCATCACATGTTTGGGATTTTCTCGGGGTTAACTTTCTCCTAATCATGATTTCTATCACTCTCCATCAGATCATGATGGTTTGTTTTTTTCCTCCATATCCATGTTTTCATGGAATACTAGTACCTGATGTCTCGGGTGACCTTTGTACTTCACTCTATTTATTTTAAAGTGATAGTTTTACTGACTCTTGTTCCCATGTGGGGCTTTCAATGATGTTTCTGAACTCAATTTTAAAATTACGAGGACACAATTCCCAAAAGGGGGGAAGGATGTAACATCCCAGGTAAATAAAGAATATGAAATTTTAATATTTATTAATATTTGTGAATTAAACATTATTATTACTCTAAAGGGATTGCTGTGTTCAATAGCGTACCCAACACACAACAACTAGTTTCTTTGAAATCATACGTTGCATACTAATAATATAATAATATTTTAAATGGTAGTTAACACCTAGTCATTGTAATGGAAGGAATGAACATAACTAACTAAAATGTGATTATATATGTTTTTTAAATATTTTTACATTTATCCAATAAATTTTAGCAGATTAAAAATTCAAATGAATCCAATTTTAAGCATTGAATTTTCTAATATTTTTAAAACATTGTTTTGCCGTCTTTTGATGGCTAACCATTTTTAAATATATCTTTTGACAATTATATAAGCTCTATTTGTAAAAATAAACTTATTATTTAGTATTGGGACATTGAAATTTACTTTGGATAAATTTTTGGTATTTTTCTGAAAATGATCATTTTTTTAATGAATAGTGAAACATACTGCATTTTACATCAAAACTGATATTTCATCTAAGATAATTTTATGTATATATTATCTTTTTAATTTATTTTAAAGTGTAAATAGAATATATTTTTACCATTTAATACAATGGTGGTCATATTAATTAATTAAACATTGAAATTGGACATAAACAATTGTCAATCTTTTGATAGATATTGTTTCTAAAAAACCGGCTATATGTTTTGAAAATGGGAATTAATTTTTAATTAATTACTAAATTTTTTGTGTCTGTAATGTTGTAAAATGGATTCCATATTTTTAATCAGAAGGTACAAATTATGTAATTAAGACACTTGTTTTTGGACATTATGAATAGTAACGATGTTAATTATCTTTTATTATCGTGATTAATTAGTAATCGGGTAGTTAAGGGTAATAAAATAATATCATAATAATAACAAATGAAGCCAATATGTGTCTTAATGCTACTGGTTGTGTCATGTCCGACCATGGGATCCCTTGTTCCAAACATTGGGACCCCATGGAATCACTTTTGGGTGATAGTGACACTTTATCATTTTATTTTTTAAAAGGAACGTATAACCATTGTATGTATCACCCAAGTAAAACAATTTTTGTTTTGTATGTGTAAATGATATCTTAGACTATAAATATTAATTGGAAAGCAAGAAATATTTCTTACATAATAGTATTTCTTTTATAATTTTTAGACATTAAATAAATTAAATTATTTATGACATCAGGATGATGCAACGATTACCTTATTAATGAATGTTTTAAATAAAATGAAAAGATAATGTAAACTCTAAGGCTTACACTTGTCAAAGACCTATTTTATGAGTATATATCGAACCCTTATCACCTTATCCTCAAAACACATTAATGTGGGACCTTTAAAATCCGAAAGTCATTTGAAGATAAAGTAACAGTTTATACCTTTCCAAGAGTGCCCCTCCTCTCCTATTATAAAAGGCCACACCTCTACCTCATTACCCACACTTCTCAAGCCATTGGACCATCCCAGATCTATAGACTTTATCTCTCCACATCCCTCTATTCATCCTAGAAGCCTTACCTAAGGCATAAAGCTCTTCAAGAAACCCTTGTGGTTCAAACCAAAAGGATTTACTTGATTTAAAGGTAATGTCCTCTCCTATATTCTTTTGTTTTATTTTCCTTCTCCAAACCCCTATACTATTTTTATTGATTTATTTTGTAATAACACCAGTATATTCAATATACTAGGATGTTTTCATGAGAATTATTCGAGCTACACTTACGCACTCCTCCATATAATGGTTAATGAACATACTGTTTCTGTGGATGGAGACTTACTTCCTCACGAAACGATGATTGTTCTATCTTCTCATACAAACTCTCATGGTGGCCATTATGATGGAACTATATTTATTTGTTATATATATATTATATTTTTTTCTATATAGGATTTTATTTACATTTAAAACATACCTTTATATATTTCATGTTGTGAAAATGCGATAATTTCATTTGAGGAACTATGGACTACTACCCCCTCATGTGATGTGACTTGTTCATGCAATACATGGAATGTATAAAGAATGAAATTAATGAACTTATGTAACCTATATAACATATATATTATTCTGGAATTATTTTATATATATATATATATATATCTCATTTAGTTTAATTCCATAAAATACGAAATAGAAATGAAAGTCGCCTTTATGCGTATGTACGGCTTACCATCTCCATGAACGGTGCATTTCATTTCTTACCTCTAAATGTTATGTAATATTATAAATTTAAGTATAAACTGGATATATATGATATATATGATATCTAAATCATGAATATAATCTTGTATATAATGGATATTTAACAACATGAACAACTTGTAATTATAAGACGTTTATTTTTTACTCAAGTACCATTGATCGAAAAAACGACCGTTATTAACGTAAATAATTAAATAATGTTCATATCATGGTAATAAGTGATATAAAAGGAATAATGAAATTGAAAAAGGTACCTATGCATGTATAAATTAACTCAAGTTTATTATTCAGGAGATTAAAGAACGATCAAGTCAAGTCAGAAATGAGTTAAGGGATCCAACCTCTCTCTTTCTTTTTAAGTACTCTATTTTATGTAACTTCTTTTAAGATCCTAATTCTTATGTTGGGGGATGTTCATAAATATTCCACATATTGTAATTTTTATTTTCATATAATGTGTGACCCTAATTGATATTCTCAATCCATTTGTGGATGTTTTAAGTGGCGTCGTTGGACTGCTGAATGTTCAAAAGGGGATATGTTATCTCACTTATTATTTCTGTGAGATTCATGATATATTTTTCAATATCTCCATTGAGTGGTGTATTTGATGACCATGATTCTACTATTTCTGTAATATAATCTCATTTATGGGTATTTAAATCAGCATTGTTCGGTCCTTCTTTCATGGGTTGCACATTTCAAAAGATACCCAAATCGGTAAGGGATTCTTTCACCCTCCTCTGTTTTAATAGACTTCTTTTTTTATGTTTATTAATTTACATCTTCTTATGTTGGGATATGTTCTTATATATCCATATTTCTATAAATATTGTGTCCAAGTAATGAGATACCCTTTTCTCTCTCATCAACTCATTTTCTGAATTTTAATGTGACGGTGTTAGGCTGTCGAATTTCTGTAAGGGAACTTCTTAAACCAATTTCAATTGTCTGGGTTAAACCTCTACATTTGGATTATGCCATTCTATGAATATGTTTGGATGAAATCTGATTGTTTTACACTTAATATCCACTTATATATGGTGTATTTAAATTTCTCACACATAATTATGTCATTTCTTTGTCCTTTCTCTAGTGGCATGATCCTTGATTGGGATTACATATCAATTTCTTCTCATTGAGATATTTCATAATGATATGAACTTTTATTCTTTTATAAAGTGTATATACATACCCTTTTACTTTCCATATCCATATTATGTCTATACTCAAGTCATTTAATTGTTTTCAAAATAGTTTACTTTCACGTGGCTTATAATTTAAATGTTCAATATGGAAAAGGACACTTTTTTTAAAAAAATGTTTTAAATGGATTTAAATATTTATTCATTAAAATATTTATCATCCATGTACATGTTTTAAAAAATGGTTTTATGGATTTATTTATATGGACATGAATGTTTTAAAACCCTTTTAAATGTTTCGATGCGGTATGGGATATCGTCTAAATCTCCATTAATTAAGGCATATTTTGTTTTATACACAACTATCATTATACGATGTATAAACCCCTTTGACTTTTACTTTTATTCAAAATGAATATTTTTTATATGAATAATTTTACTAAATAAAAAAAGGGAATTTCTTTGTGGTACGTATGAGGCGACAACGACTTCTCCTTTGCCGTGACCATTATTTGAGTTTCGACTTTATCTACAAGCCATAACATTTTTTTAAATGAAAAATAAATACCATGTTTTAATTTTCTTTTATCATGGTGTTGACAATGGTTTTGATAATGTTATGATAATATCAAAGTGTTTTTGATATCTTGTGATTGAAATGTGGAAATGTTATGTTTCCTTTATGCATGTTTCATGTGATACGATTATGTTATGTTTCTTGGGAATTTTTTATGGAGATAGGTGGTTTCGTGATAAAATAAGGGCGGGTGATCCCGATATAGCTCTCCAATGCATTGGGTAATGCGAAGGGGTTAAATGCTAAGGTTTCTCCAAAGAGATTTAGTGAATATACCGTGATGGGTATTCCAAACGTAACCATGAGGGTTAATCCCTACGGAAGAATGTTATGAATGCCTCAAGTTACCTTTATGTCTTATGATTTCGATTAGTTATTCATAAATATTAAGATTTAATGAGGTATGTTAAAATTATTATGTTTTATGGGTAAAGTATGATTTCATTGATTCTTATGTATGCATGGTCTAATGTTTTCTTTCAGTATTGTTATAACCCTTACTGAGCTTTTTATGCTCATCCCATGCTTTTGAAATGTTTTTTCACAGGAAATAAAGTGGAATAGGGTCAAGGATGGGATCAAGGAAATGTCAGGCTATCTAAAACAAGGAACTAGACATGACTCTTTTGTTCATGAGTTTTTATTTTGTGAAAAAATGGAAACTGAGTAGATGTGTCTACTTTGTAATCTTGGAGATGTGACAGTTATGAACTAATTTTCTTAAACTATAAACATGAAAAGATCCTAAATGTGAATTATTTTTTTAATTAAATATTATGTAATGTTTTAAGGATGGGTCCTTATAGGTTCAATGCCCACCTCAACAATAGTAGAATCTAGCCAGACCCTTTTAGCAAAAACAGTAGGTAGAGAGAGCTCCCACTCCTCTAATAGCTCACATTGTAGAAGGATTCGATCCTGAGGGATCTCCTAAGGGAGCTTAAAAAGGGTGTGTATAGGGTGGAGGCTAACATCTGAGTGGTAAATGTGTTTGGTGTGAGCAGTTTCACACCATAGAGGCAGCTATTCTAGCAAATCCATAGGTCGTTCTAGGTATGATATGCGTGTCTAATACTCTTACTTCATCCATGTTGGATTCAAGAGTTTTAAAATCCTTTGATACGCTCATTCTATCTGATTATCTGGGTATAGACACAGAGAGACTTCCCATTCCCCAGGTGTTGAGTATTCTAGTTGGAGGATAGACTAGCTTTCCTTATGTCTATTGAGGATTCCAGCTGATGTTGGGGCTACATCATTCAAGTGGGGACCCTTTATTGATTCATATGTAGCCATGTGTTTTAATTTTTGGCATCGAATGGTTGTTAACTATTTGTTTCGTTATCGACTTCTTTCTTAGTAGGGTCGTGTTACCAAGTATGTGCAGTAAGCGTGTAACCTTCCTCAGCGAGTGGGGTTACATGGTGGGAAGCCGACGTGTTGACAACCTTATTTCCATGCAAGATGAGCTATCACTAGAACCATTAGTCTCGGATATGGGGGATGTCTTGGGGATTGTCAGGGAGTTCCCAAATATCTTCCATGAATAGGTTGTAACACTACCCTCTCGACGTGATGTCTTATTTACAATAGAATTACAACCCGGTTATCATCTGATTTTGATGGATCCCTATCGAATTGTACTTTAATAGTTTCTAGAGTTGCGGACCCATTTTGATGTCTTAATGAAGAAGGGTTTTATCCAAATCAGTGTGTCACCATGGGGTTCCCTAGTATTGTTTGCAAAGAAGGCATACTATGGTCTTAGGCTATGTATCTATTATAGAAGACATAATTTGGTGACAATCATGAACTGGTACCCCCTCCCATGGATCAATGACCATTTTGAAAAGTGTAAGGGAGCATGTTGGTTTTGTAAGATTAAACTGCAGTCGAGATATCACTAGTTGTTTGTGAAATAGGGTGACATATTGATGACTTCTTTTTGGTTCAAATATGGGCACTTTTTGTTTCATAGTCATGTCATTCAGCATTATGAATGCACCTGCCATGTTCATGTGGATCATGAACTCCATATTCACAAATATATGGACCGGTTCATTGACGTGTTTATCAAATTCACTCTGATCTACACAATATTAGAGGAGGATCATGAGGAGAATCTCAGTAGAGTTTTGGATGTCCTCCCACCTCACCATCTATATAAGGAGATGTCCAAGAGAATTTTCTGCATATGATAGGTTCACATCCATGGAAATGTCATATCCAAGTAGGTAATATCAATAGATCCCCCAAAACATAATTCTGTTTTTTCAGGGAGTGTGTCCAGAAATGTGGGAGTGGTTCATGGTTTCTTTGGTCTCACAGGTTAATACTAGAGGTCCATTCCCGAATTCTCTCATGTTGCATCACCTTTGACATCCTTGACCAAGAAAGACCAAGAATTTATTTTGTGTGGGTGGTTTCATACAATATTTGGTTATCTGAAGGGGAATCATGCTGGTGCCCCAACAATGAGGTCTCCAGAGGAAGGGGTATTGTTTGAAATTATTGGTGATTCTTCTAGTATAGGCATGGTATGTGTGCCGATGCCATACTGGTGAGATATGTCTTATGGGTTTAGGTAGTTATGTCCTCACGAGTGTAACTATGCCCACCACGATCTGGATATTTTAGCGGTTATGTTCGGACTGATGTTTTGGTGGCATTACCCCAGTGGGGTACACTTCTTGGTCTTCCCAGATCATAAGAGCATGAGGTATGTCCTCTCCTAGAAAGACCTGAACTAGTAGCAGTAGAGTTGGATAGATATTCGTCATGATTACAACATTGGGATCCCATACAGCTCAAGAAAGTGGATTCTGGAGGCCAATGCCTTGAGAAAGAAGTCACAGAGGGATGTGGTTTAGGAGATAGATGATTCATAGAAAGAAATGGAGGTGTTGGCTAACATTCACTAGGATGTAAGGGTAGATGATAGTAGAGGAAATTTGTTCTAGATGATGGTGAAGTATTCCTTGGCATAGTAAATTGAGGAGTCATATTGGGGGACATATAGGCTGAAGTGATTTTTGTTTGTGTTAGGTATGGAGATTCTCTGAAACGATTATCATAAAATGGTCATAATCAGATGATTTTTCATGGAAAATAGTTTTTCTCAGTGGAAAAGCATAATAGAGTTCACAGTGAATTCAATAACTCGCCCCTAGAGGTACACCAATGAGTTTATAAGATTTTTCGGTGCTATAGTGGTTAGTTTCGGGGGCCCAGAGTGAAGCGGGAAATGGAAGAGATAGTGGAAAATTGCATCGTGTGTCAACAGGTGAAGGCTGAACAACGTGTTCTATGAAGTTTGTTGAAACTTTTAAATGTTCCAAAGTGGAAGTGGGATGACATCCATATAGATTTTTTCACGATACTACCTAAGGATAAGGGATCCTATGACATTATATGGGTAGTGGTTGACTGGATGACAAAATCTGATAACTTCATAGTGGTTAAGGAATCGAGTGCTAGGGGTACCTTTCCACATAAGTATGCGGGTAAGGTTGTGCGGCTGCATGGAGTTCTAAGAACCATCATTTCAAATCTGGATACATTCTTTACTTACTATGTCTGGTGGGTATTAGAGCATTATTTTATCATCCATCTATTCCATATAACTGCTTTCCACCCTCATATGGATGGATAGAAAGAGGGGACAATCTAGAAATTGGTAGATATGTTATGGGATTGTGTTATAGACTTCGTAGGATCATGGGTACAAAAAATGCCACTAGTATAGTTTCCCTACATCAATATCTATTACTCTACCAATGATATGGTTCTTTTTGAAGTCTTCTATAGAAGGTTGTTTCATTCTATCATGTGATGGACCGAGGTTGGGGAAGAATGTGTTCTTGGTTTGGAGGTGCTACAGAGCATGACAGAGAAGTTTCATCTTGTGTGTGATAGGATAAAGGTGGCTTAGGACCGACAGAACTCGTATTCCTATCATAGGAGGAGACCCTTGGTGTTTGATATTAGGGACCACATGTTCTCTATAGTCTCCCCTTGGAATGGGTAGCGGAGGTTCGACATGGGGTGTAAGATTTCTCCCTGGTTCATCAAGCCCTTTGAGGTGTTACGACGGGTCAGTGAAGTGTCTTATAAGCTGGTGATACCACCACCACAATAGAGGGTCCACAACCTCTTCCAGGTGTTTCAGCTCTATCGGTATCTTCACGATGACACACACATCCCTGAATGGGTAGAGTTGGATATCAATCATGATGTCATGATAATGGAGCGACCATAGAATCTCTATTATCATGAGGTTAATGTGCTTTTTTGGATGAGCCACTACCTTGGTTCGTGTGTTGTGGAGGCATGGTGGCCTCAATGAGAGTACATATGAATGGGAGAAAAAGATGTGTTCCTAGTAACTCGAACTATTTTGAGTTTTACTTAGTATTTATTATGTACATTATACTGATGTAGTGCTTGACCATGTTAAATATAAGATAGGTTGTATTCCTTATTCTCTAAATGTGTGTAAAGTACTTATTATGGGGAGGGGAGGACCCCATCCCTAATAAGGATGCATTAAGGTGGATGTGATTAAACCCATGTGATAGAGTTATTGCCACCAAAATGGAATAGTATCTTAACATGGATGAAGGGAATCCCTATCCCATACATCAATATGGTGTTTAACTTATATGTTTGTGTTGTAACATGGGGGAGAAGATATGTATTATGTCTGTAGTTTTTTAGCAGATAGATGAGGGGGAGGTGATCCTACATATCAAGACTTGTTACGGAATTCGAACAACTATAGGGGGGTTTGTACCTGAGTTGAATCTTGTGTGGTGGTTGTCCAGACACCCTTTCGTTTATTGGGGTTTAATCTCGAATTCTCGTTGGAGAGAACAATTTTAGAGGTATCAGACGTGATGGATCAGACCATCCCAATCTATTTATTTGCCTAATTCTAGTTTTTGTGGTGTCTTGGGGACCGTTAGTAACTCATTAGAGTGTTTTCCAATTTTCAGGATTGAATAGATGGTGGAACTGATGTGCGTCAGTGCCACCGATGGGTGTTGGTGGCACCGATCGACATCAGTGGTACCGATGGGCTTCGCTGTCAAGGATTGAAATCGATGGCACTAAAGAGCATTGGTGGAAATGATTGGCAATGATGGAACCAATGATAATCAGTGACACTGATCAACATCAGTGCCATGGAAGAGATTTGGTGGCCCCGATCGAAAAATGATGGAACAAATGAGTGACGGTGGCAGAAATCAGTATTGGTGGCATCGATGGGTCATCCATAGTACCAATCAGCATCAATGCTGGAGAGACGGTTCCAGGGTAATGGTGTCATGGAAATGATGCCCGAGAGATGATGCTAGGTCATTGGTGTTTGGGTGATGGTGACTCACCTAATGGTGAGTCCTTTCTTGTTTTTCCATTTCATTAAATTACCCCCAGTAACATATCATTTCATGTAAAAGTGTTTTTATACCCCTTTTAAAATCCATTTAAATGATTAAATGATTTTATAAGCCCCCAATAATCGAGTGATCCTTTAGTTACCAAAACATATGTTTATTAATCAGTGTTAATACTTTATTTGTTTTTCAGTTTCTACCATGTTACATGTTTTTCTTCTTTTAAAAGAATTCAATTAAATCAAAATCATTACCTCGATCATCCTAGAGGAAAATTATTAAATCTAAATAAATTTTAATGAATGAGACTACCCAACCATGTGTTCAAGCCATGATCTCACTTTTATGGAATTCAAAATACTCTCCCAGATTTTAGGATATGACCTTTTCTTAACACAAGATCCACCCTTCCTTTTTCCTCAGGGTCTCTATTAGTGTCTGTCACAACTTCCTTTGGAGATGAATTATGTTCCCATGATGTAGCCCATCTCACTCAGCCTTAGAGTCATTGGAGTTCTTCCCTATGCAACTTGTGCATATCCAATTCTTGGTGTGAGGAGAAAACATCAATCGTTGATCTTCCTTGTAGATTATTCCTTCTTCCTTCTATACTGTGTGTCATGTTGGGTCGGTTTGATAATTTTTTCTTTTGGACATATATCAAAACAAAATTTAATGAATATAATGAAAGAGATCTAAATATTGAAGGGCTTTGTTTGATAATTATGTTGTTTTATTTATTTTATCTTCATTTTTATGTAGTGAATTGTACAGGCATATTACCACTGTAAAAAGTGGTCGTTGTTGTTCCATTCTATTGCACAAATGAACCACTACTTTTCATGATAAATATGGGATTATATAGATGTAACATAGAAACTAGTTAATCGCACAAATGTGGTTGACTAAATGGATTCCCAAATAATAATAATACAAGTTTGATCACCCATTTCATCCAAATAGAATGGTGGAACTTGATAAATGGTGTGGCTAAATATGAAAAATCCCTTTCATGATTTTTCTAAAATGCATGGTTGTTCAACATGATTCTTGTGGGGTGATGTGGAAGGGGATGTGATCTCCTATTTTTCAATTGATGGATGTGTATTTGAGTATATGTGGGGACATTTTATTGGGATTGGTTTGGTTTAAGTACATAGATGGATCTCACTAATCCATTTTGTTGTTGTGACGTTACAAGAAACCAGGGTGAGGATGTTTAAATTTCTTCTTCGATTTTTTCCTTCAGTTGTTCTCTTATAATGTTGATATGCCTATTAGTTGCTCGATAGTGAGGGAATATTTAAATGGATTCACATGAACATTATAATAATAATGTGATCATTGGGGATTTGTTTTCCAGATATGTATTGTTCTCTTGTTGTAGTTATTGTGTGTTTGTACATATAGGAATTGTAATGGAGGTGGTTGTGCTCTGGTTGTGTATGGGATGGTTTTCTGTTTCGGAACCGTAAGGTTGGGATTAGTGTCTGTTTAATTATATGTATAAATTTAGTTATTATTTCTTTTATTAGAACTGCTTCTATGTTGAGAACTCTATATCAAACACCACTTTTTCATAGAGGATGGGTTTTTTTACAACATTTTATTAGTGGATGTTTATTATCTCATTTCTTCTATATCAACATAGAATTCCAAGATTATTCGGGCATGTTATTATGCAATAATGTTTGATATAACCCATGTCTCATCAGGTCTGCTTGTGTTGTGACGGTTGGCCCGAGTGTGTGCAGGCAGGTTTTTTTCTCAAGTGTCTTCAAAATGAGGCCATGTATCTTCGGGTATGGCAATGGTTGTTCTTGCACATGTGTCTATGGGTGTGGTAGTGGTTTTTGTGGCCTAGTTGTTTGTGGGAATAGTTTTGTGTTCTTTTTGTGGACCAAGGGTCTGCGGGTGGGGGGGATGTTTTGTTTTGGTGTCCCACAATGTTGTGGTTGGGGAGGCAGTGGAAATGCAATGGAACTTATGGTGGAGCTCTGACTCATATGATGTCATAAATTATAGGTGGGAATATGGTGCGGGGTACCCAATATCAATTTTTTATTACTATTATTTTACCTTACATGTGTTATATTGGGAGTGTTCTAAGGTGAGGTTGGGTGGATAATGTATTTACTACAACTTTTGGTTACCACTTTTCTTATAGGGAATTAGAATGTCTCCCCACATGAGTACAAGATCTTTTGGTGTTCCCTATTGATTATACATGTATACTCACCGTATGTATATAAATAATTTTTTAGTTTTCTAGGAGGACATTGATGACAATTCTATACTTTATCAGCTTGGGCTTTAGGAGTTGTTGCTTCATTTATTTCTCTTGGAACGTTTCATAATGATTTTCTTGTGCCTTGTATCAATTGGTTTTGAACATTCATATGGGAGTGGATTTTCATTTCCCTTTTCCATTACATTTACTTTAAATGTTTGGATGTTTTTTTGATCTAACATCTTATCTCCCAATAATAATATATAAAAATGGTAATTCCATGCATTTTATGTGAGATTCTATACAATTGGTATAATTCACCACTCAGGTGCATATTGAATGTGGTAATTGGGGGGTCATTATCTCTCCTTCAACATGAAGAAGGAAGATATTGGAAGATTCTTTCCCTTTCCACATCTTGTTAAAGGTGGGTTATGAAAACCTATCTTGGATTATAGGATGCTTATAGAAAAGAGGATACATATTAATATCATTAAATTCTTGATTTATTGATCATTAAAACAAGGAGGTCATCACATGTGACCATCTTTCTAATGATAAAATTTTATACACTCTATTTCTATAATTCCTTGAATTCTCATCCCCTTGAGATATTTTGAGTGATTTTCTATTTTCCTTTAATTTTGATATCTTTAAGAACTCAATATACTAAATCATTATTTTTCATGAAAACTGAAATAATGTATTTATTAAGTAAGAATCCTTTTTCTTCTATGTCCATTTTATTAAAAAATGTTTTCACAAATTTTTTATTATTCCCGTATGATTTTTAATTTTTATTTTACACATGAAGGTCTTTTTATAAAATATTTCAAAAAAATATTGTTATTTTTTCCAAATGATTTATTTTTTATTTCTGGTAAAATGTGTGGATAAAATATTTGTTTTAAGGTACAATACATCACTATAATTATCTTTCATCATGACCGTAAAAATATTTAATTATTCCACTATAAGTTTATAATTTTCATTTCAAGGAAAAAATTTTCCATAAAATTTATTAAATTTTATGATTTTAAGGAAGTGTTAATAAATTAAAAGGATAATTTCTTAATCAAATATTCCATGTGATATTTTAATTGAATTTTTTTTATTATAAAAAAGTTTTTTGTTTTTTATGTTATACTATGGATTTGATTCATTGATATCATATTTATTATTTATCATGATTTTTTATGATAATAATAATTATATTTATATAAAACACATTTATTTTCCATGTGTTATGATTAAATGAATTCTGGAAATGGATTTAAAACCCATTTTCATTCCATTTATTATGATATATGATTAAAGGATTATGATCTTGCAGCTCACATATGAATTGATAATGTTTATGTGATGGGTGGTACTATAATTATATATATCCATATAATGAATTTTTAAAAATGTATATATTGAAATATATTTATTTTGTGATGGGGAGAGGAACCAATACAGAAAGAGACAATATACACTAATATAGTTTTGAGAGTAGTCTATGACTTGAGATATGATTGAATGGGTTGTTAGCCTAAACCATAATGATATCCATGGTTGATCGGTTTGATCAAATAAATTATTTTCTATGATTATGAACATTCCACAAATTTATTTATATTATACAGTTTTTCTCTCATTTCTCAAGTTCATTTATTCCTTTATTATTCATGGACTATGAAATATAATGATTTATACCATGATTAGATACAATGATCAATTTTATGTTGTGTTTCGTTTTTAGATGATTTACATATGTTATAATACAATTATGATCATGTTAGGATTTATTGATCATTGATATTTCCATTTGATACATTTACTAAACATATAATATAGCAAAATATTATTTTTCCTTTACCAGTGATCTTAATAATGAATTTTTGTATGATATGTTTAAGAACTGTTTTAGTTATTATGAACTATGCTAGAGATTATATAGCTCACTTTTGAACATATTATATATTTATCATTTTTTAAAAGACAACAAACCTGTTAAATTCCATGATGGATTGCATTGTTATATTTTTTCAATCCTAAAATAAGATGTAGTATTTATATATAGATAGTATGTGTCACTATAGTTTTTATTAGATAATGATTATTAATCATTGCAATGTAGGATGATAAAATAATAGCAATAACCCTTATGTTAATCATATGTGTGGAGGAACATCCTATATTATTGTATATAAATGTGTGTGGTTTTCTTATAAAAACATCCATATATGGATTATAAAAGTGGATTTTGCTTTTTATAGATGCATATAGGGGAAATAACATTAAAATTAGTGGGTTGAGTATATCATAATGAATATTATGTTGTATAGTGAGAGTTCCCTTATTATGCATCCGGTTTGATGCTCTTGAGGGATATGAAATGATAAATAAAAAATTATTTCTATCTATTTTTAATGATCTAATTAAAATATTGAAATGAATCACTGATATTTAATAAATGTTTTCATAGATTGTAAATAAGGATTCATGATTTAGACATCCAATATATTATTTTTCTCGGTGATGTTGTTTCCCAATGTTATTGTGGTTTCCCACAATAAAATTTTATTTTTAGTTAAATTACTAGAACCCAATGTAATTTTTTAATTATTAATTTGATATACAATGCAATTATATTCCTTCTATGAAACCAAATTTTATTAGAGTTTAAAGGAAAACAAATATTTGTTCTATGAATTGTAAATTTATTACTCTATTAATCTTATTGAGATTAAAAATGAGAACAGGATAGAACTAATTTATGTTTATACCACCATAAAAATGTAATGTTATTTTAGTGAACCATCAGATCCACTAGTTTTTATGGAATTGTTCAGTACCATTGATATGTTATTTTTAAGAATGGGTATGTAACATTGATATGATATTTTCCTTTCTTTAGTGTTCAAAACATGAAAATGTTATTTAGGTATGTTTTAGTCGGAATTTGATTTAAATAAATAGTGGAATCTTATCATGATCATGAGGTATAATGAATAAATTAACTCAATAGATATGTTTGAGTTTGGATGATTATTTTAAGAAATAGAATTTTTCTCAAACTATTTGGCTTAAAAATTGGAATAAATTTATGATGTAAGGGAGGATGATGATAAATCAATTTACAAAAGTGAAGAATATTTTACTATATATACTAGTAAGTATTCTTATATTATAATGCAACCCAGATATATGATTGATTTATTCTATAGATTCTAGAAAACATTTTTATGAAGTGTGATATCCATGTAGAACATTGGTAGCCAAGATAGTGTCAGATAAAGGTAATATTTTCTTATTTCTAAATATGATTGTCATTTATTTAATCACACCCAATTATTAATTTGAGAAGATTTGCATCATTTTATTATTTTTGTTGGAGTTGGGGCTTAAATGTTATAATTTGTTAAATATTGACATTTAGCAGTCTTTTGTTGATTCTATTTTTCAAGAATAACTTCTAAAATGTTGATACAATTCAACTTATTCTGTTTTTAGGAATCCATTGTTCATGGGATATAAATTCTTATTCTATAATGAGATCCCATTTTAACTCTGACATGACCAAAAAATAATCTAAGATCAAGAGTTATTATTGTTAGCTGAATGGACACTACCTCACTAAAATAGGAATATCTCGATCTACCTACATCTAAATGATATTATTCATGATGGAATTGAAATATTCTTTAATGGGAGAGATTTTCATTATATTTCAAGGAGAATTTATTTCATTAAGATCGCCATTGAACTTGTTAAAATGGGGTTGGTGGATTTGTGTTCAGCAGACAGAAAATTCAATTCTATTGAGGTGTCCATCAATAATTTCACATGAAAAAAAATGCACTAAATTTTTTAGGGTAGATGGAAAATTAATGTTTTAGCATATTTTTATAATGTACCTTGGCATGTTTCATCCATATGGTGGACAATACATAAGCAAACTTATAGAGGATAAACATTGGAGGAAATTTATTATGTTATTCATTTTCCCCCATTCCATTATTTTAAGTAATTGTAATGAATTATTCTTCCACATTATTCTCAATTAAACTTACCACGGTTGGTTAATATCTTGACTGATTGGGTAAGGAAATTTATTTTCCTTTTTAATTCTTTAGATCATACACATAATTTTATGAAATCATTATATCTTCTCTGATGTTTGATACAAATTCTAATAACAATTTTTTTTATCTTGTGCGGCCATAATTGATTTAAAATGTTATTATTATAACTTCTTTTTTAAATGAAAATTATCTCCCTCCACTAATTTCTGATCTATATATTATAGAATAGATCATGGCATAGTGGTGAAGTTCTCAGTCATCGTCAGTATGTGTGAGAAGAGTAGTGTATATTCTTGATTTGTTTGGGATAAACAAGACCCAATCGTGAATTTCTTAAATCAATTGAGGGTATTTGATGCTACGGTTTCATAAATATTAGGATATTAGAAAAACTAATATCTTTTTAAGGTTTACTCTCACAATTACCATTGACTGAGGGAGTGATACGAAGCACCCACTAAATATCACTTAAACAATCTTAGTATAAGAGGATTGGATTAGTTGGGACTATAATGAAATTTCAATTAGAAAACAAACCCCAACTAGTTCACCCAATTATTATCAATATTTTTAATGAAATTCATTATAATTTGATATTAATGTTATAATTTATAAAATTATTATGTTTTGATAATTTTTTAATACCAATAAATTTCAAAAATAACCCCACTTCTTTCTTAGAGAAAAATTTACAATCAGGATTTTTGTATACTCATATATAGATTACACATTGGTTAACCACTATATATAATTTTATCTTAGTAGAATTTTTTTTCCAAACCCCTTGATTGGAACTTGTGCAAAAAAATTTCATTTTTGTAGGAGTCAGTGACATAATCTAAATATAAATTTTTTTCACTTTTAAAAAATTATAAAACTGTTTTCCCTAATGTTCTTAAATGATCATTTCAATAATTTTTGGAATTATTACAAAAAATGGAATTAACCAATTAATGTGTCCCCTTTTCCCATTAAAGATGGTGTTTCTGTTATTTATTTTCATGTGAGGTTATTTTCTAAATCAAATAATGGGGATGAAGTATTCATAGAATTTATCACTAGCCCTACGGAGGATAAGAACCCGAAATTTTTTAATGTAATGACTAGAGATCTATATGAATTCTCTCATAACATTCAGAACATTATAATGTGGAAAAGGAGGAGGAATATGAAAATGTAGATTCACCCAATGGGGGACATATAGATCTCCCTCAACTTTTATTACACTGATTAAATAGAGTTTAATAGGAGGATGAAGTAGATTTTCCTTAAGAAACCATGCCAAAAGATGTTTTAATTTAAAGGGGAGAATTTGATATTTATTTATCATATTTTTATTTTATTCAAAAATAATAACACTCTAAATTTCCCATTGACTATTCTCTTGATGGATCATACATTGATAAATTCTAGGGGGAATGATAAATAACTTATGAATATTAAAACGAAGAAAGTGGAAGACACATTATTTTTCTTAACCCCACCACATAAGATAAATATCATTTAATGGAGTTTTATTTTATATAATATTTCCATGGGGTCCTACATAAAAAAGAATAGCAGCATAAGGAAAGGTATAATTTTTTGTGGTTCATATTAAATAAACTCAACCAACCATTAGATTA
Source organism: Viscum album (assembly GCA_963277665.1). Taxonomy (NCBI): domain Eukaryota; kingdom Viridiplantae; phylum Streptophyta; class Magnoliopsida; order Santalales; family Viscaceae; genus Viscum; species Viscum album. Next base: position 555,978,924 of record OY728146.1, read on the forward strand.
GGGATAACCATCTATAATTTCCCATATGGAGGTCATAATAACCCCTGGCCCACCTTGGGGATTAAAAATATATCTATCTATATTTTCTAACTAAATTTATGTTTCAATTTCTTTTAAAAAAATTATTATTTTATTTTCATTACCTTTAGTTTTAGGTTATCTTGTGTGCATCACTTAAATTCTTAACACAATGATGTACTAATAATTTTTCAGGTTGTACATCATATTAACAATTTATTTATTTTTGTGATTAAATTTAAAATATAATTACTTGTAAAATACAGAATGATTAATTTATTATAGTAGATAATTTTTCTTTTTGGTAAAGAAAACTTATATTTTAAGAATTTTAGTTACATTGTTTTCAATTTATCTTAAAAGAATAAAAAATAAATTAGTTTGTTTTTAATTTTTTTTTTGTGTTTATGAGTCTGTTGAGCCAAGATGATTCTCATCACCCTTTTTAAAAACCATGTACTTGATTGTAATAATGTATTTCATGTAATATAGCATAATTTAATTCTAAAATTGATATTGTTCCAATTTTATAACTTTATAAATTTCTTGAAGAGTACTCTAATTTTTTGAATTCCAATCGACATCACACTATGATTCTCATTGAAATCACTATCACGTGAGGATTCAAATAATTTTTATCATATGGTTTTCAATCACCTCACTTCTTGATCGAACCATACCCGGCATTATTTAACCTAAATTTGTTTTATTTCTGTTAACACATATGGGTTTGATGTATTGTATATTAAATGATTAAAGAATATCATCAGTTTTAAAGAAACCCTTTCAATATGATCCTTTTTATAATGTCCTACCTTGATCATTTAATCCTTTCAGACCTTAGAATCATTGTAAAACTAGTTGGTATTCCATATTAGAAGCCAATTTTAATTATTCAACCTTCTATTGAAGTGAAATTTCATGATCTAGTTGGAATTATGTGGGGGGGGGATGTCTTTTGTAGAGTAATACCTCATTTTGTGTTACTTTAGGTAGAATATATGATATTTATGAGATGGATTTTCTAAATAAATAATATTATGATTATAGTTGTTCCATTTTTGAGTATTCATGTTTGAGAAACATGTCTTTCTAGAGCTTCCAATGGATAAATATAGTTGTTCTTGTCTAGAGCTTTCAAGAAGTATTATGTTTGGGAATATCGAATTATTATTTATTTAAATGATGAATGATGTTAAATTTCCTTGAGTTTTCATGATGATGGTGTTGATTTACTACTATGAGTGTTTGTAAAAGACTCAACTTGTGTTAATATTAGAATCCTGCAATTTTTCATCATAAAGATACAAAATATATTCATTTATCCTCAATAGTTTTCACATAGAAATCCAATAAACTAAAAGCCACCAAACAACCTAGTAAATTCCTCATGAAAAACAGATGACATTTAATCACATCAGGTGGAAAATTTGGAATTTATCAAGCCTATGGTGACTGTTTCCTGAGTTTGGATGAGAAATACAATGTTGAAAATTTAAATTTGTTTGATGAGAGAAAATGAATTTCAGGTAAGTATTTTGTGTACATGGTATGAGAAATGAAGGGGAAATATATTGAATAATATAAACAAACAACATTAAATAATGGTTATTTATGAGGTGTGATATCTTTTGTTCCTTGTTGTTAAACTATTATATCAAAAGGATATGTTTTTTAAATTTGTATTGATTTGATATTGATTATTACTTATCTAGGAGTCAAGTGGTAAGTGTAGGGGAACTGATGTTCTACCATAGTGCGTATGGATAAATGAGTCACCCATCAATGTCAATTATTTAATATGAAAATAATAATAGAATTTTAATCAAATTATTAAAATCATATGGAGAGGAACACGAGTTTTCATTCATGCTAGATGTGTGGAATAAACAATATAAAATATGAATTAAGGGGACGGTAAAATTTTATATGTGTGTAAAAGAAAATGAATTTATCCAATAGAAATATAATGTAATCACTATACAAACCCAACTTTATACAATACATAATCATTAGCCATATGTAATGAATTCATTCCCTTACATTGTTTGGTATTTTTAGGTTTAATTGTTTAGAAAATTATGATTCACTATTACATAGTAATACCAAATATTTAAAGTTAATACTTGTTCAAAATATCCAATTTTACCATAAAAATTGTCTTAAAAACAAAACATGGTGTCTTTTCATGAAAAACCATCACTACATTCATCTTGGATTCTTATTTTATCATATTCATTAGTTAATACCGGTGAAAAACGTTTAAAAATACTGAATGGTCCAAAAATATAACATTATTGAAAAAAAGAATGATAGAACACATTATTCCATGAATGCATATAAACACATGAATTCATTTCCTCAATTCTATACAATATCTATTTGAAGTAACACATATTTTCATCAGTACATTACATTTTGAAAAAAATGGAATTTCTATAGAACATAGAATGAATTAATAAACCATTTAGGTATAATGGGAAAAAGTTTCAAACATACAGATGATGTTACCCAGACATATATAATAAAATAAATATTACAATTATACATGTCATAACCCTCGAGGATATACTTGAAGTAATCATCACCTGTACATTTGGAATAAATATAAATTCGATGTACAACCTACCTAATGCATTGGTGTTATATCATAAACCCACACATTTTTTATAAATGAACCACCCATCATTTAAAAATTTTCCAAAAAACATTACATAATTCTAGAAAAATTATACATTCAAAATTAATACATTCCTTTGGAAAAACCTCTAATATTGAATGAATAATGCAAACATACAGTTAAAAGATTTAATTCAAAATAAAATTTTAATCCTTTAAACGAATATTTAAATAATTAAAGTGTCATGAATCTAGGAAAATATTCTTATTCAGTAAAATTTTATTTAAAAAATCATTTTGAATTTAATAAAAAGATATATTTAAGAAAAATTTGAATGGAAAGACCCCTAACAAATGTCTGATTGTGTTCTGAACATGCACGTAAAATCATTCAGAATCAAAATAGATTCATAAATTATGTAATTCATAACATATTCCAAAAAAAAAATTTCAGTTATTATTGTCTCATTTAGTTTATTTATGTTAATTTAAATGATTTATCATTACTACATTTTTTGTTCTCAATGCATTCATTTCCCGGATGCTTAACTAGTGTATATTTATGGATGCTACATTAATGTGGGAATATTACTACATAAGTGAGATTATATGGTACTCATTAACCTAAAAATGTTTAAATGGACCCATATATACAAATCATTTCTATCTTTAAGAATATTCATTTGATAAAAAATTAATGATAATTATTTTCTTAATTAAGGTTGTTTTTCAACAATCATGAATTAGTTTCATTTTGTTTAATATCATATATATATTTATATATATATATATATATATTAGTTCCCGAACATGATATAAGTTATAAAATACTATTAAAAATACTATTTAACAATAATAATAGTTTTATGATGATCCTTGACAGCGTTAATGAAAAATTAATATTCATTATCTCTGGAGATGGTTAATCACCATAACATGGAAAATTGATTTCATTTATTTTGTAAGTGGATATGAGAAAATGTATTTATAGAAGTTATTCAATTATAAATATATTATTCTAGAATATATATGATAATGTATTTATTATTCCTTTATTTGTGAATTAGGTGAATAGAATGTAGATGAAAATATTGATATTAAATGATGTTGATTAAGAAAGCTACCTCACGAATATGGCATCATCGAAGGATCCATTAAGGAATATTGAATTTGAATTTTGGTGAGACAAAACCCCATTTATTGTGGCTATATAATGGGAGAAGATAATGTAACATATTATAGTCTGTCTTTAAGGTTCGTGGTGCTGCATTGAAGTGACAGTATGCTTTCCCTTTTAAAATTGAGGTGAGGGGTAGTTTAGTAATTTATCAAAATATTAAAATTTAATATGAAAATTCTATATCAAAATAATTCCATATAGTTCTTAAATGAATAAATAATTTCATTTTTTGATAATATAAAATCCACTATAGTATTTTTCTTAATATTTCTGTGATGTTTTAATATAACTAAAAATTATACTAATCAAATATGTTTTTTCATATGAAAAACTATTCATTACATTGAATTTAAAATCATAAAAAAAGACTAAAATCAGAAATAACTTTTTCATTATATCATATACATGTTATATTTTCTAGAATAATATTTTATCAACTTTAATATCTCAATATAAATTTATTTTAATAATTTTTTATATATGGTTTGTTGTTTTTTCATTAATTTAGTAATCATCAAATCATCATTGTGAAATAAATTAATGTAAATATATATTACATAAAAATAAAAAAATTCATTGATGATGATACATATTTTATATTCCAAAAACAGTTTAGGGTTAAACATATCTTCTAGATGAAAATATATTAAAAATGATATACATATTAAAAATATTGGTGTGACAAGTTTGACTTTTCTGAAAATGAAATAATAATAGGGACTTGATGTCAACCATGTTCCACTAAAAGGGTAAAATTTTAAACCATGGATGATTTTGGTAGAAAAATACTCATACCAGAAACTTTTGGTACGTATTAGGGACATTTTATAATCTGTATCATATTATTTTTACCCTAAATTTATTCATTTTACCTTAAAAATAGTAAGCAAATTTACAATGTTTATTTTTCATATTTTCAAAAATAATAGGTAAATATTTAATATATATATATAACATTTAATTTAAAATATTAGATCCCTTTTTAATAATTCTAAATATAGAAGTAGCAGAGTTTTATATAAAATTAATATAATAAAATGTAAATATAAACTCTTTTCAGAAAAACAAAATTTATAAAATAATTGTTTTCTATAATAATTCAAGTAAAGGCTCATTCCAAAAACCATAACATAATTAATATAAAAAAATTAACCAATTAGAATTTGAAAACAATTTAAAATATTAATTTTACATGGAAGATAAAAAATAGTTTTTAATAAAAACCTTTATTTTTTACAATTCATTGAAATATTAATATTTTCAAGAAAATTGTCAAATACTCATCATTTGTTAATTAATTCATTATAAATTGAAATATTACATTGGTTTTTTAAAATAAAAATTATTTAATTTTAGAATAATTATTTAAAATATAACCATATAAGAAATTTGTTTAATAAAAATATTTTCATTTTGATTTTAATTAATACTCTATGTATTTATAATGAATCGTAATATATAATTCAAGAATAAAAATAAATATTAAAAAAATATTACATTAGTACATTGGATGTAACATTATCCACCCACCTTATTGAAATTTTTTCCTCATAATTTATTAACTTATTAAATAAATGGGGATACCTTTCCCTCATAACATTTTTTTGATTCCTATATTTCATTGTGAACCATATGGTTTCTCCACAAAACCATAACCTAGTTAATTACCGTAATCCACAAAACATGATCTCTATGTTCGATAATGTTAATAGTATTTTCCTTACATGGAAAGTTATCTTCAAAATAAACTACCTTATGACTGAAAGGATGAGATAAATCCAACATATACATTCTCAACATGAAAACATGGAATATATTATGTACCTGAGATAAAATCAACAGTTGAGATACGTATTCGGAAGAAAGGAAAATTTTCTCTAGCATTTCATATGGGCCAATGAACCCCATACAAAACATTCCATTTTTTCTAGAACAAATTAAACATATCCATGTAATTATTAAAATAAACGTGATCATGAACCTCAAATAAAACATCCTTCCTCATGTTATCCACATAATTTTTAGTTCTGCTCTATGCTTCGTGCATAGGATGTTGATCCATTTTTTACCTTCTAAACTACAAAATCTACCAATTATGTTCCCATTAACTTAATTTCACCAACTTCATACCAAAAATGATGCATTTGCATACTACTTTCCATATACTGACCCAAAAAAGTTCCATATGATACTAGAATGAAAACTGTTGTAATAAGAAAACTCAAATAAGGAAACTTGATGATGCCAACATACATTGTAATCCATTAAACAACCCTGAAATGTGTATTTCAAGGTTTTCATATTACAAAGGATTAATGTTTGTTATAAAATTCAATTCAATTCCCAATTATATATGAAGGCCTTTCCAAAATAAAGAAGTGAACATGTGATTACGATAAGATAAAACAAAAATATGAACTATATTTAACATGAATATATCATTATGATTTATTTAATAAAGTATACAATGTATCCCCTTTGATAATTTTAATTTTAATGTATTCTATTTTAATGCCGAACATTTCATGGTTAGGTCATAAATATCTCTTTTCATTCATTCCAACTGGTAATACTAACAATTTATTGTGGTATACGAGAAAATTGGTGCCTTCAAAAATAATATATTTAACTAATGAAAAAATCTTTAATATATTTTTTCCAAATAACATTAATTCATTTTGAAGATAAATTGGATATTTTCCTAGATAACCATGATATGTTTTCATTAAACCACTCGTAATGGAATAATAATCCATGAAATCTTCCGACCTCAGTAAATTATTTGTTCTTTTCCATTCATCAGCCACTTTTTTGGGGGATCAACTATTATAATATCTTTTTTGATAATGTGACCAAGAAATGAAATCATCTCTAATCGAAAATAATATTTGATTAATATTTAATATAACATCTTTTAATTTAGGTGTTCAAAACAATAATTATATATTTTTTCATGATCATAATAAAATTTTGACAAAATAAAAATATTATTAATTAAAACAACCACAAGCATATCCAAATATTCATTGAATACACTATTCATAAAATCCATAGATAAATCTAGGTAATTTTTTAAACAAAAGGGATTAACTAAAAAATTAGAAGTTATAAGAACCTAGTTTTTCACTCAGGTATGGATAAATTAATTATTTCTCTAAATATTTACTTTAGACCTATTATGGATTACAAATGTGTCTATAATGATTAAGAGGGTGTACGGGGCTTGTTCGGTGCCCAGATCCCCTATTCTAAGTGAAATTGGATTGGTGTATTGTTTAGAGTAAAACATGCAGGAATTCCACACGGTTTGGAAAATTGCACTGATGCCACTTTATTTACAGATCTACCTCACATAGCTGGTTCATAGTCATTCAAACTAACAATGAAAACCATCATTTTTTCAAGTAACCCATGCATGGATATCACACTTTTTGATCGAACTATGTGGAGTATTTTTTTGGGCAGAACTGTCTTGCACAGTTTGTGCACTGTTTGACAAACCATGTAGACAAACTATGCAGAAGCAAAATGTATGGGTAATTTTAATGTTTTTTCTTTAATTATGTATTAAATACCCTCTTATTCCATAACTAGAGAACCAATTATATCAATCTTTTTTCCACCATTTTGGAGATTTTTGAATGCCAAATATAGTGATCTAGAGATCTCCATGATCAGACATCTGACCGAACATTCGTTCATCACCTTGGATGCGCAATGGTAAGTGATCGCGTCCACTTTAGTCATTGTTATTCAATATTGGCCTCAACATAGATATCATCATGTAATAATTTTCACCTTTTTCTTATCTCTACGCCGATATCATAAAAATAAAGTGATGATACTGGAGTAGGAGAGTCATCCAACACTAAGGTGGGTGGTCTATAACTCATCCCAACAGATAATTTTTTTTTGGAAAATTTGTGTGGGGCCCGCTATTTTCATCAAAATCCATTTAATAAATTTAAATTTTATGATTATACATGTTATAATTGTATGGTAATACTCTTTCCAAATATGTGATTAGTTTTTAGCAATTACACCCATAAATCAATCCTCCCAATATTTAAGGTTATGCCATTTTTGATTTTTTGTGTTTCATCACGTTGAGCCACCGTTAGAGTGTGACCTAGCATGACCTTTCTAAAGGTGATCCTTTTAATAATAAATGACTTGTTATTAATGAGACATTCATAATGTCATGTACTATGATTGATCATCCCTTAACCCACCAATGGTAAGTGCTTCAAATTGATTATTAAACTGAAATGATAAATGAAATGTGTACTATTTACATAACATGGCCTTATCAAATCAGTTTGAATAATGATTTCATGTTCATATCAACCCTTACCATATTGATGAATGAAAACGGAGTGAACCTCAATAATTTAGTATTCCATATTGGTCAATTAATAATTGATAATATGGTTTCCATGATACATGGAATATCCACAGTAATGAAAGATAAGTTATGAACCAAATGAATTATTACATGATTAAAATATCAAATAGGAATGTATTGACTCATGATCTTCATGGATAATGAGTGGAGAATACCTTGGGACTTGGGAACCCCATTACAATTCATGGATGTTGTTTTCATAAGTTGATACCTACATAGACTCTGGTTCTTGTCTATTCCTCATATTCTTGGAATACTACCATAGTGCCCTCTATATTATTATATGATGAATCATATACACTTATTGGATCATGCTATGAATAGTAAGTGCCATGGGGAGATCCTATAAGGCCCTATTTTACATTGTCAGGTTTTACCTTGGTCGATCGCCTTGGACATGCTAGGAACCTTATTGTGTAATACCATGGATTTCGCTACATAGATTACACTCTTTACCATTATCTATACATAAATACTACTGAGTTAGCACTTTGTGAGATCTAAATTACCTTCGTTATTACCCTAGAACATACTCACCAGATGTCTTTCTCATGTTTCCTTGTCGTATCTGGGGACATGCACTACATATACTATCACGAGGTGATGTCAGTGATGGAAATGTCTCACGTGACATGTAAACATTAAATGGTAATTCCATAATCATAATTAATTGATTATATGTTTATACAACAGTTGAGAGATGAAGATGGTTCTTAGGTATTTAGTTATATTACATAGTTTTCATTAATTTATGTTTTCATGCCTTCACACTACTATATTCAATTTCAAGGGTTGTAGTTTATAGACACCGTTGGTGGTGGCCCACTCAAATCAAACTCACACCATCTCACAATTCCATTTGGTACATGGAATAGATTACATGGTTGATGGTGTTGATAAAGGGAAGCATGTGGGTCTAAACACTTGATTGCATCACATTTAGGATAGAGGTTGACATCAGATGACCGAGTTGGATCTCGATATTTTGGAATAGTATTTGTTTTATTATACGTTGTAGAACATGTTATCAATATTTTCTTGTATCCATGTTTTCCATTTTTCTAGTGACATGTCATTACATCATCATTATATCAATTGATATAGTTATTACTATTCTCATTTATCTATTCTACCAGTTTTCTTCCACCGATTATTTATATCTATTTTGTTATTTAGTACTAGTTATATCCTCCCACTTCGCTACACTCTGTTAATGAGGAAATAGTATCCCCACAGACACACCCAAGGCTCTCACTGATTGTCGACTACCTCTAGCATTTGGGATGGTGGGATTGAGGCCATGTGGCCCACTAATCTCGGGGCCCCCATTATGTGGCATCTGGGTCTAGGATGACAAAATGTTTTATCAAAGGTGGTTTTGATTCGTTATTTACTTTTAAAATAAAATAGATAAGATAATAGGAATGTTTGGGACTTGGTTATTATATTTTCTTGGGCGCTATGAACCCATGATCCTTGAATAAACCATGTTTCCTAAATTATAATTGTTATTCTACTTTTTTCTATTATAGTTGATGATATTTCCCCATTGGGTGACACACATGTTGTATGGTTTTTTTATTACACTATTTTATAATTTCTTCCATCCATAGAATTATGATATGAGGGCAAGGAGCATTGTTACATGCATCATTATAGGCACCTATAGTTTACTTGTTAAGAATACTTCCATTCAATATAGGTGAATTTCACTGCATTTCATTGGTTTATATTCTTTTTATTAATGATTGATATTGTGATAGTTTAGTTGTACATGTAATACATTCGTTATGATTGAGTGATTTCATGTCTCAATTCATGAGGTGTATGGGTCCTCATTGGATGATATGAGTAATTTTTTGAGTCGATCCATTATGTTATATATATGTTGGTGTCGTTTCTAGTGATAGGTGTATAGGCACTGGTTTATCGGAAATAGATTTTCATTATAATGTGAATTCTAAATTGTAAAATGAATTGGTTTCACATGGTTTTTTGACCTATCATGTATAATTAATGTAAAAGGGTGAACAAAGAAATTAATAGTGAAATTGCATAAAATGTATACATGATCACTTAAAAATACCAAGCCATCTAAGTTAGTAGTTTGGGTTAGAATGCATTGGGTAGTGAGTTTTATTACATTCATTTTCATTTAGTGATGATATATTATGATACTAATTTTTATCTATGGTATGTGATTTAAATTAATAGATTAATTCTCCCATGATATCCTCTTGTCATTATCCATGAGGGTGGTGATGTCCAGATCCCGACCTGGTGGGTCTGGAACTACCAGTCATACTTCAGGGAGTGCCACTTGAGGCACCACCTTATGTGCATGATCTGGGCACTGATTCCCATGTTCATTATACTTTCCATCATTTGATGCAGTCCACGCTTCGTCCTCCATGAGTTTCACCCTTGATGGATAATCTGACTTGTGTGTTCCAACAACAACATCCTTATACATTTTCAGTGGATGGTGGTTATTAGGTTTCTGAGTCATGGATATAATACATGATGTCTATCATTGAGAATCTGGAAACACCTCTAGAGTAGAGCATCAATCTTGCTACATAGATACTTTTGGATTCAGCTATGTGTTGGTGGGAGTGGTATCCCTGGTCTGTCATCCTCACAACATGTTATTGGATGATATCTAGACTTCCTTCTATGATCATTTAATTCCTATGTCACTAAGAGCTGATATATCCATAGAGTTCATTCATCTCAAGAAGTTTTCTATGTCATTTATTGAATATTCGGATTGTTTCACTTATTTAATGTGCTTTTCACTACATCTAGTAGGTGATGAGATTTCAATTGCTTGATACTATGAGGATGGGATCCAGTATACCATATGAACTCAGGGGAATTTATATCACCTTCCTACATTTTCTACCATAGTTGATCTGGACCTTATCCCTGAATGTAATTTACGGTGTGACACAAGTACTGGGTTTAAAGGACCAGTGTCTTGTTAGGCAAGTAGTTCTTCTGGAGGAAGTAAAAATTCCATTGAGGTTTCTCATTAGTGTAGTGGCAGCCATGAAATCTAGTTTTATAGATATTTAGTGTTCCATCAGTGCATAATTCTATGTAATAATATCTCCAATTTGATCGAGGCATAGTTGTCTATTAGGAATGTGGTCGTATGGGTCATATTCAATGTTTATAGAAGACCATTACTCCATATTCCAGTGGAAAAGGATCATCATATGCTCCACGTACATGAGTGAGTTATTTTTCACCATGTCAGGTGGGGAGATTGAATAGATTCAATATGTCTGTTTGAAGAAGATTTCATGGTCTTAGTAGTCTGACCCATCATCACTCGCAGAACCAGTTGTGAAATCATGATCATGGTAGTCCATCTATTGCACATGGTTGTGTATTAGGTCAGTTTCAAGCATTACAGTTGATACTTGAGGATCAGGTTGCAGGACCATCTATAGTATGAGGTACTATTCTGGTATCCTACACTATTGTCACGAATTTATCTAACATAGATGTTCAAACACATACATTTCTATATCTATTTGGAATGTCTTGGACTAGAGATGTAGTATCACTATGGTGAGATAAACCTCGATCCACTGATAGAAATATGGACTGAGGACATACGCTAGTGCAGGGAATATCCCCTTGACGTTGAAAGTTAGAGTTTCTTTTGGAATCTCATTGATCATGAGATGAAAGGCTTTGGTGTCATTCTCGTGATGGGATGGTTAGTCAACTATCATGCCTTTGTAGAATTATATCACCATAGGGCCTCTTTTACATCACCAGAAGGAATCAGTTATCTTTTAAATGGTGAGTGGGAAATCCATGTTTGGAGAGATGGACTGAAGTATCATGAGCCTGGCTAAGTAACCACCTAGATTGAAATTATTTTCATGGAGCATCATGGATTCCTATAAAATTATTTCCCTCCAGATGTTGATCATTTTAGAGACGTCTTTCCTGATGAATTTTTGAGATTACCTCTTAAAAAAGATGTGCAGTTTCCCATAGATCTTGTCCCAAGAGAAGATCTAGTGTCCATTCTTCTATATATGATGGAACCTATAGTGCTTCAGGAGAACAAGCAGAAAATAATTATTCTAAAGGAAAATGGATTTATATGATCCAGTACGTCCTCCTCAGGTTCACCCATGATTTTTTCTATGAAGGCATATGTAACTCTTTTATTATGCATGGATTACAAAGTGTTGAACTAGATTCCAATAAAGAACTAGTATTCACTTCCACTAATTAGTGATATATTTAACAGGCTCAAATGAGCAATGATGTTCTCTAAGATTGATCTAAGGTAGGGTTATCATCATGTGCAAGTCACACTATCAAACATACAATGTATAACATGTAATAACAGGTATTTTCTGTATGATCATATTGTTATTTTTTTAGGTATTATGAATGTACCTTCAATTTTCATGTATATGATGAAAAGCGTTTTCCAACTCTATTTGGACTCTCTTGTTGTGGTCTATTTGGATGAAATATTTGTGTATTATCACACTCATAATGGACATGCCAATCATTTTTATATCATTTTGGGTTCAAATAGAGAGCATCAACATTATGCCAATGATTATATGTGTGACTCATGTTTCAACATGTTCCACAAATTGGATCATGTTATCTTAGAATCAGGAGTATTTGTTTACCCTAAAAATGTTTTTGTCGTAGCATCATGAGAGCATCTCAAGAATGTGTTTTATATTATGAGTTTATTAGGGCTCATTGGATATTATAGAAATTTTTTAATGGATTTATCAAGTATTTCTTCACCTCTTAACGGACTTGAGAAGAATGTTGTGATGTTCTTGTGGTCAGAAGAATGCAAGAAAGACTTCCATGAAATGAAATGGAGGCTTGTCTCGGCACTGATTATGATTTTTCTATAACATGGAAAGGGTTATATCATCTTTCGAAATTCCTCATGCATTTTAAAGGATCACTGAAATTGTAGGAAGACAATTTTGTTTCATACAAAACATATCATTTGAGACCCCATGAGAAAAATTACCTGATGCATGACCTCGCGCTAGCAGTTGTTGTTCATGCCTTACGTTGCTATAGACATTATCTATTGGGTGATAGATTTGTGGGGTATATATATCTCAATAACCCAAATTAAATCTTTTCATAGGAAGAATTGAGACTAAGATAGTTTAGTTGGGTAGAATATCTACACTTATATTATTTTGAGCTTGCCAATTTTTCTAGAAAGGGAAATGTGGTCACTGATGCACTGAGTCAAAAAACACAAACATAAGCCATACAAGAAGCTTCTAAAGAATGAAGGTTAATGGAACTATTTTCTAAACATCATATTGAATTTACTGAGTTTCACTATAAGTCTATTCTCTCATCCATAATAGTAACCCTTTCAAACCATGATAATGAAAATTGTAGGAATGATTCAAATCCGGAAGGTTTGGTTCCCTATGAGTGTATATTAGGAGGTAAACCTCCTCTTTATTGGTCTATGGATAGATACTACATCCTTTATCTATGTGGAAATATTTGAGTTCATGTAGATAGGAGAGAGGATTTTTTGATAGAGGGATACACATTTCAGTGGGAATTTCATCTAGGAATCATGATGGTATATCAAGATATGTGATGCCAGTATTGGTAGCCTAGAATGAAACGTACTATTGCAGGCCTCATCAAAATGTCTTCCACATTTAGGTAGGTGAATGAAGTGAACTAGAGACCTAATGTCATGTTATAGCCACTTCCAGTCCTAGAATGGAAATGGGAAGATGTGGTTATGGATTTCGTAGTCATCTTACCTAGGTAATCGGTGGGTAGTGATGCTATCAGGGTAGTCATTGACCGAAAAAAAATTCATTCCACTTCATTCTTATATGAGAGAATTTCTCATTTGATGAGCTATGAAGGCTGTATGTCCATGCGATAATGCAACTACATGTGGTTCCATGTACTATTGATTGAATTAGGGATGCTCATTTATCTTCACAGTTCTAGAAAGGCTTGTAGAAATCTATGAGGAATCAGGTGAATCTATGAAAATATTTTCACCCTTAGATGGATGGATAATAATTACACAAAATATTTGTTCTAGAGGATATTCTCCGATCATGTGTCATTGATTTCAAGTGTTCTTGGGATAATCATATCCCTCACAACGATTTTTCATATAATAATAGTTAATAAGTAATGATTCAGATGGATGCTTTTGATGCTTTATATGTTAGGTAATTCCATTCACCCTTGTGCTGGCTAGAGGGAGGTGAGGGAACCCTACTATGTCATTATCTCATTTGAGAGATGTCAGAATAGGTTTAGCTATATGGGAAGAATATGATGTAGGGAAATCGTTCACATCATTATGTCAGGACATTTTAAATTCTAGGGAGTGTCTGGCCGGTAGCCTATCTTTTGTTACAATAATAGAGGTACTATGCCAAGCACAACATGTTTCATGTCTCAAAAAATCTCCAATATCATGATGACCCATCTCATAACTCTTATCCAGAGTAACATCAGTTAGATGCTGGTGATACCTTCTAGGAGTAACCAGTACGCATCATTGACTGAAGCAATAAGGCTTTAAGAGGAACGTTTGTCCCTATCATATGGGTGTTACAACAACACGAGAGAGTACAAGAAGATACAAGGCAGATGGAAGCCGTTGAGAATTCTAACTCGACAATCTTCTTCTCATAAATTATTTCTTTACCCCATGAAGGATAACTCAACGGGGCAAGTTCATTTATAGGGGGAATACTGTAAAAACCTGTTTTTCACTTAGGTATGGATCCTTTAATTTTTTATCTAAATAATAACTTTGGACAAAATACGGATGCCAAATGTGATGGTAATGGTTCTGAGAATTTAAATTGATTTTTCGAATCATTGAACCCATATTTTATATGAAAAATAGCTTGGTAAAGAATTTTGAGTAAATCTTGTAGGAATTTCACACGGTTTGTAAAACCTTAAAAATGTGATTTTTTGGAAAAAGACACCTCGCATGGTTGGAACACAGCTATGTCACCTAACCATGAAATTGAAACTTTTTTAGGTACCCATGAATAGCTAGTCCACAATTTGATCAAATCGTGTAGTTGTTTTTTATTGGGAAGAACCGTCTCACTTGATTTACACATGGTTTGACAAAACCGTGACGATGAACTGTACGAAGGCTAAAATTCTAGGTAAATATCCAGTTTTTTCAATAGTGATATATTTACTCCCAAATTCCTCCCAAATCACAGAACCAGTGGTATTATGCATTATTCTTCTCGTTTTGGAGGTTTTTAATGGAAAATGCTAGGTATCAACATATCTACTTCTTCTGACATCTGATGAGCTTCTGTTCATCACGTTGGATGAGTAATGATTAGTACATGAAACCCCTTTACCATTTTTTCCTTCTCTCATACCCTCGACTTAAATATCCACATGTGAGTGTTTTTTACCTTTTTATAGATCTACTCCAAATTAATGAAAATAAATTGCTGATATCGGAGGAAGAGAGTCACACATACAAAAGGTGGAAGGTACATAACTCATCCATAAAGTTCATTGATTTTGGGAAATTTTTGTTGGGCCCACCTATTTCATTGGAATCCATTTATTAAATTTATACATCATTATTGTACTCTTTAGAATCATATAGTTATTCTTTATCAAAATATTTGATTAGTTCATAGCGGTTACACCCACAAATCAATATGCCCCATATTGATGGTTATGAAATTTTTAGTTTTTGGGTTTTCAGAATGTTTGATCCACCATTCAAGTGATCCCTTTATATTTATTTCTAAAGGTGAAGCTTTTTTTAATACATCACATTTTATAAATTAGAGTTTCATAATTTCATATACCATGTATGATCACAACATGACCCAGCGAAGGTAAGTTATATAAATTGATTGATTAACGCTAAATGTGAAATGGAAAGTATACCTAGTATATGACCTCGCTTTATCAAATGAGTTTGAATAAATTTCACATATCTGTATAACCCCTTTTCATATTGATGTAAGGTTATAGAGTGAACCTCAATAATTGAATATGAAATAATTGATAAATAAGACTTTATTGAGTTGTTGTAAGGCTATATGGCCTATCCAAAATAATGGAAGACAAGGATTTCACCTAATGAATGATAAAATAATTACAATATCAAGTCGAAATGGATTGAATCGTGATTTCCTTAGACTATGAGATGATTATATATTGGGACATGGGCACCCCATTCTAATTCAAGAATGTAGTTTTTTTGGTTGATACCCACCAAGAATCCAGTTATTTTCTATTCCTCAGACTCCATCTATACTACTATGGGGTCCCCTATATTATTAAAAGATACATTAGATACACTTTTTGGATCCAACATTGACTATTAGGTGACATGATGAAAGAAAATAGGGCCCAACCTTTTCATAGACCCTTTTTAAATTCGTCGACCACCTTGAACTCGGTAGGAACTTTATTGTGGAATGCTTTGGATTACACTCTTTGGATTACATTCTTAACCCTTATCTAGACTCAGATATACATAGTTAGCATCCTATTTGATCAATGTTCATTGTTTATTACCAAGGAACTCCCACATAGGGTATTATAGTCCGGTTTCCTTGTTATGTATTTAGACCATCATTAATTATCCATTTAAGAACTACGTACATTGGAATTATTATTCTATAAAATATATTAGAAGAAAAATAATGATGGTTGAAGATGAATAGAAATCATGAAAGGGATTTTAGTGCTAATGTTTCCATGCAAGGGCTTTGACAACTATATCATCCAAGAAAATCATATTGAATATTTTTATGTCTATTAAATAAAAAATTAAGGCCATCCCACTAAGCTGATCATCCAGCCTGAAATGAGGGTATATGCAGGAAACTAGGTCGATCACACCATATTGAAGCCAACCATGACAATCTATATGTGGAATTAATGGACCCAAGTAATCCCTCAAGAGCACTGGGGTGAGTCTCTTCATAGTATGTGATAAAAACCATAAAGAGGTGGGAACATAGAACACCTAAAGGATCAGTATGAGGAGGTATCGAGAGGGGGATACCAAGAAAGGTTCGGACAAACTATATACTTGAGGTCTCTATTTTCAAAACATTGCCACCATGAGCTTCTATTTCATGAAGGAAATGAAGAGTCCCATGATCCTTCTCTACATTGTGAAGAGGCTAGTCCCATAGGCCTTAGACATGTTATAGTCACTCTATAATGAGATTTGATAAGAATAGTGTTATAAAATGCAATGGTATTGATAAAACACATCTCATCAAATTTAATGATGATCTGAGATAGGCACAACCCTCCTCATTTGAGAAAGATATTCAGACATGTCAACCAATGATTCTGTCATGCAGTCCCACTAAGATTCATGGTGATATAAATACACAAAGTTATCAACTTGAAAGAATTTTATCGTGATTTTATTTTCATTGTGAGGAGTTATAATATTTAACGGAGTGTATTTTTTGATAAAAAATAATGCTAGATGATGGGAGTGGTGCGCACATGCATGATTCACATGTATTCATGTGCATGATTTGATATACGTGAGTTTGGGCATGAAAAAAAAATGTGTGCAAGAAAAAACAAGCAAATGAATACGTTCATAAGAAAATGCATGACACAAAAAAGGAAATAATTAAGGCATTAAGTGTGTGAACATGAGAAGAAGTAATGAGTAGAAGTAAAGAGGTTACTCATGATTGCATGCATAAGTTATATTTTAATAACATGAGATTCTCAAAAGAAAATTCATTATTGAACATAAAATAATAATATAAAATTTATTTATATCATTTGAAAGCGTTATATTTCTATAAATCATTAAATGGTTAATGTGAATGATTTTTCATTCGTAACACTGAGTGAATGTGAGAAAATTACCCACACAAAGAAGAATAGAATAGAACATGTACTACATTCACTACTGATATTATGAATCACAGAAGAAGAGTTAATTATAATGATGATTTTCATATATAATCTTCTATGATATCATAATCACAAAATAAATTTGTGATTCTTTTAAGAATAAGAAATGGCCATCCTGTAGTTGGGTTTTAACTAAATAAGAATGTAAAAAAGAAAAGAAGAAGTGGGATAGGAGTATTTATTTTTATTTTGGTACTAAAACAAGGTAATAAGGGTTAATTTCTTGCTACAAGGAATGCAACAAGTTAATGGAGGGGGGGAAAATAATTTTTGTGACATCCATTAGGTATCAACATGTGGAAGACTTTAGTGGTGTTACAGACACTTATATATAGTGAGAATACTATCATGGGATGTAGTATAAAGATACATCCAAGAGTTATAAAAATTTCATTATTAGATTCTTTTAAAATTTCATTATGTTTTTAAGGGAATATCCTCTATGTTGTAAAAACATTCAAAGGATTTTTTCTAGTGGTTGTTTGGTTAGAATTGTTTACATACTATGAAATGGACTAGATAATGTTATAGAGTAGCGATCCTTGTAAAAATAACATGTTCTATATTTTCTTCATTCATATATTTGTATATAATAAGGAAAATATAATATGTGAATCAATATTCTAAAAAGTAAATAGATACATAGATAAAGATAGAATTGGTGTAAAAGGAACCCAACAATGATTCACCCCCACCAATTTTTAGGAATATCTCTAATTGATCCATTCAACTGGACTTAGATGGAGGTTCACCTCTGATAGGTTCTCTAAAATAAAGATATATTGTTTTGAATATTTGAGTTTTTTTCCCAGGCCCATAAAATTAAAAATTTGATGAATATTTAGTTATCTTTGAGAAGTAGTATTTGTCTACCAATTCCATGATGAATATGAAAAATAAAGATAAGGGAAAGTTGAAGAAGAAGCCCCTTTTATTTAATAAAGTGAAATTATTTATTTCTCCATTATGTGTTGAAAATGAATACATATCATTTTTGGAATGTAACGACTAGGTGTCTCAAGAATCCACTAAGAACATGGATAGACGTCATACCTCTAATGATGATGTGGTGTGTGTTATTAAATTTTAAAATTAATCTACAGATGAAAATATTAGAACAAGTAGTGATGACCAGTCTATAAATACTAAATAATTATTTGTTACTAGATTAAGAAATATTCTGTATTTTATTCCAAAATAATGTGTCTCCATTTCATGTAGAGTATTTTAATGTATGAATGATGATATGACCCTTTTGTAAAAAACCGTTGTTTTGGAGAAGGGCTTGCGATAAAAAAATTAAATGTTTAATACAATCCAGATAGGTTGTAACCTTTAATCAAAAAAATGTGGTGAATGAAATCAGAACCTCAAAATGGATCAATGATGTGGTAGAGAATAAAAGATCCAATACGACTCTTAATGATATGATCCATGACATATTAGATAATCTAAATAAGAGAACATAAGTCAAGGGTTTATATTTTTGTGAGGCTTCCATTAATATCTATGATCATGACTCTTTATTACAAAACAATTTAATGATACATGAAGATAAAGATTAAGGAATTAATAAGGACATTGAAGAGAAGATAATTATTATTTTAGATTAAAAAATAATCCTCAATATAAAGTGTCTAAAAATTAACCCTCACCTGTAAAGTAATTATAAGACACATATTGACACTACACAAGAGAATGAAATAGTTGCCACTAGTACTCAATGGTAAATACAATATTCTATTTTCAAAAGAACTCCAATAAGTGATAAGATGATTATGACTTAATTTATTGATCTATCACCAGTAGCTAAGATGGAAAAGATAGCATCTGTTATATCTTGTACAAATTTTTATAAATATTTTTCCATGACAAGTGAAAGTTATAAGAAAAATTCAAAACAATTATGAATGATGAAATGTTATAAGATACATAACACTATGTCTCGGGTTAAAAGGAAGAATAATGTGGTAGATGGTTCCCCAAAAAGATAAAAAAATTCCTGAAGAAGACGAAATATTGTAATATAACACATTACAACAAATAATGATTTGGGGTTCAATGTTGCTGCTAAAATAGATTTTAGAATTTTTCATTGAATTATTGGTATTGTCCTCAAAATATAAAATAAAAAAGGAAGGTTTTCTCAAGGGGGAAAGCAATAATTTATGAATAAATATCACTAGATCAAGAAGAATCTATATACTATAATCATATTTGGAATGGTTGATAACATCTATGATGTGTAGAATGGATGTGGTCACAAGATTAGTACATAAATTTCTATAGATGTATCCAAATATTATAGAAAAATAAAATCCTAGAAGTTGGAAATGAATAACGATGCTACCATGGTAATAAATCAGAATAATTTTTTGAGAATAAATTCTCCTAAAATGTTTTCAAATATGAATGGTGGGAAGAAGTGGGATTATAAATCCAATAAGTAGAAATTTAGTGAATCCAGATAAACTTCCAAGAGTGATAACATTAAAAATTACTCTTGTGTAATATCTAAACATCCTTGCATTGTTCCTAGTGACATTTTTGTTATTTGACTTGAAGAATTCCATGTAATGTGGAAAATTGAATATGTAATAGATAAATCTTGTTCAGAAAAATGAAAACAATCTACATGATGAAGACTGAGTGAATGAATGGTTACTTACAAAAGGATACACTTTTTTTAATAATTTATTTCTGATAGTGGAATAATATCATGTCACATTAGAAGAGGTTATTTAACCTTACTACTAGAATATGATGTAGTCCGCTAGAGGAGTAATAAAGTATCATCCCTAAAGTCTGTCAAGAATTATGGTTCTCCACATGAAGCTGAAGAGGATGGGAAAACATCTATTTTACATCGACAAAAATTAAAATATAAATCCTAATGTACAAGAATGAATAATATAGTAAATGGAGAAAATTGTTTGAGAAGATCATCAAAACCTATATTTTCATATTAACGAAGCAAGTATCATCCACCATATTCCCTTTAATCATTATATATTTTATTTGTTTTTATAATACAGGGAATTGAATGTGAAGCATATATATTGGAGAAGGGTAACCTATGAATCATTGAGTGCTATAAATTATTTATAGATCTTATAGGATGTTTCCATCTTTTTATGATCCTACTTATTTATGAGAATCACCAACATTAATATGATGAGGATAGTTTCCCTTGAGAGGAGACAAATGAAGAAGACTCTAGATTTTTTTTCAACTAATATAGAAGTTTATTATTAAACTAAATAGATTTATTATCATGTCATTGGAAATTTTATGTCTCTTAATCATTCATCCTAGGTTATTAAAATATCAAATATTTTATAAGTGGGGAGAAATTGAATTATTCTGTGACATAAGAATAATGGAAGTTCATATCGTTCACATATCATGTTGATTGAACATGAATGTTTTTGTGTGATTTTTTAAGGTGAGTCAATGAATTTTTGGTTGATTATTACTATAATTATTAATCTTACATTGAGTAATATCATTTTGGAATGAAAGTTAATAATCCCAAAGGAAAAGTATATGAGTTCTCATTTCATAAGATATCGTGATCAGTTGGTAATGGAAATCATTGATATTTAAATCAAATCCTATTATATGTGACTGTAAACATATCTTGAATGGACAGATAGTGAAATTATTTAAGGAACAATGCATACATATAGACTTATACACTTTTCCTATGAACATTGTAATTACATTCAATAAGGGGGAGAAAAATTGAAATGAATGTTTGAAGTTAAGGGGGAGAGTATAATATTAATGAAAATTATTTTATATATTGACACATTAATTTGGAATGAATTTTTATGTTTTCCCTATCAAATAAAAATGGGGTGAATAAAGATCCCATTTTTTGTGTGGATAGTATTTTTTTTGTAAAATGAGAGTTGATGTCAATATGTTGAAGCATCTCCAATATTAATGGAGCGTGGAATAAGTGATCAAGTATTATAGTTTTAAGTAACTATTGAATGGTTTGAATGCATTGAGTTTATTTGTGATTTAATGATATTTGTTAGGGATTCAAAACATTAGATGTCATACCTGAGAAATTATCCATGTTGGTAAATCATACAATTTTTTATGTGATTTTATGTTCAAAATATATCTACCAAAGGTGATACATTGTTTATAAGCATATAGATGGATGAAGAATCATCCATTTGTGGAATAAGTGCATGATAATTCATATTTAAAAAATAATATAAGATTAATAATGATGGTTAAAAATGAAGAGAAATTGTGAATGGAAATCGAGCTTTATGTTAGCCATCCATCGACAAGGAGTTATATGGTGTACATGCGTTTTATATTGAATATTTTTATGTTGTTTGCTTAAATATTTATGGAATCCCACTCTTCCAAACATAAATCCTCTATTGAGGTTACTTGTGGGACACTAGGTTTACCCCACCCAAGGAAAGTCCAAAAAGTTATCCCACATGCAGAATTAAGGGATGCATGTATGCCTACATGAGTGTAATTGAGAGAATATGTATTTTATGGGTCACTGCCCAAAAGGAGGTGGGCACTGAGAGTCACCATAGAATAGGTACAAGATAGTGTTGGAAGGTGTAGAGGATAATTATGAGTGGTGGATGAAGTAAAATGATTAATATACCGCATCCAGTGGTGTTACCTTTTCAATGACTGTTAGGTTTCATAATTGTTGGAGAAATCTTGGATGTTCATCTCATCCTATTCCATGCTCATTTAAAACACATTCGTCCGATCTCCCGTGTCATTTTTATCACCCAACACCACTATATTCCAATATCCACCTCTCAATGTATCAACTGTTGTGCTGGATAAGAATAAATAATCATCATCGTTCTTATTGAAGGCTGATATGACTCTTATGAGTTCGAAATAATTAACTGAGTACGATTGGATAAAACATGGAGCATCATCATAATGATATATAAGATTTGGTCAAAATCAAAAAATGTTACATGAGTCCTATATGAACATTCCATCTCTATAGATGAAGCTCAAGAATTTGATAAGAATATTTTCATGTGATCCTCATTGCATGCACGTATCTGTTCACCATAAAGGAGATTCTGACTCACAAAGTTATCTAACAATGAATTTAGGGGTATCATTTTTCTTGGTTTAAATATTTCAAAATCTAAAGATACTGGTTATTCAATGGGATGATTGAATGGAATTTTCATGAAAGTTCTGAATGCAGGTAAAATATTTTTATCTTTTCCTATACAATGAAAATACCTCAGATTGAGTGAGGTTACATGTGTATATATACTCGAGAGCTCTCATTTATAAAGTGAGCCTCTCTAAAAATCTATTTCATGAATTACAAGAAGAGTTACAAGAACCTTCTATGATTTATAAATAAATAATTCTCACATTCCTTCATCAATTGAAAATCAATATCTAATGTTCTTTATACAAAAGAACACTATGCGAAGCAAAGGTATAGATCAAACCCATCTCCCCTACTTTTGTGATGATCTTGGATCCACAGAAACCTCATGGGTTATGAAAAATATGATGAACCATGAGCCAATTAATGTGTCATGACCTCCCACTTTTCATAAAAAATATTTAAATCTCCGAAGACCATGGCTTGCATGATGGTGATCATGCTTCTGTTTTCACATTAAGTAGTTATACATTTTGTAGGGGGTGTAATTTGTGAAGGAAAATAACTCATGAAGTCAGGAGTTGGTGTGCGCATTCATTATAAACATGAACTCTTGTCCATGATTTTTGTTACTGGAGTCTGATTGTGTGAAAACAATGTGTGTGAAGAATAAATTCATATACATTCTTGCATAAAAAATTCATGAGACCAAAAAAAATTCGTTATGTGTGTGAACTTGTGAAGAATTTTGGAGTGCATGTAAAGAGGTTATGCATGCTTTCATGAATATGTGAAAAGTGAATCACAAGAGATACCAAAAATAAAATTTAAGATAGAATATAAGATATCAATAGAAAATTGATGCATATGATATAAAATGGATATATTTAAATAAAATGTTAATTGCTTAATGCGAAAGATCATTCTTGGATAACAGTGAGGGAACAGTGAAAACATCAATTTCACTAAGAAGAATAGAAGAGAATATGTACTACATTAATTGTTGATATTGTGTATGAAAGACCTAGAATTAATTTTTATGATGCATAGATGATATGATCTTCAATTATTTGATAATCAAAAAATAATTTTTTTGAATAATTTATGAATAAAAAGAAGTTATCATAGTGCAGTTGGTTTTGTACTAATAAGGAAAATCAGATCAAGAGAATAAGAATAAAAAGAGTGTGCAGTTATCGTATGTCATAGGGAAATTGTATTAAGGGTTACATATGTTCTGCTATTGAAGTATCAAGTGAATTTATGATGAAAAAAATAGTATTGTGACACCAAAAGTTATCAATAGGTTGAATACATTATTATTTTCACCAAACCTTATCAATACGGAGAAAATGTCTTGAAATGCCACATAAAATCCCTCTAATAGATATAAAAATTTCATTATTAGATAATTATTAAAGTGCTTCATGAGTTTATGGGAATATACTAATTGTTTTAACCACATTAAATGGAATTTTTTTTGTGGTTGTGTGGTTAGGATTATTTCTAGACCATGTCAAGGACGAGAAATTCTTTTTGAGTCGTGAACCTATTAAAATTATCATGTACTATCTCAACATCATTAATATACTTTTATGTGATGGGGAAAATATAATAAGAGAATAAAGATCAAAATAGTTCAATAGGTACACAGATAAAAAATCAAATTAGTGAAAAAGTACCCAACACCAATTCAACCACCCCCGCTCAGTGTTGGGCATATCACAAACACATCCTTTCGATTTGGATCAGAGGGAGGTTCACCTATGATATATTCTCTATTGTTAATATATTTTCTTATAAATATTTGAGCATCCTTTTTGAGTCCACAATAACATTAATTTTTTTGATGATTTAGTTACATATGACAAGATGTATATATTTACCAAGGTAGTGATGAAAATGATAAAGATATAGTATATATTGTAGAAGAAGAAGTACCTATTATCTATAGAAGAAATATTTTATATTTCTCTATGAGTTTCTTATAATGAGTACATATTTTGAATGTAGAGTAATGAGAAGTTGGTTCATGCTTCAGCTAGGAAGATGGAAAAACATCCTACCTCTAGTGATTCCGTTTTTTGTGTTTGGAAATTTGAAAACTATCCTCAATATAATTTTTTTTCATAAGTGGTGATGTTCAATCTAAAAATTCTCAAGAATTATCTCTCGATTGATTAAAAATTATTCTTCATAGTATTACTAAAGAATTTATATCCCGTATATGTGGGGAAATTCAATGTATGAAAGAAGATATCATCCATTTGGATGAAGAAACACATGTTTTGGATAAGGGAATTCAAGTCAAAATTGTTGAATGATTAAAGATCCCTAGACATGTTGGATCCTTTGATGTAACAAAGAAGGAACCTGAAATGACTTCCCCAAAATGGATCAAATATAATGAAGAGAATGTTTGAGAAAATAATAATCGTAATGAAAGGATCCATTAACTTGAAGATAAGATGAAGAAGAGCACTAAATTCAATGGTTTATATCTTGAAGAAGCTTTCAGGATGATCAATTAACTTGAATATTTCGTACAAAACAATGTTAAACTACATGAAGATGAATTTGAAATAATGAATAAGTCATCTGTGGAGAATATGATTATGAATAAAGATCATAAAATCATCCACATTATATACTGTCTATAATTGGAAGCTCATTTGGACAATATTGAGAAGACATATATT
The DNA here is from genome assembly GCA_963277665.1 of Viscum album. Classification (NCBI taxonomy): domain Eukaryota; kingdom Viridiplantae; phylum Streptophyta; class Magnoliopsida; order Santalales; family Viscaceae; genus Viscum; species Viscum album. The sequence continues at coordinate 556,004,942 of OY728146.1, forward strand.
GATCCATCACAAATTAATGTAAAAATTTGTACTCATACACAATATTCACTACATTGTTCTGCTATCAATATAAATTCAACAAGTTATATGAATATCATGACTTCCTTAAATTATTTATCATAAGTACATATGAAGGAAAATCTTCCATCCATACTATCTTATACTCGTGTTCTTAAATAGTTTTACAGTATAATTATATGTTATAAGAAACATTAAAAACAATTATAGTTGATGAAAGGTGATACGATACCTACCAACATGTCTTGGGTGGATATAATGAATAATTTAGAATTTGGTTCCCAAGAAGAGAACCAAAAATCATGTATAAGACCCAAAAATCTAACATATATGATCTTGGGAATTCACGATTTTTGGATAAATGTTTGTGATATTATACATTTGATCATTCTGTATTGAATTGACGGTAAAATATTCGAAATATCAATATATAAAGGATACTTATATTAATATGGATAAATATAGAGATGGTGATGAAAAATCCACATATCTAGAACCATCTGTATTCTACAAGTTGTATCTGAATGATTGATAAAATTGGTTTTGTATTCAATGTAAGTGGTCAGAAGGTTGGTACATGATTATGTCAACATATATCAAAAGTTGATGAGAAATTAAGGTCTAATATATTATAAATTAATGAAGAAGATACCATAGAAATAAATCAGAAGAATATAGTGAAAATAAATTCTCACAATAAGATTTAAAATAAGAATGGGGAGAGGACCTTTGATATTAAATCCATGAAGTTTAATGGTAGTTCATTCAAAAGAAATCACAAGAGGGATGACACTTAGACAAACTATGGGGACTCATAACCATAATGTTCATGATTGGCATAGTTATTATAAAATATTTTTTTGAAAAATAAATTTCTTTCTAATATACATTCCATATTAACTCAAATAGAATCAATGATCCATTGGACCAATGAATGTGAGTAAAAGTTACAATAAAGTAAGGGAAGGTTTGTCAGTGAACATGTGCTTATCAAAACCTATAGTTTAGAAGAGTCGGTGGTCTATAGTAAACCATCAAATAACGGGCTTGGATGCATCGTCATAATTAATTGTGTGATTATCACTTATTTATCATAAAATTTGATGGATAATGAGACAAATTACCCAACTCATGAATTGGTATTAGTTGTAATAATTATTGTGTCATATATCTGAAGAAATTTACAATAATGAGAAATGTGTGAGATATATATTGTGCATAAAATTTTTGAAATATAATTTCAATAAAAAAGAGTTCAATATGTGATATATAATATGGTTATATTTTATTAAATACTATGATTTCTCAATACATTACTTCCCAAAATCAAGTAATCATGGTGGTGGATTCGTTTTTTTAAATTATCAAACATTCTTTTCAATGATGCAGATCACAAAAGAGACAATATTTCTTGACATGAAAATGATGGATTTATAAATCATGATATAAGTGGTTAAATCTTTTCATTATTGAATCAATATTCATCCAACTATCAAGGTAATAATTTTAGAGCCATATAAATAATATTTAAAGTTAAAAAAGAATGTATGAAATAGTTTAGTGTTTGATATTGATTTAAATTTATTAAAATGGGTCTATAATCCTTCATACCATATTTGGAGATTTATTTTCTATAAGATTCTTAAAGTTCACCCTTCTCTATTAGTCTTGTATGTATGGAGATTTATAAAGGCCAAAATGATCAATTAATTTCAAAGAACATAAAAAGATATATCGTAGACTATGTATCACAATTTATGGTATGAAATCATGTTATGGTTTTGATAAATAATTATACTGGGAAAATAAAACCATTATACAATCTATAATGGTAATGAAAATACATCTCCCTAGATTCTATCATCAGACACACCAAACAAACAAAGGGGAATATTATTATTTCGGTTGTATCAAATCATCTTATGAATTCATCACACTTCAAAAATATTAGATAATATATATATATATCATAATAATCATTAAATAATATAAATTACATATGTGTGAATGATGCAAGGATTATAACATTCTATTATAATAGATCATGATACGAGGTATGCAATAATTATTATATTATGTCTTTTGAAAGCTGTAGATTTACAGTAATATTTCCATAGTTCTTATAATCCATAGATAGATGTCAAGAATGGGAGAAACACTCAAACACTATAAGATATTTTTTTTTCTTTTCTATGATTTAAAATGTGTTTATTATGAATAATTTCATCTAACTATGTTTTTTACAATAATATATTTCACTCAATAATTCAAATTCCTCCTTATAAATTCCAATATGAAAGAAAGTGTATAAATCTAAAATTTTTTAAGGAATATGCAGAATGATTGAAATTATGACCTAATATAGCTAAGGTAATTTCATATAATTTCATATCCATTTATAAACACATTAATGATGATCAAATTCATTAGAAAATTAACACATACAATCTTAAGTGAAATATAAAATATGAAGATGGTGAAAAGTTATGCAGAAGTATTTCACCATGGAAAAAGTTTATGAGATTCAGAATGGATTGAAATATAAACATAGGATATATTTTTATCTTTTTGATTGTTTATTGAGTGGGGACGATATCTTATCACAAGGATCTACAACTGATACCCTCAAAAGTTCATAATGTGTTCCTTTTATAACTCCTTACAAAGTACATAAATTGTCCATTATATGTAATGAACTCAAAGATCATTCCTATGAATCTTGTTGATTCATATTGGGAATAATGATTATATATTTTTATTCATAGTGATAACGTTTTATAGAGAAAAACAATAATCATAGTTAAATATCTCAAGAGAAATCTGAAATTTTAAGAAGCTGATGGGATTCCATAGATTTGATGAGGTAATGATATCCTCATTTAATTGAAATATGTTCAAGGGAAAATAATTTTAATGGTGGTGTAATGTATCAACTTGATATTTTTTAATAAATTTATCATTTATTAAAAATTAATTTATTTGATCGTTTGGAGGATTAGTACCCCTAAGTCTATTAAACAATAATATAGTCACCTTAAAAAAATATGCATTATGTTGGCTCTATGAAAATGAATAAAAATATTTTAAAAATATTTATAAAGTATTTATATTATTAAAATCTATTTATAAATTAGTACTAATTTTTATTGAAATTAGTATATTTTTTCAAGAAAACAATTCAAAAAAAAATAGTTTTAATTTCTTTTTTTGAGAAATTAATATATATAATTAATATTGTTTTTGAAAAATAATTTCTAAAAATTTACATATTTATTAAATAAAAATGTCATTATTATTTTAGTTCGATGTTTTGAAAATTTTATTAGGAGAAAAATGTTTCATGAATAGTGAAGTATTCATTTTAATATATGTCATATCATTTGAAGGATTTTAAAAGTAATGTTTTCTTTAAAAATGGGCATCAATGTAAAATTTATCCTTTTATATTGTTAATAATAAAATTATTATAATTGGAATTATAATTAAGTGGGTTTTTGTATTAAAATGGTGTATACTAGAAAAAAACAAATTTCTTAAAATGCATATTTCTTAGTGTATGGTCGGTTTATTAAATAAATATTATCTTCCACATTAAAATAAATAATTTGGAAAAAAATTAATTCCATATTTGAAATAATAATGTTCAAATTTAGAAAGGGTAAAACCAGTATTTTTGGTTTTAATGAATATTATGAACAATGTAAATTTATCACAGGGTTTAAGGACAATATGGGTTTTATGGTTTTTTAAACAATACGATAATGGAGAAATATACATTTAAAATTGTCCAAATCCTATTATATTTTCATATTTCAAAAACATCCAATCCAAAACAAGAATAAATTATAATTTGGATTCATTAATAATGTTAAATAATTTATTAATTTTTATTATTTTAAAAAATCAATAGTGTGTACCCACACCCACATATAAAAAGACACACATCCTTTCTCTCCTTTACACCACATTTATATTTTTAGCTATACCAAACCCTAACCATAAATATTTAAAACAACCATATACATTAATTATAGGTTTTTTATTATATTTTTTCCATTCCAAGGGTCCTTAAGAATGGATCTAATTGATTTCAACCAAAGAAGTGGTAATCATTTTACCCAACCACTATCAACTTATTTTTGTTTCTACACCCTCTAAATTTTAGGAATTCCTAATAAAAATATTACATCAGCATCCAAAATATAATTAATTTTTTTATTATTATTAGGTAATCACCAAGTTCAACTATGTATTCCATAAAATATCAAGTGAAGGTATAATATGTGTATATGTTTGGACTACTACCTCTAAATAATTATAAAATTTATTTTTCATCAATATCATTGATGATTGATTATTTTGATGGTGTTGATGCTCCCCAAATGGGAATTGAGAAAAAAAAGGTATAAATACTTATATATAGGTATTATATTCTCCGTAAAAGAAAATAATGAACAAGGTGACTAAGACATGTTGATCATGTGAGCATAGAAGAGATAATTTATTGCATGACCACCATAGGGTCATGAAAATAAACCATTTGTAGTGCAATGTTTATGGAAGATCCATATAAGCACAATTGACATGTTGTTTTATCTCTCACAAAAGCTCCTATATAATCGATGATCTGGCGGTAGTCCCCATAAGATCTCCACTAGGTCATGCGGCTCGGCATCCAGTGAACGCCCAAAGAACTACCCAAAAGTCCTTCGAGGTATAAAATAACCAATAGTAGAGAACCTCTTGAGATCAAAAATATCATCTAACACATCAATGCTCAAAAGAATTATTTTCCTTGAAAAAATTAAAAAAAATGAGTTCTCCAATATTGTTTTAAATAAACAAATGAAATAAATAAGGAAGGATATGCCATCCTATCACAGTTATAAAATTCAAATGATGTGACCCTAGAGATCCACAAGAAATTATGGGTCCCCAGTGACATGCAAGCCGCATATCTCAAAAGCCCACTGGCCTTTCTTCCTTGGTGGTTGAAGGTCCTTAGGTATTTATAGGAAACCTTGTGCTCATCTATTGGATTCATGTGGTAAATTATATGTAATTTTACATAAAATGATCATGTTTTCCAAATGAACTTTTATGGTAACAAAAAACATCTTAAAGAGGAAGTGATATTGTCCTAAAAAACAACTAAACAACCTCATGAACTCTCTTAACATCCTAAAATCAACAATTTAAATAATAATGATATGGTCCAGGAGCTTCTCACAATCCTTAAACTCTAACAACACACTAAGGATGTCCCAAAAAAACATGATAAGACATGTCAAAAATATAGAATAATATCTCTAAGGACCCCTGACATGACATCCTTATCACAAGAAATAACCTGGGCAAGTAAATATGAAAATTATAATGTTCCTCGGTAGTACCAAAAGATCATACAAGGCCTCATTAATTGGTAATAATATAATAAATGAGGTGTAGATGGGATGTTATTATAGTCGTTGAATGACCATTGATTCCAATAGAGTAATTTATGGAAGGTCATTGGGAAGACTCATGATACTAAGGGCCTCTAATTGAATCCTTACATGGTCATTGTGATACTAAACATACATTGTGGTAAAAAAACAGGGTAAGGGAGGACTATATAATCCCCCACCCCTGTATAAATAGTTCACCAATACACTAAAAATTTATGGTTGGCCTTTTATATCATGATGCACTAGCGTACCCAATAACATGAGTATATATCTTGATTAAGCTGATCTCGCAAACATAAATGCTACTCATTAGGAAACATCATAGAAATAAATGCAGAAATCATGTGGCTTGAATAAATGACTCTGCATGATCACGCTTAAATCATGTGATTTATTTATGGTGGGACACTCAAAAGACAGAACATATATGTGTTAAGACACATGAGACATAATATATGTAACACTAAAAAACAAAATTCATCCAGGAAAAACGGATTGAACTTTACCCAATGAACATGAGAGTTATAAAAAAATCATATGTGATGATCCACATAAACTTCATGTAAACTATCCATGATACACTAAATCACCAGGTCATCTCCCCAAATCTCATGTTATCCCATTGGAATGCTATTTTTATAATGAGAATTTATCCTTACAACTTAAATAAAGTCACATAGAAACCCCTATACATTCCACCCAAGAATGGTGATGAACTATGGGATCTCAATCCATGACTTGTGATTTCCTTCAGACATGTTTCATGACTCATATTATGATACTCATACATGTTTTCTAAGACTTTCCATATCTTCTTCTAATGTTGACTGGATCTTGTAATGCTCTATGAGCATACTAGACAAATATCACAATTCCCTCCTCATATGTCATAACTAAAATCCTAAACTCTCCATGTAACTTCTTAATGAATATCAATATTCCCTTTATGTGTGTCAAAAATCTCTTGAGATGATATCAAGGAATGTCTATTTGATCAGACAACACCTTCTAGACATGATAGTCAGGGTCACAAAATGATATTTGGTTGAATTTTTTATGTCGTTTCCTTTTATGTGGCATTTTTGTGCAAAAATAAATATATTTATTTTTATTCCATGTTGTTTAGGATTGTTTAATGATACATGGAATAGTTTTATTAAATGATGTTATGTATGAATATTACGGTTTTATAGGATATTTGTATTCTTTTGGTATTTATATTATATTTTTACATGGATTTAAGGTGAAAACATGTTTACAATATTTATAATTATTTTGTGAATATATTAAATGGTTTCATGATTTATGTAAGAGGAGAAACTAGGTTACAAAACTATTTTGGTAGGAGTGTAATTTTAAATGGTCTATTTTAATTTTAAAGGGATGTTATGTGATTTTTAATATAATTGAAAGGTTTTATAAAATTATTAATGGAATTTTTGAAGTGTGAAAGAATGGTGAATCTTTTTGTGGGATGTTCTGGTGCTAGTATGTTTTCCACAATGAATTTAAATGATAAATTGTATCATGTGACATTTTTGTTTGATGTTTGGTCTCTGTGACATGAAATTCATATTTTCATGTTCAAAATGAATTTTAATGTCTTGTATAACTTGTTTGAGAACAAGATGGAATCCTTGGGAATCTAGGTGGGTGGACTTTTATAAGTATTCTAGTAATCCCATAGGTTTTGGCCCTTGTTACCCATATCATGTTTGGAGATAAAAAAATATAAACTATGATGATGATGATGATGGGAAAACTATGTTATAGTTATGATCCATACTAGTGTATCATGTTCATGATAACTGGTTTTTTATTGTTAGTTCCACCAAGTATGAGGTACCTGAGAACCACAATGAACTAGTGCCAATGGTTGTTTCCCATTTCTAATGCTCATTAGATAAATTATTCTAATCGTCGGAATACACTTTGTTTGGATTGAGATATTAACAAGATTTTTTAATCTTTATTAATGAGTTTTTTTATTTAATGTTTCCCACATGAATGCTATTTTTATTTAATGTTTCATATTTTAAAATTTTTTACTATTATATCTTGTTTACAAAACATGCATCATTTTTGTCTTAAAATAATTATCACATGTAATATTTTGTGGTGTAATCCAACTAGGATATGGACCACACCACACTTACACATTTAATGTTTGTAGAAGTGGTTATTGTGTTGTAGGTTTGGGTAATTATATTAGTGCCAATGGTACTAGTTTCCAGATATCCTTCATGGTGTGGTGTTATAGAGATGGATTATGGCCGGTGCCTCTTTCCGTGATAAGGTTCATAGGATGTCTGTTTTGGTTTTGTTCCTTTTTTATAGTGTTTATACAATGTCTAAAATTTTATAAATAAAATTTAGAAATTTATTAAGAAAATTTCGTTTTGAAAAAACCATATTTGTATTTTGGGATTCACATGTTGTTTTTTGTTTAGAAATTCGAGAAATATTTTTCAAAATTTCATTTTATGATATCCAAGAAACTCATTTCAGCCCGTGGGGATCTCGAACAACCATCAAGCCTTACCACATACCGGGTAGGGTGCCTTTTTAATGATGTGTAGATTCAGTTCTTGATAGAATGATATTAGAGGGTTTAGGTTCACTATCTGGGTCATGTTGTTTGGGAACGAGTCAGGATAGTCCATAGTTTGGATTAAAGGGGCATGACATTCCGATTATGAGTAGGGTGCCGTTTTAAAGGACTTAGTGAGCTCGTTGGGCCTAGAATGGCATGTAGAGTTGGAGATATTTCCCTAGGACACTTTCTGTGATGGTTATGTGATTAGAGTATGGCATCCAACCAAATGTCCATGTAATGCACTAAAACTAGCTTCCTCTATCATTTTCTTCTGTCCTTTTGTTCTGGAGTGTTGGATGATTTTTTTTAAAAATGACATCTTTTAATGAAGCATAATGTTTTTGTGAAATCATTTTCTAATAGTGAAGTAATTTTTTGATTTGTGAAATGGTGGTACTAAATTTTGAAAATAATCTTGAAATAATAATTTGTGTATTTAATCTCTTTTGAATGTATAAATTGCATCAAAATTGAGTTTGAGAATATGATTTAAATAGAGCATTCTGAATTATTGAATATGTTTTTTGAATGGAGTAATGTTTTTTTTAATTTATGTGTGGAGTTTATAAATTTAATTTATTAATTTATAACTTGTTTGAATTTGAAAAGTTGTATGAATCAATTTAACATAGTTTTAATTAAAAAGAGATGAGTTTTTCAATGACTGGTTGTTGATCAAATGATGTTTTACATATAACTAAAAGTGTTTATAAAGGGGATGAGGTGTTTTTACATTGATGTTAATAACGTAGAAGTGAGTATTCATTTGAATGATTGTGAATTTCTGGAATGTTTGGAAATCTGCAAATTGGGATTGATTTTTTGGTTAACAGGTTTGAGGCAAAAGATTTGTCGGTTTAATATTTTTGTTCGGAAGAATTATTTTTTGATTTAACCTTTGATAATAATATGATAAACCACCTGAATGCGGCCATATGAGATTATATATGGTTATTTAAACAATCGAATGAGTGTGTGGAAGTGAGTTTTCATTTGAATAATTGTGCCTTTCTGGAATTTTTTGCAAGCTTTAAATTGGGTTTGATTTTTTTGGTTAGTAGGTTTGAGGCAAAGGATTTTGCGGTTGAATATTTTAGTTCTAAAAATTGATTTATTTTGTTTTAAACTTTTGTATTTATATGATAAACCACCTACATGGGGACATATAGAATTATGGATTGTTAGTTGAACTACTGTATGAGTGTTTGGAAGTATATGAGAAGGGTATCCAGTGTGGAATAGAAACATGCAAGTGTGAGGCCCATGGGGTACCATTGGTGGATACAGTAACAACCAAACCATTTACATTCAAAGGGGTGATTATAATAGGAAAAATGATGTATTGATTACTAGTTTTGGTTTGTGTGTCTTATTTGATTTTGTAATTTTTTTAATTGTGGGATGTTTTGTGTCCAAGAACCCCTATTTTTTGAACAATGTTTTTGGGTTTCTGTTTCTTTGGTAAGTTGGGTTTCTATTATATGAAAAGGTCAGGAATCCTTGATTTTTTTCCCCTCTTGTATTTGGTTCTGTTGTGTGGCATGTTTTGACCAATGGACCAGCATAGTGGGGTCCTTAGGATGTCTCATTGGATATGTTAAGCCCCCATTAAGTGTTAATCAATGACTGAAGTGCATCCGAGATTGTTTCTCCAATTGATGATCATCTAGTTGGCAAATATAAGGAATATTTATCTCGAGGCTTGGTGATTTAGTCTACACCATTTTGATTCTTGGTTTTTCAAATCCTCTTGTAGCGGGAATGTTCTCTTTGAAGGTTGAAAAAGACTTTAGTTTCTTAAGTTACCTATTTTTTTTACGGTGAAAGTATTCTAGCATTCATAGTGTTGATGGTGTCTAAGAGGGCCTATACGTACCTCATTGTCACTTGAAAGTAGTTGTTCATGTTAAACAACAAGCGTAGGAAATCTGTTCATGAGAGGATGTTGTGGTCAATTACTAGAATTGTGTGCTATTTGGGGACTTGGCATAAGATCCCTATACTTTTATGTTGTCAATGTTTTGCAACGGACTTGTACAATGATACCTTGTGATTTCATAGGCTCGTTTCACATTAATGGTGATGTTGTACAACATTTTGTGACTGTTTTTTTTTCAGAAGTGTATCTCCTTTTGGGAAATTTCTAAATCCTATGTTTAGTGGAAGGTGTTTCCATATATCATTTCCTCTTTCTATTTATCATCTGAAGAAACAATTGGTTACGTGTGTGCTTCTTCTACACATGTTTTTCAGTGAAATGGTGGGTTAGGGTAATGTGAGGATTGAATTGTTTTGTCTTGGTGAACCCATCTAGGATCAGGGTATAGATTTCAAGGTACCAAAAGGAAAAGATCCACTCTTGGGGATTCCAATGCATAACTGTGAGGCTGATGATGCTTCAATCATTTGAGATCAATGCATTTTTTCTAGAGAGAAGCTGGTGCATAGTTGGAGGAAATCCCAGGGTCATATAAAACATTGTCGAAAGACATGTTCTTAAAATGAATGATGAGAATATTTTTAAACCTCTAGTGTCGCCATCTTTTTTTGAGTTCCCGGTAAGTGGAAAAAGGTTTCTGGACATTGTGTCCATGATATCTTTAAATATAATTCCTTCACCCCTTCGGTTTCTATTGATTTCTTTATAACAGATTAAAATTTGGTTAGACATGTTGAGTGCACATTTTTAACATGGTTAGTAGTAAATGTTCCCTCGAAAACCACCCAGAAAGAAGGATCCACTTGGTTGGTGCACCGTATCCAAAACTGTTTGGACTAACCATGTGGTCATCCAATCTATTTAAAATTTGGGGTATTTTTATAGAGGCATGTGTTGGTTGGCATGGATGGTTGGTTCTTATGATGGGGATACCCACAATGACTCTTATATAAGTTATTTTAAAAATTTATAATGGAATTATACAACTATTATATGGGATTTTGTTCGCTCCTCTTTCTATTAGTGTCCAGATTATGTCTTAGGAAAATGTAAGTTTCCCCTTATGGTGGGGAGAACATTTATGTCTCCCAGTACTTGTAACAAGGATTTTTCTGTGGTATTTTCTTGGTGATAGGTAGACTCATTCGGAGATATCTATTTACCAAAATATTTCATCAGTAAAAATTGGGATTGGAGAGCTACCAAAGGTTTAATTAATGTAAGGTAGTGGAAAACCTTTTTGATGTTGTTTCCTATTCCAGTATGTTGCTTGTTTTGCTCATCTAGTGTTTAAGGTGTTTTGTTTTGGGATATATTTTAAATATGTTTTATCATTTTACGAGGTGGTCTATATTATGGTTGGTGAGAGTACTCCTTCCCCGATTGATCAATTGGAGGTGTTTTGGGCCTTTTGGGGGTGGAAAAAACATGGAAAAATATTCATTTTGTCTTTTCAGTTGGGTTTGGTTTTTCCATTTTGCCTTGTTGTGTATTTTCAATGGTGGAATGTTTTAGGGTGGGTAGAATTAATCCATTCATGACATCCTTTGAAGGATTCATTCATTTAATTTCCATTCTTACTTTTTTTGGGGGGTTTGACATGCATTTTGGTGGAAATAGTGGGTTTTCAAAATTTACGCCAAACTGTGATCCCATTTCCAAATTTAAAAATAATTATTTTATGACACCTTAATTTTTCATCTTTTTACTTAAATTAATCATCCAAATTTCCATGCCCTGAAATATTAAAACCACCACATAAATTGGAACCCAATAGGAATCCACAATAATTATAGAAATGGGGTTTTTATTAATGTATTAGGCCAACTAGTAAGACAATTTCCTACATCAAATTATTTTTCAATATCTCATACATTTTTACAAGATTTCAGTGGTTCTATTGTCTACTAGTTTACTTGTTTTTTTGTGCCTCACGTTCCACTAATGGTGGAGGATCTCCCAATAAGAATTATCTTGGAGGTATATCTTTATAATTCCATCAAAACTCTTAAGACATGTCACAAATATTAACAATTTTTACAAGTGGGGTTCCTAATAATTCCTAACAAGTCATCCCAATTTTTCATGCAACAAAATCAATGTTGTAGAACTACCATTACCCTTAACCATAAATCATCCAAGACATTATCAACAAATGGTAAGAACCTTATCATTATTCATGATCTCATTAGACTACTAGTTTACAATTCACATTTTTCATTGTTATTAATGAATTTTACAATAACATATTAAGAACCATTTTTATATCAATTTCACAATCATTGAGAAACATTTCAATTTCATAAACAAACCCAAAACTCATTTTTCCATGTGTGCATAAAATGATGAATTTAAAAAACTAATCCTAAGTTCCATGAATGATGAATTCAAACTAATCTTTTGTGTCATACTAGAACACCGGTAAAATATTATTAAATTTCAGAATAAATAATCACATCAAAAAAAAGTGCATCACACAAGGTTAAATAACATTCAACTATAACAAAAATATCAATTACAAAAATACCACATAGGGTAATTGGGTTTTCCCCAAAACATGGGTTTGAAAATTCCATGCATGTCTTCATATCCAAGGACCAACTCTTCCCATTATCCACTATAACATTCCAAAATTCCAATACAAATGAAAAGAAAAAAAATTGGCACTGATACAACTTTATATCATCTATACCCATGTTCCGCACATCGATTCCATGACATGGTCATTTACATGACCTCAAGAAAGCCTCTCCATAACCTAGATTGCAACTAAATAATAGTGAGGGTCTAAAGTTAATCATGGGTGACTATACCCTCTATATCCGAGTAATACACCATTAGAAATAAATAAACAATAACCAAATCAAATTTCCAAAAACATGAAAAAGCAGTATTACATTATGACCAAAAAATGAAATTCAATATCCAAAACTACATCTATATATATGTCATTCCACATATGTAAAAATTATTAATATGAAAAACCCAAGATAAAAAAAGACATTGAATATTCCCACTAGGTACCTAAATCATATTTGGTTCCCAAAAATATGATCAACAACATCTCGATAATCTAACATGGGGAATTTTGCTTTATCCTATCCTCCAACCACACAATTTATTTTATTTCCAATAAAGAATCCAATGTTGGGTTTGATTACTACTCATTAGGACACAACCAATGGTTTCAAAAACAATATCTAGTCAATTAATGTGTTGAATATTTTATATAGAATAATTTAAAATCAAAAAAGTAAACAGTTTACACTTATACAACAACTCATTATTTAACTACATAACCCATTGGTCCTTGAGGATACCTGAATCTCAATACGTATTTCATCCCACGTCAAAGTCTGAACTCTCTATAATTGATATCATATATTATAGTTTTAATATTTACCATTCATCATCGAAATACTTATCTGAAACAATTAGAACCATAGTCTAATGCCAACTCATGAGTGTATAACATTTCATCTAACACCACGTGGGAATTTGGAGCATCATTCCCTATCCCAAACCATAATAATCAATATGTTATTTTGATGCAAAAGTCAGTGTCCCAAACTCATTTATCAATATTTATCACTACGGGATTTTGATGTAGTAGACCATGTACCACACACAGTTATCAAAAATTTTACAATATCACATTTATAATGTATAACAGTATGACATATACCACAACAAACCAATAAATAATTCACCAATAAATTAAAATAATTTAACATTAGTATATTAAAATCATTCAACTAGTTAATTCTTTATTTGATTAATCAATTCAATTACTTTAATTAATTCAATGATAAATTCATCAAATACAATCAATTTCATATACACAACAATATCAATAAATTAATTATCATATTAATTAATCAAATTCAAAATTCCTAATTTCACATAATTAATTAAAAAGTAATTATTCTAATTTTTTAAATTTAATAAGCTCAATAATTCTCTTTAATTACAGAAAAAATTAATTAATCACAACCATTCAATTAATAAATTCAATGATCAATTAATCTAATTCAATTTAGATCACAAACACATCAATTACCAATAGATAATTCTAATGTCAATTAATTATATCCAATTCATCAGTTAATTTTGGGATTAATTAATCAATTTCAATAAATTTCATGATCAGAAAAATCTCCATTAATTAATTCAATAATAAATAATTCGAATTCAATAATCAGGATATCCTCAATTTTATAATTCCTTATTAATTAATTTAACAAAAATTTTAAATCAATTTAAGAAAAAAATTTCAAATAATCCAATATAAACTATAAACGAACATACATGTAATTAAATTCAAGACTTCTGTATTGGAATAATAAACCATATACCTCCAAATTGTAAAATAATGCTCGTAAACTAAAATTTAAATATTGAAGCAGAGCAACCATACCGAAGACATAGAACAAGATATACATTTGAATTATAGATCCATGATAATATATATTATATCTAGAAATTCTAGATTTATATACATCCACTAAAATGAGAAAATCCCTTAAAAATATGAAATAATGATGGGAGATGGGGAGGAAGCCACCTGGGATTAGGATCACTTATCGAGAGAGGCGTTGATCTTCAATCCAAGATTCATATCACAATGTATGGATTATTGGAGCCTTAATAATTTATTTGGGCCTCTCCAAACACAAGATGAATCAATTATGTATGAGTAATGGTCAACCTTGTATTATAAATGGCTTTTAAGAATTTTAAATATATTTTTTGTGTTAATTTAAAATCAGAACCTAGTTTCCGTGGATGGGGCAAACAGTTTTGTGTGTGTGTGAGGGGGGGGTGGTGAATGTATTTTCTTAAGAGGGATCATGGTTTAGAAAACCAAGAACCATCCCTTAAAATCCCCTCTTTTGGGTTCACATGATTTTCTGGGCTAGACAGCATAATTTAAGAAAAATATGCACCAGCTTTGGAATGCCTCTCCTCATTCAAAATATTATAAATTTCACCAAAGTTCATTGAAGATAAAACTGAAAAAAGTACTCAAAACAAGGGAAACGAGTACCAATAAATTGTCCAAATACATCTATATAAATGTTCATGATCATACAGATAATAATTATTTATTTATATTTTATATAATTTATTATATTTAAATCATCATTATATAGAATTTTAGTATTATTTTATTCTTTGGCATAAAAATGTATCTTTCAAAAAACTGTTAAAATTTCATAATTCTCGATTTTTTTAATTAAAATAAAACATAAAGCGGAATAATTTAAATTAAATATACATTACATATATGTATATATATATATTTAAATTCTTGATGTTATGATTTTTATTCATATATTTAACATATGATTTTATTTCTACTGAGATTTTGTTTTTTCTGAAAGCCGCATTTCAACTGACATCCATGTTTTATTTTAAATTAAATTCTCAAAAATCATTGAATTATATTTGTTAAAATTGTTTCCTTATATGTAATCATTAATATTTATATTATATAAAAACGTAAAATTATTTTTTGTTCATAATGATTAGAAGAAATATTACATAAATTGTTAAAGTTGTAAAAAAATTTAATTAGTAAAACAGAGTAACCTTAATGATAAAGAGGATAACATTTTCTAATCATGTTTTATTTTTATATTTAGTGTTTTGATTCAGTATTTTGTCTCTATTAATATTTTTGAAAATTTTGGGGGAACATTTTTGGAGGGTGACATCAAATTATTGAATAGTTTCTCATATTTAAAAAATGAAGCTCATCAAAAATTATAAAATGACACAAATACCCTAAACTCATCATACATATCATGTAATATGGATTGAATAATATATCCCAAAAATATATTCAAAATATCCATATTCATATTATATATATGTTTTAAATACTAAAATACCAACCTTAGTGACCTTAATAAGAGATCAAAATGATAGTTCTTTTATCAAAACGATACGCTCATCACTGAGCTCCTTCTTATTTTATTTCTTATTTTTTCACCTTCATTTTTTTCATAAAATTAAAATATAATAACACCATTATATCAAATATAATTATATTTTATTATTTTTTTTGGAATAATATCCATCCATCCCATCTTTAATAAAATGTTAAAAGAAACCATCATTACTTTGTAAAATAGACTATAGCCTTATTATCCTATATACATTGTTTTCCATCATCAAATCTAAAAATTATTAATGATGATATATGTAATGATTATATATTATATTATTTATGAATTTATAATGTTTTATTTTTAAGATATCAAAAATTTTATTATCTTATAGTCAATTTTAAATTGATAACATTGTTTACCTGTAAGGAGGACTACCGGCTCATGAAGCGATGTGATTCATTTTTTCACTGACACATAACATGGATGATATATGTAATTTTATATTAATACATAATAACATATTTAAGATAATATGATAATTATATTATTAAAAATAACAATTTCCTTCTTTTCTTCAATAACGTTAAAAATGTAATTGTTACTCATTCAGATATACATCATACAATATCCATGATTGTAACATATATCATTTTTCATAACCAAATTACATGGTTAATTTTAAATGTTTAATTTATTTATAAAAAAAATTGTTTAATTATCATTATTCTATATTTTATATAACAATTACCCTTTTTATGATAAACAACACACCATTGTATTCTTGAATTATTAGTTTATAGTCCTCAAAACACTACACTTTAACATAACTTATTTTGCAATCGAACAAAATATTGAAATATATAAATTATATTATTTATGTTTAAGGTATTAAACATAAAAAATTTTAATATTTTGAAAATATTATTTTCTAATATAAATTATATAAATAATATACATGACCAATTTTGACTCAAGGGAAGGGTATCCATCTAAAAACATCCTTTTTTGAGACACTTGTTCGTTTATATACATACGTTTTTATATAAGGATTATATAAATGAACTTTACATATCATATAATAATCCTTCATAAATCATATGAATTTTTTACCATTCACATACGTAATTCATGGGGCTTATGATTTGAATTTAACCATGGTTTTATGGGTTTACAATTCAATCTCATTTTTATCATGATTGTTTTTTCTTGAATTTACATTGAAGGAAATTGATAGATAATTTTATATTAAACCAATTTAATTTTATTTTATATAGTTTTTTCAAGTAATTTTTAAATAATATTACCATTTTCATCTATTTGGAACTTAAAATGATTGAGTACATATTTTTAAGGAAAATTTACATATATTATCTCTTTTGTGGAAATGAATTTCCATTCCACGTCCCTGATCACTTTAAAATGATTACAATTTTTTTATTTTATGATTATTTAAAGTTATTTTTTATGAATATTTATTAAAAACATGGTTTAAAATGAATCTTTTTTTCTTAATGAGATTACTATTAACATATTATCAAAGTGTGAAAACAATTTTTCTTCACTTATACATAATGTATGAAATAAACCACCATCATAAAAATTGTTTCCCATTATGATTTTGAAATATTTTTCAACATTTATTTTCAATGAAATGTATTTACATAATAATTTTTGAGTTTTTAGTTTAACAAATGTGATTTCTAACTTGGAAAGCATTTTCCCTCAAGAATGTTTTTAATATTTATAAAATTACTTCCATTATTTAATGAAGAAACTTATAATTTTATCGAACAAATTTTAATTGTATATATATTTATGTTTCAATATATTCCTAGATCGATATCCCATTCATTAAAGGGTTAATTCATGCCTTATAATAATTTTTGAATTCCTTATCTATGAAAACACTAATCAATATAATATGTTGAAGGATTACAAAACACATTTTAATTCATTGTGTATTTATTATGTTTATACCTTTTTATTTATTTCATTATGTGAAACAAATATCCAATAATATGAAATAAATTTGATGGGTGGAACAACAATTATATATCCATCCAATGTATTGAGTCATATTTTAATGTCATGATATTTCTGGTATGAGATTAGGAAGTGAACTTAATCCATTATGGTACTATGTCAATCATATATTGTTTTCTTATTTTTTAAGAGATAATTATCTTCACCTCATGTTTTCCCCACATTTCATATGATTCTATGATATTAATATAACATTAATTTATTTTATTCTCTAATTTTTTACTCATATACCTTCCCTTTATGATATCATATTATTACTTTGACTCACAGGTTATTCTTATTTATCATGTCCATTTCCTTACAATATCTGTCATCTAACCAATTTACGTCATACATGCCCTAGGATATCCCCTCTAGTTTAAAGATATTTAAAGGATATAAGAGCTCATTTTGGACAATAAAATAAATTTTTTTTGTCCTCACGTTGATGTATTATTAACATAGTCTTCAAAAGTCACTATCCCACATGATCGTTGGGTTCTAGATAACATACATTTATGATAAATAGCATGTATAAATGTTTTTACACATATGGGGTCACTATATATGGGATCCTATCAAGTTATAATTATTTTTGGGGATTAGGGTTGGAATAATTTATTTAGAACCCAATGAGAAAAATAATTATAGAGACATGTGTAAAAAAATCCTTGATTTTTGTTGATATATATAGTGAGTGAGCTCAAATAAAATGAAAATGTTTATTGGATACTACATCTGAATGCTACTCAAGAATAGTTTTACCGTGTGGTAATAACACTAAAAGGGATGCATTGAATTGAACTCGATCATTACAATGTTCTGAATAACATTTCATATTGTACACAATGTTTGCAATTCCTGAGGGATATTTTATTGAAATTAACAAAACTATTTATGATCTATTCTGATGGGATTGAAAAATTTGTTACATTACAAAATCTAAATAGTAAATATTAACATGAATTACCAAGATTGAAATCTATATACTCATATTTCAGATATAGTTATCATTTTTAGGTAATCACGTATTCGATTTTAAATTCCAAATATTTATTTTAATTAATTATTATCCTGTTTCTTTTATTATTATTTTTTAATGTATATATGTAAAAGATATCATGAAAGAAATTTTTTTAGATATCTAATGATTATATTAATTGAGCAATATTTAATTTCTATTAACCAAGGAAACCTTGATTTATTTAAAAATACATAAATGAAGAGAAGGATGGAATCTTATTGAAGTTTAAAGGCTAAAAATAATAATGAAAATATGATTCAATTTCAAACATGGAATTTCATTTGAAAATTTGAATAAAAAAATTATGTAATGGAAGTGGAAGCGTATTTATGTATTGAAAATAATGCATTAATGAATCTAATTCCTTGACAAAAAATTACATTTTTTCTTAAAAATGTGCAGGGAAGTATTGTTCCACCAAATGAAAGAATAATAATTCAATTTTTTAGATGTGGGGAACAATGTCATTATATACGTCAATACCCTAATAACTGGATTATTTCATAATGTCATATTTTATGGAAATCATTAAATAAGAAAGATTTATGGGATTAGGTGTTGATAGTTGGGATCCATGTTGTTTATGTATTTTTATAAATGTTACACTAGTTATATGGATCATGAAACTTGTAAGAATTTTTTTCATTAGTTTTTCATTATGGATTTTAAAGGATATGATTAATGAAACAAAAGACCTAGATAAGGGATTAAATGTAAATGTAATATTTTATTGATGTTTATAATATTATATATTTTCTCGATGATTATATAATTATAATCCAATTTTATTATATGAATATGATGAATAAATAAGTTGTATATATTAATGAAGTAGCTGAAAAAATATTTTCTAATTATTTTTTTATGATGTTCATTATTTTTTTGGGAACATTGAAAAAATAATATTAATATTTTTTAAAAAATTCATCCTTCAAGTCAGGTGTATATTACACATAACTGTTAACATCATTTGTATTTAACCCACAAAAAAGTGAAATGACGGTGAAACGCCAACCATTTTCCTATATAATTCACTAATTATAATAAAATTTGTTTAATATAGAAAATTATTGGATAAAAATTACGTTCATTTTGGGATAAATATTTCATTATTAAATTGTTATTAATTTTTCATATTTTGTGTCAATTTGTGATATATTTTGAAATATTTTATTAAGTTGTGATAAATACATAACCTTTATATTTAATATAAATAACTAATTGGGATGAATGATTATCATTTAGAAGATGTAATCTAACATTTATGGTACGAATTTGAGGTCAAAACATTCTTTCATTATGATATTATTGTGGTAATGTTGTATATAGATTTATTTATTTGAGGAATTATCTATTTTAAACTTTTTTTATTACTCAATTTAAAATATTAATATATTTAATATCATTTTCTGTGATATATTACATTGTGATAACAATATAATTTTAATAGATTTATTTGGAATATGTCAATACTCTTTTATGGATCTTATGATATGATATAAGTTAATTACAGTACATAAATAATAAAAAATTCATATTTGAAGTTTATTCTTTAGAATATTGAGATTTTGAATATTATTAATGAAAAAATGGATTATTTTTTAGGAAATTAAATGATATTAAGTAATAACATGTTCTTCTCTTCTCTATTATGATAGTAAAAATATCACTCAAATCTACTAAATGGATCTTGGAAAATATTATAATAGTACCTTCATATCTGATGAATATATGTTTTCTAATTCATGTTAAATTAACTTTTTTGGTTGTTACTATACTATTTAACATTTAAATTCATGTGATGAATGATCCCTATCTCAATCCAAAATTATTTACCATTTGATTAAAATTATTGATTTTCACTTCCCACTAATTATCTCCAAAGAGGAAACCTAATCATGTTTAATTTTTTATGAACTTCTTATTTCTCTTTCTCATTCATAAAAGGACATGTATTAAACCCTTTTATGACATGGGTCTTCCAAAAATGATTTTTCGAATTAAAAATTTGAAGAAGTTCAAATTCATAGAATATAATTTTTATGGGGGTAGAATATCATTTTTATGTGGGTAGAATATAATACCCTGAGTTTTTTAAAATTCTCTGTGCTTGTTGTCATTAAAAACTATGCTAACCTGAGATTATGGGTACCACAATGTATTACTTAAATATCATAACTCTAACAATACCCTACAAAAAATATATATTAAAATAAGATGAATGAATATGAATATTTATATTATAAAAGGAATATGTAAATGTTTTTATTATCATGTTGATTTATTATTCAGAAGAAACAATTATTAAAATCTGAGAAAGTCATTTTATGAGTCAAAAATATGTTTTATTCGTACACGATTTTAATTTTTTTTAAAAATATTATATTTTATTTTTGGAATCTGTGGAAATATTATTTTATAAAATGAATATATTATTTGAATAAACATATCATTAATAAAATAGTTTAATATTATATATATTTATATAAAAACATTATTTATAATGACTAGTGATAAATACTAATTTTTAAACAACTACCATTTATTTTTAAAACCCATTTTAAAATAAAACAGACATTATAATAATAATTTTATTTAAAATTCAAATTTATATTATTTATTTATGTTTAACTAAATAGATTACATTTAAATAAAATTTCAACATGATTTTTTATATGTGTATCATGGGCCATAAAAAGTTATTTTTATAAAAATTGTATTTATGTGAATATTGTATTTCCATTTTAATTAATTTAAATTCCCTCTGTTGAGGAATGATTAAAATGAAATTTTCTGATTATTAATATATATCTATGATGTTATATTCATTCAATTATTATTTTTTTCATATATTTAATAATATGTAATCTTTTCATTAAAAAATGAACTATTTTTAGAATTGATTATCATCTCACATACATTATTAATTATAAATTATTTTCCTCCTCTTATTGTTATTATTTTGATAAAATAGATTACATATTTGGAATAATAATATTTTATAACATTTAATATTTTCAAATTATATATTTTATAACTTTTTGAAAAAATATTATAAAATTAATTATCGTGGTACAAAATTAGTATCGGAAAAGTGGTAATCATTATAAGTAAAGGGAAGAACATAATATTTTTTTTCCATTTAGTTTAAGAGGGTTTTCTCATACTTATATCATATTTTATCAATTTTTTTTATTTTAGGGGCATTTGTCTTGTCTATGGAATCCCATTATTGTACAGTTTTTGGTAGTTATGAAATAATATTCCTCAATTATAAAAGGAAACTCACTCTCCTCACATATTCACATCAATAATGAAAATTTTATTGAACATACCCTTATAAAAGTTGTATGAAAAATCTATAGACACAGTAATAAGATTTTGGTCATCAAAATTTACCAATTATATAATCTATAATAAGAGATCCAAAAGAGGTTTCTCTAAGAAAAGGCAATTGTCTTCACCGAGATCCAACTATTTTGAATCATCATTTACCCTTGCTTTTATTGATAATAATAAAATAAAAAATATTATATCACATATAATTATATTTTCTTATTTTTATTTATTTACATTTACTCATATTCTCATCCATCAAATGGGATACAAAACAATCATTCAAGTGTACTTAAAACAACCACCTCAAAGACTCATGTAAATCATTATCGCTAGTCACATATCATGGAAATTAAATATTGTGTGTTAAATGATTATTTGTGTTATTGATTACAAAATCATAAGTTTTTAAAATTAAATTCCCATATACATTTTACAATACAATCCATTCAAAAATGGTAACATCATTCATGTGGGTGGAAGACTACCATCTTTTGAAACCATGAATTGGTTTTATAACAGAATAAAATTTATCACATATATAAATATATATAAATAAATACTATGATATTAATAATATAATTATAATTTTTTAAAGATAAAACAACTTACCTTCAGTCAATCATGATATTTAAATTATTGAAATGTTATGCATGCGTACAAATGACACACCATCTCCATTATTTCAACATATTTTATTTATCCAAACCATATTACATGGTTCATTACAAAATTATTATTTATGTATAAAATTATTATTATTTATTTATTTTTTATGGGACAATATACCTTTTTACCTAGTAAGAATAGAGATAAATTTTTTAATTTCTAAACTGAACGTCCTCAAAACACCCAAAGTGGATATAGATTATCATGTAATTAAACAACTCTTTTAATAAAATGATTTCAAATTTTTATGTATTTGAGTTTAAACCTAGAATGTTTATTGAAGAAAATTTAGTTGATATAATTGTATAATACATAAGATAAAATAAATACATAATTTTTTTGGATTTGAGGTTAGAATTTCAATATAAAAACATAATTCACTGAAACACAATATTTTTATACAAAAAATTACATTTATAAGTTGTATATAATAAAAATTAAAAATTATATCGTGTATCATTTCAATTTTATGGTATTTTATTTTATAGTTTACTAACATCATTCATTTGGGTTATGATTCAAAAGTTACCAAGGTAGTAAAAGTTGATTCTTCAATATCATTAAAGATTATTAATACTTAAGTTTACTTGAATTAAATTACTTCATATTAGTCTATAAAACCTTTAAATATTTTTATCCACGATTTATTCATCTTATTTTCATGAAATAGTACCATATTATCTACTTGGTACTAAAAATTATTCAGTGAATGTTTTAATGGAAATTCACAATTATTTATCCGTTTAGGAAAAACCCATTACTCTTTTGTTTATATGATCTCATTGAAATGTTTTTTTAAATAATATTTCTATATGAAAATTTTTAATACATTTTTACACATTTTTATTATTTTTAATGAATTGTTATAAATTAATCCTCTTTTCAATTCATGAATGATGTACATTTGTCTTTTATTGAATGAGTTATCTTTTTTTTAATTGTAAAACATATAAAAAATTAAAAAATTTCATGATAATTATTTTCATTTAATATTAAATTATTATCATTATAGGATATTATTGAATAATGTTTTTTCCTCTTTTTTTAAAAGAATTATTTTTTTTCAATATTTATTTTTCTAGTGGAAAGGATATTTTCCTATTGAGTTTTTAATATTTTTAAATGTATTTATATTCATCAATTAACAAAACCATTAATATTATAGAGCTATATTGAACATGGTATATATTTATCTTACATATATACCCATATCAAAAAAGCCAAATTTCTTTTGGTAATGCATGGAGTATTAAAATTTCCTAAATTTCATGTTTATGATATATATTTTTATTGTGATATGTGGAAAGAATATGAAAGACATTTTAATTAGATTAGAAATTAAGATGGTTATTTTATATGATTGATTTCATAATATGAAGCACATATGAATTTAAATTAAATGAATTTCATTGTTGGTAATAGTATTATATATCCCCCATTGAGTTTTGGAATTTTTCAGTGCAATGAAATGTCTTGTATGACATAATGGAGTGAACAAAATAAATTATGGGTCTTTATCCACCAGGTCATGTTGTCTCAATAGTTATCATTGGATAATGTTTTTGTAATTTATTATTTTTTCAGAACTTTATCCATTCTCATATGAAAAAATCAAAGCATTTCATTTATATTATACTTCCATTTGATTACTCATGAATGTTCTCTTTTAGGATATCTTGTTATACCTTTAACACCCATGTCAATAATTTTTATCACGTCATTCCCTAAATAGGATGTTCTTATCATATAATTCCTTGATTTATTTCATAATAAATCTCACATAGTGTTATTATATTAATAGGATTTAGGATATCATTATGTTGAACAAAACTATGACGTTTTTTAGACTCACTTTGGTGTATAATGAACCTTATCTTCTAAAGACATTATTCGTCATGATATTTGAGATTTAATTAATATAAAATTATTTTCAAAACATGTAATATTATTTAAAAATGGATTTATTCTCCTTAATAAGGACCATTTCACTTTTATTCCTTCGAATAAATATAATGGAATAAACATTGTCACCACGGAAAGAAAAAAGGTATAATTGGGGGGTCAGACTAAGAGATAGGCATCAAATATCTCAAAAAATTGTCGAACTTTTATTTGATTAATGGGATTAAATAGTAAAATATCTTATATTATCAATTAAACTGTCTCTCTTCCATAGACATTGAATACCACCTCCATCAAGTGGTGTAATTCATTTTTTAATCATAGTACCTCTTAGATAGTCATATAGATTAATTTAAGGTATGTCATTTATATATATATATAATATCATTTTCATTTTCAGAATATAAATTACTAATTACCATTATTTCAGTAAATCCATTGTATAATGAAAACATCATTTGTGCATAAGTCTATAAAACTGTAACCACAAAGTGAAGTAAATAATTTTTCACAACCTACATTCATTGATGGTTCTAAATGTTAGTATAAATAATTAATAAAATATTAATTACAGTTTAAATATTATAGAGTTTACAAATTAATTCCAATAATTAATGAATTACAATATCATAACAAAAACATTTATTGAATGTAAAATAGTTTACAACTAAATATGATTTTATTTATGATTTATTGACTAATAAGTAATTAGAATATGTAAGGGAGTGATATATATTAATATAAGTATGAATAGAATCTTGGTATATTTATATAATAATTATAATTTTATTATATTGGATATTGTATTTCATCTATTGAATTTTAGCTCTTGAGGAATGTGTTTATGATATAATCTCACATTATTTCAGGAATTTTTATATTTCATTTCCATAGTAGAACACTGTATATTAATTATCATAAAAAAACTTATTATTTACTTATCATATGGTTACTTCTATCACATTCATTTATTATTTTTACTCCACCATATTTTAAATGAAAAATGGAAAAGGTGATGTTAATGAAAAAGTTATCATATTTTTTATTTCTAAGAAGAATTGTTTTACCATATTTAGGTTCTATAAAATAATTAAAGGTAATTATTTTATATATAACAATTATTTTTAAATGATATTTTACACTATATTGTATATTATTTTAGTTTTTGAAAATATAATCTATATAATTTTCTGTATCGGTTATATATTAATTTAAAAAGTGATATAAGATAATATTTTTAGATTTAATGAATGAATGAAATTTCCCATCATCATTAATATTATTTTTTACTATGATTCCATTAAATGATTAATTTTTTCCAAAATAAAATCATTTCCAAGAATTCAGTTAATTTATTGTTTTTTAAAATCTTAAATAAACGAAAAAGATATGTATTCTTATTTTTAAAACAAATTTCTAAATACTTTATAAATGGTTTATTCATCCATGTAGACATATTATAAGGGATATTATGTTTCACATATTACATGAATATAATTATTTCACAGGTGGGACTAAAATTATTTTTTCTTATTAATTCATTGTGTACACCTTCATATTTATAATATTGTATCTATATGATTATAGATTCAAAAAAACAACAATGGGAATCTATCCAGTATGTTTTTGGGAATAGAGAGTCAACACAATCCATTATGAGATTCTTTCTATTATGAAATTCATTCCATGGATCCTTGAATAATGAAATTATAATCAATTCTAAATTTTATTCTAGAAAATAATGTATTATAATTATGATATTATATCATGTATCACGATTTATTACATATTATTTTTTACTCTTATGAACCATGTCTTTTTTAATGATGTATCCTTATTACACAAATCATTATTAGTGGTAAGGGACTTTTTATTGTATTTTTTTCCTATTTTATAATCATATTGTATTACCCTTATCCTTATCTTATGATCACACACAACTTTAGATTGTTACCTCCATGGTTTACCCTTACATATAATATGACCTCACCCAATATAAATATCCCATAACCATTGGTTATAATGAGTGATTATACATAAGAAATTTATGATAAGATAACTATGTTAGGGAAAATGTATTGGATATGTTGAAGATATTTCATGAAATAAGATTATTATATGTGTATTCTATAAAAAAACTAATCATTCAAGGTTCATCAATGTGTGTCAACTGATATATGCAATGAATACTTATCTAAAGTGATGTTATATGTTATTTTTTATTCTCAAGTAACATCAATTTTTTTCTTTGTTTGGTCATGTTTTTGAAGAAATTATTATTTATGGAATGTGAGGATACAACCTACATGATCCTATTATCGAAAAATGTGATATAATATGAACACAATGATTAATAGTTTCATAAGAATTTGTCATAAATTAAAACATTATAGATGATTATTACATTATGGTTTGAATGTTTTTACTCTGATTATTAATGTTTTACACTCATATTACAATATTTGACAACAATCAATGGCTAGAACAATTAAGAATATTACTAACAATTAATGTGATGGCTAATAAATAAATATAACATTTTGATACATTTTATAATATAATTAAATTTTTATAATCCCACCATTGTTTTATTTAATTGTAAATAATCACATTTTTAGGTTTTCTTGGTATATTCAGTGTCAATGAAAAAATCACCTAATTTTGAAAATTAACAATATTAATTTATTATATATTTTAGTGTAAAAAATTTTCTAAATTGAATCAAATAATTAAATTCAATTTTTATGAATTCATACATCTTGGGCATAATTTCCTCCATATTGAGAAGAATCTATATCCATTTGTGTGTGCCCAAAATCAACACAAAATGACACCCTGAAAATTATGAATAGATATGGAAACATTTAAATATGGGCTTATAAATCATATTGGGAAGACCCAATACAAAACTAATTACAACATAATTAAGAAGATATTTATGAAGAAAATTTATAATTGATTACATGACATGATCTTCTGGATACAATGTCATAATGATATTGGATGTAAAATCTTGCGTATAGAAACAATCAGCCTAAAAAGTATAAATTCTCAGAGTAAATTGTTCATATCTATCTCTGTTTGATTTAAAAAAACAATAATTTTGTGGTAGTAAAAAAGAAAAAAAATAACATTCATGAATAAATAATTCAAAGATTATTTCACTAAATGTGGAAAACACACACATTCATTCGATGGAAATATTTTGATCCAAAATTTTGTCCACTCTCCCAATGCGAATGTATTAATTCTTCATTCTAAAGGGTTGGAAACTATGGAATAGACATTGTTTTCCATTTTTAGTTTCATTTTAGTGTTTAAAATTATTTACATTTATTTTAATATTAATATATTACTCTTATTCTTACCTCTCATACTCGATTTCATTTATTTTATGTGTTCTCTCAATGTTGTTTCCTTCTCAACTCCATAAAAAATGGAGAACTAATATCGATTATTTTTTGAGGGAGGGAATGATGCGCTGAAAGAATTTCATGTGTTAGTTTTATATCTTATTATTCTATAAATTTTATTTTGATGCTAGTTTAATAGATTATATAGAGCAGTCTCTCTATTTTATCTACCACTAAGTTCCTCTTCTTTTTTATCATTCATCCTAACCTTCACTGTTTGTGTCATGTATACAGTGGAATTTGTAATAGATTGTGATGGTTATTTAAGAGGTATTTTAATATACATAAGGAATCGTATTAACCCATATGTAGTTGTCATGGAATTGGATGATGACAATTTAAATGAGAAGGTAAGGTGTGATGGGTCTTTCTCACCTCATTGAGTTGAATATTGAGGGACACATTGAAATTTGATTTCAGTAACCATGAATCCTAAAATCATATTCCTTATTTTTTTCTAACAACTTTATTCTTTTCATTTAGTTTATATATATATATATATATTATATTTAATTTCTTTAAAACCACCAAGATATAATAGTTTAATTGTTTCATATTATTTAGTTTAAAATAGTGAAAATACAAAAAAAATGTGTAAGAAGCCTCCTTGTGCTTGACACTACATTGGGCCACATTGGAGCATTATAAGGAATATACGATTTTAATTTAATTGTGGTTTGAAAAAAATACATATCATCAATTTGGCATTGCGTTCGTGAAAATTGATAGTAGGGTTTTTCTCAAAATAATTTTCAATTAAAATAATATTTGCGTAAGAATGTACTATAGGGGTACAATCTAGGGTCGATCACATGGAGGCCACTTACAAACACTATTTTCCAATTGTCACTATTTAAACTAACTAATATAAATCTATTTTATATGAAATAATCTGAATGTTCTAGGGCCATAACTCCCCATTCCCTCCTTGAATAGTCCAGAGACTAGAGACTCGGGCCATGTAGGCTATAACACGCATATGAGGCCACAAAGAAAGTTACACATACACAAAAACGCACATACACCTCCACGAAACAAGGCAATGATATATAAAAACTAGAAATAATAGAATCCATACAACTATCTCGGTCAAGTGTACAATATAAGTTCAAAAATTGAAAATATAAGGCCCCAAAAAATAAAACTGAAAAAGCATCCAACCAGCTTAAAAGGAGGGGATCACTGTCAAATGCACCCACTAGAAATCCCATAATCTATGTTCTATTAAAAACCATGTATGGTAAAACTTACTATGGATCACCTTGTCTAGGTCCTCTTATGAGTCATTCTAAAGTAATGTGGTCTACAAAAGACAAAAAACATGTTCGGGTAAATCCCATGCATGGGTGCGTAAAAAAATACTTAGTCGGTACCCCATAACCCCCAACAGAAAATGGGCAACTGGAAGGCACAAATCCTATTATCCTCGCCAGAGGTAACCCAAAGGAGAGAGGAAGTCCATCTTAGGTGAATCCTTATCTAAACATGAATAGTCAGATCAAACCATAGGGTGTGTTATCCAAAATGGAAAACACCACTAGAAAAAAAAATAGAATGAAATCTAGATACAACCTTCTCAAGAAGTAATAAGGATGAGGTTTAGACATCATCCCTAGCGACAAAATATACATGGGGATCTAAGGAATCACATAACTATGAGAACACACTCCATGATCTCTATCATCCCAGATGACACTCTTATGAGACATGCACTCCATTGGTTCTCACACCACCATATTTAATGTCCCATAAGAGAGAACATGCTCATCACATATGACAACAAAGAATACGACACTAATAAATAGTGGAAACATAAAACTCCAAGGACAGGGGGTCACTCTTAGGGACAACATTGGGATACTAGAACCCAAATCAATAACTAGAAGATCTATTAGATATAAGAGCACTCCTAGGATCTGCTGGGGGTACTACAACCTGATATGACATTGTAAAGATCACATCACTAAGATATAGAATTATTTCCAATGTATAAGTGGTCAAAAATAAGCTGAAAATATCATTTGGAATAACTCACAAAGTATGGGATTGAACTAATGATAACCCACATCATACTAAAACCACACGCTATGTATGTAAATATATAACCAATGATACCACATCCCTAAAATATTCACCATCTACATATGGGTTCATAATCCCAATGATACCACAAAAACTATAGAGAAGTATGACTAGATAGAGGAACGCTAATCATGTAGAGTTGGCCACAACGATATAATTAAATCGATCTAGAAAAATGATAAGATGAAGGATCCCACCCTGGCCTCACCAAGGGTATGATAAACCTCTATTCGATCTCATCCTCTCAAGGGGATCTCAATCCTATTCCAGTGATATAGTACTACAAACTATCATAGAGTAATGACTTGGGGGAGTCAGTCAACCATTTCCGATCAAGGTGTCATTGGGCCATGTGACCCACCCAACATCTCTTAAACAACATTCCACTAAGGCAAAAACAGTGTCCAATATCACGTCTATATGGAAAAAACATGGGTGATATGCTATGCATTAATCCAAAATCAACTACCAGTGAAAATGTAACATTTCACCACAAACACAACTACTAGGACTCATAGAGACAACACCACAATTTCAGTTTATGAACAAAAAATATATCTTGAATCAAATTTATTAAATTCATTGACACAAATCCACTAACAACTCATTATTAAGACATTAGCATCACGACATACATCCGATGAAATAATTTAAAAATAATTATAATTATAATAATATTATTATATTTTGATTTTTCATGTCACTAAGAAAATATTATGAATCATATTGTTCATAAAATAGACTCAAAAGATCAAACTCTAAGTAAGGCCCATGACACCATAAAATGAATGTGAATTAAACGTCTGATTCGAGAGATACGAGTGTTTAAAAATTCCTCATCCAGTTCTAGAAAAACTGACCCATTCCAGTGGACCCCCCTGCCTAGGCCTGCCCACTACTTCACGCACCACATAACCCATGCAGTTCCAGCATCCATCCTCTGGTCCTCCGTTCCACTATGCCTCTTAGTGGCCACCACCACCTACGTTTCACCATGCCACCACCATTGTGCACCACTCCTTCCACGGGCGGACCTTTCACCAACCAATGGGGCAACCTAGGTGCTCCAAAATTTAATCATGGACCAGAATTGGAATCTGCAGGACCAGATATACACATACATGACATTCTATTGTAGAACCATTGGTTATTAAAACATAAAATGAAGATTAATCAAGGGAACCATGATTAAAAATACAATCATCCAACTCAGGGTGAAACACCAAAGAATCGAAGTTAGATCTATTATCTGAATATGAGGTATCATGATAATAGTGTGATTAATGTCAGAATCTGAGTCTATTAGAACCTCATTTCCTCAATTCATCCCTCACATTATCCATCTACAAAGAGGGATTAGAGGGGATACAACACCTCTATCATTCACAACAAAGGGGATAAGGGTTAGTGGATTTAATGTCTCTAATGAAATATTTTTGGTTTAACAACCCGGCTCCCAATGCACCTCTGACCCCACTACATGAACAGAAAAATATTATGTTGCTTTTAGAGTAGAAAAAACACACTGAACATAAATTTGGTATCGGAAATGAGATTTGAGACTCAATTAAGGATTTATTTGATCTAATTCCAAAATGAAATAATTTTGTTTAATAATTTTACCTATGGTTACATACTTGATTACTTTTTCCAAATAATGCCTATTACAAAAAATGTTATACCCTACATAGGGTAAAAGGAATGATATAGACTCAATTGGGGCCCTAGTTTTATGATCCACGATACCGTTTATGAGACAAACCATTTCCTCCTTCTGAATAGTATAACAATACATAATATTTTTATAAAATTTATTTTGGGCACACCAAGACACATAATCACACTAAGACGTAGTGCCTAGCTATGGAAATATAGATATAAATATTCCAAATACTTATAAGGATGATCCTGAGATAGTACTTCATCCCCACCTTAATGATTTTCATCCATGAAAAAAATACTAGGAATGAGGGAATGAAAAAGGACTCTCAACACGGTCTCCCTTGCAAGCGTGTTCACAAAAAACCACTAAAAATCCACCATGGGTTCTTAGGATTCTGAAAATAACAGATGAAGAGGAACCACATGGTTTACAACACCCACGTTTAGATCAATACATGTTTACATCATTCAATTGGGAACATGTCTCTTTAGTTGTGGTAGGAGGGAAGCAACAAGTTCCTTGTTTCGTATGGTCTTTTGTTCAAGTAGTACACCACCTCACTAACCTGAAAAGAATACAAACAAACATACACCTACCAAACAAGTAAAAGTAACTCATACGCTGCTCCTTGATATTATCATGTTTAGGAATCACTGACTTTCCATATAGGTGTTCATCACTTCTCAATAATAAATCATAGCGAAGAAAGAACACCTCACCCTAATTAGTCCAAAGCCTTTTCAAATAGCACAAATACCTCAACAAATGACTCACATTCCATACTGACACTAAACATGTGAGGTTTTCAAAAAACAAAAATCATCTCATGAATACATGGTAGGTATTACTAGGACCATCAAGAAAACTTCCAAATACACAACACCGCCCCATACATAGATGTCAGAGGGAATCGTCCACCACCCCATGACATGTTCCACTTTAGGTGACACTGACATGACCACATTGTTTTAGTTCTATCAGAAAAAATGAATCATGATGGGGGATGGATCCCTCCTTCTCATTCATTCGAATATAAAATGATCAAAACCAATAGAAGGTCAGATAGAAAAACTGTTTCACTCTAAACTAACAACGAGAAAAAAATGGAAAGAAAATAGTACTTCTTATTAGTGTTAAACAATCAGCTACATAATGTTGAAGAAAAAAGAGAACACATTTATCCATTCATGTAGCCACTGGGTCAATGGCCACTATGGCCTTTATTTTTCCCCACCCATGTCCTCCAGCTCTCTAAAATTTAATAGACCACGAGAGGTTGGTGGTGGAAACTCATTCTGTTTTCCACCTGCTGCTTCTACACTTTCTTATAATCCATATCTACCAGCCTGTAGATCATTGTGCTCAAAATGATACATCTAACAAGGTTTTCTGATGACCATCTCGCCCTCACTATCATGGAGGATCGGAAAATCATTATTATGATTTCACCATTCATCACATGCATAACATCACCTATCAAGTGGAAGATGAAAACCATAATAAGAGACCTAATTCTCAATTATTCTATCATGGGGTCTCCTCTTAAAACATCATGAACACCTTGACCCCGTATTTTTTCATTGGATACCACCTATTGAACCTGTTTTTAGGGTATTAAAACATGTGTTCCCTGAACTATTTTTCTGAGTCTTCTATTCCATAAATCTATCCACCACTAAGGCCCACTACAACCCTCTAGTAACAGTGGGAATGCGAAACGACAACATTGATTCACCAGTCTTATGATGAAAGCCTTCATAAATTGTTCATTCTCTAAAGAATGGATCTTGAACCATAACCATGGAGTAACATGACAGTTCTGTGAACCTCTCTATGTAATCTGCCGTGGTCATGCTATCCTTCTGAAGCTGCAAAAGATCTTGTATATGTACTGATCTCACCGTGGACAGATAAAACACCTCTCAGTAGTGCATCTCGAACTCTCCCCAAGAAATCATATTATCATCGTGCATCAGCTTCCCAAGACACAAAAAACACCTGGGCGAATCTTGAAAATGTTCACTACAAATACCACATTCTGATCGGGGGTGTGCTGGAATGGCTGAAAATGTTCTTGAATTATGTGAGACAATCACCAGCTACATTGGTGTCTGGG
This sequence comes from Viscum album, assembly GCA_963277665.1. Taxonomy (NCBI): domain Eukaryota; kingdom Viridiplantae; phylum Streptophyta; class Magnoliopsida; order Santalales; family Viscaceae; genus Viscum; species Viscum album. Next base: position 556,039,063 of record OY728146.1, read on the forward strand.
TCACCACAGAACCATAGAGGTCACTACCACTAAAAATCATATTGTCCTGTCAGACTGTGCACATCATCATCATCATGCACCCCCAAACCAACATGCTGCTTAACATGTGGTGGCTCAAGTAGTGGACCACCTAGAGGTCCTGCCTTAGAACCAGTGATTTTACATATGCCTCACCATGGAAGGTATAATTATCCCAATCTTGCCACAAAAAACCATCTTTTTTCATCTGGGATGATTCTAAAAAAAACATCAAGACAAACCATGATAAAATAGTATAACTTGGGATTTGACTCCGAAATGAAAAGGAAAACCAAAAACCTAGTCCTAATTGATGAATATACCAATATATTTCAGAAACCAGTGTCCTAATGTCCCAATTCAGAAGACAGGTTACTAGTGTCCTTGTCAATGGATAGGACATCCTCCACCCCAACAATATTGTCCCTGGGCTGAATCCTGATCTCAAAAAACTATAAAACTACCGCTATACTCCCTAAAAAAACTAATAATATTAGTTCCAATGTGGTTATTTATTTGATACCACTTTCTCATGACCCTACCTAATGGGGTTGGGCATCAACTACCCATACCTGCCTTCAATAGGCCATAGGCTGGGGGACTGTAAATAAGTATTATATCATAGACATGGAAGGCCTTATTGAAAGGTACATATACACACACACCCGCTTATACGTTAATGAAATAGTATAGGGATATATAAAAATTGATAACAAATATATGGATTTAACTTTATTAAACTAGAGTATATAAGAAGTAAAAAATGGAAAACATGGGTCCCACCAATATCAAATTATAAAAGAGTCCGACCTAATCAGAATGAGTAGATTGGTATCAATTGAACCCACCAAAAAGCACCTTAGCTATGCTCCGGAAAACACCATGGTCAGTCTAACATAATATTTCCCACCTACTCTTGGTCCTCTTAGGACTCCATCAAAAGGCATGTGGCCTTCATAAGATACAACACATGTGCTGAAAAATATTATGCATGAGTGACTAGAAAAATACTATTTAGGAGCCCCAATAAACCCAAAAGAAAAGGAGAAACTGAAAAGAAATATTCCACTCATCCAAGAAACATGTTACCCATATAAAAGTGAATATCCATATTGAGACCATCCTAAGATAAATATGACTAGTCAACTCAATCAATTGTGTTTTTCAAACCTGATATGAAAACATCATAATTAAAACATAGAATGAAAACCATATATACTCATCTTAGGAAAAATCCTTAAGAGGTTTGGAACTCAATGCCAGTGACAGATTCTACATGAGGCATTAAGGAAACATACTCATAGGAGAACAAAATCCACATTCTCTATCATACCAAATGAAAATCGTATAAGAGATACACTCCATCGGGCATCATAACACTATCCTAGAGCGCCCATCAGAGCGAACATGCTCATTGGATATCACCAATAATAATTCTGTGATGTGGAATAGTGGAAACACAAAACTCCTCAGTCATTGATCACTCATAATGAACACCAGAGGATACTAGAACCCAAATCAGTAACTCGGAGAGCTCTTAGATATGGTATCACTCTCAGGATGTGTTGGGTGATACAACAACCCAATCATATGTTCTACATATCACATCACATTAATAGATGATTGTCTCCAATATATAGGTTGTAACGATGATGCTAAAAACCTTGTCTGGTATCACTCACAAAGTAGGAGATCGTACTAATGATACCAAAAATACTACTGAAACCACAGACTGAGTAAGGGGTCATATAACAGATAATGATGCTTTCCAACATGAACCACCCACTATGTAGAGGATCATATAACCAATGATACCAAAACACTCTCAGGGATGTACCGGTAGATAAGATATTTTCACCTATGTAGATTTGGTAATAAGGATACAAGAACATGATCTATGAAAATTCTAATCTAGATAATCAAATTCCAGCATCACATGAGGGATACTACAACTCTATTTGAAATCATCATACTGAGGGGATAACATTCTTATAGGAAGGATGTAAAACCAAAAACCCTCATAATGTAATGCCCAGAGGGACTCAATCAACTTTTCCTGATCAAGGAATCACATGACCAAGTAACCCACACAATATCACCCACACATTGTACCAAATAGGCCCCCACTATGGTCACTATCAAGATCAATGTGGAATAACATGCATGATAAGCTATTTATTCATCCAAAACGAACTCCAATGGAAAAAATCATATTTAAATCAGAAGTTTCAAAATTTTGACTCATGGGTAAAGCACATTGATTTCAGTTTAAACACCTAAAATCAATCCTAAAATGTTCACATTAAATTTGAGGTCGTAGTTCCAATAATGGAGTGTCATTAAAACATCATATTTAGGTGAAAAATCTGAAACAAGAATCACAAAATTGGTGTGATCTTCCCGAACTCCCATCCAATAAGAGAGTCCCAAAATATATACTAATTCCCCCCTCCCCTGAGGGGTCTGATGAGCCTAAACTCCCATAATATCTTCTGATGGAGTCCACAAGTGTCGATGGCCAAATAATTATCTAATTAGCACCTTCCATTAGAAATCAGGCATCTAAATCATTGATACCAAGGATTTTGGGTGTTTTTGTCTCTATGATTAATCACGATGGACACCATTCAAGGAAATAATATTGTTGGAGGAAAGAATTTACAAATAAAAAACCCCTTCAACCATCGGCTGAGAACATTAAACTGTTACACATCCTACACAATGAAAAAGGGATAAATTTGCTAGTCCCTGCAGGTTAAATACAATTCACCTTATGGGATAACAACATTGATCAGGTCGAAACAAAAATTGTGATTTGAATGTCTGAATAATAATTGTCAAATTTCAGTCCCATATCTGACCATTTTGTATTCTCCCCAAAATCCACCCTAGTTCGAAAAAAATGGTGAACCCTATGTGAATCAGCAATGAAGGGGGATTTTTTACACCACTCTAGTCATTCGTCGCATGAAAAGGAATAAAGATAATCCAAATTTTTAAATATGTATATTCTCAATAGTTTCTACTTTGAAGGGGGTTTTTGATCTGTATATGTAATATATATTTTGTGTGTTTCAATAGAAACAATTAATATAAATAGAATCTCAACAATCAATGTATATAGGTACCTCAGCGATATCACAGGCAGCTGAGGCCCCCATGAGTAGAAGGACCGCCTCACTAAACTAGAATCTTCAACACTGGGTATCAACCAAGCTGATTAGAGAGTATAACCAAACCCATAATCACCCCACTACAGAGGACACAAGATAGGCTCTCTAATATGAAAAACCACGCTAGACTCCAGCTAATTCTTGGCCGGCTCCCCAACACAGGGTCGCTGGATGTCCATCATGAACCGTTTCTGGGGAATGTCCAAGAACATGAAAAAATGTACCTCCCTTATCTCAAGGATGTAGATGATGATGATGTTGATGAATTAATATTAGATACTGATGTTTCTTACCCATGGTACATCAGATTGAGAGATTCACCAAAAATGTTTGGAAACCATGTATCCTCGCTCTGAAGAGGATCTCATGGCTAGGGAACCTTCTGAATTCCAAAGGACATGGTCCCCTAGGGACACCCACTAAGTGTGGAAAACATATAACCAAGAGTAGGTGATAACCATGATTCTTGAGGAGGAACTCATCCATACAAATTCAACAACATTCGGTGGTGAGACATATAACTATCTCCTCTTCACTCAATCCCACCATAAAAATTGGGTGGCCTAATATGAGAAAATTCATATTCCTACCAGTGGATGTCGGTCCATCCATGCAGATTGGGCGATAAATTACATGAAGATGCAAATATCTATCGATGTGTAAGAAGCTATTATTCCAAAGATGAATAAAACCTTATACATGATGGAAAAAAACTTACTAATACACACCAAGACCTCTATCTAAATAGGGAAGAAAAAAATATTAGTATATTCAAATTTATGCGGATGCATACAAAGCTCATGAGATAAATTCAACTGTAAGCGGAAAGATGAAAATTCATACTCATAAATATGAAGCCCCCTAGACAAATACAATTGAATCTAGGGAAGAAAACCTATGGAAGACTCATTCATATGTCTTGACATAGGAGAAATTATAATATACACTGCAAACATATGGAGGACCTATATAGGCACAAAATACTACTCATCTATCAGAATGTGCCTTCACACACATTCCAGCCACAGTTGCCTCTCAGCAAGTCCTAGATATTATATAAGTTTAGATGTTGATTCTATTCCATATCCTAAGCACATGTGAAGACATCATTGAATCGACAACAAAGGTGAGGAACTAGTCCCAAAACCCAAATTCCATGAATAGAATAGCTTACCCAAAAAATTGGTTGGTCACTCCAGAGTAGTTATGCATCTATGCTCTGCTCGATGATGGTTGATGGCAATATATTATGGTAAAAGAACAACCAGATGGGGGAAAATCCCTTTCCAACTAGTGTATGTTGGTCCAATGGGTTTTCCACTCTAGGGCAGAAATATATTCCTACCAAAACACAAGATATTTCTTGGCGTATCTATACAGTATCACAGGAGACAAAAAGATAGGGTCCTATATATGATGGTCGTTTCCAACAGAAGATTGGCCCAGTGACCCGCAAGAGATATCCCAAAAATTAAATGCACCTATGACAATTGGAAAATAAAGAGAATATTCATGATTAGTCTCAATTGGAAGCTTCCTTCCCTCAAGAAAATATGGATAGAGGCTGAAGGTCCTGTTTGTTAATTAATAAAATTATTCATGTGGCAGTAGCATTTTTGAATTCCCTCCGAACAATATTTCTACCAACAGCTCTAAAGGCCCATCTTAGAGCTCCCATAGGGGCATACTATATGGGATACAAATGAAAAATTACGAGAGTTTATCTCCTGATGCGTTTTAGGATATCCATCTGATGGACCATATGATTAGACCATAAGAAGTCCCTCTACTTGCGGCCTTCTTCCCTGATCATCCTCCCATGGTATACAATGTATATACACCTCTCCTTATTGTCTAACATCACTTCATGATGGTAGTCCTCACCATCAAGACAACCACTCTAAAGTACCTACCTATAATTAATGTTGTTGTGAAGGCCCTCCCCATAAAATCAATAAGCTATGTGAAAGCCCTCACCTCATTATATTACAACTTTAAGGTCGTCTCTATTATGTACACTATATAAATTTTCATTGAAGCTGTATATCATGTAGTGATTGTAGTCTTACCTGCCATATCAGCCATCGTGAATATCTTCCCCTTAGTGACATCATTCAAAAAGAATATTCTCACCTCACTAAAGACTGCCCTAATGGTGCTCCATAGGGTATACATCATAGAGACATTCCTAGCGGTTGAGAATCATGTTACAATGGTATCCCTCTCCATTGTAGCACTGATTGTGAAGGTACTATCCACTATCAAAATTCATACCGGAAAGAAAGTCCTCCACTTTGTGGGACAAAAATGGGGAAGCCCTCCAATGATGAGGTTCTTGAATGGATAGAACAAGACATGTCAAACACTTAGTCTATGATGAGTGCCATCCTATCTCAACTAGAGGATTATCATGGATCACACATGCCTTCATATGCACCTTGATTCAAATCACATATAAATGAGGTTCATACTAGCCACGATGCTAGGAATGAAATGAGTAAGAATCAGTAAATGTGAGAATATCAATTATAGGAATCTCGGGAAGAACAACAACATGATATGTTTCTTGTGAGAAGAAAACAAATTATGGATTATATACCAGTGATGTATTAGACTACAACCACTCCTCACATCGACATACTAAGGGGTTTTATATGGAATTTATGCATAACAATCGCATCAATAGCTAGATAACTCTCCACCAGCAGAAAGAAAATTTCATTCAATGTGATGGGTATGTAGACCCTGTCATCCTAATAGGAGAGATTCACCATCTAATCAAACTTGAATCTATCCCATCTACATGGTGGACACAATCTTAAATGAGAAAGAAAAACCATGAACTAGACTTCCTCCACACACTGCAGAAGTTGTCTTTCCTCATCAATGACACCCTTTTTGGAGATCATTTCTGTGGATGGGGAGAACATGGAGTTCATTGCATAACCAAATTTCACATCTAGTAGAACTCATCATAAATTTAATCATGAAATGTATTTTCCCAAATTAAAAAATAAAAATAAATCCATACATAGGAATGGTGTGAAAATATACAAGAACCGATCTTGAGTAAGTATGAAAAGCATCAAATCTGACAAGATCATGCCATCAAAATTCTTTTGATCTAGGAAATTGAGAACATACAACATTATTTCCACATAAGGGAATACAACTAAATAAAAATGCTAATGTCCTCGAATGAAAATAAATCCTGTGAAAATCTAGCACCATACATAGCTCACATCCACGCAAGAGAGCAAAAAATAAAGAAGGTGGCAATAGAGGCAGATATCACCGCAATATTGGAAGAACCCCAACCCTCTTGGTTGGTGGAATTTTTATCTCCTAATTTCAACATAAATTAAAAAAAATCATAGTGAATCAACATAAAATAGGAGAAACCTTGGTCCAAATGGTTGGGGACATTTTTACATTTAATTATCACACAACAGACATTTAAATTCACATGTATGGGAAGAATGATGACAAAATAGGTCACCAATTCAGCCTCGTATCATAATTCATACCCCCTGAGATGATGGAATATTGAATGGTCAGATCATGGTTCCCATCCAGACACATTTTGATATGAAATCTGAATAATACCAAATAATGGAATGTCATTGTCCAACAATGGTTGAAAAAATCTCTCTTACCATTCATCACTAGGTCTACCACACTCAATGATGTTTGAATTAGGGGACATAGTGGGCATCAAAAGCATGGATCTCAAAAAAAAATATTATACCAATAGAGAGGATGCAAGAGGATATAGTTCTTTCTTGATGGTGGCCCACACAGAGCCTGAGGGTGTGAATACCTAGAATCCATGAGATGACCGGAATTTGGATGCTCCCTCAACAATCCCACTACTACCTCCCTCGAAAATCCCAAAAAAAGAAGAATATATCCCAAATCGTTTTTAAACCACCTTCTCCTCTCCCTGATAATGTGTTTCTCAGATTCGATTAATTAATCAACAAGATGGAGGAGGAAAAGAAAGAGCTCAGTTGAATCAACGATGAGCAGCATCAAGGAAGATATCATTCCGAATATGTTACATCAGTGTAATGTCAATAGGTGTTCCTAGAAGAGGTGCCTCCTCTATAGGCACTAATCCCGATAAATGAAACTATTGTCATATTTCCATTAGATCCAGCATTGGGACCATTAGTCAACTGGAATCCGACCCCAAAATGATATCAAGACATCCCTCTATTAGGGATGCATCCATGATATATTCAGGAAAACCCAAATAAGATACCCCTAACTGAGTATCTAACCCGAATTCTAGCAGTTCAGACACATCCAATTTTTCCCTTTACTGCCCCATCCATGATCATGTCTTGTAGGATATGCATCAATCGCTCTGGAATAACATATATCAATTGATATATATACTAGAATCCATGGAAGGGAGGAACGCTCTAATACGACCAGAAAGAAAACCATACATTGATTGGGCGTGCAATGTTCCGCTGTCACCAAACATCAAGAACACTTTTATTCCAAGTGTTCAATGGTTCATGGACCAAGAAAAGAATCAAATTAACTATGTATCTTATTGTGACCCCATGATGGTAACCTCATATAAATATAAAGAAACGAAACATAGGTTCTTCATGAAAATTATATATGGTTCCGTCTTCGTGTGGTATACTAGTTTCCTTACTAACACAATCACAATATGGGATTACCATTGGTGAATGTTTATCTTCTAATTTTGTTAGATATTTCCTAAGAAAACATGTAGTGATATCCTGAACCACAAGATTTGAGAGAATGAATGATTTTCAGACATTATCAACTAATGGAAGGGGCTGACTTACGCCCTACACTAGCCACTCCCTTCCTGATGAAATGCTCGTTATGTTCCAGGATAGTATTCATGATAAATTTCGGACACCACTCTTCCCAGTTAAGTACAGATGTGGGTTTCTATATTTCTCCTCCATTTCCAAAAATATAGGGGACTCCATGCAGCAAAAAAACTCAAGTCTTGTGTATTCACATCTGCCCCAGAAAAAATAACAGAAAAGGCTGAAGTGGCTTCAATCAAGCTCAATCCACCCCCATCACTAGCCCTAGTTGTGTGAACTCCACCAAACCGTATAGGACACCCTAGATGTAAACATCCACTACAAACATGGTATGATGTTTAAAGTGGTGACAAAAAAATAAGATTAATGAATGAATAAATAAACTCTACTCATTCTAATATGACCTAGTTTTTGGCTACTTCGTAGCTACCATTAATTGCAATTTTCTCCTGATAACGTATCCAGTGTGAGCTGATGAGGTGGGTATCAATGTCCTTAAAATTTGTTTTCCCTACCAATGAATACTAGGAAAAACCTTCAATGAGTTCTTTATCTGAAACGATATCCATCCAATGAAGGTGGATTCTAGAAATGTGATGTTATGTCCACTTACAACCCAAGTGGCTCATGTCTCTACCATAGACCCAAGAGAGGAAAAGGAGTAGAAAACCATAACCAGAAAAATGGAGTAAACAATTGATAGTTGGAGGAGTCAGAAAATAGTCAACAGATCTCATGGCATCTTCCAAAAATAGTTGAAGAAACCAAAAATTTTCCCAATATCTCTTGATGCAACACAACAATCTCCTCAGTCACACAATACACATAGGGCCGAAAAGGAAAGAATCAATATCCAGAAGATAATCTTTAACCACTACCAAAATTAGTCTTGAAACATTCAAACATCCTTAAATCAAAATTGAATATAGGGTAATTGCCACGCCAAATGAGACAACATGAACCACTCCACCGAACAACACCATCTAAAGTAGATAGGAAGAAAAAATTATTGTCAGATCAAGAACTGATATTCAACCCACTAATTTCATTCACTTTGTGGACCAATTTTATGATGGATAATATGTCCATAAACCAAAATTACATTCATCCAAATTTAGATATTGATAAATAGGCGCATTGAAAAAATGTTTCCAAGAAGGCGTGATTGTGGGAGGAGTCAAATTTTTGGCCAAACCAAAACTCAAACTGTTAATGTTACAAAATCTCATAAAAAGACCCTCTAAGAAACACAGTAAGAACCAGGGTGTTTGTATAAATGTATCAGAAGAATTTCGATCCCAATTATCATAGAGTGTCTATTGGAGGAAGTGAAAACGTCTCATCACTAGAGTCATGGTGGATTTCTATTTTTTACAATCATATAATGTACAATAGCAACATTAGAACCAATCATTGAGGCTAGACCATTAACATGCAATGATAAATCCCCTAAAGAACCCATTAAAGAGCATCCCCAAGCTAGCATGATCCTTCCTTTAGAGCATAAATCTGATATTCTAATGTATATAGCCTCACTACCCACAAATATATCAATCCTAGATTCCTTGAATATATCAATGAACTATAGTTATGTGCACAATGAAGCATTACAACCTCCCACAGAATTTGAGGCCTATGTAGCAGCTGTCAAACACTATCAAACAAGGAATAGTCCTACAGAATGACATGATGTCATCTTCTTCACATATTAGGATAGAGACTCCAGCATGGAGAGACACATCAATGCATTTTGTGTGTCTCGAATTATAAATGACATTGATATTTGGAAAATGTGCATCAACAATGGATAAAGAGTAAACCAACTCCCATTGCGAACAATTAGTCAGTTGGGAAATGATGAGGTTAGTATGACACCATACACCACAACTCTATTGGGATATGAAAAATGAGAGAATATGTTGTTGGTGTGATTCAATATTAAAATTTGATTTCGTGACTTCATGCCTGATTCCGATTTTCTGGTAGTGAGATAATGTATAGCCTTCAACATCCTCTTGGGGAGGCCCTGGCTTCAGCCACGCACTATGATTCCCTCATCATACCATTTGTGCATCAAATATTGCACTAATGGAAACAATGGGACATTTCATTCTAAAAAATTCCCATTTTATTCATGTGAGTAACATTATATAAATACAGAGTTCTATGAACTAAAAAAGACGCAGTCTATGGCCGATGACGTTCATTGGATCACTACAAAAAAACGATTGGAAATAGCTCTACTTAATCCCAACAAAAATCTAGGTGGTGAGTATGTAATACCCATAAATTAGGTCTAATGAATATGTCTAATCTCAAACATAGACTCAACCATCTACATGATTTTCTTTAAGACCGCCAAGTCCAAGGATGCCAAAAAGCACGAAAATCCCCATGATGATGGTGATAGAATAACCAATAATTATATAGTTCCATCATTAAGGCCATATATAGTTTCTTACATACACACTAAGGCGTATTATGACATCTTGTCACAAAAATAAAAATAGGAAACTCTTCCACCCCTCATTCCATCTATTTAGAAAATTCCCTACAGTCAGCTGGGGCCAATGGAGCGGTTTATGATTCCAGAAATAAGATATGTAATTCCTCTATCAATGATGGAGTGTTTATTTAGAGAATCCTCTAAGCATAATAAGAATTATTAGACTATGAATATTATCTATATGAATATGAAGATGAAGAAGAAGAAAAACAACAAGAAGAAAAATATCTCAAACATGCCCCTCCCACATTTGAAAAAGGCATTTTCTTTACAATCAGTGAACATAGGGAGATAATCCGGGCACCAGAGATAACCAATGGCCTACTCTATTTAGTGTGGTTATGAATTTTCTAGGAGAAACATAATATATCTACATTCTATAGATGAATCAATATTTTTTGGGAACTACAGAAAAATTCTAGGCCTCGATATTCAGATTTCCACTCATCAAATGGATCTGCTGGAAGACCATTGTGGATAAATGAAGGCTTCCAGAATGACACACTCGACACATAATACCAAAATAGAGGATGGAGTTGAGAATCTAATTAATGATTAGTTAATTTTGGAATAAAAATATTTGATCATCAGGTAAACATATTCCCTATCAAAAAGAATAATGGACATATCATAGTTTCCATTGACATTAGAGTCCTCAATCAGCACAACCAGAAATATTTTTTCCCAGCCCTGATCATGGAATTTCTGATCAATGAGACTGTTGTATATAATGAATTCCCTTTCATGGATGTATATGATGGATTCAACTAGATCCAAATGGCCTGAGAGGGTAAATAATCCACTACTTTAAGGGATACTAGGGAGTACTCTGCTATATGGTGATTCCATTTGGTTTGGAAATTCCGTTGCTACATATTAGTGTGTCAATAATTTCATTTTAAAACCATTAATGGGAAAACTCAACGAGTTATACGTTGAAAACTAACAGTAAAAACACATCTTCTCAAAAAAAAATAGACATATCATCAAACTGTCTTCAAAAAAATACAATAGCACATTCTAATGATGTATCCCAAAAAGTGAGCTTTAGATGTTACCTCCATAAAATTACTTGGCATCATCGTACTCCATTGCAGAATCGACATCAACCCATAGAAGAAAACACATTATTGTAATTTCACAACCTCACAAACTCACTAAGATGATGGGTCTCCAAGGTAACCTAGCCTACACTCGGTGCTTTATAGAAAACCTTATTGGTAAGTGTTTCCATTTCACTAAGTTGATGAAGTTAAGGGTTTCATTATAATTGTATAATTATTGTCAAGATTCATTTGATTAACTTAAAAGGTCTCCTATGCCCACCAGTGCCGATGCCGCCAACTGATTGATGACACTCATTTTATACAAAACCTCTTGGAACAGTCGCTAGGCCCTTTCCCTGAACAGAAGATTTTTGTTGGTAGCTAGAATAGTCTATATTACCTAATCCTATCAAGGATCTAGAGTTATACTAAATAGTTATGAATTTAAAATAACATCATTTCACTGATCTTTGATATTCATAAACTCATGAATTACCTGTAGCACTATGAGGTCCATCTGGTCTCCCGCTGCAACATGCTAAATTATATCCTCATTTTTCCTATGATAACTGATTGCCTATCATGGAGGGAATTCATCCAATAGAAGTTTTACATATGGTGTAGGCCCCAAAAATCCATCAATGTCTAATGATCATATGTTTTTTATGGTGGATCCCTTCTTGGTATAAAGGAACACATTGGATACTGATCATCCTGATGAAGAAGTATTCTCCAGCGAAGACGCCCCATGTCATGGGAACTTTAATTTGAGGGTTCCTCTAGAATCCTGATAGTGAAAAGGGTGGAGTAAACCATGCTATGACATGTGGTTCATGGAGATAAATTCATATCTCCGTAAAATGACATCTTTCCTTACTTAATGCAAATTTTATAGGGGTGAAAAAATAATGAAGAAAAAAACAAGGCCCTCAATACGGGTTAAGAGATGGCACTTCATGCACGAACTAAACACCTGAAGATAAAAGGTGATTCAGAGATGGTCAATGATTAATATTCCATTAATAATGAAATATTGGTTCCTTTGATGAACCATGATTGGTAGATGATGAAAGAATTCCAATTAGAACCAACATTGGAACATGATCCCTAGTCACAATAAGAACAAGTCGATGCATTGGAAAATGTATCCTCAACCCTAGATGATCCAATCCGAGATGAAACAGTAATTTTCATTTCCAACTGTCAGATGGTCAGGTCATACATTCCAATCAATACAGAAGAAATTGAAGAGAATAGCCATGTTCCTGAGCCCTTTGGTTACACCACTGTCTGGATGAATCCCATTAATAATTAACTCTGAAAGGGGGAAACTCCCACTAGATAGGGCTGGGGGAGAACATAGCCGAAGATAGGTAGTAATTTATTTTAGTAGAATGGTACAAACCAATAACGGGTTATGTACAATTGAGGCCTTCACGATGTCTTTTTTAGATGCATTTATGGAGAATAGACTTCTGTCGTCATGAAAGAAGTGAACATCAAAACATGTGAAGAAAAATAATCAGAAGCTAAGATCTCCCTTCAATATCAATGGATTAGATACTATTTACACTATATGATACAAAATTGTTCCAAAATTATCATTATGTGTTTTGTCTTCCATGTTCATTCAAATTTAATTCACCACCCCTTAGAACTACTTTATATTACTTAGTACTCCTGGACATTCTTCGTATAGGGGATGGATGTAATATGACCATATCATCCTAAAATAGCCCAGAAATTTAATTTCATTCTAACAGAAACCTACCACTTCTCCATATGGGCTAAAGTCGTACCCCTTAAAGAGGACGGTTAAATAAGCATTGTTAGATTTCCGAAATCCAACATTATTACTAGATTTTTTTCTCCTCATTCAATTTTGATGGAAAATGACCCCAAATTATACTATGGTGAGATAGATAAGCTATACTAGGAGTATGGAACCAAAGGCAACTGTTAATCCCACTATCATGTGGTGTCCGATGGGTAGATAGAGGCTTTCGATAAGAGTCTATCCAACATACTCACGAATACGGTAAAAAAGGACACGAAATCATTTTACGGCAAGATCCCCCATGCTTTATGGGATTAACAAACAACAACCTACACTACCACCCAGGAAACCCCAATCTCACTAGTATATATGACAATTGTGGATTTTTTCCATCAAAGCTAAATTTCTATCACTCCACATTGAAATTTTTGATCCATTTTTTATTGATGAGAAATCCCTGAAATGGTTTGATGAGTTGGAGTGACTGTTTGGGAAATGGTTTTCCACTTTTCATAATAATTAAATATACCAAAATCAAATCACACTGGTGTCCAAGAAATAGGATTTCCTTTGATCTTTCCTTGGAGGATACATCGTATTGGATCTTAGAACACTGATGGTAATCGAGAAGAAACCCCGAATGCTTGAGCCAAAATGGGAGGGACCATATTTCATATATAATGTATACGTTAATAGATTATATTCCTTTCTACTAGTGGATGAACATCTCATCAAATCTCCCACCAATGCAAGTCTCTGGGAATATACTTCACATAATATTGAGACATACATCCTAGCTTCAGGAAGTAATATTTTATAAAAACATCATCATCCTTAACATAAGATGTTAAACTGAAAGGACAAAATTGTTCTTCATATATGGAAATGAACATCTTCAAATCATCATCGTAATCACAAGATATTAAAATACATGGTAGGTATTTTGTTACATTAAACAATATATCACATATAATTTAAATTCATACAAGGAAAATATAGGAACACCCTCCTAATTTCTATGCACAATTTATACCAACACAAGAAAGTTGTTTTAGAACTATGGATACAATGCTTCCCCTTAATCATTGAGATACATAGAGACCCCTCGAACCTCGATCTATTTTCAACCATCACATGAAATAAAATGCCATTGATATATCATATATGTACCCATTCTAAATATGACATCCTTGCAGAACTTTGTTTCTCACATCAATTGTTTAAATCACATGAGATAAAGATAAATGTTAAGGTTTCCCTTGAATAAAAAATCATAGAGGAATATGGTAGACTCGACAACCATAGATGATGAAACAAAAATTCCAATAATACTATTCTTGAGTCTGATCGGTACAGGGATTACATTGTTTATAGAATAAAGTGTGGATTGATTTCTACCCATTCAGGAAACATAGTGACACCTAGATTTAACATCCTATCACATCAATGAATCAACAAAAAATACCAACTCATTTCCCTACACATGTGAAAGATCATTTTTGGTAACATTTAGAACTACATATTGATTTATTCATACCCTTGTAGGATACGTTGTGATGTTCAGATCATCTATCCTATCCTACTCATCTGTAGTGACTAAAAATTACCCCTCTCTATATTTGTACTAGACCTATATAGTGAGGAAATTGTAGAACAACGTATGGATTGATCTCTATCTTAGTGGGAAATATAGTGAAGCACTAGTACCAAATATTGGGGCAAACAACAATACGGTTATAATTCACGTTGGTTTATCTTTTCCCTTACCATAAGATTTTAAATATTCTACAATCTACTAGAACCATGTATGTATTGATTCCAATATTAGTGGAATATATATGGAATCATGTATATCATATCCAATTGCTAAAAACATTTAAAATGACTTCCCCCTCTATGTGAATGGACCTATCATTTATAGGGCGGATATGTCCAGAACTAGATGCACATGTATTCCTACCCTAGTAGGATACGTAGTGATAGATTGACCACAAATATTTTGGTCCAACCAGAAAGAAACAAAAACACCCCTCTTCCATACGTATGGTTTAGACCATTAGAGAAAATTATTTTTAGAACTATTTGTGGATAGATTTATCCCATTATAGGAAACATAGTGACCCCCGACCCCTATCCATGTTTAGACTCTATTTAAAAATGGAAAATAACCATACATTTGTATATAGGATAAACATGAATAGGTAAATACATGAAAGGTAATAACTACATGACATTAAACTGGAAGGTTTTACAATAATAATGTGTGTTCCGATTCTCGAAGTTATGATATCCCAAACAAGCCCCATATTTCTTACCCAACAAAATGAATTCAGATGAAGGAAATTCCATGTTTGAATTCCATCACCTAAATAGAGCCATAAGATCATTCATCCCATGATATATGAATCAGATCTATATAGAAACTTCTGTAGTTTAGGGCTAATCAAAGTTTTGATATTTCTTACATTCTTAGACACATATATCCTGATCATCAATCTCTATACTTCTGGAAAGCTTGGGTCCCGCCAAAAAATGAAGAACATCAATGATAGAATGTCAGTGTTATGCATACAGATTTTTTTCACTATGGACATCATGCTCTGGTGGCTCTAAAAATATTGTACACAAAACATCCCTAATAATCAATGGAAAATTAATCCATGGGAAACACTTTTCCAATAACCATACACCATATGTCTTCTAAGCCCCATGTCAATCAAATGGATACAAGGGCCCCTAGGACTCTAGTTTATAGTTTATATCATCGATCGTCTCTAAGGAACACAAAAATATCACGAATGTGACTAACTAAAATCTATTTTTCATATTTTCTCCAAGTTGTATCTATAATAAGATGTTAAATTGCGATCCCAATATCATTATCACATGAATCTAAACAATAAGGCCATAAGTTTCCATGATTCATGACATTAAACTGCTCCGCATAATAGAAATCCATATATTCTTCTCTTGGCGCAGCCTCCTCAAACATAATTCGTTTCCTTTCTACGTATGGGATAGGCCACCGCAAGGAATGATAATTAGAATCATTTTTGTCTTGAATTCCCCCTTATATATGTTTAGAAGACTTGAATATAATGATTTGGACTCATCCATAGAATGTATTAAAATGTCTCCTTCTTTGTGCATAAATTGAATCATAGTAATGAATCCCTAGAAATGTTCTATTTACCGGGCTACTCATGGGAAATTTAATTTCCATTATTTCATGTCATTTTTACACTACGTACACCCCACATAATGATAAGTTGTGTGGAATTCATCCTTATTGCATGAATGTAAAATTCAAAATGTTGGTCTAAGAATAAAACACTCCCTGCTAATTACTATTCAATTCTTACAGGGAAACCCACAATCCTAATAATTCCTTGTTTCTCACACTGAGCATAGCTTACATAAGCTTAGGGACTACAATAGAAAATCCATCATGGTGTCATTGAAAAGTATTCTACGATTTATTCCTAGTTTGATGACGCTAAAATTCATGTTTTGGTTCCCTATCCAATAATAAACCCCAGGTCTTGGTTGATTGACGTTAAACTACAGGGTACTCCAAAGATGTAATAGATGAATCACCTACATATGAGTAAGATCAATGTAGGGGATTACATAATAACTTGTTTTAATCATACCCCAAACATTTCTAATGTGTCCAAATAAACTCATTCTTCACCTCAATCTCCATGATTTGGGAAATCCTACATCCCTGTAACCCTCTGTGGTCATCGAAGATGGAAGGCCAGTCTCTTGCATAGAACATTTGTTTGACTATTCATGTCCTCCGGTATTGGATCTGCATAAGTTTCCTAAAAAATACTCAATAAAAAGAAAATTTTTTCTAGGGAGAGTCATCTCCTACATTTGTATGCCTAACATCTCCAAAGCCCCATGAAATACCAATTTTTACTATAACCCTCAAAGTCATGGTTTTAATCATCATTTCAACCCATGTCCTAGAAATATCAGAATGCCCTTGTCTTATTCGCCTATAATATGTTTTGGATTCTATAAATGAATGATGTGACATCCATATGCATGAATTTGATCCACATACGAAAAAAATGCACCAAATTATTCCCTGGTATTCTCTATAAATTTCAGCCAAACAAATTCCCCCTTTCATGTTTAAGTCCACCCCATATCATAATCCATACATAGTGTCTATAAAAGTACCAATACCCATAATCCTTTAGGGCCACCACATATGGAAGCCCAGTGTAATGAAGTCACCTTTATTTGACTATGCACATCATTCCATGGTGGCTCTACCAATGTCACATATAATACATCCATGAACAAATGTCCATATCATACTCATGAGAGTTATTTTCTATTTCTATAGGTTTGAATGACATTTATTTCACATCTCAGTCCTTGGAATTGGGATCCCTCTATATTAGGATTTATATAATTTTACCCTTTCAAATACCCAAAAATGAAAAGGATTTCATATGAACTGATGAATAATTTACACCCTCATAGTTCGAGTAAAATGATCTCCCATAATAAATATCAAGAATCCTGGTTGTAATATGTTAAAAAATACCATTCCCTAGATCTCCCAAATACAAGTTAAATTCATGTGGGAGAAATATCCCATTCAAAGATGATACAAATATATCTAATACATTTGGACAACATCCCTCATACGGGGAACCTACATTGGTCCCCAATCCCAAAATAAATAACATGTTTTATAAATCTCTATGGCCATCAGATAAGGATGGCCAGTGTCTTTCAGAAACCCATGTTTGGGTTTTCACATCATGCCCACATGGCTCTATACATGTCACCTATAAAAAAACATTCAACTAAAGGCAAATTTATCATTAAGAGAGTCCTTTTTTAACTCAGTATGCATAAAATGGCTACCAATACACATATACATCAAAAAATCACAATTTAATTGTCAAGAAAAATATCTCATTCATGTCTGAGAGTTGTTAGGACATTCTTTGAAAATGAATCCAATATTGGAGAACATTCCAAATTAATTTTGGGAAAATACGATCAACCAAAAACATCAATACTAAAAATTATTGGCAAGAATATAAAACACCAAACAAAAAGATACAATATTCGCTATAATAATATCCTGAAATGTGAACCCATGGATAAAAGTTGAGTACCCAATCATTAAACCAATTCTATTTATGGTTTACGAAAAAATGTTGGGAAATCAAATATTTAAAAAAGACAGAAATCTTGTTTGTTAAAAAACCAACAATGTGTGGCCTAAGAAAAATTCATGTGATACCAACTAAGCCTGAACCAAACATGTTTTAAAAAAAAGTGAACTATTTAAAAATTCACAAAAGTTCATTAGATTTTCCATGTAACCACTACAATAATACCTATTCATTTTGAGTCATGTAGTTCATGAACCAATTAATGCTTGATTTTATTTTCTCAATATACATGTTCCAAATCACAATTTATATTAATACCTGATCAAAATGATGTTTATATGGTTAAATTTGATTGATTTACATTGTAGGAAAAAGAAAAAGGTGAAGCATTTGAAGTAGAAAAAGATTCAATAGTTCAAAAAAATTGAGGAATATCCCATGTTTGGAGTCCAACCATGGTATCAATATAATGTGAGTACATCACGGATTAAGAAAATAATAGTGGGGCTTGGCTCAACCATTCAACTAATTTGATGAGTGACTATCATGGTCCATTAAGGGAATAAACTAGAGTACCTCTCTCTTTCACATTTTCTTCGGCCATTAGATGTGCGTGCATCATAATGGCATTTAAGTCCATCCCTTTCTACTTCAATGAATCATAGAGGGTAACCGAGGAGGCCAGTTGAGCCTTAAACATAGTACTGCAAGCCACCCATTCTTGAATCTCTTCTATTTGGGCAATAGCCAAGTCACTAGCCTTCACCACATTAACCGTCAAATGATTGAGCTCTTCCAAAACATCTTGAATGGTCATTGATTTATGATGTGGAGAATTTAATCTATCAATTTTTTCCTCACATGAAGCTGGTGATTTTTGGGCTATGAGAATCTAGTGAATAAGCATAGTTAGATTTTAATAATCGATGCCTCCAAAAACCAATTAGACAAATAATTTCCCGATGTTATCATCTTCATAAGTGTAGTTATCCAGGGGAGTTTCTATTGCAAGGGAACCTAACTAAAGTCACACATATTTTCACACATCATGATGCCTTCTCACAATGGCAGGACCTTGGTCCTCTCCCACTATAACAGGTCTATAGATGGGAATCATAATTTCATTCATTAGAAGGGACATAAGATATGTTACCTAGAAAGGGGGGATCTCCCTCCATATAAATGGTCTTTTTCCTATAGACAGGCATGGGGGAATGGACGTGACTTCCCCAGTGACCCTCTATTACGGCCATCATCATTAGGGACATGAACAATATCCACCAGAGGTGTGTATTCTGAATCACTCTCTATAGAAATAGGTTGCATAGATGAATCCCTTTCATAATGCATCTAATGGCAAATCAAGTGTCTTCTCACCATAGGGGGAGGAATAGATGTCATGTTTGTTGCAGTCAAGATAGTTTGATGGTTGTTTAATGCATTTTGGACACATCAAATTGGTCTACCCAGCACCCTGTCAGGGTAAATAACCACCCATAGTTGGGCATACTCAAATGATATAAAGGTGAACCCCATAGTATTAGGGATGATAACCTCCTGGTGGCACCTTCCAGTGTCATTATAAGCCTCAATTGACGAAGAAGTTTAGGATGATATTCTGTTGTCAATTGAACTATGGGAAGAAGCACAGAAGTCATTGGTGCCTGAATTTCCTAAAAAACTGGTAGTGGATTTATGCCTCCCAAATGGAACCTATACCTATTTTAGAAATTAGAATCTTATCCCAAAGTCTGTTGATATTTGATCCCTTCTTTGATCAGCTACATCCATCACCCCTTACTGACCCATGAGGGGTAACATATGGTGAATAGAAATCAATTATTATCATTCAGTATCCCAACCACGTCACTAATTCATAAATCCAGAAGAAACGCAATGAAAATGTTATAAAGGGTGGGTTAAAATTCTGAACTATTGTACCTTACAGTATGTTGATATTCATAGGAGGGGTAATGTTCTTCTATCCACCAATATAAAAATTTAAATGATCTTCTAAGACGACACAGAGGTTTACCTTATTTTATCTGCCAAAATATGTCATAATTTTGGGAATGATTTTGAGTATCCTGATTGATTGGTTAACCCTCATCCAAAGTATTTTCCATCTTCAGGTTAAAAACTATGACCCTAGTGTATATATTATAGGATGGAAAGTGCCATATACTCAAAAAACATGGTGATGATTCCTAAAAATCTAGGATCTGGTGGCACATCCAATCGAATCACATATCCCAAGGTATTGTATCATATTTATCCAAGGTTGGCCCTATATAACCATAGTATTTGTTGAGATTTTCAGTTTTGATGAGTCAAAATATAGATGAACCTCTTCCTAGGTCTGTTCAAGTGAAATAATAACCCTATCAAATACCAAAATGGAATAAGTGAGCAAACATGGAGGGGTTGACCAATCAGTCCATCTACTATGACCAAAAAGCTCATGGACTACAGGGACTCCTAATTGGAATTGTACAAAGTAGTGGCCATAGGAATAAAATCATCATACATATTTCAGGGAAAGGTTATCCCCCCATGTTGATATATGTCCTATAATATTATCCTTCCATCTCCATGTGATAAATAGAAAGCATTGGTACTTGAACCTTAGTGGATTAGATGTTTGTGTATGATTTTTCAAAGATAGAAAAATGAAAATTTGGATGCTGAATATGGATGGTACAAGTTCAGAACTATATAATGTTTGGGTAACACCAAATATATTTTATATACCAAAGATTTCGAGGTCCATTCATCGGATAATCATCCACCCGCTTGCAGGTCCAATTTGGTGCTCCACCCACCATTAAATTTTTCTTAGGAAATGATGATACTATATGGGTAATCCTATGAGAGTAGTCGCAATGATATATTTTTGAAATTATTATTACATATAGTCCATGTAGAGACTCATAGTGTGAACACATTCTTATGAATTTAATTGTTTTGGTTTCTTCTGTTGAATAAAAATTGGCACAATTATGCCCTTAGGGTACTTCTAGATAAGGAAGGGAGTATTATGTTTAGAAAAGGTGAATGGACATCATTAGAAAGACCAAAGACATATGTAAGAAACATCATTGTAAATGGGTAAGCTAGAAGCACTAGTGTAACAATCTATTCTTAGGTATCATCTTGAGTATCAATGTAAAATTGATGATGGTCATTAGTGTCCTCAATCTTAGATGCTCTCATCAAGATTTATTCTATCGAGGTTTGTGGAAAAGCCATTTTTATATCTAGAAAAGGTAAACAGTTCCATAATAATCTAGTAAATTGAAAAAATTGTGGGGTAAGAGACAAAAAATGGTCATGGGACATAAAAAATAGTGTCAGCGTGGGGCTCCAAATACTGCTCCTATAAGTGGTATGTGGTTTCCTATTCTAACATAATGCATCATTAGGTGGAATTAGTTTCTCGCATACTACCACGGTATGTAGAAGGCCTATGAGGTATTGGAACGTGGAGAGTTGGAAAATGAACTAAGTTGTTTATGGAATGAAGATACCAAAAACTGAGGCCTCACTATGTTGATGTTGAATGTTTTCTGATAGAAATTTTATATGTAGTTTAACATAAATTAATGTTATGATTATTGGTTCAATGTTTGGTGTGGGGAACATGAAAATACTGTAAAGTTATACTACATATATTTCTGGATTGATGTTATAAATTCCATGATGTAGTTCACACACCCAAAATTTGGTTCAAGGGTAAAAGAAATTATGAAGAGTTTGGTTCATAAAACCTGCAGAATGGTTCATGAAAACATATTTCCCAAAGGAGTCACTATGCATATGAAAAAAAGGAGTAGTGGTCAATTTTTATTTTTTCCATGAGAAATGGTAAAATACAAATGACCTAGTACCAGATAAAAATAGAAATAACCCCATACTAGACATACATGTTCTACCACATACCACTCCAGTTCTGGACCGCTTCTACATTATAATTACCTCTTCTTCATTCTGATTAGACCCTAATCTGATAGGGGAAATTTTTCATGTCTAATAAACATTGAAAAGGATTGTAAATACTCCCACATTCACATTGAAGTGAGAAGATAAAAGTTTTACAGATCCATCATGGAAAATATATTCAAATTGGTTTGAAAATTTGATATGAAACATGAAGAAATAAAATTTTGCAATATGTTTAAGTGTACCATGTACCATCACTGGGAAATGGTATGTGGGGAGCATGATCTGTGACCCATCAGTTTTCGGATGACCTATGATGTTCTGGTCATTAGGGCAATGTCTTGCAAACCTAGAATACCGCAAACCTTGTCGTTGGTGAAATCAAACACAAAAATTCCATCTACATATCATCCCACAAACTAAGCAGTTCACAAACAAAGAATACTGGAAGGGTTCTGCAAACCAATTCTTTCAACCCCAATCTACCAAAAATCATGGTTGACTCAGTCTTCCATGGGATTATATATTCTTTCATGGGCTTCCACAAATTGGTCCACATGACCAAAGATAATATTTTCCCAATGAACTATAAGAGGATCACAATAGGAATTTGAAAAAAGGGAGTGATGGTTGGAAGAGGGCATGTTGGAGCCATTGTTGGCTATGGGATAGAATTGAAATACCAAGAAAATTCCCACATTAGTATAAAATAATCAAAAAATTCGGACCTAGAAACCCCTTTTCCATAGGTATAACCCACTATGAACCACAAAAGAATGAACTGAATAATAATTGGTGAACCACAAACCAAATTTGGGCCATAGTGAAACATAAATCCCTTGTGGACGAATTCCATTTGAACCATAGGATCTTGGACCCTTATTCAATTCCACACTCCACATAGTGCAATGATATGTGAATAGAACCCTACATCGCACACTGTATCTGTTCATAGAATGAACCTAGAGTGGTGCAGTGAACCACTTCTCGGACTACGTACTAATATGTAACAAGGGGGTCCATACTTACATCTCCGTACTACTTTTGTATGTAGATGACTCGTCTACCCTCATATCATTATTCTATGTAGGGATTCCCCTATCCTGCATGAGAATACTATACATGGAATGGGATGTCTACGGGGGTCCTTCCCTTTGGCTCCAATTACACCCCTCTGTTACCTCTCGACCCTCTATAGCTTCTATATGAACCAGTCCACCGGCATCCGGCCAAATCCTCCTGCAATCACACAAGACCTGTATTATCATATCGTTAGGCACACCAACATTCCTTTCAAAATATATGTCCCTAAGGTAATTAGGGTCACAAACGTTGTTCCCACAATGTTTTGGACCCCCAAAAAAATGTCAAAGTCTACATTCACTAGATGACCTGAGTACTAACATTATGATGCCAATGTGAACCTCCCCATTCTCAGGTTTAGGGGTAACCATTGGAAATTCCCTTTAATGACTATCAGTGACATGAAAAATTGTAATGAAATTATTTCCCTTTGACTAGGGATGATGCTCTTCCCCTTTCATATAACGTGAAAGGGAACTCATCTTGGGGTAAGCCACAATCCATTTTTAGGAGGTATCACTCTTCTACCTCTTCACCTCAGCATGAGATGTGTCTAGATAGATCACCACTACATGAATATCATGGATATCAGAACAGGTGAGGTTTTTCTACTTAATGCTCTTGTTTCCCTCTCCCATTGGGCTGATATCCATAACATCTTCGGTCCCTTTGTCCTCCATTTCCATATGTGGAGTATAGAATGTGTACCATTGATTAATCTTTCACATCCAATTTTTTATGACATTGAGCATGACTATCATGAGATTAGGAGTTTGTTATGATACAACATTATCCCACTCAAAAAAAAACTATGAGGACTATGATTCATGTTCCATATATGATACATGGGATACCTACATTAAGGCATGAGCTCAAATGGGTTCCCTTCTAGAAGGTTCCCCAAATAATTCCCCAATGAAGGGGCCTCCTCCAAGGTGTAATAACAAAGATAAATGAACTATGAGAAATATAATTCCCACTATAATTGGGATATGTAGGATGCATGTCCAAAGATCAAGCTCAATGGATGTTCTCATTAGAAGAGAATCCTAATGAATGTTACACCAAATTCAAAATGGCTTCCTCTGAGGTGTATGTCTAGATAAACAAACTATGTGGGCGACAGTAAATCTCCAAGGGATACATAAGAAACCCATATTATTGGCCCAATCCCAAAATCAAAACACATTCTCTCCATCCAAAAGGATGATAAACTCCAGATCTCCTCATTGCAATGATTAGTCAACATTTATGTTGTAGCATCAAATCCAAGTACATCCCTGATGATCCTGCAGCCGTACGTTAGCACTTTTATATACTCTTAGATAATGAGATGAGGATTCATGAACATATACACATCGATTAAATTTATTAGAGCGTCCTGAAATAGGTAATAATGTCCTCCAATAGGGTGTGGTGTGCCCGACCTCCCATCCTATCAACCATTGGAGACCTTAAGTGTCTCTGGACAATTTATCATCCAAAAAGTCCCTTCCATTGGAATGTATATCCATGAATCATAGATACCAAGGTTGTTGGGAGATTCTAAATCCATGAATAAACCTATTGGATACCATCACAAGATATTATATCCTTATGGGATCTACTGTACAATTACATAACCTCTATAATCGCCCTCTAGGACCATTCGATTGTGGGAACCCATTCATAATAAAAAAGTAGAAAACTGCCCAATCCCCACAGGGTCAATCCAATTCCACCTAAAGTATAATTATGGGAATCGGATGATATAAAAATTGGGATGTGAATGTCACTATAATAATAGATAAATTCTTGTCACATTTTAGAGCATTTGGTCTTCTCACCAAATTCCCACCTCAGGTTGAGACATTGGATGAATATGTATAATATTTCTTGTATTTAAAGGAATGTTGGTCAATGATCCTATACAGACACAACCCCCTAATTTAAATTTTTTTCATTATATATTTTTTAAATAAAGGGGATATTAAATTGTGTTATCATTTAGAATGACATGATTTTATTTTACATCATCATACAATTGAAGTCTTAAAGTTAAATTAATATTCTCTAGATTTAGAGTTTGTAGTTATAATTTTTCAATTGAAAATATCGAGGAATTATCATTTTGGGGAAGTGTGATATATATTTATATATTATAATAATAAAATCAGGAAGTATATATTTAGATATAAAGATTATTTTTTACAATTTATATTGTCGAGTTTGATTAATTAATTCATCTTGGAAACAATTTACATCCCTAAAATTGAAAATTGTTTGGTTGATGCTCATTGTTATATGAACTATGATATTTTTAAATGATAAGTTTTTTAAGTGACCTAATATATATATATATTTATTAGAAATTAACAATTAAATAATGTGGGAAGAAGATAATTCATATCTTTCTCACATGAATATTGAATCATCCATTAGCATAAAAAGTATTGAGGATTAGGATTGAGATATAAAGATGCATAAAATGTATAGAAATTTTCCAGAGTTCAACAATGACCCTGAAATGATGCTAAGATTAATGGACAAAATATGTTCCAGTTCAACACCACTATTGATTAAGGATCTATTCGATGTATTGTATATTTTCTAATTATTGGGTAAAAGTTTTAACATTATCAATTTAATATCCATTGTGTTGAGAAAATAATATACTCATAATTACAATGTTTTAATAACATTAAATTTCAATATATATTGGTATTTTTGTGTATAAAATGATTTATTCTACCGCACATAGATATATTTCTAAAATAATAATATTGTATTTTAGTATTATTCTAATCCACCAGACTGAAATAAGTTTATTCCATCAGATTGAGCCCAGTTTTTTCTATCGGTGTGAAAAAATAGTCTTTTTGTATGGATAAATCAATTATATTATTATGAAAAATATGCAGTCAATCGGGGCGACATAATCTTGTTATTGTTATGAACATTAATCAATTATATGAAAATTAATTATTCTTTTATATAATTATAAGGATATTTAATATATCATTATGGATGAATCTTGTCTATCATAGTGAATAAATCTAGTTTATCGGTATTAATGAGTTTATTACATCAATGTGAGTGAGTTCACTCTATCAAACTGACATATTCTAGTCCATCAAAAAATTAATTTCTATAATTGGAAGCATAATTATTTCTATCTTATGGAATACATTTTAATGGATTGTAATGGTATAATAGAAATTTTATACGATAAAAATATATATATCATTATATTATTTCAATGTTCATATCATCCTTATCCATTTCAAAAAACTCAATGAATAAAAAATATATAACCATTGATGGAGTTCCTATAAATAGGGGAGAATTTAGTGATCATAGAGTAGAGGATTTTAGTGAAATGAAAATGTCTAAATATTAATTTTCCATCACCACTCATTAGAATAGGATTGGTAAAATGATAAATGGATTTTTATTCTATGGATTCTATGTGGGGAGTGGATAATACAAACAATGTCTACATTTTTATTTTGTGTCCAATAGACGTCTAATATTGAGGGATTTTAAGGATTAGATGATGGCTGGATCTGATCAGGCTAATCAAAGGATTTTTGGAATAACAAGATAGATATGACACTAATCTTAATGATCAACTGTTTTATTATAGATGAATGTTGGAACTGACAATTTGGAATAAACTGTGGACATAATACTTCATTTTAATTGACTTAATTTAGGATGAATCTTAATGTGCACATATTTATTTTATAATGGTTATGTTAGTTTACTAAAAAAATATAGTTTTAAATTTTATTGTATCTACAAGTTGTTTTAATTATATTATAAATTTATAAGGAATGTTTTTAAAAACCATTTATATATAGTAATTTACTAGATGTACTCAGAGATTGTTACAAGTTACTCATATCATCAAATACTATCTCAATTTGATAAAATGTAATAAGAGGTTTGGTATTTTATAATAATAGTGTTTAAAACATATAATCACACCCTCTTGTAACAACTTTGAATTTTGATCAGTAAATTGGTATCAAAAGGGTTCATCAGTATGACATTCTAGTTATTACTTATATTATCTTAATAAATTATTATGGTTTTAAATATTTATTATTAATTTTGATTTATAAAATGTTATATTAGTAATGTTTATATTCTAGAAAGAGGTTATTTTTTTATAATATGAATGGATTAACTGTTTCTACACATGAAAATCGAAATCCAGTAAAAACCACATTAGTAGATTGTGTTGATTATGAGTAGTAGAGAGAAATAATGAAGAAATTTGTATTGACATTGGTGTATATAATTTTCTTATTTTGACAATTAATTAAATGATTTATGATAAATATTTTACAACATTTGAAATCAATAGAAGCTAGAAAATCAGTTTAATCACGTATTAAAGAAATAATTATTATGTTCATTCATAAATAACAGTTATAGTCAAATTTATTCGGGATAATAATTAATAGTATATTAATGAAATTGAAAGTGACACATTTTGGTACACATAAAGTTATTGATACTAGAAGAGAAATTATTAAGTAGACTATTAAGCTTTTATTTTATTCCCGGTTTCTATGTTTTAATGATACATAATAGAATCATTAAAACCATAAAAAGACATCAATATTTTGGTAATAATGTTATTATTAATGATATAATTCAATAAAATATTATTGATATCATTCCAATATTGTGGGAATAAAAAAGGATATCTTTGAATTATAAAAGTATGACAAGTAATCTAACATGGGATTATTTTACTACAACCCCCATTCAATATGAATTAATATTAAAATGTGATGGTGAATAGATAATGAAAAATACTAGAGATTTTTATTTTTCTTCAATAATAAGTGTTTATAATAATGTTAATTTATATAAAAAGTTTTCAAATTTTTTTATTTATAATTATGTTATAGCTGAAATAGAAAGTAGTTCATCAGAATAATCATATAATGAAATAAGATATATAGAAAAAATGATGAATAATATAACTTAGAAAACTATTTTATTTATAATTATAATAATAATCACAAGAATATAAGTTATAAGAATTATTTTTCAGAATATAAATATAATGAATTCATGAAATATGAACTTATAAGAATCGACTTCATGAAGTTGAAAAGGAGTGAAAAGAGGGATATTAACATAGAAATGACATTTATGAAATACTACAAGATTAAGAATAACATAATTAGATATTATTAAAAATAATGGAGTGTAATTGGAGGAGATAGTTTATATGAGAGTTATTCTAAAAGTGTTAATGGAGATAAGAATCATGGTTTTAATGATGAGAATCTAAATATCAACAATTTCTTTACGAAAAAGGTAACATTTGAATATATATCTGATTTTATATAAACTAAAATCTATTTCTATATTGATAATGATGATAATAATTTTATTTCTACCAATGAATAATCATTCTCATCACAAGAAAATAAAACTCTCACTATATTTCAAGGGGTATCTAAATTAGAAATACTATTATAAATTATGAATTATAAATTTATAAAAAATACGCATATTTCTGATGCTGAAACATTTAATGAAAACTAAATAACTACTAATCTAAAAGATGATATTTCGTATATTTATAAATAATTAATTAATAATATATTTTAGAAAATATATCATTTTATGATTTGTATAAATATTATTTCTAAATAAATATTTAATCAAAAGATTTATCAAAACATTTTTTAATATTGTTTCTACTGTGTAAAATAATTAATTTTTTAAAAAATATAAATTATGATATATCTAATTTTACAAAAATAATTAAATTTTACCATATATAAAGAAATAATTGAAAATATATATAAATAGATAAGATCTTCATGTTAAATATCAAGAATGGTTTATACTAATAAGAAACCTATTTCCAAAAAGTACTAATTTGTTATGAAAATTTCACTATTTTGAAAAAAAAATCACAGTAATATAAATTGGAAAAATAAATGTTCATTAAATATAATTTGATAATTTTTTTCATAAAGCATATTTCTCAATATAATTATCATTTTCTCAGTATTGAGAATTTAGAAAAATGCCAATAAAAAACAACTTTGAAATAATACGGGACCCAAGCTGGTTTTTGTTTCAGAAAGAAAATAATTTTGTTTCTTAGAATGTAAGAAATGTTTCAGCAAAATTATTATAAAAATGAACATAGTAAAAGTTACGAAGGCCAATAATTCATAATGGGAAATCATATAAATATTTATTATTATTATTTTTATTTTTATTTTTAAAGCCTTAATTTATAATTGTTTCGTTGTTTTATACCCTAAGAAAAATATTATTAACATGATTCAATTATGTGAATAGGGATATCTTGTAATATTTTGGAATCAAAATTGTATTATTCAACGATAAAAAAATAATTTATTCCTTTTACCAACTAGTAGGAGAAGGTTTATAATGTAAATATATAAGACATTATGATCCAATATTAACCTTTACTTAATGTATTGGAAGGGAAATTTTAGTTACGGAAGATAATATTGGGACACATCATTATTTTAACATTAACTAAAATGCCAATTAAGGGACTAGTTATTATTGTAAAAGAACATAAATTTAATTCATAAAAATATTTTCATCCTTATAAATTTGGAAAGTAATTATAGTTATGTTTTAAATATGGTATCGAATGCTCAACTTCTGATGGTTTACTGTTATTACACATGGGTATAATTTCTAGAAAATATTCACAAATCCTTTATATATTTTAAAAAAATTATATAACAAGTTAATATGAGAAAAATATATCCTTGATAACTATTCTTAATGATCGTGTTGGATCATTTTTAAATTATTATTTTGAAACTTTTTATAGTTAAAAAATATATAATACCATCCTTTTCTGCAATATGAAATCCAAATAAGAATGGTGATAAAGAATAGAGAAATAAAAATTAATAAGAGATAAGAAGAAAAATTTTGTATTAATACTCAGTTGTTAATTATTTTAAATTGAAGTAACTAGTACTTTCTATGATTATAAAAATATAGTTTTAGAAATTCATATTATTAATAAAACACTATGAGTTGTGGATTGGAATAAAACAAGAAGAATAATAATCAAATGGTTTATGATGAAATTTATTCATTTCAAATAATAACTATAATTTATATAACTTTTCTCAAACATAAGGTGATTTAATATTTTGTGTTTATTCTATAAATAGTAGTTCTAAGCCATTAATAAAAACACACGTACTATTAAACAAAAAAACTATTAAATTTTATAAAACCAATAATTTTTTTCCGAAAACATCATAGCATATATTCAGATTTAATTTAAAAAATATATTTTCAACTAATGTTGGATATTTATTCTCAAAAGAGAAAAACGAAAGAAAGTATTTTTGACGTTCTTCACCAAGAATAATTTCAACCATGTGGATAGGGAAATATTTTTTTAAACCCTAGAATCAATTTATCCTTTGAAATAATCAAAATTATAAAATCAATAGTGATGTGGATCAAGGTTGAGAATGAGATTTTCCTTATGAAGATATGCTTAACTATGGGAAATTTTATCATAATTTGAACCTGAAACAACTTATGAATCTTTAAGTGATAAGTGTTGTATAATTTCAATTCAAGATGAAAAAAATGAATTAAAAAGGAATCGAAGTAGAATTTTATTGAAGGATTTGATGATTCTAAGGTAATTTATTTAAAATTGGATTCCCAAAATATGTGTGAATAATATGTAATTATTTTAATAGAAATTTCAAGACAAATAGCTATGGGGAATAATCAACATGTGTTAATGGTTATTATCAAACTTATTATTCTTCTACATGACATGATGCTAATAATATTCTTTTAGAATAGACATAGTTTCGAAATATCAAAATATTTCAAATGGATGTGAAGTTTGAATTTTTTAATAGATATATACGATATGAAGTTTATGTAGAAATCCTACTAATTATAAAAAAATGTACCCCAAACATGATTATAAACATACAAATTCATTTCACAGAATTAACCAATCCCCAAAATTATTTCATGATTGATTAAATAAATTTTTATTAGAAAAACACATTGTTATGGGAGATGTGGAAGAAAATATTTTTATAAAATACATTTATACAATGATCATCATTTTACAAATTCAATTGATAAAATGACAATTTTTTAAACCCAAAAATCATTAACAGATTCCATTTTATATCTTATGAAATTTTACATTGATGTGTTCATGATGATAGAATGTACTTATTTTTTAGGATTAAATATTTCATAAAAACTAGAAGGAATATTTATATCTCAAAATAATTATAAAAATTATATTCTCAAGATATTATTATTTGACAATAATAAAGGTGTTAGCACTCATGTAAAGACATTAAATACATTATATATTGATGAATCAGGGAAAAAATATTTTCAAATTATATTTACAACAATTGTTTTATATTTTCTACGAATACTTCTATTAATATATACATTAAAAACATTATATGATTTTGTGAATGATATCAAACTAATCCAAATGAAACCCATATTAAATTTGTAAAAAATATTATCATAAGTGAAATATGTTATTAAGCTTTGCTTTGTTTTCTAGAAATAATTTGAACATAAAATTTTCCCATATATAAAAATTGTTTTATCTAAAATGGATATAAAAATTACTTCCAGAACTTTTCATTTCATATGAAAAAATATATGGAATTTTTCTTGTATAAAAAAAACTCAGAAACACATACCAATATTAAAGATAAATATATGGAAACTATAAGTCATTGTTCCAATGCCATGTGGATGTAACTTACAATTACTAAAATTTTCATGATTTTTCATAAAAAGCAACTTTTTGTGATAACAGAAGTTTCATTTCTTTAAATTAAAACCCATAAAATCACTCATGATCTGAACACATATTTATAAGACATCATTTCCATATGGATCATGCATTAAAAGAATATATTGTTATATAATTCATTAGAATTCAAAAAACAACTATTTGATATTTTTACTAATCCACATTGTTCTGATATATTTGAATATATTAAATAGAATATAGTAATAATCAATACTAAATGATAAATTATATCTACTTCTTGTTACTATTCTCTTTATATTATGAGAACATTTTCAATAAGGGGTACATATGTGGTAATTCTACAAAAAATATATGGTTTATATATTTTTTGGATTTACTAAAAATAAATTTTCTATTTTTTGGATTTACTAAAAATGATAACTTTTTAATGTTCAAAGAAAATATTTCTTAAAAATAAAATATTTTTTAGTAATGTTTTATTATAATAATTAGTTATTCTAAAAACCTGAAAAAATAAATTACTAGACTGAATTTCTTTTATAAATATTCTTCACTCTAAAATGAAGTATCTAATCATTCATATCTACTATCATTTTAATTATTTTTTCCATTATTTTTTAAATTTCATTTAATTGTATAATATTATAAAAAATTACATTATCATGTTTTACATTGAAAAGATTATTATTGTTTTTAAAAAATATAACATAAAAATATATTTCATTTTTTTGAATAATTTTAAATAATTAGAACATATATGGTATTGAATCTTGGTTTTTTAACCATTGGACATATAATCCACACCCATAGTGTATAAATAAATGAGGCGATCACCACATTCCACAATGGTTTCTTATATTTTTTTACTCTCTACTCCAAAATTCTTTTTCAGTACAATTCGATACCATATTTCAGATCATATTTTTCTTTATCTATTCATAATATTTAATTAAATATATTGTATGATAAATTATACTTCATAAGATATTTCAAATAGTTATGTTGTGACATACAATTTGATTTAAATTATATTGAACTGAAAATCTAATTTGATCATGAAAGTGAATAATATATTTGAATGAAGGGAGAAGGTTGGAGATGAAATTTAAAATTATGAACTTCGATGTCTATCCATTCTAAAGTAAATTCATTACATTTTTGTCTATAGTATGGATGTTATTGTGGAATTTTTTTATTTTAATATTTTTTATGAGATTTATTAATTTAATATTGTCAATGTTTCAGTACTTTTCAAGTACCATTTGTTGAAAAATATTATCCTATAACTCTCAAGATTCAAGAATATCATGATTAAATGAAAAAATATAAGTCTCATGTTTTATATTTATATTATTTGGATAATGTTTTAAATTTTCATCATTTGAAACTAGATGAAATAGTAGATTCCATAAAGATGAATGATAAATTAGTCCCAATGATGGGTGATGGGGAGACCCAAATTGTTATTGATATATATGTTTTCAATTTTCTTAAGAATATAAATAAATAAAAATTTGTCAAACACTTTCATATAAGTCATACAAATCAAGAAATGGTTGATGATGTTATGGATTTATCATTTTCTATGATTTTTCAAAAGGATGCTGATAAATTTTTTGTTTTTCATGAAATTAAATAATTTACAATTATAAATGAGGGAAAATATGTCATTGAAATGTGAAGGAACTATTTTAATGATTAAATATGATTTTATAATTGAGATAATGTTTTTTATGAATCAAAAAAGGTTTTATTTTATTTACTTCTTCTATAATGGATGAAAAAAAATCATTAAAAGAGTATGTTTATATCTTCACAGACAAGATAGAAGAAGAAATATAGAGTTATATTTAAAGATATTTTTTAAAAGTTAATGAAAATAAATTTAGAAAATAATGTTCAAGATTCGGAATTTTTTTAAGATAAGTTAGGGAACATTTCAATAAAAATTATTAGATTTCTTATAGAAAAAAAGATGAATATGAAACAAAATAACATATTTGATGAAATGAATATTACCAAGAGATTATTAAAGGGTGTTGATATAGAAAATGGTGATATTGTGTAAACTAATAAAAATTTTGGTGAATTGTTTATTTCTATTTATCCTTAGTTTTTTGTTCATCAAATTCCTCCTATGGTTGTTATTTATTATCCCTTTCAAGAAATATATGTTATTGGAAAATCTAAATCTCCATTAGTAGTAGAAAACTTAAAAGGAAAATATAGTTGATGAAAATTTATTTCTGATCAATCTCGTATTTTTAATGTTTAAAATTTAATAAAGAAACTAGTAATAGATTATTTAAGAATTCAATAACTTTTAGATATTCAATATGTAGAATATTTGGGTGAATAATCCATAGAATCTATATCAATAGTATTATAATGAGAAGAAGGGTAAAAATGTACTTCAAAAACATCTTCTATAATTATTAGATTAATAATGAATGAGATATTACTATTTCTACGAAGAAATAATGTTTTGATAATGATGTATAATATCATAAATAATATACAATAGTATTAGGAATATTTAATAATAGATGTAATATTAATTTCATTTATGTTTGAAATGATTAAAAAAATGATAAAGGGAAGGAAAAAGTATCATATATACTATCGAAAAGAAAATTTTCAATTGTTTCATCATATTTAACGAAGTCATAATATACTAATTCTAATAATATAATTGAATAAATATTACTATGGTTTAGTGAATATTTTAAAAATATGCTCAATGTTATTCTATATTTTGAAAATATAAAACCCTTATGAAAAAAATTAGAAGATATTAAATGTGTTAGAGTAATCAAAAACTCTAAATCAGTTAGCTAAAAATGTTTTTTCTGAAAAAATAATTGATAAGTATATTTTAATATTATTAAATAGAAATGAATGAAATTTGATGATTCATGATGAACATATTTAAATTTTAAAGAAGACTTTATTAAGTATTATTCATTCATTAAATAAGTTGTCTTATAAATTTTATGACCTGTTTGAGTCTGTTTAATTATTGAAAAGATTATCAGAGTCAAAAGAAGATGAACATGAGGTACTGAAGTAGATGAAAATTGTTTCTAGAAGAATAATTGTTGATGATAAATTTTTGAATGATGAAAAGAAGTCACTCAAATAATATTTAGAATATCTAAATAATTATGAAAAAATGTATGATGTTATAATAGTGGGGCTAGTGAAGTTGGAAGAAATGTAGTATAAATTTGAGGATGAATTAGAAGAGTTCCAAAAGATTAATCTTATTTTAAGAAATATGGAGTGGAATGGTTGGTTACATTTCTCTGAACATTTATTTACTTATTGGTATTTATGAAATTTTTAATGAATTGTTTTTCATTGAATGTTATTCCCTATACATTTTTTTAAATGATTTTCAATTTTGGATGGATGAATGTTCTTTATATATATTATTTTTGAATAATTTTTATTTTATTATAAATTTTTCATTTTTTAGTTATCGCAAATATTTATTGTACTTTAAACATCCTGTATAAATCTTGATTATCAATAATAAGGAGAAATAATATTTGGAGAAGTAACCATGGGTGATGTAATGTATTTGATGAAATTATATATTATTGAAGAAGTTATTTTCTGGTAGAGGGAATGTAATCAAAGGAGGTGATATTAGGAAATAATTTTATCTTATACCATCAGTAAAATCCTATTAAATAAATAAAAAGATAAAAAAAATAGGTAGTTAAAAAAGATAATGGGGTAAATGGTAAAAATTGAATAATGGGTTATAATTCTTTCAATGTTATTAGTTATATCGTGAACATTTGTCTTTTTTTCATTTCATCATGGGGGAGAATGTTAACTAGAAACTATTCCATTCTATACATTATATTCCATAATATGAAAATAAAAACACAAAATTTAATAATATATTTTTAATAACATTATATTTCATGTGTCATTAGTATATTTCTATAGAAAATATTTTATTCTACAAAACATATAAATCTTTCAAAATGGATAATCTAAAATTACCATTTTAGTCCAATGCATTGGGTTGAACAAAGTCTAGTCGATCTGAATGACCTAATTTAAATCAACCAGAATGATAAAATCTAATATACTGGTATAAAAAATCTATTATATCAGTCTGAAAAAATTTAGTCTATCTCTATGACTAAATCTAATCAATCGGTATGAAAACATATAGTAAATATGTATTATTAAATAAAATATATCTGAATAATGATATTTAGTGTGTCATTGTGATTGAGTCAGGTCTATTAGATTGTCAACATATATTTTATTAGTGTGACTATGTTTTTTATATCATTGGTACTCAGTTAATTCCATTAGAAAGTCATGTTTCATTGCATCATAATAAAAATGATTATAATCAGTTTCATAATTATTTATATTGGATTATATATATTTTATAGAACTGTAATGGTTCTATTGAAATGTCATTAGATCTAAACACACAAATTATGTTTATATTTCATTGTGATGATCATCTACGTCCTTTGAAACAAACATTAAGAATCATAGAAATATGACAGTTGAAGGAGTTCTTATGTGTAGAGAAAAATTCAAGGGGATGGGAGTTTATACTAATATAAACTCAACCATTCTTCAGATTTTATTATAGTAACATTTCATTAAAATTTTAATAGAAATCTTTTAGAGTGGAAATTATTGTAATGATTCTATGTGATAATTATTGAATCCTTATAATGTTTTATCAATTGTAAAAAAATTCTGGTATGGTTTTAAGTTTTACAGATTCAAGGGATTAAAAGTTTCCTGGATCTAATTAAAATGAACCATGGATTTGTGGATTGAAACATAGGGATGATACTGATTGTTTTTATCAGTGAATTTTTTTATAACGAATTATATACCTATATAATTATTTTAAATTGTGGATATGTTATATCAAGATTATTCAAACCCTTTATTTTTATGTTTAATGTGTAATTAATTATGTTATAATGTTATTTTAGTTATTTAATGAACTTTGTAATGTTTAAATTAACTTAATTCTATAATTAGTTTTAATTCCACAATGAATTTTAATGGTAATTATTTTTCACAAAACATTTTTATAATTTTATATATAGTATGTAATCAGAGTTCATTACAAGTTAATGTGATCATCGTAAACAATGTTAGTCTTATAAAAGATTATATGAGGATAATTATAATTAGTTTAATGTTTTTAGGCAATAATTCATCCCCATCCCCACCATATTATGGTCCTTATATCTCATATGATCCAACACTCATAGTCTATCAATCATATAGGTAAAATATATATATATATATATAATATTACGCATTTTCGAGTTGAAAAATATGAAAACTGACACTACAGAGTATAACTCTTGATTCCTCTTATATATGTTAGTTAATGATGAATTTCCAAAGATAACTATAATGATGAATCCATTACCCATTCCACATTGAAATTTGAAAACAACACCATGAATTTCATTATAGGAAGAAATTATATATCTAAATATTATTGTTCAATTTTGGTTGTAGTCAATATCTTATTGAAATTAAAAAACCATTTTTATTAGGAAAAATTTCCCATAGCATCAACATTTATGGATATGTATCAAGGATGATGTAATCCATCAAGCAAGCACATATCATATCCTCCATATTCTGAACTATTCATTTTGACTACCCATCTGATTGAGGAAGAAAAGTTGTACTAATGTTTAATTTTGTACCCAATGACTTCTGAAGGGATTTCCAAAAGTTATAAGTAAACCTTGGATCGTGATCAGATAAAAAGGATAAGGTAACTCTATAAAACCTGACTATCTCTTCAACATACAACCAAGAAAGTTGTTCTAGAAGATAAGTATCTCGAATAGGAAGAAATGAGCATATTTATTTAATCGATCAACAATAACACAGATTGTGTTATTACCCTAAGATGACTTTGGTAATACTATAATGATTTCCATGGATATATTATACCATTTTGCACATTGCCACTAGTAATGACTAAAGCATCACATTATGTAACTAACACTCTACATTAATCTGCTGAAAAGTCAATCACTTCATAGTAAAGTTATCAATATCTTATTTCATCCCATTCTACCGGTAATAATTCTATAGATCACTATACATCTTAGTACTTACAAGATGAATTTAAAAAAAGAACTATGTGCTTCACATAACAACTCATTCTTTAATTTGTGAATCACAAGGCTGATATAATATCATTCAAAATATCCAAATACAATCATAAACAATATTAAATTCAGGAAACATACTCTTATGAACCAACCCTACTTTTCTCTGTAACTCATTTTCTTATATCTGGGCTTTCATTATTCTCTCAGATAGATATGATTTCACTTACACCTAAAACAAAACAGGGAAATTTAGTGCACCAACAACATCTATTCAAATGTTCATCAAATCTAAAACCAAAGGATCTCATTCTAATCTTAGCTTGCTTAATGGAGCATTTCTTTTTCAACTCAATGCATTACCCACTTTATATTCATTTCCCAGATGTTAATGGATCGGGAAATCATAATCCATGATTAGTTCCAACCATCAATTCTATCTCATGATTAATTTTTTCAGAATTAATATATACATCAAACATTTTTTATCAGTATATATTTCACATTTTACTCCATAAATTGTTGCATTCAAATTTTTTAAGAAAAAACAATAGCAGCAAATGCCGAATCATTTTTACGGTAATTTAACTCATGAGGATTCAACAGACGTGAATCATAAGAAATTACCTAATCATTTTTTCTAAGGACACATCCATGTGTATTCAATGAAGATTCATTATAGATAACAATCTCACCATTTCAGGATGGTAGTGCAAAAACTAGAGCATTCATCAATCACCTTTTCAGTTCCTGAAATCAATAATCATATTCTTTTTTCTAAATGAACTTAACACATTTTTGAGATAACATAGTCATTGTGCTACATAGCCTTGAAAATTTTTAACAAACTTAAGGTAATAACCTACTAAACCAATAAAAATACGTATATGGGTTATATTTTTGGGTCTTGGACATTCATCAAAAACTTTTGTTTTAGAATGATCAACAGTTATTCAATTTTTGAAAAAAAGTGACATAAGAAATAAATTTGTTGCACCCAAAACGCACACTTTCTGAATTTTCCAAACAGTTTCTTTTTTTATGGCTTTAAAGAAAACCCTTAAATAAATTTTGTCTCCCTATTTACAAGAATATCCTCAATAAACACAAACACCATTTATCACATTATTCAACTAATCCATCACTCCAACAAATGGTTCAATTCTGATTCTGATCGTCTCATGATGATTATTTAGACTTCCATTTCCCTATTTATTCCTTCCTAGCATAGCTTCCCTATTTACAATATGAAAAATCATTCTTAACACATAAATATCATAGGAGAAAATCATGGTAATCTATAAATGATATATCATTTCAATCATACCATAAATTAATTTATGGAAATTAATTTAACAATATTCTATCTTCTAAATTTGTCTAAACTTACTTCTAATAGAAACCTTAAAGACCCACTATTAAACATTACATAATCTTGAATGAATTTAATAAATCACATTGAGTTCTTTTCAGGTTTAGAGCATTAAATAATTAGGTCATAACATGAACCAAACAATTTGAATATTACATGAATACACATTAACTAATTATCTATTTTTTTATAAATTTAAAAATCTTTGAAAAAAGTTTCATGTCTAGTTCCATGTTTTAGACAACATCACTTATAGTTGATCCCACACATGACCCTATTCTAGTTTATATCCTGTGAAAACATTTAAAAATCATTGGATTAGCATAAGAATCATAGTATGGGATAAACAAAAAGGAAAACTATTAGTCTTTAAAAAAAATGAAAACCTTGAATATATTTTCATAATTTATAATTTTCACCATTATGAAGTAGTAAATACTATTCATTGAATAAGAGATCATTTTTACCATTTTTAACCAAAATATTAAAATAAAACCCATATAAAGAATACATAATTTATAAAGGTAACTAGGGACATAAATATACATAATTGGAATTACCATACGGTCAACATCCACACATATCACAAAATAGAATATCTATACAGTCAAGTTAATACCAAATGTTTTGGAGGTTATAATGTTACCCCCCATCATGGTTTATCACGACACCACCTATCATTTTGTTTATCATGTATCCACCCTTCAAATGACCTTGTACGAATATAAAATCATAACACATAAAATATTTCAAATATAAATATTTCACTGATAATATTTCATTTGAAAAAAAATCATATCAAAATATTGAAATAATAAACCAATTTCAAAAAAAAATCAATAACAATCACCCAATAAAATAATAATAGTTTTTCTTTTTAATTTATAAACATTAAGGATTATATAGGAAGCCAACAAACCTTTACAGTGAAAGAGAGGTCATTGTCACCAGAAATGATTAAATCATTTCTATTATTGTTAAATAAAATGATTCATTTAAAAAAGATTCATTTTTAATGAAATTTAATGAAAATGGATTTTATTATTGTATATTGTGTTAATGAATGTCGTGTAAAAATAAATTTATGCCTTAATGAAAGGTGATTGAGAGGAAGTACCTTACCTCATGTCTGGCTTGACCCTTTAATTCATTAATTTCCTGAATAATAAATATAAGTTAATTTAAAATTTATTAAGAACCTTTTTCATATTTAATACTCTTCTTATATCACTTATTACCTTTATATAACAAGTTTTTTATTATTTGATTTCATATCGAACATTTTGAGGATGTTCAGATCTTGAGTTAAAAAATGAACTTTTTATAATTATAAATTTTCCATGACGTCAAAATTCCATTATCTCTAGAATTATATTAATGATATAGATAAAATATATATCATATATATCCAGTATATGTATATGTATTTATAAAAGTAAATAAAATTTGGAGATAAGAAATGAAATTCACTATTCATGGTGACGGTCAGTCGTACGTACAAATGAATGATACATTCATTTCTATTTCGTATTTAATGGGAATGATAACATAATTTTAACTAAGTATATTATAATTAAAGTATAATATCATATATATAATTTTAGTAACACCATCCTTTATACATTCTAAAAATTTCATGAAGGAGTCATATCACTTTGAGGGGGAGGTAGTTAGCACTTCCACAAAATAAATTATCCTATTTACCCACTATGTAATCCATAAAGGTATTCTTTTAATGAAAATTACAGAATAGTAGAAAATATATATATATATAATTTTTGACATATAAATATAGATCCATCCTAATGGCCTCCATGAGAGGTGGTTGGAGATAACTGAACAATCATCATTTCGTGAGGCAGTAGTTCTTTGACTATAGAAATAGTATGTTCATTAACCATTAGAAGTTGGTGTGTGTAAGTGTATTTTGAATACATATAATAAAAACAAAATTGTATATTTAGGATACTATTTTATTTATAAAAAAAATAATTAAATCCCTTTAGAGGGTTGAAGATGTAAAATAAAAGAAAATAACTTAGAAGAAGATGATACATGTAAATGAGATAACTCCCTTTGGCTTGAACAAAAATGATTTATTTAAGTTCTATCTTTTGACGGTAAGGCCTATAGGTAAAATAGAGGGACACATGGAGATTAATTGGGCTGATGTTGGATGATCCAAATGGCTTGGGAGGTGTGTGTACTGGGTTAGAGGAAAATGCATTTTATAAGGGGGATGAGGGACTATTTTAGGAATGGTTGAAAATATTTTTTTTATTATGATTTTCTTTTTTATAAGTGTCCAAAACTCACGAAAGTATAAACTAATATAACAAATGTTTTAAATAAGATCATCCAATAAGACTGGTATAGGTTTTGGATATTGTATTAATTCTTATAAATTTTTTTTATTTGAATCATTCATTAACGATGTAAACACTACATCATTATTGTGTCATAAATAATTTTATTTATATGATGACTAAAATATTTAAGAAAAAAATACCATGATGTAGGAAATCATTTGAGATTTAAAATTAATATTTATACTCAATGTGATATCATATATAACTCCATGTGAAAATTGATTTACTAAATGTTATATGTTTATGTCATTTTTGTCTTTACATTAATTTAAATAATATAAAGTGTCATTATCACTCTTAATTGGCTCCATCTGGACCCAAAATCTTCCCAGGGATTCCCATGGTCATAAATGTATCAACCAAGAAGATTAAGATACATTTTATGGTAAATTCATATTATTATAATATTTTTTATCTTGACTTATCCTATTTACCTTTAACCACGATAAATAAAAGTCAAATGTTACTATACACCAAAAACTATTTTCATCTTATTGTACCAAATTTTACTTACTAATAACATCAATGTATGTTGTTTTTTCAAAATTTAATTCACATAAGTGGTAAATTTAATTTAAATGAAAAATTCATCTTTTTAACAATAACTTAGTGT
Source organism: Viscum album (assembly GCA_963277665.1). Classification (NCBI taxonomy): domain Eukaryota; kingdom Viridiplantae; phylum Streptophyta; class Magnoliopsida; order Santalales; family Viscaceae; genus Viscum; species Viscum album. The sequence goes on from OY728146.1 coordinate 556,081,860, forward strand.
TTCATTGTTCATGAATAATTGATGTTTCCCAGAAAAATATCAAAATTCATTATAATCTATATTTGATATTATGAATTCAAAAATGATGCCTATTTTAAAAATTTAAAACATATATGTGGGATTAATTAATTTAAAATTAGTTATAGTTTTCAAATCAAAAGCGTGTTTTTAGGAAACAATAACTATCAAAAGATTGACACTTGTTTACATCTAATTTTAGTGTGAAATTACATCCAATGACCAAAATTAGATTAAATTATAACAATATAATATAATTACACTTTACAAACAATTTAATATATAATCTATCGATATAAATAAATTTTATTAAATGAAAATTTTGAATTAAAATATAGATTTTTTCACTATTATTTAAAAATTGAATTTTATCATAAAAATATAAAAATTTTAACCAAAGTAAATTTTATTGTCCTAAATCTAAAGAAGAATTTTATTTTTTCAAATAGAACATATAAAAGAGATCAAAAATATTTTTAAATAGGGTTCACCATTAAAAGGTTTTAAATCATCCTTTTAAAGAATATTATAGTATTTATGCTTAAAATTGAATTCATTTAGATTTATGAATCTAAAATTTATTGGATAAATGTAGAAACATTTATAAAACATTTATAAACATATTTTAGTTAGTTTTTTTCATTCCCCCCAATACAGTGACTAGATGTTAACTACTATATAAAATAATATTATATTATTATTATTTAGTATCACTCTGCAATTTGTGCAACATATTATTTCAAAGAAAACTATTGTTTTGTATCGAGTACGACATAAACCATAGCATCCCCTTTAAATTAATATTAATATTTAATTAAAAAATATTAATAAATATGAAAATTAAATATTCATTTTTACCTGGGATGTTACATTCACAACTGAATTTGATTTTTCACGACCAAACCCTGCTCAAATATCCTCAAAACTATCACCATTTCAACCTTGATGCCTTAATTTGATCATAAATTCAACCTAAGGATCCATTTTTCTCAAATAAAAATGAGGAAGTTGAAGAAGAGGTAATAATTTCATCACCCCTTTCAATGTTCTTTCCTTCTTTCACATCAACTTTATTTTTTTCTATAGAAAAAGAATAACTCCAATACCTTCTACAATCTTTGACGTTATTATTAATATTTTAAAATTATATTCCTTATTAATTGAATTCTATGAATTAAAAATGAACCATATGTGCCTACGTACTACAAACCATCTCCACGTTGAGGTGAAATTTTTTTATTCATCGCTTCAGTTTTTCAATGGGTATAATAATCAGAATATTTATTGTAAATAATAAATATAAAATGTTAATGATTCTTTATATATGAAATACTATTAAATTATATAATATTTCATCATAAATAGAATTATATTGCCTCTCGTGCATACCTACGACTTAACGTCTCCACAACGTGATGAAATTTCATTCCCCATTATTACAATTCAAGAATAATTTTCATTTTATAATTAAAAATAATGTCTATAAAACATAATATCATTATGCATATAATTAAAATACATCCAATCCAAAACAAACATGACTTGAATAAAAAAAATATAAAGGAAAACAAATTTTTTAACACTTGTAACAATGATACTATAGAAATATTATTAACAATGAAATGTTTTAAGATCAAATATGAAGTCATAATAATGTAGTTGGTTATTGGATAATTTAATAAGAATGATTTAGTTATTATACAAGAGTTTAATTTACCCTTGACTAATGAAATTTACAAGTAAAGGGTTAATTTTACAATCTCTCTATTTATCTAAGGTTATTTATTCGTCAGTATCTTCTAGGAATGCTTTATCATCCTCATACGTGTTTCTAAAAAATGTATTTAAACCAATTTTTACAATTTATTAGAATAAGTGTTAATTTCATTTCTATCCTTGTTTGAAATTTTATAAAATGTTTTGAAAAGAATATTTTTATTGTTTTCTAGTCAAGGTGCATTAGGTCTTTTTCGAAAAATTATGGTAATGTTGTTTTTAAACATATACTATGGGTGATGATATTTTCCAACATTATAAATCCTTTTATGATTCCTATAATATCATATATTAATATTTTCAAAATAAATGTTTTCTTTTATAATTACATGACTATTAAATTATTTCATAATTGAAATAGATAATTCCCTGAAATAGTTTTGACTTAATCTATATAAATAACCTTTGATTCATTTTAATGTTTTTTTTAATTTCTTTTGATAAAATTTTTCATACTGTATTGAAGGTTTTTTGATATGTTTGACTAGGGATTTATTATTTATATACCATTTATGGTTTACAACTAATGTATTAACATTTATTATTCTAGTTTTAATATGTGTGATTATGTTATGTATCAATCATTTAATATGAGGAATAAATTGGACTTAGTAAGTGATGGTTGGGGCTTATATACCTCCTCGATAAATACATTTGTCTCATGATAGAAACTAGTGTCTTGGTTGATGTCCTTGACAAAATTTTATTAGTATTATTGGACTAAGGCATTGACTATGTTTTTATGATGATCATCATTATGCATTCAATCATTATGAAATTACTTATTGATATTAATGTGATTACATGACTAGTAGAATATATATTTTAATAAGAAAATGGAAATATATGACTTATCATTTCCATATTATTCTGAATTTTATTTTTAAAATGGTTGTGTGTTAGTCTTATACATTTCTGTAATGGTTTATTCTTATTTTTTATTGTTTCTGCTATATTATAATCCTTATAGAGCATTTGAGATCACCCCTTTCTTATGTTTTCGATTTCCCATGATATGATCAAGTATATTATAATTGATATGCAGTAATATGCTAAAGGATATGAGTGTGGTAAGAGTGTACAACATGTTGTTCTTTTTTATTTCATAGTGTAACGTAGAACTTGTGTTTGTATATATTACTTCCAAGTCTAGAAAACTAATATGTCTTTTGAGACTTTATCTCTAGAGACTTTGAATATGTTATGTAACAAACCACTGACTCTGGGTAACATGGTTTAGTGAGTTATAGTTTGTATCAAAGGAAGTTTGGTACATTCCATTTAAACTAGATTTAGAAAAAATCTTATTAGAAAAAATTAACTTATGATTGAATTTGAGGATTATTATTTAATAACATCATAGAATTTTGGTAGTGTAGATATTTTGTGAATTCTACAAGAAAATACATCTCTGTCTGGAAACAAATTGGTAGAGTTGGCTGTGGGACATATGTACCTAGGAGTAAAAACTCAAAGAAGGGGTTTTAGGCTTGACTCGGGGTATCCTAGTACATGACAACAGACCTTGACACATTCTCTGTATTGACACTACTAGGGGGTATTCCTAGGATAATGAACGTTTTCTTTACAAACCATTATGAATGATTTATGACTAAATACTTCACCAAACAAAAATTTTTTTTGGTTTGTGGATTATATGCATAAATTCTTCAATTTATGTTAGATATTTCACTATTTTGGAACTATGTATTGTAATTCAAAAACTATCCTAGTTTATATATATTTTTAGAAATGGTGCCTAGTGGAAGGAATGGAAACTATATCAATACATAGAATCCAAGTTGATATTTCCCTATTATTTAATGTATTTATAGTGGTTTTGGTGATGAAATTAGTGTTGACCAACTTATATCCATACAAGGACAACTCACTCAGGTTATGAATAATAACCATACCTATATGGATCACCATGGTCCACAATTTGGAAAATCAATGTATGATATTATTGTGAGGAAACAACCACCAAAATTCAATTGGACTAAAAATACATTTTTAGTTGTATAACGGATAAGTTCCTTATATATAAATTTTCATTCTTTGGGAGTTGCGGAAGGGAAAAAGATATCATAAAATTTTATCTCCTAATAGGAGATTCTTATCAATGGTCGTCATTAATTCAAATCCCAACAGAGGATGAATAATTATAAAATACGGAATTAAGGTAGTTTGAAGACATATAATTAAAAAAATACAATACTCATGACCGTTCAACCAATATGGGAATGCAGTTTTTGCATCTGAGGGAAAGGGGGAAGAGAATGTTTCCAAGTATGATGTTAAATTTACTAGGATTTCAAGGAATGGGGTAGAATATATATGTATCAAAATGAGTATTAATAATCCATTATTTGATGGGTTGAAACCATTTAGCTGTTTAGAATTATTCACATAATCATACTCATAATAGAATTATATTGTTGCTTGTGAAAACAAGATAGAAATGGAATTATCTATGTCTTATGAATTTAAATAAATGAATGTGAAGAAGAAATCTATAGAAATATATGGAAACTGAAATAAGGGGAATAATGGAAAAGTTGTATTACAATCCTCTAGTAAATGTGGGATGAAAACACCCTTGTACTAGCCTAAAGGGAATGGGAGTTTGTTACATGTGTCGTGAGAAAGGCCAACAGGCACGTGATTTCATGGGAAATAAAGAGGTTGTCAATGATGAATGATATAATTGTAGAGAAATGGGGCATTATGCAAATTAATAGTTCAAAACACCAAGGAAACATACCTTAAAAAAGGCCAAGGGAGCAAGGACAATATTATGCGATCACTATGGGTGAGGTTGAAGAATGTAATGACATGGTGGAATATACATTAATCATTTCCTAAAATTTAGCCAATGATTTATTTTATTCTGGATCATCTCATTCTTTCATATCATCCCTATTTTCCAAGAAAATTTGATATTTTCGTATTGACTTTTCAAAGGATTTTTCAATCAAATCTTTTAAGGGATGAATCATTGCGACAAATTTCAGTCAATCAGTTACAATTATTGCCTATAAATGAGCTTTATCTTTGGATATTATCATCATAACCATGATTGAATATTATATAATCTTAGAAATGGATTGGATTTGAGATAGTGATGGAAAAATATTTTGTAATAAGAATCAGGATACTATTTTTTATGATGATAAAGAATATCATACCATTAGAGAAGAAATATCACCATATTCTCCTCATCTTGATCCACCCCTCGTATCTATACTAAATTCAATTATTTTGGAGTAAGGGAGTAAAATAACTATGTCTAAGGAGAGGATGTACATATAGTTGATGTACCTATTTTTCAATAATATGTTGATGTGTTTCGAGAGGATTTACATTGACACTACCCCCCCCATAAAGAGAAATTGAATTTTCTAGAGACTTAATTACTAATTAAGGGACCATACCGAATACCCCTTATAGAATGGCCATTGTGGAATAATGGGAATTGGAGAATCACCTAGTGTAATTGTTTAATAAAGGATTTATACTCCGTTATGTTTTTCTATGGGGGCCATATTCTCTTTGTTGTGAAGAAATATGGATTTATGATGTGGTGCATTGACTACCGGTATATTAATGATATTACAATAAAGAACGTCTATATATTACCTCTCATTGATTATTTCTTTGATCAACATCATAGATTTCAATATTTTTAAAATATTTTACATCTATTTAGATAACATCAGTTGTGAGTGAAAAAGGAATACATTCAAATAATGAATTCTGTACCAGGTATGGGCTTTAAGAGTTTACAGTAACGCCTTTTGGACTGGCTAATGCACACTCTGTTTTTATGGATTTAATTAATAGATTTTTAAAGAAATATCATGATGATTATGTATTTTTATTTATTGATGATATACTAGTATAATCCAAAAGCTATGGAGATCATGAAAATCACTGGTGCACTATTTTAAAAAGTGTTTAAAAAAAATTATCTGCGACGTTTAGCAAGTCTGAATTTTGGCTTCTGAAGATTTCATTTCATGTCTGTATTGTCTCTATGGATGAAACCTTTGTTTTTTGTTCAATGAAAAAGGAAATCCAATAATGGATAGTCCGAACAAGTATAACTGATGTACAAAATTTAATGGTTTAACATGTTACTATCACCATTTCATATAGAATGTTTCCCAAATGAGTAAACAATTAGCCAAGCTCAAACGTAAAGGGCTTAAATTTTTTTGGACAAAAGTGTGTGAATAATTTTTTGAATAATTGAATATAAGATTAGTCAATTCTCTTATCTCGACTCTACCATTGTAGATTTATGGGTTTTTTATATATAGTGATGCTTCAAGGAAAGGACATGGTTGTCTCATTGTTCAGAATATTATAGTTATTTCCTATGAATCATAGAAGATAAAAAGTAATGAACAAAACCAACCTACTGATTATCATGAGTTAGAAGCTATAATTATTTCACTTAATATATAGAGACACTATCTCTATGGTGAAAAATGTGATATTTGTACTCATCACACGAGTTTGGAGAATATTTTCACACAAAAGAAACTAAATAGCCGGAAATGTAGATGGATTGATCTGCTAAAGGATTATGATTTCCCCAAACACTACCACCCAGAGATGGAAAATAAGGTAGAATATTCTTTGACCAGAAAGGATCATGGTGTTCTAAAAATTATTAGAATTGAAAGGGACCATATGTTCATGGATCAAGTAATGATGGATATTGGAAAATTAATGGATGGTGAAACATAAATACATTTTATAATGGTATCCAAACCATCATTACTAGAAAAGATAAAATTTTCTTAGACTGATGATGAGTTTTTTTGAAGGAAAATTATAGTTGGGAATGATTTGATATTGATTGAATTCATACATGAATTGTGAAATTAATGATTTTGATTCATGATGTATAAATTTTCAATAGGTGAAGGACGTAGGAAATCACTATAGAGGAGTCATGCAACCTCTTCCTATACCTGAGTGGAAAGGGGATGATATTATGATGGGAATTTTCATGTGGCTGCAAAAGACTCCTAATAGGAATGGCGCAATATGGGTCATTGTTGATCATCTTACCATATCAGAAAATTTTGTCACTATAAGAGATGAATTACATCATGAATGTTAAGTAAGGCTATATATAAATGATGTTTAAGACATCATGGAAAACCCTTATTCATTTTTTTGATCGTGATATCCATTTTACATTATGATTCGGGAAAAGTCTTCAGAAATACCTTGATTATAATCATTATTTGAGCACTACCAACCACCCCTGAACTGATGGAGAATCAGAATGGACTATTCAAACCAAAGAATACATGTTTTTATCATTCTCAAATGACATTCATGGTATGTGGAATCATTATTTACCAATGGTAGAATTTTACATTTATAATAGCTTCCATTCAAGTATTCAGATGGAACTATATAAAGAGTTGTATAGAATAAGATGTCGCACATAATCATTTTGGGATGATGTTGGTGAAACAAAATTCATTGTCCCATAACATGTTAAGGAATAAATGTAAAATTTAATGATTATACAAAACCTCATCAAATTAGCTTAATGTAGGAAAAAGAGCTATGCCGATAACCGAAACAAGGATACAAAATTTCATGTAGGAGATCGTGTTTTCTTTAAGGTATCTCCAATGAAGTGTGTTATAAAATATAGTAAGAATGCTATATTATATCTTATGCACATATGAATTTTTCAAATTATAGAATGAAATGGAGTTATAGCTTACCGTTTGGAATTTCCACCATGCATATCCAATTTTTATGATGTGTTCCACATATCACTATTGGGGAAATACATGCCTGAACCAATGCATTTAATAATATATGATGAAGTAGAAATAGAACCCAATGTCTCTTATTTCTAAGAGCCTATCATGATTCTTTATATTAGAGAAAAATATTTGAGAAACCGGATGACTCACATGGTAAAAGTTCTATAGAGAAATCATAATATTGAAGAGGAAACGTTGGAAACCAATGAACATATGATGAAGAACCACCAAAATATTTTTATTCAGTAATATTATAGAAATTTTTATGACAAAGTTATTTGAGGTAGTGGATAAGGTAACACCCCAAGCATCCATGGTATAGTTCTCTTTGAGTAATACAATGTCTTTCGTTGTACGCAACTTCGAGTTCTCTCACACCATGACCAATAAAACTAGTCATTACTAATAGTAATATCGAATATTTGAGATTTTATAAATATTATTTTCCAAAATGGAATTAATTTTTGGATTCAAAATATAAAAATTATATCTGGGTGACTTTTTGGTATTTTTTGGAAGACATTACATATTTTATGAATAATGAAAACACTGAGATATTTTTTAAAACCAACTTTTATATAAATAATGATTTTTATATAAATTTATTTTAAAGTAAAAATTGATAACTAACACCTATAATAGTTCAATGTAATTCATTAGAGTCATTTTATAATAATATTAGATATATATAATTTTTTTTCACTTTTTTCACGTCTTTTACCCACCTTTAAGGAACATTTGCCAATTTGTATAAAACGTAATTTTACCACTCCTATGAATTGAATATCAAACCTATGAGAGACATATATGAAATCAGTAAGAATAATTTTGTTCAATATAATGAAAATAATTTATTCTGAATCATATGTGTTGAATTTTATTTACCACTGTTAACAGTAAATTGGGTTATTATGGGAAAAATGTTATTAAAATTACCATAACACATTCCTTAATTCTATTAGATAAGTTTTTTTTTGAAAAAAAATAAAACTTAGGAATATAATATGGTCCTCTTTGATCCACATGAATTAGATTAGAACATTTATTATTATTTTATTTAAAGAAAAGTCAGAAGTGTTAATTTAAAATTTTAATAACTAAATAATTTTTAATATAAGGATATGAATAAGATCAATTAGGATATAAAAATTTCATAGAATGATTGAAATATTTCCATCATCATCATTTTTTATTTATAATTTTTAGACCTTAAATAATTAAATTTATTTATGACACTATGATGATGTAGTAATTACCTTAAAAATGAGAGATTAAAATAATTAATATTACGAATATTAAACTAAATTTAAATTGAGAGTTGATGCTTTCCACTAAATGAATAGGTCAACATGACATGTTACTGTTGATTTAATTTATTATTTTCTATGTAATAATTTTAGGTTGACTTTCACAAAAAAACAAAATACTAAATAGTTCCAAAATTGACATAAATGAGTTTTAAAAAAAATACTATATTATTGAATTATATAAAACTCATATAAATATAGGGATCAGATAAATGACATATATAATGATTTATATGTCATTAAGTATCCTTTGAAGGTTATCTTGTCATTTTTCATAATATTTATTAACAATGTAATATATAAATACAAAAAGACATGGTAAATTTTTTACTATTTATCTAAGAGTTAAATTTAAATGATAAGGTTAATATGGTGACTTAAACTTTCCTATAACCTATTGGTTTCGTGGTTTTGGTCCGATCCCCACCATATCATTAAAATAAATCCATTTTTAGCCCTTATAAACCAAATATGATTTTATAATAAAATAATATTTCAAAATTTCCCTAATGTGACCCTCATCACTATTATAAATTGGTACGTCCCAATCTCATATTTTCATACGTCCAAAGACATTTGGTTCAGCCTAACCCTACTAAAATATCCTCAAAACAACCCTTAATTCACCATATAATCATTAATTTGATCATAAACACATACTAATGACCATTTTGATCAAATCAAAAGGAAGCACCTAAAGAAGAGATACTAATTTCATAACCCCTTTCAGTGTTCTTTTCATCTTCCACATCCTCTTTCATTGTTGTATAAAAAAAATTCTGTATTAACTTATACATAATTTTATTTTATTATAGTTATATTACAACCATTTTAATTATTCTACCCAACACAAGAATAAAAAAGTCACCATACATTCATACTAATACTTACTGTATCCACGTCGTGGTGTAGTTTGTTATTAAACACTTCAGTATTTGGATTGGTATAATAATCGGTAAACTTAATGTAAATAATAAATATTATATGTTACTGATTCTTTATATATGATATATCATTCAATTACATTTTATTTCACCATCAACATAATGATATTGTCACTCATGCATACGTTTGGATTACCGTCTCCATGATGAAATGAAATTCCATTCCCCATCATATCCATTAATAAATAATTTTCTTCTGATGATTAAAAATAATGTTTAAAGAACATAATATCTTACTGAGTATGAATAAAATACATACAATCCAAAAAACACATGAATTATGTAACTAAACATATAAAGTAAAATGAATCAGTTAACACCAGAAACAATGATACTACTAAAATATTGTTTAGAAAGCGTTATTAAATGATTATATATGATATCATATTATGTATGTGGTTCTTATATAAATTAATAACAATGATTTAAATTTTATACATTCGGTAAATATACCCTTGACTATCGAAAAATGCACGGAAAGGGTTAATTTTAAAATTTCATTATTTATCTGATGTTGTATATTCATATATATCTACTGGGAATCCATTATTACCCTATTATGTGTTTCAGAAAATTTATTTCAAAAAAAAATTTCCCTATAATATAATATGGTTTTATGTAATTTATACCCTTTTTTTGGCTTTATATTTATTTTTAAAGGAATCTTTCCATCATTTTCTGATAAAGATATATTATGACCTCTATGAAAAAATGTGTTAAGAATGTTTTTTAACATATACGGTGACTGCTAATATTTTACCCAGTTATAACACCTTCGAATCGTCCCTTACATGATTATGAGAATATTGTGAACAATAATGATTTATTTTAGAATTATATGACATTTAAATTATTTAAAAATATAAAGATATATTTCTCTAAAACAGTTTCGATTTCATCTATGTCAACATCCATTGATTGATTTTACACATGATTCATGTTGATTTAATATAATACAATCTTCCAATTTATATTGAAGGTTTTGTGATTTGTTTGAAAATGGATGTGTTATTTTTACACCATTCATGGTTTATGGTTAATGTACAAACATTTCATATTCTAGTTTTAATACAATTTTTTTTTTATGTTTCAAACTCGTTATATGAGGAATGCAATGGAATTAGTAAATGAAGAGAGGATCCCACTATAGCTCCTAAATGTATCGGTAGGTGTCATGAGACAAAATAGTATCTTAACATATGTTCATAACAAAATCTTATTGTAGTATTGGAATGAGTCCTTGACTATGTTCTTATAATATCCGTCATAATTCATTTCATCATTTTGAAATTAGATATTTATATTTAATGTGATTATTTGAATTGTAGAATATCATTGTGAATATGTAAATGGTTTTAATTGATTTATCTTTTTAATAGTTTTCTGATGTCTATGTTTCAATATCATGTCTTTTAGTCGTATGAATTTTCATAAATGTTTATGTATTATTATGATAGTTTCGTATATATTTTTATCCTTACTGTTCATCTTAGCTCACCCCTTTCTTATGTTTTCTCTCTAGGATGTTAGGAAGTATATTATGATTGACCTATAGGGATATGATGTAAGAACACAGTTTTTGGCTATAAAATAATTTGGAATATTCTTGAAATTATTCTAGAGCAGCGCCTTCAGACGGCGTGCGATTCCGAGCCCCGGTGTGGCCGGAATTAAATTTTCAGTGCATTCACAATGGACATGCCAAATGTCATAACTCCTAAACAGTGTTTTAGAATAGGGATCTGAGTGTTCGAATATGTCTGGAATTGGGTGTTTACCATAGGAATGATATAAAACTGGTCGGTGCGGGATGTTTGGACCCCTCGCTCGCTTCTGGAATATGAAACAGATAAATTAAACAATTAATTTATACATTTAAGGGTGAAACTCAAGTATTTTTTAAACGGGGGCTCAGGATAGAAAATTGAGGCCACCATTGAGTTCAGAACGTTCCATTTACCGTAAGAGGGGTATACGTTTTTCGGGTGCGGGCCTTCTGTGAAAAATGGCCCCAGGGGCATTTTCGTAATTTTGTGACCTCAGGCGCTAAGTTTAATAACTTTTGAACGGTGTCTCGGAAAAAAATTACGAGACCTCCGTTGTTATCGGGAGGTGGTGTTTGGCCTAGCGGAGGCTTAACCTCGACCCTGTCGAAGGTTTCGTATGCAGGAAAAATTATGGGTTTAAATTAATTAAAAAAATTTAATTTCATTTAAATACATCTCCCCTTCCCCCTCCCTTGATCACCCCTGGAAAAGCCCTCTCACCCTCAACCTATCCTCCTCTCCTCCACATCTCCAGCGAGGCGGATCTGGTGAGGCAGCTCCAACGGGTCGCGGCGAAGCATCGGGCGAAGCCCGTAGAGGTAGGAGTCGTTTTTGTTTTGTTTTATTTCCCGCACCATGTTCGTCCTAATTTTGCATTGTGGAATTGCTTCCTGATCTTTGATCCAAGCCCATAGATGCGTATATACTTTTATGAACTTTATAGAATGCTATCTAGAACGAATTTTCAACCATAGGATCGTTTCCGGTGGTCCTCTGAAGTTTTCCAGCCACGAGGCAAGTTTTCGGTGATCTCCGGCAGTGGAGCGGCTCCAGGCGGTGGCTCCAGCCGGCAGCGGGCTCGGTGGCGGCGGGGGATGCTGACTATACGGTCGGCCGGGTGGAACCTCGTTGGTGCAGGGTGGCTCCAGCTCATCAGCAGAGGGCGCCAAATGAGGGAACTAGAGAAGGGGATGATCGGGGTCGCAGTCGTGCGACCCCGCGGGGAGACCGGAACCCGCCGATGGCGGGTCTCTGCGTGGACCCGACCGACCATGTCAGCCAGTTGGTGGAGGAACCCACGCAAGGGCATGGGCCTCACGGGAGGCGGCAGGCCACGGTACGGTGGCTCGTGGGTCTAGCTGGACTGGGCCCAGTGGTAGGTCCACAGAACAGCCGGCCGGCTGGAGTGGGCCGGCCCGATCAGGGTGGACTTGTCGGACCGGCCTAGTCCGGCCCATGGGTTATCCCTATTAGAATATTTGGACGCCCGCAACTTTTTCTATGGGCGTCTGTTTTGTGCACCGACCATGGAGGCGCAGACCTGACGTCGAGGTGGACATTATGAGGTGGTTTTGGGAGTTGCAACTTCTTAGACGAGAGGCTCGGGGTCACGACACGTGCGTTAAGAAGCTTAATGGGCTTCCCGAGAATTCTTGTTTTGGGCGGCGCAGACACGTCCAGAGTCCTTTTTGTACACTGTCTGTGGCGTTGGGACCCTGGCACCGAGGCGGAGTTTTCCAGGGCAGTTTTAGGCATTGAGACTGGAGTTGAGGCATGGTCCCCACGACCCGTCCATCGAGCTGCGAGCAACATTTGGCACCTTTCTCACCAGACGCCCATTTGGGGCGTTTGAGCAGTCGATTCTGGGTGTATTTTCGAGGGCATTGCAATGGCGCAATCGACCCACTATAATTCTGCATGGCGGTGCGGGCCCCATGCGGGCTGTTTTGGGAGTTGATGGTGAATTCCAACTCCCTCACCAGGTGTCTGATTTAGACGAGTGGTTAGCCAAACTTGTGTACTTTTTTGAGAGGATCACAATGGTGTGATCATTTCGTTGTTTTATGACTGGGTTCCGGGTCCCACGAAGCACTGCCCATGTGTGGTGCTCCAAAATGGATCTTTTTCTCCGAATATCCGTTGCACTCATGTGAGTAGTGCTTTTGACGTGTTTTCCCTGCGGGATCGCAATGATGCGATGCGCCCGACTGTTTTCGGGGCCGAGGTTTGGGATCACGGGATGTTGTTCAGGCGTGAGGTGGTGTTGGCGACCTCTCTGTCGGATATCCGTTTGAGGTGAGTAAGTAGTCTATCTCGTGTGTTTTTTCTGTTAGGATAATGACGGTACGATCCGTTTGGTTGTGCAGAGCCTCATACGCAGTCTTGTTAAATGAAGAAATATGAAAGGTGCCCTGGTGGTGGTCCTTCTACCGTGTTTTTTGCGGACCTTTGGTGTGTGATTGTGTGCACTCCTGGGAGAGTGAGGTTGGTGTTTAAACAGATGTGGTTGACTATGCCTCAGTCGTTTACGTGGTAGGTTGGAGTTGTTACGTTACGCCTTCACGTTGACATTGGGTGTCGTGTTCAGGATAGCCTTTTGGCAGGAATGTTGTATACTCTGGGAGTATACGAGAACGCTGGGAGGTACATGTGGATGTTGGTACCTGAGAAAGATTGTACACTTAGTTGGGGTTGACTTGGGGCCACACGTCGTGCGGGCCCCATGTGCGTGACATGTTCTTCTTTTCATACTTTTGACCTCTCGTGACATGTAGGGTCCCTTTGTTCTCATTTGTTGACCAGTGGTGCTGAGTTTTTCCCCTGGCTTTGTGCTTGACGGTTTAGATCAGCAGGGTTGAGTGGTTTCCCTTGGTTTTGTTCAAGAGCTGGGTGGTTGCATGATACCCACTCCGTGTTCGGTGGGACACTGGTGTACCGTCCAGTAGAGATGGCCAGAGCAGTTCTGGGTTTACCCTCTAGTAGAGACTGGGCAGTGGGTCACTCATAGACTTCATAGGGTTTACCCTCCAGCAGGGCTGGGCAGTGGGTTGCTCATGGACATCTCAGGGTTTACCCTATAGCAGAGACTAGGAAGTGGGTCACCCGATGACTCTTGAGGGTCTACCCTCTAGCATAGACTGGGCAATGGGCCACTTGTCATCATGATTCAGGTCTACCCTCCAGTAGGGCTAGGCAGTGGGTATCTTGTCGACTTGTTTCTAGTCCACCCTCCAGCAGGGCTGTGCAGTGGGTCACCCGTCGACTTTTTTTAGGTTTACCCTACAGTGGGCCTGGGCAGTGGGTCACCTAACGATGTATTAGGGTTTACCCTTGAGTAGGGCTGGACAGTGGGTCACCCGATATCTTATTAGGGTTTATCCTCTAGCAGGGCTGGGTAGTGGGTCACCCGATATCATATTATGAATTACCCTCTAGCAGGGCTGGGCAGTGGGACACCCATTTATATTCAGACTTAGTCCTTTCTACTAGGCTAGTCTGTGGCTTTCCACCGAGATTACCAGAGTCTTACCCTTGGTTGTATGGGTTAGTGATGTAATGACATTGTCTTTGATGAGAACTCTCGACTACGGGGCAGTGACATGGTGTGGTTTCATGTTCCACTAGAACTCTCCAGTGCGAGGGGAACTTTCCCCACCGAGATGCATCCTTGCAACGCGACCTAAAACCGTTCGGGCGAGTTAGTGACGCCCAAAGCAGATCGTGTAAAGGTTCGGTGATTTGAGCCCCTTGACTTGTTGTTCGGGGAAGACGTGTGGGATGCTGGGAATCAATGGTGTTTACTTCTGGGACTGTTGGCGACTCACATTCTTAGGCTGAGATACGGGATGTATATCCCCTTATGATTTTGTTGGGGTTTCTTGTTGAGTATACAACTATGTATATACCTTGTTTCTGGTGCCCACTTCTTGGGTATAGTTAGTCTTTTTCCAGGAGAGGCGAAGACGAGGGGGGTATGCCACGTGCTTTACATGTCTAGATTCTCGTGGATGGATGAGTCTACTCTCCTGCTGTAGGTAGGAAAGACTCGATAGGAAGTTCATCTTCTCACCTATTCTAGCTCCTTGTGTCTGGACGAGTCTACCTTTTTCTCTTGTTAGGTTGAGCTAGACTCTCTACTATACTCTTTAGTACACTATCGGTTGTACTCCCTTACTTTTCCCCATTCGCTCAACTACTCACCCTTCAGTACCGCCTTTATTGCTCACTTTAGCCTTCAGGGTATCCTACTGAGTATTCTTATACTCACACCTGCATGGGATTTTCCCGCACTTGGTGTCCCTTGAAGACAATAGATAGGTTGGTCGTGACGTTAGTGGAGCTTAGGAGCTTGGGAGACTGGACTGCGTGTGGTGGTCGGAGTCGGGATCCAGGTGGGGGAACCTACCAGTTGTTTTCTTATGTTTACCTATTTCCAGGTTGTGGCACTTTTCTGATTGGGAGTGTGTTTTTTCCCATTTCTATTCAGCCTTTACTTTTTACTGTAGGGGTCAATACACATTTGTGGGTTATTTATAGTAGTTTCCCTTTTTCTTTACTTGTCTTTTCTTTTACTCTGCACTTTTTCATTGAGTGTGTTTCATGTGTCTGTGTATAGGTACTTAGGAAAAGGCCTCCCCGAGTTACTTTGCCTTCGGCGCTGGTCTCCAGCCCCTGGCCTATGGAGGCGGGCTTTGGGTAGTTGCGGCTCAAGCCCGGGGATGGCCGGGTCAAGACAAAGTGGTATTAGAGGTGGTTCGTTCCTTGGTGCGTTGTGTGGACATCCCTAAAAAGAAATTGGTTGGGATTTATGGCAACAGAGTCAACATTTGTCGAGAGCAGCTCTCAAGCCAGATAGTCCAGTGATGGTGAGGCAGCCGACATATTCATTCACCAGGACCTCGATATCCTAATTGTCGACTCGGCATGCTGAGACACTTGTTTTAGGGAAAATTTGGTTTTTGCATCACATAGGATTGAGTCTTTGACTATCCTTCTTGAGTAATCTCACCATTTTTGTTACTGTTATATACATATATACTAATCTGATTGCATCACTCCTTGATAATATTCTTGATGTTTCCGCGAAGAAATACATCTAGGATACCAGCTTTGGTTTTTGATGACGAACCTGTGAGCTATGATGCCTTAGTCTAGAACCCATCATGCGAGCCCCTATCTCCGGGTGGGCCAGTAGCAGCACCCCCAGCTGTTGAGAAACATACAGCTTCATTAGAGAAGGAGGGGCTTGGGAACTGGTTGAGCACGCTCTGTGAGTTCCAGTGGCAGAGACCACTGAGGTTCAGTGGTGAGCTAGACCCTCAGGCAACAGATGTTTGGCTCGAGAAAATTCTTCCCCTTTTCAGTCTTGTGCAGATGCCGACAGATCAGAGAGCGGCTTTGGCAGCCAACCTTTTTCGTGGAGCATCTTGGTGTTGGTGGTGTCTGGTGACTCAGTTTCATGAAGAGTCGTTGCTTTCATGGGCGACTTTTTGTTGTTGTTTCGTGAGGAGTATTTCCCCTCCTTCTTGCACTCGGTTCAGATTCTGTTTCTCCTGCAGTTTCAGCAAGGAGGTATGACAGTGGCCGAGTACGCTGCTAGTTTCGCAGACCGTGCACGCTTTTACCCGGATTTGGTCCATAACAACAACATCTGAGTGCGGAATTTAGCGCTGGGTCTCCCCCAAGTGATTTGTGTTGTCATAGTACCCTTCATAATTTCTACATATTTCAGGGTTCTAGAGCCAGCACTGGTGACAGAGAGCTTCCTGTCACATTCTAGAGTTGGTGGTGGTAGTAGGAACGTTGGAGCCGAGAAGTCTGCTGCAACTAGTGGGAGTGAGCAAGAAGAACCTCAACGTAGGTGGCTTTCTGACAACTGAAATCAGGGGCATGGTTGTACAACACAGTGGCGCAGGAGGGAACTAGTGCATCCCAGATAGATTCAGTGATATTCTTGTGATGGGAAAGGTCACCTGGCACGGGACTGCCTGACCAGGCACGTAGAGAGCTTCGAGAAGGCAGCAGGTGCACCACCACGATAGAGGCATTGTCATGATCATAGTATTACCCATATAGGTGGTTCTAGCAGAAGAGCGGGAGGAGCTGGAAGTGGAGGATGACCTTACAAGGTCTTCCCATCACTACTAGGCAGTCCATGTCAGGCTCCGGGTGTTGACAGTTAGGACCCCGAACAGCCGCGAGGTTTGTATGTCTATGATCCAACAGAGCATTAGGTGATAAGAGGGACCCTCTGTAGCTCTTCTAATTTTTTCAGTGGAGTTTTTATACTCTTTGTGTGAAATTTTTTTCTCCCTGCTTCTTGTTTGAGGTGTTACCAGGGTGACCCAGGGCATAGATTGTAACCATGTGTTGGTAGAGTAGAAAGTGTGTAACCTTCCACATTAGTTGATGGCGTCGACTCCATCGCTCTCTAAGAGTGTAAGAGAGTCTTGGTTGAGAGACATCGACTGTAGAATCTTATTTGACCAGATATCCTTTGGTGTTCCACCATATGGATATTCTAAAAGAGGGAATCACCGGGCCTTGTTCCAGGTGCAGTCAGTGATTCCAATCGCGGCATGCGATGTAGAGGTTCGATCGGGGAGGTGAGCTACCCCCTAGAGCCTTTGGGCAGTTTGAGACCGTGTAATGTGATGTAGAGGTTCCATACCGCCTTTCCCTTACCCCATGGTTTGGGGTGGGTGCACGACGTCTCCCGCATGGTTTACCTAAAGAGATGTGTGAGTTCTCTTATGCACGTCATCAGCAAGGGCTGACCTCACGTAAATAGATCGAATCCTTTGGTCTGTGTGCAGAGACACAGGACTGTGCATAAGTTCTTCTGGGTATGGAAGGGATAGGTGTGGGCTCAGTACCCTGAGTTTCTCTGGTTTTGTTTTTTGGAGACGCAAATCATGAAGAGGGAATGATGTAAGAACCCAATTTTTGGTAGCAATGGACTTTGGAATATTTTTTATATTATTCCAGAGTAGCACCTTCAGACGTCTTCCGATTCCGATCCCCGGTGTGGCTGGAATTAAATTTTCAGTGCGTTAACACTGGACACGCCAAATAAGTGCAATAACTCCTAAAAGGTGCTTTGGATCAGAGATCAAAGTGTAAGGATGCGTCAAGAATGAAGTTTTTACCCTAATAACAACATAAAACTGGTCGGAGCGGGACGTTTTGACACCTCACTCGCTTCTGGAACATGAAACAGATAAATTATATAATTAATTTATTCGTTTAAGGGTGAAACCCAAGTATCTCTTAAACAGTTGATCATGTTAGAAAACCGAGGGAAAAATTTTGTTCGGAATGTGCCATTTACCCTTGGAGGGTTATATGTCTTGTGGGCGCGGGCCGTCTGTGAAAAATGGCCCCAGGGGCGTTTTCGTAATTTGGCGGCCTCGGGCACTATGTTTAATAACTTTTAAACGGGGTCTCTAATTAAACTTATAAGACCTCCGTTGAGCTTGGGAGGTGGGTTTTGCCCTAGGGGAGGCTTATCCTTGACCCTGTCGATGGTTTCGGATGTGGGTTAAATTATGGGTTTAAATTAATTAAAAAAAATTAATTTGATTTAAACCCTTCTCCCCTTCCCCCTCCCTTGTTCACCCCCTGGCGAAGCCCTCTCACCCTCAACCTCTCCTCCACTCCTTCACTTCTTCGGCGAGGCAGCTCCGGCGAGGCAGCTCCAATTGGTTGCGATGAAGCTTCGGGCAAAGCCCATCGAGGTAGGAGTCGTTTTTGTTTCATTTTATTTCCCGCAACATGTTCGTACTAATTTTTCATTGTCGAATTTCTGCCTGATCCTTGATCCAAGCCGATAGTTGCGTATATCCTGTTCTGAGCTTTCCGGAATGCTATCTGGATCAAATTTTTGACCCCCGGATCATTTCCGATGGTCCTATGATGTTTTTCGGCCACGAGGCAGGTTTCCGGCGAGCTTCGGTGGCGGAGCGGCTCCAGGCGGTGGCTCCGACCGGTGGCAGGCTCAGTGGCGGCGGAAGAGGCCAACCATTCAGTCAGCCAGGAGGCACCACGCCTATGCGAGGCTGCTCATGCTCAGCAGCAGAAGGCACCAGCCGAGGGTGCCGGTGATGGGGTTGATCGAGGTCGTAGGCGCATGACCCCGTGGGGAGACCGGGACCTGCCGAAGGCGGGTCTCCACGTGGACGCGACCGACAGTGTCGGCCGGTCGGTGGAGGAGCCTGGGCAGGCACACGGGCCTCACGGGAGGCGGCGGGCCATGGTGTGGAGGCCCGTGGGTCCGGATAGACCGGGCCCAGCGGTTGGGCCGCAGATCAGCGGGCCGGCCGGAGCGGTCCATCCCGAGCAGGGTCGATCGGCCGGACCGGGCCAGTATGGCCTAGGTTTTATCCCCCTTAGAAATTTTGGATGCCAGTAATTATTCTACCGGCTTCTGTTTTGTGCGTCGTCTACTACAGCATGGACCTAACTTTGAGGTGGAAATTATGAGATGGTTTCTGGTGTTGTAACTTCTAAGAGGAGAGGGTTGGGGGCACGACACATGAATAAAGCAGCTTAGCGGGCTTCCCGGGAATTCTTGTTTTGGGCGGCGCAGACACGTCCGGAGTCCGTTTTGCATGCCGTCAGTGGATTTGTGACCCTGGAACTGAGAAGTAGTTTTACAAGGTGGTTTCGGGCAAGGATACTAGAGTTGAGGCGTGGGCCCCACAACTTGTCCTTCGAGCTGCGAGCTGCATTTGACACCTTTCTCACCGGGTGCCCGTTTGGGGTGAGAGAGTAGTCGATCTTAGGTGTTTTACCAAGGGAATTGCAATGGAGTAATCTACCCGTTTTAATTCTGCATGGAGGTACAAGCCCCACGTGGGCCATTTAGGGAGTTGACAGTGAATTCCAACTCCCTCACCAGGTGTCTGATTCAGACAAGTGGTTAGCCAAACTTGTGTACTTTTTCGAGAGGATTGCAATAGTGTGATCCATTTGTTGGGTTTCTGGACCAGGTTGTGGGTTGTGGGTCCCATGAAGCACCGCTTGTTAGCGGTGCACCGAAATGCACCTTTTTCACCGAATATCCATTGCACTCGTGTGAGTAGTGCTTTTGACATGTTTCCCCGAAGGGATCACAATGGTGTGATGCTCCCGACTGTTTTCGGGGCCGAGGCTCGGGATCACGGGACGACGTTCGGGCGTGAAGTGGTGTCAGCAACCTTTCCATCAGATATTTGTTTAAGGCAAGTAAGTAGTCTATCTCTCATGTTTTTTTTTCAAGTATTACGACGGTAGGATCCGTTTGGTTGTGTGGAGCCTCATACACAGTCGTATTAAATGTGTAAATATGAATGATTCCCTGGTGGTAGTCCTTCTACTATTTTTGTAGCGGACCATTGGCGTCTGGTCGTGTGCGCTCCTGGGAGAGGGTTGTTGGTGTTTAATGTGACGTGGTTGACTGTTCCTCAGCCGTTGAGGTGACAGGTTGGAGGTGTTAAATAACGCCTTCACGTTGATGTCGGGTGTCGTGTACACGATAGCCTTTGGGATAGAACATGGTAAACTCTGGGAGTATACATGAATGTTGGGAGGTACATGTAGATGTTGGTACCTGAGAATGTTTGTGCGCTTGGTTGAGGTTGACTTGGAGCCACACGTCGTGTGGGCCCCATGTGTGTGCCATCTTCTACTTTACGTACTTTTGACCTCTCGTGACGTGGATGGTCCCTTTTTTCTCGTTTGTTGACCAGTGGGGTTGAGTTTTTCCCCTGGATCTATTATCAACATTTTAGATCAGCAAGGTTGAGTGGATTTCCCTGGTATTGTTCCGAAGTTGGGTGGTTGCACGATACCCAGTCTGTGTTCTTTTGGCCAGTGTTGTACCATCCAGTAGAGATGGCCAGAGTAGTTCTAGGTTTACCCACCAGTAGAGACTGGGCAGTGGGTTTCTCATCAACTTCATAGTGTTTACCCTCCAGCAGGGTTTGGCAGTGGGTTGCTCATGGACTTCTTAGGGCTTACCCTCTAGTAGAGAATATGCAGGGGTCACCCGATGACTCTTGAGGGTCTACCCTCCAGCAGAGACTGGGCAGTGGGTCTCTCGTCATCTTGATTCTGGTCTACCCTCTAGCAGAGATGGGCAGTGGGTCACCTGTTGACTTGTTCTGGGTTTACCCTCTAGCAGGGCTGCGATGTGGGTCACCCGTCTACTTATTCCAGCTCTACCCTCCAGCGGGGCTGCGCAGTGGTTCACCTAATGATGTATTAGGGTTTAGCCTCCAGAAGGGTTGTGCAGTGGGTCACCCGATATCTTATTAGGGTTTATCCTCCAGCAGGGCAGGGAAGTGGGTCACCCGATATCATATTATGAATTATCCTCTAGCTGGGCTGGGTAATGGGACACCCATTGATATTCCAAACTCAGTACTTTCTACTAGGATGTTATGTGGCTTTCCTCTGGGATTACCAGATCAGGACCCTTGGTTTTACGGGTCAGTGATGTAATGACCTTGTCTTTGAGGAGACCTCTCGATTGTGGGGAAGTGGCATGGTGTGGTTTTACGTTCCCCCATAACTCTGAAGTGTGAGGGGAACTTTCCCCACCAATACATGTCCTTGCGACGTGACCTAAAACCGTGTGGGTGAGTCAGTGCTGCCCAAAGCAGATAGTGTCAAGGTTCGGTGATTTGAGCCCCTTGACATGAGGTTAGGGGTAGATGTGTGGGATACTAGGCATAGATGGAGTTTACTTCTGGGACTATTGGTGACTCACATTCTTGGGATGAGCTACGGGATGGAGATCCCCTTATGATCTTGTTTGGGTTTCCTGTTGAGTATACAGCTATATATATACCATGATTCCTGTACCCACTGCTTTGGTTTGGTTACTCTCCTTCTGGAAGAGGCGAGGATGCACGAGGTATTCCACATGCTTTTTGTGTCTAGATTCTCATGGTTGGATGAGTCTACTCTCTTACAATAGGTAGCGATGTCTTGACGAGATGTTCATCTTCTCACAATTTCAAGCTCCTTGTGTCTGGATGAGTCTACCACCATTCTATTGTTGGGTTGAGCTGGACTCTCTACTGTACTCATTACTGCACTTTGGATTGTACTCCTTTAAGTTTCTATGTTCGCTCTACTGCTCAGCCTTTGGTACCTCCTTTTTTGCTCCCTAGATCCTTTAGGGTATCCCACTGAGAATTTTTATACTCACCGCTACTTGGGTTTTTCCCACAGTTGGTGTGCCCTTGCAGATGATAGACATGTTGGTCGTGACGTAAAAGGAGCTTGGGAGCTTGGGATCTTGGACCGCATGCTGTGGTTGGAGTCTGGATCTAGGTGGGGGATGCTACCAGCTATTTTCTTTTGTTTACCTATTGTCTGGTTGTGGCACTTTTATGATTGGGCGTGTGTTTTTTCCCTTTTCTTTTAAGCCTTTACTTTGTAATGTATTGGTCGATTCACATTTGTGGGTTATTTATAGCATTTTCCCTTTTTCTTTTCTTGGATTTTATTTTACTCTGCACTTTTGCATTGAGTGTGTTGCGTGTGGGTGTACAGGTACATTGGCAAAGGCCTCCCTGAGTTATTGTGCCTTCGGCACTGGTTTCCAGCCCCAGGTCTATGGAGTCGGGCTTGAGGTAGTTGTAGCACGAGCCCGAGTAGGTTCAGATCATGACATATGATAAGGGATATGTGTGTGTTCATAGGGGAAACAATGTTGTTTTTGTTTTATTTCATGGTGTAATGTAAAAACTATGTTTGTGTCTAGTAATTCCAAGGGTACTAATCTAATCAGTCATTAGATACATGATCTCTTGTGATCATTCTAATGTTATGTACTAATGCACCAAATATAGTTAACGTGGGTTGGGGAATTACAGTTGATGATATTCCATACTCAATATCACATAATACCTAAATGTCTGATGGAGGTCCCCCCAAATGCAATAATTTTCCTGATGAAATATATCAAAAACCATAATATAATGAGAACCATTAAATCTTAAAATTTCTATGAAATAGAGAATTCTAATGTCTTAAACATTGGTTGTATCATGAATCGGTATGATTTGACATGATTATTTCAACATATATATCACAACCCTGGTCAGATTCTTCTTCTGATTGGTTTATGGAAACCCAATCACATAGTCCATAGAGATATCAAACAAATTCATCATGACACAAGAAGTGGATGAAGAGACTCAATTGCTTCTGGTTGTTGGCAATGACCAATTAATTGGTATAAAACTGAGAATTGAATTCAAGGATGTCTCCTTTTATTCATGAACACAAGAATAATCTCCATATAATCAAAAATAACATCATGGTTCTAGGGTACACATCCTACTGGGAATTATATAAATACATGATATTTTCCTTCCATATGGAAAAATTAATATACCAAATCTGAAAAGAATGGATTCCCACTGAAGCATACATTCAACAATTGATGATATCTCCACTATAATTAAGTTCTCTAGTGCCACAAAATTCATCACTAATTTTATCCTCCAAACGAATCCTCCCAATAAGAGTAGAATATATCTACATTCATTCCAATAAAACTGAATCCTATACATCCTAGACTCTTAAACGAAAATTATAATATTGATCTATCATGTTACACTCTTATGATGATTCTATCATGCCATTTGTTGGATGATAATTTTACAAACTGTAAATAATGATATTACACTTCCTTAGGGTGTAGGCTATGTAAAAAAAATATTATAAGTTATCAACCCATTTCCTTTAATATAAGATTAAATATTTTTGAGAGAAGATATAACTTGATATTTTTTCAGTAAAAAAAATTGTAAAACTATTTAAAAATAGGTAATTACATTACCTATTATGGTCATAAAATATTTATGTGAGTGTTTGATCATGGATAAAATAATACTTCCTTGGTGGCATATTCTTCCAAGAGGCATTGAAGATATAAAAATGATGTCACATTGAAGACATAAGAAGCATCATGACACTATATGGTTGAAATGACCATTAAATGTGTTTAAGATATATTTTATTTCAATATATAGACACTATATTGTATAATTATATATAATTATCCATTTTGGACAAAATTATTTTTTCCAAAACAAGGGTACACATTTTTCATTCAAATAATAATCAGTGTGCCACTCACCTCTAATAAAAATAGCCACAACATCTCTACTATTCTTCATACCATAAAATCATTTTGGGTTAGAAATTATCTTCCTAAATAAATTTATAACATCTATAATCTCATCTTATAATGCTTATATTTCATATAAATCCATTCTAGAATGGATTTTGGTGAAAAGCTATGGAGGATACAGAAGGAAGATGATACATTCTTCAATGAGGTATTTTTATTTATTTTCCTTCCACATCATTGAAGTATTATTAAACCTTGATTTCATAATTCTAAAATTATCTTAAATATAATGAGGTATTTATGAAACTTCAATGTACTATAAAAACCCCCACATCCTTCAAATGGGTTACAAAATAATCACTCATGTGTAGGAAAGACTATCAACTCACGAACTGATGGAATTTTTTTTACCATTACCACCTTCCTCAAGTGGGAACTATGAACGATATAATTTATAAATATATATATTATATTAAAATTAACTATAAATCTTGTTCCATAATATCATATATCCTTTTTGTCCTTCCATTCGGTAGGGTATATGATTGTATCACTCATGTGTACGATTTTCGACTGCCTCACGATGTGATGTGATATAGTTGTTTCTAAAAATTTAAATGGAATGGAAAAATAATAATGTTAATGAATATATGTGATAAAAATGAAAACATTATCTTATAAAAAACATATTTATAAATCATAGAATATAATATATCATTTTTTTATTACTCTGAGTGATTTCAACTTCATTTTTGTACATGTGGATAACCCCCTTAATAAAAAGATATGACTCTATTTTTAGAACCAAAAAATAGATGATAATTATAAGTATATTTAATGAAATAAAATGATATTATGATCCATATAAAATTTTAGAATATTACTTATATATTTCACATAATTATAATTGAAAAATACAAATGTTTTTTATCTATAAATAAGACTTTCAATCTATATGATCATAATAAACTTCATTTCTAAAAACCATTATAAATTATTTTTATTTAAATAATACTATGTTTTTAAATATTATAAATACTACATTATAATTATTCCAGAGATGATTTTAATATATTATATGAACAATAATTTTAATATTCAAAATAAACCATGAATGATAAACATTGTTATTAACATTAAAAACAATAAAAATAATGAGATATTGTAAAAAATGGGTGATATAATATTATAGAGGGATCATATATGATAGAATATATATTAATATTATTGTATAATAAATTACTAAAATGTTTAAACCATCTATAATTTTTTTGAAATGATATTCAATCTAAAGAATGTGCGAGGTATGTGACTTCATGAAAATTTCTCTTTATTGAGAAATATTGTTATGTTATGGTATTAATTATTTTAAAATATCATTTATATAAAATCACTTTGAAATATAATATAATTAAAAAATCATTATTAATATTATTTATTATTTAATTTGAATTATATCTTTTAAGGAGATTTTATGTTAAAGTAATTAAATGGTAATGAATTCTATAACTCATTTTAAATTAATTGTGATATATTATTTCTTCATCAACTTTAATATTTTATGATTATGTGTATAATTAAAAATATTTTATTATTTTGTATTTAGAAATTTTATATTTTTATTCATTGTATATACTAACTATTAATTCACTAATTTGTTTTCACTTCCTTGATATTTTCATTTTAATGGTTTATTTCACATTCTCATTCTGATATAGATTATTTATTCAAGAATTTCATATTAGTAATTATATTGTATAGTTTTATAGATTACCCATTTAACATTAAAATAATCTGATTAGGCTATATATTTTAATGAAATATTACAATTTACATACTCCACTGTACATAAAATTATTTAAAAATTATTATAATGAAAATCCAACTTCATTTCTCTCATCAGTGAGAAATATATTTTCTACAAAATAACATAGTTTTCATAAAATGTTTTCAAAATTTTATTTATCCATTTTAAAAATAATTTATTAAATAAATTTATTTTCTTCTACAAAACATATTTTAATTTTAATATTAGAGATATTTTCAATGAAATTATAATTAGGATTTTATCAGAAAAGTGAATGGAATCCTTGTGTTAACAAGTATGACATTAGAGGAACATCTTGTCATCATTATCACTCGAATGTTTTATATATTATTTTATAGGTTTTAAATGATATTTTAAATGAAAATTATCTTCATAATGTTATGTGAAATTTAAATTTAAAATTTTATTTTGAAAATAAAAATAATATATTCCTAACATTGTTTATAAAGATAATATATTTTTAATTCTATTCATAAGTAATAACATATAAATATTCTTAATAAATTGGAAATATGTTACATTTATACAATAATTACTATTTATATTGATGGTTTTAGATCATTTTTACCAATAAAAGTTTTAACATTCACATCCTTGATTGATTTTTTGTATTCATTGTCTTAAACCTTAATTATTTACATTCCATTGGATGTCATGTTTCCTCTAAATATCCATATTATTAATCATGGATATTTTTTTTCATAAAATAGATTTCATTTATACTTATATTTTTCTAAATTGAAGGTTATTTGTTTTTCTTTGGAAGTATTGATAAATTTGAATGCTTTATCCAATGTATAAATATTATGACATGTCACATTATTTATGAATCAAATTGATTAGTCAATATATGAGTAAATATTCAAACATGTAGTAACTGGTGGGAATTGGTATTATATATCCCATCAATGAATCAGTATCTCTCACAAGAACTAATTTTTAGTTACCATTAAATGTGGTTTTACCTGTAGTTTTAAATAGTCTTATTAGTGTTGTTTATGGTAGATGTACGACAATTCTGAAGATCATGAAATCTAACAATTAATAGTTTACAATATTAATAATAAATAATTATTATCCATGGTTTTCAAAAAAAATATATTATCCATATATTCATTTCATTCTCAGTTTATTTATTAAATTGATCAGGGTTTCATTAATTTACAATTCCATATCTATTATTTCATTTTTTTTCTTCATACTAAAGTAATTAAAATGGAATATGTGTGTATTTCAATAATATTTCATATTTAGTATTCTTATGGATATATGAATGATTATATTTTTTACCCTTATATAGAATTCAAGATCAGCATTATTTTAATTCCTTCCTTAGGAATCCATGAAGTGTATTTTGTTTGATGTGATAAAATATGATAGATGGGGTAATGATATAATTGAAAAACAATTTGTTTTATTTTTTGAGTTCAAATGTAATATAGAAATAATATATGTATATAGTTTACCTGGACTACTATAGTATCAAGTCCTTTATGATCAAATTACTTGTATCATAAGCCTATGTAGGATTGGTTGATAATGGCTCTATGTTTGTAACAACTGATGTTTTCCATGTAATACATTTAGATAATTCTAATGATAACTTTGAGACCAAGAGTTGAGACGGTATGAGATCCTGAGGTTGAATTTTCCCAAAATTATATGTCGAAATTTTTTACTATTTTAAATAGAGAGTGTGAGAAATTTTCTTGAGAAAGTGTAATTAATCATAAACTAGTTCCTGAATCAGAAATTTGAGGGTACCATTGTGTTTATAGCTATGGGATTACCCATAGTGATACATAAATTTAGTCGGCATGGGTCCCCAGCGAGAAAACCCAAAAATGGAATAACCTTAAGTAAAATAATCATTTAATATTATTATATTTTCTATTTCTTTTTACACATGAAAGGTAACTCATATTGAAAATATGAGACCACCGTTTTTCTCTTGAGGGTGTTCTTTCCTTAACCGGAGCCTAACATTAGCAGGCAGAGGCCGGTTGTGAATGTTGTTTTTTGAGACGTAACGTAAATAAAATTATTTAATTTTTTTGAATCATCATAACTCACAAATGGTAAAATAGATTAATTTTATAAGACCACCATTGAGATGGTAATGAGATGTTATCCATATGAAGGAAATTTCCTTGATCGGCATAGGTCGAGGAAAAATGTCATTTTGGGGGATTTTTAAAATAATGATTCTTGATGAAAACAAAAAAAATTGAGGAGTTTATTTTATTCAAATTTGAGTTTGGTAACAATGGATTGACATTTAAACATGATCAAAACAGAAACACTATTTAATATATGAAATAGTTTGATGTTGTTGTGACAGAGAATGATATAAATGATGAAACTTGTTTCCACATTTAATGGGTTAACATAATACGAGGTTGTCCCAAACCATTAATGGGTTTCCATTAAAAAACTATGAATCACAAACGATGATTGGTTCAGGATCGAGGTATGACAAATGAAAGTGATAAAACTTTGATCTTTTCCATCAAAGGATCCTACCTAATGGTAGGGAGTCTATTTGACTAAATTTCTATTTCCCTATTTTTTTATATGTCCGCAATTAATGTGAATAATTCAATGAATACAATGACTCCCTGATCGTACATTCTATTGGGGGATGGGTTTGATTTTGGGATACTGAATGGGAAATTTGATCTTTTTTGAACCTATGATTTAAATAGGATCAGTTTAGTCATTCATAAACTCTAACATTGGTGGATCAAGGATAACGTGAACAAGTCCTGATATTCCCACCTTGGGGTGTTCATGTGAACTTATTCCCCTCGTTCTTTTGATTTAGACCATCTTCATAACCATAATAATCTTTCAAGGAATAAATAACCAAAATGGTTGCAGTGATCCATGGTCTAGGATGCGACTGCTACATCAATAATAGGCCATGGTAGTAGTTCGCGATAGTAGAGGGCCGTCACTCAGCATCCACAATAGTGTGAGAGACGACACATGATTGTGGTGTGTCATAGTGGAGGAGGAGGCCCATGGAATGAGGTTGTGAGCGGTGCACGATAGGCACATGGGAGGCCACAACTTAATGGGCATGATGATGCATGGGTGTCACACACTGCCGACACACCGTGACAATGAAGGGTGCTCATAGCACATGCCACAAGCAGCAGTCAACAACCACCAACATGAGACTGATGGCGGTGTGAGTGGATGTGACAACCCTGCCACATCCTTTAACTGGAGGGAAGCGGTCTAAATGGACCATGACAGACAGCCCCATTGCACCTCATAGGGTGGCAAGGAGACGTGGAAGACACTATGTCTCAGGGGGAGCATGTCGTGCTGCTCACAGCAGACCGAGATGGAAAAGGGAGCCAATTCGAGTGGCATAGTGTGCTAGACATGGGCAACCCAATAGTTCAGACCTGTAGACCAACCAGTCCAGGGCAAAATCAATGAGTCAGGTCTAGTCGGTTGGATCGGGTCAGACCAGACACGAAGCTGGCCACCCTATTTTTACTAAAACATACATAACATCCAAATAGTAAGATTGATTGACGAGCTATTTTCATAAGTAGGACCCTCGTGATGAGGTATTATTTTTAACATAATTAATGTAAGTTTTTGTGGATGTTATAATACATCAAATGTCTTGAGGAGTATAAATATTGGAATGAAGTTCTCTACGGGCGTAAATATTATGGTTTGTTCTGATGTGAAGGATGTGGAGAGTGGAGCTCAGTGGCCTGGGAGACGAGTGGACCTCAATGTATTGGGAGGGGAGAATACCTTAGTGTCTTGGGAATTGAGTGGACTCAATAGACTCGGAGGCGAGGGTACCTCAGTGACCATAGAGGTGGGTGAATCATAGTGGCCTCAGAGGCAAGTTGAATGCATTTTTCCCGATATAGAGGCAGACCCCAATTACCAAGAAGATGAGTGGACAATAGTGCATCAGTGGAATAGCTGTCCTCATTGTCCTAAAAGATGAGAAAAATTCAGTTTCCCTATGGATAAGTGGACCTATGTGGAACGAAAGATGAGAAGATCTCAATGTCTCAGCAGACGAGTAGACCTCAATGGTCTTTAAGATTAGCAGACCTCAGTGTCCCGATATATGGAAAGATCTCATTAGCTTGGTAGATGAGTTGACCTTAGTGGACAGACAAATGAGTGGAATTCAATGTATTGAAATAGCATAAGGACTCATAATGGATGATTTCCTCATTAGTATAAGATTTTCAATGTTACTATTAAATTTTTGTACTTCATGTAGTTCTCAATGTGTTCTCTTTGGGTGGGGTGAAAATAAGTGGGACCTCCTTGCGGTTGTCTATAATTACTTAGTTGCTTAAGGAGCGAGACCCCCAAGGTCGAGTGTTCCTTGAGCAGGATCCAGTGAATAAATATTGGCTATGATATCAAAAATTCTTTTCTCAATGAGACTAGACATCGTAGGGAATCATCGTGATGTAATCCAACAAGACGTTATCTTGGATACATTAGGTATACTATCCTTATGTGCATTCTATCAGATAGATCTAGGATTGTGTTTTTTAGCATTTTTTTTCATTACATATTTTCTTTCTGTCATAATCTATTGATGGGTTGTAGTGGTATGAATTATTTTTCTTTACATAGTGTTTTTACTCTATATCCATGAGGCATTCAGTTTGGTTCAAGTGTTAATTTTCTTAGGAAAGTGCCTCCCATTTTTGGGAAGTTCCTACTGGGCACTAGTAACCATCCCCTGGCCTATCAGATGGGTTGATGTGGCTTTCACGACCTGAGACCTAGGTGACGTGTCATGATATATTCGTATCAGAGGAGGTTGGTTCACCCAGGAGACAAAGATTATGTGAGATTGATTTAGGGAAACAGTGTTTAGTGTTTTGAGTTTGGATTTCAGGCTAGGGATTCTAGTGTTGGTGCGGAAGCCGACATATCCTTAAATAATGAGACAGGGATCCTTTTTCAACTTGGTACATGAAAACACTGGTTGTAGGGAACAAATTTATGTGCACTATATATAAATGGTTTTTTTCCATGTGCTTCTTCAGTCCAATAACCAGGTAAAATCTTTTAACTATGATACATCTTGTATTACATATGATGTGTTCATGGCATCGTCCCATGTGGTTTCCACAACACGAACACGATTTTGGACTGATTCTTGACAAGGCCTCCCTGATGAGAGACAATTATAGACAATCTCTTCTCTAGGATGGTTGTAAGGTGAATTTTATCCATATAATCAACTAGTAGACCAACAATTAGTTGTTCAGGATGATGGAACATTATAGAATGAGTTACCGTTTGCTCTTTTGGTGATGTGTGATGCACTCCATGGTTAGAACGTATGTCATAAGATTTCAAGGTAGTGATCACCTAGGATGTTGGTTTGGCATGATCTACTGATATCAGGCTCTGAACATAATCCATCAAACCATAAGATTCATCGTAAGGGACATGCTAGTTCTAGAAAGGGTCGTCTTTGATATGATTTTCAAGAAAGGGGGAATCTCATGTGATATTTTTCCCCCATTAATGATATAATAAAAGTATTAGTTGATGAACCTCTAGGGAAGTGGTTGTGTAAAGAGAAGATAGATCTTTCTTGTGGAGGACGTGGTAGGAGAGCTAGGGATGAAATTGAGGGTAGGAGAAATTTCAACTTTTTGTTGCCGCCTCCTCTAGGGGGTCCATACCAAAATCAAGGAGATGGAGGATTGGAGAGGAGACCGTTGAAGTTTTTTGAGGCTTATGGCCCAATCACAAAATGTACGATTCAATGTACGATCTTTGTATTTCTATTTTTGGTATGGTATTGATACACTATAGTACCAATGATTTCTTTTCCATTCACTTTTATTATTTTATACCTAGAGGATCTAGTTCAAACATTGGCCTGATCTTCAGGTTAGAGACTCCTTTTGTAGGAGGCCTAATAACCACACACTCGTTCCTACATTGTGATTTTCCTCTTAGAAGTTATTTTTTCTGTTGGGATCTCTTGGAAATTGAATCAAGGCCTTATAATATCATTCGTTGTATGGACTATATCCATAGTTGATACAAATATCAATTGTTTCAGGGAAAAGTATGAGGTTTTTACATGGTGATGAAACCATATTTCCTTGTATTGGGAAAGGAGAATATTATTGTAGATCTTGATAGACATAGGAAGTGGCAGGCGATTCCAAATTTTATCTAGTTGGTTAGTCTTACCCCTGCTGTAGTAAATATTATGAGTCCTCAGGTTTTCTAGTGGCAGTAGTGTATAAGGACATCTTCCATGAAGATGTTCGTGGATTACCTATCCATTTATTGTTAATATTATGTGTTGTTATAGCCCTTGGGGTGGAACAGATATTAATTCTAGTATATCGGATGTCTCCTAAAGGTCTCCACGAGTGGTGGGTGATGATAGAGGGCTTACAAAGGAAGGGCATCGTTTGACCTTGTTTTTTTACCCTAAGAAGCCTATGATGATCTTTTTTGATGAAATCTTAGTGTAACATGCATATGTGGTGGAGTATGTGAGACACTTAATGATGTTACAAGACCCATGTAGAGAGCACATGCAACACATAAAGTTGTTGATGTTTCTATCTTTGAATTTGATGTTACCTTTTTTTAGAGATGGAATATCAGAGGCTTGAGTTCTAGTAGACTCAGAGATGAGGAACATATAAGAACATGCTCCCAATTGGAATATTGTTAGTATTTACTAAGAGAGGAATCAATGTATATGGCCTCATTACTATTATACTTTATGGATGGAGATAAATATTCTTATCTATAGTTGATGGTTGTTACACATCCACTTTTAAATTAGTGAAGGAGGCACAACTCAATGAAACATAGTGTGGGTATTTATGATCACATTTTTCCATAGGGAATACCCCTGATGGATATGTAAAATGTGGGTATAATGTTTTTATTTTAAAAGGAGATGTATTTGTATTAGTGACACATAAAGCGGTAAGATGCATTGGGTTATGTGAGTGACTATCAAGGAAGACACAATGGATGATGGAATGATTTGAAGATGAGCTGTGCTGTTGAGATAGAAAAGCTTAATTATCATATTAATCTGTTTTGGGGGTTGTTCATTCTCATTCTATGGGTACTTGGAATGTAGTAGGATGGGATATCAATGTTCCTTGTGACGAATTTACCACATGTGTCTAGGAGACAAAATACCATTTGGGTGATCGTTTAATGACTCAACGAGTCTTTTCACATCATATATACTGAAGATAAGTATAAGGCCCCAGCCTTAAACCTTACTAAATCTTGAGTTATTAGAAGATTACACATTGAGGATCTTTTCTGGTTTAGAGTTTTAGTCAATTAGATCATAAAACTTTCATTACATTCCACATATAAACAAAGTTGTTACATAAAGATTGTATTATTCTTTCCCATCAATGGAATCATATTTAAAATAAAACATGGATTCTTTATTGAAACTTCCTTGACACTATCATCAAATCATGTATCTTTACCTTGACCTGTGAAAAACATTTCAAAAAACTTGGGATGAGCATAAAAAGCTCAGTAAGGGATATAAAAATATGGAAAGGAAACATGGGTACATATATACATAAGAATGAAATCATACTTTACCCATAAAACATAAGCACATTAACATACCTCATCAAATCATGAATAAATCATAGAAATCATAAGACGTAAAGGTAACTTGTGGCATTCATAACATTCTTACGTAGGGAGTAACCCTCTTGGTTATGTTTGGAATACCCATCACAGTGTATTCCCTAAATCTCTTCGGAGAAACCTTAACGTTTCACTCCTTCGAGTTACCCAATGCATGGAGAGCTATATCGGGCTCACACGCCCTTAGTTTATCACAGAACCACCCATCTTCATAATAATGCCCAAGAACCTCAACATAATCATATCACATAAAACATGCATAAAGGAAACATAACATTTCCACCATTCAATCACAAGATATCAATACAACACATTGAAATAAAAACATTATGAAAACCATTTTCAATACCAAAATAAAAGAAAAGTAAAACATGGTATTTATTTTTCTTTTTAAAAAAATGTATGGCTTGTAGAGGAAGCCGAAACTCAAATAATGGTCATGGAAGCGGAGAAGTCGTTGTCGCCGCATACGTACGACAAAAACATTCCCTTTTGTCGTTTTGTAAACGCTTCATATAAATAAAGATTCCTTTTGGATAAACGTAAAAGTAAAAGGGGTTTATACACCGTATAAAAGAAGGTTTTGTATAAAACAAAATATGCCTCAATGAAAGGAGATTGAGACGAAGTCCCATACCTCAGGTCCGACATGACTCGATCGTTCTTTAATGTCCTGAATAATAAAGATGAGTTAATATCTACTTTCTTAAGAACCTTCTTCAAGTTCATTATTCCTTTTATATCACTTATTACCATGTCATGAACACTATGTAATTATTTTAGTTAATAACGGTCATTTTAACAATCATTGGTACTTGAGTCAAAATATGCTCTTTATAATTACAAGTTGTTCGTGTATTCATTATATCCAGAGTTATAATCATGATGTATATATCATATATATAATATATATCCAGTATATATATGCATTTATAATATTACATAATCATTTATAGGTAAGAAATGAAATGCACCCTTCATGGAGACGGTAAGCCGTACGTACGCATGAGCGCTACTTTCATTTCAATTTCGCATTTTATAGAATGGAATAATAATGATATAAAGGTATATTATAATTAAAGTATAATATAATATATAATATCATAACTCCATCCTTTATACTTCCCACATATGGTATTAACGAATCAAATCACATTGAGGGGGCGGTAGTCCGCACTTCCTTAAATGAAGATATCACGTTTACCCATAATGGAAACCATAAAGGTATGCCCAAAATAAAAAATACATAATCTTAAGGAAAACATAAAAATATTATATATCTTATATAAATATAGTGTCATCTTAATGGCCACCTTTTAAGGTGATAAAATAATGTTGAACAATCATCATTTCGGGAGGCACAAATTCACCATCCACGGAAACGGTATGTCCTTTAACCATTAGATGTAGGTGTGTGTATGTGTAGCTCTAATACTTCTTATAAAAACATCCTAGTATATTTAAGATACTGGAGTTGTTAAAAAAGAAATGAATAAAAAGAGTTTAGGGGGTTGGAGAAGCAAAATAAAACAAAAGGACTCAAGTGAAGACATTACCTTAAAATCGGGTAACTCCCTTTGGTTTGAGCTCAAAGGCTTCCTTGGGAAGACATCTGCCCAAAGTGAGGATTCAAAGAGTAAGAGAGGGATTTTTAGAGACAACATGGGCAGGGGTTGGCCGATCCGAAGGCTTTGGGAGTGTGGGTAAGGAGGTAGTGGTGGGGGCCATTTATAAGAGGAGAGGAGGGGCACTCTTGGAAAGTAAAGAAATGTTACTATTTTTGAAAATTATTTTCGGATTCAAAAGGTACCACATTGTTATAATTCGAGGGTGCAGTGAAAAGGGTTCGAAATCCTCCCATCCAATCGGTTTTGGACATTTGTAGGTCATAGATTTTACATTATCATTTCATTTTATTTAAATCCTTTATTAATGAGGTAATCGCTGCATCATCATGATGTCATAAATAATTTAATTTATTTAAAGTCTAAAAATTATGAAAAAAATACTATGATGTAGAAAATATTTCTTTCTTTCCAATGAATATTTATAGTCTAAAATAGAATCTATGTAGACAAAATAAAAAATGTTTTAATCAGGTGATACATTCTTGTTATATTTACTTTCTTTGAAAAATAAAAAGATAACAAGTCACATTCCACAAAAGTGATTCCATGGGGTCCCCAAGCATGGCACATGACATCCCATGGTCGGCCATGAGACAACCAGTAGAATTAGGAAACATGTTGGTGTCATTTTTTTATTATTATGATATTATTTTATTATCCTTAACTACCCGAATACTCATTAATCAAGATAATTAATGATAATTACCGTCGTTACTATTCATAATTTCCAAAAACAAAAGAGTCTTGATTACATAATTTGTACTTTATGATTCCAAATATGTAATCCATTATACCAAATTCCAAACACATAAATTGCAATAATTTATTTAAAAATAATTCCTGTTGTCAAAACAAATAGCGGGTTTTTTTGAAACAATATCTATGAAAAGATTGGCATTAGTTTATGCCCAATTCCAAAGGGAAATTAAATCTAATGACCACCATTGGATTAAATGTTAAACATATATTCTACTTTATCTTTAAAACCAAATCAAAATATAATCTAATCATATATATAAATTAGATTAAAAAGCAGTTTTGATGTAAAATGCAGTACTTTTCACTATTCATTAAAAAATGAACATTGTCAGAAAAATACCAAAAATTCACACAAAGTAAATTTTGATGTCCCAATCATAATGAATAAGTTTATTTTGACAAAAAAAGCTTATAAAATTTTCAAAATATTTATTTAATAATGGTTTTCCATCAAAAGGCAGTAAAACAATCTTTTAAAAAATATTAGTGTATTCCATGCTTATGATTGGATTTATTTTCATTTTAATCCTCTAAAACACTATCTAATTCATTAATAGACATAGATAAAAATATCTATTATTCATTACTTAGGATTTACATCCGTCCCCCCTTTAGAAAATTGTGTCCCCGCAATTTATTTACTTATCAAATAAATGGGGGTACTTATCCCTCATTGCATTTTCAGATTCCCATGTTGCCTCTTCCATCATATGGGTTTTCCACAAAACCTTTACCTAATTAATCACCTTATTTCGTAACACTTTCTCCCTGTGGTGAAAAATCTGGACCGGTTGTTCCTCATAAGATAGGTTCTCTTTCAGCTGAACTACCATTGGACTCAAAACATGAGATGGATCTGGCATATACTTTCTCAACATTGAAACGTGAAAAACATTTCTGTACCTGAGACAAACTCAGAGGTAAATCCACCTGGTATGCAACTGATCCAACTCTCTCCAGAATTTCATATGGTCCAATGAACATTGGACTCAGCTTTTCTTTTTTACCAAATCTCATCACACTTTTCCATGGTGAGACTTTGAGAAAAACATGATCACTTACCTCAAATGTTAGATCCTTCCTCCTGTTGTCTGCATAACTCTTCTTCCTACTCTGAGTGGTTCTCATGTATTTCTGAATCAGCTGAACTTTTTCTACCATCTGTTCTACCAATTCTAGTCCCATCAACTTCCTTTCAGCCACTTCATCCCAGGAAGCTGGAGTTCGACAACGATTCCCGTATAACGCCTCAAATGGTGCCATCTGTATAATGGAATGAAAACAGTTATTATATTAAAATTCAACCAAATAAAGATGTTGGTCCCAACTTCCCTGATAATCCGTCGAAAAAGCTTGTAGCATATCCTCCACGGTCTGAATTGATCGTTCTGACTGCCCATCTGATTGAGGATGAAATGTTGTACTAAAATTTAATTCAGTACCCAATGACTTCTAAAGGCCTTTAAAAAAGTTAGAACTGAACTTGGGATCACGATCAGATACAATGGAGAGTGGAATTCCATGTAACCTGACTATCTCTTTAAGACACAAATGAGGAAGTTGATCTAGGGAAAAATTATCTCGTATAGAAAGGAAATGAGCAGATTTAGTCATGCGATCAACAATAACACAGATTGCATTATTACCTCGAGATGTCTTCGGTAATACCACAAAAAAGTCCATGGAGATATTCTCCCATTTAGAATCTGGCACTGGTAAAGGCTGAAGCATCCCTTTTGGTAACGTCTGCTCTGCTTTAACCTATTGACATGTCAAAAACTTCACAGTAAATTTAGCAATATCACTTTTTATTTCAATCCACCATTAATACTCCTGTAGATCTCTGTACATCTTAGTACTACTAGGATGAACTGAAAACGGAGTACTACGAGCTTCACATAACAACTCTCTCTTCAACTGTGAATCAAAAGGCACACATAATCTCTTTCCAAATCTAAAAAACGTAATAATTTTTAATGTTGAATTCAGGCAACATACCTTTCTGAACCAGCTCTACCTTTTTCTAGAACTCACTGTCTTGCTTCTGTGCTTGCTTGATTCTATCTGTTAGAGATGATCTCACTGATACCTGAAACAAAACAGAAGAACTTCCTGCACCAAAAAATTCTATGCTAAAGTTCATCAAATCCTTAACCAAAGGATCACGTTCCAAATGCAACATTGCTAATGAAGCATTACTTTTTCGACTCAAAGCATCAACCACATTATTTGCTTTTCCAGGATGGAAATGAATTGTAAAATCATAATCCTTGATTAATTCCATCCATCTCCTCTGTCTCATGTTTAACTCTTTCTGAGTAAATATATACTTTAAACTTTTTTTATCAGTATATATTTCACACTTTACTCCATACAAATGATGCCTACAAATTTTTAAATCGAAAGCAACATTAGCTAATTCCAAATCATGTGTAGGGTAATATACCTCATGAGTTTTCAACTGTCATGAAGCATAAGAAATTACTGATCATTCTGCATTAAGACGCAACCAAGTCCTTTCAATGAAGCATCACTATATATAACAAACTCACCATTCCTGGAAGGTAGTGCCAA
This sequence comes from Viscum album, assembly GCA_963277665.1. NCBI lineage: Eukaryota > Viridiplantae > Streptophyta > Magnoliopsida > Santalales > Viscaceae > Viscum > Viscum album. The sequence goes on from OY728146.1 coordinate 556,120,845, forward strand.
AACTGGAGCATTCACCAATATTCTTTTCAATTACAGAAAACAATCATCAGATTCTTTTATCCAGATAAACTTAACACCCTTCCGAGTTAGCTTAGTCATTGGAAATGATAACCGTGAAAAATTTCTAACAAACCTTCGGTAATAGCCTACCAAACCAAGGAAGCTACAAATCTCAGTTACATTTGTGGGTATTGGCCAGTCTTCCACAACTTTTGTTTCTGCAGGATCAACAGTTATCCCATCATTAGAAACAATCTGACCAAGGAAAGAAATTTGTTACAACCAAAACTCACACTTGCTGAATTTTCCATACAGTTTCTTTTCTTTTAAGGTTTGCAAGATAACCCTTAAATGTCTTTCATGCTCCTATTTACTTTCAGAAAACACCAAAATATCATCAATGAAAATCACCACAAATATATCCAAGAACTCATGGAAAATTATATTCATTAAGTCCATGAACACAGCAGGTGCATTGGTTAGCCCAAAAGGCATTACTACAAATTCATAATGGCCATATCTTGTACGGAACGCGGTATTTGGAACATCTGCTTCATTTACCTTCAGCTGATGGTACCCCGATCTCAAGTAAATCCTTGAAAAATACTGAGCTCCCTGGAGCTGATCAAAAAAATCATCGATATGAGGCAAAGGATATTTGTTCTTAACAGGGATGTTATTCAAGTCTCTATAATCAATGCAAAGTCTCATTGAACCATCTTTCTTTTTAACAAATAAAATAGGATCACCCCATGGTGATGTGCTTGGTAGAATGAATCTTTTCTCTAATAAATCTTGCAATTTCTCCTTCAACTCTTAAAGTTCAATTTGAGCCATTCGATAAGGGGGTTTTGAAATTGGATTAGCATCATGAACTAAGTCAACAGTAGACTCAACATCCCGATCTGGTATTATTCCAGGCAACTCATCAGGAAAAACATCAAGATACTCATTTACCACTGGCACATCATTAATCTGAACAGTTCCTTTATTTTCAACGATGTGTGCAAGGTAACATTAATTTCAATCTTTTACAAGTTTCTTGGCCTCTTGATATGTTATCAACAATGGGGGTCTATTCTTGTACTCAAACTGAATGTCTTTCTGAAAAGAAACTTCTTTAGATCTACAGTCAATCTTATCATGGTAAATAGAGAGCCAATCCATACCTAGGATAACATCAAACTCTACTAGAGGTAGAAAAATATGGTTTCCAAATAGGTTCTTTCCAGAGATAAGGATATGAATAATCTTATAAATTATTTTTGCCTCAACATATCCCCCAGGTGTTTTTAACAAAAGTTCAGGAGTCATTTCTTGAGATGGTATTCCCATTTTACTAGAAATGGTTTCAGAGATGAATGAATGTGTGGACCCCGAATCAAACAACACACTGGCATAATCTGAAAAAACAAAAAAAAGTACCTGATACAAATTCATTTGATGGCCTGAAATCTGCTGAAGTAGTTGCAAAGTATTTCACAACCCCTTTCTGCTTGTAGTCTAACTGCTTCCCATCACTCAAGCTCTTTGTGAGACACTCATTTTCATAGTGACCCATCTCATTGCACTTAAAAAATTTCACTAATTGTAAAACAAATTTGGTCTTACCTTAACCTTGGTCTTTTTCAGTGAAATCACGAACCTTATGTCCCATCTTACCACATCGGTAGAACTTTCAAAAATTCAGAATACATTCCCTAGCCGGCCTTTTGCCACATTTATCACAAACTGGAAACTTAGATTTCTTACCAGCAGACTTCTTTGAAGAATTATTACCTTTCTCCTGCCACCTTGGTCTCTTCTTCTGATGGTTGTTATTGAACACTTGATCATCGGCAAACTCCATTTCCACCTTTTCAGCACATTGAACAAGCTTTTCATAACTTTTAAACTCACAAGAAGCTAATGACCTTTGATATTATGGCTTTAATCCTGAGTAAAAATGATTTATTTTACTATCAAGGTCTCGGATAAAATTTGGAGCATACCTTGCCATTCGAGTGAACCTTTCTTCATAGGGATCCACTAAGTCTTCCTCTTGCATCAATTACAAGAATTGTTTTTCCATCCTATGTTGAAAAGCCTTAGGAAAATACTTTTCATGAAACATACCTTTGAATTCATCCCAGTCGAGAGCATCAATCTCATCAGCATCCCAGATATTTTTAACCATCGACCACCACTGATCTGCTTCACCCTCCAAACGGTAAATAGCAAGACTAACCTTTTGATTGTCTGGACACCTCATGACATCGAAAATCTTCTCTAGTGCTTTAATCCACCCTTCAGCTAGCATAGGGTCAGATGATGCTCTGAATGATGGGGGATGTTGCCTCATGAAATGTTCCACCACTGACATGTTCCTCTACGGTTGATCATGGCTGATCCCGTGCATGAATACCACCACCATTTATCAATTGATTCAACTACGCCATTACTGCAACAAACTATTCAGTTCCAATTCTGACCATCTCAGGATGCTGATTCGGAAGGTTGCATGCCTTCCTAGCACTGCTCCCCTATTTCCTCTGCAGAAAACCATTCTGAACAAACATGTCTTTGATGAAGCAACATGGTAATCTTCAAATACTATATCACTTCAATTTGACCATAAAAAAATTATTTTTGGATAATCATTAAATATAATTCTAACACCTAAAGTTATCTAAACCGACCTCTGATACCAAATATAAGGCCCCAGCCTTAAACGTTACTTAATCTTGAGTAATTACAAGATTACACATTGAGGATCTTATCGGGTTTAGAGTTTTAGAGAATTAGATCATAAAACTTTTATTACATTCCACATATAAACAAAGTGGTTACATAAAGATATTCTTCTTCTTTCCCATCAATGGAAACATATTTAAAATAAAACATGGATTCTTTTTTGACACTTCCTTGACACAATCATCATATCATGTACCTTTACCTTGACCTGTGAAAAACATTTCATAAAACATGGGATGAGCATAAAAAGCTCAGTAAGGGATATAATAATATGGAAAGGAAACATGGGTACATATATACATAAGAATGAAATCATACTTTACCCATAAAACATAAGCACTTTATCATACCTCATAAAATCATGAATAATTCATAGAAATCATAAGACATAAAGGTAACTTGAGGCATTCATAAAATTCATACGTAGGGAGTAACACTCTTGGTTACGTTTGGAATACCCATCACAGTATATTCCCTAAATCTCTTCAGAGAAACCTTAACATTTCACTCCTTTGCATTACCCAATGCATTGGAGAGCTATGTCGGGCTCACCCTCCCTTTGTTTATCACGGAACCACCCGTCTTTATAATAATGCCCAAGAACCTCAACATAATTGTATCACATAAAACATGCATAAATGAAACATAATATTTACACCTTTCAATCACAAGATATCAATACAACACATTGAAATAAAAACATTATGAAAACCATTTTCAATACCAAAATAAAAGAAAAGTAAAATATGGTATTTATTTTTCTTTAAAAAAAGGAATTGCTTGTAGAGGAAGCCGGAACTCAAATAATGGGCACGGCAGCGGAGAAGTCGTTGTCACCGCATACGTATGACAAAAACATTCCCTTTTGTCGTTTAGTAATCACATAGTATAAAAAAATATTCCTTTTGGATAAACATAAAAGTCAAAGGGGTTTATACACCGTATAAAATAAGGTTTCGTATAAAACAAAATATGCCTCAATGAAAGGAGATTGAGACGAAGTCCCATACCTCAGGTCCGACCTGACTTGATTGTTCTTTAATGTCCTGAATAATAAACTTGAGTAAATTTCTACTTTCTTAAGAACCTTATTCAAGTTCATTATTTCTATTATATCACTTATTACCATGTCATGAACACTATGTAACTATTTTAGTTAATAATGGTCGTTTAACGATCATTGGTACTTGTGTCAAAATATGCTCTTTATAATTACAAGTTGTTCATGTATCCATTATATCCAGAGTTATAATCATGATTTATATATCATATATATCATATATATCCATTATATATATGCATTTATAATATTACATAATCATTTAGTGGTAAGAAATGAAATGCACTGTTCATTGAGACGGTAAGCCGTACGTACGCATGACCGCTACTTTCATTTCAATTTCATATTTTATAGAATGGAATCATAATGATATAAAGGTATTTTATAATTCCAGTATAATATGATATATAATATCATAACTCCATCCTTTATACGTCCCACATATGGTATTAATGAATCAAATCACTTTGAGGGGGCGGTAGTCCGCACTTCCTTAAATGAAGATATCGCGTTTACCCATAATGGAAACCATAAAGATATGCCCAAAATGAAAAATACAGAATCTTAAGGAAAACATAAACATATTATATATCATATATAAATATAGTGTCATCTTAATGGCCACCTTTGATGGTGTTAAAATAATGTTGAACAATCATCGTTTCGTGGGGCATAAATTTACCATCCACGGAAACAGTATGTCCTTTTAGCATTAGATGTAGGTGTGTGTAATTGTAGCTCGAATACTTCTTTTAACAACATCCTATTATGTTTTAGATACTGGAGTTATTACAAAAGAAATTAATAAAAATAGTTTAGGGGGTTGGAGAAGCAAAATAAAACAAATGGACTCAAGTGAAGACATTACCTTAAAATCGGGTAACTCCCTTTGGTTTGATCTCAAAGGCTTTCTTGGGAAGACTTATGCCCAATGTGAGGCTTCAAGGAGTAATAGAGGGATGTGGAGAGACAAAATTGGCAGGGGTTGGCCGAGCCAAATGCTTTGGGAGTGTGGGAAAGGAGGTAGAGGTGGGGGCCTTTTATAAGAGGAGAGGAGGGGCACTCTTGGAATGTAAAGAAATGTTACTTTATTAGAAAATGATTTTCAGATTCAAAATGTCCCAAATTCTTATAATTCGAGGGTAAGGTGATAAGGGTTCTAAATACACCCATATAATATGTTTTGGACATGTTTAGGTCATTGATTTTATATTATCATTTTATTTTATTTAAATCCTTTATTAATGAGGTAATTGCTGCATCATAATGATGTCATAAATACTTTAATGTATTTAAAGTCTAAAAATTATGAAAAGAATACTATGATGTAGGAAATATTGTTAGATTTCCAATGAATATTTATAGTATAAAATATCTTCAATGTAGAAAAAATGAAAAATGTTTTAATCAGGTGATACATTCTTGTTATATTTACTTTCTTTGAAAAAATAAACAGATAACAAGTCACTTTCCACAAAATTGATTCCATGGGGTCCCCAAGCTTGGCACAAGTCATCCCATGGTCGGCCATTAGACAACCTTTAGAATTAGGAAACATTTTGGTGTCATTTTATTATTATTATGATATTATTTTATTATCCTTAACTACCCGATTACTCATTAATCAAGATAATTAAAGATAATTACCATCGTTACTATTAATAATGTCCAAAAACAAAAGATTCTTTATTAAATAATTTGGACCTTCTGATTCCAAATATGTAATCCATTTTACAAAATTAAAAACACAGAAATTGCTTTAATTTCTTTAATAATAATTCCCGTTGTCAAAACAAATAGCGGGTTTTTTGAAGCAATATCTATGAAAAGATTGGCATTAGTTTATGCCCAATTCCAAAGTGAAATTAATCCTAATGACAACCATTGGATTAAATGGTAAAAATATATTATAATTTATCTTTAAAACCAAATCAAAAGATAATCTAATCATATAAATAAATTAGATAAAAAAGCAGTTTTGATGTAAAATGTAGTATTTTTCAATATTCATTAAAAAATGAACATTTTGAGAAAAATACCAAAAATTCACACAAAGTAAATTTTGATGTCCCAATAATAAAGAATAAGTTTATTTTAAAAAACATATCTTATAAAATTGTCAAAATATATATTTAAAATGGTTTTCCATCAATAGGCAGTAAAACAATCTTTTAAAAAATATTAGTGTATTCCATGCTTAAGATTGGATTTATTTTTATTTTAAGCTACTAAAACACAATCTAATTCATTAATATACATAGATAAAAATATATATTATTCATTACTTACTTGGGATTTACATCCTTCCCCCTTTAGAAAATTACGTCCCCGCAATTTATTTACTTATCGAATAAATGGGGGTACTTATCCCTCAATGCATTTTCAGATTTCCATGTTGCCTCTTCCATCATGTGGGTTTTCAACAAAACCTTTACCTGATTAATCACCTTATTTCGTAACACATTCTCCCTGTGGTCAAGAATCTGGACCAGTTGTTCCTCATAAGATAGGTTCTCTTTCAGTTGAACTACCTCTGGACTCAAAACATGAGATTGATCTGGCATATACGTTCTGAACATCGAAACGTGAAAAACATTGTGTACCTGAGATTAACTCAGAGGTAAAGCCACCCGTTATGCAAATGATACAACTCTCTCCAGAATTTCATACGGTCCAATGAACCTTGGACTCAGCTTTCCTTTCTTACCAAATCTCATCACACTTTTCCATGGTGATACTTTGAGAAAAACATGACAACTTACCTCAAAAGTTAGATCCTTCCTCCTGTTGTCTGCATAACTCTTCTGCCTACTCTGAGTTGTTCTCATGTGTTTCTGAATCAGTTGAACATTTTCTTCCATCTCTTCTACCAATTTTGGTCCCATCAACTTCCTTTCACACACTTCATCTTAGAAAGCTAGAGTTCGACACTACTTCCTATATAACGCCTCAAATGGTGCCATCTGTATACTGGAATGAAAACTGTTATTATATGAAAATTCAACCAATGAAAGATGTTGGTCCCAATTCCCTGATAATCCATCATACAAGCTCGTAGAATATCCTCCAACGTCTGAATTGTTCGTTCTGACTACCCATCTGATTAAGGATGAAATTATGTACTAAAATTTAGTCTAGTACCCAACGACTTCTGAAGGCCTTTCCAAAAGATAGAAGTGATCCTGGGATCACGATCAGATACAATGGAGAGAGGAATTCCATGTAACCTGAATATCTCTTTAAGATACAAACGATGAAGTTTATCTAGGGAAAAAGTATCTCGTATAGCATGGGAATGAGCAGATTTAGTCAAGCAATCAACAATAACCCAGATTGCATTATTACCTTGAGATGTTTTCAGTAATCCCACAACAAAGTCCATGGATATATTCTCCCATTTCCACTCTGGCACTAGTAAAGGATAAAGCATCCCTTTTGGTAACTTCTGCTCAGCTTTAACCTATTGACATGTCATACACTTCACAGTAAAATCAGCAATATCTCTTTTCATTCCATCCCACCAGTAATACTCCCGCAGATCTCTGTACATCTTAGTACTACCAGGATGAACTGATAACGGAGCACTATGAGCTTCACATAACAACTCTTCCTTCAAATGTGAATCACAAGGCACACACAATCTCTTTCCAAATGTCAAAACGTAATCATTATTAATGTTGAATTCATGCAACATACCTTTCTGAACCAGCTCTACCTTTTTCTGCAACTCACTGTCTTGGTTCTGTGCTTTCTTGATTCTATCTGTTAGAGATGATCTCACTGATACCTGAAACAAAACAGAAGAACTTCGTGCACCAACAAATTCTATTCCAAATTTCATCAAATCCTTAACCAAAGGATCACGTTCCAAATGCAACATTGCTAATGAAGCATTACTTTTTTGACTCAAAGCATCACCAACTTTATTTGCTTTTCACGGATGGTAATGAATTGTGCAATCATAATCCTTGATTAAATACAGCCGTCTCCTCTGTCTCATGTTTAACACTTTCTGAGCGAATATATACTTTAAACTTTTGTGATCAGTATATATTTCACACTTTACTCCATACAAATGATGCCTCCAAATTTTTAAAGCGAAAACAACAGCAGCTAATTCCCAATCTGGTGTAGGGTAATTTACCTCATGAGTTTTCAACTGTCGTGAAGAATAAGCAATTACATGATCATTCTGCATTAGGACGCAACCAAGTCCTTTTAATGAAGCATCACTGTATATAACAAACTCACCATTCCTGGAAGGTAGTGCCAAAACTGCAGCATTCACCAATCTTCTTTTCAATTACTGAAAACAATCATCGCATTCTTTTATCCAGATAATCTTAACACTCTTCCGAGTTAGCTTAGTCATTGGACTAGATAACCGTGAAAAATTTCTAACAATCATTCGGTAATAGCCTTCCCAACCAAGGAAGCTACGAATCTCAGTTACATTTTTGGATCTTGGCCAGTCTTCCACAACTTTTGTTTTTGTACGATGAACAGTTATCCCATCTTTAGAAACAATGTGAACAAGGAAAGAAATTTGTTGCAACCAAAACTCACACTTTCTGAATTTTCCATACAGTTTCTTTTCTTTTAAGGTTTGCAAGATAACCCTTAAATTTCCTTCATGCTCCTCTTTAATTTTAGAAAACACAAAAATATCATCAATGAAAACCACCACAAACTTATCCAAGAACTCATGGAAATTTCTATTCATTAAGTCCATGAATACAGCAGGTGAATTGGTTAGCCCAAAATCCATTACTATAAATTCATAATGGTCATATCTTGTACGGAACGCGGTCTTCGGAACATCTGCTTCATTTACCTTCAGCTGATGGTACCCCGATCTCAAGTCAATCTTTTAAAAATATTGAGCTCCCTGGAGCTGATCAAAAATATCATCGATATGAGGAAAAGAATATTTGTTCTTAACAGGGATGTTTTTCAAGGCTTTATAATCAATGCAAAGTCTCATTTAACCATCATTCTTTTTAACAAATAAAACAGGACCACCCCATGGTGATGTGCTAGGTAGAATGAAACCTTTCTCTAATAAATATTGCAACTGCTCCTTCAACTCTAAAAGTTCAATTTGATCCATTCAATAAGGGGGTTTTGAAATTGGATTAGCATCAGGAACTAAGTCAACAGTAAACTCAACTTCCTGATCTGGTATTATTCCAGGCAACTCATCAGGAAAAACATCAGGATACTCATTTTCCACTGGCACATCATTAATCTGAACAGTTCCTTTATTTTCAATGATTTGTGCAAGGTAACATTCATTTCAATATTTTACAAGTTTCTTCGCCTCTTGATATGTTATCAACAATAAGGGTCCATTCTTGTACACAAACTGAAAGTATTTCTGAAATGAAACTTCTTTATCCCTACAGTCAATCTTAGAATGGTAAATAGGGAGCCAATCCATACCCAGGATAACATTAAACTCTACAAGAGGTAGAACAATAAGGTTTGCAAGTAGGTTCTTTCCACAGATAAGGATAGGAATATTATTATAAATTCTTTTTGCCTCAACATTTCCCCCAGGTGTTTTTACCAAAAGTTTAGGAGTAATTTCTTGAGATGGTATTCCCATTTTACTAGAAATGGTTTTAGAGATGAATGAATGTGTGGACCTCGAATCAAAAAACACACTGGCATAATCTGAAAAAACAAACAAAGTACCTGATACAACTTCATTTGATGGCCTGACATCTGCTGAAGTAGTTGCAAAGGATTTCACCACCCCTTTCTGCTTGTAGTCTAACTGCTTCCCATCACTCAAGCTCTTTGTAGGACACTCATTTGCATAGTGACCCATCTCATTGCACTTAAAACATTTCACTAATTGTAAATCAAATTTGGTCTTACCTTCACCTTTATCTTTTTCAGTGCAATCACGAGCCTTATGTCCCATCATACCACATCGGTAGCACTTTCTAGAATTCAGAAGACATTCCCCAGCATGCCTTTTGCCACATTTATCACAAACTGGAAACTTATATTTCTTACCATCAAACATCTTTGAAGAATTCTTCCTTTTCTCCTGCCACCTTGGTCTCTTCTTCTGATGGTTGTTATAGAACACTTGATCATCGGAAAACTCCATTTCCACCTTCTCAGCACATCAAACAAGCTTTTCATAACTTTTAAACTCACGAGAAGCTAATTACCTTCGATATTTTGGCTTTAATCCTGAGTAAAAATGATTTATTTTACTATCAAGGTCTCGGATAAAATTTGGAGCGTACCTTGCCAATCGAGTGAACCTTTGTTCATAGGTAGCCATTGAGTCTTCCTCTTGCCTCAATTCCAAGAATTGTTTTTCCATACTATGTTGAACAGCCTTAGGAAAATACTTTTCAAAAAAACATACCTTTGAATTCATCCCAGTCGAGAGCATCAACCTCATCAGTGTCCCAGACATTTTTAACCATCGACCACCAGTGATCTGCTTCAGCCTCCAAACGGTAAATAGAAAGGCTAACCTTTTTATTGTCTGAACACCCCATGACATCGAAAATCTTCTCCAGTGCATTAATCCACCCTTCAGCTAGCACAGGGTCATATGATCCTATGAATTATGGGGGATGTTGCCTCATGAAATGTTCCACAACTGACATGTTCCTCTACGGTTGATCTTGGATGATCATGTGCATGGATACCTCTGCCATTTATCGCTTGATTCAAATGTGCCACTACTGCAACAAACTGTTCAGTTCCAATTCCGACCATCTCAGGATGCTAATTCGGAAGGTTACATGCCTTCCTAGCACGGCTTCCTTGTTTCCTATGCGGAAAACCATTCTGAACAAACATGTCTTAGATGAAGCAACATGGTAATCTTCAAATACTATATCACTTCAATTTGACCATTAAAAAAATTATTTTTGGATAATAATTTAATAGAATTATAACTCCAAAAGTTATCTAAACCGACCTCTGATAGCAACTATAAGGCCCCAGCCTTAATCCTTACTTAATCTTGAGTTATTACAAGATTACACATCGGGGATCTTTTCGGGTTTAGAGTTTTAGAGAATTAGATCATAAAACTTTCATTACATTCCACATATAAATAAAGTGGTTACATAAAGATATTATTCTTCTTTCCCATCAATGGAAACATATTTAAAATAAAACATGGATTCTTTCTTGACACATCCTTGATACTATCATAATATCATGTACCTTTACCTTGACCTGTGAAAAACATTTCAAAAAACATGGGATGAGCATAAAAAGCTCAGTAAGGGATATAAAAATATGGAAAGGAAACATGGGTACATATATACATAAGAATGAAATCATAATTTACCCATAAACCATAAGCACTTTAACATACCTCATCAAATCATGAATAAATCATAGAAATCATAAGACATAAAGGTAACTTGAGGCATTCATAACATTCATACGTAGGGAGTAACCCTCTTGGTTACTTTTGGAATACCCATCACAGTATATTCCCTAAATCTCTTCAGAGAAACCTTAACATTTCACTCCTTCAAGTTACCAAATTCATTGGAGAGCTATGTCGGGCTCACCCACCCTTAGTTTATCACGGAACCACCCGTCTTCATAATCATTCCCAAGAACCTCAACATAATCTTATCACATAAAACATGCATAAAGGAAACATAATATTTCCACCTTTCAATCATAAGATATCAATACAACACATTGAAATAAAAACATTATGAAAACCATTTTCAATACCAAAATAAAAGAAAAGTAAAACATGGTATTTATTTTTCTTTTAAAAAGAGGAATTGCTTGTAGAGGAAGCCGAAACTCAAATAATGATCACGGCAGTGGAGAAGTTGTTGTCGCCACATACGTAAGACAAAAACATTCCCTTTTGTCATTTAGTAAACGCATCGTATAAAAAAAGATTCCATTTGGATAAACTTAAAAGTGAAAGGGGTTTATACACCGTATAAAAGAAGGTTTTGTATAAAACAAAATATGCCTCAATGAAAGGATATTGAGACGAAGTCCCATACCTCGGGTCTGGCCTGACTCGATCGTTCTTTAATGTGATGAATAATAAACATGAGTTAATTTATACTTTTTTAGAACCTTATTCAAGTTCATTATTCCTGTTATATCACTTATTACCATGTCATGAACACTATGTAATTATTTTAGTTAATAACGGTCGTTTTAACGATCATTGGTACTTGAGTCAAAATATGATCTTTATAATTACAAGTTGTTCATGTATCCATTATATATATAGTTATAATCATTATTTATATATCATATATATCATATATATCTAGTGTATATATGCATTTATAATATTACATAATCATTTAGAGGTATAAAATGAAATGCACCGTTCATGGAGACGGTAAACCGTACGTACACATGAACGCTACTTTCATTTCAATTTCGTATATTATAGAATGGAATCATAATGATATAAAGGTATATTATAATTCCAGTATAATATCATATATAATATCATAACTCCATCTTTTATACGTCCCATATATGGTATTAATGAATCAAATCACTTTGAGGGGGCGGTAGTCCGCACTTCCTTAAATGAAGATATCGCGTTTACCCATAATGGAAACCATAAAGGTAGGTCCAAAATGAAAAATACATAATCATAAGTAAAACATAAACATATCATATATCATATATAAATTTAGTGTCATCTTAATTTCCACCTTTGAAGGTGTTAAAAGAATGATGAACAATCATCATTTCGGGAGGCATAAATTCACCATCCACGGAAACAATATGTCCATTAAGCATTAGATGTAGGTGTGTTTAAGTGTTTCTCAAATCATTCTTATCAAAACATCCTAGTATATTGAATATAATGAAGTTGTTACAAAAGAAATGAATAAAAATATTTTAGGGGGTTGGAGAATCAAAATTAAACAAAAGGACTCAAGTGAAGACATTACCTTAAAATCGGGTAACTCCATTTGGTTTGAGCTCAAAGGCTTCCTTGGGAAGCCTTCATACCAAAGTGAGTATTCAAGGTGTAATAGAGGGATGTGGAGAGAAAAAATGGGAATGGTTTGGCCGAGCCAAAGTCTTTGGGAGTATGGGTATGGAGGTAGAGGTGGGGGCCTTTTATAAGAGGAGAGGAGGGGCACTATTGGAAAGTAAAGAAATGTTACTTTATTTGAAAATGATTTTCAGATTCAAAAGTTCCCACATTGATATAATTATAGGGTAAGGTGATTAGGGTTCTAAATCCACCCATATAATAGGTTTTGGACATGTGTAGGTCATAGATTTTACATTATCATTTCATTTTATTTAAATCCTTTATTAATGATGTAATCGCTGCATCATAATGATGTCATAAATACTTTAATGTATTTAAAGTCTAAAAATTATGAAAAAATACTATGATGTAGGAAATATATTTAGCTTTCAAATTAATATTAATAGTCTAAAATATAATCTATGTAGACAAAATTAAAAATGTTTTAATCAGGTGATACATTCTTGTTATATTTACTTTCTTTAAAAAAATAAAAAGATATTAAGTCACTTTCCACAAAAGTGATTCCATGGGGTCCCCAAGCTTGGAACAAGACATCCCATGGTTGGCCATGAGACATCCAGTAGAATTAGGAATCATTTTGGTGTCATTTTTATTATTATTATAATATTATTTTATTATCATTAACTACCCGATTACTCATTAATAAAGATAATTAAAGATAATTATCGTCGTTACAATTCATAATGTCCAAAAACAAAAGAATCTTGATTACATAATTTGGACCTTATGATTCAAAATATGTAATCAATTTTACCAAATTAAAAACACAGAAATTTCAATGATTGATTTAAAAGTAATTCTCGTTGTCAAAACAAATAGCGGGTTTTTTTGAAACAATATCTATGAAAAGATTGGCATTAGTTTATGCCCAATTCCAAAGTGAAATTAATCCTAATGACAACCATTGGATTAAATGGTAAAAATATATTCTAATTTATCTTTAAAACCAAATCAAAAGGTAATCTAATAATATAAATAAATTAGATAAAAAAGAAGTTTTGATGTAAAATGCAGTATTTTTCACTATTCATTAAAAAATGAACATTGTCAGAAAAATACCAAAAATTCACACAAAGTAAATTTTGATGTCCCAATCATAAATAATAAGTTTATTTTGACAACCATAGCTTATAAAATTGTCAAAATATATATTTAGAAATGGTTTGCCATCAAAAGGTAGTAAAACAATCTTTTAAAAAATATTAGTGTATTCCATGCTTAAGATTGGATTTATTTTTATTTTAAGCCTCTAAAACACTATCTAATTCATTAATATAGATAGATAAAAATATCTATTATTCATTAATTACTTGGGATGTTACAATAAGGGTTTAGTATAGGTATTGGGATGCCCTATGAAAATTTAATAAGCAAATGAATGTTATTTTAATGATAAATTCTTAAGCCAAACAATATGATCCTTAATGTTAAAAACCCTAGGGGGGGGGGTTGTTTTATTCATTAATCCAACTAATATAATGGAGATAAGTTTTTATTTCAGGATTTTCATTATTTGTATTCTTTTTTGAAATGTGGTTTTTGCTTCCAAAACGTGGAATATTATTAAGTCAACAATCTACCTTATGAATTTTCCATTCATTTATGTTTTCACAATCAAAAACACTTTTTAATAAAATATTATTTTCTTTCAATAAAGAATTTTATTTTCTTAATACTTTATATTATATTATATGGTATTCCTAATGTTCCTTATCTAATATTAAGCATATTTTGTAAAGTAGATTTATATTAAGAATAGGTGATTTCTTATCCAATCAAAAAAATAATCTAGTTCCTTTGAAACTGAGTCTCACTATTTTTAGACTCCAATTCCTTTTAATTTTTGAATCCATTTCATCTGAATTTTTACTCTGAATTCTATGAAATGTTTGTTCCGAATTCAGAGAAATTATGACTCAGAATTCCCAAAAATTCTAACTCCATATTCTCATAAATTCTAACTCAAAATTCCCATAAATTTTGACTCGAAATTATCATAAATTATATCTCCAAATTCTCTTTAATTCATACACCATTTACTCTGAATTATGAAATCTATGTCGTACCAAAATTAGACTCCCTTTCTATATAAAATTAGACTCTATTTATATACAAAACTAGACATCGAATTTTTATTTTTTCACACTCAATTTTTATATATATTTATACTTTGTTTAACAATATTTTTAGAATCCAATTATTCATACTTTTTAAAGTAACTTTTCTTTATTTTGATATTGTTCCATCATTATCGGCTCTTAGTTTACATAAGATTCTTAATATAAGATTTTTTGTATACATGTCATAATTCTTCATATAGGATTATGTTACAAAGAAATGATTTCATAAAATTTGTTTCTAACTAACTATAGGCTGAGTGGAAGGTTTACAGTTCCCTCTAAAATTCATGTAAAAATATACATGTTGAAGGAGGAGATTTCCATTTGGATTTTTTATATAAATACTCAAACCATTTGAAAAATTCATAACCAAATTGAGAAATTTTGGATGTAATAATTTTTAGAGAGTGAATATCAGGATTTGTGCAATCAAAGAACAAATTGTTCTACCATGAACAACTTGTTCAATCTATCTAGTGTGACTCTGATTGGCTGTTCAATCGAGGGTTTAGGGGACAGGAAGACAAAGGTGCTGATGACCTTAATGTTAAAGGGATTTCAAGGATAACTGGATAGACTCCAATAATATTATCGATGGCTTACCCTGGTGTGGGTAAGAATGAAAATCTTGAATATATAAACCAATGGTCCTTTATCAGTGGTTGTCATATACCCTTCTCACTGTGTTAAAATATTTCTTTTACTTGTCCACTTTTGTTACATGTTTTAACTGTACTACATTTAATTAAATAAAGAATTTATAACTTTATTATACATTCTTATTCTTGCATACTAGGATATATACATTATAATATATGCTTCAATATAGAATCATTTATTTGGATAATTTTTTTTTTGTTTTTTGTAAGATAAAATTGTTCAAGTTTATGTTATTTATAATGGAACTAGAGACCATTCAATTATCCCTTTTTTTAAGATCAATTGATGGTTTGTGAATCCACCTTGATTGACTTTGTTGAAGATAGATTGTCATACATTTAAAAACAAATGTATTTAAACCCACAATTAGCCCCCCTATTGTAATTAAGAATCTAAATATATATTATTATCCTACACAAATGTTATTTTTGAAATCATTAATATCCAAAATGAATTTGGAATTTTTTAGAAGTTGATTTTGAAAATGAAAATTATATTTTCATATAGAATTTTTTAACATTATTTTTATAATAAACCAATTAATTAATGACAAAAACACAACATTCCATATCAAATTGGTATATTCGATAGTAATACCATTATTGTTTTTTCTTATAAATTCATTATTAACTTTTTTCCAATTAATGTTTTGAAATTCATTTTTAGGAATAATTTTCTATATTCCTTATCTTTCTTTTGTATAATTAACATTGTAGTGGACATTTTTTTAAAGAACCATATGATTTATCATTATTATGTTTGTTGCATAAAATACATGGCATTTTTAAACATAATGTCCTACATTTAATGATATTTATTTATTTATAGAGTTATTGATCAATATATATTCATTATCCAATATGGATATTCGATAGTAAGACACATTGTTTATAAATTGATTTTATTATTAAATATATAATCAATGATTTCAAATTTCATTAATGGGTCAGGGCAAGTATTATATATACCCTCAATGCATCGGTATTTCTTATTAGACAAATCAATAATATACAAATAAATTTGTTTTTACTTGTAGTGTTATATAGTAATGTGAATGGAATTGATTGTAGAGGTATATTGATGTCTAATATGATGACATAAAATAACTAATAATTTCCATCATTAAGAATATTTTAATTATTTTCCATGATAATTTCCCAATGATATAGTTTTTGAATGCATTACAATATCAGTTTATTGATTTAATTAAATGTGTTTTTAGTTATTTCATTTTAGATATTGGTTATTACTTATATTATCATGATATTTATGTTATGTAAATAGAACGTGTGTTCAATTATTTACCATTCCATGTTTATTATAATTATTTTTTCATGATATGTTATATTGTACTTAAAAAATATTGAGAATTTGATATCGCTATTATTTTTTTTTTCACATGAATCAATTAACTGTACTGTGTTTGATTGGAATTGATATTTTAGTGGGAATAATGTTATTCATGAAAAAATGGGTTGTAATTTCCATGTTAAAATATATTATGGGAATAATATATTAATCAAGTTTACAATGTCAAATAAAATATTTAGTCATTTGGAAGGGGATTTATTATATCTCATTCTTGTTTAGTAATTTGGGCACTAGATATAGGATACTAGGGTTGGGGTAACTACTACCTTAATGACACACTCAGTCATATAAATCCATTCTATAATATAACATCCAATTGAGTCTTACACACTTTATTTCTAACGATTCAATATGGTAGGAGGAAAAATATCTACCAACTTTTTATCAGGTACATAATCAATATAGAAAAACACATCCCTTATAGGTTGATGACCAATTAAATATAAGTGAAACTTATTAAGAAGATCAATGATTACTGTAGTGAGTTTTTCACTCAATTTAATCACAATCCATGCTAAATGAAGACACTAATATCACCCTTGATGAATCTAAAATAGATATTCAATATTTTTTCGACCTTTGGTTCCATTGTACCTAAAAGACACAATACACCCTATAAGGAAATGTAATGGTGTCCCAACAAAGGGAACTAATGAAAACCTAACATGTGGAAGGGAAAAACAACATTTTATTTCCATGTATAGTATACACGTTATCATATGTAGTATCCAAATGAGGATTACACAAAAAATAAGGTATTTACCTTTTGTTAATTGGAGAAAAAATAAATTTTATTTATAATTTAGATTTTTTTTTTTAAAAAAAGTAGTTAAAAATGATTAATTAAAAAAAATTATTGAAAGCTCATGAATATAATGATTTTTTTTTATATGAGTGATATTCTATCATAACATCATGTTGTTACTAATTCTACTTCTACTAGATGGTGAGAGAGATATTCCTCAATTTATTCTTCACTCCACCAAGGAGAAATGTTGATGCTTAGGGAATTGATAATCACATATCAATCTCCATGCTATCCTTCTAATGGGAATTTCCTTGAAAATAATTATGGAGATTACCAAACACATACCAAAAAACCATGCTACTGTCTTCAAAAAACATATATGAAGTTTTTTAAGGGAGATATGCATCATCAAAGGCGGAAATTTACTGAAAAATATTATAACCCTTGAATAGAATAATTCATATTTAATAACTGAATAAAAAATCATAACTTTATATAAGAACCAAAGGTAATGTTTTATTCCATTAAATTTAGATACGCATACATAGAAGTTGTTCAATTCTCCCCCTTTTATTATCATTCATAGAAAACACCCCTTGATGTATGGAGAAGATATACTGATTAATGAGAGGGAGGAATCACATATTGATGATAAGTAAAGTAATGTAATGTATCTAAATAATGTTGATGTAGTCCATCATCCTCTATTTCTCATATATGTTTGACCCCACATATTACCCCTTATTGTTTATTTATAGTAAAAAAAGATCCTACTAATCCTCATAAATTGATAAAAAGTCATCCAAGGGTAGTCTTGAGATAGTTAAAATGGGAATCCCCATTAAATGTATAGAATTTAGTCGTTTTCAGTTTTTTATTCATTTTCTCATCATGTAAGTGTAATATTATGTGTAATGTGTGGGAATAGACCCCTATTTACCCAAATACTTCCCCTTAAGAATAGGTAACTGATTATTTTTTTAGAGACTCATGTTATTTACTGTATAATATTCTAATGGAATTAGTTTTTTTTTGTTTGGTGGACAGTATTTTTTGTAGACTGACCACCAGATTGAAATTACTAGAGTTTCAGCACATTAATTTGTTTTTTGACTTATTTTATATGTTGATAGGTTTTTGGGTAGTTCTTTTATTTTTGGGATCACTGATCCCTAAAATATCTATATTTGGGGGGAAACAAAGTGCACATGATTTTTCGGAATCAATGAGGCCCACCAACATAAACCATACACCTACTGTAGTTGAGAACAAGTGAATCGCAAAAGATACATTTGGTTTCCCCATATGTGCACCTATATTATATGATTTGGGAAATTTGGGTTGTGTGTGAACTGTTCATCATACAATTAGTGTACGCTTTCTCAAATTGTTCTGGACAATAATGAAGGGTGTGATTCTTAAAAATTAGTAATCATATTGTTGGTGTATGATATTTAAAAACAATGTGTCCCATCTGTTTAATGAAATTTTATTCTTTCCACTTTCCCTAAATAACAACTTCAACTTCATTCTTTCAACCATTTCTTAGAGATTCTATTGATTAATGTCAAACAAGCTCCCTCCTTAGTGTTCTTGATTTCTTCTTCATCCATCAAATCTCCCATTTTCATAAGTATTGAAAATATTGAGGTTAGATCGAAACTCATCATGATTATATATCTTCTTTTTTACACACTCATTGTTGTATTTATTTGTGACATTTGTTTCTTATTTTCAGGGTGTTAGATGGTTTCTTCAGTTTATATCATACCAGAACAAATCAAAAAATGATATCGAATGTGTTGGTTATCCTAGTAATAAGGTACGAGGTTAATCATCTTTCACAATGTACAGTTCCATTTCATGTGGTGAGTCATTTTCCATGTGCCAAACACATTTTTAAAAACATCCTAATTTTAAATAATATAAATTGAACCTATTATCTTGTCTGCAATGACCCTTGTACATTGAGAATCAACACATTGGATGATAACCAAGAATTTAGCTACTCTGAATGGTTTGTTTCCAAAATTAAAGCCTAAATCCCTTAAATTTAAATTTCATAAACACCACTAATGGTGAGTTTCTCTATTAATAAGAGCCTTGAATTAATGAATTGAATTAGTATTGAATATTGGACATGAGTTAAGCCCTATAGATAAATTCAATGTCACATGTCATGGTTAACCTCTAGAATTAAAACTATTTATATAATAATGGATGATCGACTCTAGTGGAATTCCTTATAAATTATGAATATATCATAGGAAAGTTGTTAAATGTTAATGTTTTGTGATTTACGAAATTATTATGCCATTCACTATATGATTTTACTTTGCGCTGATCACCTTTTATATTTATTCCCTTAAACTTATGAAATTTGATGAAATTATATTATTTGAACTAAATTAAATAAATTGATGAACAATGATGTCATTTTTTATAATAATAGATCATGACGAGTTATGGTGTAATAAATTGTATAAGGATATATATATATATATTTCGTGTAACCTAGAAATTTCATATGCGCTTAATGACTTACATTTGTTGTCTTATGTAATTGTTCTGGATTGAATTAAATGTTTGGCTAGCATGATTATATTGTTAAATATACCATTCATTATTGATTTGTAATATTAATTTCCTGTGTTCTAGGAGAGAATATGTGTCCCAAGATAAAGATTCATGGATAGACTCTCCATACCAAGATTGGTACTACATGATGCAATGGAAGTGTTCCTTTGGCTTGATGATGGGATATTTGGTTGGTGTATTCATACTCAAGATTGACACGTGTTCTATAGCAGAAAAAGAATTGATGGTTTATTTATCTTCAGGGATACACCATCCTCAGATGACACACAATCCCCTATGTGATATATTTTGTACAGACTCATAGTTTAACACAAAATCTGAGATATGAGGGACACTTTTACGGGTATCCTTGGATATACTAAGTGGAATATGTTACTAATAGAGACCGTGTAGGGTCCCATGAGATATCATTATGGATCACCTTTGATGGTCTCATTATTATATTGATGGATTTCAAGGATTCTTATATTTCTTACTTGACGTTCCTCATTGTTATTAGAAATATTATTTTTACTATTGTGATTTTAAAGTTGTTTCTATATTACTGGATGATGTCCAAGGTTTGTGACCACCAACATAAATCACAAGCACATGGTCATCCTAATGTTTTTTAATAACATATATACTAAATTATTTATACAATATTCATTCAAGAGGTTCTTTCAGTCATACTTTTGGGATAGGCCAAAGAATTTCGAATTTATGGGGTATCGATTTAGGTACTTGTACAATAGTGTTATTTATTTTTTTTATCATGTTTCTTTCTGTAATATTTGAACACATTTCTTTCTTAGCGTATGTAAAATATTTAATCATAAAACATTTTTGGTGGCCTATAGATATTATATCTCGCACCCTACTCTTGTTGTCATTGAATTGGGGAACCCGACAAGAGATTAATGATTTTAGGTCCCTATATTTATTTCTCATGATGTGTTATGTACATGGATTTCGGGAGCTCAAGAATGATCTATTACTCAGGGTTATCAAAGATTATCCTTTAGTGTCATTTAATTTACTAGTAATCACAAGAATATATTAGAATAAAAATTATTACACAAAATATAAGAGGTACAATGATATTACCCCTACAAACAAAAATAAATTGAAAGTTATAGCAGAAAATCCATCATCATACGGAACCTGTACATTATAATATAGAACATGTAGAAATTTCCAATAGATATATGAAGTATATTGGAGAACTATTTAGATGATCATTAAAATATACTTCTTAATCATAGGAAAACAACAAGAATGAAAATTTTATAGTATTTCTCCAACTCTTCCAACAACGATCTCCTGAGCATAACTGAATTTTGGAGCCTATAGATCTATGAAATACATACTCCCCAAAATAACATTTAACTATTATCTAGGATTATAATATTGAACATCTAATATAATTTCCAATTATACAGACCATTTTCAACTTGGGAACAACCAATTTTTTGAGCATGAGGTAATGATGCATCACTCCATTATTTTGATGTACCAGATAAAATTGAAAACTAAACATGGTTCACATAACTCAAATCCTTAGTAGGATCATCACAAAATCATGTTAAAGTACAATATAAAATGATATAATGAAACAACAGATCAAAAATATTCTTCAAAACTTATAGAAAAGATGAAACAATAATCACAAACATCACTCATTCCAACAAAACCATTAGTGGAAAAAAATGCACGTTATTATAAAATAATTATTTAAATGAACAATCAATGGAATAAAATTATGCACAAGATATATAAACTATAAATAGTTGTAATATAAGGTCATGACAATATAATACATTCAAAGACATCAGTTCAATCTATATAAATTTAAAATACATTGATGCCAGTGTCTGGAATCTCTGAATATCAATTGATTTTATCTTCTTACTCAAACACAGAAATTGAATATAATTTAAGAATAAAAACATAATTCCAAAAAAAGATTGAGAAATAAAAAATCATTAATAAAATGATTAATAAAAACCATTAAAGATGGTCTGACCATACCTCAAATCACATAGAATGTAGGAATTCATGAATTAAAAGAAATAAAAGCAATGTCAATTTATTTGGATATATCAGTATATATTTTAAGGATTTCTTTTAAATAGATCTACTATAATATAATGAATTCAATATACGAATTGGATAATAAAATATGAATTGGCATCAACATATTTGTATTTTCATAAATAAAAAACATCTTAATTTTGATCCAAGATATTAGTTCCTCCCTTATTTCCTTTGTGATCCTAAACGCATATTTCAATGTTGGATAAACATCTTCATCAATGATGAATCCTTTTAGAAAAAAATTATAATGGTTGTGTAGAAAGTTTCTGGGTCATTCACCTATGGATTGGGAACACTTTTTTTAAGGCCTAGTAGAATCAATGGATCTATTGAAATTTTACCTTTCTTTTTTAGAATTTATCTGATGTTTCAGATTCTTTCTAGAATTTAGGGTTATTATAAAATATGATCATGTCATTGGCTTTTTGCATTTTCCCAAAATCAATTTTAACTAATCCTCATCAAACTAACATGATTGATCATCAGAATCATTTATAAACTCATTACAATACAATTAGAATATTGTTTCCTAATATTGGAATGTTTTATGAGATTCATTATGTTTATCTTGATCATCCACATGTGTGGGAGGGTTAGTGGTGACACCCATGACTATTAGAGTAGAATCATTAAAACCCGATATATCATTAGCCTCAAATGAATGTCATAAAAACTGATCATGATTTTCATTATTAAAAACTAACTCTATATCATCATCAGGATTTTGAAAGGATTATCTTTTCCCTCTAGTAGGATCCTGAACACTAGAGGGTCTAACATGAACTGTACAATTATCGCTATCACATTCTAGGACTACTTTTTGTTTTCAATTTACAACCCATGTGAGCTTATGATCTAGAGGTTTGGTTTCATTATGGGAACATTTCTTCATAGAATGTCCAACATTAATGAATAAACTACAATAAAGGGGTAGTTTTTTATAAACCACATCAAAATTTAAAAAAATTATTACTAATATAAATCCAAATTTTGAATTAAATATCATTAGAAACATCACAATCATCATACAATTGTCTAACATAGTGTCTTGAGATATTCCTTGTAAAAAAATAAAGCATTAATATATCTACAGTACAGCTAGAAATCGAAAATAGTGTAGTCTTTTTGGACAAGTAAAGTGATAGACTAGGGAAAAATATCTATACCGAAACAACTAGATGATTAGTGTAAGGATCAAAATCAATGGTCTCTTTTATAAAATTTGTAGATGAACCCCCAAAAAAATCATGATAATCTCAGAAAAATCAGATAAAATCATTTTCCAAATAGGTGTGAAATAATAAACTTGAGGAGAGAAATAATCTAATGGGATACCCTAAAAATAAAATTTCTTCAAGATAATATCTTATTAACATCAATAATATTCTATGTATAGTAATTTTCTAAATAATAACAGACCATAAACTGAATGTAAATAACATTTACATCATTTGTTTAGAATGAAATATTTGGATGTCCTTTGTGGAAAAATGTCTTTGATCAATGTGTGGATCATAATCTGCAATAATAAATTTTAGGGTATAGTCTCCACACTCTAAAATCACTTAATCCTCAATAATTTTTAGTATCCTTTAGAATACATGGATGTTCAGGTGAGGTCATGTGTTTGTCAGTCAACCTTCTTATCTAGGGGTCACATGGTTCAGAACATTACAAATTGGTATAAATGCTTATTCATATATTTTAATATTATTTTGGGATGGTAGAAAAATGATTTGTAATTTGTCTAATCATGGTAAATAGCTATTCATGGGAGTGATCAACCCACAATGATGAAATTCCATGCGTCCAGGGCCAGGATTTCTATTCATGTCATTTTCTATTATAGTTTATTATAATTTCATCTCGAGTGATTGAAGTAATTTTTACTGCTTAAAGATTTAAGAGATTTATATAATTGGTCATTTTCCCGACATGGCAAGGATGTGGAATTACATGCTTCATGACAAGCACTTTGTACATGACATGACATTACTATTTCATTCCATATAGAATTTAATTTCTAGGATGGTTGGTCTTTTTGATGTGCCTTGTGAGTTATTTTCTAACATTTTATATGCCATGGTAGGTATTTTGGTATCATTATTACACTTTAACTAGGTAGTTATTTAAATTATTTTCTGTGTGTAATATGTTTCCGTATTTAATTAATTTTATTTCTTTTATTTTTATACGAAGCAACCATGACTATAGTGTTATGATTTTGAGGTTGTTTGTAAATTTCATACATAGGTAGTAGCTAGACATGTTAAATTATTATTCCTTGTGATTCATTTATTAATTAATATAAGTGACTAATTAATGATATTATTTTAATTAATCGTGCTTTTATTCTTGTTTAGTTTTGGCTTAGAACATGTTGATAGGGATTTAATGAGAGGCATTTTTCAATTTTAAGGTGTATGTGGTCTTTATAAATTGGAAAATGGTATCCCATGTAATCGAACCTATATTGATTCACTTTATATATGTAGGGGAATTTTCATAAATGTTAGGTATGTTCAATATTTATTTAATAAGGAATAAAATTTTTTGCAGACAGCAGATATTCACCTCCAATATGTATGTTATATGTGCACATTCTAATTTTAGAGGTTATATCCAATAAAACCAAACCATATGTTATTGTAATTTTTCTTATAGACTAAGGCAAAACATAAAAGTCATTTCAATTTAAATGTTTTGGATTTCATTATTGAAAAATGTACCTATATTACTAGTTTATAATGACATGTATGGACATATTTTTTAATGTATAATGATCCCTTCCA
Source organism: Viscum album (assembly GCA_963277665.1). Lineage (NCBI taxonomy): Eukaryota > Viridiplantae > Streptophyta > Magnoliopsida > Santalales > Viscaceae > Viscum > Viscum album. The sequence goes on from OY728146.1 coordinate 556,146,052, forward strand.
AGGATTCCTCTTCTTTTGGTATGCTTCAGTTATTAATTGTGTGGGGGAGTGCCTATGCGATGAGGTCAAGGACTTTTAACGTGTTCATAGTAGCCTATATGCTAATTCATGTATAAATAATGTGTTACCCTTTTTTCTAAAACATTTTAAAATAATAGATTATTTTTTACTCTTGTTTGAGAGATAATTAGTGTGAGGCCATATAAATATTTTAATAATGTTTATAAAGGGATTTTGGGATATAATTATTAAAATATAAGAATATTTCAATTAATGAAAACTTTTAATTGGATGTTTTACATAACATTACCATTTTTCCTTGATGTCAAATCCTCATGATTTTCCATTGCGAATGGTTTTACTTTTTCTTTCAAAATGAACCTCCTAATAATTAAATAGTTAAGTAATTTTTTGTATTAATTAATAAAAACTAACCCTAAATGAATTTCGGGGTTGAGACCTTGTGTAAAGGTAGTTTGGTGTTCTTTATGAATTCCATATAATGGGAGTATGAAAATTTATTGTATATATCTTCTTTTATTGTTCAAAACTATGTGATTGGTTCATTAACCTAATAAAAATTCCTTGTATTATCCCTTGGAAAGGTCAAAATTTCCTATTTGTATATGTGTATATCATTTTGTAGGTAGTTCCTTCAGATCTTCATGGCCTTACTAGTTTGTGTTGACCCTTTATTTTCATATAGAACTAATCGTGTGTCTATTCCCATATAAGAGTATATGTTTCGAAAATGACAGGGGTTTTCTTATAGTTGGTTTTGTGTCGATTGAAATTTTCTATATGCATTGGCACTATGTCATTCTTGGTTTGAACAAGCAGGCATGCATATGGTATTGTCTATATCTTAATTGTTCATGTGACACTTCTTCGTTCTCTCCATTTTTGGGTGATATAGGACATCACCTGTCTACTTGATAGCCTTGGTGTAGGATGAATTTAATACATTTTTTTCACTCTAATTAGATACTTAATTTCATTGGGTTTGTAAGCCATTGGATAGTATTATAAATGTATCATATTCTCACGTAATCTCATGGTAGTGTATATTAGAACATGTGGTGTATGTTGAGTTGTAAAATGTAGTAATGACCTATTTAATTTAAAAGTTGTCCATTTAATGTATATATATTTTTCATAAATATAGAGTAACCTCTAGGTAGGGGGACCAGGGAATTAATTAATCTAACTCATCAAATGTCTAGGGAATATTTTATTAAGAGGGTCATGGGTTTTGGTATTCTGGTTTACTAGTGTTGGCCATTATTCCCGATGATATGGTGTACGTGAACTTAGATTAGGGAGAATTCCATGTGTGCATATGATGTATATTGAACTAAAGAGATTTATGTGGATAGAATATCTCTTATATTCGGTTTAGGGAATTCTAAAATCACATTAGCCACAATTATAACCCATGTTTAGTGGTGAAAAAAGTGGATGTCATGTCGAGTAATTCCTCTCCTAGTAGATCTAATGTCTACAACACTCCTAAGGTGGGGTGCGACATGTTATATGTTTCGTGGTGTGTACTCCATGTAGAGGGAGTTCTAACTTGGAAATAGTTTTTTGATATTGATTGTATTTCTTCGAACAATTACCCTATATCTTATAATATTTTTTAACGTAAGTGCCTCCAATATTGTATTACAATTTTTTTGGGTTGTGTAGACAATATGTAGTGACACTATTGGTATGGGATATGCCTCGGTAGTTTTTTTATAAATTGTGGGATTCCCCAGGTGGCAAGGGAATCATGTTTGGTTGTGGAGATGTCATAGAGGAAGTAGATGAACTCTACTAAGGAAGTCGACGTGTGTTTTTTTGGTTGAATTTATCATTGCATTGTTGGTTATAAATGGTTTGAATTCTTAATTAGGACATCATAAATGTTTGGGAAAAATTTTATTGTGTTCATTTATGAAACCATTCGAATTCATATAGTGAACTCTCACCTCAAAGACGATCATGTCCCCTATCTTAATATCATATGTGTTCACTAAGAGATAGTTAGTTGTACCCAATCTATGTTTTAAAAGTTGTTGGTCTTGTTGGGTGGTATCAACTATAGTGTGCACTAGAAGCATCATTGTTGTTGTGGTATGGTTATTACTAGGTAATACCTAGATTCCCATGTAGTAATTCCAGAGTCTGAAATAAGGACACCAAATATTTCTACTTTTTCATGATTTCTCGGTAGATGCGTATTTGGTCTATGTCATGTTCATGGTATGTATAAATTCATCTTGGTATTGATGTATCTCTTGTATGAACCATTTAATGTTATACTTTTATGATCTACTTGGAATCATATTGATGATTTTGAACCAGGAATGAACCTCATTTGATCATAGAAGTGATTTTAAAGGGGGTAATAAAACAATTTATGGATCCGACATGAACCAATGTTCATGTTGAATCATGATGTTTTAAATGGACAATTTTTCTCAGAAACATCACTGCAAGATCGGTGTGGGATTTGTTGAGAACTCTCAAAGAAGTATTGAGTTGACTTTGTCTATAGGAACTGGTCTAGTTTTTAAAATTCACTAGTTATCTAAGCTGAGCATCTTGAGGTCATCCAAAAAAAGGCAAATTGACTGGTTATTTATCAATCTTTTTGAATGTGGACATTGAGGAACCTTTTAATGGAACATTAACTATTTTGGGAATGTTCGAGGAGTTTCAGCTAACAACATCTATGAATATTTGGCTCAAACAATCCACTGAGGTGGATTGGAGTTCAACAGATTGTAAATAATAGAATAATTCCCAGTGCATCATTGTAATGATAAGAGAATACTACGACCATTAGTTCTATCAGTGGAATACTGTGACTTGGTTTTGGAGATAAAAATTCTAGAACATGGTTGTAAAGGAGATGATTGTGTGATCATGTATTTAGTTGGATGTGCTCAAGTATGATTCAAATCATGGTTGCATCTTGGATGTGATTTTTGGCTCGATTTTTATTTCTTATGTCCCCAATGTTAAGGTAATGCTTAGAAATATGATGGAAATAAAGAAATGCAATGATGCCATTTTATCAAGATAACATGACTTGAGTATGTCCATTGGTGTTCTTTTCATTTCTTAAGGTTTCATATGCAGGAAAAGATCTATGATAGGTAGACTGTACCACCCCATGTTTTTTAGGACTAGATGAATTTCTATATGATTTTTTTCTGCATTTTGTGGATTGTATGTTACACCAAGCTTTAGAATGAAATTATGAGAGTCGAAACAATTAAATGAGTTTTTACTGAATTATATTACACTATAATATATTAATTGGATGGTTTGTTTATTTTTGGGAGAACTAGGCCTAGAAATATCAATGTTTTTGTGGAATAGATGGGGCACAAATATTTTCCATATTCATACATCCCACCAGCACAAACTGTGCTCCTGTTGCATGTGAGAAGAAGTGACTCACACATTTTTTACAATGTGTCCCACACAATGAACCTATTTTTAATTCTTAGCGTATTTTTGGTACTGTGTGTTCACTATTAATCACACGACTGGTGCACGGTTGGTCAAATAGTGGGGGATAACTGTGTAAGGTGTCATTCTTAAATAGAAAAAGAGACCCACAATTGGTGCATTGTCTAGACAAATTATACTTCCTAACCATTCATCCCCTATTCTGAATATAATTTATCTTTTCTCCATTAATGACCCAAATAACCTCTTCATCATATTTCATTATCCCATTTCAAGTAGGAGCCTCCTCCTTCATCATTCATGATTCTACTCCTCCACTTAGCTAGTGTTCTCGATATCTCCTTCATCCATTATCCAAATCTATCACTGTTAGAATAATTGTAAATATTTATTTTATGATATAAAATCCCATTATGTTCATTTCTCCTTGGTTCCTTAATCCATTACACTATTTTTTTGAGACATTTTTTTCTCTATTTAGAAGTTGTTGGGAGGTTTCCTTAATTTCTATCAAAGTAGACCAAATAAAACATGATATTAGACATCTATTCATCCTTGGAATTATGTTGGTTGTATCGCTTCTTTCTAGAAGTATCATTTCCATTCATGTGGTGTTCCATTCTAAAACACACTGTACTCTTACGTTGATGACTCCTTTTTGTTATGTAACTAATTATAAACCCCAAACCATAAATGGAATGACCCTTGTGATTGGAAAATCACCACAGTTAGTGATTTTTACGATTTAGATACTATGTAGAGTTAGGTTTTTCCCTTGAATCCTAAATATATTTATCATAAATTTCATTAACACCCTTATGGGGTTATTTTACCATTATAAAATTCATGAACTAATGAATTGGATTATTATTGAATATTTCTTATGAGTTAGGTCGTTTAGAAAAATTCTCATGTCATATTCCATTATTGAACTCTTGAAATGAAATAATTTGGATTAAATTGGTTGAGAGACTCTAGTGATCTTACATATACATTAATTTTATATATTACTCTAGTTTTTAAAAAATTAGGTGTTATGATTAAAGCCTTGATTATTAAATTATCCTTATAATTATGAATTTATTTTATCACCTTGCTTATGTCTAAACTTTCACCTATGTCTTGTGATGAAATTAAATTATTTAAATTGAATTAAAGGAATTATTGACAACACGATCATGTTTCCCAATAAAACCCCTCAATGTGGTGAACATTATTCAATTAGAAATTTCCATATTTGTGTCTCATGTGTCTTATTATTTGTTCTTATTCTTAATCAATTTTCCTTATTGACCTATTACATAGTATTGGGATCAATCATTTGTATTTACATGGTTGGGATATCTGGGAGGTTTATTCATACTCATGAGTGAAATCAATTATTTAAGGTGAATTCATGGACAATCTCATTGGAAATATGGATATTCCATTCATTATGTGGTACGTAGTCCCATATGTGATATACATGGCATGGACTCCGAGTTTACTATACCATGAGTGATATGAGGGAGGCTGTAATAGTTCACATTGGATGGACATAGTGGTAATTGTTATTAGGATGGATACTGTAGTGAACAATGGGATTACATTATGTATCGCCTTGACTAGGATCAAGATTCCATTTATAAATTTCAATGATTCCTTATATGGTTAACTTCTGGTTCCTTTTTATTATTACTAATTTTATTGATGGTGTGATTAAAAAGTTGTATCTAAATTCCTAGATGATATCTTAGGTGTGTGAGGAAAAAGTGAAAGATCAAGATTGGGGTCAACAAAATTTTTCTGGAAATATTTATTATATGAATTTTACATCGAATATTGATTTTAATATTTCTTTATGATATGAATTTGGGTTAGGATAGAGTAGGTAGAATCAGTATGTATCCATTTAGGTTCCTGGACCAATGTGTTAGTTATTTATTTTTCTATTTGTTTTTAATTATTATGGCACACTTTTATTTCTTTTTTCATGATGTTAATTGATCCACACACCATTGGTTTTGGCTAATTGAGATTTCATATCACAACATTCATGGGAAAATACTACATTGGGTTTTTCAAGTAGAAATGTAGGTTATCACATACCGGTAATTATTTCTTGTGTTGTGTTGTGTACTAGGGAGTTAGGGAGAACATGACTAAGCTAGTACATAAGAATATTTTATAGAAGGCTTTGGGATATTTTAATTTTATAATGTACTTATTTAGTTTTTTAATACAAAATAACATTAATAAATCATATATGTATTGGAATTGACCATATAATTGTCATTAGTAATTATGTTTATTCATCCACCACTCCCTATTTTATTTATTTCACCTTCCACTATTGTATATTGTTTACCTTCTGATAGTCAAATCCAATTAGAATGGTATAGTCTCCCCACTGTACCATCGTTATTCCCATTCTACTTATTGGCATCCTTTATCATATGTCGAAGATCACTACATGTCATATGGAAATTGATCCAGATTTTGTCTTAGTGGTCCGTTGGTCTATTTAATTACATTTATAGTATATTGTGTCAAATCATTTCGTGTCTTATTTCACTATTTTGATTTATATCTTGAATTCCATCTTGTTATATGTAATGAATGTCTTAAACGCTGTGTAATTAAATTGTATGTATCCTTTTAATTCTAAAAGTATTGTGTTCTTTATTTTTTGAGCTATTGGCTCTAGAATTGAAATTTATATGTATCAATTTCATCTTCAGTATACCTTCCCAATTCCAATTTTGCGTCATGCCTCTTCCTGTCATGATTCCTAGTGTTTTCAACTCACTATATTCATCTATTTATTTCATTTTTCGAAATAGTTGTTCTATCCTTTGATAAATGTGACGACCAAATATATTAACAATTGAATTAACATATTATAATTTTTCCTAATAGTATAATCACATTACGAAGAAAAATTAAATATAATGATATTAAATTATATGTGACCATTATTCATAATTTTTCCAATTCTATTATTTGAATTTCAAAAATCTGACATACACGGTTGCGATCAGTAAGATGTTTGGAGTCTGTTAAGACAAACATAATGTTTGGTTAATTGTAACTGACACTTATGAATAGTAAACTACACATATGAATAACTATATGACCCTTAGTATTAATAAATAGTCCAAAATAATAATAGTCTTACCCATGAATTATTAAATAAAATTTAGGCATCTTATGAGTGGCAATTTGGCCTTAGTAATAGTATTTATTCTTTGTAAGTCATGAAAAAATTATAATTAATTAAATAATTTATAATGATGTTTATTTTATTATAATTTGTTCATAAATTAACAATTCTATGTCTTCCTATTTTAATATTACTTTATAAGATATTATGTAATTTTTGAAAAAATTATAAAATCAGTTTTAATTTTTAAAATTGTATTTTCATGTAAATTATGAATTTAATTAAAAATTACATTATTCATATATAGAAAATAATTTTTGAAAAATAAAATTCATTTTTTTATTCTAAATTTCCAAAAATGGATACGGTGGAATTTTTGGATTTATATGAAATACTAGAAATTTTGTGAATAGTAAATTTCATTAATTTACAATATAATTACACTATAATTTAAATCCACTTATCCCAACAAGAAAAGTGATGTAAGAACCCAAATCACATACTACAGTTCTATATTTACTATTAATTTTCATGGAATCTTCACAATTTTTCATCTTGATGGAAATTAATATTCTAATGATTCAAATATTAAGAAAACCCCTCTCTATTCCACTATAAATATGTACATTCACGAACACATTTCGTCATTCCTCTCAAGATTAAATTATGGTATAATCTCCACAATAAAATACTCCATAGCCCCTCCCCTACGTCTAAGTGCTTCTGGTCTCAGCAAAAGACAAAGCCTAGGTTCCTTAAGGAAGATCTCAATAGAAGGATTCAAGAGGTAATTCCCCCTATCTCATTCATTTATTTTCCGTTCGATTTCATGATCTATTCTTAATATCTACCCCCTAGACACATCCACATGGTATGTTAACTCCAATATATCACATATAATGTAATTTTACAATTCTAATGGGGAAATATATCATCCAACCCCCTTCCCCTCTTGTTTTTATTTTAAAAAAGAAAACATTGTTTGTGAGGTTTTAATTTATCACCTTCAAGAATGTCATGTTTTCTTATTTCCATTACTACCATCAGATAAGGTCACGAAACAATTTTTATGGTATATACTAACTATATTATATTAATTATAACATATTCAATGTTTTATAAATAACATATGTACATATTATTAAATTATTAATCAAAACAAGTTCATTATGGACGAAAAACCGCCTAGATTAACCAAAACAATCATTAAATTCTTATCTAATGATTCAATAACATGGTATATATACAAAATACTTATAAAATAATTTCAAGTTCTATATCTTCATCAATAATAAATATTTAAAATTATGGTTGTTTATACATGTTTTAAATGAACTTCCATTCCGGAATACAAGTGAACAGTTCAAGAAAACTATAAAAATGAACATTCTCGAACAATGAATATAAAATATATAACTCATCCAAAAGATCATAAATGAACATAATATAAACTTTATGAATCCAATTAATTTATAAAATAATATTTATTTGTTAATTAATGAATATATTGTCATTATACTGGATAGTAAAGTGAATAATGCGTTCAGATTCAATGTAATGGGAAACTCTCGAACCAAACTTTTTGTCTTTGGGTTCTCCCCATTTCACTAAATGTTTGGTATCTGTTTACATTAAAAATAATGTATTCATAATTATATTACGTTTTCTGGGATATATATTTTCTTTAAATTATTTTATAAAAAACCCATTTTTTCCAAATTAACTATTCTTTCAAATAATCGAACACTTTTTATTTATGGAATATTGTTTCAATATTAACTCATGGTTAATAGACCTATGTCATGAATGATATTCCCGATTTATTTTGGGAAATTGTTTTATGAAAGTATTATGTATTATATGAAACCCATTTCTTTACATGGGTTATATTATGTTGAAGTTAACATATTTTTAAAAGGGGATGCATAATAAGGTAAATATTATGTTTTGGCTAATGCACTTAGAAATATATAGAGTATTATGAATGTTCGAATGTGACGGGGGTGCCCAGACTTATACAATGCTATAATTTATTATTTAATGTGATGCATTTCATGAGTAAAAGGGAAGTGATGTGTGAAAATTTGGCTATTTTTTCACAATTATGCATTGTAGTTGACCACTAAGACATGATGTTTCATTTTTTTTCATTACCACATTTCATGTCTTTTATTAATGCTTCCTATCATGTACATGATCCTCTGACTGTGTTGTAATTGTTCTCACCCATTGTTATATTATTCATATCTATCCTATTACATGGATTTTTTCTCACAACTTTTTGATGTACATCCATAGGTGATTTCATGTACTAATGAGATATCAATAGACAAAATAAATATAAAGAAGATGCAATTAAATTAATGTTTATGCTTGATGATGAAAATGTTTTGATTGGTCATAGTTTTCCCAAAACACTAAACATTTGAATACGAAATGTGTAATTTAATTGTATTTTTATATTTATATGATTGTAATAGTAATGTATGAAAAGGCAAGGTCACTATAGTTGGTATCAATGGAATGGTTTAGATAATTTGGGAATTAGGATTAGTGAACCTTAGAGATAACCACTACTATTAGATGAAGTAAAAAATTGCACATAAGATGCTTTATATAGGGATCCCATATTTTATGATTTTAGTAAAAATTGTGAAATTGAATTAGTTATTTATTCATGACATGCTGACTTATGTTGTGTTCTGTCCTTTTCTATATTACATAGTGGTGGGAAGTAGGAGGAACCAGGCCAACAACTCGTGTGAGGGCCTATGCAACGAATTCCAAAACGAAATCACCAATGTATTAGGAATTGGATTTCAAAACATAATGGGGATACTACCCAAAATATCATAGGATATGAAAAATAAACATCAAAATGGGGAACATCCTCTTTAACCTAAGATAGAGGAACTAGTTGTCGGGTGTTTTATGTCAAAATGACCACTGACGTTTAATAGGACTTCAAATCCACAAGTTACAAAATAGTTGGATAGAACCATGGAAGGGATATTTTTTGTTCTTCACAATTCTGAGATGGAGAATGGTACATTATACAATTATCATCTAGAGGGAGAGGCTTATCAATGGTGATATTTGATTAAGAACACCATGCAAAGAGACAAAATTGATGAGATGGAATGGGACAGCATTAAGATCATGTTCATCAATAAGTATTTCACTTGAACTATTGATAACAATATTGAGCAAGAACTTATAGAACTCAATAAAAATGAGTGATATTTTTTTATGACCTACAGAGTGAATTTCAAAAGGCATTCAAGGTACCCTTCAGGATTTTTGATCAATAATGATAGCAGAATTGATAAATTTTGTAGCGGGTTTAAAACACTCATTCCAAAGGATTATTGAATTCAAGACATTGGGAGTTATGAATAAGCAATATAGTGTTCCCTCAATGTGGATATGTACTTTTAAGTATGATCCAATTTCATTGATGATACGAAACTAAAGATGAAGTTTCAAGATAGAGGATCTAATGATAATGGTGGGAGGAAAACCGAACCACCCACATTCCAAAAATGTGGAATGTTGCATCATGGGAATATCTTCAAATGGATGGGAAAATTATTAATGTGAGTAAAACAAGGCTACCATGAGAAGGAGTGTTGAAAAGTCATGAAAATTAAATAGAATGTAGTGGATGAAAGGGTAGCACCACCCATAGTCCAATGCTTCAACTATAAAGAGCAGGGATACTATGCAAGACAGTTAAGTAAACCTTTATTCTTTGAGTGTAATCAGTGTTAGCCTCCACCAAACCCAATGGAACATGGGAACCCTTATTCCATCACTTCTGCAAAAGGGGAGAAAGATAATGATGTCGTAAAAGGTACACTTCCTATGAACTAAAAAATAGAAAAATTATTATTTTATTACTGTTGTACGCACTATTTTATATATTGAAAGATTGCATGAACTATAGAATTGAAGCCCCAAAACCTTGAAGTAGATATATTATTAAAAACACCATGTGGTGAAATCCTTTCATTCAATGTGTTTGACTCTTATCCTGATGAAATATGTTGGAATATTCATTCATAAAATCTCATAATACTTCCCATGGTGGAAATTTTTGCAATAATGGGAATGGATTGGATCTCATTATATTTAGCACATATCAATTATTAGGAAAATGAAATATTTTTTCATATTACAAACCCTACCATGAACCTCTACAAATAAAATGAAGATCATGGGTCTCTTTTGAAAAATTATTCAATGGTGTGGTTGTTGATTTCATATGATCAAGAATAGATCGTCTAAATGGTTCAGTCAAAGTAATGTTCCAACCTTCTTTAAATTCACATTGTGGGGGAATACAATTATGAATTTCCCGATGAGTTACCTAGACTTCCCCCAGATCGTGAGGTAGAGTTATCAATATAACTCATACCTGGAGCTAATCTAATCTAAATGTTCCCCTATCGGACAGATTAAATCAAATTAGAGGAGATAAATAAGTAGTTCCAATAGAATTTGGATAAAGGGTTCCTAAACCATAGTTCATCACCATGGGGTGTTCCCATGGTCTTTGTGATGAAGAAGTATGAAACAATGTGGTTGTGTATCAATTATCTAGAATATAGAAAAGATCACTAAAAGAACAAGCATACTCTTCCTAAGATTTTCAACTTGTTAGAACTATTAAGAGGAGCTCAGTAATTTTGAATTTTTCATCTTCATTCCAGATATTCTCAGGTAATAATGAAGAAGGATGATATTCACGAGACTGCATTCCATACAATGTATGGGCACTATGGGATTCTGGTGATTCCATTTAGACATTCCAATTCCACTTAAATATTTGTGGATTTGATGAATATAGTTTTTATAATTACATAAACTACGGAAGTTTTAATTGATGATGTTCTCATTTACTCCAAGAGGAAGGAGGAACATAAAGAACATCTAAGACTTTTGATTGAGAAATTGTGAAAGCTAATATTTAATTAATTGTTCAGAAAGTGTGACTTTTGGATGAATAAAGTCACATTAATGGGACATATGATCTCAAGAGAAGGAAATTCTATGGACCATTGAAAAACCAAGGTTACTAAGGAATGTACTAGGCCCTCTAGTGTCTTAAAAATCCATAGTTTTCTTTGATTGGATAGGTTATAACATCATTTTGTGAGAAATTTATCAGGATTACCAAGCCCTCTATCTTAGTTACCATGGAATGTAGTAATGTATGCATGGATGGAATAATGTGAGGAAATATTCATACAGATAAGGAAAAGGTCTATCACTACACCAGTACTCAAATTACCAAGAAGTTAAGAATGTTTTGTGATATATATTGATGTTTCAATTAAATGATTTGGTTGTGTACTCATAGAAAAATGATAATGGGATAGGATATGCCTCATGGAAATTGATGACTCATGACTAGAACTATCAAACACATGATCTAGTGATGGAATCAGTGATTATAACCGAGAAAATATGCCATCACTACCTTTATGGCAAGAATTGTGAAATAATCAATGACCACAATATTCTAAAGTATAAATTCACACAAAAGACACTCAACAAGCATCAAAGGTGATAGTTAGAGTTATTGAAGGACTATTATTTCAGTATTCACTATCCCCCTCCAAAGGGTAACTTGGTAGATGGTGCCCTTAGTAGAAAATAACATGTTACTCTATCCATGTTAAAGATTAAAAAAGACACTATCTTCTATGAGATGCAACAGATGGATTGGGAAATCATAATGATAAGGGGGATACCTCATAACTTTACCAGATGACTATATATCCATAAATCCATTAGATAATTATAGAGGCACAAAGGTATGATATATGGTTACAAAATAAGGTGAATGCAGTAATGAAAGGGAATCTGCGTGAGTTGTATATCGATGATGATAGTGTGATTTTGAATGGAAACAAGACTTTATGTGTTGTAAATACACAGGATATTGAATGATCTATTGGACAATGCACATAGATAAAAAAATTCTATCAATCATGGTAGCACCAATATATACCAAGATCTCCATGAACACTTCTGTTGGGATAAGATGAATAAAAAGATTTTGGAATACATATCAAGGTTCTTGGCATGCCATCATGTTAATAAAAAGCTACAAAAGTACAATTGGATGATGAAACCATTTCCTAAACCCATGTTGAAATGAGAGAATGTCACTATGGAATATTTCATGGGTCTCCCAAAGACGTCAAAGGTACATATTGTGATATGTGATGTGGTTTACTGACTCACCAAGACTACCCATTTGATCTCAATTTGAGAAGATCTCTATCTTGAATAACTTTTGAGACATATGTGAAGGAAGTGATGAGATGGCAAGGTGTTCCACTTTTGATTGTCTCTGATCATGATTCAAGGATCACATATTAATTCTAGAAAAGTGTTCAACAAGATTTGATTATTTAATTCAATTTTACCACGACCTATTACCCGCATACTTATGGCCAATCTAAAAGGTCTATTCAGACTATTGATGATATGCTATGAGTGTTCCATTAATAATTGAACGGTTTATGGGATATACATCTCCCAATAGTTGATTTCACATACAACAGTATATTCAATTAAAGTATTCATATGGCTCGATATGAGTCTTTGTATGGAAATCAATGTACACCACCAACATGTTGGGATGATGTTGGGTAATGAAATCAACATTAATCTGATCTTGTGAAATAGATTACATTAATGGTTCATGTCATCTAGAAGCATATAAATGTAGATCAGAGTCAGAAAAAGAGATATGCTGACAACCTTCAAAGGGGCATGGAGTTTGAGGTTGGAGATAATGTTTTTCTTAAAATATCATCATTTAAGATATTCATATAGTTTTAAAATAAGGGAAAACTATGCCCAATGTACATTGGCCCATCTGAGATCCTTGAATGCATTGGAGTTGTGTAATTTTGACATGAAATTCCACCAAATGTGTATCAGGTTCATGATTTGTTTCACATATCACTACTAAGGAAGTACATACCATATCCCTTAAATTTACTGAACATAGGGGTGGTACAACTGGAAGATCATATCTCTTTTGAGGTGCAGCCAATAAAGATTCTATGCATGAGTGATAAGATCCCATGAAGAAAGAAAATCCATATTGTTAAACATATGTGGATGAACTATAATATATAATAACCATCTTGGGAACCGAAGGAGTCAATGAAGGATAAGTACCCTAACCTATTTGTGTAAAACTAAATTTCAAGGGAGAAATTTCATGTGGGGGGAAGAATGTATCGAACCATTTTTTAATGAATGGAATTCCCTTCTTAAAATTATTCCTTATAGTATAATCACATTTATAATCACAATGAAATATAATGATACTAATTACTATTTGAGAATTAAACATAATTTTCCCACATCTATGTTTTGAATTTCGAAAATCAGGCATACACGGTAGCGATCTGTAATATGTTTAGAGTCTGAAAAGACAAACAGAATATTTGGGGAATCATAACATACCCTTATGAATAGTAATATGAGACTTATTATTAGTAAATTTTCCAATATAATAGTAAACATTCCCTTAAAATATTAAATATAATTTTTTCATTTAAGAATTGACAATTTTTTCATAGTAAAAATATTAGTAATTTTGTTAGTATTAAATAATTATTTATAATTAATTTACTATTATAAAAGAAAATTTATTTTCCTTAAATCTGTTCATAAAATTTTGGTTCTATGTATTCAGGTTTAAAGAAAAATTTATAAGACCATATGTAATTTCTGAATGCATTATAAAATCATTTATAATTTTAAAATCAATATTTTTAAAAAAAATATGACTTAAATAAAAAATTGAATTGAACATATTCAGATAATTATTTTTGGAAAATGGAATTTTTTATTTGATTCTACATGTTGAAAATGGATTGTTTGAATTTTTGGGATTTTTCAAGATACTTCAATTTTTGGTGATTAGTAAAATACAATAAGTTAAACTATTATTAAAATATAATATAAATCCATTATTACGGACAACACATGTGATGTAAAAACACAACTATAGGAATCACATGACCTCATTAATATTATTGGTCATGTAATCATCTCAATATTCTTTCATGGTGGAAACTAATAAACTAATTATTAATATATTTACAAAACATCTCTCTTGTCTACTATAAATACCACCCTTCACACCCTAATTTCCACACACCTCTCAAACATCATGCCGTGTCTAAATTCTGCACAAAATTTTTACCTATCCTCTCTCCCACCTCCATGATCTTATAGTCTCATCAATATACAATTCCTAGGTACAATATGAAGGATCTCAAGAGGGGTATTCAAGAGGTAATTCCCCATTTCTCATTCCATTATTTTCCACTCAATTTCATGTTCGTTTCTTAATATCTACCCACCTATCATCATCTACATGGTATGGTAACTCCTATATATCACATATACTATAATGTTATTTTACTAATGGGTAAACATATTATCCAACCCCCTTCCCTCTTCATTTTATTTTAAAAAAAAAATGTTCTTTGTGAGGTGTTAATTTATCTCTTTCAAGAACGACATGTTTTCTTTTTTCCTTTACCATCAGATGATCTGGACATTAAAAAAATATTGTGGTTGTATCCAATTATATTATATGTATTATATCCTATTTCATTTTATTTAATTATCTTATATACATATTACTAAGTGATTAAACAAAATAAGTTCGTTGTGGTCAAAAAACCGGCCGAATTAACCCAAACAATCACCGTTAAATTCTTATCTAATGATTCATTTTCATAGTATATTAAAAATTATTTCTAAGATCATTTAATGTCACATATAATAATAAGTAAAATATAATTACAATTAAGGATTTATATATACCTTTTAAATGAACATCCATTCATTAATACAAGTGAACCATTCACAAAAACTATAAAAACAATCATTTTTGAACAATACATTTAAGCTCTATAACTCATTCAAAAATACCACAAATGAACATAATAAAACCTCAATGAAACTTATTAATGTATAAAAGGTTTTTTATTTGTTAATTAATGAATATAATTTTATTATATAGGACATAATAGTGAAGAAACCATTCAGGTACAATGTAAAGAAAAATTATCGAACCCAACATTCTTTCTACGGGTTCTCCTTATTTAACTCCATGTTCGGTTTGGGTACTTATTAAAAAAATATTCATAATTATATTACCTTTTTTGGGATTCACATTTTATATAATTGATTTTATGAAAAACCAAATGTTTTCCAAAAGAACTGTTCTTTGAAAAATCACACCCTTTTTACTTCTTGAATATTGATTAACTATTCACTCAGGGTTAATGGTTATATATTAAGAATGATATACAATATTTATTTTTTCGAAAAAACATTTATGAAAGTATGATTTATTATGTGAAACACATTTCTCTCCATCGGTGATGTTATTCTCATGTTTTACACAATTTTTATGTGGCATTCATGATAATTTAAGTATTATGATGTGACAGGTGCATCTGGAATTATATAGCACAATATGAATGTTTGAATGTGATGAATGCGCCCAGAATTATACATACATCAAATTCACTAGGTAAATTGATGAGTACCATGAGTTTCATGACCCCTCCCACCAAATTTTCCCCTCCTAAGCTGGGAATGGAGAAAGGGAGATAATGACCCATAAGCCCCACCTCCAGTAAGCCCAGGGGTTGCGACTTGCACCAAGGGTATGAGTTTTTCACAAATATGAGAAGCATTTCCCTTTTTATTTTTAAAGATCGGGAAATAGGACAAGTCAACCACAAAAAAGGAAAAGAGCAAGTGTATAGAAATAAACCCAAACCAATCCCACATTCATGTTTAAACAATTTTATAACAAGGTGCAAGTACAAGAAAGCTCAAAGTACAATACCAAAAGAAAACAAGAGTACAACAACTGCCAAAACTCCAACTGTCCGACTAGTAGGGTCCCGCACGGCCCTGGTAGTCCTCCTAGAAACCTGAATGTTTAGTTAGGGTGAACATACAAGTATACTCAGTAGGGAAACCTAAATCTCTCATGCACAAGTGGGGAGACATCCTAATGTCCCATAAAAACAACAGAAAAACCTAGCAAGGAATTCTATCCACCCAACCTCACAAGCCACACTCACCAAAACAAAATCAACATAGGTAGTATTATATAAGAACAAGATTATTGGGTACCCCGCACCATTCCCAATTAGTTAGCTGATTTTCCTAACGGCAAACATCATGACACTACCACACTCTCCTCGCCCGCACACACCTGGGCCTCACAACCAAGTATCCCGACCGCACACACCTGGTCCTCACAACCACGTATCCCGCCTGCACACACATGGGCCTCATCCCGATGATTCATGGAAAAAATTAATCATGCCCGAAGAGTCATGGGCCAATCCACCCCAAATCGAAACCTACCCGAAGAGTCTTGGGTGTATGGTCTCCTCAAGCCATCACAGCCTAGGGAAGAAGGAGCAGGAAGGAGCTAGTAACTAAGGGGGAAAACACCCTCTCCAATGAAATGGGAGTGTTCGACATAAGTTCTCAACATGGGTGGGGTGTGATAAATCAGAAAGATACATATATATTTATATATATACCAAACACTCAGCCCAACCTATGGATTTTAAACAGAGAACTGAGCATGTACCTCGGCACTACTACTGCGATGTATGCATACAACAATCAACACCAACCCCATTTAGGTTTTCATGTTCAACAGAAATATGTTATCAGCTCCATAACTACTGGGAAACTATCCACAACTAACTACAACGATCATTCGTAAAATATTTCCCTGCCATACCCAAATCAAGTTAAGAAAACACATGCAGCACAACAAAACCCTTCTTAATAACCAACCATCCCATTAATTATTATTCTCATTCTATTTCCTTTCCCCACCATTCATTAACTCTTCAATTTCTTATTTACTATTCACAACCCTGTTTGTTCACATTCAAATCCATCCTTGTAGCCCCGCTACTAACTTCCATTAACACAACTGCACCGTACATAATAATCCCTTGAATACCAATTGTCGCAGCCCCGCTGCCCATCACCTAACATAGAATTCACACAAACCCACAACCAAGACAACCAAAACCCCTTTTCTCACGCGATCCCCAACAACCCACAAAAACACCCCCATCACATTCCACATATCTAAACCAACTCCCACATGTTCATTATTCCATTTTGTTTAACCGGGGTGATCACACAAGGGTTTTGGATTTTAAACATCCAACATTACTTGATTAACCAATTTCCACATTCCACAAAGTTCCCATCCACAAAACGGTCTTGAAATATAGGTCAAAAATTAATTGCATATGCAATGGCCCCCAATGACCGGGATTTTCAGTAGGCATAAGCCTATTCAATACACAACATTATATCATAGGATATAAGATAATGTAACTGCAATCAAAATTTCCCAACCCCAATATATAAGCCAGCTATTATCTTTATTCAACAGGTTCAAAAGTGTTTTATGTAAATAGGAAGACACCCAACCCACATGATTCACAATTTTGGGAGATGAAGGTAAAATCCCTACCTCAACATCTTTCGATCACAACGCTCCCCAGGATCAACATTAGAAGATGTCTGTTGGCATCCGTCAGTTTTGTCGGGTCCTAAAAAAACCTCATCAGGTTGAATTCGGAAAGGAAAGGCCGAAGGAATGAAAACAGATCCAATCATGGAAGTTCTTCCTTGTCTTTAAGATCCCATGGCCGCTTACGGATCATAAATCCGAGCTCGGACGAAGATGTTATCGAAGAAAGAGCCTTTGATTCTCTTGGTAAAACTCTGCTTAGAGGAAATGGGAGGAGAGGGGTGAGTTGAAAAGGAGGAGGGGACCCCTCCTTTTATAGGCGAGAAAAGAAAAAGTACACAGCATGTACATTATGCTACACAGTGTGTACTCGGCCATTTCACACGGTCATCACGCGGCTTCCAACACAGCCTTCAATGCGTAACGCGGTCGTTGACTGGTCAACAGACGGCTTGAAGGTAACACATACATGGGAAGGGACTACATGACGTGTTGTATTGGATATATGGTGTCTACCCATTTATTTCACATGAATCCAACACGGCACACAATCGTTGACTGGTCAACACACGGTAACGCATATGTGGGGAGAGACTACAAGACGTGTAGTATTTGTTACATGGTGTGTACCATTTTATTTCACACGGCTCCATCACGGAACACAGCCATTGACTGTTCAACACACGGTAACGCGTATGCGAGGAGAGACTACACGACGTGTAGTATTAGATACATGCCATGTACCAATTTATTTCACATGGAAGGGACACGACCTTCAACACGGGGTAGACCCAGCAAGGGGGTAAACAGCGTGTACTCAAACTAAACGGCGTGTAGTTTCAAAAATATGGAAAGTTTGGTAATAGTACATTTTACCCTACAGAACACTTCGTGGCCTTATTTTTGACAATGGAATGGGCCGGAGAGGTCCATGCCATTACATCAGGTACCTCTTAAAACATTATTGTCCCCACGAATTCAAAAACCAACCTAGAGGAACCCAATAGGATACCTCTAAGGGTTCTCATTATAACAGGAACCCAACCAACAACCCTAATCATAGGCATTAGAAATTCCCTCTTTTATGTTGAGATATTATCCGCTTTAGGAGGCACTGACTCACCTGAACGGGTTTAATGTCATCCACATTAATGTGTTCGTTTAAGGATTTGGCCTTCCCACTACCATATATTAGTAATTTCCAACTTCCACTACCCCCAACACCACACAAACAACACACTTCCCGAACACATGGTTTGGGGAAAAAACTCCTTCTCCAATGTCGAGATATTTTCCGCTTTAGGCGGCACTGACTCGTCCGCACGGGTTCAATCGCATCTGCATTAATGCATATCGATTATGGATCAGGTTTTTTCCCTTTCCTCACACATCCAGACATGTTACACATTTCCAGGGAACAAGGAAACAAAAGGTCTCATAACTGAAAAACCAAGCATTCCATACATCAAAGTTACAAAGTATAACATCAAAACAAAGCTCAGAAGAACAAGGAAAAACACAAGTCAAAACAACTCCGGGTACTGAGCGTGCATCAGGGTCTCCCACTCCCAAGTTCTCTCCTCGAGGCTTCCATGCCTCCACAACACATGAACCAAGGTAATGGTTCTTCCATATAGCTCCTTCTCTTTACGATCTTTGATTCTGACTGGTCATTCCTTGACGGTCGCATCATCTCCCATATCTAACTCTCCCCAGTCGATAACGTGTGAGTCATTGTGTAAGTACCGACGAAGTTGGGAGACATGGAAGACATTATGAACCTTCTCCAACTGAGGTGGTGGGGCCAGCTGATATTCCACCTCACCGACTCAACTCAGTACCTCAAAAGGTCTGATGAACCTAGTTGGGATCTTTCTCCCTTTCCCAAACCTTCTCTGACCCCATCGATGGGAAACCATTGAGAACACATGATCCCCCACCATGAACTCCAAGGGCCTCCACCAACGATGAGAATAAGACTTCTGTCGGTCATGAGCCGCTTTCATCCTCTCACGTACAAGCTGGACTTTCTATGTGGTTCTCTACACAACCTCTGGCCCAAGAGCACTTGTCTCACCAACCTCTGCCCAAAAAATGGGTGAATGACATGGTATTCCATAAAAAGCCTCAAATGGTTCCATGCCACTAGTAGAGTGGAAGATGTTGTTACATGAAAACTCTACTAAAGGAAATTTCGTACCCATGATCTTCTGAAATCCAGAACGCATGCTCGCAATATGTCCTCTAACGTCTCGATAGTCCGCTCTGTCTGTCCATCGGTCAGGGGGTGAAAAGTAGTGCTAAGGCGTAGCTGGGTGCCAAAAGTATATTGTAACACCCTCCAGACTCATGAGGTAAACTGAGTATCCTGGTCTGAGATGATAGTCTGCATTACTCCATGATAACGCACCACCTCGTCTATGTACCTCTGTGTTAAGGTACTCACTGAGACCAACTCCCTTATTGATAAGAAGTGAACTAATTTCGTCAGACAATCCACCACTACCCAGATAGCATCATAATCTCCATGAGATCTGTGTAGTCCTATGATGAAGTCTATCGATATGTCATCCCACTTCCACTCAGGGACATCTATGGGATGCAACAAACCACTAGGAACATGGTGTTCAACCTTCACTTTCTAAAAAACTAGGAATCTAGCCACAAACTCCGCCACTGACCGTTTCACCTTGGGCCACCAAAACTATTCCCTCAGGCCTCGATACATTTTTGAAACTCCTGGATGTACCACCAAGGATGATCTATGGAACTCATGGAGAACTCCCTCACACATCGCCTTCGAAACAAACAACCTTCAATTGAAAATCATCTGATGTCAGTTGTCCACTTACCATCCCTCTAGAGCATTTATCTGATTGACACGATCCTGCATTACTTCCGCCTAAGAGTCCCCCCACTAAGACTCTTCCACCTGCTGAAATAAGGAGAAATGCACCGTTATCTGAAACAAACAGCCTCTAACACCTTTTATCCTGTCATCCAAGTGCAAGGCATCCAAATCTCCCATCACCTTCTAAGCATCTGTGGATTCCCAAACCACTTTCTTATGTGACTTCCAACTCAGGGCATCAGCCACAACATTACCCTTACCTTCAGTGTAAGAGATCACAAAGTCATAGTCTTGGAGAAAATCGACCCATCTCTGCTGCCGTAGGTTCATGTCACGTTGAGAGAAGATATAATACAGGATCTTGTGATCTGAGAAGACCATAATGCGCTCCCCAAAGAGGTAATGCCTCCACAACTTCAAAGAGAACACTACTGCTTCAAGCTCCAGGTCATCGGTGGCATAGTTACGCTCGGGAGGGCGCAACTGCCTAGACCCATAACATATCACACCATTCTTCTTCATCAGCACACACCCTAGACCAAGGACAAAAGCATCACAAAAAACCTCATACAACAACCCTTCCTTTGGAAACCTGAGTACGGGAGCACTGAACAACTTCTCCTTCAAGTATTTGAAAGCCTTCTAGCACTGCTCGCTCCATAAAATACTTGGTTCTTCCTAATCAAGGCTTTCAATGGAGCATAAACTCGAGAGAAGTCTGAAACGAACCTCCGATACTAACTTATAACCACGGGAAACTAAGAACATCTACCACGCTCTTGGGTGCTTCCCAAGAAAACACTGCGTCCACCTTTGACAGGTCCACTAACACTCCATGCTGAGACACCACGTTCCCAATGAAGTGTACTTCTTGCATCAAGAACTTACACTTCGACAATTTCCCATAAAGCTGGTGGTGTCGAAGGACGTCCAAGACTTCCCTGAGATGCTCAACGAACTCCTCCTATGATCTTTAGTATATCAGAATGTCATCAATAAAAACAACGATTAAACAGTCCAAAAACTCTCGGAAGACAATGTTCATAAGTCCCAGGTACACAGCGGGTGCATTCGTAACTCCAAACGGTATCACTACAATCTCAAAGTGCCCATACATGCACCTGAAAGCTGTCTTCGGGATGTCACTATCCTTCACCCTCATCTGATGATATCCTAATTGTAGATCAATCTTAGAGAACCAACCTGCTCCCCTCAACTGGTCGAAGAGATAATCTATCCTTGGGAGGGGGTAAGGGTTCTTGACCGTTACCTGGTTCAACCTTCGGTAGTCTATGGATAGCCCGATACCACCATCTGCCTTCTTCACGAACAAAACTGGAGAACCCCATGGCGACACACTGGGT
Source organism: Viscum album (assembly GCA_963277665.1). Lineage (NCBI taxonomy): Eukaryota > Viridiplantae > Streptophyta > Magnoliopsida > Santalales > Viscaceae > Viscum > Viscum album. The sequence continues at coordinate 556,168,446 of OY728146.1, forward strand.
CGAACAAAACCCTTCTTCATTAGACCGTCAATCTGAATTTTCAACTCCCGAAAAACTGAATGTGCGATTCAATAAGGGGCCATCGAAATTGGAAAATCACCAGGCTGTAAGTCTATCCCGATCTGAAGATCACATCAGGGGGGTAGAGTCACAACCTCCTCAGGAAAAACATCTAGGAACTCCCCAACAACCTCTGGGACATCCATCATATCTGTATTAGCTGGAACCACTGATAACCCGCCTAAAAAATAAAGGAGAGGCTCCACACGCCAGCTTCCCACCTGATAGCTCCTCTCACCAACAAAAGCTACATGCTTCCCGTCCACGTCGGAGAACACGACTCTTCTCCGGAATCAGTCGATAACGACACTAATAGAAAAAAATCAGTCGATGCCTAGGATGACATCGTATGGCTTCATCTATAACAGAAGAAGGTCCCCACTAGATCGATGTGGTCCCAACGTCAACCCACATCCCCAAAAAACACAAGATACACTGGTCTAGCCTCCAACTGGAGTACTCAACACCAGTGGTATGGAATGTATCTCTATGTCTAGTCCCAGAGCGTGGGCTAGACCAGGTGCATCAAAGGAGTGTGATGCTTTTGAATCGAATAAAGCATAAACATGAGTGTTGAACAAACAAATTGTTCCTCGTACCACCTCTGGTCCTGCTGGAGCTACCAACTCTACTACATGAAAGTGTCCACGCCTAGCTCCTCTACCTCTCTGATATCATCCATCACCCCGACCATGCCCTGTTCAAGGTCCCTGAGGAGCACCCTGAGGTCGGCCTCCTCCCGCAAATTATTCCCTCGGAGGAGCATGGTCCTGCTACTGCTGGAAGGGCCTCACCGAAAACTAGTGCTACTAAGGTGGGCGTTGAACCTTCCCAACACCACCGTACTGAGCTCGGGTCGGGCACCATCTCTGAATGTGCCCGAAACCTCCAAAAGAGATACACTTCAGTCCTAGGATTGTGGAAAAGGGATGTGGACCTGAAGATCTGAACTCGAACTACGGGGGACTGCTCCCCACTAGCCGGAACCTGGAAGGTCCCATCGAAGGAGACCTGATGCTGACTGCCTTCTCCTTCGATGTACCTGGCTAAAACCCCTCACGTGGTGCACCTCCCAGTGAGTGCATCATCTCTACAACCTCTGACTTCTTCATTACTTCCACGTACGTCAGAAGGGTGAAGTGGGTGATAGCATAATGAATCGAAGGAAGAAGCACCTCCTCCAAACGTACCGTCCGAGACTCCTCATCTGAAAGTGGATCTGGAGCAATGCGCAGGAGATCCTTGAACTTGATCCCCAACTCTCGTACTAACATACTCCCCTACTGAAGGGAGGGAAACTCCTGCTGCATCTACACCTTGATCATGGAAGAAAGGAATTCCTCTTAGAATTCCTTCTCCAAGACAGCCCATGGATCCTATGCCTCTATCCTCTCTCTGAGGTAGAGCGTCCACCACTGTCGCACCGCACCTCTAAGCTGACTAAATCATAGGGGAACCCAATACTGCCTCAGAGCACAGATCAAGGTAAAAGCGATCCCCAGATCCTCATTTCACCCCTCCGTCTCCATATCCGATGTACTACCCTCGTACTTCTTGAGGTTCTGCCGCTGGAAAGAATAGAGAGTCTTTTGCCACGGGCTATCTTCCTTCTCTCGGTTAATCCTCAACTGATCGACCGCCTGGATCTACTGGGCCTCAGCCATCTAGGTCACCTGGGGACGACGTCCAGGTTCCATAGCTGTAAGGTAAACAAGGATCACCTAAGCCCACGTAGTAAAGAAAATTTCCCAAGGTTTTATTTTATCACATTATTTCAATTTCATTCTCAGAATGCCCAAATCAAGTAAAACACTATGATGATAATGCATGTACCTTCCCTAGGGTCTCTACCCTGCAATCAATGTGGTCTCACATGGTCGTTCGGTAGGCTTACAGTCCTTGCATCGAATCACGGGAGGCCCTAAAATCCCATGTCCTATATGGTCTTCTGTGGCATGTGTCACACACCAAGATTAACCAACATTCTTGCCATACCATCCCATGAAATCCTTACTGTTCCTAACTCCAGACTCCATCCTATCTCTCAACCATCACCTCTAATACCATTATGTCATGACCTCCTCCCACCAATGATGCCCCTCCTGATCTGGCAATGGATAAAGGGAGATAATGACCCTCGAGTCCCGCCTCTAGTAGGCCCCGGGGTGGTGACCAGCACCAAGGGTATGAGGTTTTCATAAATATGGGAGGCATTAACCTTTTTATTTTTAATGACTGGAAAATAGGACAAGTCATCCACCAAAAAGGAAAAGAGAAAGTGTTTAGAAATAAACCCAAACCAATCCCACATGCATGTTTAAACAATCTTATAACAAGGTGCATGTACAAGAATTATTAAAGTACAATACCAAAAGAAAACAAGAGTACAACATCTGCAACAACTCCAACAGTCTAACTAGTAGGGTCCCGCACAACCCTGGTAGTCCTCCTGGAAACCTGAAAGTAAACATAGTGTGAGAATACAAGTATACTCAGTAGAGAAACCTAATGATCTCGTGCACAAGTGGGGAGACATCCTAATGTCCCATGAGAACAGCAGAAGAAACCTAGCAAGGAATTCTATCCACCCAAATTCACCAGCCACACTCACCAAAACATAATCACAACAGGTAGTAGTATACAAGAACAATATTATTGAGTACCCTGCACCATTCCCCATTAGCTAGCTTCTATTCCTAATGGTGAACATCCTGACGCTGCCACACTTTCCCCGCCCACACACACCTGGGCCTCACAACCATGTATCCCACCTGCACACACCTGGGCCTCACAACCACGTATCCCACCCGCACACACATGGGCCTTATCCCAAAGATTCTTTGGAAAAATTAATCATTCCCGAAGAGTCATGGGCCAATCCACCCCAAATCGAAACCTACTCGAAGAGTCTTGGGTGTAAGGTCGCTTTAAGCCATCACAGCCTAGGGAAGAAGGAGCAGGAATGAGCTAGTAACTAAGGGGAAAAATACCCTCTCCCATGAAAAGGGAGTGTTCGGAACTAAGTGCTCAACTTGGGTGAGGTGCGATAAAATAGAAATATACAGATATATATATATATATACCAATCACTCAGCCCAACCTATTGCATCTAAAAAGAGAACTGAGCATGTGACTCAACACTGCTACTGCGAATTATGAATACAACAAACAACACCAACCCCATTTAGGTTTTCATGTTCAATAGAAACATGTTATTATTTCCTTAACTACTGGGAATCTATCCATAACTAACTACAACGATCATTCATAAAATATATCCATGCCATCCACGAATCAAGTTAAGAAAACAATTGCAGCACAACAAAACCCTTATTAATAACCAACCATCTCATTAATTATTATTTCTGTTCTATTTACATACCCCACCATTCATTAACTCTTCCATTTCTTATTTACTATTCACAACCCAGTTCGTTCTCATTCAAAACCATCCCTGTAGCCCCTCTTCTAACTGCCATAACCACAACTGCACCGTACATCATTATCCCTTGAATACCACTTATCATAGCCCCATTTCCCATATCTTAACCTAGCATTCACACCAAACCACAACCAAGACAACCAATACCCCGCTGCTCACCCGATCCTCAACAACCCACAAAAACACCCCCATCACATGCCACATACCTAAACCAACTCCCACATGTTCATTATTCCAATTTTTTAACCAGGGTGATCACACAGGGGTTTCAGATTTTAAATAGACAACATTATGTGATTAACCAATTTCCACATTCCACAAAGTTTCCTTCCAAAAAATGGTCTAGAAAGATATGGAATCATTTAATTGCACAAGCAAAGGCCCCCATTGACTTTTATTTTCAGTAGGCATAAGCCTATTCAATTAAAAACATAACATCAAAGGATATAAGATAATGTAACTGCAAACAAAATTTCCCAACCCCATTATATGAGCTAGTTATTATCTTTATTAAAGTGGATCAAAAGTGTTTTATGTAAAAAAGAAGACACCCACCCCGCATGATGAAAAATTTAGAGAGACTAAGGTAAAATCCCTACCTCAACATGTTTCGATCGCAACGCTCCCCCAGATCAACCTTAGAAGATGCCCGTTGGCATCCGTCAGTTCTGTCGGGTCACGAAAAAACCTCCTCAGGTGGATACCTGAAAGGAAAGTCCTAAGGAATGACAATTAATCCATGCTTTGATGTTCCACCTCATCGTTACGATCCTGTGGCCGTTGAAGGATCATAAATCAGAGCGCGAACGAAGATGTTATAGAAGAAAGAGCCTCCGAGTCTCTTGGGACAACTCTACTCAGAGGAAAGGGGAGGAGTGGGGTGAGTTGAAAAGGAGGAGGGGAACCCTCCTTTTATAGGTGAGAAAACAAAAATTACATGGCATGTACATTAAGCTACACGGCGTGTACTCGGCCATTTCACATGGTCATCACGTGACTTCCAACATAGCCTTCAATGCGGAACGCGGCCGTTGACTGGTCAACAGAAGGCCTGATGGTAACACATATGTGGGAAGGGACTACATGTCATGTAGTATTGGATACATGGTGTGTACCCATTTATTTCACACGGCTCCAACACGGCACACGGCGGTTGACTGGTGTAACATCCCCAAATGATAAAGGGTTAAATGACTAAATGATATGACTCATGTCAACAAGGTGCACCTTCCTTTTCGGGAGCCTGTCTGATTAGAACTCCACAGTTAAGCGTGCTTGGCCTGGAGTAGTGATCAGGATGGGTGACCTCCTGGGAAGTTTCTCAGGGTGTGTGTGAGTGAGGACAAAGCACACTGGAAAGGACATGTGTTGGCCTGTGGGGACTATCATTAGTCATATGACCCGTTCAGGCACGTGGGTGGACCCTAGGGTGGGCCCCACGTGTCTGCGGGGCAACCGAGGGTACCTGGTGGGCCAGGACCCGACGGCCATGTTAAGGCGGGGTGGCTTTGCTGTCACCGGGGCCCGGTTGTCACATTTGGTATCAGAGGCGGTACCCAGCCTTAAGTGCGCGGTGCACTGCCTGGGTTGAGATGTAGGGCCCACAACGAGGGCGTTGTGGTCTAAAGGGGGGGTGATTGTAACATCCCCAAATGATAAAGGGTTAAATGACTAAATGATATGACTCATGTCAACAAGGTGCACCTTCCTTTTCGGGAGCCTGTCTGATTAGAACTCCACAGTTAAGCGTGCTTGGCCTGGAGTAGTGATCAGGATGGGTGACCTCCTGGGAAGTTTCTCAGGGTGTGTGTGAGTGAGGACAAAGCACACTGGAAAGGACATGTGTTGGCCTGTGGGGACTATCATTAGTCATATGACCCGTTCAGGCACGTGGGTGGACCCTAGGGTGGGCCCCACGTGTCTGCGGGGCAACCGAGGGTACCTGGTGGGCCAGGACCCGACGGCCATGTTAAGGCGGGGTGGCTGTGCTGTCACCGGGGCCCGGTTGTCACAACTGGTCAACACACTATTACGCGTACGCGGGGAGAGACTACATGGCGTGTAGTATTGGATACACAGCGTGTACCCATTTATTTCACACGGCTCCCACACGGCACACGTCCGTTGATTGGTCCACACACGGTAACGCGTACGCGGGGAGATACTACACGGCGTGTAGTATTGGATACATGGTGTGTACCCATTTATTTCACAAGGCAAGGGCACAGCCTTCAACACGGGGTATACCCGGAAAGGGGGTACACGGCGTGTACTCAAACTACACGGCATGTAGTTTCATATTTTTTTGAATGTGTGGGAAAAGTCCATTTTACCATCCAGAACATTTTGTGGCCTTCTTTTTGACAAAGGAATGGGCCGGAGAGGTTCATGCCTTTACATCAGATACCTATTAAAATATTCCTGTGCCCAATAATTCAAAAACCATCCCAGTGGAACCCAACAAGTTACCTCTTTGGGTTCTCATTATAACAGGAACCCAATCAACAACCCTAATCATAAGATTTTGGAATTCCCTCTCCTATGTAGAGATGTTATCCAATTTAGGAGGCACTGACTCGCCTGCACGGGTTTAATCTCATCCACATTAATGAGTCTCGATTAAGGATTGGGCCTTCCCACTTCCATATATTTGTATTTTCCAACATCAACTATCCCCAACACCACACAACCAACACACTGCCCAAACACGTGGTTTGGGGAAAAATTTCCTTCTCTTATGTAGAGATATTATCCGCTTTAGGTTGCACTGACTCACCCGCACGGGTTCAATCGCATCTGCATTAATGCGTCTCAATTAAGGATCATGTTTTTTCCCTTTCCCCACACATCCAGACATGTTACACATTACCAGGGAACAAGAAAACAAAATGTCTCATAACTGACAAGCCAAGCATTCCATACATCAAAGGATCAATGTTTAACATCAAAACAAAGCTCAGAAGAACAAGGAAAAACACAAGTCAAAACAACTCTGGGTACTGAGCGTGCATCTGCATCTCCCGCTCCCAAGTGCTCTCCTCGAGGCCTCCATGCCTCCACAACTCACGAGCCAAGGGAATGGTTTATCCATGAATAACCTTCTCTTTACGATCATCGATTCTGACTGGTTCGTTGCTCGAAGGTCACATCATCTCCCATATCTAACTCCCCACAGTCGATAACGTGTGAGTCGTCGTGTAAGAATCAACAAAGATGGGAGACGTGGAAGATGTCATGAACCTTCTCCAACTGAGGTGGCAGGGCCAGCTCATATGCCACCTCACCGACTCAACTCAGTACCTCAAAAGGTCCGATGAACCTAGGTGAGAGATTTCTCCCTTTCCCAAACCTCCTCTTCCCCCATCGCGAGGAAAACATTAAGAACACATGATCCCCCACCTCGAACTCCAAGGGCCTCCTCCGACGATCAGAATAAGACTTATATTGGTCATGAGCTGCTTTCATCCTCTCACGTACAAGCTGGACATTCTTTATGGTGCTCTACACTTCCTCTGGCCCAAGAGCACCTGTCTCACCAACCTCTTCCCAAAAAATGGTTGAATGACATTGTATTCCATACAAATTCTCAAATGGTGCCATGATAATAGTAGAGTGGATGATTTTGTTACATATAAACTCTACTAAAGGCAAGTGTCATACCCATGATCCTCCGAAATCTAGAACGCATGCTCGCAGCATGTCCTCCAACGTCTGGATAGTCTGCTCTGTCTGTCCGTCGGTCAGGGGGTGGAAATCAGTTCTAAGGTGTAGCTGGGTTCCAAAAGCATGTTGTAACCACCTCCAGACTCGTGAGGAAAACCGAGTATCCCTGTCTGAGATGATAGTATAAAGAACTCCCTGAAAACGCACCACCTCGTCTTCGTACATTTGTGATAAGGTACTCACTGGGCCAGACTCCTTAATTTCTACAAAGTGTACTGATTTCTTCAGAAGATCCACCACTACCCAGATAACATCATAACCTCCATGATCTATGGGTAGTCCTGTGACTAATTCCATCATGATTTCATCCCACTTCCACTCAGGGACATCTAAAAGATGCATCTAACCACTGGGAACATGGTTTTCAACCTTCACTTGCTAACACACTAGGCATCTAGCCACAATCTCTGCCACTACCTGTTTCACCCCAGGCCACCAAAACTATTCCCTTGGGCCTCGATACATTTTTGAAACTCTTGGATATACCACCAAGGCTGATCTATGGAACTCAGGGGAACTCCCTCATGCATCACCTCCGGAACAAACAACCTTCCATGGAAAAGCATCCGATGTCGGTTGTCCTCTGACCATCCCTCTAGAGCGTTTCCCTAATTGTCACGATCCCGCAATACATCCACCTCAGATTCCCCCCACTGAGACTCTTCCACCTGTTGCAATAAGGAGGACCACACCGTCATATGAAACAAACAGCCTCTAACACCTTTTACCCTGGCATCCAAGTGCAAGGAAGCCAACTCTCCCATCACCTTCCAAGAATCAGTGGATTTTCAAACCACTTCCATATGTGACATCCTGATCAGGGAATCATCCACAAAGTTTCCCTTACCTTCAGTGTAAGAGATCTCAATGTCATAGTCTTGGAGAAACTCGACCCATCTCCGCTACCGCAGGTTCAGGTCACGCTGAGAGAATATATAATGTAGGCTCTTGTGATCTGATAAGACCACAAAGCGCTCCCCAAAGAGGTAATGTCGCCACAACTTTAGTGAGAACACTACTTCTGCAAGATTTAGGTCATTGGTTGCATAGTTACGCTCGGGAGGGCGCAACTTCCTAGAAACATAACAGATCACACCATTCTTCTACATCAGCACGCACCCCTGACCAAGGACAGAAGCATCAAAAAACACCTCATACAACAACCCTTCCTATGGAAACCTGTGTACGGCAGCACTAACCAGCATCTCATTCAGGTTGTCGAAAGCCTTCTAGCACATCTCGCTCCATATGAAGACTTGGTTCTTCCTAATCAAGGCTTTCAATGGAGAATCAACTCTAGAGAAGTCTGAAACGAACCTTCGATACAAACCTTCTTACCCAAGGAAACAACGATCATCTTCCACGCTCTTGGGTGTTTCCCATGAAACAACTGCCTCCACCTTTTATGGGTCCACTGACACTCCATGCTGAGACACCACGTGCCCAAGTAAGTGTACTTCTTGCATCAAGAACATACACTTCGTCAATTTCCCATAAAGTTGGTGGTGTCGAAGGACTTACAAGACTGCCCTGAGATGCTCAACGTGCTCCTCCTATGATCATGAGTAGATCAGGATGTCATCGATAAACACAATGATGAACCGGTCTAGAAACTCTCAGAAGACAATGTCCATAAGTCCCATGAACACAGTTGGTGCATTCGTAACTCCAATCGGCATCACTACAAACTCGAAGTGCCCATACATGCACTTGAAAGTTGTCTTCGAGATGTCACTATCCTTCACCCTCATCTGATGATATCCTGATCATAGATCAATCTTAGAGAACCAACATGATCCCCTCAATTGGTCGAAGAGATCATCTATCATTGGGAGGGGGTAATGGTTCTTGACCGTTACCTGGTTCATCCTTCGGTAGTCTATGCATAGCCTGAGACCACTATCTTCCTTCTTCACGAATAAAATTGGAGCACCCCATGGCGACATGCTGGGTCAAACAAAACCCTTCTTCATCAGATCGTCAATTTGAATTCGCATCTCCCGCAACTTTGAAGGCGCCATTTGATAAGGGCCATCGAAATCGGACGAGCACTGGGCTGTAAGTCTATCCCAAACCCAACATCACATCGGGGGGGGGGGGGGGGTAGAGTCACAACCTTCTCAGGAAAAACATTGAGGAACTCCCCAAAAACCTCTGGGATATCCATCATCTCTGTATCATCCGGACCCACTGATAACCCGTCTAAAAAATAAAGGAGTGGCTCCACACGCCGGCTTCTCGCCTGATATCTCCTCTCACCAACAATAGCTACACACTGCCCGTCCACATCGGAGAACACGACTCTTCTTTGGAAGCAGTCGATAACGACACTAATAGAAAACAACCAGTCGATGCATAAGCTGACATCGTATGGCTACATCTGTAACAGAATAAGGTCCCCACTAGATCGTTGTGGTCCCAACGTCATCCCACATCACTGACAAACACAAGATACTCTGGTCTGGTCTCCAACCGGTGTGCTCAGCACCAGTGGTATGGAATGTCTCTTTATGTCTAGTCCCAGAGCGTGGGCTAGACTAGGTTCATCAAAGGAGTGTCAAGCTTTTGAATCGAACAAAGTAGAAACAAGAGTGCTGAACAAACAAATCGTACCTCGTACCACCTCTGGTCCTGCTGGAGCTGCCAACTCTACTACGTGCAACTTTCCACGCCCAGGTCCTCTACCTCTCGGATGTCGTGCACTACACCGACCATTCCCTGGTCAAGGTCCCTGAGTACCACCATGAGGTCGGCCTCCTCCTGAATAGTCTTCCCTCGGTGGAGCATGGTCCTGCTGCTGCTGGAAGGGCCTTGGTGGCAACTGGTGCTGCTGAGGTGGGCGCTGAACCTGCCCACCTCCACCGTACTGAGCTCATGTCAGGCACCGACTCTAAATGTGCCCGAAACCTCTACAAGAGAAACAATTAAGTCCTAGGCTCGTGGAAAAGGGACTAGGACCTAAAGATCTAAACTCGAACTGCTGGGGCCTGCTCCACACTGGCCAGAACCTGGAAGGTCCCGTCGTAGGAGACTTACTCCTGACTGCCTTCCCCTTCGACGAACCCGGATGAAAAAACTCACGTGGTGCACCTCCCAGCGAGTGAATCCTCTCTACAACCTCTGCCTTCTTCTATAATTCCTCGTACGTTGGAAGGGTGAAGGGGGTGACAACATACTGGAGCGAAGTACGATGCACCTCCTCCAAACGTCTCATCTGAGACTCCTCATCCGGAGCAAAGTGCAGGAGATCCTTGAACGTGATCTCCAACGCTCATACTGACATACTCCCCTGCTGAAGGGAGAGTAACTCCTGCCTCTTCTCCACCTTTATCATGGAAGAAAGGAATTCCTCTCGGAATTCCTTTTCAATGTCAGCCCATGGAACCTCAGACTCTATCCTCTCTCTGAGGTAGAGCGTCCACCACTATCACGCCACACCTCTTAGCTGACTGAATGCTAGGGGAGCCCAGTACTCCCTCAGAGCACAGATCAAGGTAAAAATGTTCCCCATCTCCTCAAGCCACCCCTCTGTCTCCGTATCCAAAGTACTACCATCATACTTCTTGAGGTTATACTACTGGAAAGAACAGAGATTCTTCTACCACTGGCTATCTTCCTCCTCTCGATCAATCCTCAACTGATCGACCACCTGTATATGCTGGGCCTCGACCATCTGGGTCACCTAGGGACAGTGTCCATGTGCCATAGCTGTACGGTAAACAAGGATCACATAATCCCAAGTAGTAAGGAGATCTCCCAAGGTTTTATTTTATCACATTATTTCAATTTCATTCCCAGAATGCCCACATCATGTAAAACACAATCATGATGAGGCATATACCTTCCCTAGGGTCTCTAACCTACAATCAATGTGGTCTCACATGGTCGTTCGGTAGGCTTAGAGTCCCTGCATCATATCACAGGGGCCCCTAAAATACCATGACCTAGCCGCTCTTCCCTGGCCTATGTCACACAATAAGATTAACCAACACTGTTTCCATACCATCCCATGCAATCCTTACTGTGCCTAACTCTAGACTCCATCCTATCTCTCAACCATCACCTCTGATACCATTCTGTCATGACCCGCTCCCACCAAAGATGCCCCTCCTGAGATTGTAATGGAGAAAGGGAGATAATGACCCTCAAGTCCCACCTCTAGTAGGCCCTAGGGTGGTGACTAGCACCTAGGGTATGAGTTTTTCAAAAATATGGGAGGAATTACCCTTTTATTTTTAATTATTGGGAAATAAGACAAGTCGACCACCAAAAAGGAAAAGAGAAAGTGAATTGAAATAAACCCAAACCAATCCCACATGCTTTTTTAAACAATATTATAACAAGGTGTATGTACAAGAAAGCTCAAAGTACAATACCAAATGTAAAAAAGGGTACACCAACTACAAGAACTCCACCTATCTGACTAGTAGGGTCCTGCACGACTCCGGTAGTCTTCTGGGAAACATGAAAGTAAACGTAGGGTGAGAATACAAGTATACTCAGTAGGGAAACCTAAATCCCCCGTGCACAATTGGGGAGACATTCTAATGTCTCGTGAGAACAATAGAAGAAACCTAGCAAGGAATTCTATCCACCCAACCTCACCATCCAAACTCACCAAAACACAATCACAACAGGTAGTAGTATATAACAACACGATTATTGGGTACCTCGCACCATTCCCCATTAGTTGGATTCTTTTCCTAACGGTTAACGTCCTAACGCTGCCACACTCTCCTCGCCCGCACACAACTGGGCCTCACAACCACGTATCCCGCCCGCACACACCTAGGCCTCAAAACCACATATCCCACCCGCACACACCTGGTCCTCACAACCACGTATCCCGCCCACACACACCTGGGCCTCAAAATCACGTATCCCGCCCGCACACACCTGGGCCTCACAACGACATATCCCGCCTGCACACACCTGGGCCTCATCCCGAAGATTCTTGGGAAAAATTAAGCATGCCCAAAGAGTCTTGGTCCAATCCACCCCAAATCAAAACCTACCCAAAGAGACTTTGGTGTAAGGTCGCCTCAAGCCATCATAGCCTAGGGATGAAGGAGCATGAAGGAGCTAGTAACTAAGGGGAAAAACACCCTCTCCCATGAAATGGGAGTGTTCGACACTGTGTGATCAACATGGGTGTGGTGTGATAAAACACAAAGATACAGATATATATATATATATACCAAACACTCAGCCCAACCTATGACTTCTAAACAGATAACTGAGCATGTTCCTCGGCACTACTACTACGAATTATGCATACAACAAACAACCCCAACCACATTTAGGATTTCATGCTCAACAGAAATAGGTTATTAGTTCTTTAACTACTGGGCAACTATCCACAACTAACAACAACGATCATTCATAAAACATATCCCTTTCATCCACGATTCAAGTTAGGAAAACACAAGCAGCACAACAAATCCATTCTTAATAACCAACCATCCCATTAATTATTATTCCCATTCTATTTCCACGCCCCACCATTCATTAACTCTTACATTTCTTATTTACTATTCACACCCCAGTTCGTTCACATTCAAACCCATCCCTGTAGCTCTGCTACTAATCGCCATAACCACAACTGCACCGTAAATCATTATCCCTTGAATAAAAATTATCGCAGCCTTGTTGCCCATCACCTAACATAGCATTCACACCAACCAACAACCAAGGCAACCACATCCTTGCTGCTCACCCAATCCACAACAACCCAAAAAAACACCCCCATCACATGCCACATATCTAAATCAACTCCCACATGTTCATTATTCCATTTTGTTTAACCGGGGTGATCACACAAGGGATTCAGATTTTAAACAACCAACTTTGCGTGATTAACCAATTGCCACATTCCACAAAGCTTCCATCCACAAAATGGTCTAGAAAGATAGGGAAACAATTAATTGTTCAAGAAAATCCCCCTAACGACTGTGATTTTCATCAGGCATAAGCCTATTAAATTCACAACATAATATCACATGATATAAGATAATGTAACTGCAATCAAAATTTCCCAACCCCATTACATAAGCTAGTTATTATCTTTATTAAACAGGTTCAAAAGTGTTTTATGTAAACAAGAAGACACCCACCCCACATGATGCACAATTTAGAGAGACGAAGGTAAAATCCCTACCTCAACAGGTTTCGATTGCAACGTTCCCCTGGATTAACCTTAAAAGAAGTACGTCCACGTCCGTCACTTCTGTCGGGTCCTAGAAAAACCTCCTTAGGTGGAAGTCGGAAAGGAAAGGCAGAAGGAAAGACAACAGATCCATGATAAGAAGTTTCGCCTCGTTGTTACGATCCCGTGGCCGCTGACGGATCGTAAATCGGAGCTCGGACGAAGACGTTATGGAAGAAAGAGCCTTCGAGTCTTTTGGGAGAACTCTACTCAGAGGATAGGGGATGAGAGGGGTGTGTTAAAAAGGAGGAGGGTACCCCTCCTTTTATAGGCAAGAAAAGAAAAAGTACACAGCGTTTACATTATGGTACATGGCATGTACTTGGCCATTTCACACGGTCATCACGCGGCTTCCAACATGGCCTTCAATGTCGAACGCGGCCGTTGACTGGTCAACACACTCCTTGAAGGTAACGCATACACGGGAAGGGACTACATGGCGTGTAGTATTGGATACATGGCGTGTACCTATTTATTTCACACGGATCTAACACGGCACACGACCGTTGACTAGTCAACACACGGTAACGCATACGCGGGGAGAGACTACACGGCATGTAGTATTGGATACACAGCGTGTACCCATTTATTTCTCACGGCACCAACACGGCACACAACCGTTAACTGGTCAACACACGGTAACACATACGTGAGGAGAGACTACACAACATGTAGAATTGGATAAACAACGTATACCCATTTATTTCACATGGAAAGGACTTGGCCTTCAACACGGGGTATACCCGGCAAGGGGGTACACATTGTGTACTCAAACTACACGACATGTACTTTCAATAATTCTGGAATGTGTGGTAAAAGTCCATTTTACCCTCCATAACACTTTGTGGCCTTCTTTTTGACAATGGAATGGGCCGGAGAGGTATGATCCATTACAATGAGTAAAACTGAAATGATGTGGGAACATGATACTTGCATTGTTCACAATTATGTGTGTTAGTTGACCACTAAGACATGATGATTTATTTTTATACATATCCACATTTCAACTCATTTATTAAAAATTCTTATCATGTTCATGATCCTTTTCCTAAGTTGTGATTGTGCTCCCCAATTTTTTTATTATTCATATCAATCCTCTTACTGGTCTTTTATGTCCCCACTTTTTCAGGTATATCCTCAGGTGACTACATATCCTAAGGAGAGGTCAAGAGCCAATAAAAAGATATATAAGAAGGAATTAAATAAATTTTTATGCTTGATTTTGTAAATGTTATTTTTGGTACAAGTTTTACCAAGACACTAAACATTTAAATCCTAATTATTCAGTATTATAATGATGTTTATTTTTATTAGTATTTAATAGTAATGTATGAAAATGCAGGGTCATAATAATAAATTATAAACTAAATTAAATTCAAGGATGATTAAGAATTTTACAAGAATAATCAATATATTTTATATTATAATAATAACAAAAAATATTTCTCTCTCAATTTACCCTACCATTGATATTTATTATCCTCAATTATGTAATATCAATATAAGTAAAATTTGAAAAACATAATATTGATACTGAAATTCCAATTCCGTAATGTCAGATGATTATAAATGGGGGCAAACCACTTAATATTCATAAAAAACATCGATTCCACATAACACTATTTAAGGTAATTATTCTACCCATGTGTTTGAAATTTATCTTGAAAAATTGTGGAACTTAACCTCTCATTCATTTAGATATAAAAAATTACTATTATTAAACAATAAAATCCATGATTTTTCTTAGGATGTATCATTTTATATCATCACTCAAGATAAAAATTCATGTAATGTTATTCTCTGATCATGTGCACATGAATATTTTCTATAGGCTTGAAATGGATATTATATCTCCACTATGTGTAGAAAAAAATCACCAATAAATTCCATGAGGGTTCACAATAATTGTTCGATTAAATCATAGGTTAAGGGTATATAAATTTTAATTTCAAAATATTAATTCTCGAATATATGGTTGTCTTCAAGTCATACATTATGATATATAATGTAAATTTAAATTAATATCTCTTCAATAAAAATGAAAGCTCACACTCCCCATGATAGTAATTATGTTAAAGATCAATTTTATTAAAATTAAGGAGTATCACCTTCTTTATTTTACATATTTTTATTCTTCTTTTTTGGGATGTTTTATATTTTTTATATTTTTCCATCATGAAATCATATATCCACTACATAACTATATTTTTTTGATAAATTTTTGATATTTTAATGTTGTTTTTTTATTTACCCAAAACCTAAAATAAAAAATTTTCATTTATTTTAAATGGGAAAATAATAATTACAATATATGAATCATGACCCCTTACCAATACCCAAAATAGAACCACCACACATGATCGATAAACCATAGTATATCCATTATCACAAGTCATCAGGATTCCATACACGTAAACAAATAAATATCATGAAGTAAATATAGTGGATGGTAGGAATTGTAATAATGGAAGATAATTTGGATTTTTCCTTGAAAGGCCATTAATAGATTACACTTGAAAATATTGATTAGGTTCATAGTGCTTATAAGGATAAGGAATTAAAAAAACAATATCCATCTTTTTTAATATGGATCATTATTTTCATTACTTAAAAAAGATCCTATACAAGTTTTAATAAGTGGAAGTACACAAGGTCACACAAGAAATGTGATCAAGATATAAATAGTATGTAATTTTTATTGAAATCTAATTAAAAAAGGAACATGTAATTTCATAAAATCACTCATGGTATGTAATAAGTATAAAAAATAAATCTATATAATTATTAGAAATTCAAAATGTGATAATGGTTGGGAAACGTAATATAACTAAATCAATTAATTCTTCTAAATAACGAGTCAATAATTAAATATATATACTCTTATATTTTTATTAAATTAACTAATTTACATATTCAATATCAATAACATAAAAAACAAAACATTGATTCATTAGACTCATTAGAAATTCATGTATCCTAGAACTTTCCCCTAAATAATGAAATATATTTTCTGGGCTTGTAATTCTAATTTAATGGTTAAGAACATATTTTCAACAACCTATATCTCAAAATATAATGTAGAAAATGAAAATTCCATTTAGCAGTTATTCTTCATTTCAGTTATTTAGGACAAATTCTATCAATTAAGTTCTTCAGCACATTCATGACATGTTTTAATATTATGATATGTAATGTATTTTGCTTCCTCATTATCATGTCGACATCATTTCTATACTTGAAATATTTGAATAAAAGTTTGTTATATTTCAAGGATGTTCATTCATGCTAAAGGTAGATTGAGGGAAGAGTTGGACAAGGAAAAAATGAGTATATCTCCCCATAATAACATTCATTATGTGGTTGCATAAAAAAATTAAAAATATATAAATAATACAAGATTCCATCTCCCAAATATTATCATTGAAGTTTCCTCAATGCAATATAATTTATTATTTATATAAATTTTAAAAGATGTAATTAATGAACATAATAAAATATAAATAGATGGTATAATATTATTGGTCATCATTTCTAATATAGTTGAAGGATTTTGATATCCTTCACTGGTTCTTGAGGTACGGTTGAATGATATTTAATCATAATATATCCATTATTAGTGAATTGGTTTCCTCATCCTTCATTCTAAACATGAATATCACTAAAATGGTATAAATGAATTATAGTAAAAGGCCCTTTATATCTGGAATGAAATTTTTTTATAAATACTTTATGTATTGAGTGGTAGTAAGAAACATGATCTATATGGTTGATGGTTTGTTGTATGAATCATTATTTCATGGAAAATTCATGTTCATTATTTTTAAATCGTAGAATTTTTAAAATCACATCTCTTTATTCGGACTAGCTCCTGTAGTTAAAATTTACATTCATTCCAACATTTGTCAAATTTCACATTCATCTATCTCATGGACTTGAAGGATTTTTATTCCAATTCCAATGGGACCTTTGATCACTTCCTATAAATCAATATATTGGGGAACATTTATATGGATTCATTATAATAATTACTATACACCCATAGGGTGTCTTCAATATTTTTTCTCATGTCCTTCCTATTTGGTATAAAATTATTATTTATAATTATCTTGATTTAATTGTTGCAATCATCAACATAACTATTTTTTCATGGATGTTATAGGGATAATGATTGATGTTGCAACCCAAAATATTTTAGTAATATCTTTATTTTCTTGTTACAGAAGTGGATCACTTTGTCACTATTAATAGATCATGGTACGTCCATCCTCAATAATTTTTTAGTCTATTCAAAACCATAAAAAACATTAGCAATGTCAGTACCTGTGGTTTTTTCTTCAACTGAGTCTGAAACATAATCTATAGCGAGTAAAATATATGATTATCAATGTAATATTTGCAATCTTCCAATGAATACTAATCCCCAAAAATCTAAAATTTCATAGAAGGTATAATATTCTAGTGGAATTTATAATCATTATGAGATTATTTGGGAAAAATGAAAATTTTCACACTTTTGCAAAACACAGGTGAATCACTAAATAATGTGGGCCCAAAAAATAAAGATTCTAATTAGTTCATGAATTCACATTGGGATAAAAAAATACAACCTCAAAATAATGTTTGATTGTATTTAAAAACTAATTAAATTTCATCTTTATGTATACAGCTTCTAATTACTTTATTGGAGCATATCTTCTGGAGGAATGAGTCTTCCAAAAGATAAAATCATGAGTTGGATTTTGTTTATACTAATGAATGTTTTTTAGGTGGTACATTAGAAGTCACATTATAATTTTACATGATGGGATACCATGATACTTTTAATTCAACTATGAAATGTTTTTCTCTAGGAGGATAATTATTGAGGTGGTCTTGACATGGAATCTCTTCTTTAGTGGTGTGTGGATGCCTTTTGAGATGTTCTACCACATGATTTTAATTCCATTTTTCCTTAATCTCCACATGGAACTCTAGTACGAGTATCATCCATATCACTAGTCTTATATTATAATACTAGTTCATTATTTCATTCTTTAGATATACATTATTAGAATAAAACCTCATTAATTTTTATTATGTATAGTCCTAATTTGTATATTTAGAAAATGACTGTAAGAACTTGTTTTCCATTGTCCTATAACTGATAGTAGTGGAGTACAATTTCATTTATTCATGGGTTATAACATTAGGAGTAATGTTCTTTCCTTTTTGAAAGTATGAATCATACAACATGATTTGATTCCTCAAAGTGAAACTCAAATTGATGGTCTCGATAAAGTAGTTCCATTATTGCGTATCTAATCAACCATTGTTACAATTCATTGAAATCATCCGTAAAATCATCATGAAAATTAATCATAGATTACATTTATATTAATACTAAAACAGATAGTGAATCATACTAAATTATTTGATAAATTATTTTTAGAAACCATCATTGAATAAAAATAGTCATCATTTTTATGAAGCGTTGGATATAGAAATGAGTTTATTAGATAAACCATTTCCCTATATACCTAAATTCATTTCATTGATATAATGTGCCCTAACACTATTTATTTGTCCTCTAGGAAATTATAGTACATTATGTTTTAAATTTTCTTTCCTAATTTCACATCATCTAAATTTTTTCCAAATTCCATAGGAAATGATGCAAATAATTTCCAATAATATTGAAATCATCAAAAATACCTAAAGATAGTCCTCAAAATGATCATATAAAAAACTCACCATAGACCATTTAAATTTACTATTTTAATTTCATAGTTAAAACAATACATTCTTATTGGTCAGTGTTCTAATATGATATGTTCACATTCTCTTATCTTGGACTTATAGTGTAATCAGTACATCAATGTATCATAACAAACAATCTAAAAAATCATAAGTTAGATTTTGTAGCTATACATTCATGAATATGATTGATGATTGGGATAGGGAATTGATCCTTCTTTCTGTAATGATATAAAACTATATAATATATACACACCGTCCCACTTTCGTTCAATAAGAGAACATATAGTATAATGTACCACTCCCTATCCCAAATCTAAACCATCCAATGTTTTCCCATGTTCTTAAGAATCTATTATAATGATTGTAGAATAACACTCACAAGGTAAGGTATTCTCACCACCTACACCTTATTCAAGCACATTATTTTTATTATTCCTTTTTTATTTCCAATAGTATAATTTGGAATGTTTTTTTGATATCCATTTTACTTCTATTATAATGACCTTGAAATTATAGACCAAATCTTTATCTCATTAAATCAATCCCTTAATCTTTATTTACATTGATTATGCTACTTCAATTGTACATCGATTTTCATAAGACTATTTTTTTCATGTAATGCCCATCAAAATTTCCATCCATGGGTATCCAGATTGATTTTCTATTCATTTTTTTATTGGATAAATCCATGTACATTACCCACACTCTTTATTAATGTTGTAAATCTAATGAAATGTATTCTTACATTGTATTATATTTGGGATATATAAATTCACATACATTAAATGAATTGAACAAGTAAGTAAATAATGATATATCTATAAAATGCATTGGGTAAACTTTTTACCTCAAAATATACCATGTATAATTTACATGATGATGTCCTAATAACACTACATTATGATGTATTAGTGGTTATACATTACTTATTCTTATGATAAAATGTTTTATATTGGTGAAACATTCCTTTATATCCATGTTTTTTCATCATAAATAATCATTGGATGTTCATGTTTATGATACTCTCACCCATTATAAAACGATGATAGGAATGTTGATTAACATTCATTACATTCATCATGTTATGATGTGTTTATTCTCTTATAGGGCTCTATAGTAAACCTGTTTCATTTTTATATCCCAATCATATATTGTGTAGTTTTAGAGGATTGATCTAACATTAAGAGAATGTTAATAAGTTTGAAATAAATTCATTGTATCCATGATTTATGTTATGTATCAAATTACCCAACCTCACTAGGTGATTAGATTCGTTGGGATTGTATTGTGTGTGTCTTTTTTTAAAAAAAATTGAAATAATTTTTTTTAAAAGAAATGTGTTTTCATATAAAACAATATCCTTAATAATTTTGTATATATAAAAACAATAAAAAATGAACAAAGGCAAATTTAGGTCACCCTCATACATCAAAAAACTCATCTAATCCATTATTATTAGCTCGATAATAACTATAGATTCTAATTAAAGTGTTATGATTGCTCACAAAGCCTAAAGGTCAAATCTATCATATGAAATATATAAAAAGAAACAACAATTTTTCCAATATATAATATCACCATGAAATTCATATACCAATACACTCCCACTATGGGGTATTATTAAATTCAACTCAATAATCAAATGGAAAATTATTAACATACAAGGGAATCGATCCTCACATGGCATCTAAAACTAAGACTTCCCCCTCTAGAAACATCATCATCATCACGATCATCATATTTTTTAATAACTTATAGGGGGAAAACAAATAGGATTGTTACACAAGAATTGGGAATATGGGGCCTGATGTTATTGTAATATAAAGGCATACCCTCTCACATAATTAATCCATTGTATTTATGCTGATTTAAATTGCAGCAAATAGTGGTTCTCGAGCCTTGAATAGTGATCGACACAATATGGTCAGCCACCTTATTAACTTAATGAAACGTATTCCTCACCTGGATATTAGAGTGGATGATATTGTTTTTCCAGATATAGTACGAGATAGAGTAGGAGGATGGGATATCTCCATATAGTGTGTTTATGTTTATTTGCAAGTCTATTTTAGCTTCAGTGATGTCAATTCCCCACAAAAATAGAGGGTGAGGTCTGGGGGGGATAGTAAGGTCCTCCACATGTATGGAGGTACCCTTACAAAGGAATACTGAGAATGAAAACACAAAGTTACACCTAGAGACATGTACCACCCCTCCTCCATTAATTTCACCCATTAAATATGATCCGTATGTATTGAGAATCATGATAGATGGATGTATATTCCAACTAAAAGATTAATCATGAGAGACAATGCCAAAGATACACTGAGAAACCATTTGTTGATGTTGGAGAGATAAAGATTTCCCTAATCACTTAATATATCTGATCAGGTCCTGGAGGAGGCTACGAGGGTGGGAAACAATGGCACTCCCTAATGAGTGAATCCCTTCATATCTAGATCTATTCCTAGTGTTCTAGAGACACCACACACCTGCATACAAGATGATTGCATTGCCCGTCCATTCCACTCCCTTATCACCCAAACCACGAAACTAGATAGTGATGAAGGATGTGACAGTTGGAGTATAGGTGTGGATATTGGTGAACACGATTAACATGGACCACACCTCCCAAACCCATATCCCTCAAATAATAGGTTCTCAATGATTTCCTCTATGTTTTTTTTCAATAGGTACAATGAGAAGTGATGTCCATACCCAATTTTCTGACATTCCCTTCGTTTGAAAAATCACTAATCCAAATCCATTACATATGGAAGTTATATATATATTTCTGATTCATTTTATCTAAAATAAAAAATCTCATTGATTTATTCGATCTTGGGGGGACCAGGATGATATGACTGTCATTATAGGAGAAGGTACCCGAGGTGGAGGGAAAATATACACCTTTCTACTTAAGTATTATTCTCTATGAGACGAAAAATCTCTTTTTGATTCATTACAAAACATTCAATAATAGATTTCATGTTTCCAATTGAATCCTCATACATTATATTTTATACTGGACTCCTCCATAATCCAAGAACATTTGCCACCTAGATGACATGCCAAAAATTGTCTTTCCCTTCAACATGGATCCTTTGAACTGGAGATTGAATAAAATAGAATAAGGGAAGTAATATGGACATACATAGAATCATGTTCCATTCATCCAACCACGATATGCCTTCAGTATTACATCCCATTGTATTACCCAATAGGGCTCAAAATTCGTGGAACTCCAAAACTAGATTAGAATTAATTCCAAAAAGTGTATAGGCAAGATTTCAAACATTAATACAACCTTCTTTAATAGGCCTCAACATCATCCCCTAATAAAACCCAGATTGTTTTCCTTCATCCCTATCATCCATGTTGAAATGGTCCAATATCTTTTTGATATTATTAATGATACTCTTGGGGAAATTGAGGGAAGATAGAACTTACACATGGGTTGAAATGACAACTCTATTTTCCAGTGCAATAGGTCTCGTAAAAGACATGTATCAATATTTTCAATTTATTGTTATATCCATAATACGACTAACATTATGTCCTGAGTCTCTGATACGTAGGCGACTAGAAGAGGTAGGGTATCCGAGGTATTTAATCATCCAAAATATGTTATGAATGCTGGGTAGTTTGAAGATATATCCAACTCGATTAGGAGCACATTTACTAGAAATGTACATATTTATTTTGAGATTTTTGATGACTTGTCTCCTCTGGGGACAATACTCCTCTATGAAATTGATAATTCAATGGATAGAACACCAATTCAAATTTCGTAAAATAATTATATATTCTATGAAAATTATGTGAGAGATGGATGGGGTATTGTGCTTAATTTTGTATTATAGGATCATTCGATTTCTCATATTTTGTTAGATAAGGAAGAATCAGATTTCTTGTGAGAGGATATATATTATCAGGGAGAGACTATCTCCCTACCTTAGACTCCAAATATACATAAAATATCCATGTGATTTTCAAATGAAATGAACATCCATGTAGAAAGACCAATAGAACCCAATGATAAAGACATTCAACTAGGGATAGAAGCCTATACATGAGAGGATCCAGTTGATAAAGCCCCATTCAACATTATCGTAAGCTATATTAATTTCTAGTTAAATATCTAGATTAGATCCATGGTCCTTAGTGTTGATATCCCTGAATAAATATTCTACCACCGTAATCTCACCATGAATAGAGTGTTCCTTCACAAAGCCATGTTTCTCAATTGGGATCCACTAAGGGGAATGCATTGAAAGTATTGTATTGATGATGATTTCAAGGATTTTGTAGGGGAAATTTCATATACTTACCTAGATATAAAAAAAATTGAATTGGGGTTCATGATTTGAGGAGGGGAACATAGCTATGGTAAACACCACTCTTGGTAGGGACCCACCATGGGATAATTACTGGATAGTCTCAATAAAATCATCTTTAACCAAATCCCATGAATACCTATAAAAATATATTGGAAATCCATTTGGACATCATGTTCTTTCAAGATTGAGGTGTATGATATCAACATATATATTCCTATCATTCAGAAAGGAATCTATTTCCTCGTTGTCCTGATGAGACACGTAGTTATGAATATCATCCATGAACTATACTTCCTCTATGGGTACCCCTAAAGCATACGAGGAATAGGGAATGTGAGATGCTCCTTGAAGAAATAGTGGGTGATGATCCCTAACATATACTTTTCATTTGAAAATGTTCTATCCGATAAAAAGATATTAGGTTTGACCCTATAATTCCATTCCCCTGAGCAATCATGAAATAATTCAGTGTTCCTACTTCCCTCATCATGTCATCTGCCCCATGAGGACTACCATTCCATTCACTACGGGAAAAAGAGCATCCAAAAAAGATTTATTTCTTCCTGAATAATTTTTAAAACATCAGTTTATCCTAGTTTCCCTCTAGGATAACGTCAGGACGATCAATATTCTATAGGGAAACCTCAATATCCATTTCACTTGGTGGAATTCCTTATCCCAATACTGTAACTGAATCCTGATTCTCCTGAGATGGTTTTTAAAGATGGTCTATGTTTGCGCATGAATGGTTTATCACAAGTATTATCTAACCATGTTATAGAAACTAGAATTATTAACCCCATGGTGATAAAATCTAGTAGAAATAATATTTATAAACCTTTTAGAGATTATGATAAAGATCGGGGAATGATTGAAGAATTTTTGAACCAGATGACTGACTTTGATGAAAGGTTATGTTGAGAAGGTATATATGTTTCCCAAGCTACTGTACAGATAAAACTAAGATCATAGAGACCCACATTGATTTTTAAACCATATCAATTAGTGGTCGATTTAAATTTTGTCCATATATTCAATGCCATACATGAATCTGAAAAACTACATGCTATCATTCATGGGGAAGGGACCCCTTCCCTTCCATTCATCAGGGTCCTAGATGATCTCCAAATATCCTCTCATAATGTAGGGTTACTGACCAGAATTAAACTAGAAGATGTATTTCCATATAATCTCATTTTTCTAGTTGATATAACACCCATAGTTGAAGGAAAAAAATAAGACCATTTTTTCATGAGAAACCTTGGTGGAAATGTGTTTTGTCACCTGACTAAACTAGATTTATCGAAATTTGCTGACGCAAGAATACCAATATGCGCTTATTGATAAGCATTGTGAGCATGAACTCAAGAATAGATAGCCTTCTTGTAAATTATGAAAATTTATAGATGTTTTGGTTGTGCTCAGCAACTTCAATAAGACTGATCTTATTATTATGAACCTCTTCTTTTATGAAGATTGTTTTTTTTCTAGAACCAATTCCCCATGAGTTCCATATACCAATTGGAATCATTTAATAGGTATATTTCATGCCCTTTCCATGGTACATTTAAACTTTGAGGATCATGATTATGAGATCACCATCATTATATTCTCATGGGATCATGTGAACCTTATAGAGATGTTAGGAGGGGAAAAATAAATTGGAATTTCGCATTTAGAGAGTGGGGACACCCTTCTCTGACCACTCTAGGTGGAAAAAGGAGTGAGATTAATTCTAAATGCTTAGATGGGGGAAAATCATCTAGAGGGGGAGATAGGAAACTAGTATGGGGATGGGATGTGGGATAACACGATGGGTATAGAATGGATATGAAGAAGGTATGTGGAAATAGATAAAACAAGAGGGATGATGAGTAGCCACTCATGATGGGATATAGGTAAATAAAGAACCCTACCTATTATCCCATTTAGAATGGACGTCAGGTTGTGGAGGTGATGAATAAAAAAGGGTAGGGAAGGTTCCTCAGCATGAGACTATTAAATCTCTGCATTACAATTATATCTAATAAATGCATGAAAATAAAAAAAAAGGATAGAGAAGGATCTAAATAACCCTTGTGTCGATTCTGAAGATAAGGATCCAAGTTCCCCTATGACATTAGAATGGGTGGAGTGGGGCCACGATAAGGCTCTATATAAAATAGGATCAGAGGGTGCCTATAGAGAATTAATTATTTCATCCTCTAGGAGACTGTATTGGACCCCTTCTGGTCCAGAGAATGAGGATGTTGGGACAATGAATTCAGTTGTTGCATGCTGAGGGAAATGATGAACACCCAATTTTCTTTTCTTATAAATATGAAGATGGTTACCTTTATTTTTCATCTAAAAATGTTCCATATTAATATTAAAAATGAATGATAACATATAATTTATCTATGAGTTAAAAATAAATATATAAATATAAAAATATATATATATATTAAATGGTTCATGTAAAATTATTCATATCATGTGGTAAAATAAGAATATTTGTACATGTTCTTGTATTGAATCCCCAAATATCCATGGGGACTATAAAAAGATAATTGAGTAACTAAAATTTGAAAAAAAAAATTGTAGCTCCAATAATTTTACTCAAATGATTACGATCCTTTGTTTTCCCAAAGGGATACCCTCTTGAATCCCATGAATCTTAAGAACCTATCCTAAAAGAATATAAATCAACTAGGGAACACATATTTCATATTTAACTTTATTCCTCATGATCATCCTAATGTACTAATACATCATCATTATATATGTTAACTAACTTAGTATATCATTTGAATTTTCTATGGAAATGAAATATTATTACAATGACCCTATTTTCAAAATAAAATTTATCTCACAAATCTACCATACTAAAAAATCATTTACATTTATATTTTTCCATTGGGGGTTTGTTTTTAGAAATCAAGTGTACCAACATGTTTTTCAGAAAAATCAATTTTAGAAAAAATTTCTATAGACATTAAATATTAATTAAATATCTCATGAATTTAAAATCCTCAATTTCATAAATCAAAAACCAATGAAAACCAAAAGGGAAGATGTATTACCATGGGAAATACAATATGATAGAGATAACTACCTCAACAGAAAAGAATATCATATATCATTCAAAATCAGAAATGTTGAAATGCATAGTTGTGGGACTCATGAATATAATGTTAAGATGAGAATCCCCAATATTAATTGAAAAATAAAATTTGTCTCTTATATGAATGGTGATGGTCAAAAACCACTTCATGAAACATTATTTATCATGAATTTTATCTGATGGTGAGCAAGGATTTAATAGTATTGAGGTAAAAAAGTCAAAATTTGAATTGCAACCATTATTAAGGGTGTAGAAAGATACAATAACTACCCCTAGAACATTAGTGACTAATAAATTAATAAAAATCCTAAACAATAACAATCATACCCTAGTGCATCCACCTTGGATGAGGTGGATGGACTATAGTGATCAACTATGTGTAGTATATATGTTATGGGGCATGATTTTAGGCAATTTTATCCCACCAAAGCCTCCACCATGGACATGATGAGGTCCCTCTAGTCATGGTTGATATGGGGATTCCTAGTCATCTCCACCCAATAACACATCTAAAACTGGTCATTTTAGGGTTTACCATTTCATACTGGATTGATGAAGGTACCCCATGTTATCCATTCAATTATCATATCCATGTCCATAATGATAGATCAAAAAATGAATAAATATACCAATGACCAGAAATAATCTTGAAACCAAATAAAAATAAAAAATATGATTCATTCATGTGTTTAAATATCTATTTTTGGTACTCACACCACATAATACTATCTATCCCTACAATGGATCATGATGGATGTCTTAAAAAAGATACAACTATTATTTCATTATCAACAAATTATGTTTCCATGTCTCGTCGTTTTCCATACCACACTTCTAAAAGATTTTATACAATGTTATCTTACATCCACACATAACTATATTATATTGGTTAACTACCTATACCAGCCTTTATACCAATGAGGGTTCAATATTAATTTTTATGCCCTCCCACACAATCAAATGGGTATTTTTTATCCATACATAAATAGTTGGAAAACATGAAATACATCATTTATAGAAGTAAAATAAATAGGTAAGTCCAATCTATATTCCATTATCCTAGTTTACCCTACAATCCAAAAATGGTCGAATTAATGAGTTTCATTCACAATCTTCCACTCCAGATCTCTATGTCCAAATAGATGTCAAACTATGTGTAAAGAATAATTACCCACCTCAGACTCTATTAAATGAATAAAATAATTAATATATGAATTTTAGTGACATTATTCCCTTGATAATCAAGTACTGTTAAAATGCACAATATCATTTATATCCTAAATGACACTCAACCCAACAAAGGATTGTTCACTAAACACTACTCTATAAATATTTGATTTACAAGAGATCAGATAAAATTACAAATAATATATATATCATTATATTTGTATGATAACTATTTTTATAGGTAAAATCCACTATGTAATGTAATTTTACCAAAAATAATCCATAGTCATGAAAATATTTTTTAACCAGGCCTGTATTAATTTGGATGGCTCACCCAGTCTAGCAATTAATATAGGGATGGTCTTTTACTCTAAAATTCAATTGGAAAACCAAAAAAACATGAAATCCACTCCAATTACAAGATAAGAAAGTTTGTTCTCTATATGAAATCATATTTGAGGGTATACAATAGATTATATCAATGTATATCATATACAGGCTCCAAATATAACTACCCTTTTCAACTTCTTGATTTGAAGGAAATTTATTGATTTTCCATGTCTAATGATAATCCCTCATATCATAGATACCACTAGTTGTATGAGGGGAACCAAACATGAATTCCATGGTTATCACATCCAATGTCCTTAATAGAAAGGGTATTATTGACAATGATACATTAATCATTTAGTTTTTTTCCTTATTTCAATGACATGTATATCAATGATGTAAAACATACGCTATTAACGTCGCCAGTAATGACCACTAGTATAGAAAAATTATCCATGAAAAAATTTGGTTGCTCAAGAATTCAAAAAATAACTGTATTTGATCCCTCTATCAATAATTTTCTATCAGTGACTAATCAAAATAAAAATTCAGAATTATATGTAAAAACTACTTCAAAAAACCATGAATACTCACTAGAGGTATCCCCTATGTAAATATACATTCTAATGTGTGGTAAATGCATATCCTCATCAAGTCTATGTCAAACGTACTCGTATATAAATTTATAAGACTAAAAAATCTACTAATAAATATCATTTATCTATCCCTTTATCTATGTGAATCTTATAAAACATTCCACTCTAGAAAAAATCTTCCATTAATACCTTTATAAACAAATTTAAATTTTTTTGGCTCATAGTGTGTGTGATCGAGTTTCCTTTACTTTGGGTGTAGAGATAATATAATAAATGGTATAATAATACTTTAAACATTTTGTCTATATCATGTCTAGATCTATAAGATTAAATATATAATTTAGACTCTTAATCCTCGAATACACTACAAAATGATCCATGAATACATTGTGATTCCATTTATTAAGATCACCCAAGAATATTGACAACTCAAATCATGATTGAGGTAGGTCGTTTAATGTCGTCCTATTTGGTGAGATCTATAGTCTCCCATTTCCCTTCCATACATTAAAACATAACCCAAACAAATGCATGAGTAAATTTATTAATCTTCATATCCCATACCAAAATTAGTGAGAATCATGAATATATTTGAAGGTAGTTGTATCTTGATCTCATAAAAATATCTCTATAATTGAAAAATATAAAAAAAAATTGCACCCAAATGGAATAGGCCTTCCATTAAAAATTCATGTTTTGTGAATTACTAAATACATTTCATATAATGACTAGCTAATACAGACAAGATATTACACTAAAAGACATTTCATCACTTCTATAAATACATTAATTCCTAACACTATATTGAATCCTCTAAGTCTGTAGTCTATGAAATGATATGGAAAAAAATTGTACAACTTAAATATTGAACATAAATTTTAATATATTCACATATAGATGCTTTTATTTTAGTATCATTAAGAATATATTCAATTTTTATTTGTAATATGGTTGTAATCTAGAATAAAATATTATATATTCTTATAAGAACACTTAAAGAGGGAAAAATCAATGGAATACTTAACTCCAAAAATCCTTAAAAACTATAGAAAAATTAATAAATATTAATGTCTCGACTAGATAGATATAATTCAAATACATGATCATGAATTTAGATTTATAAATTTCATTCTCTTGGACTCCACATGATTTTATCATAACCTTAGATGATTTTTTTTAAATCATATATAACCCTTGAGCAGCTCGAAAATGAAATACATCCATGTTGAATGATATATGTTCTAAATATTATATGGGTTGATTTTTTGGTTTATGTCAGATAATTTCAATTCACATCTTTTCAAATAGTAAAGGACACTCCCAAGGCCTTATTTTAGGATACATAAGTCCTTTATCTTGAAGATCCTCTAAAAATATAATTATTCTTTCAATTTAGCACATTCTATAGAATGAAAAGGTATGAAAATCATCCTCATCCATAGAAGTGTTTATAAATAAATTTCAACTTACATCATTGGTAAAAATACAGATTAATATTCATAAATAACATTAATAATCTCATACAATAACATTAGAATCTGAAAGAATATCCCACAACTAGAATGATATCATCTCAACACTAGAGAAAATGAGACCTACCATCTCTAATCAAAGATCGTTTTCACCCGGATTTAAATAAGTAACACTCTTTAATATTTGAAACTAAAATATATGATGATAAAAATAGTTTATGTAGTTAGAGTTAATCATAATAATTATTCCAATTATAATATCAATTATGTAATGATCAAAAACTAGATAATCCCATTTTATTTTATGGGAATATATCATTTCCCAACACTCTTGGAATATAAAATACTCCATCATATTATATCATTAAGGTGTAGAAAGATGCATCTAGATGAAATAAAATCTTATATCTATAAAAAAACATAAATAATTCTAAATGATATAAATTCATGAGTGTCAGTAGTATCAAATAAGTCCATTTCCATTGAGGATGTAATAAACACAATACCTATTATATTAGATGACCATGCCTCTCAATCAAGTAATCTGCATTCTAAAAAAATAATCTTCCAACATCATCTTTATAATTTTTCAATATTTATAATCACTTATATTGTGATGTGAATATTCCAACCCTTTATCTATTTCAATTCAAATGTGGGATCCCTTATTGAAGGTGGATCTATCTTGACATCACAAGGTGGTTTCTCAAAAAAAACTCTAAATATGACTAGATTTCCAACACTATGAAATAACATTGGCTTTCTATTAAAATCATATATAGGATTCACTTCATAGATATTAGTAATAGAAAAACATTCAAATACTTTAAATATGTTCTTCACTTTTACCAATACAAGGAAAATGGTCATGACTCATTCCCTTATGGCAAAATAATTAACATTTCCTACCTCATGATGTCACTAATTCTATTATGAATCTTGAAATCAAATATATATCTCACCATTCTATATATTTTTTTCCAAGACATACATGAATGATTATAGTAATATTAAATCACCATAGAAAATATTTTAGTTATTTATCAAACCTTCAATCACTCGAACCTGAGGTAGTTGTTAGGAACATTAACAAAAGACAAGTGTACCCAGTCAAAAAATGTAGTATCATTCTCAAAAACCTAATGATCTCTGTATCAATAGAGTATAAATTCATGAATCATTCCCTCTCAAAACGTTTCATGTTAAAATCATTGATTAAATATATTCATGTAAGTGTTTTATGTGAGTTCATTAATAATATTGGATTAAAAGTTAAATTACTAAAACCTCATTCTCTTCCCCTACAGAGTATATGTTGTAAAAAAATTTGTTGTCTTATATAGTCTTCAAAAAGAAAAATGTGTAAATAATATCATTCATTCTTTGTAATCCTAGGTTCCCTTGTCACCATGAATTATCAGCTGATAGCACATAGTGAATTATTTATCTTTTTCCAAATTCCATTATAATTCCAAATGAACTGTATTTTTTTTGGAATGGATCATTTTGAATCTAGGTTCTACTAATACATTGTTATCTAGAGGTTTCAAGTTGATGGATTACTCCATAAGTTCCTATTTAACATTTAGTGATTTTTTTCTTAAATAAGAATGATTCAATAAATAAGGAGAAAAGAATCCTTACAATATTGATTCAATTAGTATATAATAATTTATATTAATTAAAATTGAAGTGGTAATGATATAAAAATTTATGCAATAAAATCCATGAAATCCTAGGGAATTTTGAGGGTTGTAAATAATGGCACCTTTATAGGATCACTCCAACAATATCATTATCATTATAAAAATCCTACCTATAGTCTATCGACAGCCATTATACACTTATGGGAGGTATACGAGCATAAACATAATTTTTATAAATAATAATACCAATTGATACCACTTTTTAGCAGTCTAAACTATGCTAACTCATAATATCAACTAAATTGTCACTCACAATGACAAAATCAAAATCTTGATCACTATGTGAAGGCAGCACGCATCATGGTATAATATAATGTAATAGGATAATGATTTCACACTAAAAAACATATGAATGGATGAAATAAATATACTATAATAATGGGTATACAATTATATGAATTGATAAGATAAGCAATCAACAAAGGTAACGTCAAATTATTGGATAACATGGTCTAAATGAAAAAGGTGATAGACTATAATCAATGAACATGATGTGATACATTCATTCATCTCATTGTTACCATTTTTCTATACCATCTTGACCCACATGAAGTTAAAAAAATCCCTGATACTTTTCAACAACATTATGATCTTCCTAGTACATGTATTCATCATAACTATAGTTATAAATACTCAATAGTAAAATTTATTTCTAGCAACTAATGTGAAATATAATTCTCTTAATAATCATTATAATATATTTCAATTTGAATCCATTAGATCATAAATAAAATAATTTTCTAAAATTTTCCTATAAGAAATAATTTTCTATCAACATATTGTTTTGTTTTGAAAAAAATATTACCTATTAAATATTAAAAAATATATATGAAATAAAATTTTTTCACTAGAAAAAATAAGATATTTAAAATTATTTTTAAAAATTAACATCCTTATCATGTTGTATAATTTTCATATAAATATGTAAGAATATAAATTATCCTCAATGTGGAAAGGTGACAATCACAACACAATGGTACTCACAATGAAGAAAAGGATGAAATTATAGTTATCATCTATCAACTCTAATGTTAGGGAACATATGTCCCCTCGAATGTCTACCCACTATGAAAAATGGTATCCTAAGAAACTCCTCTTATGAAGATAACACAAATAGGGCTCCCACATGTGTATTTTCTCACATACCCTTTGTTTTTTCAAGTGTGTAAATATGTTATAAACTCATTAACTATATAAAATTCTACATTTCACAAATATTTTCCAAGTGAAGTCCCTATCATATTCAATAGAATATTTTTTTAATCATATTAAAAATTTATTCCATATATCATCTATTACTGAATGAAATTACCTATCAAACCCATCAGTGATTCATTTTAAAAAAAACATAATATATATGTAATGTGTTTCAAAATATTACCTTTAAAAAACACAAATATATACATTATAGAAGAAAATAAACTATTTTATAATATCCAATAATAAATTTCATAAATCAAATCAAAGGAAATATAAAAAATAAAATTCATTTCTTTTCATATACGATAGGAAAGATACTCATACCAATAGAGAAATGAAAACCATATCATCTTCGAACATTGGATTTGGAAACGAAATGGTCAGGTCCTCACATTCCCATATATATGATGAAAATTTTAATGATTAAGAGAAACTCTGAATTATTCTTCTAGATGGATAAAAAAATAAAACCTCTTCCACCAATATGTTATAATAACAATACGAGACAATACTGAGAAATATTTCTATCTAAAAGATGAAAAAACGTGAATAAAGGTAAATTAACCCCCCAATTAAAATAGCATGGGGTGAGAAAAAATACCATTATAAGATCACACACTTCTATGGTGCTTCATGAAATTAAACAATCGCCACCATAACATGGGGAATCATCTATGGACATGGTGTATTTCTCATATGATAAAGACCATGGGAATCATGCATGACCTGGTGTTAGATATTATGTCATGTTTTCCACCAGAGCATCCACCACATATAGGGTGAGGTGTTTTTGTCAATTATTTTACGGATAACACTAGTGCAATCCATCCTCAGCATGTCCAACTTTATTAACATTATCCTTTACCATTTCTAATAATAAACTTTTATGTACCCCACAACCTCCACCATAGTCAAAATCCAACAAATTTTCCATAGTGTATGACTAACTACTAATTTTAATCCACAAGGAACCTATCAAATATCCCAAATATAAAACCTAAATGTCAAAAATCCGATCACATAGTTTTATATATTTATGTGTGAAAAATATTCATACTTTCATATAATCCACAAGTCATTTCATCAGAATAAAATAATAGGAATGTACCAGACAAAAAAATTTGACCCTATAAATTATTATTAGAATTTTCAAAAAATGATTAATGTCAGAAAAGGTATTTTCATAGATGATTATAAGTTACTCCATAAATATCTAAATCAACCAATTTATCAAAATATTAATGGAACCAACATAACCACAAGGTGATCATATCCATGATTTCACTAGTTAACAATGCATCTAAAACATGATTTTACCTCTATAAACATGCAAGACCATGGCATGAAGCTGGTTTACCTATTCAAGGAATTATATCTAAAATGGAATTAATCTCCAAGAGGCATATTGAGTCCTTGGTTTTAGGGTCTTAATATAGAGTTTTGATTCTGATTCAATCTTTTGTTGAATTCAGTTTCTGTGTCAACATGGATGATGGAATAAATGATGGCCCATATTTCATCCTCATAGGCTGATCCAATCCTAATGTCAAGGAAAAAGTATCCCTTTACAAAACCATGATGTGAAAAAAAATATAACTTCACCTCCCAAGGGTCTTGTAATTCATAATTCAACCCCATGAAAATTTACTTTTATCTATGTGAATAGTTGAGGTATCCATAGAATGTACTTACATAGAAAAAAACATCATACTAAATCCAAGAGGAATTCAATTATTGCTACCCTACACTAAAATTCCCAAATGTAGTGTTTACTTCCATTAAATTCGCATAAGATAAACGTAATTATCATTGGAATTGTTTAAAAAGATTAGTGGCCTTGGTAAACCATATATATATATATATAGGATTCATTCATTGAAATGAATACAAAAATTACAACATCAATTTTTTCCTTTCAATAATAACTTTATTCAATCTATTTTATCAGTTCATATCATTATTCGTAATCTTTAGAGATTACTTGGGAATGGAATAATATATGTGTGAGCTCAAATGCTCAGTAATGGTAATGTACAGTAGAAGAAATAATGTATTAATAAAAATATTATATATATAAAGGTAATAAGTTAAGACACAATATATTTAATCAATAAATTGAAAAGGATGTAAATAACAAATATGAAAAGTTAATAATAATTAGAATAACATTACATTCAAATAAATAGATATGGTAAATTCAATATCAAATAGTAAGAAAATGAAACACATTCCATTGAATCAATAAAAATAAAATGAAATACATAAATTAAATTTGTCATAATTAAAATATCATAGATTATAATTATAGAATCAAAATAAAGGTAATTTTTAATTATTGGTGAAAATTTTTTAGGAACATGAAAACAGATACTATCAATATCTATCATCATGTTAGTTTAAAACTAAAGGTAAATTCCAATTTAGTTTTCTAAACTAATTTGTCCCATGAGAAGATGTGGATGCATCGAGTGGCTATATAATGATTTGGCCCTATCTATATCTGTATGTATTAATCATTCCCAATATCATGTATTGAATTTAATTAATAAATAATATACCATATCGAATATCGTATTGAATAAAGGATGCATATTTATAACTATTTCTACAAATAATTAGATAAATTTTAATCTAAACACCACATATCTGTAATGAATAAACAATACATAGTTATCAATATTTACACTAATAATCAAATAAATATCAATAAAAACACCATATTTAGAAAATATAGAGTTCATTGAATATTTATTTCCGTGGAAAATGATATAGATATATAGGGGAATTTAATTTCAAAAGATAATAAAATATTGAATATTTTTAGTAGACCAAAATTAATCTATGAGGTGAAAGGAAACTAGGTTATGAGTTTATATTCCACTTGGTAACATTTAAATCAAATCACATTAGATGAAATAATTCAAATTGAATCTCCAAATATCATGACCAATGAATGAATCATGATATTATATGAAAAATAGGAATTATGTACAACATATATAATAAATTAGGTTCCAAAAAATAATCTTTTTTTCAAGATAAAATAAAAATCATAAAAGTATGCAAGATTGTAATAATTACCTGAAAAATGTTCTTGAGGATAATATTAATTAAACATTTCAAAATTCCATACACCACATTGAAAAATTTGAATCATAATGTACATGAATGTATAACATTAAACGAAACATAAAATATCAAGAGAATATAGAGATTAATGATATAACATAACAACAATCAATATATACACAATATAAAATATATTAGGTTTATAATAGCAAATAAGTCCTGATGAAAGTAATTTGTAAGGAAATGACATACCTTACATTTCATTTTTGGTAAATGTTTTTTTAACATAGTGTATAACGGATTTGAACATGTAAATAACTTATAAAAAACCATAATAATAATAATATAATATAATTACATTTTATAAAATTATATCACAAATATTTTAATAATAAGTAATTATTTTCACTATTTTGTGTGTTAATTGCATCGTTTGTTTAGTTTGTATTGACTTGT
Source organism: Viscum album (assembly GCA_963277665.1). NCBI lineage: Eukaryota > Viridiplantae > Streptophyta > Magnoliopsida > Santalales > Viscaceae > Viscum > Viscum album. The sequence continues at coordinate 556,205,051 of OY728146.1, forward strand.
TACTTATTGTTACTATTAATTGGATCACAGTTTATTGATCTCCATAATTTTACTGATGATTTATATATCCTATATATTAAATTTATATGATTTTATAATAATCCATCACTTCTTAGTTATAAAGTGAAACAAATTGTTCATGGAGAATGTAGGTCGTATATTCTCATGAATTCTACTTTCCTATACTTGTCATTTTTTAATAAAATCAAAATTAAATGATATATATATATATAATTATTTATAATATAATTAAATTACCATATATATTTCATATTTTTTACATAGGTATATTGAAACCATTCGTTATTCATTACATCTATAGTGTGAACGAATCGCATCACATTGAGGGGGCGATAGTCCACACATTCCCAAAACATGTTCTCATATTTACATGTGGAATGAATAAGGGTATGTGTTGTATAAAAACTAAATAAGGATAAATAAATTATAAATATAATATATATCATATATAAACAACATGTCAATTAGAATTCACAACCATAAATAGAAAGTAATCGAACGACAAATTACATTGTTTTGGGAGTCAATAGATCACCTTACACAAGAATGTTATGTTCATTACCCAATAGATGTTATTTTGTGTAATTAATGGATGAATCTTTATAATAAAAACATATAAATATATTTAGGATATTTGTTTAATATGATCATGTAATAATGATTATTTATGGAGGGGGGCAATAAATAAAACTATAGAGCTTGATAAAATATGTTACCTCTTATTCGAGTAACCCCTTTTGGTTTCCACCTAAGGGATTACATGAATATATTTAAGCAAAAGTTGAATCTCTTAGATTGAGGATAAGGTTGTTAATAAGGTATTTTTGATGTTATTGGGTGATAAAAATGCATTTTGATGTGTAATGATTTGGGAAGAATGACTTGGATTTTATGATGTAAGATAAGTTTCACTCTTGTAATCATTGGATAAAGAAATTATAACATTATTTTAACCATTTAATGTGGATATAGTAATGGAAAAAAATTATTAATGGTTTCATAAGGTACAAATATTCCATAAAATGGATTCAGGATCGGTTTTTTTTGTAATTTCTTCCCTCATTATAACGTTTTAACCCCCCATTTAGAAAATATTCTATTAATTTATGTAATTAATTTCAATCACTCTCAGAATGATTTTTAAAACAAAACTAATTTGACATTATTATAAATTATAAAATATTTTAATTACAAATATGGAATCAATTTTTCCAAATTCTAATAACACATGTGTCTGAAAATTATTTAAAATTAATCCCACCTTCATGATGATAATGTGGGTTTCGAAAGAAAAAATGTTCCAAATAATTCTATGTCTTTATATCCAATTTCAAATGTAAGTTGATTCCAAGGGAATGAATTTTATTAAATGATATAAAATTGAAATAATTTATCATAAAAACCAATAAGTAAATTAATCCTTATAAAATAATTAGTCTGAAAAGATGTTTGGAATTAAAATTCAGAATGCTTCACTATTCATTAAGAAATAAATCTTCAAAGAAAAATATTATGAATTCAAATTATCCTAATTTTTATTTATATGTTTCAATGATGGAGATTATTTTGTAATATAAAATCTATAATAGGTCAATAAATTGTATTTGAAATAGTCTGTCCATTAAAATGTGGAAAATGTGGCATTATAAAAATATAAGTTTTTATGTGTAATATTGGGTTTCTTGTAATCTTATACATATAAAATCTACAAGATGAATAAAAACAGTATTGTTTAATATTATATATATATATATTCAATTAATATCACTAAATAATTAAATTTTTTTATATTTTTAGGATAATATAGCTCTTTGATCATAAAAATAGTTTTCTATAAAAAGGTTTTGTTTAAACTCACATGGTTCATTTTTCATTTATAATTAATCTGTAACCAATGATTTAATCATATATTTTTGTAAAACATAAATTTTTATAAGTTATTTAAGACTCTTATGCAAATCAAATTACATATCTCAGTTTATTATATTAAATAATATTTTAATAATATAACGTTATTCGGTAAAACGCAGTCATTCTTATAACACAAATCATTGAAGAATCTAATTGTTGTGTGAAACACAAGATAACATAGTATCTCATGACGTATTTGTTATATCATATGTGGAATTTATATAAAATATTAAATATTCTAAGATGAATTAGGATATAATAATCTATAAAACTCTAAGCTTTGTGTGTCATACATGATATTGAATACATATTAGACAAACAGAATTTTGGGTTGTTAAATTATACTCATATTAATTAAATTTTTTAATAAAAATTTAAACTCCAAATTTTTATAATTTGTTTTATATTTAATATGTTTAAATACCAAATCATGATTAGGTCTCATAAAACATCATCTAGAAAATATAGTTTGGGAACTACAAAGGTGACACGGAGTAACATATAAATAGGTCTCTATGTAGGATAACATTAGTGGAAAGTGGAGATACACACATGATGGAAAAGTGAAAATATTTACAAGAGGTAATTTAGGTAATAAATAAAAAAATTTAATGAACAATGGAATATAGAATGAATATATTTAATAAATCTCTGAGGATTTATACGACAACCAGTTCAATAACAAATATTGCATTTGGACCAAATTTTATTTTAAGATACTTTTCCAAATGTTAATGATTTCATTTATTGAACTAGAATATAATTAATTATACATACTGGATATATATCTATAAACATAATTTAATCTTTTATTTTTCTCCGATTAATTTCCAATTTATCGATTACATCATGAAATGGATATCCAAAAATTAACATTGATTTCTAATGCACGAAAGTACACTTTAAATGGATATTATGGCCCATTAAAGAGATACAAGTTTAAATAATTGCCTCTAACTATAATACAAATCCAAATGGATCTATATAATAATATTTAAACCTATCGAAATATTTGTTCATAATTAATAATTTTTTCTATAGATTTTTAACTAAAAATGAAGATATATTTACCTAGCCATTGTATAAGTCAGCAGTTGTCATGAAACATTTATCATCCATCGGTCATGGGTGAAATATATGTGGCCTTGCTAAAAATGATGAGTCATTACCAGGCATATATTTTATTCTTTTCTAAAACCATGTTTATATATTTTTAAAATAAAAAAAATTTACATCGTTAAAATAAGATAATTTACTAAATATCCTTTTAAATATGGTTATCAATACAACCCCAATACATAAATACATCAAAAATTTATTGACACAGAGTCAAATGATTATTATAAATATTATCTTCTGATATTTATTTGCATATCTATTAACACACTTCATAAGGGATTGTAAATAAAATTCTAATTATCATTACAATATCCCATAAGAGTGCCAAATCAGGTGTGAACAAAAGATCATTTTCAAGTACCAGGTAATTCCTGGAAGGGTCCAACGCACCTTGTCAGAGTTGAAAATCCTTGGAAAATTTGTTTTGAGGCCATCTAAACATGTAGTATCTATAAAGGTATGTATTTTCATTAATACCCTCAATATCAATACCTTACCAAAATTTTAGGATATTCCACAATGTCTAACATAGTGTTATGTTCTGTAATCAATTTTTTTAAATATTGTTCCAAAGGTTGCTACTAAAATTTATATTATTTAATCATTAGGGATCAAACACGATAAATAAGGGAGATTCATTATACTACCATTGCATTTTAATTCATTAAATGTAAATTATGTCTAAACTGACCAAATAGTTCAGTTTTCATACTAAACAAAAAGCACAAATTATTCTTTCATTAGAAATGAATATGTTAATTACAACATATTTTTTTTCATTTTAGTAAAACATTATTCCATATAATATATCCTTGTATATCATTCTTAGTACACTTATGGGTGTAATGGGGAACAAAAAAAGTAGGTTGACCTCAAATTATCATAATGGGTAATGTGTAGTGGTAGAAATAATTAATTAATTAAACTATCAACATGGAAAGGAAAATACTGAAGAGACATTCCATGTAATAAATAACCTATGAAGTTAGATAATAAAAAATATGTAATGATAATAACTAGAAAAACATTCCATTAACATAACTATATATGGAAAAATAAACATGGAAATTTAAGAAACTGAAACACATTCCACTTTATTAATAAAATGAAAATGAAATGCACTAATTGACTCTATCATATTGAGAATATAATTTATAATAAATTATGAATCTAAATAAAGTAAATGATTATTTATTTGATTTCATGTCTCAGGCACTTTAATCCATTTTCTATCAAGATCTATCCTTCATGCTGTTTAAAACAATAAGTAGTAAGTAATTTATTTTTCTCAGCTAATTTTTCTTATAACAACCTATTATTACATCTATTGGTTATTTAATTTATAGGACCCACCTATCACTACATTCCCAAAGAACTACCCACATCATGTAATTGATTTAATTAATAAAAAATAAGCCTTATCAAATGCATGTATTTAATGAAGGATATATATTTATCAATATTTCACTAAATAATCCTATAAATTTCAAAATAAACACAGTATTAAAAATGTTATATGGTTCAGGTAAGAATTATTCCCATGAAAAATGATATGGATATTTTGGGAAAATTCAATTTTAAATAATCACGGGACATAGAATATTTTAGGGTTACTACAAGGAATCATGGAAGTGAATGTCAATAATATACATTTCCAAATCAATCAAAAATCAACCATATAAAGAATAAATTTGGTATCAATTTTTAATATTACAACTAATGTTAGAATAAGAATAAGAGTATTTTAATTAACAAAATAAATGTGTAAATTTAAAATCATTATTGATTAAAATATCATTACGTTTTGAAAAAAAATTTAATAAACGTTTATATGAATATAAAATTTTAAAATTGGAAAAAATAAAATGGTCAAAATTCATTTGAAAAATAATTTTCAAAATGAAAACAACATTATATGATTTTTTTATAAAATAGGGGTATTTGAAGGAAAAAATTTTCACTAACTAAAGATAGAAATAAATTTATGTTTTTATATAAATAATATTTATACTATTTTACATACCAAAGTGTAGATAAATAACCTTAGATTAAATAATATAACTAAAACTCAAAATATCATGAATAATGAATGAGTCATGAAAATATATGAAAATGTGAAATATTTACAGAAAATATATTAAATGATGTTCTCAATAAAAAATTATTATTTCACTATAATCTTTGCAATCAAAATTTTTTGTGAGGTTGTAAAGATAATCATTAAAAACATTAATAATGAGAACAATAATTAAACACTACAATATTTCCTATATCATTTTGAAACATTTGAATCGTAATATAAATGAACAAATTACATTAAAAGAAACATATAATATCCTGAGAATATTGAAATTCATTATATAAGATTTGAAAGGGTAGTATATTATCCATCTAAAGAAAACTATTTTCAAAACAACAAATAAGTCTCAATGGAATGTAAATTGAGATGAAATCTATATTCTTGTATTTCAATTTTGGTGACCAACATTTAAATTCTTATATAATGTTTTTAAAAATGTCACTAACTTATTAAATAACCATAAAAATATTCATAATATCATATATTATGTGCTTATAATAACTTATTGTATGTTTGATGACAATCATTAATTATTTTCACTTTTGTGGGCTTCATTTAAATTGTATCAATAGTATATTTTTATTTTTTACTTGTTGTTAATATTAATTAATTCAGGGTTTAACCATCTATATATTGTAAAAAATGATCGATATATCATATATTTTCATTATATTTTCATTTATAATAATCCATTAAATTTTGAAATAGGAATTTAAATTCACCGTTCATGGAGACGGTGTGTCGTACGTATTCCTGAACATTATTCTCAATTCATGGTTGTATTTTATATGAATGAAAATAAAAAGGGTATATTTATATTTACATTATAATTAAATTTTCATATCTATGTCATATATGTTATATAGATTAATTAAAATCATCATTTACGCATTTCATGTGTTGCATGGACGAATCACATTACATTGAGAGGTGGTAATGGAAAAAACGAACAACATCATTTCATGATATAATAGTTCGATGTACAAAAGAACTATATTTTTTTTATCCATTATACGGAAGTGTCTTTATATATTGGTATGAAGCATTACATAAAATCATATCATTATATTTGGGGTAATTTGTTTAATAAAATTATGTAATAAATATAATTTGAATAGTAGAAACAGAAATAATATTATAGATCAAGAGGAAGGATGTTATCATTTATTTTGAAAACTAGTTTTGGTTTGCACTAAAGTGATAATATGGATATATTTTAACTCATTGCAAGGCATTAAGCATGATAAGATCAATGTTTTATATATATTTTGAGTGATCATTTGTGTGACAAATTTTATTGAGTAGTTTGAGGAAGTGGGAATCTTGACTGCGTTTTTAAAGTGAAGGCTGAGTGAAACTATTGAATATTTTTGAAAATAGAATTCATACCATGTTCTATAACATTGATAATGTATCCAATAATTAACTAATTTAGATACAATGTATTATAGTGTTGACATATCACTACAAAAATCATTTTGGACATGTTTATTGGTCACTTTATAAATAGATTATGGTTTATTATCTTATCAATATAATTTCACTCATCATTATTGTAATTAATTTAAATCACTAACATTAATATCCTTGGTAAAAAACTAATTTTAAATTATTAGATATTTTGAAATAATTTTAGTTCAATTATTTATTAAATTTTTCTAAATTCCAATCACATAATCAGATGTAATTAATATAAAATTTATCCTATAGATAGGATGACAATGCATGTTTTAGAGTAAAAATATTGAAAGTTTACTAAGCTAATATAACCAATTTTAAAATGAAATTGTTTCAGTTGAACTATGAATGATTAAATTATGTGAAATTTATCTACTTACTATTTGAAACCTATAAAATGTTTAATTTACCCTTATAAATGCATTAAATGAAAATTTATATCTGAATTAATATTCATTATTTTTCACAGTTCAAAAAAATAAAACTTCGCAGATAAATTTAAAAAATCACCATAAGATAAATTTTATGGTTCAGATTAAAAGTTTTATTATTTTCTTACATATAAAGTCTATAAAACATCCATAAATTTGATTTAATATAGATTTTTTTATAAAATACATCAAAATATCATTTATATAAATAGAGGTTTTCCTGCGTAATGTTGGGTTAGTTCTCATGTTATACATATCTAATATATTGTATGAATAAAAAATATTTTAAAAAATATGTAATATATATATATATTAAATTAATATCAATCAATAATTGTAATTATTTTAATTTATTAGGATAAAAGATATTTTTGAGTTGAAAAATAATATTCTATAAAAATATATGCATTGTATTCATTTATAATTAATTTATAACCAATGAATTCAATTTATAAATATGTAAAAAATATATTATCATATTACAGTTAATTCTCTTCACACCCTCTGATTTAAGGGCTTTTTTTATTATATTGTTCAATATTTTAATAATATATCGTCATTTGGTAAAAATGATCTTTTGTATAAAGCTAGACACTCTATAATATTGTTATTGCATGCGGAACATGATAACTCAATATCATTTATATTTAGAGACATATCCCAGATTAAATTTATATAACATAGTTAATATATTTTAAAATCTCAGAGAATTACATTTCTTAATGTGCTTGGGGTTGTGTGTTATACATTCCATCAAACAAAAATTACTCTTTTAGAATTTTCAGGGTGCTAAATCCACTAAATAGTTATTTATAAAATACATTTCATGTAATTTTTTTAATATATAATTATATAGAACCTATTTTCATTTATATATATCTCAGATAGGCCAATTTATTTCATTTATATTATATATTTCGATCATAAAGCATGAGCACTGGTCTCTTATTATCTTTTTAATAGCCAATATTTCATAAATAATAAATTTATAAAACTATATTTTTTATTGTATGTGAAAGAAAAAAACAATGCAATTTTAATCCCTTATTATTAATCTAAAATCCCTGATAACATGTAATTCCCATTTGAATATCTATATTTATTATACTATTCCACATTCCATCATAACATCTAAAATATTCCAATTTCACCTATCTATAATCTTCTTTAATAATAAAATTTTATTAAACCCAAATACAAAAAATTATATATTTCACATAAATAATACAATGATACGTTGTATAATCCATGTCATAGTATACTATTAAATGTGAAAAGTCATGGTTTGCATGAGACCGCATGCATTCCAACGCCTATGCCAGAGGCTGTATACTAGTAGTGGTGGCCAAAGTATTACTCTTGAGAGAATATAACCACATATAAAAGGGTCTATTAAATGTAAAATAAATAATAATAACCCATTATAAAACAATACAATTTATATATAAAATATAATATAAAATTATATATTAATGAATTCAATATACAACCATATATACACATGGTCTTTCCAGCACACATAAACAAATTTCCCACTAGGAAAATCTGATAACCAATGTAAATAAAAGAATAAATAATGGAGGTTATTCAAAAAAACATGATTCAAATGACAACCATATCCTATCTTAATCCATTATATTTCATTGAATGATCCATATTGGTTCACTACATAACATGGAACCATGATCACTAAATTCATAGTGGGTATGAAAGTGTTACAACCACCAAAACGGGGTGTGAGTACAGCCTAGTACATCATTAATACTGAGGTCCAATAAATAAAAAGTAATGTAGTGAGTGTAGATTTTAATATATCAGGAGAATAAATAAAAACATAGTCAAATTATAAATAAGTACACCATCTTTTACCCTTAGGTTCAAACATGCCACTTGATTTAAAGTAAAAATGCTTCTGAAAGTACTATAGAACCATTGGTCACATAGATAGATCTAAAACCTAAGGTAAAATTATCCCTTAGTATGAAAACATATAATATAGAATCTCAGGGTTGTTTCTACACATTATTTAAAAATAAATCTATCCAGAATCATTAGGATATATCCACACCATTTAATGGAATAATGTTATAAGGAAAATCAAGGGCATATCCACACCCGACCATGATAGAATATCATTTATATACTCAATGGAGTTTCTTAAACCTATTATAAATTTAATTCATCTATAAACTATATTGTATATTTTTAACAATCCATGAATATATGTGATCTAAAAACATAGGGGTGTATCTTCACCCCTTTGAGAAATAAATTATTTCTAAAACATAGGAGATTAAGTACAACCTTCCAGTAAATATATTTACAAGAAAACAAAGGTTTGTTTCAATACCTAATCGAAAAATAAATTCATCTAAATCTAAAAGGTTGACATATAACCTGTAAATATAATATTTCATATATTCAGAGACATGAAAGTTGGATCATAGGAAAATATAAGCGTCCTATATTTTTTGAAAATATATCTCACTTGGATGTTCATTACAGCTAAATAATCTAATAAAATGTATCTCATTAGAGGTTTTCAACCATCCAAACTCATATTATATTTGAGATGAATACCAATAAATTCCATAATGTATCCTCATAATTTCCAAAATAAGATCATATTATTAATTCAATTTATTAGGTGAAAAATAAATATTCATATATCCATATTTATATATACCCCATCAAGGTTCTATATGTTACTTGGTAAATTTTAATGTTACCTAGGTCACATCACTCTCAATACACTCTTGTTTGGTTCCACTGTCCCATTTCCATCACATGGGTCCAATATCGTCAATCAAATTGAAAAACATCACTCGATTTGTTCTTGATTACACAATGGTATCATAATTTAACACCTGGTAAATCATGTTTAAAATTATAATAATCTCAATATATTCCATATCATGAAACACTATGATTTAATAAAATTATGATATAATATAGAGCAATTAATATTTAAATGTGACAATTATAACCCTCTAAGTTAATTCGAATATATGAATATGACATATCTTATTATCATATATACTTAAAATGGTCTTAAAAAATTTATTATTTAATTCTTAGTAAAGAATCACTAAATTTTTATTATAGACATTTTAATTTTAAAAAATGAATTTCCTTTAAAAAAAAATTTTAATTTTTTTTCTCTGAAATTATAATGAATTCTTCCTAATTTAGAAAAATGTATTTTTTAAATGATGAATATTTATTTAATATTCTCATCAATATTTAAAAATATTATTTTGTTTATATTTTTAATAATTTATTGATTTGATATGAATAGTGAAAAAATAATATTTTCAAATAATCTCAATTATTTCAATTAAATAATTAAATTTTTAGTAACAATTATATTTTTTATTAATAATTTTATTTAAATAGCATTCATTGGAATTAAATAAGATTACCTAATTATTTTTTATTATTAATATTCCTGATTTAGATATTAGTTTATTATTATACTTATAATCAAATTTTTTTAAAAACAATTTATCATTGTTATATATATATATATATATATTAATTTTAAAAAATAATTATATATAATAAAACAATATGTATAAATAGTTTTGAATTAAGAGGTTTGTATTTTTTTTAATATTTGTATTTTATTTTAGATGATTAGGAATAGTAAAGGGGGTAAATATTTGTAATCTCAATAATAGGGAAATTGGTAACACCAAGTTAAAACTATGAGTCAAGGTAAAAATACAAACAAAAAACAATAATACATTCATTGGATAAAATTAATTCCACAATATTCATCTTTAAATAGAATATATGGAATTCTAGTTCCACATTCCCTTGTTAAATTACATTTATATTTCTTATGTAAGGAAATATACAATATGTTACTCGATCTTTTTCTATGATTCATTCTTATAAGTTAATAATATTTAATATTATCATGTATAACTTTATTGTAGAAATAGTTAATTCATTTTTATATTAGTAATTAATTTTTTGTATATAGTAATGGTATTTTTACATTAAATTCATACACAATAATAACAATTTCCTTCAGTAAGTTTTATAAAATCAAAGTAAATGAATTTAAAATAACAAAAATAAATTATTAGGGAAGAGTTATGTTGCCACATGAATTTTAGTGTTAATGAAAATTTATTTATTTTTAATTATTTTATATTCGAATTAATTTTTCTCTTGGTGTATTTAAATTCGATGAAAATAAATTCTATCTAATCTAATATTAATGATATTTTATGAAATATAATATTTTTCCAAGTAACTAATATATCATAATGAATATAAAATCAGAATATTAGGATTAAAAATGGATGAAAATATTAACAATATTTCTTTTATCATTATGTGATTCTGGTTTAATTTTTTAGAAAATTATTCAAACCGAAAGAGAATTTTTTTAAACAAAACTTTATCCTATTAAAGCATTATTTTTTTTGTAATTCATCCATATCCTATCTTAAATAAAAAATTCTTGAAACAAGAATCCAAATTCACATGAAATTATATCAATATATATAAATATTATTTTTAAATCAAGTTGTGTAATTTACCCCAGTAATACAAGTAAACACATACCCTATTTTAACTACATTATTTTGATTCATATAGATTAACAAATCACATCAATTTCATATAAAAAATATATCTACATTTGAATTGTTTACAATGTTTATCATTAAATACCATTCCATGAGTCCTTATGAAGGGATCTATTTGAGGCCAACTAAAAAATATATAATAATCTTTGGGAGACAAATTATATATAATTACTCTTATAACTATTTATAAATATTATTATTTATCATAAAATAATTAATTCAGCCTTTTCAATATAATTAAATTTTATAAGGATTACTAAACATGAATTATCCACCACTTATTCCATCAAAAGGGATGTGAATTATTTTTTTGTGAATATGTGCAGATTAATTCCTACACATATTGATACAATAAATTTTCAATCACCATAATTAATTACTAATTAATATTATGTATTTAATTTTTTTATAATAGTTATGAGATAATTATAAATATTTAATAATTATTTCATTTATACCATCTTTCCTTCCAATCTTCTAGAAAAGGATAGTATCACTCATGTGTATTTGGGGACTTCTTCCTCAATAATGTGATGTGAATATTATTAAATTTCACAATAATCGTATGGTAATAATGATTGATTTAGTATATTTTGATGTTATTGTTATATAATTATTTTTATAAAGTGATAAAAAATATAATTATACTTCATTAATTTATTTTAGTAGATAATTAAAACAACATTCTTGAAAATGTATCATATGCCATCTATAAGAATGGTTTAAATCATTTTCATGTAAAAAATTATTATAGATTATTATAAATACAGATCTATAGAATATTCAATAAAATTTGGTTATGATTCACTTATTTATCTTGGTTTTTTATGATTATGTTTCTGATGATGAAATTTTATAACATGTCGTTCAAGATTACAATAATAATTTATATACTCCACATATTTATAAATATTATATGTATTCATTTCATTTTAAAAAAATTATGTATTCAAGTGATCATGAAAATATTTTTTTGGAAAACATAAATTATTTGTCTATTCAATCAATATTAATTTTTTTATATATATCAATGTTTCTAAAAATTAGAACCTGAATTTTTACAATATTATTCTATGATTGGTTAAATTTTTTTTTCTATTGTCATTTTTTTGAAAAAAAATGAAATATTCTTATAGTGATTAGAATGACTTAAAATTTTAAATATATAGAAATCATTAAATTAATCATTATTTAATGCAGAAAAAAATTAAAAAAATCTCACCATCGTGATCACATAATTATTATATTATTCTTTATATTTTTTATAATAATCTCTTCAATGAAAAAGTTTTTATTGTAATTTTGAAAATTTAAGATTTTAAACAACTAATTTACTTTTTAAAAATGGTATTTTCACCAAGATTTATCCCATGTTACATTTTAATATATTTTTTCTTCCAAGATTAAATATTTTGATGTAATATAAGATTTATATGTGATATGATAAAATGATACTATATCTATTATTTCTCTAGAGGGTTTTGGTTTATGATGGAAATATATTATAAAATACATTTATTTTCTATTTGATATGTTGTGATGAAATTAATAAATTCTAATTTAACCCATTTAATTTCAATTGGTTGGGATATTATGAACTATTTACAATGTTTTTGCACATATATGTATTATTTTTGTTTTGTGAAGGGTGGTTTAATAATTATATATCCCTCTAATACATTTTGTAAATATGGATTTGTCATTAGATAATATGGATATGAATGGTGAGTGAACGTTGTTTAGTGGGGTTCATTATCTGTTATGATTTTCTTGGGAGTGAACCGTGACATTGAAAATAATGAAATGGGTGGGTAAAGAATCCAATTTTATATTTATTGTAAATGATTTTTTACAATGGAAATGATATTATTTTTATATGTATGTGTTATAAACAATTATCTAAAACTAATGTGATTCTATTGTAGAACATGTTGTTTGAATCCTTTATGGTTTATGTCACATGTACCACAGTTCATTATGTTGTGACTCAATATTTGGATATATGATATGTTGGGTATGTTTTAAAAATATTATTCTTGTGTTCTTATACCCTTGTTCTAATGTTATGCATATGAGATCATTGATACCTGTCTTTTAATACCCTTATAGAGCATATAATTTACCATTTATTATGATTCCTTTTCCCATGGATATGAAAATGTGTTTCACATATGTATATCTAAAAAGTGAGATAGTTTTGATAATCTAAGAGGGTTATGGTTTGGATTTTTAATGTAAAAATATTTTATATATCAATTTTTACAAATACAATAATTAAATATGGATCATGAATGTATAATAAATCAATATTTACAATATTTATATAATATATTACAATATCAAATGTATTGGTCTATAATATTTGTTGCATCAGAGCTATTAGTTATTATTTGTAAAGAATTCTTATAAAACATTTATAGAAACCCTATAGATTATGACATGTTAGGGATAACAAAAAAAATTATACAGAAAAGATATTGTGGTTTTCAAATTAATACATCCATATCAAGATAATATAATGTTTCATTGTTTTAAAATATATTTTTATAGGTGTACCAAACATAAAAGGATTGTTTTAGTATAACTCCTAAATCATTCTAGTTGTTGGGGACTGTTCTTTAGTTGTATAACTAGTTAATACTCATAGGGGATATGCATGGATTAATTAATAAATTAATTATGACCAATTATGAATGATTTAAATTGATGACAAAAAAGTAAAACCAGGTTTATGCATAGGGTTCCAAGAGAAAATAATAAGATGTTATCATTTAGACAATATATGAATTATTTTTCTTGTTTTATAACTATGATTATGAGTTCACATATTATGAATTGCTGTGAAAGTAAATGGATGAAACAATTAACAATTTTTTCAGCGAATAAATTTTATGGACATTTGAATGACATCCCTCCAAGGTGATAATGTGAAATGGAATATGGAATTAGAATATTTTTAAATATTTATAATCAACTATTTCATTATTTGATTAAAACTGAATAATTAGTGAGTTTCCTAATAAAAATAACAGGAGAAAAAATGAATCTTATGGAATTTTAGATGGAAATAACAATGGAAAAGATAATTTTCAATTTCAAATATTTCATTAATGTTGGATAAAGAACCCCTAGAAATATGTCAAATGGGGAATATGTTTACTAAGTCAAAAATTATGTTCATATGTATATGAATTTGAATGTAATTTGTGGTTTTACATGTAATGAACATGGGAAATATCCGAGGCATTTTCCTAATGAGAGATAAAACTCATAGACTAATAAAGGGACAATGTTATGTTGATCATTTACTTTTAATTATTTAATAATATATATATTAAGATTTGATAAATATGTTATATATGTTTAATATATATGATATTCTATTTATATGAATCATGGATAATAAAATGAATGTTTTATAATAGTATTACATTATGGATATAAAAAATATTTTGAATGGTGCCAATAACAAAAAAAATAGATTTAATTGAACGATGATATTTTATATAAAACTCATGATTAAGGGATTGGTAGCCTTAAATTTTTTCGAATATTGAGACTACTATATTTGGATTATATAAGGAGATCATTGATTATAGTTAATTAAATGTGGATATATTTTCACCTTTGTACAAATTAAGGATTTTATGAGAAAATGTTAAATATTACCTAATATGGAGATTAAAATATCATTGAATTTAGGAAGTATATTAAATAGACAATGAATTAATTTTAGAATTTGTCATAGAGTTATATTTTGATATAAAATATAATATATTTGTCGATTTATGGTAAATTAATATATTTTGGGAAATGATTATTGTATTTTGAAATGATATATTATCATAGTATTCATGTGTTTGGAATGTGATATTATAATCTACATTGCATAGTTTAGATAAAATATTAATTTTTATCGAAAAAAATATATTTGATCAAATATTTGTGGTTTTTTGTTTTGGAATTTTTACAGAAATGTTTTGGAATATTCTAAAGGATACGTAATTATAGAATGAACTATTCTGAACACTATATGTTATTTTTTATTTGTTAGGAGTTAATGTGTGCATATAGGGTAACATTTCTTTACAATTTTTTAAATATCTAGTGATAGGAGGAATGATATTTAATTAATTTTATGATCTCATGCTCCCTTAAAAATTAATTTTAGTTTTTCAGAAAAGTAAATTTATTAATAAATATACATTTTTTAGAATAAGAGATGAATTTGAAATTGATTGAATAACATATAAAGGATATACATATTATTTTTGAATTGAATAAAATCATGTACCTGTATTTTATCAAATAATATATAATTATAAATAAAGAATCATTCAACTTTTGGAATATATTGATAGATTACAAATGTAATTATTTTACCATATACTTTTACATTATATTATGATTCATTTATTATCTTCATAACCCTCATGGATTTAGGTCAATTTATCCATTCACAGTATCATGATAATTTCCTCCATCATCCAATATTATTCCATAAATGTTTTTTCTCAATGGAATGTTTTTTAATATACCAATAGTGTTATATTTATATGTGAATAAAATTATGGTATATTCATGGTAACAAATTTTATTCTCACTCTATATTTTTAAAGTAATTTTTTATCTAATTATAGGATGTGTGATTGTGAAAAAATTGTTTTCCAATATAGAATATTTGAATATAGAGCTTAATTTTTTGAATGATAATTTACTTAATGATTTTATAATGTGACAGCTAAAAAATCAGGTTTAAAAGAAATGTATTCTTTATTGCAAATATAACATGCGAAACTAGTATTTAGTATCATTATTATATATTAAGAAAATATTATTAGTTATATGTGACTTTTATAAAATATTTTATGTATTGGATGAAGTACTATGTTAAATAATATTTTAAAATTATATGTATAAATTTTTTAATGAATGAATATTTATTAATTAATTACTTGTAAATAATAAATCATTTTTATTATAGTTAAGAAATGTTTTTAAATTCATTATATTATCATCTTATTTTGTTTCATAATAAGTATAAAAAATTATTGAAAATATTTGAAATCTTATTTAATAAAGTGAAAATAACATTTTATGATATATTATCAAAATTTACTTAAGGTTATTTTTTTTATCGTCATGAAATTTTTCATTTTCCTATAAATTATTAAAAATAAAAAACTAAAAAATACAGTCATTTATTTTAATTATATCAAGAATTTTAATGATCAATTCTATTTTTTATTTTTCATTAAACATAATTATTCCATTTGAAAAAATATAATAGAATTAATTCCATTTTAATTATAAGTATTCTTGATTTTTATATAAAATAATTTTTATGACAAAAAATGCAGTTTTCTAAAAATTTTGATGCATTTAATTTTATGAATTTACATTACAATTAAATTATGATATATATATATGCATTAAATGTTGAGAAACTTTTACTATATTTGGAATCATTAATTTAATTTTTTTTAGTTTTTCCCATTTATATTTGGATTTTTTGAATAGTAAGTATGCTAAATATTAGTCACCATAGAATTTTTAAAACATTTAAAAGTGGATTTAGATATTGTGATATTCTTTAGAGATCAAAATAAATTTGAAAATAATTCATTGTATGAGAATAATTTTACCATATACATTATAAGATCAATAATTTGGAATTTTGGTTACCTTTTCCCTTTCTAATGACCATTATATTATTTTATGTAACGATAAATCCAAAATTTCATTATTTATTTATACGTTTTTATATGTTAATATAATTCAAGAATATGATATTAATAAATATATATTTTTATGTTTATAATTATTAATTTAATTAATTTACCTAATTTTTTCTATTAATGGTGAAATGAACTTACATGCTTACCCAAATTCGACATAGTTCTTGTCGAAGTAGTAGAAAAATCAAATAATTAATTTTTCCAATATACAAAGTTACATTTTTTTAAAAATATATTTAAGATGAATTTTGTTGTTAATATTAATGTATCATTTTGGATACTTATTTTATATTCAATTTCCAATTATAACTTCATTCCTTTTAAGTCAAATAAATTTTATTTAATAAAAATGAAAATGTTGATTTTTTATAAAAAATAACATATTCATAAATTATTTTAAAATAATTAATATCATGAAATAGAAAAAGTAGGAAATTAAATTTTTTTACATTTCATCACTTGTCCATTAAGGATACAATTTTTACCCTATAACAAAATTTATAAACGTTTAACATATAAGATGTTTTTATTGAGGTTAATGTAATAATAGTTATACATAAGGGTTAAAAAAATTATGTTTAAAATAAAACATTATCCTATCATATTTGTTTTGTTAAAATTCATTTAATCCCTAAATAAACTAATAATCTAAATTATGGAAACATGGTAAAATATTATTTTTAAAATAAATTTATTATAGATTAATATTTTATTAATTCCAGGGCTTCTATTTCTATTTATATAAATGGATACCCATCTATTCTTTTCATTACACCATATAGAGCCATATACATTTAATTATCCCTAAAATTTCATCTTCTAAAATACCTTCTCCATATTTTAGAGGTTATAATATTCTTAAAAAATTTTAAGGGTGTTTATGATGGGATAAAATGGAGCTCTACTAAATAGGAGGTTGTCATATTACCCATCCTCATCCAATTTCTTTAGTATTATACATCCAATAAATATGTGGAATTAATCATAAAATAATAATAGAATTATAATCAATATACATTAATTTTATTATGATTATAGGACCACAACTATATACATAATTATTTTTCATATAGTAATTCAATGTTTTTCTCATCTATACTTGTGGACTACCACCTTCACATAGTGATACACTTCATTTAAATCCCCATATTTCGTTGATGGTTAATTTCAAAATATTAATAATTTTATTTAATAAGTATGAGATAAATTTTCATCAGTATTTATAATAATATGATTACAATATACCGACAGATGTGTCCCATACATAAGTATCCCATCTTTTTAGTAGAATAATCTATAAATTTAATTACAATCCTTGATGGTAATTTAGAGTTATTATATAATAAACATGTACAGGGGATGAACTTGTAAATAAATTATCATAATCATCTCAAAATATGTTATTAAAAAATACAAACCTTCTTAGGAATATATTGTATAAAATCATTCTAAATAACCTATGGAAATAAAAAACACAACGGGTGATCCCTGATTCTCAGTAAGGATTACAATGTGAGATAGCAAGGGCGACATAAACATAAAATGAGAAAATGGTAAGAGAAAATAAGAATAAAAATTTAATATCATAAACTTTATATTATTTATCATTATATTATATCACTAAATTATGCATCTTGGATTAGATTAAATAATTTCTAAAGTAATAAAATAACTTGACCCATCAAAATATAACTTTCTAATAAGTATTAATTTTTTAGAATAGACATATGCATCAAAAATAATTTCCATATTCATATATGAAATCCATGTATATATTGTTTGATTAGGTTCACACCACATTTATTCATATTTATAGTCAACAATCACACTAAAGTCTCTCAAAGTGCCACATCCTCATTCTAGTTCATATTATCACAAGAGATATACAAATTCTCCCAATGTAAATAAGGAATACATAGTTTTTATCCCAAAAATATAATATTCAAAATAATATATATGTGTTCCTATATATCATAAATCATTAATCATCATAGAATTTCCTGATAAAAAAATGGATTCCAAAAAGTTGAATGCTAAAAAGATTGACCCATGGGGATGAGATAGATTTCATAAACTACTAAAAAATGAAGGTATACTGAAACCCCTAGTTTTTAAAAGACATGAGTTTATATTGAATGGAATATGTCTTTACCCACAGTTTTTTGAACTATATGTAAAGAGAGGCTATACCATTTATTTTTAAAATAACTTGGATATGTTCTATAATATATCCCTTAGCCTCCCAACCCTCCCCACTAACTCGAGCCATATCTCAACCTTCAGTTTAGCTCTATTCTCCCTTCACCAGAATAATGATAGACTAATATCCCACTATATGATTCATCCACAATTCATTAATTTTTTTATGAAATTCATTTATATTTTAATGCCTTTTAAATCCTTCTTATGTTCAGTTGATTTTTTTTAATTTTAATCTATTTATAAAAACACTTACATGATATAGTTAGGTCATGATTATATTAGATTATTTAACATAAGTTTCATTATGGGTGATTTATTAAATTTGTGATTTTTTTATGTTTATCATTTGTATAATCATTAATTATTATATTTTTTTATATTTGGGATCTAGTTTTTTGTTCAATTATTGTATGGGATGAGTTTTGGTTTTGGATGTCTAATTTATTTGTAATTTCTGCTTAATTGTTGTAATTTTTCTTCAATTTCAATAAATATTTATCCATGAATGTGATCATATTATATGAAGTTTTAAAAACATCCATCATTATGTTTTTTAATTTATAATATAATAGAGATAAAATATAGTATATTAAATCCCCAGAAGATTTATGTTCATTAAAATTGATTCATTTTATAAATGAGACTATGTATTCTTATGAATGTAACATAATTTTGGGAATCGTTTGGTATAATATTTTAGGTATTTTTATATTCTTAGTGTTGGGAATCATATTAATGTTTTAAATAGTGACTAATGTTGTTATTTGTTATTCTATATTTTTTATATTTATTTATTGGAATTTAATATGTAATATCATAAACTGTTGTTAAAGAATTTTTTGATTGTTTTTACCAAAAAATAAAAAAAAATTGAATGATTATTTACATGATAATATTGTTATAAATAAATCACGAAAATAGGTTAATCAATGACGGTTAGTTCATTATGAATTCCATATTGTATATATATAGTAATTCTATGAAATGGCTCTTATAATTAATTTTTATGAATTAGACATGAATAAAAGATAAATATTCTTTTTAACAATTAAATATTTTGATTTCAAATTTCTAAAATTTTAAAAACATGATCACGTAAAAAAAATTAATAGGCACTTTTGTTAAATCTCATGAAATAGTAATAAAAGTCGGAATGAAAATATTGTTTGATGATATACATTTTATGAAACATGGTCTACATTTTTATTTTTATTTAAAATAATATATTTATTTAAAATAACTTTAATTTTATAAACCTTATTTTTTATTATTTTAATTAACAGGTGATTATAAAATAATTCTTTGTTAATAATTCTTCCTTAGTTCTTATAACTTTTTTAATTAGTTAGACATTTACATTCAGTATATATTAAGATATTTGAAAACCATTAAACCACACTTTACATCAATTAAGAGGTCCAATCAGTGGGGATGTAATGTATGGGAATCATAATGTGTTATGTAATAGATTAATTATTTAGTTTTAATTAAACATACCCAATTCGAATGTTTCTTAAATTAAAATAAAAAATAATGTAAAATTAATTTTGGTTGTGATTAAATAATATAAGTAATGTTAAATATAAATAAATTCCTTTCAAGAAAAAATTGTATTTTCATTTATTTTTTAAAAAGATAATACCTCATTGTATAATGAATTCCCATTTTTATGCTAGTATTCTAATATTGTAATTTATTTCAATACAAGAACATTGTTTGGATTTAATTGAGTATTATTTGGTTTTTAATTATGATAATCCTTGTTTTTGGTTTGATTGGAGAGTAGTATTCTATAATGGTCCCTTTTATGATTTTTTTTACTCAACTTTGTTTTATAATAGTGTTCTTTAATTTCATCTACAATATACTATTAATTTTTCTTTGAATTTGGATATCATTCTCTCATTGTAGTCATCGTATAAGATATTGTCATTATTATTGATATTTTTGGAGGAATATGAATGTTTAAATATTTATATGATATATATCATATTATTCTATCTAATATAGTGATGAATACATTTTTAAACAATGGATTAGTATTTTGATACACAGACTCTATATGGGAAAAGATCATGTTTCTATGAGTCTTCCAAATTTACCATTTCCAAAAATGATGGAATTCAAGGTGTCTTATGTCCATATATATTTTCTGATATCATATATCCTAAATTAAAAGTAATCTATCTCCATTAATAATTTTTTTATACATTTTTTTTATCTTATAAATCATATTTCATATGCTATTATGATTTTTTGATTATTTATATTTATAAAAATTATTCTTGAATTTAAATGATATTATTAAAAAATGTTTTCTAGTTTTGATTTTGGTTGACAAATTTTTTTCATTTTGATGTAATTGTTTTACATAATAATGACAACATTATTTAATTTGACTAGTGTTAAAGTCGAAACTATTCTATTTAGTAACAAAATGTTTTATAAAAAATATATTTTTAATTTGAGTGTGTAATATGTGTTGCTCTTCTATGTATTATATTTATTCTGGATAGTTAATTTTAGGCATCACTTTTATTATACTTTATTACTAATATTCATTATTTTGAAGCTACTATCATTCTTTAATGACATTCATATAGACATTTTTTTAATTAATTTTTTATTTATCGTATACATTATTTATTTGAATATAAAATTTTCTTAGTAATAAAATGTGTAGAAGATGGATGTATCATACTAATCAGATTTCAACATTGTATCAAAACAATTTGGATATTATTTTACATTTTTCTTTTACTAATGCTTTATATGGAGGTTGTATATATTTTTCAAGTTATAATTATGTTGTAAGACCATGGTTATCTCATTTAGAAGTAATATACAATAAAAAATTATATAAACTATTATATTTGGCAACACAATGGAGAGAAAAGTTAATCATATATGGTTAAGGAATAGAGAGAACGATTTGGTATGGAGCATGGGTTATTTCATCAACTTCCATTTTTGAATATTCATGAGACAGATGGTATTCTAGTGCAAGAAGATAATAATATCAATACACATGAGGAAAATAATGAATATAATAGTGATAAGAGAGTGAAAACATTTAATGTATGATGCCATAATTAATTTATTTTAGGAATGAACAAAAACAACAATTTTTAGATTTATAATGAGGTTATATCATTGGAAACCATGTATGGAATTTCAAATACTGACATCAACTATATTATTATCAATTTGATTTAATTTCTTCATGATGCTATAGATATTTCCTCAAAACCTTATTAGGTTTGAATGTAAATTAAAATCATTTATTTTCTACCAACAGTATTCATGATTTTCCTAAATATTGAATATTATTTAAGAATGAAATAATAGACCATAAGAAATATAAAAATTTTGTAAATTAATATAGATGTCAAATATAGATATAACCATTTCTCGTGTTCTACAGGACATTATGTTGAACTTTCCATTGATTCTATGGATTCAAAATCAATTCAAGTATGCAAGAAATATCAACATATTTTTGATGGAATAATGCGGAGATAATTACTCATTAGTATGATTTAGTACATTATATAGATGGAATAACATTTCATGAATTTGAGGCCAAACATCTCAATGTTTTAGGTTAGGTTTTTAATGTCAGGTTGGGTCTATCATGTGTTGGTTTTAATCTATTTGGTCAGATTCATACTACTTACAACAAATGGGAATTTTTTATCCATGTTTTTTCATCCTCTAATTATGTGTTTGAAATAAAAATTACATTTATTGATTATACTAATATCTGGACCTTATAATCCTGTAAAATATGGAGACATATTCCTTCACTATTAATTAAGAGAGTTGAATCATGTTTGGGATATGGGTGTGCACACTTTTGATACCTATTCAAAAAAATTATTTTACATGTTTTTCCATTTTATAGACCAAATAATTTCCCATATTATATAATTATATATAGTTAGAGAATAATGTAAAATCTACCATATCCTATTTAAATTAATAATAAATGATCGATAAGTCATTAATATCATCATTGTTTATATTTCTTGGGTAACAGAAGATTATTTTTAATGGATTATCAATACAGGAAGAATCAATGGAGGTATCATAAAATAGTTTACACAAAATATCCATCTCAACAAATGTACAAAACTAATTGATTACAGAATATAAATATTTTGGATTTTTATTTGGGAGAGGTCATATAAAATACCGAAAGCGGTGGAATGCTAAAACAAAAGAAACATACAATTGGGAAAATAACTGTATATTTTTTGATTTTCTATGTTGGTCAAACAATTTCTAACACTAATTTTTATATTTAATTCACATTGAGAAAAATGTAAGTGTATTTTTTCAATTATTTATTCTAAATATTATTTGGAAGACCAATGATAACTTATAATGTAGTTGGGACTAGTAATATTGGGGCATTCAACTATAACAATATCTTATGTGTACTAGTTCAAAAAAATGTAAATATCATTGTTTTTCCTCTATGCCAAACCCATTAATAAAAAATTAATTTTTAATGAATTTTTTAATGTCATGTTTCCTGATGGTTATTCCATCAACATTTCTATACTATATAAGTATGACGAAACTAAAATAATTAAATACTCATGATTATCATATTCTTATTCATGAATCAATTTCAATAGAAATCAAGAATTTTAAATCTAAAGGAATGGGTGGACGTGATTATCTAATTAAATTTTTATAGATCTTTATGGATAAAATTTATCCATTTATTTCTTCACAAAAATGTAGCATGAGTCACCATTAATTTTGTGTGAGTTGAATAAAAAATTCATCCATCCTTTTTTTCTCCAAGAGTTTATTTAATGGTTCATATTAAAACTAATCATTTATTGGGTTTTTTGTTAAATAACATTGAATGAATAGTTCAAAATTAAATTCATTCACAATGATTTTTTTTTTAAATAAGAATCATCATAATGGTTCTATTGTGAGAGGTGATCTTGCTCAGGAATGATTGGATTTTTGTTCAATGTAATTTTTAGATGTGACAACATGACCTAAAAATTCAATGATAAATAAAGATGACCCAAATGGGGAATTTTAAACCTCATTCTCGTATTATCCCCAAAATAATGTAATTTTTTGGTCAAATAAATTGGCAACATTGGTCCTTAAAGAGACAGATATGGCACATCAAACAATCATGTTTAATTGTGGATTGTTTGTTGACTATATCATGTATTTAATTTTAAAATTTATATTTTTTCAAATAATATTTTATTTCACATATACATTAAACTGTTATAATCATATTATATAGGTACCTTTAAAAATATACATGTAGAGTTCGTTCATAATTTCATTTCATAAGAAGAGAGGATTTAAATAGAAAATAGTTTTCTTCTTGGTTGAAATTAATGTTATGGAAATTACATTAATTAATTTAATATATATATATATTCATTTAGTTATATTATTGATTTATATTTCATGTCTGATGTTTCCCTGTTGAAATTGTCTCGTAAAAATTAATATAATATGATTTTGGTCCGAATTTTTTGGTTTGTGAATTAAAATGATTATTAATCAATGGGTATAAATAAGTTTCAACTAATTTATTGGTGAAAATGAGAACAGAACATGATAGTGTTAAGTTAACTGGTATAATCAAATATTATCCTAGTGTCTCATATAGTACGCCTCAATATGAAAATATGTATTATTATGGGATTATTTAGAAAATATTGTTATTGGATTACTAATCTAAATATTTAGCAAGTATGGTGAAATGTTAGTGGTTTGATTCAACTATGTGACATCGTACATTTATTGATGATTATGGATTTTTGAGTTATTAACATTAAATCATTCCTAGAAATTCAGGAAATACATATTATGGCTTCAATGGATCAATAATGTTTCTATATGAATTATCATACAGAACCAAATTATCAATTAATTATTAAAGTATTCTAAAGACATATTTTTTATGATGATGGGGTTTAAATATAGGGCATTAACACCCCCATTGGTGTTAATAAAAATATTTCATTTTGTAAAAAAAAATTCCTTAGAAATAGAAATGTTGTTGAACATGATGTAGTATTGTGTAATATATTGAATAAATTATATATATTATCATTTCATTCTGTTTAATTTGACATTGTTTTCTGTTGTTTTTACTACTATATTTATTATAATATTGTTTCTATTAGGAATGATATTCTTGTTTTATTAATGTTTGTTTTCATTGAATTTTTTTAAATTTCATTCAATTATGGAAATTGAGTCTAAAATTTTATATTTCAATGCATTACATGATTTAAAATTATAGTTCGTAAAAGAATATAAGAAATAATTTATGACTTCATGGAATTATATATTTTATGAAGAATTTTTAAAAATTTATTATAAAAAATGTACAAATCATTATTATATAAAATATTAATGATAATGAAGTTGTTATAAGAGAACAATTATATGATAATTATTGATAGATGACTGAGATACGATTTCATCATATGGTTCCATTAGTGAGTGTAATGAATGTAATATTTTTCTTCCAAATTACATTTAATATCATGTTCTTATTGATAATCATATTTTTAGGGGCATACATTTCAGGAATAGTTTTCCTCTATGAATTGTACTAGTATGGGTTTATAAGGTGGTCCTCATAGAGCTATATAGAGCACTTGTTGAACCAACTCCTACCCTAACCCATCTGTGTACAACCCATCAACAACAACATTTCATCCTCCACCTAATCTTCTGGGGATGTTCCCACACATGGATCTATCATCATCATATTTGGCATCTTCTTCTCATACCATGTATACACCGACTTCAAGGACTTTCCATAATATTCCATATCTATATCCTACTATGTATCCCTATCACTTATATCCTTATACTACCATGTATATTCCACCTCCATTTATATTCATCCATCCCGGATCTAATGATTTTGTTCCTTCACGTCCCAATCCATGCATGCATATCACCCAGTTATTTTGTTGGAACATTGACATCCTTCAAATTATATGGATCTAGGATAGTCCATTGATTTATCAATTTAAATAATTATACATCCTTAGGGTTTCTGTTATATGTTTGTATAATTTTATCCTATCACCTTTCTCTATAGTGATATAAATTAATACATATGTTTTCTTATTCATTGGTATATTCAAATAGGTAAAGTGGGTGTACCCATATGTGTGAAACATGGAATCACAAACACAAAAATAGGGGATTAAAATAAATAAAATAACATGATAGGTAAAAATTATAGGAATTTTAGAATTTTTATGGGATCTTTACGTAAGTACAATGATATAAATCTAAGAAAACAAGTCTCATAGATGACTATCAGTAATGAAATATGGGATAAATCATCAGTGTATATGTGGGTATGAAAATTTGTAAAATTAATTCAAATATTATGGTCATATTTTTATGAATTATTATTTTTTTTAACATTGATTTAACTATCATGAAAATGGATCTTATATGGTTATAATGTTGACACATCAAAAGTAGTTCTGGAAATCATAATAGCATGAGCGATATTTTTTATGTGTATATTCAGTTCTGATTTAGAGGGTTTATTTATATTCCCTAAATTTACAAAAATATATTTCATGAAATGATCACATTTTAAAATAATAATAAATCTAAGGCGTTCCTATTTTTAATGGTTTTCATTGAAAATTTATTTCATTTTAAATTTACTTATATTTTGTTTTTTAGTATTCATCAAAAACAAAAACAAAAAATATTCAATGATGTATTTGATGACTTCGTAGTGCACTATAATGCCATAGAATGAGACCCCGCAGTTAATTTAATATTAATATTAATAATATATTTATTTATAGTGTTGGAATATCCCCATTAATGGATAAATCTCAAAATGGCCAAAGGACCAAATTACTAAATTCCAAAATGGCCAACTTAACAAATGGAAATGATAAAAATTACCGTGTGAATTAATAAGAAAACAATATAAAACAAATAAAATTTGAATAAAATGAACATAAAATATTAATACATGTCATGACCATGTTAATCATGGTAATTATTATGTAGTAATTATGCTATGACAATGGAATAAAATTTTAAATTAAATGAATATTTGAAAGTTTCTTTGTTTTATAGATGTCTTAATAAGATAAAATATTTATTCATACCTGGTTTATTAAATTTTATATTTTTCAATTATGTAATATTATAGTAATAAATTTCATTTGAACCACATAGACTGGGGAGTCAAAGGTCATGTTCCATGAGAAAAATTATTTTTCTTCATTTTGAAGAAAAATGATAGAAGTGTTGTAAATGAATAAATACATGAAAATTATTGTCATTATTTTTGTTGATTTTTAATATTTTCATACATAATTTATAATTAAAAATATTTTTTATATTTTCAAAATGGTTACCTGCATGCCCTTGATGAGAATGACGGTTCAGCATCTGGCCATATGATCATTTGAGACAGTTATTATGTGAGTAGCACTAGGAGGGACTCTGATGTCGACTCTGGATAAACATCATCCTCACTAGGTATTTGACCTCATCGAGAACCTCTAAAACTTCTCACACCACTAAGTTGAAAAATTTTCAAGAATAATTAGGTGACAAAAAAAATACCCACATAAGATAATGAATGTGGAGAACTGGTCCTCGAAGTGTTAAAAAATTATATGTCATCTAAATATCAATTAATTTCATCAATAGATATGATTATTTTTTATTCATGTTTATAATATATTTTCAATTTATATTATTTCCTAAGTAATGGTTCTCTAGTATGATATAAATGGATCTTCGTTTTTTGATTATGGTAGGACTCTATAAGAATGGTTCACAAAAAAATTTGTTTACATGAACTATGAACATCTATATATACCCATGGATTCTGTATGAATGGATATATAAAAATTTCCATTGTTCCAAGTGAACCTTATATATTAATAAATCCTCATAGGATATATTGATGATTTATAAATCAATTATTCCTATAATTCTATACCCACTCATTAAGCACCTATGATTCTATGAACCACACATATAGCCTACACCCATAGTTTTCAATGATATACCCACGGTTTTGAACCATGGGTATAAGTCATGATTCGAGTAGTTCTGTATTAATCTAGAAATAAACAACATTGGACAACACAATAATGATTGTGGATGTTATTTTTGGATCATATTTGTAACATATCATATGTTGTATCTAATGAATATATCATAGGAGATAAATTTCTTTAAAAGATCACTAGAACTTTTCATTAATAAAATAACATTTTACACTAAAATAACTTGTTTGAAATTTATAAATTTAAATATTCTTATTAAATACATATTATTTTACAAAATCCTTGTGAACATATAATGTAATAGTAATATAATTTAACCTTCATGGTGGTGTAAATTTATGCTCATTACATATATGTTCCAAAAATACTACTTTCACATTTTTGGGAAAGGGATAAAATTAAAAAATTGGGAAAATGATAAAAAAATTACATTTAAAAAATTTGAAAAATAATTATATGTGGGTAAAAATTACATTATGAAATCAAATTATAATATATAAAAATCATCTCAGAAAATTAATAAAATTAAATTGCATGGATGTAGCAGTGTTTTCAATTGAAGGAGATATGATGCTGATTTTCCATTAAACATTCTTTCATATTCCAAAGTTTTAAAAGGGAGTAAATGAAAATAAAAAATCACTAATTACATATAATAATATTATAATATAATTTATGAGTATCTATATTGGTATATCATTATATTAAATAATCCTAATGAAAATAGAGAACAATGTTGAGAAACAATTAGATTGTTAACTAAATATGTTACCTCATGTTCTACATTCTTCAATAGTTATCTAACCTCTTGTATAATAAATATAAAATTTTTATATATATATCATAATCATATATTTAATTATAACATCATATGTTATCCACTTATAACAATTAAACACATATTTTTTAATAATTCCATATTTAAATCATCGTTTTCAAGCCTTAATTGCATAAATTTTCATGAGAATTTCAGTTTAGTGGATCAAGTAACTATACATTTATTGTGGACACATCATATCTAGAATGTAAATTATAAGATATATTTTATATATATTCATTATATTTTAATTCTTATTTATCTATAAAACATATTGATATAAAAATGATTTTGACTATTCTTGGAGAAAAAGTTTTATTTGTATTCATGAACAATGTTTTCACTTTTGAAGGATAGAACGAATTAAAATAAAATAAAAATTCACCTTCCCTGAATAATTTTTATATCATATATTTTATGTATTCAATTAATATTTCATTATTACCATCCATGTATTGTGTATATGAAAAACTAATCACATCACATTGTAGAGTTGGTAGTTCACACATACATAGGGGAGTTATTTTTAATTTATAATAGATTTGTATGTAAAAATGTAGAGATGATATTATAGTTATAAAGAGTAATTATGTCACAAATATCACATATAATTATTTAAACCATCATAATAATATTCCATGAAGTATTTTTATTTAATATGAAAATTATCACAATATAATGGAAGTTGTCCACACTTATGGATGAGAAACACATTCACTTTCAATTTGAGGGAATTAAGTTGGATATTAGATGGTGGAAAATTTAAAAAACAATTAAAAAAAATTTTGCGTACTAAATTTATTTTTTTCTTAATAAATAAAAATATTTATATGATATATTAGAAGATATAAATTTAAATATGTCTAGTAAGATGATTATCTCTTTTCCTATATTACTCCTTTATATCCTTTACTAAAGGCCCACAGAATTGAATTTAAAGGATGCTAGAACATCCAATTAATGTATATGGATGTTTATAAGTTAAATATATTGGATTACCTCATTATAGAAGTATAATTATATATTCAAAAATATAAGTAAATAGTGTCCATTTATTATATGGGAGATGACACATGCGAAATTAGTTGAATGGATGAAATATAATAAATTCATAACCATGAAAAATATTCCCAAATTAAAAAAATTTCAAATATAGTAAAATATAAGTCAAAAATATGAATAAATAAGATTTGGAATGTTTTATTTTAAGCATTTCTCTCATATCTAGGTTTAACCCTACATTTGGTGGACATATTTTAACTATTTCTACGATGATTTTTTAATATTTTTATTATTCATTGTTAGGAAACATTAATGTGGAATAGTTAAATAATTTGAAAATTTTGATTCAAAATATGAATATTGTTTTACCTAACTCAATTTAAAATTTTCCAATATATATCTTTTATCATAAAAGTAAGAAATGTGATAAATACAATTTCAAGGGAATTTTTTGAAGTACACTATAATCTTATAACAATATCCTCATTAAATTACATAAAATAGAAATAATTTTGAAAATATTTATGAAGGTGCATAAATTAATAAATTAATTTTTTTTATAAAATAAAATTTACTTTTTAAATTCATTATGAAAAATGATGGTTTCAAAAAAAAATTAATATTTATCATGAAATTTTTATTTTCATAATATTTGAAAAAGGTAACCTTTTGTTCATTATAAAAATTTTATTTAAATAATATAGATAATTTGGAGGATAAATTTTCATAAATATCGAAAAAAATTATAATACATCCTAAAAAGTGAAAAAAATATTGATGAAATTAAATGTATTTTAATTAAATCATAAAAGATTAGGGTGTTAAATTATTCCAACATTAAAATGAAACTTTACTAATAAATTTATAACTTTGATAAAATAAATGTTTTTATATATATTAAGTCAAGTAATTACATTCTAAGGATAGATACATGGAACACATCATTAACTGGTTTGTGGTTAGGCGGACACATAATGAAATAATCCATTTTCCACTCTCAATCAACAATATTAAAGGTGAAATATTCTTGGAGCTATGATTTCCTTCTTTTAGAATCTCATTATAATGATCAATATGGAAATACATAAATAATATTTTCAATGACTTCAAATTCAAAATATCATTGATAATATTCTACATATACATTATATTGAATCTAAAATTAGTTCCTAAGCTATTTTATGGTTCTACATTTCTCAACGATATCCACTAGTATCTCACATCCCAATAAATTAAATTCTCAAAATTCATCCCTGATCATTTGAGATTTAAACATCTTTCCATATAAAGATTCATATGTATTGATCTAAATGCATGAACAAATGAATCTGTCATTTGATAATTCAACAAGAGGAAGCTCTTGATCCCAACCACCATTGGAAAACATAAAACAAGATATAGAAACTTATTTTATGATATTAATTGTTCTCTCAAAAGGAACATTTATCTATAGTTAATAATAAGTACTAAAACATTACATTGTATCTAGATCCTAATAAAGCCTTATACAAGAAATTGTGGTATACCTAGAAACATAATAAGATACTGTATAAATTAGAATTTCATTGAGCCATATGAAATAACAAATTAGAATTATAGAAATATGATAAAGAGATGAATTTAATTTTATATTATTAACTCCCTTATTTAATTGTGGCTCTTATATATTTGTGGGATTCTTAAAAAATAATTGTGATGATTTCTCTCTTACATTTTGGTAAGGATAATGGTTATAAAATTCAAAAATAATTATATATCACAAGGTTGAGTTAACTATATAAAAAAATCAAGTTACTTATTCTATAACACAAGTATTTATATTGTCCAACTAGAAATAGTCATTAAGATTTCTACACAAAATTATATATAAAAATTAATATATATCAATGAATTGTGATAATCATCTAACAACATCTTGTTGATTTCTAGTATTTAATGGATAAAAAATGGTTTACAACCAATATAATTTCATAAAATAAATATTGAAGTCAAGATTTTGTCTCATCTCAATATACAGTTCACCATCTACCTTTTTCACCTGTTTAGTATATGACTAGATAGATGTTTTAACCTTCACTTGAGAAAGAAAATTTTCCCACTTCCATTAATATTTCTATATATATACAATAAAAAAATATAAAAAACACGATCTTTTTTGTTCTCACCATAGATAAGTTCCATGATCCTCTTGACTTAAAGCATGGACCACCTTGTTTTCTTTCCCATGATGTTAATCTATTGAGAAGTCATAATATTCAATAAAATCTTACCATCATGTTTGGTTCATATTAAACTATTTATTATTGAATATATACTATTAAAATTTTATGAGAAGTATATATATCAATAAAATTTCTATAAATAATATTCTAATTTATATGTAATACGTCAATTGTATTAGATATCTCTAAATAATAATTTAGGTTATTTAACTCATGAAACCTAAAATTTTGTGAGTCACAGGTGATCCCCATATTATTATGCATAAGGATGTGCCCCAATAACTTCATGGATGTAGCCGAATAGAATAGAAAAACTTATCCACTATCAGGTACTATAATAACAAGTTAGTTAACTAATCCTCTCATAATTTTCTTGAAATTCTTCTCATATTAATTTTTCCAATAGAACGTAGTTCCATTTCATTTTTACATGATGAGCATATTGGACATCCATAAGCAATTTTCCTTATATCTTCAATTTTATCTAGATAAACCATGATTATTGTAGATCTCAGTCACCATCGTTGTAATATAATTTTTTAGCCAATTAAATGTTTGATGGACCCAAATATATATCCTCACATGATATTATATGACCCAAATAACACACTTTTATATATAAAATTCATAATGTTAAAATGTTTCATAAATTTTCTCTATCTTTTTTTATATAGTACATTTTATATGATATGTTCATCGCCCTCCAGGATCTATGAATACATAGAAATATAAACTATAAATACTACTGAATAATTTTCAAGGTTATATATATTGTAAAAATTAAATAAATCAAATAATATTATAGGGGCATTGAAAATATGAATTTGAATCACTAAAAATTCAAATTGTATATACCATGTATTAAATTTTGACATATGTATATCGTCCTTCATGACTATTAATTAAAGATATCTGGATTGATGGACAATTTTTGAAAATGTTGAGTTAGTAAATGTTGATAAAATATTTCATAAATAAAGGGATGAAGAATCTTTTTCATGATGGTGATAATTCATTTTTTTTAAATCAATGAAATGTCCCACTTAATCATCATTCATCATACTATTATTGATTTTCAATTCACTTCCAACATCTAATTATCAAGGTGGTTTTTTATTCCCATATAAAATTGAATAGATATTAAATGTTGTTAGATAAAGAGTTAAATAACATATTAGCAGTTCTGGAGTTTATGGAATGTGTAACATGAACCATTTGAGTGTGGGTGGGAATTTTTTGGAGATGAATATGTATTCCCATCAGTAGTTATCTTCTTCCCATTAATTCAAAAATATATATACTAATGTTCATCCTATCAACAATTTAAAAATTAACACATTTATTAAGATAGCATCATTTATGTTTTCCTCTACACATCGAACATAATTAAAATTTCATATTGTCCCTCCAATTTTTTGAATTTACTATGAATTCCATGATTATTTTCTCAAAACCAAGAAATAATGGTTAACTCTCTATCGATAATCACCTTGATAGCACATAAAATAATTTCTATGTCACTAAAAATATCCTATCAATATAATACCCTTGAGAGACATTGTTTTAATCCCTTGATGAATTATCCAACCATACTTTCAGTTTAGATGATAATACAAGAAGCATACCACACATGACGTGTAATGCTTCCTAATTAGTAATAGTAAATTTATCATCCTTTTGTTTTATCTCAAGTTATTAATTCATTATTTTTATATAAAAACCCAACTTATATATATATATATATTAAAGAATAATCTCCCAATATCATCCTAGTACATGGATTTAATTTATTCTCTTACCCTCATGTTCATTACAAGAGTCCACCATCAATATGTTTCATCTTAAAAAATAATAAATGACTAAAATGACTTTTGTGTCATAAATAAATTGTATAATAATAATTATCTTTTCAACATTACAATTGTAATTAATTGGAAATACTGGATTAGCATATCCACTAGAATATGTTGGATGTTTCCCTATAATTGAATCCACAAAAAATTGTTCCTATAACAATATGAACTCTTATGAATGAAATTTTCCTTTTCAATTAATTAAATTTCTCATTTTGAGAAATTTATATATGAAACACATGAACTTACTTATTTCTATGTTTTTGGGATTAAAATAACATCAATATTTTTGACCACTGATGATATAGACATTAAACATTGATAATATGATTTTTATATATATATAGGGATTTTAATAATCCAATTGACATAGACAATGGATATGATGACCTCAAATAGCAGTGGGTTTCCCTATAAAGTCCATTAATGGTAGATTCTAAGGGAATTAAATCCTC
Source organism: Viscum album (assembly GCA_963277665.1). Classification (NCBI taxonomy): domain Eukaryota; kingdom Viridiplantae; phylum Streptophyta; class Magnoliopsida; order Santalales; family Viscaceae; genus Viscum; species Viscum album. Next base: position 556,240,032 of record OY728146.1, read on the forward strand.
TGGGATTTCACCTTGACAATTCCCATAATTATATCTAGTGACTTAATCACGACTGAAACTGTTGATTAGAGAATTTCAAGCTCATCGAGATCACGACCCAAACCAAGTTCACCAAACAACCACATGATAATCTCACCATAACACACCTAACTCTTAATGAGTATACTGCTGTAATGCAGATATATTTATCAAGACATCAATAATGTGAATTTTTATATAATAATTTATATATTTTAAATTATATTTGTTTCATTTAAATGATTATGATTTTGATTCAAAGATTTTGTATTTTCGAGTAATATAAAATAAAATTAAAGGGTTTATTTTGATGAATCAATAGAATTTTGAATTAATTGGAATTTTAATAAAATAAAATAATTAATTTAATTTTATTAAATATAAATTGTTATATAATTTTTATCATGTCAAATGTAATTTTTATTAGGGTTTGAAAACTGTTTTTTTTTTCAAACCCTATTAATAGTCAATACATGTCGGTTTTTATATTATAGGTAAAAATTAAAATATTTTTAAAATTATTTAGATAAAATAGATATTATTTTATGAATCATAACATGCAGATTACATAACAATAATAGTTTCAAATTTTTCTGAGATTGTATATTTTTCATGTAAAAATTAAATTCCATATAAATATAATGTGTGTTTATGTCATTATAATGACCCAAAAATGATGTAGTAAATACTATAATTGGTATTATAGACCCAATATATGTTTTATCATTATAATAATGTGACTTTAGGATAATTATGTTATTTTTATAATGTTCATATTAATCCTCCAAAACGTATATTATTTTTTATGATTTTAAATCCTTTTCATGACTAATGAGACACGCCTCTACATAATCAAGGATAATATTTTTATAAATCTGACCCTTTTAATGAAAATATAATTAAAATATCATCTCATTGGAAAATAACTTTTCGAAAAAACCATGGGATTGTTTGTGTTTTTTAATATTAAATTTTATTGATTCCAAAACCTATGTAAACAAAGTATTTAAAAATTATCCAACATTTTACTACATTAATCCACCCAATATCTCACTTATATTCAGAAAATATTCATTTATAAGGTCTATAAAATATACATCCTTTTCTATATTCTTCAAAGGATCCCCAATCTCTAAATAATCACCTTTTCGATATTTTTAAGTCACACACTCAAGTAAGGGTTTTTTCCTTTGTCAGTTTTTTCAAAGTTTATTATATTGTTATAAACTTTTATTTTATATTAACAAGGATGGGGTATGTTTTCACACCTCACCCATAATTACCTTATTTTTTTAATAATTATAGAATCCATTATTTCTCATTAATCCCTACCTTGTATACTCATTACCATGACGATTTTTTATAAGAGTTATTCCATTCGTTCTCATTCTTTGAGATTCTTTAATATGTTACTCCTTCAATTTATTATTTAAATATGATTGGATATATATATATATATATATGACCCTATTACTCTCCATTATATATATATATAAGATGTGATACAACTTTCTCTCTCATCAAAACTTTTTATGAATTTTTATGTCTCGCCGTTAGGCTTATAAAATTGCACTGCAAATTTTCATTGAAAAATAAATGTGTAGTGAATAACATACCCATTACCAATAAAGGGTGTTCAGTTTTATTAAAATATAAATTTTTAATGATGACTTAAATGTATGTACTCAACACCCCCTGATAGTGGAATAAATTAGGATGATGAATGAGCCCGTGTTTTGTGATCTTTGTGGAGAACATAAGAAAGAAAATGAAATGAAAGTGACGAGTGTTCCCATAATTATAAAGAGAACCATTTCATTGGGTAATTCATAGTATCGTGATATGTCATGTTCAGATAATGTTTTACCAAAATTAATAATAATATTTTATTTCAATATGATTCTATGGAAATTTAACGATGACCTATGATGTTGTGTTTTATGTTGATTCCTCCATTCCAGGTGACGAATATCATGTTTTGTCATGCTTTGTGATTATGGTTCCTTTATGCCTCATTGATATGCCATTCCTAACATGAATTATTATCTTCATGCTATGTCATTTTTACTCCCTTTTTAGGATTTATAGCTCATTTATGAACCTTGATCTTCCTCTAAGGTATGAATCATTCTTTTTTAATTTATACTTATGAAAATGGGGGAAAAGTGGTCAAGGGTTAGTTGTATGCCTGTTACAAGTCATGAATTGGGCCTACACAACATGTACTTATATGTAAACATTTTGTATGGAGGGATATATTCCATGAAATCCTTGCACATGACCAAGTAATGTTCTATCCAAAAATTTTACAGACACAGATGGTAGTTTAAAGTACACACCTTGTGATGTTCTTTTCTTATTCCGGGCAGTAGAATCGTTTTTGTACAATTGATAGAAAAAAATCCATTTTGAGGATAAGTTCTCCCAGGAAATATACGAATGGAAATTATTATCATTTTTCTCCATCCAGAAACCATATGAACATCGTTAAATCTGTTGAAACCCTCTCAGTGAGTGATTGATTCCCCTTGAGACATTATTTTTTATTTCTTTTCACATCATAGTTATGAAGGGTTGAGTTTTTTACATGTTTTGTATATCTAATCTGATTTAGGTAAAACAAAATATTAATAATAGATGTGTAGAGACATACTAACACAAGGTAGATGGTCCAGTGCATTTATTTGTTGATTTTCATGTTGATTGTTAATGTCAGAGTATTGAACGACCACTTTTAGGGTGTTTCATGATTGAATAATAAACACTGGTATTTCCTATTGATGGTTAGGTAATTAATAAGATGACAAGAAAGAATGTTTAATGTTTTTAACCTTTATTTAAGGACACACCATGGGTGCATTTCCCTTATATTCCCATTTGGATGATAATTCCTAAGAGGATAGACATGAATTCCCACTATTGGGTTCTTAAAATGAACTACTTATGTGATATGAATTCCCCATGTGAGATAATTAGATTCTTAATCCTTGTAATAGTTTAATTTTCATGTGATACTTTTAATGTGAATTGTGCCCATGTGAGTTGTATAAATGATCAGCCATGTGATAGTTTAATTCACATGTGTTGCTTTTGTTATGGAATTGAATTTTGAAAAAGAGGGGTATTAAGCAGTGGGCAAGCCACAGTCTCATTTAAAAGTCAAGGACAGACTCATGTGGCTAATTCAACCTTATTTATACCATGGGGGAATGATGGTCTTGGTTAAAAGAACAAGGATATGTTCAAGAGGTAAATATGAAAGGGATGTGAGCGATTCATGATAGGTTGGTCGAGCTCATTGGGGTTGATTTAAAATTAAAAGAGAACTTTTGATCAATTGAGTTATACCTAGATTGGGATCATCTGAAAAATGATTAAATGACTATTAAGCAACGAGTTGATTTTTAGATTTTTATGGGGGGTCGTTGGGCCAAGGATAGAGCTCAAGACATTAAAATAATTGAAGGACTACGAGTAATGAAATGGATGACTTATAAAAAGTCTTCCAATCAAAATCACAATCTTGGATTCATTATTCACTTCTACATATTTAGATTGTCTTCGGAGACATCTATTTTGGATGCTTTTGAGTACCCATAGTTATCTTCATTCACTATTTTAAACTTCAAATTATATATATACACAAATATATTTTCACAATACTAGAGTTGTTTTATACATGGATTTAGTCTCACAACCTATTTTGGTTATACATTTGGGCCAAAATTGATTATATGATTGATGGTGTTGAACATGGAATGCACCCTTCTATAGGTACTTGATGTGATATATATGATTATGACAAAAAGTAGACAGAGAAGAGGCTTGTGGTTATTCTTGGTATATTTTTGTTTCATTTGATCTTTTGAGACATATATTGTGTATTACAGTAGTGTAATTGTTTAGGCTGCTTACCTTGAACATGGGACATGAAGCGTCATATTTTGAGTGTTATTACTTCTAGTTATATTTATTATAAGTATTTTGTTGTTTTTTTAGTTGAATGGTTTTTACTTATTCTTCTATGTTATATTATGGTTCAGATGTGTTACAAAATGCTAATGAGGTCATAGTTTTCACACTATCACACACTAGGCCTTTGCTGCTAGTTGACACCCTTAGGTGTTTGGAGAAATTCACATAAGGCCATGTGACCAACGAGGTATAGAGCACCAGTTCCATGGCATCGAGATCATGGATGGTTACAAAGTGGTATTAGAGCATTATTTTATGGTTTTCTATATTATATGGAGTTAATAGGAAGTAATCGAAATGTAATGGGGTTTGATGTTAAGTTGTGCTTGGGAGTAGTTTCCTCGTGTACCAAGAAAACCCAAATTTTCTTCTAATTGATTTCTAATTTTTGGATTTTGAGTTGTTACAGTTGATTATATTTCACTATTTGGTTGCACACTTGTTTTGTGTAGATATTATTGATATTATTTTGGTTTTTTTAATCCCGATGAGATGAGGGTATGCCATCTCACGCATTATATAGGCACTTGTTATAAATAACATGCAATGAATTTGTTCCCTACTATTTAAGGGAATTACTAATTTCATGTTGATATGATAAATTTCATAAATGATATACATGATACTATAAGAGGAATGATGATATATATACCTCATGTTGTGATTGGAATATTGATACGAGTTACAGTCTGAATTAGATGGATTCAATGAATTCATCCATGAAGAGTATGGGCCCTCTTGGATCGGAATTCTATGGATCATGATTATTCCTTGAGATGAAAGTTTATTATTATGGGCTATATATGATTCAAAACATTAATTCATATTGAGAATGATCACCATTGATCAAAATTTTTACACCATTTCATTACATTTCAAAATAGGGGTTCCAGCAACGATTCAAAGGCTTATTGTCTAGAAACACAGACAATATAGTGTGTTGGCCCATGAAAACATGTCATATGATCATCTGTTTGTGAAGAAAAGAACATTTTATGTACATGATGTGTACTCTGAGTACATGATGTGTGGTAGATGATAGTGTGTCTAACCGTGTGATAAAAAATAGGATGATGGGTTTTAGGCAGAACACATTGTGTTAGTTAGGTACACCACGTTTAGTTTGACATAGGTAGACACTATGTGCCTCTAGACATGTAAAAGTACTTTGATTGGGGGATAAACCTATGTACGCATTGTGTGTTTGTCTTACACATTGTGTATCCAAGATGTTTGCAAGACATGGTAGGTAGAGGTACACACCCATGTGAAATAATAGGTATACATGATGTTTATGATTTTTGCACATGATGAACTCTTCATTTTCTATGATTTTATGGTTTTCATCTTTTATTTAGTTCATGTGATATTGAATTGAGAACCTTGATGATAATTAAATGATATTTTTGATTGAACTTGAAGATTCATGCCTCCAAGAAGACATACAATTGTGCACCCAGAGAGTAATGATGATCATACCTCGAAGGAGATAGTCCATGGACTACTCTTGAACACTCCAATCATGCCAATTGCAGAACCAGCCATTATTAAAGATGAATGTGATGATGTAAAATTCCATTAAGGATTTATTAGGTCCATGTAAACCATTATTGGTGAACTACAGGAAGCCACATTTATGGAAGTACTGACCTGAGTGTTATAGTATCCGCATCCACCTACATTTTCTGGGGACGTTGTGCCACAGGTTGTGGTGTCAAGGATAGAGTCTATGTTAATGATATTTTATAATATTTAGATACCTCTTGAGATTATTATCATGTTCATTTCTTATATGCAATGAGATACTACTAAAAAGGGGTGGGATGTTAAAACATAGATAGAGAGGCACCAGGACATGGCCTAGGAAGATATTCATATAGTCTTTTATTAATACTTCTATCATGAGAGCATGAGGGCTAACATGGATGGTAAGTTTGTACATCAACAGAATGTCTCACTATCATTTATGGATTACTCTACCCACTTTACTAAGAACCAATGCATCACAACTATTCTAATGGGTGATGTTTTGTCAAATGATAGAATATTTGAGGATTATCCAAGGTATGAAAACCGCTCAAAGGTGAATATCATCTGGATGATGACATTATTTTCTTTAGTGTACTAGTTTGTTTATTACCAAGTGTAATCAGTTGTAATCAAGTGTCAAATTCTGGGGTGGTTCGAACCAACGATCGGGTACTGTTTCATTATACAGCTGGAATAGTTGTCTGAAGCTTACACATGAAAAATATAGTACTCATAACATATATTTCAATATCCATTTGAGGGGATTCTAGTTGTGAGGAATTGGGAATACTAAACCTCATATGCCGAAGTACCCATTCAAGTTCTGATATAATGGAACGATGGGCCATTTGTCGTGTTTTTATATGAAATTCCCACCAGTATCTTCTGAGAGAGGGTAATCACAAAATCAATGTTCAAAAGATGGATCATCATCTTTTCACTAGTAAGTGAACTGGAATATGTCAGGCTGATCTGGCTATGGTGGTGGTCATGGCCATAGTGGCCATACCCCAGGATCTTAGTGATAGCTGGGCGGGTCATATTAGTGTAGCCAGACAGTGTAAAAGGGATATTGTAGATGTTAGAATTATGTAGTGAATCAAACCCAGTAAGAGAAGGATCCATTACTTTATACTGACATAGGTAATATTCAAGTCACTAAATTTTTAGATCATGCTCTCCTTGATACAAGGGATTCACATAGTTTAATATCTTTTCTCGTTGTAGAGATCCTTGGGCTACATGATTTATTAATTGTGAAGATGTTATGAGTCAGGACACTCTTCTAGGGATTAGAATGACAGGTGTGTGACAGTTCATGGAGTGACCCCATTATGTTGGTGTTTATTACTTCGTTTAAGAGCACTATGTATTGGAGATTACAGGAATTGTTTTCATAAATTGAATGGATTTTTTAGTATCCTTTCACAGTGTTTTCAAAATCAAATTCCCCATGGTGAATTTTATGTCACCATAGGGTCGCGCGTTTCTACCCAGGGTTGAATGGGATTTACAAGAGAGATGAACTAGACCCTAGCATTGTGGGAAGAGTGTGATATCACCATGGAATTCCAGTTTATATATAGTTGTCCAGGGAAAACATCAAATGGATTTTCCTCCAATGGTTGATCATTTAATAGACATATTACCGGAAAAATTTGCATGTTATCCTCTGGTATAATAGGTATAGTTTTCTATAGATCTAGTAACAAGAGTGACACTGGTGTCCATTCCTTATTATAATATGGCTACGATAGGGTTTCATGAGCTCAAGAGGTAGCTAGAGGATTTGGAGGCTAAGGGTTTCATTTGACACTATACATCTCCTTGGTCATCATTGGTACTTTTTAAGAAAAAGGATGATGGTACCCTCAAGATATATGTGGGTTATCAAAAATTAAACTAGTTGATGGATAAGAATCGGTATCCTATTCCATGATGATATGATATCTTTGATCATATCTGAGGAGCTCGAGTATTCCCTTTGATGGATTTGTGCTCCAATTATCATCAAGTGAGTGTCTAATCATTATACCTACAACATAGATCCTTTTCTAGGAGGTTTGTTCTATATGTGAATTTTTTCATGTCATTAGGTCTCACAAACATTCATGTAGTCTTTACAGAACTGATGAACCAAGTGTTCCATTCATATATTGACTCGTTCATTGTGGTTTTTTGGATGAGATAACGGTGTATTCTCATAATAGACCAGACCATGCCACTAATCATGTGTTCGTTATCAGTAAAATGAAAGTGCTTTATTTATATGATTATATCAATATGTTAAACTTTTGGATGGGTTGGATTCATTTAATGGGTCACATAATCATAGATACAAGTGTGTTAGTGGATATAGAGAAGGTGAGAGAAGTAGTTACCTTGCAGTATCCCAAGAATGTCATTGATGTGTGGATATTGCAAGGAATAGAAGGATACAATAGGCCATTAATATAAGACATAACACGAATAGAAGTTATGATTATGTGCTTGATAAAGAAGGGTGTGAAGTATATATAGTCAAATTCATATGAGACGAACTTTCAAGTGTATAATGTGGGATTTAAATTAGAACCAACGGTGATTTTTATAGAATCCGGTAAGAATGAAATTGTAAAATAAGACCCAATTGGTATTAGGATGGGATCAGTGAATATGCATGGGATCAAGTCATTGCATATTGGTATCTGAAGTTGAGACCAAATGAGAAGAATGATCTGACCCAAAATCATGAGTTATCCATGGTTGTTCGTGCATTACTTTGTTGGATATATTACTTATTGGGGGAGTTTTTAATTATGCACCAATACCCCAAAAATCTCAAGAACATGTATTATTAGTATGATCAAAATATATGGAAGTGAAGTATGGAAGAATAACATTATTGTTTTGACTTTCCACATACTTACATTCTTGGAAAAGGAAATGTAGTGGCTGATGCATTGAGAAGGGGGACTCAGATGTAGGAAGTGCAGCATTCCAGTAGCAAGTGGTAGCTTATGGTGTTGTTCTCTGATGTTCAGTTTTATGTGCATGACAGTTAGGGATAGACATTCCATGCATGGTTAGCTATTACCTCTACATTACATGATAGAGTGAGGATGAGGAAGCTATTGGATTCCAAAGGCCTAGTTCTACTATAGAGTGTGTCAAGTGAGGACCCTCCTCCAGGTTGGATCCTTGATGAGGATTAAGTCATATGGTTACAATGTCATGTATGGGTATTATATGGCTTGAATAAATATGAGATATTGAATATTCATGATTCAGTTTTGGGGGTTCATCATGGTGTCACTAAAATTTATCATGATTTATATCATTTTAAACCATGGCTAGATATGAAGAGAGATGTAGTTGATTTTTTCATGAGATGTTCCACCAATCTGTAGGTGAAAGAGTACACAAAATACCAGTAGGATGTTTGTAAAAGCACCCCATTATTGAGTGGATGTAACACCCGACACTTTTATGTTATATAAATCATCAAAGGAATCTTTTTCTACACAACACTTGCTTGGCTTGCTTTACACGAAATCGTGACCTTCCTCGATAGCTTGCGTCATACGCAATACCGAGTTTCACTAAACAACGATATGCTATTAAAATATTATTAAAACTAGCCATTATGAATATTAATAACCACTTTTTGAAATTTTATAAATTTTATCTTTCAAAATGGACTTCATTTTTGGATTCGGAATACCGAAATTAGCCTAGGGTGAAATTTTGGTATTTTTCTGAAAACTTTCAATTTTTGATGAATAGTGAAACCACTAAGTGGTAGGTTAAAAACTGAATTTTGCATAAAACTTAATTTTACCGCTTCTGTGAATGGAATTTCGAAAATCCGAGAGACACGGTTAATATCAAGGACTAAAATGTGGTTCAATGAGATAAAAATAATTTTTTTTGTGAATAGTAACTTTTTACTTTTTTTACCACGGTTAAAAGTAAATAAGGTAACTAAGGGTAAATATGATATTACTATTACCCTAACACATGTCCTAATTCTATTGGATAAGTATAATTCGACCAAAAACAACCTTATGAATATAATATGACCATTTAGGTCCACTTGGATTAGATTATGACATTTAATATTATTTTATTTAATGAATAGTTAAAATAGTTAAAATCAAAGTTTAATAACTAAAAAATTTTTAATATGGGGTTATACATAAGATAAATTCGACTATAAATATTCAATAGAAATATAAAAATATTTCCTACATAATGATATTTTATTTATAATTTTTAGACATTAAATAATTTAATTTATTTATGACACAATGATGATGTTGTAATTATCTTATTAATGAAATATTGACATAATTGATGTTATAAACACCAAAATAAATGTAATTTGAGACTTTTTATGAATTCCACTAATTTTCTAGGTTACTATGATATATTATTGTTGATTTAATCAATTTGGTTCGAACATATAATTCTGTTATGACTTTTACAAAAATCATATATCAAATAGTGTCAAAATTGACACAAAATAGTTTTTAAATCAAATATTATATTATTAATTGTTATTTTATTTCTAAAAATCTAAGGATCGGCCAAATCACTTATATAAGGATATATATATTAATAATAAACAATTTGGGGTTCTTTTGGCATGTTATAGTAAGTGTATTAACCATATAGTGTAAGAAAACAAAAAGACATGGTAAAAGTTAAATTATTTAACTTAGAGTTAAATCTAATTGATAAGGTTAAAATAATAACCTAAACTTGTCTAAATCCTATTGGTTGATAGGATTTCGACCCATACCCACTTTAGATTCGAAATAAGACCCTTTGGAACCATTATAAACCGATTTTGACTTTAATATAAAATAATATTTTGAGATATTCCTAAGGTGCCCCTCTCCTCCCTTATAAAAGGGCACCTCCTCCCCCTCCTCCTCACACCAATTTGAGCACTCAAGCTCGGCCAACCCCTGCCATTTTCTCCTCTCCACTTCCCTATAATAATACTAGAGGTCATGGTCTTCTTCAAAGACCAATCTTAGTTCCCTAAGTGGAGGATTCAAAGAGGCGTTCCAAAGAAGAGGTAATATCCATTACCGATCTTTTCAATTTCGTTCTTATTCAACTTCTTCTTCTTTAGTTGTTTCATGATAAAGTAATAACATAAGTATTACTTACATACTGATATGTTATTATAAATATGAAACAACCCTAATTCACCTTCTATCCATCCTACGGAAAAATGAAATCACCGCGCGTGCGTACTTACGGAATACCGTCTCCACGCCGTGGTGTAATCTATTTTCCACCATCACCTTACAAGGATGGGTATAATGGTGTGATGAGTAACTATTTATGATTATTATAAATTAATATTGATAATGAAATAATATACATATACTCCAATACAATTCCATGATCATAGGAACGATATCATCACTCGTGCGTACGTACGGAATACCGTCTCCACGATGTGATGCGACTCGTTCTACATGATCATCATTACATAGTAATTATATAAATGAATTGAATGAATAAATATGATATATGTTACACTAATACCATTCTGGATATAAGGTATCTATAACCTTAAAAGAAGAATAAGAATTTATTCGGCAAAACATGCATAAGAACAAAAGGCAATAAAGACCTGAGTAACAAGTAACAATGAAATATTACTAACAAGAAGCTAAGAATATGACCATATATGATATCATATCAATATGTATGATTCTGTAATAAGTCAATAACATTATTTAAACCATTATACAGGAGCTTCGGACACGTACAAAGTAAATCGGACCTAAGGTAAGGGAAATATCACAATCTGATTTTTATCCGAGATTGTTTATTCGTAAGTATTTACTGGGGTGTATTTTATCATCCACATCCATGTTTCATCAGTATGTAATATTATTTCCATCCACCTACAATTGTTTAAATCCATTTTTACCCTTCGGTGAGTTTTTAGTAATATGTATGAAAGGAATCTTTTTTCGTTTTTCGTACGAGGTACTTTTTGACTTTTTAAACAAAAGTACGAGAAGAATTTTTTTTTAACTTATACGGAAAGAATGGATTTTTAAAACATTATTTCCAAGAAGCTTCCTTTATAAGTTTTCAAGTTTATTTTTAATCAACTTCTTTTAGTTTAAAGTTGTATGACATGCTAAGAAAGGAAAAATGTTTTTGAAAAAGAAAGGATATTTTCCTCAAGAATGGAGTTCAAGTGTTTTATCAAAATTATTTTCCATCTAAGATAATAAAGGGTTCTGTTTTTATCCCTATTATTACATGGATTTGATTATGTTATGATGGAAATATTTTTATGAATTCCTTTATCTTATATGAATTGTTTTATGATGTCATGTTGTTTAAGAATTCCATTTTTATTACATGGGTTACGCTATGATGTATGGTTTATGATTATGTGGCACACATAAGAAAGGATTCATTATAAGATGGGTGGGACCTATATCTCCCTCCAATGCATTGGGTAAAGATTTTATATCACATGAGATAGACATGGCTGGAACGGTAGGTTATACCGGTTCAGTGAAACAGGACTGGAATGAGGGTGACTCGGTTCAGAAAGGGACTTTGTCCACTAAGATAGTCTTGGCAATGAGTCATGACTAACAAGAAATGATTTTCCATGATTATATGTGCATGCCACAAAGTTTCAAGTTTCATGTTATGATTATGGGGATCTCATTTTCACTTCTATGATTTGTTCCATGTTAAGATATTATGATCTCTTTTGCAGGTTATGATTTTCAAAAAGATATGATATGGTTTTTATTTCCTTTATTTGCCCTTGCTGAGCATTTGAGCTCACCCTTTTATGTTTTCTTTTCCCCAGGTCAGGAAGATGGATATTAAGTAAAATATGCTAAAAGGGACCCTAGATATAATGAAATAAATGGGAGACACTGTAGAAGATTTATGAACCAGTTGTTTATGTTTCCCAGTTTCTAAAGACACTATACCTATACGGTCCTTTGTGGTTTTGTCATATGTTGTAATAAGTGTACTTCAATTTTGAAGTATTAACAATGTATGTAAAGTATGGGTCGTTATAGTTGGTATCAGAGGAAAGGTATAGTCAACCTTTGGAAACTAGGATGTGAAAGCCTTAGTCAGAACCCTAAGGATAAGTCTAAGCATAGAACACAATCTTAGTGTTTTAGAAATGGCCATGAATAACCTAGGATAAGACCTTAAGCGTGAAAATTTTATTCTTGAATTATGTGGTTTTCCTATTATAATTAGTGTTGCTCACACTATTCTTTTTGGTTTTAGTCAATGGCTGGAACCCGAAGGAACCGTGTTAATGCGGAATGCGATGGGCAATGCAATGATTGTCCCCCTGAGAAACCAAACGATATGAGAGCTGGAATGAAAAATCTTGTATCCATGCTCACACAACTTTCTCAAGCTATGAATCATGCAAGACTTCCAAACGAGCAAAGGAAGGAGCAACATTCTGTTGAATCCTTAATGAGGCAGTGTCCACCTTCTTTCAGTGGGTCTACTGATCCATTAGTTGCTGGACAATGGATTAGTACTACTGAAAAGATATTTTCAGTTCTTCAATGTTATGAACATGATAAAGTCATCCTAGTAGTGTATCGTTTGGAAGGAGATGCTGATCAATGGTGGAATCTTATTAAGAATACGAGGCAAAGGGATGAAATTGAGTCTATGGAATGGGACGAGTTCAAGAACTTATTTTTTAATAAGTACTTCCCTCGTATTCTCCGAACAAAGATGGAGAAAGAGTTTCTTGAACTGAAGCAAAGGGATGATGAATCTGTTGGTACCTATGAAGCAAATTTTACAAGACTTGCAAGGTACGCTTCTGGTATTATTATACAACCTGAGAGTAAGATCGATCGATTCATTAGTGGCTTAAAACCAAGTCTTCTATGGGCGTTAGCCATAAGGGACTTCAATAGCTATGAGGAAATCGTTCGATGTGCTCTCAAAGTCGAGATGGAGATTGGAGTAACCCATCAGTCATATGGGTTTGATAAGAAGAGGAAAATGGAATTTAAAGGAAAATCTAAAGAGCACACTGAAAAGAAGATGAGCTTGCCCTTATGCTCAAAGTGTGGAAAGAAACATGGAGGGAGTTGTCTTAAAGGGACAAGTAAATGTTTCAAATGTGGAAAGGAAGGTCATCAGGCATTTGAATGCCGCGATGATGGGAAGAAGATGTCTAATGTTGCAAACAAAGGAAGGGATACACAGAATGAACCTACTACACTTCAATGTTTCAAGTGCAAGGAGATGGGGCATTATGCCAATCAATGCCCAAACCCAAGGGTTGATGATGATGGTTGACATCAACAAACTCTTAAGGCTAAAGACAAAGGAAAGTCACATGCAATTTCTATCAGCGATGTGGAGTACGATAACGAAGTGGTGAAAGGTACACTTAGCATCCACTCTAAAGTAGCAAATGTTTTATTTGATTCTGGATCCACCCACTCTTTTATTTCTGAAGAATTTTCTAAGGGTATCACCGTATTACCTCAACAATTAGATGTTGAGGTAGCTGTGACAACACCTAATGGCACATCAATCGCATCAAAAGTTTATAATTCTTCTTCGATCGAAGTTTGTGGGAAAGTGCTTCCTGCAAATCTTGTGATCCTTCCTATAGTGGAATTTGATGTGATTCTTGGCCTGGATTGGCTTTCTTTATACGGAGCTCATGTCAATTGCCAAAGAAGGGAAGTCACATTTCATATTCCTGATCAATCTATGATCATCTATCAATGCAAGGATGAACATAACCTTCCAGTGGAAATTTCTTCCATTTTATGGGTATTGATTCCACTAAATGAAGGTTATTTATCTCAAATGGTTGGTGAGAAACTTGCGATTAAGAATATGCCCATCGTACAGGAGTTTGATGATGTCTTTCTGGAGGAATTACCGGGTCTTCCACCAAATCGTGAAGTTGAGTTTTCAATAGAACTCGTACCGGGTGCTTTGCCTATTTCAAAGACACCTTATAGAATAGCCCCAATTGAGTTTCAGGAATTGAAGAAGCAACTCCAGGAGATTCTTGATAAGGGATTCATACGCCCTAGTGCGTCACCTTGGGGAGCACCTGTTCTATTTGTTAAGAAGAAAGATGGATCAATGAGACTCTGCATTGATTATTGAGAACTTACCAAGATCACTATAAAGAACAAATATCCTCTCCCACGCAATGATGACTTATTTGACCAACTACGCGGAGCTCAATACTATTCCAAGATTGATCTTCGTTCAGGGTATCATCAATTAAGGGTCAAAAGGGAGGATATACCAAAGACGGCATTCCGTACAAGGTATGGACACTATGAATTTATAGTGATGCCATTTCGTCTTACTAATGCCCCTTCGATCTTCATGGATCTAATGAATAGAGTCTTCAGAGACTATCTTGATCAATTTGTGGTAGTCTTTATAGACTATATTCTTGTCTATTCAAAGAGCAAGGAAGAGCATGAAGATCACTTGATAAATATATTGAAGACCCTGAGAAAGGAGAAGCTTTATGCCAAATTTACCAAGTGTGAATTTTGGCTTCAAAAAGTTGCATTTTTGGGTCACATAATCTCAAAAGAGGGGATATCTGTGGATCCAGAAAAAACAGAGGTTATCGAAAGATGGTCGAGACCAACAAGAGTAACTGAGATCCGAAGTTTTCTTGGTTTGGCTGGATATTATCGACGTTTTGCAAAAGATTTTTCACGATTATCTAACCCACTCACCAAGTTGACTCGGGAAGGAGTTAAGTTTGTTTGGACAGAGGAATGTGAAGAGAATTTCAAGGAGTTGAAAAGAAGGTTATCCAGTGCACCTGTGCTCACACTGCCTTGTAGTGGAGAAAGGTTTGTGATCTACAGTGATGCATCCAAGAAGGGATTGGGGTGTGTTCTTATGCAAAATGATATGGTGATAGCTTATGCCTCACGACAGTTGAAAATCCATGAACAAAATTACCCAACACATGATTTGGAGTTGGCTACGGTAATCTTTGCATTAAAGATTTGGAGGCATTACCTTTATGGTGAAAGGTGTGATATTTATACTGATCATAAAATTTTAAAGTATATTTTCACACAAAAGGAGCTGAATATGCGTCAAAGAAGATGGTTGGAGCTGATTAACGATTATGACTGATCAATCCATTACCACCCTGGGAAAGCAAACAAGGTGGCAGATGCATTAAGTCGACAAGACCATGCTAGTTTATCCATGATGAGGATCACAAAAGATCCAATATTTATAGATTTACAAAGGATGGATCTTGGAATTATAATGGAAGGGGGAAAATCTTATCTTTCTCAAATGAATGTTCAACCATCTATACATGTGAAGATTAAAGAGGCACAGAAAGAAGATGTCGAGTTACAAAAGAAGGTGAGAAATGTTCCTGAATTCAACCTTGATTGTGATGGGATAATAAAGTTCAGGAATCAGGTTTGTGTTCCTCCCATCCCCGAATTAAAGAAGGAGCTGCTGGATGAGGCTCATAGTTCTTCATTCTCTATTCATCCTGGAAGCACGAAGATGTATAGGGACCTGAAAGAGTACTTCTGGTGGGATGGAATGAAAAGAGATGTTGCTAAATATGTCTCTCGATGCTTTGTTTGTCAACAAGTTAAAGCTGAGAGACAGAAGTCTAAGGGGATGTTACAACCATTACCCATACCTGAATGGAAATGGGAAAACATCACTATGGACTTTCTCACAGGACTTCCTAAAACATCCAAAGGAAATAATGCTATCTGGGTCATAGTTGATCGTCTTACAAAGTCTGCACACTTCATTTCTATTAGAGAGGATTTCTCTCTGGATCAGCTTGCCAGGATATATGTAAAGGAAGTGGTAAGATTGCATGGAGTACCACTTTCTATTATATCTGATCGGGATCCGAGATTTACCTCGAAGTTCTGGCGAAGTCTTCAGCATACTCTGGATACAGAGTTGATTTTCAGCACTGCATATCATCCTCAGATAGACGGTCAGTCTGAGAGAACAATTCAAACCCTAGAAGATATATTGAGAGCTTGCTCTATGGATTTCAAAGGAGGTTGGGATCAACACCTACCCTTGGTGGAATTTTCTTATAATAATAGCTTTCACTCCAATATTCAGATGGCTCCTTATGAAGCTCTCTATGGAAATAAATGCAGGACTCCAACTTGCTGGGATGAAGTTGGGGAAAGAAAGCTATTATGACCTGATCTCGTAGATGAAATGGCAGAAAAGGTCAGATCTATTCAACAACACATAAGAGCAGCTCAGAGTCGACAGAAAAGTTATGCCGACAACCGAAGAAAAGACCTAGAGTTTGAAGTGGGTGATAAAGTGTTCTTACGAATATCTCCCTGGAAGAGGGTTATGAGATTTGGAAAGAATGGGAAGTTGAGCCCTAGATATATCGGTCCTTTCGATATACTGGATCGTGTTGGAAAGGTAGCTTACCGATTGGCGCTTCCACCGAATCTCTCTCAAGTTCACGATGTGTTCCATGTATCTCTCCTGAGAAAGTACATACCTGATCCTTCACATGTACTCAGCTCAGAAGTTGTACCGCTGGAGCTAGATCTTTCTTATGAAGAACAACCGATAGAGATTCTGGATCGTAGCGAAAAAGTCCTACGAAACAAGACCACTCAATTGGTGAAAGTTTTATGGAGGAACCACCAACTTGAAGAAGCTACATGGGAGCTTGAGGATATGATGAGGGAGAAGTATCCTCATCTGTTTGTTACAAAGTGAAAAATTTCGAGGGCGAAATTATTTTTAAAGGGGGTAGAATGTAACACCCGAGACTTTTATGTTATATAAATCATCAATGAAATCGTTTTCTACACAACACTTGCTTGGCTTGCTTTACACGAAATCGTGACCTTCCTCGATAGCTTGCGTCGTACGCAATACCGAGTTTCACTAAACAACGATATGCTATTAAAATATTATTAAAACTAGCCGTTATGAATAGTAATAACCTCTTTTTGAAATTTTATAAATTGTATCCTTCAAAATGGACTTCATTTTTGGATTCGGAATACCGAAATTAGCCCAGGGGGAAATTTTGGTATTTTTCTGAAAACATTCAATTTTTGATGAATAGTGAAACCACTAAGTGGTAGGTTAAAAACTGAATTTTGCATAAAACATAATTTTACCGCTTCTGTGAATGGAATTTCGAAAATCCGAGAGACACAGTTAATATCAAGGACTAAAATGTGGTTCAATGAGATAAAAATAATTTTTTGGTGAATAGTAACTTTTTACTTTTTTTACCACGGTTAAAAGTAAATAGGGTAACTAAGGGTAAATATGATATTACTATTACCCTAGCACATGTCCTAATTCTATTGGATAAGTGTAATTCGACCAAAAACAACCTTATGAATATAATATGACCATTTAGGTCCACTTGGATTAGATTATGACATTTAATATTATTTTATTTAATGAATAGTTAAAATAGTTAAAATCAAAGTTTAATAACTAAAACATTTTTAATATGGGGTTATACATAAGATAAATTCTACTATAAAAATTCAATAGAAAGCTAAAACGATTTCCTACATAATGATATTTTATTTATAATTTTTAGACATTAAATAATTTAATTTATTTATGACACAATGATGATGCAGTAATTATCTTATTAATGAAATATTGACATAATTTATGTTATAAACACCAAAATAAATGTAATTTGAGACTTTTTATGAATTCCACTAATTTTCTAGGTTACTATGATATATTAGTGTTGATTTAATAAATTTGTTTCGAACATATAATTCTTTTATGACTTTCACAAAAATCATATATCAAATAGTGTCAAAATTGAAACAAAATAGTTTTTAAATCAAATATTATATTATTAATTGTTATTTTATTCCTAAAAATCTAAGGTTCGGCCAAATGAATTAGATAAGGATATATATATTAATAATAAACAATTTGGGGTTCGTTTGGGATGTTATAGTAAGTGTATTAACCATATAGTGTAAGAAAACAAAAAGACGCGGTAAAAGTTAAATTATTTAACTTAGAGTTAAATCTAATTGATAAGGTTAAAATAATAACCTAAACTTGTCTAAATCCTATTGGTTGATAGGATTTCGACCCATCCCCACTTTAGCTTAGAAATAAGACCCTTTGGAACCATTATAAACCAATTTTGACTTTAATATAAAATAATATTTTGAGATATTCTTAAGGTGCCCCTCTCCGCCCTTATAAAAGGGCACCTCCTCCCCCTCCTCCTCACACCAATTTGAGCACTCAAGCTCGGCCAACCCCTTCCATTTTCTCCTCTCCACTTCCCTAGAATAATCCTAGAGGTCCTGGTCTTCTTCAAAGACCAATTTTAGTTCCCTAAGTGGAGGATACAAAGAGGCGTTCCAAAGAAGAGGTAATATCCATTACCGATCTTTTCAATTTCGTTCTTCTTCAACTTCTTCTTCTTTAGTTGTTTCATGATAAAGTAATAACATCAGTATTACTTACATACTGATATGTTATTATAAATATTAAACAACCCTAATTCACCTTCTATCCATCCTACGGAAAAATGAAATCATCGTGCGTGCGTACGTACGGAATACCGTCTCCACGCCGTGGTGTAATCTATTTTCCACCATAACCTTACAAGGATGGGTATAATGGTGTAATGAGTAACTATTTATGATTATTATAAAGTAATATTGATACTGAAATAATATACATATACTCCAATACAATTCCATGATCATAGGAACGATATCATCACTCGTGCGTACGTACGGAATACCGTCTCCACGATGTGATGCGACTCGTTCTACATGATCATCATTACATAGTAATTATATAAATGAATTGAATGAATAAATATGATATATGTTACACTAATACCATTCTGGATATAAGGTATCTATAACCTTAAAAGAAGAATAAGAATTTATTCGGCAAAACACGCATAAGAACAAAAGGCAATAAAGACCCGAGTAACAAGTAACAATGAAATATTACTAACAAGAAGCTAAGAATATGACCATATATGATATCATATCAATATGTATGATTATGGAATAAGTCAATAACATTATTTAAACCATTATATAGGAGCTTCGGACACGTACAAAGAAAATCGGACCTAAGGTAAGGGAAATATCACAATCTCATTTTTATCCGAGATTGTTTATTCGTAAGTATTTACTGGGGTGTATTTTATCATCCACATCCATGTTTCATCAATATGTAATATTATTTCCATCCACCTACAATTGTTCAAATCCATTTTTACCCTTCGGTGAGTTTTTAGTAATATTTATGAAAGGAATCTTTTTTCGTTTTTCGTACGAGGTACTTTTTGACTTTTTCGACAAAAGTACGAGAAGAATGTTTTTTTTAACTTATACGGCAAGAATGGATTTTTAAAACATTATTTCCAAGAAGCTTCCTTTACAAGTTTTCAAGTTTATTTTTAATCAACTTCTTTTAGTTTAAAGTTGTATGACATGTTAAGAAAGGAAAAATGTTTTTGAAAAAGAAAGGATATTTTCCTCAAGAATGGAGTTCAAGTGTTTTATCAAAATTATTTTCCATCTAAGATAATAAAGGGTTATGTTTTTATCCCTATTATTACATGGATTTGATTATGTTGTGATGGAAATATTTTTATGAATTCCTTTATCTTATATGAATTGTTTTATGATGTCATGTTGTTTAAGAATTCCATTTTTATTACATGGGTTACGCTATGATGTATGGTTTATGATTATGTGGCACACATAAGAAAGGATTCATTATAAGATGGGTGGGACCTATATCTCCCTCCAATGCATTGGTTAAAGATTTTATATCTCATGAGATAGACATGGCTGGAACGGTAAGTTATACCGGTTCAGTGAAACAGGACTGGAACGAGGGTGACTCGGTTCAGAAAGGGACTTTGTCCACTAAGATAGTCTTGGCAATGAGTCATGACTAACAAGAAATGATTTTCCATGATTATGTGTGCATGCCACAAAGTTTCAAGTTTCATTTTATGATTATGGGGATCTCATTTTCTCTTCTATGATTTGTTCCATGTTAAGATATTATGATCTCTTTTGCAGGTTATGATTTTTAAAAAGATATGATATGGTTTTTATTTCCTTTATTTCCCCTTGCTGAGCATTTGAGCTCACACTTTTATGTTTTCTTTTCCCCAGGTCAGGAAGATGGATATTAAGTAGAATATGCTAAAAGTGACCCTAGATATAATGAAATAAATGGGAGACACTGTAGAAGATTTATGAACCAGTTGTTTATGTTTCCCGGTTTCTAAAGACACTATACCTATACGGTCCTTTGTGGTTTTGTCATATGTTGTAATAAGTGTACTTCAAATTTGAAGTATTAACAATGTATGTAAAGTATGGGTTGTTATAGTGGAAGTGTAATGAGGTAATGATGTAATTCATGGTGGGTTATTGAGGTTTCCGCAAGTTAATGATAATGTATGGTTTTTAGTTGATATGGTTGCGAAGGTTGAACATTTCCTATCGATCAAGGAAACCATCAATGTTGATGAACATGGGAGGTTTTGCATCATGAAGATTATATGACTACGTGGGGTTCATCATTCTATCATTTCATATAGTTATTCCCATATTAATTCTCGTTTCTAGAAGGGGATACATTTTTTGGGTATACAGTTTCTTCTAAGCATAACTTACCACCCCCTGGAAGATGGCTAGTCAGAGTGCACTATTCAGGTGATGAAGGACATTCCTCAGGCATGCTTCATGCATTTTGAGGTTTCTTGGGAGACAGACATACCCCTTTATAGTTCTAAAACAACAGAAGCTTCTAGTATACAATTCAAAAGAGCCATTTGGGGCTTTGTACGGTAGGTCATGCCGACCAACCCAATGTTGGCTGGATGTAGGAGAGGCAACAATGTTGGTACATCGTATTGCCAAGGAGACCGTTGAGCAGGTTCAGTTAATTTGGAGGCAAATGGATACTACATAGTCTAGTCAGAATTCATACACCAATATTCATAGATGACCTTTGGATATTGACATCTAGGATCGAGTTTTCCTATGTGTCACACTGAGTTTTGCACATAAGGGGATCGTGATATAGGGTAAGCTTTTAACGAGATGTGTCAGTCCATTTGAGATTTTAGAGAGGGTTGAGACAGATTTCCTATAGATTATAGTTACCCTTGATTTACAAGGCTATGCACTCTATTTTCCATATTTCTCAGTTGCAAGGTTTCTTTTCGGACATGTCTAACACCATTCAACCTGAGGAATTGGAGTTATAATAAGATGCATCCTTTTAGGATCACTCTAGTCATATTGTGAATCATAGCAAAAATGTTATCCATGGATGGTCTATTCCATTGTTATGTGATCTATGGAAGTATGACCATGTTCTGGATGAGAATTGGGATATAGCATTGACATACAATCAATGTGATCCGAGTTGTTCTCGTATATTTCATCATCACACTTACATGGAAAATTCATGGATGAATTGTTTTAAGGGGGAGTTTGTAAAAAACATATTTTTCATCTATGTTATAGAGCATTACAGATTTTTATACTTATGAAAATTGGGGGAAATAGGTCAAGGGCTAGCCGCATGCCTGTTACATGATGTTACTACATGTTGTGTTCTTTTATGTACACGCCATGTATAATGTGATACACACCCTTTAATCCTAGTAAACAACCATATATTGGTATGTACAAAAATTTTATGGAAACGAAATGAAGTTTCATGTATAGAATGTTTTATTTTATTTAATTAAGTCTGGTAGTAGCATCGTTTTTGGAAGACAGACAACAACATGCCATTTTGTCGAGCAGTGTGCCCGTGATAAATCTGAATGTGAATTCTTCACATGTTTTGTCATCAGGATCCCGATACGAACACTGTCAAATCCATTGAAACCCTATCACTAATTTCTCAATACCTCTTTAGGTTTTCATAAATATTTCTTCTCTCATCCTATTTGTGGTGGGTTGGGTATTTTTAGTATTTTTCTAGATATACTCTAATTTAGGACAAATTGGATATATTCACAGGATGAGGAGAGTCATATGAACATGAGGTAGGTTGTATTGTGATTTTTTTTATTTCTTGAGTATATTATTTCTTCAGGAGTGTCATATGACCACTTATATAGTGTCGATTGATTGAATAATGAACATTTTTATTTCCTATTGATGATTATGAAATTAATTAGACGATTTGAAACCTTGATTTGTGTTGTGAACCATGATTTAGGCCCACCCAATCGATGAGTTTCCCTTAGATGGTGTTTTTATGAGAATGACTATGAGGATAGACATTAATTTTCTTTATTGGGATATTAATATGAAGTGATTATGTCATATGTATTCCCCACATTGGATTAATTAAATGTTTAATAAATGTAAGAATTTTATTTTTAAGTGATACTTGTTATGTATATTATGCCCATGTGAGATGATTAAATGATAATCCATGTGATAGTTTAATTGAAATTTGAAAAGAGGAGTAATTAGAAATGGGTGAGCCATTGTCTCAGTTAAAAGAAAATTTTAGGCTCATTTGACTTATTAGACATTATATATACATTGGGTGAATGGAGATCTCAGTTGAAACCCCAGGGATGGGATCAAGTGGTAATTATTTAAGGGATGTGAGTGAGCCATGATAGGGTGGTTGGGGTCATTGAGGATTATTTAAAATGCTGAGAGAACCTAGTATCCTTTGAGGGATACCTAGGTTGTGCCTTATCAGTAAATGATTTAATGACTATTTTGTCACATGTTGATAGTTACCTTTATATTGGGGATTGATGAGCATAGGCCAGTCCTCAAGACTTTTATATAATTCAAAAAATATGAATAATGAAATGCATAAATTATAACACGTCTACCAAGACAAAGCACAGTCTTGGATTCAGCATTCACATATACATGTTTACATTATCTTCCAGGACATTGGTTGTGATTGATTTTGTGTACCATAGATTACAGTTTTAAATATTGTACACTCAATGTTATATATATCCACTTTTATTTTGGAATATAGAATGGGTGGTTGCCTACTAGGATTTTGTCTCATAGTAGGTTTGGGTTATGATTTTGGGCCCAAAAAAATTATATGATTGTAGGTGTTGATCAGTGCAAGTGCCCTGCTACAGGTAAATGATGTGCTACATTGAATTAAGAGAGATTGGGACCAAGTTGGGTCTTGTAATGCTTTATTGACTTTCTATTGGGTATTTTGGTATTTTGAGACATATATTTTGTGTTTCTATAGTGTACATGTTTTGACTACTTTCATAGAACATGTGAAAGGAAGCATCATATTTTTTATGCAATGACTTCTATTTATCATTATTATTAGTCTTCAATTGTTTTTTTAGTTTAATGGTATATACTAATCCTACTATTGTATGTTATGGTTCATCTGTGTTAGAGTCTTCTAATGAGGTCATAGTTTCCGTACCACCACACCCTAGTCCATCACTGCATGTCCGCAGCATCTGGCATTTGGGGAAATACTCTCAATGCAATGTGACCAACTTTGTATAGTGAAATAGTTCTGTAACACCCTGATATTTTCTGAGAAGTATTCATTTTAATTTATTTTATTATGTTGTATAATACCCCATGATTATCTTGTGCTATACGCCACACTGTATTAGCTTGTAGTATACACAACACCATTCTTAGATTGTGTTACACACAATTTCAAGTTCGTTTTATAATAGACATTCTATGCTACATTGAGTGTATATATATATATATATTCAATGTATAAATGAATTATGGTTGGATTATGTTATATGAAACAACTAAGGATTATTTCACAACATGCAACCATGACATGGCTTGCATTACACGCAATCACGACCTTCCTCTATAGCGTGTGTTGTACGCAATACCGGGTTTTACAAAACAATGATATATTATTATAATATTATTGTTAACTAGTCGTTATGAATAGTATTAACTTAATTTTAAATTTTATAACATTATTATTCATCTTACACATTTTCTAGAACATGGTAAGAGAATAAAATAAATTTTTCAGGTAAAATAAGTATTTTAAAAAAAATGCAGTTCTGCCGCCTTTTGATGGCGCACCCACATTAAATCTAGTTTTTGAAATATTTATTAGTTCAATTTGAAAAAATAAAATTCTTCTTTGGAAACAGGATATGAAAATTTACTTTGGATAAATTTTTGATGTTTTTCTCATAACTTCAATATTTTGATGAATAGTAAAAATACGCTTATTTTTAATTAAAAAAACATTTTTCATTGAGAAAATTTATATGGATAAATTATAATATTAAATGGATTTAAAGTATAAAAAGAATATATATTTGTACCATTTAAAATAATATATGTCAATAGCATTAATTTCACATTGAATTCATAGGTAAAAACATTTCAATCTTTGGCAATGTTTTAAATTCAAAAACATGTTTTCTTAACAACGAGATTAATTGTAAATTAATAATGAAACGTATGTGTTTCGAATTTTGAAAAATGAATTCCATATTTGGAATCAGTGGGTCTAAATTATGTTAATAGGATACTTTTTATTTTTTGGCATTATGACTAGTAACTACGGTAAATTTTATTTAACATAGTTAAAGGTAAATCGGGTAATAAAGGGTAAATATAATATTATAAAATTACACTAACACAATTAAAAATCTTATTGGATGACTAAAAGTAGACCCATATCACCTAAGTGTCGTATTTGATTCATTTAATGGACTTTTTCCATGAAAATAATTTATTTATTATTAAAACCAAAGAAAGTGACAACATGTCACTTTCTTAAATCTTATAAGTATAATAATTTTAATTTAGTGATAAATTTAATGAAACATCACATATAACTATTCTACATAAATATAATAAAAATAACTACATCATATGAGTTTATTTAGAATTTTAGGGATTAAATAATTATCATTAAAGGTGACATAATAGTGATGTTGAAATTATTTTATTAAAGAGAAATATCAAATAAATGGTTTTAAATATATTAAAATAAATATTATATGAACTATTTATTGTGATTAAATAATTTTATAGATAAATATGGCATGTTATGAATCTATTAATTCTTTTATATCGAGCATATATTCTGTATATTTTATATTTAAATTCAAATAAATGAATAGTGTCAAAATTGACACTATTGTAATTTTATAAAAATAACATATTATAAAATGGTATAAAAATCACAAAAATATTTAAAAATTATAAATTAATATTTATATGGTCTAAAATGTCATAAAGTGTCAAATTATAGAAAATTCACAACACATATGTAATTATTTATAATAATTTAAAATTTTGAATATTATTACCACAAATAAAATTAAATTGATAAATAAGGATAAAACAAGTTGATAATGATTAAAATAAATTCCTAACATGTCTAAATTTTATTGTTTGATGATATTACTACCATATCGCATCTAATATTTGGATATGAGTCATTTTGGATGTTTTTAAGTGGGGTTAGGATTTAATATAAACTAATATTTTTTATTTTTCCAAAGGTGCCCCTCTCCTCCCTTATAAAAGGGAACCTCCCCCCTCTCTTACTCACACCACTTTGATCCTTCAAGCTCAGCCAGACCCTGCCAAATTTTCTTCTCCACTTCCCTAGAAACATCCTAGAGGTCCTGGACTTCTTCAAAGACCAATTTTAGTGCCCTAAGAGAATGTATAAAGGAGGCAGATCGAGAAATAGGTAATACCTTCTACCGTCTTCTTCAAGTTTTATTCTTATTCTACTCCCTCTTCTTTAGTTTTTTCATTATAAAGTAAAAAATCAGTATCCATCATATACTGATATGTTATTATAAATATGAAACAACCCTATTTCACCTTCTATCCTTCCTACAGAAAACAAAATCACCACGTGGTGTAAACTATTTTTCCTCCAACACCTTACATGGATGGGTATAATTGTCTAAAGAATAACTATATATGGTTATTATAACATCATACCAATTCTAATATATTATACCATCCACTCCAATTCTATTCAATAATTATTGGAATGATATCATCGCTCGTACGTACGTAAGGACTACCATCTCCACGACGTGATGAGATTCATTCTCCATGTTAACCATACATGAATGATCATAATGTTTATATAATGAATAATAATGAAATATATGAAATAATAATGGTACTGGATTTATGAATATATATTTTTATGTCTTATATTTAGTTTCATTCAATTCAATTAGGAAATGAAAACAGCGTTCATACGTACATACGGCCTACCGTCTCCATGAACGGTGTATTTCATTTCTTTTATCGATCTATAATATATATGTATATGATGAATATATATTACATAGAAATCATTTTTTACATTTTGGAATTATTTAAATCATGATATAAGTAATAATATCATGAACTACAAGTCGAAACACATATGATAAATAAAATGATTTTACCCAAAACGCTGCTTTAACATGGAATTTACAAAAGAACGGGTAATATAATGTCATAAGTGAAACATATATGATATCATAACAATGAATATATTATGTAATATTTCAATTAAATTATTTAAATTATTATATAGGAGGTTCAGATCTATATTAAGAATATCGGACCTAAGGTATGGGATAATTATTCCAATCTCATTCATATCCGAGATTGTTTATTCGTAAGTATTTACTGGGGTTCTGATTATTATGCATGTCCATATGTTCTCAAAATGATTTCATAAAATTTTTAATTTTTTTATGTATTTTTAAAGTCATTTTTACCCTTTCCAAATTTTACCACATCGTATGGAAGGAATATTTTTTTTATGGTGTACTTTTGACTTTTTCAGAAAAAGTAAGAGAAGAATGTTTTTTTAACTTATACTGCATGAAAGGATTTTTACGGTTTTATAAAGCCCTATTTTCATTAAGATTCCTCCAAAATATTTCATGACTATTTTAAAAAAATCATTTTATATTAAAATTGCATTACATTTTGTGAAAAGAAATTGATTTTGATGAAGAAAGGATATTTTTCTCAAGAACTCATTTCAAGTGTTTTATCAAAACCATTTTCCATCCAAGATGACATTATTTAATATTTTTATGATTCAAGTATAATGTCTCTATGATTTATATGGTTTCAATTTTCTTATGAAGAAATGTCCATTTGTTTTATATTGATTATGAGATGATGGGCTGATGTTTATGATACCGATTTTATTCATTGGGTTATTATGAATGATGTATGTTTATTTTGTGGCACAAGTAAGAATGATTTCATTATGAGTTGTGTGGGACCTATATATTCCTCCAATTAATTGGGTAAAGATTTATATCTCATGATATAGACATGGCTGGAATGGTAAGTTAATCTGGTTCAGTGTTACAGGACTGAAACGAGGAGTGATCTCGATTCAGAAAGGGACATTGTCCACTAAGATGGTCTTGGCAGCAATGCCTTGGATACTATGGAAATCATAACATGTGATGAATGGTTTACACAAATACATGTTTTATTCCCATTATATTTTATCATGGTTGATGTTCCATTATGATATATGCCTTATGTACTTCCACGATTTATGTCATTTCTCAAGATTTTGATGTTTAAATTTCATGATCAAGTTTTTGCTTTCAAATATTTATGGATTGTTTTATGTTCTCTGTGTTTACCCTTACTGAGCATTTGAGCTCACCCTTTTTATGTTTTATTTTCCCCAGGAAATAAAGAAAGGTTTTAGGTAAGGAAAAAAAGGGTAAGATCGTTATGGGAGTTGTTGAAGATATTTCAACATGATTAGAAGTTTATATTCCATGTTTCCAAAGACACTAAACTATTACGATCCTTGTGTGTCTCTTTTTGTTATGTATTAAGTATTATGCAAAAGTAATGTAATGTCCATGTACGTCACGATTTGGGTCTCTAGATGTTCTGTAGCATCCAAATATGGGATGTCACAACTCACCCCATTCTTATTTATTTTCACTAGGATTTCCCATGCATTTTTAATCTTGATATTGTTCAAGATTTTTTAATAATGATATTTAATTTCATGTTATATGTTGTAATGTAATGTTTAAAATTTCGAAAAACCACTTTAATTATAGATCATTCAAATTGTGTTTAGTGTAATTTTATTTAATTAACTCATGTGTGAGGGTAATAAAAAGAAAATGGTTGTTATAGTTTATATTAATGGAATGTTTAGTAGTTATTGGTATTAGGAATAGTAATCAATAGTGAAAGACATATGTGTAAGGCTATGAATAATAAAAACATCCCAAAATTTTGGCGAATATAGATTAAGTGGGTTTTAAAGAAAATAAGTCAATTTCTAGATATTAACAGGTGGATGTGACCTAGTATAGATGTATATAGTGGTAAAATCTCAAAACCCCTCTTTGATATAGGCTTAAACAGGAACTAGGGAATGGAAACAACCCTTACTGTACTCCTATTTTTACAATCCATGGGTATATGATTTGGTAAATTCATAATATTACTATGATAAACTATTAAGGTAAAAATTCCAAATGAATATACACTATGAAATAATTCATGGTTTATATAGAATGAAGACTAGAATGTCATAAGTTATGTAAATAAATATTATTTACATGTTATACTTTAATGACATTGGAATCCACTTTATGTGTTTAATAGTTTAAAATAATTACCCCAAATGTTTATTTTATTCTATACAATGCTTGGTAATATGAGTAATTATGCTAACAACTGATATGAAGATAAATTTAATGTATAACGTCATTATTTTCACAATCTGATGGGAGAATGAATCAAAAAAATTTCCATGATACTGTCTCCATTAATTAATGTTTTGAATAGAATCATGGATCAAGAAAAACATCCCCTCCCCATGAAAAGAAAATTTTCAATTGAGATCTGCATGAGATAAAGAACACCTAGTATCACTAGATATTCGAATCCCTCATTAAAGAAATAATGAATCAATTACCATGAGAATATCAACTCTATCCATCAATTCTATGTACAATAGAATGTTCGTCTGGAAATATATCATATGTTGGTTGAATATTATCAATGGTGGACAATGATAAAAAATAAGAAGCCTCAGGAAGAGATCAAGGAGATGAGATTGAAGGATATCTGAAAAATGTTTTTTTGATAAATATTTTCCTTGTAACCTCCAAAATAAAATGGAAATGGATTTAATTTCTCTCAAGAGAAAAAAAATATAATGAATCCATCAGAGTGTATATGGAAAACATCACAAGTCTTCCATGATACGCCTCCAGCTTTTTCATTACACCCTAACTCAATATCAAAATATACATTGATGGGATAAAACAAATTCAACTGAAATCCATAGAGATCTTTGAATTTGATAGCTATTTGGATATTATCCAATGTTCCCTCAAGTTCGAAATGAAGATCAGAGAGTCTTTGGGGTATAATGGGGATAATACTCCAAACATGGAGTCAAATTATGGATGTATTATAGATAGATACAATGGAACCAAAAAATGTTAACATCCCTCTTGCCGATGGTGCAAAAAGAAGAACCCTAGAAATTGATTGAAGGGAATTATGAAATGATTTATCTTTTGGAAGGAAAATACCCTAGCTAGTGGATGCAAGCAAGAAAAACATGCTACTATGAAAAAAGAATGGAATGATCTGGTAAACAAACAACCCAATTATTATTGTTATAACTACAAGGATCGATGGAATTTCTAACACCATTTCACTAATCCAAAAGATTTTGGAAGAAACCAACAACCTTCATGACAACAAGAGAGACCTTTCTCCATCATAACAGTCAAATTGAATCACAAAAAAGATGTGGTGACTAGTATGCTTATTATTCATTGATTAATTGAGAACATACTTATTGATTTTATTGCTACGCATTAATTAATATAATGAATGTTTTGTAGTACTATTTAATAACCATCAAAATTCTTGGGAGTGGAGTTATAAGTAAAAATTGGAATGGAATAAATTATTCCAACCTGAGAATATAACTCCTCACCTACCATAATTTGTGCGATAAACATCCAATCGATCTTTTTTATACACCATCTTGAAGAATATGTTGCAATTATAGGCATGGATAGACATTCCCTATATAGAGAAAACATTAATTTCTAAGAGATGTAAATCGCTCTCTATATTGAGAATCATCCACTGATTATTTAAAAATGAAATGATACAAATTAATATTTGTCATCCCCATCATCTCAATCATTTATATTATTTCCTTATGAGAAATCATATCAAGATCAAATTATTTAGTATAATGAAAAAGTCAACCTTCAAGAAATTCTCATTTTTATGGAATACACTAATTTGTTTCTTGAGGAATTGTCTGGTCTTCCTCCTTTACGAAGGGTCAAATTTTGATTCAAGGTCATGTATGTAGAGTCACTATTATCCGAGTATACATATAGAATGGTTATTGTTGAACTGGAAAAGATAAATAAAAAACTAAGGGAGAATCAGGATAAAGGTTTCATACACCGAAGTGACTCACCATTAGGTAATCTGATTCTCTTTGTTAAGGCGAAGGATGGGTCAATGTTCATTTTCATTGATTATCATGAGCTCGACAAGATAACTATAATGGAAAAGTATCCTCGGCCACTGATTGACGACCTGTTCAATTAGATCTTTTGTTCATAATACTTTTCCATAGTATATATATAGTTAGGTTATTACAATGTTTGTGTAAAAAATAAGGATATCAGTATGACTAATTTTCATATGTTGTTCTATAACTATGAATTCATATTAATGCATTTCAAACACACTAATACTCTAGTAATATTAATGAACATAATGAATATGGTCTTTTTATATTCCATCAAAGAACATTAGTATTTATTGAAGATATTATAATATTATCCAAATGTAATAATGGGAATCATGAGCATTTATGTACTATGCGAAAGACCTTTTGAAAAATTCATTCATGCCATGTTAAACAAATTTGAGATTTGGTAGAAGGAATTCTCTTTCATGGGCAATAACATCATAAAAAATTTGATATATCTGGACTCTTTAATGTATGATTATATTGAAGGATGACTAAGGGAAACATCTATGGTATATATTCATAGTTTCAATGGATTAGGTGGGTATTACACACAATTTGTTAGAAATTTCACGTGATTTTCAATCCACCTTACCATGTAATCTCATAAGGGAGTAATGTTTTATTAGGATAATTTATGGGAAGAGAGAATTATAGAGTTGAAAAGGAGTCTTATCACATAGTATGTCCTCACAATACCCATTAGTGGATATTTGTTTTGGTATTTTGTGATTCTTGAAGAAGGTACTGGGATGTGTGTTGTTTCAAAATGTCCAAGTCATTCAATATGCTTAAAGGTAGTTGAACATTCATGAGATGTAATATAAGACACAAGATCTGGTTTGGATGTATTGAAATTTTAATTGATTATTATACAACAATACATATTTTGGTAGAATTGTGAAATATATACAGATCACAAAGGATTCAATTATATATTCACATAGAAGGAGTTGAATATTCTACATAATTGTTTGTTAGCGATGACCAATAAAATATGGATTCTTAATTTACTACCATTGGTGGAATATGAAATATTTGGAATATGATTTGAGTAGAAATTATCCACCAAATCTTTAATTAATGATAATTAAGAAGGATTTGATCCTTTCAGACTTGATGATTATATACATGGGAATCATAATGGAATTAACATCATCAATCATTTCACTAATGTTTGATCAACTGCATCTTCTGATGATTTTAATGGATGCTCAAAGAGATGTTGTTGGAATTCAGAATAGAGTGGAAACTATATGAAAATATATATCCTTGGGTTTCAATGTTAATGATGAAATTTCTGTAATATTTGGTTCAATAGTTTTTATACTATAACATCCTAAGATAAAGAAGGAGATGTTGGATGATGAACATTTCCCAACACTCTCTATCTATCTTGAAAGCACAATGATGTATCAACATCTTTAGGAACACTATTGGTGGGTCAATATGAATAATGATATAATATAATATACATCATGATCTTTTATATGTAAGTAATTTTAGGCAAAAAGGAAAAAACAAAGGGGATAACACAACCATTACATGTGCCTACATGAAAATGGAAAAACATCCCCTTGGACAATGTCAATGGACATATTAATACCTATAGAGGAAACAAAACTATTTGGGATATGGTGGATTGTGTGACATATACATGACACTTCATTGCAATTAAATTTTATTTCTTATTCGATCAACTAACATGGATATACATCAGATAAGTGGTGATTCTATATCATGTAACACTATCGATTGTATCCAGTCAAGACCCAAGGTTCATATTTATGTTCTAGAAGTCTCTCTAATGTGCTCTGAATACTATTTGAATCATAAGCATGACCTATCACCCAAAAAAATTGTCCAACCTTTATGGAATATCAAAAAATATTAGGACATGTTGAGAGCATGCTCAATGGAATTCAAAGGATGATGGGATAAACATATTCTTATAGTTGAGTACTCTTACAAAAATAGTTTCTACATAAGCTTCAAAATATATCCAAATAAATCCCTTGAGGGGAAGTGGTCAAAAACAACTGCATGCTATGATATGATCTGGAAACAAAAACTGCTAGGTCTTAAAATGGTTTAGGAAATGCTAGAGAAGGTTTATACTATTAAACAACAGATAAAGGATGCACAGAAAAGGCACAAAAGAGTTGCTAAAATTCATCGATGGGACATAGAGTCTGATGTTAGAGATAGGGTTTTCCTCCTCATATATCCATGGAAGAAAGTGATGAGATTTGGGAAGAAGGGGATGATTATTCCAAGGTACATCAAGACTTTTGTGATCATCGATCACATTGGATTAGATTCTTATATTCTAGTAATCCCACTGAATCTACCACATATACATGATATATTCCATGCATCCCTCCTTAGAAAAAACATAAAAGGAAATTTGACATTTACTCCATGCAGAGGTGGTACCATTGGAGAAAAAAATCTTTTTATGAGTGGTAACTATTAATGATAATAGATTGTAGAAAAAATTTCTACTAACTGAATTTTTTTTATTATCAAAAAAATTTAAAGAAGAAGTGAAAACCCCATGTCCATAAAAACAACAAAATAAAAATGCACAGAAGAACCCTAAAAAATTACTTGTCCTCCCTCTCCGGAAAACATCATCAATTAATGGCCCTCCACCAAAGAATGGGTTATTTACAAACATTCATGTACAAAGATGCATGAGAAAAGAACCATTGGGAAATCCATACCCACTAATTCATCCACTCCAATACCCTTACAAAATTGATGGCCTCATGCTCTGAACCCAATCTATAGTACAACTAGGTAAAATTCTTGAATTAGAACACCCAAATTCACCTCGAATCACTAAAAAAATTAACTTCTTCATTTTCAAACACATTAATTAAAGGTGAGAAACCATGCATTATAAAGAAATGGATAAAGTATAATCATTGAAAAACAATTTATTTCTTCTATAATCCATATCCTTATACAACATCGAGTATATAGAGGTTACCTAAGACTGTGTATCCTCCCTTATCAGGCCTTAAAATGTAGAAGTTTGTTTATCACAGACCTGTATATACTCTTAGAGCCTTATCAATCCATTATTGAAACCACTATCTAGGATCATGTAATGATTTTCAACACAATTATATTCTCCTCATTTAGATTCAAATTAATATCATGAACCATAATCATGGTTTCTTCCACTTATGAGGAAGTGAGAAATAAAAAATACTCTATCATGTTATCATTCGTTCTTAGAATCAAGTCAAAGGATAGTTCAAGATGAAGAGGTTATTTCGGTTGATGCCTAGCCTTGCTTTCCATCTTCTCATCCATTTTCTTTTCTGTAGTCTGAGTCCTCAAAGGAGGTGGAAACGAGGAGTAGTCATTCCTACCCTTCCTACATCTATTACTCTAATTATTCTTCATAACGGGTTCCCATACATACAATCTCTAATTGGTTTCAATGGACTCCTACACACTGTCTCCATTAGTACAATCTGGTTCTTCTTGGTCATTGTTCATTGCTTCTATATTGAGTCCACAAATTCTTTTCACGTTAATCACTTCTCCCTCAACCATAATAGATGATAAAAATTATGATCCTAACTAATCCTACACTTCAAACTAGTTACTCAAGAAGACTGGGGTCGAAATTGAAGAATTTGAACCCCCTGTTCTACCATGTCTATTATCCTAGGCCATATCCAATGAAGACCCCTGGATCCCTTTAATCTCTTAACCAATACTAGTTTCCTTGCTATGACTAGAAACCTGAACCACCACATGTTGTAACATCTCAAAATCCATCTGAACGCCAGTATTGGAAGGACCTTGTGAGTATGTGCCAAGAGACACATAAGATTCTATCATAAAACCATCTTGACGTTCATGTTTCACAAATCCTTGACCCATGAATTGTGTTTGGGGATTTTTAACAACATCCAAAATGCAAGGTCCCTCACTGCTTGTCCTCCCCTCCCTTGATGACCCATTCACTTAATCCCTCTCCTTTCTCCCAACATCATATCCCTTGAGCAGTCCTCCCTACTTCTGCTCGATATTAATTTGAACAAGGAAATCATGTTCCTACAGAACATGGACATCATTCTCCTATTGATTTTACCCTATAACAACAAGTCTTCATAAAGGATGTGTCATACCACCATTATCAGCAACACCCTACATGATAGTTTCCTTTTTTACTATCCCCTAGGTTCAAATCATGTCAAACCCTATTGACACTGTAACTACCATTGGGATAGAAAGAACCCCTAAAGGTTTTTCCAAAAATAGGTGCGTCCTGAGGTCCTAGTCTAAATGCATTTCTAGGGAAATCATCCACAACCTGAATCTTCCTCTTGTCGAAGATCATACCTAGCCTCTTCTCCACACTAGGTGAACTCCTACTCCTGGATCCACTATGACACATAGAATCTAAATGCCCCAATCGATTGCAGGTTGAGCAACTATCCAGCCATGATTCATAAATGACAGTTTTCTTCCATCTATATTATTCTATCATATAAATCCATGACCATTACACCAGAGGCCTTGAGATATCCACCTCGACACAAAATTTAGGCTTGATCACAAGGATCATGGTAACATTGAAAATATCAGAACACAAAAAATGGCCTACCATGATCCCTAGATTATGGATAATTACTGGGTTTTGAAAAGGTAATGGTATATGAGCAATAAATTCCCAAATTAGAATAGATGTTTGGTCACAATTCATATAGAGATCGATCATCAACCAAAGGAGAATAAACATAAAATTGCTGCATAGCCAGGGTGCGTTGGACCAAAAATGTATAAAATATTCTTCTGATGAAAATCAAATCATCAAATAGAGATTATCTATAAGGCTGATAGTCACTCAATCATTCAAATCCCATTAAACAAAAAAAATGTGATAAAAATCATCATCCAAAGGCCATTGTATGTAAAATTGAGCCACCAGAGTCAAGTCCATATATCTTGTTGCTTCAGAGAACTCAATCACAATGATTGGAAGGTGAGGAAAATAAAAATTCTGAGAGAGAAATTTCATATGGGGGGGGATATTGTAACGACATTAACTATTATAAATGAAATTTCCCTTTTTATGTAATTAAATTTATTATATTGTGAAATAGTTATATAAAACACAGGAAAACTCATAGTTTCTTGTTTTTGGATTTAACTAAACATTATGGATATTGACCATTGATAATATATTCGTGGAAAATTTATTAAATGATTTGTATAAACATTTTTCTTTAAAAATCAAATTGACTCGAACAAAGGATGTGATGACATCCATACGTGGAATCATGCTCTATGAATTCCATAAATTATATATTATGATTGAGGGTGTGTCTCTTGGATTTAACCGTGACCAAGAGAATGATGATATCGTGTGACTTAAGAATAATCGAAACCATTTACAAGAGAAGGTTAAGATCATCAAGATCAGGACCCAAACCATGTTCATCAAATGACCCATCGATAATATAACCATCAGAAATCTTAATCTAAGGACATACGCAGGTGTTATTAATGTATATGTATCAAGACATTAATAATGTGAAAATGTACATGATAATTTAATCATTTTCAATTTTATATGTTTCTTTTAAATGATTTTATTTTTTATTCATTTAAACAAAAATTGTATTTTCAAGTAATATTATAATTAAAATAATTTTATTGACATATAAATGGGTTTTTGAAAAACTGTTATTTTCATTAAATATTATCATTAAATTAATTTCATTAAATATAAATGATCATTTAATTTATAATAGCTCTAAAGTAATTTTTATTAATGTTTAATTTTTTTTCAAATCCTATCAATTTTCCATAAATGACAGTTTTTATTATAAATGTAAAAATTCAGATATTAGAGAAATTATTTAGATAAAATGAATATTATTGTTGGAATCAGAACATTGAAATTATCCAATCCATTATTATTTCATATTTTTCTGAGACAGTCAAATTTTCAGGTAAAAATTAAATACAGAATCAATTTAATGTCTATCTTATGACATCCAAACGACCCGAAAATGATGTAATAAATAATATAATGGGTATTCTAGGCTGAATAGTTTGTCCCATTAATATAATGGGATTTTTAGATTATTTTATTTTTTTCATAAAGCTCTTATGAATCCTCAAAAAACTATATTATATATTATGATTTTGAAGTTAATTTATTGAATAATGTGACACATCTCCACATAATCAAGGTTAATAATTTAATACCTTCACCCATTTTTGTAATAAAATATTTAAAATATCCTGTATTTTTAAAATTAACACTTGAGAGAAATCATTGTATTGTTCTTGGTTTCCAATATATAATTATATAGATTTCAAAACCTGGGTTTTTATCATATTAAAGAATTCTCCTCTCATATCCTATATAAAATCACCCAATATCTCCATTAACTTCAATAAAAATCATTGAAACACGTCCTTACTATGTCCTTACCTCTATAAATTTCTCCCAAAGAACCCCAAGAAATCAGGAAGCCCCACTTCAAGATTTGAAATTCACAAACTCAATTAAGGGTTCCTTCCATTGTCATTTCATCTTAGTTTCCTTATATAGTTACACCCTTTTATTTCCAATTATAAATAATGTGATAAGTTTTATCACCTCCCCCAAACATCAATTATTATGTTTGAATGATGAGATACCATTTATCTTTTATTAATCCTTCCCATGTACACCGGTAACCATGTTGAAATTTTGAAAGAGTTATTTTATTCCTCTTCTTTATTAATCTTTCATTATTATGTTGCAACTTATATTTAAAAATCCATATACCAGGACATTTATTTCTATTACACTCTTAATAAAAATTTCATGTATATTTGATGAGATTCCCCTTTCACTATCATCATCCCTTTCTATGAATTTTTACATCACAATGTTAGGCTGTCAAAATATCACCGTGAATTTCCTTTCAAAAATAATTCGGACGTGAACAATGCACCATTACCTATAATATTTTTCACATTTATTAAGATATACCATTTTATTGAGGGCTTAAATGTATGTATTCTATAGCCCATAAATTGGGATGTTGTTTTGATGATGAATGAATCCTTGTTTTATGATCTATGTTGAATACATAGACATGAGAATGAATTGAGTGTGACCGGTGCACCCCAAATTATACGGCACTCCAATGCATTGGGTAATATTTAGTATCATTATACATCAGGTTCCAAAAAGGGTTTACATTATTCAATTATGGTACATTGTCTACTAGGATGTCTTGATAGTTTATCTGGGACCTATGATGTTGTGTTTTAAGTTGGTACAATGTTTATATGTTATGAATATCATGCTATATCATGATTTATGATTTTTGTTCCTTTATGCCAAATTGATATTAATTTACTAACATATATTCTTATCTTCACGCTACATCATGTCTACCCCCATAATGGGATTTATATCTCACCTTTTTTATTTATTTTTTCTTATGATATATGATTATATTTTAAGCTAGATCATGTTAGATAAGTTTTCAATAATGATGTTGTAATTAATTTTTTAAATGGTTATGTAATGTACTAAATTTCTGAAGATAATAATTTTTTGAATCCTGTAGGTTAGATTATGTGTAATTTTATATAATTAAAACATCTATGAGTGTAATTAAAATAACATGGAATATATAGTTGGTATCAAAATAAGATTTTGTAATTTTTTAGAATAGGATTAGAAAACTCTAGTGAAAGGCATAAGTCCTACACTAATTATAAAAAAATCCCAAAATTTTTGTGTGTACCGAGTAACTAGTTAATCAAACAAAATTTATATATTGATATGAGATGGTGGATGTGGACTGCCATAAATATACCTAGGGGTAAAATATGAAAACAACACTTTGAGTTAGAATCAATCAGGAATAGTTAAATGCTAAAGAACCTTGTTACACTATTGGTTTGACACTTATGAGGGATATTATTTTCTAAATTCATAAGTTTTGTTTAGACCATTATAAGGGAATGTATCGTATAAGAATATAAATTAGGATGTAAATAATGGATAACCATTATTAAAGCAATTAAATTCATATGCAATGTAAATAAATGTAACTTATATGTTATCCCATTAATATAAAAGGATTCCACTTTATGTGTTTAATTATATAAAATAATTAATCATAATTTTCCTTTAATTCTATTTAATGACCTATAATTAGATGATTCGGTCTAACAACCAATATAATGATCAATGTAATGACTTCCCTAATGAGAATCCCAATCTGATGGGTGGTGGAATCCCACACTTTTTCATGATACACTATTAGTTATATAAAATTTTGTATTTAAATATTGATCAAAAGGAATTTCACCCCCAAATAAAGAATAATTCATAATCAAGAGCTTTGCGAGGCCACATCTTCCAAGATGTAATTGTTCATCGGATCCCCCAATCATCGAACAATGGATCAACAACATTGAGAAGATCTTCCATCTCAATCAATTCTCTAAATAATAAAAGGATATTCTGGATACTTATCATATGGAGGGTGATACTGATCAATGGTGGAAAATGATAGATTATACAAGTGGTAGGAAGATATAGAGGTGAACGGATGAAGGGATTTCTATAATATGATTATTGAAAAATATTTTCCTCATAACCTTCGACGTTAGATGGAAATTGATTTCATTACCCACATGAAAAAGGATAAAGAATCCATTAAAGTTTATGAGGAAACCATCACAAGGATTGCATGATATGCTATCAGCATTTTCTTTACCACTGAATGCTATTTTGACAGTTTCATTGGAGGGATAAAACATAGTCAAAAGAAATCCATGATGATCCGTGACTTTGATACCTATGAGAAAATTATCTAATGCACCTTCTATGTCTAAATAGTGATGAAAAAATCTCATGGGTATCATTAGGATATGAGTTGGAACATGGAGTTAAAATCTATATTTTTTATAAATTGATCCAATAGTTCCATAAAATTTCAGCATCCCACATTCCAAAGGTGCATAAAAATGATCCCTTGTAATTTCCTAATTGGGTTGAGGAAATTCTTTTGGTGTGGGAAGGAAGGGAACCTAGCTATTGATTTATAGAAATAAAATCACACAAATAGTATAGAGGAAAATAATTCTCCATTAAAACCATAGTCCATTGTTCATTACTACAACTATAATGAATAAATGAATTTATCAAACCAATTCCATAATCCTAGAGTTATTGAAGGCAACCAAAAACCCTCAATATACCAAGAAAGAGATTTATCCATCCTTACTATCAAAGTGATTCCTGAAAATGATGTGGTGGGAGGTTTTCTTGTTTTTCATACAGGAATAGTAAACATACTTTTTTATTCTAGTTATATTCTTTTATTAAGATCGTGAAAGTTTAGTAGAACAATTAAATCACTATCACAATTCATTGAAGTTGAGTTATGGAAGAACATGGAAAATTGGTAAATTATTTCATTCCAAGTATATAACTCCTCCCATGTCACAATTTGGGGGATAAACATCGGAATGAGCCTTATCATACTCACATTGGAGGAATTTTTTCAAATTATAGTAATGGATTTTTATTCCCTATATAGTACCCATATAAATTATATTGAGATTGAAATCAAAATTGGTATTGAAAACCATCCTCCGATTTTATACAAATACAATGAGATGAAAATTTATTCTTTCGAACCATCATATAAATCATTAATATAATTTCCTTATGATCCACAGTATCTTTGTAAAAATATTCATTCGAAGGAATGAATTATCCTTGAATAAATTCCAATTGTGAGGGAATCCCATAATGTGTTTCCTAAGGAATTTTATGGTCTTCCTCCGAGGCAAGGGGTGGAATTTTCAATCATGCTCATGCCTGCGACGTTACCATTATCCAAGTCTCTAAATAGAATGGTTGTTGTTTTACATTAGAAACTAAAGAAAAATTAAAGGATAATCCTGATAAAGGATTCATATTCCCATGTGGTTCACCTTAGGGTTCACTTGTTCTCATTGTTAAGAACAATTATGGGTCAATGCACCATTTCATTTATTATAATGAGATCAATAAGATGACAATAAAGAACAAGTATCCTCTACCATATATTGACAACATGTCTGATTAGATATGTATTGAAAAATACCTTTCCATAGTGGATATTTCGTCGTGATATTACCAAGTTATGGTGAAGAAGGAGAATAATTCCAAGAATGTTTTCATACAAGGTATGAGTACATTTATGTCATCGTAATGCTTTTAACACTCAATAATTATCCAGAAATAATATTCGACATGATGAATAGATCATTCATAGATTACCTCCAGAAATTTGTGACAGACAATAATGATAATATTCTAATTTAATCCCAAACTAGGAATGGGCATGATGAGAATTTATGTACTATGCTAAAGACCATATAAAATAAAAATCCTTATGCAATGTACATGAAATGTCAGTTATTATGGAATGGATTATATTTCATTGGG
Organism: Viscum album; assembly: GCA_963277665.1. Classification (NCBI taxonomy): domain Eukaryota; kingdom Viridiplantae; phylum Streptophyta; class Magnoliopsida; order Santalales; family Viscaceae; genus Viscum; species Viscum album. Next base: position 556,281,634 of record OY728146.1, read on the forward strand.
AATATCATCACATGTAATGCGATATCTATGGAACCTTAGAATACTGAGGTAATTGAAGGATGGATGACTCCTACATGAATGTTAGTTATATGTTGTTTCGTTGTATTATCTATGTATTATCATCAATTTATTAGTACATTATCATGATTGTCAAACCCCCTTACCAAGCTATGTCAAATTTGAGTCACGATTTAGTATAATAATGAATTTAAAGAGATCTTCATGGGATTTAAAATTGGTTTATCACTCTATCAATTCTCACAATACCCAAAATTAGAGAGTGTTTTGTGGTATTAAGTGATTCTTTAAAGTATGGAATGTTCTATGTGTTGACCAAAAAAAAAATTAAATGCCTATGATTCAAGGAAGTTGAAATATTAGGAGAATAACTATCCAACACTTGACCAAGAGTTGGCTGCAGAGATATTGACATTGAAAATTTCAATACATTACCAATTTGGGGGGAAGTGTGAAATATATACAAATCACAAAAGGCTCAAGTATATATTCACAAAAAAAGTGTTTTATATACCCCAATAAATATTGTTAGATATGGTCAATGACTTTTAATACTCAATTCATTATGATCTAGGGATTGTGAATAATGTGGAAGAAACTCCAACTAGAAAGGATACATCAACTCGTTCACTGATACGAATTGAGAAAGATCCAATCATAGTATAATTAAATATTATGGTAATTGAAAGAGTAAATTAAGGAACATAACAAATAATTTCACAAAGGATTTCTCAACCGTATCTTCTGGAGAGATTAATGGACACTCAAGATGAAGATGTTCAAATTTAGAATAAATTTAACATTATAAGAAATTGAAAATCCTTGGTATTCAATGTCAATGAATTAGGTGTTGCATGATTTTGGTCAAGAGTATGTGTACAATAAAATATCGAGTTAAATGTGATTTTGAATGATGAATATAGATGAACCTTCACTATCCACCCTTGATGCAGAATTATGTATCAAGATCTCTAATAAAAATATTGATGGGACAATATGAAGAAGGAGATTAGAGAATAAAAATCACGATGTCTTGTATGTCAGTATGTGAAGGTGAACAAGTAAAAATCCATGGGGATGATGAAAATATTAGCCGTACCTAAATGGAAATGGGAAAAACACCACCATTGAGTTATTCACTTGGTTTCCTATGATATGTAGAGGAAAAACATGAAATATGGGTTATGGTGGACCGTCGTATGAATTCTTCACACTTAATTTTTATTTTTGTGGATTTTTCAATGGATAAACTTGTACGGATAAACATTAGAGATGTGGTGAGTCTCCCTGTTGTACCACTTTCAATTATATATGACCACGATCAATGATTCACCTCTATGTTCTAGAAGAGTCTACCACATTTTATGAATGCCGAGTTAAAATTTATCATGACCGATCACACTCAAACTGATCTCTAATCTTAGTAGATTGTCCAGACACATGAAAAAATAATGATAGAATACTCAATGAACCACAATAGAGATTGTGATTAACATATTACTCTAGTTTAGTTCACATACAACAATTATTTTCACAAAATAATTTCAGTGTCTCCCTATAATTCCCTTTATTGGAAGAGGTGAAGAACACAAACATGTTGGGATGAAGATAGGGAAGGAAAAATGATAGGTCCTAAAAATGTCATGGAAATTGTGGAGAAGGTTAAAACCATTCAACAATAGAGCAAGAAGGAAAAGATTTGACAGAAAATATATACAGAAAATCGTTGATGAGACCGAGTGTTTGAAGTTGAAGACATGGTTTTCATCATTATATCTCTATTGATGAATTTTATATGTTTTTCAAAGAAGGTAATTGTTAGTCCAAGGTATATTGGCCCTTTTAAGATCCTTGATCATATTAGATAATAGCCCTATTGACTATTACTCAAATTGAACATGTCTCAATGACGTGATTTATTATATGTATCTATCATGACATAGTACATACCTGAATGTTCACATGTACTCAATCTAGTGGTGGAACAAATTGATAAGGACCTAATTTATGAGTTGTAACTAGTGATGATCATAGACTGTAGAGATAATGTTCTATAGAATATGATAACACACCAAGTCAATGTTTTGTGGAGAAACCACATGTTTGAAGAAGTAATATGGCGATCAGAGGCGGTGATCAAATACAGTTTTCCTCAACTATTTTAATATAGGAAATTAAAATTTCTAGAGGGGATTTCTTAAGAGGGTATGATTGTAATCACATGAACTGTTATAAACTAAGTTTCCATTTTGATTTAATTAGAAACATTATTTTAAAAAATTGTTATATAAAAGATAGAAACATCCTTGGTTTCATGTTATTGTATTTAAAGGACCGTTAATAATGTTGATTATTTATAATATAGATATTGAATAGTGATCACATTATTAATATAAATATAAGACTTTAACAAATCCAATTGACATAGAAAAAGGATATTATGACCACAATATGTCGAATCATTCACAATGACGTACATAAATTAATGCTTCCATGGGTGATATAATCTCCAAGAATTTACCTTGACCAAACCCATGATGAGATCTATAAACATAATCACGAGTGATTCTATTTATGAGATAAGTTCAATCTCATCGATATCAAGGAGAAAATGAGGTTCGCCAAAAGGCCCCCTGATAATCTCACCATCGCACACCTTACACTTTTGGCATATGCTGGTGTAACAAATGGATATGTACCAAGACATTAGAAATTTGAGTTTTAATATAATAATATATATATGTTCAATTTTAATTGTTTCTTTTAAATGATTTTGGATTTAATTCCATTAAACAGAAATTGTATTTTTGGGTAATATTCAAATTCAATTAAGGGGTTTATTTTGATGAATGAATGGATTTCTGAAAAAATTAAATTATAATATAATTTTATAATTAGAATAGTTTTTTTGAATATATATGATCATATGTTTTTTGGATGCTATTTGTGTGTGTTTTATGGTTTGAAAACTATTTTTTCAAGACCCGTTAATTTTTTATATATGTCGGTTTGTATTTTAAACGTGAAAATTCAACTTCTTATAAAATTATTTTGATAAAATGTATAATAATTTTTGAATCATTATATTAAAATTATCCAATGGTGAATAGTGAATGTGTAAAATTTGATTGAGACAATTGAATTTTTTTGTAAAAACTAAATACCCTATAAATATAATTTGTGTTTTCAGAAAACATAATGACACCAAAATTATGTAACCAATCCTATAACAGGTATTTTCCCCCCAATATATATATTTTACCATTAATATAATATTATTTTAGGAAAATTTGATTTTTAAATAATTCACTTATGAATCCTCTAAAATGTATAATATATTTTACGATTTTAAAATTCATTTATTTATTAATGTTACTCTTCTATACATAAGAAAGGATAATATTTTAATATCATCCGACCTTATACAAAAAAATAATTAATAGCTCCCTTATTTGGATAAAAATCATATGAAAACCCAAGGGTATATTTTTGTTCACAAATATTTAATTATATTGATTCCAAGAACATATATTCTGTAATATTAATGAATTCCGCTCTCATTTACTGTATAAACTCACCCAAGATCTCACATATCGTAACTCCAAATATATGGAGCACATCGCCACACTATCCTACCATTACTAGAATCAACTTAAGGTGCCCCAACCTCTAATGAATCCCCTCTTAAAACTTTTTATGTCACACAGAAAAGTAAGGTTTCATTCCATTCACATTTTTTCCATGTTTCATTAAATTGTAACACTGATTCATTTCTTATTAATAATTATGGGGTATGTTTTTGAACATAACACATAATACCCTTATTATGATTCAATGACTATAGACAAATTTTACGCTGAAAATTCCCTCCCATGTACCCCTATTACCATGGTGAAATTTCACAAGAGTTATTTCATTCATACTATTACTTCATGATTATGTATTGTCACAAAACCTATTTATAAATTACATATAAAAGGATATGTATTAATATTAACCAATTACTATAAATTTCTTTATATATTATGGACCTTTTTTCCCTCATAAACCATTTTTATGAATTATATTGTTAGTCCATTAGGCTGCTGAAATTGTACATCGAATTTCTATTCTAAATGAATAGTGTAGTGAATACTATTACCATTTCAAATAAAGGGTGTTCAGTTTTATTTAAATATATTTTTTATTGAGGAAGTACATGTATTTATTCTAATCCTCTTGAATGTGGAAAAAAATTATTATGATGAATAAATCCATGTTTTATGATCTATGTAGAGCACTTTGTAATGATAATGAAATGAAAGTGATAGATGTGCTTGGAATTATATAGAAATCCAATGCATTGGGTTATGTTTAGTATCATTATTTATGATGTTTGAAGAGGGGTTTACTAGATTAATTTATGGGAAATTTTCTACTATGATGTCTTGGAATATTTCCTTGACCTATAAAGCATTTTCTAATATTATTTCCTCATTTCCATTTTATAAATATCAGGTTACATCATACATTATAATTCATGTTTTTTATGACTCATTGGAATTCCTTTCCTACCATGTATTATTATATTCATTATATTCCATGTTTTCTCCCATAAATGGATTTATTCATCAACATTTTCTAATGTATTTATCCAAGGGATATCCCATGAACTTTTATACTCGACCATGTTAATGAAGTTCTGAATAATGTTTTTGTATTTCATGTTTTATTTTGTTCTGTAATGTTCCAAATTTCAGAAGACACAATATTTATAGATCATTCGGGTTCTTTTTAGTGTAATTTTATATAATTAAGTCATGTATGTGTCTAATTAAAATAACATGGTTGTTATTGTTCCCCCCCTCTGATAATTTGGAAAAATTAGCAAGATATATAACTTATGAACATGCGTGTAGTGGACCGAAACTATGTAGCCAAAGCTGGGTTGTCTAATCAATTTAATTAGGATTATTACAAAGAAACAAATCTATAAGGACTAAGAGTTTAGTAGTTTTGGTAAAAAAAGATACATAAATGATTCTTGTATAACAAAATACTAGACAAATTACAGCATAATTTTTACTTCTATCTGAACAAATAAAATTATGAGTAAATTTATTCCATCTAGTTTATCCATTCATGTCTTTCATCATAATAGTTTTGATTAATGGGGAAGCAAACATAATAAGGGTGATTTTAAATTCTCATTAATTTTATAATATTGTGAAAAAATAAATAATCAATGCATATAATGAATGTAAAAGTAAAATAACCAGAAACATGTGACATTAAAATTAAAATATTAGGGAAAATAAATATGTAAACGAAAGAAATTGATACACATTCCATATTAATGAATTAAATGAAATTTATCCATAGATATATTCATACAAAATATCATGGATCAATAAAAACTAAATCTAATTAAGGGAATTCAAAACAATGGATATCAATAATATACCATAGAGGATTCATGACAAGGATATAATAATTTTAATGAATCATCTTAATAATATAATACACTGATGGCTTCGTGAAATGATTCTAAAAATTTCAAGGATTCATTCCAACGATCTAAGATTGTCACGATATCATTCCATGAATATAATATGATCAAGGTTTAATGTATAGAGTCTAATACTTTTATGATTTCATGATAAGAAGATAATACTATCATGCCTTTTTCAAATAATATAACACTTTTAAAATGAACACCATATTAAAAATGGGATTTCGTACAGTAAATAATAATATCTATGAAAAATGATTCGGATAATTTGGAAAAATTCAATGTCAAATGATCATAGTATATTGAATTTTTCAAGGGGATTACGAAATTAATCACATACGTGAATGCAAATAATATCTTTGTCCAAATAAATCAAAAACCTTGCATAGTGTGAATAAATATTTTACTAATATAACATAACTCAATAACAGTAAAAATAGAAGATTATTGTTGGTGATGAATATAAATACTATAAAAATAGAAATTAAAAATATTCGTGTGAAAATTATCTGATTTAAAAAAAACATTTATGAATGTAATTGTATATGAAAATCACTTATGAGAAATAATTATTTAAAAACTATCCATTTAATATTTAAATTGAAGCTTCAATGAAATTATGGATGTTAAATTTATACAAGCTATACGAGGTAAAAATAATATTCATTTTTTCAATAAAATGTTACATAAATCCATTATTATGAATGTGGAAAGAGGATTACATTGAAAACATTATTAAAAGAAATAAATGGATAAAAAGGACCATACCAAATTATTTTAATTTTTTTGGATAATGTTATAATAAAAAATTGTTTTTAAATGAAAAAAACTATTTTTTGACTAAATGAAAAAATCAAGTCAGGTTTTTTAATAAATATATATTTAAAAGATCTTGAGTACCAAAGAATGTAAAATGGTACAAACATGAAAAACGAAATGAATAAAGAGAAGATTTGAATATTAAAGGGTTCATTTAATAATGGTCAATTCATTTTCTCAAATCCAAATACTATAGAATGATTATAGGAAATCATTTTGAAGAAAATCATCTTCAATAATTACAATGTGTCCAATAGGACTTTGAAATATTTTAAATTACAAACCTCACTGTAGAATGATATTAAATGAAAATTATAAATACCCTAATGATTAAATAATTTGGGATATAATGTATATAAATTTTTAGTAGATACACCACACAAAATAAGAGGGTGGTGAATGTGATATTTATTTCATATTAGTAAAAATTGAGATTAAAAATCCCATATATTCATTTCTATTTAGGGGAACAGACATTAAATTTAGGTATAATAAACTTATGATTATTATATACTTAATTCAAAACCATTTTCTGATTTTTCATTAGTTTTATTACAATTATTATTATATTTTATTCTACTAATTGATTGATTAATTCAATGTTGGTTGTTTTGATCAAATTTAGTTTATGTCTCCAAAATAACATTGGTATGTAAACTTTGGTCTAATGGGTAATTATATAAAATATTAATAACAATTACGATGACATAATTATCATATTTATAAATAAATTTTACATTAAAAATGAATCATTAAATTTGGTTATGAAAAATGAATCTAAATTACAATAATAAAAATTTTAGCCCATATGTACGCATGAGTATTATTCCCATTTTTCAATGATCGTATTGAAAAAAGGTAAGTAAATTTAAATCCATCTAAAATTTTACTTATATAATAATTAAAAAATTATTTAATTAAATATAATTATTAATATAGTTAATGGGATGTAAAAGGAATCACATCATGTTGAGGAGGTGGTAGTCCACATGTCCACGAATGATGTTACCACTTTCGATGTCTATATAGAACGGTAATGATGAAAATGTGATATATATATATATATATATATTATTCCTATAAAGGTAATTATTTCATAGATATAACACAGATTTAATTTATGTTACATATGATGAATTAAAACTATTTATTATGCATTCACTAGATCGTCTGAACTAATCACATCGCTTTGAGGGGGTAGTAGTCCAAACATCAAAAAAATGTTATCATTTTTAAAATAATTATAAAGAATAAATATATGTGTTGTAAAAGAAATTAATATTAATAAATAAACAATAAATATAATATATTACATATATTAATATATTTTCTATTATAATTTACACCATGAGAGTTAGTAAATGAAATATTAATCATCATCGTTTCATGAGATGATAGTTTGTCATACCCATTAACAAAAATTTCGTTACCCAATAGATGGATGTGTGTGTGAGTGTATGTGTGAAAATAGAATAAAAACATAATATTAAATTTAAGATATTAATTTTCTATAAAATCAAGAAATACATAATTTAATGGTAAGTATATTTGAAATAAATTAAAAAGTTTGAGAGAATTTGTTACATCATATTATTACATTATTTGAAATAATAAGATTATAGGATAATTTTATGTACTTTTAGGAGCTATTTTGGGGGATATTTGATTAAAAAATGTTTCTTGATAGCTGTTATTATGTGGGAGGAGAGGAGGCCTTTTCATTGTGGCTGGAAAAGACACACATGGTATTTAGGAAAAGAATTTTGTATTCCACCAGTATTACTTGTTATCAATTGTTAAAATGTAAAATTATAGAATAGTGTAGGTGTATGGCCTAAATATTGAAATTAAAAAGTTTTTGGAAAAGGTATAGGTTATTTTTCCCTAAAGATTGTGTTTTAGTCTTTATTAAACTTAATCTTACATTAATAAGTGTAATTAATTTTATTTACCTTCACTAATCAATTATGGAAAAAAATAAGTTCAAAATATTAGAAATTATATATTATTTATATTCAATATATGGAATCCATTTTTGGAAACTGAAATTATATAAGTTTAAATAATTAAATTAAATATCATCCCACAGATGGGACGACAATGTGGGTTTTAAAAGTAAAAATTTCTGAACGATTGTTATGTTTTTATAGACAATTTTAATGTAAAATTTATTAAAGTGGCCTTAAAAATATTAAATTACAACAATATGATATAATTAATTTCTAAAACATAGAATAATTTATTCTTATAAATTAATTAGATGAAAAATTAGTTTTGATGTAAATCTTAGTTTTTTTAACTATTCATTATAAAATGTAACGTCATAGAATAATAATAAAAATTTACCCTAAGATAATTTTTAATTTTATATTAAATATATTATGTTTATATTGAATTATAAAATCTATAATTGTTCCCCATATATAATTGAATATATGATCACTATGAAATGAGAAAATATCGTTAATTAAAATAAATGTTTTAATGTGCTAAATTGGGTTTGTTCATATCTTATTATTATCAAATCAAATGGATAAAAAACATTTTATTATGTATAATATATATATTTTATATATCAAATATATATCAAAATTTAATTTTAATAAAATTAATTTACTCAGGTAAATCATGTATGTGGGAAAAAAATAATTTTCTATAAAAATATTTTTATCTATTAAATATGTTGTTATACTCATATCTAATTTATTTGTGATCATTAAATTAGTTGAGTAAATTTTATATTATTATTAATTTTTAGACTATTAATATTTTATAGTTTATTATATCTCATTATATAAAATATTAATATATTATTCTTCCTCATGACTCGGTATTGTGTATATGACAGGATATCAAAGAAGGTCATTGTGGTGTATGTTTCCTTCTAACTAATTACCAAGTGCATTACAAGTATATTATAGATTTGAATTATAAAAAAATGACTCAAGTTATTATATTCCATTACCCTGTTGATATCATGTGTTATACACTCAATCAAATATAATGTTCTTACATTATACTTCAATGGAATTACATTCACCCCACTATAATTAAATCACATCCTAAAAATTTAAACTCTATAAAAATATAGATTGTTTGATAATTCTTATTTTTTAAAGTCCACACCATTATAATTTTTTTTGTAAGAAATCCTATATAAATGATGGAATAGTAAGTAAAAGTGTCACGTAGAATGACATATTACAAGGTTTATATATAAGAGAACCTTAGTGGAATGTTGAGCTACATAAATGGAGGAAAAATATAAATATTTATAGGGATTATTGAGGTCATAAATCAAAAAAAAGTGAACCATCATTGAAATGATGAGGGAACAAAATCCAAAAAATATACAATGATTTATTAATCTATATATTAAAAAAATTATGGTATTAGGTCAACATTTTTTTCTATTTCATTATACTAATGTTGGGTAATTATTTTAAAATCTAGCAATATAAGGAAATTTACACACATATTTCATTTTAAATTCATGTGAACAATACCATATATTTTTCCTAATTCAATGAAATCATAAATAATCCCTTATTTCAAGAAATGGATATCAATTAATTAACAAAAATGTTTGAAGCACTAATATTAATATTTAACAGATGAGAAGGATTTTAAAAGAGTAAAATGCCAATATGTTTTTCTATATCTATTATCAAAATCCAATATGGTTAATACATTAGTCATTAAACTGTAAAAGCTACACTATTAGTTCATCTATAAATTTTATTCGTCAAATTGTTTAACTATGACAATGAATAAGTCAGTGGTTGGTGGGATACCATTATCATCCTTTTATCATTGGTTCGGGATCCAAATCATTAATGGATTTGATTCATTGTGACCCAATATATATGATTTATGTTTCTAAAACCAAATAAATATAATTTTCCAAATAAATATGATGAAAATCCTTGAAATATTCTTATTAAAAAATATCCTTTTCAATAGTGTTTTTATGAAAACCATAAAACATAAATACTTCAACAATTTTATTTCCACATAGGTCCCTCCATGGTCAATGTTTTATCCATAATATCATTTTTCGGACTTCTAATTATGTCACCCATTATTCAAAATAGAAATATTTAGTTTTAACCTAGGTTATTAATTATTATTATGTATTTGTATCCATCTAAATTCTATATAATGAGAATGTGAATATTCATAAGTGTATGCCTGAGGATTGTAAAACTTGATGTGAATTAAGCCATGTATTCGTGGACCTAGTTACATAGAGTGAAGACTGAAACACATTTTCATATTTTTTACTCAAAGGTACATATGTTATGGAACTACATCGAGTTATAGTATCCGTACATGAATGTATCACATTTAATAACCACATTTTCCACACATTACAAGGATTTTATTATTTTCTCCAATACATATACCTAAATTAAATAAAATGTTATTTTCAATAATCTTAGATTTCCTAAATCTAGTCCCCATGTACTCTACTAAAAATAATTGATACCAACTATAGATAAATGAACCCAGGTATCTGGAAGGTTGCATCTGATTTCAATTACATTTACATTATTATAATGAATAAAATCCAAAAGGACTGATAGATTAAAAGGCTTGGTAAACCATATACGTAAATGAGTCTTGTATTAAAATTGACTAAACTAATTACGACATAATTTTTACAAATTTATTAATAAATAACATCAAGGATAAATTTATTCTATTAGTTATATCCACTAATATATTTCATAGTATGAATCATGGATTCATGGGGAATGAAACATAATAACGGTGACATCAAATGCTCTGTAACTGTAAATTTATCAGAAGTAATAATTAATCAATTAGAATAGTCAATATGGAATGTTAAATAAATTAAACCACACAAAATTAAAATTAATAGATAAGGTAAAATAAATATGGAAATATTATTAACTAAAACACATTACATGTAATTACTCAAAATGGAATGTATTGATATATTTGAAGATGAAAAATCACATTGATGAATAATAACTGAATCAAAATGAAGGAATGCATAATGGTGGATATATATAACATACCATTGATACTTCATTGCAATGATCTAATAATTTTAAGGAATTATTAAAATAATTTATTTCATTCAAGGATTCATAAAAAATTTAATACATTCAATGCCTCGTGAAATTAATCTAGTATTACCAATGCTTCTTTCCATTAATATAATACATTCACGGATCCTGGAAATAATCTAATACTTTAAAAGATTAATTCGAAGAAAATAATACATTAATGGATTCATTCCATGAATATAATAATATCAATGTTATCATCATATAGAAAATTGTAAATGCTTTTGGAAATAATAATATCCATGAATAATGTTATAGATAATTAAGGAAAAATCAATGTCAAATGATTGTAGTAAATTGAGTATTTCAAGGGGACAAAAAAATATTATAGGATGTAAATTTGAATACTATCAATTAATGAATAAATCTCAAACAATATTGTAGGGGAATAAGGATGATATTAATATGAAATGTCCCAAGAGGTGTATAAATAGAATATTTTTTCCATTAATGAAAGGAAATATTATAAAAAGATCCATTAAAAGTATTCTCGATGTAAATATTTATTTGATTCAAAAGGTCATTTGAAAATAATATTAATTTAAAATTTCATTTGATTAAAATTTATTTAAACAATAAAATTTCAACCATTCAATGTAATCCTCAAGTAAATGATGGGGGTAAAATCCATACAAGCTGTATGAGGTAAAAATATCATTACATTTACATGGTAAAATGGTATAAAAATGACTTGTTTGGAAAGGATGAAAATTTTTCTTTTAAAAAATTGGTAAAATAAAAATATATATATAAATTAAATTACTAAATCATTTTAAAACGTTTTTTGAAAATATTTTAAATATATATGATTTCAAAACAATTGATTTTCTACGGATAAAGTGATAAATGATGGTAGGGCTTCTTAAAAACATTTTATAAAACATCTTCCGTACCGATAAAAATAAAATTGTATTAATATATGAATAATGTCATAAATGATCATATGAGAGGAACATTAAAGGGTTAATTTAAAAGTTTCATTTAATCTCTATTAATGGAAATATCATTTAAATAATGTTTGTATTATTTTTTAGCAAAATTATCTTTAAGCATTTCAATGTTTCACATACCACATTAAATCATTTTAAATAATATACATAGTAAATAAATAATATTTTTTTAAATACCATGATGATAATTCAATTAGTCATATAATTTGTGGAAATATTCATTAGATACAACACATATAATAATTAAGTGGTTAATATGACAATTATCTCACATATGAAAAAATTTAGATGAAAAATCACTTAAATTTCATTTTTTTCAAGTGAAGATCCATTAAATTAATTTATAATATAATCATTATAATTATACAATTTATTAAAAAAAATTAGTTTTTATCATTAATTTTATTACTTATTAAAATTTAATATATAAATACGTAAACAATTGTTATTACGTCGAGTGTTTTGACCAAATTCAGCCAATATGTCAAAAATAACGTTTTCACAACAACTATGGTTTAAGGGGTCAATATATAATATATGAAAAATAAAAATAATTACATTATTATAATATTTCAACATCAATTGTACTTGTTAAATAAATCATGAAATATTTTTTGAAAAATGAATCAACGTTAGAGTCATTGAGATGGCAGGCCTTACGCACGATTGAGTAACATTCCAATTTTTTAATGATTTTTATGGATATAAGGTAAGTAATATTATAAATTTAAATAATAATGATTATATAATAAATACATTATTATTTAATCATATATAATTTTATGTAAAATAATTGTGATATAAAATGATTCACAACCCGTCGAGGTGCTGGTAGTTTAGACATCCATGAATAACGTTACTAATTCTTATGTGTGTTTCAACAGGTAATTAAGAAAATTATATATATATATATATAAAGGATAATATGTATTAAATATATTATATAATTCATTTATATAAAATATCTTTAGTTAAAACCGTCCATTATAAATTCATGTGAACATCTGAACTAATCACATCGCTTTGAGGGGGCGGTAATCCATACATCCACGAAAAACTTTTGACTTTTACAAAATGAAAATGTATAAAAATATGTGTTGCAAAATTAATAAAAAAAGATTAAATAAATAATAAATATAATTTTTAAAATATATAATCATAGTTTCCATCTTAATTTCCACCTTCATAGGTGCTAATGGAAAAATGAAGAATCATCATTTCATGAGGCATTAGTAATCCACAGGTGTATATAGTATGTTTGTTACCCATTTGATGGAAATTTGTGTGAGTGTAGGTAAAAATGTGAGTATAAAAACATATTACTATATTAAGTATATAATTATTTTCATATGACCATTTAATAAAATAATTTTATCTATTAAATAATTGAAATAGAATTAATAATATTGAGAGAGTCTGTTACCTCTTATTCGGGTAACTCCTTTTGGATTGAACGAAAGGGATTCCATGGATTTCATTATTACCAAGGATAGTATTATATGATTAGGGGAATTTTTTTAAAAGATATTTGGGAAGATCTTGGTTTACCCAATGATTCATGCATGGTGTGATTATTTTGGGGGAGAGGAGGCCTTATATTGTGGAGGAAAAAGACCAAAATGGTATTTTCGAAAATAATTATATGTTCCCCAATTATAAATTTTTATAATAGTTTCAAATGTACCATTAAGAAAATATATGTGTGTATTATAATATATATTTCCATCTAATTTGTTTTGGATAAGTTTATATGTTATTTTTTCCCTTATGTTCAATGTTTAATCCATTTTTAAATGAAAATTTTTCAAGAATAATTTTAAATAATTTTAATTACTTTCAGTTATATTTTCAGTTAAATACTATGAAACAGATTTTATATTTAAAATATTATTATTATTTCAAATATAAAATAAAATTATCAAATTACAGTATCATAAGTGGAATAAATTAATTTAAATTTAATTCTACAGATAAGATGAAAATAAGTGTTTTTATAGTAAAAACATCAAAATGATTTCAATTTTCTCATAGTAAATCTCATTGTGAAATTGATTGAAATTTAAAAAATTGGATTAAATAATTAAATTATGATCTAATGAATTATTCAAACAAAATAATATTATAATTTAACCATAAAAATAAATTAAATGAAAAGGCATTTTTGAATTAAATTTCACTATGTTCACTATTGAATAAAAAATTAATATTCATGGAGAAATAAAAAACACTTACCGTAACCTCATTTTTATGTTTATATTTAAAATATTATCTTAATTATGAAATATATAATATATTAATGTGCAAAAAATCATAATTTTATATGTGTTCTCCCTTTAAAGAGATAGAAACGTCCTAACAAAAATGTTGGGTTTTATGAATAAAATTGGGTTTGTTCTTAACTTATGATTATCAAATATAATGAATGAATCTAAAAAACATAAATATAATATATATATATATATATTATATTAATATCACTAAAGTAATGTATTTAATTTTATTTATTAAGGTAAAATAGATTTATTGGAATAAACATAGTTTTTTATAAAACTGATTTTAATATATTCAATTATATGTTATATTCATTTCTAAATAATTTTTTATCAATTATCTAATCAGGTAAAACATATATTTAAATAATTTAGTAAATAATAATAATTTATTTTAGTTTATTTTAACAAATCATATAAAATAATAATAATATATTTTTTATCATGACATGGTATGGTTTATAACTTATGTTATTGAGACAGTCATTATTGTGTGTGATGAAAGCTTACTCGGTATCAAATACATTAAATGTTTCATTATAGAATGAATTAATTTAAAATACAAATTAATCATGGATTTATATTCCATTACATTATATATTTATAATGTCATACATGCTATCAAATACAATGCTCCTTATTCATATTTTTAGGTTGTTATTTGGTGTTATAATAGTAAAAATATTTATCATTCCAGCTCTAAGAAAATTTATTTCATATGTTGAAAATCATTATATTGTCTCTCTAATTTAGTTATAACGCATTTCTCTCATGTTCCATCTATCAAATTAAATCCAAAAACATAATGTAAAAAACAATAACCATTTTGGAAAACAACATATTCTTGAATATAAATTGTTGTATTTCTAAATTGTGAAACATTACTTTCAATCATTTACACAATAGGTTTAATATATTCCATCCATTTTCATCATATACTAAAATTATTGATAATAATTCACATTTAAAATAGTATTTTACAATGAATTAACACTGGGATTTTCAAACCATGTTTATAGTAGTGAACAATCACTACACACCGATATAAGTGTTGATATATAATCAACATACTTTTTTCTATGTTATTACCAATACATTCATCTGAGGAAAACCCAATTTTTCATTAAGTGTTTGTAAAATGATGCTAATATAGTAAATCCAAACATCTATCATTATAATACCTCAGTAGGTTCTCCATTATATATTGTTATCCTACGTATTATAAGTAAATTTATCCCATAATGGTTTCAAATGGAAACAGATCCTTTCTTTAATACGATCTATAAGGACCCATACATTTTGTTTTTAAATAACACGTATTATTATATGATTTTTAGAAAATTTACATACTATCTATTATTTAATCATATAGGTATGGTGTAATGGTAAACATGTATAACTATACAAAATTTTAATATTATTTCTACATTATCTCAACCTATGTCACTTATAAATAAAATCCTTCTTATAGACGTCATACCAAAAACTATTATTTCTACATTGGGGAAATGAAACATAATAAATGGTGATATATGATTCTTATTATGTTTAAAAAAGGTAGATATGATTTATCAATTAAACATAACATGAAAATAAATATGAAAGAATGATTATAAAAATTTAAAACCATACCTTATATATATAAAATCATAATCATGTTTCATGGAATAGAGCTTGGTAGTTCATAATATGAGATTCATAATTTAATCAAAGAACACATCCCATGAATGAATAACCATATAATAATACATAAATTTGTTGAATACCCATAACCAATGAAAATAAATTCCTTATTTAAGGAATAATGCCATGACTCTCAGAGTTGCAAAAATTTACCCACATACAAGCATATCATGAATCATAGTTCACACCCAAGATGTTAATAGTGAATCAATTACATTAATAAGATAAATTATATCACTATTTTAATATTAATTATCATTGGATATATCCATCCACTACAGAAAAATGACAATTTCGAGGTGGTTTAAAATGACGCCATATGCTTCTGCGGCGGTTTAAACTGATGCCATATTCTTCTGCATCGGTTTCAAAAACAACACCTCTTAATCATGTGATTTCATTCAATACATGTAGGTTTACTCAATTTTGGGGTTTTTATGGCAACCATCGCAATGGACACATTTCACAAGGGTTATCTTATTTTTAGTGGTGGTTTTCCTTTCAGAAATGTATTTTGTTTTTTTGTGGCGGTTCTAACCACAACTAAAAAATGTTTTTCTTTGGGAAACCCACCCCCAAAACCAAGATAACTACTGCAAAATAATAAAGGAATATGAAAAATATTTATCAGGTGTTAAAACCACTTCTAAAAAGATCATTTTTTCTGCAAAAACTGCCCCTAAAACAATGTTAACCGTCATAAAATAATAAAGGAATTTGAAAACTGTTCAGCGGTGGTTAAAACCGCAACGAATTTATTGTTTATAGAGGAGATATTAACCGTCGCTAAAGCCAGATTTACAAAAAAAATTCTTATTCTGCAACTCTAATACCAGTGCCCTGAAAAGGAAAACCATTCCAATTTCACATTCACATACATCCCACATCCAAAAGTATAATAGAAGACTAACATATTCATAAGAATCTCATTATAGATACTTGAATAATATTTTTAGACTTATTTGGGTACATAATTTTTTTTAAGTATATTATTTGTAACATTTGGATATAGTGGATTCACAATCCGGGATAGCTGTTGATCTTATTTATATTGATGTACATGGGTATTTGTCATATCTGAGGAATGTAATTGATAGTTTATGTTTTATTCTATTTTATGAGAATTAATGGAGAATAATTTTAGAAATAGCTCACTTGACATTTTCAATTACAATATTTACCAATAATTTATTCATGTTTGAATTTACATAGTAGTGTTTGGATATTTCGACAGTGTTGACTAATTTGTTGTTGTCAGATCTAATCCCTAGAATTTCTGAGCCTAACATTCGATAAGTAGTGAAATGTGATGCATCTGGTTTGGGCATATGAAATGTTATTATATAGTGTGATAAATTAGTCACTTTTAGTTTGAACAACTTTTAACCCAAAATATTGAATACTCTAATCCATTATATTAGTTTGTATTTGTGGTACATGCATTAAATGATCTTGATAGAACCACTTGGGAGAGATAATAGTTGTGTACTATGGATCCCAGAGTTCATATAAATTCTGGTAGTGTCAGAGTTGATAGTTGAAGTGGGATGTTCACCTAGGGCTGACCTGTTTTACACCCTTGTTTTTGTAATTATAATAGATGTATATGAGTTGATAATTGATGTTGTGTATAACCTTTTATCCCTAGATTGATGAGCAGTTATGGAGGATGATCGCAACAATATAGGACATGCTTCATGATTTTATTATAGATTTTAGCCACCAGATGCCTCTTTTGGGGAGAGACAAATTCATGTAGTGTAATACATTCAATTATTCTACAGATTTTTCTAAATTCTACTATTAATAATGTTTTCATTCCATCTATATTAATAGGATCAAGGCACTCAAGTGTTCAATATAAATTTTGTGCATACCCGACTTGAGGAATCAATACATATATGGTGCATACCACACTCGAGAAATCAAGACATAAAAGGAAACATCTGAGGTCAATAAAATACATAAAAAGATACATGAGATATCAAGAAAATGTTAGGTTATGAAATTTATTTGTGGAAACTATGTGCCACACATGATACATATAAAAACTGACTCTAAGAATATTTATCCAATATATGAACAATACAAATAATCTCACTCAGATGACGAACACATCTCGTCACCCTCTGTACATTCTTCTGTACATCCTGCTACCACATATTAGAAAATTATATTGAAAATTAAATACTATTATATATTTATTTTTATTTTTAAAATCAATAAAAGTTTGAAGACTAAAATATTTTAAATTTTTTTTGATTTACCTACTCACCAACAGGCGATGCAATTAAACTGTTCTTAGCGACCAACTGGACCAAAATATGGCTACGTAATATTGTGGCGTCATTCATAGGAACCCTATATAAATTAACTAGGACAATATTTTTCTCTCTATTCAGATTCCATACATATAAAATTTTTATAAATTTCTCCTCACTTTTATTGATTCCATCATTAATGAACAACAAGTTAGTATAAAACATTGCAATAAATTTATTCATATTTAAATATGCACCTATAACATTAACCCTCACTTATCCCCCACGTTAAACTAGAAGTGGAACACCACTCCCCCACTATTGAGGTTCTTGAAGTAGGATGTGACGACTGAGCTAAACATTCACATAGGTTGTGAGAGATGGTGTAGTGGGGGTGGTGTAGGTGGCAAGCAGATGGTGGCTCAGATTCCATTTGGATGGAGATATATGTATCATCATATGTCAGAGTGGTCGATGAAATAATAAATATCTTCCTCCATGAAATTCCATTTATTTAATAAAATAAAATTATGTTAATAAAATATATTTCAAAAAATTTATCTTGGAAACAAATTAAAAAAGATAACAGATGCACAATACTAATAAACAATATATATAACAACGATAATAATTTGTTTAACAGAAGAAAGAAGTGGTTGAAAAATGAATGCATAACTGTACATAGAAACATTTTCTCCTTCAATCATGTCGATTTCCTTGTCTATTACATCATCCTCTACATTCATCCTTACTAACTAATATATTCAATATCTTGATTGACAAATTATTTAAATTATTGTTGTTGATGAGATTCGTTGTCAGATTCCAAATCTTCTACTTCATCACCTATATAATACATATCTATTTTTTTCGTGAGCAACAGCACTCCACCCATCATCCACAACATCATTTATATAATTTACAATTTTTTCATTTGATGATAATATATATAAATCATGCAGTTAATGATCACCAACATACATCAATAGAGATATGTGCAAAGAAGTAAATTTGAAGGAATCTTGATTAACACCTCTGATAATATCGACCAAAATTAAATTTGAATAAAACAACTGAAAAATCACTTTGGTAGTTTAAAACAATATTATCATTTAGATTTCAATTGTATCTCACATATACAAATGTAAATATACCACTATTCTTGGTTTTCAAACCCTCTTCTTGATCGACTGTATGAAATATGAAGCCATTCAAAAGTAAGCATCATAATTTCTATCATTTTTAGTGAACCTCATGCACTAAACTTCATATCTTCTGACAACCATACATGAGTATTAGTATTCATAGTCTAAAAAACTATAAATTCTTTATAAGAATTAAAAAATATGTGTCAACCAAATATTTGTATTTTTTTAAATATTTATGAACATACACATTAAGAATATCATTCTACAAGCTCTTTATTAACATATTTCATTTTATATTTCATATATAGCTTTCGGCCTATCATTCATCTCTTTATTAGTATCGTCAACTATTCAATAAATGGATATGAAATTTCACTATTTATCTGCACATATCTATGTACCTTTAAAATTTCCATTTCTGTTAGTATAACATTTGATGTCCTTCCAACTAATCGGCCAATAACATGAAATATTTTTGATTTACTGTGTATTTGGGATTTATTTGATGTGTCTCCAACATGTCCAACTCAATTAAATCATGTTTTAATAACATCCAATTATCTAGAAAAATAGGTACGACACTCCTCTACCAAATAGCCTTCAACAATAGAGCCTTCTTGTGGGTGTTTTTTATCACGTATGATTTCAAATGCCTATGATATATGTGAAATTAAATAAACAATGATAATTATTCATTTAATTGCATGAAATAGATTGTTTATATAATTAAAAAACCGTAAAATAAAGTACATCTAAATTAGATACATCAATTGATATTGAACTGGGACTCCTAATTTAGCATCATCAATGAAATGAAACGTTAAAGTTATGATGACAGTAAAAAAATGATGGAGGAAAGATCATCTCTATTGAAAAAAGTGTCATCACAATCCTCCCAAAAGGTTTTCAACATTGAATTGATGTAGAGATTTCTCACATAGTCGTCTGGAAAATTTGAGAAATTGTGGTACAACAGTAGTAACATTTTCAGGTCATAATGTGTGGAATGCCAATGGTAGAAACTACTATATCAAAATATGTGAATCATGAATTTTCAATCCACGCAACATATGATTCATTATGAAAACAGGCTTTGATATGTTACATGAATACCCATCAGAAACATTCACATGATTTAAAATTTGATGTAATGTATCATTATCCATAATTTTCATTGTAAAAATTGTAGAGAAAACTTTTCACTCCCATCTCGCCAGAGATCACATTTTATGGTCATTACGTGGAATTATTTCTGAGAATTGAGATTATCCTTTGAGTTTCCATGCTCAATAAGAAATGTGAAGGTAAAATTTTCATAGATATTCTTCTCAATATGAATCACATCAAGATTATGTCTCAAAAAATTAAATTCCTAATATTGATGTTTGAATATTATACTTTTTTTCTTCTATTTTTTGTGATATAAATTCATTTGACGGTGCCCTTAAAAGATATTTCCCGCTATCATTCAAATGTTGAGCCATTCCAAATTATATTCCAACATTTATAGGTTGTGTATATATTTTAGAACCAATTAATAACGTTTGAGGTGTTCTATGATTAATGAAACCATTAAATTTTGATCTGTTCAACTGAAATCTTTGAGATGCAACAAGAAATATTCGATGGTACATGAAGATCCATTTTCTACTGGGAGGTTTCCATTTGGGCTCAAAATCAATGTCACAAATAGAAAAATCCATACCTATGTAAGTGTTCCAACCAGATAAATTCCCATGTCCAGGTATGCCACTAATGCACCACCTTAATGCAGCATTCATTTTGAACATTATTTTAGAAGAATCGTCAAATATCTCAATATTGTGGATCCATAAATCCTACAATACATGAATTAATGGCTCCATGTCTACATCAATATCTTTTTTTGGGAATTTTTCAGGAATAATAATTGAAATGATAAAATATGTTAGTTGCATACACATCCATGGAGGCAGATTTTAAGGGACAAAATAACTAGTCCAATGCTATAATTGGTACACAATGTCCCGAATGGGTTGAATCTATCAGTAGCCAATCCCAATCGAATATTCATTGGATCAGCATAGAAATATGGATGTAATGAATCAAATGTATTCACGGATTGAAAATATCTTGGATGTCGCATTAACCCATCTCGGTTATTTTCAACAGAATACAATTTCATGTGATTTGCAATTTTCAATGAAATGAATAATCATTGCATTCAAGGATTTAAAGGAATGAAACACAAAACCTTGGAAGGAATATAACTTTTCTTTTTCTTCATTCTAGTATATTGATTCAGACATCCAACATCAACCCTTGACTACCATCTAGAAGAAGAAAAAAATTTGGTATCATGTATACTTGAATCCTCTCACCAATAATTCATACAAACATTCGAACATGCATGTATTTATTTATATTTCAAACCAATCCTATTAACAATATTTTTCTTGTCATAAAATGACTCGAGTATGTTTTCAGATGGAAATTAATCTAGTAATCAATTCCAATATCATAGAAATTTTCATTAATTGTAATTCAACATAGACATTTGATATGGTACAACTTTAGTAGAAAAGAAGGTTTTGAATATTTCAAATGTCAAATATAAAACTCTTTATTTCCATCATCAAATAAATCATGAAAATTATTTTCCTCAGTGAAGTTTTATCATACATTAGTCTCCCCATAATCATGAGGAGGATCCACAAATATGTTACAATCTTGATCTGGTTGTCCTACAGTCTCAAAAACATCCCTTGTCATGTTTCTATTTATAGCACTCTCATATGGTTGTTCTGATATATTTTGAAGTTTATGGTGGTGTATTTCAGTGAATAATGCAACATTTATAAGTTTTTTCATTTCATTTTACATTGTCAATGAATTAGGGATCTCATTCTATGGTTTCACATCAGTTTTCAACCATTCTGTAATGTTTGATTCTTCATTCCAAATCCAACACAAATATTGACCTAGGAATTGCTTAAATAGTAAATATTCGTAATCATAATATATCTTCAACCATTATATAAATCTACATTAAGAACATGGAAATCATATTCTCCTTTTAATGGATAAATAAGAAATTGAACAATCTAAAAACGTCTCTAAACCCATAACATATTGAGGTGTGTTCCTTAGCAATGTGATACAACTTTTATCCTTGTATATCACAATGTGCCTACACAATATTACAAAAAATTAAAACACATAAATATTAATAAATAGTGAATGAGATTCATATATACTAGTTGAAAAAATAAATAAATATTTTAAATAATGTTTTCTTATATAAATACATATGGTAAATAATGAACCCACCGACTAGAAATCCAAAGCATGCAAATTAAAATGATTCATAAAAGAATATAAACATACCCAATGTGCTTGGATTTATTTTTAAATTTTAATTAACCGTGAACGTTATTTCCCCTTTACCCAATGACATTTCCTAACTGACTCATAGAGCTAATTTCTATCCAATTGTACCTTGACATGAAGACTATTATAGATGAACCAAAATATTGTTGGGGTAAACAATGAATACCATACATATACATCACAACACACATAATTGTAAACACTCATCTGAAGTATGATCTAGGTATAAGGCACATTGATTTGTTAAAATGATAACTGAGAGATAATTCTAGGATACCCCAACTAGACACCCTCCATAGACATCCCACACCCCTCCCCTACCAGGACAGGCCACTCCCACCACTGGATATCCCACCCCATTGGAAAGCTCACACCGCTCCCTCACAAGGACAATCCGCCCACCCCCTCATTGGACTACTTATAGACCCTCCCTCACACCCCTACAACCCCCTACAACCCTGGATAGCCCACCCCCACATGAACAGCACCCACCCCACCTAGTCTCCCCTTCTCCACCTGGAAAACCCACCCCCAACCCAAACCTAGATATCCCCCTACCCCCAACCGGTGAGCCCACCCACCCTCCATATATAGCCCACACCACTCCCCCAAATGGAAAGCCCACCCCCACACCCTTGGACCACCACCAAGATATCCCACCACTACCCCAATCTGGATAGCCCCCCACCCAACTTGGACAACCCACTCTCCCTCACTAGACATCCCACACCTCTCCCCTTGGACAACCCACCCCACCCCATGGAAATCCCACACCACTCCTCCAGCTGGAAATCCCCCCCCCCAGACAGCCAACCTGCTGGACAACCCACACCACCTCCCCCACCTAGATAGCCCACCCGTCCCCCTAGAGAGCATGTCCCACCCCCTGGACAGCCCACCCCCTCCCTGGACATCCCACACCCCATCCCCCAAACCACTAATGCCCCCTACAATCCTGGACAACCCCCTGCTATGATAGCCCTCCCACCCTCCGACCCTACCCAACTTGGACTCCCCCCCCCCCCCAACTCGACAACCCACCCTCCCCCCATCCCGAAGTAGACAGTCCACAACCTCCCACAATAGCCCACACCCCATCCCCCACCTTGACGTCCCACCCCTACCACTTAAACATCTCTCCCCCACCCCACCTGGATAGCCCACCCCACCCCCTAGACAACCAACCCCCCCTATACAACACACAACCCTCCCCCATCTGGATAGCCCACCCCAATTCCCCTGGGCATCCCACCCCCATACCTAGACTATCCAAACCCCTCCCCCACACCACTACAGTCCCCCTAAAAACATGGACAACTCATCCCGCATAGAAACCCCCCTCCCCCACCTATACATCTCCCACCCCTACATGGTCACCCCACCCTCACCCCCCCCCCCCCCCTCACCCCCACCTGGATAGTCCACCACCACCAACCCCACATGGACAGCCATCCCACCCTCACCTGGATAGCTCACGCCCCTCCATGGACATCCCACATCCCCCTCCCCACATGGAAAACCCACCACCACCACACCCCCATGGATACCCAACCCCCCTTGGATAGACCACACCCCCACCCCCAACCGGAGTGCCCACCCACCTTCCCTATATAGACCACACCCCTCCTCCAAATGGACATCCCACCCCCACACCCTTGGACCCCCCACCTAGATAGCCCACCACCACCCCAACCAAGACAGTCCCCCCACCCCACATGGACAACCCACTCTCCCGCCCTAGACAGCCCACACCCCTCCCCCTGGACAACCCACCCCACCCCTTGGACATCCCACACCACTCCCCCAGATTGAAATCCCACCCTCACCCCCTGGACAACCAACATGCTGGACAGCCCACACCCCCTCCTCGACCTGGACACCCCACCCCACCCCCTGTATGCCCGTCCCACCCCCTGGAAATCCCACCCCCTCCCTGGACAACCCACACCCCCACCCCCACACCACTGAAGAACCCTACGATCCTAGACAACCCCCCCTTCAATGATAACCTTCCCACCCTCCCACCCTACCCCACATGGACTGCCACCCCCCCCCCCCACCTGGACAACCCACCCTCCCCCCCCCCCCCAAATGAAGTAGACAGTCCACCACCTCCCACAACAGCCCACACCCCCTCCCCCACCTAGACATCCCACCCCCATCATATAAACATCTCTCCCCCACCCCACATGGTTAGCCCACCCCACCCCCTAGAAAACCAACCCCCCTGGACAGCACACACCCCTACCCCATCTGGATAGCACACCCCCATTCCCCTCGACATCCCACCCCATCCCTGGACTATCCAAACCCCCTCCCCAACACCACTGCATCCCCCCTACAAACCTAGACAACTCACCCCACATTGAACCCCCCCCCCCCCCCACCTGGACATCCCCCACCCCCACATGGCCACCCCACCCTCACCCCCCCCCCCCGAAACCCCACCTGGATAGTCCACCACCACCAACCCCACATGGAAAGTCATCCCACCTTCACCTGTATAGCTCACACCCCTCCATGGACATCCCACACCCCTCCCTACATGGACAACCGACCCCCACCCCACCCCCATGGATAGCCAACCCCCCCCCCCCAGACAACACACAACCCTCCCCCACCTGTACTTCCCACCATGACCCCCCTTGGACATCCCACACCCCTCCTTGTATATCCCACACCACATCCCCAACACCCCTGTAGCCCCCTACCCTCTATAGACCTCTCTATCAGTGCCTAGTATACCCATGCTAGAAATAATAGTATATTATTAATCAAACAAGTTACATGATTAATGACACAACATAATATAAATCTAACCAAACCTCTAACACCCTTGTAATAATCAACACCAAAAATATCATCCATGTCATAAAAACATATAAACATAAGGGAGAATCATTGAGGGTATCAAATACATTATAAGTATTTCATTATGAATGTTAAAAATGATACATATTAAAATAATCAGAATTCTAAGTCACTGTAATCATCTTTGAAATCCTCTTTCAATTATTCAATTAAAAGTAACCATTTACATACTTTACTGACATATGAAATGGTTGAATGTCTCTTAATTATTCTCTTACTTTATAATATCTAGTGATCAAAATTTTTTGGGGTAAAAAATATATGAAACCTAAATATATAATAGTCCAAGAGAAAAATGAAATAAAAACATATCATTTGAGGATTTATATGTATCTATCATGACCTATGCGATCACAATGAAGTTACATGATAATAAAAAAGTCCAAATAATCCAATAAAAAAATAATGTTTTCATTTAAATATATTAATTATGAAACCAATAATGGTGATTAAATGGATCATAAAAAAATTAATATGAACATATTCTTCAAAACAATGAAATCATAATATTATTAAAATATGGTGCATAATGATAGTGAATAAAAAGTGTTGTTATTCTAATGAAAAAAAACAAATAAGGTCATAATTCTATATGAATAACTAAAGGAACAAGGGAAGAATAAAAAATTCATGTAAACCATCAATTTTTCAACTTAGTTTGTGAGAAATGATACCCTCCTATAAAGGGAATCAATATAAAAATATTCCTAGAATCTCATGAATAAAATAGAAGTTAGTCAAAATTTTAAATCTAACTCTTATTCATCATCCACTAAATATTCTTCCTCTCCCTCTTATTCATTATCTAATCAACTATGCTATAATGATATAAAATATTCTTGTTGAAAACATAATGACTGTTTTTATTAATTAATTTAATATCGAAGTATCATAAAAATAAGTATAATTAATCCATCTAGGTTAATTAAAAACTCTTAATTCAAAAAAATGATTTATCAAAAAGTATGTTCAATATAATTTGATGAAGTTACAATGGAATATTTATTATATGAAAAAATATATTTTGAAACTCACCAAATTCTATAAACATTTATATAAAAAATTGGGATTACAATGTTGTGAAAATAGTGATTTTATTTGGGATTTTCAAAAATGAATGTCATTTAAAAAGAAAACATGATATATTAATTGATGTAACAAAAAATATTTTATAATTACTATCCTTAAATATAGAATATAATTCATGAACATAAATAAAATAATGGTATCCAATGAATTAGAATTTTGGGGTGAACTATAATGGTGTAAGGATATTTTCTCAATGTTCAATATGATCGTGTGGTGATTTTATATTCAAATACATCCAACTGATGCATATATCATGAGGATGTGTGTTAGTATGGCTTCTGGGTGATATTGTTATGACTAAAAGATATAATGAGTGGAATAAGGATGATACTGAGGGGCGACGAGAAGTGTCTAGTGGTGACATGGGTCAGGTCCTACAGTGGGGAGGTTAGCTAGGTCTTCAGTGGGTCAGTGGGGATGGGTGGTGATCCGTGCTATGGGATAGAGAGGCGACGAGGTGGAAAGGAACGCTGAGGGGAGGAGTACTGCTTTAGGGGTCTCTTGGGGAGTCTCTTAGGGGTCGAGGGGGAGAAGGAAGGTCAAGCGGTGGTGGGAGACGGGATAAGTGTCAGTATTGAAAAACGATAGTAATGGTTTTTAATAATAAATCTATGAATTATTAAAAATAACATAGTGGCGGTTTAGTAATACAACGCTAAAAAACCACCCCAAAAGACTATAAATGTTGTAGTGATCATTACCCAGTGAATCATAGGGATATATAATTATTTTTCCAACAACCATATATGAAAATAATAAATAAATGTTCTAAAATTATATAAAACATTAATAATTATATATCCCTGGGAAAAGAAATGAGTTTCCTAATGGTTTCCTCATAACTAAATTATCCCTTGGAAGAAGATGGGTTCCATAATATCATCACAACATCATAATCATATTCCATCCAATGAATAAACGATGATGGTATTTTATATATCTCTATAGTATCATTCAAAATAGAGTTTTTATATCGAATAATGACTAATAATGCTTATTCTCTTTAGGAATTTTCAATTTCTTTATTTTCTAACATTCACCACATAGCACATAGTCTTATTGTTTTCATTTATTAGGAACAAATTATTAAAAAAATCACTAAGGTCAAAATAAAAATAGATAGATCCTATTATCAATAATGATATAGAAAGGGTGATAATAAATAAAAAATGACACACATAATGAAGAGAACACCATTTATGGTACAAATAGAGTCAAGGACTTTGTAGAAAACAATGATGAGGATGAGGCTGGGGTGAATTATAAATGTTGAACATATATTAATACATAGACATCATGGATATAACCCTAGGGTGAACAAAATAAAAAAATGGATATCTATTGAATGTGAGAGTACATCCAAGAATTTTAGCACCACATGTTCCTTGTACCCTCATTTTGATATTTTCTAAAATCACTCAAATAATCACTCACTGTATACGATTTACTAGCCATCAGTATCAGGACCCAATTCTCATATGGGGGGATTTAAAAAAAACATATGAAACATTATAATTCAATAGTATCATTAAAGACATAGTATGATTTGTTATATTCTCAATCTACCTAAAGGAAAAAAAATAAGAGTGGATCCAATCCCTGCCCAAATACAGAATTACTAAATTGGATAATATTCGATGGAAAATTTGGACATTGGGTTTCTACACACATATCATAATTGATCATACGGCATATACTTTTTGTTTTTTTAAATTATGATAAAAGTAATTATATATTACATAATAGAGACTTAAAATATCTATATAATGTTTCCCTCTTCATTAAATAATTTTCTTTCTTCTAGTATAATCATTTTAAAAATTTGTACAATCGGTAAATCATTAAGTTAATGATGAAGCTTCTCGAGAATCAATCATCCAATATTCGTTGGTAGAAATGTATGATTTTATATAAGTAATTTTCATCAATGTTGGACTATGGGAACAAGACCAATGACTACATTGAGTGGTGAACGTGGTGGATAATAATTGGGTTTCTACATAAAAAAATTCCTTTTAATAAAACATGACACTATTATTGATAATCAATATCCCTATGGAATGTGTTAATAACACCTCAACGCCAGTGATTTTAATTTTCATAATTATAAATAGTATTATAGGACAAAATATCCACCAAAGGGTAGTAAAAAACTACATAATAAAGATAAATATTTCAAGTAAGGGAATATGTATTATATTAATCAACACCAAGGGACATGAATTGTGAGTGAATTCCATTAAATGGAAGTCAACCTGGTGAGATTCATAATCACAACTAGATATGAACACAATGAGTTGACAAAATTTTATAAATAACAAGGAATGTAAACTGAATAATTATATGAAACCCCAGGAAATCAAAGAGGTACCTTGAGAAATGTAGAAATTCCAAAAGGCGATATTTATATCCAATTAATGCAGTGAACATAACAATTTTATCAGGTGACATAGAATGTTCTATGTAATGGAGAGAATAAGGCCATCACCTTAAGAAATGGAATGATAACCCAAGAGGATTAAAAAATCCTTGTAAAATATGATAAATAACAATTATTAAATGTATAAAAACTTGTTAATTAGAATTAGTTTAATGGATTGGATTATTGTAATCATTTTTAATAGGAATAAATACTACTATTCCAACCAAAAACATATTTCTACTATTATTAGGGAATAAAATACTTGACATGAAAAGATAAAGTATTCAATATATTTTTTTAATAAAATTACACATTAACATACCATTCATGGATTCAATTACAAACAAGAATACCGATGAAATTATTATGTAAGAGTTGGTTTAAAATAAATGAAATCTTGACGTATTATTTACAATCCCTCTAATGGGGCAATTTTTAGTAGTATCCTCGATGGGGCTACCAATGAAACATGGTGATCTGGTTGTTTCACTATTACAATTTAAATCATTTCTAATGTGTTGGGTGGTGATTTGTTTAATTTCGGATAATGTGTAAATATAATTTCAGATTCAAAATTCATGATCCTTGTTATAAGAGATATTGATATAGCATGTGATATATTTCAACTGCTAGAATCAATAGTGAGACATCCCTATGGACTACTAGAGGATGACACTGTCAAGGTAAAAAAATTTGCAATGCTGATTATTTCCTTCAAATATAAATTTATGAGAAGAATTCCCTACTCATTTTGGGATTAACCTTTATAGAAATAGGGACGTAATTAATTTATGTTCACATATGAGAGTTAAGTTTGTTATTTCATGGAGAAGTTGTGAAATTCAACATTCACATGCTGATTAAAAAAAGTAGAAAAAGATAACAATTTGATAGAGGATATATATATATTTATGTTGATGTTAATACTACCTGATGGAGAATTTTTGATGTAGGTACTTAAAAATAAAATAAGAAGTGTAAAAGGAGGATATAAAAGAAAATAAATGTCCATAATAATCTAGAGATATTGATGGACTTGAATTCTAAGAATAATTCACGTATGGTCAAAATTTTTAGTAGGTTATTTATCTACAATATGATTTTTTAATAAGGTAAAAAAATATATGTATTAGGTTCATGGAGATTGAGTAGTTGTTACTCAACGGAAGATTGAAATTAATTTGTTCAAGACGGAGAGGAAAAATCTACATGGAGGAATAAAATCCTAGACCATTTTTTCATCCATATTGAGTATCCAAATTCCTTTACTCCTTCACTTGATGACGAGAGGTAATGTAGATCATAACAAAAATAAAAAATGTGTTTTCAAGAGGAAGCCCAATACTTTAATTATTTATCATTCTATTTAATTTCATTTATATTTAGGAACCGATTTAGCCTTATATCGCTTTATTTTTTTTAAAATTTCATTAGAATGGAATTTACATTCACTAATTGAGTTATATTTTTATGACCATAGTGATTCCAGGTGAAAATATTATAGTAAATCCAAAACTTTCTTCATGTTTAATGAATTTAAGCTTTTATTTTCATCATTTACATCATATAATATATTTATTCCATAATCTACAAATAATTTAATGAAAAAATACATGCTCAAACATAGATCATTTCTTTTCATTATGAACATTGATACATAATATTACTAGGAACCCCATAATCCCATATTTTATTTTTCATGATGATAAAATTGAATGACTAAAATTGAGAAATTGAATTAATAGAGTTAGATGTCAGAACTTGAAATAAATGAATCATGTATTAACCTATTATTAGATATTATATTTCATTTATCGTATATTTATTTTCATATTTTCATTTTAATTGTGCAATTTAGAATAAAAAAATTCTTGAGAGATTGAATATAATAACATGCTCAATATCAATATATGACTATAAAAAAATTTATCTAACATTTTTCAATAAATTTCATGTTTTCTTTTCACATTTTTACATAATAGGATTTTTATTTTATTTTATTAAATCCGTGAATGAAAAAAATAAAAAATAAAATATGAATAATGAATTTTTTACTAATATATTATTTTTGAAAAGTAGAATACATTAATTCAACTATTATATATTAGAATCCATTAATTAAATATGATATGAATAGAAAGAATTCAAGATGAATCTTCATTCATTTCCTATAAACTAGTGTTTTCATTATTTTAGATGTTCATTTCTGAGTGAAGACTGATTTCATGGATGAAAGTACATTCCATATTCTATGTATCTCTTGGGTGTTTCATTAAGGTTTTGATGATATTAATTTCAAATTTCATTATATTTAATTTAATCCCCACATGATAAAAAAATAAAAAATAAAAATAAATAACTAAAATTCTTTTTGAGATCTGGAGATAAAAACTAACTAATAATTAAATAATTATATTCATGAATTTGGGTAAGGTAATGGATCTCGGACCTTTTGTTGCTAAATTTTGGAATTATAAAAATGAAAACTACTGGGGTACGTTTCACATTGTACTTCATTTATGAGGGACTTACATTGACACAAGGATTATTGCAAATATGTAATTTCTAGAGGGTAATGATTGTGTTTAATTTTATTATGATGCCTAATAATTATAGATAAACCTCCAATTAAGTATTAAAATATTTTATTCATCAATTATCCAACACCCCATAACATCTGTGTCATTTGATACAATTATTAAATTATTATTATATATTATATTATATTTTCCTCCCCTAACTAGGTAATATAGATAATTATAAAATTCATAAGTTTGTATCATGAAATCAATGTATGAGAATATCATCACATTTATATTTTACCATGTGTTATGAGAGAATGATTTTTTGAGGAAAATAAAAACAAGGCATGTTATAAATAAATAAATAAGAGGCTAGAATTGAAAAAATGAGAAGTCATGTAATTGTTCATCCAGAATATAAAAATATTTTCTATAATAATTAGTTGAAATCAATTTATTATTGTGATAATAAAATATTCCTTTAGCATATTTATTATTATTTATTTAGCCAAAATCATTTATTCAATATTTTAATAATAGGATTTTTCATTTTTATATTATACTTTATGTTTATTAAGAATTAAATGCTTTGATTATGTAAAGGTTATTTTATTAATAGGTTTTTTGGGTATAAATATAAAAAATTTAATTATTTAATATCTTAAATTTTTAATTGAGAATAATGATTTTTGGGATCTTTTTGTTTTTTATAAAAAAATTGAAAATTAAATAAAAAGGTAAAAAATACACGATTAAATTACTGAAATATTTTTTGTGTGGTATATAAAAGAAATGGAAAATGATGATGTGATATATGTAAAAATAGTGTACAATGTGTTATCTCTTGACCCAAGAGGTAACAAGCCACCGAGAAAACTGAGAAGGGCATACCAACCATGGAACACCAACAGTATTGTCAACCACAAAGAAAATGTGCAAGGGAATGACATTATTACCATTGGGGTATATGTAGATAAACATTAAATGAAGATTATGTGACAGTGTGTCAAGGTTATGTCTACATTGATTATGGAGGAATTCCTCACTAATATGGGTTAGTACAGAACTATGGTGGGAACTATCCAGTACAAGCCTAAATACATTTTTGAGATAATGGGAGGAACATATATATTATGTAGTACCCAGATGCCCAACATTTTGATGAGGAACATGTTTTGTTCATGGGTACTATGGGAATAAGTGGAATGAAAATATCCTAGGATGATACCATGTATTCATCTATGAACACATTCTCCATCAAACGTACTCCATTATTGGAGCCAATACACCACACGAACCAATAAAAATGATCAATGGGTGCTCAGTTTACCGAACCATGTCAAGAACAACTGAAATGTAGGCTTCTCCCTTATATAATTGTGAAGAAGGGAGATTAAAATTAATGAATAGCTTATACCCATTTATAAAACCACTATATTTTCCCCATTATTGATCTAAATCACTATGAAATATGTTACACTATGTTCTAGAAACTACACCAAGTATCAATGTTCTCATAGAACAATAAAATGAGCTACACTATTGAGAATATTGATATTTCATGGTTGTTGTTGGAGATAGATAAAATAATCTAATAATTTTTTTCACTCTCAAAAATTTTAAATCCCTTGTCCCCCTATTAGATGATTAGTCGAATTTATAGAAAGGTGTTCACAACCTCATTTAATCATTAAAATCCATAATTTATACATTAGTTTTTTGATTATACATATTGTGGGATGGTGTATTTTAAGAAACATTCCCTTATTAGAATTAAACCATGGTATGTATTCTATTAGTGTACCCACATTCCATAGTATTAACCCCGTAGTATGACCACACCACCAAATATCATTCCCACACACCTAAACGATTCAATTCAGAACCATACAAGAATCAATTATAAATTTTCAGATTTCACATGGGAGGATTCCTAAATTTAAAATGCATATTTTGGAGAATTCTCACCAATGAAATAGTTTCCGTGTGAATCCAAATATTTATAACAATATAATTTATTAACATTTTTATTGGTGGTACAATAAAATCACACACCAATAGATCTACAACACATATCAATTCAGCACAAATATAGGCTCTCGATGTCAGGACTCATCCCACGGGGCCATTGTCGTGACTATCCCAAGCCTACCTTCCATAGGCCGGGGGCTGGTGACTTGCACCGAAAGGCGTATTCCCTAAAAACAGGTAAGGCATTTTCTTTATAACCTGTTAACACACGAAACCATGCAAACATCAAGATACGACTACAAGTAAACTGAATAGTAAAAAAGAGTGTGTACAATAAGAAAAATGGACCATAATTCAAGACCAACATGAATGTACAAGAAAACTGAAAAGTACAAGTAAACTGAAACAGCTGCTATGAACTCCCACAAAGGACCCTACATGAAGGGTTGGAACAGCTCTCGAATGGTCATCTTTGCGATATACCTCATCTAATGTCAACCTCCAAGCTACCTCTAGTCCTGGTACTCACTACCTTAGTTAGAAATATCCATCGTCTGCACCAGACACAACAAGATGCGGGTATAGCCTGTATAGGGGTGAGTATAACGATAATCAGTAGCGACCCCAATACCCTTGATGGTATCACAAAACACATAAAGTATAAACCAAAAATCATGAAAAAATCTGACATCCCTACTTATTTATATTCCCATACATATACCTAAGTTATCAACTATACCCATCTCATTCTTGAGGAAATAAAATGCCCAACACAAATCCAAGATACAACTATTCAATGTAGGAAAGAATACCATGAAAATAACACCACAGTGATAAGTACAAATAGATGACACCACACAGAAGAATACCATGAAGGTAACACCATGAAGGTGAGTACAACAAAGGTACTCCTCATAGAAAAATACCACAAAGGTATCACCATGATGGTAAGTACCACAAAGGTTCCCCAAATAGAATAATTCCACAATGGTATTACCAAAAATATAAGGAATCAGTTCACACAAGGTATAAAATAGGTATTATAGTAATATTATTAGATGTAACTATTGAATCCTCTTACTCTTTTAGGAGACAGACCCGTGTAGGATCCTAAATCATCCGACCCACAAAGGATCCTAATACAGCAGACAAACATAGGATCATAGAGATGTCCCATGTGGATTTCCTAGAACGGACACAAGTGGGACTCTCGAACAAAGACCTAAATAGGATCCCAAAGCACAGACCCCCATGTATCCCATAGCACATACCCACATAGGATCCCGAAGAATAGACCCACATATGATCCCTTTCTCATGTTACAACCAGCTACATGGTTCCAGATCTAAGATCACATTATTACAAGAGAATCATATCCTCAAGCCACATGTCAATATTCCAACTTCCACGAAGTCCCACAAATGAGTATCCCAATGGTCCACCACATGATAGTGGTCTCGATGCAACAAACGGTGCATCAATCGAACACCTGATCTGTATGTTATTGTCCTTTTAGTCCTAAGGGCCTAGTTTGATTTGTCATCGATCCATCCTTTCTATACTCCAATGTTATCCAAAACCCTTGTGGGGTATACCAAATGGACCTTCTCGATCCAAGGTTTCAGATGCTATATACGGTTATTCAAATGGACCCACATAGCTCACGATATTGCTAAAAGAGAGAAAAGGGTCTTAACAGGGCCGGGTGCGGTCCGACCCGACCAGCTAGGGTGGACCGCTCGGCTACCCGGCTGGCCGAATGGCCAGACTCCTCCACGCAGCGCGGTCGTGGGCCACGCCTTCACCGGCAGCCTGCATCGTGCCGGTTGCACCTCCATGGTCATCGCAACCTTGCTCTTTGACACCTGTAAGCCATGCGGAGTGGTCTCACGCCACCGCCCCTTCGCATAGCCGGCCACCACCGACCGCTACCCTTCAACCACAGTAGTTGACGGGCCACTACCCTTCTCCGGTGGCGTGGTCTGCCAGCATCGACGTCATTGTCGGCCATTGTGCTGAACCCCACTCTTGAGTCCCACTAGTGCCAATCGCTGTCACGGTTCCTTGTCCTCCTCCATCGCAAATAACATGTAAGAAAACACAATGGTTTTGGAGTATTTAGGAAATGTTTGTTGGGACTGCACCCTGCGAATTAGAGCGCTAACAAGAGGCTTAAATATTCTTCAATCATGAACAACAAAAATAACTTGGTATGGGGGGTATTAAAACAACAATACACCATACCTTGTCATTCGTTGAAGATGATGTTAGTGAAAGAGGGAATGAAGGACGTCAGTCCCTTTCTATTGAAGACGTTCATCATTAGAGAGGGTGTTCTTCATTAGAGATGGCACGTTCTTCATTGGATAAAGTGTTCTTCATTACAGAATAGTTCTTCTCCAAAGTTCTCCCATTTTTCAAACACTTCCCCCCAATTCCACCAAAATAAAATATCCCACTTATTAAATTATGTTTTATTATTATAATTAGAGTTGGCCATTAATTAAGTTGATGTTGGCATAATAAATAATTGGATGGTGGCACAATTAATTAAGAGAGAACAAATAGTTGCACCCTCATTAAAGAGTGAGTTCAAGGGTCGGGTGGTCCCCACAATTAATTTCATATTTGGGGGTTTTCCAACTCGGGTGGTCCCCACCATTTATCATTCAAATGGGAGTTTAAAAATAAAATAAAAGTTTTTCTTTAGTGTATTTTTTTACCACTAAAAACATGAAAACTGTCTTTCAACCTCGTCCTACTACGATCGAGGTGATAGTCTCCTTAATTGAATACTGGCACAATGAGTTTAAAAGTGTCGTCATATTTAAATTCTGAGCACCGGTTAAAAAGTTACAAAAAAATTGCTCCCACTATTACTGAAGGTACCCAAAAAAAGTTCAGAAATTCATTATGGGTACACTAGGCCTTGGAATCATGCACCGCCAATTTTCACGGACTCGTAAAATTCCAATAAAATTAAAAAATTTACATGGAATTATCCAGGTCTTTACAGTCGATATATTTACAATCCAGTGGTATAACATTCATGAATATTATATTAATAAATAATATAAAAGGTTGTAAAAACATGTGAAACCTTTCTATTCTTATTAAATTTTATTTGAAATAGTTATTTATATCTAATAATATAGACGTAAACCTTATTTCCCAATTAAAACTGAAGAGTTCCCATTTAGGTTGTCACACAATGTTAGAGAAGATGTTTTCCCTACATCAAACAGATCATTCTATTCAACTATAAATTCTTTGAATAAAAGAAGGGTCACCACTATACATCACAAGAGAGAATAACATATTGAAGAGCTCAGAACACTAAAAAACATTTTTATCCTATCAAAACAACACCAAAACTAGTGATATCTAGAACGAATCCACACACATTTAATGACACAGAATAAATAATGAAGAATATCAAATGGGAAACCCACCAAAATGACAATGGATTGATTCTCCATGGTTGACGTCGAAAGCTACTGAATGGGGGTATAATATTTTGTTGCGGTGCACATTGTTCAATAATGAAACAATATAAAAATTATAATTTTGGTTGGGTCTAAGGGTGTTTAAGAAATTATTTTTTGTCTGTCAAATACAAGATCAATACACATCTATTGTTAACACTGCTATAAAAGGATAAGATTATGCTGTTTTTAGTAGAAACATGCTAGAACACATCAAGTCAAACCACCTCTGAATTTTTTTTAATTTATACACATTATGTCCTATATATAATTTGTATTCAATGACATAATCTAGTCATACATGACGTATACCCCTATAAACTAGGAGGAATGGTCCACAATAGCCCCTTCTCTACAGCATGTATATCCGATAATTAAAGGAACCATTGTAAAATAACCACTTTGATATTACATAAAAGAGATGGATTCCATTACAAAACCACTATATAGCAAGAAAGGATACGTTTAGCATCCTGATATTTTATGAAATGTCATCTTATAAATTAATTTAAATTATTCTATAGTTTGGTTTACATGGAATGAATTGTTTCAATTATGCTGTAAACAACAACTAGTTCTCCTTGTATTGAATGTAAGATTTACTTTCTTCAATAACATATGTTAAACAAAATGACATCTCTTTCTGGGAAACAATATATTATTAATTTTCATAAATTAAATTATAATTATAACCTAACCATTGAAATGGTCATAATAAATGAAATTAATAAAATTATTGACATAATTCATTAAAAATGTTTTTAAAGTGATTTAAATTGTTACCAATTAATTAGAAAGGGAAATAAAGGCCAATTTTATTTAAATGATTGATTTTAATGAAAAATTAATTTAATAAAGGGAATAGTGTTTTATCATAAAAAATTAAATTAATCGCTATATCTGAAATATATTAATTAAATTTATATGTTATGTATATAAAAAATGATTTGAAATTATTCTGTTATGTTTCATATTATTAAGATATGAATTAAAATAATTTTAAGAATAACAAGATTTATATTTTTTAGGGAATTTATTTCAACATTTAATTTCTCATCAATTTTATATATAAATTTGAAACTATTATTATTTTTATTTGTTAAAAGAAAATGTTATTCTAAAATTGGAATATAAAAATTTACTTATGTTGAATTTTTGGTATTTTTATGAGTAATTTAATATTTTAATGTATAATTATTGAGATTAAATTTAACTTGAAAACTTATTTTTCATATAAATAATTTATTGTCTTAAAATATATTTTTATCCCATTAAATTTTTAATTATATATATTTTATTTGATTTATTTGTATTTATGACCTACCTTCTACATGATTTTAATATTTTTTATTTTTTCAGTACAATATTTATGGAAAATTTGAAAAATTATAACAAATTTATAACAATTATAATGATGAAATGATTTTTATAATAAAGATAATGTAATTATGATCACTTAAAAGATAGTTAAACATTAAAAATGATTATCAAAATCTAATCTAAATATTATTAAAATATCTGATATGAACTTCAATGATGTAGTAATTGGTTATAATATAATAATAAAATATCGAAATAATATAAGTTTAAAAGAACCTTAATTGTAAAAAATAAAAAAAAATATTTTTTGGAATATGAAGAAATTTATTTGACATTTTATACCTAATTAAAGGGACAATATAATTTGAGTATATAATTTTAAATATTTGGAATATTACATTTCGATATTATCCTATTCCATGTGAATATTAATAAAATTATTTAATTTTGTTATATATATTGAAATTAATAATGTATAAATATAAATATATTTCTCTTTTTTAATTTTGTACATATTGCTTAAAAATTAAATATAGATACATGTTTTATATGACCTGTATTTAGTTTCTTTACTAAGGGGAAAAGGCGAATGTTCAATTTTAACCTGTATGACTAGCTAAGTTTTATCCACTACCATAATTGTTCATTATTTTCTGATTACATTACAATATTCCATGTATTACTACTATATTAAACAAAATTCCCTTTATTGTTGGTGTTATCAAAATGGGTTTTCAATTGATTTAATATTTCAATATCAAGTATTTATTTTTCTTCTCAGTTAAAAAGAATCCTTTTTTATATAATTTATTTTGTGTGTTTATATTCTGGATATTGTGGAATATTAATGAGGATGGGTGACTAAATTATAATCCATGTAAAGTTAGTTCTATTATAAATGAATAATGTGTGATCTTGAAATAGATATCTAATTTATTGGGGAAATATATAATGTTATCTGGTTAGGTTTGTCCAAAGTTATTAATAGAAATTATTAGGAAGGATATTCAATTTTCAATTGAAATATGAAAATGAAGAATCAAGTTACCTATGTGACATAACAAATCATTCTATGGGTTTTTGTGTCATTTTCTAATTTTAGAGGGCATTCTAACGATATTATGTTTAAATGGATGTATATGACATTATTGAACTATTAAATGTATTACATTTAAGAAATTATGAGTTATACTAATTTAAAAACAATAAACTATTTATTAATTATTTACATTACTAATTTTTTTGAAAGGATTTATAAAATTTATTTGATAGAAATATTTATTTCTTATTTATCAAATTGTTCATTTTTTACCAGAAGTATATTTATAAGTAGAAATTTTTTAGGATTCATTGACTAATGGGATTCATTTTTTCTATTAATATTTGCATTATATATTTTTTTACATGTCCCATGTTTAAATTTTTTTCATAGGGTTCTATGGATGGTTAGGGGAAATGAATATGATAAGATGAAAATGATAATGAAATTTCAGGAATTGAAAATATATTATATCATAATGGTTTTTTAATATGGGAAAATTTTTACTTAGATGAATTGACAGCATTGTGATGAAATATATATTCATATGAAGGCAAGGGAAAAATTTTCTGAAATGATAATCCATAAGGACCCTAAAATTCATGAGAATTAATTCATGAATGTAGATTCATGAATATGTAATATTTAAGGGTATGTACAAATTTTTTGTATCATATTTATGTTTTAAAGGATTTTATATGTTATGATTTTGTTTATAAGAAATGTTTTGATATTATCATTTTTTTATTCATTATATGTCATTTTTATATAACTATGATTCATCATATACACTAATTTTTTCAAAATTGTTTTAGAAATATGAAATTTTGAAGCATAAGTTGGAAGTAACACAGAGGACAATATCTTTAAAAATTATAAACAAGGAATGTCTAGAATAGAATATGAAAAAAAAATATGAATTCTTAGTTGATGAAATATAAAAACAGTTGTAGTATCTATTCTAGAGAGTAATAAGATCTACTATAAAGGAATATGTACACAATTGAACTTATTTTATAGTAACAACCTCCAAAATCCAATGGATATTTTGACACAATTGAAGCTGAGGGATGGACTGAATCCACAAATAATATATTGAAATTCATGGGATTTTTAAATCATCAAAATTTAACTCTTCTTATTTACCAATTTTAAGGTGAAACAGTGAATTAGTGTTAAATGTTAATGAAAATTAGAAAACGATAAGAGACCAGCGCGCTGTAATATTATGTATTTAAAAATATTTGATTGGGGAAATATTTTCTTATGATTTTTTGTCATTGAATGGAATAAAATTTTTTGAAATAATTTAATAATGATAATGAATTAGTAGTCATCTATCACAAAAACATCTCCAAATTTTAAAAGAATACCCAGAACTTTTTCATTGATATTAATAGTAAAATTAATTATTTTTATATAGGATTAATAGAATAATTCAAAAGATCATTTTTCTAATATTAATTTTTATTTTATGGGAAAAATTTTAATTTCTTGAAAATGTATAAATGGAGTTTTATAAAGATAAAATTTTCTATATAGTAAAAATAAAAAGTGATTTGTGTGGAATGAAAATATGAAAAATGAATCGAGGAAATATTAATTTATGATAATAATGGTTTTATTTTGTTAATGGTGTGGTAAAAAAGAAATCATGGTAATATATTATGAAATATGTTAATTACATTCAATTTTGATAGTTAGGGAAAATAGATCCTGAATTCAAAAAAATAATTTCACATTGTTTTAAGAAAAATATTGATAAATAAGCAGTAATGTAACATACATAGTAATTATAGAATAAGAAATATTCATATCTATTAATTTTCTTGAATTGGACGATAATCTTTCCTTAATGGGGATCGTATTTCCAAAAGAATACTCGATACACCACAATAGTTTTTTTATGAAATGTTATGCTTTAAAGAAGACTTAGTTATAACAAAAAATAATAAATTCTTTTTATTATTATTTAAAAAGGTAGAAAATGAATAGAATCTTTATTATAAGGAATGAAAAAATAACTAAAAATGTTTACACAATATTATTAAAAATCATTAATTTCATCCAATAAAATATTACTGCTAAAAATAAGAATTAATCTAATTTTAGGCATAAAATCTGTAATATTTTTACGAGTTTGTTTTATCACCTTTTAGTGGAAAACCAAATTTCTATCTAGTTTTTTCACACATTAATATGTTTTATCTGACAAAATAAAATATTCCTTTGGATGCAAGACATAAAAATATTTTCGGATAAATTTTTTATATTTTTTTTTGATAAAAATAATATTTAAATTAATAGTGGAAAATATTGTATTTTATTTCCAAATTTCTTCTTCGACTAAATTATTTTTATTGATATATTATTTTTTAATTTATTTTAGAGTATAATTTGTTTTTTTCTTAATTTATTCTATATTTAGTATCTAGAGATTATTTTCACATTAAAATTTGATATAAATGAACTTCAATATTTTGATTGTTTTTGCTTTTAGAATCCTCATTTTCTTTTTTCAAAAATGAATATTAATTTCAAATTAACTAAAGAAATTCTTGTATTTTAAAATTTATAATTTTGATTCCCAATTTAGAATAACTGGGTGAATTTTTTTTACTTAAGTTCATTTTTTTTATTTTATGAATTGAAATGTTTTGTAATTTTAATTTACCATGGATAAATGTAAATCACGTAAAATTGGGTAAAAATTAATTTGATAAGGATTATAAAATAAACCTATAACCCACCTAAAACATATTGGATGAAAAAATTTCAACAATTAACACATAATTATCATCATTTACCCAATAAATGGGGGTTTTGCTTGTAATTATATATATATATATATATTATTAAAACAACTAAAAGTGATAACATAACACCCTATTATTTTTTTTAAATTATAATAATATTAATATAGTGAAAAACATAATGAAACATATTTTATAAATATTATCTTTAATTAAGAATATCATACAAATCATCATAATTTATTAATTATTTTTAACGATTCTGTAGGTACCAAAACTTCTGACAATATAGGGACAGAATAATTAATTTATTAAAATAAATATGAAATTAATGATATGAATAATAATAAAATAAATTAAATTTGAATTAATTAGGGTACTCATTTAATTTTCTAGATTAATATGACATATTGTATGTCTATTAAATTTATTTCTTCTATGTTATGTCTCTATTTGGATTTTATTTAAATTAAATAAAACAAATACTGTAAAAATTGACTCTATTTATATTTTATAGAACATATTTGTTATTAAATTAATTAAAAATCATATAAAATCATATAAAATTACAATGTGGATATTATATGTTCAAAATGTTCATAATGTGTCAAAATATGGTTAATTAACCACATATACATGTGATTTTTTCTGTATAAATATTTACAATGTTGTTACGAAAATTTAAATTAAAAGACAATAATTAAGGCTAAACAAAAAAGATATATTATAAAATCATATAGGTACATAAATAATTTCTTTTATCTAAGAGTATTTAGAACTATAATAATTTAATATTATAAATAAGTCATCTTCGAATTAATTGTAATTAAAAAATAAATTATATTAATTTAATATTTTAAGTGTTTCTAATGGTGCCCCACCCCTCTCCCATTAAATAAACTCACTCTTATCTATCACACACATATAAAAATGAGGTTGTTTCATCCACGATCTACCCAAAACACTTCTTATAATCCATCCCCAAATTAATGAACACTTCATTAAGGTATAACACCATCCTTATAGGTGTTAATGTGTTCTTCAATTGTGATCAACTGAAGCAGAGGTATCATTTTCATCAGTATTTCAATTATATTTTTTCTTACAATTCATTCGAATATTTTAATTAAAATATGAAATAATAACATCAGTATCATTAATGAACATATATTTTCTAATGTTAATATCATTACCTAAAACAATATCCATTTCCATAAAATGTTAAAGGAATTGATCATTTGTTTGTATATCTGAACTATCATCTCCATGAACAGATCTTATTCATTTTCTATATTCTTATATCGTGATTGGTTATAATTTTAGAATTTTATTAATATGTGATATTTATTATATATTAATCAGTATAATATAATAATATATCAATTATGTTCTTACTTCGATGCATATAAAAATGAAAACATCATTCATGCGTACGTGTGAAATATCACATCCACAAAGCGATCTAACACATTTTTATTCATTATATCTCATTCATGATAAATATATAAATATATTAAAA
The DNA here is from genome assembly GCA_963277665.1 of Viscum album. Taxonomy (NCBI): domain Eukaryota; kingdom Viridiplantae; phylum Streptophyta; class Magnoliopsida; order Santalales; family Viscaceae; genus Viscum; species Viscum album. Next base: position 556,325,730 of record OY728146.1, read on the forward strand.
TTATTAATATGATATTAATTATTATTTTTATTATAGAATGATAACATAATAATTAAATTATTTCCATAATGTTCAATGAAAAATGGAAAATGTGATTCATGCATTCATACGACTTACTATCTCCATTATTTTAACTTTTCCAAAATATTGGAGGCCAGAAGTGGAAAATGTCACTGATCACCCCAATTATTTTTCTTATTAGTAGATCCTTGGATACACTCTCATGAAGTGTAAGGCTTTCAAATACTGGATATAAGGTCGATTGGATAACATCATGGTCAGATTGGGTACGACCTTGACACAAGAGGCATATCTGTTTCAATGTCCTGACAGTCAAAGCGAAAGTGAATAGAAGTAGGAATCCAACCATGGGAATTAGAAATATGACAATTGGGTAGAAATAAAGTAATTTTTCCATGGAAATGGTGTTATCTGTGCCCATTTAAATCAACCAGAGTGTTCTTATGTCGTTGTGATACCCCCAAATAATACATCTACATTGAAATCTCTACCTTCACTATATCAGGAGAGAACCTGCTGATGGAACGAGGGGAAGAAATTTTCTCCAGTGATCCACTTCCATCACATAAAATTTGATATTTCTAGCCATTACGAAAGGGTATAGACCATAGAATCCACCTAGTAATGGATGTATCCTCAAGTGATGATCAGTAGTTTCCCACGATGAACATTGGCGAGCTATATGACCTGAACATGGTCCATGAAGATGAGTGATGTTGGGTGACCCACTTATTCCCCCTATCCAACACCAGCATCTATAAAACATCTAATATGTGATCTAGAAAAGGGAACCAACAAATGAATCCAACTAATACATGCATGCCAATGAGAAATGACAATAGGATCAATGCAGGACTCATCATGTATAGTACTCTCACAATGTTTCATGAGGCCCACATTCTCTGCCATTTTTTCTACTCAACATGGAAGATCCATCATGACTGCACTACGATTAGCCATGTATTGATCTGAATAAGAAATATTCATCTGATAATCAACCTATATTCATCCTACAAAATTCATCTTGTGAGTGGCATGACACCACCATCACCAGTGGAAAACTATCGGTCCAACCAACAGTGTCTGTCATACCTCATACAATAGAGAAACATCATATTAGTATAAGTGTTACTACATCATGGATATATGATGTTCACAACCACCTTTCCAGTATTCCTAGAAAAATGTCTATTCCAAAGGCTCTCCTCTTCTATGAAGTTCATTATGAAACCCTCATAGAGGCTTGGAGGTGCCCCTTCCAATTCAAAAAAGTGGCAGCTACCTCAGTGGCCTTCCATGATGAGGAGGCAAAACGTGATGAATGATAGAACATCATAAAATTCTATAGAAAAGGTGATGGTTCTCCAGTATAGGGGTACATCCACCCACTATACATCACTGTTCGGTTTAGTGTATGGGATGTTTGTTATTGTCTAATCGCCAAGGTTTCTGGGATTAATATCATCTTGAATTGGACACTCAGAAATATTGGGTTGTCTGAAGAAGATCTGAATACACCTGACCTAATAATTCATGTTAATTATAGGATAATGAATAAACCTCTCAAAAAACCCCACATGAAGACCAAATTCGGTGGCCTAATTACATACTTATATTTCTGGGTTTCCTCGCAGAACACTGAATATAATGTGTTGATGGGTAGACCCTAGATCCATATACATTCATGAGTCCCCTCTTTATATCAAAAATTCCTCATGTAATCACATAATGGTTGAGGGAGAGTGCTCAAAGGTGTTGTGTCTCCCTTTTCATTCTTTTAATCCCTATACATGGATTCCAAATACTACAAAATCAAGCTCATGTTGCTTCAATCCATTGATTGTGAGCATACTATTTTTAGGGACAACCCATGAGAATATAAGGATGATGCCTACATTCTCTTAATTAAATTATTGGATACCATGAACCCAGAAATGGGACACTGCATTTTCATCTTTTGTATAAGGGTAAAGTGAATTCCCCCACACAACACATGAAAATCACTTCGAACTCCAACAAGAATCTAGCACAAGTTATCCTAGAACCCCTTACCCATGTAAGGTGACTGATGTTCCCCCCATATAAATTCAAATATGTCATATTTTCTTATTTTGAAGCGATGGGTGGAATTGACTAAAGCCAATGTGCCACTATTACTTTGACATCATCATGTGTGTCCCATTGGGTCAAAGCCTAGATAAAATTAGATTGATATCATTCATCACCATGATTTCAGTACAACAGTGGTTCCCATTGATGATTCCACTACCGCTTAGGTTGGAACCACCATTCTATCAGAATCAACCAATTCATAAGAATTTTCCCATTCCAGTGATCATCTCACTATGGCCAATGATGTGGATATTAAGGATGCTCCCCCTTCATTTGAGGAACATGTCTCCACCGTCATCATTAAGTTGGTTGAAGTGAACCATGACACCATGGGGGATCTAAAACCAACACTGGTTAGTGCATCTATGTCTGCGTTAGAAGAAAATTTTATGTTTATTTCTTGAAGAAGCCTTGACATATATTTACAGGGAGTTATGGTTATACCCATGACTAGATCCTATATTCATCCTCGACAAACTTGGTCTCCCAATAAACCATCTCAATTTTAAAATGAATTACTGACTTATGTACACTTCTCAAATTTATATGGTCAAGGCCAAAGATGATAATTCCCTTATAGAAAGACATTTCAATGAATTCTAGTTCTGAAAATGTGAAGCCAACATCATTACGGTAAAAAAGAAGAACAAACATATCCGATTATGCATCGACTTTCATGATCTCAACCGTCACTATCTAAAGAATTATTTTCACCTTTCTATGAAAGAGCTATTGATCGACACTAAAATTTTGTTCCATTATCTCTCATTAATGGATGGGTATTCCGGATATAATCAAATCTTAATGGCCCCCTTGAATGAAGACTTTACTTCATTCAGATCACCAAATGGTACTTTTTCTTACCAAATAATTCCTTTCAATCTGAAAATTGTATGTTCTTCTTATTAGTGTTTAACGCACCTCCTATTCAAAATAATTGATGGGTCATTGGTGGAATTTTATGATGATGATTTGGTGGATAAATCCCACCAGTATTAGGACCACATTAGTGATCATGAGAATCTGTTCGACTTCCTCCACTCCAACAATATAAAGATGAAAAAATTGAAGATTTCCTTTAGTGTTAGCATTGGAATGTTTCTAATTTTTTTCAGATATATGGACCACATGATCAATCTATAGAAGACCAAGGGTATCAATCATATGCCACCTCTATGAAACATTTAACATCTCAAAGGAGTTTAAGATAACTTATACAACATATTCCAATTCATTAAGAATCTGAATGGAATGGGTAGAAAGTTCTGCTCGATCATGAATAAAGGTTTTGAATATGAGTGGGATGAAGAGTGTTAGGATTCTTTTTGATGATAACATGATGTACTGGGTACAACCCCCAGTTATGATGCCACACTTCTCCAAAAATTACTTAGTCCTTTAGGTGAAGATCTTGGAATGGTCCTGTAGTGCCACTCTAGAAAATAAGATCAATATGTGGTCATAGAAGAATTTATACTATCTCATACACATGATCCAGAATATAAGGAAAATATATTCCTCTATTTTGAAAAGAATCCTATTTCTAGTATTCATGTTCCACATTCTGTTACATTACCTAAAACACCCTGAGATGCAATGTGTGTATCAAATAGTCCTATTGAAATACATTCTAAACTGCCCCATGTTGAAATTCCATCTAAAAATGTGGGTAGTGATCCTTCAGAAGTGTGATATTAGATACATTATAGAGAAATATGTAAAGGGTTTGGAATTGGAAGTCTCTCTTTCTATCCAAACCACCCGAACAAAGTAATCTCTAGAATCTGATTTCTCTGATAAGGCAATCCTCTCAGTAGATCAAGCCATTCCATTTTGTGAGATGAAATTAAACAATACTTCATAGTGCCTTATCGTGAGAAGAATAAATTATCCTAGGTCATAATAGATTGGGACTATGTATCATCATTACCACTCTTACACAGGCTCTCATGCCCAATTCATTCATTTTTTTAAAATATTTTAACAAAACTAAGGTGGAGTATCAGGCCCTCATCACCATTCTGGAACATTCCCTCGAGATTGATGTTCGCAACTTCCATGTTAAAGGGGACTCTGTGGTGGTCATCAATATGATTAATAGTGATTACAAAGTTATTATGCTGGAGATTGTACCCCTATTAGAGCACACTCGCCAGCTAATGGCCCATTTTCCTTCACAACCTAAGGTAATTCATATTCATTGATCTCTAAATAGTAAATATGATGCCTTGGACAATGTTGTAGCATATATTGTTGATCCTAACAACTATGATTTGATCATCCGTGTGATACATCTAAGATTCATAAATTATGTCACTCTCAATGATGATGGTAGGCATCAAGTAGGCCAGCATACAACCAATGAATCCACATCATGACATCCAGGTCCTCCCAATATTGTAATAGAAGATACCCATGTTAGGACATCTCATTCCATTGAGTATCTCCAACATGGAAATATCCTGATAAATAGAGATGAATGTGAGTGAACCCATTGTCGCACAGAGCAGTTCACTCTCTATAGTAGTCCCAGATATGAGAAAATCAACTAAAAACATGGGTTTTATGGGGTACTCCACTGTTGAATTAAAGGAGATGAGATTTAATAGTTTTTTTGGATGTTCATGCTTACTCTTATACAGCTCATTAGGAAGGATGAAAACACTCTCATCAGGTAAAATGGTTTGGATAATTATTTCCCACCATGGTACATGACCGTATTGAGTATTCAAAGAGGTTCCATGTGTACCATGTCCATGTTATATTTTTTCATCGACCACCCAATCCTCTCTATACCATATTGAACATTTTTTCCTTTTCATTATGGGGGCACGATGTCCTGGGGCCATATCCACTAGCGAAATCTGCCCAGTACATATTTATCCTGACCTCAATAAACAACTTTTTTATGTGGGAAGATGGTATTCGGCTAAATTAATTCATTGACTTTTATATCATTGTTCTTATAATCTCTAATATTATCCATCGGTTCAGATTCACTCACGTCGTCATTGCCAATAATGGTAGCAAATATAAGGCATCCTAGATCATGAAATTTCGTGATGATCATAATATCCATTCAAATCACATCATTCAAAATTACACGCAATAAAATGGGATGATAAAGATGTTAAACAATACTCACTCTGTCATATTGTATAAGATGGTTGGTTTGAGTATGAATTATTGTCCAGAAAATCTTCCCAATGCTCTCTGGGCTTACAAGATAATGAATCGTAATTCCACCCAGGTGACCCCATATTCTTGGCATTATAGAATAGAGGTATTCATGCATATCATGATATTGTTACCCTCACTTCTCATAGCCATCTATGATCGTAATATGTTATACAAGGTAGTATAAGTCCGTTTGGAAAAAATAGAATCCCTAAATGAGAATAGGCTCCGGGACTATCACAATCTAGAGAGGCATCAGAATATGATAGCAATATCTTTAAATAAAAAAGTTCCTCTCTGTTATTTTCATCATGGGGACATGGTATTGTCCATGATAATGCTAATGAATCCTGGTAGGTAACCACCAATGTGGAAACCCAAATTGTGGGACCCTATATCATTCAAAGGGTTTGTTCCAACAGTGCATACTCCCTAGTAACCATGGACTATGATCATACATCTCATCCCACCAATGCTATATTTCTCATGTAGTAAATTACATGAGTGATCACTATCATCATGTTTGATGATAAATAGAATGTGGTAAACATACCATAGTGTCCGATATCTACGACCTTAAACTAATAGAATTACATCCTATCCAAAAAATGTTAAATTGCATGACATTTCCCAAACTACATATGGACTCATTCCAATCCATATCTGAAATATAAGAATTCCAAAACAAATCATCTTCATGTACATCCCCAAGTATCACCGATTATGCCTTCTTCCTTGTCTCTCGGCCTATGTATCCTAGGATCATGTGGTGCAATGTGGGATTCTTCTATCACCATTCATGTCTCACTTACAACTACCATATGAAACTCTCATTCATGCATCTTCACTACTCACTCTTCTTGACATCCTTTCCACATTATGTTTAATGACATGACATTTCTAGAAGTATGTGTGGATTGATTCTCATACATATGGGATATGTTGGATTGCGCAAAAATTTGTCTTGGGCTCCATCCCTAAAAAATAATTCCACCTCCAGGATTCCACAATCTATGACTAGTTATCATAATGGGATGCATGTATTGTCTTGTGGACTTATTTTCTCCTCATTCACATTGGTTTTATAGTAGTCGCACTATGTTCCCCTCCCTATAGACTATTATCTTTTCCCCTCATGTATTAACTGTATCATGTTAGACAATATTGAATTCCAAAACTACATATGAATATGTTCCCATAAAATGGTATATGTTGGAATTCCCTAAAATTTTTCTTCATGTCCAACCCCAAGTCCTACATGTTAATTTTTACAGCCCGAAATTCCTTTTGGATGCATGTGGTGTGGCATGAACTTCATTATTATCCATTCTCATTGGCTTTAAAATAGTCACACAATTTAACTCCCTTATTAATACCCCCTACACTCTATATCCTTACCATTTGATGATAAATTGAAAAGAATTATTTAACTACACGTGACATCATTCCTGACTTCACTGGATACGTAGTAAAGCTGAAATATTTTGACCTCGGGTGTAACCCGGACTCAAAAAAATTATATCTTTCATTCACCCCATTTTCCCCAATTCTTATGGGATTATATGGTATGGAATGATAGATTTTTTTCCTTCAATCATTTCATTTTTCCTATTCCATACCATGATCAAACAAATTGGGATCTCATCAATATGAACCCATACCATATAATTTTAAACATCATGTCATCTCCAAAACTATGTATGGAATGATTCACATACTCATGGGACCCGTAGGAACACCAACACAAATTTTCATTAGGTCTATCCCCCTTTCCATCAACCTAAATTTCCCATTTCTTCTATTCGTCTTCTCATGTCATACGCTATAAACTGCACCACTTGACCTCTGATGTGCCACATCAATGCACTCACACACACTATTGTCTAGTTCCTACAGTGTTTGATCTTGTAAGGACAATATAGCATTATATTTCCACGATTCACACATCCTTTTTTGGGGTCTCCATCATCTATCACATCCAAAATTATTCATAGGTGATTTTGATGCTTGACCTTATGTCTCAACCACTGTTTTGGATGATTGTCCTATAAGATCTCAAATGACATTTGAGATAAGTATTTTATCGTGAATATGGTCAACAACCATCCTCAAATTTGTTTTTTATCCCGTTCCTCATGATATAGATGTATTGTTTTGAATATGGTCAATAGTTATCCTCTATCATTACACTTACCCAATTGTGCCCTAAATATTTGTTATGTGATTCACATCCAATTACATTTCATCATGATGATGTAGAGATTTAACACACTTCATGTTATCCCTCCATTCTTATTTTCAAATTGAGAGGATGAATCGGTGTTGTGAGTTCATCCTTGACTTCACACCTTCATTCCCAACTGTGCACTTACATATGATGAAAATATACTCTCCGACATTTATTCTGACACCATTAATGGCTCACATGGGATGGGTATTTGGTTAATGTTTTTCCTACATTTTAATCCTCATAAATCCCAATGATGTGAGTTCTATGACCACAAACAAGGATCTCCTATTTCATTAATGTATAATGTTAATAAATGAGTTTTAAATAATGTATTTTTACTGATAAAATACCCATCCATAAGATGTATTCGTTAAATAAGGAGTTTCCCCTTTGGCATTGGCCTTCTTTTATGACACATTCCAAAACTATGTTTTTCTTTATTCCAATACATATGGGACACATAGTGACACCCATGTACATTAACTCTGGGTCCCATCATAGAGTCATAAAACATTACACACCATTGTTGGTCAGGTATTTTCTCTTTGGAATGGAGTGGATTATTGTGCACTTCATCATTCCTCCTTCAAGATTTCTTTTTTACCAGGTCACAATTTTTCCATATGGGGTTCCCACATCCTCACCCTATGATGTTGAACTACATGTTATTCTAGAACAATGTATGGAAACATTTCATACCTCATAGGATATATAGGTACATGAAGGCATCTTGCCTCTTGCCCAACCAAAAGATCATTAACTCTTTTGGATCTTCCCCTAATTATGGTCAAAATTATATGACCCTAAATTAGGAATTCTGAGTCCATTTAACAATACATTAAACTATTAACCTGTGTTCAAGTGGTATGAACATAAAGAACATGGAGCATGCTAATTATATGATGATAAACTATTGTGTGCTTTATCCTCATAATATTACATTAAAATGAGTGCTTATCATCCTCATTTTCATGAAATGAAACTGAAATCCATCCAATGACCATCTCAGATAGGCCCCTTTTGTAAATAGGTTTAATATTTATTTAAACAAATGAAATCACACAATGCACTTTCATTATGATGGGGTTGTTTAAATAGTGTTTGACCCCATTGGAACATCCCATCACTCCATCTCCATGCATTGTGTTCCCTTTATTTGGATCCTGATTCCATTTCACGTGTGAGGGAATTGCCCAAAGGTCTAGTTCCAAGCTATTTTGGCTCACATACCATCTTGGTCAAATGTTCCATAAGTCATTAGGCAATTGTTAATGTTAGGACCTATGGTATCATATAAAATTAGTGTTTGGCCCTTATTTTTTCCACATTTTAGGCTACTGATACAGGTACTACATTTCGAATAAGGTCAGTAATTATTTTTGTAATGGCCCAGTCCAACACACGATCATGATATTTTATGCTATGGGCCAAGGCTGCATGATTTTATTTCCCCTGGGCTCTGGCCCTCAGGAACCCCCAAGGAAAGGGCCTCATTATGGGATAGGAATCCACACCACCTTATAAAGAGATTCTTCCTCCTCCTCCTCAATCGATGTGGGATTGCTATAAACCACCCCCCCCCCCACCACCGAAAGGGCCCAGCATCATCGTTGGCACATAAAATGGACACCGCCTCTGATACTATTTGTAACGGCCCAGTCCAGCCCATGTTCATGATATTGTCCACTTTGTTCCTAGCCCGCACATTTTGGTTTTCCCTAGGCTCTGTCCTTCTGGAACCCCCATGGAAAAGGCCCCATTATGGGAGAGGTATCTAAACCACCATATAATGGGGTGATTCATACTACTCCTACTTGGATGTGGGATTGACATAACCCATTCCTTATGAAGGATATCAGTTCATGACTGTCAACTGGTTCATCTTCTGATAAGAACATGTGTTCTCAAATATTGGCTTGGGATCCAGTTATCATCAGTTGCACGTTAGACCATATGATATACCACTTACAGCCTTCTTGAGTAGTTTTGATCTATATTAGTATATGGTTATGATGTTCGGTCTCACAAACACACCCTCAATTTTCATGGCACTGATGAACCGAGTGTTCCATCTATAATTGGATTCATTCGTGGTGGTTTTCGTTGATGATTTCTTGGTGTACAATCACACTCAACACGACCATTCCAAACATCTTGATATCATTTTGAGTACACTCAGGGTGCATCAGTTATATGTTAAGCTCTCAAAATTTCACTTTTGGATAGATCAAATTCACTTCATGGGTCATGTTATCTCAAAAACAAGAGTGTTAGTGGACATAGAGAAAGTGAGAGCAGAAGTTTTTTGGGACCAATCGGAGAACGTCATTGAGGTATGGAGTTTTATAGGGATGGTTTTATACTATATATTGTGTAATATGATGCTTCAGTTGTTGGGCTGGGAGCTGTGCTTATGCGGGGAGATGGATTCATTGTGTATAGGTCTCGGTAGTTGAAACCACATGACATGAATTACCTGACATACATTCTTGAGTAAGCATCAGATGTTCATGACTTCCGCTATTGGAAACATTATCTGCTGGGAGAGAATTTTGTGCTCTTCACTGACTACAAAAGTATCAAGTACATCTTCAAATAGCATGATCTGAATTTGAGACAGTGACTGTGGGTTGGGTACATTCAATCCTTTGACATTGAGTTTTCCTACACGCCTAGGAAGGGCAACACATTGGATGATGCATTGAGTAGGAGGACTCCGATAGAAGTAGTTTAGATGGCAAGTTGTGTGTGGAAACTTTTGGCTCTTTTCTCTGAGATGAATTTGGAGGTGCAAGACAAATAGGGGTAGGAATTTCTTTCTTCTTTAGCTATTACCTCTACTCTTCTTGATCAAGTGAGAATGAGGCAGATATTAGATTTGTAAGGCCTAGTCTGGCAGGAATGTGTTTCGAGAGAGGACCCTATTCCTGGATAGGCCAATGGCGAGGATGAGATCATGTATTTCCAAGGGCACGTATGGGTGCTAGTAGACAAACTCGAGGAGATGATGCAAGACTTTCATTCCTCAGTTTGGGCAGTTCATCCTGGTGTCACCAAGATGTATCAAGATCAACACCATCAGTATTGGTGTCTAGGTATGAAGAGAGATGTTCCTAATTTTTTAATGAAGTGTCCCACCTATGAGTAGGTGAAGGTAGAGCATTAGCGACCAGTAGGAATTTTACAATAGTTTCTTATTACTGAGTTGAAGTGGAACGATGTCATGATGGATTTCGTAATAGGGTTTCGGAGGTCGCCTCTAGAGAATGAAGGATTTTGGGTTGTCATTGATTGACTTTTGAAGGTCCCTCACTTCATGATGATCAATGAGACCTTATGTGTTGATGAACTGGGATGGTTGTACATCTATGAGATTATAAGTCTGTAAGGAGTTCCACAGTCCATTGTTTCAGATACAGATTCATGTTTTACATCTTGGGTCTGGTATGGGATTCATACAGCTTTGGGTACAAAGGTACTTTTGAGTACTATATAACATCCCCAGATAGATGGCCAGTCTGAGTGCACGATTTAAGTGCATGATTACATTCTCTGAGCATGCATCCTGTATTTTGGAGTTTTTATTGAGAAGCACATTCCTCTTGTGATGTTTTCCTATAATAATATTTTTCAATAAATAATTCAGATAGAAACTTATGAGGTATTGTATGGTAGTCCATGTCTATCACCCTTATGTTGTGTGGAGGTAGGAGAGACAGCTTTACTGGGACCTCTTCTTGTTCAGGAGACCATAGAGAAAATAGAGTTGATTCAGAAGAGGATGGCTACTATGCAGCCTTGATACTAGTCTTATGCTGATCAGTGGAGACAACCTCTAGAGTTCTTGGTTAGGGATCTGTTTTTTTGCGTGTCACACCGATGTTGGGGCACAAGTGGATTTGGAGACTGGGTAAGAATTCACCGATGTACGTCAGGCCATTTGAGTTGTTGGATAGATATGGTATGGTTACCTATGAGTTGATGTTAACTCAGAGGTACCAGGAAATGAACAGGGTATTCCATGTTTCCTAGGTTCGACGTTACTTCTCAAACCTATCTCACATCTTCCAACCCAAGGAGGTTGAGTTGGAAGTGGATGCATCCTTTGAGAAGCATCCTATCTAGATTGTCGATTATAGTACAAATGTTCTGTATGGTTATTCTATTCCTCTGGTAAGAGTGCTTATGCAGCACGGGCGAGAACAGGACAAGACATGGGAGAGGGAGGCAGACATACGATTGTTGTGGCCAGAGATTTTTGAGGGTTTTTCTTCTATGCCGCACTAGTGAAATTCGGGGAAATAATTCTTTAAAGGGGGATGCTTGTAAGAACCTAGATATTCTTTTTAGGGTTTTTTTACATTCCACGTCATTTTTGAGAAAAATATGAAATTCATGGATATTTTCGATGTACATGTCGTTTACAATATGATTACACGTCGTTTACTCAGTTACTGCGGGTAGCAGTGTGCTGGCCGTGTAGCGACAAAGCACACGACCATGTGGGGGTGACCTATAGGCCGCTTGATGGCAAGTACGGAAATGGGAATTACCTGCCATGTACTCCTAAAATACAAACCATGTTTTTGTTTTTCATTAAAAGCATCGTGGTCGCGTCTAATCCCTAGAGAGCTCTTCTTTTAGGTATCATTCAACCGAGAGCTTCGTACGACCACAGATATTTGATAAACCCCTAGGCGAGCATCTGTCCTCTAAATCGGCCACTGTCTATTGCATTGGAATCGCATCAGTGAGTTATCTCTACGGATTGAGCCACATTTCCTAATTCCTCTTCTTTTCGAGGTTATATTCGGTTGAACGTTTTGAGTGTTTTTGTTGATAAATGGTGTTATAGGGCTATTAAAGCTTTAAGGATCACATATGGTGATCTCTTGACTCCAATGCAGGTATGTTTTTTCCATTAAATTTAATTTCTTTGAGTTTTATGTGAAAATATTTCCAATACCCATGAACGGGGTATTGTGCGTTTATCATTTTAGCCCTATTGTTTTTCTTCAAAACAGGTATGCTTGAGTAGATTATTATTGATTGGGAAATGAGTGAATTAATATGATTTACTTATTTTTCCCATGCATTTTCATCTTGTTTTGACCTTTGGGTCTCGTTTACCTATTAGGCAGTTGTTTACATTTCCTTGCCTAGTATTGTTGGATAGTGAGACTGTTGTTCTAATATGCTATTATGGTGTTGAATGCTAGACTAGTAGTTCTGAGTATTACCTTGGCGGATATGTGCTACTACACTTTATTTACTTACACGGGGCTATGAGAACATGGATTATAGACCATAGGGATAATGGACATAGAGTGCTTCTCCATAGTGTCTTTGTTACGTAAAATGCAAGACCACAAGGGGAATTGATTTTGAGTGCTTTCCCAGAGTGTATGTAGTTCCTCAACATGGGAAAAATAGGTAATGTGATGTTATTGATTCACTAGAGTGCCATTATACTGATACGAGACTATAAGAGTAATATACGTTGAGTTCTTCTTCAGAGAGTCTATTTATAAGCTGAACCAAATTGGTTAGACTGAGTGTACTGCCCAGAGGGTTTCTTGTACTATTAGGTAGCACCATAGGGGATAGGCTATGAGTACTTCCCATAGTGTTACCTTGTGTTTAGATTCTTGTGTGTGTTTCTCGGTAGGACCATAAAGAATATAAGTTGGGTACATCCAAGAGGGTTGCTTATATTGTTAACCTATTTTTATTAGTTGTTGCATGTTATTTGGTGATTATAATGCTCTGAAAATGTGGGTTGTTTACTAATTAGTACTTCCTTGTTTACTTCCTTCTGTACTTTAACTATCATATTCTCACAGACTCTTAGGCATAGATCTCATGGCGGTTTCATATTGGGATTTAGTCTCTCACCCTGGTTTCTCTATGCTTTTATGCCCGGACAGATTATATTGTTGCAGGTACAGATAAAGGCAAACTCCCATCAACTTGAGGTACATGATTGGTTGTGGAGCTAGAGAGCATGGGACCAAGAAATGTCTTACGATGCTATGGATTTTTTCTTCTTAATTTTTCACTTTGGTTTAGAACTGTTGTTTTCCAATATTTTTACTTGTTTGGTTGTTTTCCTGAACATATGTATCATGCATTGTATTATATGTGTTCTCTAGTTTATACGTCAGTTTTCTGCTATTACTGATGTATGTAATTATTTCTATTTCTGCTCTTGTATGTATTTTTTTACTTCCACTATGTACTCTACCATAGAGGGCAAAGTTTTACCACTATCACACCTAAGGCCCTTGCAACTAGTCATCTGTCTCTTGCATTTGGGGGAATGCGTTTGTGGCTATTTGACCAATAATGTGAGGGGTGCCTCTGGGTGGCTTCCGGAACTGGGATGTTACAATTTTATATTTTCTCACTATCATCATAGTGTTCTGAATTTTGGGATCATGACTCACACCTCCCATTCCACTTCATTCGAATGGATTTTAACACCACTAGAATTACCCTGAAAATGAACTCGAGAATGTCGAGAAATACATGTTATATAATATGGGAACCTTACCATTTATTCACAACCTCTCTCCAACCAAAAAATCTGAGAGGTAATTTGACAATATAATACCCCCATGTATTCGATGGTTAATTACCACTCTCACACATAAAATGGATGATTATGTATTCTTCCCTTGTTTCTCATCCCAGATATGACCCATGTGATCTTACGGATTAATCGCTAGTTACGCAATAGTTATAATCGGTATGAATTAAATAATACAAAAGTGAAAAATTATAGTAATGAACATGTTTATTTACAAGTAAAAAAATAATGAAATATGTCTTAGAATTTTGACAAAAACATGGCTCATATGGATCTTCCATTTCGATGGATTGATTCAGAACAAGGACTTTATAACATATTGCCCCTGGGATTGTCCCTCGCTCCCTCACCACTCATTCATCATCTGTAGATGTTGAGTGGAGCTCATATGCTATGACATGAATTCACCCTCAATTAGATAATAATCCATCCATTTTATATCATTATAGAACTACAAGATTCGGGGCATCCACAAACTGGGCTTTCAATCAATTAGTGAGCACAGATTGGCATGTGATAAATACAACCTGTTGATTTTCCAGCTCATCAAGGTGTTGAAGTTCCTACCCTACCATAAGAGGATTTTACTTATTCATTGATTTAATCGAACACATGGAAGAAACATATCATTTTCTACTCTCCTACATCTTTCTATCCAAAAAATCGGAGATTATTATATAGAGATTGTGAACCTCCACCCCTCCATCGATGAGAAAGCACATCTACATGAGATGTGACTCCATATTACCCATCCATTCTACCACTGGTTTTTAGATAAATGCTTTGATTCACTTATATACCACGCATAGTATCATGTATCTCTCTTAGGTAGTTTTAGGGTGAGAATCATTTATCCCATTAAGATCGTTGGGCCAGTACTAAGGTAAAATGGAATGGTGTTCAATCGAATGGTCCTCCTCAGTTATTTTCTCTAAGGGGATGGACTCTATAATGTGTGAAGGACTATGTTTTCTCAACTCTTCCATAGTGATATTTTATTCTCTTGCATTCCATTGAACCCTATATGTAAAATCATCAATAATTTTAGCTTCTTACCCACTAGGTGACAGTTCTGGTCCTGTTTGAATGGGTAGTTCTATATTGACTGGTGTCATCACTGGGGGGTCTCTCATAGATGATATAAATTAAATGATTTTCCATGCATCCAATATTACAATCACTACATAGGGAATGGACAAAATGGTCATATAGGTTTTATAATGAATGATTTAGGTCTATAAATATTGTGTCCTACAAGATCTAAGTGCAGTTATATTTAGTGCCTGAATCATTATTGGAGTTGTCGCCATAGGAGATACCCAATGCTTGTTATCTCAATAATTATCACTCTATTCTTCTAGATATAAGTTAAATCATGAGGATATGAGGTTTCCACTTTTTCCACTTCTGTTGGATCATTGATGAACACTTCATTTGTGGCTAGGCCTTATCCGACAGTATTTGTTTTCAACCGTCTACCATGATTGGTTCTATATGTTGTTTCATATGGATGTCCATCAATATCCAGTGGTTTATTTTCATCCCCCTCAGTGGTAAATTAATGACTATCATAACAAATGAATTACTGAATAGGGTTGATTTTGGTATGTAAAATAAAATTGTGGAATTGGATATACCAGAAGAGATAATATTTGGGACTCACCTAATGTTTTTAGTCCATTTCTACGTTAGAGCCTCTGATTTCACCTCTCCCACAGGGGATTCCCTATTGGGTCACAATCAATTGAGGTATATGAGATCCAAGTCATTAACCTAGTGGTATCTATCCACTGGGTCCCTCCCTATATTGTCTCGCACCTCTAGCCTCTTCAACTTTTTCTTCTTAATCGTTGTCCACATGTAACATTTTGTCATGGTCATCTCTTGGATGAGCATCACATTCACCCCGATATGTGGTTCATCATACCACAATATATGGAATCAATAAATCTAAATATACATAAATTACATGTTTTAGTGATGAAAAAAAACCATATCCACTACCTTGATACACCATCTTTCTGACAGGTTGAGTCCAGTGCGCACATGTTTCAGTCACATGACTTCCAAACATAGAATTTTTAATAACTTTATCCAAGGAGACCATAGGGAAGGGAAAATATCATTAATGAATGGATATATGATATAACTCAGTTTTTCTTCCAGGGAGTTCCCTATCTGGTTAATGAGGTTGAATACAGGATCATCACTCTACAGAAGGTGGAGGCATGGCTACAAATTTTGATTCTCTTACCACAAAGGTTCAAACATGTGATAGCCTAGTCGGCTTGTCCCCTAGAGTCTCTCTTCCCTAATATCACCCTATAAACTCTCTCATCAACTAGCCTCTACCGTTTCTTCCTTGATCATCCAAATTCATTTCCACAAAATCACTTCTTGATATTCCATTTCCCAATGGTTGGAAAACATTGCTGATAGGATGACATTATCATCAGTGGTGGGAGTTAATGATGTCACCAAATACAGTGGTTATGAACATGAGAAATAGATGCCAATGGATATAGGGATTCCACTAATCCCAAACCCCAGTATATTCTTTTTCTATAATACAATTCATGCTTCCATAAATTCTATCAAACCATGATAGTACATAGGGTTCATAGATGATCTTCCATATATCCGGTCTACCAGCACACCGCCCCTGATACCATGAAGCTATTCCCATTTCTTTAGTGGGCCTCACACATCATCCATCGTGTATACTATGGGAGTTTGAAAGGGGTGGAATTTGATGTTTTCATGGTTGATGATCCTATGTTTGATCTACTCCTCATTAAGCATCAGTGGTCGGATTCTCATGATATTCAATATAGATGACTACATGCTACCACCTGGAGGATGGATGACGTTCGGGAAGTCCCACCCACCGCAATGAGTTACATCTCATCTACATATAATATGAAATTGTCTAAAAATATTCTTACTCATACTTCCTCTTCAAATTCATCATTTAATGTTTTATATCCATTCAAATAAAGGCACTCCTAGATTGACCTTGTTCTTGGCTACCATAATACGGCCGTCACAAAAGTCCTCAGGCGGACCCCCATTCTCATGTCCCTTACTGGTAGTATCCAACAACTCTGAAATGTATTACAGAACCCAATATATCATACCTTTTTATCCTAGATTTATTTTACAATGACTCCCTATGATTGTCACTCATGTACTTCAATGACAATCCCATATGATCCACTTTTACCCCTTCTACGATGCATTTGTGTATTATTTCCCTTTTCATTAATTCTTCACTTCCTTTTCCGAAATCATAAATAGACTAAACCATACCCAGTCAGATATATCCTTGAGGATGTACTTTATTTTCCGCTTCTCCATATCCATCTTAAGAAAATTCCATGTTAGAATGGGGGTGCACATCCGGTCCCACAAGGTATTCTCTGTTGGAAGGATGTAGTCATGGTTATACCCTTTATAAAATTGATATAACAAAGGATGATACCAACATCCCTATAGTGGGGGAGGAAATTATTTGTGTCCAAGGACCACTAGATGAATAGCTCTGTAACCAAGTCAAGATGATGGTAGAAGTGGAACTGTGACGTCCACATAGCCTCTAACAACCCGATGTGTTGAAGATCTACCCCAAACTCTCTACATGTTTGGTATACCAATTATTATCATTCCCCATTGATCATGATGTTTCCCCCAATCCCAATATACCATTCCTTCCAACCTTTATTTTCATCAGTGACACTGCTTCTTGAATGTTCTTGCATAGTGAGCTGTAGATTTCTAAGGTACCGGATCGCTCCACATAATAGACATGGTCTTAAAATTTACGATGTACACCGCTATGTCAGGATTTTTCCTAGATGGGTGAATATTGTTTATGATGTTATACATGGAAGGTAATATTCATGTGTCACCCAGGACCATGGAGTATCAGTCTCAAAACCCTACATCCACACCTCTTCCAGAAGGAAAAAGTAACAGAGCAGGAGGCTATCACTTAGTACATAATCATTTTGAGCTTGAAATATCCGACCAAAGAGAATATGATAATCATATAAGACTCCCTTGGTAGGAAGAATATGATGGTTTTTATAATTTTGGTCCTCTGTACAACAATAACATCTTCCCTCTCAGTATCGCCCTGTTCAGTTGTCATTTCGATCTTAACTAAGTATTCACTAAGGGAATTTTTTGAATTCATGAACTTTTTGTGGTAAAGATAGATAGTTTGACACAATATGGAAATTATCCATTGAAAAAACATTCTATGTCATGTGAGCCACAAATTTAGCAGTGCCTTGAAGGAACCCGAGGCTGGCTTCTAGGTAACAGCTGAATTCATGATATATTAAACCGAACATATGAACATTCATGAATGAAAGAAAATATCCTATCGCGTGTGAAATAAAAATGTATGGAGACATTCCCCTTCATATTTATAGGAGTATAACGGGTCATCTATGTGTGTGAAATAGGATTTCATGCTGAATCATATATTGTTTTTCACACACTACCATAACTCAGTTTATTTTCTTAGGTTTTACCCTCAGAACCAGACCTTATGGTTACCTTTTTGATCTGATTCAAAGGGTGCATTTTTGGCACTAAATTCAATTTTACGTCAAGTATTATAATATTTAATCAAACTGATGTAATATTTTTAATCAGCCGATGATCCATAGATGACCATGGGTGGTGCATACAAGATTTGAATTCGGCACAAATGATTGAAATCTGCACGCATGGCCATGTGCACGAAAGGTGAAATGAAATAGAGCCTTGTACTATGGCCTTCCAAAAAATGGCCATGTCAGTGGTTATAAAAAATAAGGATTACTCACAAGTGAATTGACCACACATAATATATTGTGAACCCAATGAGACGTCAAAATGCACTTCTTCACGGGTCTCCTTGCATGTCACCACTAATGTTTTTCCTATAAAAATAATCGTACCCCATCAAATCTTGGTACCATTCCGGATAAAGAACAATAACTCTCATTCATGTAAGATGACCCCATCCATGATTGTATAAAATACATGGCCCCATGATACTAAATCTTTTGTAACAATTCTACTAGGGGTCCTTTAAAATATGGGGAAAATAGGGATTGACCCTGAACCATTCCATTTTTCACCAAGGAAATTTCATGAATATGAACTTTCTTTCATGCATATTTTCCCAACTGTAGTTCCAATCATGTGCACATCCCCTCACCTCTTAAGAAAACTTTTCATTTTGCGTGCATCCAATCATCCTGTGTGAAAGCCTTCAATATTGAACACACCACTTCCTATGTTCTCCATTTTTTTTCCTTACCCAAAGGAAGCATGTATGATCCCCTTTGTAGTGAAACACCCCTAACTGGTGCACACTTCTTCTGTGTGGCTCTCCATGTTTGCATGCAGTGACTTCATAGTCCCTCGACATGCTTTCCATGTTTTTTTTCCCTACCTAATGTTTCTTTTCAAATGAACCCTAATAGTTATTTTCTTTTGTATATATATGATGACATTCACTATTAAATGAATCAATCAACAAACCCATTGATACCTGGTGATTCATGTTCATTATCATATCTATATGCAGATTGATACTCATTATTTAAGTCCTAGGGGGGAGGACAAAGTCCCCATAATCCAAGCTACATGATTCTAAACTTCCATGCAACCTCACATCCTCAACACACCATGTCAAACAGTTAACACCTCATGAGTGAAAATTTTTAAAGGACCATAATGGTGATGGGAATAAATGCACTATCTCTCCTCATCTCTCATTGTGCTTTGTCACCATGTGTGCCTTGGGAAACCATTGCATAAGTCCAAAAACTCATTGGATCGGTGACACCTATTTGATGATAGTATCCTCATTGTAAATCTAAACACCCTCCTAAAAATTCCCAATATTCCTCTCCCAAGGGTGCCAGTCATGCGTAATTCCACATAAACACCTCAAAGATACACCTTTTTATACCTGATCATTAGGTCTATTGTAGCCTCTAGTGTCTCACACCTAGAATCAATCACCATGGTAGAGAGTATTAATTTACCATAACATCCTCTTTGGGATGAAATATCATGTAATCCCCACTCCCATATTCACCAAAAAATGTGTAATATGATTCCCTACCACATGGATTTGTAGGAATACTCTATGAGGTTCAAGACCATCACCCATCTATCACTACCATTTCATATTTGTCCATTTTTTATCCCACATTATATTAAACTACATCACTCAAACTACATGGGTTTCGATATTGGCCTTTATAAAGTCTATATAGGACACCATCATGAGGTTTAATCCCTACCAATGGTAAACACTGGTGCTCTCTTCTAGGGATGCACCATCATAATGTGAAATTATCCCTCCATAGGAAACATCTACATTGTCCAATTCTTTTAGGTGTTCTGATCCACTATGGATGGTTATTCCGTGTATTCCCCACACCAAATCCTTAATCCTCCCACAAAGAGTTTCCCATTGAAATTTGCTGCTAACCATCAATAACCCCCAATCATTTCCTTTAGTTTTGGTTCTCTGTGTACACCCTGATTCTGTGACCCATTCTAGAAATACATGGAATTTGACCTTTGCCCTTTTTGATCACAGTATGTTTGAATCTTACCTGATGTATAATCCCATCACCCACTCCTCATCATGGTATGTCCTTTACGATTTTTTATCAGTAAGATCAAACATTAACACGTTGGTTCCAATTCCTATGGGTCCCCATCCACACACCTAATCTTATGAGCTTACTCATCATGTTACTCATTACAACATTCTAGAACTAAATGGACATTGATTCCATGCCACTGGGATATGTAGGTAAACTCCATGAGGATCATGACCAACAAAATCATCATTACAATGATTTCATCCCCATTCATTCCACCCTATGAAACTTCATACATATCCATCCTAATAATACCAAAGAAGCAACATCCCGAAGAAATCATGCAATCCATAAGGAAATATAACCATATGTAAGCCCCATTTATCTCATTGCTCCTTACAACACCTATCCCGCTACCCACATGTAAGCCCCAAAATTCTCCTAGTTTATTATCCTTTGTGTACTCCTTGATTCCATAACTAAACTTTGAGATCTATATATTTAATGATCTGTATCCTCTACATAGGGTATCTAAGAAGACTCCATGAGGTTCAATCCCAACCTATGGTAAACCTTGATGTCCCCTTTGCTGGGATGAACCATCCTTTGATACCCCCTTTGTGGTGCCGAGTTCATCCATAATGGTATGAATCCTTTCCATTCATTGTAGAAAACATCCTATGTCTATCCATATGGTGATTATAACCCATCCATTAGGTAAAATTTATAGGCACTCCCTCCTTGGGACATACCAATTTGATACACTCACACCAGTGTTCCAATTAAACCGAATTGTCTCTTTTAGATGTTAAACTCATGGAATACCTCGTGTTAATGATGTGAAGCTGATGAAAACCTTAGAGACATGCCTCTCGGATATAATTCCATGTATTCAATTAGGAATTCCTTAGTATTCCATGCACACATGAAGCCCTCTTAAATTGGAAAATCATGGTTTTCAAGTATTTCAGTTTCCAGACATGCCAACAATGACCAATGTGACTACTCCCATGACCAAAGGTCTCTCCCATAACATGACCCCATTTATGTTTCTTAATAAAGGAAGCATAATTAACTGTAATTGAAAAATATATTGTGATGAAAATAGTTTGATGAACAACATATTAATATTTAAGGGATACCAAGCCTAAGAGATGATTTCTGGGGAGGAATCCATAGAACGAGACACTGAATTCCATTCAACATGTTTCGATCAAGGGGAAAATAATCCTTAAGAGGCAATGTATTTTATGTACCTTTGGAAATTGAAAATGCAGGGCAACAATGTGACCCATCAGGTTGAAGTGTCCCACACACACAGAACGACAGGGCATGCACTAGAAAAAATGAATCAGAATTATATATAAAAATCATTCAAGATTTATATAATATTAATTATCATTTTCCATCAGTACCATTTAAAATTGAACACAATACTCATCTATGCATATGACCTAATGTCTAAAAAATTCAAGCGTAGTTCGTATTTCATGACTATATTTCATTGTTTTTTCAGAACAATAATTAATATATAAAAATTGTATTTATTTATTGATTATTATTCTAAGGATAATGGATTAGTACATCATTGACCATCGTTGACCTAAAAAAGTAATTTAATACTTTTATTTCACATATCGTCAAAATGTATAGTTTGATCATAATAGATGAAGTAATTTGGCATTACATGGTGATACAATAAATGAATTAATAATCAAGGAAAATTTCTCAATAAAGTAAATATTTTAAAAAACATATTATTCTGGGTGATAAATAACAATGTATTATGCGATACTAGAGGTATTAAACAATTTAAAATCAAATTTTAATAGTTTTCAATAATATTTTTTCTAATTTTTTTTATCCAATTCCAATATTCTTTAAAATATTTTATTAACATATTTATATAGAAATGAATAAATTAAAATATTTATTTTACTCAACTTATAAATTCTACACAAATGATTCCAGAATATATACATTTATATATTTAATAATAAATATTTTAATATTCATTTCTAAATAGAAATTGAATGTTCTATTATAACATATAATTAATCAATATATTTTCCCAAATCCATAACTATATTTTTTCCCAGATTTTCTTAAAATGATACATGTTTTTTAAATATAACAACATTATTTAAATTTTTTTTATTACTTTGATATGGTTTATAAATTTAATTTAAATTTTGATATCCATATTATTTTATGAGTCAAAATAACATTTTCATGAATTATTTCATTAAATGGGTTTATTTAATTTTTTTGGGATTTTTTTAATTGATGGGGGTTAGGTATTTACCCATGTATCGGTGGTTCAGTCTTAATCAACGGTGAGGTGTTTTTATTATAAAATAACAATTGGTGTGCAAGATATTATGACTCCTTGATATGGTATAAGATGAACTTTGTGTTCGATATCATATTAGACAAAAAATCATAATAAACTCGTGTAATAACTATCTTTAAAATTAATCTCTATGATATATAGAGATCCACTCAATGATGTGTACAAAGAATGGTAATAACGTACTTTATTATAACCTTGATTTAATTTTTTTTATTATGAATAGAAAAAACTAAATTATGAAAAATATATATTAGACATGTATAAACCAAATTTAATCGTTATTAATTTTATAGATGGATTAATAGATTCATTTGAATGAAAAATGAAATGTTTTCAAAAACACTAAATTTTTATAGATGTAAATTCATCACACTTAATGAACATATATTAAAATTAATGTTTTCCACTATTGGATCATGTATTTTAAAAAATGTAATTTTTGAAATAATAAGTTACAAAATATTTTATTGTAAATTTTTTATAATTTTAGTGAATATTTCATATTTATATGAATAGTGAAATATATATATGTACATATATTACCAACTATATGAATGGAATATAGAAAAATATATTACATATTTGTATTCATGATTAAAAATATTATATATTATTTAAAACATATTTATTGGTTATACTAAATATTAAATATATCAGAAATTAATTATAGCGGTTATGGTTAAAATTAGATTACCAAGGGGTAAAATAAAAATATATTTGGATTAAAATGACATAAAAACAAGTAAAATTAAAATAATATATCCAAATTTCGACCATATATTTTTTGTGGTTTTAACATTAAGCATTTTCAAGCCCTGTGTCATATCCAAAGCGTGGGTGTAACTTTTTCATTTTAAAAATTCCAAACACATCCTCCCAACTATATATTAATGGCCACCCACACCCCTCTCCTATTCCCACCCCAAAACCCATTTGTATCAGAAAACTCCTCCCAATAATATTCCTTATATTCTTTACTATATCTATGTTTTCTTAGTTTGGTCAAAAATTTAATCACGGTTAGATTTAGCTATAAACCTAAAGAGGTTGTTGGATGTAGCTTTAATGTTCTTAAACATGTCAATTAATTTTACATCATATTATAACCCCATAAAATATTCTAAAACAATGATAAAAAAATAAAATTATATCATAATATATATAATCATGTAATAATGTTATTTTCCTAACCATTAGACATATCATCTTCCAGAAAACGTGAAATAAAGTCATTTTTCGTGTGTACGGTGGTTTACCGCATCACGGACCATTGTACTTCGTTTCACATCATCCCATATATAAACTAGATATAATGATGGATTGAAAATATTTAAATGGTATAAATTAAATCAATTTAATTATGGAATAATAATAATGAAATATTTTTTATTACCATCAAATAATTGAGAAAACAATAACATTACATGTGCGTAGGTCTGCACTACTGGCTCCATCTAGCGATGTGAAATGTTTTAAATTTTATTTTAATATTTAATTTAATAAATATATATATAATGAATATAAATTATATATTTTATATTTTAATGGTTATTAAAAGGTGATATATTATTTATCATTCTTATGTTCTATCTATTGTAAAAATAGAATCAATGTTCATGCGTATATATAACCTACCATCTCCATGAATGGTAAGATATTCTTTTTATATTTAAATTTAATGTAATATTATAATAAATCAAATAAATATTATATATGATATTTATATCATGGTTTACATTATGTTGTTGATTATATCACTATAAATGATAATTTAATAAAATTATCAATCGAAAACAAATATGAAGAATGAAGAAATTATCAATCAGGAAAACTATTATGATAAATCATTGTTAATTAATATGTCATAAAAGAAAATAAATAAATAAAATATATTATTAAAAAAATTATTATGGTCATATAATACCGTTACAATAAATACATTTTTATTATGAAGTAGGTATAGAGAAGTACAACAGATGCTAGACAAGATCTAAGGGTTTCCACTCTCAGTTTTACTTCCATTAGTCATATCCAATATACACAACATTGATCATTTATGTTGTGACTATATTACCCAATTGATATTTAATATCATCAATATATTTAACATGAGGGTAATTAATTATTAATTTTATCCTATTTCATTGATATGGTTTCAGATTCTGATGTGGTAAAAATTTTAAATAATTAAGTTAAAATATACTTTTTACTAATATTATTTTTGATTAAGTATATTATTACCAAATATATGGCCTATATTTCTTCAAAAAATTTAAAAAACACAATTTAACAATGGTTTTTTTATTTTTATGATGTCTTTTAAATAACATTTATAAATGTGATGTAAATCATATGTTTTTTGTCATCTATGTTTTAAAAATTAATATTGAAAAAAAGACTCAAGTTGGTTTTCGGCATTGGTTTATGAAGAGAAAAGGATGTAGAAAACTTTTTTTGGATCTCAGATTTAATAATAAATGTCACAAAACACTATTCCGAGAATTTTTTGTAGTTTCGCTTTTTTAAAAATAGATGATGAAAAGATTAATCGGTGTGGTTTTTAGCGTTCATTTCTTAATTAAATTTACCATGAGAATGATTTTTTTCATTTATTTCTAAAAAATAAATGCCGAAAACTATCTTAATTTATTTTAATTATTCAGTTTCAATTTAAATAAAAACAAAAACTGAAAGATAAAAAATAAGAAAATAGGGAATATTACACTCCTGAAATAATCATAATCCCTATAATAGAGAAACATAATACCAGTGTGGAAGTACTTTTATAATAGTCTAAAAATGTATACAAATAAATTCTATTATCTATTTAATCCAAAAATTGTCTACACATTTGAATTATGACGTTTAATTAAAAAACACATAGCTAAAATTTACAACATGGTCAGTTTTTGTTATAATTATTTTCTATCACTATGTTCAAACAATATAATGAAGTAATTAGTTATTTTAACAAATGATATTAGGAAAATTCAATATTAATGATAAAAATATGAAAATAGATATCAAATATTGTAATCATGACTAACCTTTACTTTTTAAATAATGATTGAAGATTGGTAAGTTAATTTTTTAGATAAAACTCAACATCATTAAATGTATACAACAACAATGAATGATAATATATTAAAAAAATGTGTTATATGTTATGAAATATAAAATAATTAATATATAATAAATTTTTAAATTTATAAGTCACCCATGTTGCGATTATATCAAACATGAATCATAGAATATATTAACTACATTCAACATTTCATTATTGAAGATGATGCTATGTTATTAAGACATTAACATGATAATAAAAACCAATATATATATATATATATCTCAAATAAGAATAATATATAATATAAAAAATAATTACCAGTACATTATCAAATTAGATTGAATTTTTGTTCTTTATCAATTTGTCAAATAGGTTATATTTTTTGCATTGCCGACATTTTCATATATATAAACTAATAATACAGGTATAAATAATAATAATTAAATATATTTATCTTATAAAAATTAAGAAATTTTACATGTCTAATATTTGTTAAATCTTTTAAGGACACTACCTACCAATGAGAAAAACTAATATAAGGTGAATTTCCTTTTGAAAAATACGGCTAACATCCAATTCCCTTGAAATACAAAATTTTCATAGCTGAAGAAATTATAGTGAAAAATAGTTCATAATTATGGTTATATTCTTACCCATTAAGAAATGGAAAAAACCAACACCCAATGTTCATATAAACTAATCTCTTAAATATATATGATATCATATTAGTAGTCATCAAATATTTCAAATCAGTGTTAATGAATTCTAGATCTATAAAATGATAAACACATAAGGTGTGATTTTATATAATTATCATGTGTATATACTTGATTAAAAAATTAAAATATTTATTATATTAAAACCATCTATAATGAATGAAATTAAATTTTAAATGTCAATTTACATAAATGGATAACTATTACAACACATTCAAGGTGAGTTCATAAAAACTAATTAGATCCTTGATATCATTTTTTTAATATTATCAATAGATAGTCTATTTTATATATATCACACGTTATCAAAAAATCATAGATATTACCCATGGAATAAAAAACCAATGATAATTAATTTATCCAATAAGAAATATTATAAGTTTTTTAAGATTTATTTTCAATCCATCATGCCTATTACTCTTCCATTTAGATACTTATAAATAATTTCAATGCCATAAAACATTGTAATATGTTTTAAATTATATGAAATTAATATTAAAAAAACCTACCTCATATAAATTATAACAAATAAGGAATTATTTTGAATATAAATAATAACCTAGAAAATCTCTAAATTTGGTAACCTTCTCATTATGAAATGGTATTATAGTAGTAGGATCAACAATATAATGTATTAATTCTCTATGCAGACCCATCTTCATAGGAATGTGATGAATATAATCACCCAAAACATTCATTACAACTAATTTAATGTTACATATATTCTGATATCTAGCTTACATGTCACTATATAAGGTTGAATCCGAGCGTGTAGCTTGAGTGTCCATGTTAGAAGGCAAGGTATTGTAATTTGGCTGGGAAATCTCTATAGGCTGCATTGCCGGCAAGGCAGGCTAGACTGGCTGGATAGGCTATGAAGGATTCCCAGACTGTGACAATCTCATCAATTTATCTAACATAACTCGCATAGCTTTGGAAATAAAATCATACATGGATTGTTTCATATCTATCATCTTATCTTTGAAGGATTGTTTTTATGGGTCTCTTGATTTCTTACTATGATATCCAAAGTCATTATGAATACTAAAACCCTCTTGATAACCTCTTATGCAGTTGGGATGCTCTAACATTCTTAATGTTTTAGCTAGGGTTTCTATCATACCCTCAGGGATAA
This sequence comes from Viscum album, assembly GCA_963277665.1. Taxonomy (NCBI): domain Eukaryota; kingdom Viridiplantae; phylum Streptophyta; class Magnoliopsida; order Santalales; family Viscaceae; genus Viscum; species Viscum album. The sequence goes on from OY728146.1 coordinate 556,353,747, forward strand.
ATGATCAATGTGATTCATTCACTTGAATTTCATCCTAAAATGAAAATTGAAAATTTTATACTAGGTTCTTTATTATATAATGTATAAAATTCATGAAAAATAAATTATACTTAAAATATTTTTAGCTACTTCCATAGGTTTCCCTATAAGATTTTTTAATTTTTTATTCTTCTCACTCTTTTCAATTTATCATGGTGATTGGGAGGGGGATATAGGACCGAACAAGACCTAATTAAAACAACTACTCTATTGAGCTACTAATGGTTCAATATTTTTCTAAATCCCAATTTTCTCTAATAAATGATACCCTCCATGTGATAATGTATGAGGGAATACATTATATAACTATATTCCTTTCTTGGATTTGTTGGATTCCTTTTATAAAAAATATAAAATAATATGTAAATAGATAAAATATATGAAATTTTATATTATAGTATAATTATCATACCAGAATGTCTTCATCATGTAAGCTGGAAATAATTTCTTCTATGTATCTACTACTATACACTCATACATGAGGCATGGGTTTCCTTTTTTCCCTTTCCAAAAACATATTCTTTTTAACTTCATTTTAAAATATATGCATCGAATTGCATCCAATGTAAGACAACATAACTTATTTTCTTTTGTTTCACCAAAATTGTTATATTATATCCATAAAACAATATTCATGGATAATGTGGGAATAATCACCATGTCAAAAATCCACCTTCGTAAAAACATAGATTTAAAATTCAAAAAAGAGTGAAAACACAATAAACATGGATAATTATTCACAAATTCATAATTTAAAAAAAATCATAAAAAAATAAATGGGATTCTGTTAACCAGAATGACACCTCAATGGAATGCCCGAAAAATCAGGTGAGATGCCCACAGAACGCTGATCAATGATGTCATGACAATACCAAAAAATAAACTACTACATCACCACTATCATCACACACTATTGTAACAAACTCCATGCTTCAATCAACTCCATGATTCATCATCATCACAATCCCAAAGATCAGAAGAATAATATCATCCATGACATTGGAAACCCATGATACCAATAAACTTGGAAAAATCGATCTATAAAACCATTGTATCCCCGAAGAAGAAAGCTGCCAACACATCAACAAACTCTAAACAAGAACCACAAAAGGTACCACCTGAAAAACCCCATCAAAGGCAAAACTAATACTAAAAATATCAATGAGAATAAAAACCATAGTTAAGAGATGAAAATATACAATATAAATGAAAATTCAATTCCATTAAAGAACAATCCCTGAAAAGATCACTAATCCCCCTCCAACAACATCAAAAGTTTCCAAAAACAATCATCAATCCTGAGCATGATTGGGTCAAGCTCGATGGAAGGGATAATAAGGGAAGTGTAGAAGATGGTCCCCAGACTCCTCTATAGACACCAACCCAAACCCGCTAATGTGGCAGCACCGAAACCCATACATGGAGGTCTGATGCACATGGGTAGGATGAAATATGGTTGGTGATGAGAGATTGATACCCACAGAATTGAGAAGATTCAATAAAGGATATTATAGAGAAAAATAAACTAGTAGTATAATAGAATTAAAAGTGAAGAATGGTTATATAAAATGAATGATTAAACCTAGGTGAATTAGAACGTAAGGCAGAGAATGGAAGGATATGAAAAGTGAGGAGAGTAATTCAATCACCGATGAATGAGACATGAATACATTAAAGGCATGGTATGAAGGAAAAGTGATGAGGGGACTGGGAGAGCTTGGTGAATATGGGTCCATACCACATTTATTTTGTTTATTCAAAATTAAATTTCATTTTTAATTGAATAAACTAAAAATTAATCATTTAAAATACATCATATTTAAAAAAATTTATATAATAAATCAATTGAGATATATTACAATTATGGCCTCCCCAAACTATTCAATCTTCATCTTGTCGACATCATTCCAATGAGGATATAAATTTATAATCCTACAATTTCTCTGTAAGGAAATATAGAAGATCAATTGTGTTGAATTTGGTCCAGTTTAATTATTAGTATAATCAAAATTAATATATAATCACTCATCTCCTTGATCATGTGATGGTTTTGGTAATAAATTTATGAAACATTTACCCACTTGAGAACATGATTTAGTAACAGTGTAATAGTATGAATCCACTGCTAAAGCCTCATCAGTAGTCCTATAATTATTTTTTTAAAATTAAATGTTTTTTCCTTATGTTATTATATTAATGGATATTTAATAACATGAAAAAATAAGAATAACTCATTACATGTTCTTGTATCTCTGTATCTATATGTTTCACTAAAACATGCAATTGTAATGAAATTCTTGTGAACAAATATAATATTAGACTAATCAATAATTAGAAAATAGTGAAACTGACATATATAAGTAAAAAATGGATCACATGTTTATGTTAATGAATAAATATTGATATTATTATTATTACCCAAAAAAATATAAAGGGAAAAATATTAAATAGAAGCATTACTTATAAAATGATATAAATGTTTATAAAATTAATTATCGTATTGTTTTTAAAAAATAATGATTCACAAGAAAATTTCAAAAACAAAAATGTATGTAATTAGAAGAATAATTAAGAGAGAAATTTTTTATTTTCCCATTACCCTTTAACATGATCATTTCGTACTTCATGCACTATGTCTACATTATAGTCATTATTATCCAGAAATAATTTAATAGACAAAGAATCATTGTATAAATCAATAACATCATCAAATCATCCGCATTATACCAATGGATAATTTTCGAATGAATAAATACTTAAAATTGATCATTTGATAGATCATTGACATAAAATATTTGATTTTCATGTGTGTAAATGATAAACGGTTCCTCGTTGCAACTAAATAATTTCAATTCAACCTAGTCTAAACCCATATTAATTATGTTTCAAAAAAACTATATCTTTAAACCAAATTATACATAAAAATTCTTACACAAATTTTAATATAATAAATTTTCAATATGTCTTCAGGAACTCCAAAATATTCTATTGAAGATGATATTGGGTTTTATCTGTGTTACTCACAAATTGTAGTGCTTCAGTGATAACCATTACACTACTATTTTGAATGGTACTCTTATCATCTATATTTTTTCAATAAAATGTATACCGATTATTATAAAAACCAGACCATGTTATCACATTACGATATGGTCTTCCTTCCAACAATTTCAATGTTTCTAATATAGTTATTTCTTTGATAACTTTCACTTTAAACCCTGAAACCAATCTATTTTTATGCTCAATCATCTTCCACATTTTAATTCTTTTCAGATATCCTAACATTAATTTAGTAATAAGTGACGATATATATGATTGAACCTCTTCTTTGCTGATAAAAATATATTAATGTTCCTAAATCACATCATCATGTAGAATGAAAAATACATTTAATCATCGATTTATTCTAACTTCACTATAAATTTTCATATGTTGATATATATGGTGAACAATATGATCCACTTCATACAATAATCTGTATAGAACCAAATCACCAATTTTGATACATGTTATTGAATAATAGGAGTCTCTATAAAATATGTATGTTTATCATATCCCCTAAAAAATTCAATATATATTTCAAAAGGATGCATCTATTGTAAAAAAAATCCCATGTATTCTTAACCTATGCTCAAAAGGAATTACCAGATAAACCATTATATCAAAAAATGTAGGAATGAAATACATTTCTAGTAAACAATGAATTATATAAACTCCATTATCCAACAAATATAAAAAATTTGGATCAATGACTCTAATACCCAAAAATTTGAAAAATTTATATAACATGATTATAGTATTTGTAATAGTTGTATGCAATAAACAATGTTCTGCGACTGGTAGGATTTGTCGCATCTATATATAAAAATCATAAGTATTAATATTTATAATAATTAATACTTTAATGGCACCAGATTATCCCCATTTAAGAATAAAATATATGTATATTAATACCACAAGGAAACCAAAAAATAATAATCTTTTCAATCATTCTTAATGTGTGGTAAGCTAAAGGTAAATATGTTCTTTAATTATTTTCATCACAGGATCTAATTCTAATTTTATTCCCACTGATATCATAGACAATATATTATAAAATACATATAATTTCTTTTCATTTATGTCTAAAAATGTTCCAATAAAACATCTACATATGATTATTTCAACATTCATAACATCAATGTTATTTTTTATCACTTAAAACACCATATAAGGTAGTTAAAAATAATATAAAATTTCTTTTAGATATTTTTTGAGTACCAGAACTTATTTACATTCCAAATTTCAAATAAATATATTTTGCCTTAATATTATTCAACTTACAATGGTAATGGGGTATGATTTTATTCCAATAATCCAAGAAATTAGTGTTTCAATCTATGTTAAGGATGATCAATTGGAAAAAATTCACCAACGTACAACATACATTCTCTTTATTCGATTCTTCAATTGATAATACAACGACCCTTCATATCAAATTAGACATGATTTTTGTACCTTAACATTGTCTCTAGAAAATTTTCAATATGTAATAATGTCATTTATAGTAAACATTATCATTGTATGATGAATAAAATAATCTTTCTGGTACGCATAAAAAACATTAACACAAGTCTCCCATATCATTTTGAAATAACCATGAAATGGTGAAAGATACACATTAATATAATTTCCTATTTGTTTTTTTTGAGATATCATAAATCTCAGAAAAATATTTTTTTCTCCATACACCTATGAGGGGAATGTATTTAAACTACCAACAAAATAGGTCATGACCTATGTTGGATCCATATGATCTAATTTGAAATCATTTTATCAGTATAAAACCCTATTATGAAAATTCTATATTAACTTCCAAAATACTGGAATGGTTCATTAAATATCATTCACTATGTTGAATCTTCAAGGTGATGTAAGTTAGCATTACAAATGTGCTCATCTAAATTCAATCTTAAACTTTTTCATTATTTTAATTTTTACATTGACACTTCAAACAAGTAATTATTTTATGGCACTAAATTTATCTTGCATGAAAATTGATTCTATTACCTAAGAATGATTCATAGATGAATTATTGAAATTATATGAAGGTATTATTTTTTGAAATTATTATAAATTATTAAAAATTGATTTTTTATATGGATAAATTCCAGAACCTATGTATGAATTGGAGTTGAATTTTTCATCTATATTATATCGTGGTGTCACACATGTATAGTATTTTGATAAATGATCATATTAATTCTATAAAAAACATAATCATTTGTGATAGTGTGTGTCATTTTATATCACAATACCAGTGGGAATAATATTTTCATCAACTCTTAATTATAATTTGGAAGCTTGATGCCTTCTAGAAGTATCTCTTTTAAAACCCCAAGAATGTTATAGAAACATTTTTCACTCTATCCCTTTCATTATTTCATGTTAACTAATCAAAAAACTGCTGATAACAAGGTATATTTACAACAACATGAGATAATTGGTTTCATTGAATCTCCCAAAAAACATTCTAGATATTCTATTTTTTCGATGGTTTCAGCACTTAAATCATGAATTTATTATTCAACATGATCCCTGACCTCATTATCAATATTGTCATCAACATTAGATGTTTAATTAATAGATCATCTACCATGCTAGATCCAACATGTATAATTATTCTAAAACATTAATAAATGAGACGATCTTTCAATTCTTTGTAGTTTATAATTAGTTTATTAAATCCGTTCACACATAGATTGAAAATCATATCCATATTTTGAATATTTTGTTAAGAAATTTACCTAAAATAATCAACTCTTTTTTAATATTAATTTGTAGTTCATTATAAATTTATCCAATTATTATCTATTCAATACCATATATCTCAATATAATCATTGAATATATTAAGATGTAAATAAATTTAAGTAAATATATATATATATATAAACAGGTAAACAATAAAAAAATACCTTAAATAAAATTATATGATCTTATATTAGAAATGTCAACAATTATTATGAATAGAATAAAAAATAATCTTCTAAATGTATTTATTTTTCATGATGTGTGTCATGATGATCCAGTGGAAATCAAATTTATGGAACTAAACAAATATTACCAAAATAAAATCAGCATTTTGTAAACTATTCCATTATTTGGATTTATATCCAACATAATAGGGTAATCAACTATTCGGGTTACCTTCATATGAGTTTCCTCAAAATATTATTTCCAACTTATAAGAGAATCTCCAAATCTACCGAGATCAATTCTATCAAACCAGAATCAATGGGGACATATTATGGTTAATGTGAATTATTTGATATGTTGTGTACATGTTTCCAAAAACAATAAATATAACCACATATTATACAGTATTTAATTAATAAAAAACTACTTAATTGTAATAGCAAATTAAAACATAGTTAAGTGGATCTTTGATTGATGTAAAACTAAATAATTATATGGTAATAATATAGAAATTATCTCAAATTCACAATATATTACTACAACTAGAACTAGTAAAATATTTTATCTTATAGTTATATCCCATAAATCATATTTTCATGAATCTAAACATGAAGTAAAATTGATCACGGAAAGGCTAATTACCAATATTAAATACAATTATTAATAATCGACTGTCAAGAAATGTGGTATTTAGTTTTCACTATATAATATTACTAAAAACATGTTTAAATATAATAAATTGATTTTTGTGCTTCACTAATTATAAAAAAATTACAACTATCCATAACTAAAAATTGTATAATATATAATAACATTATATTTAGTTGTTTCAAAAATTGATTAAACAAAAAAGAATAATATTTTATTAATTTACATAAAAATTCACAAATTAAAAAAAAAATTAACCAATTATACAAAAAAATTATGACCAACACAATTTAGTAAAATAAATATGATGAAAAAAAATCATAATACTTCCATGAAAAAATATAAAACCAACCAAAGTTATGAATTTAATGGGTAAAAAATATGGAGTCACTACATGTGATATACATTATATTGATGAATGATGACACCATATATCATTGATCATTTCATAATATCATTATCACAAATTGGTAAATTTAAAAAATAAAATAATTATCTAAATAAATAAACATTATCAACATAATATAAAATAAAAAACATCCATATAAAAATAATTGAAATAATAACTCAATAATATAACTAAAAGTAAAATAAAATAATATAATTTTTTTGAAAAGACATAAAAAATTATGAGTTCAGCAACGAAAATAGACCATTATTTTCAGGTTATAAACACTAATTCATTGAATGAATAAACATTGTGATATCTAACAAAATTTTTTGTAGAAATGTAAAATTACAAATAACAAAAATGTAATAGAAAACTGTGGAGGATGTTCATATGGAAAATAGATTTTGAAGAGAAATACTTTAGTAGATTTTGAAGAAATGATATTGAATTATGAATCAATACCTCATATTGTGAAATGATGATAAAAATTGAATAAAAAAAACTAGAACATCAGTTGAGGGTCTATGAGTCACCTTTGGGTTCATCACATGTCAATAGAAAACCGATGTAAGGATCCAAAAAATGAGTATTCTTTGATCATATAATATTTTAAAAAATATTTTTGGCATTTGTTTTACCAAAAAAGTCACATTATTTTTTTTATTTAAGAAGTTGATTTGGGAGAAAACTGACACATAAAATTGTTTATTGTTTGAGTTTTTGAGAAAAAATAAGAAATGTTTTCTCATAATATTAGTTTTGTTGAAAAACACTGTTGATAACAATGTTTAAATATATTTTGTATCATTTTATAAAAAACAGAATCCATTTCAGTGATGCTAAAGATGTTATTTCTAAAAGTTTAAAACTCATTATTTTTTCATCAAATATGGTTATTTTTGTAGAATAATTTTTTCCTCTCTTTTTAATATATTTAATAAAAAAATAAACAAAAATTGTTTTTATCAATTAAAATGACATAATTTCAATAGTCTTTTGAAAACCCTTTTTAATCAATCGTTGTTTTCTATAACATTTTTCAATTTTAAAAAATTCTCTAGTTTGGATGTTTAAATTTATTTTTAAACATAACATGACTTCTTCTATAAATTCTGAAATTAATCTTACTTTATTTTACTAAATAATTTATTTATTTTACTAAATGTGAATGGAATGTGGGGATCATAGTTAATAAAATGAGGTGTATTTCCCATCATCATGACCAATCATTGTTATGAAGAATTTGATAAAAGTATAAAATTTTATTTTGAAAGAATTATATTTCATAATATTCCATTAATGATTTGTTTTAATGTGGTTTTCAATTTAACACCCTGATATTTTGAAAATAAACTTATTCTATATAGCTTATTTGAGACACAAAACTGAGCTTAAATGATATAAAAAATATAAAAATATTGTACACATGATGTTAAATTGTAACGTATAAATATAATTTAGTACATATAATATATATATATATATGTAAATATAATAGTAAATTTAAATTATATATAAATTCATAGTAAATAATCAATAAATGTTTAGAAATGTAATTTTATTCATACAAATGAGGCTTCCTCAAAAATGAAATTCGTTAATTTTAAGAAAAAATTATAATTATTTTTTAGAAATATTATAAATTTAGTTGAACAATTATGATAACTTTTTAATTCAGAATATATAAACTAAATTATGGTGAAATTTAGATATTTTTAAGGAAATATGGATTTTTTCATGAATTGAAAAAATATTGATTTTTGTAAAACTGAAATTAGTTTCCAATAAAATAAAAAACAATAATAGTACCATCAAGAATTGAATATGACATCATGTACAAATTTTATTATTTTGTTATATTCTATCAACGTAAGTAAATTTTAATTTTCTTTATATTTTATTTTTAAGAAATAATTTACTGTGGTTTAAAATAGGTTTTTCTGAAAACAATTTTAATATGTATAATGTTTCTCTATTATAAATTATTAAAAACACCTATATAGAAATTATTAAATATAATATATTACTTATATATAAATAAATCTGAATTTATATTAACTAAATTATTAGGATTAGTCATTTCGTTAGTATAAAATAATCTTTTCCTTAAAAACATCACATATTAAAAACCCTTTTATTTCATCATGTTTGCAGGTTTTATTTTAAAATAAATTTTATCAGTTATTTGAATTTAATTTGTGGAAATGGATAGAATATTTAGATTGTGAATAATATATATTATAATAAATGTCCAAATATTTTTTTACTATAATGTATAGTTAAAATAATTAAAATTAATTATTCTGGTTAAGGTAAAAATAGATTTACTCGTTGTAATTACTAAAAATAAATGGTTTAAATGACCTAAGTACTGGTTTAAAACATATTGGATTGAAATTTATAGAAAAAATAAAGTATAATTATCTAGAAAGGTAAGCATTTTATCACATTGGAACATGGAAAACTTGATTACACCTTTTTCATTTCAAAATATTTCATCTAGATCTCTCACTTGACTAATAAATTGCCACCTACTATCCTCTATTATTTATACCATCAAATCCCATTGGATGGTCCAATATCATACAATATTTCTTTATTAATGACCTCCAAATCACCTAGATTCATTTTACTTATAACAAATATTTCATATGAGTGATTTTAGTGTTTATCTAAAGAGATTATTGGAAGAAAAATGTGTAATTATAAAACATGCATGATTATTCTATTTCTTCTTCCATCCCATTAAATTATTATTAAATTGTTATTATGCAATAAAATATTTAACTCATGCAATGAGAACTAATTTTGTTAATGGTAATACATAAACCTTCCCCTCTTCCAAAAAATGAGTTTCAAAATCACCATTCATCTGTAAGGTGGACTACCGCCTTGCAAACCGATGACATTTGTTTCCATCATCACCTCACATAGAATGTTAAAATTGTTTATATAATTTATATATATGATATTTGTAACATAATTATCACGATTGAATAATTATATAACATTTTACTATTTTTAGGATCCATTTCATGGGTGATACGATAATTTCCCTCATGTCTGTAGTGGAATACTGCCTCCTGATGGGATTTGATTGTTTTTCATTAATGTATTACATGTAAGGTAATAAAGATACCGTTAACTAATATATTATATAAAAATGAACTAATTATGATAATAATTTTATTTGTAAAAATCTACAAATAAAATATATCATTTTCATTCATACCCTAAAAATTTATAACATTGTTTGTGAGTACTAACAGATTACCTCCTTCATGATGAGATTTTCCATTTCATAATCACTAAATCAGATGGTAGATATATATATAATAAGATAATATATAATTTAATATTTTTTTATTAAAACAATATAATACAAAATATGTTTTTATAATGATCATTTTAAAATGGAAATGATAGTCATGTATACATACGACATACATTCTCCATGAATGTAATGTAGTGCATTATCCATAACAATATTTCATGTATGATTTTCCAATAATAATTGATTTATAACTATGATTATTATTTCATGATTATTATTCTTTAGATGGTAAAATAACAACCTCTTTGACTAAAATCAAAATACAAATGTTTTTTAGAGATAAAATATGTATCATCAAATTCCATGATGTAATTTTAATTAATTGTGAAATAGTATATAACTTGGTAATAATTAAAATTAATGGAATAATATACATTACAAAGGATATTGAGATATTAAATAATGAACATTGTTTCATTATTTAAGAATATAAATGATGACAATGATTAATCCAACATAACGTATATGACTTCATCTCAATTTCCATTCGTTGAGGAACTTTTGGATATTATAAGTCTATATTATTTTATAATGTGTATATAATGTCTATTTAATGTTTTATATCATGAATTTATCCATTCTAGTGGAATTTATCATACTTTTAATTCTCTTATTTTGTGGTTGTTATGATTAAAATGATTTTAATGGTTTTATTTAATAAAAAATAATCTTTTTATGTTTTTGGACCCTATTTTATTTCCATGAACTAGTTTTTAAAAGGATTTAATAAATTCTATTTGTTTACAATAGAGATTTAGAGAATAATTTTTTTATTATTTCAATTTTCTACTATAATATTAATAATTCTATGGATCTTTTTAATATATATAAATTTAAAAAAAAGAATGTAATATTTTAACATGTATGGAGATAGTGAATTTCCCCATAGTTATAATTATTATTTGATGTAAGGAATCCCATACAATATTTCATGTTGTATTCACATAAAATTTCCCTCTTCCCCATTTTTTGTGTATTTTAGTTTTGAGTATATATATATATACATATTTTATAGAAAGTGTATTTTGGTATGTAAAATGTGTTTTTAAAATAAAAGCGTATTATGATATCCCATAAGATAATTCATATGGGTTTATAAGTGTTTTTAATAAGGCTTTATAATAAAAAAGTTGACTGTTTAAAAAACTATTTATTATATGGTACCTATGAATTATATAAATAAGAGTTGATCTAATGTAGCTTATACTATGGGTTGAACAACATTATTTTTCATGGGTGAGAATGAAATATAATATATATTTATTTGATTCTATTATAGATTTTGAATAATGGGTGATCCTAATATTTTGAATATGAATGGTCATCTATATTTTATATCCACAAATCATTAGGCAGTTATTATATTGTATTTTAGAAATATGGGTTTTCAAAATAAAATCATTCCTTAATGGTTTTATGAATTTGATTATATAATTTAGGAAAATTTATTTTATGTATGTGATATGTGTTTTAATGTATTTCCTTGAGAAAAAATAATGTGGGTTTTTCAAATGATTTTTTTTATTTCATACAGTCAGAAAAAATTTAATATAAAGGTAATCATTACATTATATTTCATATTCTCTCTATACTATTTGTTTTATTTATTTTATGTCCCATAATACATTTCTTGTACTCATACCATAATTTTAAATTGATTTACATAGGGATTATGGATGGATAAGGTAAAAAATGAAGTCAAGATGAATATCATGATGCATTTTCTTGAAAAGGTATCATGTTTTATATTAATGTATTTATGTTGTTTAAAAAATTGATACTTATTGTAAGTGTCTCCTTTTTTGTGTGGTTTTAATTAATGAATAATGACCTAATGGTCTAAAATAGTAAACCTGAAAATATTGTCATTTTGAATTAAAAATAATATTGACTAAAATTGAGGATAATAATATGTTTATGGTTTAGTCTTTATCATTGGAATCACAAGTTGTTTTAGATAAAATTAGAGGTTAAGAAATTGATAATATATATTTTTTGGAATTAATTTACCTTATGTTAAGAATAAAAATGGTGTAACAATTTTTTATTACCATGATGCTTTATATAAACTATTTTTTCATAATGGTAATTTATATAATAATTTTGGAAGATTTAGTATTATAACAATGACCTTCCTTCTGGTGAATTTTCTAAATATTTGAGGTTTGATGATTCTAGCTGTAGTCTAGGGTGTTTTGAGATTTTTGTGCCATTCCCATGATGAGTGGTTGAAATTTTTTCCCAAGTTTTCTTGTTTTTTAATAGTTTATTATTCTTCCTAAAGCTCATTCTAGTGGTTTCTTGTTCTGGTAGTACCTTATTTTAGTGGTAGTACATTCTCGAAGTTACTTGTCCAGCGGTGACTAGATGGAGTGTCTCATCTGTTAGTGAATCATCTAAATCTGTCTCACTAATGGTGACTCATCTTGTGGTGACTTGCTAGCAATGACTCAATGGTGTAGAATCATTGGAGGTGACTCTTCAGTTGGGGACTAATCCTGGTGGTAATGGTTTCTCATTTTAACAGTTTTTCAAATTTTCATAATTTATTATTTTTCACATTTTTACCATTTTTACATGTTTCTTTGATGTAAAATATTCCCAATGCCATATTTATATAGTCAAAATGTATAGTCTTGGTTAGATCTACAATTATTGTAAATTCAAACTATTTGAAATCCTCATGTGACAAATCTAATATTACTAAATATTTTATATCCTTCCTTACCCTTTGTTATTCTGTTTTATATTTCCCTTTATACTATGCATCCCCAAGACCATAATCCAAGGAGTGTTTTCTTGTAGTTGGCTCGTGTGTCCAAGGAGTGCATTCTACTATACATGTAACACTATTTTTGGTGAAAATAGAATGTATCGATCATTCTTCTTCCATGTAGGATTTTATTTTTGTTTATTAGTTTTATATCATGTAGGATGGCTATATACATTTTCATACTTGTTAATATTGTTGATTATGTATTAATAATGATAACCAAATTTGTTTGAAATCAATTTAAAGGGGTTTGGGAATGTGGTTCATGATCATATAGAAACTATTAGACTTGATTTTGTTGTTTATTGATGTTACACATTTTATGGGATAAATTACACATTGAATATTGAGGTCATTTCCAGTCTCTACATCTACTTATTATTACGCGAACAATGGAATTCATTTTATGTGGTTGTTGTTGACATTTATATTGAAATTAGAAAACAACGTATATTTGGTTAATAAAATGTATTCCCTATTATTATATGGTTTTTTAATAACAACCTAAATCTATAATGTGAAATGAAATAATGGATTCCTTGATAAATCAGAAATATATTTTGATCTAGTATGTGTTGTAACTTTTTTGTGGACAAGGTTGAGTGCTATTGGGAGGCTTTTGTGGCATGAAGGAAGTGATATAACTATGTTGTGATATGTGGGGGCAATGGATGAGAAATTTTTAAGCATGATTAAGGTGGAATTATGAATCAGTTTTGGCTATTAGGGTGCTTCATAATTTTCCTTGTGTTGTGATAGTTTTAGAGGTTTTATTAATGGTGAAATAAAAAACAATCATGAACCTGAATTATTACATGATTATGAATTAAACTATAAGTTTAAAATAGCGGGTCAGTGACATAGAATTTTGAAAATGGTTAAATAGTAATTAAACAGTGTAAATGAACTATGTATTATGTTTTTAATTTATGATGTTATGAATTTAAAGGTTGAATAAAAGAGGATAAGTCATGAGTACGTTGTTGTTTTTTGTAAAACCATAGGTTGGGCATGTGTAATTTTCACTATATATACATATAAACAGTGAATGTTACTTCAATTTTTATATTCACCATACCATCATCATGAACTATATGACAACAACCACATAGTCCCCCGAGGGAATTTCTTTCTCAATTTTTTAGTTGGAGGATAGATTTCTCACCACCCGCTCTTCCCTACTCGCCTTCCAAGCGATGATGGCCCAAGATTCATCGAGTATAATATGATGTGTTTTATTATCCTAGGTGTCTTCATTATGAGTTGTGATGCGGTGTCCCCTGTGAATTTGGGATGAGTTGTTATTTGATGTTTGATGTGCCATCAAGATAAGTTGAAATGTGGTATCCCTGGTGACTTCGAGGTGAGATGTGATGTTTTGTGAGGCCCAGGTGATGGTGGGTGGGAAGTGTTCTAAGGCCCAAGTGTATGTGGGTGGGTGTGTTGTGGTATATTCGGAAGAGGTGGGCACTCTAGGACGTCTATAGTTGGGGTGTGATAGTGGCTAATCAGTAAGAATGTTGTGCAGGGAACCCAATCATCGATATGATTTATATCCAATATTATTACATGTATATATTATTTTATTACTGAGAATTTTTGAGGTTGGGATTATAGTATGTCAACCAATTTGGTGGTGTTTATGTTTACTTTTTTAGGGGTTCAAAATTATTCTCCTTCGACATGGGCATGAGGGGATTTCTATTTCCTACTAAGTGTACATGTATTCACACCCAACATATATAAAAACAATTTTCTTGATTCTATGGGGACTTCATAGACCGTGTTAGATGTTAATAGCTTAGACTACTGGGTTGTTTTAGTGTTTCCGGCCCAGTTTGTTTTTGGGTATTTACTTTACTATTTTTTTTCTATTTTGACATGCATTGTGGGATGTTTTTTTGTTTTTCATGTATATATGTCATCAATTTTGTTTTGGTATATACACCACGTATACCGATCTTGTTCTCTTATAAAGGTTAATTCATCCAATATTCTACTCTTAGTATACAATCAGAGCTTGTTTCCAACATGGGGCCTTCTAGAGGTGGGACTCGGGGGGTCATTATCTCCCTTTATTCTTTCCCATCCATTGTAGGTTATATTTGGAAGGATATGTCATCATATGTTGGTGTTAGAGGTCATAGTTGAGAGATTGGATGGTGTTCTGAGTTATGAATAATGAGGTTTTCAGGGGTTGGTATAGAAACCATTCTAGTAGACTTTTTTACAAGACATAGGCTAGGGTGACCATCTGGGACATTTGATTTTAGGGCCCCCATGATCCACTGAATGAATCATTAGCTTATTGAACAACCTTTTGATTTGAGGATTCTTGTAAGAAAGAGATCTATTTAAGGTACATGAATCATAATTACTTGTGTTCTTGTATGAATATTGTGGATTGTCGAGAGTTAAAATTGAAAAAATTAATTAAATGTATTATAAATAATTTAAATATATCATAATGAAAATCCAAACTACTGGTCTTAGGACATAATTTTTCCCCATTCATTTTTATCTGTTGGCCATGATCCACATGTGGATCAGGCAGTGGAGATTCATCAGGATCACCCAATAAATGAAAAAAGGTTTGGTATAATAGTGGGTGATTATAAGTGGCAGAGGATGATAAACACTTTTCAGAGGAAGGATTTGGAAAATTATTAAGGTAATGGTTCATATATTGGAACCAAGAGTTGGATAGAGTTTATGAAGATCATATTCAGTTTGATCTCATCACTAATCGATTACATGGTTCCATTGGTAGTTACTAAGATGCGAGGAACTACAAACATTGTTAAATAGAAGAAAATTAATGATGTGATAAAGAGATTATTAATATTCAAAAACAAATAATACAAGTGTATCATAATGTAAAATAGAATTTGTTGTAGGGAACCAACTCCTATAGGCTCCCACTTAAACCAGATCCATCTGATAACAATCTTCTTTATGCTATCTCTCCAATGATATTCATGATTCGTCTAAAATAAGAATTTAGTAAAGGGGCACCCCACAATATCATCCATGGGAAATCTGCTCTCTAAAACGTCACCCATATGATACAAGACCCGCAAGAGGTGATATGTTGGAATTGTATGTTGTGTCACTTGGTGTGACCATGGATCTTTTTCAAGATCCTCCACTGTAGTATTATAAAATTCAATTTCATATGGGCTTTACTTCTAGGTACAACATAAGGCTCATGAAAAAATGTACAAATACAAATGACTTCATAGGATAAATAATAAAACACTATATACTTGGAATCCAATGTAGAATTAGAAAAAACTAGCGGCTTTGAATTTTTTCAGCTCACAGCTTCTCTGTTGAGGAAAAAAACATATCGTGATTGTTACTTCATACAATTTTGATCATTTTGAAAACAAGCATTAATACAATCCCTGATGAAAAACACGTGATCTCCTCCATACACTAGGAACATATCCTTAGTTATTATTAGTTACTTAAGGATATCCTTAACAACATTACAACATTGTTATCCTATATTTTCTTGGTATCTTTCTATAATTCTCATTGAATGTGAAACATTATGTCGAGTACATAAGATAGAATACAATATTGATCCATTGGCCTAAGAATATAGGTTCTTACTCAATTTTTCATTATTATATTGTGTATGGGGACACATTTTCGTAGAAATATTTTTACCATGTGACATTAGAACCAATCTCCTCTTGGATTGTCCTATAATAAATTTATTTTGAATCAGGTCAATATATATATACTTTGACATTGTATAAGAATAATCTTATATCTAACATTACTTTTCTTGATCCCTATAATATAGGATGCTTCGCCTATGTCCATCATGGATAAACAAATTTATAAACAGTCATAAACATATTGTTAAACTACAATGTAACTTCAAATATGTATTATTTTATCATCATAAACTGCTAAGATAAGGACCTCATTCCCCCTAAAACTTTTATAAACACACGTCTCCCATTAATTATTAATGAAACAAAATTCATTTATGGATTCATCAAATCAGATGTTCTAAGACGTAGCTTCATTCTAGAATCCTTATATGGAACTATGAATCTTGAAAAATACTTTTGGAATCACTTGGAGTCACCCAACATTCTAGATGTTTCATATAGAGATCTTTTTATACGTTTCCATTAATGAATGAAATTTTTAAATATGTCATCTAAATATTTTTTTCAAGGTAATATACAATTGTATGTATGATCGTGATGGATTTAAAAATGGAATCTTCTGAAAAGGATTCGTCATAGCCAATTTTTTCAAACTATTTAAAACCTTTAGCCAATAAAATTTTATTATTAGTTCTGAAATTACCTTCAATGTTTAGTTTTTTATTAAATAATCATTTTCATAAGATAGGCTTTAAATCAATAGACATATCAATCAAAACCCAAACATGGTTTTAATACTTTGAATCCATTTTATAATTCAATATTTCTAGCCATCTTGTAGCCTTTGATCTCCCTACATCCTTTTTTAGGAGATAGGATCATCATTATACACCAATAATGAGTCACCATCCTCAATGAAAAGATAACCATATCATTATAATTCCCTTACTTCTCTAACACTCCTATATAATAATGTTGTTTCAAGATTGAATTCTTTCATTGGGAGGTATGGAGTTTTTCGATATACAAACTTCTATGTATCTTGACCCTCAAATTCGTTGAATTAAATCATTCTCCCATTATCATGTTGAGGATGGGCTCCCTCTCATGAAAGAAAACTGGTCTAGTGACATCCACATTCTAGAATGATGTGTTATATTGGTAGTGTTTTTTTTGTTTCCTTGGGATACCCAATAAAGATACCTCTCATTACTAAGGGTACTATATTGTTTTTTGAGAAAACCCTAACAAATTCTTCACATCCCCATACACAAGTTTGAAAAATAATGGTTTTAATTTCACTCACTGGATTGATGGGAATTTTGTTTTCCAATTTAGTTGGTAATTGGTTTAATCTGTATGTTTTAGTTTTTAATTCAAATCCCCATATTGAAAATAGAAGATTTTGAGGACTCATCATCGAACTTAACATATCTAACACTATATAATTACTACATTCAGTAACATCAACCCACTATGGTGTATTAGGTGAAGTTTAATGAGATAAAATCCCAAACTCTCATAGAATTTAAATGACCTCTTGCGTAATATATTCACCATCTTGATCTGATTGAAACTTAGTTATCTTTATTCTAATTTGATTCTCTGAATTGATCATGAATTCATTGAATGTATCAATGAAATCAAAATAAAACATCTTCATGTAGATAAATACCTATCTACATGAGTCATCAATAAAATATAGTATGTAAAAATATCCACATAGAGCTTATAATAGAAATGCTCCAAAAAGGAAGGGCATATGAATCCTATATTCTCGATGGCCCTTCCACCATATCCACCAAATGGTTTTATGTTCATTTTTTTAACTAGATTGAAATATAATATGTGTTTTTAGATTACAAGAGTCCAAACAACCATCTTAACAAAAAAAATTAGAACACTTCTCATTTACAAGACTATGTGGGTGATGCCAAATGTGGGTGTTATATGAGTCATGTAAACTTGATTCATTATCAAATTCAATCACTTTGTTTCATAATTTTATACATAAATAATATTATGTTAATGTTCCATACAGGAAGATATTTTTCCTTATATAAGAATAATATTTTATTTAGGAACATTAATATAAACCCATTATTATATAAAATTTATTTATAAATTATTTTCTTGGTAATAGAATGTTCATAATAACAATCACGTTAAACCAAAACCATTCATGTTGGAAATGAAATGAGGTAGACATGAATGGATTGATTAGACAGCCTTACACCATTAAAATCTCACAGATCCACCTTTCCTCTTGCTTGTTTTCGGAATTTATTTGGTTCATGCATTTGGATATTTATGATAAAACAAGAAGTTGTATCTAATAACAATTAAGTAAATATGGAATGACTTATCTTAATAACCAACACACCATTATCTTAAATATGAGTTTGGATTCAATTCCTTTTACAATGGCCTAAAATTCAATATTAAAAACACACTCCCTCATTTTTCATCCATTGCCATTATATATTTTTCTTCTTGGTAGGACGATGATTAGGATAATTAGACTATTTAAACATCATGGGACACTACGAATTGTCCATAAATTTCTTATTCACAATAAGGACTGTGAGTTTTTTCATTCCTCATGCCCTTATCTACTTGGGGAATCATGGTCAGTTGTTATAAAAGACTATTCTCATTAATTATCATATTATAATTTCTAATAAAACTATAGAAAGTATTGGTCAGTGATGAAATTATGATATATATACATTATACATCTAAAAATTTAATCCCTAATATGTATATAATCTTAAAGCTTACAATAACATTGACTACCTGAGGTCCAGATTGAAAAAACTCTACAATTTATATGGTAAAAAAACAATTGTTGATCTCAAGCCTATATCATCTCTCCATCTCTAGATAGTGATGTAGAAGGTGCAAGATCATTTTATATAAACCGATTTAATAATGTTTCATTGAAATATTGTTGTCCATGGATGATTTCATGAAGCACTGAATATCTATAGCATCATTAATATATTTTTCAAAGATAGATATCTCTTTAATGATTTCCTCATATCTAGGTAAAACCGGTAAATCATCTTCCTGCACATATAATTTCTCTTCATAGAGAAGGATGATGTGTAAACAAATCTACCATTATTAGAAATTTTTTCTAGTGATAAGGTTTTTCTTTCTCATGTATGAATCACCGTGATATGTTGGATGTCATTTTTAATGTTGTTTTGATAAATTACATAAGCATAGATTTAGTATATTATCTGATAAATTCAAACCATTAAATAAATATTATATTTATTACTCTCCAATAATTTTATTAAAACAATGTAGACCTCACCATTGTCTTTGGAATATATTGTTTCTTGTACATTAATTTTTAACGGATCTATATTCCTCTTCTCATTACCCTAAATTAGGTGGGTGATGTAACTTGAATAGATTTAAGTAGTTATTCTAAATTCCAAATGTGTTAACTCAATGTTCCTTCATCTACTGAGTTGACTCCCCAATCAAAATATAATTAATTTATATTTCCTAATCTTTTCCACTCATTTACACCATGTCCTAGTTATGAATTCAAACATTATTGTAATCTATGTCAATTCAACCTAATAACTCATGTATGAATTCCCAATTAATTTAAACTACCCCAACATTGTGGGTTCAAAAAAATTAAACAATGGTTCGATTCTAATTGAAGTAATGGAAATCAAAAAATGACTTAATATTTTTTGATGGATTTTATCTTTTATTAAAAAAACATCCAATTATTTGGTTTATTACATCTATGATAATATTAATTTGGATTATTTAAGTGATTAACCATGTATTTGATAATATTTATGTATAATCCATTTTATTTTAGTTATACCTTTCAATCTTGTTAATTAATTAATTATCTGATCATGAAAATCATCCATAATGAAATAACCCTTAAAATGATAAAAATAAAATAAATGGTTCGATCATGATTTTATCGTAATGTGTAGTTTATCTATCAATTGAAAAACTAATTGTTCACTTAGAGGAGAAAACCCTTTAATAGATTGAGGCTCGTGTTTATTACTTTCCACATATCCACCATTGTATCTCAATGGATTGGATTCACCTCATCTCATAACATGAACCACATCCACTATATTGGGATCTCCAACCATTATATATGCCTTTTACTCATACTCAAGGGATGGAAAAAGGGAATTACATAAAAGAAACTATGTTAAAAGAGGCCCAACATAAAAATTGTGCAGATAAGGCACACATGAAAATAATTTTATTTGAAAATAATAAAAATGAAACTAATCACATAAAAATGGTATATTCTAGCTAATCATTGTCCACACACAAGAAATATATTACATAATTAATAATACTAGTATTCATTTCTTTAATCATTCTTATTTATTATAAATAATTCTCAAATTTATTAATTAATATCTTTAATTAATTAATTCATTTATTTTAATTTTTATATGAATTTCTTTGAGATTATCATCTTTTATAATATTAGAAAAATTCAATAAATCTATTTAAAATTGACCTTTCGTATAATTGTTCCATGGATTCATCATGGTCAATACCTATCCAAATCCACCAATATATATTATACATATATACTCTATTATACTTGTGACATATGGAATAGTCGAATTATCACATACAGTCACAATGTTTACTTCTTAGATGATTTTGTGAATTAAATGGTTTTACATTCATGTGTTCTGATTCAATGCACGTTTAGTAAAAAGATGTAATATGACTCATAAATTATATGAATATCTATAACATTATGAATATATTAATTAAAACTTTAATAATTACATATATTAAAAACCATTACATGGCATTTTCTTTTGATTAAGACTACCCACAAGTACATGTCTCACGGTTTTCCTAGTATCAAAATAAATTAGTGTAACTTCATATAAATACATGGCATGTAGATCTGATCTACATGGAATGCACACCTTGAACCATATATCCTAGAAAAATGTCCATGGACTCGTCATGTAGACTATTCCTATGAAAATTTGTAGTATATAGGATGTCCAATGGGCTACATTCCTTGTTTATTCCGTGTTTCCTAGCCATTCATCTGGTAGTTTGTGCATTGAATACATGACCTGTCTTTAACAGAAAGGGACTACACGCCATGTCTACTGGGCTAGAAGACATTTATCCTAGATGACCATGTATTGGTATTTCCTGGTCAACATATAGTTTATGAATTAACTACACTATGTGTCATTAATTCAAACTGGTTGATTAATTTATTAATTAACTCATAGTGCATTGAAAACAACTACACAACATGAATCTTCAATTAAACTATATGTACATCAATGTTATATAGGTAGTATCCCTGGACCCCCTAGTTTTTTTCCTTGATTTTATTTAATAATAAAATAAGAATCTTGATTAGATCTATGAGAAACAAATGAGGTTAAAATATATCTCGCAATACTGATTAAAAGTGTTATTATTTTTATTTCAAAACTAAAATATAAATGCAGAAATCTCCAATGATCATAAACAAATATATATAATTGTGTTCCCACATTGATATCATATGTTAGTTCCAGGGGTAGCAGATTTGTGCGACGGGAGGTTCCCAAAATTATGTTTTTCCATAATCAATGATCATTCCAAGATCTACACTCTGATGAACGATGTGATACAAAAAAATGAGTTAAAGAAATAGAAAAAGAATAATTTCACTGAAATAAAGAGAGAAGGATCAACACATAATTTTTTTAATGAATTTAATTAGACAAAGAATTACCTCTATGGAATTATTTCTTAATTGATGTATCCAACGACATATCAGTGGTGCATTATCATTACATTATAGAAACCAAGAATTTATTTCCTCTACTGGTGATCCACACGTGTTCCATGAATCTCTAGATGTTATTGAAGTTTTTTCTAAGTGATAGAATATAATATCCCTGCGGAAGCATTATTTGACTTCTATTTACATCAAAAACTTTTTCCAATGTTTTCTCCTTGATCTGGAGGTAGAGGTTCTATCTATATTATTGAGATAATTCTCAAAGAATAGAACTCTCTAGTCTAGATAGGTTTTCTCCAAATTAAAGTCACAAAACCGAATCAGCTTATGAGAAAATAATATAATTGGAATTTTATTTACTAAAGATAAAATAAAATAATTTTAATGGTACACTTTTTGTTTATTTAATCTTTAAAAAACCATATTCATATAAGAAATATAAATATTATTCTTTCTTAACATGTCTTGAACATGAAAATTAAAATTAAATATTATTTAGTAAAATAATATGAAATATTATCAATTCTAAATGGACTGTTAAACTTGGTTTTCCATTCCTCCAACATATTTTACAGGAGTTGAATAAAGACTCTTTATTTACTAAATAAATATCACTATATTATTCTCCAATAAATAATTAAATATTATATTTACTAAATAGAAATTAATTATTTATTAAATACTCTAAAAATGATATATTCTCTAAATAGGTAATGATGGAATAAATGTGATCAAACATACATGAATTATTATTAAACCATGTACGAGAATAGTATTTATTAAAACTATTAAAAATAAATAATAGCATATTATTTCACTGTGATTTTGCATACTCTTAATATGTGACCTTCGGGGATCCTTTCTCAGTGTGATTAGGTGATGCATCATAAAGTCCAAGGATAGAATCTATAAACATGATAACATACCCATAGAATATGATGTTAATGTCATAAAGACTTGTAAACTCATAAGAACAATTATCATTTATAATAATCTATTTATCACAATATCTCTAATTGAGAAGGTTTCATTCATGTGCAATCAATGTATGTTCTCGATTATCTCATTCATTGACTTTCCAGAAACAGAAATGTTATATTTATCACTATGGCTATGGATTTATTTTGGATATATAATTACCATCTAATTGAATTATATATTAACATTAGTTAAATAACATAATGGAAAAACCCATTCGTTCATTATTCATTAATCCAATATTACTCATAAAGCAACCAACGTATACGACATCACTTTGAATACCATTATTTACTATTTATTTTTCAACATAACTAAATGTGAATCTCATACTATTAATAAATAATTGTATTAATTTCTAAGGACCAAGACACACACATTCATAGGTAGGAAAATTTAATAAAATGTATGAATGTTGATTCCCTACTAATATGTCTCATATTTATAATATAAAATTTTCTATTACCATGGGAGTATGCTATGGGATGGTGCCTCAATATCATATGATTATCCACCCCCAATATCATGAATCATTTTTTCCTCTCAAATAATATTGTCTAGCTATAGAAAATATAATGAAGAATAGGGTTGTATAACTTATAGGTTATCTTCATTGCGCGGAACTCCTATGACATTTTAGGGGGAAATCTAATCTTAAGAAATGATCACATAGTAGGTTTTGTAGAAGAACATTCATGATGTCATAAAAATTTTATTAATATAAAAAATGATTAATACATGTTTTAATAATGTATAATGATGTTTGTTCTAGGGAACCAACTCTAATAGATTAACCTTCATGGAGCATCCACTGGAGATCAAATACCTCCAAGAGAAGGTGCTGAGAGGATAAAACATTCCCCTTGTTTGGGTGATATAGAGGAATTGTGTATTTTGGAAGAGTACATGGGATCCAAATTCTCATATTTGATCCTAGTACCCGAAGATGTTTTGTGTTTTTCTTTTTCCCTTTCCTTTCTCCTTTTGAGGTGCAGTTTGAATAATATTTCATTATAATATATGTTTCTTCTCCTTTATGGAAAGTGCATGACATGATGTGTGATAAATTAATATCATAAAAACATTGTACGACCCTAAACCTAATCATGAAGCATTAATTATGATGCAATTACACCCCATACATGTGATTCATTGAATGAAGATCAGATATTATAATAACATGGGTGAAAGTATTCGTTGATTTTTTTGTTTGGGATAGAGAGGGTTTTTTGATGTGCAATTGTTGTGTGATAGGAGATGGTTTGTAGTAGATTATTGATGGTGATGTGGGTTTTCATGATTATTGTGATCGTTTGGTGGGGTAGTTTATCATACAATGTGAACATCAAGAGGAATCTAGAGGAATTGTTGATTAGACCCTTCCTATTACTTTATATGATATGGATTTAAAATATTAGAATATAGTCAAGTTTTAATGGTATCTGATGTAATGTCCATGAACTTTTCTCCCATTATATTTTCAATGATCTGATGTTTGAGCTGTCCTTGGTTAGTAATGGGTGTTTCTCAGACATGCGAATCATTCCAATGGTGACTGTTTTCACTAGTTTTCAAAATTTACATTTTTCTAATGTTATCTCATTCTGGTGGAAGCGTATTCTGGTATTATCTCACTATAGTGCTCGTTCAGCATGGCGGTGACACGTCTAGTAGTGGCTCACTATGAGTGACTCAGTAGAGGTGACTTATCTTGTGGTTACATTTGGGAATTGACCTATATTCTAATGACTCACTAGTAGTGACTCACTAGTGGTTACTCTGGGAGGTTTCTTATTTGTATGTGACTCATCCGAGATATGGTGATGACTCATTTCAATAGTTTTTAAAATATTGATAATTTTTCTATTTTTCCAATTTTTTTATTTGACATAATTTTATGACATAAAATGAAATTAACCCCATATATAAGAAGTTGGGATCCATTTAAAAGGATATAAATCATATAGTTTATTTTTAAAAGTATGGAGGCTTTATAATGTTCAAAAAATTATTCTTAGTAAGGTTCACAATTAATGGAAATTAAAGACGTATCTAATTCATGTGTCTCAGATTAGATCATTCTAAAGAGTTAATATCATTCCTTCCCCTTAGATATATCAGTCAAGATTTCTCTTGAAATTTGGAATCCCCAAGACCATATTACTCAGAGAATTTTCTAATAGTTTGTTATTGTTTCCCTAGAGAGCTTCTTGTTGTATATGCACCTTTTTTTTGGTAAAACCAGGATGTGTCAATCGTCCTTCTACTATTGAGGATTTATATTTTTTATTATTAATTGTTTATCATGTTGGATGGGTTTATAAATTATTATCATTAATTTGATTTTTTATACCTTATTAATAAAAAAATCAAATTGAATTAAAATCAATTTAATGGTTCAAGGTAGTGTGATGATGGTTGTTATAGTGTATTGGATATTATGAATTATATGTGATAAATTAAACATTAAAAATTGTGATTGTTGGTGGTCTATGGTAGGTTTTTTATGATGTGAACTATGAAAGACTTTTGTTTGGATGTTTATGTTAGTTATTATTAAATTATTTAACCATATACAATCAGTTAATAGAATGGGTGCCCCATGATTAATGGTATTGTCTGATAAAACCCATATTCTATAATGTAAAATAAATAAAGTGATTCCATTATATATATATATAGATCTAGTATGGGAGGTAGCTTTTTTGACAAAATAGTTGTGTGCTACAGGGTCGCATTGGTGATATAATGGATGATATATGACTATTTTGTGATATGTAGTAGCATTGGATGAGGTGTTTTGTGCTGTGGGGTTTTGGTGGAAGGTAAAATTGGTTTTGACTGTTTGTTTGACACTCTTACTATGATGGTTGGTATGTGTTGTGTTGTGATCGTTTCTTTGTTGGTGTAGCCTATGAAATAAAAAACAATCATGAACTATAATTATTACAAGATAATGATTTAAAATAGATGTTTAAGAAACTAGGTTTCAGATATAGAATCTGTGAAATAGTTTAATATTAAAAAAATATTGAAAACAATTGTTACTTTTTATCGTTTGATGAATTTAGAGGTTATAGCAAGGTGAGTACATCATCAGTAAGATGGTGCATTTATTTTATCCCAATTGGTAAGTCTTCTGTGCATTTATCTACATATATGTATAAATATTATATGTTCCAGTGATATCTATACACACCCTTAACTTGTCAAGAACAATGTGTGGACAACCACCTAGTCACGTGGGAGGGTGTAATTTGTAGCATCCCAGTGATAGGATGGATGTTTTGACAAATTATAATCTCTTCTCCCTCTATAATGAGATGATGACCCATGATTCATTGGTCGGATGTGATGATATGAGGTTTCTTAGGTGACTTTTAAATGATTTGTAATGTGATGTTCTATGTGTCTTAAGGATGAGTTCAGATATGATGTACCAGGTGTCTTCCAGATGAATTGGGATGTTATATCCAATGTTTCATTGTGATGGGATATGATGTTTTCTAAGGCCCATGTGTGTTTTAGTGGGATGTGATATGAAATATTCTGAATAAGTGGTAGTTCCAAGACATTTGTCATTTGCGTGTCAGAATGATTAATTATTGGGAATTTATTTTCGGGAATCCTATCTTCAATGTGATTAATATCACATTACATTACTTGGATGCATTATATAGTGATATAAGATTGGTGAGGTTGGTGTTATAATTAGTCTACCTATTAGGTTTGGTTTTGTTTAACTATTTTCTCCAAGTTTTATTACTATTATAAATCCAATTATGCACATGATAATTGGAATTTCATACTATGTATTCAAGTATTCTAAATATATGTATATAAAAATTATTTTATAATTTATATTAGGATTACATGGACCATGAAAAATGTTACTATCTCAGATATTTTAAAAAAAATTAAGTTTCTTCACTAGTTTTCTAGGTATTTATTATGCATAATTATCTTTTTAATAGTTATAATTTTACATGCTTTGTGGGGTGGGTTTTATATTTTATTTTATATATTTCATGGAGTTTATTTTGGTTGATAAATCATATCCTGAATTTTTGATTCCTTATAATGGTATATAACTTCCATATAGTGAAATGTGTACACCCTTGGTTCTTGTCACGAACTCGAGGGATACAGGAGGTAGGACTTGGTGGGACATTACCTCCCTTTCTTAATAGCCAACCCATGAGGGGAATAATTGTAGGTATGGGGTTGTGAAATTTATCAGGAATAAAATTACATTAAAATATATATCCAAGTCTTCATCCCTATATGATTGGAACCATAATAAAGTAGTACATTAATATATGTAAAACATTTATCATGATCGAAATGGTGGTGTAAACCATGCTAAACGGTAGCAAGTAATTCTAAAAATAGTCATGATGTTTGTTGATAATTTCATGAAAAAAACCCATCATTAAATTGACCTTATGACCGAGTGGTACTAAATGGATGAATGAATTCCTTGGAGAATTTATTTGAATTCATGGGGTGCTCGTAATTTTAAAAGTCAACCCTTTCTATTTATAATATTTAATGTGTATCTGATCAATGAAGTTCATTGGATAATTATACCAAAGACAATGATGATCTTTATTCCATGTATTGTGACACATTTAAGAATATATTATTTCAGAAATATTAATATATTGTTGTATGAATTATTATGAGATAAAAATTTTGGAATTGATGAAAAATAATGAAGGTTAAATGGTATTGAATGACGAAATATTCATGTTATTTTTCACGCATGTTCAAGATTTTAGTTTTATCCTTAATAGAAAAACTATTAAATTTTAATAAGGAATGAAACCATGTTTATGAAGATATTTTTACACATAAGAATTAAATTTTTTTAAATGTGTTCAATTTAAATGAATTTTTAGTTTGATTCTTCTAGAAATTATGTTCCAACGATGAAAAGATTAAGAAGATGTCATTGTGGTAAGAAATAGATAAGAATATAATAGTATATTTAAACGTAATGCCAAAAAAATTACTAGTTTGGCTATTCACTGGTTAATATTTTGGATGGCCTTCACCGCAAATATTTCAGCCAACCCCTGCTCATTGGGCCTTCATGTTATGTCTGGGTACTAGTGCTTTAGGAAAAATGGGTCAACATCAGTTTTGGCATCCGGTGATCATTCTTCTCTTCGGCCCTTGCTGACCAACCCATCGTGCTTGACCCTATCTTGGTCTGTCTCGGTGATGTTTTCAGTTCTTCTTGGGATGGTATTGCAGGAGGGCTTCTGATAGTCACGCTCTTATCCTCCATTGGTGTTGACTTCTTTCCATTATGGTTTATTTTTTCTTCTATTGGTTGGGGTTTTTTCATGATCGTTGTTTGGAGTTATGCGACATTCATCTGGGTATAATTTTCTTTGGGATATGGTTTTATCTTGTTATTTTTTATGGTTCTGTATTCTACTGATGGTGTTCTATTTGTCCCTTTGGTTATCTTCCTTGAAGATGAATTTTGGGCTTCAGATTCTATTCATATCATCAAATGTCAATGTTTTTCTAGATGTTCTGGTTCAATATACATTTTCTGTTACTTTGGGGTATGTTTGTATTGACCATTGTGTTTGATGAAGTGATTCATTAACTGCTTGTTATAATGGTTATTGCGGGGGAAGGGGGGTTGGCATTCCCTTGACTACGACGTTTGATTGCAGTGTTCTCTCCATGGTCATCTGGCATGATATATGTACGTTGTAGGTCATGTTGCGTGACGTGAGTGACTCTTCTACAAATGCAGTGATGGTTAGATTTAGTTTTAAAGATGAAATTTGTAAACTGAAAGCTATATACCAAGGCACTGATGATGGTTTTAAGACATGAATGGTGCGTTCTCACGATAAGGTGATAGCCACCAAGAGGTGATGAAGGTATTTCTATTAGAATTTCGAAATTATAAACTTGTACCGGGAGAGGTGACAACATGCGCATACTAAAACAGTGATGACAGATCTCATTTGAGTATTGTTTTCAGGTGTGGTATTTTAGTTTTTGTCATGGTGTTAATCTCTTTGGTATTTTCTAAATTTGAATCCTATAATGAAAACTTTGTGGCCTTTATGTAGGTTCTCACTTTTTCCTGAAACGGGTATCTCAAGAAAATTAAGAAAAATGGATTTTGGGGTTTTAAGGTGAGTTTTGATACATTATTCATGACTATAAATAAAAGATCCTTAACCAATGGAAGAATTATATATATTATATTAATAATATGGTGAGATATTTTAGCTGTAATGAGTTGGGAAATTTTTTTAATTTTCATCCAATGATTCGTAATAGGGGTGGAAATTATCATGATGTGAAATAGAAAGGGGTTGTAAAATATTTTTTTACTACTATAGTTGATGTTAGGAAATTTAGTTAAGTAATTACAACTACTGATAAATTGGTAATTTTTATGGTTAATTGTATCTTTGAATTTTTTATACCCCAATTGAGGTTTCATGTATTGAGATCTTAATGTGAATAATGTTTTGGAGTATTTTTTTCTTTGGTTCTTATAAATAATGTTTTGATTAAATTTGAATTATTCTATTATTTCTTTTGGAGATGAGTTTTAAGGTATAAATAATCATTATGGTTTATATGATAAAAGGTGATTAATGTTATTTTAATGGTTATTAATCATATTTTAAAGAACATTATATGTATAAAATTGAATAAAAAAGGAAACCTGAATGGTCAAGAGACAACATGTCTCATCCAGCAATGCCTTGGGGCGTGAAACCAAATTCAAATGTAAATAAGGATGGAACACCTACGACTAGCCTATGTCATTTCTAGGTTAGTATGAAATAATTATTTTAACATAAACTATTATTACTATAGTGATATTGAGTATTTAGAGAATTTATGTTTTATCATATATATAACTATGGGATTGAAATGTGATTTTATGATTATGTGATTTAATGTTGTTTTTTGTAGTGGGTCACTATAATTTTAATAAATATATTACCTAATTCTATCAATTTTGTTTTTATTAATTTAAATATATATATATAAGAGGAATTTATGGTTAACTTTTTAGATATTATTATATATGTTATAAGAATATTTTAGAGATTTATTCAAGAAAAAACATCTTCGATACTCATCATTATACCAAATATGAATTTGTGGTAGAAGGTGTTTAATTAATGAAAGTATACAAGATCAATAAGTATACTTTTTTCTTTTAGAAAATATAGTAAATGGATTCCTCAAATAAAAGAAATCATTAAAATGGTAATTTTATCCTATTACATTCATTCTAGACGAGTAAACCTGTCATTTAATCCATCAAAAAATTAAGATTTTGATGTCCATAACAATCTATTGATCATTAAATTTCTTGGGATTAATTATCTCTATTACAGTCCATCATTTTTAAGAAAACATGATTTTATTCCTTGTTAAAATGTTCACTTTCCAACTATTTTATCCTACATGGACACATTGTTATTTGTTATTCCAAATTCAATTCATACGTTATTTTTATCTTATCAAGAAGATGATCTATAGCCCAATTTAAAATACATGTTTCCATAAAATTTATTTTCGAATATACAAATTTTAATTACAACAATAAATTTAAAATTGAAATGATAATATTTATTGATGGGGGAGTATTTAATAAAATACAGTTTTAGATAATAAAACTATGTTTGATGGCGTATTTGAAACACATTATTGAGCTTAAAAGACATGTGAAATATATAATCCATATAAGCTCGCTGATAAATTCATAGGTATAAATAATATTTAGTAACCAATGAAATAAATATATATCCAAATTTCATATTCAATATAAATTATTTAAAAAATATTATTATAATATCAATCCATTTTTAGTGAAGTAATGTTATTCTTAGAAAATATGGTTTAGAAAAATGATTTATATTTCATTTTTTGAGGAAATATTATAATTAATTTATGGAAATCTTATTTTAATTATTTTATTAAAAATTATATAATTTATAAATAAGAATAAAAATAATTAACATAAGGATAAATTTAGTTATTTTTCATGATATATTGATTATTAATGTATAGTGAATGTTTCAAATTTTGTAAAACTATCATTTATTTTAAATAAATTAATAAATTTTGAACTCACATTATATTTTCAATATGATTTCATGTAACATAAGTATTATTTACTAATATTTAATATACCTAATCACATTTGAATCATCTTCATACATTATTTTAGCATAATATTATTTCTATTTTCAAAATTTCATTTTCCCAAAATAATTAATTTAATGTAAATAATGTTTCCTTACGTTAATTAATTTTAATAACCCCTAACATGGAATGTGTTAAATAATATTTATAGATAATTTTCAATAAATGTAAATTGATATTAAATCAATTATTATTATATGTCATCTATTTAATATAAAATCAAATTTTTCTAAAAAGATACCGTTATTGGGAAACCACTTTTTTGTCACATCTACAGGTTTTGTTATAAATTAAATTTTTACAGTAATGAGAATTTATGTTTTTTAATGTTATTATATATTTTACAAAATAATAATTTATATTTTATAATAATATTGAATTATTATTTTTATATACTTAATAGTTAGACAATAAAAGATTAATTAAATCAGTTAACATAAAAACAAATTTATCGGGGTGTTAATCTAAAACGATAATGCTTAAGGTGACCTAAAAATTATTATGAAATCTATATTATTTCAATATTTTGAACCTATTATGTCTTATTTGAGATAAATTTCCATTTTATCCTTGTATAATGCAAAAAATGGGTGTACAACTATTTCTTTTCAAAAAATTAATAATCTACTACATACATCTCTTATAAATAATCATCCATCTGCTATCATGTAAGCACATTATAATCTTTTTGGTTTGGAAAATACCAACCAAAATATATTCCTTAATTTCATACAAATGACCTTTATCCCATATTTTTATCTTAAATCCATCCTATGGAGGCTTTGAGTTCTTACCAAAAGTGTTTTTCAAATGAAGAGGTATCATGAATTACTATTCATTTTTATTTATTTTTATCATCAAATAACTTAAATTATTCATCATTTATTTTTTTATAATAACACCATTATGTCATATAATTTTTTATTTTATTATATTAATGTAACAACCTAAATAATTCAACCCATCCATCAAATGGGATTCGAAATCATCATTCACATGTACGATAGACTCCCTCCCCACAAAACGATATCGTTTTTTTCATAATCACCTATTAGAGATGGATATAATGATGGATTCAAATTATATATATTATATTTGTAATTTTTTTAATACTTCATTAGTTATGATAAAAATTATACCTATTGTGTTAAAATATTTGTTTTGAGTTCTCTATTATTTTTTTAGAAATCACAAACTCATTCATAATTCATACCATAGTAATTCAAATGTATTACAATTTATAATGTGTAATATTAAATAATAAAGACATATTTTGTTTATAATAGTAGTTGTATTATATAGAAATTCGTAATAGGATATCAATCATAAATGTATGTATTATTTTCTATTATAATTGCATTCATTACATTCAATCATTATTGGTTTACAATCATAATTGCATGTCATGTTTTTAATATTAAATATTGAATATTCATAAATATAAATCATGATAATAATCATGATTTCATGTCATGGTTTCAATCATAACCACCTATTTTTTTATTTATTTGAATCATCAATCTTATCCTTATTGTTTCAAGTACATTTTATGTATTATAGAAGGAAATATTTTTTTTCAAAACTATATCTAGAATTCTTTTATGAATTTCAATTAAATTTATGTCATGCAATCAGTTTTATGTTTTAAATAAAAAATTTCATGTATTCTCTTTCAATATGACTATTTAAGTACAAGGTGTCCAAGTCCTAATGAATATTAAAGAAAAATATTATCATCAAAGCATGAATATGACTATTATGATGATGTCTATAAATACCAGGTCATTTGAATAAGTTCATAATAAATATGTTAGTCTAGAGATATAATATGAGAGATCTGAAAAAATTACATCCTTATACGAATGATCTGAAGAATACAAGCTATGAATAGATTTTTCTGGAGGACTTGTATCTTTAATGATTTTTTATTACCATTATTGGATACTGATCAATTGTTATTGTGATCAAGGGATTCCAAGGATATGAAGGAAAACTGTTGTGAAAATTTTGCAGATCGAGGGCTTTGAAGGCTAGGAAGATAGATGTTTTGATTAACTACTTAATTGAGGGATGTCGAGGATAAGAAGATATACAAATGTTGAACATTGAATTGATGTCCTACCCATGTGTGGGTAACAAAGACATTATTAAATATATAAATCAAGGGACCTCTATCTGATGTTAATTTATACCATAATATTTTGGTTAATGATTTTTATTATTAAATTTTATTATGTTATTGTAATTGAATGAAAAGTATTTTAGTTTTTCTATTATTATTTCATATAATACTTAATGATTAAATTACAATACATATATTTCAAATTGTATTTGTTCTTTGGATTCAATATATAATATGGTTAAATTGTCTATTATTATAATACTCTTAATATCATAACCATTTTAATTATAATAACTTATTCCCTTACACTAATAATTGTATTCATATAGGATACGATTGTGATTTAAATTTAACATGTGCTATACTTATCGTAATCAATCTGAATATGATACTTATCATAACCGACCCATTTAATATTATCTTTTTCATTGGTACCAGGTCTCATGTTGATTCATTTATTTCAGATTTTGGGGTATTTTGAATTGTATTTGTTTAAATCCTTTCAAAAAATGCTTGTTTTAGGTTTTATAATGAATTTTTTTAGAATTACAATTCACCCCACTTGTATTGTGTAATCCACACACATATTTTAATCCAAAAATTGGTATCGGTTTAGGAATATGAAATAATAATATACACATTTATATTAGAAGATGATTTCACTGTGTTTAATTTAATTTTTTTCTCTCACATGTTATATTCAATCCTTTTATAATATCGTTGTATATAAATAAATATAAAATTATCTTGTGGAGTGGATAAATATTTTATTGAAATATGGAAGGAATGAATGTCAGATCCTTAGATAATTTGATCCCTATAGACCACCTACATTTTATTAGAATTATTCTGAATACTCTATTTTAAATGAAGACATTTTTCTTGACCGATATTGAGGATAACATTGTTATTCTTAATGGATATTATAAGATACCAGATAAGAAAGTCAGATCTTTTACAAATCAAGAAAAGATAGAATATCAAATTAGCTATATGGAATGTAATACATTACATTATTCTAATAACATGTTTATATATAGAATGATATATATATTTTTTGTGCTGACAAAATTTAAATAAAACAAAATGTTACACATTTTGTAGTTCTGACGTTATTCAAATTAAAATGACATTATTAGGAACATTTATCCTTATTTTTTTCCTTATGGAGAACCGATCATTAATGTTCAACAAAAATTGATTGCTATGGTAAAAATTGTCCAATAAATGGAAGAAAAGGCTTATATAATGAGATGAATTTATATATGATTACTGAAATCATGCCTAAAAATAAGAATTGAAGAGTACTATTATTGATGATTCAAGGAATGTTACAACTATAGCTATTTAAATGTTATTTGGATGTCTCTTATAATATGAGAATCGATTGTAGAGATATTATTAAAATTAAATGAAAAATAATGGAAGTGTTTCTTTCCATTCAAATACAATTCAATTGAATTCATATAAATTAGATAAAAAAATATCTTTTTCATATATAAAGAAAGTAGTTTTTCAATTAGACTCAATTAAAAATGAGATATATGAAAATAAAGTTACCTATCTTGATTGAAGGATGAACAAGATTTTTGGAAAGATAGATATTCAGTATTGATATAAAACGAGAAAAAATTATATAAATGATAAGAAGTATTAAGAAGTGTCTTTTTATAAATGTAAATGAAATGGAATCATCATAACCGATTGTCCTGATATTAACAAAAAAGTAAAAAGGGATAATTATTCAAATAGTGTTCCGAATATATTTAAAAATAAAAATGATCATTCAAATGTTTATAGTGGAGACTCATCTAATATCTCATCAGATATTTAATATAATGGAAAATATAATATTAGTCATAATTACATTATTCCAAATGAAATGCATTTCTTTCGGGAATAGGTACACAATTATAAAATTTGGAAAAATATGCTTTTAAATAAAAATTATATTGATGAAAATAATTCAGAATCCATGGATGAATAATCCGATCCATCTAGTGAAAGTTATACTCTACCTTCTTTTGGAGAAGTCTCTAGATTTTCTATGTAAATTGAAAATGAAAGTAGTAATGTCAAAATGAACTGTGATAAACAAAATTATATAATATATGTTTTGAAAAAAATATGTATTAGTTCTTGGAGAAGTTTTTTTAGATTTTATAAATATATCTAAAAACCATTGGGATATAAATTCTGATAAGGAAAAAATTAATAATGATATAGAATTTTTTTTTCTGGGAATCAAATTTTAGTAATAAAACTAAATTCTAAAATAAATACTTGTGATGATTATAATTTATTACATAGATTATAATATAAAATATTTTCCATTAAATAAATTTTCTCAGACATCACATCTAGAGAGAATGACATTGATAATTTTTATTCACTACTTTTTTCTATAAGGAATTGTTCTGTAGTGGGTTAGTCTCATCCAAAACTGGTTTTTAGTCATAACTATTTTGTTCCCCAAAGTGTCTCATTCATGAATAAGTTTCAATGTGGTGGAAATTGGTGCCAATATTGTTTCTAAAATAATATTAAATATTTATGATTTCATAAAGTTCATTTTTCTATGAAAATGGGGATTATTATGATTTTACATTCTAATATTACCGTCCATTAGAATGTTTAGTATACAGATACCAAACTATTTGTTTCAGGAAAGAAAATGGAGTACCAACAATAATAGTATCTATTACAAGGATAATCGTCGTTATCATCATATGACTTGATAAAATATCTCTTTTACAACATAATTCAAATGAATGGTGGAAGAGTAAACGTTTTAGATAATTCTATGTAAAAAATAATTTTGTATAAGTAATATTGTTCTTCTTGGAGAATCCAAAATTTAAAAATGATTTATTAATTAAACATTCTAAGCACATACTTATATTCATAAGTCAATTCTGTGATGATTTTTAATTTTTGCATTTTTGGAATGATAGTTTCTTAGTACATAATTACAATGATGAGTTCATTCATTATACCCATCGACATGAGAATGTTTATAAACATAACTTAGAATACCTTAGGAGACAAGACCTAGATTTTCACAGTGAAATGGAAGACCATTTTTGGGTATGGAATAAATGTTTTAGATACCTTGGACTAATAAATACGAATATAAATTGTATCAAAACAACGATTAAGGATCTATCAGATCATAAGTTTTACTCTTAAAAGGTATGTACCTATTATCCATATGGAAATAAATATAGGTCTAGATTCAAATCCATTTGTGGAAGTCTAAACATATGAATTTTTTATATAGTGAATGTGGATCATTTTTTTCCAACACAAACTGGATGTATTGTAGGACCATACTATGTATTTGTTTTATTTGATGATTATAGTAGATCTACATGGGTTTGTTTTTTTACAATGAAATCTGATTATTTTTATTTTTTAATTAATTTTCTATCCAATGTTAAAAATGAGAAAACACTAATATTATAACTATTCACATTGATTATTGTGAATAATTTTAAAATTCATATTTTGAAACGTTTTTATTAAGAAATTCATTACACATAACTGCTCAGCCCCCATATCACCTTAAAAAATATTGTTTATAAAAGAATAAAACATATTCTTCATGAAATAACATGAACTATATTGGGTGAATACTCAATTGAATAATATTTTTGGGATTAATCTATTATTACTACTTTTTATACTATAAATATTTTTTTAATAATAATATTTGTTCATAAACAACCTTATGAATTATGGATAGGCTTGAAACCAATTGTTTTATACTTTATATTTTTTGACTTCAAAGGATTCATTTTAAATACAAATGATAGATTACACAAATTTTTACCCAAATCCAATGATCAAATTTTATTATGCTCTTCCACTACATCTAAGGAATATTGTCTATTCGATAAAAACTATTGCACTATTGATAAAACAGTACGAGCCAAGTTTTATTAAACTAATCATTCTATTTATAAAAATTCCCAACCAACAACTTCTTATGTGTTTTCCAAAATCGATTATCAACCTATGATAGAAGATTATTCATTCAAGGATAATACTCAGTAAACTATTTCATAGGTATTTACTCAACAAAAAGTTCCACCTTATTTTTATAAACATGTCATACAAAACACAAATCTGTTTTCTACAAGAATCATCCTATTGATAGTATAATTGTTCATATAAATCAACCATTATGGGCTCTATGTTCCTTGATAAATAAATAATAACATTTAACATTACATTCTAAATTTGAACCTCAAATTCCTAATGATGTCTTAGGTGATGTTTATTGGATTAATTCTATGCAACATGAACTAAATGAATTCGAATGAAATGTTGTCTCGTCATTGGATTAAAGGCCAAATAAAACAACTATAATTATAGTAAAATGGGTATTCAAGAATAATTGTGATGAAAATGGAATAATCATTTGAAATAATGAAATGTTTTTTGGTAAAGGATATAATAAACAAGAGGGAATAGATTATGAAAAAACATATGCACAGGTAGCTGAAAATGAATCTATTCACGTACTCATAGCATTTTCAGCATTCCTTTATTTCAAAAAAAATCCAATGGATATGAAGTGTGATTTCATTAATAGATATTTATAGGAGTAAGTATTTGTAGAAAACCCCATGTTTTGAAGATAAAAAACATCATGAATATGTTTTTAATATTTCTGAAGCTTTATATGGAAATAAACAATCCCATAGAGCCTGGTATGATAGATTAATATTATTTTTTATTCAAAAAAACATAACTAAGGTATTTGTGGATCCAACTATTTTTATAATGAAAATAATACACTTTTTGATTTTTCAAATATATGTGGATGGAAATATAATAATATCATCTTAGACAAAATTATAAGATTCATTTTTAAATCATATGAAATCTGATTTTTTTAATGAAAATGATGGATGAGTTAACATTATTTATATGATTTTATGTTTCTAAAAAACATGAATGAACCAATATATATCAAAATAAGTATATTAATGATTTATTGAAAACTTATTGATACAACAAAACTAATATTATTAGTACAATAATTGGAACCTCAAATACAATTTAACATGATGAAATTAGGGAACCAATTGATCAATCATATTTTATAGTTATGATAGTAAGTTTACTATACTTAACAGTTAGTCATCCAGACATAATGTTTTCAGTATTTTTATATGAAATTACCATGAAAAATCCAATAGAATATCATTTAAAAGCTTTGAAAAGAAGTTTTTTTCAATTTAATGGGAACTATGGATTTAGGAATTATCAATTCTTCTAGAAATGATTTTTAACTGAAACCTTTTTTATATGAATACATTAGTTTTTTTAGAATTGATAGTATGAATACATTCAAAACATCTTATTTAATAAGAGATTATTTAATTTCATGGTCATGTTGGAAGCAAGCCTCAGTAGAACATTCCACTACTAAAGTTGAATGTTTGGTAGCCAGAAGTTGTTGGGCTCAAGTATTGTGGATGCAACACACCCTCATAGAATATGGAAAGAGTTTTATTAAAATAGAAAAACTATGTGATAAAACTAGTTCTGTATCCCTTATTAAAAAACAAGAACATCTCTCTTGTGGAAACACATAGATATTACCCATCACATTCATAGGGGTCACACACATAAAGAAGATATCATTTTACAACTCATAAAAATGAAATAAAAACATGCTAATATTTTTTAAAAATGTTACATAATGATCGATTTAAATAAATTAAACAGAAGCTTGGAATGATCACAATAAATTCATCATTCACGTGTACTTATTTTTTAAATCATCTCTTTACATTAAGTTACTTATTTCGAAAGGGGGAGTACATTTGATTTTCATGTTTTTAATATGTTTTAATATTTTAATAGGTTTCATGTTTTTAATCAGTTTCGTGATTTAATTCATTTTCATGTTTAAAATTTGATTCATGTTTTTAATTGGTTTCATATTTTTAATCTATTTCATTCTTTTAATATGTTTCATGTTTTTTGTCACATTCATTTTTTTATCTGTATCACAATTTTATGGATATTAATAATTTATTGTTATTAACATTTTATCAGTATTAAATTTTTTCGGTATAAAAAATGAATTTATATTTAATTATAATGGAAATATAAATTATATTCAAAATATATTTTAGAAAATATAAAGTACTTGAATTTTATTTAACTGTTATAAATTTCTATTTCATATGAACAATATATTGAAAACAATACATCTTTCTTGATACTATGATATGTACAATATCTAAAACATTCACATTCTATTACATATCAATGATTTTGGTGTTTCATTTAATTTACTCTGTTTTAAAAACATTATTGGATTCATCTAGAATACAATAATTTATTTTTTTAAAACCTTAATAGTTCAAAATCATTTTCAACCACTGGATTTTTTTTCTATTATTATTTGTAGACTATCGATGGTCTGATTTTCATTGCCTTTATAAAGGGACCCCCTACCTCATCCCATATTGACATCTCACTATAGTGCCCCATAACTCATCATCCATTTTAATAGTCAAATTTGTTTGATTCCTCAACTAGAGGAGGTCATTTCTTTTGTTTTTGGAGATATTTTAAA
The DNA here is from genome assembly GCA_963277665.1 of Viscum album. Lineage (NCBI taxonomy): Eukaryota > Viridiplantae > Streptophyta > Magnoliopsida > Santalales > Viscaceae > Viscum > Viscum album. The sequence continues at coordinate 556,394,197 of OY728146.1, forward strand.
TTTTCATGTCAAAATCAAATGTCTCATCCCCAAAAGAATTTTATCTGTAGTAATTATCATCTACGACATTTCAAGATGAAATGTTAGTCTCTCGTGAATTTTTTTTATTTTTTTTTTTATTTGTCATTGAATTGATATATATTCTTCCATGGTTAGAATACTCAATGTATTAAAATTCCATAATATGATCAAGAGCGTTTTCACTCTAAGGAGTTACTGGAATTCAATAATACTATGGAAATAGATGATAATGTCATAGTTTCTATTACAATGTATGAGAATATATACACCACTTTGGTAAATAAATCCATTAATTCAGTTATAGTTATGTGTCATGGATATGTTTTATGTCCATAAAATAGGTTTCCTAAATTGGATGGTACATTTGATTTAAAAAATTAATTGGAATCACTTTTTGAGATTAATGAATATAAAATAATGGATAATCATCATTCCACTAACAACCAATTAAAAACAATTTAAATGAATGGTTTTTCATTATATTCAAAATTTGATAAGCAAACCCAAATGTTTTTTGTTTATATCCTCGATTACTTAGTGAATTTGGGGAAATTCAATCTATATGGTTTCATCATTTTTACTCTCTCGAAATTGATGTTAGGTGCTATGGTAAGTCTATTGAACATGTTTCCTAGAATCCTGAGAAAATTTCATTCTAAATTCATGGGACTGTGAAATGTTGAAATAATTTCAGAGTCTAAAAGTTTCAATGTTCTTATTATTAGTGAAGATATGATCTGATGGATGAAATTACGATTCAATTCAAGAATCATTAAAATTTTAAAACGATAATGAATCTTAAATGAAAAAATAAATATATGGATTGAGTCATCAATCCACAATATAATAAAAATTTATTGTTTATAAAATGTAGAGGTCAGAGTCTAAAACACAAAAGAAATAAAATAATAAAAAAGAAATATCTGATGAGGTTGTAGATAAATGAAGAAAGAAAACAGAAGAATAGAATGTCGGAAAACTCCAAATCATACATGATCATACTGAGTCCTAGTCAAAATATTTTGTACCTATGAAAATCTCAATGATCTATAGAAGAAATAATGGGTGAAAAATAGAAATACTGAGGCTAATAATATTTTTATAATTTTGGAAGTAGTATAGAAATCCAATTCTTGTATGGTTTATGAGATACTTATGAACTAATGAAATTGGTCGCATCTATCAAAGAAAATGTAAACTATTTGTTGAAAGACAAATGGATTCAGATGATAAAGTAAAAAACCACTGTTTGGTGATTGATTGGTTTTTTATAGATATGATAAAAAGATAAGGATAGAAGCCCATAATGAGAAGACTAAGAGGAGGAATAAGATGAGTAAACCAAATATGAAGATGGTTACATTAATAGAAAAAACCTCCCCTGAAGAGAACACCCCCACAGAATCCTATGATGTAGCATCATTTATATTTATGTCTTAATATCATTTTTATTCAAATTAATATTCATAGAATAAAATATGTTATAAATTAATTTGAATCCAAGATGATGAAGAAGAATAGTTATAATCTGATAAAAACAAAAATAATAAAGATGAGAATGTGGCTATAGGAAGTCATTATGGAGAGATACCATATTTAAATTAAGATACTGATTCTGATTGAACAATTACGATCAAATGACTTAAATACATCAAAGAAAGAATTGAATATATTGGAGAAGGTCAATTCTTATTATCCAAATGTTTAGTGAAATATATATATTCTATAAAATAGACATAATGGTTGAATGGATTCAGTCAGTTTTTTGATGGAAAACATTCAGATAATCAATTCCAGTTTTAGTGTTTTTGAACTACATGCCCTTGTACATAGAATGCCTTGTAATAAATTTTAAAGTGGTCACATAACATTGATGAAAATGTAAAACATCATTTGATAAACATTGATGTAATAAGGAATGATGTAAATGGTATTAATATATCTTACAGAAGTATGTTAATGGATATGAATGAGAAAGTGAACGAATTTAGAAGACCTAATACATCAAAATAAAATTACATTAAAATGTTATAGAATCTCTTGACTATTATGTTGGATTTACAAAACGAATATTTTTTTTACCAAATATCGTGAAATCTAATGGTCGGTTTTAAAAATATTAATAGTGTATTGTCTTTCTCGAGAAGAAAATTTCAATTCATGGGAAGAGATTAATCAACTTCATGAAGAAATAAAATGTAATCAAGACTTGATTTTTTCTGAATACAAAGAATGGTTTTAGGCTTTGCAATAATCTCTTGACATGTTCATGGAGGACAAAAAAAAATTCAATGAGATAAAGTTAGCTATTTTCAATATTATGTAGAAGGAAATGTAGATTATATGATTTCTTTTTTAACTGTGGTTGTATTTTTTTATTAATTCAAATGTATGTACAATTTAAAATTTATTATTTTGATTGTTTTTGTCCCTAACCATTTATAAATTTATCTAGATTTTTCATTTAAATGAAAATCGAAAACGGGGGAAATGTCTTATATTGGGTAGAATGTTTGGAATGAAGAAAGAATATTATAGTAAGTGGTGAATCCTTAGGAGGGGGGGGGGTAAAATCATATAGAGTAGAGAGTATATTCTTTGGGGGAAATTTTATCCCTTGGAGAAATTAGTCTTATTAAAAATTTTTGTCAGAAAAGTTTTAAAACTCATGGGGAGATATGATATAGTTTTATGATTATATTTGTGTTTTGATAATTCAAAAAAGGGGTATATTTTTGGGTAAAAAGTCTGGTTTGGAATTATCCATTCAATTATTTGTAAATAACAATATATTTCTTAATAAATTCCATATTCATTCTATATATATACGATTTATAATGTATTGTTTTCAATCCCGACTGCATGTATTGTTTTTAATGGTAACCATATATTTTTTTACAATTCTAACTGTATTATGTTGACATTTGTAAATGATTATAAATTCATAACAACATGTATTATTATAAATAATAATCATATTCATAGATCTTAATCATAATTAATTTTCAATCGTAACTACATGTTGGGTATTCATTCATAACATGTGTATAATAGTAACTATAAATCATGATATCAATCGTAATTTAAGTCATGGATTCAATCGTAATCAAATAATCCAATCATTATGATATCAAATAGTCATAAACTTATATTGTGTAGTAATGATTATTTATTATAAGAGGAAATAATTTATATCAAAATGATGATATGTAATTTTATATATATATCAATTATAATGATGTCGTGCAATCATTTGTGTAATTCAATTAAAAAGATTTCATGTATTCTGTTTTAAAATGATCATTGAATTGATAGGAGTTCTTGTCCCTCTAAATATTCTATAAAAATATGATCGTTCAAGAATGAGTATGATCATTGGTATGAAGGCTCTAAAGACCAAGTGATTCGACTAAGATCATAACACTTTTATTGATCTCGAGAAACTCTTTAAAAGCTCATTCAAAATCACTTCCTTGGGGAAAATCTTGGATGAATAAATTTCATGAATAATATATAGAAAGAACATGTATCTTTGAGATGTTTTTATTTTCTTGGTGTGATACTCATCAATTATGACTACGAGCAGGGACTGTTAGGGATAGCAGACAGATAGGTGCCGATCTTTTTTAGATCGAGGGATTCCAAGTCAAGGAAGATAGAGGTGTTGTTTTCCTGCTTAGGCCAAGGCTTCGGGATACAAGAAAATATAGATATGATTATCTTCAAATCTAGGGAAAACCTAGGTGTTGGTAAGACGTACTAGCATGAATGTATAAATCATGGGACCTCAATCCTTGTTGAATGATACCGTTCTTTTTTAGTTAAAAGTATTGTATTCTTCTCATTTCAATTTAAATTATAATAAAATGATAAATCTTTTAGTTTTTCTTTCTACTCATATTTAATATAATTGTAATTGTTGTAATTAAAATACATTAATTTCATGATGAATTATTTATTAATATTATATTCTTTTCAAGGTAGAATCATATATATTTTTAATACTTTAATTATTATAATAATTTATTTATGATCATTTATTTTTTCACTGTAATCATTGTATTCATCTAGGATATGATTTTGATTTAATTACAACATGTTGAATACTTATCATAATGAACATGAATCTGGGAATTATCATAACTAATCCAATTACTATTATCTTTTTTATTGGTACCTAGTCCAACACCAATTCCTAGTATTATAACATTAGAGGTATTATGAATTGGATAAGTTTAAATACTTTTAAACTAAGTTTCTATTATGCTTAATAATGAATTTTAATAAAACTATCAATTCACCACCTATTATAGTATTATATCGACATACATATTTTAATTCAACAATACATTCTTTGATTCCATTCCATGGTGGATATGATAATGTCACACTTGTGTACAATAAACTACCACCCCATGAAGCGATGTGATTTGTTTTACACTGAAACGTTAAATGTAAGAGAAATAATTATAATTTTCATGAAAATATGTGGTACATAATAAATAATTGTGATATTTATGACATATTTATCAATTTAAAATTATAAAATATCATATCATTTCATACACTATAAAATTATTGTCATGACCCCTCCCCACAATGTGTACCCATCATGGGACGACAATGTGAGAAGGGAGATAATGACCCCCCCCCCCCCCGAGTCCCACCTCCAGTAGGCCCCGGGTTGGCGACTAGCACATAGGGTATAGTAAACACACATATGGGAGGCATTACCCTCTAAGAGAACACATGAAGAAGGGATAGATAATAGAGAGACCAACCAACTCCATATTAGAATTGAAATATTAATGAAACCAATGTGAATATATGAAATGCCTTGAAAAAAAGTACAACAACTGAAAGGGGAAATCACAAGTACCCAAAAGAAAAGAAAAAGACAACAGCAACTACAAGCCCGAACAGCTCCTGCAACCACAAGCTAGTAGTAACCAGCCTGATCTCCAACCTGCTCTAAGTGACCTGAAAAGCAGTTTATATATACGTAGGGTGAGTATAACAGTGTAGTCAGAAGGATCCTCCCCGAAGCCTCTCATTCAAAAGTAAAGAAACCATGCAAAAGCACAGTAAACAATAGTGAAATTAACTCGTCAACTAACAGGTAAAATATGTTCCCAACCTCACCATGACTACTCTCACCAAGTAATTCAAACAATTATATATCATATATAAAAGGATATCAAGGGTACACCGATACTACTTCCCCAATAGTTTTCCTCTTTACCCCAACGACATATATATTGTGTATCTCTCTCCAAAGGCTTACCCGTATAACCCAAGGCTAAGCTCCACAATCTGAACCTCGTGCACCACAAAGGCTTTTCCACAGACACCTGGGCTAAGATCCACACCATCTTCACAACCAAAAGTAAATAGGTTGGTTTCAGGAGCCACAACATCCCGTATAACATGTATCATACGTCAGGTATTATACTTAAAGCCATTACAGCCCATACACCACGTAATGATCCTCAATCCATCATAGCATATACAGTTTAGACCTATAGTTGTCCATAGGACACTACATATAGAATATATTTGTGGAAATAACAACAATCCATTACATCTCTGAACACACATATATGGGGAAAACTAACTGTTTTGCCGACGACACTAGTATCTACCAAGAGAAGAGAGCGGTGTCGAAGGGGGTAGTCAGCCATTCATCCTCCCAACAGAATGCTGGGGAAAACACCCCCCCCCCCCCCGGGCTTAGAATCCCTGGGGTGTTAGTTGCCCTTATTAACAGGGTGGACTATTTTATAGAAACACAAAACGTACAGAATATGTATAACTCACAACCACAATATGTGTATAACCTAGTCTTACCCTCAACTGTAGCTAATTTCTCTCGGACTCCGGGCTACTATTTCTAAGATTAGGCATCCTATAAGTACACAACCAGTTAAAGAACTTCATTAGGTTACGTAATTACCTTTTTAATCAATTCCACTTTATGTTAATTAATTCTTTGCACATTAATTAACCATGAACAAAACCACATTTAAACATTCTTCGTATCACATTCAAAAACCCATGTCCCTTCAAAATTTCACAATCTCGTCATTAAGTTCCAACAAACTCAAACCCCATGGGTTAACATCATTTATTCAAAAATTCATTATAGAATTACTTTCCCATATTCCCATGCATTCTAGAAAAGCATCATATGATACTAAACATAAGGGGGCTCAACACGTTGAGTAAACGTACTACCCATCGAGTCTTTTCTGCCTATAGCAAGAGCGTAGACCCATTCTCCCTTGAGAGACTAAACATGGAAAGAACATGGCATACCATGCGTGCCTTCGCCTTTTTTAGAAGAAGGGTAAGCAAGACCAGCTGCCTTGAGCAGTGGGGAAAAGTAAATTAGAAAAACAACCAAGGATCAACAACATCCAACAATCACAACCATCATATTCCATCATCCCTGGTGTCCTCCCTAACACTCACATGCACAAACTGATACATCTTTCCACTCTAGGCGTCATCCACTACCAAAACCACAAGGCCTCCCAGCCTCCACATATCACAAGACCCCTCCGGGGTCACATCACAACACAATATATCATAGCACCCCTCTAGGATCAATGCATAGAACAAGATATCACAACACTCTTCCAGCGTCACAGCACAGAACAAGAAGCAGGAAATCTGTAACACCCCAAGATTTTATGAAAAATATTCTTTTTAATTTTATTAATGTCTTTTGTTGTACGTGTAACGACCCAAAGTTTCATTAATGGAAAATCCCTCTTGATCCAGTTAAATGTTTCTTTATGAAAAATGTTTTTTATAAGATGTCAACTTCTTTAGTTTTACGTTAAGATTTGTGACCGTTACTTTTTAGCCGTTGAGCAGTGATAATCTGAGTAGTATAAATATAAGGCTTTAACGAACCCATTTCTACTCAGACAAAGGAAGTGATGGCCTCATCCAGTAGAATTGCCCCTTACGAAGCCCATTTGTCAGAGCTCGGAAACGAGGTGGCGTCTTTAGGCTTTTCCCTTGACCAAGCCCAAGCTGAGCTTCATCAAGTCATGCTTGAACGTGATCTTCTACGGGAAAAGTGGAAGTTGATTGAAATTACCACTCGAGCGATGTTATCTGAGCCGCCCCAAGAGTCTGTCACCATCGCACACCTTACCCTTAGGTCTAATGCGGCTATTTTAAGGGGTTTTGTAACAAATAAGTAGCACCATGTTCATGTACATTATTTTTGGATATAATAATGAATATAATTTCTAGTCATTTTTTATACATTGTAATTAGTTTTTAAAGTACAAATGGTGTTTTTAGATATTATTTAATTAATAATTATATTTTATTAAATTAAAGGATTTTTGAATTAAATAATTTTTTAATAAAATATTATTATTAATATTAAATTAATTTATTATTAAATATAAATGATCTTATAATTTTATGAATGCAATTAAAATTTTTATTAAGGTTTGAAAGCCGTTTCTGTCAAAACTCGTAAATTTATTATAAATGTCAGTTTTTATTTTAAAAGTGAAAATTAACATATTTAGAAAATTAGTTAGATAAAATAAATATTATTTTTGGAATCAGGACGTCAATATTATCCAATGGTGAATTTTCTTAATTTTCTGAGACAGTCAAATTTTTGGGTAAAAATTAAATACCATTTAAATATATAATGTGTTTTATGACATCATAATGACCCAATGGTGATGTAATAAAAAAACATAATCCTTTTGTTCAGCCAATATGTGTTTTATCATTAAAATAATCAGGTTTTGGGTTTGTTTGACTTACTTTTCAAAGCATTAATGGAGCCCTCAAGACTTATTCAACACTTTGCCTTTTTAAATTAATTTCCATGGGAGTGTGACTCACCTCCACATAAGAAACCCTAATTTTTTAATAAGTTCGGACCTTGGCCATGTAAAATATTGTTTTCCTCTTTCCTTTTCCAGAAACCATTGGCAAATACCATGTGGTTTGGATTATTTTAATATAAGGGGTCCCAAACCTAAATAATAATGAATTCTCTCACCTTTCCTATATAAACCCACCGAAGCTCCCACTTCCTCCTCACTAAAATCCCTTGGAGTTCGTCCAACCTCTGCCCTACTCTCTCTAGAATCCTCCCAAGGTGCCCCAAGCTCCCAAGAAGCCTCTCACAAGCCTCTCTCTAGCCTTTGGAAGCACACTTCCAAGTAAGGGGTTTTCTTCCTTTCTCATTTTTTTGTCAATTTTCATTAAGTTGTATTGCCCTTTTTATTTCAATTATGAATGTTGGGGTATGATTTCGCACCTCCCCCATAATGCCCTCTTATTTTTTTAATGATGGGAGAACCCTTTATCTCTCATTAAATGCCTCCCATGTACACCTGTTACAATGCCGAAATTCCGAAAGGAACTTCTCTCTCTTCTTTTACATTCAAGCAATACTTTTGTATCATGAATCTAAATTCCATTTCTATTGTTGGTAGATATATATATATGATCTCCTTACTGTCCATTACATGTAAATATGATGAGGAACCCCTTTCTGTCTCATCAACCTTTTTTATGAATTCTTATGTCACGCCGTTATGCTGCCGAAATCGCACCGATTTTCTAAGCCAATGTCTTTGTGTAGTGAATATCATGCCCATTTCTCCATCAAGGGTATTCACCTTTATGCACATTTACATATTGATTATAAAGTTTCATGTATGAATTCCACATTCCTTTATCATGGAAGAAATGATTATGTTTTATGAATCCATGTTTTATGATCCATGTGGCACACTTATGCATGAAATGAAATGTTTAAGAAGGGTGCGCCCTTTATAGCGCTCCAATGCATTGGGTAAAGTATAGTATCATGATACGTCATGTGCAATGAGTTTTTACTCATGCTAATTAAAGTGCAACGCGGGTTTACTCGTGCTTCAAGTGCAATGAGGGTTTACTCATGCTCCATGTGCAATGAGCCTTGGCTCATGCTAATTCAATGTTAAGTGTTGTTGCCACATTTCCATGTTATGATTATCATGCTTTATCATGCCTTTATGTTCATGTTTCTCTTATGATCTATTGATATTCCTATTGCCTAACATGTATTGTACTCCTCATGTTATTCATTGTGTACTCCCTTACTGGGCTTTATAGCTCACCCTTTTCTTATGCATGTCCTCAGGTTATCCCATGCAATACTAAGTACGAAGGAATGTAGTGGTCATGTAAAGGAAGTTTTCAATAAAGATGTTGTAATTCAAGTTTAATGTTTTTATGTAATGATCCTAAGCCCCAAAGACACTAAACCTCTCAATCTTCTATGTTGTATCAAGTGAAGTTTTATGTAATAAAGCATTCTTAAGTTGTAAAAAAAAGAAGGGTTGTCATAGTTGGTATCAGAGGATAGGTTTAGTTATTTTTGGGATTAGGAAACCCTAGTAAAGCCTTAGATACAAGACTAAGCATAATAAAAACATCCCTAAGTTTTGGTAAATACTAAGTAAGTGGTTTATCAAACATATACATCCCTGTCTGAATACGAGTAGGTAGAGGCGGCTCTGGCACAGATGTATCCTTGGGGTAAAACCCGAAAACACCGCTTTGAGCTAGACTCGAACGGGAACTGGTGCACGACAACAGGCCTTGCTGCACTCTTGGTTACGACACTCCTGGGGGATATGTTTTGATAAATTCACAATCTTAGTATGAACCCTTATTATGGGAAAAAATGCCCCTCAGAATATATGTTAGAAGGAAGATCATGAAAAGCCTGGATTGAATCTTATAGACTTATGAGTTAAAGAGATTAAAGTTTATTTATAAGTCATCAACTTTTGTCATTGGATTAACCTTTATGTGTTACCCCTAACATTACTTTTATTCCAGCCGATGGCCGGTAATAGGAGAACTCGGGCTAACAACCGTTGTGAAGATCAGTGTGATTATTGTACTTATGAGATGCCCAATCCAATGGGAGCGGGAATCGCGAACTTTGTCACGCTTCTCTCTCAGCTAACTCAAGTTTTGAATAGAAACACTGGTCAAGAGGAACGTTCAACCCCCCCTAAGAAAGAAAAAGTCTCTATCGAAAGCTTCATGAGACAAAGGCCTCCTACTTTTAGTGGATCATCCGATCCCACAATCGCTGAACAATGGATCAACTCCATTGAAAAGATATTCTCCATCCTCCAATGCTCTGAAAAAGAGAAGGTTCTCCTAGAGGCTTATCGTATGGAGGGTGAAGCTTATCAATGGTGGAAGTTGATCAAAAATACGAAGCCTGAGGAGGAGATCGAGGCTTTGGAATGGAAGGAATTCCGGAAGATGTTTTTCGATAAATATTTTCCACACACCCTCCGTCTTAAGATGGAAAGGGACTTCCTTTCCCTCAAACTGAAAGATTAAGAATCTGTGGGAGCGTATGAGGAAAACTTCACAAGGCTTGCACGATACGCTTCCGGATTTTTCGTTACCCCTGAATGCAAGGTTGACCGCTTCTTTGGTGGGCTGAAGCCTAGCTTGCGGAAAGCATTAACGATCCGTGACTTCGACAGCTATGAGGAAATTGTCCGATGTGCCCCCAAGGTTGAAATGGAGATCGGAGAATCACAGGGGTATCATGGGGACAAGAAGCATAAGGTGGACTTCAATGCTGGTGGTCCGATGGATAAATCCAACGGCGCTAAGAAATTCCAGCACCCCACTTTCCTAAAGTGTGGAAAGAAGCACCCTGGAAATTGCCTTAGGGGGACAAGAAAATGCTTCAAGTATGGAAGAGAAGGGCACCTAGCTGTTAACTATCAGCAAGAAGGACCCGCGGCTGCGACAGAGGAGAGGAACGCTCCGTTCGAACCTCAACGCGTTGTTCAATGGTTCAAATGCAAAGAACCGGGTCATTTTGCGAATCAGTGCCCTAATCCAAGGGTTATCGGAGGCAATCAACAACCTCCAAGACAGCAAGGAAGAGCTTTTGCCATCACTTCTGCCGAAGTGAACCCCGACAACGAAGTGGTGACAGGTACGCTAGTTATTCATTCAAGAATAGAGAACGTACTTTTTGATTCAGGTTCTACGCATTCTTTTATATCTCAAAAGTTTAGTAGAACAGTCCCTACACCACCACAAATCATGGAAGTAAAGATGTCGGTGAGTACGGCAAATGGGGAAATCATTGCATCCCATGAATATAAGTCCTCCACTGTTATAATATGTGGATTGAATTTCCTGGAGAACCTCGTCATACTCCCTTTGGTGGAATTTGATGCAATTCTTGGCATGGATTGGGTTTCCTTATATAGAGCCAACATAAATTGTCGGGAGAGGGAAATCACAATCCATATGGAGAATCGACCCCCGATTCATTACAAGTGTCAGGAGGAAGATGAATCTCCTTTAGCTCCATCATCTCAAGCATGGATATTAATGCCTTATGATCACGCATATCTGGCTCAGATGATTGAGTCCAAGGAAGAAACCACCCTTGAAGAAATGCCTATTGTGAGGGAATTCACTGAAGTATTTCCCGAGGAACTTCCTGGTCTTCCTCCAAGAAGAGATGTTGAGTTCTCAATTGAACTCATACCTGGGGCGCTACCAATATCCAAGACTCCATATAGAATGTCTTTTTTTGAGCTTGAAGAGTTGAAGAAACAACTACAGGAGAATCTGGATAAAGGGTTTATACGCCCAAGTGCATCACCATGGGGTGCACCAGTCCTCTTCGTCAAGAAGAAGGATGGGTCAATGCGGCTTTGAATTGATTATCCTGAACTTAACAAAATCACGATAAAGAACAAGTATCCTCTCCCAAGAATCGATGACTTGTTTGATCAGCTGCGTGGAGCACAATACTTCTCCAAGGTGGACTTGCGGTCGAGATATTATCAAGTAAGGGTGAAGAAGGAAGATATCCCCAAGACTGCTTTTCGTACAAGGTACGGGCACTATGAATTCATATTAATGCCTTTTGGACTCACCAATTCTCCAGCAATATTCATGGACTTGATGAATAGAGTCTTTAAAGATTACCTAGACAAATTTGTGGTAGTATTTATAGATGATATTCTAATATACTCCAAAACCAAGGAGGACCATGAGGAGCATTTAAAAACTGTACTAGAGACTTTGCGCAAAGAGAATCTCTATGCAAAGTATAGCAAGTGTGAGTTTTGGTTGAAGGAAGTCTCATTCTTGGGCCATATCATCACAAGAAATGGGATATCTGTGGACCCCTCCAAAACAGATGCAATTGAGGGATGGCTGAGGCCAACATCGGTAACTGATATCCGTAGCTTCTTGGGGTTAGCTGGATATTATCGACGATTTGTGAGAAATTTCTCACGATTGTCCAACCCTCTTACCAAGATAACTCGAAAGGGAGTAAAGTTTTCTTGGAATGATGAATGCGAAGAAATCTTTAAAGAGTTGAAAAGGAGGCTTATCACTGCACCCATGCTAACTTTACCCACAAGTGGGGAGCTTTTTGTGGTATTCAGTGATGCTTCGAAGAAGGGCTTAGGATGTGTGCTGATGCAGAATGATAAAGTGATATCATATGCCTCAAGGCAGTTGAAAATCCATGAGCAAAACTATCCAACGCATGATCTGGAGTTGGCGGCGGTGATCTTGGCCTTGAAAATCTGGCGGCATTATCTCTATGAAGAGAAATGTGAGATATATACTGACCACAAGAGTCTTAAATATATATTCACACAGAAAGAGATTAATATGTTCCAGAGAAGATGGATAGAGCTCATCAAGGATTATGACTGTTCAATACATTACCACCCTGGGAAGGCGAACAAGGTGGCGGATTCCCTAAGTAGAAAGGATCCAGCGATTCTATCAATGATTAGAATTGAGAAGGATCCAATCTTATAAGACTTGATGAAGATGGACGTGGGAATCATAAAGAAGGGAACATCATCAATCCTTTCACAAATGATTGCTCAACCATCTCTTTTGGAAAGATTAAAGGATGCTCAAAAGGATGATGCGAGAATCCAAGAAAAAGTGGAAGCTATCAAAAAGGGAAAATCCCCAGTGTTTAATGTTAATGAAGAAGGAATTGTGCGGTTTGGGAAAAGACTATGTGTTCCATAAAGTTTGGAGCTGAAGAAGGAACTTTTGGATGATGCACATAGTTCAAATTTCTCTATTCACCCAGGGAGCACAAAGATGTATCGAGATCTCCGAGAAAACTTTTGGTGGGATAATATGAAGAAGGAGATCGCTGAATATACATCAAAGTGCCTGGTGTGTCAGCAAGTGAAGGTAGATAGGCAGAAGTCTAAGGGGATGATGCAACCATTGCCCACACCAGAATGGAAATGGGAGAACATCACCATGGACTTCGTCGCTGGACTTCCAAGGACATCCAAAAGCAACAATGCAATCTGGGTTATTGTGGACCGTTTTACAAAGATTGCACACTTCATTGCTATTCGAGAGTATTTCTCTTTGGATCAACTGGCACAGATATATATCAGGGAAGTGGTATGGTTTCATGGAGTAACACTATCTATTGTGTCTGACCGAGATCCAAGATTTACCTCTATGTTTTGGAAGAGTCTTCAACATGCTCTGAATACTGAACTGAACTTCAGTACGACCTATCATCCTCAAACTGATGGCCAATCCGAGCGGACTATCCAAACACTTGAGGATATGTTGAGAGCATGCTCAATGGACTTTAAAGGAGGATGGGATCAACATCTTCCTCTAGTTGAGTTCTCTTATAATAATAGTTTCCACTCGAGCATCCAAACGGCACTATATGAAGCCCTGTATGGGAAAAGGTGTAGAATACCAGCATGTTGGGATGAGGTCGGTGAACATAAGCTGCTTGGACCAGAAATGGTCGAAGAAATGGTGCAGAAGGTGAAAACCATTCAGCAGCATATCAAGGCAGCCCAAAGTCGACAGAAGAGTTATACAGATAATCGCCGACGAGACCTTGACTTTAAAGTCGGAGACATGGTGTTTTTACGCATATCTCCGTGGAATAAGGTCATGAGGTTTGGAAAGAAAGGGAAGTTAAGTCCAAGGTACATCGGCCCCTTAGAGATTCTTGATCATGTTGGGGCTGTGGCCTATCGACTAGCACTTACACCTACTATGGCCAAGGTGCATGATGTCTTCCATGTATCCCTCTTAAGGAAGTACATACCATACCCTTCACATGTACTCTCTTCCGAGGTGGTACAATTAGAAGACGATCTTTCTTATGAGGAGCAACCAGTAAAGATATTAGATCGTAGAGAAAAAGTTCTACAAAATAAGACAATGCCCCTTATCAAGGTGTTGTGGAGAAACCACAAGTTTGAAGAAGCAACTTGGGAGTCGGAGGATATGATGAAGCTAAGTTACCCACATTTGTTTTAGTGTGGGAAAAGGAAAATTTCAAGGGCAAAATTTCTTAAGGGGGGAATGTTGTAACGACCCAAAGTTTCATTAATGGAAAATCCCTCTTGATCCAGTTAAATGTTTCTTTATGAAAAATGTTTTTTATAAGATGTCAACTTCTTTAGTTTTACGTTAAGATTTGTGACCGTTACTTTTTAGCCGTTGAGCAGTGATCATCTGAGTAGTATAAATATAAGGCTTTAACGAACCCATTTCTACTCAGACAAAGGAAGCGATGGCCTCATCCAGTAGAATTGCCCCTTACAAAGCCCATTTGGCAGAGCTCGGAAAAGAGGTGGCATCTTTGGGCTTTTCCCTTGACCAAGCCCAAGCTGAGCTTCATCAAGTCAAGCTCGAACGTGATCGTCTACGGGAAAAGTGGAATTTGATTGAAATTACCACTCGAGCGATGTTATCCGAGCCGCCCCAAGAGTCTGTCACCATCGCACACCTTACCCTTAGGTCTTATGCGGCTATTTTAAGGGGTTATGTAACAAATAAGTATCACCATGTTCATGTACATTATTTTTTTATATAATAATGAATATAATTTCTAGTCATTTTTGATACATTTTAATTAGTTTTTAAAGTACAAATGGTGTTTTTAGTTATTATTTAATTAAGAATTATATTTTATTAAATTAAAGGATTTTTGAATTAAATAATATTTTCATAAAATATTATTATTAATATTAAATGAATTTTTTATTAAATATAAATGATCTTATAATTTTATGAATGCAATTAAAATTTTTATTAAGGTTTGAAAGCCGTTTCTATCAAAACCCGTAAATTTATTATAAATGTCGGTTTTTTTTTAAAAAGTAAAAAATCACATATTTAGAAAATTATTTAGATAAAATAAATATTATTTTTGGAATCAGGACGTCGAAATTATCCAACGGTGAATTTTTCATAATTTTCTGAGACAGTCAAATTTTTGGGTAAAAATTAAATACCATTTAAATATATGATGTGTTTTATGACATCATAATGACCCAATGGTGATGTAATAAAAAAACATAATCCTTATGTTCGGCCAATATGTGTTTTATCATTAAAATAATGATGTTTTGGGTTTGTTTGACTTACTTTTAAAAGCATTAATGGAGCCCTCAAAACTTATTCAACACTTTGCCTTTTTAAATTAATTTCCATGGGAGTGTGACTCACCTCCACATAAGCAACCCTAATTTTTTAATAAGTTCGGACCTTGGACTTGTAAAATATTGTTTTCCTCTTTCCTTTTCCAGAAACCATGGGCAAATACCATGGGATGGTTTGTGGTTTGGATTATTTTAATATAAGGGGTCCCAAACCTAAATAATAATGAATTCCCTCACCTTTCCTATATAGACCCACGCAAGCTCCCACTTCCTCCTCACTAAAATCCCTTGGAGTTCGTCCAACCTATGACCTACTCTCTCTAGAATCCTCCCAAGGTGCCCCAAGCTCCCAAGAAGCCTCTCACAAGCCTCTCTCTAGCCTTTGGAAGCACACTTCCAAGTAAGGGGTTTTCTTCCTTTCTCATTTCTTTGTCAATTTTCTTTAAGTTGTATTGCCCTTTTTATTTCAATTATGAATGTTGGGGTATGGTTTCACAACTCCCCCATACTGACCTCTTATTTTTTGAATGATGGGAGAACCCTTTCTCTCTCATTAAATTCCTCCCATGTACACCTGTTACTATGCCGAAATTCTGAAAGGAACTTCTCTCTCTTCTTTTACATTCAAGCAATACTTTTGTATCATGAATCTAAATTCCATTTCTATTGTTGGGACATGTATATATATGATCTCCTTACTGTCCATTACATGTAAATATGATGAGGAACCCCTTTCTCTCTCATCAACCTTTTTTATGAATTCATATGTCACGCCGTTACGCTGTCGAAATCGCACCGATTTTCTAAGCCAATGTCTTTGTTTAGTGAATACCATGCCCATTTCTCCATCAAGGGTATTCACCTTTATGCACATTTACATATTGATTATAAAGTTTCATGTATGAATTCCACATTTCTTTATCGTGGAAGAAATGATTATGTTTTATGAATCCATGTTTTATTATCCATGTGGCACACTTATGCATGAAATGAAATGTTTAAGAAGGGTGCGCCCTTTATAGCGCTTCAATGCATTGGGTAAAGTATAGTATCATGATATGTCATGTGAAATGAGTTTTTACTCATGCGAATTCAAGTGCAACGAGGGTTTAATCGTGCTTCAAGTGCAATGAGGGTTTACTCATGCTCCATGTGCAATGAGCCTTGGCTCATGCTAATTTAATGTTAAGTGTTGTTGCCACATTTCCATGTTATGATTATCATGCTTTATCATGCCTTTATGTTCATGTTTCTCTTATGCTCTATTGATATGCCTATTGCCTAACATGTGTTGTACTCCTCATGTTATTCATTGTGTACTCCCTTACTGAGCTTTATAGCTCACCCTTTTCTTATGCATGTCCTCAGGTTATCCCATGCAATGCTAAGTACGAAGGAATGTAGTGGTCATGTAAAGGAAGTTTTCAATAAAGATGTTGTAATTCACGTTTAATGTTTTTATGTAATGATCCTAAGCCCCAAAGACACTAAACCTCTCAATCTTTTTTGTTGTATCAAGTGAAGTTTTATGTAATAAAGCATGCTTATGTTGTAATAAAAAGCAGGGTTTTCATAGTACGCTACACCAAAAGAAGCTTGCACAACACACATCCTTGACTTGCCTTTCATTACATGCAATCGCAACCTTTCTTGATAGCGTGTGTAGTACGCAATACCGAGTTTCCCTAAACAACGATATTCTATTAATATATTATTAAAACTAGCCGTTATGAATAGTAATAACAACTTTTTGAAATTTTGAAAATTTTATTTTTCAAAATGGACTTAATTTATGGATTTGGAATATTGAAATTAGCTTAGGGTGAAATTTTGGTACTTTTTGGATAACTTTCATTTTCTGATGAATAGTGAAAATTACTAAATTTTAATTAAAAACAACATTTTTAATTGAAATAATTAATAGTGATGAATTATTAATTTCAGTGGTTTTAAAGTATATTTAGAATATATTTTTACAATTAAATACAATTTTGGTCATTGGAAGTAATTTCACATTTAAACCAGACATAAACAACTGTCAATATTTTGATAGTTATTATCTCTTAAAAACACGCTATTTGTTTTGACGACGGGAATTAATATTTAAATTAATTAATGCAACTGATATGTTTTGAATTTGGTAAAATATACATCATTTTTTAATTCATAATATCAAATATACCTTAGGCCTAAGTTTTGGTATTTTTCTGAAAACATTCATTTTTTTGATGAATAGTGAAACCACTAAGTGGTAGTTAAAAAAACTGAATTTTTTAGAAAACATAATTTTACCTCTTCTGTGAATGGAATTTCAAAAATATGAGAGACACGGTTGATGTCAGTAAGTAAAATGTGGTTCAATGAGATTAAAATAATTTTTGTTGAATAGAAAATTTTTACTTTTTTTTACCATGGTTAAAAGTAAATAGGGTAATTAAGGGAAAAATGATATTATTATTACCCTAAAACATGTCGTAATTCTATTGGACAAGTGTAATTCGACCAAAAACAACCTTAGGAATAATATATGACCATTTAGGCCCACTTGGATTAGATTTGGACATTTATTATTATTTAATTCAAAGAAGAGTTAAAAGAGTTAATATCAATGTTTATTTACTAAAACATTTTTAATATAGGGTTATACATAAGATAAATATGATTGTAAATTTTCATTAGAAATATAATAATATTTCCTACATAATGATTGTTTATTTATAATTTTTAGGCATTAAATAATTTAATTTATTTATGACAGAATGATGATGTCGTAATTAAAATAATAGTGATAAATTAGAATAATTGATATTATAAATACCCAAATAAGTGTAATTTTAGACATTTGATGGATTCCACTAATTTTATAGGTTAATATGACATGTTAATATTTATCTAATTAACTTATTTGGAACTAATCATTCTGTTATGATTTTCACAAAAATCAATTACTAAATCGTGTCAAAATTGACATAAAATAGTTTTTAAAACAAATATTATATTATTAATTGTTATTTTATTCCAAAAAATCTAAGGTTCGGTCAAATGACATTGATACGATTATATATATTAATAATAAACAACTTGGGGTTCGTTTGAATTGTTATAGTATGTTTATTCACCTTATAGTGTAAGAACACAAGAAGACACGGTAAAAGTAAAATTATTTAACTTAATGTTAAATCTAAATGATAAGGTTGAAATAGGAAACTAAACTTGTCTAAATTATATTGGATGAGAGTATTTCGACCCCAACCCACATTATCTTAGAGATATATCAATTTGGATCTATTTAAAACCGAACATGACTTTATAATAAAATAATATTTTTAGTTATTCCAAAGGTGCCCCTCTCCTCCCTTATAAAAGGGCACCTCCTCCCCCTCTTCCTCACACTACTTTGAGCCTTCAATCTCGTCCAAACCCTGCAAAATTCTCTTCTCCACTTCCCTAGAAACATATTAGAGGTCCCGGTCTTCTTCAAAGACAAATTTTAGTACCCTAAGAGGGGGACTCAAAGAGGAACTTCAAAGAAGAGGTAATGTCCGTTACCGATTCTTTTATCTTTATTTCTTCTTCCACTTCTTCTTCTTAGGTTGTTTCATTATGAAGTAATAACATCAGTATCACTCATATACTTATATGTTATTATATCTATGAAACAACCCTATTTCACCATCTATCTAGCCTACGGAAAACGAAATCACCGCGCATGCGTACGTACAGAATACCGTCTCCACGCCGTGGTGAAATATATTTTCCACCACCACCTTACTTGGATGGGTATAATGGTGTAAATAATAACTATATATGATAATTTTAAAGTGATATTGATTCTGAAATAGTATAAATACACTCCAATACAGTCCCACGATCAGGAGAACGATATCATCGCTCGTGCATACGTACGGACTATTGTCTCCACGACGTGATGAGATTCATTCTCCACTTTAACCATTTATGAATTATTATAAAGTACATATAATAAGTAATCATGAAATATATGACATAATAATTATACTAGATTTATGTGTATATATATTTATTTCATCTACTTAATTCCATTCAACTCAATAAGGAAACGAAAACACCATTCATGCGTATGTACGGCCTACTGTCTCCATGAACGGTGTATTTCTTTCCATTTACTGATTTTTTATATATATGTATATTTTAAATATATATTATATATGAAACATGTTTTATATTCAAGAATTAAGTAATCATGATATAAATAATCATATGAATAATTACAAGTCAAAACATGGACGACAAATGAAACAATTTTACCCAAAACGCTCTTTAACATAGAATTTACAAAAGAACGGGTAATATAAAGTAATAAGTGAACCATATATGATATCATAACAATGAGTATGATTCTGGAATAAGTCAATGAAATTATTTAAATCATTATACAGGAGGTTCGGACACATACAAAGAAAATCGGACCTATGGTAATGGAAAATATCATAATCTCATTTTTATCCGAGATTGTTTATACTTTTGTATTTACTGGGGTGTATTTTATCATCCACATCCATGTTTCCTCAATAATTATTATTTATATCCTTATAAAATAGTTTATATCCAATTTTACCCTTCGGTGAGTCTTTAGTAAAAGATATGAAAGGAATCTTTTGTCATTTTTTGTACGAGGTACTTTTTGACTTTTCCAACAAAAGTACGAAGAATGTTTTTTTAACATATAAGGCATGAATGGATTTTTAAAACATTATTTCCAAGAAGCTTCCTTTACAAGTTTTCAAGTTTATTTTTAATCAACTTCTTTTATTTTAGAATTTTATGACATGATAAGAAAGGAAAAGTGTTTTTGAAGTAGAAAGGATATTTTCCTCAAGAATGGAGTTCAAGTGTTTTATCAAAATTATTTTCCATATAAGATAATATAGGGTTCTGTTTCTATCCCTATAATTACATTGATTTGATTATGTTGTGATGGAATTATTTTTATTAATTCCTTTATCTTATATGAATTTTTTTATGATGTCATGTTGTTTAAGAATCCCATTTTTACTACATGGGTTATGCAATGATGTGTGATTTATGATTTTGTGGAACACATAAGAATGGTATCATTATGAGATGGGTGGGACCTATATCTCCCTCCAATGCATTGGGTAATGATTTTATATCTCATGAGATAGACATGGTTGGAACGGTAGGTTATACCGTTTCAGTGAAACAGGACTGAAATGAGGAGTGAACTCAGTTCAGAAAGGGACTTTTTCCACTAAGACAGTCTTGGCAATGAGTCATGACTAATAAGAATTGATTCTCTATGATTATGTGTATATGCCACAATGTTTCATGTTTTATGTTATGATTATTGGGTTTTCATTTCAATACTATGATTTATCCCATGTTATGAAATTATGATATCTTTTGCAGGTTAAGATTTCCAAAATATTTGTTCTTATGAATATGACTTGATTGATATTTATTTTGTTTACCCTTACTGATCATTTCATCTCACCCTTTTATGTTTTTTTTTTCCCAGGACAAAAAAAAGGATTTAGGATTTAAAAAAAAGAAGATATTTGTGGGAGTTGTTGAAGATCTTTCACCACGATTTGAAGATTATATTCCGAGTTTCCAAAGACACTAAACTATTACGGTCCTTATGTGTATGTTTTTGGTTATGTACTAAGTATTACGAAAAAGTAATGTAATGTCCATGTATGTCAAGATTCGGGTCTCTACAGTTGGTATCAAAGGAATGGTTTAGTCATCCTTTGGAAACTAGGATGTGAAAACATTAGTAAGATCCCTAGAGATATTTCTAAGGTATGTCTAGGGATGTCCCTAAGGATAAGTTTACGTATAGGATATAGGCTTAGAATTATGGTAACGATATTAGATTAAACCAAAGATGTTAGATATTGATGTTACTCCCCCTTTATTATGATTTTTTCCTCTCACACTATTCTTTTTGGGTTTTAGAAAATGGCTGGAAACAAGATGATTCACGATAATGGAGGATATGATGGACAATGGAATGGTATTATTCATGTGAAACCAAATGAAATGGGATTTGGAGGTCCAAACATCATTATTATGCCGAATCAGCAATCTCATAATATGATCAATAAAGTAAAATTTGGTAAGTTTCCAAACTCGGCTAATAAGAGAATGATGGAGATTCATGATGATCATAGAGGAAAGAAAGTTCAATTTCTCCTATGTAAATCTTGTGGGAAGAGGCATCAAGGAGAATGTTTCAAAGGAACTGGAAGATGCTTTGGGTGTGGAAAGAAGGACACAAAGCCAGTAAGTGCAAAGGAAAAGGTTCAGTTAACACCGGGGATGAGGATAATGGTATTGCTACGACATCAACAATGGTTAAATGTTTTAAATGTGGAATATACAGGCATTATGCAAACCAATGCCCTAAGGGAAAATCTCATGAAGAGAATCATTATGGTCGTATGGGTAGTATTTATGTTGATGATGATGAAGAGACTACAAATGATATTTGAGATGAAATAATTTTTGAAGCTCAGTCAATGGTTTAAGAATGTAGTGGAATGATTACATGTTTATCATGTGTAATGTTGTATAAGTAATCTCATGGTACTATGGAATAAAGAGACATCTAAGGAATTTTACATTGTTTTCTTTCCTTGAGTTTTGAAAGTGTATGATTAATGGTACCAGTATCCATGAAAGGTTATTCAGATATTTTTGGAATGTAGATGATATGCGCATAATGAAGGGATAAGGAGAAAATTAAATGTTTGATAGTATTCATGAGCTCGTGACTGATATAAAAAGAAGGTTATATCATGGTTTGAGTATATAGAATTTTCGGATGTTGGTATGTGGAAAGAGTTAACTTTTAACTGCATTCATGTTTTCACTAAGGTTCAATGGATATTCATTCTTCAAGAGAATACATGATTAAGGTATTCACATATTTGTAATTTGACCAACAAGATATATCTTATGATATATGGGGGATAAATGATGGCATTCACGTGATCATATTCTTTATACTATGAGCTTGGACCGAAGTATTTTAGATAATCCTAAAGATTGGAATGGGTTATGTTGTACATAAGTTAGTATTGTTTAAGGATAAAACTTTTTTGATATTTTTGATGGGATGTTATAGTAATATAGCGTTAGAAAAAGGACAACATGCAGGACGGGTGACAGCCCATCGCGTCGGACAAGGCCGTGGCAATCGAACCCACAACCGAAGTGTGACTGGCCTTTATTGCCTACCACTGGCCTACAAGAAGTCCCTGTTTTGTAGAAACTAGTTTTATTATATTAAGCAGTATGATATATGAAGTATAAGTCCATTTTAGGAACCATATATGATTAATCTCACTATAGATGGACTTATGTAATTTTTGATAACTTTTCCAACCTTTTGTTTGAGACAGATGGAATGACCCATCATTCTATCACATGATCTCCTAACACATTGCGAATGACAAATTCAACTTCATGTATTTAAGAGATGATGTGGAAATTGTCCAAAGAACGACAAACAGTGAGACTATACCAAAATCACGAAAGTATTTATTCTAATTCCAATTTCATCAACTTTAGGGAAATGAACTTGAAAACCAAAAATGTTGTCCTAGTGATCTTATATCTGATGAATCAGACGGTACCATAGATCGTCACAAATTTATGGCTTTGTGATTTCTAGCTTTTCCATAGCCATGTTCTCTACCACTCTCCATCAGAACATGATAGTTAGATTTCTCTTCCATATCCATATTTTCACCTATGTGGAAACCCAGTGATTAGTTTATTTGGGTAACCGTTACATTTCATACATTTGTTTTTAAATATTGGTTTTAGTATTTCTTTTTACGATGTGGGTTTCTATTAACGAAACTTTCGAATAGTAAACCATTTATAACCCTGACGATTTTCGAGGGCGAAATTCATTTTAAGGGGGGTAGAATGTAACACCCCAAGATTTTATGAAAAATATTCTTTTTAATTTCATTAATGTCTTGTGTTTTATGCTACACCAAAAGAAGATTGCACAACACGCATCCATTACTTGCCTTGCATTACACGCAATCGCGACCTTTCTTGATAGCGTGTGTAGTACGCAATACCGAGTTTCACTAAACAACGATATGCTATTAAAATATTATTAAAACTAGCCGTTATGAATAGTAATAACCACTTTTCGAAATTTTGTTAATTTTATTTTTCAAAATGGACATCATTTTTGGATTCTGAATATCGAAATTAGCTTAGGGTAAAATTTTGGTACTTTTTGGATAACTTTCATTTTCTGATGAATAGTGAAAATTACTAAATTTTAATTAAAAACAACCTTTTTAATAAAAATAATTAATAGTGATGAATTATTTATTTGAGTGGTTTTAAAGTATATTTAGAATATATTTTTACAATTAAATACAATGTCGGTCATTGGATGTAATTTCACATTTAAACCAGACATAAACAGCTATCAATCTTTTGATAGTTATTATCTCTTAAGAACACGCTATTTGTTTTAACGACGGAAATTAATATTTAAATTAATTAATGCAACTGATATGTTTTGAATTTGGTAAAATAGACATCATTTTTTAATTCATAATATCAAATATAGCTTAGGCCTAATTTTTGGTATTTTTTTGTAAACTTTCAATTTTTGATGAATAGTGAAACCACTAAGTGGTTGTTAAAAAAACAGAATTTTTCATAAAACATAATTTTACCGCTTCTGTGAGTGGAATTTCAAAAATCCGAGAGACACTGTTGATGTCAGTAAGTAAAATTTGGTTCAATGAGATGAAAATATTTTTTGGTGAATAGTATCTTTTTACTTTTTTTACCACGGTTAAAAGTAAATAGGGTAATTAAGGGAAAAATTGATTTTATTATTACCCTAAAACATGTCATAATTCTATTGGACAAGTTTAATTCGACCAAAAACAATCTTAGGAATAAAATATGACCATTTAGGCCCACTTGGATTAGATTAAGACATTTATTATTATTTAATTCAAAGAAGAGTTAAAAGAGTTAAAATCAAAGTTTATTTACTAAAACATTTTTAATATAGGGTTATACATAAGATAAATACAATTGTAAATATTAATTAAAAAGCTAATAATATTTCCTCCATAATGATATTTTATTTATAATTTTTAAACATTAAATATTTTAATTTGTTTATGACACAATGATGATGCAGTAATTACCATAAAAGTGAACAATTAGAATAATTGATATTATAAATACCCAAATAAGTGTAATTTGAGACTTTTGATAAATTCCAGTAATTTTATAGGTTAATATGACATGTTAATATTGACTTAATTAACTTTTTTCTATCTAATAATTCTTTTATGATTTTCACAAAAATCAATTACTAAATAGTGTCAAAATTGACATAAAATAGTTTTTTAAACAAATATTATATTATTAATTGTTATTTTATTTCTAAAAATCTAAGGTTCGGAAAAACGACTTATATAAGGTTATATATATTAATAATAAACAACTTGGGCTTCGTCTGGATTGTTATAGTATGTTTATTAACCTTATAGTGTAAGAACACAAGAAGACACGGTAAAAGTAAAATTATTTAACTTAATGTAAAATCTAAATGATAAGGTTTAAATAGGAACATAAACTTGTCTAAATTATATTGTATGAGAGTATTTAGACCCCTACCCACATTATCTTCATGATATATCAATTTATAGCTATTTAAATCCGAACTTGACTTTATAATAAAATAATATTTTTAGTTATTCCAAAGGTGCCCCTCTCCTCCCTTATAAAAGGGCACCTCCTCCCCCTCTTCTTCACACCACTTTGAGCCTTAAAGCTCGTCCAACCCCTGCCAAATTCTCTTCTCCACTTCCCTAGAAACATCCTAGAGGTCCTGGGCTTCTTCAAAGACCAATTTATTACCCTAAGAGGAGGACTCAAAGAGGCACTTCAATGAAGTGGTAATGTCCATTACCGATTCTTTTATCTTTATTTCTTCTTCCACTTCTTCTTCTTAGGTTGTTTAATTATGAAGTAATAACATCAGTATCACTCATATACTGATATGTTATTATATGTATGAAACAACCCTATTTCACTCTCTATCCATCCTATGGAAAACGAAATCACCGCGCGTGCGTACGTACGGAATACCGTCTCCACGTCGTGGTGAAATCTATTTTCCACCACCACCTTACTTGGATGGGTATAATGGTGTAAATAATAACTATATATGATTTTTTTAAAGTGATATTGATTATGAAATAGTATACATACACTCCAATACAGTACCACGATCATGAGAACGATATCATCGCTCGTGCATACGTACGGACTACCGTCTCCACAACGCGATGAGATTCATTCTCCACTTTAACCATTCATGAATGACTATAAAGTACATGTAATAAGTAATCATGAAATATATGAAATAATAATGATACTGGATTTATGTGTATATATATGTATTTCATCTACTTAATTCCATTAAACTCAATAAGAAAACGAAAATAGCATTCACGCGTACGTACGGCCTACCGTCTCCATGAACGGTGTATTTATTTCCATTTACTGATTTATTATATATATGTATATTCTAAATATATATTATATATGAATCATATTTTATATTCTAGAATTAAGTAATCATGATCTATGTAATCATATTTATAATTAAAAGTCAATACACGGACGACAAATGAAACAATTTTACCCAAAACGCTCTTTAACATGGAATTTACAAAAGAACGGGTAATATAAAGTAATAAGTGAACCATATATGATATCATAACAATGATTATGATTCTGGAATAAGTCAATGACATTATTTAAATCATTATACAGGAGGTTCGGACACATACGAAGCAAATCGGACCTAAGGTAAGGGAAAATATCACAATCTCATTTTTATCCGAGATTGTTTATACTTTTGTATTTACTAGGGTGTATTTTATCATCCACATCCATGTTTCCTCAATATGAAATATTTATATCCTTATACAATAGTTTATATCAAATTTTACCCTTCGGTGAGTTTTTAGTAAATGATAGGAAAGGAATCTTTGGTCGTTTTTCGTACGAGGTACTTTTTGACTTTTCCGAGAAAAGTACGAAGAATGTTTTTTTAACTTATAAGGCATGAATGGATTATTAAAACATTATTTCCAAGAAGATTCCTTTATAAGTTTTCAATTTTATTTTTAATCAACTACTTTTAGTTTATAATTGTATGACATGTTAAGAAAGGAAAAGTGTTTTTGAAGTAGAAAGGATATTTTCCTCAAGAATGGAGTTCAAGTGTTTTATCAAAATTATTATCAATCTAAGATAATATAGGGTTCTGTTTCTATCCCTATCATTACATTGATTTGATTATGTTGTGATAGAATTATTTTTATGAATTCCTTTATCTTATATTAATTGTTTTATGATGTCATGTTGTTTAAGAATCCCATTTTTACTACATGGGTTATGCAATGATATATGATTTATGATTTTGTGGAACACATAAGAATGGTATCATTATGAGATGGGTGGGACCTATATCTACCTCCAATGAATTGGGTATAGATTTTATATCTCATGAGATAGACATGGCTGGAACGGTAGGTTATACCGGTTCAGTGAAACAGGACTGAAACGAGGAGTGAACTCGGTTCAAAAAGGGACTTTGTCCACTAAGATAGTCTTGGCAATGAGTCTTGACTAATAATAAATGATTCTCTATGATTATGTGTATATGCCACAATGTTTCATGTTTTAGGTTATTATTATTGGGTTTTCATTTCACTACTATGATTTATCCCTTGTTATGAAATTATGATCTCTTTTGCAGGTTAAGATTTCCAAAAGATATGTTCTTATGAATATAACTTGATTGATATTTCTTTTGTTTACCCTTACTGAGCATTTGAGCTCACCCTTATATGTTTTCTTTTCCCCAGGACATAAATAAAGGATTTAGTTTTTAGAAAAAAAAGATCTTTATGGTATATGTTGAATATCTTTCACCACGATTAGAAGATTATATTCCGAGTTTCCAAAGACACTTAACTGTTACGGTCCTTGTGTGTGTGTTTTTGGTTATGTACTAAGTATTCCTCAAAAGTAATGTAATGTCCATGTACATCAAGCTTCGGGTCTCTACAAAATCAAACATCACAAAAAATGGGCTTCTAGCCCATTAACAAGGCATCTGGCCTTCAAACAACAAACACCAAAAATCACATCAAATGACATTTTATCCCTAATTCAAAACAAGAGGGTAACTCTGAACCCTTCATGGAACTCAATTATATTATTTTATCTATATTTAATTAAAAATTTCAATTCACTGATTCCAACATCGTGGATCAATTCAGTCGGCTATCACCGAAGATTAAAGATGCTTACTATGCCCAATTTGATCAACATCAAATTAGAACAACTACAACAATGAAAAAAACCAGATTCATTTTATTGCCTCTTTATCTATATCCAATTAATTATCAATTAATTCTCGATATACATTATTTATAAATTTCCATCAAGAACAACATGCTAACAAGAAAGGCATATATATCACACTTATCTAGAAAATCCAGAGGCAAACCGTTATCACTGTACAATGCAACAACTTACGACCAAAACAAATCTTTTAATCTGGTTCAAGAAATTAATTAGTTCAATTTCATTATTATCCAAAGGGATAAATCATTCAAACTCTATTTTTTCATGTAAAAAATTAGAGAATCCTTGAATCTCCTACATCAAAGGTTTTCGACGAAAACCACAACAGTCGACAAACGCCCAAGAAACTGGTTCTCTTCTCCACGAATCCTCCATAGATCTTCCCTCCTATCACAACCAAGACCAAAGATCATCACAAATTTCATCCACACACTTGTATCTAAACATAACAGGCATAGATCTATGATCCCGAGAGAAAAGGAGGAGTAGATCTAGGTATATCTAAGAAACCAAACAAAAGGGTCACTTACCTCGAAAAACAGGCTTTGATTCGCAAAGAGAAGCTTTTGGATCACCTCTGAATCTTTTGGTAGAGGTTCTACCCCCTCCAAGGAAGAGTAATCCCGAGTTATGTTTGATTAGGGTCTTAAACAAGGTTATTAAATGAAAAACATGTTAGATCCACAATTTTATAATCTAACTTTAAGTGAAGGTACAGTTAGTCCACACGGTGTAACATTCTGTGTGTGAACTGTGCGTTAGCCTCTGCCTTGACAACCCCTCCTCGCATAGTTAGTCTGCCCAGTGAGGCAAACCGTGAACTAACCATGCGTTATCCACTTCCCTCAAGACCTTCCTCGAACGGTTTGGCCGCATGGTTTAGGAAAACCATATTCCAACCGTGAAAAATCTATTACACATTAACTTTCCCCAAAAGTCCACCCAAACGCACACCCACGTCACCTTGAATTACTGAAACACCTCTAGCACCACATTTTCACAATGTAATGGACCGGAGAGGTCTGGGACATTACATAAGATACCTCCCAAAACATTCTCTTCCTTTAGAATCCAAAACCCACCTATAGAGAATAACAAAACATGCTCTGAACAACCACCCACTGAGATACCTCTCAAAAGAGATCAAGCCACCAAAGAAATAAAAGGAGTCATCTCATAAACATGAAATTTCCACAGCCACATTATTTCCAATGATACATGAATAGAGTTAAACATGAAAAAACTCTAGGGACTGAGCACACATCTATGACTCACATTCCCAAGTACTCTTCTTCATGCCAAAGTGTCGCTACAAGACACGAACTAAGGGGATGGAATGTCCACACAACACTTTCTCCTTTCGATATTGGATCTCCACAGGTCACTCCTCAAAGGTGGCATCATCATCAACATTGATACCTCCCCAATTGATGATGTGAGAGTCATCATGATGATAATGGTGTAGCTACGATACATGGAAAACATCATGTATCTCAATCATATGTGGAGTAAGTGCTACTCGATACGCCACAGCTCCAACAAGAGCTAACACCTCAAAAGGCCCAAAAACCTGGGGAGAAAACTTACTACCACAACAAAACCTACGCTACCCATGACTAGGAGTCACCTTCAGAAACATAAGATCCCAAACATCAAACTCTAAGGGTCTCCGTCATTGATTGACATATGGTGTCTGACGATCTTGTGCTGTCTTCATCCTCTCACGAATCACTTGAACCATCTATGTTATATTTTAACTAGTTCCGGAATGAGAATTGCTGACTCTCCAACCCTAGTCCAGAACAACGGATAACAGCATGGACGGCCATACAAGGCTTCAAACAGCGCCATACCGATGGTGGAATGAAAATTGTTATTGTAAGAGAATTCCACCAAGGGTATGTGCCTCATCCATGAACCTCCAAAATCAAGAACACAAGAGCGCAACATGTCTTCAAGAGTCTGGATGGTTTTCTCTGTCTGACCATCCATTTGAGGATGAAAAGTAGTGCTAAGGAATAGTTGAGAACCGAAAGCATTTTGGAGAACCCTCCACACCCTAGAGGTAAAACGAGGTTCTAGATCAGAAATGATCATCCTTGGGAATCCATGAAGTCTCACCACCTCCTCCAGATACTGCCTCGACAAAACATCCAATGATATTGACTCCTTGATTTCTATGAAGTGGGCCGATTTTGTTAAATGATCCATAACCACCCATATAGCATAATTTCCTCCCAGAGCTCGAGGTAAACCTGTAACAATGTACATTGAGATATCCTCCCACTTCCACTGAGGATGCTCTAATGGCTGGAGAAGACCACCAGAAACACGATGGTCGGCCTTCACCTTCTGGAAGACTAAACATCGAGACATAAACTCCGCAACCATGCGCAACAGCCCAGGCCAAAAAAAACTGACTCCTCAATGATTGGTACATCATTGTCACGCCAGGATGTTTTTCTAGAGGCGAACAATGGAACTCTCTGAGAACTGCCTCGTGCAACGTCAAGGGAACAAAAATCCTTCCTTGATACAACACTCTATGTTGTTCATCCGTATACCAACAATTAGGGGCCTCACCACAAACAACTCGGTCTGCCCAGAACTCCACCTCATGATACACCAATTGGGACTCTTCCACCCTCTGCATCAGGGATGATTGTACCGTAATCTAGAAAAGACAACTTCTACCACCAACATTTCCCATGTCAAGACGCAAAGCTAAAAGCTCCTCCATTGCTCTCCTAGAATCACCAGATTAATGAACAGCATCACTACGTGACTTTTGTCTCAGCGCATCAGCTACAACATTCCCCTTTATAGGTGTATATGATATATTGAAGTCGTATTACTACATGAACTCCATCCATCGACGTTGTCACAAGTTTTAGTCACGCTGGAAGAAAACATACTTCAAACTCTTATGATCAGGGAAAACCATGAAGCGATCACCAATGTGGTAATGTCTCCAAAAATTCATATAAAACACCATGGTTTCCAACTCAATATCATTGGTGGAATAGTTTCATTCATGGAGACGCAACTGGAGAGACCCATAAGAAACAACTGACCTCTGCTGTATGAGAACACAACCTAGCCCCAGATGTGATGCATCACAGAAAACATCAAACTGGACTCCCTCAGCTGGAAGACAAAGGACTGGAAAACTTACTAACATCTCTTTTAGATACTCAAAGGTTGCATGGCACTGATCAGTCCATATGAAATCCTGATCTTTCCAGGTTAAAGCTGTCAGAGGAGTCGCAACCTAGGAGAAATTGGATACGAACCACCTGTAGTATCAAGTGAGCCTAAGGAAACTTCGTACCTCTGAAACTGTCTTGGGGGATTCACAAGACACTACTAATTCTATCTTCGAAGGATCCATAGCTAGTCACTATTGGGACACAACATTCCACATGAATCAAACTTCTTGAGCCCAAAACTCACACATCGACAACATCCTGAACAGCTGATGTCAACGAAGAACTCTGAAAATGGATCATAGATGGTCTTCATGCTCCTCTTCTGATGTGGAGTACACAAGGATTTCATCGATGAAAACCATGACAAATTTGTCCAGGAACTCACAGGAAACAACATTCATAAAACCCATGAACACAACTGAAGCATTCTTCACAACAAACGACATTTCAACGAACCCATAATGCCCATGACAACGATGGAAAGTAGTCTTCAGGATATCCTCATTATTCACACGCATCTGATGATATCCTGACCGCAAGTCGATCATTGAGATCCAACTTGCACCCTTCAGTTGATTAAATAAATCATCATTCCACTGGAGAGGATAAAAATTCTTTATTTTCACTTTGTTTAAGTGACGATAATCAACACACAACCGCAAAATGATGTCGGCCTTCTTCACGAACACAACTGGTGCACCCCATGGTGACACACTTGGTCGAACAAAACTGCACTACAACAGACCATCAAGATGTATAGGTAGCTCTTGTAACTCAGAAGTGTCCATCCTATATAGAGACATAGAGATAGGAGACGATCCTGCTTGTAGCTCTATCCCAAACATGATCTCTCATCGAGGGGGTAAGGCTACAACCTCTTCTAAATAAACATCAGGGTACTTCTCTAAGACCCGAGGAAATTACAACTCTCGATCCTCTGATGAACTCAGCATCATCTCAACCGCCATGGATGACATGTATGGACCGTGCCTATGACCCATTCGAGGATCTCTCTCACCAAAAAACACCACCTCTTCTCCATCTACACCGATGAAGATGACCTTCTCCCTGAAGAAATCCATGATATCCTGCACTGAATACAACCAATCCATGCCGAGGATGACATCATATGGTTGTATCCATAAACATAGGAAATCTCCCCAAGAGCGGTGTTACCCCAACACTAGGTCATACTCTCTACTTACTTCAATCAATCTAGATCGTCCTCCAACTAGCGTAGTAAACGCCAAGGGCACTGGAAGCCTCTCTACCTCAAGTCCCAAGGATTGGGCAAGGGTAGGTGATATGAAGGAGTGCATCACTCCTAAATCAAACAAGGCATACACCAAGGTAGAAAACAAGAAAAGGGTACCTCAAATGACATCTGGCTCGTCTGGTGTTGGCAACGCTAGAGCATGATTCTATCCACGACCTCCTCCATGACCTCTCTGGACCCAATGACGACCACCACCATAGTTGTTCGCTCCTCTCTCAGGATGAAGAGTGTCATGGGGTTGTCTTCTGCCTGCCCCATCTACCCTCTACTGATCGATAGTTGGTGCAACTGGCTGCTGCTGCCTCGGCTGGAACGGCCTCAACGGAGGAACCTAGAGCAGAGCTCCCGGTGAACGATGACTGCTCTGAATGGTCTGGCACTCCCGCTACTAATGACCATGACCACCACAAGAAAAACAATTTCCTGATCCCTTTCAATAGGCCTAAGAGTTGATGCCTCTGGAGAAACGAGATGAGTAGGGCTGGGACCTAACCCCAGGTTAATGGAAACTCTTCTGCCCTGAAAACCGGGAACCCCGGACCACAGCTCTGCTCCACGAGGAATCCTGATGATTCCCCTCTCATGAAGATCCGGTCCTGGCCAATGTCCTCTAAACAACCTATTCCCTCGCCAGCACGCCAATATATGTCTTTAGCATTAATTGGGTGACCTGGCGCTGGATCTCTGGTCACAAAGCCTCCTCAAAATGCCTCTCCCTAGCCTCCTCATCTGGTAATAGGTCTGAAGAATATCATAGAATGTTCCTAAAATGGATTCCAAACTCTTGAACTCTAGAGCTCCCCTGCCGAATGGTAAGAAGCTCCTGACGACTGGATGCATTCGTGGTCGAAGAAAGGAACTAAACTCTAAAATTGTCTCGGAACTCTTCGAATGAGATTTCTGACTCCTCACGATCCCCGAGGAACACAAGCCACCACTGCCTTGCTGCTAAATACTGCGTCATCACAACCATGGACACCCAATGCTCTATCCGAGCAGGCATTGAACTGAAGCCTATCTCGACCTCCTCTAACCAGTCTTCCATGACTGCATCTAAAATGGATCCCTCATACTTCTACAGACCCTGGCGTTGAAACTCTCAGAGTGTCTTCCTCCAAGTGTCTTTATCGTCGACCTCCACCCTGCAGCGATCTGTTGGGACAGCCTGCTGGACAACTTCTACGCAAACCTGATGAGGAAGTTGGCCTGAATCCATACCAGTAATATAACAAACCTTTAGAGCTACTAAGCCTGGAATATTGAAGACTCAAAATTAATTAATTTTTGGTTTTCTTTCGTTCATTTTAGGTTAACCAATCCCAAGGTCTACACATTCAAACACAAGCACAAACAAGAATGATGAATGATACTTTCCTAGGTCTCTAACCTGGAACCAGTATAACCTTGTTTTGTAGCCATTGTAAACTTAATAGTTCATGCAAGAGATCATAGGGGATTTAAACGCCTTGGCCTCTGTCGGTCTCCAGTGTTTACCCCAATTGCTAAACATGAATGACATTGTTTCCCTACCATCCCATGCATCCTCACATGTGCCTATCTCCAAACTCCATCATATCCCTCATCCAGACCTGTAATACCACTCTATCATGACCCCCTCCCCACAAAGTGTACCCCTTCTGGGCTGGCAATGTGAGAAGGGAGATAATGACACCCCGAGATCCGCCACCAGTAGGTCCCGAGTTGGAGACTAGCAACGAGGGTATAGTAAACACACAAATGGGAGGCATTACCCTCTAAGAGAACACATGTGGAAGAGAGAGATAAGATAGACACCAAACAACACTAACTCAGAACTAAAATATAAAAGAAACCCATGTTCATATATGTAACGACATACTAAAAGTACAACAACAGAAAGGGGAAACAACAAGTACCCAAAAGAAAGGAAAAGACAAGAATAACTACAAGCCCGAATAGCTGCAGCAACCACAAGCTAGTAGTAACCAGCCTGATCTCCAACCTTCTCCAAGTGTCATGAAAACTGTTTATATATATGTAGGGTGAGTATAACAGTATACTCAGTAGGATCCTCTACAAATCCTCTCATGAAAAAGTAAAGAAAGAATAATAAAGCACAGTTATCAATAGTGAAACTAACTCATCACCTAACATGTAAACTATGTTCCCAAACTCACCATGGCTACTCTCACCAAGTAACACATACAAGAATATATCATATAGAAATGGATATCATGGGTAACCCGCTAATACTTCCCCATGGTTTTCCACTTTTCCCCAACACCATACGTCCTGTGTATATCCCTCCAAAGGATTTCTCGTTTAATTTGGGCTAAGCTCCACAATATGCACCTCGTGCACCACAAAGGCTTGCCCGTAGACACCTAGGCTAAGCTCCACACCATCATCACAACCAAAAGTGACCAGGTAGGTTCAGGGATCCACCACAGCCTTCATATCATGTATCATACGTCGGGTGTTGTACCTCAAGCCATTACAACCCATACACCATGTAAAGATCCTCAAACCATCACAGCCCATACACGTTACACCTATAGTAGTCCATAGGATACTACATCCAGAATATATGTGTGGAAATAAACAGAAGCCATTATAGACCACAACACACATATATGGGGAAAAATAATTGTTGTGCCAATGAAACTATTATCTTCCAAAAGAAGAGAGTGGGGATAAAGGGGGTAGTCACCATTCATCCTCCCACCAAAATGTTGGGGAAAACACCCCCTAGGGCTCAGAGTCCCCGGGGTGTCTGTTTCCCATACTGACTTGGTGGAGTAGCATATAGAATCAAAAAAAGTATAGAATATATATAACTCACAACCACAATATGGGAATAACCTAGTGTTATCCTCAACTGCAGCTAACGTCTCTCGAACTCTGGGATGATATTTCTAAGACTATGCATCCTATAAGCACACAGCCATTTAAAGAACATCATTAGGTAACTTCATTACCATTTTCATCTATTCCACTTTATGTAAATTAATTCTTTTCACATTAATTAACCATGAACAAAACAACATTTAAACTTTCTTGGCATCACATTAAAAAATAATTTTCCCTTCAAAAGATGTCAATCTCCTCATCAAGTTCTAACAAACTCCAACCCCTTGGGATAACATCATTTATTCAAACATTCATTACAAAATTACTTTCCCATATTACCAGGCATTATAAAAAAAGAAACCTATGCTACTAAACACAAGGGGGATCAACAAGGTGAGTAGAAGTACTACCCGTCGAGTCTTTAACACCTATATCAAGAGCGTAGACACATTCTCCCTTGAGAGTCTAAACATGGAATGCACATGGAATACCCCGTGTCTCTTCTCCTCCTTCAGAAGAAGGGTAAGAAAGACTAGATTCCTTGAGAAGTGGGGAAAAGTAAAGAAGATAAACAACCAAGGATCAACAACATCAAACAATCACAACCATCCCATTACATCATCCTCGGTGTCCTCCCTGACACCCACATGCATAAACTGATGCATCTCGCCACTCTAGGCATCATCCGCTGCCATAACCACAAGGCCTCCCTACCTCCACATATCACAAGACCTCACCAGGGTCACATCACAACACAAGATATCACAGCACCCCTCCAGGGTCACAACACAACATAAGATATCACAACACCCGTCCAGGGTCATAGCACAGCACAAGCAACATGAAAACAAACATCACAACAAATGGGCTCTTAACCCTTTAACAAGGCATCCTGCCTTCAAACAACACACACCAACAATCACATCAAATAGAATTTTAGCCCAAATTACCAACAAGAGGGTATCTCTGAACCCTTTATAGAACTCAATTATTTTATTTAATCCCTCTTGAATTAACAATTTCAATTCGTTGGTTCCAACATCATGAACCAATTCAGCAATCTATCACTGAAGATTAAACATGCTTACCATGCCAAATTTATCAACTTCAAATTCGAACAACTACAATAGTGGCAACAACCGGATTAATTTTCATGCCACTTTATCTTTATCCAATTAATTATCAATTAATTTCGGCTTTAAGTTCTTTATCGATTTCCATCAAGAACAACATGCTAAAAAGCAAGGCATATATATCACACTTATCTACCAAATCAAGAGGCAAACTGTTATCACGGTACAAAGCAACAACATAAGACCAAACCAATTCTTATAATCCGATTTATGTAATTAATTAGGAAAATTCCATTGTGATCCAAGGGGTTAAAATATGCTAACTCTACGATTGCACATAAACAATTAGAGAAGCCACGAATATGCTACCTCAATGGTTTTAGAGGCAAACCACAATGGTTGACGAACGCACAAGAAACCATGTCGATTCTCCACGAATCCTCCTAAGATATCCTCTCCTAACACAACCAATACCAAAGCTCATCACAAACGTCATCCACACACTTATATCTACCCATAACAGGTGTAGATCTAAGATCTCAAGAGAAAAAGAGGAGTAGATCTAGGTAGATCCAAGAAACCAAACAAAAGGATCCCTTACCTCGAGAAACCGGCTTCGATTCTCAAAGAGAATCCTCTAGATCGCCTCCAAAATTCTTGAGAGAGGTTCTCCCACCTTCAAGGATGGGTAATCTTGAGTTATGGCCGATTATGGGATTAAAAGAGGTGATTAAAGGTAAAAAGATTTATATCCACAATTTACGGATCTAACGTCAAGTGCATGCATGGTTAGTCCGCACAGTTTAACAAACTGTGCGTGAACCATGCATTAGTTTCTGCCTCGACAACCCCTCCTCGCATGGTTAGTCCACATGGTTTGGAAAACCGTGCTCTAACTGTACACTAACCACTGCCCTCAAGACCATCCTGGAATAGTTTGGCCTCACGGTTTAGGCATATGGTGCGCGAACAGTGCAAAAGCTATTACCCTTTAACATTCCTCAAAAGTACACCCAAACGCACCCCCAAGTCACCATGTCTTCTCAGAACACCTCCAACACCATATTTTCACAAAGGATTGGACCGGAGAGGTCCAAGCCATTATAAATATAATGCTTTCCCAGAAGCATATCCCTCCATGAAATGTTATTTCTATGATTTTCATCACTAAATAACATGGTGGATATATATATATATATATTTATTTAATTTAATAAAATATTATTTATTTTATTATTATAATAATTTAATAATATTATAATACAAACCTTCAATTCCATAATTATAATTGGAAAATAAAAATGACACTCATCCATATGCATGGTCTACTATCTCTATGATTGTGACATTTAATTTTACATAAAAATATTTCATGAATTGTTTTAAAATTGCATGGTATATATAAATTTGTTAATCATTTCATTATTATTATTCTATATATTTTTATATATTCATCACATTGACCATAGTAAACTTTATAAACTCTTTTTTTTGAAAAATAATCCAAATATCATCGATAAACATAACCAAATATTAAATAATTGGGCAAATTTATATAACATGGTAATAAGGGAAGAAAATGTATAATACAATTGAAATATATTAATAAGTAGTAAATAATTTAAATATTTTTATTATTAGATAATTTAATGGCTGAATGTGATGAATCAAACTAGGCATAAGAGACATTGTCTTAATATTCATTATGTGATGTATATTTTGATGTTATGCACATATATTAATTTAGATGTTGTGTATAGAGACCATTTCTGAATTTTTATATCATGATTTTATGTACTTAATGATATATAGTTAATTTTCTCATTATTTCATGGGTAATATGATTAAAATGTTTCTAAAATATACTCTTAATAATAAAAAATCTTTATTTAATGTTCTCCTTCAAACTTAGATTATCATCCTTAACAATGCTTTCAAAATAATTTTATTAATTTAATTATATTGAAATGAGAGTTTCAAAAATGGATTTTTTTTCTTTATTTATGTTTTTTTCAGAAAAATTATTTTTTTCAAAATATATTACATTATTTTAAACATAAATAATGAAATCTTTTATTTTTACGTGAATGATGAAATTGAACTTCCCCACAACTATAACTATTATTTGATGATTAAATTCCTACAAAATAAATCACATTATATTTAACTTTAATATATCCTATTCTCATGTTTTGTGAATTTTTTTATTGAGACTTTTTCAAATAAATAGATATTATGGTATTCACATTGGTGATTTAAAAGAAAATTGTTTTTTGATGTAACAACCGGAATCCGGAGCCCCTCCTCTGGTGCCCCGTACCTGGTTCGCCACTTGACCTCAAGCGCGTTTCACCAAATGCCATAGGTTTCAGACTAGTAGCGAGGGCCTTAGTGAGTGGGTGGGAAAACTATGCCCTCATTCAGTAAGGTGTACAGCGGAAGAACATCAAGTCACAATAGCGGAAACAATAACAGCATACAACAACTGAACTAAATAGCAGAAGTAATGTATAAAATAATAATGATGCAACATGGGACATATGTCTATGGAAAGTAGTAAACAAACCAATGTGCCGAAATATAACTAAAAACAAGTACTAAAGCAACAAGAAAAGAAAAACAGAAGAGCAGCTCCTCAGTATCGCAATCCTTGGCTCGGTCCCATGCTCTCCAGCTACAGCAAGGCAAGTACCTGAGGTAGAAGGGCACATTCCCTTATCTATACCTGCAACAACATTATCTTCTTGGTCTCAAAATCATGGCCAAAATAGGGTGTGAGACAATGTACCAGTAGGAAACCACACAATGATCTGTGCATAATAGTCAATGAAGACATGGAAAGTAAAGTATTGGAACCGTAAATAGGAAAAATACACAGCAGTCACAGTCCACAGTTCTTGCATATTATGTGCACAAGTAAAAAGTCAGCAACAAGAAGAAAACAGGTAACCCTTTGGGTATCCCTCACATCCTAACCCTTATGGTTCAACCTACAAGTACTAGAAACCCTCTAGGAGGAACACACAGCCTCACCCGACTGGTTCAGCTAAGAATAGAATCTCTGAGGAAGCACTCCCCGTCAATTCCCCGTATAGTCTCGTATCATGCTAGAGGCTCTCTGGGGAAGCACTCAACGTCTCATTCCCCCTGTGGCCCATATCGAGGAACTATAGACTCTCTGAGGAAGCAATCATCGTCAATTCCCCATGTGGTCTCGAATCGTATTAAAAGACACTCTGGAGAAGCCCTTACGTCTATTCTCCCTGTGGTCTACTACACTAGGTTCTCATAGTCCTGTGTGAAACTAACATGCTCAATGTGCGTGTATCGTCCATGTAAACCACAAGAACTACATGTCTATCAATCTAAGGCTCAACAGCATAACAAAGCAACAATACCATTATCTTTCAACAAGGTATGGGAATTGGTCAACATCAAACAAGAAAAACAAGCATGACAAGCATCTAGAGTAAAACAAAAACTACACTATTCACAAAGTTAAACCTATACAATAGAAATCAATCAAGCAGGCAATATATAATGGGAAAAAAAGGAAAACACACAATTCCAGTTCAAGGGAATTGGCGTAATTGCACAAAATACTCAAAGAAATTCTACGGAATGGCACAAACAAACTACCTCAATCCTATGAGATCAATATACATGAACCACAACGACAGATTATCTTTAGAACATCGTAGATCTGAGAAAATGTATAAAACACATAAACCACGAAAACATGAGAAAGAGGAGGAATTGGAAAACAAGGATCAAGTAAAAGGAAGAACTCGCCACTATGATTCCAACACAATAGACCGTGCTTGAATCGGAGAACGGACAGAGAGGCGGGGGCTCAAAGAAGATTCGATCATACGGGTCGCTCTTGGACGAATAACCTTGAGAAGGGGTGTGTTATGTCCATCAGGCGTGACCCCGGTGAATTTAGTAAAACAATACAAGAACACGGCGTGTACTTTTAGAGTACATGGCATGTACTAGGATTTTCCGCACTCCACCAAAATCGGCCTCCATGTCACCCCAACACACCGTGTGTGTGGCCCAGGGACAGCCAGGATAGGGCATCGAGCTGGAGAAGTGTACATGGCGTGTACTCAAAAATTACACGGCGTGTACTTTGAAATTTTCCAAAAACATCATTTTTATTAAAAACTCAAAAAAAAAGGAAGGCGTACCTGAATCAAATATCTGGTTTCATACAAACTTCCCCCCTTAATGAAATTCATCGGTGAATTGCCTTGTGATACATAGACGAAGAAACCCTGAACAGAACCTGCCACTGTGTTCGTACTATGTACTACCTCTCCTAGGTCTTGTCATGTACTCGCCTTTACTGCCATAGCACCCGTACAAGAGGGATATACTACCCTCGAAGAACATTCGTACTGTGATCGACAATCCAGATGGGATGATCCTCAAACGATGCATTCGCTTCGAGCTCAACCTCCTTGGGCTGGAAGACATCAGACGGGTCTCAAAAGTAATGTCGAAGCTGAGAGACATGGAAGATGTCGTGCATCGCCCGATACCTCTGGGGTAACTACAGCTGATAGGCGACCGAACCAACTCTCTCCAAAACCTCAAACGGCCCAACGTACCACTATGAAAGCTTACCCTACCTATGAATCCTCTTTTTTTCCCAACCTCAGTGCAACACGTAGGCAATCCTGATCCCCGACCTCAAACTCCAGAGGTCGTCTCCGCTGATCAACATAAGACTTATTCTGAGACTGTGTTGTAGCCATCCTTTTCCGAATCAAATCTATCTGCTCCAACATCTCCTGAACAAGACGAGTTACCAAAAAAGCTACCTCTTCTACCTGCAGGCAGCATAAGGGTGATCGGCATGGCCTACCGTACAACGAATCGTAGGTTCCATCTAAATGTTCTCCTGGAAACTGTTGTTGTAGGTGAACTCCACCAGTGGAATATGCTTCTCCCACTAACTACCAAAGTCCAGGATGCAAGCTTTGATCCTATCCTCTAGAACCTGGATTGTATGCTCGGAGTGACCATAAATCTGGGGATGGTATGCTGTACTCAAAAGTACCTGGGTACCCAAAGCCTTCTGAAGTCCCTTCCAGAAATGAGAAGTGAAACTCACATCCTTGTCTGAAACAATGGAGTGTGGAACTTTATGCAGACGTACAATCTCTTTGATGTAATGTCGTCCCAGATCATTGACATTGATGGTATCCTTGATCGGCATGAAGTGATCAACCTTCGTTAGCCTGTTGATGACAACCCATACATCATCATACCCCCTAGGTGACCTCGGAATCCTGGTCACGAATTCCATCGCAACATCGTTACACTTCTACTCTAGAATGGGTAATTACTGTAAAAGTCCTGCTGGCCATTGATGCTCTTCCTTAACCTGATGACAAGTAGAACATCTCATGACAAAACCAGCAACATCCTTTTGCATGTCTGGCCACCAGTACTGGCGATGAAGATCCTGATACATCTTGGGGACGCCAGGCTGAACTTCCCAAACTGAGGAATGAAAATCCAGCATCAGCTCCTCGCGTATGTCTGCTGGCACCCATATAGATCCCTGGAAATGCAAGATCTCATACTCGCCCACTGTCCATCCTGTAAGAGGGTCCTCTCATGACACACTCTCCCGCAGGACTAATCCTTCTGAGTCTGATAGCCCCCTCATCTGTACCCGATCAAGTAGTGTAAAGGTAGTAGCTACAGAATATAGGAATGTCTATCTCTGTCTTTCGTGCACCTCCATATTCATCTCAAAGAATAGAGCCATAAGCTTCCACTCACTACTGGCCTCCTGAACTGCCTGAATCTGAGTCCTCCTGATCAACACATGTTCCACTACGTTGCCCATTCCAAGAATATAGGCAAGCTTGCAATCAAAATATTGGAGATACTTGACCCACCTGCACTGTCTCAGATTCAGATCACGCTGAGTGAAGATATACGTGAGACTCTTGTGCTCGTTAAAGACCAAAAAGTGCTCTCCTAGAAGATATTTTCTCCAACAACATAAGGCATGAACAACAGCTACCAACTCCAGATCATGTGTAGGGTAGTTCCTCTCATGTATCCTCAACTGCCAAGACCTGTAACCAATGACTCCATCCCCTTGCATAAGCACATCACCTTGCCCGATACCTGAAGAATCACAATAGACAATGTATCTCTTTCCTGGCTTCGGAAAGAATATTATCGGTGTTGACGTCATCCTTCACTTCAGCTCCTGAGAGGCTGACTCACAAGAATCTAGCCATAAGAACTTCGCTCCCTTCTTGTCCAGTCCTGTCAAATGTATTGTTAGACGTGAGATGTCCTAAATGAAGTGGTTGTAATATCTAGCCAACCCTAGGAAATTCTGTACCTCTAAAACATTCTTTGACTGCTCCCAGGATACTACAACTCTCACATTCTCTAGGTCCACAGATACTCCTGCCTCTGAGATGACGTGACCCAAAAAGTGAATCTGATCCATCCAAAAGTGTCACTTTGAGATTTTAGCATAAAGTCGATGTTCTCTCAGTATACTCAAAACGATCTCAAGATGGGTAGCATGTTGTGTCAAGTGTTAGAGTACACAAAGATATCTTCCACGAAGACCACGATGAAGGAGTCCAAGTAAGGATGGAACACTTGGTTCATCAGTGCCATGCAAACTGCAGGCGCGTTCGTGAGACCGAACGGAATGACTGTATCCTCTTATAGACCATACCTTCTCTTGAAGGTGGTCAAAGGTATATCTGATGGTCTAATGTGCAACTGATGATAACCAGACCTCAACTCGATCTTCAAGAACACCTGGGCACCTCAAAGCTGATCAAAGAGGTCATCGATCCTCGACAAAGGATATTGGTTCTTGACCATCAACTGGTTCAGCTTCTGATAATCCACACAAAGCCAAAGGGTACCGTCTGGCTTCTTCGCAAATATGACAGGCGAACCCCAAGGTGAAGTACTGGGTTGGATGAAACCCTTTTCCTGTAACTCCCCCAACTGCTTCTTGA
The DNA here is from genome assembly GCA_963277665.1 of Viscum album. Taxonomy (NCBI): domain Eukaryota; kingdom Viridiplantae; phylum Streptophyta; class Magnoliopsida; order Santalales; family Viscaceae; genus Viscum; species Viscum album. The sequence continues at coordinate 556,437,568 of OY728146.1, forward strand.
GCTCCTACAACTCAGGTGTATCCATCTTATATAATGGAATGAACACTGTTACTGCTCCTGGAACAAGCCCAATAGAAAAGTCTACCTCAAGCTCTGGAGGAAAACCGGAAAAGTCCTCTGGAAAGACGTACCTGAAACGATCCACCACAGGAGGAAAGTCATACTTTGAAGTCCCCTGATCATCCAAATAAAGACTAGAAATATAGGATATAACCCTTCATAGACCATGATGCTCGAGTTCAGCTCGACTCGCCTGAACGTCCCATTTTCCTCTTTGAAGAAAAGATTCACCCTTTGGTGAAACGAAACTCACTCTGTGGCAATAACAGTCGATGACTGCTTGGAAGGGAACCAACCAGTCCATCCCGAGGATGACATCATAGACTATCATCTTTAGGACCTAGAGATCCCATAAGAAATGATACCCAACATCCTATAGAGGTCACTCTCTACATTGGAACACACTAGATTTCCTTTTCCCCAATGGTGTGTCTATTATCAAAGAGTCGGCAGAAAAAAGGCACAGAGCCCAACGCTCTCCACAGTAGAAACAGAGATAAAACTATGCATATCACCAATATCAAAAAGAGCTGAACATAAAACTCAGGCCACTAAAAAAGTACCTCTAACTGTTGAAGGGTCGGGATCCTACTCTTGATAGGTCTGCTCCACGATGAAAGACTGGCATGCACCACGGTCCTGCGCCCCTGGCTGACCACTCTGAGATGAATCTCCCTGCTGGTCCTGAGGGACTAGTGGATGACTTCCATGACCTCAACCACCACCTCAGCTTGAACGGCCGAAAGAACTCCAGTTCCCCGACTAGTGTGAAACTGGTGGGGCTGCTCCTGAATGAGGAGTCATGGAAGAACCCCGATCACCAGCTGCTGGCGAGAAAACCTAGTAGAAATGTTGAAGGTGACCCATCTTGCCGCATAATCGGCACTCCATGGGTTCTCTCTGGCATTGCGGCCGCATGTGCCCTGACCGGCCACACTGGTACCATACCACCTCGCTACCTGACGACGCATCTCGCTTCCTCGTATCACCGTGCGTAGAGTCCCTATGGCATTTCTTACAGTCATATAGAGGAAAAATAGCACTGAAAGCAGAACCGCCCTAGCTTGCAGCTCCGGAGTCTCTCAGATTGCACTTCACAATCAGTGCCTGATTGAAAATTGAATTGATGGAAGTTAACTAGATTATATTCACCTGTGAGTGGATCTCCCGCCTGAGACCATCCTCGAACTTCCTTGCTAAGAAAACCCCAATCCCATACCGAAGGGGTGTGAAACGCTGAAGCTCATTGAAACGAGAGGAATACTCCATGAAAGAACGAGTACCCTTCTGTAAGATCATGAACACCAGAACTTGATCGGCCCTGAGGGTCTCTGGGTAGAAGTAGTCATAAATGACGCGCTGAAACTCCACCAATGCCATAAACTGCTGATGACCCACCTGTGAGATCATGACCCACCACCTCTTGGTGGAGTCTCGAAGCATGTAGGTAGAGAGCTTGGCTCGCCTCTCTGGAGGTGTCTCCAGATGCTCGAAGATAGTCAGCAATGCTTTTATCCATGACTCTACAGCCCGAGGTCCTCATTCTCTCAAGAATGTTGGAGGATGATGCAGCTAGAAAACCCGCATCAAGTCTGCCATTGTTGTGGAAGGAGTCGGTGCTCTATGAAAGGTCTGAATCATCCTCATAAAACCTTCCCTGAACTACGCATCAGTGACTGCAACTAGTATGACAGCCGGTGCCAAGGTTGGCTCGACTGGAGGAATGGTAGGAAGTCTCTGATCAGCCATATCTTCCATCTGATCACTTCTTGATGACATATGTACAACTGGAGGATGTCTCTGAGGCATAGCTCTGAAAGATCAAAAGCACACAATACATTAGAAAACAAGTATAGGAAACACAAGATTACAAAACAGGAACAAGGGAAGGAAAACACACATTTTTAAAAAACATTACTATATGACGTTTATAAAAACTACACGGCGTGTATTCTTAAGACACTAACATGGGTGTGTACCCTTTCCCTTTAAGTCGTGTAACACCTCACACTACACGGAATGTTGACCCAACACATAGCATGTACATGAAAACTATTCCCCTACCCGAGTCTCTTGACATGGGTAATCCACACGGTCCGACTTAACCCGAGAATACACGGCATGTTCTACACACACACGGCGTGTACTAGACAAGGTTTCAGTGGCCCATGTTTGTTAAACACATGTCCATCTACATAGCTGATCCTTACACGGTGTGTTCCGAACAAACAAGGTGTGTATTGGTGAAGGTGACACTGTCTTGTGTTGTTCGTGACACGGCCGGGTACCTGACCGAAACTACATGGCTTGTTCTGAAGACTACACGGTGTGTCGAAGATAAGGTAACACCAACCCGTGTTGTTCGTGACACGGCCGGGTTCCTGGACAGGACTACATGGAATGTTCCTTTATGACATTTTGTGTTCTACTCGAGCTCCCCCGACCCATGTTGTTAGTGAAACAGCCAGGTACATGGCTCCGAACTACATGGTGTGTACCTAACGTACACGGTGTGTTCCTGAATTTATTCTCACGACACCATGTTTCTGCTCACACGGTCAGTGACACAGCCTGAAAACTATACGGCGTGTATCCGAAAAGTATATTCCATGTATTTTGGGTTTTTTTTGGGTAGTAGCTCAGAAACTGTACAAAATCCCAGAAACACTAAAAACAAGGCAAAGAGGTTCGAAATTCCGATCTGTGAGGGCCTATACTCTCCACGAATCAAAGCGTGGAATCTCCTACAGTCATAGAAAAGATAAAATAGAATCATGATCCACTAATTTCCTATTCGAGAGGGCCCATAACACCCCACGAATCGAAATTTGGCATTCATTTATGCAAATTAGGAAGCAAAAAATCCTCTACTAAGGCAGCAAAGATTCTATCAAGAATCTATCACAACGGAATTCATAATCTACATGAAGTCTATCACAACAACATGCAATTGCTAATGCAGCGTAGTTGGAATGGGAAGAATGCATGGCATGAGATTTCTATAATTGACTATATGATGCATGAGATGGAATACCCTCATCTAATCGAGTTGCAACAAAAATAGAACCCCAATCGTCAATAAAATATCAACATAAAGCATTTGAATCACTCTAGGTGAAATCATATCAACCGTAAAATCTCAAAACCATCAAACTGCAATTAACTAGGTAGTATGGCTTTTCCCAGTACATGGGTTAGCTACTCCCCATCACAACTTAATACAAAGTACCGAATCCATCCTATCCCTAGATAAAGTCTCCAAAAAGTAATGTAAGAGAAAAGAACCCCTCTAATACCAATTTGTAACGACCTAATTCCGGATCCCCTCCACTGGTGCCCCATACCCGGTTCACCACATGACCTCAAGCATGTTTCCCCAAATACCAGAGGCTACCGACTAGCAGTGAGGGCCTTGGTGATTTGGTGGGGAAACTATGCCCTCATTCGTTAAGGTATACATTGGAAGAACAACACGTCAAATAGTGGAAACTATAATAGCATACAACAACTTAACTGAACAGAATAAGCAATGTATAAAATAATAATGATGCAACATGGTACATATGTCTATGGAAAGCAGTAAACAAACCATCGTGAAGAAATAAAACTGAACACAAGTACTAAAGCAATAGAAAAATAAAAACATAAAATCAACTCCACAACATCGCAAGATTCGACTCGGACTCGTGCTCTCTAGCTCCAGAAAGTCAGGTACTTGAAGTAGAATGGAACATGTCCTTATCTATACCTACAAAAACATAATATTCTTGGGCCCAAACACATGTCCCAAATAAGGTGCGAGAAAAATTCCCAGTAGGAAACCACCCAAAGATCTATGACTAACAGTCAATGAATACATGGTAAGTAAAGTACATGAACATTTAACAGGAAAAATACAAAGCAGTCACAATCCACAGTTATAGAATATAAAGTGCACAAGTAAACATCCAACAAGAAGAAGAAAATAGGTAACCCTATGGGTAGCCCTCACAACCTAACCCCTATGGTTTAACCTATGATTACTTGAATCCCTCTAGGAGGCACACTAGATCTCACACCTCTAGATTAGCTAAGAATAGATTCTCTGAGGAAAAAGTCACCGTCAATTCCCCCTATAGTATTGTATCGTGCTAAAGGCTCTCTGGGGAAGCACTCAATGTCTCATTCCCCCTGTGGTCCATGTCGAGGAACTACAAAATCTCTGAGGAAGCACTCATCGTCAATTGCCCATGTGGTCTCGCATCATATTAAAAGACACTCTAGATAATCCCTTACGTCTATTATCCCTATAGTCTACTACACTAGGTTCTCACAGTCCTATGTAAAATTATCATGCTCAGTGTATGTGTATCATCCATGTAAACCTCACGAACTACTTGGCTATCAATCTAAGGCTCAACAGCATAACAAAGAAATAGTTCCACTATCCTAAAACTAGGCATGGAAACTGGAAAATGCCAAACAAGAAAAACAAGCATGGAAAGCATCCAGAGTACAAAAAACTACTATATTTATAAAGGTAAACCTCTACTATTGAAATAAAGAAAGCATGCAATCAATAAATGGAAAAACAGGAAAACTCACCATTCCTATTCATGGGAATTGGCTCAATTAGACAAAATACTCAAAGACATTCTACAGAAAGGCACAAACCACCTACCTCGATCCTAGGAGATTTATATACTAAAAGAATGAAGACTGATTCTCCTTAGAACGTCGTAGATCTGAGAAAACTTCGGAAACACATAAACCATGATTACATGAGAAAGAAGAGGAATTGGAAAACTAGGCTCTAGCAGAAGGAAGAACTCACTGCTGCGATTCCAATGAAATCGGTCGTGCTCGTATCGGAGAACGGACGGAGAGGCGGGGGTATGGGGAAGATCCGGTTGTACAGGTCACTCTCAGACAAAGAACCTGGAGAAGGGGTGTGTTCTGTCAATCAGGCGCGTCCCTAGTGCGTTTAGTGAAAAAGAAAAGAAAAGTACACGACGCGTAATTTTAGAGTACAGGATGTGTACTAGGTTTTTCTGTACTCCACCAAAATCAGCCTCCACGTCACCCCTACACATTGTGTGTGTGTCCCGGTCATGGCCAACATAATGCTTCGATCCAGAAAAGAGTACACGGCATGTACTTTGAAATTTCCATAAACTTTATTTTTCATAAAAACACTAGAAAAAAGAAGGGCTTACCTGAAATGATGATCCAGGTTCTTACATTTGACAGCTAAAAATACATTTTATATAGGGTAAAATGTTTTTTAAATGTTTTTGACGATGAAAAGATACGTGAATAATTTAATTTCATTATATGGTACATGTTATTTATATTAATAATGGTTATGCCAAATACATATTTTATTATATATTCAACCTCGTTATATCTAATGGGAGAGCACAATATTGCTTTTATGATGAGTTGGTCAAATTATTGCTCAAGAAAAATTAGTGAGAGTGATATATATTATATGAATGGTGATCCCCATTATATCTCTACATTTCATTGGGGAATCATTATATTGGATGTTATATAAAGAGATATCTCAATTTGAAGTGGTTAGAAACTATTTTATGAATGTGATGTTCTATGATTCCAAATAGGGGTTTTGGTTGCTTAATATTGGTATTAAAGGATATATTTGATAAAAAAGTGTGGGTTTATTTTATGTGAAAGAGTTCTATTTAAAATGATCAACTTTCATTTATGATAAAGGAAAACATTACATGTTTTTCATGTCTTCACTAAACTAATGGTTTTGTATTGATAGGTTTGTTACCCTGATGTTTTTCTCAACTAATATTATTAAAAGTATTTTTATTGATTTTATATATGGATACAAGAAAATCAAAAGTCATTTTCAAATACATAATGATTTTTTATGAAATGTAATAATGTTTTACAATAGTGTTTTATATTTTTGGAATATTGGATATTGGTCATCTGTGTCCACTTTGTATTATATCATTTTTATGATTGAATTTTGTTCAAATTTCTTACAAACCTAAAAAACAAATATCCTTCAAGTGAACCATTGTTTTTTCTTGATTATACTAAATATTTTATTATGATATATCATGATTCCTTTAATAAATTTAGAAATTGTTATTTTTCTCAAGAATTTTTTAATTTTAATTTGATGAAAACATTATTCATTAAAAAAATTGCATAATTTCCCATATTCATTATTTGAAATGTGTTTAATGATGTTATGCATGTTGTTTTAGGAGGTGATTTCTGATTAAGTAGACTGGGGATGTACTATTATGATACCATTGTCTATATCACTCTATATGGTTAAGGATTAGGATTATTGATATGACTAATTATCATCATTTCGTATAGTATTTATCAAAATGAGTTTTTATATTGAATATGTTTCACCCTCTCTATCTAAGAAACGAATTATGTTTGTATGTGACAGTAGTGATATACTATATCCAATCGATGCATCAATAGGTCTCATCAGATAATATTACATTGGTTTTTTGTTGAGGATATATATATTGATGTTTGATTTCTTTTAACAAGGCCATGATTTTATGGTTTTGATGAGTTAAATTATTGATTACCGCAATATAATATATGTTATTGATGTCCCGGTGATTTTTTGATTATTTACAATATCCATGGTTTGGATTCAAGATCTTGTGATTATATATTTGAAATTATTTTATCCTCAATTATTCCTTCCATATTATGATCAAGTCATTGAATAAAGGGAATGTGTTTGTGTTATTTACCATGACATACTGATCATGACTTATTTATTTATGATAAATTCCACAATGTGTGAACCCTTACAGAGCATTAAAGCTCACCCATTATTATGATTCCATTTCTCATGATTCTTGGAAATGTATTATAATTTATTTTCAGAGATATTATGAAGTAATTAATGGTTTAATAAAAAAAATACTATGTTTTAGTTTATGTTATCAACTATAAAATTAAATTAATGTACACATATATATTTCCAAGACTTCTAAAATTTTAATTCCTTGGGGATGTAATCACTTATATTGAGCCCCAATTTAATAATGTCACCAGTGACTCTATTTAAATAGGATTAGAGTCTTTATATTTGGATCATAAAATGTTTTGTAGAAATCTTGGGAACTATATTCAGGAAAACCTAGATTAATAAACATAAGCCTATCATATACATCGACGATAAGTATTTAATAACATCCTAATGTATTATAGAGGAAATAATTATTTGTTTTAACTAATAGTACATCAATGTATGTATTCTATATGGGGATGGGGTTTTCACACAAGTATACATAGGAGTAATGAAAATTAAAATTGAACATTGGTATTTGACTTGATCATCACATGGTTCATTAAAATTGATCTTATTGGGCACCTAGTTTGACACAACTGTGGGATATGATTGGGATAATTATTATTTTATTTAGAATATATTAATAATGTTATTAAAATATGTTTTGAAATTTTATAAAATATACCATGTTAATGAATATGAGATTATCTATGCATTATGTTTTCAATTTTTGATATTTATTTCATTATATTTTGTATTATACATTATGTATGATAATGTAATGATATAATCTAGTGTAATCCACTATTTATAAATATTGAATAATAGAGGGAAAGAGAACTGTATCATTGAATGTAATCGAGGTAGGGATTTCCTAACTGTGTAGGAAAATGAAACTACAGCAGGATTTATAGCTGGAACTAATTGAATAATGATCATGTTTCAAAAACTGACTCATTTCAGAAGCAATAATCATTCTAATATAAAGAATAAAACTGATATACAACATTGTGTAATAATATTAAACCAATTTTTGTGTCACCTACTTCCATAATTCAGTAGGACCATATGACCATTTTTTAAAAAGAATTGTATATATTCCCTAGAGAATATATCTTTCAATATCGGTAAAAATGAAATGGATACATTTTAAATCGAACATTATTGTATCATTTTGTAATAATTCATTCTATTTCATTGATTCAAAACACTATGAATGGGGAGAAATTAGATAACATATAGTGGATTAATTTTATAGTACTCTTGTTATAAATATAGATTTTTAATGTGAAACTAGAATATATAGAGAGACAATTATTGATTCTTTTGAAAAAAGAAATAGGGAAATCTTTCTATGTTTGATGATTACTAAAATCATTTTTTATACCGTGGTATATACATTGTTTATAATCCAAAGATTAATATAAAATATTTCATTTATGGGATTAAGAAAATCCTTCTAATGGGACCAGTCTCCAAAACCATCTCATCATACAAGGAATCTATATCATTTAATATAAAGATATAGAGATAATAATTCATGTAAAATTGATTTCAAATGAAGAAATAGAATAATAAAGCAGTAGATAAAAAAGGAATAAATAGAATAAATGAAAGATGGATTTTTCAAAATTTGATAATTTTCAAAAGAAACACCCTCATTCTTTTTTAATTAGAATGTGAATTAGATACATATTTATAGGGAAAGGATATCAATCATGTGATGTAAAGGGTTGGAAATAAGATGATAATGTTTTTTGTTTCAACTATATTAACATTGGTAACTATGAAAATGAACAATCCAGTCATCCAAACAATATACGATCGAATAATCGTTTGGATCAAGGTGAAGCTGATAAAATAAATATATTATAATTTGAATGATAAAGTTTTTTTGTATATTACCTAATGAATTATGGTTTCAAATTATGTTCTCCAATGGTATTTTATTTATGAAAATCATAAAACAAATAATGTCCTATGTAAATTTTAGAAGCATATATGTATTCATGTAAGATGAAATAATGAGTTATTGATACCATAATGGGTTTAGTATTTTAGTGATGATCACGAGTTAAATGTATTTGACATCCCTATTTGAGGTTATATGTGATTGGATTTTAAAATGATTAATGATATTATATGGGAATTTTTTTGAGATTAAATCCATTGGCTTGGTAATTTTATGTAAAAATTAAATTAAGATTATTTCAAAAACATCTCTTGGACATATAATTATTGTTATTGATAAAAATTATGTTTAATATGATCGTTTAGTTCATGATAATAATTTCCAATTATTATTATAGTATTTATAAGTGGAAAATAAGCCTTATAGAAAGATATTATTATAAACAATATTTGGTATGTTCGTGTGGGTTAAAACAATAAATAAAGGATGACAAGGAATTACTTCCAGCAACAAGCATGTATGATTTTTTGATTGATATGAATTTTTTTTACATAAAGAATTTATTGATAAATAATTATTAAATTTAAAATTTTAACATTCGTAGTTTATATATTTTTTAGATATCAATTAGATATATTTTATAACTAATGAAAAACTTTTTGGTATTAATAAAAATTAAAGAATTAAAAAAGGACATTAAACATCTTTTTGGATCATGCAATTAGTTAAATTATATCTTGAGTTCTTTAGTCATGATAATAAATCAGGGATATTCATTTCATGATTTAATAAATAATATATAAATTGATCAAATAACAACCCATGTTTGAAATGGTAAGTATATTTTCTATTGTTCTCAATAATGATATGAAAATATTTCACCAATTTTAGGAAAATGATAATTAAAAAAATGTTATTGCCACAATATTCTATGAATAAAAGGTATTATAATTAATTAATTATTTTTTTTTTCGTTGGATTTAATATTATCTATACCATTCAACTTCTTAGATCATTGTTCATTATCACTATACATAATCTATTATGATTTTATTCCATGCCGATATTTTTACTTTCTATCGCTTATATTCTACATGGAAACCAAGTTATGCATTATTCTATATGAATATTACATTTAACTTTATATCTTTTCATAGGTAAAATTTTTCACAGTTTTTTCAATGTCATTTTTTCAAAAATGAATCTTAGATTAGAAATACTTTGACATCCGATTAATATCATAAATAACAAGTTGGGAATATAATATAAGTGGATATAATGAAATACCTTGATATTCTAAAAGAAGAGAATTGTTTTTAATAGAGTACGAAATATTCATTATTAAAAATAAACAATCCAAAAAATGTATTTCATTATATTTTATATATTCAATAGATTTCAATACATCTAACAATGAGTGTCAATGAATGATATTATGGTATAATACTCTAAAATAGTCATTAAAAAGGATTTTATGGATAAGAAAAATATAATTTTGAAAATGACGTTGTAATAATATTTATTAAATAATTAAATTTATAAATATTGATTATAAATAAAATAATATTAATTTAATATGGAAATAAATTTTCATCAAGAAAAATATACTTTTTAAAAGGTGGTTTCTTATCCCTTTACATATTTATGTTAAAATAATTTTATACCAATTTTAGAAAACCAATTTTTCAAAATAAAAATAAGTTATGAAATCATTATGTTAATATTAACTTATTTTTACTTCTTATGAATTTTATTGAATGATTTATTTTTTGATGAATAGTGAAAATACAAGTCTTCATTAAATACTACCATTTTATTTAATGAATATAAAAGATACATATTGATTTAACATTGAATTTCAATTAATATTTGTCAATTTTATTATATTAAAAATAATTGAGGTTATTTTAATTGATTTCAAATTTAATTTTGATATCAAAACATTCTATATTTATGAAATAATTTCTTTAGAAAACAACATTTTCATTACATTATCATGTTTAGTTATAAATTAAAATTTTCTGTTATGTGAATGGAATTTCTAATTATATTTTACATAACTAGAAAAAAAATATTTAATATAATATTAAAATTTTTAAATAATTTGACTTTTCACAATGAAATGTAAGAAGAGTAAAAATTAAATACTTTTTTCATGGTAAAAATGAATTTACCAAGGGGTTTTACTAAAAGTATATCAGTTAAAACGACAAAGAATTATTTAAAATTTTATATATTCAATTCATATTTTGATCAATTCTCTTACATGGTTATATAAATCCACATTTAGGATATTTATGGAATTTCAAAAACATAGGGATCCCATTTTCTTTAAAAAAATTAAAAGTATATCATATCCCACACATATAAAAGGACACCCCTCTCTTCACATATTTACACTCCCAAAGAACATTGGTTTGGGAAAATAATATGAAAAACATGTATAATAATTCATTATATAAATATATAGTTCATAGTTTTATTATTAATTCAATATAGTAAGGCTTTATGTATAAACCAAAAGAGTTTGTTTGATGTAGAGGTAAAGATCCTAACCATGTGTTTTCATTTAACTACATTTTATTGCTCTATTAAAAATTAAAAAAAATAGAAATTAAAATAATGTTAACTAAATATAATATATAATGATAGGTTATTATATTATTATATTATCCTTTATCAATATTAACATTCATAAAAGGAGATGTGAAAAAATAGATAATGTGTACGATGGGCTAAACCATCAGGAACTAATATATTTCATTTTTCATCATCAGCTCTCTCTAATAGATATAATGATTTATTTAAAACATATAAATGATATTTTTTAAATTAATATAACAATAAAAATATTATATTCTATATACCTTCTTACCTTCTATTCCATTGGAATGTAGTAATGTCTCTAATTCAATAGTGTAGAATAACACATCCACATATTGATTTAAATTATTATTCATTTTATATTAAAATTCATCATAATAAAGATATTTTTAATTATTATAAATGAAATATTTGATATAAAAAATCTTCATGAAATATTAAATATTATTTAACTTTAGTATGATTCATGAGTTGAAAATTTAAAAATAGTTTTCATGCATATATAAGGCCTACCGTATCCATTAATTGTGTAACTAATCATCCATATAAAAAATTTATGTAATATAATACGAAATTATATAATGATTATATATCATTTTTATATCATTTTTACAATTCTCACTATTATGTATCCATGATAAATTGAAAAGGAATGAAATTAATGATCCAAGACATACATAAAAAAATCAATTATAAAATGAGACAATGATCTTAACAATGAATTACTAACTAACATGTTATAAATGAATATATGTAAATGAAATATTTTATGAAATATAACTTTATTATTTAAAATATTTTTAATAATATATTTTTTTATACAAGTTGTATAGACACATTTGAAGGATATTAGCCCGATGTAATGGTTTATCATCTCAGTTTTACTTTCGTGATCCGTATATTATATTCAAAACAATGTTATATTCAGAAATGTTTATACATACCATTTGATATATCATATACTGAATTTATTTATCTTCATGGTATATAATGTATCATTTTTTTATTTTTTTATTTGGGATTATTTTTCAAATTTTGCTAATGTGGTTAATGTCTATGTTACAATCTTATTGATTATCATGAATTTTCAAGATTAAATTTATGATGATGAAATATTTTGATATATTTTTTGAGATAATTTTATTATTTTATAAAATGGTTATTTCTATTGAATAAATTTTCTTCCCACATTTTCATATCATTGATATTAATGAAGACCAAATTAATATTTTTAATGGAAACATACATAATTTATTTCATTATTCAATTCCCACTTCTTCCATATACATTTTTAGAAAAAAAAAATTCAATATTGTGGTAATGTTATTCTCAGTAATTTTAAATATTTTATAACTAAAAATTCTATTTTAAAATGAATCTTTTAGAATGTATATTCTATTTATTTTAAAAATTCAGTGCTTTTTAACTTCTCTTAAAGACAGTGAACGAATTAATTATTTTAACAGATATATAATGAAGTGTATTTCATGCCACTATGATTAGTAATTGAGTTAAATATTATTTTTCATGTTCAAAAAGATTCATTTAATGAAAATTATTCTCTAATTTTATATAAATTATTATTTTTTAAAAGTAAATTTAAATTGAAAAGATATCATTATAAACAAATATACTAATTGTATTTTTAGGGAAATTATATTCATTAATGAAAAACCCCTCATTTAACATATTATCTATTTAGAATATTTTCAATTCACACCATACAGATTACTTCTCCAAATGGTTTATGGTCATTTTAAATGGGGATGTGTTATTTTTATACAACTCTACATATTACTTTAGATGTTTTATAATTACATTTTTTTTATTTTGGAAATCATTATCATTTCTTATAATAGTTTATCAATTGGAATTTTTTAGGATATTTTTTGAAATATTCATATGTTGAATTGATTGAACATAATATGTAATGGGAAAGGAATTCAATATTTACATTATGCCCTAGGTTCCACATGGACTAATTATTTCCTCTTTTATCCCAAGAGGTTACTGACTTTTAGCGAGGGCATAAGTTATGTCAATGGAGAGACTATACCCTATAGTTTGAGTAGATAAAAATTCTAAAGAATAGGATAAATATAAAAATATTACCAACAATGGAAAATATAGTATAAGAATCTATAAAAATTCGTGAACTAAATTAATATCATATTAGTTAACAGAATTGCATACAATTGATAATGATGTCATTTCTGTTAAATATAGGTAAGCCATGCTTAAATGGTAGCTTATAGTAGTGAAAGCAAAAGATATCCCAAGGATACAAACATAAAAAATCAATCTGAGCATCCCAACCTCTAGTTTGGTTATATGTTACCATGAATCCATTATATGTCATTCAAGGAGTCACGTTTCCAATAAAGGACACTTCCCCTTATCTACACCTTCGTGTGAATATTATTCCTTGGTACCAGTGGCGACCACTGTATGGTGTTAGATATACTCGGTAGGCTAACACCAAAAGTATCTGTAAATATTCAATCTGTGTATATAACCCGGTAGTGTACTGGTAATAATAATGATGAATTGTGATAACAATAGTAAATGGTCCATCTCTTGTTCATGATGGAAAACTCGGCTAACACATTAAAATTTTTCCTTAATTGGATAGTCTGAAGATGTAAAAAGATATGTAATGTACTATATCACATAATTGGTGATTACACAAACTGTATAATAGTAGAAAGGGATGAAAATCCAAATATCAGTGTGTAGGGATTTTATGGCATGTATCTTGAAATAGGGATGTCATTCCTAGATCCACTTTAGAGGGATTCCATTCCCATAAAAACAAATATAGGGACACCATATCAAGTATTACAATAGAAGGTCTCAATACCCATGTATCATAATTAGTATTGACATTCCCGTGTTTCAGAGAATAGGGTTTTTATTCCCACGAATCACTTCTAATAATGGTATCTGGGCATGTATCATAATTATAAAGGGACTCCATGTCCATATATAATTTTAATGGTTAAGGTTCGTCATTACTATTTACAATAACTAATAGGGGTCATCATTCCCTAAATAGAATAGTGATAAGAGGCCATAATCATTAATATAATTGAATTCATAGTTTTTCAGTTTATAATATTTAGAAATAGAATGGGAATAAACATTCTTCCATTTAATTTGGTGATTTTTTCGTACATTTTACATTATCTACAATTCATTATAATTACCTCACATCAGTGTCATAGAAAGACCATTAATAATATGGCTAGAAATTTAATACTTTAACAATATCATGTAAAATCCATGGGCCCACCTAGTATTTTGGAAATGGATGAAGGGGCCTAAATTAAAATATTTATTGGATCACTACAATAATTATATAAAATGAATTGAATTAAAAATTCATTAATATTAATTTATAGAAATGCACCAAGAATATAGAATTTGACCTAGGAGAACATATTATAAATGATCAATAATTGAGGGATAGTTACTAGAGAAACTATTTAAATGTTATAGTAATCTCTTTCTCTAGTATTATAAATTTTTTATCACATTAATTTAAATAAAATTGAAGAATGGATCAACACCAAGAAAACTAGGGCACATGATCTGATATCAAGATAACTTCATCAAGATAAATAAAATGGGGATAGAGACATGTCGATTTAAGAATATATCATTTTAGATCTAGTGATATATACAAAACCATGATCAAATTTCATATCGGAGATATGTCCATAATTCCAGGTTAGAACCATGTAGGGAGCTCTCAAAATAAAGAGTCTTAGTATCTAGAAATATTATAAACAATGATCAGTGAATTAAATTATATTTGAGTGGAAAATGTAATTTTACACAATATATAAAGGTCATGTGGTTTGGCAGCATGATTGGAAAACCAATCCTTCAACCGTGCACCACCCTCTACCTTAGGTGGAATCGAACAACGTTTCAATCACATGGTTGGACTAACCCTGATCACGCCTCTTCTAAAACTACATATTCTTAGAATGAGCATGAACCCCCTCCAATATGGTTTCCTCTAACCATGGGTCCACATAATGCCCTATAAACAACACGTGTATATATATGTGAACAATACAAACATGCTAATATTGTTCAAACTTAAAATGAAACCCAATCAAGTTCTCCACCTTCATTGGTTATGATGTCTGAAAAATCCCTAAACACCACCCAACTACCTTGAACTCATTAGGAATCCATATTATCTTCAAGATAAATAAGTGGACATAAATTTATCATTTTTTTACAATAATAAAGACTCTGGATCTTAATGTTTTCCCCCATTAAAGGGAATATTACTAGACTTCACCTAACAATGGTGGTAATACACTCTCTATGAAGAATTAGGCCATTGAGAATGTATTTCAACTTCCATATCCCAATTCAAATACAATACAAGGTCCTTCTTCAATAGCATACATACTAATGGTTATGCCCGCCTATAAGTGTCATCTTGATCTATTAAAAAATGCATCTATGATACTTCTAAAAGATAAAATCATAATTTAGATAAAAGTAACCAAGATCAAAAGTATAAGATAGGTTATCATAGTAATGAAAAAAATGTGAAATGTTGAAGATGTCAAGCATGGAATGGTACATCACAATTAGTAAAAAAAATGGTACACTACTAGCCTAACTGCCTCTATAATATCAAATGACCAAACATCATAAATAGGTAACTTCCCTTGTCTATGTTTCTATTTATTACCATGTCCGGGTGATTCCCATGAGATAACATGATCACTAAACATGAACACAAAGGAAATTGATGTTGATTGACATTTGATTTATATCTAGGATGATCATTATAAATATTCTTCATAATTACCTAATCCTACTATGATGTTTCCTAAATGAGATGAGGTTCAAATAGCACTGCCTCTCCAGCATCTATTGAGAAGGGTTTAGATAAAAATTCCTACCATATGTGGCCTCATATTGATCCTTCAAAATATTTTCCTAAAAACTATTATTTTGGAAAAATTTAATGGTAAAAAATTCTTATCCCATGAAAACTCAGAATCATAGATGCATGGTTATACCATTCCCTATAACAATTTTACCATTTGTTTTAGCTAACCATCATCCAATAGTTGGAATTATTTAATTAGAAGCACATGTGTTCCCATATACTAAGATAACCCCTAAAAACCTCTATGAGTTATGATCCTCTCTATATGAAATGATAGTACAAGGCATATCATATAGACATATGATCTCATTAAATTATAGTATTCATTTAAAATCAACTAAAGAAGTATTCCAGATATGAAGTATCTGTTCTACATTCATCGTCCGAGAATTTTCTACCCAAACAGAGTTAGTATCTTAATATAATCATAGAAATCCTATGAATAAATCCATTGCAACATCAACCCATTTATATTTATAGATATTTAATTGTTCTAACAACCTTCATTGTGATTGGTTCTATAGCTACAATAAATGAGACGTATAATACATTGTAATAAAACATGTAATATGATATTCCATCCCTGGATTCAAATACTTTCAGTGCATATCATAATACAACCTAGAGATACCTTGATGAATAGCCCACTACGAAGCATGTGATGCATACACCAAATCCTCTTTCATATAAATGTGTAACCATATACACCCACATATATTCATGTAGTTTTCACTATTGATAGTATAATCCAAAGATAGTTCCTCACCAAAAATACCCTCTCATAGGAAGTAGGCCTAAGCATCTAAATACAACCTCAACAATATCATATAAAGTACTGAATCGTTTTATGATAGGGATTAATGTAAAAACTATACATGTTGATTAAAATACTCTCTATACATATTGTAAAAAATGATCCACAAGCTCCCATTTATTATTTGATTCCAAAAATTGTCCGAGTATGACTCCTCGTACTCTATACATCATCAGATTCATTTCCATTATCACGAATATAGGCTCATTCAACTTCAATGTTATGTAGATATCCCACCTATATTCACTGCCTCTTACTAAAATATCACTATCTTAATATATACCTAAGTATTTTATGATATGTGGATATGATAAAATGCTCTTTGACAATGTAATTCCACCAGCAATTCTAGGAATGTACCCTATATGCCAACTCGAGATAGTGCATTTGGTAATTCTTTTCATGATTCATTTTCTATCAAAAAATATATTCAATGAATCTATATCCCTATATTATAATTTCTCCTAGAATGTTACCAGATACATCAAATAATAATGTATAGCTTACGCCCATCCTTGTTTAAATCAAAAATAGTGGAAAAAATTAGTCTCCCTTTCATCTAATGATATTATTTCTCATAGGATTAAGACCAATGTACCATCACACCCTTATTATTCAACCTCATGAGTGGTGATTCTAAATATAATTCTTGTATAAAATCCATGTAGAAACTAGCTAGTCCAAATAAAATCCTTATGTAAAAGATGTTCTTGGTCTTCTCCTAGTTAACCACAATTATCCACATCTCTAGGTCAACTAAAACTCATGCCTATGAGATTATAAAACCCATGATGTATAATTTGTTGAACCTGATGTGAAAATTTCTAATATTAACAAACATTTGGTTCTCTCTCAGTGTTTTTTAAATGATATCAAGATGTGTGGTATGGTTGTTTCTTGTTTTAGAATACACTAATATATCCCATATAAATACCATGCAATGGAATGAAAATAGGATTTAGAAACAAAATTCATCAAAGACATAAATATGGAATTAGTGTTAATAATAATAAATGACATAATGAGTTACTATTATAATATATACCAACTACAGAATTCCTTATCTGGAATATATTAAGGCTTAAATCAAACTATATTATTACTCAATATTATAAGGATTATTGAGAACACTCTCCCCCTCGATATGGTTGAATATATATTCTATGTGTGGTTAGAAATATTGGTATTTCATAGTAAGATAATTAAACATCTGGTACACCGTGAAATCATTAAGGGTTTCATCATTATTTTTTGATAAATTGAAAGATGAACCCCAATGAAAAGTATCGGGTGATATAAAATCTATTCCTTATAAATCATTTAGCTTCCAATTTATGAATTTAAAATCGATATTATCTATCATGTAATAATGAATAGATACTATTTCAGCTATCAGAACCAGCTCAATTGTAAACTCTATCTCTCTCTCAAGAGGCAGCCTAGGAAAATCATGGGTGAAAACATCCATATATTTATCGACTCTGAGATGGATCATGGTCAGAACTATCACATAATCATCCATATAAAGGATATAAATATGGATTTCCACTCTAAGAATCCCATTATTCCATTGTATGGATCTACTAAAATATACACTATACTCTCCCTTGTGAATATAAGTCTCAACCCCGCTGATTTTAAAGACACCCTCTGGAGATAAAAAACTCGAATGACTGGTAAGGAACTGAACATTAAATCTCAAGAATAACAGAAAATCCATTCATCTCGTGGATGAGGAGGTTCTATATGAAATAATTGATTCTAACTAAATAAAATATTCCTTACAATGGAAAATTTTATAAGAACATTTGCCTAAATGAGTATCAGACATAATCACACCACTAGATTTTTGAACATCAACACCAATTCACTCCATAACAAGAATATATATAAAAGAGTTTGATGAACCATAATCAATAATTGTACAATATATAGTATAGGATACAAGAATAGTACCTCAAATTGTAGATAGATGAATGTCCTTCTACTTTGGTACATGATATGCTAAATATGTATGGATTAATTAGAACCATGTGATACACACTCAATACCAGGAGCATGTCTACTTTTCATGAAGTTAATGTCTGAATCCTGGATCCCTTTACCTAGACCTCCGATTCTACCTGTATGACCAGTAGTACTCTGCCTACCTGACATTAAAGATGTTACTGATCATAATATTTAAAGGTGGAGCTATCTCATATCCCCCCACTAATAATAGATGGGATTCACATATAGAATCATTTAGTGTTCCACATTATACTACAACATCAATAATCATTGGAATCTCTAGGACCCAATGCCATATTATTCAAATTATTCCCACACTAATGAAATGCCACATAACTACCTATGGGTTACATCTAGTTTCCTCTAGTCACAAACATAGTCTCAAATCATCACTACCAACTGAAAGTCAAACAAATTCTAGTCTATGATTTGAACCACCCTGGATCACATCATTTTATTCCATCTTGTTCCAATTATTAATAATGGTCTAGATAACTATATCAGATATGGCTTCCAACTTGAGCACATTTAACTGATAAACAATCCTATTAAATATCCCCTAATTCAACTCTCTCTCTCTCTCATGGGCTCATTAGTAGTATAAATGTGAGAAAATCAATAAAGGTATATGAAAAGAAATGACTTTTAATTGTACAGATATGAAAATAAAAAATACTTATTCAAGTGTTGATTGAACTAGAATTCACATTTTAGGATATTTTTCGTTTGAATTCTATGATATTTAGGGAACAAAATTACAATGTAAACACATACAATACAAGTGGACACAGAAACATAATATCAATTTTTCTTCCAAATTAAATATTTGGAAAATCATGGATACTTTATAAGATATCAATCCCAATATTTTCTTCATCCTTGATCGAACGCATCCTTCAACCTTGTTAAAAATATTTTAAAACATATGATAATCATAAAATCTCAATAAAAGGATTAAAAATAATGGAATCCGTTAATATAGTGAAAAAAAATCTATTTATTGAGTGTTATTGAATATTATTCATGAATAAGACACATGTTTTTATCAATGAAAAATCATTAAAATCAATAGAAGTAAATTAAAACCCCTTTAGATGTCTTGGAGAATCATATAAATTAAATACTTTCATAATCCATTCAGATAGAATAACCATACATCCTCATTTTAATAAATATTATTACACGTTGAATAAGATATAATTAATGTGTATCTCTATATTTATAATCCATATTGTTCTCACCCATGACCTATAATGGGGATCATCCCATAAAATAGACTATATCAAGATCAGCAGTGAGCTATAATAGGGATCATCCCTTTGTATAAGTTGTATTGGTCTTGCCCATGAGATATAATTAGGACTTATCCTATGTATAAGATATATCAAGACAACCCATTTCTTATAATTCTCATGAGAAGTTTCATTTATAAAACTATTTCATCATAAACCCCTTTGAAAATCACTATAAATCCCATATGAAAACACAATCATAAAAAAATATTTTTTAAGAACAAAAGTTCAATATGAAAATCCCAAATATATGATGGTGGGTTTTTAATTTATGGAAACATGAATTATTTCATTGGAATCATGAAATTAATTAATAGTGATGGCAGCGGAAAAGTCGTTGTTGTCATGTATGGTAAATATATTGGGTTACGAGATTTTAGAAATGTTCCTTACAAAAAACATAACGAGAATAATTTAGAATAATAATGAATGAAAAAATAGACAAAAAATATCATTTATTATCATTTATTATCAATATAATAAAATATGTAAAATAATATCAAGAATAGTAATATGGAAATAATGGTTCGATAATAAAATCATTAAATATTCATTGTGAACCCTAACATTTTAACATTTAAATCCAAATAACCTTGAAATAATACATTTACCATAACATTAAATAAGATGAGCATGGATATATTATTTATATGAATTGTTAGTGTAAATGTATATACACCTTATTAAATATTCATGGTGAAAAACATCGAGATATGCTTCAATAAAAACAGATTGTGTAGAAATACCTTACAAATAACATAACAAGAATATATAAATTATTTCAATAAAATTAATATGTTTTAAATATGTGAATAAACAAACTAAATTTAAATAAAACATAATATATTGAATATTAATTTCAAATAAATGATTATAATGACATAATCATGAATAAGAATATTAACCCAAATAAAGGGAATTGGGTTATGAAATTCCATTAAGTTATGTCTTGAATATATATGTACTAATAAAAAATTCTTGATAACAAGAATAAATATATTATTTATCTATCAAAGTACCATATTCGTATTTATAATTCCATATATAATTTCTTGATGACATTATATAACTCATTTATTAATAAATCCATGTTTTAGTTACATTTTTTGTAATATTTTCTTTGATAATCATACATGTTTTGACTTATCATTTGTGATTCTCATGATTAGGTTGTTTATATAATATAACACATGAGATGAATATATTATATATCCAATACATAACTATTTATACTAATCATTAACAATAAATAAGAAACACCATGCATGGAGATGATATGATATAAATACCCTTTAATGTTATTTTTGTATTCCTATCGGATTAAAAGAATAATATTAACTGACCTGTATGTAAATATTTATATATATAATATAATCTTTTTATAATTAAAATTTTTTATATATTCGATATTTTATCTAAATCAATCATTGTCACATTCTATGTGATGTGTGAATGAATCATATCTCATTGAGGAGGCAGTAGTCTACACAGCCACACATAATGTTTCATCTAATCATAATATAGAAAAAATAATTTTTTATTCTATATAAAATTAATAGAATCATAAAAAGGTTAGAATATAAATTTTATAATTTTATTTTACCATCCACTAAGTATGTAATGGATAACAAACAAAACAATATTCATAGAGGTGATTAACCATCATAATATAGACAAAACTTTTGATACATAGAATAAGAGGAAGTGAAAAAATGGATATAAGGTATTCCATTAGAAACATAAAAATATAGTATATAAATTATTTTTGAGTAATCATGCATTTATGGTTGAAGGTCATGGGGGGAAATTAGAAAATGAAATAAAATTAAGAGAGGTACTTTAAGAAAATTACTTATTGTATTTCACCGCATTGAGCGACCCTCGTGGAAATTGGATTTAATTTTTTGTGAGACCAGAAGCACTTGGTCATTGATATTTTGAGAAGCAGAGGTTTTTTTAGGGATTTTAGGAGATAAAAGGATTTCTATGTCGAAATGGGGAGGTGAGGGGTGGTATTTATACATGTGGAGAGGTGGGTTTATGGGATTAAAATATTGATTACATTATATTTTAATCTAACCACATTGATGTGGAATTAATTTAAAAAAAATACATTTTAATTTTTTATGCTAGTTAGGGTAGATCCAAACCTCATATAACTTTTAAATTATTTAATTTTATGTATTGTAATAATTAACACATTAAACATTATCGTGTTTCATTTTTTAACTATATTGTGGTAACTAATATTTATACCATGGTAAACTTTTTTGACCTAAACATGAAGTTCACAATAAAAATTAATTTGAACCATATGATTGAAAATATTCAATCCATTTTACCTAATACATTTTAAATTATTGGAAAAAAATATTTAAAATTTATCCCTTAGACACAATGATAATTCTATTTTTTGAAGTTAAAAGTTCAAAAGTCCACTATCATTTTGTATCTAATTTCAATGTGAAATTTATTATAATGACATAAATTTGAATTATGATTTATAATTTAAATAATTTTAATTTATCCAATATTTAGATTATAATTTAACTATATCAACAAATTTTAAAAAAATCGGTTTTGAACAAATATTTCGTATTTCTCACTATTCCCTACAATATGAACGTTTTCACAAAAAACAAAATATTTATCGTAACCATATTTTTATGTTTCCCATTAAAATATGTGGATTAATATTTTATATATAAATTATAAATATAAAAATAATTATATTTAAAATATGTTCTTCATTAAATGTTAGTAAATCATTCTTTTAAAAATATTAGTGCTTTTTCTTCTTATAATTGGATTTATTCTATATTTATGACCTATTAAATTAATTGGATGAATGTAAAAACATTTACTGAACATGTCTTAACTAAATATAGGTTGTTCTATCCATTATCACTGATAAAATAAAAATGTAAAAACTTCCACTTAAAATAATAATATTAACACTATAAATTGTTTTTGGTATAACATTGTTTTGTATGAAATGTATGATCTGGGAGAAACTCGTTATTGTGTGTGGAGTACAATATCAAACGTAGAACCCAAATTTAGATAAAATTACAATATATTTATTAAATATTAATAATTATGTATATGCATTATTCAAAAATTACATAGGATGTTACATCCATTCCCTGTATGGAAATTGCATCCCCACGATTTATTCACTTATCAAATAAGTGGGTGTATTTTTTTCCTCATTGAATTTTCTGATAACAAGGTTTCCTCTTCAACGATATGGTTTTTCTATTATGAATTTTCTCTATGAATAAACATATTACAAAAAAATACTATATATATTCAAGAATATATACTTTATATTCCACTTATGAAATATTTCATTCCAATTGAAACATATATGGACTAAAAACATTAGTTGGATTAGGAATATGATTAATAAATAAATTTTTATTTTATAAGAAATATTTAATAATATTAATATTAAAAAATTATTATGTACATATATAATAATAACCCTAATCATCATTGATCTTGGAAACCCTAATGTTTATCAATAACATAAAACACATGTCAAAATGTAAAGTCATCATTCACATTAAATAAAAGCATTATGTAACCAAAAACAAAATATCTCCTAAAAACCTTAATAACTTATTATCACATCACATAATACGTAATATGGTGATTTTATGTCAATAAAATTCTGATTATCATTTAAAAAATACTATTCTTTATAGATCTTCCATCACTTCACTAGATGTATCCATAACCAATAAAATAATATAAAAAGGTTTTCCATCAAATTTTGGTTTTTGATCATGATTATTTCCACCCATAGTAACATTACTCAAACAAAAATTCTAAAAAATGCCCCAAATCATGATAGCTAAACCATATTAATGCCGACTGGGAATATATTATTGCACTATTGGACTCCTCGTGCCCCTTTTCATTGTAATCTTGAAACTTGTGAAAAAACATACGACATCAGTTACACATTCTAGATCCTGACATACATTCCCAAAATTTATTTTACATTAACTAGAAAATGTTTTATAATTTCCTCTAATATTATTATTTGGTATGTTACCTATTTCATATCAGCTTAATCATTTTTTACTATTATCATCATGTTGCACATAGTTTTTTTAAAACACTATTTCAACATTCATAGCACAACAAAGAGCATTTTAAAACATTTAAATTCTTGACATACAAAGATCTTCATATATATGTTTTCAATATAGATATAAATCAATTTATTTTACTGTCAATGAATCAAATAAAATCTTGTACATTCCTATCCAATATTTTGTTGTTTTATTCATACACAGAAACTAAAATGTCATCATTATTATCTATTTACAATAATTGTTTCCTCATCATAAATTGAACATACATATTGAAATATTTATAAAGGAAAATATCATTAATTTTTTTCCATTCCAGGGAATAGAAAAATTCACTCCAATATTCAAAACCATTGACCACTACATATCATTTTCACCTCCAAAAATATTGATGACTAGAGTGATATTTTGATTTTCTAAACATCCCATGACATAAAATATATTCTCCTCAGTATTAATCCCTACATAATATAATACTATGTTTGGTTATCCATTGAATAATTTTGGGTGTTTCCAAATAAAAGTTTCTACTACATATATATTCCTATGTGGTTGACTTAGATGATCTCGTTCACAAATGACTGCACCATTAATAGCCTATGTCAAATGATACATCCCAATAAATAATTGATTATTTCTGATTACTACTAAAGAATGATATTGATTAGTAATGTTGTTTTCCTAAAAATAATTCCAAGAAAACATATTTCTTTTTTCCTTTGTAGAAGTCCATTGTTGACAAAAAAATGTTTAGATAAATAGATATGGTAATCCTAAAATACTATATTATTTACACTTATCCAAAAATTAAAATCATATCAATGAATTCCATTAAAACTCTCACAACCTCTAATGTTGTCTATAACATACTCTAATTCCAAATTTAATTCCCCATTCTTAAATATTACATTTTATAGTGTTGTCTAATTTGGAATCTCTATTAAATTATCATTTTAGTTTAGAGTTTTTGATAATTATGACAGAGATTTACAAAGTATACCCATACATTACAAGTGTACACAAACACTTAGTATCTAGTTTTTTCCAAATTAAAACACTATAATAAATGTTGTTTCTTTATAAGATCTTAATTCCCATCCTTTATGTATCATTGTCCCAACTCATCCATTAAACTTGTGAAAATATATTAAAACATGGGATGAGAACATAATATGCAGTAAAGAATTTAAAAAGTAATAAAACAACTATTCTAGTTAAAAACATGAAATATTATTTCGTGAATGAAATAAAACATTTTTTCAGTAATTAATTAAATGTGTTATTCTCAAATGAAAATACTTAAAGGCCTTATAAATCAATTAAACCTTTATTAGTTTTCTTAGAGAATAATATACATAAATCCCATTCAATTGGAATAAAAATATGAAAAACATTAAATAAATATTATTACACAATTTAATGGATTTTTTAAGGCAGATTATCCTTCATATAAACTATATTGGGCGCACCAGTTAGCTATAATGGGGCTGATCCCTTTTTATATGAAATATTGGGCTTACCCATGAGCTATAATGGGGCTCAACCCTTTGTTTAAGTTGTATTGGGCTCACATGTGATATATAATTGGGATCAAATGTCTATATAATATATATCAAGATCACCCATTTTATATATTTATCAATAAACATTTCATGTATAAAACTATTTCACTATAAAACCCATTAAACATTTTATAAGATAATATAAAAAAACTTTAGTCTCAAAACACCCATTTCTTTTTAGAAACCTTTTTCAAAACCAAATACACAATATAATGATAGAGGATTTTAAATTTCAGAAATATTCTAAAGTTTCATAGAAATCATGAATTTATATAACAGTAATGGTGGTGAAAAATCTTTGTCAACTTCTTTGTTAAAACTAAATCATTTATTTTTTCATTTTTGAAAACATTCCTTATAAAACACTTAAGAAGAATCATTTGGAAAACATTATAATGGATCAAAAAATATATATACATAATATTATCCTCATAATAAATTAATATCAATCTAAATAAACATGTAAGATAACATGAATAATATTAACATTGAGAAAATGATTTTGATAATAAAATATTTTAACATTCTGGGAGTCTTATACCACATTGAAAATTTAAATCATAATATCAATAAGATAATATATTAAACATATCATTACATATGATGTGTATTTATAAATTATGAATATGAAATGTCTTATTAGATGTATATACTTCATATAAAATAATAATGTTGCATAACATAAAAAAATTCCTTATTGAAAAAAGTTTGAGTCGAAATCCCTTATAAATATTATAACATAGATTGAGAAATTAATCAAATAAAATGAATATTTTCATAATAAATAAATCCACATATTTTCTATAATACATTATAAGATATTAAAAATTCATTTCACATGAAATACATGAATGACATAATCATGATGTATTATTTTAACCGAATGAATTGAAATTGTGTAAAGACATTATCACACCTTATATATTAAATATATATATACTCATACAAACCTGTAGTATAAAAATAATATGTTTATTACTAATGTATAATAGAAACATATTAATTTTTATAATAACATATATTATATTTATTCGACATTATATTACTCATTCAATAATAACTCCATGATTATG
The DNA here is from genome assembly GCA_963277665.1 of Viscum album. Taxonomy (NCBI): domain Eukaryota; kingdom Viridiplantae; phylum Streptophyta; class Magnoliopsida; order Santalales; family Viscaceae; genus Viscum; species Viscum album. Next base: position 556,464,706 of record OY728146.1, read on the forward strand.
TTACACTTTTTGTGATATTTTCTTTGTCATGATTTGAAATATTATTCACGATTCTCGTGATATAATTTGTTAGAGAATATGAAAAAACACATAAATATCAACTTTATTTGTTAAATAATTATTTTAAATAATCAATATGTATAAATGAAAAACACATTTCATAGAGGTGGTACACCATATTTATGCATGAACGCGATTTTATTTCCCTTTCGTATTGAATAATCAAAAATAAATGAAATATATGTATGTATATATATATAATTATAGTATAATTAATATGAAATTTATATCTTATATATGTTTACAGAAAAAATACCTATTACATTTGAAATGATGTGTGAACAAATTGGAGGAGGTGGTAGTCTATTCATCAAAAAATGTAGTTATTGTATGACTACAATACAAAAAGTATGAAGGTATGATTAAATAAAATTTTAATAATATAATATAGTTTGTAATATAATATTTATAATATTATTTAAAAAAAATTTGTTTCAATACCATCTACTAAGGTTGTAATGAAAAAAACATTATTCACGGAGATTATTAATCCGCAAAAGATAGAAAATAATATCTTTTTTTCAAATAATATGATGCATGAAACAAAATGGATATGATATATTCAATTAGAAACATAAAAATATTAAATATAAATTAATTTGGAGTTATAATTCATTTATGTATTAATGAGGGGAGGAGAAATGTGAATATTAGAATAAATTAAGAGAGAAACTATAAAAACATTACATCTTGTATATCACCTCTTTATGAGCCCCCTGAGGACCCTAGAATTGGTCTATTATTGTGCAAATAAGACAATTGAAGTGAAAAAAGTCAGGAGTAGTGTTTTGGGAATATATTTGTTGATATACCATGCTTCTTCGGTCAAAATGGGTAGGTTAGCGGTGGTATTTATACACGAAGAGAGGTGGTTTCAAGTTATTAAATTATTGATTATTTTATATTTGATGTTAACCACATGGAGGTGGAACTAATTACATCAAATTATACATTTAATTTATAATTTTTAGGCTCTTTAGGGTCCATAACAATCTCAAACAACCATTAAATGTTTTTTAAGGTATTCTATTTATTTACCGTTTTAGGTTTAACATGTTTCATTTTTTACGTATATTGCGATAAATAATATTTTTATCATGTTTAATAATATAGAACCAAAAATTAAATTGAACATAACACCTAATTTATACAATATTATTCCAATTATATTATACTTTTTTCTAAATTAAATTCACATAATTTATTAAATTTTATATAAAATTAATCTCGCCAAAAAAATAATAATGTGGGGTTTTAATGTGAAATATTTAAAATTTCAATGTATAATTGTTTTGATTGACCTAAATTTCCATAAATAATGTATAATATAAATAATTAAACATTAAAAATAATTTAAAATTTAATTGAACTATAGAAATAAATTGCATGAAAAATCAATTTTGAAATAGTATTTTTTATTATTCATTATTCACCAAAATACGAAAATTATCATAAACATAAACAAAATTTACCCTAAACAAATTTTTATGATTTTATTTAAAATATGAGGTATAGATTTATGAATATAAAATAATAATATGTCAAAATTCATATTTAAAATTATTTATTCTTTAAAAGGTGGGAAATTAACAATTTAAAAATTGTTATAACATTATATGCTTAAAATTGTAATTGTTATTTATTATTTTCATATAAAATATATAGGATGAGGGTAAAAAAATTATTAAAAACGAATAATAATAATATAGTTAGGTAAATGAACTCATAAAAATATAAATTTTAGGTGGTAAATTCCATTAAAAATAATAATACTAACATTATATTAATTTTTCTGCATAACATAGTCTTGCATGAAACGTATGATTTCAGAGAAACATATTTTTGGGTTTCGTGTACACTATCAGACATACCTATAACATTATGTTAAAATTTATATTTATTTCATAAATAATATTAATTATGCAAAGTTATTATTCTATAATTAATTATAATGATATTGTAACAGCCTAGGATTTTATGAATGAAACACAATAATCGATAGCATACATGGTATGTCACATAATTTTTTCAACATAATAGAATATTATTATATATAAGAAACCATTATAACATAGCCATTAGAATGGAAGGATTAACAATAATCAATTTAATTTTTAAAATATGGTTTATAAATTTATATAAAACTAATTTTACTAAGAAAAAATAATTGAAATTATAATAAAAACCATTTTCAAATAAAAGAAAATTTTTTGTCTGAAAAACTATTTAAATGTGGAGAAGAGTATTTTATACCAATAAATTAAAAAATCACTCTTATTGGATTTTATTAACAAAAAATATATATATATATATATATAATATTAAATATAACATTTCACACTATTTTTATGTGTTTTGTAGACATGATTTAAGAACTATTCCAGCTTTAAACATAAAAGTTGTATATTTCTAAAAGTACCGTTTTCCCAATTTTTATGGTACTGTTTTGAAAACTTAATTTTTGTAAAAATTATAAATTTTATTTATATTTTTTTTTATTTTTTAGAATTTGGATAAGAAAATTTACTAAGGTTGAATTTTTTGTATTTTTCTTATAAGTATCATGTTTCTGCAAAAAATCAAAATAGTGCATTTTAATTGAAAATAAACATTGTTATAAATATTATCTAATTTTAAATTATATATTTAATTGGATTTAATGTAAAATTAGATCATTTTTAAATCATTTTATCAAATTAAAGTTATAGTAATAAAAATAACATTGAATTTGGATATAATAACCTTTTAATCTTTTGAATATTTTCACCTTAAAAACACGTTCTCTTGTTCAATAAATGAGATTAATTTTAAATTATTTTTGAAAATTATGTGTTTTGAATTTTTAACAATGGATGAAATATATTTATTTATAAGTGAAAGCATTAGTTAATAGGTGACTTTAATATTTGAAAATATTAATAATAACTTTAGTATTTCAGTATTACAACAGATAAAGGTATATCTAGTAATTATTTGTAAAAATATTATCATAAACAATAGAAAATTGTTCTAAAACATGCCCCAAATATATTGGATGAGTGAATTTAGATAATAAAAATCATTTTATTTTTTCCCTATAGAGACTAATATGACTTTAAAAAATATATAGTATTTTATTCAATAAAACGTTATTCTTATCATACTTTTGTTTTAAACATTTGTAATATTTTTAACATGGGTTAATATATAAGAAATATTCAACAATAGATAGTATTATAAAAGATAAATTTTTTATCTCTATCCGGATAAATAATTATTATGTTTTATGTCAAAATTATTAAATTATGTACTTGCATAATGATGATATAGTAATTGATTAATTAATAGAAATATCTTAAAAAATTTATTAAAATATTACAATAAATATAATTTGATATAAGTAAATACATTCACGATTATAAAAGATGAATTGCACTTTTTAGTGATTCTCATAAATATTTGGTTCGACGATATCATCATATTATGATACTGATAAACAATTTATTATTGAATAGTGTCATAATAGACATAAATGGTATTTTAAAATAAATATCATTTTGTTTAATGATAAAAAATTCATTTGTAATCGACTGACCCCAATAAACCAAAAGCACATAAACTATTTTCTTTTTGTCAAGATACTACAAAGTATTAAATCATGAATGATATATCAATTTAGTATTTTTGGATGAGATGTTATATATAAGATATCCATAGTACATAGGAAAATATACGAAATACCACATGATACATAATAAAATGAAATAAAATATATCATTGAAAGATTACTCGATGTTGTATTCCCTATTATTATAGGAATGGAAACATAAGAAGGGTTAGATAAGATTCTTATTAAGGGTTATATGAATCAATAATAATTAATGTAATGTCAATAAGTCATTAACATTATGGAGAGTTAAATAATATACAAAAACATTCCTTAAATAATCTATAAATGAAAGTGTATCCATAGATTTTTTTAAAGTGAAAATATCATTCAAAGTTATAACATAATTCTGTAATAATTAAATGATTATTTTTTGGATGTAATGTATTTGGAATATTATCCATTATACCTTTATGATGGTATATGTCTGTGTGTAGAAACCCATTTGATTATCTTGGGCAACAAACACAAAGGGTTGGTCAAAAAATGTGTTGTCTCGTTAGACATGTTTATGAATCAAGGGGGTATTGTGGGATCCACCAACCAGATAATGTCAAATAAATTCTTAACAAATATATTTAATTGATGAAAATTATTTCCTGTCAATATCTTTATTGACTACATGATACATATTCATAAATATTTCCCTATTAGAAACAACCTTAAAAATAAACACTACATGTAAAAAGGTATAAAACTAAGAATATAATAATATAAATGATACAAGAATATTTATATTTAATATAAATATAATTACTAATTAAAAATAACCTAAATGGGGTATTATATACAACAAAAAAATTATTAGGTGAACAATACCATGTAAATCTTAATAAAATGTAAATTTAGATGAAGTCCCTTACCGTATGTTAGAATATGTTCCGCACATGATATTAATGTCCTGCATAATCAAATTAGATCCATAAGTAAAGAAATTTATATCCTATTATAACCTAATTTGATTAATTATAGTTTTATAATGTTCACTAAAATTATTTATGATGAGTTTTATAGTTTAATTTCATTGTTCAGAAGCATTGGTTTTCATGGGTTTTCATGATCAAGTTGCTTATTTATACGTAATTAATTTCATGTAAAATGTGTTATTTTCTCCATACATGGAATTATATTTTATTAATGAAAATTAGAAAAATTAAAACTATTGTATATTATTTTTTTCAAATAAGAGGATGATTCATTAGATATTACATTAATAACAATTGTTTAGAACATTATGGTGGGATTTAGATTTTAACGAAATTAATTTTTCTTAGCAATGAATTTCATGTATATATAGTACTTATAAAATAAAAAATACATTACGAAATTTTTAATAAAATATTTATTTTACAATATTTATGGATTTATGACCAGCCATGAAGGTGCTAATGGGTATTGAAAATGCGTCGTCTACGATGTAGATAAATTGATATTTCATGAGCAATGATTTGATTTGTAAAATAAAAGTGTGTGAGAGAGAGAGAGAATTGTTTTTGATGATGAATATTCCATTATCATGATAGAATTATTGTTTATCAATAATACTAGAGTTATAATTTCTATTTAGAATTATCATGTGATGATAGGATAAGAAATAAATATTCAAATTGAAAGGAAATTAACATAAAAAGAAAGTGTATTTACCTCTTGAATTTTCTTCTTTGAGAACCTCCAAAAGGGCCCTTTGTTTGTTACTTTGTTGTGATAAAAACATCTTTCATTTGGGTAGATACAAGGAATTACAACTTAGGATGTATTTTTACAATTTTCTTTTCATATAGGTCTGGGGAAAACGTGTGGTGAGGGGTCGTATTTATAGTGGAGTGAAGGGTATTTTTTTAATGTTTTTTTCATTGGTTTATTATTTTGGATTAAGATTAAGAATTGTTTTTGAGTTATTACCAAGTATATTAATCTAATAAATGGGGTACAAGATTATAGTTCTTACATCATCGATGAATGAAGGAATAATTTATTAATATTATAATTTTTTTATATCTTAAATTTTCATTTGTTGTTATTCATAAAAAATTCTTGTATTTTAGAAAAATCTCAAAAATTCACCTGATGAATTTTTAGACATGTATAATTAAAAAATAAATCTATTTAATTAAAATGAATTTCTTAATATAATAAATTTATTTTTTAATTAATATAATCAATTACTTTATATATTTAAATTTATAATTTATAATTGATTTTATAAGGCTTTGAAAATTTAACTATGTTCTAGTAAAATTATCATAAAAAATATGAAAAAATATATTAATTTAGAAATTGTTTTAATGAAAATATAATTTCATTTAAACAATTTTATAATTTATAAAATTGTAAATAAATATTTTTGACTTAATAAAATACACACAATTATTTATTTCTTTCTAAATTATTTAGTAACATTTAATATAATATAATTATATCATAATAACATTTTTAATGGATACCTTTTATTTATACTTACACAGGTGATGTTACTATAACCTTTTTTGATAAGGTATATATTAATTTTCCTATGGTAATGGCGTTATATTATTGGTATAGGTTCATTAATTTCTTTAAATGCCATTTATATATTTTATTAATCATTTAAACAGTTTTATATATTTTCAATATGATTTATTATGAATTTTACTAAATGAAATAATTTTTTTCAATTTATACTATTAGAGGAATTGAAATTAATTCAGAAAATAAATTCCATAAAATCAAGGAAAATTATATTCTTCCCTCCAAAATTATTTTTTTTATAAATTTTTTATTAAACGTTTATTTTAAATAGATGAGGGTAGTTCTTCTCTATAACATACATGTCATACCACATTTCTTCCACTACCTTATAGTTTCTACAATGAAGTTTTACTAGTAGAGTTTTCTGATTTCTGAATACTTTTTCTCTTCTATCAAGAATCTGGATTGTTAATTCACAGTATGAAAAATCAATTTCTGGTTATATTTCATCATAGTTGAGTACATTCAATTGATTTTGAATATACTTATTTAATAATGACACAATTATCAATTTTTGATCTTTGGAGATACATGGTGTAATTTATACATTGTAAGTTACTACATAATTTCATTCTATAATATCAAATGTTTTAATTACCTAGGGACTATTTTTCCTTTCTTATCACACCATAGTATATTGTTACATTGTTATACATTCATAAATACAAGGTAGCCCAATTGGAATTCCAAATCCCTTCTATTGTTGTCAGCATACCTATTATCCTTCTTTAATATTCTATAATATGCTTCGGAATTGTATTTATCTTTGTCATTGTCTAATAAATATTATTTTAGACTATTAGATTCTTCTCACCAAAATCACCCCAACAAGTTGGATTATGAAATATCTTTCCATATAATTCCACATATACTTCCATTTAATTAAATGAATATAAACTATTATTGTAGGAAAATTAAACTATAGGTATCTACTGATCCAACATAACATAAATTTCATGTTATCATGATGTCAATATTTCTTCAAATGTTTGAATAGTACATTAATATGTCCTTTAGTTTTATTTTGATAAGAATAACTCATATGAATCTTAGTATCCAAATCCATATGATGACACTTCTAGGATTTTGACGTAAATCAAGGATCTCAATAATAAAAAATTAACACACATGCATCATGATGTCTTAATACGTCTTTAATATGGAGTCTTTCAAGGCACCCCAGATTAAAATCAACCCTTATTGAGAAGAAATTGGAATATTTGGTAGGTCCATAATCTATAATCCATGTTACATCCTTGATTTTAGGATTCCTTGTTAGTCAAATGAAAATGTATATTGTAATATCAACCCATTTCCACATTAGAATAGTAATCATTTTCATGACTCAGTTAGGGTGTTTTCATTCAGCCTTCACCTACTGATTATCTATTAATCTTGACACATAGTCATAAATTTCATGCATCATATTATCCAACCAAAAATATTCCTCCATTACACTATACATATTTGTACTACCTAAGTGTGTGGAGAAATTTGATCTATGAGCCTAATATAATAGTACATTTGATAGATCTCATATGGATTGAAGACAGAAACTCTTTACAAATTTCATAATTCCATACTAATACATAAAGTTATCCTATAATTTATCCCAATATCATTAATTAGATTTTCAAAATCCCAATCATCCAATTGAAGGCTGTTTATCTTCTTCAGTAATGATAGTTTCACAAAAAAAAATTAGAAAAATGGGTTTTATTCTTCCTTAAAAATTCCAATATACATATTTACTAAAGCCATGAATGTTAGATCTTTTTGAATCCTCATATGGTTTATAAGACCATGAACATTACTCTTTAATGTATCTTAATCATTATTTTATTTTGATCTGATTTAGTGTATTGAACAATCATAATCTCTGTGTAGCTCAATGCATCATCATTACCTCATTTTATGTTATTATTTGGTTGGGATGTATGTAAAACTCTTTCGATCAGTTTTTATTTCATATATTTAACCACAGAGATAGTGTCTTCATATCAATATAGAATCCATTATGAATTTTAACTCAATATCATAAGTTGTATAGTTCATTTCATGAGTTTTTAACTACATTGATTCATAAGAAAAACCATGATCATTATAACCAAGGGAAACCCATTTCTTTTCTTTTATGAATCCCTATATATCACTAATATACCATTTGCAAGAGGTAGAGTCAAAGTCATATCATTCAATAATCCCCACTTAAATTATTCAAAAAATTATTCACACTCTTCTATACATATGTACATAACCCCTTTACAAGTAATATTGGAAAAAATATATCTAATTTGGAACATTTTGAAATAAATTTCATTAGTACCCTACTAATATTATGAATCTATATATGTTAGTTATGTTCATTTGGTAATTCCATTCATGAACTACCTTCATCATTGTATAATCATGTGAGATTCCATACCTATAGATAATATAGTCAAGAAAATAAACGATTATAATCCACAACTCGCACAAGATAAATCCTCCATGTTACTCTTTCTTATAAGAGTATCCAAAACAAATTCCAAGTGGTAATCATATCCTAAATAAAATTTAGAATATATCAACATAACATTATTAATAATGCAAAAAAACATTAGGATATTCATTAAAAACTATGTTTATTAGATCCTTGAAAATATAGGCTGCATTTGTGAGTCAAAATGGAATTATTGTATACTTCTCTTTTTTAAACATAGTTCTAAATATTTTCTTGACAAATATTTTCCTTACTCACACAATATTGGTGATATCTAGAAATTGTTCAATCATTGAAATATATTTATCTCTATGATGACGATAAAATAATTCATTAATACATGGAAGATGATATAGGTTCATTGTTGTAATATCATTTATTTCACTATAATTAACCAAAAGACTCAGGGATCCTTCTTTTTCCTAGAAAAATACAATATTGTATACCCATTGATAAATACAAGGGCATATAAACACCCAGTCACTCAATTTCTATAGTTTTTTTCTTCATATCAACTAATTAAATAATGGCCATTCTATATGGATACATTGATAAGGTCATGAATCAAGAATTAAGTCATTTAGGAGCATAATTTCCCACTCTGGAAGATTTCAAGGAATATTCATTAGAAATAATAAATTCATTCAGGAAAAATATGTGCATCCTCCATTATTAGGATTCTTTCCTCATCAGTATTGGTTGTTTTCGCTTCCTCCAAATTAATTTCATTCAATAGAGCTAATGAGAGTGGTTTTATATAAGAATTAGATGATGTGGATTCTACTCCAAATATAACAAATGATAAACCATTATCACAAATAGAATATTCCTTCCTCCATGAATAAATTTTTGATCATTGTTAGAAATCCATTTCATACATTGTATTATATCAAACTCAATCATAATTATAATAATAAGGTCCTCATCTAATGTTTTTTCAAATGTAATGAAGGGGACTAAAAAACACCTATTTTTTGAAATGTTTCTTCTCTTATACGTTTTTATCAAAAACTCCATCATTAATTCAAAAGTAAAATGTATCATATTCTTTAAAAACAAGGAAGATATAAATAATGTGATGATCCTTAATCAAGTAAATAATTGTCTATGTTTTAATGAAATAATTGAAATATCTCCCACAAAATCATTATGAACATAAACATTAATAGTTGGGATCCCAAAACGTTGTACTTACTCTCGTGGCCTTTTTTGATTTTATTTGATTTGAAACCTATTAAAATATTTTTAATAGTGTACCATTTCCCACCAATTTTAGATTTGTAAAAAATTTATATGTATGTTTCCCTGTTATTAATTATATCGATGAAGATTCTCTATATACATTTAAAAATATTAGATGTAGTTCATGGAACATAACAGATGAATATTTCCAATTTCTTCACAAAATTGGAATTTCCTAATTCACATCCTCTTAATTGAAGCTACACCTTTTCCATGGTTACCAAAATACATCTTCTTCTATTGATTTCTATTAAAAATATAAATCTATAAAATTACTTCTCTGTTTCAATGGTAATTATTAATTTTTTCATAATATGATTTATATTTTTTAGAATCTAGTTCTATTTAGAGGCATCAGTTATGAAATTAAAATAAATAATCAATCTTTCCTTTTGAATCATGTATGTGATATATATAATACATGGATAGTATTTTAGAGGTGTCATAATACTCTACAACACTCTCTTATTACATTTTCCTTAACCTAAGTAACATTCACTAAATTTTAGTTTTTTAATCACATGGAGATATTTTGTTAAATATTTTTTCCTAAAAAGTTCGCCAATACATGTATTCTATTTCATATTACGATATAGTATTTGGAATCAATAACAAACATTTATCAGCATCTCACTGAAGTAAATATACTTCCAGTTGTACCATATTGTTTTCATTACATCCCAAAACAATAAATATATTTTCAAGGGTATTGATCCACTAGTCAGGTACAACTTGATTTATAGTCTCACTAAAATATAGTGGTTATACTACATTGAAAAATCTGAAATTGGTTTAATATGGTTATTATTCATAACTTGATAATGTTGTCCTAATATGGTCATCATTTTCTCATATCCAACACTAAATATTTTGGCATACTAAATAAGGAATCCCTACATTGTATATGGGTATTTATTCCCTCTATTCCATTATGATATATCACCAAACAATGGCATATAATAAATTAGGACATGTATCATAGATAATAATTTCTATCTCATAAAACACATTATATAAAATTAAAATTTAATGATTGATAATCGCATGATCATAAACATGGTTTCATTGGGGAAAATTTTTAATTTTAAAACACATCATAATGTTTCATAATGAAAATGTTAATTATCCCAAGAATATCCCCCATTAGTGTCAAAATAGGTGAAAATTATGGCACATTGTCATGTACCCAATTTGTAAGAGTGTGGCCCAGAACACCTTGTCATATTTTTTACTACTAGGTATATATATGCCAGAACAAAATCTACTTGTAATACCCAGACATGGATTTATTTCTATTAATACCCACATAGTATCTACATTATAAAAATTTAAAGATGTTCATATATGATTACCCTCAAATTGTATCATAGGGTTATGTTCCATAAAATATATTTTACAAATCTAATTTCTATTGTTACTAATAAACATTGGTTGATACAAAATATTACACCCAAACCACATAAAACAATTTCTTGTATCATATTTTATTCCATTGGCATGATTAAAAAGAATAAAAACTCAATGGATTGATCAATTAAATAGTTTTGGATTACCAGGTTATATAAATGATACTCATAGTACATTTGGAAAGAGAGAAACTATTACATGATAAGTAAAAAAATGAAATAAATTTATTATTTGAAATATTATTCAAGGTTATATTATAAAAATCATAGGTTTCAAAAATAAAATAATTGTGATCTAAAATTATTTGTATGGATTATATGAAAAAATATATATATTCTTTGTTAATTCAGTATTTAATAGACATTATAAAAAAGTAAAAATCTAAAAAACATATGCCATATTTAATATGGGAATGAAAATGGATCAATAATTTTTTTCATAGTGAAAATAACATGGAAAGTAATATCTCAACACCATGTGATGAAAATTATTATTTATTGGATTTTATGTATCTAGAAAACAAACCATTATACTGTCAAGGATGTTAATGCCTGTGGGTATAAACCGGTCTATTTCTGTTTGGAAACCAACACAAAGTGTTTGTCCCCAACTGTTTTGTCTCATGAGACTTGTTGATGAATCAATGTATATATAGGGCCCTACCAATCACTGAAATACCAAATAATTCCTCCTACATATTATTAATTCAATAAAATTATTCCTAATCAATTCATTTATAGAGTATTGGATACATATTTTTCAATATTTCACTAATTAAAACTATATTCAAAGTAGAAACTACATGTATAATGTTATACAACTATGAAAATAATAATATCCATGATACTATAATTTGGATTATTATATAAATTAAAATGAAATATAATCTCATTGGATTTGTAGATACACAATAAAAATGATTATTTTTGAAACACCATGTATGTACCAATAAAATGGAAATTGAGAAGAAGTCCCCTGCGATATGTATGAATGTGTTCTTCATGGGAACTTTTGGTCCATTATAATAAAAATAAATGAAATATTTAATTAATTTAGTAATTTATATAGATTTATTCGGTTCATTATTTTTTATGATGTTCATTTATGTTATAAGATGATTTATAGATTTTCATTTAATCATTTGGGAGTATTCATTTTGTTGGTTTTAGGATCAGATCACTTCTTTATAATTAATGTTTCTCATATAAAATGGGTATAATTGACCAAAATTTTAATTATATGTAATAAATGAACATACATAATTCTTATTGGTCTTATTTATTAATTATTTTATATACAACGATGATTTATTTTATAAGTCCTTAAGGATAATTTGTTAGAACATTTTGGAGGATTTTAGATCGTCATAAAATAGTTTGGTCCTAGTAATTAAAATCTTGTATAAATAAATGTTATAGAATAATAAATATTTTATTACATGAATTCTGAAATATGTTTTAACAATAAAAATTGTTTTATGAAAATCATATAAGGAGTTAATGGATGATAAAAATGCATCACCCATGTGGTAGTTAAATTGACAGATCAGGAATGATGTTTTCATTTTTAAAATTAAAGAGAGAGGGGAAAGAGATTGAAGATGAATTTTCAATTAAATAAATAGAATTATTATATATTAATGATACCTGAGATATAATCTATATTTTTATAGTATATTTTAGGATAGGATAATAAATGAAAATTTAAATTGTAATAAAAAAAAGAAAAACATAAAGGATTCAACTCTTGAATTCTCCTCTTTGAGATTCTCTTTAAGGGACATTGGTTCAGTCTTTTGTTGTGACAAGAATATCATGGATGTGTATAGATACATGGGAATTGGATTTGGGAATAAATTGTAAAATCATAGATTCTTATATTTTTGTGGATAAAAGGTGGTGAGGTGTGCTATTTACAGTGGAGGGGATGGGTGTCTTTTAATATTTTATTCATTTATTTTTTATTTTGGGTCATGATATAAAATAGTCTAATAATTGTTAAAAAAATATATCAAATAAAAAATGGGGGATTTAGATTATGGTTCTTTAATCATCCATTCTTCAAGGAATGGTTTATTTAACAAATAATTTATTTATACTGTCAATTATGATATTTTATTCTTCACTAAAAATTCATCAATTTCAAAAAAATCCCAAGATATTCATAGAAACCCTATTTTGATTTGTATAACTAATAAGAAACTCGATTTTATGAAAATAATTTTCTATATTTGAAAACCAAATTAATTAATTTTATCATTTAATTGAAAAATACCAATTTTGAAATTATAACTACTTTTACAATACTTTGAAATATTTACTAAGGTCACATAAAATTATCTTAAAAGTATAAGAATGAAAAATATTAATTTATGAATACATTTTATTAAAATTAATTTTCTATTAGACAATTTTTTATTGATAATATTTTAGTTTTGTATTGGACATGCAAAATCTTCAACATTTAATTAATAAATTTTAAAATATTCATTTATATTTACTATGATATAACTATATAATATTATAGATTATAAGATGCATCAATTTTATTTATACGTTTGTTGGATTTTTTTACTATTCTAGTGTCCTAATTACTATTCAAAATTGTCATATTATTATTCATAGGGTCAAATTACTATTTAATAGTTATAGGTTCTTTAACTTATTGGAATACCCTTAATTTAATTCATTCATAATTTATAGAGTATATTTGGTGTTCTCTATGTCATTTATATGATTTATAACAAATGAGTTTTATTTATGAAATATAAACTATGAAATTAAAAGAATATATATATATATATATATATATATATTCGGTTCTTGGGGGTTCAATTGCAATTAAACACACACACACACACCTCACACAGAGGTCGGAAAGGTAGGACATAGCCCCGTAATGTGATAACCCACCCATGAAGCCTTATTTAATTAATACATGGTCTGTAGGACCATTAGAAATTAATGAACCATTTATGGTTTTTCAATTTAATTTTATAATGACAATTTTATCCCTAATGGCTTAAAAACACATGTTGTCAGAGTAAGGATTAAAAATAGATAAATAAGGGTAAAAACAGAAATTTAAGGATTAAAAATGGCCAAGAGAGATATAATTTTTATTGGATGAAGGTATATAGTCAGATAATAAATCTATATTCTAAATTAAATAGTTTGGATCCATTTTGGATATATTATTAATTTATATTAATTTAAATGTTTGATGATTCCCAAGAGTGCCCCACCACTCTCTTATAAAATAGCCCCCTTGTTTTATTTTCATCGCAATTGAAAACCTATTTTTTCAACAATTATATACTCTAATACCTTCATATAATACCTTAAAATATTATAGAGCCTTTATTTTATGCAAATTACCCTCCTTGGTGGTGTTAAGGAGTTAATCAAAGGTGATCGTTGGAATAAGCAGTATCATTTTTAATCAAGTAATTTTGATTTTTTTATTCTTAAACATAGTTTAATTATTATTCAACTATAATGAAATAATAAGTCCTATATACTAAATATAATGAGATTTTATAATGATAAAATAATCGTATATATCCATCTTAATCTCCATCAAATGATAAAATAATTCATCGACCAAGTGTATGGTGGTCTATCGCATCATGAACTAAAGAATTGTTTTTCGAATCACTACATCTAATAACTAATTATAATGATTGAATTATTAACTATATATGATATTAATGATATATTAATCACTATAAAAGGATAATATATCATTTTCATCATTACATTTCATTTTTTGAAAAAATGATAATGTCATTCATTCGTACGTGTGAACTATCACGTCCAAAAAGAGATGTGATTCATTTGTCATCATCACATCACATAAATTAAATGTATAATTATATTTAAATTTTTATAATTAAATTAATGATATTATTATCATTATGTAATGATATAATAATACTAAAATTCCTTCCAAAAATATCATTGAAAAATGGAAATGTTACTCAAGTGTATAGGTGACTTATCATCACTATGATTGTAACGTTGTTAATTTTTCATATCCATATGTAATAGATGCAATAAAAAGTATAATTGATATGTAGAAGAGATTACTATGTCATTAAAACTATTATTGAGACAGTGGACTATTTAAAACATTTTGATATATACATCATACCAAATTCAATTTGGACTCATATAGAAAATATCTTCAAAATGTGTGACATGAACATGAATAATTAATAGTTTTTATAAAAAGATAATCAGTGATATAACATTAATAATAAAAATTAATCAGGATCTAAACAATGTAAATAAATAACCTAATTTTATTAATAATTAATATAATGATTTTATGTGATGATTATGACTCCAGGTTGGAGAATGTTTTTTAAACCCATCTATTAATGTTACTCTTTTTTACAAAATACAAAGTGATTATTTCTTTTAGAGAAACATCAGATACAAAATTTCCTAATTTAATGTCCTTTTATTTTTTTAATTTCTAAAAATGTTTACCATTTTAATTTTCATTTATATGTTTTCATTTTCATTGTTTGACTTTGTAGAAATTAAAATTGATTTCAAGGTGGAAAATCTATTTTTTATGCATGATTTATATGATAGGTTTATATTCTAGTTCAGGGAAAATTTTAAGATTATAGGTGGATCCATGAAATAAATATTGTTGGTGACCTAATTATTTCTCTATAATTCATTGGTTATTGATAAGTAATTAACCAGTATGGTTTCCACTAAGAGGTAAAGGTAATATATTATGGTGGTTACTACAAATGTAACCATGTAGGTTACACAACAAATTACTTTGAGAGATATATTTAATTTAGAATTAATGTGAAAATGATTCCCAAATTTACCATTGTTATTTATTTTTTATCAGCAATTTTAATGGAAACATATGAGTTAATGTGGTAATATAAAAGTATTATGTTATAGTGTCTGAATGTTTATCATTATGAAAATTATTTCATGAGTTTATAATAATTCAAGTTCTAATGGTTTAATTTATTTTTTTACATTCTATCATATTACAGTCATCCCATTTTTTCAAATGTTTTTCATAGTGTTTATGGGAGAGCTGGGACAAGGATGTGATCATGGGGAGAATTGTGAATATTTTTCATTAAGTGGAACCATTATTTATTTTAAAAAGATTCCATTGATGAAAATAAATGTATAAGGAGTATAAGTTCCCGATGTTAATATATGGGATTACAATTTACATGTTTTTATTAATTATCTATAACTATAAAAGTAAAATATTTATAGTAAAATAATGTAATTAGAAAATTTAAAAATAATTAGAATATCTAATGTTCTTGGTAGGGTATTTATGGTTGGTAAAAGATTGGGGATTAAGAATCATTGGAGATCTCAATGTTTCTATAAGTGCTATTGTTAAAATCATGAGTTTATAATTTTTTGTTTGTTTATAAGTTCAGTATCCTTGTAACCCTATTAATGATTTTTTTATCATATATAAAGGTGACTAATGGTATTTTTGGAGGCAATGATTTTGGAGGTAGTTATTACTTATTACCTATTGGGATGAAAATTAATGGAATGAGATAATTGTTGATTTTATGAATAATTAAGGTAGTATTGACTATATTTTTTAAGTTTCAATAATTTTTTACCTATTATATTCATATATTTTTAGGAAGTGAACAACCCAAGAAATGATTGAAAACTCATTTCTCCATCTAGGATATAGGAATTGAACACCCACCCAATGGAAAAAAGGCTGTATCACCCACCACTGACCTAACTAATGTCCTGGTTTGTATAAAATTGATTTCCTTTAGTTAACCCATTGAATGGATAATGGTTAATTTTATTTTTGACAAATAAGTTTTATAGATAACCATCAGATTATAAATTATTTGAATATTAAGGTATTAATTTATTTAGGGAAGATGATAACTCTTTTGGAAATACTACAAGATTAATGGATATAGAACACTAGAGGATTTTTGAATAATTTTATGGATATTTATTTATTGAATGATCTATATTGAATATTATGTATTACTATTCAATTTTTGTGATTAATATAGTTTCCAATATATAAATATTTATTCTATTGGGTAATTTTCTAATCTTACAAATTTTGGTTTATTTAATATTTCTTAAAATAATAAATATATATGTAATATTTTCTATAAATTTAAATCACCTTAATTTTATCATAGTTCTTCACGTGTTAAAAATTAATCATAAAGACTCATCATTTGAAGAAAAAGAGAGATTGTGGTGGAAATTGATTTGAGAATGAAACTCTATATATCAATTAAGTATATATCATTATTACTTTTTTCTATAATTTATAATTCAAACTAAAATAGATGTAAATATTATTTGGACAAAAAAATATATTCGTTTACTTTTCTAACTAATATGTAAATGAATTTTTTACTTAAAAGATATTTATCATTTTTTATTGTTCACTTACTCAGGACCATGTTAAATATCACACTCCATAAAAACATGATATTTATTATTCTCTTATATGTACATTTTTTCTAGCATGTAACCCTAGTATGTGATATATTTGGTGAACTTTGTACTTCTATTTTTTTAAAATTGGAAATATAATTATTCCATTTTCTAATGTTGGATTTTAACAATGGTATAATGAAGTGTCAAACAAAAATTCATTGATTCTGATATAAAATTATGTGGACACCATTTTTCATGGGGGATAAAATGTAGTATATAATTGTTTTAATAAGGGAACCCTATAATCAATATCATACAAGTTACTCCACATCGAGTTTAATCAAAAAAATTAAAAATTATAATTTAAACATTACAATTATAACCTAGTCATCTGTATTTAGGGAATTAAAAATATTAACTAAATTATAAAAAATATGGTTTAAAAAAGTATATATAATTAATTATATGGTAACCAATATACTATAAATTGGAATTAAAAACTTTTTAAAATAAAATTTAATTTTTTTTCATTAAAAAATTATTTAAATGTGAAATATTGTGTTTAATACCAATAAATAAATAAAATCAGTATTTTTGGGTTATATTACTGAAATATATATAATATATTCAATGCAATTTAGATAATTATTCTTTTGTGTTTCTTATACTAGATATAAGAACATATCCAATTTTGTGCATAAATGAAGTATTATTCTAAATAATAAGTTTTTCCTCTTTGATGGAACACTCGTTTTAAATTATGATGATGAAATTTTTTAGTTTTAATTTGAAAAAAATATCTTGATTGAAAAAATAATATAAAAAATTATTTTGGTTGATTTTTTTTATTTTTTCTGATAAATTTCTTGTTTTGATGAACTCTGAAAAATACTGCAATATAATTCGAATATATTTGTTATATCAAAAAAAATATAAAATGTCATTATATATTTTAAATGGTATTAATTTTGGATTAGATAAATTTTATATCATTTAATACAATTAATGTGATTGGAATTAATTTTTCATTGAATTTGGATATATATATTTTTTATTCTTCTGATTGTTTTCAACTAAAAACCAATTTATCGTTCTTTCAATTGGACTAATTTTAATTTAATATTATGAAATTAAATGTTATAAATATTAAATAATGGATCAATATTTGTAATCATAATTCTAAAAATTGTAAATTTGTCCCTTTTATTTTTGTTCTATATGAATAGTAACAGTAGTATTTTTTTAATAAAATAGTTAACGGTAAATCGTGTAATTATCGGTAGAAAAATATTATAAATAATATAAAATTTCACTAAAAAATATCCTAATTGATTTGGATATGTTAATTTCATCCACATGCATCCTTGAGAAGTTTCTTTTGAGCAATTTGAGTGAGTAAGAAGATTTTAATTCATTTGTAGTATTTTATTCAATGAAATACCTATCTTTTCATACATTTTATTTTATGATGACAAATATTTTTAATATGGAGTTATATTAGGGATATTTTAAAATATAAATATTTTTTTGAAAACTGAAATATATTAATTAGTAATGGTAATTTATTTATATTGTTTTGAAAATAAATAATTAAATAAATGGTGTGCACAACAATTATGTAGTAATTTTTTAATTAATATAAATAGAAAATAAATGTTATTAAAAAACCAAGATATATATAAATTTATCTATGTTATGTATTCATAGAATTTTATATAATGATTTGAACTATTTTCATAATTTAAATTTTTTTGAATATATCTTTTTTTATGATATTTATAACTATTAAAAATTTAATATCTTCAAAATGATATAAATGATATTTTAAAATAAAAAAATATTTTATTATATGATTAAAAAAATAAATTAAAATCTAAAATTTTAATGACTAATGGAGATATGGTTATAAATTACAATAAATATCATTTTCTATTTTTTTTGGAATTTTATACTAACAATATCAACCCTTAATGAAAAAAACACATGTTGTGATGGTTAGAATTAAAAAGGTTAAATAAGGGTTGAAAAAATAATAGAAGGATTACAAAAAGGTTAAAAATATCAAATTTTCAATGGATGAAGTGATTTAGACCCATCACAATTCTATAATCATAATAAAACATTTTAGTAACACTATTAATATACAATAATGTTGTATTAATTTAGTATTTCAAATAATAATCAAGGTTTTGTTCCCCTCTATTATAAAAATGCACCATTCTTCAGTTTTCATCACATTAAAAAACATAACTATTGGGCCAATATCTTTCAAATATCATTCCTTTAACCCCTTCCCATATTTTAGAGGTTATGGATTATACATAACACCCTCCTTAGTGTTGTTAATGTTTTAAATAAATGATATTATCCAATGAAGTTGTATCATTTTTTATCAAGAATTTAATTTTTTTATTATTACACACCCATAAAATATTCTAAAAAATGATAAATAAATAAATAAATTATTCTTCATATAATTAAATGTTATTATACAAATATCATCACCAATATCCATCTCATTTTCCATCAAATGTGACGATAATTCAATGATCATGTGTACAATGGACTATCATCTTATAAAACTAATGAAATTCGTTTTCCATCGTCGTATCTCAATACTAATTATAATGATGGAATTATTGTTTATATATGATATTAAAGATATATTTATCATTATTAAAATATAAAATATATTTTTCATTCTTTCTATTCAATACATGTAAAAATGAGGACATCGTTCATGCATACATGTGACCTATCACCTCCACAAATTGATGTGATTCATTTTTCATCACCACATTACGTGAATGATAAATAAAATATTATTTATATTTATATTTTATTTTTAATTAAATTATAATCATTATGAAAATATAAAATAAAAATTAGCTTCAATCTTGAATAATCATTGAAAAATGAAACTGTTACACAAGCGTGCATACAACTTTCTATCTCGAGAATTGAAAAGTATTTCATTTTTCATATCCACATGTAATGGATATAAAAAATTTATAATTTATATAAAAAAGTTAATATTGTTTAAATAATATTATTCTTGATATGGTGGAATAAATAAAATGATTTACGACATACATCATACAAATATCATTTTGGACTCATGTACCGAATATCATCAAAATTTCTGATAGAAAATTAAATAAATAAATTACTATTATAAAATAATAATAAAAAATATTAAAGTAATAATATTATTTAATAATTCTCTTTGGAAATTAATAATTTACAAATAATTTTTTTTCTAGAATATAAATATTTTCCTTGATGAGTTAGACTGAAGGTAAGAGACATTCTTTTACAAAAAACTTTCATAATTACTATTTCAACTATCATTTAAATATCCAAATGGAAAGTTTCTTAACATATATAGTATGATCAAAATATCTATTTTCCATGATGATTTAATACTGTTACGTTTCCTTTAAGTGCTAACAAATTTATTTTCCAATAATGTAATTTCAATTATAATTATATGACTTTGTAAAAATAAAAATTGCTTTCAATGATGAAGCATTATTTTTATGTTAAGTATGATTTATGTGATTGATTATGAAATAGTTATTTGGAGTTATTTATTACTGTAGGTTGTTATATAATAATCCAAAAATGGGTGAGCATATAATTTCTATCAAATACCTTAGGTAATGAGATGTAGTAAACAAGTAGGGTTTCTCTTACGAGATTAATGTATATACTAAAATGGTTACTCAAATTGTAATCAGGAGGGTTACATCCTATCTAGAAATAAGAGATATAGAAAATTTAATATTGGTATGAAAATTATTCCACAAGTTACCATTAAGATTAATGTTATCTATGGAGTTTTACAAGAAACATATTATTCTATGAGGTATGTTAAAAGATTATGTTTTTTGTATGAAAATTGTATCTTTTGAAAAATTATTTCAAGGTTTATAAGAATTCATGGACTAATTGTGTCCTTTATTTTATTTTTTTTCACTGATATTTTATGCTCATCCCAATTATTCAAATGTTTTTCAAAGAGATTAATGAAGATTTGGGATAAAGAAGAAATAAAGGTGAAAATTTTATATATTTTTCATAAAGAGAAACCATAATTTTTATTTAAAAAGTCCTCATTGATGAAATAATGAATACCAAGTATATATTTTGTGTTATCATGTTTTGGAATACAATATTAGTTATTTCCTAATTATATAATTTGTTAAAAGTAAAATATATTTTGAAAAACTAAGTAATTATAGTTTTCAAAATTCTAGGAATATGAAATTTTTATGGTCTTTTCATTACACAAATATTCCAGAAATATCATATAGCCCAATAATAATTTCATGATCTCAATGGAATGATCACTGCCCATGTTATTAGGAAATAAAAATAAAATAATTTCAATAGGAAATCCTTGCAAGCAACTTATTTATACACGGATTCATGATTTATAATATCCCACATTCTTAGGGAAGATCCACAATGTATATAAGAACTGAGTATCAATATCCTCTTAGCATGTTTTTTTGTATGCTCTAATATAGACATGTCTATATTCATCCATAACTATTCATCCTATGGTCTGCAATCCCTAAAAATGATAGAGGATGTTATTTTTTTGAACTCTTTAGTAAACACTCCCATACAAGGGGTAGAAGAGGGAGATCTATATATCATCTTCGTCATCCATAGAATATATCCTAGAAATATACAATCATAAAACATGTCTAAAATTAGAATAGGTGAAAGGTGTTGAACTACTAGAGGTTACACTATTGTCATAAGGTCCACCAAATATAGAGAATCATTTTCACCGTTCTCTAGGCATACGAAAGTAGTACATCATGGTGGAATTTCACTATAAATTCCAAACACACACCATAGATAAGATTTTATAATGTAATTATCCATTGATGAATGATAATACTATGTGAACATAATTATTAGGTGAAAAAAATACAACATTTATTCCTTATATAGATCTCTTTGGTTGATAGAATCAATCATAGAGAACACATGATACAATAACTAATACCCAATACTAAGGCCAGAATGGGGCCAAGAGTCTTGTTTTACTAATTGGATTTCATTTATTAATATATTTCTATTATATTTGTCTTTCAATGAATGAACCAAATTTTGAACCACATCTGATCCATATGGGCCCAAACACATTGTGAACCAAAATTTTGCATCAACTGACATCATACCATAACAAGTTTCTATCCATGGGAACAAATATTCATGTCTAAAAAATCCATAGATAACTTCTTTGTGTGTCTTCTATTGCCTATGTAGGAAGAAATTATTTAGGTTACAGTCGGAGCTCTATGTTTTTACTATGATTTATCAACCATCTGTATGAATCTCTATCAAATTAAACATTTATATCATATAAAGAACATATAAGAGTTTTATTTTATGAAGAAATACACTCTATATATCATGAAAAAATTCCTGAATTGTAAATTCTAATAGTACATTAAATGATGCATGAAAAGTAATTACCCTATCTAATTAGGACATGATAATATAAAATCAATAAGCATATCGATAATAGCATCATTATTCAAGTGCATTACCCAATGGTAGAATCAGATAAACAACAATAAGAATAATAAATCAAACAATAATTTCCATCAACAAAATTTATTGTTTCTCTATACATGGCTTTAGTACTCACAGGTACAGCTCATTACCATATCCCAATTTATATCCAAATCATTTTACTATAGTATCAATGTTTTAAATCCATAAAAATAACAGCTCTGATTCAACTTTTTGATGTCCCGAAATTGTTTCCACATGGCCTCTAGCATGGCTCCCCATAAACCAAAGGATGTGTACTAGAAGTAGGAGCCTATGGTGTGTTCATGGGGTGACTATAACCTATGGTCATAGTATAAAAACCGTTTAAACAATATGTTAAATATTTAAATCATACCAATAATGAAAAAGACAAAAAATAAAATATACTCAAATAAGAAATGGATAATAGTCGTTTTAGTAAACGTAATCATATAAAATGTATGATGATGTCATGTCCCTATAAAACAATGAATACATGTATACAAGGTAAAATGAAGTCAATGTGGTACATGATATCAAAAAGATAAAAAAATTAAAATATCTATCTAAGGATCGCATTATGCATCCCGTTAATCTTTTAACGCGCTGCAATCCAAAGTCATGTTAGAAAACAAGAAGCAATAAGAAGATGTTACCCCTTATCTACACCTAAAGTGAATAATTTGACTAGTAACCATCTGTGAACCAAATATGGAGGGAGAAAACACTATATTTCACCACCAATGACATCTATAAATATATAGTCATTGTATATAACATGGTAGATTCATATTAATATTAATAGATAAAATTATAAAAAAATTAAAAGGGTTAACTCATTTTCATTATGGAATGACAGGATGAAACTACATGATTAATCCTTAGCTGTATAGAATAAAAAGTAACCAGAGATGGATTTTCTAGTATAAAAAATCCAACACTATAAGAAATAGCATAATAGTAAGTGATTCATTACAAGTATCATAGTTTATGGATGGCGTTCCCAGTATCACAATATAGAAATACGATGCATAATATAAGAGTATTAGTGTTCCTTGGCCAATATCACAATATATGGATTTATAACCCTATATAAAAATATAATGATCCAATTTCATGTATCACAGTAATGGGACATCATTCCCAATATTAATATAAAAGGTCACCATGATCGTGTATCGTCATAAGGGTCTTCATGGAAAAGTATCATATAATTGGGTATCCATTACTATTTATCACATTTATTAATGGTCACCATGTCTGTATCATATTTTTAATAGTCATCCATCCAATATATAAATAAAATACATAAGGTTCATTATTAAAATTTACAATAACTAATAAGGGTGAAATAATCCATACATAAACAGTAATAAGAAATAATTTTATTTAATATAAACTAATGTATCATTGATAATTCTATAACATTTAGTATTATAAAGGGTAAAACCATTGTTCCTTTTAATCAGGTGACATTATTGTACCAAACACATTCAATATAACTCATTAAAATTTATTCACTTTGGAGTCACAAGAATAACGTTTTCAATATGGTTTTCCCATTAAATCTTTTGACAATATCATGTCATGACCATGGACATACCCTGTAGGGCGGAAACAGATGATGGTACGTAACCCAACATGAATTATGGAATGAATATAACAATTATATCTATAGAATGTAATTAAACATGATTTAAGAGTTATTTAGATACATGCACAGATAATCTAGCTCATGGTACAATGTAACTTAGTATAAAACATGAAGAATTATTAGAGAGTTACTAGACAACTTACATAGTAGTTATAGTAATATCTACATCATGTATTAGTTATTCATTTGGAATAAATTGAGAGAAAATGGTATAATAGAATAACACTTTGAAAAATAGGACATATGAGCATGAATTAAAATAACACATGTGAGAGAAATAAAACAGACAATTGAACAATATATTAAAAGAACATACCAGAAAGTATAAGATGTAAAAACGGATGCTCGATCAGAATTTGGATTGGTGATATATCAATTAATGTAGGTTATATCAATGGTGGGAGATATATTTGAAATTTAATAACCTTTTCCATGTGATTTAATTGAAATAATGAGGTGGGAGAAAAAAGATATAATTAAGGGAAAACCATAATTTCAAAAAGAATATCTTGGTTTCATAGTCTGTCCATACGTCTGTCTAACCCATGTAAAAATTGTGCTCCTCCCAATGCCAAAAGTGGGACCCAGATGGTTCATAGGACACGGTTTTACTAATCAGGTGAATACCGTGAGAAAAAAAATTCTAAATATTATAGGTTCTCTCACACTTGTATGCACCCATTTCCACAAGATTTTCTCACAATAGTGAGGAATTGTATACCCCTCTCTCTATCCCTCACACTTTTATAGAAACCATGCAAACTGGATTGTATAGTTTCTATTGTTGATGTTGCGCAATAATTTTATAAAGTAGCTATAGTTCTGATCATTGAACATACCCTGAACACCCAAAAAAAGTGAACTCCTTAGGAACACATATTAGTTTCACCATAATGAACTAAACTAAAGATAAAAGGATATACCCCTATACAATGCCATAGGATATTACATCTAAATTCCAATGTTCCATTGATAGCACTCAAAATATGAACAAGCATTCATACTTGATTGTGGCCTTACCCATTTACATAGGATGTCTTGTAAATTGAAATTTCTATAATAGTTATGATGTCTATAATTATGAATTCTATCATTATAAGATTTTTTTTATTAATTTCCATGTGATATTTGTGATATTAAGAACATTCATAGTTAAGTTTTGTTCTCATGTAATTATTTATATATAATTATTTTACCATAATTTATTCCAACCTTATTATTTCTATATTATTTATTAAATGGTATTTTTTAGTTATTTAGCATAACATAAATATTATCCCATATTTATTTCCGTTATCTTCCAATGTATTCATACCAACACTACGAATTATAGAACTCACCAATAATAGGTCTCATTGTCCAATGATATCATGAACTGTATTATAATTTATATACAAGTAAATTTAAAATAGAATAATGATTAATTCAAATATAATACAATGTTTTATTTTATATTTTCAATTTCAATGAGATATTTTAGTACATATATATTATATTAGTAACAAAAAACTATTTATTCATTTCAGATTCCATTTCTTGTATCTAGAACCAATGTAATAATGTATCCTTCAATATTGGGTTACTAATGTCGGTGTATTTACAAATAAAGAACTTTAGTTCACTTTTTAAAGGGTTTTTTTTAACTTGGTAGATCTCTCCTAGTAGATTTTTGTAATTTTCATAGTAGTCAATTCAATTGGTATAATTATTATTAAAATGGTGTCCCAAGTAATGGATATGACTTATCTATTCTTACTTATGTTTTTTTTGGAAATCATATATATTAAAAAAATATTCAGTTGATCTTATATTCAAATAACTGTTTTTGGTACATCTCAATGGTGAAATGTATAAAATCGGAAAATTTAACAATTAAATTTTCATATTTGTAATGAAACCATTAACTATTTTATTTTAACAGAAATACTTATAATGAAATGATTAGTAAAAAAAATTTCTCTTATATATGATTATTTCATATGTAATAAATTTTTTATTTAACATAAAAATGTTTACTTAAATATTTTTTTACTAATTTACAAGAAATATTTATTTTCTTTCAACCTTTTTATTTTTTCCATAATAGTATTTTTATTTTAAAAAAAAATTTGAAAATGTTCTTCATTTGGTTTTATGTATGATTATGGACAATAATGAGGCCTAAATGAAAATTTATTTCATTGTAATGAGTTTGGAGCTTGTTATATATTAAATTTTTGGTATTTTGGAATAAATAGATTCTGATTAAATGTTTGAACATTATGATGAAATATAAATGTATATTTAGAGGTGATGGAATAATTCACTAAGACAAAAAATACATAACGATTCTCAAAATTTAAAGAATAAATTCATGAATTAGTATTCAGAATTATGAAATGTTTTATTTAGGATCCTTATAGTACCACTGATACACAACCCACCCTACCAACCCCTCATAGTGGTACCATAATAAGATCTAATATGAAAAAATTAATTATAATTAATAATGATATACTACAACCACATCTATGTAAAATAATATGTCCAACCAATAGAGAGATGAAAACATCTTTTCTGATGCATGTGAAGTATTCAAAGGACTAGTTCACAATTATTTATGTGAGTGGAATTTCTCAAAACAAAGAACATTAAATTATGGAATACAAACCCAAAAAATTAGGAACCATAATAAAGTAACTAAAAAAGAAATAATTAACAATAAAAATCATGTAACCATAACACATGGACAAGATGGATATGTATATTTAAATGACAGATAAAAAATCCCCATATTTTAGTGAAAATTTCATCCTGCTTAGGGACAAAATACATTTTAAACATTAATGCTTGATAATGAGGATTATACAAGGAACAATTGTTTTATATCAAACTAATTTAGGCCACATAACTCTATAAATGAGGAACAACCCTAATTATAAATACCTTGTCGTTATAGTATAGTCCATGGTGTATAGTTTACTGACAATGTCATCTTTTTTTGTTGACCACCATCATTAAAACCTCCCCAATCCCAAAAATGTCATCCATATCACCTATTAAATATAATAAGAATTTAAAACACCTCTATAAAACAATGAAATCATTCTACAAATGGTATTAATTTATGAATTATAAATCCCATTTAATCTAGTATTTAGAGCAATATTCCAATCGTACAACAAGGTTTGTCATCCTCTTTATTTCAAAATAATAAGGATAACCACTATAACATAAATATGTTATAAAGATATTGAATATAAGGTATATGCCCTCCAGGAAAAATTCCATCATTTGAATCATGCTGAAATGTAGATAATAAACTAATAAAATATTCCATATTTTAAATAATTTGGGATTATTGTAATATAGTCTTGTGCAAATAGTAATGGAATTAAGGCTGAAAATGACAAACTAAAGAAAACTGTAACTATATAATCAATGTTAAGAATCAAATTTGAAAAAAATAAAAAAGATTATGAATATATAAAAAGTGAAAATAATTAAAGGGATTAACAACCCAGTAAAATATTCAGTCATAGAAATGAAAAAATACAATCCAAAAATTAGATATAGTGAAAACCATTTACAAAGTATATGAAAGGGGTTGTTATATGTCATAATATCCAAGATATTAATGACATATATCATTGGGAGATACAAAATTTTTATATCCAAGGAACACACCGACATCTTGCAAAAATAAAAACTAAAAAATGATATGTAAAATGCACATGTCTCTAAAAAATTCATTTTCCCATCCACATATATTAAAGATGTTCTATTGTTGATATGATCAATTATTTATGGTCTTTCTAAATATCTCTGAATAAATAACTTATATCCATTAATATAATAAGATGATCAGTTCACTTGACATCATAAGAATTTTCCTAAAATTCCATAGACTACGTCATAACTCGAACCACAATGACGATCCTTGCTGAAAAAATTGAAATAAAAAATAAAATTCATCTAATGAGGGAAATGGAGAAATTTATCATACAAGGAAAAGTTATGGCATATATTCTGAATCCAAACAAATTATTCCATATGACACAACTGATCAAATGAAATAAGAATATTAAATAAATTAAAAGAGAAAGAATCACTCCCCAGAATATGATTAAGGAGGATAATAATAAGAAACATAAACTTTCCAAGCCCAAAAATGATAGTGGATGGTTTACCACTCTCAAACAAGAATTAGTTCTAGGGGATACCCAAAATTCTAGAGGTGGGTACCATTTGAAAAAAAATTAAAAACATATCAAATAAGAATTTTTCATCAGTAATCATCACTAATATAATGAGACTAATCCTTTATATTTCATAAAAAACATTCCATGAGTTTAACATAGATTACTTCATAGAAAATCAAACTTGGATATATCATTAATTTCCTAATAAGATTCATTCAACAAAAAAATATTAATATGAATAAAAATGAAAAAAATAACCACCTTCTATAACTGATGAATCAAATGGGAAATAGTATTATTCTATAAATGGAGATGAGGAAGTGTCTATATATGGAATCCCATAACCAATATTTTATATTGCAGAAAATATAATTCATCCAATAGAAATGATAAGTTTTCTTGGAAATATGATGTCAAGGGAAAGAAATCAAAATTATAGATATCAAGTGAACAGATGAATATGAGGATAAAAAAAGAATATTCAATTTAAATTAATTATTTTCACTATGGTGGAATAAACATGTATAGGTGACCTAATGGGGTATATGAATGAAATTATTTTTATTAAATAAGGAAAAAATTATTTTAAATTCATTTAATTTATTTATAAAAAAAATTATTTTATGTGTGGTGAAGGTTAACAGTAAAACAATTATAACCCAACAAATATTTTTATATAATAATATAACCTTATAAAATAAGAAATTTATTAAAATTTTGATATATTGTGCACCATAATAGTCAAACGTGGAATTTTTTTCAATTGATTTAAATTTTAATTACATTATGAAATATATTTAATAAAAATAAATTACGAAATTATATAAAAAATAACACCACCATATTTATGTTTTTAATAAATAATTATTATAATAGTAAAAATTGGAATTTGAATACTGAAAAATATAAATATTTGTGAAATAAATGAGACATGGTTAGATAATGACTTCAAGAAATTGTGTATTCCATCCATGAATTTGAATGAATGATGGTTAGTTAATTTTGTATAGTCCAATATTGTTTATGTAACCATCCATAGAAATATTGAAACTATATATATTGAATAGAAGCACTGCATTATTTTAATGAGACATTTAATATCTTAAACCTCTCTATATAGTTTTTATTGGAATGAAAATGATAATGTGTTTAATTGACACATTAATTATGGTTAGTTAATGAATCATAATGTTAAACAAAATGTGAGTGTTTAATCTTAATTTAAATATTTCCAGGGCTTGGGTTTTGGTGAATCATGATAGGAACCTTTGACGAAGTGCTGATGATATCTTCCACCAACGTAGAATGAAGAGTTGTTGTCTGTTGGGGGATTAGAATAGGACAACAATGGGCCACAGTGAGAGCCAATGAACATCGGTTCTTAGAACATCTGTATCATCTTCCACCATTTCCAGGTAGGGGATTATGTGCTTAATTCTTCCCTTTTAGAGTTCTTAGATATTATGAAGAACACAGATCAACCGTCCAACAGGATTATCCATGTTTTGTTTTTTAATATGGGATTATAATGCATGGTTACATTATGGTAGTTTTTATTATTAAATAATCATTCCCTTTTATAACATAAATTTGGAGGGCACAAGCAAAACCAAACTAGGCTCAGACCCTCTGCAGATCACGGTAATGATTGAGTTTTTCATGGGTGGCATAACAATATAGTGGAAAGATGAAAATGGGGACTACACTATGATGGGCACGTCTTGGGGGGCTTGTAGGTTCATTCATAAATAAATACTACCTCTATAGCTACACCATTGGCCCATAAAAGACCCACAAGTGTCGAGACGTCGACAACCAGAATAGTGGGTGGTAGAATCCCATTGATCATGAAGTGGTGGCGGTGCCTGAAGGTGTAAAAGCGCATATGTGGCGGGCGGCCCATGTTGGTCACATTGAATGTGGCAGCATGCCGAAGAAGAAGTCGCGCGGCTTCGACTGCAGTGGAGGAGAACCCGGACCGTGGGTCCCACACTAGACTGGTCTAATTAAACTGATCAGCTATAGAGGGGTGGTGCCAGCCTAACACTGCCTATTTTAAAACCAGGAAAGACAGCAAACTTTTTTAGAAGGAGTGCGGACCCCCCATGGCCATATGTTGGGCCGCACCATGCTTGGTAGGACCGCCCGTTCTAGCAGCCCAGTGGGCCATCCCCAAATCCAAGTGGGTTAGGCCCAACCGAAACAGGCCAGGCCCAGCCCCTTCAGGTTGGGCCTAGCCGGCTAGGTCGAACCATACACAGACCCACTTACCTACCATTTTCGATAAAATAGAAATATCACGTAAATTGTGTCTACGTTTGAATAACTCTCTATAGCGATGTAACCCTTATGAAGAGGCAATCCTTTTTAGATGCTCCACAAGGGTTGTGGAGAATGTTGGAGTATGACCATGAGTGATCAGAAACAAATCAAACTGGTCCCCACCCACACAAAAATGCCTATATCATATAAACTGGGTATCTGATTGATGTTCCATCTATTGTGTTGGAACCCTTATGAAATGGAAGTTCATCACGATACTTTTTCTTCCTTTTTTTTGTGGTTTATGTATCAACAATGGATTCAGTAGAGGATCCTACCAGAATCATGTGGGCTAAGTGCGTGATCTAGTTGCTGGTTCTGATGTCATGAATGAATAGTGATCCTCTATGGGTCAACACCAAGTGATCATCGGTGGTTCCACATTTAGTGATCCTCTATTGGTCAACCCTAAATGAACCTCTGTGGGTTAGAAGGTAGCGATCCTCTATGCGTCAGCACCTAGAAATCCTCTATGGGTCAGTAGGTATCATTCCTCTATGGATCAACATTTAAATATCCTCTATGGGTCTGCACAGAGCGATCCTCTATGGGTCACCACCATGTGATCCTCTGTGGTTCAGAACTCATCGATCCTCTAGGGGTCTGCATGTTGTGATCCTACATGGGTCAGCACTTAGCGATCCACTATGGGTCAGCACCTAGCAATCCTCTTTTGGTCAGCACATAGTGTTCCTCTGTCGGTCAGTATTTAGATACCCTATGTGGGTTAACACCTCGAGATCCCTTGTGGTTCAACACACAGCAACCTTGTGTAGTCTACCACAAAAGTCTCTCGATATAATAAGATGTACTATCTATATGACAAATCATATTTATTAGTATTCATTATGTTTTTACGTATTTTGAGATGAGCCTTTCCTTGTTATTTTTGATTGAGATCATGCTTTGGGGTTTCACTTTTGTTTATTTTTGGGAGTCATTCAAGGGTCTTAGTGTCCCTACTAGGTATTTTTATACTCATCCCTGCATGGGATTTTCTAGCACCTTGTTCAATCCAGTGAAGATGATGGGAACCTTGACTGAGACATGGGAGCGATGGCTAGATAGTTTACGTAGGTGACTGGTTTTCATAGAGAGCCACAAAGACTATATGTACCTACCCTTCTAGTAGCATCCATGGCGGATGATATCACTAGTTTTTTCCCT
Organism: Viscum album; assembly: GCA_963277665.1. Classification (NCBI taxonomy): domain Eukaryota; kingdom Viridiplantae; phylum Streptophyta; class Magnoliopsida; order Santalales; family Viscaceae; genus Viscum; species Viscum album. The sequence goes on from OY728146.1 coordinate 556,497,365, forward strand.
TTTTTTCTAGTCCTTTTTTCTACTGGGTCTTGTATACTTGCCCCATTAATTTTCATACATACTTTTACACTCAATGGTGGATTTTAGTGATGGATGTACGTTTAAACTTCTATTGTGTTTTACATGTGCGCACTGTGCCTTGTCTATGTGTGTACATGTTTTGGTGAAATTTCATCCCATTTATGGATAAGCCTTTCTAGTGCTAGTCATAAACCCTAGATGTAAGTAAGGCAGGCTTGGGGTAGTCATAACAAGAGCCTCAGAGGATGGAGCATGAAAAAGTTGTATCAATGTGAGTTCAATTCTACCAGTGTAACTAAAAGTCTATGATTTCAGTGGGGAAATAGTGTTAAGTGTCTTGAGTTTAGATTTCAGTCTAGGGATTGTAGTGTTGGTGTGGCGGATGACATTTTCATACACTAGGACTCGGAATTCTATTTTCTGACTGGGTACATGAAAACACTGGTATTACGTGTTTTGAAATTGTTTTTTACAATAACTTTTGTGTCATCTCATCAGTTATAACATTTTGACAGTAGTTCATCATGATTTTCATTCATGGTGCCTCAATGCAGCCAGCTGACCAGGATTCCAATGCATTACCGTGAGGATGGTAAATAGTGTGATGAGGCTTACGTAAAAGGAATTTTTATTGAGATGGTACCTTCTGGTTGTGTGTAATGCCCCGACCCTAGTTACCCAGAGTCGGTGCATTATTACATAATATTTCCATGATCACAAGGAAATCATGTCTCGAATGACCGATCAGTTTAGTATTATTGGGAAAAAGATCCATAAATAAGTTCAACTTTAATACTTGAAATGAAATAAAACATTAATTTCATCCATTAGAAACAGCCATGCCTCTTAGATTATGCCTGAAATTCACTCATTACTAAATTATTCATATCCTGGGAAAATGGAACATAATATAGGGGTGAGCTCAAACTCTCAGTAAGGGTAAGAAATACAGTGGATGATAACATAAATATTAAGTATGGTGAATAATTTAATCCACATGCCTTTACCAATTATAAACATGAATAATTTTATGGAAAAAATATTATCTGAGTAAATAATTCCATAATAAAACATAATCATGGGTATTCTACAAGTCGAATGACAACATGAACAATCAATAATATTTTCAAAATGAAAGAATGTATAGTGTCAGACATTCTGAAGCATTTTGTGAAGGACTTATCCAAGACGTCTAAAAATGATATAGGCCTCTGCCAAAAACATATATCAAATTGGGAAAGGCCTTGGCCAATTCCATGTTTAATTATCTAATGAGACCTACTGATGCATCGAGGAGATATATCAGGCACCACCTGTCACTTACTAAGTGCAAAACAATCCTCATATGAAAAGGAAGAAATATAACATAACCATTCTTATTATAACTATCATACGAAATGTAAATACATTAACCACAAACCATGAATGGTATAAAATAGAACATCTATAGTCAAACCTATAAAAAACCTTCAATACATTATGGAGGTTATGTATCATAATAATTCAACTTCAAAGAAACATGAAATTCATAAAAGGATGTTGACATAGATGATATCAAAACCTTTTTTAGAGAAATATCTATTTCTATTTTGAAATCATTTAAGAGTGACCTAATTATAAGGAAAACATTTATTTTGAAAATATTTTTATAATATTGTAAGGGATGCTTTTACGATGTTATAACTGTGGAAAATAGCTGCACCCATCGTATAAGATAAAAAACATTCATACCTTAATTTTGTCGAAAAGGTCATAAAGTACCTTGTTTGGAAAATGATGGAATGATTCCTTTGAAAACATATATTATCAAATAAGTCTATAAATGATTTTACCCTATTGTCTAGTAATGAGTAAAATTTTTTTGTAGTACATTTTTAAAGCACATGAATGTGGATGATAAAGATGTTCCAGTAGATAATTACGTATAAACAACCTCAGATAATAAATAGATTGTTAAATTAACCCTTACCATGTATTTTTCCTTGGTTGAGTGCTGGTTAATGTAATGTATAATGGTTAAATGATTTATTATAAATTATACAAGAATCATATACATTAATATGATATCATATAGGATCTTTTAATATTTCTTTATTAATAATATCTTTGTATTATCATCATTTCAGGTGTTAACTGATTCGTTTTCCTTTATATGATTTATTACTTGTGTAATGTTTGTTATGGAAACGATGTTTCTTATTCATATTAAGAATGATATTATGTCTTTAAAAATTATTAATAATCATCCAATGAAAATTAGTATTGAATGGATACGATGGGGAACGAATCTCATCACGTTCGTGGAGACGGTAATCCGTATGTACGCATGAGGGACAATAAAGTTCTTATGATATTAAAATATTATATAATTGGATTTTATATCATATATAAAGAATCATTATCATATTAAATTTATTATTTAAATCAATTACATTTCATTATTATACCCATCCAAATAATAATGTATTTAATAACAATTACACCACAATGTGGAGAATGTAAGTCGTACATACGTATGAATGATGACATTTCATTCAAAGGATGGATAGAATAATGAATATGGTTGTTCCATATTTATAATAAAATCCCAGTATATAGAAGATACTGGAGTTATAATTTTGGAATCTAAAAACCACATAAAGTGTAAGTGAAAGAAGAAAAGAACTTGAAAGTGGTGATGAAGTATTCACCACTTCATTGAGTTCTTCCTTTTTATTTGATCAAAAGGGCTCTTTAAGTTGGATTTCTGACTAATGGAAGGCCTCTAGGATTAAGGCAGGACATTTTAGAGGGTATTTTTCCAGGTTTGGGGCGAGCCAAATGGCTTCTAATGTTTTAATTAGAGAGAAGGGGAGTTCCCTTTTATAAGAGGGGTAAGGGGCACCTTAAGAAGAGCTAGAAATATTATTTTATAATAAAATAACATTCAGTTTCTAATGGCACCAATATAGATTATTTAAATTATACGGTGCGGATGGTTTGAAAACCAGTCAACCAATAGGTTTTAGATAGTTTTGGGTCACTATATTAACTTTATCTTTTAGATTTAACTCTTAGTAAAATAGTTTCACATTTACCATTTATCATTATATTTTTATATTATATGGTTAATAGACTTACTATATAAATCCAAGAGAACCCCAAGTGGTTTATTAATGATAAAAATATCATTTTATATGTCTTTTGTATGACCCTTATATTTTTACGAATATAATATCAATTAAAAATATAATTTTTTTATAAACACTTTTATCTCAATTTTGAAACTATTTGGTATTTTGTTTTTTCTAAATTCATAACAGAATTATTACTTTGAAAAAAATTCATATAACCATGTGTAGTATGTTATATTAACCTATAAAATTATTTTAATTGATAAGAAGTCTCAAATTACATTTATTTGAATATTTATAATATCAATTATTTTATTCATTCATTAATTAGGTAATTACTACATCATCATTGTGTCATAAATATATTAAACTATTTAATATATAAAAAAATAAATAAAATACAATTATGTATGAAATATTATTATATTTCTAAATAATATTTATAGTCGAATTTATCTTCATTGGTACCATATATTAAAAATGTTTTAGTTATAAAACTATGATTTTAACTCATTTAACTCTTCTTTGAATTAAATAATAATAAATGTCCTAATCGTTACCAAGTGGACCAAAGTGGTTCATATTTTATTAATACGTTTGATTTTTGTCTAATTATTATTATCCAATAGAATAGGACATGTGTTAGTGTATTAATAATATAATTTTTACCCTTAATTACTATATTTTTTTTAACCACGGTAAATAAAAGTAAAAAGACGTTATTCAACAAAAATTATTTTCATCTTGTTGAAGAAAATTATACTTACTGATATCAACATGTTTTCTATGATTTTTGAAATTCAAATAAAAAAATCTATAAAAAAATTATATAAATTTCAAAATGCTCTTATGAGGTGCATAACATATGGTAAAAAGTTTAATAAAATTTTTATATATCTAAAATTTTTATAATCAGAATCCAATGAATCAAATTGAACTTATATAGGTATTATGGATATATTTTTACATAAAATAAAGTTAAATAAAATGAACGAATATTTAAATAAAAATTCGGTTTTAAACTATAACTCAGTGGTTTTCACTATTCATCAAGAATTGAATGTTTTCATAAAAATATCAAAAATTCACCCTCATCTTATTTCGACATTCTATATCCAAAAATGAAGTCCATTTTGAATGATAAAATTTATAAAATTTCAAAATGTGTGTATTACTATTTATAGTGGCTACTTTTATTGGTTGTGGTGTGTTAGAACTCGAAGTTACGTACAACAAACACTATTGTATTATTTAAAGAGAAGTGTACCGTGGAATCTTGTGGTGTTACATTCTCCCCTCCTTCAAATATTTTATTCCTAAAAAATTCTAGAGTATTAATGCATAAAAAGACTTGGGTGGTTCTTCATCATAAGTTCCTCAGGTTGCCACGTTGCCTCTTCCATCTTATAGTTTCTCCATTGAAATTTTACCAGACGAGTCATCTGGTTTCTCATCATTTTTTCTCTTGTATCATAAACCTTGACATGATCTTTGCAATAAGATATATCATGTTCCAGCTCTAATTCCTCATAGGTGAGTACATGTATTGGTTCATGCATGTATTTTCTCAATAGTGATATGTGGAACACATCATGAACTTTTGAGGGACTTGGCGTAATTTCCAACCGGTAAGCGACATCCCCAATTCGTTATAGAATTTCAAAAGGTCCGATATACATGTGACTTATTTTTCCCTTTTTACTGAAACATATAACAGCCTTCTATGGAGATACCTTCATGAAAACATGGTATCCTACTTAAAATTCCAAATCATTTCATCGGTTATCGGCATAGCTCTTTTTCCTACATTGAGCTACTTTGTTGTGGGATTGGATTACCTTCACCTTTTCCATCGTTTCCTCCACATATGCTGGGACTACATGTTTTCTTTCACTAACGTCATCCCAATAGGTTGGTGTGAGACATTTCTTTCCATATAACACTTCATATGGTGCCATTTGAATACTTGAATGGATGATATTGTTATTGGAAAATTCTACCAGAGGTAAATATTGATCCCACATACCATGAATGACATGTGAGAATGATCTCAACATGTCTTCTAATGTATTAATAGTCCATTCTCATTTTCCATCAGTTTGTGAGTGGTAGGCAGTGCTCAAACGATGATCAGTATCCAGGGAATTCTGAAAACTTTTCTAGAATCTTGATCTAAAACTAGGATCATGATAAATATCAATTGATAGTGGTACTCCATGAAGTCTTAAAACTTCATTAATATATTGTCTTGCTAAACGTTCAAGTGGAAAATCTTCCGATATCGTAAGAAAATGTGCTGACATTGTAAGACAATCAATAATGAACCACATTGCATTGTTCCTTCTAGGAGTCTTTGGTAGCCCCATGAAAAAGGCCATCATGAGATCATCCCATTTCCTCTCAGGTATGGGAAGAGGTTTCATGACTCTTCCAGGCCGTTTCCTTACACCTTTCACTTGTTGGCAGACCATACATCTTGAAACAAAATCAGAAATATCCCTCTTCATGTTGTTCCCCCAAAAAATTATCCTTCAAATCTCTATACATTTTTGTGCACACATGGTGTATTGTGAAATTGGAGTGATGAGCATCATCCAAAAATTATCTTTATAGATCAGGTATATCGGGAACACATAGTATCTTCCCAAATTTCAAAATTGTCATCTTCACACACAAATTAACAAAATATCCCATCATTGACATCTTTAATCTTCTTTTGAAACTCTTTATCATTGGTCGGAGAACTCTTTAACCTTTCTATTAAAGATGGATTGGAAACCATTTAAAAAATAATTGATGTTTCACCTTCCATGGTTATTCCCATATCCATATTTACTAGATCCATATATATTGGATCCTTTTCAACTCTCATCTTGTTCAAATCTCCATGATCATTTCTTCTCAAAGCATCTGCAACCTTATTTGTCTTCCCCCGATGGTAGTGTATAGTGAAATAATAATCCTTGATTAGTTCAAGCCATCTTATTTGCCTCATGTTGAGTTCTTTCTCATAGAAAATATACTTTAAACTATTATGATTGATATATATCTTACATTTTTCAACATAGAGATAGTGTCTCAAAATATTCAAAGTAATGATTACATCTTCTAACTCAAGATATTGAAATGGGTAGTTTTTCTCATGAATTTTTAGCTATCATGATGCATAATTAATAACCATATCCATCAGCATAAGGACATAACCAAGTCCTTTATTTGATGCATCACTATAAATAACAAGCCCATCATTCCCCAATGGTAGATTCAATATAGGACCATTGACTAATATTATAATTAGTTCTTCAAAAAATTCTTCACCCTTTTTGGACCAAACAATTTTAACTGCTTTTCATGAGATATTTGTTAATGTGTTATCCAACTAGGAAAAATTCTAGATGATATTTCGTTGATAACCTGGTAAACCAATAAAACTACATACCCCATTTATACATGTCAGTGCTGGCCATTCTTGGATTTCATGGTCTTAAAAGGATAAATAAAGATTTCATCATTAAATATGTGATATGGACATGAAAAGAAATATCCGGAAACCAAAATTTACCCTTGCTAAAATTCCTATATAATTAATGTCTTCTAAGAGTGTTCAGGGTAATGCGCATGTGACTTTCATGAAATTCATAGATTTTGCAGTATACCAGGATATCATAATTAAATACCACTACAATGTAATCAGGATATTCCTTGAAAACACTATTCATATGATCCATGAAGACATACGGTGCATTAGTCAGCACAAAAGGGATTACTGTAAACACATAATTCCCTTACCTGGTTTGAAATACTGTATTTGGAATGTCTTCCTTTTTCAAACACAACTGATGATATTCTTATTGAAGGTCAATCATTGAAATGTATTGAGCACCAAGAAGTTGGTCGAATAAATCATCAATGCAAGGTAGGGGATACTTGTTCATTATTTTTATGACATTGATCTCCCTATAGTCAATGCACAACCTCCTAGATCCATCTTTCATCTTCTCAAAACGGACATGGGATCCCCATGGAGAATCACTAGGGGGAATAAATACCTTATTACTCAATTCCTCTAGTTGTTTATTTAGTTCCAGTAATTCTAAAGTGTCCATTCTATAAGCGGTCCCTGAAATGGGCCTTGAACCACGAATTAATTCAATTGAAAACTCAATTTCTCATTCTGGAGGATGTCCAGGTAAATCCCATGAAAATACATCAACATACTCTGGCACAATAGGTAGTTCCTCCATTAGAAAATTCTTTTCCACACCCATAGTTATTTCATTCTCTTCCTCTCCAATAATTGAATTTAGTTGAACTACAAGGGGTGGATCTAAATAAGAATTATGTGGGGATAATTCTACTCTAAAGATAAACTTTCCTTTATCAATGTCATAAAAAATAATAACATACTTCTTCTTATAATAAATCGTTGCATCATGGTCCATAATCCAATCCATACCAAGGATTTTATCACATTCATTCATGGGTGTGACGATGAGATTAGAAGATAAAGATCATTTATATGTGCTAATGGGAACTGATTCACAAAACATTGTAGCAATGATACTTCCCTTAGTAGTTTTGACTGAAAACTCCCTTGTTAAATCAAATTGGAAAAATCTAATTTTCTTAGAAAACTATAAAGATATGTAACAATGAGACGATCCATAATCAAATAAATCATTGGCTAAACTTGAGTAAACTATTAAATAACATGACACCAGGTCTTTCAGGGCATTAACCTCAATAGTAGTGATCACATAAGCTTGTCCTTGATCCCTTGGCCTTTTCTAAGGTATATTTCCCTGACACATAGAACATTAATTTTGATAATGTCCCATAACCCTACGATTAATGAATTGAACATTGGTATAATCATTCTTTCCAATACAATCACCAGAAAGATGGCCTTTATATCCATATTTTTAGCATAATCCTTTTCCTTTTAGATAGTAACCAGGGTGCTTACTTTCAAAATTATCACATGGTGGAAATTCAATTCTGTCCATCTTCCCTATTTCCATATTTCCTTTTCTAGAGTGTTCAACAGATCTCTTCTTATCCTGCATTTCTTTAAAGTCATAAGACATATTGAATTATTTTTCTGTCTTGATAGCACACGAGGCAATATCTTTATATAATGAGAGGATTTGATACTAATTCTTGAAAGATAAGTTGTTTTAACGCATAAAAGAAATGTTCAATATTACTTCTTGGGATATGTATATAATATGTAGCATTCTTCATTAACCTTGTAATGTTAGCTTCTAACAATGCGACATTCTCATCCTCCTTTTTCCTTAGACTCAGAAATTGCCTTTCAATACCATCTCTATGGTCAAGTGGAATGTATTTTTTCTATGAAAATTTATTTAAACTCCATCCATTCCATATTTTATACTTAATCATCTTCCTTTGTGTTTTGAATCAATGCCCACCATTGATCAGCATCTCCAGTGAGGCGGTAAACTGGCATGACAAATTTTTCTTCTTCACTGCTCCCTAAGGCGTGGAATATTTTCACTAATGAATTTATCCATTGATAATATACTAATGGAATTTTACTCCCATTTAATGTTGGTGGTTGTTGCCTCATGAAGAGATCTAACATTGATCCTCCAGACTGTGGATCATGGTGCTCCATACGGATAAGGTTATTATTCATAACATGAGTGAGTTTCCCCAGTATGGTGATAAGCTGATCAGTACAAGTTACTTCACTCACTCCAATATAATTATATTGAGTTGGAGGGATATCCCTACATGGAGTCTGTTCATTGATAATGTTTCATTTCCTTCCACTAGATGACATTTCAGAAAAATTACATAAACTAGATTAGTTTATGAATCAAAATACATACTTCCAAAATTGTAAAACACTTAACATAAATTTAATAGTTTATGGATATAATCCATAATTAAAAAATGTTTTATTTGAGGAATTATATACTCATAAACCCATCATAATGGTTTGTAATTAAAATGGTAATTATCCTATGTATATCCCCTTGGAGTGGCGTAACCAAGAGTGCAGCAAGCCCCGTCGTCGTGCACTAGTTCTTGTTCGAGTCTAGCTCAAAGCAGTGTTTTCAGGTTTTACCCCTAGGTTCATCTGTGCCAAAGATGCCTCTTCCTAATAGTATCCATACATGGATTTATTTCTTGTAAAGATAAAAAAATCTCGATAATTCAAAAATTCAATGAAGTTTTTCTAAACTAATCCTCAAATTCTATCATAGGGTAATGTCCTCTAAAAACAGTTTATCTAAATATAGATTACATGGTTTGTACTATACTTCCTATGATAAAAAATGTAACGCCCCAACACCAGTTATCATGAGTTTGTTCATTATTACATAACATTGGCATGATAACAAGGAAATCATGTCTCAAAAGACTGATCAGTTTTGTATTATGGAAATCAAGATTCATACATAAGTTTAACATTACAACTTGAAAATAAATTAAACATGAATTTATTCCACTAAAAACATCCAGGACTCATAGATTATGCCTACAAGTCACTCATAACTAACTTATTCATATCGTGGGAAAATGAAACATAAGAAATGGGTGTGCTAAAATGCTCAGTAAGGCTAAGCAATACAGCAGAAGATAACAAAAATATTAAGCATGGTGATTAATTGAAACAACATCCCTTTAACAATAATTAACATGAATACATTTATGGCAGTAATAGGTGTAGAATAAATAATTCCATTATATAACATAATAATTGATAGTCTACTAGTCGAATTTCCACATGAACCATCAATATTATTTTCATAATGAGGGAACTTATATGCCGGACATTCTGAAACATTTTGCCAAGGCCTTGGCCAAGGCGTCTAAAAAAGATTAAGGCCTTGGCCAGAACCATATATCAAATGGGGAATGGCCTCAGAAAATTCCACGTCTACATGTCTCATTAGACATACCGATGCATCTAGGAGCTATAGTGGGCTTCACCCATCACTTACTTAGTACAATACATTCTTTATTTGAAAAGGATAAAATATGACATAAACATTCATATTAAAGCTAGCATATGAAATGTAAATACATTATCCATAAACCATGAATGGTATAAAAATAGCACATCCACAGTAAAACATATCAAAAAACCTTCAATACATTATAGAAGTTTTTTATCATAATAAATCAACTTCAAATAAACATGAAATCCATCAAAGGATGTTGACATAGATGAAATCAAAACCTTTTTTAGAGAATTATCTCCTTCTATTTTGAAATCATTTAAGAGTCTCATAACTAAAAAGAAAAAAATTATTTTGAAAATATTAATATAATATTGTATGGTAAGATTCGACGATGTTATACAGAAAAAATAGCCACACTCGATGTATAAGTAAAAAAAATTCTTATATTTATTTTGTTGAAAAGGTCCTAAAAAACCTTGTTTAGAAAACGAATGTAAGATTAATTTCAAAATATGTAAGGTCAAATAATGGTATAAATGAATTTAACCCATTGTCTATTAAATAGTAAAAAAATATTGAAATGCATTTTTATGAAACATGGATGTGGATGATAAAGAGGTCCTTGTGGATAATTACGTATAAACAACCACATATAATAAAGAGATTGTGAAATTGACACTTACCTTGCACTTTTCCTTGGTCAAGGGTAGGTTAACCTCTTATATAATGTAGATATGATTTTTATTAAATTATACAAAAATAATATACATTAATATGATATCATATATAATCTTTTAATATTTCTTTGTTATTAATATAATAGTATTTTCCTCTTTTCGGGTGTTAACTGATTCGTTTTACATTATAAGATTTGTAACATGAGTAATTATTGTTATCGATAGGATTTATATATTTCATATTCAGAATGATATTAAGTCTATAAACATTATTCTTCATAATCTAATGAAAATTAGTCATGAATTGATACGATGGGGAACGAATCTCATTGCATTCATAGAGACGGTAATCCATACGTACGCACGAGCGACAATATCATTCCTTTGTTATTAAAATAATATATAATTGGATAGTATATAATATATACAGAATCATTATCATGTTATATTTATTATTTACATCAACTAAACATCATTATTATTCCCATCCAAATAATAATGTATTGAATAACAATTACACCACGACGTGGAGACAGTAATCTATACGTACGCACGTATGGTGACATATCATTCATTGGATGGATAGAATAATCGATATGGTTGTACCATATTTATAATTACAACATAGTATATAGAATATACTGGAGTTATTACTTTAGAATGGAAACAACAATGAAAGAGTAAGTGGAATATGAAAGGATCTTGATAGAGGTGATGAAATATTTACCTCTTCTTTGGGTTCTTCCTTTTGATTTGATCAAAAGGGCCCCTTAAGATGACTTTATTACAAAATTAAGGCCTCTAGGATAAAGTGAAGACAGTTTATAGGGTTTTTTTTTTGGTTTTATGATCCAAATTTCTTTGAATGTGTGAGTTAGAGGGAAGGGGGAGTGCCCTTTTATAAGAGGGGTGAGGGGAACCTTAGGAAAACCTAGAAATGTTATTTTATAGTAAAAAATATTTTGGTTTCAAATGGACCCAAATTGAATTATTGATATGATAAGGTGAATATGGGTCTAAAACATCTCAACCAATAGGTTTTAGATATGTTTGGGTAACTATATTATATTTATGTTTTATATTTAACTCTTAGTTAAATAGTTTGACTTTTACCATGTCTCTTTGTATTTTTATCTTCTATGGATAGTAAACATACTATATACTTCCAAATGAACCCCAAGTGGTTAATTAATGATACACCTATCAATATATAAGTCTTTTGGATAAACCACTTATTTTTAGGAATAAAATATCAATTAATAATATAATATTTTTTTTAAAACTTTTTTATGTCAATTTTGACACTATTTGGTTATTTTTTTTCTAAATTTATAATAGCATTATTACTTCGAATTAAATACCTATAAAAAACCCTAATATTTCATATTATCCTAGAGGATTAGTGGAATCCATAAAAATTCTCCAATTACATTTATTTTGATATTTATAATGTCAATTATTTTAATCTTTCATTAAATAGGTAATTACTGCATCATCATTGTGACTTAAATATATTAAAATTTTTATTGTCTAAAAAATATAAATATAATATAATTATGTTATAATTAATTTTATTTTTTTAATGAATATTTATATTCGACTTTATCTTATTTTTATCCTTATATTAAAAATTATTTAGTTATTAAACATTGATTTTTACTCTTTTAACTCTTCTTTGAATAAAGTAAAAATAAATGTCCTAATCTAATCCATGTGGACCAAAGAGGTTCATATGTTATTCCTAAGGGTGTTTTTCTTCAAATTATACTTATCCAATCGAATTAGGACATGTTTTAGGGTAATAATAAAATCATTTTTATCCTTAATTACCCAATTTACATATAATCGTGGTAAATAAATGTAAACGGTTTCTATTCACCAAAAATTATTTTCACCTTATTGAACCAAATTTTACATACTGATATAAAATATGTATCTAGGATTTTTTAAATTTAACTCACATAAGTGGTAAAATTATGTTTTATATAAATTTGAAAATGCTCCTAGGAGGTTGGTAAAAAATAGTAAAAAGTTCAATAAAATTTTTTTATGTCTAAAATTTTTATAAATTGACTCCAATGAATCAAGTTGTACATATATAGGTGTTATGTCTCTTTTTTGACCTAAAATAAATTTGAATTATATAAATTATTATTTAAGTAAGAAATCAGTTTTAAACTATAACTGTGTGTTTTTCACTATTCATTAAGAATTGAATGTTTTCAAAAAAATACAAAAAATTCCTTCTAATCTAATTTCGAAATTCTGAATTGAAAAATGATGTCAATTTTGAAAGTTAAAATTTATAAAATTTAAAAAAGTGGTTATTACAATTCATAATGGATAGTTTGATTGGTTGTGGTCTGTTAGAACTCAAAGTTGCGTACAACACACACTATAGGATTATTCAAAAAGAAGCGTACCTTGTACGCTTGGGGTGTTACACAGTGTCTCGACTATAACACTACCCAATGGTCATCAGCTTCTACCAGCTCTTCTGGTAGATGAAACATGTAATATTAGTTAATTACACAAGTTTTAGTGACAGATACCCCTCATGATTCAAGGAGAGCCCGACTCACATGCGTTTAGGGAGAAAATTGATGTGGATACTGAGTTTCCATCAAACCAGGGAACCATTAAATCAGATGGTGGTTCTATAAGTGTGTATTCTATGTGGCTCAACAGGTTTATGGAAGGGTTTAGATTACCCATATCAAAAGATAAGGTGACTTTTTCATGGAGAGTGCATGAGAAAATTCCACTTAGTAGGGTGTCTCTTGCCATAAAAAGATAAGGGATATGTGTTTTCAATAGACTCTACAGCAAAGGCGGGATTTCATATCTGTAGCTGAGTACTCATCGAGGTGTACCAACCATTCTGAGCACTCGATGAATACAATATGATCAGTATTTCAGGGATTGGACATCTATGGAAGATGTGCTTTGTGACATCCGGGCTTGCATAATTCCTCAATTCAATCCTATTTATGATAGGGTTATGTAGAGAACCTTTTTTGTTCATAATTCATTGGATAAGAAGACATATCCAGAGAATGTTGGCAGTGGGAATGTTGGAAACAAACATCAGTCGTAGAGACATTGATGTGTAAATGGTTCTGGTGGAGAAATTGATAGGGACATGTGAAATTTTAGGTCAGTAGACGTGGAGGAGGATCTAGGAGAGTAGAAGTATATGGTATATATTTTGACATGTTATAACCTGCACCACAGTGTTGTCTCCACCAGGCATCGAGAGATGGGGAATAGGGGATGGAGTGTAGCTGTATGTGGTCTTAGAGTGTGACCCAAGGACTTTATGAATGTCTTGAGGTATGGTATGTGTCTAATATTAGTAGTTGTATTAATAGATATTTCATGAATTTTGTTCAAGACCTAGAGTTTCTGGTCATAACTTTTAAATGAACCTTACTTCTGGAGACACATATGGGAGGAGACCCGATAATTCCACATACACTGATGATGTGATATGACTCATGAGGTGAGAGATTATGATGGAACATCTTCGTGGCAGTGTCGAGGCCTTACAATGATATTCTGGGAATTGAAATGTCATCCAAAATTCATTTTCATATTGACTTTATTAGGAAATTTGGATGTGGTATGTTCGCAGCAATGGAAGGGGGTTTTCTTTGGTTGGTAAAAATGGAAACATAGGAATAACGGGATAAAAAAATACATGGGAGGGTGAATCTAATCACACTTGAGTAATCCAAATTTACCCTTGTGGAATCAGATGTTTTGAGTATTCAGTTCCCAACTATAATGGTAGAGTGTGGGAACATTCATTCCAAAGAAGTTTCTAGAATTACCTCCCCGTAGTGTGGAGGGACTTCTATATCATTATACACCCAGAGATGACATTGATATCAGCATCAGTATATTAGAGGGATTTTGTATAGCTTCACTACAAGGGGGATTAGGTCGATGAGTTTTAGAATAATTGATTAGTATGTCCTATTTTTAAGGTAATTGTGGTCTACCAACACCTTAGACAAGTGGAAGTGAAGAACAAGTACCAACTAAAAACGATCAACGTGAACATTTATAAGATAAAAGCGGTATCCTTTTACGTGGAAGGAAATTTTCTCATAGAATATTCAGAAGCAGAGACTATGGTGATTGTTTGAGATCCTCCTAGACAATGAATTCTGAGATAGTCTATACTCTTGGGTAGGGGAATGTGGTGGAAGATTTCCTTAGCGGGAATTCTGGTTTACAGTTGTTGTGAGTGGTGATATGGAAGCTAGAAATATTGTAATTATCCTTTGTGGATAGTGATGAAGCACCATCGTTCCAGTCTATGAAAATCTCTCCCCCACTTCATTAGGGATTTAGGGAGGAACAACATGGAGACAATGACTACGAGACTCGACATGATCATATATACTCATGAAATTCCCCAGAAGGATTTGCTGAATATGGGGAGCATTCCACCCTTTTTAGAGGATACACCTTGGTACTAGTGGTGTTACAGGAGGACGTGTTTAGGAAATTCCATACATCCCATTTGGAGGTAAATCTTAGTGTGGAAAAGATGACCAAGACCTTCGACATCAATACTTGTTATTAGGGATAATGAAAGTAGTGGTATATTTCATTTCATGATTCCTTACATTTCAGAAAGTGAAAGCTAAGAATCATGTTCTGTCATGATTGATCATAACTTTTTCCCTTAGAGCGATGGTCAGATGGAGCAGACTGTACAGACAATAGAGAAAATTATTATTGGTTCTGTTCTAGTATTATTTTGCCTAGAGTTGGGAGGACAACATAACACTGGTATAGTTTTCCTACAAAAATGGCTATTACTCCATAGTTTTTATGACATAGTTTGAGGCCTTTTATGAAAGAATTTTTAGGTCTCCCCTATGTTCGAAAGACCTAGGGGAGTCATCACTCATGGGTCCAATGCTTTTAAGGGAAACCACCGAGAAGGTGTAGATCATTCTAGTAGTGGATGAGGGCTTAAAAAATCTAGAAGAAGACAAATTTTGAAAGTATATATAGACACTAGGTGTATGGGGGGAGAGGAGATCATGTTATCCTTCAAGTCTCACCCCGACGAGGAATGCAGATATTTTGTTAAGGTGGAAATCTATTTCTGATGTTCATCAGACTTTTTTAGTTTCTGAATTGATTTGGTGAGGGGGCGTACCTCCTAGCTCTATGACCATGGATTCACCATGTATATAATGTTTTCCATGGGTTTCATTTAAGATGATACATGCATGATCTGTCACTTGTCATCTATTGGGTTGAGATAGACATTGATGATTGGGAAAAATTTGAGGAGATCTCATTAGAGACTGAGGATTGATATGAGTGGGTTCCCTATGGATAATTTATTACACTAGTGCGTGTTCGGTGGAAGCAAGGGAACCTTGAGGAGAACAAATGGGAGTGGGAGGCTCAAAATCATTTTAGGTACCCCACATTTTTGATTTCCCATTGTTTTGGATTTCGGTGACAGAAATCAATATTTTTTAGGGAATGTAAAAACCCAAAATTTCAATATATATATCATAAAATATATGGAATTTTTATGAGACTGCAAAAATTGATGGAATGTGATTTTAAGACTCGGAGTTCCCAAAATCATCCATTGAAATTTTTTTCTTTAAATAGTGTGCATGAGTAGTTTACCTAAAAAAAGAAGAATAAAATTTAAACAGTTTCACAGATCTAATATATGAGGGGACCATTGTATTCAGTATGATAGTGTTACCCTAGGCACAACATAAGTTTATACGACACATGCCTCCAATGAGAAAACACTAAAATTTTGTAACCATAAATAAAATAATTAAATAGTTTTTTTCAATACTTATTAATCACGAACTATGACTCAGATTAAAAATATGAGAACACTGCCGAACACCTGAGGGCATTCTTTCATTAGGATGATCCTATCATAGGCCAATGCTGGCCAACCAGTGAAATTAGTTTTTGGCCATCAATAGAATAATTAACCATTATTTTATTGTTAAATTCTATAACTCCTAAATGGTAACTCAGATTGAAAATCTGAGAGTACCATTGTGATTGAGAGGGTGTGCACCCCTTATGAAGCACATCACCTTGACTGGTGTGGGTCAATGGTGACTATTAATAATATTCAATTTTTTATGGTGCATTCAGTAAAATAGTGAGTAGTAATTTTGATCTTTTTAGCTGGTGCTCAGATGAAAAATCTAATGGCACGGTTAAATCCACAATTCAAGGATTTGTTTAAGGGGGGATTAAATTCGAATAGAAAGTTTCGAATAGAAATGATAATTTTTTGGCCTTACAAAAATAAAAATAAAATAACTCTAAAGTTGTTATATTTTCTCCTTGTAACCGTTGATTGAATTTGGTGCGACCATCGAGCAATATCAATATTTTAATGAGTGGAATTTAATTTCATAAAACTCTCCTTTCATACGTTTTGTAACAAAGATGTGTATGTTTTTAATTTACTCATTAATTGTGGTCAATTAATTTATCATAATGTTAAACCCAACTTTATAGATTAATCCCTATTTAAAAAAATTTATCATGGGTTTTGGAGACTCATGTGATGAACCTAGGAAAAAGTGCCGATGACATCTTCTACCAATGTAGAGGGATGCTTCAGCAACTGTTAGAGGATTCGAAATGGACAACGACGGGCGACGGTGAGTGCCAATGAACACAGGTTCTTCCCTCACATCCATATTGTATTATACCATTTATAGATAGGAAGTTATGTGATTAATTCTTCCATTTTTTTCCAGTCATCAATATTATGAAGAGTAGCGATCAACTGTTCAATAGGTTGATCCACGTTTCATTCATTAAAATAGGAGGAGAATGCGGGGTTACATTATGGGAGTTTTTATAATTAAATAATCCCTATCATATTATATTTCTACCACAGAGGGTGCTATATGTACCGAACAAGTTTTATAACCTCTACAGATCATGGTAATGAATGTGTTTTTCATAGGAGACTGACCAGTATGTGGTCAAGATAAATATGAGGGCCATGCAGTGATAGTCATGGATAGAGAGAGGTCGGCCAACACCATCCGTGTTGACAGTGGTGGCGTGCCACGAATGTCTATCGTAGAGGAAGCATCATGGCTCCGACCATGGTGAAGGTGGACCCATGCCACGGGTCTCACCCTATACCAGTGAAGCGAGACTGATCACCTGGAGGGGGGCGGCTCTAGCCTGACATTGCCTTTTTGAAGAAACAAATGGACTACGGTCTGTTCGGAAGGGGTGCGGACCCCCGCACAAAGGTAGTGGGCCAAGCCCACAGCCCAATATGACTAGTCAATGGCACAAAGGGCCTGGAATAGCCGATCTGGGCCAATGTCATCCCTTTCGGGTCGGGTCCAGTGGTCTGGGCCAAGTCGGACTGAACACATAACCACTTACGACCGAGTTTCAATTAAAGGGCTATATCTCCTAAACCAGACATGTGTTTCACAAACCATCTATGGAACAGGAATCCTTAGGATGATATGTTACTTTTTGAGATACTCCACATGAGTTTTGGAGAATGATTTAGTACGACCATGTTGGATATAACTCGTATCCCATGGGGTCCGTAGCAGAAAATTGCATATGACATATAGACTAGTTGTCTGATTGACACACCGTATGTTGCATTAGAACCCCATTAAAATGGAGGTACAATGGGTTACTTTTTTGAGGTAATTCATGGTGGTTGTGGTATAAAAAATGGATTGAGGAGCGGATCCTCCCAGAGTCAAGTTTATTTTGTGTGGGAATCTAGTTTTTGGAACTGACATGAGAAGGAATAGAAATTATCTAATGACTAGCATGAAGCGATCCTCAGAGTTTTGAGAACATAGTGATCTTCTATATGTTAGAAATCAGTGAGCCTACGTGGGTCAACATTTAGAGTTTCTCTGTGGGTCAGCACCGTGCGATCCTCCATGTATCAGCACTTAACGATCCTCTATGTGGTAGCATCTAGTGATCCTATGTGGGCCAGCACCTAATGTTCCTATGTGGCTCAGCACCTAGTGATCCCCTGTGGGTCATAACTCAGTTATCCTATGTGGGTCAGCATGCAGTGTTCCTCTATGTGTATACACTTAGATAATCTATGTGGGTTAACACCTAGTGATCCTTAATGGGAGAACACTATGGAATCATCCATGGGCTAGTATCTAGCGATCATCTGTGGGACATCACCTAGCGATCCTCTGTGGGTCAGCACCTAGTGACCTTGTGTGTCCTAGTATCCAAATCCTCTCAACTAAATAATATGATATAACTTTATTAATAATCATCTTTATTTTTGTTCATTATGTTTTATACAAGTATATAGTTTAGTATTTCCTTGTGCATTGTTATTGAGATCATGAGTTGTGGGTTTTCTATTTTGTATTTATGGGAGACTGTAGAGGGTATTGGGGTCCCTACATGGTATGGTTATGACCACCCCTACTCAGGCTTCACCCACACATTGTTTAGTCTAGTGCAAACAATGCGCATCCTGACTGAGATTACAGAGCTAGGACTAGATAGTGTACGGAGGTGACCAGTTGGCGTGGAAAGCTGTAGATATGAGTTCTACCCATCCATCATGTAGGATCATTTACGAACAATCTCATGATCTATTTTTTTTGGATTGATGTACCTTCTACCCATTTGGGCTTGTATACTGGCCCCTTTACTTTCAGTGCCTACTTTTACACTTAATTGTGGTTACTAGTTTTTTTTTACATTTCTTCTTCTCTTGTGTTTAACTTGTGTGCAGGGTGCCCTATTTTTGTGTGTACGTGTTTTGAAACAATTCCTTTCCTTTTTAGAGATATTCAATTTCGTTTCTTGTCCCCAAAACCTGGAATATGGAAGGTGGGAAAGAGGTAGTCATGACACGGGTCCCAAGGGACGGGTGGTAATATAAATATTGACAAAATATAAAAATTAATTATATATAAATAATTATCCATGTTCTAGATGTTATGTTCCTTCCAAAAAACATTCCCTAGTGTCCATATGGGGTGTTATAATCGATGTCTTCCGAAGAAGATGTAATCACCCTTAACGACTCGTTCATGTTTAATTTTTTTGTACATCAACATAATTTGTTTATTCGATTATAAATAAATTCATTATGTATAATATATATTATGAGATTTTATTATTATATTGTGATAACCATATTCCCCTTTTATCCATACTATGAAAAATAAAATCATCGTGTGTGCGTATATAAATATTATCATCTCCACTTCTTGGTAAAACAAATTTCATTAACAACATACATGAATGGAATTAGTGATAGAAATTGTGGATATATATTAAAATTATGAAATTATATTATTTATATAAAACATAAAATAAAATACACTTCTTTAATATTCCACTATTAAGGGAATGATACAGTCCCATGTGCATACATACAACCAACCATCTCCATGAAATGATGAAATTAATTATCCATATTCAATATTCAATTATTATTCTTAAAATATATTTAATGAATAAATATGATATATATAAAATTAATATAATTCTATATATGATTGAACAAAATCCATTTCACAAGAATGATAACTAAATTAATAAAATCGCATAGCGTAATGAAGTAGTTTACACTTGAAATAATGATAATAACAAAATATTATTAACAAACAGTTAATAAGATTATATAATAGGATCATATATGAAAAATAGGTATCGAAATGGTTCTATTATAAATTAATGACTTTTTTAATCCATTGTACTAGAGGATGAAAACATTTCCACAATAGAAAAGTCCAGTATATGGGTTTATATCATAATCTCATCATTATTAAGGCTTGCTCATGTTGAAGTATTTTCTTTGGAATATTAATCTTAAATTCCCATGCTATCTAAATTATTTTCAAAAATGATTTTAATTATATATAATTATTTTTTGAATTTATTATAAAAATGATATATATTATAAAAAAATTCATTAAAAGGATTATTATTTCATTTTCTAAATAATCTTATTTTAGACTTTTCTAAAAAAAATACGGATGGAATGCTTTTTATGTGGTATGATGTGATAAAATTTTCCCAACATAAATTTGCCAAAATTATTTTAAATTACATTAAATTAATTCATTATTATTTTCAATGAAAATGTTTTCATTTACAAATATGATGAATTAAAAAAAATAAGTTAATTTCAAAGTGAAAAATATATTATCTACAGTAAATTTTCAAATTTTTTATTAAAGTATTTCCATCTATTTACACACCCTCTATTGAATATTATTATTATTTTTTGTTAATCCCTTCTAAAATATTTTAACATATTTTATTTAATGTATTACGATTAGTTTAAATATGTATTTTCTATTTTGATACCATTCATGTTTTATGGTTGAAATATTTACAGTTTATATGCTTTATTTAAATCAAATGTTTATCATATTTATGTTTCACCACATTTATATGTGGAAGAAATTGGTATTTTTAATGATGGGTAAGGCGCACTATATACCCTCAATGAATCTTGTATATTTCATGAGATAAACTAGATGAGGTTTAGGCTGAGGCATTACCCATTTCTATAGAATTCTTAGTCGATGCTTTTATAGTATGTTTTAGTTGTCTAGAGATATGAATTCCATCATTATTAGATATTTTTTGATATTATGTGTGATTATTCAAATCATATAATATCCCTTGTTAACATTAATTCTCATTTTATTTTATACATAAAATTATTTTTGTCATCTTTTTTTTCTAGTAATATTATTCACTTATTATTGAAAAAATGGAATGCACTTTAGTTAATTACATCAACATAGTATTTTATTTTTAACTATGATATCCACCACTATTTGTATATCCTTACTGAGAATCTAAAATCAACCTTTATTATGATTAATTTTCTTTTAGATTCCAATATGTTTATTATGACTGGTATATTGGGCTAATCAAGGTGAATATTGGTGATCTAACCGATTTTTTTTATTTTATATTTACAATGTATGTTGAATTTCAAATATGTATATAGTTTACAAATAATACCAAAATATTATCTCCTTTGTAATGTTATTCAATTTATCTTTTTCAAATGTCTTAAAGAGGGAACTGGATCTGTGCCATTAGGGTCAATCTATTTATTGTTGGTATCATTGGATGTTTAATGGAATATTAGGGAACTTGATTCAGTATAAAATTTTTGTTATCATTAACATATGACATAATATTGAAATATTACAAATTAACTTAATGTATTTTTTAGATATAATATATAAATAAATATTCAATTTTTTTCATGTGATTCATTATATCATAGATTATACATTAGGATTGATAATGTTATCATATAAAATAGTTTTTTACAATTTTTAGAGATAGAAGCTATCAGAAAGAATGAAATCTATGTAAATTTTGTTTTGGATTATTCTCCAAGGACGTTGAATGATGATGGTGAAAGATCTATATCTATATCTACAAAAAAATTAATTGTACTTTGATAGTTGACTTAGGTTTTATGAAATCTCCATTCCAGAATGCGGGATCCTATATATTTGTTAAGTGTTTTATGATTTGTGGATTGTTTTATGCACCATAAACCTCTACCAATTAGTGGAAATCAAAATCCATTTTTATCCGAGAATGGGATATAACTCATAAAGAATTTACTTTTGTAATTTTCATTTAATAATAAAGGGAAGGTTGTAATGGTACTTTATCATCTCTCAAAGGAGGTAGATTAGTGATGGTCATTGATTCAAAAAATTAGGGATTCAGATGAAATAATATGTTTTGAATTGTAGGAGTTTAAGAAACTATTCATGGAAAAATATATTCTGTGGGAACTATTATAGGATATAAATATCCAATTATTAAATTTCAGACAAATTGAAGATGAAAATGATTCTACATATGAATCCATGTGTATATATTTTGAACAACCTAATTTACACTATATTCCTAATGAATAGATAAATTTTGGGGGTTTTTTCAATGGGCCTATGCATATTATTCAAAGGGAACAATTACTATAAATTTTCTCATCATATAAGGATATAGTCTCAGGATATATTTTAAATAAACAGAAATAATTATCAATGTCTTTTTATTATGAAATTATTTACGATATGAAGAGTACATTAGAGAAAATTCTAAATGAAGGGAATAAGGGAATGAAGGATTTTACCGCATGTGATAATCATGGAAGGAATCAACATCGTACTTGTTTGAAGGGACTGGTAGTTTGATTCACATGTGGAGTGAAATTCCACCAGGATTTTGTTGTTAAGGGAAATAAATAAGTCTTATAATTCTTCAAAAATAATGATATGGGTCACTATATAAATTAATATCGCAAACATCAATAGAATATTGAATAGAAGAAGCAAACGGTTCAATGTCAAGTATATGTTGTTATTATATTAAAAGTGGAATAATTAATGGATTTTAGGTTGTTCATTATGTAATTATGGTTTTAAAGTATTTTATCCACAATTTATCAAGTTATATTAATAATGAGATATATAAGGAATGTACTTTATTATTTCTTCTCTATGGATTTTGAATAATTCATATTTCGAGTATAGTTTAAAGGTGATAAAGGTAATAAAATATTTGGTATGTGAAAAGAAGATATAATTAATGTTTCTTGTAAAAAATATGATGTTATGTGGAATTTTTAAATTTAGGTTCATTCCTTCTAAATCATTGGTCTTTAAATTTTGGACAAGAATATTTTGTATGAGTATTATGAATAACTACTTCGGGAATAGATTATGTTTATCCATGGATATTATTGTTTTATGAGAACATGTGCTAACCAAGTTTGTTATAATAATCATTTGAAGGATACAAAAATGACCTTTATAACTTATTATTTATTAATGTTATTTAGAATGAAAAAACATCTATATCATTCATTTCTAGACATTATATACAAACTGAAAATAGATTAAAGAACATCAAAAGGATAAGAATATGCTTATGGTATGTAAATAAATGAAGTGTGTTTATTTTATCAACTTCCTATCTAGATAGATAAAGAATACATCAACTCTAATAAAAGTATTTTTAAAGAAAACAATTTATCTATCATATTTACATAAATATAAATCAATGCTCTATTATCCCAACACTAATTTACAGTTTTGTGATGTTTCCTATTCTAGAGAACATGCTCCCCATCCCTATCCTTCCAATTTAGATAGTTAAATTGTTCTTCTATATTTTAATACTCAAGTAATGTCATCCTATTCTAAATCCCAATATTTTTAAGACATTCAAGATTCAATTTCCCTATTATGAAGAATATTTTTAATTAACCTTATTTATTATATGGGTTCACACAAATACATTTTCAAATTTTGACCTTAGATTTTAGAAGAGTAATATCAAATTGAGATGACACAATTTACTGGAATAGGGATTATTTAACATATCATGTATTTAAATTGAAATACTATGTTCGATGGTGTACAAGATATGAAATGATTATCTAAAATAAAAAACCAGATAATATTATTTAAACATTATCCTTATAAAATAGTCATTTGAAATGTGGGTATGAATATGATTACTAAATACTGAAAATATGCTTTACACATATGTAAGGACCTAGTTGGTGCAATGAACCACTAAGAGAGGGGGTGAATTAGTGGTACCCTTTTCTTCCTTTTTATATTCCCTTAAAATTGAGAACAACCTTTGTCACCTGTTAAAGATATAATTCCCTGCTGAGAAAAAAAACAAGCACACATCAAAACGAACACATCAATTTACAAGGTTCAATTTTCAATAAGAATAGCTATGTCCTTGGTATGGTTGGAAAAAATCTAGCACCATAGAATCCGCTATGAAAACAATCCTTGGGTTACAATGAGAAGGATATACCCTCACACTTGTGAAGCAGTGTGAAGAAATCACTCCAGTGCGTGTGCACCCTCTTAGTACAATAGGAAAAATTCTCTATTCTTGTAACAACTTATGTTACCTTCACATCCTTTCAAATACTCAAGTGTAATAAAGTTCAACACAAATATTCACTTCCTTACCCAGAAGAAAGGAAAGGACTCCTTGGACTTGATATAGATCAATTAGAGTCCAAACAACCCATTCTGAATCTCCACTTTGAATCTCCACTCTAAATTCTTCACTCCGAATTTTCTTCTCCACTCCAAATTGAAAAAATCCGAATTCTTCGCTCCAAATAATCGATCTGAGTCATCCTCTGTCTGAGAAACTCAATACAATGATAGCTAGTACTAATTCACCATTCCGAATCTCCACTCTGAATTCGCCACACTGAATTCTTCAATCTGAGAAACTCAATACGATGTCAACCAGTATCAAATTCTTGATTCGACTGAAACAACAATGAAACTCAGTAGGCCATGCTCTTCTTCCTCTCTCTAGATTATCAGATCTTCTCTCTCTATTTTTTCATCACACTTTTACTTAGCACCCTGATCTCCTTTTATAGGTGCTCCAAAGTGTTCTTAGGCGGGAAACCAAAATATTTTCCCGCTCACTTAAATTCACTCATATATTAATTTCTCTTGAAATATAATAGTAATTAAGACTTTTTTAATGCTTCTAAAATCATCATGAATATTATTCCCCTTCACTTGATTTAGACCCTTGGCATTTTCTGGATCTGACCTTGTTACACAAGTTTCTCAGTATCACATTCTCGGATCAACTCATCTTGAGTCTTCGACATCACATTCAATTCTCGGCATGACTCTTCATCACATCTTCGACATTACACCATTTCAATTCTTGGTATGACCCTTATTTATTCATTGATACCAAAGATTTTGAACTCTCGGTATGACTACTATGGATCTCGATATGACTTCACCAGTTCTCGGTATGACTTTGGGTTACGACTTCACCAATTCTCGGTATGGATTGTCTTTATGAGTTCACCAATTCACGGCATGACTACGCACTTCTGGATACGAACATCTGGTTCAGGAAGTCGACTCTAAACTTCTTCACTCTAAAATTCTGACACAGCAAGTCAACTTGGAACATCCCACCACGAACTTCTGACTTAGGAAGTAAACTCCAAACTTCTCCCAATAGACATATTCTTCAACAAGTCGACTCCGATATTCTGGTAACGAACTTCTGACTCCAGAAGTCGACTCTGAATATCTGTTCAGGAAGTATACTCGGAAAGTTCTATTCAAGATGTAGACTCCGCAAATTTTATTCAAGAGGTAGACTCCGCAAATTCTGTTTCTCATTGCGACTTCACTGGATCTCAGAACAGCTCTTCCTGATTCTCCGAAAGACTTCTTGTACCAACTATTTCTTTCATCGTGAGTACTTGCATATAATCACAATTTAGAGTTACAAAAATGAAAATCACCTCCAAAATTTGTTCCTTCGCATCTCCTTCCAGCCAGATTTCGGAAATTTGCAATTTCCCAGTTCCGAACATCTCAATTTCCAGACTCTGAATTTATAGACTCTGAATTCTTCAATCACCAGGTTCTCAGTTCCAAACTCCTCAATTTCTAGACTCTGAATTCCAGACTCCAAATTCTTCGAACACCAGGTTCCGAATGTTCCATATACTCGGTTCTGAATCATCAAACTTATAGCTTCAAAATTCTTATAAAATCAAGGTGTCTTTCCTATATGAAAACATCCTCAAGATTAACATAAGAAAATCCATGCAAACCATCCCTTCCTTTATCTTGGTCCTAACAATATCCCCCTTTGGATTTTGTTGTCAACCATGTTTTCATAAATCACCAAACCTTGTAACCTTAAGCAATCGATTATTTATCAATAATTCTAAGCCTACGTGAGCTATCTCATTGTAGGAAACAATAATCATTAATAGCAAAACCATGCTGTCCATAGGTAGTGAAAATGACATTTTCAACTTCATACATCTTCAGCTTAATACATCCTGAAAACAACTTCAAGTACATTCCTACAACAACTCCAAGAAATAGTTAGAATAGTTCACATACACAAACAATGCTGAGTTCACAGCTTACCCACAACTCTCTCTTTGAATAGTAGATTAATGATACAAACAGCTTCTCCCCCTTGAAAAAAAATGCAATAATAAGAAGAGAGTGGGGACGGAACAACATACCTTATCCTTGAAGAGAAAGAGGTTGGACACCCATGCCCAACCTCAATCATAAGAATGATTCCTTTGGAAAGGGTTTCATGAAAATATATGCAACTTATTCAGAAGATGAAACATATTCATGTTTCAGTTCATTATTTTCAACATGCTCTTTGATGAAATGATATTTGATGTCAGTATGATTCGATCGAGAATGTTGGACTGGATTTTTGGTAAGATTAATTGTGATTTGATTATCACAGCCTAAGAGCAAGGGAAAATTTACTTCAACTAACAAATCTTCCAGTTGTTTTTTCATCCAGATAAGTTGAGTAGTGGCCATGGTGGAAGAAAAATATTCATCTTCATCCATAATAAGTGTCACTGAATTTTTCTTCTTCGAGTGCCATACAACACAAATTTTTCCCATAAAGAACACTCCACCAGATGTGGATCATCTATCATCAACATTTCCTACCCAATATGCATCTAAATATCCAAACAAATCAATGTTATTTGAGCCACTATACTTGATTCTGAATTCTCCTGTTCCTTTTATGTATCATAGAATTATTTCTCCAGTAATACGATGTTATTATTTAGGAGCACTCTGGAATCTTGCACATAAGGTAACAGCAAAAATAATATCTGGTCTTGATGCTGTCAGGTATAACAAAATTCCAATTATATTTCGATATTCTTTCTGATCCACTTCATTTCATTCATCATTTTATTATAGCATTGTTCCCACTGAAATAGGAGTTGATACAGGTTTTCAGTTTTCCATGGGAAACTTCATGAGAAGTTCCTTAGCATACATTTCTTTAGAGAGAAAAATGAATTCATTCTGTTAGACGATTTGTAACCCAAGAAAGTATCTCATTTCACCCAACATGGACATCACAAATACATTCATCATTTCATCATCAAACCTTTCACAACATCATTCATTATTCTCAGAAAAAATAATGTCATCAACATAAACAATCACAATGAGAGAAAGATCTTGGCATTCCTTGAGGTAACGATTGATGTCAACTCTCCCTTTCTTTAAGTTCATCTCCTTTAAGCAAGTATCCAGTTTGGAATACCATGCTCTTGGAGCTTGCTTTATCCCATACAAGGCTTTCTTCAACCTGCACACATAACTTTCATTATTCCCAATAATAAAGCCACATGGTTTCTCAATATAAACATCTTCTTTAAGATCACCATTAAGAAATTAGGATTTGTTATCCATTTGAATGATTTTGTAGCCTCATTGTGAAGAAATAGTGAGAAATATTCGAATAGTTTCTAATCTTTCCATAGGAGAAAAATATTCTTCATAGTCGATTCCTTCAATCTGTGAGTCGTCTTTGCAAACCAATCTTGATTTGTTTGTGATAACTTCACCATCTTCATTAAACTTGTTCCAGAAGACCCATTTGGTGCCAATAATGTTCTTATTTTCATGCTGGGGTTCGAGTTCCCATGTTTCATTCTTTTCAATCTGATCCAATACTTCATTCATGTCTTGAACCCATTCCGGATGCTCAAAGGCTTCTTTAACAACATTTGGTTCGACATTGGAATCCAAAAAATTATGTGATATAGAATGAGTTGTTCTTATTGTTAGATCTGTGTGATGTTGATCACCAATAATATTATGATCTTGAACTTGTTTCTTCAGCCTTGGATATGTTTTCCATGTGCCTTCCTCATCACTTGATATGGCTGAATCTGATTCTTTATCTTGGTTAGGATTACAAACCATTGCAATATTACCAGAATTTTTAGTTTCATATTCCTCATCTTCCTTGTCTGTCAGGACATGCTTAGCTTTCCCTGCATTTTTAATGACTTTTACATCAACTATATCCACCATTCATCATGTTTCGTTGTTAAATAATCTATAACCTCTTCCTTCTAGATCATAACAATGAAAAAATTTCATCTTCTCCTTTCTGCTCGAACTTTCCACTACTTCCACCTTTCTTCTTTATAATCTATGGGCTCCCAAAAACATTATCATTCTTCATACTTGGAGTAAATTAATAGAAAAGATCCTATGGAGTCTTGTTTGATTGAGGCCTGCAGAAACATCGATTTTGAATATAAACAGTTGTTCTTGTAGCTTTCCTCCAAAAGTAATGATTAAGGCCATGTTCAAGAAACATGGTTCTCCCCATTTCCACCAAGCTTCTGTTCATCCTTTCATCAAAACCATTTTTTTGAGGTGTATATGGAGCACTATATTCATGTTGAATTCCATGCTTCTCAATATAGTCTACAAATTTTTCACCTCTATACTCACCACCATTATCTGTTCTCACCTTCTTAACAAAGTACTCACATTCTTTCTCAGCTTTCCTTATGAAGCATTTAAACATTTTCAGGGCTTCTGACTTGTGCTTCATAAACTTAACACACGTAATGAGAGAAAATCATCAATGAATGTGATGAAGTACTTGTTTCCATTTTTGATTGTTTTCTCATTGTCCCACATATATCAGAATGTATTAGTTCAAGGGGTTGATTAGAAAAAAATTTAACCTTCTTATACACAACACATGTAATCTATCCTTTCTAACATGTATTGCAACACCAATCGCTTCTTCTTGGAAAATCTGGAATATCTTGTACTATGTCTCTTTGTGATAAATTTCTCATATTTCTCTGACACATGTGTCCAAGTCCTCTGTGCCACAACTGATTTTCTTCCACTAAGCTCATGTAACAATAGTAATGTGAATTTACAACCTAAAACAGATTCCCTTTGGTTCGTTTTCCTCTGGTAACAATCTGCCCAACATCTTCAATTTTCATAACAAACCCATCTTTCATGTTACCCTCATCACACAATTGTGATACACTCAGCAAGTTGTGCTTCACCCCATCAACATACAATGTTTTCTTGGACATCAATTTTTCCTTCCCAATGATGGCTGAACCAACACCTTTGATTTTTAAATATTTGTCATTGCCAAATGTCACTGTGCCTTCTTTAATCTTCTTTATGTTCTTTAGAAACTTCATGTCTCCAATCGTATGTGAAGAACAACCACTATCATGTTTCTGAGGTCATTCTTCCTTTGTAACTTTTGGAGTAGTTTCAACAACCAGATCTTTTTCTTCATTCACTTCTTTCTTCACCTTCGGCTTTTGAGAATTAAGATGTTTTCATTGAGCCAGAAATAGCACAAGACATCCATTTGCAAGGTGTCTGGGTTGTTCACACCATTCACAAAAAGTCTCCAAAGGCTGGAACCAATTTTCTGTCTTGACTTCATTCTTCTAAACTTTTGTCAAGAAAACCTCTTCACTCCTCTACCTTTGAGGAGATTGAATCCCCCTCAATCTCTACCATTAATAACCTGTGGGGTGGTCGTAATAATGTTGATTGAACCAACACTTATTCGTTGTATGCCTGAATCCACCACAATACCAACAATACCCATAGAAGGAGTACCTTCCTCTGAAGCTTTTGTTCTGATACTTCTTTGTTGCTCTTTCTTCAGCCCCACCAACCATTATTTTTTTAGAAATATTGCTTTGCTAGAATTCTGCCTTCTCTGATTTTTCTTTTTTTTAACCAGTGCTAGGCTTAGGTTTCCTTGAAACTTCAGTATTCCTAGTAACACTGCTCTGGACCACATAAGAAACTTTCCCAGCTTTCTTCTTCACAACAGCCACTTTATTCTTTAGTTGAATTTTCTCAGAATGTGCTTGATGAGAGCATTCACCAACATCAATAGTTGAGTTTTGAAAACAATTTTTTTTATTAAACTTCTAAGAGTTTCTTTTGAATGAGTTCTAATTCTTCATCGTTTTCCATTAACATAACTAGCATGTCCTCATTTTTATTTTTCTCATCTTCAACAGATTTCTTCAAATCTTCAACCTCTTTCTCAAATTCATCATTATCATTGGCTCGATTTGATACTGATAAATGTTCATCTTAAAACGTTTTGTTATGCTTCTCCAGCCTTATGATCTTTCTTAAACATTCCTTCAATTCTTCTTTTAGATGCATCTCATGTTGAGTTTCTTTTTCTTCCGAGCTGCTGGTTCCGAAATCTTAATCATTCACTGTTGCAATGAATGTATTTTCCACACCATGCTCAATTACTTTTTTGGATTAAACATCAATTTCTTCATCTTCTTCATTTATAGATAGAAAAAAAATTCTCTTGGATATGACGAACTACTTTTCTTTCCCTGACATTCCTTTATCACCCTTCTTCTTCCATATCATTCTTGGATTTCTTTCTTCGTCATCAATATCTTCTTCATTCTCCCTTTGAGGGAAGTTATCCACAAAGTGGCCAATGCCTCCACATTCAAAAAACTTCAAGGGATGTTTTACCTTGTGTTTATCCATTCTTATTTTAACGTTTTTTTATAACAAGGATAAAATATCATTAAGATTTTTACATAACTGGTTTTCAGATTAAGAGTCACCACAATCTTCTTCAATCAAATTATTATTAGACTTTTCCTTCTTCATGGATTTGAATGATAATTATCTTTCAACCTTTGTCTTGATCTTCATAGCCTTTTCCCTTCTCAACTCATAAGTAATTAGAGTGCTATGCAAATCATCAAGAGATAGAGTCTCTGAATCTCTGTCTTCAAATGAGAATACATTCGAATCGAATTTATCAGGATGAATCCTCAAGATATTTTCCACCATAGTAGAGTCCTTCAGCTCCTCTCCAAGACATCTGATGGTAATAACAATATCATTTACCCTAGTGAAGAAATCCCCAACAGATTCATGCTCTCCCATCTTCAGGTCGTCATACATCAATCTCCAGATTTGATGTTTTGCCTTCTTGATTTTTGTATTGCCATCATATATGTTTTTTAGTTTGTCCCATATACCTTTGGATATGGCCACTACTTTTACTCTCAAGAATTCACTTTCAGAAAGTGAATAAAATATAGAATTCTTGGAACTTCCATCATTCTCTAGAAACTTCTTGTCAACAGGTGTAAGTGGAACATTATCTAAAATGGGGTGAAACCCAACTGTTACAGCTTCATGAACATCATAACTATTAGACATGAGATACGGTAGCATTATATCCTTCCACATGTGATTGTTCTTCCCATAGAATATTGGAATGCCTTTACAGTTCACACAATTCAGATTCTCCATCAGCAAGGAAAACAAAGGTATCCTCACTCTGATACCACTTGTAAGGACCCAGTTGGAGCAATGAACTACTGAGAGGGGGAGGGGGGGTGAATCAGTGGTACCCCTTTCATCCATTTTAAGTTCCCTTATAATTGAGAACAACCTCTGTCTCCTCTTAATTATATAATTCCCTGCTGAGAAAACAAACAAGAACACATCCAAACGATCCCAAAAATTTACAAGGTTCACTATTAAATAAGAATATCTATGTCCTTGGTATGAATGGAAACAATCCAGCACCATAAAATCCACTATGAAAACAATCCTTGGATTACAACGAGTAGGATATACCCTTACACTCATGAAGCACTGTGAAACAATCACTCTAGTGTGAGTGCACCCTCTTAGCACAATAGGGAAATTCACTTTAATTTTTACAACTTATGTTAACTACACTTCCTTTCAAATATAAAAGTGTAAGAAAGATCAGCAGAAATCATCACTTCCTTACCCAGTAGAAAGGAAAGGAATCCTTGTACTTGAGATATATCAATTACAGTCCGAACTTCCCATTCTGAATCTCCACTCCGAATCTCAACTCTGAATTCTTCACTCTGAATTTTCTTCTCTACACCAAATTCAAAAAATCCGAATTCTTTACTCTGAATCTTCAATCCGAGACTTCCTCAGTTTGAGAAACTCAATACGGTGACAACCAGTACTGATTCCCCATTCCGAATCTCCTCTCTGAATTCTCCACTCTAAATTCTTCAATCCAAGAAACTCAATACAGTGTCAACCAGTATCAAATTCTCGTTTCGATTAAAACCACAATGAAACTTGGTCGGCCATGCTCATTATCCTCTCTCTAGATTATCAGAGCTTCTCTCTCTACTTTTTTATCACACATTTACTCAGAACCTTGATCTCCTTTTATATGTGATACAAAGTGTTCTTAGGCGGGAAACCAAAATATTTTCCCGTTCTACTTAAATTCACCAAAATCTATATTTATGATAAAATCTCATAGTAATTAAGACTTTTTCAATGCTTCTAGAATCTTCTCAAATCAAATTCCCCTTCACTTGATTTAGAGATTTGGCCTTTTCTAGATCTGACCTTTTTGCACAAGTTTCTCAGTATCACATTCTATGATCCACTCTTATTGAGTCTTCGACATCACTTTAAATTCTCGACATGACTCTTCTTCGCTTCTTCAGCATGACACCATTTCAATTCTCGGTATGACCCTTATTTATTCTTCAATACCAATTATTTTGAACTCTAAGTATGACTCCTCTGGATCTCGATATGACTTCACCAGTTCTCGGTACGACTTCAGGTTACGACTTCACCAATTCTCGGTATGGCTTCTCATTACGACATCAACAATTCTCAGCATGAATCCGCACTTTTGTCTATGAACATTAGGTTCAGGAAGTCGACTCTGAACTTCTTCACTCCGAACTTCTAACTAAACATGTCGACTCCAAACTTCCCACTATGAACTTCTGACTCAGGAAATCAACTACGAACATCTCACAATGAACTTCTTCTTCAGCAAGTCGACTCTGATCTTCTGGTAACGAACTTATGACTCCAGAAGTCAACTTTGAACATCTTTTCAAGAAGTAGACTCCACAAATTCTGTTCAAGAAGTAGACTCCCCAATTTTTATTCATGAATTTGACTCCAAAAATTCTATTTCTCGTTGTGACTTCACCTGTTCTCGGATCATCTCTACCTGATTTTCGGAATGACTTCTCGTACCGACTTCTTCTTGAATCGTGAGTACTTGCATATAGTCACAATTTAGAGTTAAAAAACAGCAATGCATCGTCATAATTTTGGCTTTCACATCTCTTACCAGCCAACTTTCGGAAATTTTCAATTTCCCGGTTCCGAACTTCTCAATTTCCAGGCTGCGAATTTATAGAATTTGAATTCTTCGATCACCAGGTTCTCGGTTCCAAACTCCTCAATTTCCAGACTCCAAATTCTAGAATCTGAATTCTAGACTCCAAATTCTTCGAACAACAGTTTCTGAATGCTCAATATACTTGGTTCAAAATCTTCAAACTTGCAGCTTCCAAATTTTTAGAAAATATTGGTGTCTTTTCTTTTATAAAATCTTCCTCAAGATCAACAATGGACAATCCTTGCAAACCATTCCTTCCTTCAGCTTGGTCCTAACAACATGTATATTTATATTAATGGAATATATATAATTTATTAAATATAATATTTAAAAATAACCCTATGTTA
This sequence comes from Viscum album, assembly GCA_963277665.1. NCBI lineage: Eukaryota > Viridiplantae > Streptophyta > Magnoliopsida > Santalales > Viscaceae > Viscum > Viscum album. The sequence goes on from OY728146.1 coordinate 556,531,582, forward strand.
GTTCTATACCAGATATAAAAATTATTCAACATTGATGCATAAAAAATATATTTTTCTAAAGGGTGCTTTTAAGACATTCAGTGGAGTACTTCCTTTATATATAAATACTGAAACTTCTATTAATTTTATCTAAAAATATAATAATAAATTTTTAAAATATAATTTCAAAATTTACTTATTGATAATTTATGTTATATATCTAATAAGTTTTTTTTATAGTTAAAAAACGGCATCTAATAGAAATTCGATTTTTCAATTGAATAATTTATAATGATAAAATATATTTTAAATTTTTTTTATAAGTAAAACTCAAATAAATATATATATCGTAATCCAAATAAGTTAATTTTATTTTGTTTATTGTTGAACTCAGATATAAAACATTTCCAACATTTGAGCTTTTCACATTAAAAATATTCTTTCACACCACCTTGAAAGGAATAATTTTTAATTTTTTTTTAAATTTTTTGGCAAAATATTTTTAAAAATGGATTTCAAATTTTTGGAATAAGAACGAATTTTTTTAAATATGTCCCTTATATTTTTAATAAATATGAATAATAAACATATTAATTTTTATTTCCATGGTTAAGGGATATCAGGTAATGTTTTGTAGAAATTATGTTATTTATATTGTAAAATGACCATAAATATTGACCCAATATTATTTGGTGATAATATTTCATCCATAATAATTAATGGACACTCTGTGGGACAATTTATTAATATTTGGATGTGGATAAAAAATTTAAAATATTTTATTCAATGAAAAGTATAACTTTTCATACTTTTGTTTTAAACAAGTAAAAAAAAATTAATATCAGTTTATCTACTGTATATATTGAACTATAAACAATATATTGAAATAAGAATTATTAATATTAATTATCATATCTTATTTAAATATTTTTTGGAGAACAAAAATATATTAATGACTTTCATAATGATTATTCTATAATTGTTTAATTAATTAAAATATCAAATAAATGATACATTAAATATTAAAAAAATAATTTTTGATAATTAATGTAATCCAAGAATTCTATAGATAATTGTGACATTTATAGTATTAATTAAAATTATTTCTTCAATGATTCATTATTTGGTTGATATTATTAAAAATAAATGTAATGAAGTGATTGAATATAGAAGCTAATTATATTATAAAATGAATGGTATTTTATTAAATGATATAAAATTACGGAAAATATTAAATTTCCCCAAATTATTGTGATAACGTCTATAATTTGTTAAATTATCCATTTATGGGTGTAAATAAAATTTATAGAAATTATATCAACATAGAATTTATTAAAATCAATGTTCTAATAAGAGTTATTGTTGTTGAAAAGGGTTAAAACAAGAAGATAATTGTATAAAAATATATAAATATATAAAAAATTATTGGTTGAATATTATTCATCCCATATCACACAAATATACAATTTGAGTTTTTCAATGTAAACATTTCAACTATAATGAGTTGTATATTTTTTAATCAATTGTAGTTACAAAATAATGCTCCCTTTGTATGTAATAAAATTTATTTGTCCACATCGGAAAAAATATATTACTTAAAATAAATATCTAATTTTATTCATAATGAATTTTTCCATTTTAAATTTATTGTTAAATTTTTATAGATTTTATAATTACCTTAAAATCATTTGTAATGATAATACAATATTTATTTAAATAAGAAGAAAATAAAATAATAGATTTTAAATTATTAATTTTTATATATTTTGTGTTGAGTTATTGTGTCTAATGAATTTAATATATCAATATGATATATTAGAGATTTTTTAAATCATTAAATTCTAATTTATACTTTTTCATGAATTATTTTATGTATGATTAAATGAATATTATCAATTTTAAAAGTAATGATGTTTTATGGAATCAATATTTTATTAAATTATATAAAAATAATAAACATATTAATGTAGGCCAATAGGGAATAATATATGACTGAAATAATAATTACCAATTAATTTATATTACATTTTAATGTTATTGGATCTATAATATCCTTATTATACATTAAACTTTTGATGTTTTCTGGAAGTGACCCCAACCTAATTTATGAAATGGAACCACAACCCTCACTTCATCACATGACATTGAGCCATACATCTCAATCAACCGAAGAATATATCCCTTTAGAAAGTCCTTATAAATGTTATATAAGATAATTATGATCCAAAATACTATCCGTAGTTTATATTAGAGATGTTAGAAAGGTAGTTCACCAATGAATATATAATCATCCTTACTGACTCTTTCAAGTTTATTTTATCTTCTACTTTCTATTCATGAATTATTTCCACTAAAAATTAATAAATAATGTATTATATATATCCTGATATGTTATTATGATCGTGTTAAAATCATATTATATTATTAATCCCATGATAAACAAAAGAATCATGCATGCAATTTTTATCACGTACCGTCTCCAAGTTGTGGTGTAATTTTTTTCATCTCCACATTACATTAATATTTATAATGAATGAGATAAAAGATATATATTATATTTATAAAATAATATATATTTTATAAAAATTTATATATCTAAACTTCCTAACCCATTTCACCATTATGTGAATGATACAAATGGTCATGCGTACGTTGGTCTTATCATTTCAACAATGCGATTCAATTAATTTTTTATGTTCACAATCCCAGAATGATTATAAAAAATAATATAATTAATAAATATGATATATATGATCCAAATATCATTATTTATATGATTAAAATGTATCATATTCACATGAACCATGACATACATGACAAAAATTGTATATGAAAATGAACCATTTAATACATGAAACAATGGTAAAATTGAAATATTATTAACGAACATGTTATATTGTGATATAATATTTCTATATATGATATCTTAAATACATTTTATATTAATGTATAAATTTATAACATGATTTAAACTATTATACAATGGCTTAAATCATGTCAATCTATTGTTAAGTGCAATTAATGGGTTTATTTCCCATCTCATCATTATTAGGGATTGAATATTTTAAAGTATTAAATGGGAAATATTTCTAAATTATGTCTATTTTTTCAAATAAAATAATAAAAATGTTTTTAATATTTTAAATTATTGTTTAATTTCATTTTAACCACATTTTACATTTAATAAAAAAAATTAAATGATATATAATTTCATTTTAAATCATTGTTTTTCAGAATTTTTTTATAAAATATACAGAGGGATTATTGTTTTTAATATATATTGTGTGAGACCTTTTCCCATACCTTTTGGATTCCATAATGTGTTAAAAACTACTTTACATGTTTTATTAATTATTTTCAAAGAATTAATTTTCTTTTATAATTGTTCTTATTTCTAAAAATAAGTTAATTAAAAAGTGGGAAATGTATTTTCCTCAATAATGTTTCAATGATTTTGTCATAGTACATTCATATACGTAATATCCCTCTATTGAATGTTAAAAATGAATTTTTTATGGTCTCTTATGATAGCATTTATCATATTTTATTGAATGTTTTATGATCAGTTTGACTATAAATTTCAATGTTTTATACAATTCATGATTTGTCGTTAAAGAATTGACATTTCATATGATAGTTGTTAATATGAATGTAAATGTTAATTATAGTTTTCCCCTTTCAGATTCAAAATGAATTAGACATAGTAAGTGATGGGTGGGGTTTTCTATATCCCTTCGAATTTTTTTATGTCTTATATGACAATATAGTTTGTGTTTGGGATGAGGCCCTTCAAATATTAGTAATATTATTGGTCGAGGCCTTGATAGTATGTTTTAGACATATTAGATTATTCATTATATCATTATGAGATTATTTATTGATATTCAATATGATTATTTGACTAATATAAAATCCATTTTTAAGATCTATTTTAATTTTACTATTTATGTGGAATTATTGGAACATCTGGTATTCCATTCCTTTTATGGTAATGTTATTAACTAATTTAATTTGTTCTAGTTAATTAAATTTCTATAATAATTTATGACTATTTATGACCACTTATATTGCATGTATACCCTTACTAAGAATATGAGGTAACCCATTTCATCAATTTTATTTTTCCCAGGGATTTCATGAAGTGTATTATCACTCATGTACAAAAATATTCTACAATAATTTTGGTTCTCTCAATGATTTTTTTAATTTAATGTATAAAATATAATTTTAATTTAAAATATATATCTATTTAACTAATACTACTATTTTTTCATTTAGGATATTATTACATTAATCATATCATAATGTAATAATTTAAGGCACCAACTCCATGTTAGTGCGGTCAGGGAAATTAGGGGTGTGAACAATTATAATGGAGGGAGTGGGAACAAATATATGTTCTAAAAATATGATAATATTATAATTTCATTCACATGAAAAATTCTTCCCAATTGATATTTATGTACAGAAAAATAGTCTACGGTTGATAGAAAAACCTTTAAAACAATTTATCATAAAATCATGGGTTGTTACATCAATCCTATTATTTAGGAATTGAAATAAACCATATATAATTCTCTATGTTCTTGAAAAGTGAAAAAAATTATTTAATGTCATCGTTGAAATGTATTTATCCAATGATACATGTCACGAAAGGAATATAAGATAATTTTTAGGGAGAATAAATTTTTTTAACTATTTATTTTTAAAATATATTACTAAATACTGATTATTGCAATCGATACCAAATCATATTAATATCATGATGATATTATTTGGAATACCACATTAGATAACAATTTACACATATGTAGGAAAAATTTGTATTTTATTTATAGGAACTATATCTAATAGGGAAATTATTAGTTCATTGTTATATAAATGATTCATAAATACACATACATAAAAAATATTATATTGAATAATTTTCAATAGAATAACACTAATATGATCAATATCATACTTTGATAATGAATAAATAATATTTCATACAAAAATATAATAAAAAAAGATAATAAAGATTCTTATAAATGATATGGTTCATTATATCCATGTATAGAATAAATAAATTTTGTAAAAAATACACTAAATGAAAATCATAATGATTATATTTATGTGATTAGTATATACATGAAATATTATCAACATTCACCATATATATATGATACATTGTTCTATGATCTAATTTATAGGAGAACCTCTCCCATTTTTTTCTAATCAATGTTGTCATGAATAAGGGAAAACACATTTTTAACTTTATGATCCCATGATTAAACATTAATTAACTGACACATATGTGATATACACCATCACCTTTTTTAACAACTAGAACATGATCTAGCTATAATGATATAATATGACAAATAAAACCCATTGTAGTCTAAATCTATATGTCTAATAATTAATTTCTCTAATTCCATAGGATACAAAGGATATATTGGTAAGGATATAAGTTTTGTCCCTTAAAAAAAATAGTAGATAAATCCATATATTTCATATGGGTATTCCCTAAGAAATCATTTAGTAACAACTCAAGAAACCATCTCATTATGGGATTAAGCACATTACCACAATTTAATTCACTAGATTACATCAGACATGATTCTATTTGTTCTAAAAATTCCAACACCACTAGAATATACGGCTCGTGTTAATTAAATCATGGATCATATTTCCCATGTAATATTTGATTATTTTTAATAGAATATATAGAGATGTATTATCAGATTTAATTTTCAGTACGAGTTATGAAATTCATTATATAATTATGAAATAAAATAAATATAATGAATTCCAAATTTATAATAAGAACATCCCCATGTATCTATAATTAGGGAATAGAAATAAGGAATTAGGGGAATCAAAAGCCTTTCTCTTTAATCGTCATAATAAGAGTTGATATGAATATTACATATGTTATCTATTAAAAGAGAATATTAAATAATGTTTGAATTTTATAAGTGATAATTATATAGGATGAACAAATATAATAATAATAAAATATATAAATATTATTTAATATATATATTACCTCATAACGTTGTAGGTATAATGTCAAATTTTTCAGGTGACTTCCTATATATAAATATTCGATGAAATTCATGAAAATTAAATGATTTCAAACTAAATTGAGGATCACATATCAATTGACCCTACCCATATGAAGAGTCACATAAAAAATTTTGATTATGGATTAAAGAACTAATATCCTATGATGTTTCGTATTGAATCTAGTATTACTTTAGTACAAAGGAATATGAAACTCTCATTACCGGTGGTCTAGTCCTACAAGAGCTATGTAGTTGATGAGTTGAAATATAAAAATAATAAAAAATGGGATCTTATTAGTATTTTTAATGCTTAGTCTTACAATACCAATAGTGTAAAAATTTTTATTTCCAATAACTTCCATTTAATTTAATTATGAAAGACACCTTGAAATACCTTTTCATAAATACTTATAGTCAAAAAAATAATTTTTATTCTATGAATCATCCCATATTCCCAAAGTGAACATAAGTATATCCATACATTCTAGATAAATCTATATGATTATTTTCTTCAATAAAAATACAATAAACCACTTCAAATTAAATTGTTAAATATAACAATAATAAACTATTCAGTATATCATAGGGAGAACCCATTTCAAATGATTTAGATTTTAATTTTTAATTATTGTCCATATAATATGCAAATAACTTTAAATATATGAATAAGTTAGTGTAGTCATTGTTTGACTAATTTACATATTTAGTACATGTCAAAACACATGTTTTAATCTACATCATCATAAATGTATTAAACTAAACAAGAATCATGTTTCTAAATTCCGAAATCACAAATTTAGTGGTATTTTTTCTTGGAATTTGGACTCAAATCAATTACTACAAGAACCCTCATGAATAAATGTGGTCTTTTTAATATCTAAGGGGTCAATAATTTCAACGAATTTTGAAATCATTTATTTATTATTTGTTGATACTTCGAAACCAATGGATTATTTTTACCCTTTAAATCCCATGGATAATCATGATTAAATAAATATTCTCAATTTATAGATTTAACTTGGCCATGACCAGATTCAAGATCCATGGTATGAAAATTATGAAAAATAATATCAATGGAATTTCAAAAATATAAGGATATATTTAGTGTAAAATTTTAACGCATCACTCAATATAATTAATTGGTACACATTTCAGTGGAATAAATATATATAATCATTCCATGAAATGAAATTTGAAAAAAAAATTGAAATTAAAATTTAATGTAACTAAACAAATAATATTTTAACTATTATTTTCTTTTGATTAATATTTATGATAATCTAAATTAATTAATGGGAATGTTAATCTGAAAACGGATGAATCCAATGGATTATGCTCATTGGTATTATTATCCATATGTGAAAATTATCAATATGGATTGGATGAAAAAAAATTAAATGAATTAAGAGTTGTTATATATTTTTTATTCTTTATATATAATAATAATTTTTATATTCCATTTCATATAGACGATATATTCATGTTTTAAATGATGATTGAAAATTTCAAATAATTTTCGGCTTATTTTTATGGATGAAAATGTTCATGGAGGAATATTTATAAATTAAAGAATATTTATTCAATGAAATTTCTATTAATCAATGAAATAATTTAATGAATTAGTAAATATTTCATTAAAACAGTTTATTAATGGGTTTAATGATATTCTTATTGAATGGGTATAGTTAGAGATTTTATTAACCATGCTTATGTTGCAATTAATTATGGATGTTATATATTGATTAAAATAATTGGATGATGGTTATAGAATCACAAGAGGAAAAACATTTAACACATCATCATTTTTCACGTTGGTTCTATATAACTGACATGCAAGGATGTAATGATTGATATATCAACACAGTTATTTTATAACAGATGTAAAATATGTTAATATTATCTTTTTTACGTCGGTTATTCAATAACCGACATGACAATCGAATCTGATGCACTTTATCACGTCAGTTATTTTATATCCAAAGTGATAATGGAAAGCTAGGAACTTTATCACATTGGTTATAAATAAAAAAATGTGATAAAGTAATGATTGGAACTTTACCACATCAGTTATAAAAAACTGACATGATAATGCCAATATTAGCAATTTATCACGTCAGTATAAAGCGACATATATCACATTTTTTATAACAAAACTGATGTGATAAATTTTTTTCTATGTCAGTTATTAAATAACTAACGTTATAAACCATAAAAAATTAGCTTAACATGTCGGTTATCAAATAACTTATGTGATAAATATTTTAAATGATTTATCGCACCCTGTATGTATTCATTCTGTTTTCATCGATCGGGTGACCTGTGACTCATCTCCATCATGAAGAAAACCTAGAATCTATTCGTCGAAGTCGTGCCTTCCAACCACATTTTTCCAACATCATTATTCATATTTATTTTTATCAGATCCATCAGGTCGACTCACAACAGTCAAGTAAGCCTCACAATACTCCTTTTCTTTTTTTCGCGATGCCCTAAACTCATTTTTTAAGATATTATTTTTCATTGTTCATACCATCATGGTTAGTTTCATAGTGTTCATCTATACCATGGTAAATTATTTCCTGGTAAATTAATCCAGAGGAAGTGATATCTTGCATGTTTACAATTGTTGTGTGTTCTTTCATGTGTGTGTGCGCGTACAAGGGGTGGGGGCTGTGTAAGTGTGTGGTGGTGTCCAGGGGGGTGCGGTTGTTTTCTAGGGGTTTGGGGGTGTACAAGGGGTGCAGGGGATGTCAAAGGTGGTGGGGGTGGTGTCCAAGGAGTTTAGGGGCTGTCCAATGGGGGTGGTGGCTATCTAGAGGGTTCGAGGGGTAGTCTAGGGTGTCCATGGATGTGTGGGGCATTCCAAGATTGGGGGGGGTCCAAGGGGGTGGGTGTGTCGAAGGGGGTGGGGTCTGTCCAAGGGGGTTGGTGGGTGGGGGGTTGTCCACGTGGGTGTGGGCCTATCTAGAGGGATTGGGGGGTTGTCGGGGGGGAGCTGTCCATAGGGTTGCGGGTTTCCAGGGTGGTGTCAAAGGGGGTTGGGTGTGGGGGTGGTGTCCAGGAGGGGCGGGGGTGTCTAGGGATTTGGGGGGGGGTTCCAGTGGGATGGGGGATGTCCAAGGGGGAGGTGGGGTCCAGGGGTTTTCCAAGGTGGTGTGGGGGGAGGGGGGTCTAGAGGGTTCGGGGGCAGTCTTGAGGGTAGGGGGTGTCCAGGATGTCTATAGAGGAGGGGGGAGGTGGTTAGTCACGGGGTGTGGGGGGGTCAAGGGGGTGAAAAGGGGGTGGGGGATGTCCAAGGGGGTGGGGGCCTATCCAGAGGGTTTGGGGGTTGTCTGTGGGGGATTTCTAGAGGGTTGGGGGTGTCCTGTGGGTGTCCATGGGGGTAGGTGGTGGGTGGTGGTGTCCAGTCTGGGTGGGGTGTCAATGTGGGTGGGGGTGTACAGGGGGTATATCTAGAGGTGTGGGGGCTATTCAAGGTGGTGGTGGTGTCCATAGGGTTTCCAACGGGGTGGAGGGTGGTGTCCAAGGGGGTGGGGGATAAGTGTCACTTGGTGTTGACTATTGCATCGTGGATTGTGAGATTATGAAATGATGATTATATTGATTCTTGTATATTAGTGTTGAAATATGATTCTATTTGGATATATATATTTTGACCAGTCCTTGACTATGATAAAATTATGGGTTATGGGGGATACCATGTTGTCATTTTCAAATATATTGAGTTATCCTAACCCCATTGTGTCATGGTAATTGGCTTTAAATTGTGATTTTCTCCATCTGTGATTTTATTTAAAATTTGATTTGATTCTCAAGTTTACTCCAATTTCTCCAATGTTCTACCATCCATTGTAGGCCCCATGGTTTTCTTTGATTCCATTGAATTTTCATAAATAAGTTTTATATTCCATGTTTTTCTTCCTTTATTCTTTGATTATTTTTTTTCTTTTTCGTCTACTTCTTCTTCTCCTTCATTCCTTCTATTATAAGGGATGTTTGGTCACTTCTAAATTGAAAGTTTAATATTAATCGATCGGTTCTTGGGTTACTATTAAGGGTGGGGGTGTCCAAGGGTGTGGGGGTAGTTTCCAGGGGTGGGGGTTGTCCAATGGGGTAGTGGTGTCCAAGGGGTGTCCATGGGGGTGGGGCTGGTGTCCAATTCGGTGGGGGTGGTTTCCAAGGGGGGGGGGTGGTGTCCAAGGGGGTAGGTGTTTTCATGGGGTGGGGGATGGTGTCCAAGGGTGTTTGGGTGATGTCCAGGGGTGGGGTGGTTTTCAGGGGGTGGTGGGGCTATCCAGAGGTTTCAAATCGTTAGGATCTATGTAATTTTCAGTAGTGAATGTATTCATATTTAAATATTTATAGATTGGATATCTTTTTAACGGAAGGGTGAATTTGGTATCTAGTTGCAACATGATGTATTATTTGTGAAACTGAATAACAAAGGATCCAAGATGAACTTAAAACTATTATATCTAACTATATTTTCTTTTTAAAATCAAATTCGAGAATATTTTTTTAAATGTGCATAGATTTGTTTTATATTTCAAAATTTTATTACATTCAAGTTATTATTTTTTTATATAAACATATATTTATCATATCTTAAAAAAATGTGTAATTTTGATATTTTCTATAGGTAATAATGAGTCGATGTTGGATTACATCACATAGAATGAGCAATGAATATGAGCAAGGTATTGATTTAGTTTTGGAATTTTCAAAACGAAATGTTCTAAGTAGTGAAATTTGTTTCTTTCCATGCCTGAAATTATTGAAAATAAAGAAGTTTAAAAGTATATAGATAAAATATATTCTGATTTTTCATGGTTTTAATCCAAGTTATAGCCCTTGGATTTGGCATGGTGAAATTGGACGGAATGTCACTCTTGATGATGATTCGCAAGATGGTAACTCCGATGGAATAGTAGAAATGATTCACGATATTGCAACATAAAAAATTAAGATAGAACTGATAGTTGTGCGTATAATTGGTGATGCTAAAAAACCATTATATCCTGGTTTTATAGATTTTACAATTTTGTCGGTAGTGTTTTGATTTATTAACCTGAAGGTGAAACATAGATTGCATGATAGAAGTTTTACAGAGATTCTACAATTGATGAAAGACATTCTTCCAAAATATAAAGATCTTCCAGATTCACATTATAGGGCCAATAAAATATTATGCTTGATGGTATTGGGATATAATAAAATAGATTCTTTTCAAATAACTATATGATATATAGGAAAGAATATGAATTTCTGTTAGAGTGTATTAAATGTGGGTCATTCGGGTATAAAGTTAATGAAAAATCACAGGCTGATGTAGAGATTACAGAAATCCCATCAAAGTAATTTTGGTATCTTCCTATAATTCATCGTTTTAAATGGTTATTTTCTAATTCAAATGATGAAAAAAGGTTAAGATGGGTTATTTATGAGCAGTTATGTGATGATTAAATACGCCATCCAGCTGATTATCCATAATGGAAGGAAATTGATGAGCAGTATCCTATATTTGGAAATGAAATTAGAAATCTCAGAATGGGGTTGTGAAAAGATAGAATGAATCCATACTGAACCCTCAGTTGCACACATAGTTGATGGCATGTTCTATTGGTAATTTATAACCTCTCTCCCAATGTTTTTATGAAGCACAAATATCTCATGTGGAATATAATGGTCTCTTTTCTGTAGCAACCCAGAAATGATATTGATGTTTTCTTGTCACCATTTATTTATGATTTGAAACATTAATGGGAGGATTTTATTAGGGAGAATGATTTTTATAAAATAGAATATTTTCAACTTCATGCAGTGCTTTTGTTCATTATAAATGATTTCCTAGCATATGGGAAATTTTTCTGGATATAGTGTTAAAGAGCATAAAGTATATCCTATTTGTGAACAACAGACTTTATATTTTCAATAGCATCATTGGAGGAAAATAGTGTACATGGGTCATCAGAAGTTTTTGCCTACAGATCACTGTTATAGGAGACTAAAAAAGGCATTCACTGGCTGAAAAGAAATTTATATTTCTCTGAAACCCTTATCCCATGATCTATATTTTGAGAGCGTGAAAAACCTTGATGTGACATTGGGAAAGACACATAAATCTGGGTAATGATAGAAATATTTGGAAGAAAATGAAAATATTTATTGAGGTACCACATTGGTTATATCATGTTGTTAAACATAATATTTATGTCATGCATGTGGAGAATAATATCTGTGATAGTTTGATTGGAACATTGTTAGATATTAAAGGAAACTAAAAATATGGGTTGAATGCAAGATTAGACTAACTATCAATTGGAATACATTTGGAGTTAGCTCCCACTCCTAATGGAAGATGGACATTTCTTTCCCCGGCTTGTCATACATTATCTATGAGGGAGAAAATTAGCTTTTTTCAGTGTCTTCATGATATCAAAGTTCCTCAATGTTATTCATCAAATGAAAAAAATTTGTCTCATTGAAGGACATGAATTTATATGTATGAAATCACATTATTGTCACATCGTGATGCAGAAAATTCTACCAGTTTCATTTTGTGGAATATTTCACATCCGTGTCAGAAAGACTATAATGAAGTTGTGTTATTTATTAAATAAAATTTGTAATAAGGTGATTGATGTGAATACTTTGAAAATTTTGGAAAATGATTCAATTTGTATACTTTGTCAAATGGAAATGTATTTTCCTCCAACTTTTATTTGATATAATGGTGAATTTAATGATTCATCTGGTTTGAGAAATAATTCTTTGTGAACCTTTATATCTTCGTTGGATGTATCCTTTTGAATGGTATTTGAAAATATTGAAGAGGTATGTTAAGAATCTATATTGACCTGAAGCCTTCATTATTGAAAAGTATATTTCTGAGGAGGTTGCAGAGTTTGGTATGAGCTACATGGCTACAGCGCAACACATAGGTTTTCCTCCGTCACACCATGAACGAGTTAATAATTATGGAAAGTGGATTTGGGGCTTGAATGGAAAATTTTTGTTTTCTAAACAGATGATGAAGTTAGAATCATACATATTCAATAACATAGCTGATGATCAACCATATATCTCATTGCATATTAACGAGTTTAAACAATGTCATTCAAAGAAGAAAGAAATGTGGATTCTGAATGATCACAACAAAACATTTTTTTCATGGTTTAAAAAGTCATTACTTAGTAGATCAGATGTATCAGATAAATTAAAATGGGTAGTGGGTGGTCTATGTTTGAATGTGATAACATGGTATAGTTATGACATTAATGGCTATACATTTCATATGAAAGATCAGGATAACAGAAGTGTAGTTTAGAATAGTATTGTATTGGTGTTTGTAGAAGTAATGCATTTATCGAGTGCTATAGACAAAACCAAATTTCTTCATCAAGTGCATATTATGGAGTGATTGAAGATATATGGGATGTTGACTACATTAAAATTAATGTTCTTGTTTTTAACTGTAAATGGTTTATCGGTAACAATAGTGTCAGACATGATGAATTTGTAATGACAGTTGTTAATCTGAATTTATTGGATGAAACAACTGACTATTTTATAATGGAAACACATGAAAATAAAATTTTCTATGTTGTAGATCAATCAGATATGCAGTGGGTTATTTTTTTACAAGGTAAAAACAATATGTTGGTGAGGATGATGTTAATGAAGATGCCGATTTATTTGATATCCCAACCTCAATCGAATTATTAACAGAACATAATTATGATCATGTCGAATAAATGGTTTGTTACATAAGGAACGACCATGATGATGGAATTTGGGGAAAAAATCTATTTGAACATTCCTAAAATTACAGGTAACATGTGTTTATTTCTTGTTTACATTTATAATTTTCATAAATTGTATGATATTGTAAGCATTTTCTTTATTAAAACATATATTAAAACATATTAAGTATAAGTTTTTGTTTATTTTAATTTCATTTTGTTTACCTTATCATGTTTACCATTATTTAAATTATATATCTATTATTTTTGTTCAGTAACAATAACATTACCATGTTTACCATGTTTACCAGGTTTACCATGTTTACCATGTTTACCATGTTTATAGTCTTTACCATCTAAACGATCTATACAATATTTACAATTTTTTAACATGCTTTCCATATTAACCATGTTTACTATTACGTTACTTAGTATAATATTCTATTTTCTGTTTCAATTAGTATTGTAATATTTGAATTTTTATATTTGTGAACTAGTGTTTGTTTTTTATTTGAAGGATAACCACAGATCAATTAGTTGATCGACCACATGATTCTGGGGATGAGCATATTGGTTATACCTCTTAGGAGGAACATTCACATTCTCCTCTTGATGTTCACCAATCTTCATCATGTAATCCCATTATGAAAAAGATTTAAAGAGTTTGTAAACATGGGTGAACACGTTTACCAAAATTATCACTTGCATGTACACAATATTAGAGGATAGTCGTTGAGTTTAATGAGGATTATATTCCTAGAGTTTCAAATGAAAAATATTTTAAGAGTTTTGTATCAACTCAGTGTAAGAGAAAAGTAAGCATTTTTTAAGATGACTGGAGAAGTGTGGACAAAGCGATAATCACTGAGTTGTCGGAGAATATTTTGGTATGATATTTTTCTATTTTTATCCTATTCTTTAAATGTTTCTAGTATATATAATATGATTAACATCAGCTTTATCAGATGGCATTTGATATTCCTAACACCTGAGGTGTCATGAAGAAATTTTTATCGATGGATGCTAGGAGATTGAGGGATTTCAAGTCAAGCATCTCATCTGATTTTATTTTTGGCCATAGGAGTCATTGAAATTCATGTAGTATATAACTTTTCATAGATGAAGACACTTGGAGATAGTTTGTTGAAATTAGAAGAAATGATTCGTTTTTGGTAAGGGAAATGTAATATTTTATAAGATGTTTCAAATAAATTATCTTATTAATGTTTTGATAATGATTTCTTATTCTTAATTTATAGAAAACAAGGAAATATCCTCAGGATATCCAATCTAAAAATGTATACACTCATAGTTTATCTTGGGGAGGGTATGCATTATTGGAAGAAAAAATGATGGCGTAAAATATACAAAACCTAAGAGATGACTCATCAATATCGGGAGAGGTGGCCCTTCCATCTCCTCTATCTAGACATGAATAATGGAGGAGAGCTCTAATAGGAAAAAATGGCAATAACTTTCGGATGATTCGAGAATCGTAGCTGAGAAAAATTTTAGATATATATTTTATTTATTTAAGTTAACTATATTCTTCAAATAATTTCGATCATTACAGAAATGTTCAATTAATTTATAAAGGATTATCTTGAGGAGAGCTTAGAAGGGGTTATTTATAGCTGATAAGTGTCAATATATTTTATCTGCAACATTGGGAATTCCAAAACATCCTGGTCGTGTACCTGGATATCTGACTTGTGTATCGGTAAGAAATGTGTTTCCACGTTCTTCAAATTATGACGTTGAAGGTTTTTATAAAAAAATATAATCCTTGGATTATGAAGATCATAATATAAATTTGACGATGGAGAAAAATATTAGGACATCGGTACAGTCTATGTTTGCAGATATGTAAAGATAATTTTATACTGTAGTTCCCACTCTTCCACCTCCCCCTGCAGACCCAATTATTTATCCTCCACCTCTTCCAGTAGCTCCCACTCCCCCACCTCAGCCTGCAGACCCCATTTTTTATCCTACTCCTCCTATGCATATTCCTACTTATTGCGAGTTGTATGTTGATGATCCTCAACATCATATATTTGCATAGGGTTTGGTATATTGTATAGGTGATATAGTTCATCATCAACAATTGGAGGTATAGAATCAGAGAGTCATTTTACATGATATTATAGATATATCAACTCAACTACCATTACATACAGATATGGTAACGTCGATTGGACTTAGTATTGGCTATTTTTTATTTGTCCATACCGACTTTTTCATCTCATTACCATAGAGGTATGTGTGTTATATCTTCTTTTTTATTTTTTTATTATAGTTGTTTTATCATTTTAAAAATAATATATTTTTCTTATTTATTATTACAGGAATAAATCAAAGGTAATGAAATATTGTATAGAAAACAATAATGAAAAATGTATATGACATCAGATACATATTCTTGTAGTCTTGAGAGATTGTCAAGATATTCAAATTTGTTGGCGGATCATTATGAGTTTCCAATGGAAGCTCATGTTTGTGTACGTTCAATAAGTGTGGGGATTGTGACAACTAATATCATGGAGATTTTTGATGGAGATAAGTTGGGAATCAACGTGGTGCTAATATTTTCCATGTAATTCTTAACATATTTTCCCTGTGTTATATTTATTAAAAATGTATACTTATGTTTGTTTTGTGTTAGGTATCATTATAAAATTTGTGAGAAGAATGATCAGAACGATATATATAGATTCATTGACCCACATTTGATTTCCCCTGAAGCATGTGCATTGGAAGAGGATCAAATATTGTTTTACAATGCTGAAATACTTGAAATGAATATAATCACACAATGTTCAACGATGCATTATCGTGAGAGGTATGAAACAATTCTCTCTCAGAGAGTTCATTGTATTTGAACATAAAAATACCACTAAACTTAAAATTTATTTTATCCGTGATCATTTGATGTTAGGGGTTTTTTGACCATGGGAGAAAAAACTTTATTGGATATGCTCTACCCATGGTGATGTGTGGGAATGTTTTAAGAAAATGTTGGAAAAGTAAGTTTCAATTTCTAAATAGAATTATATATTATAATGAATTTTAAATTTACCCAATTCTTATTATTTTCTAAGAGGTGATGGGTCTACTTTCGAAAAAATAGATAAAAGGAGTGCGAAGAACAAATATGTAAATGTGAAGGGAAATATCCATTTATAATTAGTAAATTTTGATTTATTATATAAAAACATATATTGAATTTACCCTCATTCAAAAATAATTTTCATGAACAGCAAGTCATCATCGAATGCGGTTATTATTTGTTAAGATTTATGAATGAAATAATAACAACTGGGACATTTGTAAACATTTACCTGGTAAGATTTTCTTTTAAACTTTTTCACAATATTTCAATTTGATTTATTCATTATACACGTTAGCTAATATCCATTTAATTTGTAGTTATTTTATGACCCTCAATCCAATAGTTCTCACGTTTTCATAAAATTACAAGTGGAATGGTTAAATTATTTTACACGTTTGATTGAATTTTAGTAGTTTGTAGTGTAAAATATAATTTTGAATATTTTAATTTTAACTGTGTATTTGGTAGTTATTTAGGTTGGATTTATATTTTTTAAGTTGACATTGTATGTTTTCAATGTTATATATGTGAATGCTTAATTTTTTTAAATCTTGTTTTGTTCTACATATGATGGTTTTTCTGGTATGGATTCTAGTCTAGGGGGGTTCTAAGGGTATGGGGGGTGTTCAGTGGGGTGGGGGATATCCAGGGGTGTGGGAGGGTTGACCGGTGAGGTGGGTGGTGTCCTAGGTGTCCATGGGAGTGGGGGGAAATCTAGGGGGTGGGAGTGTTTCCATGAGGGTGGAAGGGCTATCCAGGGGAGTAGGGGGATGGCCAGGGGTGTCCTGGGGTGTGGGGTTATCTTGAGGGGTGAAAGGGTTTCTAGGGGTGTGGGAGGGCAGTCCAGTGGGGTGAGGGGGGGTCTGGGTACCATGGGGATGGGGGGAAGTCCAGAGGGGTGGGAGACAAGGTGTTTCCATCCCATGGGGGGCTAAACGCCGCTAGAAGGTACTCTTCATTCTCACAAGCGAAGCTTGAGCTCTATAAATGTTTCATGAATTCTTTCTTCCCTTGTAAACATCATTCATTCTATCACATTGATGCCAGTATAGATAGGGGAAACACTATTATGTGTGATGGTGTTTTCCCATAGTTATACTAGAATCAATGTGATAGAATTAATGATGTTTATAGGGTAAGAAAGCATTGGTGAAACATTTTATGATCTCAAGATTCGCATGTGAGAGTGATGAGTACCTTCCAGCGACGTTCATCCCCACAAGAGATTTCGACACCTCCTCTCCCATCACCAGGTGTCCAGGGGTTGTGCAGGGGTTGGGAAGCAGTCCAGGGGTGTGGGGGTGTTTAGGGTGTGGGTGGGGGATATCTAGTGGGGTGGGGGTGGTCTATTTTGGTCAATTTTTTGTAACATTATGGTATTTTTTAGGGTTGTGGGAGGGTTTTCCAGGGGTGTGGGAGTGTTTTATAGGGGTTGGGGTATACATGCGAGTGGGTGGGAGTGGTGGGTTGTCCATGGGTGTGTGGGGATGTACAGGGGTGGGGGGAGTCCAGGGGTGTGGGGGTGTCGAGGAGGGTGGGGGGTTGTCTAGGGTGTGGGGGTTGTCCAGGGGGAGGGGGAATGTCCAGGGGGTGGAGGCAGTACATGGGTGTGGGGGTGTCTAGGAGGTTGGGGGATTGTGCAGGGGTGTGGGGACTGTCTAGGGGGAGGGGGGTTGTCCAGGGGTATGGGGGTTGTCCAGGAGGTGGGGCAGTCTGAGGGTGGGGGGTGTCTAGGAGGGTGGGGGGATGTCCAGGGGTGTCGGGGGAATTACAGGGGGTGGGGAATTGATAGGTTGTGGGGGGAGTCCAGGGGTGTGGTAGGGGCTGTTTAGTTTGGTGGGAGGGGGGTCAGATCTATTTTGGTCTATTTTTGGTAAATTTTTGGTATTTTTCAGGGGTGTGGGAGGGCTAGCTAGGGTGTGGGAGTGATGTTCAGGGGTGGGGGTATACCTAAGGGAGGGGATTGTCCAATGGTGTGGGGGGTTGTCTAGTGGGTGGGGGCAGTCCAGGCGAGTGGGGTTTCCATGAGTGTGGGGGTTTTCCAAGGGTGGGGGTGTTTAGTGGGTGGGGGCATTTCAGGGTTGTGGTGCGTTTCTAGGGGTGTGGTGGGGGCTGTCCAGTGGGGTGGGAGTGGGGGGGGGGGTTATTGTCTGTTTTGGTCTATTTTTTGAAACATTGTGCTCTTTTTCATTGGTGTGGGATTGATGTCTAGGGTTTTGGGGGTGTCTAGGAGGATGGGGTGGTTGTCCAGGGGTGTGGGGGTTGTCCATGGGTGGGGGGAATTCCAGGGTTCTGGGGGTGTCTAGGGGTGTGGTGGGGGATTTTCAGTGGGGTGGGGGGGTGGTCTGTTCTGATATGTTTTTGTTAACATTTTTGTCACTTTCAGGGGTGTGGGATGGCTGCCCAGGGATATGGTAGCGCTGTCCAGGGGGTGGGGTATACATGAGGGTGGGGGGTTTGTCCAGGGGTGTGGGGGGTTGTCCAGTGGGTGGGGGTAGTCTAGGGGTGTGGCGGTGTCCAGGAGGGTGGGGGTTATCCATGAGTGTGGGGGGATTTCTAGGGGTGTGGGGGGAAATCCAGGGGTGTGGGTGGGTGTCCAGGGTTGTGGTGGGGGATGTCCAGTGGGGTGGGAGGGGGTCAGGTCTGTTTTGGTATGTTTTGGAAACTTTTTGTTTTGTTACAGGGGTGTGGGAGGGTTGTCCAGGGATGTGGGAGTGTTGTCCAGGTGGTGGGGGTATACACGAGGGTGGGGGTTGTCGAGGTGTGTGGGGGTTTTCCAATGTGTGGGGGGAGTCCAGGGATGTGGGGGTTTCCAAAAGGGTGGGGGTTGTCCAGGGGTGGGGGAATTCCAAGATTGTGGGGGGGGGGAGGGTGTACTACGGTGTGGTTGGTTTGTCCGTTGGGGTGGGAGGGGGCTTCTGGTCTCTTTTAGCCTTTTTTTGTAACTGTTTGGTCTATTTCAGGGGTGTGGGAGGGATGTCTAGGGGTGTGGGGGTATCCAGGAGGGTGGGGGTTTTCCAGGGGTGTGGAGGGTTGTCTAGGTGGTTGGGGGAATTCCAGGGTTTTGGGGGTGTCTAGGGGTTTGGTGGGGGGTGTCCAGTTGGGTGGGAAGGGGTTTTCTTGTCGGTTTTCATCTATTTTTGGTAACTTTTTGGTCTTTTTCATGGGTGGGGGAGGGTTTTCTAGGGGGTTGTAAGGTAGTCTAGGGGTGTGGGGGTGTCCAGGGGTGTGGTGGTGGCTGTCCAATGGGGGGGTCTGGTCTATTTTTGGTAACATTTTGGTCTCTTTTAGGGGTGTTGGAGGGTTGTCCAGTGGTGTGGGAGTGTTGTACATGGGGTGGGGGGTCTACCGGAGGGTGAGGAGGTTTTCCAAGGGTGTGGGGGCTGTCCAAGAGGTGGTGGGGTAGTCCAGGGGTGTGGGGGTGTCCAGTATGGTGGGGGAGTGTCCAGGGGTGGGGGCTATCTAGGGGGTGGGGGAAATCTAGGGTTATGTGGGGGGGGTCCAGGGGTGTGGTGGGGGTGTCCAATGGGGGGGGTTCTGGTCTATTTTGGTTATTTATTGTCAACCTTTTGGTCTGTTTTAGGTAATTGGCTGGCCATAGCAGTGGTTTGGTATTATGTTTCAAGAAAATAGTTTTTTTCATCATTTATTTCATAACCGACATATGAAATGTGTTGGAATTTGTTTTAACATTGGTTATTTGGAAACTGACATAATAACTTCATGGGAAATGGTATTTACGTCGGCTATTTCAAAACCAGTGTAATAAATTGAAATGGATTTTTTTTACATCGGTTATTTTATAACTAACATCTTAGATATGTTTTTACGTCTGTTATTATATAACTGACGTTAGAAACCTCTTGGAAGATAGGTTTAGCACATCGGTTATAAAAAAAATTATGTTATAAATGCATATTATGAGTGCTTTATAATGTAGGTTATTATATAAACGACAAGAAAGTTTATATACTACATCGGTTATTAAATAACAGACATAATAAACAACTACTTCGAAGCATTTTCCACGTCGGGTTTTTATTAACAGATGTGAAAAAAGCTTCAGATTTTTGTTTTTTATGTCGGTTGTAAAATAACTGATGTGAAAAACTATGTTTACAACGTATCCTATAATAACATCTACCAAAAGACGATGTTAAAAATTAAAAATAACTGCCATAAAAATATGTTTTCTTCACTAGTGAATGTTATATTTAGAAATAAACATACAATACATTAACATTGCAATTAATTATTAACTATGATTTATAGAATGTGTGGTGGAATAGATAATGAATTTTTGGGGAAGTGATTGTCTTATTAAAATACTAATGTTGATTATATATGTGACAGATATGATTTTGGAATAATATTTAACAGACATATCAATGAATTGTAAATTTATAATGTCATGTGAGTTGTCTTGAGAAGAGAATCAGTCCATTGAGGTAAGTATAGAATTACTGATGAGGTTTTAAAATATGTTGGTGTTGTTTTACAATTCATTGGTATATAAGAATATTTGAAAATTAATTTTTATGATCCATCATGTTTGAATTTAAGAAAATTAATAGAGTTTATAGAGATACATAAAATTCATTAGATTATATACAATAACACTATAATTTTCATAGTAACATTAAAAATATCCAAGATATTGTAGAAGGTTTCATTTCAAACAAAAAATATATCCCAGTGCATGCCGAAGAAAGGTGTTGAAGTTTAAAAAGATATATAGTAAAGGAAAATCTTTTATTATGGAAAATAACATATATATGATGTTATTTATAATTCATTATGTCATAAATTAATTAATTTATAGTATGTATAATGAAATTTTGAGTGTGTGTAAAATAGTTTTTTCATTATGGAATGATATATAAGGTTTATTATTTAATATGTAAATATAAATATGTTAAAAATTCTATAATTCTACAAAATAAATATGGAAAAACCTATTCTAATAAATGATTATTAAAATAACAAGATGGTTCTTGGAAATCAAATTTTGTATATTCTTGATGAAGTTAATTATTATGTGAAAATATGATTTCTACTTCCCCATCCCTGGATACGTAGAGAAATTATATGAATACCATGTTGTGCAAATGTGTTTTTCAAAACATTTTTTTTCTATAATCCTAGATAAATATATGAATGTTTTTAAATATAATGATATAGAATCAATGTATAAAAATATTTAATAATTAAATGAATAATTATATACGAAAAATTGAGGATGTTTTAACATTAATATTATGTACTTTTAGATAAAATTAATTAAAATTTTTTAATATGGGTCAAATGTTTAGTAATTATTGGGATATATATTTTTGGATAATTGTAATTGATAATATAATGAGTATTTATGAAAAATTATTTATGAAAATTTATTAAAATTAAAATATCATTATCAGATCATATGTGCATATCCAATCGATCAATATGAATTTTGGGCAGAGGAAAATTTTAAAAAATATTATTTCTTTTGGATTTTAATAATTTTATATATGTTATTTTGAATAATTTTTTTGGATGGAATTGAAAATAAAAATATCATGTAAAATACAATTTGTATGAGATGTAGAGTAAATAACCCAACTATATTTCTAAATATCCTATATAATTAAGTCATGGAGGGTGATTGGGAATCCAATGAAGAGTTACAATATTTCATTATATACAACATATTGGATAAAGAATTATGATTAAAGACATTCCCAATGATACACACATATATATGATGTGCATGATCATGAAGATTAATATAATTGAGAAAGGCCAACATGATTGATTCCTATGTTGAGTTTATATCATGAGACTATTGAGGATGAAGAAGAGGATTGAGTTATGGAAAATTTGATAAAAATTCAATAATTACATTTTTTATTAGATATCATAAGTGAATAAGGATGAATAAAATATGAATTAAATGATAATTTCTATGTTTTTATCATTATAATTATTGACAAAAATGTAGAATCCCAACTGCATGATACTATAGTAGATTATATATTAGTTTTTGCAGATTTCATATTTAGTAATGTGATATCTAATTTTGATATTGTGAGAACCTATATCATATTGAATATCAATATTAATTCTTTTTTTATTATGATCCATAATAAACTAGTAGAGTAACAGATAAATTAAAATTTTGGGAGAATATATTGCATTTTTTGGAGAATGACTCTAGGGTAAATGATGATAATTAAACCATGGGTTTTTTCACTATAATATAAGGGAAACTCAAAACCATTTTAATGGACCATAAAAAAGGTTTTAGTAACCATTTTATTTATATAACCCAATAAAATATTAAGTGTCTTCATTTTACATATTTAAACCTGTGTTTTAGTGTGGTGTTTTATTGATTCATATATTGATCGATTGACTAAAATAATTGAATAAGTTCAATTATTAAGATGAATAATTGGAAAATAAAATTTCGAGATTAAATTTTCACCCAAAAATTCATCTACTATCCCACATAGATTTATTATGATATATTAATATACAGTTCAATCATGTTCATATCCAATTATTCTAACTCCAAATATATTTTTATCTTATTTTTATTGTATTTTTATTTAACATCTAATTTTTTAATTTGAGTAATTATTTTTGTGCCCTATAAAGGAATACATAGAATTTTTTTTAAAAACACTGAAAAATATGATGAATAACTTGTGTAAGAATTTATGAGAGATATCTAATATGAAATGGAATAAGCCACTACTGTTTTGAATTAAAAGTTATTTTATATATCAAATATATTTTGAATCACCCTCATTATGATTATATATTAATGTCTATGGAGATTCCATTTCTTGAATCACATATTGATTTAATCTCTTAAAAATTTAATTTCATAAAAAATATATCTTATAGATTTTTTACCATATATAAAAAAATATGTTCATTCATGTTATATTGAAGGAAAATGAGTAGTTGATGTATAATGAATGTTTTATGGAGAACAAATAGATTGAGATGTTTCGATATAAAAACATATTCATCAATGATATGACTTCCAATGACTAAAAGATATGGTTATTCAAATAAAAATAATTCCTTGTTAAAAATTAGTTTTAAAATAATTGTGATGAGAAATTTGGTAATTAAATGTCAACAAAGATATGATCTATGCATTGAAAAAATACTCTTAATGATATTATTGATGTCAATAATGCTTAATTTGAGGAAAAATCCAAAATATCTATAAAACATGACAATTACGTATAATATTTATAAAAATAATTATTTATATATAAAAAATATGATAAATATAATAGATGAAATTTTAAAATTACATTAAGTTGGGAGTAATTTCATTAAAATATTATTTCATAATATTTATTAAAAATTATGAAATCTTAATCTGAGACAATAGAGTTTTAAAAAATTTATAAAAAATAATATATATCAATGAAACATTATAATATGTATATTTTACCTAATGAGACAAAATATATTGGAAATATTTTTTGTAAATCATCTCAACAGAAAACCACTACATCCACAAAGAAATACAAATCTCATTCTCAGGATTTTTTTGTTTATAGTAAATATTTTTGGTAATATTCTAATTTATAATTATAATTCATGAAAATTAGGGTCCTAAAATAATTGTGAGAACATATAAAAAACATCAAGGGGTATTATTGAAAATATAGATATTATGGTTCCCAAAAACATGTTCAAAAGAAATTTTATTCCACAAAAAAATATTAATGTAATCATTGTTTTTATTCCAACATAGAGAAAAAAATATTTTTTTAAATATATTAGGTGTTGTGGAAGATTTTTAACATTTTATGTTTATTTATGGACACATATATATGTTATTTAATGTAAAATAAGGTCTATTTTGTTGGATGAATATATAATTTCCATAGTGATTCTTCTTAGAGGAAAAAATATTTTGATAAAAATTTAAATGTGTCTATTAAAAATAGATTTTAAAATATTTAAAATATATGAGGAAACTAATAGATGTGTGGACAATGTTATAAAGAGTTAAAATTAACCTTAATCAAATGTGTACAATAATAATTCGAGGTATGGAGACTATAATATATGATTTTTTTTAAGAAATGTTAATAGCATAACTTTATAATTAAACAGAATAAAAGTGATAAGAAAGACACAAATAAAGATAATGAGGATAATGTTTCCACACTAAAGAATATAATCATCTATAATGGATGAAATTTTCATAAAATCAAAACTAAAAAACAATCAAATAACATTGAAATAATATTAATAATGTTTTAGAATAAAATATAATAAATTTGAGAAAGAAACCAAAATATAGGTTGGTGTAAAATAAATATGATGAATAATTTTTAAAGGTAAAGATACTATGAAATTAAGGGTGAATAAAATAATAGTGATATAGCATCTGTGTGATCCGAAAAAATTTCATATATTATTAAAAATATATATGTCTATATGGGAAAAATACGACAATACAATAATATGGATCAAAAAGCTTAAAATGAAATTGCATTAAAGGTTATTATGAAAATGGACTTGCATAAAACAAGAAACATAATATATTAAAGGGAAAATTTTCCCATTAATTCTTTAATATAAAAATTTAAATTAATTATAAACCTACAGAGTTATCACATCATTAGAGATATTAAAAAATTAGTTTTTATGGTAATAAGTAAATATCAAACTTGTTTCTATGATAATGAGTCAAAGGATTGACTACCTTATTCCCAATTATTCATCTATTAGTTTACTTAATTCATGAAATTCAGGGTGATTCATTTATTAATTTGTAAAATATAATTTTCTTGAACACATTGAATGTATATGAGGAATTGATCAAGTAGAGATTTAACAAATTAATCCATGAATCAATTCAGTGACTATAAATAATATATTCATTAGGTTTATATTATAGGAAACTAATCCATGATTATGAATTATACAGTGTGTGAGATGGATAGGTGTCTAATCATGAATTCAATATGGAAATTTTTATCTAAAAATAAAAAATTACATAAAAATATAATTTTTATGTATTTCAATATTTCTTTTCACATCCTTACCTTATTTAAATTAATTCATATTTTTATGGTGGATAGTTTATTAAGATAGTTAGGAAGTAAAATTTATTAAATGGGAAAAAACCTAATTTTTTGAGAATTATTTTTATGTTTTGATACATTTAATTGCATGTTATTTTTCAAAAAATATAGACCAATAACCCCAAAAAAGTGAAATATGTGTTATTGCCTTTTTGGGTTGTTTATGGATATATTTTATGTCAAAATCAAAATCAATTCCCTTTCTATGCTGATCTTCATCGTGTAAGCATAATGTTCATTAATTTATATCTCACTATATAAGAGAAATGAGATATCACCCCAATGTAAGTCTCGTTGTATTTATTTTAAATTATGGGAGATAATAGGAAAATGTATGTAGTGAACAATATAACCTATATTTTTTATGGGTATTGAAAAAATACAATGGGGGAACTACCTAGTGGATGGAGAAGACTAAATAAGATTTAACTAAGTTCTGAATTTTAGTATATGTCAGATATTGAATAAAGAAGAGGTTTACTGTGTGAGATGGTTTTATTTATTTCTCTATAATATATTAATTTTTTATTTTAACATTATAATTGAGATCTATTCATGAGGGGAATGAATATTGAAAACCAAAAGTAGCTGGTGCGTGGAGTATTGGGATGAAAATATTTAAAGATGAAAAAACAAAAATATATTATCATTTTCAAGTTAGAATAACTATATGTCAATGTAAATAATTAATGTATGTAATTGTGACTAACCACCCTTACCTTATTTGTAAAGAATGTTATTTCAGATGATCCAAAAATTTGTATTCTATCTTCTATGAGAAAAATTAAAATCTCTATGTAACTTGAGAAAGATACCCATATTCCCACACTATTCCCATTATTATTATTATTGTAATATTTCCAAATGATAAAAAATTTATAGATTCTTTATCATAAATGGATTATCGTCTCTTTCTTATCACTACATTGTGTTCATCAATTGTGTTCCCGATTCCACCAGATAGAAAACCCACTAATCTATCGATCCCGATGATTCAAAAAGGTAAATCTCTTAAAGACATTCCACTAGGGTCCCCATCTATTTAGTTGGAAATCATTCCTATTCTCTCTAGGTTTCTATTGATTTCATTATAACAAGCATTGGTGGAGGGATATACAATGTTTTAACTTTTTGAAATATCCTTCAATGTAGTAGTATATTTTCATTGATGGTCCCATGTGTCCTTATTCAGCTTCCAAAACACTATTTATCTATATTTGAAAACATTTTGAGCTTCAGGAGGTTATCCTCTTTGAAAAAGGTCTCAATGAAAAATAAAATTGATTTTTTTCATCATATTTTCCTCTCATGATGTAATCATAACAGATTCATCTTGACCATCCTATATAGAAGGTAAAATTTAGTTCACCAACTTGTAATGGTTGATGGATGTTCATTGAAGTCATGATTCTCTTCAGGAATGATTTTGGATCAGCCCTCTAGGTCTCCTTTATCACATCCACAACATCTCCTTCCATTTGGGCATCGTAGATATATGAGGGACTTTTATTTTTTCTGAAGACCATACTTTGGATATTATTTACACATCCATGAATTATCATTGTGTGGAGATGGATTTACCACCCCCCTCCATTCATGTATTGTTCATTATGTAGGTCTACATGTTTCCTAGCGGCATCCCATAGGCTTCTTCTCTCTATCATGGTTATATATGTAATATTATCTCCAAGGGAACTATATTTACACTTTATGGAAATGTTACTAATGTCTTAAAGAATCTCATCCCAATTATTATTTCCCCTTAGGATCAACATTCTCATTGGTAAAGGAGGACGCATATTTTTTATTTTTATCAGGTCATAGTGAAACCCTCTAAAGAAGCTTCCATCACTTCTCTCAACAAATCAATAATCCTCCTCTATTTCATAATCCATTAATGGTTCCCAAATCTCCCACTACAAGGGGGGTGATTCCTTGATTTTCTTTATTATATTATAAGGTAAAATAATGGATTTAGGGATATTCCCATTAATAATCTTTTAAATTTTCATAATGGTGGAAAATAATATTGAATTTCAGACCACAATAACATGTATCCCTTCTCAGTTACCATGTGGGTGGGCAGTGTGTAATAGAGAGACATGCATATCCTCTAATATATTTGTTTGAATTCTTTATTTGATTATTTATCATCAAACAAACTTCTCCACCAATAATACTATTAATCCCCTTAGTGGTTTTTACACTATATTCTTCACCAAATGGATGGATATTCTATATCTCTATTAGAAAAGGATATCATTGCCATCTAGAATTAAGGACAAGTTACTCCCTCTGATAATCTCCATCAAATTTTGTGATGCTTCATCATGAGAGGCATTGTGAAAATAGTTTCTCTATCTAACAAACATCAATAATATAATATTTCCCTAGTTATTGTTGAAGAACCAGACGATTACTCTTACATGATTTTTTATATTAACCATAGTCTAGGCCTATTTGAATTCAAACATTGGGAGACCACAAATGTGAACATTTTGTTATTATGGAAAACCAATATCTTAGTTAAAAATCTAAAATCCTATAACCAATACATTGCATCTATTATTTCTCTAGTTATTGTTTTTTCCTCTTTTTCATTCATGTATTTGAAGTGTTATGAAATAACCAGAGAGACATTGTGGCCTAAAATAGGTTCCTTAAAATCTGGGTGACACCACTTAGTTCATTGGAGGCTCTTTCAATACCATAATAGATACCCCAAAGTAAAAGTTTAGATGTATTTTCTCCATGAAAGATTCATATGGTTTTCTTCGTTGTCTACTTACTAAAACATGATATCCCTAGGTGTATAATTTCACATAATTTAATAAGACAAAATTGACCTATTCTTTTACAAAAACCATGTCTGGGTTAACTATTCAAATTCCAATGATTCCCAACTATTATAGGTTATATATAACCAATCTCTCTTTCTCATCATCCTTGTTCCATGTAAATTTATAATAAATAACTTATTCTTCTAAACATTATTTTCCTCCAACCTAAGATACAATAAATTTGAATGGACATCATGGTTGATTCCCATGCATGATAATTTATGGGTTTCAATTCAAAGAAAATTGAGATGGTTGAAGGTAGAAGTTAAATCATGGAGGTTAAAACAACAATTGGGAATTTTGGATTTGTTTATCCTAAAATATTGTATTTATATTGTTCAAAAATGATTGGAAGACACCAACATGATGAGATCTTATGAATTCTATTCTCAAAAAAATTATTTATATCCGAGAAAATATTTGGACAATATTTTTTGGCACATGAGCATTTACAGATTAGTTTCCTCGTTTATGGTGACAAGAATAAAATCTTTTCTTAGGATTTCATTTTCAAAAGTAAGAGGAACGATTTTCTAATTATCATAATGAATGAATACTTGTTCATTAATGAACATGTGCTAGTGGGTTGTGTGGTCCATGAGTGTTTTAGATATTTATTTTTTGCTACTAATACTTTAATGTATAAAAACATACCTAAGGTACACTCTAGCCTTTTCAATACTATTCCATTCATGATGTTAAACCCTTGAATCTCTATATGGGGGACCATATTTGGGAGAAAAGAAAATATATAATATTATTGTTTCTCTAATCCTATGTATCTCAAAAGAGCCTGATTCTTTTTCATGTGCATTTTAAATGACCTCTTGTGACCAAATCAGGGGTTTTATTGTGGAATTCATTCAATAATTCTTTCAATAGAATTATTTACATCAGTTTTCATGACAAACAACATATGTATAAATGTAATATGTGATGTATCCCTCAACATTAAAACATATTATCCCCCCACAATATTTTATAACACCCCATATGGTATGCATTTAGATATATATAATGTATGTATCTTGACACCTAATCGTAATTGGATATCTATGGTGAAAAATGGATTCCTAAATTAGAACACTAATAAATATTCCATAAAAATTCTCTAGGTAATTATTGAAGATATAAATTGTAAAAATATAGTTCCAAATATTGACATTATGTTCTCCATATATAAGGAATATTTTAGGGTTTAATGATTCTTTATCCTCAAAGTGACAAAAATAATAGGATTTTCATCATAGAGGGGTTAAGTATGGGAGACCCATTTTCACAATATAAATTTATTATAGTTCTTGATTCTATCCCCAGATAGATCATATTATAAATGAACTTGATTATAATCCTCAAATTCTGATGCAAGACACATTTCTGTGGGGTTCCCCACTTCACATTCATGCATGTCATGATGTTCTTATTAATATTAATTTAATGTCCATCAATGTATTCAACAACATTATTGATGATTATAATAAATGGATGGGACATAAAATCTATTGGGATATATAAATGTTTAAATCTTAATATCATGTTCTGAGAGGAATTCTCAAAAAATAGAGACCACACATGGGTTTAATTAGAAAAACATTATTATGTATTACCTACCAGTTCCAAAATCCCATGGTAGGTTTAGAAGTCCTCATATTAGAGGTATAGATAAAAATATATCTAATATAATCAATAATGTGAAAAACCAGTTACATTAATTTTATGGGTGAATCACTCCTATGAATTTTTTCCCCACCATAATCCCAATTTATTTTTTTTATTCCCTCAATGTGATGAAACTTTTCATGATAATAATGAAAATGTTATCTATTAATTTTCATTTATTATTCTCATATTAATGTTATAATCCATTTGGAATCTTGTTAAAGGGTGAATATTTTTGTTAGTAAAGAATGGTTTAATTTGAGATGTATTTTAGCCTTCATGATCAACCTTCACATAAGGTGTGTGCGGGTGGTAGTTGAAGGTAAATCCCTTTTGGAAATGTCCATTGTGTCAATGTATAGTTGAAAAGTGAATCAGTTAAATGGTAGTATCTATATATTACGGGAGATGATCTAAATCCACATAACTAATCTTCAACATAACTTGTGTTGGATTATTGGTTTTTCAAAAATTAATATCTAATAGCATTAATAGGAGGATATATCCCATGAATTCATAGGATGAATGTCTCCAAATATAATTTTGTAGTATTTAGATGACATTTTTTTATTTATTCCATTTTAGTTCATAAAAAACCCATTATCTTCAACAATACAAAATGTTAGATGATCAGGATAAGTGCATCCTCATTAGCTCCACATTGGTTATTTTTTATCACAAGGGTTATCTTCATGTAAATCAAACAATAAATTAGTCCCAAGATGAATGTGGGGGGACTCTGGTGAAATAAATTCCTTTAAAAAAATTCCTTCATCGATTACTATAATATCATAAAATGACAACATTTTATGAAATCCAATGTAAGGGTATCAACATAGCCACTATGTGTCTATGTTTTTATAAAACAATTTAAGAATGAAATATTCAAATATTTCAATGTTATTTGAAAAAAAATTGGACCTCCCATTAAGAATTCATGGGCCTTCCCTTCCAGGTTTAATTGATCATAAAAATTATTGACAATATGTTTCATGGCATTGGAAGGAATGGTCATGAAATGAAAGAATGTTCAATAATCTTTGCAGCTGGTTGATGATGTATCTAGAATGTGAGAAAACAATGAAGGCACAATGGTTTCTCCAACTCAAAGTTATTTTTCATGGATTGATTCATAGTCATGGTGGTATATCATTCTCCATTTCTATGTAATGGGATATCATCCCCTCCCTCCGAAATATTTTTGAAGGAGGGGGGGTTTTCTCTCAATTCCAAATCTCCTTCACCTTTATCATTGAGTTTATTAGAACCCCCCCCCCCCCATAAGTGACCATAAAATAAATTCTAATGGATCATTAAACCTTTTTATCATGAGGTGGAGGGATCATATGTTATTCATGGTTCTTTACCATCATTTTTAAATGTTCCTCCTATGTCTAAGGAGATTCCTTATACTATGTATATGATTATATATTTAATTGTTATTAATTATTCCACTCAAAAATTATTTAGTTGTACTTATTTTAAAGAGATTAACATAGTATTTTTACATCTATTATATATCATTTCTTCAATATGGTAATTGTTATACCATTTCAACACATTGATGTCTCCAATTGGAATCACAATGGAAATTCGTCAGACATGGGGAGGAGGGAAAAAGTATTTATATGTTTTATTATTTTAGTACCTAAATGATCATACATTCATATAATTTTCTAGAACATTATCCCTTCCTCATAGGTTTTTTGGTTTTATAAGGGAATAAGAAAAAAAATTCATTATCTCAACCCCCCCCCCCCATGATCTCTTATATCTTGGCCTCTTTATCCTATTTTTCTTCATTGTAAATATAATACTATCAATCTAGTAATATAAATTCAATGCATATGTTTGTTAACATACTTTGTAAATTTTTGGAGTATATTAAGTTTAAATATGAAAAAAGGATCTATAATTATTTGATAATAAATTTTAAAAAATGATTTAGTGTATTTTTTTGTCAAAATATAATATAATGGGGATGTAGTGAAAGATTTATTGAAATAAAAATGATGAGTACTCACATGATTTATATTATTTAAATATTATTCTCTATTTCTCTATGATTGAATAATTAAATTCTAATAATAATTGAGATATACCAAGAATACAATTTTTGTTGAAGATAACTAGATGTTGTTTGAATCAGTTATGATAGAAGTTAATGATGTTCTGGAATTATTGCCTGAAATAATATTATTTGAAATTCAATCATTATAATCCCATATAAAAGAATATTATAAATATATTTTAGCACAGAAATATGTGTAACATTCTCTAAATGATACATATAATACACTCACAATTTCACAATGATAGATAATATAATTCAAATAGTATGTATGTTGTTCTTATTGATACATAATCACCCTCGATATATATAGAAGTGAAAATTTTAATATCAAAATAAAAAAAAACAAAAACTATTTATTTGTTATATGTATCATATAATTGTTGTTATGTATGATTTTATATGTGATATATAAAATAATTATGAGTTTATGTTAGATATTATTGAGTATTCATAAGATATTTGAGATCAGTGAAGGAATATATCATAATACTTTTTTATTATATAAGAAAAATCTTTTTGAACAATATAATAATTATTTACATTGAACAAGATGATCTGTATGATGAACATTAATATTGAAAATATAATGATGGTTCATGGAGATCCTGATTCAACATTATCATGAAGAATAATGTTATTATACAGTATTTGATGATCCTAAATCATATCCATGATGGAATGGAGAAGACAAGGTATACTCTTCCTCTGAGAAGAAGGCATTCATGACAAGGGTTGATTGTATACATAAAAATATATGCATTTGTTTATAATCCAAAAAGATATTTTTTCCATTAATAACATATATTTAAGGGTTAAATTAAATGAGTAATATTATGATAATCTCTATTAAAATATTATCATTTTCTACAAAAAATAATATGAAATTGTAAATTGAAATTACTATGAGAGGAATTACAAGGTTATAAATTTTTAAAAAATTTTAATTAGAATATCATATGTATTTATGGATAATAAATAAAGGAATATTATTAGAACAGAATTTTTATTCTATGATCATTAGAGGAGACCCATGTGATCAATTTTTATATATATGAGTCATGAATTCTATAATGAACACATTATTTTTAGTTTAAATAATATTAATTAAGATAATGTATAATGAAATTATAGGTAGAGAATAAATTGTAAGAAAATAAAAACAAAAAGTGCATAACTGTGTGTAGAAACTGATACAATGATCATTAATTGGAACATGTTTATTAAAGATAGTGTGATAGGGATTTTCTAATCCCATGTGGTGATGAAAAAATTAATCTTTTTTATTGATGAATAAGATGAAGCAACACTGAATACATATCCTAGGATACCCTTATAACATAGAAGAAAAAGAATATGGAAAATAACCAAGTTGATGAATTCTTATACTACCACCTCCGATAAAAATTCTACCCATAATGAATCCTAAATATTATTATGAAAATTTATGTAACTCAAACATGATGCTATTATATAGATTAATTTTATTATCATTTATGAAATTATGTGAAAGTATAAGAATAAAAAAGGGATTAATTATTAATCTATATGCCTTTATCATTTTGATGATTTAGTGAATTGGAGGGGCCCCCATGCATGTTATTGTAGTCAATTATCTATTAGAATCCAATGACATTTAATTATAGAAGATATATTTTTATGATGATGTGAAAAAAACATAACATTTATGATCTTATTTATATTGAATTATAGAGGATGTAATAAAAATATTTGGTGTCTTGTATAATGAACCGTATGGGAAGATTTTAGTGTTTTAAAGAGAAAGCCTCTATTGAAAATTATGACTCCTCCACAATGTTTTTTCACATTATAATATTAGAAAACACATGTATCTATTACTAAACCAATAATAACAAGGATATATTAATCCACATTAGTGGAAAACCTATTAAAAATTTATTGTGTTTTTAATTTTCTTATTTACTGCATTTAATGTGTTGTTTTGTGTTGGTGATTGATAAGAAGATTCATTCACTATAATAGAGTTATAGGAAAATATTAATATTTTAATTTAAAACAATATAATTCAATAAAATTTGTTTACACTAATTCACCAACTCCCTCTTGTTCTGAATACGTTATCCAACTTGGAAATTCAAAGACAACAAAAATTTAATTAATTTTTTTTGGATATATATTTATGTAAACCATGCGTATTAGGGAATTCAATACTATAACCACCAATATGTATTATAAAATAATTATGAATAGTTCATATCCCTTTCACTATAAGCATTACACCATTCATTTATCAGCGTCGTCAATTCCAAAAGATAATATTTATCAAAAATAAAGTAAACTAATCTTGTCAAAATATATCTTCCAAAAAAGAAAATAAATCATAATGACAAATCATACATGGATGAAAACACAAGGTAACGTAATGATCATCATAGATACTATACGATAAAAAATTTAGATAACATACAAAACAAGATTCAATAATAAATTCTTTTATCTACCTTGATTCTAATATTACATTAAAATTCATTACTCTAACACTAGTTTTTAATTATCCAATATAATATAAATTATATTAACTCTAAATATAATATGTTACAAGGCCCAATGTGTGCTCTGGATCACCATTTTATATAAAAAATTCCGTTCATATCAATTATATTTCATTTGGAATGGATTTATTGATTTATATATAAAATTTTATTAATACATATATAAAAAATAATGTATAAACATTCCACTCCATATAGATATCATATATAAGTGACATGATCATTTTGGAATAATTAAAAAAAATTGTATAGCTTCAAAATGAATTAAATAATACATAAAAAATATAAAAACATCTTATATAAACTCTATCACTAACATTAATAATCAAAAAACACATTAATATAATATAAAAAAAGAAAAACAAATAAATAATGGGGACTGAATAAATAATTTGATTAATAAGAAAGAGAATAGAATACATAACCAAAACTATTCCCTATGCGAAACATCGTTATATAAAAAATTGATCACAGTAAACTTTTCACCTCCAACACATAATAACAAAACTATTGATCAAAATCAAAATCAAATTGGTTCCTATCCTGTTTCTATTATCTAATATAAATAGTTCTAAAAATTAAGTGAATGTTTTTATAGGGAGTGATTAACAAATTCCTTGTAAGAATCCACCACGGATCTATTCACATCCTTTCGGAAATAAATCCTATTATGGTGACATGAAATAAATATATGAAGATATATTTTTAACACATATAGATAAAATGACATATATATATTAATTTATGAAAATAATATAAATAAAATAGTTTCCCACAAAGTAATAAATTAAATTTACATCCTCATATTAGTAAATGAGTAGAAACAATCATATCATATATATCATGTCAAAAAAATCAAGGAATTCTATCGACCAGAATAATGAACGGAATTAAAAGACACTAACAGGAAATCCATAATTTTTTATGCGTCCACTAGTTATTGATGAATCTGAAACTAGTGAAAAGTCATTAGTCATATTATAATATTAAACTTGTGAAGCGAACTCAATTTTTAACTAGCTATAATTGAATCATGAAAATGTCAATCCATTCCATGTAAAATCCCAACTAGGGGTGTGTCTAGGAAGAGTGGAATCATAACTCAAATGTGTAAATTTATTATAGAAACAACTTTTATTAAAACGTATAACCACAATTTTTTCCAAATTAAAGCGCAACATTAATTTTATTCAATGAAATAAATAAATGATTACCTCAAAAAATTTCCTCAAATTAAGATATTCTTTTCATTATCAATAACTAAACCTCTAGGGTAAAATATGTATAAAAATATAAATGAATTTAAAAATAAAATCTTGAAATATAAACAACATTATGGTAGAACCCATAAAGAAAACAACACTGATAATCATTCAAAACATCATTTATATTTACATATTATTATTCACATTAGCATAAATATCCTTATGAATTATAAGATATCATATCTATAAAATACATATGATTATTTCATCATAAAATTGACTCCTATAATATATTTAACACCTTATATCCTCATTTATAAGATAAATATTTTCGAACATTTTTCATAATCATACTTCTAAATCAGAATTAAAAAGGCATGAAAATAATATAATTATGACATGTAATTATAGATATCTATTATTGTTTATACATTAATGAATATTGTTTCTATAATTCAGGAATAAAAATTTTAACAAATCAAAATTAAAGTTCATACCATATTTTTAAAAATTACGAATCTGATATAAATTGATGTAATTCAAGAAAGTATATAAATGTGTACTTAAATGATGATAAAAATAAAAAAAAAAATATCTAAACACCATTCAATGATTTTAAAACAAAATCTCTAGGATTATATGGAAATAAGAGGTTTAGGTAATGGAAAAATATGTATAATAAAAAAAGAGATGTTATGAATTTTGGAGATGAACTCAAAAGAATCATGAAAAATAATTGATAATATTCTAAGAGGATGAATTTAATTAGGTATAACTTTTGGGGGCCAATTATAGGAACAATCTTGAACCAATGTGGTGAAAATAAGATAACAACAGACAGAATAAATTTCTAAAATATATATTCTTCATATTTATTGGGATTCACAGTTTAGAATCATTGTTAAAAAATATTACAGTGATTTTTGTTCAACAAATTTATTTTTAGAATTTTGGTTAAGTATGAAATTTATAGAAACTAGGAACCATGATCCTATAGGGTGGAAAACTCATGTAATTTTTCAAATTTTCCTTATATACAGGAAAATAAATAGTATATGGAGAGAAATAAATGGTGTCACGCATGAACCTTATTTAATTTTTATTTTTATAAAATTATATATAATCCTAAAATCACATTTTTAAAACATATAACAAATAATATACTTAATTGGAGACATGGGGAATGAATTATATACATAATTTTTTTTATCATTATATGTTATCATGGAAATATTTCAACTATATAATTATTGTTATGATACAAAGTAAAATTGTAATAAATAAAATTTTTATAATCGAAAAATCAAAAATTAATATATACTTTTTATAATGGACTACTATATTTCTAACACATATATACAACACATATAAAACACATAAATAATTAAAATATTTACATTAATAAAATTAAATATTTTTTCAAAAAATCGTTATAATATTTTAAATATATATTTTTAGTGTTTTAATGTATAAAAATAAATGGTAGATATAACACATACATAACCTAGATAAAATATTAAAGGACAGTTAGTATCACTCATCACTTAATCATTCGATGAACACTTAATAACCATTGCAGCTACTGCACAACTGACAATACTTGATAATTCAAACAACATAACCTTGTAATCAAAAATAAATTACATCGAAAAAAAATAAAAACCAAATAATCAAAAAAATAATAAATTATAATATTTATAATATACTTCAAATTATTGAAATTAGATATCCAAATTATAACAACTAACTTAATCAATAAATTATTCAAATTTATAATATTATAAAGGGTACCCAATATAGAAATATAATCGACACTAGGACAATATCAAAATGAATGAAAATTAAAATATCTCATATACTTTAAAAAAATTTAAATATCTATTATTTGAAATTATTTCAACATGTAATGTAAAAATAATTATATCAAATAATTAGTTTACCAATATAAATTTTTATAGATAGATATTTTAAATCAGAGAAGTTTTCCTTGTATTTTTTATTTGAATAAAAACTATACACCAAGCCTTTGAAAAGAAAAGAGAGAATAAAAATATACATGATGAGAGGAGAGATTGATTATCTCACACTTATAAGCCATGGAGCCCTATAATGAAACCAAATAGAAGGTTTTTTTTCACTGAGATTCATTATAATCCTTTTACTCATATTTCATTTTAATATTCTTTTTTTATTAAAACACTTACTTAATAAATTATTTTGTTTTCTTTTACTATAATTACCAAAATTTTAACTATCTTTACCATATTTATGGTCAAAAATAATATAAACCAAAATTAAGAATTCAATTCACATAACAAGATAAGTATCTTGAATGTTTTATTCACACTAGAATTGGTTTATGATTAATACACAAGATAGTGACCCAATGTACTAATATATATTAACAAAAAACATTTTTTGGATAAAATATAATTGAATAATAAATTCAATTGACAAGGTTCACTACACCTAAAATTTATTTTGTGAAATCTCACCTCTAATGTAATATTCACATTATATAATTCCTCCTTAAAACATTGGTTACTTAATTTTCTCCTTAGTTTATAAACATCAAAATATGTCTATAATAAGTTTTTTTATTGGAAATATATTACAAAAATATAACATTAGATTCAATTGAACATCTATCACTTATACGTATCATATTCTATAAATCAAGTTATAATTATCATTTCATTGATATAGTTGAATTACATAACTAGAAACTAACTACACTTTGTAAAACAAATATTATAGTTAAGAATAATACTACCAATAGAATTTTTATTTTCATTATATTTCTAATAAATTTACAATATTATTTTGATAATTTGTAGAACTCCATGAATATCTGTTAATCTCCTAATGAAACAATATGAATCTATGAATTTGATTTTAATGGATCAAAAAATTCTAAAATTGAAATATATTAATTAAATTTTTTCTATCTTAATTCCCTATATATGTTTTTAATTATGTAAAAAAATTATAAATCAATTTATTCTCTCATATCGTCATTCTATTTTATAGATAAAAATATTTTTTTCCACACAACAAAAGGATTCTATATATAACTAATGAATTAATGTTTTCTAATTCATTGAGATTGTTTGGGTTTTCATGTTCCCCATTTCTATCATTTTTAATTCATAGAAGTTATTTAATTTTTATAAATCAATACTAACCACAACATAAATATCATCTAATAAAATGTGTTTCTATATCAATCACCACTTTTATTTTTTAACAATAAATTTTAATATTTAAGTATCATTATATATATTCATTTATATTTTCAAATTATTTGTACCATGGTTCACAATGACATAGAACACTCATGAATATAGAAGAATATATATCCCAAATAATTTCATGCACTATAATGAAATAAATAACGATCATACACATTCCTATTTTATTTACAAAAACTCATTGTTCAGTTGATGCTTCTATTATGGAATAACTCTATATGACTCCTTATATTTTAATGGAACCATTGATCACCTTGAAACATAATTATTAAAATTACATTCATCATTTTTTAAACAGTAATTTAGGAAAATTATGTCTAGAATGTTTCATTCATTTGATATGGTTAAATTTTCCTCCATATTTATTAATAATTATGAGAGAACCATGATAATAAATATATTTAACCATAATAAAGATGTTTTTTTCAGACAATATCACCAAAACCATGGTTGGTTTTCCATTAACTGTGGAATATAGTTATTTCTCCAAACATATAATTGATCTATGAAATATATAATTTCTAAAACATTCAATTACACTTTATATTTTTATAAAACTATATGTTCTATCGACATCTACAACATCATCTAACCATGTCTAGAAAATGGTTAGATCTCCATTCACTAAAAATTTATTTGAAATATCAAAAAAACATTCAATCATGATTATAATGTTTCAAATGTAAAAATCATATTAAAAAAATAGAAATATGAAAAATTAATCAAAACATTTTTTTGATCATTTATGAAAAAATATGTATACTAATTATTCAATATAATATCTCTCTTTTGTATAGTCGCACTACCATTTCAAAAACTCTATATAGTCACTATAAATCTAGTGTCTCCTCTATTGATCATTCATGTCCCCATATTATTGCATCAAAACTATTCATTGGTTTCCCAATCCCTAATTATTTAGGGATATCAAATCTAACAACCACTTGGCAACATTTCAACATCTACACTTTAATAGATATTATTATAACAACTATTTTTAATCTCATTTTCATATTAATCGCTAAAATATCAAACATTATCAATGAGGATTATAAAAACTTATATATATCATTTAATCTATTCAGTAGTGGAAAAAAACCATTATAATTTATTTCTTCCATTCATGATTAGTTGAAAAGTTATGTTAATACTCGACAAATAAAATGTGGATCTTTCAGTGTTATTCTTAAAATATGAAACTATAATTCCCTAAAAATATAGAATACAGAGTACATTGAATAGCATTTTTTAATTAAATTGATGTTGGATGGATTTATACATGTATTTCCATATCTGTTTCCAATAAATCAAAACGAAAGGACTAATCAACACAAGTTTTAGGAAACGATAATTTTTATATCCTAAGAAGAAATATATTAATCATATATTATTTCAAAAAAATGATTTAAAATTTAATAATTTTATAATATATATATATTATAAATTGAATAATTTTATACTTTTAGACACAATTTGATTCATCTAATAGATAAAATAAACATAAAAATTTGAGGTAGAAAATATCATTGAAAATATTAAAATTATTTCATAAAAATACACATAGAAAAAAAACTGCATCAATAAATTTTCCATAAATTTTTAAATGAATAATATAAATGTTTATTTTATTTCAAGTTGTTTGGATTATATGATAGAAAATCATAAGATAACTATAATAAAAGAAGAATGAATTTCAATACAAAATATATTGGTTTAAATAATATTTTATATAAAAAACTACACATTTTAAATGAAATATTTTTCATGTTGTGATTTCCAAAAAAAATAGTTTAATATAATACCAGAATTATATATGCCATCATTAATGATGAAACTATTTTTCTAAAACAATATTTTTAATATATATATACTATATTTTATATAATATACATATACTCATAAATATAATGTTTATATATATGATATTTCATATATTCCATTTTCCAATTGGTTCATTTCTCAAGAACTATTGCCTATTGAACCCAATCGAAGGACTAAAGAAATATAAATAAAAATTATCAAAACATACATTAATTGTTATTATTATTATTAGTTAACTGAACATAATTTTATAAGTCATAATTCAATAACAACTTGACAAATATAATCACAAACAATCCAATAATATACATAATGAATATGAATTATATTTATTTGGGAATGATTTGTATAAAATTTTATGTCCACAAAAATATAAAAAATTATTCATTAATAATAGT
The DNA here is from genome assembly GCA_963277665.1 of Viscum album. NCBI lineage: Eukaryota > Viridiplantae > Streptophyta > Magnoliopsida > Santalales > Viscaceae > Viscum > Viscum album. The sequence continues at coordinate 556,573,348 of OY728146.1, forward strand.
ATAATAAAAAAAATTATAATTATATACGTTTTGTTAAAAATAAATTAATTGAAATTGAATAATATGTAATCTATTTTTTAATATCTTTTTGAGGAATATTTTATTTGAGGATCAAGTTTCATGTACTAAAATGATTGTAAAATATATTCTAAACCTGGAAAACAATAATGTGAAGTACAAATGTACTTTATACAATTGTTTTTATCATACATTATTATAAAAATTCATTATGTATGTAAATATAACATTTTTTTACATAAATAAATTAATTTTATAATTTAAATTTACTGACAAGGAAACCAATTCAACATAATAATAATGTGTTCCCTACCATTTAAAAAATCAACTATTTCAATAGAAAATATATTTAATTTATAATATATTCAAATTATTTAAATTATCAATAAAAAATTATAACAATTATTTAATATATATCAAATATAATTTAACATTGTCACACAATCAACATAATAAACAGTATCTAAAGATGTTGGTTAACAAAATTTTCATTTCCCATGAACCAATTCCTTTGATTTTTGATAATGAAATATAAGGCATGTGTAAATAAATTATAAGTAATTATTAATTTTATGATAAATTTTTTTTTAAAACAACACAAAAATTATTTGTGAGCTAATGATACTGATTAGGTGGACAAAGTATAAAATACATATATTTTGTCCACCTATTCAAATATTCACTATAAAAAGTGAAACTAGATTAAATTGATTTATAATACAATTTAGGTACTATATTACCTAACCTAACTATATAATATAATGATGTACATAACTATTGGATGGTATATAATTCTATATACTATAATATTTACATTGGTATCCCATGTATACAATATACAATATAGGGTCGGGTTTGACTAAACAGGCGGAGGATCTGGGAGAAAATATGTGAAGGGTACGTCATTATAATCCCCTCTACAATAATAGCTACAATACATAATAAAATTATATATTCATTTATATAAATACATTATATTATCTCTTCTTTTAAATATTTTATTTTCCATTTATTTTTCTGTCATCGTTATCGCACAAGGGGTGCAGCCAAAAATATTTATACATTTGATACCCTCATTACATCAAATATCATGGACTTGGTGGTCCATATATACTAAAATAATTGTATGAAAATACAAACTACCTTTAGATATAATGTTACCTTGTTTAGACTCCTCGTGTGGCGTATGATGAAATAATTTTATAAAATTTTATGTTAGTGACATAAATTTTCAAAAAAATATAACTAAAGAAAATGTTTATAATGTACTGAAACTCCTATAAGTTACTTCAATTTTTCTTGGGTAATATGATTCCCGTTTTTGGATTTTTCAATCATTTTCAATTCTTTTTGAAGATGGGGAGTATATGGATTTTAGTTTAGAACCCCTTTAGATATTTTACCCAAATATTATATTCCATTAGTAATTTTTTGTGAAAATTCATTCCTATATTAAATTGGAGCTTTTGTTACAAAATATACAGTAAAAATTTATGATGTTGCGTCTCATAGTTAGTTTTCCTTGAGGATGGTTACTTAATTAAAATGAAATATGTTATCATGTATTTTTTAATTTATTTTTAAAAAATTACAAATAAAAAACATTTATAAAAGGAATCATTACAATACCTAGATATATACTTCATCCATGCCTCTATGTATGTGATCCCATAATTAAGGAATGGATCTTGATTCTATTTACTAAAAAAAATTTAAAATTCATTCAAAATTGACATGAAATAACTGAATTTGGCTTCCATATAGGATATAAATCCATTATTAATTACATTCACCTCATGAAAGTTAATTATCAGCTATAACTTTTTTGATTAAATATTAGACATAAGAAATGTTTAATATTTAATCAAATTAAAATAAATTTTAAATATTATTAGAAATTTAGAAAATATGGAATCCCATTACAAATATTTTGTGGACAGTTCAATGCTCCCCCAGCCTGGGAGAATAATATTTTTCATATAATGTCTTTTTGTATCAATTTATGTACAATAATATTTTCTATATACTCCATTTCGGTTGTATTAAATGACAATCATAATTATATTCCTCTACTCAAGTTGTTCCAGTTAATGTATTCGATAAACATGTTTTCTTCTGATTATTTTGTCTGAATCGTGCATGGAACACATTTTTCTTTCCCCACATTCCCACATTCCAAAGATGGGTGACATTTATCACTTTCAATGATGATGTCGTATCCTTGATAAAAATGAGATGATGGTATGTTGTTTCCTCATTATATAGATTCATTAATGGAGATATTTTCCATCATTGGGTCCCCCTAATGAATTTAGTCATGTTCATGATACATATTATAGGTGTCGTTTATATATGGATTCAATTTAATTACACCACATATATATTTCTTCGGAGAAATAATCTGTATTGGGACTAGTCTTGTTGGTCATCTCTAGGAATATAAAGGCATTGGGAACATTGGACGCCTGTAATTCTTCTTGTTGGGGTGGGGGTAATGTTGCATGAGGCACCTTAGGCAGGGAATAAATGGAATCTTATTCTAGTCATGTGGTAATTCATGTTAGTGATATTAGTTGTATATGTATTTTTTTAACATAGGCCTCCCATGTTTATTTCATATGGTATGAATTTTGGGTCAGTTCAAAGTCATTTATCCTATGAAGATAGATCTGAATGTCTTGTTGAGGGATATCATAGCATGAGTTTAATGTATTGTGGAAATGGATTTGGTATATCAAAATCCCTATTGGAGGAAGATAAAAGTGATTCAACCCTAGGAGTGATGGTGTCCATACATGATAGTTAACTAATTGATTAGAATGCCAAATATAGGTGGTTCTGGGAGTTTCAGATCAAAAATCCATGTGGAGGTCGGTATGGGATGTGAGTCCCCAGGAAGAAACACATGATTAGTTTTCTGATGGATCAAAATGAACCATGAAGAAACATACAAAAGTTTTTATCCTAGAATTGATTATTTAACACCTAAATTATTTACCAATATATCAAAACCCCTAATGGAAGTATATCTAGTGTTGTTGATCGGAAGGGTCTATGGAGGAATATCTTTGAGGTTCATCCTTAATAGATATGATCCCTCAATGGGATAATCTACCATTGGTGAGATTCAACTATAGATAGATACCATATATCGTCTATTTATAATACATGGATAAAAACCTTCGATATTTGATGTCACAATTTATGATCATGTGATAAGACTGACCCATGTCTTTTATTGTCATTTTATAAGGGTGATCATATCACTAAAGTTGTTTCAATTATGGATAGTGTACAAGGTATGCATAGATGTTAGGAATTTAAATATGATCACTCTTGGGGGAATGTTGTGTTAAATATATATGAAAACTAAATGTAGTTGGAGGTTTTTTTCATTATGATGGAAGAGGGTACCATCACCTTATGATCTTATAAGGGTAATAATATTTTTACTGCCAAGGTAAATGTTGTTGTTTAACATCATGTGATAATGATTTGTCTTGTAATAGGATGTTGAACTACACAGTTTTAAATAAGGTATTGAATATGTGGGGGACACAATCCTAACCCCTAGGTCTTACATGTCCACCACTCATGCACCTTGAGGCAGGGCATGGCATTGGAATTTCATTGGGGGAGTGTTGAAACACATGGTTGATGTCAATGAGACTATTAATATAATAATCATGCATTGTGGAAGTTATTGTGAGACGAAATCGAGAGGACAAAAGCATTGGTCACACTTGGGGTGAAGTTGGTGGGCACTGGAGTGGCTGGAACTATCTATTTGGGGAATTGATGTTCAAATAATATGGTCATGTATTTGTATGGGGGGCTTAGGAAAATACTTTCTTGAAGGGGTTTCTTTGGAAGGGAGTTAGAATGGGGGAGACCATTATAGGTCCTTCAAAGTTATTGTTGTTTATCTAATGGGTTTTTTTAAAAAATGAGGTACTTATGGAGGTCTAGGGGTTTGCAAAGATGTAGTATTCACAAAATAAGATAACCTAAACATAGCCTGGTATTCAGATTCGATGGGGAAGAGGCCCACAATGTGGGTATGATTCATGAAGACTAATGTGCCTCATAGGTCATTATTATTCCATGAAGGGAAATGGACATCAGTAAAGGAATCTCTGCATTTGTTGGAGGATCTCAACAACCTAAAGGAGGTGGTTACATTAGTATTGGATGCTTTGGGTTATCAATTTTCTCCTTAATTCATGAATATAATGTGGCTCAAAAATAGGGAGTATTTTTTAAAAGAAAGAAGGTCATGTGTCCTTAAAAAAGTTGGATATAAGGGGACATTTATGGGAAGGGTTTCCTTATAAATATTTTAGGCTATCATAAATGTTTATGTTAATCAAAAATGGTTCAGCTCTGTTAGGACCAACAGGGGCCTATATACCCTGATAGGGGGGGTGAATCAGGGTATGGATATTCTTCTTCAAAATTATTCTTGCCCCACTGGATCTTGACCTCTTTATTACAGGGGTCACTTTTTTTCACTTGTGTGTTTATTATGATCACTTACTTTCTTCTTTATCTGATGATGATACTTTAAATGCAATCCAGGGAAGTAAGAAGGTAGACCCATATATTTTTACTTGGTTTACCCTCACAGGGCTACGTCCAAGGAGCATGCGCCGACAAGTTTTCGGTCATACCAAACTCCACTATTCTTCAATAGATGTGGATAAAAAGTTCAGGAATAGTCACTCTATCCCAGGTTCACTTCCTTTACAAGATTAAGGGTCAGCTCTCTACTTTCCCAAGGGTCACTCGATATTTCTCTTTCTCTACCTCACTGACGGTGTAGAGGATCACCTTCTTCCTCTTCCATTTCTCACCTCATCGGAAAGGATCCACTAAGAGTTTATAGACCTATAGGTTACTTGATTTTCATGAAATAATGAGTCTTTCAATCTATGTATATGCTTTTTTGATACCCAACATTCACCTATAGATGAATATCACTTTTCACCGAATGTATCGGGCAATCACCCAGCTTCCATGCGGCCCGAAAATATGGAAAGGGAATCAACATTACTTGGCACGCAATTCTACCTCAGCGTGAAAGTATCGACGCGCAAGTCACAACTGGCATGCAAAGTCCTCCTCAGAAACATGTGCAACACAAGATTTGTCAACTACAAGCTTGCGCGACTCTCTTCCATTTATTCCCAAACCAACATTGGCGGGAAACTACCAACTGATGCACAACTTCTCACATGGGCATGAAACTCCTCATACTGGCGCACAACTACACCAGCAAGACCAGACACCTCTTGCTCAACTTTGACACCTGCGCAAAGGGAGCTCTGATTTCTATATGTTTTGAACTCCGACGACCAATGAGGAGGGGTGGTCAATTATTTATAGGCAATTTGACCACCCTACTAAATGGAGAGCAAGTCTCCCTTTGGCGAGCAGGTCTCGGTGCGCAGGTCTCTTCCTCTGCAAGTCACTTGCGCAACCCAATTCCAAACTTGAGTGAACATCTTTTCTTTTCCATATTTTGATCTTTTGATCTTGAAAAATTATAATCACACAAGTTCTCTAGCTTCCAACGCATCGGTGTGAAAGTCTTTTTCACGGCGCGAAAGTCACTTGCGTGACACCACCAATACTTGCGCGACACTTTTCCCTTTTCCATATTTTGATGATATAATTTTCAAAAACATATATCGCACAAAATCATCCATTCCTTTGTCGACGTTCTTGAATCAAACACGGATCATTTACCACAGCTCTTGAACTTGACATTCTACCATGAAATCCCCTTTTTCAACAAATTTATATGTCATGGTTTTTATTATCAACAATCACAACACAGATGTTCACTTTTTCAATAAACACAATCACCTAAACAATGATTCAATGATACCATGAGGGATTTTTTCCCAACAATATTCCCCTTTGGGTTTTTGACAACTCTTTCAGAACAAGATACATCGTTGATTCTTCATCCACCATTCTTCTCATGTGATTTTGATTGTGATCAAAGATTTACTCAACACATACTCTAAGCCCACATGAGCAATTATTGGCGTGAGAAACAAGAGTAAATGAATAGTTCATCAATGAAGAACTTCATCTCTCACATCCACTATTGACACCAAATTTATACCAATTTTTACCAAACTAATACCAATTATTGGAAATCGTCTTACCACATTCCAACATCTCTATTTTTCATTTATCACGATCATCAGCTATCATGATATCTATTCTTTGATCGACCACTTCTAGCATCATTTGATTTAATACGCTCCCCCTTTCTGATCACAGCTTCAACCCTTGTCAGCTTCAAAACCTGTTTAGCCCTATTTCATGTATCGTCCAAGATAAGCTCTGTCTAAGCACATTCAACTAGCTTCAACTCCCCCTATCTGGCTGCTCCACCTATCAGCTTCTCCCCATATAATTCATGATTTATCAAATCCCCACTCTGTCTCCCCCTTGAATAATCACTATTTTCTCCCCCTTTGTCAATGAACCCAAAGGTGACTCCTTTGTAGTCTATAACAGAGTTGAGAACATGTATTAGCACATTAGGGAAAAACACACCTCATACCTCAAGAAGAGGTGGTGGATCCACATAAACACTATTCCAAGTGTGGGAAATCGACTGAACTCCCAGAGCCAGTCGATGCCTTTAAAATGCTTCCTTGGGTAAGGCCTTTGTCTGAATGACTGCAACCTGTAGCTCTGTAGGCATATACTCCAAATTCACAATTTTCTGGTCAACCTTCTCCTTGATGAAATGATATTTGATATCAATGTTCTTGGTCCTTGAGTGATGGATGAAATTTTTTCTAAGATTGATAGCACTTGAGTTATCACACTGGATTCCGATCAGAAACATTACTTCAACTCCCATATCTTCAAGATGCTGCTTCATCCACAATAACTGTGTGCATGCTTGAGTAGCCACAATATACTCAGCTTCTACAATGCTCAAAGAAATGAAATCTTGCTTCTTGCTAACCCAAGAAATACACAATCCACTAAGATAGAATGCACCACCCGATGTTGATTTTCTATCATCTATTGATTTGGCCCAATCTGCATCAGTATATCCCAATAACTCTGTCTGAGATTTTTCATTATATGTCAAGATGAAATCCATCGTGCCCTTGATATACCGAAGTAATCGTTTCACAGTAAGCATGTGGCTTTCCTTGGGATTACTCTGATATCTGGCTACTTGGCATGTGGAAAAAACAATATGAGGCTTTGTTACAGTCAAGTACAATAAACATCCAATAATCTTCTTGTATTTTGGGATATTAACTGCCTTGTCATTCTCATATTTTGATAATTTCATCCGAGTGGAAACCGAAGTCTTCATTTCCTTGTAATTCTCCATTCTAAACCGTCTCATAACCTCCATGAAATATTTCTAAAAACCACCTTCACTATGCTTCCTTTGAATCAGATATTCGGAAAATATTGATTCAACATTGAATATCATTCTCTCAGTTCTTGTTCCAGCCCATATAATTCCTTCTTCAGCCGACAAACCTTTTTCTCATCTAGAAGAATGAGAAAACCATATGATTTATCAATATACACTTCTTCCTCTAGAATCCAATTCATAAAAAGTAGATTTGACATCCATCTGAAACACATTGAACTTTCATTGCACTGTTATGGCTAAAAATAATCTGATTGTCTCCAGCCTTTCAACTGGTGCAAATGCCTCACCAACTTCAATACCCTATATTTGGGAGTATCCTTTGCACATCAGTGGTTCTTTTTTGTAATCACTATACCATATTCATTCATCTTGTTGAAAATATATGCCTGTTGTAGTGATTTAATTTTCCATGTCTGAACTGGAGCTGACAAATCATTGATGATGTTTTTCCTGTCAATTTCAGCTTGACTCTTTTGCTTCTGTGCAGATAAAAATTTTACATCCTCATACTCACCAACAGTATCTTCTTCTGAATCAACTTCAGCCACTTCTTTTCTACCTGAGTCTCTTAACACTTCCTCAATTTCAACCGAAAACATTTCACTATGTCATTGTTTAATGACGTCATTTCCTTCTACTACTATTCTGGCTTTCTTGTTGAACCATTGTTGATACTCTCTTACAGCATCTTGGTATCATGAAAATAGTCAGCTGATACCACATTGTTAGAAAAAAATTAGTAATCATGAAATTCTTGATTATTGCTTTTTTCCCTACAATATGTCTTCACTCCATAGATAACACCTGAGTCGAGTCATTCAATTATTTCATTGATGGCTCTTGCATCTGATTTCTTTATTGAATGGTCCCCCTATGTTATGAAACAGTTCCTTGGGTTAGTCCCGCTGTTTAGACTCATAACCATTCTTCTCCTCATGCAACATTTTTTTCATCTTCCACTTGGAATTAAGCCATTACCAAAATCTCTAAGCCTTCTGAGTTGGAGCTCGGTGTAAGAAACAAGATATAAAGTTAATAACATAACCACTTCGTTTTGAGATTTGTTTCTCCCTTTCTTCTTCGCCCTTGGTACAAGATTTTATTCAATTGAAACTCAGAAGCATATCACTTCTCCACTTTGCATCTTTAGATGTCACTTCCCCTTGGATCGTATCTCCCTAAAAATTGAAACACATGAATCATCAGTTAATAGAATTTATATACATAGGGAGAGGTGTTTTTATGGAATCATCAAGATGATGATTGTGGTTGATCTTAATGGGTCAACCCTTTGATTCTTTCTTATAGAGCATCACACTCTTTCCTTGCTTCTTCTAGATGCCTAGCCAACTTAAACTGTTCTAGCCAAATAACTATGCCTTCATTAGTCACATTCTAAGCCTTTTTCTGATTTGTATATTCTACTGGCTTGGAATTTTTCACAATTTGGGGCTTATACCCACTAGTACACATTTCCTTCATTAATGTTCCATCGAAATTCCATTTCCATTGACTCCTTCCCTGACCAAGAATATCTTTTCTTTCCATCTTCCCTTGCTTCTTCCACCATTGCAAGGATCTTGCATCTTCCTCCACTTTTCACTGTGGAACACGACAAGTGAATTTTTCAATACATTCTTTGTTCATCCTTATTTTATCAGATTTTTTAGTCACCACATTCTTTTTCACTGGTGGTGAGTTCTCCATTAAACATCCATTCTTCTTTATCGTAGTTAGAGTGGATCTCCCCTTACTCTTCCATGTATGTTAACATTATCTCATTGATAACTGTTTTGAGTATGATAGAGGACGTGACTGATACACCTTTCATTCAGCTCCATGTGATTACCCTGAGGCTATAAGCCTATTCTTTTCCTTACCACTTTGAATCCTAGTGTTGAATTTATCAGTATGCATCATTGTAGTTGAGAGTCTCCTTTCGAGTTCCTTTTCCTTTCTTGCGTTCTTCTTGGTGCTATTTCTTTCAAAATGACCTTGATTGGCACATATGAAACATCTTCTTTTTAAGGTATACCTCATTTCATCATCTCATAGTCATGATGTTGATACAGCTTTAGATCTTCTTCTGACATTGAGCTCCTAAGCTTCCTAAAACATATTCATGTTGTGTCCCATTGTTCCATAGTAATAGCATCTTATGAATGCATTCCTCTGAGAGACACTTCTCTTGTATTTCCCATTATGCTTCTTCTTATCCTCATATTTATCAAAGATTCTATTTTCACAGCCAGATATCTATTCCAGAGCCTCTGAGCAGAAGCTTGATGTGTCGCCATGAATCCAGCAGAAAAAGCACATGTCATCACTTCTTTTTGTAACTGTCCTCTTTGGCCAATATCCAGAACCTATATGTTTTCCTCCACTACTGGAACTATTCATGTATCACATTTTATCATGCACAGGAAGGGATTCATCAAATCCGATGCCAGATTTTCCCATGCTATATGGTCTTTGAGGTGAGAAAATATTTTTTTTCTCCTCTGAAATATCATACATCCTTTTAGTTTTATCATCAACTTTCGAAGGACAGTCTAATAGTAGGTACAAAACATCCTTTAACTTAGGTTTTATATTTTCCTTTTATATCGACAATTATTTCTTGGATCTTTCTATCACTTCCTTCATTTGTTAAATCATTATATCTCTTCATTCATGTTGAGCATTAAGTTCTTTTCTGAGATTCTTCTGGCTCCTCAACTCAAGTTCATGTTCCTGTGTGAGATTTTTCACCATTTCAAATTTCTCTTTCACCATAAAATTTTTGTTGAGAAACATATTCAGATACATATTCATTCTCTTGTTGTAGCCTTTGATTCTTCTGTACTTCTTTAGACAACCGTGTTGCTAGATCATCAATTCTAGCTTTCAAATTATGAGCTTCATCTAACTTTTGATTCTCTTCATAATAACTAACCTTTTTTTTCCTTTCATTTTAGCCATATTTTGTATTTATTCTCCTTGAGAATCATTATTTTTCTTTAGGTCAGTAGCCACAACATTAATCCATTGATTTAAGCATCTTTGCTTGATGAGATCAATTTCCAATACTTGGATCCTGATATATTTAGATTTAACTTATTCATCTTATTTCTCTTCTGATTTCATTGTCATGCTGACAACATCTACTGGTGGTTTCTTTCTCATATCATCTTCATCATCATTTCTTTCTGTATCACTTTGATGTTCTTGTACTTCACTCATTCCAGCATCATGTTTGAGGGAATCAATTTTCCCTATCATATTCATCTAGACCTTCTTTCAGTAACATGTTTGATTCTTTTAGTTGAATCACACTTTTTTCATAAACACTTCCACACTGAGGGATATTCCCTAAATTATGATTCTTCTTTGATGTTTTTCCCTTTGCCTTGTGTAAAACATCCACATTTCGACTTCTTGGTTTTTTTCATCATCAGTGCTTCCAATATCACTTGAAAAATCAGTTTTTTCACTCATTCCATCAGTATCATTGAATGTGTATGTATTTTCATAGTATGATTTATCCAAATCACCCTTTAAATAAATCATAATATTTTTGTTGACACTTTCAAAGTGGGAAATTCTACCAGCTTTCTGCTTCTTCTTTGATGTTTTTCCCATCGCCATGGCACACCGAGATTTGAACAGACTGATTCTTTAACCACACAGTCTGACTCTACCATGTCAGAGCAATAAAATCTGATAACATCAACCTTCCCTCTGATATAATTTGTTAGGACCAATAGGGGCCGATATACCCTGAGAAAGGGGCTGAATTAGGGTATGGATATTCTTTTTCCAAATTTATCTTGCACCACTGGATCATGACCTCTTTATTACAAAGGTCACATTGTTTAAACTTGTGTGTTCATTATGATCACTTAAATTCTTCTTTATCTGATGATGATACTTTAAATACATTGCAGGAAAGTAAGAAGGCAGACACAAAGATTTTTACTTGGTTCACCCTCACTGGGCTACATCCAAGGAGCATACGCCGACAAGTTGTCGGTCGTACGAAATTCCACTTTTCTACACTATATGGGATACAATGTTTGGGAATAGTTACTCTATCCTAGGCTCGCTGCCTTTATAAGGTTTAGGGTTAGCTCACTACATTCCCAAGGGTCACTCCCTATTTCTCTCTCGCTCTATCTCACTGCCGGTGGAGAGGATAACCTTCTTCCTCTTCCTTTGCTCACTGCGTTAGAAAGGATCCACTAACAGTTTATAGACCTGTAGGTCTCTTAATTTTCGTGAAGGAATGCATCTTTCTCTCTATCTATTTTCTCTATTGAAGCCTAAGTTTCACCTGTAGATGAATATCACATTTCACCGAAAGTATCAGGAAATCTCCCAGCTTCCACGTGGCCCAAAATATGGTAGGGTAATCAACCTTATATGGCACGCAAGTCTACCTCAGTGCGCAAATATCTGAGCGCAAGTCACAACTATCACGCAATTCCTTCTCAGATACTTGTGAGACAAAAGTTTCTTTAACTCCAAACTTTTGTGACTCTCTTCCTTTTACGCACACACCAACATTGGCGCGCAACTATCAACCGGCGCGCAAATTCCCACATGGGAATGCAACTCCTCATACTGGCGCGCAACTACACCTGTACGACCAGACACACTTTGCGTGACTTCCACACCTACGTGACGGAAGTGCTGAATTCTCTAAGTGTTGAAATCCAATAATTAATTAGGAGGGGTGGTCTAGTATTTATAGGCAATTTGACCACCCTGCACGATGGCACGCAAGTATCCCTTCGTCACACAAATCTCATCGCGCATGTCACTTCCACTGTAAGTCACTTGCATGACCCAATTCCAAACTTGTGTGAAAATCATTCATTTTCCATATTTTGATCTCCTAATCTTGAAAAATATAGGCGCACAAGTTATCGAGCTTCCAAGGAATCGGCGTGCATGTCTTTTTCACGGTGCACAAGTCACTTGCACGACACCACCAATACTTGCGCGACACTTATCCCATTACAATTTTTCAGTGATCTGATCTTCAAAAACATCTAGCGTGCAAGTTTCCTATCCTCCAATACCTCAGTACACAAGTCCCTTTTCCCAAAACACTTTTATTCATTAGTCGATTTTTAGGCCCAAAAATTTGGTAATCACTGGAAAATGGTGCAACCTTATATATGTTTTTTATGCCTCTTCCAGATCATCAATTCCTTTATCGATGTTCATGAATCAAACACGAATCGTTGACCACAGCTCTTGAACTCGACATTCCACCATGAAATCCCCTTTGTCAACAAATTTATATGTCATGGTTTGTATTATCAACAATCACAACACATATGTTCACTTTTTCAACAAGCACAATCACCTCAAAAATGATTCAATGATACCTTGAGGGATGTTTTCCTAACATGATCCATGATTATAAATTTCACATTCATAGGGATCAATGTTAACCATTCAAATGTTTTCATATTGATCCCTGATAAGAAATTTTAATTGCATGGTGGTTAAAGCCTGGCCTCCATACATTCATGAAGGTTCTTTTTTGACATAGAGATCCACAGTCTCCTATAATTTGTGATGGAGTTTTGCATCATGAAAGAAAAACTTATATAGATTCTTGGTCCCATTAGCATGAGTTTTCCAAAACATGTTGTGTCTTCATCGACCACTTATGTGGAACACTTATTCTAGCACTAATAAATCCCCAAATCAATGTAGGTGTAAATGGGGTAATAGAGTATCAAATTTTTAGTGAAAATAACTTAAAATGGTTGGTAACACCCTTTCACGAACCTCATTCATGAAGCCCTTTCACTATTCCAGATATGAAGAAACCATTTTATCATATGATTTATGTGTTCATATAAATAGTGGAGGTCCCCATTTGAGGGACCACACAACATTTTCGAAGTGAAAATAATGTGGATCCATTTTTTGATGTTCACACACATCAAGATTTCTTTGATATTTTGTTACTATCTATTTGATAAAATCACATTCATCATGATAAGATCCATATGAAAAAAAACTCTGGATTGTACATCGTGAAATATACCATCAGGAAATGATCTCCATGAGTAGTGATTTGGAAACCAGAGTTAGAAAAATTCATATGTCTTGATCAAAATTCACTCCCAAAGATCCTATACTACTACCGCTCATGTAGTTGAAATAACTATTAATATAAAAATTAGGGCTACTATTAAGAGTGCCTTAAACCAATAGTTAATCGTTTAACTATTGAATAGTGTTTAAAGGTATCATCCATTGTGGAATAGGTTTCCACTCTATAGATTAGGGTTGGGAGATAATGTTTTTATCACTACAAAGAGTAGATTTGATCCATCTTATAGGCAAAAAATCACAGAGTGGCAATACTAGTGATGTAGAACGTACATGGGCAATGTCTATATATACCACATTCCAATTATATTGCACACTCTTCAGAACCACATCATAAAAATATACAGGGAGAACATATAGGATGACGAACCCCCCTAGTATGGTATTGTTCACAATAACGCTTTTGGGTGTCCGCATAAAGGATGAAATTAAAAAAGAAATTTCTCCCAGTTGACAACATGAACAATGAATGAGACTAGTGTTACTAGGAATTATCCTCCCACATAAAATTTAATACTATGTTAATGCGAACATGACATTATGAGTAATCACATTCCCCATAGTTTAATGTTTATATCCACTAGGCTATTTTTCTACGGCTACCTAGAAGGTGTTCACGAGGGACAAAATATTTCCCTCTACATTAAGTGGAGTTTGGAATCATTCTATTGGATCTAAATTAGATCTACAAGATAACAATATATGATGAAATTAAGGATGATATACTCCTAATAGATAACGTTTCAAAAGAAAAACCGTAGCATCTAGCTCGAAGGATTTTTCTTCTTGATTTGGTTCATTGGACTATTAATTAGAATCCAAGGATAAAAGACATATTATTATGTAAATGGTTTTGGTATTTCCTAAATGAACATGAAGAGGATACACTCAAGGGGGAAGAGATAATCAAAAATCTACTAGGGAGGATGCACAAATTCCTTGGGGAATTTCACATGTGAAATGTGAATCATTTGGAGGATTCAAACGTGGTAATTGTGTGGATACAACATAATTTACAAATATCCCATTGTAATCCTAGTAGTGTTTAGTACTACATTCATCTACGTATTGATGCACCCTATTTGGGATAATGATTTGGTGTTCATTTGAGGACCTTTATTATAGAGACTATGATAGTGATGGTGAAGATCATTAATTTTTTTTGTTTGGATATTGGAGAGGACATATAAGGTGGTATTTAACATTAATAATAGGAAGAATCTTCTTAATTTATTTGTTCCTCTCCATTTCCACAATATATGAATGTCCATGAACATATTAGAATAAGAGTATCAAAACCCCATTCCTCCAACCAACACTAAATTTTAATCATTTATTCATAACATCACAAGCAGTCTCCCACCTATGATTGTCCCTATTGATGTGATATAAATGGTCGGTTTCATAGATCCCACAACGTTTCACACATACACCCTTCTAATGGGGATGATTTCTGATTATTATGTGGGGACTATGGAATAGTGACCGTAAATCATCAATAGTTGAGGAGGGGTACTGGTGGGGAGGGTTGACTGTGAAATGAACTATAATTCACAAAACCCACACCATTTTCGAAGAAAGATCCAATTCCGTGGACCACTAACACTGATTGTGTATATGTTTTGTGCCACAATATTAATTCTTTGGTCCTGATGTAGATTTGGGGCATGTTCAAGTGTGATTTTTGAAAAATACTAAACTACCATCCACATCTAACTATATCCTATTGGATAATCCATGAAAATGTTCTAATCTGGGAGAGTAGATATCATAAAAAGATGTTGAGGCACTAGAATACCAGGGCTAATGATTGGGTGGGACCGCATCCGTAGGGATGAGGGAAATTAATGGTTAGAGAATGTCAATAATGAATGTTTATTTGGATGGGTAGAGCAATAAAATTATAGGATAGAGTTTATATATACATTTTTCTCCAAATAAAGTATTTGTAATAGGTTCTTAAACCCTCTATGGATTCCCCATAGGTTCATGTTCATGTTCCATGGAAGTAGTTTCTCGGTATAGATTTCCCTAGTAGTTCGTTGTTTCTAGATACTTGGTATAGTTAGGGGATCTTTAGCTAGTTCAACACACACCATGGTATGTGGTGCGAACTCAACCAATAGGTAATAATCCCCATAATCTTGGGATATGTTAGTGGTATATTTATTATGCCTCATGAGGATGAATTTTTAATCATCATATAGTTGAAGAATCTAATCCTCACATTGGGAATGTATTTTCCCATAATTAATCGGGAGATGACATTGTTAAGAAATTTATCCTACTATGAACACTTAAAAAGTGAGTTCTCTAATCATGTACCACACTTAAGTGACCCAGGTTAGTCCTGAGGATAGATTCTTACAGGTATTATGCTATGATATAGGGTCCCAACATTGATCGGGTAAATATTTCGATGTTATGTTCTCTATATTCTCCATATTACATAATATTTTTGTCTAACACCTCATATACTTGTGTTAGGATGAGAGAGCACTAATGAATGAGAGGTTCATGAAACACGTCAGGCACATGGAGATGCAATTTCAAAAAATTAATGCCCCAGTGTGGGATCCCAATGTGAGGACATGGAAATAAGTGGCCAACAACCATTTTAGGAAGAACACATTACAGAAGTAGATTACATATAGGTAACCCACCAACCCCCCCCCCTCGAGGATGAATTCCTATGAATATAGATATCCTCTTCACCAGTATATATTAATAATGGAACCATATTCCCCTTTTCACATTGGCATATCCTTTTTCCCCTTAAATAGTAGGATAAAATGAATTTAAATGGATGTTCATGTGTTTTTGGGGATTGAAAACAATTACAACATATGATATGATGATTCTGGGGGATAATGTGCTAGTTTTGGGTGATATTTTTGCAGAAAATTTGTCATAAAATTTATGTTTTTAAGGTAATCTATGGTGGAACTATTTTATGGTACTGCTAAGACCATTTTATTGATAGAGGAGGTTGAGACTCTACCCTTGATAGGTATGGTTGAGGATCTATGTTGATGGAGACTATCATAGATGTGATACCGGGCCAGACTGATGGAGATAAATCCTCAATTATTGAATTGGAATTGGGATGCCATATGGGTATATAAAGAGGATTTGATGGATATTTATAACCCTTGGATTCAAATGGTGGCCCTTGTGGGAGATTAATCTATGATCACACCACAGATATGGTAGCCCGGGAAGATACATGGTCACATCCACCTTAGAGGTGTTGTTGGGGGAAATAGAGTATTAAATGGTAGGTAAAGGGTTTGATGAAGTTATATTCCCTAAATATTTTATTTATTCACCCATGCTTATGGAATTATTCTTGGATGATTCGCCCAGTAATTTTTTTTTGTCCTCCAACTACATGGTCTTATACATCCAAATGATTTCAAGGATTTCATCTTGGACTCTATCAAGGGTATCTAATTTTTCATCGAAAGGAATGGACTTATGTAAGAAAAAAATCACATGTAACAATATGGCTAACCAGCCCGGATGAGTGGGATATCTCCACCACAAGATAATCAACCTAGGCACCGGTGGGAATGATTTGAGCATCCTTCAGTCACTATTCTGAAACATTCTCATTGAGTGGGTGTGTGCAAAATAGAAGGTACATGACCTCCCCTGAGTGAAGAAGAAAGACCCGTGATCCATGAATGTTGAATCACTTGAATTTAAGACCACCCTCTTATAATGGAAAAATATAAGCATTTGGACATATCATCTTCTCAAGAAGAGATGAAAAATAAATCAAAATTTGAGGTGGTGGAGGCCGATTCTAATGTGGACGAGGAGAGGTCCTTGGTAGCTATTTAAAAATACACTGCAAGAGGATAAATGATAAATAAGTTCTACCCATATCTGATGAAGATAATGAATACAGTGATGTGATTTAACATACCCTAGAGTCTACTCTTAAGCGGATTGGTGAGTTTGAATTCCATATCTCTTGGGTCAGAAAATAAATGGAATTTTGAAAAATATATGCTACAATATGATGATGAAACTATAAAACGTTTTTTTAAACTATGTTATACTAGAAATTGATTATTATTTTTAAATATTTTAGCATAATCATATTCACAAGATTACCAACGATCAATCCCTAATATAATGTGATTAATGTTAGGAGTGAGAAATAAAGGACAACCATTTGATTTATTAATCCCATATGATTTTCTAAAAATCATTGAGCACTTAATGTATCCATTTAATGACTGATTATTGGAAGTGCTTAGGTAGGGTGAGGTTGTGGATGGGAAATGGTTATATCTGAATAACTAACATTCGTATACATTGTGTACTAGAAAAATTGTGGTGTAACACATGGGGTGTTAAATTATACATTGTCAAAGGGGGTTTAGTGTGTGAATATTGATTCCCAAAATCTAGAACATAAGGGGAGTGGTGTGAAAATTTAGTATAACTGATGACCATGTTCAAATATACCATCAATACAATTTTTATAGAATGAGAACAAATAAATGGGTGTTGACTACATAGCCTAATAGAAACATGGGAATCATCGCCAAATGGAATTTAATTTCCTCCTAAGAATTATACCAGGAATGAAGGTGAGACATTGTGTCCAAGATCCATTTTTTGTTATGGGGCCCATCTTGATGTGGAATAGTAATGGGATCCAGAAAAGGGTTACGCAAATCAGGGGGATGAATTGATGAAATGTATGAATAGATTTCTTAACTCAAAAATTTATGCTACACGGGTTCAGATCACAATGATCTAGGAGTATTAGTCTGAAGAAGGAAAAATTTATCTTCCATAGGATGTTCCTTTATGATATTTAGTGATAGTTGAAAAGGATGAATTATATGTTATATGACTGGAACTGAAGGAAAGAGTCTAAGGAATCATGTAATTTAGCATCATGAAATGGGGATGATAAACACACTGTTTAACATCATAAGGTGATGATGATGAAAAAAACATTTTAAAATCAAGTTTTGAGGAGGATAGTCACATAGTTTATTATCATGAGGAAATGCTGATAGAAAAAATGTTTTAAATTATATAATGAGGAAGATAGAAACATAGTTCAAAATCATACGATGAGGAAAATAGAAACTCAATTTAACATCATATGGTTTGGATGATAGACACACATGTTATTGTCATACAGTAATGAGATTGTATATGGGTGAATATTCACTAATCTAATAATCACTTATTCTCCTTGTTTGGCCATGAGGGCATCCCATGTCAATTTTCATGATTTGGGGTTAAATTATAATGCCATGTTAACTGATATGAGAACCAATGTTGATATGGATAACCCATACACATGATGGGAGTCTCAATATAGAGGCCTATATGTAATGGTGGTCATAGATTACCCTATAACTAGAAAATATTGCTGGTGATTCACATATTTTTTTATGTTCATGATGGATTTGACCGATGACTTATTTTTATGGTTATAGAGCTTGGACTATGGGGTCAGCATCACGAAAGGGGTATGTGATGTTTGGTACAATGATTATCAGATGATTGAGGGAATGAAATCATATAACACACTCCAAGTGGGGCATATATGCAGTTTAGAACCATGAATTTTTGACATGGCATCTTAGTTTAGTTACCTAGAGATTTTACAATAGAGATCCCTAATGTGTTTGATGTGTAACGAATGAGTAGTTACCCAATGTGAAATGAGTGTTGAGAAAACCAGATATCCATGTAATACGTGGGGAGGGGTCCAATTGTTTTTATTCATGATTCTAGGACTAATGGAGGTAGTAAATTTTCATGGAATATGCATAACACCAAATAAAGATAACCCGACAATAGTTGAGGTTCCTTGGAGGCCACATAATACCACATAAAATGTTTCTATGATTACATGTATGTAGTTAATGGTTGTGATGCATGGACCATTAATTTTAATTTATGATCAACTTATGAACTTGTTGAAAAAGAGATTTTGTACTCACATTTGTTGGAAAGGAGGAGAATAAATGTCAGATCAAATGTTGACCAGATTTGAAACATGAAATTAGTTGTTTACTTCTAAAGGACATTTACGTCATTTTCCCATGATTGTAGGTGATAATGTCTGTCATGAGAACATTACATTAGGGGTATCTTTTCAACCAAGGGGGTTATGATTATCAAAATAGAGGAATGTGTTATGCACTAATGAAAATGAGATGAGTTCCATAGACAATGTTTCATGGTAGGCCAAACCTTGTGATGGAATATTCGAGCATCACTATGTATTCTAAATGTATGGGAATCTAGGAAAAATTGTTTTGTGATACTACATGGTAGTAAAACAATGTATATAATTTTAAATTATCTTTATTGAGGATATTATATCATCTCCCATTTGGATCCATCCTATTTTTATATAGGGAAATGAGTTATTCATAACATAATCATTATATGATGAAACCTAGTTTCCAATGGCATAAATCACCATTCATATGTATCATATAAGGCATCATGTGTTCCTCGTATAAGGTAAGGTTGTATATTAACACCATTTTTTGAGGATAATGGGATTGGTAGTTTAAATTCATGTAACACAGACACCCGTTCTTACTAGAAACATCTCATAGAAATTTTATTGTAGTGATGGTTTCTAATTTAATGGATTGTATCTTTGACCGAGGGGGTAAGGGATTCACTAAATTGTTCATTTTATGTGAAAAATCATAATGAAACATGAATTGGGGACCATACCTGCCCCCTTTTATAATAAAATATTAAAAAATATTCCCTATGTCGACATCATAGCATTAGGGAAGTACATTCTTGATGGTTATTCATTAGTTGATCAAGTCCCAAAATGAAGTATCTGAGCATTACAATATATTCCATGGGGATTGGAATCATGACACATGTAGTTATATTGCACGGTGTGGTAGATAATACTATCAATGGAAGGAGTCTAACATCTCGAAGGAGGAAACAAAAATCATCTCTTAGGTGGATATAGTTAATACCAAATTTATAGGGTGTATGTCCACAGTTTAACATCGATCAATAAGGATTTTGTAAGGATTTATACATTAATCCATCCATTCTATTCATTATAATATTGTTATATGTGGTACTCTCATCCCACATATGGTTCAAAGAATATGAATGGGGATTATTCGTAAAAAGGATGACCATGATGGAATTTTAGGGTGATATCAACACACATAATGGAGGTATTTCTAGTGAATCAGTGGTTAAAATTGGAGGAGAAAATCCTATGCATCCCTACATATCCCATGATGATTTTTATCAATACCCACATATTTTTATTATGTTGTTTGGTAAAGGACTGACTCTAGATGGGGATATAGGCAAAGTCATGCTGAAAATGGTGATGAAGGAAATCATGAAAATTAAGGGTGAATGCACATAGATTATGGTCATAATGTTTATACTAGGGATCTTAGTATGATTTTATAGATCTTGGAAGTGTGGAAAATAATATAAAGCTACTATTCATGGATTGTAAGGAGGATGTTATAAGAACCCGGTTTTTTCTGTAAACATGTTTTCAAAATTTCGTTATGTTATTCCAGAGTAGGGCGTTCAGACGGCGTGCAATTCCAAGGCCCGGTGTTCCAAGAATAAATTATATAAAAATTTTATGTTTTTTATATTACGAACGCATGCTTAAATAAAGAAAATTTGATATATCATAGATGGTTTATTAGATTAGAAATATGAGGGCACGGTTGCATCTGGAGCGTCCCGTTTACCCTTGGCAGGGTGTAAAAGTTGCGGGCACAGGCCTGCTGTGAGAGATGTCACCCAGGGAAAAATTCGTCATTTCAAAATAACGACTTTTTGACTTTTATCACAGGCGTTCTTTTCGAATAACATTCGAATGAACCCTTGAAATGGAAATCTGAGACATTCGGTGAGTTCGAAATGGGGCATTTTTCCTAGGCACGATATAAAATGAGAGGGCTTTGTGATTTGAGAATTCACACCCGATGAGAGAGTCAGTGAATTTTTATAAGTTCTCTTATGTGTTGGGAGGGGAGAACCTATTTTCTATCTCTCTCACTATCTCTCACTCTCTCATGTTCTTTAGCATTCTTCTCTATTCTTTGATGGATCAACGAGATATCTCTATCGGAGCCTTGGAGGATCGGAGCGGGAGTGTTGTGGACGTGTTTCCAATGATGAACGAGTGATCTGATGTAAGATTTATGCTAAATTTCTACACCTTTTCCAGTTACTGGTGTTTCTTTCAATTTATTCATTTTAAATTATTGACATTGATGGGTGCATGAACACTGCCATTGATTTATGTTTGGGAACCCATTCTTGGTTGCGTTCTTCGCTAACACTCGTTATAATTTTCGGATACATCAACCGACTATCGAATCGTCGATCCAAGGTGGGGTCAACAAAGGTCTCATCACAGGGATGACAAAAACATCTTATGATATAGAATCAGGTGTCTGATCGATTTGTGGTGTTCCGCGGAATGGATCATCGGATCACAATCGGCAGGAGCGGCCAACGACTACTCGCAGTGGTCGCGGTGTGTTGCGTGGTGGAGTGATATCAGAGGTGCTGCTTTGGATGAGCCAGCAGTGGTGAGCCGAGAGGATCCGGATTTGCATGCTGCGGTGGGTGCAGATAAGTAGGGGGTGGCATTCTGTGGAGCGAGCCGCGGGGTGTCCAGGCAGAGCTGGAAGGGGAGCGGGGAGCAAGAGAGGGTGGCTTCGAGGGGGGGTGTCGGGTGTGTGGCGGCATCAACCTGGGTAGTGAGGAAGCGTGATGTGGAAGGTGGTGGAGCTGAGGGCACCAGCGTCGTTCGGTAATGGTCTGTAGAGGAGGACCACGAGGCGGTGACCTCAGGGGTGCGGAGGTAACATGGACCCGCCTTTTGTGGGTCCTACATGACGGGACGAAGACTGACCAAAAAGGCCAGTCTTCTTTTGAGAACCGGACCCGAGGGAGTGTTCTAGTGCGGCTGGAGCAGGCTGCAGCTAGTGGGTCGTGGTGGTTCGGTCCGGGCCAGCCGGGGTGAACCGGCCCGGTTGGGCCCTTTTATATTCGGGGGGCCGTAACTTCCAAACGACGTGTCTGTCTGATGAGCTATCTACGTCCATGAGTTCTTATCGGTTAGGCAGACTGTTTGAAGTGGGTTCTAGAGATTTTGGGTTCTACGCCCAAATACGAGTGCCCTGAATAGCATAAATTTAATAATATTAAATTTTTATTAGAGTTTTCAACGGACAGGCTTCGCGAGTCGGACGTCCGTTTGATGCGCCGTCAGAGGCACGGTGGCCCTGGAGCTAAGAAGGTCTTTCCAAGGTTGGTTTGCAACCTTTTCAGGTTGGTTTCGTTGCTCGGCGGCACGAAACACAATGTGAGTAATTTATTTATTTATTAATTAATTAATTGATTATTTCCATTGACCTAACTCTTGTTTGGGATGTCTAATTGACGTGCCGCCAGTTGCATCCTGACCGCAGTCCTCATACATACTTTTTGAGATGATTCTTGAAGAATTCGGGTATGAGAAAATGTGTGGGCCCCACATGGCCATGTTCACACTCTTTAAGGTGAAACACCACTTTTTCACCAGATATCCATTTAGGTTGTTTGAGTACTCGTTTCTGAGTGTTTTTCTTACGGTATTGAAATAGAATAATCTGCTGGCCTTAATTTAGCCTTGAGGTGTGCACCCCAAAGGGACCCTTTTGCATATAACATTGGGAGTTGCAGCTTCTCCATCTGGAGTCTGTTTTAGGCACCATCAATGGAGTTGTGACCTTGGCATTGAGGCAAAATTGGCTGGGGTGGTTTTAGGCATTGATGCCAGAGTTGAGGTGTGGGCCCATCGGCCGTCTCTTATGTTGTGTGCAACATACTATGACATTTTCATTAGGCGTCCATTTGGGGCATATGAATAGTCATTTCAGCGTGTTTTTTTAGGCCATCACAATGGTGTAGCCTGCCTGACTTCTTTCAGGATCGTGAGTGGGCCCCACGAGACACCGAGTGGGCCAAAAGTAGTGAAGAACAACTTTTCAATCGAGAGGTCATTTCTAGTGAATAAGTAGTGTGTCTCCCCTATTATTCTGTGAGGATTACAATGGGTTCATCTGTTCGTGTGAGAGGAACCTCGTACGTGATCTTATTAAATGTGTATATATGAAAGGGTGTTGGTTGGAGGCTCCTTTGATGCACTTTGACCCAACGTACGGTCGCTATGTTAGCAACACCCAGTTATAGCATGGGAAGTGTAGAGCTATCAGAACAGTCCCGGGTTTACCCTCCAGCGAGGCTGGGCAGTGGTTTACCTAATGACCTCTTAGGGTTTACCTTCTAGCAGAGGTTGGGTTGTGGGTTACCCGATGACCTCTTAGGGTTTACCCTCTAGCAGAGACTGGGAAGTGGGATACCCGATGACCTCTTTGGGTTTACCCTCTAGAAGAGACTTAGTAGTGGTTTACTTGATGACCTCTTATTTTATACCCTTCAGCAGAGACTAGGCATTGGGTTACCCGATGACCTCTTAGGGTCTACCCTCCAGCAGAGACTAGGCAGTGTCTTACCTGACAGCCTCTTAGGGTTTACCTTCCAGTAGAGACTCGGCAGTGGGTTACCCGATGTCCTCTTAGGGTTTACCCTCCAGCGGGGCTGGGAAGTGGGTTACTCGACGACTTCTTTCAGACTCGGTCCTTTCTACTAGGCCAGTCTGTGTCTTTTCTCCGTGACTATTGGAGCATGACCCTTGGTTGTACGTGTCAGTTATGTTACAGCTTTGACTCTGAAAAGACCTCTCGACTGTGGGACAGTGACGAGGTGTGGTTTGACATTCCATAGATATCTCATGTAAGAGGGGAAGTTTCCCCAATAAGACACATCCTGGTAATGAAACCTAAATCCGTGGGGCGAGTCAGTGCGGCCCATAGAGGATAGTGTCAAGGTGCAGTATTTTGATCCCCTAGACTTGCTTTTCAGAGTAGACGTACGGGATGCTGGGCATCGATGTTGTTTACTTCTGGGACTATTGTCTACTCACATTCATGGCCTGAGCTATGGGATGGAGATCCCCTTATGATCCTATTCGGGTTTCTTGTTGAGCATATGGATATGTATATACCTTGTTCCTGAACCCACTTATGGGGATTGGGTTACTATCCTTCCAGGAGAGGTGAATACGCACGGGGTATGCCACGTGCTTTCCGTGTCTAGCTTCTTGTGGTTAGACAATCCTACTCTTATTCTATAGGTAGTGAAGGATTGACATTAATTTCATCTTCTCACCATTCCTAGATCCTTGTGTTTGGACGAGTCTACATCCTTCCACTTGTTGGGTTTAGTTGTACACTATACTACACTCTCTGTTGTACTCCTTTACTATTCCATGTTGGATTTACTACTCACTCTGGGGTACCTCCTTTGTTGCTCTATAAATCCTTTGGGGTATCCTACTAAGTATTATTATACTCAACCCTGCTTGGGCTTTTCCCACACTTGGTGGGCCCTTGAAGACGATGGACAGGTCGAATGTGATGTCAATGAAGCATAGGATTTTGGGAGCTTGGACTATATATGGTGGTCGTAATCAGGTTCCAGGTGAGGTAACCTCCTAGCTGTTGTACTTTTTATTACATGTTGTCGGGTTGTGGCACTTTTCTGGTTGAGCGAGTGTTTTTTCCCTTTTCTTTTTGGTTTACATTTAGCATTTATATTGTATTGTTTATCGGTTGATGCACATTTGTGGTTATTTATAGTAGTTAGTACATTACTTTTCCTTTTAATATGCCCTTCTTCATTGAGTGCTCTACATGTGTGTGTACAGGTTCTCAGTAAAAGGCCTCCTCGTGTTTTATAGCATTCGGCGCTTGTCGCCAGCCCCTGGCCTATGGAGGCGGCCTTGGGGTAGTTGCGACTCCATCCCGGGTAGGGTTGGTTTATGAGAAAGTGGTATCAGAGGTGGTTCATTTCTTGGGTTGTTGTTCAGAAGTCCCTAAAAAATAATTGGTTGGGATCTAGGGCAACAATGTCAATGTGTCTCGAGAGCGCCTCTCAGACCACATATTCCAGTGATGGTGCTACGGCCGACATATCCTTTCACCAGGACCTGGATCAACCGCTTGTCAACTCTGCATGATGAGACACCCGTTGTAGGGGAAATTGGTTTGTGAATCACATAGGATTGAGTCTTTGATTGTCCATCTTGATTCACCTCCCCATTATTGTTACTGTTATATACATATATGCTCACCTGATCGCGGTGCACCTTGATAACATTCAGTATGCCTCTACGAAGATAGCCAGCTAGGATACCAGCTTTCGTTCGTAACTACGACCCTATGAGCTACATGGCCTTATTCCAGGACCCATCATTTGAGTCCCTTTCTCCAAGTGGTATTGTAGAAGCATCCCCCCTAGTGAGCAGCAGACAGCTCCAAAAGAGCACACATAGCTAGAGCGTAGGTTGAGCGCACTATGTTAGTTCTAGCGACAGAGACCACTGAGGTTCAGTGGTGAGCCAGACCCTCTAGTAGAAGAGGTTTTTCAAGAGATAGTGGTTCACCTCTTCAGGCTTGTGCAGATGCCAACAGATCATATGGTGGCTTTGGTAGCCAACCTTTTCCATGGAGTAGTGGGGCGTTGGTGGAGTCTAGTGACTTAGTTACTTGATGAGTTTTCATTTTTATGGGGTGACTTTCAGCTTATGTTTCATGAAGATTTTTACACCTCCTCTTTTTCCTCCATTTGGATCCATGAGATCATGATGTTTCAGCAGGGAGGGATGAAAGAGACTGATTACGTGACTATGTTTGCGGACCATGAACGCTTTTACCCGGACATGGACCATGACCGCAACTTCGGAGCATGGATGTTTGAGTAGGGTTTCCGCAGAAAGATTTGTGACATCATAGTACCAATGGGAAATCCCACATATTCCACGGTGCTAGAGTAGGCACTGTATAGCATCCCACCCTTTTTATCACATAAACTTTCATTACATTTTACAAAATCGAGGATCTTTAAGGTTTAGTGTCTTGGAAACCAGGAACTTTAAACATGAAAACATAAAACATTCTTCTAAAACACTTGAATGGATTATCCTCATGTTCATCCTAGGTTCATTACTGCATCACATAACCTGGGGACATACATCAAAAGAAAGGGTGAGCAAAAATCACAGTAAGGGAAACAAGAGAAACATTTTACATGTGAACTTGAGATACTTCAATAAGGTCATGAAAAGAACTTTAAGGCATGAGAATGAAATCATGAGGCATATCATAATAAAAATAACATTTTCATAACTTGAATATGTGGCTACATCATTTAACATAGACAATCATGAACATATCACCAAGGTCCATCCCCAAGGTTTCATTTGAAAATTACCAAGGTTATTCACCAAGGTATCGTGAAAATTGTAATCTCTAGTGGTTACATCATTACCCAATGCATTGGAGCGCTATCAGGGCGCACCCTTAAATTTGCCTTTATTATCATGTGAGCCACATATATCATCATCAAAAATTTCATAAATAACCCATATATCAAAAATAAATGACTTTCATTTCATAATTATAACGTTTTAAAAACTACTTTAAAGACATGATCTTTACGTCACTTTAAAACCCACAGAAAAAGAAGGTGAGTCTCATGTATGTAAATCCCAGAATTTAAAATAGAACATTTTGGTATATATGTGAATACCCCTTTAGAAGAAAGAGCTTTGAGTATTCACTTAATAATATAAAAGAACTTTAAAAAACAGAGAGACATTTTGAGATGGAAATTTTGCAGCATAACGGCTATGTTACGAGGTTTTAGAAGACATTAAAAAGAGAGGGAAAATGGGTCAAACATTCATAAATGACCCATAAAACAGTAGATGGACAGAATAAGAAGGATACATGATAATGGTAATAAAATTTCAAGGACATACCATTTGAAATGAAAAACATGGAAGGAAGACAAAAATTAGATTTCTCTTATAAAAGTTCGGCAGCCTAACGGCGTTACTTAAACTTCAACAAAAATGATTTGAAAAGATAAAATAGGGTCTCTAATCATGTGAACATAAGAGTTCAGTATGATAGATATAGAGATAATTCCCCAACATAATTAAAAGGGAACTTGAATGACTTTACATGAAAGTATAACTTTGAAAAGAATGAGAAGGGTGAAAGAATCCCCTAAAAAATTCGGCAGCCTAACGGCGCCACTTAAAACTTCAAAATACTGAATTGAAGAGATAAAATGGGGTATCTCATCATGTGAACATAAGATTCCAGTATGATAGATATAGAGATCATACCCCAACATAACAAAAAGGAACTTGAAAGAATTGACATGAAAGTAGAACTTCAAAACAAGAAGGGTGAAGAACCACTTAAAAATTCGGCAGCCTAACGGCGCCACTTAAAACATCAAAATAATGAATTGAAGAGATAAAATGGGGTATATCATCATATGATCATAAAAGATCAGTATGATAAATATAGAGATCATACCCCAACATAAAAAAAATGAACTTGAAATACTTTACATGAAATAGATCTTGAAAAATGAGAAGGGAGAAAGAATCTGTTACAAAAATTTCGACAGCCTAACGGCGCCACTTAAAACTTCATAAAACGAAATTATGAGAGTAAGAGGGGATCTCTCATTATATGAACATATAAAGGGCAGTAAGAGTAGTATAAAAGAACATCCTCTAACAAAAGAACATGTAGCATAAAAGTAATGACATAAATGAGATTACTTGAAATGAAAGAGAGAGGTCGGATCCCTTACCTTAAAACATAACTCTTAAAACTCAAAGGTTGGGACCTTGAGGGCTTGGGGGAACCATGGGAGGACTCCTTGGGAGGTAATGAGACCAGAACATCGTTGGGGGAGGGTGGGGAGTCGAATGGATGAGAGGATGGCTTGGTATTTATAGGGAAAGTGAGGGGACAAGGCATTAATGGCCAAGGGACACCTCATTAGTGGTTTTGGCAAAACCATGGGCCTGCCCATGGTATTTTCCCATGGTATTGGCCACTTGGGACACCTCATACCTTATCTTACTATTCCTAAGTCGACCATATTGATTACATACTTAATCAATCATTTAATGATGTCATTAGACACCCGTAACTTAAAAACTGTATTTTCACTATTCATCGAAAATTCAACTTTCTCAGAATAATCCCAAAATTTCACCTTAACCAAATATAAACGCTCTGATTACAAATATGAACTCCATTTTATAAAAATAATTTTCTAAATATATTTAATTTATTTTTTAAATAAAAACACTATTCACCGAAAAATCATTTTTTTAGAAAAAACCCCCAAAAATTACCATAGCATAATATCGGTGCTCTGAGTTCAAAAATGAAATCCATTTTATAAAAATAATTTTCTAAATATTTTTAATTAAATTTTTAATTAAAAAACACTATTCACCTGAAAAAACTAATACTTGAATAATAATTTATGAAACCGTTATTTAACCATTTTATTGAATCACATTACTTAATCAAGGTGCCTAGATTATATGAATACTTTCTTTAAGTGAGATTACTAATCCATTTGGACACATTACTAATCCTAATCATATAATCACTATTCATAATTTACTATTCATCAAAAATTAAGTTGATCTTATTAGACTCTAAATTTCGTACTGAACATAATTGTAGAAGACCATTTTTCGAAAATCATTACAAAACTTTTAATTATTTAAGGTTTACACAACCATTTTTAAAATATCCTTCTTCTAAAATTCATCAAAAATATGCATACTATATTTATCCTGTCATTTGAAAATTCATAAACTTCATCATAAGAAGAAAACCCAATTTTTATTTAAAACAAAGGATTACACAAGGCAGTTACGGTCTCCTTACATATCCCCTTATCACACCAGCATAGGACCTAAGTGTAAGGTGTGCTAAGGTGAGAGAATCTGAGGGAGGCTCGGCTAACATCGCACGAGTAGTAATTTCTATTAGTTTGAACTTCTCGCAAAGGCGATTTCGTTCTAGCTTCACATGATGAAGTTCGGCTTGGGTTTGGTCCAGAGCAAAGCCCAGTGGTGCTACCTCCTTCCCAAGTTCTGTTAGATGGGCTTCGATCGGTCCAAGACTACTGGGTGAGGCCATTGAATCTTCTTTCTATAATAATTAACCAAAATTACTTGTATTTAGAGGCAATAATCAAAACATTTAGTTTCCAGTGGTCATATTGACCAATGGTCATATAACAGTCAAAGCTCAATGGTCTCATTTTAATTATACTCATGTTATCAAATGAAACATTTTTGTTGAGTATAAAAAATAAAAAAAAATAACACACAAAATTAGGAAACAATATTTATTCAAAATTTCGGGTCGTTACACACTGGTGACAGAGAGTTTCCTTTCATGGTTTATAGTTGGCGGTGGCAATGGGCACGACGGAGCCTAGACATCTACCGCATCTATTAGGCATCAGCAGACAGAACCTCTATGCTGATGGAATTTCCACCGTCGGTTTTGGAGACGTGGTCGTGCTCCACTTTTGCAAAAAAAAACATAGGGCCTTAGCTGAGGAGACCAATCTGTGAGTGGACTCCGGGTCATGGTCATATGCCACAGTGGTTCCGGAGGTCACTTGGGCAGGTGCTGTGCTTGCGACGGGAAAAGACATTTGGCACATGACTACCTGACTAGGAATACGAAGAATATCGGGAAGGCAGTAGGTAATCCACCAAGATATAGGCAGCGTCGTGATCAGAGTAGTGGCCATAGATGTAGTTCTAGCAGAGGAGCGGGAGGAGATGGCATTGGGGGATAACAATACAGGGTCTTCCCATCACCACTAGGCGGTCCACATCAGGCTTCAGGACATACATTTTGGACGACAGACAACCATGAGATTTGGATGTCTACGATCTTGTAGAGCATGGGATGATATGAGGTACACCATATGACTCTTATACTTTTGTAGTATAATTGTTAGACTCTGTGTTTTAATTAATGTTTCTCCTTGCTCCTTGCTTGAGTTTCTAATAGGGTGACGCAGGTTGTCAGGTGTAACCCTGTGTGGGTAAGGTAGAAGGTGTGTGACCTTTTTCATTAGTTGATGGTCTGGACTCCTTCACTCTCCAAGGGTTTAAGAGAGGTTGGGTCGTGGGACATCGACTATTAAAAATTTCGTGACCAGATATCCTTGGGTGTTTCACCATATGAATATTATGATGGAGGGAATCACCAGGCATTGTCCCAGGAGCAAACGGTGATTCCAGTCGCAGCGTGCGACATAGAGGCGCGACAGGTGAGGTGAGAAACCCCCGAGATCCTTCGTGCCATTTGAGACCGTGTGAAGGGATGGCGAGGTCCCCACCACCTTTCTCTAAACTCAAAGTCTATAGTGGGTTCATGACGCCTCCCAGATGACATACCTAATGAGATGTGTGAATTTTTCAATACATGTCATCGACGGGGGTATAACTCGTGTGAACGGATCAAATCCATTGAGTGCGGTGACGCAGAACTATGCAAGAGTTTTCCTGGGTATGGGAGAGCTAGTTGTGGGTTTAGTACCCAGTGTTGTTCCCTGGTTTTTCTTTTTGGGGATGAAAATCTTGAAGGAGGGAATGATGTTAGAACCCGGTTTTTTCTATAGAATACTTTGGAAATTTTCATTATGTTATTTCAGATTAGGGCATTCCGACAGAGTGGATTTCCAAGGCTCGGTGTTCCCGGAATAAATTATATAAAAATGTTAAATGTTTTTATATTACGTATGCATGGTTAACTCATGAAAATGTGATATCTCTTTGATAGTTGGTCAGATCATAAATCTAAGGGAATAGTTGGGTATGGAGCGTGTCGTTTACCCTAAGCGGGGTGTAAAAGTTGCGGGTGTGGGCCTTCATTGAGAGATGTCACCCAGGGGAAAAGTTGACATTTCAAAAAAATGACATAGTGATTTTTATCACAGAAATTATTTTCGAATAAATTTCAAACAAAACATCGGAATAGAAGTCTCAGACGTCCATTGATATTGAAATGGGGTTTTTTCCTCAGCGCGATATAAAATGAGAGGGTGTGGTGATTTTAGAATCCACTGCAGTTGAGAGAGTCAGTGAATTTTTATAAATTCACTCAAGTGTTGGGAGGGGACAACCTATTTTCTCTCTCTCTCTCACTCTCCTGTTCATTAGTGTTCATCGTCATTCCTCAACAGATCAAGGAGTGATCTCCGCCGGAGCCTTGGCGGATCGGAGTGGGAGCGTTGTGGATGCATCGCCAATGATGAACGAGAGATCCGAGGTAGGATTTCTGCTAAATTTCCACACCATCATCAATTTCTGGTGTTTTTTCAATTTCTTCATTTAAATTTATCAACCTCGATGGCTGCATGAACATGGCCATCGATTTATGTTTGGGACCCAGTTTATGGTTCCTTTCTTCATGGACACCTACTATAATTTTTGGATGCATCAACCAATTGTCGAATCATCATTCCAAGGTGGGCCCTATGAAGGTCTCGTATCATGGATCACAAAAACATCATCAGATCTAGAATCGGGTGTCTGATCGAGTCGTGGTGTTCCACCGAAGAGATCACTAAATCACAACCGGTAGGAGCTGCCTGCAGCTGCGCGTGGTGGCCGCGGTGTGTCTCGCAGTGGAGCGTCGTCAGAGATGCGTGTTAGGATGAGCTAGGGATGGCGAGTCGAGAGGATCTAGAGTTTCGGGCTATGGTCGGTGCGGCCATGTAGGGTGGTGGCGTTCGGCGGAGCAAGCCGCAGGGTGTCCAAGCAGAGCTGGCAGAGGATCGGGGAGCCAGTGAGGGTGGATTCGAGGGGGGTGCGTCGAGTGTGAGGTGGTGTCGACAAGGGGAGAACGACGACGTGCTGCGGAAGGCAGTGGATCCAAGGCCACCGGCGCCGTATGGCCATGGTCAGTAGAGGAGCACCCTGAGGCATCGACCTCGGGGGTGCGGAGGAAACAAGGACCCGCCTTTTGCGGGTCCTGCATGACGCAACAAAGACCGTCCAAAATGGTCAGTATGCATTCAAGAACAAGAACTGAGGGAGGGTTTTGGTGAATTCAGAGCAGTCTAAGGCCGGTGGGGTGTGGCGGTTCGGTCCGGGCTTGCTGGGTTGAACCGGCCTAGTTGGGCCCCCTCATATTCAGGGGGCCGTAACATCCAAATGGCACATCTGTTTGACGCGCCGTCTGTGGTCGTGAGTTCGTATCGGCGAGGCGGACTGTTCGAAGTAGGTTCTAGGGATTTTGGGTTCTACACCCGAATACGGGTGCCCCAAAACGTGTTAATTTAATAATATTAAATTATTATTATAGATTTCAATGGTTGGATTTCACGAGCCGGCCATCCATTTGATGTGCCGTCAGAGGCACGGTGGCCCCGGAGATGAGTCATTCCTTCCAAGGTTGGATCGCAACCTTTGCAGGTTGGTTTCGTTACTCAGTGGAATTAAAAACAATGTGGGTAATTAATTAATTAATTAATTAATTAATTATTGTATCAGACCTTACTCTTGCTTTGGATGTCCGATTGAAACGTTGTTAGTGGCAGTGTGACCCCAATCCTTGTATGGACTTTTTGATATGCTTTCCGGAGCATTTGGGTTGGAGACAAGGTGTGGGCCCCAAAGTGCATATTTCACACAATTTACGGTGAAACTCCACTTTTCACCTGACATCCAATTAGGGTGTTTGAGTACTAATTTCTGAGTTTTCTATCGAGGGGATTGCAACAGCGCAATCCACCCGCATAAATTCAAGCTCGAGGTGTTAGCCCCACCGGGCCCCGTTTGCTTATAAGATGGGAAGCAACAGATTCTGCATCTGGAGTCTGTTTTAGGTGATTTAAATAGTGTTTTGACCCAACAATCGAGGCGAAATTGACCGGGGTGGTTTTAGGCGTTTGAAGCTGGAGTTGAGGCATGGCCCCCTAGGGTCGTCTTTTAAACTGTGTGCATCATAATGTGACATTTTCATCAGGCATCCATTTGGGGAATATGAATAGTCATTTCAGCATGTTTTTCTGAGGCCATCGCAATGGATTTGCCTGCCCAACATCATTCGGGACTTAGAGTGGGCCCCATGAGACACCGTGCAGGCATAATGTAGTGGCGAACAAAATTTCCGTCAGGAGGCTATTTCCAGCGAGTAATTAGTCTATCTCGCGTGTTTTTTCATGAGGATTACAATGGTATAATTTGTTCACATGAGAAAAAACTCTTACATGATCTTGTTAAAAGTAGAAATATGAAAGGGAATTGGTCGGAGGCTCCTTTGATGCACTCTGACCTAACGCACGGTCGCAATGTTAGCAACACCTACTGATAGCACGGGAAATGCAGAGCTATCGGACCAGTCCTGGGATTACGCACCAACTGGGCTGGGCAGTGGGTTACCAAATTAAATTTAGGTTTTACCCTACAATGCAGCTGGGAAGTAGGTTACCCATCGACTTATCAGGGTTTACCCTCCTGTGGGGCAAGGCAGTGGGTTACCTAATGACCTCTTAGGGTTTACCCTTCAGCAGAGACTGGGTAGTGGGTTACCCGATGACCTCTTAGGGTTTACCCTCCAGTAGAGACTGGGTAGTGGGTTACCCAATGACATCTTAGGGTACACCCTTCAGCAGAGACTGGGTATTGGGTTACCGAAATACCCCTTACGGTTTACCCTCTAGTAGAGACTGGGCAGTGGGTTACCCGATGACCTCTTTGGGTTTACCCTCCAGTAAAGATTAGGCAGTGGGTTACCTAATGACCTTATAGGGTTTACCATCCACGAGAGACTCGAATGTGGGTTACCCAACAACCTCTAATGGTTTACCCTCCAGTAGTGTTGGGCAGTGAGTTACCCGATGAATTCATTCAGACTTGGTCCTTTCTACTAGGACAGTCTGTGGCTTTTCTCTATGACTACCGGAGCGGGACCCTTGGTTGTACAGTTCAATGATGTGACAACATTGACATTGAGCAGACCTCTCGACTGTGGGATAGTGACGAGGTGTGGTTTAAATTTCTCGGAACTCTAAAGTACGAGGGGCGCACTCCCCAACACGACGCGTCTATATGACGTGTTCTAAAACTATTCGGGCAAGTCAGTGCTGCCCAAAGATGATAGTGTCGAGGTGCGGTGATTTGATCCCCTTAACTTGCAGTTTGATGTGGACAAACGTGATGTTGTGAATTGATGATGTTTACTTCTGGGACTATTAGTTACTCACTTTCATGGGCTGAGCTACGAGATGGAGATCCCCTTACGATCTTGTTCGAGTTTCTTGTTGAGCATATGGATATGTATATACCTTGTTCAAGTACCCACTTCTTGGGTTTTGGTTACTCTCATTATAGTAGAGAAGAAGACAAACGGGGTATGCCACGTGCTTTACATGTCTATCTTTTCATGGTTGGACGAGTCTACTCTCCTGATATAGGTATCGAAAGCTCGACATAATGTTCATCTTCTCACAGTTCCCAGGTTCATTAGTTAGGATGAGTCTAATTTATTCATCTTGTTGTGTTGAGTTGTACTCTTTACTGCACACTCGGTTGTACTCCATTACTATTCCCTGTTTGATCTACTGCTCACTCCTCGGTACCTCATTTTTTGTTCCTCGAGCCATCAGGGTATCCTATTGAGTATTTTTATACTCACCCATACTTGGGATTTACCCACACTTGGTGTTACCTTGAATATGACGGACATGTCGATCATTACATCAGAGTAGCATAGGAGTTTGGGAGCTTGGACCACGTACCGTGGTCATAGTCGGGGTCCAAGTGAGGGACCATCCTAGCTGTTGTACTTTGGTTTACCTGTTACAAGGTTGGGGCACTTTTCTAGTTTGGTGTCTTTTTTTCACTTTTTCTTTTCAATTTACCATCATCATTTACTTTGTACCTTTTAGAGGTTGATGCAATTTTGTGGTTTTTTATAGCAGTCATTACCTTACTTTTCCTTTTACTCTACACTTCTGCATTGAGTGGGATGTGTGTGAGTGTATAGGTACTCAGGAAATGTCCTACCCAAGTTGTTTAGCCTTTGGCACTTGTTTCCATCCCCTAGCCTATTGAGGCGGGCTTGGGGTAGTTTCGGCTCCAGCCTGGGTAGTGTCGGGTCGTGACAGATGTATTCGAGGATGTTTATTCAACGAAGGAGTTACGACATGTCACGAATAGATTCAAGGGATACCATAGCCACATGAAGTGATTTGCAATATTTCTACACAATTTTTATGTATAAAATGTATCGATTATAGTTATCATTTAAAATTAATGTTTTCTAGAATATTTTGATTTTTTTAAAATTCATGATTGATTGAATGTGAATGTTTTGGTTTATAGGGTACTCGTGTGGCAAGATGGTCATATGTCTCAACATACATAGAGCTAATAATTCCTTCCACTACACCAATAAAATGAATAATATAGAATATAGTTTAGGATATAAATACTTGGACCATAATAATTTTGGAAAACAATTTAATGTAATTTCTTCTATACTAAAGAGATAGTGGTCCCTAGGGTATCTATGTGACACATAAGTGGATAAACATGATGTTAATGGAGACATATGAGGATTTTGTATCACATTAAAATCCTGATATGAACTACAAAATATTTATGGTCATGATTCTGGGACCATAGATGGGGATATTGGGCCAAATGAGGAATAATTTTATGATTAATCCAATAGAATGAAATATTGTTGTTTCTACATTTCCCATGGGTATGGTAATCAAGCAAGACTTTGTTCTCAAAAAAGTCATCATATATGGCCAACACCATAGGGGTATATCCTCCACGGTGAGGTAATTAAGGCATATAAAATTTTTCCTTGGAAATCCAATGTTTGGGATATAGGGTATGGTTTTTGATCACATTATTCATATCGTATGAGTCATCCATGATGTATATTAGGTATGAATTCTTAGATATTATTGAACATAAAGTATGAGGAATACATGTTTCATATGGGGTAAATATCATCTCTAATTAAGAGGAATTATGAATTTAGATGTTGTGAGGCCATATTTTAACATCATGCATCAAGGATGTCATGATTTTTTGTTTTATATCATACGAACTAGATTATATAGGATGTAAATTGATTAAAATAACATTCCTTACACCTAATAAAAATATTTTAAGGTCGTGTTTAATTGACCATAGGGTGGGTTCTTTGATTATGGTATCAAATCTCAATCCATGGATTCATAATTATGTTCATAGAGTTTTTACCACTCATGATGATGTTTGGGTTATATTGCATGTAAAATTGTTGAGAATGTAAAATGGATATGTGTAGTGCATCAGAGTGACAAACCGAATGTGAATAGAACCATAAAGGATTTATGCTACTCACATTCTTGAGTAGAATATCCCATAGTTTAATGTTGTGATGTTTGAATATGGAATCCTCATTAAAAATGCATATTGGGAAACATAACACTTGTGTGAGGTGTGATATTCTCTATATCTATAGTGATTAAGGATCATGAACTATTGTAATAATCCTTATTAATGAATTATGGCCCATCCCAATGGGCTAAAACATTGGGGTCATGTATTCATGTATCACTGTCATTCAAAGTTCCACTTCTATATCATCCTAGTCAATGGTATAAGGTAAAACTTCTTGTTTGAAAATATTGTTATCTAGTTTTGGTCCCTTTCTAGATTAATTATGTCATGGATCCCATTCTCTTTGAAGTATTCCAACTTTCCTAGATAGACCATTACATTTTGTATTTTGTATTCATGTTATATGAATCATTTTGTGGTGATGGAAATTAAAATTTAATGGGATGGATGGCCTCTATATACACACTGTTTAATATGATAACACCTAATTTAAATTATGAGTTGTTGTATTATAGGAAAATAGGGAGCTGGGGAGCTTATACATCCAATTATTCTCAATCATTCCCAACATATTCAAAAAAATGTTACAGGGGTATTGTAAAATGACTCCATCTATCCATTTTATAGGACATGGTTGTGGGAGGTATGGTTGGACTAAATGGTGTACTTTTATTCAACTCCTTAAACCCAACAATCTATATGTTTAAAATTATATCCTCAATGAGTCCAGTCCTCCAATTAGTTGTCTCTTCTACACTGGGGGAAACTAATGGTCATGATTTAGGAGAACCAAACTCAAGTTGTATTATATGTTCCCAATCATCATCATCAAAAGTTATGGGAGTGATGAAACATTGTTGCACCACATGAATGATCATGTCATACTTGTTGGGTTCATTAAATGATTCAAATAAACTGACCAAGGAATAAGAGTGCCCATTATGCAACCAAGGTATATGACTAACTTCCAATAGGGAAGTAATGTCTCCTACTAGTATACAATTTCACTTCAGCAACAACATACACTCTATGTATATGATGCTCTAGTCTACATTAAAATTTTAGATTTATAATTACAAGTAAACCTTCACATAAAATCAGGGGACATTAATCTGGAAGAGAAATTTGAGGCTAATAATAAGAGCCCAATGATATACCTCATTGTGGGTGTACCATTATGATATTATGAATGGGTATGTAAGAATGAGTAATGCATCCAAGATAAGGATGACTCCAAGTCATACACTACTGATCATGGGGTTATCGAGCCTTCTACCAATTAGATATTGGATGTTACAATCAAAAAGAATATTCTAATATAACATAACCGGATAAATCATTGTGGGATGGATGGGAAGATAGAAAATATACTAATTTTTTATCCTTCATCATCATTTGAACAATAAACCTGATATAATAATACTAAAGGATCACAACCATGCATGCTAATAATCTATTAATAATTGTGCAATTGAGAATATAATTTATAGTTTCTTATGGGGATTCTAATTTAATCTCACTATATATAAGATATTGTTGTAACATTTTCAATTAAAAAACTAGTGTGAGGCATCAATTCTTGATAAGGAAGAATAAGATCTCTTTTTAAGGAGAATTTTAATTTGATATTTTAATATTTTTTGAACCATCATCATTCTCCTTGTAATGGATAATACCAAGGTTCAATTTTTGGGAAGCCACATTATTTACTAGAGTCTTCCCAAAGATGGGTGGAATCCATAATAGTGGTCGTACAAGATACTATTTCAATTCTTCAAATTTAGTTTGACACTACTCATCCCACATGTAAATCGTTCCCATATTCATGATCCCACCTAAGGAATAACACTTCAATGCTAGTTTTCCAAAATATCAGCATATAAATGCATTGTGGCCTTGGCGTTCACGTAGTTCCTAGATGTTACTAGGGGGAAGAATATGGATGATGGAATTGATATTAATTTTTTCCATCACAAAGAATTTGTATCATAAGAATAAGATGATTAATTTCAAATAGGTAACCCAAAATTCACACTTCCTGGATTTCATCATATTATGTTATGAGTGGGAGAAGCTAGAAAAATTGTCATGGTGTCTTACATAGTCCTAATATTGGTTTAATTTTACCACCATTTCATCCATGTTGAACACTACCAACATCTAGATAATCGGTTTGAAGAATCGGTACATTTTTCTCAAATAAGTGGATCCTTCATTAGTTAGGACATATGGAAACACTTTATAAAAAAGGACCATTGAACAACTAGAAATGAGGATGAATCTTCATCCTCAATGGATTAATAGACCTGGAAATATCTGAATTATCAATCCATGAATGAGAGGGAATAGAACTTGATTGTAGGATCTATAAAATACTCAGTTACTTGATTGTGGAACCATTATTAATGTATTGGAGATTGAGGTCTTGAAGTCGATACAGACTCAAATCTCCCCATTGTTCTTACTGACTAGGAAGATGTTACCTATCCATATAGGGTCCTAGAATTTTCTGAAGATGTTGGTTTTGATTGTCATTTCAACCTCTTCCAATGATATAGCCCCATGAGCGGTGTTCATATTTTGATAGGTTTCTTAAACCCAAGACGACACAATGGGAGACACAGATGGATGGTGGAGACAATATGGTCTATTAATGACATCATATTATAGATACCTGATTATACTATATGTGGTACTTTTGGAAAACACATAAAATATATGCTCCTATGGGTAAATGCCTACATAGATTAGCATTGTCCTTATATTTTCCTTAATATCATGTTTCTCTGGAATAAAATCATTAGTGGCGGTGGAGGCACCCACAGAAAATTCAGGTTGGGAATTTTCAAAATAATATTCATCATCTGATGCGGGATAATCGTGGGAAGTGGGTTTTCATCCAGGTCAACTAACATAAGGGGATCCGTGTTTCCTACTGGGCCAAACATGAAATCCTCATTGAGTATCCCCTAATCTATTAAAACCATGGAAAGATGAATTGTTGGGAAAATTATATATAGACATCGACCACATGACTCATTCATAATATCAATTAAATGAAGTTTAGTTACATTACATAAATTCCACCTTGATCTCTATAAAATATAACAATATCATAAAGTGGTGTTCATAGGTTGAGCCTCCTAGTACCACACAATATTGGGTGACTCTGGTATCACCATGGACTGTGCTGTGTGAGAGTATATGGAGTTCTTTTTTAATTCAAGTTTCTATAACCATTATCATAAGAGTATAAAATTATTCCTCATAGTATTATATTTGTAGACTCTATATGATGAATCAAAAAAGTAAAGGAATCATCCTAGCCTACCGATGGACTAGCTACATTGGTCTTCAGACAAATAGTTTACTCAAAACCATTGGTATGAAACTGTTCACCAACATTCTCAATGTATCCCACATAAACATAGAGTTTTTATAGATATTAAATGGAGATGTGTCACACTAGATTAACCTTACTGGATTATTGAGCGAGTAATGGAGTCGCTGATGATACGTGGAGGGGACGACAACATGATAATGAGGCCAAGGGCTACCCAATAGATTATTTTACTTAGTATCATTCTATAAAACTAGTACGTCAGTTCCTAATATCAATCCAAAAAATTGTGTCTTCCCCGAGAAAATATCACATGGTTTTTTATTTAGTCCCTTCACAACATTGACTTCGATGTTCTAAAGGATTTAGTTTTTCTTCTATCATCCCATGCTTATGGACCGTCCGAGATGGAATGGGGTTGATACCAAAACCGATGTCCACCTGGAATCTATAGATTCACAAACCAATTAACTATAATGTAAAGTATAGTTTGGGAATTCAACCGATATATGAGGTGAACCAATTCTTATCTGGATAATAAGATAATAGCTTGACATTCTGCTAATCAACCTCCCCAGCATAGTAGGTGTCTGAGAAAACAACCATATATATTAACTACAATTGTTGGTTGAATTATTTATCAAGGGATAGGTACATTTCCATGAGTATGTGGATGGTTTTATGATTTATAGATTTGGTTATATGCATATGATGTGCTTTGACAAATCATACATCCATTCCAAATGCATGTATTTTCAATAGGGGTTCTCCCTTTGCCTAGGGGATAAAAGATGCTACTAGTTGAAACATAATGGTATGTCTATTGCTATAAATATCATGTAACTTAATAGATGAATTGATCTATATAACATTCATTAGACAGTCGACAGTTTGATGTCTTCCACTAGATATACGTCATTGGTCATGGTGTGGTCACAACTGAGCTTCTCGATCAACTTACCCTATAGACTGTGGAGGACCACATGAAAAATAATACTACGAGTAATGTGACTGATGAAATCTATGAAGGCATTCAACCTAGTATCAGTGGAATGAATGCCCCAATTTTATCCATCATCCATGAATTATTAATTCCTACATGTCTTTGGAATTTCATGACATGGTATAGGTGGGTGTAATATCGAAGGATCATCATTGAATTCCTCATTTTGGTCATCATGATGTGAATTATAAGCTGGATGATATTCAACAGACTGTGTTACTTATCATCATCAGTGAATTCATCGTGCATTTGGAAAAAAATAATGCAGTTTAAATCTCTATATTCATAAAATAAATGACGGTATGATATGGATTCAACATCGGTTGGATTAATAGAATTTTTTTGTTCCATCAATGCCTTTCCATATGGGATTTGCAAGGCTATTATGTGGACAGGGAGGTGGTATCTAGAGATTGAACAGAATCTAGCTGAGATTTTGGAATGACTACACCCGAATGGATGACACCGTGGGAATTAGAAACTATCCTATGAGCCATGGAGTCATCATATTTCTATTTTCAAAGGCTGGAAGCCTATTTTAATTCACATAATCCTTCATTGTAACGAACCGGGTCGATGGAGAAATTTTTTCATACTCTAGAATATAACCCAAATTGAAAAAAACCAATATCAACTTGTTCCTAGAGATAATACATAAACACATATCATTCTGTGATGGTATGTATGCTGATATTATGGAACATGGAAAAGATGGGGTTGTTAACACACCAATCATTCTAAGGTTTCTTGCATTCTATCAGCTTTAGTATTCTATACTATAGGAAAATTATTAAATATCAAGGGAATAGTATTTCCACCCGGTAGTATATCTATTTTTTCAATTCATGTAATTGATCTCTTAGAGCTTATCCTTGACATTCTTATAATGATAAAATATCTCATCCACTTGGCTTCATCTGGAAAGGTGGTTTCTGATGATTCTAAATAGGGTGAGGCATCACATGATAAGGATTCACTTGGAAAGGATCCTCTAGTAATGTGTCCAAATATTCCAATGGATTAGGGGCCCCTAAGGGTATGCTATAAATTTCCTATTATTTGGAAGGTATTCTCACGAGGGATTGAAAAACCAATGTGTACTACTGCATACAATTATATAGGGATTCTTTTAGATGATTGCATTTATCTAAAAAATACACGAATCTTCTTTGATGGTTTTATGTGATGAGGTAAGGTTCCATATCAATAGTTATATACCACAAGAACATCTTTATCAATTATTCTTGACATAATGGCATGTCTAGTCAGTATGCGAGTCCTTTACACTAAGAAAGAAAATCTGCGACTAACACGTCAGGCCTCTACAAACACTTAAAGAGTGTAGAAATAATTGTATTTCTCATGGTAGAGCTGAACTAGAAATTTTACTCTTTGAAATGGTTATCCAAAATATTTATGAACCATATTTTCCTCTAAATGTAACAAATGAAAATGGGTACTTCTATAATATAAATGAAGTATCAATTCTTGGTAGCTCCATGTCACTCGAGAGTTCACATAATGGGTCCAAACCATGAGATTTTGATTATGATGTGTTATAGTGGGTCACCCATATATTTAATCCATTAACATATAGTGTTTCTGAACTATGGGGGTGCATGTTTATTTCTCACCCACACCAGGTATGACATTATATAATCTTGTATTGCCAAGGTATATATCTCCATGGTGTTGAGATGAGTGGTGGGAGTGGCTATCAAGTAATTTGGGAATGTTTCCCTATCTTTCATAATGTCTCTAAGAACCAATTAATTGATTAGTGAATGAACATAAAATTTTTTATATTTATTATGGAGAGATATAACATGGATCCCGAGGAGGATAATTATCTTCTCATGAAGGTTAGGAAACTCATACCTCAGATATTTACCTTATACTATTTCATACGATCTGACTAGATGATTAGGACATTCAATTAGGGATGGGATAATCAATATTAGAACGAAATGTGGACCTCATGGATAAGAGATGATGTATCACATTTAAATTCATTATTTTAGATGTCGATCAACAATGAGAGAAAAAATAATCATTTTATTCTTATAATGTAGTTAATGGAAGAATATTACCATGGGATATAACATTGTTTTCAAAGCTAACTCAAATAGATTAGAGGGAAAAATAGGTTTCGTTAACTTGTCAAGGTTTTGTAGAGATGGAAGAAATTCCTCACTAATGAGGTCTCCCTGATTGAGCACATACATCTATTGTTGATTTTGGACACCTTTGAAATGGTTTTCCATGTATTATACATTACAATGGGGAACATCATCCCTGTCATGACCATTATTGATTACCTATCCCTATTATTCTCTATAATATTTTGTATTATCAAATTTACCATAATAATACCTAGAGGGGAGCCCCCATCACTAGAAGATAGGGTATGATATCATAAGATATGGATAATGTGGAGATGATATGAACCAACCTAGGTCAACCCTAAACTTTTCACCCGAGCCGATCTGTGGTATGTGCCGATGGGTGTTCCCAATCCCCTCCGGCTGGAAACTCGTTTTTGGAATCAAAATAAAAAAATGGATCATTTTCACTTTATAATATTTAAATTAACTAATCATTGGAATGAGACCAAACATCCTAAAAATGTAAACAATAAGAAATTGAATATCTTTTAAATATGCTTGAATTGTACACCAAATATACATTATATCCAACTAAACAAGATGACTACCTTATCTCCACCAGACCCTATTGGTCACTCTACAATAGAATGATATGCCATCCACATTGGTGATCGAACTGATGTTGAATCCTATGTTAAGTCTAAAAAAATAGAAACTACATGAGTGAGTATTAAAAGACAATAGCTAAGTCCATATAAAACAATTACCAATTACTATCCATTAAATTAAAATTAAGATCAACATCATTTTTGAAAAAATGTATATAGAAGAATTATTTTCTATGAATTTTACTGAAAAACCAACTCTCCTACATTTCACTGCTTCTTTTGAAAATCATGATCATTTCCAATGG
Organism: Viscum album; assembly: GCA_963277665.1. Lineage (NCBI taxonomy): Eukaryota > Viridiplantae > Streptophyta > Magnoliopsida > Santalales > Viscaceae > Viscum > Viscum album. The sequence continues at coordinate 556,617,644 of OY728146.1, forward strand.
TGTGACATTAGCATTTTAAGGGTGGAATTAATTATTTCATTTTAATATTTCATAATATAACATAATAGACGTTTAAATTAATTTTTTTTGAAACCCTTTAGAGCCAAAACATAAATTTACATGAATGGAAACACACATGTGGGCACCATAATAATCATAATAATGGAAATGTTAATAAAACTAAATGATTAACCAATTATCCCAATCATTATTGATAACATCTAAGGGCCAATAAACATGAGTAAACATAAGACTTCATGAATAATCATGAACATAATAACACACAAGACCCATCTGAAAAATCATGCCTCACTTGATGAAATAAAATTGACCTCGCACTCATGTCCCCCCAAACTCAAGACTGTTTGAGGGGAAATACAATAGCAATAATCCTTATAAATCCCCATGATATGGTCCACCAGCAGTGCATAATCTATCTTGTGAATCAACTGTTCTCAGAAAATTATCACACTAATAAAGGTTCCCATGTATCATGTATAAAGGGGTAATCCATCTGATTCCAACAGATCATCCAATCAAAAATATATATAGAATATTAATTCCACAATAAGTAGCACCCTCATCCAACACAATGATGGCTCTCATGCCAAAGAAAAAATATAACTCAAGGAATATGTACTGAGGATCTCAAATTATAATAAGGGGTAACAACGATTCCATAGTAAATAAATACATTCCCTTCATCATAAAAAATCAGTAGAATCATCAAATATAGTTATTTAAAATAATAATTTTTACAATTTCCATTAAATTCTCAAATAGGACATTGCTAATTATTCACAAAACAAGAACTATAAATGAACCATTAGTACCTTTCAAGAAGGGTGTAAACAGATCATTTATCGCTAAAGTGTCATTTACAAAACACCTCATAAGCATTCACATCACACATTCATGCCATGGAAATTTTTATAAAAAATATAATTGGGATATAATCCATCATCAAATTTTTACACTCTCTAAAAAACAAATACACAATTTTCAATGAAAAATTACATTTCAAAACACAATAAAGGATCCAAAATCATCATTAATAATATAAAAAATATATTATAATGGATTTTCCATGATTTAGATATCAAAAAACTCAAGAACAATATAATTAGGCATGTAAAGAAACATTTGATGTGAAATATTTAACAACAAAACCTATATAACATTAGACAAAAAATAAACCTCCATGTTGAATAGAAAATAAATTTTTAATGATAAAATATCACTAATTAATATTCAAATATGGTTAAATATGAATGAAACTAATTAATATTATTTTGAGAAGAAAACTTTCATGTGAAACTGACTATGAATCCATAGATCGTCAACAAAATATGACAAAAATCACACCATGATGGTTCCAAAAGTGAATATCTATGAAGACAAACCCTAAGAACCCAAAACCCAAACATAAGTAATGGGATATCAGAACAATTGGTCATAATTTCCATATGAGATGATGAACTCTATGAAAATTAAATGAAATAGGAATTGGGAGAATGTAAGAGAGGTTTTACCTCGAGAACATTAAACCCAACAAGAAGAATCCTATAATCTAAACCAAGGGAGGTGGAATGGAGTTTTGTAGAGAAAAGGGGAGATACCCTTAGGGTCACACGAACTAGGAAAGGGGGGGGAAGATGTGTTTTTGGTTAGAAATACATAGAGTGGAATGTTAAAATTTCATAATAATTTAGATATGGGATGCTCACAAGTTTTGGCCATTCAATTTATTAAATCATTCACCAACCTTGTCATAACTACTATCCGATATAAGAATAACCCCATAGACAACTTACAATGTTTCATGTATTGTGCTTAGACCGTGTGGTAGGTTCTACCCAAAACCACAACATGCCTCATGTTTACATGGGCTCAGCTGCATGGTTTACCAATCCATTCACTCCTCTTGTTGTCTATAATGTTCGAAGCCTACACCTACTGCTCAGATTCTTGAGATTGGATGCACAGTTTCAAAAACCATGCTCCAAACTTACACATGCCACTTCCAGGAAAAAAATTACACGTTTTCTCCAAAATCTCCCATATAAAATGAGGGTCATCCCTGGGACAAAACTAAATAAAGAAAGGCATAAAAACATAACCCACATTAAACCTAAAACATTATAAGAAGATTGATCTTCCTAATGAACCGACACATACGATGAAGATGAAAAATATGTTGTGACAACTACCCCGAACATTAAATAATTTCACCCCCGAAATGCCACAAAACATTCCAGTTGATTAATCAACACCTAAGGATTCCATAACCATACGACCCATACACATGAACCATGAATATAGCATACACTTCCAGAGAAACTTATGCCTATATTTAAAAAATAGAACAACAAACCATGATGATTTCTAGAAAATCAGTTGGATGGACCATGCATTGTAATCCACACATGCCACAGACAAGAACATCCGGACTTCAATGATGAATCCCACTAATCACCAAAATTAATGATCCCAAAAAAACAATGTATTTAAGGGATAATTGAACATATTCCTCTCCATTAGAAAATAAATACCACCCAAAAAATTATTAAGAGTAAACTCAACCAGACCTGTAGTGGGTCTCCCTAATACTAATCACTATCTAAAAATATATAGTAGGAATTAAACATTATCTATTTCTTGGAATTTACCTCATAGGAAATCTATAACTCCTATATATTGGCCTACCAATTATGTCTATGAAGTAAAAAAATTAGATAATTTTGACCTCCCATTTTTTAATGGTGGGGATAATAATTGAGCCCAAGATCCCCATAACACAGTAGTCTCAAAACCATGAACAGAATTCACTTTAAGGCATATGGATTGAGCACTGATGTTTGAGGATTATGATAATTCATATTTATGAATTTATAGTACCAAAATGGAACATTCATCCACATATTAGATAAAAAGGAAGTCTAGAATTCTAGAACTGAAAATCACACTCTAATTGAAAACACTAGTTCATAAAACAAGGTCACAAACATTCCCTAAAATTTTGAAAAAAGGTAGACACCAATAGTAAAAATACCATAGAAAGATAATCCTTACACATAATTTCACATATAATAAAGAAACATTAAATCAATCCACAATAGATAATAACATCAAATAACTGGAGACATTATGCATCAAAGAAACACCCTGACTAAACGACTTCATGTTAGAAAAGGGTCCAGAAGTATAGCTGAGCATTGGTGAAGTAGGACAAGATTTATTCTTGTGACCATAAATGCCACACTAATTACACTAAATTATTTAATTCCTATATGAAGATGATTAAAAATCAAAAATCATTTTGATTCCCAAACCATCTCCCATAGCTTTTAGCCATTTTTCTATATCCTCTTAAATTACCTTTGTTGCTTCCTAGGACTGAAGGAGGGAGATATACCTCATGAACTCCAGCCATAACAGCTTTATCATGAAATTATTGACCACCAATGTTATAAATAGTGATTCTATTGATCTTTGACTCCTTCAACTGTATATCACAAAGAATTTGAAACTCTAAACGTCTAGCCTTCATTGAATCATCGATTAAATAATCTTAATGGTAAGGAACTAGGTCCAAGAAAATGTAGAAATACTTCAACATCGATCCATCACCCAACTACAAACAACAAATATATATCCCCTTTCTCATACTTTCTATCTCAAAAAAATACCGATGGATGAATGAAGCCTTGAAGAACACTAATGTATGTTCTTCATGTGGCTCTTTTTTGGGACACTGACTTCCACCACATCAAATTTTAACCTTTATGTATGAATGTTGTGTACATAACCATAAAAAAAATAATTTTAGATGATTCAAAATTCCATTTGAATATTTTCCATCCACTCTTATTCTTTTATAGGATCTATTTGACCATAAAATAGCGGTGTATATAGCTTCCAAACCTCATGAAAAGATGCATACGTTGATCAACTAGATATCCTACAAATGGGGAATCACCCATAACCACACCCTATTCACAAATAAATGCACTATGTGGGAAACCACTTAAAAAATGAAATCCAAAATCGAAATCCATGCCAACTCAAAAAGCATCATGTGCAAACATCACAATGGTGAAAAGAATTGAAAATAGAAAAACATCCCACTATAATAATCAAAACATTCTTTTTGTTTTTTATCCAACTCTGGGGTTTGAACACTCTCCAATTGTATTCCTTAGAGTCTCATAAACATGATTTTCTTCTTCAATCATAGGAACCCATCAAACATGACTTTGCAAGAACCCATCCACATTTCCATATACAACCATGAATGTGAGAACCCTTTAGAACACCAAAGGCTAATACGAAACATCCTCATTTTCCAATGTAAATCCTTTAATACAATCCAAAATTTCAACAATCCTTCCAATGTCTCACTAACCACTAAGTAAAAAAATCATTATCATATTCCAAGTATTAATCCATTTTCCCATGATCAAAAAAATCCCATAAATTTCCATCAATAAATTCAAATTGTTTCATTCAAAAAAATTCCCAATGGCCCATAAAATGTCATTTAATCAAAAACCTGTTTGATTAAAAACTCAACAATTTTCATTTAAATGAAATTCTAAAAAAATATTCCTTGTTCAAACAACCATTTCCCATAAACCCCATGTTTTTATTATGATATTCAAATACCATTAAATAATCTCCATTTTTTCCCAAGAGGTCATTTTATAGAAATTAATTTTTCAAAATTCTTACTCAACGTAAATTCTAGAAATTAATTTTTCATACATTCGAAATAAAACCATTTAGATTAATGTGCCATTTTCACAATTTCTACAAAACGGTTTGTGAAAAAAATTATAAAAATCAAGAAGTCTCAAATAATCACACAAGGGAAATATGTGTTAATGCATCACTTTTCCATATGTTTTGTGGCAATATATAAAAAACACCAATATCATAGATATTCTTCTAGGATAATTACCCTACTCGACATGGATTTCTAATTCCTATGAACTCCTATAGACCACAATCTCATCTCCATTTTTACATCCCAAACACCAAAAAGTCTATAATAACCTAAGAAAATAAAAAAACAAAACATCCCAGAGAATCCCAATGATGAAAATGAGAGGGGGTTCTTGGAGTGCTCCCATTACAACCACCTGAGTCCTGACAATACTACTCCAAATAGCTTGACATTCCCATGTAATATATGTCACTCTGAAAATAATGTTCATCTAAGAGACAACATAATCTGATTCCATTTTGTCCCAAACCGACTAAGGTCACCCCTAAACATGTCTCTCGAGTCAATATACGGCCTGGACCAAAGGGGCTTTCCCAAACCCCACATGTTGAAAATTGGTGTCATGCATCAATAGAGTAAAAATAGTGAATGATTTCATTGAATAATAAATAAATTCAATGGGATGTGAAAAGAGACTGAATAGATAAATACATGAACAATTCTTAACTATAAATCTTTTACATATGTCTAAAAGTAACAACAACTATACATTAAAATAAATTGAACATGATAATTACATGATCTCTAAAAGACTTCATGAGTCAATCTCCAGAAAAAATATCAACCATCTCCAATGGAGATTTAACTCCAAACGAATCCTACACCAAGGCTAATAACAAAAGGAAATGATAGGTATGAGTATTAAAACTCAGTAGGCAATCCAAGATCACTCTATTATTAATAAACATACATGAAAATCAAATAATGATCATCATGTTTCAAATATAGTATATAATAGTTATATTTTCTAGCAATTTTACTTGAAAGAATACTGTCCATTTCCCATTGTAATTTCAAATCCATGTTTGTTTCTAATAGTGAGAAAATATAATTTTCTTGGGGGAAAGTGATAATTTCATTTTGAAATAGAATAGGATAACAGAAAACACGTGTACAATAAAAACAATTTTCATAATCATTTGGTAGATAAAACATCACTTCCTAAGGAACAACAAATGTGATCACCATAATAATCCTATAATGAGGAAAATGAAAATAAATATACATGAGTAATGAAGTATCTTAATCATTACTGCATGTAGTAAAATACCAGTATGTGTGGTTGAGCCTAATAGATCTCGAATAATCTATAACATATTAATACAAGATACCCATCCCCAGAAGCATGCCTCATAATATGTTATCAAAAACAGCAAAACACTCCCTACCACCCCAACACATACAAATCTGAGGGGAAAGTCCCTTATAAATAAACCCAATATATCAACCTATTATGGGTCATCAGCTAGTGCATAATCTAGCCATTACAAGAATCGTTCTCAGAAATTTTAGTAACTATGCAAGGTTTCCATGTATCATGTATAAATGGAGTGAGCCATCCAATTCCAACCGACCACCCAATCAAACAAATATATAGAAAATTAATTCAATAATAGGTCCTACCAAGAGCCAACACCAGAATCAGTCTTATCCATAGAAAAAATAGAACTCATGGAGTCCTTACTGAGGATCTCCAATTATCATAATTTTTCACAAGGATTCCACAATGAGAAATCCCATCCTTTAAACCTAAAAATGTGATGAGAATATTCCAACGAAGGTTTTCATAATAAACACATTCACCATTTACTCAATATATCAAAATGGTCCTTTGATAATTTTTCAACAAACGAACATTGTAATGAAACCATGTCCACCATCCAATAAAGGTGTTAAAAAACCATATTCCAAAACAAAATCATTTAAAAAATATTATTAAAACATTAAAATTACACTATAAAGCCAATATAATTTTCAAAAAAATTTCAAATAGGCCATTATCTATTATTACATGAAAAACCACATTGAAAACAAAATAAACATTTGGTACACCCAACTACCTTTAAAATCATCTTTATAGTGGAAAAAATCATCATTTCTCAAATAAAAAAAAATATTTGCATGTCCTAAACAGTCATTATATGTCACAAAACACATGAAAAAGAAAACTGATCATTTATATGAACTCTTAGTGTCCAACATATAAAAAGTAATTATATTTAGCATTAAACATGGGATAAATGCACACATGCACAACAAATAAATATTTCATAGATCACATATCACTAATTAATATTCAAATAATGTGTGACAGGAATAAATTCAATTAGTTTTAAACAACGAACGATAATTTCACGGGATATATACCATTTATACATGTCACATCACCAACACTCAATCAAATGCACTCCACTAGGGATCCAAAATTAAAGATATATAATGAGGAACCCTATACACACCCCTTAATTGATGGGGTAATGAACTTTATCAAAAATTGCATATGATATGAGGAACTAAAGATAAAATTAATGAAAGACGAATACAGATTTGATAGGAGTGAATTTAGAATGGTAAATTAAACCCCAACAAGAATAATACATAGATCTACACAAAGAGATGTAGATAGGAGGCATGGAGAGAAAAGGGGAAACCACTTAAGGTTACACAAATTGGAAGTGGGGGTAAAGTGGATTTTAGGTTTACAAATCATGAGGGTGAAATATTGTAATTTCATAAAAAATATGATTTGGGAAACTCACATGGTTTATCAAATCATGTTCTGACTGTCTGGTAATCATTGACCATGAGAATATCAAACTCACGACCAAACCACATTGTTTCACTTACCATGGATAGACTGTGCAGTAGATTCTTTAAAAAACCACCACCTTCAATAATGTAACCTAAGCTCGGCTGCATGGTTTACCAAAAGATGCACAAAATGTGAGGTATGTTTGGTTTGAAACCTACACCTTCCACATAGTTACATGGGATTGGTCGCATAGTTTCCAGAATTTTATGAAAACTGCACGAAGGCCACAACCCATCCAAAAGTCATATTTTTTCCCTAATAAAATTACCAATGATCTTAGGGTTATCCACAAGACAAACAAGTATACGAAAAATATATTAAAATTTAACCGTCGTTACACCCAGATGTCAAGAGCATGACCATGAATCCTATCGAACTGAAACATACGATAGAGTTGAAAACCCATGTGTGACCATGGAGTATCGTATTGTCCTTAACCTTGTATATGTACATTTGGAGATGCATTTTCCATATTTTAGTGAAGAACTATGAGTCTCATGACGTATATTATTGAATATTGGGGAAGTGTCCCAATTAAGTCTGATATTGATCCACACGGAGCCTCAATATCATTACCTTCATACACTACTGGACAATGAAATCAAGGTGTTTATGGCTTACTTTTTAGGCCTACCAATGAATACTAAGGTGGCAGAGAATCAACACGATGATATGGAGGAAACAAATTCCCTAGATCTTGGTGATGATCATTGGGATTTTAATGATATGAGTTTCATGTGGAAAAAAGCACTAATTTATGGTCGGTGTCTAGAACATCTTATCAGATCTCCGGATTAGAGGGAGGGTCCTACTCTTAGTCAGCCCAAGATATGACCGATGTTAGTTTAGATATTGGTGGAGAAACCAATGTCAATACTTTATATGATTGTTTTACTAGTATAGGAGTTGATACGTGAGTCAAATAATCATATCATGTGGCGATGGAACTCAAGGTTAGTGCTAACTATATGATTAGATACCATTAAGATGCTTTAATCAATACTTCATCAAATTCCAGGGCAGATGAATTCATCAACGGCTCATAAAAATTATAACCATATGGGTGTTTCAATCCTAACCTTAATGTATCTCATACATCTTATATATAGTTAGAGAGTTTGGAAACAAAGAATGAAGGATATTAATTCATTGTGAGTCCCTCAAGAACTCACTCAACCTACAAGTACCTATAGGGGGTATGGGGGTCATTTGGTATATGCTTCTGATATGGTGAACATTAGTTGACTTGATCATGTCTTATACTCTTGATGTTGGGGTGGAGACTCCATAATTGATTCATATGTCCCCTCATTATTTTATTTAACATTGTGTTATATAGACACTATGTTTTTCATCATATTCTTCCTTCAATAGTATGTGTTCTTTCTTCTACCTCGGGATGGTTCATCAAGCTAGTGTATAACTTTTTCATAAGAAGAACCGCTATGTTGGTGGGTTTTAATGCAAGGAGGTCCTCCAGTTTTGAATTTTGGGACATGGGTAGGGCCTCTATGTCATCATTCATTGAACTTGGGAGGACATACTCTTTGAATAATTAATGTGTATGGAGGACCTCAACTGCGGTTGTTGGGATCATGGGGAGGACCTCCATGTAGGTTTATTGTGACAAAAGTAGATCATATGTTTTTAATTTGATGGATAATTGGGTGGAAATCCAAACTAATTGTTGAAATACATTGGAGTAACTCCACATTTGTCTATCAATGAAGTTGGGAGGACCTCCACATTAGTTGGTGATGGAGTTGGGATGGCCTCCACATTTTTTGGTGTTGTGATGGGGATGAGCATTGTAATGACTATTTTATGATTTGGGAGGACTTCCATTAGTGTTGATGACGGTATGGGGAGTACCTACGTGCTAACTATTTGATTTTGAGGTAGGACCACATCATATGTTGACAAAAGAGAGGGGATTTCCGTCGTATCATGCCTCCCTATCATGGTTTGTCCCATAAGGGCTATTAGTTTTTCATATGATTAAAAGAATAAAAAAACTACCAATGATGGGGTTGGGGTCTTATCCCAAATCATGAAAATAAAAAAAATCTTATCTCAAAATATATGGGAATAGTGGTATGAACTAAGGGTTGAATCCGTCACTAGTTTCATGGATGATACCCCTTGTATTGAAGTATCTTAAGCCTGCACCCATCGTTGGGTTCAACTGCTAAGACTACATCGAGAGGCGTAGTAGTGAAATAAGCCTCCTCCTCATCCAATGGAGATGATCAAAACTATTATGTAGGGGGCTTGGAGTATCCAACCTTAGAGGCTTCCAGATAAAAATCCAAGCTATAATGACTCGAGAATACCCCACCTCCCTTTTATAGTTGTGTGAATCATCAGAAAAAACAAGAGGAATACTTGAAAAGTAGTTTTTCGATGGAACGGGGGTGGTTTCCCACTATTTTAACCCCATTATTTGGGATATTGATAAGGATCTCACACATCCATATATTGGTGGCCCTTATACATGGTGGGAATGACACCCTCCTTCCTATAATAACATATGAGGGTTTGATCGCAGTCTTATGGATGATAACAGATGTTTGTAAAACGTGTCGGCTCCCTGAAGTTGATGGAGAGGATGAATTCATGGATAAAGTTTGATTTTATAGTATTTACACTATTATAATTCTATTTCTTCGGTGCCTATAGGAATTAGGTCGCTGAATTCCCATATCTTGGATCCTGTAAGATGGTTTATTCAGCATTCAGTCCATGTACAATGAATCTGATTAACAATTCCACTATGTTGTACAATATTCTGATGAAGGAAGGGGATCCAAGCTGATAATGTATCAATCTTAGGATAATAAATTCTAACTACACGTATGAACATGTGTGTTTCTTATTGTGACAACCTTTTTGGTGGTGGGATATGGCACCAGATATGAAGATCCAGTGAAATTATAATATAATTATTATCCAGTCATATTATTCCTTATACCTATGATAATTATTTCACATTGAGTTTTCCATTTATATTTATAAATATTTTAATAGGGCTTCTCATGGGAATCGTTTTCATTTCCCCCCATTCTCACATTCGAATGGATTGTGTCTTCTGTAAAATTAATAAATGATTTTATATTATTAATTGAAATGGGACAATGAGTGTTTGATTCATCTTTCCATGAATTCCCCCTTTTGATAACGTTATCTAGTTTGGGTCTCCCTCAATTACATGATTCATGTTCACAAAAGTCATTGATGGTTCTATATTGGTGTGGATGTTAGTCAATTACAATGATTATTTCATAACAGGGAAGATAGTTTAGGTTATTATTAGTCCTGTTGGGCATCTCTAGACAAGTCTTGAAATTGTGCACAATGTCACCCATAATAGTTTCTCTTGGGAGGGTATATCACATAGTGAATCACATCAGTGTAACATGAGGCATATTGTTCTAATATCAGGGTAATTGATACTAGAGGATTAATTTTTCAAAGGCTTTATACCTCAATAATCCCATATTTATAACATAGGGTCATCATTCTAGGTCTGGTCATAAGATCTACATCAAATAGTGATGGATTAAAAAAATTGTTGGGAAAGATTGAGGGATATTTTTTCCATCATGTTGAGATGTATTTTATAGATTAGAACACCTAATTGAGGTGGATAATTTTAGTGATTAAATATGAGGGAAGGTGTCACACCTATATTGTTTACTAATAGATCATAACAGCCTATAGAGGTAACTCTGTGAGGTGTTTCCTTAGAGAGAACCCCAAAGTCTTTTATTATTGCATCTGAATTCCCAATGGCGGTGGATCCAAAGGGTCTATTCCTAGTTTGGAAGATTTCTTTGATGAATATTTTTAGAGTGGATCAAAATGTCTCATGGAGATAGATCTAGATTTGATGATCAGATTGACCTATAGAGGTAGATCTGGGATGATAATCCCTAGAAGGGATGTTGTGACACCTGGGTAAAATAGGAATGTAAGGATTGATCCCAAGTGATTCATCCTACATAGCCTATTTAGAAGACAATTATTAAAACCTGTAACACCCTATGATTTTTTGAGACATATTTTTTTTTAATTTATTTGATGTATTCTATTATACAGTACACAAGGATTATCTTGTATTATATGAAACACCGTATTAGATTGCAGTATACAGAACATTGTTCTTGGCTCGTGTTACACACATTTTCAAGTTAGATTTGTGGATATTATTCAACGCAACATTATGTATAGATTTTATTTAATGTATAAATGAAATAAGTTTTGATTATGTTATAGACAACACCTAACAGAGCTTTCACTACACATAGCCCTGACATGGCTTGCATTACACGCAATGAAGACTTTATTCGACAGTGTGTGTAGTACGCAATATCAAGTTTCACTAAATGATATATTATTATAATATTATTATGAAATAGCTGTTTTGGATAGTAATACCCAATTTTTGAAATTTTATAAATTTTATCTTTCAAAATGGACTTCATTTTTGGATTCGAAATATCGAAATTATCCTAGGGTGAATTTTTTTATATTTTTTTGAACACATTCAATTTTTGATGAATAGTGAAAATACATTGTTACTATTTAAAAACTGACTTTTTATTTAAATAATTATTCAAATTTATTTTTGGTCAAAATTGATACATAGTACCTAAATAATTCATTTGAATCATTTTATAATAATTTTAGATATATAAAAATTTTATTGAACTTTTCACCGTCTTTTACCCACCTTGTAAGAGAATTTGAAAATTTACATAAAACTTATTTTTACTGCTTCTGTGAGTGGAATTTTGAAAATACAAGAGACACAGTTAATATGAAGGAGTAAAATGAGGTTCAATAAGATATAAATAATTTTTTCTGAATAGTAAATTTTTACTTTTATTTACCACGGTTAAATGTAAATATGGTAATTCATGATTAAAATGATATTATTATTACCCTAACACATGAAATAATTTAATTGTATAAGTTTAATTCGACCAAAAACAACCTTAGGAATAAAATATTACCCTTTAGGTCCACATGGATTAGATTAGGACACTTATTCTTATTTTATTTAAAGAAGAGTTAAAATAGTTAAAATCAAGGTTCAATAACTAGAACATTTTTAATATAGGGTTATACATAAGATAAATTCAACTAAAAATATTAATTATAATTCTAAAAATATTTCCTACATAATTTTATTTTATTTATTATTTTTAGAAATTAAATAATTTAATTTATTTATTACACAATGATGATGCATTAATTACCTTATTAATGAAATATTAACATAATTGATGTTATAAATACCCAAATAAATGTAATATGAGGATTTTAATGAATTACACTAATTTTATATGTAAATATTACATGTTATTATTGAATCAATTAACATTTTTTGAACTAATGAGGTTGTTATTATTTTCACAAAAATAAATTACCAAATAGTGTCAAAATTGTCAAAAAAATAGTTTTTAAAACAAATATTATATTATTAATTGTTATTATAATCCTAAAAATATAAGGTTCGATAAAATGACTTATATAGGGTTATATATATTAGTAATGAACCACTTGGAGTTTGTTTGGCTTATTATATTAAGTTTATTAACAATATTGTTTAAGAAAACAAGAAGACACGATAAAAGATAAATTATTTAACTTAGAGTTAAATCTAAATGATAAGGTTAAAACAGTAACCTAAACTTGTCTAAAACCTATTGGTTGAGAGTATATAGATTCATACCCACACTAACTTCCAAATAAATCAATTTAAAGCTATTATAAATCGAATATGACTTTATTATAATATAATATTATAAGTTTTTCCAAAGGTGCCCCTCTCATCCCTTATAAAAAGGGCACACCTTACCTATTCTATTCACACCATTTTGAGCCTTGAAGCTTATAAAAACCCTGACCATTTCCCTTATCATCTTCCCTAGAAATATTAGAGGGGTTTTGGTCTCCTCAAAAGTCCATCCCTAGTGCCTTAATAGGAGGTTAAGAAGAGGCGCGTCAAAGAAGAGGTAATATCCTTTACCGATTCTTTCCAATTTATTTCATCTTCTACTTCTTATTCATTAATTGTTTCATAATAAATGAATAGAATCAGTATCACTCATATACTGATATGTTATTATAAATATTAAACATCCCAATTTCATCTTCCATCCATCCTACGGAAAACGAAATCACCGCGCGTGCGTACGTATGAAATACCGTCTCCACTCCATGGTGTAATCTATTTTCCACCACCACCTTACTTGGATGGGTATAATGGTGTAAATAAATAACTATATATGATTATTGTAAAGTGATATTGATTCTTAAATATTATACAAACAATTAAATACATTTCCATGATCATGTGAACGATATCATCGCTCGTGCGTACGTACGAAATGCCGTCTCCACGAACCCGATGAGATTCATTTTCCATGATTAACCATTAAAGTATGATTATAAAGTATATATAATAAATTATCATGAAAAATATTGCATAATAATGATACTAGATTTATGTACATATATGTTTCATTTACTTAATTCCATTTAATTAAATTAGGAAACAAAAACCGCATTCATGCGTACGCACGACCTACTGTCTCCTTGAACGGTGTATTTCATTCCATTTATCGATCTATCATGTATATTTATATACTGAATATATATTATATATAAATAATTTTTTTACATTCTGTAATAATGTAAATTAGGATATATGTAATAATATCAAGACCAACATGTCGAAACATGTACGATAAATGAAACAATTTTACCCAAAATGCTGCTTTGACATGGAATTTAAAAAAAGAACGGGTAATATAAAGTCATAAGTGAACCACATATAATATCATAACAATGAATATGATTCAGTAATAAGTCAATGACATTATTTAAATCATTATACAAGAGTTTCAGATAATTACAAAGCATATCAGACCTAAGGTAAGGGATAACTTTTCCAATCTTGTTCTTATCTAAGATTGTTATTTGTAAGTATTATTTGGGGTTATTGTTATCATCAATGCCTATGTTTTATAAAAATGTTTTCATGAATATTTAAATCCCTTTTTACCCATTCTTGAAATTTACCACATGTTATGAAAGGATTCTTAATTTTTTTTACCACACGGGGATGTTTTTGACTTTTCTAACAAATGTATGAGAAGAATGTAATTTTTAACTTAAACGGCATGAACAGATTTTTACGGTTTCACAATGCCTCATTTTTATGAATATTACTCTATATGATTTTATGAATATTTTCATAAAAATACTTTTCTTTTAAAATTGCATGGAATTTTGTTAAAAGAAAATGATTTTGAAGAAGAAAGGATATTTTCCTCAAAAATTCATTTCAAGTGTTTTATCCAAACCATTTTCCATATATGATGACATTATTTCATATGTGTATGTTTCAAGTATAATGTCTCTATGATTTACAATGTTTATCCTTTCTTACGATAAATATTCATTTGTTTTATATGGATTATGTGATGATGGGATGATTTTTATGAAACCAATTTTATTCCTTGGGTTATGATGAATGTTTTAACTTTATTTTTTGGCACAAGTAAGAATGATTTCATTATAAGATGGGTGGGACCTATATGTCCCTCTAATTAATTGGGTAAAGATTTATATCTCATAAGATAGACATGGTTGAAATGGCAAGTTAATCCGGTTCAATGATACAGGACTGGAATGAGGAGTGAACTCGATTCAAAATGGGACTTTGTCCACTAAGATGGTCTTGGCAGCAATGACATGGCTGTTATGGAAATCATATCATGTGCTTAATGGTTTTCCACAATTACATGTTTTATTAACATTCTATTTTATCATGATTAATATTTCATTATGATCTATGCCTTACATACTGCCATGTTTTATGTCATTTCTCTTGATTTTGATGTTTAAACATTATGATCATGTTTTTTTATCAAATGTATATGATTTGTTTTATTTTCTCCATGCATACCCTTACGGAAAATTTTATCTCACCCTTTACATGTTTTCTTTTCCCCAGGATTTATAGAATGGTTTTAGGTAAGAAAACAAAAGGGGATGATCATTATGGTAGATGTTGAAGATCTTTCACCATGATTAGTAGATTATATTCTGAGTTTACAAAGACACTAAACTTTTACTGTCCTTGTGTGTCTGTTTTTATTATGTATTAATTATTTTTCAAAAGTAATGTAATGTCCATGTACGTCATGATTGGGTCTCTATAGGTGGTTTCAGAGTAAAGTTTTAGTAAAACTTTGGAAACTAGGTTGCGAAAACTTTATTGAGATCTCTATAGATATTTCTATGGTATTTCTAGGGATGTTCCAAAGGTTATGTATAAGTATATGTTATAGTCCTAGAATTATGATAACGATCGTGAATATCCTATAATTAAACCTAAGATGTTCGAGATTGAATTTACTCCCCTTGATTATGTTGTTTTCCAAGTATTATTTTTTTCCTCTCATGCTATTCTTTTAGGGTTTTAGAAACTGGATAGAAATAGGAAGATTCACGACAATGGAGAATATGATTTGCAATGGAATCATATTCTTCATGAGAAACCAAATGAAATGAGATTTGGAAGTCCAAACATCGTTATTATGCATAATCATCAATCTCATAATATGATCATTAATATCAACATTGATAACTTTCCTAACTTAGCTAATAAGAGAAAGATGGAGTTTCATGATGATCATAGAGGAAAGAAAGTTCAATATTCGTCATGTAAATCATGTGGCAAGAGGAATCAGGGATAATGTTTCAAAGGAACTAGAAGATGCTTTGGGTGTGGAAAATAAAGACACAAAGCTAGTAATTGTTAAGGAAAAGGTTCAGTTAACACCATGGGAAAGGATAATGGTATTGCTAAGGCATCAAAAATGGTTAAATGTTTTAAATGTGGAATGTATGGGCATTACGCAAACCAATGCTCTAATAGAAAATTTCTTATAGAGAATCAGCATGGTCGTATGGGTAGAATTTATATTGATTATGATGAAGAGACTACAAATGATATATGAGATGAATGAAATGATGAAGCGTAGTCAGTGGTTTAAGAAGGTAGTGGAATTACAGTACGTTTATCATTAATAATGTATGGTAGTATGGAATAAAGAAAAAATCTAAGTATTGATACATTGTTCTCTTTCCAAGAGTTTTTGAAATTATATGATGAATGGTACTGGTAACAATGAATGGTTATTAAAATATTTTTGGAAAGCAGATGATATGGGCATAATGAAAGGGATAAGGAGAAGATAAAAATTTTCATAGTATTAATGATCTCATGACTGATATAGGGACAAAGTGATATCATTATTTGAGTATATAGAAATTATTGGATTTTGTTAAGTGGAATGAGTTAACTTTTGACAGAACTCATGTTATCACTAAGGTTTTATAGTAATTCATGTTTCAAAAGAATACATGATTAAGGAATTCACATGCTTGGAATGTGACCAACAATATATATCGTATGATATATGGGGGAAAAATGATGGTATTAACGTGTTTATTATGTGACCTTCCAAGTAAACATTTGTTTATACTATGAGATTGGACAGATATATTTTGGATAAGCTTAATGATTGGAATGGATTATGTTGGACATATGATAGTATTATTTAAGGATAGAAAATTTTTTCGATATTATTTTTGGAATATTTTAATATTATAGTTTTAGAAAAAGGAAAAACCGTAGGACGGGTAACAACCTATCGCGTTAGACAAGGATGCGGGAATCGAACCCACAACCGAAGTGTGAAAGGAATTTATCGTCTATCACTAGCCTAAAGGAAGTCCCTGGTTAGTAGAAACTTGTTTTATTTTATTTAGCGTTATTATAGATGAAGTATACTTCCATTTTTGGAATCATATACGATTAATCTCACTATAGATGGACTTAGGAATATTTAATAACTTATGCTAACCTTTTTGTGATAGAGACAGATGGAATGACTTATCATTCTATCTCATGATCTGCTAACACTTCATGAATGAAAAATTCAACTTCATTTCTTTTAATAGAGATGAAGTAGAAATTGATCATGGAATGACCAGCGATGATATAAAACTCAAATCAAGTAAGTATTTCTCCTTATGTAAAAATTCATCAATGTTAGGGAAATGATATTGAAAATGAAAAATGTTGTCCTAGTACTATCATATCTGATGAATCAGATGGTACCTCAGATCATCACAAATTTATGGCATTGTGATTGTTGGCTTTTTTATAGCCATTTTCTCTACCACTCTCTATCAGAACATGATGGTTAGATTCCTCTTCTATATCTATATTTTCACCTATATACTCCTATGTGGTAACCCAAGTGATGAGTTCTTTGGGTATTTGTTTTGTTTCTAACATTCCTTTTTAAAAAGATGATTTAGTATTTCTTTTTACGATATGGTTTTTTATGAATGAAACATTCAAGTATTAAACGAATTATATCCCCGACGAATTTCTAGGGAGAAATTCATTTTAAGGGTTGTAGAATGTAACACCATGAGATTTTATGAGATATATTATTTTTAATTTCATTGATGTATTCTATTATACACTACACCAAGATTAGCATGTACTATATGCAACACCATATTAGCTTGTAGTATATGCAACACTATTCTTGGCTCGTGTTACACACAATTTTATGTTCGTTTAGTAGAAATTATTCTACGCAACCTTATGTATAAATTTTATTTAATGTATAAATGAAATAAGTTTTGATTATGTTATATGAAACACCAAATGGATCCTTCACTTCACGCATCCCTAACTTGGCTTGCATTACACGCAATCAAGACCTTCTTCGACAGCGTGTGTAGTACGTAAAACCAAGTTTCAATAAATAAGACATTATTATAATATTATTATGAACTAGCCATTATGAATAGTAATACCCAGTTATTGAAATTTTATAAATTTTATCTTTCAAAATGGACTTCATTTTTGGATTCGAAATATTGAAATTAGCCTAGGGTGAATTTTGGTATTTTTCTGAAAAATATCAATTTTTTATGAATATTTAAAACACTAGGTTACTATTTAGAAACCGAATTTTTATTTAAATAATTATTTAAATATATTTGAGGTCAAAATTGATTCAAAATACCTATATAATTTATTTGAGTCATTTTATAAAAATTTTAGATATATAAAAATTTTACTGAACTTTTCACCATCTTTTACCCACCTCGTAGGAGAATATGAAAATTTACCTAAAACATAATTTTACCGCTTCTCTGAGTGGAATTTAGAAAATCAAAGAGACACGGTTAATATCATGGAGTAAAATTTCGTTAAATAAGATAAAAATAATTTATGGTGAATAGTAACGTTTTACTTTTATTTACCAAGGAAAAAATAAATAGAGTAATTAAGGGTAAAAATGATATTATTATTACCCTAACCCATGTACAAATTCAATTGGATAAGAGTAATTAGACCAAAAACAATATTATGATTAAAATATTACCCTTTAGGTCAACTTGTATTAGATTTGGACACTTATTATAATTTTATTTAAAGAAGAGTTGAAATAGTTAAAATCAAAATTTAATAACTAAAACATTATTAATATAGGGATATACATAAGATAAATTCGACTATAAATATTCTTTATAAATATAATATGATTTAATACATAATAGAATGTTATTTATAATTTTTATACATTATAAATTATTATTTATTTATGACACAATCATGATGCTGTAATTACCTTATTAATTAAATATTAACATAATTGATGTTATAAATACCCAAATAAATGTAATTTGAGACTTTTTATGAATTAAACTAATTTTTTAGGTTAATATTACTTGTTATTATTGATTTAATTTACTTTTTTATAAATAATAATGTTGTAATTATTTTCAAAAAAATAAATTACCAAATATTTCCAAAATTGACATAAAATAGTTTTTAAAACAAATATTATATTATTAATTGTTATTATATTCATAAAAATATATGGTTCAGACAAATGACATAGATAAGTTTATATATATTAATAATGAACTAGTTTAAATTCTTTTGTCTTATTATAGTATGTTTATTTACCATATAGTGTATGAAAACAAGAAGACCCGGCAAAAGTTAAATTATTTAACTTTGAGTTAAATCTAAATGATAAGGTCAAAATAGTAACCGAAAATTGTCTAAAACCTATTGGTTGAGAGGATTTCGACCCATCCCCTCTTTAGAATCGAAATAAATCAATTTTGAGCTATTATAAACTTAAATGTCTTTTTTATAAAATAATATTATATGTTTTTCCAAAGGTGCCCTTCTCCTCCCTTATAAAAGGGCACCCCTTCTCTCTTCACTTCACACCATTTTGAGCCTTGAATCTTGGCCATTCCTACCCATTTCCCTTCTCATATTTCCTATAAACTTCATATAGGTTATGTTCTACCCAAAATACCAACCCTAGTGCCTTAAGATGAGGTTAAGAAGAGGCGCGTCAAATAAGTGGTAATATCCTTTACCGATTCTATCCAATTTATTTCATCATATACTTCTTCTTATTTATTTGTTTCATCATAAATTAATAGAATCAGTATCTATCATTTACTGATATGTCATTATAAACATGAATCAACCCAATTTCATCTTCTATACATCATACAGAAAACGAAATCACTGCACATGCGTACGTACGGAATACCATCTCCACGCCTTGGTGTAAGCTGTTTTCCACCCCCACCTTACATTGATAGGTATAATGGTGTACATAAATAACTATATATGATTATTTTTTAGTGATATTTATTATTAAAGATTATTCAAACACTTCAATATAATTCCACGATCATTGGAATGATATCATCGCTCGTGCGTACGTACGGACTACCGTCTCCACGAACGTGATGAGATTAATTTTCCATGATTAAAAAATAAAGTATGATTATAAAATATATATAATAAATAATCATAAAATATATTACATAATAATTATACTGGATTTATATACATATAAGTTTCATTTAATTAATTCTATTTAATTCAATAAGTAAACGAAAATAGTGTTCATGCGTACACATGACCTATCATCTCCATAAACGGTGTATTTCATTCCATTTATCAATCTATCATATATATTTATATACTAAATATATATTCTATATAAATAATGTTTTAAATTCTGGAATTATGAAAATCAGGATATAAGTAATAATATCAAGAACAACATGTCGAAACACGTATGATAAATGAAACGATTTTACCCAAAACGCTGCTTTAACCTAGAATTTACGAAAGAATAGGTAATATAAAGACATAAGTGAACCATATATTTTATAATAACAATTAATATTATTCTTTAATAAGTTAATGACATTATTTATATCATTATACAAGAGGATCGGATACGCACAAAGTATATCAGACCTATGGTAAGGGATAACTATTCTAATCACTTTCTTATCTGAGATTGATATTTGTAAGAATTTACTAGGGTTATTGTTATCATCCATGCCCATGTTTTTAAAAAATGTTTTCTTATATTTTTAAAGTCCTTTTACCCATTTTTTAATGTTTCTACATGTTATGAAAGGAATCTTACTTTTTTTACGAAACAGGGAATATTTTGACTTTTCCGACAAACGTATGAGATAAATGTTATTTTTAACTTATATGGCATGAACATATTTTTTGGGTTTTATAACGCCTCATTCTCATGAAGCATACTCTACAAGATTTTATGAATATTTTCAACAAAATACTTTTCATTTAAAATTTCATTGCATTTTGTTAAAAGAAACTCATTTTGAATAAGAAATGATATTTTCCACAAGAAATAATTTCAAGCGATTTATCAAAAACATTTTCCATCTAAGATGAAATTATTTCATATGTTGATGTTTCATGTATAATGTATCTATGATTTACAGGGTTTCACTTTTCATATGATGAAATATCCATTTGTTTTATATGGATTATGTTATGATGGGATGATGTTTATGAAACCCATTTTATTCTTTGTGTTATGATGAATGGTTTAAGTTCATTTTATGGCACATGTAAGAATGATATCATTATGAGATGGGTGGGACCTATATCTCCCTCTAATGAATTCGTTAAAGATTTATATCTCATGAGATAGACATGGCTGAAATGGAAAGTTAATCTGGTTTAGTGATACCAGACTGGAACAAGGAGTGAACTCGATTCAGAAAGGGTCATTGTCCACTAAGATAGTCTTGGCAGTAATGACATGGCTACTATGGAAATCATATCATGTTATTAATGGGTTTCCTCAATTACATGTTTTATTCCCATGCTATTTTATCATTATTATTGTTTCATCATGATCTATGCCTTATGTACTACCATGTTTTATGTCATTTCTCAAGATTTTGATGATTAAACATTATGTTCATGTTTTTTATATTCAAATCTATTTGATTTTTTTATCTTCTCCATGGTTACCCTTACTGAACATTTGAGCTCACCCTTTATATGTTTTCATTTCCCCAGGATTTAATGAATTTTTTTATGAATGAAAACAAAAGGGGAATAACTTTATGGGAGATGTTGAAGATCATTAACCACGATTAGAAGATTATATTCCAAGATTCCAAAGACACGAAACTATTACAGTCCTTGTGTGTCTATTTATGTTATGTATTAAGTATTATGAAAATTTAATGTAATGTCCATGTACGTCAAGTTTGGTTCTCTAAAAAAACCCATGTAGATTTATGACATATTTTAAGGTTGTTTGATAGGTTCAATCCATGATGATTATAATCGTGGGGTAAGGGTGATCATGTCACTAATGAAGAATCAAAGCAGGATGGTGTTAGTATTATTCCTAGTAGCTTCCAATTAAAATATGATCATTCTTGGGGGAATGGTTTTGGGAATAAGGATGTAGGCTTTCCTAAATGTAAGGAATTTTCTCATTGGTGGGTGAGAATGGAATCCAATGATTATCAAACATGAAGAATCGTAAATGTATCTGAATAGGAGAGGAGACATTATTATTCCATATGATTAGTATGTTGTTGTCTAGTATAATATTGTAAAACTATCACATTGATCTAGATTGTTTTATGTCCCACATATAAGATGTGGGGGGACTCACTCTTCACCTATAAGGATTCTTGGATGAATTATCATGAACCTTTATGTGGACATAAAATTATAACTATTGTGGATGAGAGGTAAATCATTGGTTCATTATTATGTTTCCAATAATTAGAAGTAATTTAAATTATAGAACCTATACATAGAAGAAAAATATAGGCTTCAATATTATGTATCACTAAGCGTGTAATTGGTATACATATGAGTAGGTAGAACTGGAACCATGGGGACTCAAGGTATATGTTAACTATTCTTGTATTGGTATGGGTCCTCAAGAACTTGACCTTCATGAATGGGTGTTAGCTAAATTTAGGCACTGAGGATAATCCTTATATTTGTGCGTCATGTTGGTTGGAGGTTCCAGACTAAGGGTCTCAAAATGAATGGGGTCTTCATAGTGGTTAAGGGGTTTGGAAAGAGGTAGCCTTCATAAAACAGGCTGCCCCTTCTATATAGAGATGCTTAAATTCTGAGTGGAGATCCTCACAATGGATGAATTATTTTTGAGACCTCATGTTCCATAGATGAAATTATTCTTCCATGAAGGGAAAAAGTATTTTTTAAAGTTGCTTCTACTATTGGGGGAGGAAATCGATGATATCAAGGACATTTTTTCACAATGATTGGATACCTTGGATGATCCATTTTATATTTCATCCATAAAGATCAGGTTGTTTGGTAATAGGGAGAAATTTTTTAATGTAAATGGTCTTAGATCCCTGAAAAATTAGGATTGAAATGAAAATATATAGGATAGTGGGAATTCACAATAAATGCAGGTCATCATAATGAATTATGAACTTCATGAATGTATGAGCTCAAAGGGTCCTAATTTTCCAATCATAGAGATCAATGTCAACCCTGTATTCATTAATTAATTACACTATGACTTAATATTTTAATTATGTTGAAATTGCAATGAGAAATTCTAAAATTCATGAGGATGCTTCTTGCCCAGAGAGCATCATGAGATACAGTTTTTCAGAAAAGATTTTTTATTTTTTAAACAGACCCTAATAGGTATTTTTGGGCCATTTTGGCTCGGATACTCCACAAACACGCCGTTCTTTTATCAACATTTTCCATTGAAATCATATTTCATCACCAAAAATGGAATATCATGCCTATATCTTTTATATATTTCCTTATTTTGAAAATAATAATAGTTTTAAATAATTCTTTGAAGAATATAGTTAATTTCATTACATTAATTAATTATTTTATATATATTTATATGATTAACCTTAAAAAAATATGTTCACATTATTCATTCTCTATCATTTATAATGATGGTTTCAACAATACAAAATGATTAAGTACTTGTATACAATTAAATGAAATTGAATAAAATAATTTATTTATTTATTATACAAAAAAATCATTAAATTCTATACTTTCAAACCAAAAAAACTATTAACTAAAACTAGTGAATTAAAAAATATGAACAAAAATATATGAAAATTAGTATCATCTAAATACTTTTAATTTTATGTACATTTATTTGTTAATAAACAACTAAATATTATAAGTGGTGTTTCTAGATTATGGAAAATATATTAGGGCAGTGTGAATTGTGACCATTTACAAATAAATAAAATTTTATAATCGAGCCTCATTTCATCATATATGTGATACTATTATCTTTAATAGATTTTTTTATGGAATAAAGAAAAAAATAATGAATATTTTTAGTGGTTTATGACTCAATGATCCCCTAGTACACTGCACAAACACTCTCTCAATTATCCTTTTGATTTTTCAAAGAGTGTCAATTTTTATGAAATATTGACAGTTCATAGAAATCATCTTCATCTTGTAAAAAACATTTTTTGAGGAATTAACATTGGATTATTAGTATTCCCCTAATAACTATAAATCTGAGTTTTCATAAAAAATATAAATCTTATGGTATTGGGACTTAGTTGAATGTATTTAACTATATACAATATTTATGATTGGTGAAGAGATCTTCAGAAGAATTATTATTATCATAAAATCACTAACATCAAAAAAAATCTCTAAATTTTGAAAATATTGTTTCTTGATAAAGATGTAGAGTGAAATAATTGAATATACAAAGAAATAGTATTAAATACCAATATTACATATAAAATATAACACTCTAATATGTATCCATTGAAAATATTATCTAAACAATATCATATATAAATAATATTAGAAGTAATAGTTGTATAATAAATGATAATGCCTTTATTAATAATAAAAAACTAGTATATCTTTTTGTAAGTAGATTCAAATATATTAGGATAACGACTGATCGTAAACCGTATTCAAAGTGAAAAAAAACCCACCAGATATATCCATCTTATGATTATATATATATATAGTTTGGTCAAAAATTATAGAAATTGTCATGAAAAATAATTATTTCAAAATTAATTGTGAGTTTAAAAGTAGATTTTAATCAAAAATTATAACAATAAAAATTATAAAAAAATATTAAATATAAATCCAATGAAAATGTTTAACCGAAAGAACACATGAATCTAATTAATGATAGATTTACTCAAGATCAACTACAGAAGAAATCAATTATTATTTCAAAATGGGAATCCCACAAATGATTAAATAAATGTGGGGTTTCCAAGCATTAGGTTGACTAAAAATTTATGGGTGGGAATATATATAGTTGATACTAAATATAGAGCTCTAGAGTTTATATTTGGATGGAAACATGAGGTTTCTTGAGTTTGGAACATCCCAAACTTTATCAATTAAAATGTGTGTTTCCATATAAAAAGTTTGGTTTTGAATCAAAAAGTATATTGTAGAAATGGTGTTTAAATCATAGGATGTGATAACAAAATTATGATACAACATAACTTAAAATTTTTTGGATTAATATATGATTTTGGATATATCATCACATTATGGATTTTGATTCCCAAAATCTTCATAACATCAATAATAAATTGTAGAATGAGATTAAACCAGACTACATATGTCTTATTGAAGATTTAAAGAATTCATAAAATATAGAATTATTTTTTATTTAAATATAATAATTGAGTCCAACAATTATTATATTATTTATAAGACAAAAAATGGCATTTATGACCACCAAAAGGAAATTTTTTTTGATCAACATATGTATGCTTGAAATCCCCCCCCCCCCCTTTTAAGGCGATAAAACCTAAAAGATTCAATGAAATGTGATTCACATATATGAATGTATTTATACTAATGGGTTACAAGACTATAGATGACCACCAAAAGGAAATTTTTTTAATGATTTTCGTGAAGGTATAATGAATTTATACTAATGGGTTACAAGACTATAGATGAATGTATTTGAACCCCTGAGTTATAAAATAATAAATATGTATTGGCTTTGAATCATAAAAGACAAAATATTGTATCAAAATAATATAAGTGACAAAATATTTCACAATACAATGAATTTTATATTAGGAAGAATTTTTTATAGTGAATGATTAATGGGACATTAAGATTTTGTTTTAGATTCATCATAAGAATATTGAGTGGTTAAGAAAAAACTATGTGTCTTGTGTATATACTTTATCTCCACCAGGAGGTCCCTAATATTTTGGTTGGAAGGTGGTTCCCATTCTCTATGTGTAATCATGGATTTAAGACTCTCCATCATCACATATACTAGAATATCCATTATAAATTAATTCATACACTGAAAAGAATGAATATTTATATAATTAATTTTCCATAACAGGTTTATCAAACAATGAATTCTGTTTATCTAGAGGAATATCATCTAACCATTTTATTTGAAACTGAAATGATTCATTCTTGTCTCACACTATCACACTATATACTCTGAATAATTTCATCTATAATAAAAAGGAAAATGGAAAGGTGAATTAGTATCCTTATGTAATATTATTAACCTACTCTACTAAATGATGAATCCCATTATGAGAATGAAATTATTATCTTCTGTTGTTCAAATTAAATTGGAATATAATTATACATATAAATGAAATATGAGTTTAAAAAGATTTCCACTTTTAACATAGATATCATGTTAGTAACCTTTCATCTCAAATCATCATAATCCTCAATAAAAATTTCATTTTTTCATTAAAAATTGACAATGAGTCTTTATAGACAGATATTCTGTATTTTAATAGATTGATTTATTATGATATAAAAAGTCTTCCATAAACACTTATTCTACCCTTATAGATTTATTATATGAAATTTTAATTAATTCAACTGTGAAACCATATCAATAATATAATTACATGCGAGACTAAAAATATAATACCTCTATAGAATATGACGAATAAAAATAAATCTTAATAGATTGTTATAAAAAAAATCCAACTGATGTGATTGGACATCTACGATGATTCCATTGAAAGACTAAAACTCTTTGGTAACATTTATTATATTGAAATACTCTTCATAACCCCATTACATATAATTTTTATTTAAAGACGTTAATTAAAACTAAATATGATTTTTTGATGTAGATTCCAGAGTACTTACCCACTAATAGAATGATAAGTCCATATCCATTAAAAAATATTTAATGGGTATCCTCCTTGACAGTTTATTTCACTCCATGAAAAACATTGTCATATCCTTAATTAAAAATTATTAGAAAAAATAAAACAAACGAATAATCTGAATTAATAAACAACACTATAATTATAGGTTCCCCTCTTCATTAATTTCTCTGAAGAAGAAAAAATAGTAACACATTAAGATTTTTAAATAAAACTATGATTGATAGTGTGTTAAATATGTAACACAGATTTTAAATTAAATTACACATTATATTAAAATATTATTATTTAAATGTTACTAATACGAATTATCCCTTAATATGATATGTATGAATAATTTTAAAAATATTATTTAATATATATATATTTCATAATCAATTAAATTTTTATTGATAGATTACTAACTAATAATAACTCATATTTTAAAATATATGTATTTTTCTATAAAAAATAATTTTTTTCTATATATAATATTTTTCCTTCAAGATATATTTTTATTTTTTTACAAGATGAATTTTGGAAATAATTAATGGATATTTAAAATATATAATTTTCAAAAATTGAAAACAAATTTAAATCCTTATATAAAAATATTTTTATTGTTAAATTACTGTATTTTTCTGGAATATATGATTTTTTAATGAATTGTGAGAATTAAACATTTTCCAAATAGTACTTTTCAATTCATTAAATTATGTAACTGAAAAATTACATTATATTTTATATTAGGGATTAATGTAAAATATGAATCATTTTATTTACAATAATATGATTAATTTTATTTTATTCATACATTTTCATTATTTAGTATTTTATTTATTTTCATTCTAACAAATACAGGTTTCTCCAAACAAGTTTTTATGTACATAAATATATCCATTATGATTCATTAAATAAACCACTATTTATGACATATTTATATTCAATTTTTATATTAAAAATCAATTTATATGATTTTATATTCATATAATTCTGCATTGTAGTCAAAGATTTAATATTTGATTATCTTTGTCCTAGAAAATGCATTTCAAGAAAAACAGTTTTTTTGATACGTTATATGGGTATAATATTAAATTAAAATCTTTTAATTAAATGAATTTAATTTTATATATTGTATTCCTTATTTTTATATCAGAATAATTAATAAAAGTTAATAAGGATAAACTAATTTTTGTCCAGAAGAATAATACAAGTAAAAAATAAAGTAGTTAACAAAGTGAAAAACTGAAATAATTAAAGTAACTAAAATTTATTCTAAATAGAATAAAGTGAAAAAAAGTATTCCTACGAAAGGTGGATTGTATAATAAACCATATCACCCTCTAATCCATTATTAATTGATTTTTAGGCACCTTTATTGAGTGTGTGTTTCCAATTTTGTACGGGTTGGGGTATATACAAAAGTAACACTCATCATCAATTATAAAAGGGATATCCATACTTTCACATATAATAACATCTCTATCAATTTGGATTGAAAGAAGAATAAAAATAACTTAGCAGCATATATATATAATTCAAGAACTTTATTATTCCAAATAGACCAACCATAACTTCTGTTATAAGAGATACCAAAGAGGTTCTTCTAAACGTATATATTAATCTTCACTAATCCACTTCATTTCAATTATTCTTTTCCATCATTAATTTGGTATTAAAATTTACAATATAAGTATGTCATTATATACTATATAATGAGAAGATATTATGTATATGGAATAATATTTAATCTTATCCTCTTCAATAAAAATGTAATTGAATCAATCATTCACGTTTATGATGAACAACCTCCAAACGAACCAATTAAATTATTTTTCCAACATCACCTAACAAGGTTGTAAATTATGATATATTTTTTGTTTATATATTATTCTATTGACATAATAATTCTTCTTTAAAGGTAACATATCATTCACCTTCACACATTACCATCAAAAAAAGACTAATAACATCAATTTGTGTGTAAAGAGGACTACAACTTCATAAAGTAATGTGATTACTTTTTTATTACCACCTCACAGAGATGATATTTTTAAGAATATTTAAAAAATTGTATGATATTTCTGATATAATTATAATTAATTATAGTTAAAATAACTCCATTATTTTTTTCATAATGAATGATGAGAATTGAAAATATTATTAATGTATATGTACATGCTACCATCTCAATGACTTTATCACTTCTATTTTATCATAACCATATTTTATGGTTTTATTTTAAAGAATAAATAATTTATAAATATGAAATTTACTTGTTTATTATTATTATATAGAAATTATTAAATAATGACCCCAATGACCATTGTCAATACAATGGTGTCATTTTTAAATTATAAATTGATATCCACAAAAACCCCTCATTCCACATAATTTGAATAAGTAATTATATATTTCATTAAAATAAATGAATTTAATTGTTTAATTACAAGTTATTTAACCTATTAATTATTATAAAACATAATAATTTTTATATATGTTTTATATATGAGATAATGTTTATAAATGAAATTTTATGACTCGAGGAATGGGATTAAATAACACATTCTCATTCATTGGGTAGTAATAATCATTCATTATCTTTGATATACTGATAATATATTTATTTTGAATTGATTATTTTAGTCATTTTTCACTTTTTTAATCGGTAGTTACATTTAATGCACAAAAAAGCATCATTGATTAATTCCCACTTTAATTACAGGATCTTTGAAAGTAATTTTTTTCCCACTTTTATTTCTACAATACATATACCATATTCACCACTGATTTATTTCTAGTTTTGTATATAATAACCATTTTATATGGTATTCCATTAAAATAATTATTAACATGGTATTTATTTAATCATTAGATTTTATTTAATTGATGATCATATGATTTAAAACATACCAAAGAATTATGGGTATATTTAACAATCTTATAATTATTCAGGATTTATAAAGCCAGAAATTACAAGGAAGGAAATTACTGGATCATTTTCTAATAAATCTTTTTATTTTCTTCTCCCCTTGTTATTTACGATGTTTCTATTTAATTATAAATATTTCCACTCTTGGGTGCTAAGAAGGATTGAGAATTTTTTTTGGATATCCTATATTATTTCTTTTTTTAATTGAAAATCATTATTATTTAATATATTAAATTTCCATAATATTATTAAAATGAAATTTTTAATATTATAAAATGATTTATTAAAAAACATTTAAATAATTTTTTATTATTTTCAAATTTTTTTAAAATAATATTTTTATATTTTTCTGAAGAAGGAAATTTAAAAAATTATTAAGAAAATGTTAACGGAGTCGATATTTCAATATATTCGGAATGAACTGAATATTAACATCTTCATTAATAGTAAATTATTTCAACATTCCTTTTTTATTTTCGTTAGTTATTTTTAAATATTACTTTGTAATATATATTTAAGGAAAAATTTTATTTTGATAATGTAATTTCAAATTGAAAAATATTTTTATCCATAACATATTACATTTTATATTTTAATTCCATTTTCATCAATGATGACCACTATTCATGATATATATTACCGCTGAATTTTCAATTTATGTCTCCCAAATATGTACCCATCATATTATCACATACATTTTTATGGTAATACATACTTTATTTCTATATTCGAAATGACTTTATATTAAAATTTACCAGGATTATAACAGGAGAAATGATTACATAACGTATTTTATTTTAACAGGAAATCCTAATGTTTGAGAAATATGATTTATTTCTATTTTTTAGAACATATAATCATGGACATGTTATGTGGGTGTGTCTAGATAACACTCCAATACATTGGGTAAATTTTTATCCTCATGAGAAATCATGTATGGGATTACGGAGTAAACATTATCCATTATTTGACATTGTCCACCATGTGATATTGTCTTGGTAGTTATCCTTTACTCAGGATTATTTCATTTTATATGTTCTTTCTGCATTTCATTTGATTCCATCATTTTAGGTTACGATTTTCATAATGTTATTTTTTAATGAGAAAACTTTTGAGACTTATCATTTATGCTGTCATTTTTTAATATTTAATCACATATAATGTTTCCTTATCATATTTATTCACATACTAGGCATTTTAGCTCACCACATTTGTTTATGTATCTACTAGGTATTTCCATGCTCTTTTATATTTTTTAAAGTAAATAGGAGAAAAATATTTAAAATAAAATATATATGTTTCATTCTAGTCTCACATTGATATATTACAATCCCATCCATCCTATATTAGTTATCCTCATAGACAGTGTCTTTTAATTATTGGATTATTATGTTAGAAATCATAAAATAAATCATGTAAATGTCTGGGGATGTTAAATATTGTATGATATAATGATCATGTTATTTTTTTGGATTAGTACTAGAAACATATAGTGAAAACCAAAGAGATTATTATAATAAAACATCTATGTATAAACAAATACCCTATAATATTGGTGCAGTATAGATCTAGTGGTGTCGATGTAATTGAATCCATTACAGGATGCGTTATGTAGATGTGTATGATGCTCAATTTTAACTAAGGGTAATATATCCAAAATTGGTTGATTGTTATTTTGTTGATAATAATCAGGTTCATGATAATTTTCATTAATTAAAACGTAGTTTGACACTAGCGTGAGATATTTTTTGGGAAAATTGCAGAACCATTATAGATATTTTTTATGAAATGAAAAAATTATTCAGTTTGAAAAAAAAAGTAGTTAAATGTTACCATAGATAACATAGATGTAAACATAGGGACTCATAAGTCATAATATACTTATCATTTATAATTTATTCATTCAATGTATATATGTATCTATTTGGTATATTAATTAATTATAATCATGATTAATTTATTACTTTTATTTAATAAAGCTAATTATGAGAAAAAATGTAGAAACATGACAGCCAATGTAATAATATCAATAAAAAAATCCAAACCTAATGGGAATTGAGTTCAAACCTATAGGGATCATTCTATATGATCTATAATGAATTATGATTAGCAACATTAACATATTTGAATTTAGAAACAAAATAGAGAAGAAAAATATGGAATCTCATGGATGTTCAAATATAAATGTTTATAAAGAAATAAAAAACCTTTTTACAAAATGTAATAAAAGTTATAATATTCACCAAGAAAGATTCATTAAATGGAATAGAATATTCATTATGTTTGAAAAAAATAGGGCTTCATGCAAGTAGATTTGAAATAAAAATAAGCAATCCCATTAATATAAAAATAGAAAGAAATTTCAACCTAAAGAGACACTAACATTTTAATTTCATAGATTTCGGGAACATGGAAATTAACTATGTTAATGAAAAAATTAATGAAGTAATTCATAAGGGCTTATGTAATGAAAAGAATTTAAGTACAATGTTTACTTTTTTTTGTAATTTGAACTTAGGAATCATGTTGATGAACTATTTTTATCAAAAGTATACTAAATATAATAACCATGAAACATCTACAAATTATTCATAAGTAATTGGATGTTAAGGATATCAAATATTATAATTATTGGTAATAGTGACCTGAAATGTTCATTTAATGATATTGTGGTATTTTATGTAAAACATTATTGAGGAAAATATAATCATTAATATTTGCATAATTTTAAGCTAATTAAACTCAATAAATTTCATTTTATTCTATAATATGAAATAAGATGGATATAATAAAATGAGGATAAATAATGTAATTTGATGAATATTTTTTATTTTTGAAATATTCATAATATTCTAGAAATTTTTTTAGTTTCATGTTCAAATAAGAATATAATTATCAATAAAATTCCACATCATTTTAAAAAGTACAACTTGGAAGTAGGGTAACTAGTGGTCATCTCTATCAATGACATGAAGAATAAATCTACAACCAAATGGTGATAAGAGTGAAGCTACTACCACTGGACAACATTATATATTAGTTTGTGTGAATTATTTTCCACTAAAAATATTTTATATTTAAATATTATGTTATTTTTAGAATTATATTCTAGGATCATATATTTTTTGAATTTTTTGGATGATGTTGTTATTATGCTTATATAGGGATTTTGTTTATTATATTTTTCTATATTTAACACTTAGTTATAATATGTGATTTAAAATGAATTGTTTTATGGGAATAACATAATTAATTATTTTAATGATCATGTTTTTTCAGTTTTTGTTGTAATTATTTATTGAATTATTCATATCGATCATTAAATTTGGTGATTAATATGATGATGTATTCATTTATATAGTGATCATACACAATGAAAATAATACCTTGATTTGGTTAATTTCATAATGTAAGAGTAATATAATGATATAATTCTTTGAATCATGTGATCTGTTAAATGTTAATTTAAGTGCTTCAAAAAAGAACTATTTATTTAGATTAATCATTGTACTGAAACAAAAATTAGAATGCTGAGAAAAAATATTAAAGGATAATAATATACTTTTCAGGTAGGTATAATTTTTTTATTCTTACTCTACATTCTAGAAGGTACAAGAAAAATTAAAAATGGACGATTAAATATAATTGTATTATATTTTTGATAACTCAATTATCTATTTTTTATTTAGAATGAGTTTAATTTTATTTACTAAATGGAACATCTTTAAAGATACTTATTTTCACATCAAACTAATGTTCTCTTATGTGGAATCAATGTTATGATATAATCATACTATTTCCTTTACTCTCTTTTTAAGAGGACATTTCTCTAAACCTTTTTTATTATATGGGTTTTCTATAAAAGTATTTTTGAATTTAAAACCTAATATTTCTAAAACGAATTATAATTGTGATAACATAACTTTTATAAGGGGTTACAATTTTGAACCATTATATTTTAGAATAATTCTATTTTGATAGTTTATTAAATATGATCACATAATTTTAGAAAATATTGATATTATATTTAAATATTTTTATTCAAACATGTAAGATTTAACCAATATTTTTAAATTTCATTTCATTAATACTATTAACATGTTTATAATATATATATTTAATTATTCTACTCATCATAAATAATTTTTCAATGTACATATAAATTTTCACTCAAATTTTAATCAATATATTGTATTGTGCAAAATAACATATGTAGAAATTACATTTATTTATTTTTTTGATTGAAATAATGTCATTAATTTATGGAACTTTTAGAAATGTAATTTTATAATATAAACATTAGTTTTTAAATATTCATATCAAAATAATTGTAGTGTTAAAATTTTCAATTTTCCTAACGAATTTAATTTTCCAGTGAATAGTTAAAATTATGTAAGAACCTACAACTTCTTTTTTAGGTTTGTTTTCCTTTTCAGGTCGTTTTTCAGAAAAAAGTGGAATTTCAGAAATTTTTTGAAGTACACGTCGTCTACATTCTAAGTACATGTCATGGATGTTTTGACTACACAAGGTGTACTCAGTTAAAGCGTGTATTCATGTGCTAGTCGGGTAGAGTCCATGCACATGACCATCTAGGGGTGACCTGGAGGCAGCCTAAAGAGGAGTACAGAAACAGAAAGTACGCATCGTGTACTTCCAATGTGCACACTGTTTATTTTCTTTTTTTTCATAAATAGACCATCATCATGTCTAATAGACATAAATGTATTCTTCTCTACCAAACATGACTGAGAGCGTCTGTACGGCACATATATTCGTCGAGCCCCTAATCGAGTGTCGATTCTTTGAATCGAACTCCATCAATTGCGTTGGAATCACCTTGGTAGGCTCTCCTTTATGCTAAAGCTTCATTTCATGATTCCTCCTCTTTCTCAAGTTATCCCTGGTTGTACATTTTGAGTGTTTTGGAAGAACTACTATGTTTCTGGGTGATTAAAGGATTGTGGATCTCGTATAATGATCTCACAAAACTGAGGTACTTTATTTGCGCCTTTCTATTTAAATTCTATGAGTTATATGTGCAATTTTTTCCAATACCCATGAAGGAGGTATTGTGTGATTACTGTTTTAGTACTATTGTTTTCCTACTATGGTTGTATGCTTGAGTAGAGGTTAATTTAATGGGAATATGGTTAATTTATATGCTTTGGAAGTTTTGTCCCATGCATGATTGCCTATATTGAACATGGGGTCTAGTTTTCATGTTGGGCTGCTGTTTACATTACCATACCATGTTTTTGGATGGTGTGATTGTTCTGATATACTGATATGTTGAATACTGGTATCAAAGTAGTTCTTGAGATTTACTCTGGGCGATATTCATTGTTATACCTACATGACTTACACATGGTCGTGAGAACCTTGTGTAGTAGACCATAGGGATAATGGACGTAAGTGCTTCTCCGGTGTGTATGTTTTACTTTCGATGCAAGACCATAGGTGTAATTAACATAAGTGCTTCCTCATAGTGTCTTTAGTTCATGGACGTGGGCCATAGAGGGAATGTGATGTAAGTGCTTCACTTGAGTGCCTTTAGTTACTCATACGAGACTATAGAAGGAATTAACAGTGAGTGCTTCTTTAGAGAGTCTATGCTTAAGCTGAACTAGAGGAGTTAGACTGAGTGTACTACCCAAAGGGTTGCTTGTAATATTTTGGTAAGACTAGAGGGGAATGGTTGTGAATACCTCCCATATGTTTACCTGGTCTGTTATTTATTTTCTTATGTTTGTAGGTAGGACCATAGGGGATAGGCTGTCGATACTTCCCATAGGGTTACCTTTTGTGATTATCTGCAATGATTAGTTGTTTCATGATATTTGAAACTATAGATTGTTAATTCAGATTAATTGTTTTTTACTAATTTTTGTACTTCAACTGCTATATAGTCACTTACTATAAAGCGCAGATCTTATGGTGGTTTCCTACTGATATTAAGTCTCAAAACTTGTTTGGACAATTCTTTTGGTCCCAAACAGAAGATATTGCTGCGGTTATAGATAAGGAAAAGGTCCCTTCAACTTCATGTACTTGATTTGATGTAGATCTAGAGAGCATGGGACCAAGCTATGGCTTGTGATGCTGAAGAGTTGTTTACTTGATTTCTTTTATAAATGGGGTTAGTATTGTTGTATTCCTTAATTTTGATTTGTTTTTATGATTTCCTAGACAAATGTATAATACATCATTCTTGTATATATATATATATATATATATTTGTGTGTTCTAGTAAATTATTTTCCAGTATTCTACAGTTTACATTTGTATGGATTATTCATGCTTCGACTTTTTATATTGCTTTATTATGTTGTGTTACTCTGCCAATGAAGGCATAGTTTCCCCACTATCACACCCAAGGCCCTCAGTGCTAGTTTGCAACCACTAGTGTTCAAGGAAATGCGATTAATGCCATGTGACCAACCCGGTATGGGGTGCCGCTTGGTGGCTTCCAAAACCAGGATGTTACAAAGTGGTATCAACAATATTCATTTACCTTGACTTACTGTATGGAGCATATATCCAGGGAGATGAAGGAATAGATACATGGTAATAAGATATGCCTAGGAGTTTCTAACCCATGTATAGGGAAAATCCAATCTACATTGTTATTGTTATTTGTCTAGTTTCGCAATTTTTACAGCTGAATTGATTTCACATTGAGTGATTCACATGTTTTGGGATGAGATGAGGGCATTCTATCTCATTCATCATTTAGGAACTTTCTAGAAATCACATGTCATGCATTATTTCCATGCCATATAGAATGCATTAGCTATTTCATGTTGTATTCATAGATGTCATTCTAGAGATTCATGTTGTTGTGATAGTTTTACTTGACAAAATAACTGCTTTTTGATAGGGTATTGCTTTGTGTAAGGATTTATTTTAATGAATTCCAATCACAGTTTCTTGAGGTGTTGTGGGAGCTCATGAATCAGAATTTGGTGGATCTTTGACTTGATTATCTCATTATGACATGTATAAGATGCCATGTTTTGATTTCTGGGTAGAATCGGCCCTCACAGATCAGAATTTGTCACTTTGACGTTTGTTGTAGTGTTTTCTAGGATCCGGAGTAGTATCTAAGTCTTATTGTCAGGAACAACAAAGAATACATGTTGTGTAGTTTTGACTACATTCCATGTGTTATTCTCTTCGAGAAGAAATTTTTTTTCTTAAGTACACGACATGTACTGTATGTACAAGCCATGTAGTCTCTAACTCTGTCACAAACAGTGTGGGTAGGTACATGAGGATTGGAATCATTGGTAGGACACACCATATAGCAGTTTTACATGTCTTGTTGTAGAACATTGTTACCTTTCGTGTCACTAACAACACGAGTCAGTTGAGTCCTCCCTAATACACATCATGTCTGTCGAGAACATGTTGTGTAGAATAACTCGAGTACCCAGCCGTGTAAACAAAACACGGGCCAGTAAAATCTTCTTAGTACATACTATGTCAATATGAGACATGTCGTGTAGTGTGAGTCATGTATCCAGTCGTATCATTAACAACACGGTTCGGGAAGCTCATCTAGCACACAACATGTATTTCATGAACACACCATGTAATCCTCTTCAATGAGGACCATATGTCTTAGCTGTGTAAATGGGTCCCAGACAGGGGAAGAGGATTAATGTACACACCTTTTGTTAGGAAAAACTGTCGTGTGTTTGGGTGTTACATGACCAATTTTGGTAGGAGTAGAAGCCCATGTGTTTGGCTTGTTGGAATAGGACATACATGTTGTGTGGTTATGTTCTAAAAAAATTGAATGTTTTCTTTCTCATGTTCCTTTCATATACATTCGGTTCTCATTCCTTGATAATCATGATCTACGGTGTACGTTTTACCATGTAGAGCCATGCCACCAAGATGTCCTCCAATTATATGCCAGTTTTAGGGTAGTGATCAGACACTAGACATGGCTGATTAAGGACTACCTGTATATCCTCCCATTATGCTAGTCTTAGAACCATCAATTATACATGATGTAGGTGCTGATTCATAGTTCAGGTAATTCTTTATGAGAATAATGTAGACCATTCAGGGAGAATCGCCTCCCTCATTGAATATGGTAGAATTTACACAGGTCGTTTAGCATCAGCATCCTCCGAATTTCTCAGTGGATAGAGGATACCAAGATACAGAGTCAAGACTAGAAGCCATGCTGACGAAATTACAGCATCTGGATATATCTCCAGAGAGGTGGATCAAGATCGCTACATATATGCTTCGTGATTCCGGCATGAGATGGTGGGATTTGATCTCATAGGCGGGACACCAATAGGTTACGACTTAGGAGGAGTTCCAACATATCTTCTATGACTACTTATATACAGCGACAATGAAGTCTGATCGAGCTCGAGAGTTTTTTAGTCTGGAGCGGGGGACTCTTTTAGTTACGAAGTAGTCCTATCTCTTTACTAATCTGCAGTGTTTTACGCCTATTATAAGAGGTAATCAGTAATTTTGGGAAAGCATGATTGAGGATAGTTTGAGTCACAACATCTGATCATAGTTTAACATCATCAGGTTTATCTCTATCACAGATATCATCAACCAAGTAATGATTACAGAGAACAATCTAAGGGATTCAAGAGTTGTGAGCCAGGGAAGCTCAGCATATGGAGTTTGTATTCCTCTGACTTATAGAAGGAAGTGCTCTAGGAAGTCTATGTGCATATATCCAAGAAGGTGAGATACTTCTTCTGGTAGTTAGGTGGTGTTCTACTAGTGTGGGAAGAGTGTGCATATGAGGCCACACTTCTTGAGAGACCCAGTGGAGTGCTGATCTTGCGTCAAGATGGGTCATCTTTAGCGCTTTTATAAGATCATCACACCTGCAGTCGGTGACAAGGGTTCTTTTATGAATCGTCGTTCATGAGCAGCACCACAAGTTTCTCAGCACTCTGGGAATTGGAGTTCTTCCAGCAATTTAGGTCGAGCTGGAAGTCATGGCCATGGTAGCCAGTCACCCGGATTTCAGCAACAATATGATGGATTAGGTCTAGGTGGCCAGACAAGGTCATAGGTCCGCAATGTAGGTCGGACATTTTTAGTGGATCAAACCCAATAGGGGCAGGATCCCTGACCCTCTACAGTTCTAGGTACGATCATAGTATCCTCAGTTTTAGCGTCTAATCATTTAGATGTAGGGTATTCCCATAGTATTATATCTTTTTTAGTAGTGTAAAGCCTTGGGATCTACCTTTTTTCTTCTATATATATCATGAAACTAGACACTCCTTTGGGGACTAGAATCGAGAGTGTACGTCAGTGCAAGGAGTGCCCTATAGAGGTTATTGGATGTAGCTTTTTATGGGACCTCTATATCCTCGTGATGACAGGTTGTGATGTCACTCTCAGAATGGACTGGCTAGTTCCCTTATAGGTAGTCGTCGATTTCTATTATTGTAGGGTGAGTTTCACAACACCAGAGGGACACAATTCTGTGATGGACCATAGGCGAGGATGAGATCTTTCTTTTCCAGGGGCGCATTTGGGTGCCAGCAGACATACGTGAGGAGTTGATGTGGGACTTTCATTCCCTATTTGTGCAGTTCATCCTATTGTTTCCAAGATGTATCGTGATCTACACCGTCAGTATTGGTGTCCAGGTATGAAGAGATAAGTCGCTAGTTTTATCATATGGTGTTCCACCGACCATCAGTTTATGGCATAGCATCACCAGCCAGCATGTCTCTTAAAATAGTTACCCATTCCCATGTGGAAGTGGAATGATGTCATGATGGATTTTTGGACAGGTTTACTAAGGTCACCTTGATGAAGTGATGTATTTTGGGTTGTCATTGATAGACTCATGATGGTTTCTCACTTTTAGCCGATCAAGGAGACCTTAATTGGCCATGAGTTGGGATAGTTGTACATCCATGAGATTGTGATCTTACCCAGAGTTCTTCACTCCATTGCCTCAGATAGGGATGCTCGATTTACATCGCAGGTTTGGCAGGTGCTTCAAAAGGCTTTGGGTACATAGGTAAATTTGAGTACAGCTAACCACCCCAAGAATGATGTCCAGTCTGAGAATATGATTTAGGTACATGAGGACATGCTCCGGGAATGAATCCTGGATTTTGGAAATCTTTGGAGAAGCACACACCTCTTGTGGAGTTCTCCTACAATAATAGTTTTCATGAAAATATTTAGATTCCACCATATGAGGATTTGTACAGTAGGCCATATTGATCACCCTTATGTTGTATGGAGGCAAGAGAGGTATCTATACAGGGACCTCATCCTATATAAGAGACCATAGAGCAGATTGAGTTGATTCTAAAGAACATGGCTACTGCATAGTCTCGACAATAGCCTTATGCTGATCCACAGAGATGGCCTCTAGAGTTCAAGGTCGAGGATTAGGTTTTCCTACGTGTCACACTGATGTTGGGGCACAAGAGGATTAAGATATAGGGTAAGATTTCACGGAGGTACGTCAGGGAATTTGAGGTGTTGGAGAGTGTTTGGCTGGTTTCTTATCAGTTGCATTTACCTTAGAGGTATCGGGCTATGCATGGCGTTTTCCATGTTTCAGTTCTTCAACATTTTTTATCATATTCATCTCATGTTTTCGAACATGATGAGGTTGAATTAGAAGTGTATTCATCATTCGAGGAGCATCCTATCAGGATTGTTGATCGTAGTACGAAGGATTTCTGTGGCCAGTTTGTTCCTTTGGTATGGGTGCTTTGGCAGCACGGACGAGTACATGACGAAACATGGGAGAGGGAGACCGATGTATGATTACAGTGGTCGGAGCAGTTTGGGGTTTCTATTCTATGACATTTTACTAGGTAAATTCATGGACAAATTTATTTAAAGGGTGATGTTTGTAAGAACATGTATCTTTTTCATAAATAATGGTTTCCTTTTCTAGTCATTTTTTAGAAAAAGAGGATCTTGTAGAAATATTCGCAGTACATGTTGTGTACTCGATTACCACAGGTAGCCATGTGTTATCCATTTCGCGGCCATGCCCACAGCCATGTGGGGGTGACCTGGAGGCTTCCTAAAGTGCAGTAAAAAAAATTACATTCCATGTATTTACAAAGTACATGCCGTGTATTTTATTTTATTTCATTAAATGGACATGGTCACATCTAATAGATAGAAACATCTTCTTCTATGCTGAACTCAACCTTGAGCATTCATACAACATGATTCATCGTTGAGTCCTCGATAGATCTTCCTTTCTCTGAATCTAACTTCATCGATTGTGTTGGAATCGCCTCATTAAGATATTCCATCTGTTGGAGTTTCGTTTCATGATGAATACTCTTTTTCATGTTATCCTCGATTGAAATTTTTGAGTGTTTTTGTAGATCAACCATGTTCATGTGCGATTCACAGCCTAAGGTTCATGATTAGAGATCTCCCAACACTGAGGTTGGTGGTTTGTGACATTCTGTTAAAAGTCATTGAGTTAAATTTGTAATTTTACCCAATACCCTTGAATGGGGTATTGCGTGTTTACTATTTTAGCCAGGTTTTCTGCCTGATATGCTTATATTATTGAGTAGAGGTAAATTTAATTTAAATATTGTTAATTTATATGATTTTGGAATTTTTTTCCCTTGCATGATTGCGTGTTTTTACCATTGGGTCTAGTTTTCCTGTTAGGATGGTTTTTACATTCCCATGACATGTTGTAGGATGGTGTGATTGTTCCGATATGCTGAATTGTTGTATACTGCAAGACAAGTAGTTCTTGAGGTTTACTTTGGCCGATACACATTTCTATACCTACTTGACTTACATAGTTTCGTGACAACCAGGTGTAGTAGACCATAGGGAGAATGGATTTTTGGTCTTCTCTAGAGTGTCTGTTTTACTTACAATGCGAGACCATAAGGGGAATTTATGTAAGTACTTCCTCGTAGAGTTTGTAGTTCCTCGATGTGGGCCACAGAGAGAATGTGATGTATGTTATTCCCTAGGAAACCTATAGTTACCTATACAACACTATAGGAGGAATTGACAGTGACTGTTTTCTTAGATAGTATATGCTTAAGCTAAACCAGAGGGGTTAGACTAAGTGTACTACCCATAGTTTTTCTTGTACTTTTTAGGTAGGAGAAATGGGGAAAGGATGTGAGTACCTTCTAGAGGGTTACCTATTGTGTTATCAATTTGCTTATGTTTCTATGTAGGACCAAAGGGGAAAGGATATGGGAACTTCCCAGAGGGTTTCCTTTTTTGATTATCTACTTTGATTAGTTATTCCTTGATATTTGAAACTATTGATTATTACTGATAAGTGCTTCCTTGTTTACTTCATTCTGTACATTAATTGTCATATTTTAACTGACTGTTAGGAACATATCATGTGGTGTTTGCCTACTATAATTTAGTCTCACACCTAGTTTGTACCATGAATTTGTGCCAAAACTGATTATATTGCTACTGGTATAGATAAGGGAAAGCTTCCTTCTTCTTCTAGTACATGATTTGTTGTGGAGATGGAGAGCATGGGACCAAGCTATTTCATACAATGCTAAAGAGTTGTTTACATGATTTCTTTTGTACTTGGGTTTAGTACTGTTGTATTCCATCATTGTCATTTTTTTGGTGGTTTCCTAGACATATGTATCACGCACCATTCATATATATATGTCTGTGTGCTCCGGTTTATTATTTTCTAGTCTTATTCCTTTTTTACTTTTGTATGGATTATTCCTTTTTATGCTATTTCTATTGCTTTCTTCCACTATGTTACTCGACCAAGGAGGGCATAGTTTCCCCACTATCACTCCCAAGGCCCTCACTGCTGGTCATAAGCCTCTAAAATTTTGGGAAATGTGCTTGAGTCCTTGTGACCAACTTGAAACAGGGTGCCTCTAGGTGGCTTCAGGAATAGGGTCGTTAGAAATTTCATATTTTTCAAATACTGACATTTTTTTAAATCATGAAATTTAACAGATCAAATATATTTCATATGTATTCTAATATATACACATGAACCATTACAATTAGAATAATATAAATCATTAAATTTTTATAATGAATTTTAATGATTTTGGATATATAATAATTTTTATTCTTATGAATGTGGTTTTATAAAAATTGGATTTAGGTCAATAATATTCTTGATTTACATTAATAAAAATATCCACTATTATGTAAATATTTTAATAAAATTAATATAATATAAATATATTTATTTAAATGGGAATTCAGATAATTATTATTACTAGTATTTCCATTAATATAACATGAACTTCAGGTTAAAAAATATGTTTCCCAAAAAACTTCTAGATGTTTTTATTGTTAATTTGAAATATAAATATTTCACTTATTTTATTTGAATTTGATAAAAATGAATTCCTTATTTTTATTCATAATATTTAATATTTTGTAATAATTTTAACTTATGTTTTCTGAAAATAAATAGAAAAAAATAATTATCATAGTGAAATCTAAAGTTGTAAAAATATATTATCCTAGAGGTAAATAGTGTTAAATATTTAAATAATGTTTAAATATAATGTACTATGTGTTGATATACTATATCACCCCAAAAATCAATTAATTTTTGAAGATTTATTCCCATGGAATGAGGGTTACATTTTGATTATTGAATATTTTTTGATATTTTTTTAATTATAACTCATCAGTTATAAAAGTGAATCCCTCCCCTCACATATTCTCAC
The DNA here is from genome assembly GCA_963277665.1 of Viscum album. NCBI lineage: Eukaryota > Viridiplantae > Streptophyta > Magnoliopsida > Santalales > Viscaceae > Viscum > Viscum album. Next base: position 556,661,464 of record OY728146.1, read on the forward strand.
ATCTCAAATAGTTTGGATCATCCAAAAAATATAGTAATATCTTTTTAAAATCCTTTTTTAAATTTAATAAATAATTTTATTCCCAAAATGTCTTCCAAGTAGTTCATATAAAGAGATCTAATTGATTTTCTTCTAAGATAATGGAATCACCATCCTCATGCCCATTGTTTTTTTAATTCTTATTTTTTAAACATAATTTTTTTAATATTATAATATAATAAAAAATTTATATCCTATATTATAATAATTGTTTAGGTATATTTCGTAACAGTTATCCGTATCAAATTTCATCTTTTGGGAAATGAAACAATTTATCATGTGTATGGTAGAATACCTCCACAAAAATGGATGTAATAATTTCCCATTGTCACATATCATTTTCATATTATGATGAATTAAATATTAATATATTATATTCATGAAATACTAATAATTCTAGAAAAAAAATTACCCATTACCTTTTTTAACTTACCAAAAATGGAGAAATTATAATATAATTCATTTGTATAGTGAACTTCGATATTAGTAAGTGGTGTGATTCGTTTTTCATTATTGTATCACACAGATGTTAATTTAACGTTCATTTGAACATATAATATTATATATATGGTATAATGATCAGTTTTAAGGATTACATTACACACAACTTTTATCCACCATTATTGTTGAAAAATTGAAATGTTACTCACATGTATTATAACGACACTTGATTGATGTACATGGACATTACATTTCTTCTTTGTAATACACAACTTAATACACAAATATATTCCCAATGAATTTACTAGTTTAGTGTCTTTGTAACTGTGGATCACAATGTTCTACCTTGGAGAAAGATCATCAAAGATTCCCATAAAGTTATTCCACTTTTTTTCATGCCTAACAAAATTTTTCATATCCAATTGAAAGGATTAATTTGAATGGTGATAGCTCAAATTCTTAGTAAGGTTTAACATGAATACATTCTAACAAAACATAAACATAAGAATGTGAAAACCAGAAAATATATTTTCAATATCAATATCATGAGACTTGAAATAAATCTAGGCAGTGTGTAAGGAATATACTATAAAGGAACACTAACCATGATAAAATAAAATTCGTATAAAATACGGAATTTTGGAAAACAAATAAGCAAATAATATTATTTCAATATTATCCAAGGCATTGTTTCCTTTACTATAATCGTGGATAATGTCCACTACGGAATTGGGATTTCTTGTCATCCTAGCCTTGTATTTCTGAACCAAATTTACATGATGTACCAGTCATGTCTATCTCATGAGATATAAATTTATAACCAATTCATTGGAGAGATATATATGTCTCAACCATCTCATAATGAAATCATTCTTACATGTCCCACAAAAACGTAAATCATTCATCATAGCAGAACCCAAGAAAAATATGGCTTTCCTAAATGTCATTTCATCATAACATAATCCATATAAAATTACTGGTTATCATAATAAAAATATAATAAAATTAATAATAAGGATATAAACATAATCCTATGACATATTATATGGTAAATAATTTTGATAAATAATTTGACCTTAATTCATGAGGAAAATATTATTTCTTCATTAAAAACATTTTCTTTTCTCAAAATGTCGTGCTATATTAAAAGAAAATAATTTAATTGAAAATAAGACTGAGATATTATAAATGAAGATTCTTGGAAATAAGTATTCATGGAGATGTAAAAACATGTCAATGACGTGTAAGTTTAAAAATAATTTTCGTTGTACTTTTATAGGATAAGTCAAAATCTATCTCGTATGGTAAAAAAAGAATGATTCCTTCCACACCACATAGTAAAGGAATAAAGGGGTAAAATGACATTAAGTAAACATAGAATAATACAAAAAATTTATAAATTTTGGTTTAAAACATTGTCAATGATGATAAATATATCCCCAATGAATACTTATGAATAAATAATCTCAAATAAAAATGAGATTGGAGAAGTTATCACTTACCTTAAGTCTGATTTTTTCTGTATGTGTCTAAAACTACTGTTTAGTGGCATTAAAATTATAATTTACTTTTAACAAAACCATAATAATATTTATTGTATAATATATTATTCACTTAAGTCTTTATATTACCATTTCCTTCTTCAATTCCATGTTAAAGAAACATTTTGTGTAATTATTGTTGTATTCATAATATATATTTTCAATTGTTAATGATGATATTATTAATGATTATGATGATTAATTTACTTCCATAATTTAAAACATGAGTTATATATAAAATATATTCAGTATAATACAAATGTATATATAATAGATAGATAAATAAAATAGAATTCACTTTTCATTGCGACGGTAGGTCATACATACGCATGAATGCTATGTCAGTTTCCTTATTGAATTGAATGGAAGTAATTTATGATATGTATATATATATATATCCAGTAGAATTATTATTTCATATATTTATTGATTAATTTTCATTTATATTTTTATTTATTATTGAATGGTTAATGTTGATAATTAATCTCATCACGTTGTGAAGACGGTAAGCCTTATGCATGCACGCGAGACGATATCAGTCCCGTAATTATTGAATAGTTTTGATGTGGAAGTTGTATAATATCACATTATTATTATAATTGTAAAGACCCAAAAATTTCAAGGAAATTTTTTTTTCTTAATTTTATTTGTAATTTTTCAAGAACTCAGTTTCTGACGGCACCTGATTCTGAGGCCCAGTGTGCCCAGAATCATTTTTAATGTTTAGCTCGGCTACGTTCAGTGAACGAACGAGCGGGTTTTTCTAACTTTTAAACCGGTGCTCGGAATCAAATTCTGAGGGCACTGATGGAATCGCAGCACTGGTACTTGGTTAGAAACGCCTCTTCCGGAGTTGCGTTTGCTCGGTTTTGGTTTTTAATTTTTTGGGGTTTAAGTTAAGAAATAAAATAAGTTGTACGAAAATTTTATTTTATTTCAGTTAAATCTGCTTAAAGCCACTTAAAAGCTACTTAGCTGTGTTGAAGCGGATAGGGTGGAACCCAAAATTTCCTACCCTCATGGTAGGATATTTTTGAGGTGGGGCCCGCACAAGCCCCACCGTTTCTTTTCTGCTAAGTAACGCACCCGCAAAAACCCCTATTAAATGAAAGTCAACTGGGGTGCTTTTTTTAAACAATTAAATGCTCCTATTAAATTGGGCGGTTTATTCATCGAAATTTATTTCTATGAATTAATGGTTCGTTACTTAGTTTGTTTTTCATTTTAAATTTGTTGGCATTGTATTAAAAAAAGGCCAACACACCTTCTTTTTGAATGTTGTGTTAAACCTATGGAGAATCTCTTAAGATCAACCTCCTTCTTCGTGAAGAACGCGAAGAACGCGAAGTACGCGAAGAATGCGAAGAACGTCGGCCTTCGACGAAAGGCAATGAAGAACGCCGAAGCCGCAGAGATCGACGACGTGAAGCCGTGTACCGCGACGCCGACGATTCTCCCTCCGCGACGCTTCTTCCGCGACGATCCAACCCCGCAACAACCTTCGATCGACAACGACAAGGTAGGGGATTACGATCCTTTATTTTTCATTGTGGATTATAACACAACAACATGGATTTAAATATTATTAATTAAATATGTATGTTCTTGATCCCCAGAGTTCGTCAACGCGACGCCTAGTACCGCACGACAGCGACGCTCTTCCGTGACGCGACGATTCTTTTCTTCCGCGACGATCAGTTCCACGAAGAACGCACTTACGACGAGGTAGGGTTTTTATCGAGAATGATTTTACTTTTTATTCTGTGATTGTTTCCTCCTAAAACAAAGAACCTGGATCAAGTGAAATTTTAAATTATTAAAAATTTTATCTCGATACGTTTGTCATGTGTTAATTATCTTCCCGTTTGTTATCATCTAACGCGGAGGGTGCGGGCCAAACCAACTCATCCCGACAACCCTCCGCAGTTCTTCGTTGATGCGCGGATTAGCGGGCGACGACAAAACATGCCGCAAGGGTGATTTGATGATTCCGCAGTGAAGAATGGGACCCGGGAGGAGCAGCGGCACAGACGGAAACCGAATCAGACCACCGGAACAACTCCGGTGGCCCGCGTAAGCCACCATCGGCGCGGCGGCTGAAGCCGCGGCCACGCGGGTCCGGCGCACACAGGACGCGGCATAGCCGCGTCCGCTGACCCGAGGGCGGCCACCACGTGGGGGCCGTGGTGTTGACACGCGGGGGTAGCGCGCCCCCACCTCGGATACCAACGCTCGGCCGCTCGGGCCGGGTCGCGCCCAGGCCGGGCCGGGCCGCCCGGGCCGGGTCCAGCCGGGTCGGACACAGGTCGGCTCGACCCGGTTCGGGTGGACCCGGTTCGGGCCGACCCAGGGGGGTCGGGCCGGGTCGACCCGGGCCCAGGCCCCCCCGTTTTCGGGCCTTTTCTAGATTTTGCCAGTATCTTGAGCTACGGGCCTCCGATTGACGTGTCGTCAGTGGCAACGCGATCTTTGGATCGAGATGGTCGTGTTGGTATATTACACTCAAGGTTTAGGAGAACTTTGGGTTCTACCGGGTTGGTTCGTACACGAAACCAATCGGGCCCTCGGAGCGGAAACGCTTATATCTTCAGCACCGCCGTCCGATTGACGTGTCGTCAACATTGATGGTTTCCTCTTAGTGAGACGTATCTTTTGTCTTACTCCGCATGAGGGTTGGAAGCAGGTGGAGTACGGTCGGGTTGGTTTTGACTTAAAAACCAACCGGGCCCCTGGAACGAAAAAGCCAATAACTCACAGACCGGGCGTCCGTTTGACACGCCATCTCTCTCGTTGAATTTCTCTTGATGAGACGAATCTTTTGGCATGCTTCGCCTGAGTTTTGGATGCAGTTGGAAAATGGTCGTGTTGGATCGTACCGAAATCCAACCGGGCCCCTAGAAAGGAAAAGAGGATATCTTTCAAACCGGACGTCCGTTTGACGAACCGTCGGCGGTGTTGGTGATCTTTTTGTCAAACGGTCTTTATGAGTATACCCTATGGGAGTTTGGGGTACAGTTGAGATACGGCCAAGTTGGTTCGCGCATGAAACCAACCGGGCCCTTGGGACGAAAAGGCTAATAACTCACAGACCGGGCGTCCGATTGACGCGCCATCTGTTGCGTTGAGACCCCTATGACGAGGCGGTCCTTTGAGATACTTCTTCGTGGGACCTTGTGATAATTGGAGTTTTGACCGGTAGCTCGTGGAGTGGAACCTCCCAGAGACGAGCATTCAAAGTATGAAGACTGTGTGGACGACTAAGACCTGATGACTGCTTGACCGACTCGACTTGGAGTGAGTCGACTAGCCCAGTGGACGGAGCGCCCGGTATTTGGCGGCAGACCCACAGCGGACGGAGCGCCTGGTAGTTGGCAGCAGACCCGTGGTACTCGACTGTAGGAGTACCTCTGTAGGCTATTATGGGGAGCACCCGGTATTTGGCAGTAGACCCACAGTGGATGGAGTGCCCGGTATTTGGTAGCAGACCCGCGGTACTCGACAGGAGGAGTACCTCAGCAGTCTTAGGATAGTGAGCAGTACCTCAGAGTCGTGACAGGACCACTGTACACTCTAGAGATGGGGCTCTTCAGCAGTTATAGTTTTGATAATGAAAATCCTAGTTTGAGCTGAGTCATTGACCTTTGTGTTTCCTCATGATTGAGATGGGTTACTTGATAACTTGGGTATATGTATGGGCATATACCTGGGTAGTGGTTATCCGTTGAATTCATAATCCTTGTGTTTCCTCACGATTGAGATGGGTTACTTGATAACTTAGATATATGTATGGGCATATACCTAAGTAGAGGTTATTTGTTGAGATCTTCTTTGTGGTTATCCTTGTTGGTTTTAGTGAGACCTTGAGGGTCTCGGGGTCCCTTCTGAGTATCGTTATACTCACCCCTGCACGGGCTATGCCCGCACCTCATTGTGTTGGTTGCAGACGACGAGCAGTGCTGACGGAGGCTGAGTGTTCGAGGACTGGTCAGTACCCGAAGGTGGACTACACGACGCGTCAGTATCTGGAAGTGGACTTCACGGTGAGACGACACATGGAGGAGTTTGACGGGCGAGAGCGTTGTGGAGGCTATCTGTACCTACCCTTCAGGTAGGATCCGAGGAGGACGACCCAGGAGCCGCTTCTGTTCTTCCAGCTGTTGTCTTTTTCTACTGTACTTGTTCAGTTGTAGTTGTACTTTCTTTTGGGTTTGTATTCTGGCCCATTTACTTTTCAGCACTTTCTTTTGTACTTAGTGTTTTACTTCCTCTTGTACTCTGTGGTGTTTTTTTTACTTTTAAAAAGTCAATGCCTTCCCAGTTATCGGGATTTACGCCTTTGGTGCTAGTCGCCAGACCCTGGCCTATGGAAGGCGGGCTTGGGGTAGCCACGGCATGGGCCCCGAGGATGGGTAGTGAAAAATTGGTATCAGAGGAGTCGGTTCTACCGCAGAACTTATAACTCTGATATTTTCTTTCTGTGAAGCAATAGTGTTAAGAGTAACGAGTGTGGTTTCAGTTCAAGGAGTCCAGTGTTGGTGCGGGCGGCCGAAGTATCCATACACCAGGACCCTGAAAACTGATTTCCACCTTTGTGCAAGAAAACACTGATTGCGTGTGTGTTTCCAGAAGTTTTTAAATATCATCTCAAACCGGGTCATCTCACCAGGTATAAGTCTTTTTACCGTGCCATGTTTGTTTCATTCAAGATGCCTCCCCGCGGACGACCAGCTAGAGCCCCGAGAGTGGTACGTACCGACAGCCCACTGAGCGACGAGGCCTTAGTACAGGTCCCTATCCCAGTTGAGGCACCAGCAGAGGAACCAGTGGTACTACTACCCACTGGGCCACCGATGCCACCAGCCCCAGCAGTAGAGGATGCACGTCACTTGAGCGCACTACACGAGTTCCAGTGCCAGAGGCCACCCAGGTTCCAAGGATGGACGGACCCGCAGGCAGCTGAGGATTGGCTAGAGGTTGTGGTGAGAGTCTTCAGGCTAGTGGGGACGCCAGCAGACTTCATGGTGATCCTTGCTGCCAGCCTTCTTCAAGAAGCAGCAGGCAGATGGTGGAGCCCGATGCTCCAGATACATGATGAGGTGACACTTCTATGGGCAGACTTCGAGAGCCTGTTCCGGGCAGAGTTTGTACCAGCCACCCTTCGAGCAGTGCATATACAGGAGCTACATCAGCTGCAGCAGGGCAGCATGACAGTGGCACAGTATTCAGTGAGGTTCCCAGACCTCTCGCGCTACTCTACAGACATGGTACGGGACCCATTCTTCAGGGCCCGAACCGTCGATTAGTGGCTCAGGTGAGAGATTATAGATTCTGTTATTCCTCTCAGCATTCCGACGCAAATAGGGGTGTTGGAGCGAGCCCTCTTAGTAGAGAGTTTCCTTACTGGGCAGTGTCCAGAAGCAGGACCCACCACTAGCCAGCATGCGGCAGAGTCTTCTACAGTAGGAAGTAGACAGATGACGCAGAGGTCCAAGAGGACCAGACCTACAGGTGGCCGACTGCACGACTCAGGCTCAGTTGTGCGGGGGAACCGGGGTGGAGTCAGAGCCATTCATGCCGAGAGTGGGCAGTGTTACTCCTGTGGCAGGATTGGTCACATGGCACGTGACTGTCCGACCCACCATGTAGATGACCAGAAGTTAAATGAAGAACCTCCCAGGCAGAGGCAGAGGTTCGATCAGGGCGGACGGCAAGGAGCAGGCGGCCATGGCAGAGGAGCTGGCCGAGCAGTAGGAGGTGGACGACGCTTCGAGGTGTTGCCACCACCACCACTAGGAGGTCCACCCCGACTGCAGGGAGTTGGTGGACATGGGAGATCTCAGCTTCATCCAGCTGAGGCCTTCGATCATGGAGCTCTGGGAGCAGGTGGACAGGAGAAGAACTAGTGGTTACGTCTTTTGTACTTCTATTTCCTTGTTGCTGTTGTGTAGTGTCTTTGTATTATGAGCTGTAATAATAAAAGACGCATACCTTTGTGATGTTTTCCTTCATGTCCTCTATTGTGTTGTTACTAAGAGGTTCCAGTTTAGACTGTTGACTTGACCCTCACTTGTGAGATACCTACTGGAGGAGACCCAGTTACCACACACTGATGCCAAAAGTGTGACTCAACCCTTGGAGGTGAGAGTAATGGTTGGATATCTTGGTAGTAGCGTCGAGGCCTTACGACGTCATCCTTGGTATGGATTAGTATCATCCATGTCGGGATTGACTGTATTAGGCAAAGGAAGTGGTTTATCCAGTGGATGAGACCAGATTTCTCTTATCGGCAACGAAGAAATCTTAGCAGCACTTGTGGGATCGGAGATGGTCCAGGCCACGACAGAGTAGGTCCAGGTCATCCCGGAGTGGATGAGTATAGCTTAGAGCCGACAGTAGTCCTATGCTGACAAGAGGCGGAGTCCACTGGAGTTCGAGGATGGCGACCATGTTTCCCTATGGGTCTTACCTCGACATGAGTTACAGAGTTTTGGACAAGGCGGCAAGTTGTCTCCATGCTTCATTAGACCCTTCCAGGTCCTCAATAGGATTTGCGAGGTGGCTTATTGCCTGGCTCTACCACCTCAGTTGCATCGGGTGCATGACGACTTCCACGTATATCAGCTGAGGGGATATGTTCATGACCCAACACAAATCTTTGACCATGGGGGGGGGTGGTCTTTAATGATGGGGCGAATTTTGCGGAGGTCCCAGTAGAGATCGAGGATCGAGAGGAGCGGGTCCTATGTGGACGATCGATTCCTCTAGTGCACTTCAGATGGAAGCTCGGGAACCTCTAGGGGAGCACTTGGGAGCGGGAGGCTCAGATGCATGCTCAGTACCGCCTTTGTATCCCTAAGTTTGTGGTGAAGATTTACGGGGACGTAAAGCCCTATGGTGGGAATAATGTAAAGACCCGTAAATTTCATAGAATTTTTTTTATTAATTTTCTTTGGAATTTTTCAAGAATACAGTTTCTAACGGCACCAGATTCCGAGGGCCGGTGTGCCCGGAATCATTTTCTGAAGTTTAGCTCGGGTACGTTCAGTGAATGAACGAGCAGGTTTTTCTAACTTTTAAACTGGTGCTCAGAATCAAATTCTGAGGGCACCGATGGAATCGCAGTGCCTGTACTTTCTTAGAAACAACTCTTCCGGAGTTGCGTTTGCTCGGTTGTGGTTTTTAATTTTTTGGGGTTTAAGTTACGAAATAAAATAAGTTGTACGACAATTTTATTTTATTTCAGTTAAAGCTGCTTAAAGCCACTTAAAAGCTTCTTAACTGTGTTGAAGCGGATAGGGTGGAACCCAAAATATCCTACCCTCTTGGTAGGATATTTGTGAGCTGGGGCCTGCACGATCCCCACCGTTTCTTTTCTGCTTAGTAACGCACCCGCAAAAACCCCTATTAAATGAATGTCAACTGGGGAGTTTTTTTATACAATTAAACGCTCCTATTAAATTGGGTGGTTTATTCATTGAAATTTATTTCTATTAATTAATGGTTCATTACTTAGTTTGTTTTTTGTTTTCAATTTGTTGGCATGATATTAAAATAATTCCAACACACCTTCTTTTTGAATGTTGTGTTAAACCTTTGGAGAATCTCTAAAGATCTTCCTCCTTCTTCATGAAGAACGCGAAGAATGAGAAGAACGCGAAGAACTCCGGCCTCCGAAGAAAGGCGACGAAGAATGCCGAAACTGCGGATATCGACGACGCGATGCCGTGTACCGCGATGCCGACGATTCTCCCTCCCGACGCTTCATCCGCGATGATCCAACCCCGCAACAACCTTCGATCAACAACGACAAGGTAGGGGATTACGATCCTTTATTTTTCATTGTGGATTATAAAACAACAACATGGATTAAAATATTATTAATTAAATTTGTATGTTCTTTATCCCCAGAGTTCGTCAACACGACGCCAAGTACAGCGCGACAGCGACGCTCTTCCGCGACGCGACGATTCTTTTCTTCCGTGATGATCAGTTCCGCGAAGAATGCACGTACGACGAGGTAGGGGTTTTATTGAGAATGATTTTACTTTTTATTCTGTGATTGTTTCCTCCTAAAACAAAGAACCTGGATCAAGTTCAATTTTAAATTTTTTAAAATTGTATCTTGATACATTTGTCATGTGTTAATTATCTTCTCGTTTTTTATCATCTAACGCAGAGGGTGCGGGCCAAACCAACTCGGCCCGACAACCCTCCGCAGTTCTTTGTTGATGCACGGATTGGAGGGCGACGACAAAACATGCCGCAAGGGTGATTTGATGATTCCGCAGTGAAGAACGGGACCCGAGAGGAGCAGCGGCGCAGACAGAAACGGAATCAGACCACTGGAGCAACTCCGGTGGCCCGCGGAAGCCACCGGCGGCGCGGGTCGCCGGCGTGGTGGCTGAAGCCGCGGCCGCGCGGGTCCGGCACACATGCGACGCGGCATAGCCGCGTCCGCTGACCCAAGGGCGGCCCCCGCGGGGGGGGGGGGGGGGGGGGGTCAGTGTTGACACGCGGGGGCAGCGCGCCCCAGCCTCGGATACCAACGCTCGGCCGCTCGGCCGAGCCGAGCCGGACCGAGCCGACCCGCCGGCCGGGTCGCGCACAGGCTGGGACGGGCCGCCCGGGCCAGGTCCAGCTGGGTTGGACCCTGGTCGGGTCGTCCCGGATCGGGCCGACACAAGGAGGGGGGGCGGTTGGGCCGGGTCGACCGGGGCCCAGGCCCCCCGTTTTCGGACCTTTTCGTTCTTTTGCCCGTATCTTGAGCTACGGGCCTCCGATTGATGCGCCGTCAGTGGAAACATTATCCTTTGATCGAGACGGTCGTTTAAGTATATTACATTCAAGGTTTCGGAGAACTTTGGGTTCTGCGGGGTTGGTTCGTACACGAAACCAACCGGGCCCTCGGAGCGGAAACGCTTATATCTTGAGCACCGGACGTCCGATTGACGTGCCGTAGACATTGATGGTTTTCTCATAGTGAGACTGATCTTTTGGCTTATTCCGCCCAAGGGTTGGATGCAGGTGGAGTATGGTCGGGTTGGTTATGACTTAAAAACCAACCTGGCCCCTAGAATGAAAAAGCCAATAACTCACAGACCGGGCGTCTGTTTGACACGTCGTCTGTCTCGTTGAATTCCTTTTGATGAGACGAAACATCTGGCATGCTTTGCCTGAGTTTTGGATGCAGTTGGAGAATGGTCGTGTTGGATCGTACCGAAATCCAACCAGGCCCCTGAAAAGGAAAAGTGGATATCTTTCAAACCGAACGTCCGTTTGACGAACCGTCGGCGGCATTGGTGATATTTTTGTGAAACGGTCACTATGAGTATACCCTATGAGAGTTCGGGGTATAGTTGAGATCTGGACGGGTTGGTTCGCGCATGAAACCAACCGGGCCCCTGGGACGAAAAGGATAAAAACTCACAGACCGGGTGTCCGATTGACACGCCGTCTGTTGCGTTGAGACCCCTATGACGAGGCGGTCCTTTGTTAAACTTCTTCGTGGGACCTTGTGATACTTGGAGTTTTGACCGATAGCTGGTGGAGCGGACCCTCGCGGAGACGAGCATTCGAAGTATGAAGACCGTGTGGATGACTGAGACCTGACGACTGCTTGACCGACACGACTTGGAGTGAGTCGACTAGCCCAGTGGATGGAGCGCTCGGTATTTAGCGGCAGACCCACGGTGGACGGAGTGCCTGGTAGTTGGTAGCAGACCCGTAGTACTTGACTGGAGGAGTACCTCTGTAGGCTATTATGGGGAGCGCCCGGTATTTGGCAGTAGAACCACAGCGGACGGAGCGCCCAGTATTTGGTAGCAGACCCGCGGTACTCGACAGGAGGAGTACCTCAGTAGTCCTAGGTTAGTGAGGAGTACCTCGAAGTCGTGACAGGACCACTGTACACTCTAGAGACGGGGATCTTCAGCAGTTACGGTTTCGATAATGAAAATCCTAGTTTGAGCTGAGTCATTGACCTTTGTGTTTCCTCATGATTGAGATGGGTTACATGATAACTTGGGTATATGTATGGGCATATACCTGGGTAGTGGTTATCTGTTGAATTCATAATCCTTGTGTTTCCTCATTATTGAGATGGGTTACTTGATAACTTAGATATATGTATGGGCATATACCTAAGTAGAGGTTATCTGTTGAGATCTTCTTTGTGGTTATTCTTGTTGGTTATAGTGATACCTTGAGGGTCTCGGGGTCCCTTCTGAGTATCGTTATACTCACCACTGCACGGTCTATGCCCGCACCTCGTTGTGTTGGTTGCAGACGATGAGCAGTGTTGATGGAGGCCGAGTGTTCGAGGACTGGTCAGTACCCATAGGTGGACTACACGACGCATCAACATCTGGAGGTGGACTTCACGGTGAGACGACACTCGGAAGAGGTTGACCGGTGAGAGAATTGTGGAGGCTATCTGTACCTACCCTTCAGGTAGGATCCGACGAGGACGACCTAGGAGCCGCTTCCGTTCTTCCAGCTGTTGTCTTTTTCTGTTGTACTTGTTCAGTTGTAGTTGTACTTTCTTTTGGGTTTGTATTCTGGCCCATTTACTTTTCTGCACTTTATTTTGTACTTAGTGTTTTACTTCCTCTTGTACTCTATGGTGTTTTGTTTACTTTTATAATGGCAATTCCTTCCCAGTTATCGAGATTTACGCCTTTGGTGTTAGTCGCCAGCCCCTGGCCTATGGAAGTCCGGCTTGGGGTAGTCACGGCACGGGCCCTGGGGATGGGTCGTGACAATAATATTTTGATAATAATAAATCTTTTTTATTTACACCAGTATACCTTTCCTAGTACAGTGGTTGTGAAAATTGATTACACCATGATATAGAGACGACAAGACGTATGTACGCACATACAGTGATTTGGTTTATTATAGGATTGATAGATGGTGAAATAGTGTTTTTAAAAATTTATAATAATATATCATCATATGAGTTATACATATGTAGATTATGTATAAAGAAATAACAAATGAAGATTTAGTACAAGAACAACGAAATTTGAAAGAATTGGTAGAAGAGATTACGTCTTCCTCGACGAGCCTCTGTTAATTTTATTCCTAGGGCACCATAGTTTGTCTTTTTAGAAGACTATAACCTCTAGATTTTATCTAAGGATGTTAAAAAGAAAAATTAATAGGGGTTTTCTGAGCTTGAAGGCTCAAAATAGAGTGAAAACAGAGGGAGGGGTTCTATTTTATAAGAGTGGAGAGAGGCACTTTAGGATACTCTCAAAATATTAATTTATAAAAACAATATTTTCAGTTTCAAATGGTAAAAAACTAATTTAATTAAAATATAATTTTTTAAAAAAATAATATCATCCAATAGGTTTTAGACTAATTTATTTCTCAAATATATCCTTATCTTTTAGCTTTAACCCTTAGTATACTAATTTAACTTCAACCAAGTCTTCTTATTTATTCATACTATATAATTAACATTGTTACCATAAAATTACAATAACACCTTATGTTGTTCCATAGTGACATTTGAACCATTAACTAACTCATTTGCTTAATATTATATCATTTAATAAAATATTATTTGTTTTAAAAACACATTTAATCCAATTGTTAAACTATTCATATCATGATTTTAAAAAAAAAATTAACCACACGATTCATTCGAAATAACATAATTAATTCAAAGATAAAAATTCATAATAATCCATAAAATTCTTGGATGGATTAAATATAACCAAATTAAATTTATTTTAAAATTTATAATATCATTTTTTTGAATCCTTTATTAATGAAGCAATGACAACAACATAATTGTGTCATAATTAAATATATTTATTCAATGTCTAAAAATTATATATAAAATATCATGGTGTAGGAAATCATTTTAAATTTGTAGTTAATATCTATAGTTGAATATATCTATAATATACCCCCATATAAAATCGGTTTTACTAAAATATACTTGTTCATGTTATATTTTTCACCACATTATGTTAATTCATATAAAATATCCTTTTAACATCCATGTGGCACTATGGGGTCCCCAAATATACCCAAGGATACCCAAGGTATGAAATATCTCATCCAATAGGATTATAACATGTGTTAGGGTTGTTTAATATTATTATAATATTATATTTTTTACCCTTATTTTTCTATATTTACCCTTTTACCAGGGTAAATAAAAAATCACTGAAGTTACTATACATAATGTCCAAAAATAAAAGATACCTACATGCCCAATTTAATTATATGAATCCAAATATAGAACCCATTTTTCCAAATTTAAAATACAGAAGTTTAAGTGATTAATTCAAAATTAATTCTTAATTTCAAATCCAAAAGTTGGTTTTTAAGAAGTAATAAATTTCAATAGATTGACACTAACTAAAGGAACCCCACTACCCTAGAGATACATGTAACTATAGTCCACAATCAATATTTGATGCTCCATAATGAATGAATCAAAAGTTAGCATGATGTATTATACATCTATCACATGATATGTGTCTGAATAATACCTATAAAGTTTAGAAATAGTTTACATTTTGTGCATGAGACTATAATTTTCTTAATGGAAAATCGGTTTTCCATTAGACCAACCCTAACCATTATAAAACTGTCATGAATGTCCTAGGTGATATCATTCCATGTTTCCAGAAATGGAATTGTCCTGACCATAGATACACCTAATGGAATGTAAGATGAACAACTCAAAACTATAATGTTTATCTCAGAAAGTCACAATATTATTTATTCATGATATATATAGTCACTAAATAATTTCTGATCAACTGACCTTCCACATACATATCATGTATGAGACTCTTCCCAAAACATTCAGACTCACCTTATTCCAACCAATACAGAGGAAATTGACACAACCTTTTATAAAATTCATAACATTTTTCTATCTGGATTGTTTCTTAGAGGATGTTATTATATGAAAATTCCATGAGTACCATACATTTCACCAATGAACCTGTGAAATCCAAAACACATGCTCACAACATATCCCCAATAACCTAAAAAGTCATTCCTGAATAACAACTAGTATATGGAGGATTGTTTCAACATAAATGATCATGTGATCCGATAGCTTATTTAATACCATTCCACAATCATTATATAAAACAATGATTTCTATTTGATATAATACAACATATAACCCCATTCATCTGAACTACCACTCTCACATAAGGACTACCCAAATCATTGACATAAAAGGTATCCATAATACACCTACAGTGGGATACCTTAAACAATATATCTATAATAACCCATTCAAAATCATTCATATGTGTTTTATTATGTAATACAATCATAGAATCCATTTTGAAGTCATCCCATTTCTACCCTCAAAGGGTAAATGTTTTTGAAACACTATTTTTCCATTGATTCTCATCATTTTCCAACTAACATGTTAAGAATATATCAATGATTCCAAATACATAATTCCTTATTCTTAACAACTAGTAATTACTACTGACATCATCGATACATATTTGTCAATCCAAGATGTACCTCTGATCAAAGAAAAATTAAAATATTCCAACATCTCCCCAAACAATCTCGTAGGAACCCAGACTCAATAACTAGAAAGAATTTAATTTCCACTACAAATTGATCATCCTGATGGTGTCTAATAATAATATAATATGTATAATAGGGATTATAAGGCCCCGTTCCTTAACATTACTTAATCTTGAGTTATTAAAAGATTACACATTTAGGATCTTTTCAGGTTTAGAGATTTAGAAAATTTGATCATAAATCATGCAATACATTCCACATTTAAACAAGGTGGTTACATTAAAGACAATATTCACTATTACAATCAAAGGAAACATATTTAAAACAAAACATGTATTCTTTCTTGACACTTCCATGATACTATCATCACATCATTTACCTTTCCCTTAACCTGTGAAAGACATTTCAAAAACATGGGATGAGCATAAAAAGCTCAGTAAGGGATAAAAGTACGAAATGAAAACATTAATCCACGTAAACATAAGAATTAATGAAATAATACATTACTCATAAAACATAATCAATTTAACATACCTCAACAAATCATGAATAAATCATAGAAATCATAATACATAAAGGTAACTTGAGGCATTTATAAAATTCTTACGTAGGGAGTAACCCTCATGGTTAAGTTTGGAATAACCATCATAGTATATTCCCAAAATATCTTCAAAGAAACCATAGAATTTAACCCCTTCATGTTAAACAATGCATTGGAGAGCTATCATGGGCTCACCCGCCCTTAGTTTATCATGGAACCACTCGTCTTCATAAATAATCCCCAAGAACCATAACATAATCGTATCACATAATACATGCATAATAGAAAACATAACATTTCCACATTTCAATCACAAGATATCAAAAACACATTTATATAATAAAAAAATTATCAAAACCATTTTCAATATCAAAATAAAATAAAATTAAAACATTGTATTTATTTTTCATTATAAAAAATTTATGGCTTGTAGAGGAAGCTGGAACTAAAATAATGGTCACGGTGGCGGAGAAGTCGTTGTCGGCGCATACGTACGAAAAAAACATTCCCTTTTGTCATATAGTAAATCGTTTCATATAAAAAAATATTCCTTTTTAATTAACATAAAAGTCATAGGGGTTTATACACCGTATAAAAGAAAGTTGTGTATACAACAAAATATGCCTCAACGAAAGGAGACTAAGACGAAGTCCCATACCTCATGTCCGACACAACTCGATCATTATTTAACTTACTGAATAATAAAATTGAGTTATTTTATACTTGATTAAGAACCTTTTTCAAGTTAATTATTCCTTTTATATCACTTATTACCATGTTATGAACACTGTGTAATTATTTAAGTTAATAACGGTCGTTTTGTCGATCATTGGTTCTTGAGACTAAAATAAACTTATTATAATTACAAGTTGATCATGTGGTAAAATATAAATTATATCCATAATTATATTAATGATTTAGATATCATATATATCATATATATCCAGTATATACGTGCATTTATAATATTACAAAACAATTAGAGGTAAGAAATAAAATGCACCGTTAATGGAGACGGTAAGCCGTACATACACATGAACGCTACTTTCATTTCAATTTCATATTTTATTGAATGAAATAATAATTATATAGAGGTATATTATAATTCCAGTATAATATAATACATAAAATCATAAACTCCATCATTTATACGTCCCACATATGGCATTAAAGAATCAAATCACTTTGAGGGGCGGTAGACCGCACTTCCTAAAATGATGATATCGCATTTACCCATAATGGAATTCATAATGGAATGACATAAATGAAAAATAAAGAATCATAAGGAAAACATTACCATAATATATATCATATATAAATATAGTGACATAATAATGGCCACCATGAAAGGTGTTAAATGATGATTGAACAATCATTGTTTTGTGAGGCAAAAATTCGTCATCCACAGAAACAGTATGTTCTTTAACCATTAGACGGATGTGTGTATAAGTGTAGCTCTAATATTTCTCATAACAACATAATAGTATATTTAAGAAACTGGTGTTGTTTCAATAGAAAGGAATAAAAAGAGTTTAGGGGTTTTGAGAAGCAAAATAAAACAAAATAACACAAGTGAAGACAATACCTTTAAATGAGGTAATTCCTCTTAGTTTGAACCAAAAGGGATTCTTGAAGAGATTTCTGCCTAAGGTAAGGCTTCTAGGATAAATATAGGGATGTGGAGAGATAAAATTAGTAGATCTTGGCCGAGCGAATGGCATTAGAGGGGTGGGTACAGAGGTAGAGGTGGGGGCCTTTTACAAGAGAAAGGAGGGGAACTCTTGGAATGTCAAGAAATGTTACTTTATATTAAAATTAGTTTTGGATTTCAAAGGTACCAAATAGATATATTTCTAGGATAAGGTTATAAGGGTTATAAATTTAATCATCCAATAGTTTTTTGAAAACTGTATGTCTTATATTATACATTAGCTTTTCATTTTATTTAAATCGTTCATTAATGAGGTAATTGTTGCAACATCATGGTGTCATAAAAATTTTCATATATTTAATGTCTAAAAATTATAAAACAAATACTATGATGTAGGAAATCATATTAGATTTCCAATTACTATTTAAAGTCCAAGATATCCTTTATTTAGAAAAAATTAAAATTGTTTTACTTAGGTGTTACATACTTTGTTATATTTAACATTCTTTAAAAATAAAAAGATAAAAAGTCACTATCACATAAATGTGATTCCAGGGGTCCCAAATTTTGGCACAATGCAACCCATAGCCGGCCATTACACAACAAGTAGCATTAGGACACATGTTGGGGTCATTTTTTATTATTATTATATTATTTTATTACCCTTAACTACTCGATTACTAATTAATCACGATAATTAAAGATAATTACCTTCGTTACTGTTCTTAATTACCCATAACAAAAGAGTCTTAATTTCATAACTTGGACCTTATGATTCCAAATATGGAATCTATTTTACCAAATTCCAAACAAATAAATTGAAATAATTAATTTAAAAATAATTCCCATTGTCAAAACAAATAGCAGGTTTTTTTGAAACAATATCTATGAAAAGTTTGGCACTTGTTTATGCCCAATTCCAAAGTGAAATAAATTATAATGAACACCTTTAGATTAGTTGGTAAAATTATATTCTAATTGAACTTTAAACCCAATTAAAAATATAATCTATCTATATAATTAAATTATATGAAAAAGTAGTTTTGAGGTAAAATGATGGATTTTTCACTATTCATTACAAATGAACATTGTCAGAAAAATACCAAAAATTTATACAAATTAAATTTCAATGTAAATATTCTAAAGAATAAGTTTAGTTTGAAAAATAGAGATTATAAAATTGTAAAACATTTTATTTAAAAATGGTTTTCAATCAAAAGGCGGTAAAAAATCGTTAAAAATATTAGAGAATTTTATTCCTAAGATTGGATTTATTCTCATTTTAAGCCTCTTAAAACACTATCTAATTCATAAATAGACATGGATATGAAAATATTTAATTCTTTGATTATATGGGATGTTACATCCTTCACCCCTTTAGAAAATTTCCTCACGGCAATTTATTTACTTATCGAATAAGTGGGGGTATTTATCCCTCATTGCATTTTCAGATTCCCGTGTTGCCTCTTCAAACATGTGGTTTTTTCACAAAACCTTTAATTGATGAATCACATTATTCTGTATCACCTACTCCTTGTGGTCAAGAATCTAGACAGGTTTTTCCTCATATGACAGGTTCTCTTCCAACCAAACTACCTCTGGACTCAAATCATGAGATGGATATGGCATGTACTTCCTTAACATTGTAACATGAGAAACATTGTGTACTTGAGATAAACTAGGAGGTAAATCCACTCAGTATGCAACTGATCCAACTATCACCAGAATTTCATATGGTCCAATGAATCATGGACACAACTTTCCATTCTTACCAAATCCCATCTAACTTTTTCATGGTGAAACTTTGAGGAAGACATGATCACCTACCTCAAAAGAGAGATCCTTCCTCCTATTGTCTGCATAACTTTTCTACCTTCTCTAAGCTGTTCTCATGTGTTTCTGTAGCATCTAAACTATTTATACCAACTCTTTTACCAATTCGGGTCCCATCAACTTCCTTTCACCAACTTCATTAAAAAATCTGGAGTTCGACACTACTTCCCATATAATGCCTCAAATGGATCCATCTGAATACTAGAATGAAAACTATTATTATAAGAAAACTCAACCACAGAATTATGTTGGTCCCAACTTCCCTGATAATCCATTGAATAAGAACATAACATATCCTCCAAAGTCTAAATTGTTCATTCTGACTTCCCCTCTGATTGAGGATGAAAAGTTGTACTAAAATATGATTTAGTACCCAATGACTTCTGAAATCTATTACAAAAGTTATAAGTAAACCTGGGATCATGATCAGATACAATGGACAGGGGAACCCCATGTAACCTGACTATCTCTTTAAGATATAAAGGAGAAAATTGATCTAGGGAAAAAGTTTCTCATATAGAATGGAAATGAGCAGATTTAGTCAAGCGGTCAACAATAACCAAAATTTAATTATTACCTCGAGGTGTCTTCAGTAAACCCATAACGAATTCCATGGATATATTCTCCCATTTACACTCTGGAACTGGTAAAGGATGTAGCATCCCTTTTAGTAACTGCCTCTCTCTTTTTTCCTGTTGAAAAGTCAAACACTTCACTATAAAATCAGCAATGTCTTTTTTCATTCCATACCACCAGTAATACTCCCGAATATCATTATACATCTTAGTACTTCCTGGATGAACTAAAAACGGAGAACTATGAACTTCACATAACAACTCTCTCTTAAACTGTGAATCACATAGCACACACAATCTTTTCCCAAATCTCAGAACACAATCATTACTAATGATGAATTCAGGAAACATACCCTTCTGAACCAGCTCTAACTTTTTCTACAACTCACTGCCTTGCTTATGTGCTTGATTAATTCTGTCTCATAGAGAATATTTCACTGATACTTGAAAAAAATAGAAGAACATCCTACACCAACCACTTCTATGCCAAATTTCATTAAATCCTTAAACAAATGATCACATTCCAGACGTAACATAGTTAATGAGGCATTACTTTTTCGACTCAAATTATTAGCCACATTATTTTCTTTTCTAGGATGGTAATGACTTGTACAATCATAATCCTTGAATCATTATAGCCATCTCCTCTGTCACATGATCAATTATTTCTAGGTGAATATATACTTTAAACTTTTGTGATCAGTATATATTTCACACTTTACACCATACAAATGATGCCTCCAAATTTTAAAAGAAAAAACAATAGCAGCTAGTTCTAAATAATATATAGGGTAATTTACCTCAGGATTTTTCAACTGACGTGAAGCATAAACAATTACCTGTTCATTTTGCATTTGGATGCAACGAAGTCCTTTCAATGAAGCATCATTGTAGATAAAAAACTCACCATTATTGGCAGGTTGTGACAAAACTAGAGCATTCACCAATCTTATATTCAATTACTAAAAAAAAATCACCACATACTTTTGTCCAGATAAACATAACACCCTTCTGATTTAGCTTAGTCATTGTACTAGATAACCATTAAAATTTTCTAACAAACCTTCATTAATAGCCTGCCAAACCACGAAAACTATGAATCTCAGTTACATTTGTGGGTCATGGCCATTTTTCAACAATCCTTGTTTTTGTAGGGTCAACAGTTATTCCATCCTTAGAAACAATGTGACCAAGGTATGAAATTTTTTGCAACCAAAACTCAAACTTGCTGAATTTCCCATACTATTTATTTTCTATTAAGGATTTAAAAATAACCCTTAAATGAATATAATGATCTTCTTTACTTTTAGAAAACACCAAAATATCATCAATGAAAACAACCACAAACATATCCAATAACTCATGGAAAATTATATTTATAAGGTCCATGAATACAGTAGGTGCATTGGTCAACCCAAAATTCATTACAACAAATTCCTAATAGCCATATCTTGTATGAAATACGGTCTTCAGAACATCTTCTTCTTTTACCTTCAACATATGGTACCCCGATCGCAGGTCAATCGTGGAAAAATACTGAGCTCCATAGAACTGATCAAACAAATCATCGATATGAGGCAAAGAATATTTTTTCTTAACAATGATGTTATTCATGGCTCTATTATCAATGAAATGTCTCATAAAACCATCATTATTTTTAAAAAATAAGATAGGAGGACCCCATGGTGATGTTCTAGGTCAAATGAAAACTTTCTTTAATAAATCATGCAATTGCTCCTTCAAATGTAAAAGTTCAATTTCAGCCATTCAGTAAGGGGGTTTTGAAATTGGCTTAGCATTAGGAACTAAGTCAATAGTAAATTCATCTTTCGGATTTGGTATTATTCCAGGAAGCACATCAGGAAAAACATTAGGATACTCATTTACAACGGGCACATCATTAATCTGAACGGTTCCTTTGTTTTCAACAATATGTGAAAGGTAACATTAATTTCTATCTTTTAAAAGTTTATCAGCCTCTTGATATATTATCAACAGTAATGGTTCATTCTTGTATACTAACTAAAAGTCATTCTGAAATGAAACTTATATTGCTCTACAATCAATCTTAGCATGGTAAGTAGAGAGTCAATCCATACCCAGGATAACATCAAACTCTACTAGAGGTAAAACAATAAGTTTTGAAATTAGGTTCTTTCCACGAATAAAGATAGTAAGATTCTTATAAATTCTTTTTTCCACAACATTTCCCCCAGGTGTTTTTACCATAAGTTATGGAGATATTTCGTAAGATTAAATTCCCAATTTACTAGAAAATCATTCAGATATGAAAGAATGTGTAGACCCCGAATCAAACAACACACTGGAATAATGTGAAAAAACAAAAAAACTACCATATACCACCTAATTTGATGGCCCAACATCTTCTAAAGTAGTTGCAAAGGATTTAAACACCCCTTTCTGCTTGTAGTATGACTACTTCCTATCACTCG
Source organism: Viscum album (assembly GCA_963277665.1). Lineage (NCBI taxonomy): Eukaryota > Viridiplantae > Streptophyta > Magnoliopsida > Santalales > Viscaceae > Viscum > Viscum album. Next base: position 556,684,059 of record OY728146.1, read on the forward strand.
AGCTCTTTTTCGGACACTCATTTTCATAATGGCCCATCTAATTTCACTTGAAACACTTCACTAACTATAAATCAAATTTGGTCTTACCATCACCATGATCTTTTCCTGTGCAATCAAAAGACTTATGTCCCATCTTACCACATCGGTAGCACTTTACAGAATTCAAAATACATTCCCCAATATGTCTTGTAACACATTTATCACAAACTGAAAACATTTTTTTCTTACCATCAGACCTCTTTTAAGGATTATTCCCTTTCTCCTGCCACCTCGGTCTATTCTTCTGTTGGTTTTCATAGAACACTTGATCATTTTAAAACTCCATTTCCACCTTCTCAGCACATCGATCAAGCTTTTCATAACTTTTTAACTCATGATAATCCAATGCCCTTCGATATTTTGGCTTTAATCCTGAGTAAAAATGATTGATTTTACAATAAAGGTCTCGGATAAAATTTGGAGCATACCTTTCCAATCGAGTGAACCTTTCATCATAAGCAGCCACTAAGTCGTCCTCTTGCCTCAATTACAATAATTGATTATCCATCCTAAGTCGAACAGCCTTAGGAAAGTATTTCTAAAGAAACATACCTTTGAATTCATCCCAGTTAAGAGCATCAATCTCATCAGAATCCCTAATATTTTTAACCATCTACCACCACTAATCAGCTTCACCCTCCAGACGATATATAGAAATACTAACCATTTGATTGTTTGAACACCCCATGACAATGAAAATCTTATCCAGTGCTTTAATCCACACTTCAGATAACAAAGGGTTAGATGATCCTCTAAATGATTGGGGATGTTTCCTCATGAAATGTTCCACCACTGAAATGCTCCTCTGCAGTTGATCTAGATGATTTCATTCCAGGATACCACCACCATTTATCATTTGAGTCCATTGTGCCATTACTGCAACAAACTATTCAGTTCCAATTCCGACCATTTCAAGATGCTAATTCGGAAGGTCATTTCCTTCGATATGCCTTCCAAGCGTTGCTTCCCTATTTCCTCTACGGAAAACCATTCTGAAGAAACATGTCTCAGATTAAGAAAAATGGTAATCTTCAAATGCTACATCATTTCTAGTTGGAAAAAAAATATTTTTAGACAATCATTTAATATAATTCTAAATTCTAAAGTTATCTAAACTGGCCTCTAATACCAACTATAAGGCCACGTGGCTTAAACATTACTTAATATTGAGTTATTATAAAATTAAACATTGAGGATTTTTTTAGGTTTAGAGTTTTAGAGAATTAGATCATAAATCATGTATTAAATTCCATATTTAAATGAGGTGGTTACATTAAAGACAATATTCACTTATCCCATCAAAGGAATCATATTTAAATCAAAACATGTATTATTTTTTGACACTTCAATGACACTCTCATTATATCAGGTACCTTTCCCTTGACATGTGAAAAACATTTCAAAAAACTAGGATGAGAAAAAAAAATCTCACTAAGGGATAAATGTACGAAATGAAAACATTAGTCTATGTATAGATAAGAATTGATGAAATCATACTTTACTCATAAAACATAATAACTTTAATATACCTCATCAAATCATGCATAAATAATAGAAATCATAATACAGAAAGGTAACTTGAGGCATTCATAACATTCTTACGTAGGGAGTAACCCTCATGGTTACGTTTGGAATACCCATCACTGTATATTCCATAAATCTCTTCGGAGAAACCATAGAATTTAACCCCTTTGAGTTACCCAATGAATTGGAGAGTAATAACAGGCTCACCCGCCCTTAGTTTATCATGGTACCACTCATCTTCATAAACAATTCTCAAGAACCATAACATAATCGCATCACATAAAACATGCATAATTCAGACGGTGACAAGGGTCATCTTTAGCGCTTCTATCAGATCATCTCACGAGCAGTCGGTGACAAGGGTTATTTTATGAATCATCATTCATGAGCAGCACCACCAGTTTCTCAGCACTCTTGGAATTGGAGTTCTTCCATCCATTCATGTCAAGTTGGAGGTCATGGCCATGGTATCCAGTCACACCGATTTCAGCAACAATATGGTGGATTAGCTTTGGGTGTCCAGACAGGGTCATAGGGCCATAGTGCAGGTCAGACATTTTCAGTGGAGCAGACCCAATAGGGGTAGGATCCCAGACCCTCTATATTTATAGCTATGATCATAGTATCCTTAGTTTTAGTGTCTAATCATTTAGATATAGGTGATTCCCATAGTATTATATCTTTTTCAATAGTAGAGAGCCTTGGGATCTACATTTTTTCTTCTACTTATATCATGAAACTAGACACTCCTTTGGGGACTAGAATTGTGAGAGTACTTCAGTGAAAGGAGTTCCCTATAGAGGTTATTAGATGTCACTTTTTATGGGACCTCTATATCTTTGAGATGACAGGTTGTGATGTTACTCTCAGAATGGACTGGTTAGTTCCCTTATAGGTAGTCGTCGATTTCTATTGTCGTAGGGTGAGATTCACAACACCAGAGGGTAGATCATTCCTTCAAAAGGGGAATGGGATGTCCATGCGAGTAGAGCAGGTCCCGAGAATCGCGGTTCCGAGCAGTTATAGCCCAGATGCCTAGACTATATCGGGATGACCAGGGGACATCCCAGATATACATTCCACAAATGGTGTACAATTTTATAGATGTCTTTCAAGAAGGCTTTTCAGGTTTACCTATGAGAGTGACATAAGATTTTCTATTGAGCTTGTGCCATGAGCAACAGTAGTGTACATTTCTCTTTATAGGATGGCTACACCAGAGTTACAGGAGCTCAAGAAGTAGTTGAAGGAGTTGCAGGAAAAGGGTTTGATCTAAACCAGTACTTCTCTTGGGGGTTCACCTATCCTTTTATAAAAGAAGGCGTACGGTACCCTCAGGCATTATGTGGATTATCAGAAGTATAACTAGTTGACAGGAAAGAATCGATATCTATTACTGTGGATTTATGATCTCATTGATCATCTTTTAGGATCCCATGTGTTCTCGAATATTTACATGAGGTCTGGTTACCATAAGTTTCACGTTAGACAATCATATATAACTGTTATAGCATTTTGGAGAATGTATGGTATATATGAGTATATGGTTTTGTCTTTTCGTCACAAAAACACTCCTGTAGTGTTCGTGGAATAAATGAAATGTGTGTTCCATCCATACATGGATTCCATAATGGTGGTTTTCATGGATGATATCTTGTTGTACTCTCACACTCAATACGACCATGCCACACATCTTGAGACCATTTTGTGTACACTGAAAGAGCATCAGTAATATGATAAGCTCTCAAAATGCCACTTTTGGATGAATCAAAATCCCTTCTTGTGTCTTGTTATCTCTGAGACAAGGGTGTTAGTAGACCCAGAAAAAGTGAGAGCAGTACTTTCCTGGGAGCATCTGAAAACATCTTTTAGGTACAAAGTATTATAGTGCTAGGTTGATAAATCGGATGCTTCATTCATGACTTTTCATGTTTAGTAGCACCACTGAGTGGTCTGACTAAGAAGGGTGTAATGTTCTTGTGGTTTGATTCTTGTGAGTTATCCTTTTAGGGGATAAAAAGGAGGTTGACTTCATCACTGATACTAGTGTTTAAAATGTCAAGAAAGAGCTATATTGTATACTATGATGCTTCGGGTATTTGGGTGGGAGCTGTGCTTATGCAGGGAAAAGGATTCGTTGCGTAAAAGTCCCGAAAGTTGTAACCACATGAAAAGAATTACAAGACACAGGATCTCAAGTTGGCTATAGTTTTTCTGGCCATACAATACTGGAGAAATTTATTTTTGGTAGATCATTTTGTATTTTTCACTGACCACATGAGTCTCAAGTACATCTTTACTCACCATGATCTGAATTTGAGATAAAAATGGTTGGTTGAGTACCTTCAGTCTTTTGACATTGAGCTGGTCTATACGCTAGGGAAAGGAAACACAATGGCTAATACGTTGAGTATAAGTACTCAAATACAGGTAGTTCAGGAGGCCAGTAATGAGTGGCAGCTTATGGCTCTGTTATCTAAGATTCATTTGGAGGTGCACGACAAATAGGGGAATACATTTCTTTCTTCTATAGTTGCTACCTCTAACCATCATGATCAAGTGCAAATGAGGCATTAATCAGACTCAGAATTCCTAGCCTTATGGGAGAGTCTGTCAGGAGTGGACCCTATTCTGTGATGGACCATAGGCAAGGATGAGATCTTTTTTTCCATGGGCGCATATGGGTGCCAGCAGACATACGTGAGGAGTTGATGTGGGACGTTCTTTCCCTATTTTGTGTATTTCATCCGATTGTTACCAAGATGTATCGTGATCTACACCGTCAGTATTGGTGTCCAGGTATGAAGAGATAAGTCGCTAGTTTCATCATTTGGTGTTCCACCGACCATCAGTTTATGGGGGAGCATCAGCGACCAACATGTCTTTTAAAATATTTACCCATTCCCATGTGGTAGTGGAATGATGTCATAATGGATTTTTGGACAGGTTTGCTAAGGTCACCTCGAGGGAGTGATGTATTTTGGGTTGTTATTGATAGACTCATGTTGGTTTCTCACTTTTTTTCGATCAATGAGTCCTTCATTGTCCATGAGCTGGGATAGTTGCACATCCATGAGATTGTGCTCTTTCCCGGAGTTCTTCCCTCCATTGCCTCAGACAGGGATGCTCGATTTACATCGCAGGTTTGGCAGGGGATTCAGAGGGCATTGGGTACACAAGTGAATTTGAGTATAGCTTACCACCACCAAAATGATGGCCAGTCTGAGAATACAATTTAGATACACGAGGACATGCTCCGAGAATGCATCCTATATTTTTGAGGTTCTTTGGAGAAGCACATACCTCTTGTGGAGTTCTCCTAAAATAATAGTTTTCAAGAAAATATTTAGATTCCACCATATGAAGATTCATACAGTAGGTCATACTGATCACCCTTATGTTGTATGGAGGCAAGAGAGGTAGCTATGCAGGGACGTCATCCTGTAAAAGAGACCATAGACCAGATTGAGTTGATGCTGAAGAAGATGGCTACCACTTAGTCTCGACAGTAGCCTTATGCTGATCAACAGAGATGGCCTCTAGAGTTCAAGGTCGGGGATTTGGTTTTCCTGTGTGTCACGATGATGTTGGGGAACAATAGGATTAAGAGATAGGGTAAGATTTCACCGAGGTACGTCAGGGAATTTGAGGTGTTAGAGAGTGTTTGTCCGGTTTCCTATCGGTTGCATTTACCGTAAAGGTATCGGGCTATGCATGACGTTTTCCATGTTTCGATGCTTCAAATTTTTTATTAGATTAATATCATGTTTTTGAACCCGAGGAGGTTGAATTGGAAGTGGATTCATCATTCAAGGAGCATCCTATCAGGATTGTTGATCACAGTACAAAGGATCTCCGTGGCCGATTTGTTTCTTTGGTATGGGTGCTTTGGCAGCACAGATGAGTACATGACAAAACATGGGAGAGGGAGAGTGGTGTATGATTACAGTGGTCGGAGCAGTTCGGGTTTTCTATTCTATACCTCTAGACTAGGGAAATTCAGGGACAAATTTATTTAAGGGGTTATGTTTTTAAGAACTTGTATCTTCTTATTCAATAATGTTTTCCTTTTCTAGTGATTTTTGAGAAAAAGAGGATCTTCTAGAAATATTAGAAGTATATGCCGTGTACTCGATTACCATAGGTAGCCATGTGATATCCATGTTGCGGCCATACCCACAGCCATGTGGGGGTGACCTGGAGGCCGCCTAAAGTGCAGTATAAAACAATTACATGCCATGTATTTACAAAGTACATGTCGTGTATTTTGTTTTATTTCATTAAATGGACATGGGTCACATCTAATAGATAGAAACGTCTTCTTCTATGCTGAACTCAAACGAGAGCATTCATACGACATGATTCATTGTTGAGCCCTCGATAGAGAATCCTTTCACTGAATCTAACTTCATTGATTGCATTGGAATCGCCTCGTTAAGATCTTCCTTCTATTGGATTTTCATTTCATGATTCCTCCTCATTTTCATGTTATCCTTGGTTGAAATTTTTGAGAGTTTTTGTAGATCTACCATGTTAATGTGCGATTCAAGTCATGAGGTACACGATTAGTGATCTCCCAATGCCGAGGATGTTGGTTTTTGACATTCCGTTAAAATGTCATTGAGTTAAATTTGCAATTTTTTCCAATACCCTTGAATGGGGTATTGCGTGTTTACTGTTTTAGCCATGTTTTTTTCCTTGTATGCTTATATGATTGAGTAGAGGTAAATTGAATGTAAATATTGTTAATTTATATGATTTTGGAATTTTTTTCCCCATGCATGATTCCTTGTTTTTACCATTGGGTCTAGTTTTCATGTTAGGCAACAGTTTACTTTCCCATGCCAAGTTGTAGGATGGTGTGATTGTTCCAATATGCTGAAATGTTGTATACTGCATGAAAAGTAGTTCATGAGGAGTACATTGGCCTATACACATTTCTATACCTACTTGACATACACAGGGTCGTGACAACCAAGTGTAGTAGACCATAGGGAGAATAAATTTTCAGTCTTTTCTAGAGTGTCTGTTTTACTTATGATGCGAGACCGTAGGGGGAATTGACGTAAGTACTTCCTCGTAGTGTTTTTAGTTACCTGATGCGGGCCACAGAGAGATTGTGATGTCTGTTATTCCCTAGGAAACCTTTAGTTACCAATATGATACTATTGGAGGAATTGATAGTGAGTGATTTCATAGATAGTATATGCTTAAGATAAACCAGAGGGGTTATACTGAGTGTACTGACCAGAGGGTTTATTATACTTTATAGGTAGGAGAAATGGGGAATGGATGTGAGTACCTTCTAGAGGGTTACCTGTTGTGTTATCAATTTGCTTATGTTACTATGTAGGACCAGAGGGGATAGGCTATGGGTACTTCCCAGAGGGTTTCCTTTTGTGATTATCTTCTTTGATTAGTTGTTGCTTGATATTTGAAACTATTGATTGTTAATCCTAAGTACTTCCTCGTTTACTGTATTTTGTACTTTAATTGCCATATTTTAACTGACTATTAGGCACAAATCATGTGGTGTTTGCCTACTGGAATTTAGTCTCACACCAAGTTTTCACCATGAAATTGGGCCAAAACTGATTATATTGCTACTGGTATAGATAAGGGAAAGTTCCCTTCTGCTTCCGGTACATGATTTGTTGTAGAGCTGGAGAGCATGGGACCAAACTATTTCTTACAATGCTAAGGAGTTGTTTACATGATTTCTTTTGTACTTGGGTTTGGTAATGTTGTATTCCATCATTGACATTTGTTTGGATGTTTCCTAGACATATGTATCTTGCAACATTCATATATATATGTGTGTGTGATCCGGTTTATTATTTTCTAGTCTTCTTCTTTTTACTTTTGTATGGATTATTCCTTATTATTCTCTTTCTATTTCTTTCTTCCACTATGTTACTCGACCAAGGAGGGCATAGTTCCCCCACTATCACTCCCAAGGACCTCGCTGCTGGTCATAAGCCTCTTAAATTTGGGGAAATGTGCTTGATTCCTTGTGATCAACTTGGAACAGGGTGCCTCTAGGTGGCTTCAGGAATAGAGACGTTACAAATTACATATTTTTCAAATACTGACATTTTTTAAATCAAGAAATTTAACATATAAAATATATTTCATATGTATTCTAATAGATACACATGAACCCTTACAATTAGAATAATATAAATCATTAAATTTTTATAATCAATTTTAATTATTTTAGATATATAATAATTTTTATTCTTATGAATTTGGTTTTCTAAAAATTGGATTTTGGTCAATAATATTATTGATTTTCATTAATAAAAATAACCACTATTAAGTAAATATTTTAATTAAATTAATATACTATAAATATATTTATATAAATGGGAATTCAGATAATTATTATTACTAGTATTTCCATTAATATAACTTGAACTACAGGTTAAAAATTATGTTTCCCAAAAAAAAATCAACATGTTTTTATTGTTAATTTGAAATATAATTATTTCTCTTATTTGATTTGAATTTGATAAAAATGTATTTCTTATATTTAGTCATAATATTTAATATTTTTTAATAATTTCAACATATGTTTTCTGAAAATAAATAGAAAAAAATAATTATCATAGGGAAAACTAATGTTGTAAATGTTCATAATCCTATAGGTAGATAGAGTTAAATATTTAAATTATGTTTAATTATAATGTACTATGTGTGAATATACTATATCACCCAAAAATCAATTAATTTTAAAAGATTTATTCCCATTGAATGAGGGTAAAATTGTGATTATTAAATATTTTTTGGTATTTTATTTAATTATTACTCATCAGTTATAAAATTGAATCCCTCCCTCACTTATTCTCTCTTCTCAAATAGTTTGGATCATCCAAAACACATATTAATATCTTTTTAAAATCCATTTCTAAATATAATAAATAATTTTATTCCCAAAATGTCTTACAAGTAGTTCATATAAAGAGATCTAATTGATTTTCATCTATGATAATGGAATCACCATCCCAATGCCCATTGTTTTTTTAATTATTATTTTTTCAACATAAATTTTTTTAATATAATAATATAATAAAAATTTTATATCCTATATTCTAATTATTTTTTAGGTTTATTTCGTAACAGTTATCCATCTCAAATTTCATCTTTTGGGAAATGAAACCATTTATCATGTGTATGGTAGAATACCTCCACAAAAATGGATGTAATACGTTTCCCATTGTCACATATCATTTTCATTTTATGATGAATTAAATTTTAATATATTATATTCATTAAATACTAATCATTATAGAAAAAAATTACCCGTTACCTTTTTACCTTACCAACCATGGGAAAATTATAATAGAATTCATGTGTATAATGAACTTCGATATCGGTAAGTGGTGTGATTCATTTTTCATTATTGTATCACACAGATGGTAATTTAACGTGTATTTGAACATATAATATTATATATATGGTATAATGATCAGTTTATAAGGATTACATTACACACAAATTTTATCCACCATTATTGTTGAAAAATTGAAATGTTAGTCACATGTATTCTAACGACACATGATTGGCGTACATGGACATTACATTTCTTATTTGGAATACACAACACATTACACAAATATATTCCCAAAGAATTTATTATTTTAGTGTCTTTGTAATTGTGGAACACAATGTTCTATCTTAGAGAAATTTCCTCAAAGATTCCCATAATGTTATTCCTCTTTTTTTCATACCTAAAACAACTTTACATATCCCATTGAAAGGAATCATTTGAAAGGGGAGAACTCTAATTATCAGTGAGGTTAAACATGATGACAATCTAACAAAACCTAAACATAAGAATGTGAAAACAAGAAAATAAATTTTCAATATCAATATCATGAGACCAGAAATAAATCTAGGAAGTGTGTAATGAATATACTATAAAGGAACACTAACAATGATAAAATAGAATTTGTATAAAATAGGGAATTTTGGAAAACAAATAAGAACATAATATTATTTCCATATCATCCATGGCACTGTTTCCTTTACTATTATCATGGACAAAGTCCACTACTGAATTTGGATTTCTTGTCGTCCTAGCCATTTATTTCTAAACCAAATTTACATAATTTACCAGTCATGTCTATCTCATGAGATATAAATTTCTAACCAATTCATTGGAGAGATATATACGTCGCAGCCATCTCATAATGAAATCATTCTTACATGTCCCAAAAAAACATAAATCATTCATAATAGTAGAACCCAAGAAAAATATGTGTTTCTTAAACATCATTTCATTATAACATAATACATATAAAATTACAGGTTATCAAAATAAAAATCTAATATAATTAATAATAAGGATATAAACATAATCCTATGACATATTATATGGTAAATAATGTTGATAAAAAATTTCACCTTAATTCATGAGGAAAATATTCTTTCATCATTAAAAACATTTTCCTTTATCAAAATTTCGTGCAATATTAAAAGAAAATAATTTAATTGAAAATAAGATTGAGATAGTATAGATGAAGATTCTTGGAAATAAGTATTCATGTAGATGTAAAAACATTTCAATTACGTGTATGTTTAAAAAGAATTTTCCTTGTACTATTATAGGATAAGTCAAAAACTACCTCGTATGGTAAATAATGAATGATTCCTTCCACCCCAAATAGTAATAGAAAAAAAGGGTTAAAATGACATTAAGTAAACAGAGAATAATACAAAAAAATTTATAAATTATGGTTTAAAACATTTTCAAAATGATAAATATATCCCCAATGAATACTTATGAATAAATAATCACAAATAAAAATGATATTGGAGAAGTTATCACTTACCTTAAATCTGATTTTTTTTGTATGTGTCTGAAACTTTTATTTACTGGCATTAAAATTATAATTTACTTGTAACAAAACTGTAATAATATTTATTGTATCATATATTATTCACTTAAGTCTTTATATTACCATTTCCTTTGTCAATTCCATGTAAAAGAAACATTTTGGGTAATAATTGTTGTATTCATCATACATATTTTGAATTGTTAATGATGATATTATTACTGATTATCTTGATTAATTTACTTCCACAATTTAAAACATGATTTATATATAAAATATATTCAGTATTATATATATATATATAATATATTGATAAATAAAATGGAATGCACTTTTCATTGGGACGGTAGGTCGTACATACGCATGAATGATATTTCTGTTTTCTTATTGAATTGAATGGAAGTAATTAATGATATATATATATATCCAGTAGAATTATTATTTCATATATCTTTTGATTAATTTTGATTTATATTTTTTATTCATTCTTTAATGGTTAACGTTGATAATTAATCACATCACGTAGTGAAGACGGTAAGCCTTACGCACGCACGCGAGACGATATCAGTCCCATAATTGTTGAATAGTTTTGATGTGGAAGTTGTATAAAATAACATTATTATTATAATATTATGATAATAATAATTATATTTTATTTACACCATTATACCCTTCCTAGTACGGTGGTTGTGAAAATTGATAACACCATGATATAGAGACGACAAGAAGTATGTACGCACATATGGTGATTTGGTTTATCATAGGATTGATAGATGGTGAAATAGTGTTTTAAAAATTTATAATACCATATCATCATATGATTTATACATATGGAGTTTATTTATAAATAAATAAAAAATGATGATTTAGTACAAGAACAACGAAATCTGAAAGAATTGGTAGAAGAGATTAAGTCTTCCTCGATAAGCCTCTGTTAATTTTATTCCAAGGGCACTATAGTTTGTCTTTATAGAAGACTATAACCTCTAGAATTTTTCTAAGGATGTTAAAAAGAAAAATTAATAGGGGTTTTCTGAGCTTGAAGGCTCAAAATAGAGTGAAGAATATAGGGAGGGGTTCTATTTTATAAGAGTGGAGAGGGGCACTTTAGGATACTCTCAAAATATTAATTTATAATAACATTATATTAAGTTTCATATGGTACAAAAATAATTTAATTAATCTTTATTATTATTATTTTTTTAAATAATATCATCTAATAGGTTTTAGACTAATTTACTTCTCATATATATCCTTATCTTTTAGCTTTAACCCTTAGTATACTAATTTCACTCCAACCAAGTATTTTTATTTATTCATACTATATGGTTAACATTGTTACCATAAAATTACAATAACACTTTATGTTATTCCATTGTGATATTTGAACAATTAACTAAGTCATTTTTCTTAATATTAGATCATTTGGAAAATAATATCATTTAATAAAATATTATTTGTTTTAAAAACTCATTTATGCCAATTTTTAAACTATTCATATCATGATTTTTTTAAAAATTTATAACCACATGATTCATTCGAAATAACATAATTAATTCATAGATAAAAAATCATAATAGTCCATAAAATTATTGGAAGGCTTAAAAATAACGAAATAATATTTATTTTAATATTTATAATATCATTTATTTGAATCCTTTATTAATGAAGCAATGACTACATCAAAATTGTGTCATAATTAAATATATTTATTCAATGTCTAAAAATTATAAATAAAATATCATGGTGTAGGAAATCGTTTTAAATTTGTAGTTAATATTTATAGTTGAATATATCTATAATATACCCCCATATAAAATCTATTTTACTAAAATATACTTGTACATGTTATATTTTTTGCCACATTATGATAATTCATATAAAATATCATTTTAACATCCATGTGGCACTATAGGGTCCCCAAATCTACCCAAGGATTCCCAAGGTAGGAAATATCTCATCCAATAGGATTATAACATGTGTTAGGGTATTTGAATATTATTATTAAATTATTTTTTACCCTTATTTTTCTATATTTACCCATTTACCATGGTAAATAAAAAAATCACTGAAGTTACTATTCATAATGTCCAAAAATAAAAGATACCTACATTCCCAATTTTATCACATGAATCAAAATATGGAACCCATTTTTCCAAATTCAAAATACAGAATTTTAAGTGATTAATTTAAAATTAATTCTTATTTTCAAATCCAAAAAAGTTGGTTTTTAAGAAGTAATAACTTTCAATAGATTGACACTAACCAAAGGAATCCCACTACCCAAGAGACACTTCTCACTATAGTCCACAATCAATATTTGATGCTCCATAATTAATGAATCAGAAGTTATCATGACGTATTATACATCTATCACATGATATGTGTCTGAATAATACCTATAAAGTTTATAAATAGTTTATATTTCATGCGTGGGACTATAATTTTTTTATTGGATAATTGGTTTTCCATTAGACCAACCCTAACCATTATGAAACTTTCATGAATGTCCTAGGTGCTATCATTCCCTGTTTCCAGATATGGTACTGTCCCAACCTTAGATACACCTGATTGAATGTATGATGAACAAACCAAAACTATAATGTTCATCTCAGAAAGTCACAATATTGTTTATAAATGATATATGTAGTCAACATACACTTTCTGATCAACTGACCTTCCACATACATATCATACATGAGACTCTTCCCAAAACATTCAGACTCACCTGACTCCATCCAATACAGAGGAAAACGACACAACCTTTTATAAAAATCATAACATTTTTCTATCTGGATTGTTTCATGGAGGATGTTATTATATATAAATTCAATGAGTACCATACATTTCTCCAATGAACCTCTGAAATCCAAAACACATGCTCACAACATATCCCCAATAACCTAAAAAGTTGTCCCCAAATAACAACTAGTATATGGATGATTGGTTCAACATAAATGATCATGTGATCTGATAGACTATTGAATACCCTTCCATAATCATTATATAAAACAATGATTTCTATTTGATAAAATAAAACATAGAACCCCATTCATCTGAACTACCACTCTCACATAAGGACTACCCAAATCATTGACAAAAAAGGTATCCATAATATGCTTGAAGTGGGATACCTTAAACAAAATATCCATAATCACCCATTCAAAATCATTCATTTGGGTTTTCTTATGTAATACAATCATTGAATCTATTTTCAAGTCATCCCATTTCTACCCTCAAAGGGTAAATGTTTTTAAAACACTATTTTCCATTGATGCTCATCATTATCCAACTAACATGTTAAGCATATATCAATGATTCTAAATACACAATTCTTTATTCCTAACCACTAGTAATTTATACTAACATCAATGATACATATAAGATGTCTAATAGGGATTATAAGACCCTATTCCTTAACCATTACTTAATCATGAGTTATTAAAAGATTACACATTGAGGATCTTTTTGTTAGGTCCACTAGGCTGAATTCCCTTAGAGGGGGGGTGAATCAGGGTATGACTAATTAAAAATTAAAGCCCGTTTTGATCTTGTTTCGCTGTTAAGAAAAACACTCTTCTCTCTCTTTCCTGCTGCACAAAATAAACAGAAAGTAAAGCAAGCACAGGACACATCAATTTTACTTGGTTCACCGCTAATGGCTACGTCCAAGGAGCATACGCCGACAGGTTGTCGGTCGTACCAAGTCCACTAAACTTTACTAGCTGTGGATTACAATGTTCGGGATAGATCACTTCTATGCCCAGTCTCACTGCCTATACAAGGTTTAGGGTCAGCTCACTGCTTTCCCAAGGGTCACTCGCTGTTTCTCTCTCTCTGGCTCACTACCGGTGGAGAGGATCACATTCTTCCTCTTCCTAAGCTCACTGCTCTGTGAAGGGATTCACTCACAGTTTATACACCTGTAGGTCTCTTCATTTCCATTAAGGAGTGCATCTTTCTCTATATGTAGATGCTCTGTTGAAGTTCAACTTTCACCCGTAGATGAATACCCCTTTTCCACTATCCACTGAGAAAACTACCTTTGGAAAGACCTTCACGAAGCACCCTACTTCGCTAGGCTCCCAATTTCGTGAAGCTCAAACAAGCCTTCACGAAGCTCTAGCCTTTTCGCGAAGATCTATCGCGAAGCACTCTCGCGATGCACAGACCTTCGCAATGCTTAGGTCGTCACGGAGCTCCTGCCTCTCCACGAAGCTCACTGAGCCAACGTGGGGCACACGCCATTCGCGGAGCTAGAATAGCCGTCGCGAAGCTCCCCTTTCACGAAGCAAACTGCCTTCGCGAACCACCTCTGTGAACTGAGAGCAATGGATTTTCTCTGAAAATTATCTCTACTTCTCTCGAGGGCGTCGGACTCTATTTATAGGTGATTCCACTGACCCACGACCTTTTCGTGCGAAGTCAATGCCATGTCATTTCAAATCGCTAAGCTCCAAAGTTTCAGCCAGAATTCTGTCCAAATCGCGAAGCACCACGGAAATTTTCTGTTCGCGGAGCTTGACGTAGTCGCGAAGAATCACCGTCAACTTACCTTCGTGCCTTCGCCGCGAATCTCCCTCGCAAAGCCCTTCACCGTCGCGATGCGCTTCAGCCTCTGCCATTCGCGAATCTTGACGTAATCACGAAGAATCACCGCCTCCATTCTTCTAGTCTTCACGATTTCCAAACCATGAATCCTATCTTCGCGAAATTCACGCCTTTTCCATATTAAATTATGCTCTTCATGGAAATCCTATTTTCGCAATGGTCACCAAACTCCAAATTTTGGACCCCAAAAATTTGGAAAACACTAGGAAATGGAGACACCTTGTACTTCTCTTTCGTACCGCCTCCAGATTGTCCTTTTCCTTTGTCATCGTTCTTTGTCAACAAGGATTGTCAACAACTTCTTGGGAACTCGACAAATATCCATGAAAACCTGCTTTGTCAACAAACACAATCAACCCAAAAATACTGCAATGTTACCTTGAGGGATTTTTTCCCAACAATCTCCCCCTTTGGGTTTGTTGACAACTTTTCACAACGCTGATCAGGATGATTTTCTGCACTTTGATACCTCACTGAGTCTTCTTCCAACTGCTACCACCATTCGCCTCTTGCGATTCTGATAGCGTTCAAGGATTCACTTAACACGTACTCTAAGCCCACATGAGCAATTATCGGCGTGAGAAACAAGAGTAGTATGAAAAGTTCATCAATGAATCACTTCATGTCAAACAGCAATTGTCGATTCCAACCTGATACCAATTCCTAAATTGATACCAATTGTTGAACCACACTAATACCAATTGATGATAGCTGGACATCGTCTCACACCATTCCAACATCACTGTTCTGCTTTTATCACGGTCCTCATCTATCGTGATATCTATGCTTTGATCGATCACTTCTAGCATCGTCAGATTTAGAAAATCTCCCCCTTTATCATTGCTCCCCCTATCTGGCTGCTCTACTGGTCAGCTTCTCCCCGTATCTTTCATGATTTATCAAATAGCCACACTGTCTCCCCCTTGAACAATCACTATTTTCTCCCCCTTTGTCAACGAACCCAAAGAACACTCCTTTGTAGTCTGTAACATAATAAAGAACACATATCAGCACAATAGGGAAAAACACATCAAACCTCGGGGAGAGGGGGGGTCCCACATCCACACTATTTCAAGTGCGGGGAATCGACTGAACTCCCAGAGCCAGTCGATGCCTCTCAAAAGTTTCCTTGGGTAAGGCCTTTGTCAGAATGTGTGCAACCTGTAGCTCTGTAGGCACGTGCTCCAACTTCACGATTCCCTACTCAACCTTCTCCTTGATAAAATGATACTTAATCTCAATGTGCTTTGTCCTTGAGTGATGGATGGGATTTTTTCTGAGATTTATAGCACTTGAGTTGTCACACTGGATTCCGATCAGAGACTTCACTTCAACTCCCATATCTTCAAGCTGCTGCTTAATCCACAATAATTGTGTGCATGCCTGAGTGGCCGCAATATACTCAGCTTCTGTGGTGCTCAAGGAAATGCAATCTTGATTCTTGCTTAGCCATGAAATACTCAATCCACCAAGATAGAAAGCACCACCTGACGTTGATTTCCTATCATCCGCTGAACAGGCCCAGTCTGCATTAGTATAACCCAATAACTCTGTCTGAGATTTATCAGTATATGTCAAGCCGAAATACATTGTGCCCTGGATATACCGAAGTATTCCTTTCACTGCAAGAATGTGGATTTCCTTGGGATTGCTCTGATATCTCGCTACTTGGCATGTGGCGAAAACAATATTAGGCCTTGTTGCAGTCAAGTACAACAAACTTCCAATAATTTTCCTGTATTCTGTGATATTAACTGCCTTTCCATCTTCATCTTTCGATAATTTCATCCGGGTGGCAACCGGAGTCTTCATATCCCTGAAATTTTCCATTCCAAACCTTCTCAGGACCTCCTTGGCATATTTAGATTGAGAAATGAATGTTCCATTCCTTCCGTGTGTCAACTGTAGACCATGGAAAAATGTTATCTCTCTAATCATTGACATTTCAAACTCATTTTTCATGAATTCGGAAAACTGTCTGCACTAAGCTTCATCTTATCCACCAAATATTATGTCATCGACATAAACCAACACCATCATCCTTTGATTACTTTCATTATTGAAATCGAGATTGTAATCAACTCCTCCAGGCTGAAAACCAAGCTTCTTCAAGTACTGATCAAGCCTTGAGTACCATGCCCTTGGTGCTTGTTTTAGCCCATACAATGCCTTCTTCAGCCTGCAAACTTTGTTGTCATCCTCATAAATGAGAAAACCATCTGGATGCTCAATATACACCTCCTCTTCCAGAAAACCATTCAAGAATGCAGATTTGACATCCATTTGGAACACTTTGAACTTTTTTTGCACTGCTATGGCCAAAAATAATCTGATTGTCTCCGGCCTTGAAACCGGTGCAAATGTCTCATCAACATCTATTCCCTCGATCTGGGAGTACCCCTTGCACACTAGACGTGCTTTGTTCCGAATCCCTATGACATCTTCATTCATCGTATTGTGATAGACCCATTTGGTCCCAATGACATTCTTGTTTGCTAGCCTCAAAACAATCTCCCATGTCTGGTTCTTCTCAATTTGATCAAACTCTTCATTCATAGCCTGAACCAAGTTTTCATCTTCAGCTGCATCGGAAAAACATTTCTGCTCCACCTGAGATAAAAACGATGCTTGTTGTAATGATTTCATTCTTCGAGTCTGAACTGGGGCTGTCTGATCACCAATGATATTTTTCCTATCAATTTTAGCTCGACTCTTTGGCTTCCTTGCAGATACAGACTTGACACTTTCTTGTTTATCATCAGTATTTTTTCCAGCCTCTTGTTGAAGCATTTATATGCTTCGCTTTTCCCTGAATATCCAAGGAATATCCCTTCATCTCCTCGTGCCTCAAACATCCTATGATTTTCTTTGTTGAGAATGAAACACTTACTTCCAAAGATTCGAAAGTATTTCAACGTTGGCTTCTTTCCGTAAAACAGTTCATACGGAGTCTTCCCTTTCTTCGGACATAACATGGACCTGTTTGAAACATAGACCGATGTCAAAACTGCTTCCTTCCAAAATTTCTCTGGTAGGTCCTTGTCAATAAGTATTGTTCTAGCGATGTTGTTGATGATTGGATTTCTCCTTTCAACCACTCCATTCTATTGGGGAGTTCTTACTGATGAAACTTGATGCCTTATCCCATGTTTCTCGAGATAGTTTTCAACCTGACTGTTTGTAAATTTTGTACCGTTATCAGTATGAAACTTCATAATTTTCTTTCCAAGCATCTTTTCTGATTCCCACCTGTACTTCTTTATGCAAATAAACACCTCTGCCTTATGGGTAATGATGAATACCCAGGCCATCCTGCTATAGTCATCAATGAAAACAACATAGTACCTTTTCCCATCTATATCTCATGGTGAGATAGGTCCACATACATCAGCATGCACCAATTCGAGCACTCCAGTTGCTTTTTGTTCCTTTGGCTTGTATGTCTTCCTTATGATCTTCCCTTGTTGACAAGCATCACACGTATGAGTGCGATCATGTGATAGTTTGGGAAGGTCACTAGCAGCATCACACTTTACCAGATCTTCTGTAGATGGTTGACATAGATGACCAAGTTGCTTATGCCACAGCTGATTTTCTTCTTCTCTGGATAAAAGGCATGATTCTTCTTCCTCACCTACCAGGTAAAGATTCCCCTTTGTTCGTTTTCCCTGTAGAATGACTATTCCATAATTTCTTTTAACAATACCCATCTTCATGGTAAATAGGATAGAGTGCCCAGATTTTCATAGTTGACTAACGCTAAGCAAATTATGACTGAGACCCTCTACCACCAAGACATCAGTATGTCTCATTTCTTTGCCCCCAAACTTGGCTTTTCCTGAGCCAACAATCTTCAGGCCTTCATCATTTCCAAATTTGACAACTCCTTCTTTGTCATATTTGATGCCTGTAACAAGATCTTTATTACCTGTCATGCGGGATGTGCAACCACGATCAAGGATCCAAACACCAGATCGATCTGATGCTTTAAGGGCAATCTCCGCCACCACGACCTTCTCATTTTTCTTCTTCTTGGTCCAAACTTTTTCTTTCACACTCGGCATGGATGGAGAATTCTGTTCTTTCTCAGATTATGATGGACCAGCCTCATCTTGCAATGCTGCAAATCTATTATGCATTTTTAACTAACCTGTTGGTTTATTGATCTGCTGCTTGCGAACGTTTTGATTCTGCTTTGGCACATTTCTCTGAATGGTCAACGTACAATACCTAGACATGTACCCAAACCCTCCGCACCAAAAATAGTGTCCTTCGAAATATGTTCTGGAAAACCGTTCACTGATTGGCTGCCATTTCTGTTCATGTTACCTTTGATATCTCTTGGCTATGGAACACACATACTATGAAGGTCCCATTTTCCCACAGCAATAACACCTGATATAGGATACATTCCTTCATGATACTTCAGTACTATGATTTTCCCTTTGGGATCTATGAATATTTTGATTCTGTTTTGTGCCCAAATCGACCATCAATTTCGGGACGGGTGCTTGCGGTCTGACATTAACTGCCACCGATTTTTGTTTCTTATCAAGCCCTGAATCAACCTTAGCATTTGAGCTTTCTTGCTGCTTCACTCCTACTGAACTATGAGCCTCCTCTTTCATCTTCTATGTCTTCTGAATGGCCTGCTTTTCTGATATCACATTGGGGGTCAAGGGTTTTTTTTTATCCTTCATTTTTCGTCGCAGACTGACCACTTCTTCTTCAAGCTCTTTGATACGTCTGACCTGCTCCTTTCATGTGTTAGTCAAACAATCAATTTCCTTCTTTTGTTCCTCAATTTTAAGCTTATGCTCAACAATATTTTTTGAGCTCTCTGGTGTTGAGGATTTTAGTTTTTCAATTTCTTCTAACAGTTCTGACTTTTTTTCATACTGTTGTTGCATATAGAGTTTGGCATCACGAACCACTTTATTGGCATTCTTCATTTTGTCTCTCCAAACATCTATCTCTTCAAGAGCTGCTTCCAATTCGGCTTCCATATCAACTCTTCCTTCAACTTCTTCTTCCTCTTCTCCAATGTCAGTTTCTTCCTTTTCCTTAGAACTATCGACGACCGCTACCATAGCATTTTGTCTATGATCTTTACAATTTTCAAACTCCTCAACCTCTTCATCCTCAGACTCATCTGAACTTTCTATTTCTTGTGAAAGAATATTCTTCCTCTTGAAGAAATTTCTCTTGAACTGCTTCTTCCCTTTCACATAGGTTGACGATTTCTTCTTGGTAATTTCAACTTCATCATCATCATCATCATCATTATATTGAAATTTCTTGGGGCATCTTTCCACAAGATGACCAACCTTTCCACATTGAAATCATGATAGTGGAAGATTACCTTTAAACATTCCTCTTCCTCTTTGCAGATTTGAAGAAAGGAATGACATCACCTCATCTATCTCTTCTTCTTCATTAGAATCTTCAATGGTGAGTTTCTTCATGGCCTTGAATGCCACCTCTTTGGATTTCCCCTTTTCCACGGTCTCGTTATCATTGTTTCTCATTTCATATGCAACAAGAGTTTTGTGCAGGTTATCCAATGTCAGTTCATTTGGGTCTTTATCTTCCAAAACAGAAACTTTCGAATTGAACCGAGGTGGAAGTTTTCTCAATATGCGCTTCACAATTATTATATCTTCGATGATTTCTCCAACACCCCACATATCTTCTACCACAACATCTACCCTGACAAAGAATGCATCAACAGACTCATTCGGGTTCATTCTCAGATCTTTATAATTGTTCCATAACACTTGCACCTTTGCCTCTCTGACTTTTGTATCCCCTTTATAAATATTCAAAATCTTTTCACACATCGCATGTGATGTTTTGAATGACATCACCTTTGTATATATAGGATTGGAAAGCGCTCCCCCTAAGGCATTGATTGCTTTGGAATCAGCATCCAACTCTTTATACTCAGCTTCTGATAATGCACCACTAGTAATATCAGCTGTGATACCATGCATAGCTGCTGAAAACACATCCATTCCCAAGGATTGGAAATAGTGTTGCATTCGATTCTTCCATATCTGAATATTACATCCGTCGAAGATCGGAATCCCTCTATGATCAGTAACCTCCATTTGAGAGAAGAAAAACTGACAACCTTTCCCTCTGATACCACTTGTTAGGTCTACTAGGCGGAATACCCTGAGAGGGGGGGGTGAATCAGGGTATGACTAATTAAAAATTAAAGCCTGTTCTGATCTTGTTTCGCTGTTAAGAAAAACAATCTTCTCTCTCTTTCCTACTGCACAAAATAAACATAAAGCAAAGCAAGCACAGGACACAGCAATTTTACTTGGTTCACCGCTAAGGGCTACTTCTAAGGAGCATACGCCGACAGGTTTCCAGTCGTACCAAGTCCACTAAACTTCACTAGCTATGGATTACAATGTTCGGGCTAGATCACTTCTCTGCCCAGGCTCACTGCCTATACAAGGTTTAGGGTCATCTCACTACTTTCCCAAGGGTCACTCCCTGTTTATCTCTCTCTGGCTCACTACCAGTGGAGAGGATCACCTTATTCCTCTTCCTAACCTCATTTCTCTCTGAAGGGATTCACTCACAGTTTATAGACATGTAGGTCTCTTCATTTCCATTTAGGATTGCATCTTTCTCTGTATGTAGATGCTCTGTTGAAGTTCAACTTTCACTCATAGATGAATACCCCTTTGCCACTATCCACTAGGCAAACTACCTTTGGAAAGACCTTCGCGAAGCACCCTACTTCTCTAGGCTCCCAATTTTGCGAAGCTCAAACAAGCCTTCGCGAAGCTACAGCCTTTTCGCGAAGCTCTATCGCGAAGCACTCTCACGATGCATAGACCTTCGCAATTCTTAGGCTGTCGCGGAGCTCCTGCCTCTCTGCGAAGCTCACTGAGCCAACGTAGGGCACACGCCTTTCGCGGAGCTAGAATAGCCGCCGCGAAGCTCCCCTTTTGCGAAGCACAGTGCCTTCGCGAACCACCTCTGCAAACTGAGAGCAATGTATTTTCTCTGAAAATTATCTCTACATCTCTCAAGGGGGACGACCTCTATTTATAGGCGATTCCACCGACCCTCGACCTTTCGGCGCGAATTCAACGCCGCGTCATTTCAAATCGCGAAGCTCCAAAGTTTCAGTCAGAATTCTGTCCAAATCGCGAAGCACCACGGCAATTTTCTGTTCGCGGAGCTTGACGTAGTCGCGAAGAATCACCGTCAACCTACCTTCGTGCCTTCGCCACGAAGCTCCTTCACAAAGCCCTTCACCGCCGCGATGCGCTTCAGCCTCTGCCATTAGCGAATCCTGACGTAGTCACGAAGACTCACCGCCTCCATTCTTCTGGTCTTCGCGATTTCCAAACCACGAATCCTATCTTCACGAAATTCATGCCTTTTCCATATAAAATTATGCTCTTCATGGAAATCCTATTTTTGCAATGCTCACCAAACTCCAAATTTTGGACCCCAAAAACTTGGCAAACACTGGGAAACGGTGCCACCTTGTACTACTCTTTTGTACCGCCTCCAGATCGTCCTTTTCCTTTGTCATCGTTCTTTTTCAACAAGGATTGTCAACAACTTCTTGGGAACTCGACAAATATCCATGAAAACCTGCTTTGTCAACAAACACAATCAACCCAAAAATACTGCAATGTTACTTTGAGGGATTTTTGCCCAACACTTTTTAGGTTTAGAGTTTTAGAGAATTAGATCATAAATCATGCAATACATTCCACATTTAAACAAGGTGGTTACATTAAAGACAATATTCACTTTTACAATCAAAGGAAACATATTTAAAACAGAACATGTATTCTTTATTGACACTTCCTTGAAACTATCATCACATCATGTACAATTCCCTTGTCCTGTGAAAAACATTTCAAAAACATGGGATGAGCATAAAAATCTCAGTAAGGGATAAAAATACGAAATGAAAACATTAATCCATGTATACATAAGAATTAATGAAAGCATACTTTTCTCATAAAACATAATCAATTTAAAATACCTAAACAAATCATGAATAAATCATAGAAATTATAATACATAAAGGTAACTTGAGGCATTCATAACATTCTTATGTAGGGAGTAACCCTCATGGTTATGTTTGGAATAACCATCAGAGTATATTCTCTAAATATCATTGGAGAAACCATAGAATTTATCCCTTTAGTTTTAAACAATGCATTGGAGAGCTATCACGGGCTCACCCACCCTTAGTTTATCATGGAACCACTCATCTACATAAACAATCCCCAAGAACCATAACATAATCGTATCACATAGAATATGCATAAAGAAAACATAAAATTTCCACATTTCAATAAAAAAATATCAAAAACACATTGATATAATAAAAACATTATCAAAACCATTTTCAATATCAAAAAAAAGAAAATTAAAACATGGTATTTATTTTTCATTAAAAAATGTTATGGCTTGTAGAGGAAGTTGAAACTCAAATAATGGTCATGGTGGCAGAGAAGTCGTTGTCGCCACATGTGTACGACAAAAACATTACCTTTTTTCATATAGTAAAATGTTTCATTTAAAAAAAGATTCATTTTCAATAAACATAAAAGTCAAAGGGGTTTATACACCGTATAAAAGAAAGTTGTGTATAAAACAAAATATCTCTGAACGAAAGGAGACTGAGACGAAGTCCCATACCTCATGTCCGACTTGACTCGATCATTATTTAACTTCCTGAATAATAAACTTGAGTTATTTTATACATGATTAAGAACCCTTTTCAATTTCATTATTCCTTTTATATCACTTATTACCATGTTATGAACACTATGAAATTATTGAAGTTAATAACGGTCATTTTGTCGATCTTTGGTTCATGAGCCAAAAATAAACTTCTTTTAATTACAAGTTGTTCATGTGGTAAAATATAAATTATATCCATAATTAAATTCATGATGTAGATATCATATATATATAGTATATACGTGCATTTATAATATTACATAACATTTAGAGGTAAGAAAAGAAATGCATCGTTCATGCAGACGGTAAGCCGTACGTACTAAAGAACGCTACTTTCATTTCTATTTCATATTTAATGGAATGAAATAATAATGATATATAGGTATATTATAATTTCAGTATAATATCATACATAACATCATAAAAAACATCCTTTATACATCCCACATATGGTATTAACGAATCAAATCACTTTGAGGGGTGGTAGTCCGTAAGTCCTAAAATGAAGATATCGTGTTTACCCATAATGGAAACCATAATGGAATTCCATAAATGAAAAATACAGAATTATAAGGAAAAAAAACATAATATATATCATATATAAATATAGTTACATCTTAATGGCCACCATGAAAGGTGTTAAATGAATATTGAACAATCATCGTTTCGTGAGGCAGAAATTCACCATCCACATAAACATTATGTTCTTTAACCATTATACGGATGTGTATATAAGTGTAGCTCTAATATATATCATAACAACATACTAGTATATTTAAGATACTGGTGGTGTTTCAAAATAAATGAATAAAAATTTTTAGGGGTTTGGAGATGCAAAATAAAACAAAAGAACACAAGTGAAGACAGTACCTTTAAATCGGGTAACTCCTCTTAGTTTTAACCAAAAGGGTTTCTTGAAGAGATTTCTGCCTAAGGTAAGGCTTCTAGAATGAAGAGAGGGATTTGGAGAGATAAAATGAGCAGATATTGGCCGATCCAATGGCATTAGAGGTGTGTGTACGAAGGTAGAGGTGGGGGCCTTTTATAAGAGGGAGGAGGGAACTCTTGGAATGTCAAGAAATGTTACTTTATATTAAAATGTGTTTTGGATTTCAAAGGTACAAAATAGATATATTTCTAGGATAAGGTTATAAGGGTTATAAATATAATCATCCAATAGTTTTTTGAAAAGTGTAAGTCTTATATTATACATTATCTTTTCATTTTATTTAAATCATTCATTAATGAGGTAATCGTTGCATCATCATGGTGTCATAATAAATTAAATTTATTTAATGTCTAAAAATTATAAAACAAATACAATGATGTAGGAAATCGTTTTAGATTTCCAATTACCATTTTTAGTCCAAGATATCATTTATTTAGAATAAATTAATAAAATTTTACTTAGGTTTTACATACATTGTTATATTTAACATTCTTTAAAAATAAAAAGATATAAAGTAACTATCACACAAAAGTGATTCCATGGGTCCCAATGTTTTGCACAATGTAACCCATGGTCGGACATGACACATAAAGTAGCATTATGAAACACGTTGGGGTCATTTTTTTTATTATGATATTATTTTATTACCCTAAACTACTCGATTACTAATTAATCATGATAATTAATGATAATTTCCATCTTTACTATTTTTAATGTCCAATAACAAAAGAGTATTAATTACATAACACGGAACTTTTTATTCCAAATATGGAATCCATTTTACCAAATTCCAAACACAAAAATTGAAATAATTACTTTAAAAATAATTCTCGTTGTCAAAACAAATATCGGGTTTTTTTTAAACAATATCTATGAAAAGTTTAGCACTTGTTTATGCCCAATTCCAATGAGGAATAAATTATAATGAAAACCATTAGATTTTATGGTAAAATTATATTCTAATTAAACTTTAAAACCAATTAAAAATATAATCTATTCATATAATTAAATTAGATGAAAAAAGTAGTCTTGAAGTAAAATGCTATATTTTTCACTATTTTTTAAAAAATGAACATTGTCAGAAAAATACAAACAAATTATCCAAAATAAATTTTAATTTATCAATTATAAAGAATAAGTTTATTTTGACAAATATAGGTTAGAAAATTGTAAAAAATTTGATTTAAAAATGTGTTTCCATCAAAAGGCGGTAAAACAATCTTTTAAAAATATTAGTGAATTTTATGCTTAAGATTGGATTTATTCTCATTTTAAGCCTCTTAAAACACTATCTAATTTATAAATAGACATGGATATGAAAATATATAATTATTTTCTTACATGGGATGTTACATCCTTCAACCCTTTATAAAATTGCATCCCCACAAATTATTTATTTATCGAATAAGTGGGGGTATTTATCCCTCATTGCATTTTCAGATTCCCATGTTGCCTCTTCAATCATGTGGTTTTTACACAAAACCTTTAATTGATGAATCACATTATTTCGTAACACCTACTCCCTGTGGCCAAGAATCTAGACAGGTTTTTCCTCATAAGATAGGTTCTCTTCCAACTGAACTACCTCTGGGCTCAAATAATGAGATTGATATGGCATGTACTTTCTTAACATTGAAACATGAAAAACATTGTGTACTTAAGATATACCCAGAGGTAAATCCACTCAGTATACAACTAATCCATCTCTATCCAGAATTTCATATGGTCCAATGAATCCTGGATGCAACTTTCCTTTCTTACCAAATCGCATCACATTTTTCCATGGTGAAACTTTGAGGAAGACATTATCACCAACCTCAAAAGAGAGATCATTCATCCTGTTGTCTGCATAACTTTTATACATTCTCTGAGATATTCTCATGTGTTTCTGTATCAGCCGGACTTTTTCTATTAACTGTTCTACCAATTTGGGTCCCATAAACTTCCTTTGACTGACTTCATAACAAAAATCTGGAGTTCGACACCGCTTCCCATATAATGCCTCAAATGATGCCATCTGTATACTAGAATGAAAACTATTATTATAAGAAAACTCAACCAATGAAAGATGTTAGTCCCAACATCCCTGATAATCCATTGACCAAGAACATAACATATCCTCCAATGTCTGAATTGTTTGTTCTGACTGCCCATCTGATTGAGGATGAAAATCTATACTAAAATTTAATTCAGTACCCAACGACTTCTGAAAGTCATTCCAAATGTTAGAAGTAAACTTGGGATCACGATCAGATACAATGGAGAGGGGAACTCCATGTAACCTGACTATCCCTTTAAGATACAAACAAGAAAGTTGATATAGGGAAAAAATTTCTCATATAGAATGTAAATGAGCAGATTTATTCATGCGATCAACAATAACCTAGATTTCATTATTACCTCGAGGTGTCTTCGGTAACCCCACAACGAAGTCCACAGATATATTATTCCATTTCCACTCTGGCACTGGTAAAGGTTGTATCATCCCTTTCAGTAACTGCCTCTATATTTTAACCTGTTGACAAGTCAAACACTTCACAGTAAAATCAGCGATGTCTTTTTTCATTCTATCCCACCAGTAATACTCCCGAAGATCATTATACATCATAGTACTACCTGGATGAACTGAAAAAGGAGAACTATGAGCTTCACATAACAACTCTCTCTTCAACTGTGAATCACACAACACACACAATCTCTTCCCAAATTTCAAAATACAATCATTACCAATGTTGAATTCAGGAAACTTACCTGTCTGAACCAGTTCAACCTTTTTTTGCAACTCACTGTCTTGCTTATGTGCTTGCTTAATTCTATCTCATAGATAAGATTTCACGGATACGTGAAACAAAACAGAATAAAATCCTACACCAACAACTTCTATGCCAAAGTTCATTAAATCCTTAACCAAAGGATCATGTTCCAAACATAAAATGGTTAATGATGCATTACTTTATTGACTCAAATTATTAGCAACTTTATTTGCTTTTCCAGGATGGTAATGAATTTTACAATCATAATCCTTGAATCATTCTATCCATCTCCTCTGTCACATGTTCAATTCTTTATGAGTGAATATATATACTTTAAACTTTTTTTATAAGTATATATTTCACACTTTATACCATACAAATGATGCCTCCATATTTTTAAAGAGAAAACAACTACATCTAGTTCCAAATAATGTGTAGGGTAATTTACATCAGGATTTTTCAACTGACATGAAGCATACACAATTACCTGATCATTTTGCATTAGGATGCAACAAAGTCCTTTCAATGAAGCATCTTTGTAGATAACAAACTCACCATTCCTAGGATGTTGTCCCAAAACTAGATCATTCACCAATCATAATTTCTATTACTAGAAACAATCATCTCATACTTTTGTCCAGATAATCATAACACCCTTCCGAGTTAGCTTAGTCATTGGACTAGATAACCATTAATATTTTCTAAAAAACTTTTAGTAATAGACTTCCAAACAAAGAAAACTACGAATATCAGTTACATTTGTGGGACTTGGTCATTCTTCAACAACCCTTGTTTTTACAGGCTCAACAGTTATTCCATCTTTAGAAACAACGTGACCATGGAATGAAATTTGTTGCAAAAAAACACACACTTGCTGAATTTCCCATAATATTTATTTTCTATTAAGGATTGAAAAATAAACCTTAAATGACTTTCATGATCTTCTTTACTTTTATAAAAAACCAATATATCATCAATGAAAACAACCAAAAACTTATCCAATAACTCATGGAAAATTCTATTCATAAGGTCCATTAATATAGCAATTGCATTGGTCAACCCAAAAGGCATTACTAAAAATTCATAATAGCCATATATTGTACGAATTAGAGTCTTCCGAACATCTGATTCTTTTACCATAAACTGATGGTACCCCGATCTCAGGTCAATCATTGAAAAATACTGAACTCCTTGGAGCTGATCAATCAAATCATCGATATGAGGAAAAGGATATTTGTTCTTAACAGTGATGTTATTCAAGGCTCTATAATCAATGAAATATCTCATAGAACTATCTTTATTTTTAATAAATAAGACAGGAGAACCCCAAGTTGATGTGCTTGGTCTAATGAAAGCTTTCTTTAGTAAATATTGCAATTGCTCCTTCAACTCTAAAAGATCAATTTGAGCCATTCGGTAAGGGGGTTTTGAAACTGGCATAGCATTAGGAATTAAGTCAATAGAAAATTCAACATCCTGATTTGGTATTATTCCAGGAAGCACATTAAGAAAAACAATAGGATACTCATTTACCACCAGCACATCATTAATCTGAATGGTTCATTTGTTTTCAACAATATGTGAAAGGTAACATCCATTTCTATCTTTTACAATTTTATCATCCTCTTGATATTTTATCAACAGTAATGGTTCATTCTTGTACACAATCTGAAAGTCTTTCTGAAAAGAAAATTCTTTAGCTTTATAATCAATCTTATCATGGTAAACAGAGAGCCAATCCATACCCAGGATAACATCAAACTCTACTAGAGGTAAAACAATATGGTTTGCATGTAATTTCTTTCCACAGATACAGATATTAAGATTCTTATAAATTCTTTTTTCCCCAACATAATCCCCAGGTGTTTTTACCATAAGTTCTGGATTTATTTCTCTAGATGGAATTCCTAATTTACTAGAAGGTTTTTTAGATATAAAAGAATGTGTAGACCTCGAATAAAACAACACACTGGCATAATCTGAAAAAACAAAGTACCAGATACCACTTCATTTGATGTCCCAACATCTGCTGAAGTAGTTTCAAAGGATTTCAACACCCCTTTCTGCTTTTAGTCTGACTGATTCCCATCAGTTGAGCTCTTTTTTGGATACTCATTTGCAAAATGACCCATCTCGTTTCACGTGAATCACTTCACTAACTGTAAATCAAATTTGGTCTTACCATCACCATGATATTTTCCAATGCAATCACGAGCCTTATATTCCATCTTACCACATTGGTAGCACTTTATAGAATTCAAAATACATTCTCCAGTATGTCATGTAACTCATTTATCACAAAATAAAAAGATTTTTTTCTTACCATCAGACCTCTTGGAAGGATTCTTCGCTTTTTCCTGCCACCTCAGTCTATTCTTCTGTTGGTTTTCATAGAACACTTGATCATTGGAAAACTCCATTTTCACCTTCTCAGCACATCGAACAAGCTTTTAATAACTTTTGAACTCATGATAAGCCAATGCCCTTCGATATTTTGGCTTTAATCCTTAGTAAAAACGATTGATTTTACAATCAAGGTCTCAGATAAAATTTAGAGCATACCTTGCCAATCGACTGAACCTTTCTTCACTAGGATCCACTTAGTCATCCACTTGACTCAATTCCAAGAATTGTTTTTCCATCCTAAGTCGAATAGCCTTAGGAAATTATTTCTCAAGAAACATACCTTTGAATTCATCCCAGTCACGAGCATCAATCTCATCATCATCCGTGATATTTTTAACCATCTACCACCACTAATATGCTTCACCCTCCAGACGGTAAATAGAAAGACTAAACTTTTGATTGTCTGAACACCCCATGACATTGAAAATCTTCTCCAATGCATTAATCCAACCTTTAGCTACAAAAGGGTCAGATGATCCTCTGAATGATTGGGGATGTTGCCTCATGAAATGTTCTACCACTAAAATGTTCCTCTGCGGTTGATCTGGCTGATCTCGTGCATGGTTACCACCACAATTTATTGATTGAGTCAACTGAACCACTATTTCAACAAACTATTCAGTTCCAATTACGACCATTTCAGGATGCTAATTCAGAAGGTCATTTCCTTCAGTATGCCTTTCAAGCACTACTTCCCTATTTCCTCTACGGAAAACCGTTCTGAAGAAACATGTCTCAGATTAAGCAACATGGTAATCTTCAAATGATATATCATTTCAATTTTTAAAAAATATTTGTAGATAATCATTTAATATAATTCTAAATTCTAAAGTTATCTAAACCGGCCTTTGATACCAAATATAAGGCCCCGGGCATTAAACATTACTTAATATTGAGATATTATAAAATTACACATTAAGGATCTTTTTAGGTTTAGAGTTTTAGATAATTAGATCAAAAATCATGTATTACATTCCACATTTAAAAAAGGTGGTTATATTAAAGACAATATTCACTTTTCCCATCAAAGGAAGCATATTTAAATCAAAACATGTATTCTTTTTTGACACTTCCATGACACTGTCATCACATCATGTACCTTTCCCTTGACATGTGAAAAACATTTCAAAAAATTGGGATGAGTATAAAAATCTCAGTAAGGGATAAATTTACGAAATGAAAACATTAGTCCATGTATATATAAGAATCAATGAAATCATACTTTACTCATAAAACATATGCTCTTTAATATACCTCATCAAATCATGCATAAATAATAGAAATCATAATACAGAAAGGTATGTTGAGGCATTCATAACATTCTTACGTAGGGAGTAACCCTCGTGGTTACGTTTAGAATACCTATCACAGTATATTCCCTAAATCTCTTCAGAGAAACCTTAGCGTTTAACCCCTTCGTGTTACCCAATGAATTGGAGAGCTATAACGGGCCCACCTGACCATAGTTTATCCCGGAACCACT
Source organism: Viscum album (assembly GCA_963277665.1). Lineage (NCBI taxonomy): Eukaryota > Viridiplantae > Streptophyta > Magnoliopsida > Santalales > Viscaceae > Viscum > Viscum album. The sequence continues at coordinate 556,715,394 of OY728146.1, forward strand.
AATCTTCATAAACAATTCTCAAGAACCATAACATAATTGTATCTCATAAAACATGCATAAAGGAAACATAACATTTCCAAATTTCAATCAAAAGATATCGAAAACACATTGATATAATAAAAACATTATCAAATCCATTTTCAATAACAAAATAAAAGAAAAGTAAAACACGGTATTTATTTTTCATTAAAAAAAGTAATGGCTTGTAGAGGAAGCCGAAACTCAGATAATGGTCATGACGGTGGAGAAGTCGTTGTCACCGCATACGTAGGACAAAAACATTCCCTTTTCTCTTTTAGTAAAAAACTACATATAAAAAAAGATTCCTTTTGAATATACATTAAATTCAAAGGGGTTTTTACACCGTATAGAAGAAATTTTTTTATAAAACAAAAAATTCCTCAATGAAAGGAGATTGAGACGAATTCCCATACCTCATGTCCGACTTGACTCGATCGTTCTTTAACCTCCTGAATAATAAACATGAGTTAATTTCTAATTGATTAAGAACATTTTTCAAGTTCATTATTCCTTTTATATAACTTATTACCATGTTATGAACAATATGTAATTATATAAGTTAATAATAGTCGTTTTGTCGATCTTTGGTTCTGGAGAAAAAAATAAACTTCATATAATTACATGTTGTTCATGTTGTAAAATATCCATTATATATAGAATTATATTAATGATTAAATATCATATATATCATATATATCTATTATAAACATGCATTTATAATATTACATAACATTTAGAGGTATGAAATTAAATTCACCGTTCATGGAAACGGTAAGCCGTACGTACGCATGAACGCTACATTCATTTCTATTTCATATTTAATGGAATGAAATCATAATGATATAGAGGTATATTATAATTCCAGTATAATATCATATATAACATCATAAACTCAATCTTTTATATGTCCCACATATGGAAATGATGAATCAAATCACTTTGAGGTGGCGGTAGTATGCACTTCCTAAAATGAAGATATCGTGTTTACCCATAATGGAAAACATAAAGGAATGCCATAAATGAAAAATAAAAGAGTATAAAGAACACATAAACATAATATATATCATATATAAATATATTTACATCTTAATGGCCACCATGAATGGTGTTAAAATAAGATTGAACAATCATCGTTTCCTGAGGCAGAAATTCGCCATCCACAGAAACAGAATGTTCTTTATCTATTAGATAGAGTTGTGTGTAAGTTTAGCTCGAATAATTCTCATAACAACATACTATTATATTTAATATATTGGTTTTATTACAAAATAAATGAATACAAATATTTTATGGAGTTGGAGAAGCAAAATAAGACAAAAGAACACAAGTGAAGACATTACCTTTAAATAGGGTAACTTCTCTTGGTTTGAACCAAAAGGATTTCTTGAAGAGCATTTTGCCTATTGTAAGTATTTTAGGATGAAGAGAGGGATTTGTAGAGATATAATGAGAAGATATTGGCCATGAAAATGTCTTTATAGGTGTGGCTAAATAGATAGAGGTGGGGGCCTTTTATAAGAGGGAGGAGGGGCACTCTTGGAATGTCAAGAAATGTTACTTTATATTAAAATGAGTTTCCGATTTTAAAGGCCCAAAATTGATATATTTAGAGGATAAGGTGATAACGGATCTAAATATACTCATCCAATAGGTTTTTGAAAAGTTTATGTATTAGATTTTAAATTATGTTTTCATTTTATTTAAATCGTTCATTAATGAGGTAATCGCTGCATCATCATGGTGTCATAAAAAAATTAATTTATTTATTGAATAAAAATTATAAAAAAATTTTTACGATGTATGAAATATTTTTACATTTCCAATGACTATTTATAGTCTATGATATAATTTATTTAGACAACATTAAAAATGTTTTTCATAGGTGTTACATACTTTGTTATATTTAACTTTCATTAAAAATGAAAAGATAAAAAGTCAATATCACACAAAACTGATTCCATGGGGTCCCAAAGTTTGGCACAAGGCAACCCATGGTTGGCCATGAAACAAACAGTAGCATTAGGACACATTTTGGGGTAATTTTTTGTTATTATGATATTATTTTATTACCCTTAACTACTCGATTACTAATTAATCATGATAATTAAAGATAATTACAGTCGTTACTATTCATAATGTCCAAAAACAAAAATTCTTAATTACCTAAGTTGGACCTTAATATTCCAAATATGGAATCCATTTTACCAAATTCCAAACACATAAATTTCAATAATTACTATAAAAATAATTTCCGTAGTCAAAACAAATAGCACGTTTTTTTAACAATATCGATGAAAAGTTTGGCACTTGTTTATCCCCAATTCCAAAGTGAAATCAATTATAATGACCACCATTCGATTAAATGGTAAAAATATATTCTAATTAAACATTAAAACCAATTAAAAATATAATATATCCATATAATTAAATTAGATGAAAAGCAGTTTTGAAGTAAAATGTAGTATTTTTCACTATTCATTAAAAATTGAACATTGTCAGAAAAATACCAAAAATTTATCCAAAGTAAATTTCAATGTACCAATTCAAAATAATAATATTATATTGAAAAATAGAGCTTATAAAATTGTCAAAATATTTATTTAAAAATGGGTTTCCATCAAAAGGCAGTAAAACAATCTATTAAAAATATTAGATAATTCTATGCCTAAGATTGGATTTATTCTCATTTTGAGCCTCTTAAAAAACTATATAATTCCTAAATAGACATAGATATGAAAATACATAATAATTTACTAACTTGGAATGTTATAGGGATAATCCCTCAAGATCCGATAAAATCATGGTCTGGATCTTGTCCAAAAGAACATGTACAACAGATGTTGAAGTCCGAGCTACATGGCCATGATACTCCTGATCATATGGACACATATATATAAAGTGGCAAAACACTCACCACTCATCACAGTACACTCCTAATACTTATTTACTTTGTATTTCACCTCTATACATTAGTAATGACATTTCCCATTCCCGTTGTATAATCCAACTCAATGTTAAAATAATTTGGATAATCAACCTAAATATTATATAGATGGTTCATGTCGTAATGATAGTTATTTAACCTAATACACCTTTGGTCCATGTATACCATAAACCTGTCACACATGAGATTACAATAAAAAAATCATATGGAAGGTACCATTATTTATATCTATAAATCATGAGTGTGATAATTAGTCTCATTTTGTCTCACATATTTTGATGTATAAGTTACAACTTGATCTTCCTATATTATAACTACTCAGATTCTAAAGTTGGCTGTGTCAAAACCCATAATATATTCTTTACCCAGCACATGTAATGTAAAAAATAGTTACAGATTTCATCTGGCCTTTTATCTGCCCGGAACATCCCTCATAATCATCTAGGAAAACAAACATCACTCTTTTTTATGGTTAGCCCTGGAGTCATTGATTCTAGATGGGAGTATTTCTTGATAAATCAAAAAATATTAACTTGTGAAGCATATAAATATTTCAATATGAATTCATTATTGGGATAATCCAAAGATACCATGCCTAAAAACTTTTCATGGTCCATTGATTATTCTACCTCTAAGATGTCAAGAAAATGATGTTAATATTATCAAACCAAAAACTACATTTAGTTATCTTATCTTTATGTTGATGCTCTCTCAATGTACTCAAGAAGGTGTCTGGATGTTTGTTATGATCTCCTTATGAATGGGATTAAAATAAGATATCGTAAAAAATAACTAAAAAACTATTCCATAAAAAGTTGAATGCTCTAATTCCTCAAATCCATGATTATATCCAGATAATTGGTATAATGATTAAACATTACCATGACATCATACAAGAAATAATTTATACAAAAACCATTTAATGGAATGGCCATTCGTCTCACCCTCAACAGATGGTATCCTAATATCAAATCGATCGTGAAGTAGATCTTATCACCTATAAGCTAATTGAAATGGTCATCGATACAGAGATGTTAATACCAATTACCGACCAACATCTTGTTCAATATTACATAATCCAAACATAAGATGAAATACTAATCATATATCAGGGAAAAAATAATCGGAGAACCTTATGTAGAGGTACTAGGACCTATGAAACCATTGGATTCATGATCATCCTACTGATTATAAAAGTACTGATGCTATGCTACTGTTATTCTATATGGTGAGAGGGAAATTGGATTGTCCCCTGACACCATCCTAATCATAAACCTGACATCTTCATGAGGTGGTAAACCAAATTAATAATCAACAAATACCTAATAAATATTTTTTCCCACTACTGAAAAGGAATGTAATGTATCAAAAATTATGTGTAATTGTTTTAAATTATATTTAATTATTTCAAGACAAAAAACTCTAACAACACTTTATTCCAATTCTCAGTGATTATGGAAAAGAATTTTGAACATTTTTATGTTCATTTATGTAAACATGCAATAGGGTTTTACTACCTTTTATAATAGTGCATTGATAAAAAAATTGAGGGCATCATTGAACTTGGAAAACTAGGATTCTTTTAGAAAGGACATAACTTCGACCAGCAAGGGTTGAACAGAAGATATAGTTATTATACAATTTGGAAAAATATAAATTAACATAAAAAATTTAATTTATTCTCTTCCAAAACCATTGAGATGCAGATGGCGACACTTCAGTGTGGCAATAAGGCACATTAAATGAGGCTCAATAATAGATCATTTTTCGCAGTGTAATGACACATTAATTGAAGCATAACAGATAATATATTTCCTAAAATAAACAGTGTAATGATGAAACATAGAAACATAACTCAAACACTATGATGTAATTTTTTTAATGATATAACACATTTCAGAAATCAATTTTTGGATTTTTTACCGAACCTACGAAGAAATTCCTCTCCAATGATCAACATCGACAAGATCAATAGAAACATTGCTGCTTTGTGATGAACGTGTCCAGGAATCTACGAGAAAGAAAATTAGCATGAATCCTCCTAGGAAGAGCACTCTAATAATGAATGACTATCAATGTAAGGGATTATTTTGTTCTATGTTTTCCCTATTCTGATTCTAAAATCAACCAACACAGATCACACCATGAACATGTTGATCATCATATCATGTGTTTTTTAGAGGGTGTATTTCTTGGGATTTATATCTAAGATTTATATATTTTTTGATGTAATTATAATCACAAGCCTCTGATGTTCTAAATTTCTATCATGGATGGGACAGGCTGACATGAATAAGGATCGAGCAACTCTAACTTGTGTTTTCTTTAGGGAAGAGAATATGAAATTGTGGCTAGTGTAATTCAAGGCCATCAAATGAAGGATAGAACTACCCAAAAGATTTAGGTGTGAGTGGTGCGATGAATGGACCATAGGAGTAGACTTGGTGGTCTGTAGAGTACTCTTCCTGCGGTCCAAGAGGAGTACTGCGACCGGCCCAGTCCGCGGTGGAGCAACAAGGGAGATGGATGTGTCGGTGGCCAGTTGGGGTGGATATATCTGGGTGGCTAGATAGGTAGAGAGGCTCACATCTATGGGACACAGTTTTGGAAAGAACATAGTCCCCTGACAGTGTGTGCACCACCTGGGTGGCCTGGTCTGAACGATAGTGTGAGCCCCCCAGACGCCCCACATGTCCGGCCGGATGTGAACCGGTCCACCAAAGGCATAGCTTTAAGGAAGCAGTCCGGACCCTATGCCAGTAGGACAGACCCATTCCAAAGAGCTGTATCCACACATAATGGTCGTGCAGGATGAGACAGGGTTGTTGGGCCACCTGGTAGGCTGGACCATCGGCCAAACCGGACCGAGTCTAGTGAGGCCCAATGGTCCAATCCAACATTCCAGATCATACTGGACTGACCTTGACCCAATCTGGGTCACATCGTGTCATTCTAATCAAAGTAGGACTGGTGGGGCCCCCTGAGCCAGGTTGATTAGGTTGGTATGTCTAGGTCATACTCGGACCAGAAGTAACAGACCCATATTTACTAAAACACTGATAACATGCAAACAGAGCCTCCAATTGACAAGCCATTTGTGGAGTTGGAACCCTCAAAAAAATTAAGATCTATTAGTACACTATATTGTGTTTTGAATTGATGTTTAATTCACCAAATGGCTTGGGGATATGTTATTCCGAGATCAAGCATGCAACAAGTGGAAATCCTACAGTTGGATGATACCTAAAGAATGCTAACAAGAAACCCTGTGTAGATCAGCTTATGTATCCTTGTGGGAAGCGAATTATATGTGACCTAGTAGGACCACAGTGGGGTGCAAATTTTGTGTGACCCAGCAGAACCATATTTCTCGATAGGAGGAGTACCTCAAAATGGAAATTGAGGGAAGCATATTCTATGTGACCTGACATACTCATCATGGGGAGAAACTATTGTGAGACCAAACATATGCATGGTACACAATAGGGATCTGTACCTCAACTATCATATATTAGTAGTATCTCGCTTATTTGGATCCCGACAGGCCTACTATACTCATTGAGGAGGATTTCTATAGTATCTCATGGTGTTCGTCATTATAAATTATGGTGTTACATACCTAATCTAGAATATATCTTATTTAATGTTGTCTTGTGTCATTATCATTCTTTGTGATCTCTTTTCATGGTTTTCTTTGTGGATTTCATTGTGATCATTCTATTGTGTTTTATGGTCCCTAATAAGTATATTGTTACTCACACAATCCTAGGGTTTTCCCCCCACAAGTTATGTATGTTTTATAAAACTGCGTCCATGATAGAGTACTTGGTGGCCTAGGACCCAGTGGTGTCCAGTGTAACTAAACAAAAAGGGTGTACATCTACGGCTTCCAACAACAACTCTGTACTTACTCATCAGGTGGTTTTTCGAGTAGGAAACTTTATGTGATTCATTTTACATTCCTATATTAATTTATCTATGTTCGGGTTGGTATTTTAGATCATTTATCTTATATATTTTACATTTACTCAGTGTTTGTTTAGTTTCGTACATGTTTACATTATGTTCTTTGTTATGTGGTTATGTGTTCATGCGTATAAGAATAAAGGAAAATTCATCCCACATGCATGTTAACACCTTCAGTGCATGTCTCCAACCCTTGGCCTTTGAGAGGAGGGATTAGGGTATGTCATGGGATGGAACCTCAGATAAAGGTTTGTTAATGTGGTGTCAAAGGTGGTCGATTCAACCTTAATGACTGAATGTCTATTGTTATTTTTTTTAAAGAATGTTGAATATGTCAAGTTAGACAATGAGTTTGGGGAGTCATGTGTTGGTGCAGAGGCTGACGTATCTATACACCAGGACACTGAATTATTCATTTCAAATCTATACATGAAAACAATTATTTCATAAGTGTCTCTGTATGATCTTCTTTAATATGAGTCATCTCACAATGTAAAATCATTTAACTGGGGGTACATCTAGTTCTATTTTATGATGCCTCTACCAAGACAACTATCTAGGCTTCTAATAAATGATTGTGTGGACTGCACCCCCGATAGATGAGGAGTTGTTTTAAGTAAAAGTGCTATATATGGCCCACCTAGTGGTGTATTAGGGTTTCAAACACCCGTTGACCAGTATTTTCTAGCAGCGTTACTAGTAGAGGACATATATAGACTTAGTTCCTTGCATGAGTTTCAGAGACACAACCCACCCAGGTTCATGGGAGAAACAGATCAACAGTTCAATGAAGAATAGATGGAGGTAGTGATTTAGGTCTTACTCTTAGTGAGGATTCCACTTGACCAGATGCAAATTTTTTCAGTGAGATTTCATCACGGCTTGTTTGGGATATTGTAGTGTTTGAAAATTCAGACGCATGATGAGGCGATGATCACTTGGGAAAACATCGAGTGGATTTTTTGGTATTATTTCTTCCCCAAAAAAATGTCATTGGTGTGCATACAAGAGATATTTCACATGCTTTAGGGTAGCATGCTAGTGGATGTGTACTCTAAGAGGTTTACAGACCACTATCTCTACTCCATAGTCATGGAGCAAGACCCTTTTTTAGCTCCCAAACAATTGAATAGGGTATCAGATTACAGATTGGGGAATCATTGGTGTCTCTTAACATCCCTTCTCAGGTAAGAGAGTTGGATCAACCCCTTCACAGGGATAGCTTCCTAGTTGAGTAGGCACTAATAGCTGAAGCCATCAGCAGACCTCAGGTGGAAAAGTCTTTTGTGGTGAGAAGCAGGGAGTATACGAGGGGAGAAATTTTAGATAGACCTATTAGAGGACTACCCCATGACTTGGTGTTAGTATTGTGGGGCTCCTAGAGTAGAGGGAGTGAGCAAGGAACCAGGTTGTGAATCATGTGAAGTAGGGAGGAGAAAACGGCTCTTTATTTCCTGACCCACCGTAAGGACAATCTACAGATGGTCGAAGGACCATAGAGACCAGCTAGAGGTTCGAGAATGTAGATATGTAGGGTGGAAGACATGGTAGGGAACTATGAAGGGTGGGATGAGGTGGATTCCATAACGATGTTCTACCACCACCACCCCCATTTTGTCCACTACGGGCCGAGGGAGCCAACAGATAATGGAGAGGATAGCTTCAGGTGATGGAGGCCAATGACCACAACACACCATAGATAATTTTCTATTTTCTCATTTTCTTTACCACCGTATATGTAGTTCTTATAGACACATTTTCCAATCACTCTTTCATTTCCGCAACTCTCATTCAAAGCTCGGAGATTCTAGTATATCCTTCGGCTCATTCATTACGATTATATACTCCACTGGGAGGATATTCCAAGATTACACAATGGTACTCCCAGTGTGAGATTACCCTATTAGTCGAGATCATCAGTTGGATTCTCATTGTAGCAACGTCGAGGCCTTAATATGTTATCTTAGTATTGGACAGGCTATCTACATCCCATGTTCAAATTGACTTTTTTTGTTTCAAGGTGTTTTGTGTCCACGAGGATGTGACTCATATTTCCTTCATCGGCATGAAGGGAACATTTTCATCCCAGGATAGAAATTCTCAGAGGATGGTGCAGGTGATCACTCACCATTAGGATTGACTCAACATCAGTGATGTGGATGACAGGAGTCCAAGTATTCATGTAGTGGTAGATGATTATTATGATGTCATTCCTATAATTTCTATGTGACGACCTCAGCACAAGGAGGTATACTTATGCATCAATGTGTACCCCAAGAATACACGGATATCCACCCTATCTTATAGGATGTCTCCCATGGAGTTTCATGAATTAGGGGTACTGTTGGAGGGCTTATAGGAGAAGGGATTTGTTAGACCTAGGGTTTCAGCATGGGAAACCCTAGTATTGTATTCAATGTTTGCAAATGGGAACATGAGGATAAGGGTGGACCTCAGGATCCTAATCTATGTGACAGTGAAGAATATGTATCTTCAATTGAGGGATGATCACCTCTTTGATCGGCTGAATGGGGCCAGGTGGTTCTTGAAAGACAACTCTCAGTTCAGGATATCACCAACATCAGGTACATGATGAGGACAAAGGGAAGACAACCTTTAGATGCCAATATTTCCACAATGTGTTTTTGAGGATTCCTTAATTCATGGCCAATTTTTCGTCAGTGTTCATGGGGAACATGAACCAGATATTCTAGAATTAACTTCATCGATTCATGGTGGACTTCATTGATGACATCTAGGAATACTCGACATCGAAGGAGGAGCATGTTACACACCTAAATATAGTCCCATATACACTCTGAGAACAGTAGATTTTTTTAATCTCTCAAAGTGCTGATTCTAGATTTGGGAGGTCCATGTTTTGGGACATTTCGTCTCATATTATAGATTTATAGTGACCTTGTGAAGATAGATTTAGTTCTTTCATGGGAGACACCATGCAGCGTGACTGCGGTGTAGAGTTTCATAGGGTATGTTGGGTACTACCAAAGGTTCGAGCATGAATTATCTAGAGTTGTAACCTCGTTATAATCATTGACATGGAAGGGTCATACTTATGGTGGATGGAGAAGTGATAGAAATATTTCCTAGAGAATAGGTGTTGAATGACGAGTTCCCTCATCATGAGTCTTCTAGAAGAAGGATTTTTGTACGTAGTCTTCTTCTACGCATCAGGTACCAGACTGGGTTGTTTCCTGATGCTGGAGAGAGTGATGATCACCTATGGTTCATGATAGTTGATGAAACAAGAGCACAACTACACGACCAATGACCTAATGTTATCAACCATGGTCTTTTCATTGAATATGTGGTGGCCCTACATGATGGGTTAGCGGTTTACCATCAACTCTGACCAAAAGAGTATCTAGTACATCTTATTACTGGAAAAAATGAACAACATACAATAGAAATTTCTATAGTTCCTCTAGGACTTTGACTATTAGATATTATATACTCATATAAAGGGGAACGTGGAGGAAGACGTGCTCAGTTGTAAATCTGGTTTACAACTATATATTGATGTGTCAGAAAGACTAGTCGTGATAAAAATATCTTTCATGCATAATGACGGTGCAGCTTACCTTCAGTCAAAGAATGTCACTCCCCCATGCTTACAACTATTTAGGAAAGCATAAATTGTAAATGTATATAGTGAGACCCGATGTGCTCAGATAACATTAGTACATGATCCTAATAGATTTTTGATAAGTGGGGAGCAAGTAAACCTTTTTAAAGGATGTACCACAGTAACATTAATATTTTTTGTGGATTATTTGAGAGATTTCCATGCATCCCATTCGGTGGTACAACTTGGTGTGGTGATGATGTACATAGACATCTGATGTCATTTCGGGTGTCCATGGACGATGAAAGTGGTAGGATAGTTCATTTCATTATGCCTCACATTATAGTAAGTGAAGGATAAGAAATAACATCTAGTAGGCTTGGCCCAACCACTTGAGTTACCATAATGGCATTGGGATGGTATCTTCATGGACTTCGTGATGGGGTTACCACACAGAACTAAGGCCACAATCCAATCTGGTAGATCGTTGACCGACTCAATATGTATTCTCACATCCTACCCATCAGAGAGAAGGGATCGATAAAGGGATAGGGATTCCTCTAGAACTAGGATATAATGCACCTTCTTGGGGATACTTCGACAATAGTCTCATACTATGATGCATTTTTACATCCTGGTTGTGGTAGGGATTACAAGAGGTGTTTGGGACTCAACTATTTTTGAGAACAACATTTCACCCTTAGACATTTGGTCTCATAGAGCAGACCATATTAAAATTGGAGGACATGCTCTTTGTTTGTTTCCATGTTTATTAAAGTAGTTTGGAGGACCACCTACATCTAGTGAATTTTTTATACAACAACATCTATCACACCACCATTGGAATGGCATTGTTTGAGTCATTGTGTGGCTGGCCATGTAGAGAAAGTATTCCTAGAAAAACCTAAGGGAGTCATCACTCATGGGTCTAGATTTGGTATGGGATACCATTGAGAAGGTGAAGATCATCCTGGAGTAGATGAATAGTACACAGAGTTTACAAAAATATTTGTTTTCAGATGATGAATGCCCTATGAGAATGAGGGTGGAGACCATGTTTTCATTCGGGTCTCATGCTGACGGGGATTGATTATATTTGAAATGGGTGGTAAGTTATATCTATGTTTCATCAGACCATTCCAGATTCTGAGAAGTGTTTGTGAGGAATAATTTCATCAAGATCCCCAGCATAGATTCACTAGGTGCATGATGTTTTTCACTTCATACATATGAGGAGTTATGTGCATAAAAAATCTCATGTCATCAACTTGGATGAGTATGAAATTAATAATGGGGAGTTCTTTGTAGAGTTCCCATTGAAGTTAAAGTTTTGAAAGAAGTGAGTCGTTCATGAATTTTTGATTTCACTGGTTCATATTCTATGGAAACACGAGAATCTCTAAGAGATCTCATGGGAGCAGGAGGATCAGATTCATTCTCACAACCGCCATTTATTTTTTTAGACTTCTTTTGATTTTTAAAGATGTAATGACCTAACGTTGGGAGAATCTAATGTCCTATAATTTCTATATATTATATTATAAATTTTAAGGAATTATTTCAGTACCAAATTCTTTGAAGGCATGTGATTATGATTCCCTGTGAGATCAAAATAGATATTTGAACTTCTTTAAGTTTGATTATGTAAACATGAAACCAGTTTTTTCATATATTTAAACCTGTGCTTGAATAAAAAATAAGATGGAACCATTGAACATGAAGTTCTAGGATTCACCTGAAAAATGACATAACTTCGATCAGGGAGGGTCGACCAGAAATGATAGTTTACAATCTTTTCATAAAATAATAAAATGACATAAAAAGTTATTATATTATCTTCCCTAACTATTGAGAGGTAGACGACAGCGCTGAAGTGCAGTGTGGAGGCGAATTAAATGCGGCTCAGTAATGGATTATTTCTATGAAGCGTAACGACACATTAATTGAAGTGTAACCGATACACTGTTTCATAAATGAAATATTTCAATGACATGACACCACTACATAACAAAAAAAGATGTGATGTGTTTTCCATTAGTGAGTTAACATAATTGGGAAATAAATTTTTGCAATTGTTTTTGATGAAGCTATAGAGAAATTCCTCTTCTATGCGGAATGCCTGTAAGATAACTAGACTCATAGATGATTTATGAAGAATGAGGTTGGGAAGCGATGGTTTCCAACTGATCTTGAATCCTCAAGGGTGGAGGGATTCAACTATAAACATCCATCAATGTAGGGTTTCTTTGTTGTATGTTTCCCCGCTCTTATTCAAATTTGATGAACATGGATCAACCCATGAATAGGATGATCCATGAATCATACGTTCTTGTAGGAGGGTGTCTTTCTAAGGTTTTCTATCATGTATTTAATTATTTATGGATATAATTGTTATCACATGCCTTCACTATTTTAAATTACTATCGTAGAGGGTGTGGGACGACAAAAAAAAGGTCTGAGCCCCTTGGCCTTGTGTGTTCTTAATGGATGAGAATTCAAAATGGATGAAATTGGACTTCAAAACCATGGTTGGAAGAATACAACTTCCTCGAAGCTATACACACATGTGGCATGAATAATTGACCACCAGAGTAGAACTGAGGGTCCACTGACTACGCCGCCAACTTGTAGGTGACCGGTGGTTGCGGCACACGACATCAGTACTTGGCGTGAGATGGTGAACTGGGAGGATTACCACATAAATCCTTGGCCACAGTGGAGATCCATGGCCACTGACTGTGCCAGTGGATGGTGGAGGTGGAAGAAACCGCTTCGGTTGAATGGCCCACATCGACATGATGCGGTTTTGGAAAGCATGTGGTCCCTTGACCAATCACAGACCTCCTAGGCGTCAAGGTATTACCAGCCATTTGACACCCCTGAATGTGGAACATGTCAGTGCTGAGGGGAACTAGTATGGAAAAGGCGGATTAGATAGGAGGTGGGTATGACCCATCCTAAAGGGATGGACCTCGTGCCAGTGGGATGGACCCTGGACCCTTCAGGTAAGACCCACACCCCTTGGGGTCGGGCAGGACGAGACCGGGTTGCCGAGTGACCCGGCGGGCTAGAACCTCGGCATTCCAATCCAGGTCCAGTGACGGCCAATGGTCATGACCAACTGGCTATGCTAGACTAGACAACCAAAATACAGAATCAGGTCAGGTCAAGTCAGTCAAATCAAACTGGGGTATGTGGGGCCCCTATGTCGGGTTGGTCTGGTCAGTTCGACCGTGCCAGATCAGGCCCAAACATAACCGACCCCCATTTTAAAAAATGGCAATAACATGAAAATTGGGAATCTAATTGATGTGTGGTTTGTAATGTTTGAACCCTCATGATGATGAGGATCATGTAGTATACTATATTAAGGTTTTAATATATGATTAATATGAATCATTTATTGTGGATTGGTTCTCCCAAGACCATTTGTGCTATGTGTGGAAACCCTACAGTTGGATGAGACCTAATGACTACTAACATGAGACCCTGTGTGGATAAGTTACTATTGAACTGCTGGAAGTGGCTTCTTGTGTGACCTGGAAATACCACAGTGGGGAGCTGATTTTGTGTGACTTGATAGAACCAAAGAACTCGACTGGATGAGTACCTCATTATGTCCATGGTGGGAATACACTTTTGTTTGACCCGACATACCCATAGTGGGGAGTGACTTCTATGTGACCTAGCATAACCGAGGTACATATCTGTGATGAGTAAAAATAATATCCTAGGATAATGATTTCCACTATTGTGTGACTCGGTAGGCCCACTGTACTAATTGATGAGTAGTTCTCTAGTATCCCATGGTGTTCAACATTATGATTGTTGGTCATACTTTCCAACTATAGAATATACCATGTCTGAGCTATCTTTTTTTTTGTTCTTCCTTTGTGATCATGTTTCATGGTTTTCTTTGTTGATTGCTTTGTGGTATTTCGTTTTTATTTTTTTCCCCCTACAGGGTATATTGTCACTCAACCCTACATGGGAATCATCCCCAAGTGTTTTTTATGGTGCAGAAAACTACTGATTTGGTGGAGTACTTGATTTCCTAGGACCTGGTGGTGCCCAATGAAACCAAGCAGGCATAACATAATTATATGGGGTCCACCAGCTACAGAGTACTTACCATATATGTGGGGTTTCCTGTGGATGAATTTTAGTGTTTTTCTTGAATTTTACTTTTTTCATTTTATCTTCTGCTGGTTTTTTATTCTATATCATTTGGCCTAAAATTTATACATTCAATCAGTTGTTTTTTAGTAGAATACAATTTTGAATTTCCAATATAGGGATGTGTTTCTGTGTATGTGTGTACAGGTACTCAGGAAAATGTCTCCCACATGCAGGTTGATGACTTCGATTATAGTCTCCAATCCCTACCCTTCGAGAAGTGGCCTTGGGTAATGTCATGACACAGGCCCCATGGGATAGTTCGTGGTAAGTAATTTCACATTACCCAACCATAATCTAGAAAAAAATTAGCTATCTTAGTTAAGAGACAATCAAATCATAAATCAATTGGTCCTGCTCCACTAGATTGACGATCCTAATCACCTTGGTGAAAATATCTTCCCCCTTGTAAATATAGAAATTTACTCTCCAATAGTAATAGAAAATATTACACATGTATAGAACTAAAAAATAATTATAAAGAATCAAATCAGAACCATTCATTTTCTACAAAAATAGTTTCCATATGAAATAATAATAAAAATTATATAGAGAACACTAATTTCAACATTTTATTATCTCTGACCTCACTCTCTATTAGGTATCGATAGTCAAAACACCATCAAATATTTCTTTATTCTATCCCAACCCATTGTCAACATTAGATGATAAAAAGGAATGTGATTCTCCTATATCATGAACATGCAACGTTATATGATGAAATAATGGTACTTCTTATAGTAGATGGTATGAAATCTACAATAGTCGATGTAGTCTTCATAGCATGTAGATGACCAGTCCCTCTTCTATGTGCTCTAGCTAGACTCTCATGAGTTATACACATTTCCTAATATAGTTGTTCCTACACTAGAGTATGACATTCCCCACATTTACATAAATTTCTTGTTGATCTCCATGTTACTTAATTGGTATGAACAATCTAATTCATTCCCAGTCTATGTTACACGTCCAGTTCTCCTACCACATCTCTTCTACTATATTCCAATACAAAACCAGTACAGTTTCCCCTTCAAACTACAATCATGATTGATCAATGTGGGGTATAGACTCTAATGTTAATTGTTTGCAATCACAAAACACTAAGAATGTGATAAAAAATGGTACAAAGATGGATTCCAAATGACATGACCACACTAATACCAATTTTGTGGTCGCAAACTATCATTGTGACACTTCATTCCACTAGAAGAATATTAAAAAATTTTCACTACTAAAATGTCCAAAATGGTTTCTATAGACACTCTCAGATTTCCATTTGGGATGAGTATCCTATTCATCACTTCTTAAAAACATCATAGAAGGTCATGATCACCTGTATCATGACATCCTAATGAATGAAATCTTGATAATGATTCAAAATTGATATCTCATTAACTTCCAAATATGGAACAAAGGATTATAGTTCGGTGAACCATTCAACATAGTGTAACACTGAAAATCCTCCTACATAAAGTTTATGAACACATGATCCATATTATACCTCACAGTCAAAGGGAAAAAATTTATAGAAAACATCATCTTGAAGTCCATCCATGATAGATAATCCCTCATGAATTTTTTCTCTTGAATTTATCAACAACGCATGGCATGTCTAAAAGGCATATACATAGTATGTTTCACCCACATATCTGTAGGTGTATCAGAATTCTTAAAGATTACAAATATTATCACAAACCAAAACTCAAATTCCTAGGGGCCTCCATTACCAATGAAAATATATAGATGATACAACTAGAACTCTCTCATCCTCTCAGAAATTGATGTCTTGGTGCAATCCTACTCTATTTCCATGGATAGAATGACACTCAAGAAGTCTTATCAAAATTTAACATTCATAAAACCCTCAGGAACTATGGGATGTTCATGATAAATAGCATTATGAGTGTCATAATTTCATATATCCCGGTTTTCTATATGAATATTATGATGAATTATATTCTATACAATATAGAAGCACTCTTGAAAACACAGGATAAACAACAAGGCCAACCACCGCAGTAAGAATGAACAAAGAACACCTTACTCATGGACTATATAATCATGGATTAAAAGTCATTTACCGTGAAATATAAGTTTATTTATTTAATTTATATGAAAAAAATTCATATATCATACTTCAAAAAGGTATTTATATATCACATGTAATAAAATGTACCTATTAGGAACAATTCATATAAATATATATCCCTATTTTCCTATTATGACACATGAATTTTCATCTCATTCAATACCGAACACCGAGTATAAATATAGGTAACCAATAACGTCATGAAATAATAACCGCAGGCAACAT
Source organism: Viscum album (assembly GCA_963277665.1). Lineage (NCBI taxonomy): Eukaryota > Viridiplantae > Streptophyta > Magnoliopsida > Santalales > Viscaceae > Viscum > Viscum album. The sequence goes on from OY728146.1 coordinate 556,732,401, forward strand.
TTGAATCAATCATGGTGTCATAAAATCATTTTTAACGGGAAAATAGAATAAAAACCAATCTACCCCTAGGAAGTTATATTTTCCCTCATGCGTTGGTCAGCTACTTCAAAAGAATATCTATTTAACAAGTCATTATACATTTCACATTCTATTCTATAATTCCCAAATAAATTGTAAATAAAGAAACCTAATATACTTTGATACCACTTTGTAACATCCTATAATCTTTCACTATCTCACATGGTTGAAACAGGTTTGTTATGTGAAATCCAGTGCACCTTCCCATAAAAAATAGTATTTTAACAAGTTGATGGGGTGTGACATGTATAGTGGGGATAATATACCCCTATTCATAGAGTTTAAAATCATAGTAATAATCATATAATATTTAATAAATATTAGAGTGTGTAAAAATGGGAAATATACAATAAAACAGAAAACCAAACAATAAAATGCCACTGAATAATCCAATAAATAATTATTTAATAATTAATGAACAACTATGGATGTTAAATAAATTTCATTATATTAGTAATGTGAATGAAGTATTAGGGGGATCGAAAAACCTCAACCCTAAAATCCTTGTTAGTCTCATCTATCTATTATAGCATATTATGAATGAAACTGTCAACAAAAATATCCTTTACCATTTTTCGATCCTACATGAATTTAACCTACCTTTATAGAAAATCGTGTCCCAAAAATGTAGTAAATATAACATAGTAGGTCAAAATCACCACATCTAAAAATAAAAAGTATGATAATAATTTCATGAAATAATTCAATAAACATTTTTATTAGTTAATTAATCCTTTAAATAAATACACAACAATGTACATTGGCACTAGGTCTTGATATCACTAAGAATATCTCACAACCCAAAACACATATCCATATAAACATGGTAATACATAACCTTCCATGGTGCCACACTAGAAAGACATTGTGCATGTGTCGCAACCATTCCAACAATAACATTATAACCATGGTAAAACATGACATACCTTAGTTCCATGCCAGAACGTCTATAAGCATGTCTCCCAACCATTCTAGTAATAACCATATAAATAATCCATTAATAAAAAAAATCCAGGTCAAACACAACTCTATATCATCTTCTAGATTTAATCGGGGTCGATCATAGTAAATAAAAATTTGAGAATGTATTAGTTGACTTCATGATATATAAGAATTTCAACAAGTTTCATTTGGATTAGCATGATATATAATAAGTTTTTCACATCGTAGTTCATATCCCGGTTTATAATCATTTCATAATGTACCTGGTAATATACATATATATAAGTATTTTATAAAATTCAAGAGGTCCAAAAACCAATATAAAATTTACAACATAAAAATAAAAACACATGTCGTGGCATCCAATATATTACAACAACACATCATAAGACTAAAGAATTAATTTTGAAAATTAACATTTATACTTCAATAACACCTTTCATTTTTCATTTTTGTCCCATATAATATCATGTATGTCGCTTAAATAATCATTATAAAACATGGGGAATTCATATCAAGAAATCAACCAAATCTCATGTCATGATATACACCTTTTTAACTATTGATCAATTCATTTTCAATAAAGGGTTCTCTCATCATAAAAGTTTCCATAATCTAGGTCAATAACAAATTAGATCAAAAGGGAAACCAATGAATAATCAACATCATGATTTAATTAATTATGTTGAGTTTTATTTTGGAAAAATCAAAATATTTTACATATATAAAATTAAATAGACCATATAATTATGGTTTAAATCCCCTACCATTAATCGAGTTGTAAGTTATGATTCTAACAACAAAATCCCATGAGGATGTAGGTGTAGATGATTGCATGAAGGATCCTAGAAAAAAATCTTACATGATAAAAACCAATAATTACCAAAGCCATGAAACTAATACAAAATCACAAAATATTAATGGGAGTTATTTGAAAACTAAATGAAATACACATTCAAGGGATCATATGTATATTCTTTTTGTCTGGAATCAAGATATGTGCTCCATAATTGATTGGATGCTTCGAAATTTTCAATTAGAGGATGATTCTAGTGTGGAATGATATCAATCACATGAATAAACACTTATTAAAATATACCTGAGGAATCACATGTCATTTAATATAGTTACATGTTTGATGTTTTTTCTTAGATGGATAAACTGAAAAACTCACCAGATAATTTGATTTTTAAAAATTTTCAAACATTACACAATGTCTAATGCCCCCATGGAATGTATTAATTTCATGTCATGAACCAATATAATGAATAGAAATAGTTACATTTCAGGTAACATCATTACACTATATGAAATTAGTCTACAAAAAATATTAATCATATTTTCCGCAAATATAATCATAACTACATCCAAAGCCCCACAATTTTAAGAAAACCATCATAAACCCATTTAAAAATTTTATACCCTAAATCCATTATTTTGACAATTTTATCAATGAACATTAGATCATTTACCCCAAAAAAGAATCTACATCTCTGAACAATACTCAGTAACCAAGGCACAAAATAAAAAATCAAAGAGGGTTATAAATAGAAAAATACATGATCATACCATATGTGAATTTATATCTCAAATTCAATAGTCGGATTAAATTACCGCATCATTATTATTTATATGGTGAGATAATATGTATAATGAAAACTAATTATTATTTTTTAATTCCTCTTATATTTTCTGAAATTTAATTTTACACAAATAATATAATAATGGAATGGTTATCACTACAATGAAATGATCATTGTAATATATTTTCATCTCACTTTTATTTCCATGAGACAAGTTATTATTTTAATAGAAGGGTTTAAGAGTAATCTTTTTTTTTCTTTTTGAATAAGTTACTTTTTGGCAGAATTTAAAAAATGTTAAGGGCATCTATATTTTAACATCCTTTCCATGGATAGAATTTTACAACAATCAGGACCACTAAATTATATACACCATAATATATATAATTCTATTATTCTATTTAAATGAAATAAAATCTATAATATTTTTGATAAAATTATATTTTAAAAATTCATTTTAGAGTGAACATTTTATGTTACAACGAAATATTACATTTAATTTTTTAAATTAAATTTCAATAATGACATCATACTTGGTTGTTTTTGATTTATTCTAAATTATCTACAAATGTACCTATAAAATATACATATCTTATTCACCCTTACATTGATATCGTAATATGTGCCTTAGTTTTAACTCCAAAATTAAATAATTATGAAATTTTCAATGATGATGTAATGATATAAAAATAAGTAACCTATATTCATTCTATGGGTAATCCTTATGATTATATCAATTGATTAATTTAAATTTTTTTCATAAATAATAATGAAGATAATAATATTATTCTATTATAGTGGTATGGTCATTGAATAACTGGTCATGTAATGAAATTATATATTTTACTCACTAATAGATAGTGTAATGTTTTTTCAATCCATTTTAATGTATAGGGAATGTTTGATGGGGAAAATTTAAGGAGATAAACTTCTCAAATAGAGGTTACAAGGTGGAAAACTATGTGAATAGTATGGGGTAATGATTGATGAACAGTCGATGAAATGGTGTCTTAGTGTTATAAAAATTACGATAAGTTATGGAAGTGTATGAGTAAAATACACACCAAGGAAAATATGATTTCATCTTACCATGAAATAATATCTTCTTCAATAACCAAATTATTTATTCAATTAATCTCTCTCACTAAGAAATAAATGAACATGGAGAATTATTCTCAGAGACATCCACTTCAAGAATCATCAATCAAAAATGTGTTTTATATTAAATTAATACTAAATCAATCTTAACAAATTATTCAAATTATTTGAACTTATGATGAAATAGGTTATATAAAATTTATAGTTTTAGAATCAACCATATAAAAAGATTTTAAAATTTGATGAAATGACATGAATAAGAGAGAGAGATAAAACCCAATTCCATTTTATTATATTAAAAGTAGTTCATTTTTAGTACATGAATCTTGTAAGAGAAATATAAAACAGAGGTACATCAAATGGAAGTTAAGATACAAATATTCATCTCAATAGAAAAGAAACATTTCCCTCTCAATTTTTTCTTTTATTTGAATACATATATGAATAAATTATTTCTATTTAATTAATACTCTTTATATCATCTCTGTAGAATTATTAATACCTATATATATGATACAATAAAATATTGGAAAAAACCTCTATCATTGGGATCACATATCAGAAAATAATCTCTATTATTTTCTAGTAAATCACCAATGTCATTCACTAAAGTATATAAAAAATAATTTCTTCACCACACACATGTTATTGTTCTTGGTGTTTTATAACATGTACATAACATTAGAAAAATCCATTATAAAATTTTACAGATATATATGTTCTATATATAAAATTCACTAAGACATATTTCTACCCCTATATATCCTTTGGAAAATTATTTAGAGGTGATCATTGCCTTCAACCAGTAATGTTGAGTCTATGATTACTATTATTCAGTCAGACTTCTCCGTCATCAAATTTTCATGAATGAAATTAAAACATGAAAATAAAATGAATTCCAAATCTTATTCATCCCAACTCAGAATATAATTTCTTCTCAAAAGAATAATCAACTCTAGCGATGTTAATATTGTTCAAAATTCTTCTGACCTTGTTCAAAACTAAATCTATTTACTCAACGAAAACCCTTTTCATTGACTTCATACAGTTATATATCATCATCAATTCCAAATCTGAGATATTTATTTGAACATCATCAGTTCAGAATTCCGTGAATCTAGAAATATTAAAATCACATGTACCCTTCTTAATTAACTTAGACACCACAATTCCTTATGCAATAATTCATCATTCTTAAGATGTGCATAAAAAATTTTATATACCCACACATTTTTTAAATAGATGTACATTTTTTGAATTAATATTTAATATATTACTCAATAAAATTCATGTTGACCATAATATTTTATTGTTATTAGATATTTGTTGAAGTATCTTTTTAATATAGTGAAATATCGTAAATGACTCCAATAAATATCATTCCATTAAGTACTCATTATAAACATACCATATATAAAACCATTATTCAAACCTATGTAAATAGAAAATAATAATGTTTGAGATAAAAGTACCTAATAATAGTAAACATCGGATAAATGTGAGAATAACATGAATATAATGGAATGATAACCTGATCCTAATGTATGAAAATCATACAAAACATATCAAAGATCATAATATGTTTTCATTTTATAATTACATGTAGTCAATTGGACATGAAACATAAGAAATTAATGAACATGAGCCATGACATCATTCCATTGGCATGAGAACAAAAATTTTGGAATAAACATATGCATAGTAAATAATTTAGATATTAGTTAAGGCTTGATTATATGGTTATCAATGTTGAACAGTTTCACTCCCCCATGCCTCCATAGTAGTTAAGGATAACTCATAAGTCCATAATTTTAGAAAATATGCATTTATAATCAATTTTCACTCCCAATCCCTATCTTTTTTATCTAACAATATATAAATCATTATCAAATTCATTAGAGGTAGATATATCCCTCGTATATGATATAATAAAAATTATAAAAATATGTTCCATAAGATCATAAACATTCAATACATAAAAATCCATGATATGAAACAGAATTCCTAAAAAAAATCACAATATTAAAACATTTAAATATTATAGGTTTCAAATACATTTCATCATTTAATCATAGCATAACCCATTATAAGAATCCATTTTTATACGAATTTAATCATGTTATAACGTGTGGAAGTTTAATGGGATTCGTAGATAACTTTTATTCATATAAATATACCATTATAATAATGAATATGAATTGTATCATTGGATCATGTCCCCACTTAATCATAATTATAATTAAAGGATATCATATTAAATATATAATTATTTTTATTTATATCATTTTTCTAATCAATAGAAAGATAAATTTTCACTGAAAATATATTTTCCAATCATAAAAAATTTCAAAAATAACTTTTATTGATAACTAACATGATATTTTATTAAGAATTATTTATAAATAATTCAATACATTTGTTGAGGAATGTATATGATAAACATAAAAAAAAATTAAAACCTTAAACATTCGCAAATTTCATTTCAAATGAAATCCGTGATTTTCTTTTAAAAACTATCTACATAATAAGGAAAAACTGTTTGTGAATGATGTATTAAAAAAGTAATTTAAGCTTGTAATGATTTATTTTTCATGGTATTAGGGATATACTCTTCTTGTGGTGGATGTAAAAAAAATTGTATTCAAAATAAATATAATTTCCAAACTATCATTTCATTGAAAATTACACGAAAATTAATTTCAAATAATTTATTATAAATATAAAATGGGTAAAAAAATTCTTTAATAAATCATAATAAATATTTAGAAATATTTTTATAATCATTTTTAATCAATATTGTTTGACAATGATTTTTTTTCTCTATCAATGAAGATTTTTCAAAAACAAAATATTTTTGAAATCCTGAGTATATGATGTGATGAAATTGAATATATAACCTCTATTATAATTAATTATGAAAATTAGAATAAAATGAAAGATTTTATAGAGATATATATACCACCATTGCATCATTCGAAGGCATAATCATTGAAAACCAGGATATATGTTGAAATTGTAATATAAAAGTTATTCTACATTGGAATCATTTGATCATAATACTAATAAGAAAATAACAATAGATGAAATTTTTAAATCATTACAATTGGGATATTCATGATATAAAACTACATGGAGTAGTATGTACAACTCATAGATGAATATATTTAAAAGATATAACTTATGTCTTGAAGATGTAAAATTGAGACAGAAAACCCATAAGTATTTAATAATTTTTTATCCAATAACCCTATAATGGAAATATCATCATATTGATATGTAAAACAATTTTTTTTTAAATAGAATAATTAAAATAAAAATTCATGATGAGTATATACACATTGTAAAATATATAGGTCGAAAAAATGTAATCTGTATTACATATGTGAAAATGTTAGGCGGAAATCCCTTACTATAAGTCTATAATTCCTTCATTTATGTTAGAACATAATATATAATAAATGTACATTTATTATAAAAAAATTATTAAACCATAATTATTTATATCATACCATATATGATTTAAAAATTTCTATTTATAACCGAATTATTAATAAAGCATTGTTAAAATCATGTTTCAAGAAATAAATGCATTATTTCTCATATATGTTTTGATTTTATAATTTTTTGGTCCTATTACATTGATCATGGTTCAATAATATATATAATATTAATCATGAAATATGTTTAGTATTTTTAATCTAATTTTAATTTTAATGTGACTAATGAATTTTGATTGTGAGAAATGATGTATATTATGCTATTGGGGATTTTAGGTCATACATAGGCATGAGTAATGATTTTTTTAAATAATAATTATAGAATGAAGGTATGTAAAACATTTATCATTAAAAAGAGATAATAATATTGTAATTAAACTATTATTTCATTAAATGTACTTATACATTTCATCAATGTTGTCACGAACCAACCCGAGTCGACCCTGAACCGGTTAACCAAGTAGGTCAACGACATAGCCCGAAGGGCATTCTCGATCCCCACGGGCTAGAAACTAGTGTCGGGAATCAAGATTTAATCATTGTGAATGTTTCGGCCCATGAACAAAAGAATGATAGATAAATAAAATTTGATGATAAAAATAAAACTATATGGGGAAATTAAAATAAAATAGAACATAACTCCACGTGACATTTTAGGTCACCTCCTAACCAAAGGCCAACCATGCTCCTATAATGAGAAACTCATCCAAAAAAACCCCAAACAATAGACTGAACCAACAACTAAAAATATATAGATAGGTGTGAGCATTAAAAACTCTCAATAGGGTTTCCAAGATAACCGAAAGAACCCAACATCTTCTTTCTTAAAACAATTCAATACCACAAGTTTGAAACAGAATTATAAAAGTAGGGTTTTCACATTTGAAATTAAGCAACATGTTATTCCCATTTAAAACCCCAACAAACACTACATACCATTTTCCAATATTAATTTTCATTTTATAATCAAAATCCCAAATAGAATATACCAATGTTGTGCTAGTGTAAAACGAGTATGAGTGCAAGATGAAAATAAACTAGTGCACAGAATGTAAACAAGAAATGAAAATAATACATTAATCATGTGTGATACTAAACATCCCTATAAGTCCCCTGGACGTAATCGGTTTCAGAACCATTTACCGACATATGGTGAGGATCCAAAGTCTATAACCCAATGGGCTCCCAAACTGACCAATCTAGGGGCTATGTCAGCATTACCTAATAATAAATCCAAGGGGTACCAACTCGTCTAATTGGGGATGGTCAGAAATCATCACTCGATCATCTAAAAGATGCTCATGAACCCATGGTGGGGATGATAATACTCTGTTACTAGGAAGGCCCTCACACACATGACTCATCTCACCGCACTTGCCTACGCTAAACACAAATGCTTCCCATGCGTTCACCCATAAAGGGTTACCCTAGACAGGAGCCCCTCCAAATACACATTCAAAAAATTCACGTTATCAAAGTGCCAACTCGGTCATCACACCATTTAATATTTACACCATTTCATAAAATGTTCATAGTTTCCAATATGGACTTTTGATATTTTTCAAAACCATACTTTGATAAACCACCAGAAATGCATATTACTTTAGTTCCATTTTTTCAACGGTAAAAAATGCATTACATCGAGAACATGGCATGAAAAAACAATTTGAAATCACATATCATCATTTTTCATGCAAGGAAATTACACTCACAAATAAAAAAATGTAGTTCTTGATGTCATAAACCATATTCAAGATCCAACTGGGAAACTCAACCAATGTTTGGTGTGCAAAACCCATCAAATAACACATGACATTTTAAAAACCATCTTTTAAAACCATACACACCCAAATTAATAATGAAATACCAAACACACGACAACACCATTTTCCAACACAAAAAACATCATGTTTACATAAATATGGAAAACGGGTGTTTACACCATTAATTTACAAAAGAGTGTCCAAAAACCTTTGTAATCCATTTTGAAACACACAATTCATATAAAAGTGCGAAACATGCCCTTGAGTTTCGAACACACAGACCACAGGAATTTCACAATTTATAAAAAAAGGCACTTAACCCTTTAAATACAAACTAAATCATTTCCATAAAATCCATCAAAGCTTAAAAGTGAGGATACCTTTATAAAAAATGCCCAAAAACTTATCAACAACTATATAAACTACCTAACAAGTTTATAAGTAGTTATATCAAAACCTAAATCATTTACAAACAAAATTTATAAATAGAAAAAAATTAAAGAAACCAAAAAATACAATAACAACTATTTCTAAAAAAGCTAACTAACATGAAAACATTATATCATATTGACCAATTAATTAGAAAAGTAACGAATCAAGTAAAATAACTAATTAAAAAAATGCAAGCATTATATAGACTTATTTGAAAAGGAAAAAGTGGATTCACCAACATCAAAGTAGGGCACAGATACAACGACGCATCCGCGGAAAGAGGAACAACACTCAACGAACCATTTGGATGACCAAGACAACGAGAAGAACATGAAAAACACATATGGTGGTGTTATGATTTATCGAGAACAAATAAAATACACCGCGGATGAAAAATAATAATTAATATATTAGTTAATAAATAAAATAATGATTAAATGATTAAATATTCTTAATGAGAAAAATAGTATCCGGTAAGGATTCGACCACGCCGGAGCAAGGACGACAGATCAGAATATGTAGTTCCCTATCAGCTGAAGCAGGGGGCATGGGTGAGGTCGGATGGATGGCGCAGGCCATATGAAATGTGCTGTTAAATTGTAGTTAGATGGTCAGAGTGGGTCTGGTCGGTGGGCGATGGTGGGGGGGGGGGGGGGGGGGGGTTAGAAGGTGCGAACGGCTTTCGGAAGGCTGGGGCATGGCCTAGCCGGTGGTGTGGGGAGGGCACTGAGGGGGGCTGGTCGAGAGTCGGGTGGAAGAGAGCAGACCAAGGGCAAGTGCCGGAGGGTGAGGAAACTAGGAGGGCAGATGGCAGAGGTCTAATTCGTGGCTACAGTGCTGAGCTAGGTGAGGCGAGGTGGAAGGGACTCGCGGCGAGAGGCAGTGTGCAGGCGAGAGGCCAGCTGGCTGTGACCTGTAGGCGGAGGAAAGGCCGACAGAGTGGGAGACGAGGTTGCTGGGGAACTAGGAAGTCTATTTATATTATTTATAAAATTAATAATATTATTATAATTATTATTAACATTAATAACAATTTATTTCTAATTATATTACCCACAATTTTTAAATTATGAAAATATTATGGAAAAATAATAACAATAACAATAATATTATTCACAAAATAATAAAATTATTATTACGTTTTAAATATTTAAATCAATATACATAAAAATCTATTTATTTCAACAATCGGATAGTTGTGCAGCCATCCAGGCTGACTGTGTGGCTACCACCCACTGTGCGGTGACCGTGCATGAGTCTAAATCCCACAAAAGTTATATAATGAAATAAATTAAGTTTTTACTCGGCCTAGACCATTTTTCAAGATATTGAAGCCATGAATTATTAAAATTAATATTAATTTTAAAAGACGGATTTGACTATTCTACCCACAACATACACTTTCTACCTCTAGATATTCACCCAGTCGAATGATAGACAAAACCCGAATCACTACCGGAGTGAAACCGAAAGAGACCACAACACAAGAGAACATGAGATCATTATGGGGTTCTCCCCAACACAAGAACTCAACAAGTGTTGAAATTTAACACCCAACCATAGAACCCCGGGAAGGGGGGCCTACTCGAGAACTCCCAACTGAATCAAAATAACTTCTATAGCACAAACTAAACAACACATCTGAAGAAACATGGAACTCTCAACACAAACCAAAAACCACAAACACTAGATAAAAACCTCCATGAAGAAAATGATACTAGTTTCAAAATAGAGCATAACTACAAGCCCTGACTCTTCCGCAGGTACTTACATCTCCAAATGAACACAACTAAACCAAGATCAACCCATACAAGGGTCAAACACACTTTTAATAAAATTCCATGATTGGTAAACCATAGTCAATCAAACTAAACTATTTGGATTTCAACACAAAATGACCATTATAACTTCACGATGAAACAATTTACAAACATCAATGTCAAAACATTAACTATATAAAAACAAAAACAAAAATAATGTAAATGTTACACTACCAACTTGAAATACAAAACTCAGACAAAAATATCACGCCCCAAACAACTTTTGATTGTGCATGAGCATCAACCCAAGACCGATGGCTGGGGAACTAATGGCAGAAGAATCTCTTCCCTCGCATTCAGGTGCCATAATTTCTCCGATCACAACATCTTCTTCATGCGAATCTTCCTGCAAAACATCTTTAGATGACCCAGACACCCGAAACAACGACTTGTCTTCAAAGGGATATGACATGACTATTTTGCATGCCCAAACATGCCACACTGGTGGAACACCATTGAACGATCCTACAAACTTGAAGCCAGAACCACTATAGAGGAATCTCTAGAATCATGTCCCTCTGGCACACCCTTCTCCCCAGATGGGGATCTCGAACAAGCAACTAGATACCCTGGATTTCCAACAATCTCTGATCTAAAGACCAACTTTTCTAGGAACACCTCATCCAACATCTTCTCGAAACGATGATCATATAATGGAGGACCCTATCCATGAACTCTGGATGAAGTCCCCCGATGAAGAGAGAATTCATCATCATATCCTACAAGGAAACTTCCAAATAAAAGAACACAAGCTCCTTGAAATGGTCGACATATTCTTTCACCTTCCATTGGCCTTATTGAATAATAATTATCTCTTCCATTTTATTCTCCTTCCCCACATCAGGTATAAACCATCAGGCAAAGATGGATTTAAAGACATCTCATGCCAACACAATATGCATTAATGGTGGGAGGAGAACTCTCATTCATCCAAATCTGGAGCCTCAAATAATCCCAGTGCAGCTCAAACTCTAACATACTGGAGTTACCAACATCCTAAAATCACACTCGACCTCTTCAAACCACATAAAATCTTTTAATAAACCCTTATCACTGTTTAGTAAAGTCAATGTGCAAGAAGGACTAAAAACTGTGCATGAATTATCAAAAGCCATGGAGACATTTCTTAGTGTAATTTTATGCAAATCATATAAAACAAAAAGCAAAAACCTACATCACACTGAAGAAACATTGAATAAAGAACCATCATCCAAAACAACAAGCTCAAAATATAAAAGAAAATACAAACACAAATAAAAATTCATTTTCCAAAATCCCATTTCTATTTTTTATATCAAACCCACCTTATATCAAGGATTCATTTCAAATACCAACACTACTTTTCAATAAGAATTCAATTTTCCAAAAAAAATTTACTTTACCTTTTAAAAATCGCTTTAGAAAAACATAGAGGAACCTTTAATTATAAGTGCACACCCTTGTAATCCCATGAACTATTGCGCATGTCTTCGTCCACTTTCATTCACATGAACCAACACACACTTCCCATGCATTCTCTCACTTGTGAAAACATGCAAAAATAGTATTGGATGTTTCACCCAAACAATATCTCTACCAGTTCCATGCAAACATCATATTTATAGACTAAGAGCTTTATATTTTAATAAATAATTTCACTAATTTAAAGCCATTTAATAGAAATCATTCTCATTTCAAAAATAGTTTTTCATTTTCAAAAGTGCACTTACAAGAATTAGAACCACTATGATGCTCAACTTGCATCAAAACACAGGATAAAAGGACTAGTAGTGACACTTAACCTGGTGACATGTTAGTGGGATATTTTCCAAGTAAGCGTTAACAACATGGATGAACTTAAACATTGTACTCAAACTCCACATGGGTCACTACTCCATGTGAAATCACGATATAACATCAGCTTGACTCCATTGTCATCCATAAATACAAAACAGATCACAATGAGACAAGAACTCAATTCACGAACTACCCCTGGCGACTCAAGGTTCCGAACGGGAAAGGGTTAATGACATCCTTCCCATACCTACCTATTGAGTCCCAAAAATTATAATATCTATATACCAGATAACCCAAATAACAAAGGCCACCCGTTGATAACATTTTTTCACAAACCACCCGGGTCGACCCTGAACCGGTAACCTGAGCCGGTCCGTGACATGGATCGAAGGTCATTCCCGATCCACAGGGACTGGAAACTAGTGGAGGGCATCAAGATTTAATTGTTGGGAATGATTTTCCCCATGAACAGAATAATGAGAGATAAATAAAAAATGATGGAAAAATAAAACAAGTAGCAGAAAATGAAAATAAAACCAAACATACCAACATGGGACCTTTCAGGTCACCTCCCAACCGAAGGATGACCTTGCTGTTATTTTGAGCAACTCATCAAAAAAACCCAAACAAGATAATGAACCTGCTACTGAAAAGATATTGGTTGGTGTGAGCATTAAAAATACTCAGTAGGGTTGCCATGATAATCCACAGAATCCAACATCTCCTTTCCCAAAAAAATCCAATAACACAAGTTTGAAATAAAATTATAAAAGTAGGGTTTTCATTTTTGTAAATAAGAAAAATGTTTTTCCCATTTTAAAACCCAACACACACTATATACCATTTTCCAAAATCATTTTTAATTTTATAATCAAAATCCAAAATAGAATATACCAGTGTTATTCTAGAGTTAAACGAGTAAGATTCCAAGCTATAAATTAACTAGTGCATGGAAAGTAAACAAGCAATGAAAAAAATATAGCATGAATGGGTGATCGTAATCATCCCTAGAAGACCATTGGACATACTCTGTTTTAGAACCACATACCGGTTTACGGTGAAGCTCCAAGGTATATAACCAACTGGCCACCCAAACTGACAAATCTAATGGAAATTTCTGCATGGACTAACTACAAATACAAAGGTACAAACCTATCTAATCAGGTTTTGTCAGCAACCATCACTCGATTATCTATATGAAACCTAGGAAATCACGGTGGTGATTATTATATTATTTGAGTAGGAAGGCCCTCACATGCGAGACTCATCTCACCACACATTCCTACCCCAAACAAGTTCACTTAAAATTCATTCACCTGTAAAGGGTTTCCCCAGAGAGGAGTGCCCCCAAATAAACATTCAACCATTTCACATTAACAAAGTGCAAACTGGGCCATCACACCATTTAACATTTAAATAATTTCATAAAATTTTCAAATTCCCAAATCTGTCCTTACTTTTTTTTTCAAAACCATACTTTTATAAACAACCAGACATGCATATCACTTTAGTTCCATTTTTTCAGATACAGAAAAGGCATCACATCGAGCACATGACATGAAAAACCATTTTAAATCCCTTATCATCATTTTTATTTCATGGAAATTACATTCATAAAAATAAAAATATAGTAATAAAGATCATAAACCATATGAAACATCCAACTAGGAAACTCATCCAATGATTCATGTACAAAATAGAAAAAACAATGCATGACATGTTGAAAATCAACTTTCAAAACCATACACACCCAAATCACTCTTGAAATTACAAACACACACCAAAACCATTTCCCAAAACAACTAACATCAATTTTACAAATATATGTCCAAATGGACGTTTTCACCCCGAATTTACCAGTGAGTGTCTAAGAACCTTTTTAACGCAAGCCGAAACACACAATACATATGACAGTTCCAAACATGCCCTTGATTTTTGAACACACACACACATCAATCATTTCACAATTTCAAAAAAGTCCCTAAAACATTTCAAACCCAAACTAAATCATTTCCATTAAAATACATCAAATCATTAAATTGAAGATGCATTTATAAAAAAATCCAAACAATTTATCAAAAATTATATAAATAACCTAACTAGTTGATAAACAGTTCTATCAAAAGCTAAATATTTTACAAAAAAAATTATTTAGATACCAAAAAAATTACACAAACCAGAAAACATAATAACAACTATTTCTAACAACACGAACTAATGTGAAAACAATAAAGCATATTTAGAAACTAATTTTCAAAGGCATGAATAAATTAAATAAATTAATTAAAAACATGAAATAATTATATGGGCTTATTTAGAAAGGAATAAAATGGATTGAGCTACCTCAAAGTTGAGCATAGATACAACGATGCATCTGCAGAGAGACAAACAACACTCAACAAACCATTCACACGCCCTAGACAATGAGCATAACTTGAAAACACATATCGTGGTGTTACGATTCAGCCAAAACAAATAGAAAACACCACAGATGAAATAAAAATAATAAATAAATAAATAAATAAATATTTCTTTATTCTATCCCAACCCATTGTTTTGGGGTTACATTCACTTAATCAAAATACGACATTTCCATGAAAAAACTATTATATTTCATCATCACCATTCAAAATATACATTCCAATCCTTAATGAAAACATATACTAAAAATACTTATACATTTCATGACAACTAATACATAGATATTGAATTCCAAAACATAAATACATCATTAATCAATATTTATTCATAAATAACTACCCAAGCTTTATCAACATATACCATAATACCACTTTTATATAATATAAAGTATGAATAATTTATTAAGGTTCCTCTACATCAATCTAATCATTCTTCATATAATCAATTTAACCAAACAAGAAGAATATAACATACATTTTAAAATTCACTTTCATTCAATTAATCTTATGAATAATAACCAATACTCATAGAACCATATGGATTGTCCTTTTGATATTTCCATTTGAGAAATTATTTTCATAATTTCCATACATTCAAAATACAAATCATTAAATGTTAACCATGTTCTTTCTCATTCCCAGAATTGACTAAAACCAAAAGTATATTGTGAGCATTACTAATCAAATCATAAAACCATATAGTCATGAACTAAATTAATTATATGATGTATACATTATTACACATTCCATAATAAATGACACATATAGTTCATCCTAGTTTATTCATAGCTAACATATATTATGATATTTTATGATGGTTCATGAAGTGTTTCTGAATTCCCAAAGTGTATCTCTAGGGAGTGTAAAATTAGGTGTGTAGCATGGCTTGTTGTTTTTAACCGGATTACATGGAGTGATGCTTGAAACAAATTTTCAATTTTGTTACACCAAGGTAAATATATTCAATATCAACTTCCACGTGTATTATCTAGAAATGGATTTATTATTAGTAAACCACTCACACTATGTTTTACTAAATTCCACGGCCACTATCCTAAATGTTGAATCATCCATATACTTATCCTTAAAGACTTCCCTAGAAATATCCATATAAATATTCCTAAGGATATCTCATATGTTTTCATATCCTAGTATCAATAGGATGAATAATCCTTTCCCTTGATACCATCTATAGTGACCCATTATTTATATACATGGATATCGAATCATTTTAGATGAATAATCCTTAAATAACAGAAGAATACATTCCCAAGCTCCGTAATTTTTAGTTTCATCAAAAAACATGTAATATAAATATTATATCAAGGTGAACAATCATAAACACCTCCCATAATATGACCATATTTTAGTATTTCTACCAAAAACATTTCTTCATAATAGAAATAAGGAAACATAAGAAAGGGGTGAGCTCAGATGCTCAGTAAGGGTAACTAAATAAAATGAGAAATCATAGTGTGAAGAAAAAGGTATAAAACATGAGCATAATATTTGATGATCATGGATTGAATATTAGAGATCATAATAATGATAGGAAGTTCATAAGACATTGATCAAAAGAAGATTCATATCATATGTCATGAATGCACAACATAAGAATATAACATGGAATTTCTAGCATCCACATTTTTTATAACATTGTAAATATGTATTAGTAGAAACATTTTCATTAATTAAGTTAAGGAAAAGACATCATGCGCTTGAATTAACTTATGAACATACAACCATGTCTATAAATTACATTATGAATGTGTAATTAGGATCACATGTAACCTTATGGCCATGAAACTATGTCAATTCATAATTGGGGATATGTTATCCGTTTTAGGCATAACCTTTTCAACATGTAATTAGGTTCATGCATTAAATTATGGACATCAAACTACTTCCATGCGTGAAATTGTGAAAATAAAATAAGGTTCACTCAAAAAATTGTGAAAATTTTATCAGGTCCATGAAAAGACTTATGAAAATTCATCAAGATCCAGACATACATTATGTACATGTAATTATGTTGGTGCATAACATTTATAGTCATGAGTCATCCATTTTACCTGAATGAATTTGGATGGAGATATATGTCCCACTCATTTTATAATAAAATCATTAATATATATGGCATGAAATTTCAAAACATTAATAATAACATAACCCATTAAATGATATAGGTTTTATGATGATAAAATCAAAACCCAATGAATGAAATGCGCATCAATAACATTTCATCATGTCATTACCAATGAAAACTGACAGGTTTTATAATCACATCATGAAATAATAAACCTTGAAAAAGATACGTTTTGAAAGCATAAAACATAATGATAATATATGGGTGTCATAAGAACCGTTCCATCTAAACATTAACCATTTTTGAAATAATATAAATGGAACCTTGCAATAATTTCCCTGAATGAATTGAGTAACAAAAAAAGTTGTCATCATATAAGGAAAATAACATGGAAGAAGATTTTGAGAAAAAATATTGATGTAAATATCCCTTTTAATTTTAAAAGGAATCATAAAATATAAATCCTTATAAAAAATTTTCTTGAAAATAATCAAAAAATATTATAAAGAATACGTTTTAATCCTTTACAAAACCATTTTCATTGAAAACATATATTTAGAGATTGAAAAAATTTTGAATACCATTTCACAAAAAATTATTTTCAAACATTAAAATTAGGCTTGAAATAATTATGATATCAATTTCTCTTGAAGACATATAAATTTTTATTGAAAACCTTTTTAGATGAAATTTTTATTCAAACATATTAGAGGATCTTGAAATCATTTTTAATATCATTCAACTTGAATACATATAAATAATGATTAAGAAAATATTAATAATAATTATACCTGAAAACATACAAAAGAAGTTTGAAAAACATTTAAACCCCATTTATATAGAAAATATACATTAAAACATATTATTAAAAAAATTAACATGAAAAAATAGATTCAATGGATTGAAAATGGATAAATCTAAACATTTCCTAAGTGGTAAAAAGAACATTCATTTTTAATGGTAAAATTGGTAGAAAAATTAATTGCTTAAAAGGGGAAAACAATAATACTTTTAAAGAAATGGTGAATGTCAGAAATGGTAAAAATTTATTTTAATGATCATATTATATTAGTATAATATACTTGGAAACCGTATTTAGAGATCATGGTCTTCTGACCAAGGAGTGGGTAATTTCGGGCATTCCTAAAAACATTTTCATAACTATATTATATAAAAAATAGTATTCATATGGAAAAAATACATGATTATAACATGAATACCCATATAGGAATAAAATTCATGAATTTAATGAGATATGGGTTTTATTATTTCATATAAGGAATCATAAACATTAATATTCTTCAATGATGATGACATTGTTTCAATAAACCCTTATCAATTGGTAAGTGTGGATCATACTCTCCGTATAAGAATAGAATGAAACATAAAGATTATAATATAATTAAGAGATTTATATTCATTATCTATCATGTAATATTGATGTATACGCACCTCAAAATTAATATAGGTGCATAAGAAAATATGAGTCACAATTAAGGCAAATTAAGAGAAAACTATTTTACAGATTTGGTAGCTTTTAAAAAATATACCCCATAAAATAAATGACATATAATGGATATTTAAATACACATAATAATAACCATAATAATCATTCATTACATCCATGGGAACTATAAACACCAAATAAATGGAATGGGTATAAAATAAATCACATATCGCATAGAAATACAAGTGAGAAGCAATCCCCTTACCTTGTGTCTTGACACATGTCGTACCCATTCAAAACACCTATATAATAACTATAAATTTATTATCAATCCATTTCATAACCATATTATTATATATATATGGTTTTATTATGACCTTATATTATCCTCGTGTTAATATTCAAATGTTAAGATTTGAATTTCGTAAATATTTTCTTTGTTATTATCTTTTGTCTTCATCTGTTTCATATTTGGTATTTATCCATTATATCATAATTTGAAGAATGTAAAAAATGATATAAATAAAATTTATATATATATTATATCCATTATAATAAGATATTGAATATAGAATTATGAAATTGAATATACCATTGATGGCGATGATAGTATGTACGTACACATAAACAATATTTTTGAATAATTGATATGTTGAAAGATAGAATGTAAAATACATATACGTATATATATATATATAATTATTATAGTATATTTATGGTTTCTTATATGTCTCATATTTTCATTAAAACTATCCATAAAAAAACCATGTAGTGTATGAATAAATCATGTCACTTTCTGGGGCAGTAGTCCACACTTCTTCAATTGAAATTATCATATTAACACCAAAAGGAATGTAAATAAGAAATTGAAAGTAAAAAAAGATTATAGAAGTTTAAAAAAATAATAAAGATAATTAATAACTTATATTAAGTTATTTTGAACCATAATTTCCTCTGTGAGAGGTCTTAAGGAAAATTTAACAATCATCAATTATTGAAGATGTAGTTCACTGAACACATAAATAGTATGTTTGTTATCGATTAGATGGAGGTGTGTGTATGTGTATGATAAAATAATAGCATGAATGTATCCTAGTATATTTCAGATATTTTTTTCATTCAATAATATAAAAAATAAATTATTTAGTGGAGAAAGAAAATAAAATAATGGACTTCAGAGAAGATGTTACCTCCTATCTGAGTAACTCATTTTGGTTTCTAAAAAAAGAAATCCTTGGATTTTTTTATTCACAAATTAAAAATTCTATGAGTAATATGAGTGTTTTTGGAAGTTTATTGGTTATATATTTTCTGAGCCTAATAGGATTGAGTTGTGTGAAGGGGAGGGAGTAGTGGAGGCCTTTTATAGGGAAGGAAACTGACTCACATGGAGCTTTTGAATACAAGTAAGGTAGACAATGGTTATTACCTTACATTTATCATAGCAAGCCATCCATAATAAATAATTGTAGGTTCATGGATGAAATAGGGAGATAAAATTGGGTTTTGGACAATTTTAAAGGTCATTTGGGCTTGTATGATTAATGTTTACTCCCTTATTAAGCTTTCATTGACATTAATCACCATGATTTATTTTTATCTATTTTAATAATATTGTTGGTAAAAAAATTAATTTATATTATTAGACTCTAAATATTATACCAATCATAATGGTTTATGTTATTATTAATATTATATTCACAAAAGTGAAAATTTTATGATTTATTCTAATCCCATAGATGAGATGAAATTTTGGTTCCTTAATATAGAAAGATGTTAAACAGTTTAATATAAAATTATATTAATTTTAAAATTTAAATTGATTATAATGATTTATAATGTATGAATATAGATATAATTGATCTAATGGTACCTTAAAATGATTTTAAAATATAAATTAACATTAATAAATAGTAAAATGAAAAGGAATTTTTTATCATAAAAGCCGTATTTAACAGTAATTATGAACAAATGATATTTCATAGAAACATCACAAGAATTAACCCTAATATTTTTTCTCCATTATATATTCAAAAAATTAATTTTATATTATCTAGTTATATTTCTAAATGCATCAAAAAATTATTTAACTATTAAAATTGGTTCATTCTAAAAAATGGTATTTTCAAAGATAAAAGGACCTTACCAAAAATATTATATTTCATTATAAATATGTTGTATTTATTTAAAATAAATAATAAATAATTTTTGAAAATTAATTATTACTATTAATAGTATTCTTTTTGACAGATTGTTAATATTTATCTCATTTTCATAATTATAATATTAAGATGATGTTTCATAGAAACATCAATGATGTGTGTAATGTATAGAAAGTTGTTATTGCATGTAACATACACCATGGTGTGGTTGTGTGTAACGTACTCCAAGTCTATGTTCAATGTGAATTGGATTTTTGACTATGTATTTATATATATATATATATATTTATATAACAATTTATAGTGTCCCATGAAATGAAAAATAAAAAAAAGTAAATTAATTCAGAAAAAATATATCACAATATCATAGGGTGCTAATGTGGTAGTAATGAATTGGTCTATCATTGGAGAGAAGGTCCTTAGAATAAAATAGTATTATAATATATTAATGGATTTTATTCAATTAAATGGAAAATGATACAAGGGAATTTTTATTAAATCATCAATTCCCTCACAAGAAATATTAGATTTAATTTCATTAGTTGAGAATTCTTAGAAGATAACAATAGTCACTAGGATGATTTTTATATTCATATTTGATCTTCCACATGTTATTTCACTAGAATGTTTTTTAAAAAATATATATTTTTAAGGAAATTACACTTTTCAAACCTCACTCATTTAAATAAAAACTAAAAATATCACTAGTGAAGACTTGTAATTATCTATGTATATCTCAATTTATTATTCATGTTGATCAGAAATTTGATCAATGATTACCAATATTTTAATCATTTCAATGCACTCAGAATCATGTGAAAAATAAGGTACTCCCTTAGACTGTACAAAGAAACCATTTAGAGAAACAAATAATAACACATCATCATATAAACTTTTGAAAATAATCATTACTATTATTTAATTGACCATGATTTAGAAACATTAAGATTCTATAAGAGGGATATCAGTGAACATGGTGGTTTTGTTGGTGTGAATTTATCCTCACAATTTTCTATCAGATTCAAAATTTGAACAAATTATAAGTTATGGGTTATAGGGTATGATTTCTAGAGAAAGGATTTATAAAATATTTGTATAAATTGTATGATAAATACATTTAGAAACAATGAAAATTTTGGTTATCTAACCTTATAAGATAACCTCGTCATCTAAATGTCATATAAAATCAATACTAGATTAGTTTATGTGTGAAAAAATAAGGATGAAAATTTGTTTCAACATTTTATATATATATATTATATTAAATTATAACTCTCATCAAATTTATATTCATAAAAAAATGAAAATTATCAAGAAGTTATTTGTAATAATTTACTCCATATAACCATGTAATGTGTGGTCCACATCAACATCAAAATTAGAGTTATAAATTTCAGTGAAAAAAATAAAATATATATAATCTTCTAATTCAAATTTAGTAGAATAATAATTTTTTTAGCTCTATGAAACTAAAATTTAATATTTTAGGTATAAAAATAATTATCAATAGGTTTAAAAAAAATTAACAACAGTAGTAGGAAAATAAATAAAATAATACTCTATAAAATTTAAATAATAATAAAAATAAATCAATATTTCCATAAAACACACTCCATAATCCTTTTTATAAATCCCCATTTCAATGACTATTGGATACAATGTTTTAAAACATTGAAGATAATTTTTTAAATTACGTTCACTAATTTAATAATAATCATTTTTAAGATTATTATAGTATTACTTAATATTCTAAATTTCATTGTCATCATCATTATTTAATATTTTTAGAAGATTTGGTGAATAGTTTTTATCATTTACGATCAAATTTTCTAATTTCTCATTATACTGAGAAAACATGTTCTTAAAGATCAAATAAAACTTAATATTTTAGTGCTATGTACCATTAAACTAATAGTACATTAATCTTGATTGTCCTTATGTTATTTATAAATTTATTCCAGTTTAATTAACTTTAGGTTATTTATATATTAATCAATGTTTGGTCATAATTCAAATAGTTAGTTACTTTCTCATTTTTCTCTTCTTCATATTTAGATTCATCTCAATGATTGGTTTTATGTTTAGTTTTAGCCACACTCTCTTCAATGATCTCATTTAAAAATAATCCAATATAATTCCCCACATCAAAAATTTAAAATATTTTTTTTATTCTTATTTTAATTTTATTCCCTTTTTCCATTTGTAATTTTTTTACTAGTTTAATGTGTGATTCATAAAATTAATAAAATTTAAAAAAGAATAGAAATAATTTATTCCATTTTATAATAATAATTGGTTACATGTTCATAGTATAATTATACATATTCATATTTATAAAAATTTCATGGATGATTATAATCACACTTCAAGGAAGTGTTCCCATAATAAAAACTAAAAACGCAATATATTACAATTTTTTGACCCCATTTCGATTATATTACATTTTTAGACTTAATTAATGCTTCACAATGATAAATAGTATAATGGACCATGTTTTAAAAACCTGAATTTTCAAAAACACAGAATATTTAAGAAATATATATATGATTAATTTATAATAAATTTTATTTGTAAAATTTTTATCCATTTGTTCATTAATTTATATATATATATGCCTTTTGATATTTAGAACATTCATTCCCAGTAAATTTTAAAAAGTTACAGTGTTTTGGTTGTTCATTTTATCATAGAATTTAAAAACTTATAAGTCCTACTCACTGATGGATAGTAGAATTTAGGTTTGAACAATAGGGATGGCTGATGAATGTTCTATAGGATTATTTAGAATAATATGATTTTTTTATTGAAAAATGTATTCAAATAATAGAGGATATGTATGGAAAAAAAATATTAGGTGATACAATGGCCAAAAATATGGAAATAAGAGAGCTTCCTCAACAATAATTCGAACTCCCTAATAATTAATAGTCCCAAAAAATTTAATAAAAGTCAACATGTCATCCAAAGGAGCTTTTGAGGAATGGTATTTAGCATAAATATTCCCTTTAAGATATGTCTGAGTGGTATTCTAGTTATTATGAATCATTTTACTACCCCTCAAAATGTGATAAGTAATAAACCATGGAATAAAATCATGGCCAGTAAGATTCTTGTGTAGGTTGAGGGTGTACACTTCTAGAATGGAATATGTGATGTTAATACTACAGAACATCTGATTTTTATATAAAAGAGAATTTTCTTTAGCATACATAGAGAATAAATTTCAAAAGAAATAATAAAATCACTGATAACAGATCCTTAGTTGTATCTGACCAAAAAACATCCCCAAATTACCCTGGAGCTAGACAAACAATTATTGTTATATTTCATCATGTTGTTATGAATATTAAATATAAACCATCAACCCATAGAGAGGTATAAAGGGGATGTGGTGCAGACCTGGTACCCAGTATAAAATTTAAGAAGGGATCATCTTCACAGTCCTTGATAAGATAACCAAAATAAACTATTATATTCCCAGTGATCACAATAATTACCAAACTGGAAATGGAGATACCCTCAAATTGAGCTCAGTTTCTCAATTTTACAAATACACCAGCTCCCCTTATATGGATGAAGACTCGTTCTTTGAATTCCATGCGGTTTGACACATTATTTCGGATTCATTACACCAACAAATACATTATTGTGAAATCATTAATGGGAATACCTGTAATGATTACTTATTTTTACCACACATGTTGATCCCACATCCCATCAATAAACAAATTATGTGTAGTTTCATCCCAAATATTTGAGTAGAAAGTACACCAGGATGCCCATTGAATACTAGTTTATATAATATTTTCATCCATATATAGTGAATTATTCATAATGTTCCACACAAAAATAAAATTATTTATTATGGAGATCCTTTCCCCAAAACAACTTTCCCTAACTATTCATCAGGGTAGATGAATAGGATTGATTGTGGAAATCAGTCTTCAAGAGGGCTCCAATCGCTGAACATGTGAAGTCACAAGTAATCGTGTTAGAATAAAAATCAATGAGGTCAAAAAAACGTCTTTGGATTGAATATAGAATGTCTTAAAAAGGGGGTGTTGACTATCAAGATACAAGGATAGCTCTGATGTAGGTATCCTTGAAAAATTGAGTTTTCCAGCTTATGGATGAAAATTCTTATCTCCGCCTATCCAATGAGATATCATTTTTGAATATCATGATTTAAAATGATTGGTTTGATCGTGTTCCAAATAGTGTAATCACTTCCATGTGGGATATGGAAAATATCATCATATTTTCGAGAATAAAATAAACCTATAATGTTTGACCCTATAATAGTTCCCATTTTAGATTCACATGTAAATACATTATGTATCCTGAAATGATATTAAAATCAATTCCTATATTCCTTTAAGGTCGTTCCATACTATCATATGAATAACAATGGTGTCACAAATTTACATGAGAATACCATATGAAAGATTCTATTATTTTCTTTAACTATGTAATAACAAAGGTAAGATATATTGTGGAAGATATGAGGTGAATTTAGATGACGGACTAAACATTGTTTATTAGTGTAATTATACAATTAAATAATACGAACTGACACTTCTTGGTTGTGATCCCATTACCCATCCCTTCATCAAAATTATTGAAGTGGTATACATGATGTTCTAATAAGAATATAGGTTCCTTGACATAATCCATTGAAAGACCCCTTCTTTATTAATTGAGAAAATCTTCAATGTTATTGACCCTCATAGTGAATCACATTTCTTAGATGAGCACACTACTATTATCATGATTCATGACCTTCCCATTACATTTATTATAACCATAGATAACTTCATTAATAACATCTAAATTCCATTTACTACCACTAAAAAAATGATCATATCATCCCAAAACATAATGTGTGATATGCCTTGAAAATTAGATCTGCACCAAAATAAAAGTACAGTTCCATCATGTAAGCCCTTGTTATTGAGAATTTTAATTGTATATTTCACCATAATTAATATTCAAGGAGAAACTGGGATGAAATTCAATAAACCCCAAACATACTTAAATAAATTGCACTTTTTCACCATAAAATATATTGAAACCCATGTAGATCTAATGGACAAGACTAAAATGTTGATGAAATAGTTTCATAATCCCATACAAGGTGGAACATTGAGAATGTTGGACTGATCAATCAGGATGAATTATTATAACTATCCACCTTGATTGTGATATCTTAGCCAATAATTTTTTGATTTGAATCGTTGATCATTTCACGACAGAAATAGATAACTCCTTGAATAGTTTTTCCCATTAAAAAATCATGTTTTTCAAGGTCAATAATATTATGAAGACGTGGGGAGAACCGTATATTGATCACATTGGCTATGATATTCTAAGGAAATTTTCATAGTAAAATTTCCCTATATATCCATATAGAGGATAAGTCCTTAGACTGGGTAATTAATAAAAGAGAAATGGAACACATTGCATGGAGCACACTTCCTCCCTTGAATAAATCAAGAACACAATTCAAAAAATAATTTTTTTCATGATTATATGAGTAAATATATAAGGAACCGGATTTCCCATCTAGATCCATTGAACTGGAAGGATTTACGGAATGAATAGCCTCATAAGCCTTAGGTTTAATTAGAATAAATTCATGTGAAGAGTTAACACTTTTAGAAACCACCCTAGGAAAAACATTGAAAATCATTGATTGACCCATAAAATATCCTACATGAATGTGTGGAGTCCTACATTTAAGTTGATTTTTGAAATGGGATTCATCTATACCTCACACCATGTCATGATCAATAGAGAATGAACCATATTCTTGAAGATATTTTTCCATAACATTCACATTTTTCTAAGATTATTTCTAAAAAATATGTGGTTTTCATATCTCCTTGATTAAGCCATTTAATTCTAAAAAATAACCTTCTAAATGTTCTTATTCCAGTTTTCCCCCATGTTATTTCTAGTCTGTATCATCATGAAAATAATGGTTGCATACCAATAATTGTTTATTCTATTCCTCCATATGTTCAACATCCATGATAATGATGTATAAGTATTGAATGTGAGGAGTCTGATATCAAAAATAGGTCTGGATATCACATTTAATGTTTCTAAATCTGTATTGAATCCATACCCACATAAGACCACATGATGGTTTAGACCATGATGTTTCCAGGTCCTAGTGTAATCTTTGGAGAAATGTATATCCCCAGTTGAAGAATAATATCACAACTTTTATAATATTGGAATAATGATAAACATGAATTAAAAATGGTCATAGAGGACACGAACAAAATGATTAAATTTGGCATCAGGGAAATTGGAAATTTCAGGAATATTAACAATACATCAATAGATCCTGCAAAATGTGTGTTATCTTCCCATTCTTGTGTTTTACCATGTAAAATTATCCCATGTAAATCCTATGTTGATGATCACATTGAGATAAATGAAATTATTGAAATATTGGATGACCTTTCAGGGTATATCCCCCTCCCTTATTTTCTATAGGTTCCAAAAGAATGTTAAAATCACCACCCTCTCTCCACGGATGGTTTCTTGGGTTGAAGGATAGACTATCCTCCCACTAATCCTCCCTAGAACAAATAAGAGGTGATTCTACTATCGTGTGTACTCATGATCATCATCTTTAACCTCAGAAAATAATCTATAAAAATTCATCATGAACCTAATGTTCATACTCACACAAGCCTAAATCCATTGCAATTGAGAATTTGAATTCCCCATAATTACAGCTCGATAAGGTTTGAAAAAGATGGTGAAGGATCCATCAACTTCAATGTGACTTTCCTTTAATGGATCCTATAATGTTTCAATATACATCTTAAAAAAATTAAATTATATCCTTTTAACATATTCAATTTTTTGTGACTCCCGTTTTTCTCTTATTAATCATTCCAAAAATGACATATTTTCTTGTCCTTTATTCCTCAATTGTAAATCAAACAGTGTTAGTTAGAATCTAATTAATTTAGTGCTACCTATACTATTTTTTATAAAATGTATTCATTATATTTTCAACGTGGATCATATCTGTTAGATGGTGGTTAATGTGGTGGAATTAGTTTATATTTACCCAAATATCAAATGTTCTTATTTCATACTCTTCCTCATGATTTAAAACTACCTCAACCTTGATTTTTTTATTTATTCTAATCCTCAAATATGAACTGTATTCAGGATGTGGACGAACTTTTTCATCCAAGGATTTATTCTGTGTTAATTATATTGAACACCCATCGATCATAATTCAAGTAAAATATAGAATTTAAAATCATCAACATTCATATTTAGAACTCATGATCGATAAAAAAATGTTGTGAAATCAATAATCAATTAAACCTTAAGGTCGATCATATTTATCATTTTTAAAAACCTTATCATTCATTGCTGGTAAATTATTGAAGTCCAAAATAATTCTTTATATATTTTGATGAAAAAACTAAAGCTTCTATAATTTTATAAATTATTATTAACTAATAATAAATATGCTCGTTTTAATTTCTATGTCTAGAGTTTACGTGACTACTAAAATGAGGTCGATTTAGTGTGTCTTCTGGTCACAAAAAATGCACATACGGTCGATTTCAGTTGAAAAATTAAGACATGTTCAATATAAAAAAATAGAAATTAAAATAATTATATAATAATAACAATTTTAAACAATAAATCATTTATAATATAAATATAAAATTCTATTTATGAAATTTTCTTAATTAGGAAATAATTTTTACTATAGATAATTAATTTTAATAATGAATTTCTAAAAACATAAATCCATTAATTGGAATATAAAAATTTACATTTACTTATTTTTTTAATTACATGATATTAGAAAATAAAATATTTATGAAAAAAATAATAGATTAATAATGAAAATATAAAAAAAATTATTTAAAACAGGGAATACAAGAAATAATCTATATCAATAAGAAATTACATATTTTCCAAAAAAAATATATAAAAATATATAATTCATGAAATAAAAAAATTAAATATTTAACTAAAAAAATTATATTATTATAATTTCAAGTAATTAATAATTTTAAAAGAAAATATTTTGTATATTATAATAAAAAAAAATTAAATTCTGATAATAATTTCAAAACAACAGAAAAATATTTCAAAAATACATGAATTCAAATCCACATGGGTGTCCCCAAATAATTCTCTAATGACAAGTGTAATGTTTTAGTCTCCTGAAGCATTATGTATGTAATTATGGTGTAAAATGTATCTTTTATGGGACTCTTTCCACCTTTTTATATAGTCAATAAAGTATGAATTGAATCTTTTTAATGTTATGTTATCTGATTATACCATATTTCTTATAATTGCATAACCTTACAATTCCATATTAACCCACTTATAATCCCATGTGATTCCTCCTAATACATTAATTTTCTGTTATCATGTAATATATTTTCCACAAAATTTTTTAATCATTTTATTATTTGTTAAATTTCTGGTATTTTTAACAGAATCCTTTTTTCTATGAATCTCATTGGTTATCCCAAGAGGTTTTAGTAAATATACAGTATTTAGTGTCTCATTTTGGGGAAAATAATAATGAAGTATTATTTTATTCGAACATTTATGAGTTCTGAAAACTTGTTATCCAATGACACATGATGTAGCATCCCACACCTCCAAATAGGCTTGATAAGAATGAATTACATTATATACCCATAACAGACATCCCCAAGGAACAAAATTCTAGAAATAAATGTCAAGGGATTAATTAATTAATGGGGGATCATTTTCCCTTTGAAAATAAAACTACCCGATCTTAAATTCCATAAAAATGAACCATTACAAGTTTCATTATTACAATATAAAAAATCTAAATACAAACTATTTATATCAAAACCAACCAACAATAGACTACCGCATCATAAGAGTACAAATCATCAAACTAATTAGAAGATGACATAAACAAAATAACATATTAAGGCTCCAAAACCAAACTCCAATCTGGATATATTCTCCACTCTCTTCTCTAAAACACATGCCATGTATCTCTATGCACCACTAGATAAGTGTGATACATTACCATTTATGATGTATGAATATATTATATCAGCAAAAAAACCAAATTTTTAAGAAAGGGAGAGTAAGGAAAATTAGTAGGATTTCCACAAATAGAATCCATACTCATTCCACTTGGATAGAAGAAGTTATCCAATTTATATAAAACAATTTTTATAAAAAATTTGGATATAATATAATAAACTATAGGATGAGTAAATTTATATTCTAAAAACAACACCAAGATCCAATGAAAGAAACCAATCATGTAATTCCAATAATTCCATGAATTTATTTGGAATTTCCCATTCCATATCACATTGTCACACACACTCATAGACAAACATAACCATACAACCATAATGCTTTTTGTTACAATTTATTGTTGAACTACACGTTAACAACCCAAAGCATTTATATTGGTACTTCATGAACATTATCCATCCCTTCCATCCACTCTTATCATTTTATGATATCCAGATGCTAATAAATCCTTTTCTAACAAATTAAACCATTTATATATAACTACAACTTTATTGAAACCCTAAAAAGAAACCATTTCAATGAATATTACATTTTATTCAAAAATATATTCCAAAAAACCAATTCAATAAAACTAAGAAATTTATTTTAAAACACGTTAACATGCATTAAAAAAATTAAGATTTTTAAACCATTAATTTATAATCAAGTAACTGTATTCCACATCCACTAAAACACGCAATATTCCCAATTCCAGAAACTAACACAAAATATGGATTCCATCAATAATTTCACAAGAATTTAATATTAATTTCATGAAAACACAAAATATGAAATTAAAACTTCTTTTTATAGTAATACTAACAAATGAGTGAAGCCACATACCATTGAACTCCTGAGAAAGACAAATAACTGCATGAAAATGACAACAAAACAGGGTTGAATCCAAAAAAACCTCCATATATCCATTCCTAAAACATAAAAATCCCACATCTAGACATTATTGGGATAAAAACATCTTATTTATCTACATAGGACTCGATATATGAATCCGAGAGGGTTAGGGACATATATTTATGAAAACAAACAAAAACTACCATTTCTAATAACTTACCATGAGATTAAATTTTAAATTCACCATAAAATGCCTTTGGATTAGCTCATATATGATGGGAAAATATTACATATTATTTGCATGGAGAAAATATTTAGTTTTGGTTTTTTTGATAAAAAATGATTTGTTAAAAGATATTATAGACCTTGAACATCTATTTGTTGTTATATTTTATACTCTATATAGTCAGTCAAAAAATTAGGAATACCATTCATTAAACCTATGCCAGCCTCTGACCCTAGTAGAACCACACATGGCTGGCATACAAGGGTAGAAAAAACATTCACCAACTATGAAAGATATCACTCTCCCAGATTCCATAGATTCTCATAAGCAACCACATCATTTGGATGAACCATGTGCATGTCCCTGTGCCATTATCTTATCCAATGTTAAACTGTAAATAGTTTTATATATTATTTCCCTGGTTTTTACTAAAGATGTACCAATATTTCAACACTAGAAAATATTTAAAACATTCATAAATTATAGAAAACCGTCCAAAAAATATCCCAAAAAAATTACATAATTAAATACAATAAATCATGGGTTAGTTACTTGAAACTGGGTGTTCAAAATTCACATCGACATTGGACTTTACATCTTAGGAATGTAAATAAAATACAATTTTCTTGAATGTGTTTGGGCCATTGCATGATAATTTCCTTCACATGTTCCCATGTATCTTCTTGAATCTCACCATATTTCCAAAAATACCACACTAGACTAATTTTTTTCCATTTAATGTATTTCTCTTTTCTATATATAATGCACACTGTAATGTGGTCCAACATAGAATTTGTCTATTCATCACAGTAATCCAAAAGAGTCAAATAGTTAGGATCACACTGATAAATTTTCAATTGAGGTACATGAAACAAATTATGAAAAACATTACACTATTGTGGTGATACCATATGATATCCCACCTCATCAAACCTTTCATGTTTCTCATAATATCCTATATAACTAGATAATAACATTCCATTATTTTAACTATGGTGTTATCCATTCCTTGGAGAGATCTAAAAAATATATTATCACTCCCCTCAAACAACAATATCCTTCGATGATGATTCTCATGTGATTTCAGAATACTTTGTGCCATTTCCATCATTTTCCTAATCCATTGAGCCTTCTTTATTGTTTCTATGACAAGGATCAGCCCAACTAGTGATATTTATCATATTTCAACCAATACAATTTAAAAATGATAAGGATTCAAATAAATTATTTTAAAGGATCAATTTGATTCATGGATTGATATATTTTGTAATATGTGAACTCTACTAATGGTATTAATCTTCCAATGAGCCACCATAATACATTTCACAAGCCACCATTATGTCTTTGATCATTTGTATCATATGTTCAGATTATACGTCAATTTGATGATCAATCTTTATATTAATTGAAAAATTTATCCCAATTTTTGCTACAAGGTTTTCCAAAAAATAAGATGCAAATCTTAATATTTTCTGACACTATTTAAAATACTATACGAAACCTCTTTACCAATTCTTAGATACATATTTTTTACAAGTTCATCACCATATGGGATTCAAAAATAGAGATGAAATTGGTTGACATTGTGATCAGTTCCATTATCACCAGTATAGAATCAGGTTTAAGTACTGTTCCTGGGTGACATGTTACAAAATCCATAACTATATATTACCATTTACAAATAAGAATTGGGAATGACTATGAGATATCTAATTATAAATGTTGCATTGCCTTAACCAGCTGATAAGAAATACTTCTCAAAACAAAATCATCCCCATTTATTTTCATAATTACCCACTATAAAAAATCATTCAACTCCACACACATATTCTATATTCTCATATGTACAAAACATATCAAATGGTGGTATGAATCATGAAATCATTCCTGATAAGCCATTGGTACGACCATCAGATTTCTGAAACCCAACACTAAACATCTATCCAACCCCTTTCACTCAGTGTACTCCCCGTCGTTGAGTATCAATATCAATATCAATGAATTATGAATCAGGAGATAATACCTATTTAACAATATTGACCAAATTAAGATAAAAAGATGCAAGGAATAATGTTGTAACTTCACCATGTTCTTATTGTTATAGGTTTATGTCGACTAGGACTAACAACAACTTCCACTCATATAAAGCTCATTGCTCCAATAGATCATATTAATTTATGCTTAATATATGGTCCAATTAATTTCTTTTACATAATGTGTACATCAATTCTATAACAAAAAATTGATGATAATCCATCCATTTTCATTGTTTCGGGATCAAATCCCTTAATAAAAAAATATATTTAATGCTCTTATAAACTATAGAAAGTGTATATTTCTCATCAATGATGTAATGAAGCCATGTATTAAAAGAATGGGGGATGATAAAAACCATGAAAATGGGTGTTGGGTAGATATTCTCATGTAATTTTAACTGTATTCATTAATAAGAAATAATAAAATAACCCTTCATTAGAACACATCCAATCACTTATCCTGAAATACCAAAATACATCATATACCCTCTTCTTGATATCATAAAATCATGATTGGTACTAATCTATGGTGAACCTCAAGCTCCATAAATTACTTTTGAAATTCATCAATTTATTGGAATGTAGTATTACTCTTTTGCAATTCTTTTAAAGTCGATGCTAATCATGATAAATAACAATAAAATGTTAGTGATTACCATATGGATGACGAAAAATGTGTATCTCAAATAATTTCATTGATGGTTTCCAATAGAAAATAACCATTGTATTTTCTTGATCCACATAAACACATTTTTATATTTTAAATGTCAAATGAATCATACCACATTTATCCAAAAAAACACTTTGATAATTTGGAATAAAAATGACGATCCCACAAGATTCCCAGCACTATCTGCTAGTGTTTCTAGTGCTCAGACTCTATCTTATAATACATAAATATTACATAAAAAAAATCAATATTAATGAATTTTAAACCTATGAAATTATTCATTAGTCAATTCCATAATGACCACTAGCGACTTTATAAGACATAAAGTCATACCTACATATTCAAAATGGTTATATCTACTCTTGAAATATTTTTTGTCAAATATCCTCTTTTCAAACCCATAAATGATGATATGTTGAGTCCATGATAGTCCTAGAGAACCATTGATCTACCTTAAATGCATTTAATTGTTCGTAAATGAATGTAATTATATATTAATTATTTTCTATAAATTTATTAAGCTTCTGATAATCTCCTCACATCTATAGTGTTTCAATCCCACTTTTAACAAAGTAGAATATTTTTTCCCAAGTAGATGTTCTAGGCCAAATGAACCCTTTTCAATCCTACATTAAGAAATCACATTATGATCCCCAATATATATTTGTACCATCCAAAAAAATAGAATGGAAATAGGATAGGTCCCATGAAGAAGATCAATCACACTATCCAATTCCCCTTTGGGGTGGAAATACTATGAAATTTTTAGGAAGAACATCCAGAAATCGGTCAATGATTGCTGGAAATCTACAATTATCAATCTCCTCCATCAATGCTAATTCCAATGTTGAAATATTGTATGAAATTATTCTAAATTTGGTTCCAAAAAACCCATTGCACCTGAATTTAAATTAAGGTCTCCACTTAAGAGATGCATAAGATAGTCTTCTGTTGTAAAACTATCCATTCAGGTATAATAGTCAATGTGATCCTTGAATGATGTCGACCAATCAATACATAGGATCATGTCATAGACATCCATCATGAGTATTTTGAAATAACATATCAAATTAGTTATATGAAGAGTTATAGAACATGAATTACCTATAAGGGATTTGAATTCATTTGAATTAGAGGCATTTGATGTTTAAACCATGATGGCATCATCTCAAGGATTAAACTAATCAAATAAAAATGAATGGAAGAAATAAAGGAATGTTATGCTCTAATATTAATCAAATTATTCATGAAGGTAGAATTTAAACCAATCATACCTCTAACCAATGATGGTCTAGATTGATCATTCCCAATCACATTCATAGATCCATATAATTGCTTACACGCATAACATTATTCATTATTACCATGTTGAGATTTCTCTTATTGAGGAGTCTGGTAATTCAAGGTATCTCCATTGATAGCTATGTTCAACGGCTGAGAATGATCAGGTTTCCTCATCATTATTATGTATATAATATTTGTGACACCAAGGATTTTTCTCGTATTGTCGACCTCAGAGCACATTGATAATAACACTAATGATTCTCCATTTGGTTATAACATTGGAATATTCTAGGTGGTATCATACACTATTTATTCTTGTGACTAACAGGATACCCTTGGTAACATCACATATTAGTATTTATACATGGAGGATGATTTAGCAATTCAGACGTATGACTTAGAGTCATACCAATACCATGAAAATTAGTGTCCCAATTATTCTTTCTACCTGCATTAGAGTTCCAAATATTTCACATTGGTATCAATATTCTCCCTCCATCTGCATCACTTATGTTATCATTTTCTTCCCCTACTTATATATTGACCATCACTGTATAATATATTATATTGAGTGTTATAATCATCGAGTGAATCTCAATAGTTATCCTCAACAATAAAATTCATTTTTTCTTGGATTCAATTGTAGAAACATCATGTGAAATGCAGACTAAATACTTAAATTTAGCCATGTACTCAATCAATATATCTCTCTCATACTTGAAGATGAAGAATTATATTTTTCTATTAATTCATAATGTATGAGGATAGAATGTTTTGTTAAAAAGTTATTCCAATTCCTCCCATGAAAGGCTTTGGTCAAATTTATATGCAACACAGAAACACCCAACCCTAGTGTGAAAGATCCATGAGCATATAATCCACCAACATGAACAAGAATTCTTATAATGTTCCAATGCAATTAAATATCTATTTTATCTTATTTAGCCACACCTCTTCATTCTCTAGTTCTGAATCATCCTAAATGATAAGTGGATCCTTCTTCAAGAACTGGATATAATGATACAATTTCTTTTGTTCATCCTATTATTCCATATATCCACATAATGAAAATCCTTGAAAATACTATGAACTAGATCTTTGTTCAACCCTGCTCCAATAAAACAACATTCTTATAATCTTCTACCTGTTTGTTTCTATGACCCCTATTAGTTTCCATTTTCAATAAACAAAAAAAATTCCATACAGATCCCCCTATAGCAACTGATGTCTTAAAATTTTCAAATTTGACCACATAATAGTATCATGATATTTCTTTCTATAATACAATATTTACATATTTAACCATTTTTTAAAATTTCCACATACTTTTGAAAATCAAATGATTTTCAAATTAACTACATCATGTCAAAATATCACATTTCAAATCATCTTTAAAAATTTTAATAAATAAACACATTTTTACCCAATAATATATCATTACTCGAAATGAGATATTCACTTCTACTGGGAACTAATTTTTAAAATTTATTTCATGCTTGTATCATTTCATAAAACCATGAAATTGAAATTATAGTTCTTATAAGTGTTTTTAGTATATTTATGTTAACAAATCCCTGGTAACAAGATGTTGAGTATAATAGCATTAGCTACATCTTTTTATTCAATATATTTCATGTCTTGAAAATTCTACACCTTTATACTAACCCAACACAACAAATAAACTAGAATGATTTCATATTGAAGCTCGATAAAAATAATGTAACCTTATTCTTAAAATTTAATTGGAAGGATAAATATTGATACAACTTGAAACATCCAACCCCACCTCATTGGATCGATAAAGAGGAAGTACAAAACAAGGCCTTAAGAGACATCACCATTGTACCATAGAATGGAAATAAATTCTAATAGATGCATGAATTAATGGGAGATAATATTACAATTAAAATTAATACAAAACATCCAAGACAACCACATAAAAATAACCACTAAATTATGCATGAAAAAAATTTCAAACAAAAAAATCCATACCTTTGAAATAAAAAAACTACAATATATTACCACAGTGGAAGACTACAAAACATCAAAGTAAACAATTAAATACATAACACCAAAAACCAAAAGGATTCAAAATAGAACTAAAAGCTCCAACCATCCCCCATGATCCACTAAAAAACACATCCAAAGTATCACTATGCCTTATAAGATAATTATGATAAATTATCATTTCTATGTCTCAATAAATTATATATTAAAAAGAAACAAAGTACCAAAGAATGGGTGAGTAATTAAACTCAGTAGTATTTCCCCAAATAAATTCCCTAATCATGTGACTATAATAAAAATATTTAGCACATTTATATAAAAAATTATATACAACAATTGTAATAGTTTTCATAAAATATAGTCAAACTAAAATACTGATTTGAAAAAAACACTAAATTACAAGGAAAGAAATAAAACAAGTAAATTTAAAAATATAGGGAATTTAATTGGGATTAACCAATCCACATCATATATCCTCACACACACTTGACCATACAACTATGGAATTTTGGTGATACCATTTATTGAATAACTTCACGTCCATAAACCTTCCATTTTATGGTGGTACATCGTGAACATTATCACTCTATTCCATCCATGATTAACCATTTAATCAAAACACATTTTAATACAACATTTTAAAAACCGGTTCAATCATTTTAATAAAACCAAACCATTATTAATTACAATAACAAACAACTATTTCATCAAAACCGTCCTTTTATTGGAAAACATTTCCAATAAAAAATTGCAATAAAACCTAGCTTTTATTTGAAAATTGTTTTTTCATGCATCATAACCAAATTACCATTATAAAGTAATTATTTATAATTAAGTTACAATTTTCACTTTACACAAAACACAAAATTTCCCCAATTCTCTAAACCATCACACCAGACGGTTTCTATAAATCAGATCACAACAATTTCACAGAAAATTTTCTCAAAAACAAATCTATTTGAAATCAAGACTTATAGTTTTATAAAAAGGAGTTGATAGTGAATCCAAAAACCATAGAATCTATTATGAACAATAAAGATGGAACAACAAGACCAACAAAAC
The DNA here is from genome assembly GCA_963277665.1 of Viscum album. Classification (NCBI taxonomy): domain Eukaryota; kingdom Viridiplantae; phylum Streptophyta; class Magnoliopsida; order Santalales; family Viscaceae; genus Viscum; species Viscum album. The sequence continues at coordinate 556,770,708 of OY728146.1, forward strand.
CTGGATGAATATCCATTAACCAGCCTTAAATAATCCCCATAACAATAGTATATTCTAATCCAACCATGAATGGAATTAAAATCCATATATATATCTGCAAAATATTATTTCTATGAATATGATAGAGTAATGAATGTAGATATATGGAAAAAAACATCCATAAATGATGAAATAACTGGATAACCATGATTCGACACACCAAGAAATCCCTTTTGATTGGATCTAGATTGATGGAAAATAATTATATTGCCTCAGTGAAGCGGAAATATTGTGTTATGGATTGTTTGGAGCAAAAAAAAGGGGTTAAAGGATAATCATAAACTAGAACCTCTCTGAGGATCATGTTATTAAAATGTGAACAGTTAGGTAAAAATGTGATAACCATGTAGTAGCCTCTACCTCTATGAGGTCCTCACACAGTTGGATCACATATTAAAAAAAATTGTGTACTGATGGATCAAAATAATATAATCCCACTTTACATAGTTTTTATGAGGTAACCACATTGTTTGGACAAACTGTGTAGCTAACAATGCATCTTTCCCTATGCCCCTTTTGCACAATGCAGTGTTTAATATTGCAGTTTTGTGGTTTTGAAAAACCATGTTTGAACATTTAATTGTTAAAAATTCCCAAAAATTCCCAAATTTTAACAACCCGTCCAAATAATAACCCAAACACATTCCATAATTAAAAAGTGTAAATGAAGTAATACTTGAAAATATAGGTGTTACATACTCTATACCAATGTACATTCCAAAACCAACATATAAAAAACACTATTTCCCTGAAAGAGTTCAATACATTTTATGAAATTTCCTTCTTCAATTCCCATGGCTATTCTTGAATCTAACCATTTTGCCAAAAAAACTGACACTTGACCGATGCTTTTCCCAGAAATGTCTTTATCATGCCTAACCACAATCTACACTTGCTTGTTCACTATCAAAAAAATCATCTCTATGCGATTGTGACCCCATTGAATCACATGCTCAGGATCAAGAAGATACTTTTTCAAATAAGCTAAATGAAAATAATTTTGAATAGTACTGAACCATGGTGGTAATAACGACTGATATGCTACATCACCATCCAATTCATATTTCTCAAAATGGACTATGTATTAAGGATGACTGGGTTGTAATTAATGTTTGTTATAAGAAAAATAATTTAATTTTGTTAATGGAGTTTGTTGACTAAAATAATTCAATATCTACAGCTAAAATCATTCATGATAGACTATGGTAAATTTAAGAACTCCCCTAATTCGAGAATGAATGTTAATATCGAGTTATTCCTTCCTTATTGTTCTTCAAGGAATTTTTTCTACGGTAAAAATGGATTCTCTAAAATTTCATCTCCACCTCTAGTATCATTCAAATATCATGAATCTCATAACAATATAGAATCATTTAAATATAGTTCACCATTCCTAGAAAATCTAGTAAACCTTAAAAAAAATTGCACACAAATTCGATGATAACAAGATGTTTCATGCAATTATTCACCAAATTGATTGACCTTACCACTTTTCATAGTAAATATGACATCAAATATTCTCTATTTCTGGAGAAAGGGTAATATTCTTTAAATAAATATTAAACCAAGCCTAATTTTTGTATCAATTATTCTCTTTAAAATTATAATTAATGTTAACCTATAACAAAGATAAAATGACATCATTATAATTTTTATAGTGATGGATCATATACTGTAAATTTAATAAACATATGTTGAACTCAATAGCCCTCAACATGTAGAACCATATATACATGTTAGGAAAAACAATTATAACTTACTTAACAATCCTTGTATTGAGTAAAGTCTTTCTGAACATGAAAACAATATCTTGTAAGTTTCTAAGTACTTCGTAACCATCTTATTAACATGAGATGTTCAAAAATGAAATGGCAATATATCCCCATACTTATAACCTTTATAAAGAATCAAATTAATAATAAAATTAAAATTACCTTATTGAAGACCCTAAAAAAATAAATCAATAAAGCATATCAAAATTGAAAACAACTAATTATTCACATTTTATGAAACAGAATCATCACAATCAACAAAGATGAATAAGGAATTATTAAAAACTATTTTTATTATTTATTAATTATAAATTTTATGTTACCACTATAAAAAATTAACACCAATAATTTAATTACACATTAATATTTCAAAATAAGATATTATTAAAATAACTACTTGAAGTTAGATTCTTTATCAAATATATCATTATGATCCAAAAATGATGACCAGTAATTGTTTTCACTTCTGGTCATAGCCACATCATTCTTATTAATATTTCTCATCACATGGAGTACTACATGGATTCATGTTCAATCATTATAGGGTAAAAATGGATTAGAATTTTGGTAATTGAAAGGATGAAATTTTGATGCAAGGAGGCAGAGAAAAATAATAAATATATTTTCTCAGGATTTAGTATAGTTTAATGAACTAATGAATAACTGATAATAATTATTATTTTAATGAGAATATATTAATTTGAAAATTTTATACATGAAACTAGAAATTTATAATATAAAATCTTTAATAAAAATTTAAATAAATAAATATTTATTTAAATATAAATCAACGGAATAAACTAAATAGGGATTACAAGATAAATTTAACTTGAAATTATATATATCTAACTCATCCAGAGAAATATATACATTTATTATCATGTTGTTTTGGGATCATTTCTACAAATATCGAATAAATATTAAATAAATTTAAATATATATATGTTATTTGGTATTGATACCATTCAAAATATTGTTTAATTTCCTAATTTATTATACTAGAATGAGAAATATGTTTTTTAGAAATTTTTTTCATACTAGAATTATAACATATTATATTACTGGAAAGAAAATTGTGTTCAATATTTTTATGTGTCTATTCATTCTAAAAGACAATGTCACATTAATGCGAAAAAATATTTTTTTTCTTCATCCTTTAACAGTGAAGCATAATTCTATGTGACACTATAACCAGTATATAGTGACATAACTAGAAAGGTTGATTTTATAAGAAACGTTTTGAATCTAATATTCTTCTTCAAAAAGAATCATTTGAATATGAAAATAAATCAACACTAGATATTACAGGGTAAATATAAAATAAAAGAATATTTCCTCACAAATTTCCAAAAATAATTTGATCAAAAATTAAATGATATCATTTTGGATTTTATTTTACTCTTCAAAAAAATGAAAATTAATCATTAAATTATTGATATCGGTTGTATAATGCAATAATCTACCGATCATATATCAGCATGACATGTTTTCAACTAGTTTATTTCCTTCACAGATTTCATTTTTTATATTATTAAAAATAAAATTTGTATATGTCTTACTATTTTCAGTTATAATATTTTTATTCTAATGAATATAATATTTTATATTATTTAAAAAAATTCTAAAATCTTTATGAATTTCCAGAAATTCATGAATATAAAAAAATTTTCTATTCATTATAATTTTAGACTTGTTTTTTAATATGTATGAAAACTGATTATCAAATATTCACATTATTGGAACCATAAAGAACAGAATCTATATAAATTTGAACTAATAAAATATTAAATGATTATATTTTGTTTATAAAATGAGGACCAATAGGTCTTACTGTAAAAAAATAATTGAAAAAAAATGAACTCACTATTTAATTTAGATCCTTATGTAATTATTTAAAAAAATTAATTTAGATTGTTTAAAAATTGAATTTATAATATTATGATCATAAAAACATGGGGTTTTCTAAAGGGGAAGCCTCCATTAAATTTTCATTTAATTTTTCTAAACTAACATAAATTAATAAAATATTTCAAATAAAAAAGAGATGTATTAGAAAAAATATAGTAATAAATTCTGGCCTAAAAGAAGTGGAAAAGTATTCCTCATAATATATATATTCTCCCTCATTCTAACCCACATAAATGAGCCTAATATTATTCATTATAATCACACATTAAGCATATTTATTATTACTAAAAACACTTTTACTTAAAATTAATTGATTCCATCTTTTCTATGTACTGATTTACAAAATTTTAATTTCCTAAAATGACATAGCTCCTGTTAAATAAAAAACATTTACGCCGCATAATGTATGTATTATTTTTTAGTAGTATTTTCACAATGTGATTAAAAGGTACAATAATCATCAAGGATTAATAACATATACTTAATATTAAAAAATTTATCTTGATCTCAAATAAAATATTATAATTATTTCTCCTTCAAAGTCCTACTATAACTTGGTAACACACTTTTGGTTCCATAGTTTCCTTTTCTTCAGTTCTTGAATGACCATTATAGTGTTATAATTTACATAAAAATATTTCATTAGAATAACAAATCATATTATTTTATAAATAATAAAACCTTCCATTTTATATCAAATGGATGAATTTCAAAAAAATCAAATTAAGAGATTGTTCAAATATTATTGATGAATTTTTTAAAACATCATAAATCATTAGAAGTACTAGAGTAATATGGTAAAATTATCTATTTTTTTTGATAAATGATACATATATTTTCCTTAATAATCACATTATACTCCTTGCATCGATTTTTTTTAATAATCGTACATTTTTTCTATTTTTTTATAAATTATAATGGACCATTTTATGAAGAGTCATAATTAAAAAACATTTGGTCAAAATAAGGAATGATTTTCTAATAGATACATAAAATTTTTTTTTGAAACTATTCTCATTTGGAGTTGTATTATTTATTTCATGAATATTTTTATTTCTTCCATCAATAATTATACCTTTTTAGGAGTTCAGGTAGCTGAAAAAGTAGGTTTTTATAAACATATTTGAGTACATATAATTAAATTTTTAATTTTAAAATTCACCTACACGATCTATTCATAAGGAAATTATTTTAAAATAATAATAATTTAGAATCTACAAATAAAAACTATTAACAACTAGAAAACATCTTATTTTAAATTCCAAAAGTAATCAACGTTAAATTTAGAGAAATCATCAACTAAAAAAGAAAGAATCTTTTTGAAAATATTATTTTACTAGAAATATCACACAATGATAGTGAATTATATTCGATATCTAGGATTTACATATATAAAAATTTAATTTCGAATTTTTTTTTACATTTTCAATAAAGGAAAAAAGTTCACAATCAGTTTTATATACTAAATGAGATTTTGAAAATAATCCACAGATATATATTAAATTACCAATATCAATATAATATATATAAATTGTTTTTAATTCTTCTCATAAATAAAGACTTTAGATAATAATTTGTTTGTATAATAATGATTCTTGGTGTTGTTGTCTTAGGTGGAAAGGTTATAGGAAAACATGATATGTTTAATTCTGCAAAAACCAATGGAATTGAAATTAGAGATGTTTATAGATTCATAATATATATTATACTACTAATTATTAGCCACCTTATGACTTAAATATTATCATCGGGGTTATGAATGTTAGCATGGAAAATAAAATTCAATGTGGAATGATTTCTTTCTTAGAAGAACACAATTTGTTTCTTAATTTTACATTATATTCCATACAATTCATTCTTATGTAGATTATTTAGGAGATTCTAGCATAAAGAATATTCTTTTCAAGTACTAATGATAGCATGAATTTATAATAATTATACATCATTGATAAAATATAAAACTCTACTATCATCCTCAAAATAGTTTGAGCAGGACATGATTTATTTTTCGTTTAGATATATGGAATTAATTTGCATTGAATCATTCACACTAATAAAACAATTCTGAAAATTTTGGATAGATTAATGATTATTAATTATTATTTAATTATTTTATTTTCTTATGTAAAAATAATAATATAATTTAACATATAATCATGTTTCACAATCAGAATCAGAAGTAAATGTGTGGTATTATTTTACCTCATATTTATCCCTAAAGAACGTATTTTATTTTTTATTTTATTTTTCATAGTTAGAATAAAAACATAATAAAATACTAGAATATTTATTCATACTCTATGTATCATTCTGGGATTTATTCTAATTCACTCATAATCACCCATTATCTACAGTTTATTTTATATATTTTTCAAATTTTTACTTTAATTCATATATGGTAAATCATGTTTGATATGCCCCTAACATTTATTATTTTTAATATGTGATTTCATTCAGTACATGAATAATTTTAATATATTCATTAAATTAAATTATTATAAACATTATTTTATTTATATAACCTTTTCATATTCTCCCAGAACAATGAATCACCTATATTAAATTTGAACATCTATTATCATTAAATGTATATAATTCTCAATTAATATAGTATTACATTTTAAAATATAAATTAAAGAGATTTATTTTCATCATTGATCATTTTTTATACTAATCCTTTTATTATATCCAGAACTCATAAATTTGGATGGTAAAAATATTAAAAATATAGAATAATTTTTAATAAGTGAGGATTTATGAATAAAAATATAGATTCCAATCTACATAGTATGAAAAATTTTAGTAAAATTATTTTCATAATCTATTTTAGGAATTGGGGTTCTGAGATTAGTTACTCCATTAACAAAGACTTTTATTCTTTGAGTAATCTATTTAGTGGTTTACCATCATATATTTAAAATTTTAAAACTCTGAATTTATACAATTATAACTAAATTCATGGAAATTATAAATTATTCAAATGTAAAAATTATTTTGTTACAAATTTCATAACAAGATACACATTGAGAATCACCGTTAACCTAAGATAGAGAAACTACACAAATAAAATCATTTATATATATCATGTATTGTGATTATATTAACTTTTTTAATTAACATCACATTTTTTATTCATACATTGGTATTTTATTCATCTTCCACACAATCAAATAAACTTTGAATCCATGTTTTTTCAAACATATATCAATTTTAGCTTTCCAAGATCTATTATTTTCTCCATTGAAATATAGATCTTTGATAATTGACGTATCTTATTTAAGTTCATGTATCGATAATGTTATTCAACTAGATCATGAAATCAAGATTGTTATTGATACAATATATTCTCATTAGAACACCCCTTTCATAATAATTTCTGATCTTTAGTAATGACACTAACCCATGAGGGGTGAATACTTTCCATTTAAGAAAAAATAATTATTTTAAATCCTGATCACTTGAGCTTGGAAGTGATACTGTTATCCATTTTTTATATAGGGAATGTAGTGAAAAATAAAAAAAGAGCATATGTAGAATATTTATATAATTTTGAGGAAAAGTGATACACTATTCATATACACCAACAATATCTTTATGAGAAATTTATTTTTAGAAGTTTATTATCATCCAAGTGATATTGAATGTTGGGTGGAGCCAAAAACAACTTGTTAGAAATGAAAATAGAGTTTTATATATAAAAATATTAGTATTCCTTGAAACACACAATACTCAAGTACTTAGATAAAAAATAATAGATCTTTGTTTTTAGGATTTAAAATTTAATGTATTTATATATATATATGATTCAAATAAATAATTAATAGACATTCAATAAAAATGATTAATATCTCCAAAGAACAATCCTCATAATGAATACTATAATATGATGTATAATTTCATTAAATAATGAAAGAAAAGATAAAAATATATTATACGTATTAGAAGGATAAATAATATACAGTATAATTATCACACATGTTTCTATATTTCAATCCTAATATTATAGATAAACAATATGAGAGAAATCAATGATAAGAATTAGTTTTTGTACAACAAGTGATAATGTCATCTTTAATAAAAATATATAGCCTATTTTATCTAAAATGGATTCATATTTATGATGAGTATTATAAGATGATTATTTTAAAAATTATCAACACCCCTCTAGATAAGAAATTTTTAGAATTAAATATGTTACCGTATTTAATTATTGATAAATAATATCAGAAAAGTACACAAATTATATAGTGGATTATAAATTCATTTTTCATTATAAATTTTAATATAATCTATTTGTATAAAAACATAACATCCGTTATAAAACAAAATTCAACAATCCAATGAAAATGATTTATCCGAAATGGATTTTGAATCAATTTAACAAATGAATTATACCTGTGAAATAATTGAGTATATCTAAAAAATAAAGAAAAACTCATATACAACTGGTTCAATGTGGTGTTTCTCCATTTTTGGATTACTATAAAATTATGTATGGAAGAAAATGGTAGATAATAAATAATGATCTATAAAACCTATAGTATGATAGTATTGTGATAATTTTTGATGTTAGGTATAGACAAAATATGAGGAACTCGTATATGAGTTTCCAGGTTAATTTTTTTGTTCTCAATCATAATGTTATTTTCAAACATTATTTCCAAAACATAGAGATGATTATCAATTTTATGATACAGAATCACTCAAAATCATAGTGTTGGATACCTATTGTACGTTTTAACATTAAATTATAAACATAAAATCCTGACCTCTTAAAAAAATTTAATAATTTTCAAAAAAAATCATAAATGTAATTATAAATACAAAATTAAAATAATATATATTGATAGAAAATTGAAAAAAGATTCAATTAAATGATAAACTAAAATCCACTCATGGTAACTTTATTATTAAAATAATAAAGGTATTTTTGAGTATCAAAATTAATAAAAAAGTGATCGATCAAAATCATTATGCCCCATAATCTGTAAAAATATATTATTCATTATTAGATAATAATTATAAATAATTGAAAAATAAATGAATATATCTCAACACAAAGAATATAAATATAATACTATTTATAAATTGATTAAGGGAAATATTTTGATAAAAATGGATGTCTATGTCTAATAAATATTTTATATATTAAAAAATATTAATAATGTTGAACATGTATATATATATATATATTTCTGTTTAAAAAATAATTTAATTAACTCTATCAGTTTTGAAAAAAAAAAATTTTGCTGATTAATTATGACATTAATAAAGATTATTTACTTATACCTTATAAATGATCATTTTGTGTGCACATTGTATTCATTATTATAGCTATTTAATCATATAATATATAAATATTTTCTCATAAATTATATAGAATGTTTAATATTCTCATCACCAAAATAAATATTTTCCCTTCAAAAAAATGATCCATCGATCATTATATAAGACAATAACATATAAAATTTATTTTTCAACTGTTTTAAAGATAATTGATTCCTTCTTGTATATTTTTTTCTTCAAATCAACATGAAATATTCTATAATAGTCATGTTTCATCACATTTTTTCTATCAAGACATTCATAATCAGTATTGAAATTTTAGAATAATCGATAGCTAATATATCCTAAAAACATAGTGATATGATGTTAATAGATAATTTAAATTTAAAACATTACCACTTTAACCACATTTTAAACTTTAAAATGTTATTGATGTTGATAAATCAGTGTTTAAATTCTAGGAAAAACATCATACACATATATTTTTATATCATTCATTTGTTGCATTTCAATTGTTCTTGGACATACTAACTTCAACCAAGTAATATTTTATTATATATATGATTGAATATCAAAAATATTTTTTAGAATGGGTAAATGGGCCTAAATCATTTAATCTCATAGAGTTATCTTGAACATTATGTAAAAAATTCATTTATATTCACCATCTCCCATTATATATGGAGATATAGGGAGATCATCACGCTCTAATTTACGTAAATAATATATAAAATAACCAATAACCCCTTCTAAAATTTATTTTGGAATAATATATCTTCCTCATCAATGTAGATCATAACATATCCCTTTATAAATATTAAATAAATTTCAATTAGATATAAAAACTATAAATTAAAAATAATACATATTCTTATCCTATTCCAAAAATTATTAATTTAATTAACCATTATATTATAAAATAATAGATAAATATACACCTCTATTTTAAAATGGATGTGTATAACATCATTATATAAAGCATATAAAAAATCTGTATAAATAAGTATGCTGAAATTTGTATTGAAAAGGTAATTAAATTTGGAAATATTTTTTTAATTGTTATAAAAAATATTCATTGTAATGAATCCATAATAATCGATTACATTAGTTGATGATATCCATTATAATTTATAAATGATAACATTATATAATTCAATAACCCAAATTTTTTCACATTTGATGAAAAACCTATTGGTACATCAATACTAGTCACATATTGAAAACAAATTATCTTAACATTTACATCAAAAATTATGAAATGATAGAGGGAAATATTTATAGTTACCATTCATTGTGGGAGATAACTCAAAACATATCCTGATAAATATTAAATTAAATCTATAATTTAATTCCTAATATTGATTTGATATTATATTTAACAATTTTCTGATTAGACTATAGGATATGTTTTTTAGACAAGAAAAAATTGTAATGTTATGTTTCACCTCCATATATATCCAATTAAATAGCGCAAATATAGTAGATCATTTTGTTTATGAATTTTTTGTTACCAAAATATCATTTTGTATAATATATAATATGGATGTATTTCTCCTTTCCATGATATTCTTCATCTGAAAATGGTTCTTTGAGATGGATGATCCATTTTAAGAAATCTTTAATAACACATATACACTGTTTTTTTCATCAACTAGGAACATTTAAAAGATTTATATCCTTTAACATTGTTTCCAGATATTTATCCATAGGAAGAGAATTTTTTTCTAGCAAACCATATCATTGAATCAAATTAAAGGATTAATCTAGTACATTTTAAATGTTGTAAAACATATATCCCAATGAAATTTTAAATCATAAAAAATGGTGAAAAATAAATATCAATATCATATATAAAATATTTTATTCTATAAATAATTAATATATTAGTTAATTATTTCCCCTTTATACATATCTATGTGGATAATTTAGAAAAAAAACATAACATGACCTAAATTATAAAAGCTTCTTTATTTTTTTCTATGTATTCTTCTATATTTTGATATTCCTATTGAAATATTTAAAATATCAATTCAAATATCACACAAATTATGGTGAAATATTTTCCACTGTTATCAATAAACAGGGTAAAATATGTTTCCATTAGAGATATCCTCATATTTCATTCATATTATCATCTCTATATCATTTTAAATTTTAGAGACACACATCAATTGACATGTTATTGGAAGACAAAAAAAATATAGTCGGTGGTTTGGTTCCTGTTATTCATAATGAATAATGGTCAGATTTTTCATCTATTTTATCATGTGGAAGTTTATTTAAGATGTGATTAAAGAATTCGTATTCTTTTATATACCAAACATAGTCTATGTTCATGGAATGTATAATGTTTTACCCTAATCCCATTGGATATTGTATTGTTTTACATCATAATTATAATCTAGAAGATTTTTTCCTTATATAATTATCAATTTCAAAATTTCAATCAATCTTGTTAAACTTCTATAAAACAACCATATCTTATCTTCTTGTTAAATAATATCATCAATTTGGATGACACTAAATTTTTTTGCATCATATGTATAGTGGATTTTTAGTATCTTGATAACATCATTGAATAGATTATTATTTTTTGTATGATTTCAAAACCAAATTCATCAATTAATTCATTAATATAATATTCTACCTCTTTTTGAACATATTATTATCCCTTAGATCTATAATTCTATGATATTTCCCATTATAAGATTTCAAATCAGTAATTATGAAAAAAAATTGAATATAATATTCAATATTGTTTTTTAGTAACCAAATATACTCATTTTCAAACAAATTATGCATGCACATTAAACAACTTCTTCATTTTGTTTTTGTTTTTTAGAAACTTTTAAAATAATTCATCTATTTGTTATATTCTACCCTAGTTCGTTGTGAAAATTTCCATTTGTGATCAATTTATTACATAAATTAATATATTATATATTAGTAAATAAATAAATATAAACATTTAAAAATTCTAATAATATAGAATGATTATCAACATCAAACCATATTAATATACAAACATTCAAACAACATGTGATCAACTAATCAAAAATGGCCTCAATTTATCCATGAAAACATGTGAATAATAAATCAATCAATTTATCATAACCTACACACACATTATACTAAAAATAAATTTTGGATATGTTTTATGAATATAAAAAATTAAAAAAAATCAATCCATATACATCGTCGTCAAAGATACAAGCCAACAAATAAGCTCCAATGTGTCCTCTCACACATTATCTAGTCGTTTTGTATATTCATTTAAAAATTTAATATAATGTAATCATATATATTTTCATGTAAACTGAGGTCTATTAATTTAATTTATTCAATTAATTAATTATCATATCATGTTATGTGTTTTATTTGAATTCCCTGAATTATTTAAATCTCAAGATTAATATCTCAAATGTGGCATGATCATATTTCACATTATAACAATAAATGTAGAAAATACAGGGGTATGAACTCAATACAAATAACCTAACAAAGATCTAACTTTTAACCTAAATAATCCCATAATCTATTTTGAGATGTCTATTTTTATTAACCCCCATCAATCACCAATAGATTGTACTCATTCCAAAACCATCCATTAAATAAATATTTTCTAATTTGAAATATATTAAGACATTATAAGAAACCTGAAAACTAAATGATAAATAAACACTTTTCCAAAGTCATATTATATATCACCACTTATTCCAAATCATGATCGAATCCCCAAATATGGTCTATAAAAATATTCCAATGTAGTGCTGGAAAAACATCTATTATGTGTAAACTAAACTATCATCAATTTAAATAAATTTAAATGGAACCTTTATAAGAATCAAAGCAATTTTGATACCATTAAATATAATTTAATCCAATTTAATTTGAGTGATATATTGGAAAATAAATTTATTTTGTGAGTAAAATCCTCAAGTAAATTCCATGTTATGATGGAAAAATATTGAAAATTTAACAAAAAACTAATAAATGCATCATAATGTGGGAAAATTATATTGAAATTCAGATAAATATAACACATTAATCTTCATCAGATATCCATTAGTAGTTTCAAATAATATTTCCTATCATTCTATAGAAATTTGAATAATATTATATGGAATTTTCATTTGACTATGTCACCAATATCAGGCCAATAATACATGAATGAAAAAAATATTAAATGGATAAAGGGTTCTAGGATAATTTATATAAAATTGAATGATAAGGGATATTATTTGAAATTAGGATTCATTAATGTTGATTCAAACTTTAATCCACAACCTGAAGATTGAGAAAAATGCCATGAATGATGCAAATTTGGGCATTTATCCATGATTTTGCAACAAATTTTATATAGTTCTTCCATAGATCAAAGAGATATTATGGAGGATGTAAGAGGGAGGTTTAAAGATGAATTGACCTCATTTGTTGAATATAATAAAAAAAACCATAATGGAGGATCATTATTTAAAATTTGAAAATGACCCTCACTTAACCCCCAACATTCATACCTCAACAGGGTGTTCGTGGCCCACCAGTACGCTAGAAAACTCTCATTGTTTGGATGGTGGGACCTACTAGGCTGTAGTGGATATACACATTACATCATCCCAGTTGTGTATATTCACTATCTAGTCAGTGTAACCTATTAGTTATTAAGGACCTTGCATATAGTAATTTCTAGCCGAGGGGGTATATCGAATAATCAGAAGCATCTGTATTATTCATGATAAATATGTGTCTTATCTACTAAATTCAAGTGTTTTGAGTTAAACATAGTCCTCCTTTTCACTCAAAAAGTTTAACATTAAATTTTAATAATTTAAATCATATTTCATTTACACTCGACACTCCATATGGTCTATCTACCAGAAGAAAATTTTATGTTCCCATAATTTAAATATTATAAAAACACAATTTATTAATATATCCCAACCGTATAACTTTTTCTCCTCATGATGTTGTCATATAATGATAAAATTTCATATGATTTTACCCAATCTTTACATACAATGAATCTCTTATTTTATATTGTAAAAATCAAATCACCTCCATATGGACGTGAACAAACCTGATAAACTATCATGATACAACTATATGATTGAATCCAAAGACATGAGAAGCCGTACCAAAATCTCATTATTATCTGAAAGTGTGTCTATGATAATCACATGAATATAACCTGACACAGAGTTGGGTTATAAACCGATTCCTTCAAATTCATCAAGGTTATCCACACCATATGAATTATTATATAAACTAATAAACTGATATTAATACAATAATTTTTTAATTTTTTAATTCTATCATGTTATATCAAATTCATGACGTGTTTAAAAGAGTCAATTCCAACTACTCATTACTAGTTACAAGCCAAACTAAAATGTCTATACCAACCAAATGTTTTAGGATCATGATGACATTTGTAAAAGTTCTAATTTAATTTTAAACATCCCCAGTCATTATGATATGTGGACATTGATGTGGTTCCATCACAATACACAGATATTCATATGGGAACACCAATCGATATAGTTCCAACCAACTACTATCAATGGTCATTGGTCCAAGAAATCGATATTCCATGAAACAAAAATTTATCCTATGTCTAGAGCCAAAATATATCCTCCATATAAATCTATATATAAATCAATCATCCCATATTAATTGTCATAGCAGATTATCTCTATTACACCATGCATCAATCTCTCAAAGTCAATGTAACTATTCAATAAAAAATCCTATATAGTACGATCACCCTTTCAAAAAGGGAATAATTGAATATATTACTGATCGATTCTCCACCACAAATTGAGAATCATTATAGAAAAATTTTAGTGCATAAAATACTGTACAATGCCCCCATATTGTCAATTGATTAATGAAATGAGTAACCAAGATCATCCACTCATACCCAACAATCACGAAAAACATCAAGAGCTACACACATCGATATCTATCATTTTATAGTATACAATATTCAATGATCCATTATCAATATTCATTCCAATATCTAGTAGTCCCTTCTTAGGATATGAATTGAACCCCTGATAGGTCTTGACCCCTCAAGCAACTATCAACATCCAACCATATCATTCTATGAATTATAAAATATGGTAGACCACACAACAATACATTGATCCATTTTGGATTTTTTCTTCCAACATGAAGATATATGTTTTCATGGTATCCACTAGGTTTTCATGCATAGTAAGAATAACAAAATATTTGATGTATACAAATAGTATTGGAATCTTTGAATCAAAAATGATAGTGAACAATAGCCACAATCAGTTATGGGTTAGTAAATAATACCTTCATCATTTATATGGTCCACTCAAAAACCAAATTTTGTTTGATTCAAATGACTTTACTCAGAACAGCATGAATGATCTCTATTGTATTATGTTTTACAAAAAAAAGGAATTGTAAAAAAATTTGATTCTATGAATATAATTATTTACACATTAATTATAAACCCCCAATATAAATTCTGATGATTCATTAATTATAAACACCAAAATGATCCATCCCACCCAATCCTGAGCACTCTTAGTGTTCCACTTTTGATTAAATACACTCATTTCTGCTAAGATTAAATTACCAAAACCAGACATACATGTGTCATATCAAACCACTAATCATCCACACATTCTATAAACATTTTAGTTAAGTTCATGTATGATAATTTAATCATGTAGAAAACATTTCATTACATACTATTAAGTCAAGAAACAAGTGGTACTTCCATCGATGAGATAAGAATCCATGTTCTGTGAACCCAAAATTGTATAATGAGTAATTAAACTGATTGTGATATAGAATCCCAGGTCATACAAAAACTTTTTAGACCTACTATTAAGACTTCCTATGGTTTCTAAAAATTATAAGGACATTTTTTCAGTGAAATGTTTTTGTAATTAATTATCCATTTTATTCATTCATAAGGAGTAACCTCACTAGGGTTACCTTTAGGAAAAATAAGACAATGACACACTAGTTTCCATATTCACATCTCTTTTTCCATATGGTCTTACAAATAACCCTCGAAATGAACTCACAGGTTCATAAACCAAGTAACATCATCACAGAACAACACTATAGACACTCCCCCTATATTTTCTATATTATAATGACCATGTCAAGAGTTTATAGATTCATATTTTAGTTAGAAAAAAATTTATTGGGTTTATGATGTTTAGATCCATATAGGTTTCTATAGGTTCATTACATAACCATAGATGTGTAATGGATACTTGAACAAGGTTATATATATGGTAATTGATACCTAATAATGACATAAAAACATACCCCACATCATCAGTGCATTGAATGAACACATATTCATAGATTCCATCATCCCTATAATTATGATTGTTACTATTATAAACAATTTTCACCACCACATTGCCTCACATAACCTTCTATCATAAGTAGACACCCATAGAGATTGATCCCCATAATATTTCAACAATAACTCATTTTTTAATCATAAAAAAGTTGTTTATATTTAAGTAGTTGGATCCTCTATCATCGACATAATAATATATATATAGAATATATGTTTTAATAATCATAAATTCTAAAATTTATGTCTGTGAATTATATTACTAATTTGGACAAGAGTCTAATATATAAAAGAATAAGAAACCTTAAATATATGTCTATGAAATAGGAGAAAACATATGACCATAATAGAATAAAATAATAAAATCAATAACAAGACCACGTAAATTGTACACCCATAGAGATAATGATAATTTAACATTATATTGAGTTTCTCCAAATTATTCAATAGAATCCTATTTTTATTGATTAAAAAATTACAAAAAACAAAAATCATTACATATCTTTCATTGAAACCATTTTTAATGATTGTAACCAGAATCATCGAGTCTATGATAGAATTCCACATGAAAAAAATCAAACTTCTCTATATTACAAAGTATTTTGACTAGTTTCGAGTGTCTAAAGTAGATTCATGAGGATAATATACCATCTATATGACTATAAAAAATCATGTATGTAGTATATTTTTGAAATATACAATTGGGATGACTCAAGAAGGTAATAAAATAGTCTGATGATAACTAGATAGTATTTAACATTAATCATGAAAAGAAGATGTTGTTGTTAATGAGTTTACATAGGGTTTCATTTTTTTCATTAAAAATTATATACAAGATGTGAATTAGATCTGGCCTAATTGCTAATTTTTGGAAGGGGGAGTCATGTTTTTCATAATCAATTATATTTTGTTCACCATGATTGATTTTAATTTATACTACCAATGGGTACTACATTAAATACATGGTATAGACCAACTTTCCAATGTGAGGTGCTCAGTTGTGGATTCAAACCTAATAACACAAAGTAACTCACATAGGTTAAGTGGATGGGGTGATAGGATCATCACACCATAGAGGGGTACATTTTCCTACACTGGGACTATATTATATATTTAATATATGATCATAAATATCATTATAATCTTGATATAGACTTGTTTTCCCTAAAAAATTATCATAGGTTAATCACTTTTACATATGATGAGTAATAATTTATTGTGTCCCTCACTATATATGTTAGGTTATTCATCAATTTCCCTAATGTGATGATTCTTATATATTTAAGGTTGTATCAAATGAATCATCTGAATTTATTTCCATGGATGGAGGTAAATAATATTTCGAGGATGGCATGGATCCATTATGTGGCGTCCTATGAATCATATAAGAATGAAAGCCTATGTAGTTCATTAAACTCATGATGTTTATAATTACATGCATAGGAAATATATTAGGGCACATAGGTATAACCTATTTGTGAATTATAATCAGCTATATGTCCTAGGAATCATGGTTATTACTAAAATTAGTGATCCTATAGTTCATTCAAAGTTCTTGGACAAACCTGAAGGTGGATTCCTATATACCAATGTAGTTGGGTCATACAACTGATCAAGGATTAAAACATGTGATTTCAATTCCTTGTATAGAATCATGTTGCAAATGATATTCCATTGAAATTCCCTAATAACATGTGAGTGATGATCCGTTTCATAAAAAAAGGGATAGCATGTAATCATTTTCACATTATATATATGTGGGACTATTTTGTTGGGTAATCCCCTTGTATTCTTAATATAGAGCTAATGCATTAGGTAAGTGACTTCAATATCATAGTTATAGCACAAATAAGTCATTATTGTTTGGTTATCATCTCAATATACTAATAGATTAGGAAATATGATAATCCCATGGGAGGTATTGGGTATTGTTGGACAAAATGTTGGAGACAGGGGGTAACATACAGCAAGGTGGATTCCCACTTATGCTCGGTCCATAAGATGTTTTCTGATATATGTAGTTTATATCACAAATTTGAGTCATCATAGTTTAGTTCATCATAAAGTAAACACTGAGGTTTCCCTAATATGTGGGACACAAAATATTATGTCACTGATCAGGGATTAAACACTGAAATTTCCCTCTTATTTAAGAATATCATATTATTTCGCTGATTGTGGCTTACATACACATGTTTTTTTAATATTATGAGTATATCATAATATTTTTCAGATCGAGGATTACACACTAAGGCATCTATAATTTGTTGGAGATTTCATATTATGTTTCTGATCAGGTATTACATATTGAGGTTACCCTAATATGTGGCACATATCATATTACATCACTGATCGTGGCTTACAATCTATGGTTCCATGATATATGCGAAATATCATACGATGTAACTAATTAGAGAATTAGAACTATGACTTCCACAATTTTTGGTAAATATATTACTATTTAGTTAATTGCATTTTACACATTATATTTTCCTAAACCTTTGGGAAATATCATATTATGTTCTAGATTGAAGATCACAGACTACAGTTTCCATAATATGTTGGATAAATAATATTCATTAGTTTATTAGGTATTACATGTTGAGCTTTCCCTAAAATGTGGTACGATTCATTTTTTTCACTTATTATGGTAGGCAAACTATGGTTTCCCGAATATGGGAACAAGGGTAGTTTATCATGTCCTAGGACACCTACTCGACCTAACATGATTGTCTACCTCACCATATAGTTTTTATGAATTGTTAGAGGAAGTATGGACATGTAAGGATGTATTGTCGAAATTAATCTAGAAAATTGAATGATCTGGTTTACCTATCTGACAGAGGCCACAAAATCTATATTTCATGTTTTATGGCTATCACATGATCGAGACCGACTTTTCTGGAGCACATCACATGAGCATGATGAATTTTCCTTGTTTCATCGCATGATCTTGAATCATATGATTGGAGGGTATCACCAAATTCAGATAACATTTAACAAGGTCAGCAAATGATCTGGATAACCTATCTTTGTGTCATCAAGAATGATGGGAGACATGCAATGAGGGTGTTGCAATACCTGGATGAATTATCCTAGTTTCATCGCATGATTTGGGCGACAGCTAATAGTACATTTAAAGATAAGTATTGATATCTAATATGGTCTCATAAACAAATTTGGAACTCCTAAGGGGAACCATGTGACATGATCTCATATAACTAATGGATGTTTCATGATCCAAATAGTATGTAAAGGGATCATTCCATGATTCGACCAACATTTCCCTGTGCTGACACATTATCTGGATGATTCAGGTGATGCATATTAGGATCATTGTATGTGTTCTTCACATAAGTATAATATACATTAGTCTTTATTAAATTTTTTATTGTATATATTAAATTTTTTTTTGCAGTTAGCTTACTTAGTTTTCATTTGATTTTGTAGATACGTGGGACCACCTTCAAATAACTCAGCTAAGACCCAAGGGTTTATTCACGTGATCCTTAGTGATCAAACAAAGATTATTTGAATGCTTTATGATATATTAGATTTTTCCATAATTACACCTTTTAGGAAACATTTGATATTTCAATATTAGATGATTATAGATGTTTTCTCTAATTCTTGGTTGATTCTGTGTGTTGATCCAAAATGTAAATTTTTTTGTTCATCAGATGAGAGATTTATAGGCATCATAACACATGCTATATTCTTCCTTGTGTGAAAAAAATATCACCAAGTTGGGATGTATTAAATTGAGTTCTCTAGTTTCACACACATCACATTATCTATACATATGACTTTTTAGGGATGTCTCGTGATTTTATGTGACCATAACACCATCATATATGTCCCCATTTATTGTATTTTTCAAAATAAAAGGGATCTTGTCTTATTTTGTGGAAATTATTGTGTGATTTTACGTTGTCAAGCTATCATATCAATGGGCCTTTGAGATATCTGCATTCCTGATAAAAGTATTTTCAATTATATGAGATGGTTTATCTATGAACATCGATTAGAATTATTTGTATTATGAGGCGGCCTTGATGAGATCATGATGAATTGTCACGAGACCTCCACAATATCATTTTGTCTTGTTTAGAGTATATTGTTCCTTATAAATAGTGATGTCTTGGGGTGAGTAAATATATTCTCATAAAATCTACATATATACTTATTCAAAAATATCTCATATCATTCCCCTTTTTATTTCTCTCTTTATTTTGCAATGTTTAGGGATCTCAAGAGTTTCTACAAGTTTTTCTAAAGAGAGTCACTCTCCCATCTGTGATGTGTCATATGATAAAAAATTGTCCTATTGTAATTCACAATAATTTAATATGGAAAACCCATTGATTTATCATTGGATCATGAGGGGGAGTGAAAGACAAACTCGATATCTAAAAATCCTATCACATGATGAGGGTGACATACCATTGGGGTATTGTAAGACATTGTGGGCAAGTCACCATGGATTTTGCTGTGTTTTATGAACTGAAATGGCCCATCACATGAATATTTACGACTATAATTTTTTTCTCCTTTTCATATTCTTCTCTTCATTTTAAATTATTTTTGGATGTTTTTTAAGAGTCGATCGACTGATATATAATGTGATCCATAGGAACTAGTCTAGATGCATCCACATGATCAGTGAAAGGCTCAGATACCTTTGTGAGAGAAGGATGGCTCGTCAATGAGATTTCATGAGATTAGAATATTGTCATTCACTACATATGGATCATTCCTATGACATTATAATTTTGGTTGATAACATGTTCTTTGGTAGTTCACAAGATCAATGAATTCGGACCACTTTCTTTTATTCTTTCATTTTGGATAAAATAATACCCACATATCTAGAATTTTTAACATTGTATGTTTTCTGATGCTCATTTGGAAAGTGTAAAAAATGTCACTCATATTAGAGATGTGTGTGGGGATAATGGCTCGGTTATAAAGAATGTAAATTCCATGTTGATTATTTTCAGGTGTCACCAATTGCTATCTTGGGTGACACATATCCTTCCTAGTGGAATTTGGTATTCCAAGGAACACTCAATAAATAGGGGACAGAGGGAGACTAATTCCCTATCCACTAACTGATCATATCTCTTTCAATATGCCTTCTTCTAAACACACCATCACAACACCTTTGATAGTTTGGTTAACATTATCCACATGGATCCCTAGTTTTAATTAAAGGTTTCCCAATATCATATTGATTGATATAATGCACACTTTCCTATTATTAGAATCATGTGACCATGTCTAGGTGACGTGACCACAAGACTAGGTTGAGTGTTTATGAGATCTCTTGAGAGGTTATACAGTTTTTGGTATCTTTATAAGATAATAAATTTGACATCCCTTTGTTCTCTCATAAATTCCAATGTCGGTAATGTGATTCACATGAAGATACCTTAGTTCTTCATTTCTTGTGAAATGACTTTCACTATTTCAATATATGTTTCTTGATTTTGTGCAGATGGGTTCTGGATCTTGTCATAGTTTCTTCACTACAGATATTGATATGGAAATGATTAATAGAAAACATATTGGTGACCATCAGTATAATGTTCACTCTTAGAATGAATCCCTAAAAATTCTTCTCCATTAAACTCTCTAGAATTATGGTCTATGTCATTGTCTTCTTGGGTATTGGTATGGACCAATGGATGTAATCACTATTACATATCCTAATTTCATCCTTCCACCCATCTTGCTGTCAAAATCCATAGATAACATTTAGATTACAGTATCTATGGACATCCAACTAGTTGTAAAATAGTCTGAAGGACTATTCAATAGGTTTTGAACTCCCATATGGGTCTGTACTATTGTGACATCAACCATCATCCCATTACTCAATGTTAATCAAGCATATTTTTTATTTTATTGTAAAATCATAGTGGTGGTGGAGCCCAAAATGGGATATACGACCAAATGGATACAATTATTGTGAATATCCATAGCCAATTTGGGTTATTGAAAGATTCTTAGAGTAGTTTTACTAGTTTCACGATATCCATATTTATGAATTAGCATGGTTTTTCCAATTAATCATTTATCATTACATTGGTATTCTCAAATAATTGGTTAGTCATTGGTTACTTTGAACCAATTGTTTTCATTTTTCCCATTGTGATGTAGGATTCATCCTATAGATTATCTATCTACTAAGTGGTAAATCCACTATTTTTTTGAAATTTATGATGAATTCCTTATCATCGAGGATGTTTTGGTTGAACCACTAAAAACCTAGTTTTTATTAGGGAAATGCTCAAAATTATGGAGAAATGTTAAGAATGGAGTTGACTATATTCACTCTCATCTGTTCTTATTATTAGATCAATGTTTTTCAAAACTGTTGTAGGACTCATTTTAGTGCTATATTCCCCCACTGGTTCCCTTATCAGGATGATCGTAATAGCACCAATTCATACTAGTCCACCTAGGAAACCATAGATCGCACCACATATGGATAAAACGTGAGGAGGTATATAAATCTGATTGTTAGGCTATCATGTTTGATGGACATCTTCTAGAACATGTTTCTATTCCCAAATATGAATACATGCTCTGGAATCTATGTCAGTATGCTTGTGATGGAAGAACATCTATCATATGGACAAACACTCAATATAAAGGTATTTACTATTGTTCATATTATTTATATCTATGGCCATTTCTAGTAGGGAAACATCCCTTATGAGAATGGGTTTCACTTATAATTTTTATTTGGATAGATATGAGAGAATTTCAGCTACTATGGATACCAAAACAGCACAACATTCTTTGGTGCCTTATTTCAGCATAGTTTTCTATACATTTCAGGCGTCTTGGCCATGCATTTAGTCTCTTTTTAGATTTTTGATATTTTAATCCAAAATGATCATATCAATTTCACCCCTATCCCACACAACTCAATCTAAATATGGGCAATGGTAGTGGTACTCATGGAAAAGTTTCATACAATAGTTACCATTAGGGTGGTTCTCTTCAGTACAGAATGGATTAATTGATCATATTTGAGCCACATAATCTATACCACTTCACATTAATGTTTCCCTACATCTAAATGGTTTCCTTTCATCAAATTTATAGCGTATGAAGAGAAAAATATCCTAGAATTACCTACCAATTTTTTTAAAATATTATTGAGTGAAGACATCAATGATCAAATCGTTCTCCCCCCTATATCCACCCAACACATTATATGACAAGATTATTCAATAGATTGAGAGGAGTCCAACCACTGTGGTTTTCTAAAAAGAATTTTCTATCTAGTAGAAAACCCATTTTCCTCACCAAACCTTATTTATAGGAATGATTTAGTCAACTCAAGACATTTAAATATCCTAGTGGATTAACTCTCATCCAAAATATGATCATCCTATTAGTTGTTGTTGAATCTAATAGGGAAGTAACTCCTTTTTCATAATTAGCAGATTCTGTTTCTGTAGAGGTAAGAATATACAGGGCTTCCTCTACTAATTATTCATCATCCCAGCAGGTTTTTCTGTGATTTTATATGCCCACTCAAGAAGCCAAAAGACTGAAACATGGAACATGCTAATATGGATGTAGATTCAAACCATGATTATTGTGATATTTATAAGAGCATTTCCTGACCAAGAGGAAGTGATTTTTCAGATATATCCTGATTTTTTAGAGGTATTATTTCACCATAAATAATTATATTAAATATTTTAATAAATCATATTGACTCAGAAAGAATTACATACAAGTGATAAGGACATGTGCAACCTTGATGATGTAACTACCTCCAAAAAATTGATTTTTGAATCATTAGAGCTATTGGAATAGAGAATTCAGTTTATATCTGAGTTTCACACCCGAATAGATGTCTTAATAACATAGATGTGTAAGAATGAGGTTATCATGGTTCACTCAATTTATGATATATCATAATCATCATCCTCACTACCAACCACTAGAAAAAGAGTTCATGATATTTCTATATTGATCGATACCATTCAATCTAGGTAGAAGAAAAAGAAGTGGGTGAGTGGAACAACAACTATCAATAAATACTTTTCTCTAGACTATTTTACACATGTATAGACCAACTGTCTGAATCATATTGTAGCATAATTATTGATATGTATTTCATTTTGATATATTCTTCAGTGCATCATCTAAAATGTTGTGATCCCTCCTTCAGTATGATGTCAATGAACAAATCTCATTAATGATATATATTGTTGTCCATTTTTATTTTATTCATGGTGTTTGATAAATTCCATTGAATTAAGATTGCATGAATAAACAGTAATTCCACTCGATATAATAATATCATGTAAACCTGAATTTTATTATTTAAAAATTATAATAGATTATTCTCAAAAAATTCTCATGAATAACCAATAAAATAAGATTATGTAGTATTTTTTGATCTAGTTATATTGAGATTACCTGACTTAAAAAATGATAAACTTTGTATAATATATTTTCTTGAGGTAGTGTCCTCTATCTTTTTCAAATATAAATATACATTGGGTGTATAGATTGAACTCTTCAGGGATAATATGATGGGATCCAATTGAATTATATCCCTTTCATTATATTCCACTGATTATTTTCTGATATTTGTAATAATAAAATATAGTTATATTGGTCTCATATTTTTATCATGAAACCATCTTATGGGTTTTTATCATGACATGTTTGATACAATTTTTAGTCATTCAAAATGAGTCACTACTATGTTATACCATAACATTATATAGGTAAAATATTTTGTAGTTTTAGATATGGGTCATTAATTTCAGACCTTATATCACTATATTTTATAAGCTTTTATCTAGTACATTCTATCACTTTTGTTTTATGTCTTTTGACCATTGAATGATATCATTGTTATTTAAGTTATTTTAGATTAGATATTGTAACACTGTTGTTTTTGGACATTTGAATCAAAAAATGATATTCAATGTAGTTTAGACTCTTGATTCCAATAATTTATCAATGATTATGGAATATAAGGTATAAAATCCAGTGATGACACAAAATATACTATGATAATGTGTTTTGTCTGGGTGTTGTCTAGGCTCCCCAATATTAGAGAATCATTCATGGAAGGAGGAGATGCATCTGGTTCATAATTCAAATTCATTATTCATCATTATCATTTCCATAAAGTTGTTTCATCACTCTTTTCAAAGGATGTGAATAATTTATGAATGTAATTTCGGTTAAGGGTTAAATAATAGGTAAACCAAATCAGCCTATAAAATTTGATTATGGGTAATTAAATTCCTAACATAAAAGTTTTAGTATCTATATATGGGATGGGGAAGTTAGAAATGGATTGAACTATAACAAATTGATGCGTTATATTCTACATGGTGTTGGTTTTCATCAAATATAGGTGTAGATGAAAATTATATAGAGAGAATGTTGAATCCAAAGAGGCATCCTAATGAAGAACCATCATGGAGCCCTACATCACCGCGGCCGGTGCCAAGCCCCACCCCCCTTTGCAGGCTCTACAATGCAAAGAGGCAGGAGGCTCTACCATTTGCTTCAAGTTTGTGAATATGTCGTGAAGAAAATAGGTGGGAGGCTCCAAAATCTACCGGAAATTTGGGAAGTCGCTGTGAAATAATGAGAAAGGAGGATATACTATCCTCATGATGTTAGAGAAGCCACCGTGAAGAAAACAGTTTGGAGGAATCGTGGTTACGTCAATGCGCCACATGAATCCGAGTCGAGTAATCCCAATTTCATGCCTCCTTTGGCCTATAAATACAAGTCTTCCCCCAATCCAAAATAATGGTTCCTCCAACAATTTACCTTCTCCACTCTCAAATCATCAATAAACTTCTGATCTACGAAAAATGAAATATTCAAGGTACTTGAACATCCCTATGTTCATTTCCTCAGGCTTAAAAACCACCCCTCTTATGGAAGGGATTCTCTTCGCAAAGCCCATAAACCTTCCCAAAAGAAGAAGATCCCTAAGAGGACTCGAGTCAGCTCAATGCACCCAAGATTTGAAAAGTACCATCCATACTCATGTAAAAAACATGTTAAGGAAGGGTCACTATTCTACATGAAGTATACTACTTCGTAGTTCTATGATTCACAAGAAACCCTTGTTCATGAGGCCTAAATCTGCGAGAGACTTTATGCATCGTGAACCACCTTCCATGTGAACCTATGATTAATGCCTAGGCTAGGTCCCTCCAGTTTGGGAAGAATACCCCTTCACGAAGAACCTCCCCAATATTTAGAACCAGTTCTTCATGAGGTCTCTTCATGTGGACCCCATTACTCTGCAAACTGTTTTCCCATATGACCCTCCAGGTCTATACGAAGTGATTTCAATGTCCCTTGGTTAGAGAATTATGTTGTGTTGCTTGGCCTTATACTTCATAACATTTTCATGATAACCACTACATCTTATTCATAGAGACACGCTAAAGTGGGCCCCTTAGTGGATCACTCCATGACAACCCATCAACACGACATTATTAATGCCTTCTGTTCTAGAAGGGCTGGTGGATATTAGTAATATAAGTCCTATGGGTGGGGAGTGAAACCTCCTCATCTGAGAGGGAGTACATTTAACCATCAAGAACCATCTTCCTCCACACATGATGATAAAATTTTACAATACCCAATGCATTCTATGCGGGGATCCCCATCTCAGACATTCCTTATGCTTTCTCATCACCATGAATGTGAGATCTTCCTCCCATGGAATGAGATCATATTTGTTGGAGCATAATCGGTCTAAAGGGAAGGGAAAACACATTGGTATAATCCCACATCATTTTATCTAGGAAGAATCACCCCTTATCTTCATCTCTTCCTCTTTTCCATAGAATAAGAGGTGATATGGGCACATGGATCCTCAAAACCCCTACCATCTCACACTTGAATTTGTCACCACCAGTCCTCCATCATAGAGTAAGTCCCAATATAAATCTCCTAGGGCTTCAAACCACACATATGCCCCTGATTCCTTTTTTGGGTCACTAACTACGTGTCAGCCACACTTCACTTCCCACAAAAGAACCTTTCACAACATGATCACCAGGTCTTTGAGGCCTCTAGTTTCTCACACCAAGCATTACTAATGTGGGATTAGAATAAGAATTGACCATTGCATCCTTCCATGCAATACATATAGTGCAAACCGAAAATCATCCCAAACTATGTGTACATTGATCATTTCCATGGGAAGGTACTTAGAAGCCCCCATGAGGTTCCATCCAAACACCAATTGGTCCCAACCCCCTTCACGTCTATTGACTATCAATTCCAAACTACGTGAACATTTATCCTAGACAAAGGAAAGGTTCATAGGATGCCTCTATAAGGTTGAATCCCAACACCTATTTGTCCCTACCCTCTCCATATTGGTTCACCATTTATTCTGAACTACATGGAATCTGATCCTTTCCATGGTAATTTATGTAGGATGCCTCCTTGAGGTTCAAGCCCATCACCTCTTTGTCCCATCCCAATTTAAGTTGGTTTTCCAACGATCCAAAACTATGTGGACATTGATCCGTTATAAGGAATGGTACATAGTAAGCCTCACTGAGGTTTAACCACAACATCTATTTTCCATGACCTACTTTATGTCGGTTCACAATCCATTCTGATCTACACTGAAATTGATCCTTTCATCTTATAAAAGGTACATAGGAAGCCTCCCTGAGGTCCAACCCCGACCAGCGGTAAGTAGTTGGAACACCAACCAGTAGTAATCCATTGTGATACCCCAACCAACGGTATGTCGTTGAATTACAAAATCAATGGTAGGTCGTTTACTTCTCCATTCAGCGGTAATATATTTTCATTCCATTCATCGCGACTTGAATCTCTGGTTTTTCATAGTGGGGTCATACAAACCTCGGGCAACTAACAACGTGTAATCCCCAAGCATCTCATCGGGTTGTTTTCCTCTACGTACAAACTAATTCTATTCCCCCATTCTGAATTATGTGGTCATTGATTCCATACCTCTATGATACATTATAAGCCTCTCTGAGGTTAAATCCAGTCACTTATACCTTATCCTTGTCATTCCCTCAAGCCTATGCGTTTCAGGAAGGTCATTCCCCAACATGGAGTTTCTATTTCCTCAAGGTCCAATTTATATGGACTTCCTCCTCAGTTGTCTCATCGCCCCAAGAAATACACAGACATTGATTCCATGCCACAAGGATAAATATGAATTCTCTTAGAGGATCAATCCTGACACTACCATCACCTTTGCAACAATTCCATCTCATTATCCCACCAAATCATTCAACTTTCTATCATCTATCCTGGTTCTTACCCAGGATGCCACATCACGATGAAATCATATCACTCGCTTACTCATTGATCCTATAAACATTAAGGTAACTAACAACGCGTTAGTCCTAGAATCAGTGTTACCTCCCATGGTTGCACCCACCTGAACCACTCTCTTTATTTTTATGATCATCCCGATCCTTCTCCACTAGACGTTAAACATGCATCATACCATTTGTTAAACACTGGAAGAAGAGGAAAACCTCATAGAAATGCTTGTGTAATTAATTACATGAATTCAATGTGTGTTTCCTTGGGCTTCCACTCACTCGAGAAGCCCTACTATAATGGGAAGAAACCCAGGCATGTTAGTGTTCCAGTGTCTAGATATTCTAGTGATGTCTAATATGACTACTTCCCCAACTAAAGATTTTAGCCCCGATTGGACCCCTGGGAATGTCCTGAGAGGCGAATTGTAATTAAACATCATCTATGAAGACATGGCACTAGGAAGAGATTCATGAACAAATTTTCAAGTCTATGTGCGAGTCCCATACAAGGTAATGAATTCTATGGGGGAATCGATGAAAAGTTTGACTTACATACCGTCTTCCTATTTCGATCATGTAGAAAACATCATCTAATAAGAGATGGTTTTCACCCCCCTCTTGGAAAGTGGGAATGTAGGGAAAAAATCAACGCATCCTCCCACCGATGGATGCATGCCCTGGTGAAAGAATCCGAAAAAGAAACAAGGAACCCTATGTGAGTTATTCTCCTTAATGTGAAGATTTATAGGGTTTAATACATTAGTGGACTAGTGTGTCACCAGATCCAGTTATCCGGTGCTAGGTATCTATAAGAAAATAGTGGGCCTGGTGTGATGCTTACCAAATGATGGAATAGTTGAACGTTGGACATCCCGGTCTGCGACGTCGTCAGCATGGATCATTCTTACAATCCATAGAATATTGAATAGTGAGAGGTAACTGGACGTTGATATCCCTCATGCAGTAGTAAGGTTTAATCTCCCTACTTTCTAGGATATAAGTTGTCGCATCCTGAAACTAATCACTGTATTCCTAACAATGCAGGGGTGGGGGTAACATCATTGCGGTGATCCTGAGGAGCCTCATTTCTCCTAGGGCAGCCTCCATGTCCATAGTAGTTGGGCACTCATGCCCCATCCCCCATCTGAGTTCTTTCATCGAAGGGTGATAAACATCCTTGCCTAATTATACAATGAGGATGGGATCATACCTACCTGGGACATGGCCCGATATGACTTAGAGGCATCTACATATCATCGTTTCCACCAACCCAAAGGGATTCACATGGAGCCATAGCTACCAACTCCGATGCCCATCCATTTTGGTAGCCTCTCCAAAAAACTCTTCGATGACTCCCACCCATACGCCAATGAAGTGAGGGATGTATGGCCCAGTCCATCCGGGATCCCATTCCAGGGCCTCCCAAGGAGGCCCACAACCATGCTACCAGCCTACACCCCATGCTATGGAATATGTAATTTATGAACCATCACCGCCATCCCATGTCTGGTTGACTCTACACAAGTGTCAGACACTATTTGAGGAGGATGCTCGACGAGGGGCTTCAACGTCGACGACTATTGTGGCTCATGACACCACTACCGTATACCATCAGTCCCCTATTTACGTTGAGTTAGGGAAATTATACACCCATCCCAGATTGAGGTCTCAACCACCACATGAGCAGGCTGCGTTGACTCTCATGGTTACTGGTGCAGGTAGTGCCCGCTGTGGGCAGACCTGTGACAATGACACCCTGTACACAGGTCCTCCCAGTACCACTACCATTAAGAGCATTGTTCCTCTCCACTTCCATGATCGACGTAGAGGTATGCCCCATGCCACCATCAATCTGGGTGATGGTCCCCCCCCCCCCCCACTGTAGCGACACTCAGTACATAAGTCTCTTCCTCCCTCAAGACATTGGGTACGAAGTTATTGATCCATCCAAAGGCCACCAGCATGGAGATGTTACACATCCAGTCAATCTCAAATGTGGGGTCCTACCCCATGTTCTTACAGCATCGAGTGAAGTTCCCCCTCGCCCCAGCAATTAGAAAATTGAAATTCTACCTTTCTTCATTTGTGAAAAGCAATGATCTCCCATCAGTGTTTAGTGACACCAGTACATGGAGCCTCCTCACACTGACACTATGTAAAGAAATAAACATGGTTGCCCTATCTATGATACTACCAGCTCTAGTGGAGGCCCTACCTACTCCAGAACTACCCATAGAGATCCTTCTCACATGTTAGATAATTGAGATGATGGTACTCCCTATGATTCCTTTGACATCTGTCTAGATGCACTTCGAACCCTAGACAACAATGTTGGAGGTCCTCTCCTCCCTATAACTAGTTCGACTGAAGGAAATCCTTTTGAAAAATATATATTATATCCTGAAGATCCAACCTGGGGTAGGAGGGAGGATCATTGCCAACATAAAATGAATTATAGGAAGATTCAGACTAAGAGTAAACCTATATACTTTAGGATTTTAAGGTGCAATATGATTTGGAAATTGAACCCTAGCCTTGATCCTCTATGTCATGGTATGGGGAAGTGATGAGGTGAATTAGCCTCGTACTTCAAGAATAAGAGGTCCAAAAAATCTCTACCTACCTAAAAAAATACATTTAGGAGGATGAGGATTTGGTGTCTTCCCAATGTCTGGTCGTGCAATCGCTGCCATCATCGACAGAAGCACACTCTCCATGAAACCAATATCACGAAGAGTTGTTTTGTGGACTGATGGAGGATGAGAAATAGAATGGTCCACTACCAGAACCCATAGTCTATATGCCTGAAACTATGGTTTCCAACACATTTATTGGGATGTGGTGGCTATTTCACTGCACTCTTCATAGGGTATCCTGAGATGCAACGACTTGTCATCCTGCTCATCGTATTCTCTACCATCCATCCTAACATCTATGTGGTCAGCTTCGGTACCACTACGGGTTCCCCATACACCTCTAGTTGATGATCAGGGAACCTAGGGCCAGACCCTATGTTTGAACAGAGAATCTTGTGGGTCATTCTTGCGGTGGACCATTCCTAGGAGATGTTTTGGCTAGTTCCAACACCGAATTTCAGGGCACCGGAAGCACTCACCTAGGAGGATGATGAATGCTTTCACTAGAACCTATGGGTGACTCACTTCGATCTTCATCATCGATGAGTGGAATATCCCAAGAGTGTGGCACACTTCAAATATGTTGGTAAACAATGTTGTTTGATTGATATGGACACAGTCCTCTTGGCTCAGCATCTTGGGTTACAAGGACACCATAGTACCCTCCAGCAATAATGCATTCATAACTTTAATGTGATCCACAAGATTATCTATGTAGACTATCCCCACATGAAGATACATTGTTGGTGGAAGTACTCAATCCTCCATTTCAATTCTATTCGGTGCTAGCCTGACCTGCCAGGAAATGTCAAGGATAAGCCTCAATGTAGAGTAGTGGTTAACATGGACGACTAATTAAAGGAAGAGAGGAAGAAATAACTCCTTGGAGAAAATGTATCCCTGGGGGATTTCCAAAAATGTTTGGCCCATCGGGAAGGGTTAATCACTAGTAGAGAAATCTATTGGGTCTTCTCGTGCCCACTTAAGTATTGGTCCTCATCCAAAATCCCAATAATGGAACAAATCATCTCAGAGCTTTCAATCCCGCTGACCCATCTGGATCAATGAATAAGAGGGAGGATGATCTTGAGAAAGTTTTATTGCATCAACATTTTAAAAGAATAAGAATATGGTCAATAACTTCCATGCAGTGCATGCTGTGGAGCGACGGCCAGACTACGGTGATCATCGGCTAGGGCAGCAGTGGTCAGCACAACTTCCCTCCAACATATTTCTTCATGTTGACCCTAACCATATTTCACGTGGAGAAAGTGTTTAGGATGAAACTTATGGAAAGAGGGCATGATATTTGCCACCAAATCTACAAGAGTGGAGGGATAATCCCTAAGACCCAGCTCAGGTTCCCCCAGCTACTCTCCAGGTAGTCCCACCAGTCACACCACAACCCTCTTGGACTTCATATCACATGGAACAACCCACCAACGCACTGGTGGATAGGGAACCAAATCAAGATAGAAATCCTTGCATAGATAATCCCTTTACAGCACTTATTTCTTGCCATGAAGAATTGGAGACTCAACAGGTGGAAATCCCCCTAATGATATTCCATATCCTACATGGGTGGATGATATACCAGCATCCCCAGGTTTCAAAAATCCGACATTTTCCCCATTTAATGGGATGGGAAACCCACTGTAACAACTAGAAAACATCATCCCATGGTGTGGACCCTTGTTGGGAACTCAAGCACTGTAGGATGCTGAAAATATCTAATGCTTCGTACAAACATTGGAAGGATATATGTTTGTTTGGAACTACCAAGTACCCTTTAGGTCAGTAGCTGGCAGGGAATATCTTCGTAGGAAATTTTATACCAGTTCCATTCCACCACTCGGAAGATAAGTATCACAGAACTCTTTAAATTCACACAAAGGCATGATGATTGTGTCACTGACTTTTTCGCCCAATAGAAATGGATCATATACTCCCTTGAATTGTCACTGACTAAGGAGAAACTACTGATTATGTGTGTGGAGAAGGTAAATACCTAACTGGTCGCCTCTCTAGTCACCCAGAATTACCCCAGGGGAATCTAATACTTCTATGTTAATTACCAGTTCCTAGAAGAAGGATTGCTACAGGCCATACAGGCTCCCCTGTTGCCTCCTACAATTCTCACGAGAATGGCCGCCAAGGCCGAGCCTCCTATAGTGGCCAAATAGAGGCCCCGAACAACTAGAATTCATTCTAGTGGAATGTCCACTACAACCATGGAGAGGCCCTCCACCTTAGGAGAAACATTTTTCCCAACAGTGTCTACCTCGTAATCGGTAGGCGCCATTGCATAATGTGTTCTCTCCACCAAGGTGACATAAACAGGTCCCACATCCTCGATATACTCTAGTATCCCCCTGTCTGGGTTAGGCTCCCATAACCCCCTTCCATAACATAAGAAATTGTACCTACTCATTCAATGAGTCGTAGATACCAAGTTATTTCCTAAGAACCATGGAACATGGGATTGTTTGTTTTCCTGAATCCAGCAGTCCATAAGAGGTGGATATAACTGATCGCCCCAAATACTTCCCCAACCACTAGATCCTATGGCACACCCTTAAATAGTGCTATGTGTTTAGGTACTTCCTTCATGACCAGGTCAAAAACAATGTAGTCATGTTGGGACTAGATATGGCACACATAGCAAGTGCATTAATGATTCCTGATACCATAAGTGACAATGAAGGAGAGTGGCACCAGGTTTCCAACTGAGAGTCCAAGAATTATGATGACTGGATGGCATGTAAGGTGGTTACCCATTCCTATGGTATTATATATGCATGTTTTAATTTACCTGAGACTTCTGAAGATGTCATTTCAAATGCTGCTAGTACTTCTGGGTCAATGAATCAACCGTCTTCTTCCCAAAAGAGAAAGTAGGTGCGTCACAAGGGAAATAAAGACCTCTGCCAATGTTGTCATCATCCCATACTCTCAGAAACTTCATGCTTTCAAAGATGGAGATTCCCCCCAGAAACCCTCCAGTGTTGGATGATTTTTCAATTGATAGTCATGGGTATGGCTCAGAAAAAACCTTGAAGCTGGTAAACCCCTACATGATTCCCGATTTTGAGGAATGTCAGAATGATCAACCCGACATCCCTAGCCAATGAAAGTGTCGGATGAGCTATGGCTATATGTGTCGTTAGA
Organism: Viscum album; assembly: GCA_963277665.1. NCBI lineage: Eukaryota > Viridiplantae > Streptophyta > Magnoliopsida > Santalales > Viscaceae > Viscum > Viscum album. The sequence continues at coordinate 556,805,206 of OY728146.1, forward strand.
TTACCCTTTTCTGTACTTCCATCCAGGCTATGCATTCCACTGATACTAGATATCAGGCACTATGTAGATCTCAACATGTGATGCCTTCTCATATGATGTCATCAGGTCCACCTTCACTTCTGTTTGTGGTGCCTAATCAGGAAGAGCTGCCTCGACCAAGCCATGATCATCCATGCTCTATTACTAATCAGTCACAGACATATTTCCCTCATTTGGTATTCACTCCATAGGCTTCAAATACTAAGCAGTGGGAAATTCCACACACCAGTCAACCAATGATCCAAATAGTAGGGCCCTACATACCTCCCATCATAGAGCAACCTCTTATAAGTAGAATCTGACACATGGAAAAGAAATACTATGTCCTCGAGCATATATATATATATTTTAGTCAATCATCTTAAACCTCGATGCTCACATCCTATTAGTGGATATGTTTGAATCCCTTGATGAGGAATTAAGACGTCCCCTCTTGTATGAGATGGAGGTAGAAGCTGCAGAATCCTTCCATGTTGATGCAGTAAAATATTCTGAATTCCCAGCCATTATATAATTTTTTGAGAAGAAAAAGGATCTCCCATACAGGGGAAAATTTTCCCATTGTACATTACTAGCCAGGTTAATGGAATGGAGTTTTTTCATTGTCTTGTCGACACAGGCTCCGGGATCAACCTAATCCCAACTCAGACACTATGAAAACTGGGGTTGTCTAATGATGATCTGAGTCTCTCTGACCTAAAAATTCTAGGTTATGATAAGATAGAACATATATCACTTGGAAATATCCACCTGAATACCCATTTTAGTGGTCTAGTAGCCAGTATCGAATACATAGTTTTCTCTCAGGACACTGCATATAATGTGTTGATAGGAATTCTATCGCACCACCTTCATGTGATGATCCCATCATAATATTAGTAGTTCCATGTAATCCATTAATGGTTGAGTGGTCAAACATCAAGGTGGAACACCTCCCTTATCATCTTGTGAAGCCCGATACCTAGATTCCGACTATTACAAGAGCATGTAAAAGTAGTTTCAGGGTTACGAACTTGAAAATGTTATAGCTGTGACCGGTGTGTGTATAGATCTGAATGATGATAACATCTTCCCAATCCATTGATTGGAGGCTATGACCCTGGGTATAGGGAAATTCTTTTTTATTTCTAGAACTAGGGGGAATCACCTTCCCAATCCAATATGATGCTAGATTATCACCTCTTATTCCTACACGAATTAGGCACAGGTAATTCGAGAGTCCCCTACCCCCATAAGGTATAGATATGTCTGCCCTATGGAAACAACAATGCGCCACACATTTTGGTTTCCCCAGGATGTAATAAATTGGATCAAGCTGACACATCACAATTTCATTGATATCATCATGTGTGGAACCTTGGGCTGAAGACTACATGGGATCAGATTGATAATATTCTTCTATATGATTTTGGTAGCACTGGAGTCCCACGATGCTGTGAAAACTGCTGCTCTGGCTGGTGCCAGTCTACAATCGAGATCTATCACAAAAGGTAAGATCATCCCACTAAGGATCCATCACCTATAAGTGAAGAAGAGGATTTATATGATTCTCCTCCTTTAATCAAAGAGTATTTCTCCACCATGGTCGATGAATTGGTATGAGTGATCCTCGGTAGTGGGGAAAATCTGAAACCCACATTGATCAGTTCCACTATGCATCTCAAGGAGAAAAATTAGTACATGGACTTCTTAAAACAACATAATGACACATTTTCATAAAGATACAATGAGATGAGAGTGCTAGATCCCCAGGAAGCTTTCCACAACCTCGGTCTCCTAGAAAATCACCATGGGTTTATGAAGTCGCCCGGAAGGATGACCCATTCTCTTGATTCCATGGTCAAGGCTGAAGTTGATAACATCATCAAAGAAAATTTTATTAAGATAGTCCATCAACCCAAATGGCTAGCCAACATTCTACCAGTCAGGAAGAATAAAAGATAGAACAGAGTCTTCATCGACTTCAGTGATCTCAACCACTATTTTATGAAGGATTATTCTTCCCTTCCTATGACGGAATTGTTGATCGATGTTACAATTGGGTTTCAGACCCTCTCCTTCTTAGTTGGGTACTCTAAGAATAAATAGATCCCAAGGGATCCTAAGGATGAGGATTAAACAGCCTTAAGGAACCAAAATTAACATTCTATTACCAATAAATATCCCTTCAGATTAAAAAATTCAAGTTCCACCTAACTAAATGACATGAATCTCATATTTAAGATGATCCTTGGGAAATTGGTGGAATGCTACATGGATGATCTGATGGACAAATATCACTAGCTTCAAGACAATCTCAAATACCTTGAGAAAGTGTTAAGCTTCTTATGTTCTCACTACCTAATGATGATTCCATTGATGTTTTCCTTTGGGTCACCTCTGGAAAGTTTCATGACTTTGTTTTCATATATAGTTTCCCCAAAATAGCCCGAAGAAGATCAAGGCTATCATCCAGATGCCTCCCTAAGGAAACATCCATGAGCCTCAAGGCTTTCTTTTCCACATGGCCTATATACGCATATTTATCATGAATTTGGCCGATAAGTGTAATCCCTTTTCTCAGATCAAGAATAAAGGCACTTTATTTATAGTGCGATGAAGAAATCAAGATAACTTTCAAGGAAATAAAGAAATATCAGCACTATCCACCGTTCAGGATGATACCTATTTTAGGAAATCCTCTGGTCCATTATGTGATCATCATAGAATGATTCCTCAGTTCATTTCATGCCTAGATGAATAACGAGTGAATTGCTAACAGTCTCAACTATCTCACTTGCATGATCCTCGATACAGAGGTGAGATTCTCACATATTGAGAAAACGTTGTCTTGAATTTCAATTCATAGTATAGAAATTGTGACATTACTTGTAGCACCATGAGGTACAGTTGGTGTCCTGAGTAGATCTGCTGATTTATATCATGAACTGCCTGATGTTGACAAGCCGTCTAGTTTTTTGGGCAGTGATCCTCTAGCTGTTCGATATGAGGTTCTTCCCTTAAAATGATATTAAGGGGAAACCATTGGTATATTTCATTTCCACCCATCCAGCTCTCACTGACCAGTCAATGGACCTTGATTTTCCTGATGAGGCAACCCTCTTGGTTGACTAAGACATTCCATGTAGAAAAAATCACATTGATGGTGCTTCCATGTTCCCCACCAGCAAGAGGCTCAATGACCCCCGACTCAATAGGATAGGCCTAGGTATCGTCTTCATTAACCCATCACATGTTATTCTGTTGTATTATTTCATATAATTAGAAGGCTAAACCAATAAATAATTGGAGTACCAGGCTCTCATTAATGTTCTTGAGTTGGACCTTGAGATTGACATCCCCACATGCATGTGAAAGGTGACTCCAAACTATCCATGAAGAAAATCAACAGTGACTATGTCGTCCCAAAGACCGAACTCGTTCCACTATTGGAATGCACCCTATACATAATAGCCCAGTTCATATCTCAACTAGAAGATACTAATGCCCCTTGATCCTAGAATGATCAAGATGATGATTTGACTAGACTAGCTACATCACATGTAATGACTAAATAGGATGATTTGATTATCCACATGGCACACCGGAAGGTCATCACTCTTGTAACTTCAGATGACGATGACAGACCACAAGTAAGACACCTTACCATCGATGCCTGCATGTCAGAACCTTTAGGACCCCCAAATACAGTGGTTGAAATGACTCCGCATTGTAGAATGTCCTTAATCGAGTACCTTCAAAATGGTTATGTCCTAGAAGATCGAGCAATGTGTGAGTGAATCTGATGTCGTGTGCTACCGTTTAACCTACAGTGTTGTCCTGGTCTTTAGAAGATCCTCTACTAGGATGGGTTGATGGGGTTCTTCTCTATTACATTTAAGGAGTTGAGATTTCATAAATCATGAAGGAGGTTCATTCTGATTATTACGAGGTTCATCAGACTGAGCTGAACTGTCTTTCCAGATCTAGAGACTGGGGTTTTTTCCCTCTATTATCTGTGACTACATATAGTTTTCAAAGATCTTACATGCATTCCAAATTCATTCCAACATTGTGAATCAGAAACCGTAGCCTCTCCACAATACCAAGTACACTATGAAAATTTTGTTGTGGGGAGTCGATGTCATGGGACTCTATCTCCTGGGGACAACACACCAGTACAAGTTCATCCTGACTGCTATGTAATTCTTGTACAAATGGAATGATGATGTTCCACTAAAAGAGGTCAAATATCATTCTATTATTGACGTTTTGAGATCCAATATCATGTACTAGTTTAGAGTCTCGCACACCATTTTCACAAATAACAGATCCAACTTTCAAACAACTGAGTTAAATAAATTTTACTGAATTTACAATATTCTTTCTAATCATTCCTATCTCTATCATATTCAAAAAAAATCGATGATAATGAAGTAAAAAATATCCCTCTCTAACCTTATGCAGAAAATAGTTGGTTAGAATAGAAAGAGTTGGTTGGAAAAGCTCCACATCGCCCTCCTGGATTATCAAACGACAACTCATAATTCCACACAAGTAACCCAATAATCCCTGGTGTACATAAGTGTGGTCATATTGAATATCGATATTCAGTTTCATTCATTATGCACAATTATCTATTATCATCAAGAACCAAATAATGTAGATGAAATCCATCTAGATTAATTGGAAGCACTCAAAGAGAACTTGCTTTATTCCTTGCACAATCTGGAGAGATATCAGAACATGATAGCTATATCCTTCAACAAAAGAGTTCACCTCCACTCATTTATACAATAAAATATGTTGTTGGATCTAAGGATTCTAATGATACCTGGGTAGAAGCCACCAATATTGTAGCCTAAATGGGAAGGACCTTATATCATTCTCAAGTTTTTTCCCAATGTAGCATACTACCCGGTGACCATTGATGGGGAGTGTATAAATCCTCCCACCAATTACAATTTACTTATGAAATAATTTTCATGAGTACTACAATCTTATATTTCCATAAAATGTTATGTCTCACCTGACACTAAACATTATGTCATCTCATAGGATGTTAAATTGTTTTGGGTCCTGATCAACCTTAAAATGCATGACAATAAAATACATTATCATCCCACCTGATGATAAAATGTAAAACGGACCAATATCTTAGACCTTATACAAAGATCTCTCAACTGCTATCATCCCTCAAGACATTAAAATTCACCTCAAGAACTATGTATGGCTTGAATCCCATCCTCACTAGATATGTAGGAATTCTAGAATGCCTTGTCTTGTGTTCAACACCCAAAACTCTTCTCATTGACTACCCCTTGGGTGTAGTTATCATAGAGGTCCTCTTAATGTGTAATGCATTCTTCTTCTCCCCCATTCATGTCAGGATTATGATGATTGACCCAATTTCCCTTCCACATTATTCTATCATCCCACATCCTCATTGCATGATCCTAACCTACATAGTCCACATCAGAACAACATGTGTCTTGATCCCATCCTAATGGGATATGATAGAATGTCTCGAGATTTCGTCTGTAGGCCCATCCCTATATCAAAATCTCCCTTTTGTTCGAATCACATGGTATGGTGTTGGATTTTTCCCTCATTCACATCAAGTTCATCATGTGCGCACCATGTACTCCCCTCCTTGGAGATCTAATCCTCTTCGGTCATCCTCCATGACATTAAGCTACACATGTATATTCATGCTTCCTACATCCCATCATTTGGGTTTCTATCATCATTAGAACCAAAAGGACACCTAAAAGACATGGATTATAGGCACAAGGGATATCTTAGGTTTCTAGGCCAACATCCTCAAGGATTTAAAGAAACTAGTTCATATAAATACCGAAATGTGAATATAGTCAGTGGTCTACACACATTTTTTATTCTCATTTCAGGTCACACGATAAGGATGTTCTATTTTAAACATGGTCAAAGACCATCCTCCATCATTATTACTATCCCTATAATTCCTAAATGTAGGGTGCAGTGAATCATTTTTTCTTGTCACCCCTTCAAACATCCATCCACTTTGGGAGAGAGCATTGATCTTGTCAGGACAGAACCTGCCTAATTTTCATCCTGTACTACCATCCCCTCATGTGTTGGGGATAAATAGATCTTATTTCATGTTTCCCATACTATGAACAACTCTTATGTGATTAGGAACTTTGGTGAGGTAATACCCACATGAGGGGTCATGTTTATGTGGCTGGCTGGGACTCCCCATCATAGATCCCTTTTCCCTTTCTACCCCCTCGACCAGGTTGTCATTTAAGATTGTGCGGTATGGTATGAAAATATGTTTTCATAGGTCTAATTTTTCCATGCCACACTTATCCCCTTGAGACATCCCTCCTTCATCTATCGTCCTTTCCATAAGAATATGCCCTGCCTTAATGCACACATCCCATCATTTCATTTTCCATCATCATCCATATCAAAAAGTACCCTCTAACGACATGGATACATGGCCCAAGGGATCCACTACCATTATTGGTGAATGTACTTGATGATTTAGAGTGAAAAATTATTACATGTACTGTGATTTTAATGCGGTCAACGTTTGATGCTCAATTTATTTCCCCCATTCCCTGATCACACAAATATAGATATGTGTTTGGAACATCATAAATAGTCATACTGTATAGTTGCCACCATTTTTTGGATCTCCACAGGCACAATGATTTTCCCTCGCCCCTCACATGACCCATGCCTATTTCATTAAACAAGGAATCGATGGTACGAACCCCAGGACCTTAAACTAAGAGGATCACTATCCTCACTACAAGATGATTAACGACGAACTGGTTGGGTCTTCCCATCTCAGGTCATTTGTCATTTTCATGCCCCTACCATATGTTCCCATTCAGGGTTGTATGATGTGGTATGAGCATATGACCTAATTCAACTCAGGTTACTCATCTTGTCATATACACCACACATTGATATACCATTTCGCTATCTGACTCCTTTGTCGTATGATGTAAACCTTCCCAACATCCTGCAGAACTACTTGTGTCTTGATTCACATTCTTCTGCAATTTGTAGGACCACCCGAACATTAAGTCCTCGGGTCCTGACCCATCTCATAGAAACCCCATTATCATCATGGTCCCTTAGACTGTGTTATTATAGGATAAGGGTATATGGTGTTGTATTAGATTATGTCCTCATCCACTTCATGTTTACAACACTAATGTCACATATCACAGTTTTATGAGATATCTTCATCCACCTATCCTACACTCAGCATTCCGAGTCGGCATCTCTTATGTGGGGACACTCAACCCTCTTTAGAAATTCACTAATATTCCCCGAGGTATATTGCTTTAGGACCTAGAGTGTCAGATTATATCTCGACATTCTCACTCAAATTTATCTGGCATCATGTTCCCATTCATTTGGGATTTAATCATCATTCACATCCCAAAGGACCCTATATGGCATGGATGATTGGCCCAAGGGATCTCCTACCATTTCAGGCCAATATCCTTGGGGATTTTAAGTGACAAGTTGATGCAATTATATTGTTTCAAATATAGTCAGTAGTTTATACTCATTTGTTGTTCCCATTTCTGGTCACATTATATGGATAATGTGTTTCAAACACAGTCAATGGTTATCTTGCATTGTCACGCCAATCCCAACAACCTCTAAATTTCAGTTTCATGATTCACATTATTTTCCATGCCAACATGTCCAAGAGGAATTTCGACACTCTTGATACTATCCCTTAGTGCATATTGAAAAGTTAGGAGGACAATGCCACATGATGGATTCATTTGGGGCTCCACAACAGTTTACCCTTTTGGTGTATTCTGTCTGTTGAAAAAACCTTATCCGCCCTTATTTACATCATAAAGTGTAGCTCAAATGGGCTTATGGATTTGGTAGAGGGTTTCTTCCACATGGAAGGGTCTATCTTTTCAATTTTATAAGCTCTATGATCGTAAACTATAATCTCTCTAAATTTGTGCTATATGATGTAAAACTAAATGGCTTTCAAAGAAATATGTAAAACATTATTCCCATCCTCATGTGATATGTACGAATGCTCGAACATCTCGTCATCAGGTCCAGTTTAGGTTCCTCTAATTAAATCTTTTGTTCGGCTATGTCGCCTTGGCTTTCATAGATTTGCATAGTGTTGCACAAGGACTTTCGTCTACATTCATGTCGGGTCTGCAATAGTTTCAACACATAATTCCCTTCTAGAAGGTAGTCTCTCATGCCCCTCATCTTATAATACGTTGGAATACTCCCTCAGAACTATGTATGTATTGATTCCCATCATCATTGGATATTTAAGAACACCTTGACATTTTGTCCACTTGTCCAACCCTATATTTTTTTGAACATTGATGACTTCTTGGCCCGAGGATTCTTCCCCGGAATTGTTCATGGTGTGGTATAGATATCTTCCTCATTAATGCTGAGTGTGCTTTATAACGCCATTCACATTCATCTCTAAAACCTCATTTCTTATGTATGTGTAAAATCAATATGAATTTAAAATATTCCTCTTGGACTCACATGACCTTAAACAAATGAATATTTATTCCACAATGTTAAGATTCATGGTAGGTCCTACCATACAACCCTACAAATTTATATTATCATCATGGACACATGATGAAAAACGACACTGCATTGTGATTCCCTCATTAAAGGGGACATTATACTTGGTATTTCTCATCCACCATACCATTTTTTGATGCCTATGTGTCTGGATTCCTATAGGGACACCAGGATCCTCTATATATGGTTTATCCCTTCTCAAAAAAACACACATCAATCCAAAAAGTCAAACAATATCTATCAAATGCAGCTTTTTTTTGTGCGTGGACCAGACCCCCATGACCTTATAATCCAGGGAACCAGTGCATTACCAAGCAATATCCAGAACAATGTATGGATTGATTCCATATCTCATGAGGTACGTAGGAACGCCCACACACTTTTCCTCGGGCCAACTTCACATTCATTTTTGGTGCCTCGATCTAAGACCTCCCCAAGGAATAAATAGTGATATGGACTAGAGGCCCTCATTCACATCAAGTTTATTAATTACCCCACAATGTGTCTCCCTCGTTTCTTACCATCAGTGATTTGAGCTTGAAGACCATAAACAATGATCACTGGTTCGAACTCTAAGACCTTACATTAAGATCTCTCTATATCCAATCTACAAGGCATAAAGTCAATATTCCCAAAACAATGTATGGATAGATTCCCATTATCATGGGTTATGTAGGAATGCCCCGACATTCCATCTTCATGTCCGCCCCTAGGAATCCTAATACCCATCCATCACCTTTTCATTCGCTCCATGGCATGAACTCTTTATGGAACATGGGTAATGACCTATGCCTCTTGGGGTTCTTATTCACGTCGGGATATGTATTTTACTGCATGTTACCATTTATTGTAACCATGTGACTACTGATCTATCCTGAACTAGTTCAGGGTGCCCTATAATAATTATGGAAGGACCAATTTCCTTGTCATAGAAGGTTCCCTCTACTAGAATTGGCCTCCAACCACGCTATGATCATGAACTACTTTTAGATTGATTCTCACCCTTATGAGATAAGTAGCGATTCCCATGAATTTTTCCAAGGGCCCAAACCTTTGGTCATTAAACCATCATCCCCTCCTCCCCGATTAAGGTCAAGATAGTATGATCTTAAAACTATGTTAACCATCCTCACCATACGATGATTAAACTACTTGTCTATCGTTCTTATTTCTATGACATAAAACAACAGGGCATTAATTGTCCATACCATTAAGGACAGGCTCAGAAGTTGGTATGATCCCTGATTAGACCGATGATACCACCTCATGTGTTTCCACCATGGTGTCTTAATTTCATGAGTTTTGGATTCTATTCGAACAACCCATCACTCCCCCCTCCATGCTTTGTGTGCCCTTAATTTGGACCCTCTTCCTATTTCATGTCAAAAAGAATCCCCCTAATCGTATGGGTTCTAAGGCAATGGCTCACCAACTATCTTGGGATAACGTTTTTCATGACCGATGGATAACATATCAAGTTAGGCCCCGCGTTACGATCCTGGGAAGCAGTTATCCCACATTTGTTTTCCTCGTACCTCGATAAAGCAATAGGGATATTATGTTTTGAACATGGTCTATGGTTATCCATCATTGTCACACAACCTTCACAACATTCCAAATATTGGGTATTGTGATTAACTCTCAACAATCCCTTGTGTTTGGATTAATTTTAATTCCCTTGGAGTTTCCCCACTCATGTATTAGAGAACATTTGGAAATTGGAAATTCGATTGTCAAGAGACCTTTGTCCTCCAATCAGGCCTTCCCAATTTTTCCCAGAAATCTAGAATGGTTATTCAAATACTAGATTCTGGATGCATGGTCGGCTCTCTCACATTCTGGTGGAATAAAAAGGTGATTATCCCTTGTTTGTCCCATTGGGCCCCACCCACATGTGATTAGGGACTTATCATCGAATGATTAACAAATGTGGCAGACATGCAATAGGCCAAAACAAATAACACCACTAATGCATTCATCCATCATAAAAATTTAATGAACTAGTGTATTTTAAATGTTTTAAGAGAATTATGACACCCAAGGATCGACCCCTCCCATGGACTGTTTGACTGCTTCAATAGAGCATTGCAGCTCTACTCTTTTTCAGGTGGCCTCCAGGATTCATTGTCACCTATTTAGTTCCCGATCCTCTTTGGATGAAATGTGGAATAGTTAATTATCCATAATCTGATCCAGATTCTTGTCACTCCAGACGATAGACATCTCCTCAGAGGCTTGCTTCACCCGTTCTTCGGCCTATGCCAGCTGGGACCTCTTCCACTATATAAGCTCTAATTGCACATTAAGGAAATCATAATGATCGTCTGCTGAGACAATTAGATATTAAATCTCAATTTTAGCCTCCCAATGACTCTTGATGTTAACCTATTTTATCCTCTTCCAAACCACACAATGGACACAATCATATTACCAATTCATCTCCACATTGAAATCCCAGACAAGCATGTGAGGACTTCAGGCATCCACTCCCCCTGCACACAGTTCATGAAGCCTAGACTGAAGCCTACCCATCTGGTCAATCCATTATTCTTGAGGGGTCACATTGATGATGTGAATAATGAGATTCTTTGACTGGTGATAGGTGATTTTTCTATCCTCTTTGTTAGAGGCGATCTCCTCCCGATCAGCGAGGTCGATATATTCACATGCAGGAAATTCTCTCAAGAACTCATCATCACAGTCTGCATATTCTATTTTAATGGGTATGTTAGGAACATTTCTTTTTGATTGATCCTCATCATAAGATCACACCTCAATGATATTGGGTTATGTCATGCTAGCGGTTCCACCAGTGATAGAGATAGTCATAGCATGGTCACTTTGTGTATCCATCTCCATATCTATCTGCATTCCCCTGGGAAGTGTGCCACCAAGAGTTTTTTCCAACCTTCCCAAGGCAGCCCAAGCCATTTGAAAAGAAATCCATGCAAGAGGCACACATGCATAAGTTAATCTTATAATTTTATGATTGATACATATTCAATGAAGGATACGTATATAAATCAAAAAATTGATCTATTTTCTACTTTATTGTCATCAAAATCCAAAGAGTGTCCCTCCATATATTTTAAAGAAGTAAAAAGTTATTGGGAGGACCAAAGTGGGTGTTGTGACACCTCCCGCCATAATTATCATCATAACCATGGGCACAGAACCTGAAGTTCACATATTTTCATTTACTACCAGGTGAGAGAGGGTTTGGTGTGTGAGGCCCTTCTGTACCATTCTAATGTTAGTTGAGAAGTTCAAAACACACCATGTGAAATATCTGGGGGAGTGGTTATGATTTTTAACTTAGTGTCTTCCGTGAATTCTTCTAGCTCTGGGTCTGAATCACCAATCTCAATCTTCCAAAGGGCTCCTTCCACTGTCATCCTCCCCCCGTGAGGACTTGTCTGATTCTTTATGTAGAGGGAAGAGTTCACTCAATTCAGCGTCTGACAACTTTTGAGGGATAATTTGACCAGAAACACCTATAGCTAATCTGTCATTAGACATGGAGCACCCTCGGAGTGCAAAAATTCCTCTATCTAGTCCATGTATAGCCCCCCTCAACTTGGGATACTAAAAAGAAAGTCCTAATAGGAACTATTCCAAAAAAATCCATCCTGAAACGATTCAGTTATTGCGACATCTTGGACGGGCTGAGGAATTTGTTTTTTACATCCCTGATGTCCCAAGACTCCATGAATACAACATTTCCATTAATGTAAATATTGAACAACCACTTCCCTAGATCCCGTGTGGATATCCTACAAACCCCCTAGGCAACATCCCCTCTAGATAATTCTATCCCTCTAGGACTGCTAGATCCACTACTGCTGCCTCCCATTCGACCAGTGAGAGCCTCATCACCACTAGGACTCATCCATCACAAGATTCCTTCAATGCCTTTCGTCGCCAACCTCAAGGTTGGGGAGACACCCCATCACTGACACAAACGGTTTTTTGCTTTAGCATCTCCTCTGAGTAAGCTTCCTCAAAACTCCTAGCATACTCATTCACCATCTCGATGATTAATGTGGGTGGAGAAAGATTATTCCACATCTTCCCATCTTTTTGTGTGATCATAAGCCACATTTTCTTCATCTCACATGGGTTCTCCTCATGGAGCTCCCCATGTAGACCCATGGGGTCAGCTACTGCATGCAACAGATCTATCTCGTGAAACTGCACAGGTTGTACAGTTCACAGAGAGACTCGTTGTCAACCTATGCCTCCAATACTCCACCCCAAATGGAAAAGAGGCGGGAACAATGCTCTTCTGTACCCTGATCTTCATCGGTGAAAAAACCTATTGGCAATAGGAATTGGTGGATATTGAACTCATAGGACTTCTATACCCAGTTTAACACCACCTATAGGGTCAAATTAGTCAGAAATATCGCCATAATGTTGAATTTAGAAGGGCAGGAATTTTAATCTTGGAGGGAAAATGAGGTTTGTATATTCCTTGATACTTTTGACATGTGCCTCTATCAAACCGTAGAGAATATGGAACGACCCTCATATCCTTTTGTGGCTTCTTCCCCTCATTGATATACCACATAATATTATACAACATGGTGAGAATCAGGATCCTGATGTTGTCCCATCCCCCTATCACCAGCATGGATTCCATAATAAATGTGATCGATCACACACCCATGTTTGTGTCCCTTACATGAAGGATCCAACTGCAAATAAGCATCGCGATGAATACAACTAACCTAACCACAGGTTATTGCTCTATATTGATGCTGAATCCTCAGGATTTACACAAGTTGTCCTCCAAGAGACACAAGTACGAGTGCTTCATGTCCTGTTGACCCCGATTCAGGCAATAGAGGGGCCTTACGGGGAACTGCCTATCTTTTTGGGTGATCGGAATATTCCTGAACCACCACTTTAAATGGATGTCTCTCACTGAATCATTGTCCTATACCGACACCTGGTCCATCAATTCCTTCATCACTGGTGTCATATGCTCCAGATCCTCCCATTCACTTGAAACATGGGGGACCAAATCATGCATTTCCTCTAGTATTGGGACCTGTGAAATCATGTGCAAGTCTCATAGGCTGATGTCGGACACTCCATGGTGCAAATGGAAGGTGTTGGTCCTCGATGACCATCTTCTCAACAAATCTAGCATCAATTTATTCGGCTAATAAATATGGAATTGAGAGGCCCAAGCCACCTCATACAGGCCCCCAGGTATCATCTGAACCCCGAACTCTTTGCATGAGAAACCTACCTAGTAGGCCGAAACTGACTCTTCTGTAATGTTTCTACCCTATCGAAAATCCCACTCATCTGTCCAACCCTTATTTGGGTTCCTTAGGATCAACTTAATAATATTTTGGTACTGTGGGGGAGATGTTTGTAGATGCAATGTTTTCCCGTCAATGTTATTCATGTGGTTGTAAATTCAGTCAGTGTTGAATGATGTGAAATCCTCCCATGTGTGGCTGTCGACTGCCCTAAACCACAGATTCTAGAAAGGAATGCTCCTAAACTAGTATGATGGCATATTCCTACTTGAATTAGGGATGCAGATGTCATCCTTAAGTCCAATTTAATATAGAAGTATCCTAATAAAAATCAGGATGGTGTCTTGGCTCTCTAATAATATCTCCACCAGTGAATCATGGTCTGAATGTATTTGTATTAATTCTCAGATACTACAGTTATTCTCCATTTCTTCCCTCTTGGATTCATCTGCATGGACCTCCCTGGCAGCCTCATGTTGAGCCATTAATTTTTTTGGTTTCAAATTTGGGCCATTATTTTGTTCTGCTTCTCAAATACATTTCGCGAAGCCCATCAACGAATCTCATTCTCATATCATAGTCCCATAAAAAATCGCAAAGCCATGCCCCGGCTCTAGTATATACAAGCCACGGACCGCACACTCGCGGAGTGGAAGGACTAGCTATTACCCGCGATGCAGGAATACCCCATTCTAAGTGAGTAATCACAGAGTGTGTAGAGCTTCGTGAATCGAGAGCACTACCACCAAACCCCAGAGGTGAGAAATTACAAAAATAGTTCACCCTTAAATATTTATTGTCAACAACCCCTTGTACTACACTGCGTGTCTAGCCTTGGAGAGCATCACAACGCTCTCATCCCACATGTTACCTATCCGCATCACAACAATCCTTCACAAGCCTTTATTGTGATTGAATTTTTGTTGGAAATTTACCCTCAGAACTAGATCGTATTCTTCTTGACATCAAGTTTGAGGGGGGAATTCTTTGGCACCAAAATTATGTGTGGAGGAAAAGAACACAGTGATAAAGATAAATCCAAATAGTATGCCTCCCGAGAAGAAATTATGGAGCCTCATTGCACCACAATAGTCACAAAGCCACCCCCACACCCACCACTTTGTGGAAGCTGCGAATCAATGAGGCAGGATACTCCATAATGTATTTCATGTTAGAGAATCAACCATGAAGAAAATAGGGGGGAGGATCTACGATCAGCCTGACATATGCGAAGCTGCCACAAAGCAATGTGGCAGGAGGAACCATGATCAGCGTGACATTTAGGAATCCACTTAGAGGCAAATAGGCAGGAGGTTCCACAGTTATGACAAAACACCATTACGCATCGTATCGAGTGATCCCTTCTTCACGCCACCTCTTGCCTATAAATACCAAGCATCCCACGACCCCAAGAGATATATACTCCAACCATTAGTCTTCTAAGGTCTAAAATCATGACACACTATATGTGCTGTGAAATAATGAGATCTTCAAGGTACTTTATAATTGTGATGTTCCTTTCCTCTTGCATAATGATAACCCCTATTCATGCATGGATTCCCTTTATAAATCCCATTCGCCCTCTCTAATGAAGGAGATCCTTAAGGGGACTCAGGTCTTTAGAAACACTCGTTCTTCGTGCTGTATCTTCCATACACATGGGAAACACATGCTAAGGTTGGGTTTTTGTGCTTTAATAGGTATACCACATGGTAGTGATATGATTCGCAAGGCACCCTTGCTTCATGGGGCCATACTCCATGAGAGACATCATACATTATGAAGCACCCTCCATGTGCACCCATGACTTATGCCTAGGCTAGGCCACTCCACTTTGAGAAGCATGCCCCTTTGTAAAGACACTCTACTACACAGAGCACTGAAGCATCACGTGACCTCTTCCTGTGAACCCCCTTTCGCTGCAAACATTTTTCTCATATGACATTTCATGTTTACACAAAGTGATTTAGATGTCCCTTGGGGTGGTTGTTTCTATTGTGTTGAATAGAATTATGCTTCTTCCCATAGGCTCACTAACAGTTTTTGCTTATTCATATAGCCACGCTAACATGGCCCCCTCGGTGGATCACTCCACGAAAACCCCTCACCACAACATTTCTGATGCCTTCCCTTCCCCATGGATGGGTGGGTATCCGTTATGTATGTCCTAGGGGGGCCACGTGAACCTACCTCGTCTGAGATGCATGACATTAAAATGGAAAGCACTATCATTCCCAACCCATGACATTAAATTGGGACTTAACCACGTGAAATCTATAAGGGTTGCATTGTCTTGGTTATTCTACAAGCCATCTCTTCTCCACGAGAGTGAGATCTTTCTCACATGGAATGATATTCTATTTTTAGGGTGGTGTATGTCTGTGGGGAATGAAATACTACTTGGTAAAAGCCACTAGGCTTTCTTATAGGAGGTGTCACCCCAACTATTATTCCCTTCCTTGGTGCTAATTACTAAGAACAATGATGGGAGCATTGATCCTCGATACCTGTTTCCACTCCCTCTAGGCATTTTCACCAATGGGTCTCCATCCTGGAGTAAGTCCAAATCTCCATCTCCCTAGGCTGTGAAGAACACATAGGCCCTTGTTTCTTCTATGGCCCACTAACCACGTGTATGCCCCACTTCACATTCCACATATGCACCTTTCGCGTTGTGATGGCTAGGACTTTTATACCTCTTGTTTTCTCACACTGAGTGCGACTTGTGTGGGATTTGAGTAATCAATGACCATTTAATCCTTCTTGGAGAACCATAGAGTGTTTCCCCAAAACCATCCGGAACTACATGTAATTTTATCCTTTCCATGGAAAGGTACGTTAGAAGCCTCCTTGTGGTTAAATCCCAATAGATACATGTCCCGACCTCCTTCATGTCTGTTCAACATGAATTCAAAACTACACGGACATTGATCTTTGCCTGGGCAATGTACATTGAAAGCCACCTTAAGGATCATGTACATAACCTATTGGTCCCGACCCCCAACACATTATATCACCAATCATTTTTAAATAGGTGTACATTGATCTTTTCCAAGGAAAGGAACCTAGGAACCCTCCCGGAGGTTCAATCCTAACACCTATTGGTCCCAACCCCCTTCACGTCAGTTCTCCAGCCACCCCAAACTATGTGGACTTTGATCCGTACCAAGGAATAGAATGTTGGAAAACACCATGAGGTTGAAGCCCAACACATATTGTTCCTGACCCCCTTCATGTAGGTTCACCAAACATTACGATCTATATGGACTTCGATGGTATGTCATTGCATTGCATAATCAATGGTAAGAAGTTGTGATCCCCATCTAGTGGCATGATATTGTCCACCCTTTCATTGGGAACCATATATCTGGTCTGTCCTAGTGTCATCAGACCAACCACAGGTAGCTAACCATTCATAAGCCCACAGTATTTCATCAGGTCTTTGTCATCTTCGTAAACCATAATTCTATCCCCCATCATGAACTATGTGGAAATTGATTCATTGACTCAGTGATACATGGGAAGCCTCCCTAAGGTTCAAGCCAATCACTCATGTCTCATCTTTGTCTTTCCCTCGAGCCTCTTCATTTTTGGAATGTAATTCCCAAGCCAATAGTTTTCATTTACTTGGGGTCCCTTCCAAATGGGATACCTCCTAAGGTGTCCCATCACCCCCACAAAATATGCATACTTTGATTCCCTACTACGAGCATGTATAGTAAGTCTCTTTGAGTCTCAAGGGAAGCACTACTGTCACCATCACGATGGTTCTTTCTCATTCTCCCACCACTTCATTCAACTCTCCATCATCCATCATGATTATTACCTGGGCCACCACATCCAAGTGAAATATTTTCACCCACTTTCACAATACTCTTAACAGCAATCGGGTAACATACAACACATTAGTCCCCACATCGATGTTACCCCCAAGGGTTACAACCAAATGATCCACTCCTGTAACAGTTTTGATCAGTACAATGCTTCTCTATTAGTCGTTAAACTCATGGAAGAACCAGTGTTAAATATGGGAAGATATGGAAAACCTCATAGACATGCCTATGGAATATAATTAATGGCATTCTATGTGGGATGCCTCAGGATTCTATTCCTTCAAGAATTTCTACCTTAAGGGGAAGAAACCAAGATTCTCTAGTGTTCTAACATCATACTTTCTTGTGATTTTAAACGTGACTACTCCCCCCGACAAATTTTTTCTTCCCTGACTTGATCCCTTAGAATGTACTAACATAAAAAATGTAATTAAAGTGTTTCAATGATGACATGGAACTGGGAAGAGTTTCACAAACTACGTCTTTAGTCAATGAGGGATACACAAACTCAATATTTAATTCTGAGGAGGAATCCACAGAAAGAGAAACTGACATCCCATCATCTCATTTAAATCAAGGAGAAAATGTCCACAAATATGTTACAGATGTCACCCTCCTTTGAAAAATGGAAATTTAGGGAAACAACAATGTTTCCTCCCATAGACAGATGCATGCCTTAGAGAAATCATTTGAAACTGTGTTACTTGGGATCAAAATGATTTTGTTTGTTTCTTATATGGTTGGGACTCCTCTAGAAGGTAGGTCAAAGCCCTTTTGTTTCAGTATAATGGTAACAAGTAGGGGTCCCCAACCATTCCCAATGTCCATGAAATATTTTTTATGAATCAGAAATACAGATGAAAATAATCGATCTATAGAGAAGGTCATCCACAAATCATTCTATTACCATATACAAGATTATCTTTTAATGGATGCTCGATCCCTAATTCATGTTATTTGGAATCATGGATTGTGTGACATCCAAGTATTTAGAAATGGAGTGACACATAAATTCCTTGAGAAGGGGTAGAAACTGTGGTGAAATAGAATTGAGGATGCCAAATCTTTTTTGAATGGAATATTTATTTGGACAGAAAATAATGCTCCTAGGTGCATGAGTCATGAGGATGATATGGGATAATGATGCCAGGAATAGCCCAAGAATACCCTATGGTTATGAGTTCTACCATTGTGACATAAATAATTACAAGTGATAGAAATTCCCATTTTCCAAAGTGATTTAGTTGGTTGATTACAATAGGCAAATATAAATATTCCATTAGCCTACATGCATAACAAAAGAAAGTGTCTTTTGAAGAAGGGTATCCATTCATAAGGGCCATTTATTTTTTAAGATGATCTTAGTCACTCAAACTATTAGTGGTGACTCATGGAAAAAGTAATATCCATGAAGGGTTTGCAAACCCTAAATAATGTGTCTCATCCTAGGGAAACAATATCAGGATTTGGATATGTGATACACCATTAATCTAAAATTTTCCTTTAGTATAATGTCAAAAAAGGATGACTTTGCTTTTACTAGTGCCACAAAATGGGCCTACTATTATTTATTCATTATTTACTTATACACATTCCCCCCCAAACTCTGAATATGAATAGTTTACCAGGTGAAGGGATAAATTTTTATTAGGCCTCACTTTATAGGTCTTCAACCTTACATGTTTTGAATATCATTTTCTATCTATGTAATGTCATGAAATTTATACCATCAATGTATTGAGTTTATGGTTGTACAACAATAACAAATTTGCAGATAGTTTAATGTCATGAAACATATGACCCAATATGATGGGATGTTATAACATATCCTAATTATGCATCCAATGGTCAGGAGTAATTCGTTATCCTTCTAAGATGGTGATTAAAATTCTATAAATCACATCTCTATAACCTCTTGTCTTGAGTATGGATACATGAAAATTATACTAAGAATAACACATTACACTCTCAATTATTGAGTTCTAACATAGTTGAATTAGGCCCAAAATGATAATAAATATATTAATATTGGAAAAAATGTCTCTAGTTGGTAAATTTTATCCCTTATAGATCAAAAAAATGTTCTAACGTGGATATATATTGCCCATTCTATGGGTTGAGAGAGGTTTTAAGTGACCCAGTTAACTCAAGACATGAAGTATGATTTATGGGGTGAGGGGCTTAAGAGGTGATAGAAGAACCCCATACCATAGTTGACTAGGGTCATCATATTTTTATCATTTTATATGGAATGATCTTTGGTAATGGCCTACAATGTTTAAAATGGTTTGATGGGGATGTATACATCATGTATTTTAAATGTCAAGAATCTCGGAAATTTTTCTTGTAGTTTCACATCAAGTGGTTAGGATATTTACTGAAAAATTATTTATTGTATGTAGTTAGAATAATTTTTTTAATTTTTTATATTCATTGACTAAATATTAGATTGGGGATTTGTATGAAAACATGATGACATGAATCAATCAATATGTAGATCTTGTATAAATTCCCTTATATGAGCCTTAACCATACATAAGGATTTGGGGGAAAACATTTTTTTATCATGGATTGACCATAAAAATTGTGATCTGAACACAAAAAGGTGTTGGGTGAGGATTGAAATCAATACACATGTAGTTATTAAATGATAAAAAATTCTACTTAGGTCAGACCCATATTCAGAGGGGTGGTTATTCCCTTTAATTCTTTAGGGGGGAGAGGAAAGGTGATTTGGGCGTCACTATGTATCCTCTAATAATAGGAATCAAGCCACACATAGTTCTTTGGATTCCATGATGTTTAATATCATGATGAAATTAAATTGGATCCCCTTCATTAATATTGAATCTAGACCCGAGAGATGAGATTCATGCAACAATACATATATTGTGATATATGAAACAAGCCTCCCATTTTTCTTAAATGATTGATCACTATGCATGTGTATCCCATACAAAGGGAGAGGCGATGTTTTTATTATTATATTAGTGGTTGGGCCTAGGATTTTTGATACATATGTCAAAAATTATCTAATGATGATAATAATAAATCCACATGTAGTTATTTAATGGAGGTATGGTAGGAGACTAACACAAAGGGTGGGGTACCTCTTGTGATAGGTCCATAGTAACGCACAATTTTTAGTCATGAAAGGGGACACCAATCATAAAAATTTAACATCATGTGGTAAATAATAATGGTAACCATTAATTTATCTAACATGAATTATTCATGAAAAATGACCCTTACCAAAATTAATAATCCCACATGAACTATACATGACGTGAGAAATAAGGAATGTAGATTATTCATACCAAAACATTGAGATGGTTGGATAATAGATATGTTAACTATGTATCATGTAGTGGACTGTCCATGATATAGACTACAAGTGTCCCTACGTATATTTTTAGAATTAGAATCCACCAAAAATTTTGTTCTAGAAACCCATGCAGTTTAATATCATGTGAGTAGGACATAAAACATAATTATTATCATTTTTTGGTAAGGGAATGGTTTATTCAATGCGAAAGAAGATGAATATAGAGGTCTATCCCAAGAAAGGAGGTATTTGTATAACTCTTTTTTCATATGATCGTTGGAATGCAGAAAAAAAAATTTCCACGAAACTATGAAGTGTAGTTTCTTGTGGAAAAGAAATTAGTCGTTCTATTTAATGTCATGTAGAATGAACATGAATCACTTGATGTGTTAGAAACACAATATTTTTTATGTGACCAATAATAAATGTAAAAATGTCTCTATGAATCCTATGATGGGAGGAATCAAGCCACACAATGTTCTTGGATGAAGAGATTCCATATGTGGATCAGAATCTCATGTGGGGACATGGGTATGTAAGAAATTTATAATAATTATCATGCTCAAGATAGGTGAATCATCAGTTAGATGATTATTCCCATGATGTATGGAAAAAATCATTGAGGATATCTACTATTCAATTTATCCTAATGTGGTAAGGTTAAATTTTCACTATTTGATGTTATATATCTTAGAAAGGATATATTTTTTAGTATAATGTCTTTCCACTATGACCTGTTTCTTAAATTTTAAATTCATTAATTCAGGATCAGAGAAATTGTGTAGTTTATTGACTTTCTTCTAGTATGGATTATGGTTTTTGGAATCTATACTAATTATTTCCTAAGATAACTATCATTGATTGGGTGTCTGAGATGCTTCCCTCACATTATTCATAATGAGTGAGCCCCTTTAAGAATGAATGTATTTATGATATACGAAATTTAACATTTGGGTTCCATATTTGAATTATTCTTTCATAGTATCATTAGAGTTCTTAGAGAAAATAGTAGTTCTCCTTGGATAAATAAATGGAGAAAATCATTTTTATTGATTACTTAAGAGATCATATTGTGATGTACATTGAGGTTTTTTTCTGTAAAAAATGTATTCTAAATGAGCCTTGACATTTTATCCTACCACATCTATGATTTCTCATCATACGAGTGATATCTAAAAATGGATATTTTGAATATGGTCAAATAGAATTCCCTGTTAGTAATTTCCCTGGTCACATACACCAATGAATATGACATTTCTTTGATAACAACAATCGTGGTTAAAATGGAGACTAGAAATTTATAGAGTAGCTTGTATGGCCATGAATTTGAGTCATTATTCACTGAATTCTAGTATATATATTATAGAGTCTTATTTAAGGCATCATCTTTTCCTTTTTTAATGTATTGAATCTAGATGTGGTATTGGAATTTATGTTTCAGTCATCATAAAATGACTTCATATCCATAAAATAGAAGATGGTGTCATTGTATGATAGTGTCTTATATTGGAAGTAAGACTTGGTAATGATATGCAACTTCATGAATTTGATGATATTCTTGACACCAACATCCTTGGGGAGTATTTCCTCACCCCATTTCAAAAAAGGTCAATATCATAAAGGGAATACTAGAACATATTATATTTTTTTCTGGATATGGACCCCAAACATTTATTCCCCATATGATGAGTTTCCACGAATATTTCCCTATATGTATATATTTTTATGTTTGATGGATGGTTTTTTCATGAATGTGTAATTCTTGATATTTAATGGTGAATTATAATCTATCACGAATTATAGTTTTCCTATAGTACCTCAATATCATGATTTCGTGGGATGGAGTTGTCCTAGGGATAGAGCATAATAGGATCCAGAATGGAATTCAGTTATTATATAAGGGTATTCCCTTTATAGTATTCATATTAGGATGATTCCATCACAAACATGCTTTTAGATGGATTTTATCTCATTTTCTCTATCCTACAATGTAAATTTCATTGTATGGCGTCTGGTTTCTTCCCTTCAATTTTGGCAAATAAGGAGGATACAATATAAGAGATATATAGTTATGGGATCTATCTATCTTGCGGTGGATATAAGTTCCTCATGATTTGGAGAAATTTTTATCTAGTTTACATCATTAATATTAAATACTATTATTGAGGAGACTATTCATTGGTGTATGATTTAGAAGATTGATTCATCCTAACCATGGTCAACCAGGACTGTGGTTTCATTATCCATTTCCTTATCATGAGAATTTTGTGATAGGGGAATATGAGGAAATGATGTACCAAATGGTAACTCTACCAATAGTCATTTAACCTAACTAGTGAGGTGGCCAATTATATATTTTGATTGAACTTTCACCACTGATGTTATTTATCACTAGCTCAAAAATCACTTATGATGTTAATATAGGATATTTTTAGATCTATAGTAAGATCTAAACCAGTGGTGAGGTGCTAGTGTTCAACCTATTTTCTGTGGAGCCTTCAGATAGTTAAAATTATCTAGGATTATTCCTTCTTCCTAAAAAAAATAATCCAATGTATAATATAACTAAATTAAATCCTAGGTCTTCAAATATCATTCTGATAAGAATATATGAGGATCCATAAATATACATCTCCAATTTCTATGGAGTGTAATGGGAAAGGAAAACATCATCATATTAAAGCTCAGTGTGAACTATAGTACGCTCAAGGATTGGTTGTTAGATGACGAAATCTATTATGGCCTACCATTTTGCTTAATTTTTTGATTCAAAATGGATATCATAATGTTGTATAAGGACATACCATGGGGTCAATAACCTAAAACAACATGGAATGACAAAGGATGTACAAATGTGTAAAAATATGAAATTCCTAGTGTAATATGTGGTTTTCATGTAATGCCTCAAACTTTTCACTAGAAGGATGAGTGTCAGGCAATTCTTATGGACATCCGAGTATCGGATCACAATACATGAAATCATTTATATGATGTAGCAATGGTTGTTAGAATTTAATGAATCATTCTTCTATTTGAGGAGGGTGTTATTTGACCCTTCTATAATATCCAAATATTAAATGAGAGTCTTTCCTTCCACTGGTGACATCAAGACCAATGGATATTTTGGGTAATAATTGATGGTTTATAATGGTTCTTGTTAGTCTTCATCAAATTGATAAGTTAATCCCTTATTAATTCTATTATAAAGGGGAAATATATTCATTTATGATGTATATGAAACATAGAATGTAGTCATGGTACCCTTGTAGCCCCCTCACATGCTTTATATTTTGAGGGAGTAAAATTTTCATGATTGCACTTGGATTCTCAAGGTCATTCTCGATGGCGTGGAGGTTCACCACAAATCCATGTAACTTCCTTGATGTTACTCCAAATGTTCATTTGAAAATATTTATCTTTAGAATGTATTGTTTTAATGTGTTGAAGAATATATATGGATCTATTATGTGGTCACATCACTGTTTGGATTTTAACAATAGTTGATCGACATAAAATACATTTATTATTCCTAAAAAGTTATTAATGTTATCATTCATGGTACATTGGTTTTTTCTTCAATCATTCATTAATATAATAAGAATGACCTAATATTAATATTTCTTCAACATTTCTCTAAAGGTATTGTATTCCTCACCATCATGCATGATATATATCTTATATTACACAAAAAACCCATCCATGATGCATTAGGCATGGAATCCAATAATTTCATCGATCAAGATTTTTTTGATCTATAATGGGATGTCAAATCTTGTTCAGTGTCCATTTAGGTATCTGAAATTGATGAAGACCCTAATAATTCCATTATTTTTCATGATAGGGACATTTTTTGAGCTATATTGGTTTTTTCACATCACTAAAAGAAATTTATTTGATTAATTGATAAATATAGACCTATAAATTGTTTTAATCCAATGTATTCATCCTCGTAGATTCTTTTTTTAATCCTTAATGGTCATTGAGTAAACTAAAATGGTGTGTTTCCAAATCTAGATTTAGTTTGGGATTTTGTTATCGTTCGAAGAGAACACATATCATTGATTCCTATTAAATTAAATATACATATATTTATACATGAGAGGTATGTATACACTAATAAATGTATGTTTTAGGTCTTCATATATTCCAAAATTTTCCTTCTCGAGTTTATTAATAGTGGTGGAGATGCCTTCCAGGAATTCCACAGGGCCATTCTTGAGGTCATTATGGTCTTCATCAACCTATGATACAATGGGCGCATTTTCAGATGAAGTCGGATATCTAATTTCTTGGGTTATTATAGAGATATTTTATAATTTATTATCTTTTACACAATATCTAGGGTCATATAGAGTTTATATATATGTGATTGATTCAACATCCACAAATGGGTTTGTGGGAAGCACATAATCGTAATAATGCTTACTTTATGGATTTGAATGGGTGGTTCCCAATCCAGTTGGGGTTGTAATATTTTCAATTTCATCCACTTTTGGTTGTTTTACCTCCATTTAATTGTTACTTAATTCATCATATGTGACTTCATAGGACTCAATGCAGGCACATTCAACTTTTTGAATGTTAACCTTTCCACCGATGGGGTATTTCAAATACCAGTGGAATTTTGGAGGTACCACCACCTAATTGTTGAGATATGGATCTATGAGAAATAAATTATATCTAAATATATTTATATAACCATAAACATAGTGTTAGACATGATAAAACCAAACTATGTCTTTATCTTGATCATATAGAGTAATATTTCCTCCCTCATATCATACACTTGAATGATCATCCCTGTAGGAGGATGGTCTCATTTATTTTATCCTAATCATAAAAGGTTCCTAATCAGGATGATGTTTATTATTGAAAAATTTCCAATTAGTCTTTATAGGAAAACAATATTATTGAGTCTGTCTGAAACATATAGTTTATTCATGTGTCCTTGGATTTCAACTTCATTATACCTATCTAAAAATGATGTGGAGATATGGAATTCTAATGGCCTGGTTGCCACATGATAAAACTCAGTTGTATAATCTTCATTCCCAATATCCAATTTGATCTCGACGTCATAGAATAATGATTCATTGAGTTATTATGATTGATGAAGTACACCAAGGATTGAAGGCCTTTTTGGGAAAACGACTATATTTGTTAGATTTTAATATTTTTTTGCCACACCTTGGTGCATGTTAAGGTGGTTTTTCAAATTATAACATGGTTTATGAACTAAAAAATTTGAATTTGAAGTGCCTAGTTCATTTGTATATGTTAAGGAACTATTTTTTCCACTGGTATTGGTTATTTCTACCTTTACCATTATATGTTAGTATTTCATAATTGCACCCCCACTAGGTGGTTAGGTAGGATGACTGGGTTCATAGGACCAATGGATGGTTCTTGGATAAATATATGTCTTAATTGTGTCTTTTGGGTTCATTTTCATGGGTATTATAAGAATATATTTCATATGGGGTAACGTAATTGAAATATTTCCTCTGGCCATACCAACATTATCCTATATACCCTAAGCACTTTTTCCTTTAGCCTATTTCTCCTAGTTCAGGTAAGGGTAAATCATTTTCAGTGGAATATTCATCATCAGGGAATGATTATCTAAAGTGTATCACATTAATATAACAAAAAATGATTTTATTATTCCAAAAAGGGTTTTATTTTTTGGGGGAATTTCCAATTATTTAGAAGATACATGGAATAAGTCTTCCAAATATGGATCTTTCTTCGAAGCCAAAAATGACTCTTACCCTGATATACCTTCCTATATATGAAGATAACATCCTATATTGAGAGTATTATTTTTGATTGATGAAAACTCCCAATGTGATAGTATAGTTATGGGTGTGTGGGTCTGTGCTCTTATGGTGGATTGATCTTGATCAAATTTTTTGAGTCATCTAGTTGTTTAATTTCAACCCATTCCGGGAAAGAACATTTTCCCATGATTTTATTCTTCAGTTAGGGTGATGGTTATACAACTCACCTTACTATGGTAATTATCAAACATATCCTATTCATAATCAAATAGGTTTCAAAGGATGAACACGATGGTGAAAAAATACCAGATGTTATGAACCAACCTACCGTGGAAGGGGATGCAATCAAGATGGTCTGTGAGATTGAACTCATTTCACATCCAAGGATTTGGTATCATGGGAAAGTCATTTTCCATATATATATAGTAATAACAAATAACATGATAATTTCATAAGTAATATACATTATTTATCCATTCATCAATTCATAAGATAACTTTATCTCTTTTTTCTTTTTTTTGATCAATATATTATTTTTGATGATGCATTATTGATGGAATCAAGTAGTTTAGAACATAAATATGTACATGAATGGACACTACTATTGTTTAGAGGCTAAAAAATGTGATTTCTACCTTGTAAAACCCATTTTCCTGTTCTAATGAAATTATTCATAACATAGATCAGGTTACCGAAACGGAATCATGCAGACACTGTTTCTTTCTTGGAAACTCATGAAATCCACTGAGATATTTCTATTTAATTTGAGGCCTTTGGAAGTCATCTTGTAGATATTCATTATAGAGTTTGATTAATTTTTATTTTGAGAGAGGGAAACTATTTTAATAGGTTATAACATTCAATTTTTCTATAAAATTAGTAATCCCATAATTTCTATTTAGATTTTAGTTGTTCAGTATGAAAATTGTTCTTTTAATATACGTAGATATGAACGGGTTAAGTATTTGACAATGAATTTCATCCCATCCTACAAATGATCTGGATTGATGTCTTGTATAGAATCCAAGTATGTCCCAATCAGAGTCCATACAAAACACCACATCATTTTTACCTCCATTTGAGCAGGAAGACCCATCATGGTATAACATTGTTATATAACGTGTATGAGTTATTTTTGAGGTATACCATGATTTCAATGGTGGTGATGTTGGGATTTCAAATATTTGGTGAAGGAAATGGGTTATACACCCATTTGGGATATATATTTCTCTTATGCTATATTGGTGCGTGTAACACTTATGTGTCTTCCATTTGAGTATCCTAGGACTAAATGGAAATGAACAATTCTAGAGGTGCTTCTATTTGAGAGACCATCCATCTACAGGGATCAAGTACTAATTGATGAGACATTGACCTTTTCATTTTCCACAACATAATGATATATTGAAATATTTTGTAATAACCCTATGATGGGAGATGATGTCGATGTAATAGAGTTATGTGGTGATCATTTTCAACATCCTAATTTCTATTAATTATATTTGTATTTCCAAAGAAAATCCAACACTCAAATTTCTATCTTGTGGGATGATTAGCTATGATAGGATTAATTTTCATATCCACCTAAATACAATAACCAATCAGAAAGTTTCCCCTGAGTAGCTCATTATTTAGTTGTCTGATAGATTTTATCTCATTCCTATATCATAAAAATGATTCTCTCATTGAAGGATTTCCAATTCCCTGGTAAGTGATTGAGATATAGACATTCTCATCCATTTATCATTTTAATTTCATTATGGTAGAGGTTAGGACTCAATATTTATAGGTTACAGAAAATGGATCCTCCTCTAGTTCCAGGTTTGTGATGCTTTAGTGCGTGTATCCAAATACCGCTCTCTTATTATAATTTTCATTTAGAATACTTCTGAATCTATTTCTTGATCCACATTACCTCTTTTCATTGAGAGAAGAAATTCACATAGGTGTATTTGGTAATGGTGGTCATACCATCTCTATCAACACAATAGGATGATTATACACTTCTTATATTCAGGATGATTCTCAAAATCTTGTCTATTTTTAACCAATTTGGTTTGTGAAGTAGGTAGGATTTAATTCCATTTATCGTACATTCCTCCCTTATCATTTAATAAATAAGGACCTTGAGGGAGATTTTGGTCATGTTATCCAAAAAGCATTGAATAGAAATGTGATTTCTTATGGATAGAGGAATATATTGGATGTTTACCCTTGATAGTTACCTTCTAACATGGAGTATAATGATACTATCAACAATGATGATGATGAAAATTCCCCTATCCCTATGGGTTGGAAAAAATTTGTGAATTTTTTTATTGATCATTTTCATGAGGATAAAATGAATCTATCCAAGGAATTCTTGATTCATGGGATATCTAGTGTGATATAAATTCCCCCATTCTAGGGGGTTTGTGCTGATATGGAACCAGCAATGATTTCTCATTGGACCTCTTGGATGATGGTGAACCTAGTGGTGTAAATAAGGATATCAATTCCACCATCCTAGTGGGAAGTGCATCGTCTGGGATTTCTTATAAAATGTCCAATATCCACCTAGGCATTGAAGATCCATGGGGTGGTGGTCATGGTAGATATTACCCCAACCCGGATGTCTGGGATTTCTCTTAGAAAGAAGATATGTAATCTACAATTATGAAATGTTCAATATGGCACAACTATGTTTCTATATGATCTGGGTGAAACGAAATCCCATAATGGGAGTCCATTACAGGAAGATTATTGATTGATTGAAACAAAAAAATTTTTTATATGAAATGTGTTCTTGTTTCTTCTGGGGACCTAGTTAAATCATCTTTCTTACTATACTCTACCCTCGTTCATTATGTGTCACCTCCATTTATGATTAGATATTACGTAGTAGTGTATAATGAGCTTATGTGATCACCGATCCATTGATTTAACCAATGGATTTAGCAATACATAATTCCATAATTATGTGGATTTGTTTCTAGGGGTGTAGTAAAATGAAACACTTATTAATTTCCACATCCTCAAAAATGTATACATAATGAGTATTTGACTATTATTTGTTGATGATTTTTTATTAAATAGCGGAAATAAATAATTAGATTTGTGCTGTGTTTTTTCAATTCCATGACCTAGGCCATAGATATAAAATATAGTTCAAATTGAAAAATGTTTTCATGATGGTGTAAATGTGGACCTCATATCTACGAAAATTGGGTTTCTATCCTTCAGTCACTGAGCAATTTCCTGCATATTTTTCCATTAGTATGTAATTCAATACTTATCTAGCACATCAAGGATCTCATTATCAGATGTTGTGGTGGGTCCTAACATGTTGCAGATATCTTTTTTTTGTGTATAAATATCCCATTATATCAATTCCAACCTCCTCTCTATCTGACTAATATTCCTCCATCAGTTAAGACCACAAAATAATATTCTCAGGGAAACATGCTATCTGGATTGTTGTTTTAATGGATGACGATGGGGGAACTATAAGAGGTCGAACATGATATTTCAATCATTGATCTATAAAAATAAATTTTTTTCCTATGAACCTATCTATACGATGGCTTATGTGAAAGGGAATAATTTCCTTTTCTATGGGTGATATCACAATTCTATGTTTAACCATGATGAATGTCGAAAGTAGATTCCCCATGATCATTCTCTTTAGTCCTACAAGGCATACTATCATGGTATTGATGACATTATTATTTGGTTAACATGTCGACTGACCCATGGAGTTTTGATATTTTTTCTCAAACAGCTTCAAGGACACTAGCATGATGTCGAGTAAGAATATGAGTCCCATTTACTATGGATTATTTAATAAGATGAATGACCTTTTGAATTTTTTTTGGTATTTGAGTGTGTTGTATAGTGTAAATAATAATATCTTTATAACAATATAGTTCTATTGTACTTTTATCCCACTACTGAGATACTGATGGGGTATTCTACTGAGCTTCTTTACTATGGTATAGAATATTATCCTTCTCCATGTATTTCAAAACTCTCACATTATGAGCCTCAATTAGAACATGGATATGATCCTGATCCCATATCAATGGAGTATGTGTATGGTTTTTGACATGAATATGACCCTGTCTGGAGGCATGTTCCACTATATCATAGTAATCCCCACTTGGAGTTGAAATATGAGAATATTAAAAATATGAATTCCCCATGAGAATATAAAAAAGGACCTGTAGAATAAGATACTTAATATAATTCTACGACATTATATCCTTATAAGAATGATGATTCAATCATTATTTGGAAGAAGTAGGGATTTGAGCCAATAAAATTTTGAATTGTGGGAATATTCTAAGTAGAATTACTGATTGCTATATGAGTCTATATTTAGGTTTTTTCTACTCTAAAATGGTGATACCTATCCAAAATATGTATATTATCGTAATAATACTCTTTTAGAGTAAGTATCTAGTCACCATAGATATAAATATGAGCCTTTCTAGAGGAATTTTCCTCTCTTGCATGATGATCCCAAACTAGAAAGGTGATATGAGCAAAATCTTAGTACTTTGGAATATTCCCCTAATATTATTCGAAGGGAATTTTCCCTTATACTGTGGATTGTGGTGTTATCACTTTTTGTTTCCAGGTATTAATGTTAATTAGATCCCAATACAATTCCTATTTTTTATAGGAATACTTAGATAAACCTATTGGAAGGGAGTTTGAATGTGAATATGCTCTGGAGAAACCACATGATCATACTGATCCGAGTGTTGTGATTACATGGATGTATGAATAATAATATGATTATGTTCTCATATCATTGTAAGTGATATAATATTTTTGAAGAGTTCTTCTATTAATTTCAAGATTTAATGCCTCTTTTACAAAGTGTTCATAATAATGTTAGCCTACAAATTTTATGTCACAACTATATAATAGAAAATTCCGTCAATTGTAGTGGAAATTTTAGATTACATTTTTGATTATTTTTCAAACATAATATACCAATTGAATTTATTCTCTAGGTGTCAATAGGTGTCGTCCCATGATATATTCTGTAATGTAACCATATACTTCATTCAGTTGACTAGAAATATTACCCAACACACTGGTCACTATCAGAATATGTCAGAAGGCATAATCAATGGATGTTGGGATATGGCCCCATCATGATTATCAAGATCCTTCTCCTCGTGAATTATGTTTCTAGATTCCCATGAATGGGTATCCAATGAGAAGGTATGTAGAATTTTTACCTTAGAAGGTGACTAAAGGGAACTTGTAGGATGGTGCTGGAGATATCAATTGACAATATACTTCATCAGGTGCCCCTAAACCAGAAGGGATCTATAGTAGACTACTTAGCTGAACATCAGCCTATACTAATGGTGGTGATTGTTATGATCTATTGATGACCTACTTAAGTTGTTGGAAGTGGAAATTTTATCCTAAAAAATTAGTACTTCTTAATTTGATGATACACACCCATTGGTTTCAGTGATTTAAGACACTCACAAGTATCCTCAAGGATCATGATAATACCATGTAATTGGCACTTATATCTAATTGAATTTACCATCCATCAATGAAGATTTAGGGTTGGTGATGTCATTATGAGTCACGTAGGGTTTGTAGTCATCACTTATTTACTGTAATGGTTATTGGATGAAGACATTATTTTAAGTTAGGGTGTTATTTATGAGAGTAATATTTGCAATCATGAATAACACATGTAACAATTTCCTTGTTCATTGACTCAATGTTGGGATTATAGTTAATCATATATCAAGGGGTAACAAAATTTTTATTTTATTACTAGTTCTAAAACTCTACTCATAATGGATTTTCAAAATGAGGAAGTACTTTTTTAAGAGAACCCTAGATATAGAGGATTTTTAATTTATTTAAAATAGAAATTTTAGTTTTTCCATGTTTTCATATAATGTGAGAGAAACAATTTCCTAGAAGATAGTAAACTATTCATTCACTTATTTTAGAGATTCATGTTGGGTTCACCATTTTTTCATTCTGATGGATACAACTGGGAACCCTAATGAGGGGGATTATATTGTCTGACAAAGAACTATATAGGATATACATTTATCTAATTGTTGAGATGTTGTGGTGAAATGTTTTTATGCTATGTTCCACAGTTTTTTGTTTCTTCAGAAATGAATCAACATGGGTGCAATCATTTTGGACTATATATTGATAATGAGAAAGGGATAATGGTTTTCAAAGTAACTTGTTTTGGCATAAACATTATTTACATTAATGGAAACTCTGAATGGTTACCAAATACATAAGTGGGTATAGTCTTACCTTCCAAATGAGGATGGTCAATTTTGGATTCAGTCCCAATGAAAATTTGGAAGTCATAATGGTTGTGAAGATGTAAATTCAATCTCTTCACACCATTTTGAGGTTATTTTTTTCCCTTAATTGTTACTCTTTTTCAGATAGATGAAATTTTCCTGGATCCATACTTAATTCTGATACAGTTTCAATTAACCCAACAAAATTATCATAAGTTAAACCATTTTATACATTATAGTGGATATTTTATCTAGTTCATAAATATGATTCTAAGGATATTCATTCATTATACTTAATAGTTAATAATATATTATTTATGTCATATCACTATACAATTCATAATTTACAGCCATACATGGATGTGACTACTATTCTATTTAATTTTTTGATCTATTAATAAGAATCCTATATATCCAGTAAGAATAAAAAACCAACATAGTTTATTAAACCTGTTTATTTTTACTTCATACGTAAGGTATATTTATGAGGGAATATAAGGACATGGTAGTAGAGCTTGATCTTTGAGGATGAATCCTATGTTTCATGTTTATTGTACGAATCAATGATCATGTAATATATTCATTCCATTGGGATGTACATTGAAGTGTTTCATTATATGAGAGTAGTTCTGTAATGGTAAAAATCAGAAATATTACATACTGAGGTTTCTTTAGATAGAAGAGACTCTTGAGGCTAATTATATGACCATTACAACTCCTTATTCCAATGTGATACATAATCTTTGTTATAAAAAATTCATACAAATAAATCGGCATCATTATATAAGGATGGAGGACATATGTGATATAATAAACCATTAGATGGTCAATATGGTGGTTGGTATGTAGGAAGGATCCAAATCTTGGTTATTGGAAAATCATTGTCATCATAGTTTATTAATCATTTAAATCATTTCATTGATGATGAAGAATTATCATCCCATGTGATATATTCAGTCTCTCTGGTTGTAATGAAGGAGTCATGGGGGAATAACACCACAATGGATTCCACTTTTAGCTCAGTACTAAGGCAGGGCACATATCCTGGTTATTTTTGAAATCAGAGTCCTCATAGTTCAATGGATTAGGACATACACAGTCATATAGAAGCATATGATGGTAAAATATTGTTATAAGGGTTATTATAACAAAAATATACTAAAACTATAGTTTAAATAAGAAAATGAGGAGATTCCACTTGAACTAGAGGCATAGAGGATAATTTTCTATAATTTAAAAATTTTAATTCATTATATATTATTAGAGGATCATTTGTGAAATTGGGATTTTGAATATGGTCTAATCGAGATATTAGATAGTTTTAGAGAGTTTATGGAGGAGTAATTTCAGTATATATATTCAATGGAAATTAAGAGAGAATATTTATATTCTAATATGATAATTATAGGATAGTCAGATGGTGTTGGACCCTTATATATTAAGATGTTTTATTATTTACATGTTTTATTTCATTAATTTCAACTTATTGACTTTTTTTATGTCGCCATTTTTTAATATGTGTTACTCATATCTCAATTTGTTAGTATTACTTCTTTTAGACATTCAATGATTGAAAATAATATGTTTTAATGGATTTTTTCTAGTAAATTTCGGAATGGACGGATCTCTCATGTGTACTCTTACAATTTAAACAACTCAATTATCAATTGATGATTGTGTTAATTTTTTGAAATATTTACTCTCCATGTAATGCCCCGAACCCAGAGGCTCAATGTTGGTGCATTATTTTAATAAATTTAAATGGTTACAAGTAATCAAATCTAGAAGGACTAATTAGTTTAGTAGTATTAAGGAAACGAGATACCAACATATATCTTATTGGAAATTTTGAAAAGAACTAAATATGAAAAATAAAAAAAAGACAATAAATAGAGTCATTAAAAACTCAATAAATGATCTCTTCCACATAACCTGGGGAATGAAAAACAATTGAATTTTGCTGGCTCAAATTCATATTATGGTTTAAGGAATAGAAAAAAATATAACATAAACATAAACATTGATCATGGGGAATAACTAAAATAAATTCCTTTTAAAAAATAAGAACAAATTATTGAAGGAATAATGATATAATAAATAACTACATAATAAAACACAATCATGGGTTTTCTGATAGTCAAAAAAGAAAATGAACTATCAATAATATTATCATAATAAGCGAAATTCATATGACGGACATCATAACCATATCATCAAGCCATCAATCCAAGACCATAAATCACCATTTTTCCAAGGCCTCTTGTCATGGCCTATTTTTTATCACGATACCTACCTATTCATTGAGGGGATATAGTGGACCCCACCAATCACATTAAATGTTTAATAAATTTCTCTAATGCCTAGTAATTCTTTTATTCATTGTGTCTCATACCAATTTGAAAAATTATATTAGCCTGTTATTCAATGTGTCACATATCATATTAAATACTTAAATTCTTAATCCCCAAATTATCAAAATTATCTTAAACCATTCAATAATACATGGAAGATAATATAATAGGAGTTATATCTCTTTGAAATAAAAAATTAATCAATGGATATTTAAATAAATAAATATACTTTCATATGATTCAATTAAAAAATCACAGGGAAGTAGTCCTTAAGCATTCCAAAGCGTCTTATACCACTTTGAAACATTCAAATCCTAATACCATTGAATTTCACGAGAATATAGAGACTCTTGATCTGATATAACAAAGGAAATGACATACAAAAATTGTAAAATGTTAGTGGTGAATAAGGAATATATCTCATAATAGTTAAAGTGAGATGAGAAAAATCCTTTTTTTTCTTTGGAAAGAAGAATTGTTTTGAGAATTCATTTTCATTTTCAATGAAATCATATTATAAGCCTAAAAATCCAATAAATCAAAAGAGAATTTCATTGAAATTATATTTTATCATTATATAAAGTCGTATTGTGGTGAAATCCTTTAAAATGTGTTTTTAAAGTAGAAATAAAAATAAAACATTTTAGTGCAGTTAAAAGAATATATTAATAGATTTTAAATACAAAAGGAAAGTTTTCTTTCATAAAAACATAAATGAACTAAAATATAATTTTCGATATAAAATTTTGGATTTTTAAAAGATAAATATGGCCTAAAAGAGATCATAGAGTGAACATCAAAATTGGTAATAATTCGAGAATTTCATAGAACAAGGCTTGCATGTCAGAAGATGTTTTTGAATGATTATTTTAAAACACATAAAAAACTATAAAATAACGATTTATTATGATTGATAAACATATATAAAACATTAAAACATATTTTTTAGTAGTAATTAATAATAACTAATAATTTCAATGATGTGAGTATATAATAAGAGAAATCCAAATGAAAACGGAGGTTCGGGTGGAAAATACATACAAACATTTCCATCAATTGAATCATATGACCCAAAATTAATAATCATTAAATAATCAATTTAAAATCATGAAAATAAAGATATCAATGATTTGAAACCATATTGTGAAGTATAAATACGTCATTCAAAAGTAGAAGTAGTGAATACAAAGTATATCAATAATATTAAAGTCAAATGAAAAACCCCATACCTTAAGTGCTATGGTGTTCTTCACTTGATATTAGTGTTCGGGATAAATGAATTAAATTCGTAATTAATATTTTCTGAATCACTTAAACTTTTAAATGATTTATTATTATCTTACTAATTTTATTCTGGCCTTTTAGAATGGTGAATACATCCAATTTCATTGTTCAGGTATATTTGTTTCATGATCGGTATAATTATATACATGAATGAGGAATAATGTAAAAGGTATATTATTGTCCAGAAATGAAGTTATATGTTATAATTGAACATCCTGAAGGTTATAAGGTTGTAAATTTCATTTTTTACCTAGAGTGAAGATGAATAATTATATAAATTATGTAATGATAACCATTTGGGATTATTTGTGGGTTTTTTACACCATGAACTCA
This sequence comes from Viscum album, assembly GCA_963277665.1. NCBI lineage: Eukaryota > Viridiplantae > Streptophyta > Magnoliopsida > Santalales > Viscaceae > Viscum > Viscum album. The sequence goes on from OY728146.1 coordinate 556,842,285, forward strand.
TTTTTATTATAAATCAAATCCAAAAATAGAAAAATATTCCAAAATCATATACAATACATAATACATATATTATATTCTACTTCAACCATATGAATGGTTTCATGAATGTAATTTTGGATAGTAGTAGAAATTGAAAACCCATTTTCCTTGATTGTGGTAAATTACCACATCTCAGTTATTGATTTCATTTTTATTATTAAAGAATGAGAAATAAGAGATGATGATGAACTATTAAATTATAATAAAAAAATTATGGTTAATTTATGATACATGAATGATTATATAATTTTGATAAGGTTAATGTGGATTTAAAAAGAAAATAATGGAACTTAAAATGAAATAAAAGTTGATAAATCTGTCAAGAAAATTCGGTAGCCTAACAATGTTGGTTTATATTATATAAAATATTTTGATGAGAGAAAATTGTTATCTCATAATTAATAATTAATATTTAATTTATGGGGGATATATAATATAATATCCCCGTATAAACGAATTTAAATTAAAATTTAATAACTTAATAAGATTTCTTGAACAAAAGATAGTTTTTTGAGACAAAAATTATGCAGCATAACGGCTAGGCAACATGGTTGTAGAAAACATTAAAAATATAGAATAAATTGGTAACCCTTTCATTATAGATTCATAATATAGTATAGGAAATGAATAATTTTTAAATTAAATGTGGTATGAAAATAAGAAATACATACCACATAAAAGAGGAATTGGATGGGGAAAGAGAAGTTGTGAATTCTCTTAAATTGTAGAGTAAATCCAAAGACATTAGAGTTTGGACAATGGGGGCTTGATAACACCTTGGAATGTCTACTAGGTATGTAATAAAATTAGATATTTGAGGATAAAGAGTTTTTAATGAACGAACAAGATGGAATAATGGGATATTTATACTAAATGAGAGGGTGTTTGTTATTATTATGAAGGGATGTCTCATTATTGGTTTTATCAAAACCATGGTCTTGCCTATTTTATCTGCCTATGTTATTAGACACATGAGATATCTCTAATCCAATTTAAATATAAAAAATTTAACCATAATTTTATATTAATTAACTCATCATTATGACTTCATTAAACATACTGAAAACACAAAACTGTATTTTTATATTCACGAAAAAATTTAATTATATTAGAAAAATCCATAGAGATCACCAAAAACATTTCTTTCATATTTAGAATTTAAAAATTAAATTCATTTTTTAAAAGTAATTTTGTAAATAGTTTAAATTTATTTTTTAAATTAAGTAATTATTTTTTCCAAAAAACACCTTTAAAAATTAACGTGTTTTATAACAGCTTGAGAAATTGATCAAGGTCCCATAAAATTGTCTTCAAACCAAAAGTAAATAAAGTAAAAATTTATGATTACAATTTATGAAAATAAATTTCCATCTTAAATAATTAAATTATTATCATAAAATTGAAATTAATATATTTATAACATACAAAAAACGATACTTATATTATAGCCATTTTTCACATTGAAGGACAATAAATTGTATTTATACATTCATGGATAAATAGAATATTCTTTATTGGCCAATTTACTATTCATTATTATTAATAAGGGTATGTTACCATTCAAAAGGAAATGTTACTATTCATAAAAAAATTGTGTTTGTCTTATCAGACACTAAATATCTCACTATATGCAACCGTGTATGTCAGTTTTTCAAAATTATAACAATATAAGGGTAAATTATTGTTTATTGGATGGGTAATATTAAATTGTTGTATTGTAAAGAATTATATATTCATGTAACATATATTTGATACATTCTTAAATTCATGGCGTGTTAAATTATTCACACCTCAACATTAATGTTTCCTCACAATTCAAAATTACAATTTGAAAGTTAATGGTTGATGCATGAAAATTCCCTTTTGGGAAACCCACATCGGATATCGGGTTAATAAAATATCTTTCAAAGGAAGGTTAAATAAAATGAAGTGGTCACCAAAAAAATAATTCTTTTGAATGTGGTGATATGAAATGGAAGTAAAAACCTAGATATGGTAGAAATCCCTAATGCTGATGTTCTGATGGAATGTGGTATAGAAAATGTTTGTTGAAATATATATTTCATCAAAAATTAAAACTAATATAAAAAATCTATATTTTCTATTATTTTGATAATTGGTAAAAAAATTAGGTATTGGTAAACTCTGTAAGAGTAACAGTAAAAATTTCTATTTACAAACACATCCTTTGATTTCACCATGAACAATCTATACTTTGTCACATAGAATAGTATACACCATATGGTGAAATAAAACATTAACCTATAAAAGAACATACAATGATCAACATAAAAAATTTCATAGATGGATAATCATTTAAAAATATATGATTAAACAGTTTAGAATTAAGGACTCTAAATTTCCATGATGAACATATAATCAACATGAAGCAGCTCTAAATCTTTACATTCCAAATAAGTGATAACATCAACATATTTCATCATGATATATCATAATAACTTGAATTACTTTAATAATCATGCATTCTTACACATTCCTTAAGTAAGATACATATTATTGGGTATATTCCTTATATAAAAATGTGTTATAAACTCTACAGATGAGAGCATAGACTCCTTCAAGACATGTCAAAATTTAGTTCAAAGGTAGCCATCACTTATCTAAATAAATCATTTCATTATCGTTATCTCTACATAAAATATATATTAAGGGTTGTCCTTCTATCAACCATATACTTTACCAAGATATTGATATTCTATATAGTCATATATCGTTTGTACAATTCATCATATGACATAAAATACATAATTAAATTTTACTAATGTACTTTCCTCATATATTTCATAATTTTTAAAACCACTACATGGATGATAAAATTTTAAAATAGAATTATTTTTAATACAGAATATTAATCCTTCAACTACATATATGGAAGTATAATTACTTGATCATTGTTTGGTTTCATCATTTGTGTCATATTCCTTTGATTCCTGGAATATTTATTCACATAGTGTCCCATCTCATTATAGTGAAAGAATTGTTCATTAGAAACCTTTTTATATCACTTTCAATCATGAAATTGTTGTCCATTTTCTCAAAACATATAACAAACTCTCAACCTCTTAAATCATTTACCTTGATGATTCTTTCCACAGTTATTACATGTATGAAAAACCTTCTTTCACTTCATCCCTTTATCTATATTTTTCAATGACATTCTCTTCCCCTTTTTATCCCTTCAAACCCATAGGACTCAGTGAATTATTTACATAAAATGATAATAAAAGATATTATTTCTTCATATGATGAGTACACATGAGATTATATATTTATTTTTTTGAAAATATGGTGTATGACTATATGATTTGTGATCCTTCTTACTATTTTCATCATTTGTATTTGTGATGTTCTCATTCCTTCTACAGGGTGCCATTTATAAACAATTTAATACACTATATTTGGTTATGATTCATGATGTATAATCCAAAAATAGGAAAATACATTACCAAAATTGATCTCATATTCAAAACTAATGTCATAATCATAAAAATTATTTATTTGAGGAATGACATTACATTTAATTATTTCATAATGGTTGGTATAGAAAATTTGTATCATCCTATGAATATTCTCTGGGAGTGTCTTACCAGGTGCGTAGTACAACCCGTTGTTGTATTCCATGACTCCCCAGGGCAGGCCTAAAACTCCTTGTTGATGTTGTTACTCCTAGGTATATCTGTTCTAAAACCACGTCCACATTTAGTATCCAGAAATGGATTTATTTTATATAAATAACCACATAATCAATTTCATATTAAAATTATAAGATGTTAATGTATATTTATCCTCAATGTCTATCTTATGGTTTTCATCCCTAAGGTAAATTTTTGAAATATTGTTTCCTTGTTTTCTATTAAACAACATTTGATACCAATTTTAATGCCTCAACCACAAAAGCTCGGAGCTAGTCCATTATATTAATACATAGGCATGATTAAAATGAATCAAATATGAAAGGACCATTTAGATTAATAGTCTTAAAGAAACATGACACATACATGGAACCCATTTTATATTTTGAAAGGAATATCATTTGATACATAACAAAATCTAATAATTTTCATCCATGAAAATAAAGTAGATGATCTCTTCTACATAAACTGGGGAAGGAAAAACAAATGAAAGGGGTGAGATAAAATGCTTAGTAAGGGTTATGAAATACAAATAAATATAACATAAACATAAAACATAGGCATGTTGAATAAATAAAATACATTAAATTAAAAATAATCTTGAACACATTATGGTAGGAATAAGTACTGAATAAATGATGCCATAATAAAAAATAATCATGGGAATTCTGCTAGTCGAATAACCACATGAACTATCTATAATGTTATCATAATGACTGATGTTCATATTCCAGACATCATAACCATACCATCAAGGAATCGTACCATGACTATAAATATCCATTTTTTAAAGGCATCATTCCATGACCATGTTTTTCTCAGATGACTCACCGATGCATCAAGGGGAAATAGCGGGACCCATCTACGACATAATAAGTCCAATTCCTTCCTCATATGTCCTGTAAATAAATTAATAAAAGTGTCCCATACCACATTAAATAATTAAATTATGAATTTTATTCAAAGTGTCCCATAATAATGTTTTCATTACCAGAATTGAAGACAATAATAGAAATTGAAAACCCAACTTCCTTGAATGTGGTTAATTATCACATCTTAGGTGGTGTTTTCATTTTTAGTTTAAAAGAATGGTAATAGAGAGATGATGAAGAAATATTGCATTAGAATAATAAAATTCTAGTTTATGTAAGGTACTGGGATTATTATATCATTTTCATTAGGTTCATGAGAAATAAAATAGAAAATAATGGAACTCAAAATAAATGAAATGTTGAGAAATCCCTAATGAAAATTCGGCACCATAACAACATTGCTTTAAATATCAATTTTTTATGAGATAAAAATGGTATCTCATATTTAATATATAATAATAATACTAAGGGTGATATTTAATATAATATCTCATCATAATACAATTTAAAATAATTGATAATAATATAATAAGAGTGCTTGTAAGAAATATATATTTTGAGATGAAAATTCTTCAGCATATTGGCTATGCGACATAGTTTTAGAAAACATTAAAGAGTTGACAAAGGTTAACCATAGATAAAATTCTCATAAAATACTATAGGGATAGAATAATATTTAAATAATAACATCGTATGAAAACATAAAATACATACCTCATAAAAGAGGAATTTGATGGGAAAAGATAAGTTGGGAATTCTATTACCTGGTAGAGGAACTCAAAAGACTTGATGGTTTGGACATTGGTGTCTTTATCACACCATGGGATGACTAATAGGGAGGTAAAATTACCATATATTCGAGGATGATGAGTTTTAAATGAATGAAAATAAAGGAATAAGTGTGTATTTATAGAAATTGAGATGGATTTTTTTATTAAATTAATGGGACACCTCATCAGTGGTTTTATCAAAACTATGGGGTTACCAATAGTATTTTCCTTAGATATTATCCAACTGGGACACCTCCTATCATATTATAATATACACAAGTATACCATTATTATATATTAATTTATTCATCATTATGCTGTCCTTAAACATACTGAATAATCAAAACTGTATTTTTACTATCCAAGAAAAATACTAGTATTTTAGAAAAATCACTTGAATTCACCCAAAACATTTTTAAATATGAATAATTCCAAAATGAAATCCAGTTTTTGAAAATATGTTTCTTAATATTTGTAATTTAAATTTTAAGAAAATTTATATTTTATTCTAAAAAAACTACTTGAAAACATTAACTTGTTCTATACCACTTTGCAAAATTAATCAAGGTCCCGATTTGTTTTTCATATAACTATATAAATATAATGTATCAATTTAAAATAAAATTTTATGAAAATATATTTCCATTTTAAACAATTAAATTATTAATATAAATATAATTAAAATATTTATGACATGTAAAATCTCAATTCATATACTATGATCATTTTTTTCAATTTGAAGATCCTAGAATGTTTTTTATACATCCACAGGTGAAGTTTATATTTTTTTTCAAATTTATTATTCATTACTATTTATAAGTGTATATTAATCTTTATAAGGGTATGTTTCTATTCATCAAAATTTATGTTAGTCTTATAAGACTGTAAATATATTACTGGAGGTAACATTGTATGTATATATTTAAAAATTAATATTATAGAAGTGGAAAAATTATGTTTATTATTTAGGTTATTATAAAGTGTTGTTTTATATATAATTATAGTTTTATGACTTATATATTAAATATATTTTTAAATTTTTTGGGTGTTACATTATTCCCCCAATAACATAATTGTGTCCTTATAATTCAAAATTGCAATTAACATGTTTAATGTTGATGCTTCAAAATTCCATTTTGGGAAACCTACATCAGAAATAGTGGTAATGAAATATTCTCCTAAAAGATGTTTCAGGAAATTAGGTGGTCAACAAAAAAATCATTCTTTTGAATGGGGTGACATTTGTTGTATGTAAAAAACTAGACATGGAAAAAACCACTAACTCTGAATCTCTAATGGAATGTGGTGTAGAATATGTTTAGTGGAAATATTATTTATTCAATAAAATAAACTACTGTAAAAAAATTCAACAACATTTTCAATTATTATGATAATAGGGAAAATTTGAGGTATTATTCCATAATATAATGGAAAAAATATTCATTTATATTTAAAAACTCAACCTTTTATTTCACCTTTAACTATCTTTAATTCGTCACATATCATTGGTTACACCATATCATGATTGAAAACATTATCCTATAAAATCTCGTATAATGATCAACATAAAACATTTCATAAATGGTTAAAAATTCTAAAATATAAATATTAAATGTATTTGAATGAATGTATCTAAATTTCCATGATTAACATATCATCAACTTAAAATAGCTCCAAATTATTACCTTCCAAACATGTCAATAAATTACTCTTGTATCAGCTTGAAATATGGTAATAACCTGAATTAACATAAATAGCACGAATTCTTCCATATACCTTATGTAAGATACATGTTATTTGGTATATTACTTAAATCCAAAATAGTGGTAAACACCATTGATTATAAAATATACAAGTTCTTGAAAAGTCAAAAATTAGTTCAAAGTTAGCACGTTCTTATCTGAATCAATCATTTCATCGTCATTACCTCAATATAAAATATATATTAAGGGTTCTCTTTCAGTAAACCATATACTTTACCAATATATTAACTTTCTACTGAGTCACTTATCCTTGATACTATATATCATATGGCCTCCAATACATAATAAAATATTAATGCAGTGTAATTCTTATATATTCCATAATTCCTATAACCGGTATATTGATGAAAAAATATTAAAATGGTGTGATTCTAAATGTGGAATATTAATCCTTCCACTTCATCTGCGGTGCTATCATAACTTCATAATTATCAAGTATAGTCAGTTGGTGGAAATTCCATTAATGCTTGATATATCGATTCATGTAGTTTCGCATCTCCTTATAGTCGAATAATTATACATAGGAAATATTTTTCATACCCTTGAAATCATAGTATTTTGGTGATTTTTCTCCACACATATAAAAAACTATCAATCCATTAATTCCTTTACCAAGACGATTCTTTCCACAATTTTCACATGTGGGAAAACTCTTATTTCCTTTCATACCATTATCCATATTATTATATGTTACCCTCATCCTCTTTTTCTTCTATTCAAAGACATAATACTCAATGAATTATTTACATACCTTGTTAACACATGATAATATTTCTTCATATGATGTGGACACATGGGAGATTATCTTCATATGAAATGATTTTTTAAGAATATAATATATGATATCCTTCTTAATATTTTATTTGCGTGCATTGGTGTTGATCATATTCCTTATGTTTGGAACCATTTCTAAATAATATAATATACTAGATTCAGTAATGAACCAAGATGTATAATATCAAAATAGAAATATAATTTGTATAAATTGAAATCCTATTTATAATTATTATGATAATCATAAAAATTGATTCTTTGAGGAATAATATTACATTTATATCCATTATAATGGGTTGTAATGAAAATATGAATTATCCTATGTATATACCCATAGAGTGTCAATCGAGGTGCGTAGTAAGTGCAGTTATCGTGTTCCAGGATACCCCAGGTTATGCCTAAAAATTATTTTCATAGTGGTTAAACCTAGGTATGTATGTGCCCAAACCACATCAACTTGTAGTATCAAGGTAGTGATGTATTTACTTGAATGAGCCAAATTAACTATTCCATACTAAAATTGAAACACGTTCTTGTATTATTTTCCCTCAATGTATATCTTAGGGTTTGGTTCCCTAAGAAACGTTTTCTAAATCATATTTCCATGTTTTCTACTTAACATCCTTGGATACCAATTATAATACCCCGACCCCAAAAGCTCAAAGCCAGGGAATTTTTTTAATACAATGTCATGATTACAAGGAATAAAATCTCAATGTTCCGATAATTTTATTAGTTAAGAAAAACTTGATACATACATAGATCCCATTTAAATTTTGAATCGAAACAAAATATGATACATAATAAAAGATAATAAATTGTGTCCTTGAAAACTCAATAATGAGTCTCCTTATCATAACCTAGGGAAATTCAAAAATGAAATGGGTGAGCTCAAATGCATAGTATGTGTTTATAAATAATACAAAATTTAATATAAACATAATCATTTGGCATGGAGAATAATAAAAATAAATTCCAATAACAATAAACCGGAACACATTATTGCAGGAATAAGAAATGAATCCATAATTCCATAATAAAACATAATTATATGTACTCTTCTTGTCGAATAAGCACATGAACCATCAATAAAATTTTCCAAATGATGGAAATTCATATGTCGGACATCATAACCGTACTATCAATGCTTCATTCCAAGACTATTAAAATACAAATTTTTTAAGGCCTCGTTATATGACCTAGTTTGTCTCATGAGACCTATAGATGAATCTTGGTGCTAATGTGGTCCTCCATCACATAATAAGTCCAATTCATTTCTCATATGTCTTTGTTGACTTTTATTCAATTTTTTTCATACCACATTGAATAATGAAATTGTGTATTTTATTCAATGTGTCTCATACCACAGTGAATAATTAAATTATTAATCCACAATTTAACAAAATTATCATAAAAATTCAATTAATCAAGGTGCATGAAATTATATGAGAAAAATATCTATTGAATACATAATTTACAAAAATATGTTGAGATATATAAAGATCGTTTTAATTGAGACCATTGAAAAATACTCGAGGAAATAATCCTTAAACATTATGAAGTGTCTCATACCACTATGAAACATTCAAATCATAATACCAAAGAATATCAAGAGAATAATGATACTCTATATATGATCTACCAAAAGGTAGTACCTAAACCACAAGTAAAAATTATGTGGTAAAAAAGCAATATATATTATAAATTTTAATGTGAGATAGAAAAAATTCCTTTTTACTTTTGAAACAAGAGTTCTTTGGGGAAATCATTTTTATTTTCCATGAAATATAATTATAAACATGTAAATACATTAAAATAAAATGGAATTTCATTGAAATTAAATTTTAGGATTAAAAAAAGTCTTATTTAGGTGAAATCCTTTAAATGATTCTTAAAATATGCATTAGAAATTAAACATTTTAGTGCGGTTTAAAGACTATATTAATGTATTTGAAAGCGCAAAGGAATTATTTATTTATTGAAATAAGAAATGAAGAAAATTAGTTTTTTCAATTTAAAATGTGAAATTTTTTAAAGATAAATGTGGAGTACGACAGAATATTGAGTGAACATCAAAATTGGTAAGAATTTGAGATGTTCCCTGAACCATGATTTCTTTTTAGAAGAGTGTTTTTGAAGGACTATTTTAAAACACATAACAAACCATAAAATAATAATTGATTATGATTTGTAAATGTATATATAACATTAAAAATGAATTTATGAGTATTATATAATAATTTAAAATAATTTCATTGAGGCGAGTAGGGAATACGTGCTACCCAAATAAAAATGGAGGTTCGGGTGGAAAATGCATACAAGATTATAATCAATTGAATCGTATGCCCCAAAATTAATAATCATTAAATGATACATTTAACTTAATGAAAATAATGGTTTTCATGATTTAAACCAAAAATGGGATGTATACATACAACTAAAACAAGTCGTAGTTTTGAATACTTAACATCTCACAAAATTGGATGTGAGATGGAGAATCACCATGCCTTATGTCTGATGATGTTCATAACATGATCATACTGTCATGGATAACCAAATTAAATTCATTAATAAATATTTTCAGAACATTTAATATAAGAAATTGATTTATTAAAACCTTATTATACACATTCATGTCATTTCATATTGGTTATGTGGATCAATTATATAATTCGGGTCCATTTGATTCATGATCGGTATACTTATATACATCAATGAACAATAAAATTAAATGAGGATTGTTATATAGAAATGAATTTATATGTTATCATTGAACATTATTAATGTTAAAAGGTTTTAAATTTAATTTTATTACTTAATGTGAAGATGAATCAATATCTAAATTATTTATTGATAACTGTTTGGGTTAATCAGCAATTTTTGTACACCACATACTCATTTGATTTATAAATCAAAAAATATGTAAAAAAAGATTCTTCAACCACAGACAATAAAAAAAATTTATTTTATATTGGTTCAATAAAAGAAATGGTTTCATTACGACAATTTAAGACTGCAATAGAAATTGAAAATCCATCGTCCTTGAATGTGGAAAATTATCAAATCTCAAATGGTGTTTTCATTTTTTGTATGAAAGAATATGAAAGGAGATATGATGAAGAAATATTCCTTTAGCATAAAAAAATCCTATTCATTTCAGCTATTCGAATTACAATATCATACACATGCAAGTGATGAGGAATGAAAAAGAAAATAATGGAACTCAAAATGAATGAAAAGTTGTGAAATTCCTCATGAAAATTCACTTGCCTAATGATGTCACTTATACTTTCATAATTTTCATTGATGAGAAAAAAACGGTATATCATCATTAATACATAAAATGGAAATTAAGGGGGGATATTTAATATCTTATCCCTATATAAACCAATTTAAATTAAATGAAAATAACATAACAGGAGTGCACGATAAAAAGGATATAATTTTATATGAAAATTCTATAGCATAATGGCTGTGCAACATGGTTTTAGAAAACAATAAAAACACAGGGGAAATGGGTTAACCATTAAAAAAATACTCATAAAATTTTATAGGGAAAAAATAATATGTAAATATGAAAATGGTATGAAAACGTGAAATACATACCACATAAAAGAGGTCTTGGATGGGAAAAGAGAGCTAAGAATTCCCTTACCGTATAGAGGAACTACTACGATTTGATAGTTTGGATGAAGGGGGATCGAACACACCTTGGGAAGAATACTAGGGAGGTAAAACTACCAGATATTTATCGATGATGAGTTTATAATGATTAAAAATGAAGGAATGTGTCCATATTTATAGTAAAAGAGAGGTATATTTTGTTAATTTTAAGGGACACCTCATTAGTGGTTTAATCATAACCATGGGCTTTTCCATGGTATTTTACTATGGTATTATCCACTTTGGACACCTCACATCACATTTAATGGTACACTGGATGACAAGAATTTTATATTAATTAATACACCATTATATTGTCATTAAACATACATAAAACTCAAAACAGTATCTTTTCTATTCAAAAACAATTAAAGTACTTTAGAACAATACAATTAATTCACCCAAATAATTATTATATGTGTTGAATAAAAAAATAAATACATTTTGTGAAAATAATTTTCTATATAACATTGATTTTATTTTTAATAGGAAATTAAAATTTATTAAAAAAACCACATTAATATTATAATTGTTTTATAAAACCATGAGAAATTAATCAAGGTCCCATAAAATTATTTTACAACCATAAGACAATAATTTATAAATTTATGATTTCATTTAATGAAAATACATTTCCATATTAAATAATTATATTATTAATAAAATTATTAATTAAAATATTTATGGCATAAAAAAGTACCAATACTTATACTAAGATCATTTTATCACTTTTAAGATTTCTAAATTGTATTTATACATTAATGGGTGATGTTTAAAATTTTTGGCGAATTTTCTTTCAATTCTTATTCATTACATTATGAAACTATTCACTAGTGTATAATTATATTCAAAAAAAATTATGTTTAAATTATCAGACTCTAAATATCATATTGGACGAAACGGTGTATGTCAGTTTTTCAAAATTTAAAATATAGAAGTGGAAATATTATTGTTATTCATTAAGTTAAAATAATGTGTTTTTTTAAGTGAATCAGGGTTTCATGCATTATATATTAAATATTTTTTCAAATTCATGGGATGTTATAGTCTATTTACTTAATGATTATTGGGTGTGATAAAAAGAATATGATGAAATGATAACCAACATTATGATTACATTCAACAATCTAGACCTATCAATCTTGATAAAACCATTGGTTTTGATATCATGATTCAAAAATGGAGTGATTTATAAGTGATATATATTTATTTTAATGAATAATTCATGTTCATTTAGAAAAAATTGATTTTTTATTTTATTTATTTAAATTTGATTAATCATTCTCTTTCAAGATAATTTTTTAAAAAAAAATCATTAAATTCTCCCTAACATAATATAAAAATGTTAAAAAATTCACATAAACTATTGATAGAAACCCCAATAGAGAATACTTGGGGTACTACAACACTACAAAAAATTGGAAAAACTTTAAGAATATTCATGTAACAGATAAACCAACTCATCATTGGGATATATTAATATGTAGGATAGGAATATTTTTTAGAGAAAAAAAATAAACTATTTATATATCATAAAATATAGGATTAAATCATAAAAAATTGTAATGTTTTAATTATTTAAAAATTTAATAATTTTTTATAAACTATAGATTATAATACATAACATAATTCCATATAATACTAAAATAAAATATTTTCTAAAATAATAATAAAAAAATCCAAATGAATAATTATATAAAAAAATGTGGAATTAGATAATAACAAAATAACTGATAAGAAATAAAATATAGTTAAAAAATATACTAAACATTATAAGCCTTAAAAAAATGATAAACTGAGAAAATTGAAATAATTCTATACTCCAAATGTGGATAAATAGAAAACTCCCTTAATATACAATGATATAGAATCAAGTTTCGACAAATGATATGGTTTAATTAACCACTTCCATAAATTTCAAAATTTATCAGTTGAATTCTCTAATATGTATTCATAATAATTTTATATTATTTTTAGGACAATGAATTGAAAACTTTGATGTGAATACCTAATTAATATTATAAATTTTTATTCTTTACTTGGATAATATAGCTATGATGTAGTTTTACTACTTCCAAAATCCCTTTATAGAAAATTGAAATAATCTAATACAAAAATTTATAGATTAAATATTCCATACATTTATGATTTCTGAAATATGAAAAAAATTCTTTTTGTATTATAAAACTATAAGAGTATAGTTTACATTAATATTGGGAATGTTTTTAGAAATTATGATAATTTATTCTCTGATAATATTTTACAAATTCCTCCATAATTAAATATTTCTAAAAATGATTTTTATTAATGGACATGTTCCTGATAAATGAGTATGCTACGTAATATTGAGTAGATATGACCATAATTGATTCTAATTATAACATTGCTAAAAAATGAAATATTGATAATTATTTTTTTCTAATTGATTAATCCATGTCATTATTTATAGTAAATTCTCTACACCCAAAATAGAAAATGTGAAAAAAAATCTAACTAATTGATCTCAATGTTATGATTATAAAAATTCTATTCAACATTTCCCCTTCCCGTAAATTTTTTAAACAACATTCAAAATTCAAATAAATATTTGAATGTTATTTCTAATAACCATTTCATTGAACAATATACCCAATTAAATTATTCTTATAAATCATGTAATGGGTAATTTTAATTATATTATTTTCATAACAACTAAAATTGTCATTTCCCAAATCAAAAAATTCATCTAATGACTTTTCGACTATTCCAGACATTCAATATGGTTTATAGTTTTTGAAATAATACGTTGTTTATGAAAATTATACTTCCAAATAGGCATTTACAACCTAACAAAATAATAATGTTTATTAGTATAATTTTCATTAATTTGATAATTAGTCTTATATGAATTGCACATCTTATCAAAATCCAGATTACCAATCTTATGAGAATGTCCAATCCCTCAATATATTCATAAATATGATTCTAAAATGATGATTTTTTTTGAAAATTTAAGACACTCAAAGAAAAAAATAAATTATTTTACAATATATTTGTATCACGTATGAGTTAAATGAAAATTTATATTAGAGTAATATAAAGGAAGGTAGTGGGAATTTGAGATCAAAATAGGAATTTCAATCATGATGTAAATAAATTATTATTACAAATAAACTATATTTTGGAATAATAAAATATTAATTTAATGAAATAGAACATACTAAGGAAATTATCACTTACGAAAAAATTATAGGAAAATAACTTGAGATACAAGGTTACTCTTTAATCCTTATACTAAAACCTTTTTCCATATATCATCCAAATATTGGAAAAATATACTATAAGGTGAAATTATAACATAAATAATCAGTGGGTATTTTAGGAATTTTTTTTTAATTTTCAATATATGTTTCAAAGTCAATAGTTACCAGATAATTTTCAAGGTTTTACTTCCATATATTTAAGGAAAACATCATTTAAAAAATATCACTAGGGTAAAATCGGTTTTAAAAGATTGTTTTTTTAATTTTACTCCAATTTAAATATATAATTCATTCAAATAGATGTTGTTAACACATTTATCAGGCATGAAATGTTTAATGGATATGAAAAATCTATATATCATGATGGTTTTAACATAATCTAGCATTCTAATGAGTCGTAATTTTCCAAATTTTTATTGTTTTCCACACAAGAATTAAAATAATTGATGTCAATATCATTTTATCATGTTTGTTATTAAAAATTTCATATTTTTTAAACTTTTTATTAAATCATTTATAAAAAAATTTAATGAAGAATAATGTTTTCTTTGTCATTAAAATCCATTTTATAGAAACTGGCTGAAAAAATAACGTACTATAAAATATAGTTTAGAATATAATAACAAAGTAGTAGACCAGTAGAAACACAAACCGAACCATAAAATAGAATCATTGAATTTATTTTATAAAAGTGCTCCATAACATTATTCCACACATTTTAAATTTATTTTTTTTATATTTAATATTGAAATAATATATTTTAAATAAATAAACGACATCAATCATGTGAAATTTTTTACCCGTTATCCTTGTATGTGATTTTTCACATCAAAATAATAAGGAATATGGATATAAAAATGATACAAATTAAAAGGAAATAATTTAACATATATTTTAAAAATAATTATTTGAAAATTAAAAAGTTATTTTATAAAAAATTATAAACTTTTATAATGTTATAACTATCATAATTCAAATAATTTATTACATAAGTTATATAAAAAATTATATACATTATATTAATTGTTATGGATGTTTATAGTTATATTTAAAAATATGGTTTAATTTTAAAATTTAATTTTAATCACTTAAAAATAGAATATTGTAATTATAAATGACTAGTCTCCCTTGTTCACACATATTTTATTTTTTATTCACCTTCCATTTTTATCTATAATGTAATTTTATGCAATTTTTTAAAATAAAATGTAAAAATAAAATTAATTTACTTTTTTTCTTTAATGTTTGTATCAAAGACTGTTTTTATCATGAATGAAAATAACTCCTTTTATTAGGGTAGATGTGGACCCTTTGCATAGTTTATTTTTCATAGGCTTAGTGGCACATAAACATGTCCTAAAGGCCCAGTACAACCCCATCCCATTTTGAAGTGATCTACATTACTATGCCTTCATCATTTCTACGTCACAACCTGCTTAAATCATTACAGTGTCACTACCATCCCACATCAGGCATGTATCAATGAATTCATTGTAAATCAACCAAAGGAAATCATAGGATTCAAACCCCTATCTTTTGGATATCGGAATACATAGTTTACAATAAGGATCCACCCCAACTTAACTAAACATAATATCATTACTACATACAATTTTTCAAATAATCCTTCATATGTCTCATGTAATTCATAAAAATTCTATAAAATGTAACCACATAGAGAGCAAAACCACTATGTTATCTTCTATTATTGAAATTTAAAACATCTATTAGATACCCAAAAAATTATTCTTTACTTTTTTTCAATTATGGTAAAGAAAAATATAACAAATATATTTTTCCTAATAATCATGATTATGATGCATCACACATTGAGATGTGTTATTTTAAAATATTTTAGAAATATATAATATTTCATGGGTATCTCCCAATACCATTATTAATGGTAAATGTTTTTTTGGAAAAACCCCCATATATTAAAGATGTATTAAACTAAATAAAATTTCAATAAATATACGTTATAAAAAAACTATGTTTTATGTTTCATTAAATAAATAATATTTAACCAAGTTTGATAATTGAGTTACATAGAAAATTAATTTATCAAATTAAAGAATAAAAAAATATAGCTAATAAGCATATTGAATATCACATTAATTAATCATATTCATAAAACTCAAAAAAAATTATTAATAATTTTTTGGCTCATAAATTCTAAATAACAATAATGAATATGTTTATATTCTATTAATTATAGATGAACTAGAATATGAAGTTATTATGGACCATAAATGTTTTTGACAAACCAGTATTTATTTACATTTAATATATTAATGTAAATTATATAGTAAACTATACAAATTCGAATATTTTAAAACAAATTTAAAACTAATATGAATTTTAGAATATAATTTTTAGATATAATGGTGATAATTTATCTAAAAAGTGTAGATGGAGAAATTAAAAAAAGTATGATATTTTTCTAATTATACAAATCTGAACTGTTGGAAGTGGCACACAAATTAATCATTATATTTTATTTTTCAATATATCAATAAGATAATCCATATTCATCTGTTGATGATATTTGGTATCCTTAATATAGTATATAATTCCATATAATGTAATTTTGTTTTCATTATCCTCAAACAAAAACTAGAAGTATATGATTTAATGTTGAGTAAGTGGTGTATAAGTGAGATATTAATCTGGATTTAAAGGAGTGATACATTAATATGGTGTCCTAAGATTGGGTCTATTTTATTTGAATATCTCAATTTTTCAAAAGAAATAAAAAATGTTATATATTTAATCTTCATTAGCATCATCTCTTCCATATACATAGCATTAGCTCTTAAAGCTTCTATTTTTTACTTTTTAGATAACTCCTTTTCAAGAGGCACTACAACCACCACACACTATTTGGACCTATACACATTCCTCATATCCTTATAAGTGACTGAGTTGTTCAGGTTTTCCAAATACAATATCTAATATATCATTATTTCTCTTAGGTGTGATCTTACCTTATGTTCTCTCCTCATCAAGGGATTCCTCTAATGAATATTTGAACATCTTATTATTTATTCTCAAAATATGACGAAATAAAATAAAATATATAACATTGATAACAAATTTCATTTTATATAATCGTATCAACTTCATCCCTCGACACTTAAGTAATATATATTCATATAATATTAAATATTTACCCCTTTCATTCTTTCAATCTAGATGGGAGAAGGAGGTTCATCCAATCTTAATCTTATATAAATTAATCCAATTTTTATTTACATAAAATTATAAAATATTTTTTTAAGAAAATCATGTATTATTATTTATTCTAATAACATGTACTGTCTAAGAGATAAATTTTTATATTACATGTATTTTTGTTATATCCCTTTATGAGATCTCCAGTACTACTATAAATTAATAATAATAATTAAAAAATATAATCATTATTATGAAAAAATGTAAAATATAACATTTCACATAGGAAATATGATTTTATTCATTCTATCAGCAATTATAAACTTCCATGTATCATTACATAGAAATGTATATGTATTATATGGTTACATATTGTGATGAGTTTTTAAAAATGATACATTTAAAACAAAAAAAAATTATAAAAACCATTTATTCTATTTATTAAAATATATGTATTATAAAAAACAATAATATATATTATATCAAACATTTTTTTGAAATTTAAATATTATATATATATATATATATTTTAATATCAAGAAATTACTAAATTATTGTATATATATATTCATTCATTATGATCATTTCAAATTGAAAAATCATGCATATATTGTGGCTATTAATATTTTTTTATAATAATTACATACAAGTTGGGATCTAATTATATAAGTAACATTGCCAGGTTTTCCATCAAAAATATTATATTTTATTCTCTAAATAAGATAGGAATCTATAAATTTTATGGACCAAGAAAATATTATTCTTATTCAATAGGTTTTTTTATTATAAAAGAATCGTCTCTATAGTTGAATCTATTTTGATTAACTACTATGATGTAGAAATCATCATTTCTCACAATATATATATTGATAACACATTTTTATAAAAGCCATGCAACTTAAAATATATTTTATTCAATATATCAAATTTCCTCAATTACTCAATTATATATAATTAATGACGAGATTAGTTTATTTTACCTTGAGCATAAATATTACATTAATTCTGAAAAAATAATGTTCTAGAAATCAAAACTACAATATTTTTTAGTATCTTTGGTATGAATGTTATTTTCAATAATTTCTTAAATCGAACCGATTATCAAATTTATACAAGGTTCACCCACTATCAATCTATATTTTTCTAATGTATCTTATCTACTTTGATAGTTTTCTATAAAAAATAGAAAAAATATATTCTCATTAAATATCCACATTTCCTTCTTCAATTGATAATGATGTTTTAACATTTTATAATCAATGCAACATATAGGTGATCATAATATGTCTTATTTAATATGTATAAACATACCTAATTTATATATTCACACATTAATGATTTAATTTTCAATCCATATATGGATCCAAACTCATTAAAATTGACTCATTCATGGAGAGATATATGGAAACTAATGGGATCCATTGTAGAAAGGTAGTTTGTATAAAAGCTATAGAACCGACCTACAAACATAAATCTCATTTATTGAATAATTTATTCGATATGGATTCACATAATATCCCTAAAATATTATTATAAAATAATAAATATCATACATTACAAATAGATATACATGAAAATAATGTTTAATTATTCACACAAAATGAACCATTAAATGTAAGATGATATCATAAGAAAATGGATGAAATTATATTTATAGTTGACAAAGTACGATAAATACATAGTTATCTACATTTTTTAATGTATTTTGATTAACCAATTTTTTGATAATATAATTTAAATTGTAAAACAACTTCATGTAAATAATTCTGATATAGATTTTTAGTATTCAATATAATTAAACTGGTCGCATTTTTTATAATGAAATGAAAACCATTAGATTTTATGAATTTTAAATTCAAATATTTTACATTTTCTTTCATTTTAATAACATCCAAGAGACACATTGATACCACTGATAAACTTGAAAAAAAATTCACCCTCTTTAATATTATATTCAAGGGTATTGGTAGGTGTTTTAATGCTTAATTAGGAGTGGATTATAACGCCATATGTATTCTAATTTTTAGTATGTAATATAATCAACTCAACCTATCCATATATATTTCCTTAAAACATAACAATATTCTAATAAAAATTTAAGATATATTATCTACACATCAATGAAAAAATAATATGTTTGACCTCAATATATATATAATATTGAATCTAGAATAATAATGTTGGTTTCATGAAATTATATAATCATTACTAGATTTTTGTGTTATTTTTTTCATTGCATCAATAGTTTTACCCACCAAAAATAATGGTATGATTAAAAAAGGTTTCAAGAGATATATAATTCATAGTATCCATTTAATTCAATTTTAAGCATTAAAACATCTGATCCCTACCCAAAAAACAATTAATAGATACTGTATATAATTCTTACCCATTGAGGTAGTTGACAATATCATATTCATTATTCCCAAATTAGTTACAATTTGTGCCCCTTAATTTTATCCCATGTAAATTTTGAATATTATATTATATCATTCATTTTTACAATAATTATTATAAGTATTTAAAGATATTCTATTTTATTAGAATTATAAAAACCGAAGCATCCCTCCAAAAAAATTCGAATACATCAATTAAATTTGACAAAAAATTGATATAATTTTTGATAATTTTTATTCAGAAATAACAAAACTCAACATGATATATTTCCGATTTATACAACATTAATGTTTGATGTTATAAATTACTAATAAAATACACATTAAAAATGATAGTTTATAAGGCTCTAATAAGGATTCATTCCTTATACAAGAAATCCTTGTATGATATGTTTATCATTATATCTAAATTTTGGAAAACCATTGATCAATTATATTCCACTATTGAAAATTAGCTTGATGCCATAATTTCCCCTATAATATTTACTCATCTTCATAGATTTCTGAAACACTATAATAAATTAAAATTTTAAATAATAAATTTAAATAATGAGCTATAAGAAGATAGAAAATTTGTAAATTGGGACACCGAATAATTAATAAATAAATATATAATATTTTTTTCCAAATTAAATACTTGTATCCCGAATTTAGGAAACTCTCAAAAATTTATTTTTATACAATATATAGAAAAAATGTTGGTATGTGGTAGACATCATGTTCCTTTTACTCATCAGACATAATATATTATTAATATCAAAATGTTAATACTGAAAATTAATGTATTGAAGAAGTATGTTTTTTAGAAAAAAATAGATACTCTATAAAACTCTAGTCACTCCATAAATTTTTCTATTCCACTTATTCAATCATTGAACCACTAAAAAACAATAACTGTCATACAAATAACATACATGTTTTTTCATAATCCAGACATAACTATTTGATTATTTGTTTTTTATCAATTCTTTAAACCCCAATGTCATTAATCATTACTTCAATTTGAATAGATATTTGTTGTTAATATTCATTATAATCAATTTATGGGGAATTGTTCCCAATTTCAACATGCCAAAAACAGATACTATAACTCAGATTAAATCCACAGAAAATAAAATTAACAATGATTATTATTCTATAATTTTTTTTTCATATTATAAAATTTCATGCATGGGGATTAATAGTTCGTTGTTTGAAACATTTGGTTAGATAATTCATAAAAAATCTCCATCTCCATTCCAATATTCATCACAAGATCAATATGCAATAATCAAGCTATAACTCTTTATCATCAATTTAAATTTTCATTCACATAATATAATATATAACATAATGAAATTTAATTAAATATATATAATATATTATTTCCCTGTCGCTGAATCATCGTGGTATTAAAATTTTGTTATAAAAAAAATAATTGATGGAGCTGTATGTTATGATTAATAAAAATTTTTATTCTAAATATACGTTCAATAACTCAATCAATAAAAGATAAATTAATTAATTAAAGAGATAAAAATTTAGCTATTTTTAAAAAAATATGATTGTGTAAAAAAATATAAATTCAAATTTTAAAAAAAATTCACCTCAAAATAAATGAAATAATTACATATAATAGACCGAATAAAAAATTCAATGAATAGTCAAATTTAACATTTGGAAGAATTATTTTTACAATTAAATTCATTTTAATTTAATCCATAGAACATAAATATTATTAAATAAATAATTTTAGTCCAAATAAAATGTTAAAAAACACGTGAACATTAAATTAAAATAAAGTATTCTAATAATAAAAATTTATTATTAATTAAAAAGCTCATATATGTTTTATTGAATTTGTAGAAAAAATCAAACATAATTAGTAACACATAAAAATTAGAAAAAAATATTGGAATTGAGAAGATCCATTATACTATTAAGATTTAATTATTACATTCCCAAATTCATCATGAAAAAATACCCACCAATTACAATGTATCCTTCAATTTGGCCCATTAGGGAACCAAGTTGTGTTTATACCTGTGCCCCCCTTGCCCCATTTTTCATGGTTCGATTACTTGCATGTTAACTTGTGAGATGCTTATAACAATTACTCATAGACCCTCTAACCATTTGGGAATGGGCCCAATCCCATTGCTGGCCCACTTTAGCTGATTTAGGGACGTGTGGCATGCAGGTTGTGAGCCCACAACTATTCCTCATTACCCAAATATATGTTTCTTCAATAATTACACATGTTTCCACTACACTATTGGTAACTAACCCAATCCTAATGTTGACATCCATAGGTCTCATTGGGGTCATGTGGTGAAAAGGTAGTGAAAAGCCTCACATATACATCATTACCAGAATAAATATTTTTTCCAACATCATTGTTGGTACCAATCTCAGTTGGAAGATTCAAAATCACGTACTCTTGTAATTTCATCAGTTCATTTATTCACATGCACAACTAGAATTATATTCTGTTTGATAATGTTAATCCTTCAATTCTTACTGGAAGGATGGTTGTTCATAGGGAAAAGCTTTCATCTTATAAGGTAAAATCTTGAATGATGAGTAATTGTATATCATACCATTTCACAGTAAGAATCTTTGGCATGAAATTAATAATGATAAGAACAATTTTTTTTAAATTTATTAGGCATATTCCCCCAATGTATCCATGGATTATGGTTAATGTTTATGGATTTGATTTTTTCTCAGCATGTCTGTCAGGATGTGCGTGTGTTTTCACACCTATCATGAATTTGGGAAAAGATTTTTTACCATTTCATTAATTATGTGATTATATATAAGAATGAATTATGGGATATAATTTATTATATTAATCATGCAATTAAAAAATATGAATCAGTTTTAAATTTAATTAGACTCCTAGATGGTTGTTGATCCTCTACAGGTACATTATGAGAATATTCTTTGGTAGAGTTTTCATCATTAGATTTATTTTTTCAATTATATTGATTAAATCAGCTGGGGGGTTTCTCATACCTACATGGGGTCTAACATTGTTGCTTTTGAATTTTCAAAAATAGAAATTTTTGAGATAAGATTGAGGTAGTATTTTAGATCTCTTGGTTGTGTTAAAGTATTGTTTAAACTAATATATTGCATTTTTTACATTACATAGTTAGTAATAACTCCTTGTAATTCCATACTCTATGAATATATTTTCATAATAAAATTTTAGGACCAAGGTGTCCTAGACTTTTTCGGTAATCCTTGAATCGGTAAAATTCATAAACTATATCCTCTATTCTATAAAATGAAATTTAAATATATTTTATAACTACTCTAAAAACATGAATAATAAATTACATTTATGTATATATTGATGGTTAAATTGAATAAATAAATAAGAATATTTATTTATACAACTCAAACAACAATCCTTATAAGAAATAAATTAAAACCATTTATAAAAACATTACATAATAATTAAAAACAGCTTTAATACACATTAAACCAAAGATAAAGAAAAATTAATTATTATAATAACATTATTTATCATATAAAATAATAAAAAATTACAATTCAATAAATGAATAAGAAAAAAACATGTATTAGTAATGAAAAATATAGAAAAAATAAAAATTATAATTTTAAAGAAAACAAATTCTGAAATATTAAAATGAAGTATTGATAGAAGAAAATTATTGATGTGATACTATTGGGGATAACATTGAAGATCGAGAGAATGAAGAGTGTGTTTTTTGAAAATAATGGTGATATAAAAAATGAATCTGCAAGGTTATAGTTTATCTGAGGTGTGAGATGAAAACTGGGGTCTTCAACAGGTAAAATGGAATGTGCAATTCAATATTATAAAATGGTATTGATTCAATAATTTTTATAATTATTTCAATATCTAATATACTATAACTGATGAAACAAATACATATTTTATATTGGTTATGAAATAGCTGACATAATAAACCTGTTTTCAAACATCTGTTATTCAATATCTTACATAGTAACGCTTCCATCTATATATTTAACATTAGTTAAAAACAATCAGATGTTAGTATTAATTTGTCATGTCAGTTTATAATGATGGATGTGATAAAATTTGTGTTAAAACCACTTTTCCCTTTATTGAATCAGGAAAGTAAAATTAACGTAGATTTTAGTGAACCATATTGAAATTATTATGTTAAATTTCTTATTACTACATATTATAATACAAATTAAAAAATATACTATATTCCTCAAATAAATCATGATAAAAAAAAAGATAAAGGGTGCAATAAATTATTCTTGAGGTGGGATACATACACTATGATCCAACACTAATTCCTTTTTAAATTTAAGGATCTGTGTACATATATAATCCTTTTTTATAGGTGAAAATCAATTTTAGCTTAAAATT
Organism: Viscum album; assembly: GCA_963277665.1. Taxonomy (NCBI): domain Eukaryota; kingdom Viridiplantae; phylum Streptophyta; class Magnoliopsida; order Santalales; family Viscaceae; genus Viscum; species Viscum album. The sequence goes on from OY728146.1 coordinate 556,867,003, forward strand.
TATGATTTAAGTGAATATGTAAATACTATTCCTTAATCTATTTAATCACAAATACATGTTAGTGATCTCTTGAAATCTATGATTTTCATCCGCTTGGCCAATTGAATTCTATCCATGCATTCCAGTGTCATTGAGGATGTTTAGGTAATTATTGAGAAAATAATTTTTTCTACTAACATATTTGTATTAGATATTTTAGATTACATATTCGGTATGTATATACCATTAATAAATAATTTTCTCTTTTTAAAAATTCATAAGGTAATAAATAATAATCCCAAAGAACAATCACTGGAAAATAAAAATATATTATAAGGGTGAATATGTGGAAACTAAAGAGATTACACAATAATGTGATAATTTTGAATCAAAATCAATTTATTTAGAAATTATTGTATGAATTTGTGATATTTTAGAGAAATAGGGGGTGAACCATATAATGTAATTGTTAAAAGTGGATTTGAATTAGTTTATAATTCTCATAATTTTTTTAAACATCAATATATTTGTAATATTATAAAATTATATGTGATTATAAATAAAAATTAACTAAAATGGGTTTGAAAACTATTACCTTCTAATAATTATGTGAAAATTGAAATTTATTCATGTAAAAAAACAATTAAACACATTATAAAATCCTATAGTTTAATTAATGATTCATCTCCAAATTATTATTTTAAATTTAATCTAACATATTAGGATGAAACTTTTTCCATATTTTTTAATGGTTACACTACTACTTCAAAATTCCAAAATAGTATAATCATGGCGAGTGAATTAACATTTAAAATATGAGTCAAAGAACCTAACAAATCAACTTTCATAATGGGGATATCCCACATAGCTTATATTTAAAAGTAATTCAAGAATATTCTAAATAGGATTATATAAAATAGATATAGATATTTCTATTCAAATTTGTTGGTTGGTTGTGTTTTGAACTTGAAAAACATGTTTTTTATTTGACGATAATGAATATGGAGTCCATAGACTGGCCATTAGATGAATTTATAGGGATTATTACATTTATTTCCAAACATGTGATCATTTTATATTATAATTATATAAAACATAGCCAATTTTTAGGGTGGGTGAATCCTAACCATCATGAAATTGTTTAATAGGAGTTGATTAAATTTTCTAATTATGGTATAATTTAGCCTATTTCATATAGAAAATCGGTATGTATAGTATAAATTTTCTTTTAATTTTTTTTCACTACGGTCATATATGAATTTAGGGAATTATTTATAGATATATTATCTAATAAGTGGGATTTAAGCATATATTAGTGGAATAAGATCATTGTTTCTAAAATGATCATATTTTATTTAACATTCCTTGAAACAATTCTTGAATAGTTACCCAATAAATCAAAATATTGATTCTTAGATTGTTTTTCTGTAATTTGGATATTAATATATCTCTATAATAGTATGATAAAATTATATCTACTAGTGATTTTTTAGTTTATCTTATAGGATAATTCCATTCGGATTTCATATTGATTTAACAACACTCTAAAGATGGATGCTTATTATTTTTTGTAAATAATTTTCAAGGAATGTAATGACGAATTTATATTTCACATAAGATTTTAATGGGCCTATTTTAAATATTTTACAAGAATTTTTGGGTTCATCCATTTAGTGTTAAATAAAATGTAACTAGTATGAAGCATTTATAAATTCAATAGTATTGTTGTTATTGGAATTTTTCATTGACTTGAGGTTTTTACGAATAGAATTATAGTGAAAATTTATAATTTTTACATTATATCATAATTTATTTATTTATAGATGATGAGAGATATCAGATCTTGTATTTTCCATCTCAGATTCTACAGATTGTTTGAAAATAAATAATCAAATTTCCATTCCTTTATCGATTCTCATATAACAATATTCTCCTTTTATCGGAGATATTATTTTTTAAAAAGTATTTATGAATCTAATATATTAAAAAAGTTTCCCCAAATGTTTTTCATGTCCTAAATAATGAATTACGATTTAAATTGATGTATAATTCCTAAAAAAATTTATGAGGTGTTATCCTTTGGAAAATACAAGAATGGAAATCACATGTTAATGCATGTTAATATATGACTCTGGATTATTCTAATTCAAACTACATTTTTAAAGAAAAATATTTTCTTGAAATTAATTTCTATTTATTAATTATGATATTATCATTGGGATTCATAATTAGTTATTATCACAAACTGTTCAACTATTACATGCCCCATGGAAAAGAAAGAGTCAATACTAATACAGGTTATGCAGATATTATTGTTGCATGAATATTATATAGTGATCCATGATTGGATATGAATTAATAATAGTGTTTTGTGAAATAATATCATGATATCTTTTTCATCATATCAAAAATTACATATATTGACGGCTATATAAATTTTTCCCTAGGAAATGTATGTACTATGTTATTGTTAATAAAATAACAACATATTTAAAATTATATATTTTTTAAAAACTGATATAATGTATCTTAGGATCTAAATGAATCATATTTAATTTCTTATAATATGTTCTATTTAATATCTATTAGATGTTCTATATAAGTTGAATTTGGGAATTGATCAGTTAATTAGAACATATATCCAATATTTTCATGTTAAATAATTTGTAAAATCAAAACATAGTTTAAGTTCCTATAGTCACTTTGAAGGATAGTTATAAAGGTTTTGGATTAATATTTATAATATTGTATTATTATTATTGATTTTTTTGAATTTTATATCACATGTAATGGTTATAAATTCCAAAAAATCATCTCTTGAATAAATGCAATTCTTCAAAAAATAACAGATGTTTTTTAATACTTTTGATGTCCTAGGTATTGTAATTTTAGGCCTTTTTCCAAACACATTGAGAAATAATTACATACTATACATTTTTTATTTTCTGTTAAAATGGATTGAATCTATAACAACTATGAGTAATGATAAAATTGGGGGGTTCTAGATTGTGAAGAGAAATGAATTTTTGTAGATTTGGGATGTGGTAGATTATTAATAACAAAAAAATTAAACCATTTATTAAAAAGTATGATGGATTTTTTTGAAAATATATGGGGTTATTCATAATGTTAATAAATCTTTATATTCCTCAAAATAATTGATTGAATTATTTTTTAATCATGAAATAAAATATAAACTAAAAAAGGGTTAAAAAATATGATTTATTTCATTTTATGAATTGGAGATAATTTATTGTTGTGTAAGACATCTTTTGAAAATATAATAAATATATATCCATAAATGATAATCTTTTTTCTTCCAATCATATAATTATAGATTTAGAGAATAGGGCTTTTTGGGATATGAAGTAATATAGTCAAAATCATTATGATACTAGAAAATACTGAATGTTTTGTTTGTTTTAGATAAAATAATTTAAGACTATTTCCAATGAAATTAAAATGATATTTATAGTGATAAAAATTACATTGATGATATATTAAATATAAATAAAAAATCTGGTTGTTTTGTATTGTTTTTTAATTATATACATAATATGTCCAATTTAAATTTATTTCCAAATGTAATGTTTCTTTTTCTACCAGTCAATATTTCCATATTGGTGTTTCTAAAATTAGATATCCTGGGAAGAATGAACCATTCATAGTAAATGATAATGTATATAAGCTTTACTAAAAATAGATTATAGAATCTCCCACTGAGAAGATCATTCTTATGTAAGATTAATAATACTACATTTTCTATTGGTATCATCCCTTATTATGTGAAATATGCAAAATATATATATGGGATAAATAACCACTTTTATTGTCCAATTTTTTTCATTTTATTTTTTAACTTGGATTAATGTTTTATATATATATATATATGGAGATTAAAATATTTCTATTTCATTCCCTTAGTAATCAACATATGTATTTTGTTTAAATCTTCATTTCTGAATTCATAGACCTAAATAAATAACATGTTGTGCTGATGTATTAAAGGGAATTTGTGAATTGGATTCATAAAATGTTAGTAAATCCTTCTAGTGTATAAATATTAAAATAATCATGGTTCAGGAGAAGATAAAATATAAATTAACATGAATCAGTCTCTACTTAATTTATTAACTCTTTTTACATTGTAATAGATTTTTTTCTAAAATATATTGATACTTTTTAAAAAAGTAATTGAATAATGGTGAAATCAAAAGTGATAAAATCTATCTATAAAAGTGATATCATTCAATAAATTCAATAGATAAATGGGAGTCTCCATCATGTGGGTATTTTGTTATTAGCATACTAATTATTATACATGTAAAAAATCATTCTTTCTAATGTGTTTTAAGGATTTATTGAATATATTCTTCAAAATGAATTTGAACATGTAGTTTTATAAAAAAACAGTTATATGATATGTTGTTTATGTATTAACTTGATGTAATCTATTTTTCCAAATATGAATTTAATTTTTAAATTTTTGTATGAAATTTATTTCAAAACATAATTATAGTTCATAAAACATGGTTTTTCTTAAATGATATTCCCAAATAAATTTAAATAATTAATCAATTTTTCATTATTTCCAACACATATATATAAAAATTAGTGAAAATACATGATTTAAGGATTGTGGTAGGTAACTATAATGGGCATCAATTTATTTCATTATTTTACACATCAGGATACTCTTAATTTGTTTTTAAAAAATTGAATTTTTTGAGCTTCAATTATCGCTCACTATGTTTTTTAAAAAAATATAATGCATCAGATTAGTTTTTTTTACATTAAAGATGTTAGCCTTTTCTATTTCCCATGTTTTTAATTTGATTTATTAATTCTTTTTACTGAAAATTATTATAATTTTTTCAATCTTCTGTTTTAGTATTTATAAACCTTATTTGATTTGGAATTATTAACATAGTTTTTATCATTTATGATATACGCTTAAATTATCTATTTATTTAAATTCTAAATAAAGGTTTAAATATTTCTCTATATTCATTATGATTTTATCTTTTGGATAAGATAATAATTTTTTCATATTGGTAATTTTTTATCTCAACTAATAGTGTGTCTAATTCTTATGGATCATTAATTATGTGTGTTTTCTAAACCGGTTGTAAAAATAAGGTTAGATGTTTCATTTAAATGGAAAGTCATTCATGTGTATACTATTTCTAAATTTTCAATAGCTATTAATTTTTTATAAAAACCAAAACCACATTTTGAACAAACAACATTTTTAATAGAGAATACATATTTTTTACTTAGTATAATTCATTATTGAAAATTATTTTGAAAACTAATGCCTTATGGAACATTAATTTTTCACTATTTATATTAATTTTCAACCAAAGTGTCTATTGAATTGTTTATTTAGGTAATAAATGCTAAATTCACGTTAGTTTTATGTGACCTATTTAAATATATATTTTAAACATATATACTAGTAATTTATTTATATTTTGATTCCCAAATAAATTTTAATTACATTATTTATCAATATTGGAAACAAATTTTATTGAGTTGATATTAACTGATTATATTCATGATAATTTTTTATATTGGTTATTTATTGTTCAAATAAAATTTTATTTAACCATATAATCTCATGAGATAAAATGGTATGAATGATTTTTAGAAATCATTTATTGAAAAATTATTTTGAATCCATTTTAAATGGAATTTGTGTTTCAGAATGCGATATTAAAATATTCCTTGTTTTTACATTTAATATTGATTGTTTGATTTTTTTGTTTTATTCATGGATGTAAAAAATGTAATATTATATTATTAAAATATTAATCTTCCTAGAATGGAAATTTTTTTTTCAAAACATTTTCAGTATAGGTGGAGGAATAGTTTAAATTTTATTAGATGAAAATCAATACTATCTTAAAGTGAATATATAGAGGGCTTAAGGTGTGTACGATAGATGTTGTGACACTTAGATGAGATTCTGAAATTCCATACCATTATGTATCATATCCCATGTCCCAATCTACCACTAATGTAATTAATTTAATGGACTTTTAAAATTAACCAAATTCTTAAACCTAATATGTGGTTTTAAGCTTTTTTGGAGGTAAATGTACCCTTTAATGTTCTATATTCCATGGATGAATGACCACACTTTACTCATTCATCAATAAACAATTGGAATACCATGAAATCGTAAAACTATGATCAGAAAAATTAATTATATAATATTGTTAGAACATAATTCTATAGTGGATCATGTAAATAGGGACATACAATAAGACATTACCACTTCGATCAGTTAGTAAAATGAATAACTAATGTAAATGAGTGAAAATATTATCTATAGACAAATGATTTTGGGATAAATTGATCATCAATGGTTGAGATCTTTTTCACCTATATATTAGGATTGATGCATATGTAATCCTAATAGCCATCACGATATAGAAGAGGAATGCAACCTTATCTAATTAATAAGTTCTATTAGGGATGAATTATCTTATATAGTTACCTTTATTAGACTTGTGTTGGGTTAGAGATTGGAAAATAGGATGATACTATTAAAATTTGAAATGGTTGATTTATTTTTGTAAATGAATATGGTTTTTCGATGATGTTTTTAATATCATGGTAAAGATTATTTTTTTAGTACATGTTTATTTTTTCAGGTTTGTTCAATTGGATATGAGATGAGATTCAATTACATATCAATAAGTCCATAATGATTAAGATTTTCATGCACATGATGTAATATAGTTTATGATACTGATGTTTAGGTTGGGTTGAGCAAGGGTAGTGTTGAGTCTGTAGAAATCGAGAGAATTATTGGTATTCCTTTGATATATTTATGTTCATATATACAATAATTTTCTTCAATAGGGTTTAGTGGTAATATAGAGTTCAAATTATAAAGTATTTTTCTGATAAGGATCAAACATATACATAGTATGGGGGATCCATTATACCTTATTTCCACAATTAACAGGATGGGTCTCTTTATTCACCACTATATTGTGGATACCGATAACCTATATTTTCAATTGTAAAATATTTTCTTAATATAATGATGTGATACAATTATAGAAACAAACTTCAAATCCCAATTATCTTAGTTGTTAACACTCAACCAAGAATGATTGTGATTAGAGATTCTTCAATTAATGATTTTTTATTGAATATATATTCTCTTAATGCGTGATTTAAACTAGAAATTGATCTTATAGGAATTAAAAAGTATCATACAATCTTTGTCATTATATGTTGTGTCAATTTTAATTTAAATTTTTTCAATTTTAGCTATGATGTGATATCAAGGGGATAACTATCTTATCAAATATATAATAGGATATATGGGAGAGTTGATTTTGATTTTTAGGAATTCTAAATAACTAAAAATATTGATATGACCATGAGTAATGTATGAGTGCTAGTTATCTTATGGGAGGAATATAATAGTATTTCCTTATTAAATAATGTTTTCTTGAAATCCAAAAATGAAAATCCTCCCAAAAAATTGTTGACTGAAGAATCCCATTTGAAAAAAACTAAAAATTTATTATTAATTATGAAAAATGGATTAATCAGGGGATCAATAATGATTTTAAAGAATTTATATCAATGTTATATTCATGAGTCTTTTGGGATGATTAAAAACATTGACTCTCTTTAATATAGACGAATATTGATGATTTCTGCTATACTTTTATCTCAATTGGATTGCATCTTAGTGAACAAAATATAGTAGATTATGATAGTGAATTATTTATGATGTTTAACATTATTAATTTCTAAAAGATAATTTTGTCTACATATATTCTATTTAAATATTTATTTATATTCATTTATCTTTTCTTTTGTCATTTTTATTACTTATTTCTTCTATTCTATAATTTAAAAATCTCAGATTAATGAGTATTTTTTAATGAGTGTGGATTGTAGATTATTTCCAAGTAATTTCAATAATATTAATTCATTACTTTTAAAAATATAATTTCTCGATTTATGATACTTGTAATAGATATTAATCAACTACAAAAATTTTCTCAATGATAATTGAGAGAACTAACTAGTTCATAATTAAAGAAGAGCTTCAACAATAATTAAATTAATGACCTCATCCTCTCTAACAATATAATATTCAATGTTTATAATCATGATCTATGAATTGAGACAATTCTATTAGTGATAATAATCTTATGTGGTGAAGAAATAATGATCATGGAGAGTTACTGTGATTTTATCTCTACATTTTTAAATCAATTTTATCATATATTTTTTTGAAATTTATGATAAAAAATGATTGAATTTTAATATTTCCTATAGAAAATAAATATACCGAATAGGTGACAAGGAATCTTGATAATGAACATCATTTTATAAATCAGTGGGAACTTATTCATATTATAACATATGATAAATTGAATTAAGGATAAAGAATTTGGAAAATGAATCATCAGGGGTGATAGTGGAAAAAATTAATTTATCCATATTATGTGGGGTTTCCCCTATAATACTATATAAGTAACTATTTTTATGATCATATAAAAATGATCATATAGAAGAAACACCATTTTTGGTGATATAGTCCTACCTTTTGGTGAATCTCTATGATTTTTAGTATTTCATACCAAAACCAATATTCCTATATAAATAACAAATAATAATATTTTAGTAACAATTTAATAGATATCCCTTGTGAAATAAATCAATTCTAATCATTTCTACTGCTTATCTTTCAATGGTAAGTCCAAATGTCACATTTATACCGAAGCATAAGGCTTTTATTGGGGAAAATATGTTTAGTTTGACCCTTTTAAATGATATGGGTTAAATAGTGATAAGGATAAACTATAAAGACCCATTCTCTCCCCAAATAATAATCTGTATGTGAGATGAAGAATCAACAATTATCTAGAGGATAAAATTCATGTTTTCATGCTAAATTTATTTTACATTGATATTATATATAAATAATATTATGTTTTTTCCCACTGAGAAGAATGTGATATAAATTTAAAAGATGAAATATTTCACCAATTTGACAAAACTAACATAATTACTATATAAAAGTTTTTCATCCTTGATGTGAAAGGGATTATAACATTGGTAACAAATATATAATTTTTATTAATTTTAATTTTGATAACTCATTAATTTCATACCAATGAGTGGTCTTATGGTAGAACATGAATGTTTTGTTACCCTTATCTATAACCTTTCATATAAATATTGTGTTCTCCTTATACTCTGAGAGTATTTCCTCAATATTATATGTGTATAAATGTTATTTTACAACATTGTTGGTAAGATATGTGTGTACATTCGGGATATCATCACTATAGCATAAGGGTTTTGATATGGTGTTGGGGATGAATACCTTTTCCTTATAAGGGATATTTTTGTAGTTAACCTAAAACTACTGAATGCCAGTCAATATAAGGGTAGTGTGTGATTATTGTTATCATAGGGAGGAACTTCTGGGTGGAATGAGATACTATTGTGAGTATGAATTATGAAATTAGTGCCATGAGGTGGACCTCCGAATATTGGGTCTTGGTTTACATTGGGAAAACTCTATGATTACCTGATCTTGAAGAATAAATAATAGTTGGACCCGCTTTTATATTTATCTTATGATAAAAATAAATCAACTAAAACATACACCATTTGATTAACTAATTAGAAGACAATCCTATTACCATAATGACAACCTCTATATGTTTTAATATATGTGGAACCTCTAGTGTTTCTAATATCTATGTTCTCGGGATGGCCGTAGTGGAAACTTATGTGATCCCTTGTTAAAAATTAGTTTATAGGTTAATGTGATGTTATTGAATAGTTTATATGTTCTGCCAAAACATCATCATTAAAATGGTCCATAATATATGTATGCTTCAGGACTATATAACACCATTTCCATAACATTCCATATCTATTTATCTTGGTGTTTGAGATCTAATTTTCAATCATACATTTATTCACACAATTTTAGAGATAGACTCCATGTATAGGGACACTCAATTGTGACTCCATCCTAATAAATAAAATTTTTTGATTCATTCCAGAATATTTTCCCTGCTATTTCATTTTTATTCACAAAATTCAATAATAATGGAGACATTATCTTGTTTCTAATCATTAGTAACTATTTGTGTATGCGAACATGCTTACTATGTGATGATGGGAATATGATCCTATTTCTCAATGGGTGAAACTATTACATACCAATGGTACATATATGTGTGGATGGGAATATAAGTTGGAAAATATTTTTTCACAAATACCAACAATTAATCATTTCTAACAGATGTGGGAATATGAGATTTCTTAAAAGCAATTGTTAGGGTATCATGATATTCTCATGTGGTTGAGGAATATATATGAAACATATATAGAATAAATACCCAGATACATTTAATAACTATTATTAATGAAATTATATATGCGTTCCTTAATTATTCAATCAATATTTGGATATAATAAAAATATACAACTGTTGGAGAAGGAATTCGGGACCATTATTTAATGGCTACAAACATACACTGGGATTCCCTATTGATGTTAGTGGGAACATGGATATAGCCCAGAAACAAGGGGATATCAATATATATTAATTTTTTTTATTCATTTGTTATATGATATCATCATATTCCTTGGAGGTGAATGTAGGAATATAAACCCACTCATCACTCACCACATGAATATACTAGTGGGTTTCATTTATAAGATGATGTATATAATATTGGTAACATGTTTTAATACAATATATATATATATATATGTTATTTTGGATGTGGCTAGGATATGTTGGAATGATTTTTGAGTAATAATAGGAATATAAGAATCCTCTTCAATTTCTATCAGGATGAGCTCGTTGGATGGCATAGTGAGGAGGTATATAATCCCATTCCATTCGTTCCGTGGTCTACTATATATTGTGATGAATCCACCGATGAACCCTATTCTCGGTGACTGTGTTCAATATCTCCGGGGAGATAACCTCATTGAGTATTTAATGGTGTAGTTATCTATATACATATGTGGAGGTGACAAGCAATACATGAACACTAACACATATATAGGGTAAACCATTGGTGACTAAATACAAGCACATAACATTCCAAAACGATATCATAATCTAACAAAAAAGACTTTATTTAACAATTAACATGGTATTCCAAAATTCAATTATTCAATTTCTATCATTATAGATACTAATTCTGTCAAAAAATACTTCTTGGAGGAACGTCCAAATCCTTTTTTGTTACTAAATAATACACTACGATCCAAGGATTCTGTGTTGAAATACCATTAGGATCTCTGATGAATATTTTGGTCTATGCTAGTATTTTTAAATCAGATGATTTCGGGTTTGACATTTTTATTTGCATAAAAGGGAACAATTTTCTAATCAACAAAAATATCAGAGATATCTAAGAGTAATAAGGGTCACCTAAAACACATTATGGAAAATTGAATGTCTAATGAGACCTTTTAATATTTTAAAGGCCGCATAAATATCATAATGGTCACCAAAAGGGTTTAATGGCCAGATAAGGAAAAAAATTCAATAAATAATCACAATAATATGATTCTTTGATTGATCACCTTCAATTTTAATGGATTTTAATTGAGTTCATTATGTTATTTCCTTTCGAAAATGTTCCACCAGATGTTAGAATCTCCATTCTCATGCTTTTGGTTTATTTGAAAATGTGTAGGGATGTATCTGTAGTCACCATTCTTTTATAATTCAATTTTATCTTGCTCATTTTTACCTAATGTAGACCTTATATTCAATGGTATGTGTTCCATTGGTCACTATAAGTGGATCATTGAAAAAAAATATTGAGTGTGTAAATTCGTGGTCTTATCACACTTTGGGGGGATTTTTCACAACAAAATTAATATTTTTTTTGTAAGGAATGTTTCGTAAATTTCACACAAGCTGTTGTAGTGATGTTTTTCACATTATTATATGGATTCAATAAAAAAATTTAGATGTAAACATTTATATATCATAGATGTTCACTATATTTCTCTTACTATTTAGCTCTGAAGTAGTTTAAAGCCACATAGTTGGGATCTCCTATGTCTATCACCATCCAAAGAGGTGGTATGTATTGTTGACTTAGGATGGACCACATGAGTGGTGATTCCAACAAATCCTTATTAATTAAATTATAAATAAAATTGTTAATGGAATCCTAATGGGATATTAATACCTTTTAATTTCATGTGAGAAGAATCATCATGGATACTTTTTTATTAAGGGGACCATGAGAATTTTAATATTGGGGTTTATCCTCAAGGAGGGATCCTATGTATCTTTGTTAATAAGAAAAAAATCCCATATAGTTCACATTGTGTAATTTTATGGTTGTGTGAATATGTTGTACCATTATTATTAGTGTTATCTAGTAAGAATGTATTCTATATAGTTTAAATTCATAAATTTTAATCATTTGTTGAAAATTGCATACTAATATCTACAATGATACATTAGTTGTAATGATATTTTCTATTTCATCTTTCTTATTTTTATATATATTTTGTAATTAATGATTAGACATAAATGGAATGTGCCAATTAATATATTAATGATTTGAATGAAATATTGCTCGTTCAAGGATGTTGGATTCTATGGCATATGGAAAATTGAATATCGTTTAATCCAGGATAAGTCATCAAAATAATAAGCTTGGTAATATGCATGGGATACAAATTGAAGATGATTTCCTCATATAAAATGTATACCATTATGAATCGTGGGATAATATGAATAAGATTCCCATTAATATTGGTTTCATCAAAATAATATTGTCAATTAAGAGTGCATTCACATAGTATATGGCCCTTCAATGTTGATTTGGGAACTATTAAATTTCTTTATAATTAAGTTGATATGGTATTAAACAAGGAATTACCATTTTGAATGACAAGTTCATAAGGAATATGTCTATTTAATAAATGTTTCACATGGGATATGGTCCATGTAATATGATTTGGGGCATTTTAATGGGCTTCCTATTAAGGATGGTATGAGATTACATATGGTATTCCCATTGATGATGGATGGGGTTTATACATGGTCATCCTTGATGGAATTTTATTTTTGTTGCATCATTTTGAATTTAATTGTTAATAGGGCATGATTGGGTCTTATACCTAATAGAAATCTTAGATACACAATCACTTCTCACTGATTAATGGTTGGATAGGGGATAATAATTGTAAGCATGAAGAATATTTCACAATGTAAAATATTTTGTGGATTAAATATTATAATCCAATATGTTGGTGTTCCTTTATAATTAATAATTCATATTGATAAATCATTAATGAGGAAATTTTTGAGGCATATTCATAGAGAGTAATTCCATTCATGGGCAGATCATATGAAAGAGTAGCGTGGCTATGTGAAAACATGGTATACATAATGAGATGTATGATCCATGTGAGGTGTCACTAGTGTACTCATTATTAATATCACAATTATTAGGGGGATTTATAATTTTTAATCAATTTTGGAGAGCTGGATGGTTTGGAGGGCTAGTGGGGAAATTCTTTCAAAATGTGTATACTATAAAAAAAGTTCATATTTTTTTTCATAACCTATCCATTCATTACAATTATATGTGAGGGGGACCACGATATGTATTAACCTATTATGAATTTATGGGATAGGGTAGTCCCCCTGAATTCATACCTAGGAAAAGGTTAACCCTTCCAGGGTAACAGGTGTAAGGCTTTTATATGAATTGTGTTGAGATGTTATGGAGTATGATATACTCTATAAAACCAATTGTAGGATCAAAATAATATAGATATTGTATGTTGTATTTAATGATACTCAATATACATGAGGGGGGTTAATTTCACACCATAAAAATAATTTGGGAACTTCTATATAAGGCCCCAGTCTTAAACCTTACTTAATATTGAATTAAATGAATAATTCACATTGAGGATCTTTTCAGGTTTAGAGTATTATAGAATTAGGACATAACTATTACATATCAAAGGATTACAAAGTAAAAACATCTACTAAGTTTCCATAAAATAAAAACTCTTAAAAAGAACCATGTCATGTTCCATGGTTTAGGTTGCATGACTTTCCCGTGATCCCATCCTTGACCCTATTCCACGTTATGTCCTGTGAAAAACATTTCAAAAACTTGGGATGAGTATAAAAAGCTCAGTAAGGGATACACAAAGAATGAAAACTATTAGTTTTTTCAAAACAACATGTAAACCATGTATACTTTATCAAAGTAATACTTTTCACCTTTTCGAAGTAGTAAAAAATCTTCACTGAATAAAAGTTCATTACTTACCCTTCTGTAACCAAAGGATTACCATAAAACCCATATAAAGATCACATAACATATAAAGGTAACTTGGGACATAAAAATACTTAAGTGGAATAAACATAAGGTCTACATCCACACATATCACTTAATGGAATAGCCATTCGGCCAACTTCCATACATACTTAATGGAATAACCATACGGCCGACTTCCATACCCAATGCATTGGAGGTTATAACGTAACCACCCGTCCAGGTATTCACAGCACCACACATCATAACGGTTTATCACGTAACCACCCGTAAAATGTCCATGTACCATCATTATACATAAAATATTGAAAATATAAACATTTCAATAACAGCATTTCATTTTCAATCACAATAAGTAATTCCAATATATTGAATTAATCAATCTACTTTCAAAAACCATTTAAAAGAGATTTTTGAATCAAAGTGCCCCATACCACTTTGAAGCTTTTAATGGAATTATAATTTTAATACATTAATGTCCATATAAATAAATACTGAAAACCATTTTGAAAACATGTACATTAAGGATAAAGATTTATAATAATGAATCTTTAAAACATTTAAAACGGTATTTTTGTTAAAGCATTTTTAACAAAAATAGAGACTCTTGAATAAAAATAATTATGGAATAACATTTAATCCGAACATTATAATATCATCAGAATAAAGGGATTCATGATATAATATGTCAAAGGACAGTATACACACCATATTAGAGTGAAATGGTGCATAACAACAATGATGTCTCAAAATATAAAATGAGATGAAATCCATTATATAGAAGGTATCCTCAAATTAAGGATAAATCAAATTCATAATTATGTGTGACAAATATAAATACACCCAATATAATTGGATATTAAGTGTAAAACAATCAAATGTAATTCACACATATTAAAAGGATGAAATATTCAATAACTACATGTTGAACCCAAAGAAATCGAAATTGTGTTAAGAAGTTCCCATGGTAAAATTCGACAGCCTGACAGCGTCACATAAAATTTTACAAAAAGGGTTGATGAGTGAGATAAAGGGTACGTCATCACTTGGACATAAAATTTACATAAATAAGGATATAGAAGAACATATCCCAACATAACAGTATGTGATTTAAAATACATAACAAAAGAAGTCTTTTAAAAAGAGGAGGGTGAAAGGTCCCCTTACCGAGTTGGGTAACTTTGGAAAAGTATACCCCATGGAAGAAGGGTCATACAATGAAGATGTAAATACCCATAAATGAAATTATACTACACAAAGTGTATAATAATGGGCATTACATACACCAATCACAGTAAATAGTGTCAAATGTAGCATAAATGTTACAGAAATAATGTGAGATGAAAAATCCCTTACGAAAACTCGACAGCCTAACGACGCCACTTAAAGCATTCAAAAAAATGGATTTATGAGATCAAATAGGGTCTCTAATCATATGAACATAAAAATTACAGTAGGATTAATATAAAAGAACATCCCAATCATAGGAAAGATGATCTTAAAATGAATTACATAAAAGAGTGTACTCAAAAAGAAAGAGAGGGGCAGGATCCCTTACCTTGGGTCTGACTTGACTTGATCGTTCTTTAACGTCCTGAATAATAAACTTGAGTTAATTTCTACTTTATTAAGAACCTTTTTCAAGTTCATTATTCATTTTATATCAATTATTGACATGTTATAAACAATATGTATTCATATAAGTTAATAATGTTTGTTTTGTCGATATTTGGTTCTTAAGTCGAAAGTGGACTTCTTACAATTGCATGTTGTTCGTGTGGTCAAAGGTTCGTTATATCCAGAATGACATTCCTGATTTGGATATCTTATATATCATATATATCTAGAATATACATGTATTTATAATATCACATAGTCATTTAAAGGTAAGAAATGAAATGCACTGTTCATGGAGACGGTAAGCCGTACGTACGCATGAACGCTACTTTCATTTCTTTGTCATATTAATGGAATTAAGACTAAATTAGAGGTATGTATATTTTAATTCTAGAATTATATTCATAATTTAGATGTATCATTCATCATATATATCCATTATATACATGTACTTATAATAGTACATTACAATTGGGGATAAGTAATGAAATGCACCGTTCATGGAGACGGTAAGCAGTACGTACGCATGAACACTACTTTCATTTATATATCATACATTAATGGAAATAAATAATAATGATATAGAGGTATATTATAATTCCAGTATAACATCATTTATAATAACTTTAAATATATACTTTATACGTTCCACATATGGAATTAACGAATCACATCACTTTGAGGGGGCGGTAGTCCGCAGTTCCTTAAATGAAGATATCACATTTACCCATAATGGAAACCATAAAGGTATGACATAAATGAAAAAATACATAAGCTTAAGTAAAATATAAAAATATTATATATCATATATAAATATAGTGACATATTAATGGCTACCTTTGAAGGTGTTATATGAGTGTTGAATAATCAACATTTTGTGAGGCAGAATTTCGCCATCCACGGAAACAGTATGTTCATTAACCATTAGATGTAGGTGTGTGTAAGTGTAGCTCTAATCCTTCTTATACAAACATACTTGTATATTAAAGATACTGTAGTTGTTAAAAAAGAAATGAATAAAACGAGTTTTGGGTGTTGGAGTGGCAAAATAAAACAAAAGGACTCAAGTGAAGACATTACCTTAAAATTGGGTAACTCCCTTTGGTTTGAGCTCAAAGGCTTCCTTGGGAAGACTTCTGCCCAATGTTAGGATTCAAAGAGTAATAGAGGGAAGTGGAGAGACAAAATGGGTAGTGGTTGGCCGAGCCAAAGGCTTTGGGAGTGTGGGTACAGAGGTAGAGGTGGGGGACTTTTATAAGAGGAGAGGAGGGGCACTCTTGTAAAGTTACAAAATGTTACTTTATTTACAAAAGAGTTTTGGATTTTAAAGGTCCCACATTAATATCAATCGTGGGTAAGGTGATAAGGGTTCGAAATCCACTCATCCAATTGGTTTTGGACATGTCTAGGTCTTATATATTACATTATCTTTCCTTTTATTTAAATCGTTAAATAATGAGGTCATCACTGCATCATTATGATGTCATAAATAATTTAATTTATATAATGTCTAAAAATTATAAAAAAATACTATGATGTAGGAAAGATTTTTAGCTTAGAAATTATAATTTATAGTAAAAAATATGACTTGTATAATCCCATGTAAAAATTGTTTTAGTAAAACATATCATGTTTGTGTCATTTTTACTTTAACATTAAATAAAAATATATTTATGTCATTTTCCAACCAAAGTGGCTCCATGGGGTCCCCAAGTTGACCCATGGATTTTCCTGGTCGGCCATGACACATAATATGAGGGTAGGACATGTGTCTAGGTCATTTCATTTTATTAAAACATTATTCTTACCTTAAACTATACTAATTACCTCTAATCGCGATTAAAAACTTAAAAAGTTACTATTCACCAAAAAAATATTTTAATCCCATTGAACCACATTTTACTTCTTAATGAAAACCATGTATGTCAGATTTTTGAAATTCAAAACACAATTATGGCAAAATTTCATTTAAACGGAAAATCAGTTTTTATAAGTACCACTTAGTGGTTTCACTATTCATCAAAAATTGATGTTTTTCAGAAAATTACAAAAAGTTCTCCCTATGCTATATTTGATATTCCGAATTCAAAAATGATGCCTATTTTACAAAATTCAGAACATATAAGTTGCATTAATTAATTTAATAATTAATTCCCGTTGTCAAAACAAATAGCGTGTTTTTGTGAAACAAAATGTATCAAAAGATTGACACTAGTTTAAGTCCGATTTCAAAGTGAAATTAATTTCAAAGAACACTATTGGATTAAATGGTAAATATATATTCTAATTTCACTTTAAAACCAATTCAAAAGATAATCTAATCATATAAATAAATTAGATTAAAAAGAGGTTTTGAATTAAAATAAAACATTTTTCACTATTCATTAAAAATTGAACATTTTCAGAAAAATAATTAAAACTAACCCAAGGTAAATTTAAATGTCCCAATCATAAATAATATGTTTATTTTGAAAAATAGAGCTTATAAAATTGTCAAAAAATGGATCCAAAAGGGGTTCACCATCCAAAGGCGGTTAATCGACCTTTTAAAGAATATTAGAATGTTTAAGCTTAAAAACTGGATTCATTTGCATTTTTAATCCTCTAACATTTATTGTAAAAAGTAAAAATATTTGACAAAAATATATAATCATTTTGTAGTTAGTTCTGTTCATTCCCGCCAATACAACGGCTAGGCGTTAACTACCATTTAAAATAATATTATTTTATTATTAGACTACAACGTAAGATTCCCAAGAAAATCGTTGTTGCGTGTTGGGTACGCCATCGAGCATAGAGTCCCCTTTAAAGTAATATTAATATTTGATTCGAAAATATGGATAAATATAAATATGTCATATTCTTTATTTACCTGGGGTATTACATCCTTCCCCCCTTTTGGGAATTGCGTCCTCACAATTTTAAAATTGTGCTTTGAAACATCCTTGAATGTCCCACATCGGAACAAGAGTCGGTAAACCAATCACTTTAAAATAAAGAATGATAAGTACAAAGGTCACCAGAGTTAACCCATACTAGGATTCCAAGTAGGAAAATATGGATATGGAAGAAAAAACTGGGCATGTTCTGATGGAGAGTGATAGTAAACATGTCTAGGAGAAAGTTAACCATAAGAAAATCACAAACTTGTGATGGGTTAAACAGTATTCTATTACCCAGTAGAAAAAGATAATAGACAACATTTTTGTTTTAAGTTACTTTTTATTGAGGAATTTTATTCATAAGGAAACATAATCACTTATCATGTTGACTTTCAACATTTATTAGATTCCTTAAACAAACTCATATTTTCCCCAAAAGATGAGTATTTAGGAAGACTTATTCAAATTAAGAGTACTATAATCACCTTCTAGAGAATCACCTAATCCACAAAAGAGAACTATATACTTCCCATATCTTTAGAATTTAACCAAAACCAAAACCAATAAGGTTAGTACAAAGTCAGATAATCCAGAAAATGATAACCCTTTATAAAAAGAAAATCTATTCTTAATCTCCAAAATTTTTCCAACAAAACCCAAAGTTCAATGAGGACCATTTGATAAACAAATTTTCCATAAAATACTTCAATGTAAACCAAACTAATATTGAAACCCAAATATTTGAAGGATTTAGTCGTATAGTCTTCCAAGGTACAAATTAATACCTATCTCCAAATAACATCAGTTACTCTTAAAGTCTCGTTTTGAAAAGTAATTAACCTAATCACATACCCTCCATGATAGGTTAATCATTTTCATAAATAACCCAAAATCAACTTACTCTTAATTAATAAAATCATATAACTAAAAAGAATCAGTAAAACTAACCAGGGACTTCACATAGTCCAGTGGTAGGCGATAAATACCAGTTTCACTTTGGTTGTGGGTTCGATTCCTGCAGCTTTGTCCAATGTGACGGGTTGTCACACGGTCTGCATGTTTTCCTTTTTCCAAAACTATATAATTCCCAAAACATTTCCCAAAATGAGATAAAATCTTAAAAAATAAACATAACATATTTTATCATCAAGTTTATCTCATGCCTTTCATTTTCCATCATAACATATAATAACCCATAATCACCTCAAAAGTAAGGATCATATAAACCCTAATGGTTACCTTTATAATTATTACCTGAACTTCTACATCGATTATCTTTCATGATGAATTACAAAACATACCACGGTTCATGTGGTTTATCGTGACTTTTTGATAGTTTGTTTAGAACAACCACGAGTTTCCTCATTGAATCCCCCATTTTATCTAGTCTCTTAATCATAGAACCACCAGAGTTTCCTTCAAACCTGTTGTCTCTTTGGTGCCTACTAGATTCAGCCATTTACTAAAACCAAAAAGGTCAGTGTGAGTATATCAACATAACCATCATGTACTAATGAGGAAGATAAACACTAATATATACTTACTCATTCACTTTATCTAAAACTATGACTCTTTCTGAAATCCTAACCATTATGGTAATGTCACTTATGCTTAGAGGATACCCTAACCTCTAAAGTTATCTAAATCGACCTTTGATACCAACTATAAGGCCCCGGCCTTAAACCTTACTTAATATTGAATTAAATGAATAATTCACATTGAGGATCTTTTCATGTTTAGAGTTTTTGAGAATTAGGGCATAACTATTACATCTCAAAGGATTACAAAGTAGAAACTTTTACAAAGATTCCATAAAATAAAAACTCTTAAAAAGAAACATGTCCAGTTCCATGTTTTAGGTTGCATGACTTTCCCTTGATCACATCCTTGACACTATTCCACATTAAGTCCTGTGAAAAACATTTCAAAAACATGGGATGAGCATAAAAAGTTCAGTAAGGTATACACAAAGAATGAAAACTGTTAGTTTTTAAAAAAAAAAACAAGTAAACCATGTATACTTTATAAAAGTAATACTTTTCACATTTTCGAAGTCGTAAAAACTCTTCACTAAATAAAAGTTCATTACTTACCCTTCTGTAACCCAAATATTACCATAAAACCAATATAAAGATCACATAACATATAAAGGTAACTTGGGACATAAACATACTTAAGTGGAATAACCATAAGGTCGACTTCCACACATATCACTTAATGAAATAGCCATTCGGACAAATTCCATATATACTTAATGGAATAGCCATACGACTGACTTCCATACCCAATGCATTGGAGGTTATAACGTAACCACCCGTCCTGGTATTCACGGCCCCACCCGTCATATGGTTTATCACGTAACCACCCGTAAAATGTCCAAGTACCATCATTACACATAAAATATTGAAAATATAAACATTTCAATAACAACATTTCATTTTCAATCACAATAAGTAATTCCAAGATATTGAATTAATCAATCTACTTTCACAAACCATTTAAAATAGATTTTTGAATCAAAGTGTCCCATACCACTTTGAAGATTTTAATGGAAGTATAATTTTAATACATTAATGTCCATATAAATAAATACTGATACCATTTTGAAAACATGGACATTAATGATAAATATTTAGAATAATGAATCTTTAAAACATTTAAAAAGTTATTTTTGTTAAAAAGTTTTAACAAAAAGAGAGGCTCTTGAATACAAATAATTATGGAATAACATTTAATCCGAACATTATAATATCATGAGAATAAAGGGATTCATGATATAATATGTCAAAGGACAGTATACACACCCTATAAGAGTGAAATTGTGCATAACAACAATGAAGTCTCAAAATATAAAATGAGATGAAATCCATTATATAGAAGGTATCCTTAAATTAAGGATAAATCAATCTCATAATTATGTGTGACAAATATAAATACATCCAATATAATTGGATATTATGTGTAAAAAAATGAAAGCTAATTCACACATATTCAAAGGATGACATATTCAATAACTACATGTTGATCCCAAAGAAATCGAAATTGGGTTAAGAAGTTCCCTTGATAAAATTCGACAGCCTAACGACGTCACATAAAATTTTACAAAAAAGGGTTGGTGAGTGAGATAAAGGGTATCTCATCACTTGGACATGAAATTTACATAAATAAGGATATAGAAGAACATATACCAACATAATTTTATGTTAATTAAAAGGCATAACAAAAGAAGTATTTTAAAAAGAGGAGGGTGAAAGGTCCCCTTACCGAGTTGGGTAGCTTTCGAAAAGTACACCCCATGGAATAAGGGTCATAAAATGAAGATGTAAATAACTATAAATGAAATTATACTACACAAAGTGTATAATAATGTGCTGTACATACCCCACTCAATGGAAATAGTGGCAAATTTTGCATAAATGTCACGGAAATAATGTGAGATGAAAAATCCCGTATGAAAACTCGGCAGCCTAATGACGCCACTTAAAGCTTAAAAAAATGGATTTATGAGATCAAATAGGGTCTCTCATCATATGAACATAAAAATTACATTATGAGTAATATAAAATAACATCCAAATCATAGGAAATATGATCTTAAGAGGAATGACATAAAAGAGTGTACTTAAAAAGAAAGAGAGGGGTAGGATCCCTTACCTCATGTCCGACTTGACTCGATCGTTCTTTAACGTCCTGAATAATAAACATGAGTTAATTTCTACTTGATTAAGATCCTTTTTCAAGATAATTATTTCTTTTATATCAATCAATGACATGTTATAAACATTATTTAATCATTTATGTTTATAATGTTTGTTTTGTCGATATTTGGTTCTTGAGTCGAAAGTGGACATCTTACAATAACATGTTGTTCATGTGGTCAAAGGTTCATTATATCCAGAATGAAATTCCCGATTTGGATATCATATATATCATATATATCTAAAATATACATGTATTTATAATATCACATAATCATTTAGAGGTAAGAAATGAAATGCACCATTCATGGAGACGGTAAGTCGTACGTACGCATGAACGCTACTTTCATTTCTTTGTCATATTAATGGAATTAAAACTAACTGAGAGTTATGTATATTTTAATTCCAGGATTATATTCATCATTTAGATGTATCATTCATCATATATATCCATTATATACATGTACTTATAATAGTACATTACATTTGGGGATAAGAAATGAAATGCACCGTTCATGGAGACAGTAAGCCGTGCGTACGCATGAACGCTACTTTCATTTCTATCTCATACATTAATGGAAGGAAATAATAATGATATAGAGGTATATTATAATTTCATTATAACATCATTTATAATAACTTTAAATCCATCCTTTATACGTCCCACATATGGCATTAATGAATCACATCACTTTGAGGGGGCGGTAGTCCGCACTTCCTTAAATGAAGATATCGCGTTTACCCATAATGGAAACCATAAAGGTATGCCATAAATGATAAAATACATAACATTAAGTAAAATATAAACATATTATATATCATATATAAATATAGTGACATATTAATGGCCACCTTTGAAGGTGTTATAGTAGTGTTGAACAATCATCGTTTCGTGAGGCAGAAATTCGCCATACACTGAAACAGTATGTTCTTTAACCATTAGATGTAAGTGTGTGTAAGTGTATCTCTAATACTTCTTATACCAACATCCTAGTATATTGAAGATACTGTAGTTGTTACAAAATAAATTAATAAAAAGAGTTTAGGGTGTTGGAGTGGTAAAATAAAACAAAAGGACTCAAGTGAAGACATTACCTTAAAATCGGGTAACTACCTTTGGTTTGAGCTCAAAGGCTTCCTTGGGAAGACTTCTGCCCAAAGCGAGGCTTCAAGGAGTAATATAGGGAAGTGGAGAGACAAAATGGGCAGAAGCTGGCCGATCCATATGTAAAGACCCGTAAAATTCAAGGGAAATATTTTCTTAATTTTCATTGGAATTTACAAGAGCGCGGTTTCTGACGGCACCTGATTCTGAGGCCCGGAGTGCCTGGAATCAATATCCGAAGTTTGTCTAGGGTACGTTCAGTGAACGAACGAGCGGGAATTTCTAACTTTTGATCTGGTGCTCATAATTGAAATCCGAGGACACCGATGAACTCGCAGCGCCGATATTCACTTAAGGAGACATTTTCTGAGGTTGCATTTATTGCGGGTTGAGAGCTAGTTTTTGGGAATTTAGAATAAGTTAAATAAAATTGTGGAATAAAAATTTTATTTTAACTTTTTGGTTAACTTCTCCCAAAGGGAGTTAGGGGTGGGACCCACATCCACTTAACCTCCCTTGAGAGGATTAAGTGTGGTGGGGCCCACACGAACCCTAACTCTTCACCTTCTTTTTTTTATACTCCCTTAAACTCCTCTTTTAATGAACTTGACAACTTGGTTAATTAATGGAGTTGAGTTGTTTAAATTTCAAACCAATGAAATTCCAATTTTTAATTGTGTGAATAAAATAAGCCTTAGCTTATTTTATTTTGGTTGGTCTCCTTAGCCACCTTGAGAGAGTTTGGAGCTTTATTCTTCTTCTTCAAACACAACGAAGAACGCGAAGAACCTTCAGACATCGACGAAGAATTCCACGTTCTTGGGAACAGTCTTCCGTGACGCCATATCCGCAACACCGACAACGTCTCCTTCCATGTCATATCTTCTGCGACGGTTTCCCGTGGCGAAATCGCCGTCAAAGAACTTCGAATCCTTGCTTCACGACGTCAACGTCCTTTTCCGTGACGCCGACCACCGCGACGCTCGTCTTCCACGGGTTGTTGATGATCGTCGTTCTTGAAACCGAGGTAGGGGTTTGTTGTTGATTATTTATTTATTCTCATTATTGGTTCTAGCATGACAATCTTGAGGATAAATGTTTAAGTGTTATCGTCTAACGAGAGGGGGGCCGGACCGCACAAACACGGCCGAATCCCCCCCCCCTTTGTTCTTGATTATTATGTTTCTTGCTGATGAAACAAGATGGTGGGGTGCCGTTGCACCACGCGGGAATCGCCTGGAAAATATTGCGCAGGGCCGTCGCGCCGCGCCGTGGAATGATTATCAAGAACGCGACGTCGTCGCGCCCCGTCGATGGAAACCGAAGGTACCGTGGTCGGAGCGGGGCCGCGACGGAGGGGCGCGGTGCCGTCGCACCGCGCCGGACGACGAAGGCCGCGGCCGGTTCCGGGCCGCGGCGGAACGTGATGACCGACGGCCAGCCGGGCCGCCGGTGTCGGAAGACGGAAGAGGACCGGCCCCTGCCGGTCCTGTTGAGAAGAAGCTGGCCGGCCAGGTCAGGCCGGCCGAGATGGTGGAAACCGGGGGAATTTAATTCCCCCGGGCGGTTACTTTGGCCCCCCATGAAGGGAGGGGGCCACGGTTTCAAAAGGGGGGGGGGGGGGGCAGCGGCCCGTCATATTTCTCAAAAGCAGGCCCCCACGTTGGGGGGCCGTTTGACCCAAGGCGCGGCATCCAGCCGTGCCACCAGCTGAAGAAAAGCGGGGGCTTTGCCCCCCGCGCGTGGCACCCGAGCGGCGCCCAGGCCGCGCCGCCGCCGGCCGCACCGCGTCTCCGGCCAGGGCGGGTCGGACCCGGGTCGGGTCGACCCGGTTAGGGTCAACCAGTTTTGGGCCGACCCAGGGGGGGGGGGGGGGGTCGGGCCGGGTCGGCCCAGACCCGGACCCCCTGTTTTCGAATCGATTTCGGTCTTTTACCCATAACTTGAGCTACAGACCTCCGATTGACGAACCGTCTGTGCCAATACGATCCTTGGATCAAGATGGTCGATTCGGTATTTCGCACTCAAGGTTTCAGAATACTTTGAGTACGGCCGGGTTGGTTCGTACACGAAACCAACCGGGCCCTCGGAGCGAAAACGCTCATATCTTGAGCTACATACGTTCGATTGACGTGCCGTCAGATTTGTTGAGATCCTCTTAGTGAGACGGATCTTTTGGCATACTCCGCCAGAGGTTTGGATGCAGGTGGAGTATGGTCGGGTTGGTTTTGCCTTAAAAACCAACCGGGCCCCTGGAACGAAAAAGCCAATATCTCTCAGACCGGGAGTCCGATCGACGCGCCGTCTGTTGCGTTGAGTTCCTGTTGACGATACAGAACTTTTGGATAAATCAACTCTGGTCTTTGTGACAGTTGATGTATCAGACTCTCGGATCGTGGAGCGGACCCTCCCGAACGAGCTTGCTGTGTGCGGGAACCCTAGAGCTGGCTGCGACTGCTACTTCGACGACGACGACTGTGCAGAAATCCTCAGTGGACTGCGACGATGAAGACAGCTGGTCTTGTATCCTATGTGGGTCCAAGCTGTGCTGGTCTTGTATCCTATGTGGGTCCCAGCTTAGATGATTCAATTCTGGTCTTGTATCCTATGTGGGTCCCAGTATAGATGAATCAAAGAAGACAGCTGGTCTTGTATCCTATGTGGGTCCTAGCTGTGCTGGTCTTGTATCCTATTTGGGTCCCAGCATAGATGATTCAATACTGGTCTTGTATCCTATGTGGGTCCTAGTATAGATGAATCATTGAAGACAGCTGGTCTTGTATCCTATGTGGGTCCCAGTATAGATGTATCAATGAAGACAACTGGTCTTGTATCCTATGTGGGTCCTAGCTCTGCTGGTCTTGTATCATATGTGGGTCCCAGCTTAGATGATTCAATACTGGTCTTGTATCCTAAGTGGGTCCCAGTATATATGAATCAATGAAGACAGTTGGTCTTGTATCCTATGTGGGTCCCAGCTTAAATGAAACAATGAAGACGGCTGGTCTTGTATCCTATGTGGGTACCAGCTTAGATGATTCAGTATCTATATCTGGTCATCCCTTTCACCTTTTGTCGAAGTATCCTGTGTGAGCTGAATCCTGTTGCTTTCCTGTGTGGATTGTGTTGTGCTATCCTGTGTGGATTACGTTTTGCTTTCCTGTTTGGAATACGTATACTTTCCTGTGTGGACTGAGTTGTACTTGGACTCGGAGGTTGGAGCGTATTGGAATTGATGACTTAGGTATATGTATGGGCATATACCTAAGCAGTGTCCGTTGTTACTTCGTGATTGTATCTTACCTTTGTGGTTTATCCTTTGTAGATTTTGGGAGACCTTCAGGGGTCTCGGGGTCCCTACTGAGTAGCTTATACTCACCCCTGCACGGGCTATGCCCGCACTACGTTGTGTTGGTTGCAGACGACGGACAACGTTGATCGTAGCTGAGGCTTGCTGAGCAAGACGGTACCAGGAGGTTGACCACTGGGCGAGACGTGCTCGGAGCGGACGACGAGACCCGAGGAGCAGTGGAGCTATATGAACCCACCCTTCAGGTGGTATTTCAAGTGGACAGCTCAATGTAGCGGCTTTTACTATACAGTTGCTATTTTCCCTTTCGAGTTGTAATTTACATTCAATTTGGGTTTGTATACTGGCCCATTTACTTTTCCGCACTTTCAGTTGTACTCTGTTCTTACTTAGTGTTTACTTTTTCGCTTGCTTACTCTGTGGTGTTTGTTTACTTTACAAGGGCAATGCCTTCCCTTTTTACTGGGATTTACGCCTTGGTGCTAGTCGCCAGCCCCTGGCCTATGGAAGGCGGGCTTGGGGTAGTCACGGCACGGACCCCGAGGGCGGGTCGTGACACCATAGGCTTTGGGAGTGTGGGTAAGGAGGTAGAGGTGGGGGCCTTTTATAAGAGGAGAGCACTTGGGAGCGGGAGGCTCAGATGTGTGCTCAGTACCCTCATCTGTTTCCCTAGTTTTTGATGTATCTTTACGGGGACGTAAAGCCCTGAGGTGGGAGTACTGTAAAGACCCGTAAAATTCAAGGGAAATTTTTTCTTAATTTTCTTTGGAATTTTACAAGAGCGCGGTTTCATGATGGCACCTGATTCCGAGGCCCGGAGTGCCCGGAATCAATTTCCGAAGTTTGGCTCGGGTACGTTCAGTGAACGAACGAGTGTGAATTTCTAACTTTTGATCTGGTGCTCGGAATTGAAATCCGACGACACCGATGAACTCGCAGCGCCGATATTCTCTTAAGGAGACCTTTTCCGAGGTTGCGTTTTTTGCGGGTTGAGAGCTAGTTTTTGGGAATTTAGAATAAGTTAAATAAAATTGTGGAATAATTTTTTTTAACTTGTTGGTTAACTTCTCCCAAAGGGAGTTAGGGGTGGGACCCACATCCACTTAACCTCCCTTGATAGGATTAAGTGTGGTGGGGCCCACACGAACCCTTACTCTTCACCTTCTTTTTTTTAAACTCCCTTAAACTCCTCTTTTAATGAACTTGACAACTTGGTTAATTAATGGAGTTGAGTTGTTTGAATTTCAAACCTTTGAAATTCAAATTGTTAATTGTGTGAATAAAAAAAGCCTTAGCTTATTTTATTTTGGTTGGTCTCCTTAGCCACCTTGAGAGAGTTTGGAGCTTTCTTCATCTTCTTCAAACACAATGAAGAATGCGAAGAACCTTCGGACATCGACGAAGAACTCCACGTTCTTGGGAACGGTCTTCCGCGATGCCATGACCGCAACACCGACGACGTCTCCTTCCGCGTCATCTCTTCCACGACGATTTCCCGCGGAGAAATTGCAGTCAAAGAACTTCGAATCCTCGCTTCACGATGTCGACGTCCTTTTCCGCGACGCCGACCACCGCGATGCTCGTCTTCCGCGGGTCGTTGACGATCATCGTTCTTGAAACCGAGGTAGGGGTTTGTTGTTGATTATTTATTTATTCTTGTTCTTGGTTCTAGCATGACAATCTTGAGGATAAATGTTTAAGTGTTATCGTCTAATGAGAGGGGGGACGGACCGCACAAACAAGGCCGAATCCCCCCTCCTTTGTTCTTGATTATTATGTTTCTTGCGGATGAAACGAGATGGCGTGGTGCCGTCACACCACGCGGGAATCACCCGACAAATATTGCGTGACGCCGTCGCGCCCCGTCGATGGAAACCGAAGGTACAGCGGCCAGAGCGGGGCCACGATGGAGGGTCGCGGTGCCGTCGCACCGCGGCGGGCGACGAAGGCCATGACCGGTTCCGGACCGCGGCGGAACGTGATGACCGACGGCCAGCCGGGCCACCGGTGTCGGAAGACGGAAGAGGAACGACCCCTGCCGGTCCTGTTGGGAAGAAGCCGGTCGGGATGGTGGAAACCGGGGGAATTTAATTCCCTCGGGCGGTTACTTTGGCCCCCCATGAAGGGAGGGGGCCACCGTTTCAAAGGGGGGGGGGGCTAGTGCCCCCCCGTTTTTCTCAAAAGCAGGCCCCCACGTGGGGGGGCCGTTTGACCCAAGGCGCGGCATCCAGCCGCGTCGCCAGCTGAAGAAAAGTGGGGGCTTTTCCCCCGCGCGTGGCACCCGAGCGGCGCCCAGGCCGCGCCGCCGTGCCGGACCACGCCGCCGCGCCGGGCCGCGCCACCGCGCCGGGCCGCGCCACCGGCCGGGCCGGGTCGGACCCGGGTCGGGTCGACCCGGTTCGGGCCGACCCGGACCCGGACCCCCCCGTTTTCGAATCGATTTTGGTATTTTTCCCATAACTTGAGCTACGGACCTCCGATTGACGAACCGTCTGTGCCAACGCGATCCTTGGATCGAGATGGTCGTTTCGGTTTATAGAATTCAATGTTTAGCAATACTTTGAGTACGGCCGGGTTGGTTCGTACACGAAACCAACCGGGCCCTCGGAGCGGAAACACTAATATCTTGAGCTACGGACGTCCGATTGACGTGCCGTCAGCTTTGTTGAGATCCTCTTAGTCAGACAGATCTTTTGGCATACTCCTCCCGAGGTTTGGACGTAGGTGGAGTATGGTCGGGTTGGTTTTGCCTTAAAAACCAATCGGGCCCCTGGAACGAAAAAGCCAATATCTCTCAGACCGAGCGTCCGATCGACGCACCGTCTGTTGCGTTGAGTTCCTGTTGACGATACGGAACTTTTGGATACATCAACTCTGGTCTTTGTGACAGTTGATGTATCAGCCTCTCAGCTCGTGGAGTGGATCCTCCCGAACAAGCTTGTTGTGTGCGGGAACCCTAGAGCTGGCTGCGACTGCTACTTCGACGACGACGACTGTGCAGAAATCCTCAGTGGACTGCGACGATGAAGACAGCTGGTCTTGTATCCTATGTGGGTCCTAGCTGTGTTGGTCTTGTATCCTATGTGGGTCCCAGCTTAGATGATTCAATACTGGTCTTGTATCCTATGTGGGTCCCAGTATAGATGAATCAATGAAGACAACTGGTCTTGTATCCTATGTGGGTCCTAGCTGTGCTGGTCTTGTATCCTATGTGGGTCCCAGCTTAGATGATTCAATACGGGTCTTATATCCTATGTGGGTCACAGTATAGATGAATCAATGAAGATAGCTGGTCTTGTATCCTATGTGGGTCCCAGTATAGATGTATCAATGAAGACAGCTTGTCTTGTATCCTATGTGGGTCCTAGCTGTGCTAGTCTTGTATCCTATGTGGGTCCCAGCTTAGATGATTCAATACTGGTCTTGTATCCTAAGTGGGTCCCAGTATAGATGAATCAATGAAGACAGCTGGTCTTGTATCCTATGTGGGTCCCAACTTAAATGAAACAATGAAGACGTCTGGTCTTGTATCCTATGTGGGTCCCAGCTTAGATGATTCAGTATCTATATCTGATCATCCCTTTCACCTATTGTCGAAGTATCCTGTGTCAGCTGAATCCTGTTGCTTTCCTGTGTGGATTGTGTTGTGATATCCTGTGTGGATTACGTTTTGATTTCCTGTTTGGAATACGTATACTTTCCTGTGTGGACTGAGTTGTACTTGGACTCGAAGGTTGGAGCGTATTGGAATTGATGACTTAGGTATATGTATTGGAATATACCTAAGTAGTGTTGGTTGTTACTTCGTAATTGTATCTTACCTTTGTGGTTTATCCTTTTTGGATTTTGGGAGACCTTCAGGGGTCTCGGGGTCCCTACTGAGTAGCTTATACTCACCCCTGCACGGGCTATGCCCGCACTACGTTGTGTTGGTTGCAGATGACGGACATCGTTGATCGTAGTTGAGGCTTGCTGAGCAGGACGGTACCAGGAGGTTGACCACTGGGCGAGACGTGCTCGGAGCGGACGGCGGGACCCGAGGAGCAGTGGAGCTATCTGTACCCACCCTTCAGGTGGGATTTCCAGTGGACAGCTCAGTGTAGCGGCTTTTACTATACAGTTGTTGTTTTCCCTTTCAAGTTGTACATTACATTCAGTATGGGTTTGTATACTGGCCCATTTACTTTTCCGCTCTTTCAATTGTACTCTGTTCTTACTTAGTGTTTACTTTTCTGCTTGCTTACTCTGTGGTGTTTGTTTACTTTACAAGGGCAATGCCTTCCCTTTTTACCGGGATTTACGCCTTGGTGCTAGTCGCCAGCCCCTGGCCTATGGAAGGCGGGTTTGGGGTAGTCACAGTACGAACCCCGAGGGCGGGTCGTGACACCATAGGCTTTGGGAGTGTGGGTAAGGAGGTAGATGTGGGGGTCTTTTATAAGAGGAGAGGAGGGGCACTCTTGTAAATTTACAAAATGTTACTTTATTTTCAAAAGATTTTCGGATTTTAAAGGTCCCACATTGATATAATTCTTGGATAAAGTGATAAGGGTTCTAAATCCACTCATCCAATAGGTTTTGGACATGTATAGGTCTTAGATATTACATTATATTTCCATTTTATTTAAATCGTTAAATAATGAGGTCATCGCTGCATCATTATGATGTCATAAATAATTTATGTTATATAATTTCTAAAAATTATAAAACAAATACTTTGATGTTGGAAATCTTTTTATATTTACAATTAATATTTATAGATAAAAATATGACTTGTATAACCCAATGTAAAAATTGTTTTAGTAAAACATCTCATGTTTGTGTCATTTTTACTTTAACATTAAATAAAAAGATATTTATGTCATTTTCCAACTAATGTGGCTCCATGGGGTCCCCAAGTTTACAAATGGATTGTATTGGTCGGCCATGACACATAAAATGAGGGTAGGACATGTGTCTAGGTCATTTCATATTATTAAAACATTATTCTTACATTAAACTACACTAATTACCTCTAATCCCAATTAAAAACATAATAAGTTACTATTCACAAAAAAATTATATTAATCCCATTGAACCACATTTTAATTATTAATGACAACCATGTATGTCATATTTTTGAAATTAAAAACACAATTATGGAAAAATTTCATTTAAACGGAACATCCGTTTTTATAAGTATCACTAAGTGGTTTCACTATTCATCAAAAATTGAAGTTTTTCAGAAAATTACAAAAAGTTCACCCTAAGCTATATTTGATATTCCGAATTCAAAAATGATGTATATTTTAAAAAATTCAGAACAAATAAGTTTCATTAACTAATTAAATAATTAATTCCCACTGTCAAAATAAATAGCGTGTCTTTATGAAACAAAATGTATCAAAATATTGACACTAGAATAAGTCCGATTTCAAAGTGAAATTAATTCCAACGACCACTATTTGATTAAATGGTAAAAATATATTCTAATTTCACTTTAAAACCAATTAAAAAAATAATCTGATCATATAAATAAATTAGATTAAAAATAGGTTTTGAATTGAAATACAATATTTTTCACTATTCATTAAAAATTGAACTTTTTCGGAAAAATACCAAAAATTAACCCAAGGTAAATTTCAATGTCCCAATCATAAATAATATGTTTATTTTGAATCATATAGCTTATAAAATTGTCAAAAATTGGATTTAAAAGGGGTTCTCCATCAAAAGGCGGTTAATCGACCTTTTAAAGAATATTAGAATTTTTACGCTTAAAAACTGGATTCATTTGCATTTTTAATCCTCTAACATTTATTATAAAAAGTAAAAATATTTGACAAACATATATAATCTTTTCGTAGTTAGTTCTGTTATTCCCGCCATTACAACGGCTAGGCGTTAACTACAATTTAAAATAATATTATTTTATTATTAGAGTGCAATGTATGATTCCCAAGAAACTCGTTGTTGCGTGTTGGGTACTCCATCGAGCATAGAGTCCCCTTTAAAGTAATATTAATATTTGATTCCAAAATATGGATAAATATAAAGATGTCATATTCTTTATTTACCTGGGGTGTTACATTCTAAATATGATTATGTTTAACCAGGTTAAACAAGGTAATTCACAAAACCTCTAGTTATATTCACTTGCTAGATTCCTGAATTATGATTCCAAGAAAGTGAATTCGGAAAGATGGTTCCGGAAAATGAAACATAATGTAAGTTTAAAAAGATAACGATTCTACCTTAAAGCATATATAATAATAGTAAATCAGAGTACAAGTATAATAATGTATAATATAGTCATACTTTCCTCAAAAAATAAAATGTTGTGGAAATCTTTTAAACAAACAAGTAACAAGTAGTAAATCATTTAACCAAAAAATAAGGGTATCTAACAACCTTGGTTAATGGTCCCTTGATTTATAATATCATGAAAGTCATCCATTCCCTCACCAAGGTAAGCCCTCGATATGAAGATCCGAGTCTGTCTTGATATCCCCATTAACCCTTCAACATCACGGTAGTTGGCACCTCTGTCTTCCTCAACAATGAAACTCTCAACATCCAGGTATTCGTCACCTCTATCTTCTTATCCATGGAAGCCCTTGATTGTATACAACAACAATCAGAGTCGCACAAATCAAATATGATAAAGAAGTTCGGTACGAACAAATAAATTAGAGTCTATCTCTAAAATTCACTTCAACACAATTTAATCTCTAGAGTCATAGAACAGTATCGAGCTCTTTCAAATGGACTCTTATTTATAAGCACAACACCATCGGTCGACTCCCTCTTCCAACAATCATATTTTTCTTTGAATTTTGGAGGGACTTGTATATGTGTAACTCAAAAAATGGTAGTAATTAACTAAATACATGACATCATTTTATAAAAAAAATTTAATCTAATATATGGTTACTTAACCAAAATCCAATATTCTGAATCTAAGTAAATATGAATGTTTGGAGTCAAACCCAAAATTAAGTTATAGTCTATAATAAAAGGATATTCAGATTCTGTATTCTATGGAATTTGGAACCTGAAATATATATAATTCCGGAGATTAAATTTCATGAAAATTCAATATCTGGAATCACAATAATTCAGATAATGAACGTAAAATGTTTGGAGTCAAAGTTCATGATAATTCGGTGTCAGAACTTACAAACTTTGGAGTCATAATTCAGTAGAATTCGGATTCAGAACTCATAAGAGTTTAGAGTCTGATTTTAGTGAACTCGGAGTCAGTACATTGAAGAGTTCGGAGTCTGTGTTCAGAGAACTCAGAGTCAGAACACATAAATGTTTAGAGTATGAATTCAGAGAACTCGGTGTCAGAACTCATAAGAGTTCGGTGTCTGAATTCAAAGAACTCAGAGTCTTGATTTTGATTTTGAAAATGGAATGCTCTTTATCTATGTATTATGTGATTCAGTGGTTTTAGATATGAGACTGAGTTTTTGCACTGAGACAAGACAATAAATAATCAAATACATGGTAAGGATAACATTCCTTGTGGATAAAAATTTTCCTTATAGAAGTGAAACACGGGGTAAAATGAAATTTTCCTTGAGATAAGGTGTTTGTGATTTTCAAAACAAGAAGCAATGTTAAATTCATAAAGAAACCTTATTGACTCAACAATATCCCCAAATTATGAAATAATGGAAAATTCAAAAGGAAAACCTTATTGACTCAACAATATCCTCATTTTTGGAAGGCCTAAACATCCTTATGAAAAATAATAAAAGGACATAGAAAATATTTTTCTAGACATTGAAAAAAAACTTATCACCCACACTATGTAGGTAAAAATGAATACAACTAACCCCCCCATAGGCTTTGGAACCCTAAATATTGTATTCTAGATTTATGGAATGAATTTTCATTATCTAGATTACGGAAAACTCTGTAATGAAAACTCCCCCTTAGTTAAATATACCCTTAGATTGGGCTATTTCTTCTTTTCATAACATTATTTTCGTTCTCCGTCATTGTGATATTCAAAAACAATTTGAGGGAATGGAAAAGAAATTATAGTACCTGAAATATTATTACAAAACATCCAAACAAAAATGAGATACCAAAATTTCATTAAGATAGTAATAATTTGTACAAATAAAGAATACAAAAAAAAGATCAGATCAGATATATTTTCCTTTTTTCTACTTGGGTATAAATTTCCTTACTATGTGATTATGATTTTTGTGTTCCTGGTGGACTTACACTGCATGTTTTAGGATCTGATCATGATCCTCAACTTTCTTCTCTATGGCCTTGATCTTTTCTTCTTGAGCCTTGAGAGTTGTCTGAGCCACCATCAATTCATCTTGCGGAATTAGCTTCTCTTCGATCTCAATCCGAAGATCCCTTTCCCTCTTACAACATTGGGCAATAGAATATAGCTTCCCATTCAGATCCATTACCTCTTGAATCTGAGTATTATTCTCAAGAGATAGTTTTTCCTCAAAGATGTACATGAGATCCATGAAATTACTATATTTAATATTAAAAGTTTCCTTAACATCAAGTTGAAACTCTTCAATCTCTCTAAAATATTCAACTCTCTTCTTTGACTTGTTAATCACTTTTTTACAAGATTTTTTGTAGGAATCATAGTTAATGAAGAAGTTATTGACATCATCCTCATGTTATACATACTTATCCATCACCATGGATCCTGAATATGAATTTTTAATCAAGGTGTATTGGACCATCTGACATATCGAGTCAATGTTTGGAAAGATCATAATGGTGTCAACAAGCTTCTTCATTGATTGAATGACAAAATCATTTCCTAGGAATGATGATTCCAAATCTGAGACTCAGTTCGGTGAGGGATCATTCTATAGCTCAACAAGAATCATCTTCAAATTCCACATGCTTCAATTTTCCTTAAAACAACATTATTAGGTGTATCCTCAACCAATTGTTTCCAATAATTAGTTCTCGGAATATCTTCCTCATCTGGAGACTCATGTTCGCTGTCAGACAGCTGAATATTTCAATTTTCATCTATTTTCTCCTTCTCAGCACCCGCCTCATCATGTTCAGGATGAATGAAATGTTGATTAATATTTTATTCCTCAGATAATGTCTTTACATCAACATCATGATTATTATTTAACCCATGAGTAGTAATCATTGATGATTCGTCTTGTGAAGTTTGGATTGAAAATTTCTCGGATGGGCTTTCCTTCTCATGAATTTCCTCCTATTTATTAATCAAATAAAATGTGTCACCACTACTTTCAGATTCATACACTCTTTTTATAGTTTCTTTTTGTTCAACAACATTCTCATGGGATTTTTCTGGAGTCAAGAAATTCTTCCCCGGAGTCTCAGGTAATGGTTCTACCAAGAAGGATTCTGGTAACAAAATATTTGCAGATGCTATTTCAGTATCCCTCATAAGGGATTACACAATCTTGGTCTCAAAAATATTTTTATTTACTTCTTTTCCTAATCATTCTTCTCAATATCATTGACTATCTTCTCTTATAAAGCCTTGGCCTCAGCAGGATCCAAAACAAACCTTGTATCCCCTTCTTTCCTAATCTTTTTGTTTTCCCTCCATTTTGTTACAACATAATCTAGATAA
This sequence comes from Viscum album, assembly GCA_963277665.1. NCBI lineage: Eukaryota > Viridiplantae > Streptophyta > Magnoliopsida > Santalales > Viscaceae > Viscum > Viscum album. The sequence continues at coordinate 556,903,521 of OY728146.1, forward strand.
TCTTTCTACTTCTTTGTATTTGGAGGTTTGGATTGGGTTTCTATAGCCTCTGGGGTTTTACCTTTAACTACTACTTATTTCAACTTCCTCTTCTTCCCTCTATTTTTTGATGGTTCAGGAACATCTTTTCCTTTGGAAATGCTTCAGCCTCTTCCACTGGTATGTCATAAAATTCTCTAGAATATTTAGAAAAACTATTATTCATTATCTAAAATGTATCATCACATACTAAAATGACTTTTCTATTTCATGGCTTGGAACTGAAAGAAATCATGAAAGACTCAAGGCACTGAACAATTATCTTAGAGAATATGGATGGATACATGATTATCTAATCATTCAAGTTCCCATTCATAATATTCTCAATTGTACTGAGAAAATGAGTCATCAAGTTAATCTACCATTGGTTTACCAAGAAGTCCAAAACGTACATGTCAATCTTCTTCAACATTTCCTTGTCACCCTTTCTCAGAATGATGAATCCTTGAATCCCTAATTCAAGGATCCGATTATTTGTAGAGAGGTGATAAATATTTGGAATATCAACATATGCAAGACTATGAAAATCCATAGCCTTCAGCATATTGAAACATTCTATATCATTGGGAAATTTATTGGAATAGAATTCAGCCTCCTCTTAATAAGAAAACCCCACCAAGCTCGCTGTCTTGGTGTATGAAAGGGCATAAGTTTTTCCATTTCTTTTGAAAGAACATTTACTCCTCTCTTCTTCTTTGAAAAAAACTCACAGATTTATAACATTCCACAAGAAAATCCTGATATACTACTCTTGACCTCTTGGCTTGGATATGAAAATGCTTTCCCATCCATTCAGCATGATGATATTGGATATAATGGAATCATATTTTCAAAAGATATTCGGATCCACCATCCTCTCTCTGTAAATTTTCCACTCTGAAATTTTCTTGATAGTAGACATATCTTGAGAAGGAACATCAATAGTAATTCGGATTTGAGCAAGGTTTGAGAGGATCAGAAAATCCTTTGGAAATGGAAAGAGATTAGACACACAAAAGCTTGAAATCTGATGTGGGATCACCATAGGGAGGCCCTTTATATAGGCGTTTGAAATGACAGTTGAACTTCCAAAATCAATCCAGCAGTTGAGAAATCTCTTGATTAGATCTTATGGTTGAAATGATAGACACATGGAAAATTTGGTAGTCTCCGATAATTTGGGGTTTTTAAAGGAAAACAATGGAACTTAAAGAAAAGGGAATCCAAAAAGATTTAAAAACGAAAGAAAATAGCAGCAAGTAAATGATAACTAAGAAAACATTATAAAGAAAACATATCATTCAGATTGCTTGGACGATTATTCATAAATGGTAATAATCATCTTGAAGAAATTTATATTCAAAAAAAAATTTGACTACGAAAACCATTATTACAAAAATTTCAAGTTCAAAAATCGTCATTATGAAAATTACAAGTATGAAAATTTTGGAAAGCTTCATTACGATTTTTTTTGAAAATTTATTAGTAAATTTTTTGAAAACATTATTACGATTTTTTTGAAACCTTTATTACAAAAAATTTTGAAAACATCATTACGAAATTTTTTCAAAACTTCATTAAGACAAATTTTGAAAACTAACAAGAAAATGTACTCACCCTATGAAAAAGAGATTATTACTGTAAGGACATTGATTCAACCAGAAGTTAATAAGAACAATTACCTCATGATTATCATTCCTAATTTCTGTCTAATGTATTCAAATATATCGGAGGGTAAATATTTTGTTAAAATATCAGCCAGTTTATCTTGAATTCCGATAAATTGAAGAATGATTTCTCTTTTTTGTGTGTGATCCCTAAGAATGTGATGCCTAATATCTATGTGTTTTGTATGAAAGTGATGTCCATTGTTTTTACTAAGGGAAATGGAACTTGTATTATCACACAAAATTTTTGTTTTGGTAAAACTCATACCATAGTCTGTGAGTGTGTGTTCCAACCACAACACTTGACCACAACAACGTTCAGCGGCTACATATTCATACTGAGTGTTTCTTCTTGAATGACCAAGAAAATAATTAATCTCCTAAAAAATTACAATTCCCTGATGTAATTTTTATATCCACAAAAGTCAGCATCTGAAAGTCACTTTAGAACAAAATCATTTCTAGATGTGTAAGAGAGTCCTAAATCCATTGTTTCTCTTTAAGTAAAAAAACATACTTTTCACTACCTTTAAATGAGGTTCCATAAGATTGGATTGATATCATGAAGATAATAATACTAAGAACATTATGTCTGGATGACTAGCTGTCTAGTAAATTATACTACCTATCATACCTCTGAAAGATATTTGATCTACGGGTTTCCCAGCTTAATCAAGATCAAGTGTATTTTATGTACTAGTGGGAGTACATATACTCTTAGTGTTGTCATATCCATACTTTTTAAGAGGATCTTTAATATACTTATGTTGAGATATATATGTTCCTTCTATTTTTTGTGAAATTTTAAAACCAAGGAAAAATGAAAACTCACCCATCATACTCATTTCAAACCCATATTTCATTAGATCTGTGAAGGAATCCATTAAATACTACTAAGGTAAACAAAATATAATGTCATTAACATAGATTTGAATAGTCAAAACATTTTTCTTATATTTATTTTGAAAAATGGTTGGATATTCATTTCCCTTAACAAAATTATTTTGAAGCAAAAATCATGTAAGCCTATAACACCATGCTCGAGGGGATTTCTTAAGTCCATATAAAGCATTGGTAAGTCTCAAAACATAAATAGGATTTTTTGTATCTTCAAAACCAGGGTGCTGTTAAACAAAAACCCCCTCTTGAACATAACCATTAAGGAAATCAAATTTCAAATCCATTTGAAAAAGGATAAAATTAAATAATACTGCAAAGGCAAGTAAGATACAAATAGATTCCAGTCTATCTACTGGAGCATAAGTTTATTCATATCCAATTACTTCTTGTTGATTATAGCCTTTAACAACCAATCTAGCTTTATTTCATACTATGATTCCATTTTCATCACACTTATTTCTATAGACCCATTTTACTACAATAACAGATGTTTATTTAGGTCTTTCGCCTAAGGTCCAAAATTTATTCCATTCGAATACATTTATTTCATCTTGGATACCTGTTGTCTAATCATAATCACCTAAAGCATCATCATTTCTTTTTGGTTATAATTGGGAAAGAAATGCTAGATGTTCTACTACATTTCATAAGGAACATATATTTCTTACAGGTTGATTTACATCACCAATGTTACTATTAGAATGATGATTCTTGAGAAACACCTAATTTGGGTTTTGTAAAACATGTTCATCAACATAGGGTAGGAAATATTCTTGGTTAAATGTTTCAGAAACAACTTCTTGAAAATTTTCCTTATCATAAGGATCTTATATAAATTGTTGATAATCAATTTTTTAAAAACACATATGAAGATGTAGTTTTGGGTTGTTTAAAATAAAAGGGATTATTTTCATCAAATTTCAGATGTACTGTCTATTCAATAGTACATGCGTTTTTATTGAAATCTCTATAATCCTTAGAGGTTGTGGGGTAGCCGAAGAAAATTCCATCATCATATTTTGGTGCGAATATATTGAGACTGTATTTAGTATTAAATATAAATACCATGCAACCATGAACCTTGACGTAGGAATGTCTAGGTTTTCTACCATTCAATAACTCATAAAGAGTTTTATTAAGAAAATATCTAATCAAAACTCGATTTATATCATACCAATAAGAACATAAAACTACAACCCTAATGTTTTTGGCTACAGGGTACTCACTCAACACGGTTTTAGTAATCTCTTGAATAATTCTGTTTCTTATTTCAACAATTCCATTTTGTCGATGTGTTCTAGGTGCTGAGAAGTTTTGAGTAATGCCTTTTCTACTACAAAATGTTCCAAAATCAGAATTTTGAAATTCTCCACCATGATCACTATGAATAGTTTTTAATGGAAGTTTTGTCTCATTTTTAACATGGGCACTAAAACTTTTAAAATACGATAAGGCTTTAGACTTATATTCTAGAAAATAGACCCTTTAAAACCTTGGGACTATTTTCCCTATTTGTACATGGGTTGTAGTACATTGAATTTTTGTGCCTATTTGTTTTCTGGTACAACACTCCCAGTGGAGTTTCATTTGATTTGAAAACTATTTTGTTTTACCTTTTCTACTTCATTATTATGGAAAAATCATTCCCACTTGTATGATATACGATGCTAGGTTCTAGTCGCCAAACCATAGGGATCAGAAACGCCCTTTGGGCTATGTAAGGGACAGCTTGGTTATCGGGCCACCAAGGTACCCGAGCTGGTTCATGATAGAAACACCCAGTAGCTTTCTTTATAGTCGTTGGGGGAATATTTCAAAATATAATATAATGATCATCAATTTTACATGATTAAAATAAAGTTAAATTCAACTAGAGTAAAATTCTTTAATTAGAAGAATATAAGACTCAATTTTAATTAGTTCCCTATGTCTCGGAGGGATTGACCTGGAATAAGCATTAGAAATAATGGTAGAACGTATAAAATTACTACTCAATATGTAAAATTTAATAATAACGTTAGAAAAATTACATTGATCATACCCTATATGGTATTTAATACATTATCTAAATAAATATTTACACATGAATTTATATCAACATTGTTTTATAAAACATTCAATCATTCCCTAATTTATTGATGAAGGAGGTATGTTTTAAAATCCAAAATGAAAATATTATTGTGAAATAATTATATAATTATTTTTATTTCATAATTACTGGTTTAATATAGTTTCCAACCAAATTTTTATGTTAATAAATTAATTATGTATAATTCATTGAAAATGTTTCCCAAAAAATATAATAAAATCAATTAATTTAATATAAATAGATTTTAATCTATTAGGATATCATAGATTCTAATTAATTTAATATAGATACATCATTTCCCAAGTCCCCTTAGTAATTACCGATAATGGCTCATCATAATGATATTATTATTGGATGAGAATATCTAATGTAATATTTATTAGGCAAAGATACCTAATGAATTAACATATCATTATTGAACAAGATTAGATTTCAGTATTTCATGATGAATTAACTCAGTGTCATCCTATAACTGATGTTTACTTCCAAATAGATCACACTATTAATGAAAACCCAATATGTCATACACCCTATGGAATGAATGACCTATAATTGGTTGAATTAATTAAAATAATGTAAAAGGCGATCATACGACTTAGTCACTCACAATAGGGAGAAGAAATTTTGTTTTTATAGAAGAATGATGTTACAAAGAGGTAAGAAACTGATTATTTTCAGATCAATTCCTTGAATATTAAGAAATTATATCCTTTTGCAACATAATAATGATCTATTATATAAATTCATGTATTTCAATACTTCTCAATCATTGTTCATTATTTTTGTTATCAATAACTTAATTTTATGATGATTGATAAACTAATGACACAATTGCATACTATTTATAGGTAATTTGACCCCACCAAAAAAAATTTGGATTATAAAAATATCCCTTATTATAAACATATTGAATGAAATATGAGCCAATATGTTATATAAATAATATTTTGATTGTTTCTATTAATGAAATTTTTAAATATTCTCAGATATAAGATGAACAAAATAAGTATTTAAATATTATCCAATAGTATTTTAGGGATATATAGTTATATAAATGTATTATTTTTTGTTCATTTTATCACTAACAAGTTCCTTTTTTGAATATATTATCTCCAAAGAGGGAATTTAAATTTAACCATCGAAGGAAAATTATTTTTAATGTGGTTCAACAACTTTTAATGTGACCAAAATATGTGGTTTCCTTAGATTAGATTGTTATTATTAGTGATTTGTTAAAAATATTTAAAAATTTGAAAATCTATTAGTTACACGACATATAAATGTGATACATTTACATTTTATATAAAATTTAATGATGGTTATGAAGAAATAAAGATAGGAATTCTCAATTTATTGATATTGAATTAATTGATGGGGAAGAAATGATTTTTTATATCTAGAATTATTTAATAAAAAGAAAATTATTAATTGTTTGAAAAGATTTAATGTTATTACTTTTGAATTAATGATATTAATTACGCAAAGAAAAAATTATCCAACATACAATTTGGTGTTTGATAGGTAATACTTTATTCTCTGTTGGGGACATATTATTCTAATAGTGATTGATGTGACATAAATATATACCATAATATATTGATTTAAATATTTATAAATAAATATTTACTATTAAAAAAATTGAGATGGTTAGAAATACTACAACAATTTCACAATATTATACACATCCACATATAAAAGGAAAACAAGGTGGTATGTGGATTGCATTGGAAATATCATGAATAATAGTCTATGATTAAGATATATAATGGTTTATCATTCATTTATATTGTAATGATAGATATATAAATTATTAGTGAAGGGTATGCGATCATGACCCCATCCATCCAATGCCGCCCTTTCTGATCTAAAAAAGGAGAAAGAGTGATATTTTCCCCTACGTCCTGCCTCTATTAGGACCCAATTTGGCGGCCAATGATAATGGTATAATAATCTAACAAAAATGGTTTGAAATGAAAATTATATAGTCACCATGATTCGATGATAAGACATATCATCCTCAGAACAAGTCAAAAACTCTATATATATATAGAAGAAATACCATGTCCATTCAAAATCATGTTTAATTTTAAAATGATATAAAAAAAGTCTCCAAAGTAAATACCAAAAGAAAACCTAATCAATGGAATGGTAACTGTCCCTAACCTCTTAGATAAAAATGATGAAAATGGTCCATGTAGTCACCATAGGAACCTGAAAGATGTTTTACATATGAAGGTATAATAATTTTTTTCTTTTTTCAATATTCATACACTATTTAGTGATATTAAATTACACTTAATACAAACCAAAACACAAAGAAGTTAAGTGTCTTGGAAAATTAATATAAATTACACATCAACATAAAACATGAAATACAACTTCATTACTTAAAACATCCATTACATGGCTACAATTTTCAATCGTACGTAACATTCTCTAGGATGAGATGAAAACATACATAAGAAAGGGGAGAGCTATAAATCATTTTAAGTGAATAAAAATATAATATCATGAGGGGGGGAACACATGTTAGGAAATTATAACATCAATGGAGCATTACAGAAACATTAACATAAAGGAATGATATTGAATGAAATAATTACATGTAATTGTTGTAACAACATAAAAAATTACATCATTGGTGAAGGATAAACATCCAAGAAATCATAGTGGACAACGTCCAATAAATACATTAGTTAAAACCATATCCCAACAATTTCTATTGTGATACTAAAAACTACCCACTGCAATGGAGCACTATATAATTTTATGCTCACTATCACTTTCATTTCATTCTCATTCTCATGAGTTCAACATAGATAAAAAATCATTGATTCATTCATCATCATAATTTAATCTCCAATAAAATGGAGTGGAATACATATAATTTTTTTCATAAATGAAAACATATATGTGTATAAAAGAGAACAACCTTGTTTGGGAATGGGTATAATATTTACCTACACAACTGTTTTAGAATGCAGAGTCATGGGGAAATTTCGGTAGCATAACAAACTGATATAAAAATTCATAAAAACGGTTGCTGATAGTGAAATAACACTCTCATAATTTATAAATGAAATTTAATGTAATAGGGTAATAGAAATATATGTCCGAATGTAAAGACTTTGGAAATATAAGGAATAAAATTAAAAATAAACATGAACAAACATGCTTAGAAGAATAACACTTATGAAATTTCAGCAGGGTAACTGATGTATGTGGGCGGGATTACTAAGAAATAATGGATTTTTTCATCCTTAAAACATTATAAGTTTAGTATGGAAGGGGAGTGAAAACATACCCTATAATCATTAAATGGAAATAAATGTGTCTAACAATATAATTAATCATTGATAAAAATTATAATAGAACAAGCTTTTACATGAGTGTGAATTAAAAAGCATTAAGTGGGGATTATTTCAAGCATGGGTCACGTTGGGTGGATTCTAAAGAGGTGAGGATAGTGTATGGTTGTGATCCAAATATTTTGTTTAAAGAGTAGTGGGTTCTTATAAGAATATATATAGAAAACTAGTGGGGTATTCATTAATATTTCAAAAATGTATGTTTTGGAATCTAAATAATAAAATTTATAAAACATCAAAACCTCATATTGTTTTTGATTATATTTTCCAAATAAGAGTGGAAAAAATTATTTTATAAGTCCATGGTAAAAAGATATAAAAATATTATCCTTTCATATGTGGAGGTGAGTCACATTATTAAAAAATAGAACATAAACTAATAAAATAGATTGAAATTTTTTGAGGATTCAGTATGTAATTATTAAATAAGACAAAAATATTTGAAATCACACAATTTTAATTGGAAAATATAAATTTGGACGAATACCCCTTTTATAGTGTCTATTACATCACAATTGATCCATTATGATTTCTTAAAACACACTATATATTTATATGGTTTTTAATTGCTACCCAAAATTTAAACTATCTCATAAAATTATGAAAAATATTCTATTTTATAATTTTTTATCAAGAATCCAAAAATAATATTAATTTAATCTAAATAATATTATAAATATAACAATTTTCACATTTATAATAGTATCCTACATTTATTGAAAATTAACAGGTTTTGATAAAAAAACATTTTTCAGACATAAATAATATTTATTTTTTTCCTCATAAAAATTAAATAATAATATATAATTAGGAAAATAAATTTAATAATAATAATTTATTTATTAATTCATCAGAATGTATGTCATAATTCAATTTTAACATTATCCTAAAATACTCTTTGAGATTTAAAAATAATAATAAAATAAAATTATATTTCTTATTCTAATATAAAAAATTGTAAATATTTATTATTCTATGTTATTGATAAATATATTTCTATTAAACCATCATACGCCCTGATAGTAAGGTGTTGATGGTGGGGAATTCAGAGGGTAATTAAGTGAACAAGGTATGGGTCCTAATTTCAAGGATCTTGAACATCCCCCTAATCTATTTCACTCAAGCATAAGTTGTTGTATATCAACTTGGGTTAGGTCTAGAGAAATCACCATAAATTCTATCTCCCTAATAATCTATTATTAAGGGGCTCCATAGGTAACAATCCAACTGGTTGATTTCATCACCTCCTTTGTCCATGTTGAAATGATTCGTTAAAACCCAATAAATATACAAGTCCTGTAATCACTATTCTACATCTATATTATCGATGGAAATGACATTTGTTGGTAAATTAAATCCAACTAGATATAATAATTCGATTATAGTGTATGTGTTTTATTTATCCATTTTACAAAATAATAAATTTAATTAAATCAAAAGGTAAATATCACTTACAATAGTTTGGGTCATTACAATCTTCACACATTATGAAAATTTTCCCATGATGTTTTCATTTACCACATTAAAATAGATGAGGTAAAATTTGTTTCATTACCTCCTTCAATTTCCCACATTGCTTCATCATGATTATGGTTTTTCAACAAGAACTTGATGAGATTCATTGGGTTATTCCATAGAATATTGTCTTGACGATCAACAATCATCACTATGTTATCCTTGTAAGAGTGGTAATTCTCTATTTGTACCACATCATGATTAAGTACATGAGATGGGTCAGGTATTTACATTTTCATGAGTGATACATGGAATTCATCTTCTACATGAGATAGGTTGGGTGGGAATGCTTGTCTATATGCCACCTGTCTGATGCAATCATGGTTGTTAAAATGGTTGATTTACCTTTGAATAAGATTTCCCTTCATTCCAAATCTCATTACTCTTTTACATGGAGATTTTCATAGGAATATCATGTCTCTAACAATAAAATCTAGGTCTTTTCGACCATTTTCATAATATATTTTATATCAACTCTAAGATTCAATGATGTGATGTTGAATGGTCTTAACCTTATCAAACATTTCCTTGACCTTTTTAGGACCAATTATTTTTCATCCCCCAACTTCTTCCAAGTATGCATATGTTCTACACCTCTTCCCATAATGGTCTTCATAGGGAGAGATTTGAATTTTTTAGCGTAAACCAATGTTTTAAGATAACTCACACTAGGAAGATGTTGATCCCATTCTTATTATATGTCTATTGAGTATGAGATATACATTTCCTCAAGTATATAGAATGTCTACTCAATTGTTCTATCATTTTCAGTGTGATATACTGTACTAATGTTAAACTCATTTTTAGTGCATGTTGGAGACTCTTATAGAACATAGAGTTCAATCTTGGATCTCAGTTAGATACAATAAATAGTGGTAGACCATGAATCCTTACTACTTCTTTGATGAATATCTATGTATTTTGATCCAATGAGAAATGATGTCGAATATAAATGAAGTGTGCAGTCTTTATAAGAAGATCCACCACATCCATGATAGCTTTATTTTCAGTAGATGTCTTAAAAATCCTAGTGACCAAGCCCCTGGTGATGTTCTAACATTCCATTTATATATATGAGTAATCGTTACATCAACCCCTTATATTTATGAATTTCTTCCTTCACATACATACATATGTGTCATCGTGATGTATATTTTGTGATCCCATTGATTATATAGTCCCACAAATAGTGTTCCTATAGATCTCAAAACTTCTTTTTTCTTCCAAGGTGGATTGAAAATGTTGAGTTATGTGCATCATCCAATATATTATTTTTTAACAAAGTATATGATGTCCCATATTTTCCTGACCCAAATCATACAACACATTCTTCAATAACATTAATCATTGATGATTTCTTTTTTCTTATAGTATCCACATTTGTTATAATTCCAACATTATCTCTTTTAGCATCCTCTAACCTTCCTAAAAGAGACGGTTGTGAAAGAATTTCTGAATGGATTGTGGATGTTCATTTCATTTTGATTCACTTTTCCATCCTCTTTATGTCTTAGATGTTTTGGTCCTTCTCAATTCTCATAAATTTAAGAGTTTTTGGATGCTCTATACCATAATAATCATCCACATTATTATCCTACCCCAAATTGTAGTTAATTGATCAGTTACATTATTTGATCAGATTTAATCATCTTCATTGGTGAATATTCAACTATTTGTGAGCAAATATATTCTTGAGGATTTTTTTGATATCTATATATTTTACACTTCTACCTAAAAAAGTACTCACACCAAATTTTAAAATATAATATCAGTATATCCAACTCAAGATCATGTTTTTGGTAATACTACTCATGAAATTTCAAATTCATTAATGTATAGGAAATTTTTATCTCATTTTGCATCAAATAGAGAGCCCATTCCATTATTCTAAGTAACACTAAATACAATGAAAATCTATCCCATCATGCTTAGTGCGAGCACATGCACAATGATAAGACTCATTTTCAACTCCTTGAAGCTCTCTTAATATTCATCATTCCATGAATACTGGACTCCCATATGTGTTATCTTGGTTTTAGGGTTTGACAATTGCAATAAATTTATCACAAATATATTATAACACACAATGAATACAATGAAACTACAGATATATGGTAGAGATGTTGGCCTTGGTCATAGTTTAATTACCTCTGTTTTTGAAGGGTCCACAGATATCCCATTACTTGTGACCATATTCCCCAAGAACGATACTTCCTTTAAGGAGAACTCACATTTTTTGTAATAGGTATAAATCATTTCCATTGAAATTGTCTATAGAACAATACATGAATTCTCCTTATCCTAGTTCTTACTATTGGAGTACATTATAATATTGTTAATAAATAATACCACAAATTGTTAAAGGAAATCACTACAGAATCTATTCACTATTTCCATAAATATATTTGGAGAATTAGTGAGTCTGAATAAAATCACTATGAATTGATAATCCATATACCATGTGCACAAATAAATCATGTGGATATCCTCCTTATTCACCATTATATAGTAATATCCTAACCCTAGATCCAACTTGGATAAGTATAGTTTTCCACATATAGGATCAACAAGTTCAATAATTTGTGTAAAAAGATACTTAATATTAATTGTGATTTCTCTAAACTCTTGATAATAAATGCATCGAAGGTTGACACATCTTTCCTCGTGATAAAGAATACTGAACCACCCCATAGTAAATAACGTAAGAATATAAACCCTTTAAAAAGATTCTTTTTTAATTTGTTATTTAGATCCCAAAGATACACAACATTCATTATATAAAATGTCTTGGAAATTTTAGAATCACTTGGTATAACATCAACGATGAATTCAACCAATATTATGGGATGAAGACAATAAAATTACTTGGGAATCAAATCAGTGAATTCCATCACAATATAAATTCCATCAATGATAGTTTATTCATTAAACAAACCCATATGAAGAATGATTCACATGCTTTTAAGGAAGATATTTTCATTCTTTTGATGAGGATGATAAAGAAGATTCATCCTCTACTTTTCACTTTTATAGTATCTGAGGATGATTTTCAATATGGGAAGTGATTTCCATCTCAATTAAATTTATGTTATCTATATATAGGGAAAGCCAATCCATGACAAAATTAAATAAAATTACACCATGGGATGTATGATATGGTTCACCAATAAGATCAACCAAAAATTGTGATAAGGGATGTGTTATAAATATTGGATTCTAAAATATCGACATTTTCTACATTCACTGACACCTAAATTTCCATGAATTTTTGTGGTGTTTGGATTTTCCTACTAAAAATGTTGTATATTAAAGAATGAATGGAACCAGAATACAAATGAATGTTCCTTGTTCTTGTACAAATAACTAGTATACATGTCACCAATCCATTTTTGGGATTCAATTCTATGGTTGTGAAAGAAGAAGCTCACCATTATATCCATAGAGGTTTTTGGTTTCCTTTGGAAACCCTTGGAATAGTGCATTGTTTTGAGAAATGACACAGTACCTTGTAGTTGTATAAATGAAAAATGAGATAAGGGTTTATTAGATCATTTATTCCCATATTTCAGTATTGGGGTTTTCTTACTGGAAATTACTAGAATGGTACCCTTCATTCCCGCACCAAAGAATTTCCTCATATTCTTTATGTAATTTCCAGTGTGATTATTTCCACACCTATTGGAATGTGGGTTGTCGAAATTTCATGGAATAGTTATATCTCTCTATTAGACTTCTAGAATTTCACTCTAGCTTCCAATTATGATTCCCGTGATACCTTTAAGATTCACCGATATCTATTTTAACATTTATGGAACATCAAACAATTTCATCATAGCTATCAAATTCATGGATCACCAGAGAATTTCGTAGGCTTGGTATTAGCCCAGCAAATAAGTGGTCACCCATAATTTTGAGGGTAATCATAAATCTGGAGGTGTTTCATGCATGCCTTGTTATTTTTTTCCTCAAACTCTTTGATGGATTCGTCATCTATTTCTTGAAGAAATAGAAATCCATTTCCATCTTAAGATTGAGGGTATGCAGAAAATATTTTTAATTTTTTTTTGAAAATAATATCATACCATCACCTTGATCTCTTCCTCAGGATTCAATTATTTTATCAATGTCCACCATTGACCAGCTTCACCCTCAATAAAATATTCATCCACAAGAACCTTTTCTATTTCGGTTCATTGTAGTATTGAGAATTTATTCTCAATGATGTTGTTGCATTGTTCGACAATTGATGGATCTGATGATCGATTGAAAGTGTTAGGCCATTGTCCAATTAAGATCTCAATTGAGACATGATTTTTTAATGAGGGATGTCTTTCAACATAATCTATTTTTCTATTAAAGAACCTGAGTTAACTGAGATAGTATCATGAAAATGTATTTGAGTCCCTCGTCTATTGAAATGGGCGTCTTATTAGGGACCTCTCTGAATTGATAATTGCATTTGTTGTTATCTCAATTCATCATATTACATGAAATTAGATTGTATTAATGGAAAATTTTGTGTAATTTCTTTAATAATTTAATGAATTAATGGATAATAAATAGACATTAAAATAAATTATATTTATTTTCATTATTTATTAATTTCTATGGTTCAATCTATGTTATACATGATTTATTTTCTATCATATAATCTTATAGGGATTTTTTGTTACTATAATAATGGTTTATACACGGATTATGAATTTATCAAATAATATCAACCAGGAGTGTCAAACTTGTAGTGAATTAAGGCCATATTTGAAGCACTAATTCTTTTTTGAGTCCTGCACAAACTGTGTTTTCAGGTTTTACCACTACATACATCTATTCCCCAGCAACATCCAAATTTTCATATCTAGACAAGGATGTATTTTCATGATAAACCACTTACTTTATACTCACTATGTTTTAGGGTTGTTTTTATTATACTCAGTCATATCCCATAGGCTTTCACCAGAGTTTTCTAATCCCAATAAAAAAAATAACTAAATTTTTCATCAATAACAACTATAACAACCATGTTCTGTTTATTACATTCATACTAGTTTTAATGGAATCAAATGAAACATAATACAACCCAATTGATCAATAAAAAATTATATTTGGAAATTTGGAACATTAAATATCAACTTAAAAAATGAAATACAACATCATTGTTGAAAAATTCCTTTTCATGACCACCCCATTCTTTCGTACTTAATATTTCATGGGATAACTTGGGGACATACATAAGAAAGGGGTGATCGATAAAGCACAGTAAGGGAATAAAATTGGAATTACATGAGGAATACAACACATGTTAGAAAATGGGAACATCAATGGAGCATAAATGAAACATGAACATAAAGGTAAGGTATAGAATAATAATTATAACATGGTAATGTGGAAACAATGAAAAACATTACATCATATGTCAAAGATAAACACCAAGACATCAGTGTTGAAAAATAACTATAATGGAATCAAGAAAACCCATTCCCCAACTCTTTTATGCTACTAATAAACATTACCAATTGCTTTAGAGTGCAATATAATATTGGCCACACCCATAATGTTAATATCATTATCAAATGAATGTGTTCCCCATATATCATAAAGCCTAGATTCATTAATAATCATAAATAATTCAATGAAAATGGGGTGTGTAATAAGTACATATAATTACAAACTAGAAATGTATATGCGTAAAAGAGTGAAAACACTTGAAAGGGAATGGGAATAGTATTCAGTTACACAATTGTTTTTGAATAGAGATCCATAATGTAATTTCAAAATCCTACCAAAGTGATATAAAAAGTCATAAAAGGGTTGCAGATAGAGAAAGTGGTCTCTAAAAGTATATCGATGAAATTTATAGTATGTTGGAACCCTTACATGAGTTTTGGAATTCAATAGTAAGATGATGGGTGTAGAGACCCGAAGCTTGACATACATGGACATTACATTACTTTTGTGGAATACTTAATACATAACAAAAACAGACACACAAGGACTGTAATGGTTTAGTGTCTTTGGAAATTTGGAATATAAACATCTAATACTGTTGAACGATCCTCAATAGCTCCCATATCGATTATCCACTTTTGTTTTCTTACCTAAAACCATTATTTATATCCTGGGGAAAAGAAAACATATAAAGGGTGAGCTCAAATTCTCAGTAAGGGTAAGCATGGATAAACTAAAACTAATCATATACATTTGAGCTTAAAAACATGATCATAATGTTTAAAAATCAAAATCTTGAGCAATGACATAAAACATGGAAGTACGTAAGGCATAGATCATAAAGCAACATTAATCATGATAAAATAGCATGAGAATAATACATGTAATTGTGGAAACCATTTAGCACATTTCATGATTTCCATAGTACCCAAGGAATTGCTTCCAAGACGATCTTAGTGGACAAAGTCCCTTTCTGAATCGAGTTCACTCCTCGTTTCAGTCCTGTAACACTGAACCAGAATAACTTACTGTTCCAGCCATGTCAATATCATGAGATATAAATCTTTACCTAATTCATTGGAGGGAGATATAGGTCCCACACATCTCATAATGAAATCATTATTACATGTGCCAAAAAATAAACTTAAAACATTCATCATAACCCAAAGAATAAAATGGGTTTCATAAACATCATCCCAACATTTCATAATCCATATATAACAAATGGAAATTTCATCACAAGAAAAGTGAACCATGTAAATCATAGAGACATTAAAATTAATGCATAAACATATGAAATAATTTCATCTTAGATGGAAAATGGTTTTGATAAAACATTTTAAATGAATTTTTGTGGAAAATATCATTACTTCCTAAAAATCATTTTCATTTCAAAAAATTCCATGCACTTTTAAAATAAAAGTATTTTGTTGAAAATAGTCATAAAATCATGAAGAGTAAGATTCATGAAAATAAGGCTTTATTAAACCGTAAAAATCCATTCACTCCGTATAAGTTAAAAAAACATTCTTCTAGTACATTTTCCAGAAATGTCAAAAAAGTACCTCGTAATGTAAACAAAAGAAAGGTTCCTTACATTACATATAGTAAAAGTAAAAAAATGGGTAAAAAGGACTTTAAACATACATGAAAACACATATATAAAACATGGGCATGGATGATAGAAATAACCCCTATAAATAATTACAAATAAAAAATCTTGGATAAAAATGAAATTTGCAAAATTATCCCCTACCTTAGGTCTGATATGCTTCGTATGGATCTGAACCTCCTCTTCATTGACACACCTCTTTGAATCCTCCTCTTAGGGTACTAACATTGGTCTTTGAAGAATTCAAAGACCTCTAGGATGTTTCTAGGTAATTTTAGAAGGGAAATGGTCAGGGTTTGGCCAAGCTTAAAGGCTCAAATTGGTGTGAGGAAGAGAGGGAGGAGGTGCCCATTTATAAGGGAGGGGAGGGGCACCTTTGGAAATCTTAAAAATATTAATTTATAATAAATATAACACCACTTAAAAACCTTTAATAATTACTCATATTCAAATATTAGATTATATAGGGTTGTAATCGCATCAAACATTAAAATTTAGACATGTTAGGAATTTATTTTAAACATTATCAACTTGATTTATACTTATTTAATCAAATTAATTTTATTTGTGATAATAACATTCTAAATTTTAAATTATGACAAATAATTACTTATTTGTTGTTAATTGACCATAATTGGATACTTTATATTACTTTAGACCATAAAAATTTAAATTTATAATTTTTAAATATTTTTGTGATTTGTAATCAATTTTATAATATTTTATTTTTATAAAATAACAATAGTGTCAATTTCGACACTATTCACTTATTAGAATTTAAATAAAATATATACAGAAGAAATGTTTGAAATAAAAGCATTAATAAATTAATAAAAGATCATATGTATCTAAAAAATTAGTGGATCACATTAAATAGTTCATATAATATTTATTTTATTATTTTTAAAACCATTTATTTGGTTTATCTCTTCATAAAATAATTACAACATCATTTTTGTATAATTATTTATTATAATTATTTGTATCATAAAAAATAAAAATAAAATCCTATGATGAATATAAATCTATTAAATTCTACAATAATACTTTTACGTGAATTTATCATCATAAAATCACAGTATTTAAATTTTTATATTTATTAAATTATGAAGGTGACAACTTTGGAATCATTTAAAATAAAATATTATAAGTATAATAATCTATTTTATAAGGTTCAAAATGCTAAAATATTATACCATTGGATTATTATGGCTTAAATTTACATTACTAATAAGTTTTGGTCTGGGTTTTGTCCTTTTATGGTCACTATTAGTTTAATAAAAACTATATTATTGATTTTTAACTAGATAAACAATTTCTGCATCACTATTGTGTCACAATTAATGCTAATTATTTAATCCCTAAAAATTATAAATAAATTCATATGATGTATATAATTTCATTATATTTCTGGAGACTATTCATGTTCGAAGTTTCATGAAGTTTATCACTAAATTAAAATTAATATACTTATAAGATTTAAAAGAGTGACATGTTGTCACTTTCATTCGTTTTAATAATAATTAAATTATTTTCATGGAAAAAGTCTATTAAAAGATTTTAATCCGACCTTTAGGTGATATGACTCGACTATTAGTCATTCAATTGGATTTTGGCAGGTGTTAGGTTAATTTTATAATCTTATATTTACCCTTAATTACCCGATTTACTTTTAACTATGGTAAATAAAATTTATCGTAGTTACTATTTATAAAGCCCAAAAATAAATAGTAGCTTATTAACATAATTTAGACCCACTGATTCCAAATATGGATTCCATTTTTTCAAATTCAATACACAAAATTTGCAGAAATTAAAATAAAATTAATCCCATTGTCGAAATAAAACGTGTTTTTGCTTAAAACATTGCAAAATATTGAATTTATTTAACCTACGAATTCAAGGTAAAATCAATGTTAATGACATAAATTATATTAAATGGTAAAAATATAATTAATTTATACTTTAAAACCACCAAATATTATAATTTTACCACATAAATTATTACAATGAAAAAAGTTGTTTTTAATTAAAATATAGCGTGTTTTTACTATTCATTAAAATATGAAAGTTATCAGAAAAATATCAAAACATAATCCAATGACAATTTTTATATCCTGATTCAAAATAAGAAGTTTATTTTGTAAAATTTAACTTATAAACATGTCAATAACTAGATTTAATGTGGGTGCGCCATTAAAAGGCGGCAAAACTGCATTTTTTGAAAACTACTTATTTTACCTGAAATATTTATTTGGTTCTTATAATATGTTCTGGAAAATATGTAAGCTGAATAATAATGTTATAAAATTTAAAATTTAGTTAATATTATCCATAACGTCTAGTTCATACTAATAATATAACAATATATCGTTGTTTAGTGAAACCCAGTATTGCGTACTACACACCCTCTCGAGGAAGGTCGCGATTACATGTAATTCAAGCCAAGTCAGGGTTGTGTGTTGTGAAAGACTCCTTCATTGTATTGTACAGTAGAATACAAACATATTTCATTTATACACTGAATATATATATATATATACACTCAATGATTCATAGAATTACTTCTATCAAACGAACTTGAAATTTTGTGTAACACAATCCAAGAATAGGGTTGCGTATACTGCAAGATAATACTGTTTATAACACAAGAAAATCATAGTGTATAATAGAACACATCATAGAAATTAAAAATAATATATCTCACAAAATATTAGGTTTCTATATTCTACCCCCCTTAAAATGAATTTCGCCCTCGAAAATCGTCGGGGTTATAAATGGTTTTCTACTTGAAAGATTCTTTAATAGAAACCCACATAGTAAAAAGGAATAACATAACATATCTTTAAAAACTAAAGTATGAAATGTAATAGTTACCCAAATTAATTAATCATATGAGAACATAGGTGAAAATATGGATATAGAGGGAAATCTAACCATCAAGTTCTGATTGAGAGTGGTAGAGGACATGGCTATGATAACGACAACAGTCACAAATCCATAAATTTGTGACGATCTAAGGTACCATCTGATTCATAAGATATAAGAGAACTAGGAAAACATTTTTGGTTTTCAATATCATTTTCCTAAAGTTTAAAATTTTGAATTAGAATAAATACTTACTTTTGATTTTGGTACAATCTCACTGTTGTTCGTGCTTTGAAGAATTTACACTTAATCTCTTAAATAAATGAAGTTGAATTTGTTATTCGTGAAGTGTTAACAGATCATGTGATAGAAATTTTGGTCATTCCATTTGTTTCAATGAAAAGGTTAGCAAAAGTTATCAAATATACATAAGTCCATCTATAGTGAGGTTAGTCGTATACGATTCCAAAAATGATCTTATACATCATCTATCAGGCCTCTTAATAAAATAAAACTATTTTCTACTAACCAGGGACATCCTGTAGGCCAGTGGTATGTGATAAAGGCCGGTCGCAATTCGGTTGTGGGTTCGATTCCCACATCCTTTTCAGACGTGACGGGTTGTCGCTCATCCTGCAGGTTGTCCTTTTTCAAAAACTACATTATTATAACATCCTATCAATAATATTGAAAAAATTTCTATCCTTAAACAATACTAACTTATGTCCAACATAATATATTCCAATCTTTAGGCTTATCTAAAATACTTTGGTCCAATCTCATGGTATAAAGAAAATGATTACTTGAAATTTCACATAACAATCACGCGAATTCCATCATTTATCCGCCATATATCATAATATATATCTTGTTGGTCAAATTACAAACATGTTAATACCTTAATCATATATTCCCTTGAAGAATGAATACCCATTGAACATTAGTGAAATCATGAATGTAGTTAAAAGTTAACACTTTCCACACACCAAAATCCTAAAAATTATATATACTCAAACCGTGATATCACATAGACTTTATATCAATCATGTTCTCATGAATACAATCCAACATCTCATTATCTTCTTATCCCTTCATTATGCGCATATCATCTACTTTCCAAAAATATCTGAATAACCTTCCATGGTTACCTGTACCATTGAACATATAATTTCAAATACTTTAGGGAATAAAATAGTGTAACAATACTTAGATGACTCTTTATTCCATTGTACCGTTAACTATACAACATAACTCTTGATAAACATACAATCATTACACTACCTTATTAAACAAATGACTGAGCTTCAACACTTCTTTCAGCTCATATATCATTTGTAGTCTCCTCATATTCATCCACATAAATACTACCCATATGACCATGCTGATTCTCTTCATGAGATTTTCCCTTAGGGCATTGGTTTGAATAATGCCCGTACATTCCACATGTAAAACATATAGTCATTGTTGATGTTGTAGCAATACCATTATCCTTGTCCATGGTGTTAACTGATCCTTTTCCTTTGCACGTACTGGAATTGTGTCTTTCTTTTCCACACACAAATCATCTTCTAGTTCCTTTGAAACTATCTCCCTAATACCTCTTCCCACATTATTTACACGAGGGAAATTGAACTTTATTTCCTCTATGATCATCATGAAACTCCAAATTTCTCTTATTATTTGAGTCGGGAAACTTACCAATGTTGAGATTATTGATCATATTATGAGATTGCTGATTAAGAATAATAACAATGTTTGGACTTCCAAATCCCATTTCATTTGGTTTCTTGTGAAGAATATCATTCCATTGTCCATCATATACTCCATTATCATGAATCTTCCAGTTTCCAGACATTTTCTAAAACCCAAAAAGAATAGTGTGAGAGGAAAAAACCATGTTAGGGAAAACAACATAGTAAAGGGGTAGTACCGTCAATATCTAACATATTAGGTTAAATTCTATGATCGTTACCATAGTTCTAGGAATATATCCTCTAAGTATAATTATCCTTAGGGACATCCCTAGACATACCTTAGAAATATTTATAGGGATCTCACTAACGTTTTCGCATCCTAGTTTCCAATGGTTGACTAAACCATTCCTCAGATACCAACTGTAGAGACCCGAAGCTTGATGTACATGGACATTACATTACTTTTGCGGAATACATATTACATAACAAAAACAGACACATAAGGACCGTAATGGTTTAGTGACTTTGGAAACTTGGAATATAAACATCTAATCCTGTTAAAAGATCCTCAACATTTACCATATCGATCTTCCCCTTTTGTTTTCTTACCTAAAACCTTTCTATATATCCTGGGGAAAAGAGAAAATATAAAGGGTGAGCTCAAATACTCAGTAACGATAAGCATGGATAAAATAAAAAAAATCATATACATTTGAGCATAAAAACATGAAAAAAATGTTTAAACATCAAAAGATTGAGAAATGACATAAAACATGGAAGTACGTAAGGCATAGATCA
The DNA here is from genome assembly GCA_963277665.1 of Viscum album. Taxonomy (NCBI): domain Eukaryota; kingdom Viridiplantae; phylum Streptophyta; class Magnoliopsida; order Santalales; family Viscaceae; genus Viscum; species Viscum album. The sequence goes on from OY728146.1 coordinate 556,925,495, forward strand.
CAAAGAAACATTAAGCATGATAAAATAGCATGGGAGTAAAACATGTAATTGTGGCAACCATTCATCATATTTCATGACTTCCATAGTATCCAAGACATTGCTGCCAAGACCATCTTAGTGGACAAAGTCCCTTTCTGAATTGAGTTTACTCCTCGTTTCAGTCCTGTAACACTAAACCGGATTAACATAACATTACATCCATGTCTATCTCATGAGATATAAATCTTTCCCAATGCATTGGAGGTTGTTATAGGTCCCAACCATCTCATAATGAAATCATTTTTACTTGTGCCACAAAATAAACTTAAAACATTAATCATAACCCAATGAATAAAATGGGTTTCATAAACATCATCCCATCATTTCATAATCCATATAAAACAAATGTACAATTCATCATAAGAAAAGTGAACCATGTAAATCATAGAGACATTAAACATAAAACATACACATATGAAATAATGTCATCTTAGATGGAAAATGGTTTTGATAAAACATTTGAAATGAATTCTTGAGGAAAATATCATTTCTTCGTCAAAATCATTTTCCTTTCAATAAATCCCATAAACTTTTAAAATATAAGTATTTTGTTGAAAATAGTCATAAAATCACGTAGATTAAGCTTCATGAAAATGATGCGTTATTATACAGTAAAAATCCGTTCATGCTATGTATGTTTAAAACATTCTTCTCGTACTTTTGCCGGAAAAGTCAAAAAAATACCTCGTAACGTAAACAAAAGAAAGATTCCTTACATACCATGTAGTAAAAGTAAAAAAATGGGAAAAAAGGAATTTAAACATACATGAATACACTTTTATAAAACATTGACATGGATGAGAGAAATAAACTCAGTAAATACTTAAAAATAAGCAATCTCAAATAAAAATGAGATTTTCAAAACTATCGCTTACCTTAGGTCTGATATGCCTCGTATGGATCTGAACCTCCTCTTCTTTGAAACACCACTTTGAATCCTCCTCTTTGGTTACTAAAATTGGTCTTTCAAGAAGACCAAGTCCTCTAGGAATTTTCTAGTGATGTTGAGAAGGTAAATGGGCAGGGTTTGGCAGAGCTTAAAGGCTCAAATTGGTGTGAGGAATAGAGGGAGGAGGTTCCCTTTTATAAGGGAGGAGAGGGGAACCTTTGGAAATATTAAAAATATTAATTTATAATAAATCTAACCCCACATAAAAACCACCAAAAATGACTTATATTGGAATATTAGATGATATAGGGTTGTGATCTCATCAACCATTAAAATTTAGACATGTTAAGAAATTATTTTAAACATTATCAACTAGATTTATCCTTATTTAATCAATTAAATTTTATTTGTGGTAATAACATTCTAAATTTTAAATTATAACTAATAATTACTTATTTGTTTTTAATTGTCTATAATTGGATACTTTATAACACTTTAGACCATATAAATTTAAATTTATAATTTTTAAATATTATTATGATTTTTAAACAATTTTATAATATGTTATTTTTATAAAATAACAATAGTGTCAATTTTGACACTATTCATTTATTTGAATTTAAATAAAATATATACAAGAAGATATGTTTGATCTAAAATATTTAATAGATTCATATAAGGTCATATGTATCTAGAAAATTAGTGGAGAACATTAAATATTTCTTATAATATGTATTTTATTATTTTTAAAACCATTTATTTGGTTTATCTCTTAATAAAATAATTACTATATAATTTTTGTATAATTATTTAATATTATTATTTGTTGAATAAAAATTAAAAATAAAATACTATGATGAAGAAAAATATATTACCTTTCACAATAATACTTTTACTCGAATTTATCATCTTAAAATCATAATATTTAAATTATTATATTTATTAAATTATGAAGGAGACAACTTTGGTATCATTTATAATAAAATAATATAAGTGTCATAATCGCTTTTATAAGTCTCAAAATTGTCAAATATTATACCATTGGATGATTATGGTTTTAATTGACATGACCAATAAGTTCTGGTCAGGTTTTTGTGCCTTTTATGGTGACTATTTGTTTAATGAAAACTATATTCTTGATTTTTGACTGGATAAACAATTTCTGTATCACTGTTGTGTCACAATTAATGCTAATTATTTAATCCCTAAAAATTATAAATAAATTAATATTATGTAGATAAATTCATTAGATTTCTTCATAATATTCATTTTTGAATTTTCATGAAGTTTATCACTAAATTAAATTTAATATACTTATAAGATTTAAGAGAGTGACATGTTGTCACTTTCCTTGGTTTTAATAATAATTAAATTATTTTCAAAGAAAAAAGTCCATTAAATGATTCTAGTCTTAACCTTAGGTGATATGGGACAAATTTTAGTCATCCAATAGGATTTTTTAAGGTCTTAGGTTAATTTTATAATCTAATATTTACCCTTAATTACAGGATTTACCTTTAACTAAGGTAAATAAAATTTACTGTAGTTAGTATTCATAAAGCCCAAAATTAAAAAGTAGATTATTAACATAATTTAGATACAATTATTCCAAATATGGAATCCATTTTTCCAAATTTAATACACAAAAGTTTCAGAAATTAAATTAAAATTAATCTCGTTGTCGAAAGAAAACGGGTTTTTGTTTAAAACATTGTAAAATATTGAATTGATTTAACCTAAGAATTCAAGGTAAAATCAATGATAATGACTTACAATATATTACATGGTTAAAATATATTCTATTTATACTTTAAAACCTTTCAATATTATAATTTTTCCACATAAATTATTATGATGAAAAATGATGTTTATAATTAAAATATATCGTGTTTTTACTATTCATTAAAATATGAAAGTTATCAGAAATATATCAAAACTTTATCCAGTGTAAATTTTTATATCTTGATTCAAAATAAGAAGTTTATTTTGTAATATTTAACTTATAAACATTTCAAAAACTATATTTAAAGTGGGTGTGCCATTAAAAGGCAACAAAACTGCATTTTTTAAAAATAATTATTTTACACGAAAAAATTATTTTGTTCTTATACCATGTTCTAGAAAATATGTAAGATGAATAATAATTATATATAATTCAAAATTTAGTTAATACTATTCATAACGGATAGCTCATAATAATATTATAACAATATATCATTGTTTAGTGAAACCCGGTATTGCGTACTACAAATGCTATCGAGGAAGGTCACGATTGCATGTAATGCAAGCCAAGTCAGTGTTGCGTGTTGTGAAAGACTCCTTCGTTGTTTTGTATAACAGAATCCAACCATAGTTCATTTATATATTGAATATATATATACACACACTCAATGTTGCCTAGAATGACTTCTATCAAATGAACATGAAATTTTGTGTAACACTATCCAAGAATAGTGTTGCGTATACTGGAAGCTAATACGGTGTATAACACAAGGTAATCATAGTGTATAATAGAACACATCACAGAAATTAAAAATAATATATCTCATAAAATATCGGGTTGTTACAATGGGATTCATGAGATCATGGAACACTTTGGGATGATTCTAGAGAGGGGAGGAAAGAGTAAGAATGCCCTCCATTTTTATTAGTGATGATAATTGGGATCATAGGTGGTTTTATATGGAAATGATAGTGGGATCCGTTAATGATTCACAAACACATTTTTTGGAATCTATATATTTAAATTTTCAAAACTACAAACCTTTCAATGGTTTTGTCCAATTTATTTTTCCATAGGCGTGGAAAATATTATTTTATAAGGCCATAGGCCAATGATATTAAAATATTATCCATTCTTATGTGGTGGGGAGTCACATTGTTAAAGATTTGATCTTAATATCACAAAATATATTATACAATTTGGGGGATTAACTATGGATTTTAAAATAAAAAACTAATCTAAAATCATATTATATTAAATATTAAAAATATATTTTGCTGAATAAACAATTTATAGGGTTTATTACATCACTATTGGGCTAATAAGATGTCATAAAACAACATATATATTTATATGGTATTTAATGTTTCCCAGAAATTCAATGCTATCATAAAATTATGAAAAATTAATAGTTGGATAATTTTGTCATCTTTATTCAAAAAATAATTTTAATTTTATCCAAATAATTTTCTAAATATGTCAATTTTTATATTTTTAATAGAAATCGACATTCATATAAAACTGACAAGTTTTGAGAAAAACAATTATTCAAAATTAAATAAATTTTCATTTGGATTCATAAAAATAATGTGATCATTTATATTAAAAAAGTAATATAATAATTATATATTATTAAAATATTATTTATGTATTCAACAAAAAATATTTATTAATTCAATTTGATAATTGAACATAAATATTATTTATGCTTTAAAAACAATAAAAATTAAAATTATATTATTTTTTTGACATAATAATAATGTAAATAATCATAATTCTAGGGTCATGATACATATCCCATTATTAAACCAGAAAAATCTCAATGAGTAAGGTGTGTAATGGAGTAGCAATAATTGGGCCGCTCGGTTAACATGGTTTGGGACATGATATCAGAAATGTCTGAACCAGGCGAAAGCCCGATCCCGGAAATTTATAAGTTTGGGACATGATATCGATTTTCTTTCACTTATCCCATAAATAGTTTCAGTCATGCTTATGTTGTTGGATATCAGATTTGGAGTAGACTAGGGAAAATCTCAGAAATGGTATCTCCCTTGGAAGATCAAATAAATGGGACTCATATGGAATGATCATACTGGTTGAGGTCATCACCTCCTTTATCATTGTCAAAAGGATTCTTTTTAAAAAAACATATTCATATTAGTAATGTGAAAGCATTTCAACAGCTATATTAGTCATTTATAACCAATTAAATTTAATAAAACAACATACAACAGGTGTTTTCTATATCCATTTTACAAAATCCAATATTTAATTTAATCAAAATAGAAATTTCACTTATAGTAGTTTGGGTTGCTACATCAGGTTAACATTCAAGTATAATCGGTAGGGAAAACAAAATTATCTCATACATAAGTATAGAATCATAATAATTCCTCCATGAGAGAATAGTAGAAATGAACTGTACCTAACTAGCTATATTCTCCACCACAACCTTACTAATTCCATGCTCACAAAATAATTAATTTGAATTAAAGTAAAATAGAGAACAATGATGATAGTGTACCCTTCATCATATTACCGTTGATTAGTCGTTCTTAAACACTAATTGAATATTTTCGAGAGCCCCCCACCTTATCCAAAATTACCACTTCCAAACCTGCCCGCACACACCTGGGTCTCACAGCTAGTCCCACAACCTGGACAAACAAAGATCATAATATCTCACTTGGATACACCTGGGCCTCACAAACACATCCCTCCTGTGAACACATTGGCTTCATAACACGTCACATTCCCAAAACACATGGGAAAGAACAGTGAATCTCATCCCAAAGGCACATATGAAACCACAAATCGTCTCATCATTGAGAAACCTAGGTAAACAAAACTCACCCTCACACATATAGGACTAAAAAAGATATAACTTCCCAATTAATTGTGGGATATCACCCCTTTATAGAGGGTGTACGGGAGATTGGGTGGACACCCATCCATCGTCTCACCAGGACGTTCAGGAAAGACACCCTCCACCCAAACAATGGGGGTGTGTTTGGCACATAGTTCTAAAATAGGGCGGGGTGTATATAGATTTAATAAGGATGTAAAATTATAGATATATATATGTGAATTAAGGATTAAACCCAATATATGGTATTCTCTAAACAATCAACTAGACAAAAAATATCATTTTCTTCTACCTTTAAAAAGTAAAACAACATCCAATCTTTTTAATATGGTGAAATTCCTAATGAACTAATGTGGTTTCATATGAATTTTCTGATTAAACCCATTTATGTTGTTATATTTACTAATTTTATTCTATTATCCAAATGATCCCAACAATTTCATAATCTAATAAAGAATTCATTTATCCATCCCTTTACCACCTAAGTATCTAACATGCACAACAAAAGATACAATTCTCAGAATGAAAATATTCACCAACCTCACCGTGTGACGACCACACATCCAAACATCCTACTTCAAATTTCATCTCAATTTAACTCCCTTAACAATAACTACTAGAATCATTATTCAAAGTCATTATTCTCTTTATTTTATATCAATAAACAAACCTCCAACTTACAACCAAACCTTGAAAAGAAGACTAATCACAACCAAAACTAATAGACCAACTATATAACATCACCACACCCATCACACCAACAATATAAATATATCCCAACCCTAACTTGTATCTATACTACTCAAATATTTACCATTTATTAAAAAATCAGTCAATCACTCAACCTGATATTACATTACACCACTCATATAATCTCACCTTACTATCATGCTCTCAACCATAGTACCACAAAACTTCTTAAGTAACATTACAAAACAAACCACACATATTACATAGCCCCACAAAATAAGGAAGTGTGTTTTAAGATATATTCGTCACTGATTCTTTAATTCCACTTTGATAATTCATGTATTATAATTGAGATAGTTCCATTATAAGGAATCCATTTTTAACTAAATATACATTTTTAATAAATTTATTATGTATAAATCTGTTCAACCCAAGATCAATAATAAGCCATCACATGTCTTCCTGAGAAAAAAAGTCCACCGATAGCCTGTATTTTCAGTAAACATAGTGCCCATACATTCACATTAATAGTAACAAATAAAACAAAATCTTTTCTCACGTTTACACAACCCATTTATATCTATATTAAACATATTTGATTTTCAATATTTATTTTTAATATTCTACTATCATTATAAGAGAACATTTATTCCACTACCAAACATGATACAATAATAAAAAGAGACAAAGGGATCCCTGTATGTAAGAAGAGATTATTGGAAACTCCTCATAATGCCAAAACAGGGGGTACACATGAAGTTGGAGAAACCTCCAGGGATACATGGACCAAAAGTTAAAAATAGATGCATGAATCATTAGGGATGAAAGGATCTTAGGTGTTCAGTAGTAAGGGTAAAGGGAAAAGGAATAAGGGAGAAACAAATCCCTCCTTATGAATGACAATTCCCATATCAACAGAGGGACGATTTAAAAAGCCATTAATGTTTTTCACAATAATGATAACATGTTTAGACCACGTTTAAGGGTCATAAGTGTTATAAATTTTTTGATATATCAAAAACCATTTTAAATGGTTTCAATAACAATTTTATATTGTTATAAACTCATTTAATGTAAAAAAACATGATAAAGGGGTGAATCTGGGAAAACTGGGAAGAATTGGACATTTGAAAAACTGCTTGAAATGACTAACTATTGTATGAATCCCAGATGAATATCTGCAATGGATTATCACCCATGGCTGAGTCACTATATGGTGATTCACCATTTAATAGGTCACTGATGTGAGATAACATTAGTGACCCACCCTCATGAACTAATATTAGTTAGTCGCTGACATGAGTCACCGACACCACATTCTGATGCCACCCACCAGTGAAACCTAAAAAGAACACATAACAACACCACCTACCAAATCCACCTAATGATGACACATATTTATTCCACCAACAATCAACAGCTTTTGATTCCACCTTCAATTCAACCTTCTGATGTAATTTAACGACTCCACCCACCATTGTAAAATTGGAATACTCTTTGAATGATCAATTGTGGCCTCCATAACACCTCAAACACATGCTTTTCACAAAATAATTTTCTTGGGGGTTTATTACATTACATCATATTCCTATAATAATATTCTCACAATCAATATTTCAAAACCAAAACCAGAATAAAGAGGTGTATGAACAACCAGCATCTGAGATAACTATCAAGAATCATAATATACTTGAAACACCAGTATGAGTATGTAGAGAAAATTTAGTCAATAAACCACCATGTATTGATATGAAAATGGATTGAAACATCAACATCAAAGAAAACCTCCTCTGATATCCTCCAACACAACAACCCACAAGTCAAACCAATCTAATATAATAATTATTCTATCATAAACATACAAATTAGGGAACTCCTCCATCCATGTTGATGTACTATCTTCTCATGGTGGAACTGACTCACCTATATGGGATTAATCAAATCTCATATAATTTATCATGATTAAGAATTATGTCCTCCAATTTTCATGTGTGAGGATTTTTTCACAAATTGTGGAATAAGGATACAAATCATCATAATGAGAATAATGTTCATGCATTCCATTAAAATGGAAATAAAAACAAGTCAAAACATTGAAAAAAACTATGTAATGGGCACACATCTGCATCTTTATTTCCAAATTAATCTCATCCCAGATCCCACGCCTCCACAACACAAAAACCAATTCAATGGTCCCTGCATAAAGAACCTTATCCCATTGATCTTGGATCTCTATCAGTAGCTGCACATATGTCATGTCATATACGATATACTACTCTCCCATTCGATGAAATGGTATTCATCATGAAGATACATAAGATGTTATGAGAAATGAATGATGTGCTGGACCATTTCAAATAGTGTTGGTAGCGGAAACTGGTATGCCACGTTGCCAAATCATCCCAACACATCGAATGTTCAAATGAAACTCCATGAAAGCATGATCCCCCTTCTAAACCATTACCTCCCATGTCGAGGGGAATACATAAATAACATGTGGTCCCCAATACCAGACAACAAGTGACTCCTCTAAATATTTGAACAAGAATTCATCTAGTATGATGCTACCTTCATCTTTTTACTAACAAGATCCACCTTCTTAGTCATACTCAGAACCACATCTAGACCATGAATAGTTGCCTCCCCATCTTAGGTCTAGCACAAGAGGAACTACATGTCGTTTCATATTAATGAACAAAGGATCCATACATATGGATGAATGGTATACATTATTGTAAGAAAACACTTCCAAAGAAACGTTTCACACCCAAGATCTCCTAACATTCAAGATGCTTTCCTACAAAATTTCCTCCAATGATTTGATTGTCCACTATATATTTTAAACATTTGAGGGAGGAAATTGGTGCTAAGGTGTAACTAAATTCCAAAATCATGTTTTAATCCTCTCTAAACCTACTCGGTAAACCACATGTCTCTATATGAGATGATGGATCCCGAAACTCCATGCAGCCATGAAACCACATCCACATACCACTTAGCTAAGGCATCCACAATTCCAAAATCCTTAATAACTATGAATTGAGTGGATTAGATAATCATGTCCATAAATACCCATATTGTATGACAAAATCCTTATTACCCTGGTAATCATTTGATTAAATACATTGGTATGTCATCCCACTTTCTCTAGGGGACAAATAAGGGCTTCAACAAACCACCAGTTATATAGTGATTATCGTTCACCAACTAGAACACTATGAAATTCTACACAAACTCCACTACAACCCATTTCATCCCATGACACAAATATTGTTCTCATAAGATGCGATACATCATAGAAATTCTTGGGTGTACAGCTATGTGTGATATATGAAACTCATGGAGAACTCCCTAACATATATCTATTGGTGGAAAAATACTCCAATGAAATATCATCTTATTCACACCATACTTTAACCATCCCTCTAGAGAATCACCCCGGCCTATGCGGTTGTGTATCATCTCTACCTCAGAGTCTCCCAATTGAGAATCTTATACATGATAAATTTGAGTAGACTACACCATCATCTGAAATATATACACTCTATTTCCATACAATCCTGTATCTATTATCATGAATACCAACTCCAACATTTTCTACCATGTTTCTATAGATTCATGAACTACCTCCTGATGAAACTCCTTTCTCAAAGAATCATCCACAACATTGCCCATTCCTATGGTGTAAGAGATCTTAAAATCATTAAATTGAATAAAATCCATCCACATATTGTATTTCAATATCAAATATCGTTGTGTAAAGATATACCTCAGGCCATTATAATCCGTGAAGACCAAAACACCCTCCCAATGATGTCATTTCATGATAAAATTAGTGAAAATATGACCACAACTATCTCCAAATCATGGGTGACATAGTCACGTTCATGGAGATGTAACATTCTAGACCAATAAGATATCACTCCCTACTCTTTAATTAGCATAAATCCCAAACCAAAATGATAAGAATCACAAAACATATCAAACATCACCCCTCCAATGCAAACTAGCACACTAGAGTGATAATAAACATCCTTTTTTGGTAGCTAAATGCTGGATAAAACCGCCCATTCCACAGATAGGTGATGCCTTTCATGGTCACGGTTGTCAATGGAGCTACATCTCGAGATAAATAATTTTCACATTTCCAATAATAACCTATCATGTAGAGAAAACTATGAACCTCTATAACATTTGTGGGTGCTACCCATGACAAAACCTCCTCGACATTCAACGAGTCCACCACTATACCGTACATATACACCAAATTTGTGAGGAAGTTTACCTGTCTTGTACAAATCATGAACATAAAAAACATCCAATCAAGATGGTTCCGTCTAAGAACATCTACAAAATTATTAAGATGATCGGTACACTCCTCCTCTGATATTTAGTAAATCGAGATTTCATCAATGAAAATGAAGACAAATCAAATTAAGAAATCATGAAAAATGTTTTTCATAAGTCCCATTAATAAATCTGGTGAATTAATAACACCAAATGGAATGACCATAATATTGAGGTGACCATAACTTCATTTGAATGAAATATTTAGGATAACACCCTCTTTAAACCTCAACTAGTGATATACAAAATGTAGATCAGTATTAGAGAACAACTTTCTACTCCCAATTGGTCCAAAATATCATTTATATTAGGATAAGGGTAGGTGTTCCATAATGTTTCCACATTCAACCTCTAGTATTCTATTAACATCTTCATGCAACCAGCCGCAAGTTTTCAAACATGTTTTTAAAAACCCTATCGTGATGCAATGGGCTTCATTAAACCATTCAATATTAGATCATCTACATGAATATGTATCTCCCACAACTCAGAAGGTACCATTCAATAAGGATCCATCGATATCAGAGAGGCATTAGGCTTCAGATATATCCTGAACTCAACATCACATCGAGATGGAAATGTCATATACACCATTGGAAAAACATTGATAATTTATCCAACAACCCTAGGATCCTATACCATGATAGAATAATCTAATTCCACTGAGAACTCTACCAAAAAAAAAATAAATTCTCCATATACCGACTTCCCACTTGATAGCTATTCTCTCTGACAAAATCCACTCACTGAAAGTCAATATCTGAGAACTATACTCAAATATTGAAGTATTATATCGTGGATGTTATAGAGTATAACTAGTTGATGCTGATAATTACATCGTATGGATCCATCTATAATATGAAAAGACGACATCCGTAATGATGAAGTCCCATAATCAGTTTACATCCCCTAAACACATCAAACAGGCTGGTTTAACCTCCGATTGTTGCACTCAACACTAGGGAAACTGAACGATACTCAATTTTTAACCCAGGGAACGGTCCATAGTAGGGAAAAATGTAGTGTGAAGATCCCAATTCAATAAAATCACAGGAAAGATTACTAAACAATATGATCGAACCTATAACGATGTTTCGTCCAACTATAATGGATTCCTCTATAGGGTAAAACATACCTTGTCGAGATCCACTGCCGCTATGCTTAAAACTACCACCTCAACCATTTTAATGATGAGGCACCTAAGGAATACCCTATGGTAAGCCTCTACCTACTCTATCTCATCTCGAATAAGTGTGGTGAAGCTCTCCCAACTACTGGAACCACACTACCAAAAAATGTTGCTATGGCGAGTGCTGGATCTTCCCACCCTTACCAATTTGATCTTGGACAACTACATTGAACTAACTATGATATTCCCCAAGAGTTTATAGATTAAGAATAATTTCTCCATGCCCGCATGTTAGGAATGAGGACTAGATGTTCAATACTGAAACTGTTGTGGTCACCATCACACAATTGGGAACTCCAAAGGCCCAAGCACCTAATACATTCTGCTGATAACCTAGCCCATTAAAGAACTAGGATGAATCCCCAGTCACGGTGGACATCATTATGAGTAAATTGTCTCAACTAATTACACCTCATTCGGAACCATCATTTATGTCAGGAAGGTAATGGGGGTAACTTTATATTATAGAGAAGGAAGAAGTGCCTCCTACTTTCATCTCGCATGAGACTCCTAATTTTGAAAGACATCTGGTTAAAAACAATGGAGATCCTTGAACATGATCCACAGATTATATACTTACATAATCTCATACAAGAGTGAAAATATCTATAACCTATTCCCATCCATCCTGGTCGAAGAAATAAAATATTCTTGGGAATCATAATTATCGACCCACAGAACATTAGTATCCTTCCTCTCCCCAAGGAATAACATCCACCACTAACGTTTGGATCCCCATATCCGGCTCATCTCCAATGTAACTCGGTGCTCCATTAGTGCCCTGATCATGTTAATGGTTATTACAAGCTCCTCATTGTAATTCTGCGTCTCCATTTTAGAAACACCACCAAAAAGATCCCCAAATTATGACAATGGAATTCAAATAATGTTTTTACTCCACTCATCCTCCGCCTCCCTGAGGGTAACCATCGATCAATCAACCTGGTCAAACTGTGTACTCTCTACTAGCCGTATTACTCATGCACATTGACAGGTTTCAATATTTAAAACATAATCATGGAATTCCTATGCTCGATTAGTATTAAATTTTATTTAATATTCATTTTAAGTCATTTAACTCATTTTTTACCCATTTAATATTCCCCAAAACTCCCCAATTTTGAAAATAACACAATTTATTAGGATTCATGTTCGTTTTCTTGGTCCTCTATCATGAAAATGGTGTAGTATCACTTAGTCGTTTGGTAGTATCTGAGTACATGCATCATATCAAAAGGGGGGGGGGGATAAAATATCATTTCATAGTCAGTCTTCACTGGACTATGTCACGCACCAAGATCTGCTAATAATGACTCCATCCTTTCCCTCAACCATTACATCTGATATCATTCTTTCTTAAAATCTACCTCCAATGGATCCCATCCAGAGCTATATATGGATAATTAGAGATATTGCCTACTGATTCATACATCCAGTAATCCCTAAGGTGAATAACAACACGAAAGGTATTTGAATCTCAAAAAATGGGAGGCATTGCACTTTTTATTATAACCACTTTTAAAAGATAAGTTGTATCAACCTCGTAATAAATCTAAGACCCAATATATAAAAAGGAAACCCCGAGTCCAATCCATATTCATGTTTAAAATGTTAATTATCCAAAAGGATGAGTCTCCAATGTAAATACCAAAAGAAAATCCAAAAAGGGACAACTCAACTATTCTTTACATTCGAGCTAGTAATGCCCAACACAGTCCACATGGTACCCCTAGAAACCTGATAATAGTTATATATATATAGGGTGTCCGTTCAAATATACTAACTAGATGAAAACCAATTTCTCTTGTGCATAACTGGAGAAGCACACAAATTTCCCATGAGAAAACATAAGAAACCAACCATACATAACAGGGTATACAATCCATCCCAACATCACCAATGAAAATCTCAGAAAATAATGAAACTAAAGTAAATTAAAATATTGAAAATTTTTGATAGGTTATTACACAACAATTTCCCACTAACTAGATGATATCACAACCTATCAAAAACATCCTAGATCTCCCACCTCTTGTAAATGTAGCGTATTATATCATGGCCACAGAAACTTGGTTCTCACAATCAATCATCTAACCTGGGAAAATGAATCTCATCACATATCAGCTACACATAGCTAGGCCTCACAACCACATCACTCCCACAAGAATCTATTCCACTTACCACGTCACATTATGAAAAAACCTAGCGATGAACAAATCCTATACTCTTGAAGACACCTCAGAAACCAAAAATCAACCCATCTCAAAGAAACTACAGAAAAGACAACACACCCAAACACACATGGGAATCACAAACCCCTTCCTACATATTTAATCATGGGCTATAAACACTTGGTATAGGTATTAGGTAAGATTACGTGGTCATACATCCATCCACCAACAAGGATATTTTGAAATGAAACTCTCATTTATGAAACTGGGTGTGTTTAGATCATAGTGCTCAAATAGAAAGGGGTGAATATAGAAATAAAAAGTATCTACCAGTGTATATATGTATATGCATAAAAACTCAGCCCATCCGATGGGTTTCTCCAAAAAAACCTTCCCACAAAAATTCCTTTGATGCAACTAGTAAAAATCACAACAACAAATAATCTATTTGAAAAGGAAAAATTCATGATGATATAATGTAATTTCATGCTTATTCCAGGAATATATCCATTAGTGTTATCATATTTTACTAATTTCATTACATTGTCGAATTCTACCAAACTGATTCATAATCTATTAAGAAATTCATTTATCCATCACATTATTACCCATGTAAACTAATAGGAAAAACAAAATCAATACTTCTTAGAAGGAAAAGAGTCCCCAATAACATGACATGACAAAAACTCATCCAAATAAACTAAATCACATTTCCTCTCCATATAGTACTCATACCTACCCCTTCTGTCATTATTTATCTATTTATATCCTCTCTAAACTTTCCCTTAGCATGGAAACCCCCATCATACATCTATACCCTAAAAAACAGATCATCACATCTAAAAATGATAGCCTCAATTTATAACAACACCACACCCATCAAACAAGTAACATAGACATTGAAAAACTTGAACTTGTATCCATACTTCTCAACCACTACCCATCCCTTCCACAATGTATCAATATTTCAACTCGATATTCTATTACACAACCCATATTATCCCACCTCATCATCATGCTCCCAACCCTCTCACCACAAAACTGCAAAAGGAAAATGATAAAACAAAACCACACACAACAAAAACCCACAAAAAACAATGTATGATATATCCAAATTTATCAAACACTCATTCATTAATTACCATTCGATAATTTATGGTTAATCATATAGAATCTTCCACTATGAGGAATCCATTTATTTATCTAAATATATGTGGATAATCAATTTCATATGCATACAATCATTCAACACATGATCAATAACAATCCATCACAAGTCAACTTGATTGTACAAAAAATGACCACCAAAGGCAATGATTTTTAGTAGCAATATGGCACAAAAATATCACAATAACATTAACTATAAAACATAAACATTGATCACTTTTCCTCACCAACATTATATCTATATTAAATGGATTTGATAATCATTATTTATTTGGAAACTACTACTATATCCACAAGAAAAAATTCATAAAACCATCCTGATTATAAAAAAATGTAAAAATAAAAGAATCCCTATATGGAAGAACAGATGATCAACAACTCCTCCTAGATCCAAAAAAGGGGGTGTACAAGAAGTAGACGGAACCTATGGGGAGTCACGATCCATATGTGAAACACAGACGCAAATATCCTTAGGGATGAAAGGTTCTAAGGAACTCGAATAAATGTGTGAAAATAAAACAAACAAGGAACAATGGATCTTATCTTTAATAATTCTATATCATATATCAATGGTGGAATGGATTGAAAATCTATTAACAGAGGATCATGATCAAGACCATGTGTTTTAACTATGATAAGACCTCCAAAGTGTTAGGAAATTAAATATATATAATAAATTCATTGAAATGGTTACAAAAACTAATAAATATGTTTTTAAACTCATTTTATTTCAAAAAACATTAAAGGAAAGAATCTAGATAAATTGGAAAAAACTAGAATTTTGACAAACTGTTGAAAATGACTCACTATTGGTTGAGTCACTAACACGAGTCACCAATGGTGAGTCACAAATGGAAGAGACACCCTATGAAAACTCACCATTGATTGGGTCACATACATGAGATACTATCAGTAAACCACCTTTTTGACATACCATTAGTAATTCACCTATATGAGTCATGAATGCCACATACTGATGCCACCTAACAATTTCACATACCAACGATAACTACCAAAGCACCTATTGACACCACCTAATAATTACACCTACCATTGGAATACTAGAAAACTTTGAAACAAATGAAATGAGGCATCGTGACCTCCAAAATAGCACAAATACCATATTTTCCAAAAACAAATAAACCGAGGGGTTTCGTCCATAACATAAACATCATTCCATTTGAAAATAATATTTAAACAATCTTTTCTAAAAAAATGTATATTGGTCTCAAATGATTTAATTTTTTTATAAAATAATCATTGTTTAAAAAAATATATGAAATTGATATAGTAAATCCATAAAAATAATGTTTATATATATATAAATAGATTATGTATATCAACAATAGTTAATATGATGAATTAATTGTTTGAAAAAGCCTATAAAAATGTTTATATTTACAACATAGTGACACTTAGATATGTTAGTATTTTTTATGATAATATTTTGTATAAAACATGAATAAATAAAAGGATAGGAAAATTTGGATGTTTTTATTATGTCAACAGGTGAATTTGGAGAGACATCATCGAAATGGTTCATGAAACCGTCCCCTATAGTAAAATATAATTAGGAAAATATTAAAATTTTAATTTTTACTAGAACCCTAATTCAACCAAGTGTAATATTATTTATAGGTTATCATGAATTACCTTTAAAATTAAACTAGTTTTTTTTCAATAATAGTGGATATATCTATATAAAATCAAATAAATTATTATATTAAAAGATATTTGAGGCTCAATGTTTAACCTCAATCAATTACATTAGATATGTACCCTCATTTTACATAAATATTTTAGAGGAATATTCTTATGTATTTGACAATATTTTTAGTACTAATAACATCCTATAATACAAATATTAATGAGTTTTCTTAATGGACTATCAAAATTGAAGAGCACAAGTAGTGGTCATGATCACAGAACATTTTGGGTACTTTGGACCAACACCTTCCATTTGTGGGACTTCCATACAAAAATACCACAAATTATATAATTAAAATTGAATTTCAGTAATATATTTGTTAGAAATGATATAATTGTAATAATTTCATGTTTTGAAGTTATGTAAATAAATAGTGTTAGAGAATCACATATCCTATGAGGACGATCCTTTCCATAATCATGGAACTAAAGGGAATGTGTTTGAAAATTGTAAATGCTTATGTGTGGATGTAAAATATTGTATTCTTATATAGGATGATGAACATAGAATAATATGGTATAAATGGGGGAAAATTACACACAATTGTTTATGGACTGAACAATACTGTTAATTTTGATTATAATGTTGTTCAATGTAGTATAATATAAGATTAGTAATTCTAAAATAAATATTTTATTTAAACACAATTATTTTATTAAATATTAGTTTTTATAAAAAAAGTTATGTTGTAAAATGTATATAATAACTTTAATTAGAATTGAATCCATGAATATACGATGTGATAATTTCGTTTATCTGAAAACAATTCTATATGTTTTTATAAGACACTGTATATATATAAGTATCTTTATTTTTCGATCGATATTTTTTTATCCTGTTTTAGAAAAAAGTTATTTTTCTTGAAATTATCAATACCTTTCATTTTATTTATACTTATGTGGATGGAATTATTTATGCATTTCTAACATTGAACAATCCTATGAATAATAGAAATGTAAAAATAATTATTTTATATGTCAAAATATATCCACCAACTTTTCATATTAGTTCTCCTTCCATAGTAAAATAAATCATTCACAACATTAGAATATGTCCATATCCAAGTCATATTACATCGATCACAATATCGATTCATTTTTGGAACATGTGTATATGGATTAAATGGCGATATATAATTTTTATGATGAATGTTATACTCGTTATAGGGAAACTGAAATTTATCTTTCCGATAAACACTCTATTAACAAACATGAAAAATGATCCATTTTTCACCTAGAGTGAATTTAATAAAATACACACATCATTCACAACACTTATTCTATAAAGAAATTATTTCCTAAAATCTGTTGATAAATTTAATAGGATTAATTTGAATTTTATCTCATAAATATCTATTCTACATAAAATATTTTTGATGCCTCCCATATGAGATCTTTCATTAAGGATTATTATAACACACAAAGATTTTATGAAATATTTATTCATATAAAATATAATTATTTGTTGGATTTCAATTGAAAATATAAAATTTAAGCTTTTACTACACAAAATTCTAATTTTATCTTATGATACATGCAATACCAACTAGAAATGATATCATGCGTCACATTCCTGATAATTCTATTCTTAAATAAAATAAAATTTTAATACTATTTTTTTATATTTGAATGGTGAGTATGAATAGTATAAATTAAAAAAATAAAATATGGTTTATAAATGTTTATCAAATAAATTATTTTTAAACTAAATAAATAAAAATGATTATAAGACAATATTAAAATAAATATAATTCTTTATAAAAACATTCATTTATATGAACAGAACGTTTTTACCTAAATAAATTAAGGAAAACAATTCTAATCATTTAATTTCATGAATTATATTTTATATATACAATAAACTATTTAACATTCATGTTATGTGTTTTCAAGATAAATGAAAACAATAAATCTAAGGTTTTAATGAAAATATATATTTTTATAATATGAAGTCTTAACACATTTAATGTAAAAAATATTTTAAAAATGTTTTTGGAACATTTATCTATAATAATTTAACAAATAAAATTCATTTTTGAAAATAATTTAAAAAATTATATGTGGTAAAATTTCTGGTATTTTAAAGACCCGTTGTAATTTTTATCAATACTGAAAAATACTGAATTTTAATTAAGTGATGATTTTTATTTAAATAAATTATAATTTTAAATAATTTATTTAATTAGTATTAATGTATAATTTGTTTAAATTTCTATATAATAACCCAATATAGTGAATTTTAATCAATTTCACAATGAAGTTTGATTATAAAAATTAACATTTGACCATTTACAGATTCAAAAACATGTTGTCTCATCCACTATGATAGATTAATTTAAATTTAATTTCATCCACTACTATTATTATAATTTGGAAATGGATTCCATTTTTTGGAGTGACAAAAATTTATAATATATAATAATTCAAAAATAATTTATGACTAAAATTAGTATTGAATAAATTTATAATTAATCACATCAATTAAGCGTAAAACAAGTTTAACAAGGGACTAAACATTAATCTTAAAGGAAACAATGACCAATAAAATTTCCAAAAAACCATTTAATGTATATATTTAGAAATATCCTCTCTCATATTAAAAATTTATAATTAATGGAGGGGCATGATGTATGGTAAACCACTAAGTATTATTTTTGTTTTATATATATTGGTATGTCAGTCCTCAACCATTGTAAAAGTGTATCTACTCTCCCAAAATTTTAAAACTTCCAAACCATTTGTTTAAGATTATACTGATCAAAATATATTCCAAAAACCCCACATCTCAAACTATAAGCCACACATTGGTTATAAATCTAACAAACAACATCCTTTGTGGAAAACCAAATTGAGTTAAATGGGTAGGAGGTAATGTTCATCAACTAGAATTTTTTTATTTCATTCCCTAGAACATAAAAAACTATAATTCCATTAATATATAATAACCTCAGTATTATTAATATATTTTTTAAGTTCTTATTTTATGTCTTAACCCTAAAACAACACACACTTTAGTCAAATGTGATACAGAATCATCGTTCATGTGTACGACAGACTACTGCTATGCGAACTGACGTCCTTTGTTCATCCATTACTACATGTAATGGTTTGGAA
The DNA here is from genome assembly GCA_963277665.1 of Viscum album. Classification (NCBI taxonomy): domain Eukaryota; kingdom Viridiplantae; phylum Streptophyta; class Magnoliopsida; order Santalales; family Viscaceae; genus Viscum; species Viscum album. Next base: position 556,945,400 of record OY728146.1, read on the forward strand.
TAATTTTTGAGGATAAATTTATATGTTATATATGTTATATTGATTATTTATTGATTATATTTTAATTATTACATAACATATTACACCATTATTTACATTTTGTGAGAATATGATATTGTGGCTCATGTTTTCAACAATCAACAGCCACACAAAGAAATTTGATTCATTTATGATTTACATATAATGATTTATGGATAAGAGTATTATAATAATAGGATATATGTTAAATAATACCTCAACATAAATATAATATATGTACATCCTTTAAATTTCATTCATTCAAATATTATAAGAAAATGGATAAATTTTTAATGTATACATACATCCTACCATCTCCATGAATGGTTTATTTCATTTCATTTTTCAATAATTTAGAGAATATTATAAATAAATATATAATAAATATATATTTTATTCATATGATTTTTATCATTATTTAATGAAAAAATCCTGACTAACTTATGAGAACGAGAAATATAACAAATAAAAAACCAAGAGATTATTACTTCAAGCGGGAGTTAAAAAGGGTATTATTCATTAATAGGTAATAAATTAACATAATAATATGGTATATTGTTTGGTATATAAGAATATTTATTGAAATATATTTATAATATACAAAATATTAATTATATTGGTTTTTTAAATGTGTATTAAAAGATTCAATACATATGGTAATGGAATTTCTAGTCTTACTTTTTTATTGTTATACTTCTTCAATATTAATGACTAATTTATTTTATATAGTATATAATTATCCACATATAATTTTATATCATTATTTTATTATATTTAAGGATATAAAATTTTTCAATTGATTTTATTATTTAATGGGGATCAGTATTCAAATGTAACTCAAGTATCAATAAATTTTCATCACACTTTTTACAGTTGTGGGACATGTGTTATATTCATCACTTATTTCATCAAATTGGTGAATATAATTATTTAGATATTATTTTATGATGATTCTAATAACTACTATTATTATTTACAAATACATTTTAGGATCTATCTTCCATTGGGTCTACGCTTAAAGAAATACCAAATAATTAAAGTAATTTTGTCTCAATTATACTTCTTTGAGACTCTTTTAATTTAATAATCCAATATTTTTGACATGTTTTATATGTTGTCCACATGAAAGTTTCATATAACTAATATATATATTTTAATGGTATTTCAAACGTCATGTAATGTTATTCTTTTTTGGGGATTTGGATTCAATGTAACAAAAAGTTGTAAGAGGTTGATGCTACAATCTCAATCTTTATCAGGTTTATTTATTTGCAACTCACCAATGTTAAAATATCATGGTTTACCTCTGAATAATTTTCATTAATTTTATTTACCTCTAGTTATCATAAGAAATATTCATGTAATGGTTCTATTTATCTTCTTATTGGTACATAATACAATTAAGTAAATTATTTTAATGATAAAATGACTATATATATCTCTTTGTTCATTAGTATGTGTTCCTCGACAAAATTGATTTTTAAAGAAAATTAATAATGGTTTATAAGATATATATTTTTAATTTTAAGGTAAATTATTTTTAACATTTTTTTATTTAAAACATTTATAAAAAGGTCTTTAGATAATTTGTTATATATTTTCATGTTTATTTATAAAGGAAAATGTTTTCAAAAAGTTGTATCATTTTAATGTAATAATTTAAATAGGATTGGATATATTAATCAAGAAATGTATTTAATTATTTTATAATCTTACTTAATATATTTTAAAATTTATCTTCAAAAATATGATTTTGGAAATGTTTCTGTCTTAAAAGTTAACTTTCAATTAAATTTTTTTCCCTAAGAAATAACCCAACGGATCTTTCAAAATACTTCCTAATATAATATGACATCCCTTTACATAGATTATTATATTTTTGGGGAAGGATTATAGAACAACATTTATATTTTTTCTTTGAATGTTTTATTTTTCAATATGAAAATTTATTATGAATCCCCTATCATTTCCACGACTTATAACATAAGAAAAGACTTATGGAACCCACATACATTCACATGTTCTTATTTTTTTTTAATTATTATAAAACTAGTTATTTTGTATAGGTTATGATAAGATGAATGTCTATGAACATGTAGAATAAATATTTATTATTTCATTATGTTATGTGGGGGACCTGTATATCCCTCTAGTTCATTGGTTAAAAATTTATATCACATGAAATAAAAATTAACGAAAGACATCGAGCATGATTGAAAATGGGAAACAGGTGTTTCATAATACACAATGGAAGATAGGTGAATCATAATGCACAATGGGAAATATTTGCATCTAGATCGATAATGGGAAATAGGTCATTCTAGATATACAATGAAAAATTGGTGCATCTCGATCCCCAATGGAAAATAGGTGTATCATGATCCACTATACTGATGATTCGGGTCAATAATCACGAATCATGAAATCATTTTCAAAATTTACGATGGTCCCACACTATGATGACAGAAAAGTATATATCACAATTGATATTTGATTATTTATCGCAATTATGTTACATGTTTTTAAAAATGATACTCTTTTATACCATGACTGATATTTATAATCGTTGATATGTTGGGTATGAACATATAATATTTTTATTAATTATAAGATTCCATTTTACTTATTTAATGATTTTATATATTCATATATTCATATATCATACATTTTCCCTCACTGATAATCAAGCTCACAATTTTCTCTTCCATCCCCAAATAATAATGATATTTTTAGGTAATATATTCAAATGAAGAGTACATACTGGGGTTATCCTTATAGAAAATATTGAATATATTTCACCATATTATAATATATATTTTTTGTTTCCAATGATAATATGTTATTACCTTGTTTAGGCATGTACTTTCTTAATATGTAGAATTTTTATCTAAAATGATGCAAAATCCATCTATATTAACACTTGGTCATTAATCCTATTATCAATGAAATTCCATAGTTAACCATTGGTAAATAAGATGATTAAAATTTTATGATATACCTTTGAATCTTTCTTAGAATTTTTGAATAGATATCTTTATGGATATGTTTATTAATGATTTATTATTTATGAAAATATCCTATTATATTGTTAATGGGATGAGAAAATAGTTTCTATGAAATAACATCCTTATCGAAATAGTAAAGTTTATATGACTTTGAAATAGATGTATCTAGGTGTAATATCCACAAAAACTGTATTTATATGTACTTTATCAGGTACTAGTTCCCAAAAACATGCGTTAAGACACACCTTGTTTGACACTTATATGGGATATGCATCATAATTTCAAAAACTCATTAGGATACCTCATTAATGATTTAAATATAATATTACTACAAAAAACCTATTATAAGACTACGGTTTCGTAGAATAAATAATTCGGTATCATTATTTTGTAATTTAATTATTACGATTTTTCCAATATTATTAGTGTTTATATCACTATCATATTTTACATATTAAATGAATTTTAATATAAAAAATAATATTATCATTTAAATTTATGGAATCCTTGGGGACTATGTGGATCCAGATTATATTATAATGAGTTATAAATATACGATTACTATTCCTATTTAGTTTTTACTGAGTATTAGTAACAATTTATAACTTAAACAATTATCATACTCACCAATGAATTGAAAGAAATAATTCATAGAGAAATTAGGTGATGGTAACCATGGATAAATCAACATTCAATTTTATATATGTCAAATGTGTTGGAATAATAACTTAAGTAATTGTCCTAAATTAATGAGAAATTGTCCTATTATTGGCGAAGAAAGCCACAAAGTGTGTAATATCCAAGGAAAAAGAATTTTTTAATAAAATAAAATGATAAGAATATTGGTCTCCCTCAATTATTTTAAATAGATTAATAATTTAAATGCTGAATGTATGGGAATTATTCAAATCAATGGCATTGGGGGAATATTCATTAATAAAATCAGTACGTTTGTATGATTAATGGTTTCATTGATTATTTGGAAGAGACAACAATTGACAGATAAAAGGTATGCATTGTTCAAATATTAATGTATATAAGAATAATTAAATTGTTTTTTCGGAATGATAATTTATGATTCAGGTTTCATAATTTAGGAATGGGGTATTATAAATTAGAATAAAGAACCATAATTAATGGTAAGAGAAATACGTGGGATGATTGATGTGTATTTGTATTGGAATTCTAGAATTATGTTATATGAATCATGAATTATGGATTTTCCATTATTTATTTGTAAATAATATTTAATTATTCTCACAATAAATAAGTGTTATTATATGGAAGTCTTGTATTTTCTATTAAAAAATATTATGGGATGTTAACCCCAAATTTGGTTATTCTATTGAGAAAATGTTGTTAACATTGGATATGAATGGATAGTATTTATTTCGTTATAACTGACATAAGTTTTTGTGAGAAAGAAATTTCTTCTATCTTGGATTAAGTTTACAACTTTTTTGGATTTAATGATTATATATAATAATCTATATTTTATGTAATAAATGAAGTGGAATTTATGTTTTAAATATGGTTATATGGGAATTGAGTTAATTAACATGTTTCAATATGGTTCATGTTTGATGGTATTAACATATTCATTGTGAGAATATCATATAGTGCTTTATAATATATAGGGAATATTTTAAAAATATTTTGAGAAATTTAGTGAACTTATTTATAATGTTATCTATGATAACATTTCATAATCGTTATAAGGTCAACCATTTTTTGAATATTTTATATTAACGTTATGATGTGTTTGAGATTTTAATTTACAATCATTCAATGTTATGATTTATGCATGTTAAGAAAAATATTCTAATGAGATTTTTGTGATGTTTACAAAAGTAAAATTAAATGAATGTTCATTATATTTGTTGATATAATGATTTTATAGTGCTTTAAGAATGGAAAAATTAACCTGTTTCATTTATCAATATATTAAGTAGATTTAGATCATGGCACAACCAAAGGTCAATATTTTTCATATGAAATGAAATGAAATCAAGTAAGTATATATTCGTGTAAAAATAATTTCAGGCATTGTAAATGGCTATTTAAATTAATTTTTTTTCTTTTATCATCATTTTTCGTGATATCAATGAAATTTTCCAAGCATATATGGTCTATTTTATTTTAATGTTTAAATTTCTCTTGACTATGTTCTCTATGAAACTCCATCAGTATTTTGGTTTCAGTATCCTTTTCAATGTCCTTGTTATAACATTCAACCGATGTTATACTATTTGTAATCCTTATTATTAGTTACCTTGCGTAACCATTTTGTTTCCAAAATTACTTTTTTAAATATTTTTTATGAATTTATTTTTATGATTTGTGTTTTTTTAATGGAATTCTCATTTATTAAAAATTTTATTACCCATTTGAATTTCCATGATGAAATTCATTTTAAGTGGGTAAAATATAACACCTCGAGTTTGGAGAATTATTTGATTCAAATAAATTCAAATTATATTATGTATTACATCTCAGGTAATACCAGGTTATCCTTATACAATACACATTGCTGAATTATGCTCACATTGCACATAATTCCGAGTTCCTTTATTAGCTTCTGTCACACAAAAGGCTGAGTTTCACAGAACACCAACATACTATTACTGTTATTATTTAGATTTATGATTTTTGGGAATGAAATGTATTGATTAAATAATGAAAATATGTTTTATTAATTTATATAAAATTATTTCTTTTACCAAACAATTAATTACAAATGAAACATTGAACTAGAGAAAACAAAGAAACACTTTTTATAAAAAGGTATTTTTATATGCACAAAAACATTTTATCTTAATAAATTAATCAAGCACTTTTTTTATAAATTTTAATTAATTATATACATATAATATACTAAATAATCTATTTTCATTTATATATTATGTTTCCTTAGAAAAATATACAAATAAATCCAATATTTCACAGGGAATATATTTAGTTTTATAATAGAATTTTTTTTCACCCATTTATTGAACAATTATTTAAAAAAATTATGTCAATTCTATAAATTATATTTGATATAATTGAATTAATTATTGAATTTTTTTCTAAATTATCATAGGTTGTATTTTTGTTATTTTTTAGATTTTTTTTATTAGTAGTGAAAAATGATATATTTTAATTGAAAACATGATTTTTAATTTCATAAATTATAATTTTATATGATTCTATAAATTGCTCATAATGTATAATTAGTTATATTTTATATCTAATAATCAAATTTTTTACATTTTAATGAATTTCACAATGATAATAGATAGAAAAACATTTTAATATTTTGAACATTTTCACATGAAAAACTCATTGGTTCATCCCTCTATGGATTAATTTTAAAATAATTTATATCTATTAAATTATTGGAATATATAAAAATCTATTCCATATTCTGAATCATCATAATTTTTTTAATATGGTAAGGAAAACATATTTTTTTACTAATATTATTTTTGAAAATATATAAAAGAAATTATAGTTATTAAGAGATAATAAAGTTTTCAAAGAGACTAAACATTATAATTAAACAAAAAATGTACTAGAAACATTTAAAAATGCCAATTGGATGGGGAATTTTTTATCTCTTGCATTATGTTTTAGAAAATGGATCATTATTGGATTCACATTATGCACGTTATACCACCCTATAGTGTTTACCTGTTAGTATGTATTAGAATTTTACTCCACTATTATAAAAGGTATTTCACACTCTCTACTTATTAAAACATGTTAAGTAAATTGGATTGTCAATTAAATATCCAAATTTATTTCCAAATTATCCATTTTTATCCAATATTAATCACATTGGGGAAATTTCAGACCTTGAAATTCCAATGGAGAAAACCAAAATGAGCTACTCGAAGAGGAGACAGACTGAAACATAATTTTTTATTTTCAAAAAAAATTAGGGAATGTGTGAAACCAGGGGACCAGACCACACAAGAACACAACTGACATATACCAATATCAAAGAGCACAAAAAACAAACAACAAGGACATACCGACACAACCAGTAATAATCATAATAACCATAATCGTCACCACACCTGACACATGAGTCCTCTTCTGTAGAGGTTGATTTCCATTAAGAAGCTGGATTATATTTCGTCTAGAGATTATCGCCTTGGACCCAACTCTTCATTTGATCCATTGAGTGATGACCCTGACATGATTTCATGGACATGCTATTTTTTTAAGCACGGATCACCCTACAATCTCATTAAGAAGAAGCTATGATAATCTCTGGGTGTAGTAGATAAGAATAATCCTTGTTTTTCATCTAGGGATATACCACAATTTTCTAACATCCTCATTCATCCACTTTCTCTAGACTTGAACTATATCCTTAAAGGATCAAGTTCCCAATTCCCTCAAATTTTCTTTATCACTGTAGGAGATATAGCCCCTCTTGTCAAAATGAATCTCTGACATAGGTTCCTTTAACCCCTTATACTTGCCCATCCACAGGCAAGGTGTGTTTCATTCAATCACTAAAAGGAACCTAACTGCAACTCCATTTTTCTTAGCAGATTCTATTCTATCACCCTCTGCCACAATCTAGATATCCTCTTCTTTGTCTTGTAAATTTCCAAAGTCCAGACGAGGAACCCCCTCCACCGGCAATGAGATCTCCTTGTGACCCCACCATTAATACATTTTATTCTTTTGATATCCCTCATCCACACCTCCGGATTCCATATGATTAGTGACCAAACATACTTCTAAGAGACCATCGAACCTATTGCTTAATTGAAGCATAGGCCTCACCTGTAGAGTAGAACCATCATCATCAAGGTTCTTGACTGAGTTGGCCACCTCTATAGCAGTCAATTGCCTTCTCCCTCAGCCAGTTGTACACTCTCCTCCGTAGTTCCATTCCGATGAGGTTATTCATGATTATCTTCATGATTAATATTGGCCTCCTTATGTGAACACTTCCTGGAAGGACCCTCTACGTCCTGCCTCAGCCTTCTAAACACATCAGACATCGTTGGGTTGGAAACCAATGCTTCCATCTCCACATGACCAAGAGAAAAAAATTATGGCTCCTTGAAAAATCCCTCTGAGACATCCTACTCCGACAGACGCAGTGGTTGAACCCCACCACAACTATCTGAAATATGCTCCCTCTAAACAGGAACAACCCCCCTGTAAACTGCAGGTGCGTTACCTTTTTAACATTCCTCCCTCCTTGCTGAGACTTGGTAACACCCACATTGAGTCTTCCATTGGGTTGAAAGTCTCCAACGTAAAACCCCCAGAGAGTGACACATACGGTTACATGAATAAATGAATTCAGTCCAATTTTCATAAATGAATTTTTGATGGAATCTATATTCCTCTCGAATGGAAATCTAGACAAAATCAAAAGGCATCCGGGAAGCATCAATTTCTACACAGACCCGGGGGTTAACCAGAGGGCACACTGCCTCCATTAGGCTATCCACACATAAGAACCTCCCAACGAGGTTACCTAACATTATGATAATAGAAGGATTTTGAAAAGGTAATGGATGGTTAGGAAAGCATACCCAAACTACCGTCGATGGAGGATCACAGTCCATTTGAAAGTTGAATGACCAGCACAGGAGGAAGAATAAAATATCTTTGCAGCTATGAGGGGCCATTGAACACTATTTGATATGGTCATCTTCTAATTAAAAATAGATCATGATGTGGTCGCTCTCCATTAAACCCAAAACCTTCCTTTCTAGGAGATCTAATGAGGAAAACGCAAATCTGAAGAAGAGGAGATATTAGTCAACAAGATTTTTTTCCTTCAAAACCCCCTTCATTTATTAATATAAAATTATTATATAATATAATTATTATAATACATATAAATAGTTGTTTTTATTTTAATGGTATTACATAAAACATTACACACTTCCATGAAATAGGATACACATTCATCATTCAAGTGTGTGACGAACTACTGTCTCATGAATATATGTCATTCTTTCTTCCATTAACACCCCTCAAAGATTATAATAGTGATAAAGTTTGTGTTTACAACTAATATATATTTTATTTATTTATTATTTTTTATTCTTAATTATTACAAAACACATACATAAATTATTTTCATTTTTTAGAATACGATTACATCGTTTGTGTGTACAGCGGACTACCGCCTCAGGAAATTTTTTGATTCGTCCACACATTACATTGAATGTTTTAAATATGGTAATAATAGAAATAGTTTAAATATATGCAATTATAAATCTATGTTATAATATATATATATATATATCATTTACTTATCATTCATTTAAATACAATAAGAAATTGGAAGCAATATTCATCATAAGTAGGACATGTCGTCTCAATAAACAATATATTTCATTTACTATTTATATATTTATAGATTATTATAAATACACATATATTAAATATATATGATATTAGTATCATTTTTTTCATTTTGGATATGGTTAAATAATGATTAATCAAAACTAAAAAATAAATATAGTTGATACGAAAAACAAAATGGTTATTACCCAATGAGTGATTTTTACATGGTATTGTGAATAAATGGGTAATATAAAATCATAAAAAAATAATTATGATATGATATATATGAATATGTTTATCTATCAAATGCATAATAAAATTGTATTTATTGTACTGGAGGTTTTAATGGGAATTATGAAATTCATGACTTAAGGTTAGAGGATTTCTAGTCTCGATTTTATTTCAGTGAGACTCATGCCATATACATCACACATTAAATATTAAAATTATTACAATGAAATAAATTGTATTAATAGTTAAATAAATTAACTAATTTCTCATTTAGAAAAATCAAAAATAAATTTTATATTTATAAAACTTTTAAAATAAAACATTGTTTTCAAATTTAAGTCATTATATTTCAACATTCATAAAAACATATCACTACATAATAAATCATAATAATCACACTAATATATATATATATAAAATTATGATTTAATAAATTATTTTCATTTTATAAAACATTTTTTATGGACATAGTTAATACTAATTTTAAATTATTTTTGAAAATCAGTACTAAATCATGATTTATAGAATAATTTTTTTATAAAAAATTTATTTTTCATTAAAATTATTCGATATTTATTTTTAATAAACATATATAAAATGAATTTTTTAACATTTTTAACCTATTATTTATTGTAATTTATTTAGTTATAATAACAAAAAAATTAATAGGTAGTTTAAAATTTAATACCATATTATAGTTCACATAATCATTGGGTTGTGTGTTCGCCATGTTATCGAAGAACATAAATTTAAGGAACAATATTTTAAGGGTTTTTGATTTTCATTATTATGTGCCACATAATATATTGAATAAAATTATTTCATTTTATATATTGGGGTGTTATAGCTTCCCACTAAAAAACGATATTAAAACATTATAGTTCTTTACCAAATAATATGTTTCATAATTTATCATTTAAAAAAATCCAAATATGTTATCCTCCATTTTAAGGAATCTATAAAGTTACTAACTAGAAATACCTCTTTATAGAAACAATGGAAATTAAATTTGACTTTCTCTCCATTAAATTTTTTCATTAATTTGTATATACAAAAAAAGGTATATTATATAAATTTATTACCTAATAGGATAAAATTCAAATAAATAATTAAAATATCCCTACCAAGATAAACCAACATAACCACTCCAGTGTCCCTCCACATGGGATATATTATAGAAATCTAATAAAATAATACTAAAATAGCTAACATGAAGGTCCCCATCATGAATGAAACTCGTAAATGTTTAACTCTAGAAGTACTCCATTTGGAAACCATATTAATATCTATTGAGTTATTCCATAATGAACATGGTGATGAAGAATTTTCTATGACAAATAAATATTAACCACCCATATTTTCAAAAATTATTTTCCATAAATATATATTTTCTTGATCTATATGTAACAATGAACAAAATATTTCATCATAATATTAAATAAAAATAAATAAATAATAATATATTAAAAATTTAGACACATGTTAAATAAAAAAATAATAAATATTTATGAATTATTACATTTAGTAAATGAATAACTAATTTTATAACAAGGGATTACTATTGATATAATAATGAATTGAATTTGTTTATAGATAAAATATATTCTGACCCAGACATGGAATAAATTAATAACACCTCTTTTTAGATGGATATTTACTACATATCACAAAAATAGATACAATAATAAAATATTTCTAGTTATTTAGAAGAATAGAAATATAAATAATTAGTTACTAAATGATCTACATCATCTACAACTATTCTCATAAAAAATAACACCCCTCATAGAAATATCATACATAGTACATTTTTTAACCCATGGAAATGAAACATAACAAAGGATGAGCTCTTATGCTCAATAAGGGTAATCAAGGGATATTTCATTGATCAGGTGAGAATCACATATAAATATTGTAATGATAATAATATTTAATCATTAAAAAATAATACCTTACATATTATAGATAATAATTAGGATTCATGTAATAAATTATAGAATTTCATAAGACATGAATTATAATAGAATTAAAAAACATGATCCTTGAGAGTATAATATTTTAATTAGAATTAAATTTGATGTGTACCCATAATCATTGAAAATAATTTCCTTCTAACTATAACTTCATTTCAAACACAATAATGTTGTAATGATTTTACTCTAAAAATTAACAAATTATTCAAGGTTCAATCCAATGATTTTCAAAGATGACAACATCTCTTACTAAATTGGGTTTAGTCACTATTCCAACAATTTTATCTCATTGGATAAAAATCATTTAACAATTCATTAAAAGTATATATATTTGAAAAATATAATTGATAAAAATTTGACAAATATTATTATATATAATGTAATTATTTTAAATGGGTATAATGTAACCACGATCATAGGTTAATCATATCAACCATCCACAGTTAAAATGTAACCATTATTCATTGTTATAAAGTAACCACATACCACAATTATAATATAAATATAATCTCATAATGAAAATAATATATATACATTATAAATGATCACAAAAAATTCATTGCATCATCACATCCTGACCCACACAATGAAAGTTGGTTTCATTAACATCTCATCAATTCACTGTAGCATACCCAAATGAAAATAAATGGTTTTCATAAACATATCAAAAATATAAAATTTAAAATCCATATAACTATTAATTACGGTATCATTGGATCATATCCTAGAAAATCATAGTTAATATAAAATATGTCATATTTGTGGAAAGGGTTTTTCAAATATGACTTTGAACATTTATTGAAAAATATAATACATTACCTATGAAATAATGTTTTACAATCATAAAATAAATAATTTAATAAAGAAATTTTTTTTATGAATTTTACCATCAAAATATTTATTGGGATAAAAAAATAACAGATCATTCATGATTGAGGAAAATCATATTCATTCTTTATATATTAATATTATTTATTCCTTTGGAATTTTTGTAAAAAGTGTCAACAAGTGCCTTGTTCGGAAAAAAAAGAAAGAAGATTTACTTAGTAATATTTTTTAAAAAATAAATCATGGTTAATAATTAATTATAACAATATTGGAAAAGATATTGTAACCTTAAAAAAGATATAAAAAATGTAAATAAAACAAATTTCTTTCTCGACCTAACAAAAACAATCTTGATTTCTTATAAAAAGAAATTTTTGGTCCCATGAGTACTATATGTGAGGAATATGAAATTAAATCATCTATTATCAAGATATAAATATATTATAATAAAAATTATGAGTCCATTGCCGGATAATTCATTAGATATCATCCTCATCATCATAAAAGTAAATAATCTTGATGGACAAATGAATTATAACATAAAATTCTTATTGAATTGGTGTAATTTGAATTATAAGCCCGTTGAAATAAATTACCAAATAAGGATGTTTAAATCACAATAAAATTAATGATAATAATAGTAAAATACAATAGAAAGTATCACATAACCCATATAAAAGAAATTTTGTGGAATATTACACTGTCCCTTAAAAATAGAAGTAAGACGAAAAGCTTTTAAATTTTATCCGAGTTCTCCCATATTCATTATATCTAATATTTAATAAAAATATATTTATTATTAATATATTTTATATCTATAATAATATATATCATACCATATATGATTTTATATTATCTGCTCATCTAATAATAGAATACAATTTTTTTGATGTCAATGTTCCTAGTGATATCTAGTTCATTTTTCATGTATGTTTTTGTTACGAAGTGTTGGTACTTTTTTATTGATCAGTTATCCATAATCTATAGAATGGTAATAATGATAAAAATATCATATATATTCATTGTTTACATTTTTATATTCATTAATAAAATTTAGACATAGAAAAATGAAATATATCATCCTTGAAGACAATATACCAAACATCTGTTTGAATGCGGTTTCCATTATTCAATTACTGAATGAAAGAAATATAAAAAAATATATTTATATTTGAATTATTTTATCATATATAAAAAATATATTTATTAAATTATTATTTATTATCATACATGTAAATCAAAAATAAAAAACTAATCGCATAGCTTCAGGGAGTAGTTAATCCACTCATATGAACGCTCAATTTTTTATTACACAGCTATTTGGAATGCAAAATGGTAGAGTTGATATTTTCATCATAGAAATTTAATTGTACCAAAATACCCATTCATAAAACATAGTGATGAATGATAAATTGTTTCGCGATGAGGAGAGGGTATGTCCTATGTACGTATGAGAAATATGATTACTTTTAATACGAAAAAAAGAGGGTGAATAAATATAGCTACAAAATCCTAATAATATTTAAATATATTTATGATACTTAAGTTATTCTCTTTTAAAGAATTTATAATATCTATATTAGGAAAATTAATAATTTTAAAAAATGTGATCGGTCATGGTGAATATCTAGTTTCTAAAATAACTCTCTATGATTTCTAATTATTAGCTACAGGGTTGGTATTTTGGGAATTACAAGACCACATTATCATTTGGGGGGGGGGGGATGGAATAAAAGATATTGGGATAAGGGTCTGGAGAAATAATTCTTGAACTAGTGTAAGTAAAAGAATGGATGGGTTCCCTTTAAAAGGATGGAAATGGGATCATATGAAATTTCATAAAAGATTAAAATATATTAAATCTTTCTAACGACAAATATTTCAATGACTTATAAAATGTAAATGGATAAAATCAGATTAAATATTATATCACTGTTCCTATTTCCATATTTTTATGATTTTTATATAAAATATAAAAATTTTAAATAATATTTTCATTATTTCGGATTTAGGTATTATTAATTTATAATGACTTCAACTACATAGATATAAACATATAATTTGACAATATTATTAAAACTAAAAAAATGTCATTTAATCAAAAAAACAAATTGCATATATTAAATCTATCAAATTATTTTACATGAAATATTTTTTAAATAATTTTATATACATCTTATTAATTGGAGAAATATTTAATCGATGTTGAATAGGTATATTTTTGTTAATAATTAGTCATTAAAATTTTATAAATAATTTACCAATGTTTATGTAATTTCATAATTCAAAAATTAAATATAAATATTCATTCATAAATATTATTCATCTATATTTGAAACCACATGTTATTATAAATACTACGAGAGTGATATTTTGTAACTATCATTGCATTAACTATTATATGGTTCATCTTTATCAAAAAGTGTCCATAAAATACTATTGTTTCTATCTAAGACAATGTGGTTATAATTATATTCATACAATTATATTTATTATGAAAAATCATATCCTAATGTTATTTTTAACCTAGAATAACCAAATGTACCCTTGACCATGTGATAAATTTCACCATGATTACTATTCTCATTGGCAAAAAATAAAACGTTACAATTTTCCAAATATAAACATATGGTTTCCAAATATGAAATACATTTTCTCAACATCATATTCTATAGGCTTCATAAATTAATTTATTAGTAATCATTCATAACATGATGAAACTCACTTTTTATAAAAAAATAACATTTTCATCATAATTCATGATTTATTCGACTCCAAATTATACAAAAAATATATTATTGTTTAAAAAAGTTACTAATATATAATATATAAATATTACAATAATATAATTATTCAATTTTATTTAATTTAATTTATTATGACACAAATACGTTTTTCATTTAAAAGAATTTTTTTCAAAAAAAATATATCTTTATCTCGAATATTTTTTTATTTCTATTCATAAATAATTAATAATCAAATAATTGAATTATACAAATGTGACCATAAATTCATCATATTTTATTTAGTTTTATTAGTACCCATCAATCCAAATTTTATATGATAAAAATAATTTAGTTTTACACTGTGGCTTATGAAAACATAATATTATATGTAATGAAAGCTATCAAAGAAATTAAATTTAATTAAAAAATTATATTTCAAAATATATCTAGTGGGTAACATTTTATACCCATAGAAATTAATTTTTCCAAAAAAATTCATCACCCTAATATAAAAATTATGATATTTTAGTTTCATTACATATTGAGGTTTCAATTTTTCATCTTTGAAATCATTATTTCCTCAAAAAACTTTGACGAGTTGAGTAGTCTAGTTTTGAAGAAAATTATCTCTATAATAAAAAATTAGTAACATCAGTTCATTGTAAGGAATATAATGATATAGTTGTAGAACTATTTAGTCTAGTACGTGGTATGTATTCAGTCTGTATTTCATTAAGATATATACATGGAATCCAACCATAACATGTGATAGGTTCAGTGGATTCTCTAAGTGATAACCTATTGTCCCTACTCGACTATGAATTTCAAAAGAGACAATACACATATAGATAAATTTTTTCTTAAATTATAAATCTTATTACCATTTAAATTTTGGAATTTGTTTAAAAACGTTATCACTGACATCAAATTCTAGTTCACATTGGAAATTTTCTATATAAATTTTATATAAAATATACGATACATTGATATGTTGTTCAATAGATCTAAAATTATTTTCAATTTATTCATCATGAAAATGTCCTAATAACTTTATTCAACTAATTTAAATAATATTATAAAGGACATATACAATTCATTCTATAGGTGCAATCATAAATACCAATCTAAATAAGAATATGATAACAATTATAGTTAGAAAAATAAAATAGGCGATGTTTTTGATCCAAACAATCACTAATTCCCATTTTACAAAATATCATAATAAAATATACTTTGTTATCATTATCTTAGATATTCTGTCTATAAGTGGGTAGTAATTATTAATATAAATAAAATTTGAATTGAAAGTATACTGAAGACATTTCCAGAACATGGAGGTAATCATTGAATCCTGACATGATATAATTGAATGGGGTACTACATGAACAAATATATCTTCCGATATTTATATCATGGAATGTTGATTTTGGGACAAATAATCTATATTGGAAATCAAGTGTGATAACTTTCTATGGTGATCAACTAGAACCCATATAGTATTGTTCCCTTTTGATGATTATTGGAGTCCAATGAAAAATTTACATGCTGATTTTTATCATGTATATTAGATAATGGGTAACGGTCATACCATTCACTTATAATTTTTTCCCTCAAACAAGGATTTATTATATAACAAGTACCAAGATCCAAACTCAAGAATATGTCTATTCATGATTATAGGAATCCTTCCATAAAATTTTATTTTTATAGTGAGGTTTTTGCTATAATACAATTTCGTACAGTTATAATGATATTTCCCTATTATATTTATAGAGAGCTTGGTTATATATCATAAAAATATATATATTTATAAATGGTTAAATTATATTAATTATAAATATATCCCATAATATAATATAAGTAAAATGAAATATGTTTTTTTTCATTAAATATCATCCCGATTTTCAACAGGATTTCTTTCTTGACCATATCCAACCATAACCCGTCATGAAATTAAAAACTATGATGATTAAAAAAATGATAAATTAGGGATATAAAATTAATTAAATAATTTATTATTCAATGAAACATTATAAATTTTTTAATTTTTCAAATAAACATTGGGATAAAATTAAAAATTTTCATACCCAAGAAATCACTTTCTATATAAAAATATTTTCATAAAAAATCATAAAAATTATTAGTGGAAAAATAAAAATAATAATGTTTCATTGAAATCATGAAAATATCAATAATGTTTTTTCAAAATTTATAAAATACATCATAATAATGTAGCATATACATTCTTTTAAACATAAGAGTATTAATATACTGTCATAAATGATGACATTCCATTAAAAAACAACAATATATATAACATATATTCTGGGTGTGGATTAATTACCTCATATCCCTTAGAAATGAGATACCCATCATAGTTACATGTAGAATAACCATCGTTGTTACACAAAAACGACCATCATGGTTAAAATTAATATAACCATTGCATTATGTTATGAAAATATCTAATGTGATTCCTAATATTTTAACTTAGTAAAATTATCATTTTAATTAGAGTGCTATAAGAGGCTCACCCACCATAAATAATTTACATAACCACCAATCCTCATAAATAATTCCAAATAAGAATAAAAAAATTCATAAAAACATGAATAATATAAATGATCCTTCCTCATAGAAGAATTTTTATTTGAATTTCATATATACATTTCAATTTAAAACTTTTATTTAAAAAATAAGACCATATGGAAGGTGGTATGTTAGTTGAAGAAAAAATTGAAACATTCAAAAGAATCAGAAAGTCAAATAATGATTACAGTACTGGGAAATTTCATTAAATACGTAGAAGTTAAAACATAATATTCCTTTTATTAATTTGTATTGGATTATAAAACATCCCATAATAGATATCTTTTGAAACCCATTAAAATATTGTCTAAAGAAAAATAATTTAGAATTATTAGTTTAATAATATACATATAAATACATCCATTAAATAATTCTAAAAATAATTATATTAGAGCAAAATTTTGTTTTTAGAGAAATTTAAAATTTTAATTTTAAAAGAAAGTCTCATTCTTTGAGACAGATGAATCATGTATTTTATTCATATAATTAAATAATAAAGTTATGCTAATTTTTTACATTCTTATGATCTATTTTCTTTTTATTATTCATTTTGAATAAATTATTACCATGTAATAACAATTACATAGTCATACTATTTGGCATAAGATGATTTTATGTTATATGGTTTATATGTCTCATATAACTTCAATAGTTTCTTTATGGACCGAGGTGTCAGAATTGAACCATGTATATTGAAAATAATCACTACAAAATTATCAATTTTATACTTCAATTAAACATTTAACATCAATCTTGATTTTTTTTTTGAAAATTGAACTATATTTTTGATCATGTAGATAATAGGCTATACATATGAATGAGTAATGTTCCAATTTTTTAATTGACAATTATATAAAGAAGGTATTTATTTATATCCATCTAGAAATATAATAATGTTATAAATAAAATATCACTTCTTAATATATATACTTATTTATATAATCTATTACATGTGGTGGGATAAATCGAATCACATATATTCATAGATGTAATAGTCCATAGATGCTCATGAATGATGTTATATTTTTCAGTGAGGGTAATGTTATAATGGAAAATAATGCATTAACATATTAAATGGTAAAATTTTTAATGAGTATAAAATAGAAAACAAATTACATCATTATAATCCATCTATTATATATTTTGAATAAGAAATAATCACAACGGTTCGAAGGTGTTAGAATGTCAAACACGCAAAATATAGTTTAATTTTCATTTTATGTAAGTGAATATGTATATAGTTTTTTTATTGACACAATAACAAATAAATATATTGAGAATAGTGTTTTTATTAATTTTTTCAAGACCGTGGATTATTTAAATGATATGAATGAATAATAAAAAAGCAGTGTCTAAAAACTAATCAACTTTTTTGGAGAACATCTATTTATTAATGACATAAGTCATCTATGATTGGTATTATACCCAATGTATGTCCTTTATATTGTAGATAAATATTTTTTTAATGGAATTTTTTGATATTGGAAAAACCAAAATTTTCCTTTCAATCATGAATAAATTAGAATAATAGTTTCCCTTTTATAATATAGGAATAGAGAACCCATGGTAAATCATATAATTATAAATTAACATAATTAATATTGATGTAAAAATGGATAAAAATAAATTATATAAGAACAGAATAACATGATAAGTCTAAATTATCTCAACAAAAAAATTTCAAGCTTGGACAACATTTTTACCCATATCATTTTGAAGACTTTGTTATCCCTTTTGAGAATTATATTAATATTAATGTTACTCTCATTTAAGGGATTTAATTTTACTCTAAAATATCAGTTGGACCATATATATATCATAGTTGGTTATATTAACTACAAACCATTAATTTGTATGAATCCAAGAATTTATAAATTTAAAATCATTTAATAATATATTATGTATTATAAAATTTTATTAATGTCAATTTTTTAACTAATCATTTAAAATGACATTAATACCGTCACAGAAAAAAGATACAAAATCAAATGAATCCAAATATAAATAATATTACTATTTTATAAAAAATGATCAAAATTAATACATTCACAATACACTACTTTTAATATTTTAGTAACCATAAAATTAATTTTTTCATCAATTAAATAAATACGTTGTTGGTGTTCTATAAGGTGTTAAGGTTATAATTTCATTACTGAAATTATTAAAAAAAATAGGTTGAATATAAATTATTCATATTTTAAAATGATATATAAAATCATATATACCCACTTTTTATCCCAATTAAATAATATTCTAATTATTAAAACAATAGTGTGACATTTTCTACATTTATTTCAATAAAAATATTTTAAAGTTCATAATAGCATCAAAATGGAAAAAAGGTTAAATATCAATATATAGGAAGAATAAATATTAAAATGAATCATAAAATAAATTAATGAATACTTTACTATCATTTTATAGTTCTTATCAAGTAATTTTTCAACATTAATTTTCCAATTTACTCTTTACAATGTTAATAAAATTATTGAGGTTATTATTTACATAAAACAAATATAAAATGGTCATATTTAGTAGATTATAATCCAATTAATAAATATATTGAAAATAAATCAAGACTCAATAAAATAAGTGAGTGAATTTAATTTAAAATTAAACACAAAAAAAACGACATAAAAACAAATTCATATTTTTCTAAATTATAACAATGTATTTATACAAATATCAAGATATAAGTTCATTTAAATTTATATAATATTATGTTTTAAATAAAAATTAACTAATAAAATTTTAATAATAATTGAAAAATATAATTTGACTCATTTAATAAATAAAAATAAAATATAAATTTATTTAAATCTCATAATTTTTAACTAATTATAGACTAATAATTTTTTTAAAAAAAATTCAAAAAATTCATCCTAATATGAGTTTGAAATGATGATTAAAAAAATTAAATTCATTCATCCAAATAAAAATTATATAATTTGAAAATAAATTTATTAAATAAAAATATTAAATAACTAGTACCCAATGATGATAGAATAATGGTTTTTCTTTTAATCAATAACCTATATAATATTTTGTTATTACAAAAGGGTATATAAAAATATTTTATATCAACATTAATACGTTCAAAAAAATTTAATTCCACCATAAATACTCTTTTTAATAATTATAATGTTTTCTACGTCTGAGAAAGAAAATAGAATGAGGAACTTCCAACCTCATCTGATATATACTACATCGAAATTTGTACAGATTGAACACGAACATAGTTCCTGAACCTTATCATCCCATCATAAAGAATGATCAAATCATGAACACTACTCACATAATTTTATAGTTACACATCATACTTATGTGCCTCTAAGAGGATGCATTCGATAGACAATTTCACACTAATTTTAAAAAGATTATATATGTTCCCTTCCATCGAAATTTCCATATCCATCCATTGAAAATCCTGAAATAATAAATCTTGTGTGGTCTTCATCATAGTTAAACATTCATTATCCATTAAAATTATAGAATATTCCATGATATTCTATTTAAATTGGTGGTAATTTAGTATTCATTTATCATCACAAATAAGCTCAATCCATCTTCTTTGGTTCATATTCAACAATTTCTATGTGAATATATCCCATAAAATGTAATCATCAGTTTATATATCACATCGTTCTATGTATGAAAAGTTTATCCAAATACATAATTAAACATTACCATATCAATTCATCAAATCATTATTTGGGTAATGTTTTACATAAACCATCAATTGGTGTGAGGAATAATATATCATCATGTCATTCTACACAATAATTCATCTCAATCCCTTATTCTTTGGAGCCAAATGTTTAAAAAAAATTTATATACAATAGTATAATGTATTAACTTGTGGAATGAATGAAATTGTCTTCAGATCCTTGAAATTTTCATCACATTCATCTATCATGAGGATCATAGATCCCTTATATTTTATCATGGTGGTTAGATTAGAATTTCATGATAAATTCTACTTAAAAAAATAAATAATATAAAAAAAACAATTGAAGAAGTTGACATGATTCAAAGTGGTTGGTTGAGGATATGTTTAAAAACATCAACCATTGAATGATCTACTGATATACTCTTAAATGAGATTATATAACCCAAAAGAGAAATATTCTAATTATAGAATTGTCACTGTGTAATTTTTTCATTTTTATTTTTAATCAACAAGGTGTTTTGTGCAATTCTCAAAGGATCCCCATCCCCATCCTTCCATATTGACTATATAATAATAAATTATATATATACTATAGTAAAATGATCATGGTAATCTCTAAAAACTCTATTAATTAAATCTATGAATATCATAGACAATTTTGTATGACCAAATGGAATCAATATAAATTCATAGTGTCCATACCTCATATGGAGTGTCATCATAATTAATCATCCTTCAGGATCCATCATTGATGGTATCCCAAACAAAGATCAATCAATGGAATGTATTGGGATCTATGTATATCATAAAAAATGTCTTCAATATGATGTAGGATATACTTGTTCCTAATAGTGATATTCTCATATTAATGATAATCATTGTAGTGTCACGTTGTCCATAATTGTTCATAAAAAAATTGGATACCCTAATGGTGTTTCACATGACTAAATTATGGTAATAGTTAGTTCTTACAACTAAATATGGGGAATTATATATGGATACATTGATATAGGTATAGAACCAGGAATGAATTTTTTTCATGAACTAAACTTCATTATTTGGTTGATGACTAGGAAATTATTTAGAAAATAGATCATGAAACTATATAATATTTGGAATATATTTGGAGTTTAGTTTCCCCCCAAACATCTGAGACAATAACCCTGTTGAAATGGGAATCAAGATACATAAAATAAATATATTTATAATCTAAAAATTTATATTTATTTTCTCAAAAATAGGAAAACATAGGTTGATTAGGAATATTCAATGTGATATCCCATCCTTGAAAATTTCTATGGATTTTATGAACTCAAATATAATCCATTAATAATTTAGTAGTAATCTCAACAAAAAGGTGAATGAAAAGATTTTTATGACACACATTCCCACAGAATTCAACTTGATAAGAATCATACACATGGGGTGTTCTCATCATACCAATATGTGTTTTCACTAATTATTCGATATGTAATTATTGGATGTTACTATAATACCATTAAAACATTATTATCATATAAAATAGTTGGTAGATCTATAATCAATTATTATATTTTGATATTTTATTATTGACGGTAAATATACAAATCACCATTTCTTTATTTTAACACACATTATAAATAGTAATTTATTCATAATTATATTTTTCTCTAGGATTTTTATGTTGATATAATAATTCATTATCATTAATGTTTAAATTTGGGGACTGGTTGGAATACTAACCACAATTTTTTACATCTCATAAACTAATGTGTGGATGGTGAATTATATTCATATTTAAATATATTAACATCATTAGAAATAAAATTCCATTAATTTAGAATACAATTTTTCATTAAAATCCATTTCAAACATCAATGTTTTACCAATTATTTTAATAAAATTTCATCTATGCTTCCTTCTACATATTGTTTTTAAATAAAGGTTGATATTTTTCTTACTTTGTTTATGAGAATTCATTTTAAATTTGATTTTTCATTTATTATCAATTCATGAGATATAATGGAAACTGCAACATTCATTTTCACCATGATAAAATATATAATTATTTGTTCATATATTTTGGTGTCCTTTTTTGGTAAATAAATTTATCCACTTAGTTTTATTCCACTAAATATTCGATCAACATTTTATTCATGTTGGATGATAAAATCATAATTTCACATCACAAATCTTGTAAAATTGGCCTCATGTGTGCCTATGTATTTGTCAAATTTTTTAATCAACTATAGAAATTTATTGTTCATTTTTTATTAACAATACTTGTAAGAATATTTTGAGGAAAAAATCATAAAATTATCCCACTCCCTTGAGACTATTTTTTTGTTTCTTTGTGTTACTTATAATATTCAACCATTGATCTACTTCACATGAAATATAATGAAATTCCAAAATAACATTCCTGTTTTATGAATAACAAATAATGTAAATTTACTTTTTAGTGGATCTGATTTATTTATCCAAAACTATTGAAATGGTAGACCCACTAAATGATGGTTGATGGTTCTTCAAAAATGTCAAAATAGTGTTTTATTCCCTCCATCTCTCACTTTTATTCTCATCATTCTTCATAGATGGATAATGATGGCATACCATAGAAACAATATTTTTATCTCCAATAATATTTAGTTTCTATAGAAGAAAATAATTTCACTGTATTTTAAATTTGGAATAACCATGACTCAATAAGGATTTATCCGTTAACTAAATACAAAAATCATTGTGTGAGAAATTACAGTCATTATTTAAAATCACAAAATCCCGAAAAATCATTTATATGAAATTAAAATTATGAAACCGTCATTTACATTTATGAAATATTAGGTTTATCCTTGTTCATTGGTGATATCTACCCAAAAAATTAGTTGTTATCCAATTATTTTTCTTAATCACAATTTTCTCACAACATTTATATTATCCTAGTAACCAAAGGATATCTAAAACAAGATATGACATCAACTATTGATACACAATCATTTAATATGTAGATAATTCATATTTTTATCCGAATATTAATTAAATTACATATATATCCGTAAAGACATGTATAGGTATAAATCTATTAGATATTTATACATATATACAACTTGTTCATAAAATATATTCCTCATTTTCATGTAACTTCTTCTTAACTAGTGAAATTATTTTATATATCATACTTTGTAAAATTTTCATAACCATTGGAAATTAAACATAAAAACGATAATCTCAGATATTTAGTAAGGGTATTAAAGGGAGATAACAGTGATCATGTAATATTTATATGTACATATGGGTATGAGAACATAATTATATCTGTTGAAACCCATTCCCAGAATATCATATATCATAATAATTATTGATGTCATGAATTGTTTCATTTTTTATGAAATGAATGAAAATGGAAACAAAGAACATGGTTTTTTATTGTTCAAAATTTTTATAATAAAAAATGTTATGACATAAAAATATGTTTATAATATCATTTAATTAGTTCTTAATTATTTTTTCCATGACTATGCAAATGAAATAGGATCAATCTTCAGACCATCATAGTAGTTAATGTACACTCCAAAGACAATCATTGCCAAAATATTCCCGCCCTGAACATGGTTTACACACCTTTATATGTTTTTATATATAAAGATATCAATATATTTCCAATTAATTTTAGGGGGATAATGTCCCACTTTTTATTGTTAAAAACATAACCACCACCTTTAGTTATAACATAACTATTATATTTCGTAATTACATGATGACCAAAATTACTTATAACGTAATGACCACTATTTTAATAAAATAATCACATTCCTTACTTATAAAATATTCAACATTCATGTTTATTATGTAAATATAGTCCAAAAATTAATACCATATATAAATGTTGAATAATATAATAGTGTGATCATCAAATTATCATATCATAAATCTTACATGGAAAAAAAGTTTTTTAAAAATGTCATCCATTCACTATAACATAACAAGTGGAAAATAAATGGGTTTTATAAAAATCTCATCAACATAATCAATAATCATCCACTGAATGATTGATAATGTTTTCATTGGATGATATAACCAATAAAATTAACATAAAAATGTCATCTGAGATGAAAAAATTATTTTCTTAAAATCACCCGGATCATTTCATGAGAATTTTTAATTTGTAACTAAACATTTATAAATTTAAAATTATTCAATTATAATGAAAATATAATTTCACTGGAAATAAATATTAAATAACATAATTCTTGCATCAAAAAATTCATTAGTATATAATATTGTAAATTCTGTTCAACACATTAATATTTTAACAAAACATTATTTAAATTTTCTTTATAGAAGGTGAAAATGTACCTCATTAAAAAAATAAGACTCATTCAAAAAATCATTAAATTTTTTTTCGATAGAAATTAATTTTAGAATTAATAGAATAATTTTTAAATACTGTATATAAATTTTTTTATCAAACATGGAAATGAAAGAGACTAGTTGTTTTGAATATAAATAGAAATAAAGTTGATTTTTATAACAAAAATACATTAGTTCTCTTATATAATATAGGAGAAGAATTAGCATTGGGAAAATTTATTTAGAATAAATAATCTGTATATTTGAAATTACATAAATTTCAAGAAATAAAATTCAAAATATTAATATCATTGGAATGACAATCTTAAAATATCTCATTATAAAGTGAAATTTTTACAAAAAAACTAATACACCTTTGGTAACAATTGAATCATAATCACAATAAATAAAATTATAATTGATTGATATAAAATTACTACAAAATTCCTTGTAATAATACTAATATACATTCAAGGGTAATATATAAACCCCAAAAATGCAATGGGTGAGGAATATTACGTGTGTCCCACAGAAATAAAAGTGAGCAAAAATCCCTTTCCTTGGGTTCAAATACCATCATATGTCTTGGAACCTCGAACATAAAAAATATGTATATATATATATATTATATAAATGTGAAAGAAACATAATAGAATATAGAATACCATATATTATTTTCTTATAACCTTTAATAAATCCTTTTTTTCACTTTACTAAAATCACAGTTCTAGGTGATATCTGCATATTTGTCATGTATATTGAGGTTCAATATATTTTACATTGTATTTTTATCATGGTCCCATAATGACAATAATTATAATAAATATATAATAATTATATATATTTATATATATATATATTAATTTTATACATGTTTGTATCATTGTATAAATATAGAGATGTAAAAAATAAATTTTATTGTTCATAGAAATAATAGTTCATATTTACACCAGAATGATGTTTCAATTTTATGACGGATGAAAAAAATAAAGGTAAAAAGTAGATCAATGTACAATGTTAATTAAAATATCATATATATATATATATTATATTCATTAAATAAACAATTATTATAATCTATATAAAATAAAATTTAATGAATATTCACATCACTTCGTGGAGGTGGTAGTACAGAAGTACGAATGATTAATGTAATCAGTTTTCTTTTGTTTTGGAAGTTAAAAAGTTACATTTGATATAATAATTTTAGAATTAAAATAATTTAATAATTAAAATATATAAAAAATAATCCCATCAATATTCCCATAGTAGAATGACGGTGTTTTGAAATTAATTGAATTAGTATGTATAGAATGTTTGTTGTACATATACACTAGCGATACGTTCACATCCCATTTTATTAAAAGTGGATGTATAAAGTTGGTTTCATAATCATTATAATATTTCAGAAGTCTAATGATACATCTGTTATTACTTTAAAAATAGTATTATATAATTTTATGTGGTAGAAAATAATAAAAAATAATTTCATCAATTATTGTGATAACAATATCATTGCAAAAATATAGTTATATATCCACCAATGGACTCTATAGTTGGTCATTTATTAATCACAAAACATATACTATGTGATTTGGTGGATTTTATAGTTGAATTATGAATATATTTCTCAATATATAATAATGAGTGTAGTGTGAAGAAAAAAAATTAATGTTTTTCTCTTTGTAAAATATCATTATTAAAAATTTAGAAATTATAACTTTTAAATTGAAATAAAATTTATAAATAAAAATTTAAAGGTAGAATATAATTCAATACAAAAACACTAATGTATCATATTTATATAAAAATACATGTCACACATTAAAGAACTCTAATTATTTAACGTCTCTATTTTTTCCATTTAAAATCTTGAAATAGATCTAGTAATATTTTTGATATTAAGTGCTGAGAAGGTGTGTGTTTCTAAGTCCCAATGTTACCAGATATAATTTTTCAAATATATAAAAATATTAAATATTATAGGCTTTAATTTATCATAAAAAAGTTAAATAACATATAAAAAATGGCCGATATTAGAAATTTGAGGGAACCATTTGCTTCAAAAAATTGATTTTACCCTACGCAAGAAATAAACTTTTTCTACATACGATGGTCATTGAATATTCACCATTAATGTTGATAACAAATAAATTAAAGAAAATAATTTTGTTAATTTATAATGATTTTGTGACCCATTTCTCTACAATAATTACAAAACTACGTGAAATTCTCATGGTAACACGTATAACTCTGGTTATTTGGAGGAGACCCTCTAAATCCATTTGATTATCTTCTATCGGTTATGAAAAACATGGATTGAATATCCACAACCCATGTACAATGGAATCTGAGGATCATACATATAACAATGAACCAATTTTTTTATCGCCATCAATATTTCCAAATCAAGATCAGATTTTTATTTAATTATATTTCTTCCCCATTAATAATTCCAATGAAAAACATGCAACAATCTATCAATAGATTGAATCACTGGTTTAGTCATATCATCAGATGGTTTTACATGTGGAAAATTATTAGGTTAATTAATTATTTTTATTTGGTTTATTATTCATCATAATAATGGAAGAAACCAATGCAATGAATTGAATGGTCCTAGTTTATTCCCCTTTTATTTTTTTATATTTCTCACACCGTTCATGCGTATTCATTGTCGATGATCATTTTGACAATTGGTTCAACCAAAATACACAGAAATCAATATTTTTTATTTTTATTCTGGTTGAAATGTTTAAAATTCATAGATATAGAATCTGTAAGACATGTGGATTGTTTGAAATTTGAAGCAAGAGTGGAAAAAAATAATTTGGGGATACCTGATTTCATGTTCCTCAATATGTGATTATGGATGACTTGTCAGAGCGGTTTTTGAATTGATTTAAAGGTTGTATCTTGGTTTTTGACCACAAAATGTATTGTAATATTGTTTTACTTGGGTTATGACATAGGGCATGGGTAGAAATGACTATAAGAGTAAAAAACCTGGCATGAAATATATTTTGGATTCATGAAAATATAGTAACACGCAACATGTAATGCTGGATTTCAGAGCATGTGAGACCCCATGTCTGGAGCTTTGGATTAAAATGTGAACTTAAATATCACAGTGCATGTGACCCAGTCATATGGAATGTAACTCAACATATAAACTAATTACATACCTTCAATTGTACATAGCCATAACCAAGAGTACAGGGCCATGGAGTCATCATTTACTCCAAAACGGACACAACAAGACCACAAGTACGTTGTATGATCCATGTACTTGTACACTGTTATAAATACATGGTCACGTGCAACCCATGTACTATGACAAGGAAACAATAATGGTTTATCCCTCATTCGAAGAACTCACTACCAAATGGACTCGTGATCTACTACCAGTACCCACAGTTTACCAAATAAATGTTTTCATGGAGCCATTATCCTTTTTATCTTGAACAAATTTCATTGTAATGTATTCCAATGATCCATTCCTCAAGCTTTGGTATGTAATCTAATCCTACATATAGAATAATGATATCATTAATGGGGCTTTAGGGTTAGTTTTTTTAGAATCGTTCTGTGTGTCCTATAGTGTGGTCCCATATCATCACCTTTCCCTAGGTGGAGTTCTTTGCATTATTGTGACCAACACTAAATGGGAACTAATCCAATACATAGAACGTTATTCTAGATTGATTTATAGGTACACCTACTGGCAATATGTGTGATCTTTACCTATGTATTTTTCTCTACATATTTCTATTATATACATATAGTTCTGAGAATTGATGATTAGTACATCATGGATGGATATTATCATAGTTAACTAATTAGTGGGCCATTTTCTTCTGAAGTAGTAATATATATAACCTTAGAGCATGTAACCATGTCTAGCATTATGATTTTGACTTTACAATGAAATTATTTATCTTTCTGATTATATTTAGATATTAATGATATATTTTTTGTATACATATACCTATTAGAGAAGACTATAATTCTTGTTATTGAATGCTTAATGATTTTGGGGTTTCCTACTAGGTGTTGTTATAAACACACATGATTGGGATTTTTTTAGTGCGTGTTGTGTCTAATAAAGATGATATACCTTTTGAAAGAGTCTTAGAGGGACTTGGACCACGTGGAGAATAATGATATAGTTATTCTGATGTGTGTTTCTATGGTTATCTTGATAGGTGTCCCGATCAATTCATTTAGTTTGGTTTGGTTTTCAGACACATTGATGTGGGATTTTATTTCACACTATATACATTCAAATAATTATTTTCAAATAATGATTTTATATTTTAGATGTATGAATTCATGGTTTATAATTTTTTTATATTTAATAATTCTATGTGCTTGGATATGTGTGTTTGGGTTCATAAGCTAAGTCATCCCTTATGATGGACACATATTATTGGTGCTAGTCACCGACCCTCAACTTATTTGAGGTGGTATTGGGGCAGCCATGAAACGAGTACCTATAGGGATGGTATTTTTAATTTAGTATTAGAATAGTTGATTCTAAAATAGGAATAATGTATTTGAGATTGGTTTTGGGTAATAGTGTTAATTGTTCGAAGTTCATCTTTCAGTTTAGGGAATCTAGTGTTGGTGTGGTAGATGGCCTATTTTTATAATAGGTCTATGATATCCTAACATTTTTATTGGTACATGGGGAAACTAGTATCAAGTAAAACATTGTTACATGATATATATAAAAATGTGTTATGGTTTCCATTTACCTCATATTTCACCTATTGATATATATTCATTGATTGTGGTACATATTTTTTACCGAGGGATTCCTTCCAGATATATGATTGCTAGGATTAATTATCCGGATCATGAGGAGGATCCCATTAGTAATGAGTCATTATTATCGGTTAATCCTCAAGAGGTGTTACTCTTGGAGGGATCCATAAATAGAACTTCCTTTTTAGTAGCATATAATATACAGAGAACCATCAAATGAGGTGTTCATGATGAGTACACATCACAAGTTTCTGTGACAATGACCTCTTAGGTTCAATAGTGAGCCTGGTCCACAATAAGAAGAAGATGATATTGAGTAGATAGTATATTGTTTTCATATATATAGGACACCATTTGATCATATGGTTATTCTGGTTGTGATCCTTCTCTATGACTCTACAAGACGATGGTGGATTTTAGTGACCCAGTCATATGATGAGGAGTCTCTGTCATGTATATAGTTTATGTTACTTTTGAAGGAGGAGTTATATCATTCTATATAAAGGGATTTATGCATCCAAGAGATTCTAAAGCTTCATAGGGTTTGTACAATAGTGTCTTATTATTCATCGAGTTTCCACATCATCTTTGAGTACTCAATGGACATGGTGCTTGATATATTTCCATGATGTTATCCCATAAAGTGAAGAATCGATAGGGATATACGATACATATTTATACCTTTATCAATGAGTATTTTTGATTAAGTGATAGAAAATTATTTCATGGGTGATATTTTTTTTGGGTTGAGCAGACGTAGACGAATGTTGCAGGCATTGGGAACATAGAAGTATAGACGTCAACAATATGGAACTGAGGTCTGTATTAGTGACCTAAAAATGTGAAATATTTTAATTTTTGAACAAAGGACCATGTTTATATGATTTAGTTATTCCATGATTGATCTACTAATCCTATAGAGAGGTGTTTCTACTCATGTGATTCTAGGGGAGCCCTCGTGAGGGATTCTCTAACACACCGTGCAATTAACAAAGAGACAATGGATGATATTTCTAGGTTGAGAAAGCATCCTGATTATAATGTTTGGTTATGTATTTGAAATGGAATAGGGATTGAGATAGATTTTGGAGGTTGTATAAGAATAATAATAAAAGCACCACCAACAGCAAGGAATTCATGATAGTCTCTATGATATGAAAGACAAGGGCAGTGGTGGCTGCTGGAGGTCAAGGTTTTTGACCTAGATGCTCTAGGGATGATTGTGATGCACAATATGGGTATTTAATACCTTAGCTTATGTAATCAGATAAATAGGTTCTAGTAATACCTTTACTACCACATATATGGTTTGAGTCATATATATTCTGATGGATCCCTTATCTTAGCCATTATATATTTTGATTCCCACTAGATAAGTCAAAACATTCACTCACATGTGTTGATAGTGAGATCTGACACTATTAGGTGGTACTTTTTGTTGGAATCTCTTTTTTATAGTAATTATTCCTTTTGAAATCATGTACTGATTAGACTGGTTATCTTATATTCATTCCCAAATTAACTATTTTAGGTTGAGGATGTGGTGTTCCCATAGAAATGGGACTCAATTCCCCTTAGTGGGTGAAAAGTAATCCCATGAATAATAAGAAGGAATCATTCATAGGTTGGAGAATATGATTAATCAAAAATTTTCTACAATTCCCCATGGTGTGTAACATATTATGAGTTTTTAGCTTCATAAATTTGTGGTGGGGTACGAGGATATGATTCTTGAGGATTTTAAATGTTTATCTCTCAACCATATGAAAAGATTATTAATTGATATACACCCTAAAAAACAATGATATCTATTACAACATATCAGATTTCTCTCATAGGGCATCATGTGTTGGAGAAGTAGTTGTTCGAATTTCAAAATTGGGGATATATTAGACATATTGTTTCTCCCTCAGATGTAAAAATATTGTTCTCTAATAAGGAAGACATGATCTTGATGTAGTATTTTAATTATCATAACCAAAACTATGTGAAAATAAATTACTTTTATCCACTACCATGGATTAATGGACTCATTGATCAATTGATAAAGGACTGATGGTTCTCCATGATTGAACTCAAAATAAGATATAACTAGTTTTTTGTACAAGATAAAGATATATCGAAGATGAAATATATATGTCTCTATGGTCACTATGATTACATTATGTTTCCATTTATAATCATGATTTACTCTATCATTATTTATGGGACCCGTGAACTAGATATTTTATCCTTTCTAAGACAGGTTCATTGTGGTTCTCATCAATGATATCTTAGTGTAATCAATATTCGAGGAGTACATGAGAAACCCGAGGATGGTTCTAGATGAAAACGGGTAGCATTTTCATTACATTAATCTCTCAATGTTCCTATTGTTGATTCTACAGGTCCACATTCTAGGTCATGTTACATAGTCATAGGGTGTTACGGAGGACATGGTGAAGGTCGATATAGTGGTTTCATATGATCTATATAAAATCATTCAAGAGGTGAAAATGATTTTTTGTTAGTGAGATAATATTAAAGGCTTATAACTTATTTTTATAGGATTTCATCTTCATTGACTTGTTCATATTAAATGGTAAAACATTCATGTGGAAAACGGGGTTGCAGTAGATTTCAATAGGATGATGTAGATATTAATGATCGCTCCCATCAGGATATTTTTGAAGGAGGGTGTTGAGTATGTAGTATTTTATGATTTTTCATGAACCAGACATGGTTTATTTGTAATGAAATGTGGGAAGTGATGGAATTTGTTATTTTTATAAGACCACATGATAAAAACAACATGATCCGTTATATTGAGTATGTATCGGCAGTCTTTACACTGAAGATGTAGTGATATTATTTTATTGGTGATTGATTTATCATATACTCTGACTATAACAGTCTCAATTATATGTTTTATCAAAAGTTTCTTAACCTGAGAATGATTTGATGGATATGGTTAATATTTTATTATAAATTTTAGATTTTATATACTCCTTGAAAGGGGTACACTGTATTAAATGGTCTACGTAACGAATTTAGTACACAATCGTTGAATGAGGTGTCAGAGTTATTGGCATTGTGGTAATTATCCCATCTTCATGGAGATTGTTCATCTTACCTCCATTTGATGGTTTCTATCTATCCACGTTTACAGTTATCTAGGGGGAACATATTAGGGATACCCATAGTACGACCTTACATACTTATATATCAACTATACATGATATTGATTTATTTTTTGAATGGTGGTATCATGTTGATCTTTTTAGAGGAAGCACAATGGAACCTATGACATTGCGGGAGGAGGTTTTAATAGTTAATCATAAATCTCATTTATATGTATATCAATGTGTTTAAAATATGTAAAGGGAAATTATATCTCAGTTTTGGGTTTCATGGATGAAGATTGGAGCTGTAATGTTTGTCCATTATTTCCTTTCTTGTCAAAATGTGTAGGATCTGCACTTTGTTCCAGTGGTATGACCTCAACCCTGTGTGGTTCCATAGTGTAAGTGGGATGGTATATAAATATAATTAATGATGTATTTACCACGTATATATAGCATAAATGATTCCTTTTGGGTAATCATTGATGCATTTACCAAGTCATCCCACTTCCTATCATTAAGAGAGTATAGTTTTGAAGGGGGAATGGGAGGTATCTATTCAAGGAGATACTCTACCTACATGTATTTAACTATATTAAATTTCTTAAAATGAATCACTCTTCACATATCGGTTATGGAAGTTCATATAGGATTCCATTGTCATTCAACCGAATTTGATCACAACTTTTAACCCACAAAACTGTTGACTATAGTAAGAATATCATTTAGGTTTTAGAAGACATGATATGATCATGTATGTTTCACTTTGGTCAGATAATGGAGGATCACCTACCACTGGTGGATTTTGCATTCAACAATAGGTACTATTCTAGGATCTTCATAGATCCATTCAACTCTTTGTATGGGTGACCTAATTGGTCTCCACTTATCATGATATAACTTGAAGAGTTAGAACATATGGGCCTAGATTTCGTGTGATCTGCTATAGAGAATGTGTAGATCATCTAGGAGTAGACAAGGACTACAAAAAGCCGTCAAATTTCCTATATTGACCGAAAATGGAGTCCATTAGAGTATGAGGAGTGATACCATGTGCTCCTATTGGTTTCACATCAATGTGCATTACCCAGATTTGGTTTGGGGAAGAAAGTTGACTCTTAGAATCATCATACCATTCTAGTAACTACAAAGAGTTTGTGAGGTTGAATACTTATTTGCTCTACCATCATAGTCATACCTATTACATCATGTTTACCCTATGTCACGTATGAGGATGTATGTGAAATATCAATTGCACATTGTCGAAAGAGGAAATATGGTCATCAATGTTAGTGATACAATAGAGGAGTATCTAGATATGATTGAGAATCGACACAAGATTACTCATATGGGGTTATTTATTCCCATAGTGTGTGTCTGATGTCTGTATAATAACCATTAAGAGGTAACCTTGGAATGGGAGACTCATATGTGTGATTTGTACCCTCATATTTTTGTGTATTCTTTAATTTGAAATTTCATGATACAATGACATATATTGGGGATAATTTAACTTACATTTTCTATTTATTGGCTTAATATATAAAATAATATTTTAGAGATGAGATGCTGATATATTTCATGCTTTCGAGGCCCAATGTGCACGTAATTAATTTTTCAAATATATATAAGATATTAAATAGCATACACACTATGTTTTCATAAATAAATAGAATAAATTATATAAGGAGGACCATATCAAAAATATGTGGGAACCATTTCGTTTAGGTCT
Source organism: Viscum album (assembly GCA_963277665.1). Lineage (NCBI taxonomy): Eukaryota > Viridiplantae > Streptophyta > Magnoliopsida > Santalales > Viscaceae > Viscum > Viscum album. Next base: position 556,980,681 of record OY728146.1, read on the forward strand.
AGGTATTTCCCCATGAATGAAATATCCTATACTATCGTGGGCTTTCCATTTACATGTTTTCATAGGCATATATAAAATATAACTAAAAAAATATTTATTTAATATGTGAGGACACAACAAACAATATATCTTATATATGTTTAATGATTTTTTAATATATCAGGGTCAACTAAATAATCCTTGAGAATTGGAGTATCCATTGCAAATTCACTGGATGAACATCTATTAGAGAATGAAAACTAGATCAGTTATCAACAACCAATGTGCAATTGGATCTAATGATCAAACCACTGACAATGATGGAGCTCCATTCATCACCACTAATCAATCCAAACCAAGGTTATTTGAATATTTATTTTGAACTATTTCATGTAATTAATTCATAGGATGAACATAAACAAGTCAAATAATAGATCGATTTTTGGATATATCGTATTATAGGATGTGGTTATTTCTATGGATTTATTAGGACAATTATTTTTTTTTTCAATATTCATTTTTATGGAATAAAATAAAGACCAACCAAACATAAAAAATGTTTATTTTTCATTACATATTGAAGTGCATTGTGTTGCATTTGTTGTCAATGAGACATGAAGTTGTCTTGGAATGAATGGAAGTCAGGGAATGTCAATATGTGAATGAAAAAGGTTGTGATGGTGTTGGTGGTGAAGGAGAATGGCCATGGTACTAAGATGCATGTCACTTAGGAGATTCACTAAGTGGCATTGGAGAATATGGTTGAAACATTCTCCATGGAAATCAGACGATTGCTAAGCTGTTCATAAGTTCAAAGCACGTGTATCAAGGAGATACATTGTCACAACATGATTAGAAGACCATGCACTATCTCTTAGTGGATGAGGATTTAAATTTGATCCGACCTCTCTGATTAGATCATTGATGTTCTTTGAAGAATATGTGTGATTCAGGAGTTCGGTTGATGAAGATTCTTGAGAATTCTCTCCTAAGTAGAAAATGAAATGATGGAATTCTTAAGAAGAAGAAGAAAAGAAGAGGTGGGATTGGAAGGTGGCTTGGCATTTGGCTTGAACTTATGGAAGAACTTTGGATTTGACTAAGTCTTACTCTTTGGTCTTAGCCAAAAAATAGGCCAGCCAAGGCCAGCCCACGAGTTCAACCCCACGGCTCATATGGGCACTAGGCGCCACGCCCATGGGGGATCCCATGGTGCAAGCACAAGGCGGCAGGGGGCCGTGTATAAGCCCCCGAGGGCACGCGGTGATGAAGCCCGCGCAGCGTGGGAGCAGGAGCGCGCCCGAAGGGTGCATAGTGGGCGCTAGGAGCGCGCCCGCAGAGGCGAGAGTGGGCACAGAGCGCGCCCGCAGGGAGAACACGGTGCGGGGCGGCACCGTGGAGGTTGGAAGTTCAATCGGGGGGTTGAGGCGGCACATGGGTAATAAGCCGCGTGAAAACAGGAGCCCATTTCGATGTGGGACGCGAAATTTTTCCGCAGGAGCGATCCTAGCCGCACGATCGATCACGCGCCAGATCTCGGCCGCACATCTGATCCGCGGCGAGGCGATCTGATCCAGACCGTTGAAGATCTGATTCGACAGCTCCCGGCTCATCTCCTTCCTCGAAGCTCGACCGAGGCACCCGCGACGTCCCCGCTGAACCAGGCACCATCCGAGCAATGTTTTTGAGATCCCGGCCACCTCCAATCAAACCGAAGGCTCCAATGAGTTCGTCCGGACCTACTGAACACAACCATGCATAAAAATAGGAGTGCATGCAATGTGTGGAGAATTTGGAGTTTGGCCGAGGCAAGCAACGATGCCGAGGCAATGAAGAGTTCGTGTTTTTCATGGGCAGTGCTTAAAGAAGGTCGTGCATGCGTTATAAGTCGCATGAACGTGAAGAAAATAAAAAGGAAAATAAATATGCAACCCGCGTTGAAACAGAGTATAAAAATCAAGATTTGAAGATTTTAAAGAACCGAAAACTTCGGGATTTTGAAGTTAAATCACACGGAGGATTTGAAGCCCTCCTCGCCTATAAAAAGAAGACCCGAGGTGCTGGAGATGCTTGCTGAAGTATTGTTGAAGATCCGGAGTCCCGTGAGAGCGCTTAGCCTCGCGAAGTAGAATCCCTGCGCGTACCACTTGCGCGGCAGTAGCCCGAAGCCTCCTGTTGGCTTCGTGAGTTCCTTTTGCGCACTCCTTGCGCGAAAGAAGAAGAAGGGGGACCCCTGCGCGCTATCCCTTTGCGCGGTAGGAATAACCTGGGGCAGTAGCACTTGTGCGCCCCGTGGTTGAGGTGCCTTGCACCGAGGTCCCTTGTGGCCGTGTGTCATTGCACTTGCGCGGCTAAGCTACACCAGAGGACTTGCGCGCCTTGCCACTGCACCCTTGTGTGGCTGTTGAAGACAAGTGGAGTCCGAGACCCCTTGTGTGCCCTCCTTGATTGCTTACCATTCGGGCAGTGTGTGCACAAGAAGTGGGAGGTCGAGACCACACCATTGTGTGTGTGTGAGATAGTGAAGAAGTAAGCCGAGGCCAAGTGTATGCAAGTGGGTGAAGTGAAGACCACACATTTGTGTGTGTGTGCAAACTTGAAGAACCACCTACGGCCTAAGTGTGTGCAAGAAGTGGAAGGCAAGGCTTGCACCTTCCGTTTGCAAAGTGAACAACGTGGGTGCAAACAAAATTAACAAGGTCAAACCTAGTGTGTGCACTAAAAGTGTATACACATTAGAAGAAGAAGAAGAAGTTCCACACTAAAGTAAAACACACTTCTAAGTGTGTGAACAATTTGAATATAGTGTGTGAAGATTGTGGAAAGGTGTGTGCTTAAACAGTTTACACCCTTTGAGGGTTTATTTCACCAAGAGAAGAAAGAGGGAAGTGCATGCACGCATGCATGCACATGCACACGTGAAAAAGTTCATATCAGTGTGTGTGCATTCTGAGTTGTCCAAGACCAGAAGATCTTGAAGATTTTGAGAAGGCCAGGCAGCCAGTGCATGAGGATGAAGAGTTTCCATGCACTCAGTGCATGAAGTTGATTTAAAGTGAGATTGGACCAGACTGAAGTTAAAGACATCAATTGTCTGAGTATTCAGTAATTGGAGAGAGGCCAGGTCATCCTTAGAAGAAGGAGATAAATCCTGAGCAAGACGAGAAGACCAGATCAACTCAAGTGATCAGAGGTACAGAGCAAGGCCAGCAGTCTTTATCCCAGACTGCTGAAGATACTTGAAGAAGCTTAAAGAGAAGAAGAGCTACTCGTGTGACTCGAGGAGCCAGGAGAAGACCCTGTGGGACTCAGGGAGAAGAAGTCTTCAGTGGGATTCTGGAGCAGGCCAGTGGGACTCTGGTAACACTGTGGGACGCAGTATAAAGACCCTCCTGTGGGACTCAGGAGAGATACAGTGGGATGCTGTATCGACCATTGTAATTTTAACAGGTTATAATGGAGAATCCATACTGGGAGAGCATGGCAAGGATGTAGGCCTTTGGTGTCGAACCTTGTAAATCCTAGTGTCCAGTGCCTTTACATTTACTACATCATTCGTGGAAAGGTGAGAGATACAAGAAGAGTGGATCGAGGCTTTAACCAGCCATAGAGGTTTAATTGATTAAGAATCAATTAGTAAAAAGTTTTAAAGGATCACTGATTCACCCCCTCCCCCTCTCAGTGAATCACACTAATCTGGGCACTTCAATTGGTATCAGAGGGAGGTTGCCTCTAAAAGATCCAAGGGAGTCTTTATGAAGTGCATATTTGAGGAAATGAGTGACCAACCTCAAATGGAGATATCTGCCAAGACTCAGAAAAATAGAAAGAAGAAACAGGCCAAGAAGATGAAGAAAGCCTGTCCTAGCTGTGATGAAGTTGGAACAATGAAAGATCTTCAAAGTGCAATAGAATATCTTCAGAAGACAGTCCCCAAGGAAGTGGCAATGTGTATAGCTACAGGCATCCTTGATCTTCATGAGGAAAAATCACAGTTAGAAGAAGAAGCCAATGCTATGGAAGATCAGCTGGCTAAAAGGGTTGGCATATCCAACACTCTCAGAAAGCTAGTAAATGCCAAAGATGAAACAATATCTCTTTGCAATGAAAGATATGAAGACACTGCTGAAGAATTGCAAAGAAGCCTTTCTGAGAAAGAATTCTTTATGACAATAGTCAAAGATGTTGTCCATGCACTGGAAAAGAGGCACAAAGTGTCCATGGTTGTCAGAGATGCTCAACTAGAAGACAAAGTCAAAAGGGTGAAGGAGCTTGACAACTCATTGCTTGAAATGAAGCAGGTGCATGAAGACCAGATAAAACAGCTGGAAGAGAAATGGGAAGGAATGCTAAGAACAATTGAGGATGAGATGAACTCCCTCAATATGAAGTGTTTAGAACTGGAGGTGATATTGAAACATCTGCAATCACCTAAAGCTGAATCCTCCCAGTCAGCTGGAAGAATACATGTTGCTACTCAAGTATGCTTTGAGCAGGATGATTCTAAGAGAAAGACATCCTCTTATAAAAGTGCAACATCTTCTAGAAAGAAGGTTCCATCCATCTGGATGAGGATGGTGAAGAAGCAGAGCTCTCCTTAAACAACACAACAAATCAAGAAAAGTACCCAACAATCAGAAGGACTGAAGAGGTCAAGATTTGTGGGACAATGCTGGTGTTGTAACAAGTATGGGCATTGTGCAAAGGATTTTTGGTACAATCCACTGAATGCCAAAGCACAGAGGAATCCCATGCCAAGGGGGAGCAAGCCAGAAGAAAAGAAGCAGCATCCACAGGTCCATATACATCTGTTTACTGCTAACATATTTGGATTGCTTGACAACATCTGGGATGTTTGCAAAAGTGGTCAAAATGATACATGTCAATCTCCAACTGTATCCAAAGATGAAAAGAAGAGAAGATCACTGAACCTGGCTAAAAAGGAATCTTTGGGAAGCAAGAAGAAGAAAGCTAAAAAAGCTCCCAAGAAGATGTTGAAAAAGGAAGAGAAGTCCTTGGAGTCTAAATCCAAGAAGGGTGAGTCATCTAGAAGGACCACCAAGAAAATATGCTTCTACTGTGGAAAGAAAGGTCATACCATGGATCTTTGCAAACAAGCCATGGAAATAAATAGAAGCCAACTGAACTCAAATAGACAATCAATCCAAAAGAAGCTGAAGGGATTGATTGAAAACAAGTTGCCTAAGAGAGGTAGCTTGGCAGCATCAAAAGAACCATGTGGAACTTCCAAAACTGAGGCCACACTTCCAAATGACTCGTTAGTCATATGTCCAAATCAGTTGCAACTTGCCAAAGATCTGAAAAGAGCTGAAGATGAAGTTCTGGAAATTGCTAAGGCAAAAGGGAAGAAAAATATTTCACATGAAGATGTATTGAGATCCACACCAGCACAAACATCATTGAAGATCAAATGTGCAAGTGTGAAGAATGGTGAAAATGGGACATCTCGGTTGAGAGAATCTTCTCAACCTTGTTGTTCACATTGATGAACCAAGGAGGTTCCATCTTATTCCCTTATACTTCTGGTATTTACATGTGCTGACATTGCAGGGAATTGAAGATGATGATCATTCTCAACTGGAGGATGGTTTGGAAAGAATGGAGTGCACCCCTTGAGGGGGAGCCAATCTGAAAAAGATGGGATTCTTAGATTAATACCATCTTGAATAAAAGTGAAGGTATTCCAATCATACTTTCATCCCTTGTTTCTTAATTGTATTCATCATGACAATTAAGGGGGAGTATTGATTGAAGTCAAATGGATGAAAGGGGAAGCTTTATCTTTGCACCTGAACTTTCTAATGAGTTTTGTGAAGTTGTGCAGGATTTAGCAAATTCATTATTATATCTGAAAAATTTCAAACCCCTAAGCATGATCTCACATGTGTAGAGAATTATGGATAGCTTTGAATTCCTTGGTCATATCACTCTTGTTTTCTACACCGGGTTAGCCCAAGTAGACATAGAGTTGATTTACTAAAGGTTCTTTGCTAAAGAGAACATGTGGCATCATCCCTCTCTTAGTAATTTTAAAGAAGATGCTATTCGAAGGGAGGAAGAGATTTTTTTTAAGAGAACCACACCACACCTTTGCATTTGATTGCAAATAAGGGGGAGAAAATATTGGCACACATATTGACCCATTCATATGTGCTGAAGGAGAGTATTGACAACCAATACAAAGGGGGAGATTGAAGTGCATTGTGTTGCATTTGTTGTCAATGAGACATGAAGTTGTCTTGGAATGAATGGAAGTCAGGGAATGTCAAGATGTGAATGACAAAGGTTGTGATGGTGTTGGTGGTGAAGGAGAATGGCCATGGTACTAAGATGCATGTCACTTAGGAGATTCACTAAGTGGCATTGGAGAATATGGTTGAAACATTCTCCCTGGAAATCAGACGATTGCTAAGCTGTTCATAAGTTCAAAGCACGTGTATCAAGGAGATACATTGTCACAACATGATTAGAAGACCATGCACTATCTCTCAGTGCATGAGGATTTAAATTTGATCCGACCTCTCTGATTAGATCATTGAAGTTCTTTGAAGAATATGTGTGATTCAGGAGTTCGGTTGATGAAGATCCTTGAGAATTCTCTCCTAAGTAGAAAATGAAATGATGGAATTCTTAAGAAGAAGAAGAAAAGAAGAGGTGGGCTTGGAAGGTGGCTTGGGATTTGGCTTGAACTTATGGAAGAACTTTGGATTTGACTAAGTCTTACTCTTTGGCCTTAGCCAAAAAATAGGCCAGCCAAGGCCAGCCCACGAGTTCAACCCCACGGCTCATATGGGAACTAGGCGCCACGCCCATGGGGGATCCCATGGTGCAAGCACAAGGCGGCAGGGGGCCGTGTATAAGCCCCCGAGGGCACGCGGTGATGAAGCCCGCGCAGCGTGGGCGCAGGAGCGCGCCCTAAGGGTGCATAGTGGGCGCTAGGAGCGCGCCCGCAGAGGCGAGAGTGGGCGCAGAGCGCGCCCGCAGGGAGAACACGGTGCGGGGCGGCACTGTGGAGGTTGGAAGTTCAATCGGTGGGTTGAGGCGGCGCTTGGGTAATAAGCCGCGTGAAAACAGGAGCCCGTTTTGATGTGGGACGCGGAATTTTTCCGCGGGAGCGATTTTGGCCGCACGATCGATCGCGCGCCAGATCTCGGCCGCACATCTGATCTGCGGCGAGGCGATATGATCCAGGCCGTTGAAGATCTGATCCGACAGCTCCCGGCTCATCACCTTCCTCGAAGCTCGACCGAGGCACCCGCGACGTCCCCGCTGAACCAGGCGCCATCCGAGCAATGTTTTTGAGATCCCGGCCACCTCCAATCAAACCGAAGGCTCCAATGAGTTAGTCCGGCCCTACTGAACACAACCATGCATAAAAATGGGAGTGCATGCAATGTGTGGAGAATTTGGAGATTGGCCGAGGCAAGCAACGATGCCGAGGCAATGAAGAGTTCGTGTTTTTCATGGGCAGTGCTTAAAGAAGGTCGTGCATGCGTTCTAAGTCGCATGCACGTGAATAAAATAAAAAGGAAAATAAATATGCAACCCGCGTTGAAACAGAGTATAAAAATCAATATTTGAAGATTTTAAAGAACCGAAAACTTCGGGATTTTGAAGTTAAATCACGTGGAGGATTTGAAGCCCTCCTCGCCTATAAAAAGAAGACCCGAGGCACTGGAGATGCTTGCTGATGTTTTGTTGAAGATCCGGAGTCCCGTGAGAGCGCTTAGCCTCGCGAAGTAGAAGCCCTGCGCGTACCACTTGCGCGGCAGAAGCCCGAAGCCTCCTGTTGGCTTCGTGAGTTCCTTTTGCGCACTCCTTGCGCGAAAGAAGAAGAAGGGGGACCCCTGCGCGCTATCCCTTTGCGCGGCAGGAAGAACCCGAGGCAGTAGCACTTGTGCGCCCCGTGGTTGAGGTGCCTTGCACCGAGGTCCCTTGTGGCCGTGTGTCATTGCACTTGCGCGGCTAAGCTACACCAGAGGACTTGCGCGCCTTGCCACTGCACCCTTGTGTGGCTGTTGAAGACAAGTGGAGGCCGAGACCCCTTGTGTGCCCTCCTTGATTGCTTACCATTCGGGCAGTGTGTGCACAAGAAGTGGGAGGCCGAGACCACACCATTGTGTGTGTGTGAGATAGTGAAGAAGTAAGCCGAGGCCAAGTGTATGCAAGTGGGTGAAGTGAAGACCATACATTTGTGTGTGTGTGCAAACTTGAAGAACCACCCACGGCCTAAGTGTGTGCAAGAAGTGGAAGGCAAGGCTTGCACCTTGCGTTTGCAAAGTGAACAAAGTGGGTGCAAACAAAATTAACAAGGTCCAACCTAGTGTGTGCACTAAAAGTGTATACACATTAGAAGAAGAAGAAGAAGTTCCACACTAATGTAAAACACACTTCTAAGTGTGTGAACAATTTGAATATAGTGTGTGAAGATTGTGGAAAGGTGTGTGCTTAAACAGTTTACACCCTTTGAGGGTTTATTGCACCAAGAGAAGAAAGAGGGAAGTGCATGCACGCATGCATGCACATGCACACATGAAAAAGTTCATATCAGTGTGTGTGCATTCTGAGTTGTCCAAGACCAGAAGATCTTGAAGATTTTGAGAAGGCCATGCAGCCAGTGCATGAGGATGAAGAGTTTCCATGCACTCAGTGCATGAAGTTGATTTAAAGTAAGCCTGGACCAGACTGAAGTTAAAGACATCAATTGTCTGAGTATTCAGTAATTGGAGAGAGGCCAGGTCATCCTTAGAAGAAGGAGATAAATCCTGAGCAAGACGAGAAGACCTGATCAACTCAAGTGATCAGAGGTACAGAGCAAGGCCAGCAGTCTTTATCCCAGACTGCTGAAGATACTTGAAGAAGCTTAAAGAGAAGAAGAGCTACTCGTGTGACTCGAGGAGCCAGGAGAAGACCCTGTGGGACTCAGGGAGAAGAAGTCTTCAGTGGGATTCTGGAGCTGGCCAGTGGGACTCTGGTAACACTGTGGGACGCAGTATAAAGACCCTCCTGTGGGACTCAGGAGAGATACAGTGGGATGCTGTATCGACCATTGTAATTTTAACAGGTTATAATGGAGAATCCATGCTGGGAGAGCATGGCAAGGATGTAGGCCTTTGGTGCCGAACCTTGTAAATCCTTGTGTCCGGTGCCTTTACATTTACTGCATCATTCGTGGAAAGGTGAGAGATACAAGAAGAGTGGATCGAGGCTTTAACCAGCCATAGAGGTTTAATTGATTAAGAATCAATTAGTAATAAGTTTTAAAGGATCACTGATTCACCCCCTCCCCCTCTCAGTGATTCACACTGATCTGGGCACTTCACATATTTTATGATTTTTCTATCCATTATTGTGTGTTAAATTTCAATGATTATTTTGACAGATGTTTAAAAAAAATATCGATAAATTAATAGCCTTTAAATCAATTTATGGAACAATGGTTCAATATTACAGTTCTGGGATCATTAAAATGTAAAGATTTTGAGATTGTGGAAGATGTAGAAGATCATAGGTATCTGGGGTTACCCAATTTCATGTTCCTTAGAATGTAAATATAGATGATTAGTAAGGTAATTTTCTACAAAAAATTGAAATGATGCATCTTAGTGATCGACAATGTAAAGGCCCATCCAATGTTCATTCTTTTTTCTAATATGGTGGTTTTCTAAATAGAATGTCAGAGGAGTGGATGACCACATGTGAAGTGAATCTATTATTGTCAAAAATCATGTAACACATGGCATGAAATACTGGATTACACTGTGTGTTGGACCCCTGGTGTAGTTTTAGGGTTTTAGTGGGGAATTTGAATATTACATAGAGTGTGTCCCATCAAAGAACATGTTACTCAACTAGGAAGATAAAAAAATCATAGGGTAAACTAACACAATAATGAGTACACTATCACATATAGTTCAGGTCATCCGATAAGAACATGACCATGCCTAATGTACAAGGGAAGAGTCTTGTACTTGGAAACGGTAATAAGTACACAGGCAGACATGCTATTTACTACGACACATATGTAGACACAAGATATGATACTTTGGGAGGACCTAGTTCTGAATGGACAACCATTGTACTACCATTACATGATGTGTACTCCTTTAATATTTTGTGGGATCCCTTATACTCTCTATATTGGATTATATTTTTTACGGGTCATTCCATTGATCTAATCCACAGAGCATAGGTTTTAATCAAATTATAACCCTACTATTATTATTACATTCGTGGGGATTCATTGATAATGTTTTTGGAATAATTCCATGAGGCCCAAAGTATGATCCTCTATCATCCTATTTTCCTTTGTAGAGTTATTATTATCATAGTTACCAACACTTGGTGGGTTCTTATCCACAACCAATCATGTTATTCTAGATGGATTTTTTTTATAAACCATTGACTTTTGTGTTAACCTCATCAATGTATTATTATATTTATATATCTAGCATATAAGTCTTATTTTTGATACTCTTTGATTAGTACATCCCATTAATGAACTGTCATTGGTATCTGGAATGTGGGGTGTGTTCCCCTATACGAATGTAATATAGAACGTTTGATTATGTTCCCTAGTTTGTAATTATAATGATTCTTTACCTTAGGACTAGGTGTCTTTTTTGATTATATAATCACTTCATTTTTATATTTGTTGTTTATATATTCTAGTGTGAGATGACTATAATTGTTACTATTGTATGCTTAGTGATTTTGGTGTGTCTCAATGGGTATTTGTTTACTCACCCACTCATGGTATTTTCCAGCAAATGTCATGTATTATGTAGTAGATCATCCATTTGATGGATTCCTAGAGAAACAAGGACTAATGAATTCATAGTTACTTGTATATACTGATGTTTGTTCCTTTGGTTATCTTGAAAAAAGTACCCATCATTACTTTTAGGATGAACTTGTTTTCAAATTTTTTTTGGTTGGGTAGTATATGGGCGGATTTATATTCAAGTACATACTTTATGACACTGGTTGTGGAATTTAAATTTATTCATGAATGGTTAATCAGTTGATTTATATTTCATCATTGTATAGGCTTGGGGGTATGTGTTTGTGTGTGTGTTTGTGTGTACATGTGCGTAGGATACTGTATCCCATTATTTTATATGCCTTCTTATCGAAGGTCTCCATCCACTAGAGAATATGATGTGGGAATTTGATAGATACTACAAATGCTCCATTGTGATGGTTAATGAAACATTCATTTTATTTTAATATTTTATGAATTGTAATATATATATATTTATATATATAATTTTACGAATATTGTTTCGGTGTTTCATAATATTTTATATTAATTATTAAATCCCTGAAAATTATGAATAAATTATCAACCTATATTTCATTTACTTATAAATAAATTTTTTATTAATATTCATTCATAATTTTTTTGAGATGTTTTACCAAATATGAGATATTTTTAACTAATAGAGTGTCATTTTTTATATTTAATTTAATAATAAAATATATAATTCATTTTCATGTACAAGAATCTATTAAAAAACTAAATCTGGAGAATATGCTAACAAGGGTCAAATTCCATCATAAAATAATAATATGGATGAAAACTTATTACCATATCTCATATTTTTACCCTATATTTTCATGATCTATGCTTTACCAATGTGAAAAACATTACCATGTTTACTATTCATATTGACAAAAAATTTTAAAAATATATTATCCAAAATCTATCCTTTTAATTACAAATATTGAATTAATTAATTAAATTTATATTTTTATAACTACTATAAATGTGTTTTAAAAATAGTGTGCAAAACATGATGAGACATCTTTTTTTAAATACATTTTTAATTATAAAGAGGTATTTATTAATTTCATGTGAATAGAAATAAATAAATAAATAATATTCAAACACAATATTTAGTATATAATTGATACATTTCATTAGAATAAATCACCAATAGTGAATATTTAAATATATTATGCCAAAAATTCATTTTTCGCATAAAAACAACATTTTTCGAAAATATATATTTAACAGTCAATTGTTTTATATTTTTCATTCCAAATAATCGATACCCAAAGAATTTAATTATACTTATTTAGAAAAAAAAATCAAAATTTAGTTATCCCTATTTAGTAATGTCATTACAATAGTCATGTGTTCTCTATAAATAAAATTAATATCATGGTTTATTTAATCTCAGAGTTGTGTGTAACATAATATATCGATAAAATTATATTTATTTTATAAGATATTTCATAAAATATCATATTGTTAGAAAATAGACCACTTTTGAATTAATATTATTATATTATGTAATATTAAGATATGTGAAATAATATCTTGACGTTCATTATGTTATAAAATGGTTTTAAATGATATAAAGAACAATTAATGTCCAAAAAAGATAATTTTTAATAAAACCCGATAACTTTATAACATTTATTTTCATTTAGAAAAACATATATATTATATAAATTAAATAAGATAAATATTGATAATTGTTAATTTATTGTGTAATAATCTTCATTTCATGTATATTTGGAGTTTTCCAAAATAATTGATTTGTTCTTAAATATGAAAAATAATTCACCAAAATAATATGGCTTATGTCTATATCAAAAAGAAGCTATAACATACAATTTTATAAAATATATTTCATGATTTAATATATATATATATATATATATATATAAAGTGTAATTATTTGTTCATTTAATAACCTTTCTAAATTTATAAAACATGTATTTATTATTTTATGATCAAAATTATTATTTCTCATAAAAAAAGATTTTTGGTAGTTTCAATTAATTAAATTCAATTTTTATAAAATATTTGTTTGGATACAATATTTAAAAAAAATTATAAAAATTATAAAAAACATATTTTTATGATTAAAATAATGGAAATTAATAAATTAATATAATAATCAAATGTAATCATAAAAATTACTTATTATATTTACAAGCTTTTACACATTACATTTGACAATGAATTTTTTTTTAAAATATAAATTTGATCTTATAAAATATTTTTATAGTTGATATTTTAATGTCCAATTTATTTAATATTATCAATTTATGTTTTAAGAATTAAATATAACAAACTTAGGTAAAAATTATTCTCAATGGTAAAAGGAAAAATGGTAAATCTTAATACTCTAAGAGTAATGGACATAAAAACATGATTAGAATACGTGTGAAATTCATTTTTCAAGGAATTTTTAACCATATTAAAACAAAAAAAACAATTATTTCTCACATTGATGACTTCTTCACATTAAAATCATGTTATCTCTTTATATTATAATAAAATAATTATAAAAAATTTAATCTCATCACTTATAAAAGGGTCCTCTCATCAACCCTTGCAGACTAATCCCACATTTTCGTTTCTAATGACAATGTAAAATTTTTAATTCACCTATAATAACATTTAAAATACTTTTTTCTTTTCCCACATCAATTTATAATAACATATCCATTTCCAAAGGGTCCACTAATAGACATGGTAATTCCCCAATGTGAGTACTGATTTCTCTAACCATCATTTATTTAATACATTTACATACCAAATATAATGTTTAAAATAAATATAATGATATAATTATTCTATATATATTGAATTTAATTATTATACAATAATATATTTTAACAACCATTCCACATTTCCATTAAGAAAAAACAATTTTTTTTTGAATGTTGGATATCATATCAACAATGTAAAATATATCATTTTTAATCTAGATAAATTTGAATTACCACAATATTTTAAAATATGTTTCACCACATTATGAATATATTGATAATAAAAATTTGTTTATTTAATAATTATATATTTAAAAATAATCTTTTTTAACAATTATAATCATCCTTTGATTAGGGTACATTCTTTTTTGTTTAGTCTAACCACTAACACGATCAATGCTATAAAATAAGTCCTTAAATGACATTGAGATCTTATATAATGATGATATATTATATAAATAATAAAATAATTAATTATTTTTAAAAAAATGTTAAAATTATTTTTAAATGAATTAATTATGATTCCACCATTCATTTTTCAATATCACTCAAACATGTTAGCCCACAATTTCAACATCTATAATATTGAATAATAATCACATTGAAAGAAATTATAAAATAAAAAAATATCTTATAAAATAAACTCATTTATATATCAAATCATTGAATTTTGATATTAGAGAGATTATTGATGAAAAAAACAATTATTATGTAACTACATAAAAAAGATCAAAGTTATTCACATCTGATATAAAAAACTTATTATCGTCAAATATATAATATTAGAATAATTATTATAAAATCGTACTAATGTTTTATAGTTATATATATGTTTCCAAAATAGGCAATTAGAATATATATGGTCAATACATTTTCTTCTAAGATTAAGTGGATTTCATGATATAATATAAGGGTTTTTTTGTGTCGCATTTTAATCTATGAGAAAAGATTGATATTATGAACCACAGTTTTTTATATTGTTTACTTGCAAAACCATATTGATAATTCTTATATAATATCATTAATATCATGTTATTTTATTGCAAATTTTATGGACCCCTTCTAAATCAAACATTACTGTTACATTATGTTTTTTTGGTAACTCTTTTCCTATTCCCTGAGGTATGGTTATTATTATTGAAATTCATTTAAATTGGGTGGTCACATTATGATTATTTATTTTATTATGTATTATTTTGTATTGTTTTATTATTATTTGTATTTATATGACTATAAAATCATTCATAATGTCTTTTTTAATAATTATTATATAAATAATGAATTTGATTAAATCGAATTTCCATTTAATGATTTAAAATGACATTCCATTATCATAACTCATCTATGTTTAATAAATTATTCTATATCTTTACCCAAAAGTAATGTATTTATTTATATTTTATTAAATGGATGCTTTATACTCAATTATTCATCCTCAATTAAATTCATTCTCATAAATGATCTGCATTTAAAATAATTAATTATATTCCCATTAAAAGGACTTTTCATCGCATTCCTTATTCATTTTTCAGATTATATTTCCCTATATTTTTTTAAGATTGAAATATTTATTACCTCATATGAAATTAACGTTTAATTTAAATCATAATAAAAGGGAATTTTACCACATTTTTATATGTTGTGGGTTTATAATATAAATATATTTTAAAAATGTAGAATTTTTTTTCAAACCTATCAAAACTAAAAATTTGTACTTTTACTCCACCCACCATTTTCATAAACATTGTGAATATTCATAGATCGATTATTGGCTACTATTTTTAAATCAATTTATTTTATTATTATTACAATTTACCCTTTTTATACATTTTTCAAATTTTTCATCTTCAATTAATCAATATTATTTTTAAATTTAGATGTTATCAACATGTTTTCACATCATCTTGTTGATAGAATTGGTTATTTATCAATTATATACTATTTAATTACCTTTCAAAATAAAAAACATTTCATATATTTATCAATAAAATATCTATAAAATAACATTTCATAATTAAAAAATTTATTATTTTTCATGAAACATATTAGTACTTTATAAACATAATTTACAATTTCACAACCACTTTCTAATTTATCTGTTAATTAATTTTCTACTCTCATATTTTTTTGTTGAATAATATATTTGGGGATTGAAAATTGTGTATTAAAAATCAATATTCTTCATCTCAATTTTTGTGATACCGCATAAATATGTTGTAAAACCCATTTTTAATTATATTGGTTCATTAAGATGTGATTAATGATTATTTTCAAGTGTAAACATATGTATGAATGATTAATGTTTATAGAAAAATATATCATTCAAATTCATTGGGTAAAAAAATATGTCTCATGAGATAATTTTTGGAAATAATTATGGATTTTCAATTTACAATATTAATTAGTATGTGACATAATCTCCACTGTGATTTTCAAAAAAATTTGGGAAGCATACTCTACTCGGTTTATGATAATCATGTTGTGAACCATACTCTTCTTATTTTATTTGAATCATATATTTATTTCATCACATTAATATGTATTTGTTAGTGATGATTAATCCATCTAGTTCTATGAAATAGTTTTTAATTAATGGTCTACTATTTTATTATTTATACACCTATGTTTATGATATATTTAACTATTGTTCATCATATCCACGATATCTCATATATTTACATATTGAATATTCTTTATGTGTATTTTCTATTGTTTCAAGCCCTACACCTTATTCTGTAGTTTCAATTATTAATTTTAAATTTTCATGTATTGTTATCAAGGATTTAAGACATATATTTTTGTGCCATGTTCCTTTAATATGATACTAATCCAAAACTCATGAATCCTCAAGTGATTATGATCCTTGTCTTGATGACACGTTGATGAGTTTTCTTCATTACCAACTTTCTGTTCCCACTATATTTAATGTTTTATCCCCCCATGTTATAATGTTGAGTATAACCAAGGAGATAAACTAAAGAAGATATAGTATTTTTTGATAATGGAGAAATGTTTAAATTTTTTTAAATTATATTGCTTATATAAGGGATGAAAAAAAATTAGACCTTATGTTCATGGTATTATATTATTTATATTGAGATATAACTTTCAAGACACATAAATTTGTATTAGAGTGGGCCCATGTCATTTTTTTTGATAGTTTTTCCATTTTTAGGGATTTATATAACTTATCAATTTTGAAAATCATTTGGGTAATTATAAGGGATAAGCCTTACTATATGATAACAATTTGACTTTTAGTAATGTAAATGTTGTGTTGTTCACCGAGAAATTAATTGCCTTAATGGATAATGGAAATTTGGTTTGGATGTTGCGTTGATCTACTTGCAGATATTCAACACGAAATATATATTTTTAATATTGATTCAATCATCATTCTGGTGCATGATTTGTGGGTAAAAGGCATCACTCTAGGATATTCACTATATTGGATGTCTTTTTTTAATCATATATTCATTACAAACCAATAAAATGGAGTGAAATATATTGTAATATTAAAATATTTAGGATATACAACCTTGTATACAAATTTATATGGAAAACCAAGAACAAATTGATGGAGTGATAGGTAGTTTCAATTCTATCAGCTTTGAATCAAATGTATCATTTCTCTAAATTATGGTCAATTAAGATAATAAATATATTAGGATGTTGTTTTTATTTTAATATAATAATTTATATGATATTATTTAAAATTATCATAATATTCTCATTTGAATAGTGTCATTATGAATTATTTTATTAAAAAATGTTTTTGTAAATGGAATATCTCAAAAAACATTAAGACTTAATTGTAGAGTCATATTTGAAATTAATGGTGCAGAATATTTATATATGAATATTTTTATGGAAATTATGTGTCATAAATTATTCTAAAATATGAAATGGTTTGTATTTAATTTTTATCACAAAAAATTTCTTAAATAAAAATATTGTATTCGATGGCATATTCAACATGCAACACCATCATTATTAGAAAATATGACATCTTTAGAAAATTTGAAATATTATATTTTCATTAAATTTTATATCTTTAATATATATCGTTACTTGAAGAATTGTGTTTATCATGCATCACACACAATTCTTATTTTTTATTTTTATATATAAAATTATGTGTTTATCATTCATTACACACAAATATGAGTTTAAAAAACAAATTTTTTTATTAAAATGATATCACATAATATAATAGAAATAATAAAGCCCTTAAATCCACATTTGTGAATATTACCAAATAAATTATAATCATTTTGATTAAATATTTATATTAATCAAAATAATCATCATTTATAAGTACGAGACTATTTTTTTCAATAATTGTAGTTTTCTAGATGATGGTTTAATCGACCATTGGGTGCATAATTAAAGTTTATTTTTTATTAAATTTTAAAAATTTATTTGGTTAAAATAATAATTTTTTTGAGATCAAAAAATTAAAATTATATTAGGGTTATATTTAAGATTTTCATGAAATATTTCATTTTTCGATGAATATGGAAAATTGATGAAATTCACATTAAAAATGAATTTTCATTAAAATAATTTATATTTATAAATTATATTTTTAATTTATTTTAAATTAATATTATTACATATACATATTAATTTATAAAATTTTGTTCATTTTATTCATTTGAAAATTTAATATTGGTATAAAAACACTGTAATAGTTCACTATTTTCCGTTTAAAACCCAACTCTATCATCATATCGGAATTATTAAATTCAAATTTAAATCTACTAATTCTGTAATTGACAATATAAAAATAGGTTCAATATTTAAATTAGGAATAATTTATAAACTATAATATGATAATATTAAATTTTTTCAAAAATGAAATTTAAAATTAGTAAAAAATTAATTATAGTAGTTAAGGTAAATATGGATTGACTAGGGATTCAAATAATAAGTCTAGGGTTAAATATTACCATAAACCATATAAAACACCCATTTGGGGAATATTTTGACTAAATTTCATCTTTTGTTGACAATAGATATTTTTACTCTTTTATAAGATAATAATGTTTGTATGAGAGAATTCAATTTAATGAATTACATGTGTGCCACTCCCATAACCTATATATGGCCACCAACTATCCTCTCTTCATCATGAATTCATGAAATTTTTTCTTAGAAAATACCTTACAAAATCACATAAAAACTTCTACACTCTGCTCCTATAATTCATATATTAGGATTAAATCCAACATAGGAAGGCTATGGTACAATATATTTCTACACACTCCGCCTAATTCAACTATTATTATAAAAAATTATATAATAAAAAAAAATATCATATAATTATACTTTGTTATAAAACTATATGGACCAAAAACCATCAACACTTCTATCAAATGGGTCAGGAAATCATAGTTTGTGTGTAAGGTGGTGTACCGCCTCGAGAACTGATGTTAGTTTGTTTTCCATCAAAACCTCTCATGAATTGTTATTAAGATGTATTTGAGGTATATATATGATATTAACATAATTATTACATATTTATAGTCATTATATAATATATTAATTTTTAACAACCATTCATTGTGGGATATTATAGTGTCACTCATGCATACGGATGACTACCAGAATGCAAGGCGTTATGATTCACCTTTCACTAATTCATAAAAAAAGATAAAAAGAAAAAAGTTTATGGCTATATTTTATGTTCATTAAATAATTACGATTTAAAAAAAATCATAATTATTATAAGATAATATATCATTCTAATTCTCGACTTTTAACTCACATAAATTGGATAACATCATTTGTGTACACGTGGACTATCAACTTCAGGAAGCGGTTTGACATTGTTTTCATCACCACACAACATGGATGATATATATAAGTATATAAAAATAAATTATATTATTTATGATATGATTATAATTATTTAATTATAAAATATTACTTACCTTTTTTCTATTGTTGTCATTGAATAATGAAAATGTTATACTTGCGAATGTACAGACGACCCTCTCCATGATTATAGCATGTTTTAGTTTTCATATTCATTAATCATAATTGGTTTTAAATGTATAATTTTACTATAAATATTATTATTATTAAATTATTATTGTTCTTATAATTATATAAGTATAGAATATGTGAAATAATCAAATCATTGATGACGAAACATGCATAAGAAAACATGACAATTTACACCCAAAATTAAGAAAATAATGAATCATTATTAAAGGAAGGGTGTTAAGATGATATAAAAGGATCATATATTATATTATAATTATTAATATGATTCTATTATAATTTATTAACATGTTTTAAACCACTATATAATAGGTTTAATAATGTTGTATCAACTTAAAGTGTGATGTACGATATTTCGCCCTAATTTTAATTCATTGAAGAATACTATAATGTTATGTACATACATTATTTATATAGTGTATATAAATCCCCTATGAAATATAATATTCGGAATCATTTATTATTCTTGGTATTTTATAGTTAAATTTAATTATTTCATTTAATATTATTTTATTTAAAAGGTACCAAGTGGAAATGAATTTTATAACTCAATTTCATTCCATTGGGGCATATTAAATCATTGTTGTCATTTATATTTTAAGATTATATGTGTAATGAATTTTATTTATCTTATGTATTATTTAAAATTATTCTAGATTTATTTTTAATTGATACCCATAATAAAATTATAGATTAAATTGTAATTCAAAATTAAGATCATCCTAAGGGTTCATTTCAAAATATCAATGTATTTGAGATTGATTATTCATTGAATTTAGATCATGTTAATTATTCAGTAATTATATAACAATGATATTAAATTTTATTATAGTATTTTTACTCGATATATTTTCAAGAAATAGTAGTGTTTTTATACTATTTTTAACTAAAAATAATATTGTAATTGTTTTTGAAAATCTATTGTTATTTATCGCATTGGACTAAAATAAGATTTCTTCCAAAACTATGATTTAAAAAAATAAAAAAATGTTCATAACCACATAAAAATAATTTATGAAACCATATTTTTCCATTTATACTTTTTAGAAATGGAAATTAAAGGTTTTTTATTTTTTTCAAAACAAGGAACTATTATAACCTTTTTGATATGCTAATGGAATATTCTTATCTAATTATATGACAACTATTGAATTAATCATTTTCATAAAAATAATTTTTATGCTGATTCATTCAATAGTTTTTAAGGTCTTTTTTAATGAATTTTTCATCTTATGTTAATTGGAGTTTATTGTTTTTAAATTTTTCTTCAAATAAGAAGACCATTAAACATGTTTTATGTTTAAAAAATTATTTTAAATATTAAAAGCATATGTTCCCAAATTTTTTTAAAACATACATATTTATGGTATTGATATTCATAAATTATAATATCCCATTAATTTTTATAAAACTAACCAAGGATATTTCTTATTGACTCCATATTTATTCTTCCTCATGATCTTTTTGATTACTTTGACAAAGGATAGAATTAAAAACAATTTCTTTGTTTCATATTAATAGTAATATGCATCCCCATGACGTATTATCCTTCTTATGATCATTAGACTTTAATTTCCACCTAAATATGAAAATTATTTATCATATATATTCACTTTTGATAAACCATATCTCATTTCTACATATAGTGTGTTACATATATTGTTATTTGATTAATAAGTGGAATATTATTAAATTGGTATCGAATATTCAATAATGAAATTTCATGTCAAGGAATATTTTGGCAAGAAATCAATATTTTATATGATATATAAGAAATTATTTGGTTATGTAGTGACTTGTGGGGCCTATTATTATATTTTTCTTCATTCTTCTGTACTCTAATGTGGTGAATCTATTAGCTATATTTAATTTTGTTTTACTTATAGTTTTAAAGAATCATATAAATTTATTTATTGAGGAGGTACCATCATTCCTATTAACATGGAATAAAATAATTAAGGATTTCTTTTATTAAATATTAATTTATTATTTGGTGATTCATTTCATTCTCATTTTAGAAGTTAGATTGAAAGTATTTTTAGTTATTTATGCTTTCTTATTAATTACTCCTCATATTATCATGATATTGAATTTATTAAAATTCATGTGGGTTATGTTTTATACTATCCCATGTTGATTGTACTTGATGATTCACGATTATATCATCTTTACATAACATATAATAGTCATTTAAAATCACCCTAATTTTATTTCATTTTTTAGGAATCCATGATGTTGACTACGAATGATGTGTATAAATATACCAGAGGATATAATTATATTACTAAAAAAATTATATTATAATATTTTTAGTCAAATTTAAAAGGGTAATCACGAATGTATCTAGTATACATATTCTAATAAACTATTTGTCATTCATTATGTAAACCACAATTCTTATACCAATATATTAAAGTAGGAACCGTCTCTGAGATACTGGGGTCGGGGTCGTTGTGATTTGTATTAGTATTTGATTAGTTGAAACCATGTCACCCATTTTAAAAAAACAATGAATAAATTAAATATACATATAATATTTTTAGGAAATGTATATAAGAACACCCAAAAGGTTATTTATGGAATACATTATTTAGTTTTTTCTTATAATGCATCCTTATCAAGGACTTATAAGTGGACGTTGTTCTAAAATAGATATAACTCGATAAATAACTCTAATAAAATATTATTGGGATTAACATAATCATCACTTGGTTCATGAAAATGGGCCTCACTGTGTATCTGGTTAGACACTCCCAAGAGATAGAAATAGCTAAATTCACATTATCATTACAAACCCTTATGATGTATTTTATAAAACGATACAAAAAAATGTATTATTTTAAAAATTTGGTGTCTTACATTAAATATAAGGTGTATCAAAGAAACATGAAAATGTTTTTTGTATTGAAAAAATAGAATAAAAGAATAAATTATTGACATAAAATTAAGTGTGCAATGGAATGAAATAAATTTCATCCATGGGAACCGTTAATAGTTCATTTTAATAGATGTGGTAATACAATGAAATAATCTAGTTAATTACATATTATAATGGATAAACCCTAGAATTAATAAGGTCATATGTTGAAATAAAATGGATGAGGTATTTCAATCATGTGATTGATGAATTATATTAAAGAAGTATATCTCCAATGTTATTTTGGTTATACTAAAAATGAAATATATAAGGGTCATGTTAAATTTTAAAGGCATAAATTTCTTCTATAATTAAATGCATATAAATACAATAATTATACCTATTACATGATGTCCACCATTTGTCATGTATGAAGACGCATGTGAAATAATTGTTACACATTACTGAAAGTGGAAATTTTGACATCAAGGAAAGAGAAATAATGGTAGTGTGTAGAGAAATGATTAAGGATCAACACAAGATTACCCTTATTTGGTTATTTAATCCCCTAGTTTGTGTCCAGTGGAAGTATGAGAATCATTATGAGAATAACTTATAATGTGATACCCGGATGCGTGATTAGTATCCTCATATCATTGTGTGTGTTATGATTTGTATTTTCAGGATGTAAAGTACAATATTTGGGATAATTTTAGAACACTTTTCGATTTAAGGTCTTAATATATACATATATTAATATTTTAATGACCAGATTCAGAGAGAGTGCTTGATTCTGAGGCCTGATGTGCATAGAATTAATTTTTCAAATATAATAAATATATTTAATAACATACAAAATCCTTTTTTATAAATAAATAAAATAAACTCTAAATAGAGGACCGAGTCCAAAAATTATTGGAACTATTGAGTTAAGATCATTGGTTTTCCCCAATCATTACATAGCCTCTAACATCGTGTATTTTTTATTTACAAGTTTTCATTCAAATGGATAAAATATAACTTAATAAAAATTATTTAATAAATGATTAATCACACAAGACATGAATATTCATATATTTGTACAATGATTTGTGAAAATATTAGGGTTAGTTACATAGACTGGGGGAATTAGATGATCCAGTGCAAATTTACTGGATGAACATTTATTGGAGAATATAAACAAGATCAATTATCGATATGAAATGTGGTTTAGAATCTAATGATCTATCCAACGACAATGTTGGACCTCCATTATACATTAGAAATTGATCCAAATCAAGGATGGATGATTACATATTCTGAATACGTATATGTTATTAATTCATATGATGATCATATGTTCATCAAAAAATATATTGAATTCTATATTGATTGTATTATAGGACGAGGTTAATTATAGAATTTTTTAAGAATTTTTTTTTCATAAATTTTAAGGAAAAAAATAGAGTCTAAAAACCATGGACAAGGTTTATTTTTATATACATTTTTTCATCTTTCTGTCTTTATTTTTTAATTTTCAATTCCGCAGTTTGTTTTGACAGATGGTTGTACAAAAATTTGGAGATATTAATATTTTGTCACTCAATTCATGGAAGAATGGTTTGATATTATATATCTCGTATCTATAAGACATGAAGATTGATAGATTAAGTAAGAGGTATATGATCATATATATTTTGGGTTATCCAATATCGTGTTCTTCGAAATGTGAATATGGATGATCTCTGATGGAATTTTCCCCAAAAATTCAAAAGGATGCATCTTAAAGTTAGAAAACATATAGGCTCAGTCGATGCAGTTCCGTTTTTTCTGATATAAGGATATTCCAAATGGTCTTTTAGATGAGGGGATGACCAAATTTGAAGAGGATCGGGTATTATTGATAAACCTGTAATACATGGCATGTAAAACATGATGAAACTATGTGGGGACCCCTAGTATGATGCTAGTGTTTTAGTGGGGGAGTTGAATGTTAAATGGAGTGTGACCCCATCAAAAACCATGTGAAACGACTTGGATACTCAACATTAATCTTATAGGTTACACAGAGAAAACAAGGAGTACACTATCACACATAGGCCGGGTCCTCCGACAAGAACATGATCATCCCGGGTGTACATAAAAAGAGTCTAGTGCATGGAAACGATAATAGGTACACAAGAAGACATGATATTTACTATGACACATACACAGGCATGAGTTTTTATACTAAATAAGGACCCTGTTCTAAATGGACACACATTGTTCTCCCATTAAATGTTGTGTACTCATTCAATATTGGGATGGATCCCTTGTAATCATATTCTTGGAAAATATTTTTTTAGGTTTTATACCATTCAACCATTCCCTGAGGGATAGTATATAATCACAACCAACACATAATATTGTAATTTCATTTTTGGGGGTTATTTGATATAGTTTTTTGAATCATTCCATTATTACCAAAGTGTGATCTTATATCATCATCTTTCCCATGGAAGAGTTATTGGACACTTAGTGACCAACACTATGGGGGTGTTTATCCTCTACAAATCATATTATTCCATATTGAAATTTTTTATACCCTATGGACTTTGGTGTTTACCTCTTTTGTGTATCATTATATTCATAAATTCAATTTATATATATAATGTTGATACTCTATGATCAGTAAATCTCGCAAGGGATCCATCAGTTGTATTTGGTTTGTGGATTGTGTTCTTCTAGACGAGTGCAATGTAGAACCCTTGAGTATGTTATCTAGTATGAAATTACTGTGTATCATTAACATGTAACAATGTGTCTAAATTGACTATATAATCATTTTATTTATATATATGTCCTATATATATACTAGTGTGAGATGAATATTATTTATACTATATTATGGTTATTTATTTTGGTGAGTCCAAATGGTTATCTTTATAGTAAATGTTTAATGGGATTTTCTTCCACATGTCATGTATTATGCAGCTAATTATCCTTTTGACGGATTCAAAGAGAGACAAGGATCATGTGATGCTTACGGATATGGGTAGACTAATGTGTGTTCCTATGGTTATCTTGAAAAATGTCCCCATCTATAACTTTATATTGGACTTACATTCAGAATTTTTTTAGTGGGATTGTATATGGACTGATTTACATTCTAGTACTTAATTTAATACTATGGATGTGGAATTTAGAATTATTATTAACTGTTTAATCATTTGATTTATATTTTATCATTTTATCGGCTTGGGGATATGTGTGTGTACAAGTACACTGGATAAGGTCTCCCAAGTTAGTTAAATATCTTCTTCGTGGTAGTCTTCATTCACTAGATAATTGGAGGAGGGAATTGGATATTAATGAAATAGGCTCCATTGTGATTGGTCACACACAATTCCATTAATTATAATATTTTATGAAACATTATACATATATATATATTTGTAGAAATACTGTTTCTTTGTTTACTATCTTTTATGGAAATTATTTAATCCAGAAAAATTATAAACAAAATCAACCTCTTAAATATCATTAAATTATAAACACTATTTCTATTAATATTCTATAAGAAATCGTTTTTGTGACTATTTGACCACATATGAGAAAATTGAAACGATGCAAATGAAATTTTATACATTTAATTGAATTAAAAATTATTTATTTGATTTTCGTGGACATGTCTCTATTAAAAAAATATATTCAGAGACTAAGGTGACAACGGTCAAATTGATTCATAAAATATTAATTTGGATAAAAAATATTGTCCTTACCTATAATTCCCCAACCCCAGTTACCCAGTGTCTTTGCATTATTACATAACAATGGCATGATCCAAAAAGATCAAGTCTCAAAAGGCCGATTAGTTTAGTAGCCTTGGAATCACTAGATACATTCCTAAAGTTTACATTACATAATAATGTGAAAACAAAAACAAAATCTGGTATCCACACACATATCCCCTTATAATATCCCTATAGGCCATTCATAAAATACTTCTCCACATCATGAGAAAAAGAAAACATAGAAAGTGGTGGGCTCAAATTCCCAGTATGGATGACAATATAGTGGAAACATTCATAAATATGCATAAACATTTAAGGCAATGTATATCTAAAACAAAATTCTTTTAAACATGAACTTCTGCATAATATGGTGGAAATAAAATGAAATAATTCCATTTAAATATTAAGATGGATATTCTAGTAGTCGAATAATCACATGAAATATGAATAACCACTTTCAAAATAATGGATGGCATAATGCCAGACTATCATAACCACATAGTTAAAGCCTTGTGCCAAGACTACAAATAAGATTTTGTCAACACCTTGTGCCAAGAAACTAGTTTGACTCATGAGACCTATCGATGCATCGAGGATCTATAGTTGGCTCCACCCGTCACTTATTATGTCAAATGCATTCCTCATATGAATAGGTTTAAACATAACATAATCATTAGTATTAAAACTAGAATATGAAATGTCAATAATTTCTCTATAAACCATGAATGGTATAAAAAAACATATCCATAGTCAGACATATCACAAAAACATCAATACAATATGGAAGTTTTGTATCATAATAAATCAACTTCTTATAAGCTTAAAATATTTCAATGGATGTTGACATAGATGAATTAAAAACTATTTGATAGAAATACCTCTATTTTGAAATCATTTAAAAGTCACTTAATTATAAATGAAAAGATCTACTTTGTAAATATTCTTATTTTAACTGTATGGGAATCTTTGACGATTTTATATAGGCAAAAAATAGCCACACCCTCTATATAAGTTAAAAAAAGGCATTCTTACCTTAATTCTGTCGAAAAGGTTAAAAAGGACCTTGTTTGGAATATGACTGAAATATTCATTTATAAACATCTTATAAAAAGTCAACAAAGGTATAAATTAAATTAACCCATAGTCTGTAAAATAGTAATTCTGATTTGAAATAAATTATTAAGGAACATGTATGTGGATGATAAAGATATACCAGTAGATAATTATGTCTAAACAACCTTGGATAATTTAGAGATTGTGAAATAAAACCTTAAATTGTAATTTCCCTCATTGAGGGTAGGTTAACCTCTTATATAATGGTGAAATAATTTTTATTAAATTATACAAGAATCACATACATTAATATGTTATCATATAGGATCTTTTAATACTGCTTTACTAATAATATATTAGTATTATCGTCGTTTCGGGTGTTAACATACTTCTTTTATTTTATATGTTTTGTAGCCTAACCCATGTTTGTTATGGATAGGTTGTATCTTATTAATATACAGAATGATATCAAGTCCTTATACATTATTTTTAATCATCCAATGAGAATTAAACTTGCATTAACACGATGGGGAATGAATCTCATCGCGTTCGTGGAGACGGTAGTCCATACGTATGCACGAGCGACAATATCATTATTTTTAAATTAAAATAATATAAAATTATATGGTATATCATATATAGAGAATAATAATCATGTTATATTTATTATTTACATCAATTAGACATTATTATACCCATCCAAATAATAATATTTTGAATAACAGTTCCACCACAACATAGAGACGGTAAGCCGTACATACACACGTATGATGAAATGCCATTCAAAGAATGGATATAATACTAAATATGGTTGCACCATACTTATAATAACATCAACCTATAGAGAAGATCCTGGAGATATTATTTTATAATAGAAATAAAAAAATAAAGAAGAAGTTTAAAAAGAAAAGAATATGAAAGAGTGTGGTGAAAACATTACCTCTTCTTCATGTTCTCCCATTTGCTTTAATCAGAAGGGATCCATAGGTTGGATTTATGATCAAAATAATTCCTCCAGGTTGAATTGAGAGAAGTTGAGAGAATATTTGGTCAGGATTTGAATGATCCAAAAGGCTTCGAAGGTGTGAATTAGATGGAAGGGGAAGTACCCTTTTATAATATGGGTGAGGGGCACCTTAGGAAAATATAGAAATATTATTTTATAATAAATTCATATTCGGTTTCTAATGTCTCCAAAGTAGATTATTTACTGTTTAAGGTGGGGGTTAGTTCAAAAACCTCCCAACAAATAGGTTTTAGACATGTTTGGGTCACTATATTAACTTTATCTTTTTTACTTAACTCTTAATTAAATAGTTTGACATTTACCATGTCTCTTTGTTTTTTTACATTATATAGTAAATAAACAACTATAAACATTAAATAGACAACAAAGTGGTCCAATAATAATACACCAATCATTATATAAGTCTTTTTTTCTGAACCTTAGATTTTTAGGAAGAGAATATCAACTAATAATATAATATTTTTTCAAAAAACTCCTTTATGTCAATTTTGACACTATTTAATAATTGATTTTTGATAAAGTCATAAAAACATTTTTAATTAGAATAAAAATCATTTAAGAAATCTTAACATGTCATATTAACATATAAAATTCGTTTATGTCATCAAAACATTAAAATTATATTTATTTTAACATTTATAATACTAATTATTTGATTCATTAATTAATAAAGATAATATTTCACCATTATTGTATCATAAGTAAATTTAATTATTCATGGTCTAAAAATTATAAATAAAATACCATTATATATTAAATTGTTTTACCTTTATAATTAATATTTATAGTTGAAGATATAACATATATAACCCTATGTAAAAATTGTTTTTCTTAAATATATATGCTTGTGTCCTTATTGTATTTACTTTAACATAATTAATATAAAGTGTCATTATCAAATACAAGTGTATCCATGGGGTCCCAAAATAGACCCAAAGTTTCCCATGGTCAGAAGTGTATCAATAAATAAGGTTAGGACAAGTTTTAGGGTAAAATAATAATATAATAATATTATTTGATTACCCTTATTTACAGGATTTACCATTAAACCATGGTAAATAAAATATTTACCAAAGTAATTTTTCAAAATGTATAAAAATAAAGGTTAACTTTTTAAACAATTTGGTCCTCCTGATAATAAATATATAAACCAATTTTGTAATTTCAAAACATAGAAGAAGCAGAAATTAATTTAAAATTTATTCCTGCTGTCAAAACAAAAATAGTGTTTTTAAGAAATAATAACTATCAAAAGATTGACACTTGTTTATTTCTGGTTTAAATGTTAAATTACGTACAATGACCAAAATTGTATTAAATTGTATAAATATAATATAATTATACATTAAAGTCAATCAAATTAATATAATGTATCACTATTAATTATTTTTATTAAAAAATGTTTTTTTAATTAAAATTTAGTAATTTTCACAATTCATCAAAATATGATCTTTATCAGAAAAGTACCAAAAAATCACCCTAACCTAATTTTGATATTCCGAATCCAAAAATGAAGTCCATTTTGAAAGATAAAATGTATAAAATTTCAAAAAGTGGTTATTACTATTCAAAAATTCTAGTTTGATTGGTTGTGGTGTGTTAGAACTCGATGTTCTATACAACACACGTTACTTTGTTATTCAAATAGAAGCGTACCGGGGAAGTTGGGGTGTTACAATATCCGCTCCATCAAAAAAATTATTCCTTTAAATTTCCAAAATACTATCGCATGAAAAGGCTTGGGTGTTTCTTCATCATATGTTTCTCGGTTTCCAACGTTGCCTCTTCCATCTTATGGTTTCTCCATATAAATTTAACAGACGAGTCATCTGGTTTCTCTGCACTTGTTCTCTTGTATCAAGAATCCTGACTGGATCTTCCCAATAAGACAGATCAGGTGCAGTTCTAATTCCTCATAGGTGAGTACATGGGTTGTCTCATGCATTTATTTTCTCTACAGTGATACGTTGAACACATCGTGAACTTTGAGGAGACTTGGCAGAATTTACAAATGGTAAACTACATTCCCAATACGTTCTAGAATTTCGAATTGTCCGATGTAACATGGACTCAATTTTCCCTTCATACTGAAATGTATAACACCCTTCCATGGAGATACCTTCAAAAAACATTATCTCCTACATGAAATTCCAAATCCTTCCATCAGTTGTCAGCATAGCTCTTATACCTACTTTTTGATGCTTTAATGTGGTTTTGGATCACCTTCATCATTTCTATAGTTTCCTCCACCAATTCAAGGCCTATGAGTTTTCTTTCACCAACACCATCCCAACATGTTGGTGTACGACATCTCTTTCATATAACGCTTCCTATGGTTCCATATGAATAATTGAATTGAATCTATTGTTATAGGAAAATTCTTCGAGAGGTAAATATTTATACCACATACCTTAAAAGTCAAGTGAGCATGATCTCAACATATATTATAAGGTTTGAATAATCTGTTCTGATTGTCCATCAGTTTGGGGGTGGTAGGTAGTGCTCAAATGAATTATAGTATTATGGGATTTCTGATGACTTTCCCAGAATCATGAAGTAATACAGGGATCACGATGCGAAACAATCGATAAGGGTACACCATGAAGTCTCACAACATAATTAATATATAGTCTTTCTAGATGTTCAAGTGGTAGATCTTCTATTACAGCAAGAAAATGTGCTAATTTGGTAAGACGATCAACAATGAACCATATTGCATCATTCATTCTAGGAGTCTTTTGTAGTCCCATGACAATGTCCATCATTATATTATATCATTTCCACTGAGGTATGGGAAGAGGTTGCATGGCTCCTCCATGTTGTTGCCTTCTAGATTTCACTTGTTTTAAAAACCAAATATATTGACACAAAATCAGCAATCTCCCTCTTCATGTTGTCCCACCAAAAATGTTCCTTCAAATATTTATAAATTTTGGTGCTCCAAGGGATTATAGACGAATTGGAACTATGAGCATCATCTAACAATTACCTTTTTAAATCAGGTATATTGGGAAGACAAATTCTCTTCCAAAATTTAAAAATTCCATCTTCATACAATATGTCACTAAATCTCCCATCATTCACAGCATTATTCTTATTTTTTAAACACTTCATCATTGGTTTGAGAACTCTATATCCTTTCTATTAAAGATAGTTTGGAAACAATTTGAAAAGGTATTGAGGTTTCACCTTCAATAGTGATTCCCATATCCATATTTACTAGATCCATGAAAATAGGATCCCTTTTAACTCTCATCTTCTTCAAAACTCCATGATCTTTTCTACTCAAAGCATCAACCACCTTATTGGCCTTCCCTAGGTGGTAGTGTAGCGTGAAATAATAATCCTTGATTAGTTCAGTCCATCTCATTTTCCTCATGGAATCATTTTTGTGAGAAAGTGACTTTTTATCTTTTTATTTTTTAAAGAATGTTAAATGTAACAAAGAATGTATCACCTAAGTAAAATATTTTTCATTCGGTCTACATAAATGATATTTTGCACTATAAATATTAATTGGAAAGAAAAAAATATTTCCTAAATCATAGTGTTTTTTTTATAATTTTTAGACCTTAAATAAATGAAATTATTTATGACATCATGATGATGCAGCGATGACTTCATTATTTAACGATTTAAATAAAATGGAAATATAATGTAATATCTAAGGCCTACACATGTCCAAAACCTATTGGATGGGTATTTCGAACCCTTATTACCTTATCCTCACAACACATCAAATTGGGACCATTAAAATCCGAAACTCATTTGAAAATAAAGTTAGATTATATACCTTTCAAAGAGTGCCCCTCCTCTCCTCTTATAAACGGCCCCCACCTCTACCTCCTTACCCACACTTCCAAAGCCTTTTTCTCGGCCAAAACCTGCCCATTTCATCTCTACACATCCCTCTATAACTCCATGAAGCCTCACTCTGGGCAGAATCCTTTCCAAGGAAGCCTTTGAGCTCAAATGAAAGGAAGTTACTCAATTTTAAGGTAACATCTTCGCTTCGGTCCTTTTGTTTTATTTTTCTTCACCAACCCCTTAAACTCTTTTTATTAATTTATTTTGTAACACATCCACTATATTCAATATACTGGGATGTTTTTATAAAAAGTATTCGAGCTACACTTACACACACCTACATCTAATGGTTAATGAACATTCTGTTTCCATGGATGGCGAATTTCTACCTCCCGAAACGATGATTGTTCAATATTCTTTTAACACCTATAATGGTGGACATTAAGATGACACTATATTTATATATGATATCTAATATTTTTATGTTTTACATAAGCTTCTGTATTATTCATTTATTTCATACCTTTATAGTTTCCATTTTGGGTAAACGCGATATCTTCATTTAAGGAAGTGCGGACTACCACCCCCTCAAAGTGATTTGATTCGTTAATACCATATGTGGGATGTATAAAGGATGTATATAAAGTTATTATATATGATTTATGTTACATATAAATGATGAATATAATTATGTAATTAAAATATACATACCTATCATTTAGTTTTAATTCCATTAATATGACATAGAAATGAAAGTAGCATGCCTGCGTACGTACGGCTTACCGTCTCCATGAACGGAGCATTTCATTTCTTACTTCTAAATGATTACGTAATATTGTAAATACATGTATATTCTCAATATATATGATATATATGATATCCAAATCATGAATATCATTCTGGATTTAATGAACCTTTGACCACACGAACAACATGTAATTGTAAGAAGTCCACAATCGACTTAAGAACCAAATATCGACAAAAAATAAACATTATTAACATAAAAGATTACATAATGTTTATAACATGAAAATAAGTTATATAAAAGGAATAATGAACATGAAAAAGGTTCTTAAACAAGTATAAATTAACTCAAGTTTATTATTCAGTATGTTAGAGAACGATCAAGTCTTGTCGGACCCGATATAAGGGAATCTACTCCTCTCTTTCTTTTTAAGTACACTCTTTTATGTCATTCCTTTTAAGCTCATATTTCTTATGATTGGGATATTTTTTATATTAATAATACTTTACTTATTATGTTCATATGATGAGTGACCCTATTTTCTCTCATCAATCCATTTTGGAAGTTTTGAGTGGCGCCGTTAGGCTGCCAAACATTCGTAAGAGATGTAACCTCTCTCTTTCTTTTTAAGTACTCTCCATTATGTCACTTCTATTAAGATCCACTTTGTTATGTTGGGGGATGTTATTTTATATTCCTATTTCTGTAAATTTTATTTTAATATGATGAGAGACCCTATTTTACCTCATCAATCCATTTTAAGAAGTTTTAAGTGGCACCGACAGGCTGCCGAGTTTTCGTAAGGGATTTTTCATCTCACTTTTATTCCCATGAGATTTGTGCTACATTTTCCACCATTTACATTGAGTGGTATATGTACTGACCATTATTATACTATTTGGGTAATATAGATTTGTTTATTATTATTTACATAAATGTTTTATTGTCCTTCTTTCATGGAGTGTATGTTTCGAAAGATACCCAAGTCGGTAAGGGAACATTTCACCCTCCTCTTTTTAAAAGACTTCTTTTGTTGGGTCTTTTAATTTTCATATTGTAATGTTGGGATATGTTCTTATATATCCATATTGATGTAAATTTTATGTCCAAGTGATGAGATACCCTTTATCTCTCACATCAACTCTTTTTCTAAAATCTTATGTGACGTCGTTAGGCTGTCGAATTTTACCAAGGGAACTTATTAACCCAATTACGATTTCTTTGGGTTCAACATGTAGTTATTGAATATGTCATCCTTTGAATATGTGTTAATGACCTTTTATTGTTTTAAATACAATATCCACTTATATTGGGTGTATTTATATTTTTCATACATAATTATGAGACTGATTTATCCTTGATTTAAGGATACCTTCTTTTTTGTGGATTTCATCTCATTTTACATTTCTATTGAGACTTCATTGTTTTTATGCACCAGTTCACTCTTATATGGTGTATATACTGTACATTAGAATATTATATCATGAATCACTCTATTCTCATGATATTATAATGTTCTAATTAAATGTTATTCCTCAATTATTGTATTCAAGTGTCTCTCATTTTTTTAAAAACACTATAACTCAAATATCGCCTTAAATGTTTTAATGGTTTATTGTTATAAATATTTCTCATTAATATCCATGTTTTCAAAATGGTTTTAAGGATTTATTTATATGGATATTAATGGTTTAAAATGTTAAAATCTTCAAAGTGGTATGGGACACATTGATTCAAAAATCTCTTTATTAAATGTTTTATATGGTTTGGAAAATGGTTTTTAGAATGGATTCATTATTTCAATATCTTAAAATGTTATATTGTTATTACAATGTGGAAATGTTATTTTTTTTGTGACTAGGTTATGTTCTATGATTATGTTATGGTTATTGGGCATTGTTTATGAATACAGGTTGTTCCGTGATAAAATAAGGGCGGGTGAGCCCGATATAGCTCTCCAATGCATTGGGTAACGCGAAGGAGTGAAACGCTAAGGTTTCTCCGAAAAGATTTAGGGAATATACTATGGTGGGTATTCCAAACGTAACCAAGAGGGTTACTACCTATGTAAGAGTGTTATGAATGACTCAAGTTACCTTTATGTCTAATGATATCTATGATTTATTCATGATTTTATGAGGTTTGTTAAAGTGCTTATGTTTTATGGGTAAAGTATGATTTCATTCTTATGTATACATGTACTCATGATTCCTTTCCATATTTTTATATCCCTTAATAAGCTTTTTATTCTCATCCCAAGTTTTTGAAATTTTTTTCACAGGTCAAGGGAAGGGTACATGATATGATGATAGTGTCAAGGAAGTTTCAAGAAAGAATCCATGTTTTATTTTAAATATGTTCCGTTGATGGGAAAAATGAATACTATCTTTTATGTAACCACTTTGTTTAAATGTGGAATGTAATGCAGGTTTTATGATCTAATTCTCTAAAACTGTAAACCTTGAAAAGATCCTCAATGTGTAATCTTGTAATAACTCAAGATTAAGTAAGGTTTAAGGCTGGGGCATTATATATCATATGTCAAAATTATAATATAACAATATAATAAATACATTAGGATTTTTTTTATTTATTAATATAATAATTTATATTATATTATTTAAAATTATCATAAAACTATCCTTTTTATAGATTGGTTATTAATGAGTTTATGAAAAAAGAAGTTGTGAATGGTATGTCTCAAAAACATTAAGAGTTAATAATATTGTCTTATTTGAAATAAATTATTGAGGAAATTAATATTTGACGATTTTGAGGGAAAGTATGGTTCATCTATTATTCTATTATATATATAGGTTAATATCTTATTTTTATCAACTAAAAATTATAAAATAAAAATATTGTATTTGATGGATTATTCGACATGCGACACCAATATTATAAGAAAATATAATATCTTGAGAAATTATGACAAATTAATTTTTAAATAAATTCTAAAACTTCAATATATTTATTAAAATGATGTATTGAGTTTATTAAAAATTACAGACAATACTGATTTTATCTTTTATAATGTAAAACATTGAGTTTAGCTTGCTTTATAGACAACTATGAGCTTACAAAACATGAAATACTATTAAAAAGATATTATTTTATATAATAGTTATAATAAAGCCATTAAATCCATACGTATGAATATTACTAAAGAAATTATCAACATTATAGTTATATATATTTATTAAATAAAATAATCATTATTTAAACGTAAATGGATTATTTTCTCAATAATTACAGTATTATTAAAGATGGTTTAGTCACCCTTTGCGCACATAATTAACAATTATTTTTTACCAAATTATAAAAATTTATTTAATTAAAATATATACTTTTTTATGCAAAAAATTAAAATTATATTTCAACGATTTAATTTTTTTTATTAAATAATTAATTTTTCGATGAATATAATAAATTATGATTTTTAAATTAAAATTTCCTTTTCATATATATATTTTATAATGTAAAATTATTACATTTATTTATTTTAAGTTAATATATTAATATTTTATATTATTTATTTTAATTTGGTTTACCGTATTCACATTATAATTTAATATTTATATAAAGACATTGTAATAGTTGAACATTATCTCTTTAAAACCAAACTATCTAATAATGTGTGCATGATTAAATATGTATTTAAATTTTAAAATTATGTAATTGAGATTATTAAAGTGGGTTAAATATTTCAATTAAGATTAATCTATAATACATAAAATTTTAAAATTATATTTTTTCATAAATGAAATTTGATATCATTAAAAAAATTATTATAATGGTTATGTTAAAAATAGCCTTACCGTGAGTTCAACAAATAATATAATGGATTAAAAAGACCTAAAAACATTTAAAACCTGATTTTGGACATTTATTGTTTTTATATATTATTGTGTTGATAAGGATCATTTAAGGGTATCCTTTTGGATAAAAATTTTGGTATGACTGAAATTATTATGAAGAATTACTAGTGTGACACTCACACACATAAACATGAACACCCACTCTAATCTCTTCATCATGAATTCACAAAATTTAATTTTATAAAACAACTTAACAAATAAAAAACAAAATTCTATTCAGTCATAATAAAATTCATAAATTATTATCAAATAAAACATAGGGGGGATTTGGTGAAAACCCATGGAGGATACGAGAATAATTTCTACGATGAAATTTTTCATTTTAATTATTCCTCCGCCTAATTCAATAGTTATTAAAAAAATTTATAACAAAAAAATAACTTTCATATAATTATATATTTGTTATAATTTTTTCATGGCCAAAATTGATCCCCACTTCCATCCAATGGTTCAAGAAATTATCATTCGTGTGTATGGTGTAATTTCGCCTCACGAACTAATGTTATTCATTTTTCAATTACAGCCAATCATGACTTGGTATTTTGATGTATTTGAAGTATATATAAATGATATTTATATTCATAATTATAAAGTTATATTCATTATATATTATGTTAATTTATAACTTCTATTATTTAGGGGATAAAATAGTGTCACTTGTTTATACGGAAGATTACCGCCTTGAGAGGCAATGTGATTCGCCATTCACTAATACTAAATATCAAAGTATATAAGGAAAATTATGATGATTATATTTTATATAAATGATGTAATTATGATATTAATAACATATTTATCATTATTAGTTGACAATATTTTATTTTATTTCATTCCTTTTAACTCACTAAAATAGGATAACATCTTTCATGTACATGTAAACTACCGCCTTTACAAATCAGTGTGACACTCTTTTCAACACCACACAACATAGAAGATATATATAAGTATATAAAAATAATTATTATATTTTATTTATTTGATGATAATAATTTAAATATAAAATAATACTAACCTCATTTCAATAGTTACTTTTGAACAAAGAAAATGTTACTCGTGCGAACGTACAAACTACTGTCTCCACGGTTTTATCATATTCCAGTTGTTATAATAATTATTCATGATGAGTTTTAAATGTATAATTTAGCATTAACTATGATAATTATTTCATTATTATTATTTTAATAAATATATATTTATAAAATATGTTCAATTATCAAATCATTCGTGATGTATTATTTATAAGAAAACATTATAATTAACAACAGAATTAATGAAAATAATTAATTATTATAAAATAATGGGTGTTAAGATGTTATTAAAGGACAATAAATGATATTTTAATTATTAATATGATTCTATAAGTTAATAACATTTTTATAACACTGTTTATAAGGGTAAATCACGTACAATTAAATATAAGTGTGAGGTAAGTTATTTCAACCCAATTTGATTTCTCTAAAGAATACTATAATGTAATGTACCTAGTTTACTTATATGGTGAATATACATCCACTGTGACATGTAATATCCTGAATATTTAATTCTTCGTGGTATTTTAAAATTCAATTTTAATTATTATATTTAAGAGTATTTTTTATAAAAGGTGGCATTTGAAAATGAATTATATTTCTCAATTTTATTCGATTCGGTTTTTTAAATATTTATATTCATTTATATTCTACGATTTGGTGTGTAATGAAATATTTTTATCTTCTATTTTATTTAAATTTGTTCTTTTTTTTAAATTTATACACATAATCTATTTACAGAATAATTCTCACTTCAAAATTATAATCATACAAAGGCTTCATTTCACAATATAGTTCTAATAAGGATTGTCTATTATTTAATCTTAGTTCATGTGAATTATTAGATAATTATATGATAAAAACATTTAATATTATTATCATTTTGTTATTACAAATATTTTAAATAAATATTAGAGTTTTTACACTGTTTTTTACATTAAATAATTTGGGAAATGTTTTTTTGGAACTCTAATGTCATTTATCACTTTGGTCGAAAATATGATATCATCCAAAACCAATATATCAATAAAAGATTAAAATCAAATCACAACCACTTAAAAATTATTTATTAAATACATAATTTCCCATTTTTACGTTTTACATATAGAAATTAAAGGAATATTGTTTATTTCAAATCAAGGCACATCTATATCATTTTTAATAAACCAATGGAATAATATTTTTTACTTACATGACATGTACTAAATTAATTACCTTCATGAATATAATTTCTCTAATGAGTAATTCAATATTTCTAAGGGCCCTTTTTTAAATTTTTATCATATTATTGTTATAATTTTTATTTTTTAAAATTTTCTCTTAAATATAATGAATTTTAAACATTTTTTATGTTTTAAAATATTGATTTTCATGATTAGAATCACATATTTACCAAAATGATTTCAAATACATTTTAATGGAATTTGTCTTCATAAATTGTAATGAACCATTATTTTTTAAATAATCCACCAATAATTTTTATTATAGATACCATCGTTGTTCCTCATTATGATTGATTTGATTACTTTGAACAAGGATTGAATTAATATTCACTTATTTGTTCCATTTAGGTTGTAATAAACATCCCCTTGAAATATTCACCTTCTAATGATGATTTGAAATTAAATTCCTCTTAATAACGAAATTATCTATCAGGGATATTATTTTATGATAAACCATATCTAATTTATATAGAGGTTGTATTACATTGAAGGATATTTCATTGATTATTAGAATATTAGTGAATTAGAATCCCTTATTCAATAATGAAATTTGATGTTAAGGAATATTTATTAGTGAAATCAATATATTATAGGATAAATAAGAAATGATTTGGACATAAAATGATAGTTGGGGCCCAGTGTTACATAGCATCATGATCTATCAGGAGTCTCCTGGGATGAATCTATAAGAAATAATTAATTGTGTTTTACTTGTACTATTATTGAATCTTATAAATTAATTTATCGACGAGGTACAATGAATCATAATAACATAGAATCTAATAATTAATAATTTACATCATTAAAAATATATTTTTCTTTTATGGATTCAATTCATTCGTATTTTACTAATTCGATTATTTCTGTTTTCATTTATTTTCCTTTGCATATTAATTATTACTTATCTTATCATTATATTGAATGTATTTTAATTCATGTATGTTTTAATATATATTATTCCTTGTTGATTGTACTTGATGATTCATGATATCATACTTTCACATAACGAATAACAGTCACTTCAACTCACCCTTATTTTGCTTCATTTCATAGGGATCCATGATATTGACTATGAATGTCGTGTATGAATAAGCTAGAGGATACAATTGTATTATACAAAAATCATTTTTTATTCAAATGTAATACTAAAATATTTTAATTATCTAGTTTAGAATTTTAAAATACTATATGGTCATTCATGATGTGATTCATCAAATCATATACCATTATACTAAAGTAGGCACCAGCTCCAAGATACATGGCTCAAGGATGCTATGGTTGGAATGAGAGATAGATTAGTAGAAACCGTGATAACCATTTTTAGAAAAAAACAATTAATAGATTACCTATACCTATGATAAACTTTTAGGAAATGTATATAAGAACACCGAAAAAATTATTTAATTTAATGGCACGAAACACTCTAGTCCATTCCATTATGAAAATCTAGTTTCTGATGTGTTTCGAGATGTCAATGTGACTTATACCGAACACTTTCCCAAATTTCCTTTTCTGCAAACAGTTCATCGGTAGCCTTAGGGAAACAGTTTCCTCAGTAGCCTTAGGTGAAGAGTGAATCAGTAGCCTTATGTGAACTATTCATCGGTAGCCTTATGTGAACAGTTTCATCGGTAGCTTTTTGTGGACAGTGGAATAGTAACCATAGATGAACAGTGCTACGGTGAGGTTCCAACGATAACCTATATTTCCTTTTCCAAATTTTGATATAATGAACATTGTTTTCAGAACAGTGAGGTTCTAATCATAGCCTATATTTCATTTTCCCAATTTCGAGTTCATGATCATTTATTCCATAACGGTAAGGTTTAAGAACAATGTTTTTTAAGGGTGAGGATTATGAATAGTGTATCTAGAATAGTGAGGTTTATGTATAGTGTTTCTAGAATGGTGATGTTCCAACTATAGCCCCAATTTCATTTTCAAAATTTCTTGTTCATGAAAAATGTATATAGCTTCATACATTTTCTCCCCTTTGACGCTTCCTTTGACATAAAATTCATTTAAAGCCTCATTTTAATGACCCTAAGGCCGATTCAAAGCCCATAAATCCTATATTAATTATTCCTATGGCTCAAAATTATTTTAATTGGACAATCCATTTGGGTTAATCCGATTTGTTTTTAATGGAAAAATCAATCGTATCTTAAACTGAAACTCTGTTAATTCTTCTAATGAGATGAGATATCTTCATCCATAGTTCTTTCTCCTTGATCTCAGCTATGAGATGCTCTAACCGTTCATTCCACCCCATTGGTGTTTCACAATAAATCATTCTTCCATGGATTAGTTCCCCTATATTTTTGGTGCAACTAAATAGTATCGATCAATCATCGTTATATGGTACATTCGGTCGTCATTATTTTAGGTTCACCTCCTTCTATTTCCCCTGACTGTTTAATGTAATACTATCTACAAGTTCTTAGTGTACTTTTGTTTTGTGTTTACTGGTGTGGTGGTGTCTCGTCATCCTAACATGGCTACAATTTTCATGGGGTAGGTGATGATAACCCATTGTGTGGCTTGTTCTCGTATAAAGAATGTCTAGAACCATTTGAGTTATGGGATTCATTGCTTCTATTTTATTTTATGCGAAACTGTATAGTTTTCTTGTTTTAACCCACTGGATCATAATGGAATTGACTTAATAAATATTTTAACTGGATAAATAAATTGATATCAATCGTATGTTATTGCCTCTTTATTTGATAGATAGTGTGATACCTATGCTTTAATTGTTTATCATTTCATTCATGATTGAAATTACTAAGAAACATAAACATGGAATTAATTGATAATTGTTTGGCTAAAGATAATGATCCATGTAAATTAATCTAGTTCTTCTTTTTGTAATTTAATGTTAATAAAATTGATGTAGTAGGCATGTTTAATCAATTTGTCATAGCGTAATCATTAGGATTCATGAATATGGAACCTATGGATAATAAATAAGTTTAACATGATGGTTTAACGAACTAGTTATATGATAAATGATAAATCCTTGTAGGGTTCTTCAGTTACCATATATATTGTTTAAGGGC
Source organism: Viscum album (assembly GCA_963277665.1). Classification (NCBI taxonomy): domain Eukaryota; kingdom Viridiplantae; phylum Streptophyta; class Magnoliopsida; order Santalales; family Viscaceae; genus Viscum; species Viscum album. The sequence goes on from OY728146.1 coordinate 557,022,628, forward strand.
CATGAGACAATTGACGTGATTTATTTTTTCCTACAGCTAGTTTTATGGAGTGAGCCTAGATGACAGTTGTGATATGTAGTGTGAGGGAGACTGACTAGTAGTGGTAGCTGTTGATGCATAGAGTGGTGAGATGAATCTATTTATGCATGTGGGGTTCAAGGAGAATAGAAGGTATGATGAAATGGGTAGGATTTGAATGTGTGGATTCTTTCTGATTCTTATTGTTTGTTTGTCAACTTTACATTCCCCAATGCTTAGGGTAAATGGTACAACTTACCCTTATTCAAAAAGGGGCGAAGACGCACGAGGTATGCCATGTTCATTCCATGTTTATATTCTCAATGGAGGAATGGTCTATGCTCTATCTATATTAAGCAATGATTCAATGGGTTGTTTATCTACACACCATGATGAGCCCCCATGTGATGAGTAGAATAGAATTTTTTCTACAATTAATTGGAATATGGTAAAGTAATGTTGTTGAATAATAATTGAATAAATGATGTTAACACATGGGATTGGAGCTTCCTAGGATGCAATAATGGGGTAACAATATAATAGGACAATGGACAATGGAAGTGATTCCAATTAAATATAATGTGAAAGTGGATAATTGTTAATTAGTATTTTATGAATTATTATTGAAAAGTGAAACTGATAAAAATGGAATTATGTAATGTAATAAATCTATTTAAATGGTTGTGTTCATATTGTATTCCTATAATTAGATGTGGAAACCATGAGTCCGAGAGATGTTAGTTGCAGTTGAGTCTTAGACTAGGATATGCCCATAGAGTTGCTGTGAGCTGCAATATATTCTGTAAATTTTTGGTTTCAATATGATACTCCCTCTAATCAGTAATGGCAATTGACACCCCAGGGATTTTGATCCCTAGGGTGTGTTTTCCCCAACATTTTGGTGGGTGGGTGGATGGCTAACTACCCTCGTTTGGCCTCACTCTCTTCTCTTGGTAGGTACGTGTGCTGGATGGAACATCGATTAGTTATCCCCATATATGTGTGTATAGGGATGTAATGGGTTGTGGATATTCATACACAAATATTATTTATATAGTATCCTATGGAATATTATTGGCGTAATGTTTATAGGCTGTGACGACTGGAGGATTGGAAGTCGGTGTCAGGGATGTAACCTCTTAAGGTAAAATGATCGATGTATGATACACATTCTATTAGCTATGGTGGCTCCCAGAATCTACATGGTTACTTTCTTGGGTGGAAATGGTGGTTTTGTTGCATGAGGGGCTTGTTGTGGTTCTTCTCCTTGGTGTCTGTTTGCAAGGTATTTCGGAGAGTGATGCTTAGGACCTGCGACTTTGAGGAAAGAAAAAAAATAGTGGGGAAGTTATAAAATGGCTCCCTTGATATTATTTATTATATTATATACTCTTGTTTGTGTTACTATGTGAGAGTAGCCTTGTTGAGGATGGGAAATTAGTATACTTTTTTAGGAGATGAGTTAGTTTCAGTTGTTTTTACTGTTCTTTATCATTAATTCTTTAATGTTTCACGAGAGACTTCAGAGAGGATCCTACTTATTATACTGTCATACTGACCCTATCACTATATAAACATTTTTTCAAGTCACTTGGAGAAGGTTAGAGGTAAGGATGGTTTCTACTAACGTGGGTTTTCATGAGCTATTTGGGCTTCGTGGATACTGTTGTTTTTTACTTTCTTTTGGTACTTGCAGTTTTCCCCTTTATGTGGAAGTGGTTTTTGCAAGAGATTACATATGTGTACTTGAGATTTCGATTATTTTTTTATCTATGATGGAGTTGGTTTGTTTCTATCTTATCTCTCTCTTTCACATGTGTTCAATTATAGGTTAATGTCTCCCATTTTTTTGTTTACTATACCCTCAGTGCTAGTGACCAACCCGGGGCCTACCCGAGGAGAGACTCAGGGGTCATAAACTCCAATCTCGAATTTTCATCCTAGGAGGGGTACACATTATGGGGAGGGGGTCATGACAGTGTGGTATCAGAAGTAGAATGATTGATAGGATGGAGTATGGAGTTAAGATAGCTGTGGTTTCATGGGTTGGTATGGAAACTGTTATATTCAGGTTTAACAAGTGATGTAAACACTGGAGACTGGTTAAGACATATGTGATTAGGGCCCCCGATGATCTGGTTTATATACCATTAAATTTACAATGGATACTAAATGAGGTGATACTAGTTATGGGGCAGAGACGTAGGAAATGATCATGTATCATTCATCATTGTGCTAATGTTTGAATGGGTATAACCTGGGATAGGTTAACATAAAATGAATAAAATAAAATAATTAAATAATTAATACCAAGCCTTCCATATTCCATGTTTAGGATCTCTAAATGTTTTTTATTTTATAGGTATCACTCTAGGTCAATTTCCTCATCAAGATCTCATAGAATGTTTCTAGAAGTCTATGCCAGAAGATCATCATATGGTAGAGGATGGCGATGATGACACGTGGATGGGGACACACCAAGAGTTTCAGCGCCAGAGTCAACAGAAGAATGAGGGATCTATTTCAGATGTAGACATAGAAGACATGTTTAAGGAGGTCGAGATTGGATTTAGTTAGATCAGTGGTCGGAAGGATAACCGGTGGTCCTTGGTTGTTAACCTGCTTCATGGAATAGCGACATAGTGGTGGTTATTTTTCCTCAGGGATCACGAGGAGTCGGTTACCTCATTTGAGGAGTTCCGAAACATGTTTAGATTTGTGATTCATTATTCGATTATGAAGGAGTATAGTTTCCAATATCTTCTTACCCATTGACATGGGATCTCCAATGTGTGAGAGATTAGAATCTATTTATGGATCCTTTTACGATATTCTTCAGACATAATGTCAGATAAGGAGGCTAGGGAAATGCATTTTAGGGTGGCTTTGCATCCAGACATCCATCCCCTTGTCACCCATTTATGTTGAAGACATATATTAAGGTTCTAGTTATGGAAGTGGTCATGGAGAGAACATTGGCCAAAACTGGGTCATAATGAGAGTGGAGTCATAAAGATTCCTCGCGATGAAGAGATGTGGTCCGGGGTTCTTAGTTTTGAGGGAAGTAGAGTTTCTTTTTGGTCAGGGGTAGCTCCCAACCAACATCATCTTGTTTCTCTGGGGGCAACAGCTCTCTGTCCAATGGAAAGGGATAATGTGATTTTATTCTTATGGTGGTTGAGGACATTAGTAGTGAGAGTGACTGGCATTTTAGAGAAGTCATCTTGAAACATGTTTTCCGCTAGAGGTTCCTCCATTAAGGCAGTTCCATCTGATATAGCAGTAGTAGGTTTCACCAGCATTAGATTTATAGAGGGAAGATGGGACAGGCTGAGGGTATCCTTGTGATGGTCCTCATCCATAGAGTGCAGAGCACAACTATGTTGGTGGTCGTCATCAGGGTTAGAGAGGTCATGGATGTGGTCGTGGTCAGCTTAGTGATTTAGCATTGCCAGTGTCAGGAAATCCAGACGTCATTCAAGGAACTCTAGGCTTATTTTCTACCTTGTTTATGCCTTGTTTCATTTAGGAGAAAAACACACCTTCATATCACGTACCCTTGTAAATGATTTGGGACTTGATGTATAGAGGCTTCCTGTGCCATTGGTGTTTACTACCCTAGTTAGAGGTAGAGCTGACTTGTTTAAAGTATGTAGAGGCTGTGATCTAGTTTTTGGAAAACACTGCTCGTGGGGAGATTTCCTATATTTACATATACAACCATATGATGTCATCCTTAGAATGGATTAGTAGAAATTGGTGTAGGGTATTGTGGATTTCATCAAGAGGCAAGTTCTGTTCTTCGATGAGGATGGAGAGACCGTGGTGTTTGTTGATGAGCGAGACCCTCAGATGGTTCAGAGGTGTGTTACGTCCTTATCATTCTTGATGGATGAGCTAATTTAGAGTTTTTAAGAGGTTAAATATTTATCAATTCCTAGGGATGTCGATTAGTATCCTTATTTTTTTTTTCCAAAAGTTTCTTTATAACTACACCCTCGACAAGAGATCGAGTTTGGGATCGAGTCACAACCAGGAGCATCTCATATGTCTATGTCTCTATATTGGATCCCCCCTTAGGAGTTACGTGAGCTACTTATACATCTTGATGGTCATTTTTAGTGCGGTTTTGGTTGGCAAAGTCTATCACCATGGGGTTCCCTAGTTTGGTTTAGGAAGAAGGATTGTGAAAGTTTGTGGTGGTGTGTAGATTATCACCACGTAATGAAAGTGATAGTGATGAATCACTATCCTCTTCCACATATTGATGATTTATTAGATCAAGAAAAGGGTGCAAGTTTGTTATCGATGATAGACTTGTAGTTAGGATATCATTAGACGTTTGTGACGGATCATGATATCCTAAAGACTACTTTCTGTTGTCTTCATGGTTATTATGAGTTCATTTTAATGACATTTAGAAATAAAAATTTTCCTTCTGTGTTCTTGGGATTGATGAAAGTTGCATTTATTGAGTTCTTGGACATGTTTGTGGTGGTTTTAATCGATAACATCCTTGTGTGCTACACATAATACGAGAACCATGCAGAGCATCTACATGCCATGTTGGGAGTTCTTCGTCAACATCTGTTCTTTGGTATGTTGTCGATGTGTGAGTTTTGGGCTAGAGAATTTCATTTCGTAGGGCATTTTGTGTCCCAACAGGGAGTATCTATATTGATGATAGAAGTTGTTTTCCATTTTGGGGACCCCAAGATGATTCAAAGGTGAGAAGTTTCCTTTGTCTTCCAGGCTACTTCTAGAGTATCATAGAAATTTTTTCTCAAGTTGCGACTCATCTGAAAACATTGACCCAGAAGGATAAGGAATTCATATGGACTAATCAATGTCAAATAGATTTTTATTATCTAAATTAGATGTTAGTAAGTGTACTATTTCTCTTTCGTCTCGCTAAAGGAGTTCAATTTGATGGTTTCTATGATGCTTCCCATCTGGGGTTAGGATGCGTTCTGATGCAGTAGGGATCCGTTGTTTCTTTATGGTTCTGGGCAGTTTCTTCCCTTAGAATGTATCTATGCCACCTATAATTTGTGTTGGAATCTAGGAGTTTTCTCTAATGATTTGGAGACATAACCTCATTTGTGAGGATTTATTGGTTTTCACATATCATAAGAGCATAATGTATGTTTTTTTCACTATGTGAATTAAATTTTAGACAACGTTGGTGGATGGAGTTCTTATATGAATACAACTTTGAAATATCGTATACACCTGTAAAGATGAATGTTGTAGCTGATGCACTGAGTCAGAAGTCAAGTAGTGATGAAATGCATGGATGTGGAGACTCTTGGAGAGTAAGGGAAGAAATTCCACATTACATATTGATATAGGTTAATTTTGGGGTAGAGGATGCCTTTTTCAGATGACGGTGTAGTCCTCTCTGGTGCAACATGTGGAAGAGTCCTAGTTGGGGGATCTAGAGGTGGTGGTCTGGAGAAACCAAGTTGTTTGTGGAGAGGCCCCTGATAGTTGGTCTGAGAATGACCAACACTGAGTGTTGTATCATGGAAGGATATTTGTTCCTTTTATGTTGTGTAAGATGATTCTTAGGGAGTTCTATAGTTCCCCATTAACAGTGCATCCTGGTGTGTCGAAGATGTACTGAGCCTTGAGGAGCCAGTTTTGTTAGCCTCGGCTAAAGAATGTCATTTCCGAGTTTTTGTCTCGATGCTTTATTTACCAGAACATGATGTTAGTACACCATGTTCCTATTGATCTACTCCAACCATTAGATGTCACTCAGTGAGAGTGGGAGTACATATCAATGGACTTTGTTACTAGTTTACCTCAAGATCAAGAAGGACAATATGCTATTCGTATTGTAGTGGACTGTTGGGTGAAGTCATCCCACTTTATATCAATCCTGGAGTCACGTTCAGTGAAATTTTTATGGTGGCAGTATCTGGAGGAGGTGATGAGACATCATGGAGTCTATAGGACAATCATTTGTGATCGATATCTCTTTTGTAACTATAGTGTGTGGTGAGGTATCCATTGTGCTCTCAGTTCTCACCTTTGACTTAGCACTACTTTTCTTCCTCAAATGAATAGTCTGAGAGAGAAAAATATACAGACATTGAATGGCATGTTACGGTCTTGTGTCATGGATTTTTGAGGTTTTTGGATGAGGAACATACCCTCGGTGGAGTTCGCTTACAATAAGAGTTCACTCCACCATCGGTATGGTGCAATTTGAAGCCTTGTTTTTCTGATATTTCCATTATCTATAGTAATGGACTGGGGTTGGTGAGTCAGGAATTCTTGGACCAGAACTAGTGCAGAATATAACATAGATGGTTCCAGTGATTCATGATAGTATAAAGATAGCACAAGATCAACAAAAATCATATGTCGGTCAAATGAGGAGACCCGTAGAATTTGATATTGGGGATCACATGTTTCTTGAAGGTGACTCCCCATTGTGTGAAATGATGGTTTTGTCTTGGGAGTAAGTATTATCCAACGTTTCTCAAGCCTTTTGAGGTGTTATATTGTGTTGGAGCAGTGGCGTATCGCGTGGCACTTCACCCACAAATGAGTAAGATACATGATGTTTTCCATGTATCACAACTTCGTTGTTATACTCACGATGACTCTCACATCATCGATTTGGGAGATATCGATATTGATGATGATACGACCTTTGATAAGCAACCAGAAGAGATCCAAGACCACAAAGAGATGGTGTGGCGTGGGCATTCAATACCCTTGGTTATTGTCATGTGGAGAGGTGTCGACATAAAAGACAATACCTCGTAATATCAATCATAAATATGTTCTTAGTACCTAGAGTTTATTGATCATTAAATCATTTCATTTAACGATGCCCCCTTTTTGGTTATAGACCTTTGTGATTTTGATATGTATTTCATTGGTTTCGTCTTATGGCTTGCTCTCTTTTGAGATGTATCTTGTTGGGTGGTTGTTGAGACATCCTTTCTATTTCCTTTTAAGTGGGTTTTAAATTCTTGAGGATGATAATGTTTTAAGAGGAATATAATGTTATGGCATGGATGACTGTAGTCTATTCCTTTGCAAAAATCTAGTGTTTGAGGTTTTACAGGAGTTCATGGTGACATATCACCACCTCTTTTCCAAATTTTCAGTTTTGTGTATTGTGCATTGGTAGACATAGGTGAAAAGATTCATCACTAGTCATTGGTTAATAGTGATTTGGAAGACATAGGGGAATAGTGTCGTTGGTAGCCTTAGGTTAAAAGTGTCATCGGTAGCCTTATGTGAATTGTGTCATCGGTAGAATTAGGATAATAGTGCATCAATAGCCCTTTGTGAACAGATTCATCGATAGCCTTATGTGAACAGTGTCATTAGTAGTCTTAGGTGAACTGTGCAATGATAAACTTAGGTGAATAGTTAATTGTTGAGGTTCTAATAATCATGTTCCAACAGTATCCTATATTATCTTTCCTAATTTAGAGTTCATGAATAGTGTTTCCTGAACGTTGGGATTCTAATGGTATCCTATATTTCCATTTCCAAATTTTTAGTTCATGAACAGTGTTTCCAAAATGATGAGGTTCCAATGGTAGATTATAATTTCTTTGACAAATTTTTAGATAAAGAATAGTGTCTCTAGAACAGTGAGGTTCCAATGGTAGAATATATTTCCTTTTCTAAATTTGGAGTTCATGAACATTGTTTCCAAAACAGTGAGGTTTATGAACGGTGTGTCCAGAACATTGGGGTTTATGAACAATGTTTCCAGAACGTTGAGGATAATGTACATTTTTTCCAATATAACGGCGTTCTATATGTACCCTCTATTTCCTTTTCCATATATCGTGTTCATGAATGGTGTCTCTAACTTTCTACATTTTCACACCCTTGACATTCCCTTGACCTAAAATGCATTTAAAGCCTCATGTTAGGGACTCTATGACCAATTAAAAGGCCATAACTCCTATATTAATTATTCTTAAGGCTTGGGGAGCATTTACTTGGTCAAACCTTGTAGGTTTTTTTATCCATTTATAATTAATAAATCAATTGTTTCTTAAACCGATGCTCCATTAGTTCATCAAAAGGGACGAGACATCTCCCTCCATATTTGTTCCTCCTTGTTCTTATTTGTGAGAATCTCAAACCTTTGATTCCATCTGATAAGAGTTATAAAATCAATATTTCTTCCTCATAATGGTTCTACTCTATTTATGGTTAAACCAAGCAGTATATACAGATCTCTGATATTAGGTATGTTTGTTCGTCACTCTTTTGGGTTCATCTCCTTTGGTGTTCCCCTCAGCCTTTTATGGAATGCTATATCCTTGATCCCAATGGACTCTTATTTTGTGTTGACTGGTGTGGTGTTGTCTCTACATCCTTAGGTGTAAATACCTATCACATGGGAGGATATCATAACAAATTGTTTTTATCGTTCATGTATAATGATCTTCAAGATCTGTTTGAGGTAGGGGATTCATTTCTTCCCTTTTCTTTTATGTGAGACTATATAGCTAGAATGATTTTTCCCATATAATAAAAATAGAATTTACATTATAAATGTTTTAACTAGATAAAAACATTTATATTGATCGTATGTCATTACCTCTTGATTTTCATGATATTTTGATATCTATGCTTCCTTTTTTATCTTTTCATTATTGATGGGAATTGGTAATGAATGCAACGATCGAATTAATTGATAATTTTTCGGCTAAAGATAAAGATTCATGTAAATGATTCTGGTTATTCTTGTTATAATTTATGGTTAATAAAATTGATGTAGCAGGCATGTTTAATCATTTTGTGATTGCTTACTGGTTAGGTTTCCCGAATTTGGAACCCAAAAATAATAAATTGGTTAATCAAAGATTGATTAATGAACTGGTTGTTTTATAAAAGATATTTTTTTAGGGTTTTGAGTAACCCTCAATCTTGTTTTTGGGCTAATACCCAATTTATATGAAGTTTTATTTCTGCTTCATGTGTTGTGATGTGTGCCTAGATGGATAATCTGATATATGGGGGTTGTGAGGCATACTAGTTGTGGAAGAAGTTGAAGCCTATACTGGTGAGATGCATCGGTTTATGCATGTGGGAGTCGGGTAGGATGCCAGGGATGATGATATTGGATGGATGTGAATGTTTCGATTTTTTTTATTCTTTTTGGTTGTTTATTTTATTTACATTTCTCACTGCTCAAGGAAGCTGGTCTTGCTTACCCTTATTCTGAAATGTGTGATTATTCATGGGTTATGCCACATGATTTATGTATTTGGCATCTCATGATAGGATGGGATTACGCTCTTATTATTGGCGACCAAGAATCGATGGGTAGTTCATCTAATCACCTTGTTGAGCCCCCTTGTGTTTAGTAGTGTAGAATGTTTTCTATAATTCTTGGGATTATGGAAATGTAATTTTGTAAATAAATAATTTAATAAATGATGTTAACCCTTGGGGTTAGAGCTAGCATGGATGCAATACTAAAGTTATAATTTAATATGATAGTGTACCTTGATTATGATGCCAATGAAATATGATGTGGATATTGAAAATGGTTAATTACTGTTTAGTGAAATAATAAACATAAGGTGAAACTGATAAAAAGGGAATCAATAAGGTAATAATGCTATTTAAATGATAGTGTACTTATAGGATACCTAGTCTTTGAAGTGGTAGCTAGGAGTCCGATAGATGTTAGCTACAGTTTAGTCTAAGTCTAGTTAATTCCCATAGTGTGGTTGTATGCTATAGTATTTTATATACTTTGTGTGTTTATATATGATACTACACCATTTCAGTTAGGGAAACTGACATGTCGAGGATTCTGAACCCAGGGGGTGTTTTCCACAACATTCTGGTGGGAGGATGGATGGATGACTACCCCCTTATGCCCCTCTCTCTTCTCATGGTAGTTACTTGTGCTGGTAGTCATAGATGTTTGTTTTCACCATATATGTGGGTATAGGGATTTATTATCTAGTGGTTATTCAAACACATATATTCTGTATACAATATCATATGGACTACTATAGGCTTAATGTGTATAAGTTGTGACAATTTGATGATTCATACTAGGTGTGTCGGTTGTAATGGCTTGTGGTATAATACCCGATATATGATACATGTTTTGTGAGTGACGATGGCTCTCGGAAACTGCCTAGATTAATTATTGTGTGGAAAAGGTGGTTTTTTGCACAAGGTTCATGTTGTGGTGCTTCGCCCATCTGTCTGCGGGCATGCCTTTTTTATGAGAGATGCTTAGGACGTGCGACAATGGGGAAAATGAAAAAACAATGTGAAATTATTAGTAAGGTACCCTTGATATTCTTTATTATATTATATACATTTGTATGTGTTACATGTTGAGAGTAGCCATGATTAGGATCAGAATATAATATTCTTATTTAGGTGAAGAGTTAGTTTCACTTTATGTACACTAAGCCTTATTATTCATTATTTAAATATTCACAAGATGCTTCAGGGGGGTCCTACTGAGTATATGGCTACACTCAACCTATTTCAATATAAAATGTTTTTCAAGTCACATGGAGAAGGTCGGAGATCAGGTTGGTGTTAACTAGCTTGGGGTTGCATGAGCTGTTTGGGCTATCTGGTTGCTATTGTTTTTTTACTTTCATTTGGAACTTGCTGATTTCCCCTTTTAGTTGTAGTATTTTTTATGAAAATACATATTTGTGCATTGGATTTTGTATATTTTTTAATTTGAGTTGGAGTCGGATAGTGTCTATCTTATCTATCTTTTTTGCTTGTGTTCTCTTAGAGGGTAATGCATCCCATTTGTGTGTTTAATTTACCCTCAGTGCTAGTCTTCAACCCAGGGACTAATAGAGGTGGGACTCCGGGGTCATTATCTCCATTATCACATTGCCGACCTAGAAGGTGTACACCGAGTGGAAAGGGGGTCATGAAAATTATGGTATAAATTATATAGTTTTTTCATAAAATACCTCATTTCCAAGGCATTACAATTGGTCGTGGATCTGAAACAAATATACCACTATAAATAACTCCAATAAATGAATATTAGGATTGACCCAATCATCGCTTTTTCATTAAAATGGGCCTCACTATGTATCTCGTTTGACGCTACCAGGATATATACATAGGTTAATTCACATTTTCTGTACAATCCATTACGGACTATTTTAATAGATGATAAAAACAAGAGATCTATTTTAATCCTTTTTGGTAATATATTGAATAAAAGATGTATCAATAAAATAATAAAGTTATTTATGTATGAAAAAATATAATAAAGGAATAAATTTTTTAGGGAAAATTATTACTGTAATGGTAGGAAATAAATTACATACATGGGAACCATTAATAGTTCATTGTCTTGGATGTAGGAAGCCTATAAATTAATCTAGTCCATTACATATTCTAATGGATATACCCTAGAGTAAATAAAAACCTTTATTTAAATAAAATGTATAAGGAATTTATATCTTGTGATTGTATAAATATATTAAATTAGTATTTTACAATGTTATTTTTGTTATATTAATAATGAAACATCTAAGGATCCTGTTAATTTTTAGAAGCATACAGGTCTTGTTTAACTGAAGTGTTATTATTACAATCCTGGGACTAAGAGTTAAATATTTATCCTATGTTTAATGTCTTAATCAGCAATTTTTAGGTTTTATGTGATGGGAGTATAGAAAGATTAACGATATTTTCATATACATTTAAGAAATTGAAACTCATTTCTTCAATGAATGTTTTGATGGAAGAAATATATATGGAAGAATTAGATTCATTTTTTCGTATGAAGTTTAATATAATTAATATATATTATGGAAAATAAGATAATAACATAAATTTTTAATAATTATCATAAATAAATGTTATAGATTGTGGAAAAAAATATGTTTTATTTTAAACCATAGTTAATGGTTATTTGGTGATTAATTTTATTTCAATGATGTGCATCATTATTTTTTGTAATGTTATATGAATTATAATAATATGGTTTTAAAAAAATTGACAACATACCTACTAGTTAAAAATCCAATACATCTACTGAGGACATAGGGATTGAACCCATTACTGAAGGACTAAAAGTATTTAACTCTTACCAATGGTCTCTATGAAGTAATAACTAATATGTCATTTTATTGAGATAAAAAATTTTATTAATTAGTATTGATAAAGAACTGGTAGTGTTCTTATTTAGGTTTATAGAAAAAATATTTTTATGGAAAACATATTGAAACTGTATCAGTTTTTGAATATAGGTATAGATTGACGGAAAGACATGTAACTCATGTATGTCCTTTATGATCCACATAATGTGAAATTTTGTTCATGAGGAATAAAGAAAACTTTTTATATTCACTTCAATATGAATGGGAGCAAATATAAATTGATCAAAGAATAACTAAGGATTAAATTTTAATTAATATATTTAAACATTTAATGTATTTGTGTTTCCTTATATTCATAAAATCTAAAATAAGCCAAATTTTTTTGAAAAGTTACTTTATTCAAAAATCTAATATTTTTACATTCATATTTTATAATTCAGAATCTATTTTAAATAGTCAATAATTTATTTTTTCGGGACCTTAATTTCCAATTGATCATTGAAATTTTTATGATAAATCACCTCTATAACATTCTATAGTAATTTATTCTTTTCTTCCATGTCAATTTTATTCTTTTACACAAATGTTCTCATACATGGAATCCATGTTCTATTTTATTCTTAATGACATTGCTACTTTCCTTTCTCTTTTCACTAGATTACTTTTTATTAACACTTTTAAGATGTGTGTGTGAAATAAATAGTATTTCTAAATATCATATCCTTGAATAATAAAATTAGTTTTAATTTATATGATTCAATTTTTTTATGGTGGGGATTTTGTAACACTAAAATATTCAAAGATAACTAAACTATATTTGGCAGTGTTTTCAATACAAAACACCATGATTAAAAGAATATATAGTTCTTAAAATCTTTAGGATAATTTTGATCAATTAAATATCATCAATATCTATCACTATAATCAACACTGAGTGTATATTGTGTTTCATGAAATATTGAGTTTATCTTTCATTATACGCAACATTGTGTTTGTCTTACAATTTAAGAAACACTAAATTTTAATGATACATGATATATTATTAAAATAATACTATTTAATATAATTTTTATAAAATATAAATAAATTTTTTGATTATGAATATAAATAACTAAATATCGAAAATTATGGTTATATGTTTATTTGATATAAAATTAGAATATTTTAAAATAAAATGAATTTTTTTCTAGATAATAGTATTTTTAGAAAAGATGGTTTATTCCTTTTTTATAAATCAAAATTTGAAATTAATTTTTACTAAATCATCCAAATTTAATTAAAAAATGTAACCTAAATTCTAAATCATAATATGAAAATTATCTGAGCTTGAGGTTTTTTGATTTTTTTAAAAAATCTTCATTTTTGGTGACTATTAAAAAATAATTAATTTTAATAGAAAATTATTTTTTCATTTAAATATGTTATATTGTTAAATTAAATTATTGTGTTGATATAATGTTAAAATAGTGAAATTATATTATAAATATTAGATTTCATTTCGTTGGAATAATTTTCGTATTTAATTTTGATATAAAAACTTTTTATACTTATAATCATTTTTCTTTCATAACTGGCATACTTATCGTGTCTGTAGGGTTAATTTTAAATTAAATTTTTTCACTTATATGAAATGAATTTTTAAAAGTTTAATCCATATTTAGATTGTATATAATTTATGTTGACTGTTTATTTCAACTTATTTTTTGATTAATTAATAGAAAAAATAGAAAAAATGAAATTATGGTAGTTATGGTAAAAATGGACTTATAGGTGTTTAATTTATGATGATAAGGGGTCAAAATATCTTATCAACTTGAACCCAAAAAATTGTATTGAAATATTTCTACCTTAACTCTTATAGTATTGATACATTCATGTTTTTGAGGATTTATTCATGACAACAACATGATTATTACTGAATCTTTTTAGAATAAATTACATGTGTACCACTCACCTCACTTATAAAAGGCCAGAATCTATCCTCTATTATTCACACATTCACATGATTTTTTCTAAAAAAAACCTACGCAAAACACATCCAAAATTTAATCTTGTTATCCTATAATCCTTTTATTTTTAAATTTTGTTATCCATAAAGGCTTTGGTGCAAACTACAAGAGGATACCCAAAGAATATGTAATGTTCTTCAATAAGCATTTTTAGTTTATTTATTCTTCAACATCTTTATATATTAATTAATCAATTATAATAAAATAAAATCAATATATTTTAAATAAGTATATATTTTCAAATATTTTCTTGGCCTACATTAATCCTAAATTCAATAAAATTGGAATCGAAACCATCATTGATGTGTATGGTGGACTACCACCTTGTGAACTAATGACATTCATTTTTTCTATCCACCTCTCATGGTTTGATATAACAATAGAGAAAATGTATAAATATCATATTTATAACATAATTATAATAATTAATTGACTATATCATAATTTTATAAAACTTTTATACTATTTATTCTATTGGGGATACAATATCGATGCTCGACTGAATGGAGGACTACCGGCTCAGGAAGAAATGTGATTTATCTTTCAGAAACACTTAATATAGAAGGTGATAATGATAAATATATAGATTTTATGTAATATAAATTACATAATTTTTATTTTCCTGAAGTATTTTTCAATATTAAAAGATAATATAACGTTTATTTCTTTCTATTTAACTCTCCAATAAATGATAGCATCGTACATGTTCGCGTGGACTAACGCCATAATGAGGAGATCTGACTCTATTTTAATCACTAAACCACATGTATGTCAAATATAAGTATATATAAGTATATATAATAAATAATATTATGGTTATTCTGTTTTTATTAAAATATAAGAACTACATACCTTTTTTTAATAATTATCTTTGAAAAATGGAAACGTTACTCATGCCTACAACTGACATACCATCTCAATGATGGTAAAATAGTTTATTTTTTTGTAACCATATATTTAGATTGGTTTGAAAAGAATAATTTATTTATAAATATGATAATTATATATTTCTAACAATTCTAAAGATAATATAACGTTATAATATTCCAAATTATCATACCATTCTGGGTGCAACATGAATGAAAGAATTGGGAAATTAACACCCCAAACAATGAAAATAATTAAATAATATTAATAGAAGTATTATAACATGTTATTGAAGGACCATATATGATATTATAATTATTAATTTAGTTATTTTATATGTTAATATCATTTTTAGATCCATTCTAAATGGTGTTAATTTATTTTCATCCTTATGGAATAATGGCGTATAGGATATCAACTCAATTTCATTTATTTTAGTCATATTGTAATGTTATGCTCCCGGTTTCTTTTACATCATGTTATTATTCAATAATTGTAGTTTAATGAAATTATATTATCATTATCTAATAAAACATTTTATTCTATTATCCTATGGTTATTCAAGACATTCTATAGTACTAGTAACATTTTCCCACCCATTTATACCTAAAGTAATTAGGAAAATAAATTTTTAAAATATAAATTCATTTCTCCATTATGTAAAAAATAATTTACCTTCAAAAAAATTATTTTAAAAAAACATTTTTAACCTATTATAATGGATTTATAAAACACATTTCTACTGATTTTTCCTCAATTGGAAATTTTATCAAAACAATATTTTTATCATTTTATGAATAAGGATCCATTCTGACCATTCTACATTAGAAATAGAATTTACCTTTAAACATGTATAGAATTTTTGGATGTACATACATTCATGAAAATTAATTCATTATATATTTCTTTGAAACATACAAATCTAATTTTGAATAGAATTTTATTACTAATATATTGAAAAATAAAAAATTATTTAAAATTGATTTTCAATGTAAACGAAGTTAAAAAAAATAATGTATTAAAAAATTATTTTCATAAAGAAAATGATTATTTCTCAAAGAATGTAATTAAATATCATTTTATGGTGATTAAATACATTAAAAACAAAAAAACCAATTACTAAAATATATTTACTTGTGATGTGTTGTTTTGATTGAATTAAAATTCTTCCAATGGATGATTTATGATTATTTTTGCCAAGGAAAATATTTATATTTCTTATCATGTTTTGGGTTTAAATAAGTAAACTATTCTATTATATAATCATTATCATGTTATTATTAGAAATTCAATTTACCATATGTATCCATATTATTTATCTTGGATATTCATATCGACTAAATTATATCTCATTTCAAAATATAGTGTTTTACATTGAATGTCATTTGATTTACTATAAAAATATGGATAAATCATCATCCTTTAGTACTCAATACGTATATTTGATATTAAAGAATATTGATTAATGAATCTAATAGATTATTCAATATATGATTAATTCTTTGGTCCTCCAATAATGGGTGGGGCCCATTATTATATAACACAATGATGTGTTGGTAGTCTTTAGAAGACAATATGTTAGCTACAATGAACTGTTTTTTAACATATAGTTTTAATCCCTCTTTGGAAAGGTCTAGATGGTAGATGTTTTAGGATTCTAATATCATAAAATCCAATAAATAATCAATTCTTTATTAGGAATTAAATCATTATTATAAATATTATTTTCACATTTATATTATCTCTAGATTCATTTCATTATTATTTAATTGATTAAATGGCATGTGTTTCAAATTATTTAACTTGTAATATTGGGTTTTCATTATCTTATCATAATATTCAATTTATATAAATTTGAACGATTATTCATTTATAAAAATTTCTATTATTATTATTCTAATTTATTCATGTTGGATTTCATTTTATGTAACCCATTTTGAACATTTGAGCTTGTCCTTATTTTGTTTCAATTCTGAGGAATCCATGAAGTGTACTATGAAGGAAAATAAATAATATTCTAGAACAAATAATAAAATTTTTTATAAAAAGGGTTCTAGTTTTTTACTTTTCAAATGCAATATTGGAATATTGTATTTATTTAGTTTAATAATACCAGAAATGTATTTTGGTCCTTTTGGATATGTTTCATTGTATATTGTACAAATGTATCATAGAATACCTCATCTCTAGTCTATTGTGACCCGAGAGACAACATCTTTATAATATATAGATTGCGTCATGATTATCTATAAGATACACCTATTCGATGTAATTAGACTGTGATAATAAAAATAAAAAGTACATAATTTATTTATGTGGGTAGTGACCAAATATTACACTCTATATTTTCCATATGTAAATTTTAACATTTTATACATTTATAAGAAAAATTAAAATGACTAATGAATTATTTTGTTAACACCATTAATGAATCTTATATAATGAATAAATCCACTATTAAATAAAAATATATTAATCAATAAGAAATTCATCCGTTTTGCGGGAAAATTTCTATTTTTTATAAAAAAGAATATTATTACTCAAATAATTTATTAATGTGATTAAAAAACTAACAAACAATTTTTATATGATTATAATGATAATATATGAAATTTGAAGCGTGTGATATGATATATTATTTATAATTAAATTATATACTAGTATGAATAATATAAAGAACACATAATATTCAAAAAAGACATTTTCAATAAAATGTATTTGTATTATATATTTTATTTTAATATATTCAAAAAAATTATAATTTTTTTAAATTTAATTGAATATAATAAATATAAATTTTTAATCTATGATTAAAAAAATTTCAATGTATATATTTTTCGTTTTTTTAGATACTTTTTTTACTAATTAGGGAAACATATAGTTTTTACTACAACCATAGCGTTTCTAACACAATATGGAATTATATATACCATAAAACATATAATATTTTATTCATGATAAATTATGTATCTATAAAGAAAAAATATATATTTTTAAATATTATTATTAATTTTGAAAACAAATTACACATTTTTTGAATCTTTGTAATATTTTCATATAAATGAATATAGTTTTGATCAATTGATATAATTAAATACTAGATTTTAAAATTTAATTTTTTATTAAATTTGAATGCATAAATTTTTATATAATATATCAATTATTAAAATTAAAATCATGCAGATTGATAATATAATACTACACATAATGATTATGTATAAAATCACATTTTTCTGGAAATTTCATTTCATGTTATATGTGTTTATAACGAAATTTATTATTATTACATATAAAAATTCTATTGATAAAATTGAATTTATATTTTTAATATTTTTTACAAATTATTTAATAATTACCATTTTATTTTAATGTTTTAAAATAACAATATTTTGATAAATGTTATTTTCTTGATAATAAAATGAAAAATATGAAATTTCAGATAGTAAAGAACTTAAAACAATGTCATAATAATGTTTTGAAAGTATTTTTATGATGGAAAAATAATCCATTACCCCGATACATTATTTTATATTTTTTTCTTCTAAAAATGTGAAACTTCTATTATATTTATAATATGATTAATATTTACATAAATTTGAGTTTCACAAACTATAAAAGGGCCCCTAACAACCCCTTATAGACCAATACCAAATTCAAGATTCCTCTTAAATAAATACCATTTATCATTACAACATAATTCTATATCACATTAATTACGTTTTATTTAAATTAATTCTCCATAATCCATCCATTTCAAAGGATTCATCCAATGAAAAACTCAAGTCCACGACATGAGTAATATTGTATTATAACATCTACTGCTTTCAGTATTAAATTTCCAAATATAATTTTTATAATAACATATACGGAATGATTATTCATTATAATGAATATTATTTTTCTAGGGGATAAATATTAACCAATATTCCAAATTTTTATTCAAAATAATGAAAACATTCTTTTTTTGTGAGGACTACATCATCAATAAAATTAACATATATTATTTTACGTCTAGATTCGTTCTTTTTTATTCTATTGCTTTAAAATATAACTTAATCCCATTAATATAACATAATAATATTACTGTGTTTCTGTAATAATTTTTTTATCCATTTATATAATAGTTGAATAATCATTCAAATGAATATTAATTTCATAACAATACGATCTATAGCAAAACCATATAAGTATACTATATGTAGACAAACTTTACATAATAATTTTATCTAAAGAAATTATTACATCATCTTCGAGAAATATATTGTCACATAGTACACTTATTATACATACCCCACTTATAAAATTTATTTGTATTATGGGGAAAAGAAAACATAAGAAAAGGGTTTTCTCTGATGGATATTAATTGTAAACGTAATAGATATCAAACAATGATCATAAGTGGGTATAAAATAATCACATGGATGTGAAAATATGGTAATAACATAAAAAATAAAACACAATATGTGATAGAAAATTATTCAAAAATAAAAAAATATGTAATTCAATAGTAATAGGCATATGTCATATTTTAAAGAATAATCAATAATAAATCAGGACCCTTGAAAAATTATAATCATAATAAGACCTAAGCTTGTGGAAACAATTTATTATAGAAATTCATATTCATATTAAATAATTTCTAATAAAAACATCTCATATGATTTTGTTTAATCCATATTGCATCATACCCTTATCCATTGTTAAATCCCATGACTATTATAGTGGACATAATACCATAATGATCTAGGTTAGATTACCATACTTTATATAATTATTACATAAGATATCCATTTTTACTATGTGCATTAGATGGATGAATTATTTTTGGAACATCCATCTCGTGACATCACAGATCTGGGTGCAACTCAAAATGTGCCCCAAACCCGGTTCACCACATCACCTCGAGAGTAGTTCCCCAAATTCTAGAGGCTATTGACTAGCAGCGAGGGCCAACGTCTGATAGTGTGGAAACTATGCCCTCATTCTTTAATGTCTAGAGCATCAGAAGGAAATAATACATACAACAATGGAGGATGCAGTAAATCATACACAACCAAATTTATCAACTACAGTAGATATAACCAACCAGTAAATAAAAAATGGTGCAATATGCCTCTAATTTTAAGAAAGCAGCCAGAACATGTTACACAAAAACATCGTACAATACATGAACAAAAAAAAAAAACAGAACAAAACATTTGGTAACATCGAAAGCCTAATACCGATCCCAAGATCCCCTACTCCTCAGCAGCAATCAATTACATGTATAAGGGCCCTTTCCCTTATCCACACCTTCAGAAATGTAATTTTTTTGGGCCCAAATACCTGACTCAAGTAGGCTGTGAGAAATAATTCCCAGTAGGCACCCACCAATGGCCCATGTCAATTGTGTGTAGACATACAGTACTGTTCATTAGAAAAATGAAATAGACAATGTAGTACTCATAAGTATCCAACCATACCAGTTATATTTCAATTTTATTATTCTTTTTAACCATTTAACTTAATAATATTCCGTGCTAAATAGAACCAAGACCTCAGGCCAACCAGAATCTCGTCCTTAGGATAATATATTAAAACCACTTACTCAGGCTTATATAGTAAAACCATGCCATCAGGCTATAAAAAATATCTCCGTCAGGCATTTCCCTCAGGCGAAGTAGAATCTCTCCCTCATGCCAAACTGAAATGAAACCCTCAGGTGATCAGAATCACGCCCTCAGGCTAATAGAACTATGCCCTTAGGCTAAATACAGTTACCCTCTTAGGCTATAGTAAAACACTGCCCTCACACATAAGTAACCGGGCCATTCCATACATATAAACATGAAATTTACATATAATTACTCTCAATGAAAATGTATTCCATAATTAAACATGGAATACCCTCAGGTATCCTGGACAAATGGCTAAAAAGATGAACACACCCCCGGGGTGGTCCTAGATCCAAGCAGCGATCCCAAACAATAGTGTTATAATTTATTTAATAACCTTTACATTTCTAGGTATTTAAAATAGCCATGGCCTTAGCCACCCGACACCCTAAAAATGGGTTCATAGCTCAAAAACACACAAAACACACAACAGTTGGAAAATAAACACTAAGCCACATACCTTTAACACACAGGAATGATATACACAAATGACAATCCCTGATTCGTCCTTGAACGACGTAGATATGAGGTGAAAAAAACCCCATTAAACCTTAAATAACTTCTCTATGGGGGTGAATTGGTACAAACTACTCCTAGAGATGGGAGAACTCACCTGTGCAGTTCCAGGGAGATCGACGGTGTGGAAAACGGATTCTTGATGACCTCTCGGCAGATCTCCAAAGCACCGACCACCTTATCCCTGTCCTTCTTCCCATTATAAGCCTTCTCCATGAACAGGGGAGGCTACTGCCCATTTTATGTGAAGAAACAATGTACACGGTGTGTACTTACAAGTACACGGTGTGTACTTCCCATTTTTTAACTATTCCTCTGGAGGTTTCCCACCATCGTGGCACTGTTCATCTACCGACATGACTACACGACATGTATTCTTGAGTACATGACGTGTTCTATCACACAGTTGGCCATCGCCTTACTATTTTCCTGCCGACTGACTACACGGCATGTAAAGAACCACTACACGATGTCTAGTCAGTTTCTACACACTTCATCGCCGACATGGCCACCCGCCCTGTGTACTCCTCCCACATGGACAAAAGTACACATCGTGTGGAAAAGGTACACGGTGTTTACTTCCAAAATTTAGGATTTTCCACCTTCTTTTTATTTTCTGAAAAACACTTAAGAAAAAAAGGATAATAAGAAACTTGTACCTTAGAACTATGAACCGGGTTCTTACAAACTTCCCCACTTAAAGCAATTAGTCCCTGAATTGGCCTTCCAAGGGTGGTGAAGATATAACCATGAATAACTCCATCCACTAAGCATGTACATAAGTCTCCCACTCCTAGGGTTCTTCCTTCACTCGTCCATTCTACCACAGCACCCGTAGGAGAGGAATTGACCGGCCTCAGAGACCATCGTGCTCTTGTCAACAACACGGAACAGATGATCTTCAAAGGATGCATCATCCTCCATCTCAACCTCCACTGGCTGAAAGATGTGAGACAAGTCTGAATGATAGTGGCACAACTGAGATACATGGAAGATTCCGAGAATGGCTCGGTACCTCTATGGAAACTACACCTGATAGGCAATCAGACCAACTCTTTCTAGAATCACAAATGGCCGCTCATACCTCGGTGAAAGTTTACCATGTCTCCTAATCCACCTGTGTCCCATCCAAGGAGATACATGCAAGGAAACCTGATCCTCGACCATGTACTCCACGGAAAATCGATGGTGATCTTCATAAGACTTCTGACAAGACTGTGCGGTAGCCATCGACTTCTGAATAAACTGGACCTACTCAGAAGTCTCCTTCAAGAGACGTGGTCCCAGTAAATCTGCCTCACTTGCCTCTATCCAGCACAAGGGTGATCGGCATGGCCTACCATATAAAGCCTCGTATGGTTCCGTATCTATAGTTTCCTGAAAGCTGTTATTATAAGAAAACTAAACTAGGGGTATAAGATTCTCCCAAGAGCCCCCAAATTCTAGGACGCATGCATGCCGCATGTCCTCAAGCACCCATATTGTATGCTCTGTCTGACCATCGGTTTGAGGGGGGTATGCTGTGCTCAAGAGCACATGTGTACTCAATGCCCTCTATAAAATCTTTGAGAAACGAGATATAAAATAGGAGTCCCTATTTGAAACAATAGAATGGGGAACCCCATGAATACGTAAGATCTCTCGGATATACAAATTCTTGAGCTCGTCAACTCGAAGGACTCCTTGATTGGCAAAAAGTGAGCTACCTTCGGGATTTTATCCACAACAACCTTCATGGAATCATTTCCTCGAGGTGACCTTGTAAACCCAATCACGAAGTCCATCATGACATCATCCCATTTCCACTCCTGGATGGGTAACTTCTATAACAATCCAGCTTGTCTCTAGTGCTCTGCATTAACTTACTAACAGGTGGAACATCTTGTAACAGAACCAGGTAGATCTCTCTTCATACCCGGCCACCAGTACTAATGTCTCATATCACAGTACATCTTGGTAACCCCTGGATGAACTGCCCAAGCTGAAGCATGAAACTCTCTCATAAGATCCTCACGTATATCCCATGGAACCCATACTCATCCATGGAAACGTAGAACATTATCATCTCATATCGTCCAACCAAGAGGAGGGTCCTCTCTTTCCACTGACTCTCGTAGAACTAGGCCTTCTGAATTAGATAGTTTTCTCATCCTCACTCTTTCCAGTAGGGTAGAAGTCACAACTAAAGTTGAATTCTATGTTTTCCCCAGTCTTTCATGCACCTCCAAATGCATCTCAAATAACAAATCCATGAGCTTCGACTCATCATTGGCCTCCTGCACAACCTGTATCTAAGTCTTCATTCTTAGTCAATCAGCTACTGCATTACCTTTTCCAAGTGTATAGGAAAGCACAAAATCCAAGGACTGAAGGTATTCGACCCACCTCTGATGCCTCATATTCATGTCATGCTGAGTGAAGATATACTTGAGACTTTTGTGGTCGGTGAAAACCGAAAAACGTTCTCCAAATAGATAATGTCTCCAATAGCGCAATACATGCCCAACTACAGCCAAATCAAGATCATGCATTGGGTAATTCCTCTCATGTGTCCTCAAGTGCCGAGACTCGTACGAAACTACTCAATCACCCTGATTCAACATAGATCCTAGCCCAATACCCGATGCATCGTAGTAAACTGTATTGCTCTTCCCTTGTTCGGGTAGTATCTGTACAGGTGCTGATTTCAACTTCCCTTTCAGGTCCTGAAAGGCTGTCTCACAAGTTTCTGACCATACAAACTTTACACCATTCTTATTCAGATCCGTCAACGGCGCTGCTAAGTGGGAGAAGTCCTGCATGAAGAATATGTAGTAACCAGCAAGCCCTAAGAAACTCTTTATGTCAAACATGTTCTTAGGCTAATCCCAGGAAACTACTGCTCTCACCTTCTATGGGTCTACTGCAACTCTTTCCTCTGAGATGATATGACCTAGGAAGAGGATCTGGTCCATCCAAAAGTGGAACTTGGAGAGCTTAGAATATAGCTTATGATCTCTCTGTGTACTCAATACGATCTCAAGATGGGTGGCATGGTCGTGTCGAGTGTGAGAGTACACCAAGATGTCGTCCATGAATACTACCACAAAATAGTCTAGATAAGAATGAAACAGATGATTCATCAGAGCCATAAAAACTTATGGCGTGTTTGTGATTCCGAATGGCATAACCCAACACTCATACATACCATACCTACTCCTGAACTCTGTAAGTGGTATATCTGATGGTCTCACGTGCAACTGTAAATATCCTGATCTCATGTCAATCTTCGAGAACACTCATACTCCATGATGTTGATCAAAAATATCATCAATCCTCAGTATAGGATATCACTTCGTAACTGTCAACTGGTTCAACTTCCGATAATCCACACAGAGTCTGAGGTTACCGTCCGCCTTCTTCAAAAAAAGGACCAGAGAACCCCAAGGAGAAGTACTGGGTCAGATAAAACCCTTTGACTATTACTCCTCTAACTACTTTATGATCTCTTGAAACTCATACGTGGCCATCCTATAAAGAGGAATGGACACTGGTGCTGCTCCTGGCACATTTTCAGTTGAGAAATACACCTATCGCTCCTAAGGTAGTCATGAAAAGTCATCCCGGAAGACATCCCTTAAATGATCAACAACTGGAGGGAAATATGTCTGACAGGTTCCCTATAGTCCTAATATAATCTCACAATCTGGGTTGTGACTATACCTCACCCATGATGCTCTGGTCTAGCTCGACTCCCCTAAACATTCAATTCACCCTTGTATATAAACTCTCTACCCTCTGGTGATGTAAAACTCACCCTGCGACAATAGTAGTCTACAAAGGCTCAAAAGGGAACCAACCAGTCCATCCTGAGAATGATTTCATAGCTCATCATATCTAACACATAGAAGTCCCAAAGGAAGTCACACCCACAAACCTCAAGGGGGCACTCCTTCCACAGATGCACAACAGTCGTCCTAGTCCGCAACGGATTGCCTAGCGTCATAATATGAGAAGATGTAGAAACAAATATCCCAATGCTCCCCACAATGGGCATGAATATAAAACTATGTGTAGCACTCGTATCAAAAAGTACCGAAGATAAGATAAAAGACACTAGAATAGAACATCTAACTATAGAAGGTCTGGGATCCTACTCCTACTGGGTCTGTTGCACTCCATATGTCTGCATGGTGCCGTGGCCCTATGACACAGCCTGGCTACCCTGAGATGTCCTGCCCTACTACCTCTGAGATCCCGGTGTCTAGATACCATGGCCACAACCACCATCTCTACAAGAACACCCTGATGTATTTCAGTTACCTAACGTGTAAGAAGCACTAGGTCCTTCTACCGCATGCAGAGTCTGTACAGAACCCCTCTCACTGTTCACTAGTGGGGATTTCCTATAAATGCACTATAGATGTCACATTCTGCCTCATGATCGGAACTCCAATGGGTCTCGTGGACACTCTGGCCTCTTGTGCCCCTCTCTACCACACTGGTAGTACCTGATCGGGCCACCTAAAGAAACTACTTGGATGGTAGTACCACCCTGAGAGGCGTCAATATGTCTCTTCCTCTTACCAGTAAAAATAGAACTAGAAACTGGTGTTGAACCGCCCGGGCCCACACCACTAGCTTCCTGCAGATTCCACTCTGTAATCAGTGCTTGGTTCAAAATAGCATGTACTGAAGGAAACCTGAAAACATTAACCAGTGCTAGGATTTCATAACGAAGACCATCCTCAAATTGTCTGGCCTTCAACATCCCATCACCCAATAGTACAGATGAAAACACTGATGCTCGGTGAAATAGGCAGAATAGTCTATCACCGACATAGCTCCCTACTGTAGATTCATGAACTCTCGAGCTCTATCTTTCCACATCGTCTCTAGAAAGAAGAAGTCATAGAAGTCTACCTAATAATCTTCCCACGCCATGTCTCTGTGATGCTCTGACTATGTGGTGACATCCCACCACCTCCTGGTGGAATCACGCAGCATATAAGTTGCGTGCATGACCCTCCACCTAGGAGGCGTCTCAAGATGCACGCAAATAGTCTGCGTCAATCCTAGACAAGACTCCGCACCTAGTGGCCCGCCATCCCTTGAAAACATAGGAGGATGCTTCTACTAGAAGATACGAGTCAACTCGTCCATACATGTGGTAGCCTATGGTGCTCCTTGAATGGTCTGCCTGAACTGCATGAAGCCTTCACAGAATTGCGCATCTGTGCCTGTGTCTTGTATGCCGGCCAGCGCCACATCTGGCTCTGTTGGAGGATAAACTTGTAGCCCATGGTCCACGATCTCCGGCGTATAGTCATCGCAGCTCTCCTGGTGAACAACGTGTTGTCGTCTCAACGGAATGAAACTACAAGGTAAAATAAACCACATAGAACAAGATTATCAAAGACAGAAAATGAAGAAACCCAAAAGGGAAAACGAGGAAGAAGGATTTCAAATTTTTCAAAACAAGAATATATGGCGGGTATACTGACTACACGGCGTGTACATGACTTCTCTTCCCCTGCCCGGGTCCTTCTACACGGTTAAGCCACATGTCTCCCGTAGAACTAAACTACACGGTGTGTATAACATATACACGACATGTATGGTGTAATTTCCAACTTACCATGTCATTTGTGATATGGGCGTCTACTTAGCTTGACACTACAGGGCGTGTTACACCACACACGGTGTGTACACCATCTCGTTTCCCAACCACACAGCTAACTCCACATGGTCTGTCCTTGGACAAGACCACATGGTGTGTCCATCGGGTACACAGTGTGTTCTAGACGAGCTCCGCTCACCCGTGTTGTTAGCTACATGGTCGGACACACGGCTCACACTACACGTCATGTTCTATCTATACATGGCATGTATACGAGAGGATTATCCTGACCCGTGTTGTTAGTTACATGGTCGGGTCCCTGGGTCAGACTACATGGCGTGCTCCATAGTGGACAATGCATGTATGTCTTAAAGTTTCCTCCGCCTGTGTTGTTAGTGACATAGAGGACACCGGGTCAACACTACACGACGTGTACCAAAAATACACGGAGTGTTTTCCCCAAGCTCTTCCCTTCCCCATGTCGCTTTCCACACAATTTGTGACATGGGATGAGACTACACGGTGTGTACTCTGGGTACACTACGTGTACTCAAAAATATTATTTTTTTCTACCTAAAGAGAAAACTATACATGGTGTTTTGAAGGTACTACATAGTGTGTATACTGGGTTTCTGGAATATATGCCTCAAAAACATCCCCGGAACCTTGAAAATACCGATAATCAACATCTAAGTGTCAAATACGGATCCATGAGGTCCCATACTCCCCACGAATCCAATATTGACATCTTATCTGTGTTATAACGTAATAAAAAGTCAATGATCCACCAATTTCTAGTTAATGGGGGCTCATACTCCACCAAAAACAAGGTTTGGCATTCATTCTATAAACTGGATCATATAAAATACCCTATCACATAGACGGTATTTACCAAGAATCTATCACAACAGCTTGCTTTTCTAGCACAACAACTATCACAATAACATGCACTTTCTAATGCACCTACATGGCATGGAAACTATGAATGGCCTGTGATTACTAGAATGTTCCTAATGATGCATGAGATGGAATACCCTCAACTCCTCAGGTTGAAACTATATATAACCCAAAGATCAAATATAAATAGCACAATACAAGTGTGTCACCCAACAGTGAAAATCATATCAACTGTAAAGTGAAAAATCAAAAAAAATTGCAACACGAGGTAAATTGGATTTTCCCTGTACACGGGTTCTCTATACCCGGACACAACTTATTACCAACTATCATTCTTGTCCTATCATTGACTAAGGCTCCAAATAGTAAGTCAATGAATAGAACCCATCTGATACCACATTGTATCGTCCTGGATTCGGGTGCCACTCAACTGGTGCCCCAATCCCTGTTCTCCATAGGACCTCAAGCGCATTTCCCCACATGCTAGAGGTTGCTGACTAGAAGCGAAGGCCCAGGTCTGATAGTGGGGAAACTATACCATCAATCTCCAAAGTGTAGCATGGTGGAATGAAATAAAACATACAAAAATGGCAGAAGCAGTAAATCATACACAACTGAATTAAACAACTGCAGTAGATATAACCAACCAGTATATAAATAATGGTGCAATATGCCTCTAATTCTAAGAAAGCATCCAGAATATGTTACACAACAATACCGTATAGTACAAGTACAAAAAACAAAACAAAATAAATAGACGGTAGGCTCGCTAGCCTAAGCCCTGTCCCATTATCCCCTACTACATAGTAGAAATCTAGTACCTGTATAAGGGCCCTTACCCTTATCCACACCTATAGAAACGTAAACTGTTTGGGCCAAAATACATGAACCAAAAAGTGTGTGAGAAATAATTTCCAGTAGGCACCCACCAAAGGCCCGTGCTCAACGGTGTGTAGACATGCAATATTGTGTAGTAGAAAAATGTAATAAACAATGTAGTACTCATATGTAACCAGACATACCAGTTATATTTATATTTTATTATTCATTTTAACCATTTAATTTAATAATATTCCATTCTCAACAGAACCAAGCCCTCAGGGAAACCAGAATCTCTCCCATAGGCTAATATAGTAAAAACACACCCTCAGTCTTATATAGTAAAACCATGCCCTCAGGCTATACAGAATATCACCCTCAGGTATTACCTTCAGGCAAAGTAGAATCTTTCCCTTAGGCCAAACTGAAATAAAACCCTTAGGTGATTAGAATATCACACTCAGGCTAATATAACTATAACCTCAGGCTAAATACAGTCACGCCCTCAGGAAATAGTAAAACACCACCCTCAGACATAAGTAATCTGGCCATTCCCAACATATAAACATTCAATTTACAAACAATTCCTCTCATTGAAAAAGTAATTCATAATTAAAAATGAAATACCCTCAGGTATCCTGGCCAAATGACTAAACAGAGGAACACACCCCCAGGATGGTCCTGGATCCAAGCAGTAATCCCAAACAATGGTTTTAAAATTTATTTAGTCACCTATAAATATCTAGGTTTTTAAAATATCCACGACCTCAGCCACACGACACCCTAAAGATGGGTTTGTCGCTCAAACACACACAAAATGCACAATAGTTGGAAAATAAACACCTAGCCACCTACCTTTAACACCCACAAATGATATATGTGAACGACGATCCTCGATTATTCCTTGGACGATATAGATCTGAGGTGAATGAAAACATCGTCCAAACATACGTAACATTCCTACGAGGAAGAATTGTTAAGAACTACTCCAACAGAAGGGAGAACTCACCCGTGCAGTTACTGGGAGATTGACGGTGTAGAAAATGGATTACTGATGAGCACTCGACAGATCTCAAAACTCTAGCCACCTTATCCTTATCCTTGTTCCTGTTCTATTCCTTCCCTGTAAACAGGGGTGGCTACTGCCCATTTTAAGTGAAAAAAAACAAAGTACACATTGTGTAATTCAAAGTACATAGCGTGTACTTCCTGTTTTTTAACTATTACTCTGGTGGTTTCCTGCCATGGTGGCACTGTTCATATGCCGACATGAATACACGATGTGTCTTCTTGAGTGCACGACATGTTCTGTCGCACAGCTGGCCACCTCCATTTGGATTTCTAGCCGACTGACTATATGGCATGTAAAGAACCACTGCACGACATGAAGTCGATTTCGACAACATTCATCACCGACATGGCCACACGGCCTATGTACTCCTCCCACAAGACCAAAATTACACAGCGTGTGGAAAAAGTGCACGGCGTGTACTTCAAAAATTTTGGATTTTTTCCCATTTTCCTTATTTTCTCAATAAAACTTCAGGAAAGGAGAAAAGAAGAAACTCGTACCTCAGAACTAAGTACTGGGTTCATACACATCTCATAATGTAAATCTTATATATAATTTCGATGATATAATTTAATATTCAACATATGTTCATATCATAACCCGTTCTAGGAAAACATGTTTTATAAACATTTTATTATCCTATCATAACATAATAGATGGAAAATAAATGTCTTTCATAAAAACACTGTCATCAGTATCCTAAATAAATGAAATGATAGAATAATTATGTTATTATTAGATAATATCCACCATTATAACATTATTATCATTAATTGTTTTAATTATAGATGGAATTTGTTTTTTGTCCACTAAAACATTTTAAAATAAATTACCCAATTCCTTTAGAAATAACTTATTTTAAATCCAAATATTTATCAAATATTAATTAAAAAAATTTATTTCAAATAACAAAAGAAATTATTAATTTATGTTTCAAATTATTGAGTTGTTAGGATGGTGGGAATTCTGTTCATGGAACAAATATTAAAACAACTATTTCTTTCATTTCATTAGAATCAACCACTGTGTTCATAAAATTACTAGCAGATTAATGTATTGCATTTTGTAAAAATTAAAGAATGAATAAGATATAATTTGAAAATTAATTGAAGTATTTTAAAAATAATTATTGAAAGTATTTTATAATACATGGTCACATAGAATGAAAATTTCTTACCAAGAGTTTAATAATTAGTTCCACCTTTCTTTAAAACATTTTATGATTCATTTTTAGTACCAGAGAGGGAATTTTTATTCAAAACCTCAACTATCCCTAAATAAATAATGTATAATAAAACACAATTAGAATGATGAAATAGTGATCATAAAATTTCATCAATGGGAAATCGAGCATAATGAATCTTGATTAAAATGGGATTGAAATATAAACCCCATTATCTGAAATCTTGTATATCTTTATAATTGATAAAATCACAAATATAATAATTATACAGATATTTTAAAAATATTTAATATCAATAATCATACATATCATATATTATATTATTTACTTATGAAATGTTTTAACATATTTATTAATAATTATTCATTAAAATTACTATTATGGTTAGAAATTCTTCTTTTATCTTGAATTTTTGTGTTAGATAGTTTTTCAACTTTAATCATGGAAAATGTTTCATTATCAAAAAAATATCCATAAGTAAGAAAGTATCATATTAATTCATTATATAAATCTTTTTAATTATTTGTAAATTTTTTTGATGAGAAATGAATTTCCCCACTTTGTGCATGTGGAAGTCTGTATGTATACATGAGTGAGGTTTCCACATTATGAAGAATAGAAAAAAATAATTATAAGTATTTGAGAAAAATTTCTATAATTAAAATATCATAAAAATAATTGAAATTTACATAATATATCCTTATTACCTTCCAATTAGACAAAAAATTACAAATTGATTACATCAATTCATTAAGATAGAAGTCTATAAAAATTTACAGGAGACCATAATGTTTTTAGATAGACAGAATCATAACATGGTATAATAATATAATAATTGACGAATGATTATCTAAAAAATAATATATAAATATAAAACCTATCATAACAACCAAATGTGATTTATGGTGATGGTGAATGAATCACACAAATACGAGGAGGCAGCAGTCAACTTGTATTCAATAAGAATACATTTCAATTAAAATTGGATGTAATGTTTGTTTAAAATGGTTTATCCATCATCATAAAAAATTTTATTATATTTAAGATACTAAAATACATGTTTCAAAATTGATGCCATAAAGTTTTACCCAGTATAAGATGATTTAAAATGAATGATGAATAGATGAATGATTTTATATTGTTAGGTAGTCCTCCATTAGATCAATTTACAAGGACAATTTGAATCACAATTTATAAAATGATCATATATATTTATGATAGGAATGTTTTTAGGAAAAACATTTAGGTGATGCTCAACAGAGTTTGATAAAATTCTTATAATAAATAGATAATAAGGGTGTCCTTTAAGTTGTGGGGGGACAAAAAAACCATATATTTATTAATGTATATAAATTTTATTAAGACACATTCAAGGAAAATTTCTATATAAAATATTTAATTATAATATCTAAATAATGAGTTTAAAAATTCATTCATCAAATAAAATTAATATGAAAACTCTGGACTTACCGCTTAGTATATCTTTAATTTAAATATTTTAATAAATTTTAAATGGTTTAAATATTTTTTCGATAGTTTCAATTAATAATGAGAAAAAAAGAAAATTTACACACTATAAAATTAGAGAATTATTTTCCAAATGTAAACCATTTTTCATGATTATATATAATTGATGTGAAAATTATTTTATTAGAAAAAATTAAAACACAATAAGAAACAATTTTCTAAAAAATGGATTTTTATGTATTAATAATTTTTTCTAGCATGATCATGTATTATATTGATCTAATGGTTTTAAATTTAAAAATTTATAACATCAAGAATAAATTTTTTTTTAAAACCAATCAATAAAAAAATTTATCTATGAGAATTATAAAAAATAAGCTCAATTTCTTATAAAAAAATAATTTTTTCTATTCACAAGAAAAAAAAACAACTTATGAATATTTTCAACAGAACTACCTTTTGATAATTTAAATATACCGATCTAAATATTAATGTAAATTTATTCAATAAAATTTTAAAAAATTGTATAAATAATTATAATCATTATATGGAAATTGTAATAAATTAAAATTTTAGGAAAACTATTTTTGAACCATTAAATATATCACTAAAAAGTATGTACATATTTATAAATATATTTTCATAATATATAAACATTATAAAAATTATCCAAAATGTGGTTATCCATATTTATACATCCAATTTAATTTTATTTATGTAATTTTATATTATTTTCAAGCTCATTTAGAAATATTATTTTTTGTATAACAATGTATCTATAAAATTATATTGATTTGATTAAAAATATTTTGTAATATAATATGTTCTTAATGTTAATCACCTAACAAATTTTTTTTTGAAAATAGAATCAATATTTTCTGTGGTGTATCATGAGTGAGCATAGGAAACCAAACATGATTGTACACTCATCGAGGATATGCTTTATGTAATCACATTATCTTTATAAAAAATTTATGGAATATTTAAATATATTAGAACTAAAAGAATTGAGAGGTTATAGAACCTAATAAGAACATTACCATATAAAAACTGGGTAAAATTAGATGGATTTATATATTGCTCTAGTTATATAAGAGATAACCTGAATGTATAAATGCCTAAAAGGATGGTTTCATTAGAGAATCCAACTTACGATTGGGTTTCCAAATTCATCTATTCATTTATTTAATATCAGTGGAAATTTTTACATAAATGTTTTCATAATATTTTGTTAAAAATAGGTCATTGAATATTATATTATGTATCTTATATATCTCTAAACACTATTATGTAAATTATATAGGCGTATTTGAATTAAATGGTTGGGAATCTAAATATATGGATACTATGAAGTAAATTATATATAACCTGGTCATCCATTTGATAGAAAGGATTGTCCTTTTTCGAATTTATATCATGATTCATGCTTATCTTTTTTACACAATTATGGATTTTTATCAGAAGGTGATAAATAAACTAGAAAGGACACAATTTATTTAATGGGGAAATGTAATGAACCTCGATTTGATTATTTATTTTAATAAATATTGTTTTCAATTATACACTAAAAAAATGAAATCCATTAATTATTATATTATCATTTTCATTATAATTATTGGAAAAATAAATCCCCTAACAAATAAAAATGTAATAATAAATTTATAATTATTAAATGTTGATGATAAATATTCAATGCGATAGTAAAGGATTGTAATTTCCTATAAAATTAATGTGTTAATGAAATAAATTGTTAAATTTAAATTTATTATAATGCTAATATAATATTATAAAATATATAACATAATATATTAAAAATATATATATATTACAGTATTCAGGAATAATTTGAATAACACTTAATTTTATTAAATGACACTTTTCAATAAAATGTGTTATTTTTTCATATTGTATTTTCATTCAAAATATATAGTTGTAAATATTGCAATTTTATTTATATAAAACTAATATTATTTTTAATTATTATTTTCAAAATTAGAATAAGATTTAATTTTTATATTTTTGTCAAAAAATTCATCTTTATTAAATAGTGGAAAATATATTTTTTACTAAAATTGTAGATTTTATGACTAATTCAAGAAGTCGATATAACGTAAAACCATGTAAACTAATTTCAATGATAAATTATTTATATATAAAGTTAATCTATTCATTATTAAATATAGTTATGAATTTATAAATCCTATGATTATAATTTTTCAATTTAAAAAGTATTTACCAATAAATGAAATTTTTATTGGTATTTTCATCAAATTAATATTTCCACTACAAGATTAGTTTGGGGATTTATTTCATAGCCACAAAAATATTATTACATTAAATTTTTTTATCTTGAATATAATGTTCATTGATTATTTCTTCATAAAATTTTTTTAAACATAATGAAAAAAGTTTTCAAGAAATGTTTCTTTACACCATACATGTGACAATGTAATTATTGATTATTTTTATGCATTTAATTGTTATCTAAGGTAACTGATTCCATATTTTGAAATAGTATTTAAATGTTATTTTATAAGAACAATTTTATTTTTAGATATTAAATAAAAATTACATAAGGTAATGTAATGTACCATAGTAAAAATGAAAATATTTAAACAACAAATTGTAAATGTAAATGACATCAAAAATTTTATATCTTTATTAAAAATAAATAGTTATGGTAGGAAGAAACTAATCTCATTCAAAAATACATCTCCATTTATTTTCCATCATTGTGACAAATGGAAATTTTTTGACATTTATTTTAAAATTATATATTTACAAAAAATCCATTATCACCACTTATAAAAGTAGAATATCACCATACCATGAAGATCAGTACCATATTTTACTTTCCTCATGAAAATTATCCTTATTTTCTTTTCTTATAATATTATTCCACTTTTTTTTTTCATCCAGTCATCAGATTATATCTTAATCCATCCCTTGTGTAGGATTCTTCTAATGGAAAAATAATGTCCTCAATAAGAGTAATCATTTACTAAAATATCAATTATTTTTAATGTTATTTCCTAAAATATTAATTTTATAATTCTAATTTAATGAAACATATTTTTTTACTTAATTTATTTTCTTATTATAATTTTAATTAATATTATTTATGTTTTTTCAATAAAAATATTAAAACATCTTTAATGTGTGTGGACTACCACTTAGAAAATGAAACATATATCAATATTAATTTTTTCTTCATTAATGTATATTTAATTAAATTCAAAAATAATTCTCCAACATAAAAATATATAAATATTATCATTATTTATCAATAATAGTGATATTTTTATCATAGAAACAATTTAATAATAATAGTAATCCATGAAATATAGAGTGTTATTGTTTTGTTCTACCTATCCCCCTACATGAAAATTTATATGAAAAATTATTATGGATTACTAATAGTACATAATTATTTATCATATAATAAATAAATATTAATAGAATAATTTTATTTTTGAACTTCTGGGTCAAAATTAATATTAATATCTTTAATTAATATAATATCATTTGTTTTTTAATGTTTAGTAAAATATTGTAGTCGATTATTTTTTATACAAGAAAAATAGATTGAACTATTCTAAAATGAAAATATAAAAATAAACAAATATCAAGAAAAAAAATTGAATACTATTTATATAAATTTAATGGTGAATTTTTAAAGGTTAATGAATAATAAAATCATTACAATGAATGTTACACATGATGATGACGATTAGACATAACCTATTTTGATAATATATAATAAATAACTAATATAATTGAATATATTAATTATAAAAAAATTAATATTTATAATTTAGTTTATAAAATAGATGATTAAAGATTCTATTTTGGTTATATAGATGATTTAGGATCATTATTGTATTTCATGAAATAAATTTTGTGTTTTTACTCCACATTAGTTATTCTATCACTTATATTGTATATTGTGCATCATAATTTTTTTTGTATGGTGTATTAACAACCCATATCATTGAAATAAAAATATATATATTTAATTTCATTATTATTTAATATATATTTAGAGTCAAACTTCTTATTATTATGTTATTATTAATAATTTTTTTCTCATACTCATTTATCAATCATTGTTTTATTATTTATATTCTTAAAACTATTCCATATAATTTAGGAATATAATTATGTTATATTTTATTATTTGTTATTTTTTATTATTTTCAAACTATTTAGATTCATTGCAAATTATAAAATTTATAATTTTTTCTTTATTCAATAATTATTCTATTCATACATGATTTTATTAAAAAAATTCTATTCTTTCAGTTGAAATATTATACTATGAGAATCATTATTCGATGATTATAAAATTATTTTATTTTTAATTACATAAGATAAATGTTCATTCTTATATATTGAAATTATTGTATCATTTCCAATATTCATTTTAGATGAATTTAATTGTACTAAAATTTTAATATATTTAAGAATAAAATTCAACTTATGAGAATACATTTTCCCCCCATTTTCTTATTAGTTATTTCTAAATATTATTACCCTTCATTTTTTGAAATCTATAATTTATAGTCATTGCACCGACCTATTTTCCATTAATAATTTTTAAATTTACATTTAACTACAAAATTTTAAGATGTTATTATTCAATAATGGTGTTTAAATAAACTAAAATGGCATTATGTCAACGAAATACAATATTTGATTAATAATACCAAAAACCATTTAATTGTGTAATTTTATATATATCACCTGACCAACAAATTCATTGACAGGATATATAATTTCATTTAACCATTTATTCAATTCCTTATTCATTCCATAAATATTTAATATAATTCATAACAAATATAGTTATAAAAAAATGTAGGAAAATAATATAGAAAATAAATAATTTCCCAATCAATAAAATAATTATAAAATTAAAACACCATAGTTAGAAATAATGTACTATTTTTTAAATTTTTTTCAATATTCAAATAATTATATATTTTATGATAAATTTATTATTTAATGATATTAGGAATCCTTGTGTTTAATGATAAAGCTAACAGCCGCAAATTTTATTAGAGATATTTATTTATTTAATAAAAATATTTGGTATTCAATGAAAAGATATCATGAGAGAAATCAGGAAAATGAAAGAAAATATTAATCCAATATTTTATATAAGAGTTTCCATTTTAAATTCATTAAAATATTATCTATCAATATTATAAAATGAGATATTTTTGGTTTCCAAGAAATATATTAAATCATATACATTAACAAACTATCCTTTAGAATGTTTTTTTAAAAAAATTTGAAAAAGATCATTTATTAAAATATTAAAATGTTTCCTTGAAAACATTTTAAAAGTTAAAGGATTATCTGAAATTTACATAATATAATATTTTAGTAAATAAATATACTTTTCTAAACCCATTTTAAATAAATATCGACATAGATGAAAATTATATCGGATAAAACAGTGATAAAACATTAGATTTTATTTTAATAAATTATCTTCATATTTTATCTTTATTTGTATTACTAATACAAATTAACGTATATGTTTATATATGTGTCATGTTGAGTATTTATAATTGGTATTAAATACAAAAAAATAGTTAATAGGTTCACAATACCAAAAAGTCTCACTAATGATGAAATTGAAAGAAAATATCATACATCGAAATCAAATTCTCTCATAAGATTTTTTAAACATTATATAAAAAATTTTCTTATTATAAAAATATACCAGAAATATATAAATATATCTAATATCTAATATGATTCATTTATAATATTTTAACAGAATTTTGTTAATAATATTTTATGATTATCATTATTTAGGGATTTAACTACTTCGATTGTCTGGTAGGTTTTGATTTCCTGTTTCTACCCTCTGATTTTATTCATGGTTCCATATTATATAAAATATTTTTATTTTTATAAATATAATATATATTCATCCATAAATGGTAGATATAGGAAAATTATTTCCATTATTCATGGATACTATAGGTCATATATAAGTGTGAATGTTATTTTCAATTTTTGATGGGTGGAAAACAAGAAAGGGAAATAAAAAATCACAATTAAAGTATCATATTAATTCCATTTAAAATATATATATTTATGAAATATATTCTTACTATACATATAATTTTTAAATTAAAAATGGATAATGTCCCATCATGGGGGTGGTAGTCCCCGTGTACGCCTTAGTGGCTTTATCGTTTTCCAATAGAAAGAATGTAATGAAGGTTTATATGATAATATAATTTATGATTCTTATTTATGTTATAAATATCATATAAATTACTTAATTATATATTAATTTTCAGAAAATTAAATTGTTGATGAAAAATGGGTTAAATTTCCATGTCGAGTAGATAAGCCATGAATACACATGAGAAATGTTTTCTTCTTTCATGGGACGGAAAAGAGAGTCCTTCTAGTTGATAAATTATCATATAAACATATAATTAATGTTATTATATGGTATTAAATATTTTTTAATTAATGGAAAACATTAAGATGACATATAAAATAAATAAACTAGAATTTTTTACTAAATATGATTACCTCGTATTTGATAGGATTATATTAGATCACCTATTAACAGAGCTAGGGTTAATACTTATTAAGGGAAAACAACAATAAAATTGATATGTATTTAAATAATGCAATTGGTTAGGTTTTGTTTTACATTTTTTCCACAAATTGATGTATTGAATAGAGTCTAGGGTTGCCTTTTTATAAGTGATGAATGAGGCATTATTTTAATTTATTATATTAATAAATTTCAATAAATTAATATTTTCCCCAAAAGGATTAAAATTTATATAAATAAATTTTATAATATGTAAGACTCTAGATTTTCTCTTTAAAAAAAGTTGCAATTTTTTTTTCATTTCTATTTTTAGTTTTAGCCAACTTTTAATCAATTTGAAAACTACCACAATAAAAAAAATTATACCATTTATTTGTTAAGAATTATTTAATAAATTGAAAAATAACACTTAAATAAAATTGTGTTGTTTTTTTAATTTATATTATATATTTTAATTAAAAAAAATATTTGTTTGAATTTTAAATAAATTTGTAATATATTATTTATACTAGAATATCATAAATGACATTTTTAGTCGTTATTAATTTAACATAAGTTCACAAAAATAATGAAAAAGAGATAATTGTGATATATTACACTATAAAATCAATAAAAATATTTTGTATTTATAAAATTTAGGGAATATATCACTTCATCCAATTTGTGTTCTATTAAAAATTATTAAAGTCATTTAATTAATTTTATTTTTATTTAATTAATATAATATCTATGTTTCATATGAATTTAAGGTCAATATCCAATCCAATGGAATATAAAATAAATAAACAAGAAATTAAATTCAATTAATATTTAAAATAGTGTATTATAAATTCAAATAAATTTATTTTTTCCAATCACAATATGTTAAATATATTAAAAAAAAGAAAAATGTGATTTTTATCTTTATCTCTTATTAAGTACTGAAACGTTATTAATTAAATAATTATGGGAAAATGTTTACATATGTTCGAAACATAGATGTAAATGGTTGAATTCTATTCAACCCATTTGTTAAAACCATGTTTTTTTGTTTATTCATAAATCCTTCTAAAATTATTCATTACTATAATTTCCGAATTTACCCATTTCATATGTGATATATTATAACATGGTTACTATTTATAAATCATAAATTAAAAGGGACCAATTAAAAAATTGAAAATATTTAATCATCCAATTTCTGTTATATTATATTTATTGTAGAGTTATAATTATATTTAAATACTAATGACTAAAACTAAATAGAAAATGGTTATTGGATAAATTATTTTTTAACAATATAATTTAACATATATAAACATTTATAAAACTTTTGATCCCAAAAATAGTATTCTGAATCCAATAGATTATAGGATATTGTAAAAATAAATAAAAAATTTAATGGTATATTGAAATTAATATTTATAATAAAATTAAATGTTAGTATTTGTTAAAAATTTATCTTCAAAAATAAATACAAAAATCAATAAATATATAATTATCATGAAAAATTATGCTATGTAAATTTTGATATACTAATTGAAAAAAATGATTTAATATAAGAAAATTAAATTGATATAATTAATGAAATTAAAATTTTAATCATATGATAGTATATTACTATCTGTATTGAGTTCTTGTTTCATTAAAATGAAAATCTTACTATAAATAAAGCTCAAATGATTCACTAATATATTTTTTACAATGATATTTAAATAATAGGAAATGAATTTTTCAACCACCAACTTTCTTTAATGTATTCATCCAATTTGTCTTCACCCTTTACCTATTTCAATGTTTTTGTCATAAAAAACAACTACATCAAAAAAAATCATTTACACCTTCAAAAAAAATTGGACACCTTTATAATAATAATTACAATTGATAGGTTCAAAAGAACATATATATATATTCTGTATAATCATTATAAAAATAATATATTTAATTATCAAGATAAAAATTTGTTTAATGTAAACCATTTTGATATTATGGAATTTCCCCCATACATGAAAATTAGTAATTTCCTCTGATATTAATTCTATTAATTGATTTTCTATCTGAGGATGAATTAATATAAGAATATTTCATAATGTAAAAATTATTAAATATATCCCCTTCCGAAGTGTCAATCTATTAGAATTCATAGTAAGAAAAAATAATTCAACCCACTGATTAGTATCAACATGATTATAGTAATTATAAAGAATATCCTTTTATAAATTTTAATAAAAAATTACTTTGAATGTCTTTTACAACGCATTAATCCATTCCTCATCTAAAATAAGGTCAAGAGATCGACTATATTTTGTAAGGTATTATATTATAAAATTATAAAATATCAATATGTTCCCCAATATTATATCTAGTTTCTCTCATGAATGGTTTAGACCCCAACTCAAAGCTTATGTAAAATGAAAAATTAATGTAAGAAAATACATAGTTCCTATTCTAGCCATTCAAAGATGAAAATGTGGATTAATATTTTCCTCTAGGTTACTTACTTCAAATTCCTTGTATCCTATAAAAACCAATTATGAACAACCAGTTTATAGATGATGAAATATGATAATATTTATATTCTATATCATAATAATAATATACTTTAATCTCTTCAAGGTATTAACTTAAATTATATTTACATCTAAAATTTAAAAACATTTCCCCAAATACTAATTATATAGACCTCTCCATAATAATTATGTGAATCAATTTTTTTAGAAAATAATACAATTTAGTTCATTCCTTGAGAACAATTCAGTTTATAGAGTTTTATTAATAGGATATAACACTTAAAAAAAATTAATTATAATTTCGGAAATATTATTGATCGTCCATTATCCCTTAAATAAATACTTTTAAAACATAGTAGGTCTTGATACCATAATATTTATTCAAAATTTTCATCTTTCCCTAATCATTGTCCCAACTCATGCGTATAACTTTATCATTAAACATTTTAAAATATGATATAATAATAAAATAATGATTATTATTAGGCATAAAAATATAATGGAACAAAATTGTTCCTCAAATAATAATAACAAATAATCACCCTTTTCAAATTATAAATTTTTATAACAAAAATAAATTATCAAATACATTTTATTCTCTACCAATGAACATTCCTAAAATGATTCATTAGATATATTTTGTGGAAAATAAAATCAGTTAATATTTCACTCACGTCCTGAATAACTCATCTCAACTTTTTATCTATTTCATTAATTTTTTCCTTAAGATGTAGAATTATCATTTCGTTAAACACATGATCATTAGACTACCATGGAAAAAGAAATTTTTTCTATAAAAACACTATTATGTACAATGAAATCATGCAGGTTAATTTGGAAATCATTTCTATATTACTGTTAAAATAACTCAATTAAATTGGATAACAAAAATGATAAATTGTAATAATAAATTTGTAGAATCTTAAAATTATAACTCAATCACTATTTCTAGTGCATTAAAAAACTATATAATCCTCACCCATCATCATGATATATATTTTTTCAACTTTCATAAAAAATCCCCAATATAAATAAAATAATAATAATTCATTATTGCTTTCATTTCATCATTATCCTAAAAAAATATTATTTTCACCCATAATAAAAAGATTTAGGAACATCAAAATATCAATTCAATTTAAAACATATTTTTAAAAAACTAGAACAAATGTAAATATGTTTATTTTTTAAATTAAACATGAAATAATACAATG
This sequence comes from Viscum album, assembly GCA_963277665.1. Classification (NCBI taxonomy): domain Eukaryota; kingdom Viridiplantae; phylum Streptophyta; class Magnoliopsida; order Santalales; family Viscaceae; genus Viscum; species Viscum album. The sequence continues at coordinate 557,065,119 of OY728146.1, forward strand.
GAATTCTAATATAAAATAATCGTTATGTTAGTGGGAGAAACTATTTGTATCATATATCTAAAAATATAACATTATTTTTTCATATTGTCAAATCAATCCATATGAAATATGTAAATGATTAATTTTGTTATCAATAGAATGAATCTAAAAATTGAAATTAAATTTCAATTATATTTAATTAATGTTTATATAATTTTAACAATCAAATAATGATTGGAATATATACATGGATGCGAAATATTTAGAAAATAAATCATAACAATATTTAAAATGAGGTTTTAAGGAAATGTGTTCATACCAACATGTATGAATTTGTCACGAACCTTCCCCAGGGGCCCATACCATGACTACCCCATGACCGCCTTCCATTGGACATGGCATGTCGACCAGCACCAAAGGCATAAATCCCTAAAAATAGGAAGGAATTGTCATTATAACCACAAATGAGTACAAGCTGTAAGCAAAACACTTTGTAAAATTGTATAACAAAGAGTGATAAAACGTTTAAAGGGTCAAAAGTACAATCCCAACTATAAAGTAGAATAAAATGAAAGTAAAATTACTTGACAATGAAAAACAGCTCAAGGATCATCAACTTGGAATTCATACATGAAATTTAGGTACATATCGACTACATAGCACTTCACGTCCATCTGTATCCTCCGTGTACCATCCCACCGTGTGGTCAAGCTCTTGGTACCGTCCAGTCCTAGTACACTCAACCTCGGTCAGCACTATCCGTCGTCTGCATCCAACACAATGAGGTGCGGGCATATCCCATGCATGGGTGAGTATAATGATACTCAGTAGGGAGCCCAAGACACTTAAGGTCTCACAAATCAAACATGGATAAAAACAAAGTATGAAATCAACAAATAATCCTACATTGGTATATGACCATACATATACTTAAGTTATCAATAAATCCATATCAATCGTGAGGTAAACAGAGAAGTTTCTAACTTAGCTCAAACCATGATTTTATTCTTGGGGTAGTATCAAGTAATATTCGCATTTACACTATCGAATCATTGGCTACTGGAGAACTCCTCCTGTATCGAGTATAGTGGGCATGTCGCATCACCAAGGCCCTTCCCACTAACCTTGAACTGCTGTGGTACTTCTCCTATTGAGTATCGTAGGTCTTCTGCCTCACCATGGCCCTCCCCACTGTGGGTCTTCCATGTCACCAAGGATCTCCCTCTCGTAGCCTACGGAGGTACTCCTCTTATTGAGTACCGTGGGTCCACTACGATACCAATGTGTTCCCCATTGTGGGTCTACTACAACACCAATGTTCTCCCCACTGGGATAGTCGAATATCTCTGAGTTGAATCGATCACTAGTCGTCAGGTCTCAGCCAGCTACTATGACTCCACAGTAAGATTTCCTGTCTCAAGAAGGATCCTCTCCATGAGCTACAGGTAAATACTCCAACTACCATGAAGTAACATATTAAATTAACTCATGGTCCATTACATAATAGGGGCCCCAATGCAACAGATGGTGCGTCAATCGGACACCCGATCAATGATTTTTTAGCCTTTCTGTCCCGGGGGCCCAGTTGGATTCGTGCGTGATCCAACCTAACCGTATCTCAACATTAACCCAAACTCTAGCGAGGAATACTCAAAGAGATCATTGTGCTCGAATAATACCAGTGATGCTGATGGTTAGTCAAACGGTCATCTGATGCTAAAGATATGGACAAATAAAGTAAAGGGGGTTGTAGCTGGCCTTCGACTGGTCCGAACCAGGCTGACTTAGTCTGGGATGACCCATTAGGTTTGGCCCAATCCATTGGGCCTAGCCCAGCAAGCCATAAAGGCTGCGAGTAGAGTGGGGACGGGGACTGGTCGCGAGGTCCCTGACGAGATGCACGTCGGTGTAAGGGTGGTTCGTACCGGAGGCGCCATGATGGGCGTGGAAGGCTGGCTCGACCCAGATGGTCGATACTGGTTTGGCCACCACCAAGTGGGATGCGGCTCAGGCGGTACGAGGTGTGCGGGGCAAGTGGGCCCTTGTGGTTTGGTCAGGTGCACGGGAGGCGTCGAGAAAGAAGGCTAGAAGGAGGGAGGCTAGGGTGCCAGGATGGCTGGTGGGATGCCGGGCTTGGCGTAGCCATACTGACAAGCAGCCAGGAAGGGTACCAGATGGGTCAGCGGGTGAGCAAGCAGGGCGCAAGGTGGACTAGCGGGAAGCTGGGCAGGCCAGCAGGACGCGGGCCTGCTCGGGGCTGTGCCTCGGTGCTGCGATCAGCATGGCCAGCAGATGCTCGGCCTGGGTCAGTTCAGTCGGTGGTGGAGTGGGACTCTACAGGGGCGCCACAGATCATGGAGTCCACAGGTAGCACAACCTTTGTTTCTAGCGCCTTCATCGCCTCATTGCTTCGTCTGTAATAACCCGAGATTTTATAAGATATATTTGTTTTTAATTTCTTTAATATCTTCTGTTGTACGCTACACCAAGATTATCTTGCGCTATACTCAACACCGTATTTTCTTGAAGTATACGCAACACTATTCTTAGATTGTGTTACACACAATTTCAAGTTCGTTTGATAATAATCATTCTACGCAACATTGAGTATATATATATTCAATGTATAAATGAAAAAATATTTGGATTCTGTTATAAGGAAACAAAAAACGAGTCTGTCACTATATGCAACCCTGACTTGGCTTGCATTACACGCAATCACAACCTTCTTCGATAGCGTGTGTTGTACGCAATACCGGGTTTTACAAAACAACGATATGTTATTATAATATTATTATGAACTAGTTTTTATGAATAGTATTAACTATATTTTGAATTTTATAACATTATTACTCATCTTACACTTTTTCTAGAACATGGTATAAGAACAAAATAAATTTTCTGGGTAAAATATGTATTTTAAAAAAAATGCTGTTTTTCTGCCTTTTGATGGTGCACCCACTTTATATCTAGTTTTTGAAATGTTTTTAAGATAAATTTTACAAAATAGAATTATTCTTTGGAATCCAGATATAAAATTTTACCTTGGATAAATTTTTCACATTATTCTGATAACATTCATATTTTAATGAATAGTAAAAACACGCTATATTTTAATTAAAAACAACTTTTTTCATCATAATAACTTATGTGGTTAAAGTATAATATTGAATGGTTTTAAATTATAAATAGAATATATGTTTACCATTTAATATAATCTATGTCATTAGCATTGATTGTACCTTGAATTCGTAGGTTAACTAAATTCAATCTTTTGCAATGTTTTAAAGAAAAACCTGTTTTCTTTCGACAATGAGATTAATTTTAATTTAATTTCTGAAAGTTTTTTGTATTGAATATGAAAAAATGGATTCCATATTTGGAATCAGTGGGTCCAAATTATGTTAATAAGCTACTTATTATTTTTGGAAATTATTAATAGTAACTACGGTAAATTTTATTTACTATAGTTAAAGGTAAATCAGGTAATTAAGGGTAAATATAATATTATAAAATTACCCAAACACATGCCAAAATTCTATTGGATGGATAAAAGTAGACCCATATCACCTATGAATCGGATTAGATTCATTTTATGGACTTTCGACCATGAATATAATTTAATTATTATTAAAACCAAAGAAAGTGACAACATGTCACTCTCTTAAATCTTATAAGTATAATAATATTAATTTAGTGATAAACATCATAAAACATCGAACATGAATAGTCTCCCGAAATATAATAAAGTTATCTACATCATGATAATTTATTTAGGATTTTTACGGATTATATAATTTTCATTAATGGTGATACATTAATGATGCAGAAATTATTTTTTAAGTGAAAAATCAGTAATATAGTTTTTATTGAAATAATAATACCCATTAAAAAGCCCACAAACCTGACCAAAACTTATTGGTAGTGTATATGGACACCTTAATCATCCAATTACCTAATATATAACCGTTTTGAGCCTTATAAAAGTGATTATTACACTTATATTATTTTATTTTAAATGATGCCAAAGATGTCACCTTCATAATTTAATAAATATAAATATTTTAATATTGTGATTTTAAGATGATAAATTCTAGTAAAAGTATTATTGTGAAATTTAATAGACTTATATGCATCATAGGATTTTTTTTTTAAATTTTATGCAATATATAAGTATATTAAATAATTATACAAAAATGTTGTAGTAATTATTTTATGAATAGATAAACCAAATAAATGGTTTTAAAAATAATAAAATAAATATTAAATGAACTATTTAATGTGATACACTAATTTTATAGATAAATATGAACTTTTATTAATCTATTAACCCTTTTAGTACGAATGTATATTCTGTATATATTTTATTTAAATTCAGATAAATGAATAGTGTCATAATTGACATTATTGTTATTTTATAAAAATAACATATTATAAAATTGGATAAAAATAACAAAAAATTTTAAAAATTATAAATTTAAATTTATATGGTCTATAATGTTATAATGTAACCAATTATGGAAAATTCAAAACAAATAAGTAATTATTTGTTATATTTTAAAATTTAAAATTTTATTACCACAAATAAACTTAAATTGATTAAATATTGATAAATCTAAATGATAAGGTTTAAAATAATATCCAAACATGTCTAAATTTTATTGTTTTATGATATTACAACCCTATATCATCTAACCTTCAAATATGAGTTATTTTTGGCGGTTTTCAAGTGGGGTTAGATTTATTATAAATTAATATTTTTAAGAATTCCAAAGGTGCCCCTCTCCTCCCTCATAAAAGGGAACCTCCTCCCTCTCTTACTGACACCACATTGAGCATTCAATATCGTCCAAACCCTACCCATTTCATATCACCACTTCCCTAGAAACATCCTAGAGGTTCTGGTCTTCTTCAAAGACCAATCTTAGTGCCCTAAGAGGAGGTTTCAAAAAGGCGTGTCGAAAGAAGAGGTAATATCCGTTACCGATTCTTTCAACTTTATTTCATCTTCGACTTCTTCTTATTTAGTTTTTTCATTATGACGTAATAAAATTAGTATCACTCATATACTGATATGTTATTATAAGTATAAAACAACCCTATTTCACCATCTATACATCTTACAAAAAACGAAATCACTGCGCGTGCATAATTACGGAATACCGTCTCCACACCGTGGTGTAATCTATTTACCACCATTACCTTACTTGGATGGGTATAATTGTGTAAATAATGACTATATATGATTATTGGAAATTTATATTGATTATGAAATTGTATACATACACTCCAATACAATTCCACGATCACGAGAATGATATCATCGCTCGTGCGTACGTATGGACTACGGTCTCCACAAACGCGGTGAGATTCATTTTTCATGATTAACCATTCAAGAATGATTATAAAGTATCTATAATGGATAATAATGAAATATATGGCATAATAATGCTAATGGATTTATTTATATATATATGTATGTCATCTATGTAATTTCATTCAACTCAATAAAGAAACGAAAACAACGTTCATGCATACGTACAGCCTACCGTCTCCATGAACGGTGTATTTCTTTCCATTTATCAATATTATATATATATATATATTCTGAATATATATTATATATAAATCATGTTTTATATTCTGCAATTAAGTAATCATGATCTAAGTAATCATATGAATAACTAAAAGTCACAACACGGATGACAAATGAAACGATTTTACCAAAAACGCTCAGTAACAAGGAATGTACAAAAGAACGGGTAATATAAAGTCATAAGTGAACCATATATGATATCATAACAATGAATATGATTCTGTAATAAGTAAATAACATTATTAAAATCATTATACAGGATGTTCGGACACTTACGAAGCAAATCGTACCTAAGGTAAGGGATAATTTTGCAAATCTCATTTTTATCCGAGATTGATTATGCGTAAGTATTTACTGGGGGTTATTTCTATCATCCATGTCCGTGTTTTATAAAAGTGATTACATTTTTGTTTAATGTCATTTTTACCCATTTTTACTTTTACTTCTGTTATGTATGGAATCATTCTTTTACGAGGTACTTTTTGACTTTTATGGCAAAACTACGAGAAGAATGTTTTTTATCTTATACGGCATGAACGGATTTTTACTGTTTTATAAAGCCTTATTTCCATAAAGATTCCTCAAAAATATTTCATGTATATTTTCATCAAAATCCTTTATTTTAAAATTGCATGACAATTTTTGAAAAGAAAATGATTTTTAAGAAGAAAGGATATTTTCCTCAAGAATTCATTTCAAGTGTCTTATCAGAACCATTTTCCATTTAAGATGAAATTATTTCATATGTGTATGGTTCAAGTATAAAGTCTCTATGATTTACGTTGTTTCAAATTTATAATGATGAAATGATATCCAAATTTTTTATGGATTACGTTATGATGGAATGATGTTTATGAAACACATTTTATTCATGGGTTATGATAAATGATTTATGTTTTCATTGTGGCACATGAAAGAATGTTTTCAATTTAAGATGGGTGGGACATATATCTCTCTCAAATGAATTGGGTAAAGACTTATATCTCATGAGATAGACATGGATGGAATGGTAAGTAAATCTGGTTCAGTATTACCGGATTGGAATGAGGAGTGAACTCGATTCAGAAAGGGACTTTGTCTACTAAGATGGTCTTGGCAGCAATGCCTTGGCTACTATGGAAATCATTACATGTGCTTAATGGATGCCACAATTACATGTTTTATTACCATGGTATTTTATTATGATTTATGTTCCATTATGATCTATGCCTTATGTATTTCCATGTTTTATGGAGATGCTCAATATTTTTAATGTTCATGTTTTTTTTAACTTCAAATGTATATGGTATGTTTTATTTTATCCTTGCTTACCCTTACTGAGCATTTGAGCTCACCCTTTTTATGTTTTATTTTCCCCCAGGATTAAAACAAAGGTTTTAGGTAAGAAAACAAAAGGGAAAGATCTTTATGGGAGATGTTTAAGTTCTTTCACCACGATTAGAAAATTATATTCCGAGTTTCCAAGGAAACTATACTATTACGATCCTTGTGTGTCTATTTTTGTTATTTATTAAGTATTCCGAAAAAGTAATGTAATTTCCATGTACGTCAAGATTAGGGTCTCTATAGTTGGTATCAGAGGAAAGGTTTAGTCAACCTTTGGAAACTAGGATGCGAAAACATTAGTGAGATCCCTAGAGATATTTCTAAGGAATGTCTAGGGATGTCCCTAAGGATAAGTATACGTATAGTTTATAGTCCTAGAATTACACTAACCATCTTAGCATTAAACCTATGATGTTAGATATTGATGGTACTCCGCCTTTACTATGTTGTTTTCCCTAGCATGATTTTTGCCTCTTACATAATTCTTTTTATGATTTAGTCAATGGATGGAACCAGAAGGAATTCGGTTAACGATGAATCCAATGGACAAATTGGTGACTATGATCAACGAAATTGGGTATTTACTAGAGAGAAAGATATTGTGATTATGCCAAATCAGTCATCGTGATATATGATTAACAAGGTGAAATTTAGTGGTATTACTAAGTCATCATATAAGAGGAAGATGGAATTTTATGCATGTTCACATAGTGAGGAGCATAAAGAAGTGAAGATTGAGATTTATAAAGAAGGGAAAAAGAACCTTGAGGAATACCTAAAATGGAGGGATAGTTGTTATCAGTGTGGAGAAAAGGGTCATAGAGTGACAGACTATAATGGAGTTCAATGTCTTATTTGGGGAGAATATGGGCACTACCCAACTCAATGCCCTAACCTAAAAAGTAACATTTAAATCAAGGACGGACATATTCCAGGACAATTATTAAAGAGGATGGATTGAAGTTTTTATGTATTGGTATTAAAGAATAATGTTGTTGAGGTACTTTTATGGTGTATTAGAATTTTTTTTATAAGTCTATTGTGGTTTTCAATTATTTTAATGTAACGGTAACCATGAAAAGTGATTCAAATATTTTGGAAACCATATTACATGAGCATAATTAACTGATAAGAAGATAATGAGATGTTTGATTATATTCATGAGATCAATATTGATATAAGGACTAAGTGATATCTTGGTTTGAGTATATATAATTTTGAGGATTTTTTTATGTGGAAAGAGTTAACTTTTGACAGCATTCATGTTTTCACTAAGGTTTAATGGGTATTCATTTTTCAAGAGAATACATTATTAAGGTATTCACATGATTGGAATGTGACCAACAAAATATATGGGGGATAAATGATGGTATTCACATGCTTGGTTGATGACATTTCAAGTAATCATTTTCATTATACTACAATCTTGGACCGAAGTATTTTAGATAAGCCTAAAGATTGGAATGGATTATGTTGGACATAAGTTAGTATTGTTTAAGGATATAACTCTTTTTTGATATTATTTATGGGATGTTATAGTAATGTAGTTTTAGAAAAAGGAAAACCTACAGGATGGGCGACATCCCATCGCATCGGACAAGGCTGTGGGAATCAAACCCACAACCAAAGTGCGACTGGCCTTTATCGCCTACCACTGGCCTACATGAAGTCCCTGTTTAGTAGAAACTAGTTTTATTACATTAAGCAGTATGATATATGAAGTATAAGTCCATTTTATGAACCATATATGATTAATCTCACTATAGATGGACTTATGTATTTTTTATAACTTTTATATCCTTTTGTTTAAGACAGATGGAATGACCCATCATTCTATCACATGATCTGATAACACATCACAAATGACAAATTTAACTTTATTTCTTTAAGATATGAAGTGGAAATTGTTCAAGGCACGAACAACGGTGAGATTATATCGATATAAATTAAGTATTTCATCTAATTAAAATTCTTCAACTTTAGAGAAATGATCTTGAAAAACAATAATGTTGTCCTGGTTCACTTATATCTGATGAATCAGATTCTACCTTAGATCATCACAAATTTATGGTTTTGTGATTGTTGGTGTTTTCATATCCATGTCCTCTACCACTCTCCATCAGATCTTGATGGTTAGATTTCTCTTCCATATCCATATTTTCACCTATGTTCTCCTATGTGGAAACCCAGTGATAAGTTAATTTGGGTAACTGTTACATTTCATACTTTAGTTTTTAATGTTAAGTTTTGGTATTCCTTTTTACGATGTGAGTTTCAATTAAAGAAACTTTGAATTAGAAAACCATTTATAACCCCGACAAATTTCGAGGGAGAAATTCACTTTAAGGGGGGTAGAATGTAATAACCCAAGATTTTATAAGATATATTAATTGTAATTTCATTCATATCATCTATTTTACGCTACACCGAGATTATCTTGCCCTATATGAAACAATGCATTAGCTTGAAGTATACACCACACTATTCTTAGATTGTGTTACACACAATTTCAAGTTCGTTTGAAAATAGTCATTCTACGCAATATTGAGTATATATATATATATATTAAATGTATAAATGAAAAAAATGGTTGGATTATGTAATTAGGAAACAACAAAGGAGTCTTTCACTATACACATCCCTGACCTGGCTTCTATTACATGCAATCAAGACCTTCTACGATTGCGTGTCTTGTACGCAATACCGGGTTTTACTAATCAACGCTATGTTATTATAATATTATTATGAACTAGTCGTTATTAATAGTATTAACTATATTTTGAATTTTATAACATTATTATTCATCTTCGACATTATCTAGAACATGATATAAGGACAAAATAATTTTTTTGGGTAAAATAAGTATTTTTCAAAAAATACAGTTTTGCCGCCTTTTGATGGCGCACCCACTTTAAATCTAGTTTTTGAATGTTTATAAGTAAAATTTTACAAAATAAAATTATTATTTGGAATCAAGATATAAAATTTTACCTTGGATAAACTTTTCATATTATTCTGATGACTTTCATATTTTAATGAATAGTAAAACACGCTATATTTTAATTAAAAACAACTTTTTTCATCGTAATAAATTAGGTGGTTAAATTATAATATTGAATTATTTTAAAGTATAAATAGATTATATTTTTACCATTTAATATAATTTATGTCATTATCATTGATTTTACCTTGAATTCATAGTATAAATCAATTCAATCTTTTGCAATTTTTTAAAGAAAAAGCCGTTTTCTTTTGACAACTGGATTAATTTTAATTTAATTTCTGAAACTATTGTGTATTGAATTTGGGAAAATTGATTCCATATTTGGAATCAGTGGGTCCAGATTATGTTAATAAGTTATTTTTTTTGGGAATTATGAATAGTAACTATGATAAATTTTATTTACTATAGTTAAAGGTAAATCGGGTAATTAAGGGTAAATATAATATTATAAAATTACCTTAAGACATATCAAAATTCTATTGGATGGATAAAAGTAGACCCATATTACCTTAGTGTCGGATTAGATTCATTTTATGGACTTTTGACCATGAAAATAATTTAATTATTATTAAAACCAAAGAAAGTGACCACATGTCACTCTCTTAAATCTTATAAGTATAATAATTTTCATTTAGTGATAAACATCATAAAACTACGAACATGAATAGTCTCAAGAAGTATAATTAAATTATCTACATCATGAGAATTTATTGATTATTTTTAGGTATTAAATAATTGTCATAAATGGTGATACATTAATGATGCAGAAATTATTTATTAAGTGAAAAATCAGTAATATAGTTTTTATTGAAATAATAATACCCATTAAATGTCCCACAAACCTGAACAAAACTTATTGGTAGTGTATATATACACCTGAATCATCCAATGACATAATATATAACCGTTTGGATCCTTATAAAAGTGATTAGGACACTTATATTATTTTATTTTAAATGATGTCAAAGTTGTCACCTTCATAATTTAATAAATATAACAATTTAAATATTGTGATTTTAAGATGATAAATTCCAGTAAAATTATTATTGTGAAAGATAATAGATTTATCTTCACCATAGGCTTTATTTTTTAATTTTTATGCAACAAGTATGTATATTAAATAATTATACAAAAATGTTGTAGTAATTATTCTATTAAGATATAAACTAAATAAATGGTTTTAAAAATAATAAAATAAATATTATATGAACTATTTAATGTGATACACTAATTTCATAGATACATATGAACTTTTATTAATCTATTTAATCTTTTAGTTCGAACATATCATCTGTATTTATTTTATTTAAATTCAAGTAAATGAATACTGTCAAAATTGACACTATTGTTATTTTAAAAAATAACATATTATAAAATTGTTTACAAATAACAAAAATATTTAAAATTTATAAATTTAAATTTATATGGTCTATAATGTTATAAGTTAACCAATTATGGAAAATTATCAACAAATAAGTAATTATTTGTTATATTTTAAAATTTATAATTTTATTACAACAAATAAACTAAAATAGATTAAATAATGATAAATCAAAATGATAAGGATTAAAATAAGATCCAAACATGTCTAAATTTGATTGTTTGATTATATTAAAACCCTATATCATATAATCTTTGAATATGAGTCAATTATGGAGGTTTTTATGTGCGGTTAGATTTATCATAAATTAATATTTTTTAGAATTCCAATGGTGCACCTCTCCTCCCTTATAAAAGGGCACCACCTTCCTCTCTTCCTCACATCGCCGTGAGCCTTCAAGATCGGCCAACCCCTTACAATTTAACTTTACCACTTGCCGAGAAACATCCTAGAGGTTCTGGTCTTCTTCAATGACCAATCGTAGTGGCCTAAGAGGAGGTTTCAAAAAGGCGTGTCGAAAGAAGAGGTAATATCCGTTACCGATTCATTCAACTTTATTTCTTCTTCTACTTATTCTTATTTAGTTGTTTAATTATGATTTAATAACATCAGAATCACTCATATAATGATATTTTATTATAAGTATTAAATAACCCTATTTCACCATCTATCCATCCCACGGAAAACGAAATCACCTCGCGTGCGTACGTACAGAATACTTTCTCCATGCCGTGGTGTAATCTATTTTCCACCATCACCTTACTTGGATGGGTATAATGGTTTAAATAATCACTATATATGATTATTGTAAAGTGATATTGATTATTAAATAGTATACATACACTCCAATTCAATTCCATGATCACGGGAATGATATCATCGCTTGTGTGTACGTACGGACTACCATCTCCACGAGCGCGATGAGATTCATTTTCCATGATTAACAATTAAAGAATGATTATAAAGTATATATAATGAATAATAATGAAATATATGGCATAATAATGCTACTGTATTTATGTATATATATATTTATTTCATCTATTTAATTTCATTCAACCCAATAAGGAAACGAAAACAACATTCATGCGTACGTACGGCTTACCGTCTCCATGAACGGTGTATTTGATTCCATTTATCGATCAATTATATATATGTTTATTCTGAATATATATTATATATAAATCATGTTTTATATTCTAGAATTAAGTAATCATGATCTATGTGATCTTATGAATAATTACAAGTCCAAACACGGACGACAAATGAAACGATTTTACCAAAAACGTTCTTTAACAATGAATTTACAAATGAACGGGTAATATAACATCATAAGTGAACCATATATGATATCATAACAATGAATATGATTCTGTAATAAGTTAATAACATTATTTAAATCATTATACAGGAGTTTCAGAAACTTACGAATCAAATCATACCTAACGTAAGAGATAATTTTTCAAATCTCATTTTTATCCGAGATTGCTTATTCGTAAGTATTTACCGGGGGTTATTTCTATCATCCGTGTCCGTGTTTTATAAAAGTGTTTTCATGTATGTTTAATGCCATTTTTACCCATTTTTTACTTTTACTACATGGTATGTATGGAATCATTCTTTTACGAGGTATTTTTAGACTTTTCCGGCAAAACTACGAGAAGAATGTTTTTTAACTTATACAGCACGAACAGATTTTTATGGTTTTATAAAGCCTAATTTTCATGAAGATTTCTCCAATATATTTCATGACTATTTTCATCAAAATCATTTTCTTTTAAAATTTCATGACATTTTTTGAAAAGAAAATGATTTTGAAGAAGAAAGGATATTTTCTTCAAGAATTCATTTCAAGTGTCTTATCAAAACCATTTTCCATCTAAGATGAAACTATTTCATATGTGTATGGTTCAAGTATAAAGTCTATATGATTTACATGGTTTCTCTTTTCTAATGATGAAACAATATCAATTTTTTTTTTATGGATTACATTATGATGGAATGATGTTTATGAAACCCATTTTATTCTTGGGTTATGATGAATGGTTTTTGTTTATATTGTGGAACATGAAAGAATGATTTCAATATGAGATGGGTAGGACCTATATCTCCCTCAAATGAATTGGCTAAAAACTTATATCTCGTGAGATAGACATGGCTGGAACGGTAAGTTAATCCGGTTCAGTATTACAGGACTGGAACGAGGAGTGAACTCGATTCAGAAAGGGACTTTATCCACTAAGATGGTCTTGGTAGCAATGACTTGGATACTATGGAAATAATTACATGTGCTTAATGGATTCCACAATTACATGTTTTATTCCCATGTTATTTTATCATGATTTATGTTCCATTATGATCTATGCATTATGTACTTCCATGTTTTATGTCCTTGCTCATGATTTTTAATGTTCGTGTTTTTTTATGTTCAATTGTATATAGTATGTTTTATTTTATCCATGATTACCCTTACTGAGAATTTGATCTCACCCTTTTTATGTGTTATTTTCCCCCAAGATTAAAATAAAGGTTTTAGGTAAGAAAACAAAAGGGGAAGATCATTATGGGAGATGTTGAAGATCTTTCACCACGATAAGACGATTATATTCTAAGTTTCCAAAGACACTAAACTATTATGATCCTTGTTTGTCTGTTTTTGTTATGTATTAAGTATTCCGAAAAAGTAATGTAATTTCCATGTACGTCAAGCTTAGGGTCTCTACATTGTCTCCATGCTAAAATATATCACAGAGATCGACGGAGGGAGACGGTCCATGTTAGATTGTCCTGGACCCTCCGTGATTAGGACGATAATAATCAGTTCATCAAGGTAGGATATCAATTAGAAATAACTCACCTGTAAAAGAAAACATATCCTCATTATTCATATTGAAAAAAATAATAACATGACACATAAAATAAAACAACCATGACCTTGATTGTTGGTCGTCGACGGAGTCACAAGGAAGAAGATGGAGGAGATCATCATTCATCGCATCTGCCACAAGCATTCAATCCCAACCTCATGCGTTTCTTCGTTGAAGATGATGATGAGGGATTTTGGTCATCAAAGATGTCCCACGTCAGTTGCCTCCGCGGAAGAAGTCGAAGACGCTCCTTGCTGGTGTTCTTCGTTGGAAGAACACGTTCATCATTTTTTATTGGGAGATGGGGTTCTTCACTAGAGAATTTTAATTCTCCAAAGCTCTCCTCTCCCCAATATTCCACCCAAATGTCAAAAGTGAAAATATAGCCCCTCCAATTAATAAATTGACTATTATTTTTAATTTTTGGCTTTAAAATTTGAAATTGTATTGATTAATTAAAAGAGCTGGCTCAATTAATTAATGGGTATTATTTGGCATAATAAATTACGTGTTGTCTCATATAACTAAATGGGAGGTGGTGGAACCATAATTGGTAGAGGATTTCCAGGCGATCCCCTCATTAATGAGGAGATTTTAGATATTTTCATCTCCTCACATTAATATGGGTCGGGTGGTCCCCACCCATATTATTCAAAATGGCTGGGTATGTGGTCTCAGGAGGACCCTACCACATTAACCCAACATGGAAGGTTGAGGCGTGGTGGTCCCCACCACAACAACATCTCATGGGATGTTATGGCCTGGTGGTCCCCACATCCAACTTCCATAAAGAGGTTATAGATCCAGTGGAACCCACCTCCAAACACACACATGGAGGCTCAAATAAAAAAATTGTAAATCTCACATTATGTTATTATTTTCCATGAAAAAACAAAAACTAACATTATTCCTCGACCCACGACTGTAGATGTGAAAGTCTCCTTAAGAGAACACTATTGTAGGGGGATCAACGGTGTCCTCAGATTTCAATTCCGATCACTAGTTCAATAGTTATAAAAATACACTTGTACGTTTACTGAACGTAACTGAACAATACATCAGAAATTGATTCCGGGCACACCAGGCCTCAAAATCATGTACCTTGAATTTTTGAGGACCCGTAAAATTCCCATTAATTTATGAAAAAATGTCCACGTAATTTTGTGGACTTTACATTCTCCCCAACTCAGGTCTTTATGTCCATGTAAGATACAACTCTAAATTTGGGGACCCGTGGGGGTATAGAGCACACATATATGCCTCCCACTCCCATGTGCTCTCCTGGAGGTTCTCGTGCTACCAGAGAATGGTCCTCAATGGTATAGAACATCCACGTAGGACCTACTCATTTCGATACTCAATCTCAACTGGAACCTCAGTGAAAGGTGCCCCATAGTCAACGTCCAGCTCTCCATGGTTGATGATGTGAGAAGGGTCGTGCACGCATCTCCTAAGCAAAGATACGTAGAAGACATCCTGCACCCGGTGCAATATAGATGGAAGAGCTAAGTGTTAAGCCACATCTCCAACTCTACTAAGGACCTAAAAAGGTCTGATGAATCTCATAGATAGCATGATGCATCATCCAAATTTCCATAGTCCTCGTCGAGGTGAGAAACATAGAAACACGAGGTCTCCATCCTCGACATAAAGAGGCCTCCGTCTTATGTCAGTATATTACTTCTATCTACTATGTGCAGTCTTGATCCACTCCTAGATGATCTGAACCTTCTCCTTGGTTTCCCATACCTTCTCTGGTACCACTAGTGCTAACTCCCCAGGGTCAGTCTATCACATAGGTGATCTTCAAGGTAGTCTGTATAATGCCTTTAAAGGTTCCATCCCTATGGTGGGTTGATAGATGTTGTTGTATAAAAACTCCACCAAAGGCAAGTTATCCTCCTAGATATAACCTAAGTCGAGGAAAGAAGATCACAACATGTCCTTGAGGGTCTGAATGGTATACTTAGTCTGGCCATCCATTTTAGGTTGGAAGGCAATGCTCAAAAGAAGTTGCATCCTGAAAGCCTCCTACAACCCCTTCTGTTGTTGGGAAGTAAACTTTGAATCACGATCTGATACAATAGATGAATGTAATCCATGTATCCAAACAATATTCTACACATAAAGGCATCCCAATCTCTCTACTGGACCCTTCTATCTGATCAGTATGAAGTCAGATGACTTTGTGATTCGATCAACGATCACCCAAATCATGTCGTGACCCATGGATGTATGTGGATGTACTGTCACGAAGTTCATGGATATCCTATCCCACTTCAAATAATGTTCTTTTAAATGCTGAACCATGCCTTCTGGTACCTAGTGCTCTGATTTCACTTGCTAAAAAATGAGGCATCAAGAGATAAACTCTATTACTACCATCTTCATACCTAGCCACCAGTGCTTTCGTCGAAGGTCTTGGTACATTTTCACCACTCCTGGATATTCTTATAAATGGTATTTGTTGAACTCCCTCAACACTTCATCCTGAAGTGACACTAGTACCATAATATGTCCTCTCTAGAGGATGACATGCTACCCACCATCAGAAAATCCTTCAGGTGTCTGCCCTGTGGATATCTGAGCACGTCTAGTATCACAGTCAGTGTCCCCATGATGCGCCTCCCTGAATCGTTGAAGGATTGGGGGTTTGACAGTGATAGTATATAGGAATGTTCCTCCACCGCTATCCACAATGGATATCTACAATGCAGCCAGCTACTCTATCATCTCACTAGAAGATGTATACTAGATCTCATACTGACTGCATTTGTAACAACATTCCCCTTCCAAGAAGTATAGTCCATCTCGATGTCATAGTTCGGGAGGAACTCAAGCCACTTTCACTGGCTCATGTTCAGGTCCTTCTAAGAGAAGATATATCTGGGACTCTTGTGATCAGATTATATGGTAAAATTCTCACACATCATATAGTGTCGCCACATCTTCAAGACGAATACCGCTACTGCTAACTCCAGGTCATGGGTAGAGTAGTTCTGCTCATGTTGTATGAGTTGCCGAGAACCATACGTGATCACTACTCACTCTTGCACATGACACACCTGAGACCAGTCCCTGATGTGTCACAGTAGAATATGTACCATATTCCTTCCTCTTGAATCGTCAAGATGTGGGAACTAGTAAGCCTCTTCCTCATCTCATAAAAGATTTACTAGCATCTCTCTCACCACACAAAGGGTTGCCCTTTCTACATCAAGGTTGATAGTGGTGCTGCAACTCTTGAGTAATATGGCACAAACCTCTGGTAGAACCTATCCAAACTCATGATACTTCATACCTTCGTCACACTCTTGGGTGGATACCATGGGAGTACAACCTCAATCATTACTGGATCTACTGCATCTCTAGCCCCAAAGATGAAATATCCTTGAATGTGAACCTCTCAGAGTAAAAACATGCTCTTTGAGAGCATACCATAAATTTGGTGGACACAGAGTGTGTCCAGTACTACTAGAAAATGGTAGGAATTCTCCTCCTCAGTAGTCGAGTGGATCAGAATGTCGGTGATGAAGACTATGACAAAGCTATCGAGGTATAGATGAATGATCCAATTAGTAAGTCCCATGAACTCTGATGGAGTGTTGGTTACGCCGAATGGAATAACCATGAACTCATTTGTCCATACTGACATCTGAAGGTCGTATTCTTCACATCATCATCTCAAACCCTAAGATGGTGATAGCCTGATCTAAGGTCTATCTTTATGAACCATCATTCTTCCTTCAGATGATCGAAGAGGCTGTCAATCCTAAGGAGTGGGTACATGTACTTCATGGTCACCTGGTTTAGGAGACGATAGTCAACACAAATCATCTAGCGTCCATCAACCTTCATGGTGAATAGAATCAGGGCTGTCGACGAGAAACACTGTAGGTGATGTAGCTCCTGTATCCTCACTATATGTAGGGTGTCTAGGACAAACTCCGTCCAATATAGTCTACCAAAATCTCCCCATAGTAGTGTTGCCTCATCATGCACCTGGAGAATCAGGCTCCACCATATGCATGCTTCTGCCTAAAAACGACTCACGACAAGGATCACCATAAGGTCAGCTAGTGTCCCTACCAGTTTGAAGACTCCCACCACAGCCTCCACCCAATCCTCAGGTGTATGTGGGTTCATATCTCCCCAAAACCAGGGTGGCCACTAGCACTGTAACTCATGAAACATGCTCAAGCGTCATGCATCATCTGCTGCTGGGGATGTTGGCATCTGTGGCCCAACGGGTAGTGGCACCGCTAGTGCCTCTACAAGAAGAGGGACCTGCACCGAGGCCTCATCACTAGGTGGGCTATCTATGAGTATAACTCTGTGGGATCTAGATGGGCCCACAAGGAGGGATCCTGAAATAAACAGATGCGACACGATCAAGGATTATACATGGTGATATGACCTCATTGAGTAGACATAAAGAAACTTCTGAAAACACACACACAATCAGTATTTTCTTACATAGATTCAGAAATCAGTATTTAGGGTCCTAGTGTATAGATAAATCGGGCGCCGCACTAACACTGGACTCCCTGATGTGAAAACCACAATCAGTACCCTTAACAAAACTATTTCATAGAAAAGATCATATTTCTACGTTCTGTGGTAGAACCGTCTCCTCTGATAACAATTTGTCATGACACGTCCCCCATGGCCCATAATATGACTACCCCAAGACCGCCTGCCATAGTCCAGGAGCTGGCGACAAGCAGCAAAGGCATAAATCCCTAAAACTAGGAATGAATTGACATTATAACCACAATAGAGTACAAGATGAAAGCAAAACACAAAGTAAAACTATATAATAAAGAGTTATGAAAAGTAAAAGGGACCGGAAATACAAGACCAACTGTAAAGTACATAAAACTGAAAGTTCAAGTATTATAAAAAGGAAACCAACACTAAGATCATCCACTGGAAATTCCTACATAAGGGTAGGTACATATAGCCTCCACAGCACTCCACGTTCGTCTGTCTCCTCCGTGTACCGTCACGCCGTGTGGTCCAGCTCCGAGTACCATCCAGTCATAGTACACTCGACATCAGATAGTGTTTTCTATCATCTGCATCCAACAAAATGTGATGCAGGCATAGCCTGTGTAGGGGTGAGCATAACTATACATAGTAGGAACCTTGAGACCCTCAAGGTATCACAAATACAACAAGGAAAAACCACATATTTTCAAATCAACAGATAACCCTACTTAGGTATATTCCCATTAATTTACATAAATTATCAAGTAATCCATCTTATTCGTGATATAAACACAAAAGTTACGGACTTAGATCAAACAAGTATTTTATTCTAGGGGTACTATCAAGTAAAATCCCTAGTAACACTATCGATACCTCGGCTGCTAGAGAACACCTCCCTTATCGAGTATAGTGGGAATTTGCATCACCTAGGTGCTTCCAACTATCCTTGGACTTCTAAGGTACCTCTCCTATTGAGTACCATGGGTTTGTTGCATCACCATGGCGCTCTCCACGGTGGGTCTTCCATGTCACCAAGGTGATCCCCATCGTAGCCTACTGAGGTTCTCCTCCTATCGAGTACTGTGGGTTTGCTACAACACCAATGTGTTCCCCACTAATGGTCTGCCATGACACCATGGCCCTTCCCACTGGGCTAGATGAATCACTCCATGTTGAATCAGTCAGTATTCATTAGGTCTCAGCCATCTTCTAGGTCACCGTACTAAGCTTGATCATCTCCGAGAGGATCCTCTCAACGAGTTACAGGGCGATACTCCAACAGTAACGAAGTCCCACATATATGTATCCCAAATGTATGTCACATAATTGGGGTCTCAACACAATAGACATCATGTCAATTGGATGCCCAGTCTGTGAGTTATTAGCATTTTTGTTCCGGGGTCCCTGTTGGATTCACACATTATTCTACCTGACTGAATCTCCTCATTTCCCCAAACTCTAGTGGGGTATACTCAAAGGGTTTGTCATGAACAAAGATAACCAGCACCAATGACGGTTCTCTAAATGATCATCTGGTGCAAATGAAATGGACAAATAATTTAAAGGGGGGTTGCTGCGAGCCTGGGTCCGGTCTGACCCGATTGAACCATCTCGACCCAACATAGTCTGGGCCGACCCATTGGTTTTGGCATAGCCCGAAGGGCCTAGACCTGCAAGCCGTGAAGGCTGTGAGTAGCACAAGGGCACAGACCGGTCATGAGGGCATGAACAGGTCATGTGTTGGTGTAAGTGCATTCGGCCCGAAGGCACGACAAGGGGCGCATAAGGCCGGCTCTGACTGCATGTCGAGACCGGTTAGGATAGTGCCGTGAGGGGCACGGCTCATGCGGTATTGGGTTCGTTGGGTGCATGGCATGCACACTCCAGAGTGGTTCGACTGAGTGTACAGGAGGTAGTCTTGTAGGCTGACGGGGCACGAACAGGCCGACCTACAACAGGGTGGGGTGCCAGGCGGGCCAGCGGGTGGCCGGGCAGGGTGCGACCAAGTTGGAAGGCCACTGGGCTGGGCGTCGTGTCGGCCGGTGGGCGGCAGGGCAGGGAGACAGGCGGGCAGATGGTTGTCCGGGCAGGGCGTGGCCTAGCGAGTAGGCGGCGGGGTAGGGTGCCAGGCGGGCCGGCGGTGGTCTTGTTCGTCCAGTTGGATGCGGGCCGACACAGGGGAGTGTCTCAGCACTGCAAGAGGTACAGCCGGTGGGGGCGCATTTGGTGGGGGTGTAGCCAGGGCCGGTGCGGCCGATGAAGGTGCAGGACACCATGGGTGCAGTGTGGATCATAGAGACTGCACGAGGCACATCCTTTTTCATTTCCTCCTTCATCGCCTCATTTCTTAATCACCATGAAAAATGTTATCACAAAAGTGACCGAAAGAGGTATTTGGGCCATGTTAGTTCTTCCTGCACCCTTTGTGATTAGGTTGATAACAATCAGTTCATCATGTTAGGTTAATGATGAACAAAAACTCATCCATCAAAGGAAACATATCCTCATTCATCTTTTTGAAAGAAACTAATAACATGTCACATAAATGAAAAAAAACCATACCATGATCGTTGGTCATCGACGAAGTCACAAGGATGAAGATGGAGGAGATCATCGTTCATCACGTCTGCCACACTCTTTCAATCCTATGCTAATGCGTTAGTTAATTAATGATGATGAGGTTGGATGTTGGTCATCGAAGACATCCCACACCAGTTTCCTCTTATTAAGAAGACAACGATGCTCCCAGTCGGTATTCTTTGTGGGATGAACACATTCTTCATTCTTCGCTGGGAGATGGGGTTCTTTGTTGGTGAAATCTAATTCTCCCAAGCTCTCCTCTCCCCAATATTCCACCCAAATACTAAAATTGAATAGATATCCCCGACAAATAATTGATTTTCTATTATTTTAGAATGTTGGGTGTAAAATTCTAAATTTTAGAGTTTAATTAAAATAGATGGCTCAATTAGTTAATAGATAGGATTTGACATAATAAATGATGTGGTGGCTCAAATAATTAAACGGTAGGTGATGGAACCATAAATGGTAGAGGTGGTCAAGGGGATCCCCCTCAATAAAGAGGGGAGTTGAGGGAGTTTCATATCCTCCCATTATTAGGGGTTGGGTGGTCCCCACCCCTATTATTCAAATTGGGAGGTTATGTTGTCTCGAGTAGTCCCCACCACATTAACCCCACATGGGAGGTTGTGGCATGGGGGTCCCCACCACCATATCCACATATGTTAGGTTATGGACTAGTGGTCCCCACTTCCAACTTCTACAAAGAGGTTATAGATCCAGTGGAACCCACCTCCAAAAACACACATGGCAGCTCAAATATAAATAAAGTGAATCTCACTTTATTTTATTATTTACCATGGAATCCCAAAAGCTAACATTAATTCTCAACCCACTACCATAGTAGTGAAAGTCTCCTTAAGAAAATACAGGCACTATGAGTTCAACGGTGTCCTCAGATCTTAATTCAGAGAACCGTTACAAAATTTATAAAAACCCACTCGTGCGTGTACTGAACGTACCCGAATAAAACATTACAAATTGATTACAGGCACACCGGGCCCCGGAATGATGCACCATCAATTTTCACGGACTCATAAAATTCCCATGTATTTATGAAAAAAACTCCACTGAATTTCTAGGCCTTTACAAAATTATAATGTATATTATTTATGTCCATTTAAAATAGAAATATGTTAATTATTTTTATTCATAAGAAAGTTTTTCATTTATATTTTCATTTTATTTTCTTTTCTACCTTCTAATATAAAATTTCTTAAAAATGAGGATGATGTCATATATTTTGATGATAATCATCTCATATGTCCAAACATACATTGTTAGGGTAATTATCATCAAATAAGTCATGAATACATAATATTAAAAATATTAATTATTAGATAATATTAATTTTTATACATTACATAAACAATTAAAGTCTCCCTTTAAATACTTTTATTAAAAATGAATTGTGTGGTAATTATGGAGAGAGCATGCATATCATATCCATTAGTAACATTTAAATTTTTTTAATGATAATATAAGTGAGATGGTAGGTATCATGTTATATTTATATGTTCCTAAATTTTTAATTATTAAAAAAATATATTTTTCAATTAAACATATATGTAATCAATGTTATACGTTGACAAAAATCATATCTCTTTGCTTCATGGATGTTGTAATCCGTATGTATACACTAACGATGTTATTATTTTTAAATGGATGGAATGGTAAAAACATATATAATTTAATGTATATATATTTACATATATATATATGGATATTTATTTCATGAATATCATATATATATATATATATTAAACATACAATTATATTCTGTGAGATGAGGTGATATAAAACATATTACTTATATATGTGAGGTGGAAATCCACCATCGGCACAAACTATGGTTTCATTTCCAATTTGATGGAAGTATACATGGATATTGTCTATTTAATTAATATAATACATTTTTAGTATATGCATGGAAGAAAATATATTATTTTATAATTATTAGAAAAAAATTTTGGGATGTTGAAAAATAAATAAAAAAATGCTCAGTTAATAATCATAATACTTCATCGAACAACATCGTTGGGTTTATAAATAATAATATAGTTGGTTGTTTTAATAAAAAAGGTGGACTATAGGACATGTGAAGGAATTTTAGGATATTATTTTAGGATTTATGGGATAAAATAAAATTCTATTTAACTATGTGGATGTTGGGATGGGGGACTCCATTTTTTGGGATGGGGGACCAACATAGAATTCCTTAATAGATTAAAATATATTAATTACTTACTCAAATTAAAAATATCCAATATGTATCTTTTCATTTAATTAGATTATATATGGTTGAAATATGAACATAAAATATGATATACAAAAAAATACTTTAAACATTTCCATATTAGATTAATCTAAACAGAAATGGGTTTATTACATTAATCATTGTTGTAATTATTTATAGTTTTAAAGTTAATTATGAACTAACATTATGTTAACAAAGATAAAAATTGTTAATTATTGTGAGTCCAATTATTTTTATCATTTTAATGAATTTCATACAGATATGGTTATTATTTAAATTAAAATTTTAACCGATGAAATACAATGAATTTGTTTTTCAGAAATGTGTGTTCCATGTATAAAATAATTTCAATCCAAATTCATGTATAATATTGATCTCAGTGAAATTTTGTTTGAAAAAATTCGTTAGAAGTAGACATATCAAAATTCTAAACTAATCCACAATTTAATATATCATTTATAAATCCTTAAAAATAAACGATTGTTTTTAATAAAATTAAATATTTTTCATGATTCCTAAAAAATAAAACATTATAGAAAATTATTAATAAAATTTTATAAGATTTTACTACATGATAAATTCATAAATTTTAAATAATTTATAAATTTTAATTCTATAATATATGATCAATTATATTAAATATAACCATATACAACATGATAACTTATTGTCAGTATAAATAAAGTCATTTCATATGACTGAAAATTACACCATATCATAAAAATGATATAAAATCTATAAAAAAAATTAATGAAAAATAAAATTAAACAAAAATGATTTATAATAAAATTAAATGTTGTTTTACATTGTGAGTGTTCATGAATAAGGGAAAAGTTCATTGGTTTTAGTGGTAACCAATATCCTCAAAAGTAGTACTCTGGTTTAATTAGGTTACTAAGAACTATAAAAGATATGAAATTAGATTTATTTTTAAAAAACACAATAGAAAATATATCAATTATCTAAAATAATTACAGATTATTAATTAAGATAATAGTAGCTAAAAATTAAGCGAAATCAATGAATAAAAATAATGAAATATAATGAGATATCCCATTTATGAAAAAATTTAAAACATTAATAGCCAATGCAATTAATTTTTTACTACATATCAATGGAAGTCATTTCATATTGATATTTCTGATTTTTAATCCAACCATGGGAATAATTATTAGGACATAGGGGTCCAAAGGTTGAGTTAGATGAGTTAATGGGGTCAACAAAACCATTCAATACCAATTTAAATTCTCACATTATCTTGATTCACTTACACCATCGGCTACCCTCCCATATCCACTTTCTAGTCTATTGTCTTACAATAGGCTGTTATACTACATTAGATTGAATGTTATAGTGAATATCATCTTCTAGGTATCTATTTCACTAAATGGATTTCCAATATTCATTATAAAACTTTCTTGATGTCCAGTGATCTCCAATAATCAGTTAGTGGACTTAAAATACCTCTACTAGTTATATAATGTGAAACAAATTGCCTAGTTTTCTTCTCTTAGTTTTCAAGTTTTTTTTACCAAAGAGGGTTCTAAATGAGTCACTCCCAATATATTTTTATAAATTAATTTACTCCACTAAATCCCTAGTATTTTATAAAAATGTAATGGATGAAATAACATTTAGACATACCTCCATTCTTCATGATCATAAACAGTTTTAATATACAAATTAAAATTTAAAGAGGAATATAAATATTTCAGAATTAAAAAAAATAGGTGATACAATAATTTTCATTACAGAAGAGAATAAAATAAATAAATTTTAAAAATATTTAACACTAAAAAAATTAATTATATGTTCTATTTTATTATTGAATCATAAAAGAGATTGAATTTTTTTAAAAAAAATATATAAACTATGTAAAAACTTAAAACCATTAAAAATATATTGAAATCTCATCCTCATTTTATTTGTAATTAAAAATAAAAAAACGATATATATAAATATACTGATATAATAAATTTATATCCCTTTAAAATTAACTAAAAGAATATATAAACAATGTTAAATATGTTTTTAATTAAAAAAAATTACATTACTTGTCTTTAATGATATTTAAGGGGATGTAAATTAATGTTTTTTAGTATAAAAAATATGTAGAAATAAATTTTTTAGTTTAAAATGATGTCATTATTCCAAAGAAGATATAATTTTTAAATTTTTAGACTATCAAAAATAATAAATA
The DNA here is from genome assembly GCA_963277665.1 of Viscum album. Lineage (NCBI taxonomy): Eukaryota > Viridiplantae > Streptophyta > Magnoliopsida > Santalales > Viscaceae > Viscum > Viscum album. The sequence continues at coordinate 557,090,800 of OY728146.1, forward strand.
CTAAATTGAATTTACTGACTTTGAAGAACAGATATAATTTAAATATTGTGGAAATTATGATCAATTAGGTTGAATCCTCTAGAGAAGTTCCAAGTTAAAAATGTTAAGCAAACCATTAATTAATAAAATTTTAATATAGAGATCTATAAAACAATGATATTGAAAAAATTAATAAAAACTCATAATGAATTTAAGATTTAAAAATATTTTGAAAAAAATAATTTAAAAAAATAAATCATATTAAAAATAATGTATTTCAACACAATTTGAAATAAATTATTTAAAATATAACTTCATATCAGTTATTATGTATATTAATTTTTATTTAAATAATCATGAGAATATTCCATTGGTGTCTCCAACATGTTTTGCATTATCGGCTTTCCACTGGTGCCCAAGGTGTAAATTAGAATAATAATCCAACTAGGCCTTTTCAAAGATATATTTTTCATGTAAATTTGTTAGAGAATAATATCCATTTCTTTTTATATAGATAGAAATTTAGTTTCATATAATTTTACATGCAAATTAATTCACCAAAATTAACTTAATGTTAAAAGTATATATTATTTATTTATTTTGAATAATCATTTTAAAAAAATAAAGACTTCATAATAGTAACAAATTGAAATAATATTATGTTTTATATTGTTAGTGAATAATAGTAATAATCAAAACAAACATAACTCACACATAATAAAATCTAAAATACCTACTGAAAGGGGATTTGTAATTATATTTAACAATTAAGGATTTGATATATTTCACTCAATAAAATTGTAAAATTTTTTATGTGATCTCTCAATAAGTGATGTCTAAGGTTATCTTTTTTTAGTGTGATATTGTTGTATTGGATTTATTGAAATACTAATATAAGTACTTTTTTCATAATTAATTGTGTTGTTGTGTTGATTTTTTATACAATTAAAAGGAGTTTTTTTCATTCAAATTATTTTTGTACAATGAATTATCTTGGATATATATTCTACTTTGGAAAAAGAATGAGGAACAAGATTTTACTTATCTCTACACCAAAAGATATGGGATTATGCATGTATCTAAATTATCCCACATGAAATTTTGAAATATATTTAAATTTCTCAAAAATAAAAATCAATAAAACATTTCTATTCTAAAATTATGTGTTTTGGATAATATTGTATAATATTTTCAGAACATTTTTAATATCTATAAATGAAATTCTAATAATTCAAACGACATTGTTTTGGATTTCATAGAAAATAGACCTTTATCCAGAAATAAAACATGATGTTTCAATGGGGTATAGTCAGGTATATATGAATCCCATTCATTCCATTACAAATATTTTTTTAACTAGTTTATTGGCTTGTTCAAAATTTTACTTATAATATGTACTTATCTGTGTACATTTTTCAATTCACTTATCCATTACAAAACATTTTATATGTTTACGATAATATTTTTCATCCTTTGACAAACTATGTGTTCATTATTATAAATTTTAAAATACATAATAAATTTAAGTCACCCAAAAACAACAATTGAAATTAAATAATCATTGAATCAGAATATTTATTATAAATAGATTATTTTTTAGAATAATAATAAAATCATCAATATAAATGTTAGCAAATAATATTTTATGTTCAATAGATCATAAAAACTTATTAAAGGATTTTTTTTATTTTTAAATAATTTTTTAAATATAAATTTTAAACTATTCATAAAAAACTAAAGTGGATTGTTTTGAATTATAAAGAAACTTGTTTAACTTAATAACAATTTTTGGAATTAATAAATCATTTAAATAGTTAGTTTCGTGAGCAATACAATTATATAAATAAAAACTAATGAAAAATCCATTTTTACGTTTACATGATATGTCATGGAATTAAGATTATAATCAAATATATAGTGATTTTTATAGATTTAGGACTTGTGATAGGTTATAATGTCTCATAATGTTCAATTATTTATTCATTATGTTACCATTTAGCCACAATCACCGCATTATTTTGAATGATTTTACCATGATCATCTATTATATTTCTAGAACCACATTTTGTAACAATTTTTTGATGATCGTTAGGTCTTTGAAAATGTGTTGGAATATTTTCCCAAATGAATTAGATTAATTCATATTTAAATGAAATAAACCTATAGTCATCATTAATGGAATCAGGATTATAGAACTGTTTTAGTGTGTATCAAAATCAAGATGTTCATGATCATTGAATGCTGACCTTCATCTAAGAGTCCTATTTTTTAAATAAATAATAAATTTTTCTATGTGATTATCCTTAAATATTAACCATTATTTGGATTTATGGTTATATGTATGTTCTTACAAAACAAATATTTATTTATCTGTATGTGGATTTTTTAAGGTCAATGTTTTTGGGGAAACCTGAACATAATTAATTTTTGTATGATTTTTATTAAAATTATAATCAAATATGATTTTAGTTGATTATTTTAAGCTCATTACTTATTTATTATTGACTTAGAATGATTTACATTATTAAGATTGATCATGAAAAATTGCTACCTAGAATATGTATTCAAAACACTATAGGTTATCTTTTTTTAATATTATTTCATTTACATCCAAACACATTAAACAAACACAACATTCGATCAAAACAACCCATTCTTGATATAGGTTTTTAGCGATGTTATTATGATAACATAGTTTAAGTTATATCAAGGTCATGTAACCTTCCTAGGAAAAGATTACTGACAGAGATTAAATTAATGTTAGATTGATCATTTATATTTATGATTTTTTATTATTATTCTCAAAAATAACATTTTTTTTGTAGAACCATTGTAGCAGAAACAAAATGATTATTGCCCTAAGGAAAAAATAGTTCAAAAAAATTTATATTATCAAACACTCCCACATGATCACTACAAATGGATTTGATAATATATCATTATTATTTTTTACCTTCACTGAATATTTACTAATGAATTAATAAGAAAAAATATTATAATATAATAAATACTCTAATATATTTCATTATAATTATTGATAATTATAAAGTAATAATATTTTCCAGATATACCTCAAACATACGATGCTCCAAAAACATAATGTTTAAAATGATCAAGTGATTTAGATGTACATAATTCCTCATTAGATTTATTGTTTATTTTATGTTACATCCAACGATTTAAAGGATTATAATCAATAATATTTTTGAAATGAAGTTTATGTAAATATCAAAGTAGATGATTTCTTTCGATTATGAGATGGTCGCACATAATTAAAAAACCAATGCACCTATTCCAAATAAATGGCTCACTATCAGTCACACTATAACATTTAACTAATGACTTGAAAGAGAATTTATGTTAATTACATGACTATTTTGAAAATAAAAATTTAGTAATAAAATATTTATTTTTTAATCATAGGAATTTCATATAAAAAATTAAAAGATACTTTAAAACTGTTATCCCATAATTAATGATGATTATAAAAATATGTTTTAATCAAATTTTTGAAAAGTGTTAAAACCAAATAACACATATACTAATTATATTAATAATTGAGTTCTCTTAAAATGTGTCATTCCCCCATCTATATTATCTGGATTGTAAGACTCATTATAGTCTCCCAAATTTTGCCTTGGGAACCACAAACACAATTATAATACAAAATATTTTCTCACATCATTTGAAACACGTTTCATGAAAAATAAGCAAGAAAATAAAAAAATCAACATAAGAGATTAGTCCAATAATTTTAGTAAAATGTAATTTTGTAATACATACTTTTTTATAATTTTATTTTCTATATGAATTATTAAACAAAGAGTAAAAGGGTTAATAATTTTCCAAAATTTAACCATAATAATAATATTTACAATAACATTCATAAGTAAAATACCACATTTTTCTAAAATAATTTCCTTCATTAATTTGATTATATCCATTTATTATATTAATAGTTATTTTTTACATAGTATATTATTTTTTAAAACAAAAAACGAAATGATTTTGTACATGTCATTGACAACCATAAATTTTTTAGAATTTAGTTTCAACATTAGTATACTTAGAAAGTGAATTAATGAGATAATTAAGAGTTTGTTAAATTATACTACAATGGGTTCCTATATTAATTTCATAGATAAATCATTATTATCATTAAAATTTCCGTGATTTTGAAAAAATATTATTAATAAAAAACTCTTCTTTGAATTTTTTTTATGTTCAAAAAACTCATTGTATAATTCTTTATAATCTACATGGATTTTAAAAGATTATGATATTGAAAAATTATAATTGGAATATTTATACTAAATAAATTAATTTCACATCACAATTTCATCCTAAAAACATTTGAAACAAACAATAATTGAGTTAAAAAATTGAGGGAATTATTTTAAACTATATGTATAATCATTGTTGCACAATAAATTTATTCTTTGTTTTTGGAAAGGGGATATATTGAGAGATAAATCTATATTTGTTCTAATTATAAAAATTTAAAAATAATTATTTCCATTTATTATCCACTTAGTATGATTGAAGGATTTATTCTCCATCACTAATTTGCTTAAATTTTTACATATATGGGTTATCTTGTGATCACATTCCAAATTTTCATCATTGATTTCATGAAATAAAATTTTCTTTGTTTCCTTCTCATTTATCATTTTTTATATATTCTCATCAAGGATATCTCAATGGACATGAGAGAACAAATGCGTTCCTTAATATTCAATCTCATAATTTATTTTTCTTATTTAATTATAATTAGCTAGGGTGCACATGAAATTAAAAAATTCAAAAATATATATTTTATAATTGATTCAAAAAAATGACCACCCCATAAATATTTTATTCATATAAAAATTTATGTAAATTGAGTATATATCTCATGGATTGATTGATTTGAATTGGTATTAAAAAATTATAAATATTTTATATATAATTCCAGTATAATATCATTATATTTATTAGTTACATAATGAGAAACATCAACTGCTTTCTATTTTTAATAGGATATTATAAAAGAGGGTGAGAAATTATATAAATTTCAATATAAAATACATTGATTTTTTTATTTTTTACCTACATCAAATGTTTCAATTTCTTTATCAATTACTTTTGTTATAATTTTTAATTGAATGGGTGACCATCATTAAAATATTTAAAAATATATTAAATTATACTTTCTTGAAATGTAAACATTCATTTTATTTATTAAATATATTCCATTATTGGAAATATGGGTACATGAAAAATTCAGTTTCATTCATATGTACCATAGTTGTTATATATAGAATCCTTTATTTAATTATCAATGCCTGAAATAAATTATGATTTTAAACAAATTATTAAAACATGGAAAAGAAGTATAAAAACACATCAACCAATAATAAATATTTATTTCAATAAAAGGTAGAATGTATTGGGTGAATTTCATTTAAAAATATTAAAAACAACAATGTGATACATATATGATAATTATTGATAAATTAAAATATACCACGAATATATAGTTGAATTTTTATATGTTTTAATATTATAACGAATCTGTGAATTAGGTTAAATAAAAAAATATGTTAGATAATCAGTTATATGAATTTATAGATTGAGTTATTTAATTTATTAGAGATATATTTATTAACTAAATGGAATCATTTAATAAGAAAACAGAGAAATATGAATAAAAGGGAATAAACAAAAGATAATAAGGGAGATTGAAAATTTCTCAATATTATATCATAGGTCACAAACTATAATTACTAGAGGGTTATGTAATATTAGATAATGATAATAATTAAATAAAAATAAATAAAAAATTATTAAATCACTCAAATAGTGATATATAAGAAACAAAGATAAATATCTTGGATTTTGTGGTATCAATGAACCTGAAATGAAATTCCTTGGTTTTAGATATTTACTAAGAACCATATAAGAGTGCGAAATATAAAATTTTCTTAGTGATAATCCTAATAATTAAGTGGTTTCATTTTTGTATAAAGATATAGAAGTGGAAATTGGAATAAATTGATATATAAGGATGTAATATCATCGAATTTAATGAATGGAATGGAATGATCGCTTAATAGGGGGAATGTAGAATGAAATTTTATAGTTGATATTCATTGATGTTCCCAATATATAAATGGTAATCATTAAATAACTTTATTTTTATTTTTAATGTAATCCAATGAGTTATATATATCAGATTTATCTATATAAGAGTCACGTAGTGGGAGATAACAGAAACAATGAAGAAATTGAATGCCATGAAAAATTATCTTGTTAGCATGAAAACTCAACACCAATAAATAGCTTTTTGATTCAACTAGCTATCTGGTGGGATTAATGAAAGTTTGCTGGATACTGTAGTATTCTTTGAGTATACATTGTATTACATAAGGTCATAAAGGATATCACTTTTGGTGTATAATTTTTGGTATATCTCATTATATGGTCTACCAAGTCATTTGGGTAGCCAGTGTACATTAAATACCACTACTAGTTTTTTCAATCTCCACTGGGTAATCGATGGGCTTTTAAAATCTATCCAATTTTTCCCATTGAGGGAATTTATATATTCCCAACATTACCATTTTAATTTCATCATTTGGTATAATATTTCATATGATTATATGTAATTATAATATCTTATGCAACCCTATAATGAACAATTTAACAAACTGAAATGCATTTTTGATCATTAATACAATCGATGATAGTGAGGTATAATAAGGATCTGCACATTTTACTACACCACTATGATGGTAGGGTTTTCAGGGAATAAATCCCAAAATATTATCACACTTGTCCAAGACACATGTATGACATATTAATATTCCAATTTTTCAATACAATGAAACATCCCCTTATGATATAATAGAATAGTGAGAAATAATATGAAAAATCCATTTATAGTTTCGCCCATTTGGATTCATGTAACGTGAAACCGATATCCCATTTAAGGAAAAAATACATAAAATCTTATAGAAGCCCATTATGGTGAGAAATTTTCTCTTAGAAAAGTTGTTGTGTCGATGTCATGATAGGATAAAATCATAAAATGATATGAAAGCTCTGGAATCTTTCCCTGTGTTAACATGAGTTCATCCCCATATACTATATATGTGTGGATTTTTGACACACAAAAAACAAACATAATCTAAAAATATATATAACATCATGTACATTATGGTTGAGAAACAAATTATCCCTAACCTGAAATGACTGGGAATTATTAACTCCCCATTCACAAAATAGAATTTTCTAGTCATGCATAATAGTATGTTCACATGACGATCCATCCACATTTGATCCTATAAAATTTAAAATATCAACTACATCATTCAATGTGTTTTTACTGAAACATTATTGGAAAACTATTTGGATTCCCATATTTAAATTTCTACTAATGAATAATAATGATAACATGGGGAAATATAAAATGTGTTTCATGAAAAAAGAGTACAATGAGGAGAATATATATAAAATTAATTTGGCATCCAAAATGAATGAAATAAACAAGATGTTAATCCCCATTACTAATATAACATGGATAACTATTTTCCACTAATACGAATTTCTAATTAGTGATTGTTTTTATTGAATGTTATAGAGATAATAGTGAGTTTGACACCAACACAATTTTACTTTTTGAGGAGGCATCCATTAAAATGCAGTTCACACTAAAATATGATATGAGGGAATTCAAAATTGATATCAATGTCATATTAAATATCATAAATATCCCCAAAACATCCAGTTACAACATACTCCATGATATTTAGCTGATGATAATGTGAAATTTTTAGTTATAACCACATTCCACCCACTACATGATGATGTTGGGAATCATTCAACTGAGTAAAAAATGACCCAATATGGAGTTGTGTTGAGGATGTTGAAGCTCCTCTTGGATGATTGACTCAGAGGTATTTTAACTATATTTTGAAAATGTTTGGCCCATTCCAACATCTTTCCATAATTGATTCCTCCACAATAAGAAATAACTCAACAACCATCAAATTAGTGTCCTATCATCCAAATAATTAGCATCCTATATAGCCAATTTATCAATATTAAATTTATATATAATACCAAGAATTTACCTTATTTTTTAAACAATAAAAACTATTTCAATTTAGTTACCTATAAATGATTTAATGATTTTTTTATGTGTTGTATATGTGTCCTCTTAGTAGTTTCCATTGTAGATTTTTCCATAATCAATGTATAATATGAGATTTACATGTGTTAGAACATCTTGAAAAATTATATTAAAAATTATATTAATTGATATAGATGTTGGATCCAGAAAAATATGATCCATTCACAAGTAATTTGTAATTAATATATTATTAAAAAAAATACAGTTCATTTAAATTCAATAATTGTTGATAATGATCGAATTAAAACCCCATGATGTACAATTACTGCATTAGATAAATCAAGAGTATATTAGCTCTTATGGTAACCCTCAAATGTTATATGAACCACCAATAATAATTTTATTATAATCATACTACTATAAATATTGTTCCAATGCTTCTCTAAATTAATGTTAATCATTGTATAATCCCTTGAGGAGAGAAGGAATCATTTTGGTAGAGGATGCGAATTTCTCCATGTTCTCTATAGTACTGTAATGGAAAATCTATCAAGGAAATTTTAAAATTATCAATAATTAGTTCAATTAAATTATTAGATTATCAACATGGTTCTTCATAATAGAGTTTTAATAATTATTGGGTAGTAGAATAATATTTTTCACGCATTCCATTATAATAATCTTAATCATTAGCAAACCCCTTATCTAAATAATAATAATAATATTATTATTTTATTTAAATGAAAAAAATTTAGAGATAAATAAATTTCGTTTACTCTATGAAATAAATTAATAAGTATTCCATTAATATTTCTTGTGTCATTTTTCATCAGATGATTAAACTCATTCCAGAAATACTTATGAATATTTTTTTGACCTTGAAAAATGACTGTTTATTTATTTATTTATTTATTAATGAATTAATAGAAAATAAATAAATATTATATTCACTATATATTTGAGTTAATATTTTTTTTATGATTATGTAACTGATATTTTATTTTCATTTGGATTAAAAAAGAATAAATTAATCTTATATGTTCATGTAATTAGTTAAGTTATTTCCAATCACTACATATTCATTAAATAGTTTAGTCAAATATATATTCTCTCAAATAAATAATGAAATGAATTTTTATGTAAAAAATAACATGAATAATTATATTACCATATATGGTTATAATATGTACCCAAATGATTAAACTCATATATTTTTTTAATGTGGTTTTGAATGCATATAATATGGGACCCCCTTGGATTTTTTATCAGTAGGATTAGAAAACATAGCCAAAATAATTGGGTTTACAAATATCGACACACAATTTATCCCAAAATTAATTAAGCTAATGTATAAATGACATGATACCACATAAAAAACTAACATTATATTTTAACCCCTTTATCTTGATATCATTGACTAAAATGGACGCATGATGGAATCCTCAAACAATATTTTAAATTTCCCTGTATTTGAATTTTTAGAAATGGGAATCCTAGTAGGATGTAATGAACATTGAATTAATTAGCTATTCTAATTCCAATTAAACTGCATATGTTATCATATTTTAATAAAATTGGATTGTATGGATATTCTATGGAAATTATTCATTAATACAATATCACCCATGATGCACCCAACATAACATACCTCATAGAGAGAATATTCCATTTTTTTCATCCCTATCCTAATGTAAAAAACTGATGACATGAATTAATTAGAACAAAAAATTATATGGATCATTGCACATAATAATGGATAAGAACATCCAATGAATAATTTCCTACCAGACGGTCATGTTTTCATAATCTATCGAATTAGAAGATACAAAGGGTGTAAACCATAATAAAGTGTCTTGTGTCATTTTTATTATACACCACAAATATCCATTGTCATTTTGTCCAACTAATTGATAATTTATGGATATTTAATTTCTATTTAACAATATATCCATGGATCATACAGTTTCATGTTATAGTAGGGAATTGTTGTGACCTTTCAGTGTAAAAAATATATCTTTATGAAATTCTCACATACAATGTCACCTAGAAGAAAAAACATGTTTTGGTAAGAAGAATTTTTTTTAATAAATAAATACAATAAATCATATAGTATAATGAATTTGGATTAATCAAAAAAAACACCAACAGATACATAATTCTACTAAAATCTAACAATAATATACCTTATATCACTAGATCATATATGAAAATCAGGATTATTTGATGATTTATATTTAGTTAATTGGTCTAAAACATTATCATCAATAAATACTCTTCCACCCATTAGTTATATAAGATTATGATATATACAAGTACTCCACTATGGTATCAATGAAAACATTATTATTTGAACTATATTCTGCTCAAAAATATTCTTTTGAGACCTGAGACAAATCCTTATTGCAACATAAATTAATTATGATCTATCTAAAATCAATAATATGTATATCCCCTGATAACTAGATCCCCTTATCCTCCATGAAATATTTGAATATTCCACAATTTTCTCAGATAAAATATTATAGCCTTAACAATAGAAAAATGTTTTTCAGCTGAATCAACATTATATCCAAAAATGACTCTAAAATCATGGAAAACAAATATCCCAAAATATAACATTCCTTATATTATAAGGGTTATCATAATATCATATAGGATATTATTCATTTTCTTCCTATTTGTTTAATTTTTGGGAACATTTTATTATAGAAATGTATTTCATGAGATATTCAAACAAATCCCCTATTATATTCTTCAATAGAAAATACAATTGGTGTCATTTAATTTCATATACCTTAAAATAGTACAAGAATAAATTTTTATATATTATAAATTTCCTTGGATCCAAGGATACATGAAGCATAAAATATGGCCTTTAAGGGGAAACACAAGTTTATATTGTCCCTAACTAACTATATGACTAATATTTCATTTCAATTATGTAACATTTCATGGATACAAAGTATTTAGAGTAAAAATTAATTACCACTAAATAGATTTTAAGAACACGTCTCAAAATATTTGACAATAAAATAAAAATATTTTATGTATTAATTGAATTCATTATTTTTTTAATAAATTCTATATTCAATCTATAAATGGATCTCTACTACTAAAAATTATTATATTAATTACCAATATCAATAAGAACTTCTAGTTGTTCCATATTTTTATCATCCGTAAGATTATAAATAAAGAAATAATTTTTCTACATCTTTCTTCCAAATATCATTTTAAGGGAAATACCATATAGAAAATGGAATTACAATGGAATTAAACAAGGTAACAGGAGTACAAACTTCATCATAGTCAATTTATTGATTTTTTTAAACCAGATATATGCATGAAATTTATTATATTTACTTTATTTTCCATTCATATATGTTTTTCTCTTAAAAAAACTTGTCACCTAGCAGGAATTACATCAACTAGAAGATCGAAGAAAAAAATTCTTTATTATAATACATAAATTCCATTATAAAATTCATGTCTTCTCACTATCTTCTAGATTCTAAGCAATCTAATTAATCATTATAAGAAGGAGGATCCTTTTTTAGGAAAAAATGATTCCACGTCCTCATTGATTATAAACCCATATCATTCTAGTTCTTTATGATCTATAGTTATCATATGCAGTACATTTGTCTCTTGAATAAGGTCATCCAAGTAGAAAAATGGAATTCCTTCCAATAAAAATCTTGGTTATATTTAGAAACTACATCCTCAATTTCAATATTTCTCCCACATTTTTAACTGAGGATGTGATTCCTCTAAATAATATATCACATTACACAATGATCACATCACAATCTATGGGTTTCTATAGATAATATTGCTATTTTTATTATAATTCCATATAAGAATACACTTCATCTATGGGGATTATAGTTTTATGACAGATTTAAACTTATTAAATTATTCATAACCCCATGCATTAATTAATTAAAACATGGTTTTCATTCTATTATATAATCTACATGGTATTTTCATTACTAATTTAGTTTGGGCCCATTTTAGAATCTATATTATAGTTCTGAATTAAAATCCCAAAATAGATATTATATGATCTATATCACTCATCATTAAACTCACCATTTCAATGATGTTATGGTTCCTCTCAATATATAAACTATTACACTGTGTAAAATATGGTGGAAGTGGTTGCTATATAGTCACATACTTGTATAAAAATTTGATAAACATGTGGATAATATATTCACAACCTTGATCACATCAAAGATTCTATAACATATTCCCATGGGGATGCTCTACATTATTAAATAATTCCTTTAATTTATCAAAGGAACTTCAAATATACCATAATTGTAGATATAAACATATAAATTAGAGACATCATAAAATTTCATGAATTAAGAATACCAACAGCTGATTTTTTTAAAGTTATACACTCACTATTTATGTTCAATTATATAGGATTTACATATATTTCACCATATCAACCAAATGGTGTATTGGTCATTTTTTATATAAATAGGTGATACATATATAATGTTACTTAATTTAATGTATTATACATAGATATTTTGATATATCATTTTCAAATTTTTATTATTTATAAAACCAATGTAGAGATTCCACAACTACGTGTGTAATGAGTTATGAAAACCCAATTCATTTTCTATTTTAAAAACATGGGTTTCATAATTTAATACATTAATAGTGTTAAATTAAGATAAATAGCCATAACATATTTTCAAATCATAAAACAGTTGACTCTTATTTTTCAATATGAAAATAATATAATATTTATCTAATAATGATAATGAAATTATGTTTTTTAAATAACTTGGTAAATAATAAATTGAGTTTAAAACCAACCCCATGTTATATGGAAATAGAAGGTCATAGTCCCTTATATACAAAGAATAAGACAGTGATCTTTTTTTGTATAAAATTTTAACTCCTCCTAAGGATGCATTAAAAAATTTACTTGGTTAATGCATTTGGAATGAGATGTGTGAACCAGCCTTTGTAACCAATACCCATTTTGTGGATATAAAAATATTGAATATAATAACAATTTTTTTTTTCGATTTTCCATGTACTTCAATTAATTATAATATATGTTTTTCTTATATCATAATTTACTACATACAAAACACATTTTATTTTTTAGCCTCATTAGTCGTTGAATAATCTATGTCTTATAATGATAGTGCCTCGTAGATTATAAATAATATAAGAGTTTGGAACGTTTTTCATTTTATTACATTTCTTATTCATTATATTGACAACATGATTTTCCTCCCCATACCATTATAAAAATGCTTAATCCTACTAATGAGTCATGAATGAGTCTTATAATTGTTATTTACACTATTATTCATAATGAAATAAGAGATTCAATTATGAATTATGAATATCAGGAAATATTTTCATATATTGTCATAGATCATGGGGTCTATGTTGTTTAATATCTCTATATAGATAGTAATATTGACTATATATGTTTCATGTTTGAACCAAATCTACAATAATTAATGTGAATAATATATTAGAGATATTATTTCTCTCTTTACTCATTAACTATTATAAGAGATCAAGAAGGTGAGGCAATATGTTGTATGGATTTATATCATCATTTTTTATTATTATATTATTTCAAAAGTATGATTTAACTAATCATTGGAAAATTTTGGCATTGTCCAATTGATTATTATAGAGATACAATTATTCCTCCACACGATTCTCTCTCATTAAATTAATAATGAGAATTTCTATGATCATATTTTTTCCATTCATGGAATAATATAAAAACTAAAATTCAATTAATGTCTATGAAATTATTGTTAATGATATGTTTATACATCTGTAAATAGATTACAATGACATACTAAAATTCCATTGGATTTTCATTTCCATAATAAATTGGAGTGAAATTTTAGTACTTTATATGATGTACTAAACAAGATAAAAATGTTTTAAATATAACACAATTTTATTGAAACACTATATCCCTATACATTAGTTTTAGAATATCTCTTTGTTTGGATACTCCAGTGGTGCTACTAAATTTTTTCATTTTGATAACCATGATATATATACAACCAAAAATTAGAAGGTATTTACATAGTATTAAATTTTAATGTAAATTAAATTTTATATCAATTAGCAGTTGAGTAGAACCCTTAATCCATGAATCCTAGATTGGGATTTCCCCCACAATTCCTATGTAACTTACACAGGGTCTCATGGAGGTGATTAAACATTATAGAAATTATGGTAATTTCGACCAAATACACATGATATTAATTCTGTGGTTATTGAAATTGATAATATTGTGGGTAGTCATGAAATTTGAACTACAGTTTGATTTCTACCCATATAGTGGAAGGATATACTAACATAATATTTTTTTATTAGAGGGTTTTTATTATATTGTATAGTCATCCCAATATATCATATTACGTGATTATAAATAGTAATAGTATTTTCCATACATGTATAACCATGTATTCATAAAAATAAAACACAATTTAATTTTATCATAATTATGATTCGTATTCCTGTTAATTATTTTATATAATTATTAAACATTAATAAATAATTAACTGTGAGACTATCAAAAATTAAATCATTGAAGTAAAATGACCATGATATTTTCTAATGGTTGTTTTATCTTATGGATATAAATCCCACTCAAAAACATGTGGAATATCCTCCTTGAAATATGAAATTCTGTAAATGGATAATTTCACATATGCTGATGCGTATCTCTAAGACTGGTTTCTCCTCTTCTATGAACATCAACAACATCCACTTTCATTGGAGCTTTATCCATTTCATAATTTTTTATCACACAAAATTTAGTGAGACTATAGGATTTGGTTTCTGGATTATATAATAGAATGTATGGGAAGAGAAGATATTTCATTCTATGGGGACATAAATGGTATAATTGACATTATTATTGTTAAATTATTTTTACAAAAAATTAGAATTAAGGATAAATTTAATTAAAAAATAACATAAATATGCTGGTATAAACTCATTTCCATCCATATGTGTTATAAAAATACATAATGTACAATACTTAGATTTATCTTTTGTTTTTTATTTGATATAAAATTCTTGCTTGAATATATTCAATTTCCTGATTAATTAATTAATTAACATTATTTATCATACTTTTCACTTATAGTGTCTTGGAGATAACCATATTTAATTTTGACATAAAAATAGATGGTTTAATTAGAATATGAACACAATAAAAAGGAATTAAGTATCAATTTTATAGTATTGTGAACAATATGGAAAATCCATCACACTAGCTACATGAAATATAATTAGTTTAAAATGACACAATTAATTATTAATTATTTAATTAAAATTTAATTCAATTTTTAATTTCCAAATGATGAATACTTAAGATCTACATGACACTTTTTTCCAATATGTATAAGTTTATAAATTCCTGGGGAATTAGTATTCATATCTCAGCCAAGATTCATTACGTATACTAATGATCAACACATCTGGTGTCCATGAAACATTCCTACCCACAATGTATGAATTCTAGATGTGGAGAGAATTATTAATATGGAATGAATGTTGGATATACATTAGGTTCCCTTTAGTTTATATAATATTGTCTCACATGTAAATTAATTTTTATTTTACCACATCAATAGTGATAATTTCACCAGTAAAATTAGTATAGTACACATTGTGTATTATAGCTACACATCAAGTAATCAGATCAACCATTCATTCAGATAGAATGACCAACATATGATGTATTTGATAAATAAAAATAAAAAAACAATTCATTATTTTCACAAGGCTTCATGTATCATAAAAATCATTCTTCTCTATTAAACCTTTTTATATGGAAGGTAGTGATTAGTTTCACACAGTGTACGCACTTCTATCATTTATAACCATAGACTCCTCTCCAATGGAATCTCTAATTAATATTTCTGTCATATTATCTGAATTAATGTCATATATATCATTAATGAAGATTATTAATGTCTAAAAAATATATATTAAACTCTTTATTAAAGAAAAAGTAAAAAAGAAGAAGAAAACATGAAACAACTGTCTATAATCAATCAATTTATATTACATATATATAAATTCCTTTATGCAAACTCTAATAAAACATGAATTTTCAATACATAGTGGAAGAACCTATTGGATAGTTTCAAAAAAAATATAATTTCATCTTAGAAAAATAATTTGATATTTATATAATGAAGAACATCCAGACCATAAGAGTAAAATCAATGTCTAATTGACTGAAATTATTGAAAAAAAGAGGGGACATTTTTATATCTAATTTAAAAATATTTTTAATAAATTAATATAAATAATGTTTTTTAATTTAATAAATCATTACCAATAATTTAATGAATACCTATTATAATATCATTGTTTCATCAAATAAAAAGGTGTAAGATTCCCTCTAATTTTGTGCCACATGTTTTCTAAAAACCTTTAACCATCATCATAGAATCCATTGGTTGCATGAATGGATTCGTAAAATTATTATGTTAAAAATATTAATTATAGATGATTCCATTATGGTGGAATGGATTAAATAATATAATTGAGAATAATCACCCTCTATAAGGGATGTAATTATAGAGGAGTCGATATCTAGTTAATAGAATATTTATCTCGAATTTATTGAGAATAAAAATTATATTATCACTAGGTTATAACTTAATTGTGTTTTATATATACCTAGTGTTTCATATTAATATGTCCACATAATCCCTTATGATTCTCTTCATCCCTAACAAACCATCTGCCTACATTTTATTTTAATTAATTTTTCTACATTATCTTGTGCTAAACTCATGGGTACATAAACATTATTTCCAATCAAAAAAGAAATTTATTTTTCTGAAAACTTATTAAATATAATATTTCTCATCAGAGCATTACACATGGTCTACAGATCCCCCTTAGTATTTTTCAACAATTGAATAATTAATATTTATGAAATTAAATTAATATCAATGTATTAATATCTACTAAAAAAATATATTCACTAAATAAATAAATATTTTTTTCTATTCGTATATCAATTTCACCATCTTTATGAATGAATAAATAATAATTATTATGTATTCACAAAATTAACAAATAAATATCCCAGTGAATTAATATTAATTAAATATTAAATTTACATATATATTATCTGAAATAAATAGTGAGTGGATAATTTTGTTCATTATATAAAATGAATCACAATTAAACTATGATTGGGAATATAATTTATAAATCTTGTTAAATTTTTTAATAATTTTATTAAGGTTCTGAATACACATATTGTGTAACCATCTTGTCACTATTCTGAGTGACATCAGGCTACACCTCCAAAACTAAAATTTCAGTACCTAGAATCCCTTCAAGGATACCATATAGAATGAACATAATTTATTAGTGACATTCTAGCTCATATTAACACAAATAATGTATTTTAAACACTTTATCTAGATGTCTATAAAAATTATGTCGGCATGCTGATTTAATCAACCTATCTCCATTTTGTACTATTCTCTCACATCCATGAAAAGAAGATTCTAATAGAAATCAATTAATAAATTATTATTTCGGTACTTTAATAATTATCAAAGGTCTTGGGATATGAAAAAACCTATAAGGGATATATACTTTCTCAAATAATTCATTAATAAACTATCACTTGAAACTGACACAATATATCATATATTCATAAGATCATGTGTTATCAGGGATATCATCGATACCTTAATTTATGTGAATGATGAAATTAATTAATAATAATAATATAAATTTATTGACACAAACAACCAATGAAACATTAAATTTTCCTTTCCTACTGGTGATTGTATTTCTCAAAATATTTGGCTCCAGAAATTAACAACTTTTCCTCCACAAGAATGTGTCAAAATTTCTATTTAGTATTCACACTGATTACATGTACTATTTATGCCTGAACATATACTATATCTAGACTATAAAACATATATTCAAAAAAATTGTTGTAGAACATTTGTGGTATCATCATAATGGTTAGCCGTTATGACAATTTAGTTTGTCCTTTACACATTGTACGTTATCTCTTACATTTTCATAGATATGAAAAATATTAATGGGAAATGTATATTAATAATTAAAAATAAAAATAAATGCAAATATATTGTATATATTTATTGGTTCTAGGGAACTAATTCAATCTTCCATATGGTTATTAGCAACAGAAACAGGTGAGTTGACTATACCTGGTTAAAAACATAACCTCAACTCTGTAATCAAGCATTGTAAATGTTCGACCCAAATTACATGAATCAATTCACACTTTTTTCTTTTATATATAACATATAGAAATTTGAAACACATATTTGAAATCAAAGAGAATTATAAGACATGATTTGGTTGACTTGACTCAAACTCCACCTAAATTTTGGAGTCCCACATTCATAGTATTCAATGCTATAGAATATCCAAAGTAGCACATCACTCAATTTTTTCTCATTACATCTATATGATGGGATACCTACGTAAATTTGAATTGTAAAATATTAAGTTCATTTTAAAAATACCATGAGGAAGACTATTCATATAGTATTTCTGTCTAATAGCCAAGTCCATCTTCAGTTGGGATGATTTATAATGAATGTCGTATAATGTCCTATATCAGTCATATTGAATGTAATAAGAAAAAAAGGGTGTTTGAAATTCATATATATGAGGCGGATTTTAACAATGTCCCTATATATATATATTAGAAGTTTTTATTAGATATTTGTATACAATATCTCTAATTCAGGTTATAGAATATACGCATTCTGAAAAATACCCTTAAAGTCGTAAAGAGAATTGTTTTATCACAAAATATGTAATATGTCATTATTAATTAGAAAACTATCATAACATGTATTTATAACATGAAATGAAATATAGTATAACGGTTAGAAAAAAATCCATCAAAATAGTTTTTCTTTGTTTTTTAAATGGTGTGTGTTGTTAACCAGATTTCTCGACAATGTGGTAGTGTGGTTTCTTGTAGTCTTATATTCGTTTACAAAAATATAATAATAATTAGTTTTTACCTAAATAATCAAATAGTTTGTGTAATTTTTAAATGGTTTTGTGGATCTATTAATTACTAAAGGATAATTACATTGTACTATCCAAAGGTGATCCTGAAATTGAAAAACTGAAGAAGATTACGTGATAATATTATACAAATGGAATAATGGATATGTTATTAGTAATAATATAAAAACATGTGGTCACATAAATTATTCTGATCACATGTATAACCATAAATCGTGTAATTATACAAGTGATTCATATTGTCAATAAATATCAATATGTGAAAAATTAATCTTACAATCACATAGAATCACGTAATAACATATATGTCAATATATTATGTTATGTTGTCCTGGTATGTGCATATAGGTAGCTAAGATTATAGTAACCCAAGAAGATTATAAATCAATATAACATATTTTTATATGAGTATTCACATCATCACACAATCACATGCCTGAGGACTGTAATAATTTCATGCCTTTGGAAATATGGTAGACAATATTATAATATAATGAATCATCCTCAATATTTCCCACAAATATCATCCCATTTAGTAATCCTCATAGTCATTCAGTATATAAAAACCATTTATCAATACATAGGTAAAGAAAAAATAATATTTTTTGTGCTCATATGGATAAAAAGGATAAATAAAGGAAACATATGATAATAATATTTACATATGTGTATAAGAACATGATCATAACATTTGAAAACAATACCCATCCTATCAAATGTCATAATCCTATGTTTTGGAATAAATATTATTATTTCATCGGACATGAGTCATAATAAAATAAAAATATCATGAGATTTTAGATCATATAGTTGGCATAACAAGCATATTTTTATCACACACATCATCTTATAAAATTGGCAACATTTTTAAATAGGAATAGGTTCAATCATGAAGATGAAGACATGAAATCTATCCCTCATATAAAATTTGTGACATGAAAAAGGGTCCATGAATATCCTTATATACATTATATATATGTCCATTCATAGTATTGTGAAAATGTAATTATTTATAAATGTAAAATGTTGACATGTAATCAGGTTCATTAAAAAAAACATGTAATAAAGATCATGCATATCATTCTGATCATGTAATCTGATTTATGAATAACATTTTAAAAAAGTAATAAGGTTTAAAAAAATATTTTGAACATATAATCATATTCAAGAATAACATTTTGAACATATAATCAGGATCACACATGATATTTATACTCAAGAGTTATCTATCCTTACCCAATGAATTGGATTGAGATATAGGTCCAACCCATCACAGAATGAAAATCATACACTTTTGGGATATCATATCTCAAGCATTAATCTTATCATAACATGTTAAATGAATTTGGTATCCTAAAAATTTAATTAGAGAGTAACTCATTGAAATATATGGGATTCATAATCATTTAATCCAAGTGTAACTCATGAAATAGAAACATTTTTCATTATTATCATGACATGAAGCCATAAACCAGTAATGGAATAAATATGAATAGTATCCTTGGTTGATAACCATTATATAGAATAGGTAAGACCACAATATTTCATCCCAGATGGATAATATTTGAAAGATCATTGAAGACATTTCTGGTGGAAAATATCATTTCTCCATTTAAGAATGTGTTTCAAAACATGTAATAGTTAAAAAAATGAATAAACTATTAAAACATATAAATGATGATTTTAAAATAACATAAATCACTTTTAAACCTAATTTTTTTTAGATTTTTTTCTCTGAAAATATACTTTTAAAACTTATAAAATAATAATTCAATATCCTTTAAAATACTATTTATACATAAAACATCTTAAAATTCTATTTCATTTATGATGACCTAGAGCAAGATCATTGAAGAAAATTTTTTGGAATTTTTTTTAGAAAACATGGTTTTAAAATAAACTATTTTTTTATCGAAGAGGGAAATAAATTTCGATTTTAATAAATAAATTTTTTTGATAAATTTTACAACCCAATATTAGAAAAATAGTACCATTATGTTATGATATCATATTAAACCAGATGATAATATATATCAATATAATTCCTAAGGATTATATAATGACAATTTATCATAATATACGTTATAAAAAATAGTCGCGATGGGTGTTGATATTGTAATAGGACATCTTTTACACTTTGGTAACATTGAATCCAAAGTCTCCCAAATGAATAAGATAAATTAAATCATTATAAAAAGGATGTATTAATTAATGATATTACATGTAAAATGGGTTTTATGTGAACCTCTTGAATTATTATAGGTACGTAACATAGTGTGTGTCAAAAATAAAACAAAATAAAACAAAAATACTTTATATAATTGGTAACTTTTTATCCATAAGTCCCATAAAACGAAAAACTAAAATGGATATTTGAATAAAAAAATTGTATCTGTAATAATAATAACAAATCAGGGGAAATATGTAAACAATATTAAATAATAACAAGATTAATATGAATTGTTTCCTATAAAATATAAAAGTTATCCCGGAACCCCATACCATATGTCTTTAATCTCATCATACACATTAAAACATAACGTTTAATAAATATAAGATTATAATAAAAATATTAAAAACCATATTCATATATATCATATAATATATAATTTTCTTATTACATATCATTACTCGTTTTTAATTGTTCCATTTTAATGTTATATTTCATATAATAAGAACTCTAGTTTATTTAAATTTATTGATTTGTTATATTTTTTCCTCTTACGTTAATTATTGTTTCATAATATCCAAAATGTTAACCATTATATAAATATCATATATATTCATTATATATGTATTTAAATAAATCCATAAAATATAGTCATAGGAAAAGAAATACATCATTCATGGAGACGATAAGCTGTATGTACTCATGAAAACTATTTCTAGTTTCTAATCATATTGAATGAATGACATTGAATATATATATATATTATCATTCCTATATAATTTTAACTACTATATATCGAGAAAATATTTCTATTAATCCCATCTTTAAAACATTGTGTGTAAATTGTGAATAAATCACATCACTTCATGGGGTGGTAGTCTACTATACACTCGAATGATGTTATCATATTCTCAAAAAATTGAAAAATTGAATTTATGTGCTATATAATGATTCATGAAGCATAAATACATAATATATATTATATATATCATATATATATAATATACATAATATTTTCTTTTTTTTCCTAACCATTAGAGGTGGTAATGGAAAAACAAATGACATCGGTTTTTGAGGATTCATTCTACTGTACACACACTGATGATTTCGTAATCCATTTAATAAATGTGAGTGGGGTTTTAGTTAAAAATCATAGAATAAGAAATTATTATTTTATTTATTAATAATATTTATTATTTAATATTTATTATATAAAAAATATTTATAAATATTTGAATGGGGTGGGAGAAGATACAAAACAAAAATTGTTGTTGATGTATGTTATCACTAATTTCGGTAAATCATTTTCTATTATGAAGAATCCCTTCCATAGAAAACTTTTAGTCAAAATTTAGAATTCTAGGATGCTTTTAGGGGTTTGGGATGTTATTTTTGTAGATATGTTTTAGTCAAAATTGTTTTTGTAGTGTGGAGAATTGGGGGTGTGAGTGGCCATTTATCGTTGATGAAAAAATGAATTCTTATGAATACGACCATGTGTTTGCTATTTGGATGACTTTGTTAACTCATTTCCCTCTAAAATTGGATAATAAAGGAGGGGAGTTTAAATTTATTCTATAAAAACCTACAAAACAACAAAATAATAGAATTTTTATGATTTTATTCCTTAACTTATTTCCCTATCTATTTTTTCCAATTTGGTTTTGATTATGATATTAAATTTTATATCATAGTTAATATAACCATTAAGAGTAAATTGATGTTTGATTTATTATAAACTTTTTCACTAAATTATTCTAAAATATTATATCTAATTTAAAAAATAAAAATCACTTATGAGATTGAAATTTATTTTAATTGAAGGGCAAGTAAATTGCTAAAAACAATCTATACACCCCTAATAGTGCTAACATAATTTTTATAAATATGGGTCAACATATCCATTATAAATTTCTAATTGGACCTTTAATGGACAATATTAATTATTTATTAACATAAACAAATCACATTTCAAAAGACATGTTTTTATAACTTTTACACCATTTAATAAAATATTATTTATTATTGAATGACATTATGTAAATTTGGTCATTATTTATTTAATATGATTGTAAAAATATCAATAAAATTATGGAATTTCAATATATTACGTTCAAACCTATGTAACATGAAATCTATTTTAGAAAATTAATGAATGTGAACTATTCATTCAATTTATATCACAGTTAACATTTCTAATTTCATTTATTTTTGTTATATATATAATAAACAATTATGACATTATAGTTTCTTATGAATTTCAAGTAATTATATTACCTCAAAAAAATATCTGGAGAAAGAAATAATTTATATTGTAAAAAATTAGTTATAACTAAATATAAATTTTTTTCCCATATCTCAATGCAGTATAAATATTAAAGGCAAGTAAGGTTTTCTTTTTCTTTTTCAACACTAAACATATTATATAGGTAAATTTCATGGAATAATCAATCATTAACTCATGAAAATAGACATAAGATGTAAATAGTCTAAATAAGTATATATAATTAGTTTTGGATATATGGTATGCCATTTTATACCTTTTTTCAGGGTTTAACTAAAATGTAATATATATCGTACCTTAAACATTGATATTAATTATAAATGCTTTCAGTAATAATTTTTTTTTATATATTATGTTATCGATATCCCAAACCTAAAAAATGGGTCCAAGACTAATTCTAAATGACCTCATGTGTGGCTCCTCAAATGCAAGAGGCTTCCTAATAGTAGTGAGGGTTGGATTTTATTAGTAGGGAGGTGATACACATACTATAATTCCATATGATTAAAAATAAAATAACAATATAAAATTTAATTAGAGTAAACATGATGAAATATAAATATTACAAACTTGTAATAAAAATAATAAATCTATAAAACTGGAATAAAAAATTCATGTAATATGAAGTTACTGTGTAAATAGATAAATAAAGGGTTTTTTGGATTCTGTCTCGATCTGCTACATGCTTCGCACTCCACTGCTCAAATGTCAATCACATGGCTGATACCATTCAGTGGATCCCTCATGAGATATACAAGTGCTTCAAAATTTCTATGAAGGGTGTGAGTATAATACAAATTAGGTTGAATCCAATGTTTCCTTTACCAGATGACATCAATTATACACATTTATTCCATAACAATATTAAATATTTAACTATCACAACAACAAAAAAATTTTAAATCAAGCCATAATGAACATTCCATGCTACCAAAAACACCAAGAAGTATTTATGTTGGATCCATACCATAAATGTGTCATATGTCAATATGTATCCAAAAACATCCACAAGGAGGTTATTGTGTCATTTAGAATCCATAATAAATTTAGTGAAAAACCCTACTAGGAATCCGTAAGGCATTGAGTAATACATAGAATCAATAATTCATCGAGTATATGTAACCAAACTGAAATATTGATGGAATTATGATAACACTTTGAATCTATAAGGAATCAAGTGGCAACCATCCACAAGAATTCCATAAGGAATAAACTATAATACATGATATATGTTAATCATATTGGGTCTTCATTGCCATTTCTCATCATTCATGCATCCACTAAGTTGTAATCATACAATGAAGATAAATTATCACTTATAAACATAATAATTATAAAAATTAAAACATTACATTTCATATCATGATATAACCATAGTATTAAAAAATAAGAAATATATAATCATTATATACATCAGCATGGGAACCCAACAATATCATTGAATCAATATATCCTACTAATATCAAGGAAAAAAAATCCACACCCTAGGATGAACACAAAACAACTTGAAATCACAAATAAATCAGAATATCAATTATTTCATTACACAAATCATGAATAGAAACATGTGTAATAATGATACAGAAAGTTATGGAACATCCAACCTCAAAAATCATAGATATCAAGGAAAAGATAAACCTCTTATTGTGCATTAATAATTGTACAGCAAACATAAATATGAAAAAAAATCCTATTTATGGAATTATTATCACTAACAACATCACATCAATGATTAGAGATTTTCAAGTGTCCGTATAACCACAAATAGTTATTATATTTCAAAAATAAATAAAATATTTCATGTGATGTTACATTCCCTCTCATAGATAATTTATGAATTACTAATATAGGCCATCACATCCACTCCGAATATTATCCATACTAATAATTATCTTTGGATAATTTCACATAAATTGTATTTTTTTAATTATCTCATTATATTTTATTATAAATTTCAATTTAATAATTATCTATAATAATTTATCCTAAATTAATTTTTTTTTAATATTTTTTTATAATTCCACCTGAATTATCATTTTATAAATAAAATTGGATTTTTTTATAAATTATCCTTCAATAATTATCTTTATATATTTTATCTTAAATTACCATTTTACAAAATATTCCATCATTATTTCTCATTAATTATCATTTTATAGTTACATTTCCCTAATTTTTATAAATTATATATTATAATTTTCTACTAATAATTATTTATGCATTACTAATTTTTAATATATAAATTATCATATTATTATTATCTTTTGATATTTTATAATCAATAGTTCATTTTAAATAAATTTTTAGAATAAATTATCCTTTCATTATATTTATTCTATATATTATCAAGTAATAATCATGAAACTATTGATTAATAATTTTAACAATCATTCCTAAAATTATATCAATTATAAATTCATTATGTTAATAATTATCATTTTATTATCTATCAATTATCATTTGATAATTATAATAATTATCTCTTTATAATACACATAATTATCTTAAGACAATTTAGATAATGCCTATCTCATGGTAATTTTCTTTATAATTATTATTCAAAAAATTTAATTATATTATCTTAGATAATATCATAAAAAATCCTTTGATAATTAATTATAATTATATATTGATAAATTTTTTTAATCATTTTTTCATTAAATAGTCGATTTGATTCTCATAACATAAAACATAAAATATATTTTTTATAACTTCTGCAATCATTGTTTAATAATTTTTCACAATTATCATTGATATAATTTTTAATTATTATTAAACATTTTTCTATAATAATTATTTTTTAAAATTTCAATTTTATCATTTTATAATTTTCTACATTTATCAATTCGAAACATGAGAAATAATCATTTTATTATTTTAGAAATGTAAATTTCATTATTTTTTAGAAATAATCCAAATAATTAAACAAATTTGATTGAACATAGATCACTAAATTCATAAAAACATGGGATTATCTTTCCTATCGTCAATAAAAATCCATTGATAATTAAATAAATTAAATTAAACTTGTATTTGAAAAGATACACACATTAGATGATTAAAATCATAATTAATATTATAATAATAATATGATAACATGATTTTATGTTCCAGTCACTAGTGATGATGACGGTTCATCGATAAAAATGATATGTATATCAAAAGGATATGAGATATAGTAACCGACAATGGTAAATGATATTGCAGACCCATTAGATTCAACATTCTAACCATGAAGGGATCATAAATCCCATGGCTATTTCAACACACATGTCATATCTATTTTTCTATTCCAATGTAGAAATACTCAATACCGCACATTAATACACTATTTCAATTGAAAAAATAAATAGGATAGAAAAATATCAGCCCAATAAAGTGTTACCATAAAAAAAGGTCAAAAATGTTCAAATATTAAGGTTTTGGGTTCATACCTTATTTCCCATGAAGAAAAACATACGAGGAAGTTTACATTAAAAAAATTATATTTAATTTAACTAATATATTAATTATATAAGTATTAAAAATTTATAATCACCTAATATGTGATAAAAAATAAATGTGTAAAAAAGTTATTCTCTTCCTAGAGTAAAAATTTGATTCACGACCTAACTATTTTATCAGATTTCCCATACAACACGCCTTGTAAAAACAGAAGATTAATCGTGCAAATAAATATCACAAAAATTTATAATATATTATCCTCAGATTTTACCTAACCCAACTTCCATCAGTAATATTTTTTATACCCTTCATAGAGTAAATTTCTATATTATGGACCCCAGAGTGGTGTAACAATTCCCATAAGATCGACTATTTATGAGATTTGCAATTATTTTGGATAAATCATGGTCACACAACATATCATTTTTATTTACTTTTTCAAATACATCAAGAATCTAATGGTTTTTAAATCTCAGATTAACATAATTCCAAAAACAGAAAATATTCTATTGAATATTTCATGATTCTAACTATTCGTTAACTATTATACAAATCCTTTAATAAATTCATTAATTGATTTTCACTAAAATGTATCATTATCACATAAAAATACTTATAATTGAATAAAAAATATTTTTTATGATCTTATAAAATTCAATATATTACCATCCCACCCCCTAAATCAACATATCATCCTTGATAAGTATCATTAGCGATATTTCATAATGAACTGAATCCACTGATCTCGAATAGAAGAATCATATTCCCATGTTTTATCTTCTATTAGTACATGCTTCCACCATCTATAGACAAGTGGAACAATTATTTCTAACAACACCTTTTCTTATAGATCTATGATCCAGAAAAGATTTTTTCATATGAAACTTTAGTCCCCATCTCACGATTGACATAATCAGTAACATGCGTTGGGTTATCTATGTACCTATGAAACTATGACACATAGATCACAACATGCATACCTGAATAGATAAAATGGTTGTCCAAAAGTTTTACCACAACCCATATCAACATGATGATTTTTTATGTTCTAAAAAATGAGTGTTTATATTTCCCTACATCCTAAAAAAATATTTTGATAACTTCGTACTAAATCAAAAGAAAACATGATCACCCACAGTGAACACCTTTGTTTAGCTCATTTGGTTAGAATTCTCTATCTACTATGAGTGATGATAAAATTATTCACAATCAAAATGACCCTCTTGAAGGCCATCTAAACCAAACTGATCACACTACCACTGTGTCACATACCTCATGAAGTATTGAGCAACATTGTCGCCCTAATAGATCCTTTTAATGTGACATATGAATCAAATCCTAGTAAACATTATCGAATGAGAACTCATTCATGGTTAGGTTATCATTCCAAGCTCAATCGATGTATAGAATGCAAGGTCAATGCATATCCTCTAATATGCATACAGTAAACTCAGACAGTATGTAATTATAAGTATTATACATTGTTCCGTGTATCATTTTAATCCCTAAATATTTCTACAAGTGTTTCAAAAATCCCTGTATAGAACTTAAATATTTATTAGAATGAATAATCAAGCTTACCCAAGTAGTTTTATGATAACATAAACATAGAGTTTCCCAAATCCTCCACTGAGTGAGCCTATTTGTTTTGTACGATGTGAGCTAGCTTCATTAACTGATCAATAATCACCAAGACAACATCATAAATTGTCAACATCATGGGTAACCATTCCATGAATTCCATCATAACATCCTCCCACTTACACGTAGCTGACATGAGTTGATGTAAGAAAACCACCAGACACAGGTGCTCAGTCTTTACCCTCTAATAGGAAGGGAATTTGGGGACTAAACCAATAAATGACTCATTTTCTCCCATTCCATAAGAGAATCCATTGATTTCAAGATATATATTTCTCATAAGAGGATTTACATCACAAATAATGGTATTGTTATCCCTCCTCATCCCCTCCACAATAGAAGCATGTACTATTACTCTCCCACATACCAATATCACATCATAATCATCCATAATCCATCTAGGTATAGAGTTACCCCCAGCCATCTATTCCCTCATCACAAGAAGCTTTAGGTCAGACTCCAAATAGGACCAAACCGGATCCAAAAGAGATAATGTGATAACAAATGTGTCACCAACCATAGATCCTTGATGTGAAGATGTATTGATCCTCTAGTTAGCTAAGAAGCTCCCCATGCATCATTGATCCTTTAAATTCCTCTATCCTAGATCGTACATATCCAACCTTTTATGGATATGATTATCTAAAATGATGTTAAATTTTTTAGTTTCATACATCATCATAAGGGAGAACATCCATATATTCCTAACCAAGTACATGTATATCATAATCAGCACCCCTTATGATAAGATGTATCGAATTATAAAATAATAAATATAAATAAAAAACTCTAACTAATGATATAGTGTAACCAAAAATATGGATTGTGAACCAAATGTGCTAGCTCCATTACAAGTGTAGGGTAGCTCCTCACATGGGGTCATAGATAATGATCCCCGTATGAAAATACAAACTCTATTTTCATCAACAAAACTCCCAAAACAACAAATGAAGCATCGATGTAAACTGCATAACTGATAATAGAAATATGTTTTATTTGTAATGTAGATGTTATCATCATTCTATTTAGATCAAGGAACACCACTTCACAATTTATCCACCACTGTAACTTCACTAACATATTTTTTAGACCCAATATGATTTCTGATTGTCTAGATACATTGTGAATAAACCATCAATAATATCCTTCTTATTCCAAAAAGATGTTAATATCATACATGTTATGGAAATATTCCTAGGACATGACAACCTTAACCTTCTTTGGGTCTATATATATTCCATTCCCATACACCATATGTCCATGGAGAATCCACACTCAAATCCAAATGTCACAGTTCAACATCATGGCTTAATGGATCTATTCTTAATTAATACATAGTACTATCTGTAGGTTCCATGAATGATACTCTTATTTCGGTTATTATAAGAGGATATAGTCAAAAATGCTGTAAAAAATGATTCCATGTATGGATAGAAGATATTGTTCATGTGGACTCAAAACCTAGCTACTGTGTTCATTAGCCCAACCAATATTACTATGTACTCTTAGAGTCCATAACTACTCCTTATCACTATCTTTGAATTTCCTCCTCTCTAACTCAAAATTTTTGATTGAAAAATTGATGAAAAATCATCGTGAACCATTAGGAACCTCGGTAGCTAATCGAAAATATCATCGATCCTGGGAAAAATTTCATTTCTCTACCATCACAAATTTTATCTTCTATTAATTAATTAATTAACCGATATTACCATCTAATTTCCTATGAACGAAATAGGTTCACCCCATGGTGATGTTAAGGGTATGAAAAGTTACATCCCATCTACTACATCTAGTTGAACCTAGATCATCTTATTCTCTATTAGGATATTATGATATGAGGAATTGAAATGGATACAGTCTGGACATGATATCAATTACTACTTAAAGTTTCAATACATCTATGAATTTTCTATGTAAAAGATTCCTAATATTATTTTAGCCCATTTTTCAACATACTGAGATCATTTTATGCTCTAAAATTAGGATGAATTATATAGTTCGTAATCATTGAATACATGACCATAGTAATGTAATCATACGTATAAGAAAAACATGATGTAAAAGACATTCAAATGAAAAATCCATGATGAAAAAACCACAGAGAAATTGTAGAAGAATTGTGACCAAAATTGTCCTAATTGTTTTTGTTATGGTAGACACATACTGCCTTGCCTATTTATTTTGGCATAAATCCCATGTATTACTATAATAAATTATTGAGTAGACCTCTTACGTAATGAATATAACACACTTTAGGAGAGAAACAATGTTTTTAGGATAAAATTTAACTACTCTATGGAATCAAACAATATTTATCATAACTAGTCTATGTGATCAAACATGGTTTTCAATGCATTCTATCATTAACCCTTACTATACCCCCTAAAATTAACAACAGTTTACATCCCATCATGTTAGTCACATTAATTATATATATTATAACCCAACATCATGACCAGTTCAACAAATTGATTCCATTAAAGATATATCCTAATTGCATGCAATATATAAATTTCAAAAGAATATAAAATGGCCATAATAGATAGCACAAAAAAGGGAATCTAATCAATGATCTAGTATACATCATGATCAGAATAATATATTTGTCAGGATAACCTATTTGTCCCATCATGATGTATTAATACACCTAAAGTCTCATAAATCACAAATCAACATCATGTGAATAATCTAAGGTGTATTTAATGAAAAATAAACAAAAAACATAAATTCCACATTTATGATAACTCTGAGTTCCATTATACAATTATTTTTAGGAACATTCATAGTTCCCAAGTCAGAGTCTCAACAATCCTAACCCATGTCTACCATGTTCCAAACCAAGGAAAGAGATGAAAAATATTTTTGTGTTCTGAATATGATACCATTTTGAAAAATCCCAACCAAAAACACAATGTCAATGATAGATACTATGTGACCTTATGTGCACATCCCAATACCCAAGATGCAATTGACTAACATTAATGGTATATGTCTATTTATGGAGAGACTATAAAATTTATATCATGTCATAGAATTTATTATCAATAAAAAGTATAATATATAATCAGAGTTAACATTACGAATGATAATGATAGATTAAATTTAATAGTAACAAAAATCACCCAATGTGGATTGAAAAAATAGTGTAATATGAAATGGATAGATAAATAGATAAACTATGGTCCTTTTATTCAATCCATGTCCACTAATTTCTCCATGCTGCACTGATCATACCTTCATCACAATGCACAATCACTTCCCTTGATTCCTTCTAAAATCTAAAATCACATAAAAATCCCGAATTAGTTCATGGTTACAAGTCTGAGTAGGACAACACCTTTTCATATATAACCTTATTTAATCATGTTTAAATGTGTATTGCTTAATAGTAATAAATGTGTATCTATTATAGTAACACAGAATCCAAAAAAAATCATTTGTGCACTAACCAATCCACCAAGAACCCCTAGTTTTACCTTATTTTGATCCATGTAGGAAGTGTAATATTTGTCAATAAGTATCCAATATCACCCACAACATTGTTGGTTTATCACTAGAAATCCAAAATAAAAGGACTCAAAATAGCATACCCACAATTAAAAAGGAATGGGGTAAAACACGGAATCTACTAGTGATCATGAATCTTTAACCTACCAAGAATCCACAAGGCGTCAAGTAACATTTTGAATACACAAGTAATTATGTGTTATATGTATACCATGAATACACAAGGAATCGATTATGTGATAGAAAATATGGTAATCATTTTGTGTTGTCGTCATCACTAAACATCATGTGTGTAGCCTATATGGAGTAATCATACAATTACAACTACCGATCAACCAAACAATACTAATACTCTCAAGGAATACATGAATAGCCATATAATGAAGAAAAAATAACAAATCATGAAAAAAAGGATCATAAGATAAATAATCATGTTAATCAAACATCAACATAGATTCAATATAATACATCCATAGAATGGGAAAAAACAATACAACACAATGCGATACATCCACACACCCACATAAGATCACAAGTAAATCATAGTTTAAATTTGTTAAATTAATAAATCATGTTTATAAATATGTGTAAATAAGTTAGAATATAGGTAAACAACTTCCATCCTAAAATGTTACCAATTTTTGGGAAAGGATAAAACACCTAGTGAGGTTCGACAGTTGGATTAGAAACCTCAAATGTTGGGATTACCTATTCAAGACATATTATCATAAATGAAAACATGTTTATATTATAGGGTCATCAAAGGTTCCTAGAAAAAATAGAGGAATCTAACTTAAAACTAAATAAAATATCACATGTGATAATACATTCTATATCCTATAATATTTCTGAATTTATATTTTAAACTACAATATTCTCTAGCAATATTATACATACTAATTTTTTTTTATAATTTCTCATAAATTATGCATTTATAATTATTTCATGATAATTTTTCATGAATTATAATTATATAATTATTTCTGATAATTTATCTAGATTTTTACTTTATACTTCTCTTATAATAATATATATTAATTTTCATGTTTATAAATATCATTGGATAATATTTAACAATTTAGGCTTTTATAATCATCTTTCTATCGTTTTTATTTAATAACTGATATTTAATTACTGAAATTAACTACGCTAGACAATAAGGTGCACATTTATTATTGGTATCCTACCTGATTAGAAATCCAATGTTCAACAATCTTGGATTGGAGTTGTGATCATTATAGGTGACCTTCCTGAAATTTTCTTTTTGTTTGTTTGTGTGAGTGAGTTAAAACACATTAAATGAATATGTGTAGTCCTATAGAGACTATCATTAGTATGATGAGTTGACCTCTTGAGAAGAATAATTTTGTGTGTTGGGATTAAAACATAGGAATTATTGGATAACCGTGGTGAAATATGACCAAGATTATTGACCATGTAATGTCAAGTCAT
Source organism: Viscum album (assembly GCA_963277665.1). NCBI lineage: Eukaryota > Viridiplantae > Streptophyta > Magnoliopsida > Santalales > Viscaceae > Viscum > Viscum album. Next base: position 557,124,466 of record OY728146.1, read on the forward strand.
GAAAAATAGTATCAAAACCATTACCCATTCAGTAGTTTAGAGGCCATGCTTTAAATTCATATTTGGGGTCAACAATGGGGAAATTGTCATTTGAGGGGTGGAGAGTTTAAAACCGTTGTAAAAATGAAACATTAAAGGATAAATGTAACTACCCATGTCAATAAGGTGAACCATTTTATCTAGAGATCATACTTAATTAGAAATAAATAGTTATGCATGCCTGGACAATATTAGTGGTCATTAGGGATGACCATTTGGGATGTTTTCTCTAGGTATGTGTGAGTGAGGAAAACACAAAAAAATAATATGATTTTGAATCTTAGAAATTCATTGGACTAATAAATTACCCTAGTGAGTATTATCTTGGTATGTTTTGGGAATTGTAACACGGTATTATAAGAGACCCATTTGTCTACATGGGTATATTCATTTCTCAAGCAGGGTTGGTTCGTGGAAATGTTGGATTAATTTGAAATTATATATTATTATAATTCGAAATCTAGAATAAATATTTTCATATTTAATTCACAAAATTTCCTGAATGTATTCTAAATATAATGCCATATAAATGTTTATAAAGAGGGTTTTTGAAGTGAAAATGTTCAAATGGATAGATTTTTATATCAAAATTAAATAAAAAATGGGACCTATAACAGAAAATTGATTAATAATTTTATAAATTAAATATTGTGAAATTAATACCATGTGAATATATATTATAAATTATAAAATATTTAAATGAAAATGTAGTTTCTATTTAAAATTCAATACTTTTGACTCTACATCATAAAATAAATCTTCTCAGAAAAATATAAAAAACTCACCATAAGATAATTTTGATATTAACCATTAAAAAATAAAATTTTTCTTAACAAATTTCATTATAATGTACAAAACATTGTTTTAATATAATTGTTCTATTAAAATGTAATAAAAATATTTTTTTAAAAAAATTATATTTTTAATTGTAATATTATATTTTTATTATCTCATATATAGAGAAGATATAAGATAACTATTTACTATTTCATATAATCAATAATATATAAATTTTATTAAATTTGTTCAAAAAAATTATTTCTTAATATATTGATATATAATACAATTGTTTTCCTAAGAATAGTTATTAAGAAAAACAATCCATTATTTTTATGTTTTTAATATTCATTTCTAAATAATTTTCCACTGAATATTTAATTATACAAACATCATTAAACCATATCTTAAAAAATTATTTTATAATATTCATCACTTTCATTCCAACATCATTATGAAAACTATCATTTTAAATAGTAATATCTTAATCGTATGTCACATTTAATTTAAACTTCATGATGCGTGTAATGAATGAAAATCTTAGTTTTTTATGTAACTCAAGATAAAATTTTAAATAATTAATTGTAAGAATAACATGATTTAGCAAGGAATATAATCTATAATTTAAAATTGATTTGTTCAAATTAATAATAATTCATAAAAACTTGTGTAATATTTTACCCCCTAAAAATAAATTCCCCCTTGAAATTGTTATAATTCACCAACTTTTTAAAAAATCAAAATTACATTTTTATAAACACATAATAAAAAATGTTTGATAAGAATACTATTTAAAAAAGGGTGGGATTTAAAATGGGTTTCTATAGTAACACATACTAGAATATTAAATTGAACTATATAGGTAGGAATACAAAATGTGGAAATAAAAGAGAAAAACAAAACCTAAATACTAATAGATATTGATATAGGACTTTTTAGGATAAAAATAATAATTACAAATTTAATATAAAAATAGGATTTAAATTTTTACATATATTATAAAATGTTATGATAATTCGAAAATATTTTATTTTGAGACCCATTTTCTAATGTGGATGAATTATCATGATATGATACAATTATGTAATTTCACACAATTTTATATGACCAATCTCACATTGTTGTTGTTTAATGATCAATTTCTACTTCATCTATTAGTCTAATAAATGAAGGTTAATTTTTTATGCATGAATCACTAATGAATCATGAAATCCATATATTGAATGATAATTCATTTAGTCTATCCATTGTTATCATCAAAATGGTTATAATAGGTTATCCAATATTCATACATATTCATATTTTTAAACATTAATATCAAAAATGTTATTGAATGTGAAATATAATCTATATCCAAAATTTTTAGTATATTGAACCTTTTGAATGGCCCAAATATAAAAAAATTATGTTCAATAAATTTCTCAGAATCATCTCAACATAAGCCAAAATATATCATAAAGTAGATCAAGATTATCACATTCCAAATATTTTCACACTAGAATCATGTATTCTATTGGAACATGGTAATAACTCGAATTTGCAAAAAACTGTATTGAAAACATACATGATTATTAATTATTTTCAAATAACAAAGACTATTAAAGATATTTATTAAATCTAAAAATGATTTATACTTCAACAATGATAGAATAGACGACTTTTTCAACAAATTTGTTATCATTTATGAGGACATTGATATTTTTCAATTTTCAATATCCAAATCAATAATCTTTTTATCAAATATAAAACCATATTCTCAAAAAAGAGAAAATATTATGTGCTACTTTGTAAGAACCTAGTTTTACACTCATGTATAGATATTTTACGATTCCTATATAAATTATTTCATTAGACTTAATACTGATGCCTAATGAGTTAGTTAAGGTTTTGAGGGTGTTTGGGGAATGTTTGGAGCCTCAATCCCATTTATTTAGAGGAAATAGACTATGCACACAGTTTAGAGTAATCATTGTGAATCGTGTTTCTTTAGACTACAACACCTCAAATGGTCATCAAACGACCATGTAGCCAAACAGGGTAAATTCCCCTTTTTCCCATGTAATCATGCATGGGCGGTGCATAGTTTGACCAAACCGGGCGGAGGAAGACATTTCGGGTACTACGGTCTCACACGGTTTCTGAATAGTTTGACAACCTGTGGGGACCAAACATGTTTAGTGTAAAAATGTGTTTAAAATACCCAAATCCCCCATAATTAAAAATTAATTATCCTACTTCATTCTAACATAAAAACAAGCATGATTTCCCTTATTTTCAACCAATTATTGTTTTGTAAGGCCAAATCTATGGATCAAGAAATCCTATTCATCCGACATTTGATCAAGCATATGTTCATTACATTGAATGTAGAACAGTAAGTACTCGAGTTATCTTTAGCCATACTTCTTCTCTTTCACTTTAGACCAAGATATCTCCAAGTGAAAATTGTTACCTTTTTGTGGATCAACTATGATATTAGAAAAATCAGGGTCCAATACTAGAGTATAATGCTCAAACAACCCTATGTTTGGTGGTTTATAACTCAACCATAATGATTTTTTTTAGAACGTTCGTGTGGGGCCCAACGGTTTCTTTGGAAATCGTTTCTTAAATTAAAATGAAATGATTATACTCATTAGAGTCATATGGATATTCTATTTCAAGGTATATGGTTAATTTTTAGTAGTTTCACCCACAACTCAATCTGCCTCTTGTCAATGGTTATGTCATAATGTGGTTTTTAGTGTTTTTTCATATTTGAACCATCGTTCGGGGGATCCTTTATTTGAAATATATAAATTTGAATCATCTTATAATAAATGTTTTTTATTACAATGAATTTCATAATGGAATGTACCATGTATGATCACCACCTAACCCATCTAAGGTTAGTGCTTTCAAAAAAATTATTAAATGTGAAATGTGAAATTGAATGTATACGAAGTAAATAACACAGAATTAATATAATAGATCGAATAGAGGTTACATACCCGTATCAACCCATTCCATGTTGATAGAAGGTAGTGGAGTGATCCTCAATAATTTATTATGACTTAATTTCTAACTAATACTTGATAAAATGGTTGCAATCTAACATGGCATATAAACCCTAATGGACGACAAGGAATCAACATATAAATAAATGGTTTTATCCCTTCTAGACCTATCTACACAAATGGATGGAAAAACATGAAGCATATAAATTGCCACATGATTACTACATTAATTAGGAAGGGACTGACTCAAGCTTACCTTTGGTTCTGAGAGAAGAATACCTAGGGTCTTGGGAACCCCATTCTGATTCAAGGATATAGTTTTCTTTTGTTCATAACAAACTATAATATGGTTCTTATTTATTCTTTGGATTCCCAGTATACAAGCATTGGGTCTCTTTCATTATTAAAGGATACAACAAATACAGTCCTTGGATATAACATTTACTTGAAGGATCCATGGTAAAATCCCACTGGTCCCTATCTTTTCATATCCTAATTTCACCTTCTCCAATCACCTTGGACTTGGTAGGCACCTTATTGTGGGATTCATTAGATTTCACTCCTTGGATTTCACTCTTACCCCTTAGCAAGACTCATTTACTATTGAGTTAGCTTTTAGTGAGTTTAGGTTACCTGGCTTTATAAAATAGAATTCCCAAACTGGATATCATTGTAGGGATTCCTTGCTACGTATTGAGACCATCAATACATATAATATTATGAGGTGATGTCAGTGTTGTGAATGAATCATGTAACCTCTTAGAATTAAATGGTAATTGATTAATTAATGAACAGGTTACGTGTTTGGACACAAGCTGAGGGCTAAATCCGGAACTTAGTTATTTAGTTATATTTTAATTCTTGTATTACATTATATATACATGCATGAATAAAACTATATTACATTACATGGGCCAGATGTTATAGAAACCATTGGTGGTGACCTGTTGAGATTTATCTCACACCCTCTCCAAGCACCATTTGGTACTCAATGTATATTACATGGTTTCAGGTATTGAAAAACGGAAGCATGTAACTTCAAACACTTGATTGTGTACCGATAGGATGGTGCTTGATAGCAGATGACTGAGTACGATCTCAGGATGCTTCGAGTATACTTTGTTTTCATTCTCCTTGTGGAACATGTCATACCTATTTCCTTGTATCCATACTTTCTAGTTTTATAGTGACATGAAATTACATAATCATTACTCTAGTTGATATAGTTATTGTTATTCTTGATTATCAATTGCATCTGTTTTCTTCAATTATTTATTTATATTGCTTCCATTGTTTACTATTTCATTATACTCCTTCTATTGTGCTACTCTTTTCTAAGGAGGGAATAGTATTCCCCTAGACACACCCTAGACCCTCACTGCTAGTTGTAGTCCTTGGGAATTCATGAAGATGTGCTTGAGGTTATGTGGCCCAAAATACCTGAGGCACCCCTTATGTGACATCCAGTTCTAGGATGTTACAATGTGGTATCATAGGTGGTTTCAATACTGTCTTGACTATTTGGAGACAATATATTCTTTAAATTAATGCTTGGGACTTGTTCATAATCCGTGTATGGTTGTCCCAAACCCATGTTTGTGGAAAATTGCAAGTTACCCATATTGTAATTGTTGTTCTATTTTTCCTATATCAGTGTATATTATTTCACTGTTGTGTGACTCACATGTTTTTCAGTGTTGTTGATTGTTACTATTTGGGAAATTATTGTATCTTTATATTGATGATATGAGGAAAATGAGTATTTCTACATGCATCATCATAGGAACCTATAATTGACGTGTCATGCATATTTCCATGCCATATAGGTGTATTTAACTACTTTTCATAGCTTGATATACCTCGGATATTTTATCAACGTAGTAATAGTTTCTAGTATGTTTATTAATTTGGATTTGATTTAGTGATTGACCGTATCAACTCTTGAGGTGTATGGGACCTCATGTTTTGGAATGAGTAATTTACCATGTAAATCCATTATGCAATAACTAAATGGGTGTCATTTTGGGTGATCGGTGTATGGGTACTGATTCATTAGAAATAAATAGACACTATAATGTGAATCCTAAAATCAAAAATGAATTGGTTTCAAATACTTATTCTGTATTTTCATGTTTATGAGTGGTAAAGGATTGAACGTAATAATTAACTGTGAAATGACATAAGTCAAATAATTGAGAACTTACCAATACCTAGTCGTCTAAGTTGGTAGTTTGGGTTGTATGGCTTGGGTATTTAGTTTTCTTATGATCTTTTCTCTGATTGACACTTTCTCCATGGTTCTATGATTGTTTTATGGTGCGTTCATGGAATTTTTATACCAATTCTGTCACGACCTCCTATTTCCATTCACCAGGAGGGTGTTGACGGCCATGCTCAAGACATGGTGGGCCTTGAGCGGCCGGTAATACTTCTAGGAGTGCCACATGTGGCACCACCTATGGTACCTAGTCTGGGAACTAATTACCTACCCTATGATAGTTTCCTACGTCTCATTTATTCCATACAAGGTGCTCTACATGGTACACCTATGACGACTGATCAAACCCGCATGATCCAGCAGCAAAAAACTCTTACTTTGGTAGGGGATGGTGGATCTTAGGCTGCTATGCTTTTTCTAGGGGTAATTATTTCTTTCATTGGTCATATAAAAATTCCTCTAGAGGGGAGAGTCGATATACCTATATACATGGTTCAGGATTCATCGAAGCGTTGGTGGGATGTCTTTACCCAGGCTAGATTTCATCAGGGCATGTTATGGTTTTACTTCTAGACTGACATCTATGATTAGTTTTTTCCTCATTCATTGAGAGATGATAGTACTAGAGATTTCATACATCTTTTGAAAGAGTTATATGTCAGTTATGGAATATTTAGCACATTTCACTTATTTGGAGAGCTATTCACATCAACAAGATGATGATGGGAATTCATGTTCTACAAGATTTGAGCATGGGCTCATGTACGCCATCTAAAATCATGTTAATGTCATTATCCTTCATGCTTTATCTACATATTTCGATCACGACATTATCACTATGCTTAACCTATGGGATGAAGTGAGTACTTGGTTTAAGGGATCAATTCCTCGTCCGCCATGTAGTTCTTCCAATTGCGGGAAACATTTCAATAAGGTTAATCTTCAGGGCAGTGGAAGGTAGAGAATCAAGATTGATAGCTTTTTAGTCTCTCATTAGTGTGGAAAGCCAGCTCTTAAGAATCCCCCAGTGTGATAGAGATTCTATGGAGTGCCGAGACTGAGGTCTTATTGGTCATTTTAGTGATTTTTCAAGACCTTTCCACCAGCTTCAATTGGAAAATGATCAGCTTCAAACCCTCCTTCAGGAGTGAGTATATTTGCGCCGCTTCTGGTAGGGATTTAGAGTAGCACTGACAGCTCTGGATGAGGAGTTTATCATGGACATGGTAGTTTGATCCCTGATCACTAGTAGTTCCAGCGTTATAGTCATTATTGTGTTTGTCCTGATGTTGCACATGGCCGTGGATCAGGTCAGTTTCAAGCCTTTCATCTGATATCCAAGGATCATGTTGCGGGACCATCTATAATATGAGGACCTATTCTTGTACCCTATACTATTGCCTCTTATGTGTATGATATAGTAGCTGAAAACACTTTTATTTCTATATAAATCCTTTAAAGTCTCGGACTAGAGGTACAATATCACTATTCTGTAACAACCCACTATTTTGAATATGGATAGAAGGAAAACACTAGTGTAGGGACTATCCCCTTAAGGATAGAAGTTACCCTTTATTGTGGAATCTATTTTTCTAGAGATTATTGGATTCAATGTCCTTCTCGAGACAGATAGGTTGGTCAACTATCACAAAATTGTTGATTTTTTTGCTAAAGGTTTACATTTACATCACTAGAAGGAAAACGATATTTTTTAAAAGCCAATAGGAATGTACAACATTGGAGAGCGAGGCTGAATAACCATTGGCTAGGTAGAGTGACTACACATATTAAATATATTATTTTGTAGGATAAGTGTTTGATTCAAATTTATTTCCCTCTCATATTCGATCATTTTTGGGATGACTTTCCTAATGAATTTTCTAGATTACCTCAATAGAGAGAGCTAGTGTTTGTAATAGATATTGTTCTAGTAGAATCTCTAGTGTCCATTCCTCCATACAAAATGGCACCATCTAAGAATGATGTTATCAAAAGTCTGATAGAGGACTTAGAGGACAAAGTATTTATATGGGCTAGTTCATGCTCTTGTCGTTCAAATGTTCTTCTAGCTCAGAAGGAAGATGAAACTCTCCATTCTTGTGTAGATTGTGGAATGTTGATCTATATAGTTGTCTAGAACTAGTATCCAATTCCTCGAATAGTTGATCTCTTTGACCATCAATGAAGAGAAAAGGTGTTCTCCATGATTGAACTGAGATCGGGTTATTGTCATGTGTGAGTCAGACCCTCAGACATACCTTGTACAACATTTCATACCAGGTATGGTCAATATGAGTATCTTGTTTTGTCATTCGGTCCTATGAGAACGCCTTCCATTTTCATGGAATTAATGAATTTTTTTTCCCATCCCTACTTGGACACTTTTTTTGTGGTCTTTTTCGATGGAATATTGGTATATTAGTGCACATTTTAAAACCATTGAAAACATCATGAGATCATTATGAGTTCTCCGAGAGAGCATCAAAATTATACTATTATTTATAAATGAAAATAATAAATCTCCTAGGTCTAATTTAGGGTTAATATTATTATAGAATTAGTAATATTTTTTGACATTAAAGGTGAGTGTTATAGTCTCCTAAGTGAAGTCTAAGAACGTGTTTGATTTTAAGAGTTTCTTAGGGCCTGTTGTATATTATAAGTATTTCTAACATGACTTATTCTATCATGATTCACCTCTCACCGGGCATAAAATGAATGGTGATAAGTTTATGTGGTCAAAATCATGGGATAAATCATTTCATGAGATGAATGGGAGGCTTGTCTTGACACCTAATCAGATTATTCCAGAACCTGGTAAAAATTATATAATATTATGTAATGCATCAGGAATTATCCTAGGAGAAGTGTTGATACAAGAAGATAAATTCATTGTGTATGAATCATGGCAGTTGAGTCCTAATAAGAGAAATTACCCGATAGATGACCATGAGCTACCAGAAGATTTCCATGTCATAAGATTCTGGATACATTATATCTTGTGTTAGAGCTTTGTGGTGTATACAGATCACAATATCCAAAAATATATCTTTTATCATTATAAATAGACCCTCTAAAAGTAAATATGGGTTTAATATCTATAATACTTATATTTTTATATTTCCTATTCACTTAGAAAATACAATTTTGTTTAATATGCAGTTAGTTGGAAAAATATAATGCATTCCATACTGAAGCCAGTGATGAACTAATGTTAATGGACCTCTTTTTTGAACATCATATGGCGGTTCATGACAATCAACAACAATCTCAACATTCAACTTTAATAGTAACCTCTTCCCTCCTTGAGAAGGAGATGTGTAAGCAGACTTAAAATCCTGAAGGTTTGGTTCCTCATGAATGTATGTCAAGATATAACCCACCAATGGATTTCTCTGTGGATATAGATTATGTCATGTGTCTACGTGGACATATCTAGGTTCCTGCTGATGTGAGAGATGAGTTGATGAATGAGTCTTACACTTTCCAATGGGTAGTTCATCTAGGAATATCAAAGATATATCGAGATATGCAACACCAGTATTGGTGGCCTGAGATGAAATGTCAGATTTCATGTTTCATCAATAGGTATTCCACCTGTCAGCATCTGAAGGCGGAGCACAGGAGACATGTGGGATTGTTAAAATGGATTCTTGTCCCCAAATGGAAATGAGTAGATGTTTATATAGATTTTGTAGTTTTCATACTTATTTCTCCGAGGGGTAGTGATGTTATCTGGGTATTCATGGAGAAATTAAAAAAATCAACCCACTTCATTCCTATTTTTGAGACATTATGAGTTGAGGAGATGGTAATAAAATATTTCTGTGGGATCATATGACTACATGGTGTTCCACGTACTATCATTTTAGATAAAAATTATCATTTTACATCACATTTCTGGCATGGTTTGTAGAAAACTAGGTGAAATCAAGTGCTTCTATGATGAAAATTTCACCCTCAGACCGATGGACATTCCGAATGGAAAATACAGGTATAGGATGATATGATTCAAGCATGAAACCTTGAGTTAGGTTGTTCATGGTTGAATATTATCCCTCTCATTAAGTTCTCCTATAATAACAGTTTCTAGGTGATGGTTCTAATACATTCATTGGATGCCTTATCTGGTAGGCCATGTTATTCATCCTTGTGCTAAATAGTGTCTTGTGTGGCATCCCTACACGGACCTCTTCTCGTTTAGGAAACATAAGAAGAGGTCCATGAAATATGGAATCGTATGACTAATCCTCAGTCTAGATAAAAATATGATGTCATTTACCATCGACGACTGCTAGAGTTTGAGTCTGTGGATCATGCTTATTCTTCAGGTATCACCCGGGCTAGGGAATAGATATTAAAGGATGTAGGGAACGTTTTCAACACGTTACGTTGTCCCACTCGAGATTCTAGAGGGAGTCTTGCGGTATTTTTTGGAATGACACTACCTTACCAGTACCATTCCATTCATGACATATTTCAGGTCTCACAACATCTCCAATATCATGATGACCCATATCATAACTTTTATAATGTGGAATTAGAGTTAGATTTTGATGTTACCTTTGAGGATTTTCTAGTACGCATCACTGAACGATGCTCAAAGCCTCTTTGAGGGAAGTCTGTCCCTCTCCTATGGGTTCTATGGATGCACGACTAAGTATAAGATGAGTCATTGGATAGGGAAGACGACATTTGTTCCCAAGGGCCAGAGCTGTTCTCAGACAGGGTTTCCTTACCCATGGAAGGATAACTCTGTGGTGAGTTCGTTAAAGGGGGGAGATTGTAAAAAACCAATCTTCCCTCAAGTATGGATCCTTTAAAATTTCAGTCTAAATATTTAATTTGGACCTAATATAGATCCCAAATGAGTTAGTTAATGTTCTGAGGATTTCTATGGCTTTTTCAGATCCCAGATCCCAACTATATGAGTCGTCACATGGTTTACAGTACACCGTGAGGGATTTCCGCACAGTTTTTCAAACCATGCGGAAGCTGTTTTTTCGGATAGTGGCACCTTGCATGGTTTGTGCATGAGAATGTAAAATAATCATGTGAACGCCTCTTTTCCTAGGTAATTGTGCATGGGTGGAGAATATTTTGATCAAATAGTGCAGAGGAATAATTTTCATGCATAACCATCTTTCACGAGTTGTACACAGTTTGACAAACAATGTGGGAAAACCATGAAAAAAATAAAAAGTTGTGTAAAATTTCCAAATCAACCTTAATGATATATTAATCCTCCTCTTTCCACCTAATATGAGAACCAATGGGATTTCCCACATATTCACCCATTTGTATCTTTTTGATGTCCAAAACATGGGGATTAAGAGATCTCCTTCATCTGACTTCTGATTGGGCTTCAGTTTGTCATGTTGGATGTGCAAGTGTATGTACTCGAGTCCTCTATTGTTGTACTTATTCTCATTAACTATCAACTTAATATCTCCATGTGATCATTTTTCATCTATTCTTACATATACTCCAAGCCGAGGATAATCAAGGGCCGATACAAGAGGGGAAAGCTCATAATACCCTACGATTGGTGGTCCATAACACATCCCTAATGTATGTTGTTTTTGGAATGTTCATGTGAGGCCCACCAGTTTCATTAGAAATTGTTTCTTAAATTTACATTCCATGTTTATACATGATGGAAGCATTTGGTTATGCTCTTTTATATATGTGATTAGTTTTTAGTGGTTTAACCCACAAATCAATCCTCCTAATGTCAAAGGTTATTCCATAATTGGGTTTTTAGTGTTTTGGAATATTTGAGCATTCGTTCAGGTGTACCATTACATGAAATTTATAAATGAGTTTTTTCTTATTATAAATGTCTTTTCAATACTAAAAATTTAATAATGGAATGTATCATTTATGCTCACCACTTGAACCCCCTAAGGTAAGTGCATTCAAATAATTATTAAATATGAAATGTGATATTGAAAGTATACTATGTATATAAAAAGTCCATAATAAAAGAGATTGAATAAAGGTTACATGCACATAGAACCCATTTCTATTTTAATGTAAGGTTGTATTTTGATCCTCAATAACTGATTATGGATTAATGGATAACTACTCTTTCATTAATTGGTGGATATGCAACCTGGCCTATCCTCACTAATGTACAAAAAGGTTTAGAAAAATAAATAAATGGTTACAACTATACTTCTCTTATCATCACTAATGTAAGGAAATAATTGAACCAAATGAATTAATATTTGATTACAATATCACATAGAAATGGACTCACATGCATTCACCTAGGATATTCAGAGGAAAATACCATGTGTATCGGGAACCCCATTGTGATTCAAGGATATGGTTTGATTAAGATGATACCATCATAGAAGTTGGCTATTGTCTATTTCTTGGATGCTCGGTATACTACACTTGTGTCCCTTTCTATAATATACGAAACCTCAGATACACACCTTAGATCGAGCATTGACTAGTAGGTTCCATTGTTAGAACCCAAAGGGACCTGTATTTTCATAGCCTTGTTTTACCTTGGTCTATCACCTTGTACTCGGTAGGTACCTTATTATGGATTGTCATGGAATATGCTCCTTGGATTACACTCTTACCCCTTAGAAAGTCTCATAAACTATTGAGTTACCTTTCTGTGAGTTTATGTTACCTTGGTTTTTAACCTCGAACCCCCTCACTGAATTTCATTGTCTGGTTTCCTTGTTACATCTTGGGAACTTCACTACTTGTAATATAATGAGGTGATGTATGTGTTGGATTAGATTCACACTACCTATTAGAAATAAATGGTAACTAATTAATTAATGAACTGGTTACATGATCAGACACCAACCGAGGGCTGAAGTAGGTACTTGGTTATTTAGTTAGATGGCACTAGTTTTATTACATTTTATATGGATTCTTGAACAATTATATATTCCATTACATGGGATTGATGTTATACACATAGTGGGTGGTGGTGAACTGAGATTTTTCCCAAAATATCTCTAGTCATTATTTGGTACCTGAAGTATATTACATGGATATAGGTATTAAGAAATGGAAGCATGAAAAATCCAATGCCTGATTATGTTATCATAGGATGTAGTTTGATAGATTATGATCTAGTAAGATCTCATTATTCATGGAGTACAGTTTGTTTTCTTTTACCTTGTAGAACATGTTAGGCCAATTGTATTTTATAAATTCATTCTAGTTTTCTAGTGACATGACATAACATCATCACTGCTAATGTTGATATACTTATTGTTAATATTGCTTATCTATTGAAATAGTTTACTTCTGCTATTTTTTTTATATTGGTTATATTGTTTACTATTTCATTATATTCCTTCAACTAAGATACACTCACCTTATGAGGGAATCATCATCCCACAAACACAGTATTGGCCCTCATTTCTAGTTTAGAATCTCTGGGATTCAGGAAGATGTGTTTGAGGCCATGTGGCCCATCAGGTTCAAGGATCCTGTTAAGAGCCTTCCGAGGTATAGGTAGTCATGAAATGGAAAATATATTATGTATATAAAATGGATGTAAAATAATAGATTGAATAAGGGTTCCAATCCTATAGTACACCTTTCCATGTTGATGGAATGCAGTAGAGTGAACCACAATAATGGATTATACCTTAATAGAAAACAAAGACATAAATAAATGGTTCCAACGCTACATGTCCTATCCACACTAAAAAATGGATTGGAGTAATAAATAAATGGTTTCAATTCTACATGATCAATCCATAATAATGGAATTAATTACTTGAACCAATTGAATCACTACATGATTATAATATCAAATACGAATAGACTGACTCGAGCTCACCTATAATTATGAGAGGATAATACCTTGGGTCATCTAAACACCATTCTTATTTAAAGATAATGTTTTCTTAGGTTGATACCCACCATTACATTGATTGTTTTCTATTACTTGTATTCCATGTATACTAACATTGTGTTCCATTCATTATTACATCTTACCTTGGATTAACTCCATTGATATTTCATTGACTAATATGTTCCTTTATGAAAGCCCATAGGGCCTTATAATTGCTTGTCCATGCTTTACCATGGATGATCAACGAGGACTTGTTATACATCTTATAGTGGAATGCCTTGGATTACGTTCCTTGGATTACATTATTACCCGATATATAGACTCCAATACTATTGAGTTTTCATTCCATGTGTTTACAATACCTTTGATTTTACACAAAAACTCCCTTATTGGACATCATTTTCTGGTTGCCTTGTTACATATTGGGAACATCACTTCTTATACTATCATGATGTCATGTCAGTGTTGGATATGCCTCAAGGGACCTATTATCATTAAATGGTAATTGATTAATTAATAAAATGGTTTAATGATCAGACACAAGCTGGGGGCTGAACCATGCACTTGGTTATTTAGTTATATTTTACTGCATTGATTACCTTATATATTCTGGCTACCAAACATCTATATTCCATTACACAGGTTAGATGTTATAGACATTTTCGGTGGTGGAACACTGTGATTTATCTCACACCGTATCCAAGCCCCCATTGGTAAATGATGTAGATTACATGGTTATATGTATTGACAAAGGGAAGAATGAAACATCCAATATTTCATTGAGTGATGATAGGATGGATATTGATATCTGATGACCATGTAGGATATCGGGATTCATAGAGTATAATTTTTATCAGTTTCCTTTTGGGGAATGTTATACATATTTTCTTGTATCCATGCTTTTAATTTTTCTTAATGAAATGAAATTACATCATCGCTACTCCACTCGATACAATTGTTTTTATTCTTGGTTATCTAATGAATCAGTTTGCTTCCTCTATTTATTAATATTGATTATATTTTTTTACTATTCAATTATTTTCATTTCTCTATTATACACTCTATTAATGAGGAAATAGTCATCCCACGAACACACCCTAGGCCCTCACTGGTAGTCAGCTACCTCTGATTTTCAGGATGATGCTCTTGTGGCCATCGAGTCCACAATGCTCAGGGCACTTATTAAGTGGCATCCGTGTCTAGGTCCTTTCATTACATCGCATAATACAAATACAAACATACCATTAAATAAATTTTCTAAAAAATCCTCATCATGAAATATATCTTTTCAAATAATTAAATTTTTTTTTTTGTAAAAAGTACATATATATTATATAATTAGTATAATAATAATATTAAATTCAAAAACATAAATAACTTATTCATGCCAATTTATTACTTAAAAAATTATCTAATATTAATCATCTGATTCCATAAAACATATTTCCTTTCACATTTAATTTAACATTATTTATTTAGAATAAATATACCTCATTCTCATATAACATTTTTGATTTTATTCACAAAACTTTGTCTAATGAAATAAACATTGATATTGACCATACTACCACATTCAAATAATTAATCCATTAATAATACTATTTGGGGACCAATATTCACATCCCTCATGTTATCTGAACCCTTTATTTATTTAATTTTTTAATTACGTACTTTGAATCTTTCATTTCCACAGTCAAAACATATTCTTATTTGAATTCACAACATTGAATTTCCAACACATTCAATGTTAACCCATTCCCATCTTATTCCCTCCACTGAATAAAAAACATTATTCGTGTGAGAAACTACTTACATGACATGAAATCATATAATCAGGAGAAATCACTTTTAGAATGTCAATTTCAGGACAAAATATTATTTATCCTATAAAACTATAGGTATATCCTAGGTTATTCATCATAATATTCTATTTAAATCATTCATGATGACTTATAATGAATTTTGGAATTTAGAAATCATAACTCTTTAGTGAATCAATATATGTATGCTAGAAGGCACATTATCCAAATAAATACACTATTTCCTAATATTGACGAGCTCAAATCCATTCTTGGGGTTGTTAAAAATCGGTACAACTTTACTTGATCCACATCAAAAATTATTACGCTGACATGTATTTGTTAATAAGAGACCATTTTATCATTTCATTACAAAATTGATGGGAATATTCTTATACATTAATTCATCCTAAACTTATCAATATAGACTTCCCATGATATATCTCTATAAATAGACATATGGATATCAATACATATTTCTCATCCAAATTTCAAATGGTTGAATAATCCCTTCTTTTGATACCAATTTTTTCAACCCACGATTATCAAACATGGATATAAATTTTTTTTAATATGATTATCCAAAAAATAAAGAAAAACATCCATGTTGACAACCAGAGTTTAGTTTCTTTGGAAACATTGAACATAATATTCTTGTTTTGTGAACAATATTAAATGATTCCCACAATGATATTCACATTTAATACTCCTAATATACAAACCATAAATAATGTCTTTTTTTTGTAACCTTGGAAATGAAAACGGAAGAATATGTGATCTTCGATGATCTTTAAGGGGAAAATAGTAGATACAAAATAATAACATGAAAAAACTATATATGTACAAGTGAATAACATTTGAAAACCATACCCTTCATATCAATGATCAAAATCATGGGTTATAGAATAAATATTTGATGTTTATAAGAACTAACGATTAAGGTAATCATATAACATGAGTGTTGAGATTATAACGTTGGTATATGATGTATATTTTTTTATACACGTAATTTTATAAAATTTTGAACATGTATAAGTACATAAAAGTAAAATCATTAAGTTAAAAACCTGAAATCAGGCCCTAGAATAAACATAGTGACATAAAACGTAGTCCATTTATATCATTATGTACCTGAAATAAGGGTTCAAGAGAAATATCACGAATGTATAATCTGGTTCTTGCATGATATTGTGAACATTTAATGAGGTTCACTTATAAAATGGTGAACATGTAATCAGGTTCACTCATAAAATTGTGAACATGTAATCAGGTTCACACATAAGATTGTGAATATGCAATCAGGTTCATGAATAACATTTTAAACATGTAATAAGATTCACACATAACAATCTGAACATGAAATCTAGTACATTCATAATATATCAAACATGTAATTAGGTTCACGCATGACATTTGTACTCATGTGTTATCCATTATTTCCTAATGAATTAATTTTGGATATAGGCCCCACCATTCACATATTGAATACCAGACACATTTGTGACACAAGTTTGTAAACATTCATCATATCATAAATTATGAAATGAAATGGGTATCATAAACATTCCATCATTTATTAACCCATGAAATGTATTGGATTTCATTAGAAATTCATCATATTATAACATGAGGAAGTTAAACAGGTTTCATAAACATCATAATATATAATCATAAATATTTCAATGAAATAATATTAATGGTATAATTGAATAGTATCCACTTTACGGAATAGGTGACACCAATAGATGTCTTCTTACTTAGAAAATAATCATGAAATATCATTGAAAATATTTCATCATAAAAATTTATATTAAACATTGAAAATTGAACCATAAACCATAAATCAGTTGATAAAATTTTTCATTCAAAATAACCTTTACAAATGTAAATAATGTATTTAAAATCATTTAAAACACTTTAAAAATACAAATATTTTAGAAATATGTTTCCCTAAAAATAAACGTACAAAAATTATTACTTATGATTTAAAAAAACATTTAAAATCATTTTTGAAAATAATTTTTTTTGAAAATAAATTTTTTAAATGGTCTATTGAAAATACCATTTATAACATTTTTTAAAAAAATATAGAAAAAATAATTTTGGAAGAGAATATATTTCTCACCAAATAGATAAATATATATCAATTTTCATAAAATTATTTTATTAACCAATTTATGGTGAAAAGATGGTAAAAATTGTATCATTACATTAATATTTCACTAATAACTATAGGATACTAAAATTCATGATAATAACGTTAATTAGAGACTTGATCATAAATAGTCTCGATGAATGATTAGGTTGTAACATACAATATTTACCTATTTGTTAACATTGAATCATAATACTCATGAAGGAATTACATAATCTAAAATAAGAAATATCAGGTAGATGAATAAATTCATGATACATCATCTCAAAGGTTCTATATATAAACATCATGAAATAAAATAGTATAATAACATAATTTTTCCATCAAAGTACGCAATTTGAGAGAAAAATACACTATTGAATTACAAACCAATGAACCATAAACACCAAGAAAAAGAGATCTAAAAATAGATATGTAAGGAAAAAAAAATTTGGTGTTATAATATTTAATTATAATTAAGAGTAGTATATTCAACACATAAATGATTCACATGGTGAATATGGCCTTTTTCTCACATAAAATAAATTTTAGATGGAATTCCCTTACCTTAGCTACTAACTACCTACCTTCTCATTCAAAATTGCTATATATTAAATATAAATTTATTATAAATATTTCACCGAACCATATTTCAATATATATTATGATATATAATTTTCTAATAATCTTTTATTAGCCACTTATTAACAATTCAATGTTAATGTTACGGTTTGGATAATAATTTTTTTGTTTTTCATAAATTTTTTGGTTTGTTATATTCTTCTTTCTCATAATTTAATAATGATGTCATAATAAACATTATAAAAATGATATAAATATCATATATATTTATTACATATCTATTTATATTAATACATAAAATTTATTGATATTTAATGTAATAAACCATTCATAGAGAGGGAAAATTGTATGTACGTGTGAATGTTGTTTCACATTTTATATCATATTAAAAGGAAGAAAAGAAAATTATATATGTATATATATATATTATCATTATAGTTTAATTTTATGTCATATATATCTAATATTTCTATTAAACCCATCCTTATTACATTCCATGAAAATCATCCACGAATCAAATAGCTTCCCAACACGGTAGTCCATCGTACACATAAACAACATTGTCATATTCCTATAAAATAGATAGAAATATTGAATAGATATATAATAAATAAATTAATGTAAAATACTTCAAACATATCAAACATATCATATATATATATATATAGTATTTTAATCAAATTTATGAAACTTGATACTTTGTAATTGAAAAATGGTTGACATCAGTTATTGAGGTGGTAGCCTGTTGTACACATGGATAATGTTTTCGTTACCAATATGATGGAAATGTGAGTGGTTGTGGGTTATACCCTCAATGTAACAAAATATTATTAAATATATGTCATCATAGTTATTTTAAAATAAATATTTAAAAATAATTTAATGGGTGTCTGAATTTACAAACCAAAAAAAATCATTGATGAACATTACATCTTCTAATGATATATCCTTTTGGGTTTCACCAAGGGCCTTCCTTGGTTGAATTTATTCCCAAATAAATTATTTTAGTATGAGGGTATAGATTTTGGTATGTTATTTATGAATATTTCTGTCGATTCAAATGGATTGATTTGTGTGAATAGTGGGTGAGTGTCAGGACCCATTTATAGTTCAAGGGACGATTCATTATTGTAAATACTCAATCATATTAAATATTGGGTGGTCTCTGTTGCCTCCCTTGACCAAAATAATATACAATAACGCAGGGGATGGTTTATTTAGGGTATAAAAACCTTCATAAAACATAAAGAAAATAATTTGTATATTTTTCATCCTTAACATACGAGTGTCCCATTACTTACAATTTTAATTTTATTAAATAAATGGGTTTTCTATACTAGATAATGTATCCAATATGTATAAAATCATAAAATAATTACTAAAAAACATTTAACCACTAATTCATAAATTTTATATGTAATTAATAATAAAATTCACATGTGTTCAAAATTAATATTAATAGAGGTGTAAGTAACTCTCAAAAATACTCTTTTAATCATAACCACAGTACCACTATATTTACAATTATTAATCTATATTTTCATTATATAAAATTATTAGTATATTAATGGAATATATTTTAAATGAATTATAATTTAAAAAAAATTTCAATTTTATATGAATTTTTAAAATTTTAAATCAATTAATAATATATCATTTTTTATAAAATGGCATTTTGTCAATTTTGATATTATTTATTAACTATTGAATGTATTAATGTCCATAAAATGATATAATTTGAATATATTAATCTAAAACGAGTGAAAAAAGATATATTATTCTACATAAAATATTTTTATACATTAATTATATAATTTTACTTCACTTTTAATATTTTTAGTATTATTTATTTTTGTGAGTTATTAAGAAAATGATTCATGAATTATTTTCACATATGAATTTAATGTAATAAAAGTTTCACTAAATTTTTTAAAAATTTATCATAACAATAAATAACTATTTACCTTTAAAAATAATATATATAAGTGTTGATATAATTATTATTTTTCTATACCAAAACTTTATTAATATTAACAACAATGAAACTTATATTTTTGTATTTTTCATAACCTGACATATTATATATGATTCTATCATATAGTAATATCCCAATAAATTATAAAAATAGATACTAAAGTGTTAATGGTATTAATATGTTCATAAAATCAGTTTTCCCAAAATTTGGGAAATGATTTTCCACCTCATATGTTTGTTTTAATAACATTGTAAACTAAAATTATCATTAATAATAGTAATTAATTTTAACTATTTTCACTTATCACTCTAGAAAAAAATAATTTTTAAATATTAAATATATTTTTTATTTTTAATGAAAATTTTAAATCCATTTGGAAGAATTCAATTCAAATTAACAGTAGATTTAAATAAAAATTTTATCATACAGACAAGATGAGAATGCGGGTTTTAAAGTGAAATTTTTTTATCATTAACAACATATTTACATAAAAATTAAATAATAAAATTAATAAAATGACCATAATTTTTTAAATAGATATGTTATTTATTAATTTTTTACTTTAAAACCCCTTAAAAATATAATTTACCATTATAAATTATTTAAATCAAAACAATGATTTTAGTTAAAATTCAATTTATTTCATTATTTCTCAATAAAATAAACTTGTTTAAAACAATACTGAAAACCTACCTTATGATAATTTGGATTTTCTGAATTAATTGTTTTTTACTATTTTTAAAAATAATTTTTAAATTCTATAAAATTTTAGATTACATATAAGTTCACAAGAAATTTGAAAAAATGATTTAAAAAAATATAGCTTTAAAACATAAAATTGTAATTAATATTATATATTGTGTAAAAACATATAAGATTAATTTTGAACATTTTATTGGATTTAATCTAAATTTCATTAAAATAATTCAAAAATATATTTTGTTAATTTGTTGATATAAAACAAAATTTTGTGCCAATAAAATTATTTTTAAGAGAACGGTTTCAATATATTTTAAAAAGGGTTTCCTATTATCTTGTAATTAATTGGTCGCCCTAGAGTTAATTATATAAAAATTTCAAAGCCATATTTTTGAAATTTATTTGAATATATACATACTCTCCATTTCAATATCTAATCGAAAAGTATCATATTAAATTGAAAAATCGTAATCATATAATATTTCATTTAAACTATGTGTTGTGTGTATATCATGTTAACCAAATTGTTATGTTTAGTGGAATTCAAACTCAATGTTATGTGTTTTTAAATATTAATTATTTTTTAATATATAGAAAGTGTAACACGGGTTATCGAGTAACAGAATCCACAAAAGAAATTAAATACGTTTGAAAAATATAATTTATAAAAACTCGTAGTGTAATAATGATGACCTAAGAAAATAGATCATACCTAATAATATGAGCTAGAAAAAAATTATGATAATAACATAAGGCCATGGT
This sequence comes from Viscum album, assembly GCA_963277665.1. NCBI lineage: Eukaryota > Viridiplantae > Streptophyta > Magnoliopsida > Santalales > Viscaceae > Viscum > Viscum album. The sequence goes on from OY728146.1 coordinate 557,146,284, forward strand.
GGATTTTATTAAGTTGGTAGATTGAATGTATATCTGTGGTTTGATGGGATAATGTGGTGAAATTTTTCCTATAAGTACCACATAATCCCCTCTAACAAGTATTTATTTTCTATAATTACATTGAATACAATTAAAATTTCTAAAGTGGCATATCAAATGACATTAAAGGAGTTATTTAAATCTATCAGTAAAAAAACTAGGTATCTACAAAAGATTAGGAAAAGGAAAATTCATTATTTAATCAGTTGAAAAACGTTTAAGCATCTTCTTGGAAAGTGATGAAAATAACAGAATCATGAATATGTGTTAAGAGTTCGGTGTAAAGGTATAGTGAGATATCATCAATGGTTACATCTAAGGATTCCATGTCAGGGTCCTTTAAATGGGTTATATTTCAGGGTCTTGTATAGTGGATATATGCTATGTTCTCACATAAGGATATATGGACAAGATTGTTTACACTCCAAGGATATTAAACCATGGAACATATGAAATTAACTAATGAAGTATATCATTACAATAACTTAATTCTAAATATGATTATAACAGTGGAACTGCCCCATTCAAAAATATTTTTAGAAGGGATTCATTTACGGAAACATATGATATAGTGAATGGTTAAAGGTAGTGTTTCATTCAATTTAAGGGATCATATTGCTAAAATACATCTAGAATGAAGAAGACATTGAATATATTGAATCAGTATCCAATTAGAGAATTAAATTATATGATTATTCATGGAATGAAGATGCCTTTGGATATTGTCACATCATGGTTTTGAATGAATGGATGATGTGCCTAGGGAATAATATTACACTCAGAAAGACTCTAAATAATAAAATATATATCTCATTAGCCAATTTACAATTGATATTCTATTCTAAATCATTTAAAATATGAGAGATGTGTAAGGAATGTGATCTTGCAATGATAGTGAATCTAATTCACATAATTGTATGTGTAGTGCTACCGGTATTTAAGGACAAATCCTAAAACAAAAATAAGTGAGACTAATGATTTTTGGATAATAATGACCTATTGGTTGAATGATACACAGAAAAGACAATAGTTTTTCACTATGTAAAAATTTTTGTGTCATTGTGCATGACATATTTATTTACATTTAGTAAGTCATTTTTAAATATATTTCATAAAAAAATTATCAACAACAAATATTAAGAGAAAAATATTTTACATTCATAATCAATAGTTCAAGATCTAATGGGGTGTGAATAATTTTTTAATAACAACTATACACTAATTCACATCCACCTAGGCAATATATACCTCTTATAGGCCTATCAGTTTTTATCATAGAATTGTTTTATTATATCGGATTATTTTAGTGAAATATAATTCATTCAACATTTGATATTTATGTTTATGTTTTATATTATTTTTTACACCATAGAAAAGAAGAAAACATTGTATAATAAGTATATGTCGGGTAGAATTCATCATTTTCGATATGTCTATTGAATCTATGTGTTTTAATATAAGGATACCTAAAATATACTAATTAAATATTTGTCTGGATCAAATTATGATACTATTTAATCATTGAATGATATTTGATTAATAACTAAAGAACATGAATTACAATTTGATTTCATGATGACTAATCGTTATAATATTTCAAGAGGGGTAATAGATAAATTCATCCACATTTTAATGGAATTTGATCCCAATTTAAATGAAAAACTAATTCTAAAATTAAAAAAACCTAGCATAAAAACTAATTTCAACATGATAAATGCTTTAAAAACAACATTGTTTAAGTTTCCATTCTTATAGGGGAGAAGAGTGGTTTTGAAGGTGAAAGACTAGAAGTTATGACTACATATTTGGGAAAACACAAAACAAATGAAAATAAAATAATATAAACTAAAAATTAATTTAGAATTTGGATGATATAAACAATAATATAGCTATAATCATGTCAAAAACAGATTATGATAAGGAAATAAATTATCTATACCAATGTAGGCTTATTCCTACACTACGTGTCACACTCTCCTTCTTCCACGTAACACTCAATTTTTTTCCACTGACTATTCCTTCATTCCTTGCGCGACACCATCGGCTTCAACCCGCATGCTCTCCCGCCGATCCCTCTGAACTTGGGTTTCAGCGTGCTCCATCTCCGCGTGCTCCACTTCATACACCACCTCCTTCAGCTACGCCACCTTCGGCTCCTCCGCAACTAGAAACTCTGTCTTTAGGTCTTCCACATACTGGTCCTCCGTCCAACCTAGGGTTCTCGTGCCCTCAACCATGTATTGGGTAACCTATTTCAGGGATTTTATATCCATTGCTGACATTATTGTCGGGATAAATCATTGATAGCTTACTAATGTTGTGTCTATGGATTTGTGCATCGAACCATTGATGTATTGACCTTGAGCGTACATCGAGTAACCTAATTTATGATTATTTCTATATTATTTTATCAATATATATGAAACCCATGATTTTATATTATGATATTAGTTTTCTGTGCATATTTATGGTTATAATCATCTGAAATCTAGTTCATTTAGGCGGCCACCTCATATTCAGGACTTCATGTCCAATTAGTCTTTCATTCCACTGCGTGAACTATAATAAATCACATTGGTAGGTCTCCCTTTGATTTAAGTGATCTGGCATGATTTTTGTTCCATCAAAAAGCACAAATATAGGTTGGTATTTCCCCATTTTTCATCTTCAACCCATTACCAAACATATCATTAATATATTTATTTCATGTATTAAAATCTTTACAATCTCAATTTTTCATTAATGGTTCATGAGATCTTACTTTAATGTCACAAAGACATTTAAATAATTATTTTGATAAAGGTAATATCACTAAATATTTAATACTTATGGTCATGAATTTTATTCATTCCATTATTTTACAATTTTCATTTAATATCATATAGTTTACTGTATTTCCATGTATTTTAGGATCATTGGAGAACACGTCATAATCTCTATTTTTGTAATTTATTCTACTGTCATAATTATTCGAATGTATCTATTTTTTAAGGGGGATTCATATCATTGTTTTAGGTTTTTGTGGTCTATGAAAAAGTTGAACCGATTATTGGTGGTTATGTCTCTTGAAAATATTTTAATCAAATACGTCCTTAGAACGACTGCCTTGTAGGTAAAATTTTGATATGTATTTATATGGTCATATTTTATTATACTATTTATATTTTTATTTATTTTAGTAGACATGATACCCATATGTGAAAACATTCATTTCTGTTTCCATATTTTTAAAACATAATCTACTATGTTACAATGGCTATTTCAACTTTCATTTTCTATTTATTTTATTACCTTTTCTTATTTTAAATGTTTGTTACTTCATGTTTACTATTTAAAATTGTTGAGAATAAATTTTAATTCCCATTCATATATATTTTATGCTTAATACTACATTAATGATGTCTGAGAATAGTGGGAAGATGTGTTTTAGAGATCTTTGGAGAAGATGAGGTTGATTTTGAACATAGCTTCTATTTTCAGACCACAAGAGTTGGTAGTTAAGTATATGTTTTTTTCAATTCCTTTGACTTGGAATTAGATACATGTTGATATATATTCATTTAGTTGTTAATTATGGTTTAAGTGTGTTGGTACTTTCTATATTATTCAAAACTACAAATTTATGTTCATTAGAAACTTACAAATACAAGATAGGATATACCCATTGTACAACATCAACTGATTACCAAACACATCACGGATGTAGTAATTTTATATCCCAATTTAATCTGTAAAAAATTTATACACTATTAATCATTTAATTTGACTCTATTCATATGAATTTCCCATAATGTTTTACAATTCATTTTCAATCCACCTTCTTTCCTGATTCATTAATAAACTAACTACTACATTTTGTCTTGAAACATTTATTTACAAAATTATCTATTAAGATAGAATAAACAACCACTGATTAGCAATAGGTCGGCTTAGCCATGGGTTCTTTTCAACTCTATAAAAACATATTTTTATTACTCCTCATAGTCTTCTTCCAACTATTTTCATATATAGTTTTCTTAAGAATATAATGTAATGTGAACTGATTTTACATTTTCTATTATCTACACTTTACATAACTGCTACAGGTAACCATATTACTCTCAACCAAAATCCAACAGTCCAGGTCCAATTGAAGAATGAATAAAACAACTATAGGGATGAAAAAACTAACACACTATGAAGTAGAAAATCTGAATCATAAGGGTACAACAATGCTATTAAAAACATTTTTTAATTTCATATTTTAATCCCAACTCAATTCATTTTGAGTTGGGATTAGATACATGTTTATGTAGATTAAAAAAGTGATTAATTAATGGTTGAGGATATTGGTACTGACTATATTATTTGAAACTACATATTTATATTCATTAGATAATGTGGCTCTTCTGGGCATTATGGGGTTACAAACTATAATGTACTGGAAAATATGAATCTTCTCCTAGAAAATATTTTGTCGAGGAATGTATTTTAGGGGAACCTACTATCTTGGATACATCTCCATCCCCACTGAACTTTCTATATTGTTCTACAAAGCATGTCAGTGATGTTCTAGGGTGTATTCTTCCATCTAGAATTTTTGACTTTATTTCTTCTTGATATAGCTGCTCAATGTATTTAGGAATGTTCCAAGGATGAAATGATATCCATAGATAATAAGTTCTACATGTATCCGGTCCTCAATTTACATATATAATTGATTGTGTCAGAAGATCATGAAGTTGATGATTCAGTTGAATGGTGTAATATGATTATTCTTTTTGATTTCTAATATTTAAATTTTCTCTATATTTAATCTACCATTATTTCAACATTCATTACCACTAATTTAAGCATTCAATATATTCAATATAATCAATTTTAATTCCCCATCATGGAAAGGGTAGTACTGACACATTTTAGTGTTGTGGATATTTATAAATATGATAAAGTACTGAAATTGGGTTAGTTTTTATTATTTGATCATGTTTCAGGAATTGGATGTCAAATATAACCGGTAAAAAAAAATCCCTTCTAATTTACATATCTTAAAATACTAGTTTACCTTTATGGGTGGGTGTGTTTGTTATCATTTTAGAGCACATAGGACGTTTTCTCGATACCATTTCACTTAATTTTGTTTTATTATGTAGATGTACTTATTTTGAAAACATGGTATATGAAACCAAATAGACCATTATAGTAACAAACACAACCCAATGTTATCAAAGCTAATGAATGATAAATATAGGTAATCTTGCTATTAAAATATAGTGTTCTATGTTTTATATTAGTTATATGGTTGTGTCTGTTATCAGTTTTCATCAAATAAGCATATTTTATAACACCATTTTACTTTCTTTTATTTATAGAAATTTTTGTGAAATAATATCACATTAAACGAAATAGATCCTGATGTTAACAAACTCACCCAAATGTACTAAAATCCAATCAATGAAAAATATAGGTAAACTGGCCATTAAATGATAGTAATTTTTTGTTGTAGATTACCTGTATGGGAGTTTTTGTTATAATTTTCCAGTATATAGGCAGATTTTCAAAACAATTTCAGTTAATTTTTTTTCTTCATAGGTACATCTTTTCAAACATGGTCCCCAAAAAAATAGACCATTATGTTAACAAACACAACCCAATGTTATAAAATGAAGTGAGTGGAAAATATAGGTAAACTGTTAGTTAAAATTCAATGTTTTTTTTGTTGTAGATAAACTGTATGGGTGTGTTTGTTGTCATTTTCCATCATATAGGTAGATTATTCAACAATATTTCACTAAATTATTTTTATCTGTAAATTAAATTCAATGAAAACATGGGGAATGCAACAAAATATAACCTTATGATGAAAAAAAATCATCTTACCCAATCCCAAGGATACATAGAGACTCCATCAGTAGCTCTCCATGATTATAATATTGTAGAAATATCTTATTATAGATGGAATATGTCTCACTATGATGTGAAATTCAATGGCTGGTTTCTAAAATCCCCACACTGATGGATTGAAATTCTAGGTGGAGCTTGAGAATGAAATCTCATCATTGGGTGTTCTACATCCCCTGAAAACCCGGGGTCAGGATATGTTGAGGGGAATTTCATGCAATTTTGTTTTATTTCAAGTCATGTGACTTCTAGTGCATCTAAAGGTGATGATTTAGAATTCTCCTTGAGGATTCATTACTATGAGATCTTAGAAATGGTCATATGTTCTTGCATCTAGGAAGGTAAATATCTAGATAATAGTGGGTCTATTTTTTTAAATGTATATATTCAAATTCTGTAAATTGTAGTTGATTTTTTTATGTAGAAGCCTTATTTTTATTGGTTGTTTACTTTACATTATTTTTTTCTAGGTTCATGTTTTAGATCCGACATGTGTCTGAGTTGCCTATAGTGGCATTGGGCAGGATAGGATAGTAAAAGAAGCTGAGATGCAAGGTGTTATTTGAAAAGATGCATTATTTTAGGCCACATCGCCCTTTGGAAAATGATTATCACCAAAAATTATTATTTATAATGCATCAAAATCTGTATTTATCAGGTCTAAGTTATTCACTGGATCACAATTCATGAGTCCACCAAAAAGACATTCAAACATTTCTATTTTTTATATTCTTTATTTTCAATACAAATAACTGATTTATTTTATCCTTGCAACGTCAATTAATTGGATCCTTAGGAGTTAGTATCAATACTAACATTGGGATTTTTATAATGTCTACAAATATTTCATCTACTCACGTATATATTTCTTATCTTTATTCACTGATATTTTATTGACATCATTTGATCTAGAATTACTACATTTATTCTTGTCATTTTCATTTTCTCTATGATTAAAACATAAATTTTATTTATTCTCAATTTTCAACCAGTTACCATCATATTTCTACCTCAATGATTTCAATTGTAACTATTTTATGCTACTTATTTATTAAATTGATTTATTAATTTATTAAAATATTTTGAGTGAGATTGATGATGATGGTGATTTCTAATGTAATGTTACAATTTCATGAGATTTTTTTGAAAAAACAAGCCATTCCAATGAACTGCAATCCCGTATTAAGGAAAATAGAAACTAAAAGAATTAAAATAGTGATTACAATTATTTGTTGTGATAGGAAGGTAACGTTAAAACCTCATTGATTCTGTTATTTTCACAATGCAGGATGTTATGGAGTCAGCTACAATAATGGAAGTGGATTTTCTATAACAAATACAAATATATCATATACTCAGGTACATGTTTTCTTCCATCATTGTCTTATTTTCAGTGGAGTAAACAATAATTATTTTTTCCCGTTCCATTAAAATTATCATTAAAAAACAGGGAAATTTTTTATTCTCAACTGAAATTTCTTAAACATCATTAATTCTTCTCCAACTATTAATTTCTTCAAATTTTTTGGAATTTTTTTTATTTAAGTCATTTATTTATGTAATAAAATTTGTTGACGATTTTGATGCTCATGATGTAGTCCAACGAACAGTTACAATGTCTCGACATGATGCAACATCAACAAGCCTGAACAAATGGACTAACATTATGTGTCCAATTTTCAAGGTATCAAAACAACCATTGAACGTGTTCTTTGAAAATTACATTATGCATATTTACATCAAATTTTAACTCTAATGTTATTATAGGTTACATATAACCAGTTATAAAAAATATAACACACACATGTATCCTTTCAAGTTTTTATTGGCGATACACTGTAACTTTTTTACAGTGTATTTTCTACAAGCTATATCAAAAAAATGCATATAATTATTTTCAACCTTCATCCAAATGTGGTTGTCCATTTTAGAATCTATGCACACTTACAGAAGGCTTCATTCAAGATGGAGGAAGCTATATATATCGGTCTGACCTGTACAATTTTTCCAGTTAACAGATGATTTTTCTATATTGGTTTTAAATGTTTCTATATAAGACATATACTGGAGGAGGGAGGGGAGGGATTTAGGGGGTGGGGAGGGGAGGATGAGGGCAGGGGGTGGGGGCTGCTAGGGGAAGAGGATTGGCAGGAGGATGGGAGGGGAGGGGAGGGGAGGGGAGGATGATGACAGGGGGAGGGGAGGGGAGGGTTGGGGAGGAGAGGATGAGGGAAGGGTGGAAGGGGATAATGGGGGAAGAGATTGATGACCAATTATATAGAATGAGTTATCACAAAATTATGGTGAAGTCCAACGAACAGTTACAGTGTCTCGACAAGATGTGACATCAACAATCCTGAAAAAATTAACTGACATTATGTGGCCAATTTTCAAGGTATGAAAAAAATCATTGAACCTATAATTTCCAAATTACATTATTCATATTTAAAAAAACATTTTACCATAATTTTATTATAGGTTTCAGATAACCAGTTATTACAAATATAACACACACATGTATCCTTTCTTATTTTTATAGGCGATACACTGTAACTTTTTTACAGTTTCTTTTTTATCAGCTATATTAAACAAATGCATATAATTATTTTCAAACTTAATCCAAAAGTGGTTTTCCATTTCAGCATTGATGCACACATATAGAAGGATTCATGAAGATGGAGGATGATTTATATATCGGCCTGACCTATACAATTTTTCCAGTTAACAGATGATTTTACTATTACAGTTTTCACTGTTTCTATATAAGGAATATAATGGAGGGGGGAGGGGAGGGGAGGGGATAGGAGGAAGAGGGAAGGGGGGTAGAGGAGGGTATTTGAGTATGAGGTCAGGTTGGAGGGGTTGGGAATATTGCAAGAGAGGGGAGGGGAGGGGAGGATGAGGGCAGGGGGAGGGAATGGGTAGGTTGGAGGGGAGGGGAGGGGATGGGAAGATAAGGGTAGGGTGAGGGGCTATTGGGGGAAGAGTTCGGTGATCAATTATATAGAATGAGTTCTCACAAATGATGGTGATCAATTATAAGTAGCATCTTCATCCATTTTAAGGAAAATGAATTCATAGAAGATATACCAGCTCACTTTTTCATACCGGTAAGGAATCTAGATTAATCTACCATTAATTTCATGTTTATAATAACTGCCTATTGTAAATTCCATATTCAACATGAAAAATATTTTTTAATTTCAATTTTATACCCAAATGTTGATTGTGTTTGCATTTTTTTTCTATGATTTATTAATTGGTGTTTTTTTGAATGTTTTGAAACATGATTGGTATTTTATAGTCACCCTCATGTTATGTGTGGGTCCATTACTGGAGTCCACTGGATTTAAAATGAAAATATTTAATGGATGGATGGGTAGTTTTGGTTAATCTGGTTTGTCATTGCATTAATTTTTACTCATTTATATAGTTGTGTATTATATCATTTTTCATGGTATTTTACTGCTCCAACAATTAGAACTGCTTTAGTTAGCTCTTAGATTTTGTAGTATATGTTTGAAACGAGGCTAATTGAAATTGTGGTAAGAATCAAATGATTTAATGGTTTTGTTATTTTAATTTTCAGTATCGTTTCCCTACACTGTTTGCATGGTCGTGTGATTTATCTAGCATAGTAGAGGCAAAAAGTTGTGCTATATGTATGATATATAATTTTTTTCAACATTTGTAACCTCTTTATACAAACATGTGCAGGTACCAGGTTAATACCACCCAGCAACCACCAATACTTGTCTACTACAGTGCCACATAAACCCAATTTTGGAAGGTTTTTACTAACATAATATATTTAATTTAGTTTCATTCCAAATGGGTCACCATATACTACTACAGTATTCTGTAACTGTAATATTTTTCAACCAACTCTTTTCTAAATATACAATTCCTCTAAAAAATCCATTTTTGTTTCCATGTCTTCCATTGAAAATTAACTCTAAAGCAATTGTTGTTTCAGTTTGAATGTTTCACTTTTTATATTACATCTTCATAATTGATCTAAAGAATACATCATTTATCTTATTTCTTTTTGTTTACAATATATTACTATTATTTTTCATATGATCGTTATTTTATTTACTAAAATATTGATTTCTTCTTTTTACTACAATATTGAATTTTTAGTAATGGAAAAAATTGTTTCAGTGTATTGAGTTCAATAACATTACATTTTTTTAAATTATGTAGAACAATACTCTTTCATTAAAAGATGATTTCAAAATAAAATTGAATAATCCCATGAAAATTATAATTTTATACCTTGTTTCTAGTAATAAATTTATAATTTCAATATATTATTTATTAATTTCCATTCGGTTTCATCGTTGGTTCCTTCGTTGTTAGTTTTATACAGAAGGCTGCCCAGTATCTAATTTTTTTCCCTCAATTTCTGTAACTTTTATTCCTCAATATGTATGTCATTTTATTATCAAATTTATTCAATATTAATATAAACTATAATGTTTTATAAATAGTAATCTATAGTTAATAATAATAAATATTTTATATTGTCGTGCATCGCACGGGCGGAGTAATTGTTTATAATAAGAGAAGGTTTTAGTTATATATTCATGTTCTTTGCAAATTTAAAAAATAAATGTACTAAATGGAATGGTGGGTGAGATCATTCAATAATTGGCCGATGATATTACTAGTGTGAAGACACTCATGAGTGAACATTATGATTAATTTGAATCATGTTACATGAAGTTTCAACAATTATGAGATGTGATAGAATCCATAAAGTAATAATTTGTGCAATTTGGCACTAATGGAATTCATAATTTGATGGACACTTTTGCATTATTATTTAAATATCATTTATCATGTAATAATGAAGTGAAATAAAATTATGATTTTTAGTTGAAAATATGAAATTATTTGTTCATCCTAAGGTCCATGGGGAATAAGAAAATATTGAACTAGATATAATGAATCCCCTCCATTTTTTGATAATAAGGCTGTCATGAATATTTCAACATATTAGTTAAACATAGGTTGATTCTTAAAAAAGATAAAAAAAATTATATTAGTAGAATTAATTCTAACATATGTTATATCTATGGGATGCATGGTTATAAATCTTGTTTTTGTTTTTATGGTTTCAATTATTTTTAATTATATAAAGATAAAAATATTATTAAATATAAAAACAATAAAAATCATCATGAAATTTTTGAATGGAAACATTCTTAAAATGATGTATCTATGAAATAATATTATTATGGAAGGTTGTGACACAGAATAAATGTGTTTCATGAATATTAAAGATTCAATGTGAGAACAATAACTCTATATTAATCATGTTAAAAACCAATAAATAATTACATGAGGTATTTTTAATGGAATATGTGTCATATAATAAAATTGTTCATATTTTTCATGATATTTTTATAGGATAAATCAATTAAAAGAAAAAATAAGTCAACAGGGGTTCCCAAATCTAGTGATTTATAATGTGAATTTATATACCCTTATATTACCTAGTATTTTGGAAGAAATGTAGCATTTATTGAAGAAACATAATGAATTTCTCCATTCTTTATAAATAATGATTCAAACTTGATAAAAGACTCACACATCGAATGAAAGCGTGAAGTGACTCAAATAATTAATAAAATAACATTGAATAAATAATTACGTAAAAATATAAAATATCAAGATATATAAAGGAAATTTAATGAAATACAATGATCCCTCTATTAGAAAAATATATATGAGTAGTGGTATATTAGTAATATTTTCTTTCAAATAATGAAACCAAAAAATTTAGCATAGGTGAGGTATCAAATAAATAAATTTTTACATATGGTTTTAGGCCCCATTTTAAAAAAGTTACCATGGATATAAATCTAACATATTATAAGGATACTATGAGTGTGTATTACAAATATATATTTTTATGGACAAAATATTTTTTGTTGGATAGGAATTTAGAGAATGTATATGAAGAGAATAATTCATTACAAGAAATGATAAAGTGGTTAGATGATCAGGATCAACATCTATGATATTTTTGAGGATTCTAAAGGTTTGTTAATTGTTTATATTATCTATTAGAAGTTGTGAATGAATTGTGGGGTGAAAAATCAATTTGTGTGTGTGTGTTTACATGGTGTATCTTTGTATGGTTAATGGAGACACACGTGATAATAATAGTAATAATTATTGAATATTCATACAATAAAATAATCATTGAATGGTTTCAAACAACCACAAATTTTTTCAATGTTGTATCGAGAGTTTTCCTTCTTTTGAAAATAGACTAAAATATCTTAATGAAAGTGGTAAGATTCTGAAGATATATTAATTCTATATTTGAATAACATAGTTCATTAATGTCTTATATAATGTTCAACTAGCAGTATCATACCTCAATTAATGTTTTATATAGGCACCTAGAGAAGATATTTTTGTTGAAAAGAAATAATATTCATGTATTAAAATGTTATTTTATTTCTCTTATAATGTGGAATAATCATTATTTTTTTAGGATACTAAGAAGTTGCTAGAATATTAATATTATTCCATACATGTTTCCCCCCTTTTTAAATATTAGTTCAATTTATCTATTCGTATCACCGATTAATAATTTTACCATATTATTATCTTTTAACATGTTGTGTTAAATTCTGTAATATGTCTGTGATTGAGATTATAATAAAATGGTTCAAAAAGAAGGTGTGTCAAGCATCATGAATCTATTGAATTAAAGGACTGTCATGGAAAACTTTGGTGATTATTTAATTATACATTTTTTCCCAAAACGATTTCCAAAATATAAGGCATTGAGAATATCCTAATGACACAATGCTATGTGGTAAATTCAGCTGTTATAAATATGTTAATTTCTTTATTTAAAATGAAAAACATGGATATGTGATTGAAAATATATAATGGGGTCATGGTTTCAATCTTTAGTTGATAACTGAATTAAACATGAAATATAGAGTCCAATGTTTTAAAATTTGAAATTTTAAATAGTCTATATAGCTATGTGGTAATCAAATGTCAACCTGTGGTGTCATATGGGTTTATTATAAAGGAATGGAAAATGGGGGAAAATAAACCATCATTATATTCATTTTAATTTTTTTAGGAATAATGTGATTTCCATAGTGGTTATATATATTTTTTAAAATCTGATTAATGAGGATCACTATATTAGGGGGATTAAAGACATAGATTAAAGAATACCATGTGGAATTCAATGATAAATAGTGAGATTATTGTAATTTATTTTATTAGTATCCATTTTTATTAATAACGTGTTATAATTCCTTGAAATTATCCATTCAATCAATCACAAATAAAGCATATTGAGATCAAATTTCACATTATGAATAATAAAGTGGAGTATTTTCATGAGAAGTTTCATTATATGCTTTTCGAATTGTAGGTAGTAAATATCCAGATGAAGGCCCCAAATAATAAAAAATTAAAAGTAATTGATTATATTTTTTGTGTTTAGATGAATTCCAATAATTTAACAATATGGTTTTGGTTCCCCATCTCCCCATGTTTCATTGGCATTTTTTCTTATGTACCACTTTTTCACATTAATTTTCAAGAACACAATTGATTGACCACTGTTTTTTTAAAAACATCTGTGGATAATGATTTATTGATCATGATATTGGACAATATGAAGTGATTAGATATAAAACAGAGGAGTTTTAGGGTATTAAATATTACAATTATGATGTTAATCTATCAATTATATAGAATCATGAATAGGAGTGACCTCCCATTTCATTATGTAATATGTTTATATGTGCATCTTGGGATGTGATCTCAAAAGATAAGAATGTATTATTAATTAGGTTTCATGAAGGTTTTCGAAGACTAGATTGAGAATTATTTGATTCCTAGTTGAAATGTTCAAGATACTCATCTTTTATATGTATATCTTGACTCATTTGGAGAAATATTATGTGTTTTGGATGTCCTCAATTATATATTGGGTCAATGATGTTATTTGAGTTAACATGTGAATGATTTTTAAATATTTGTCTTCGTTATATTTTTATGTGTTTTTAATAACAACAACGACTATATTATGTCTAAAAAACCATCATAATGGATATTTATTATTGTTGTCACTATTTGTAAGGCTTGTAGTTGTTGAGAATGTTTTATTACAAAGAGGGTGTCATGTTTCATTTAGTGTTCTGTATAATTAGAGTAGTGAAATGATTCATATAATGTATTAATTGGTCATATGGTAAACATAAGTAACAAAAGATCATGTGGATAATGTGATGAATAATAGTTATACCAAATGAAAAAAGGATGTCCAAGGAATGAGAAGGTGTAGAAGTTCCAATGATTATGACATAGAAATTAAAATGACGTTGTTCCACATGAAATTGCAGTTAAATCATGGGGTAACATAAAATAACCTGATCACATAAAGTGACTGTAATATAATGACTCCATATCTGAGATACATGAACAATGAGATTTTATACAATATAGATTAATATTATTGTTACCTAGAATCATGTGATCACATATTTGTCAATGGATAACTTGATGAAGTAATTTTGATTGAATAAAGTTACTAATAATGTCTGTGCTGAAGAGGGATTATAAAATTTCATGAGCCAATAGAAGTTATAGGATCTATGTAGGTTTCATGTAAAGTTTTATAAGGTGATTGGATGGATTCTTGTCTATGATTTGTGGAGTAAATACGGAGAAATTTTTCAAATAAATACCCTTAACCTATCCATAATAGGGAAAAAATATTTCTAAAGTTGTATAATCCAAGGAAATTCAATTAGGTGTAATTTTTCTTGATTTTAATAGAATTATTAAATAGAATATGATAGTAAAATGAATCATATATTGGAGATCATATTATGTCAATTTGATTTCATAATCAAATAAGGAAAACCTAAAAATCATAAAATAACTGAATAATTCCAGGCGATTAGGAACACATGATAATTGTTTAGTGCGTATGAGAATAAAGATATGTTCAATGTTATCCGAAAATGGTTATAATAAATAATATCAAGAATGTTTTATTGGACATGGTCTTGAATAGATGATACATGTCAGGGTATCACACAAGGAGATGTGAACTAGCTTTTTCACACAGAAGGGTTATATGAATGGTGGTCGTTATTGAGTGTAGTTACCCAATGAATAGAACCATTACCATATAGAAATTTTGAATAATAAAGAGTATGACATTCAAAATTCAAAAAACATTTTTGGTGTTTATTTAATACTATATATGAGAATGTGAAATAAATAAAGTGGTGTTGTTTTATATAATGTAAAGAGATTTAAATAATACTTCATCAATGATGAAGACAAGGAATCTCTTAAAAAACACGAAATATAAATTATAATATTCCATTATCTCATATGAAAAGTTAATTTGTGGGGTATGTTCACTTAATGAATATAATTTAGTATGTAATGTTCAAAGGCATCTATATTACATTCAGTGAATTTTTAAATAATATAATAAATTATTTTTTATTTTATGAACATATTTTTGGAATATAATGTTTTAAGAATATGAGTTATGTGTGTGGTATTTAATCCATGTGATATAATAAAAATACCCATATATTTTTCTAGGGTTGTCATCCTTAGAAGGAGATATCTATTTTAAATTTTCCAGTAGTAAGATTAGAGTGTTTTCACACAAATACAATATTAGATGCATTCCCCAATGACTAGCCCATCATTGTGAACCATAATAAAATATGAATGTAATTATGCCCTCATAGTTTCATTAATTTAAATTAATCATATCTTTATAATTTTGATAAATAATAAATCAATATAACAACTAATACGAAACATAAGTGACCATTGTAATCATGTGATCAAGATAGAGAGGGGCTAGATGGATTTTCGAAAAAAAATCCTTACCCTAATTTTTCCCCTCCAACACCAGGGAATATAAACCATCAATAAAAAAAATTTAAACTATAGGAATCACACCAAAACCAAATGATATTTAAGAACTAATCCCTAATCCTTCACCTTATCATATAGTGCCTCCCCTTAGAGAACATCAACAATAACATTATACAAATTAAGATTGAAGGAAGAAGAAAAATATAATGGAAATATAAAATTATATTGTAATTTTTAATTCCATAACAATTTAGTGGTATATTGGATTTTTCAACACCTCTAGGAAAAAGATGTAGTTATATTTATAGATATTATGACACAAAAAAATTTCAGTCTAAATGGAAATACTGATTATTATATCTTCTATCAGATATTGGGGAATAAAATCTTCGAATGATTTATCTTTAACGATATGCTCTAGAAGATGATTATCACATTGTTGGTAATGTTTGTAAACCCCTAAACACAATATTAATATGTCTCTACTACTCTACTATTTGAATATTTATAGTATACAAATTTCTTGAAGATGCATGTATACTAATGTATTAAAGAGATGACTAGAAAATTAGTCATATGGGAACATGAATTCATCAATGCATGGATAAATCATATAGTTGTTGGCATAATTACATCATAGTTATCTAAGGTTTCATATCTCTTTATAAATCCTTATAATATTTTACATAATCGATATTGGTAAATTAGGGAACAAGAACTAGATCCCTCATATGTTACCAATCAAGTCTCGACTAATATTAATTTCATTTTACCATCACTCGAAGGATGAGATACACCTTAAACAAATGAAACGTTCTTCAAATGATGATTTATGATATGAATCATTTAATGTAATCCCCATTATAGACACATCACTAATGATGAATCACTTAAACCTGAGTTCCTATTAAATAATTAGAGATGAAATCAAAGAGTTTTGGGAGAATGAACTCATTGTTGACCATCAGGTAAGATATAACTTCCACTAATCATAAATAAATAATTATATAATATATATGGTACCCAATGATATAATTTCAATTCTCTCATCTAGATCATCAGTTTGATCATGAACATATTCGATCTTATTCTAACCAGATCATACCGGTAGACTAATAAATATGAAAAACATTATTGAGTTTATACTAAGAAGTGGGGAAGTCATTGAAAACCAACCCATATATTTCTAACATTCCCCAAATTCAACAGAAGGTAGAAAATCAAAAAAATTGATAAATTATTCCTTCATGAAAAAATCTAAGTAGAAACCAAATGGATGAATGTGTTTTTCCCTGACCCAAAAGTATTACACATTAAAAACATATCTCGGTCATTTGGAATATACTACCATTGATTCCGTACAACATTCAAAATAAATCATAAAATCCTATATATAGTCTCTTATATTTCTATAAATGTTATATACTAGTGTTTGTGTTTATTAGACATATAATGTACACATTTCCTCTACTAAGTGGAATTCGATCAATTTTTTTATAAAAAAATATGAAGAAATCATACAGTGGACATCTGGATCTTTTTACATTTGGAAACACAATGATAATGATATTCTCCATGTCCTAGTAGATATTTGAATTTTAATCTACCTTATCCTAATACAATCACGATAATGTAAAGGTTAATATGATTATTTTTCTTTTTTATAAAATAAAATAAAGTGTTCTAAGAATGAGTTAGTACAGTCTAAAGAGATGAAGTAATTTATTAGCCTAACGTGAGGATATCATTTATGACTAAAAATTAATTATCATTTCCAATAAATGGAATTTAATTTTATATAAGGAATTCATCGACCCTATATGCATGGAGAATTTACCTCTTTATATTAAAAATTCTAGAAATACAAAAAAGATAGCTATCATGGGGGTAATATAAGTTATATCTCACTTTTTTAGTCTAGTGAATATGTGTAAATTGACATGTGGTATTTAAAAAAGTAGGTGAATCAAACGTTATCAAATAAAATTACATTGAATTACTAAAATAATGGACTAGAAATCAACCAGGTTATCCATCAAGTGAACATGGTGATGTTTTTTTATTTTCCATAAAATGAATTTAGATGACTAATCCCAATTTGGAAATGAATGGATTATATTACCTAGTGAAACCAACCAACCAATATATATTCTCTCATATGATGTATTTGATAATTTCACCCTTCAATAGCCTAAATACATAGAGGTAAATACCAATTTTTAGTTTAAGCATATCAAGATTACCCTCGAATGCCTTTAATAATTGAATGTTTGATTGATATTTAGGTGTAACGACCAATATTCATTGATTTGATAGACAAAAATCCTTGAAGACTTTCTCAGGTACTAGGAACTTTTACGTCTATTTATATGGTGATGTATGCACTACATGAACCCAAATAATAAAAATAAGGATTTTATCCACACAGAGGTTGGAATACTAACACTAAATGTCATTAATAACTAGGTTTTGATGAATTTTATTTTCCAATAATTGATGAATAATAAAATGAAGAAATCAATAATTATTTGTTAATTTTTATGGAATGTTTCTTTAACCATGTTGATAAACACATATGAGATATTATAGTTAAGGAAGATGTTTAATATACTACAATGACCTCTATCACCATGACTACTAAATAGTTTTTTAAATACCTATCCATTATTTTTAAATATTATGATTCATTTTCATTAAATAGTGATTCATGGGATGGATCCCTAAGTGGATACTCATATATTTTCATTGTTATACAACCAATAAAATGTATAATAGGGAGAAAAGATAATTCATCTAGACCATAATGGTAAGATAGAAGAAAATTTTGACAAATATGGCAATGATAATTGTATCTATGAAGTTCAATACCTAAAATAGATAAACTAAATTTTCCAAATCATGAAACCTGATAGAATAATAAAGGAAGTTACATAATTCAAGGATCTAAATAACCTCATATAAAATGATGATTTCCCAACCCCATTCGGGGTTTTATTGATATATGTAACATATGTATATTATTCCCCACCATTATGTAAATGTATTACATGTGTAAGAATATTGAAATGGATTCTAGTGATTGTGAATCCACTATTTCATAGCATCTCCAAGGGGTATACTGTTCCAATAAATTCTATGTATCATGAAGAATTTTTGTTCTGCCTACCAATGCACCATGACCAAAATTTTCATGTCAATTTTTGGGAATACCATGAAATGTAATGTTGATGATCTAGTTATAACATCCTTATAATTATGTGATCACTAAGCTAATATTGATGACATTTTTAGAAAATATCATCAAAACCACTTCAAAATAAACCCATTGAAATGCATGGTTGGGATTACATATCTAAAATACCCTAACATTGTGGTTTTCCATCATGACATCAAGTCTTACCCCAAATGACCAAAGATATTCTATAAATGACTCCACATAGAAACCTAAATGCATTTAGTGTCCTCTACGAATGCCTCACTAATTATACATATATTATAGATAAAGTTCTTAGAATGTGATTTCAGAAAAATATGTTGATGAATATATGGGACACATATTAATGTGGTGAAAATTTTTAGATATTTTTTTATGATATCCATGAATACAATCAAAACTTAATAGTTTTGATGTAACAAATAAGGTGGAACCATATCATCTTTTATGCAGAAACCATATAATAAAACCTTGGAGCCATTATTTACCTATTGAATAATTTAATCAATGTGAGTTTTCAAAAATATATTAGGAAGAAATATAGGTTTTTGATAAATGATATTCTAATATCATGATGAAATAAATTGAATTTGTTTTCTCAATACATTAGTTTATACATTTATTGAAACTCCTCATACTACATTTCATTTCTTTTATAAGCCCACTCATGTTTATATAATGACATTTAATGATAACCAGGTGTTATTCTTGGGGAAATGTCTTTCTATGAAAATTTCACATACAATTTGGTTTTGAAAAGTGAATTAATGGAATGTGTTAATTGATTTATTCAAGGAATATCATGTATTATAAAATCCATTATTTAACATGAAAATAATAAAAGTATAATTATTATCCATTCACTAATCATTCATACCTTATTAGATTTACATTAATGGTTCTTCATGGATCCCAATTTGTATAAGGATTTAAATTTAGAATATCAACTTGGACATTTTGCAGATTGAGACTATTTATCCTAAAAAATATGTTTTATCTCAATAATTATATAATTTCGATGTTGGCATTTTTTTTCTTTTTGGTCACCATTAAAGCATTCTAATTAGCTGTAAAATTATTATTTATTTAATAAAATAATAAGGGTGATTCATAGGTGGTGATCAATATATGAAAATTTATTTATTCTATCAAAAAGGAAGAGTTGATTCACTTTCAATATTATATATGAGGGTAAATATCTGAGTTCCTATTAGAACTAATTATATATTACATTATAAATTCTTTAACAACCATGTTGATTCAATGAACAACGTACGTATAAACACATATGATTTTTATTAGCATTAAATATCCATTTGTTTCACACATTAATATATAATAACATTAATATTCTGTAATTATAGATAATAATTAATTTATATTATCACGACCACATTCAACAGTGAGTCATAAAAAATATTCAATGATAATATTATTAGTCTGATATGTCATATACTAATATTGAAACAACCTTAACTCTTATAAAAAAACTCCGATTGTAATATAAGTAAATGTAATATTATCTAATATAGTTATATAAAAAACATGAATGTAATTATTTTTATTATTTCCCATATAATTTAAAATACCATTAAAAATATTTAATATTGAAAATATATCCATCAAACATTGATAATATGATTACTATATATATAGGGTTTTAAAAATTCCAATTGATACAAACAAAGGATGTGGTGCCCTAAACTATCAAGATAATACCCAATGAATACCATTTATTGAATCTTACAAAGGATATATTATTGAAACTCATTATTTAAATACATGGATATTAAATCATTTTAGTGAATATTAAGCACATTACCAAAATATATTCCCTAGGACCATACTAGATTAGTGTCTTTGGAAACATTGAAAAAAATAATCTATCATGGTTGAATATCATTAACATACCTAATAAATATCTACACCTTTAGTACTTCTACCTAAATCCTTTATTCATTACGAGGGGAAAGGGAGCATATAAATTGGGTTATGTCAGATTCACATAAAGGGTAAATGAGGGAAATGAATATTCATATCATGATCAAAAGGGTATAAAGATTAATAATGAAAATTGAAAATCATACCCCACATATTAGATATCATAAAAAAGTTTGGTAGTTCATATTATATGAATCTAAAATAAATAATGGACAAAATCCATGAATATGTTACATAGAAATAACACATGGATATTTTGAAAGCACAAAAGCATAAAATATGATTCTTATAATAGCCAACACATTGCTTCTAAGACCATATTGGTAATATAGATTCACTCCAATGTCAATATTGGTAGTCATAATTCACTTTCATGGTAGTCTTATTATCATCATTTCACTCCTCTTACCATTTTCATTATCATGGTTCACTCCCATGACCATCTTAGTAGCCTGATTTTACTTCTTATATCATCTAGGTTGTCATTATTCACCCCAATGGCCATCGTAGTGGTAAATGATTAACCCTATGACTATGTGAGTATATCTCAAGAGATATAAATCATTAAACAATGAATTATATGGAGATATAGGACCCCCTATCCATATAATGAAATATTGTATACATGTTCCATTAAATCATAATAAATCATAACATAAGCCAAGCAATTATATAGGTATCATAAACATGTAAACCTATCAAGAAAAATGAAACTTTTACAGTTTATATAATCATTTAATAAAATATATAACTTCTGATACAAAAAAAATTACATACACATATAACCCTTGAAAGAGAAATAGATATTACAAACATAAAACTCATGAAAAAGAAACTATATTCATAAATAACTTGGTATTTAGCATAAACCATTAATAGAAATGATATGAATGTAACATTTATATTATTTTCTAAAATAGAATTAGTAATATCCATTAGTGTCATCATAGAAAGTAAATAATCATAAAATATCTTTCAAAAAGGTTTGGGGGGAAAATATCCTTTATTATATGAAAAATAATTTTTTATAGATAAAACCATTTGATAATAATTTTCATGGAAAATATCTATAAATCATATAAAGAATAATTGAAATCACATGAACACATTTTTTTGAAAACATATAATGTAATCTTGAAAAAATTTAAAAATCCAATTTCTTCCAAATCACTTTTAAAAAAATATATAAAAATCCAGAAAACATTTTTGAAAGCCATTTTATGTGAAAACATATAAAATAATGTTAAATAAATATTTAATCCCATTTTCTTGGAAAACATATAAATGATGGTTAAAAATGTTTTTATAACCATTTTTTCTTGAAAACATAATAAAGCATCTTGAAAATGATTTGGAAACCAATTTTTTTATAACATATAAAATATGATTGAAAACGTTTTGAAAGCCATTTTATGTGAAAATTTGTATTAATTTTTTTTAGGAAAACACCACTATAATTAAATGAAATATATGAAATATTGAAAATAGATAAATCCATACATGTCATATGAGTTAAAAAGATCATTGCATTTTCATGGTAAAAAGGTTAGAAAATTGCCTTTTTCGGAAAACGACATCGATATTTCCTTGAAATAATTGGTAAAAACAAAAGGAGTAAACATTTAATTTTTTATCATAATAAATTTTAACAATATTCTTGGAAACCCATTTTAGAATGCATGGTTTTGATGGAACACATATTTCCGACCGAAGTGATGGTAATGTCAGGAATTCTTAAAAACACATTATTAACTATCATATGTACCAATGATTTTAAAATGGTACCACTATTGAAATATACCATGAATGAATAGATCAAAATAAAATTAGTTAATATCTTGATCTATGAAACATAAGAATTACTTGACAAAAGAATAAACATAAACAATCTCAAAAAAGTGATTAGATTTTTTCATCAGACTCTTATCACATCATAACATGGGATAATACTCTACTTCTATGAAAATATAATTAAATTAATAATTAAATAACAACAAAAATATGTATTTTCATGATATAATGTTTTAAATGGATTTTTATGCATCTCATAAAAATAATTTTGGATCATAACAATAGAAGTGTTTCAAAGAATGATAATTAAGACAAAACTATTTTTCGGATTTTGTAATATTTGAAACATAAACACCATGAAAGAAGGATCAAATATGGATATGTAAATGACCATAAATTTTATTATTAGGTACATAGAAAAATATTATAGTCAATAAATACATAACACAAAAAATAAATAGTCGCGAACATAACATGTATGCTCCAAAAACATAATGTGAGATTAAATCCCCTAACATTGTGTATTGACTCCCATCGTACGCATTCCAACCATCAGTATAAAAAATATAAAATTATTATAAATATTTTATGAAGCTATATTATTAAATCTAATATCATATATGGTTTTATTATGACCTTATAATACCTTGTTATTAATACTAATATGTTAAGGTTTAACTTCATAGAATATTCTATTTATTATTAGCAAGTAACGTAATGGGTTATATATTATGAATTTATATATTATTTTATTACAAAAAAAATTTAAACCATTAAATAAATATCACTTTTATTAATTATAGATTTTTTATAATAATATATTTAATATTTTTGTATGAAATGGAATACACCATTCATGGAGATGGTAGATCGTACAGACACATTAATTCCATTTCTGTTAAGTAATAGTGTTGAAAGAAAAAAAATGAAATGATTATATATATATATATTGTGTATATATATATATAATTCAATAGACTATATAATTTATATATAAATTATATATTTAATACTCCCATACATAATATATCCATGCAGTGTATGAATGAATCATATTGTTTTGAAGGGGCGATAGTCCACACTTTCTCAAAACAATTATCTTATTAACATGTAACCTAAAGTAAAAATATATATGGTGTAAAAAGGAATTAATAAGAATAAATACACAATGAATATAATATATGAAATATATAAATAGATTTTAATTCATAATTTCATTCATGGATGGTTGTAATGGAAAAATGAACAATCATTGTTTCGTGGGGCAGCAATTCAGTGTACAAAAAATAGAATGTTCATTACCCATTAAGTGTAGGTGTGTGTATCTGTAGTTCAGACCATTTAAATTAAAACATTATAATATATTAAGGATACGAGTTTTTT
Organism: Viscum album; assembly: GCA_963277665.1. Classification (NCBI taxonomy): domain Eukaryota; kingdom Viridiplantae; phylum Streptophyta; class Magnoliopsida; order Santalales; family Viscaceae; genus Viscum; species Viscum album. The sequence continues at coordinate 557,170,432 of OY728146.1, forward strand.
TATATAATCAGATAATAAAAATAGTTTTATTGGGTGGATATGTAAAATAATGGATAGGACATGATAAAATGTGTTACCTCTTAATCAAGTAACTCCTTTTGGTTTGTGACCAATGGATTCCTTATATTTCCTTAATAAAAAATGATGTATTCTACATGTAATGTATGGAATATTTAATGTTTATTGGTATGATATTGTATGAACCTAATAGTTTTGATTTTTTTGAATAAGTGGTAAAGGTGGTGGTCTTTTATAGGGAAGGAAAATGAATCACATAGAATTTCTGAAAACATGTTTGGTGTACACATGTTCTTAACTAATTGTCTTAAAAACATAAATCAATTATATAAGGTTTATGGACAACTAATAGAAATAAAATGTGTTTTTGAAAAGGTTTTAGGTCATTTGGTCCCATATAATTGAGGTTTTGTCCTTAGGTAATCTTATTTTGACATGAGTCATTTTGATAACTTTTAATTAACATTACTAATATGCTTGGGGGAAATTTAGTTGATATTAGTAGACTCATAATATAATAATAATTAAACAAGGGTACTTATGATTTTTTAAATTCAATTCAAAAAATTGGTGATATTATTATTAATTTTAATCCCACAGACGGGACGAAATAATTGGTACTTATTGTAAAAAAAGTCAATGGTTTGTTATATTTTTATGTTGAATTTCTAAGTGAAATTGTATATAATAAACTAAATAATATTAATATTTCTATAATTTATCCAACGTGACATAAAATTAAATTTAAAATAATAATAATCTTTAATAATTATTTAAAAAATGATGTTCTTGTCATCCAAATATTATTTTTCACTATTTATCAAAAAAATGATGTTTCTCAGAAAAATCCAAAAAATTCACCCTAAAATAATTTTTGAATTATATTTTAAAATATAAAGTATATTTTTAAAAATTATATTTCTAAATGTGTATAAAATTATATTTTTCATTAATATTTGTTTATTAGAGAAAATGGTATTTTTAAACATTGATGGGATTTTCAAAAAAAAACATATCTTCCATTATCTATATGGTTTATCTATATAAAACAATTAAAAATAATATGTGAAAATTATTTATTTCAATTATTATAAAAATGTTAAAAATTTATGATATAATTGTCTCCTTAAAAAATTATAACAATAAAATCAGGTTTTGTAGAAACTTTTGTGTTGCATGAAACACATGCATTGTGGGTGTTGTGGGCAGTGCAAGCCAAGTTGGTATTGCATGTAGCGCAAGTGAATATGGTATTACATGTAGTTAATTCCATGTTATTATTTTGTGTCATAGAAGCCAAGTTGGTATTCCGTGTAGTGGAATCCAATATGGTATTGTGTGCAGTGCAAGACAAGTCGATAAGGCATATGAAATGACTGTCTGAATTATAGTTTTAATATATATATATATATATAACGAAATACTACTAGTTACATGTGAAATATAATTTATTGAGAAGATATATTATTAAGAAAAAAAATATCTCAAGGAATCTTGCGGTGTTAAATTCTACCCCCATTAAAATAAATATCGCCCTTAAAATTCATATGGGTTATCAATGGATTAGTAAAGAAAAAGTTTGATTCATAGAAACCCACATCATAAAAATGAATACTTTAACATCCATTAAAATGTAATTTTCAGACCACAATTGTTACCCAATGCATCATATATCTTGGTTTTCATGTAGGATAACATTGATTAGAAGTGAAAAAATAGATATAAAATAAAAATCTAACTATCATGATATGATAGATTGTGATAGAGGAAAAGGTCATGAGAATGTTAACAATCAGACATCAATAAATCTATGATGAGCTTAGGGACCATTAAATTCATATAAAATAAATGTAATATGATAACATTTTTATTTTGAATCTAATTTTTCATAATGTTAAGGAATTTAACAAAAAAGATATATATTCATGATTTAAGAGAAACCTGGCCATTTTTTTCTCCTTTATCTATTTCACCCCATTCTATAAAAAAGTAATATTACCTTTTCATTATGGAGTACTAATTGGTCATTATTTATGTGATATCCCATCTCATTTTTCATCAGTTGTCATAAAAAAATTATTTTCTGTAGTCTATCCAATAAGAATAAATTACCATATTGATAGTTGACACTGAAGTGTTACTAAATTCTTTTGATTTTTCTTATAATCATTTTATAAATGAGAATCCTTATTACACTTCCAAATTATAAAAATTAAAATCATTGGGAATAATTTCATTTAATTGTCTTCACATTGACTCCCACATAACAAAAAGTATCTATTAGATGTGACATTCCAAACATGTGAAAAAAGTCATCATATATGCTCTTGAAACATGGTAATAACAAAAATTACCATTAATATTTCTAGAAAATAGGCATGCTTCCAAATTCTAATGATATTTTGATATATTACACATATCCATGAAATTTAAATGTGATGACCAAAATCATTATCTATAGAAATACCATTTTAAAAATTATTTCATATAGTATAAACACTTACGTAACACCACAAAATCTTTATAAATGATGAATAAATTAAATATGAAGAGTTTCTAGATGTTAAATAACCTACACTGATAAAATAGTAACATGACCATTGAGATAGTATTCTAGACTTATGAATAGTAAACTAGCCTATTGAATACTAAAATGACTAAGGAATGTATAAAAAAATTATACATCTTATATGTGGAAATATGATATTATTATACCACTTTATAAGATAATAAATATTTAATTAATAATAATAATATTTTTGGTATTTTTTTAATTCAGAAATTTTTAATTACAATTTTATGACTAATTTAACAATTTTAAAAAAATTAAAATATTAAATAATACATTAATTTATATATTATTATGATTATAAGATCATTTAATGAGACTTTAATAACTTCTGTAATGTTTTAGAAAAGATAATTTATTTTTATATATTTTTACATAAAAATAATGATTTTGAATAATTACTAAATTTATCATTTTTATTGAATTATTTTCATAAAATTTATTTAATTTTTTTATTCTACACACTGAAAAATGTTAGAGATAATCTTTGATATTTTTCTAAAATAATGGATTTTTTTAATAATGAAATACTTTAATTTGAAGTATATGTAAATTAATTAATTTTTGAGTAATTATTGTGTAATGGATGATGTATGTAACCATTTTTTAAAATTCACTTTCACATATTACATTATTTATTCTCAATAATGAGAATATTTACATTAATTTAGAAAAATAATAAAATATTTAATAATGTAATAAGAAAACACTCCCCTCCTCCAAAATAAATACCACACCACTACCTCTATTCCTCACACCAACAAAGACTTCTGACATGTATATATTATAAAAAATTATATTTTTAAAACTATCCCCCACCACCTGGATATTGTTTTCATAACTAAATACCAAAACAAATTCCTTAAGGATGTTCTCAAGTAGAAGGAATCAAGAGGTAAAACCCTATTTTGTTTCATTTCAATTTATTTTTAATGTTCCTTTATTTTTATCTCTACTCCTCAGTTGCACATGTAATAGTGGAATTAAAAATATATTATATCATATATAATTTAATATAATAATGTTCATGTTATAAATTTTCATCAAATATCTTATACTCTCTCATTTAATTTAAGAATGAAAACATCATCTAGGAGGTGTCAATCTTCAACTTTTGTATATCACATACTTCCATTTATCAATTTCACCATTAAGGCTGTTCATGAACCAAATTTTATGGTTAAAACAGATTATAATATATGTATGATATCATATTTAATGGTTTACAATCAATTTTTACAAATTCTATAAATTTATGAAATAAATTATGTTTGATGTAATCAAAAAATTCTAAATTAATCTAAATTATTATTGTTGATGATTTATCAAATGAATCATCCACACTCCAAAAAAAATTTAATTTTATATTATACATTTTCATAAATAACATAGAAATTTAGTTGTTGACAATAATCTTAGTTATAAATATTTTTCAATAAACATATTCATGTGAAATGAAAATGACACCCAAGAAAACTCACGTTTCTGAGAGATGAAATTGATTTTCATAACCTCAAAAAGGGACATAGACTAAATTCAAAAAATTTTAAAAAATAATATACATGTATAAATGGTTATTTAAATATTAATTAATCAATCCAATTTTATTATATATTACATTAATATCATGTGTTGAATCCATTCATACATAAGGAATGTGATTGTTCTCAAACCTCCCTTATTATATCGAGTTACTCCTTCTCTTGTATTACGCAAATGATTTTTTATTTATAAATTAAAAATTCTATATTATATATATATGTTCATAAATCATGTATCACGAACCATTCATCTTTATTTTGGTGCATATAAATGATTTCAAAAGGCTCCATACTCAATAATTCACGATGACCATGCCCAATTTAATTGAACTTCTTGAATTCATAACAATTACCATGTGTCCAAAATAATAGTTTTAAAGGCACCATTATATTAATAAAATAACTAATTTTTTCATTTTTAACTAACATGGTACAATTATTGTTTTATACAAACAATTATGCCTTTTACAATTAAAATACACTTGAATGGTTTCCCTTAAACATTACTATTGTGTTTTTTCTAATGTTTCTTAATCAAACATTTCATTCCAGTTTGACATCTTTTATCATCGTATATGCCTATATTCCTTTATGAATTTCCATATATGGTGTAATTAATTTCCTTCTTGTAATATTTTAGGTTATGAAAATTTATTATATTTTGGACATGATTATATTACCCAATCCATTCCATCAGTAACACATATGATTATGTTTGATTAAATATCTATGGTTCATTATGTGCAATGACTATCCATTAAAATGATATGATGTGTGGACCTAGTCTCCACTCTAAAACATTGGGTAAATATCATTCACAAAAGATTTTATGGTGTATGGTCTTTTTGGTTAGCCTTGACTTATGGTCCATCTACAATGGACTTAATCGTTAGGTATGACTCATGCTCCTCTTTGTGCATCAATCCAAGAATCATTATCCTCTATCATCATTGTACCTTGAATTGTGCTTAATTAATTTTTCTTGTTTCTTCCAAATAACTACAAATTCGAGAATTTATGATTCTATGTAATGATTAAATATGTTTAATCAAGTTCCATGCATTTTTATATAAATATGTTATACCTCCTATCCCTTGTGCTATGATTTATTTTAATAATTATTCCATTACTAGATTTTTATCTTATCAATTTTTATATATTATCCCCATTTTATCCTATAAAAATGTAAGGGCTCAAAATAAGTTAAGATCTCATAATGGATGATAAAGAACTGAATTTTTTCTAATTTAGTCATATGTTTCATTTTTATATACCTAGTCATTCAAGACAACAGATTATACAACCCTTGGCTTGTAATTTTATGTTTAATTATGATTAAAATCATGTTATGATATATGTAAAAGTATTGAGTATATATAGTTGGTAGCATAAGAAATGTTTCATTATTTTTTAAGGATATAAATAGAACACTTTAGTAAGAATCCTAGTGATAAGATTATATATGAGAAAACATCCCTAAAAATTACAATGTAGATAGAAATTGGTTTATCATGAAAATAATTCCCCATCATGAAAATAAATTTGAATTTTGTTTTAGAATAGATGTACCTCATAGTGAAAACTCTAAAAATATGTTCTAGGCCTGACTAGGGGTAACCGAGTACACAGTAATAGGCCTCACTATGCACCTCATTTAGAAATACCTAGGTATATGCATTGGAAAATTCCCAATAACATTAAAAAAAATCATTAAGGGAATTAAAAAATCCTCTTAATAATATATGGTAGGAAACATATCATGGATAACATATATTTAATTATAGGTAATCATAAAATAGGATATACTTTTCCTTTAACAATTTATCCTTTTATATCTAAATATTCCTTTATATGATTATGAGGTATATTCAATCCCCATAATTATAAATTATTTTTTAAAGATAACATTTCAAAATAGAATAACATGTCAAAAAAATAAATGTGATTGGAAATGTGATGATTTCTAAAATGATATTACAAATATGATGGAAACTTGTGCTCAAAACATCATTATTGTACTCAGTCAATGGACTCAAATTATAAATCGTACATTGAATCCCGTTGAATTAATTACTTCTCCAAGGAGAGAGAACGTATTTATAGAATCTTTCTTGTGGAAAGTGCCCCAATGTTTTTTAGATATTTCAAGCCCCTATACAGAAAACATTGGGTTAACTCTATTGATAATATATTCTTTTTTCCACAACATTGCAAAGAAGAAAAATCTGTTTAAGAAGTTTATCATATTGATGGGTAAGCTGATTAGTGGGGGAAAATGATAAAAAATTCAATGTACAAGGAGAAAATTGATTCCATGGAATGTTAAAGTTTCAATAAAATATTTTTGAATAAATATTTTCTTTAAAAACTCATTACTAGTATGAAAAGATAGTTATTTAGACTTATGATGACGGGTTATTAGATTATTAGTCCGTATGAAGAAAACATTACAAGGATTTTAGGATTCCCCTCCATCTTTTTCATGAAAGATGAAATAAATGTGTACCACATATTTTGATATCTAAATCCCTTTCTATGAAAATTATTTGTGATTCATGGCATTGATAGTTATGAAGAAATTGTTCATTATTCCAAAAAATTGAAATGGATCTTGGAGACACTCAATGGTCTCAGGGTCATGGTGAGAAAAAGTGTAAATGGAGTCCAATATCAGTGGATCATCAAATAAATATCATGATTGATGGAATACCAAGTATCCCACATGTCAAAATTTCTGGACGTATCATCTGGGTGCCTGTCTAAAGGGAACTAGTAAATGATTCAATTTTGGTATAATCTGTCATCTTGCATAGAGAATTTTAAGGGATTTGAATAATTCAACTAATGTGAAAGAAAAAATGATGTTTCTAATCAATGTTCATCCATTAGTGCAGTGTTTCAACAACAAGGAACATTGGAATTTATTGAAACAATGCCCTAAGCTTATGGTTTTCAGAGGCAATAAAAACAACCTCCTATGTAATATGGAAGGGAATATACTATCACTACTTCATATGGGGATATTGAAAATGATGTGGTGACCGGTATGATAGTTATTAATTCATGAATAGTGAACAAACTATTTGATTCTATCACCATGAATTCTTGCATATATTAAAACTTTAATAGAACATTTTAAGGACCTCCTAAACATTATGTAGATGAGTTATATATGATTAAATCAATTGGGGAAATTATTCCATAAAAATATTATATCTCCACTTGTGTTAATGTTGGTATATTGAACCACCCTTAAAAATGTTTTCATACATCCTTTGGAATATTTTGATGCTATTTTCCGCATGAATTTGCTATCCTTATAGGAATCCAATATCAACATTCCAGAAAGGGAGACAACTCATCACATCTCATAGAAACCACCAATTATTTAAAAGTGTAAGGTGGAATATGAATCTAATTCATAATCATCATCTCAAATGTTGATATTACTATCTTATTAGAAGTCATATCTTGCACAAATCATTGAGAAAATAAGATGATCAAGCCTGAAGACATGCCCATCCCGAGGGATTACACTGATATATTCCATAAAGAATTTCCATGTTTTCCTCCTAATATAGAATTTGAGTTATTAATTGAATATATTATGGTATCTCTACCTATAACATTAACACCTTATAGACTGGTCAGCATTCAGCTGGAGGAACAAAATATGTAGTTATATGAGAATCTGGATAATTCTTTTATATGCCAGAGTGCTTCGCCTTAGGGTGAACCAGTTCACCTTATCAAGAATAATTAAAGATAAATTCACCTATTCATTGATTATGATGAGCTCAATAAAATCATTACATAGAAAAAATATCCCCTACCACATATCAATGATTTGTTTGGTATCCTATGTAGGGAAATTTATTTCTCTATGGTGGACCTTTGGTCTTGATATAACAAATTAATGGAAATGAAGAATGATATTCCCAAGAGTTCCTTTAAAATGAGTAATTGACATGATGTGTTTATAGTGTATACCTTTATACTCAATAATAATATATAAATTTCCATGTATTTAATGAAAATAGTATTTAGAGGTTACATCAAAAAAAATTCACATACGATTTTTCAATGATATTCTAATATGCTACAAGGGAAATGAGGAACATGAGGAGAATTTTGATATGTTGTTGATAACATTGTTAATAGTGATACTATATGGAGCATAACTTAAATGTGAGTTATAAATGGAGGTATTATCATTCATTGGACATTTTTTAACTAGTAATCGAATATTTGTGGACTCTTACAAGAAAAACGAAATCAAAGAGTTACACATGCAATCATCTGTAATGGAGATCCACAACTTTCATGGTCTATTTCAGTATTACAAATGATTTGTGAAGGAAATATCATGATTTTAAATCCCAATATCCATTTTTGGCATTGAAGGGAGTGATCTATTTTCTACACTCAATAATGTGACTTAATCATTAAGGACCTTATAAAATGCTTATTACTACACCAACACTTTTGCTCCCAACATGTGGAGGACTATTTTTTGTATTTAGTGATGCATCAATGAATGAAATAGGCTGTGTAATAATTAAAAATGGTAAATTTAACGCCTATGTATCAATGTAGTTTATAATTCATGATAAAAACTATCCAACGCATGATCTAGAGTTTGTGGTTGAGATCTTTGAATTGAAAAGGAGGTAACATTATATCTATAGGAGATGTGTGAGATTTATACTGATCATAGGACTCTCAAAATTATATATACACATGGAAGGAGAATAATATGTTACAATAATTATGGTTACACATCATCATGGATTATTAATTCTCAATCCACTAACATCACGATAAGGCAGATAAGATGGTGAATTCTCCATGTAGAATGGATATTGCATCATTATCCAAATGATAATTGAGAAGGATCCAATCATTGTAGAATTATAAATTATTGACATGTGAATCAGTTATGGATGAAAATAATAATTCATTTCTTAAAGTATTACTCAACGATCCCATTTGGATAAAATAAAGGATGTTCAATGAAATGATGTGGACATTTATAAAAGGGTGGAAGCTATCTGAAATGAAAAATATATCTACTTCAATATTTGTGAGGATAGAGTTGTAGTATTTGGGTCCCGACTATGTGTATCATCCTATCTTTATGTAAATAAATATAATATGAATGATAAACATAACTCAACGTTATTTATTGACCCAAGGATCACAATGATGTATCCAGATTTTTGAGGGAACTTTTTGTGGGAAAATATAAAAAATGATGTCACTAAATATACATCAAAGTCCCTAGTATGTAGGAAAGTAAAGGAAGAAAAGAAAATGTATAAAGTGATGATACATCCATTTCCCATAGCAATATAAAAATATTGAAAAATAACCATGTAATTTTTCACTAAACATCAAAATAATTTTTATAGGAAGCATTACTATATGGGCATTTGTTGATCATCTTAGAATGAAATTTCACTTTAACGTAATTTGAGAGTACGTTTCACTAAATGAACATTCATGGATATACATCTAAAAAGTTTTTATAATACATGGAGTACCAAAATTTATTGTATTGTTCTGATATCATAGATTAACCTCCATCTTCTCGAAAATTATCCAATACGATTTATACATTGAGATGAACATCAGTAAGGCATATTTTCCTCAAACTGAGGGTTATTCTAAGAATATTATTCAAAAACTCAAAGACAAGTTGAGGTTATGTTTTATCCACATTAAGGATAATGGTACCAACATCGTCCACTGTTATAATTTTCCTATGAAAATAGAATCCAATCGAGCATCCAAAGAGATTTATATGAATCCCTTTATGGACAAAGATGTTGAACACCGACATGATGGGACGAGGTCCATGAACATTAAATTTTAGTACCTAAAATAGTCGATGAAATGGTGTAGAAGTTGAAAACCATTCAGTAGCACATCATGGAAGCACAATGTTGATAGGATTGTTATATATATAATGGTTGCCAAGACCCCCAACATAAGGTCAAATACACTGTATTCCTCACCATATGTCTATGGATGAGGATTATTAGATTTAGGAAGAAATGAAACCTATGTAAGAGGTACATTGACCTCATTGACATCCTTGATCAAGTCAGAGTTGTGGCCTATCAACTAGTAATTCTGTAACACCCCATGTAAATAAATAATATGACATTTTCATATTTATCCATATTTGTGAATAAATATTAATATGACTTTAAAGGGGACGCTATGCTCGATGGCGTACCCAACACGCAACAATGAGTTTCTTGGGAATCTTACGTTGCACTCTAATAATAAAATAATATTAATTTAAATGGTAGTTAACATGTAGCCGTTGTGTTGGCGGGAATGGATGGAAATAACTAAAATATTATTATATATGTTTTTAAATGTTTTTACATTTATCCAATAAAAGACAAAGGCTTAAAATACCGAAAGAATTCAATTTTAGGCGTATATGCCCTAGTTTTCACTAAAGGTTCATTTACCGCCTTTTGATGGAGAACTGTCATTAAATATAGTTTTGTTCACTATTATACATCCTTTTGGACCAAATAAAACTCTTCTTAAGAATTGGGACATCAAAATTTACTTTGTGTAAATTTTTGGTATCTTTCCGATAAAGTTCATTTTTTTAAATGAATAGTGTAAAATGTTGTATTTTAAATCAAAACTTCTTTTTAATATAATTTATTTATATGATTAGATTATCTTTTGAATTGGTTTTAATGTGAAATTATAATATATTTTTACCATTAAATCCAATATTGGTTGTTGGAATTAATTTCAATTTGAAATCGGACTTAAACCAGTGTCAATCTTTTGATACTTATTGTTTCATAAAAACACGCTATTTGATCTGACAGCGGGAATTAATTATTAAATTAATTAACGTGACTTATATTTTTTGAATTTTGTAAAATAGACTTCATTTTTGAATTCGGAATATCAAAAATAGCTTAGGGTGAATTTTTGGTAATTTTCTGAAAAACTTCAATTTTTGATGAATAGTGAAACCACTAAGTGGTACTTATAAAAACTGATTTTCCGTTTAAATGAAATTTTTCCACCATTGTGTTTTGAATTTCAAAAATCCGACATACATGGTTTTCATTAAGAAGTAAAATGTGGTTCAATGGGATAAAAATAATTTTTTGGTGAATAGTAACTTATTAAGTTTTTAATCGCAATTATAGGTAATTAGTGTAATTTAAGGTAAAAATGATATTATAAGAATGTGAAAACACCATGACACTTGTCCTAAACCTATTGGGTGAGTCATGTCCAACCAAGAAAAGACATGGTCCAACATGGGGACCCCTTGGAGCCACTTTAGTTGGAAAATGACAATAATATATTTTTATTTAATGTTAAAATTAAATTGACACAAGCATGATATGTTTTACTAAAACAATTTTTAAGTGGGGTTATAAAAGTCATATTTTTTATTATAAATATTCATTGGAAATCTAAAAATATTTCCTACATAATATTATTTATTTTATAATTTTTAGAGATTAAATAAATTAAATTATTTATGACATAATAATGATGCAGCGATGACATCATTATTTGACGATTTAAATAAAATGGAAAGATAATGTAAAATTTATGACCTACACATGTCCAAAACTTATTGGATGGGTGGATTTCGAACCCTTACCACCTTATCCACGAATTATATCAATGTGGGACCTTTTAAAACCGAAACACATTTTCAAATAAAGTAATATTTCTTACCTTCCAAAAGTGCCCCTCCTCTCCTCTTATAAAAGGCCCCCACCTCTACCTCATTTTACACACTCCTCAAGCCTTTGATTCGGCCAAAACCTGCCCATTTATTCTCTCCACATCCCTCTCATCATCCTAGAGGATTCCCTTTTGGAATAATCCTTTCAAAGGAAGCCTTTAGGCTCAAATCAAAAGGAGTCACACTTTTAAAGGTAATTCATTCTCTCATGTTCATTTGTTTTATTTTGCTTCTCCAACCCCCTAAATTCTTTTTATTCACTTATTTTGTAACAAAACCAGTATATTCAATATACTAGGATGTTGTTATATGATTTATTCGACCTACACTCTCACACAACTACATCAAATGGTTAAAGAACATACGGTTTCTGTGGATGGCGAAATTCTGCCTCCCGAAACGATGATTGTTCAATACTCATTTAACACCTTCAAAGGTGGCCATTATGATGTAAATATTTTTATATATGATATATAATATGTTTATGTTTTACTTATGCTTATGTATTTTTCATTTTTGTCTTACCTTTATGGCTTCCGTTATGGGTATACGCGATATCTTCATTTTAGGAAGTGCGGACTACCGCCCCCTCAGAGTGATTTGATTCGTTAATGCCATACATGGGACGTATAAAGGATGGATTTAATGTTATTATATATGATGTTATACTGGAATTATAATATACCTCTATATCATTATTATTTCTTTCCATTAAAGTATGACATATAAATGAAAGTAGCGTTCATACGTACGTACGACTTACCGTCTCCATGAACGGTGCATTTCATTTCTTATCCCCAAATGTAATGTACTATTAAAAGTACATGTATATAATGGATATATATAATTAATGATAAATCTAAATGATGATTATAATTCTGGAATTAAAATATACATACCTATCATTTATTTTTAATTCCATTAATATGACAAAGAAAAGAAAGTAGCGTTCAAGCGTACGTACGGCTTACCGTCTCCATGAACGGTGCATTTCATTTCTTACCTCTAAATGATTATGTAATATTATAAATACATGTATATGATGGATATATATGATAAATTTATGATATCCAAATCAGGAATGTCATTCTGGATATAAAGAACCTTTGACCACACGAACAACATGTAATTGTAAGAAGTCCACTTTCGACTTAAGAACCAAATATCGGCAAAACAAACATGATTAACTTAAATGATTAAATAATGTTTATAACATGGTAATAAGTGATATAAAAGGAATAACGAACTTGAAAAAGGTTCTTAAGGAAGTAGAAATTAACTCAAGTTTATTATTCAGGAGATTAAAGAACGATCGAGTCAAGTCGGACCCGAGGTAAGGGATCCTACAACTCTCTTTCTTTTTAAGTACACTCTTTTATGTCATTCCTTTTAAGCTCATATTTCCAATGATTGGGATGTTATTTTATATTACTCCTACTTTAATTATTATGTTCATGTGATGAGAGACCCTATTCTCTCTCATCAATCCATTTTGGAAGTTTTGAGTGGCGCCGTTAGGCTGCCAAATTTTCGTAAGAGATCTAACCTCTCCCTTTCTTTTTAAGTACACTACTTTATGTCACTTATTTTATGATCCTCTTTATAATGTTGGGGGATGTTATTTTATATTCCCCTTTATTTAAATTTTATTGTAATGTGATGAGATACCCTATTTGATCTCATCAATCCATATTCGGAAGTTTTATGTGGTGTCGTTAGGCTGCCGAGTTTTCGTAAGGGATTTTTCATCTCACTTTTATTCCTGTGAGATTTATGCTACATTTTCCACAAATTCCATTGAGTGGTGAATGTACTGCCCATTATTCTACTCTTTGCGTAATATACTTTTGTTTATGTGTATTTACATCAATGATCTATTGTCCTTCTTTTATGGGGTGTATGTTTTGAATGATACCCAAGTCGGTAAGGGAACCTTTCACCCTCATATTTTTTTAAAAGACTTCTTTTTTTGGGTGTTTTACTTAACATATTGTTATGTTGGGATATGTTCTCATATATCCTTATTGATGTAAAGTATATTTCCAAGTGATGAGATACACTTTTTATCTCTCATCCACTCATTTTGATGTGATGCCGTTAGGCTGTCAAGGGAACTTTTTAACACAATTTCGATTTCTTTGGGTTCAACATGTAGTCATTGAATATGTCATCCATTGAATATGTGTGAATGACCTTTTATTGTTTTACACTTCATATCCACTTATATTGGGTGTATTTATATTTGTCACACATATTTTTGAGATTGATTTGTCCTTAATTTAAGAATACCTTCTTTATAAGGGATTTCATCACATTTGACATTCCTATTGAGGGTTCATTGTTGTTATGCACTAATTCACTCTTATATGTTGTATATAATGTCCTTTGGAGTATTATATCATGAATCCATGATATTATAAAGTTTTGACTGAATGTTATTCCTCAATTACTGTATTCAAGTGTCTCTAATTTTGGTAAACTCCCTTTAACCAAAATATCACTTTAAATGTTTTAATGATTTGTTCTTATTAATATCCATGTTTTCAAAATGGTTTTACGGATTTATTTATATGGATATTAATGGTTTAAAATGTTAAAAGCATCAAAGTGGTATGGGACACTTTTATTCAAAAATCTTTTTATTAAATGTTTTAAATGGTTTTGGAAATGGTTTCTTTTTGTATGGATTCATTATTTCAAAATACTAAAATGTTATGTTGTGATTAAAATGTGGAAATGTTTTGTTTCCTTTATGAATTTTTTATGTGATATGTTTATGTCATGGTTCTTGGGCATTGTTATGAAAACGGGTGGTTCCGTGATAAACTAAGGGCGGGTGAGCCCGATATAGCTCTCCAATGCATTGGGTAACGCGAAGGAGTGAAACGTTAAGGTTTCTCCAAAGAGATTTAGGGAATATACTATGATGGGTATTCCAAACGTAACAAAGAGGGTTACTCCCTACGTAAGAATGTTATGAATGCCTCAAGTTACCTTTATGTCATTTGATTTCTATGATTTTAGGAGGTATGTTAAGGTGATCATGTTTTCTGTGTAAAGTATGATTTCATTATTATGTATATATGAACTCATGTTTCCTTTCCATATTTTTATAACCCTTACTGAGCTTTTTATGCTCATACCAGGTTTTTGAAATGTTTTTCAGAGGTCAAGGGAAAGGTACATGATGTGATGATAGTGTCAAGGATGTGTCAAGAAAGAATCCGTGTTATATTATAAATATGTTTCCGTCGATGGGAAGAATGAATACTGTCTTTTATGTAACCACCTTATTTAAATGTGGAATGTAATGCATGTTTCATGATCTAATTCTCTAAAACTCTAAACCTGAAAAGATCCTCAATGTGTAATCTTGTAATAACTCAAGATTAAGTAAGTTTTAAGGCTGGGGCCTTATAGTTGGTATCAGAGGTTGGTTTAGATAACTTTAGAGGTTAGGGTATTCTTTAAGCATAAGTGACATTACCATAATGGTTAGGATTTCAGAAAGAGTCCTAGTTTTAGATAAAGTGAATGAGTAAGTGTATCTTAGTGTTTACCTTCCTCATTAGTACATGATGGTTTTGTTAATTTACTCACACTGACATTTCTATTTTTAGTGAATGGATGGATCTAGAAGGCACCAAAGAGACAACAGGTTTGAAGGAAACTATGGTGGTTCTCTGATTAAGATACTAGATAAAATGGAGGATTCAATGAGGAAACTCGTGGTTGTTCTAAACCAAATATCAAGGAGTCATGATCAACCACTTGAACCTTGGTATGATCTTTAATGCATCAAGTACGAGATGACCAATCCATGTGGATGTTCAGGTAATAATTATAAAGGTAACCATTAGAGTTTATATGATCCTTACTTTTGAGGTAATTATGGGTTATTATATGATATGCTGGAAAATGAAAGGCATGAGATAAACTTGAGGTTAAAATATGTTATGATCATTTTTGATGATTTTATCTCTTTTTGGGGAATGATTTAAGAATTATATAGTTTTGGAAAAAGGACAGCACGAAGACCGTGTGACAACCCGTTGCGTCGGACAAAGCTGCGGGAATCGAACCCACAACCAAAGTGTGACTGGTATTTATCGCCTACCACTGGACTACGTGAAGTCCCTGGTTAGTTTGACCGATTCTTTTTAGTTATATGATTTTATGAATTAAGAGTAAGTTGATTTTGGGTTATTTATGAATATGATTAACCTATCATGGAGGATATGTGATTAGGTTAATTACTTTTCAATACGAGACTTTAGGAGCAACTGATATTGTTTGGAGATAAATGTTACGATTTATCTTGGAATACTATGCGACTAAATCCTTAAAATATTTGGGTTTCAATCTTATATTGGTTTACTTTGAAGAATTTTATGGCAAATTGTTTATCGGATGGTCCTCATTGAACATTGGGTTTTTTTGGAAAAATTTTGGAGATTAAGCATGGATTTTCTTTTTAATGGGTTATCCTTTCTGGATTATCTGACCTTGTACTAACCTTTTTGGTTTTGGTTTTGGTTAAAGCCTAAAGACATGGGATGTATATAGTTCTCTTTTGTGGATTAGGTGATTCTCTAGAAGTTGATTATAGTACTCTTAATGCGAACAAGTCTCCCTAAATACTCGTCTTTTGGAAAAAATATGAGTTTGATTAAGGAATCTAGTAAATGTTGAAAGTCAACATGATAAGTGATTATGCTTCCTTATGAATAAATTCCTCAATATTAAGTAACATAAAACAAAAATGTTGTCTATTAACTTTTCTTACTGGGGAACCCAACACTGTTTAACCCATCACAAATTTGTGATTTTCTCGTGGTTAACTTTTCCTAAACATGTTTTCTATCACTCTCCATCAGAACATGACCCTTTTTTTTTTCCTCCATGTCCATATTTTCATACCTGGAATCCTAGTATGGGTTAACTCGGGTGACCTTTTTACTTATCTTTCATTATTTTAAAGTGATTGTTTTACCAACTCTTGTTCCGATGTGGGACTTTCAAGGATGTTTCCAAGCGCAATTTTAAAATTGCGAGGACGCAATTCCCAAAAGGGGGGAAGGATGTAACACCCCATGTAAATAAATAATATGAAATTTTCATATTTATCCATATTTGTGAATAAAATATTAATATGACTTTAAAGGGGACGCTATGCTCGATGGCGTACCCAACACGCAACAACGAGTTTCTTGGGAATCTTACGTTGCACTCTAAAAATAAAATAATATTATTTTAAATGGTAGTTAACATGTAGCTGTTGTGTTGGCGGGAATGTATGGAAATAACTAAAATATGATTATATATGTTTTTAAATGTTTTTACATTTATCCAATAAAAGACAAAGGCTTAAAATACGGAAAGAATTCAATTTTAGGCGTATATGCCCTAGTTTTCACTAAAGGTTCATTTATCGCCTTTTGATGGAGAACTGTCATTAAATATAGTATTGTTCACTATTATACATCCTTTTGGACCAAATAAAACTCTTCTTAAGAATTGGGACATCAAAATTTACTTTGTGTAAATTTTTGGTATCTTTCCGATAAAGTTCATTTTTTTAAATGAATAGTGTAAAATGTTGTATTTTAAATCAAAACCTCTTTTTAATATAATTTATTTATATGATTAGATTATCTTTTGAATTGGGTTTAAAGTGAAATTATAATATAATTTTACCATTAAATCCAATAGTGGTTGTTGGAATTAATTTCACTTTGAAATCGGACTTAAACCAGTGTCAATCTTTTGATACTTATTGTTTCATAAAAACACGCTATTTGATCTGACAGCGGGAATTAATTATTAAATTAATTAATGTGACTTATATGTTTTGAATTTTTTAAAATAGACTTCATTTTTTAATTTGGAATATCAAAAAAAGCTTAGGGTGAATTTTTGGTAATTTTCTGAAAAACATCAATTTTTGGTGAATAGTGAAACCACTAAGTGGTACTTATAAAAACTGATTTTCCGTTTAAATGAAATTTTTTCACCATTGTGTTTTGAATTTCAAAAATCCGACATACATGGTTTTCATTAAGAAGTAAAATGTGGTTCAATGGGATAAAAATAATTTTTTGGTGCATAGTAACTTATTAAGTTTTTAATCGCAATTAGAGGTAATTAGTGTAATTTAAGGTAAAAATGATATTATAAGAATGTGAAAACACCATGAAACTTGTACTACACCTATTGGGTGAGTCATGTCCAACCAAGACAAGCCATGTCCCAACTTGGGGACCCCATGGAGCCACTTTAGTTGGAAAATGACAATAATATATTTTTATTTAATGTTAAAATTAAATTGACACAAGCATGATAGGTTTTACTAAAACAATTTTTAAGTGGGGTTATAAAATTCATATTTTTGATTATAAATAGTCATTGGAAATATAAAAATATTTCCTACATAATAGTATTTATTTTATAATTTTTAGACATTAAATAAATTAAATTATTTATGACATAATAATGATGCAGCGATGACATCATTATTTGACGATTTAAATAAAATGGAAAGATAATGTAAAATTTATGACCTACACATGTCCAAAACTTATTGGATGGGTGGATTTCGAACCCTTATCACCTTATACACGAATTATATCAATGTGGAACCTTTTAAAACCGAAACGCATTTTCAAATAACGTAATATTTCTTACCTTCCAAAAGTGCCCCTCCTCTCCTCTTATAAAAGGCCCCCACCTCTACCTCATTTTACACACTCCTCAAGCCTTTGACTCGGCCAAAACCTACCCATTTATTCTCTCCACATCCCTCTCCTCATCCTAGAGGATTCCCTTTGGGCAGAATCCTTTCAAAGGAAGCCTTTAGGCTCAAATCAAAAGGAGTTACACTTTTAAAGGTAATTCATTCTCTCATGTTCATTTGTTTTATTTTGCTTCTCCAACCCCCTAAACTCTTTTTATTCACTTATTTTGTAGAAAAACCAGTATATTAAATATACTAGGATGTTTTTATATGATTTATTTGACCTACACTCTCACACAACTACATTAAATGGTTAAAGAACATACGGTTTCCGTGGATGGCGAAATTCTGCCTCCCGAAACGATGATTGTTCAATACTCATTTAACACCTTCAAAGGTGGCCATTATGATGTAAATATTTTTATATATGATATATAATATGTTTATGTTTTACTTATGCTTCTGTATTTTTCATTTTTATCTTACATTTATGGCTTCCATTATGGGTATACGCGATATCTTCATTTTAGGAAGTGCGGACTACCGCCCCCTCAGAGTGATGTGATTCGTTAATGCCATACATGGGACGTATAAAGGATGGATTTAATGTTATTATATATGATGTTATACTGGAATTATAATATACCTCTATATCATTATTATTTCATTCCATTAAAGTATGAGATATAAATGAAAAAAGCGTTCATACGTACGTACGGCTTACCGTCTCCATGAACGGTGCATTTCATTTCTTATCCCCAAATGTAATGTACTATTAAAAGTACATGTATATAATGGATATATATAATTAATGATATATCTAAATAATGAATATAATTCTGGAATTAAAATATACATACCTATCATTTATTTTTAATTCCATTAATATGACAAAGAAATGAAAGTAGCGTTCATGCGTACGTACGGCTTACCGTCTCCATGAACGGTGCATTTCATTTCTTACCTCTAAATGATTATGTAATATTATAAATACATGTATATGATGGATATATATGATAAATATATGATATCCAAATCAGGAATGTCATTCTGGATATAAAGAACCTTTGACCACACGAACAACATGTAATTGTAAGAAGTCCACTTTCGACTTAAGAACCAAATATCGACAAAACAAACATGATTAACTTAAATGATTAAATAATGTTTATAAAATGGTAATAAGTGATATAAAAGGAATAATGAACTTGAAAAAGGTTCTTAAGGAAGTAGAAATTAACTCAAGTTTATTATTCAGGAGATTAAAGAACGATCGAGTCAAGTCGGACATGAGGTAAGGGATCCTACAACTCTGTTTCTTTTTAAGTACACTCTTTTATGTCATTCCTTTTAAGCTCATATTTCTTATGATTGGGATTTTCTTTTATATTACTCCTACTTTAATTATTATGTTCAAGTGATGAGAGACCCTATTCTCTCTCATCAATCCATTTTGGAAGTTTTGAGTGGCGTCGTTAGGCTGCCGAATTTTCGTAAGAGATCTAACCTCTCCCTTTCTTTTTAAGTACTCTCCTTTATGTCACTTCTTTTAAGATCCTCTTTGTAATGTTGGGGGATGTTCTTTTATATTCCTCTTGCAGTACATTTTATTGTAATGTGATGAGATACCCTATTTGATCTCATCAATCCATATTCGGATGTTTTATGTGGCGCCGTTAGGCTGCCGAGTTTTCGTAAGGGATTTTTCATCTCACTTTTATTCCCGTGAGATTTATGCTACATTTGCCACAAATTACATTGAGTGGTGTATGTACTGCCCATTATTCTACTCTTTGCGTAATATACTTTTGTTTATGAGTATTTACATCAATGATCTATTGTCCTTCTTTCATGGGGTGTATGTTTTGAATGATACCCAAGTCGGTAAGGGAACCTTTCACCCTCCACTTTTTTTAAAAGACTTCTTTTGTTGGGTCTTTTAATTTACAAATTGTTATGTTGGGATATGTTCTCATATATCCTTATTGATGTAAATTTTATGTACAAGTGATGAGATACACTTTTTATCTCTCATCCACTCATTTTGATGTGATGCCGTTAGGCTATCAAGGGAACTTTTTAACCCAATTTCGATTTCTTTGGGTTCAACATGTAGTCATTGAATATGTCATCCATTGAATATGTGTGAATGACCTTTTATTGTTTTACACTTCATATCCACTTATATTGGGTGTATTTATATTTGTCACACATATTTTTGAGATTGATTTGTCCTTAATTTATGGATACCTTCTTTATAAGGGATTTCATCACATTTGACATTTCTATTGAGGGTTCATTGTTGTTATGCACCAATTCACTCTTATATGTTGTATATAATGTCCTTTGGAGTATTATATCATGAATCCATGATATTATAAAGTTCTTAATGAATGTTATTCCTCAATTACTGTATTCAAGTGTCTCTAATTTTGGTAATCCCCCTTTAACCAAAATATCACTTTAAATGTTTTAATGATTTGTTCTTATTAATATCCATGTTTTCAAAATGGTTTTACGGATTTATTTATATTGATATTAATGGTTTAAAATGTTAAAATCATCAAGGTGGTATGGGACACTTTGATTCAAAAATCTTTTTATTAAATGTTTTAAATGGTTTTGGAAATGGTTTCTTTTTGTATGGATTCATTATTTCAAAATACTAAAATGTTATGTTGTGATTAAAATGTGGAAATGTTTTGTTTCCTTTAGGAATGTTTTATGTGATATGTTTATGTCATGGTTCTTGGGCATTGTTATGAAAATGGGTGGTTCCGTGATAAACTAAGGGCGGGTGAGCCCGATATAGCTCTCCAATGCATTGGGTAACGCGAAGGAGTGAAACGTTAAGGTTTATCCAAAGGGATTTAGGGAATATACTGTGATGGGTATTCCAAACGTTACAAAGAGGGTTACTCCCTACATAAGAATGTTATGAATGACTCAAGTTACCTTTATTTCATTTGATTTCTATGATTTTATGAGGTATGTTAAGGTGCTCATGTTTTATGTGTAAAGTATGATTTCATTATTATGTATATATGAACTCATGTTTCCTTTCCATATTTTTATAACCCTTACTGAGCTTTTTATGCTCATACCAAGTTTTTGAAATGTTTTTCGGAGGTCAAGGGAAAGGTACATGATGTGATGATAGTGTCAAGGATGTGTCAAGAAAGAATCTGTGTTATATTTTAAATATGTTTCCGTTGATGGGAAGAATGAATACTGTCTTTTATGTAACCACCTTATTTAAATGTGGAATGTAATGCATGTTTCATGATCTAATTCTCTAAAACTCTAAACCTGAAAAGATCCTCAATGTGTAATCTTGTATTAACTCAAGATTAAGTAAGGTTTAAGGCTGGGGCCTTATAAATTCCACCCATCATGTCTCATGTACATGATGTATTCGACATATATATATTGAGAAAGAACGTACTAGATCCCTCACATGTACTGACTTAATAAAATTTCCCGTTGTAAAATTATAATTATTTTCACGGGGAATATGGTGAAAATCATGGATCATAGGGATAATGTTATACACAAAAAGTCCACCATATTAGTCAATGTACATTGGTAGAACAATTAGAATGAAAAATAAATGTGGGAAACATAGAAAGCCGTGAAATATTAGTACTCGCATCTGTTTTTATCCTAAAATGTATAAAACAATTAAGGGAAGAGTTTCATAAGTTGGAAGAATATAATGACCTAAAGCTTTATATAGAGAAATTGCCTTCTTAAAATTATTTCATATTGTATAAACACATAGATAACAGAATAAATGCTTTATAAATGATGAAAAAATTAAATAAGATGCATTTTTATATATAATGGGGCCAAAACTGATGAAATGGTATCTTGAAATTTGGAATAGTAATGTAACCCTTATGAATAGTAAACTAACCAATTAAATAATATCCTAACTAAAGAATTTATAGATAAAATATATCTATATTAAATGTGAAAATATGATACTAATATTTCACATTATATGTAATTAAATATGTCACAATTTATGTAAATAAATATTTTAAATAATATTAATTATTCATGGTATTTTTTCTATCCATTAATATATAATTACAATATTATGAGTAATTTAAAATATTAAAAGAAACTTCATTTTAATAAAACATATTCAGAAATTATTTTTTTGATTTGTCATTATTATAATATAATATAATGATTCTTTAATACATTTTTCAATGTCTTTGAAAAGAAATTATAATTTTCAAATTTTTATTTCCGTGTAAATATTGATTTTAATAAAACAAAATTAATTTATCATATTTAGGAAACTATTATCACAAAATTGAATTCATTTTATAACTCTACATATTGAAGAAAAAAATTTGGGTGAATTTTTTTTATTTTTATAAAATACTTGATTTTTTTAGATTATTTAATTACATTAATTAACAAGAAATGTAAATAAATGAATTGTTGAGTCCATCATTAGTCTTGGTAGAAGTAAGTGACAATTTATTCAAACTCATATGAAAATATTACTTTATTTATTCTCATGAGTCATCACTTTTTCTTGTTGTTAGAAATATAATAAAAAAATGTATAAAATAATGTGAAATCACTGCTCCCACATCGAATTTAAATAACACGCCTCACCACCTCTTCGCCTTACACCTCTAAAGCCTTGATCCTTCATATATTCTACCCAAAACATTTCGAAAACCTCTCCCCCATTACTGTGATATTTTGGTCTTAATGAAAGACCAGAATCAATCCCTTAAAGAGGTTCCCATGAAGAAGGAGTGAAGGGGTAAATCCCTCTTTTGTTTTCTTTCAATTTCTTTTTCATGTTCCTTTACTTTATTCTCTTATCATCACATCACCCTATCCATGTGAAAGATAAATCTAGTATCTCATATTTTTTATTATTATATTATGTGTAAGGAATCCTTGTTCATCAAATATCTTCTCATCTCTCTTTTTTATTTTATGAATGAAAACATCATCCCTGAGTTGTTAATCTCCCACCTTCAATGACGACATACTTTCATCTATAAATTTTATATTCATGGATGGTCGTGAAATTTTTTTATTGCTAAAATAGATTATATTATATGTATTATATCTGTTTTAATGTTCTAGAATGATTTTTTACGTGTGATATTAATTTATGAATGAAAATGAGTTTTTTGTGATCAAAAATTTCCAAATTAATTTTAATGATTATGCATAATGATTTATTTAATGAATCATCCATACAGTAGGAATCAAAATGTATTTTAAATATTACATACGTTCATTAATAACATATATGATTATTTTGGGATAACTATATTTATTCTATATATTATTTCATACATGTATACAAGTAAATTATTAATGAAATTGAAGGAAACACACTCTTTCAGGAGAGGAAATAGAATTTAATAACCAACCCAATGGGACATAAATAAGCATAATAAAAATTTAAAAATCAATTACCTGAATAAATTGATATGTAATTATTAATTATTGAACACAATTTTATTATTCTGTACATTAATATCAAGAGGATAATTTTTTCACACATCAGTAAGGGATTCTACCCAAACATTCATTTTTCATTCAAGTTACACCTCTATTTTTGTACAGATTATATTCCATTTAATTTTTATTTAAATTTTTTATTTTTTGGTCATGTATTCGAAACTAATGTGTCAAGATCCATTCATCCTTTTTTTATTGGTTAAACATGTTCTTAAAATGCACCCTACTCACTTCTTCTCGATAAACTGAACCGATTTAAGGGAACTTCGAAAATACATACCCATTTTCATGTCATCTCCATAAAAAAATTTCACGCACCATTAATTTTCTAGGATCATTCATTTTATCATGGAAAACTACGTTTTTTAATTCTAGTTTTATGAAAAAAATTGTTACTTTATTCATTTTAAATAATCTTGAATGTTTACCCATAATCTACACTAAAATGTTTTATTTCTAAAGATTCTTATGCACTCATTTCACTTATGTTTGACATTAATTATTATTAAATATTCCTATATTACATTATGAATTTAAATGTATTATTTAAGTAATTTTTTAGGGAATCTTTTTTGATAGGACAATTTGTTACATTGTGACATGATTACGTTATCTAATCCATTCCATGGATAACCCTGATGTTTTTATTTGATTACATATGTAATATTCTTTATGTGGAAAGAATATTAATGAAAATTTTATTTTGTGTGTGACAAGATTGTATTCCAATACATTGTATATGGATTAGTATCATGATATGTTATGTATAACATATTGGTTGTTAGCCTTGGCTCAGTCACTATGTCTAACAATCTTGGTTTTTATCCTTGACTA
Source organism: Viscum album (assembly GCA_963277665.1). Lineage (NCBI taxonomy): Eukaryota > Viridiplantae > Streptophyta > Magnoliopsida > Santalales > Viscaceae > Viscum > Viscum album. Next base: position 557,195,379 of record OY728146.1, read on the forward strand.
ATTCTCCTCTGTGTGCAATGAGACATGAATCATGCACATCTATGTCCAATAATCAATGATCCATGATATATTCATTTTTATGTTGCTTCAATGTTATTATGAATTCATGATGTTATGTTTCCATGTTATGATACCTTATTTGTAATTATGTTCCATGCTTTTTTCATATCATTATGTTATGACTCCAAACCCATTTTCTAGGAATTATATTAATGTTTATTCCCTTAGTATAATTTTTATCTCATACAGTTGTTTATGTTATCCCAATATTTTCTAAAGCAGATATAAGGGATCAAAAGAAGATAAAATCTCATAATGGATGATAAATAATGAAATGTCTAATTTAGTCCCATGATTTTTATTTTTGTAGCTATTCATCCATGGAAATAGACATTAAGATAATTTTTTAGTAATTTTATATTTAATTATACTTAAAATAATGAAACGATAAGTGCAATAGGGTGTAGTGATTATATGTAAAATAAATCCATGATTGATCAAAATACATGTCAATGAGAACATAATTAGTACCATGGTTATTATTTTGTTCTACTTTTCTTATTAATATCCACCCTATCATTATCCAAAAATCATTATCATAACATAAATAACATATTAGAGGTTACCTTTCCCGTAATCATTTGTCCTTCACAGGTATCGATATGCCATTATATCACTTTTCTACTCTATAAGATCCATTCTATGTGTTCTTGTAAATCTGAAGTAAAAAATATAAACAGAAAAGTCCATATATATTTCACCGTTCATATAGAAAAGTTCTTTAATCCAAATTCATAAAAACATAAATTACATAATCCTAAATCAATTAATAAGGCTACCTCATAATAAAACATATTTCCATTCAAATTTCATTTGTAGTATCTTCATTATCAACAGTGTAACCATAACTTTAAACACCTTTCTTATCCCTTTTAGAATAATTATTATAGGGACATTGTGTTTCCTAATGACTATTTATACCATGATAAAATCACATAACATTAAATTAAGACATAGGGGGGACAAAATTCTCATCCATTTCATTAACCAAACTCATCATTTTCCCATACAGTCTCTTACTTTTCCACTTATTTACCACCATAAAAACATTTTTGTGTTTCTATATGACATTAACTTATGTGATCCTTACACATTAATAAGACAAATGAACCATAATATTCATTCCTTCAAGGTATCCATTACCAAAACACTCAGAGAAATCCTTATTTCTATTACATGGGGAGTCCAAGTGTTGGTTTATGAATACATTCTTAATAATATTCATTGAAAAATGGTTAGGCATGACAAAAACATCTTTCAATACTTTCAACATCCCAATTGATTGATCTTCAAAAAATCATCCATAAAATGAAAAATTTATCATATTCCTTATAGTTACTTCCATTGACAAAAATTAGAACCATAGTGATAGAATTACTTATCATAGTTGAAAACCACATAGTCAAGAAAACATTTACATATTGAATTTAAAAATCATGAAACCTTCATTAATATATGAATCTATATGTTTATCCTATGTTATTAATCGGAAAATTTAATTTTAATCCTTCATGATGGTTTATGATGTTCTTGTGAATTCCAAAGTTATATCATCTGGGGGTGTCAAACTAATATAGTAGTAAGGCATGTTGTCATGTATAAAATTACCTTGAGTGATGCTTGACCCCTCTCATGGGAGTCATTACCCGTATAACCATCTATGTCAATGCCACATCCAGTTGTACTGTCTGTATAGGCATGCATTTATAGTAAACCAATCACTATATTCCATAAAAAATTCCAGTGCATTTTTTTAAATTTTAACGCATCCCAATACAAATCCATAATGACATATCGAGACATATAATTATAAATATACATAGGGATATTATTATCATTTTACAATTATAATTTCTAATTGTTCACTAAATCATTCGATTCATTCAAAATATAAAGACCCATATTTTTCATAAATTGATATTACAATTTTTTTATTAATATTTAGTATATTATAAATAATTTAAGATCTTGGAGAAAATAATTTAGATTCATTAGTAACATGGTAAAAACATCTATCATTATAAAATATCTTCCTCATCTCCCATATAGATCTCCACATTTAGTACTTCTACATAAAGAATATCATCATAACTTGGGGAAAATAATAAAAAATGGTTGAGCACAAATACTCGGTATGGGTATGTTATGGAAATTTGGAAGTATAACATGAATTAATAGGTATAAAAAATGATCATAAAATTTGAAGATCATACAATTCCTATTGAAAAAATTAAATATTGGCACCTCATACGATATTAATCATTCATAAATAAATAAAATAATCTATAAAAGCATGACATTAGAATAATAAATGGAATTGTGGGAAACTCAAAATCATATATTATTATTTCTAAAGTAGTCACATAAATTCTACCAATAAAATCATGGTAGTATGGGTTCACTCAACATAACATACTGGTATTCATTTCTCACTTCCATGTCCATATTAATAGCGTGATTTAACTCGTCATACCATCTTTATAGTCATGGTTCACTCCCAAGGCCATCATAGGAGCATGAGATCACTCCTCCAACCATCTTGGTAGTCATGGTTCACTACCATGGCCACCATAGTAGTCCAATATTACTACAAAAAACATATTAGTATATCTCATGAGATATAAATTTTAAACTAATGAATTAGATGGAGAGATAGGTCCCACCATTTCTTAGTGAAATCATACATACATGTACTTAAAAATAATAAACAGTAATATAATCACCCATTAAATTATATTGGTTTCATAAACATGTAAATATATCATAACCTATGGAAAAGGTATATGTTTCGAAATCATTTCATCAAAATCATAACTCATGAATGAGAAAAGCATTTCTTATACATATAACCAATGAATGAGAAATAAATTTTATAAACATAAACCCCCTGAAAGGTAAAAAGGTACCACAGAGACTATAAAATTAATCATAAGAAATCCATAGAAAGGATATAAATGCATACATTATAAAATTTCTTATAATGGAATGAGCATGGTCAATGTATTTCAGTTTAGATAGAAAATAATCTTCAAATATCATTCAAAATCATTTATGGATGAAAATATCATTTATTTTTTGAATAAAAAACTTTAATAGATAAATCCATTTGGTGGTCATTTTCATAGAAAATATCATTTAAATTTATAATGAAGACATTAAATCATTTGAAAAAAAGATCACTAAAAAACATATAATATAATCTAAAATATATTAAAAAAACATTTTCTCATATAAACATTAAAAACGTGTAATGATGATTGAATGCCTATTGAAAAACATTTTGTTGAAAATACATTGAAAACATATAAATAGATCTCTAAATTTTTTGGAAAACTATTTTTCATATAAATACATTAAAACATATAAAAAATGATTTAAAAAGTTTTTCAATCCATTATCCTTGAAAACATATAAATGAATCGTGAAATCATTTTGAAAACCATTTTCCTTTAAAAAATATAATTGAATTTTAAAAAGGTACTGTAAAACATTTTTCTTGAAAAAAAATAAAATATTCATTAAATGATTTATTGAAAAAAATTCATAAAAACATATAAAAGAATATTGAACACGTTTTTATAACCATTTTCATTAAAAATTTCTATTAATTATATTTTTTAAAAATAAACATAATATTTTAAAAGAAATGTTCAAAGGATTCATGGAGGATAAATTTTTACATGTTGTATGTGAAATAACAATCATTTTCATATGATAAAAATGATATAAAATTTCATTGATCAGATAGAAATAAGAAAATTCCATTGATAATAGAGGAAAAATTAAAAAAGTGTAAAAATTATTTCTTATTTATCATAGGATATTTGTAGAATATTCATATATTCCCTTTTATATTGACTTGCTTTTGTATAGATTTATGTCTTAAGAGAGGTTAAAAATGGGATTTCTGGTAAAGACATTATAAACTATCTTATATACCAATGAGTAGAAAATAGTACGACTACAACAATATAGATGAATGACAAAAAGGAGAATAATTGTCATGAATTATATTGAGATATGGAAAAAAATATTCCATTAATTGAAGCGTAAATATAAATAATCTAAAAAAGTGAATAGATTGTTTCAATAAAATTTTATCTTTTATATATTGGGATAATACACTCTATGTCTGAAAATAAAATTAAATTAAGAAACAAATCATGAAAACAATGTTATTGAGTATATAACATTTAAAATGGATGTATAGACCCCTAAAAATAATAATTTAGGTACATAAAAAAATTATCCTCAATGAAGGAAAATTGAGACCCAAATATATTACCAAATTGATATTATTTGAAATAAAACCCCCTTGAAAAAATGATCATAAAATGGATAAGTGAATACCCATATATCTCATTATAAGTCACATATAATAAAATTATAATAATTTCATACAGCACAAAAATAGAATAAGTGGTGAACATAGATTATATATCCCAAAAATAAAAATTGTGATAAAATCCCCTTACGTTATGTATTGAATCTCATCGTATGCAGTCAAACCACATATAGAATTTATATAAATTCACAATAAGTATTTTATATAAAAATATTATTATACTTAATACCATATATGATTTTATTATGATCTTAAATTTCCATCTTTTTCACAATAAAATGTCAATGTTTCACTTTGGTAAATATTCAATTTATTATTCGTCAGTGTCTTAACTATTATTTATTTTTTATTTATATGTTATATCATTATATCTAAAATGTAAAACATGATGTGAATTTATTTTATATAGATTATATTTCTATTATAATATTATATATTGTATATAATTAGAAAATTTAATATACCTTTCATGGAGATGGAAGGCCATACGTATGTATGAATTCTATTTCCATTTAATTGTCGTGTTGAATGAAAAAAAAACATATATATATATATATAATATCATTATCACAGTATCCTTATTATATCATAGATATTTTATATGTATTTACTAAACCCATACTTAATACATACATGTATTGTATGAATGAATCATATCACTTTGAGGGGTAGTAGTCAACACTTCCTCAAACGAAATTATTGTATTAACACAAAGTCGAAAGTAAAATGATACATAATATAACAAATAATAAATAATTCTAAATATATAATAAATATCATATATAAAATATAAAAAAATTGTGTCCATCATTATTATCACCATGGACAGTGGTAATGTAAAAACGAACAACCATCCTTTCGTGAGGTAGTAGTTCGCCGCACACTGAAAAAATATGTTTGTATCCCATTATATTGAGGTGTGTGTAATTTGAGATAGAAAAATTTAAATAAAAACTTCATTATTTAATTATGTTACTTTGTTTTTATAAATATTCATATAATAATGAAATTTTAGGTGGTGGAGGAAGAAAATACATGAAAGGACGTGACAAAAGATGTTACCTCTTAAAAGCTTAACTCCTTTTGGATTCTACCAAAAGGATTACATATATTTCCTTCAGCCCAATGGAATGATTTTATTAACAATGAAGATATTATGTTTATTTTATTGGGTATGTAATAGCCAAAAACTATTTAGATTGAGAGGTTTGAAGATTTTGAAGAGGTGGTGGCCATTTAAAAGGAATGAAAATGGCTCACATGGATTTTTTTAAAACACGTTAGTTGAACCCATGTTCTTATATAAAAAATTACAAAAAACCAAAATATGTAAATAATATAAGGATTATGTCTAAATAATGGACATTAAAATTGTTTTTTAAAAGTGTCTATGTAATTTGGGCCCCCATTATCTGGCATTAGTCCCTAACAAAGTATAATTTTACCTTAATCATGTTGGTTAACATTAACCACTTTTATCAATATATATGGTAAACAAATTAACATTATTTTATAATAATATAAATATTATCTTTATTATAATGATTTATGTTGGTATTTAGTAATTCCGGTCATAGAACTAAAGTAATTATGATTAATTATAAACCCTCATATGGGAAGAAATTAGGTGTTTTTAATGTATTTTTTTTTTAATATTTTCTATTTTTTTTATATTATATTTCTATGTGAAATAATTTATAATTATCTAAATTTTATTAATATATGTATAATTTATTTGATTTGACTATAAATATAAAATAAAATATAATTCAACATTAATAAGTTTATAAAAAAGCAATATTTAACTAAAAATGGGTATTTGTAACTATTTACTTAAAAATAATGTTTCCCAAAAAAACCACAAAAATCACCCTACGATAATTTCAGCATTCATAAATCATAAATAAATTTTATTTTGTCAAATTAAATTTCTAAACTTTTCTAAAATTATGGTTATTATTAAATATGGTTTATTCAAAAAAATATTATTTTTAAATATAGATGGGTTGTACCAAAAATGTTATCATTCATAATCAATAAATTTTATCTATGAAAAACAATAATAATTAAGATTTGAAATTTTCTTTTTTATTATTTATCTAAGTATGTTTAATGTCTATGTTATAATCAAATGATTTTAAAGAAATATAAATAATAAAATGATGTTTGATAGGAAGATTAGTGTCGCATGAAACATATGTAATGTCATTATTCTGGATATCTTAAGCCAATATGGTATTGTGTGTCAAGAAAATCGAACCAATATTTCATGTTGCTCAATCCAATTTTTTATTTCATGTATTGCCAACCATTTTTGAATTGTGTGTAGCACAAGCCATGTCAATATTAAATGTAGCACAAGCCATGTTAGTGTTTCATGTAGCTCAAGCCAAGTCAGTATTGCATTTAGTTAAAGACAATCAGGTTATTTTGAAAACATTGTTTCAATGAGTGTTTTAATATATATATATATATATATATATATTTATATATATATATAGTGAACTATTTCTACTATCTTGTGAAATGAAAAATTCGGAAAGATAAATAATTTCAAAGAAATATATTTCACAAAATCATCAGTTGTTATAGATAACATCAATGGGATTTTCACATGAAAAATTCCAAAATTATATCTAAAAATAAAATCAAGGCCAAAATCATTTATTCGATAAGTTCATGCTCATTGATATCACATCAAAAATATTGAATGTTGAACAAACCACTAAAATTATTACTATCTCACACCTTACTATTTGAGAGTATTCTTATTTATTAGCATGATATGTATCAAGACCCTATAAATATGAGTGTGTACATAATTTTGTATATATTAATTAATATATTTTCATCCCATTATTGTTAATTCATAAATGATTTTTATTTTGATTCATTAAAAATAAATTATATTTTTTTGTAACATTAAAATTCAATTAAGTAATTTATTTTGACTAATTATTGTATTTTCTAAATACATATTAATATAAAAAAATATTATTATTAACTTTTTATTATGATATTTAAATGACCGTATAATTTTTATACTGTGTAATGTAATTTTTATAAGGGTTCGAAAACTTTTATTGTCAAAAAACCTATTATATCTTAGTAATTATTAATTCATATTTTAAAAATGAAGATAATCATATTTGTAAAATTATTTTCATAAAATTTATAATATTTTTGTAATCAGAACAACAAAATTTTCCAATGGTTAATGTTTCATAATATATTGAGACATTCATCTTTTTATGTAATAGAAAAAATATTGTATAAATATATGGTGTGTAATATGGAATTAGAATGGCCAAAAGTGACATTATAAATACTATAAAGGGTATCCAAGACCAAAGATATGTTTTCTATAAAAATAATGTTATTTTATGCTTATTTTATTAATTATCTAAAGCCATTAAAAATCCTCCAAAACCATTAATATATTTTAAGGTATTAAAATCATTTCATTCAGAGTATACCTCAAATCCAAATTAATTGGCTTATTTTTTTTATAATAGACATTGGATTTATAGAATAATTAAAATAACCAAAATTTGAGATAAACCATGGACATTCCCTATCAGAAGGTTTGTGGTTTGTGGTTTTTGTATTATATAGAGTGTAAACCATTTGTTAGATAAAAATAAAGATATCTCCTCTCATGTTATATATAAACAAAACAAATATCTCATTAATCTTCAATAAAAAAACTTGGAGAATATACTCAACCCGCCCAACTCTCTATAAAGTCCTCCTAGTAAGCCTCCATGATTTCACGATGCTCCTCCCAATTATTTTAACTCGCATAATTATGTAACATATCCTCTATTTCACCCCCTTTATTTATGGTTATTATTCATTTTATGAAATTTTATATTAAACAAATAATGTTGGAAAGTATTTTTACATATTCCATAAAAAACCCATAATATTTATAAATGATGATATATCCAAAACATTTTCATTAATACCACCTATAAGCAGTTATCTTCCCCAATTATGATGCATAAATTCCATTGCTGGATTCCATGCCAAAAAGATTATGGTGAATACCAGTACCCAATTACATTATAGGGTGTTCAATTTTATTCAAATAAATATATTTTATTTATTACTCAAATGTATTTAATCTATAAAAAATGATCATTGGGTAAAATATGATGAAATATTATTCCATGTTTTATTATCTATGTGGCACACAGAAGCATAGAAATGAAAATTATGTGGTGAGTCTATCTAAAATTATATAGCGCTCTAATGTAATGGTTAATTTATAGTCGTATGGGACATCAAAAAGGGAATAGATGAATGGATGATAACTTTACTAGACATTCTCCAAGGTTATTTATTAGATGTTATCATTTCCTTGTGTTTATGATGTAGTGTTTTATTTTATTTTCATATTTCCTTTGTTATCTTCATGTTATGAAGCAATATAGTTCCTCATTGGTCATGATTATGATTATCACTCATTTTACCCCCCATTGATGTTTACATTGTATTAAATCATTTTTTCATCCATTTTATTCCATTTCAACTCCCTTGTGAGGATATATAAGTCACATATTTCATGTGTAAGCCCTATGTTATCTATTGTAGTTTTAAAAGCCACTGAATTTTAGAAGAATGTTAAGGAAGTTTTCAATAATTTTATCATTTTCCATTTTCGATATTTTATGATATTTTCTTAATTCGCAAATAAAATACACTTTTTGATATTATGGGTTATATTTTTTATAAGTTTATGTAATAAATACATAATAAATATTTAATAAATCTATGTTTTTAATAGTTATTTTCAAAGGAAGCGTTTAGTTATTTTTTTGGAGAAGTAAGAAAAAATATAGAAAAATACTTAGAAATTAGACTTTGTATAAGAAAACATTCCTTAATTTTGTTAAGTATGGTGTTAGTGGTTTATCAATCATTAATATCCCTTCTTGGATACTACAAGTGGATGTGGATCTGGCCTAGATGTACGTAGGTGTAAAACCCCAAAAAATAGCATTTAGTTCAAATCAACTGGGAATTGGGGTATAACAATAGATCTTATTGAACTCATAGTTTTTAAATACTAGTGATTATGAATTGGAAAATTCATATGTTCATTATGATCCATTATTAATGGAACCAATAAAAATCCGATAAATGTATATTTTAGAAAATAGATCATGGATCACATAGATTGATTCTTATAAATTGAATTGTCAAGGAAATAAATATAATTTTAATGTTATCTCATTAATATAATTAAGTTCATTTTTATATATTTTAATAATTATAAAATAATATTAATCACTAATTTTCCCTTCTTTCTATACAATGGTAAAAAATAAGTGGAATCAGGTAAAAAAACAATGTGATGGGCGATGTGAACATTTCCCCAACGAGATAACAAAGTTATTGGGAGAGGGAATTAGAATCATGGTTAAGATAATATCACAACTAACATAGATTTTGAATTGAAACATACATTTCAAGGAGTTAAAAAATCCCCATAAGAAATAACAAGCTGCAATATTTTCATTTATGTGAAATAGGAAAATGACATTCAATGCATCATCCTATCCCTTAATGATGGAATAATGGATCAACTACATTGAAAATATCTTAAACATCATTCAATGTTATAAAAATAAAAAGATTATAATGGATATTTATCATATAGATAGTGAATATGAGATGTGGTGAATCTTGTAAAAAATAAAAATATTGTGGATGAAATCATAGTGATTGGTCTGAAAGAATTTGAGAAAATGTTTTCATATAAATATTTTCCTCACAGTCCATAACATAAGATGAAATGGAATTTATTTTTCCTCCTAAATAAATGTGATGAATATATCAGGGTGTATAAAGAAAACATCAACATACAATCATAATAAACCACTTTTTTTTCATTACCCGCCTAATGAAAGGATTTCCACTTCTTTGGGGGGATAAAATATAGTCAATGAAAATAATTGTAGATCCATGATGTAGATAGCTATATGGAAATTCTCTAATGCTCCCTCATTGTTGAAAATGATAAAATAAAATCTAAATTGTATCACGTAGATTAGATATTGAATGTGGAGTTCAATTTTGGTTTTCTAATAGAGATATATAATGATTCCGAAAAACATTCAACATCCTACTTTTCAATGTTTTTGAAATATAAACACCATAAATATACTATGGGGAATGTAGAAATTTTTTATGTGAAGGACAGAAGGGAACCTAGATGGCAATTTTCGATAGGTGAATCCCACTACAAAATTAGAGGAAATGAATTCTCTAGTCAACCCACAAAGAAATGTTCATTAATTTATCATTAAGAAACCAGTTAAATTTCCAAACCAGTTCCTTAAATGAGATTTTTCAGAGATAGAAGACAACCTCCAAGGTGGATATGGATTTATTTTAGCATCACAATTATTGTGGTGGATCCAAAAAAGTATTTGTTGCTATGTATTCTAGTTATTCCTTCATGAATAGAAAGTATACATTTCTATTCCCATTCTACGCATTCCATCATATCACAAAATATTTGCAGAACTATTCAAAACCACCAAAATTCTAGATCCTAATATTTTAGTGAAAATAGATAATGTGTAAATTTTTGCATCCAAAGTACATAACTCATCCCTTATCAAAATTATCCAACTGAAATTCTGATTGATCCTTTTTGCACTCCCATTTGTGTAATTTTATGCATTCTTGGTAAGTGTTGGAATTCTCTATATAGATCTAACAGGACATTCTATGAGAAGGAATTCACTCTTGATATAAAAAATCAAACTGTGATTCTCTAGCAATAAAGTGCAGGGATGTATCATATTTAGTGCCATAATTTAAAAAATGGATATTATTTTCCAAGGTGGAATTGTATTTATCATAAATGATTATGTCTAAGGAAATATTCATCCATGAAGTCATGCCCATTATGAAAAAATAGCCTAATTCGTTTCGAAATGAATTTTATAGTCTTCCTTCTAGCTGAGATGTCATATTTTCAATCGACTATATATAACCAAATTGCCATTATCTAGGAATATATAGATAATTTCTAGTGTGAAACTTGTGTACCTAAAGAAACTACTGTTGTACAATCTAGATAATGTGTTTATAATCCAAAGTTATTGTCAATGGGGTTTTCAACTCCACTTCATTAAGGTTAAGGATATGTTAGTTCATAATTTAATTGACTATGATGAGCTCAAAACGATCATGATAAAGAAGAAGTATCATCATCAATGGATTGATGACTCATTCTATTCCCTATATAGAAAACAATACTTCTCCAATGTGAATTTACGATTAGGATACTACCATTTTATTTGGAAGAAGGTGGATATTACAAAGACATATTTTTGTATAAGGTTCGAGCCATATGAGTTCATTGTAATTAGTTTTTGACTCACTAATTCTCTAGAAATATTCATGGTCTTGATAATGTATTTTTGGATTACTTTGATAAATATATTTTTAATATTTATAGACGATATTAAAATAGTAAGCAAAAAAAGTAGTAACATAAAGAGAAATTGAGAACTGTGACAATGTTATTGTGAATGGTGAATCATTATGAAAATTACAAAAAATGTTAGATATGATTTAAGGAGGTCTCATTATTAGATAGTATCTTCCACAATCCATTTTTTGTTTTATTTGAAAAAACCACTTTTTTGAAACATGTGAACCAACATAAGCTTCCATCAAATCCCATGTAACCTAAATCCATTACACATCACATTCAAAATTTATAAATTCAACCAACATAAAAAAACCACCAAGAAAAAAACCACGATGGTAGATACAAATTTTAAAATTCAAATTTAAAAAATCCACCAAATCGAGAAGCTGCATCAACTCACTTCCAACCTATCACTATCACCTAACCACCATAATCACACTGCTGATGTCGCTTCACCGTCATCACCACCATCATCGCACATCATGTTTGACCATCACCTTCATCAATACTTCATGAAAGAAACTCCTACGTTGTCAACACCCTTCACTATACTCCTGGAACTAGGGTCTAATTCACTGAAGAATCGATGATAGCCTAAACACCACCTCTCGAAACTTTAATGAACAATCCCTCCCGATCAACCTGAAGAGGATAAATGGAACTCAGTTCTAAGGCAGGGTTCATGAAGTGTAAGACTTTGGGGGATCGAGACCTATTCCAAGAACAATCCCAACATATCATTCCGAACAACATCATTCCTAACATTATAGAAATCCTTGTATAATCATCGAACCGATTCACCACTAATATATGACACCACCGATGTCATCTACCATTGCCAGCACTAAACAAACCAACACTGTCTGAAACGACCCCATTATCTCTGGAAACACCATTACACTAAAATACACCTAGAACAACTTCGAACAAAGAACCAATATCAACATCAGAAATCTTTTTCTACCATTACTGAACAATCATGAACACTAGGAGGAAACCACCGACAAGATCCCCAAGTAAGGAAACGAAGACAAAAAGTCAGAGTAAAAAAAACGTTTTCTGAAAGCAATAAACCCACCACACTTCCTCCATATGAGCTTGAAGAAACATACGACCTCCACAAGGAATCATAGGACGATACAACGCCTCTCAGGGCTGGAAGTACTGCCACCAGATCTATAAGGCGACCGTAGGAATGGGATCTAGAACATTCAATATAGAGGACCGCCCCCTGGGTCATGAACTCCGAATCAATCAAAACAGAGGAACCTGAAATCAGGTGATGCGACGAGTGACAAAACTACCCAACCAGAAAATGATTGGGAACATAAGCAGCTGAAATAAAGAGACAAAAATGGATGCAAAGTGGTGAAAAAATATGGAAAATCAGGTTTCTAAGCTGACAAACATATGAAACTTAGAAAAAAAAGGAAGAGGAGCTGCCAAAAATCAAGGCGAGGAAACTAGGAAACCCTAGGAGCCTAAAATATCAATATAGGTATGTGGCCATCATTCGTGATAAGTATATGTTGTTTCCTTAAAATCTCTAGGTACTATCATTGAACTATGACAAATTTATCATGATTTTCAAACCATATATCTATTCTAACATAGAATGCAATTTTGATTTCCATGAATGATGAATATTAATAGAGAATCATGGATTTGAAAAGAAGGCATTTCTATGCACTTGTACTCACACTACCAATAAGTGGATAAATTTTCATTGTCATCAGCAATTCTACATAGAATGGATTGGGATATGTGTTAACATAGAATGAAAAATTTATAGACTTAGATTCATGGTAGTTTAAATATCATGAATAGAACAACCGAATACATGATATGTGGTTGTTTATAGTGATATTTTCTTTGAAAATATGTATGAATTATCTAATTGGGGAGAAGTGAAAAAATATACGGATCATAAAATTCCCATGTATATATTCACAAAGAAGGTTATGAATATGATACATTAATGAATGTCTGATCTGATCAAGGACTATAAAATATAAATCGCCAACCATCCTAGTGATGTTAATAATGTTCTAGACACAATAAGTATAATGGATCCAATATTTCTATCATTGATGAGATCTGAGAGGGATCTGATTTTATAATATTTTAAAATGATTAATTATGAGTTCATTAAAAAACCTGCATTGTCAATAAATATATAAATGATTTTCAGCCATCCCTTCTTGAGAAGATAAATAATTACTAAATAGAAGATTTTGGAATTTAAAAAAATGTGAAAACTATAATAAAGGTTAAATCATCAGAGTTCAATGTCAATGATAAAGGAGTAATGATACTTGGATCAAGAACATTTTTATCATAAAATCATGTTTTAAATAGGTAGTAGTCGAATGATGCAGATATCTCATCATTCTCCATCCAACCAGGATGCACATATAAGTATTGAAATATCATATTGAATTTTTTGTATGACAATACATATAAAGATATCAGAAAATATATATTAATATGTATTATATATTAATATGTTATTGTAAGATAAAAATACATGGAGATGAAGAAACAATTACCAATACCTATATGAAAATGGTAAAAAATCACCATGTACTTTGTTACTGGTCTTCTGAAGACCATAATTGGAAACAATGTAATTTGGGTTGCGGCGGATAGTCCTACAATGACTAAACACATCAATTTAATTTTAAAGGATGTCTCACATGATCACCATCCAAGGATTCACATTATATAACAGGTGATGCTATATAAAACACCACTATTGATTGTATTATATCAAGATACAATATTTACCTCTATGTTCAGGAAGAGTCTCCATCAATCTATAAAAGGGGAGTTAAAATTCAACACAGATTATCACCATCAATCTACAGGCTAGACTATGTGGACAATCCAGACACATCAGGACTTGTCGAGAGCATTCTGAATGGATTTTTAAGGTGGATGGTTACAACATCTTCCACTTTTAAATTTATAATACAATAAAAATATCCCCTTAAACATCAAAATATATCTTTATCAATCCAGTTATGAGAAGATATTCATTATTGTACATGTTTGGTTGATATTGGAGAACTTGAATGGATTGGTCCTGAAATGGTTGAGGAAATATTAGTAAAGATTAAGACCATTCAGTAGCACATCAAGGAATGCCATTGTTAAAAAAAGAGCCAAGTTGATAATCATCAACGAGACCTAGTGTTTGATTTTAGTGAAATGGTTATTCTATATATATCTTCATGGAATACCGTGACTAGATTTTTGGAATAAGAGAAATCTTATTACAAGATATTTTATCCTGTTTGAGATCCATGATCACTTCAGAATGAGGGCCTACCAACTAGCTATAAGGACCCGAATTTAAAACATTACAAAATCATTAATAAAATGAATAATTCACATAGAGTAATTTTTCCGGTTTAGTGTTTTAGAGTATTAGGACATAAATATTACATCTCAAAAGATTACAAAGTAGACACTTCTACTAAGTTTACATAAAATAAAAACTCTTAAAAAGAAACATGTCTAGTTACATGTTTTAGATATCATGTCTTTCCATGATCCCATCCTTGAACCTATTAATCTTTAAGCCCTGTGGAAAACTTTTCAAAAACCTAGGATGAGCTTAAAAATCCGAGTAAAGGATACACAAATAAGGAAAACTATATGTTTTTTTTTGAAAAATGTAAATCATAAATACTATATCATAAGTAATACCTTTCACCTTTATGAGGAAGTAAATACTCTTCAATGAATAAAATATCATTACATACCCCTTTTGTAACCAAAATATTACCATGAAACCCATATAATGAACACATAACATACAAAGGTATGTTGGAACATAAAGATACTTAAATGGAATAACCATACGATAAAAATCCACACATATCACTAAATGTAATAGCCATATGACTGACTTCCATACCCAAAGAATTGGAGGTTATAACATAACCACCCATCCTAGTATTCATGGAACCACCCATCATATTATTTATCACATAACCACCTGTCAAATGTCCAATTACCATTACAAAATAAAAAGACAAAAAACAAATATAATGGAATGAAAAAATTTCCACATTTTAATCACAATATATCCATTAAATAAATTGACATAACAAATCCATTATCAAAACAATTTTCAATACCAAAATACATAACAGAGTATATGGAAATTATTTTCTTTTAAAAACATTAAGTCATGTTATGGAAGACAAAGTTCAAATAGTACTCGCGGCGATGAAAAAGGTCATTGTCACCACATACATTAAGAGAAACATTTTTTTACGTCATTTTGTAAAACGATTTGTAGAAAAAAATTCCCATTGAATGAAAAGAAAAGTCAATGGTGTTTATACAATGTATAAAAGAATTTCTTGTATTAGATAAAAATATGCCTCAATGAAACGAGATTGAGACGAAGACCCATACAAGGTTGGTATCCATAGATTAAGGATAAATCAATTACATAATTATGTATGAAAATTATAAATACACCGAATATAATAGGATATTAAGTGTAAAACAATAAGAGTACATCCACACATATTTATAGTACGTCATAATCATGAAGGAGAGGTTTAACCCAATGAATTGAAATTGGGTTAAAAAGTTCCCATATAGAAATTTGATAGCCTAACATAGTCATTTTAAAATTCAGAAAATGAGATGATGAGAGATAAAAAGGCTATCTCATCACATGGAAATATCATTTATAGTAAGAAGGATATATAAGAACATATCACAACATAATAAGATGTAAATTAAAAGACCTAACAAAAAGATGTCTTTTAATAAGGGGACGGTGAAAGGTTCCCTTACTGATTTGGGTAATTTTTAAAACGTACACCCCATGAAAGAAGGGTCATACAATGATGATGTAAATACCCATAAACAAGATTATATTATAAAAATAGTAGAACAATGTGCAGTACAGACACCACGCAAAAGAAAATAGTGGCAAATGTATCATTAATCTAACGGAAATAAAAAGTGTGATAAAAACCCTTTATCTCGTTGTAATCAATTGAGTCATATAAACAAAAGATAATAACCACCAAATGAATTTCATAACAACAATAATATAAATATAATAATTATAGTATATATCAATTGATAGTACACAATACACTTCATTCAATGAATAAGTGGCGACTAATAGGAATATCACAGAATTAAAAGTGAGATAAGAATTCCCTTACGAAAATTCGGCAGCCTAACGTCGCCACTTAAAAATTCATAAAATGAATTGTTGAGAGTAAGAGGGGGTATCTAATCAAATGAAAATAAAAATTACTTTATGGTGAATATAAAAGAACATCATCCAAAATAAGAATAGGGAGCATAAACTAAATGACATAAAAGAGTGTACTTGAAAAGAAAGATAGGTCGTATCCCTTACCTTAAGTCCGACTTTTCTTGTTCATTTCATTATATTCTTGAATAATAATCATTGGTAAATTTATAATTTCTTAATGAACTCCTTTAATGTTTATTATTAAATTAATATCAAATATTAATATTTTAGAACAATTAGTTAATTATTAGAGTTCATATTAGATGGTTTTGTCGATATTCGGTACATGAGTCAAAAATGAACTTGTTTGAAATGAATTGTCCTTGTTGTTATAAGTAAATCATCGCCAGAATAGTATTATTGATTTAAATATCATATATATAATTTATAAATTCATTTTATACTATTACATAACATTTGGAGATAGAAAATTAAATGCACCATTCATGGAGACGGTAGGTCATTCGTACGCATGAACACTACTCTCATTTCATTGTCATATCAATGGAATTAAAACTAAATGACATATGTATACAAAGATTATAATTCAAGAATTATATTCATAATTTATATGTAATATATATCATATATATCAATTTATATATATTTACTTATAATACTACAATACATTTGGAGAAAATAAATGAAATGCACCGTTCATGCAGATGGTAATCCGTACGTACGCATGAACGCTACTTTCATTTCTATTTCATTAATTAATGGAATAAAAACCTAATTATATATAGGTAAGTTATAATTAAAGTATATTATCATATATAACATCATTAAAACCATCAATTATTAAACCCACATATGGCATTAACTTTTCAAATCACTTTGAGGGGGCGGTAGTCCGCACTTCTTAAAATGAAATTATCGAGTTTACCAATTATGGAAACCATAAAGGTAAGGAATAAATGAAAAATAAATAATTATATGTAAATCATTAAAATAATATATATCATATATAAATATAGTGATATATTAATGACCACCATGAGAGGTGTTAAAATATGATTGACCAATCATATTTTCGTGAGGTAGTAAATCTCCATCCACGGAAACAGTATGTTCTTTAACCATTATATGGAGGTGTGTGTCTGTTCAGATCGAATACTTCTCATAAAAACATTCGATTATATTGGAGATACTGTTTTTGTTACAAAATTAAGGAATAAAATGATTTTAGGGGTTTAGAGAAGGAAAATAAAACAAAAGAACATAAGATAAGACATTACTTTTAAAACAGGTAACTCCCATTAGTTTGAACCAAAATGGTTTCTTGGAGAGATTTCTGCCAAAGATAATGATTCTGTGATAAAAATATGGATGTGGAGAGACAATAGGAGCAGGGGTTGGATGAGACAAGGTCTTTAGAGGTGTGGGTAAGGGAGTAGAGATGGTGGACTTTTATAAGTGGGAGGAGAGGCACTCTTGGAAGGTCATGAAATGTTACATTATTTTGAAATGATTTTCGGATTTTAACGGTCCCATAATGATATATTTCGAGGATAAGGTGATAAGGGTTTGATATACACCCATCCAATAGGTTTTATAAAAGTTTAGGTCTTATATTTTACCTTATAGATTCATTTTATTAAAATAATTCATTAATGAGGTAATCGCTGCATCATCATGGTGTCATATTTAAATTTATTTATTTAATGTATAAAAATAATAAAAAAATACAATTATGTAGTAAATATATTTATCATTCTAATGAATATTTATAGTCAAAATGATAACTTTTATAACCCCATGTAAAAATTGTTTAAGTAAAATAATACATGTTTGTGACATTTTTATTTTAACTCTAAATAAAAAAGTTATTAATGTCATTTTCATACCCAAGTGGCTCCATGGGGTACCCAAGTTGACCCATGGATTTTATTTTTCTTCCATGACTCATAAAATAAGGGTAAGACAAGTTTCATGTTAATTTCATATTATTAAAACATTGTTTTTAACTTAAATTACACTAATTACCTCTAATTGTGATTAATAAAACTCAAAAGTTACAATTCACCAAATATTATTTTAATTCCATTGAAGAAAATTTTACTGAATAATGGAAACAATGTGTGTTATATTTTTAAAATTCAATTCATATATGGGGTAAATTTTCATTTAAATGAAAAATCAGTTTTTTAACTACTTCTTAGTGGTTTCACTATTCATAAAAAATTGATGTTTTTCAGAAAGATTCCAAAAATTCACCCTAAGCTATATTTGATATTTTGAATTAAAAAATTAGTTAATTTTACCAAATTCATAACATATAATTTGAATTAATAAATTCCCGCTGTCAAAACAAATAGTGTGCTTTTAAGAAATAATATCTTTAAAAAGTTTGACACTTGTTTATGTCCAATTTCAAAGTGAAATTAATTTCAATTAACACCATTGGATTAAATGGTAAAAATATATTCTAATTTCCCTATAAAACCAATTAAAAAGATAATATAACCATATAAATAAATTATATTAAAATGAGGTTTTGAATTGAAATACAACATCATTCATTGTTCATTAAAAAAATGAACTTTATCGTAAAAATAACAAAAACATATTGAAAGTAAATCTTGATGTCTCGATTATAAATAAGGATTTAATTTTTTCAATTATAAAATATAAAATATTCAAAAAGTGTATTTAAAATGGATTCACCCTCAAAATACCGTTAATCGACCATTTAGAGAATATTAGAATATTTACGCTTAAGATTGGATTCATTTTCATTTTAATCCTCTAAAATATATTGGATAAAAGAAAAAATATTTGACAAAAAAATATAATTATTTTGTTGTTAGTTTTATTCATTCCCGCCATTATAACTTCTAGGCATTAACTACCATTTAAAATAATATTATTTTATTATTAGTGTGCAACATTAGATTTCAAAGAAGCTCATTGTTGAGTATTGGGTACGCCATCGAGCATATTGTTCCCTATAAATTAATATTAACATTTCAATCACAAATATTGATAAATATTAGAATTTCATATTCTTTATTTACCCAGGATGTTACATCCTTATCCTATTTTGAGAATTGTGTCCTCGTGATTTTAAAATTTTGCCCAAAAACATCATTGAAAGCCCCACATCGGAAAAGGAGTAAATTAAACAATCACTTTAAAAGAATGAAAGAAAAGTAAAAAGGTCACCTGAGTCAACAGATACTAGAATTCCATGAAAACATGGATATGGAGGAGAAAAAAAACCATCATGTTCTGATGGAGTGTGATGGGGAAATATGTTTGGGAGAAAGTTAACCACTTGAAAATCACAAAAATTTGATGGGTTAAACGGTATTTGATTCCCCAGTATGAAAAGTTAACAAACAAATTTTTTTGTTTTAAGTTACATATCATTGGGGAATTTATTTATGAGCTTAACTATAACATTAAGAAACATACATACTTGTCGTGTAAACTTTCATCTCTTATTATATTTCTTACACAAACCCATATTCTCTCCAAAAGGTGAGTATTTAGGATGAATTGTTCCCATTAAGAGTGTTATAATCAACTTCTAGAGAATCACCTAACCCTCAAATGGAACTATATATTTCCCATGTCTTTAGACCTTATCCAGAACCAAAATAGTTAGTATAAGATCAGATAATCACAAAAAAAGAAAAACTTTTACAAAAATAAAAACTACTCTTAATCTTCAAAATTTGTCAAACTACCCAAAGTTCAACAAAGACCATTAAATACAAAATTTCCCTTATAATTATTCAAAAATAAACCATAAAATGATTGAAACCCAAATATCAGAAGGATAAAATAACATAGTATTCCAAGTTAAATCATAACATTTATCTCCAAATAGCATTAGTTACTCTTAAAGTCTCATACTGAAAAGTAATTATCCTAATCATATATCTTTAATGATAGGTTAATAATTTCCATAGATAACCCAAAATAAACATATTCCTAATTCATAATATCATATAACTAAAATATATTAGTAATACTAACCAGGGACTTCACGTAGTCCAGTGTTAGGTGGTAAATGTCAGTTGTACTTTGGTTGTGGGTTCTATTCCCGTAGCTTCATCCGACTTGACGAGTTATCACATGGTCTGTGTGTTTTCCTTTTTCCAAAAACAATATAATTCTTATAACAATACCCAAAACGATATAAAATCATCAAAAATAACCAAAACATAATTAACCTCATGTTTATCTCTTTCCTTTCATTTTCCATCATAACATATAGTAACCCATAATTACCTCAACGTAAGGATCGTATTAACCCTAATGGTTACCATTATAATTATTACCAGAAGTTTTATATTGAGTAGGTTCTCTCATACACGATGCATTAGAGAACTCACTACGGTTCAAGAGGTTAATCATGACTCCTGATAGTTGGTTGAGAATAACCACAAGAGTTCTCATTGAAACTCCTATATCATTCAGTTGGTCTTTCAGAAAACTGTCACAGTTTTATTCACATCCATTATTAATTTAGTGCCATCTAGATCCATCCATTTAATAAAACCAAAAATGATAGTGTGAGTTATCATTAGAATCATCATATTATATCTTTTGAGCATGGTAAATACTAAGATATAATTATTAATGTTATCTTAAACTCATTCACTTTATCTAAAACTATGACTCTTTCTAAAATCCTAACCATTATTATAATGTCACTTGTGTTTAAAGAATACCCAAACCTCTAAAGTCATATAAATTGTCCTTCGATGCCAACTATAAGGACCTTGCATTAAAACATTACATAATCATGAATTAAATGAATAATTCACATAATGGAACTTTTCAGGATTAGAGTTTTAGAGAATTATGTCATAACTATTACATCTCAAAAGATTACAAAGTAGACACTTCTACTAAGTTTTCATAAAATAAAAACTTTTAAACAACATGTCCAGTTTCATGTTTTAGATAGAATGTCTTTCCTGGATCCCATATTTGACCCTATTCATCTTTATTTATTGTGTAAAACATTTCAAAAACATGGGATGAGCATAAAAAGCCCAGTAAAGGATACACAAAGAGGGAAAACTGTTAGTTATTTTAAAAACAAAAAGTAAATCATGAATACTTTATC
Source organism: Viscum album (assembly GCA_963277665.1). NCBI lineage: Eukaryota > Viridiplantae > Streptophyta > Magnoliopsida > Santalales > Viscaceae > Viscum > Viscum album. The sequence continues at coordinate 557,217,613 of OY728146.1, forward strand.
ATAAGTAATACATTTCACCTTTATGAGGTTGTAAAAACTCTTTATTGAATAAAATATCATTACTTACCCCTTTTTTAACCAAAATATTACCATAAAATCCATATAATGGACACATAACATATAATGGTAACATGGGACATAAACATACTTAAATGAAATAACCATATGGTCAACTTCCACACATATCACTAAATTGAATAGCCATACTACTAACTTCTATACCGAATGCATTGGAGGTTTTAACGTAACAACTCCTCCTAGTATTCACGGCACCACCCATCATATGGTTTATCACGTAACCACCCATCAAAAGTCCAAGTATCATTACAGAATCATAAGACATAAAACAAGAACTATCGGAAATGGAGGATATACTAACGGTTCTAAACCGTTGGTATAGGCTAGAAAACTGTTGTTATGTTCTATACCAATGGTTGTCCAAACAGTAGGGAAGTAAGGTGTGGGGAAAGATCTATACCAACGGTTTGAACTAAATCGTTGGGATAGCCCACTCTATGTATTGATTTTCCAACGGTTCCTGTTGAACCATTGGTATAGGTTTACCCAACGGTTTAGAACCGTTGGGAATTATATGATTTTGATATTATACCAATGGTTTACAACTGTAGGTATAGTTTTTTCCAATGGTTTCAATGAAACCATTGGCATATGTTCAATAAAAAATACTATACCAACGGTTTGTAACAGCTGAGATTGTTTTTTTACCAATGGTTTTTTGAACCATTGGTATAAATCTTTCTCAATGTATACCAATAGTTGTAAACTGTTGGTATTGTGTATTTCCAGAATTTTTGCACAGCTGCCCCTCCAGTAGCCCTTTCAGTGCATACACCTGAATAAAAAACAGCACTTAAAACAGTGAAAAACTTAAAACAACCAAAAATAACACCACCTCTTTGATTAGAGACATGGTGAATAATTACCCATTTGAATCATCATATGACAACAATCATCCATTATAGTTGAAAAAGAGTTACAATAAATCAAATATTATTTAATCCCATTTCAATCTTCTTATGACAACCACTTTTCTAATATATGTTTAAAAGGTATTTTCTTAGGAGTCTCATCACTTGTGAATCCATATGTGCCACACCGAGCCTTGAATTGTGGCATGGTTGAGTCGTACACATAACATGTGATCCATGAATCATTGTCCTAATGTTTTAACACAATCAGAATCCATTTGATATTTTTGGTGTATGTACATAAAATATTGTCCAATTTGAACAAAAAATTGGCAGTTTGGCTGGTCTCATCCCCACGGTGACTCTAATTGAGGCGATGTTGACACGTATATGTCACATGTGACCCATGGATCATTTTACTAACGTTTCAATTGAATCCAAAGGCGTTTGGTCCATTTCCCGTATGTCAGTTGTTGATATCACATACAATTTAGTCCATTTTTAACAAAAGAGAGACAGTTTGAGGGGTCCCGGCCACACCGCGGCTTGGATTGATGCTGAGTTCACGCGTACACATCAAATATGACCCATGGATAGTTTTCATAAGGTTTCAATAGAATCTGAATGTGTTTGGTTGATTTGGCATATGTCAGTATTTGTTTTCACTTAAAATTAAGTCCATTTTAAACAAAAGAGAGACACTTTGAGTGGTGGCGGCCACACCGGGCCTCAGATTGAGGCAGGGTTGACTCGTACACGTCACATATGAGCCATGGATTGTTGTCCTAATGTTTCAACATAATCAGAATATGTTGGTCGGTATGGCGTATGTACATAAAATATTGTCCATTTTTAACATAAGAGAGACAGTTTGGGTGTTGTCAGCCACACCACACCTCGAATTGAGGAGGTATTGTCTCATAAAAATCACATATGACCCAAGGATCATTTTACTAATGTTTCAATAGAATCAGAAGGCGTTTGGTCAGATTCCCGTATGACAGTTGTTGATTTCACTTACAATTCAGTCCATTTTCAACAAAAGATAGACAATTTTAGTGGTTCTAGCCACACCGTGGCTCAGATTGAGGAGGGGTTGACTCCTAAACGTCACATATGACCCATGGATCGTTTTTCTAAAGTATCAACAGAATTCGTAGGTTTTTGGTTAGTTTTCTGTATGACAGTTGTTGTTTTCACATAAAATTAAGAACATTTATAAAAATAAAAGAGGCACTTTGAGTGGTATCGGCTACACCAGGCCTTGGATTGAGGAGAAGTTGACTCATACACGTCACATATGATCCAGGAATAAGTTTCTTAATTTTTCAACACAATTATAATCCATTTGATCAGTTTGGCGTATTAACGTAAAATATTGTCCATTTTGAACAAAAGAGAGGAAGTTTGGGTGGTCCCAACCACACGATGCCTTGGATTGAGGTGGGGTTAAATCGTACACATCAAATATGACCCATGGATCATTTTTCTAAAGTGTCAATAGAATATGAAGGTGTTTTCTAGGTTCTCATATGTCATTTGTTGATATAACTTACAATTTATTTCATTTTGAACAAAAGAGAGACAGTATGAGTGGTCCCGGCCACACCGCGGCTCAGATTGAGGAGGGGTTGACTCGTACGTAACTAATATATCACATGGATTGTTTTACTAATGTTTCAATAGAATCCTAAGGCATTTGTTTGGTTTGGTTAATGTTAGTTGTTGTTTTCACTTAAAATTAAGACCATTTTAAACAAAACAGAGGCACATTGAGTGGTGTCAGCCACACTGGGATTCTGATTGAGGTTGGGTTAACTAGTACACATCACATATGACCCATGGATCATTTTCCTAATGTTTCAACCGAATCCGTAGGTGTTTGGTCGTTTTTCCGTATGTTAGTTGTTGTTTTCACTTAAAATTAAGTTCATTTTTTTAAAAAAAGAGGCGCTTTGAGTGGTGTCAGCCACACCGGGCCTCGTATTGAGGCAAGGTTAACTTTTACACGTCACATATGAGCCATGGATCATTTTCCCAATGTTTAAACACAATCAGAATCCGTTTGATCGGTTTGGACTATGTACGTAAAATATTGCCCATTTGGATCAAAAGAGAGGTAGTTTGAGTGGTCCTGGCCTCACAGTGCCTCGGATTGAGGCACAATCGACTTGTACACGTCACATATGACCCATGGATCGTTTTCCTAAAGTTTCAAAAGAATCCGAAGGCGTTTGGTCAGGTTCCCCTATGTCAGTTGTTGATTTCACTTACAATTTAGTCCATTTTGAACAAAAGAGAGACAGTTTGTGTGGTCCTGGTCACACCACAACTCGGATTGAGGAGAGGTTGACTTGTACACGTCACATATGACCCATGTATCATATTACTAATGTTTCAATAGAATCAGATGTTGTTTGGTTGGTTTGGTATATGTCAGTTGTTGATTTCACTTAAAATTATATCCATTTTAAACAAAAGACAGACAATTTTTATTGTCCTGGCCACACCGCAGCTCGGATTGAGGTGAGGTTGAGTCGTACACATCACATCTGACCCATGGATCATGTTACTAATGTTTCAACTGAATCCGAAGGCGTTCTGTTGGTTTGACGTATGTAAGTTGTTGTTTTCACTTAAAATTAAGTCCATTTTAAACAAAATGGAGCGACTTTGAGTGGTGTCAGCCACACCGGGCCTCAAATTGAGGCCGATCTGACTCGTACACATAACATATAAGAAATGGATCATTTTCCTAAAGTTTCAACACAATCAAAATCCATTCGATCGTTTTGGCGTATGTACATAAAATATTGTCCATTTTGAAAAAAAGAGATGTATTTTGGGTGGTTCCATCCACATGGTGCCTCGGATTGAGTCGGGGTTGACTCATACAAATAAAATATGACCAATTAATCGTTTTCCTAATGTTTCAATTGAATCTGAAGGCATTTGGTAGGTTTCTCTTATGTCTGTTGTTGATTTCACTTACAATTTAGTCCATTTTGGGAAAAAGAGAGATAGCTTGAGTGGGCCCAGGCACACCGTGGCTCGGATTGAGGCAGGGTTGACTCTTATGTGTCACATATGACCCATGGATCATTTTCTAAAAGTTTCAACAGATTCTGTAGGCGTTTGGTTGGTTTGGCGTATGTCAGTTGTTGTTTTCACTTAAAATTAAGTCGATTTTAAACAAAAGAGAGACACTTTAAGTGGTGTCGGCCTCACCGAACCTCGTATTGAGGCGGTGATGAATCGTACATGTCAAATATGAGCCATGGATCGTTGTCCTAATGTTTCGAAATAATCAGAATTCGTATGATCAGTTTGGCGTATGTACATAAAATATTTTCCATTTTTATCATAATAGAGACAGTTTGGGTGGTGCCGACCACACCGCACCTCCGATTGAAGCAGGATTGATTCTTAAACATCACATTTGACCCATGGATAGTTTCCCTAAATATTAAACAGAATCGGAAGGCGTTTGGTCAGTTTCCCGTATGACAGTTGTTGATTTCACTTACAATTTAGTCCATTTTCAACAAAAGAGAGGCAGTTTGGGTGGTCCCGGCCCCACGGCGCCTTGGATTGTGGTGGGGTTGACTCGTACATGTCAAATATGACCCCTGGATCGTTTTCCTTATGTTTCAACCGAATCTGTAGGCATTTGGTCTGTTTTCCGTATGATAGTTATTGATTTCACATAAATTATGAACATTTATAAAAAAGAGGAACTTTGAGTGGTGTCGGCCACACCGGGCCTCAAATTGAGGTAGGGTTTACACGTACACATCAAATATGTTCCATGTATCATTTTCATAATGTTTCAACACAAACAGAATCTGTTTGATTGGTTTGGCGTATGTACATAAAATATTGTCCATTTAGAACAAAAGAGAGGCATTTTTTGGTGTTCCCGACCCCACAGTGCCTCGGATTGAGGCGGGGTTGACTGGTACAAGTCACATATGACCCATGGATCATTTTCCTAATGATTGAAGAGCATCCGAAGGCATTTGGTCAGTTTCTCGTATGTCGGTTTTTGATTTCACTTACAATTTAGTCCATTTTGAACAAAAGAGAGACAATTTGAGTGGTCTCGGCCACACCGTGGCTCGGTTTGTGGTAGGTTTTACTCGTACACATCACATATGACCCATGGATAATTTTTCTAACGTTTCAACAGAATTCGTAGGCATTTGGTCGGTTTGGCGTATGTACGTTTAATATTGTCCATTTTAAAGAAAAGAGAGACCGTTTTGGTGGTGTCAGCAACACAACTCCTCGTATTGAGGCGTGGTTGACTCCTACACATCCCATATGACCCATGGATCATTTTGATAAGGTTTCAATAGAATAAAAAGGTGTTTGGACAGTTTTCTATATGTTAGTTTTTGATTTCACCTAAAATGTTGTCCATTTTGATCAAAAGAGAGACAATTTTAGTGGTCCCGAGGGGTGTCCGGGGGGCTGGTCGGGGCTGTCTGGGGGCATGTTTGGGGAGTTGTCTGGGTACCAAGGAGGAGGTTTGAGGGGGGGATATCTGAGGGGTGTCTGGGGGGCTGTCTGGGGGGTGTCCGGGGGCCTGTTCGGGGTCCAGGGAGGAGGGAGGGTGGGGGGCTTTCCCAGGGGTGTCTGGGGGGCTCTCTAGGGTCTAGGGAGGATGGGGGGGCTGTCCGGGGGGGGGGGGGGGGGCTGTCTGGGGGATGTCTATGGGATATCCCAGGGCAATTCGGGGGGTGTCCGGGGGCTGTCTGGGGACCAGAGAGAAGGGTGGGGCGCTGTCCGAGGGGCTGTACGGGGGGTTTCCGGGGGGGCCATATTGTCATTATTACAACAATTAATAACAACTTATTAAACAACATCACTTGTTAAAGATAATCAAATTGAGCATAAATCAATAATAATATTGGTTATATCAAGTAAAATGATGTCTCACTATCTTACATCCTAAATGACCACCCATAACCATGATTAATGACCACAAAGCTCCCTTTCAGCCAAATCATAAGTGAAAACAAAAACACGTAATTGCAGAAAACAAATTCATTTGTGTAAAAAATAATAATCTCATGGTCCTCATGATATTTGAACCACGTAGTCATGATTTTCGATATGAACATGTATTTATAAACCAATATGAGAAGCACAATTCAATAAATGCATTATTTTGATTTTCCCAAGCATTTTGAGGAACCCCAAATAAGTGAAAATGGTCATTGTGTTTTAAAAAGGTGATTGAATAACACATGTATGAGCCAGAAGGAAAAATGATTAAAGGTTATATAAGAAAAACTAATATCAGTAATATTGCGAATTTGACGTTCTATGAATTAGTTTCATAAAGAAGGATGAGGTACTAATTAGGGTCCACATACTATTTTTCAAAGTTCAAGAAGATACTCCATATGTTCTATTGTGCAAAGGACAGGTGAAGAGTGTGTCATTATATATATATATATATATATATAGAATTTGATAGAAACATGATACATACTTGTTATATAATACACATAATGTAAAAAAAATTAAGATGAACAAGATCTTCATGTTTGACATGATCTTATTGAGAGTAGTGATTTTCATGAAATGATATCAATAAATATTACAAACAATTTGTTATGAGTTTATATACATGAAGATGTAATATTTGAATCATTGAGATTAAAAAAACTATGAATCATTAAAATTATAACACAATAGACACCATGCCCTAATAAATGTAAATGTGTAATGAAAACATTAATTGGACTTACACAGATGTAGTGATTTGAGTACAAAATTCATGGATTAGTGAATCATAAATTTTTACCAAAACCCTAAAAATTGGGAATAACCAAATCCTTGAGAATATAAGGATATGATTGATAATGGGATGAACTATATCCTTAATAAAAGATGGAAGCATTGTAACCTGGAACCAGGTGATCCGATGGAAAAGGTGGGGCTTCTCAAGGTTTTCTACAATGGAATCGCTTCTAGAGAGATTCTGAAGAGCAGGGGAATGGTTCTGGAATCATGGGGATGCTTCTAGCTAATTTGGGACATTTATTTCCAATGGTTTTTAAAGACCGTTTGGGAAAGTCTATCTTTCCCAACGGTTTAATGGAACCATTGGGGAAAGGGATGTTTTTACCTATCTTTCCCAACATTTTCATCAAACTGTTGGGAAAAGAAACTCTTTCCAAATGGTTTCATTAAACCATTGGGAAAAGATACTTTTAAATCATCTTTCCCAACGGTTTCATCAAACCGTTGGGAAAGACTACATATACCAATGATTTCATTAAACTGTAGGTATGCAATTGTTGCGAAAACTCTTATTTCCAGTAGTGAAATATAATGGAAAGAAATTATTTCCACACTTAAATCACAATATATCACATAAATATATTGAAATTAAAAATCCATTATCAAAACCATTTTCAATACCAAAATACAGAAAACAGTATATTGTATTTATTTTCTTTTAGAAACATTATAACTTGTTAAGGAAGCCAAAGGTAAAATAGTACTCCTGGTAGTGTAAAATCACATTGTCACCGTGTACATTAAAAGAATCATTCCTTTATGTCCTTTAGTAAAACACTAAGTAGAAAAATATTCCTATTGAATGAAATGAAAAGTCAAAGGTATTTAAACAGCATATAAAATAAACTCTTGTATTGGAACAAAAATATGCCTCAATTAAAGGAAATTGAGACAAAGACCCTTACAAAGTCAGTATCCTTATATTAAGGATAAATCAATTACATAATTATGTGTGAAAAATATAAATAAACCCAATATAATAGTATATTAAGTGTAAAAAAATCAGAGGTGATCCACAGATATTCATAGTATGACATAATCAAGAAGTAGATGTTTAAACCAAATAATTGAAATTATGTTAAGAAGTTCCCTTACAGAAATTTCACTGCCTTCCAGCGTCATTTTTAAATTCATAAAATGAGAAGATGAGAGTTAAAAAGGATATATCATCACTTGGACCTATAATTTACAGAAATAAGGATATATAAGAACATTTCACAACATAAGAAGATGTAAATTAAAAGACCTAACAAAAAGAAGTCTTTTAAAAGGTGGAGGGTGAAATTTTCCTCTACAGATTTGGGTAACTTTCGAAATGTACACCCCATGAAAGAAGGGTCATACAATGAAGATGTAAATACCTATAAATGGGAGTATATTACTCAAATATTATAATAATGGGTTGTACAAACACCACAAAAAAATTAAATAGTGGAAAATGTGACATGAATCTCACGGGAATAAAAAGTGACATAAAAACCCCTTACCTCGTTGTAATCAATCGAGTCGTATGACCAAAAGATAATAACCTCCAAATGAATTTCAAAAAAACAGGAATATAAATAGAATCATGATAATATATATCAATTTTCAGTACAAAAATCACCAAAGTCAATAAATAAGTGGCGAACAATGGAGATCACATGGAATTAAAAGTGAGATAAGAAATCCCTTACGAAAATTCAGCAGCCTAACAGCGCCACATAAAAATTCATAAAATGAATTGATGAGAGTAAGAGGGGGTCTATAATAATATTAAAATACATATTAAATTATGGTTAATATAAAATAACATCCTCCAACATAATAACATGGAGCATAAAATAAATTACATTAAACAGAGTACTTGAAAAGAAAGTGGGAGGTCAGATCCCTTACCTTAAGTTCGAATTGTGTTGTTCATTTTTTTATATTCCTGAATAATAAAGATTGTGAAATTTATAATTAATTACGGGACTCATTTAAAGTTTATTATTGAATTCCTATCACAAATTATAATTTGATAATAATTATTTAATTATTAGAATTCATATCAAACGTTTTTGTCGATGTTCAGTACATGAGTCAAAAATGAACATTTTTGAAAAGAATTGTCCATGTAGTTATAAGTACAAAATCTACCAAAATTATTAATGATTTAAATATACTCTATATCCTGAATAAATTCATTTTATACTATTCCATAACATTTGGAGGTAGAAAATTAAATGCACCGTTCATGGAGACGGTAGGCCGTACGTACGCATGAACGATACATTCATTTCTTTGTCATATCAATTGAATTAAACATTAATGATAGATATATATTTTATAATTACAGAATGGTATTAATCATTTATATGAAATATATATCATATATATCCATTATATATAAGTACTTATAATAGTATATTACATTTTGAGATAACAAATGAAATTCACCGTTCATTGAGACGGTAATCCGTACGTACGCATGAACATAAATTTCATTTCTATTACGTAATTTAATGGAATGAAAAGATAATTATACATATGTATATTATAATTATAGTATAATATCATATATAATATCATTAATACCTTACTTTATTTATCCCACATATGGCATGGACATTTCAAATCAGTTTGGGGGGCCGGTAGTCCGCACTTCCATAAATGAAAGTATTGCATTTACCCATTATGTAAACCATAAATGTAGGTAATAAATGAAATATAAAAAATAATAATGAAAAACTAAACATAATATATATCATATATAAATATAGTGACATCTTAATGGCCACCATGAGAGGTGATAAAAGATGGTTGAACAATCATTGTTTTGTGAGGCAATAATTCGCTATCCACAGAAACAATATGTTATTTAACCATTAGACATAGGTGTGGGTAAGTGTATCTCGAATACTTCTCATAACAACATCATATTATATTGAAGATACTTTATTTGTTACAAAATAATGGAATAAAAAGCGTTTATGGGGTTAGAGATGCAAAATAAAACAAAAGAACATAATAGAAGACATTACCTTTAAATTTGGTTACTCCCCTTGGTTTGATCCAAAATGGATTCATGGAGAGCATTATGCCTAAGGTAAGACTTCTAGGATAAATATAAATATTTTTTGAGACAATTGGTGTAGGGGTTGGACTAGACAAGGTTTGGAGAGGTGTGGGTAAGGGAGTAGAGGTGGGGCCATTTTGTAAGAGGGAGGAGGGGTACTCATGGAAGGTCATGAAATGTTACTTTATTAGGAAATGGTTTTCGGATTTTAAAGGTACCACAATAATATATTTCATGTCTTAGGTGATAAGGGTTCAAAATACACCCAATAAATATGTTTTTAGCCTGTTTTTGTCTTATATTTCACCTTATATTTTCATTTTATTTCAGTCGTTCATTATTGAGGTAATCGTTGTATCATCATGGTGTCATAAATAAATTAATTTATTTAATGACTAAAAATTATAAAAAAAAATAAAATTATGTATTAAATGTTTTTATATTTCAAATGAATATTTATAGTTAAAACTCTAACTTATATAACTCATGTAAAAATTGTTTTAGTAAAATAATACTTGTTTGTGACATTTTTATTTTGACTTTAAATAAATAGTTATTAATGTCATTTTCCTAACCATGTGCCTCCACGGGGAACCCAAGATGACCCGTGGATTGTATTGGTCGTCCATGAATCATCCATAAAGGGTAGGACATGTGTCATGTTAATTTCATATTATTAAAACATTATGTTTACCTTAAATTACACTAATTACCTCTAATAGCTATTAATAAAACTCACAAGTTACTATTAACCAAAAATTATTTTCTTCCCATTGAACAATATTTTACTTAATAATCACAACCGTTTATATATTATTTTTAAAATTCCATTCACAGATGCAGTAAAATTTCATTTAAATGAAAAATCGGCTTTTTTAACTACCACTTAGTTGTTTCACTATTCATCAAAAATTGATGTTTTTCAGAAAAATACCAAAACATCACCTGAAGATATATTTGATATTCTGGATTCAAAATTTATATCAATTTTATGAAATTCATAACATACAATTTTCAATAATTAATTTTATAATTAATTCATGCTGTGAAAACAAATATCGTGTTTTTAAGAAACAATATCTATCAAAAGATTGACACTTGTTTATGTCAAATTTCAAAGTGAAATTAAATAAAATGAACACCATTGGATTAAATTGTATAAATATATTATAATTTCACTTTAAAACAAATTAAAATGATAATCTACCCATATAAATAAATAATATTAAAAGGAGGTTTTGAATTAAAATACAACATCATTTACTATTCATTAAAAATGATCTTTATCGGAAAATTACCAAAAACATATAGAAGGTAAATTTGGATGTCTCTATTATAAATAAGGATTTTATTTTGTCAAATATAACAATTATAATTTTAAAAAAGTGGATATTAAAAGTGTTCCCCATCAAAATGCGGTTAATCGTCCTTTTAATGAATATTAGAATATTTACGCTTAAGATTGGATTCATTCAAATTTTAACCCTAAAAAATTTATTGTATAAAAGTAAAAATATTTGACAAACATATATATTTATTTAGTAGTTAGTTAGGTTCATTCCTTCCATTAAAATGTCTTGGTGTTAACTACCATTTAAAATAATGTTATTTTATTATTAGTGTGCAACATAAGATTCCAAGGAAACTCATTGTTGCGTATTGGGTACGCCATCGAGAATTCTTTTTCCATTAATGTAAAATGAAAATTTTATTAAAAAATATTGGAAAATATGAGAATTTCATATTCATTATTTACCAGGATGTTACTTCCTTCACCCCAGTGGGAAATTACGTCATCACAATTTTAAAATTGGGCTTGAAAACTCCATTGAAAGCCCCACATAAGAAAAAGTGTAAATTAAACTATCACTTTAAAAGAATGATAGAAAAGTAAAAATGCCACTCATGACAACATATACTAGGATTCCATGAAATCATGGATATTGAGGAGAAATTAAACCATCATGTTCTGATGGAGAGTGATGGGAAAATATGTCTAGGAGAGAGTTCACCCCCCGAAAATCACAAACTTGTGATGGGTTAAAAGGTATTTGATTCCCATGCAGGAAAAGTTAACATACAAAATTTTTGTTTTATGTTACATTTCATTGGGGAATTTATTTAAGATCTTAAATAAAACAAAAGGAAAAATACTTACTTTTGGTGTATACTTTCATCTCTTACTAGATTTCTTACACAAACCCATATTTTCTCCAAAAAGGTGAGTATTTAGGATGACTTGATCCCATTAAGAGTTTTATAATAAACTTATAGAGAATCACCTAACCCAAAAGGGAACTATATATTTACCATGACTTTAGTCCTTAACCAGAACAAAATTGTTAGTATAAGATCAGATAATCCCAAAAAACGAAAATATTTCCCAAAAATATAAACTACTCTTAATCTTTAAAATTTGTCAATAAACCCAATGTTCAACAAACACCATTCAATCCCAAATTTCCATTAAAATTCTACAAAAATAAACCAAAATATTATTGAAACCCAAATATTTTAAGGATTAAATCACATAGTTTTCCAATGTAAATCATAACATTTATCTCCAAATAACATCAGTTATTCTTAAAGTCTCATACTGAAAAGTAATTAACCTAATAAAATATCTTCCTTGATAGGTTAATAATTTCTATAGATAACCCAAAATAAACTTCTTTCCGATTCATAAGATCATTTAACTAAAAATAATTAGTCATTATAACAATGGTATTCACATAATCCAGTGGTATGCCATAAATGTCAGTCGCACTTTTGTTGTGGGTTCGATTTCCGTAGCTTTATCCGACACGACGGGTTTTCACACGGTCTGCCTATTTTCCTTTTTCCAGAAACTATATAATTCTTAAAACATTACCCAAAAAGAGATAAAATCAGAAAAAATAACTAAAAAATAATTAACCTCATGTTTATCTCTTGCATTTCATTTTCCATCAGAACATATATTAACCCATAATTACCTTAAAAGTAAGGATCATATAAACCCTAATGGTTACCTTTATAAATATTATCTGAACATCCATATAGAGTTGGTTCTCTCATACATGATGCATTATAAAACTCACAAAGGTTCAAGTGGTTAATCATGACTCCTGATATATGGTTGAGAAAAACCATAACAGTTCTCATTGCAGCTCCCATATCATTCAGTTGTTATTTTAGAAAACGATCATTGTTTCATTCATATCCACTATTACTTTGGTGCATACTGGATCCAGCCATTTACTATATCCAAAAGGGTCAGTGTCTTTCTATCATTAGAATAATAATATAATATCTTATGAGGAGGGTAAATACTAAGATATAATTATTCATTTTATCTTAAACTCATTAACATTATCTAAAACAAAGACTCTTTCTGAAATCCTAATCATTCTTATAATGCCACTAGTGCTCAAAGGATACCCTAAGCTCTAAATTCATCTAAACCGACCATTTATACCAAATATAAGGACCTGGCCATAAAACATTACATAATCATGAATTAAATGAATAATTCACATAGAAGATCTTTTCGGGTTTAGAGTTTTATATAATTAGGGCATAACTATTACATCTCAAAAGATTACAATGTAGACACTTCAACTAAGATTACAAAAAAACTATAAAAAGAAACATGTTTAGTTCCATTTTTAGATAGAATGTCTTCCTTGATCCCATCCATGACCCTATTCATCTTTATGTCCTATGGAAAACATTTCAAAAACATGGGATGTGCATAAAAATCCCAGGAAAGGATGCACAAAGAAAGAAAACTGTTAGTTATTTTCAAAACAAAAATTAAATCATGAATACTTTATCATAATTAATACATTTAAACATTATTTGGTAGTAAATACCCTTCACTATATTGAAGATAATTACATACCACTTTAGTAACCAAATTATCCCCATAAAATCCCTATAAAGAACATATAACATATAAAGGTAACTTGGGACATAAAAATACTTAAATAGAATAGCCATACGGTCAACTTCCTCAAATATCACTAAATGGAATAGCCAAACAGACAACTTCCATACCCAATGCAATGGAGGTTATAACGTAACCACCTGTCCTAGTATTCATGACACAACCCGTTATATGTTTTATTACGTAACCACCCATCTAATTTCCAAGTACCATTATAAAATCATAAGACAGAAAACAAATATAATTGAAAGAAAACATTTAAACATTTCAATCACAATATATCACATAAATATATTGACATAAAAAATCCATTATCAAAACCATTTCCAATACCGAAATACATAAAAGATTTTATGGTATTTATTTTCATTTAAAAACATTTCGACTTGTTAAGGAAGCCAAAAGTCAAATAGTACTCACAATGGCTGAAGAGGTCGTTGTCACCACGTACATTAAAAGAAACATTCCTTTATGTCATTTAGTAAATAGAATCGTAGAAAAAGATTCCCATTGAATGAAATGAAAATTCAAAGGTGTTTATATAGAGTATAAAATAAAGTCTTGTATTATAACAAAAATATGCCTCAATGAAAGGAGATTGAGTCGAAGACCCTTACAATTTCTGTATCATTAGATAATGGATAAATCAATTACATAATTATCTGTGAAAAATAAAAAAAACACCCAATATAAGAGAATATTAAGTGTAAAATAATCAGAGGTCATCCAAACATATTTATAGTATGACATAATTAAGATCTATAGGTTTAACCCAATGAAGTGAAATTTGGTTAAGAAGTTCCCTTATAAAAATTTGACAGCCTAACAACGTCATTTTAAAATTCAACAATAGATAAGATGAGAGATAAAAAGGGTATCACATCACATGGACATATCATTTACAGAAATTATGATATATAAGTACATATCACAAAATAATAAGATGTAAATTAAAATTCCTAACAAAAATAAGTCTTTTAACAGGAGGATGGTGAAAGGTTCCCTTACCGATTTGGGTAACTTTCGAAACATAAACACCATGAAAGAAGGTTCATACAATGAATATGTAAATACCCAGAAATGAGAGTATACTACAAAAATATTAGAATAATGGTCAGAACATAAAGCACAAAAAATGAAATAGTCGAAAATATAGGATGAATCCCATGAGATTAAAAAGTTAGATAAAAACCCCTTACCTCGTTGTAATAAATCGAGTCGTATGACCAAAAGATAATAACCACAAAATGAATTTCAGAACAACATGTATATAATTAGAATAATGATAACATATATTAGTTGTCAGTAAACAGTACACCACATTCTATAAATAAGTGGTGACCAATGGAAACCTTATGGAATTAAAAGTGAGATAAGAAATCTCTTACGAAAATTCGGCAGACTGACGACACCACATATAAAATTCATAAAAAGAATTGATGAGAGTCAGAGGGGGTCTCTCATCATATTAAAATAAAAATTACAGTATGGTGAATATAAAATAACATCCTCCAAAATAAGAACACTGAGCATAAAATACATGACCTAAAAGAGTGTACATGAAAAGGAAGAGAGAGGTCGGACCCCTTACCTTAATTCTGATTTTGCTTGTTCGTTTCTTTATATTCATGAATAATAAACATTGGTCAATTTATAATTTCTTAATTACCTACTTTAATGTTTATTATTCAATTCATATATCATATTATAATGTTATAATATTAATTAATTATTAGAGTTCATATCTGATGTTTTTGTCGATGTTCGGTACATTAGCCAAAAATGAACTTGTTTGAAAAGAATTGTCCATGTAGATATATGTACATCATCTCCAGAATATTATTAATGATTTAAATATCCTATATATCCATTATAAATTCTTGTTATACTATTACATAACATTTGGAGATAGAAAATTAAATGCACCGTTCATGGAGATGATAGGCCGTACGTACACATAAACGCTACTCTTATTTCATTTTCATATCAATGGAATTAATACCAAATGATAGATATATATATTATAATTCCATAATTATATTAAAAATTTAGATGTAAGATATATCATATATACCCATTATATATCTGTACTTATAATAGTACAATAAATTTGGAGATAAGAAATGAAATGCACTGTTCATGGAGACGGTAATCCGTACCTACGCATGAACGCTACTTTCATTTCTATTTTATAATTTAATTGAAGGAAAAATAATTATATATAGTTATTTTATAATTAAAGTATAATATCATATATAACATAATTAACACCATCCTTTATTATTCCCACATATTGGATTAACTTTTCAAATCACATTGAGGGGGCGGTAGTCCGCACATCCTAAAATGAAATTATAGAATTTACCCATTATGTAATCTATAAAGGTCTGAAATAATTGAAAAATAAATAAGTATAAGTAAAACATAAACATAATATATATCATATATAAATAAAGTGACATATTAATGGCCACCATGAGAGGTGTTAAAAGATGATCGAACAATCATCGTTTCATGAGGTATTAATTCTCCATCCACAGAAACGTTGTGTTCTTTTACCATTAAATGGAGGTGTGTGTAAGTTTAGCTCGAATAATTCTAATAAAAACATAATAGTATATTTAATATACAGTTTTTGTTACAAAAGTAAGGAATAAACAGAGTTTATGGGGTTGGAGAAGGAAAATAAAACAAAATAACATAAGGAAGGACATTACTTTTAAATCGGGTAATTCCATTTTGTTTGAACCAAAAGGATTTCTTGGAGTGATTTATGCCAATGGTAATGATTCTATGATAAAGAGAGGGATGTGTAGACACAATAGGAGCAGGGTTGGATGAGACAAGGTCTTTAGAGTTGTGGGTAAGGGTGTAGTGTGGGATCCTTTTATAAGAGGGAGGAGGGGCACTCTTGGAAGGTAATGAAATGTTAATTTATTATGAAATGATTTTAGGATTTTAATGGTCCCATAATAACATATTTCGAGTATAATTTGATAAGGGATCTAAATCCACACATCCAATAGGTTTTAGAAATGTGTATTTCTTAGATTTTTCCTTATCATTTCATTTTATTTAAATCCTTCATTAACGAGGTAATCGATACATCATCATGGTATCAATAATAAATTTATTTATCTATTGTCTATAAATAAAAAAAATAATTACCATGATTTAGGAAATATTATTAACTTTCTAATGAATATTTATATTCAAAAAGATAACTTTTATAACCCTATGTAAAAATTGTTTTAGTAAAATAATCCATGTTTGTGACATTTTTATTTTAAGTTCAAATAAAAAGTTATTAATGTAATTTTTATACCCAAGTGGCTACATGGGGTACCCAAGTTGACCCATGGATTTTAATGGTCGGCCATGACTCATCCAATAATGGTAGGACATGTGTCATGTTAATTTCATATTATTAAAACATTATTTTTACCTTAACTTACAATAATTACCTCTAATTGCGATTAATAAAACTCAAAAGTTACTATTCATCAAAAATAATTTTCATCCCATTGATCCACATTTTACTTAATAATGTCAACCATGTATGTTATATTTTTAATATTCAATTATTATATGCGGTAAAATTTCATTTAAATGAAAAATCTGTTTTTTAACTACCACTTAGTGGTTTCACTATTCATAAAAATTGATGTTTTTCAGAAAAAAAACAAAAAATTTACCCTAAACTATATTTCATATTATGAGTTCAAAAATTATGTAATTTTACCAAATTCATAACATAGAATTTGCATTAATTAATTTTATAATTAATTTCCGCTGTCAAAACAATTAGCCTGATTTTAAGAAATAATATCTATCAAAAGATTGACACTTGTTTATGTTCAATTTCAAAGTGAAATTAATTCCAACGAACACTATTGGAGTAAATGGTAAAATATATATTATAATTTCACTCTATATCCAATTAAAAAGACAACCTATCTATATAAAAAAATTATAATAAAAGGAGGATTTGAATTAAAATACAACATCATTCACTAATCATTAAATAAATGAACTTTATCAGAAAAATACAAAAAAACATATGGAAGGTAAATTTTGATATCCTGATTAGAAAGAAGGATTTTATTTTGTCAAATATAACATTTACAATTGTCAAAAAGTATATTTAAAAAGGGTTCGCCATCAAAATGTGGTTAATCGACCTTTTAACGAATTTTAGAATATTTATGCTTAAGATTAGATTCATTATTATTTTAAGACTCTAAAATTCATTGGATAACAGTAAAAATATTTGAAAAACAAATATAATAATTTTTTAGTAAGTTCTGTTCATTCCCTCCTTAAAACGTCTTGGTGTTAACTACCATTTCAAATAATATTATTTTATTATTAGTGTGGAATGTAAGATTTCAAAGAAACTCATTGTTGTGTATTTGGTACGCTATCGAGGTTAGTGTTCCCTTTATTGTAATATTACCATTTTATTCAAAAATATTGATAAATATGAGATTTTAATATTCTTTATTTACCCAGGATGTGACATCCTTCCCCCCATTTGGGAATTACGTCCTCGCAATTTTAAAATTGGGCTCGAAAACATCATTGAAAGCCCCACACTAGAAATGGAGTAAATTGAACTATCACTTTAAAAGAAATAATTAAAAGTAAAAAGTTCACTCCTAATAAAAGATACTAGGATTCCATGAAAACATGTATATAGAGGAGAAAATAAACCATCATGTACTGATGGAGAGTGATGGGAAAATTTGTCTAGGAGAGCGTTCACCCCGAGAAAATCACAAACATGTGATGGGTTAAACGGTATTTGATTAACCAATAAGAAAAATTAATAGAAAAAATTTTGGTTTTATGTTACATTTCATTGGGGAATTTATTTATGAGCTTAACTTAAACATAAAGAAACAGACTTACTTGTCGTGTAGACCTTAATCTCTTACTAGATTTCATACACAAACCCATATTTTCTCCAAAAGGTGAGTATTTAGGATGGATTGTTCCCATTAAGAGCGCTTTATTCAACATCTAGAGAATCATCTAACCCAAAAAAGGGAACTATATATTTCCCATGCCTTTAGACCTTAACCATAACCAAATTGTTAGTATAAGATCAAAAAATCTCAAAAAAAGAAATCATTTTACAATAAAATACTATTATTATTCTTCAAAAATTTTCAAACAATCCAATGTTCAACAGAGGCCATTCAATAAAAAATTTCCCTTAAAATAAAATTAAAATAAACCAAAATATGATTGAAACCCAAATATTTGAAGAATTAAATCACATAGTCTTCCAAGGTAAATCTTAACATTTATCTCCCAATAACATCAGTTATTCTTAAAGTATCATACTGAAAAGTAATTAACCTAATCACATATCTTCCATGATAGGTTAATAATTTCCATAGATAACCCAAAATAAACTTATTCATGATTCATAAGATCATCTAACTAAAACGAATTAGTCATAATAATAAGGTACTTCACGTAGTCCAGTGGTATGCGATAAATACCATTCACACATTGGTTGTGGGTTCGATTCCCGCAGCTTCGTCCGACGCGATGGGTTGTCACCCGGACTGCATGTTGTCCTTTTTCAAAAAACTATATACTTCTTTAAACATTCCCCAAAAAGAGATAACATAATCAAAAATAACCAAAAAATAATTAACCTCATGTTTTTCTCTTGCCTTTCATTTTCCATCAAAACATATAGTAACCCACAATTACCTCAAATGTAATGATCATATAAACCCTAATGGTTACCTTTATAATTATTACCTTAACATCCACATCGAGTTGGTTATCTAGAACATGATTAATTAAAGAACTCACCAAGGTTCATGTGTTTAATCATGACTCCTGATAGGAAATTGACCATAACCACAAGTGTTCTCATTGCAGCTCCCATATCATTCATTTGTTCTTTCATAAAATCATCACAGTTATCTTCATATCCACCATTACATTGGTGCCTACTAGATGCAATCATATACTAAATCCTAAAAGTTCAGTGTGAGTGTATCATTAGAATCATCATATAATATCTTATGAGGAGGGTAAATACTAATATATAATTATTCATGTTATCTTATTATCATTCAATTTATCTAAAACTATGACTGTTTTTGAAATCCTATCAATTATTATAATGTCACTTTTGATCAAAGAATACCCTAACCTCTAATGTCATCTAAACCAACCTTTGATACCAACTATAAGTACCCGGCCTTAAAACATTATATAATAATGAATTAAATGAATAGTTTACATATAGGATCTTTTCAGGTTTAGAGTATTAGAAAATTATTACATAACTATAACATCCCAAAAGATTACAATGTAGACACTTCTACTATGTTTACAAAAAAACTCTTAAAAAGAAACATGTCTAGTTCCATTTTTAGATAAAATGTATTTCCTTGATCCCATCCTTGACGATGTTCATCATTAAGTCCTGTGGGAAACATTTCAAAAACATGGGATGAGCATAAAAATCCGTGTAAATGATAGACAAAGAATGAAAACTGTTATTTATTATCAAAACAAAAATTAAATCATGAATACTTTATCATAAGTAATACCTTTTACCTTTTTGATATAGTAAATACTCTTCACTGTATAGAAGATCATTACATACCCATTTTGAAAAAAAATATTACCATAAAATCCATATAATGAACACATAACATATATAGGTAACTTGGGAAATAAACATAATTAAATAGAATAACCATACGGTCATCTTCTATAAATATCACTAAATTGAATATCCATATGGCCGAATTCCATACCCAATGCATTGGAGGTTATAACGTAACCACCCATCCTGGTATCCACTGTACCACCCATCATATGGTTTATCATGTAACCACCCATCAAATGTCTATGTACCATTACAAAATCATAAGTCATAAAACAAATATAATTGAAAGAAAACATTTCCCCATTTCAATCACAATATATCCCATAAATATATTGACATTACAAATCCACTATCAAAACCATTTTCAATACCAAAATACATAAAAGAGTATACGATATTTATTTTATTTTAAAAACAATATGTCTTGTTAAAGAAGCCAAAGGTCAAATAGTAATCACGGTGGTGGAAAAGGTTGTTGTCACCACGTACATTAAAAGAAACATTCCATTATGTAGTTTAGTAAAATGATTCATAGAAAAATATTCCCATTTAATGAAATGAAAAGTAAAAAGTGTTTATATAGATTTTAATAGAAATTATTGTATTAAAACAATAATATGCCTCAATGAAAGGAGATCGAGATGATGACCCTTTCAAAGTCAGTATCTGTAGATTAAGGATAAATCAATTACATAATTATTTGTAAAAAATATAAATACACCCAATATAAGAGGATATTATGTGTAAAAAAATCAGTGGTCATCCACACATATTCATAGTACGACATAATCAAGAATTATAGGTTTAACCCAAATGAGTGAAATTGGGTTAAGAGGTTCCGTTACAGAAATTCAACAGCCTAACATCGTCATTTTAAAATTCAAAAAAAGGGACGATGAGAGATAAAACTGGTATCTCATCAATAGGAAATACCATTTATAGAAATAAGGATATATAAGAACATATCACAACATAATAAGATGTATATTAAAAGACATAACAAAAATAAGTCTTTTAAAAAGAGTAGGGTGGAAGGTTCCCTTACCGATTTGGGTAACATCTGAAACGTACACCCCATGAAAGAATGGTCATACAATGAAGATTTAAATACCAATAAATGAGAGTATATAACACAAATATTAGAATAATGGGAAGTAAAAACACCACACAAAATTAAATAGTGAAAAATATAGCATGAATCTCACGGGAATAAAAAGTGATAAAAAAACCCATTACTTTGTTGTAATCATTCGAGTCATATGACCAAAAGATAATAACCACAATATGAATATCAGAACAACATGAATATAAATAGAATCATGATAATATATATCTATTATAAGTACAAAATAGACCACATTCCATATATAAGTGCCGACCAATGGAGATCTCACAGAATTAAAAGTGAGATAATAAATCCTTTACGAAAATTCGGCAACCTAACAGCGCCACATAAAATTCATAAAATGAATTGATGAGAGTAATAGGTGGTCTCTAATGATATTAAAATAAAATTAATGTATTTTGAATATAAAAGAACATCCTAAAACATATGAACATTGAGCATAAAATAAATGATATAAAATAGAGTACTTGAAAAGAAGGAGAGAGGTCAGATCCCTTACCTTAAGTCTGAATTGTTTTGTTCGTTTCATTATATTATTGAATAATACACGTCGTTCAATTTTTAATTTCTTAAGGAATTACTTTAAATTTTATTATTAAATTAATATAACATATTATAATGTTATAAAAATTAGTAATTTATGATAGTTCATATCAAACATTTTTGTCGATGTTCGGTACATGAGTCAAAAATGAACTTGTTTGAAAAGAATTGACCATGTAGTTATAAGTAAATCATCTAAAAAAAGTTTTCATGATTTAAATATCCTATATATCCAGTATAAATTCATTTATACTATTCCATAACATTTGGAGAGAGAAAATTAAATGCACTGTTCATGGAGATGGTAGGTCGTACATACGCATGAACGATACATTCATTTTTTTGTCATATCAATGGAATTAAAAGTAAATGATATATATATATATATTTTAATTCCAGAATGATATTCATCATATAGATGTAATATATATCATATATATCCATTATATATATGTACTTATAATTGTACATTACATTTGGAGATAATAAATGAAATGCACCGTTCATGGAGATGGTAATCTGTACGTACGCATGAACTGTATTTTAATTTCAATTTCATAATTTAATGGAATGAAAACATAATGATACATAGTAATATTATAATTACAGTATTATATTATATATAAAATCATTAACACCAACTTTTATGAATCCCACATATGGAATTAATGTTTCCAATCACATTGAGTAGGCGGTAGTCCGCACATCCTAAAATGAAATTACCACGTTTACCAATTCTAGAAACCATAAAGGTATAGAATAAATGATAAATAAAGAATAATAAGTAAAACATAAACATAATATATATCATATATAAATATGGTGACATCTTAATGGCCACCATTAGAGGTGTTAAATGATGATTGAACAATCATCGTTTCGTAAGGCAGTAATTCGCCATCCAAGGAAACAATGTATTCTTTGACCATTAGACGGAGTTGGGTGTAAGTGTAGCTCGAATAATTCTCATACAAACATCATAATATATTTAATATACTGTTTTTGTTACAGATGAAAGGAATAAAAAGAGTTTATGTGGTTGGAGAAGCAAAATAAAACAAAAGAACATAAGAGAAGACATTACCTTTAAATCAGGTAAATCCCTTTAGTTTGAATCATAAGGGTTTCGTGGAGATCATTCTACCTAAAGTACAGAATCTATGATAAAAAGAGGTATTTGGAGTGGAGATTGGAGTAGGGTCTGGATGATTGAATGTTTGTAGAGGTGTGGGTAAGGGTGTATATGTGTGGGCTATTTATAAGAGGGAGGAGGGGCACTATTGGAAGGTCATGAAATGTTACTTTATTATGAATTGTATTTCTATTTTTAAAGGTCCCAAAATGATATATTTAGAGTATATTGTGATATGGGTTCTATATACACCCATAAAATTGGTTTTAGACAAGTTTATGTCTTTGATTTTACCATATATTTTCATTTTATTTAAATCATTCATTAATGAGGTATTCACTGCATCATCATTGTGTCATAATTAAATTTATTTATATAATGTCTAAAAATTATAAAACAAATTACCATGATGTAGTAAAATTTTTTATATTTATAATGAATATTTATGGTAAAAAATATATCTTATATAACCCCATGTAAAAATTATTTTAGTAAAACAACACATGTTTGTGACATTTTAATTTTAACTTTAAATAAAAAGTTATAAATGTCATTTTCTTACCCTTGTCACTCCATGGGGTTCCCAATTTGTCCCATGGATTTTATTTGTAGTCCATGACTCATAAATTAAGGTTAGGAAATGTGTCCGGTTAATTTCATATTCTTAAAACATTATTTTTACCTTAAATTACACTAATTACCTCTAATCGTGGTTAGTAAAACTCAAAAGATACTATTCACCACAAATTATTTTCATCCCATTCAACCACATTTTAATTAATAATTTAATCCATGTATGTAGGATTATTAAAATTCAATTCACAGATGCGGTAAAATTTCATTTAAATGAAAAATAAGTTTTTTAACTACCACTTAGTGGTTTCACTATTCATCAAAATTGATGTTTTTTCATAAAAATACCAAAAATTCACCCAAAGAAATATATGATATACTGAATTAAAAAATTATGTTCATTTTACCAAATTCATAACATAGATGTTTAATAAATTAATTTTATAATTAATTCCCATTCTCAAAACAAATATCGTGTTTTATGAAATAATATCTATCAAAAGATTGACACTTTTTTATGTCCAATTTCAAAGTGAAATTAATTACAAGGAACACCATTGGATTAAATGGTAAAAAAATTCTAATTTAACTTTAAAACCAATTTAAATTATATTCTATCCATTTAAATAAATTAGATTAAAATGAGGTTTTGAATTAAAATACAACATCATTCATTATTCATTAAATAAATGAACTTTATCGAAAAAATACCAAAAAATCAGAAAGTAAATTATGATGTCGCGATTAAAAAGAGGGAATTTATTTTGTCAAATATATGATATAAAATTGTCAAAAAGTTGATTTTAAAAGGGTTATCCATCAAAATGTGGTTAATCGACCTTTTAAAGAATATTAGAATATTTACGAATAAGATTTGATTTATTCACATTTTAAGTATCCAACATTTATTTGATAAAAGTAAATATATTTGACAAAAATATACATTCACTTTGTAGTTAGTTTTTATCATTCCTTCCATTACAACGGCAAGGAGTTAACTACCATTTAAAATAATATTATTTTATTAATAGTGTGCAACGTAAGATTTCAAAGAAACTCGTTGTTGTGTATTGGGTACACCACCGAGCATTGTTTTCCCTTTAATATAATATTAAATTTTTATTCATAAATATTGATAAATTTTAGAATTTTATATTCTTTATTTATCCAGGATGTTACATCCTTCCCCCCCCCCTTTGAAATTGCTTCCTCGTAATTTTAAAACTGGGCTCGAAAACATTATTGAAAGCCACACATAAAAGAAAGAGTAAATTAAACTATAACTTTAATAGAAATAAAGAAATGTAAAAAGGTCACCCATGATAAAAGTTACTTGAATTCCATGAAAACATGGATATGGAGGAGAAAAAACCATCATGTTCTAATGGAGAGTGATGTGAAAATATGTCTAGGAGAATGTTAACCACCTGAAAATCACAATCTTTTGATGGGTTAAATGGTATTTGATTCCTCAGTAGGAAATGCTAACAGAAAACATTTCTGTTTTATGTTACGTTTAATTGGGGAATTTATTTATGTGCTTAACTAAAACATAAGGAAACATACTTACTTGTTGTGTAGACTTTCATCTCTTACTAGATTTCTTACACAAACCCATATTTTCCCCAAAAGGTGAGTATTTAGGATGACTTGTTCCCATTAAGGGCAATGTAATCAACTTCTTGAGAATCACCAAACCAACAAAAGGGAACTATATATTTCTTATTTCTTTCTACCTTAACCAGAAACAAAATTGTTAGTATAAGATCAGATAATCCCAAAAAATAATATTTTAAAAAAAATACTCTTAATCTTCAAAAATTTTCAAATAACCCAAAGTTCAACAGAGACAATCCAATAAAAAATTTCCCTTAAAATTATCTAAAAATAAACCAATCTATGATTGAAACCCATAATATCTTAATGATTAAATCACATAGTCTTCCACGGTAAATCATAACATTTTTCTCCAAATAACATCAGTTACTCTTAAAGTCTCATACTGAAAAGTAATTAACCTAATCACGTATCTTCCATGATAGGTTAATAATTTCAAGAGATAATGAAAATCAAAATTAATCCCGATTCATAAGATCATTTAACTAGAAAGAATTACTTATACTAACCAAGGAATTCACGTAGTCTAGTGGTAGGCGATAAATGCCAGTCGCACATTGGTTGTGGGTTCGATTCCTGAAGCTTCATCCGACGTGATAGGTTGTCACATGGTATGTGTGTTTTCATTTTCCAAAAACTATATAATTCATAAAAAATTCTCCTAAAAAGAGATAAAATTATCAAAAATGACCAAAACATAATTAACCTCATGTTTATCTCTTGCCTTTCATTTTCCATCATAACATATAGTAACCCATAATTACCTCAAAAGTGAGGATAATATAATCCCTAGTGGCTACCTTTATAATTATGTCCTGAACATCGACATCAAGTAGGTTTTCTCGTACTTGATGCATTAGAGAACTCCCCAAGGTTCATGCGGTTAATCATGACTCATAATATTTGGTTGAAAATAACCACAAGAGTTCTTATTCCCACTCCCATATCATTCAGTTGTTCTTTATGAAAACTTTCATAGTTTTCTTCACATCCACTATTAAATTGGTGCCTCCTAGATCCATCCATTTATTAAAACCAAAAATGTTAGTTTGATTGAATCATTAGAATCATCATATAATATCTTATGAGGAGGTTAAATACTAAGATATAATTATTCATGTTATCTTAAACTCATTCACATTATCTAAAACAATGACTCTTTCTGAAATACTATCCATTATTATAATGTCACTTGTGCTTAACGAATAACCTAACCTATAAAGTCATCTAAACTGACCATTGATACCAACAATAAGGACCCAGCCTTAAAAAATTACATAATCATGAATTAAATGAATAATTCACATAGAGGATCTTTTTAGGATTAGAGTTTTGGAGAATTATGACATAACTATTACATCTCAAAAGAATAAAAAGTAGACACTTTTACTAAGTTTCCATAAAATAATAACTCTTAAAAGGAAACATGACTTGGTCAAGGTTTTAGATATCTTGTCTTTCCATGATCCCATCCTTGACCTTATTCATCATTAAGTCCTGTGGAAAACATTTCAAAAACTTGGGATGAGCATAAAAATCCCACTAAAGGATACACAAAGAAGGAAAATTGTTAGTTATTTTCAAAATAAAAAGTAATTCATGAATACATTATCATAAGTAATACCTTTCACCTTTATGAGGTAGTAAATACCCTTCACTGTATAGAAGATAATTACTTACCCCTTTTGTAACCGAAATATTACAAAAAAATCCATATAAATAACACATAACATATAAAGGTATCTTGGTACATAATGATACTTAAATGGAATAAGCATACGATCAACATCCACAATATCACCCAATGGAATAGCCATATGGCTGACTTCCTTACCCAATTAATTGGAGGTTATAACGTAACAACTCATCCTGGTATTCATGGAACCACCCGTCATATGGTTATCACGTAATCACCCATCAAATGTCGAAGTACCATTAAAAAATCCTAAGACATAAACTAAATATAATTGAAAGAAAACATTTCCACATTTTAATCACAATATATTACATCAATATATTGACATAACAAATCAATTTTCAAAAAAAAAATTCAATACCAAAATACATAAAATAGTATATGGTTTTGATTTTCTATAAAAAACATTATGGCTTGTTAAGGAAGCCAATGTTCAAATAGTACTTGTGGCTGTGGAAAATGTCATTGTCCCCGCATTAATTAAAAGAAACATTCCATTATGTCATTTAGTAAAACTATTCATAGAAAACCATTCCCATTGAATGAAATTAAAATTCAAAGGTGTTTATACGTCATATAAATGAATTTCTTGTATTAGAAAAAAATATGCATCAATGAATGGAGATAGAGATGAAGAACCTTACAAAGTCAATATCCTTAGATTAATGATAAATAAATTACATTATGATGTGTGAAAAATATAAATACACCCAATATAATGTTATATTCAGTCGAAAACAATCATAGGTCATCCACACGTATTCATAGTATGACAAAATCAAGAAGTAGATGTTTAACCCAATGAAGTGAAATTGGGTTAAGAAGTTACCTTACTGAAATTCGACTGCCTAACAACGTCATTTTTAAATTACGAAATGAGAGGATGGGAGATAAAAAGGGTATCTCACCACATGGACATATCGGTTATAGAAATAAAGTTATATAATAACATATCACATCATGTGAATATGTATATCAAAACACCTAACAACATGATGTCTTTTTAAAAGAGGAGGGTGAAAGGTTCCCTTTACGATTTGAGTAACTTTTGAAATGTACACCCCATGAAAGAAGGGTCATACAATGAAGATGTAAATAAAAATAAATTCGATTATATTACACATATAGTAGAATAATTTTTAGTGCATACACCACATGAATGAAATAGTTTCAAATGTAGCATGAATCTCACATGAATAAAAAGTGATATAAAAACCCCTTACCTCGTTGTAATCAGTCGGGTGGTATGACAAAAAGTTAATAACCACAAAATGAATTTCAGAAAAACATAAATATAAATAGAATAATAATAATATATATCAATTGGATGTAAAAAATACACCACATTCCATAAATATGTGGTGACCATTGGAGATCAAATGGAATTACAATTTTTATAAGAAATCCCTTACGAAAATTCGGCAGCCTAACAACGTCACTTAACAATTCATAAAATGTATTGATGAGAGTAAGAGGGGGTCTCTAATCATATTTAAATAAAAATTAATGTATGTTGAATATACAATAACATCCTCCAACATAATAACATGGAGCATAAAATAAATGACATAAAAGAGAGTACTTGAAAAGAAAGAGAGAGGTCAGATCCCTTACCTTACATCTGAATTGTCTTGTTCGTTTCATTATATTCCTGAATAATAAACATTGTTCAATTTATAATTTCATAATAATCTCATTTATATTTTATTATTCAAATAATATCACATATTATAATGTTATAATAATTAGTTAATTATGAGAGTTTGTATTAGATATTTTTGTCGATGTTCAGTACATGAGTCAAATCTGAACATGTCTGAAATGAATTGCCCACATAGTTATAAGTAAATCATCTTAAAATATTATTAATGATTTCAATATCCTATATATCCAGTATAAAATATTTTTATACTATTATATATCATTTGGAGATAGAAAATGAAATGTGTCATTCAAGGAGAAGGTAGGTCGTACGTACTCATGAACGCTACATTCATTTCTTTGTCATATCAATGTAATTAAAACTAAATCATAGATATATGTATTATAATTAAAGAATTATATTAATCATTTAGATGTAATATGTATCATATATATCCATTATATATATGTACTTATAACAGTATATTACATTTGGAGATAATAAATGAAATGCACCGTTCATGGTGACGGTAATCCTTATGTAGGCATGAATGCTACTTTCATTTCTATTTCATAATTTAATGGATTGAAAAAATAATGATACATAGGTATAATATAATTACAGTATAATATCATATATAAAATAATTAACACCATCCTTTATCAATCCCACAATGGAATTAACGTTTCAAATCACTTTGATGGGGTGGTAGTCCGTACTTCCAAAAATGAAATTATCGCGTTTAACCATTATGGAAACCATAATGTTATGGAATAAATGATAAATAAATAAGAATAAGGAAAACAAAAAAATAATATATATCTCATATAAATATAGTAACATCTTAATGGCCACCATGAGAGTTGTTAAAATATGATTGAACAATCATCGATTCGTGAGGCAGTAATTCGCCATCCACGGAAAGAGTATGTTCTTTAAACATTAGACTGAGGCGTGTGTAAGTGTAGCTAGAATAATTCTCATAAAAACATCCAAGAATATTTAATATACTTTAAAAAAAGAAATAAGTATAAATAGTTTAGGGGGTTGGAGAAGCAAAATAAAACAAAATAACATAAGAGAAGACATTACCATTAAATCGGGTAACTCCCCTTGGATTAAACCAAATGGGTTTCTTGGAGAGATTTCTGCCTAAGGTAAGGATTCTAGGAAAAATAGATGGATGTGGAGATACAATTTTTGCACATTTTGGACGAGCCAAGGTCTTGAGAGTTGTGGGTAAGGGAGTAGAGGTGGGGGCCTTTTATAAGAGGGAGGAGGGGCACTCTTGGAAGGTAATGAAATGATACTTTATTATGAAATGATTTTCAAATTTTAAAGGTCCCACAATAATATATTTCAATAATAAGGGGATAAGGGTTCGAAATGCACCCATCCAATAGGTGTTATACAACTGTATGTCTAATATTTGACCTTATCTTTTCATTGTATTTAAATCATTCATTAATGAGGTAATCGTTGCATCATCATGGTGTCATTAATAAATTTACTTATATAATGTGTAAAAATTATAAAAAAATTACCATGATATAGTAAATCTTTTTATATTTATAATTAATATTTATAGTAAACAATATAACTTAAATAACCCCATGTAATAATTGTTTTAGTAAAACAATACATGTTTGTGACATTTTTATTTTAACATTAAATAAAAGGTTATTAATGTCATTTTAACCCAAGTGGCTCCATGGGGTACCCAAGTTGTCCCATGGATTGTCTTGGTCAACCATGACTCATCCAATAATGGTAGGACATGTTTCAAGTTAATTTCATATTATTAAAATGTTACTTTTACCTTAAATTACACTACTTATCTCTTATCTTGATTAATAAAACTCAATAGTTACTATTCACCAAAAATTATTTTCATCCCATTGAACCACATTTAAATTAATAAGGACAACCATATATGTATTTGTTTTAAAATTCAATTCATAGATGTGGTAAAATTTATTTTAAACCATAAATTAGTTTTTTAACTACCATTAGTGGTTTCACTATTCATCAATTATTGAAGTTTTTCAGAAAAATACCAAAAATTCATCCTAAGATATATTTGATATTCCTAATTAAAAAATGATGTCCATTTAAAAAAATTCATTACATAGAAGTTGCATTAATTAATTTTATAATTAATTCCCGCTGTCAAAACAAATAGCGTGTTTTTAAGAAAACAATATCTATCAAAAGATTGACACCTGTTTATGTCCAATTTCAAAGTGAAATTAATTCCATTGGCCACCACTGGATTAAATGGTAAAATAATATTATTATTTCACCTTAAAACCAATTAAAAATATAATTTAACAATATTAATAAATTATATTAAAAGGATGTTTTGAATTAAAATACAACATCATTCACTATTCATTAAAAATGAACTTTTTCAGGAAAATACATAAAAAAAACTGAAAGTAATTTTTAATTTCCCGATTCTAAAGAAGGATTTTATTTTGTAAAATATAACACATAAAATTTTTAAATGGTGGATTTAAAAGGGTTGGCCAACAAAAGACAATTAACCGGCCTTATAATGAATATTAGAATATTTACGTTTAAAATTGGATTCATTCGCATTTTAAGCTCTAACATTTATTGGATAAAAGTAAAAATATTTTACAAACATATATAATCATTTTGTAGTTAGTTCTGTTCATTCCCTCCATTACAACGTCTAGGTGTTAACTACCATTTAAAATAATATTATTTTATTATTAGTGTGCAATATAACATTTCAAAGAAATTCATTGTTGCGTATTAGGTATGTTATCGAGCATAGTGTTACCTTTAAAGTAATATTGACATTTTATTCTTAAATATTGATAAATATGAGAATTTAATATTCTTTATTTACCCGGGATGTTACATCCTTCCCCCCTTTTGGAAATTGCATCCTTGCAATTTTAAAATTGTGCTCAAAAACTTCATTGAAAGCCGCACATCAGAAATGGAGTAAATTAAACTTTCACTTTTAAAAGAAATATAGGAATGAAAAAAGGTCACCTGAGACAACGAATACTAGGATTCCATGAAAACATGGATATGGAGGAGAAAACAAACCATCATGTTCTGATGGAGAGTAATGGGAAAAGATGTCTATGAGAATGTTAACCACCAGAAAATAACATACTAGTGATGGGTTACATGGTATTTGATTCCCCGGTAAGAAAATTTAACAGCCAACATGTTTGTTATAAGTTACATTTCATTGGGGTATTTATTTATGAGCTTAACTAAATCTTAAGGAAACATTCTTACTTGTCGTGTAGACTTTCATCTCATACAAGATTTCTTACTCAAACCCATATTTTCTCTAAAAGGTGAGTATTTAGGATTATTTTTCCACATTAAGAGCAATATAATCAACTTCTAGAGAATCATATAATCCACAAAAGGGAACAATATATTTCCCATGTCTTTAGCCCTTAACCAGAACCAAAATTGTTAGTATAAAATCAGATAATCCCAAAAACGATAATCAACTACAAAAATAAAAACTACTCTTAATCTTCAATATTTTTCAAAAAAACCAAAAGTTCAAATGAGACCATTCAATACAATAATTTCCTTAAAATTAGTCAAAATTAAACATAACTATGTTTGAAACCCAAATATTTAAAAGATTTAATCACATAGTCTTCCATGGTAAATCTAAACATTTATCTCCAAATAACATCAGTTACTCTTAGTGTCTTATACTGAAAAGTAACTAACCTAATCAAATTTCATCCATGATAGGTTGATAATTTCTATAGATAACCCAAAAAAACATATTCCCGATTCATAAGATCATATAACTAAAAATTATTAGTCGTAATAACTTGGTACTTTAATTAGTTCAGTGGTAGGCGATAAATTCAAGTCGCACTTTGGTTGTGGGTTGGATTCCCACATCTTCATCTGACGTGATGGGTTGCCACATGGTCTTTGTGTTGTACTTCTTCCAAAAAATATATAATTCTTAAAACATTCCCCAAAAAGAGATAAAATCTTTAAAAATAACCATAACATAATTAAACTCGTGTTTATCTCTTTCTTTTCATTTTCCATCATAACATATAGTAACCCAAATTTACCTCAAAAGTAAGCACCATTTAAACCCTAATGGTTACCGTTACAATTATTACATGAACTTACACATCGCGTAGGTTCTCTCATACATGATGCATTAGAGAACTCACCATGGTTCAAGTGGTTAATCATTACTCCTGATAGTTGGTTGAGAATAACCACAAGAGTTCTCATTGCAGCTCCCATATCATTCAGTTGTTCTTTCAATTAACCATCATAGTTTTCTTCATATCCACTATTACATTGGTGCATGCTAGATCATGCCATTCAATAAAACCAAAAAGTACAATGTGAGTGTATCATTATAATCATCATAAAATATCTTATGATGAGGGTAAATAATAAGATATAATTATTCATGTTATCTTAAACTCATTCTCTTTATCTAAATCTATGACTTTTTCTGAAATCCTTACCATTATTATAATTTCACTTGTGCTTAAAGAATATCGTAACCCCTAAAGTCATTTAAACCTATCGTTGATACCAACTATATTGACAGAACCTTTAAACATTAGATAATAATGAATTAAATTAATAATTCATACATAGGGTATTTTCAGGTTTAGAGTTTTAGAGAATTAGGACCTAACTATTAAATCTCAAAAGATTACAAAGTAGACACTTCTAATAAGTTTCAATAAAATAAAAACTCTTAAAATAAAACATGCCTAGTTCCATGTTTGATATATCATGTCTTTCCATGGTGCCATCCATGACCCTATTCATCTAAATGTCCTGTGGAAAACATTTCAAAAACATTGGATGAGAATAAAAATCCCAATAAAGGATACACAAAGAAGGAAAACTGTTAGTATTTTTCAAAACAATGAGTAAATCATGAATACATTATTATAAGTAATACCTTTAAACATTATGAGGCAGTTAATGCTCTTTACTAAATAAAATATCCTTACTTACCCCTTTTATTACCAAAATATTACAATAAAACCCATATAAAGAACACATTACATATAAAGGTAACTTGGGACATAAACATGCTTAAATGGAATAACCATACGGTCACCTTCCACACATATAACTAAATGGAATTGACATACGGCTAACATCCATACCCAATGAATTTGAGGTTATAATGTCACCACCCGTCCTGGTATTCACGACACCACCCGTCATATGGTTTATCACGTAACCACTCGTCAAATTTCCATGTACCATTACAAAATCATATGACATAAAAGAAATATAATGGAATGAAAATATTTCCCCATTTCAATCACAATATATCACTTAAATATACGAAAAGAAAAAATCCATTATCAAATCCATTTTAAATTCCAAAATAAATAAAAGATTATATGCTACTTATTTTCTTTTAAAAACATTATGGCTTGTTAAGGAAGCCAAAGGTCAAAGATCACTCGCAGAGGTGGAAAAGGTTGTTGTCACCGCGTATATTAAAAGAAAAATTGCTTTATGTATTTTAGTAAAACGCTTCATCAAAAATGATTACCATTGAGTGAAATGAAAATTAAAAGGTGTTTATACAACGTATAAATGAAAGTATTGTATTAGAACAAAAATATGCCTCAATTAAAGGAGATTGAGACGAAGACACTTATAAAGTCGGTATCCTTATATTAAGGATAAATCAGTTACATAATTATTTGTGAAAAATATAAATACACCCAATATGAGGGGATATTAATTGTAAAACAATCAGACGTCATCCACACATATTCATAGTACAACATAATCATGAAGTATAGGTTTAACCCAAAGAATGGAAATTAGGTTTAGAAGTTCCCTTACAGAAATTCGACACCCTAACAACATCATTTTAAAATTCATAAAAGAGACGATGAGAGATAAAAATGGTATCTCATATCATTGAAATAAAATTCCCAGAAATTAGTATATATATGAACATATAACAACATAATAATATGTAAATTAAAATACCTAACAAAAAGACATCATTTAAAAAGAGGAGGGTGAAATATTCCATTACTGATTTGGGTAACTTTCTAAACGTACACCCCATGAATGAAGGGTTATAAAAAGAAGATGTGAATACCCATAAACGAGAGAATATTACACAAATATTATAATAATGGTCAGTACATACACCACACAAAAGGAAATAGTGGATAATGTAGCATGAATCTCATTGAAAAAAAAGTGAGACAAAAACCTCTTACCTCATTATAATCAATCGATTCGTACGAACAAAATATAATAACCACCAAATTAATTTCAGAAAAAAATGAAGATATATTGAATCATGAAAATATATATCAATTCTAATTACAAAATAAAACACATTCCATAAATAAGTTTCAACCAATGGAAATCTCATGGAATTAAAAGTGAGATAAGACACCCCGTATGAAAATGCAGCAGCCCAATGACGACACTTCAAAATTCATAATATGAATTGATGATAGTAAGAGGGTGTCTCTCATTATATGAAAATAAAAATTAAAGTATGGAGAATATAAAATAACATCCTCTAAAAAATAACATGGAGCACAAAATAAATGACATAGAGGAGAGTACATGAAAAGAAAGAGAGAGGCCAGATCCCTTACCTTAAGTCCGACTTGTCTTGTTCATTTCTTTATTTTCATGAATAATAAACATTGGTAAATTTATAATTGCATAATTACCTCCTTTAATGTTTATTATTCATTTCATATCACATATTATAATTTTATAATAATTAGTAAATTATGAGAGTTCATATCGGAAGTTTTTCTCAATGTTCGGTACGTGAGTCAAAAAATGAACATGTTTGAAAAGAATTATCCATGTAGTTATAAGTTAATCATCTCTAGAATAGTATTAATGATTGAAATATATTATATATACATTATAAATCTGTTTTATACTATTACATAACATTTTTAGATAGAAAATTAAATGCACCTTTCATGGAGACGATAGGCCATACGTACGCATGAACGCTACTTTCATTTCTTTTTCATATCAATGGAATTAAAACTAAATGATAGATATATATATAATAATTCAAGAGTGATATTCCTCATTTAGATGTGATATATATCACATATATCCATTATATATATATACTCATATTAGTACATTACATTTAGAGATAATAAATGAAATGCACCGTTCATGGAGAAGGTAATTCGTACGTATGCATGAATGCTACTTTCATTTATATTTCATATTTTAATTTAATGAAAACATAATTATACAACTTTATATTATAATTATAGTATAATATAATATATAACATCATTTGCACCATTCTTTATTAATCCCACATATGTCATTAACGTTTCAAATCACATTGAGGAGGGGATAGTCTGCACGTCCTAAAATGAAATTATCACATTTACCCATTATGGAAACAGAAAGGTATGGCATAAATGAAAAATAAATAATCATAAGGAAAAAATAAATATCATAAATATGATATATAAATATAGTGACATCTTAATTTTCACCATGAGACGTGTTAAAATGTAGATACCCAAAGTTTGACATACATAGACATTACATTACTTTTGCGGAATATCTAATACATAACAAAAACAGACACCAAAGGATCGTAATAGTTTATTTTTTTTGGAAACTCGAAATATAATCTTCTAATCTTGGTGAATGATCTTCAAAATCTCCCATAAATATCTTCTATTTTTTCTTACCTAAAACCATTCTTTATATCCTGGAGAAAAGAAAATATATAAAGGGTGATATCAAATGCTCAGTAAGGGTAAGAATGGAGAAAATAAAACAAACCATATACAATTGAACTTCAAAACATGAAAATAATATTTAACCATAAAAATCTTGATCAATGACATAAAACATGTTAGTACATAAGGAATAGATCATAATTGATCCTCAATCATGATAAAATAGCATGTTAATAATGCATGTAATTGTGGCAACCATTAAACACAAGTTATGATTTCTATATTAGCCAAGACATTGCTGCCAAGAAAATCTTAGTGGACAATGTCCCTTTCTGAATCAAGTTCACTCCTCATTCCAATCTTGTATCACTAAACTTGATTAACTTACCATTCCATCCATGTCTATCTCATGAGATATAAATCATTACCTAAAGAATTGGAGAGAGATATAGGTCCCACCAATCTCATAATGAAATCATTTTTTATTGTGACACAAAATAAACCTAAAACACTCATTATAACTCAAATAATAAAATGGGTGTCATAAACATCATCCCATCATCACATAATCCATATAAAACAAATGGATATAATTTCAACATAAGAAAAATTACACCATTTAAATAATAGAGAAATTATTCTTGTAACATAAACATGCTAAATAATGTCATCTTATATGGAAAATAGTTTTGATAAAACACTTGAAATGAATTCCTGAGAAAAATATCCTTTCGTTTTCATAATAATTTTCTTTTCACAAAATGCCATGAAATTTTAAAAGAAAATGATTTTATTGAAAATAGTCATTACATATTGTAGAGTAATATTCATGAAAATATGGTGCTATAAAACTTTAAAAATCTGTTCAATCCATATAAGTTAAAAAACATTCTTCTTGTACTTTTGTCAGAAAAGTCAAAAAGTACCTCATATGGTAAACAAAAGAAAGATTCCCTACATACCATGTAGTAAAAGTAAAAATGGGTAAAAAGGACTTTAAACATACATGAAACCATTTTTAGAATATAGGGACATGGATGATAAATATAACCCATGTAAATACTTACGAAAAAACAATCTCAGATAAAAATGAGATTGGAAAGGTTATCCCTTACCTTATGTCCAATTTCTTATGTATGTGTCCGAGACTCATGTATAGTGGGTTTAAACATATTATTAACATGTAATATAACCATAATAATATTTATGATATCATATATTATTCACATATGACTTTATATTATCTGTTCATTTGTCAATTCCATGTAAAAGCAGCGTCTTGGGTAAAATTATTTCATTTATCATCCGTCTTTTTAGTTGTAATTATTAATATGATTAAATAGATCACGATAACATAATTCAATTATATAAAACCTGATTTATATATAATATATATCCAGAATATACATATATATAAAAGATCGAATAATTGAATGAAATACACCATTCATGGAGACAGTATGTCGTACGTACGAATGAACATTGTTTTTCGTTTACTTATTGAATAGAATGGAATTAAGTAGATGACATATATATATATATATATATAAATTAAGTATCATTATTAAGTCATATATTTCATTATTACTTATTATATATAATTAATAATCATTCTTGAATTGTTAACATGGAAAATGAATCTCATCACGTCGTGGAGATGGTAATACGTACGTACGCACGAACGATGATATCGTTCCCATATTTATTGAATGGAATTTGATATGATGATATAATATCTCAAAAATAGTATTATGTTATAATAATAATATATAGTTAATCATTACACCATTATACCCATCCATGTATGGTGGTGGTGGATAACCAGATTACACCACGGCGTGGAGACGGTATTCCATACGTACGCACACACATTGATTTCATTTTCCGTAGGATGGATAGAAGGTGAAATTGGTTTGTTTCATATTTACAATATCATTTCCGTATATATGTAATACTGATGTTATTACTTTATAATGAATAAAAATAAGAGTATTGAGAAGAAGAAATAAACTTGAAAGAGTTGGTAGAAGAGACTACCTCTTCCTCAAGCACCGCCTTTAAACATCATCTTAGGGCACTAGAGTTTGTCTTTTGAGAATACCATAACCACATTGATATAACTAGATAGGTATAGAAGTGGAACTTATAGGGTTTGGCCAGCTTCAATGCTCAAAAGTGTGTGAAGATAAGAGGGAAGGGGTGCCCTTTTTATAAGAGAGGAGAGGGGTACCTTTGGAAACATATACAATATTAGTTTATAATAAAGTCACATTCAGTTTATAATAGCTCCAAATTTATTTATTTTGAAGCTAAAGGGAATATGGGTTGAAATCCTTTCATCAAATATATTTTAGACATGTTTATTTTATTATTTTAACCTTATCATTTAGATTTAACTCTATGTTAATTAATATAACTTTTACTGTGTCTTCTTGATTTCTTACACAATATGGTTAATAAATGTACTATATCAAGCCAAAATAACCACATGTGGTTAATTATTAACTTATATAAACTTATCTAAATCATTTGGCCTAACCATATAATTTTATGAATATAATAACAATTAATAATATAATATTTGTTTTAAAAACTATTTTGTGTCAATTTTGACACTATTTGGTAATTGATTTTTGTGAAAATAATAAAAATATTATTAATTTGAAAAAAGTTAATTGAATCAATAATAACATATAATATTAACCTAATTTTTTTACAAATCATAAAAAGTCTAAAATTACATTTATTTGGGTATTTATAACATCAAATATTTTAATATTTCATTAATAAGGTAATTACTGCATCATCATTGTGTCATAAAAAACATAAATTATATAATGTCTAATTTTTTTGAATAAAATAACATTATGTTTGAAATATTTTTATATTTATAATGAATATTTATAGTCGAATTTTTCTTGTGTATAACCTTGTATTAAATTATGTTAGTTATTACATTTTGATTTTAACTATTTTAACACTTCTTTAAATAAAATAATAATAAGTGTCTGAATCTAATCTATGTGTACCTAAAGGGTAATATTTAATTCCTAAGGTTGTTTTTGGTCGAATTAAACTTATCAAATAGAATTAGGTCATGTGTTATGGTAATAATAATATCATTTTACCCTTAATTTCTCTATTTTCTTTTAACCGTGGTCAATAAAAGTAAAATGTTTCTATTCATGAAAAATTATTTTTATCTTATTGAACCACATTTTACTCCTTAATATTAACCGTGTCTCTCATATTTTCAAAATTCCACTCATAGTAGAATTTAAATTCTGTTTTATATAAATTATCAAATTCTCTTAGGAGGTGGGTAAAAGATGGTGAACAGTTCTATAAATTTTTTATATATTTAAAATTATTATAAAATGACTCAAATGAATTAAATTGAACTTATACAGGTTTTATGTATCAATTTGTACCTAAATAAATTTAATTAAAATAAATATTTATTTTAATATAAAGATGGTTTTTAAATAGTAACCCAATGTTTTCACTATTAATCAAAAATTGAATGTTTTCAAAAAAATACCAAAAAGTCACCCGAGGGTAATTTCGATATTTCGAATCCAAAAATGAAGTGTGTTTTGAAAGATAAAATTTATAAAAATTAAAAAAATAGGTATTACTATTCGTAACTGTTAGTTCATAATAATATTATAATAATATCACTTTTAGTGAAACATGGTATTGCGTACTACACACGCAATCAAAGAATGTCTTGATTGCATGTAATGAAAGCCATGTTAGGGTTGAGGGTTTTGAAATATCCTTTTGGTGTTACATATAACATAATCAAAACTCATTTCATTTATATATTAAACAAAATCTACACTTAATGTTACGTAAAATAATTTCCACAAAACAAACTGGAAATTTTGTATAACACGATCCAAGAATAGCGTTGCGTATACTGCAAGCTAATATGGTGTTTCATATATTACAATCTAATCTTGGTGTAGTTTATAATATAATAAATCAAAGAAATTAAAAATAAAATATCTCATAAAATCTCGGGGTTTTACATTCTACCCCCTTAAAATGAATTTCACCCTCAATATTCGTCGGGGTTATAAATGGTTTACTACATGAAATTTTCTTTCATAGAAACCGTTATTGGAAAAGGGAATATTGAAAAATCATTTTATAAATGGATGTTTGAATCATAATAGTCACCCAAAGTAACTCACCACTCGGTTTCCACATAGGACAACATAGTTGAAAATATGGATATTGATGAGAAATATAACCATCATCTTCTGATGAAGAGTGGTAGAGGGCATGGCTATGAAAAAGACAAAAATAAAAAATCCATAAATATTCTATGATCTAAGGTACCATATAATTCATCAGATATAAGGGTACTAGGACAACATTTTTGGCTTTCGAAATCGTTTCCCTAAAGTTGACGAAATTGGAATAAGGAGAAATACTTTATTGATTTTCATAAAATCACAACATTGGTCATTCGTTGGGAAATTCCAACTTCATCTATTAATTAAATGAAATTGAATTTTTCAATTGTGAAGTGTTAGAAAATCATGTGATAGAATTATGGGTCATTCCATTTGTCTCAAACAAAAGGTTAGAAATAGTTATCAAAAATACATAAGTCCATCTATTGTGAGATTAATCATATTTGGTTATTAAAATGGACTTATAATTCATATTTCATACTAATTAATATAAGAAAACTAGTTTCTACTAACCAGGGACTTCCTGTAGGCCAGTGGTAGGCGATAAAGGCTTGTTGCACTTCGGTTGTGGGTTTGATTCCAACAGCCTTGTCCAACGTGACGGGTTTTCGTCGGTCCTGCAGGTTGTCCTTTTTCTAAAACTACATTATTATAACATTCCATAAATAATATCGAAAAAACTTCTATCCATAAACAATACTGACTTATGTGCAACATAATCCATTCTAATCTTTAGTCTTATCCAAAATACGTTTGTCCAAGCTCATAGTATAAAGAAAACAATTACTAGAAATGTCATCTGTCGAGCATGTGAAAACCATCATTTATCTGACATATATCATACGATATATCTTGTTGGTCAAATTAAAAACATGTGAATACCTTAATCATGTATTCTCTTGAAAAATGAATACCCATTGACCCTTATTGAAAACATGAATGCTGTCAAAATTTAACACTTTCAATATACCAAAATCCCAAAATTTCTATATACTTAAACCATGATATGACATTCTCCTTATATTAGTCATCAGCTCATTTCATTTTTTCTTTATCGCTTCATTATGAGCATATCATATTCATTCCAAAAATATTTCAATAACTTTTCATGGTTACCGGTACCATATATTTATTGAAAACCAATACATAGATATTACAAAATTCCATGATGCTATAAATGATAATCAATGATACTATTTTGAAATCCCATTACCTAAACACTTAATCATTATAAAACATCATTTTCTTACTCAACATCACAAATAGTGATCACATGTGACATCCATTTACCCTCTTCCTTAGGAGGTTTCTTACATTGATCATCATTAACCCATGTATTATGACAATGATTAGCATAACGCCTGATTTCCTTGCACTTGAAGCATTTAAGTGTTAGTGGGGCGTTATATTCATTATATTCTTTATTCACATCATTAGCAACCATTTTTCCATTACATTGGATGTCTGCTACTCGATGACCTTCTTTTCAACACTTAAAACATTTTCTAGTCCCTTTAAGAAAATCACCACTATGCTTCTTTCCACACTTTGAGCATAAAGAAACATTCATCATCTTTTCACCATTATTATGAGATTTCTCCTTGAACTCCATCTTTCGTTTCTTGTCAAAACCATGAGATGGATATGTAAGAACAAATTACATTTCTACCATGATAGCACAACAGACAATTTATTCATAGCTACTTATGTCTCTTATAGCTAATGCCCTTCATAGATGTGGTTTTAAGACAGTGAAGTATCGATCAACTTTACTTTTAGGTTGGATGATAAAGCCAGATGCATACCTTTCAAGCCTTGTAAAATTCACTTCATATACCAACAGATTCCTGTTCATTTTCATAAGCTCAAGGATATCCTTTTCCATCATTGTTCAAAGAATTCCCGGGAAGTATTTATTGAAAAATAAGTTCTTGAACTCATACCATTCCATGGATTCAATTTAATCTCAAGACCTCGTATTCTTAATTAGAGTCCACCATTGATCTGCTCCACCTTCTAAACAATAAATAGCCAGAATGACTTTTTAATGTTCTGAATAGTGATGTATGGAAAATATATTTTCAATGGTACTGATCCATTGTTCAGCAATAAGTGCATCAGAATACCAATTGAAATAAGCTGGACATTACCTCATGAAGCACTCAATAGAATAGTGTTCCCTTGTCTGCACATTTGGAAGTCTAGAATGATCCATCGCTTTTGTAAGCATAACAATAAGATTTTTCACTCCATCTCCTATAACATTGGCTTGTTCTAGAAGAAAATCATTGCATTTTCCATTACATTAATCAACATGGTTCCTTCGGGATCGAGCCACCGTCTAAATGACAAAAAGAATAGTGTGAGAGGAAAAAATCATGGCAGGGAAAACAACATAATAAAGGTGGATTAGCTTCAAAATATAACATCTTAGGGTTAATTATATGATTGTTACCATATTTCTAGGCCTATAAAATATACTTTTACTTAACCTAAGGGACATAACTAGACATACCGTATAAATATCTCTAGGGATCTCACAAACTTTTTCACATCCTATTTTCCAAATGTTAACTAAACATTTCCTCTAATACAAACTGTAGAGACCCAAAGATTGTCGTACATAGACAATACATTACTATTTTGTAATATTTAATACATAAGAAAATAGACACCAAAGGACGTTAATAGTTTTGTGTCTTTGGAAACTCGATACAAAATCTTCTAATCTTGGTGAATGATCTTCAACATATCCCATAAAGATATTCCTTTTTTTCTTAATTAAAACTTTTCTTTATATACTGGGGAAATGAAAACATATAAAGGGTGATCTAAAATTATCATTAATGGTATGCATGGTGAAAATAAAATAGACCATCTACATTTGAACTTCAAAACATGAACATAATATTTAATCATAAAAATCTTGAGCAATGACATAAAACATGGTAGTACGTAAGGCATAGATCATAATGTATCATCAATCATGATAAAATATCATGGTAATAATGCATGTAATTGTGGAAACCATTACGAACATGTTATGATTTCCATAGTAGCCAAGGAATTACTACCAAGACCATCTTAGTGGACAATTTCCATTTCTGAATCGAGTTCACTCCTCATTCAAGTCTTGTATCACTGAACAAGATTAACATACCATTCCAACCATGTCTATCTTCTGAGATATAAATCATTACCCAATTAATTGGAGGGAGATATAGGTCCCACCCATCTCATAATGAAATCATTATTACATTTTCCACAAAATAAACATAAAACACTCATCATAAACCAAAGAATAAAATGACTTTCAAAAACATCATGACATCATCACATAATCCATATAAAACAAATGGATATTATTTCACCATAAGAAAAATTACATCATTTAAATAATAGATACATTATAATTTAAAAATAAACATGCTAAATAATGCCATCTTAGATGGAAAATAGTTTTGAAAAAACACATGAAATAAATTCTTAAGGAAAATATCCTTTCTTCTTTAAAATAACTTTATTTTCACAAAATGCCAGGAAATTTTAAAAGAAATGGATTTTGTTGAAAATAGTCATGAAATCTTGTAGAGTATGCTTCATGAAAATAAGGCGTTAGAAAACCATAAAAATATGTTCGTGTCGTATAAGTTAAAAAACATTCTACTCATACTTTTGCCAGAAAAGTCAAAAAGTACCTCGTATGGTAAACAATAGAATGATTTCTTACATACCATGTAGTAAAATTAAAAAATGCGTAAAAAGGAATTTAAACATATATGAA
The DNA here is from genome assembly GCA_963277665.1 of Viscum album. NCBI lineage: Eukaryota > Viridiplantae > Streptophyta > Magnoliopsida > Santalales > Viscaceae > Viscum > Viscum album. The sequence continues at coordinate 557,262,009 of OY728146.1, forward strand.
ACCATTTTTATAAAACATGGACATGTATGATAAATATAACCCTAGTAAATAATTATGAATAAACATTCTCAGATAAAAAAGAGATTGGAAAGGTTATCCCTTAACTTAGGTCCAATTTCTTTTGTATGTGTCCGAGAATCCAGTATAGTGGGTTTAAACATATTATTAACTTTTAAAAGAATCACAATAATATTTATGATATCATATATGGTTCAATTACGACTTTATATTATTGGCTCATTTGTCAATTCCATGTCAAAGCGGTGTTTTGGGTAAAATCATTTCATTTATCGTCTGGGTTTTGACTAGTAATTATTAATATGATTACTTAGATCATGATTACTTAATTACATAATATAAAATATTATTTATATATAATATTTATTCAGAATATACATATATATAATAGATTGATAAATGGAAATAAATACACCTTTCATGGAGATGGTAGGCCGTACGTATGCATGAATGTTGTTTTTCATTTCTTTATTGAATTGAATGGAATTAAGTAGATGACATACTTATATATATATATATATATATATGAATCCAATAGCGTTATTATGTCATATATTTCTTGATTACCAATTATATATACTTTATAATCATTCTTGAATTGTTAACATTGAAAATGAATCTCATTGGGTCGTGGTGACGGTAATCCGTACGTACGCATGAGCGATGATACATTCCCATATTTATCGAATGGAATTGGAGAGGATGATATAATATCATAGAATCATTATTATGTTATAATAATAATATATAGTAATTATTTACACCATTATACCAATCCATGTATGGTGGTGGTGGAAAAACTGATTACACCACGGTGTGGAGACAGTATTCCATACGTACGCACTCCCGGTGATTTTGTTTTTGGTAGCATGGAATAAAGGTGAAATAGGTTTGTTTCATATTTTTAATAACATATTGTATATAATTAATACTTATGTTATTACTTTTTAATGATAAAACTAAATAAGAGGCAGTAGAAGAAGAAAGTATCTTGAAAGAGTCGGTAGACGAGATTTCCTCTTCCTCGACACACCTCCTTTAAACTTCTTCTTAAGGCACTAGAGATGGTCTTTTGAGAAGCGAAGAGACCTTTATGATATAAAAAGAGAGGTTGAGAAGAGGGATTGGTACGGGTTGTCTGTGCATCAAGGCTCAAACGGGTGTGAAGTGAAGAGGGAAGGGGTGCCCTTTTTATAAGGGAGGAGAGGAGAACCTTTGGAAAAACATGAAATATTATTTTAAAATAAAGTCATACTCGGTTTATAATAGCTCCAAATTTATTTATTTAGAAGATAATGTAGTTATGGGTCTAATTGCTCTCATAAAATAGGTTTTAGGCAATTTTAGGTCACTATATTAACCTTATCATTTTTATTTAACACTAAGTTAAATAAATTTACTTTTACCGTGACTTCTTGTTTTCTTACACAATATGTTTAATAAACAAAACCATAACATGACAAACGAACCCCAAGTGGTTCATTATTAATATATATAACCTTATATAAGTCATTTCTCCAAACCTTAGATTTTTAGGAATATAATTACAATTAATAATATAATAGTTTTATAAAAAACTATTTTACGTCAATTTTGACACTATTTGGTAATTGATTTTTGTGAAAATTATAAAAACATGATTATATCGAAAAATGTTAATTTAATCAATACTAATATGTAATATTAACCTATACAATCAGTTGAATTCATAAAAAGTCTAAAATTACATTTATTTGGGTAGTTATAACATCAATTATGTTAATATTTCATTAATAAGGTAATTATTGCATCATCATTGTGTCATAAAAAATTAAATTATTTAATGTCTAAAAATTATAAATAAAATACCATTATGTAGGAAATCCTTTTATATTTCTAATTAATATTTATAGCTGAATTTATCTTATGTATAACCCTATATTAAAAAAGTTTGTTTTATTAAACAATGATATTAACTACTTTAACTCTTCTTTAAATAAAAAAAATAAGAAGTGTCCTAATCTAATCCAAGTGGACCTAAAGGGTAATATTTTATTCCTCAGGTTGTTTTTTTCTAATTACACCTATCAAATAGAATTAGTACATGTGTTAGTGTAATAATAATATCATTTTTACCCTTAATTACCCTATTTACTTTTTATCGTGTTAAATAAATGTAAAAAGTTACTATTCACCAAAAATTATTTTTATCTTATTGAACAAAATTTTACTCATTGATATTAAACATGTCTCTTGGATTTTCTAAATTCCACTCACAGAAGTGGTAAAATTAAGTTTATGTAAATTTTCAAATTCTCATAGGAGGTGGGTAAAAGACGGTGAAAAGTTCAAAAACATTTTTATATATAAACAATTTTTAAAAAATGACTCAAATTAATTACATTATACTTATATAGGTATTAAGTATTTATTTTTACATAATGTAAATTTAAATAAAATAAATAATTATTTAAATAAAAAGTCGGTTTTTAAATAGTAACCCAGTGTTTTCACTATTCATAAAAAATTTAATGTTTTCAGAAAAGACGAAAAAATCACACTAGACTAATTTTGATATTCCAAATCCAAAATTGAAGTCCATTTTGAAATATAAAATTTATAAAATATCAAAAAGTTGGTATTACTATTCATAACAGCTAGTTGATACTAATATTATAATAATATCTCCTTTAGTGAAACATGGTATTGTGTACTACACATGCTATCAAAGAAGATCTAGATTGTGTGTAATGCAAGAAATGTTAGGGATTTGTGTAGTTAATGATCTATTTGGTGTTGCGTATAAAATAATCGAAACTTATTTCATTTATACATTAAACAAAATCAATACTTAATGTTGCGTAGAATTATTTCCACAAAACCAACTTGAAAATGTGTGCAACACGAGCCAATAATAGGGTTTCATATGCTGCAAGATAATACGGTGTTGCGTATAGTACAAGATAATATTTTTTTAGTGTATAATAGAAGAAATCAATGAAATTAAAAATAATATATCTCATAAAATCTCGGGGTGTTACAAAAAAGATGATTGAACAATCATCGTTTCGTGAGACAGTAATTCGCCATACATGGACACAATATGTTCCTTAACCATTAGACGTATGATTCTGTAAGTGTAGCTCTAATACTTATCATAAAAACATCCTAGTATATTGAAGATACGGTAGTTGTTAATATAGAGAGGAATAAAAATACTGTAGGGGTTGGAGAAGAAAAATAAAGCAAAAGAACATAAGAGAAGACATTACCTTTAAATCGGGTAACTCCCCTTGGTTTGAACCAAACGTGTTTCTTGGAGAGCTTTCTACCTAAGGTAAGGATTCTAAGATAATTATAGGGATGTGGAGAGACAATTGGAGCAGGGTTTGTACAATCCAAGGACTTGAATAGTGTGGGTAATGGAGTAGAGGTGGGGGCCTTTTATAAGAGGGAGGATGGGCACTCTTGGATGGTAATGAAATGTTATATTATTATGAATTTTTTTTTCAGATTTTAAAGGTCCCACTATGATATACTTTGAGTATAAGGTGATAAGTGTCTGATATAATCACATTCAATAGGTTTTAGAAAACTGTATGTCTTATGTTTTACCTTATCTTTTCATTTTATTTAAATCCTTCATTAATGAGGTCATAGTTGCATCATCGTGTCATAAATAAATTTTTATATTTAATTTATAAAAATTATAAAAACACTACCATGTTGTAGAAAATATTTTTAACATTCTAATGAATATTTATAGTAAAAAATATATATTATATAACCCCATGTATAAATTGTTTTAGTAAAACAATACATGTTTGTGACATTTTATTTTTAACTTTAAATAAAAAGTTATTAATGTCATTTTCTTACCCATATGTCTCCATGGGGTACCCAAGATGACCCATGGATTGTACATGATAGCCATGACTCATCCAATAAGGGCAGGAAAGGTGTACGGTTAATTTCATATTATTAAAATATTATTTTTACCTTAAATTACACTATTTTCCTTTAATCGGGATTAATAAAACTCCAAAGTTACTATTCACCAAAAATTATTTTCATCACATTGAACCACATTTATATTAATAATAACATCCATTTATATTGATTTTTTAAAATTCAAATCATAGATGTGGTAAAATTTCATTTAAATGAAAAATCGGTTTTTTAACTACCACTTAGTGGTTTCACTATTCATCAAAATTAGAAGTTTTTCAGAAAAATACCAAAAATTCACCCTAAGATATATTTGATATTTTGAATTCAAAAAATGATTTCCATTTTACCAAATTCATAACATAGATGTTTCATTAATTATTTTTATAATTAATTCCCGTTTTCAAAACAAATAGCGTGTTTTTGTGAAATAATATCTATCCAAATATTGATACTTGTTTCTGTCCAATTTCAATGGGAAATTAAATCAAATGACCACTATTGAATTAAATGGTAAAAATATATTCTAATTTAACTTTAAAAACAATTATAAAGATAATATAGACAAATAAATAAATTATATTAAAAGGAGGATATGAATTAAAAAAAACATCATTCACTATTCTTTAAAAAATTAACTTTATCAGAAAAATACCAAAAACATACAGACAGTAAATTTTTAAGCCCCGATTCTAAAAACTGATTTTATTTTGTAAAATATAAAATACAAAATTTCAAAAAGGTGTATTTAAAAAGGGTTCTCCATCAAAAGGTTGTTAATCGACCTTTTATTGAATATTAGAATATTTACACTTAAAATTGGATTCATTCGCATTTTAAGCCTCTAAAATTTATTGGATAAAAGTAAAAATATTTGATAAAAATATATAATCATTTTGTAGTTAGTTATGTTCATTCCTGCCATTACAACGTCTAGGCATTAACTACTATTTAAAATAATATTATTCTATTATTAGTGTGCAATATAAGATTTCAATGAAACTCATTGTTGCGTATTGGGTACGCCATCGAGAACAGAGTTCCCTTTAAAGTAATATTAACATTTTATTCACAAATATTGATAAATATAATAATTTCATATTCTTTATTTACCCAGGATGATTCACTAGCACTACCTTCAAACACAACTATGTACATGATTTATTATATGTAACACTCTATAAGAATTAATTACTAATCCATTCAAATTTACTCAATCTAGAGGTGGTTCAATTAGAAAGTGGTATTGTAGAAACACCAGACACCATGAGTGGGGATTAGTGAATCATGGTTTCAAATTTTTTCTTTTAAGGTATCTAATCTTGTTCCCACATTAGTAGGAATATTCTAAACATGTATGATGAATATGAACAATGATAAAAATCACATGAAAAGAGACCACACAACACTTTTACTTAGTTAACCACAAAGGGATACATCCATAGAGAAAATTCCTATAGTGTTTTGGTATTTCTAAAATCCACTAATCTGTACTAGTTGTGGAGTAAATGTGTTCAGACACAATCACTCTTTTCCAGCCACACCACCATTTCAATAATTCATGAAGAGATTGATATGTCCTTTAGAACACTCCCACCAAACCCCCCTTGTTCACTACTATGGGATAACTGTTACATAGTTTACTGAGTTGTGGGTAATTAATAGATATACATTGAATTCCTTGTCTCAGTTTTTCTTGGGACACTGCATGCCTCAAATTTTTTAATTGATGCACTTGAATGAACTGATCACACAAACCAGATATTCAAAAGCATGTCAGAAGAATAACACTACACTTGCATACAATACCTAAACATGCTCACAAGACCTTGAATTTTCTGTGCAAGTTGTCTTTTTCACGACCCCTACATTCCATGAAACTATTATCTTTCACGAAACTACACTTGACGATTTACATGGACATTTCATAATAAATGAACAACATGCATGAAAACTCTCTGAAATTATTTCCCATGAAAATATTTCACATAGTAGAGCAACCAGATTCTCATTAGAAAATTAAGTACCTTTTTCTACGGGGTTTCAACCTATTTATAACCCTTTATAAACCTAAACAGATGTTTATGAAGCATTTTTTTGGTGAACACAATATTATTCATGAGTGTGAAAAACTCCTTTTGACATCACATCAGGTGAGTAATATTTTTCTGCATAGACTCATATTTCTTTAACATTTATGGCTTGCAAGCACATTTTTTCAATTTTTCATATTTTTGTGCACTTATTACAAATTAAGCTTAGCATGCATTTTTTCAAACACCCTTCAATCTGACAGTCAACTCTTTTTTACTAAACCACTTTTCTCCATATTCATCTTTTTGGAACCAACAATTTAAAAAATTTATGGAAATGATTCCACCTTTAATATTTTTGCTGTATTGAACTGTATGATCCCTTTCTAATAAATGATTCTAAACATCCAATGAGGAATGAATATATACAAACCATAACTCGTTTATTTCATAGAAAAATCATGGTTACTAAAATATCCCCCTTTTTGTTTCATGGAAATCTATAGATAAATTCAATAGAGCCCCAACCCCTCTTAAAACATGATAACCAACAGTCAAATCAATAAACACTCTATGGCTATGTTAGCAATGATTGGTGTAAAATACAAGAGGGGATTCATGAATTGGGTTCCCAGGTTTTGGAATTCATAAAGATGTCCATCCTATTCTTTGATTGTGTCATAAATACATTACATATCCTGAAGTATACCTAAGCTATTATCTTATTATGTCACAGAAGAATTACATGCCTTAATTGTATTACTTCTCCTCGTAACATAGAATTATCCTAATGTCATAGAACAATTACTTGTGTCAGAAAATCATTATATGTCATAATTATATTCATTATCTTCCTATCACAAAATTTTCACCATGTCGTATAACTATTACATGAACATTAAATTTCCTAAATTTATTCATTAAACACCTTTAAAATAAACCCAAAGATCAGTTTTTGATTTTTATACATCTCAAAACACACTCTTAATGGATATTATCTCCCCCATAAACCAACATCACATCCAAAAACTAATTAAATATACATTACATAACTATAGATAAGAGAAATATCAAATCATCCTCATGCACAAGGAGGTGGCTAAACATCGAGGCTCAACTTATGTTCTCTCAAACATTGTCGTTGATAGTGGCTTGGTCATAATGTCATTCACACGATCACCTTTTCCAACATTTTTCATGTTGATCACACCTTGTTAAAATTTTTTCATGTGTGGGGTGATATCTAATTTCAATATGATTCGTACAAGAATGATAAACATGATTCTTTGTAAAATTAATTGTGCTCTTATTATCAAAGTAAATCAACATTGGTTGTTTTATATCAGCACCTATGTCTGTCAGTTACTAGTTCATCTAGAGTAACTATGTGCATTCCTTTGTAGCATATATATATTCAGCTTAAGTTGTACTAAGAGAAGTACATTCCTATTACTTTCTCATCCAACCCCCACATTTCATCCCAATATAGAATTCTCAAAAAACGGTGTATTTTCTTGTCCACTACATCCCCAAACTAGTAGACATCTGAAAATGTATATAAATCATTATATTTTTTTACAAAAATGAATACAAAATAATTTTGGGGACAATGAATGTACCTTTGGAATCATTTCTCTACCACCATATGTTATTCCTTTATATTTCATTGAAACTGGTCAGCTAAACATGTTTCGATGAAAATATCTATCAGTGTTGGTTTTGGGTACAATATGCGTCCATTGATTCCCCTATACATTGTGGGATACATAGAAATCCCATCCTCACGATTTCTTGAATTTTTTTTTCCAACCACAGTGGGAGTCCCTATTTTTTTGAATCATTTATCTTAAATTTATTCAAAAACACATTTTCATTACTTTTTTGAGAAATTATTGTGTAATCCTTATTCTAAATCACCTATATCCCTATCACGTATGTGAGTTTTCCAATCATAGAAATTTAAAATTATGATCTCATTTGATTAAAAAATTCATCAATTTATCTCTAATGTTTATCACCAAACATAATAACATCCAAATAAACTAGAACCAAGTACTAGTATTTTGGATTAATCGTCACATATAGATTGTGATATACTCCTCTTATTTGAATTCCTTCTCTTTTAGATAAGTATATATCTGGGAATACCATGCTCTTGGTGCCTGATTTAAACCATAGAGGTCCTTGTTTTGTTTTCTATCCTTCATTTCATTATTACCACAAATGAAACCCATGGGTTGTTCAATGTATACTTACTCTTCCATGACTCAATTTCATAATGTTTTCTTGACATCCATTTGATACACTTTATATCCTATTTGTATTTTCTTGGTTTGAAACAATCTAATTGACTCCATTATTTATACTCATGCAAATTTATCCTCAAAATCAATGGTTCCAGTTTTTGAATATACTTTATAGATCAAACATTCATGATTTCTGATCACATTTCCATTCTCATCAATTTTATAAAAAATCCTCTTTGTACTAACCACATTGGGTCATTTGGATCTATCGACATGATCCCAATTTTGATTTTTTTTTCACACTTATCTAACTCTTCATTCATTGCTTTAACCTATGTCTCATCATTTGAATCTTCTTTATGTGAGGATGGTTCCACATTCTATAGAAATAAATATTGTGCATTATTCCTCATTCTCCATGTATGTGTAGTTATATTCTGATCCCCAATAATGTTGGACTATTCAATATCTTCTCTTCAATTTCTCCTTTAGGTTTCGATCAAATACATTCCATCTTTGGATTCCTCCTCTGAATCGTCTTCTAATTCAAAATTATAATGCATCTTTTGAGAGTTTCATACATCATCCTCTACCAATGAATTATAATTTTTTCCAAGTTCCCATTCATCCTTCTATTTATTACATCAGCTTAATAATTTTTTCAATCATTAGTGTTTTTCACTTCAATTGTCATAATATCATTACATTCAACAATTCATCCCAAGTTCTTATCAAAACACTTGTATCTTTTCTATTAATTGAGTGAATGAAAAATATTCCCTTGTCTACATTTTCTGTATACATCCCTTGATTTAAATCTTTTTTTTGGGTGAAATATTTCCTTCCAAAAACACAAAAAAAAAATCAATGTGGGCTTCATTCCATGACTCAATTCATACAATGTTTTTGTCTCACCCATATGTTACCCTACAAGAGTTGGAATATACAGTACAACTTGAACTTCCACTTTCCAGTAATTATAAGGAATATGACTCTAGATCAGCATTTTTCTAGCAATGTTATTACCTATAGAAACCTATTCTCAAAAAATCCATTTTTCTTTTGAGTTCTCAATGCGTCCACCCTATGTTGTAACCTATTCTTCTCTATGTAATTTTCAAATTCAATGGATGTTTATTACTCTCAATTTTTAGATGGTAAGACATTGGTCTTCCATCTAGTATCATTATAGGCAATTCAATAATATCTTTTCATGAAATCAAGAACATGGAACCTCCATTGTATAACAATCACACATGTCATTATACATTAATAATCTAGTAAAATAATAATGTACCATTATCCATGTGTTCCGAAAGCAATAATCGGACCACATACATCTATAAGAAGGAGATTTTGGAGATAAGATGAACTTTTATTCTTTGGATGGTAGAAACTATAGAACAACATCCCTTGCATACCCGTATCACATATATTTTCTTATTCACACTTCATATTAGGGATATCCATGACTATCTTCATCATAGATATCTTTTCCATGCCTTGATCATTAATGTTCCCCAATACATTATGCAACAAATTGTTTTACTCTACCACTGTTAGGTATCAAGTGTTTTCATTGATATCAAACTATTATATGATACAATTTTTTAAATACATTCATGAGAGGATTCCAGAACATTACTCTTATTATACATCTAATTTGATGGAATGTCACAATAAGACATGAGTCACCGAGTTGGCTCATACTCAAATGATTATGACACACACCATCAATATAAAAGACATCAGTTTTATTCATCTCTCCATTAGCCAGCTCAATACTTCCATAACAATTTATCTTCCAATAACCATATTTAACAAACCTCATTTTTCAATAAACTTTGTTTCTTGATTTTTATTAAAAGATATGCATTAAACGTCATGTGTGACAAACAACTCTATTAAGTATCCAAGTGTAATTATTCTTTGTATCTTTGGGGGCTACTTATATAAGATTTGTTTTTTCAATTTTCTGTTTTTTCAAAGAGTTATTGTGTTGAGTGTAAGACACTAATGGCATTTAAACTCTCTATTCAGTGTACAAGGGTTCTTTTTAGTCAATATCTCCTTCCATTGGGGGAAACCTTTTTGAAATAGAAACAAAGTCTTGTTGGTGATAATTTACTTTTCTCTGACTTCGATCTAAGGTTTCTATTTCCCCAAAATGCCATCAATAAAGTTCTTTATGGAAAATGATAGAACAATGAATGTAATATACCAAGATATTAAATCTTCTGGAATAATTAGGGTATTAATTTGCTCTACATTTTTGAACTCCCATCTATTCTCCATTGAAATAGATTATCACATCTTAATAATAAGACATTGTATAGCACAAAAATCCACATAATGACATGTAAATAGATTAAATGTCTTCTCAATTATATTTATCCTCATTCCTTCCTTTGTGGGATAATATGATTACTATGTCTTATTACTAGAGTGACAAGGATTTTATTCTCTTCATCTTTCAGATTGAATTTGGACCATCTTTTTCAGAACTTGAGGTCTCTTTTCTACATGACCAACTTTCATCTCGCCCTTATTTTGCTCACATTTATTTGCTTCAATATATGATTCTATATCACAACTATTTCAACAATTACCCTATTAAGTGTCTCTTCAATCATTCAAAATAATTTCACCACCCTTAGAACCACATTTTTCACTCTCATATTGCATAAAATCTGAGAACCTTACAGATTGTAATTTATTACTTAATTCATTTTAATGTGATATACTCTCAATTTTACTCTTAAGAGTGAAAACTTCCTCTTCAAGACCCTCAGCAGTATTCGAAATTTCTTCCAGTCTCGAGGCGAGGTCATTCATGAAGATTTTTATCACTTCAATTCGTAGATTCAGATCCACCGCATCATCAGTTCTATCGTGGATTTTAGATTTTACATTAAAAAATTCTTCTAGTAATTCAATTTTGGCTTCAATATTATCAACATGTTGTGAATAATTCTCAACCAAATATTTACCCTTATTGAATATCTTACATTTAATCTTAAGATTACTAACACAATAAATATGTTGAAACATGGGATTTGTATTATTTTCCAACAATTTATCTCTACCATTATCTTCAGGTTGAACTAATATTTCAATAGTGACCATCAAGGAATCATGTTTTCAAAAATAAAAATATGGTTCCTCTTACTCATATAAATCATTATCCTCATCATTTTCATCAAAAAATCTCATTTTTTGATGTTTCCTCGAAAATTTTAAGTTTCTATTAAGATCCATTTCTGAGGATTCTCATTGTCCTAATTTTTTCTCTCTTCATCATTGTAACACCTAGACCCTAGTTACCCAGAGTCGGTGAATTATTTAAATACATTGGTGTGGTTATAAGGAATCAAGTACAGAAGGACCGATCGGTTTAGCAGCCTTTGAAAAAAGATTACATACATGAATGATACATTACACTTTATAACATACAAAACAACCTAAATAATCCTTTATGAATGCCACTATTCCTTTGGCTTAACCCTTCATATAAATCACAATACATCTCTTGGAATTCTGGGAAAAATAACACATAGAAATGGGTGAGAACATATGCTCATTAAGGATAACAATATAGTGGAAACATTAATAAATAATCATAAACATTTAAAGCAATGTATAAAAAAATCCTTTTAAACATGATCATCAACATAATATGGAAAAAATAAAATAAAATAATTCCATTTACTTATTTACATGGATATTCTACTAGTCTAATAATAACATGAAATATCAATAACCACTTTTATAATAATGGAATGCATAACTCTAGACTATCATAACCACAAAGTCAAGGCCTCATGCCAAGACTACCAATAAGATTTTGTCAAGGCCTAGTTCCAAAACAGTAGTTTGTCTCATTAGACCTACCAATGCATCGAGGAGATATAGCAGGCTCCACTCATAACATACTAAGTCTACTACATTCCTTATTTGAATAGTTGAAACATAACATAAACATTCTTATTAAAACTATAATATGAAATGTCAATAAATTAACCATAAACTAGGAATGGTATAAAAATATAACATCCACAGTCAAACATATCACAGAACCATCAATACAATATGGAAGTTTTGTATCATAATAGATCAACTTCAAATAATCTTAAAATCCATCAAAGGATGTTGACATAGATGAAATCAAAAGTCTTTGTGAGAAATTTCTCTTTTTTTGAAACCATTTAAATGTTTCATAATTATAAAATAAAACATTTAATTTTAAAATACTCGTTTAAGCATGTAATGGAATCTTCATTTATTTTATAATTGTATAAAATAGCCCCAACCACCATATAAGTTAAAAATAGACATTCTTACCTTATTTTTGTCGAAAAAGTAAAAAAGGAACTTGTATGGAAAACGACAAAAAGATTCCTTTATGAACAGCTTATAAAAAGTCAAACAAGGGTATCAATTACATTATACCATATTCTATAAAATATTAAGAATGATTTGAAATACATTTTCAAGATACATGGATGTGGATGATAACAAGGTCCCCGAAGATAATTATTTATAAACAACCTTGGATATTGAAGAGATTGTGAAATAAAACCTTACCTTGTACTTTTCCTTGGTTGAGGGTAGAATAACATCCTATATAATGGTAAAATTATTGTTATTAAATTATAAAATAATTATATAAATAAATATGATATCATATGTGATTTTTTAACATTTCTTGGTTTATAATATCTTAGTATTATAGTCCTTTTGAGTGTTAACTTACTCGTTTTCTATTATATGTTTTGTTACATAAGACGTGTTTTTAATGGATAGGTTGTATCTTTTTCACATCCAGAATTATATCAAGTCCAAAAACATTATTTTCTAATCAAAAAATAGGAATTTGACATTAATGGATACGATTGGGAATGAATCACATTACGTTCGTGGAGACGGTAGTCCGTACGTACGCACGAATTCTACATTCAATTCATTTTTCAAAAAGGAATCAAAACCAAATGATGCATAGGTATATTATTATTCCAGTATAATATAATATCTTATATGTGTTACTTATTTTCATTAACACCTTCCTTGATACATTCCATCTATGGTATGAACGAGTCATATCACTTTGAGGGGGCGGTAGTCCGCGCTTCCTCATATGAAATTATCGTATATATATACAGCATGAAACGAATAATGGTATGATATAAAATGGAATTACAGAAGATTATATATAAAATAAATATCATTAATATCATATTTAATTATAGTGCAATCATAATGGCCACCATGATAGGTGGTAGGATATAATTGAACAATTATCGTTTCGTGATACATTTGGTTTCCATCCACAAAAACATTATGTTCTTTACCCATTAGATAGAGGTGTTTGTATGTGTAGTTAGAATACATATCCTAAAAATATACTAGTATATTTATTATACTATTGTTGTTATAATGGAAATGAATAAGGAGAATTCTGGGGTTGGATAAGTAAAATAAAATAAAAGAAGCTATGAGAAATCATCACATTTAATTTGGGTAACTCCCTTTTGTTTGAATCAAAAATGACTCTTGAAGTTCCTTCTGTATATGTTAAGGATTGTAGGAGTAAGAGAGAGATATAGAGAGCCTAATTGGGTAGAGTTTGGATGATCCAAAAGGAATTTGAGTAGTGAGGAATTGGTTATATGTGGTGTCCTTTTATAAGGGGGGAGGAGGGGCTCTTTAGGAAAAACATAAAGTATTATTTTATAATAAAATAAAATTCAGTTTATAATGGCTCCAAAGTAGATTATTAAATTTATAGCGTAGGGATAGGTCTAAAAAAATCAACCAATAGGTTTTAGACATGCATGGGTCACATTATTAACCTTATCATTTTGTTTTAACTCTTAGTTAATTTGTTTGACACTTACCATGTCACTTGGTATTTTTATATTATATTGAAAAGAAACATTATATATAATTCCAAGAGACCTTTAAGTGGTCTATAAATGATAATACTATAATTATATAATTCTTTTCGTGAATCCTAATATTTTTTGGAGTATAATATGAATTAATAATATAATATTTGTTTTAAAAACTCTTTTATGTCAATTTTGACATTATTTGATAATTGATTTTTGATAAATTCATAAATAGTTAATTAATTAGAAACAATTCGTTTATGCAATCCTATCATGTCATATTAAGAAAAAAAATTCATGTATTTTATCAAAACATTCATATTATATTTATTTTAACATTTATAATATCAATTATTTGATTCTTGAATTAATATGGAAAATATTGCATCATTATTGTGTCGTAAATAAAATTAATTATTCAATGTCTAAAAATTATAAATAAAATACCATTATGCATGAAATTGTTTTATATTTATAATAAATATTTATAGTCGAAAATATAACATATATTACCCTATGAAAAAATTGTTTTTCTAAAATATATATGCTTATTTCATTTTTGTATCTACTTTAACTTAATTAATATAAAGTGTCATTATCACTTACAAGTTGTTCCATGGGGTCCCAAAATCGTCCCAATGATGCCCATGGTCGGACATGTATAATAAAATATGGTTATGACTTGTTTTCGGGTAATTTAGTATTATTATAATATTATTTTTTACCCTTATTTACCAGATTAACTCTTTAACCATAGTTAATAAAATATTTACCGAAGTAATTATTCAAAATGACAAAAAAAAGGTTATCTATTTAAACAATTTGGACCTCTGCATTATAAATATGGAATCCATATTTCTAAATTCAAAACCTAGAAGTGGCATAAATTAATTTAAAATTAATTACCAATGTAGAAACAAAAAGCGTGTTTTTACAAATAATAACTATCAAAAGATTAACACTTTCTTATGTCCAGTTTAAGTATGAAATAATGTCCAATGACCAATATTGGATTTAATGGTAAAATTATAATATAATTATACTTTAAAATCACTCAAATTCATAATTTATCACTATTAATTAATTCAATTAAAAAAGCTGTTTTTAATTAAAATTTAGTAATTTTCACTATTCATCAAAATATAAAAGTTATCAGAAAAGTACCAAAATTTCACCCTAAGATAATTTAGATATTACAAATCCAAAAATGAAGTCTATTTTACCAAATTGAAAAAAATAAAAGTTGAATTTATTAATATAAAATTAATATCGCTGTCAAAACCAAAAAGAGTATTTTTAAGAAATAATAATTATCAAAAGGTTGACACTTGTTTATGTCCAATTTCAAAGTGAAATTACTTACAATGACACTAATTGGATTAAATGGTAAAATTATAATATATTTATACTTAAAACAAATTAAAATATATAAATTAATAGTATAAATTATTTTTATTGAAAAAGTTGTTTTCAGTTAAAATATATTATTTTTCACTATTCACCCAAATATGAAAGTTATCAGAAAAACACCAAAACATTATCAAAAATAAATTATTATGTCCCGATTCGAAATAAGAAGTTTATTTTTTCTAATTGAATATATATAAGTTTCAAATATTGGATTTAAAAAGGCTTCCCCATTAAAATGCGGTAAAATAGTATTTTTTAAAAAATACATCTTTTATCTAAAAAAATGTATTTTTTCATACATTATGTATATGAAACTCATTATATTGATTATATAATTATAATTATTATATATAGTTCAATATTCAGCTAATACTATTCATAACCGCTTTTCAACGGCTTGTTTGGTATGTCATGGTGCACTAGAAATCGGTGTGGCTTGCAGTGCAAGTTATTTAATTATTTTGAAGAAATAACATACTATGAAATCATGGGGTGTTACATTCTTCTCTCCTTCAATAAATTGCATCCTCGCAATTTGAAACTATTTTTCAAAAATAAAAGGTTTCAAATAGAAAATACCATTGGGAAAACCCACATCAAAAATTTGGTTAATAAAATTTAGTCTTAATAAGTGGAAAAGTGAAATGAAAGGGTCACCAGCAAATTATGATCTCGATTAGGAAAACATTGGTGGAAATTAGAAAAATATAATTATAGGAAAAATTTAAATACTTATATGTAGTTATTGAGGTCATCAATCACAAACATGTGTAAAATTGAAGGACTTAAATTCATCAATTTATAATGATTTGAAATAACATCGGTTCAAGAAAACATATGATATTAGGATAACACATTTGTTGTTTTAATAACCCTTCACTAAAGTATAAGAATTAATTTTTTCATAGATTAATAGAAGAAGAAAAATGTATACTTAGTAAGTAGAGTCCCATCCTTTAATTAATTTCTACCACAAACTCATCATTCACTCTAAAAGATAATAGAACTTAAAAATAATATTCTATTTATCCTATTCGTGTAGGGATAAAAAATGAATTTATCATTCTTCTACCTGATTTTTTTTGAAAAGACTACATTATTCAATTCAGGACATTACATGGGATAGTGGTAGGTGATACACCCTTGTCACCCTTCGGTAGCAGGTTTAAGTCTCACAGCCTTGCCGGATGCAAAGGGTTATCGCCCGACCTCTAGGTTGTCCTTTCATGGTAATCCATAAATAATATCAAACAATAATTATCCAAAATACTTATGTCCAAACTCACAGTCCAAAATTTATAAGGAATGTAAAAACAATAAAGAACCTTTTTTCCTTATAATAACATGTGAACACCTTCATCATGTATTCTTTTAAAACACTACAACGTCCTGAATTTCCATATAACCTTATTGGTTAAATTAATGATCTGTTATTAATTATAGAATACTGGATACACTCCATCTATTCAAAAATGTTTTGAACTCCAAAAATGATGGAATATACAAATCAATAATCAATTTTAAGGTAATCAAGAATATCTAATATAATTTATCCAAATCAATCATGTAATATTCCAAAATCACTACCTTGGTATCAGAACCATATTTTGGTTTATCTATCTCTGAACCATATATTTTCCAAAAGTTTAACCTTCTATTGAGTCTCTTTTCTTAGTTCCACACAATCTCATGTCCATAATGAAATAGTACTACAGTACAATCCTTATATACTATATAATTATTATAACCATTTCATTGTTGATACAACACCCAAATGAAATAATTATCTTATATCAAAATAATAACTCTAATAATTCTTCCCCATCTCTGGTAGTATTATAACCTGATTATTATCCAATAGCAACATTTGGGGAATACTCTGATGATTTGGACATCGGATCGCGTAGTGTCCCATCTCCTTGCAGATGAAGCATTGTTTATTTGAAACATTTTCCTTACCCTTGTAGTCACGTTCTTGGTATCTTTTTTCTCAGCATATTTAACAAACTCACATTCCCTTCATGAAAGTTCCAGGGTGTTTCTTCCCACAGTTATCACATATGGGAAAATTATTCTTTTCCCTCTTCCCTTTATCCTTATTTCTCTCTTCCATCCTTTTCTTCTCTTGCTTCCTTTCAAAGCCATAGGACTCAGAGAATTATTTACATATCTTAATAACACATGATAGTATTTCTTTGTATGTTGATAATATAATGGAGACTATTTCCCTTTTAAATGTTGTCTTAATACTATGAAAGATATGATCCTTCTTACTCCTTGGATCATACGTATTACTGGAGTTCACATTCCTTCTACTAGGCGTCATTTCTATACAATAGCATAAACTAGGCCAGTTTATGAATTGAAATGAATAATTTCAAACTTGTAAAAAACCTAACATAAATTGAATTGTTTATGGATATAATCCATAATCATAAATTATTCTTAATTAAGAAATTATATACTCATTAACCCTTCATAATTATTTGTAATGAAAAGGAGAATTATCCTATGAATATCCCCGAGGAGTGTCGTAACCAAGAGTACAGCAATGCTAATTGTCGTGCACTAGTTCCCATTTGAGTCTATCTCAAAGTGGTGTTTTCGAGTTTTAACCCTAGGTACATCTGTGCCAGAGCCGCCTCTACCTGCTCTTATCTAGACATGGATGTATTGCTCAGAAAAATAACTAAATCTATACAATAACAAAATTCTATGATGTTCTTCTATACTAATCTTCAAAGTCTATCTTAGGGTTATGGTCTCTAATCAGAGTTTATCTAAATATAATTTCCAAGGATATTGGTAAACTCCCTCTGATACCAATTGTAATACCCTGACCCCAGTTACCCAGAGTCGGGTCATTATTTTAATACATTGGAATTATTACAAGAATCATGTCCCGAAGGACCAATCAGTTTAGAAGTCTTGGAAAATAGATTACATACATGATTGTTACATTAAACATTATAAGATACAAAAAACATAAATAATCCTTTATGAATTCCATTATTCAATTGTCTCAAACCTGTATATCAATCACAATACACTTCTTGAAATCCTGGGAAAAATGAAACATAGAAAGGGGTGAGCTCAGATGCTCAGTAAGGATAACAATATAGCAGAAATGTTATTTAATAACCAAATACATTTAAGATAATTTATAACGAAAACAAAAGACTTTTAAACTTGAACTTCAACATAATATTGAAAAAATAAAATAAAATAATTCCATTTACTTATTCAACTTGTCGAATAATCACTTTCAAATTCAATAATCACTTTCATAATGATGGAATGCATGATTCCAGACTATCATAACCACATAGTCAAGGCATCGTGCCAAGACTAGAAATAATATTTTGTCAAGGCCTTGTGCCAAAACACTAGTTTGTCTCATGAGACCTACTGATGCATCGAGCAGGTATAGCGGGCTCCACCTATCACTTACAAAGTCTACTACATTCCTCATTTGAATAGTTGAAACATAACATAAACATTCGTATAAAACTAGTATAAGAAATGTCATTAAATTAACCATAAACATGAATGGTATAAAAATAGAACATCCACAGACAAAAATATCATAAAAACTTCAATAAAATATGGAAGTTTTGTATCATAATAAATCTACATCAAATAAGCTTAAAATGTATCAAGGTATGTTGACATAGATGACATCAAAACTATTTTAGAGAAATATCTCTTTTTTTGAAATCATTTAAAAGTATCATAATTATAAAATAAAAAATTTACATTGAAAATATTCTTATAATTTTTTATGAGATGATTTGATGAGTTTATAATGGTAGAATATATCCTCAAAATCTGTATAAGTTAAAAAAATTCATTCTAACGTTAATTTTGTCGAAAAGGTTAAAAACAAACTTGTTTGGAAAACGTCGAAAAGATTCCTATATAAACAACTTATAAAAATTCAAACAATGGTATAAATTACTTTAACCCATATTTTTTAATATAGTAATAATTTTATGAAATAAATTTTCAAGAAATATGGATGTGGATGAAAAAGAGGTCCCATAAGATAATTATGTATAAACAACCTCGGATAATGAATGGATTGTGAAATAAACCCTTAACTAGTACTTTTTTGTGGTCGATGGTAGTTTAAACTCTTGTATAATGGTGAAATAATTGTTATTAAATTATAAATGAGTCATATAAATTAATATGATATCATATATGATCTTTTAACATTGATTTGTTAATAATATCATAGTATTATCGTCATTTCGAGTTTTAACTTACTCATTGTCTTTCATATGTTTTGTTACATAAGACGTGTTTGTTATGGATAGGTTGTATCTTATTCATATACATAATTATATAAATTCCTTAAACATTATTTTATAGTCATCAAAAGAAAATTATACTTGAATGGATACAATGGGGAATGAATCTCATCGCGTTTGTGGAGAGGGTAGTCCGTATGTACGCACGAACACTACTTCCATTTCATTTTTTAAAAAGGAATCAAAACCAAATGATATATATGTATATTATTATTACAGTATAATATAATATCTTGTATTTGTTACTTATGTTAATTACTACCTTCCTTTATATGTTCCTTGTAAGGTATGAACGAGTCATATCACTTTGAGGGGGCGGTAGTCTACGCTACCTCAAATTAAATTATTGTATATATATATAAAACATGAAACAAAGAATGGTATTCTATAATATTAAATTATAGAAGTTAATATATAAAATAAATATCATAAATATCATATTTAATTATATTTCCATCATAATTTCCACCATGAGAGGTGGTAGGAGATAATTGAACAATCATCGTTTCGTGAGGCGTTTGGTTTCCATCCATAGAAACATTGTGTTCATTACCCATTTGATGGAGGTGTGTGTAAGTGTAGATAGAATAATTCTCATAAAAATATCCTAGTATATTTATTATACTATTTTTGTTTCAAAATATAAGAATAAGAAGAGTTTATGGGTTGGAGAAGTAAAATAAAAAAAAGAAGCTAAGAGAAATCATTACCTTTAATTTGGGTAACTTCCGTTGGATTGAACCAAAAAAGACTCTTGAAGTGCTTTATGCATAAGGTAAGTCTTCTATGAGGAGGAAAGGGATATATGTAGATTAATTGGGAAGAGTATGGATGATCAAAAATGATTGAGAGGTGTGAGGAATTGGTTAGAAGTGTTGTCCTTTTATAAGGGGGAGGAGGGGATCTTTAGAAAAAAATTAAAGTAGTATTTTATAATAAAATCATATTCGGTTTATAATGGCTTAAAAGTATATTATTAAAGGTATATGGTGGGGAAAGTTAGAAAAATACTAATCCAATATGTTTTATACAGGTTTGGGTAACATTATCAACCTTATCTTTTTTTTTAACTCTTAGTTAATTAGTTTGACACTTACCATGTAACTTTGTATTTTTATATTATTTTGTAAATAATCATACTATATACTTCCAAGAAACCCCCAATTGGTCTATTAATGATATAAATATCATTATATAAGTTCTTTGGCCAACCCTTATATATTTAAGAGTATAATATGAATTAATAATATAATATTTATTTCAAAAACTGTATTATGTCAATTATGACACTATTTGATAATTGATATTTGTCAAAGTCTTAACAAATTTATTAACTCTAAAAAATATAATATATTCAATAAATTAATGAAATATAAACCAATAAAATTCATGGATTTCATCAAAACGTTCAAATTATATTTATTTTAATATTTATAATATCAATTATTTGATTCTTGCATTAATAAGGAAAATACCGCATCATAATTGTGTCATAAATAAATTTAATTATTCAATGTTGAAAAATAATAAATAAAATACCATAATGTAGGACATAGTTTTAGATTTATAATGAATATTTATTGTGGAAAATCCAACATATATTACCTTTTGTAAAAATTGTTTTCATGTAAGAGATATGCTTATGTCATTTTTTTATTTACTTTAACCTAATTAATATAAAGTGTCATTATCTCTTACAAGTGGCTCCATGGGGTCTCAAAATCGACCCCACTATTCCCATGGTTGGACATGTATTAAAAAAATATGATTATGACACATTTCAGGGTAATTTAGTGTTATTATAATATTATTTTTACCCTTATTTACCGGATTAACCTTTTATCCATGGTAAATATAATATTTACCAAATTAATTATTCAAAATGTCTTAAAATAAAAGTTACCTTTTTAAGCAATTTGTACATCATGATTATAAATATGGAATTAATTATTCTAAATTAGGAACACAAAAGTGGAAGAAATTAATTTAAAATTAATTCCCGTTGTCGAAACAAAAAGCGTGTTTTTAACAAATAATAACTATCAAAAGATTGAAACATTCTTATGTCCTGTTTAAATATGAAATTATCTATAATTAAAAACATTGGATTAAATAGTAAAATTATAATCTAATTATATTTTAAAATAACACAAATGAATAATTTATCAGTATAAATTATTTCGATTAAAAAGTTGTTTTTAATTAAAATTTAGTAATTTTCACTATTCATCTAAATATGAAAGTTATCAAAAATGTATCAAAATTTCACCCTATGATAATTTATAAATTCCAAATCCAAAAATGAAGTCAATTTTACCAAATTAAAAACAATAAAGTTGAAATTAATACTTTAAAATTAATTTCCGCTGCCAAAACCAAAATGCTTATTTTTAAGAAATTATAACTATCAAATGTTTGACACTTGTTTATGTCCAATTTCAACGTCAAATTACTTATATTTACCATAATTGGATTAAATGGTAAAAATATAATCTATTTATAGTTACAAACCATTAAAATGTATAATTTAACAATATAAATTATTTTTATTCAAAATTTTGTTTTCAGTTAAAATTTAGTATTTTTCACTATTCACCCAAATATGAAAGTTATCATAAAAACATAATCACTTTATCAAAACTAAATAATTATGTCTATATTCTAAATAAGAAGTTTATTTTGTCAAATTGAATATATAATGGTTTGATATTTTTTATTTCAAAAGCATTCTCCATTAAAAGGAAGTAAAATTGAATTTTTTTTGAAATATACTTATTTTATCTGAAAAAATGTATTTATTCTTAAATTATCTCTATGAAACACATTATTTGGATTCTAAAATTATATGGAATATATATAGTTCAATATTAAGTTATCACAATTTATAATATCTTTTGAACGACTTATTTGGTATGTCATGGTGCCCTAGAACTCGGTGTTGCCTGTAGTGCACGTTATTGAATTATTTTGAAGAAATAACGTACTATGAAATATTGTTGTGTTACAGTCATCATTTCCCATTGAGCATTGAGAGGCAATGTACCCATAATTACCCCAATAAAAACACACCATATGTATCTTTTATTCAAATTTTCATTGTACCTTCCTAAATTTCAGGGAAATGAGAGAAAGAATTTCTTTTTCCTCATCATCCTCACTGCTAAAAGTAGTAGAATGTTTCATACTATCTATACATTGGAACTCCATTTCCATACACGAGTCGTAGAATCTTAATGTTTGACTCTCATTTCATAGGCCATTAGGATAACCCATAGATCATCCAAAGTGAGCTTGAAGAGATTTATTCCCTAAAGGGTTGAAAACGTTTCTCTGTAAAGGGTTTGAGTCATCTCAATACTTTTTTAACAATGAAAATGTTTTTGATTTATTCTCCATGTCCTTGAATTTCTCTTACAACATCAGTAATTTTATTGAAGAATGTGTCTTCATTCTAATCAGGGTGCTACTTTAGATCATCAAACCTATTCTGTAGTACATTATTTTTTACTCCCTAGATTTTCTATCTCTATCATATATAAGTTATTTTTTCCCACATATACATTATTGAGGTGCATCTCATCACAATTAGATAAATTTATTATGAAAGAGTTTCAAAGAGAGAATTCTGTATTTTAGCATTTGCAACAATAATTTTCATGTCTGCCTCACTCATAGTATTCATTGTTGGATCACTAAGACATATTACATGCACAATTTCAAATAAAAAAAATTCCCAGAGATCATACATGAGATCTCATTCTATTTTTTGAAATTTGAAAGAAATATCTATTAAACATGGGGACCCTCATAACATGGGAAGAATTCTCCAAGACAGAAATAGAAAGATCTAACAAAAAAACCTCTCTTTGTTACAACTTGTAAAATATCTGGATGCCCTATGAAAGTAGGGGTGAATCAGGTTATGAAAATTTCTTTTTAATGTATCTAATATTGTTCCCATGATGGTTGGAATGAGTTAAACCTGTGTGATGGATATGAACCATAATTAAACAATCACAAGAAAAGAGAAAACACAACACTTTTACTTGGTTCAGCACAATGGGATACGTACAAGGATCATATGTTAAAAATTTATCGGTAATACCAAAATCCACTAATAATAAGTAGTTGTGGAGTATGAGAGTTTTGAAATAGGCACTCTGTTCTAGGCAAATAGCCTTTACAATATTTCAAGGATAGATCACTACGTCCAAGGGAACAGTTCTATCAACTCCCCCTTCCTGACTTCCATGGGAGATGTCTTACATAGATTATTGAATTGACAGTATCTGTAAAAAACATTCATTTAATACTTTGTATTAGTCTAGTACAATACACTACATGCATTAAATTTATCAATTGATGCATTTGAATGCACTGATCACACAAACTGATTTTTAATATGCCATTCAGAATCTTAACAGTACACTAGCGAGCAATGCCTGAACATGCACAAAATATTTGGTATTTTTCATTAAAATATTATTTTGTCACAACCCCTAAATTCCCCAAAACTTGTATAATTCACACATCTACACTCAGGAATTCACCTGGATTTTAAGAATAATGGAACACATTGCGCAAAAACTCTCTGAAATTCTTTCACATGCAAATCATTTTTCACATTGGAGAAACTAAATTTTCATTGGAACATTATCATCATTCTTCCTTGGGTGTATCTGCCTATTTATAATCCATGATGACCATACACGCTTGTGTGCAAGGAATATTTTTCGATGTGCTAATTATTCAACATGAGCACATAAATCCCCTTTTTACGTTGCATTTGCCGTGTATTATTCATAGTCTCAACCTCAACTTTTGTACACATTTATATCATGTGTTATCATTTCTCTTTTTCTATATTATGATACACTTGTACCAAATTAGTCCATGCCCTCATGTTTTAAAAAACTCTCCAATCTTGCATTCAACACCCTATTCCAAAAACACTTTTCTGCATATTCATTTTTTTGGACACACAAAATTTGAAATCACTACGAAATGACAACACATTCAATATTGTTTCCTACTTGAACTATATGATCCCTTTCATAGAAAATTATTGGATCTCCTAATGGGGATTGCCAAAAAAACCATACAAATTTTTTCATATATAACTAATGGTTCCTATAGGTATCTTGTATGAGGAGTTACCTCTTAAGACCATAGATCATAGAGACAAAGTATTATAGAGTAAGAAAAATAAACTATTCAAATTTCTATAGTGAAACAAAATGATTGATGAAGCGACAAGTGATGAAAATGAGGCGATGAAACAGAGTCACCCACATTTGTCTTAATATGTTAAATTTAAATTATCAGGATCATATTTATGAATTGGGGTAGAATAATATTACCCAAAATATTATAAATAAAATTCTCCTTGTCATTTAAAAAAATTTCATTTCTTGAAAAATGATTATCGAAAACACATATATTTATTTTTATTTATTATATCCTATAGAATTTTAGAAACCTTTAACAATATTAATCATTGATAATATAGTCATAAAATATAGATCATATTATTAGCCTTAATATTGGGTTTTAACTAATCTAATTAAAACAAATGAAGTGATGGCCCCAACCCAAAGGACTATACCTTATGAAGAACATTTTTCCTAGATTCTAAGAGAGATAGAATCACATGGGTTTCTCATCTACCAATTATATATTGAGAGCCAACAACATAAGCACCATAGAAACTATTTATGTAATAGCTTCAATCTCACTGATATCATGGCCCAAACAATGTACGTTGAACTTGCCCCTGAATGTCTCACCATCACGGAACTTACACATAGGGATATTGAAGGTGTATTAAATATAAATATTCCAATAAACTATTGATATGATTTTGTACTTTATATTTATATAATAATTGATAATTTTTCATCCAATTATGGTAACTTAAAAAAATATTAGGATTTTGATACATTAAAAAAATATAGTATTTTAGGATGACATTCAAATTCAAATAAAGAATTTATTTTGACTAATTAATGGTTCTTTGAAATAAATAAAATTTTAATAATATAATATTTTTAAATATTATTAAGAGAATATAACTGATCGTATTATATTTAGGATGGAAAATGTACTTTTTATAGGGTTTTGAAAATTGTTATTATTAAAAAACCATGGATTTACCAATAAATGTTGGTACATATTTTACAAGTGAAAATATAGTTATTTAGAAAAGTATTTTCATAAAATAAATAAATCTTTTTTCTTCATAACATCTACATTATCCAATGGTGTGCCTTCGAAAATTTTCTGAGAGAGTCGGATTTTCAGGGAAAAAATGAATATCATATAAATTTATGGTGTCTGTTATAACATCATAATGATCTATGTAATTTAATAAATTCTATGAACGGTATACATGAACAAATTTATGTTTTAAATTTAAAATAATTTCATATTATTTTTTTTAAATTTATAAATCTTTTAGAAATACTACCAAACCATTAGGATATTTTACAATTTTGAAATAATTTCATAAATAGTAAAACTCACCTTAATATAAAAGAGGGTACTGTTTTATTATGTTCAGCCCTTTCCATAAACAAATTATAACCACTCACATTTGTTATAAAAAATGGTCAAAATCATGGGTTGTTTGTTGGATATGGTTATATATTTATATATAGTCCAGAAGATATATTTGTGAAATTATAAGGAAATCCCAAATTGATTCCTATATTAACCAAAAAAATCATCCATTTTTATTCTCTATATATACTTAATTCCTTCTTTACTATTCATTAATATATCTAGAGTCCTCCCATGTCACCCCAAACTCACAATAATCTTCTACCAATCATTTTTTGTCACACACTCAAGTAAGGGATCTTCTCTTTCTCCCATGTAGTCAAGAATCATATTAATTTGGTTCCATTATATTTTCAATTCCTAATGATGGGGTCTGTTTTTTCACATGAACCATACATTATTTTTGATATCTAAATGATGATAGATCGGTTTTAGACTCATTAAACGATCCTATGAACATTTATATTCCCCATTATGTTGTCGAAATTTCATAATGGGATTTCATTCCTAAAAATTAGTAATGAATACCCATACCTAATTCATATTAAGGGAATTCACCTCTAGGTAATTATAATTTATTGATTAGGGACCAAAATTTAATTATTATACATGAATTTATTGAGTAATAATATGTGATGGAAAATTATTCCATGTTATATGATATATGTTGAACACTTAATCATGAGAATTATTTGATAGTGATGGGTGTATCCAAAATTATATATCACTTCAAGGAATTAGGTAATGATTAGTCTAATGAGTAATCATATTGAGATAAGGAGTAAACTTGATTCCTTTATTTCACATTTTCCCTCTGTATTTCATTAATGATATACTTGAATTGTGTTTATAATGTAGTGTTTTATGTTGCTTCCATATTTCAAAAGTAACATTTATGATATGATGCTATATCGAGACTCATTCATAAATATTATGATTCTCACACATTTTATTTACCATTTATATTCCTATTGTATTATATTAATGACCATATTTATTTTATTCCATTTTTTACTCCCTTATAGGTCTTTATAGCTTACCCCTTTTTCATATATGCCCTAAGTTATCCAATGCAGTTTTAAATGTCATGGAAATTTAAAAGCATGCAATGGTCATTTTCAATAATGTTGTTGTATCCCATGTTGATGATGTTA
This sequence comes from Viscum album, assembly GCA_963277665.1. Taxonomy (NCBI): domain Eukaryota; kingdom Viridiplantae; phylum Streptophyta; class Magnoliopsida; order Santalales; family Viscaceae; genus Viscum; species Viscum album. The sequence goes on from OY728146.1 coordinate 557,289,556, forward strand.
TAATATCCTCATAGATCAAAAATAATATATTGTTGTCTATATTCTAGTATTTATTATGTGTAATTTGTGTAACAAATCATGAATTAATGTGTACTAAACAGTATGGTTTTCATAGATATACCTTAAATTAATGATTCTTCCACGTGATAGAGCATACAATGAAAAGATCTATTAGTGTGTAGAAAATTTTTTCCTTTATAATGTCATGAATTAACAATATATCATATATATATATATATATATCTGTATTTAATATATTTCACCTCATGTATATTATTGGAGGATAGATTATCACCATTATCCTATAATTCCACACTAGATCCTATGATACTCACTAGTTTAGAACAATGTTCGTCTAACAAATTTGATTACATAGACACATCTAGCCTTCATTGATATTGGCCTCTATATAGTTCTATTCCCTCTAACCACAAAGAAGAAGTTCGTATTTTCCATGGATTTATTCCCAAAAAAGATTTATGTTATACCACTAAGGGATGTTATAACAAATTATAGCATCAATTCCATTATTTTCAGTATCATAAATAGATTTAAAGTCTTTTAAATAATATTAAAGTTAAATATCATATATTTATTAAAATATTATTTTACGATGGTATAAAATTTATAAAATATATAGTCCAACAAATATTTCAATTATAATTAAATATAAAATAGATACATATAATACATTAAAAAATATATAATATCCAAAAAAATATGTTGGATGAATATAATAAGTCATTTCTAGAGAAACTATTTCATTCTTTGTGGTCTTATCATACCATTCCGCATATTTCCATGTAGGTGAACCCACAGTCACATGGGTCAAGGATAGAACTGATCAATTGAATTTCATCGATGGTCATCCTCAATATGGTTAATAGTTTTCACCAAAATCCTAATTATTATAACCCATGTAATGATTTACAATATTATCAATCTTTATTCAAATTATTTTACGTAGTTCTTACAGTAGTGAATAATTTTGATTTTCATTCCCCACCTTACATTGGACTGAGTACTATGAACATTATCAATGTGTACAATTTTCTATTAAATGTTGAACAAATTTATTTTATGTTATAATTTATTTTTTGTCAAATTTTACCCTTACACCTAGAGGTTAAACCTCTTACTAGTCATAACTATAAAAATTTAATCATTTTCAACCATTTGTCTATTATTTTTGTCCTTAAACCTTGTGAAACTTCCTTTATGATTATATATATTTACATTGGCCCCCATCATAACACATCATGTAATAACCATTTCTTTAATCCTATATATATTTCATTATATTTCATTGTATGAGCATTATGGACATAAAATAATTACATTCTCCAAATAAAAGGATGTATGAAATAGAATGGTTATCATAAATTCATAATAGCTCAGTTTTCCTCTCATAAAAATTTGTGACCTCCACATTCATTCAGTTTGTGTTATTTGATCGTAACCCATGCTATTTTGTTCAATGATTCATCAACATAATATAAGTAATCCAATATTCTAGGTTTCATATATTTGTATTATGATATCAATTCTTTCCTATTTTAGCTTTACCTTATTTTAATATAGAGTATCTCATATATGACTATAAAATAAAATTTTATATTAAAACCCCCTTTAATAGAAAATTTGTATACCTCACATGTCCAAAATAATCAAACACTATAAAAAATCACCAAATAATTGAACAATTATTTTAGATTTCTAGAATCATATATAATTTAAATTGAAGTAAATTGAAATTATTTCATGAATCATATTAGATGAGATATTTAAATATTAATCCATATTGTCCAATGTTTTAATATACTCTACCAAGTTATTCATAATTTTGTTCATCACTATTGTTAATATTTGATCTTTTATTAATTATCCACAGACACATATATTTATTGACATCTTCTAGAATCATTATCTCATACATCCTACTAGGAAACTATTAAGAGGAAATAATATGGAAGCCCTCCTCTAACATTTATTGCACAGTGTTAATAATAACATACAATTATTTCTTCATCCTATATACAATCCTACCATAGTGGTTCTTCTATCACACTCATAGAGGGGTTTTCCAAATTAGTTATTGCCTCTATCTTAGTATCATTTACAACCATACTACCTCCTTGTATATTATGTCAATGATTCCATCCTACAATTGGTCTTCCTTTGTTCCTTTGAATCACCACCTTCAACTATTGTAGTTTTACTATGAATGATAAAACTATTCCTCCAATAATGATCATTAGAAGTGATAACACAATCTATCTCCTTGGGAATATTCGATTTTACATACCATATCTTCTTCGTATTATGTTCATTAATGAAATAAAAACAACATATTTATTTCTTCATGTTGAAAATAATGTTCCTCCTCAAATCTTGGTTTCCCTTCATCCCATTCTTCCCTAATTATCTATAATGTCCTCTACCAGGACTTCCATCTATAAAATCTTATGATAATTTTAACGAGATCTCATCAAATGTGTATTCTATAGAGAATAAATTTTCTTTAATGAGGATATATATAAATTTTGAATATTATTGTTTCATAAAATAATCCATCATTTAATAGACCATCATAGATGACTTTAGGATTAAAAGTTGACATGTTCCTTATAAGGCATTCCATATTCTCTGTATTAACAAAACCCCACTATACATCCTGTGATCCCTACATTAAATTCTCCAAGACCCTAAATCCCAAAAAATCACTCCCACTGTCAACCAATATTACCCTTCTTGTGTATTTATATTTTTGTGGCACACTGCATCATCATAGGATGATGAATTTGTTTTGAAAATTTTTGGTTCCAAATAACATTCTAAAATCACCCCCAATCACCCATGAACGAGCCATGGAATGATCAAAAAATATGTGGACAACCAAATCACCCATGAAATAGTTGATAATGCCTATAAATGTAAGATCGTAATTCATTGATCATGCCTCATTATGGATGGTATTATCATGTGTTGTATCATTGTTACCAATATAGTCCAATTTGAGGGAATTGAAAGTCTCATTCCCAAATGAATTTCACATTAATGAGTAAGAACACATATCAATATCTTGAAATATGTCAACATTTTAAAATAAGACAACCCAAATTTTGATTATATGATGAATAATATTTCCAAAATTTAATGACCACCACTTATTTAAATGAAATTATTCCCCAGTCGTAGTCCAAACCCACTCCACCAAAAAATATCATATACAAAAACTATTACACGATACTTTTCTACATATACAGTATTGTTCTTTATAAAATCCCATGAGTATATAAAATATTTCATTATTAAAGAAATTATTTCATTGATAGCTTCCATAACATGCAACACCATGTTTATATAATGAATGTCATAAAATTATAATAATAATAGTATTTTGATTGTTGGTTTTCTTTTACCCTCTAGATAGAATGGTCTGAATAATAATAACTAAATTATGAAAATATCATATTTTATGTACGTATTAAAAATTCATTCCTTATTAATTATTTAAATATGAATATAAAAAACTAATTTTAACACCTTCATGATATTTATTTAAAAAACAATTTTTTATATTAAATATTTATATTTAATTTGATAAAATAAGTTAATAACTATTATTGAATGATATTAATGATATTTTCAGATAATATATGGAAATCAATGTTTAAACATATATTTTACATTTTTCTATGCATGGGATAAAAATTAAATATGTTTTTCTATGTTTTTTCCTAAAATTGGTCTCCATCATGATTTTTAGGTTTATATTATAAAAACTTATTCCACATCAAGGAATTTCATTTTTCCAAATTTATACAATAATTTTAATCATAAGGATAAATTTTTTTAAATATTTTCCTTATAATTTGATTCAATATAAATAGTACCAATATTGAAATTTACCACCATCATAAGGTGAAAATCTTGGTAAAATAGGATAAAACTAAATTTTAATGTCAAAATTTTTCATCAAAATATTATTTGGGGAATTTAATTAGGCCCTTATCACATTATGATTGTAATTTAATTGTTTAAGGTACAACAATCTATTAAAAAAATTATATAATACATAATATATAAAATATATAATATTTTTGTCTCTTACTTTTAAATATCAATTATGAGTCCACATTGGAACAAAAGAATGATATTAATAAATTTTAGTGGTTATTTAGATCAAAAAATGAAATAATTTTCATTTTGGTTATTTATTTATACTTTTTGTTAAATATATAATTACCTTCAATGATCTTACAATGATAACACATCAGTTATTCAATTATTAATTTATATACAAATTTATATCATAAATATTAAAATTTATATAACTCGAATTATTTGTATTGTCCCATGAATGTTATAGATTAATATGACATATTAGTGTTTTATTATATTATATTTGAATTCATATTTTCATTATGTTTCTTAAATTAAATTAATTGAATAGTTTCAAAATTGACATTAAATATATAATAAAAAATATATAATTAAATGAATTATCAATCAAAAATATCACAAAATATTACATGTTTGATATGATATGTTCGAAAATTTCATCATTTTATCATTTTTTATAGAAATTTATTTTTATTTGCAAAATTTTATTCCTATAAGTTTGAAAAGAAAATTACTAATGTTTATGTAAATTAAGGTTAATAATGGTTTTAATCCAAAAGAAATTATTTAAAACACCACATAAAATGTTACAAAATATATTGGTTTGTTTTGTATAAATATTAACCAAGAATAGATTATAATACCCTTATATTTTGAATAATTTATTCTAGAGAATATTTTTATTGTATTCTATTATTTCAATAATATTCATTAATGATCCTCCCATGAATTATAAAAGTGAACCCCACCATTCTATAATTTACACCTCATTGAGTCTTAATGATTGACCAATCTGTACTGAAGTATATTATAAATTTTTTTTACACATTATAGATATTTCATTCTACACAATATACAAACTCTAAGGACCATAAGTAGAGATTAAAATGAGTTGTGGAAAAGAAGATGTAATTTCCTAAACATATATTTAAATTTTAATTCTTCATTTTACTCTTAAAAATATGTTATTTTCATTGTAAATTAATAACTCTGATGTTAATAATATACATAAACTATTTTATTATTATTATGGAACAACATTTATTATCCTTGTTAACATCAAATTTTGTTTGAATTTACAGACGATGTGTACATATTACTTACCATATAAACATTGTGTGCAATTTATTAAACATCAATATATTTGGTGGATGGAAATTATGATGGAATTAGTATTTATAAATGATATTTATGAAATAATTAATATTTTTAAATTATAATATAACATTTACCATCTTACCATCCAAACCATTAGAAAATGACAATGATGCTCGTGCATGCATGTGGATTACCATCGCCACAAAGAAATGATATTTTTGTTCATTTTGGATTTACAAGAATGGTAATGAGGATATATTTTAGAATATATATGATATGTATGATTATAAATGATTATATGAGGGTTAATTATTATTCTCCTTTCTTTCATTCCATCCATTGGAATGTGAAAATAGTATTTATGCATACTTATGGATAAACATCTCCATTAATGTTGTAATTCATTTTTATCTCTCTAAAATGCCTAAATAAATAAAAATGAATACTAATAATATATATTATATTCAAAGCATGGTTAAAATTATTTATATGATGGATCCATAGGCAATATGTATTTAGAAAATTACAAGTCTAATATTCTCATTAAAATGAGTCAATTAAATCAGAAAAATTAATACTATAATTATTTGTTATTAATAAAGAATTCAAAATATTATATAAGAGGATAATATAATATATATTTTTTAAAATTAATGATATATATATATATATATTTATTTACAAAATGTTATACTTCATTTTAGTAAATTCATGTATGAATGTAACCGTTTATCATCACAATTATATTCTTCTGGACATATGTTATATCTTGAACTTATCTTCATTGACATGGTCTACATAATAAACTTATACATACTATTACATGATTAGATTTGTGTTCATGATATTTATTTTTCCTCTTGATTTTATTATTTCATCATTCATAAGATTTAAAAGATTCCATAGTGGTAATAATTATATATAAACTTTCATTGTATAACTTGATAGTTTGTTATTATGATTTTAATTAAGAAATAATATGATATACCTTTTAGTAATATTATTGCGTTTCTTCTCCTATAGTTATTTTTCGAAAATATATTTCTTCCCTTCCATTTTTGATACATTAAGTACTGACGATGATGAAATAGGTATTTAATGAATGATGAATTTAATTCCCTATTTTATTGACAAAACACTATCTTCTATAACCATCTATACTAAAAAAATTAAATATTAATTTTAATATTATACACTATTTATATTAATTAGATTTTAGTAATGATTTAATTTTTTATAAATGTTCTATAACGAATTTTTTTTTTATTTTTTGAACAAGGTAATTATTAATATTTTCAAAAGTATGAAATGAAAGATTAATTTCAACATAAATTTTATGAATAGATTTTTTTATCATTATGAACACAATATTTTTGTAATATTACATTACATGATTTCAAAGATCATTTTAATGAATTTTTTTAATTAATAGTTTATATATTTCTAGGATTTTAAATAAGTGGTTTCAAGAGAAAATCGTTTTTTATCCGGAAATGTTTCATGTGATATTCTATTAGAATTTCTCATCAATGGTAAAATATAAGGATGATACCTGAATTTTATTGGGAAAATTATACAATAAAACAAGGATTATTAACTATATTAAAGGATATTTATTATTATCATAAATATTTTAATAAAACTATTATTTTTTCAATAAGGTATGAGAAAAAAATGATTATGATGCCAATTTCATTTTCAAATGATATTAAATAATGAAATGTTTATGAAATATATTTCTATATCATGATTTTTAATAGTATTAATGATATAGGATCTAGTGGAACATATATATATATGGTTTACATTGTGTGATATTTGGTGAAAAAAATTAATAGAAGACCAATGCATTTGGTAAACATGGATATATCATGATTTAAAATTGATAGGAACATGGTGTGAATCATATTCAGTATGAGAATATATTCTCTATGATTGTAATTACAATAAAAATTGACTACCATTATGGTCTAGAGAGTGATCCCAATCAACTATGGATGTCATGGGGGATAATTTTGACGAATATAGAAATGATTTTATTTGTTTAAGTCTATAACATAATTCCATGTCATATGAAAATGATATTCTCTCATTTATTATGTCCTTTGGTTCATTATAGATTCATCTATTAAAAACTTCCAAGGAAAATAATGTGACACAGTATTATGATATTTGATTTTTCATGTATCTATTATATATTTTAATCTCATGTTATCATACACTTTTTCTCATGTTATGATTATTTGATCACTATTATCTCCCATGTATACCATTATAATGAATCAAATAATACCCTTTATTATGTTTTATTCAATTGGTTATAAAGAAGGAGTTAATTTATTATATTTATAAAATGTTTTATAGTTATTAGGAGCATAATGAGTTAAAATCATGAATATATTATTTATGTGTAAATGTTACCATGTATTTTGTAACTATATTATAATGGCGTGGAATGAAATTTTATGAAATGAATATAAATAAATTTAGATGTAATATATATTTCAAAAAAGTATGGATTGTTATTATTTTTATCTAAGAATGTTTTTGGAATCCTTTGGTATCTATGATGTAAAAATAATAAACAGAAATCTAGAAATAATTCAAAGAGTATGATAACATCTAAAAAAATTAAATTGATCATGAATAATCATGGTTATACATATGGTGACATTGATTTAAAATAAGTTCACTTTGTTTTTGTATCCTATATGTTATTTTAAATGATTATGTGACTTCCAACTATGATTATTATTTCATATACTAGAATTTTTTTACTCTGTGCTTAGAAATTAAATGAATCATGTTAATACTATATTCGAAAGAAATTGAAATGATTCTATTGTTAGGAAACAAAATTTTGTGGGAGTTGGAATGTAAAATCTCCATGTAATTATTATATAAAAATATTTATCTATGAATCATGTTATGAATAAAATGAAAAAATGTTCAAACAATATCATATTAATCCCTTCCTATTAATCACATTACATCTTTTAGTTTGTATATTGATCAAATAGTTGTTGATAAATGGATCAGTATCACTAAAAAGAAATTTTAGAATCTCTGGTGTCATGAGCATGAAAATTTAATTTCAGTTGTCCCTAATTTTGATAGAGAATTAGATCAATTTCTGAATCTCCTCAAGAACATGGTAAAAATGGATGAAATTAAATCTTTAGAGTAGGATGGGATTATGATCATGTTATTTTAATAAGTCATTTGTTTGTATCCATAAATATAAATTTGGCAAAAATATTACAAGTGACCACGAATATGTATGATGAATTTATTATACATATGATAAACAATTTATATGAAATAAGGAATATTCTTATATAATTATTATACATCTCAAAATAAAGGTTGAACAATTTAATTTTGTCTTAAAATAATGTCTATGAATTGTGTTAACTATAAGAGACATTTGTGGATATGTAGAAATAATTCAATGTTACATCAATGTAGAAATAAAAATATGGGTTAATTATCAATCATGTATTTTTTATAATAATAGAAATATAGAATTAAAATGAAATTATGAAATCCATAATGATAACAAGGTGAGTCTTCCTTGATTTTCAATAGATTGAACAAATACTTGAAATGACTATATTAAGAGCGATAGAAAATGATATATGTTTCACAAGGAAGATCCCTAGTTTTTATAATTTTTAATTGATGATAATAGCCCAAAAAATGAAGTGGATAAAAAAATTAACAAAAAATGTTTCACCCACACATCGTAGTTTCAAAAGAAAAGAGTAAGTGAATTATGATAACTGATGTTATTACCTACAGTAAAATAATTATTACAAACATCTATTACCTCTTTATTATAGAGAAAAATATAAATATCATGTGATCACTATTGCTGATGTGGGTCCTGATAATGCAGTGGTGAAATACACACTTACCAGTCACTCTAGAACTAGTAATGTCACATTTGGCACTGGTTGTGCCTAGTTTTTATGAATAAAACATATTTAAATGGTATCATTTTACCAACACAAAGTTAATAAATTGATTAAGTAGTTGAAACCCATATTTTGATGATGACCACATGGAAAAATATTTGATTATTCTATAATTGAATTTTATTGAAATATCTTTGTATAAATCCTTTTATTCTACCACTGGTTGAATTCAATTTTATTTTAGGCATTATTTTTCATTTATTATGTACATAGTACATCAATTCAATAGGATGGTATCATATATTTTATATTAAAACAAAAACCATGATCATTTATTAGTGAAAAGGTAAATATGATTGTACAATGGAAATTTAATCCATTGTTTGGGTTTATTATTTTTCTTAAAAATGGGTTTTTATCTCTGATGTTTGGGGAGAAACACAAAATAAATGATATACATATTATGTAGGATTCCAGTTATTACTCAATAATATAACTGCTTTTTAGAACACTGAATCATGAAGTTACAATCTCAATATTACTCAGTTATATTCCACATATAATTAGAAGAATACATAGAGAATTTTCCATTTTATGTTGTAGGAATTGAAGATCAAACTCTAAGAGAATCATGAAACGAGATTCATTTGGATGAATGTGTCACTATAGGGAACACCAAATAATATTTTTTATAAGAAACATATTTCAATTTGAATCTATATTTATTATCAGGAACATAACCAGAAAACTATAAAAACATGTATCCTTTATGTAGTATTGATGACTTATTCCTCAGCACCATAGAGTTCAATAATTTTCTAAGATTTACATTCATTCTGGTTATCATAAATTGTTGTTTAAAAAGTTGGATATACTTAATAAAACATTTAATACACTGTAATGGAAAAATGAATTTATAGTCATACCATTTGGTCTTACTATTTAGCCCACTATCATCATGATTTAATGTAAAAAATATTTATAGATTAGGTTGACTAATGTGTGGTGGTCATTTTAGATTATATTCTCTAATTGTCATTAATAAGTGAGAAGCCTCATGATCATATGAGGAATGTTTTAATGTACTTAAAAATAACAATTTTTATGAAATGTTTACTAGAACTATATCATGGCTAAAATAATTTACTTTTGTGTATCATACAATTTCAAGTGAAATTATATAAAAATTTCATAAAAAACTGAATTTAATGATAGTTGTACTAGACCAACCACTATTACTGAGATCCATAGTTTACTCTAATATAAATGATATTATAGTTTCATTGGGGATAATTTATTATGACCGTGTAATCCACACACCATGTTATCATGGATGAGGGTCATGTTCTTTTCCACTGATGAATATGATGAAAATATCCACAAAATGAATATAATGTACATTAGTACACCTACATTTACATTAACCTATAATGTAGACTGGTTTTTGATTTATAGTGATGTACTAATGAATTATATATAATGAATTTTTGCCAAAATGATATGGTAGAAGCTTATTCCTCATACTAATTGATGTTTTAGGAGAAACATTTACCAAGTCATAATTTGGAGTTTTTAGTGTGAATTTGTGCAATAAATATATTGTAAAAATATCATTATGGAGAAATGTGTAATGTATATATTATTAATAAATGTTTAAAGTAAAAATTTTATCATAATGGGTTGAACATAACGAAGATATTATAGATTATAAATGATTGTGATTCCCGATACATTTCCACCATTGGAAATTGAGATATGTGGGAGATTCTAAAAGTCAAATGGATCAAACCATTTTATCTGTGATGATGATCATTAAAGATCAAATATATATAAATTTTTAAATTATGGATCTATAATTCATGAAGTAAGTTCTGCAATATCATATTTCTTAAATTATTTTTCAACCATTGATCCCTATAACGATTATTGATGTGTTAAAAAAAGATGTGAAGCTTTATTATATGGATAGAAATGATCCTAACTTAAACATTGATTATAATAGTAATATGTGGTTCCGAAAATATGTATGAAACCATTCAATACTAGATTATAAGGAGTTTATGGATGAGGCTCACAATTTGACTTTTTTTCATCTAGTAAGTATAATGATTTATAAAGACATGAAATAATATTTTTGGTGGGACACCATGAATGAATAAATTACTGACTATGTATCTCAATTATTAGTATATCATTATGTTTTGGACAATAATAAAAATTCAAATGTTATTTAATAACCATTACCCTTCACATAACTGAAATGAAAAAACAACACCATCTATTGTTTTAGGTGACTCAAAAAAATTATAGTATCAATAATTACATTTTTGGTCTATACTTTTCAAATCATGATCATAATTCCAAGAAATTCATTGAATAAGTGGAAAGGTTTCATTGAGTACCACATAATATTTAATTAGTTCAGGATTTGGGTTTTACCTCAATGATTTGGAGATGTTTTCAGCAGGCTCCTGATACAAATTTTAGTTTCATAAATTGTTATCATATTCAAAAATATATCCTATTTTAGAGAAACATTCAATACCAAGAGTGTATTATGAGATCATGTTCTTTTATATATAAGGTCTGTAGGATCTACAAGTTCTTCTACTTGATTTTTCATACAACAAAAACATTAACTCAAGAATTTATATGGCTCCATAAAAAGCCATCTATTGAATGAATTTAGGACTCCAAATTATTGGGATGAGGTTTGAGAATGAATTACATTGGTGCCTAAGAAAGTTTTCTAAATTGATGATAATGTGATAGTACTTAATTAGCACATCAAGGTAGTTCAGACTAGACTGAAAAATTATTCTCAAAATCATTAGTAGAATCGGGAATTCAATGTTGATGGCAACAAGTTTCTATGAATTTCTAAATGTAGTACGTTTATATGATTTGGAAGTAATATATATTTGAACCTTATATATATATATACATATATATATATATATATATTTCCCTTCAGAATTTTGTATTTATTATTGATGTAAACTTATCATTTGGTGCTTCCAAATGAATCTTATTCAAGTCATATTATGTTCTATATACCAATATTGAGGAAGCACATACTTGATATTTCAAGGGTACTGAACAGAATGGTGGAATCACTAGTACATGATATCTATTTTGAAGGAATTATAATAGATATTCTAGATTATAGATGGAATGTTAAGGGAAAAAAGGACCAATAACTTATCAATGTTTTGTGGCCAAACCACAAATTTGAGGAAGTTAAGTATAAGGCCCCAGCCTTAAACCTTACTTAATCTTGAGTTATTACAAGATTACACATTGAGGATCTTTTCGGGTTTAGAGTTTTAGAGAATTAGATAATAAAACTTGCATTACATTCCACATATAAACAAAGTGGTTACATAAATATAGTATTCTTCATTCCCATCAATGGAACACACATTTAAAAAAAACATGGATTAATTCTTGACACATCCTTGACTCTATCATCTTATCATGTACCTTTCCCTTGACCTGTGAAAAACATTTCAAAAACTTGGGATGAGCATAAAAACTCAGTATGGGTTATAAAAAAAAACATGGAAAGGAAACATGAGTTCATATATAAATAAGAATGAAATCATACTTTACCCATAAAACATAGGCACTTTAACATACCTCATAAAAACATGAATAAATCATATAAATCATAATACGTAAAGGTAACTTGAGGCATTCATAACATTCTTACGTAGGGAGTAACCCTCTTGGTTACGTTTGGAATACCCATCACAGTATATTCCCTAAAATCTCTTCGGAGAAACCTTAACGTTTCACTCCTTCGCGTTACCCAATGCATTGGAGAGCTATAACGGGCTCACCCGCCCTTAGTTTATCACGGAACCACCCGTCTTCATAATAATTCCCAAGAACCATAACATAATCATATCACATAAAACATGCATAAAGGAAACATAACATTTCCACCATTCAATCACAAGATATCAATACCACACATTGATATAAAAAAATTATGAAAACCATTTTCAATACCAAAATAAAAGAAATGTAAAACATGGTATTTATTTTTCTTTTAAAAATAAGGAATGGCTTGTAGAGGAAGCCGAAACTCAAATAACGATCACGACGGCGGAGAAGTCGTTGTCACCGCATACGTACGACAAAAACATTCCCTTTTGTCGTTTAGTAAACGCTTCGTATAAAAAAGATTCCTTTTGAATAAACTTAAATGTCAAAGGGGTTTATACACCGTATAAAAGAAAGTTGTGTATAAAATAAAATATGCCTCAACGAAAGGAGATTGAGACGAAGTCCCATACAAAGATAATTTTTAAAATAAAATAGATACATTATGTGTATTCACTATAAGTACACATAAATAAAGTACAAATACAAGATACGACATAATAATATAATGACATAATTTGAAAGTAGGAGATTAACCCAAAGAATGGAAATTGGGTTAAGAAGTTCCCATACCTCGTATCTGACTTGACCCGACCGTTCTTTAATCTCCTGAATAATAAACTTGAGTTAATCTCTACTTGATTATGAATCTTTTTCAAGTTCATTATTCCTTTTATACCATGTTATGAACATCATGTAATCAGTTAAGTTAATAATGTTCATTTTGTCGGTATTTGGTTCTTAAGTCAAAAATAGACCTCTTATACTTACATGTTGTTAATTTGGTCAAAGGTTCATTATATTCAGAATATTATTCATGATGTAGATATAATATATGTCATATATATCCAGTACATTCATGCATTTATAATATTACATAATCATTTAGAGGTAAGAAATGAAACGCACCGTTCATGGAGACGGTAAGCCGTACGTACGCATGAACGCTACTTTCATTTCTTTGTCATATTAATGGAATTAAAACTAAATGAGAGGTATGTATATTTTAATTCCAGAATTATATTCATCATTTAGATATATCATTAATTATATATATCCATTATATACATGTACTTTTAATAATAAATTACATTTGGGGAAAAGAAATGAAATGCACCGTTCATGGAGACGGTAGTCCGTACGTACGCATGAACGCTACTTTCATTTCTATCTCATACTTTAATGGAAATAAATGATAATTATATATAGTTATATTATAATTCCAGTATAATAACATATATAATATCATTAACGTTATCCTTTACACATCCCACATATGGTATTAACGAATCAAATCACTTTTAGGGGGCGGTAGTCCGCACTTCCTAAAATGAAGATATCGTGTTTTACCCATAATGGAAACCATAAAGGTATGACAAAAATGAAAAAACAGAAGCTTAAAGAAAACATAAACATATTATATATCATATATAAAAATAGTGACATCATAATGGCCACCTTTGAAGGTGTTAAATGAGTATTGAACAATCATCGTTTCGGGAGGCAGAATTTCGCCATCCACGGAAACCGTATGTTCTTAAACCATTTGATGTAGTTGTGTGAGAGTGTAGCTCAAATAAATCTTATAACAACATCCTAGTATATTGAAGATACTGGTGATGTTATAAAAGAAGTAAATAAAAAGATTTTAGGGGGTTGGAGAAGCAAAATAAAACAAATGAACATGAGAGAATGAAATACCTTAAAAAGTGTAACTTCTTTTGGTTTGAGCCTAAAGGCTTCCTTTGAAAGGATTCTGCCCAAAGGGAATCCTCTAGGATGAGGAGAGGGATGTGGAGAGAGCAAATGGGCAGGGGTTGGCCGAGCCAATGGCTTGAAGAGTGTGTGAAATGAGGTAGAGGTGGGGGCCTTTTATAAGGGGAGAGGAGGGGCACTTTTGGAAAGTAAAGAAACATTACATTATTTGAAAATGTGTTTCGGTTTTAAAAGGTCCCACATTGATGGAATTCGTGGATAAGGTGATAAGGCATCGAAATCCATTCATCCAATTGGTTTTGGACATGTGTAGTTCATAGATTTTATTTTATCTTTCCATTTTATTTAAATCGTCAAATAATGATGTCATCGCTGCATCATTATTATGTCATAAATAATTTAATTTATTTAATGTCTAAAAATTATAAAACAAATACTATGATGTAGGAAATCTTTTTATCTTTCCATTGAATATTTATAATCAAAATTTGGACTTGTATAACCCCACTTAAAAATTGTTTTCGCAAAACATATTATGTTTGTGTCATTTTCACTTTAACATTTAATAAAAAGTAATTTATGTTATTTCCCAACAAAAGTGGATACATGGGGTCCCCAAGTTAGGCCATGGCTTGTCTTGGTCGGCCATGACACAACCAATGAGGTTGGGACATGTGTCTAGGTCATTTTATATTATTAAAGTATTATTTATACCTTAAACTACACTAATTACCACTAATCGCGATTAAGAACTTAATAAGTTACTATTCACCAAAAAATTATTTTAATCTCATTGAACCACATTTTACTTCTTAATGACAACCATGTATGTCGGATTTTCAAAATTCAATACACATTAGTGGTAAACTTTAATTTAACTGAAAAATCAGTTTGCTTGATTACCACTTAGTGGTTTCACTATTCATCAAAAATTGAAGTTTTTCAGAAAATTACCAAAAATTCACCCTAAGCTATATTTGATATTCCGAATTCAAAAATGAAGTCCATTTTACAAAATTCAAATCATATAAGTCACATTAATTAATTTAATAATTAATTCCCGCTGCCAGAGCAAATAGCGTGTTTTTACAAAACAATAAGTATCAAAAGATTGACACCAGTTTAAGTCTAATTTCAAATCGAAATTGATTCCAATGACCACCATTGGATAAAATGGTAAAAATATATTCATATTACACATTAAGAACAATTCAAAAGATAATCTAATCATATAAATAAATTAGATTAAAAAGCAGTTTTGATGTAAAATACAACATTTTACACTATTCATAAAAAAAAATGAACTTTATAAGAAAGGTACCAAAAATTACACAAAGTAAAATTTGATGTCCCTATTCTTAATAATAGTTTTATTTGGTCCAAAAGAATGTATAAGAGTGATCAAAACTATATTTAATGACGGTTCACCATTAAAAGGTGATAAGTGAACCTTTAGTGAAAATTAGAGTATAAAAGCCTAAAATTGAACTCTTTCCGTATTTTAAGCCTTTATCTTTTATTGGGTAAATGTAAAAACATCTAAAAACATATCTATTCATATTTTAGTTATTTCTATTCATTCCCGCCTGTACAACGGCTACTTGTTAACTAACATAATATTATTATATTACTAGTGTGCTACGTAAGTTTCAAAGAAACTCATCGTTGCGTATCGGGTACGCTATCGAACATAGCAACCCCATTTAATTAAAATTCATATTTAATTCTCTAATATTAATAAATATGACAATTATTTATTCTTTAATTACCTGGGATGTTACATCCTTCCCCCCTTTTGGGAATTGCGTCCTCGCAATTTTATTCACTTATCAAAATAAGTGGGGGTATTTATCCCTCATAGCATTTCAGATTCCCATGTTGCCTCTTCAATCATGTGGTTTTTCCACAAAACCTTTACCTGGTGAATCACCTTATTCCGTAACACTTGCTCCCTGTGGTCAAGAATCTGGACCGGTTGTTCCTCATAAGATAGGTTCTCTTCCAGCTGAACTACCTCTGGACTCAAAACATGAGATGGATCTGGCATATACTTTCTCAACATCGAAACGTGAAAAACATTGTGTACCTGAGATAAACTCGGAGGTAAAGCCACTCGGTATGCAACTGATCCAACTCTTTCCAGAATTTCGTATGGTCCAATAAACCTTGGACTCAACTTTCCTTTCTTACCAAATCTCATCACACTTTTTCAAGGAGAAACCTTGAGAAAAACATGATCACCTACCTCGAAAGATAGATCCTTCCTCCGGTTATTCGCATAACTCTTCTGCCTGCTCTGAGCTGTTCTCATGTGTTTCTGAATCAGCTGAACTTTTTCTGCCATCTCTTCTACCAATTCTGGTCCCATCAACTTTCTTTCACCCACTTCATCCCAGAAAGCTGGAGTTCGACACCGCTTCCCATATAATGCCTGAAATGGTGCCATCTGTATACTAGAATGAAAACTGTTATTATATGAAAACTCAACCAAAGAAAGATGTTGGTCCCAACTTCCCTGATAATCCATAGAACAAGCTCGTAGCATATCCTCCAATGTCTGAATTGTTCGTTCTGACTGTCCATCTGATTGAGGATGAAAAGCTGTACTAAATTTTAATTTAGTACCCAACGACTTCTGAAGGCCTTTCCAAAAGTTAGAAGTAAACCTGGGATCACGATCCGATACAATGGAGAGAGGAACTCCATGTAACCTGACTATCTCTTTAAGATACAAACGGGAAAGTTGATCAAGAGAGAAAGTATCTCGTATAGCAAGGAAATGAGCAGATTTGGTCAAGTGATCAACAATAACCCAGATTGCATTATTACCTCGAGATGTCTTCGGTAATCCAACAACAAAGTCCATGGATATATTCTCCCATTT
The DNA here is from genome assembly GCA_963277665.1 of Viscum album. Taxonomy (NCBI): domain Eukaryota; kingdom Viridiplantae; phylum Streptophyta; class Magnoliopsida; order Santalales; family Viscaceae; genus Viscum; species Viscum album. The sequence continues at coordinate 557,307,184 of OY728146.1, forward strand.
CCACTCTGGAACTGGTAAAGGCTGAAGCATCCCTTTCTGTAACTGCCGCTCTGCTTTAACCTGTTGACAAGTCAAACACATCATAGTAAAATCAGCAATATCTCTTTTCATTCCATCCCACCAGTAATACTCCCGCAGACCTCTGTACATCTTAGTACTAACAGGATGAAAAAAACAACTCATTCTTCAACTGTGAATCACAAGGCACACATAACCTCTTCACAAACCTCAAAACACAAACACAAACTTATCCAAGAACTCATGGAAAATTTTATTCATAAGGTCCATGAATACAAAAGGTGCATTGGTTAACCCCAAAGGCATAACTACAGATTCATAATGGCAATAACTAGTATGGAACACAGTCTTCGGAACGTCTGCTTCTTTTACTTTCAACTGATGGTACCCCGACCTCAAGTCAAACTTCGAAAAATACTGAGCTCCCTGGAGCTGACACCACTTCATTCGATGGCCCAACATCTGCTGAAGTTGTTGCAAAGGATTTCACCACCCCTTTCTGCTTGTAGTCTAACTGTTTCCCATCACTCAAGCTCTTTGTCGGACACTCGTTTGCATAGTGACCCATCTCATTGCACTTATAACATTTCACCAACTGTAAATCAAATTTTTTCTTACCTTCACCTTGATCCTTTTCAGTGCAATCACGAGCCTTATGTCCCATCTTACCACATCGGTAGCACTTTCCAGAATTCAGAAGACATTCCCCAGCATGCCTTTTGCCACATTTATCACAAACTGGAAACTTAGTTCTCTTACCATCAGACTTCTTTGAAGAATTCTTACCTTTCTCCTGCCACCTCGGTCTCTTCTTCTGCTGGTTGTTATAGAACACTTGGTCATCGGCAAACTCCATTTCCACCTTCTCAGCACATCGAACAAGCTTTTCATAACTTTTAAACTCACGAGAAGCTAATGCCCTTCGATACTTTGGCTTTAATCCTGAGTAAAAACGATTGATTTTACTATCAAGGTCTCGGATAAAATTTGGAGCATACCTTGCCAATCGAGTGAACCTTTCTTCATAGGAAGCCACTGAGTCTTCCTCTTGCCTCAATTCCAAGAATTGCTTTTCCATCCTAAGTCGAACAGCCTTAGGAAAATACTTCTCAAGAAACATACCTTTGAATTCATCCCAGTCAAGAGCATCAATCTCATCGGCATCCCTGATATTTTTAACCATAGACCACCACTGATCTGCCTCACCCTCCAAACGATAAATAGCAAGACTAACCTTTTGATTGTCTGAACATCCCATGACATCAAAAATCTTCTCCAGTGATTTAATCCACCCTTCAGCTTGCACAGGGTCAGATGATCCTCCGAATGATGGTGGATGTTGCCTCATGAAATGTTCCACCACTGACATGTTCCTCTGCGGTTGATCTGGCTGATCTCGTGCATGGATACCACCACCATTTATCGCCTGATTCAACTGCGCCATTACTGCAACAAACTGTTCAGTTCCAATTCCGACCATCTCAGGTTGCTGATTTGGAAGGTTGTCTTCCTCCTGATGTCGTCCCAACATAGCTGCTTTGTTTCCCCTACGGAAAACCATTCTGAACATGGAAATATCTTAGGCGAAGCAACATGGTAATCCGTAAATGCTATATCATTTCAAAAAAAAAATATTTTTAGATAATCATTTAATAGAATTCTAACTCCTAAAGTTATCTAAACCGACCTTTGATACCAACTATAAGGCCCCAGCCTTAAACCTTACTTAATCTTGAGTTATTACAAGATTACACATTGAGGATCTTTTCGGGTTTAGAGTTTTAGAGAATTAGATAATAAAACTTGCATTACATTCCACATATAAACAAAGTGGTTACATAAATATAGTATTCTTCATTCCCATCAATGGAACACACATTTAAAAAAAACATGGATTAATTCTTGACACATCCTTGACTCTATCATCTTATCATGTACCTTTCCCTTGACCTGTGAAAAACATTTCAAAAACTTGGGATGAGCATAAAAACTCAGTATGGGTTATAAAAAAAACATGGAAAGGAAACATGAGTTCATATATAAATAAGAATGAAATCATACTTTACCCATAAAACATAGGCACTTTAACATACCTCATAAAAACATGAATAAATCATATAAATCATAATACGTAAAGGTAACTTGAGGCATTCATAACATTCTTACGTAGGGAGTAACCCTCTTGGTTACGTTTGGAATACCCATCACAGTATATTCCCTAAAATCTCTTCGGAGAAACCTTAACGTTTCACTCCTTCGCGTTACCCAATGCATTGGAGAGCTATAATGGGCTCACCCGCCCTTAGTTTATCACGGAACCACCCGTCTTCATAATAATGCCCAAGAACCATAACATAATCATATCACATAAAACATGCATAAAGGAAACATAACATTTCCACCATTCAATCACAAGATATCAATACCACACATTGATATAAAAAAATTATGAAAACCATTTTCAATACCAAAATAAAAGAAATGTAAAACATGGTATTTATTTTTCTTTTAAAAATAAGGAATGGCTTGTAGAGGAAGCCGAAACTCAAATAACGATCACGACGGCGGAGAAGTCGTTGTCGCCGCATACGTACGACAAAAACATTCCCTTTTGTCGTTTAGTAAACGCTTCGTATAAAAAAGATTCCTTTTGAATAAACTTAAATGTCAAAGGGGTTTATACACCGTATAAAAGAAAGTTGTGTATAAAATAAAATATGCCTCAACGAAAGGAGATTGAGACGAAGTCCCATACAAAGATAATTTTTAAAATAAAATAGATACATTATGTGTATTCACTATAAGTACACATAAATAAAGTACAAATACAAGATACGACATAATAATATAATGACATAATTTGAAAGTAGGAGATTAACCCAAATAATGGAAATTGGGTTAAGAAGTTCCCATACCTCGTATCTGACTTGACCCGACCGTTCTTTAATCTCCTGAATAATAAACTTGAGTTAATCTCTACTTGATTATGAATCTTTTTCAAGTTCATTATTCCTTTTATACCATGTTATGAACATCATGTAATCAGTTAAGTTAATAATGTTCATTTTGTCGGTATTTGGTTCTTAAGTCAAAAATAGACCTCTTATACTTACATGTTGTTAATTTGGTCAAAGGTTCATTATATTCAGAATATTATTCATGATGTAGATATAATATATGTCATATATATCCAGTACATTCATGCATTTATAATATTACATAATCATTTAGAGGTAAGAAATGAAACGCACCGTTCATGGAGACGGTAAGCCGTACGTACGCATGAACGCTACTTTCATTTCTTTGTCATATTAATGGAATTAAAACTAAATGAGAGGTATGTATATTTTAATTCCAGAATTATATTCATCATTTAGATATATCATTAATTATATATATCCATTATATACATGTACTTTTAATAATAAATTACATTTGGGGAAAAGAAATGAAATGCACCGTTCATGGAGACGGTAGTCCGTACGTACGCATGAACGCTACTTTCATTTCTATCTCATACTTTAATGGAAATAAATGATAATTATATATAGTTATATTATAATTCCAGTATAATAACATATATAATATCATTAACGTTATCCTTTACACATCCCACATATGGTATTAACGAATCAAATCACTTTTAGGGGGCGGTAGTCCGCACTTCCTAAAATGAAGATATCGTGTTTTACCCATAATGGAAACCATAAAGGTATGACAAAAATGAAAAAACAGAAGCTTAAAGAAAACATAAACATATTATATATCATATATAAAAATAGTGACATCATAATGGCCACCTTTGAAGGTGTTAAATGAGTATTGAACAATCATCGTTTCGGGAGGCAGAATTTCGCCATCCACGGAAACCGTATGTTCTTAAACCATTTGATGTAGTTGTGTGAGAGTGTAGCTCAAATAAATCTTATAACAACATCCTAGTATATTGAAGATACTGGTGATGTTATAAAAGAAGTAAATAAAAAGAGTTTAGGGGGTTGGAGAAGCAAAATAAAACAAATGAACATGAGAGAATGAAATACCTTAAAAAGTGTAACTTCTTTTGGTTTGAGCCTAAAGGCTTCCTTTGAAAGGATTCTGCCCAAAGGGAATCCTCTAGGATGAGGAGAGGGATGTGGAGAGAGCAAATGGGCAGGGGTTGGCCGAGCCAATGGCTTGAAGAGTGTGTGAAATGAGGTAGAGGTGGGGGCCTTTTATAAGGGGAGAGGAGGGGCACTTTTGGAAAGTAAAGAAACATTACATTATTTGAAAATGTGTTTCGGTTTTAAAAGGTCCCACATTGATGGAATTCGTGGATAAGGTGATAAGGCATCGAAATCCATTCATCCAATTGGTTTTGGACATGTGTAGTTCATAGATTTTATTTTATCTTTCCATTTTATTTAAATCGTCAAATAATGATGTCATCGCTGCATCATTATTATGTCATAAATAATTTAATTTATTTAATGTCTAAAAATTATAAAACAAATACTATGATGTAGGAAATCTTTTTATCTTTCCATTGAATATTTATAATCAAAATTTGGACTTGTATAACCCCACTTAAAAATTGTTTTCGCAAAACATATTATGTTTGTGTCATTTTCACTTTAACATTTAATAAAAAGTAATTTATGTTATTTCCCAACAAAAGTGGATACATGGGGTCCCCAAGTTAGGCCATGGCTTGTCTTGGTCGGCCATGACACAACCAATGAGGTTGGGACATGTGTCTAGGTCATTTTATATTATTAAAGTATTATTTATACCTTAAACTACACTAATTACCACTAATCGCGATTAAGAACTTAATAAGTTACTATTCACCAAAAAATTATTTTAATCTCATTGAACCACATTTTACTTCTTAATGACAACCATGTATGTCGGATTTTCAAAATTCAATACACATTAGTGGTAAACTTTAATTTAACTGAAAAATCAGTTTGCTTGATTACCACTTAGTGGTTTCACTATTCATCAAAAATTGAAGTTTTTCAGAAAATTACCAAAAATTCACCCTAAGCTATATTTGATATTCCGAATTCAAAAATGAAGTCCATTTTACAAAATTCAAATCATATAAGTCACATTAATTAATTTAATAATTAATTCCCGCTGCCAGAGCAAATAGCGTGTTTTTACAAAACAATAAGTATCAAAAGATTGACACCAGTTTAAGTCTAATTTCAAATCGAAATTGATTCCAATGACCACCATTGGATAAAATGGTAAAAATATATTCATATTACACATTAAGAACAATTCAAAAGATAATCTAATCATATAAATAAATTAGATTAAAAAGCAGTTTTGAGGTAAAATACAACATTTTACACTATTCATAAAAAAAAATGAACTTTATAAGAAAGGTACCAAAAATTACACAAAGTAAAATTTGATGTCCCTATTCTTAATAATAGTTTTATTTGGTCCAAAAGAATGTATAAGAGTGATCAAAACTATATTTAATGACGGTTCACCATTAAAAGGTGATAAGTGAACCTTTAGTGAAAATTAGAGTATAAAAGCCTAAAATTGAACTCTTTCCGTATTTTAAGCCTTTATCTTTTATTGGGTAAATGTAAAAACATCTAAAAACATATCTATTCATATTTTAGTTATTTCTATTCATTCCCGCCTGTACAACGGCTACTTGTTAACTAACATAATATTATTATATTACTAGTGTGCTACGTAAGTTTCAAAGAAACTCATCGTTGCGTATCGGGTACGCTATCGAACATAGCAACCCCATTTAATTAAAATTCATATTTAATTCTCTAATATTAATAAATATGACAATTATTTATTCTTTAATTACCTGGGATGTTACATCCTTCCCCCCTTTTGGGAATTGCGTCCTCGCAATTTTATTCACTTATCAAAATAAGTGGGGGTATTTATCCCTCATAGCATTTCAGATTCCCATGTTGCCTCTTCAATCATGTGGTTTTTCCACAAAACCTTTACCTGGTGAATCACCTTATTCCGTAACACTTGCTCCCTGTGGTCAAGAATCTGGACCGGTTGTTCCTCATAAGATAGGTTCTCTTCCAGCTGAACTACCTCTGGACTCAAAACATGAGATGGATCTGGCATATACTTTCTCAACATCGAAACGTGAAAAACATTGTGTACCTGAGATAAACTCGGAGGTAAAGCCACTCGGTATGCAACTGATCCAACTCTTTCCAGAATTTCGTATGGTCCAATAAACCTTGGACTCAACTTTCCTTTCTTACCAAATCTCATCACACTTTTTCAAGGAGAAACCTTGAGAAAAACATGATCACCTACCTCGAAAGATAGATCCTTCCTCCGGTTATTCGCATAACTCTTCTGCCTGCTCTGAGCTGTTCTCATGTGTTTCTGAATCAGCTGAACTTTTTCTGCCATCTCTTCTACCAATTCTGGTCCCATCAACTTTCTTTCACCCACTTCATCCCAGAAAGCTGGAGTTCGACACCGCTTCCCATATAATGCCTGAAATGGTGCCATCTGTATACTAGAATGAAAACTGTTATTATATGAAAACTCAACCAAAGAAAGATGTTGGTCCCAACTTCCCTGATAATCCATAGAACAAGCTCGTAGCATATCCTCCAATGTCTGAATTGTTCGTTCTGACTGTCCATCTGATTGAGGATGAAAAGCTGTACTAAAATTTAATTTAGTACCCAACGACTTCTGAAGGCCTTTCCAAAAGTTAGAAGTAAACCTGGGATCACGATCCGATACAATGGAGAGAGGAACTCCATGTAACCTGACTATCTCTTTAAGATACAAACGGGAAAGTTGATCAAGAGAGAAAGTATCTCGTATAGCAAGGAAATGAGCAGATTTGGTCAAGTGATCAACAATAACCCAGATTGCATTATTACCTCGAGATGTCTTCGGTAATCCAACAACAAAGTCCATGGATATATTCTCCCATTTCCACTCTGGAACTGGTAAAGGCTGAAGCATCCCTTTCTGTAACTGCCGCTCTGCTTTAACCTGTTGACAAGTCAAACACATCATAGTAAAATCAGCAATATCTCTTTTCATTCCATCCCACCAGTAATACTCCCGCAGACCTCTGTACATCTTAGTACTAACAGGATGAAAAAAACAACTCATTCTTCAACTGTGAATCACAAGGCACACATAACCTCTTCACAAACCTCAAAACACAAACACAAACTTATCCAAGAACTCATGGAAAATTTTATTCATAAGGTCCATGAATACAAAAGGTGCATTGGTTAACCCCAAAGGAATAACTACAGATTCATAATGGCAATAACTAGTATGGAACACAGTCTTCGGAACGTCTGCTTCTTTTACTTTCAACTGATGGTACCCCGACCTCAAGTCAAACTTCGAAAAATACTGAGCTCCCTGGAGCTGACACCACTTCATTCGATGGCCCAACATCTGCTGAAGTTGTTGCAAAGGATTTCACCACCCCTTTCTGCTTGTAGTCTAACTGTTTCCCATCACTCAAGCTCTTTGTCGGACACTCGTTTGCATAGTGACCCATCTCATTGCACTTATAACATTTCACCAACTGTAAATCAAATTTTTTCTTACCTTCACCTTGATCCTTTTCAGTGCAATCACGAGCCTTATGTCCCATCTTACCACATCGGTAGCACTTTCCAGAATTCAGAAGACATTACCCAGCATGCCTTTTGCCACATTTATCACAAACTGGAAACTTAGTTCTCTTACCATCAGACTTCTTTGAAGAATTCTTACCTTTCTCCTGCCACCTCGGTCTCTTCTTCTGCTGGTTGTTATAGAACACTTGGTCATCGGCAAACTCCATTTCCACCTTCTCAGCACATCGAACAAGCTTTTCATAACTTTTAAACTCACGAGAAGCTAATGCCCTTCGATACTTTGGCTTTAATCCTGAGTAAAAACGATTGATTTTACTATCAAGGTCTCGGATAAAATTTGGAGCATACCTTGCCAATCGAGTGAACCTTTCTTCATAGGAAGCCACTGAGTCTTCCTCTTGCCTCAATTCCAAGAATTGCTTTTCCATCCTAAGTCGAACAGCCTTAGGAAAATACTTCTCAAGAAACATACCTTTGAATTCATCCCAGTCAAGAGCATCAATCTCATCGGCATCCCTGATATTTTTAACCATAGACCACCACTGATCTGCCTCACCCTCCAAACGATAAATAGCAAGACTAACCTTTTGATTGTCTGAACATCCCATGACATCAAAAATCTTCTCCAGTGATTTAATCCACCCTTCAGCTTGCACAGGGTCAGATGATCCTCCGAATGATGGTGGATGTTGCCTCATGAAATGTTCCACCACTGACATGTTCCTCTGCGGTTGATCTGGCTGATCTCGTGCATGGATACCACCACCATTTATCGCCTGATTCAACTGCGCCATTACTGCAACAAACTGTTCAGTTCCAATTCCGACCATCTCAGGTTGCTGATTTGGAAGGTTGTCTTCCTCCTGATGTCGTCCCAACATAGCTGCTTTGTTTCCCCTACGGAAAACCATTCTGAACATGGAAATATCTTAGGCGAAGCAACATGGTAATCCGTAAATGCTATATCATTTCAAAAAAAAAATATTTTTAGATAATCATTTAATAGAATTCTAACTCCTAAAGTTATCTAAACCGACCTTTGATACCAACTATAAGGCCCCAGCCTTAAACCTTACTTAATCTTGAGTTATTACAAGATTACACATTGAGGATCTTTTCGGGTTTAGAGTTTTAGAGAATTAGATAATAAAACTTGCATTACATTCCACATATAAACAAAGTGGTTACATAAATATAGTATTCTTCATTCCCATCAATGGAACACACATTTAAAAAAAACATGGATTAATTCTTGACACATCCTTGACTCTATCATCTTATCATGTACCTTTCCCTTGACCTGTGAAAAACATTTCAAAAACTTGGGATGAGCATAAAAACTCAGTATGGGTTATAAAAAAAAACATGGAAAGGAAACATGAGTTCATATATAAATAAGAATGAAATCATACTTTACCCATAAAACATAGGCACTTTAACATACCTCATAAAAACATGAATAAATCATATAAATCATAATACGTAAAGGTAACTTGAGGCATTCATAACATTCTTACGTAGGGAGTAACCCTCTTGGTTACGTTTGGAATACCCATCACAGTATATTCCCTAAAATCTCTTCGGAGAAACCTTAACGTTTCACTCCTTCGCGTTACCCAATGCATTGGAGAGCTATAACGGGCTCACCCGCCCTTAGTTTATCACGGAACCACCCGTCTTCATAATAATTCCCAAGAACCATAACATAATCATATCACATAAAACATGCATAAAGGAAACATAACATTTCCACCATTCAATCACAAGATATCAATACCACACATTGATATAAAAAAATTATGAAAACCATTTTCAATACCAAAATAAAAGAAATGTAAAACATGGTATTTATTTTTCTTTTAAAAATAAGGAATGGCTTGTAGAGGAAGCCGAAACTCAAATAACGATCACGACGGCGGAGAAGTCGTTGTCGCCGCATACGTACGACAAAAACATTCCCTTTTGTCGTTTAGTAAACGCTTCGTATAAAAAAGATTCCTTTTGAATAAACTTAAATGTCAAAGGGGTTTATACACCGTATAAAAGAAAGTTGTGTATAAAATAAAATATGCCTCAACGAAAGGAGATTGAGACGAAGTCCCATACAAAGATAATTTTTAAAATAAAATAGATACATTATGTGTATTCACTATAAGTACACATAAATAAAGTACAAATACAAGATACGACATAATAATATAATGACATAATTTGAAAGTAGGAGATTAACCCAAAGAATGGAAATTGGGTTAAGAAGTTCCCATACCTCGTATCTGACTTGACCCGACCGTTCTTTAATCTCCTGAATAATAAACTTGAGTTAATCTCTACTTGATTATGAATCTTTTTCAAGTTCATTATTCCTTTTATACCATGTTATGAACATCATGTAATCAGTTAAGTTAATAATGTTCATTTTGTCGGTATTTGGTTCTTAAGTCAAAAATAGACCTCTTATACTTACATGTTGTTAATTTGGTCAAAGGTTCATTATATTCAGAATATTATTCATGATGTAGATATAATATATGTCATATATATCCAGTACATTCATGCATTTATAATATTACATAATCATTTAGAGGTAAGAAATGAAACGCACCGTTCATGGAGACGGTAAGCCGTACGTACGCATGAACGCTACTTTCATTTCTTTGTCATATTAATGGAATTAAAACTAAATGAGAGGTATGTATATTTTAATTCCAGAATTATATTCATCATTTAGATATATCATTAATTATATATATCCATTATATACATGTACTTTTAATAATAAATTACATTTGGGGAAAAGAAATGAAATGCACCGTTCATGGAGACGGTAGTCCGTACGTACGCATGAACGCTACTTTCATTTCTATCTCATACTTTAATGGAAATAAATGATAATTATATATAGTTATATTATAATTCCAGTATAATAACATATATAATATCATTAACGTTATCCTTTACACATCCCACATATGGTATTAACGAATCAAATCACTTTTAGGGGGCGGTAGTCCGCACTTCCTAAAATGAAGATATCGTGTTTTACCCATAATGGAAACCATAAAGGTATGACAAAAATGAAAAAACAGAAGCTTAAAGAAAACATAAACATATTATATATCATATATAAAAATAGTGACATCATAATGGCCACCTTTGAAGGTGTTAAATGAGTATTGAACAATCATCGTTTCGGGAGGCAGAATTTCGCCATCCACGGAAACCGTATGTTCTTAAACCATTTGATGTAGTTGTGTGAGAGTGTAGCTCAAATAAATCTTATAACAACATCCTAGTATATTGAAGATACTGGTGATGTTATAAAAGAAGTAAATAAAAAGAGTTTAGGGGGTTGGAGAAGCAAAATAAAACAAATGAACATGAGAGAATGAAATACCTTAAAAAGTGTAACTTCTTTTGGTTTGAGCCTAAAGGCTTCCTTTGAAAGGATTCTGCCCAAAGGGAATCCTCTAGGATGAGGAGAGGGATGTGGAGAGAGCAAATGGGCAGGGGTTGGCCGAGCCAATGGCTTGAAGAGTGTGTGAAATGAGGTAGAGGTGGGGGCCTTTTATAAGGGGAGAGGAGGGGCACTTTTGGAAAGTAAAGAAAAATTACATTATTTGAAAATGTGTTTCGGTTTTAAAAGGTCCCACATTGATGGAATTCGTGGATAAGGTGATAAGGCATCGAAATCCATTCATCCAATTGGTTTTGGACATGTGTAGTTCATAGATTTTATTTTATCTTTCCATTTTATTTAAATCGTCAAATAATGATGTCATCGCTGCATCATTATTATGTCATAAATAATTTAATTTATTTAATGTCTAAAAATTATAAAACAAATACTATGATGTAGGAAATCTTTTTATCTTTCCATTGAATATTTATAATCAAAATTTGGACTTGTATAACCCCACTTAAAAATTGTTTTCGCAAAACATATTATGTTTGTGTCATTTTCACTTTAACATTTAATAAAAAGTAATTTATGTTATTTCCCAACAAAAGTGGATACATGGGGTCCCCAAGTTAGGCCATGGCTTGTCTTGGTCGGCCATGACACAACCAATGAGGTTGGGACATGTGTCTAGGTCATTTTATATTATTAAAGTATTATTTATACCTTAAACTACACTAATTACCACTAATCGCGATTAAGAACTTAATAAGTTACTATTCACCAAAAAATTATTTTAATCTCATTGAACCACATTTTACTTCTTAATGACAACCATGTATGTCGGATTTTCAAAATTCAATACACATTAGTGGTAAACTTTAATTTAACTGAAAAATCAGTTTGCTTGATTACCACTTAGTGGTTTCACTATTCATCAAAAATTGAAGTTTTTCAGAAAATTACCAAAAATTCACCCTAAGCTATATTTGATATTCCGAATTCAAAAATGAAGTCCATTTTACAAAATTCAAATCATATAAGTCACATTAATTAATTTAATAATTAATTCCCGCTGCCAGAGCAAATAGCGTGTTTTTACAAAACAATAAGTATCAAAAGATTGACACCAGTTTAAGTCTAATTTCAAATCGAAATTGATTCCAATGACCACCATTGGATAAAATGGTAAAAATATATTCATATTACACATTAAGAACAATTCAAAAGATAATCTAATCATATAAATAAATTAGATTAAAAAGCAGTTTTGATGTAAAATACAACATTTTACACTATTCATAAAAAAAAATGAACTTTATAAGAAAGGTACCAAAAATTACACAAAGTAAAATTTGATGTCCCTATTCTTAATAAGAGTTTTATTTGGTCCAAAAGAATGTATAAGAGTGATCAAAACTATATTTAATGACGGTTCACCATTAAAAGGTGATAAGTGAACCTTTAGTGAAAATTAGAGTATAAAAGCCTAAAATTGAACTCTTTCCGTATTTTAAGCCTTTATCTTTTATTGGGTAAATGTAAAAACATCTAAAAACATATCTATTCATATTTTAGTTATTTCTATTCATTCCCGCCAGTACAACGGCTACTTGTTAACTAACATAATATTATTATATTACTAGTGTGCTACGTAAGTTTCAAAGAAACTCATCGTTGCGTATCGGGTACGCTATCGAACATAGCAACCCCTTTTAATTAAAATTCATATTTAATTCTCTAATATTAATAAATATGAAAATTATTTATTCTTTAATTACCTGGGATGTTACATTAAGTGGGTACCAACTAATGTGATAGGCAGAACTATCCTTATTTATTTGCATTTGATATGGGAAAATTAAAGGGATAAATTTATTTAATGGCGGTATAATGTGACACAATGAGATTCAATGAAATTGTTTAGTATATGTAAATTAGTTTCCACTAATATGTTATGTTACATGCAACATTGAGTTTTAATGAACCACATTAAACTATATAAACATTATTATTTAGTGTGATGGTTATCCCATACATATTGGATTGTGGGGTATGAAGTATAATAAGTAAATTTTGGAGAAAAATACAATGTTCATATGTATAAAATAAATTCTATTTTTATAAATTTATTAAAATTGAAAATAAATAAATAATTTTTAAATAAAAGATTGATTTTTCTAAGATATGTATTTTATATGAACAATTTATTCTTATAAAAAATTATAACAAAAACTGTTGGTGACTGATATTTATTAAAATAATATATTATGTGTTTAATAGTATTTTATCATTAAATTAATACATTTCTAGTTATTTAATAGGAATAAATCAAATTTTATATATGTAAATTCATTATTCTAAAATGCATTTTTCATAACGTTTTTCATTATTATTTCAAAATAAATTTACTCAATGTATATAAATTTAATTTTATAATATCGATTCTATATTTATAATTTGGATGATTAAATTTGATAAATACATTTTTTTTGTCAGAACTAGTTATAACATTAGTATAATTTATCATCTTAGTAAAGGGTTAATTAGGTTAAACTAGGTTAATAATAAATTATATGGGAAACATTTTTTATATAATTCATGTTAGATAATGGAGAGTCTACCATGATAATGTTTTATTATAAATATTTTTGTTTAAACATGTCCATGAAAATTAGATTTATGATATTTAATATTTATAGAAATAAACAATGTCAATTCCATACATTTAATTGTCTATTATGATTCAATATAAATGAAAATGAAAGTTATTAATGAATATAAATGTATATTATGAGATGATTGAAATTATTTTTTTGATTAGTTTTTTTATATTTTAGTAAATACATAATTACCTTAAATTATTTTGAGATGATGACACAATATTATTTTTCCATTAAAACAAAAATATAATAAATGATTTTAAAAAAGTATAGTAATATTTGATAACTAATATATAGTGTTGAAAATAGTATATAGAATAATATGAAATATTATTTATATATTATAATAATATATAATATATCCAAATTTTTCATTATGTATTTTAATTCAAATTAAATGAAATTTGTCAAAATTGGAATTAATTATATTTTGTCAGAACGATATTTTATTATATTATTTACAAATAATACAAATCAAAAAAATAAGACAATATAGATATTATATTGATGAAAATTACATGCCTTGGATAGTTATTAAATAATTTTTCTCTTATATATAATATTATAACCCATTAACTATAAAAAATACGTATTGTGGTAAATGTAAAAATATAATAAGTAAGGGGTTAAACCAAAAGATAATAAATAAAAAAAACATAATCTGATCCAAATTTCATATTTTGATGGTATTTCAACCCTATCAAAATTTTTATTATAATCCTAATCCATTTGTAAACATTTGGTCAAGATAATTATTTTATTAAATGTTAATCATTTAAGATATTCCATGAATTCCCCTCCCCTATATTATATATAGGTACCCATCCCATCTATTCATTGAACAACATTAAATCTTGTATCTCGACCCAAATGTGAAAAAATATCTTCTCTACATCCTTATATACATTATGGAGGTGATTTAATTCCCCCGAAACCTACCCAATGTCCATTTAGACTGGGTCAAATGGAGTAGTTTCAAAAATAGAGGTAATCACTTTAACTGATCACTTTTTTTTTAATTATTATTTTATGTACCATATATAAAATAAAATATTTATTAGAAAACATATTAATTATAATAAATATACCAAAATTGTATTATGATTATAATTCCACATTTATTCACGCTCATTCCATCAAATGGGATGTGAGCATATTGCTATGCATATGTACTGCTTATCATTTAAACGCAACAATACAAAAAAATTAATCTCTTTAATTATAGAATTTATTTATTATATTATTAATGATTATATGTTAATTTTATAAAATAAATAAATTTATTTAATTATATTATAACAACTATCATTTTACTATCCAACCTATTGGAAGATGATAACAACGCTCATGTCTACGGGTGGACTACCACCTCCACCAAGGGATTTGATTTTTTTTCATTTTTTAAAAATTGATTTTAGTATAGATTCATTAAAAATATATATATATTATATATTATATATTATATATTATATATTATATATTATATATTATATAAATATTAATTATCTTGAACCATTATATCATTCCACCAATCGAAAAGTTAAAACTGTATTCAAGTGTACATATAACCTATCATCACTATGAATTTTATAATACAGTTTTCAATAACTACAATTTATAATTGATTATAAATGTATATTTAATGAATATATATTATTTTGAAATAATCATTTTAAATATTTACATTACGTAACAAATGTTATTTTATACAGATCAAAACTATCAAAATAATATTATCAAGGGAAACGATGTAGTAAAAACCACGAAAAGACGATTTTAATATGGTGTTATTAATAAATGGGTTTTAAAATAATATTTTATGATAAAATTTAATATTATAAGAATTTAAATTACTTTATTTAAGAGGTGTGATTAATATTAATATATTATACATGAGTATAGAGTTCTATCATAGAAGGCCAAACTCAAGGTAAAGGTTTGTCATATCATATTATATTCATTGAAGAACATGTCATGTCATGATCATATCCTAATTTAAGAGGAATAAATAATGATATATGAAATTTATATAAAAAATATCATTATTCTCAAGATATTTAATGTTTCTTTGGAATTTTTTATCATGGGTCCTATGATTCAAATTTATCTTTTTCTGTAAGAGTTTTATGTACAATCTCATTGTATATTAGGATTATTTGCGACAATATTTATGATGATGAAATTAAATGATATGGAACTCAATAAGCTCAATAATTTCATTTTTTTATTTTTTGTGAATAAAATTTTTTCCTTCCATTTTTCTGACAATAATTATCTTATAAGTCGAAACTATGATTATAATTAAAATCATCTTTTTTCTATATTTTAAAAAAGACATTTTCATTCATTTCAGGGTTTTTTATAATTAAATAAAAAAATATTAGATTATTATAATATGATTGTTTAAATTAGTTTTTATACATTCTTTTATAATATAATAATGTATTATATTTAATCTTTTAATTATTTTGAGATTGTGGTACTTTATGGATTTTTCCAAAATCCAGAAACGAATGTTTTTTTAAAATAATTGAAAAAAATAGAAAATTTTTTATATCCTTATCAATTAATGTATTTAAGAATACATTAAAATTTATAATGGTTTCAATTAGGTAACATTAATTACTTAATATTGTTCAATTCGTTAGATTTTTGATAAATGATTTCAATGATAAAAGGGTATTTTCATTAGGAGAAGTTCCGTGTAATCCCATTAATGATTTTTTCATAAATGTTTAAATCCTTTTATGTTACATTTGTTTTATTGGGGATATGATCCATGAAAATCATATATATTATTTATATGGATGTTTAATTAATATGATGAAAAAGTAATTATGAAAATATTTTTTAATGGGTTGCAATATTATGAATTGTTTATGAAACCCATTTGTTTACTATAGGTTAATATTTGATAAATTCTTTATATAATATTTATTTTCATGTGTTATTGTATGATTAATGAATTCTTATCTTTTATCACACATATATATTTTTTGCATTATATTAGGGGTGGCATATTAATTATATATTCCTATAATACATTGGATATATATGGCTACCTCATAAGATATATAAGAATAGAATGGGTGGTGGACACAGTCCAATATCTGTATTTTTCTAAAATGATTGTCTTTATAGTAAATCATTACTACTATAATGGTGTATGGTTTAAACAAACCCATAATTATAGTGTTTCAAAATTTTCATTTATAAATATGTAAATGATTTTTATGCTTATGTTTATTTCATAATTCCACGTCATATGCCAATGTTTTTCACTCCGGGATCATGTTCATTGATTATTTTGTGATACATGATATAAGAAGACTCAATATTTATTACATTAAAGAAGATTATGATCTTTTATATGATTTTTATGTATCCCAAATGAAATTCTATTGGTCACATAACCTTAATCTCTTGTTATGCTTATGCGATCAATGATATCTCCATTATTTACCCTTACTGAACATTAGAGCTAAAAAAATTATGTTATTTCACTAGGTTTTGAAGAAAATATTATATTATGATATGCCTAAAAATGGTTACATTTATGAAGAAAATAATTAGAGACACTTATGAATAACTTATTTATGTTTCCATGATTCCTAATATATTCGAAATATATAATTCTTGTGTGGATGTATTTTTTTAATGAGAATTAATCAAATATGATTTAATATCTATATATGAAATATTATATGTATTTATATTATATGTATCCACCAATCATGATGTTTTTCTTCACCATTAGTTTTTTTAACATATACAAAATAAGAAACTCCATATACTACAAAAAATGATTTTTGAACTGCAATATATAGTGGACTCTTTTATAAAGGTATATTTTCTATTGAAGGACTCTGTTTTTTCAAATTAAATTATATAATATTCAAGATTCAGACCATTTCTTCCCAAACAATATATTTTTAGGAAAGGAATCCTACTTTTATTACTAATATACTCTCGTCTGTTCTTTATAAATATTTTATGTATGCTGTGTGTGGACCAATTACACGATAACTAATTTTTAACACCATGATTAGGATATTGAAATAGATCTCTAATAACTTATGTATCATATTTTTTGAATCAAATATATCACTGAAGTATTTTTATTTCCTTTGGATAAGATCAGAATATTTACCCAATAAAACACATTTTTCATGTTTATATTATTATATAGCTAATTCAGGCACCCCAAATTTATCACTTACT
Organism: Viscum album; assembly: GCA_963277665.1. NCBI lineage: Eukaryota > Viridiplantae > Streptophyta > Magnoliopsida > Santalales > Viscaceae > Viscum > Viscum album. The sequence continues at coordinate 557,325,093 of OY728146.1, forward strand.
AATGGAGTGATTGAAATAAAAAAATTTATATAACAAATTATTTCAACTACAATTGTTTTTTCACTAACACCATCAATGAAAATATACTCTGAATGTGAAATTTTACAATGTTTCATTTAGATATTTTCTAGATAGTAATTTATTATGAAAAATTATTTAAATTATATATTTTCTATGTGGACTATAGAAAAGAGATGGGTTATGCACATGTCAGACCATATACTCTAGAACAAAATTCGAGTAGTGATCAATCAATTGTTCGGTGTCAACCCATAATAGGTTAGTTGATGATCTGATGAGTTGGAATATAAATTTTGGAGTTCATTCCTTACACAATATAAATATTTTAAAATTTAATAGTAAATATATTATTATTTTTATCAAAATATATTTAATGAAAACAGGGAACTATTTATAGAAACTTGTAGTGGTGAAAAATCCTATATGATTCATCCGTATAACATTTGATGTTCATTCCACATAGAGATGTAAAATCTATTTCATTATAAGATATGATATATGACATATTGATATATGTACCATCACCAATATCAGTGACCATTCCATATAATATATCATATGGAATAGTTGCGAATCCATACTAACTTTTTAATACGGTATTGAATTCATTGGTTTATATATATATTCACCGAACACCTAAAATAATGGGTTAACTATAGTGGGATATAAAATAGTTAATTGATTTGTTTTTTTAAAACTAATGGAACCAAAATGTTTTCCCCTCATACTATATAAAAAATATAGTGTGTTAAAAATAGGATATAGGGTTTTTAAAAAAATATTATATGATCTAACCTGTTTTAAACATGGGAAAGGATATGTATACTATGTTATATTGGGTTTCCTGGTGAAATTATCATTTCCACCATTATGGATACCAAAATATTACTTGAGGGAGAATCCATAGAAAGTAGGATTCATACACTGAGGAATATATCTATTAACTACACCATCAAGAAAATTGTGGTGACTCTCTGGTAGATTATGAATAATTGTGTAGTATATTATATTTCATGTAAGGTATCTTAATAAAAACCATTAACTTTATAGTTATATTGATAAGTATAGAACCTTATATCGCACACTATAATCCTCAACACAACATGTAATAGAATGAATCAATCCTTTCCCAAAAATGGATAATCATGATGTTTACTGTTCGTTACCTGTATTTTCTTGTAACTCAGTAAAAAAACCACTCTCTATGGTTGGAGTATACTCTATATAACCATAAAGGATATACATGTGGAGAAGATTTTTTCACATCCCACTAAATACTGCGATTCTATATATTTACAATATATATTATAATATGATCCCAAAATCATTATGTTTAAGGTTTAAATTTTAATGTATTGATATAAAAACATGCATAATTTTTGGAATAGATCAACATAAAAATATATCATGAATGATATAACTCATGATTCATAGAATATGTTGATAATCAATGGTCATTTGATGAATTTTTCAAAAATTATATTACTATAAAAAATACTAACCCATAGATTATTAATATTCCCAAAATGTTATAATTCCCCTTAAAATTGCATGCCATATTAAAATGAATCATTTAAATGGTAAAAATGGGTGATTAATATTGACACGTTGTTTTATTCATCTCATATTAACCATTTTATGAAAATTAGAAACTAATTAGGATGTAATCACATCCTCGATACACTTATTATATTGGATTTCATTACATATAAATATTTATTTGGATGTGATTGAGATAAGATATAAAATACACCGATGATATCTTTTGATCAAATGGAAAAATTAAAAAGTATTCAGGAAATTTTAAATTATACATCGGTATCATGTTTGAAAATCATAGACCTAAAACATTTGTTTTATTTGATTCATAAGGGTATCATTCTTTTATATAACAAGATAATAAATGCATGAGTCATTATTCTTAATGATATAACTAATTCAATCAGTTTCATTCATTAAGACATCCTGATGATATAAACTAGATGTCATTATTAAAGAAAATGTAACTGAGACTATCTCGAAGATTTACGATCATATAAGGAGTCATAATAAATAAATGAAACATTTAAAAGAAAACATTCTATAAAGAAACAATGATAGGGTGAGACCAATAAAATTATTCAGTCAAATGGAATTTTTGTTGATGGGTCATAAAAGAAAAAAGTACCCATAAAACTAATATAAATAAAATAATAATTCAATACCAACAAATATATTGGATGGTGGGGAGACTCATTCATTATGTGATTAATTCAAATTGTGATTCAAAATGTATAATTGTTTTATATAATTATAATTTCATTATTAATACAAATAACAAAAGAATCAATTTTTTGTAGCCATTTTATGTATTAGAAATGTATCCTCTAAAAAAATGGTTTTATTTCATTTTACACAAATGTATAATATAAATAATATCTAAAACAATTATTCATTTGGTTTCATATAAGTTAATATAATCATTCAAATCATAATATCAAAATTATCATAGGGTGAATGTTTTGGATTTTTCTTACAAAATGTAATTTTAAGTGAATGCTGAGAAATGGTCATTTTTGTAAAAACAGTGAATTATTTTGAAATAAAATTCTTAGTATTTTTTGAATTTTATCACAATGTATCATTAAAATCCATTAATTTTAATTAGTATAATCAGTTACATATCATTTATTACCATTCATTATTTTTTGTACGTTTATTTCTGCGATTAAAAAAGTATTTTACCAAAACCAATTTTTATGAATGAAATGTGATTCTCTAATAAGAAATAAAATTAATATATATAAATTAATGGTTTAAAATAAATCTATAGAATATAAATTTAATAATATATTATAATATTCATGTTATGGTTTTGACATGGAATAGAATCTACCTAAATTTTGTTTTTTCCAAAGTGATTCTTTTTTAGAAAATTTGTTTTCATTATGTGGTGCATTCATATTTTAAATTATATTTTAAAAACTAAGTAAATTTAATCTAGATAAATGGATTCCATGATTAGAATTATAAAAATTAATATAATATAAATTGGTCAACTTATTCGTTTTTGTTAGTTAATATTAAAAACAGTAAAATTTTGGTTATAACATTTTAGATTAAAACCTGTTTATCGGGGGGTTATACAAGATTAAAAGGTCTAATTAAAAACCATGAATGCGTATTTATTAATGATATAATATATTTCATCCTTTTTTTCTCATTAATTATTTTATTTTATCATATGGGTAAATCATCCATTAAAATTGGATTTATATCATTGAAATCTCTTTTAATATTATTTATGAGTATATCACCTCACATAAAATGGTAACATATTCCTATCCATTATTCACACCAATTAAGAATTATATATTATCATATATCCATTTTAATACATTCCTAGATTCATTATCATTAACTTGGATATTACTGTCTTCTACTAATGAAATTTACTCAATGCTTATGGTGTAATCCAAATGAATTCTCCTAAGGAATTGGTATAAGTCATAACCAATATCATTCAATTTTCTTCTTCCTTTTCCTTCCATTAACATATTATATAAAAAAATAAATGATAAACACAGTAACATAAATATAAATAATTTTTATTAGGATTTTTATAGAAACATTTCCCTCCTATTCTCAATCAATTTGGGAAGAAAAGTATTGTTCATGTGTATGTGTGGCCCACTACCTCTGTGTAGTGATAGGGTTCATTTTCCATAATCATCATTCTTCAGTGGTTATAATGATGGTCTTATATTTTATATATATGATTTTTTAATATATTTTTTCCTAACAAATTATAATATATTCTCATACATAATACATTATAATTTATTAGTAAATTATACTGTTTCTCATGTGTACGTGAATACTTCCACCTCTATATAGTGATGTGAATTTTTTATCATTTCTAATTGTTTGGCCTTAAAAGGATATATTTAATATATATATATATATATATATGATATTTTTAACATTATAATTAACATTTAATATTCAATTATAATTTACTAATTTTTGTTCAATCTTTCAAAAAGTGGACACATCACTCATGTGTAAGTATAGATTATTATATCCATGAAGTCATGTAATTAATTTTACGTTAAGGAAATATTAAAAATGGTGATAAATATTTATATTTTAATTATATTTGATATTTATATAATTAATAACATTTTAGATATATAATAATAATGATCACTATGCACAGATCCTAATTTCTAGACTAAAACATACAGGAAAAGGGAAGCATTTAACACCCAAAATAAAAAACACTAATTGTGAATTGTTAAAAAAACAGTGTTGTAATGATACATTTGGATAATATATAATATCATTTATATTAATATTGTTATATTATTTAATTAATATATATATATAACTTTATTATAAAAAATTTTGAGTTTTAATTGATCGAGACAAGTATTATCTAAGGGATTCATCTAAATTTCTCTTTATTGAGACTTGTTTTAATGTTATGCACTAATTTATTTTATATAAGTTGTATATAATTAGAAATAATTTATTTTTAAAAAATACATTATTTAATGAAATATATTTATATGATCATATGATTCCCAATCTTCTGATTAGATGAAATTCAAATATTTCAAATATTATATATGTTCTTATTCTCAATTTTATTTAATTGAGTCATTATTGATTTTTTACACCAATATTATTTTAATTCATTTTTATATTTCTCGTTTTAAGTTTATATCATGAATATCCGTATGTTAATGCTATTTATATTTTTTTCATTTCAGTTATAATTCAATTGTTACCAAATCAATAAGTTTTTCAAATTACAATATGATTTATTCAAGAAATGTGTATCTATAAATTTTTTTGATGAAATTATATAATATAATTATCCAAAATAATATTTATTTAGATTACATTTATAACATTCAATTCACTCAATTTATGTACACAACAATCCGAATACATGTTTTTACGTGAACATGATTTCACTTTACTCTTCTGTGGGGAAGATTATTTCTATATCTATAAATTTGTTTGAAATTTTTCCATAACATTTTTAATATTAGAAAAATAATTTTCATTGTCATTTATAACCATGTTATAATTTAGAAAAAATAAATATGGTTATCATCTTCCAAATGAGGACTTGTTGGGTTATAACTAAAAATGTGAAAGGAATTATTGTTTTAAGGTACATTACATGAAAAACAATTCCACCATCATTAATTATATTTTATTTTAAGAAAATATTATAAGTTTACTTATTTATTTTAAAATATAATTATTTCATAGTTATTTGTGAAATTATTAGATATCAAATAACAAATTTAAAATTTAAAACTATTCATTTCATTATAGATTATCCAACTAGTATTTTAATAGAATTTTCATACAGATAACTATAAATTGATGATTTTATTATTTTCTATTGATAATGTCCAAAGATACCATATTTATTATTTATCATTAAGGGTCACAAATATTATGATATAATTTATATGAAACATTTATCCTTTTATTGGGTTGTGATATAGTGAAATTATTATTGTGTAATGATATTATCACACACATATGTATTGTTTTATTTGTCTAATGTATAATTCTACAATTAATTATTCCTATAATAAATTAGTTAATGATAGAAATCTCATTTAATAATGAGGACTCAAATTGGGGAGTGAACCCATTCTAAAAGTCTTTTTTTTAAATCATATTATTTTTGTAGTGATCCTCGTTAAAGGAAATGATTGAATATGATTCTAAACCAATCCACTATAATATTATTGGTAGTCAGGATTGAAAATGGAGGAGATTCAAAATGATTATGTGAATTTTGATAACTTATATCTTATACTTATTATCAGTTCACATTGCCCATTACTGATTATTTATGATTCCACACTCTTAAACTGTATTTATATTTATTTATTAAAAATTATATAGTGTATCATGTATAGTATCTATGTATTGATGGGATTGGTTTTTATTTTTAGTGCATTCTCTCATAATAGTATTCTAATATTATTATCATCGATTCATATCTCTTTTTATTTTTCTTACTATACATCTGACCACACACATTTTTATGTTTCCCATAAAGTTATTATAAATAATAATTTTTTATATGATCGTTGAGACAATGAAATTTGTTTGATGTAATTTTCCATAGACTGATGATTTGATTCTCTCATAGACAACAAATTTAATATATAAGTAAATATATTTTCACCATTAAATATGAATATGAAACCTAGATTTCAATTTTCCAAAATACTACTCTATACCCAATGAATATGCGAATTGATTTCGCCATTCAGATATAGGTAGTGGATTTCCCAGATTGATGATGAAATGATGAAAATATATTATACTCAATTTTCAAGTTTCATCTTAGATGGAAGGGGTTATATACCATTTCAATAAGTTTAGATATTTTTAGAGCTTCAATTTGACTGGTCGTAGAGGACAAAAAAACTTACATATCAAATGTTAGGCCACTCGGAAGACATATTATTTTTACAAAGGGACCTACACAGTGGACCTACACGGATGAACTACATGTGGGACCTACACATCCAAACTACTTGAAAATATAATTTATTCACCCCTCTGTAGAAGCACAATATGAAGAACCTATGTAGGGGACCTTGATAGACAACATTCCATCAAAAAGGTACCATCCATGTCTATAAATTGGACCCTTAGGCTCCACATTTAAAGACATATAAAGTTAAAAGATGTCCCAAAGCTCTTGTTGCATAGCACTTTCACAAAGATCCCAGATATATTCTCATGTAACACTCTAAAACATTAGAGAAAAGTGAATTAAATGGGGAAACAATGTTCACAGTCCCATCATGGTCTACAACACATGCATCTATGTGGAGGACATGTTTGGAGAACCTTGTCGGAGCACCTTGCCAGAGAACCTGTACAGGGAAACTGCACGCCACACCTATGCAGAGAACCTCTGTGCACACCTGAGCACCGGACCATCCCAAAGCACCTGCATGACACACCTTTTTGAAGCGCTTTCATGACACAACTTGGTGGAGAACCTGTGAGAGGCATCATGGAATATATCTTGCATGGCCCAGCTGGTCCAAACCGTTGGGGATGTACTATTGCACCCCCGCTTGAGATCAATGTTGGGATTAGGTCACATAACATCTGACCACTCCATTTGAATCTGTCACTGATCCCCATAAAAATGGAGAGTCACCCACAATCATTTCAGGCCCATTTGACAACATTACTCATTATTCCTTTATGTTTCAAAACATCTTGCCTTAGAATACCACTCATTAAGAAACACCAGGACACTCAATGAAGTTCCTTTAGTCAACTTACTTCTCTTGGATCCATTCACATGTTATGAGTTTGTAATCTCTTTAATGATTCCTCATGAAGGTAGTGTATTTTCAAGATCGATGATGAATAAGTGTTGATTTATTAATATTCGATTTATGAGATTCTTCTGAGAATACTCAGTGTATTTACCATCTCATGAAGTGTAGATCTCTTTGAGAGCATAGATTTGACTGGTTAGAGATCCAAAACAGTCTTATGGATCAAATTTTATGGCACTTGGAAGACGAACAAATTTTATCTTGAAGGGCTACGTAGAAGCCCTACGCAAAGGACCAATGTGAAGGACCTACCTGGTAGTATAATGATTTCACACCTACGTGAAGGTCCAACGTGGTGGACCTATATGGTAGTATAATTTTTTCACACCAATTAGAACGACCAATGTGGAGGACCTACATAGAGGACCTACGCAGAGGACCTATGTGATGAAACTCCTTCACTGAGAATCCCCTCCATTCCTATAAATAGGACCCTTGGGGTACCCAATTATACGATAGAAAAAAAATTAAAGACTCTACGATGCTCTAATTGTGTATCTCATTCGCTTAGATACCTAAAATTGCCTCAAGTAGCTCTCTAAATCATGAGAGAAGAAACAATTAAATGGAATAAGAATTTTTTGAAATTTTTTTACAATTTTTACATAGATTTGGATCACCTATATGGAACACATTATTCAGTAATCATACACATTTGTGTGACATACATTCGCACCACATCTACACAGCATACCTGTACACCACAACTACATGGAAAACTTGTGTGTCCTATATTCAAGTAACAACTTCATCGTACATCAAAGTGGGGTACCTACGCGACATACTTGCACGAGGTACCTACGCTGTATAGCTTAGTATAGAGCCAAAATACCAAGTCATGTACCCTGTTTAAAATTCATTCATGGTAGGGTATCTCTCTTTTTGGTTCCATTATCTAAAAGGGACTAACATGAAACCTCTACCGAATCCTCCTGACTTATCAAATCATTGAGAAAGGAAAATCAGTGTGTCTCCAATTGGGGTTTGTACTTCCACAATCACAAGATTCCCACATTTCTTCCATAATGGGTTTAGGATTCATGGAGTGTCTGTGGTATGTATATCCACAGTCACATGGAACATTTTCTCAGAAATAATGTTGGGATGTTCCCGGTATAGAGGATTAGTTTTTGGGTTCTGTACTCCCATTTTCGGCTATAAGACACGGAAACTCAGGTCAATGGTAGGGAAGGTACGATTCACACAAAATTTTCTATGTATGACAAGGATTATTCTTCCTCCAATTCCAGGAACAATTTTATGGAAACCATCCTTGCATTACCCCCAGTAGTTTCTTGTAGGCCATAGCATCAACACTCATCCTTTCTTATTCCCTAACAAATAACCGAAGAGAGATTTGAACAATGACTCCTCTAACCATTTCCCTCTCCCGTTGGGATTTGTCAACATGGGATCCATCCTAGTTTAAGAAATTATCTTTCATTATTTCTTCCTTCTATTGGACCCTTTCCCAATGTGAAGAGAACCAAGGGAAGGATTGTCACTTCTCCACCTTTCCAAGTCACCTCCCCCTCATCCATAGTCGACGCGCCCTCTTCCACCAGTGGAGGAGGAAAAATTTTAATGTGTAGGTGAATTTGTTGAATCTTCCAAAACCTCATGTTTCAGACATTGAGAATGAATCATGTGGGCTTAATGATCTTTAATGATTACAACAAATGCACAAAAATCCATGAGCAATTAACTAGATGAATGATGATTCCAACCATAATTTGGATACATAAGAATCCTTTCAGGGCCAAAGCTCACTAAATATCTTGTTCCAGAATCCGACCATAATACCCTTAATAGAGGAATCATAATTTGGAATAAGTCCCAAATTAAACACTCAAATCATTTAGGAATTCTTTTCTTGATGAAAACCCAAACGCATTTCCCTCAATGGAATATAATATCCTATGAGACTTCTTTAAATATGTGGGATTTTCTTCACAACTATATAGGATACGTAGGAACCCTTCTTGAGGTTCAACCTCAATACCTTAAATCAATCCTATTGTCCTTGGGAAAATTCCCAACATGGTCTGATCCTACACAGAAACCAATATCATTTATATGTACCGTGGGATGCTTCATCACAAGTCCCACACTATGTTTTGATGAATCCCCCACTACATAGATTTCAATACCACATGACATTAAATAGTATAGTTGGGTCATTATATCATGTTCTTAAAATTTATGATGTGTCCCCTTCAGTGGCACCGAACTATGAGGGTTCTAATTCCTTTTACAATGATATGTAGTTCCCTCATTTTATGGGCACGATCCCATGAAAAAACCAAACATTCAGCTCCCAGGATGACAATAAATTATACAGTGTCTATTGAGTGTATAAAAAACTATTGTCATCATAACAATGATTACAAGAAGTTTGAAATAGTATATTAGAGTATTCTATTGATAGAGGAACTTGAGTATATACAATTATCATCACTGATGAAGAACCATGATTACATACTATTTATTCTAAATTTTACACATGTTAAAATGAGATTTAAAATATCAAGGGAAAAATATGTAATTTTGGTTAATAAATATGGATTCATGAAAATATCATATATTAATAAAGAGATTCAAGTAGTAGACAATAATTCCCCACAAAAGGTTCTGATGAGTCGTAACTCCCATCCCCTTGACAACTGTATATTCATAAGTTTCATAACGTTTAAACTTAACGAACACCTACCTTTGGAAATTTGATCCCTTTTGGATAAAGAAATGTTGGTAGTTTTGGTTTCCATAAATAAATCCAATAGAAACTTCTTGGAGGTTGTGATTCTTCAAATTAGATTACATGTTTCAAGGAACTACAAAACTATGATATATATAGGAAGGGTGATATTTGTAATGAAGTAAAAAGAAAATAATTTTGATATTTTGTGTACCATTTTTTATTTATCAATTAATCCAAATTCACTAAACATTAATTGTGATGTCATGAGTCAAATTAAAATATTATTATTATTCTAATAATAAGATGTTGTATTTGGGTATGAAATGATTTTTTCACTATAGTTATTTTTAGAGGAATGATTAGTATTTCTTGTAAACTAGTATGGGGATACAATATTGATAACCCTAATGATATGACTATGTATTGATAAAAATATAGTAGCTTTGGTGATTTATAGAATATATGGTTTTTCTGTAAATAAATCAGTAACTAGATGTTATATGTGGATGCGATTTTGACATAGATTCATCTAGAGGGAATAATCCTAAAAAGAGTTTCTTGAGTATATATTTAACATAATTCTATTGTATGGTGGATATTCACTTACGTATCACTAGGTATGAATCTCCATGAATATACTATTAGGTAAAATAGAACATTATTAATAAAATATTATGATGGATTTGATTATATAATTACCGTGGAAATTAATGATAACCGTAATGTGTCATCCAATGAAATAAAGGTGTCATTGTTTAGATATAAAATTAATCATTTTTCATGATTATGTGATCAAAAAAATTTATTTCCCAACGTATGGCTTTGGATTTAGTTATTTGATATAATTTGGATGAATCATGTTAATGCTGAATAGGGTATATGATATAATGGTTGCTTCAAAAGAAACTAAATGGGATGGAATATGTAATGAAAATTATATTATATATAAGTTACATTCTATATCATTATATTATTTACAAACTAAACATATGTGAGTTTTTGAATGGACCAAATAAGAGAAAATAAAATTCAAGAAGAGCGTGGTGTAATAAATATTTAGATTCATATATTTCAATAATGTGAGAAGAATAATCTGGGGATATGTCTCCAAAGATTATGATGATATTTTTTGTAAAATAAAGACATAATGGGATTAATTTATATAAAAAATTTAAATGTTAAATGGGGAAAAAATTTACATCACAATGTTACATTTATAGTTCAATTTCTTATGTGAGGGGAATATAGGGATTAATTTTTTGAATTCTCTAATATATTGGATATCTAATAAAAAAACAAGGAAATAGGATATGATTATATTTAATGTGTAATAATTTATTTGTTAATGAATTGGGATTTGAGAATTATTTTTTTATGTGATTTATTAATAATATTGATTTAATAATAATAATGAATAATATATTGATAGATCACAATACACATGCAAAAGGTGTCTCAAAAAATATTTCAAATAGTTCTTATAACATGGAAAATTGATTTATTGGTAGGGTGATATTTTCTGAAATAAAATGATAGGGGATAAAAAACATTTATAAATACATGATGATTTGAAAGTAGTTAATTAGATGAAAACTCATAATCCACTAAGGATATATACATTATGATCCTTGGAAAATAATCCAAATAGGTACCTTACATTACCATTACAAAAACCATTGAATATGGGAATAACCATATTGTTTACATCCAATATAATTCTCAAGAAAAAATAATTATTACACAATTAATTTGAAGAACATATGGGTGTACCCATAATATAAGCTATAATGGGATAGAATATTCTCTATTAAAGGAATAAACCATTCATAAAAAATTTCCAATGAACATTTCATGAGTATCTATCTTGAAAACACTTTTTAATACATGTTTAATACACTTCAAGATATTAAAAGAGTATTTTTTCATTATATTCCCATTTTCTAATGAAAAAAGCTATACACCTAAAAAATAAATCGTTTTCCTTGATAATAAATGTATATAATTATAAATTAGACATCAAGTAAATAATTATTTACTATGGTGGGAAAATATGATCATTATATATAAGTTTAAAATAGTCCTTGTATATTTTTGTTGGAAAATTCAAAAAGGATCCTTTTTAGAAAATGAAAAAAAAGATTCACTTAAAAATTTAATATATAAAATTAAAATATGGGTAAAAATAATTTTCAACATATTTCATATAATATTATAAACCTTATTAATTTTTTTTAATAAATCATATAAATAGAAGAAAAATATATTTATATATGAAAATTTCAAAAATATTTTTCAAATAAAATACCTTATAATGATTTTGAATTGTTACGTACATTAATTTTATTCCAAAATGATAGACAACTATTATTTTTACACAATTATAAGAACCTTTTACAATTTTATAATTACATTTATATCAATTATTACCATGTTATGAATTATTACATAAATATTTAGTTTCACAATAGATATTTTTATAACATGTTGTTCATAAGTACAAAATATAATAGGTATATTGAATATGGTAACATTAGTATTCAATACACCATTCATATAATAATATTAATAATGAAATGATTTTTATTTTAAAATTAATTAATAATTTAAATAATTTCATGAAATATGGTTATGAAATATGAAATATGTTACAATCATGGAGACGATAGGTTCTCCGTACACATGAGTAACATATCCTGTTTTCAATGATCATTATGGTTTTGTATAAATGTTATTTAATAATTTAATAATTATAATAGTTTAATAATTTTTTTTATTAATTATTAAAATATTTATATATATATAAATCATCCATGTGATGTGATGGTGAAAAATAAATCACAACGCTTAGTGCAGGTGATAGTCCTCCCGTAAGCGTGAACGAATTTATTATTTTTCATTGAATAGTAGGTTTGGTGTTAAATAATATAATAAAAATTAATATTGAAAAAATATTTATTAATGTAAAGTATAAACCTCAATTAAATAATTTTATCCTTCCATGATAGTTGGTGATGGAAAACAACTTACATTAGTTCACGAGGTAGTAGACTGTCGTACACACAACTGATAGTTTTAGTTCATATTTGACTGTGGTGGGTATGGATATGGTTTTGGATATTCAAATATTAAAATATTCCTATATTTTAGGTACTAATTTTTATATTTTATCATGGTTATGGAAATTTTAAAGTGGTGGAAGTGGAAATAAATATGAAACGCTCTATTAAAAATATAGTCACTTCATCAGATAACATCATTTTCGTAAAAGCGTAGGAGAAGTACAGATAGAATTAAGCATATAAAAATACCAAAACAATTATGTTATTAAATATAGTATGTTATTAGTGTATAAAATTTATTAAAAAGTGTTCTATGATGTCTGAATAAATGAGATGAAAATGCTTGCTTTAATAACAGAGGGAAGGGGTGTTGTTCAGATTTCTCAAAATTCTAATTTAATATAAATTTTTGATTAATTAAAAATTTCATTTAATTAATTTAAAATAAGATTATAATATTATGGGTTTAAATAATATCCTAAAATAAAATTAATATAATGTTTTATAATGTTTTTATCATTATTTTTCGTTTTAACCCATCATTAAACCTTCTAATACATATCATGACAAAAATATTATTTTAGTTTGATGGTCAGTATAGTATGTATAAATGTTAAAAGCAGATAAATAGATAATTTATGAAATAATAAACCATATACTACTTTATTTTCATAATATAAATTTTTTATATATTTTAAATCAGATAATAAATTATTATTTATTTTTAATTCTCAATAATTACATGTTTTGGAACTATTCTGTAATTTGAAATTAATAGTATCTTATAAAAAATTATGATTCAAAAAATATCATAATACATCCATAAAAAATATTTTTAATAAATAAATATTTTTAATTATCTTAATTATATGAAATTATTTTACTATTAATATCATTAATATGATTTATTTCATTATCCATTAATTGAATAATTACAGGATCGGTATTGTGTAAGAATTTAAAATAATTATCCCATCACTGATAATCAAAAATTAATTTACATGAAGAATATAAATAATTAATATTCAAAAATAATAATTTTTATTTGATAATATTCTCGGGATTATATGTTATTAAAAAATATTATATTTATTAAAAATTAGATTTTAAAATGTTCGGATTTAATAGAAAAAATACTATAATGGTCATAATCTCGTATAAATGGATATGAAATTCCATAGGAAAATTTATAAGACTACGGAAGACATTTAACCATATATTTATATTGATACATGTTTTAGGATTATTTATGTGTCCTTTTTATTTTATTTTTAACCAAAATTACATATTTACCCTTCATTTGCTGTCAAAAATGATTGTGGTTACTATTTATATTGATGAAAAATATAAGAGAAATATTTACTATATGATTACCACATTACTGAAAAAATGGAATCAAGTTACCTTAATTCATCTCAAAATAAATTTATAATAAATTTTAAAATTAATCTAAAAAACAAAATGAATAATATATTTCATGAAAAATGTATTTTTAGCCCAAAAAAGATCTTATAATGAAATGAGGTACTATGATGATTAATAATTAATTAGTTGTATTATATATTAATAAATATTAATTATGATACATAGATGTCATATTAAAATTCTAAAAATAAATTATAATATAATAAAAATGTCAGTATAATAAAATGAGATATTTTTTACAGTTCATAGAAAAATATATATTTTCATTAAATTCATAAAAACAAATATGAAGATTATTTTTATATGGTGAAATAAAAAATGAATATTGTTTTATAATATAATTTTCCAAAACTATTTAAATTTATTTTAGAATATTTACTCATAATATTAAAAAAAACCCCATTTTTATGAAAAAGTTTTGTTTAAGAATAAAGTGACATTAAAATCCCATGTTATTCATTAAAAGCATTATTTAATGAATTAGAAATTAGTTGGAAAATTTTATAATTCCTAATGTTGTAAATAATAATGATTTCCATCATATTTTGTAGTTCGATTATAATGGAAAATTTAAATAATAATATTTCACTTATTAAGCTTGGAGTTGTGTATCATATTAAATATCAATCTTGGTATTTAATTTTAAAAAATATGGATATTTTAGTTAAAATATAATTTTTTAAACCTCATGTAAATCAAAAAGTACTCTTCCTTTTTTATACAAAAATAAATATCTAGAATAGTTAATTATATTTTATTCCTAGAGGAACAACCCAATTTAAACTTCTTTTTTATAGACTGAAGAAATCGCTAAGAAATTCCATTTCATTGTATATATATTCTAATGTTATTTTTTTTTCAATGAAAATTCACAGTGAAAAAATTTAAACTTGATATAATATATGAAAATAAACCAAAAATGAAAGTACAATTTAGACAATAAATATTTTATTGTCCATGTAGTAGAGTTATTTCTTTTGAGTAGATAAGTGATGAATAATTAAGTACATGTTAAAAGGATCACATCAACTATAGTCATAAAGAGAAAATTTAGGAACGACATGTAGTGGGGCTCCACTATTTTTAAAATTTTATAATTCATGTATTTCCTCTATTTTTTTATCCACAACACAAATATTTATTTTAATAGCTCAATAAAATATTAATTATAGATCTTCTTCATGAACAACAACATTAAATTATATTTCAAAATTAATGATATAAATTTTTTTAGATTTTCTTGTCCTTCATTAATGAAACATTTTTCATACAAGTGAAACCATTAAACTATTATATGTTCTTCTATTCAAAATATTTATTTCTAAGTTAACAGCTTACTTGTTATTATCTATTTAACACATATAAAAACACAAATTAATCATATTTAAATCGATCATGAGTTACTAGAAACAAAAAATATCTTTTTATATACATAAATATCACATAAATAATTTCAATATTAAATTGATAGAAAAAAATAAATAATTTAAAATTAAAATTGATTGGAAAATCAATTTCAAAATATATACACGACAAATATTCATAACGATTAATATCTTGTATAATATAAATATCATTTGATAAAAAAATCATTTTTGATAATACTTCTAATAAAATATTGTATCCTTTTGTCATTATTTTTTTAATATAGAAGATATTATTTGATATAGTGAACCTATATGTAACATTCGTGTTGGGTTCATAATACTCATAAGGATCAATATACATGTATAGTAAACCCTTTCATAAAAATCACATATGATATATTTTTATGGTTGATAAAAACAAATCATAATGTTCATAAAACTATATAAGGATAAAATAGTTAGAATGTATGGTTAAAGAATATAGAAGGTATGGTTTGGATAAGTATTTTAATAGTTTATATATATAGTTTTAATGTTTAGGCATTCAATCATAATTGTCAAAAAAATTATTAATATGGTTTAGATATTTTGTGGAATGGTTTAAAAAACATATAGATTTTAAAATTAATATTGAAAAACTTATTTATAAGTTTCAATAGTCATCCAAAATTATTAAATCATTGAGTACATAACTAAACATTATATGGTACACCTACCATATCTGAGAATATTTGAGTCAAATTTATATGGATTTTTCTCTGATATCATTTCATAAAAAATCTAACAAAAATAACATCTAAATAATCTATAAATTATATCATCCAAAATTAAACAACATTTTATTCTATTATTGGTAATTCAAGATTCAAAACTCTCATTAGGGGAATAAGAAAAAAAAGATTATTTTGTTATGAAAATATTAAAAAATAATGTAAAAAGGAGTCACAAGATTTTCCCATACTTTTTGAAAAAAATAAAACAAATAAAAATTATAAAAAATATCACTTAATTTGAAAATTTATAAATTATTAAATAACATACTATAAACACATGTCCCCCCATTTTTGAAAAAAATATAATAAAACAATGTATTTCAACTATATTTTGTAAGAAATTTTTTAGTTTTTCAACACTTTCTAGAAAAACAATATGTCACCAACTAATCATTAAATTAAGAAAAATCGAATAATTTTTGGGTAATTAACCGAATTTAGGAATAAAAGAGATGAATATAGTACTATAAAATTACAATATTTTTATATATTAATTCAAAAATGATATCACCAAAAATTTACGCATCCAAAAAATATATATCTATTGAAGGATTGAGTAATGTAATGAGATATAATATAAAAACTGAATGAATATCTCTAAAATTTAGCTTACGTTCCCTTATATAAATTATATTAAATTCACAATAGTGTGTGAATATTCTAATTCTACATCATTCAAATTCAAAAAATACTCTTCTATTTTAGTGGTAAATGTCTCGCAAAAAGAAATTTAAAACTACTACGATACATCAATTCAAGTAAATATTTTTTGTGAATCATTCAAGTTATAATAAATTGTAAAGAATATTGTAAAACCAAAACACAATAATATGTTTACATGATTACTGGCCAAGAAAAGAAATTTGAATTTTCATCTGCAAATAATAAAATATAACATCATTAATCATCTTTTATAAAAAAAATAGATATTCATGTTACCAATATTATATATTAAAAACTAAATTATTATAAATGTTGGGAGATTATATAAGTGAAATTATTTAGCCATCAATAATAACAGCTAACATAGTATGCAGTCATGTTTTCCATAAAATAATTCATATAAATTTATTTTAAACTCCTTATTCAAACATTGATGATTCCATATTCAATCATTATTTTCTCAAAAATTTACATATTCAAATATTTAGTAAAAATATCTACAATTTAGTCATAAATTAGGATATATTCCAATGATATTTCTCCCTTTTCGAAAATTTATTGATTAAAATATTATATTACATCAATTTAAAAATTTTTTCTATGATATAATGAATTCTTAAAAATAGAATGTGTATAAGGGTTATCACATAAAATATATTTCTTATTAAAATGAACATAAAAATATATTAATGTTTTTTTAATCAATATATATTATACATAACAACTTAGAGTAAATATATATTCAAATTTAACAATATATAAGGCAATAAATTGTTATTTATTTGAACTCCATCTGAATAATATTTTACTAAACAAATGATTCATTGGCCTTGTAATTGTTATAAATTTTTTTTACCCACTAAAATCGTAATGATGTATAATATTACTTAAAAATATGTTCTATACTATAATATAATAAATAATTATAAAACCCACAATCGAACTTATGGGGTTTCAACATCTATATAGTTATATTCATAAGGAGCTCATTCAAATATTACACCTAAAAATGGGAACAAAATATTTATGGGAAGTAGTCAAATATAATGATCTAAATATCATGATTTTTAATAAATTTTTATATGTTGATTTGTCACATAATCAATATATAATTTACATGATGTGCTAATAATGGGATTCGATGTTCTATAATTATTAAAACAAAAATTTTTATCAATTTTTATGAACGTAAGATTGAATTAGAATTATTGTTGACATTCCTTTCATAATGAAAATATACCTCAAAGAGTTTTATGTCTCCCATAAGACATATATAAAACAAAAAAACATTAAATCTAAAAATTATTTAGACAATGAATATTTCAAGTATCAAAAAAATTATAATCAAATACAAATTTATACAATGAATGTATCCTTATAAATATTCATTATAAATAAAGTAGATTCCACATTTATATTTGAAAATTATTTATTCCAAATAAGTATAAATAATCATTAATACCAATATCATGGATTTTTCAATGTCCATGCATTTATTTTTAATGTATGGAAACATTATGAGGATACTTTTCATGTTCAAATATTTGCAAATGTGGAAAAATTAAATCATTTGAAATAAACCCATTTTAATAATAAAATTTTTTGCATCCATTTTCAATAATCTGAATCCTTAATAATCAATATCAGATATCAAAATTCTATTTTATTCTATAATTTTAACCATATAAAAAATGTCTTTATTATGTATCGCTTTTTTTAAATTACCTTTTTGCAGCTAATCTAGCATTATTTGTAATATTTTTTCTAGATTCATAATGTTTATATATAAATATAAATTTATTTCTAATAACTTAATATTCATCACATGGTTTAATAAAATTACAAACATAAGTTCAAGAAAACATTTATATTCTCTCTTTCAAATAAAATATCCAAATCGAATTAGATAAATGTTTAAAATACATATTTGAAAAAAAAATTGAAATGTTTTAATTATGTATAACAAAATTCCATAATGAATTTTAATTTTTTAGTCTAGAATCCACTTTCATTATAACATCATATATTGGATGTTGTTTTTGTTTTCTCTATAACCATTTATTATAGTTACATTCCTCCACAACATGTACATTTCATTGTTGTGCTTTACATTATCCAAAATAATTTTTTTGAAAATATTATTTTTACTTGTCCAAATCATTATTATTTTCTTTTAAAATATGTTTCTAATTTATAACATTTACTCACCCTTCAACAAACAAGGTTCTCTTATAATATATTCTATTATTACTATAATCATTTGAATTACCGAATAATATTAAATTATCTTATTTTATAGGGAATTTATCTATGTGAACATTTTTTTGATTATTGACATTATATCAATATAATATTAAATATACTCGTTCACTTATACTTCTCTTCCATAACAAAAATATTGTATTATTTAAAATGATTCATAAAAATATTCTAAAATAATTATATAAAAATTTCTAATTGAATTTGACCCAATATATCTTGGTACTTGGATATATCTAACATGGTTCTAATTATTTCACAAAAGAAAATATTTTCTCTCTAAACTACATTATTTTTTTGGGATGTTTTCATTGATGGGAAAATATTTAGATATCTATTTTCCTCACTAAAAATATAAAAATAAGGATACAAAAATTATATACTTCTATAAAATCTAATAGAAAAATTTTATTTTAATTTTCCATTTTGTAATTAATTGTATTAAGAATAGTATACTGAATTTTTTTAATATTTACGAGAAATTGGAAACATAAAAATCTAAAAACTGAACTAATATATTAAAAACATTACATTTACCACATAGACTATAAATTTATATATTCTTAAATAATTCGTGATGTATATATTGTATGTTTTTTATTCAATGAGCATCATAGGTAGATTAAAATGTTTTTCTATGTTTCTTATCTTCAATGAATGATTAAAAATTATAGCTATTCTTCATATTTATCAATTTCATTTGTGAAATTGTTTATTTTTATAAATATTTTATAGAAACATAAAATGGCCATTCATGAGTCTTATTTTACATAGAAATATTTTCTAAGTATAAATAATTTAAACCTCATATATATCATTCCATTAATCCATGAGATATTAGATAATTATAAATTTTCTTTTTTGTTAACATATTTCATGAAATTATGCCTATGTTTTTTTACTTTATCTTTTTTTTCAAATGTTACATTAGAATTCCTCAAATTTATTAAATAATTGAAAATATTATGAATCTCATATCTTGTTTAACAATTATGAACCATTAATGATATCATTTAGTTTATCAATAATTCCCTGATATTTTCCCTACAAAAATATATTTTTGACTATTTTGGTACTTTTATAAATTTAGGACAGTTTTTGTTAGAAATAATTCATTGGAACTGAAATTAATTTGAACAGTTAATTGAATTGAAAAATAGGGTCATAATATAGTATATATTATTTAGTATTTCCTAGAGATTCATTAAATCTTAAAATACACTTGTAAAAATACCATTCATCACACATCAAAAAACATTGTGTTGCTAAATTCATTATTAGAATTTCCGAAATGGATAACATAATCGTTTTTGGTTAATTATGATCATATCAATGTCGACTTGTATATATCTGTATTAATTTCGTTCATAATTTTTTTTCAGACCATTACAAATTTGAATAAATCCGTAATGATATTTCTATAATCATTCCTCTTGAGTTTGTTATTTTAAAATAGATTTATATTTTATATAATTAGAATAATTATTTTTAGGGAGATCATACATATATAATTTATTATTCTTTTGTATAATCACAAAATGGAAACATTTATAATCTTCAATACTCGAAAATATTTCCAATATTTTTCATTTTATTTACCGGTGATATTATTTTTTCCAAAAAATGGATTTATTTATTCTTGAGATAAATTTATGGATGAAATACTTCAAAAAAAAACATTTTGTAACCACTAAATATCATCATATAAATCATAAATATCTGATTTTGAGAATCCAATTCTATAGACCCATCACTATAATCACAATCCTAATATGAAGAATCAATTGAGAATATATTTTATTGTTTCTTTTTAAACACACATTCTAAACATGTTATTGAGTGTGTTGTACAACATCATTTAATGTTAATGGATCTATTCACCTTTTTCATAATATTTTTATTCTCCATTTCTTTGATTAACATCAATATTCATTAATAATGCATATTTTTTACTTACAAATATATGATTTTTGTTCTTCAACTTAATTATAAATAACATTTAATTTTTTTTCTAACTATTATCTTCTCCAATATAATATATTATATTCATTAATGAATATTTTTTATTTATTTTATATTCACATATGGAATCTCTAGATTCTATTTCTCATCTATTTCTTTATAACTCAAACTCCAATTAGTAAGAAGTAACAATCAAATGTTTTAATGAAATTCCACTATTATTATCATTCATATCATTTTCAATATTATTAAGTTAAAATTTATCTTCAAATGATTGAATAATATGTTCATGAAGATTTTATTCCATAATATCCATAAATTCAAAAATGGAATATTTTTTATCATAAAACTTCTTTAGTATTACACTTTTTATTTTCTTAGTGATAAAAATATTCATTAAATCTTCTCTAATGATATATATAGCTTTTAAAATACATTGAAATTAATAAACCATTAGACTAACTATTTATACATTAGAAATTTTAAAATAATGGTATTTAGATCTTATATGCCTATGTTTAGTTATATCTAACATTATTGTACTATGATGTACAACTTATATCTTCCACAATCTATCATTTCTGTTTATACAAGATAAAATATCCTTGTATCAATCTCTTCTAATTTTACAATATATGATATTTTCATTGTGTAATTTATGACATAATAAGTACTTGAAATATCAATCATGGAATCCTGAATAGTATTAGGTAATGTATAATTATTTTTTAACAAAATACACCAAGTATCATTTGAAATTTATTTGAATAATTATTTTATCTTGTATTTTCAATACTAATATTCATTAACAATAATAATTTTTGGTCTTTTTTTATACAAACAACACTTAAACACATTCATTCTATTTAAAATTAATCTTTTCTGTTAGTTAGTTATTTTTAGGATAATCAATAGTAATAAGAGTTATATATAAGGAAAATAAAAAAAAATTTAATGGTTAATAACTGATATTAATATTTTTTCCTTGATAATATTATTTTCAAATATCCTAGTGTAGGGTGAATCAAAAAATTAATAGATTTTAAAATAAATACTTTTATTTAGATAATAAACAATTGGAAATTTAAAATAAATTACACAAGAAATTTTTATAGATGTTCATATCCCATTGATCAAGAATATTAACATAAAACTATCATAATGATATTATGTAACCCACTATTATGTAACCAATAATTTAAAATGGTTCATAACCCCAAACATAATAATTTTTTATATATCGAGTCACAATCCAATTTACACGTCTTTTTCTACAAATATGTATAACTCGAATAGATCCTATCATTATCTATTGAGAGTCATAAACCAATTCACCAATCATTTATATTCTTAATGTCACAAATAAAGACCTATCATTTGATGGGTTTTATATCCTAACACTATGGTCCTTCATTTCAATGGAAAGAATAAGAAAAACACAGACTATAAAGATTGTAAAATAAATCAATAGAAAAACAAGAATTTAGATAACTAATATTTTGTTAATTATGTAAGAAATAATAACACTATTTAAATTAGAATGTCTAATTATTAATTATGTTTAAAACTTATGGAGATAAAAATATTCATAAAATGTAATGTCATTCTCAATGTGTAGAAACACACCTCTGTTTTTCACAGTGTATTGCTTCTTCATCTCTCCCATTTTGGGTATTCTCAACAAATTATTTAAATTAATTGGTATATTAAAACACCATTTATAGAGTATCTTCATACAAAAATACTTAAAAATATTTTCCAAATTCCAAAAAACATGACATATTCTAGTAATTGTAATTTTTTGTTACTAATTAATTAGTAGTGTATGTAAAATCAAAAAACATGTTCAGAATTATTCCATTCATCATAACAATTTCCCATATAAATTTTCATGGATTTTAATATATATTATGATATATAATAATATATATAATCCACTTGAACATTGATTATTAATCTCCTTAAAAAATAAATTCAAGTTTACAAAAAATAAGACTTATTATATTTGAGGAATAAAATAAAACAAAGTAATAAATTCATAAATTTATTATAATTCAAAAAAAATAAATATTAAATCATAATTATTAACATTTTTAAGACACTTTATCTTGTATCATATTAAATTAACATGTTACCAAAAATTTATATGTCATTGGTTTTCATAAGATAGGGTTTTATAGTAATGTTAACATTGATTGAGGTTATATTTGAAAAAAAATTAAACTCTTTAATTTTCATTGTAATAATATGAAATGTATACCTTAGATACAAGATTGAGTATCCCCAAAATTATAGATTTTATGTCTACACCTTAATTATTTCAAAAGGATAACGATGTGCACTACAATAAGGAATAAATGGAAATGAACATAACATCTAAATATTAGAGATTCAACCCAAATGTAATGACCAGTAATAAGGTCATGGAACACTCTATAAAAAAATAGAGAGTTATTGGAGTGAATCCATATATTATAGGGAATGAATATCTAAAATTATGAAAAAAATAATAGATTATATTTTAAAAAATTATAAGTATCCATACAAGGAGTATCACACATTAAGGCTTCTTATTATCAACATTGAAAAATATTTGGATGGGGTTTTGAGATGTGTTGAGATGGTAGGAATTCAATTTAATTATCATGTACATTATAAAAAACTAAATATCTACAATAATTTTCCAATTTAAAGACTCATAAGGATAATGTCAATATTTCTTATGGATTATCCCGTGTTTTGGGTAATTATCATGTCATCCTAGATATATAGAAAATTAGAAAAGTATTAGTTAAATGAATATAATTATGTTTCTACATAAGAATCATTCATACACTATATTAACATCATACAATGTTTCATACACATCAGGTACATTATACATAAACATAATTTGGTTGCACTTACATGAATCCTTCTCTTTGTGATCATCATATTATTTCATTATTATTAAATATACACTTCTGATTGATAATGAAAATTAGTGTAAACATTATTGTTAATTGATGTATTCATTATATTCCTATGTTAAAACCTACATACAAATGATTTGGGATCTATGTTTGAATGATTTATTCTTTATATGATCAAAATTTAGAAAAGTTATTGACTAAAAATTAGAGAGTCATGATTTCATAATCAATAGTGGAAAACAAATTTTATATATAACAAGGCAAACTCTCAATAGAGTAAATAATGAATTAATTAATAATAATTTGTGATACATGAAATAAATTATGTATTATCATATAATAAATGAACATTGATTAAGATCAATTAAATTATTTTTATGTGGGTTTTTAGAGTCTAAAAACATAATGTTTCATTATTTCTTTATTTAAATAAAATCACATTTTTAGATGTTATTTTTTAGTTTCATGTTCTCAATATCAAAAATATTATTAAATCTATGATTTATGAATGATTGAAACAACATTTCCATGGTTTTTATAACACATAGACCCCTGAATCCCAGATCCAGTGTATTATTGTTATATATTTCCATAAATTCAGGACTAGAATCCCAAAGGACTGATCAGGTTACCAGTTTCAAAACTAAATTATATACATTAATCATAAATTAAAATTTAAACTATAAAATACAACATTCTCACACCATTGAAGTCACTAAAAATCTCATATAATAAATCTTCATATAGATCATTATATACATTAGGGAAACATAGTAAAAATAAAACAAAAAGTAGGGGTGATTACATATCCTCAATAAGGGTAAACATAAATTATATTTTATCATGAAGGTTAACCCCAAAATCTATAAGGAAACGTTAATAATTGAAACCCACACAATTTAAATAAATACTTATCATAACATTGAAATAATAAATAATAACTAATAAACGCATGATCTTGAAAACATACTGATCGATATTTTACAAGTCAAATAATCTCATGAAACATCAACATCAAATTTCATGATGAAGGAATGTATAATATCAAGAATCATAAAAATACAATCAATGATACATCCTAGAAACAATAATAAAAAAGTAAGATATCACCCAATACACAAATTAGTTTGTCTCATGAATCTTACTAATGCATCAGGGGGAAATAACTAGGCCTTATTGTCACCCACTAAGTCCAATGCATTACCCATATGAAAAGGTTAAATCCCCAAAAACTATAAGAATTATTTTAGAAAAACTATAATTCAAAATGATAATAATTAATCAGTAAAAAATGATTGATACTAAAATAGAACATCCACAGTGATCTAAACATAAATAATTTATTATAATATGTTAGATTGAATCACAAGTGATAAAATTAATTCAAGAATAAAATAATAGAACGTATTTTGACATAGATGAAATTAATATAAAAAACCATTACAAATTTTCTAATAGAAATAATACTTTTACCATTGAAATCATTTATTTAATGGGACACACAATTTTAAAAAAATATTCACTTAAAATAACCTTGTAAACATGTAAAGGAAGATAAAAACCAATAAGGTGTCATAATTGAGGAAGATGATGCTCCTCTTATATGAGTGAAATAAAAATTCCTTCCAAATTTTGTCGATAAAGTAATAAAGTAAAATGTTAGGAAAAAAAGAATCATTTAATCCCATTTTTTACAAAATTGATCATGGTTATTAAGGCATTAAAATTTTAATTGATAATAGTTAAAAAAATTTGGAATTTTTTTAATAAGAATAGAAATGGATAATAAATATTCCCCATTATGTCCTTGAGTATATATAGTCTTGGATAACAAAGATACAGTAAAATTAACCCTAACCTTGTACTTTACATGAGTTGTATTATAGTTATCCTCTCATATAAAGGGTTAATTTTTTTAACTAATTTATACTAGAACCATATCCATATTTATGATATCATAGATGATATTCTTTTATTGTTTTGTTAATAATATTCCATTATTACCCTTGTTTTAGGTGGTAATTGATTTCTTTTCATAAGCATGTTTGGGAATATAAGCACTATTTATTATTAGAAGACCATATATCATTTACATACATAATGATATTATGTTCATAGATCTTATATTTACTCAATATAGATTTTTTTAATCAGTCATGAATGGTTATAAAGGAAAATGAATCTCATCATGTCCTAGAGACGGTAGGTTGTATGTATGCACAATCAATGATATAATTCCCTTAATGTTGAAAGGAAAAATAATTAGATTGTATACTATTCATAAATAATCATTATCAGGTAATATCTTTTATGTATAACCATTCAAATTAATGGTGAATGAAAAAAAATTACATCATAGCATGGAGTTGTTAAGCTATATATATGCACACATGATGATTTCATGTTTTTTAGGATGGGTAAAAGGTGGAATATAGTTTTACCAAAAATATAATAAAATAGATAGATAGATATTATATTGTATTTAATAATTTATAATAGAAAAACACATAAGTAAAAAGAATATGAATAAATGAACATGGATGAGTAAGTGAAAATGGTTGCCTTTTATTAGGAAAACATATATTAAATCTCTTCTTAGTAGATCTTTGGTGGTATTTTAAGATGTCCTTAACCTCTAGAATTTGAGTAAGGGTGTTGGGAGGATAAAATTATAGTAATTATTAAATCTAGAATGTTCAATCATATGCAAATAAGTGACATAGGAGGTTCCCTTTTATCATCCATGTGAGGTGAACATTTGGAAACTCTTAACAATTTAAAAATAATAAGGGTATTCTAGAGTTAAAGTCTTCCAAATTGGATATAAATTATTATGAGAATACATTTAATACCATATATTATCATCATTTAAATTAATAAATATTTTTTGATTTCTAAATAATTTAATTGGTTATTAATTTTATTAAGTAATAGTATTTTAAAATTTTGTTCTATATATTTAATATGCCTTTAAATATATGATGAAAAGTGGGATTTAAAATCTATTTTTTTAAACATATATATTATATCTTATTATAGGGTCCTGAAAAATATGCAAAGAATATTCTACCCAAATAACTTATGAATTGGGGAAAATAATCAATGAAGAGACACAAACAGTACCGGTCCGCGAACCGGTCCCATGGAAGCACAACGTGGCCAGGCCCCGGGAGGAACCCCCCTCTGAGAACCATTGACCCTCACGAAATGGAGGTGGAGAGCCTCCATGGTAGCGAGGCAGGATGGCCGCCAATCTGGTTCACCATAATGAACCTCCCCAACTGCGGACCTCATCGACCGTTTCAAGCCGCACCTGCTGTCGTTCGCATAATGGAGGTGGAACCCTTCGCAACAGCGGAGCACTCCCTGAGTTCGCCTCGTGGAGGGGGGGGAGCGTTCAATACCCACCATGAATCCCAGATTGGCCAAGTCAGCTGTGAACCAGGTATTTGGTTATGGGCCTCCGTAAAAGGTGTCGTATGACCACAGATACATCTCTTTCCCCACTCTATAAAAGGGGAACATGGGGGAAAGAAAGAGAGGAGGAGATTGGAGAAAGGGAATCAGATTTGGAGGGATTGGAGATTCAGAAAAAGATAGGTTGAAGGAAGTATTTGGATTTTGAAAATAGAGAAATTCCCATTCGCGAACCACACCAGGTATATGAATTAACATGGAATTGGAAAACACATAATAATTTTTTGAACTGCGAACCTAAAAATAACAAAAAAGGAGAACCACGAACCATACCCCCTTCGTGGATGACTTCCCGATGGACCAGGGAATTTAATCCTCTTTTCCAATCTGTCGTACCATGTAGCACTCTCCTATGCGGGCGAGGTCATGACTGATGACCTCTGATCGGCGCCGCCCTTGTCCGCCACTACCCACTTGGAACCCTCTGCGAACCACCCTAGTTCGTGGATTGAACCCAAAGCCGCGAAAAACCCTAGTTTGCAGATTGAACCCAAATCCACGATCCACTTTGGTTTGCGGGACGCCAATTAGTCCACAGACCACCCTGGTTCTCGGACGACTTCTCCAACTGCGTGGAACTTGCCCGCGCGAAGGGCGCCACCACCCATACCTCTCAGTGGATGACCAATTACTTCGATGTTCTCATTTCCAATGCCAGGTAAAATCCTTCTGATCTATCCAAGTCCTCCGTGACTCCCTCATTGGCATGTTCATCGGCCCCAAGCGAAGGCCTCCACCTGAGCCACCAGATCCTCGTGGTGTAACTTTCAGGTGCATCAGCGCTCCATTTTGAGTTCACATACCCACGGTAAACAGTGGTAAAGTGGTTTCCCAAACCCTTGAGAATATTCCTGAAGCATTCCTGGGTTCACATTGCCATGTTAATGTGGAGCCTGAGCTCGGGAATCCCTTTTCTACCCCTCCACTTGTTGAGGGTTCCTCGGATATTGTAAAATATCTATCAGAATGAAGCCCTCATGAAATACAAGAGAGGAGATGGCAATAGGAGCACCCCCTTTCCCTCTCCAGCTGGGATTTGTCGCCTCGGGCGTCCATCTCGGTGTAAGGCCCGACCCTCTGGGCCTCCTCAGAGTGTATGCCCCAATTCATCATCCTGGGCCACTCCATGCATAATCCCTACTGCACTTCTCACTGACGAACCTTTCACAACATGATCCTCTGGTCCCTGATGCCTCTTTTTTCTCACACCGAGCATGTCTCATGTGGTCCTAGTGTAAGCATCAACTAGGATATCCTACCATGGGCCTCCATATAGTGTAAGCACCAATCCATCATTCTAGGCCTCCTCAGAGTGTAAGCCCCAAGCCAATGCGAACTACGAGGACTTTGATCAATGCCAATGCGTGGTACGCAGGAAGCCTCCACGAGGATCAATCCCACCACTCGGTCATTTCTTCATGCCAAGTTCCACCCTTGTCTAGCATAATGTTAAACTGTATATACAAACTACATGGAATTTGATCCCTGCCTCCTAATCAGGGTATGTAGGAAACCTCTGTGAGGTTCAAGCCCAAAAATTGGTCGATCTTATCATCTCCACACTATTGCACCGAGCCACTTCTAGTTCCACCTCAAGCGAGTTCCAACCCTTCATGGTCATTAATGCAACGAGGGATGGTAAACCTCAGGCATAAATGATTCTGAACCCTTGTGTCTAGTTGACGGTTACCCATGAAGGTTAAATCCATGGATACTATAATTGGGTATAAACCAAAGATTCTTGAACATATGAACATGTCTTAAATCTATAAGAGAATCTTGAAACATGAAATAATTCCCCCCCAAAAAGGTATGATGAGCCCAAAATCCCATCCTCTCGACCAATGTTAATTCTTAAGATTCTCTGGTCAAACCATCTGGCGAATGTCTGCATTTAGAAAATTGTTCCTTCAATCATTGGATATGGAGTTGTTGGGTGTTTCATGGACGAAAACCAGAACGAAAAAAAAAATGGTGAACCCGACGTGAATCCTTATCGAAACATGATGAATTCAAC
This sequence comes from Viscum album, assembly GCA_963277665.1. Lineage (NCBI taxonomy): Eukaryota > Viridiplantae > Streptophyta > Magnoliopsida > Santalales > Viscaceae > Viscum > Viscum album. The sequence goes on from OY728146.1 coordinate 557,355,108, forward strand.
TTAATCCCACCCTGTTCACCCCTATGCTCTAAAGGAGGGCCAAGAAGGGTCATTAGTTATGCATGGGATTATGAGATCCCTCTTTGATGAGTTTTATCCTTGTATTTTCTAAAATGTTTTGCCGGAACTACTTTCAGAACTCCATTCGATCCAATGGCATCGCAAAGAAACTCACAAGTGCGTGTTTACAATGATGCAAGGATGATACTTCCTCAATAACGGAGGACCCCATCCCCCACCCAGCATCTTCAACACTGGGTTTCAGACGCACTGATTTGAGAGTACCACGTGAACGGTACTCTCCCAACGGTGGAGGCAGCAATGCACGCCATCCATTCCGTCAAGATTCCCCAGTCACGTGCCCAGTAGCGACCGCCAAGGCGGATCTAGGCAGCCCCTGTCGATTTTGGGAAAGCGACCAGAGAAACCCTACCCACCCATTACCATATTATGAAAGCTTCAATAGTAGTTGTGAAGGTCCTCCCTGAAATGTCTCTACCAACTCCTCTGAATGTTTTCCTCAGAGCACTCATGGGGGCTTCCCACGAGGGCATATAACGATCGGTCATGAGATATTATCTATTGATGTGAGTCACAGAAACCCTCCACACGACCATAAGATCAAGAAGCAAGTAGTTCTTCCACATGCATCAGTCCACCCTAATGGTCCTCCCTGGGGTATACACTGCAATCACTCTCCATGAAGTGGGAACACAGATTGTGATGGTAGTCCTCGCTATCATAGACTCAACTACAGAGGTCCTCCACATAGTGACGTCTCATCATGAAAAGAAGTCCCTCCCCTTGTCGTGTCCGGCCCTGAAGGTCATCCCCATGGGTCACCATGCAACAGAACTCCACGCAGCCAGGCATCATGTAACAGTGGTAGTCCTCTCCACCCTGATTACGGAGGTCCTCCCCGTAGAGACGTCGAGCAAAGAGAAGGCCCTCCCTTTGTTGTGGTACATTATGGAGGCCCTCCCAAGGATGTATCCCATAGATATTCTCCCTGTGGTAGTAGTAATTGTAGTCCTTTCCATTATCATATCTTTGATGGTTTTCCTCGCCAATATGATCGCCATTGTGAAGGTCCTCCCCGCAATGGCTCCAAGCAACAAGAAGGTCCTCCCCTTGTCACGGCATGTCCTGAAGGTCCTCCCCAGGATGCACGTCAAACATCAAGCCATGATGGTTATCCTCACAATGATGGCAGTTGTTGTGAAAGCCCTCCCTGTAACAACGCTACAAAGCCAGAAGGTCCTACCCTTGCCGCATCATTCCTTGGAGGTCCTCCCCAGTGTGTGCTCTACAAATGTCCTCTATGTAGTGAAGCATCAAGAAATAATGGTATTCCTCACCATTACGGCCGTCATTGCGAAGGTCCTCTCCACGATGGCATACTATTTCGACAGGAAGGACCTCCCCCTACCAATGAAAGCACCAAAAGGCCCTCATATGTCGAGGAACTTAGAAGGACGGGATCCAGAATGTTAGATTCCCATCTTGTCGATAACGACGCCCTTCTTCGATCACTCGACTATCAAGGGCCGTGTTCATCTTATAAACCACCTTAGAATTGCCCACAAGACAATTTGATACATACTAGTCCCAATGCCTCCAACTATAGTGAGCGCCTTTGTTGGGTTGATTAGGTAGAGGAATCACTGGCGGAGGATAATGCCAATATGTTGCACCAGAGGAAACTACTTGACAAGATTGATATACCAGTTATGTTTTGGCCCATGACCACCTCTCAGTACGACAAACCCAGGGAGTTCTCTGAAGAATGCATGCATGGCATCTTCCACAATCTATGGACGACCCTCCGCTAACTAAAATTGAGCTTCCTACCCTATGAAGGGTATGTAGACCACGTCAAGATGTTAGGGGTCCCCTTGCATCACATCGACCTGGAGGACCTTTCCTTGATGCGACAACAATTCCATGAGAGGCGCAAAGGGAATATGGAGGTAGCATGCCTTCGTGCACTGCACAAACTACACCGCCTCATTGGTGACCCTCTGATGGGAGTCCATATCATTGGATGGGGGAATCACAGATCTCTTAACTTCACTCCGCCCCCACCCTGAAGAACATGTTCAGTATGGTTTCTTGCAATGTCATTACGACAAGATGACAATCGAGTGGACCACCTGCTCAGCAAAGGCAACACACCCAACATTGTCGGGCCATGAGTAAGTCCGAGAAGCGTCAGGCCTGGCGGGAACGATCCATCCAAGAACACCTGAATCCGTCCACCAAGAGCATCCAGCAGGCCTCTCGCCTATGAGTGTCCAATCAGTGATACTTGACCGCCTCTCCAGAAGGGACTGATTCACTGGTGAATTTGGCACCAAATCCAGTTCACCCCCGGACAGGAGCACTCGAGATTAGGCAGGTCGCAAAAGCCGCAGCCACTTCCACAATCCAGGACCAACCCCATCCTATAGGGATGGGGGAATTTTTAACACCAAATTCCCCCGTAAGACCAATAAAATAGGGGAGAGACTCAACGTCTAGGGAACGGGGCCAACCCCAGCCCTCAGGGCTGGGGGCATTATTACCCCCTCAACAACAACCTCCCCCATGAGAGTCGGTATTCTCTCATCTAGGGAGGACAGTCAGAAGAGGAGGCTCTTTCCCCATCACATCATATGAATCATTATCCCTCCGAAAGGAATGTGCATCATGTTGTCGCATCAAATAACTCTCCATGTCACCCTTCTCCAAGAAGTCTGAAGGCAATCTCAGGTCATGAAAGGGAAGGCCAACCGAAGTCTCAGGAAATCCTCTTCCAATTTGGAAGATGACATCCCCTCCACCCCGAAATATGCGTTCATCAATGCCATTGAGGCTAACCCATTGGGTGAAACCGGGGAAAATGAAAATCCGGATTGATCGGGAGACGATGGTTCCAGTTAGACTGTTACACACAACGAAACCCTAGTTGTGCACACCCGGAACCAGAGGGCCGCCTTAAATATGGCTTCCCCTTCAGCGAACCTCCATCCGCCTACCCTGTGATCATCCAACAAGGATAAGAATAAAGTAATAGTTATCCTTAACACATCTGTTTCTCTCGATAAAAATGAGCCACTCATTCTTGAAGAGTGGTTCGCTCGATAGGAAGAAGAGATGAAAGAATTGAGGTGGCTTAATGCTGGGCTACTCATGAGGAAGCGCTTTATTAAAGTGCATCCCAAGAAGAGCCAAATCGTGCACTCCCAGCAAGTGAACCTCAAAGGATAAGGTTTTCCCCGAAAGACGAAATACAGCCAGGGCTCCTATATAATAAGGCGCATGGCCAATCCAGCTACCAAGATGTGGATCGGGACGAATACCAAAATTTCCCTCCACCCAGGAAGCAACCGGAGCGAGTACTCCGGAAACCACTGAAGGTTCCACAAACGGAACGCGCACCCATGGTGTTGGCCAACCCAGACCCTTAGGCAATGCCTCGGGCTACACCTGCCCAGAACCAGGCCCAAAAAGATGTAAACCAGTGGATCAAAAACACTATCAAGGCACTAACAGCTCGATTGGAAGCAATGAAATGTCGATGTGCTCCGATACAGACGGAGCGAAAACCCTACCCAGACTGGGTGACAAACACACCACCTCCACCCAATTTTTAGAGCCATGTATTCCCCATATTCAATGGACCAGGAGATCCAGAGCAGCATTTGATGCACTACGCATCCTATTGCGACCATATGATGGGAACTCTGTAAAAACAAGAAGCAGTGAAACTCAGATGCTTCGAACGAACCATGCACGGATCCGCCTCCGTCCGGAATACAAGTATTCCGGCACAGTCGATAAAGAGTTGGGAGGACCTTCTATAGTAGTTCCTGTTCCACTTCAGCTCAACGTTGCTTAAAACAACGGTTAGTGATCTCACGAACTGCAAGCAGAAGGAGAACGAGAGTGTCTTAGATTTCATCGCCAGAAGGAAAGGCCTGACCTATTCTCTGAATAGACCAATCCCTCAAGATGAGATGCTAGCCATATACATCTATAATCTTAGATATGAGCTGCAAACACTACACATACCAGTGGAGTGCACCACTGGCTTCCTCCATCTATCATCCATTGGCCATAGAATTGCAGACTACCTACAGGAGACAAATTCAAAGTCCCAAATAGCCTCGCAAGCTCCTGCGAAATGAGCCCCTGGAGCTGAAGCATCCTCTATCACACTCAAGCCGGCCCCTGTGCCCTCTCCACTGCCCAGGCCTCCATCAAATCGTGAAGGTCCCCTACATATCAAGGACTACCCCCGACTAAACGAGACCACCAGAGAGAACCGAAGAGGAAACATTTTTAGGAATGAAGACAAAAAGTATACTCATTCTGAGATGATCAAGTCTCTGGCTACTTTATTTCCGCCATGAACTGCAACTTGCTCTGCCTCTCAGATCCAAGGAAACCAGAAGAAGTTTTCCATGAAGAAAGGATAGATTACTGGCCCTACTATCAGATGTTGGGGCATAGTATCCGAGAATGATTCATCTTTAAAGACCTCATATAGAGGATGGTAGATTTTGGACAAGTCAAGCTGGGACCACCCCAGCACATGAGGAATGTATCGATACCGCCGACTCCAACAAAAAGGATGGGTGGTAGAAAGTAACCAGAAAGCATTGGCAGAAATTTGAAAAATATATGACTCGAAAGACTATCAACCGAGCCCAGGGCATACTACGAGCTCAACTACAGCTGCTAGTGTTTCCACCTATAGCCCCTGAAGCCACAGAGCAGACAACATCGTCCTCATAATCCTCTACGAGCCGGTCATCTAGGCAGAGTCGAAGGAGGAAACAATCACAAGAGGAGTAGTCCACATTGGGGCCAAGGCTAGTCCTGACCCTTGCAGATTTCATGCCCTCGAATTTGAAACCACTGGCAACGACCCACTAAACGGCGCCATCAGAGACAACTGACCAGGTTGACCTGTTAGAGGATAAAGAGCCAATTTTTGGTTATATCAATGTCATCTGTCTCATGGAATCATTCCCTGACAAATGGTATGTCTACTAACTTGAGTTCCATGTATGAAGAGCTGAGAGGAGGAATCGTAGAGGCAGAGGATACCAGGGGAGGCGCAGCCACGACCGAAACCAGCCCTACGGTTGGACCCCCACCCAGACTGTTAATACTGCGAAAACCTATGGGAGAGAACTTCAATGGCTCACCAAGAGAGGGAATGCCCATCCACATACACAAACGGCCACTCTGGACCTTTTTTTCTACGATACCTGCCAGAGGAGGAGCAAGTGTCTGGTTGCCTAGTGTGTAGAAATAGACCAGTCAGGCCAAGTCCTCAAAACACGGGAGCACCATCGACATTTGTCCCCATGGCCTGTTCTTCCTCGTCAAATGATCTAGCTCCCAAAGCACCCTCCATTACTCTCCCCACAACGGATAAACATCGTCCATTGGACCGCAAATACGATATCCTTAAGTAGCTAGCATTAGTACCAACCAAGATTTGAAGCCTGGATGCCATGGGTTTGTCAGCCGACCTTAGGGAGGAACTTATCGAAGCTTTGATCAGCCCCCAAGTGTTTCAAGCTGAGGTATCTGCTGCCGAAATTTACCTGACAGAGACTGGCTCGGCTGAATGCAATGCGGTGATTTCCTTCACCAATTAGGATGATGATTCCATCATGCAAAGACACATTAGCCTGCTATATGTCTCCGGATCACTGAATGGTATTGAAATCTGGAAAGTCTTTATAGAAAATGGCTCTAGAGTTAACCTCCTCCCCCTACGGATGCTCTATAAGTTAGGATATAGTGAGGAAGACCTAATTCCCTCAGCCACAACTCTGTTGGGTTACGACAAGAGTGAGTAGAAACCAATGGGACAGATTAAGCTGAAGAACAATTTTGGTAACCTGGTAGCCTACACAGAATTCCTAGTGGTTCGACAGAGCAGAGCATTCAATGCCCTACTGGGAAGGCCTTGGCTCCATAAGCACATGGTCGTTCCTTCATCATACCACAAGTGTATCAAGTATTACGTCAATGAAAAAAGTGGGGCGTTTCATGACGACAAGGCCCCTTTCAAGCTCTCTGAGTCACATTACATCGGTGACGGGATCTATGAGAAAAAGAAGAAGAAGCCTTTGGTCAACGGAATTTACTGGATCCCCACCCCAAATTGCCTGGAAATGGTTCTTGATGACCCCCTCAGGGTTCTTGGCAGAGATTACGTCCTTCCCATAAATTATGTGGAAGGTAGGAGTTCATCTCTGGGTACGAATTCAGATGTCCTCATGACTTCAGCCATAATGGCCAAGCACGAATATGCGAGAACATCTACCAACCCTCGATTTTGGGATGAATACTCAAGTTGGGATGCCCATGATACCTCTCCCTAAAACCCTCTAAGGCTCAGACCAGAAACTCTCTCCTCGTCAAATCGAGAAGAAGAGGACTTGGGAGAAGAAGATGGGGATGATCTCTGAGATGCACCTCCTGCATTTGAGGAGGGTATCTCCACCACTGTAGACAAACTCAGGGAAATAAACCTATGTACCGAAGAGGACATGAGGCCCACTCTCATTAGTGCGGCCATGTCCCCCAAATAACATGAGGTATATACCACTTTCATGAAGGAACATTGGATTTATTCACTTGGAATTACACAGAAATTCCATGAAAAGATCCTGAGGTCGCGATGCATCACCTGGGTCTTCCAGAAGACCACCTGGGGCTACAAACAGGCCGATAGAAGGACACACCCCTCACATGCTACCAAGATAGAGATAGAAGATAATATCATTAAAGTCGGCTTCATCAGGGAGGTCTAGTACCCCATTTGGATGGCCAACATCATCCCTATTAAGATAAAGAATGGGAAAATATACATCTGCATTGACTTCAGACACCTTAATCAGCATTGTCGAAATATGACTTCCCGGTTCCAATCACCCAGTTGTTAATTGATGCAACAACCAGGTATGTCTCTCTATCCTTCATGGACGGCTATTCCTAATACAATCAAATCAGAATGGCCTGAGAAGATGAAGAACCCACAGCCTTCAGGGCCCCTCAAGTGGTATTCTGTTACAGGTTCATTCCCTTTGGTCTCAAGAATGCTGGAACCATGTATCAGCGTGCCCCACATCAGATCATTAAGCCGTTCCTAGGTAAATTCATTGAATGTTACGTGGTTGACCTAGTGGTCAAGTCCAGACAGCGCTCAGATCACCTGTTGGACCTTGATACCATCTTCAACAAGCTCTGATAGTATAGCTTGAAGATGAACCCTGTGAAATGTGCCATTGGGGTTACCTCATGGAGATTCCTTGGCTTCGTCGTATGCCATCATGTCGTTGAAGTCGACCCTGAGAAGACGAAGGATATCCTAAGCCTACCACCTCCTCAAAATCTCACTGAGATGAGGGGATTCTGGGGACACCTAGCCTATATTATGTGGCTCATAGCCAACCTAGAAGGAAAATGTTTTCCCATCACTAGGTTGAGGAAAAAGGGGGTCACGTACCAATGGACGGATGACTGCCAAGATGCGTTATACAACTTGAATAAGTACCTCTTAAGCCCACCGGTGCTCATGCCCCCGATTGAAGGATGACCTCTCATTCTATATGTGACGGCCCTAGAGCGATCCATGGGAGCCTTCCTTGCACACTAGAATGATACTAGAAGCGAAAACAGTCTTTATTAACTCAGTCGAACCATGATTGATGCTGAGACACAATAATCAAATATCGAGAAAAGCAATATGGCCTTGGTCTTCGTGGTTCAAAAGCTGAAACATTATATACATCATCATGAAGTCCATTTGATCTCGTGGAGTAACCCTATCATGTACATCTTCAGTCGTCCGATGCTAACCAGGCTTCTATCCTGATGGATGGTCATTCTGCAAAAGTTCGACATCTGGTTCGTGCCTCAAAAAGCCATCAAGGGCCAGGCATTAACAGACATTCTGGCAGAGCACCCTTCGATAGGGACCACTCCACCGGACGCTGAACTACCTGATGATAACTTCTTTGTCCAAGAGGAGTTCCCAGCATGGGAAATGTACTTTGACAGTGCATCCCGAATCCCCACCAGGAAGAGGATGGAGTATCCCAGATTCAACAAAGTGGGCCTGGGGGTAATATTTGTGTCCCCAGAGAAGACAGTTTTGCCGTATTCCTTCCTCCTATTAGTGGGATGTACTAAAAATGTATCATAATATCAAGCCTTCATTATAATCCTGGAGCTTGCACTCCAGGAACAAGTACAAAAGCTTAAGGTAAAAGGTGACTCGGAGCTAGTCATCAAGCAAGTCAACGATGACTATCAATAAAAAATAGGAGCTGATCCCCTTGTTTGACCATGTCCGAGGGCTAATGGCCGAGTTCTCCACAAAACCGATTTTGACTTATATTCCCTGGTCCCAGAATGCTCAGGCTGATGCATTAGCCAATGCGGCCACAACCCAAGCCGACCCTGACCGGGATGAAATTGTCATTATTATTTCACACCATCAAATGGTATTGCCATTTGTTCAGGCTAAGATGGATGAAATACACTAAGTCAGTGCTGTCCCCGAGCCATATGCTCCTACCACCAGATGTATGATTTCCATCACAAACTACCTTTAATAGGGAGATCTTCCTTCAGACAGGGATGAACAAGAGCAAATACGGAGAAGGGCAATCAATTTTGTCCTATATGGCGGCACGGGTCAGCAAGAGCTCCTCTACAAATGAGGCCTAGATGGAGATCTCCTCAGATGAATTGACAGAGAAGAAACCGCCACAGTCATGACTAAAGTACATGTAGGAGTGTGTGGATCACATCAACCAGGGACCATGCTTTCACATCAGGTTTGAAGGCTTGGGTACTACTGGCCTACAGTGGCACGAGAATGAGAGCGTTTTACCGCAAAATTCCACTCATGCCATATTCATGCCAACTTCATACACCGACCTCCAATGTTACTTCATCAATATAAGTACTCCTGGCCGTTTTCCGTCTGGGGGCTAAATTTCGTGGGACCATATCCTCCCGCCACGGCCAAATAGGTGACGTATGTTGTTATAGAAAACGACATCTTTTCCAAATGGGAAGACGCCGTACCCCTCAAAGAAGTCAGGGTGAGAAATATTTTCAACTTCGTGAAGGCCAATATCATCACCAGATTTGGTGGCCCTCATACTATACTGACAAAAAACGGCACCAATTTCTGCTTTTCTGTGTTGGAAAATCTATACCACGAGTATGGTATCAAGGCTAGCCACTCATCCCGCTACCGTGCAGTGGCCAACGGACAGATATAAGCTTTCAACAAGACCCTGTCCAACATCCTCCAGAAACTGGTGGACAAAGACAAGAAGTCATGGATGGATAAACTCCTCCATGCATTGTGGGATTATCGAACCACAATCCACACTGCTAATCGGTCTACACCATACTCATTAGTGTACGGATTATAGGGGGTTCTGCCCATTGAACTCCAACTTCCCTCACACTGTGTTGCCAACTATTATCAATTATCCGATGATGAGAAGTCAGAAAAGTGGATAGGGGAATTGGAATTGATAGATGAGAAGCGGTTGGACACTCTACACCACCTGGAAGTGTACCAGAATCGGATTGCATGAGCCTTCAACAAAATTGTCCACCTCCGATCATTCTTTGAAGGAGAATTAGTAATGGTCCTCCGGACCCCAAGGATACCTGGTAAGAAGCCTCCAAAGCTTGAGCCCAAGTTGGAGGGACCACACGTTTTACATAAGGGCTACTGTAGTGGTGTATATTCTCTGATCTCCATTGATGTGAAATTCATCACGACTCTTACCAATGCGAATTTCCTGAAGAAGTATTTTTCATTGAGACCAAGAAGTATCTTCGTCCATACCGCACTACGATAAATTTCATGGATGAAAAAAAAATTGAGACGTATTCATGTCCCCACCGCATGATGTTAAACTACATGGACTGAGTCCTCACCGCACGATGTTAAACTGCATGGATAATAAGAGTTAATAATTCTCCCTCCCCCCGTGTATGGACCAAACCTTCATGGGGTGTATTCCTTGTCATCACTGCATGATGTCAAACTGCACAGAACTCGTCCTCACCGCACGACGTTAAACCGTGCAGACCCCCCTTCTTTTTCTTCTTTCTTTTCACGTCGGGTCACCTACGTCCTTATTGCAAGACGTTAAAATGCACGGAGTTCGTCCGAACTGCATGACGTTAAACTTGCAAGCACCGAAAAATCCAAAATCTATGACCTTAAACTATGAGTAATTTGTCCACACCGCATGACGTTAAACTGCACGGACATGGTGATTTAAAAATGCCATCTTCCCCTGTGTATGGACCAAACCTACACGTGGTGTATCGTCTTTCAAATAACTATATGAGGCTTGATTCCTGTCCTCGCTGGATATGTAGTGACTCCAGAATTACACACCCTAGCCCAGCGACCTCAAAAGGAAAAAGAAAAATGCACATCCCTCCATGTATGGACTAGACTTGCACAGGGTGTATTAACGTCCTCGCCGCATGACGTTAAACTAAATGGAATCCAATAATACCCCCCGTCCTAGCCACATGATGTGAAATTGTATGGACCTCATCCTCACCACATGACGTTAAACTGTACAGATTTCAGAGTACTGCGTATGGATTGATTCCTTCCCTCACAGGATACTTAGTGACATCGGGATCCCCTATCCTTGCCCAGCCACACCCTAATAAATGCCTTCTTCCCCCCGTGTATGGACCAGACCAGTGCGGGGTGTATCCCTCGTCCTCACCGTATGACGTTAAACTACACGGAAAATGAGTTTTAACAATGCCCCTTCCCCCCGTGTCCAGACCGGCCCTGCATGGGGTATACTTATTTCATAGAACTACGTGTGGAATGATTCACACCCTCACAGGATATGTAGTGATGCCACGGTTCCCCATCCTGGCCCAGCCCCACCCGAATAAAGAATAAAAATTCTTGTTCCCCCTGTGTATGAACCAAACCGGCATGGGGTGTAATTCTCGTTCTGACCGCATGACCTAAAACTGCACGGATAACAAGATATAAAAAATGATTCCTTTTCCCCGTGTATGGGCTAGACCTGCATGGGGAGTATTTTTGCGTCCTTTCCGCAAGATGTTAAACTACACGGACGATAATGTTAAAAATGACCCTTCCCCCGTATATGGACCAAACCAGCACGAGGTTTATACTTCGTCCCCACCGAATGACGTTAAACTGCATAGAGTTCATCCACACCAGATGATGCTAAACTTCACAGACTTCATTGCAACCCACCAAAAACACATGGTGATACGAGATGGAGATACTCCTTGAACATTTGGATGCATCCCCTCCATACTCAATTCTCCATGACCCGAAAACTTATGGATCTTCATAACCACTCATGGCCATCAGAAGTGGAATGTTATCAACCTGGGGACACCTTTGTAAAACTATGCATACCATGCCCTCAATGGCTCTGCATAATGATAGCCCTTGGCTTGTCTACCCAAGGCGCGATTTCCTTGGGCGGTACTCTTCCTAGCCCTGTATTCTTACCGGCCTCAGAGCCCACATAACATACCTCCTGATCTAGAAGTTTATGGCGATGTGGTTAATATGTTCATTCCCCTTTTCACATCTAGGTGTTGCCAGGGTATCCCTATCTGGCTAGCATATGTGTCTTTCAGTGGTTTACATAGCGACCTGCATCAAAAAACATCAAGCCAAGACTAGGTTTCATTGACTCAACGAACAATTGCACTGATGATGTTTCTTGTATACCCAGAGACCATTATCCCCATGTGCCGAACTCTTCACTATGAGCAATTGCGGATTTTCATATCCATTCATGGACATCAAAAGTGGAAAGTGATCGACCCAGGGAAACCTTTGTACGACTATGCATATCATGCCCTCAGTGGTTCAGCATAATGATAGCCCAAGGGTCATCCATCAAAGGTATGATTTCCTCGGGTGGTGCCATTCTAGCTCCATATTCCTACCGGCCTCAGATCCCCCACGCCTTACCTCCTAATCCGGGAAAGATCAAAGATGCAGTTTACGACCTTCATCCTTCTCCTTGTTCCAAATATATCAGAACATGTTGACTTAGTTATCCTCCAAGTGACTGCAGAAATAGTCACACAATGGTCCGTGCTCTATGACCGATAAACTAGGAGTACCTCATCCTTACCATATGACATTAAAATGTGTGGAATGAAGGCATACCCCCGCACAAAAAAAAAAGAAAATTTCAGCATAGGGGGCCCATTGAAAAATAACAAGCAAGCAAGGACAAATATCCTTGACATGTCCAGACATTCTCATGCCAAATGACAGACTCTGTGGCCCAGATAATCAGATATCCTCATATCCAGTCATGGCCATTTGAAGTGGAAAGTCATTGACCCTTTGAAACCTTTGTATGACTATGCATACCATGCCCTCAGCGGCTCAGCATATTGATAGCCCCTGGCCCATCAACCAAAGGCTAGTTTCCATAGGCGACACTCTTTCTAGCTACGTACGCTTACCGGCCTCAGAGCCCCCATATCATCTCTCCTGATCCAAGAAGCCCTGGAACCATGATTTACACCAATAAAACCCACCCCCCACATCTGGAGCATGTTGAGGTATTCAAACCCTGATGTATTCTAATGAAGAGAAGCCTTTTCAATAATACGCCTCATCCTCACTGCATGACGGTAAACTAAAGAACAACCATTAAAAATGCCTCTCATCCTTGCCGCATACTAAACTACATGGATTATGTCTCAACTTCATGATGATAAACTACACGGTCATATTCATCATGGGTTAAATAAGAAACATAAGCCTTTTCTCTATCCTTCAGTGCACGGGTCAGACCTGCACGAACCACCACCTCGCACCAGCGTGAGAAAGAATTACATCACCCGTTCTCGGGAAGTTCAGTCCAGGTATTTCCCTTATATTCAGGCACCGTCTCATCAAAAGCCATTCTCTATACCCAAAAAATACCGAACACTCATAAGCCACCCCTGGGGTTTCGAAATCTCATCTTCACTGATGTTTTTTTGCTATTGGAAGTGGATAGTATTTGAATTAAGGAAACCTTTGTTCGACTATGCACACCATACCCTCAATAGCTCTACATATTAATCACCCCTAAAACGTCTACCAAATGCAATATTTCCTTAGGCAATGCTTCTCCCCATACGCCTCTTGGCCCCTGAGCCCCCATTTCTATCCCAGGATTCGAAAACCTTCTGAGCCACAGTTTTCTGACCTCTTTCACAACCCTACCTGAATATGGTGGAACGTTTTTGAAATTATTACTAAGATCTAGGAGAAGTCATTTCATTTTAAATGATGTCCCAGCTGTATGACATTAAACTGCGCCAAGCCTCAACCATCCCTTACGCTAACTAAACACATAGGTAAGTGGTCTCTGGACCAGGCTCTTGATTAGTATAGATATTCTCAAAATCCTTTTAGACGTCACATTCATTTTCCATGCCACCCATGGTGGTTTCCATCATCCGGTCTTCCATGAAGTCCCATGGCCATTAGAAATATATAACTATTTGACGTAAGGAAATCATTGCATGACTATGCATACCATTCCCTCAGCAGCTCTGCATATTGATCACCCCGGGCCTGTCTACCAAATGCAAGACTTCTTTAGGCAATGCTCTTCCTACCTCTGTACACCGACACAACTCCCATGCCTTGAGACATGCCATGCATGTTGTCTAAACATGTTTCCCTCCATGTGTGCTGGAAGAGTGTTGAGATATATTTTAATCATTTGAACACCGTTGGGGCCCTCGCCCCACCATATTTGGACAATTATGTTCGACCTAAAACATCAGAAGAGATACTCTTGATGGTGGGACTTTAAACTGCTCACAGAAGAAAGAGGCACAAAGCTTGTTAGGCCTAAAAACCGAAAAGGGCAACCTATGAAAAAGTCGGGTTCTACCCACTGGGTACACATTAAATGGGCCCATGAAAAATCAGGGCATTAAAAGAAAAAGACAAAAAGGTTGTGGGGTTTTCCAATAAAACTGTAGCAATAGTCAGACTATGCTCACTAGATCCCATGGTCTAGGCAAAAATTATAGCTTTTTTTCCTGAACTATGATTAGTTCCGATTCAGTGAATTTTTAGTTTCACAACAATTGTTCTAAGTAACAATTAAATCCCATAGCAACAAGTGATTGACAGAAACTGTGTTTCATTCGAACCAAAAAAGGGAGGATGTCCACAAGCCTAGGTTTCTCCTATACAAGAAAAATGGGGGGATAGAGGAGTATGTAAAACATAGGATATAAAAGTGCCTCTGATAATTATAAAGTTGCATGACTTTCTCCCCCCACCAGATCAGCGACTGTGCAGTGAAGGTCATTGCAGGATTATTCGAACATTGCCTTCTCCCTGGTTTCAACCTTAGCCATCGGGCGGATACACTCCACTGATGTTTGGAGATCGTTGATCCCTTTTCTGGTAGATTAAAGATGACCAGTCGTAGCCGATAAGTAATCCCTCAGCATCTTGGCCCATTCTTCGCATTCATGAAACTCAGAGGATAGTATGGCCACCTGATCTCGAGAGACCACCTCCCATGCTATCAGTTGATGGAGCCTGGTTGTGGTTTCCTCCAAGGTTCGGGCTCCACAATGAGTAGTAACAATGTGACCAATATTTCATTCAATTGTGATAGCTTCCAGACGGGCCATGATAACATGACAAGCAAGAGAAAGGAACTGTTGATAGTCAAAGCCACCTGACCCCACACCTAAGAAAAACTAATGAAGATCTTCAGTTTTAGTTTCCATTTAAGCTAAAGTGGATTCAGTGATGATTTCATAGATTCAGGGCTAGGCCCACCTGTACAGTACCCGATGGTGCGCCATGGTATGAGGATCATTGGTATCCTCTCTAGGCACCACGAGAACAAAGTCTGGCATGTCAGCCCATGCGGATGTGTGCTCACTAGATGTTGACTCTGAAGCTAGAATATTTGGAGCATCTAACCCCGGTTCAGGATTGGGGACCATGTTTTTCAGCCTGGTATCTACCGGCGGGACCTCCAGGATGGTCTCGCTGGGACCCAACACTATAGGGTTTTCCTCATCCACACACAAGAGGGATGAATTTGTCTGAACAATGACCACCACAGGATTAATTGAGGAATGTTCTCTGAGTCGCTTTGATCGATGATCCATTAGTCGATCCTCCCTTTAGACTGGTGAGGAAGTTGTGGTGGATGCAGCAGCCTCCATACCTCCTGATTTGGGAACATGCTGGATATCCTTCCCTAGGATCCCATCAGGATAGTATTTTACCCATGATTTTGTATACTCCATGGAATGTCCGGTAGCCGCCCCCGTATTAGGTAGGGGAATGTTTTCATCAGATCCCTCCCACGTCAGCATCAGCCACAACAGACGATGTATGGTCGGGTATATTCATTGATCCTGGGGAGGGGGAATGGAAGATTGGACTTGCATGCACCGAAAATGACACGAATAATGATACATGACATACAACTCGCAAAAATAAACTCTGTCGATCCATGCTGATAGAAACACGTCCCATAGAGTGATCATGTAGGAGTGCTCCTCTAGGCTCCCCCGGAGGTTTTCAACTAAGATGCTACAAAGGGAAATATAGGGAGTGAAGATGAACTAGGAGAAGCTTCTCAGGAGCTCGATAACTTCACCCGAGTTGAGGGACCTAAAAAGAACTCCGTATATATCTAGTAGGGAAGGCCGAAAGGTAGGAATCAGGATGGAAATGTTGTGATGATACTCATAACAACGTTAATGATCCACCACCCAGCCGTACCAAAATTGAAATGGTCTGTTTAGATGGTAGGGTGACCCGCCCACCTGCATGTGGCTCAGTATCTCATAGATATGGGCCAAAGTGGGCACAACTAGATTCACTAGGTGGTCCTCTGCTAACACAGTTGCCATCATCAAAGTGTAGGCCCAAACACCTGGGTTAACATCCCGGGAAAGAAATATCCATCCTCTCAAAAACATAGAAAACAGACCAGCCAACCCAAGCGTAGGCAACACACCAGGGTGCACCTCGTAACCCCAGGAAAGGTAGTTGCCCACCTCCAGAACCGCCCAGTAGGAACCTGGGGAGGTTTGTGATTGCTGAGAAGGGTGTGTCCTGGGGGTCTTGATCTTCAGCACAGGACTAGTAGTGTTCAAAAATAACCCTATCCAAGTGCTATATGGAATAAGTGAGCGGGCACGCAAGGTCTAACCTAGTGACTGCTCCGCCATTTCCAACAGCACCTTCACAAATAAAGGTACCTATTAAATGTCATCCCATTCGTCGGGAGTGGGAAAAAATTCATCATACATCTCACTAGCAATTGGCAGTCCTCTTATCTGGTAGATGTCCTATAGACTAATCCCAACATCACCATGGGAAAGGTGGAATGTATTAGTACTTGAACACCAGCGGATCAACAGGTCGAGCAGGATCAAAGATGATGGGTAAACAACAAATTGGGAAGCCCACACTGCGGAATATTGATTGACCACCTCCAGTAAATTGGGAGACTCCAAACAATGATGATGGACCCCGAATGCCCTGGCCCAATCATTTGATAAGATCTTGTCTGACCAAAGATCCCACCTGTGGACACACCCTGCGTCAGGATCCCTTTGGGTATGGTTTATAATAGAAGGGTAGTCCTTAAAGACAGCTTTCTGAGAAATTTCTTGAGTGCGCTGATCACTTTGGGTCCAGATAGATCCCATTACAATAAATGCGTTTTTCAAACCAAAATTGGAGATTATATCCCGGAATTTGAAGAGGTTTTCTTGAATGCATTTGGAGGCAGTTCTAGGAAAAGAGAAGGGAGACCTTAGAAAGTAGGGGGGATAGGGATGTCATCCTGAAGACCGAAGCCGTTGAGCGGGAGCCAATTGGATAATGGATAACTCAGAAGCTATGGAGATAATAGGTTCTTCAATGCACCATCATTAGGAATGATGGAATGACTAGGGTCTTATTTGACACCCTCCACTCTGTGAGTCATATATGAACATCTATATGATCCAATTTGGAGCAGCTCTGCAGTAGGCCTCGGTGCAGAATGAGGGGGAACCATATTTTCTCCATGCCCAATAGGAGCCAACAATTGGTTTGTACGGAATAAATATCTAGACAAAAAATCAAATGAAAGGTTAAAGGTCCTTCATAATCAAAATATGCAAGGAGGCCTTGGAGGATGGTACCCGATGACATCATCCCGCGAACTAGCCCATTGCGAAATCAGTCCACGAGCCCTGGCCCTTGAAGTGTTGGCCAGGAAACGGTGAACCAAGTCGCTCCGTGGAATTTCAATCCTGAGTTTATTCAGACTCATACACTTTTTAATGTTTGAGAGATTTTAAGTTCACATAGCATCGAAACTGCGAAGAAAGTTCCTCCGCAGCCCGTCATCACTTTCTTTTTAATTAGTTAAGAGTAATTGTTCATGGTTGGGAACTTGGTCAGTGGATGAAGGTGACAGAGAAGAAAGAATGGTTCGCGGAGGCCCTTTTCGGTTCGTGGACAAGGCACTTCATGAAGGATCAAACATGCAGAGGTGAAGGAGATCTGGTTTTTTGAGGAATTCGGTAATGGAAAAATGAAGGGTTCCCCATATTTATAGGTGTGGTCTCCTACAGAGTCCTTCTTTCTACCACAAACCATTTCAGTTTTAGGACCACTCTACATCGAAATGGCCTCCTCTTCGTTTTGATTAGACCCCATTCCAATGGGGGGAATTTGTAGGGTCCTGAAAAATCCGCAAATGATATTTTACCCAAATAACTTAAGAATTGGGGCAAATAATCAAATAAGAGACACAATCAGAACCGGTCTACGAAATGGTCCTATGGAAGAACAATGTGGCAAGGCCCCACGATGTAACAGCCTGAGATTTTATATTCTTTTTAATATCATTAATGTCTTGTGTTGTATGCTACACCAAAAGGATCTTTCTCAACACACATCCTTGACTTTCCTTTCATTACATGCAACCGTGGCCTTCTGCGATAGCGTTTGTAGTACGTAATAACGAGTTTCACTAAACAACATTATGCTATTAAAATATTATTAAAACTAGCCGTTATTAATAGTAATGACCACCTTTTAAAATTATAAAATTTTAGCTCTCAAAATGTACTTCATTTTTGGATTCGGAGTATCGAATTTAGCCTAAGGTGAAATTTTGGTACTTTTCGGATAACTTTCATATTCTAATGAATAGTGAAAATTACTGAATTATAATTAAAAACAAAATTTTTAATCAAAATAATTAATAGTGATAAATTATTAATTTGAGTGGTTTTAAAGTATATTTAGAATATATTTTTACAATTTAATACAATGTTGGTCATTGGATGTAATTTCACATTTAAACCAGTCATAAACAAGTGTCAATCTTTTGATAGTTATTATCTCTTAAGAACACTCTATTTGTTTTGATGACGGGAATTGATTTTAAAATTAATTAATCGAACTGATATGTGTTGAATTTGATAAAATAGGCATCATTTTTTAATTCATAATATCAAATATATCTTAGATCTAATTTTTGGTATTTTTCTTGAAACATTCATTTTTTGATGAATAGTGAAACCACTAAGTGGTAGTTAAAAAACTGAATTTTTCATAAAACTTAATTTTACCGCTTCTGTGAGTGGAATTTCGAAAATTGGAGAGACATGGTTGATGTCAGTAAGTAAAATGTGGTTCAATGAGATGAAAATAATTTTTTGGTGAATAGTAAATTTTTACTTTTTTTACCACAGTTAAAAGTAAATTGGGTAATTTAGGGTAAAAATGATATTATTATTACCCTAAGACATGTCCAAAATCTATTGGAAAAGTGTAATTCAACCAAAAACAACCTTAGTAATAAAATATGACCATTTAGTCCCACTTGGATTAGATTAGGACATTTATTATTAATTTATTTAAAGAAGGGTTAAAATAGTTAAAATCAATGATTAATAAGTAAATAATTTTTAATATGGGGTTATACATAAGATAAATGCATCTATAAATATTCATTAGAAAGTTAAAAATATTTCCTACATAATGGTATTTTATTTGTAATTTTTAGGCATTAAATAAGTTCATTTATTTATGACACAATGATGATGCAGTAATTATCTTATTAATGAAATATTGACATACTTGATGTCATAAATACCCTAATAAATATAATTTGAGACTTTTTATGAACTAAACTAATTTTCAAGGTTAGTATGACATGTTAGGATTGATTTAATTATCTTTGGTCGAAGTAATCATTCTGTTATGAGTTTCAAAAAAATCAACTATTGAATAGTGTCAAAATTGACATAAAATAGTTTTTTAAACAAATATTATATTATTAATTGTTATTTTATTCCTAAAAATCTATTTATAAGACAAATGACTTATATAAGGTTATATATATTAATAAAACACAACTTGGGGGTCGCATGGATGTATATGGTATGTTTATTAACTATATAATATAAAAATAAAAAGTGACATAGTAAATGTCAATCTTATTAACTAAGAGTTAATACTAAAAGATAAGGTTAATATAATGACATAAACTTGTCTAAATTCTATTGGATGAGATTATTTCGACCCATACCAACCTTATCTTTGAAATAACTCACTTTTGAGCTATTTAAAACCGAACATGACTTTATAATAAAACAATATTTTTAGTTATTCCAAAGGTGCCCCTCTCCTCTCATATAAAAGGGCACCTCCTCCCCCTCTTCCTCACCCCACAATGAGCATTCAAGCTCGGCCAAACCCTACAAATTTATTCTCTCAACTTCCCTAGAAACATCCTAGAGGATCTGGTCTTCTTCAAAGACCTATTTTAGTGCCCTAAAAGGAGGTCTCAAAGAAGAACTTCAAAGAAGAGGTCATGTCCATTACCGATTCTTTCATCTTTATTTATTCTTCCACTTCTTCTTATTTATTTGTTTCATTATGAAGTAATAACATCAGTATCACTCATATAATGATATGTTATTATAAGTATGAAAGAACCCTATTTCACCATCTATCCATCCTACGGAAAAAGAAATCACCGCGCGTGCGAACATACGGAATACCGTCTCCACGCCGTGGTGTAATCTATTTTCCACCACCACCTTACTTGGATGGGTATAATGGTGTAAATAATGACTATATATGACTATTATAAAGTGATATTGATTCTGAAATAGTATAAATACACTCCAATACAATTCCATGATCATAGGAATGATATCATCACTCGTGCGTACGTACGGAATACCGTCTCCACGATGTGATGCGACTCGTTCTACATGATCTTCATTTCATAATGATTATATAAATGAATTGAATGAATGAATTTCATATATATTACACTAATAAAATTCTGGAAATGAGGTATCAATAACCTAAAGAGAGGAATAAGAATTTATTCGACAAAACACGCATAAGAACAAAAAGTAATAAGCAACCGAATAACAAGTCGTAATGAAATATTACTTATAATAAGCTAAGAATATTACCATATATGATATCATAAAAATAATTATGATTCTGTAATAAGTCAATAACATTATTTAAATCATTATACAGGAGGTTCGGACACTTACGAAGAAAATCGGGCCTAAGGTAAGGGAAATATCACAATGTCATTTTTATCCGAGATTTTTTATACTATGGCATTTACTGGGGTGTATTTTATAATCCACATCCATGATTCCTCAATATGTAATATTATTTCCATCCACCTACAATTTATTAAATCCAATTTTACTCTTTGGTGAGTTTTTAGTAAAGGATATGAATGGAATCTTTTTTTGTTTTTCGTACGAGGTACTTTTTGACTATTCCGACAAAAGTACGAAGAATGTTTTTTTAACTTATACGACATGAATGGATTTTTAAAACAAAATTTCCAAGAATCTTCCTTTACAGGTTTTCAAGTTTATTTTTAATCAACTTCTTTAGATTAAAATTGTATGACATGTTAAAAAAAGGAAAATGTTTTTGAAGTAAAAATGATATTTTCCTAAAGAATGGGGTTCAATTGTTTTATCAAAATTATTCTCCATCTATGATAATAAAGGGTTCTGTTTCTATCCCTATTATTACATGGATTTGATTATGTTGTGATGGAAATATTTTTATGAATTCTTTTATCTTATATGAATTGTTTTATGATGTTACCATGTTTATAGATTCCCATTTTTATTACATGGGTTATGCTATGATGTATGGTTTATGATTTTGTGGCACACATAAGAATGGTATCATTATGAGATGGGTGGGACCTATATCTCCCTCCAATGCATTGGGTAATGATTTTATATCTCATGATATAGGCATAGATGGAACGGTAGGTTATACCAGTTTAGTGAAACAGGACTGAATCGAGGGTGACTCGGTTTAGAAATGGACTTTTTCCACTAAGATAGTGTTGGAAATGAGTCTTGACTAATAAGATAAGATTATCTATGATTATGTGTGTATGCCACAAAGTTTCATGTTTTATGTTATTATTATTGGGATTTCATTTCAATAATATGATTTATCCCATTTTATGAAATTATTCTCTCTTTTGCAGGTTATGATTTCCAATATGTTATGTTCTTATGAAAATGATGTGATTGATATTTCTTTTGTTTACCCTTACTGAGCATTTGAGCTCACCCTTTTATGTTTTCTTTTCCCCAGGATATAAAGAAATGTCTTAGGTTAAAAAAAGGAAGATCTTTATGGGAGATGTTGAAGATCTTTCACCACGATTAGAAGATTATATTCCGAGTTTCCAAAGACACTAAACTATTACGATATTTGTGTGTGTGTTTTTGTTATGTACTAAGTATTCCGCAAAAGTAATGTAATGTCCATGTATGTCATGTTTTGGGTCTCTATAGTTGGTATTAGTGGAAAAGTTTAGTCAACCTTTGTAATCTAGTATGCGAAAACATTAGTGAGATCCCTAGAGATATTTCTAAGGTTTGTCTAGGGATGTCCCTAAGGACAAGTATACGTATAGGATATAGTCCTAGAACTATGGTAACAGTATTAGATTAAACCAATGATGTTATATATTGAATTTACTCCCAATTTATTATGATTTTTTCCTCTCACACTATTCTTTTTGGGTTTTAGAAAATGGCTGGAAACAATATCATTCACGATAATGGAGGATATGATAGACAATGGAATGATATTCTTCATGAGAAACCAAATGAAATGGGATTTGGAAGTCCAAACATCATTATTATGCCGAATCAGCAATCTCATAATATGATCAATAAAGTAAAATTTGGTAAGTTTCCTGACTCAGCTAATAAGAGAAAGATGGAGTTTCATGATGATCATAGAGGAAGGAGAGTTCAATTTCCCCTATGTAAATCATTTGGGAAGAGGCATCAAGGAGAATGTTTCAAAGGAACTGGAAGTTGCTTTGGGTGTGGAAAAGAAGGACACAAAGCCAGTAAGTGAAAAAAAAAGGTTTGGTTAACACCAGGGATGAGGACAATGTTATTTCTACGACATCAACGATGGTTAAATGTTTTAAATGTGGAATGTACGGGAATTATACAAACCAATGACCTAAGGGAAAGTCTCATGAAGAAAATCTGTATGGTCGTATGGGTAGTATTTATGTGGATGATGATGAAGAGACTACAAATGATATGTCAGATGAAAGAATTGTTGAAGCTCGGTCAATGGTTTAAGAATGTAGTGGAATGATTACATGTTTATCATGTGTAATGTTGTATAAGTAATCTCATGGTACTATGGAATAAAGAGACATCTAAGGATTGTTACACTGTTGTCTTTCCTTGAGTTTTGAAAGTGTATGATTAATGTTACCAGTATCCATGAAAGGTTATTCAGATATTTTTGGAATGTAGATGATATTCTCATAATGAAGGGATAAGGAAAAAATTAAATGTTTGATAGTATTCATGAGATCATGACTGATATAAGGAGAAGGTTGTATCATGGTTTGAGTGTACAGAATTTTTGGATTTTGGTATGTGGAAAGAGTTATCTTTTGACAGCAATCATGTTTTCACTAAGGTTTAATGGGTATTATTTTTTCAAGATAATACATCATTAAGGTATTCACATGA
This sequence comes from Viscum album, assembly GCA_963277665.1. NCBI lineage: Eukaryota > Viridiplantae > Streptophyta > Magnoliopsida > Santalales > Viscaceae > Viscum > Viscum album. Next base: position 557,378,253 of record OY728146.1, read on the forward strand.
TTGGAATGTGACTAATAAGATATATAGGGGATAAATGATGGTATTCACATGATAGGTGGACGACATTTCAAGTTACCATTTTCTTTATACTATGATCTTGGACCGAAGTATTTTAGATAAGCCTAAAGATTTGGATAGATTATGTTAACCATATGTTAGTATTGTTTAAGTATATAACTTTTTTTTTTTGATATTATTTATGTGATGTTATAGTAATGTAGTTTTAGAAAAAGGACAACCTGCAGTACGGGCGACAACCCATTGCGTCGGACAAGCCTGTGGGAATCCAACCCACAACCGAAGTGCGACTGGCCTTTATCACCTACCACTGGCCTACATGAAGTCCCTATTTAGTAGAAACTAGTTTTATTATATTAAGCAGTATGATATATGAAGTATAAATCCATTTTAGGAACTATATATGATTAATCGCACTATAGATGGACTTATGTATTTTTTTTTGATAACTTTTTTAACCTTTTGTTTGAGACAGATGGAATGACCCATTATTCTATCACATGATCTAATAACACATCATGAATGACAAATTCAGCTTCATTTCTTTAAGAGAAAAAGTGTAAATTGTCCAAAGAACGACAAACGGTGAGACTATACCAAAATCACGAAAGTATTTATTCTAATTTCTTCAACTTTAGGGAAATGATCTTGAAAACCAAAAATGTTGTCCTAGTGCTCTTATATCTGATGAATCAGATGGCACCTTAGATCGTAACAAATTTATGGCTTTGTGATTGCTGGATTTTCCATAGCCATGTTCTCTACCACTCTCCATCAGAACATGATGGTTAGATTTATGTTCCATATCCATATTTTCAGCTATGTGGAAACCCAGTGATTAGTTTATTTGGGAAATCGTTACATTTCATACTTTAGTTTTTAAATCCAAGTTTTGGTATTCCTTTTTACGATGTGGGTTTCTATTAAAGAAACTTTCATGTAGTAAACCATTTATAACCCCGACGAATTTCGAGGGCGAAATTCATTTTAAGGGGGGTAGAATGTAACAGCCCGAGATTTTATATTCTTTTTAATTTCATTGATTTCTTGTGTTGTACGCTACACCAAAAGGAGCTTGCTCAAAACTCATCCTTGACTTGCCTTTCATTAAACGCAATCGCGACCTTCCTCGATAGCGTGTGTAGTACGCAATACCGAGTTTCACTAAACAACGATATGCTATTAAAATATTGTTAAAACTAGCCGTTATGAATAGTAATAACCACCTTTTAATATTTTAGAAATTTTAGCTCTCAAAATGGACATCATTTTTGGATTCTGAGTATCGAATGTAGCTTAAGGTGAAATTTTGGTACTTTTCGGATAACTTTCATATTCTGATGAATAGTGAAAATTACTAAATTATAATTAAAAACAACATTTTTAATCGAAATAATTAATAGTGATAAATTACTAATTTGAGTGGTTTTAAAGTATTGTTAGAATATATTTTTACAATTTAGAACAATGTTGGTCATTGGATGTAATTTCACATTTAAACCAGTCATAAACAAGTGTCAATCTTTTGATAGTTATTATCTCTTAAGAACACGCTATTTGTTTTGATGACAAAAATTAATTTTTAAATTAATTAATACAACTGATATGTTTTGAATTTGATAAAATAGACATCATTTTTGAATTCATAATATCAAATATAGCTTAGATCTAATTTTTGGTATTTTCTGGAAACTTTCATTTTTTGATAATAGTGAAACCACTAAGTGGTAGTTAAAAAACTGAATTTTTCATAAAACATAATTTTACCACTTCTATGAGTGGAATTTCGAAAATTGGAGAGACACGGTTGATATTAGTAAGTAAAATGTGGTTCAATGAGATGAGTTTGTTTGGGGGAATAGTAACTTTTTACTTTTTTTTTACCACGGTTAAAAGTAAATAGGGTAATTAAGGGTAAACATGATATTATTATTACCCTAAGACATGTCCTAATTCTATTGGACAAGTGTAATTCGAACAAAAACAACCTTAGGAATAAAATATTACCATTTAGGCCCACTTGGATTAGATTTGGACATTTATTATTAATTTATTTAAAGAAGGGTTAAAATAGTTAAAATCAATGTTTAATAAGTAGATAATTTTTAATATGGGGTTATACATAAAATAAATTCGACTATAAATATTCATTAGAATGGTAACAAGATATCCTACGTAATGGTAATTTATTTGTAATTTTTAGAAATTAAATAATTTAATTTATTTATGACACAACGATGATGCAGTAATTATCTTATTAATGAAATATTGTCATAATTGATGTTATAAATACCCAAATAAATATAATTTTATACTGTTTATGAACTAAACTAATTTTATAGGTTAATATGACATGTTAGGATTGATTTAATTATCTTTGGTCGATGTAATCATTCTGTTATGAGTTTCAAAAAAATCATCTATTGAATAGTGTCAAAATTGACATAAAATTGTTTTTTAAACAAATATTATATTATTAATTGTTATTTTATTCCTAAAAATCTATGGTTCGGCCAAATGACTTAGATAAGGTTATATATATTAATAAAACACAACTTGGGGGGCGCTTGGATGTATATGGTATGTTTATTAACTATATAATATAAAAATAAAAAGTGACATGGAAAATGTCAATCTAATTAACTAAGAGTTAAAGCTAACATATAAGGTTAATATAATGACCTAAACATGTTTAAATTATATTTTATGAGAGGATTTCGACCCATCCACTCATTATATTCCAAATAACTCAATTTGGAGCTATATAAAACCGAACTTTACATTATAATAAAATAATATTTTTGTTATTCCAAAGGTGCCCTTCTCCTCCTTTATAAAAGGGCACCTCCTCCCCCTCCTCCTCACACCACTTTGAGCCTTCAAGCTCGGCCAAAACCTGCCAATTTCTTCTCTCCACTTCCCTATAAACATCCTATAGGTTTTAGTATTCTTCAAATACCTATTTTAGTGCCCTAAAAGGAGGTCTCAAAGAAGCACTTCAAAGAAGAGGTAATGTCCATTACCGATTCTTTCATCTTTATTTCTTCTTCCACTTCTTATTATTTAGTTATTTCATTACGAAGTAATAACATCAGTATCACTCATATACTAATATGTTATTATATGTATGAATCAACCCTATTTCACCATCTATCCATCCTATGGAAAAAAGAAATCACCGCGCGTGCGTACGTACGGAATACCGTCTCCACACCGTGGTGTAATCTATTTTCCACCACCACCTTACTTGGATGGGTATAATGGTGTAAAGAATGAATATATATGACTATTATAAAGTGATATTGATTCTGAAATAGTATACATACACTCCAATAAAATTACACGATCATAGGAACGATATCATCACTCGTGCGTACGTACAGAATACCGTCTCCACGATGTGATGCGACTCGTTCTACATGATATTCATTTCATAATGATTATATAAAGGAATTGAATGAATGAATATGATATATATTACAATAATACAATTATGTAAATGATGTATCTATAAACTAAAGAGAAGAATAAGAATTTATTCGACAAAACACGCATAAGAACAAAAAGTAATAAACAACCGAATGACAAGTAGTAATGAAATATTACTAATAATAAGCTAAGAATATGACAATATATGATATCATAAAAATAAGTATGATTCTGTAATAAGTCAATAACATTATTTAAATCATTATATAGGTGGTTTGGATACTTACGAAGCAAATCGGACCTAAGGTAAGGGAAATATCACAATCTCATTTTTATCCGAGATTGTTTATACTTTGGCATTTACTGGGGTGTATTTTATCATCCACATCCATGTTTCCTCAATATGTAATATTATTTCCATCCACCTACAATTGTTTAAATCCAATTTTACCCTTCGGTGAGGTTTTAGTAAAGGATATGAAAGTAATCTTTTGTCGTTTTTCGTACGAGGTACTTTTTGACATTTCCGACAAAATTACAAAGAATGTTTTTTTAACTTATACGGCATGAATGGATTTTTAAAACAAAATTTCCATGAATCTTCCTTTATATGTTTTCAAGTTTATTTTTAATCAAATTCATTAGTTTAAAATTGTATGACATGTTAAAAAAAGGAAAAATATTTTTGAAGTAAAAAGGATATTTCCCTCAAGAATGGAGTTCAGGTGTTTTATCAAAATTATTTTCCATCTAAGATAATAAAGGGTTCTATTTCTATCCCTATTATTACATGGATTTGATTATATTGTGATGGAAATATTTTTATGAATTATTTTTTCTTATATGAATTGTTTTATGATGTTACTATGTTTAAAGATTCCGATTTTTATTACTTGGGTTATGCTATGATGTATGGTTTATGATTTTGTGGGACACATAAGAATGGTATCATTATGAGATGGGTGGGACCTATATCTCCCTCCAATTCATTGGGTAAAGATTTTATATCTCATGAGATAGACATGGCTGGAACGGTAGGTTATATGGGTTCAGTGAAACAGGACTGAAACGAGGGTGAATCGGTTCAGAAATGGACTTTGTCCACTAAGATAGTATTGGCAATGAGTCTTGACTAATATGATAAGATTCTCTATGATTATGTGTGTATGCCACAAAGATTCATGTTTTATGTTATGATTATTGGGATTTGATTTCACTACTATGATTTATCCCATGTTATGAAATTATGATATCTTTTGCAGGTTAAGATTTCCAAAATGTTATGTTCTTATGAAAATGATGTGATTGATATTTTTTTTGTTTACCCTTACTGAGCATTTGAGCTCACCCTTTTATGTTTTCTTTTCCCCAGGATATAAATAAATGTTTTAGTTAAAAAAAGGATGATCTTTATGGGAGATGTTGAAGATCTTTCACCACGATTAGAATATTATATTCCGAGTTTCCAAAGACACTAAACTATTACGATCCTTGTGTGTGTGTTTTTATTATGTACTAAGTATTCCACAAATGTAATGTAATTTCCATGTACGTCAAGCTTAGGGTCTCTACACGCGAGGCACCCCCCTCCGTGAACCATTGTCTCTCGCGAAATGGAGGCAGGGAACCTCCGCGATCGCGAGGCAGGATGGGTGCCAGTACGATTCACCATAACGAACTGCCCCAACTGCGGACCGTGTCGACCAGTTCACGCCGCACTCACTATAGTTCGTGGAATGGAGGCATAACCCTCCGCAGCTGTGGAGAACTCCCTGAGTTCACCTCACGTAGGGGGTGGGGGAAACGTTCAATACCCATCATGAATCGCAGATTGACGAAGGTAGCTGTGAACCGGGTATTTAGTTATGGGCTTCTGAAAAAGGTGTCATATGGTCACAGTTACATCCCTTTCTCCACTCTATAAAAGTGGACCAAGGGGTAAAGAAAGAGAGGGGGAGATTGGAGAACTGGAGTTGGATTCAGAGGGATTGGAGATTCAGAAGGATATTGGTGGAAGGAAGGCTTTGGATTTCGCAAACAGTGAAATTCCCATCCGCGTACCACAACAGGTATATGAATTAATAAGGAATTGGAAAACGCATAATAATTTGGTGAAATGCGAACCTATAAATAACGAAAAAGGAGAACTGTGAACCATACCACCTCTGTGGATGAATTTATTGTGGACCAGGGATTTTTTGCCTCTTTTCCCATCTGTCGTACTGCGTAGCACTCTCCTACACGGGCGAAGTCCCGACCGATGAGCCTCCGATCGGCGCCGCCCTTGGCCGCCACTGACCTCTTGGAACCCTCCGTGAACCACCCTGGTTCGCGGGTTTATCCTGAAATCATGAACCAACCCGGTTTGCGGATTGAACACAATGCTGCGAACCACTATTGTTCGCGGGATGCCAATCATTCCGCGGACCACTCTGGTTCGCAGACGGCTTCTCCAACCATGTGGCACATCCCTGCGTGAAGGGTGCCACAACCCATACCTCTCGGTGGCTCGCCAAATACTTCGGTGTTCAAATTTCCAGAGCCAAGTAAAATCCTTCCGATCCAGCCAAGTCCTCGACGACTCCCTCATTGTCATGTTCATCGGCCCCAAGAGAAGGCCTCCAACAGAACCCCCGGATCCACATGGTGTGACATTCAGGCTCATTAGCGCACCATTTTGTGTTCACATACCCACAGTATATAGGGGTAAAGGGGTTGCCCTGATCCTTGAGCAGATTCAAGAAGCATTACTGGGTTCACATTCCAACGGTAATGTGGAGCCTGTGCTCGGGAATCCCTTTTCTGCCCCTCAACGTTTTAAGGGTTCCTCAGAGATGGTAAAATAGCCATCAGAAGGAAGCCCTCATGCACTACAAGAGAAGAGATGGGCACAGGAGCACCCCCTTTCCCTCTCCTGATGGGCTTTGTCACCCCGGGCATCCATCTCGGTATAATCCCCAAACCTCTGGGCCTCCTCATACTGTAAGCCCCAATTCATCATCCTGGGCCGCTCCATGCGTAAGCCCCACACCGCTTCTCACGTATGCACCTTTCACGACGTGATCCTCTGGTCCTTGCTACCACTTGTTTCTCACATTGAGCATGACTCACATTGGCTTGGAGTAAGAATCGACCATAACATCCTACCGTGGGCATCCTCGGAGTGTAATCCCCAATCCATCATTTTGGGGCTCCTCAGAGTGTAAGCCCCAGTCCATCATTCTGGGCCTCCTGAGAGTGTATTCCCCAAGCCAAATAGAACTACGAGGACATCGATCCATGCCAAAGCATTCTACATAGGAAGCCTCCACACGGATCAAGCCCACCACTCAGTCATTTCTTCATGCTGAGTTCCACCCTCGTCCAGCATGACATTAAACTGTATATACGAACTACGTGGACTTTGATCCCTGCCTCCTAAGAAGGGTACGTTGGAAGCCTCCTTGAGGTTCAAGCCCAACAACTAATCAATCTGATCATCTGCACACTGGTGCACCGCGCCATTCCTAGTTCCACCTCAAGAGAGTTCCAACCCTAAGGTCTCATTAATCCAACAAGGGATGGTAAACCTTGGGCATAAATGATTCTGAACCCCTACTTTCAGTTGACCGTTGCCCACCAAGGTTAAATCATTGGATATAATGTTTGGGTATAATCCAAAGATTCGCAAACATATGAACATAGCTTAAATCTATAAGAGAGTCCCGGAACAGGCAACAATTCCCCCCAAAATGGGTTTGATGAGACAACTTCTCAACTTCTTGACCAATGTGAGTTCTTAAGAGTCACTAGTCAAACCATCTGAAGAACACCTTCCTTTGGAAAGCAGGTCCATCAATAATTGGATATGGAGTCTTTGGGCGTTTCGTGGACAAAAACATGAATGAAACACTAATATATTTGAAAAAATCATTATACATATTAAGTAATAAAATATTTATCAGTATTAGTTTTATTACAATCAATTTTTTTATTTGTCTATTAATTAAATAAGAACATTTTTTGTGTTGAAGAATATTTTTAGGTAATTATATAATTTATAAAATATCAATTTAAAATTATATAATGATAATAACATCATTATTATCAAAATAGAGGCAAAGTTTCGTTATTATCATGATTTCTACCCAAGGTGAACACATAAAAGTTATTAAATACAAAAAGTGTGACATTTTGTAACTAACATTGATTTAAATAATAAATAAGTTAATTTTATAGAAATTTTTCGATTAAAAAACAAAAATTTTATGTTAATGTTATATGGGTCAAATAATATTTATAAAATAATTTTTCAACAAATTTTTATCATTTTTATAATCATTACCTTTTTGTAACCCATATTGGACTCCATTAAATCTTAAAATGATATCTTGTATTTTTTAAAATTAAGTCACAAAATAATTACATTAAAATGAAAAAAGATCCATAAATGAGTTACTTATGATATTTTTAAACTAAAACCAATTTTTTTAAGAATTTGTTTTTATATTTTCTATGTGTTAATTAAATATTATTTATTTAAAAATATCAATAATGAAAATTTTGAAAATATTCATTAGTTTGTATTATAAAAAATCAAGACTACAATATAAATTATATAAAATAATTCTAAAACATTAATAACATTTTAATGTTATCAATAAAATTATTTAATGACATTAACACTCCCAATAATTATTGTTTGAATTATTTGTTTTAATTATATATTTGATTCATCCATTAATTATGCAATTACTTCATCAAAATTATTTCAACATTTAGATTTATAAATTATTTCATCATAATAATAAATATATTAACATGATTTAGGATAACCTTTTATATTTATATAGACTATTTATACTATAAAATATCTTTTAAATTACCCAAAAATAAAAATGATTATATTGTTAAAACAAAACATTGTATAATTGGATTTTCATTCAATATACGTTAATAAATTTCATAATATCATCCATGTGGATTACAATGGATATAATATTAACCCATATATAATTTCGAATTACACATACTAATAAAATGATATTATTTGATGTTTTTGGTTAATTTTCTAATAGTTATAATATTTTTTCACCCTTATTAACCTAATTTACCATTAATTGTGGTAATTTAAAAATTACTAAATTTAATATTAATGTGAAAAAAATAATGGAAAATTATTCATTAATTTTGGAACCACTGATTCAAAATATGGAATCAATTAATCAAAATTAATAAAAATCAATTTTATGAAATCAATTTAAAATTAATATGATTATCAAAATGAAAAAACGAGTTTTTAAAGAGATAACATACTAAATAATAGAAAAATATTATTTATTTATAGTGTTAAATAATGTTTTTTTATTAATATTCGATCTAAATTTTCACATTGACATAAATTTTATTAAATAGTATAAAGATAATATAATTATAATTTAAATCCAATTTAAAATATTATTTAACTCTATAAAGTATTTAAATGTAGGAGTAGTTTTGAAATAAAATATATTTTTTATATATATTCATCCAAACATAAAACATATTAGAAAAATACTAAAAATTAATCCAAATTAAATTTTTATATAAATATTTAAAATATTAATATTATTTTTTAAAATAGAATATATAGTACTTTAAAAAATTTGATTTAACAGGCCATAAATTTTTCTTTATAGAAAAATACAATTTTCAACCAAATAATTGGATTTATTCCCTACATATTCTAATAATATCTATTAGATGAATTTACAACACATTTTATAGAATATATATTATAAATACACTATTAATAAAATTTACTAATATTATTAAATTTAATTTATTATGAAAAACATCCTTTGGGATAAAAAAATAGTTCATTATAAAAAATTATAAAAATATATTTAATTGATTCCTATATGCATTTCTAATTAATTTATAAAAAATATGTTCAAGCATATATTTTCATATGTTAGTTAATAATATTTGTATCCACCAACTTAAGAGCTGTGTTATATTATATTAAATAATATTATTTTAAAAATATATTGATTGTTTGTTAAAATTTGTCCATGTCTGTAATGAAAGCCAACTCATAGTGTTCCTTATAAAAAAATATAGATAAAAACTCAAATTTATACATTACTGGCAATATTTTATTTTATTAGGGTGTTACGTTCTTCCCTTGATAAAAAAAATTCCATCCTCACAATTTAAACATGATCTTAGTAATCAGGTGTTTGAAATTTCTATATACTATTTGTTGGAGGAAACCAAATCATAAAAAGTGATAAAAACATATTTCTTGTAAAGAAGGAAATTTAAATGTGAATGTTACCTCAAACATAGTATTAATAATGTGAAAGCAATAGTGAAAACTAGGAAATTGAAGATAAATCTAACCATATAGATCATATGGAGAGTTATTTAAGACCTATATATGAGAACGCTTTTAACTAGAAAACCATTGGATTGAATAAAGGTCATTGAAATAATAAAAAATCATGATAATAGGAAAAAAAATATTCAAGACCATTTCCCTAGAATTGAGATATTCTTTAACTCTATATGAATGAAACTTAATGTAATTAATTATTATATTACTATTTAATAAGGACAATATTATCCTTTGGTTTTGGATTGAAAAATTTCTAATTCACCTCTTAGTACAGGTTTCATCATATGGTGAAGAAAAACAATAATATATAAAACCTCATCAAATGATACTGTTAAATTATTTTATATGTTGTTATCATTTCAAATAGATCATGATCAAACATATTAGAATCATTTCCATTATATTTTCTAGTATCCAAATTACATTATCCATTTCAATAATATCTTTATTTGACATAATTATATCATAATTAGGAACATATTAAGTTTTATCATTCCCTCAACCATGTTTTTTCTATAGGGTTTAAAATTATAATGAATAACAATTTTTGGTACTATTGTGCATATGATCTCTAATCCTTAATAAATAAGTACTACAGTAAAATATTTATAATTCAATAAATGATTATAACCATTAAATCATTGATAAAATTATCAAATAACATATTTATTGAATCTAATCATAGTAACAATAATCATTATTCTTAATATTTTGTAGTAGAATAATAATTACCAGGATCTGTTAGCAACATGTTTGATATATTCCTTTGTAACATGAGACATTGATATTATATTGTCTCATCTTCTTACAGTAGAAGCACTACACATAGTGATTTTTATTCATTCCCTCCAATCAAGAAATGAGGTGCATTTTTTCTCTACACATATAATAAACTCCCTTTCCATTAACGTAATTATCAGGGTGATTCTTTTCACAATTATCACATGTTAGAAAAATACTTCTTTCCCTTGTTCCCTTTATAAATTTTTTGACCATTCATCATCCTCTTTACATGAATTTCTTCTAATCCATAGGAATCATAGAAACCATTACCCTTTCGATTATCACATGATACAATGTCTTCATATGATGAGAATTGTTATGATAATATTTCCCTTAAAATTAGTTTCGTAGGATAACAACATATATGATAATTATTATGCTTTAAATCATATAAATTGGTGAGGTTCATGTTCCTTCTGCTAGGCTGAATTTATAAATTAATTTGTAAACTAAATTAATTCATATAATTATAAAACATAATGTTTTATCCCAAGTATAGTAAAATATATTACATAATTTAAAAATAATATTAACTAATATAAAAATCAGAAAGATGGTTTCATTAGAGATATTTTTTATTTTAAATCATCAATAATGGTATTTTACGAAATTGTGATTTATCCTAATCATATCCCCTGGGAGTATCAAATGAGGTTTATAGTACATCACGTTGTTGTGTACCATATTATTCTATGACATGATTGATGCACATTGTCAGATTTATTACGCCTATGTATAACTATGAAAGAACCACATCAACTCGTAGAATCCAAATAGGGATGTATTTTTAAGAATATCTATATTTTCTCTACCATAAAAATTTTTTAGGATGTCCTTCAATGGTTATCTTCAAATTATGTCTTATAGTTTTGATCCCAAATCTATGTTTTCTAAATCTAGTTTCCATGTTTTATTCGTAATATTATCTTATACCAACAGTAACATCCTGACCCAAGAATCCTAGAGTTAGTGTATTTATTTCAATTAACATAGGTAAAAGTATTGAAACCCAAAGTACCAATTACTTTATAAATTTTTTAAATCAGATTATATACTCGATATACACATTACTATTGAATCTATTGAATAAAAAAATTGTCAATTCTTTGGGAGAACCAATATTGTTCCATATTAACCCTTCAGAAAAATCATAAAAAAGAATTAGGATCCTAGAAAAAACAAAACATAATAAATGGATGAGATTATATTTTTAGTAAATGTTGTCACACATCATAAGCTAAAAAGAATGTATAATCATAAAAAATGGAAAGGATAATAACTGAAACAAATATCATTTAAATATATTGGAGAATAATAGTGCTAGAATAAATAAAACCATAAAATAACATGATCTACGAAACATGACCATGTATACCCCACTAGATGACTAATCACATGTAATATCAATAAATAATCTCATAATTGGCGAATACATATTTTCATACATCGTAAAAATAACATAAATGATTTTTCCAGGACACAATAGATAAACGAGTAAGACAACATCCAATACAGAATTTATTTGGTGACATGAGTTTTACAGATTTATCTAGGGGATATAGAGGTCCCCTCCCATCAATGAATATTATAATTCATTCTTCAAATTAATAGGTTGAAATATAACAAACATAAACTATATTAATTAAAAAAATCATAAAAAATCTTAACACTTGAACTATAAAAATTAATAGTATCAATATAGAACATCCACAATCAATATAAGCATAAAAAATTCAAAAAAAATATGTAATATAGTATTATAATATATCAAAAAAAATAAATTATAATATAAACAATCATTTTCTTTAAAAAATAAAATACTATAATAAAATTATTAAAAAACTCTAGAAATAAATACTAGATTTTTCAATGAAATAATTTACATAAAAGTATGTATAAATTTAAAATAATTAATTTAGACTAAGAATAAACATAATGTATTTTAATGTAATATTGGAACCAAAAAATATTTCATGGTGGAGTGAAAATCCACTAATGTAGTATATGTTAAAAAACATTCCATCGTATTTTTTTCAAAATCTCATAAAGTACGTCATTTGCAAAATCAAAAAAATAATCATTTCAAACTATTTTATATAAATTCAAACATGATTAAAAGTAAATATAAAATTTTTAGTATAAATGTAAAAATATTTTTAAAAACATCATTATTAAGTGTGGACAATGATGATAAATATTCCCTAGCTAATATTTATGTATAAAAATATCTGATGATGATGACATTATGAAATTAACCATTACATGGTAAATTCATTTAGTTTATTGTTATTTATAATATAGTATAATGATTTAAATAATCTTATTAATTTATATCACAACAACACACATACTTATGATAACACATATGATTTTATTTATCTCATTCTGTTATAATATAATGTTATCACCCTTATTTCAGGTGTTAAATAAATAATTTTCTTATGATTTTTTGTCATTTAAATCATGTTTCATATGAATACTAAATATATATTTCATATAATGTTTAATATTAAGTTAAATTATATTATATTTACTCATTATATGAATTTTTATAATATTTCCTAAATTGATATCTTAGAAAATAAATATCATCGTGTCGTAGAGATGGCATGTCGTAAGTTTGCACATGAAATTTTATAATTACCTAAAAGTTAAATGGGTTAGGGATTGTTTGGTATAATAATTATAAATAATCACTATCATGTTATATTTACTAATTATAACCATTATATCCATCATTATAACCATCTATATAAAGCGGTGCGGAAAAACAATTGAACCACATCATGGAGACGATAAGTAATATGTACACATGAACATTTATTATGTTTTTTAGGGTGGATAATAGGTGGAATATGGTTGTACCATTATCATAATATGTTCATATCATATGTATTCTTATTCATTAACAAATTTATAATTTAAACAACACATAAATAGATTTTTTATGATGAAATGAACTTTGAGCAGTAAATAAAAACAATTATCACTTTTTTGGAAGGAATCCATTAGATATCATCTTAATGGATCTATTGTTGCACATTTTTGAAGACCAAAACCTATTGATAATTGATAATAATGTTGTTATAAAAAATGTGTAGGAATTAGTTCAAGTAATTGGATAAATTTATTTTTTAACAATTTAGGGTGTTGGATCAATTTTATAATCAAGGTAAGTGTCCATTTTGGAATCTTTTAATATATTATAATAGAAAAATGATATTCTTGATACAAAGGATTCCGAATGGACTATTAATGAATATGTGAAGAAACATTTGAGAATATATTTTCCAATTGAAAATTAATTATTATTTTTATGATTTTTAAAAAAATTAATAATATATTAATTCAATTACGTACAATTACTGAGAAAATTTTGTATTATTCATTTTTTATTACATTAAATATATAAGGAAAATTTTTGGATTGGAATATAATTTTTTCAAGAATTTATAGTATATATTATTTTTATATATAATTCATTAGTATTAGTAAATCAATAAAATAAATCAATATAAATATTATATAAATAAATTATTTTATTTATTTTTTAATTAATTAAATATTGTTTTAGTAATAAATAGTTAATGTCCCAGTTTTGGGTGCTGCCCAAATGTGCCCAGAACTTGATAGGTCACATAACATCTAGTGAAGTTCCCTAAACTCTTGAGGCTATTAACTAGCAGTGAGGGCCTAGGTAATACATTCATGAAACTATGACCTCAATGGAAGAGTATACACTGCAGAATATAAATACAAAAAATAGAGGATGCAATAATACCATACATAAAAAGTGAACAACAAAAGACTGATAGTAATATTAAAACCGGAGCATGTATTAATGATGCATGTCCCATGTGTCTAGGAAAAAGGAAAATCATGTTACAATTATAGAAATACAATATTGAAACCACAATTCCAAAAGGAAGTAAAATCCAAAATCATGGCAAGCATTAGCTTGGTCTTATGATATGCATCTCATACAACAATCACGTACCTTATCAAGAAAGGTGTTTTCCCTTATCCATACCTAGAACCATGAAATCTATTTCAGTTCAAAAACATGACCCAAACAAGGTGTGAGACTAATTCCAGTAGGCAAGGTCCAAATTATATATACCTAATTATCAGTGAATATATATAGCAGTCAATATGAAAAATGAAGCAATAAAATATGATGTACTCCAAAGTGAAAAATCTTATAGTCTCTAATTATATTCATTTAAATTTATTTATTAATAACTCCATTGAATAATGTTTCTTTCAGATCAAGCCTATTTTTTTATCCCCATGTATATAAATATAAAACAGATTACAGAAAATATCATCTAAACATTCAAGTAAGACCACATACAAGATTGTGTTTTGGCTTGGTAGACTCATCACAATCATTGATAAGAAAACCTCGGGGAATTTTATCATATTCTAACAACTATGATTTAAAATATCATCAATATTTTACAAAATGGCCACCTGGAAAGCTCTCACAGTCAACACCCCCTTAGTATACATAAAAACAAGGAACTATAATGAACACCTGACACCTCCCACAGTAAATGACCTAGGGTCTAACATTCATTTAATAATGACCCTCTAGGTATGTCTCATGGTCTAACCCCTATATTATTGGACCACTCAATATCTATCACATTCAATACCTCTATGCCAACATAATGAAAATTCATACATAAATTGACATACTCTAGTAATCTATCATAGTAAAAATCTCATTGTTCAAATATTCACAATGTGAATCACATGAATCTCATATAAATATAATCTTCATCATAACAATCAAGGAATGGAAAACAAGAAAGTTTAACAATCCTTCCTGAACAAATATACATTATCAAAAAAAATAAATGGAACACACTATTGCGATGTCCTATAACAAGGTATCTTACCTTAAGAATAAGTAATAACCATTTATCAATCAAATAAATATTAGAAGGTATTAAACATTGTAAAATTCCAATTCAGGAAACACCCTAAACTTGGATATTTGGATCAGTAAGCATATACATTCTGATAAAAAACAATAAAAAGTCACAAACCACCTTCAATGATGTCATATGATCAACACTTTGGAACCGTGGCCCCAGTAATCGAACTAGATCATTTTATATCTACAAAAAGGGTAAAAATGATCAACTTTGAAATATTCAATAGAGTGGACAAATCTGGAAGTGAGGATCTAGGGGGAAAAAGAACTCACACGTGGAAATCCAATGCATTTGGCGGCATCTCATTTGGATCATGGATGGTGAACTAATTGTATCTTGATGTCCTTCAGCGTTCTATAACTCCCTTTACAAACTAAGGGGATAAGATGGTGTTTCATTACATGAGATGTGCCCCCACACTGATTCTTCCAAAAAACATTATACAACATGTCCATTTAATGTACACACCGTGAACATTCCTCAACCGGTCCCCACTTTAGTCACTCATCTATATCACCCAAACAACCCTATACTCATCCATTACACATCCATTACATGGCTATAAGACACAATTAGGTACAAAATGTGTACTAAAAAGTACATGGTGTGTACATAAAAAATTTTCATTTCATCCTTTTTCCTAATAATATGTCGAAATCCAGATCCATACATGTAATGAATATAAGTTTTCTTTCCAAAATATCCTCTTAAAGAAATCTTTCCTCTAATTTCCATTCCATGGGAGGAGAAAAATGAATATCAAACAACTACGACTTTTATGATCGTATGTCATCCTAACCCTCACAAAAATAATCATGCTCACATCCATGTTGTCATATCACCTATACTAGATGAACATAATGACCATGGAGCACCATCAGGCTATGATCCACAATCCTTATAGGGTACTCCCTGAATGATACATCCACCTCCAACTCAACCTCCTCTGATTAAAAAACATGAGATGGATCTGAAAAGTAATGTCATTGTTGAGAAACATGATTGACGTCGTACGTAAACTCATACCTATAAATTAAATACATATTATGGTAAACCATCCCGAACAACTCCAAAAACTCAAATGTCCTGATGTATCTAAATAAAATCATCCCATGTTTCATAATTCTTATGTGTCCTACCCTCGGTGTGACACATAAGAAAACCTGATATCTAACCTTGAACTCTAGTGGTCATCTCCATTGATCAGCATACTATTTCTGTTGAGACTATGTTGTAACCATCATCTTCTGAATGAACTCATTCTACTCTGTGGTTTCATGGACAACATGAGGTCCCAACCATTCTTCTTCCATTCCTCCATCCAATATATGGGTTATCAGCATGGCCTACCATTTAAATCTTTATATTTTTCCATCTAAATCATTTTCTAAAAACATTTATTGTAGAAAACCTCTGCTACAAGTATGTTTCTCTACTATGATTCCCCAAAATCCCAAACACATGCTCAATGAATATCCTCTAAAACATGAACCTTGCACATAGATTTCCCATCTTTCTACGCTTGGAATGTTGAATAAAAAATGAATGTGTACCCAAAGCACACTACAATTCATCCTAGACATGAGATTTAGATTGGGTAATATTATTTTAAATGATAGAGTGCATAACCCCAAGAAAATATACAATATCTTAGATATACAAACATCCAATATCATCAGAACTGAAGGTTTCCCTGATTAGTAATAAATGTGAAACATTTGTGGTTTTTTCAACAAACAACCCTAACTACGTCATTCTAATGAGGATACCTTGGTACACCCATCATAATATCCAACACCACATCATTCCAAATCCACTATGGAATGGGTAATGCATTAAAAGAATTATTGGCCACTGATGTTCAAGCTTTACCTCTTAATAGGTGGAACATATGCAAACAAAAATAGCTACATACCTCTCCATACATGGCCACCAATACTGATGATATAGATCTTGATACATCGTGGGGAAACTAGGAGGAACTCCCCGAACTATGAAATAAAAATTTTTCTTCACATTCCCTCGTATGTCAATTGACACAGATACACATCTCTTAAAATGCAAGACCAAATCCTCATATATGGTCCAACCAGGAGCATGGTACTCACAAAACACACTTTCCCATAGGATTATTCTTTCAAAATATGATAACTACATCATTCATAGTCAATCATATATTGTATAGGTAACATGTACTGAAATAATAAATGTATGTCCCTATCTATCATATTCCACCAAATGCATCACAAAGAACAAATCCACAATCTTCTACTCATTAATAGCCTCTTGAACTATTGGTATCTGAGTCCTCCTAGTCAATACATCTTCCACTGTGTTCTCAATCCAAGGCATGTAGGAAAGATCTATTCCAAAAGACTAAAGTTACTCAACCAACCTTCGATGTTTAAAATTTAGTAAATGTTGATAAAATATATACATGATTCTCTTGTGTCCATTTTATACCACAAAATTCTCTCCCAAATGGTAATGTCTCCATCAACATAATGAATGCACAAATAAAGCTATCTCAAGATCGTGTGTTGTGTAATTCCCATAATGGTGCCTCAACAGTTGAGATCCATATGCAATAACTCCTTCCCTCGGCATATGAAATACTCCCAGCCTGATACCTGATGCATCATAGTACACACTGAACCTCTTGACCTTCTCTAGAAAAGTCAGTATCTATGTTTAAGTAGATCTTCTTTTGAGATCCTCAAAGGAATAATCACATTAATCTTTCCACAAGTACATTGAACCCTTCTATGTGAAGACTGTTAGTTGTGTTTCTATTCATGAAAAGTCATGTATAAAGTTCTCTTAGTAACTAGCCAGCCCTATAAAACATCGTACCTCAAAGATGTTCTTCATATAGTCTCACAAAACTACTACTCTCACTTTCCCTATGTCTACTGGTACTCTTTTCTCTGAGATAACATGTAAAAAATGAATCGTGTCCATCCAAAAGTGGAATTTTAAGATCATGTCTTATAATAGATGCACTCTCAATGTACTCTATATGATCCTAATACTTGTGGTATTATCGAGTCATGTGGGAGAATACACCAAGATAAAATCCATTGATTCTACAAAAAAAGAATCCTTGTACGGATGAAACAATTATTTCATTAGTTCCATGAAAACTGTTGGGTTGTTTGTGAGACCAAAAAAATAACCAGATACTTGTTTAGACCATACCTACTCTGAAAAGATGTAAGATACTTATCTGATGGTCAAATACACCACTGATGATAACTTAATCTCGAGTAAAACTTCATAAACATCTAATATACTCTAAGATAATCAAAGAGATCATTAATCCTCAGAAAGGGATATCGGTTCTTGACCATCAAATGGTTCATCTTTACATAATCCACAAAATGTCTAAAGGTACCATTTTTTTCCTCATAAAAAGGACAGGAGAACTCCATGGAGAATAATGGTTTGGATGAATCCCTTTTCAAGAATCTCATCTAACTGTTTCATGAACTTATTTAACACTATGGTAGCCATCATATTGGAAATGAATTTTCAACAGTACTACTCCAAGAATTATCTCAATTGTGATATATACCTCTCTTTCAAGAGGAAAATAGAAAATATATCCTGGAAATTCATATCTGATACGATCCACCATGGACACAAGACCATCTATGATTTTATCTAGTTATAGAAATATAAACCAGAAATCTAGGCTATAATTTTTCCCAACCGATGATGCTCGAGTCCATCTCTGCATTCTTGGAAATCCCATTCTACCATGTGTATAAAAGTCCTACACTCTGGTGATGTGAAAATAACCATGTGGCGATAGCATCCCACAAAGGAATGAAAAAATAATTACCAGTCCATTCCTAGAATGACCTGAAGCCTGTCATCTCTTATACATAGTGTTCCCATAAGAAGTGACACCCACAAACCTGAAGAGGTAACTCTATGTACTAATGTACACTATTTGTCCTAACCCCTAGTGGATTTTCTATCATAATAACATCATCATTTGTAAAGATGCAGAACCGAAATTTCTTCACAAATGGTAATAGATATAAGAAATTGGGAATCCATTATATCCAAAAGAGGTGAAGATAAAACTAAGGAAACTATACTCATACCTCTAATCATCGAGGGTTAGGGATCCTACAGATGTTGGGACATCTCTACTGTAAAAGTCCGACTTTTACCCTAGCCCTGCATCCCTTCTTAACTACCCTAGGATGATCGACCTAGAAATCAATGAAAACCTATCATCTTTCTACCATGACCACAACCTCCTCCTTTTCCTGGATGTCCTAACGTACTCCAATTCCTTGAATGATGAGAAACTGGTGGTCCTACTCATGAACGTGGAGTCATAAAAGATCACTTATCACTCACTTCGGGTGAGAAAATATGTAAAAAACTGTGAATATGGCTCATATTTCCACTTGATTAACACTATACTGACTCCTTCAAACAATGTGGCCTTGTATTCCCACACATCCCTCATTGGTATCATACTACCTAGATGCCTAATGAAATATCACGAGAATGATCCTTGCAACACTTCCTTCAATTTTTGATAGAGTACTGTCCATAGATGTTGATCTACTCTATATCATAGCTCCCACCACCCTTAAATTTTACTCTGTAATCATTTCATGGATTTCCATAACCATCATCGATGACATCGTGAAAGCATTCACCTACGATCAGATGTCAAACCTAAGACCATATTCAAATCTCACAGCCAATG
Organism: Viscum album; assembly: GCA_963277665.1. Lineage (NCBI taxonomy): Eukaryota > Viridiplantae > Streptophyta > Magnoliopsida > Santalales > Viscaceae > Viscum > Viscum album. The sequence continues at coordinate 557,398,516 of OY728146.1, forward strand.
ATAACTCAGCACCTCCGATAATAGGTTTGAAGTTATAATGTTTTTTGAAATGAGATGAGTAATCCATCACTAAATGTGAGCCTTTCCCCAAGTGTATGAACTATCGGGCTTGATTGTCCCTCATTACCTTGGAGTAGAATTGGTCATATAAGGTCCTTTAAAACTCTTCCCATGCAATATACCAATGACATACCGCTTGTGAATAACATCCCACCATCTCTTGGTGGAATCATGTAGAATGTACGTCACATGATTCACCCTCCTCTATGAAGTTACCTCTAAATGATCAAAGATAGAAATAATGGTCTCCAACCATGACTCTACAGCCTGTGATCCTCGATCTGTTGAAAAAGTTGGAGTATGTTTCTTTTGGAACACCCTCTTTATCTTCTCTATAGTCAAGGCAGCATGTGGTGCTCCCTAAAAATTCTTTAAATTCATTAAAAACCCATCATGGAACTATGCATCATCACTTATTCTAGGTATAACAGTTGGTTCCAATATGGGAATGATGGGAGGAACTACTGGTATTCCCTAGATCTACAATATCTGGTGTCTGATCATTTCCCTTTACCTGGCATGCAACAAAAGGACATATTGGTGTCCTAAATTTATAAGGTCGAGTGCACACGTCAGTAAAGTATTATCAAGGACAATAACATATATTTGATATAAGAGAATAAGAGAAACAAAACATTCAAATTTTTACAAAATAGGGTTACACAACATGTATAATTACCACAAGAAGTGTTCCCTTTAAGAATTAACATGGTCATATTCTATTAAAAACCATGTCATGTAACACCCGATACACACGGTGTGTTCATCCTGATATATAGCATGTACATGAATTTTCCCTCCTTCTGAGGACCTTCAACATGTCTAGAACCACATAGTTCTTTCTTGGGTAACACCACACGATGTGTTATCCCTTGACATGGCATGTACTACTTATATTCTAACATATCGTGTCATTGTTCCCATGTAAAGTCACGTATTTGTACCTAAACGACATGCATAAACTAGATACAGAATGTACCATCAAAATTTCATCCACTCATGTCATTAGTCACAAGGTCATACACATGATCATTAAGGCACGATATGTACTCCCAGTACACTTCGTGTACTACAAATGATTATTAAATCTGTGTCTCTCCTAACACAGCCGACTGCATGGATAAGGACCACATGACGTGTGAATAAGGTACATGGTGTGTACATTTGAAAAGTTGTTTCTTCTAGAACAGAAGAACACATGTCGTGTGTTCATAACATCACATGATGTTTTGTCGGCGTTTCTCGATAGTATGTATCTGAGACATCTCTAAAACACATAAAAACAGAAAATTATGTTAAAGGAATGAATAATTATGACTAGTGACAGCCAATACTCCATCTGAGTCAACATTTTTCATCCTTATTTATGTCATATTGTTACAAAATCCAGCTATGGTTCATAACATTATCCACCAAATTCTGATCCAGGAGGGTTCATAACACCTCAGTGACCAAATATTGGTGTCCATCTAAATGAATCATTACATATTCCAATTCTAAATCAAAATATAATGTATTCTATCATAGAATCTATCACATCACCATGCATATCTTGAACTACATCTAAGACATCAGCATGCAATCAGTAATGCTTCCAAACCGTCTTGACAATTATGACAAACATGTGATATCTAGAAAGTGCCTATATGATGCATGAGATGGAATCACATCATCAAATCATGATTGAATAGAAAGACAACCATAATGATATAAAAAAATTCCATACAACAACTGAATCACCCAATGGATAAATCAAAACAATAGTAGAAATTAAAAAACAAAAAAATTGTAATATTCATGGAAACAAGGCTTTTACCCATAAATAGGATAGCTAATCCTGGATGCAGATTATTTACAACTAACCATTCCTTATGATCCCTATCTATAGGCTCCAAATAAAAAAAAATATTAATGAATCTGGCATCTGATGCAACTTTGTAATGATTCTATTCTTGGTGCTTCCAAAAGGTGCCCCAAATCGAGATGGTCACATAACCACAAGAATATTTTTCCAAATTCTAGAGGAAAATTACTTGAAACAAGGCTCAGTGTAATAAATTAGTTAAACTATACACTCAATTACTGAATATATATAGTTAAATCAAAATATAAAAAAATTGGAGAAGCAATTATACCATACAAAAGAAGTAAACTATTGAAGACTAATAATAATATAACAACTCGAGCATAAATAAATGATGAATTCCACATGTGTCTAGGAAATCATCCTAAAAATTAACAATGATAAAAATAATATACTAAACAAATATATGCAGACACAATAATTTCCAACAATATCACATGCCCCATCATGATCTCATGCTCTCCAACTCCAACAGCAATCAAATACCTGATGAAGAAGGATGCATTCCATTTTCTATACCTGTAACCATATATTAGGTTTTGGTAAAAAATCATGACCCATATGGGGTGTGAGAAGAATCCTAGAAGGAAACCACAAAATGATCTATGCCTAACTATTATGGAATATTTATATATAGCATAAAATATAAAAAATGATCCCATAAACTAGTATGTACTCAAATGTAAACAAAACTTCAATATCCAATTACAATCATTTTAATTAATAAATTATTCAGTCCATTGAATAATGTTACCTCGGGTTCTCACCTATGATCTAAATCCGCTACTATAAAAATAGAAAACAAATGTCTCAATATACCATCTAAATAATCATGTATGACTCGTTCTAATCTTGTGTTTTGGTTTGGGAGACTCTTCACAATCATCCGTAAGAATCCCTTTAGGAAATTTCTCATAGTTAACCCCTCTTGTTTAACATATCATATATCATTTAAAAAAAACAACATGGGAAGCTCTCACAGTCAATACCTCCTCGGTCTTCATAGAAACAACAAACTATATTGACCACATGGAAACTCTCATAGTCAATTCCCTAGGCTCTAACATTCATTTAATAATGACCCTCTATATAGCTCTCATTGTCTAACCGATCATGTATATGACCACCTGACAACTCTCATAGTTTATACCTCAAGGTCAATATAAAAAAACCATTCATAAATGACTCCATATAGAGAAAATATCACATCCAAATTCTCCCTGGTCAAACATTCACAAAAAAAATCAGATGCATCATAGATAAACATCCTCTCTATCCCAACAAGAAAGGCATGGAACTCAAGGAATCATAACTGACCGTCTAGAACAAAAATCCATAATCAAACAATCAAGGGAAAACACCCATGGGGTGTCCCATTACACGGTATCTATCCTTAGGCATAAGAAAAAACTGTTTCATAATCAAACAATCCATAGCGGGCATTAAACATCGTTAAATTTAGAAACATGAAATACCCTAAACATGGGAATTTGGCACATTATTCATATATTCTCCAATGACAAAAAACTAAAGTCCCAAACCTCATAACTTGATGTTTTATGGTTAACAATCTTGAACATCGACCCCTGGATCTGTCTAGAATGACGTAGATCTAAAAAATGATTAAAAAATATCATCCTTGAAGTACTCACGAGATAGGAGGATTCTAGAAGGAGCCTCTAGGGGAAATGATAACTCAGAAGTGGGAATCCAATGCAACTGGTGACGTCTCAATTGGTGCACAGATATAATATAGGGAGGATGTTGATGTGATTTGGCGTTATGTTTCACTCCTGTATGAACAAATGGGAGATAAATGTGCTTTTGGTTATGAGATGCTACTCCTCACTAGTATATCAAAACAATGTACCTTGCATGTTCATTTAGTTTATATGTTGTGTACTACCCTCATCCAGCTGCCTCTTTATGCGATCTACAATGTCACATTTATAGATTTTTACTCTGTCGTTACACGACTAGAACATTGCTATACATAGATAGTAGTTACATGGTGTGAACTAAAAACTAAATGGAGTGTACATAGAAAATTTCAATTTCATCCTTTTCCCTCATAAAATCTCAAAATCAAGATCCATATTAGAAGTGATGATCCGATATCATAAAAAAGAATTAAGGTAATTAAATACTTTTTACATATTGAAAATAAATTTTTATAATAAAATATATTTTTTAGGATCAAAATTGACAATTGTTTTATGCATATCATAGATTGGTTCATATGTGGACACATAAATGTTATTAAATAAAAAGATACTAAAATTTTGTAATTATCATTGGTATAAAAATATATATTTTATTTTAATATAAATGTACCCATTAAAAAATCAAATTATATTTTATGTTTATAAGGTTATAATAGAATATATCAAATAATTTATTTAAAATTTTTTAATGTTTTTTATCGTTATCTTTTTCAAAGTTATTTCAAAAGTTTAACTATTTCTATGATGTCATGTTTTTTATACATTAATGGTTAATATAGTAAGTATAAAATGCCAACAAATCATAAATTGTTTCATTTTTTACATTTATTGAATTATCCAAATTAGTTATCCAAATTCTATATTTTTAATATATTTTATATCATTTAATATTATAGTATTTATTTTAAAATATTAACTATCAATTTTAACACTATTTATTTTTTAAAAAAAAACTAAAAAACACGATAAATTTGAATAATGACTTATAAAATATCCAATTCTATTTAATGTTATCAATAAAATTCGTGGAGTACATAAATTATTTCTAGTTATATTTATTTTAACATGATATTATCATTTATTTGATTCATCGATTAATTAAGAAATTACGACATCTTCATTATGTCACAATTTAATTGAATTATTTACTTCCAAATAATTATAAATAATTTAAAATCTAGTAGGTATATATTTTATCATTATAAATTCTATTTATAGTAAAACCTAACTTTTATTTCACCACGTATAAAAAATATTTCTCCTATTAAACCCAATGTGTGAATAAATTGCTTTTTCATTGAATATAAGATAATAAATGTCATACAGTAGTCCAAGTGGATTAAAAAGGTTATAATCTAATAAAAATATTTTTTTAGTAAAAAAACTCATCTAATGTTATTAGTTCAATTGTTAGGGTAATTCTATAATAATTATAATATTATATTTAAACATAATTTACTGATTTATAGTTAACATTTGTAATTAAAATATTACTAAATTTACAATTCATATGGCAAGAAAATAAAATAATCATATTTACATAATTTATACCAACAAAATCAAAATGTGGAATGTATTTTAAAAAAAATAATTACATAGAATTTTTATTAATTAATATTAAATTAATGTAGGTGGTAGATGAGGAAAACCGGGTTTCAATGTCAAAATGTACAAAATATTTTAATGATTTTATATTGATATTAAATGTAATGATTATTAAAATGAGCTAAATTGTATTAAATGATATAAAATCTCATTAAATAAAATTTAAATTCATTTAAATATATATTTTATCATAATAAATTATTTATATTAAAAATTTGTTTTCATTTAAAATTCAATATTATTTAACTATTTATCACAATAAACAATTATCAGGAAAAAATCAAAATTTTATCCAATATATATTTTTATATTTTCATTTAAAATATAATTATTAATTTTTCATATATAATATATAAAAGTTTCAAAAATTGTATTGGAAATAGGTTATCGATTAAAATGTGGCAAAATTTCCTTTTTAGAAAAATACAGCTTTTAAGCATAAAATTTAGTAAATTCATATCTTATTACTATAAAATATATTTGATGATCATTAAATTTTTTTTGAATTATAAATATATATATTACATTAATATAGTATACTAATAGTAATAAATTTAAATTATTAATAGAAAACATATTTTTGAGCATAAAAATAGTTTTTTATAAAAATTGTTCATTTATATTCAGTTGGATTGTCTATTATTTTATAATTAATATATAACCCATAAATTAGACCATGTATTTTAAGAAGTGAATTAATACTATTCATATCCCCCAACTTAATGTCTAGGTTACATTATATAATATATCAATATTCTGATAATAGATTTTTGCTCAGTAAAACTTGACCAAGAGTGCAATGCAAGACAATAAATGGCATTTCGTATAATCAAATATAATAAAATATTTTAATTTATAAAAAATTGAAAATATTCAATTGTAATGGGGTTTTATAGTGTCACAAAAATAGGTTCATTGAGCCAATTGGCCACAAGGATTTAGGCGTGCCACCACATCCACCCGAGGTCTCCGACTAACAATAGGGGTCTAAGGTGGAACTATTAGGAGGTTATGCCTCTATATCATAGAGCATAATTTCATGTAAATAACAAAACATCATACAAATAATATAATGAAAAAATCCTAAAAATGAAATAGAAAAGAAATCACATTAACGACCTAAAAACCATTTCATTGATACAACATGAATAACCCTTCAGGCCGATCACATATACAAAATAAAACATATAGAAATAAATGCATTATTCCCTACTAAAATTTCCAATCCATGTCACATACGTGGTCTATAGTTCCCTATCGAGATGCTTTATTCTGATTATGAGACACTATATGGGCCACTCTCTCAAAAATGAAATATCCTACTTCTTACCTATCAATCAAGAATCAATGATCAACCAAAGAGAATAAATAAGGTCTTCATAAAAAATGAAATGAATTTACTAGTTTTGTGAAATTAATCTTAGTATGTCACTTTCAACGGTAACCCTATAACATGTTTTCATAAGATCATGATCATTACATATAATTATCCTAGAAGAAACCTAACTAATATAAATAAATAAAGAACTACCATCAATCCCCAATTTCATGACATTTATAGACACTAACTGCTTTTTACAACATTGTGGTTTCTATGATCATGTCATTTTGATCGTTCATGATAATAATCACAAGATATAAACTCAAATAACATCCCCCACCATACCATAAAACGATACTAATAATCTCTTACTATGTTCCAAGACACATTAGTCTGAGGTACTCATTACATTCTAAAGAAAAAAACATAACCCAGGGCATCAGTGTAACATCTCTCCCAAGTGTCTCAAATAGTAGTGCTGGAAGCATCAGTCCATAATCTAAATAGTACATTATTGTTTATATAGAATCAGTATTGCACCTCAACTACTGGATGTAGACTAGCAGTCCATTATCCTTAAATATTGTTCTTAGAGTGTAATTCTTGTACCTGATCCTTGGATACATTGAATTATTCCTATTTCCTAAAATATGGTTCCTAATGAATCGTTATTGTACCTAATTTTATGGATCATAGAGAGATCGTCGAGCACATTATCACCTGGTTCCTAGAGCATAAGTGTGGCACCTAATCACATGGTCACTAGAGAGTGTGTCTAGAACCCAATCTCATGGTAACAAGAGTGTTAGTGTTTAGACTATTATTTAGTTTAATAGTGTGTTAATATTACACCTCAAACCATGTATATATATATATATATATATATATATCGAATTCTGTACACTATATGAAAAAATATCAGTCATGATTATGGATCCTCTATCATGTGTTAAAAGAATCCCATTCCCTATCTATACACCAAGATCCTAAGTGGAAACCGATCGAAATAACAACTGCCCATGGGAATACACCAAGAAAAATCATAATATAGAGGAAAAAATATCAAGTTATATCTAGTTACCCACAACATATTGTCACCTTCTCAACTTGAATTGTCACATACATTAGTTTAGGTCCAATGTGAAGACTCCTAACCTCTAAAATTTTATCACCCGAGCTATCTAATTATTGATAAATCAAATCAGGTCCCATATAGACCTCTAGGTACACATAAAAATAGAGAAAACTCTCTTAGTATCCTTATATTCAATACATAAATGGAGTTATACCTCTCTCAATTTAAAGAAATAATCAAATCATGGTGCATCACCCATATCCTAGGGCAATCCATCATTCAATCTAGAAAATGGAATATCACACTCTTAAAGACCTCAATGAATGTATTTCTATATAATGGAAATGTCCTAAGTGCCATCCACATTTCAAAAAATGATAGTTTTACGTTAATACCCAACCAATCCACCACATTACATCCCATAACATCCATACTAAATTGGGAAAATTTCATCCCAACTACAAATTCGATCATTGAAGAACAGATGGACCATCATCCAATTATTCTCCTGAACCTAATGTCTGTGTCATTGCATATACTCCTCTCAAGTGATAGAGAATCTCACATTCTATTGGAAGACAGATCAATCATATAATATATTCCCTAAAATGTCTCTTAATTGTCCTCAAGTCACCACAAGGGTTCCACCATCATGATCATTGAAGAATGGGGATCAAAATATAATCCTCATATATCCAACATTAACTATAGATTTCCAACATAGTTAAAAACAAATAATGGATAAGAAATGGGAAAGACAGTGATTCTATGAACAAGTAAATGGTTTGTACGCACATAGCCCCGCAATAATTTACACTCCATCGAAACATGGTGTGTAAAACCCAAGTTCATGAAGTTTAATTTAGTTACACAGTGTGTCCACACAAGGGGTACCTAACCATATACATCCCATGGTATTGACATGCTCTGTTCTGAGATATGTAAATATACATAACATGGGACATTGATGGGTTTTTTCATGTACAATACATGTCCATGTTTCCAGACAAATGTTCGTCGGCATGGTACTCAACTACACGTCTCGGTAGCATTTCACATGTACTATACCATATAAATGCAATGTAATAATAAAATATTCATCTACTTTAATGAGGAATAAAAAATCATGTGTGTTACTAAACTACACATCGTGTGGCCATGTTTTAAGAACAAAAGACCCCTACAAACCTCTTGAAACCCTTGTTTTCCCATGATTAGGTATGGTTTGAACCCTATAAGGGTATTAAGTACTCAAAAATGTATCTAAAACAAGAATAAATATTCTATATGAAAAATAGGGAATAAAGATGCAAAGTTATCCTACCTTTTGGTGTAAACAAAAAAATTATAGGTCAGCATATGCTCCATAAAGCCATTTCACCTCGATCTTGTCCCGATATACACCATGGATGGAGTGTAGTGAAATCTCTACTCCCTTATACTATAATTCCATGCATCATGATATGGATAATCCTATGTAAATTCTCCAAACATGCATGAGATTCCAAAAGAATGGGTTGTAGTTTTTTAACTATTTAATTTAATTAATTATTTAATTAATATTTCATTTATAAACTCTATTGGGGTCTATGAAGTAGAAAAAATTCTATACCTCTCTTAAGAAAAACACCACATTATTAACTCAACTATGGAGCTAGAATCTCAAAATGATCCTCCTTTCAAACTATATCAACCCCATACACAATTAGGAACTAATATTTATAATTTTTTAAATGTTAAATATTCTACAAAAACTCAAACAGATCAATATACCAATAATTATATATATGAGGATAAACTCTATATTTGGATATCAATGATGTGGTTAGAAAATTTATATAACACCATCTTGTAGGGTAAATGTAAATTTTACCCCTTATGATCCTCCAAACCCTCCAAAATAAAATTCTTTGTAAATACAAAATTCTATGAAACACATGTATTTACAATATCCCCACCCCATCCCTTCAATCCCTAGATAATCCTATATATTCTTCGAACCACACATCCCAACACACCTTGGTCATCAAACATACTCAATTCAATATATTTTACCCAAGGTTTTATATTTAGTTATACTACATAACTCCAAGGATAAAATTGAAATCCTATCCGAAGGTAAATAAACCACATTCTACCATTTGACACCTAGTAGGATAGTGGATAAAAACACAGATACACCATAAGACATCAAATATTCAGAAAGAACTCATCACATGGATCACAATGATCTTAACTGTGGAACTCAATTCAAAGTTGATGCTTCTGATCCATAGTTCTTCAAATTGTCAAAATCAATTTCTAAAACACACCATTAGGTGTTTATCTACCTTCTAAATGTAGTGTCCACTACATCATTGACCATATCATCATGATTTTCAAATAATGGTGTCTAATTTGATACTCTCAAACATAGGAGTATCCTTACTATATACTTAGATCTAAACACTATCTTCCTAGACCATTCCCCTATAAAAATCATCATATTGCACATGGAATGGCCCTCTCACCCAAGTGAAAAAATAAAACATCATCTATCCACATTTTCAAGAATATGAGAATGGAACCCATTTTCTTTTTTATACATCTGATATTTTATAGGGACCTCTCTTATAATTGTTGATTGTGAACTCCCTATTGTATTGCTTCATATAGACAAATCCATGAGTGCCACCTATCAATATTCAATTTATCAATTTGATGTGACATCTATATTTCATAGTGTATAACTCATGCACTCTATGTGAACTCTGGACGATGTCAAGATATTGGGAAGGATCATATAAATACTATGAGTAATCTGAGATTTTTTCAACAAATACCACACAGACTCATCCTTTTTTAATGTCTCCTCCATCTGAATGAATATTTCATAGCCTTTCTAGTCCCTAGGGACTCCCTACCAATAAGAGTCTCAACACACTAAAATTGGTTCTCATCTCACTCATGGATGTCTCCTCAATTCAACAAAAACATAATAAGCTTATATGACACCAATCCCATAAAAACTCAATTTGGATTCATAAAACATTTATTCATCTATGATATCATGAACGTTTAACCATAACACAGTATTCTATAACCCAATCACAGAATGGGTTCGACTCCAAAGAGTCATATCCTCTGAAATCTCATCCCACCATTCACACCCATAAAATTTGGATCATCTCATATGCCTCTAATCTAACTCATTACCACTAAGAACAACCTTCCTAAACAACTGTTACTTGGGATAATCACCTCAATGAACCATCACATCACAGAACCAGTCAAAATTACAATGAACTAATGCACAATTTATCCTATTCAAATTAATGTTCATCAAATGATCCTAAACATCAACACGGGTTTACCCCTCATGTTTTATTGTCAAAATTTCAAATCATTTATACGTGTCTCAAATCCAAGGTCACTAAAAACATGTCCAAACCCCATCACAGTTCACCATCAAAATCCACACAGCACTAGCTCCTTATAATGAATTTACATATATATGGTCATTAGGGTCTACCTCCTCGCCCTACTAACCATGTCTCACATTATATCACTAGGTCCCAATGCTGACCATCTAGGAAAATCATAGAAAGAAATGACTTGTATGGAATAAAAAAAGCTATCATCCACAAATATCCTGACTTCACCATGTTAAAAACCATATATAGGGACTCATAGCCGAAAGGCCTCATGTCCAAGTCCCCCGGAAACAAACTAGGGTACCCATTATATCCAGGCATCTTAGACTACTCCATTGATGAATATTAAACATGACCAACAACAAATATAAACCAGCCAATAATGGGACGATGGTTGATAACCCACAATATGTTGACCCACCCCAGCCACTACACCTATAGTGCATAAAGTCCAGACCAACATCCTCATTGTTGAGGATCTCAACATAGATCCACATAACCACTAATTAGAAATAAACACATAAAATCACACCATGGAGAACCAATAATGTGGGGATCCTATGTGTATATCATGGTGCATGAGATGTGTCATCCCTCTACATGACAAAAGTCAAAACCAAGTCACACGACTCTTTCAAATAGTCTGAGTGCCTAAATTACTTCATAAATTAAGAAGTACAAATATCATGTGTTGTTCCCTAGGAGAAATCTTATAAAACTATAAAATAAAATTCTAAGAACATCAATCCAAGGATTTGGAATCCTAGAAATATTACCAGAATAGGTTTCATGATGCACCAGTTGGTATTCTTTACAACCTCCAATCAAATCCAATATCACCACTCTACAAAATCCTATATACTAAAATAAATAAAAGAAGGTAAATACATCAGAAATGAATTTTCAACATCCTAGGTATCGTTCTACTAAAACTAGTTCATATATATTATTCACTATAAGGGATCATGTGTTCTTCCACCTACGCAAGTGCCTGTCAACAAGCATTGGGGTTCTAAGGTGGAAAAATAATAAGACTATTCCCCCATATAAGATTTCGTAATCAGAAAAAAAAAAATTCCAAACATATTATCTTTAATGTAATGTGGATGAATAAATTAAATGGAACTGAAAAATTATGTAATAAAATGAAATAAAATAATCTAAAGAGTAGTCAGATCATATATAATACACTGATCTCCCACTCAGCCAATCACATGTTCAAAATAAATAACCAAAATTAAATAATGTAGGCCATATACTATCTTTGATCCACATCACATAATGAATCCACATTACCCACAATAGCTTCAATATCACGATCATTATACTCTTCCTGAGAAAATTAATCAAAATTACTATCATGGGAATAATTCATATCCATTGAGAATATATACTCAACCAAAATGATGAAATAAGTTCTGCATGGACATTGAGATCTACAAATAGGGGGTGAGAAATTTATCTTAATTGGCTACCCCTAATGCTGAACCGATAACCTACTAACGTAACTCCATGCTCATAAATGTTTCTAATTCTAAATGAAACACCACTAAAATAAATAAAAAAAATTCATTGAACCTTAATTCCATGAATCTGATTTTCCATAGACACTTCAGCCAAAAAAAGTGTTTTTCTGAAAATGTGCAGCCAATTTTTCATCCTAAAAAACACATGGTCTCCAGTCACATAGCATCACAATAAATACATAAAAATTTATTAATCGCCTCTCACAAGGTACCCAAATTCATCAGTCCCACGTATACATCCAATACTAAAGTACAACCAAGTCACAATGAATTCGTCTAACATCTCTGCCAAGTGTCTCAAATATTTGTTATTGATGAATCATTCTGGGACCTAAACCATACATCGTACTTCCCAAAGCAATAGTATGGTTCATAAACCAATGGATACAGAGAGGAAGCCTACTATCCCACAAAATGGTACCAATATCTTCATTTTGGATCCTAGTCCAATAATTCATAGAGTTAGTCTGATATCATATAATATTGTTCATAGAGTATAGGTCTAATAAAAATTCATGTAATACATAGATCATTTTCATGGATCCTATTATAACAGTTCTTGGTGTTTTATTCTTGTCCCTAATCTCATGGTCTCTCGAGAATCAGTGTAGAACCAAATTTCATTATGTCTACAATGTTATTATTGAACCTAATATAAAGGTTCTGAGTGTGGATGTTTGAAACCTATTATGATGTGGATGTGTGTGTGTGTCTATAACACATCATTCCAATAATAACAAACAATATTAATCAAAACCATGGATCCATATTCTATTACTTAGACAATTACAAAGAATATCAATATATGAATATCCAATATAGAAACTAGACCAAATCAAAGCCGCATCATTATAATACACAAATTATATTTACATCCTAAAAACATATAAATGTCTAGAAAAACTCCCATAACATGTTTTCAAAAAATAACATTGAAGTGTATCACACCTTTGTTTGGTTACAAAGGTATCACTCCTAACCACTACATCTCGAGCACATGCAACATCTCATGGTCAATCAATCAAATTGTGCAACCAAAAATTTATATATGTAAATAGTAAAACATATTCATCCATGTTTGTATCATCAATGTCAGTACTTAAGAGAAGACATTCCAATCCCAATCCTTGGTAACATAGAACTTGTGGTCCACCGCCGCCCATCTCTTAGTGTAATGGAACCTTCAGCCCAGTGCATGGAATCTCACAGACTCACATAACACAAGGGAAGTAATTCCTCATATGGGAAATGAAAGTAGGGCCAACCCCTTTCAATGAAAACATTGTATGGAACTTACACACAATATATCCACCACATAATGTCACAACATAGTTCCAATAACTGGGGAAAATTTTATCATGTTTTATTGTGATTGTTAACTTAACATTAAAAAACACTTTATTATAGTTATTGTTTATTGGAAATTACATTTCTAATTAATATTTATAAACATTTTTAGTTATTATTATTAATTAAAAAACCATAATCCAGTTTTACATATTGTTTTTAGTTGAACGATATTCATTAATTGGGGAAATATTGGCCATTATATATCATTTAATAAACATGAAGACTTGATAAGGATAATTGTTTATGAATTTAATTGAGCATGTTATATATGAGGATTTATTTTTACTAGTATGAAATAGCTTGTGTACCACTTAATTTAATCCATTAGATTCATTTTTTGTTTCTATAGTTGAATTAGTTAGCCAAATAAAATTGGTTTTTTACCTAGAATGGTTAAAGCAATCTTATTAAGGTTCCTAATAGTAATGGTTACATGTTCCTGGAAAACATGGAATCTAATATTTAATAATTCCAATTTTTATAATTTTTTATTTATTTTATGCATGATATTTGTTCTATAACATCTTCTATGGATTCATTTTATTCTCTCTTTTTTAATAAATGGAATATTTTTTTAGTTTTTTAGCTTCCTATATTTATTATCACATTTCAATATATTTATGTGGAATCTACTTCTAGTTATATAACTTTATATATGGATTATTATTATTGATTGTTAATAGTTTTCATATTAGTTAACCAATACTAAGAATTTTATCTCACCCTTATTCCATCCCAGGTATATGATGATATATTACCACAAAGTGATTCATTAATGATGTAGTTTTAATTTTTAATCGATTATTTTCTTTTCCCAAAATAATATCAGAAACCATGGTGTTAATCACTTTTCCAAGACATCTATACTAATTGGTCAATTAGGATTTTAATTTTCTATGAATATCACTATAATTAATTAAATAACTAGCTCCATAATACAAGGGTTTGTGTCAATACGGTTTGCACCAATGAAATATTAGTTGAAACATCGAGTAGTAGATTATGGAAATAATAGATTTTGGAACTGTTTCGTCTCTGAGGTGGCACTTTTATGGGTGGTTGTGAATGGAATAATGAGGATCATCACCCATCCCTTATTCTATATAAATGGGCTCTCATCAATGTACACATTCCTTGTGTGATATCTTTTTCAGAGTCATTATCCTTTAAAGATGTTTCAACTAACCCTATGTCTATTTTTGGACCTAACAAGCAGTTTCTTGGGAGGTCAAATATTTGTGTAATAAGACCTTCTCAGATATAACTTACTCATATGGTCTCCAAAAAAATTATTCGTGGAGCCAGGAATGCCCAATGACCTTAGTTCCATGATTCATGGACATGCTTTCCAAAGGTAGACATTCATTGATTTATGATTCATCCAATAACAGTTAAGGAATCCATTGGTTGAGAGGATGAGAGTTTCGTCTAACCGCACCACTCTGGGGGGTGATTGTTTATTTTTCCAAGACTCTCTTATTGATTTATGTCATGTTCATATGATCATTGAACCATTGTTGATTCTGGAAGAGTGTGTCCGTGAGATACCCTTGTGATTCAATATCATCATAGGGATGAATATGTTTGATGCAATGTAGGTGATGCAAACGTTTTCCATATAATATTGTGTTTTAAGGTTTATCGTCGTCTCGGGGAAGGAAGGTGATATTTTTTTGGGATCAGTCATATTTGAATGGCTTCTTATGTATCCTCGAGAGAGGACATTGAACCCTCATAGTTCGAATTTTGTAGTGGATTATACATATAATATTCCCATTTTATGGGTCAAAATTGGGCGTACCCTTTTTTGATGGGATCCCGTTTGATATGGAACCTTCTATTAGGCATCCTATATATGTTGATTTGTTCTAGAATCAAATTTCTTGTTTTTTTGATGGTTTTGGTCATACACATGGGATCAGCCTAGTTGAGGGACATAATTAGGAGGACCATTTTGGATGGGAACCCTCATGAGATTGGTCCTTGAGGTAGGTGTCCTATATATCTCGATTTGGTCAGGAATTGGAGTTCTGGTAGTTCATATTTTGAATCGGCAACCTTTGGAGCTCGGGACTGCTTGTAGGAATCTTATTTATGCTAATATGGTCAAGAATCAAACTTCATATAGTTCAGTTTGTGTGAATGTAGTAATTATCACAAAACTCTAATCCCCCATGATCCATGCTTGTTGTGAGAGACAAGATGATTTGAAATATTCAACAATACACATGCATCTTCCCCTATTTTGGGGGTGGGAGAGCCCATAGAGGAAGATGTTGGGGAAACCGTGGGTGAAGGATAATATAAACATACCCTTTAATGTGTTACTAAATTAAGGGTCATGCATATTGACCTATGAATATTGGGGAATTACCTTAGTGTAAAGGCCCTAGAGCACATTCTGGGAAGGGGTGGTGTTCAAACGTCTTCAAAGGGGGGAGTGAACATAACCCCTTTGACTGATAATTGTTCCTCATTGAATGGAAAAGTATGTTATCCCACACAACCTGTAGAATGGGGAGGTTCACATCGGCATTCCACAACTGGAATCTAGGATACCATCAGAATTTAGTCTCGAAATCATTCCCTAAGACCGAACTGTTGAGGAGAGAGCCTTCATGATGTTTTCTAACCATGGGAATGTAGACTCAATGGGGTGGAATAATGCACTTGATGGTCTGATCATACAGGTATGGTGGTGTAGGAAGATGCATTGTACTGATTCCATATGATTTTTAATTAGAGGGATCATGAAGGAATTGATGGTAATGAGTGGATGAGGTTGGAACCGATGGAAACACTTCCAGGAAATACTAAATTTTGTGTACTGAGTTTTTATGTAGGATTGGGGAGGCTCTATATACAATAGTGGTATACTGGAAAAAGGTCCATCCATGTACCAATGCGGTACGTTGGAATGGGTATAGGCAACCACGTACCATAGTGGTACACGACTCACCATTTCACTTTGGGTTCCTTCTGCATACTAATGTAGTAGGCAGTGTCAGGTTCAGTCCACATAGCGAAACACTATGTAGAAAACCATTTTTAAGGAGGGTATAGATGATCATCATTCACATGGAGTTCATCCATAAGATGTATATGGTTCATGGTTCATATGTTAGGTTCATATTTTTTTATTATTAATAATAAATAGCCCTGTTTTATGGTTCACGTATGGCTATACCTATGGAAAAAGCAGTTAGAGATTCTGGAGCCACCATTGAATCCAGATGGAAAACTAAGTCATCTGCGAACACATTTTTTAAACCTATGAGTCCCCTTTGAGACATTCATATTTTCCCCATCCTTCTATTTTGATCCCATTTTTTATATCATCAAGACACTTGTATCTATTGGGCATGAGACACCATTTTCAGAGGTCTGTGCTGATATCCTGACTGATAGAAGACTCCCTCAACTAGGTTTTGTAGAGGCATTGGTTCATGATAATGGTTCGCGAAACCCTTCTGGCTCACTTAATCTGTGAACAAATGAGTTTGCATAATGGTATGCAGATGGTCCTCTCACGTAAGAATCCATCAGGGTCTCAGTTTGTGGTCTGCTTTGCTCATTTGCCACCAACTACTAAGCCAACGGTTTGCGGATCATTCAGTGTTCCTTTTGGATCGCGATCTACTGGGACTACGTACCTTTCTAGATGATGGAACACATGCCAAATGAAATGATTTGATAACATGGATTCCATCATAGTTTTTTTGAATATTTCAACTAAATTTTAGTCTAATCACCATTCTAAACATGTATAAGTATCTTCTTCCTTCTGCAAAGAGTTCTCAATTGTGGGGGTATTTCCTTTGGAAAAATTTACAGGGCCATATGAATTCCCCCAGTCGTAATGGATTCCCTTCGAACTAAAATTAGAATATTCTAATGTAGAAGTGGTCCTAAACTAAAATGGATCGTGGTAGAACAGATCGACCCAATTGGAGGGGACCACACCTATATATAGGGGTCCATGTCATTTTACTTTTACCATTAATTTATGTGTAATGTACTCTCGAATTTCATGGCTTCCTAATCTCTCATGTACCTTGATCCTTGTGAAAATCAAATTTACGAACGGTTTCATATGTTAAGCACAATAATTTCCTCATCCTTTACCTATCGACGTCCCATATTTTGGATTCCACAAACAGAACTATGGAATTTTACTAATAAAATATGAATTCTCATTAAGAGGATGATACCCAGCTATCATGTCCACATAAAAAATTTGAAGTAGTGAACTGGACTTTTGAAAATTAACAATCTGAACCTAAAACCTAAATCACCATTCTTGAAAATGAACTTAATCAAGGCATCGTATCATAGTTTCCAATTTCCGCGAACCTTTCTGTTTGCTGGCTAACAATCCTTTGGCCCAGACCTCATGGATTGTTTATGTACCATGGATGTATGAGGTACAATGTGACTATGTATGATAGCTATAGGTGTGGTCAACTCTGCATATTACATAGTACACAGATTGTGGATACCACATACTATTTCTGAAATCCATTACACTAATGTGTATGTGGACATATTTTGAATCCATTAGGAAGTATTCCATAGCCTTTATCAATCAATTTTTATCAGACTGACTTCTCATCGACTTAGGGATCTTATGTTACTGGTTATAATGGATACTTCATAGGATACTATTGATACCACTTATTCTTCTGAGCCTACAATTAAGACACCTTCTTTTGCTAATGAAAAAAAGATCGAACGATATAGAATATTTGGATGACGACAAAACTCTGGTCATTATGTTTCACCAATATCATTTGAATCATCTCAGAGTGGGTCAATGGGAGAACATAATCTCATATAATATTCCTTTATATGAGTTTGTCTTTTTATCTAACACAACGATCTCAGTTCCAAACCCAATTAATTAGCATACTACATTGGAAAATCAATACTTATATTTTGAAGGAATTGATCTCATAAAATTGGAGGTACATTCAGAGAGATACTACCTCTCGATCATTGCTGTTATACACACCTAGAACCCTAGAGGGGGTTCATTAGATGCCTAATAATACATCCAAACATTATTAGGGCAACGGAAAAAAGGATACAATGAATTCGCATCATGGTTGGTCATATCGACATGACCTATACCCTGGAGGCTCATTAGAATTTGACAGGGGTGGACCATTTGGGATCACATGAGCTTTGAATAATTCCATGATGAGATACAGATTGTGGAAGTGTAGGAGGACGTTTGGGATTCACAGACAATCACCCATCGTAATACTTCACTTATTCCACATCTCATTAGAAGGTGGAGTCCAGATACCAACACATTACATTTGACCCATGCAGACATTAACATCATCCTTAGGGACATCTAGATGATTTCCGGAGTCACTATCATCAAGGATAGGTATGATGAATTTCTTCCTCGGACCTATATTTGGGATGATGAAGAAAGACCCCCTACCCTTTTTCTTGGAAACATATCATCCAAGCTACAGTTCATTAGATGAAAAGTGTTCCATGTCTGAATGTAGACATTGTGTTTGATGACTGATTTGGTGGTTTTTCTATGAAAACTGGTGTCAGGACTGATTCATGGAGACCCATGGCTTGTCCCACTAATGCCACTTAGGGGTGAGAAGGTACTTACTAGACCTCCAAAGAAGAGGTGGATTTTATGAAACAGGGAAATGGGATCATCCCTTACATCGATCAGTTCTTTTGACTGGCAACATTCTAGGCCATGTTCTTGAGCGGGTGGATCCTACCTGTGTAGGAATATGGTGGAGTAAGATCCTCATCCTTTATCATGGCTAGTCAGTTGACCATGATAAAATGCATCAATTTGGTTATCATAATGTTGGTCATGATATACCACCTACTGGGCCGAATCCACAAAGGGGGGTCACCATACCAGATGGATGACCCTTTTATAAATATTTGGGTCTGGATGGGATCCTACATAAGTCTAAATCAAGGGGATTGGGATTCACATGATAAGAAAGGGTATAAAACTGGCAAGAGAAAGAATGACTTAATGACATGTATCAATGTTTACGAACATTTATCTTACCACCCTTATGATTCACCCACTGGTACTATTACATATATTTTAGATGAAGACATCATTAACTGAGGTTACTTCTTATCTCTTCGAGAAGGAATCCTGGTTGGTCGTATGGGATGGAATATTATTTGTGAGGGCTATTCTCCCTGATGATTTATCATACATGGTGCCTATTGCGATGACATTCAAGGAATCAATGGAGAATGGAAAGGGGAAGAAAAAGGGATCTTCTGAACACTTTGGGCCAACAAAAGTCATCTAAAGAACTATTCACCCACCTAGGATAGTTGTGAATGATGGAGTTATGATATCACTGATGGTCGATCAAGCTCTTGGAGCTGTTTCTAGGAATCCTTCATCCATTCCTTATGAGGATAATTTTCTAGTGTCCTGGAGGGTATATTTCATTTTGAATGGTCATTCATCTACCTGTGACCAGTCCCCCATGTGATTTATGGAAGCTCATCCATACCAGTGAAGTGGCCCTTACTAGAATTGGCTACGGGTTAGCATTGGCTGGCATTTCTTTTATTGATGATCCAGATTGGGTGAGTTGCTATCTTAAAGACCTGGAGACCTTTATTAACTCCATATGTGTTTTTTGTAAGTTCTCCCATAGTGTACATTCCATGATGTGACAAGAAACTATTTATTATGATGATGACATCATTGACTTTCCTATTGTGGCTTCCATGGAGAATGTTTCTTACTAGAACTCATCATCTCATAATCCTTCCTCTTTATGAGATCCTTAGTTTTAAGGGACACATGGGAATCATTTTCAGTTGTTAAAAACATCTATGCTCATTTAACACCCCAATCATCCTTGGTATGCTTCTCTTTCAATAATTCAATAGCTTCCTTTTTACGCATGTTCGAGATTCAAACACACCGCGACCAATCAAAGTAGCTATTATGAATAGTAATACCCATTTTTTTAGATTTTATAAATTTCATTATTCTAATTGGACTTCATTTTTGGATTAAAAATATCAAAATTATCCTATGTTGAATTCTTCATTTTTTCTGAGATCATTCAATTTTTTATGAATAGTGTAAAATACAAAACATTAATTAAAAACAACTTTTTTAATCAATATTATTTATATAGATAAATTATCTTATTTAGATGTTTTAAAGTATATTTATAATATATTTTTACCATTTTATCCAATGGTGGTCATTAGAATTAATTTCACATTGAAATTCGACATAAACAATTGTCAATCGTTTGATTGATATTTTTTCTTAAAAACATGCTATTTGTTTTGACAATGGGATTTAATTATAATATTAATTAATGAAACTTATATTTTTTTGAATTTGGTAAAATAGTCACCATTTTTTAATTGGGAATATCAACTATAGCTTAGGGTGAATTTTTTGTATTTTTGTGAAAAACTTCAAATTTTGATGAATATTGAAACCACTATGTGGTAGTTAAAAAATTGATTTTTAGTTTAAATGAAATTTAACCTCTTTTGTAAATTTAATTTCAAAAATCCAACATACATGGTGGTAATTAGGAAGTAATTTTTTTTTCAATGGGATGAAAATAATTTTTTGTGAATAGGAACTTTTGAGTTTTATTAACCGTGATTAGAGGTAATTAGAGTAATTTAAGATAAATATAATGTTATAATAATATGAAATTACATCAACAAATGTCCTACACTTAT
This sequence comes from Viscum album, assembly GCA_963277665.1. NCBI lineage: Eukaryota > Viridiplantae > Streptophyta > Magnoliopsida > Santalales > Viscaceae > Viscum > Viscum album. The sequence continues at coordinate 557,420,188 of OY728146.1, forward strand.
TGGATGAATCATTCCCAACCATGAAAATCCATCGGTCAATTTTTGGGACCCCATTGTGCCATTTGTATAAGATAATGACATTAATACCATTTATTTAATGTAAAAATAAAAATGTCACAAACATATATTGTTTTACTAAAACAATTTTTACAAGGGGTTATACAAGTTATCGTTTAGACTATAAATATCCATTGCAGAGAAAAAAATATTTCCTACAACATGGTATTTTTTTATTAATTTAGACATTAAATAAATAAATTTATTCATGACACCATGATGATGCAGTGATTACCTCATTAATGAACGATTTAAATAAAAATGATAAGATAAGGTAAAATCGAAGATATAAACATTTCAAAAACCTATTTTATTTTTGGATTTCAAATCCTTATAACCTTATCATAGAATATATTTATGTGGGACCTTTATAATCCTAAAAATATTTTATAATAATATACTATTTTCAATCATTCCAAAAGACCCCCTCCTCTCCTCTTATAAAAAGACCCCACCTCTTCCAGCTTATTCACACCTTAAAAGCCATTTGTCTCGGACATGCTCTGCCAAAATACTCTCTCAACATCCCTCTATTACTCCTAGAATCCTCATTTTGGGAAGAATCCTTCCCAAGGAATCCATTGGCTCTAATCAAAAAGAGTTACCTAATTTTAAGGTAATGTCTTCTCTTATGTTGTTTTGTTTTATTTTTCATCTCCAACTACTTAAACCCTTTTTATTCAATTATTTTATAAAAAAACCAGAATATTAAATATAATAGTATTTTATATGAGAATTATTTGATTTACACTTACAGACACCTCCGTCTAATTTTTAAATAACATACTGTTTCTGTGAGTTGCGAAATAATGTCTCATGAAATGATGATTGTTCAATCTTCTTTTAACACATTTCAAGGTGGCCATTATGATGAAAATATTTTTATATATGATATATATTATGTTTATGTTTTCCTTATTATTTGGTATTTTTCATTTGTGGCATACCTTTATGATTTCCTTTATGGGTAAACGTGATAATATCATTTTTGGAAGTGTGGACGACCGCCCCCTCAAAGTGATTTGAATCATTAATTCCATATGTGGGATGTATAAAGGATGGATTTAATGATATTATATATGATATTATACTGGAATTTTAATATAACTTTATATAAATATTATTTCATTCGATTAAATATGAAATACAAATGAATGAAGCATTTATGCGTAGGTAAGACTTACCGTCTCAATGAATGGTGAAATTCATTTCATACCTCTAAATGTTATGTAATATTATAAATGAATTTATGTACTATATATATATGATATATATGATATATACATCATGAATATACTTCTAGATAAAATGGGTATTCTACCACATAAACAACTTGTAATTATAAGATGTTTATTTTTGACTTAATTACCAAGGATCGACAAAATGACCGTTATTAAATTAAATGATTACATTTTCATAACATGGTAATATGTGATGCAAAATGAATAATTAACTTGAAAATGGATCTTAAGGAAATATAAATTAACAATAGTTTATTATTCAGGAGATTAAAGAATGATCGGGTCAAGTCGTACATGAGGTAATGGATAAATCTAGAACTTCTTCATTATTCAAGGTTGTTCATATGTAATAATCTACTAGGACCTCTTTATCATCAACGTCCATGTTTCTTTAAAATTAATTTTAAAACATTTTTACTATTTATTAGACAGTGTGTTAAAGTCATTTATAACCTTATTTGACCTTATACGTTTTTGAAAGGAATCATTCCACCATTTTCCAAACAAGGTACTTTTTGACATTTTCGACAAAATTAAGGTAAGAATGTTTTTTTTAACGTATACGACGGGTGCAGCTATTTTCCACCATTATAAAATTGTTGAATCTTCCCTCACAAGCTTATAAGAATATTTTCAAACTTAATGTTTTATTTTATAATTATGTGACTATTAAATGATTTCATAAAAGATATTTCTCTTAAAATGTTTTGATTTCATCTATGTCAACATCCTTTGATGGATTTTAAGATTATATGAAGTTGATTAATTATGATTAAAAACCTCCAAATTGTATTGATGTTTCTGGGATATGTTTGACTGTGGATGTGTTATTTTTATACCCTTCATGGTTTATGGATAAAGTATTGACATTTCGTATGCTATATTTAATACGAATGTTTATGTTATGTTTAAACTTGTTCATATGAGGAATGAACTGGGCTTAATAAGGGACTGGTGGAGCCCACTATAGCTCCTCGATGCATCATTAGGTCTAATGAGACAAACTAGTTTCTTGGCATGAGGCCTTGAAAAAATCGTATTTGTAGTCTTGGCACAAGGCCTTGGCTACGTGGTTATGATAGTCTGGCATTATGTATTCTATCATTATGAAAGTGGTGATTGATTTTTCATGTGATTATTCGACTAGTATAATATCCATGTGAATACGCAAATGGCATTATTTAATTTTATTTTTTTCCATAATATGTTGAAGTTCATGTTTAAAAGGCTTTTGTTTTAGTTATACATTGCCTTAAATGTTTATGTTTATTTATGAATGTTTCCACTATATTTTTATCCTTACTGAGCATCTGAGCTCACCCCTTTCAATGTTTTAATTTTTCCCATGATGTGAAGAAGTATTTTATGAATGACCTACTGGGATAGTATGAGGGGATATGAATACAAGTTTTTTTGTAGTTTTTTTTACTTTATGATGTAATGGAATACTTATGAATATATCTAGTGTTTCCAAGGCTACTAAACTAATCTGTCTCATGAGACTTGATCTTTTGTGATCATGTCAATATTATGTAATAATGCACCGACTCTGGGTAACTGGGGTCGGGGTGTTACAACTCCCCTATACCATCCATCCAATGCAGGCCATTCCAATTATTGCTACATTTATAGTGTCTGGCTGAGACTAGGATTAATTTAGGGCAAGAGATTCAGATGAAGATATATGGAGGATTCCTTATTGGGAATTCATCAATCTTTTGGTTTTTGGGGGAGTCATTGATCATACCTATATTTCAGCCGATGAAGATCCTAATGAGGTGTCATGTTACATGGATAAAAATGATATGTCTTTACTCTCATGTGGACATGTATTACTCATTAAACTATGTGGCATTTATGGCGGTATTCCAATGACAAACAAGTTGGGTATTATCTGGAACATATGTATAGAACTTATTTTTTTTATAATATGTTAAATGTTTCCCCCTTTCCATGTTAATCTTTATGGTCCTTCTACTTCCCCAGAAATTACTTTTTCCCCAACTTATTCACCTATAGGTACTATGGATGGGGAGTACGCCCCTCAACAGAAGGTGGTACTAGAGAAAGATCCCCCGAAGCCAAAGAACGTATGGAAGAAGTTATCATAGACCCTTCATGGGTGCTTCCCCCACCATCTCCTCTAGGTGATATTATTCCAAATCCATACCCCAAAAGTCAAAAAACACAATAAATACTCTCCACTATCTAAGTGTATTCGACAGGTGATCACAAGTAATTGTGTATTTACCTGGACATTGTACCGAGTACATTTATCTAGACAACAGACTGGAACATAAATGTAATTTGAATTATGGATATTAGTAACCAGATTATGACTACATAGTCCTCAAAATAAAATTTCCATTTTAGGGTAGAGCAAGGGTAACCATCTATAGCAGATAAATAAATCAAAGAACCAAGGTCATTTGAAGAGATAGGTGTTCTGATGCTCCTACTCTAACAACCTCTTTCCCAATAATGGAATGACATCCAGAAGATGTGGGATCACTTGACTGTGCTATGAAAAACCTCATAGAGATTGATAGGGCTGTCATTATTGAATCTTCTAATTCTAAGGATGAGCATCAGGCCATGCTAGATTATAGAGGGGAATCAAATATCAAGGAGAAAATCAGTCTCTATCAAGATACTTTTTCCCCTATATAAGGAGTCCCACAATAAATTGCTATTTCATCTGCACATGGTTGATCTAGTGAAGTCATAATTAGGGAGGCTGATGTTCCGTCACATGAAAATATGGGGTGGGCTGTCATTCCCATTTTTCATTTATGAGATGTGTTATGTTTTCGTCCCCCGGGATTCCCAGACCAATATCCTTATCTAGACGAACTATCCATTCATGCCATAAGAAACAGACTAACTTTTAAGGGCCTCTTTGAAGACTACTATTATAATCGATCATGGCTTAGGGTCTTCAGTGACCCCACATATACATAGAGTGCCACTAATTACAGAAGATACAACGTCTTTGTATTATGTAGAGGTTCCACTGTGGGGGTGAAAGGTATTGATTTCCGCTCCCTTCCATCCCATAAATAACAACCAAAATCCTTAGCAATATCCATGGACACCCGTACCTTGTCATATATTACAATTAATAGAGATGAGCATGTTCCAGGATCATGTCGTGCTATAGTTACGGAGTCATGGACCTCTCTAGTGACATTTACTTCTGACTATATTTCATAATTAGGGAGTGATTCTATGAGATATCATGAAAGAATAGTCAATCATAATGCCACTTGGGAAATAGAGTCAAGGAAAATTTGATGATTAATCTCCCAGACTCTATTGGATGTGATTCTGGTGATGTTTCCAAAGATAAACTACCAGTTTTGGGTGATAGGATTCTATGGATTCAACTATCAGGGAATTTATGATATAGCAATAAAAGTAGTTGATTACCAGGAAGCAACTAGGGCACATGAATCTCGAATCACTGTGGATGTGATGAAAACATATTGGGTTGCTACACGATATATTATCATTGGGAAAGCTACCACACAAGCTGGAACTGTTTCGAGCTGAAAAAATGAAGTCACAAAGCAAGTTCCCTTGATGGGAAATCTATTTGCGGATATAGAGATACAATTTCAGAAGCTGGAGAAGCTTATACCAGAGCGGGGATGGGTCCTAGACAACACTAAGGAGGGGCATTGTCATATGAAGGAGGGATAGAGAACCAACCTCCACCCTATGAGGAAATTAGAGGCACTATGGGGGAGTGAATATGTTGAGACTATGAATTTATTGAAACTTTTCCAAGCGATTGAGGAGTCTCCCCAATCATTGATACAACAATAATGACTCTACTAATCATCTCCTGTAAAGGTCCTATATGGCTCACGTGGAGAGGATCCATGCTATGGATGGCCACTATATATTTTTATGGAATATGATGTGACTAATTTGTCACTATATTCTCTATTATTTTCTTTTAATATAAAAATCATTTCAATCAAGTATAATATTAGTCCATGACTTGATAACAAAAATCATAAACAATCGAATCAGGCTCTAATTTCTACCTGAACATCTAGACACAGTGAGCATAGTTCAATTATTGGTGGGGTTTCATGGAAGATCAAAAAAAATTCAATATCATTTTTATTTTACCCAAAATGTTACATAAAACTTCTTGGTATAGTCATAACAGGTATAACATGAATTTTTATTAGGCCTCCATTTGTGGGTTTTTTACCTATCAAACTTTATGCATTTTTTGATAGCTTAGTGTTTTTTATCAAACCGATACTTGACATTCACCCAGGGGTTCCCTTCGGATATAATTCCTATGGAATTTGTGGCATCTCATTCCCTGTTAGTTCAATGTTCTTCCAATAAAAGTTATTACTTAGTTTTTTTGTCAAATAGCTGTTACCAACCATAAATGGGCAGGGCCCTAACTTGCGACCATTAGATGGGAATGTTCTAACATCTTTCAGACATTGATTAAGAATTTTTCATGACCATTTATTTGTAGATTCATGTCACGAAATAGGCTTGTAAGACAGTTTGGGCATACCAAAGTAGGAAAGGACTCTCTTACATGCATATTTGACTTTGACTGACAGTAATTTTTGTGGGGTACATATGCAGAGCTACTAGGGAATGATGTGTATATTAAATCATGGATAATACAACAATCTAAATATTACAATATCTTTATTTAAAAAAATGTATTTAAATTATCATCTTTCATCACTATAAATTTATGATTACCAAATCGATGATAAATCATGGAGAATAATTGATCCCAAGAAGCTGGTCAAATAAATCCATAATTCTATGAGGAGATTTCTTGTTTTATACTATCACCTTATTATTTTCTCTACAATCAATGCATATCCTCATTGAGTCATCCTTATTCTTCACAAAGATAATTGGTGATTACCAATGATACCCAATTGGTCTGATAAAGCCCATATCTAAATGATCTCGCAGTTGTTTCTTTAATTCCTTCATCTCTATATTTTCCATTCTACACATGATCATTGATATCTATTTCGATCCAGACATGAGTTCAATGGATAAATCTACCTCCCCTTCTTGGAATGGTGTTCTGAACTCCCTAGAAAATACATCAAGGTATTCCTCAATGATGGGGTCATTTTCTATATGTATACATTGATTTACCTCTTTATATTCATGGTTCATCTTCATAATGAAGGATATGGTAGGTGAATCAAGAAAAAGATATGGATGAGACATCTATCCATTGAAAACAAATATAGTTTTTCCATTCTATACTATGGATATTTCAATGCTTATGTAGTTTATATTTGTATTTTACCTTGAACGACAGTTCATTCCAACCGTAGTGTTGAATTATATTATGGGAATGGATACATAATTTCCAATGATATTATGATAAACATTGTGAATTCAACTGTTTCTAATCAATGTTTATTCTTGGATAATCCTTCTCGTAGTCTTCACATGAAAATCTAATTCTAGCCATTCAAGTATTTTTTTTATATTATTTTAAAAATATAGTAAATAAAGGAATGTGTATAACCAGATTCAAAAAATTAGTTCTTTGATTTTATAAAACAATGAGTATGCTATCCACCGCATCATATAGATCTTCATTTTCATATTCCTGGAGAGAAAAAGAATTACCATTCTCACTTGTCTTATATTGAGTTTGATGGCTATTACCCTCCATTACCATCATATTTATACATGGATTATCATAGTGACCATGATTTACACACATGAGGCATTTGAGTTAATGTTATGCTGAAACCATCCCAAATTTTTAAATATTATTTAGAACATACATGTTCATCTCACTAAAATAATTTTGAACAATATGGAAATCTCTTCCCACTTTTAGTATATCCCAGCATAGAGAATGTAGTTCCATGCATCCTTCTTCCAAAATTTTTATTGGTGGAATGTTTCACTTACATTCATCCTCTCCCATGATTATTATTCCTCCCTATGTATGGCATATAATTTATATCTATTCATTCCATCTATGGGTCCACAATTCCTCTCTATGATACAACTCAAAAATTATTCACATTTCAATATATCCTTGTAATTCCACAGTATAAATTGGATAGATTTAACCAGATATGGGGTCTTAGTCCACAAAATAATCTATCAACCAGTTCATTTTGAACCATGAAAAATCATTTGGTGTAGTGAGAAATTATTGTTAGTTCCATTTCATATTTTTACATTGGTTCATTTTCCTTTTGATTCAGCTCATGTTATTTCATATATATATTTTTTCTCATTGAAGGAGGAAAATTTTTATTTAAAAAATATCCCATGATCTCATCCCACTCCAAATCATCAGTATCCATTCATGGAATCAAATTTTTAACTAGTTTCCACCACATATATTCTTGTACCTATATGTGGTACAAAACTATAGCGACATTCTATTTCTCTTAATAATAAATAAAAAAATATCTTTTCTATAGAGCTTATATATTTTTCTACAATAAATGGGATGCTACATCCAGTAAAAGTAGTTGGTTGTTGAGGCATGAAGGACTTAACAAAATGATTTTAAAATTGGGTGAATCTATTCCCTAATCTTTATTTGTGTTATTTATCATATTTTGAGTTATTTAATTCATCATTTTAATGAATTTTTCCATTTAATCGTCTATAGAAGGGATCAATGCCTACACTATTACACTCAATATTTATCAAGTTTGTTTTATTTCAATCAATTTTATAAAAAATAAAACTTATTGAAATACATTTTCATTGTAATAATATTACTATTCTAATGAAATTTTGTTTCTTAAGATATAAATATTAATTATGTTAGTCAATGAAAATAATTATATTTTCTCTAAATCGGTCATAATGGTTCATACGATTCATACGACTAACCAAAAAAACCTCTAGGTGTGTAAATCCAATACTATAAAAAGACTCATTATCATGAAGTAGTTCTTTTTTGAGTCTGGATCAATGTGTTTCATTTATGATTTACCCCTAGATATATCTTTTTTAGAGACGCATCCTCATTTTTTGTATCTATACATTGATTTCATTTCTAAAAAACCACACAATACTATTCAAAAATTCTAGTATGATTTCAAATATTTTTACTTATCCTTATGGTCCTTTCTATTTTTTAAAAATAATAATTTAAAAAAATATGTAAATAAACCTTTTATGCAAACTATGGAATCCTACCTTTTTATTTCACAACATTTCATTTACATGACAAAATTGAAGATCTTTTAATGGTTAGTTTCCTAGAAAAAGGTATATAATATAATAAAACATAAAATATTATCCAACAAAATATGAAATATTTTTTTATTGGATCATAGAAAGTAATTTTACTATATATCATAACTAGGGGAAATACATCAATGGAGTGGGTTAGCATAATGTCTAATATGTGAAAACAAGAGAAACAATCTACATATAATCTCGAGGAAAAATCAATAAGAACATGAGTAATGTGAAAAATGTTTTTAAAATGGAAAATGTGGAATATAATAATAAAATTAACATGAATTATAATTTGTAATTATGAATACAACTTCTATATAAATCATTAATAATCATATCACTATGGTTTCCAATCGAGGTGTCATAAAATATACCAAGGATATCAACCAATGTATTGCAAAACATGTCATATCTATAGGGTAATTTATTTTCACAATACGTTGGACAACTATCTGGGAACATCCTCTATATGTATAAATTAATGTGATACCCATATATCATGACAACATATTTCATAAATAAACTATGTATAATAGTACAATCTTGTATTATATAAAAATATGGCATTATAATAGTTCCTAAAGATAATATCTTTATGTAATTTCTAATCCATGGGTTATTTATATTTTAATTACATAATGAAATAAATAATTTTAAATCCTGTTGAATACCCTTGGAAATTAAAGAGGGTTTCTAGTCACATAATATAAATAAAAAGGTAACTTCCTAAGAAGAAGAGATAAATTATGGGATGCAAAATCGGCAACATAACAGGTATAAAACATGGTTTTAGAAAAGTGTAAAAGAACATATGAAAAGGGTATCTTATTGATAAAATAATATTAATATAGTAAATGTAAAAAATGAATTTTTAAATAATAACTTATTTTGGAATTTTTACAAATATATCACATAAATAATGAACTTTAATGGAAATGAGTAGTGTAATTTTTCCTTAGAAGGAATAATACATTCGAAAACATGATGAACATGACCTTTGGGAGCTAAAAAAACCATGTGAGGACTCCTTTGGAGGTAAAACTATTAGATAATCCATGAATATAACATGTGAGTTAATTTAACAAGATAAATGGGATTGTATTTATTTCCAAAGTAGTGGATTTGTTTTTTAATTTCTAAATAATGACCATGGACACATAGGTACTTGTAAAAGAAAAAACACGAGATTTCCCAGGGTATTTCCCAAATTTATTGAAAACATGGTACAACTATTATGTTATTTTAATAAAAAATAGTAGAACATCAATTTATAATACTTATTTTGGTAATGAGGTTTAATGTTTTCTTAAAATAATATATTTACTATTAACGATTCATTTTTTGAATATGGAAAGGCATTTTTTGAAAATTGATTAAAATATACTAAATTAAATTATATTAATATATAAAAAAATTCTATCATGAATTATGTTTATTTAGATATTAAATAACTAGGAGATAATTTTAGTGTCATTAACATACCAAAAACCTAAAACTATATTTTTACAGTTTACAAAAAAAATAATGCACTTTTGAAAAACCACATAATTTATCTTTAAGCTAATTTTGAGGTTTTGATTTCAGAAATGATATTTATTTTATCATCATAATTCTCTACATATAATAAATATAACTTATAAATTTAAATTTATTTATTTATCAAAAGTAATATGGTATTGAAAAGGCATAGAAAAATTTCTAAAACTAGTGAAAAAATTATTCTATCATTAATATTTAAATAAGAGTCTTTTATCCCACAATTTAATTGAAATAAGTATTTATCATATATATTAAATTATTAAAACTATATATATATTTTCAGAAAGTTTCAATTTTTTTCTGAATAATCAATTTATCTAATTGTACCTAAATTAAATTTTCAAAAACTATTCTCAAAAATGATATGATGGAATAAAATTTTTATTTTAACCAAGTAATTACAAATTACAATAGGGAAAAAATCCCCATTTTTACACCAGCGTTCTCACTAAGAGTATTTTTATGTGGTGGTTGTATTTTTTTGGGGTACATCAGCTATCATTGAAGGAGGGAATCTTTATGAACATGAAATTTCCTCGTAGGTCATTTCAATAAAGACCCACTTATTGAAGATCAACATCATCTTGGTCAATGGTGAGACCCAGGGATAAAACCTCCCACCCAAGCTCTGAATAATTGAATTTAAATGACATGACTGAATTAGTTTAGTCTATCTACTCTTTATTCTTTTTCAATGATATATTGTCAATATTTTACTAATATACACTAATGAAATCTTAAATTTTTTTTATCAATAGTATGTTTCATAATGGTCATATTTTCAAATAGTCGTAATTTTCCATTTTTTATATATCGGTTGAATAAATATGCTCACATTTACCTTTATATTCTCATCATTAAAAAAACATGGTTTAGTTTTGAATAATATGGCACATAATCTCATGAAATAATTTCATTGAAAATGTTGTAGTCATTACACCTATTAGGACAATGAATTTTCCATTTATTACTATAAAATACATTATGGTTTATTTGTAGGGAAAGGCACTAAGACATCATGTTATTCTATGAAAATGAGAACCTATAATTTATTTCATAAAATATATAAAAAATATTTAATATCTCACATGTGTAATTATCTTATAAAAAAGTAATAAATATTTATAAGGGGACCAAATCATAAATATGAGGAATAATTTGAGATTAGAGAATGGGATATACCCTTGTAATTACACAATCTGTGATGGTGTAAACTTTTTTTATAAAGTAGAGTCATAGTTTAATTTATAAAACAAATAAATTGAATTATTTTTTTATTTATTTATGAAAAACGACCTAAACACTCTATAAATATATTGTAATGTGGAGTTATTAGTATTTTCTACTTAACCTTGTGACATAAAATACCATTTAATGGAAATGTTCTTAGAATAAGATATCAAATCATCTAAATATTGAGGATCCTTACACCATTAGAATTCAAGGATCGTGAAAAAGATAATGATGTGGTTTTATTCTTCATCATAAATCGATTTGTCTCAATGTTATATTTATTATTTGTATTTATTAACATTCATTTATTCTTATGATGAATGTGAATAAATATAGTAACTATGTGATTTTTGGATCATGTGTATTGCGGTTATGGGATATATATTATCTGACATTGGGTATATCATTGTAAATTATATTATTATCATATAAATAATCCTTCAAAATAAAATTAATAAAGGATAAAGACATATTTTTCAAGTATTGTTCCATTGTGTTTTTTCATTTCATCCCTCATTGTTCATTCATCTCAAGATTATTATTTTTACCATGGTTTGAATAATACCCAAAAATAAATTATTGTGCACTGATTCTTTTGTGAAAATGATTGATACTACAATAGTGGGTTTTTTATGACTTCTGGTGATGTTTTCTGATGATTAATGTTAATCAGGATTGGTCAAACAATCATATTTTTTCTCAATTGGAAACATGATAGGGATGTGGTATGAAGATAACCAATTTAAATGAAAATTATATGATCATATTTTAGGTGAGTGGTTTGGATGAGGCTTAGTGGGAATAAATCATGTTTCTCAGGGCTATATAAGAGGAAAAACTAGAGGTGATAGAACCACATGCATAAGGATAGGAGGAACCTCCTATTCAGGAAAATTCATTTATATTTTGTGTGTTATCTTGGGAAACATATTTATAGGGGACTTGATGTGGAATTGGGTTTTCAACATATTATATAAGTATCAAATGGTATATGACATGTGTATTATGGACTATGAAAAAACATGGAAACTCAATTTTTCCACTAGAAGGACATGGCATGGTACTTGGTCTAGCACACCAAAAGGACCGAGTGGAGGGATAGATACATCTAATTGTACAAGGGAATAGTTTGTGGTAAATTGTAAGATCTAGGATCCAAATGGACATGTTGCGTACTTTTCAAAGATGAATCATAGCCTTTTAATATTAGGCATAGAAATGACTCATATTTTTACATTCCAATGATACATTCTCAGATGGTTTATTATTGAGCAACATCATTTGCATAGGATTGCGATCCCCTATGAGAATCCTCAGACTTGGATATGGTTATTGGATACTCTACCTAATTCCTAGATTGATATCCTATATCATAATCATTTTCCTTGGTGGGGATCCTATTATAATAGAGACTAACACTATGTGGTCATTGATCACCTACTTTGTTAGCTAATTTATATTATGTTATTGGTGTTCCACAAAGAATTGGTTTTCATCACAATATGACTATCAATATTTTAACATGTCTATTTTTAACTTGTAATGGTTTAACCAAACAATCATGATATATTAGAGGGATACCAGCCATAATATCTAACTTGTGGTGTTTTTCCCCAGGATGAATGTTATATAGAGTCTTCATGCACGAATCATATGTAACATTTTTTGGTTGTGACCTTACTATGGGGCTATGCACCTTTATTTAGATTTTCCGGATGTTTTTTTCTTATATGTTGTTGTCATATTACATTAATGATATAAATACTATTCTTGATGTAACATGCTCACTTTTGTTAGGTTTTCCAATTAAGTATTTTTATACTAACCCATTTTTGGGTTTTCATATTCAATTTTTATCTCATTCACAAAACCAACCATTTTATGGATCCATGAAGGGAATATCACAAGGTAGAGAGAAGTGAGACTAATAAACCATTTTGTGACTCTATGATTCAATTAAGGTAGTACAATTTATCTAAAACCTTATAAAAGATTAGTAATGGCTCCACATACTCTCAAAACCCGCTCTCAGGTCCAGTTCTCAGCTTCGTATACATCCTCCTAGGGATCTGAGATCTCACTGGCGGTGACAGACCTATCTTCCTCCTCCAGTCTTATCATTTTTTTCATATACATCTTCCTCATTGGGTTTTTATTTCCCCTCTATGGCTCTCCTTCTTTGGATTCTTTTTCATTTCTCTTTCAATGGTATGTGTTTCAATATCTACTTTCCACTAGAGATTCAATCTTTGTGTTACCCTTTCTCATTCTATACCCTCAGCTACCTCATCAATGCTCTGATCTCACATTCTTCTGCTCCTCTCAAGGTCGATCACAGCGAGATGGATACTGAGAGGTTTTGGAAAATGTGATTTGGTAGAGGAGGGGAATCACTTTTGAGTTTCATCCACAATTCCCTTTCATGTATTCGTACCCAATTTCCCTAAGTTCCTATTTTCTTTAGTGTTTCATCCCAATTTCAATTATTCATTCTATGTGGTTCTCTATTTTTCTTTCTTGGTTTCTTCATTCATGTTTTGGATTTTTTTTTGTACTCGTAGGATGGAGGTGTGTCAGTTGTTTTGTGGATGTTGGTGTCGATAGACTACGGTGACGGGTTCCTCGAATGGCTTGCCAGTTTTGCAGGGTTCGTGATTTTCTTAATTGTAGGTGATTTTCATTTTTTAATGGTTTTATACGGTTCTGATGGTCTCCTGAATCATTAAGGAGGTTATTTTGTGGATTTTCATCTGATGTCTTCAGTGTAATGCAACATGTTTTGGTCGGCGTCACGATAGAGTTTTGGTTTTTGGTGTTGGTGGTGATCGATGATGATGCAGACAATGAAGTGGACGACGACAACGATAGTGATGCATCGATATGACACCATTGATGGTTTCGAGATGATATCGGGGTAATGTGATGATGGAGTCGACAATGTTGTAACACTATTGTTTCTCGGGCATTTCACTTTTCCCACATAAATGAGGATTCAGTTTTTTATATTGAATTTTATAATTTTAAACATTGTATGTGATTTTGGAATGGTGTAATGCTATGTTGCTGTTTTTAGTGGGTTTTAAATTTAGATATATGTTTCTGTATGGTTCTAACATAGAATTAAAGTGGATTATTTTGAAAATGAAAAAATGGTATTCACTGGAATTATAGTAGTCATATCCTACATCACATGTTCAACATGCTTTCAGTTAATTTTTGTGAGATTGTAATTTTTCATACGTTTTATAGTACTACATATTTTTCGTGTATGATTTGATTTTAGATATATACATTCACGGCTATAAATTGATTATCATTTAGCTTATGTATTGGAATGGATGTGTGTGCATGTGTATTTGTACGTTTTTCTATGGACTCCCATGTTTAAAATATGTCTACTCAAAAATAGTCTCTCAACCCAAGGCTTTTGGATGTGTGATTAGGATAGTCACAGTTCCAGACCCATTTTTCATGATCAAGACTGTTGGGTATAAAAGTATTCAGTTATAACATAGGACTAGAGAATTTGATATTGTATTTGGTGTAATAGTGTTGTTTGCTTGAATTTTTCTATCAAACCATGGACTCTGGTGTTGGTGTAGTTGAAAATATATCCATACACTATGTCTCTGATCACATGACTTTCGACTCAGTACATGTACTCATATGTTGTAGAAAAAACATTGGTATATGCATTATATAAGAATGAGTTATCATTTAAATGTTCTTGTTAGGTCATCTTTCTAGTCATTGTCAATGTAAAATCATTTCTATTTTAGGATTCGTCAAATTTGATTTTCAGAGCGGATTCAATACCAATGTAACTTTGAAGATCCCTCCGTAATGAAGATTTGATATGTGGACATATTCAAGTGGTGTTACCTCCGTGTGGTGCACATGTCTTACCAATAGTTTTTAAGTAGTAGATGGTACCATAAATTCAAGAAGAATAGGTAAAAATGATGAATGAACTTAAAGAGTTTTAGTGAATGTTTCCCCTCATATTATAAGATGATCCAATACAAATGGAGCCTGAGGAATGTATTGAGGGGATAAAAAGATTATTAATTATTTTATGGATACATGTGGTCCAGATAGTGGTCCTAGCAGTATGCCTTCTCCTTGGATATATAGAAAAATTATCAGACCATGTGACATAAAAATATTACTAGGAAACACAATTCAA
This sequence comes from Viscum album, assembly GCA_963277665.1. Taxonomy (NCBI): domain Eukaryota; kingdom Viridiplantae; phylum Streptophyta; class Magnoliopsida; order Santalales; family Viscaceae; genus Viscum; species Viscum album. The sequence goes on from OY728146.1 coordinate 557,435,680, forward strand.
GTTGGTGTTCTAGTGAATCTTTATAGAGATGTTTTATCTAACTAAATTGAGGGATGTAAAAATCTAGAAGAAACTAAACTTCATCAAGAATGTATTCATATGGTTGTTTATTCATCAAGTTTCACAAGAATATATTTGTAATTGAGGTATATGGTTCATAGTCAATTCATTCATTAGCAGTACATTCTGTGAGGACTACAAAAATACATCCAAACTTGTTTGATTACTTTATGAATTCCTACATTTGTTGGGGGTGATAAAGCAAGATTTGGTATTAAATATTTTCATCGATGAGTATACGTAGATATTTAGTTCTCATATTGGAAACACTAGACAAAATACATTGGAGTAAAATAACTAATGAAATACACATGGACCTGGACATGTTATAATTTTCATGAGGGGTTCCCTATATAGATGGTTTTTGGTTCAGTGATTGAATGATGGATATATTCATCATAGAGATAGGTGGTGCTACCCTTGTGAGATTCAATGACATCCTCCATGATATGTTATTATCAGAAATTACATTGATATAGATATAGTGTATTGGATTCTATGGTAGTGGTAATAATTGGAGTATAGAGTTTTTTACGGAGTTTGACATGGTGGAGTAGCTAATAGATCAGATAAATGAAGAAGATGTTTTGACTTTTTATCACCACCACCCTGAGGTAGAGCCCACTAGTCTTTGAGAGTTAGTAGATAGGTGCAAGGTAAGCTATAGTCAATTAATGTATATGACCCAAATGCTCGAGGGATGATATGAGGTATGAATTATGTTCTATCTACTTTATCTATCATTTTGATATATAGAATTTTGTTACACTCATTTAGTGAAACATATTTATTTTGATGATTATATATTCCAATGGAGCCTTTGGCTCGATCCATGTGTATAGAGACCCCTCATAGAGGTTACCCAATGAAAAAACACTTTTTTAATGGTGTAACCTAATCCATAGAGGTGGTTTTTTCTTGTTGAATATCATTTTTGTAGATATGATGGCTTATGACTTCATATTAAGTTTTTATGGGTTATCTACAATTCAAGACAAGATATATTTTTTCAGGAATATGATGCAGTGTGTCCAAAATAATGGGATGATGGTTTCCTTTGAGGGTTTAAATGAAACCCAGTTATAGAATGATGTACTCAAGCATAGGAGAGTGAAACTAATTACCCAATAGTTGGATATTGTACTTTTTTTTGTAGAGAATACTATAAGAATTCAGTTTGCTCTAGTGGTGTAAGTGTATGAGGTTGTCTTTCCTAAAGAAAATTTAGGAATAAATTTCTCTCAAGAGATAGATTTTATTATTTATATATGCTTTTTAATGACCATTATATGTGCACTAGAATATTTGATGTCTCCTGTAATAATTTTTGTGATAAGCGTGTAATATGAGGACGTGAATAGAAAATCCTTTTTCTAACACTGTGTTTCACCCAAGGTATACCAAGTCTTTTTTCAAGATGTAATAGGGGAGGATGAGGTTTTAGGTAGATTACCATTTTCGAAACTACATGAACATAATGAATAAGTATTAACTTCTTGTGATCGATGGGCGCTTGATTCAACTAGGTGGGGAAAAACAGTTATTGATTATTGGCCTTATGTCAGGCAATCATCAGCTTTGTGTAAGAGATGAGAATATATTGAATATGTGCATCCAATGTTTTTGTGGTCACTATGAGTACAAGGTGAATCCCTTTAACATGATTAGCTTCTCATATTTTTTTAAGGGACTCATGGACCCTATTTCATAAAATTTCTTGTACCGGTTGTGGACGTTTTCATTGTAAATATCCGTGTGTACATAGTGTTCGAGGAGGATCACATGTGTTGCTTGAGAATGGTTATTTATGTACTCTGAGAGAAAAAACATTATGGGATGCTCTAGAAGTGACCCATTCATGATCCCGGTGGTCCACATCCTTTAAAATTTAATCCTAGAATACGGGGTAAGAGGGGACGAGGAAATGGCTGATGTAGTATATAGTTGGGAGAGATCCAATAATGAGATGGAGATTCACATATTTCCAACTTTGGTAGGATAATATCATATATTTATACTTGATTTATCTATGATATTAGATCCCATGGCCGTTTGAGTTAAAAGGGGAAACCATTTATGTGGATAGAGTGGTTTGAACATGATTTCCTAGAGTTAACGTAGATATTGAAAATCAACCCCATATTACAATTTTTCATCAGATGGCGTGGAGTAACAATTATTAAATGATTGATTAGGGTATAAGATTTTTTGTGTTTAGTTACAAAGGAATGAGATGATTGTATATGGTTCACATTATAAGATACCACATGATAACAACTACATGACCCATGATCTTGCGTTTGTAATTGTTTCCATTACAAAAAAAATGTGGCAACACTACCTGTTGGCTTAGAGGTTTTTCATATATTCTAACTCAAAGAGACCCATGTATATCTTCTATCAAAATGATATTAACATGAGACCAAGGAGATGGCTGGAGTTTCTCTATGATTCTGACATTATATTTTTTATACTTTAAGTACAGAGAACATTTTTGTATTTTCTCATAGCATGAGGTCTTATTTAGAGTTTCATATTGATACATCAGATTATTTAGCCTCATTACAGTTATAATCTGTGTATGGGGATTGAGAAACATTCTTAAATTCAATGAATTTTACCCATCCACTTTTATAGTGAGTTTCGCTGGCAGAACATGATGATACCAACTATGATACCCGACACAGTCATATATTTATTGGAAATGCTAATAGATTTTCTAAATGTGGGGAGCACATCACCATTTTTGTGAGATTCATGATGGTGATAATGAAATTGTGAGTGCACGTTCTAAACAAGATTCATACATCTCTTATGGAATTATATCCATGTGTAGAGATTATATACTAGGAACATTGAATTCTGTTTTTTTGTACCGGGATGAAGTAGGGGGACCCAATGTTTTCTATTGATTCCAAAATTTTCAGTAAGTTAAGGATAATAACTATTTTTCCATGGGTTAGAAGAAAAATTTGATGTGATAAAGTAAAAATTGGATGAGATTACCGGGTAAATCATGATGAGTTAACCAAAAACATCCAAATAAAATTATTATATCTGTTCGATCACAGTCTTACTCACCAACATGGTCCACGTTGTAGTTATTTAAAAGAATCCTTATATAGAGAGCATGAGATGAATCTATATATAGGCGATTGTTCATATCAAAGTATTTCCCTCAATGATAATTTTTCACTATAATTCTCACTTCTCATATCTATTATAAAATGGATTTTAGGTGGCCTTTGGGACTCAGTTGTGTTTGAGAACATAATTTCACCCCAGAATGATGGTCAAGCTTATTCGACTATTCAGGTTCATGATTACTTGTTGTGGGATTGTGTGGTGGAATGTTTCTATAATTATGAGGATCACATACCTTTGGTGGGGTTTTCATACAATAATAGCTACCATTCAACAATTATTATGGAAAAATAGAGGCCATTTATAAGAGACCATTTAGGTTACAACTATACTGGACTAACCTAGTAGAGTCATCAATGTTGGTCTTGGATTTGGTGGAACCATGAATGATAAGGTGTTGATCATCCATGAGAATATAAGGACTACACATAGACAACATACGACCATTTGGAACTGATGATGGATGAATTTAGAGTTCGATGAGCGATACAATGTTTTCATGAGGTCTCACGAATATCGAGGTTGTGATGATTTGGATATGGATTTAAATTGTTTTTGAGATTCATTGACACATTAAAGATACCACATAGAGTAGTTGAGGTGTTTCACCACATAGCTGTACCCCCACAGTTGGATTGTAAACTTGATGTCTTCCCTGAATTTTAGTAGTGGAGGTATGTTCATGACCATCACATGTTTTAGACTAAGAAACAATGATCATCGATATTGGGGATATTTTTTTAGAGTACCTAATAGGGATTAGAAATTTCCAAAAAAAAGATCCTCTCCATGTAAGAAATTATGTTATTGCATGTTTTGTGGTAGCATGAAAATCATCAAGATATTACCCAGGAGCAGGATATCGAACTGTGTGATTAGTGCCAACATATTTTTGAGTGGTCATTCGATAACCATTATGGGACATAAATCCACAAGCTGGTGAGAATGAAATGACTCTAATTTTTCAAGGAATGAAATTTGAAAAATATATATATTAATTTTGGAGTTAGGTGACCATATAACGTGACATTCTGAGACCCAGTTAAACTATAATTAATTTTTTCAAATCTATTTAATATATATAATATCATGTGTGTTTTTATTCCTTAAAATATATATGAATCTTAAACTGGGGCTTATATAATGAATATTAAGAATACATTGATCTCAAAGAATGGTATTTACCCTTGGTGTGACATGATCCTTATTAGTGTGGTGTAGATTTATAAATTTCAAAAACTAGCTAACTAATAAAATAAATAAAACTATTTTTATATTTTTTTATTAAATTATATGTAATACTATGTAAATATACTTTCAGGATGATTTATTAGGTGTCACGACCCGTCCCCCGGGGCCCGTGTCGTGACTACCCCATTCCATCCTTCCATAGGCCAGGGGAGGGCGACTAGCACCAAAGTCGTAAATCCCTAAAAATTGGAAGGAATTTCCTTTACAAAATATAAACACACACAATAGAGTGGTTTGAAGAAATACACGAAGTAATGATGTATATAAAAGGAGTTCTAAAAATTAAAGGGGCCTTAAATACCAGCCCAACTATAAAGTACATGTACAATTTAAAAAGAAACAAACAGCTAAAAGGTGAAAATAATCTCCTAGATCATCCGCCATGGATTCTACCCGAAGGGTAGGTAAACATAGCCTCTACATCACTCCATGTATGTCCGTCTCTTTCATGTACCTTCACACCGTGTGGTCCACCTCCCGTTACCATCCAGTCCTTGTACAATCATCCTCGGTCAGCGATGTATGTCATCTGCATCCAACACAAGGAGGTGCGGGCAATGACCATGAAAAGGTTAGTATAACGATACTTATTAGGGACCCCAAGACCCTCAAGGTCTCAAAAAATCCAACATGTGTAACCACAAAATAAAAAAAAATTACGGATGACCATACTTAGGTATATGCCTATACATATATCTAAGTCATCTAGTAACCCATCTCAATCATGGGGAAACAAAAGAGTTACTAACTCAGCTCAACCATGTATACAACATATGTAGAGAGAGAGATGATCAGATATAGCCACTGAATCATCTAATCTTTTAGACCCACAAATGATCTAGGACCAACCGTTAGAACTTTCAGACCCACACATCATCCAAGAACAGTTATTGCAACTGTCAGACCCACAAAATATCCAGGACTAGCAATTCTGTCAGACCAACACATGATCCAGTAATAGAATTCAGAACTGTCAGACCCACACAAGATCTAGGAAAAGTAGTAAGAGTTGTCGGACCCACATATGATCTAGAACAATCTATTCCATCACACCAACACATGATCGATGAATAGAAGTCAGAACTGTCATCAGAGTGTTTCCAACCATTGGGTTTCCAATAGTATGATTGATTCCAGGAGGGTCTTATACCTAAGACAATATTCGATACATCAACATCCAAGTATTCTCATGTTTATGTATCAGGAAGTTCCGTATCTTCAAAAGAAACACAATGCGACAGACGGTGTGTCAATCAGATGCCCTGTCTGAGGGTTATTGTCATTTCCATTCTGAGTGTCTAGATGTATTTAGTTTCAATCCAACTCGTCAGTACCCCCAACTACGTCCAATCCACATGTGGTGTATGTCAAAAGAACAAACTCGCTCCAAGATTTTTGTCACTGCAGACAGTTCGTCAAACAAACACTCATAGTCAAAGATGGGGGTGACAAGGTGAAATCTTGTCAAATGGGTCCAGAATGGGGTCTGACCCAGTCCACAGTTCTGGCCCGACAACCCTCGCTGGGTCCATCCTGGCTGGCCCGCACTGGGTCTGGCCTGTGCTCGGTCCATCCCAGCGGCTTGCGCTGGCGGCCCACGCTGCTGGCGGCCCACGTGTCTGGCGGCACTTCGGCCTATGTGGCCCACCCTAGCTGCATCCAGGGGGAGGCTACATGTCCCTTGGTAACCCAAATGGAACAGACATTCGGGAGGGAGAAAACTGGTGGCAGATGGCACAGGTCCGCGTCACGCAGGACTCGCAGTGGGTCCTGCTCTTCCCGGCTGGACGTGCAGCCCGCCGACTCCAGTGTTGCGTCGGATGCACCGTGGCTCCTCTAGAGACCAGACGTCTCAGCATCCTAGACCTCCTAATGGTTGTGATCGAGCCGGCTACTGCTGCACCACAACCGCCCTCCTTCGATCCACCAATCAACGCTGATTGTGCTGCACATTCGCGGCCAACCTGGCTTCTTGAGCCGCCAGTTTCTTTCGCGGTCGGACGCCGCTGCACCACCACATCCAAGGGTCGTGACCTCTCCCCCTAGATGTGGTGTTTCACAGCCATTTTCTACATAGCTATAAAGTTTGTTGACCACCCTTCATTCCATCGGTTTCATTCGTCAGTTCCGACCTCCAGAGATCCTTCTACGGGTCACCATACGAGTTTCTGTGGCCCGATTATCAATCCAGAAGAAGACATGTAGTCCACGGGATGCCACCTTCAATCAGATCCCATTTTTTATAAGTAACTCTCTTCCTTGACTCATTCTGTGTTCAGCGTGAAATTCCACAATGAAGGCGAGGGGGTCATGCCATTTTTGTTTGGCTCGCGCCATCCGTTTTAGGGTGATATCAATCTTCTTTGAATTATAATTAACGAAGGAAAATGATGAACTAGAAACGAAACAAGTTCAAACCCCTACCTTGTATCTTTATTTGGTGGTGAAGAGGAGAAAGTAAGGATGCCATTCGTTGTAGGTGAGGATGTCCCACTTTGGGAGGAAATCCTGAGGAAAAAGGGAAAAGAAGGTCGGCGTTCTTAATTGGTTTCTTCATCGGAGAGCCTTTCCTCTTTCGGATTCAATCTCAAAAAGATCCTCTTCGCCTCAATCCTCCTTTCCAAAAAATCAATAACCCCCCCCCCCAAATAAGATATTTTGTGGTCTATTCTGTTTATTTGCATAGATTTAAAAAAGAGCCATTTTATTAATTGATTTTGATTAATTAATTAAATGGGTTGGGTTGGCACCATTATGTGTAGAGGAGATCAAGAGGCACCCCTTCATTAATGAGGGGAGTTATACATGCTTCCAACTCAAGTGGTCCCCATCAAATTAATCCTCACAAGGGAGGTTGGGTTTGGGTGAGCCCCAACACCATAACCTCTCATGATAGGTTATGGTGTGGTGGTCCCCACCTCCAAAATATATATGGTTGATATAAAAAATAATTAGATACCCACTTATTTTATTATATTATTCAACATAATACCAAAAACTAAATTTGATTTCTGACTATCTGTCATCGAGTTGAAATCCTTCTTAAGTTAATATAGGCGCTGCGAGTTCAACAGTGCTCTCAAATTTGAATTCTGAGCACTGGTTCAAATGTAAATAAAATAACGCTCGTATTTTTACATATTGTACCTGAATAAAATTTTATAAATTGATTTCGAGCACACCGGGCCTCAAAATCATATGCTCTCAGTTCTCATAGACTCGTAAAATTATCATGTAACTAAAAAAATATTCCAAGCATATTCTGGGTCTTTACATTATCCCCACCATAGATATTTATGTCCCTGTAAGCTACAACTCAAACTAAGGGAACAAGTGGGTGTATTGAGTGAAAATCATATCCTCCTTCTCTCATGTGCTCTCTTGGAGGTTCCCCTACTACCAGCGTATGCACACTAGAGGTATTGACTGTCCATGTAGGACTCGCTTCTATTGATCCTCAATCTCTATTGGAAGCTCTATAAAAGTTTCCACATAGTCAATGTCTAGTTGTCCATGGTCGATGATGTGAGAAGGTTCATGCACGTATCTCCTTAGCTGAGAAACATGGAAGACTTCATGCACCCTGTGGAACTGAGGAGGAAGAGCTAAGCGGTATGCCAACTCTCCAACACTACCTGGGGACCCAGAAATGTATGATGAACCTCAAAGATAACATGTCTCCTTGGATGAATCTCTATAGACATCATCAAGGTGAGACCTAGAGAACGACGTGGTCACCACCCTCGAAATCCAGAAGTCTCCGTCTCTTGTCAGCATACGACTTCTACATGCTCTGTGCAGTCTTCATCTGCTCCTAGATGATCTGCATCTTCTCTGAGGTAGCCCACACCATCTCTGGTCCCACTAGGGCTTACTCCCCTGGCTCTGCCCAGCACAATGGCGATCTCCATGGTTGACCATACATGGCCTCAAAAGGTGCAATCCCAATAGTGGAGTGATAGCTGTTGTTGTATGGAAATTCCACCAATGGTATGTGATCCTCCCAGTTACAAACAAAGTTTAGGATACGATCACAGAGCATGTCCCCGAGGGTCTGAATTATCATCTTGGTCTATCCATGCTTCTGAGGTGGAAGGCAGTGCTCAGAATAAGTTGTGTCCCAAAAGCCTCATGCTACCCCTTCCATAGCCAGGATGTAAACCATGCATCACGATCATATACAATAGAAGAAGGTAATCCATGTTGCCACACAATATCTTACAGATAGAGGCGTCCTAATCTATCTATTGAACCCTGCTCTCTGATCGGTATGAAGTGGGCCGACATGGTGAGTCGGTCAACGATCATCCAAATAGATTCAAGACCCCTGGATGTATGTGGAAGACCCATAATGAACTCCATGGATATACCATCGCACTTTAGCTATGGATCCTATAAAGGCAGTACCAAGCCTACAGGTACTTGGTACTCTACCTCCACCTATTTACAAGTGAGGAATCAAGAGAAAAACTATACTACTACCTTCATCATATCATTCCACCATTGCTGTCATCGATGGTATTGCTACATATTTACCATTCCTGGATGTACCTCTAGAGGGGACGTGTGAAACTCCCTCAACACTTCCTCCTAAAGTGACTCTGGCCCCATTGTACGTCCACTAAAAAGGATGACGTGCTCCCCACCTTCAGAAAATCTACCAGGAGTCTGCCATGTGTATATCTGAGCATGTCGTGTCTCTCCGTCAGTGTCCCCATGTTGTGATCCATAATTCACTGAAGGTGTGGGGGTGTGACCATAAGAGACTATAGAAAGGATGCTCTGTCCCTATCCACAAAGGATATCTACAGAGGGGAAAACATCTCCATAACCTCTCCTAGCAGCTGTATACTAGACCTCCTCCTGAGTGAATCTGCAACAATGTTCCCCTTCCTATGAGTATAGACTATCTCGAAGTCATATTCCTGGAGGAACTCAAGACAATGCCGATGTCTCAGGTTCAGATCATTCTTAGAGAATATATACCTGCGAATCTTGTGATCAGAGTACATGGTAAAATTTTTGCCCATCAGATAGTTCCACCATATCTTCAAGGTGAAGACAAGTGCTGCTAAATCTAGGTCATGTGTAGTGTAGTTCTTCTCATGTTTTCTCAGCATCCGAGAACCATGCGCATTCACTTTTCACTCCTACATCAGGACACACCTGATTCCGGTGCCTGAGGTGCCTGATTCCGGTACTAGTCATGCTCGAGCTCAGCTCTTGGAAGCTCTGTTTGAATCCTTTCGACCACATGAAGGGTTTCCAATTTTTCATCAAAGCTGATAGTGGTGCTGCAACTCTGTATAAGTCTAGTACGAACCTTCGGAAGTATCCATCCCAACCCAAGAAACTCCATAACTTTGTCACACTCGTGGGTGGATCCAAAGCAAGTACTGCTTCAATATTAACTAGATCTATTACAACTCTAGCCTCCAAGATGACAAGTCCTAAAAAGTGAATCCCTCAGATCCATAACTTGCACATCAAGAGCTTACCATAAAGCTGGTGCTCTCGGAGTGTGTCAAGTAGTAAATGAAAATGGTAGGAAAGATCCTCCTCAGTAGTCAAGTAGATCAGTATATCATTGATGAAGACTATGACAAAGAGATCAAGGTATGACTGAAAGATCATATTCATGAGTCCCATGAACTGTAATGGAGCATTGGTTATGCCAAAAGGCATAACCAAGAACTCATTGTTGTTGTACCGACATCTCATGGTCATCTTCTGCACATCCTCATCTCAAACACTGAGTTGGTGATAGCCTGATCTAATTTCTATCTTCGAGAACCAATGTGATCCCTTCAAATGATCAAAGAGGACTTCAATACTCAAGAGTGGATACATGTTCTTCAGAGTCACATGATTTAGGCAACAATAGTCGACACAAATCCTCAAGATCCCATCTACTTTCTTGGAGAACAGAATCGAGGCCGCCTAGGGAGAAACACTGGGTTAGATGAAGCACTTCACCTACAAGTCCTCCAGCTTTACCTACAGCTCACAAAGCTCATCGAGGGTCCATCCAATATGATAGAGTATGTATCAGTGTCATCTTGGGGTATAGGTCACTATATAAGTCCACCTCTCCCTGAAGAGGTAGTCCTATAACATCATCGGGGAAAACATCCGTCTACTAGTCCAACATTACAGGATAGCTCAGACTCTCCACATCAACTGCTCTGAGGGTATGACTATCCAAATGACGAGTGATCGGCTGCCCCCACCTTTGAGTAAATCCATACTACACTAAAAAGGCTCCCTTCTCACCAGTGAAGGTTAACCTGGTCCCATTTGTGCGGACACACCGCACTTTGTGCCAAATACAGTCAATCTGATAATGGACTGTAGATAACCAGTCGATACCCAAGATGACATCGTAAGGCCTCAATGTCATTACGATGACATCCCAGTTGAAGCTCTCACCTCCTAGAGTAATATAACACAGCTAGAACTAGTGAGTAATCAATGATTCTACTCTCGTAGGTGCCTATAGCCATAAGGATTGAGACAACGACTCCGTTGGAATCTCTGACCTCTGAACGAGGGGTAGTGGCAATGAAAGAGTGAATGTAATTTGTGTCTATAAGAACTATATCTAAGGTGTAGTAGACATAGATTCTACCTCAAATCATCTCCGAAGTACTGTGATCCTAATCATTAGTTGCATGGAGTTGAGCTCTCACCTATCCACCTGCTCCCTGAGGTCAGGGAGGACCTCCTAGTGGTGGTGGCAATAAACCTCGAATCGCCATCTATGACAACCCTGCTTTTTATTACAACTTAAACATGCTTTATTACATAAAACATCACTTGATACAACAAAGAAGATCGAGAGGTTTAGTGTCTTTGGGGCTTAGGATAATTACATAAAAACTTTAAACATGAAATACAACATCCTTATTGAAAACTTCCTTTACATGACCACTACATTCCTTCGTACTTAGCATTGCATGGGATAACCTGAGGACATGCATAAGAAAAGGGTGAGCTATAAAGCCCAGTAAGGGAGTACACAATGAATAACATGAGGAGTACAATACATGTTAGGCAATAGGCATATAAATAGAGCATAAGAGAGACATGAACATAAAGGCATGATAAAGCATCATAATCATCACATGGAAATGTGACAACAACACTTAACATTGAATTAGCATGGAGCCAAGGCTCATTGAACATGGAGCATGAGTAAAACCTCATTGCACTTGAAGCACGAGTAAACCCTCGTTGCACCTGAATTAGCATGAGTCAACAATCATTGCACATGAAGTATCATGATACTATACTTTACCCAATGCATTGGAGCGCTATAAAGGGCGCACCCTTCTTAAACATTTCATTTCATGCATAAGTGTGCCACATGGATCATAAAACATGGATTCATAAAACATAATCATTTCTTCCACGATAAAGGAATGTGGAATTCATACATGAAACTTTACAATAAATATGTATATGTGCATAAAGGTGAATACCCTTGATGGAGAAATGGGCACGGTATTCACTACACAAAGACATTGGCTTAGAAAATCGATGCGATTTCGGCAGTGTAACGGCGTGACATAAGAATTCATAAAAATGGTTGATGAGAGAGAAAGGGGTTCCTCATCATATTTACATGTAATGGACAGTAAGGAGATCATATATATACATGTCCCAACAATAGAAATGGAATTTAGATTCATGATACAAAAGTATTGCTTGAATGTAAAAGAAGAGAGAGAAGTTCCTTTCTGAATTTCGGCATAGTAACGGGTGTACATGGGAGGCATTTAATGAGAGAGAAAGGGTTCTCCCATCATTCAAACAATAAGAGGGAAGTATGGGGGTGGTGCGAAACCATACCCCAACATTCATAATTGAAATAAAAAGGGAAATACAACTTAAAGAAAATTGACAAAAAAATGAGAAAGGAAGAAAACCCCTTACTTGGAAGTATGCTTCCAAAGGCTAGAGAGAGGCTTGTGAGAGGCTTCTTGGGAGCTTGGGGCACCTTGAGAGGATTCTAGAGAGAGTAGGGAAGAGGTTGGACGAATTTCAAAGGCTTTGAGTGAGGAGGAAGTGGGATCTTGGGTGGGTTTATATAGGAAAGGTGAGAGAATTCTTTATTATTTAGGTTTGGGACCCCTTATATTAAAATAATCCAAACCACAAACCATCCCATGGTATTCGCCCATGGTTTTTGGAAGAGGAAAGAGGAAAACAATATTTTACAAGGCCAAGGTCCGAACTTATTAAAAAATTAGGGTTGCTTATGTGGATGTGAGTCACACTCCCATGGAAATTAATTTAAAAAGGCAAAGTGTTGAATAAGTCTTGAGGGCTCCATTAATGCTTTGAAAAGTGAGTCAAACAAACCCAAAACCTCATTATTTTAATGATAAAACACATATTGGCCGAACATAACGATTATGGTATTTTATTACATCATTATTGGGTCATTATGATGTCATAAAACACATTATATATTTAAATGGTATTTAATTTTTACCCAAAAACTTGACTGTCTCAGAAAATTATGAAAAAATCACCGTTGGATAATTTCGACGTCCTGATTCCAAAAATAATATTTTTTTTATCTAAATAATTTTCTAAATATGTGAATTTTAACTTTTAAAATAAAAACCGACATTTATAAAAAAATTCACGGGTTTTGACAGAAATGGCTTTCAAACCTTAATAAAAATTATATTGCATTCATAAAATTATAAGATCATTTATATTTAATAAAAATTAATTTAAAATTAATAATTATATTTTATTAAAATATTATTTAATTCAAAAATTCATTAATTTAATAAAATATAATTCTTAATTAAATAATAACTAAAAACATCATTTGTACTTTAAAAACTAATTACAATGCATCAAAATGACTAGAAATTATATTCATTATTATATACCAAAAATAATGTACATGAACATGGTGCTACTTATTTGTTACATAACCCCTTAAAATATCCGCATAAGACCTAAGGGTAAGGTGTGCGATGGTGACAGACTCTTGGGGTTGCTCGGATAACATCGCTCGAGTGGTAATCTCTATCAACATCCATTTTTCCCGTAGACGATCACGTTCGAGCTTGACTTGATGAAGCTCAGCTTGGGCTTGGTCAAGGGCAAAGCCCAAAGACGCCACCTCCTTTCCGAGCTCCGACAAATGGGCTTCGTAAGGGGCAATTCTACTGGATGAGGCCATCGCTTCCTTTGTCTGAGTAGAAAATTGGTTCGTTAAAGCCTTATATTTAAACTACCTAGATGATCACTATTTAATGGCTATAAAAGTAACGGTCACAAATCTTAACATTAAACTAAAGAAGTTGAAATCTTATAAAAACATAAAGAAACATTTAACTGGATCAAGAGGGATTTTCCATTAATGAAATTTTGGGTCGTTACAACATTCCCCCCTTAAGAAATTTCGCCCTCGAAATTTTCCTTTTCCCACACTAAAACAAATGTGGGTAACTTAGCTTCATCATATCCTCCGACTCCAAAGTTGCTTCATCAAACTTGTGGTTTCTCCACAACACCTTGACGAGGGGCATTGTCTTATTTCGTAGAACTTTTTCTCTACGATCCAAGATCTTCACTGGTTTCTCCTCATAAGAAAGATCGTCTTCTAATTGTACCACCTCAGAAGAGAGTACATGTGAAGGGTCTGGTATGTACTTCCTTAATAGGGATTCATGGAAGACATCATGCACCTTGGCCATTGTAGGTGGAAGTTCTAGTCGATAGGCCACAACCCCAACACGATCAAGAATCTCGAAGGGGCCGATGTACCTTGGACTTAACTTCCCTTTCTTTCCAAACCTCATGACCTTCTTCCATGGAGATATGCGTAAAAACACCATGTCTCCGACTTTAAACTCAAGGTCTCGTCGACGATTATCTGCATAACTCTTCTGTCGACTTTGGGCTGCCTTGATATGCTGCTGAATGGTTTTCACCTTCTCCACCATTTCATCGACCATTTCTGGTCCAAGAAGCTTACGTTCACCGACCTCATCCCAACATGCCGGTGTTCTACACCTTTTCCCATACAAGGCCTCATATGGTGCCATTTGGATGCTCGAGTGGAAACTATTATTATAAGAGAACTCATCTAGAGGAAGATGTTGATCCCATCCTCCTTTAAAGTGCATTGAGCACGCTCTCAACATATCCTCAAGTGTTTGGATAGTCCGCTCGGATTGGCCATCAGTTTGAGGATGATAGGCCGTACTGAAGTCCAGTTCAGTATTCAGAGCATGTTGAAGAATCTTCCAAAACTTAGAGGTAAATCTTGGATCTCGGTCAGACACAATAGATAGTGGTACTCCATGCAACCTACCACTTCCCTGATATATATCCGTGCCAGTTGATCCAAAGATAAATTGTCACGACCCGCCCTCGGGGTCCGTGCCGTGACTACCCCAAGCCCGCCTTCCATAGGCCAGGGGCTGGCGACTAGCACCAAGGCGTAAATCCCGGTAAAAAGGGAAGACATTGCCTTTGAAACGTAAACACACACCACAGAGTAAACAAGCGGAAAGTAAACACTAAACAAACAGAGTACGACTGAAAGTGCGGAAAAGTAAATGGGCCAGAATACAAACCCAAACTGAAAGTAAAGTACAACTCGAAAAGGAAAAAACAGCAACTGTAAAGTAAAAGCCGCTACTCCGAGCTGTCCACCGGAAATCCCACCTGAAGGGTGGGTACAGATAGCTCCTCTGCTCCACGGGTCCCGCCGTCCGCTCCGTGCACGTCCCGCCCAGTGGTCCACCTCCGGGTACCGTCCCGCTCTACAAGCCTCAGCTAAGTCAACGCTGTCCGTCGTCTGCAACCAACACAACGTAGTGCGGGCGAAGCCCGTGCAGGGGTGAGTATAAGCTACTCAGTAGGGACCCCGAGACCCCTGATGGTCTCTCAAATCCACAAAGGATAAACCACGAAGAAAAGTACAAACACGAAGTAACAACTGACACAGCTTAGGTATATGCCCATACATATACCTAAGTCATCAATTAAAAATACACTCCAACCTCCGAGCCCAAGTACAACTCAGTCCACGCAGGAAAGTATACATATTCCACATAGGAAAGCAAAATATAATCTACACAGGATTGCACAACACAATCCACACAGGAAAACAACAGGATTCAGCTCACACAGGTATACTTCTTCAAGGACGATAAAGATGATCACTGATCCATCTAAGTCGTCGGACCCACGAAGGATCGATAGGTAACTAACCCCCGCAGAAGACCCACATAGGATCAGGCTCACACAGAACCTGTAGGCGCTGGCTCACACAGAACCGCTGAGCGCAAGGACCCACACAGGATCGGGCTCACACAGAACCTGTAGCACTGATCCACGTAGGATCGCTGAGTGCTGTAGTCGTCATCGTCAAATCCACACAGGATCTCTGTACTGTCGTCGTCAAATCCACACAGGATCTCTGTACTGTCGTCGTCAAATCCACACAGGATCTCTGTACTGTCGTCGTCAAATCCACACAGGATCTCTGTACTGTCGTCGTCGCAGTCACAGTAGCAGTCGTAGCAGTAGAACAGTCGCAGCCAGCACTAGGGTTCCCGCACACAGCAAGCTCGTACGGAGGATCCGCTACACGAGCCGAGAGGCTGACACATCAACTGTCACGAAGACCGAAGTTGATGTATCCAAAAGTTCCGTATCGTCAACAGGAACTCAACGCAACAGACGGCGCGTCGATCGGACGCCCGGTCTGAGAGTTATAGGCATTTTCGTCTCCGGGGCCCGGTTGGTTTTTAAGGCAAAACCAACCCGACCGTACTCCACCTGCGTCCAAACCTCGGGCGGAGTATGCCAAAAGATCTGTCTCACTAAGAGGAACACTACGCGACTGACGGCTCGTCAATCGGACGTCCGTAGCTCAAAATATGAGCGTTTCCGCTCCGAAGTCCCGGTTGGTTTCGTGAACGAACCAACCCGGCCGAACTCAAAGTAAACCGAAACCTTGAGTGCGATATACTGAAACGACCGTCTCGATCCAAGGATCGCGTTGCCGCAGACGGTTCGTCATTCGGAGGTCCGAGGCTCAAGTTATGAGCGAAAAACCAAAACTGGTTCGAAACGGGGGGGTCCGGGTCCGGGCCGACCCGGCCCGACCCCCCCCCCCCCCCCCCCCCCCCCCCCCGGGCGGCGCGGCGGCCGGCGGCGGCGGCCGGCGGCGGCGGACGGCGGCGGCGGGCGGCGGCGCGGCGGCGCGGCGGCGGGCCGCGGTGGCGGCGGCGGGCGGGCGGCGGCGCGGCGGCGGGCCGCGGTGGCGGCGGCGGCGGGCCGCGGCGGCGGCGCTTGGCGCCGCACGTGGGTCACGCGGGGGGCAATCAAGCCCCCCCTGTTTGTGAAGGCGGCACGGCTTTGAGCCGTGCCTTTGCAAAAAAAAAACGGCCCCCGCAAGTGGGGGCCGGCTGGACGAACCGGGGGGCTGTTGCCCCCCCTCCTTAAATGAACCGCCCCCCTCATTAAGAGGGGGGTTTGATGAACCAGCCGGGGGATTTATTCCCCCGGTTTTATGACATCCGGCCGGCCCGCTGGCTGGCCGGTTTTTACCAACGGGACCGGAAATTCCGGTCCCGCCCTCGTCTTCCGACGCCGGCGGCCCGGCCGCCGGTCTTTCCTTCCACCGCGGCCCGGAACCGGCCGCGGTCTCCTCGTCCCGCCGCGGCCCGGAACCGGCCGCGGTCTTCTCGTCCCGCCGCGGCCCGGAACCGGCCGCGGTCTTCTCGTCCCGCCGCGGCCCGGAACCGGCCGCGGCGTTCGTCATCCGGCACGGTGCGACGGCACCGCGTCCCTTCGCCGTGCTTTGATAATATTCAACGCGGCGCGACGGCGTCGTGTTCTTGTTGTTTCTTCAAAGGTGCGTGCGACGGCATCGCATAAGATATTCGCACGTTCATCCGCGTGGTGCGACGGCACCACGCCACTTGCTTTCCTCCGCAAAATAATTAAACAAGAACGATGGAGGGGGTTCGGCCGTGTTCGTGCGGTCCGGCCCCCCTCACGTTAAAATAAAAACGCAACTTAAAATAAATCAAGTCACACGTTAGTCTTGATAGAATCACGATCAAGAATAAAAAATAAGAAAACCCAAAGAAAACGACAACCCCTACCTCGGGTTTAAGATTCAAAGGTTCGGCTACGCTCCGCGGAAGACGGCGTCGCGGAGGTCGGGTGTCGCGGAAGCCGTTCGTCAAATCCGATGACGAAGGGATGCGTTCGAAGAGTCACGTCGTTGGCGAAACTTGTACGCCGACGAAGATGGTCCGAGGAGGAAGCGGCGTTCCCTCTCGTTGACACCGAGGACGAAGAAGAGAGGCGTCGTTCTTCGTTCTTCGTCAGAGTTTGAGCGTTCTTCGTTCTTCGTTCTTCGTCAGAGTTGAAGATGAAGAGGAATGCTCTCAAAAGCTCTCAAGGGAACAAACGATCAACCAAAAAATAAAATAAGACTACATCTTATTTTATTCTCACTTTGCCAACCTTTCAAAATTCAAAAGTTGAATTCAATTCATTAATTAAGTCTAGAGTTGACAAAATTAAATGAAAAGATAAATTGGCAAGAGTTAAAGAAGGGGAGAGTTACATAAATAAGAGGAAGGGTTTTGAGAGGTTAAGGAATTTGAAAAGAAAAAGGGGTTCGTGTGGGCCCCACCACACTTAATCCTCCCAAGGGAGGTTAAGTGGGTGTGGGTCCCACTTCTAACCTCCTTTGGTAGGTTTTTAAAATAAGTTAAAATAAAATTTGTTTTGCACAAATTTTATTTAACTTAACTGAAAAACCCCAAAACGTAACTTTCAACCCGAAACAAACGCAACTCCCGAAAAGGTCTCAAAAAGCGAATATCGGCGCTGCGAGTTCATCGGTGCCCTCGGATTTCAATTCCGAGCACTGGATCAAAAGTTAGGAATTCCCGCTCGTTCGTTCACTGAACGTACCCGAGCCCAAACTTCGGAAATTAATTCCGGGCACTCCGGGCCTCGGAATCAGGTGCCGTCTGAAACCGCGCTCTTGTAAAATTCTAAAGAAAATTAAGAAAAAATTTTCCTTGAATTTTACGGGTCTTTACATTACTCCCACCTCAGGGCTTTACGTCCCCGTAAAGCTACATCAAAAACTAGGGAAACCAAAAGAGAGTACTTAGCACGCATCTGAGCCTCCCGCTCCCATGTGCTCTCCTGGAGATTCCCGTGCCGCCATCTGTTGCGCACAAGAGGAATCGATCGCCCATGTAGGACCCGCTCCTGGATGACATGGACCTCCTCTGACGTGGCCCGGACCATCTCCGGTCCCACCAGAGCTGCAAGATTTCTCTTTTGCCGAAAAGAGAAATCTGGTCTCATCCCCTGGATGAACCACATTCTTTGCCTAAAACAGTCAATCCTAACATGGATGATACTAATCCATACTAAGGATGACGTCGTAAGGCCTCGACGCTACTACTAAGAGATTCAACCGTTACTCTCGCCTCCAAGGGTTGAGTCACATTGTCGGCATCAATGTGTGGTAACTGGGTCTCCTCCAGTAGATGTCTCACAAGTGAGGGTCAAGTCAACATCTAAAACTGGAACCTCTTAGTAACATTACGACAGAGGACAGGAACGAAAACATCACAAGGTATGCGTCTTTTATTATTGCAGCTCGTAATACAAGACGCTACACAAAAGCAACAAGGAACTAGAAGTACAAAGGATGTATCCACTAGTTCTGCTCCTGTCCATCGGCTCCCAGGGCTCCATGATCGAAGGCCTCGGCTGCCTGAAGCTGAGCTCTCCCCTGCGGTCGGGGTGGACCTCCTGGTGGTGGTGGTGGTAGAGCCTCAAAGCGTCGGCCACCACCAGCTGCTCGTCCAGCTCCTCTGCCTCGTCCGCCTCCTCCCTGCGGACCGCCACGGTCGAACCTCTGCCTCTGCCTAGGTGGTTCCTCAACCGTCTGCTGCTCCTCCGCATGGCGGGTCGGGCAGTCACGAGCCATGTGGCCTCGCCCGCCGCATGCATAGCACTGTCTTCCACTCGAAAGACTGGCTCCGCGTTGTGTGCCCTGCACTGCTGAGCCAGTGCCCTGAGGTCTGGTCTGTCTGGACCCCTGAGTCATTCGCCGACTGCCAGCTGCAGATGACTCTGCCACGTGTCGTCCTGCGGTGGGTCTCTGTGCTGGTGTAGACTCAGCAAGGAAGCTCTCGATCAGAAGGGCCCGCTCCAGTACTCCTGTCTGAGTCGGTATGCTGAGGGAGATCAGCGATGCCCTGATCTCGTGTCTCAAACCCTGCTCGAAGGTCCAGGCCCGGAAGAATGGGTCCCGTACCATGTCGGTCGAGTAGCGCGAGAGATCGGTAAATCTCGCCGAGTACTGAGCGACCGTCATGCTGCCCTGCCGCAGCTGTAGAAGCTGCTGGATACGCACCGCACGAAGGGTGGCTGGGACGAACTCCGAGCGGAAGATGCTCTCAAAGTCCGTCCAAAGAAGAGATGCCTCATCGTGCACCTGGAGCATCAAGCTCCACCATCGTCCTGCTGCTGCGTGTAGTAGGCTCGCAGCGAGGATCACCATGAGGTCAGCTGGTGTCCTCACTAGCCTAAACACTCGAACCACTGCCTCCAGCCAGTCCTCTGCTGCCTGGGGATCCGTCTCCCCGCGAAACCTGGGCGGTCGCTGGCGCTGAAACTCATGCAGTGCGCTGAGGCGACGTGCATCGTCAGCGGCTGCTGCTGGAAGCATCGGGGGATCGGCGGGTAAAGCTACTGCCGGTGCCACTGCTGACAAAGGGCCCTGCACCGAAGCCTCGTCGCTCGGTGGGCTGTCGTCTCGCTCGACTCTCGGAACCCTAGCTGGCTGCCGTCGTGGGGCCATCCTGAAAAGGAAACAGGTGCGCCACGGTTAGAACAGTATACCTGGTGAGCTGGCACAAGTAATCACAAGGAAAACTTGAGACATTCATAAAGCAGATCAGTATACCCGGTGAGCTGACACAAGTAATCACAAAGAAAACTTGAAACACACACGCAATCAATGTTTTCATGCATTAAGTCGGAAATCAGAAGTCAGGGTCCTGGTGTACGGATACGTCGGCCGCCGTACCAACACTGGACTCCCTGGACTGATAACCACACTCAATACGCTAAACATTATTGCTTCACATAGAAAAGATCAGAGTTCGCGGTAGAACCGAACTCCTCTGATACCAATTTGTCACGACCCGCCCTCGGGGTCCGTGCCGTGACTACCCCAAGCCCGCCTTCCATAGGCCAGGGGCTGGCGACTAGCACCAAGGCGTAAATCCCGGTAAAAAGGGAAGACATTGCCTTTGAAACGTAAACACACACCACAGAGTAAACAAGCGGAAAGTAAACACTAAACAAACAGAGTACGACTGAAAGTGCGGAAAAGTAAATGGGCCAGAATACAAACCCAAACTGAAAGTAAAGTACAACTCGAAAAGGGAAAAACAGCAACTGTAAAGTAAAAGCCGCTACTCCGAGCTGTCCACCGGAAATCCCACCTGAAGGGTGGGTACAGATAGCTCCTCTACTCCACGGGTCCCGCCGTCCGCTCCGTGCACGTCCCGCCCAGTGGTCCACCTCCGGGTACCGTCCCGCTCTACAAGCCTCAGCTAAGTCAACGCTGTCCGTCGTCTGCAACCAACACAACGTAGTGCGGGCGAAGCCCGTGCAGGGGTGAGTATAAGCTACTCAGTAGGGACCCCGAGACCCCTGATGGTCTCTCAAATCCACAAAGGATAAACCACGAAGAAAAGTACAAACACGAAGTAACAACTGACACAGCTTAGGTATATGCCCATACATATACCTAAGTCATCAATTAAAAATACACTCCAACCTCCGAGCCCAAGTACAACTCAGTCCACGCAGGAAAGTATACGTATTCCACATAGGAAAGAAAAATATAATCCACACAGGATTGCACAACACAATCCACACAGGAAAACAACAGGATTCAGCTCACACAGGTATACTTCTTCAAGGACGATAAAGATGATCACTGATCCATCTAAGTCGTCGGACCCACGAAGGATCGATAGGTAACTAACCCCCGCAGAAGACCCACACAGGATCGGGCTCACACAGAACCTGTAGGCGCTGGCTCACACAGAACCGCTGAGCGCAAGGACCCACACAGGATCGGGCTCACACAGAACCTGTAGCACTGATCCACGTAGGATCGCTGAGTGCTGTAGTCGTCGTCGTCAAATCCACACAGGATCTCTGTACTGTCGTCGTCAAATCCACACAGGATCTCTGTACTGTCGTCGTCAAATCCACACAGGATCTCTGTACTGTCGTCGTCAAATCCACACAGGATCTCTGTACTGTCGTCGTCAAATCCACACAGGATCTCTGTACTGTCGTCGTCGCAGTCACAGTAGCAGTCGTAGCAGTAGAACAGTCGCAGCCAGCACTAGGGTTCCCGCACACAGCAAGCTCGTACGGAGGATCCGCTCCACGAGCCGAGAGGCTGATACATCAACTGTCACGAAGACCGAAGTTGTTGTATCAAAAAGTTCCGTATCGTCAACAGGAACTCAACGCAATAGACGGCGCGTCGATCGGACGCCCGGTCTGAGAGTTATAGGCATTTTCGTCTCCGGGGCCCGGTTGGTTTTTAAGGCAAAACCAACCCGACCGTACTCCACCTGCGTCCAAACCTCGGGCGGAGTATGCCAAAAGATCTGTCTCACTAAGAGGAACACTACGCGACTGACGGCTCGTCAATCGGACGTCCGTAGCTCAAAATATGAGCGTTTCCGCTCCGAAGGCCCGGTTGGTTTCGTGAACGAACCAACCCGGCCGAACTCAAAGTAAACCGAAACCTTGAGTGCGATATACCGAAACGACCGTCTCGATCCAAGGATCGCGTTGCCGCAGACGGTTCGTCATTCGGAGGTCCGAGGCTCAAGTTATGAGCGAAAAACCAAAACTGGTTCGAAACGGGGGGGTCCTGGTCCGGGCCGACCCGGCCCGACCCCCCCCCCCCCCTGGGCGGCGCGGCGGCGCGGCGGCGGGCGGCGGTGGCGGCGGCGGCGGGCGGCGGCGCGGCGGCGGGCCGCGGTGGCGGCGGCGGCGGGCCGCGGCGGCGGCGCTTGGCGCCGCACGTGGGTCACGCGGGGGGCAATCAAGCCCCCCCTGTTTGTGAAGGCAGCACGGCTTTGAGCCGTGCCTTTGCAAAAAAAAAAACGGCCCCCGCAAGTGGGGGCCGGCTGGACGAACCGGGGGGCTGTTGCCCCCCCTCATTAAATGAACCGCCCCCCTCATTAAGAGGGGGGTTTGATGAACCAGCCGGGGGATTTATTCCCCCGGTTTTATGACATCCGGCCGGCCCGCTGGCCGGCCGGTTTTTACCAACGGGACCGGAAATTCCGGTCCCGCCCTCGTCTTCCGACGCCGGCGGCCCGGCCGCCGGTCTTTCCTTCCACCGCGGCCCGGAACCGGCCGCGGTCTCCTCGTCCCGCCGCGGCCCGGAACCGGCCGCGGTCTTCTCGTCCCGCCGCGGCCCGGAACCGGCCGCGGTCTTCTCGTCCCGCCGCGGCCCGGAACCGGCCGCAGCGTTCGTCATCCGGCACGGTGCGACGGCACCGCGTCCCTTCGCCGTGGTTTGATAATATTCAACGCGGCGCGACGGCGTCGTGTTCTTGTTGTTTCTTCAAAGGTGCGTGCGACGACATCACATAAGATATTCGCACGTTCATCCGCGTGGTGCGACGGCACCACGCCACTTGCTTTCCTCCGCAAAATAATTAAACAAGAACGATGGAGGGGGTTCGGCCGTGTTCGTGCGGTCCGGCCCCCCTCACGTTAAAATAAAAACGCAACTTAAAATAAATCAAGTCACACGTTAGTCTTGATAGAATCACGATCAAGAATAAAAAATAAGAAAACCCAAAGAAAACGACAACCCCTACCTCGGGTTTAAGATTCAAAGGTTCGGCTACGCTCCGCGGAAGACGGCGTCGCGGAGGTCGGGTGTCGCGGAAGCCGTTCGTCAAATCCGATGACGAAGGGATGCGTTCGAAGAGTCACGTCGTTGGCGAAACTTGTACGCCGACGAAGATGGTCCGAGGAGGAAGCGGCGTTCCCTCTCGTTGACACCGAGGACGAAGAAGAGAGGCGTCGTTCTTCGTTCTTCGTCAGAGTTTGAGCGTTCTTCGTTCTTCGTTCTTCGTCAGAGTTGAAGATGAAGAGGAATGCTCTCAAAAGCTCTCAAGGGAACAAACGATCAACCAAAAAATAAAATAAGACTACATCTTATTTTATTCTCACTTTGCCAACCTTTCAAAATTCAAAAGTTGAATTCAATTCATTAATTAAGTCTAGAGTTGACAAAATTAAATGAAAAGATAAATTGGCAAGAGTTAAAGAAGGGGAGAGTTACATAAATAAGAGGAAGGGTTTTGAGAGGTTAAGGAATTTGAAAAGAAAAAGGGGTTCGTGTGGGCCCCACCACACTTAATCCTCCCAAGGGAGGTTAAGTGGGTGTGGGTCCCACTTCTAACCTCCTTTGGTAGGTTTTTAAAATAAGTTAAAATAAAATTTGTTTTGCACAAATTTTATTTAACTTAACTGAAAAACCCCAAAACGTAACTTTCAACCCGCAACAAACGCAACTCCCGAAAAGGTCTCAAAAAGCGAATATCGGCGCTGCGAGTTCATCGGTGCGCTCGGATTTCAATTCCGAGCACCGGATCAAAAGTTAGGAATTCCCGCTCGTTGTTTCACTGAACGTACCCGAGCCCAAACTTCGGAAATTAATTTCGGGCACTCCGGGCCTCGGAATCAGGTGCCGTCTGAAACCGCGCTCTTGTAAAATTCTAAAGAAAATTAAGAAAAAATTTTCCTTGAATTTTACGGGTCTTTACATAAATCCTCTCGAAGAGCAATGAAGTGTGCAGTCTTTGTAAGACGATCCACAATAACCCAGATTGCATTGTTGCTTTTGGATGTCCTTGGAAGTCTAGTGACGAAGTCCATGGTGATGTTCTCCCATTTCCATTCTGGTATGGGCAATGGTTGCATCATCCCCTTAGACTTCTGCCTCTCTGCCTTCACTTGCTGACACACCAGGCACTTTGATGTATATTCGGCGATCTCCTTCTTCATATTATCCCACCAAAAGTTTTCTCGGAGATCTCGATACATCTTTATGCTCCCTGGGTGAATAGAGAAATTTGAACTATGTGCATCATCCAAAAGTTCCTTCTTCAGCTCCGAACTTGATGGGACACATAGTCTTTTCCCAAACCGCACAATTCCTTCTTCATTAACATTAAACTCTGAGGATTTTCCCTTTTTGATAGCTTCCACTTTTTATTGGATTCTCGCATCATCCTTTTGAGCATCCTTTAACCTTTCTAAAAGAGATGGTTGAGCAATCATTTGTGAAAGGATTGATGATGTTCCCTTATTTATGATTCCCACATCCATTTTCATCAAGTCTAAGATGATTGGATCCTTCTCAATTCTCATCATTGATAGAATTGATGGATCCTTTCTACTTAGGGCATCCGCCACCTTGTTCGCCTTCCCAGGGTGGTAATGTATTGAACAGTCATAATCCTTTATGAGCTCTATCCATCTTCTCTGGCGCATATTAAGCTCTTTCTGTGTGAATATATATTTAAGACTCTTGTGGTCAGTATATATCTCACATTTCTCTCCATAGAGATAATGCCGCATGATTTTCAAGGCAAAGATTACCGCCGCCAACTCCAGATCATGCGTTGGATAGTTTCGCTCATGGATTTTCAACTGTCTTGAGGCATAGGATATCACTTTATCATTCTGCATCAGCACACATCCTAATCCCTTCTTCGAAGCATCACTGAATACCACAAAAAGCTCCCCACTTGTGGGTAAAGTGAGCACAGGTGCAGTGATAAGCCTCCTTTTCAACTCCTTGAAGCTTTCTTCACATTCATCACTCCAAGCAAACTTTACTCCCTTTCGAGTTAGCTTGGTAAGAGGGTTGGACAATCGTGAGAAGTTTCTCACAAATCGTCGATTATATCCAGCTAACCCCAAGAAGCTACGGATATCAGTTACCGATGTTGGCCTCAGCCATCCCTCAATTGCATCTATTTTGGAGGGGTCCACAGATATCCCATTGCTTGTGATGATATGGCCCAAGAATGAGACCTCATTCAACCAGAACTCACACTTGTTGTACTTGGCATAGAGCTTCTCCTTGCGCAAAGTCTCCAGTACAGTTCTTAAATGCTCCTCATGGTCCTCCTTGGTTTTGGAGTATATTAGAATATCATCTATAAAGACTACCACAAATTTATCTAGGTAATCTCTAAAGACTCTATTCATCAAGTCCATGAATATTGCTGGAGTATTGGTGAGTCCAAAAGGCATTACTATGAATTCATAGTGCCCGTACCTTGTACGAAAAGCAGTCTTGGGGATATCTTCCTTTTTCACCCTTACTTGATAATATCCCGACCGCAAGTCGACCTTGGAGAAGTACTGTGCTCCACGCAGCTGATCAAACAAGTCATCGATTATTGGGAGAGGATACTTGTTCTTTATCGTGATTTTGTTAAGTTCACGATAATCGATGCAAAGCCGCATTGACCCATCCTTCTTCTTGACGAAGAGGACTGGTGCACCCCATGGTGATGCACGTGGGCGTATAAACCCTTTATCCAGATTCTCCTGTAGTTGTTTCTTCAGTTCTTCAAGCTCAACCACAGCCATTCTATATGGAGTCTTGGATATTGGTAGCGCCCCAGGTATAAGTTCAATTGAGAACTCAACATCTCTTCTTGGAGGAAGACCAGGATGTTCCTCGGGAAATACTTCAGCGAATTCCCTCACAATAGGCATTTCTTCAAGGGTGGTTTCTTCCTTGGACTCAATCATCTGAGCCAGATATGCGTGCTCATAAGGCAGTAATATCCATGCTTGAGATGATGGAGCTAAAGGAGATTCATCTTCCTCCTGACACTTGTAAAGAATCGGGGGTCGATTCTCCATATGGAGCGTGATTTCCCTCTCCCGACAATTTATGTTGGCTCTATATAAGGAAAGCCAATCCATGCCAAGAATTGCATCAAATTCCACCAAAGGGAGTATGACGAGGTTCGCCGGGAAATTCAATCCACAGATTATAACAGGGGAGGACTTATACTCATGGGATGTAATGATTTCCCCATTTGTCGTACTCACCGACATCTTTACTTCCATGATTTGTGGTGGTGCAGGGATTGTTCTACTAAACTTTTGAGATATAAAAGAATGCGTAGAACCTGAATCAAAAATTATGTTCACTATTCTTGAATGAATAACTAGCGTACCTGTCACCACTTCGTTGTCGGGGTTCACTTCTGCAGAAGTGATGGAAAAAGCTCTTCCTTGCTGTCTTGGAGGTTGTTGATTGCCTCCGATAACCCTTCGATTAGGGCACTGATTCGCAAAATGACCCGGTTCTTTGCATTTGAAGCATTGAACATTGCGTTGAGGTTCGAACGGAGCGTTCCTCCCCTCCGTCGCAGCCGCGGGTCCTTCTTGCTGACAGTTAACAGCTAGGTTCCCTTCTCTTCCACACATAAAGTATTTTCTTGTCCCCCTAAGGCAATTTCCAGGATTCTTTTTTCCACACTTTTGGCAAGTGGGGTGCTGGAATTTCTTAGCGCCGTTGGATTTATCCATCGGACCACCAGCATTGAAGTCCACCTTCCGCTTCTTGTCCCCATGATACCCCTGTGATTCTCCGATCTCCATTTCAACCTTGAGGGCACATCGGACAATTTCCTCATAGATGTCGAAGTCACGGATCGCTAATGCTTTCCGCAAGCTAGGCTTCAGCCCACCAAATAAGCGGTCAACCTTGCATTCGGGGGTAACGACAAAGCCGGAAGCGTATCGTGCAAGCCTTGTGAAGTTTGCCTCGTACGCTCCCACAGATTCCTCATCTTTCTGCTTGAGGGAAAGGAAGTCCCTTTCCATCTTAAGACGGAGGGTGCGTGGAAAATATTTATCGAAAAACATCTTCCGGAATACCTTCCATTCCAAAGCCTCGATCTCCTCCTCAGGCTTCGTATTTTTGATCAACGTCCACCATTGATCAGCTTCACCCTCCATACGATAAGCCGCCAGGAGAACCTTCTCTTTTTCAGAGCATTGGAGGATGGAGAATATCTTTTCAATGGAGTTGATCCATTGTTCAGCAATCGTGGGATCGGATGATCCACTAAAAGTAGGAGGCCTTTTTCTCATGAAGCTTTCAATAGCGACGTGTTCTTTCTTAGGGGGGGTTGAACGTTCCTCTTGACCAGTGTTTCTATTCAAAACTTGAGTTAGCTGAGAGAGAAGCGTGACAAAGTTCGCGATTCCCGCTCCCATTGGATTGGGCATCTCATAAGTACAATCATCACACTGATCTTCACAACGGTTGTTAGCCCGAGTTCTCCTATTACCGGACATTGGATGGAATAAACGGAAAGTTAGGGGTAACACATAAAGGGTAATCCAAAGAAAAAAGATGATGACTTATAAATAAACTTTAATCTCTTTAACTCATGAGTCTATAGGATTCAATCCAGGCTTTTCATGATATTCCTTCTAACATATATTCTTAGGGGAATTTTTCCCTTAATAAGGGTTTATACTAAGATTGTGAATTTATCAAAACATATCCCCCGGGAGTGTCATAACCAAGAGTGCAGCAAGGCCCGTTGTCGTGCACCAGTTCCCGTTCAAGTCTAGCTCAAAGCAGTGTTTTCGGGTTTTACCCCTAGGATACATCTGTGCCAGAGCCGCCTCTACCTGCTCGTATCCAGACAGGGATGTATTTGTTTGATAAAACACTTACATAGTATTTACCAAAAGTTAGGGATGTTTTTATTATGCTTAGTATTGTATCTAAGGCTTTACTAGGGTTTCCTAATCCCAAAAATAACTAAACCTATCCTCTGATACCAACTATGACAACCCTGGTTTTTATTACAACTTAAACATGCTTTATTACATAAAACTTCACTTGATACAACAAAGAAGAACGAGAGGTTTAGTGTCGTTGGGGCTTAGGATAATTACATAAAAACTTTAAACTTGAAATACAACATCCTTATTGAAAACTTCCTTTACATGACCACTACATTCCTTCGTACTTAGCATTGCATGGGATAACCTGAGGACATGCATAAGAAAAGGGTGAGCTATAAAGCCCAGTAAGGGAGTACACAATGAATAACATGAGGAGTACAATACATGTTAGGAAATAGGCATATAAATAGAGCATAATAGAGACATGAACATAAAGGCATGATAAAGCATGATAATCATAACATGGAAATGTGGCAACAACACTTAACATTGAATTAGAATGAGCCAAGGCTCATTGCACATGGAGCATGAGTAAACCCTCATTGCACTTGAAGCACGAGTAAACCCTCGTTGCACCTGAATTAGCCTGAGTCAACACTCATTGCACATGACGTATCATGATATTATACTTTACCCAATGCATTGGAGCGCTATAAAGGGCGCACCCTTCTTAAACATTTCATTTCATGCATAAGTGTGCCACATGGATCATAAAACATGGATTCATAAAACATAATCATTTCTTCCACGATAAAGGAATGTGGAATTCATAAATGAAACTTTACAATCAATATGTATATGTGCATAAAGGTGAATACCCTTGATGGAGAAATGGGCACGATATTCACTACACAAAGACATTGGCTTAGAAAATCGGTGCGATTTCGGCAGTGTAACGGCGTGACATAAGAATTCATAAAAAAGGTTGATGAGAGAGAAAGGGGTTCCTCATCATATTTACATGTAATGGATAGTAAGGAGATCATATATGTACATGTCCCAACAATTGAAATGGAATTTAGATTCATGATACAAAAGTATTGCTTGAATGTAAAAGAAGAGAGAGAAGTTTTCTTTCGGAATTTCGGCATAGTAACGGGTGTACATGGGAGGCATTTAATGAGAGAGAAAGGGTTCTCCCATCATTCAACCAATAAGAGGGCAGTATGGGGGAGGTGCGAAACCATACCCCATCAAATTGACAAAAAAATGAGAAAGGAAGAAAACCCCTTACATGGAATTGTGCTTCCAAAGGCTAGAGAGAGGCTTGTGAGAGGCTTCTTGGGAGCTTGAGGCACCATGAGAGGATTCTAGAGAGAGTAGGGCAGAGTTTGGACGAACTTAAAAGGCTTTGAGTGAGGAGGAAGTGGGAGCTTGGGTGGGTTTATATAGGAAAGGTGAGAGAATTCTTTATTATTTAGGTTTGGGACCCCTTATATTAAAATGATCCAAACCACAAACCATCCCATGGTATTTGCCCATGGTTTCTGTAAGAGGAAATAGGAAAACAATATTTTACATGGCCAAGGTCCGAACATATTAAAAAATTAGGGTTTCTTATGTGGAGGTGAGTCACACTCCCATGGAAATTAATTTAAAAAGGCAAAGTGTTGAATAAGTCTTGAGGGCTCCATTAATGCTTTGAAAAGTGAGTCAAAAAAACCCAAAACCTCATTATTTTAATGATAAAACACATATTGGC
The DNA here is from genome assembly GCA_963277665.1 of Viscum album. Taxonomy (NCBI): domain Eukaryota; kingdom Viridiplantae; phylum Streptophyta; class Magnoliopsida; order Santalales; family Viscaceae; genus Viscum; species Viscum album. The sequence continues at coordinate 557,465,714 of OY728146.1, forward strand.
CGAACATAAGGATTATGGTATTTTATTACATCACCATTGGGTCATTATGATGTCATAAAACACATTATATATTTAAATGGTATTTAATTTTTACCCAAAAATTTGACTGTCTCAGAAAATTATGAAAAATTCACCGTTGGATATTTTCGACATCCTGATTCCAAAAATAATATTTATTTTATCTAAATAATTTTCAAAATATTTGAATTTTCACTTTTAAAATAAAAACCGATATTTATAAAAAAATTCACGGGTTTTGACAGAAATGGCTTTCAAACCTTAATAAAAATTTTAATTTCATTCATAAAATTATAAGATCATTTATATTTAATAAAAATTAATTTAATATTAATAATAATATTTTATTAGAATATTATTTAATTCAAAAATCCTTTAATTTAATAAAATATATTTCATAATTAAATAATAACTAAAAACATCATTTGTACTTTAAAAACTAATTACAATGCATCAAAAATGACTAGAAATTATATTCATTATTATATACAAAAAATAATGTACATGAACATGGTGCTAATTATTTGTTACATAACCCCTTAAAATAGCCGCATAAGACCTAAGGGTAAGGTGTGCGATGGTGACAGAATCTTGGGGTTGCTCGGATAACATCGCTCGAGTGGTAATCTCTATCAACTTCCATTTTTCCCGTAGACGATCACGTTCGAGCTTGACTTGATGAAGCTCAGCCTGGACTTGGTCAAGGGCAAAGCCCAAAGACGCCACCTCCTTTCCGAGCTCCGATAAATGGGCTTCGTAAGGGGCAATTCTACTGGATGAGGCTATCGCTTCCTTTGTCTGAGTAGAAAATTGGTTCGTTAAAGCCTTATATTTAAACTACCCAGATGATCACTGTTTAACAGCTATAAAAGTAACGGTCACAGATCTTAACGTTAAACTAATGAAGTTGACATCTTATAAAAACATAAAGAAACATTTAACTGGATCAAGAGGGATTTTCCATTAATGAAATTTTGGGTCGTTACACCATCCACCACCAGATGCATGACCACCTCCTCTACCACGTGTGCCTTCTCCCTACAGTCCACCTCGATCAAACCATTGAATCTTCTTGGAAGGTCCCTCAACTATCAGCTTATCATCAGTATGGCGGGTTGGATAGTCACGAGCCATGTGACCCTACCCTCCATAAGAGTATCATTACCTTCCCCTTTCATGAATGACTCTATATCACGTGCCCCACACAACTGAACCACTGTCCTGAGGTTGTCCACCAGATGGTCTGGTCCGCTTAGACCTCTACAACTTCTATCTACTGCCAGCTACAAATGACTCTGTTGTAAGTCAACTAGTGATGGGTCTCACTGCTGATGACTACTCATCAAGGTAACTCTACCCAAGGAGGGATCTCTCTAACCCCACCACCTACGTCAGGATGCTAAGGGAGATCATCGATGTCTGGATATCTTCCCTGAGCCCCTGAACAAAGGTATGAGCCCTGAAGAATGGGTCTCATACCATATCTGTAGAGTAGTGTGAGAGGTTGGTGAACCTTTCTGAGTACTATGCCACCGTCATGCTACCCTATTGTAGATGCAGTAGCTCCTGTATCCGCACCACACGTAGGGTGTCTAGGATAAAATCCACCCAAAATGGGCTCACGAAGTCTCCCCTGAGTAGTGTCCCCTCGTCATGCACCTATAGCATCAGGCTCCACTATCTGCCTAATGTTGCCTGAAGGCAACTCGTGGCATCGAACACCATGAGGTCGGTTGTTGTCCCTACTAGTCTAAAGACTCTCACCACAACCTCCAACCAATCCTCAACTGCATGAAGGTCCATCTCTACACTGAACCAGAGTTTCGTCTGGCACTAAAACTCGTGCAACGCGCACAGGCTGTCTGTAATCACTACTGCTAGGTCTGGTGGCATTAGTGGCCCAAAGGGTAGTGGTGTCGCTGGTGCCTCTACTATAAATGGGCCATACAATGAGGCCTCGTCACTCGGTGGGCTATCCGTACACACTACTCTTGGAACCCTAGCTGGCAGTCTGCATGGAGGCATCCTGAAAAGGAACAGGTGTTCCATGGTCAATAACTTATACTTGGTGAATAGACTGAAGATATCACAAAGAAAAATCTTGAAAACACACAACTAATATGTGGTTTCATGCACTAAGTTGGAAATCGAATGTTAGGGTCCTGGTGTATGGATACGTTAGCTGTGACACCAATACTATACTCCCTGAACTAGAAACCACACTCAGTACCCTTAACATTATTGCTTCAAAGAAAAGAAAGATTATAGTCCTAGTATCTACAGTAAAACCGACAAATATGATACCAATTTTTCACGTCCCGCCCCCCCGGGGCCCATGTCGTGACTACACCAAGCCCACCTTCCAAGGGCACGGGGCTGGAGACTTGAACCAAAGGTGCAAATCCCTAAAACATAAAAAATATTTCCATTAAATATTATTAACACACTAAAAGGAGTAGCAGGAAGCAATACACTATTTAAAACTATATACAAAAGGACAGATGAAAAGTAAAGGGGACGAAATTAGAAGCCCAGCTGTAAAGTACAAGTACAACTGAAAAATAAATAAACAAGTAAAATTATAAAATGAACTGTTGGATTATCCGACATGTATCCTACTAGAATCGTAGGTATATGTAGCCTCCACAACACTCCACATATTTCTGTCTCCTCCTTGTACCATTGCACCTTGTGGTCTACCTCTGGGTACCATCAAGTCCTTGTACACTCAGCCTTGGTCAGCGCTGTCTCTCATCTGCATCAAACACAACGAGGTGTGGGCATTGCCCCAGCAGGGGTGAGTATAACAATACTCTTTAGGGACCTCGAGACCCTCAAGGTCTAACCAAATACAATAAGGATAGCCACACATTATAAAAATAATTTGATGGCCCAACATAGGTATATGCCGATAGAAATACCTATGTTTTTAAGAAATCCTTCTCAATAATGGGGAAACACAAGAGTTTCTGATTCAGCTCACCAAGTTATATAACTTATTTAGAGAGAGAGATTATTAGATATAGCCACTTAATCATCTACGTTGTTGGACCCACACATGATCCAGGAGTAGCAGTTAGAACTATCAGACCCACACAAGATCCCGGAACAGTAGATGGAGCTGTCAGAACCACACAAGATCTATTGCCAGCTAATATATTAGACCAAAACATAATCTAAGAATAGAATTCAGAATTGTCGGACCCACACAAGATCCAGGAATAGTAGTCAGAGATTTCAGGCACACACCGGATCCAGGACCAACTATTTTGTCTGACCAACACATGATCCAGGAATAGAGGTTAGAACTATCGTCAAAGCACAGCCAGCCACAGGGTTTCCAAAAGCATGCTTGATTCTGGTAGGGTCTGCTCCTCAATACAAGAGTCGATACATCAACTTACATGTTGTCCCAAGTTGATGTATCCTAATGTTCTGTCTCATCGAAAGGAACACAACAAGATATAGGTGCGTCAATCGGACGCCCGATCTGAGAGTTGTTGGCATTTCCATTTTGAGGGCCCAGTAGGATTTAGGTTCAATCCAACCCGACCATACGCCCAAATGCTTCCAAACCTCAAGTGTGTTATCACAAAAGAACATTCTTTCTCCATGATTTGCTTCTCTGTAGATGGTTCGTCAAATGGACACCTGTAGCCCTTGTTAGGTGCGAAAATGTGAAATCGGGTCAAACGGGACAAGACTGGGGTCCGACCCAGTCCCCGGGTCCGACCTGATCCACAGGTCTGGTACGGTCTGTGGGTGCGGCCTATATTGGGTCCGGCCCGATAGCCCGTGATGGGTCCGTCCCGGTGGCCCGCACTGGCGGCCCACGAAGCTGGCGACCCATGCGGGTGGCGGCCTGGTGGCTCGTGGGGTCTGCCCTAGCCACGTCCAGGGGGAAGGCCACGCACCACTTGGTAACCCGAATGACATATCCATTCGGGTGGGATGAAAACTGGTGTCAGGTGGTGCCAGTCTACGTCACATGGGACCCACAGTGGGTCCCGCACCTCTTGGATGGCCGAGTGTCCAGCCGACACCTACGCGGCGCCGGATGTACCACCCCTCCTCAAGAGACCTGGCGTCTCGAGTCACGAGACCTCCTTGTGGTTGGGCTCAAGCCGGTCACAGCAGCACCACGACAGCTAGAGGCCATATAACTCCTTCAATCCACCGCTTGATGTTGGTTGTGTCGTGCCTTCCCGGTTAACCCGACGGCTTGAGTTGCCGGTTTCTTTCGCGGTCGGTCGAGCGCCCGCCGCTGCTGCACCTCCACAGCCATGGGCTGCTCTTTTTCCTTTGGTAGCGTGGTTTCACGGTCAATATCTAGGCATCCTACCTTTTTTCTGGCCACCCTTCCATTGTTCCACCGGTGTCGTTCGCCAGTTCCACCTGTAGGTAATCCTTCTGCGGGTCAACAAATGAGTTATGGTGGCACAATTTTCATTCTGAAAGAATTCATGCACTCTATGAGACACCACCTTCAATCCGCTAACATTTTTGATGAGTAATTCTCATCCCAGACTCATTCCACATTCAACATCAAATTACACAATGAAGGTGGAGGGTCGGGCGGTGTTTGTTCGGCCCAATCCCTCTGCATATGGGTGATATCAAGCGACATCAAATTTTAGTCCATGATGTAAAAAGAAGTACTAGAATTGAAATAAGTTCGAACTCCATCCTCGTATCGTTATTTGCCAGTGACGAGGATGAAGTAAGGACATCGTTTGTCAAAGGTGAGGATGTCCCACTTGGGGAGGAAATCCCAAGGAAAATGGAGAAGAAGGTCGATGTTCTTTGTTGGAGTATTACGTCGGAGAGCCTTTCCTCATTGGCGTTCAATCTCCAAAAGCTCATCTTCTCATCAATCCTCATTTTCAACAAATCAATATCCCCCACCCAAAATAATAGTTTTTGTGGTTTATTATGTTCATTATCATAAATACAAAAAAAGGCATTTAATTAATTCATGTGGCTTAATTAATTAAATTGGGTGGGTTGGAACCACTATGTGTAGAGGTGATCAAGAGGTTCACCATCATTAATGAGGGGAGTTTTAGAGGCTTCCATCATGGGTGGTCCCCACAAAATTTATCCTAAAAAGGTGGTTGGTATCAGTTGGGTGCCACCACTATAACCTAACATGGGTGGTTAAGGTGTTCCATCCCCCTCACCAACCTCTAAAAACTGGTTATAACAAAAATAAAATAAAATAATTCATGCACTTATTTTATTTTATTATTCCAAATAAAACCCAAAAACTCTCTTTGATTCCTGACCGTCTGTCTTCGAGGTGAGAGTTTTCATTTGAAAATATCGGCACTACGAGTTCAATAGTGCCATCAGATTTCATTTCTGTGCACCGGTTCAGAAGTTATAAAATATCACTCGTACGTTTACTGAACGTACACGAAAAAAAATTTAGAAATGGATTTTGGGAACACCGGGCCTCATAATCACGCGCTCTCAATTTTGGTAGACTCCTAAAATTCGCATGTATTTATGAATCAAAATCCACATAAATTCTTGGTCTATACATTAGGTTTGGCCTCCTAACCTCAGTGACCTATAGAACTATTGGGGATATTCTCCTTGGCAGATTACATCATATCAGATCGAGATTTATGATCATTTCACCATCATAGTTCAATGAACTCAGCAATGATAATAATGAAGATTCATTCTTCATCAGATATCAATCCCTCTCAAGGATGTAAGTTTTTTTAATTTCTATTTATATTCATATAATTATTACTACGATCAATGTATTCCATTCAATGAAAAAATATATTCACTAATCATGTGTATTGCAGATATGGGATATATATGATTAGGGATTGTGGATTCCATTTTGGATAATATATTTCTCAATTTTTCATCATTGTAATTGAAAAAAATGGAAAATTACAAGATTATTATCTGTGGTTTGTTCCTCATATTGTTCTTTATTCATTTCATCCCATGTTCTTCCCTAATTATGAGGAATTCCTTTGTCTCATGGTTAAATGAATATCCATGAAATAATGTGTTATGTGACCATTCCATTGAAAAATAGATTTATTCTATATGTATGAGATAATTATCTACTTGTAAAGGACATGTCTACCAATGATAAATGATTGGCATTGGTTCGAAATTTGCTATTCATTGCAGTTGATCTAGTGATGTTGATGAGGTGTTACCAAAACTGATTTATGTGTGGATTTAATGGATGTATTCCTATGAGTAGTGGTGGAAAGTATCATTCCAAACATATACATAATATTAGGTGAAATTGGATGAAAAAATATTGGTGAAGGTGGACTGGGAATACACAGAGGCATAAATTCATATCATATAATGCTCTGGTTTACCAAGTGTTTAATCAGGGACTACAAACTATGTGGTGCCCTAGCAACAGCTCTAGGATTATAAAAGAGAATATAATTATCACAAGATATGTGAAATAATGTCCCATAATGTGTGAAACTACCTATGAATGTGGAATTTTATTTAGGAGTACATGGATAGGAATCTATCCATGCTTGGGGAGTATAAGAAGACTAATGTACTCAGACATGACCATGTACACTTGCACAAACAAATGAATAAATATTTAGATAGGATTATAATGGAAAAGACACACCGTTTTCATAGATATGTATATATGAATGGTACATAATACACTTCTCGAACTCAGTGCTGAAGGGACACACCATGTACAAACATTTCATTCCCCGTACTAGTTTAAGGATAACTTTTACCCCTTATCATATTCATCTTAGAAAATATTAATTAGTTTATGTAAACTTGATCCATTATTTGTGGGTTTAGTGGAAAGGTTAATCGAATTAATATAATGGTGATCAAATATATGGAATTATAATGATTGATACATTTTTAGAATCATTATTTGATTCCCATAATGTGATACTCGATCATCGTCATTTCACTTTGTGGGGTTATTTGTTTCCTCATAACATACACCATGCAGGCATCGATCCCCTCGATAGTGGGTAAACAAATATTGGTTTATTGGTATACCCCAAGGACTTGGATTTGATCACATATATGTATTGATCTCATCATACTTCTATCAAATATGTTAATGGTGTGGCTTGAAAAGTATGATGTCTCAGATGGAATACATATTTTCTTTCTTACACATGGAGTTTGTTCTCCCTAATGATTGTTATATAGAAAATTTTATAAGAAATCCAAGTATTCATTTCACTATTTTTCATTTGGATTGTGACTTTCTTTATACATTGATTATATGTGGATGTTCATGTTATTTATGATATTTTCTTATAATATTGATGAGACGACTACTATTCTGGATGTTAAATGCTTATTGATTTTGGTGTTCCTTTTTGGGTATTTTTATACTGAACCACACATGGTCTTTTTATGCATGTGTCATGTATTATAGAGGTGAAATTACTTTTAATAGAGAAATTTACTGACCGAGACAATGTGGATCTTATTCATTTAGTATGAAAAATGTTTTTTCTATTGGTTTCATTTGTTGCCGTCAGCTACTACTTCACAGGTTGAAATTGATTTAATTTTCATTTAGTGGTATTGTATTTGGACCGTTGCTTTATATTACATGTTATCATACTATGATGGTGGGATTTTAGATCTATGTAATCCAGTTTATTAGTTGTTTTAAATTTTATAATTATATGTACATGTAGATGTGTGTGTGTCTTGGTTAATTTGAATAAAGCCTCCCATGTGTGAGATATTCCAAATAGGCTTTGGTCACCATCCCCTGGCCTATTGGTGGTGGCCATGGGGTAGTCATGATTTAGGCCTTATTTAATTGAGTTATGACATTTTCTATATAAATAAACACTATGAATTCAATGTTGGTGATATATTATTGTACATATATTGGAAAAACAACCATGTTCATGAAGGAATCTTCCAATTAAAGCTTAGTCATCTTGGGAATCCAACATACCGTGGGGGTCAGATATTTTCAATAAATATATAAGAAATTAAACACATCCCATAAATTCATAAGAAGCAGGATTGATCTTCATCTATATATCATGTTATTTTTGAAATATTTTGGGATGAATATTGATGGAGCATATATCATTAGTGAATTGTACATATTTTTTCATTTTACATTATGTATAGTTTTATTTATCTTGAATGGAGTTCTTTGGTGTTATTTTCATATTTGATTCTAGAATCTCATAAAATTGTTATAATTTCATATAATACCCACTAGGGGTGTTAGAGTTTTTCCTCAAATTTTAGTCTTGATATTATTTTTCAAAATGAGGAACATATGTATCGTAATATAAAATAGTCCATATCATAATGTATGATACGACATGGTTGAATGTCAGTCATGGGATCACTCTACCTTAATTTATGATATATTATATCCAAATTATTTATTTTAATTTCTCTCCATCATTGGTTAAAAAAATTTTTATCAGATGCTATGGTAAAAAAATCATATTATTTTCTTATTTCACCTAAGCTATTGTTTTATTGACATTACACCCACTTAATGATTCACAAGTACATCCAAAAAAGAATCATATAATAATAGAGTTATATGAAAATTTTCAAATTATTACTTTCTCATGTAAAAGTTTCAAAAATACGGATTTAAAAGGGATTCCCCACAGCTATACTTTAAATATTCCTTTGCATGATATGAAACATTTACATATGACTTTTCAAAACATAAGAGTAAATTTTGTATCCTTAATGTATTCTATTAAACATTCACGGGGGTTACACCATTACCACTATGTATGTGTATGACCATATTCATTTTTTGTATAAGATAAAATCATGATAATAATGAACTATATTTTTAGTGGTTTCACCATTGGATAGTTGAAAATTAAGGTTTTTACAATCACTATATATGTGAAAAAACATATGAACCCACCCCTTATCATAACTTCTGATACGGTATTAGTCATAAAATATTTTTGATATCATTTCTCCCCCTATGTATTTATAATATATATATCTTTAAATAATTTCAATATCTTCAATACCATTTGATGAATGCAATATCTATTTTAAAAGTATTGTGATACTCTATTAAGGTTTTTTTATTTAGGCATGGACATTAAAAAAGATCAATTATGTTGAATGGTATGATTTGAAAATATTAAATTATTAAACTAATATTTTTTGGAGATTATACAATAAATTCAATGGATATATTTTGATTATAAATAAAATAATAACCTTATGAAAGAAGGAACATTTATTTTCTGAAAAACTATAATTTTCCAAAAGACTATTTAATCAAGCTATGCGCATAAAATTTAAAATTATATTTAAATTATATTTGATAATTTATTTGAAAAAAATATCCATATAAATGAAATAAATTATTTTTTAAAGTAATTATGAAAGTTTCTTCATAATATTTTTTTATTATGAATAATGAAAAATATTGATTTCTCATCAAAAAATTGCCTTTTGTTTTAAATTATTATTAGTGAAATATTATATCATAACATTATATTAATGTAATATTAGTAATGTTACTTTATAATTTAAAAACGTTTTCCTTTGTGATCAATTTGATATTGAATTAATTTTAAAAAACTATTTAAATGGTGAATTTTTTTGGAACACCCATATGTTTTTTTTAATGCTTTTATTGGATTAATTTTATATTCATTGCAAGATATATATGAATTGAAATAGAAAAAATTAATTCCATATTTTTTATAAAAATATTTTAAATTATCTAATATGTTAAATAAATTTTTTGACCACAATGAATAGTAAAAATAGTAAAAATGAATTTTTTCGGTTATGATAAAAACACATTTTTATAATAGTTAACCATAACATATAAGAGTTAAAAATAACCCCAATATTATATAATTACTATTATATGGCCATATTTATACCTTATTAATTATAAATTAAAAAATGGACTTTCTTAAAAAAAATATTCTAAATAATGTGGTTGAAATTCATTGATTTCCAAAATTCAAAGTCAGTCCTCTCCCGCACTTATAAAATGAGACCCCTCTATTATAGTTTGTATAAAACTAAATACCATTAACTAGGACAATAAATACCCAAATTATGAGAAATATTATCTAATATTTTACTATAATCCTTATTTTTATTATAAATCCCTCATAGCAAGGATTTTGGTGCAAACATAAAGTAGTTTTCTGAAGAAGATGTAACGTCCATAACCATGCAGTTGCTTGTTATTTATTCTTCTCCTCCTAAAACATTATTAAAACATGATTGTACAATTACCATATTTTATTTCATATAATGACAATTGTTTCAATCTATTTTCTATAAATCATCTCCTCCTGTATAAAATGGGAAATAAAATCGATGATATTCAGTTTGGTGAATTACAAACTTGTGAACAGACATAATTCTTTTTACATCATAGCTTCATATGAATGGATTTAATTATATATGAAATAGATATTTATGATCTCTATAATTTATTTAATCTTATTAAATAATAATATATAATATAAATTCTTACTTTCCATTCTATAGGAAACACATTAATTTCACTCAATTATAAAGCAGACTACCTCCTTGTAAAGCGATGTGACTTATTATTCACTTATGGTTTACATGGAACATAATTAATATTAATTTAATATTTTTATATTTAATTCAATAAATATTAAAAACAATATAAAATTATTATATTTGATACTTTCTCACCATAACATCAACTTAATAAATTATAATTTAATTTACGTTTATGGCGGACTACCACCTCCTGAAGTGATATGATTCATTTCCTATTACTGTGTCATACAAATGGAATATTTGTGTTTCATTAAAGAAGTAAATTTTTCATTATTATATAATTATCAAGTTTTAATGATAAAATAACACTTTCTTTTTTCAATTATAATCATAACAAAATGGAAACATTACTCATGTGTACAAATGAGCAAAAATCTTCATGAATGTAACATAGTTAATTTTTTCAAAATTTTATTACATATTTTTTAAAATGTATATTTAATATCTCAATATAATAATTATGATATGTTAAAAATTCTATAAAAGAAAAAACAACCTTATCTTTTATTTTATTCAACTAACCAAATTGGTTTTTGAAAAATTTACCATTAAACATTAAAACATCATAAGTGAACTTAGTTGTTTAGGTAATTTAATATGGCATGGTAAAAAGTAATGTAAAAGGAATAAAGAATAATTTTTTTTAAGAAATTAAATAATAAACATAATTTTATAAATAATAAATAAGCACTACGTATATGGTGATTCAAGATTGATGTTAGGGTTTTCATCTTGAAACCTCATTCTTTGAGATATATGTTCTTCCTTAAAAATAATTTGATTTATATGGTTTATATTCTACAAATATAAATATTTTATAATGAATACTTCATAATATATTTCATTTTATGTTAAAATTAACTTAATTCATTCATGGAGTTATGATTCAAATGTTACCAAAGCATCAAGTGTTTATTCAAAAATCTCTTTTTAATGGGGTTAGAATATGCTTGAATTTTAATTAAAGGGTTTTTCATTATAATCATACAATTTAACCCAATATAATTTCCCACACTCTGTTGATTATTGAAATTTTAATGAACTATTACCACTTTACTTATCTTGGTGACTGAATAGGATTAATATTAAAATTTCAAGAAAATCTATCTTAATTTCCCTCTTCTTTCGAAAATAAATTTATACAATATCAATGTTTTATAAAAACATTAAATAATATATTTATCCTTTTTGAAAGATTTATTAGAAACATTTTTAACCATTTTATTATTTTTAAAAATATTTTTTAATGGAATCGTCTTCTCATTATTTAGAAGTTCTTCTTTCTAACAATTTTACATCAGTATAAAATGAAGGGTTTTTAACTTATACATTTTTTCTATATTACATATCATCATAAACACACCACTATTAGAAGATTATTTTATAAGTTTACATGCTTATTTTTTAAATATATTTTTTCAATAATATTTTCTAAATTAGTAGTTTCTCATAGATTATTTTCAAACTAGAATTTTTATATTATATAAAAAATTTAATCTGTATAAAATATTTAATATTTATAAATGGAAAAAACATATAATGTAACAAAAATATTATAAATTTTTCTTATTTTCTCTTACACATTTTCCTAGATTACACTCTATTTCATTGAAGGTGGAATAAATTTCATATGTTAACTTATCATATTCCTTATAAAAGAAATTTATTTTGATTATGATATAAGGTATTACTATATATCTAATTATATTACCTTAGGTAATTCTTATGTTTATGGATTATGGTTATTCACATACCTGATATGATTATGATGGGTGTGCCCAGAAATATATATCCCTCCAAGGAATTTGGTAATTTTATTTCTCATGAGACGTTATGTATGTGATTTGAGAGAGAAACCAATCTGTTATGGGATTTTCTAAACCATGTGATATTGTCTTATAAATTATCCTCATCGTGTATTTTTTTAAAATTTTAAATTATCAAAATATATCATATTATCTTATATTATTATCATACAATTATATTTTTGTTATTATCAATTTTTATAACTCATTTACTCTCGTTTATGTTATTATGTTATATATTTGACTCATGTGTTATACTTCCTAATAATGTTTATTCCCATACATCACTTTTTAGATCACCGCATTTCATTATGTATTTCACATGTATTCCCATAAATTTTTTATATATCAAAATGATTAAGGATCTTCTTATATAGAGTAATATAATGATGTTTTTTATCCAATGTATAATGTAAAATGCACCTATTATTCCAAATAAAATAGGAATCAAGATATTTGGATTGTAATTAATTCAATTTCCTGTGAAAAATATCATAATATTATGTGTTATAATTATTAGAGTCAATATTATTGGTATTAGAGTAATGGTTTAGTTAACCTTTTGAAACAATGATGTGAAAAACATAGTGATAACACTAGTTAAAAATTCAAAGGATATGAATAGGAATAGAAATATATCTAAAAATATCGGTCAAGTATAGAGTGTGTTTTTTATGTAATTACATCCTTATTGGGATACTACATGTGAAAATGGGTCTGTTATATATGTACCAAGGGGTAATAACATAGAAAAATTAGTGTAAGAATTTACCTGAGAATTAACAGATACATGACAAAAAGAATTCGTTTTTTCATGATTAGACACTCTAAGAGATTATTCATTTGAAATTAGGAAACACTTTATGAACCATTATGAAGGACATGAATGAATTTTCAGTTTTGAAATCCAAACCATAATCATTACCATTTATAAAAATAGATAGTAACATAAGAAAATAATAATTGAAAGTGGTGTGATTGTAGTTTAGTAAGGTACATTGTCCACTATGATAGATATAAGAGTAATCCTTGACAAAAATGATTGTTTTGGGAGTGAACCCAATCCACTACGATATTCATGGAAGATGGCTTTGAGTACTAAGTTAATGATTTTATATGCTTATGTTTATTGAAAAAATCAATGTCATACACCAATGTTATGATCTCTTGGTTCATATTATTTTATTATTTTATGATTCATGTCTTATCATTTACCAATAAGTGTAATATTACTAGAGATTATGATCAAATATTTGTTGGGAATGGTTTTTCAAATGTTATGAATGTGTTATAATACCCTATGGTTCATGTATAGACATGTATTCATTGATATCTCTCTTTTTTACCATTACAATGCATCTAGGATCACCATTTCTTATGATTACATTTCCCTATTTGATTAATAGTTTTATTAAGGATGATATGTTTAAGTGTTGTAGTGATTAATAACTAAGTGAGATATGATCTATAACTTTTATGAACAAGTTATTTAGGTATCAATGATTACATACGCACTAGACAAATATGATTTGGGTATAGATCATTGTTTTCGATATTGAATATTTATTTACTGGGTGTAATATATATGTATGAGAATTTTGGGTATATAATGTTGGAATAAGAGATATATTTAGATACCCTTTGGAAACTAATATAAGAAAATTTTAATGAGAACCCCATGAATAAATCTATGTATATGATATCATCCAAATGTTTTAGTAACTATCATGGATGAACTAGGATAAACCTAACATGTCATAGATTTAAAATAATGTTCCTTGATTTATACATAAAATAAAATTTTTTTAATTATTATGTGGCTTCCCACTATGAATATTGTTACTCAATCATCTAATTTCCATTTTAGGTAATAGATAAAACAAGAAAGAATCGTGAAAATGCTTAATGTGATGGATAATTAAATCTATTCCACATGTGAAACCAAATGTTATAGGGGTTGTAATAAAAACTGATATTGAAATACCTTCTCAACATTTTCATGCTATCAATCCGTCTAAACATCCATGAAATAAAAAAGTGAACAATTTTCTATTGAGTCCTTCGTTAGGTAACATATACCTTCTTTTAGTGGGTCCACTTAACGACTAGTAGATGAGAAATAAATCATTACAATTGAAAATATATTTTCTATATTCCATTTTATAAATAATGAAAAAATCATTTAGGTTTTGTATCATATTTAATAAAAAGTGAATAAATGGATGAATTATATCACAATTACTAGTCAATTAGATAAAATTGACTCCAATGAGTGTGGTGGATTTAAGATTTTATTATTCAATTTGAATATTTCTCTTATATTTTGTAAAAAATTAAAGAATTAATAACATGAGTTAATTAATAAGAATTATGAATCTACTTGTATCAATGAGGAATATTTAACGATACTTATGTGGGATGATTGGGGAATTATCATCCAAAATTTCAGAATGGCTTATAGATGATTATATTGATTAAAATTGAGTCTTAAAAGGGTATTTTAAATGACAGACTTTAGTATCCATGATGGTATCAATTTATGTTCTATCAATGTGGAAATGGAGATTGGAGTTATCTAATCATCTCAATATTTTGATATGAAATATAAATATGTAATTCAATAGAAATTATAAAAATAATGGAGTGATGAAATTGAGTTGAAATTTATGATCAAAGTGTAGAAGGAGAAATTAGTGGAAATATATTAAGGGTAATGGTAAAAATTTTAGGTGTGGAATGGAATGTCATTGGTAAATAGAATGTCTAATTGATATTAAGATTTAATTCAATGAATGTAACAATAAAAAATCATCACAAAATAAAATGACAACACTTCAGTATATCCAATTAAAGGAGTAGGGGCATTACTGTAACACCTAATAATACATATAGTTTAATATTGTTGATATAATTTAGTTACCTATTTATTTCATAGAATAAGGGATATCTCATGATATCACTATTGTGATGTAGATTATGATAATATGGTGGGGAATTTAACACATACCATCCACTCCAAATATGATAATGTCTTCTTGGATTCTAGGTCAAGAAACTCCTTTATTTCAGATGAAATTTCAGTGGTTATAAATGTACCACCTCAATGATTAGATGTTGAGAAATAAGTAAAACCCCTGAATGGTATTTTGATCATATATCAAGTCTTAAATTTATCTCCAATTATTTTTTTCGTAATTTAATTCCCTCAAATCTCATTATCCATCCTATTGGTTAATTTAATGTTCTTTGGTCATCAATTTCCTTTTATAAAATGAATCTAAACTCAATTTTCAAGGAATGGAAGTTATTTTTTGTATCCTGAACCAATATATTAATGACTATTAGTGTGATGAATTTTCTGAACATATGATAGAAATTATATCCATTTTAGAGGTCACGATTCCTATTAAAAAGTAGTGGTTTTCTTATATGGTTTTGTAGAAACTAATCATCAAAGACATACATATTATTCTAGAGTATTTTGATGTTTTCTATTTAGTTTTTCATTCCATTAAAACAAATTGTGCATTTCAATTATCAATAGAACATATCTCTAGTGATTCAATAAATTCAACGATTCTATATAAAATGTTTTATAATGAGTTAAATGAATTGAAGAATAAAATATAGGATAACCATGAATAAAAATATATTTGACCAAGTTAATCACTATGGGTTGAAACTATTCATTTATTTACGATGATTTATAGATTAATGAGGCTTTCTATTCATTATCAAGAATTTAAAAATATATATATAAAGATCAACCATCATTTACCATGTATTGATGAATTATTTTATCAACTACAAGGAGATAAAATCTTTTAAAAGGTTTATATACATTCTAAATATCATAAATTTAGAGTTAATATGGGTGATATACCAAATAAAATAATCCATTCTTGGTATGAACAATATGAGTTATCAGTGATTCCAACTGGTCTTTCCAATTCCCATATATATTCATTGTTTTAATGAATATTGTATATATAGATTAGGTTGATCATATTTTGGTAGTATTTACAGACAATATTCATATATATTAAAATTTAAATGAATATTAATATGTTCATTTTATTATTGTTTTTAAAACCTAGAGAAAAGAAAATCTTCATGAAAAAATTACCAAATGTGAATTTTGGCTTCAAAAAGTTTCATTCTTGGGAAATAAATTTTTTTATTTGTGTATATCGATGGATTCACCAATGTATGATGTTCTATAATTCCTTCCCCGACTAACCATCAGAAATTATATCTATAGTTTTCTTGGATTTGATCGATATTAATGAATCATTATGGATATTTTCTCATAGTTATATAATCAATACACAATGTTATATCAGAGAGGATCCATCTACCATAAGAATGACAGATGTGAAGAATATTTCTTCGAACTGAAGAGGAGTATAGTCAACGAACATGAAAAAACAGTAACCTATTTTAAAAAAGGGTTTTAATACACATTAATTCATCAATTAAGGGATTGGGAGGTGTCCACATGCAAAATGATATGGTGGTAGCTTCTAAATCACATCAATAAAAGAAAAGTTACCCAAATATTGATTTGGAGTTAGATATGGTAATCTAAAAATTATATATATATATATTAATTATCATTAAAGATAAAAGTTTCATATATAGATAATAATAAAAAAAATTTAACATATATATTCAGTTAGAAATGGTATAATATGCATGAAAAAATATGGTTAGAGATTGTTAAAGATTATGACTCGTAAGTACATTATCACACTATGAAAGGGAACACATTGGAAGATCATAATAGTCCAAAGGTTCATAAAGCCTATTATATGATGAGGATCCCACAAGATCAAATATTTATTTGATTTCCATGGGTAGGATCTAAAAATAATAAAGGAATGACTTAAATATTATCATACTCACACGAGGGTTCAATTATCTATCAATGTGAAGATTAAAGTTGTGAAAAATGAAGATATATATCTAGAGAAAATGTATTTAAATTATACTATGTTTAACCATTATTTTTATAGACTAATATAATTCACGAACCACTTATGTGTCTCATCAATACCATATTTCATGAATGAGTTACAGTATAAGGCTCACATTTCATCCTTTTTTATTCATCCAAGATGTAAAAAGATTAAAAGTGGCCATAAAGTGTAATTTTTTATAGGACTTCATGATGATAGATATTCTTGAGTATATATATCTATTATTAGTATATATAAAATTTAAGGAAGTAAAAATGAATTTTAAGATTATTTTATGATTATTAATCATATCATAATGGTAATCTGAAAACATCACCA
Organism: Viscum album; assembly: GCA_963277665.1. Lineage (NCBI taxonomy): Eukaryota > Viridiplantae > Streptophyta > Magnoliopsida > Santalales > Viscaceae > Viscum > Viscum album. Next base: position 557,483,391 of record OY728146.1, read on the forward strand.
TTGATTTTTTATGTGACTCCCCAGAACAACTAAATGATAAAATATTTTTAGGGTTGTACTCAATAACTATAAAATGTTAGAAAAAAATATTTTAATTTGATAATATTAATCAAATTATAATATTTCTGGGATAATAATTACATATTTTTAAAGGTTTAATAGTGTACTACATTCTATTATATCTGATTGTGATGTAAGGTTTACCTTGATGTTTTGGATAATTATTCCCCATGATCGTGATATAATGTAATGAGTCATCATTTATTGTCATCCACATTAAAACGTTAATTTTTAGAATACAATTAAAACCCTAGAGGATATTTTCAAATTTACTCTCCTGATTTCATATGTGGTTAGGATCAACCTCTTATTCATATTGAGATTTCATACAACTATTTCATTTACTTGAGAATTCATATGTATACTTATTAGTAATTCTATTGAATGAATTAAGAAGGTAACGGTTTGAGATAAGGTTTTAGATATAAATATAATTGTACTTAATATATATAATAAAATATAATATAATTTTATATTTGATCACTATAACATTTAGCAATCTAAGAGTTGATAAAAAAAATTATACTGACAATCATCAGTGGAATCTAGAAAGTGTTGTTAGAGACAATGTATTACAATGAATATATCTAGGAATAATGGTAATAAATTTTTAAAATAAAGGAATTTTGAGACAATGATATAATTTTATCTTTGAAATTCTTTATCAAAACCAAATGTGAGATTTTCGTTTGGAACTCCCCTCAAATCTCGCTCAAATTCAAGATGTGTTCCATGTATCTCTAAAAATAATATATATGAATGATACTTTCCATGAAATTAATATATAGATCATACCAATGAAACATTATCCCTCTTATGAATATCTATCTTTGGATATTTTAAATCAAAGTGATAAGGTGAGACAAGGAAAGCCTAGTAACATGGTCATTGTTTTTTTGGGTGAATCAAAAAATTTGAGGAAGCTATGTTGGAACCCAAGGATGTGATAATTAAGAATTGTGATCATTTTTTATAGTATTGTGATTTAATTTCACTGGTGATATTAAATTTATTGGTGTATAAGTGAACACCCAAATATTTTATTAAATATTTCTCCTCTAATAATTTATTGTTCCTATAGGTTATAATACACGTACCCCTAAGTATAAATTACCTATATTATAATATACAGGAATAAAATAGCTGCAAAATTTTTAAGCATAAGCATGACTAACTAAATTATAAATTCAATTTTTTTTAATATGTATATTTAATAATTAATTGATTATCAATTTATTAAAAATCATAAAATAAAAAACATCTGAAATAAAAAGAGATTTTTACACTAAAAAATTCTATTTTTATTTCTGTAGTGTATAGTTAGATTATTAAATAAAATAATTCACAATTATTCAAATAATTTAAAAATAATTACATATTATATATTCAATAAAATGTTTTAAAACATATTTCTGATTTTTGTACTAGACATGCGATATGAATAAGTCATGTTTTATACATAAAATTTATTTTTATGAATAGTGGGTTGGGTTTTGTTTTAAATGATTATTTTTTAAATGTGTTTATCCAACTTATGGAAACTATATTTTGAATAAATCATACTATATTTTGATAATGTAGGTTTAAATTTTGAAAATATAACCTCTTTACTTGGGGTAAAAATGAGTAGTAAGCATAGAAAATTTTATCACTTCGATAAAGGGGCAATAGGGTTAAAATAAACTAAAACAATTAACTCAACATTTTTCATATTAATTATTATTTAAGATATTAAATTGTATCCTTATCCCATTATCCATTAAATATATTTTAATTAGGTGATACTATTCCATGAAAATCACAGATATAATATTAAAAGGGAAAAATAATAATAAATGTCACTCCCATAGTTGAAAATTTAAATTATATGTCCATATAATTAGAATATAATTCAATAAAAAAATTATAATATTGATATTGATAATAATTTTATTATTTTGAGGAAAAAAATTTCATTCTAGATATTCTTAATTATACAGTAACCTAAAATGATTATGAATCATAGACATAATATTTCATCAATTGAAAAAAAAAATATAATAAGTGATTTCAAAAATATTAAAAATATTTCATTTTAAATAATGTATGGTGATCCAAGAATTTTATAGAATAATATGACATGTTATTATTGTGTTTAAGTATTATATTCAAATTTTGAATTTTTATTTATGAAAATTAATGCATATTAATAGAATAGTGTGAAATTTGACCTTAGCGAAAGTTTATCAAAATCATATTTTATTATTGTATTTAAAAATAATAAAATAAATAAAGAATTTTTTTTTAATATTATATTTCTAAAATACCACCTCATTCATTTATTAACCAATAAACACCTTATTTGTAATCATAAAACCCTTTAATAGTAAATAATGTTTCATCATGATTATGGTTAAAACCAAATAACTAAGGGGTTAACCAAAAGTGTGAGGTTTATAACACCACCTAAACCTATTAATTATTTTTTTATGAGCTATTCTTAGAAAAAATATATTAAATTTTAATCCTTGGTTTTTTTGATAAAATTTGGATTTATTACGATTTATTATGTATTAATCATTAATTATATATCAATACCTCCCCCTAACTTATAAATGGGTCCCCCACCTTTATCTTTTTCACACTACATGGATCCCTATAGCTCAAAACAAAACCTGAATAATTATCAAGTATAATCCACTATGCACATTATAGAGGTTACATTGTTTTAAAATCTGCAACCCTTCATACCCTTGTATATGATCTAATGGATTTATTTTAATGGAGAGGTAATCACATTTGTTGGTAACTTTATTTTTTAATTATTATTTTATCTCTACTAATTATATTATGTTATTCATTAAATAATAATATTATTATCAAAAGTTTTCATAATTTTTGTTATTACTATGAATTTACCTTTATTTATACCCTTTACATCAAATTGTAAGTGAAATTATCACTTATGTGTATATACGACTTACCATTTCCACATAGCAATCCCTCAAGTTTTCCATCATCATCCATTGTGGGTGGTTTTGAAAATGGGACTAAATTTTAAATTATATATATATGAAATAATTATTATTCTATAATGAAAATATCATATCTAATTTATTAGCTTCCAAATTGTTTTAAAATGATAATGTTGCTCATACATCTGTGTGAACTACCACCACCACAATACGATGTAAAATTTTAATTAAAATTTGTCATAGATTGTAATAAGGATGGATTTAAGAATAATAAATGATATATATGTTATAATAATGATTATATAAATGTGAGTTATTATTTAACATTATTAAATTCCACTTATATGAAATTCAATACAATATTTATCTATATGTACTACGTATGATATTCATGAACAGTTTAATTTATTTTTATCAAACTTTTATAAATGATTATAAATTTGTAAATAATGAATGTATTTGATATTAATATCATTATTAGATTTATTAACATTATATAACTCTAAAATATTTATATGTATTAGTACTACCAAACCAAAATTCTATTGAATACAAAGAAGTTAACACTTGGAAATAATGATTTTACTAACATGTTATTGATAAATGAGTGTTAAAAATTTATAGTAGGATTATATATTATATTATAAATCCCAAAATGACCATTTTTATAGGTAAATTATGTTTCTATTTATGATACATAAGTCAATAGATATTTTAATGAAAGTATAACTTGTGGTACGTGTATATCTTCTAAAATTATCTTCCATGGGACATATGTTATTCCAAGAACCTAACATAATTTTTGGGATGTATAAACATTCCTTTGAAATGTAATATAATAATTATTTTTTTGTTCAATATATTTGAAATTTTATTTGATATTATTATTCCATTGGGCATATTAATTAATTATTACCAAAGTGGTAATAGTTTAATGTATAATATCATTGTTTATCAATATTGTTTATAATTATGTTTTAGAAGATGTTATACTATGATATGACTACCAAAAAATTCATAATTTTTTTGAAAATATTGTTATTTTTTAGAATATATTTTTTCCATTCATTTATCTCACCTAATGTACTCATGAGGCTGAAAATATGTTTATATGAAAAATAAACATTAATCATCTCTTTGGTCGACCAATAATTTTTTGCATATCATTTTCTTATAAAAAATTCTATAATTATTTGAATATTATCATATAAAATTATAAATTCATTTATTTTGTTTATTTTATTTAAATAAAATATTCTTTAAGTAATAATTTTTCATCTTCCAAAAACGTTACTTTTGGACATTTTACCTAAGAATAAAAGGAATGTTTTATTTTCATGTATACTGGGTAATTAAAATTTTCTATGATCATGACCAATCAATGTTTTTAAGAATCATTTAAAATTATTCAAGGATACATTCCAATGAAATATTTTCAATAATATTTTTATAATTCTTAAATTTTGAATATGTGATTTCAAAGATAAAATGTTATTTTCCTCTGGAAATGTTCCAAGTGAAATTTCATAGGAAATTTCCATTTATAATAGAATACTTTGAGTTTATAGTTATTTTAATAGGGATATTATCCAATTAAACCATAATTATTCTTTTTTATTTAGGGTTTATGATTATGATGATTTTTTAGGAAACCTGTTTCTTTTATTTCGGTTTTGTTATGATAAATTTTTTTGGAAACATGTTTCTTTTCCATGTGTAATGATATAATGAAATGTTTATGAAACCCATTTAATTTTCACTATTTATGATATGATGAATGGTTTATGATCTTTTACCAGACATATGTATGGTTTTTATTATGTAATGGGTGGCCCTGGAATTATGTATCCCTCCAATGCATCGTGTAATTAAAGATATCTCATGTGATAAACATTTAGGAACAATATAGTGAATCTATTTCAATGAGGAAAAATGACTAATGTGATATTTATAGGATTAAACATTGAATACTTTGATGGTTTTGAGATTCATCCTAATCTACTATGATATACATAATAATGATCCTTGACTACATAGGAAATAATTTTCTATGCTTATTTTCATACAACATTTCCATGATTCATTCTAATGTTATGTATAATCGATAATTTTTTAAATATTTTAGGTTTTCTAATTATAAAAAATCACACATTATGAAATGAATCAATATTATGATGTTTTATATGTAGTTTATAATTTTAATATACAAATTTCTAGTTCATGTACCCTTATGATCATGTTAGGATCACGTGATAACTCATATATTCATAGTTTTCCATTAATGACCATTTGAAGGCACCCATTCTTATGTTTTATTTTACATGTGTTATGAAGAATGATAATAAGAATGATTTGTCTAAGGATTATAGTTATGATGAACTAAGTGGGAGATGATGATGACTGTTTTTAGACTAGTTGATTATGTTTATATTTTTATAAAGGAACATGATACATAAGACTCTATAATGAACTATTATGTTATTTATTGAATATTCACTCAAAAGTATTAATTTTTATATATATATATATATATATCAAAATTTTGGGTTTCTATTCAAGATATCATAATCTTATTCTTATATTATTAATTTTTATGATCATTGATGGATTTCTCGTATATTTACCCTCACTGAGAATCAGAACACTCCCATTCATATATTTCCTTTCCACAGGTTATGAAGAGTGGTTTTAAGCAGGGTATGTCATGGAGAGTGATAAATGTGTAGATATATTTTCTATATATATAAAATTATTCATGGAATAAGATAATTAGTTATCTAGTCACAAAATATTGTAATCCTTTACAACCCCCAAGCCTGGAGTTTTAAAATGTATTAAATATTCAACTAAAAAGTTGTAATATAAACATATATATAGAAATAATGGGTCACTATAGGTATTCAACATCACCCTTCTATCCAAATACACCAATTTTTCAATAGGAGATTCATATCTAGTATTCTACTACTCCCCACAAAAATACTCCACTCATAATGATGATTTTGATTAATGTTACACCCCACTATAATAATCTACTACCTAGAACCAAATCAATGACATAAAATCATGGGCCAATTTTAACATACTTTTGGAAGCATGATCACAATATGAACATCTATACACTATCATAGCATAAATATATCTCTTTATAAAATATATTTCCATTGACTTCATAATTCAAATACATGTTTCATCTTTATAATAAAACTCAAAATAATGAAATCCAGTTCTATGGAGGAAACCAACTCATTTTATAAACATCACGTAAAACCATGATCATAAATGATAACCTAACATATACTCCTCCAAGAAAATAAAAAACACTATTTGATAGCATAGTTTCAACAACCATGTCATTCCCCAAAAAATCACTAAAATTTAAGAAGGATAATTTACATAAGTATTTGATTTTTATTTTTAAATAGCTCAGGACATTAATACACACCAAAAATCACACTATTTATTAAAATATAAGAAGTAGTAAAAGGAATTTTCATATAAATATTAAATATAAAAATAAAATACCCATTTAGGCTCTTTCCTGAAAACTGATTCAATTTTCAAAATCCACATTGAAGTTAAATATCAACACACTTTTCCTTATGATTTCTCAAAAATAAAAATAATAAAAATATTAAATTCAATAGTTACAATGGTTATTTATTTTAAAATAATCTTATAAAACTATTTAATGAATTCTACATTCAACATCACATCTTTACTTTTAAAATTACATTTAATTTATAAAAATTCTCTTTTTCTCAAAACCCCACATTTTTTAATTCATATCCTTATGGAATCTAAAAAATCATAAACCATATTAAATAATTAAATTATCTAAAATACTTATTAAAATAATTAAAACTTGTAATGTACTTCAAAAAACAACAAATATATATTTTTTAAACTCATAATGGACCACAATATAGATAGCGTATCAAAATACACCAATAATTACCATACATATCATACCATAAGAATATCACCCTCATGATGAATGAATGGTTCACTACCACCAAACTGAGACATATTTTTCATCTAGAGTATCGTCAATTCCTCATTAAGAGCCAAGGTTAAAAACCTCACAAATTCAATAGTAGTTATTCCCAACACAAGGAATATTTTTTAAATATGGGTTTCAAATAATGACTTACTAGCCAGATATGGGTTCTATATACCATCCTTGTTTTGAAAAACTATATATATAATCAACTAAAAATTTAACATCACCAAACATTCCATATATCATTATATCACAACATTTCCAAAATCTCTTGAACAAAAAAAAATTGAGGATTCTAGAGTAACTTAGTCATGCCTCTCCATACACTAGAGTATTTGGACTACGGTCGTGGTCCAAGAATAGTAATCGGTAGACTATTCCATCAATGTATAATCTATAGGGTTATTCCAAGGTAATTTAAAAATTAGTTCTGAGACATCCATTTAAAATAAATCCTAAAAACTCTTTGAACAATAAACAAGGTCTTAATAAAACACTAATATTCCAAAATGAATGTTAGAATATGTTTTCTATATAATGAATCAGGGCATAAGAGACTAACAATAGTATATTAACATTTGCTAAATAGAATAAAATATCGAAAAACTATTGGATCCTTGGTTGGTACATATATATAACAACAAATAAATTCATATTAGCATATATCACATATCTCTCAATCCAAACTAGTTAACTTCATTCACTAGAAACATCTAGACCCTAAAGATGTGTTTGGATCTATTCCATTATTTTTAATGAGAGAATAAATTAATGTATCCCCAGGAACATTAAAACCCATGTCATTATTGTAGGTACAGTTCGGTCAAGAATCGTAGCATTATTCCCCAGGGCCTTAATAATATTGAGGTTTATATGGATCAAGAATATATGAATTAAGTACACAAATAAGTGTGTAAGTTGTGATCAGGAGATACACCAACCAAGGAACTTACTGAACAATTCATTTACAAGATTTCTTGTTAGTCTATTTTGTACTAAACATGACAGCTTATCTCAAGACATCAACTTCCTTATCAAATTATAGTAATTCATAAATCATAGTTTCAATAAAATTACCCCAATATAGGGATTAAATATCAATATAAAATACTAGGAATATTTAATATATCATTGGGATAAGGAATTACAAAAAAAATCTCAATCATAAAAGAACTCATCATATTTAAAATGTGATCTGATGATAGTGTCTTGAGAGTCAACCTATCACGTGTTTAGAACCATACCCATAAGTTATAGACGGATGGATAAAACTGTTACCCACTTCTCAAAATATTAAATTTTATTTTGGTGGTAATTTCAATACTAAACCACACAATACTATTGATTAACACAAAACACGTAATTTTTTAGAGCTAATATTATATCCCAAAAAATAGGATGATATAAATTGAGTGAATTACAATATCTAACCTCTAATACAATCTAAACAACACCTGTATGAGGTATTTCTCATGTATAATAATATATCATAAAAACAAATTAATTTCTATTAGGTTGGAGTCAGAATATCCAACAATGCGAAAACACCAACTCAACGTATGTTTCCATGGCCAGAGTTGAACAACACTAACATGAGATGGTTCCTATAGAAAATCACATCATGTCCCAAACCCCACTATATCAATCATGGTTGGGTTTGAGAAAAAATAAATACAATATAATATGAACTATTATTAAGTAATGATAATTAATCAACAATAACCTAATAACACATCCTTTACCGAAAATCGCTATGGGGAAACCCTAGTCATCTCATATATCAAAACAATCCGGGTTACTCACATGATTTATATAAATGAATTCAATACCTCCAAAAAGGATGTTTCATAACAAAACCATTCATTGAAACCTCTAGTTGAACCACACTTCAACTAGGATAAAATATATCAATATAGGCCCGAACTACACATGAGGGTATCCCGAACACTCATTACAAAACTAGGAATTGTTCTATTGAACAAAATCCATTTTAACCATATCTTCCTTTAATGGGTATATCAAATAAAATCCACCAACCTTGGAATGTTGATATTGAATGATCGTGCCAATGGGACCAGTCAATTAATCTGGCATCATCATTAAATGGATAAAAACATACAAGGAAATTACATCAAATAACCATCTTCCATGATAATCATGATTTAGAAAATATGAGCATTATCCATTAAACATCATACATAACAAATATAATCTCAAATTATCCCTTCAAGAATTCAATAAAAAACAAAATATAACCCCCTTCAAAATAGATTAAAAAGGAATAACATGTTATCTCTCTCATTATTTTTCATCAACAAAAATTAAATTGTTAATGTTTTTAGGAAACCCAACACATATGTTGAAATAAAATTAAAAAATATATTCATGAAATTATTTCATTTTTTCAATACCATTTAAATTAATACACTTTTGAAGTAATATTTTAAAAATTAAACCAATTTCTTTATGAAATCAAACAAATTACACTAATAATCCATAAATATGTCTATTAGTAAATGTTTGCCAAAGGATTTACCCATTATAAATTTATAAATATATGAAGTATATTTTGACTATTATCTTGATGCAATCACATCCTAATTTATGGCCAAAATGAAATATGTCATGAAAATTTTCAAAAAGATAATAAAAATTATCAAAAATTAATAAAAAAATAAAAAATAAAAAGAGAATCATTATAGTCAAGACCCCCAAAAATAATAAACTGATCATTGGAAAAAATTATTATGAAATAGTTATAAACAAAATACACATCAATGTAATAATGCAAAAATAATGAGTTGTGACATGTGCTCCTCTCAAAAAATTTACCCAAAACTAATCCACAAAAAATCACAAATTTATTTATCATAATCAAAAGAAAATTAAATCCAATTTATCCAAAAAATAAATAATTTCAATATAAAACATACCTAATAGAAAATTCCAACTATTATCCCGAGAAAATATTATTAGTACCACATTTATAAGATATGCACTAATTCTCCATAAATATGTATGATTATACAATAATATAGTGGAATCATATCCCAAACACAATATTTGGGAAAAATAAATTCAAAGGTGAGTAATGGGGAGAATAATGATGAAAATATGAGGTACATTGTTACGAATACATGTGTTGAAACCCTCAAAAACATCTAAGAACAATGTAATGCAAAATTGAATAAAGGGATGAGTAAATCTATATACTCCTACACAAATTTCCCAAAAATGGGTTAATCCATATGTGTTTTTCTATTTTAGTATCCCAAAATACTATCATTTCATACTTATGAATACTCAACATCTATTGGGACATTTTTTTACCTTTATAGTCATGTTGTGGAACCACCTAACTAGTACTACATCCCATAATGACTTACAAGCTCGTAGCTTGACTAACCCCAAGCAAAGGGATGAATCATCAGATGTACATATTTATGGAATGACGGTGTTGGTCATGGAAGGACGACCCCTCATTAAGTGGATTCAATAAATAACCCATAGTTTTGTATCCCATGAACATAAAATTAACATATAAATAACACAATTGAACACTCCAACATAGTGTGATCAAAATCTCCAACAACATTTAACTCATTCAAAATCCTCACACATAAACTAAAACCATACACACCATTACAATATGATCCCTCTAGATTGGGTTTCTTCTTATCTAAATCCTTATACATGAGGACTATCCAATATCCAAATATTTAGGTGTCAATTCATGGAACACCTACTCAATTATAAGACTTACTTCGTCAAGCAAATCGTTATGATATGGTGACTTAAAGATGCCACATGACCATATATTTTTTTGATACATAATGTTAGTGAACCCATATAGATAGTGTGGTATCCCAATATTAACCACCCATATCACATTGACTCCCAACCATCTTGGTGTTTTATCATTCATATTGTATAATTCATACACAATTGAGATTTAATGTTGTGGAACATAAGAACACATTGAGTCATCATGTAAACTGTAAAAATTAAATAGGTTTACATATTTTCCAAATGAGGGGGATCCATCATATATCATGGTAATATATATATATCAATCACCAATAGATTTTAATAACTGTGTCCTGGGTTGAGAATTATATTGTTCAAGAAATATATTTTAAGTACTTGAATTGTATTGATGTTTGTATTTTGGATTACATATTTACATTCCATATGACTATAAATAAATATATGTTAAAAGATATAAAATATATAATGTTTGGATTCATATATTTGGGAATGAGGAGCCCCTGAAGATATTTGGAATTTATATAATATATCATTTGTTAAGAGTACAGTTATATTACATTTTATTGCTCTCTCCATAGAAAAGTCATTCGGAATATATGATAAACATAAACTAAAATATTTAACTCATATCCAACATCCATAACTATATATCCTAATAATACTACATAACAACAATAAATCGGAATTTTAACAGCACTTCTACTTAATAATATATATGATAAATTATGATACCAATTAGTGGATACAAACTATTGGTTATTACACAACTAACAATCATTTTCGATGTTCCTTTTGAATTGGAAGAAGATGTATTTTTAATGAATCATGTTTTAAATGTTATATAGCATGATTGACGATTGTTTTTGAGTGGTTGATAATGAATAAATATTAGATTATGTGGCTATGGAAGAATTTTATGTTTTATATAAAAAATTATGGAAAATGATTTTTATCTATGTTTGCATTTGTATATCCCTACATGTATGGATCATTTACAGTACCATAAGAATCATTTATCCTTATATTAAAACATCATAATAGTTAAATATAGATAATTTGATAGAATAATGATACAATATTGTTGATTCTCCATGTGTATAATAACCATTTTCTATAAACATAAGAGTCAATCTTATAGGGCGAAATCCATGTATGTTTCATTCCATAATCACATTCCTGTAATAATATAGGTGCATAAGAATAAATACTAGTGTAGGAAGAAGTTATCTATATGAGTGAGAGTCATTATTGGTCTTTATACTTAATTAATAAATAATAATACCTAAATATTACCACTATAAATAAGAAATTCTATCGAATAAAATACAATAATGAACATTAATATTTAATTTCTTTGTTGAGTATGCCGTATGGATGATCAATATCAAAAATGATATATTATCCAAATATCTTGTGAATTCATCCTTGATTAATTCATTATGATGAAATGATCATTTATATAATGATCCATCATTATTCTATTATATTAAAAATATCATGAAATTTTTCATGAAGAAATATATGATGAAACTAAAATAATATTTAATTATTTCTTAATAGATATTAAATTAGATAGATCCCGTCATAACCTTATAGTTATTTTGAATTAAAATGTTTAAATTATCCATCATCAATGAGGCAGGTAATTTTTTAAAGACATTGACTAAGATCATCTGTGTTGTAGGGAAAAAAATAGTTTCAAAAATAATTTTTTAAAAAATCTATATTCATTGTGTTAATATGATAATAATACAATCATGATGAAAAATTAGGTCAATAATTTTTTATATAGATTTAAATTCTCTTCTAAATCAAATTAAAATATAATGATGAATATCATACTATCTTTTAATTTTATTTTTATAGAATTTAATTCAATTTGATATGATTATTTTTGACATATTCATTTTTTGTTTGATTATGGGTTACATATTAATGAGAGTGTGATCACATTCATGGATAAATCATTTTTTAGATGTGTGATTAATACTTGATGTGGAACTGGAGTATTGAATCCATCTGAGAAGATGAAGATATTTATAATTTGATATTTTTTGCTATTCATGAATATGATGATTTTTAGAAAAACTAATTCAATCAATAATTATGAAATAATATTTTTACAGTAATTTGTTCCTATATAAAAAGTGATATTAATGTAACAGTGGAATGTGGATGATACCTTTTAGTAAAGAATGGTGGATGATACTATCACAAATATTATATACCAATTGACCTGAATTTGTAAAAATATCAAATTATATTCCTAATAGAATCAATAAATAATCCAATGGTAGGTCACGATAAAGGTTAAGACCTCATATAGTAGAATGTAATTATAAAAAATCCCATATTTTATGGATTATTATTATTATTTTATATTGTTTACGATTATAGTTGTTTTGATATTATCATGAAATTAACTAATCACATGGGTAAAATATATATTTTGATTTATAAAACAAATCAGTACCTATTATTCACCCCACACCCACATCTCATAGTTTCCTCATCACATGTTAATTTCTCCTTGACTATTATTAGAGAAATTATGGTTTCCCTAAGATTCTACACATATAAAATTTTCAGGGGGAATAGATTTATAGTATTATCTGTGGTGTTAAATTTTACATTAGAAGTAAAATTCATTGGTGGAAATAATAGTATTATTTTATGCCATCTATCACAAGGACTGAAAGTGATTGATGTTGTCCCTATGGATCTTCCATCATTTCTAAAATAAGTTTTTTTCATTTCGATCAATGGGTTTCCTTGATATCGCTGGGATATCCATTAATTTTATATTTTCATCTATCCGTGAATAATTATAGAACATGGTTAGGATACTAAATTGTACAAAAAATATGAGTTAATATTGAAAAAATTTATAGGACAAACATCATGATAAACTAATAAATTATAAAAATATGGGGAACATAATTTGAAGATATTAGAAAGGATAAATATAATAATTTTTATGAATATTTTTTATGGTTGAATTATATATTTAGATATAATATATTATTTTTTGATTGGATAGATTATTTAAATACTTTTGAAACACTATTGAGTAACTTTTCATATATATTTAACCTAATTATCATATATGTGTAACAATTTCAGTATATATCACATTATAAGATACACAACACTCTCAGAAATTATGATAGGAGAAAAGAACCAATTATAATAAAAAATTACTTATTATTACATAGATTTTAAATCCACAAATTGAATTAGGTGACATATTAAGGGGAAGAGTCCTTAGGTGACTCTTTCAAATATTTTTTGAGTGAGTAAATCACAACAAATTGATATATCTCAAATCATATTTATTGGAAATTTAAATGGAAAATATGATTTAAATACCCCTATAAAATTTTTTTAAGGTGGATTAATTTGGGTGTTTTCTTTACATATTCCAAAAAATATGAAAATAATGGAATTGAATGATGAATATGATAGAGATAAAATTTATAGAATGTTTAGAATATAATTTGCTTAAAAATATAGACAATTTGATGATGGTATAAAGAAGAAGAAAGGTAAAAAATAAATTAAAATTATATTTTAAGGGAAGAAATAAATAACATTCATGAGTGGGGATTTAAAGGAATAATTTATTATAAGATAAATTAATATTATGTCAAATTTTGGAAGAATGGAAGGAAACTCATGTAGTGATGATAAAAATGAATCCTATATTTTTGTTAAGCTGATGATAAAACATAACATCTAACTTGATAAAAATTCCCAAGGCAAAATGGAGGCAAAATATCATAAAAATATTATTTTAATGAAAAGTAATTTTCATAATAATATTCAATATAATAATAATGAATATATTTAAGAAAAAATGATTCATAATTAATATAATATTATGCATTAATGAATGATTAAAAAATCTGGGAATTTGTTAGCTACTAAATAAGGAAGTCTCACCCAATAATATTTAACACATCTTAAATATTAAATGACTCATGGAAATATGAATTTTTATTTTAAAAACATGTTGTAGAAAAACATAAAACATCACAAGAGACATGATACTATTTCAATTATGTTCAGGTAAATTATACCAAGGTAATTATTGATGGGAAAAAATATTTTTTCTTATAATTAAAGTTAAAAAGATATATATGGGAAATATATATATTTAAAATTTAAAACGTCTGGTATTTCCTAAATTGGTGTCAGTAATAGTCAGAAGAATGTAAATAATTCAAAAATTAATTAGATAGAGGTTACCATGAAATAAAACCAACAAGTAGCATTTATGTTTCTTACAGAAATGTATCATGGTCGAACTGAGTTCAAGTAACTAGATTCATATTTTTGCATATATTTGAAAAATAAAAATGGTTTATAGTATATGCCAACAATTCCTAGGAAACATATAGTTCTTTATTTTTTGGTAAATTACTTAAGAAAAAAAATCTGCAATTTTTGTAAGGAGTCGACTGAATATTGTAGGACAACTTGTCTATCCATGAAAAAATATATTTTATTTTCATTAATGTTTTATTGAAAAGGTGACCTTGTATACCACTATGAGAAAAGCTTTTATGACCATGATTCCCAGAGAAAAAAAAATTAATATAAATTTTTATATCATGTAAATAGAATTTATAAAAATGATTGATTATATAGGTATCTCTAAAGGATAACATGAAAAGAATCCCATGTATCATTGAATATGGATTATATTCACATATTAAATGTGATAAATAAGTTCTACGAATTATTAGGGTACATTATAGGGGATTCATGAAAATTGGGAATGAGATCTCTTTTAACATCAAGAGAATTTGTTTTACTGAAATTTAACCATTCAAGTAGAACTCACATGTGGTATTATTTGCTAAAAGGAATAAACATTACATACTGAGTGTTTGTAAATTTTTTGACCTGATTAAGGAGGTTATCCTCAAAAATAAAATTTATCTTATTAAAATGTTGAATGTTGGTGGGTATTTCACAATAGTATAAATGACTAGTGAGAATTTGATTTATATTGGAGATCCTTTTAATTCCTGGAATATTAGGGCTACAGAAGAGATAAATATTTAGAAAAAATCAATATACACATTGGTCAATTTATTTGTTATACATTAATTAAAATAATAATTTTTGACAAACCCACAATAATTTTACCAAGTTAGAGATTTAGTTTTTTCTACCATTCTAATGTGTAAAAGGACCAAGTGATGCTCAATACTTTAGAATCCAGGTAAATATTGGATAAAAAAGTAATCGACATTGGTTAGTATAGATATATGAGACATTAATAAAAAAATGTGTATTGTAATCTATTATATTTAATAATGATTATATAATAATGACAATATATTTATTTGTAAAGCGCATGTTAGATGCAGTTGAAAAGATAATGATTTGTTGAAAATAATTTCATATAAATCATTGTATTAAAATTAGTAAATTATTAAAAAATCATATAAATGAATAAGCTATGACTAATTTTTAATATTATCTTAAAAATTATGGTATTAGACATCAGTATAGAAACCCTGTGGAACCTCATGAAAATTTTTATTCTAAGAAAATGAATTAAAAATTTGATAAAATCATTTCGCTAAAGTTGACTGTTAAATAAAATATAAGATGAGAGAATTATTTCTTTTAAAATAATATTAAAATTTTCACCCTTTATACCTATTATGTTGGTCAATTTTTCAAATTTGTAATGAAATCAACGAGAATATAAAAAACATATAGTGAAAACAAGAAAGTCTACAAAATAGAGTATGTACAGTTGATATAAAATAATAATAATTTTAACTACTAATGATGAATGTTATAATATAGTATAAAATTAAAATAATTTTTTATATTTAAGTTTAAAAGTAATTAAATAGTTGAAAATAAATCACATAGTAATTTTTTGGGAACCAAATACACTTTTAAAATATATTATTTAGACCACACTTCTAGGCCAGTGTGTATGGTAAATATATAGATCATTTATAAAGATTACATGAAATTAATCCCATCATATGTAATCCTTGATTTTATAAATATAAAATGGTATGTATTAATTTCCATGGATTCTCTCAGCTATACATGTGAACAGTAGATCACAAACACATTCCATATGTTTCTTGGCACTATATTCCATGGAATAGAATCCCTTGATATAGGAAATTGTATATTCAATTTGGTTACCTTCCACACAATCCCTCAATCATGTAGCATCAATAATTAATAATTAGAAGTTAATCATATACATTCATTACAATTTTAACCATAGAATTTTATTTATTAATATAAAAAATTATACATAAAAATATTAAACTGATGAAAATGTCTCTTGGGAAAAATAAATTGCAAAGCTTAAAAAACTAATTTTTATAATTATTAATCCATATGTTCATGCATCTGATTCATGAGGTATGGATATATTTATATTTATTTTTATAAAAAATATTAGTGAATGTATAATGCAAAACACAGATTCCATTGTAACTTCATCTTCAGTAACTTCTCTATTTACCGATGATATCAGCATCATTTTACCCGATATTCATTTTTTATAAACAAAATAATTAACAATTTAGTCATGCTACATCATTTTTAAATAAATTGAATTGTGGTTTATATAATAAACAATTTAATTTTTATATTTAATTAAAAATTTCACATATTTTTAGAAAACACAAGATGCATAAGAAAATTTTAATAAAAGAACTAAAATTAAAATGTAAATATATCTATAATATTAATAATAGATAACTTTCCCAGTTTTCATTAAAACAATATAATATAATAACCATTAGAAAATATTACTTCCCTTTTAGAAATTACTGATTATAAAAGTCTAATACACAAATCAATATAAAAAATTTATTAAATTTATCACCCATTTAGATTTTCTACTAGAAGTATTGAGTAATGAATGAATATAAAATTGTAAAGTAAAAAAGGTAATTATATTTGAGGATAATAAAATATTATTTTATTGGTTGTTTCTGAAAATCATATCAATCTTTGGTTGTTCAAGAAAAGTTAATATCTCATTTTTTATGTAATATAATTTATATATATTAATTCCATTTCATGTATGATTTCATATATGAAAATATCTTCTTATAAAATGACTTCATGTTAAACATCAAATTCAATTCAAAACATAAAAATCTTATTAATAAAATCCATAATATAGTAGACCAAATTCTACATTATCAATATTTGAAATCCCATTTCCATACAAAGTTTATAGAGTGTGCTATGTATAAATATGGATGTAATATATTTTTTATGAAAAAATCTAGGATTCATTGATGTATATATCTGTTCTTCTTTAACAAAAACACTTTTTATGATACTATTATTGAATAATATATCATCATTGATTACATAATATAGAATTTAAAATTTCAAAAAATTATTTGAACTGTAATTCTTATATAAGATTATAAAATTTCAATCATCCAATAATTTTTCCTCTAATTTATGAGTTTTCCTTGAAAATTACTGAAAACATTTAGGGCCAAAATATATATCATAAAAATTATATATAGAAAATATTACAAAATTTGATAAAAAGATAAAGGAAATAGATTTATTTTTTTGAAACATTAAATACTTTTATGATTGAAATAAAATAAACAATATTATTAGAAAAATATTGAATTTCATGAGATTTTTTCATCTCCCTCAATGATTTAAAAAAAATTTATAAAAAGATTAAAAATATAAAAGATATATTTGAGAGGATTAAACATTCTTGAAGTTGTATTCAGAAATCTAGGGATGATTTTCATCTTTTGACAAAGGTTTAGGAAAATTTCATAGAAATTTAAAATTAATAAAAATATAATTATTTAAGAAATTCATGTAAAACTGATTATAAGATATATAAAAACAAATGAAAAAACCAAATATGTTTGAAAATGTAAAAAGATTTTAAATATAACTAAAATTTTCAACATTCCCATTCGGGTATTTTTAAATGTAATGACATGTATGAAACAAGAATTTTACTAAATATCCCCTTGTGAAGATTATTATAATAATAAATACAATAAATTAATATTCATGATTGTCTTACTTTATTAAAAAAAAATTATCCAAATGAAATTATAATATACAATTATTGGAAATTATATCTCATGTCTTAATGTGATACCCCAAGAAATTTTGTCTTATATCTATATGACTGTGTAATGGGTTATTTCTTTAATTTCTATACTAGGAAATAGATCTACTATTATGACACAAGATTGGTGTTTTAGTAAAACTCAAATCAAAATCATGGAAGTTGTGTTGCATCCACAACACATGGAAAAAACATGTTACTTCAAATTCATCATCAATAGTGTAATGTTCTATAGAATTTTTCATCTTGGTAGTCCTTGAAAAAAAAACCTCCTAAAAATGGGAAGTTTAATAAGTATAATTTATATATATATATTTGTTCCCCTAATGTCAAAAATTTTGTAACATTCTTTGGAGAAATAATTTCAGTATGAATAAAATAAAACATCTTCCAAAGACCTAATAAAATATTAAAATATGTTTTTTATATAAAAATGGAATTGCTTCATATTTTCATTAAATATTAATCATAAAATTGAAGAAATGATATCTAGTAATATTTTTTTTAGATAGTTTTATCTTATTATAATACATATATACTGTTTCTTCCATAATATTTTATTGGATTCATTATGATTAAGTATGATATAATTTAATAATTGTGTTCATATGAATTATAAAATTTCATAGGAAAAATGATTATGTAAATATTAAAATTATTTATTTTCACTTAATATATTCCTTATTGTTTTTTATAAAATAGATAATTGAGGAAAATATTCATTTCTCCCATCATGTTAAGTTTAAACTCAATTTTTATATCTTCAAAAAAACTATCAGAAAATAAGTTTTGATCTAGTCAAAAAATAATGTCAAACACATAGATTTTAAGAATGAAAATATTTTTGAAAAAAACATTATTGAAAAGAGTTGGGTTTTCACATTAATATAATTTATTTTTAGTTAAATTCCAGACAAGTCTATCATATAATGATCTTGGGGATTCATTAAGTTCATATACAACTTTAGTATACTTAAATAACGTTTAGAGTATTTTATATATTAAAAACATTTATACTATTCAAGATAAACAACCACATGAGAAAAACCATAAATTAAATCATTTTTCACATTTATTTAAAATAAAATAAATTTATAGTAAGATATAATTGTTTATTGTTCCCCGTTACGACTCTCTCTCACATAACCAAACATGGTTGGTTACAAGACCTCAAGTGAACCTACCTAAATGCGAGAGTATGCTGACTAGAAGACTCAAAAGACACTTGTCTCGACCCCCATTCACCTATCATCTCCGAACAATTGCCTATACGGTAAGAAACAGTCAAAAGAAAAGTCCTTTTACATTGGGTAAACATGAATCCATGTAATATTCTATGGTATAAAATATGGGCCCAGATTGGTTGTGATTAAAACATAATAGGTCTAATCAACTGTGTCTAAATTAATAATATATGATCTTCAGGAAATAAATTGATAAACATGTGATTTAATTAATTATTTATTTTAATAAATACCACATCAATTTGATTCAGAATAATATAAGGATTATCTCAAAAGATATATCATAATCAGGACATCCATAAGCATATAACCAATGTAAAACACAACCTTTATTAGATCCAATCAGGAATTACTCTGAGGATATCTCTTGACCATTCTATAAAAAACCATATTAACATGGTATTACAAATAACTAGTCTAAGTTTGATAAATAATCTTCTCATTATGCATCATGGAATAACATGATATATAATAATTAGAACTTATTCTTGGTTCATATACTGATATAAAAGAAATACCACATGTGACAGGGTCATAACCCAAAATATAATCATTATAGCATATTCTAGGGTCAGAACCCGGTATATAGACATTACCACATGTGTAAAAATTACATATCACAAGAACAACAAATCACAATTTGACTAGTAATGAAAAAATGGTTAATGATTCTAATAAATAAATTTATTTAAATATACAAATTAATTAAATTAATAATTTAAATCTTTTTATGAGGTGAATTCATAAAAAAACAACTGAACCACATATCATCCTAAAATCAAGAGCAATCCAAAAAAATTCATCAAAATCATGGTGTCGCTCACCCGAATGGTAGAAATAATCCACGTCAATAAAAATAAGATCTATAGGGACTCTAATAATGAATCTCATTCATCACATGATTTATTCAACATCATATTATGTCTGTGAACTCGAAATTATTACATTTACATATGAATTATCAATTAATAGGGTTATGGTTTAGACTCCATATCTATAATCGAAGACTCAACAAAACATCCTATGAAAATTTCCCTCAAGGAGGAAGTTCTAGATTAACACTAGAAGGATCCTAGATCAAAATAGATCAATATCAAAACCAAAAATCCACATGGTTAATAGGTTACAGTAGAATGGATGGAGAATAAAATTAGTAAAGGGTAAAACCAACAAAAACCACCTAAAATGGATTAGATGCATTATCTGGATGTCTTGAAGAGTGGTATTACATACAAAATTTTCTAGATGGTTTCCCTATGTCGAGAGGAATTATTTTCATGCGATTTTAAAATAAAAAAATATTTCATGAAACATTTTAAAACAAATAGGTTATGGAATTACATGATGTGTGTTATAGATACACATTTTGAAGATATTTTTAGATGGATATGCTGAAAAACCCATGATCTCATAATATTTAATAATTTTGATCAAATATTAAACAATGTGTAATATAGTTATATGAAATTTTATTTTTTTAGGTAGTTAATTCATTTACAGCCTGAAACCATTCATGACATGTGTCTATAGAAAATTTAATGAAATTTTTACAGTTACACGATGTGTAACTATCATGAAAATATTATTTTGAGCTGAATTTCTATATAAAAACTCAAACCAACTACATGGATTTTAAGCATTAAAATAAAAATTCATTACACTTTACCCATTTATATCAAACTACATTAATTAAATGAAAACAAACATCTCTAAACAATTATTCTTTTACCTAACAAAGGCTATCAACATGGATCCATTCCAGCTTTCTCGAGTTTCCTCCCAAACATAGAAAAGTTTAATACAAATAATAGATAGTCACAATGAAAAATTACCCCTATGATTTAAATATGTTTAAAAACTCAACATAAATAGAAAAATTAATAAAAATAACCGAGGTAGAAATTCCTAAAAAAATATGGGATCTTAAGTCCCTACAATATATAATATATCATCCCTCATATACTTGAAATATCAGTGTGGGAATAACATAACAAGTCTGGCCATTATGATCTCATATCTGACTCCCACTCCTAGGTATCCTCCTGAACATGCCCATAGATCCATTACATGTGAACTAATTTTTTAGTCCTTCCATGGAGTTATTTCTCAATACAATATATGACCGGTATTAGATTGTCCTCATATTAAGAATTGATATCAAGCTCTACTCCTGCAATATTGTTCATATGATATTTTTTTGCAAATATATCCATATTTATGACATATGGAATCAATCATGCATTGTACTATAGCACTATGGATGTGATAGATAGTATACCTCTACATTGATACTTTCCACTATCTCTAACAGTATGAAAAATCATGGTTTTAGGTTCCCCTATTTCCTAATATTGGTTTTCCACAATTTAGGAGAGAACCAAGGGGATAAATGATTACCAACCTCTAACTCCATAGGTCTTCCTAGATAGTCATCATTGGATTTTATCATAATTTGTGTGGTCACCAACTACTGACTGATCAATGGAACCTACATTGATGTATCCGACATGATACTTGGCTCAAAATGATCTGACTCACTAGCCTCCAAACAATAAAGAGATGAATCAAACCTTCTTCTGTATAATTCCCTTAAAGGTTCTTTCTATATTGATTCCTAGAAACAATTATTATATAAAAAATGAATGTGTTCCAAATGATTATCAAACGAAAAATGAAAATCCAAAACCCAATATTATATATTATCCACTTCAACTTGAATAAGCCACTTAGATTGACATTTGTTTGAGGATGATAGTCTATACTCATAATAACCGTCAATTGAAAATCCATCTAAAGTCCCTTCTAGAAACATGATTTGAAATTGTGATTTATGTATGAAATTAATGAGTGTAGAACACCTTACAATCAAACAACCTCATGCACATAAAGACATCCCAGATCATGAACTACACAGGTCTTCCTGATAGGTATGAAGTGAGATTTCCTTATCAATCAATCCATAATTGCCCATAATACACCATTCTTAAAGGCTATGTAGGGTAACTCTTCCAAAAAAATCTATAGTGACATCATCTCATTTGCATTCAAGAATGGGAAAAGGCTATAAATGACCAACATGCCTCCGATGCTCGACTTTCACCTAATGAGATGGGAAACTTCTTGTCACAAGTATTTCTACCACCTTCTTCATTGCTGACCAATAGTATTTTCTATGTTGATAATGATACATATTTTCCAAAAAATTATTAACCACCTGTCTAAAAGCCAAGAATTTTCTCATAAGCTACCCACATAATCCCAAAAAAACCCATAATCATCAAAAGGAAAGAAGATAATTTCCACTAATAAGAGATCATCCTCATAGTGTCTCTCCAAAATATATGTTCACTCTCAGGACTAATCTCTAGTGATTAGATAACTACTGGATATTTATCTAGTTTATATGAAAATCTATAAAAACATTTATGTTAGAGTCACTCGGCCCAGGGACTCCTGGTCATACAGATGCAAGTCTATAAAGAGGTCCATCATTCACCAATCATCCCAAGACTCATGAACTACATCATTCTATATCAATCAAATAAAAGCATAAAAAATTATATTTACCTCTGCAGATGTGTAAGACAACTCAAATTCAAAAGACTAAAGATACTTGACCCATAGAGTTTGTGGATGATTTAGGTCCCAGTAAGAAAATATATATGTGGATATCTTATGGTATATATATATATATCAGTGTTATCTCTCTCTAATGATAGATACTCCAATATCATAGGGTTTGTACCACTACTTCAAATACTATATTTTTAGTTTTTTAGTTACCCTTGTGTGGTCTCATCTACCTAGAAATTAAGGAAACTACATAATCATCATACATTAGAACTACTCCAAGTCCTATGCCAAAGGTGTCTCAGTATATTGTTTTTGTATTATCAAGAACATGTAAATTGATGATTGGACTTGATTTCATCCATCCTTTTAGTATATATAGGTCGCTTTCAAAAGAATCATACCATTAAAAAATCACTACATTTTAGGTCATCCTAGACATAGGGGAAACCAAGCGGGAGGAATACTAGAAAAAGTGATGATAATAACTCACTAGACCTAGAAAGATCTAAATCTCGAATACATTATTATGATGTTATCAAAATACCATAGCATTAACATTCTATTGGTGCACTAAAACTTCTTCTCTAATCTGACATGGCACATGAAGATCACATTGTAAATATAAGAAATTCATTTGGATAGATTGGATGAAATCTAATTATATAAATTTTTACTCATGTTTATCTCAAGATGTCGTGAATTTTCATCTACTGGCTTGAGGTACACTAATATATCATCATAAAACCAACAAAAATGTTATACAAAAGGATTAAATTTCAGATTTATCATGTTCATGAATATTGTAGATGCTTTGGTCAAACCAGATGGCATCACAACAAACTCATTCCAGCAATAACTATCCCTAAAAGTAGTCAGAGTAATGTCTAATGGCCTATTCTTCAACAAGTGGTATCCTGATCATAAATCAATCCAACATTATATATTATCACCTATATGCTAATTAAAGGTATCATTGATGTGCAAAATGGGATACATGTTCTTAACAAGTTCTCATCCTTCTTCGAGGTTATCATCCGATAATCCACACACAAGTTCAGTGTTTTGTCAAATGTTTTGTTAAAGAGAAATAGATAACCCCATGGAAATTTACATGGAAATAAAAAACCATTAGTTTATAAATATTCTAAATGGACATTAAACTCCATATTCTCATCTAGATCTATTCTATAAGTCAGTAATGAAACAGGCCCACACTATCCTGATCAAAAACATGCTCTCTTGTATGGGAGGTAAGCCATATAAAGTTTCATTATAACATCCTGAAAATTTTCCACCATTAGATGATAATAATATTGCTGTATCCCACCATTATTTAATAAAGACATGATTTTTTACAATAAGAAAACACAATCTATAGTGAAAAGGACATATATGAGTGGTCTCAATATCTCACTAACCATGACGAAATTAGACGCCTCATCATATCTAGATATTTACTAAAACCAAAAATGGTTTGTTCGATTTATAAAATATGGATAAATCTTCATATTATGTTATAATACATTAATATATAACGAATCAATATTAACACACAATTATTAACTTAAATCATTCCCAAAAATTATAAACATAACAATCCTCAAAAATATGATTTCCAATCACAAAACATACTCAAATTATAATTCTTTGAGCACATATTTATCTCATGGTCAAATTTATCATTTAATCCAAAATAACATAAATTATATATTTATTTGATATAACAAACACATGAATAAAATCATTATAAATTCATAAAAAATTAATCCCTAATGGAATTAATCATATAAAATCATAAACTATCCAAAAAAGTACATAAATCAAATGATGAAATAATTTTCACCAAATATAACATTAATCACCATGTCATTAAATCCCTAATAAATTACATGGGAAGCATTACTATCTATATTACATTATTAGTATCATTAAAATATTATTCATATATAAAAATTATTATCTCGACATCAGATACATATTAAAGGTCATTTATCCATCAAACATTTTTAATAAATATTACCATACAAATAATTTACTTTTCTTGGTAATCGGTATTATTCAATAAATAATTTAAAATTGTTAGTTCAAAACAACTGAAAAAATATCCATTGATATTTCATTATTTTTATAACCTTGATATAATTTATAATACACTTGTAAAATTTAGTCATAAAATATATATGCAATAACACCTCAAAAATTAAACATCCTATGTAAACTATAAACCAAGATTCATCAACTTATTCCTTAATACATCCTTCATATAATATGATATCTAAATTATATCAAATTATATTCCAATCATCAATTTAGTCATTTTTATTACATTAAACATAAAAATATTGATAAAATAATTCCAACATTTCATATTTTTTTCATTAAATCTTTAACGTAATTAATAAATCTATTATGAATACAACCATTTTGATCCATTTCACGATTTTTCCCTCTATGACATCAATTTGTATAATTCTGATAATTTTCGCATTTATATCTCGAATGGCCCGAAGGCCTTGTTTTTTGTTTTATTATAGATAACCCCCTTTTAAGTGTTGAAGGGGAACCCGTACAGGACCCGTAGGCCCAAGGTACTAGGCCCGACATGACCCACAATACATAACCCGACGGCCTAGAGGCATACCATGCCCATTATAAATTTTTATCATCTATGATAAATTAATGAAACTATTGTTCTCACTCATTTATTTAACCAAAAAAATTCATTTTTCTAATATATTTTACAAAATTATGAACATATTTTCCACACTTATTACAACTTCTCATCCATTTGAGACATTTCACAATGTGATTCTTCCAACATTTTGGAAATGTAGATATATGAATTTTTATTCCTCCATAGTATTCAAGACACTCTATTGTCAATTATTTTTGTCATTTATAATTTCACATATGTTGAGGTATATAATAATATATTGATATAATTGATTTGGAAATTTATCCAAAAGTTTCATTCACTCACCAATTTAATTTGGATTCTCATGATGATAACCATTATATAATCCATAAAATACATTGTTAAAGTTATTCTTCATAGTTATATCTTTTTACTATACAAAAATAAAAAGTACAAGAAATAATAATAATTCCAAGTAATCATGTTCTCATGAAAATCCATTCATAGTTTGTCTAAATATTGACACATTAGTTTTAATAAATGGAACCATAATATTATCTTAAGGCATCCATGGTTATAATATATTTATACAATCTATAATGGTTCACAATGGGAAGGCTAATTATCAAAAGAGAAACCTCCAATGTTTCTATCTAGGAGTACAGTCTTCATCCCAATCATCATGCACATGTGATGATCAACTTAATACCCAATCAACCTAATTTAGAGCTATTATCCCTATGAACATTTGTACTGTAACTGTGTCCACATACTAATATATATTCAGGGATGTATTTTCTAATAAAACTACCCACTCTTTTATAACATATCATATGATTTTATCATATATATAAGAATATCCTATGATATTCACTATTTTTTTCTCATCCTTATTGTAAAACCTGAGATTTTTATGAGTAATATTTTGTTTTTATATATCATAAAAGGAATCTTTCACTACACACTTTCTTGGCTTACTTTACACGCAATCGCGACCTTCCTCGATAGCTTGTGTTGTACGCAATACCGAGTTTTACTAAACAACGATATATTATTATAATATTGTTATGAACTAGCCGTTATGAATAGTGTTAACTAAATTTTAAATTTTATAACATTATTATTCATCTTACACATTTCTAGAACATGTTATAAGAACAAAATAATTTTTTCGGGTAAAATAAGTATTTTTCAAAAAATGCAGTTTTGCCGCCTTTTGATGGCGCACCCACATTAAATCTAGTTTTTGACATGTTTATATGTTCAATTTGACAAAATAAAATTCTTCATTTGAATCAGGATATAAAAATTTACATTAGATAATGTTTTGATATTTTTCCGATAACTTTCATATTTTAATGAATAGTAAAAACACGCTATATTTTAATTAAAAACAACTTTTTTCATCATAATATCTTATGTGGTTAAATAATAATATTGAATGGTTTTAAAGTATAAATAGATTATATTTTTACCATTTAATATAATGTATGTCATTAGCATTGATTTTACCTTGAATTCGAAGGTTAAATCAATTCAATCTTTTGCAATGTTTTAAAGAAAAAACCTGTTTTCTTTCGACAACGGGATTAATTTTAATTTAATTTCTGCATCTTTTGTGTATTGAATTTGGAAAAATGGATTACATATTTGGAATCAGTGGGTCCAAATTATGTTAATAAGCTACTTTTTATTTTTGGGAATTATGAATAGTAATTATGGTAAATTTTATTTACCATAGTTAAAGGTAAATCGAGTAATTAAGGGTAAATATAATATTT
This sequence comes from Viscum album, assembly GCA_963277665.1. NCBI lineage: Eukaryota > Viridiplantae > Streptophyta > Magnoliopsida > Santalales > Viscaceae > Viscum > Viscum album. The sequence continues at coordinate 557,511,525 of OY728146.1, forward strand.
TAAAATTACCCTAAAAAATGTCAAAATCCTATTGGATGACTCAACGTAGACCCATATCACCTAAGGTTCGGATTAGATTCATTTAATTAAATTTTTTCAATGAAAATAATTTAATTATTATTAAAACCAAAGAATGTGACAACATGTCACTTTCTTAAATTATATAAGTATAATAATTTTAATCTAGTGATAAACTTCATGAAACTTCAAACATGAATAGTCTCCAGAAATCTAATACAATTATATAAATCATAGGAATTTATTTAGAATTTTTAGGGATTAAATAATTATCATTTATTATGATACAAAGATGATGCAGTAATTATCTTATTAATGAAATATTGACATAATTGATGTTATAAATACCCAAATAAATGTAATTTGAGACTTTTTATAAATTCCACTAATTTTCTAGGTTACTATGATATATTATTGTTGATTTAATCAACTTGGTTTGAACATATAATTCTGTTATGACTTTCACAAAAATCATATATCAAATAGTGTAAAAATTGACACAAAATAGTTTTTAAATAAAATATTTTATTTCTAATTGTTATTTTATTCCAACAAATCTAAGGTTCGTCCAAATGACATAGATAAGGATATATATATTAATAATAAACAATTTGGGGTTCGTTTGGCATGTTATAGTAAGTTTATTAACCATATAGTGAAAGAAAACAAAAAGACACGGTAAAAGTTAAATTATTTAACTTAGAGTAAAATCTAATTGATAAGGTTAAAATAATAACCCTAAACATGTCTAAATCTTATTGGTTGATAGAATTGCGACCCATCCCCACATTACCTTCGAAATAAGACCCTTTGGAACCATTATAAACCGATTTTGACTTTAATATAAAATAATATTTTGAGGTATTCCTAAGGTGCCCCTCTCATCCCTTATAAAAGGGAACCTCCTTCCCCCTCCTCCTCACACCAATTTGAGCACTCAAGCTCGGCCAACCCCTTTCATTTTCTCCTCTCCACTTCCCTAGAATAATCCTAGAGGTCCTGGTATTCTTCAAAGACCAATATTAGTTTCCTAAGTGGAGGATTCAAAGATGCGTTCCAAAGAAGAGGTAATATCCATTACCGATCTTTTCAATTTCTTTCTTCTTCAACTTCTTCTTCTTTAGTTGTTTCATGGTAAAGTAATAACATCCGTATTACTTAAATACTGATATGTTATTATAAATATGAAACAACCCTAATTCACCTTTTATCCATCCTATGGAAAAATGAAATCACCGCGCGTGCGTACGTACGGAATACCGTCTCCACGCCCTGGTGTAATCTATTTTCCACCATCACTTTACAAGGATGGGTATAATGGTGTAATGAGTAACTATTTATGATGATTATAAATTAATATTTATACTGAAATAATATATATATATATACTCCAATACAATTCCACGATCATAGGAACGATATCATCACTCGTGCGTACGTACGGAATACCGTCTCCACGATGTGAAGCGACTCGTTCTACATGATCATCATTAAATAATAATTATATAAATGAATTGAATGAATAAATATGATATATGTTACACTAATACCATTCTGGATATAAGGTATCTATATCCTTAAAAGAAGAATAATAATTTATTCGGCAAAACACGCATAAGAACAAAAGGCAATAAAAACCCGAGTACCAAGTAACAATGAAATATTACAAACAAGAAGCTAATAATATGACCATATATGATATCATATCAATATGTATGATTCTGGAATAAGTCAATAACATTATTTAAACCATTATACAAGAGCTTCAGACATGTACAAAGCAAATCGGACCTAAGGTAAGGGAAATATCACAATCTCATTTTTATCCGAGATTGTTTTTACTTTGGTATTTTCTGGGGTGTATTTTATCATCCACATCCATGTTACCTCAATATGTAAAATTATTTCCATCCTTCTACAATATTTTATATCCAATTTTACCCTTATATGAGTTTTTTTGTAAAAGATATTAAAGGAATCTTTTGCCGTTTTTCGTACGAGGTACTTTTTGACTTTTCTGACAAAAGTATGAAGAATGTTTTTTTAACTTATACAGCCTGAATGGATTTTTAAAAAATTATTTCAAAGAAGCTTCCTTTAAAAGTTTTAAAGTTTATTTATAATCAAATTTTTTTAGTTTAAAATTGTATGACATGTTAAGAAAAGAAAAATTTTTGAAGTAAAAAGGATATTTTCCTCAAGAATGTAGTTCAAGTGTTTTATCAAAATTATTTTCCATCTAAGATAATAAAAGGTTCTGTTTTTATCCCTATTGTTACATTGATTTGATTATGTTTTGATGGAATTATTTTTATGAATTCCTTTATCATATATGAATTGTTTTATGATGTCATGATGTTTAAGATTCCCATTTTTATTACATGGGTTACGCTATGATGTATGGTTTATGATTATGTGGCACACATAAGAAAGGATTCATTATAAGATGGGTGGGACCTATATCTCCCTCCAATGCATTGGGTAAAGATTTTATATCTCATGAGATAGACATTGCTGGAACGGTAGGTTATACCGGTTCAGTGAAACAGGACTGGAACGAGGGTGACTCGGTTCAAAAAGGGACTTTGTCCACTAAGATAGTCTTGGCAATCAGTCATGACTAACAAGAAATGATTTTCCATGATTATGTGTGCATGCCACAAAGAATCAAGTTTTATGTTATGATTATGGGGATCTCATTTTCACTTCTATGATTTCTTCCATGTAAAGATATTATGATCTCTTTTGCAGGTTATGATTTTCAAAAAGATATGATATGATTTGTATTTCCTTTATTTGCCCTTGCTGAGCATTTGAGCTCACCCTTTTATGTTTTCTTTTCCCCAGGTCAGGAAGATGGATATTAAGTATAATATGCTAAAAGGGACCCTAGATATGATGAAATAAATGGGAGACACTGTAGAAGATTTATGAACCAGTTGTTTATGTTTCCCAGTTTCTAAAGGCACTATACCTATACGGTCCTTTGTGGTTTTGTCATATGTTGTAATAAGTGTGCTTCAATTTTGAAGTATTAACAATGTATGTAAAGTATGGGTCGTTATACATATATAATAATGAAATTAATATGTTCTCTAATACAAATATATGGAATAAAAACAAAACATAAATAAATAATGCAACTTACTAGATCAATATTCATTAAAAATCAATAAAATCCCTTAAAAACATTAATGTTTTACTCTCCATGGAATATTGTATTCTAGAACCACTCTAACAAAAATAATCTAAATTATTTCCCATAAAGTTCATTACAACTATCACCAATCATTGACATGTCATAATTTTATCTTTTATCCATGTCCTTCGGAAATGGAAACATATATATGGGTGAGTATTAATTCTTATTATGGGAAATGAGGGGAGTTATAAAAAATGAAAATTTTTATGAATATCATGAGGATATGGGAATATGAATTTGATATTTACTTTTGAAAATAATTCTATTAAATCATAGATCACAATCATTAGACAAGAAATATGGATTTTTCACTTTATAAGATTGTAATCATAGGGGAATAAAGGAACATGTTGCATGAGAATTTAATATTTTCATTAGAACATCTTATATGAGAGTAGAATAATTTTGCTCATAGTCAAAATCATAAAATTATTATATTCAATACAACCAATAGTATATTCATAACATGTTAGTATTGGGTTAACAAACAATGTACCTTTTTTGTGCATTTTAAAAACAACCATGTTATCTTTTTTGTGTTTTTAGTAACATCCCATGTACTATCTATTTGTACCAGGATTACATTCCATATACCCTTTTATCAAATATAATATTTATACTTTCTCAATTTATTTTAGGGGTATTATATACCTACACATCATGTGATCATATTTTATTCATTTTTATGAATCAAGATCAATATTTGGTATTTTTCTTCATGGTAGAACCTCATAATTCTACATTGATGTTTAGGTTTTAAAACATATTAGGTACATGTACAATTGAAACACTATAGATTTATTATAACATAACTATAGCAGTGGAAGAACTATAACCTCATTGGAATTATAATGATTGTGGCAACTGTTTCATGAACTGTAGTAGAAACAACACAATATAAATAAATATATAAAAAAATTCCCTAATGGGATTTTTGGGAAAAATATAGTCATGTATGACATGTAATGGTATATCATTCCCATCAGGCCCCCTATACATTTACTGAATAATTAAGGCTTGAATAGTAGGTTATTCCCTAGGGGGATATGGATTTCCATTCTACCTTGTGAGTGAGGTGGTTGTATGTGTGTTTTTATATGTAATTGTTACCCTAAACACGTTATATATATATATATATATTACATGACACTAGATCATGGAATAATGTATCATTTCAACATGGCACTACCCACCTAAAAGAAAACATGTCTTATCAATATCTAGTCATCATACATATAAACCATAATATGAATGCATAATTTTTTTATCAATGGCTCGTATCCACATTAAATCATTTGAATAATAAAATATTATTATAAGTTAACCAAAAATTATAGACCACTAGTACATTTCATGAGTAAGTATTTATTTTTATTTTGAAATCACATATTTAAAATATACAAAATTAAACATAAAATTTGTAAATAATCTGATTTTAAATTAAAATTTTATAATAGTGAACAAATATTACATGGGAATAATAATATTTATGGATATAAAAATCATTCATTTATTGTATTATAAATCAAATATTATATTTAGAATATTTGTGAAATATTTATCCTTCAGAAAAAAATTGATTATTTTTTTAAATACTTTTTTATAAAATAAAATTTTATGTAAAAATGTATTTAAAAATTCATTGGGGAATACAAAAAAATTAATTAGGAAAAAATTTGATATAAAATGTTGGCATGGACGAAAATATTCTTGACCAAATAGAAAAACAATTTTACTTTCCATTTAAACGATTTATTTTGGTCTCTTGTGTACACAATCATAAAATATTCAAATGAAAAATGCAATATACTGAAAAAATTGGGTATAACAAAATATAAATTATTAAGGAGTGATATATCATATAATTTCATTAGGAAAAAATATAATCATAAACAATCCTTGTAAAATGTATGATTATAACATAAAACCTATACTACTATGGTATCAATTGAGTTATATGTTTAATGAAAGAATAACATCATATTAAGAATTAAATACCATGAAAATATTAATATTCATGATACAAAAAATGAAATATAAATTATATACACCTTATAACAATGTATTGGTTGGTATCATAACATATTTCCCATTAAATAAAATTTTACACAATAAACAATTACCAATTTGATAATATTTCAATTAATTCCACATAGTTGGAATAAATAGAATCTTATCATCATAATAAAATTAAATAAGAAGTAAAAATTACAAAAAATGTAAAATCATTAGTGAATAAACCACTTAAGCATAAATCTATTCATATATCAAACATTCCATAAGTAAAAAATATTTGGATGAAGAACTATTATAATATTTCTGGCATGATTCATAAGTGAAATAAAATCATTTATAATAAAATAATATTTATTAATATTATGTTAAAAACATTTAAAAACATATAATATAAAATATGACCCCATTTATAATAATTGAACACCATTTTATTAAAAATACATTATTTAATTTTTCATTTCTAAGTGTTGACAATTTCATTTTTCAAGAAATTATTATTTTAGATGTTACATAACATGAACGATCAACATAATTATATAATCTACATAGAAGTAAAAATTTCAAAAATATAACAAAAAAATATTTTTATACATATATATTAGATCATTTTAGATTAATATTCCATAAAATACACCAACATGCACCTGTAAACCAAAATAGATCAGTTCCTTTAGAGACTGGATACAAATTCATCTCTTTTGGTGAATATTATTCAACATATCCTTTAAATATCATCTTAATTAGAAATCTTCAAAAATATTCCCTACGTAAAAACCATCTTCATATACTAAAAATGGAAATAAATGAAAAGGTGTTCTCGAATTCTCAATAATGGTAAATAAGGAAGTTATATAAGCATAAAAAGAAGAAAGGGGTATTCTAACTTGAGCATGACATATAAAAACCATAAACTGCATATAACTTATTATAAATAGGTATTATGGAATAAATATTGGATGTTCAAAAGATATAAATCATATGAAAATCAAATAACATGAGAAAGGAGAACATTACAATTGCATAATACATGGAATTGTGGAAAAAAATAATCATAGAAAATCTTATACATAATTGTAAATTCTCACTACTATGGATATCATAATGTAATGGTTTTACTTTCCAAACCATCATAGAAGCAACGGTTCACTCTCAATAGAATCATATTAGACAATGTTCCTTATAGAACCAGTTATACTCATCAATATAGTCTTATCTTTCTCATGATATATAAATCATTACCAAATGCATTGGAGGTAGATATAATTACCACTATCACATAATGAAAAAGAATACATTTTTTGATATAATAATAGAAAAAAAATCATCGTATCATAACCCCTAAAATGCAATGCATTTTGTAAAAATTAAATCTTATCATAACATGTAGAAAACAGACAGGTTTCATAATCATTTCCAAATTTCATCATAACATAACACGTATAAAATGTAGTCTGTTTAAATAGAATTATATCATGGTATAACCCATAGATAAATTAGTTGGTTTTTTATAAAACATTTCATCATAAACCATAACCCCTTATAGAAAAAATAAAAATCTGGTCCTTGGATCATATCCCCAATAATTATAAGTAACCATAGAGTATTTCTACCTAGAAGGAAAAGGATTTTGAAAAAAAATAACATGGAATGTTACATGAAGAAAAAATTATGTCTTTAAAAATAATATTTTAAAACTAAACTCAAAATATTTATTTATAAATTATTATCTTGGAAAATAGTAAATGAAAACATACAAAGGGATCTTAAAAATAAATTAAAAAGTTTCTTCAATAAAATAACCATTCCAACATGAAAAAACATTTAAAAACATTTTAATTTAAAATAACCATGATAACATATAAATCAATGTTTAATTAAAATAATTTTTATGATGGTGAAAAAAGGACATTCATTACACATTTAAATTAATGATTCCATAAACATTTTCTGTAAAACCAAACTAGGTATTATTTAGAAAACAACATTAATATTCCATGGAAAATATTTTCATAAAGAATCAACCATGGGTAAAAATTTCATCAAAAAATCATTTGAATAATATTAAATACCATTTTGATAACATTTTTTTAAAATGGATTCCAATGAAAATTAGGGTTTAAATTGAAGTGATCAATAATGTTTATTTTTCATAAAACCATTATTTTGACCTCATGAGACACTAATTAGAGGAAAATGATTAGAAAATTATTATTTTCCATACATAAATAGTGTAAAATAAAATCCATGTGTTTCTGGACAAGTGTATCATTATACATTATATTAGGAAACATATCCCTAAATAATCTCAATAAAAAATGAGATTGTATCAATACAACTCTAAGAACATTGATAACATGAAATCATAAGCACCATAAAATAATTTTATTTATTGAAAATTTAAATATTAAAAAAAATACAATATATAACATTTCAAAAAATTATAATATGCACCACACAAAATAAATTGGTGTGTAATTTTCATACATCTTCCATAAAAATAGGACAGTCTATAAAGCTCATTCTTTAAGTTACAAATTTCATCATACAAGCTTGAATATCATATATAAAAAATATAAATTTATTACATATGTATTATATAATAAGAAAAATATATATCAAAACATATATTAATCCTTATAAACATATATTTCCCATGTATTAACAATTCCTTGATAAAATAATGTTTTGGGTAACAACCATGTTGATTTTCACATATGTTTTGGATTTTTTATTTTTAGACCTTTTAATTTGATATTTTTTACATCTTATTCACAATAATAATGGTGAAATAATTATCATATTTATACTTAAAATATAATTTTAATACTAACCATTAATTATGGCTTTAAAAATATAGAGTGTTATGATCATGGAGATAGTATGACGTAAGCATGCTTGAGTAACGATTCCATTATCTCACGATCACTATATAAAGCAGGCCAAAAAAATCTTATCATCGAATAATTATAATAATATCTTAAATACCATATTATTTGTTAAATATTAATATATATATCCTAAATGTTGTCTAGTTATGAAAAGAGCGTCACATTTCTTCATAGAGGCGACAGTCCACACTTTCACAGAAGATGTTATCATATTTCAATGAGTGAAATGATATGAAATTAAATAATATATTATATTCAAATAATGGAAAATATTTTATGAATATCATAATTTTTTCATGCATAGGAAATATATTAATACTTATTATATTCCATGTAAATATTTAGGGAAAAACAATTCACATTTTTTCATAGGAGGTAGTTTGACATTCATGTGTGATGTTGTTGTAAGACATATGTAATTGAATGTGAAAAAATAATATATGACATGTGACTTTGTAGGTAAAATTATTTTATAAATTTCATATATATATATACATAATATACATCACCATACCCATCCTTTAGAGGTGGTAATGTTAAAAACATATTTCATTGGCTCACATGGAGGTACTCCGTCTTACACACTTATGATGATTTCTTAACCATTTTGATTGAATGGAATATGTTTTTTGGACATGAAAATATTAATAAAACATCGTCGTATATGTAAGATGCTGATTTTATTTAGTCATCTAGTTTAATAAGAATTTTAGTTGGCAGTGGGATAAATAAAATAAAAAATGATCATTGAATAACATTACATCTTATTTAGATAACATCTTTTGGTTTGTATCAAATTACATCTTTGGTTCGATTAAAAGAAAAGATAAGGATTATATTATGATTTTATATAATGTGGTAAGATGTTTTTACATGTATTTTATTAATAATTTTTTTTAAGGTCTGAAGAAGAGATGAAAAGGGGTGTTCTTTTATAATTAAGGTGATTGGGTCAATAGTAATTTTTTAAAATGAATAAGGTGTAAGCCAATATTTCTCATGAAATAATGCTACACTATCACAAAAAATCATAGTGACCATGGTATCCTAAAATATGATCCAGTCATAACATACCTTAATAACATACCTGATCCCCATGGGTCAGCAGCTAGAATGTTTCACCATTCGAAATGTGAGAGGGAATGATTTTTCAACAAACATTAAAGAAGGGAACTAGACATATTAGATTTCATACAAAATAATATCCACTGGGATTAATTAACCTGAATTAAAATAGGTATGAAATAACGAAATGTACTAAAAAAACTATAATAAAAATTGATAGGTCATCCCATGTCCTAATGGATTTTACTCTCCAAGTCCACATATAAATAGAAAGAACCGGCTACTAGTAGTTCATTACCATTTCCTGAACATTGAATTAGATAATATAAAAACACTTTAAAGCACTATAATAGTGTAAGAATAAATCATATTTTGGTCTCACAAACTATTCCATAATAGATGCCACCATCTAATCAACCAAAAAATGAGAATTAATTTTTTCTAAAAATGAATATTTCATTTCAAAATAATATTTGAAAAAATAATGATTTAAAATTAAAAAGATGGAATACATTTGAAATGATGTAAATATATTAAATAAATTGATTAAATAAACACCTTTTAGATAAAACACTCTATATAAATCATAATTCAAGTAAATCAATTAAAAAATAGAATTATTTCGTTTTAAATACAAAAAAGTGAGAACAATTGTCATATTTTAAAGATGGTATGATAGTTATGGGATATATGGACCCCATACATACGGTGACACATAAATATTGACTTATTACGCCTTTAACTAAGTCTAATGAGAACTCATCCCCTTTACTTAATGGATATTATGGGATTCATTAATGTTTGGAAACATTGTAAATCATAATGTTCCATCCAAATCACTCACCAACTACCTAATGATTGTATGTGATCTAGTAAAAAATAAATTATGGGATATTTAATTTAACGGTATTTTAAATAAAATTCATCCCATTATTGATTTTAAATATTCCAATTTCAATTAAAAACCCACAATAAGTGTTTTTAAACCAAATGATGCCCTTTTCCATGATAGATCCCAATGGGTCATTTCAATACCATTTTAAGCAATTCTTACCAAATACAATTTGAAATATATTACATAAAATAAATTCTTATTTTTTCCACCGAATCAATTTCACAATTTATGATTCACCGATTTCATTCAATTTCTCAAACATACTTCTACTCATTGAAACATAGATGTTTTCCCCATTTCATAGCAAAACCCAATTTAAAAAACCAAATATCCCTAATTCAATGTAATGGATATTATATAAACCACTTTAACATTGATTTATGAAAATAAATATAAATATAAAAATTTATAATTTAATCAAAAAATTCAGGGTAAATCAAAATATTCCTTCATAATAGAACTACCTACCTTTCATGGAAACCCTTGGTCCATAACGGAACCCACCAATAAGAAATATGTCATGGATAAACAATGAACATAGACTAGAAAAAATATTTAACTAAATAATGTTTTGATCCATCAATCCTAATATGGTCTATCAAACACTAAGGATGAATAGAGATTGTGATGAAGAGATATAGGTAAAAAACCAAGAAATTCACACCGCAACTCCAACAATGATCAATCACTATTTGAAATGACTCAAAAGGGTTTGAGGGCTCCATAATCACCATGGTAAGACTCTTGGGATGAGAGAAAACAAAATTAGAGAGGAGAAGTAGAGAAATCATCCAGAATTTCTTTTAAAAAACACCCATATTTATATTACATGACGTGTAACCCAATTACACATTGTGAAATTGAAAATTAACAGAACAATCAAAATACCCATCACCTCATGGAAAAAAATAATTTATTATTATTTAAAAATTAACATGACATGTAACCACATTACATTATTTTTAAATCCACATTAATCTACTAGAAAATAGTTTTCTATTGAGAATCCATAAAATCCATAACATCAACATTATATGTATCCTCCCTACTATTTCTCTGCCATACCTAGACAATGAAAATGGAAATCCAAAATAAATGTTTAGAAAGAACATATTATAAGAGTACATGTATATTACAACCTCCCCAAAAAACATTCTTTCACTAAAATTCCAGTCAAAAAGCATCCATATCAAAAAGGTGATGCCACTGCTCTCTCAACAGCACCACGCTCTCCCATGACTCTTGAAATTAAGAAACATAATGCCATTTATCCCAATCCAATGGTATATACATCCCATGATGAAACCTGGTTTCAGAATCAACAATATTTACTAGCCATTCAATCATTGATAAATCTTGTTCTATCTCAAGATCACTCCATCTCATAACAAGAGATGGATCATATAGATACATAAATATCCTAGATATATGTAATTTATCATTTCTCTATACTAGTTGTGGTGGAGGTTCCAAACAGTATGATACATTCCCAACCTATTCAACAAACTCAAAAGTTCCAACTATATGTCATGCAAGATTACATCACCTATCAAGATCTCAATGACCCAAATAAAGTGAATCTATCAAGAACAGCTGGTCACTATCTATGAATAAAATATATTAATGATAAAAATTAGAATATTACTTATACTGATTATGTGCCATCAACATTAATCAATGAACCAATTTAACGTTCATTTTCTCTAATTTAACCAAGCTTTTTCCGACCATAGATTATTCACCGCTCTCCATCCAACACAGTGGTTATTTAAAAAGCAGGCCATACAAGGACTCAAAATGATCCATTCAAATCAGGGAATGATAACATTTGTTATTATAAAACTCAGCAATACCGATGTGATCATACCAAGCTCTGCCTAAGTTGAGAAGACAAGTTCAAAGAGTATCCCCAACACTCGTTATTGAACTTTTTTTAATCCATTTGACTATGGATGGTATGACAAACACAAATGGTTTTGACATTCCAGTTCCACCTAAAGGCCTCTCCCATAGAGAGAGGTGATCCATGGATCTATATAATAACCTATAGAAGAAGTAACATCATGAAAATGAAAAATCTCTTCCACATAGTGATTTCCCAACTCCAAAACATTGGTTGTATCACGAATATGTTTAAATTGTTCTGATTTACTATACATGTCCTTAAAAACCCATTTAGAATTCTTTTGTATCTAGTTATGTGGAACATAACAACAAATTCCCTTAAGATCTCATTCCAATTACATGTAGGGACTTGATGTGGCTGAATAAAACCCATAGGATTCAAGTGTTGGGACATAAATTATTGGAACATATAACAATTAGAATCAAACCTAGCAATGCCCCATATCATACCTATACACCAAAACTACCACCATATATCATAGGATATATTTGCAGTCCTTTGGTTTAATTACTACACATAACTATTATTATCTCCCACAACAACATTAGTTATCGAATTTCGTATCACAAAATAGTTCCGAAAGCATAAATTGTCCTTATTAGATAATGACAAATATGAAATGGTATCCCATAAATTATGATACTCTTTGATTCTATAAAACACATCATCATGTTGTTGTTCTTGAAAAAGAATCTTGTGAAGAGAGGATGTAAACTGAACACTAGTAGAGAAAGGTCATCCCTGGATTCCAAGACTCTAATATGAAAATATGAAATTAAATCATTCTTGTTTTAATCATCTAAATAAGTTTTATGGTCTAGATCATAGGTTTCATCCTGAAAATATCTAAAATTACAATCCTTTTCCCCAGGGTATAAGAAATATTGATATCAAATGACCTAAGATATTTTACCCAATGCCTATAGTGGATATTTTTATATTTCTTAGGGAATATATTACTCAAGCTCTTATTGTATGAATATATCGTGTACCATTATATAAAAAAGTAATGCTTCCAAATTTTATATCTTTTCATGAAAACTACATGTTTGAGGTCATGGGTCAGATTATTCATCTCATGTGCCATAAGTAGACAAGATCTATAAAATCAATATGATCATCCGGAGTAAGAACATATCCCAAACCTGACCCCAATGCATAACAGAACACCAAATCTCCCTAATAAACCTATAAATGTTTCTACACTAGTGTTGTAATCAAAACACATTTCAACTCAACAAATTAATTACAAAATATTATATCCCAAGAAGTCCTAATTCAATATTGAGTTAGTGATTTCATCAATAATGCAAACATTTAGAAGAGATTTTTGAACTGGATATAATACCCAGCAATTCCCAAAAATCATTAAATATAAAAAATATTTCATGATTTATCCCATGTCATAAAATCAGTTACCTTCTTAGATAAACTTATATCTTGTGTCCTGACACCACATGTACCAATAATTTCATTTCTTGAATTAAGAAATCACATTTCATAATATTGTAATAAATTCCACAATTCCTCAACAAACCCAGTACTATTCTCAAATATTGTACATGATACTCCTAGTATATTTATTAAATAAGGATTAAATACAAAAATATAACCATGTATTTATCATTTTACTTGGGGAAAATCATGTTCCTCAAATCCATGAAACCATCATGAGAAATGTTTAAATAAAAGAGTAGTAAAAAATCATCCAGTTGATACCTTTAATTAATAAAATTTTATTGAATGCCAGATTCATTTTTCCTCAAGTGATGGAAACCAGGTCAATGATCAATATTTCAGAAGCAGATTTCCCCTTTCAATTGATCAAACAAGTAATCTAACACGATAAACACATACATAATCATTACATTCCCTCAATTGAGATTTTATAACTCAACACAGAGCATAATTAAACAATCAGCCTTATTAGAAAAATATAATTGTTGCTACCCAATGTGACACACATGAGTGTATGAATCCTTTTTCAATAGGATCATCCATATGGGATTATATATATTTTATTTAAACTAGTTTCATATATTATTATGTAATATATACTGGTTGAGTACCAGACATTAATTCAATTGAGAACTCAACCTCCCTTGCTAGTTGAGAACTAGTGATGTCAGAAGAAACATGTTTGGAAACACAATGAAAACTACAGGGAGATCACCGATAAAATATTTCCACACCATGTCAAAATAAAACACATATATATCACATTCCCCCATAATTGATAAGAAGGATTGTCTCTACTCGAACATGGGACCCATTCTCCTCGGAATACATGAAACACACATTTGGGTGTATAAAATGAGACTCATTAAAGATAATAATCATTCAGAGCATTATTGGTGATGAACCAATCAATCAACAATTTAACGTTAAGAAGTTTTTGGTCGAGGATCTAAAAAACTATAGGATATATTTGCATCTAACAGAAAGTAAACACCAGAGGGACTATGATTATCCTTCTCCCACTTCGTACAAAGGGGAATAGTAATATCCATTGTACAATAAAAAACTCTATAGGAATACAACCATAATAACGATTAAAGTTGAAATAAACAAACAAGATGCAACAGTATCAAATATAGTAGTCACTAATGATGAATCTAAATTAATTGTTCCTCTTATGGTTTCTTGACCTGATCTACTTCCAATAGAGACTCTTACTCTATGTGATTAATTTTTTTATGCATGTGGATGAAAAACTTTTGTATATGAATAATTTTATTTCCCCTCAATCATGGAAGGTTATTATTACCCTTTTATCCTATGAGGAGTAGAAACGATATGGAAAAACCTATATAAGTGACCCAAGCATCCACAAGAGCTATAATTCATGGGTGATTTGGTGAAAAACATCATTGAATGACCTACCTTAACAAATTTATAGAAAATATTATAACCACTTATAGGAACCAGAAGAGATTTGAAATGGCTTTAACATCAATAACCATCATGAAAATCCTCATGATTCTATTTTCCATTGAAACAAGTCATGATGCCATAGTGAGAGAGAGAAACTCTTGATAACCATGAATTTCTAGATATATCCATTTTAAATATTAGCTTTATGTCAATCAAATCAGCATAAGAAATTACAATCATTGAGAAATACTAGGAAGGAATATCCTGTCAAATTCCGAACTCTAACTATCGAGTCATAATCATCTCATATGATAGTATCTATAGAGAAAAATTCATTATATCTATAAAACAATTTTCATACTCTATCATGGTCCAGTCAGACTATTCATGTTTAAAAAATATATAAAGTATTGGTTAAACCATCGACTCTAGATAGAACCATTTTGTTAAAATAAACATTATGTCCTTACATTCTACGCCCTTGGGATTCTTCACCATTACCATCATGTTAAATAATCTCTTAATCTATCCTTCTTGAATGAAGGTGGAACACTTCACCTGGATTTTATTATGTTAATATAAGAACCTTATCCAATAGATGATCTAGCTCAATAGTTTCTCATCCTCTTGAGGATTATATGATCCCTTGATTACTTGTTTCTTTTACTGAATGATGTTCTGATAATGTTTATGAATTTCATCCCTTTGAGGTTCTACAGTTAGAGACTGAATTGTAACCAATGTTGGGGCATATCCTAGAGCTTGGATAGTGAACAAAATCACCTCAACCAGATTTGTGTTCATAAGAGGAATGACCCACTAAGGCTCATCAACAGATTCCTCTTGGTTTGGATATGCATGTCTTCATGGAGGCATGATACAATATAACATCATAATACATTAAAAAAGGAATTATATTAACACCAAAACAGAGCTACAAGGGAAATTAATCCCAAAATATTTGACAAAACAGATTTATATTTTACTCTTTTTAAATATAAAAATTATAAATATTAGAACTAACCTATATTTATCCTTTATAAAACCCATTTGGTGTCTTATTTTTCATTACAACGAGAATTATCCAGGCACTAAATCGCTAATACCACATATGTTCCAAAAAGATTACACAATGCATACTGACATCAAGACAAAAGCTCAACCATGAGATCTGATAAAAATTTTTCATGAACCATCCCAAATACTATATTAATATAATAACCATTCAAGTATAGACATATAGGAAAGGGAATTCTAAATACCCATGGGATGCAAACTAACACCTGGATTCACCGAAAATGAATGTGGGAATGAGTTTTCCTAATGAAATTACAGAAACGAACTAGGAAAATTTCTATGCAAACAAAAGATACTCCCCTAGTATTAATGTACCAATTGTTATATATGTATATGAAAAGAAAAATTATTGCATCAACTACCAAAAAAACTATGACAATATCCCATGTCATTTCAAATGTATTTTTAAACAAATCATGATTTACTTTTTAAATGATGTAATTTATTTCAAATTATGGAAACACATAAAATATATTGGTTAAATAAAAACATTTTATATAAAACATTTTATATAAATCAGAATGTATGTAATGAATTTCACAAAATATAATATTTTCATTTGAAATACAATCAAACAACAAACATGGTTGTACACCGAGGAAGTTATGATTGTTCCGGGATATAGGGACCCCAGACTCATGGTAACACCACAGTATGTACGGATTCCCCCATGAACTTGTGACAAAGTGGACTCACCACTATTGACTAAGGGATATGAAATGCTTAATCTCGATTTTGTAATGTTGAAAATGTTAATGTGATGTCTAAATTACTCACAAACTACATATGACATGAATGATCTCTAGTGAAAAAATTATGATGGGAAATTTATTTTAATTTGTTTTAAAAAAAATCATCCCATTACACATTTAAAATATGTAAATATCCATTAAAAAACATAACAAGGGTTTTTAACAAAAAAAATCATTTTTTTCATGATAGAACACAATGGTTCCTATCATAACCATTTTATGATATATTTACAAAATACAATAAAAAATAAATTTCGTAAGATAAATTTCCACAATATTTTATCAAAATAATTTCACAATATAAAATTTTCCAATTCCTAAAAATTTCTCAAACATACCCTAATTCACTGGATTTGGTTGTTTTTCACAATTTTTTGTTGATGCCAAATTTTAAAAACAAAACTCTTCAATTCAATAGAATTGAATTTTCAATAATCCAATTGATATGAATTTGAAGAAAACAAATTTAAAAAATAATAACTATTTTAAATCAGGCAATTTATGATAAATAAAATTTGGTTATCAAAATAAAACCACATATCTTTCTCAGAATAATAAGGTGTACAACAGAAATGAAAAATAAGCAGAATGGCTTCGAAAATATTGGAATGCAACCCAGAAACAAGATTCAATAATACTGGGTTTAAATCTATAAATCCCAATATGATCTATTAAACTATATAGAGGAAGTGCTAAAGAGGCCATGATATAGAGAGCACACATATATAGAAGGTCTCATTGCATCTTCAATAACAGTCAATATATTATAGAAATGAATCTGAATGATTTTATGGTAACAAAATTACTTAGTGTAGAGTCTTGGATAGATATAATAGAAAAATAGAGAGGAGAAATAGTTAATTCAGGCTGAATCCATGTTAAAAATTAACTTCTTTTATTTTACATTATGTGTAACCCAATTACATGGTGTGAAATTAAAAAATCCCAAAATCATTGAGAAACCTTCCATGTTTTGGTAAAATATGATTTATTATTATGTTTGAATTTACCCATTATTTAACCATATTAAATGGCATGTAAATCCCCATAATACAAATTACATACCACTTTAATATAAATAATCCAATAAATATCGGATTTCAGCATTATATTTATCCCACCAATTCATTCTCAATCCTACTTGTACAATAAAAAGGAATACCATGAAAACGGTAAAAAAGTACCTGTTAAAAGAGTAATAGGATGTTACATTACAAATGGATTGTATTCAATGGATAAAAATGACATGTTCAATATATTTCTGTACAAAATATGTTTGAATTGTTTTAATGTCATATTAACCATTATCATTTTAGGTCTAACCTTGGTTAGCCCATTTTTTCCTTAACCACTGTAATTGATTTTTACAATTTTCACTATTCATTTTTCCAATATATTATATTGACCTAATTGTATAGTTTAATTTTTTTATTCAATTATTAAATTAATTTTTAAAAATCCAATTCACACAATTTTTATGTTTTAATTTATATATAATTCTGTATATGTGAAAAAAATGTAATTTTCCAATGAGAAAATGATCAAAATATAATAAGTTTATTATATTAAAATTCAGTATAAAAAATATTCTAATGATATATATTGTATTAATATATATATATATATATATCTAATTGAACTAATATTACTTAATATGTATGAATGTATAATCTAACATTACGAATAATTTAATTGAAAATGCAGTTTTCAATTAAAATTGAATATTTTCCAATAATCATGCAAAAAAATTTATTTAAAAACAACTAAAAAAAAATTAAAAAAAATATCATTTTAACATGAATATTTCAAAAATTAACTTTATTTTATCAAATAATTTTTTTTAAATTATGAAAAATTGTTTTTAAATTATGTATTCAAATAGGTGACAAAACCCCTTTTAAGAAAAATACTATTTTAAACAAAAAATTATATTTATTCTTATCCATTTACAAGACACAAAATAAATTAATTTAAAGAAAATTATTCAATATATAATATATATTTATAACTAAAACATTCACTAAATATTTTTTATTTTGTTTATCGAGGTAAAAAACATTTTGCATAAAAATATATTTATAGAGAAAGATTTCCATTAGTTTCAAAAAAAATTCATTTCCATTTTTATTTAATTGGAAATCAAAAAATATAATTTATATAAAATTATAGAACATTTATTCTCATAATTTTCATAATAATATCCATACGATACATCACACTTTCATGGGGATAACAACCATATTATAACCTTTTAACTGTATAACTATTTTTGTTTAAACTAACAGTTGTGTGTAATGGAATCTAAATTGAATGTTATGTTCAAAGAAAACTATAATATCATTAAAAAATATATTTTACAAAATCTTGCAGTGTTATACTCTACACCCCATAAAATTTAGTTCTCCCATTAAATTTTTCTTTCTCATGAGTGGTTTAACATTTCAAAATTATATTATAGAAACCTGTATGATTAAAATGAATCCTAAAATATTCAATAAAAATATCATGTTATAAACATAACATTTAACAGAAGTATCTCACATCTAGGTTTTCACATGGGTTAACATTTGTGGTAATTATTTATAATGAAAAATATGAAAAAATTAAATAATTATGGGGGAGTGATAGACATCAATGATTCCAAAATAGTATCTGATTGAGATAAGGTTAATGAACAGAAAACCATAAACATAAGAGGTGTTATAAGGTACATTTATATCATAAAAATTTGTGATAAAATCAAACAATTTTATTTCAATATCCTTTTTTTAATTTTGGGAAATTCCTTTTCCATTTACACTGATAACAACTGAAAATGTACTTATTTGACATATTTTTATTTCATTAGAATAATTTCATCCACTGTTTTTTCCTTACTCAATTTCCACGTCTTCTATTACTCTAAGAAACGTAGGTTAGTTTGATATGCATAAAGTACTAATAGTTTTTAAGATCTATAAATATGATTATAAGTCAATTTGTCTATATATAATAATCATCACAAAAAAATGTTTCGCAAAATTTAAGAATAAATCCTCATATGGATAAGTAATATATTAAATTGTAAAACCACATATGTAGTTCAATATAAAAAATTACATAAATTGTTAACCATAAAACCCTTATAAAATTTAATAATTCATCAATAAGTTCCCTAATTTTCTCAAGATCAATATTAAATAATTCTCTAAAACAACATGATGTATCTCTCAATTGTCACATACCAAATATGTGAATTTATTCATCGCTTATTCTACAGAAACATGTTAAAATCATGAAATACTATAAAAACATATCATTAATATATTATTATTATTATTATATGAATAAAACCATAGATTACTTATTATATTCCATAAATCAAAACATGTTTTGAAACCATCAATGATAGAATAACCCACTTTGATAATGAATCATTTTTAAGATATAATCTAATCAGCACTATCTAATTTAATTATTCATATCCAATATCTCTTTAAACCAAAATCATAATCTCAACATTAAGAACATATTAATGGTTATATTCCCTTAATCAAAATATCAGTATCCATTAAATAATATTACTAATCCATTAGTATCAGTTAACATATTCTTGGAAATAGTTAATAAAAAACATATGAAAAAATTCATTAAATATATTATGATTGACATATAATTATTATATAATTCCAATAAGTAAACACATCAATTATTCCAACACATCCTTAACCCAATAATTATGCTTTATCATCCATTTCCCTAATGGATCTTCCATTTAATGTTTCATTTGTAGTCTCTTCATCATCAACAGAAATACCATTAATCAAAAAATATTTCTCTTAGTAATATAATTTTCATAATGGACATCCATTCCACATTTAATACATTCAACATTCAGTGATACCATTAGGATACAATTATTATCATCTATTTAGTTATCCAAACATTTTATTTTTCCATTATAAATACTCTATTACTGTCATTATTTTCAACGCAGAAACATCGTCTTATCCCTATAATACATTAATTTGGGTTATTATTCCCACATTATTTACAATTATTTAACTAAATATTCTTTCCTTCATGGTATCTAATACAAAAAAACTAATCCAAATATATCTTTCTCTTATTTAGAGTGTCTGATAGTTGGTTAATGTGCACACTGTAATTTATGTTTCCGGATATCGTATTATTCATATAAAATCAACCATTACTCCATTCATTGTACCATTTGTATCCTTATTTTCATATTCTAATTTGCATTTAATATTATAGTAGTACCTTTTAGTTCCATCCATTTTCTAAATCCAAAAAGCACAGTTTGACAAAAACTATTCAAATTTGAAAACCCTATAATCTTGAAACTAATGTATTTTAGAATGTATAAATAATGAATACTTCTTTTTAATATATGAAAACATAGGTTTATCCTATTAAATTCTTAGTAATCATCTATTTAAATATATTATTATGGATCATTAATATTTTTTGAACGTCTTATGTATATCCCTAAAAAGTATTATATCGGGTGTTTGGAAAGTCATTTTTCGATGAAATAACTGATCATCGGGTCCAAATTACCACACACTTTTCAGCGCTTTTAACCGTAGTTTTCTCTATGTCAGAGCCACATTCACTTGTATTATCCAGACATAGATATAATTATATGAAAATCACTTCCTCTATAGTAAACCAAAATTCCCAGCCATTTTTATATACAATGCCTTATCTGTAGACTATTACTTAGATATATGTCTATATGGATCACTCTAATGTTTTCTCATCCTAGTCCTATGGTAAACTAAAAATTTCCTCTGATACCAACTATATCAACCCATTATTTTAATACATAGATATTTCATCTTTCTAAATAATTATTCAAGACATTACAAAAACACATGCCTAATGACTATAGTAGTTTAGTGTTTTTGGATACTAGGTACACAATATTCTATTTTTGTACAATATATTCATCATATATAATATATATCATCATCATTAGTATTCATCCTAAATATAACCCACGTAAAACCATTCGTTATAACATGGGATTGGGAATATAATAAAAGTTGAGATCATATGCCTAATGAGGGAAAATAAGCAAGAAACATATGAATATCACCAATATAGGCATATGATAACATGGAAATAAAATATAGAAACAATACCCTAAATAACAAATATTTGAATCGTGATTCATGGAATAAATATTTTTTGTTCAAAAGTCATAAATTACAAGGAATCCAATTAATATAATCCATTAGAGAAGAACATTGAAATAATATATTGAATTGCGGAATACACATAACGATAAATAATCATTTCCATAGTAGTCAAGGATCACTACCAAATCTATAATAGTAGAATTAGTTAACCCCTAGAACCATTACATTCATCATTTATAACTAAAAATGAAATTATAAAAGGAAAATTACCTTAATAAACTACGTTCACTCTCTATTATATCTATGTTTATCTAATGACATATAAAATGTTACCCAATAATATAGAGGGATATATACGTCCCTACCATCACATAATGTAAATCATACATATGGGTTCACAAGACAAAAAAATTCATTATATCATAACCCATGAGATGAAATTAGTTTTATAAACACTTAATTATATTATAAAATGTGGAAATGGGATAGGTTTTATAATCATTACATCATTTAATCGCAGCATAACCTGTGGAAGATGAAGAAGGATTCATAAAAATTCAAAAATATTTTATCTCATTCAAAAAGATGGTTTTTTTATAAACATCATGTCGCTATAAATGTAAATAATTCAGAGAAATAATATTACTATTATACATGGATGATATCCCCAATAAAGCATATGTAGCATCAAATTATTACATCATAGAGGGGGATTTATTTGGAATAAAAATAACATGGCATGTTTTTTGAGGAAAACTAACGTTAATTGAAAATATAATATTAATATAAAACACTAAAAATTGTTTTTGAAATCCTTTTATTTTAAAACAAACTAATAAAACATATAATTGATGATTTAGAATCATTTAAAACATTTCTCGAGGAAAATAATCATTCAATATTAAAATAAAAATTAAACATAAGATAGATTAAATAAAAAATTTACAAAATAACCGAATAAAAATAAATGAAGAAATTAATACAATAATATTTATGATAGTGGAAAATTCCATTCATTCTATAGATGTTGAAAACAAATATTACTTTTTATGTTTTTAGTAAAACCCAAATAAAAATTATTTGAAAAAAATTGGAGATTTGTTTCCAATTTTTTTTTAATAAAGTCAAAATGAGTAAAAATGTATTTAATAGGTTATTTATAAAATTTTATAAATATTTTATAGAAAATATTTTTGTAAAACTTGTTTTTCGAATAATAATGCGGTTTCAACTAAATATATAAGTAAAACAGATACATATAATAACATTCTTTGGAAATAATGGGAATATAAATAGAATAAAATTAATGGAAAATGTTTATTCTCAAGATATAAATAAAGGATAATAATATTAAATCGTTTCTCAGTAGGTGGATAATCATAATTTATCATCAGAAACATAACCATAAACATTCTCGATAAATGATGAGATTTAATAATAAAATGCTTACCAGTTTTGTGACATTTAATTATAATCCCCATGAAATTATAACATTAAATGAATCTTAATATATCATTATAATAAATAAATAATTATTATATGATGTTTAAATGGATTATTATATAAACCAAACAAAATAAATTACTCATGAATTTATATGTCTCTGATATATAAAAGTGAGACTAGAATTTTCGTACATTCTGTCTTCAAAACCTAATAAAATGTTTGAACATACTGTATAATAAATATACGTTTATTTAAAATATTTTATAGAACCATATATACATATAGATATATACATATATTACTATATATGATTTATTTATGAACATTTATTCCACATTTATGAACCATTCCTTATTAAAATCACATTTTGGGTAATAACCGATTTATTTTTCATAAATGTTTTTTGATTTTTTATTTGAGGTAATATTAATTTAATAAAGGTTATATAATATAAATATGAATAATAATGACATAACTATCATAATTATACATCTTTTATATTTTTAATTCCCATCACAAGTGATGGTTTTGAGAAATGAGGTATGTTACAATCATGGACACAATATGTTGTATGTATGATTGGGTAATGTTTCCATTTTCAATGATCATTATTAAATGGATTTAAATAATATATTATATATACATAATGATAAAAATATAAAAAATACAACATTAGTTTTTTAAATATACATATACATGTCAACCTGGTATTATGACTACTAAAATTGAGTCACATCTCTTTGTGAGGGCATTGGTACACACATACACAAATGATGTTATCAGATTTCAGTGAGTGAAAATGAAATAAATAAAATTATATATTATTTTTTCATAATGATAAATTATTAATTTATAAGTAAATTAATCTATTAATATCACATATATTTATATAA
The DNA here is from genome assembly GCA_963277665.1 of Viscum album. Classification (NCBI taxonomy): domain Eukaryota; kingdom Viridiplantae; phylum Streptophyta; class Magnoliopsida; order Santalales; family Viscaceae; genus Viscum; species Viscum album. The sequence goes on from OY728146.1 coordinate 557,535,701, forward strand.
ATTTTCTTACATGGGATGCAGTAGTGTAAAATGAATCACATTGCATTGTGATGTGGTAGTATGTCATACACATGAGCAATGTAACAGGTTGTAAAGTCTATCCATAGGTTTAATTATGTTATAAATATATTATATAATCCTTTATTACATCATCACAAACAACCATAATAGTTGTTAATGAAAAAACCAAGGATAATGGTTCATGATTCTGTAGTCCACTGAACACATAAATAATAATTAATACACAATTTGATGGAAGAGGAGATTGAATTATGCCATTAAATTAACATAAAAATAACATTATATGTAACATAATGATTTTATTATATCATAATTTTTTAATAATAATAAATTTTTTTAGGAAAAAAATAATATAGAAACGCTCTTTGAAGAACACTACCTCATCATCAGGTGAACTTTGTTGATTTAAAAAAAGGACTTCATAGATATATTTATTCCAAAAATTATGCCTCATTAATGATAGAAAATAAAATTTTAAGTGATTTAGTATGGTATTTAATTATTCAAAATGGTTTTAAAGTTATTTTATGTGAGAAGAATTCATTTTTATAAGTGAGGCTAGTGGAACACATGTAATATTTAGAAAAGAAAATAGTGTACCCATGTTTTTCTCTTTCAAAAAATGGTACAAGATTGCATATAATCCATCCTCAGAAGTGATATATTTTAAATATTGTCACCCAATATAATTTAGAAATATTTTTAGTTATTTTTAATCAATATATTTTATTTTAACCACAGGTAATCCCATTTTTTTACTACGACCATGTTATTAATTATCTATTATTTTCATTTTTAATTTTGATAAAAATTCAGTTAACGTATTATATAATATACACTATTTTTGATAAAAATAAGTAAAACATATTTTGATATTTATTTCCAAAATTTTTGATATTTAAATTTGAATTTATTCCCGTAGATGCGCAAGAAAGAGGGGTTTCAAAGATAATATTTTTAAAAGAATGAAATTTTTAAATTTAAATATTCAATATTAAAATGATTAAAATGAACTAAATTGGATTAATAAATATTAAATTAAACAAATTTTAAATATAACAACTATAAAATATTATTTAACTTATTAAATAATTCAAATGGTAATGTAATTTTCAATTGAAATACACTATTTTTCACCATTCAGGATGAAAATAATCATTTTAAAAAACCATAAATTTACACCCAATGATAATTATAAAATAATGACTTCTGAAATAAAATATATATATTAAAATAAATTTTCATTAAGTTAAAAATATTATTTTTAAATAAATATTTTGAAAAGGATACAAAACACCTTTTTTTTAAATATTGTTTATAAGCATAAAATCGGAGTTATTATTATCTCATTTATATCAACAAAAAAATACCAATGTTAATATTTTTATTTAATATATATACTATATACGTTTACATATATTTTTTTAAAAAAAATTCTATTTATTTATTGAGGTAAAATTTTCATGGTTTCATAAACAATTTTTTCTAGAGAGAGATTTACTTTATTTTTAAATAGTTTACTTATTTTAGTTTTAATAAAATTATCAACAAAGATTAAATTTTATATACCTATATATATCATATAATTTAATAATTTAATTATTTCTATTCATAATCTCAATTAAAATAGCTTGGGGAAAACTATTATATAATAACCCATTTTAAAATGACATGTTTATTTTAAACACATGGTTGTGTGAAACACATCATAAACTCAATTTTGCATGTAACGAAAAATATCAAAAAGATTAATTTCATTAAAAAAATATCAATTTTGAAAAATATATGTTTAAAATTAATAATAATATTTAATCATTACATAAATATTTATAACCATATAAATAATGTAGATATGGAAAATGAACTACAAATCTCCGTCGAGATAGTAGTTTGTATGTACCCACGATTGATTTTCCACTTTTAAATCAATATAATGTAATAATGATAAATGATAATTCAACATTATAGAATCATTAAAATTACAAATATATTATATATTTTTTTTAATATATTATTATTTCCATTAATGTAAATAATAATAAAAAAATGAATCACGCCGCTTTTTAGAGGTGGTAGTAAACACATACGCCCAAGTGACATTATCATTTTTGAACTGATGGAATGTTTTAAAGATAAATAAGATATATAATCGAAGAATCATTATTTAGAAATAAATATTTTCTAAAATTTAAATAATTCGTAATATCAATTAATTAATTACTGTTAATGAATATAAATCATTTCTTTAAGTGGAGGTTGTAAACCACATGTGTGCACATGCGATATGTTCGTTTACAATTGGAACAATAAAATGGAAAAATTGTTGTTTCATATTTATAATAGCATCTAATTGTAATTATTATTCTATAATATTTTTTTGGATTAAATATTTCAAATTTTGGTAGAATAACTAATAAGTGTGATGGGGATTATTTATGATGTATACAACTTTTTGTAGAGAACTCCTTTAGCATATACATTAAACCATGAATGATTTGTCTTAGGAGATTAAAAAGGTGACTAGGATGAAGGGTGATAATATAAGAATGATTTTTAATATTTAATGGGTGATGTATAATTTACCAATTATATGGATAAATTAGAATAATGGGGACCCCTTTGTAACAGATCTAAGTGACACACAAGAAATTACATAAAATATTTCAATAATATAATGTCACATGCTTGAAAAAAAATAAACATTAAATAATTTAAAATTTATAAAATTAATGTTTTAAATTATATAAAATGATGAAAAATTGAAAAAAAAATTTATTTCTACACTTATCTCATTGTTTAACCACCTGTAGACCTGCTTTAGACCTTAACTATGCTACCAAAAATATAATTTTTTAATTATTTAATATATCAAAAATGAACGTTGAAATTATTAAATTATATTAATTATAATAATTATACATATGGTATTCATTTTTAGTATTTATTTCATATAATTTTTTGAAATTAATTTAAATTAATTACAAAATAATTCTTCAAGCTTGTATTTTAGAAGAAATTATATTTAAGCATCAAACAAAATTCACTACATGTTTTTGAACTATAGAGAAAATTAAATGCATGTTAATATATATATTTTAGTATAAAATTGATAAATATTATTAAAACCCTCCTAATATAAGGTTTAATTTAATCTATAAAATCTTAAAAACATTTCATGTATAAATATCGTTTTTAGAAAATTTTGTTTTCAAGGCCAAATATTAAAATTTGAAAAAATTTATGATAATCACTATTTAATTGAACATATTATTTATAATGAAATTTTAGTTATATTACATTAATAATAAACTAAAAACATTAATTTCTATTTAAAATACATTATATAATTATAATATGTAATATTTGAAAAACAGGTATTATATAATATTCACATTATAAGTTTTTTACAAAAAACCAAAAAATCACGTTAAGATAAGATCATATTTTTAATTAAAAAATTTATAGCCATATCCTAAAATAAAATTTATAAATATGTGTTAAATTAATTATATTTTGTCTGTAAAAATGAAATAAATACAAATTTTAAAGGAAAATATATTTTTGAAGCATAAATTGATGTAATTAAAAATGTTGCCATATTTATTATTAATTTATCAATTAAATTTTATTATATAATACATATACACTTATTTCTTCATAATTTTGTTAATATTCTTCTTACATATAATTTAGCTTAAACATTATAACAATCATTTTTAAATTATATTTAGATAGTAGATTCTAATGGTTGTTACATATAGAAATCATTATTGTAATAAATAATGACTTATAAATCCCTAAAATTTAATCACTTTTGATTAATAAACATAATGATTAATTAATAGATCTAATGATCATGACCAAGGAATACCAAGGTAGAAGGAATTATTTTTGTTTTTATGGGTTGACCCTATGAAGTCATTAACATCAAGCACAACATTTATTTTAGTTCTAATTTTATAACCAAAATCCTCACTACTTGATTGACATACACACCCAAACAATGGTGTTTATTAGTAATTAGGGAACCCAATCAGGTACATATGTTCCGTCTCTCTCAGGACACCTCATATGGATTTCTCTATAACATTCTCATATTCTGGGCCCATACCCATCACAATAAGGTCAAAATATCCCTTGGTATCATCATAATAAATTCACAAAATCGATAGAAAAAATTGACATGATTCATTGATATATAATTCAAGTGATGGAATAAATCCCATATCATTTTCCAAATCATTAGTATGTTTTCCCTCACACTAAACCTTTATATTAGTCTTTTCTGGTTCTACTCACCTAGGTACCCACATATTAGGTGGATTTTCACTATATCTATGGTCATCTAAACAACCCTAATCATTTTATGGTATCCTAATGATCACACAAAAACAATTAATTTCTCATACATCTCATGTCATCTGAAACCTAAACCTTGAGGTCACTAAGGGAACCAACCACTATGTTCTCTAAATCTCATTCCATTCATTTTTTACTTAATTTTATTTACGCCCCATGGGTTCATTTATCTCATTGAATATAATCTTATTTAAGGCTTCCCCCATTAGTGAAAAAGGTATCAAGCTAGGGCCTAGGGGTCCATCACAGTTCTTTACACATTGATCATTATATATAATTCATTTAAATTAAATAATTCATTCATCAAAATACATTTTTAATAAAAACTATTGGAGGGAAAATATGCCACATTCATCTTATATATAATCAAATGAAAATACCATATTGTTTTTCTCAAGAGACCACATAGCTTAAACCAGTGTTATTTACTTTTAATAACCACAATAAACCCCTCACATGATCATGTCCAAGTCTATGAAATGATTGAATCAATTTCTAAGAACCTATTTCGGGGAATATATTCGAATAAGTAATTATAAATATTTATTAACAATTATTCAAGTCATTAATAACTATTTATTGTTCTATTAAATTTTAAACCAATATTAGTAAGAAATATAAATCTAAATTAATCACACTTTCTATCAAAAACTACAATCCATAGGGTGTAGTCCACTCCCGACATGTAATCAAACCTAGATCCAAATATTCCATTAAGAAATATTTAAAATATATATAAATTTCTTAAGTAATAAAATTATGAATAATGATTAAAACAATTCTAATAAAAATTATATCACAATAAACGCCTAAAATGGGTTGTAAACAACACTAGTCACACCCCCAAACTGAAGCGTAATAAGATCCATAATATATGTATAAATTTCAATCCCCAAATTATTCAATTTAATTTACGAACCCTATGAAAAAATAAAATAAAATTTATTATAATTAAAATGGAATGTAATGATATTCATACAAAATCTCAGTGCCTACTATATGTAATAAAAGTATTGACCCCATCAAAATCACCCAAAACACCATAATTCTATGGAGTCATAACTGGAACTCAAACAAGATCATCTATGAATTCAATGGTAATAAATAGTGGTGAATGAGGGAGGAAGGAATATTTATGCTACCACAAACCTATCATCAAATTATTTCAATAATTCATCCCCTTTAAGAGGGATTTATATTTTGAAAGGTGGTGGAGAGAATGGCTATAAATGTCATTTTCTTGATAACAATCCACATAAAAATGAAATAACCCCAACTAAAAAAATGACTAAACAATCCTTACTCAAAAAAGACACCATAAATCATTTCCAAAAAGAATATTAGATTCACACCAAGAAACCATAGGATGTTTTATTACACTCTCCACCCACACCACATTCACACATATTACAAACCCTATAAAATCCATGCATGAAATAACCAAAATTTTATTCCATTAATGAATTCCAGATTATATTTTTTAGAAGCCTCGATAACTATCCCTTATATTAATCCATCATTAACTATAATAATTTAAATGGTTCTATAAAATATATCTAGAATCACCTTTAAAATATATTAAAACACTAAAAATATAATAGTCTCTTTGGTCCAGAATTTAATCCCCCCTAAATCCAAAATTTATATTTCTACTAAATTTTTTAACTAAATAAGGTATGGGGTCTTACAAAAAAATATAGATTACTATTAATGGTCTCGTGATTATGGTTTAAAGGGGAGAGAAGAAATAAAACTCTTTATGTGGAATATATTATAATGGGGAGAGGTGAATTTTTATCCTTATCTATTTTATATTCATTTAATTCTATTATTATGAAAATATAGTGTTATTTGATATAGTGAGGAAAAATATTCAAGGGGAGAGAATATTTTTACTTATTCAAATGGATTATTACCCCTTATAGAAAGAGTTATCTTAAAGACACTGCTCTATACAATTTCATTGTGTCAATATGTTTTTAAACTAAAAAGGATGGGATTTTGGTCTTTATATTTTAAAATTAAATTTCAAGGTGTTATTTTAAAATAGTCAATTAGGGGAAAAAATTCCATATGAGGAAATTAATTTTCTTTTATAACTGGAAAAAGTTCGTTTATTTTAAAAAATATTTAAAATTTTCAAAATGTTTGATATTTATTTTTTAGTGATTAAGATGGAAAAAAAATTTGTGGAAAATTTTTTAGAATCAATTGCTCTTATCTTAAATAAAAATATGCCAAAGTTATTTAATTTTTTAAATAATCAATTTATATATACATTAAATTATCATTTGATGCACTGTAAGGATCATTTACCATAATAGCGAGGCATCAAAATTATGAACGGAGGGGGATTCATAAACCCGTTGTGAACTCATGGTTAAATAGATGAGTTGGCAATAATCATTTTTATGTATATTCTTTAATAAAAAAAATGTTGAATGTAATTAATTGATCTCTTAATAACCACCATCTTATAATAATTCTCTCAAAATCATGATGTTTCATATGCATGGAGTTCCTTGTTGGCACCATTTTTCAATAAGGTTGGGACTTCATAAGGCATGTCATGATATGTTCATAACGATGGGTCCTGTAATGAAGGAAAATGTATGGCTGAATCCATAATGATTATAGACCATAAATGTTATCACGTTCCCCAATACCACAAATCCATATCTAGTAAAAAAATATTATTTAAACAATAAAATATATATATAAATAAATAAATGGTATTAGTATTTTCTAAAAATGGATGTGTTGTGTAAATGAAATAACATAATCTATATTTCAAATTTTTTAAGAATGAGAGTAAGATCATGTTATCCTGAAATATTTTGGATGGTGGGACGAGGATGAATCCCAATTCACATCCATTGAACATGTTCTTATTTAATTTTTCTATAAAATTAATGTGAATCACAACATTTATAGGCTCTAATATTAACTTTTATTTTCATTTTTTTGGTGATACAGTGGAACAATAATGATATTTGTCATAATAGAAAATGACCAATGGATGTAAATAATAAAATAAATAATTTTTAAACATCTACTACATTATTTTATTATTCAATGAATTATGATATTTAAAATTAAAAAAATGAATCCCCATTCCACTATGACTAATTTGTCCTTTTTCAATGATTAAACATTCCATTAGGTGAATTGAAATGTACAGAGTAATGTCCTTAATCACAGCACAAACTTTACCTATGTTTATGAAATCGTGTAAGGATGTTTTTTAGTCTAGCATTCCCTAGTATCATGGTTTGTATCATTCCCATAATATTATGGATCTGTTAACTCACTCACTAATAAACACCACGTAACAATTTATGTCTTACTATATTCTCAATGAATAATTTATTGATAACTATGATCGAACTAGACTCAATATTGTTGGTTTTTTTCTTGGATGGACATCACCCTCACCATTGTAGAATATATTTCACTATCCAGGATTAAAAAAACAAGATTCACCATGGTTGAGAGATTATTCATACACATGGAGAGGATAATTTTATAGTGATATTCATTGTTTTTATGTGAGTTCATTTGAAAGAAATGATTATTTACAAGATTGGTGAATGTCTTCTGGTGGATTGTAATGAATTTACTTATGTTGATACTCTTAGGCTACATAATTTTAATCCACCATTATGATTTATCATTTCCCAGAATTACAATTGATTTTTCCAATATAAAATTTCGACAAATATAGAGTTAACAATGAATAACGTAGCATATTTAAGGATCACATACATAATAAACTTATTTTACAATACTAATGAAAATATTCATTTAATCAAATAATACTTGACACCCTTCTATAATACTAATTTGTTATAAAAATCATCATAAATTATGGACTGAAAACATAGGATGGTGTGAGCTCGAATACATAGTTTGGGAATAACATATCAACATGTCATCAAGGGTATGATTGTAAGTGAATTATAATACATGATTATGGGAGAAATATCATATTAAATATAGTATGGGAAAATAAGACTTTTCTAAAATTCATGATATAATTATATGTAATCTAAAACGAATAAAAATGTGTTATTGAATAGGAATGTGAGATAATATCATGGTTCATGGAGCATAATAACAAGTCTATAAAAATATTACCTACCAAAAACTTATTATTATCAGGAAATATATCCTAAAACATTCTCATGCAATCATAATATTTGAGCATACTCAAGGTGGAAGACCCATTATTTTTTGAGCATAATCTAGGAATGTGAACCCTTTATGATGTGTAAATTATCCAACAATGATCAGCCTCTATATTTTTATTGTAATCTAATAAGGGTCACCCTTTATGATTTTATCATAATCCAAGAAGTATCACGCTTTATATAGTGAGTGTAATCAATGATGCCTCATCATTTAGATTGTGAGGATAATGTATTTATATCAATTATTCATTATCTCTTGAGATATAAAACCTTAAAAATGAATTGGAGGGTAATACAACATCCCACCCGTCATTCAATTGTATATGTGTGTGCCAAATGAAATAAATGATTCATGATTCAAACATAAAATAATTGACCCCTGTAAAATAAACCATTTTTCAAATGAAAATAATCAAAACCATTATAACCCATCAATTGAATAATGATAGATAGTATCACAATAACATATTCCAAATGCATCAAATGTAACATCAAAATATGTTGATATAGATATATGTCATATTTTTTTATTAGTAGATGAGTCATATTGAAAAGGAATAAAAATCTCCCTTTTTTAATTTCATGAAAATGTATTAAAAATAATAATTACATAAAATTATTTTATGCAAGTAACAAATAAAAAATTTCCTTTAAAAATAACATCTTTTTCGGAAAACATTTTTTAAATGAATGATAAATAAAGAACAATCTTCAAAAAATAATAAAACACAGATAAATTATTTTGTAAAAATATAATCCATTAAAATTCAATTTAAATTCATGAATTTTATTTTAAAATCAAACTATTAATTTTAAAAATGATAATAGTGGTTCAATTTTATTATTATAATTATATTATGTTAAACTCATTTAGAAAATATTTTTAAAACATAAAATGTATTATACATAAAGAAAAATTCTCATGCATTGATTGAAAGTATATTAGTGTTTTCAGAAAATCTTATCACCATACTCCGAAAAGATGACGTTTTGAATCACATTTTAAATAAATTTTCCTAAAGGAGAGGAGAATTTTTTTTTTCAAACCATACTATTTAAAAAGTACCTTCATAAATATTTCCATTAAATTTAAATAAATTTTTTCATTAAATATTGAGTTAAAAATAAAACATTTGATCATAAAATGAAAAACAATTAAAGTACATTAAAATTCCTTTATTAAAAACACACATCATAAGGAAATGATAATACAAATTCATTTTGGAAATAGTAAAATTTAATGTAAATGTTACAATGGAAAACACATAACTTTGTCTCAAAATATAATATATAAAATTTATAGGAATGGAAAATATGAATAAGTATAGGAAATCATCAATAATGAGATGGGGAATTTTTATTAATATTGATATATTTTTAATAAATTTATTCATTAAGGTAAAATATTTCAACAAAAATTTAATTATCACTCTTATGGGAATATAAAAAACAATATAATTAAAATATTATGTTTGAGTTATCCATGTTTGGAAGAATAAATTTGTATAAGAATCATTATATCTCAATGAAGGGAGGTGAGTTAACTAATACCCTTGCAATATTATTATCAATTTTAATCAAATACCCATGAAATATCTGATGTAAAATAGATTTTTATTACACTTAAATTGGAAGAAAATAAATTATTTAATTAATTAATTAACAATATATATACCAAGAAATAAGTTGGTATTATATATCGTATCTCAATAAAAAAATTAAGATACTAGAACCCATACCTTAAATCCAACTTAGTTGAACATTATATAACCTTATATATAATGAAAATTACTAACATAATCACCTATTTAAGAAATATATTAATTGTGATACAATTTTATAAACTTCATTTATAATTATTCATTAGAAATATGTTATTTAGTTATATTTAATATTCATTATTTTATTTTAATAGTTTAGATTTTTTGTTTTATACAATATTTAAAAAGGATATCTCAATTTTTTACATATTAAAATATCAATGTTAGGGAATTAATAATTATAAATAAATATAATTTTTTGGAGTTATAATGATAACTTTATTTATAGGTATTTTTTTCAAATTTAGGAGAATGTAGTTGGGGAACATATTTTTTTATTTCCATAATGACCAGAGAGTGGTATTAAAAAATTTCAAATAATAGTATATTCATTAAAAAACATAATCAAATAAATCTTTACTCATTAATTTCTAATAACACAATTACTTATAATTACATATTCATTGATGATAATAATTTATGGCATTGTTCATATGGGTATTTAAAATGGAATAAGCAAGAACAAGCTACAAACTATTGTTGATTATGGGAAAATTATTGATTTTTTTATCCTAATATAATTTTTTTATAATAATAATGATAATATAGTTTTCATTAAATTTATGCAACTTAATTTTATATATTTTCATAAGGAGTAATATAATAATATGAACAATTAAGTACCACATTCATGGTGGCTGAATTATGAAAGTACACACTTCTAATACATTAATTTTACATATAGTTATAGGGTGATAAGTAATGTCTTATAATTTAAAAATATTATACATATTATACATATATTTTTTTCAATTTTATATAGACATTTATAACCTTACATGTAATTTTTTGATTAAAAATGAAGGGTGTCATTCTGGAGATGGTTTTTCGCACGTACACACGATGATGTATACATTTTTTAAATTGTTATTGAGGAATAAAAAATGGATACTATTTTAGTATAATAACATTTTAGATATTTAGTAATTGTAAATTCAACAAAAATTCATGGATAAAATAGGTTTGAGGGAGAGTAAAAATAAAATAATAATGATATATTACTTGAGAACAATACATTACCCTTGGGAAGTTCTATATTGTGTAACCCCTGATGGCCCCGTAGAATAGTTTTTTTAAAAAACCATGTAATGTGGGATATGGTGAGAGAGATTAATAAAGAATTGGGATGTTTTATTGTGAAGGTAAAACATTCTATTGTTTGAATAAATGTTGTTGAAATGGTATAGTATTATAACTAGAGAAAATGAATTTTTAAATTACCCAATACTCTTTCTACGATGGAATTACCCTATTCAAGAGTTAATTTCTAAAAATTTAAAAATAATTAATTATGGATTGATATATGGTCCTATTTTTTGTCGTCATTAATTATCACACAATTTTCAAACATGAGTTATGTATTTTATTGTAGATATACAAACTTCCCATACATAAATATTACATCTTATTTGATAGATATTCATTTCCTTATATAAAAATCTATTCCATAATCATTTATGTCTATTACATTTGGAAACATGGAAACATAAACAAGTTGTTTATATGTGAGCTAAATCATCTCATAATAATTTCATCAGAACCAACACCCTTATTATATAGAGCATTCATAATACCATTCATCATCACTAGGGGAAAGGTGATATAAGAAAGGGATAATTAAATATATTTGTAGGGTAAATAAGGGATATAACAACATATCATGATCTTCTGGGTATGATAAAATGTTAACCACATCAAAAAATCACAACCTTAAAATCATCGATCATAATAATGTGTCGTTGCATAAATATTGGTAGTTCATAAGACATGAATAATAATGAAATCAGAGAACTAATTCCCTGATATCCTAACATTGGAATAATATATAGATTTTATTGAAAATAATTGTACATATTAAACTTTATGTCAACACTACGCATCGGGATATTCATTACAAGTTAATATTGGGATAACCACCAGTCTGCCTACTTCAGGCCTAGGATAACCTCATTTTGTACCCTATAGTTGAGCATGGGATAACCTTCCATGTGTCCTCTAATATATTAAAACATTAATCATTATCTAATTAATTGTATGGAGATATAATTCTCCCCCATCATACAATAATAATAATATATACATGGGAGACAATATCAAAAAACATTAATCAAATAATAACCCAGGAAAATAGAAGGCTTCCACAAAACATTTCATCATAGCATACCCTTTTAAAAGAAATGGATTTCGTTGAAATTTTTTTATAATAATATTAAACATATAGAATGAATAATTACGTAATTATTTGATCATATCCTAAGTAAATATTTAGAAACATCAAACCATTTTATCTTAGATAGAAAATTAGATTTTATAGAAAAATACCAAGGATAATATCTTAAAGAAAATAATATTTTTTGAAAATAACATATTAAAAACTATAAATTTATAAAATATTTCATAAATAATTTTCTATAAAAATATCCATGAATATAAATATTATTATTAAAAAACAATACAAAAATTTCATGAGTAAAATATAATTTTTTTATTGAGATACACTTTTTAAAAACTAAAAATATTTTCAAAAATATTTTATTTTAAAATATTATTTTATATTAAAAATTGATTAATTATTACAATGGGTGGTCATGATGTTGTAAAAAGTTTTAAATGATAAAACAAATATTCCATTTATATTTTTAGTAAAATCAACAAGAGACTTGTTTTGAAAATATCATGATGATTAATTTTAAAAAAGTTTAATTATTAACAATGAGTTTTGAAATAAATTTAAAATACAGTAGAAAAAATAAATCACATTGGAATTTATTTATAAAAAATGGATATGGCAGAAAAAATAGATTTTCAACCGAGAGAAATTATTTAAGTTCTTGTCAAAATAATTTTCATCTATAATGACTACATAAATAGAGGAAAATTTTGTTAGAAAATGAATTATCCTGAAATAAACCTATTATAATAAAAATTAAGAGTTTATGTAGTGAGTTATTAAAATAGTTCATTCTCGAAATCATAATCATAAAAAATCTCGATGAACAAGTAGATATTAGCATCAAACCCTTACCACTTCATAAAACTTTTCATAATAATACCTATTAAATAATAATATTAAAAGAAACCTTAAATAAAATAAATGCAAAGATATTTATGATATAACATGTCTAATTGGATGCATATAGACCATATAATAGATGATATGTGTGTAACATAACATATAACCCAAAGAAGATAAATAGAGAAAACAAATGCCTTGCCATAAGTCATAAAATATTCACAACATCCAATAATCTAATGTAATATATATAATTTAGTTAAAAATAAATTATAGTACAATAAATATATATATTATTCCATATATTATATTTTTGTCCTTTTGTTACCCATTTATTCATAATTCCATGTTAAAATCCAATTTCGTGCAAAAAGTGACTTGTTTGAGTATTTTGATTCTTTATTATCGATACTATTACACAGATCATGGTTCCATTATATCTATATTTTTATCCATGATATAAATATCACATTTATTTAGTAAATATTTTTATAGATTAATCCATAAGAGTTAGATATATAAAATGAAATACATTGTTAATGTATTTGGTAGGTTATACCTATATATGAATGTTGTTACAATTCCTTGATGGATGAAATGAACGAAAGATAAATTATAAATTACCGTTATAAGGAGTTTTTTTATTTTATATAAGTCAAATGTATTCAATAAATTTTAGGAAATTATTATTTATAGTAAGTGTTAATGAAGAATGAATCACATTGCTTCTCTTGATGGTAGTCCACTATACACACGAACAATGCTATCGTTTCACCAATTGAGTGTAATAAAAGAAGATATATGAGATGTAATAATAAAATATTTAAAATATTTTGAAAAATAAAAAATATATTACTTTAATCCTTTCTTTTTACCATTAATGTAAAATAAAAATGAATAACACAACACAATATCCTATGATGGGATTACTAGTTGTACACATAGTCGATGTTATTATTTTAAAAAAAGGTAGAATGTATGATATTATGAGTGATATTATAATTAAATAATAATAATAATATATTATATATATTATATATACATTAAATCCATCTATGATAGTTGGTGAGGGGAAATAATAATAGCATTTCACAAGGTTGTAGTATGTTGTACACATGAGCCACAGTTTCATTTCTAATTTTAGTAGAACTGCTGATGTATATAGGTTATGATTTAAACTTAATAAAAAATAAAAATATTTTATATTTATATTTTATTATATAATAAAATTTTAATAATATTTAATTGAGGTTTAATAAAAAATAAAACAAAAACAAAGGATTGATAATTTTACATCATCTTCGGAGAATATCTTTATGTTATATGCCAAAAGACTGATTAATGGGGTTGCTACAAAATTAGTATATAAATTTTATAAATACTTACAAAAATAATTTTTGTTATTAATTTTATGATACAATTATTTTTTTTAATTGTGAATAGGGGAGTGGAGGAGTGGTCTTTAATAAGTGGGGAGAGACCATACTTCAGATTTCCTATAGGAAAAATGTGTACCTGCATTTTTCTCTATCCAAACTCCTCCAAAAAGGTAAATTATTGGACTATTGAGGATATAAGGTGTATAAATTTGTCACGACCCGTCCTAGGGGCCCGTGCCGTGACTACCCCAAGCCCGCCTTCCATAGGCCAGGGGCTGGCGACTATCACCAAGGCGTAAATCCCAACAAAAAAGGGAAGGCATTGCCTTTGAAAAGTAAAATAGCACCACATAGTAAGCAAGCGGAAAAGTAAACACTAAGTAAAACTGTACAAGCTGTGCTGAAAGTAAAAGGGGCCAGAAATACAAGCCCAATTGTAAAGTACAACTGAAGGAAAAACAGCAACTGAAAAGGAAAAACTGCAGCGTCGAGCCGTCCTCTGGAAGTCCCACCTAAAGGGTGGGTACAAATAGCCTCCACTGCTCCTCGGGTCCACCTGACCACTCCGAGTATGTCCCGCCCAGTGGTCCACCTCCAGGTACTGTCCTGCTCCGCACGCCTCCACCCCAGTCAGCGTTGTCCGTCGTCTGCAACCAACACAACGTAGTGCGGGCAAAGCCCGTGTAGGGGTGAGTATAAGCTACTCAGTAGGGACCCCGAGACCCCCGAAGGTCTCCCGAAATCCACAAAGGATAAATCACGAAGAAGAGATACAATCACGAAGTAACATCTGACACGACTTAGGTATGTGCCCATACATATACCTAAGTCATCAATTCCCCGGTCGGCTCCAACGTCTGAGCCCTAGCACAACCCAGTCCACACAGGAAAGCAAAACGCATACCCACGCAGGATAGAACAACACAATCCACAAAGGAGAGTAAACAGTAAATCCACACAGGATAGTTCAACACAATCCACAAAGGAGAGAAACACAAGATTCAGCTCACACAGGTATACTTCTTCGGATGACGATAAAGATGATCATTGAACCATCTAAGTCGTCGGACACACGAAGGATCGATAGGTACTAACCTTGCAGTGACCCACACAGGATCGGGCCCACGCAGGACCTGTAGGAGTTGGCTCACACTGAACCGCTGAGAGATGACCCACACAGGATCGGACCCACACAGGATCGGGCCCACACAGGACCGGGCCCACGCAGGACCTGTAGGCGCTGGCTCACACAGAACCGCTAAGCGCTGACCCACGCAGGATCGGACCCACACAGGATCGGGCCCACACAGGACCGGGCCCACGCAGGACCTGTAGCACAGATCCACGTAGGATCGCTGAGTGCAGTAGTCGTCGCAGCCCGCTGAGGATCTCTACACAGTCGTTG
Organism: Viscum album; assembly: GCA_963277665.1. Taxonomy (NCBI): domain Eukaryota; kingdom Viridiplantae; phylum Streptophyta; class Magnoliopsida; order Santalales; family Viscaceae; genus Viscum; species Viscum album. The sequence goes on from OY728146.1 coordinate 557,551,888, forward strand.
TCGCAGTCCACGGAGGATCTCTGCACGGCCGTCGTCGGAGTCCACGGAGGATCTCTGCACCGTCGTCGCCGCAGTCCACTGAATATCTGCACGGTCGTCGTCGGAGTCCACGGAGGATCTCTGCACAGTCGTCGCCGCAGTCCCCTGAGGATCTCTGCACGGTCTTCGCTGTCGAAGGAGCAGTCGCAGCCAGCACTAGGGTTCCCGCACACAGCAAGCTCGTTCGAGAGGGTCTGCTCCACGAACCGAGAGGCTGATACATCAACTAACACAAATTCCGAAGTTGATGTATCCAAAAGTTCCGTATCGTCAACAGGAACTCAACGTTGCAGACGGCGCGTCAATCGGACGCCCGGTCTGAGAGATATTGGCATTTTCGTCCCAGGGACCCGGTTGGGTTTTAAGGCAAAACCAACCCGACCGCACTCCACCTGCATCCGAACCTCAGGCGGAGTATGCCAAAAGATCCATCTCACTTAGAGGAAAATCAACAAAGCCGACGGCACGTCAATCGGACGTCCGTAGCTCAAGATATGAGCGTTTCCGCTCCGAGGGCCCGGTTGGTTTCGTGTACGAACCAACCCGGCCGAACTCAAAGTATTACAAAACCTTGAGTGCGATATACCGAAACGACCGTCTCGATCCAAGGATCGCGTTGCCGCTGACGGAGAGTTGTTTGGAGGCACGAAGATCAAGTTACGGGCGTTTGAACGAAAACGTCCGAAGATTGGGGGTACGGGCCCTGGCCGACCCGGCCTGACCCCCCCGGGTCGGCCCGACCCGGGTCCGACCCGGTTGTACCGGTCCGGCCCGGCCGGGGCGCGGCCCGGCCGGTCGGACCGGCCTGGCTCGGCTCGGCCGGGCGGCCGAGCACCAGGTGCCGCGGTTGTTGACCCGCGGCCTGAGGGAAGTCGCGGCCCGCGTGGGCCGCGCTGGCGAACCGCAGACGCGGCTGAGCCGCGTCCCGCCTGGACGAACCGGACCCGCGCGGCCGCGGGTCCGTCGGCCGCCGCCGCCACGGCTGAAGCCGCGGCGGGCTTGTCCGGCGGCGCGCTGGGGCACCGCTGCCTCCGGTCGCCGGCACCGCCGCGCCTGTGTCCCGCGCCGCCGGCAACTTCCGCGGGCCGCCGGCGTCGCTCCGGTGGCCCATTCTCCTTCCCGTCTACGCCGTTGATCCTCCCGGGATCTGTTCTTTACCGCGGGATCGTCAAACGTCCTCTTCGGCACGTTCCGTCGTCGACCGCCAAATCCGCACAAAACGATGAACGGCGGAGGGTCGTCGGGCTGTGTTCGTTTGGCCCGCACCCTCCGCGTTAGAGATAAACAACCGGGAGAAATTTAATACAATGTTCAACACATGAACCAACAATTTTAAATAAATAAAATTGTTTCTTTGATTCCGTTTCTTAGATTTTTTTTTTAAAGAAACATTGACAGGAATTAATTTAAAAAGGGGTAATTCCCATAATTTAATCCCTACCTCGTCAATCGTCGTGCGCGGGCGTTCTTCGCGGAAGAGATCGTCGCGGAAGAGAGGGATCGTCGCGTCATCGCGGGGAGGCGTCGCGTCGTCGCGGAATCCGACGTTGAGTTTGTGAGCTCAACGAACCAAGAACAACAGATTTAAATTATGATAAATTAAATCTGTGTTTAAAACAAAAAGGAAAGAACCTTGAGCAGAAATCCGAAATCACTCACTTCAAATGGTCGGTGATTGGAGATCGGAGATCGGAGATCGGAAGATCGTCTCGGACGAAGGCGTCGTCGATTTCCGGGTTCGGCGTTCTTCGCGTTCTTCGCGTTCTTCACGTTCTTCGCGAGGGAGAAGAAGTTACGAGGGTTCTCCCAAATCTTTTCAAAAGATTTTGGGTTGGTCTTATTTTATTAACATGCCAACACACGAAAACCGGTTAAGAAACGATCCATCAATTCGTTGAATTAATTCAACGAAAGAAACAACCCATTTAATTCACGAAAGAAACAGCCCATTTAATTCACGAAATAAACCGCCCAATTAAATGGTCTGTTAAGAACATAGAAAACGCGTCAGTTGACTTTCATTAAGACGGGTTTTCAAGGGTGCGTTTCTTAGCGGAAAGAAACGGCGGGGCTCGTGCGGGCCCCACCTCACAAATATCCTACCAAGGGGGTAGGATATTTCTGGATAGCATCCTATCCAGTTCAACTCAGTTCAAGCCACCTTTAATTGGCTTCAAGTGACTTCCAAGTGGCTTAAGTGAAATAAAATAAAGTTGTCGCAAAATTATTTTATTTCTTAACTTTAAGCCCGAAAAAATAAAAACCACACCCGAGCAAACACAACTCCGAAAGAGGCGTTTCTAAGCGAATACCAGCGCTGCGATTTCATCGGTGCCCTTAGAATTCGATTCCGGGCACCGGTTCAAAAGTTAGAAAAACCCACTCGTCCGTTCACTGAACGTACCCGAGCCAAACTTGGGAAAATGATTCCGGGCACATCGGTTCTCGGAATCAGGTGCCGTCAGAAACTGCGCTCTTGAAAAATTCAAAAGAAAATTAATAAAAACAAATTTCCTTGAAATTTACGGGTATTTACATTACTCTCACCTCAGGACTTTACGTCCCCGTAAAGATACATCAAAATCATGGGAAACAAATGTGGGTACTGAGCACGCATCTGAGCCTCCCGCTCCCAAGTGCACTCCTGGAGGTTCCCGTGCTGCCATCGGATGCGCACAAGAGGAATCGATCGCCCACGTAGGACCCGCTCCTGTCGATCCTCTATCTCCACTGGGACTTCCGCAAAAGTCACTCCATCATCCACGTCTAGCTCCCCATAGTCAATGATGTGTGTCGGGTCGTGCACGTATCTCCTCAGCTGGGATACGTGGAAGACGTCGTGCACCCGGTGCAACTGAGGTGGCAGAGCCAGGTGATAAGCCACCTCGCCAACCCTGCTGAGGACCTGGAAGGGTCCGATGAAGCGTGGAGACAACTTGCCGCCTCGGCCAAATCTCCTCAAACCACGTCGAGGTGAGACCCGCAAGAAGACGTGGTCGCCATCCTCGAACTCTAGTGGCCTCCGCCTCCTGTCAGCATATGACTTCTTCCGGCTCTGTGGTGTCCTCATACGCTCCTGGATGACCTGGACCTTCTCTGTCGTGGCCCGGACCATCTCTGGTCCCACAAGTGCTGACTCTCCAGGGTCTGTCCAGCACAAAGGGGATCTGTAAGGCCTGTCGTACAACGCCTCATAGGGTACCATCCCGATGGTGGAGTGGTAGCTGTTGTTGTACGCAAACTCCACCAAGGGTAGGTGGTCCTCCCAGCTGCGACCAAAGTCGAGGACACACGCGCGGAGCATGTCCTCGAGAGTATGAATGTTCCTCTCCATCTGACCATCCGTCTGAGGGTGAAAGGCGGTGCTCAGACGTAGTCGCGTCCCGAACGCCTCCTGCAACCCCTTCCAAAGCCGGGAATTAAAACGAGTGTCCCGATCGGAGATGATAGTCGATGGCACACCGTGGAGTTGTACAATCTCCTGAATGTAGAGACGCCTCAAGCTCTCCACTGAGCCCTGCTCTCGGATGGGCAAGAAGTGTGCCGACTTGGTGAGTCGGTCAACAATCACCCAAATGGAATCGTGACCTCTGGAAGTGAGTGGAAGTCCAATCACGAAGTCCATAGATATCTCGTCCCACTTCCACTCCGGGACCTCCAAGGGCTGTACCAAGCCTGCTGGTACCTGATGCTCAGCCTTCACCTGCTGGCAAGTGAGGCACCGTGAAACAAACTCTGCCACAACCTTCTTCATGCCCGGCCACCAGTGCTGTCGCCTGAGATCCTAGTACATCTTCGCCACTCCAGGATGTACCGCCAAAGGAGAAGTGTGAAACTCTCTCAGCACCTCTTCTCGTAAAGCGACTGGTACCAAGGTACGACCTCTGAAAAGGACATCGTGCTCTGCTCCAAGGGAGAAACCATCAGGTGCCTGTCCCGAGGATATATGAGTACGCCGTGTCTCACAGTCGATGTCCCCACGTTGTGCCTCTCTGACCCACTGAAGAAGTGGAGGATAGACTGTGAGAGACTGATGGATGGCTGCTCCGTATCTATCCATGAAGGATATCTGTAAAGCGGCTAGCTGCTCTGTCGCCTCCTCAAGTAGCTGGATGCCCGTCCTCCTGCCGAGGGCATCAGCCAACACGTTCCCTTTCCGAGGAGTATAGACTATCTCAAAGTCATAGTCCTGGAGGAACTCGAGCCATCGCCGTTGTCTCAGGTTCAGGTCCTTCTGAGAGAAGATGTACCTGAGACTCTGGTGGTCAGATAAGACTGTGAAGCGCTCGCCCATCAGATAGTGTCGCCATTTCTTCAGGGCAAAGTCCACTGCTGCCAACTCCAAGTCATGGGTTGCGTAGTTTTGCTCATGCGGCATCAACTGACGTGATCCGTAGGCAATCACGACCCGCTCCTGCATCAGGACACACCCGAGTCTGGTCCCTGATGCATCGCAGTAGACTACGTATCCAACTCCCTCCTCAGGCAACCTCAAGATAGGTGCGCTGGTCAACCTCTGCCTCAGCTCCTGGAAGCTCTGCTGACATCTGTCTAACCACACGAAGGGTTTCCCCTTCTTCGTCAACGCTGAGAGTGGGGCCGCAACTCTGGAGAAGTCCGGCACAAATCTCCGATAGTATCCGGCTAGGCCCAAGAAACTCCGCACCTCTGTCACGCTCGTGGGTGGCTCCCAAGCTAGCACAGCCTCGATCTTCGCGGGATCTACTGCAACTCCCGCCTCATAAATGACATTCCCCAAGAAGTGGACCTCACGTAACCAGAACTGACACTTCGAGAGCTTTCCATAAAGCTGGTGCTCTCGGAGTGTGTCTAGTACAACACGCAGGTGGTAGGCGTGCTCCTCCTCCGTCGTCGAGTACACCAAAATTTCGTCGATGAAGACCACGACAAATCGATCGAGGTGTGGCTGGAAGATCCTGTTCATGAGGCTCATGAACACTGCTGGAGCGTTGGTCACGCCGAAAGGCATAACCAAGAACTCATAGTGGCCATACCGACACCTGAAGGCCGTCTTCTGCACATCCTCGTCTCGAACTCTGAGCTGATGATAGCCTGACCTGAGGTCTATCTTCAAGAACCATCGTGCTCCCTTGAGCTGGTCGAAGAGGTCATCAATCCTGGGTAGCGGATACTTGTTCCTCACTGTCACCTGATTCAGGCGACGATAATCGACACACAGTTGCAAGCTCCCGTCCGCCTTCTTGGCGAACAAAATCGGGGAAGCCCAGGGTGAAACACTGGGTCAGATGAATCCCTTGCCTTGCAAGTCCTCCAACTGTACCCGCAGCTCTCGAAGCTCAGCGGGGGCCATCCGATATGCTGGAGTGGATATCGGGGCTGTCCCGGGGTACAGGTCAATATAAAAGTCTACCTCTCTGCGAGGAGGTAGTCCTAGAAGGTCGTCGAGAAAGACGTCCGCGTACTGATCCACCACTGCAGGAAAACTGGGACTCCGCACGTCAACTGCTCCCAGGATGAGGCTACCCAACTGATGAGTGATGGGCTGACCTCTCTTCTGCGTGAGTCCATCCTGTGCTGCTAAGGCTCCCTTCTCGCCGGTGAAGGTGAACCTGCTCCCGTCGGTGCGCACACATCGCACCTTGCGCCTATTGCATTCAATCTGAACATGGACCATAGATAACCAACCCATGCCCAAGATGACGTCGTAAGGCCTCGACGCTGCTACAAGAAGATCCCAGCCGAAGCTCTCGCCTCCTAGAGTAAGCTCACACTGCCGGCACCAGTGTGTAATCGTCGAGTCTGCTCCCGTAGGAGTCTCTAGCCGTAAGGATCGAGCCAATGGCTCTGTCGGAATCTCCGAGCTCCGAACAAGGGCAGTGGCTATGAAAGAGTGACTCGCTCTTGTGTCTATCAGAACTGCAGCAAGGGTGGAATAGACACAGATCATACCTCGAATCATCTCGGGCGCGCCGTGGTCGTAGGCCTCCGCTGCCTGGAGCTGAGCCTGTCTCTGCCCTCCAGCTCCCTGTGGTCGGGGCGGGCCTCCTGGTGGTGGTGGTGGCAGAGCCTCAAAGCGTCTCCCACCACCTGCTCCTCGGCCAGCTCCTCTGCCTCGTCCGCCTCCTCCCTGCAGACCGCCACGGTCGACCCTCTGCCTCTGCCAGGGTGGTCCCTCCACAGTCTGATGCCCCTCGGTACGACGGGTCGGGCAGTCACGAGCCATGTGGCCATTCCCGCCGCACTCGTAGCACTGCCTGCCTCTCGGAAGGCTGGCTCCGGGCCGGGTGCCCTGCACTGCTGAGCCAGTGTCCCGAGGTCGCCTGCCGGAAGGTCTGGTCCTCCTGGAACCCTGAGTCATCCGCCAGCTACCAGCTACCGAAGACTCCGCTATCTGCCGCCCTGCGGTAGGTCTCGCTGTGGACTCAGCCAGGAAGCTATCGATCAGGAGGGCTCGCTCTAGTACTCCAGCCTAGGTCGGGATGCTGAGGGAGATTAGCGATGCCCTGATCTCGTGTCTCAATCCCTGCTCGAAGGTCCGAGCCTGGAAGAAGGGGTCCCGTACCATGTCTGTCGAGTAGCGAGAAATGTCGGTGAACCTCGCCGCGTACTGAGCGACCGTCAAGCTGCCCTGCCACAGCTGAAGAAGCTCCTGGATGCGCACCGCTCGGAGGGTGGCCGGGACGAACTCTGAGCGGAAGAGGCTCTCGAAGTCCGTCCAGATGAGGGTGGCCTCATCGTGTACCTGGAGCATCAGGCTCCACCAGCGTCCGTCTGCTGCGTGCAGTAGGCTCGCCGCGAGGATCACCATGAGGTCTGCTGGCGTCCTCACTAGCCTGAAAACTCGGACGACCGCCTCCAGCCAGTCCTCGGCTGCCTGGGGGTCCGACTCCCCGTGGAACCTGGGTGGTTGCTGGCGCTGGAACTCGTGCAGAGCTCCAAGGCGTCGTGCGTCGTCAGCTGCCAGTGCTGGAAGTATCGGGGGCTCGGCGGGTAAAGGTACCGCCGGTGCCTCTGCTGTCAACGGGCCCTGTACCGAGGCCTCGTCGCTCGGCGGGCTGTCCTCGCGCCCTACTCTGGGAACCCTAGCTGGCTGCTGTCGTCGTGCCATCCTGAAAAGGATACAAGTATGCCACGGTCATAACAGTATACCTGGTGAGCTGACACAAGTAATCACAAAGAAAACTTGAAACACACATGCATTCAATGTCTTCGTGCATTAAGTCGGAAATCAGATGTCAGGGTCCTGGTGTATGGATACGTCGGCCGACGCACCAACACTGGACTCCCTGGACTGATAACCACACTCAATATGCTAAACACTCTTGCTTAATATAGAAGAAAGATTAGAGTATGCGGTAGAACCGACCACCTCGGATACCAATTTGTCACGACCCGTCCTCGGGGCCCGTGCTGTGACTACCCCAAGCCCGCCTTCCATAGGCCAGGGGCTGGCAACTAGCACCAAGGCGTAAATCCCAACAAAAAAGGGAAGGCATTGCCTTTGAAAAGTAAACAAGCACCACAGAGTAAGGAAGCGGAAAAGTAAACACTAAGTAAAACTGTACAAGCTGTGCTGAAAGTAAAAGGGGCCGGAAATACAAGCCCAACTGTAAAGTACAATTGAAGGAAAAACAGCAACTGAAAAGGAAAAACTCCAGCGTCGAGCCGTCCTCTGGAAGTCCCACCTGAAGGGTGGGTACAGATAGCCTCCACTGCTCCTCGGGTCCACCTGACCGCTCCGAGTACGTCCCGACCAGTTGTCCACCTCCAGGTACAGTCCTGCTCCGCACGCCTCCACCCCGGTCAGCGCTGTCCGTCGTCTGCAGCCAACACAACGTAGTGCGGGCAAAGCCCATGCAGGGGTGAGTATAAGCTACTCAGTAGGGACCCCGATACCCCCGAAGGTCTCCCGAAATCCACAATGGATAAATCACGAAGAAGAGATACAATCACGAAGTAACATCTGACATGACTTAGGTATGTGCCCATACATATACCTAAGTCATCAATTCCCCGGTCGGCTCCAACGTCCGATCCCTAGCACAACCCAGTCGACACAGGAAAGCAAAACGCATACCCACGCAGTATAGAACAACACAATCCACAAAGGAGAGTAAACAGTAAATCCACACAGGATAGTTCAACACAATCCACAAAGGAGAGAAACACAAGATTCAGCTCATACAGGTATACTTCTTCGGATGACGATAAAGATGATCATTGAACCATCTAAGTCGTCGGACCAATGAAGGATCGATAGGTACTAACCTTGCAGTGACCCACACAAGATCGGGCCCACGTAGTACCTGTAAGAGTTGGCTCACACAGAACCGCTGAGAGATGACCCACACAGGATCGGACCCACACAGGATCGGGCCCACACAAGACCGGGCCCACGCAGGACCTGTAGGCGCTGGCTCACACAGAACCGCTGAGCGCTGACCCACGCAGGATCGGACCCACACAGGATCAGGCGCACATAGGACCGGGCCCACGCAGGACCTGTAGCACTGATCCACGTAGGATCGCTGAGTGCAGTAGTCGTTGCAGTCCGCTGAGGATCTCTGCACAGTCGTTGCCGCAGTCCACAGAGGATCTCTGCACGACCGTCGTCGGAGTCCACGGAGGATCTCTGCACCGTCATCGCCGTAGTACACTGAGGATCTCTGCACGGTCGTCGTCGGAGTCCACGGAGGATCTCTTCACAGTCGTCGCCGCAGTCCACTGAGGATCTCTGCACGGTCGTCGCTGTCGAAGGAGCAGTCGCAGCCAGCACTAGGGTTCCCGCACATAGCAAGCTCGATCGGGAGGGTCCGCTCCACGAGCCGAGAGGCTGATACATCAACTGACACAAAGTCCGAAGTTGATGTATCCCAAAGTTCCGTATCGTCAACAGGAACTCAACGTCGCAGACGGCGCGTCAATCGGACGCCCGGTCTGAGAGATATTGGCATTTTCGTCCCAGGGACCCGGTTGGTTTTTAAGGCAAAACCAACCCGACCGCACTCCACCTGCGTCCGAACCTCGGGTGGAGTATGCCAAAAGATCCATCTCACTTAGAGGAAAAACAACAAAGCTGACGGCACGTCAATCGGACGTCTGTAGCTCAAGATATAAGCGTTTCCGCTCCGAGGGCCCGGTTGGTTTCGTGTACGAACCAACCCGGCCGAACTCAAAGTATTCCGAAACCTTGAGTGCGATATACCAAAACGACCGTCTTGATCCAAGGATCGCGTTGCTACTGACGGCGAGTCATTTGGAGGAACGAAGCTCATGTTACGGGTGTTTGAACGAAAACGTCCGAAGATGGGGGGTACGGGCCAGGGCCGACCCGGCCCGACCCCCCCTGGGTCGGCCCGAACCGTGTCGACCCGAACCGGGTCGACCCGACCCGGGTCCGACCCGGTTGTACCGGTCCGGCCCGGCTAGGGCTCGGCCCGGCCGGTCGGACCGGCCCGGCTCGGCTCGGCCGGTCGGACCGGCCTGGTTCGGCTCGGCCGAGCGGCTGAGCGCTAGGTGCCGCGGGTGTTGACCCGCGGCCTGAGGGAAGCCGCGGCCCGCGTGGGCCGTGCTGGCGAACCGCGGACGCGGCTGAGCCGCGTCCCGCCTGGACGCACTAGACCCGCACGGCCGCGGGTCCGTCGGCCGCCGCCGCCGCGGCTTCACCCGCGGCGGGCTTGTCCGGCGGCGCGCCGGGGCGCCGCCGCCTCCGGTCACCGGCGCCGCCGCGCCGGTGACCCGCGCCGCCGGAAACTTCTGCGGGCCGCCGGCGTCGCTCCGGTGGCCCGTTCTCCTTCCCGTCTGCGCCGTTGCTCCTCCCGGGATCCGTTCTTTACTGCGGGATCGTCAAACGTCCGCTGCGGCACGTTCCGTCGTCGACCGCCAAATCCGCACAAAACGAAGAACGGCGGAGGGTCGTCGGGCCATGTTCGTTTGGCCCGCACCCTCCGCGTTAGAGATAAACAACCGGGAGAAATTTAATATAATGTTCAACACATGAACCAACAGTTTTAAATAAATAAAATTGTTTCTTTGATTCCGTTTCTTAATTTTTTTTAAAGAAACATTGACGGGAATTAATTTAAAAAGGGGTAATTCCCATAATGAAATCCCTACCTCGTCGATCGTCGTGCGCGAGCGTTCTTCGCGGAAGAGGTCGTCACGGAAGAGAGGGATCGTCGCGTCGTTACGGGGAGGCGTCGCGTCGTCGCGGAATCCGGCGTTGAGTCGGCGAGCTCAACGAACCAAGAACAACAGATTTAAATTATGATAAATTAAATCTGTGTTTAAAACAAAAAGGAAAGAACCTTGAGCGGAAATCCGAAATCACTCACTTCAAATGGTCGGTGATCGGAGATCGGAGATCGTAGATCGGAAGATCTTCTCGGACGAAGGCGTCGTCAATTTCTGGGTTCGGCGTTCTTCGCGTTCTTTGCGTTCTTCGCGTTCTTCGCGAGGGAGAAGAAGTTACGAGGGTTCTCTCAAATCTTTTCAAAAGATTTTGGGTTGGTCTTATTTTATTAACATGCCAACACACAAAAACCGGTTAAGAAACGATCCATCAATTCGTTAAATTAATTCAACGAAAGAAACGACCCATTTAATTCACGAAAGAAACAGCCCATTAATTCACGAAATAAACCGCCCAATTAAATGGTCTGTTAAGAACTTAGAAAACGCGTCAGTTGACTTTCATTAAGATGGGTTTTCACGGGTGCATTTCTTAGCGGAAAGAAACGGAGGGGCTCGTGCGGGCTCCACCTCACAAATATCCTACCAAGGGGGTAGGATATTTCTGGATAGCATCCTATACAGTTCAACTCAGTTCAAGCCGCCTTTAAGTGGCTTCAAGTGGCTTCCAAGTGGCTTAAGTGAAATAAAATAAAGTTGTCGCAAAATTATTTTGTTTCTTAACTTTAAGCCCGAAAATTAAAAACCACACCCGAGCAAACGCAACTCCGATAGATGTGTTTCTAAGCGAATACCGGCGCTTCGATTTCATCGGTGCCCTCAGAATTTGATTCCGGGCACCGGTTCAAAAGTTAGAAAAACCCGCTCGTCCGTTCACTGAACGTACCCGAGCCAAACTTCGGAAAATGATTCCGGGCACACCGGGCCTCGGAATCAGGTGCCGTCAGAAACTGCGCTCTTGCAAAATTCCAAAGAAAATTAAGAAAAAAAAATTTCCTTGAAATTTACGGGTCTTTACAAAATTGTTATCTTATTTTTTATAAAATTTTATAGGACATTTTATCCATCATAATTTTATATTTCCCCTCGATAAACCTGTTTTAATCATTATCGCAATAATTAATTTTTTACTATTTTTAAAAAATTAGTATGGAAAAAAATTAAGTGTACAATATTATATGAATATAATTAATATTATTACACACATGGGATCAATTTTTCAAAATTCCATTCACAGAAGTGTCAATTTTAAATTTAATGGTAAACCAATAAATGTGTTGATAAAGTCGTTTTCCAAATTGAAAGTGTTAAAAAATTTAAAAAGATATTAAAAAAAGTTCAAAAGGAATTTGTTTCTAATTATATAAATTGGATTATTATATATATAATTTAACAAATTTTACTTTTAAAAACAATGGTATATATAAGTAATCATATAAATTATTTAAATGAAATAGTTGTTTACATGAAAAAAAATAATCCTTTTAATAAAATCCCAAAAATTCTCTCTATGATAATTTTTATATGTAGAGTTAATAAAAATTATTTTATTTAATATTAATTATATAATTTTTAAAAATTTATTTTATTATTTGTTCAAAAAAATAAATATTATAATTTTTTTTATAAAATAGTATTTTTGAAACAGATAAAGGATCTACCAAAAACTGAGTACATTTTAATAATATGTTTTCCTCATAAAAGATTAATATAATTAATATTTTAAATTTATTTATTAGTATTCATGCTTCGATGATTAACAACTAGGTAATAAAGGTCGTGTTTAAATAATAATATTAATAATTTATCAAGGTTAATATAAAACTCAGTGTTAAATGTAACACAAGCTATCAAAGAAATTAAATTTATTTGAAAAAAAATTCTTAAAAAATAGGGGTGTTAAATTTAGAACTAGTTTTTTACATTGTACTATTTGTTATTACACCTTGGTAACTAGTTTTTTATGGTAATTTATAATTTATTAATATTATAATTACCCCTTAAATAATTTCTATGTGATAAATAATAATTTCATAACTAAATAATATAGTTAAATTTATAAATAAGGGAAAATTTAGTTTTAAATTACAAAACATTATACAAACAAAAACTATTTTTTAGAAAAAAATTTCTTCACTAATAATAGTTCTTAATCTTATATAATGCGATTTTTAGTTAAATATGTTACAATATTGCTTTATATATGTTTACAAATAAAAATTAAATAATGATATAAAATTTCTAAAATTCATTAATTATATTACAATAAAAATAAAAAAACTTTTAAAAGAATACTTTCAACATTTCCTTGGTCAATAAGTCTATTCTTAGTTAAAATACTTTTATGCCTAAAAATAAAATTGAATGTATTACACAATTTGATCATATTGATCTAAAATATGAAATAAATAAAGATAGATTAATTTGTACTACTGAGGGAAATTAATTATTTAATACATGTGAATAAAATATATTTAAAGATTAAAATATAAATTTTTTCTCAAAAATGTTATACACGAGTTTTGAAAATTTTATATATTATTTTGAAATTCAATATTTTACTCTATAAATAAATTTTGATCATGAAAAATGATTAAAATCTTTTTATATTATAAATTCCTATTGATATAGAAAAAAACACAATGATTTTATTTAAAAATATAATTTTATACTATTCACCTAAAAATATATTATTTCAGAAAAAAAAAATTTACATAAACTAATATCAACTTATTAAAATAAAACATGAAGTTTATTTTATAAAAATAAAATTGTAAATTTTAGAGAATTTTTTCTAAATTGAAAATATAGTACAATAGAATAAATATATTTTATTGAAAAATTACCTTTTAAAACATTAAGTGTTTTACTTCCAATTCTGTGTTCATTTTGAATTGATTATAAATCATTTTTTACTTAAATTGTTTTTATAATGTTTTTTAACAATAATAATATTATATGTAAAAAATAATTTTAGTATGGTGTTGTCTATGAAACAATATATTGATGAAATTTTTATTTAGTGGGAAATATGTTCTGAAATATATAAGTGTTAGAGACTCCCAATTAAATAATTTTTATACTAACAATTTTAATTATCAATTACAAATAAAAATATTATAATGATATCTAGAGGGTTGAAATGTATGATGGTATAATTTTAAATGAGGCAACAAACTTAAAAACATTGGTAAAAAATATATGGTAATCTATTTCCATTCATCAAAATAACATATTTCTTATCATTAATTTGTAACCATATTGAAATATTCTATCCTTTATTGTAGATAAAACATTTTTCAGTTCCTTCGAGACCTTTTTCGTTACACCACCTGACACATTTTTTCAAAATTGTAAATTGACAATTTTTTCTGTCATCATATTCATCACTTGAACCTCTTTGACACTCCAAGATTTTCATTTTTGTTGGGGTCAGAAACTCATCTATGATCACATATTTAACAATAAGTATTCATAGCTGGTTTGGTATAATTATAAGATATCATACTCTGGATCATATCAAATTAATTTTCTTATTTCATTAATATATGGATTTCTAATGGAATTCATTTGTAACAAGGTTATTTTAGGTTATAATCATTACTAAATCCAAAAGGGGTCAACATTTGTTATAAATAATTAATATCATAATAAAATTATCATTGTTGATATTATGAAAAACGTAACCTTAACATGTATTACTTTTTAAAACCATCGAATAATATTTTAATTCAACCAAAACCAATAGTTGTTCAATAAAAATATCATTAGGCTGTGTTGGTTCAAACACACAAACCAAATACTTTTAAATAATTAACCCTTCATAATGTCATGTAAGTAGACTTTTATAGAACAAATAATATACCCCAATGAGTTTCTAGTCAGGATGGTAGAATTAGGCTCACTCATCATGTAATGATTAATTTTTTTTAAAAAAATCAATTATCCATTTTAGGGTAATCACACCTAGGTGCATCTATTCTAAAACCACATCCATTTTCAAGGGTACTGAAAATGTTTTAATTTTTTGAAAACCACACAAGATCTATATTAACAAATCATTAGTATCTCATGCAATACATAGGTTCACCTTTAAGGTTTTACATATTTTTCTCATGTTATAGTCAATTAAAATTACTAATCTAATCCTGAAAATTAAATATTTTGATCCTAAAAATGGAAATTTTTTTGTTACAAATTGAGGTTTTCAGGACCACTATCATTTATATAGTGGTAAAAACACCTTATTTAAAAAATATTTTTTTTGAGTGTTTGAGGAATCAATATATAATTATGATGATTTCAAAATGTAAAAAATTATACATGAATAATAACCCACCAGTTCTATAAATGGAAGGTTTAATGTATTTAAGGATTTTCTATATAAGAATCATATGATATGATATTTGTGAACATTTATCTATATTTTATCCACTATAAAACCCTCTCTAAACTCTTCCTTGGATATATAAATCATCATAACCTAAAAAATAAAAACATAAGAAATGGATATACTCAAAAAATCCCTATGTAAAAAACTGACAAACATGTCATTAAAGGATATATTTGAAGTATATGATAAAACATGGTAAGGGGATATATATGTTATTATAAATAGCATAGAAAAATTACAGTGGTCAATATTTAATTATATATAGACATGTAATCTCAAAAATAAAAATATTTTGTTACGATCACTTTATCATATATGTAATGAGAGGGGGTAATTCCGTGTGGGATTACATTTTATCTCTTTAAAAAACTAAATTTTTTATAGAATTGTAACTTATTCGTTGATTTCTTCTCTTGTTTCAATACTATTTATTATAAATCATTCACAGAAAAGAACCCTTTTATTTTTAATGAGTATCACCTTTACTGGGGATGAGTACATCCCCAGAGTATAGTGTTTATTGTCCCACCTACACCCGACATCACTATTATTATCAAAGAAATCATTATCAAGGGGGAGGACATTGAATCATTTTATGTACACCAAATAGGTATAATTGAAGCATTATATTTGAAGCCCATGTTTAATGGATTTTATAATTTCTTTTGGGAAGTGATCGTAATTGTATAACAACTATTATATAATAGAAACCAGTGACCTATGTCCAGCTTCATTAAAATTCCATAATCAAATGGTTACCTCTATTTTATAAAAGTAAAACGTTTTTTTTATATACATCATTCAAAATGGTTGAATCTTCTTTCCCATTAGTCATTATAATTTTAATATGTGGTGGAACAGATATCCCAAAACTCTCTAACCAAAATAATAATTAACAAATATTATCTTTGTTAGAAACTCGTCTCCATCTACTAGACTTCAACACATACAATATGAAATAGAGTAGTAGTGTCATTTTCTCTTTCCTTAATATTCAATATTCGTGGGGAAGATTCTATCTTCTGTCCTTTATTCATTGGGTGAAAAAAATATTTGTTTGACCATGTCTATGTAATCATTTAATAATATTATATGTCCTTTTATTGTTTTTTACACCATTAAATGTAATTTCTATTTAAAATTTATGAAAACAATGAATATTAAATTCATAATTTTAGTACCATAACATTAGTTTCACAATAACCTTAATTTTTCACACCAACTATATATCTCAAAATATTATACCTTCATATTATGAATATATATATATATATATTATTGATCATTGTTCCATCAGATGATGGAGTTTGTAAGTTGTATTTACTTTTACCATCATGTAGGCACTCATATAATATCTAATTTTATTATTCATCTTCACTATACATATATTGATCCTAGATTCCCTAAACTTCAGTCCATAAACAATGAAAATTTGTGTCTTTTACATCTTCATGAATCCAAATAACATATAGGATCTTATTAATTCTTCAAGTTTCATTATACAAGGATTGTAAATTCTTATTTTTCTTTATATGAATATGTATTATGGGTTATTACTTCTTTCAAATGGATCTCCCAAAACATATCTCCATGAAACAAATGATTTTCATAAGCCATCACTCTCTAGTTGGGAATAAGGTCCCTGCCATATATTTGAACAATACTAAAATATAAACTTTATTTATCATTTATATATATTGTTTACGATCAAAAAATTCTTCTATTTTTTTCACAATTTGATGTATTATTTTAATTATCCTGAATATCTAATCATATATCAAGTATTTAAATTCCAAAATTCTCATCTTCTTAATGCACATGAGTGCATACATAATTTTCATGACCAGATTCACATGATTTTGTGAAACTCTATCAATAGATAATCTACAAATGAAGATACATTAATGTAATAGATAATTCAGTGATTAAACATTTATAAATATTTTATCCACGAGATTCCATGGGTTTTGTTCGAATGGATTCATCATAAATCTTATTCTTAGAAAAAAGTTCACGTAATAGATGATACATCACATGAAAAAAGCTGTCTATGAAATTCCTTGAAATAATTCTCCCTACAACATATTTTTCATCCTCTTATTTATTATGTTTTAAAAAATTGAATTAATACATGAATAATATTGTATTCTTGTATTAGGGATGTCAAGAATGTCTTCTTCCCTTAAGCTTGATCAATGGATATGGAAGACATGATATTCATTTAACACTAGATTCGAGTAGAATAAAGTTGTATCAGCCTCACTCTCACATGGATTTTATACTCATGTCAATATTTGAAGATTATGATGTGGAAAAAATTATAGATTCTATGGAGGAGTTTAAATGGAAAACAATATATATGTATTATTTAAGATTTAAGAACCATTTCGCATAATGTTATAGTCCCATATCACTTTTATGATTCATCTTGAAATGCTTAATAATACACGTTTTATATAACCCTATCAGTATAGTACTAAGATTTATTTCACCCAATCACCATGAATCATCCATTCCAAACTCTTATGTGTTGCCACTAGCACCCTCTTAGGAACATTATGTATACACCATGTGCACTTTTTATGGGTGATATGAAATCCTAATACCTTGTACTCATGAATAGGAATATTAAATCCTTGACAAGCCACATATGTTTTCTCCACCACATTGTCAATCCCATCTCCCAAATGTTTTAGAATTATATGTCCTTCAAGGATAGTCCTGGAATGTGAATTATTTATTACTTTAATATAATTCTTAAAATAGAATTTGTAAATATCATCGTTTATTTATTATTTTAATCTTTATCCAATATTTAACCAACTTCTATAATTTTTTCATAATTTAAATATTATTTAACACTATTTCTATTAATCATGAATAAATATTGATAAGGTAAGACACGATATCACATGCTCATAAATGACTGAAGCACAAATCATTAATCATCTAAATTAATTCAATTGATGAAAAATAGAATTTTTAACCTTCTAAATTCTTATGGATAGTTTTTCATCAAATCATTAACAAATTAACGGCCTTATGATGAATCATTTATCCTCATAGAAAAAATCACAATGCATTGGACCTAGTTTTTTGGTAACTTCTATTTCCACACATTACCAATTTTAGGAACAGATAAAAAAGCATCCAATCTAGTATTATTCCTCAGTTAATTTTGAGATATTGTTATTGTAACATACCAGGTAATGAAATAATAAGGCATATTTCATATTAATTAATATTTGTGAATTAAATATTAATTTTACTATAAAGGGGTTGCTATGTTCGATAGCGTACCCGATACGCAACAACGGGTTTCTTTGAAATCTTACGTTGCACACTAATAATATAATAGTATTATTTTAAATGGAAGATAAATCCTAGCTGTTTTATTGGCGAGAATGAACAAAACTAACTAAAATGTGATTATAAATGTTTTTTATTTGTATTTACTTTTATCATATAAATATTAGAGGCTTAGAATTTTGATGAATATAATTTTTAGCATAATTTACCTTGAAAGGTAGATTTATCGCCTTTTAATGGAGTTCCCTATTTAAATATAGTTTTGTTCACATTAATACTATATAATTGACAAAATAAAATACTTCTTTAGAATGGGGACATCAAATTTTACTTTGGGTAAATATTTGGTATTTTTCTGATAAAGTTCATTTTTTAATGAATAGTGAAAATATTGTATTTTTATTCAAATGTACCTTTTAATATAATTTATTTATATGGTTATATTATCTTTTTAATTTCATTAAAAGTTAAATTAAAATATATTATTACCATTTAACTAAATTTTGGTTATTGGAATTAATTTCACATTTAAATTGGACATAAACAAGTATTAATATTTTGACAGTTATTGTTTCTTAAGAACACGTTATTTGTTTTGTTAAATGGAATTAATTTTAAAAATAATTAATTCCACTTAAATATATTGAATTTTAAAAAATAGACATCATTTTTGAATTTGGAATATCAAATATAGCGTAGGATTAATATTTGGTATTTTTCTAAAAAACATTAATTTTTGATGAATAGTGAAACCACTTAGTGGAAGTTAAAGAACTGACTTTTTAATTTAAATGAAATTTTACCACTTCAGTGAATTGAATTTCAAAAATAAAAAAATATGGTTGTTATAATGAATTAAAATGTTGTTCAATAAGATTAAAATAATTTCTGGTGAATCGAATCTTTTGACCATTATTTTCTGTAGTTGAAGGTAAATAGGGTAATTCAAGGTTAAAAAATATTATAATAATTCTAAATTATCTTAAACCTTGTCCTTAACTTATTGAATGAGTAGTGGAAGACCATGGACATCCATGGGACGTTTTTTATAATCCATGGAGCCACTTATGAATGATAATGACAATTTAGATTAATTAATTTATTGTAAAGACAAAAATGACATAAACAAAACTCTTTTCGTAAAATAATTTTTATACGGTGATATATAAGTCATTTTTTAGACTATAAATATTATTTATAATTATAAAAATATTTCTTAAATGATAGAATTTTTTTTATAATTTTTATACATTTAGTAAATTTAATTATTTATGACACAATATTGGTGCAGTATTTACCTCATTAATAAATGATTTAAATAAATAAGATTATAATGATTACAATATTATCCTAATCATGTAAAATTATGATTGGATGATTTTATTTCGACTATTAGTAATCATATATTCATCTTAAATGATTTTTGGACCATTATACACTGAATATAATTTTATAATAAAATAATATTATCACACTTTCCAAAAGAGCCCATCCTACCCCTTATAAAAGGAGACCACTTCTAACCAATTATTCACACCTCTCAAGACATTTTTCATGACCCAAATCTACCCAATTAATCTCCCTTAATTACTTTCCTCCCCCTATAAGCCTTACCTTATGCAGAAGTCACTTCAAGATGTCCTTTGGTTCAATCCAAAGGGAGTTACACAAATTAAAGGTAATGATTTCTCTTGAATTGTTTTCTTTTAATTTACTTATCCAACCCCTATACTCTTTTTATTCCTTTCTTTTGAAACAAAACCAGTATCTTAAATATACTAGTATGTTTTTATGAGAAATATTAAAATTACATTTACTCACACCTCAATATAATGAATGAAGAACATAATATTGATATGGATGGAAAACTAACACCTCATGAAACGATGATTGTTCAAATATCTCAATCCGCCTCTCATGGTGGCCATTATGATGGAACTGTATTTATATATGATATATATTATGTTTATGTTTCCTTTATTCTTCTGTAATTTCCATTTATATCATATCTTTATGGTTTACATTAAGGGTAAACACGATAATCTCACTAGAGGAAGTGCGTACTACCGCCCCCTCAAAGTGATATGACTCATTAATACCATATGTGGGCCGTATAAAATATGGAGTTAATGATATTATATATGATATTATATATGAAATTATAATTAAATTATAATATATCTATATATAATTATGTTTTAATTCCATTGAAATAAGAAATTGAAATGAAAGTAGCAATCATGCTTACGTACGGCTTACCGTCTCCATGAACGGTGAATTTCATTTATTACCTCTAAATGATATGTAATATTATAAATACATGTATATAATGGATATATATAGTATATATGATATCTAAATAATGAATATAATTCTGGATATAATGAACCTTTGACCACAGGAATAACATGTAATTATAAGAAGTCCATTTTTGACTCAAGTACCAAATCTAGACAAAACAAACATTATCAACATAAATGATTACATAATGTTTATAAAATGATAATAATTGATATAAAAGGAATAATAAACTCAAAAAAGGTTCTTAAGAAAGTGGAAATTAATATTATTTTATTATTCAGGAGATTAAAGAACGAACATGTCAAGTCAGACACAAGGTAAGGGATTTTCTTGTCTCACATTTAATTTTGTGATATTTCTTTTGTTTGCCACTTATTCAGGGAATGTGTTGTATTTTGTACTTCCATTTGATATATATTATCATTATTGTCATTATATTCGTGGTATTATGTGATTTATTTGGTGGTTATTAACTTTTGGTCATACGACTCGATTGATTACGACGTGGAAAGGTGTTTTCATCTCACTTTTTTATTCCTGAGAGATTCATTCTATATTTTCCACTATTTACTTTTGTGTAGTGTATGTAATGCCCAATATTGTATTCATTGTGTAATATAATTCAATATATGTGTATTTACATCTTCATTTTTTATCTTTCTTTTATGGGTTGTATGTTTTGTAAGTTACAAAATCGGTAAGGGAACCTTTAACCCAATTTCTATTCCATGGGTTAATCATATAATTCATGATTATGCCATGATATGATTATGTGGGGAATCACTATTTATTATTTGTGTAGTAATTTCCACTCCCCTTTCTGTGGATGTGCTATTGATACACATAATCACTCCACTGATAAATTATCAACTCATCGATATGAACTTGATAAGAGTAATTTTTACTCAACCTCTATTTATTGAGTTAAAAATTGAATTCATTAAGGTTTTTTTACAAGAATATGTGTTAATGTACTCTAATTGATTTAAACTGAATAAAAAATAATATTGTGTGTTTTTTTACAAGAATATGTGTTAATTTACTCTAATTGATTTAAACTGAATAAAAAATAATATTGTGTTTATTTATATTTTTTCACACATAATTATGTCGTTGATTTATCCATAACCTAATGATACAGTCTTTATAAGATATTTCATCTCAATTTACTTTCCATTGAGACTTCGTTGTTTTTATGCACAAATTCACTCTTATATGGTGTATATACTATCCTTTGGAATATTATATCATGAATCCTTTTATTCTCAAGATACTATAATGTTATGATTAAATTTTATTCCTAAATTATATGTATTTAATCGTCTCTCATTTTGATGAAAACTCTTTAACTAAAATATCGTTCTAAATGTTTATTCTTCTAAATATTTTTCATTAGTGTCAATGTTTTCAAAATGGGTTTGGGATTTATTTATATAGACATTAATGTATTAAAATTTTAATTCCTTTTAAAGCATTAAAGGGGTATGAGACACTTTGATTCCAAAATCTCTATTTAAATGGTTTTAAAAATTATTTGATAAAACAATGTTTATTTCAATATCTTGAATTGACATATTGGAATGTTGAAATGTTATCTTTCCTTTATACATGTGTTATATGTTATGATTATGTTATGGTTATTGGGAATTTTATATGTATACGGGTGGTTTCATGATAATCCTTGGGCGAGTGATCCTGAGATAGCTCTCCAATGAATTGGGTAACGTCATATAGGTAAATGTGAATATTTCTCCTAAGAGATTTAGGGAATATTGTCACGAACCAGCCCAAGTCGACCCTGAGACCGTCACCCGAGCCAGTCCGCGAAAATCCCGAGGGGCGTTCCCGATCCCCCTGGGATGGCAACAAGTTCCGGGCATCCAAACCTTAATCATTGTGAAAGATTTGGCCCATCCGAAAGAGATAAACAGACAAATAAAAACTGATGATAAAAATAAAAACCAGCAGCGGAAAGCAACAAAATGGAACATACCTCCTTGTGACCCTTTGGTACCCTCCCAACTAAGGCCAACCATGCCCCCATAATGAGCATCTCGTCCATGAAAACCTGAACAAGGGAAACCTGTAACTGAAAAGATATAATAGGCGTGAGCACCGAGATGCTTAGTAGGGATGCCAAGAATAAACCAATGAGTCCAACAATTCTCTTTTCCAAAATAGTCCAATGACACAAGTTTGAAATAAATATATTAAAGTAGGGTTTCCACATTTTAAAATATTAAACATGTTATTATCATTCAAAAACCCAACACGCGGTACATACCATTTCAGAAAAACATTTTACATTTTATAAATGAAATCCAAAACAGAAATGATATGAAAGCTGGGATAGAGTCAAACATGTAAAAGTGGAACTGAAAATAAACCAATTCACCGAAATCAAACAAGAAATGTATATATTTAGTAACCACTGGTGATCCTAAACATCCCTAGAAGACCCCTGGACGTACTCAGTTTTGGAACCACCTGCCAGCATATGGTGAAGCTCCTTAGTCTATAACCAACTGGCCGCCCTAACTGGCCAATCCAGTGGCAAGGCCCACCTGCCCTAACAATAAATACAGGGGGTACCAACCCGTCTAATAGGGGTTGATCAGCAACCATCACTCAATCATCTAAAAGACGCCAAGGAACCCATGGTGGTTATAATAATACTGTGTAATTATGAAGGCCCTCGCACGCGTGACTCATATCACCGCACTTTCCTACCCCAAACACGGATGCTTCCTATACGTTCACCCATGAAGGGTTACACTAGATAGGAGCGGCCCTTATACTAATATATATGTATACATTTAATATATTCAATGTTTCAACCAGGCCGTCACATCATTCGGGTATCAAAATCCACATTATCAAACACTTGTAGTTGTAAATCCGGCCCCTCGTTTTACATAATCAAATGCCTTTATGAATACATTTCACAAGCTCTTCTAAAACGACTCTAAACACCACTTTTGTATTTAAAAAGCCAAATGGGCATATACTCATGGATTTCTTTTCAAACCAATTAAAAAAAATGCACGCAGAGGCCCACATCATTTTGAAAACAAGAACTGCTTATAAAACCAAGGATTCGAGAAAAATACCAATCTAAAGAGACACGAAATCATCTCTACAAAAGCACTAAGTTCCACAAAACTAACCAACACAGGAAAAAAAAAGTTTCATAAAATGTTTCTACTAGAAAACAACACTCCAGAAAACCAACAGTACCATTTGCAGATAAAGGCAGTTAGTTCCAACCAAGTTGGCATGGTATAAAAAAGTGCATAAATAAAGAAGCATCCAAAAATCCATTTTTGATCAAACCTTTCAACAGGAAAAACAGGGTCATAAGTTAACTATAAACAAAATAGAGTTTTGAAACATAATCAATGATTAATTAAGAGAACACAACCTTGAATGGATTAAAACTTGGAGTAAGGACATGGAAACACGTACACATAACTAAGGGACTATTTCAAAGCAGTTTTTAACGCTTTTAACCATCGAATAAACACTACAATGAATACAATATCGGGATGATAAGGGTTTGGATAATATCTTTAAATCAAATGAAATCATGCAAGTGCCTTTGTAAAGCTTCTAAAAAGTGAAAATATGGAAACGCCTACCTCGAACAAAGGTCACGTCAAGCTTTCTAACACGAGAAGAAGCTTGCTTGTACGCACGCACTTCCATATATATATATATATATATATATATATCCTTGAACTGATGCACGTGTTCCCTACACCATGAGGTAACACGCACACAAAATATATATATATCTAAACATATTTATACCTGGGAATATGTGTGTGCACCTTCGAAACCAACCGCAACTCCCTACGATGGGTCCTCGAGACTCAGAACACCAAAAATCCATAAAATAGAATTAATCCAAATAAATAAATCATGATACGATTCAAAAACCAACTCTATAGAAATCACTGGGATCACAAGTAACACTCAAATCACATATGCACCGTTTTTATAAAACAACACTATGGGAAACGCCCTCAAAATCACAGCAATTTTCATTAACATAAACATAATTAAACAATCACACCAGAGACTAAGTTTTACCAATTACGTCAAGGCCAAAACATCACAAAAAAAACAATACAAGGATACCATAAGGAATTGAATTACATTTTAAAAAAATTAACTAAAAAGATTTTGCACTTAAACAATCATAACACCCTAAATGCTTGCTGACATAAACCAGGAACTGACTTTGGACCAGATAAAGACCTCAAGGGTCCGCAACTAAATTCACATGTAATTTCAGGTTAAAAAATATATCAAAGTATAAATATATCCTTACCCAAATATCAGCGAGCAGTCTGAAAAGATCTGAATCGCTTAGCCTTCGGCGGGGAAGGGTGGGACACGATCCGATATGACTAGAAACACCCTTTGTGAACCCGACGAGGGGATTCGCGGCCACACCGGAGCAACGCATAGGAGCTGCGCAAAAAGGGATTAGGATTTTCGATGTTGGCCACTGGATAGGGGGTCAGGTTCTCTGAAATCACATCGGGAGGGAGGCCAGGGTCACCGGAATTACGCTGGGAAGGGGGGTCGGGCTCGATGGAGTTGCGCCGGGAAGGGGAGGACACACCGTACCGAGAGGGGGTTGCGCCAAACGGAGGGGCTGGGTCGGGAGAGGAAGCAGGGGAAGATCTGGCCTGGAGGTGTAGCTCTGACTGTTGGGTGCTGGCTGGGAGGTGTGGTCGACGGCGGTCTGGCGGAGGCAGACGGTGAGGCAGCGGGAACAGTGCGTCAGGGGGAGATCCGACTGGGGAGGGGTGTTTCGGGCCGCGACAAGCGGACGAGGAAGGAGGAGCAGAGCTGGCCGGAGTGGCCGGCGGCGGACGGTGTATGAATCGGGAGAAGCTGACGGTGCGGTGAGGAGGGGAGAACCGCGCGAGCGGAGTGAGGGTAGGGGGGGCGCTACGCGTAGGGGGGGGGGGAATTGGGGAAGGTTAATGTTTGCTTTTTTTCTATTATATATATATATATATATAACATATATATACATTTATATATATATAATAAGAACAGTTATAATAATATTATATTAAAAATCAAAAATAAAACATTGTTTTAAGAC
Source organism: Viscum album (assembly GCA_963277665.1). Lineage (NCBI taxonomy): Eukaryota > Viridiplantae > Streptophyta > Magnoliopsida > Santalales > Viscaceae > Viscum > Viscum album. Next base: position 557,577,225 of record OY728146.1, read on the forward strand.
AAATGTCGAGAAATAATTAATAAATTAAATTATTCTAAATTAGAGCAGCCGCACGACACGCATGCCGCGATTTTTTTGATTGAGCAAACTGCGCCCAAACCTAGTCACATGGCATTGACTGCTTACAGGGTCAACTGTGTTGTTGTCGCGTATTCTTATAACTCACACAAAGTCGAACGTTTGACCGGTCAGGATGTGACAATTCTCCCAACCACAAACACTTTTTGCCCCCAGAAAGTCACCAACCCAACAGTTAGCATACCTCGAGTTTGTGCCCAGGAAAAATCAGATGAAACTGAGAGACTAGGGGTGTCCATTACCAACACAAGTCACCCCCTACAAACTCGAGTACAATTATTGTATAAGGATTGATGGGAGAACACGGGAAGGTTCTCGCCACCACAGAAATTTACTAACACAGAGACCTTGAAACTTGAACACACCACCCCTAAGGGTGGGGGGAAACATAGGAACTCCCAAACCGAACCCAGTTACTTCCCCCACATAGACCAAACAACACTCGGAGACTTTAACAGGAAGATTTATACGAAATGACCCAACAGATTGAGGATAATTAATTAACTCAACCCTTCCCACACTGACCAAACAAACTCCTCACCACAACTAGAGACTAGGAAATTTCTAGCCCGAACACACCAAGGGCCTCGAAATACCGCACGTTAATTTCACAAAACCAAACATCCCCATAACACACACAATTGTGACCCAACTCAAAATTAGAACGACCCGTTAATTCACAGGACAAACATCCTTCAAGGAAAACTGAACGATTTGAGAAAACCTTGAGAACAAATAAGACTGCTTAGACTGTGGTAGAACAAGGTCATCGCGCAACCACAAAAAGGTGATCTTACAACGATGACAAGAATAGAATAAGAAATTATTTTTATATTTCCCTTTAGAAGGCTAAAAAAATTGACAAAACCAAGGTTCCGCACACTCTCAGCAATTCCTGACTGTGCGCGAGCTTCACCACAAAACCTGTGGTTGGGGGTCTGATGGCTGAAGAATCTCTTGCCTCACAGTCAAGCATTTTCATTCTCCATTCCCCGACTTCTCCTTCTTTTCGAAGATTCAAACGACCACCATGGTAGCATGTTTTCGAAGGGATACATGATGATGGCTTAGAATTCCCAAAGAGGCCACACTTGCGATACGGAAGAGATAAGTTATACAACCTGAAAGTCGGCACCAACAGAGATGGTGTCTTGGCGACAGGTTCCTCCAGCTCGCATTCCTTACCAGATGAAGAACCTTCACTAGAGATAATTACCATTAAACACACCCCAAACTTCAATGATGGAAAGACATTTTACCTTTACTAGTCCAAAAAGGGACCCTCAAATAAACCTGAGATGGTGCGAACCCTAACAACCCTGGGAGATCCCAACCCGAAGGCTCACACTAATTCCACAACCACACAATTTCCATTAATGAACTTTGATTACGTTGATAAATAGCCAATATTCAAAAAGAACTGGAAACTGGGCATGACTCATTAACAACCATAATGAACATTCTGGGTGGCATACTCATGAAAACATGAGAAACATCATTGAAATCGGCATCAAACCAAAAATAAATCAAGGAAACAACACAAGACAAGGGGAACAGGCCCATAAGCCAAACATATACAAACCCAAGCATATATTGCTTTTCCAAAATCATCTTTTCTTTAAAGTCTTAAAACCCTCCTATGGAACCTTATGAACCGTCACATGTGCGTTCATTCGATCTCGCTCACATCATCTACAAACAAGTGACCCCCGCGCACTATCCGTACATACCCACGCACATGTGACCCTCCATAAGGAGTGCCAAGGTTCAAACACATCATTCCTTTCCAAATCCAAACACATACCATATTGTTCCAAAAAAATACACATTCTCTTTAAAAACCCACTTTACTAATTTGAAAAACAAATTGGAATAAACCCTTTTTTTCATTTTGAAAACACATTCATTTTCAACGCACACACCGAGAGACCGAGATCAAAACGAAACACAACCAACTATGAACCGTCAGAATGAGGTACTAGTGTTTGTGCTTAACATGGTGACATGGTGGTGAGCCATGCCCCAGGTCAGACATAACATGAAGAGGACCTTAAATCGGGAACTTGGACTCCACGTGGGTCACCACCCCACATGAGGCTGCAATGTGATCTGATTCACTCTCATTGTCATCCCTAAATCCAAAATATCCAAAGACCAAAGGCTCAAATCCACGACTAACCATGGTAACTCAGGTCTCGTTACGAGCGGTGGTGATTAGGCACCAACCCGTAACATACCTCCTGAGCCCCGACAGTCCTAATCTCTTTCTACCAGACATCCAAAATAACAAGAACCTGCCTCTGATACCATTTTGTCATGAACCAGCCTAGGTCGACTCTGATCCGGTCACCCGATCCTGTTCGCGGAAAGTCTCGAGGGGAGTTCCTGATCCTCGAAGGATGGAAACAAGTGTCAGGAATCCAAAACTTAATCACTGGGAATGATTTGGACCCTGAAAAAGAGATAAACAGACCAATAAAAAACTGACGATAAAAAAAACCAGTAGCGGAATGAAACAAAACGACACATACCTCGTTGTGACCCTTTGGTCACCTCCCAACTAAGGCCAACCTTTCCCACATAACGAGCATCTCACACATGAAAACCTGATCAAGGGAAACATCTAACTGAAAAGTTATAATAGTCGTGAGCACCGAGATGCTCAGTAGGGATGCCAATAATAGACAACTGAGTCCAAAAATTCACTTTTCCAAAATAGTCCACTGACACAAGATTGAAAAACAGATATGAAAGTAGGGTTTCCACATTTGAAAATATGCAACATGTTATTATCATTCAAATACCCAACACATGCTACACACAATTTCCAGAAAACATTCTCCATTTTATAAATGAAATCCAATACAGAAAAGATACAAAAGCTGGGCTAGAGAGAAACTAGTAAAAGTGCAACTGAAAATAAACCAATGCACCGAAATCAAACAAGCAATGTAAATACTAAGTAACCATGAGTGACACTAAACATCCCTAGAAGACCTCTGGACGTACTCAGTTTCGGAACCACCTACCAGCATATGGTGAAGCTCCTATGTCTATAACCAACGGGCCGTCCTAACTGGCCAATCCAGTGGCAAAGCCCACCTGGCCTAACAACTAATCCAGGGGGTACCAACCCATCTAATCGGGGTTGATTAGCAACCATCACTCGATCATCTAAAGGACACCCAAGAATCCATGGTGGTTATAATAATACTTTGTATGTAGGAAGGCCCTCACACGCGTGACACATCTCACCGCAGTTTCCTACCCCAAACACGGATGCTTCTTATACGTTCACCCATGGAGGGTTACACTAGATATGAGCGGCCCTTATAATTATATATATGCATACATGTCAAATATTCATAGTGCCAACCGGGCCATCACATCATTCGATTATCAAAATCCACTTTATCAAACACTTGGAGTTGTAAATCAGGCCTCTCGTTTTACATAATTAAATGCCTTTATGAAAACATTGCACAACCTCTTCTAAAACGAATCTAAACACTAATTTTGTATTTAAAAATCCAAAAGGCCATATACTCATGGATTTCTTTTCAAACCAATTTAAAAAAAACTGCACGCAGAGGCCTACATCATTTTGAAAACAAGAACTTCTTATAAAACCAAGGATTCAAGAAAAATACCAATCCAAAGAGACACAAAATCATATCTACAAAAGAACTATGTTACACAAATCTAACCACACAGGAAAAACAAGTTCCATAAAATGTTTCTACTAGAAAACACCACTCAAGAAAACCAATATTACCATTTACAGATAAAGGCAGTTAGTTCCAACCAAGTTGGCAAGGTATAAAAATGTGCATAAATATAGAAGCATCCAAAAATCCATTTTTTATCAAAACTTTCAACAGGAAAACTGGGTCATAAGTTAACTACAAACAAAATAGAGGTGTCAAAAATAATCTATGATTTAATTAAGAGAACACAACCTTGAATGGATTAAAACTACGAGCAAGGACATAGAAACACCTACACATAACTAAGAGACTATTTCAAAGCAGTTTTTAACACATTTAACCATCGAATAAACACTACAATGAATAAATTATCAGGATGATAAGGGTGTGGATAATATATATAAATCAAATGGAATCATGCAAGTGCCTTTGGAATGCTTCGAAAAGAGAGAAAAGATGGAAACACCTACCTCGAACAAAGGTCATTTCTAGCTTTCTAACTCATGTAGAAGCTTGATTGCATGCACGCACTTCCATATATATATATATATATATATCCTTGAACTAATGCACGTGTTCCCTGCGCCATGAGGTAACATGCACACAGAATATATATATATCTATACATATTCATACCTAGGAATATGTGTGCACACCTACGAAACCAACCGCAACACCCTACGATGGGTCCTCGATACTCAGAACACCATAAATCCCTAAAATACAATTAATCAATATAAAGGAATCAAGATACGATTCAAAAACCAACTCTATAGAAATCACTGGGATCACATGTAACACTCAAATCACATCTGCATCATTTTTATAAAACAACACTAAGGGAAACGCCCTCAAAATCACATAAATTTTCATTGACGTAAACATAATTAAACAATCACACTAATGACTAAGTTTAACCAATTATGTCAAGGCCAAAACATCACAAAAAAACAATACAAGGATACCATAAATACTTGAATTACTTTTTAAAAAAATTAACAAAGAAATATTTTTCACTTAAACAATCATAACACCGTAAATGCTTGCTGACATAAACCAGGAACTGACTTTGGACCAGATAAAGACCTCAATGGTCCGCAACTAAATTCCCATGTAATTTCATGTAAAAAAATATAACATAGTATAAATATTTCCTTACCCAAAAATAGGCGAGTAGTCTGAAAAGATTCGAATCGCTTCTCATTCGGCGGCGAATGGTGGGACGCGATCCGATATGACCCGAAACACCCTACGTGAACCCAATGAGGGGATTTACGGCCACGCCGGAGCAACGCAGAGGTGATGCGCAAAAAGGGATCTGGTTTGTAGAAGTTTTCCATCGGATAGGGGTTCGGGTTCTCTGAAATCACGTTGGGAGGGAGGCCAGGGTCGCCGGAATTGCGCTCGGAAGAGGGGTTAGGCTCGCTGGAGTTGTACCGGGAAGGGGAGGCCGCACTGTACTGAGAGGGGGTTGCGCCAAATAGAGGGGTTTGGTCGGGAGAGGTAGCAGGGGAAGATATGGCTGAGAGGTGAAGCTCTGGCGGTTGGGTGATGGTTGGGAGGAGCGGTCGACGGCGGTCTGGCGGAGGCAGATGGGGAGGCAGCGGGAACGACACAACATGGGGAGATCCGGCTGGGGAGGGGGGGTTTTGGGCTATGGCAAGAAGCCGAGGAAGGAGGAGCAGAGCTGGCCGGCGCGGCCGGCAGCTGATGGTGCAGGGATCGGGAGCGGCCGACGGTGCGGTGAGGAGGGGAGAGCCACGTGAGCGGAGTGAGGGAAGGGGGCGCTATGCGCAGGGGGGAAATTGGGGACGGTTAGGGTTTGATTTTTTTCTTTTACACATATATATATAACATATAAATATGTATATATATATATATATAATAAGTAAAATTAAAATAATATTATAAAAAAATTGAAAATACAATATTGTTATAAGACAAAAGTTGAGCAATAATTAATTAATTAAATTATTCTAAAGTCGAGCAGCCGCACAACACGCATGTCGTGAAGTGCATGATTGAGCAAACTGCGCTCAAACCGTGTTACACGACATTAACCGCTTACAGGGTCAACTGCATTCTTTTCGCACAGTCTTATAACTCGTGCACAAGTCGCACGTTCGACCGGTCGGGATATGACCATTCTCCCCACCACAAACATTTTCTACCCCCAGAATGTCACCAAGCCAACAGTTAGCAATACCTCGAGTCTGTGCCCATGCAAAACCATAAGAAACTGAGAGACTAGGGGTGGCCATTACCAACACAAGTCACCCCCGACCAACTCGAGTACAATTATTGTCTGAGGTTTGAGGGGAGAACACAGGAAGGTTCTCCCCACCATAGAAATTTACTAACATAGAGACCTTGAAACTTGAACACACCACCCCTGAGGGAGGGGAACACAGAAACTCCCAAACTGAACCCAATTACTTCCCCCACATAGACCAAACAACACTCGAAGAATTAAAGTGAAAGTTTATACGAAATGACCAACAACTCGAGGATAAGGAATTAACTCAACCCTTCCCACACTGACCGAACAAACTCCTCACCGCAACCAGAGACTAGGAAATTCCAAGCCCGAACTCAACAAGGGCCTCAAAATACCGCATGTTAATTTCACAAAACCAATCATCCCCCTAACACACACAATTGTGTCCCAACTCAAAATTAGAATGAACCGTTCATTTGCGGGCCCAACATCCTTCAAGGAAAACTGAACGATTTGAGAACACCTTGAGAACATATAACACTTCTTAGACTGTGGTAGAACAAGTTCATCGCGCAACCTCAACAAAGGTGATCATACACAGACGAAAAGAATAGAATAAATTTTTTTTTGGATATTTCCCATTAGAAGGCTAAAAACATGGACCAAAACAAGGTTCCACACACTCTTGGTAATTCCTGACTATGCGCGAGCATCACCCCAAGACATTTGGTTGGGGCTCTGATGGATGAAGCATCTCTTGCCTCACAGTCAAGCATTTGCATTCTCTATTCCCCAACATCTCCTTCTTCTTGAAGATTCAAACGACCACCATGGTAGAACGTTTTCAAAGGGATACAAGATGATGGCATAGAATGCCCAAATAGGCCACACTAGCGACACGCAAGAGATAAGTTAGACATCCTGAAATTCGACACCAACGGAGATAGTGTCTTGGCGACAGGTTCCTCCAACATGCATTCCATGCCAGATGAAGAACCTTCACTAGTGACAATTACCATCAAACACACCCTAAACTTCAACGATGGTGACACATTGCACCTTTACTAGTCCAAAACAGGACCCTCAAATAAACCTGAGACGGTGCGAACTCTAAAAACCTTGGGAGTTCCCAACCTGAAGGCTCACACTAATTCCACGACCACACAACTGTCCTAAACAGACTTTGATTACGTTGATAAAAAGCCAATATGAAAAAATAACTGGAATTTGGGCATGACTCATAACAACATTAACGACCTTTCTTAGCAGAATACTCATGACAACACGAGAAACATCATCAAAACCGGCATCAAGCCAAAACTCAATCAAGGCAACAATACAAGACAAGAGGAACAGGCCCATAAGACAAACACATAAAAACACAATAATATATCACTTTTCCAAAATCATCATTTCTTTAAAGTCTTAAAACCCTCCTATGGAACCTTATGAACCGTCACATGTGCATTCATTCGATCTCTCTCACATCACCTGGAAACTAGTGCCCCCCATGCACTCTCTGTACATACCCATTTACATGTGCCCCTCCATAAGGAGTTCCAAGGTTCAAACACTTCGTTCCTTTCCAAATAAAAACACATACCATATTGTTCCAAACCAATACACATTCTCTTTAAAAACCCACTTTACTAAATTCAAAAACAAATTGGAAGAAACCCTTTTTTTCATTTTCAAAACACTTTCATTTTCAATGCACACACAGAGAGACTGAGTTCAAAAAAAACACAACCAAATATGAACCATCAGAATGAGGGAATAGTGTCTATGCTTAACCTGGTGACATGGTGGTGAGCCATGCCCCATGTAAGACATAACACTAAGAGGACCTTAAACCGGGCACTTAGACTCCACATAGGTCACCGCCCCACGTGAGGCCGCAATGTGTACCGATTCGCTCTCATTGTCATCCCTAATTCCAAAATAACCAAAGACCAAAGGCTCAAATCCCGAACTAACCATGGTAACTCAGGTCTCATTACGAGCGGTGGTGATAAGGCACCAACCCGTAACTTATCTGCTGAGCCCAGACAGTCCTAATCTCCTTCTACCAGACATCCCAAATAACAAGAAACTTCCCCTGATACCATTTTGTCATGAACTAGCCCAGGTCGGCCCTGAGCCGGTCACCCGAGCCTATTCGCGGAAAGTCCGGAGGGGTGTTCCCGATCCCCCAAGGATGGAAACAAGTGTCGGGCATCCAAAAATTAATCATTGGGAACGATTTGGCCCATGAGAAAGAGATAAACAGACAAATAAAAAACTGACGATAAAAATTTAAACCAGCAACGGAATGAAACAAAACAGAACATACCTCATTGTGACCCTTTGGTCACCTCCCAACTAAGGCTACCCTTGCCTTCATAATGAGCATCTCGCACATGAAAACCTGAGCAAGGAAAACATGCAACTAAAAAGATATAACAGGAGTGAGCACTGAGATACTGAGTAGGGATGCCAATAATAAACCACAGAGTCCAACAATTATCTTTTCCAAAACAGTCCACTGACACAAGATTGAAATACAGATATGAAATTAGGGTTTCCACATTTGAAAATATGTATCATGTCATTATCATTCAAAAACACAACACGTGCTACATACCATTTCTAAAAAACACATTCCATTTTATAAATGAAATCCAAAACAGAAAAGATACGAAAGATGGGCTATAGTGAAACCAGTAAAAGTGCAACTAAAAATAAACCAATGCACCTAAATCAAACAAGAAATGTAAATATTCAGTAACCATGGGTGATCCTAAACATCCCTAGAAGACCCCTGGACATACTCGGTTTCGGAACCACTTGCCGACATATGGTGATGCTCCTAAGTCTATAACCAACTGGCCGCCCTAACTGGCCAATCCAGTGGCAAAGCCCACCTGGCCTAATAATAAATTCAGGGGGTAGCAACCCGTCTAATCAGGGTTGATCAGAAACCGTCACTCGATCATCTAATGGACGCCCAGGAACCCATTGTGGTTATAATAATACTCTGTAAGTAGGAAGGCCCTCGCACGCGTGACTCATCTCACCGCGCTTGCCTACCCCAAAAACGAATGCTTCCTATACGTCCACCCATGGAGGCTTACACTAGATAGGGGCGCCTCTTATACTTATATATATGCATACATGTCAAATATTGAAAGTGCCAAAAGGGACGTCACATCATTCAGTTATCAAAATCCACTTTATCAAACACTTGGAGTGGTAAATCTGGCCTCTCGTTTTACATAATCAAATGCATTTATGAAAACATTGCACAAGCTCTTCTAAAACAACTCTAAACACCACTTCTGTATTTAAAAAGCCAAACTAGAATATAGTCATGGATTTCTTTTCAAACAAATTTAAAAAAACTACACGCAGAGGCCCACATCATTTTGAAAACAAGAACTGCTTATAAAACCAAGGATTCGTGAAAAATACCAATCCAAAGAGACGCAAAATCATTTTTACAAAAGCACTAAGTTCCACAATACTAACCAACATATAAAAAAAGTTCCATAAAATGTTTCTACTATCAAACACCACTCATGAAAACCAACAGTACCATTTGCAGATAAAGGCAGTTAGTTCCAACCAAGTTGGCAAGGTTTAAAAAAGTGCATAAATAAAGAAGCATCCAAAAATCCATTTCTCATCAAACCTTTCAACAGGAAAAATAGGGTCATAAGTTAACTATAAAAAATAGAGGTGTGAAACATAATCTATGATTTAATTAAGATAACACAACCTTGAATGGATTAAAACTAGGAACAAGGACATGGAAACACCTACACATAACTAAGGGACTATTTCAAAACAGTTTTTATCACTTTTAACCATCGAATAAACACTACAATGAATAAAATATAAAGAAGATAAGGGTGCAGATAATATCTATAAATCAAATTAAATCATTCAACTGCCTTTGGAATGCTTGGAAAAGAGAGAAAAGATGGAAACGCCTACCTCGAAAAAAGGTCACGTCAAGCATTCTAACTCAAGAAGAAGCTCGCTCGCACGCACTCACTTCCATATATATATATATATATATCCTTGAACTGATGTACATGTTCCTCACACCATGAGGGAACACACACATAGAAGATATATATATCTATACATATTCTTACCTGGGAATATGCGTGTGCACCTTCCAAACCAACCGCAACTCCCTACGATGGGTCCTCAAGACTCAAAACACCACTAATCCCTAAAATAGAATTAATCCAAATAAAGGAATCAAGATACAATTCAAAAACCAACTCTATTGAAATCACTGGGATCACATGTAACACTCAAATCACATCTGCACCATTTTTCTAAAACAACACTAAGGTAAATGCCCTCAAATTCACATCAATTTTCATTAACATAATAAAAACTAAACAATCACACCAAAGACTATGTTTAACCAACTAAGTCAAGGCCAAAACATAAAAAAAACAATTCAAGGATACCATAAGGACTTGTATTACATTTTAATTTTTTTTACAATGAATGATTTTGCACTTTAACAATCATAACACCATAAATGCATGCTGACATAAACCAGGAACCGACATTGGACCAGATAAAGTCCCCAAGGGTCCTCAACTAAATTCACATGTAATTTTTCGTAAAAAAATATAACAAAGTATAAATATATCCTTACCCAAAAATTGTCGAGCAGTCTGAAAATAACTGAATCAATTTGCCTTCGGCAGCGAAGGGTTGGATGCGATCCGATATGACCCGAAACACCCTTCGTGAACCCGACGAAGGGATTTACAGCCACGTCGGAGCAACTCAGAGGCACTACACAAAAATGGATCGGGTTTTCAAATTTTTCCACCGGACAGGGGGGTTGGGTTCTATGAAATCACGTTGAAAGTGAGGCCAGGGTTGCCAGAATTGCACCGAGAAGGGGGTCGGGCTCGCCGGAGTTGTGCCGGGAAGGGGAGGCTGCACCATACCGAGAGGGGGCTGCACCAAACAGAGGGGCTTGGTCGGGAGAGGAAGCAGGGTTGGATCTGGCCGGGAGGTGTATCTACGGCAGTTCGGTGCTTGCTGGGAGGTGCGGTCGATGATAGTCTGGCGGAGGCAGACAACGAGGTAGCGGGATCAGCGCGGCAGGGGGAGATTAGGCTGGGGAGGGGGGTTTCTGGCGGCAGCAAGCAGACAAGGAAGGAGGAGCAGAGCTGGCCGGTGTGGCCGGCGGCAGACGGTGCAGGGATCGGGAGTGGCCGATGGCATGGTGAGGAGGGTAGAGCCGCACGAGCAGAGTGAGGGCAGGGGGGCGCTACGCGCTGGGGGGGGGGGGGAATTTGAAGAAGGTTAGGGTTAGATTTTTTTCATTTAAACAAATATATATATATATATATATATATAACATATATATACGTTTATATATATATAATAAGAACAATAATTATAATATTATATAAAAAAATCAAAAATACAACATTGTTATAAGACTAATGTCTAGCAATAATTAATTAATTAAATTATTCTAATGTCGAGCAGCTGCACGACACACATGCCGTGAAGTGTGTCATTGAGCAAACTGCTCTCAAACCGTGTCACATGGCATTGACCGCTTACAGGGTCAACTGTGTGATTTTCATGCAGTCTTATAACTCACGCACAAGTCGCACATTCGACCGGTCGAGTTGTGACAATTCTCCCCACCACAAACACTTTCTGCCCCCATAAAGTCATCAAGCCAAAAGATAGCATACCTCGATTCTGTGGCCAGGAAAAACCAGAAGAAACTGAGAGACTAGGGGTGGCTATTACCAACACAATTCACCACTGACCAACTCAAGTACAATTATTGTTCGAGGTTTGAGGGTAGAACACGGGAAGGTTCTCCCAACCACAGAAATTCACTAACACAAAGACCTTAAAACTTGAACACACCACCCCTGAGGGGGGGGCAACACAGGAACTCCCAAGCAGAACCCAGTTACTTCCCCCACGTAGACTGAACAACACTCAGAGTCTTAAACAGGATGCTTTCTACAAAACGAACGAACAGCTCGAGGATAAGGATTTAACTCAACCCTTCACACACTGACCGAACAAACTCCTCACCGCAACCAGAGACTAGGAAATTCCTAGCCCGAAATCACCAAGGGCCTTGAAATACCACACATTAATTTAAAAAAACCAAACATCCCCCTAACACACACAATTGTGACCCATCCCAAAATTAGAACGACCCGTTCATTCGTGGGCCCAACATCCTTCAAGGAAAACCGAACGATTTGAGATCACACTGAGAACAAATATGACTGCTTAGACCGCGGTAGAACAAGTTTATCGCGCAACCACAACAAAGGTGATCTTACAATGATGAAAGTAATAGAATAAGAATTGTTTTGGATACGTCCCTTTAGAAGGATAAAAAAATGGACCAATCTAAGGTTCCACACACTCTCGGCAATTCCTAACTGTGAGTGAGCTTCACCCCAAGACCTGGGGTTGGGTCCCTGATTGCTGAAGCATCTCTTGCCTCACAGTCAAGCATTTGAATTATCCATTCACCAACTTATCGTTCTTCTCGACAATTCAAATGACCACCATGGTAGCACATTTTCAAAGGGATACAAGAAGCTGACATAGAATTCCCAAAGAGGCCACACTAGAAACACGCAAGAGATAAGTTAGACAACCTGAAAGTCGACACCAACGGAGATGGTGATTTGGCGACAGGTTCCTCCGGCATGCATTCCTTACTAGATGAAGAACATTCACTAAAGAAAATTATAATCAAACACACCCCAAACTTCAATGATGGCGAGACATTTCACCTTTACTAGTCCAAAACTGGACCCTCAAATAAACCTCAGACAATGCAAAACCTAACAACCCGGGGAGTTCCCAACCTGAAGGCTCACACTAATTCCACGACCACACAACTGTCCTTAACGTACATTGATTACTTTGATAAATAGCCTATATGAAAAAAGAACTAGAAACTGGGCATGATTCATTAACAACCTTAACAAACATTCTCTACGGCATACGCATGACAACACGAGAAACATCATCGAAACTGGCATCAAGCCAAAACTCAATCAAGGAAACAACACAAGACAAGGGGAATAGGCCCATAATCCAAACATATACAAACACACACATATATCACTATTCCAAAATCATCATTTCATTAATGTATTAAAACCCTCCTATGGCACCTTATAAACCGTCACATGTGCCTTCATTCGATATTGCTCGCATAATCTACAAAAAAGTACCCCCACGCACTCTCCGTACATACCCACACACATGTGACCCTCCATAAGGAGTGCCAAGGATCAAAAACTTTATTCCTTACCAAATCCAAACACATACCATATTGTTCCAAACCAATATACATTCTCATTAAAAACCACTCTATTAATTTCAGAAACAAATTGGATGAAACCCTTTTTTTCATTTTGAAAACACATTCATTTTCAACGCACACACAGAGAGACCGAGTTCAAAACGAAACACAACCAACTATGAACCGTCAGAATGAGGGACTAGTGTCTATTCTTAACCCGACGACATGGTGGTGATCCATGCCCCAAGTAAGACATAACTCTAAGAAAAACTTAAACCAGGAAATTGGACTCCACTTGGGTCACCACCCCACGTGAGGCCACAATGTGAACCAATTCGCTCTCGTTGTCATTCCTCAATCCAAAATAAAGAAAGACTGAAGGCTCAAATCCCGGACTAACCATGGTAACTCAGGTCTTGTTATGTGCGGTGGTGATCTGGCACCAACCTGTAAATTACCTCCTGAGCCCCAATAGTCCTAATCTTCTTCTACCATACATCCCAAATAACAGGAACCTGTCGCTGATACAATTTCTTCACGAACCAGCCTGGGTTGACCCTGAGCCGGTCACCCGAGACCGTCGGCGGCATGTCCCGAGGGGCGTTCCCGATCCCCCCTGGATGGCAATAAGTGCTGGGCATCAAAACCATATTCATCGGGAACAATTTGGACCATGAGAAAGAGATAGACAAACAAATAAAAAACTGACGAAAAAAATTAAAACCAGCAGTGGAAAGAAACAAAAAGGCACATACCTCCTTGTGATCCTTTGGTCACCTCCCAACTAAGGCCAACCTTTCCCCCATAACGAGCATCTTGGCCATGAAAACCTGAGCAAGGGAGACCTGCATTTGAAAAGATATAATAGGATTGAGCACCAAGATGCTCAGTAGTGATGCCCAGAATAAACCACGGAGTCTAACAATTCTCTTTTCCAAAACAGCTCACTGACACAAGATTGAAATACATATATGAATGTAGGGTTTCCACATTTTAAAATATGCCAAATGTTATTATCATTCAAAAACCCAACACGCACTACATACCATTTCCAAAAAACATTCTCCATTTTATTAATGAAATCCAAAACAGAGAAGATACGAAAGGTGGGATAGAGTGAAACATGTAAAAGTGAAACTAAAAATAAACCAATGAACCGAAATCAAACAAGAAATGTAAATACTTAGTAACCATGGGTGATCCTAAACATCCCTAGAAGACCCCTGGATGTACTCGGATTTGGAACAACCGTTCGGCATACGTTGAATCTCCTATGTCTATAACCAACTGGCCGCCCTAACTGGCCAATCCAGTGGAAAAGCCGACCTAGCCTAACAACAAATCCAGGGGGTACCAACCCGTATAATCGGGGTTGATCAGCATCCATCACTCGATCATCTAATGGACACCCAGGAACCCATGGTGGTTATAATAATACTGTGTATGTAGGAAGGCCCTCGCACGCGTGTCTCATCTCATCGCACTTGCCTACCCCAAACACGGACGCTTATTATATGTTTCCCCATGGAGGGTTACACAAGATAGGAGTGCCCATTATACTTTTATATATGCATACATTTCAAATATTCAAAGTGCCAACTGGGCCGTCACATCATTCGGTTATCAAAATCCACTTTATTAAACCCTTGGAGTTGTAAATCGGCCCTCTCGTTTTACATAATCAAATGCCTTTATGAAAACATTTCACAAGCCATTCTAAAATGACTCTAAACACCAATTTTGAATTTAAAAATCCAAACGTCCATATACTCAAGGATTTCTTTTCAAACCAATTTAAAAAAAAACTGCACGCAGAGGCCAACATCATTTTGAAAACAACAACTACTTATAAAACCAAGGATTCGAGAAAAATACCAATCCAATGAGAGGAGAAATCATTTCTACAAAAGCACTTTTTTCCACAAAACTAACCAACACAGGACAAACAAGTTCATAAAATGTTTCTACTAGAAAAAAACACTCAAGAAAACCAACAGTACCATTTGCAGATAAAGGCAGTTAGTTCCAACCATGTTGTTAAGGTGTATAAAAGTGCATAAATAAAGAAGCATCCAAAAATCTATTTTTGATCAAACCTTTCAATAGGAAAAACAGGGTCATAAGTAAACTATAAACAAAATAGAGGTGGCAAACATAATCTATGATTTAATTAAGAGAACACAACCTTGAATTGATTAAAACTAGGAGCAAGGACATGGAAAAACCTACACATAACTAAGGGACTATTTCAATGCAGTTTTTTACACTTTTAACCATCATATAAACACTATAATGAATAAAATATCTGAATTATAAGGGTGCAGATAATATCTATAAATCAAATGAAATCATGCAAGTGCCTTTGGAAAGCTTTGGAAAGAGAGAAAAGATAGAAATGCCTACCTCAAACAAACGTCACATCAATCTTTCTAACTTAAGAAGAAGCTTTCCCGCATGCACACACTTCCATATATATATATATATATATATATATCCTTTAACTGATGCACATGTTCCCCGCGCGATGAGGGAACATGCACATAGAAGATATATATCTCTATACATATTCATACATGGGAATATGCGTGCGCATCTTTGTAACCAACCGCAACTCCCAACGATGGCTCCTCGAGACTCAGAACACCACAAATCCCTAAAAAAGAATTAATCCAAATTAAGGAATCATGATACGATTCACAAACCAACTCTATAGAAATCATTGGGATCACAAGTAACACTCAATTCACATCTGCATCGTTTTTATAAAACAACACTAAGGGAAACACCCTCAAAATCACATCAATTTTCATTAACATAAACATAATTAAACAATCACACCAAAGACTAAGTTTAACAAATTACGTCAAGGGAAAAACATCAAAAAAAATACAAGGATACCGTAAGTACTTGAATTACATTTTTAAAAATTTACCAAAGAATGATTTTGCACTTAAGCATTCATAACACCGTAAATGCATGCTGACATAAACTAGGAACTGACATTGGACCAAATAAGGACCTCACAGGTCTGCAACTAAAATCACATGTAAATTCGCGTAAAAGAAATATAACAAAGTATAAATATATCCTTACCCAAAAAATGGAGAGCAGTCCGAAAAGATCCGAATCGCTTCGCCTTCGGCGGCGAAGGGTGGGATGTGATTCGATATGACCCAAAACACCCTTCGTGAACATGACGAGGGGATTCGCGACCATGCCGGAGCAACGCAGAGGCGCTCAAAAAAAGGGATCGCGTTTGTCGATGTTGGCCACCAGACAGGGGGTCGGGTTCTCTAAAATCATGTTGAGAGGGAGGTCAGGGTCGTTGGAATTGTGCCGGGAAGGGGGGTCGGGCTCACCATAGTTGCGCCGGGAAGGGGAGGCCACACCGGACCGAGAGGGGGCTGCGCCAAATGGAGGGGCTGGGTCAGGAGAGGAAGCAGGGGAAAATCTGGCCGGGAGGTGCAGCTCCTGCGGTTGGGTGCTGGCTGGGAGGTGCGGCCGACGATGGTCAGGTGGAGGGTGATGGAAAGGCAGCGGGAACGACGCGACAGGGGGAGATCCGGCTGGGGAGGGGGGGTTTCAGGCTGTGGAAAGTAGCCAAGGAAGGAGGAGTAGAGCAGGCCGGCGCGGCCAGCGGTGGACGGTGTAGGGATTGGGGGCGGCCGACGGAGTGGTGAGGAGGGGAGAGCCGCGCGAGCGGAGTGAGGGCAGGGGGACGCAACGCGCAGTGGTGGAAATTGGGGAAGGTTAGGGTTAGATTTTATTTTCTTTTATACATATATATATATATATAATAAGAAAAATAATAATAATATTATATATAAAAAACGAAAATACAACATTGTTATAAGACTAAAGTCGACCAATAATTAATTAATAAAATTATTCTAAAGTCAAGAAGCCGCACGACACATGTGCCGTGAAGTGCATGATTGAGAAAAATGTGCTCAAACCATGTCACAAGGCATTGACTGCTTACAGGGTCAACTGCGTGCTTGTCGCGCAGTCTTATAACTCGAGCACAAGTCGCACGTTCGATTGGTCGGGCTGTGACAGATATAGATTGATGGTTATTCCAAAGTAACTCTCTATGTAGTTGTGATAGCTACAATGTAAGTATGATATGAATGCCACAAGTTACCTTTATGATTTATGATTTCTATGTGACTTTCATAAATCATTTGATTTCATGAGTTAAGTAAAAGAGTTCATGTTTTGTATGTATTTATGAACAAATATTTTCATTCTGTGTTTTATAACCCTTACTGAGTCTTTTATGCTCATCCCATGTTTTTATATGTTTTTAAAAGACTCAAAGATGAATAGGGTCAATGATGGAATCTAGGAAAATTCATGCTATCTAAAACATGGAACTAGACATAAACCCTTTTTTCAAGTGTTTTTATTTTATGAAAAAATGGAAATTCTATAGAAGTGTATACTTTGTAATCTTTTGAGATGTAATAGTTATTTCCTAATTCTATAAAACTCTAAACATGAAAAGAACCTCAATGTGAATTATTAATTTAATTCTATATTATGTAATGTTTATGGCCATGTCCTTATAGTTGTTATCAGAGGTCAGTTTAGTGAAATTTAGGTGTTAGTAGTTTTTGTTAGACATATAGTAAGTCCCTATCTATTATTTCAGTTAAATCGTTGTTTTATAAATTTGTCAGATCATGGAAAGTCGGTTACAAATGGAAGGAGGAGGATTTCAAATGACATTCATATCTCTTCATGATGATATGTTTGAAATAATTATTTCAAATTCATGTTCGGATGATTGTGAAACTTTTTCTAGCACACAAATCACTTGCAAGTAGTTTTTTGAGATATCAAACACCTCAACTATATCTCGTTATCATCGTAGATCATGAGTTGTATTTAGGAAAATCCTATCTTTACAATATTCTCATATTTTCAAAAAAGATAAATACTATCAAGGAATTTTCAAATATTTTACCCTATCACAAGATTTTGAAGCATATTATGATATTAAAAAAAGTGATGATGAAGGTGACCCTTATGCAACCTATTTATATTTGATTTTAAAATAAAGTCTCTCAGCACATACTTACGTTATTTTAAAAGAACCGTTAGTTGAATGTTTCAACTCAAATTTGATTCGAATGTTTTATATTAATCATTGTTATCAGATGTTTTAAAATTATATGTCATACATGATTATTTTCCAAAACCGTTTTTTCTGTGAACACCCTTACGACCCATGTTGTACAAGGTGTATTTGGATGGAAGAATCAAATGATTTTGAAGGATCTATAAATCATTGATTCAATGCACATACCTTCTGCCTACGTGAACATGATGACGATGAATCCAAATGGACACCATGATCAAGGTATTATGTTCTTCATTTTGGAGATTTTTTATTTTATCATATGGTAGTGAAATAAGAATAAAGAATTAAGATGTTGAGATCATAATGAATTTGGATGGAAATGAGAGGTATAAGGAAACCATTGATGTTAAAACATGTTAGGATTATTTTTGAGTTTTATAAAAAGGACAACTCATAGGATGGGTGACAACCCGTCTCATCCAGCAAGGCTGTAGGAATCGAACCCACAACTGATGGGAGACAAGGGAACATCACCTAACACTAGCCTACTTGACGTTTCTGGTTTCTATGAATTATTATTTTAGTAAAATGTTTTTATGGAACCAGAATAAGTTGATTTTTGAAACATAGGTTTTTTCGAATGGATATACTTAGTATAGAAAAATTATTTAGTGATTAAGTGATAAATGTTGTTGTGGAAGACGTTCTCTCTTTTGAAGAAAAATTATATGCCTATGGATGATTGAATACTATGGGATTTAAATTGTTGAATAGTGGATTGTTTGAAAGAATCTATGTTTTTATTATAGACATGTGATGATTTTTTTTACTTATGAAACCGATTAACCTATCATAGAGAATATGTGATTAGGTTAATTACTTTTCAATATGAGACTTTATGAGTAACTGGTGTTATTTAGATATAAATGTTTAGATGTATCTTAGAAGTCTATGTAATTAAATCCTTATGAGATTTGGGTTACAATCTCAGTTTGGATTACTTTTGATGAATTTTCGGGACAGTTGTTTATTGAATTGTCTTTTTTGATCTTTGGGGTATTTTTGACAAATTTTGTAGATTAAGAGTAGTATTTCATCTTCTAAAATATTATCCTTTTGGGTATTATTTGATATCTTACTAATAATTCTTGTTTTAGTTGATGTCTAAAGAGAAGGGAAATATATAGTTCTTTTTTTATGGATTACGTGATTCTCAAGCAGATGATTCCTATTCTTTTGATGCGACCATGTCTTTTTGAATACTATTTGTTTGGAGAAAGGATTAGTTTTTGGTAGAAACTTTTTAAAGGATGAAACTCTACTGGAAGGTAAGTATATTTCCTTATGTTCATATTCTATGTAGTAAATCAATTCCACCAAATTATGAAAAGGAATGTAAAACAAAAAATTGGATGGATTATGTTTCCTATTGGGCTATCAAGGAATGTTTAACCCATCACATGTTTGTGATTTTCTGAGTGATAACTTTCCCATAAACATGTTTTCTATCACTCTCCATCAGAACTTGATCCTTTGTTTTCTCTTCTATATCCATGTTTTCCAACATGGAATCCTATTATGGGTTATCTCAGGTGACCATTGTACTTTTCATTATTTATTTTGAAGTGATAGTTTTACTGACTCTTTTTTGATGTAAGTCTTTTAATGAAGTTTTGAAGCCCAGTTTTAAAATTGCGAGGACGCAATTCCCAAAAGAGGGGATGAATGTAACACCCCAAGTAAAAAAAGAATAATACATATTTCATATTTATTAATATTTTTGAATTAAATATTAATTTTACTTTAAAGGGGTTTCTATGTTTGATAGCTAACCCGATACGCAACAACATGTTTCTTTGAAATCTTATGTTGCACACTAATTATATAATATTATCATTTTAA
The DNA here is from genome assembly GCA_963277665.1 of Viscum album. Taxonomy (NCBI): domain Eukaryota; kingdom Viridiplantae; phylum Streptophyta; class Magnoliopsida; order Santalales; family Viscaceae; genus Viscum; species Viscum album. Next base: position 557,597,534 of record OY728146.1, read on the forward strand.
ATGGAAGTTAAATCCTAGACGTTGTATCGTTGGGAATAAAAAAGACCAACTAAAATGTGATTATACATTTTTTTTATATGTTTCTACTTTTATCCAATAAAAGTTAGAGGCATAAAATTAGAGTGAATCTAATTTTTAACATAATTTATAAAAAAAGGTCGATTTATCTCCTTTTAATGGAGAACCCTCTTTAAATATAGATTTTTTCAAATTAATACTCTCTATTTGACCAAATAAAATACTTATTTATAATGGGGACATCAAATTTTACTTTGGGTAATTTTTTGGTATTTTTCTGATAATGGCCATTTTTTTAATGAATAGTGAAAAATATTGTATTTCAATTCAAAGGTGACTTTTAATCTAATTTATTTATATGGTTAGATTATATTTTTCATTTGTTTAAAATTGAAATTAAAATATATTTTTACCATTTAATCCAATGGTGGTCATTGGAATTAATTTCACTTTGAAGTTGGACATACTCAAGTATCAATCTTTTGATAGTTATTGTTTCTTAAAAACACGCTATTTGTTTGGTAACAGGAATTAATTTTAAAATTAATTAATGCCACATCTATGTTTTTAAATTGAAAAAATTTGACATCATTTTCTAATTCAGAATATCAAATATATCTTAGGCTGAAGTTTTTGTATTTTTCTGAAAAATTACAATTTTTGAGGAATAGTGAAACCACTTAGTGGTAGTAGAAAAACTGACTTTTTCATTTAAATGAAAACATTACCACTTATGTGAATTTAATTTCAAAAATCTGATATACATGGTTGTTATCGAGAAGTAAAATGGGGTTCAATAAGATGAAAATAATATTTGGAGAATAGTAACTTTTGACTTTTATTTACAACTGTTAAAGGTAACTAGGGCAATTCAAGGTTAAAAGAATATTATAATAATTCAAAATTATCTTAAAACATGTCATAATCTTATTGGATGAGTAGTGGAAAAAATGGTTATCCTTGGGTCGATTTTGGGATCACATGGAGCCACTTATGAATGACAATGACACTTTAGATTAATTAATTTAATGTAAAGACAAAAATGACATAAACAAAAGCCTTTTAGTAAATTGATTTTTATAGGGAGTTATATAAGTCATTTTTTCGACTATAAATATTATTCAGAAAGATACAATGTTTTCCAACATGATAGTATTTTTTTTCTAATTTTTAGAAATCTATTAAATTAAATTATTTATGAAACAATAATGAAGATGTATTTACCTCATTGATAAATGATTTAAATAAATAAAATTATAATGACTAGAATATTATCTAAAACATGTCCAATTCTGATTGGATGATTTTATTTCTACTATGACTCATCTTATCTTAATAATTAATTATTATTTTACCATTAAAAACCGAATATCATTATATTATAAAATAATATTATCACATATTCCTAAAGAGCCCCTCCTCCCCCTTATAAAAAAAACCACTTCTAACTGATTACTCAAACCTCTCAATCTATTTGGATTTTCCAAACTCTTCCCAAATAATCTTCCTAAACCCCTCTCCTCCCCCTAGAAGCCTTACATTAGTCAGAAGGCACTTAAAAAAGACCATTGGTTCAAACCAAAGGGAGTTACCAAAATTAAAGGTAATGGTTTCTCTTAAATTGTTTTCATTTATTTTACTTCTCCAACCCTTAAATCTTTGTATTACATTATTTTGTAACAAAAACATTATAAAAAATATACTGGGAGGTAGTTATTAGAAGTATTCTAACTACACTTACACACTCCTACATCTAATGGATGAAGAACATAATGTTTCTGTGGATGGAAAACTAACACCTCACGAAATGATGATTGTTCAAATATCTCCAACCTCATCTCATGGTGGCCATTATGATGGCACGATATTTATATATGATATATATTATGTTTATGTTTACTTTATGCTTCTGTAATTTCCATTTATTTCTTCCCTTTATGGATTCCATTATGGGTAAACATGATAATCTCATTAGAGGAAGTGCGGACTACTAACCACTCAATGTGATATGACTCATTAATTCCATATGTGGGACGTATAATGAATGGAGTTAATGATATTATATATGATATTATAAATGGTTGTATAATGGAATTATAATATACCTATTTATGATTATTTTTTAATTACATTGAAATAACAAATAGAAATGAAAGTAGTGTTTATGCGTACGTACGACTTACCGTCTCCATGAATGATCCATTTCAATTCTTAACTCTAAATGTTATGTAATATTATAAATACATGTATATACTGTATATATATTATATATATGATATCTAAATCATGAATATAATTCTGGATATAATGAACCTTTGACCACATGAACAACATGTAATTATAAGATGTCCATTTTTGACCTAAGTACCAAATATCGACAAAACTAGCATTATTAACTTAAATGATTACATAATTGTATAACATGATATTAAAAGTTATAAATGGATTAATATACATGGACAATTTTTTTTAAGAAAGTATAAATTAACATTAGTTTATTATTCAGAAGATTAAAGAATGAACGGGTCAAGTCGGGCACAAGGTAAGGGATTTTCTTACCGCACTTTTTATTCTGTGAGATTTCCATTGTTCGCCACTTATTCATTGCATGTGGTGTATTTTATACTGAAATTTGATATATATTATCATGATTCAAATTATTTTCATGGTATTTTGTTATTCATTTGGTGGTTATTAACTTTTGTTCATGCGACTCGATTGATTACAATGTGGTAAAGGGTTTTCATCTCATTTTTTTTCTAGAGTGATTCATGCTATATTTTCCACTATTTGCTTTTGTGTGGTCTCTGTACATCACAATATTGTATTCATTGTGGAATATAATTCAATATATGGATATTTACGTCTTCATTTTTATTATCATTCTTTCATGGGTTGTATGTTTCATATGTTACCAAATCGGTAAGGGAACCTTTTAACCCAATTTCTATTCCTTGGGTTAATCTTCTAATTCTTGATTATGTCATGATATTATTATGCGGGGAATCACTATTTTATATTTGTGTAGTAATTTCAACTCCAATTTTTTTGGATATACTTTTGATACACATAATCACTCCATTGATAAATTCTTATCTCATCGATTTGAACTTGCTAAGATTAATTTTAACTCAATATCTATTTATTGAGTTAAAAATCCAATTCATTGGTGCTGTTTTCACAATAATATGTGTGAATGTACTCTGATTGATTTATATTTAATATCCAATCATATTTACTATATTTATATTTTTCACACATAATTATGTCATTGATTTATCTTTAACCTAAGGATACAATCTTTATAAGAGATTTCATCTCAATTTACATTCCATTGAGACCTTATTATTTTTATGAACCAATTCACTCTTATATGGTGTATATATTGTTCTTTGGTATCTTATATTATGAATCTTTTCATTGTCATGATATTAATATTTTATTACTAAATGTTATTCATCAATTATCTGTATTTATGCATATCTCATTTTTTTTAAAAACACATTAACTAAAATATCGCTCTAAATGTTTGTTCTTCTAAATATTTCTCATTAATGTCCATGTTTTTAAAATGGTTATGGTATTTATTTTTATGGAAATTAATGCTTTAGAATGTTAATTCTTTTAATATCTTCAAATTGGTATTTGACACTTTGATTCAAAAATCTCTCTTTAAATGGTTTTGAAAATGATGTTATAAAAAATTGTTTATTTAAATATCTTGATTTGATATATTGTAATGTAGAAATGTTTTCATTCCTTTATAATTGTGTTATATGTTATGATTATGTTATGGTTATTAGGAATTGTTTACTTATATGGGTTGTTCCGTGATAAACCTAGGGTGGGTGAGCCTGAGATAGCTCTCCAATGTATTGTGTAACGTGATGGAGGTAAAAATGAATGTTTCTCCTAAGAGATTTTGGGAACATAATATGATGGGTATTCCAATGTAACTTCCTCTTTAGATGTGATAGCTGCAATGTATGAATGATATGGATGCCACAAGTTACCTTTATGATTTATGATTTCTATGTGTCTTTCTTAAATCTTATGATTTCATGAGGTAAGTAAAAGAGTTCATGTTTCTTATGTATTTATGAACAAATGTTTTCATTATTATTTTTATAACCCTTAATGAGCCTTTTATGCTCATCCAATGTTTTGAAATGTTTTCACAGGACTCAAAGATGAATAGGGTCATGGATCAGATCAAGGAAAAGTCATGCTATCTAAAACATGAAAATATACATGACCCCTTTTTTATAGAGTTTTAATTTTATGAAAATAAATGGAAACTATGTAGAAGTGTATACATTGTAATCTTTTGAGATGTAATAGTTATTTACTAATTCTCTAAAACTCTATACCTAAAAAGATTGTAAATGTGAATTATTCATTTAATTCAATATTATGTAATGTTTAAGGCCATGTCCTTATAGTTATTCTTCACTTAATGACATATAGACTACTTATATAACACAAACACAATATAAGATCCTCAATATCACATTTTTTATTTATTGGTAATGCATATGTAGTAAATGTGATTTCAATATTTTTTTTCTTTATTTAGGATTTTTTTGAATTTTTATCTCATCCCATTATAGATGAAAATAAAATCTATATGATAAGGGATTGCATGACAATTTTATAAAGCAATGTTCCATCATTTATTTCAATCTAATTCCACTTATTCTAAATTTTATAATAAATAAATAATGCTTAATTTAAAAATTAATTTTTCACATTCACAATTTATATTTTATACCCACTAGTATTGAACAACTTAATTCTTTCCTCAAAGGTTATCCAATTATATACAAGTGGATAGTAACTAGTTAAAAAATTTATACAATTCAAGTTTAAATTTTATGATATCACATATAAAAAAATACTCATGATACATTCAACCATATATTATTACACTCATATAATGAAATATATTAAAACCATTCAACTATTATAGGTAGGTAATGTTCATTAAATCAGTTTAGGAACATCAAAAAGTTTTATTTACTCATTTCACCGATTCATATATATTTTCCCATAAAATCATACTTTAAATAATTTTATTAATAATAATAATATATTTTAATAATATAAATCATCAATTAAATCTTACAAATGTACCTTCCCGAAATATTTGTTTAGAAAATATAGTATTATACAAATTTTTTTTGACGGTCCCAGTTAAGGGATTATATCAACATTTTCATCATAAATATGGATCTCCTTGTCATTTTTTCTTATGAATTTTAGTGAATGTGAATATAAATTTTTGTGAACTCATACATGATACTATAATCAATGTTAATGATAAGATAAATTATGTTGTTCATCCTCCTCAAGGTTGATCCCTGGAATTTTGTAAAAAAATAATCTCCAAGATATTAAATATAGACAAAACTAGGACAATGACATCCATAATTTTTTATGAATATTAATTATTTATAATTTAGAAATATAATTTTGTGTATTAGTTACACCTATGTATTTAAATCACCTTCAATCCCCTTAATGTAATGAACACACACAATGTATATTAGAATTAATTGGATCACATTATATTTTTCTTGAGAGTAATTTTGCTGAGATTATATTCTCAATAATTAAACTCATTTATTTTCTACTCCATGTGAGGGTTAACATTTCATAATTAATTTTCTATATTAATTAAATGTTTTGGGTAGGATAGTATATTTGATTTCAATAAAATATTTGTGTGAAATCATATTATTTAAACTACCTATTAGGGATCATTCACCATTAGGTGGGTTATGAATATTTTTCTATAACAGTCCTTGAGATTGATTTATAAAAATTATTATCCACAATGGGTAAAACCTTCTATCACATTCTATATAATTTTTAATAGAATCATTGGTTATTTTTTTGAAAACATCTAATGAAATTTGATTTATTATGGTTGAATATATTTTTTTATTTAGCATTCTCTTTCTCCAACTCCATATGAATTTTATTTTCTATTTACTCATCACCTTAGAAAATTACATGTATGTATGTAGTAATATTAATATCATTCTTAGTTGTTCCACATGTATTTTCATGATCTCTCATTACCATTTCATTACTTTTATTTTTATCATGGATTGGTTTTTCCCATGGTTTTCTATTCATACCTACATTCATTATGATATCCATGTCCCAACTACAATTTCCATAGTGGGATATCCTATTCTAAAAAAGAATTAGTATATTCTCATTATTGTATCACCCATACTGAACAAATTTGGATTTATTGTGGGATGTTTATTACCTTTTCCATTGTTAACAGAGTTTTAGTCTTCCTATTTTTTGATCATTTTATATAAATTATTTTACATGAATGCTTGAAAGATGCATAGAAATGCACCTCTTCATTATGACCACTACCTTTAAAAATAACACATAGTTTTTCATGAAATTAAATTTATTTGTAATAGTTATATTATTTCCATCCATTTCTATATTTTGTTACCTCATTAATTTTCAGCCCCATGATATATGAATACATTTATTTTAAGATGCTTTCAAATTATATTAGAAATAATATTATATTTTCAAAATTATAACATGACACCAACTATTGTTGTCATTTCACGATCTGTTATTTTGTATGATTAAATGGATATATTTTATTACATGCTAATTAAATTAATTTTCATTATTTTTTATGAACCTTTATAGTAATAACATCATTTATAGATAAAATTATTCCCCATGAAATTTTTGGTGGAATCATTAACATTTTTATTTATCCATTCTTTATATATTTTGATTTTGAACACGTAGTTTTCATAAAAAAGAGTTATCATATATATAAGTATCATAGGTAGATAATAAACTAATCATTAAAATAGCTGGAGAATAAATATTGAATAATATAAATATATTCTTTCTAGAATATAGATTTCATTTTGGATATGATTATACTTTAGATGTTTTTATGTTTACAACTCTTATAATCATAGCACTTTTCTCATCCTATTAGGAACACCTATATTGATTATTTTCAATTTTTAACAATTTGAAATCGTCTAACTGAAATTTAAAATATATAATGAATTTATTGTCCAAAAAAATATTCAATCTATCTTCACATTGTTTCTTAATTTCTTAACATCCACATCATGAATTTTAAAATTCTCCCTATGTAAGGAATCATGATTGTTGATCCTGTTGGATTTGATATAAATTTAACCACTCTTAACATCCTTGATGGAGATTTTTTATTCTAATGCATGTTACATTATTAAGACATTTCACGGACTCTACATTCTATTTGATTAAATTAAACCAAAAGTTCCAGACACAAGATTATGATTCATTGAGAAAAATTATTCTTAAACAATTGGATTTATATAGTTTCGTATGATCCACAGATTTTATCAGATATTGTGATAGTAAACTGCATATATTTCCCTCTCCTTCTTCTTAAAATATTCTTCGATATAATTGATATTATATTGTATGATCCTCCTCAAATGTATATAATCATCAACGTTTTTGGAATCATATTCAGCATTTTTTCTTGGTTCATTTGTTGGGAAATCATTGGAGAACATATTGAACAAAACTTCATTATAATCAAAGGTAAAAAGTTTGTTCATTTAATTGGTATTAGATTATACTACTAGATCTTATACTCCTATGATTTCCTATTCATTCTCAAAAATTATTCATTGGGAAACTGATTCATAATCCTCTTTAAATTTGAGGGATGTCTTCTTCATCTTTCATTGTTTTTTATTTCAAATATTTTTATAATCGATGGATGTTCAATAATTTTGACGTATGATATATAAATCACCTCAAAATTTTCACTCCATTTTGAATTTAGAAAAAAAATAAAATCATAATGGAACATCAAATAAAAGACTGCTAACAATGGATTGACGTGTCCTTCTAATTCCATTATTTAATATCATATTTTGATGAAGAAAGTTATTTTCATGAGGAGTATTCATTATTTTTGGTAGAATTTTCATCTATTGTAATATTTTATCCCTTTTTATTCTTTGTCACATATTTAATGTATTTTTCTATTATTTTCATTATCCTTATTTATATACCACGCACATAAAAAAAATAATGGAAAACAAATTTTTAATAAGATACTATTCTAGTGTGGATGACCACATTGATCATATATAGTGGTTATTATTAAACACACATACATGTTTTCTTTTATAATCAAGAAAATAATATGTGTTGTGATAGCCATGAACTTGTTTTCTTAACACCGACCATGTAAAATTAAATCATTTTCATTGATGAAAAAATTATAGGATACAATTATATTTCTTTTTTAATTGATAAAAAATGTATAATTAGTCAATTTTCAATAGGGTCAAATGAACTATGTTCATCTACTTCCAAATGCATCAACTAAATGATTGCACAGTTTCATAGAAATAGAATGAGTTGCCATAAATATGCAACAATCAAAAGTTATTCCTCATAATTTACATTAAATTGAATAATATGAATATATAATTGATCAGATATATTAATATTCTCAAACGTAGATAATAATCATAAATATTAACACAATACTAAAATCTTCTCTTTCTACAGATCATCGAAAAAAACAATATCCAATAGAGTGATAGTTTCATTTTATATTTCCATGATTCTTAATTTCAAAAATTTCAATTATATTAATTCTAAAATATCCTTCTTTATATATAAAATATTTTTTAATGGGGACACACTACACATTGAATATTATTTTATAACCTCACAAAACTCAATACACGTTCACATGCAATTGTTACTTCATGTGTATGCAAGCCGTGAATATTACAAAGACACATGCACTCCCTATACTTTAGGTTGGGAAGACCTATACTATTTCACATGAACTACATATCTCAAAACAAACTAATTTTTAAAAATAATATAATTAATTTGTTATAATATCAACTTATCATGATTGAGTGATTATACAATATTTCCTTCTTCGTTCACATATGATCTCTTGCAGAGTCATCTTGTTGTCTTCTTTTTCATAAAAATAGTGTGATCACAGATACCAAAAAACTTATTCATATTAAAATTTCATATAAATTTCATATTATTCTTTGAAACCCCATAGATAATTGTGGGGTACTTGTAACACCTTAAATTTTATGATAATTTTCATTTCAAAAATATTTTTTTCTATGACTGTTTACAATATGCAAAACCAAGAGACTGAATAAATTATAATATTATATTCTCATATAATTTTTTTAAAAAAGGATGGTAAAAATAGGGATAAAAATGATATAAAATAGTTATTATTTATTCTTAAATAAAATAAATTATTTGGTTATCAATTGATTAGAAATTTTAAAAAATTAATTTTTAGAAAAAAAGTAATTTTTTTGAAAAAAATAAAAATGGCCGTCATGTTTTTTAATTTTAAAAAATATAAGTTAGCACTGTTGGTTATTTATGTTATTGAAATATTAAAATTAATTATTAAATAGAATTTTTTCCCATTAATCTAATAATTTTTATAAAGAGTAAAATAAAATATATCCAGTTGTTTGAATGAAAATAGATTTCACTAAAAATACATTTATTCGTGTTTTGTGAACATATTAAGATATGAATTTATTATACTTATAGAAATTGAATCTTTGAAAATGAATTAAATATTTGTAATCATTAGTTTAAAATATTGTAAATATTTTCCTTTTTTTGGTAAATAAAAATTGAAACTACAGAAAATGAAATTTCAACTCTAAAAGTGTCTCATGGGTGAAATAGGCATCAAAAATTTATATAAGGATTTAAAATATTTATAAAACATTTATTTATCGATTTATAATATTTAATTCTAGTTATTTTCATCCACATATATAAAAAATATACACTTGGTTCCATATTTCTTTTAATATTAAATTTAGACTAAATAAAGAAAATAATAAATAAAAAATGTTACCCACATAACACGAATATATCTAAATAATTATTAAGGATAAAAATTGTCACCAACCGAATCGATCGCCACCAATAATGGCACCAAACCCAGCCCGTGACAAAGCCCAAAGGGCGTTCTCGATCCCCATGGGCTGGCACAAGTGCCCGAGTATCATAAAATGAAAATTGGGAACGATTTACCCGAGTTTATAAACATAAAACTACAATAGAATCCAATGAAACAAATCTGGATTTTTTTAAACCAAACAATATTTTACAAAAATTCAGAACTGAATTACATAGATTAAAACAACTCAAAAGGTCTATAAAAAAGGTACAAAACCAAATAAGGATAGCCCAAGAACCCTCATGGCAAGGGGAACCACCCTCAAGCCACCTCCACAAGACTTCACCAAGAAGGACCTGCTAGAAACCCGAACCACTGGAAATAAAAACTGTACCCAACCTTCAACAAAAAAAATAACCAAGTCTACTTACACCCAAGGGTGTAAGTAGGGTGTGTGCCAATTCCCCGTAGGATACCACCACTAGGATATTCCATGTGATAAACATTTAAAGGCGAAAAGCATGCATGTTTTAAAAAACATGAAAATCTTGTTACAATTTCTAAAAGATGAAACTTTGAATAATAAGATTTTTCATGTGGGGTATCGTTAAGAATAAACACTTTTAAAAATAATTTCAACACTAGTGAATTTTCCTTCCAACTATACCATATGCCGACGGTAATTACAATGTATATAATGAGCACAAGAAATAGGAAATAACCCCTAGGCACTAGCTAGCTGTGGGTCCCAAGTACCTCGTATATCGATGAGAGTAACCATCAAAAATATCCGTTATCATGCACAAGCCACTAGTAGGGAACATACCCATAACCTAGTGGTCCCCAATCATCATCATCATAGTTTAGTTAGAGTTGTAAGCATCAATCTTTCTTGGTAAAACTGAGGCCAAACCCCACGGATTCACTATCATACTAGTACACGTCCACCCACCTAGATACCCAGGTTTTCCCCTTGTGCTCAAAAAAGTTCAACAAGTCAAGAAATATAAATTGAACATGAAAATATCATTTACACATCACAAATTAACCAAACATCCCATATGTATACCACAAAAGTCACAAAAATCCATTTTTTATTCAAAATGATTTTGAAATCCGAATCACAACAAAATAGCCCACAACACATTTCACATTTCATCAACACTTCCAAAAAACCATTAAACAATTATATAAAATAGTTATAAGATATTTAAACTCATATTACAGCCCACACATATGGAAAAGAACACTTCTTCCATAATCAAAAATTCAATTTTTCACATCACACTCACACAAAACACTCCACAACACTTTCACATCACTTTCACTCCTCAATATCTCCTTCAAAAAATTTAATAAAATATTTCCAAGATGATACATATCACATAACATCCTTTTCACAAATTAAATGGACCTTTTAAAAATATACTCATACCAAAACAATTTTCTGATATAGTTTCACCTATTACACAACCCAATAAACCATTCAAAACTTTCATAAAACAACTATAAAGAGTATACCAAAAATTTGCACATAAAATCCATTTCAAAAACCTCTTTTTAAGAAAAAAGCACACCTAGACCCTACCAAAACAGAATTGGCAGCCCAATCAACATGTAATAATCCACATTCAAATGTTATATAATCACCTTGAATAATATCACAAAAGATACCCATGATAACACACATATCCATAAAACACTTTCAAGTAGTATAACAAGGTTATACAAATAAAACCACTCAAATACACCCCATTTTTAGGCCCACATGGAACTATATCATTACCCAACCATAATTGGATATCCATTTCAATAACTAATAAATCACTTCCTCATTTTACAAATCTCCCACAAAAGATATCACATAAAATACATTTGAAAAATACACACTTCAAGAAAATATGTAACTTTAAAAAATGATTCTTTACTATTGATACCAAAAATGGTTTTCTCATAATTCACCACACATAAGGAACATGTAAAATTATTTAAATAAGCAAAATAACTTATCATTAATTGTTTACCCACGGAACCACCTACCGAATGTGTCGAAACCCTCAAATATTGGGGCAAAACATCAACCGCACGACCGCCGAACCTCAAAGAAGTTAACAGAAACCAAAAACCACAATATTTCACCCAAAATATATTAATTTAGAACCTAGGAACGAACCCTAACTTCTGGAATTTTTATAATTCAAGAATTAGGGAAGAAACCCTAAGCAATTTGGAAGAGGAAAGAAATAGACTTACCTACTTGAAGTATCCTGAATTAATCACTCCAAAAACAATAGTTGATAAAATTGAAAATAGGCAAAATTCAGGTATTGTTTGAAAAATATTTTTTAGGTAAATTAGGAACTATAATGGAGGGAAAAGAGTAATAATTGAGAGTGTTAAGAAGGGATGAAGTTACCTCTTCAATTCTGGCCGATTTGAGACACCCTATCAAGATCATCCCAAATTATCGATTTCAAAGAGCTCCAAGCAGGGTGTAAATGCAAAGGTAGCGCTCCTGGGTTTCTTAGGGTCTATAGGGAGGTGGAATCGTCAACAAAACGAAAATAGTGAAGGAGATTTAAAAATATTAAAAATTATCTTTAATGCAGGAAATGGGCCTTCGGGAAGGCCCAATATCTTAAATAAAATCCCATATCCACCATGATTATGGATTTATAAAGGCTCCAAATTTATATTTTTGTGTTAATAGGTCAGAGGAGACCATTTAGGAATTAGAATTATGGAAAAATATAAAAAAAAGAAAATTTTATAAAGGAAACAAAATTTATTTTTAAATCTGGAATTGGGCTCACGGTTTGACCCAATTCATGAAAACTCATCTATTTCTCCATAAAACCTTTAGAAACCATCCAAAACAAAGAATGAAAGGAAAATAAATGAAATTTAACTTCATAATAAGTCATTTATTTGAAAATTCTCCCCACTATGAAAACATTCCGTCCCCAGAAAGCTAAATAAAGGCCAGATACGAAAGCCAAACCGAACTGATAAACCAAGATGTACTCCGTTAACAGGTTTCGCCCCCAAAGGCCAAAACACATCCATTGATTGATTATGGAAGTAATAATTCACAAAAAAATCATACACCACTTTCCTGAAACAATCAGTCACATTAAGGATTTATCCCAAAGGAAAAATCCTCAAACACTATCTGAACACGACTCAAGAAATTCACTCAAACGAACAACAACATCGAACAAGGTTACACACACCTTGCTATAACTAAACCATTGGGAACTCACAAATATCAATTGTTACCCAAGGAAGATTTAGGTATCTTGATAGATCTGAATGATACTACCTTCCAAAAATCCTTGATCATGGATAAGACGAAGTTATTGGTACGGGGAAAACAAATTGGCTCTCCACCATAAGAACCAACAATCTTAATCGGCCAGCATGGGCCGGTACAGAAAGAACCCAAAATATAATGTGTTGGGATGACCACATGGTGAGTCTGCACGGTTTGGGAAACCATGAACTAACAGTGGAGATTCTTCTTTCTACATGGTTTTTTTGGGCATGGTCACTACTAACCAAGTGCAAACCTTGTGGTCAACCTATCTAGCCAAACTTCATACCTTTCTCTAAAGACTCAATGGAAACCAAAGGGGGAGGGAATAACATTGAGTGATGACATGGGTACAAGGCCCTCCAACTATTTCCTTTGAACATGAATAGTAGAAGAAATATGATTAGACCATAGGTTTAAAATCATCTTATCATTCATATTGAGGATAGGACTTTGCACAAGGGTTTAAATGACACTGGGGTTTCCCCTGACTATGTGCCAGCTTCTCTCCGGGACCTATGGCTGGAGCTCAAAATATTGAAGCATCTTCGGCCTTACAGTTAGGCATTGGAAACCACCTGAAGGAGAATTATTCTTTTGTTGAAAACAAAAACTACACCACAATCCCCGATAAGTTTTTACAAGACATAACACATTCCAAACTCACTTTACCATACATCGATATTTCACTGAAACAAGGGATTAGAAGATGTACACACATCACACCTTGTTTTCTAGGGTGAGAAAGAATAGAAGTAAAGAACACTTATACTCACCTTCCTCTAAAATGGAATATTTTTTTATGTTTTTTTCAAGAGAGACATTCTCCCAACATAATAGAGATTCTCAGATGATTGCCCAACTTTCACTTTTCCAGTCAATCGAGCACATGGCATCACAAGGAATCACCGAACACGACCATTGTGACTGATATAAACAATTAATAAAGAGGGAACTTGTACAACATCCCAAAACAACACACAATTCTAGAAAGTGGCCATAATATCCTATCATGACCAGATTTCCCACACTAGTAGTTCAACATGAACTCCTTCTTCGAAGAGACTATGAAAGACCGAGAGTTCCCCTTAGACACTATCGAGAAACTCATCCATGCTAACAACCCCAGAACACTTCCCCCGTCGAAAAATTAGGAAATATAAGAGGCTAATGTCACTTTCAACCATCCACAATCAATCTCCCACTACAAGAGGAATCACAAAACCAATAAAGGAAAGGGTGTATACTCAATCTAAAAATCTAAAGAAATAGATTCCTTATATTGATTAACTGGAGGATTTTACAATGGAGAAACAATCTGGGTTGCGCTTCAGTTATGCATTAACCTTTAATGGGGACATACCTTATCCAATGAGAGAACCCAAGGACCCAACAAATTTGGTCCATTGGTCAAAACAAGCCATAAACCAGCTCCAAACACATGAAGGGAACCGCCGTAAAGGCATCCCAAAACATTTTTCAAAAGAGACCACTAACTGTCCCTACAACACAGCTTACCGACCAAACACAAACCCAAAACACAGTTCAAACAGAAGGGGTTCTTGGAATCAAAACATCCCACAACATCAACATTTTCAAAACCCCATAATGAAAACCATACAAAAATATTCATCAAGACATCATGTTTTTCTTTAAAAGTAATTCTTTGAGAACAAATAGTTTAGTAGTAAGTGTATCCACCAATGGTACCCCATGCACCACACAGATGCAGGTTTTTATGCCACACTAGACTCCCTCCTCATATCTGTCCTGGTACTCAACCAGTCCTACCATCAACCGTCCATCATCCCACATGAACCCATGCATGTGGTCGCTGATGGAAATACCAAATGTTAAAACAAAAATTCATTCCACTTTTCAAAAAGAAAATGGTCAACCAACACATCCTTTTTTCTTATCACCGCTAAGCACGAGATCGAAATCCCAACTCACATCTTACAAAAATTTTCTGAAAGTCACAACTACATAGAAAATAACTCACTTTCGGAATATTCACATCAATTTCAAAACATCTTATCTCATTAAAACACACTCTGATTGTTTAGAAAACTCTATTAGAAACACTTTTCAAAACCAACTTCAATATAGTTTCTGCATTCAAAGTGGTGTAAGCGCACCATTTTACATTTCAAAAAAATTCTGAAAATTCAGTTCCACCATTTCATAATCCAAACCATTCCATCTTTATTTGAAAATCATTTCACAAAAACATTACACTTCTTAAAACCAAATTGCCAAGATTTCAAAACCTATGCACAAAACAGTGCGAGAGGAAACTAGTTTCAGTGGGTGAATTGGAAATATGGTTTTCGAGCATATTACAATCAATTCACTGTCACAGAGAGTGTTCTAGGGAATATCCTTGGTTCCAAATGGCTTGCCAGGCCCTGCAAGCTCACTAGGACCATTAACCGAACTCTCTTTTCATTTTGCTTAATCATCATCGAACCAAGAAAACCGAATGACTTAGATAAATCCTCACATCTCTTGGAAACTTGTATCCCATTATGGTGCGTGGTGATTAAGAACACCACCCATAACTAGAATTCAATGTCCCAACAATCCGAACTCCAGACTATCCTGACTCTTCCCCAAATAACATGACCCAAAGAGTTAACGTGAACCTCCTCTGATACCATTTTGTCACGAACCGAATTGATCACCGCCAAAAATGGCACCAAACCCAGCCTGTGACAAGGCTCTAAGGGCTTTCCCAATCCCCACGGGCTGGCACAAGTTCCCGGGTATCATAAAATGAAAATTGGGAATGATTTATCTGAGTTTATAAACATAAAACAACAAAAGAATCCAATGAAACAAATCTGGATTTTTTAAAACCAAACAATCTTTTACAAAAATTCATAACTGAATTACATAGCATAAAACAACTCAAATGGTCTATACAAAAGGTACAATACGAAATAAGGATAGCCCAAGAACCATCATGGAATGGGGCACCGCCCTCAAGCCACCCCCACAAGACTTCACCACCAAGGACCTGCTAGAAACCCGAACCACTAGAACAAAAAATTGTACCCAACCTGCGACAACAAAAATAACCAAGTCAACATACACCCAAGGGTGTAAGTAGGGTGTGAGCCAATTCATAGTAGGATAATACCACTAAGATATTCCATGTGATAAACATTTAAAGATGAAAAGAATGCATGTTTTCAAAAACATGAAAAGCTTGTTACAATTTCAAAAAGATGCAACATTGAATAAAAACAGTCTTTAAGTGGAATATCATTAAAAATAAACACTCTTTAAAAATAATTTCAACACTAGTGAATTTTCTAGCCAACTATACCATATGCTGACGGTAAGTACAAAGTATATAATGAGCACAAGAACGAGGAAAAATCCCCTAGGCACTAGCTTGCTGTGGGTCCCAGGTACCTCATATCTCGGTGAGAGTAACCATCACAAATATCCGTTCTCGTGCATGAGCCACTAGTAGGGAACATACCCATAACCTAGTTGTCCCCAACCATCATCATCATAGTTTAGTTAGAGTTGTAAGCGTCAATCTTGCTAGGTGAAACTGAGGCCAAACCCCACAGATTCACTAGAGTACTAGTACACGCCCACCCACCTGGTTACCCATGTTTTCCACTTCTGCTCAAGCAAGTTGAACAAGTCAAGAAATATACATTGAACATGAAAATATCATTTCCACATCCAAAATTAACCAAACATCCCATATGTATACCACAAAAGTCATAAAAATCTATTTTTCATTCAAAATGAATTTGAATTCCGAATCACACCAAAATAGCCCACAACACATTTCACATTTCATCAACACTTCAAAAAAACCATTAAAAAATTTTATTAAATAGTTATAAGACATTTAAACTCATATAAAAGCCCACACACATGGAAAATAACACTTCTTTCGTAATAAAAAATTCAATTTTTCACATCACACTGACACAAAACACTCCACATCACTTTCACATCACATTCACTCCTCAATATCTACTTCAAAAAATTTAATAAAATATTTTCAAGATGATACATATCACATAACAGACTTTTCACAAAAAAAATGGTCATTTTAAAAATATACTCATACCAAAACAATTTGCTGATATAGTTTCACCTATTACACAACCCAATAAACCATTCAAAACTTTCAGAAAACAATGATAAAGAGTATACCCAAAATTCGCACATAAAATCCATTTTAAAAACCTCTTTTTAAGCCAAAAGCACACCAAGACCCTACCAAAACAGAATTGGCAGCCCAATCAACATGTAATAATCCACTTTCTAATGTTATATAATCACCTTTAATAACATCAAAAAAGATACCCATGAGAACACACATATCCATAAAAAACATTCAAGGAGTATAACAAGGATATACAAATAAAACCATTCAAAT
This sequence comes from Viscum album, assembly GCA_963277665.1. NCBI lineage: Eukaryota > Viridiplantae > Streptophyta > Magnoliopsida > Santalales > Viscaceae > Viscum > Viscum album. Next base: position 557,615,255 of record OY728146.1, read on the forward strand.
ACACCACATTTTTAGGCCCATATGGAACTATATCGTTACCCAACCATAATTGGAAGCCCCATTAAACAACTAATAAATCACTTCCTCATTTTACAAAACTACCACAAGAGATAACACATGAAATACATTTGAAAAATACACACTTCAAGCAAATAAGTAACTTTAAAATAAAATCTGTACTATTGCTACCAAAAATGGTTTTCCCATAATGCACATCACATAAGGAACATGTAAAATTATTTAATCAAGCAAACTAACTCATCATTAAATGGTTACGCACAAAATCACTTACCGAATGTGTTGAAACCCTCAAATATTGGGGTGAAACATCAACCGCATGAACGCTGAACCTCAAGGAAGTTTAAATAAACCTAAAACCTCAATATTTCACCCAAAATATAGTAATCTAGAACATAAGAACGAACCCTAACTTTTGTAATTTTAATAATTCAAGAATTAGGGAAGAAAACCTAAGCAATTTGAAAGAGGAAAGAAATAGACTCATCTACTTGAAGTATCCTGAATTAATCACTCCAAAAACAATAGTTTCTGAAATTGAAAATATCCAAAATTCAGGTATTGTTCGAAAAATATTTAGGAGGTAATTTAGGAACTGGAATGGAGGGAAAATAGTAAGAATTGAGAGAGTTCAGAAGGGATGAAATTACCACTTCAATTCTGGACGATTTGAGACACCCTATGAAGATCAGCCCTAAATCGCTATTTCAAAGAGCTCCAAAGAGTATGAAAGGCCAAGGGAGCGCTCCTGGGTTTCTTAGTGTCAAGAGGGAGTTGGAAGTACCGAAAAAACGAAAATAGTGAAGGATATATAAAAAATTTTAAAATTATTTTTAATGCAGGAAATGGGCCTTCGGGCAGGCACAATATCTTAAATAAAAACCCATATCCACCATGATTATGGATTTATAAATGATCCAAATTTATATTTTGATGTTAATAGGTCATCGGAGACCATTTAGGAATTTTAATTAGGGAAAAATATTAAAAAATGAAAAAGTTATAAAGGAAACAAAATTTATTTTTAAATCTGGAATTGGGCTCACGGTTTGGCCCAATTCATGAAAACTAATCTATTTCTCCATAAAACCTCTAGAGACCATCCAAAACAAAGAATGAAAGGAAAATAAATAAAATTTAACTTCAAAATAAGTCATGTATGTGACAAAAATAAACTAACATTACATATAAATGTTTATTTTAAATAAAATTTATTCATTTTTTCCTTAATAATTTATTCATATTTTTATTGAATAATAACCTTAAATGTTTTTTCAACACAATCATTGTAATTATTCATATAATAGTAAAATCAAATAAATTGTTTTAAAAATATTGAACGAAACATAATTTAAGTGAACTATTATGATTTATGAAATTCCTAGATATATATGACATATTATTGTTGTTATGAACGAATATATTCAAGCTCCATCTTAGTATTAGTGTCTTAAACATCAAATTAAATGAATTATAGAGAAATTGACATTAAGGATATTTTAAAATAAAAAATAATTTATTAAACGTTTTAATGACCATAAAAATATTATATTAAAAATAAACAAATGGAATATTGATTAAAGTATCAATCATAATCCATTTTTGTTTCATTTATGGATTAATGGTTTCCAAGAACCATGTCAGTATTTCATCCAACCTGATACCCAACATGGTCACTAGAATCGCTCCAATGGTGTTCCCAATCCCCCCAGGTAGGAAACTAGTTCTTCTGTACCAAACAAATACATTAGAAAAAATTTCACTATTTAGTATAAAATTAATATATCATAATTGTATAACAAAAATCCAACACTAATAACATAAATAAAAAGGAACAAAAATTCTCGAATCATGGTGTTACAACTTTAACCAAAAATCAAAATAATATTATGGAATGGAAATGAAAATACATCACAAATTGGAAGGGATACTATTCAAATACAACATAAGTCCCACCATGATACATGGGGGTCATCCCCTCAATCAACCACATAAAACACCATCAATATAAGACAACTAGCAACCAGATCCACTATCATGACAGATCATTCATTCACCTGATTCGATCATGAAAATATCTAAATACACCAAGTGGTGTATACAAGGTATGATCCAAATACCAGTAGAATTCCACCCAATAAAATATATTACATTTAAAAAAATTATATAATAAATTAAGATGATATTTTTTAATTAAAATGTGGGAAATTTTTTTATAGAAAACAATTTATTGGAAACCTTTTTAAAGGAAGATCTTTTAAAATAATGAACATTATTTTCTATTAAAATGACAAACAATGTTAATCTACTATTGAAAGTATGTATGATATCACACAAAATAATTATGTCACATGAAATCCCTATAGGCACTACCTATAATTTAAGAATAATTACCTTATTTTTCCTAGAAATGTATTATAGAAACAAAAATTATCATGATCCTCATGCACAAGCCACTATAGGGGAATCTATACAAAATTCTAATGGTATACAATCATTATTTTTTAGTTATTTCTATATATTCAATTTCACTAGAATAAACTGAGACATAAACCCACGAATCCAATAGGCATACAAGTCCTATTCTTCCAAACTGGTCATATGGGATTCCCTTTTTATGCCCAATTTCAATTTCACATATCACTCATATGACCAGATTTATACACATATTCTAAGCATTATAGAAACACTGGGAAATCACCTATTTAAAAAATCATCCCATAGAAACGAAAATTATTCATAAATATCCCACTTTACATTTTTAAACAAACCAAAACCATTTAAAAATACATTTCTGACCACTTTCAAAACTAATAAAACCAATTTGGAATCATTTAAAAAAAAGTACAAAATCAATTTAACTATTTACAAAGGCCATGACCCTTTCAAATCAACACATAATCCAATTTATCATTAATTCATTTTCCTCTTATTTACACAAATCACAAGTCATATTAATAGTTTACAACAAAAAATACATCCTAAAAACATTTCATTTCTTTTAGAAAACTCACATTCAACACATTTTCACATTTAGACCCCATTTAAAACTCATTTCTCATCTTCCATAGATGGTATAATTTACATTCAATATATACCCCAATAAATCACACTCAAAACACAACCATTTTCCTTTATAATGTACACTTATTTCATATATTCAATCCAACCACATCCAAAATAAAATTTGTCACTGAAAAATTAATCCATGGAACACTTTCATGGATTTATGAAAGAAATTAAATACCATTTAATAATGTAAAAGCATGGAAGGACATAACTCATGAGTATAAACCTCACAAAAAAAATTATGAAACACAATCTCACTGACAAGGGACCCTATAAAGGCAGTATAAAACCATAAAAATTACATATTGACCCATTAGAACTTATATCGTACCCTAAATTGGTCACCTAACCCACTAGAGATATGATACTACAAGAAAGAAGAAGAGAAAACCTGAAAAGAAGAAGAAATTAAGAAATGAAGTACATTAATGGAGTTTTATAGATATTTACCACCAAATCAACTTATAAATGGAGATTTTATTGGGAAAGGAGGATGGTTATAAATTCATAGTGCTATAAATTCTTAGAGGGGAATAAAATTGGTGATTTGGGGTTAAATCCCTAGAGAAAACAACCATCATTTACAAAAAAAAATAATAACGTTGACATGGTGCACAATTTTCCTACATGGTTTTCCCAAAATCTAGGAAACCACGTTCCCTCACTATCCATGAGTGATAAGCAACACAGTTTAAACAAATAGATCATAAACCATGCTCCAACCATGGGGTTTACCTTTGTCTGCAAATGATACATGGATATATGGTTTCTTAGGAAACAGTGACTAGTTTTCAAAACCATTCTCCATCGATGTGTGAACTAATTATAACCTAAAAAAATATCCATTTTTAACAAAAAATACAATGGAATACTTATGGATAAATATATGATAAAAATAATATGGATAAATACAACAAAATGAAAATGTGGATGTGAAATTCCAAAAACAATGACATCGTTATTCCCTAAAAAAGTAAATCGATGGTTTGATATCGAAATGAATACTAATACTCACCAAAAACTCATGTAAATTACACACAATCCTGAAAAATGAGGAGAATCAATGAACAAACTAACCAAAATAGTGATTCACAAGATTTATCTTGGGTTTTTAGAATGGAATCCCCATGATATGCCTTATGCTGATGTAATCCTCAACACCACATCTTGACTTATTAAAGTATAATTACCTCTCTAAACCGCATTATCCAACCAATCAATACAAGAACATCTCAAACCCCAATAAACAAAACTCACAGATATTTCTTAAAACAAGTCAAATAACACAAAATAATTTCTAAAAAACTATGACAAAATGAAGACATAAATTCAAAATTCATTCCTTAATAAAGAACCTCCAGAATGCTCTAAAATATCCTCGCTCACATGGAAGGAAAAATAAATTCCAACATCTCCAATAAATACATATAAATACTAATATGCACACATTACAAAATCATATTGTCTAAACAAGAGTTCTTAATGGAATCCCCACTATGAGATGTCATCTAGAACTAACCAACTATAGAAGAGACAACACTAAGAACTATAGTGGGTCTCCCCACTATTTTGAAATATCAAATTGTTTTCCAAACAACAACACCCACCATAGGGCGACATAGAAATGTTCCACACAGAATAATAAACACATGAAAATAACCATTGTCATTGATGAGGGGAAATCCCACCCATGAGACAATCTAAAATTGAAACCAATTCATGGAGTCCAACTTCACAAGGACCTCGAATCATAGTTCAACATCCAGAAAGATCGACCTATAAAATATCAAGGAAATAATATTACCATGCCTTCTTTCAATAAATTAAGGGTTATCAAACCACAAGGGTCGAAATAAAGAAACAAGGTCTCAACTCCCTTTCTGCAAAGACAAAACATTTCATGGTGACGAAACCGACATATGGAACATAAATTTTTCTCAAAATATAATTTGATACATAATCTAGAACACGGTCAATGACACAACTATAATTTGGGAAACTTAACAAGTTTCAGTCCATGGTTTATGGTTGGTTGTCTAATATTTGAATAATCTACTAACTCGTCGAATGGAGTTGAAAATCCATTGTTGGAACTCATTATTTTGGTTTTACAAGTAGTAGTAGAACACTCAAGGCATAACCCAATGAAAACAATACTCACCAAGAATCACTTTTCCCCAGTATAGAACTTTCACCAATATGGGTACTACTAAGATTCACATGCATCATCTTCATTCAAGTCGATTGAAGAACAACATAAATAATATTTTCACCGAATGTAACTTCCCATAAAATGGTATGGGTAAAAACATTTCAAATGAGAAACAAACTTCCCTTCAATTATGAGTACAATATATTCCATGACATCATAATTATACTTTTAAGGTGAATGTGACATCACCAAATACATCTAGACAAGATCATTATAACCAAAAAATAATTACAATGAGAGGTAATTTAAATTGATCCCCAAATAGTGGGCTACTCCTGCAAATCATAATTGCTGTTATAAGTGACGAGACATACCACACTGGTGGAATAGTATGATCCTACACCCAAATATAGATGTCGAAAGATCAATATTCAATTTTTAATCCAAAACCAACACCATCAAATTTTTGCTGATTTAACCCTCCTCTTTAATGACATTGTATTTACCTCTTCTAAATACTAGAGGAAAATATTCAACCTAAAGAACTCTTTCTCAGAATAGTTTCAACACAAACTGAAAGTCGTTCCACATTCGAAAAAGAGGTGAAATCAAGCTTTAAAACCATCAAGCATAATGGTAATGATCCTCATCTATATATAATAATGAAACTAATGGAAACTGAATGTTATCTCTATTTTCAACATCCACCCTTCCACAACGAGAGCATCCGCATGACCATATAAGTGAGGAGGATTCAACTTCTAAAACAATATAAGAATGTCAATGGGGTAATCAATTGGACGGTCTGCGAATGGTGAATTTCTAGTGTCCGAAATTGGAATATACATTGAATATTATTTGTTGTGTACACTAGCCAATCATGAAAACTAAGAACCCAATTAAACTAATCAATTGTCCAACACTTAACACAAAAAATAACTGAACACACAAATTGAACCAACTTTATGCCTTCCGGATTTTTTTTAAATATACCTCTAACCATTATTTTAAATCCAACTCATCTAGAAGAACTAAAACATAAAACATCATTCAAAAAAATAATATTTCTCAAACAGAAAACACCTCAAAAGAAACATTCTCAAATATAAAGGAGTCACACTATCTAACTAATGATTATAAAAACCTCCCATATTCTATTTAATATAACATTTGAAAAGATAAAATATTTGGTGGGTTTCAAACTCACCAATGGTGTGAAATGGAGCCTCACACATGCATATTATCATGAAAAAACGAGTAACTCATTCTCTTTCCCACATGTATCCATGCATGTGATCACTCATGAAAATTTAAAATATTAAAATACTTTCCCAGATAAATTATTTAAACAACACATTCTTTTTTTCATCTTATAACCTGTTTAATAATCTATAAATCATTTCCAAAACTCACCCTACATAGAGTTAAAAATATTGTTCAAATCCCACACATCAAATATTTCATTCTTTTTTAAAAGTATAATTCCATTCATTGCATTATAAAATAATATTCATTCCATTCAAAAATATTTTCATAAGAAAAATAAATAAATTCCATCAAATATAAACTGATTAAATTATATTTTTTCTTATTTGAAATAAATATCCAAAACCCTCTTGAAAATAAATTATTTTTCAAAAAAACTGATTTTGATAAACCCATGGTTTTGATTATAATAATAGTCTTGATAAACTTATCTCCATTTACCCATAAATCATTTTATTAAAAATTTCACTTTCCTAAAACATCCGTCAAAATGATTCTGATATCATAATTTCCATAATTCTAAAAGAAAACCATTACAACATTAAAATCCAGTCTAAAACAACTACGAAAAAGACTTTTCAAGGATATTTTCGGTACCCATGAAGAAAAAAGATAATTCAAAATAGATTTCTAATGACATTGGTGACAAGTATATATTGTTGGAAGTCATAGTCTAATCACACTGCCATTAAAGAGAGTATTCATGGGCCATGTCCTTGGATCCTCATGGCTTCTTAGACCGGTAGAGCCCACTAGGACCACTAAAAAACTCCCACATCATTTTCCATACACCAGACATTGATAAGAACCATGTAAACCAAATAAAACTCCACTTCCCATGGAATATTGAATCCCATCATGATGTGTTATATCGAAAAACCATACTAAATACATAAACCCGAAGCCCTAATATTCCTATCTCAGGTCTATACACTCTCTTCCATGAATAACAAGTCCCAAAAAAGTGTGACCTCCTCTAATACCATTTATTAATGAACCATGTTAGTTTGCCATCCTAACTGAATTGGTCTGTGGAATTTCTCAAAGGGTGTTCCTAATTCCCACACACAAGAAACTACATCCTAGGTATCAATAATGTACTTTGGAAAAACTTTAACCCAGACATATAAAAATAAAAACCAACAATATAGAACATAAATATGTAATTGATACTATAACAAAAAAATGAACAACAGTTCAATATACCAGTTTTTACAACATTATCCAAAAAATAAAATACTATAACATATGGGAAACCATAAAACATACCAAACATAGAGGGATATAAAAAAATACAACCCAACATCATCCATGCAACATGAGGGGTATCACCCTCAAGCCACCACTACCAACACCCTCAAAATAAGACTGCTACCAACTTAAAACACCATCATAATACATCTTTCATTCACATAAGACAAACATAACATGGTATTGATGCACTAAAAGGTATATGGAGGGATTGAATGAAAACTTGGTAGGATTCCACCAAATGAATGATATCCCATTCTATAAAAATATAAGACAAATTAGTAAGATGTTTTTTAATAAATGAGAAAGAATCTTCTTTATAAAAAATATTTTAAAGGAAATGGATAAAAGGAAGAATGTTTTAAATAAAAAATTTTATTTTCTTTTGAAATAACCAACATAGTACATTGCATTCCATCAAAAAGATTGATTTCATACAAGAGCTCTATGTCACTTGAAATTCCTATATAAACAAGCTATAGTAGAACACTAGGTAATTCATATCCTGGTGAAATGTTGTATAGAAACCACACTACTCATAAATGATTTAAAAGTGTGTAATATATCCAAAATTATAGGGGTCTCCAATCATTTCAGTTTTGATAGTGTTTCATCTTTAGTCTCTCTAGAATGAATTAGGCCTCAACCCCACCAATCCAGCTAGCATACTATTCCTAGTTCAGACACCTTGTTACATAGGATTCCCTTTTTCAACTGAATTTCCATTTCAAATATCACATAGATTACTGCATTCATGCACATATGTCATGTATTATATAAATTCTGTTAAATAACATATTTCACGAATCATCACATGGCAACCCCGATTTTTAAAAAACAATCAAATTTCCAATTTTATTCACACCAAAACCAATGGATAACATATTTTATACCCCTTACGCAAAGCATGAGATCCATTTGTTAACATTATAAGAATAAAAAAAATATAACTATTTAAATCATCCAATATACGTTAAAATCTATAAATAAACAAATTTCACTTTAAAACATGTTTCCATTCATTTACATAGTTCAAAAGTCTTATGAACAGTTCCAAACAATGAAGCCAACATAAAAAACTCTCAATTATTTTTGAATACTCACATTGAAAATATTTTTACCTCTAAACCAGTTGGGAATCCTATTTTTTATCTTCTACACAGGGCATAAAACACATTCATGACCTAAAATAACAAAGCAAACAGAAAACATGAATAATTTCATTTAGAGATTCCACTTCCTTCATATATGCATTCAGAAAACATCCAAAAATATATTTATCAACAATTAATTAAAATATATACACTTCCCAGGAAGAAAGAAAAAAATTAAACCCCATATAATAATGCAAAATCATATAACAACCTACCTTATGTGTAGAAACATATAAACCACACCACCAAGGGAATAGTTTTAATGCATGAATGATGTAAAAAATCAATATTGACCTCTTTGAATGGAAATATATCCCCAAATAGTTCACTCAAATCACTGTAGATATGAAACATTAACAAATAACATGATAATCCCTATAAAATGGAATAAAATATTAAATGTCGAACATATATAGAGTTTCATGGAGATTAAAAACCAAATCAACCACAAAAATAGAGATCCAAGGGAGAATGGAGTACAATTGTAGTATCCTAGTGACATATATCTAAGGTGGGGATGAAAATGGGGGATTTGGGGTTAAATATTGAAAGGACACAATTATAATTTTAAAATTGTTAATAACCTAGACATGGTGCATCATTTTCTCACATGGTTTTCAAAATTTTCCAACAACTCTGCACCCCTCACTATCCAAGAGGTAAAAATCACATGATATGACCCCACTGAATTAAAACCACATGAAAAACATGTGGTTCACCTCTGTCCAAATCTTACACATTGTTGTATGGTTTCCTAGGAAAGGGCGGATAGCTTGTCTAACCATGATTCATCCTTGTGCAACTTACTTCTAACCAAATAACATTAAATTTCAACCAAAATATCTCATGAAAACTCAAGGATAAATATTGGATAGATATAAACTAGATAAATTCATGGAAATGAAAACATTTATAATAAAATGGTAACATTCATATCCCTTTAAGATTGATATTTTTGTTATCTCAATTATGTTTAAAAATGATTAATAAAGGGGTTAATAAAAATTAAAAGGATTAAAATGAGAAAAATACCTATAAAAATTTCAGTATATGATGTTATTTCAAACCTAGAGCATTTTTCTTCAAATTCAAGGCATTTTTACCCATTTTTATTGTGAATGAAAATTTTATATTTTAATGATTTATGAAATTATATGTGTGTCCTCACCCTCCATGACAAATTAAAACCCCCCAAATTATATATTTCACATCACATTAATCACATATCTTATCAACTAACATATGAAAATTCAAAGGGTGATTGTCTCCCAATAATACCAACCTTATAATTCTTATAAGTAGATGAAAAATAGTTATTTCAAGGAATATGTAATCCTTTTAAAAGATCAAATTATTTTTACTTATTATTTTACTTCATCTTAATCTTTGGATTTATCAAAAATATTACATTCTATATCTATATTTTATCGATGACTATAAATATATATATCAAATATATATAATGAATAATAAATTTTTATAAGATAGAGCCATTATTAATGTATAATGATTGGAACTTTAAAACAAAAAATATATGGAATAATGAAATAATTAACTCCATAAATCAATGATTTTAATAATAATAATTTACTAACTTTGTGTTAAAATGAACGAATTTGATCATATACGATATTATAATTTTGTTCATGACTCAACAATAGAATAAAATTAAATTAAATTTTTTAATATCAGATGTTAGAGTGATTTTAAATAATGTTTGACTTCAGTTAAGGGTTTTATGTTACAATGTCATTATTTATAGTGATTGTTTATGATTTCATTAATGATGATGTAATTTAAAGAACTAAAACTCAATAATCTATAAAAATATTATTCAATGTTTATTTAAAGAATAATCATGTTTGCTTTCATTTTAATCTATATAATAATTAGAAATTGAGAAATAATATTTTTAAGGAAAATCTTATATATTTCTCTCTTCAGTCGAAACCCATTTTTCATCCCTGAAAATATTTAATAAAAATGATTTTAAGAATGTATTTTCTACTATCTTACGATTATTTAATGTCATTTTAACCCATGTTTTTTATGGAAAAATGGGAATCATATTCTATTATCAAAATGATGTATATTGTAAAATTTGTAAAAATTAATTAATTTTACGTTATCGTTTAACAAAGAATACATGAACAAAACTTCCAACTCTCATAACTCCTCAATGCTTTGGTGCTTCAATTAAAATTTTCCTTATTTAATTTCAAAGTTAAAAAATTCATATTATTTTGGAATTTTTTTTAAATATGTAATTTCGAAGTGAAAAGGGTATTTTCCTTATGAAATATTCCAAGTGTTCATTCAATGAATTTTATTTTTATGATAACTTGTATTTGTGTTACTTATGATGAAATAGGTATATTATACAAGGATATGATCCTTAATTATTTTATGATTTTTTTATGATTATGATGAAAATATTTTTTTGTGACCCCTTCCTTTTCCACTAGTAATGCTATGATTAATCAACTATGAAATTTGTTTCATTTACACAGGTTATTACATTATTAAATATTTATTATAGAAGATTATTTATATTACATTATGGTATGATGAATGTTTTGTGATATTATGGAACACATATATAATATTTTGATTTTATAAAAGGTGGTCCCAGAATTATGTATCCTAATAATTCATTCAATAATATTGATATCTCATGGGATTAACATGAATAAATAAGGGTAAACCCAGTTTGGTAAGGTACTATTTTGGTGTGGATCGTTATTCTATGTAATGTATATTATTATGATAATATATAATAATTTTATGAAGTTTGTGTGTCATTATTATATGTATGAGAGCCATATTTTGTAACCTATGTAAAATCAGATGATATAATGTTTGTGAGATCCCATAGGATAATTTTCCCTGTATATGAACTTCATATGTTTTGATAAATAAAGTATTTTTTCTTAAAACAACATACATATCATGATATTAAAAGTGGATTTTTTAATAATTTATCACGGGGTAATAACCACTAAATAGTTGGTTGGTTATATATTATTCATTATTCTATTTCATGTAGAGTATTCCCGTAATGTAATACTAGTTAGAAAACCCTAGAGTATATAAATTGGTTAATTCAGATTTTATATATAAACCATTATAACGGTATTTAATAGATTGTGACCATGTATGACATATGTTTAATTTAGAGACCTGAAGCTTGACGTACATGGACATTATATTTCGTTTGCGGAATACTTAATACATAACAAAAACAGACACACAAGGACTGTAATAGTTTAGTGTCTTTGGAAACTTGAAACGTAATCTACTAATCATGGTGAATGATCATAAACATCTCCAATAAAGATCTTCCCGTTTTTTCTTACATAAAATCTTTCTTTATATCCTGGGAAAAAGAAAACATATAGATGGTGATCTCAAATTCTCAGTAAGGGTATGCGTGGATAAAATAAAACAAATCATATAAATTTGAGCTTAAAAACATGAACATAACGTTTAAACATCAAAAGCTTGAGCAATGATATAAAACATGGAAGTACGTAAGGAATAGATCATAAAGAAACATTAGGGATGATAAAATAGCATGGGAGTAAAAAATGTAATTGAGGCAACCATTCGGGACATGTCATGATTTCCATAGTAGCCAAGGCATTGCTGCAAAGACCATCTTAGTGGACAAAGTCCCTTTCTGAATCGAGTTCACTACTCGTTTTAGTCCTGTAACACTCGACCACATTAACTTACTGTTCCAGCCATGTCTATCTCATGAGATATAAATCTTTACCCAATGCATCAGAAGGAGATATAGGTCACACCCATCTTATAATGAAATCATTCTTATTTGTGCCACAACGTAAACATAAATCATTTCTCATAACCCAAAAAAATAAAAATGGGTATCATAAACATCATCCAATAATAACATAATCCATATAAAACAAATGGATATCATTTCATCATAAGAAAAGTGAATCCATGTAAATCATAGAGTCATTATACTTGAAACATACACATATGAAATAATGTCATCTTAGATGGAAAATGGTATTGATAAAACACTAGAAATGAATTCCTGAGGAAAATATCCTTTGTTCTTCAAAATCATTTTCTATCACAAAATGTCATCCAATTTTTAAGAAAAGGATTTTTTTGAAAATAGTCATGAAATATTTTGGAGGAATCTTAATGAAAATAAGGCTTTATAAAACAGTAAAAATCCGTTCGTGCCGTATAAGTTAAAAAACATTCTCCTCATACTTTTGTCAGAAAAGTCAAAAAGTACCTCATAACGTAAAAAAAAGAAGTATTCCTTACATACCATGCAGTAAAAGAAAAAAATGGGTAAAAAGGACATTAAAAATACATGAAAATACTTTTATAAAACATGGACATGGATGATCTAAATAACCCCAGTAAATACTTACGAAAAAGCAATCTCGGATAAAAATGAGAATTACAAAATTATACCTTACTTTAGGTCTGATATGCTTCGTACGTATCCGAAACTCCTGTATAATGATTTAAATAATGTTATTTACTTATTACAGAATCATATTCATTGTTATGATATCATATATGGATCACTTATGACTTTATATTACACATTCTTTTGTCAGTTCCATGTTAAAGTAGCGTTTTGGGTAAAATCGTTTAATTTATCGTACATGTTTGGACTTTTTGTTCTTGATATTATTAATTATAACATGATTTAATTAATTCCAGAATGTAAAATATGATTTATATGTAATATATATTCAGCATATACACACATATATATATATATATGATAGATCTATAATTGGAATGAAATACCCCGTTCATGGAGACGGTAGGCCGTACGTACGGATGGACGTTGTTTTCGTTTTCCATATTGAATTGAATAGAAATAATTGTACGAAATACATATATATGTATATACATAAATCCTGTATCATTATTATGTCATATATTTCATGATTACTTATTATATATACTTTATTATCATTCATGAATGGTTAATCATTGAGAATGAATCTCATCGCGTCACGGAGACGGTAGTCCGTACGTACACACGAGCTATGATATCGTTCCCATAATTATTGAATTGAATTGGAGAGGATGATACAATGTATCATAATTAGTATGATGTTATAATAACTATGTACAGTTATTCATTACACCATTATACCCATCCAAGTAAGGTGGTTTTGGAAAAATAGATTGCACCACGACGTGGAGACGGTATTCCATACGTACGCACGTGCGGTGATTTCATTTTCCATAGTATGGTTAGATGGTGAAATAGGGTTATTTCATACTTATAATAAAATATCAGTATAAGATTGATACTGATGTTATTACTTAATAATGAAACAACTAAAGAAGAAGAAGTGGAAGAAGAAATAATGTTGAAAGAATCGGTAACAGACATCACCTGTTCTCTGAAGCGCCTCTTTGAGACCTCCTCTTATGGAACTAAAATTGGTCTCTGAAGTAGACCAGGACCTCTAGGATGTTTCTAGGGAAGTGGAGAAGAGAATTCGGTTGGTTTTGTCTGATATTTAAGGCTCATAGTGGTGTGAGGAAGAGAGGGAGGAGGTCTCCTTTTATAAGGGAGGAGAGGGGCACCTTTGGAAATATTAAAAATATTAGTTTATATTAAATCCCAACCCCCGAAAAAAACATCCAAAAATGACTCAATTAGAATATTAAATAAGATGAGGTTGTAATCTAATAAACCAATAATATTTAAACTTGTAGGGAATTTATTTTAAACATTATTAACTTGATTTATCCTTATTTAATCATGTTTATTTTATTTGTGGTAATAATATTCTAAATTTTTAATTGTATCAAAAATTTACTTATATGTTGTTAATTGTCCATAATTGGATACTTAATAACATTTTAGACCATATAAATTTTAATTTATAATTTTTAAATATTTTAGTGATTTTTAAACAATTTTATAATATGTTATTTTTATATAATAACAATAGTGTCAATTTTGACACTATTCATTTATTTAAATTTAGATAAAATATATACAGAAGATATGTTATAAATAAAATATTTAATAGATTCATAAAAGGTCATATGTATCTTGAAAATTATTGGAGCACATTAAATAGTTCATATAATATTTATTTTATTATTTTTAAAACGATTTATTTGGTTTATCTATTAATAAAATAATTACTATAACAATTTTTTATAATTATTTAATATACATATTTGTTGCATAAAAATTAAAACTAAAATCCTATGATGAATAAATATATATTACATTTCACAATAATACTTTTACTCAAATTTATCATCTTAAAATTAAAATATTTAAATTGTTATATTTATTAAATTATGAAGGTGACAACTTTAGAATCATTTAAAATAAAATAATATAAGTGTCATAAACGCCTTAAAAAGGATCTAAATGGTCACCAATTCGGCAATTAGATTATTAGGGTTTATATATAAACTAATGATAAGTTTTGTGCAGGTTTTTGGGGGGGGATTTGATATGTATTACTATTTCAATATAAACTATATTTTTGATTTTTCACTAAATAAATAATTTCTGCATCATTAATGTATAAGATAAAAAGGTAATTAAATAACACTTAAAAATTACAAATAAATTACCATGATAAATAAAAACATTTTATCTTTAAAATGAGTATTTATAACCGAATTTATATTCTGTATGAACTTATATTAAAAAGACATTATTTATTAAAGTTGAGTGAGACATATTTCACTTTCCTTTAAATAAAACAAACTAAAGGACTTAATCACCTCAAAGTGAATTCTAATGGATTCCATTTAGACCAAAATATGGCTTAGGAAAAATTATAATCATACAATTGTATTAATACAAGTATTATGATAATTAATAATATTATATTTACCCTTAATTACCCAATTTACCTTTTACTATGGTAAATAAAATTTATTGTTGTTACTATTCATAAATCCCAAAAATAAAAAGTAGTCTACTAATATAATTTGGACCCACTGATTCCAAATGTGGAATTAATTTTTCCTAATTCAATACACAGATTTTCCAAAAATTAAATTAAAATTAATCTCGTTGTCGAAAGAAAATTGGTTTTTTGTTTAAAACATTGCAAAAGATTGAATTTATTTAACCTATGAATCCAATGTAAAATAAATTCTAATGACATAAATTATATTAAATGGTAAAAATATATTCTATTTATACTTTAAAACCATTAAATATTATAATTTAACCACATAAGTTGTTACGATGGAAAAAGATGTTTTTAATGAAATTATAGCGTGTTTTTACTATTCATTAAAATATGAATGTTATCAGAATAATATTAAAATTTTATCCAAGGTAAAATTTTATATCCTGATTCCAAATAATAATTTAATTTTGTGAAATTGAACTTATAAACATGTCAAAAACTAGATTTAATTTGGGTGCGCCATCAAAAGGCGGCAAAACTGCATATTTTTAAAAATACTTATTTTACCCGAAAATTTTATTTTGTTCTTATACCATGTTCAAGAAAATATTTAAGAAGAATAATAATGTTACAAAATTAAAAATTTAGTTAATATTATTCATAACGGCTTGTTCATAATAATATTATAATAATATATCATTGTTTAGTAAAACCTGGTATTGCGTACAACACATGCTGTCGTGGAAGGTCGTGATTGCATGTAATGCAAGCCGTGTCCAAGATGCTTGTTGTGCAATATCCATTTGGTGTAGAGTAAAACACAAGACATTAATTAAATTAAAAAGTTTATTTTTCATAAAATCTCAAGGTGTTACATTCAACCCCCCTTAAAATGAATTTCTCCCTTGAAATTCGTCGTGGTTATAAATGGTTTATTACTCAAATTTTTCTTTAATAGAAACCAACATCGTAAAAAGGCATACCAAAACATGGCTTTCAAAAATAATGAATGAAACGTAATGGTCACCCAAATTAACTAATCACTGGGTTTCCACATAGGAGAACATTGGTGAAAATATGTATATGGAAGGGAAATCTATCCATCATATTCTGATGGAGAGTGGTAGAGAACATGGATTTGAAAAATCCAACAATCACGAAGCCATAAATTTGGGATGATCTAGGGTACCATCTGATTCATCGGATATAAGGGCACTAGGACAAAATTTTTGGTTTTCAAGATCATTTCCCTAAAGTTGAAGAATTTGAATTAGAATAAATACTTACTTTATTATGGTACAATCTCACTGTTGTTCGTGCTTTGAAAAATGTCCACATCATCTCTTAAAGAAATGAAGTTGAATTCATTATTCGTGAAGTGTTAACAGATCATGTGATAGAATGATGGGTCATTCAATCTATTTAAAACAAAAGGTTAGCAAATGTTATCAAATATACTTAAGTCTATCTATGGTGAGGTTAATCATATATGATTCCAAAAATGATCTTATACTTCATACATCATACGACTTAATGAAATAAAACCAGTTTCTACTAACCAGGGACTTCTTGTAGGCCAGTGGTATGCGATAAAGGCTAGTCGCACTTCAGTTGTGTGTACGATTCCCAAAGCCTTGTCCGACATGATGGGTTGTCGCCCCTCCTGCAGGTTTTCCTTTCTCTAAAACTAAATTACTATAACATCCCATCAATAATATCGAAGAAAAAACTTTTATCCTTAAACAATACTAACTTATGTACAACATAATCCATTCTAATCATTAGGATAATCCATAATACTATAGTCCAGTCTCATAATATAGTGATAACAATTACAAGATATTTCATATAACAAACATGTAAATACCATCGTTGATCCCCATATATCATAAGATATGTCTTGTTGGTCACATTCCAATCATTTGAAGGCCTTTATCATTTATTCTCTTGAAAAATGAATACCCATTGAATCTTAGTGAAAACATAAGTTCTGTCAAAAGTTAACTCCTTCCACATACCAAAACCCCAAAATTCTATATACTCAAACCATATTATAACTATTTCCTTATATTAGTCATGAGATCATGAATACTGTCAAACATTTCATTTTCTCCTTATCCATTCTTTATGCTCATATCATCTTCTTTCCAAAAATATCACAATAACATTCCATGGTTTTGGGTACCATAAAATTATTGAAAACCACAATAGACCAATACCTAAATATTCCTGTATTCTGTGATACTATATACAACATTATTTTGGAATCCTATTACATAAACACTTTATCATTCCACCACATCATTGTAATTTTCAACATCGCAAATAGTGATCGCATGTGACTTCCCTTTGTCCTTTTCCTTAAGTGGTCGCCCATGTCGATCATCATTAACCCTTAGATTAGGGCATTGATTAGCATAATGCCCCATTTCATTACACTTGAAGCATTTAAGTTTTGGTGGTGCGTTATCTGTAGCCTTTTCTTTATTCACACCATTAGCAACCCTTTTTCCATTACATCGACACTCAGCTACTCGATGAACTTCTTTTCAACACTTAAAACATTATCTAGTCCCTTTAAGACAATCTCCGCCATGCTTCTTTCCACACTTTGATCATAAGGAAACATTCATCTTCTTTTCACCATTATTATGAGATTTTTCCTTGAACTCCATCATTCGTTTCTTGTCAAAACAATGAGATGGATATGTAACACCGACTTCCATTTCTACCATGATAGCACAACACACAATTTCATCATAGCTACTAAAGTCTCTTATAGCTAATTCCCTTAGAATATTTCGTTTTAATCCACTGAAGAATCGATCAACATTACATTCAGGTTGGATGATAAAGCCATATGCATACCTTGTAAGCCTTGTAAAACTCGCTTCGTATATACCAACAGATTCATCATCCTTTTTCTTTAGTTCAATAAAATCCTTCTCCATCATTTTTCAAAGAATACGAGGGATGTACTTATTGAAAAATATGTTCTTGAACTCGTCCCATTCCATGGACACAATTTCATCTCTTGGCCTCGTATTCTTGATAATATTACACAACTGATCAGCTTCACCTTCCAAACGATATACTGCTAAGATGAATTTATCATGTCTAGAACATTGAAGAACTGAAAATATCTTATCAGTGGTACTGAACTATTGTTCAACAACAAGTGGATTAGAAGACTCATTAATAGAAGGTGGGCGTTGCCTCATGAAGGACTCAATATAATATTGTTCCCTTCTCTCCTCATTTAGAAGTCCATAATGATTTATAGCTTGTGTAAGTATAGAAATAATATTTTTCTCTCCATATACCATAACGTTGGTTTTTTCAGGAGGACAATCATTCCATCATCCATTACATTGATCAACACGGTTCCTTCGGGTTCCAGCCATCATCTAAGACCCAAATAGAATAGCGTGAGAGGCAAAAATCATGCTAGGAAAACAACATAGTAAAGGGGGAGTACCTTCAATATCTAACATCTTAGGTTACCGTAATTCTATTACTATAACCTATACGTATACTTATCCTTAGGGACATCCCTAGACATACCTTAGAAATATATATATGGATCTTACTAAAGTTCTCGCATCCTTGTTTCTAAAGGTTGACTAATCCTTTTCTCTGATAACAACTGTAGATATCCAAAGCTTGACGTACATGGACATTACATTAATTTTTTGGAATAAATGATACATAAAAAAACAGACACACAAGGACTGTAATAGTTTAGTGTCCTTGGAAACATGGAACGTAATATTCTAATCGTGGTGAAAGATCTTCATCATCTCCCATAAAGATCTTCCCCTTTTTTTCTTACCTAAAATCATTCTTTATATCCTGGGGAAAAGAAAACATATATAGGGTGAGCTCAAATGCTCAGTAAGAGTAAGAATGGATAAAATTAAACAAATAATATACATTTGAGCTTAAAAACATGGACATAATGTTTAACCATCAAAATCTTGATCGATGACATAAAACATGGAAGTATATAAGACATAGATCATAAAGAAACATTAAGAATGATAAAATAACATGGGAGTAAAAATGTAATTATGGAAACCATTCGCCACATTTCATGATTTCCATAGTATCCAAGGCATTGCTACCAAGACCATCATAGTGGACAAAGTCTGTTTCTAAATCGACTTCACTCCTCATTTCAGACCTGTAACACTGATTCAGATTTACTTACCATTCCATCTTTGTCTATCTCATGAGATATAAATCTTTACCCAAAACATTGGAGGGAGATATAGGTCCGACACATCTCATAATGAAATCAATCTTACTTGTGCCACAACATAAACATAAATCCTTCATCATAACCCAAAGGATAAAAATGGGTTTTATAAACATCATCCCATAATAACATAATCCATATAATACAAATGGATATCATTTCATCATATGAAAAGTGAAACCATGTAAATCATAGTGTAATTATACTTGAAACATACACATATGAAATAATTTCATCGTAGATGGAAAATGGTTTTGATAAAAGACATGAAATGAATTCTTGAGGAAAATATCCTTTCTTCTTCAAAATCATTTTCTTTTCACAAAATGTCATCCAATTTTAAAATAGAAGGATTTTGTTAAAAATAGTCATGAAATATTTTGGAGGAATCTTCATGAAAATAAGGCTTTATAAAACCGTAAAAATCCATTCGTGCCGTATAAGTTAAAAAAAACATTCTCCTCATACATTTTTCAGAAAAGTAAAAAAGTACCTCGTAACGTAAAAAAAGAAGGATTCATTACATACCATTTAGTAAAAGTCAAAAATGGGTAAAAAGAACATTAAACATACATGAAAATAAATTTATAAAATATCGACATTGATGATAGAAATATCCCCAGTAAATACTTACGAATAAGCAATCTCGGATAAAAATGAGATTTGCAAAATTATCCCTTACCATAGGTCAGATATCCTTTGTACATATCTGAACCAACTGTATAATGATTTAAATAATGTTATTTACTTATTATTGAATTATATTCATTGTTATGATATCATATATGGTTCACTTATGACTTTATATTACCCGTTCCTTTGTAAGCTCCATGTTAAAGTAGCGTTTTGGGTAATATCGTTTTATTTATTGTACAAGTTTGGACTTGTTGTTCTTGGTATTATTACTTATAACCTGATTTACATTATTCCAGAATATAAAATATCATTTATATGTAATATATATTCATCATTTACATATATATATATATGATAGATCTATAATTTGAATGAAATACACCGTTCATGGAGACGGTAGGCCGTACGTACGCATGAACATTTTTATCGTTTCCTTATTGAATTGAATTGAATTAATTGGATGACATGCATATATATATATATATATAGATAAATCAAATATTATTATTATGTCATATATTTCATGATTACTTATTATATATACTTTATAATCATTCATGAATGGTTAATCATTGAGAATGAATCTCATCGCGTCGTGGAGACTGTAGTCCGTACGTACGCACGAGCGATGATATCATTACCATAATTATTGAATTGAATTTTGGAGGATGATAAATTATATCAGAATAAGTATGATATTATAATAACTATGTATAGTAATTATTTACACCATTATACCCATCCAAGTAAGGTGGTGTTTGAAAAACAGATTACACCACGGCGTGGAGACTGTATTCCGTACATACGCACGCGCGGTGATTTCATTTTCCGTAGGATGGATAGATGGTGAAATAGGGTTGTTTCATACTTATAATAACATATCAGTATATGAGTGATACTGATGTTATTACTTTATAATGTTACAACTAAAGAAGAAGAATTCGAAGAAGAAATAAAGTTGAAAGAATCGGTAATGGACATTACCTCTTCTTTGAAACTCCTCATTGAAACCTCCTCTTAGGGAACTAAAATTGATCTCTGAGTAAATCCAGGACCTCTAGGATGTTTCTAGGGAAGTGGAGAAGAGAATATTTCAGGGGTTTTCCGATCTTTAAGGCTCAATGTGGTGTGAGGAAGAGAGGGAGGAGGTTCCCTTTTATAAAGGAGGAGAGGGGAACCTTTGGAAATATAAGAAATATTAGGTTATATTAAATTCCAAACCCACTTAAAAACATCCAAAAATCACTCAATTATAATATTAGATGAGATAGGGGTGTAATAGCATCAAAAAATAAAATTTATACATGTTGGGAATTTATTTTAAACATTATTAACATGATTTATCAGTATTTAATCAATTTAATTTTATTTGTGGTAATACCATTCTAAATATTAAATTATAACAAATATTTACTTATTTGTTGTGAATTTTCCATAATTGGATTATTTATAATATTTTAGACCATAAAAAGTTTAATTTATAATTTTTAAATATTTTTGTGATTTTTAATCATTTGTATTATATGTTAAATTTATATAATAACAATAGTGTCAGTTTTGACACTATTCATTTATTTGAATTTAAATAAAATATATACCGGGGAAATGTTCTAAATAAAATATTTAATAGATTCATTAAAGGTCATATGTATCTAGAAAATTAGTGGATCACATTAAATACTTCATATAGTATTTATTTTAATATTTTTAAAACCATTTATTTGGTTTATCTCTTAATAAAATAATTACTACAACATTTTTTGTATAATTATTTAATATACTTATTTGTTGCATAAAAATTAAAACTAAAATCCTATGATAAAGATAAAATTATTAAATTTTACAATAATACTTTTACTCTAATTTATCATCTTAAAATCACAATATTTAAATTATTATATTTATTAAATTATGAAGGTGACAACTTTGGAATCATTTGAAATTAAATAATATAGGTGTCATAATCACCTTAATAAGGATCCAAATGGTCACCAATTCGTCTAGTGGATTATTAGGATTTATATATACACTATTAATAAGTTTTTTGTAGATTTTCGGATCTTTTGATATGTTTTACTATTTCAATCATAACTATATTTTTTATTTTTCACTAAATAAATAATTTGTGCATCATTAATGTATAAGATAATAAGGTAATTAAATAACTCATAAAATTTCCAAATAAATTACCCTGATAAATATAAATATTTGTTCTTTCAAATTAGTATTTATAACCAAATTTATGTTCTGTATAAACTTAAATTAAAAATACGTTATTTATTAATGTTGAGTGAGGCATATGTGAGTTTCCTTTAATTAAAATAAACTAAAGGTCTTAATCACCTTCATGTGGGTTCTAATGGATTCCATTTTGACCCAAATATGAATTAGGACAAATTATAATTATCCAATTGTATTAATACAAGTATTAGGATAATTTATAATATTATATTTACCCTTAATTGCCCAATTTACCTTTTACAATGGTAAATAAAATTTACCGTTGTTACTTTAATAAAGCCCAAAAATAAAAAGTAGACTATCAATATAATTTGGACCCACTGATTCCAAATATGGAATCCATTTTTCAAAATTCAATTCACAAATGTTTCCTAAATTAAATTAAAATTAATTGCGTTGTCGAATGAAAACGGGTTTTTTGTTTAAAACATTGCAAAAGATTGAATTTATTTAACCTATGAATTCAATGAAAAATCAATTCTATTATCATAAATTATGTTAAATGGTAAAAATATATTCTACTTATACTTTAAAATTCAATATTATAATTTAACCACATAAGTTATTAAGATTAAAAAAGTTGTTTTTAATGAAAATATAGCGTGTTTTTACTATTCATTATAATATGAAAGTTATCAAAATAATATGAAAATTTTATCCAAGGTAAAATTTTATATCCTGATTCAAAAAAATAATTTTATTTTGTAAACTTTAACTTATAAACATGTCAAAAACTAGATTTAATGTGGTTGCGCCATCAAAAGGCTGCAAAACTGCATTTTTTTTAAAAATACTTATTTTACCCAAAACATTTATTTGGTTCTTATACCATGTTCTAGAAAAAGCTTAAGATGAATAATAATGTTACAAAATTCAAAATTTTGTTAATACTTTTCATTACGTCTAGTTCATAATAATATTATAATAATATATCATTGTTTAGTAAAACCCGATATTGCGTACAACACACGCTGTCTTGGAAGGTCACGATTGTGTGTAATGCAAGCCAAGTCAGGGATGCGTGTTGTGCAATCTCATTTTGGTGTAGCGTCCAACACAAGACATTAAATAAATTAAAAAGAATATTTTTCATAAAATCTCATGGTGTTTCATTAAACCTAAGGTGTTATAGTATATAAAATTTCATTTTATATACATCGTATATAGTATTTATCTTGATTTAATGTTTTATCACTATGATTATTGTTTCCCACAATATACTTTTTTGGTTTTTGTCAACTAATGGTACATAAATGAAGTATTTTAATGATGAATTTGATGTAAAATGGAATGATTTTTTACCTAATAATAATTATATTATATGGTATTAAATGAAAAATATTTTTTATACGATTAAAAATTTTTAAAAGATATAAATCATATGTTACTATTAAACAATAAAAATATATAACAACATTTTGTTTATTAAATCATAGGGAAACATCCACCATTTTCTATAAGTTCATTCATTCCATTAGTTATTAAAAAATGAATCATTATGAATAAAAATATATTTTCTACTATCTAATTTTATGAGAATAAAATGTTAATTTTTATGTTAATTTTCTATATGGTGATGTAAATAATTGATAGATATTTATCAAGAACATAAGAAATTCGGGAGAAATTGACATCGTATAGTGGATGACTTTATGGTCTTATGTATCAAAAATTACTTTCCCCATAATCATTATTTTTAAATGGATAAGAAATTTCTTAAATTAAAACATAGGAATGATGAATCTTTCAGTACCAATATTGAAAATTATATAGGACTTTCAATGTATTAACTTGGTATTTTCAACCAAGGTGAATATCAGGTTGGTCCATTCATACATGGATTGGAACCTTGTAACTAGTGTGAATTATCCATAAGGGATTAAATAGATATGGAGAAATCATTTTATATTCTATCAAGGTGGATAATGAGTTTGTAGTTACCCATCAATCCCAAGGTCCGAATATAAAAAGATACATTTAATTCAAAGGAAATTCAAAAAAAGAATATTTATAAAAACATGATAAGTCCTTTATAAAATATGTTTAGAAGGAAACAAGGAGTAAATTATCTTATGTGGACTGGTAAATGTTTCAATTATGGAAATCAATTTCATCGAGAAATTGATTATTGATGTGAATATAAGAAGTTTTTTATGGTTTTGAATATATAGATATATCCCTAGAGTGCACCATCAATGCTTTACTATTTCAAATTCATGTAGTAGGGGAATTAATCAAACAAATTATCAAATATAAAGGTTAATGATAATGATCAGTGTCAACAACTCCTTAATACTATATATACAGGTAAATATCAAATGATCAATATAGCTGATGTGGAATATGATAGAAATGTGGTGAAAGGTACCCTTACCATTGACTATAGTATTGTAAATTTATTTGTTGATTCATTATCAACCAACTCTTTCATATTAATAGAATTTAATAATGTTCTCACAATACCAACTCAATTATTTGAATTTGAATTAATAGTGAAAACTCATAACGACATCATAATTCCATCACAATTCTATAATTTTTATCCGATTCAAATTTGTGGTGATGTACTTCTAAAATTATCGTTATTCCCCTCTATTTGAATTTTATGATATCATAGGCTTCGATTGGTTTTCATTACATAAAACAAACATCATTTTCCAATGAATGGAATTTATCTTTGATATTAAAAATTAATCTATGATCTTCTATTGATGTGGTAATAAATATGAACATCCATTGAAAATTATATTCATTTTATGGCTCTTGATCCGTGTTCATAATGGTTGTTTATCTCCTGTGGATAGGGAGAAAAAAATTTATAATATGCTTATTGTGCATGATTTTGATGATATCATTGTAGAAGTGTTTCCTAGTCATTAACATAATCATTAAGAATTTGTTAATAGAATTCATAGCTACTGCATCTCCTATTTCAAGAATCCATAAATAAAGGACTTAATTAAGATATATAACCTAATGAAAAACTCTAGTAGAATCTTCAGAAAGGATGCATCTGGCCATGAGATCCAGCATGTGGTGGACCTGTTTATTTTTTAGGAAAATAGATGGATCCATGAGACTATTTATTTATTATTGGAAAAATAACAAGATCACCATAACTAATAAGTATAATATACCACCTTTTAATGACTTATTTGATATAATTCATGTGGATTATTATCTTTCCATAAAATATCATCATTTTAGATATCATTAATATAAGTTACAGATGCAGGATATATTCACGAAACTATTAAATACTTGTTATAGACATTATAAATACATAGTGATTATATTTATAGTTATTAATTAAACTTATATGTTCCTATATTTAATTAATCAATTATTTATAAAATACCTTGATCCGTATATGGTAGTCTTTATGGATGATAGAATTATATTTCAAATGATCAATGAAGACAATTAAGATCACATGGTGATTGTATTAAGGAACCTTTTGAAGTTTAATTTGTACATAAATTTTAAATAGTGTTAATTTTATATACCAAAACATTTTTTTGTGTCATTTATTCTCAACATATGGTATGTGAGTGGATCTATAAAATTTATAAGTTGTTAGATGTCATCCCATAATAACCAATGTGACATAAATCTATATGATTCTTAGATAGGTGGGATATTTTCAATTCTTTGTAAAGAATTTTTCATAGCCATATAATCCACTAATAATGTTAACTCTAATGGGATCCAAATTCCTTCGTAAGAATGTATCCCATAAAAATATTAATGAACCAAAGTGAATATTATTTAGTAAACCAATTTTTACATTGCAGTATAGTAGAGAAGTGTTTTAAATTTATAGTGATGCATTAGTGATAGTAATGGGATGCATTATCTTGATAAATTTCATAGTCATATCATACTTTTCATGGAAATTAATGTTTCATGAGAAATATTACACAACTCATGATTATTAGTTACCTGCATCAATATTTTCACAAATGATATAGAGATAGTCCCATTATGGTGAAATTTGTGACATATATAATGATCATTAAAGATTAAATTATGTTTTTTAATAAAAAATAATTGAATATATGCATTATAATATAGTAGGAGAAGATTAATTGTTAAAAAAAATTATATATTTTACCACCCTGGGAATGAATACAAGGTGGATGATACTCTATACTGAATTTGTCATGATATACTTTCCCTAATGGGGATCATAAGTGATCAAATATTTTTATATTTTCATGGTACATATATAGATATATTGTTGTAAGAGGAGAAATAAAATCTTTACAAAATGAGTGTTTAACTATCTAGTGAAGTGATGGTTAAAGAGTATCACAAGGAAGATGTGGAACCACAAAAGTATGTCAGAAATAATATAGAAATAAAAATTGATTGTGATGATGTAATAATGTTTAAGAACTATTATTGTGTTCCGTCCATACCATATTTGAATAAGTATCTATTTAATGAGGCTTATAGTAATTTATTCTCTACTAATCATGAATTTATGATTATTTATATAAATATGAAAAACTCTCTTCTAGTAGGAAGGCAGGTACTAATAAATTTTATTGTATGTATCTTTGTGTAAGGAATTCCAGAAAATTATTTCATTGAGAAATAAGTATTAAAGGATATTATAACCATTACCTATACCAAAATTAGAATGGTAAAAATCAGCATGAATATATTCATTTTACTCTCTAAAAAATCTCATGTATATAATACTATTTAGGATGTATTAGATCTCTATATTATATATAGAACACTTTATTCCTATTAGAAACTATTTCACTCTAGATCATCCTTCCATAAAATACATTATGGATGTTTCATGGTTCCATGGAGTGAAACTGTCTCTTTTATCTGATAGTGATATGTGGTTTACCTAAATGTTCAAGAAATTTCATATATAGGATCTTGATTTAGAGTTGATGTTCACTTCTAATTATCGTAAAAAGAGAAATGGTTGTTCTAAGAGAATCATTATAAACTTGGGGATATGATGAGATCTTATTGTATGGATCCTAAATATAGTTCTGAGAAATAGCTTCCTCATTTTGACATTTCTTAATGTGTTAAATTTCACCCAACAATTTTGATATCTCCATATAAATCTCACTAAATATGAAATTGTAGAACTAATAAAGGAGATGATGGATTAGGAAAAAGAATTTTTTAGGGATAAGAGATAACTGAGGAAATTATTGAGAATGTAAGTGACAATCAATAGATCCTCAATGAAAGTCACAGTGGAAAGATTAGTTTGCATATAATCATCAACAAGACCTATAAATTTATGTTAGAAGGAGTGTGTTTTATAAATTTCTCCATGGAAGATGTTTATGATATTTTCGGTGATAGTAATGTTGATCCTTATCTATATTGGTACCTTCGATATTCTTGATCAAGTATGGATGTAAACATATCAATTAGTGATTCCACTAAACATATCTATGTTTTATGTTTTGTTCAATATATCTCTCATTAGGATGTAAATATGTGATCCTTCAAATGTATGAAACATAATGGTTATGCCCTATGAGAAAAATCATTCCTAAGAAAAACAATTTTTGAAAATATTTGATTGTAGTGATAAAGTGATATGGAACAAGACTACTCATATGATTTAAGTTCTCTATAGGAATTAAAAAAATTAAAATATGTTAATTATGAAATAAATGACTTAATGGAACATATATATCCACTTTTATTTTTGATCAATGTAATATAATTTCAATTGTAAAATTTATTTTATTGGAGTAGAGTGTAACACCCTGACATTATTTAGTATATTTCATAAAAACAATTCTTCAATGCATTGTTATACATGAAACACTATGTATAAAAGAAAAATAATAAAAAATAATATTATAATCTAGTCATTAAATTTGGAAGTATATATAATACACTATGATTTTAAAAGACAAAAAGTTTGTCAGATAGCGTATTCAACATGAAACATCATACTTAAGCAACTGATAATGTATATTACATTTAAAAGGATTCTATTGGAATGGTGGGTATAAAGAGTATTTACGTAATTATGAAAGTATAATTTACACAGAGATACATAAAAACACACAAAAACACACGAACACACAAACATATATATTTAATGAATTCATTTCTAATAAATTAAATAGTAATTTAAATAGTACATTTTTAAAAAATAGTAATCTTTTTCTGAGAAACTATCTTTATGAACACAACTATGTCTTCTACTAATAAATTAAACAGTATAACAATTATTGTATTATATTAATTATTTTGAAATATAATATATTTAATATAACATGTATCATTTATTTAGTGTTTTTATAAACATGATATAAAAATATATATTATTGTCACTTATATTTTTTATATAAAGGTAGAAACTTTTATTGATAAAAAGAAAGGTGTTACACAAGTATGAAGGAAGGTATTTTGTAGACATCCCGAGCATAATAAGGGATTAATTCAGAAGGGAGATCATCCATCCAGTGTAATATGTGAGTAACTCCGAAATTGGAAAGCCCATCAATGATCATGTTGGCTTCGCAGAAGGCGTGAGGGGTGATGGTGTAAAGCCCAACGAGTGAATTCAAACAGTTCATCCAGTGGGCAGTAAGAGGCCAAGCAAGGTGAATTGTACCATTCCATATGGCTTGAATGATTGTAGTAGAGTCTCTCTCAATCCAGATATTGTCCCATCTGTGAAGTCTGGCAAAGGTGATGGCATGGATGACACCCATCGTCTCATCTTCCAAAGTAGTAGCGGAACTGCAGGATCCTTAAAATCATCCAAGGATCTGTTCCAGGTGATTTATAAAGATAGCACCATAGCCCGCTAGTCCCGGATTTCCTTTTGAGGCACCATCCACATTGATTTTAATCCATCCCGGAGGAGGGGGGAGCCTAAAAACATGAAGAGTGGAGTAGGGTTGAGGGTAAATCCCCTCCACCCCAACACGTCTACGGATCCCAAGGTCATGGACCGAATTGTTGCAGTGAGCTTTTTAGATAGAAGATTCTTCGCGGATAGCAATGAGGATTCTCATTTTCCCTACACAAATTTTAAAAGATTTATTGCGGAAAATTAAATAATTTCTTCCATACCAGATAATGTGATGAAGTTCTACAACCGCTGTAGCCAAAAAGTTTTTGATTTGCTGAGAGGTAGACAACTTCAAGGAGTTTTGAATCTGCATGTTGATGGTGTCAAGTAAAATCAATATACACTCAAAAATGTCACGAATATAATGCCAGAGATTGGTAGTTGTGTCACATGAGATAAAGAGATGATTAATATCCTCCCAATGTTGATTGCACATACGACATTTTATACAAAGAGTTATTTCAAATGTTTGAAGGTAGATATCTGTGGGAATTATTTGATGAGCAATCTGCCAGAGTAAAGTAAATATTGGGGGTTATATCCAGGGTTTGTAAACATTTTCTAGCCATGGGTGTATATTGTCATCATTATTGAAAAGGAACATATAACAGCTTTTGTAGGTAAGGATCCCATTGCACGTTGGTTCCCAAATAAGAAGATCATTAGTATTAGCGAAGTGATAATTATGACCAATTTGGGTAATATTCATAGGGAGATCAATATTATGCATATGAATGATTGATTCAATTGAGTCCTGAAGGTAGGGAGGGGGTTGGATGGTATCTGTGACTGAGATCAGGGGAACAATAGTCCAATTATCAAAATAAAATTTTAATTTGGAGTTCTTAGAGGCTATCCATCTAGAGTTAGACATAATAGACATGAATGTGATTTTGATGGAGTGCCAAATGGAGGACTTAATAGGATAAAGATGATTGTATCTAATATTTTCCAAGAAGAGAGTTCTGAGGATGTTCATGGAGGGAGAGGTGTGGAGAATAATGTTCCACGTAAGTCTAGCTTGCAAAGACTAATTGAATTTAGATAGAATTTTAATGCCAATCCCCCCTTTATCAACAGGTTTGCAGTAGGAGGTCCAGGGGATAGTCACTAGCTTCCTCTCCATAGTGCTACCAGTCAAAATAAAATTTTTAATAGCAGTGTTTAGGCATTTTAGAAGACCTTTTGTCCATTTATATATCATCATTTCATAAACAAGTTTAGAAACAATAATAGATTTCACCAAACAAATTCTACCTGTCATCGAAAGGGACTTACCCTTCTAGGAGGAAAGGTGCTTAATCGTGTGATCTGTAATGTGAGAGAAGTAATTCTCTTTAGTTATTCCCCAAAATATAATTACACCTATATAGGAAAAGGGGAGATATATTTCTTTGAAGCTCAAGATGTTAGATATGGAATGTTTCTATCCTGGAGGGAAGTCATTACTGAAAATGATTGAAGATTTGTTCCAGTTGATGTGTTGACCAGAGATTTCTTGGTAATGGAGCCGAATATCATTAAGTTTGAGAATGTTCCTTCTGTATCCCTCAGTAAAAATAATGATGTCATCAGCATAAAGAAGATGCGAGAAAACTTGTAGAAATTCTGAATTTTAATTAAAAAATTTACTTTAACATAAATTATTAAAAAGAGAATCTATATTTATAATTTATTATAGAGTAAAATTAATTAAATTATATATATATAATTCTAATTTAGGTCAATGGTATGTTTTTATATTATATTTTTATATGAATAAGGTAAACATTTAGGTTTTTTCACCATAGAAATCAGCTTTCTCATCATGTCTACATGATATTTTTAAATTAAATTATGAAAATAATGTGAATTTAATATAAAATATTAACTAAAAAATTTGGATTTAGAATAAGTTATATTGTCGAATGATTTCAAATTAATATTTTACCAATGTTATTAGTGAAAAAAATTAAAATTAATTGAAATTATTATGGTAAGAACTAGTTTACTATGTGATTAAACATAGAATATACTGTGTAATAATTTTAAAAAAAATTAACAAGAAATTTTTGGACATATATAAATTAGTATTACCCTTGTATCGAAATATATTTGTTTTAGGAACACTTTTCTATGAGATTGGTCAATATAATAAGTTAAATAAATAAAAATCCCAAAAAATACATTTACTCCTTTTAATTTCTATAACAATTTGGGGAGAAGAAAAAACTATATAGGATCCATTAGAAATTCTATTTTATAATATAAATGAGTTATTATTATCATAATATATTATTTTTAAATTTTAGAGATTATATAATTATATTTAATTCTTAGTAAACACAAACACATTGATTATTTTTCAAATAATTAAAAACATAAATGATACTAAAAACATTAAAAGTGAAATAAATTGAATGAAATATTTTCTTCCATTATTATTATGGGATTAATATATCAAAATAAAAATCATTATCATTAATATATTTTATTTCTTTTATTTTTCATATATTTTAAAAATTCAAAATAAATGAATAATATCAAAATTTATATTAATTATATTTTATTATAAATGATATTTTATTAATTAATTTTAAATTACATATAATGATATATTCCCGCAAGTGATTTTTAAATATTAATAAAAATCATTTATTTTATATTCATGGTCCAATTTATCATTCATAGTTAATATATTGAACCCAAAAACATGGAAACTATATTAACATAGTTAAGGTTAAATGGGTGTTTTTTCTTGTCAAAAGAACTTCTGTTAAAATATAATTTTCATCAAAAAAATATTTTTATTAGATAATTTTTTATTTATTTATTATAGAAAGTGGTACTAAGTTTTCCAAAATTTCTCAAACCACTTTATTAATATAGAATAAATTACGCCAATTTTTAAAATGAGTTTCCATAAAGAAAACCCATAATGATAAAAATTGGTATACATTGAAGTTAATGGAATGAATAAAACATGTGTTATAATGTGTGTTAGATGTTTTTATCAACAATTTAATCCATAAAAACATATTAATTATCAATATTTAAGACACATTAGGTAATATTTACCTCCAAATAGTGAATACATTTGAGTATTTAGAAGAATGTCACTCCTCCTCAACCATAATATTACACTCACTCTCCCCATATCATCACTAATATCAATCCTTTTGGATCAACCATAACATTTTGAAATTAGAACACCACATCCATAAACTCATCATATAATATTTATTCTAGGAATACAAAAACAATTCACGTTTTAGGGAAACATAATGAGAAAACCCAAATAAAGTTTAATATTCTTCTAAGAGCTTGTTTATTTTTTTTCTTTCGCTACCGCCTCCAATTATTTTAATATTAGGATTGAATATTACCTAATTATCCTTCATATAAAAATATTTTAAAAATTAATATTATGTATTATCACAACATAAACACTTCCATCAAACGTGTTATAAAATCATCTTTAATGTACACCACATACTACTATCTTGAGAATTGATGCCATTTTTTTCCATTACCCTCTATAATAGTTGATAATAATGATGGAAATATTTTTTATACATATTATTTTTTATATATTTGATGTAATTATTATTTTTTAATTTTTATACAATACATACAATCATTCTTTCCATATTGTGGTAATATGACAACATCGTTCGTGTGTATGACCGAATACCACCTCACTATGTGTTGTATTTCGTTTATAAATTACATGGAATGTATAAAAGAATGGATTTAATAAGAATTTATGATATATGTGAGATCAAGAAAATAAATTAATGATAAAAAATAAAAATATATATATCATTTACTTTTCATTATTTCAAAATGATTAGGAATTAGAAACAGTATTTACGCATACAAATGACCTACCATATACAAGAATGGTGTATTTTATTTCTAGTAAATAAATATTATTGATAAATATAAATGAATAAATATTGAATAAATATAATATTTATATAATTTTTTAAAATTTGTAGATTTTGAAATATTTATTTAAATAACTGGACCAAAAAATAGTAAGTCAAAATATATAAGAAAAACGAAGCAGTTACTACAAAAAACATACCATCAAAATGTAAATGTTATCAAATGTTTAATAAAAAGTCCTTATTAATACATATATGATGTTAAAAATAGTAATATGTTTCCTTAATCAATTAATAAAAAATTTTAAACCACTGTATATGAGTTTATATCACATTCAATCAAAACCATGCATGAGGTAATGGTTTTTCTTGTCACCCTTTTATTTCTGTATGATACATGCTGTGTTCACAAATTATTATTTTTGTAGTGTATATGATTCCAACGAATGTCTTCCATGATTTTTAAAATGATATTATTTTTATTAAAATATCCATTTTATGATCTATATTTCAGGGGGTTTATTATTTCAAATTTATCTATGTGGTAAGGTATTTCTATCATTATTTCCTTCATTGAGATTTTTTATGATATACACCTATCGTATTTTATATGATGTATATACTACCAATTTAACATTTATTTTATGAATAGTATATTTATTTTTCATGATATTATATGTTTAATTTAATGTTATAACATCATTATAATTATGATTAAATGTTACAAAATTGGTATGATTGTTTTCTAATAATCTCATTGTTTATAGGGATTATAAATTATTATATGTCAAATATTGATATTTAATAATTCTAATGACATAACTTATCCTTTGGTTATTCATGATATTTAAAATAATTTTAACATTTTTTATATCATTAGTACCAAAATTTTCGGAAATATTTATAATAAAATTCCACTTCATTTCATTCTTCTGTCATAAATTCATGTCCTTTCCAAATATTTTTTTCGAAAAAAAATTCAAAATTATTTTAAATGATATTTTAATCACAATTAAAGGAAAACTATTTTAAAAATGTTTTCTATTTAAAAAATTGTTTTAAATTATTTAAAAACATTAATTTATATGTTTTCTTGGTTATTTTCAAGGAATTCGGTTTTCAAAATGTTTTATGTTTTAAAAATTCATTTTAAAATAAAAAACAGTGGATTCCACTGAAATGTTTTTAATGATATTTTAATGGTATTTCTATCCATAAATATTGACTAATTTTCTTTACTTATTCTCCTATTGGGAAATTTTATAATTATATTATCCTCATTATTTCTATTGATAAATTATTATCATTTCAATGTGATTTTTAAGAAACCTTTTTCTTTTCCACATGTTAACCATGTTTCAAAGATATTATTATATAACCCATTTTGTTTCCATTGGATAATCATATATAAAATATATTGTAATAAAACCCAATTATTTTGTTTGTGTTAATAATTTATTTAATGATAATTTTATGGAACCCTTTTGTTTACAAATATTTAACCATGTTCTAAAATGAATTTAACAAAATCGATGAGTAATGAGGAATTGAGTTCAGGATATGGATCATTAATTTCTTTGGTTTTTATAATATTTAAATTATGGGTGTGCTAAGATAGCACCATATAATACTATTATATGTTACCATGGGTTAACCCGGATATCATTGGGTAAGGTCCTTGTAGCTTAACATGGGTTAGTCCAGATAGTATTGGGTAAACACATTATAGCTTAACTATGGGTGGCCCAGATAGTGTCGGGTGAGACCGTTATATCTTAAAGGATGGGTGTGCCCAGATATTAGTCCATTGAATTGAATAATTATTACATTTTAATTTCTCAAAATGGAACTTCCAATTAAAATGGGTTTGAATCATTATTATGAATACGATGCTCTATTTTATATAATATTTGTTTTATTTTTTATTTTATGTGTTTATGATGTTTCAGTTGATCAAGAATGATATCACATGGCTCATGTCTATTAATTCTGATGAACCATATCTTATCTATGTTTTCATATTTAATAATCCATATATTGATGGTTAGGATTTGATTTATTATTCACTCATTCATTTTTATTGTGATGGCCTACCTATATGAACATTTTATGCACATTCATGAGATTAAATTGTAAATCTTATGTTTAACCTTACTGAGCATGTGATCACACTATTATTTAGTTTCCATTTTTTTGTTATAAATATTGAGGATGAATACGTTATTTCTAGAAGGGATTTCATATGGGTGGTGATGACGTCTTAATGTGAAATATAAAACTTGGGTTATGTGGGAGAAATTCACATTTATAGTCATGTGAATTGTTTATGTAGTAATTTCTAATAATACTGTGAAACTCTAAACATAAAAGGTAATTGAGGATATAAGTTAACCAATTTATACTTTTTATTTTTTATGGGTTTGATGCAAAAAATTGGTTCACATTTATGAGTTTTATAACTGGGAATGGTTAGTTTACAATTTCTGCAAAGGATCCTTGAGTGTGGGTTTTAGGATGTTATGGTTAGTGTAAGTGGTCAGTTTTGATTACTTTATTTATTAATATGTATTTATCTGAGGTAATATTCATAGTTATTGATATCATTATTGATCAATAATATTATGGTTGATCGTAATTTCAAATTCATAGACACCAAATTTTAGGGTTACTAGAAGTAAACAAATTGTGGGATTATTAATGACATTTTCACTATCAATTTATATGGTTAAGGTATTTGTATCAACTAGGATCAATTTGATGTGATTCTATAGGGAATTATTGTTTTTGGATTTAAGAAAAATCTAAAACCAAATACTAGGTGACAACCCATCACATCGTACAATGTGGTGGGACATAAACCCATGATCGAAGTATAATAAGGGTTTCGTTCCATCAACTATCATATATGATGTCATCATTAACCATAAATTTTGATAGGTAATGATTATGTATTTTTCTAATACAGGTGTGATTTCATTTTGGGAATAATTTATTAATTGTAATGGTGGAATATATAATAAAATAAATTTAATAATGTTTTTTTAAATATGTCAGGAAAAATTGATGAATTTTAAAGATAATTATTTATTGAAGGATTTAGATTGAACACTTGGTATTTCTATTAAATTTGGAATATTAGTGTATCATATTAATAATTATTATTTATTGTAATTTTTTTTTCTATGTTTTGAACATTTTCTGGATAATGTTATTATAATGGATAAATATATTGGTATATATTTTTTGGTTATGTGGTCTCTAAATTATTGTTTTAGTGCATTGGTTATGAAAACATTATCTGGAATACTCATAGTTGGGAGGAAAACATTAGATTTTGGTGAAAATTGATTAAATGGTGAAGTTATATTCAACACATAATCCTGTTTTCATATTATATTTATCTATATAGTAAGATAATTACTCAACTCTAGTAAAAGGAAATTGAAAATAAAATTGTATCTTATTACCATCATCTCTGATGAAATCAAGGACCTATTTTATACCACTTTGGTATTTATTTTTTAAATTGTAAACATCCTATGGATGATTTTCTTTATAGTTGCCAGTGAATTCAGTCACTATATATTGTTATTTAGAATTTATGATTTTAATTTATACCCATATTTCAACATTCCCCCAATAATATCTTACATAGTCGACAAGTTACATTTCATTATATGTTACCCTTTTCATACACATTTAATTTTATCAAGAAGATATTTTAGTTTCCCTTTATACGATATGGGGTTTTCAAAAAATTATTTTCAAATGTTGACCATTGATTTAAAATATAATGTTAATATTTAAAGGTCATAATTATTTAAATGGGTGGGGGATATAACACCATAATATTTTAAAAGATGAAAATATTGTTTGATAGGATATTCAAAATAGAAAAAAAATCATAAAAAACCCATGATATATATTACCATTATAACCTAGTTTTTGGAATATCATGTATTAAAATGACTAAAAAAATTATGATAATATTATTTACATAGTTATATATAATGAATTTATTGGATGTCTATTTTCATTTAAAATATTTACAATTACAAATCTTGTTTTGAATTTTATTTTATGTAAAATTGTTTAAATTTCATATCAATTTACCCAATTATGATGATTTTAAGAGTTTTAATATTAATTTATTTATAAAAACATAGTAAACTTTTACACATTTTCACATTAAAACCCCAATTTCTTGTCACATCTGTGAGATTTATTTTTAATTTAATTTTTACACATAAGATAGATGAATTTAAAAAAAATTGATTCTATATTTGGTATCAGAATAATTTATGATTTCCAAAAATTTAACTTATTTACCAATGTGATTAGTAAAAATAATTTAAAATAAAATAAAATAATTAATGTTAAAATTAAATTAATATGTTGTTAAATCGAGAATATAAGATAAAAAAATTACCCAACACATGTCTATCACTAATAATATTGACATATATTGATCCTCATTACATTATAATAGAAATGCATGAGCTTTTGGGACATGTTTTCCTTGAAAATGACTCATTTAATATGTTAAATAATGAAAAAGAAAAAAAATTAAGCCTTCCTTCCATTTAATGTACATAAATCATTTTATATAAGAAAAATCTATATAGATTTGGTTATTATTATTATTTTTTAAAAATAATTATTTATTTTTATAATAATAATTTGTATTTAAATTTTAGTGATGATATATTTTTATTAAATTTTTATAAAATTCTAATGCATGAATAATTTAGTTAATAATTAAATAATCTAAAAGATAACAAACACATTAAAAATGTAGTAAATAAAATGAATTATTGTGTTATGTTAGTTATTTGACTAATTTATCTTGATAAAAATCTATAAAATTAATATATTTTAATTACATTATTGTCTTTATATTTTTAAAGTATAAATTAATTTAATAATGTCATAATTGAAATTAATGTAAATTTATAATAAAAGATATTTTACTGATTAATTTAACATACTAAAACTCATATTGTATTTCAAGTGATTTTTAAATATTAATAATTGAAAATTATTTTCTATTAAAATACCTATTATTCATTAATATTTAATATATTTACCCCCATAATAGTTAAAAATATTCTTAGGATAGTTGATGTTATAGGATTGTTTTCCCACATTACATGCAGTTGTTTTAAATTATAATTTTTAAAAACAAGAATATATTCAATTGAAAAATATGGATTTATTTTTTATAATAAGTGTTAAAAAATTATCTAAAAAAGATCACTCTAATTTTTACATAGAGTATAAATTACATTTCTTAGAAAAATGGTTTCCATAATGAAAAACAAAAATGGTATAAATTGGGTAACATAGATGATAAGGACTGAAAAGTTTATAACATGTGTTATAATGTTTTGTTGTTGTTTTTATATACTATATAATCACTTAACCGAATTAATTATCAATATTGAAGCCCCATAAGAAAATATTGACCTCTTAATAGTGAAAACATAAGTGTATTTACAAGAATGACACTCCATCTCGCTTATAAAAAGGTACTAACTCTCCCCATTCATTCAAATATATCAAAGAATTTTTATCATAAAAACCTTACCAAAATCTATTCTCAATATCCCTATCCAAATGGAATTGTCCTTATTTTTTTAATAATGTAATACTTTCTTATTTTTTGTGCAAACCTACCTAGGATACCCAAGGAAAAGGTAATGTTCTTCTAAAATTGTTTTTATTTTGTTTCTATCTTGACATCATTATATTATATTTATATCATGATTATATAATGAAATTAGTATATTCAATTTACTATGATGTTTTTATGTCATGTTTATAACCTAGAACCACAAACTCTTCCATCAAATTGGTTATGAAATCATTATTTCTGTCTTTGGTGTACTACCACCTCACAAACCGATATCATTCATTTATCCATTACAAAATTTAAATGATATGAATAATGATAAAAATTCAATTTATGTATTAAATTTATTATTATAAAATAAATATTCAATTATTATATAATTCATACCTTTATTCATTGCATTTTTTGGAATATGATAATGTTGTTTGTCTGTGTGGCAGACAACCCCCTCACAAAGTGATGCGATTTATTCAGACATTACATATATTATATTAAGGGTGTGTTAATAAACATATGACATATATATGACAAAAAAATTCTATTAAAATAAATATATATAACATTTACTTTCACTTCTGTTAATATTCTATTAAAATGGAAACATCATCCATGGGTATGTCTGGCTTACCATATCCATGAACAGAGTATATCATTTCATATAAATAAATTTTATGGATTGAAATAAAATAATATATGCATACATAATATGATAAACAACATATGTTTACAATATTTATATTGTTAATAATGTATTTAAGCAAGAGGAACAAATATCGCATGTCCAAACACGTTTGAAAAACTAAGCGGTTACTACCCGAAACATAACATTAATATGGAATTGTTAGAAAAATTGGAAGTAATTATAATAAGAAAATAATATATGATAATAAAAATATTATTATGACACAATAATAATTAATTAACATTTTTTGAACTAATATACATGAAGTAAATGAATATATATCTAAAAGGAACAATGCAGCAATGGATTTTTTAGTATCACATTAATTTCAATGAGATACATGCCCTATTAAAAACTAATTTTTATTAGGTGGTGTATATACTACCCATAAATATTTTATATGATTGTTATACATAATTTATAATTATTTACGTTTCCATTTTATGATATCTCTTTCATGGGTTTTTCAGTTTCAATGATACCAAAAGCATAAAGGTATTTTTTTTTCTTATATTACATTCATAGAGACATTTGTTATGTTATACAGCTATATTCTTGTATAAGTAATATATAAAGAACCTTTTAATTTAAATATAATTAATATCATTCATTATGAAATTCTAAATTTCATTTAATTTTATTTATTTTACTGGTTTATGATTCTATGAAACAAAAGTTGTAATAGTCTTTTACATCAATCTTATAATTTATTTGTATTGTTTATGATCAGTTCTGTGATGTCGAGATATTATAATTATCATGAATTCTCATAACCTAGGATTCTTCATGATATTTTCATGTAATTTAACTATATTTCTACTTTTTGTTTCTTGACATGTTTTATAATGTGTTTTTAATATAATCATACTTCATTTCTCACATCCTTCTAAAATTGATATTTTTTCAAAACAATTTTTTCAATAATTGTTTTAAAAATGTTTTTAAATTATATTTTATGATCAATGACAAAGAGAAGAATTTTTAAAATAATTAATGTTTTAAAAACCTTTAATAATTATTTACATTTCTACCTTTATATTTTTTGTAGGCTATTTACAATGAAAACGGATTTCGAAATTTATTATGTTTCTAAAAGATAATTTCAAAATAAAAATTGTATTTTCTTCAAAGTATTTTTGATGATATTATAATAGTATTTCAATTAATAATAATAAACAAATTTTGTTGTTAATTATTCTATAATGGGGATATTTTTGTAGTGATACCATCCTCAGTCTTTCCATGGATGGATTAAGATTATTTAAATGAGATTGTTATGGAACCCATTTATTTTCCACATGAAAACCCTATTTATAAGAGATTAATAGAGACCCTAATTATTTTAAATGATTTAACCATGTTTTAATAAGAATGTAATGGAACCTTTCTATTTTTAATGGGATAATCATGTTCCAATGACATTTTTATGCAACCCATATATTTTCCAATGTTTAATCATGTTATGAAAAGAATAAATTATATTTAAATGATATATGATAAATCAAATTATATATATTGTTAGTCATTTTTTGTTTCTTGGTAATTATAAATGATTTTGCACTTATTTTCCACTAGGTTATACTGTTACTTTTAAACACGGGATTGACCAGATATCACTGGGTAATCCTCATACAACTTATCATGTGGTGGACCATATAGCGGCGGGGAAGCCTATAACAGTTTTCTATGGGGTGGAAAAAATTGTGTTGGGTGATATTATTATGGATTAAAATATGGGTGTGCCCTGGTAGGATTTAAATTCATCATGTAATGATTATTTTAGAATATGGTCATATATTTATTAAAAATTAAATGGTTTTCAAAAGGGTTTTATGAATATGATTCTCCAAGCTACTGAAAATGGGTTTCGATTTACTTTTTGTGGATTTATGATGTTTTATTTGACAAATAGTGATATCACATAACTCGTGATTATTGATTATAATGAATCATACCATATCCATGTTTTCATATTTGATAATCTTGGTATTAATGGGTGTGAGTTATTTTATGATTTTCTAAGGAAATATAATTATTATTTCATACCATTATTAAAATATTATGCTCATTAATAATATTTAATTGTTAATTCATATGTATACCCTTACTGGTAATTTCATATCACGTTTAGTATGTTTAATTTTCTACAATTTATATAGAATTGTGTTGAATGTGATATTTGTATAAAGGATTTCATATTTGTGATAATGGTTTTTTAATGTCACAATGACAAGATAGATCAATTGAGATAAATGCGCATTTCAAACCATCTGAATGTTTTATTAATGATTTATAAGTAAATATTTAAAAATATAAACCCAAAATTTCCTAGATGATGTGTGTTATCAAATATTTCTTTTTTATGTTTTTATGTTTTCATGGACAAAATGGGTTTACAATTGTATGCATCAAAGTAGAAAATTTATTGTTTACGATTTCAACATAGGATATTGGAGGGTATATTATGAGTTATTTTGGTATAAAATGGATCACTATATTGTAAAAAAATTATGTTTTACTCTTTTAAAAAATAGATTCATCAGTTAGAAATTTATTAAAAAATAAAAAAATCATTTATAAGTAAACTAGATATTTTTTAAAAAACAATTTTAACACATGCAATGTCTTATTATTTTAATAATTTATAATTTTTACTATTGGTGAAAGATTTTAATTTAATATATATAGAAATAAATGTCAAAATTATCAGAAATTTTTCAACCATGATATGAGAATATATATAGTCTTGTACATACAACTTTGTCTTCCTAAAAAACATAATATTTCGAGTTTTATGATTTTATTTTATAATGAATTT
Organism: Viscum album; assembly: GCA_963277665.1. Classification (NCBI taxonomy): domain Eukaryota; kingdom Viridiplantae; phylum Streptophyta; class Magnoliopsida; order Santalales; family Viscaceae; genus Viscum; species Viscum album. The sequence continues at coordinate 557,658,062 of OY728146.1, forward strand.
TTTCCATATCTAAAAATTTAATGTTAAAAATTTTATATTTTATTTGGAATTAATTGGTTAAAAATTTTTAAATATGGGCCTATTATTTTCAATTAATTATAATAGTAACCACAGTATAATTTTTCATCCCCAGTAAGGGAAAATTGGAAAATAGGGTTAAAACATTTCAAGAAAGATTTAAATATTATCTAAAACTTGTTATTATTCTGTTGGATGAATTCAATTTTATCCATTTCCATACATGTCAATAATATACTATCAATTAGTGAGATATTGTTTTGAATATCAGACTAATATTAATTTAATAAAATAATAAATGAAAGAAGGTTACTGTACTTGACATTAATATATTTAATTTATTATAGGGATAAGAATATGATAATTCCATTTATATGTGGTTATATTAAATATAAATTATTAGTTTTTAATATATTAATATATTTCCAATTTTTATTTACCAAAAAAAATATTAGTTGCTTATGCAAAGTCAACAAATTATTTATTCAACTAATAGAATAATAAAATGAATCATTTTAAAAAATTTAAAATTAAGAAAATATATCTCATTTATTGTGTTAACAATATTTGTTAGATACGTATGAAATATTAAGTAAGTTTAAATTATAATATTTTAATTCTAACTTTATTAATGGTGTATTTAAACTCAAATTAAAGGTATAGTTTCAAATGTGAGATTAATAATCTTTTATAAAAAATATTTTTTTTATTAAATGATATAATTTTCATAGAAAGCATATATTTGGCCATGAAAATTAGAATATTGTAGAAAATATCTACGATGATAAGTTTATGAGTCATTCATTCATTTATAGTAGCATTATTAACCATTTAATATTGAAATAGTTTTCACCATGTTTATGGGAAACATTTATTAACAATGGGGTAAATAAAAAAGATGAGGATTAAAATGAAACCAAAACAAATATTAATTTCATAGAAAATTTTATATAACCATAGAATCTATTTATTCTACTTGATGGCCATTTGGATATATTCTAATGGAGAAATAAATTATTATATAATAATATTTAAAAAAATCGTAAGTGTGCCTTTTCTATAGATTATAAATGAAAAACCCTACATTATATTCATTTCATGACATTAAGACGTTTATATCAACCATCCATTGGATAATTATCTTCTCATATTATGAATACACATTATAGAGGTGATCACATCCCAAAAATTCTAACCCTACAGTGCTTAATATGTTATCTAAATGTGTTCATTATAAGAAGATATGGAACACATAACATAACAAATTCTTTTTTACTTTTTAATATACCTCGAATAAATTTATATAGTATTTAAAAATAATATTAAATTTAGAATCTTCAATTTTATGAACTTTTATTTTGAAAATTTAAAAACATTTGTTCCCCCATTTTTTCCTCTAATGATAAGTGAATGTATCATACGTGTGTATGTATATCCAACTATATCCATGAATGGTGCAATTCATTTAACAGTCTCAAAAAATTTTGTATGACTCTAAATATTTATATAATACATATATATGAAATTTATATATTTATTTAAAATATGGAGATGATATAATCATGATCAAATTATAAGGATCAAAATATATGAATTTTAATTTGTTGGATGAATGAAATAGTTAACACTATAATGTAACGATTTTAATAATCAATAATTAATAAATGGGTGTTGAAATGTTCATGGTGGATCATATATGATATTTTAAGTATGATCATTTTTTTATTATAGAAATATAATAAATTTTATTTTTTTATTCATGGGGTGAGAGTGATTTATATGTTAGTGGAACTCAAGGAATAAAATTTATGTTACAAACTCATTTTTTACCAGGATTATATATAATTAAGATTCTCATGATTATATATAATATTATACAACTCAAATAATCAATTTTTTTTTTACTCCTCTAGTTAATTGTAGAGAATAAAAAAATTCAATTAATTTTATTATTTTTAAGAATTCATGAGTCCAAAATAATGATTTTAAGTATAATATAATTTATTTCACTCGTCCGTTAAAAACATTATTTCTTCCATGACTATGTATCCTAGAAATTCTTTCATTAATGTATTTTCAATTTTCTTATGATTATATAAAGTCATTTTGATCCAAGTTATTCTTTTTAAAAAATATTTTAAAGGGAATTTTCTTCTGGTATTCTAAATTATGTATTTCTTTAGTTTATTAAAAAAAATATGAAACAATGGTTTTATTTTAAATTTTATAACATGAATGGAATTCCCCACCATCATGAAAAATTAATGACTTTTACAATTTATTACATTTTTTCATGATTATTTTCTATGAAAAGATGTAATATAATTTTTTTTTAAATTATTATATTTTAAAATAATTATATCAAAATGAATAGGGTATCTTCCATGTCATGTATTTCAAGTTATCTATTAATCGTATATTATATTTTGATACCATCCTTTGATGTCACATATGATTTACTAGAGATATTATTGAAGGATACCTACCTTATTATTTTTATGGATGGTTTAGGATTATGGTGAATGTGTTTTTATTACACCCAATACATTTTCATGAGATATATTATTATGAATGGATTGTGAAACCTGTTTCATTTCCAAGGGTTATTCCAAGATGAAATATTTTTTATAATCATTTATTATTTAAGTTTTTATGATATAATGAATATTTTATGATCTTGTGTTAGACATTTGTATAATTTTAATTATGTTATGAGACAGTCATGAATTATATTTCCCTATATTGCATTGAGTAATGATTGATATCTCGTTGAGTAAAAAGAACTGGGATGTGGTTAATTAAGGGAATTTTTGCATTAGGATAGTCTTGAGATTGAACCATTTACTCGACGATGGAATATTGCGTTAATACAATCCCCTAATATGGTCTTTATATTGCTCAATGACTATAAAGAAAGTCATTTTCAATGATTATTTTTATTCCAAAAACATATGTATTATTGTTAATGACATTCTGATGTGGCTCCTGATCTTTTATTACATTATGATTCTTTTATTATAAAAGGCCACGATTTATTAAATGATTAATGATTATTATATATAATATGTAGGTTATGGTATTCAAATATTATAATCATGTTAATAGACCATTATTCTTGTTTTATATTTAATTGATCATTGATATTTCTTTTTTAACCATATAAAGAATATGAGTTAATCGTTTGTTATTTTTCCATTACATTGATTATAAGCAAAGATATTGGGTATGATATTTCAAATAAATTTGGTAGTAATGGACAAATTATTTACAGATGATATGGTTCAGTTATGAACTAGTTTTTGACCTATCCATGTTTCTAATAATACATGGCCAATATAATTTTTGAGATTATTATTATGTTATTTAAGGAATATTTTTCTAATAAAATTCCCTATTTTTTGTATGAAATGTTTCGGTCCCTATAATATTCCTCATTATTTATTTATGAGTATACATGGAATATCCATTCTTCATCTTCATGGGAACAAGGAAAGAGGATTCTTTATTGATGTTATGTGATCAAATGAAACATATCATCCTAAAACAAATGCTTTAAGGATACCCTACATATATAAATGAGAGTTATATCTCTATAAAATATTAATAACAAAGTACATAATAAACCTCATCTATACCAATTTATATTCATAAGTGGATATACTTGTAATTGTCAATCTTTTCAAGTAAAAGTATTATTTTTAATATTCTGAAGATCACATTATATATATGTTATTTGAAATATTTAATGGATTAGATTCTTCCTAAATTAGAGTGGATAAATTATTTTTGTGATTTTAATTAATTAATCACACAACACTCTGGGGGTAGACAATTGAAAGATGTTGAATGCATAACAGAGTAGAGTATTTCCATAAAAAATCATGTTTACATTATTTTTAATGAGATTATATGGTGATTGCACTAATGTATCTATCATGAATTTTTTAGGTTGATACATGTTCAAATAATACATGATCCAAAACGATACATATGTATTTTATAAGATTTATTGATGGAATTCTTAAGGAACATTGGTTCGTCATCCTCTATTGTGTCATGTTATTTGAAAAAATGAAAATAATATAGCATATTGATTCCATGCATTGCTTCAAGACGCTATGAATTTTTTCTACCAATATGATTGGTCTATCAACATGGATAGAATGATGTTTGTTAAATGTTTTAGTAATTTCAACATCCTCTTTCTAATAATCCATGACATGAATATTCCCTTCATATGTCAATGTTTAATTATTGTGACATTGAATGATCTAATGATTACAATTTATCATATCAGGTAGAATACTGTAAATGTGTAACATTTAAGTTAGATTAATGGTGAATAATAGTTTAATAGTCCCATATCTCTTTTAAAATTCTTCTTGTGCTCTTAAATAACAATAACCATAGATAAAACCACTCAAGTTGTCATTGGGGTTAAACCCTAGATACATTTCAGAAACTCTTCATTCATGGGTTGAAAAATTCCTCTAAACACCCCCTTGTGTTCCCTATGTTGATTCATTATGTGTGATATGAAATCACAATACAAACATACCTTGTAGTAGAGTATATTTTTCATTCCTTTCCACTAAGGATGGATCCCCCATATAGTTTTTCCTTACTCCAATATATGTGGGACTAAGCTATCGGTCAAGGGATGTAATGGTTTTCAAATTTTGTTAGTGATTCAATACAATATTTTGAATATGAAAAATAATTTCTATCATAATTTATTTATTTTAATTATTATCCAATGTATGATCCCCTTAAAACCATTTCTATTTCTTAAAAATAATTTCACCATACATGGATGAAACTTAATATGTTATTCATAATGAGAAGTAAATTACCACATGTTATATAATTAATTATGAATAGTTAATGAATCATCAAAATCAATTCACTTCTTCCCAAAAAACAAATATGTGACATTTAAAGGTCTTATGGATAGATACCCTTCAAAACATCATCTTCATCAAATAATCGGGAAGAATTTTCAAATATCATAGAAATAATCAAAATGAAATGTATATAATTATAATGTAAATTCGTTCTTATCATATTACAATGGTTTTGGAATGAATACCACAAATCCAAGGTACTCTTATTTTTTAATTCATATTGGAATTATTTTCATCATCACATACATTCATTTTGAATATAAATATAGAATTAACAGAGTGTTGGATCCTAACCGATACAAATTCATAAGATTTTGGGATACAAATTGATCCATGGATTATAATCATTGGTATATAAAAATATGAAATTTCATGGAAATGTAGTATAGAAAGGAATTATAGCACAAATTCAATGTACACTTAATCATCATAATGTGAGAATATCCAAGAAGGTTCTCTCATTATGTTGTGAGAAAAATCATACAAGGATCACCCTTTTGGTGTGGGAGTAATCCAAAAAGGCTCATCGTATATGATTCACACATGAAATCAACCATTCATATTTCAAAAATTACTTAATCATCCCATGGAAAAAAATTTTGTTAGTATGAAAACATTCATAGAACATCACAAGTCATCCAGAAAATGATGGATGATGGTGTCATAAGGACATATCCCTATTGTATCATATAAATCTATAAAGGATTTTTATATAGTTTTAAACAACTATTTTCAAAATATAAGTACAAATCCAATAAAAATGAAGATGTAATAAACATTTTTTATAAAATTTCAAACTCTATGAAAATATATTCTCTAAAATGAAATAAATTTACCTTGATAAAATAATTTAAATAAATCACTTTAAATGTAAACGGATGTTCTAATAATCAAATTATATAAATTATTTTATGTTTTGGATATATTTATTTTTAAGAAAAAAACACAAACAATTAATTTATAAATACATATACCATAAAATTACATTTCTAAATCATGAATATATTTTGAAATAAATATTTTACAATAAAAATATTTATTAATATTTCTTATTAATTTCAAAATAGTTTGGATTTATAATAATTTGAAAGGACATTTCAATTATGGAATTAAATGTTTATAAAGTTGAATGATTTTACTATGATAAAATTTATAAAATGTTTTTCAGAAAAATTTATTTCCATATTTATAATGAAAAAAGATACTGGCCACATAGAAAATAAATTTTCAAAAAGCACAAGTGAAAAAATTAGAAACATTAAATTTATAAAAGAATATTCTATATTTTATCATTGAAATGTATATAATAGATTTTATAAAGAAAATTTGAGTGGAATATAAAACATAAGATTCTGAAACTCACAACATTCTTATTACATTTGAATACATTTATTGGAAAAACACATCATAAAAGTAATAATAAAACATCATTATAAAAGTATAAAATTTTAAAATATTATTTTTTATTACATAACACATAATTTTTTTAAAACAGTTAATGTATAACATGGAAATTAAAGGAATATATAGACATGGAGGTGGAACAATCATAAAAGATAATGGCAAATCTAGTCACTAATGATAGAATTTTTTTTAATATATTAATAAATGTAAAATATTTGAAATAAAAATGAATTCTCACATAGAGTGGAAGATAAACTAACATGGAATAAAATATTATGTTGTATATAACCGATCATGGATGAAAACCCTTTATAAATAACATTATAGCCCAAAAAGGATTTGAGTTAACAAATACCCGTACAACATTGGTATATTTTGTATTGAAAACTTTTGAATTATATAATATGGTCTATATTTTTAAATTCATCATGTGTAATGAAATTTTATAAAAAATAAAATTGTGTCCAATGTAAACACCATATATTCAAGTATGTGATGAATATAAATTATTTCTCAATAAAAAATTAAAATGCAACAACTCATACCTTAAATCATGGTTAACAAGATATTCACTATCAACCTATATAAAAAAACTAAATATCTGAATAAAATATTTTATATTTTATTCAAAAATATATACTGTTATAATTTAAATTTATATATATTAATTGAAAATTCATTTATTAGTGATATATTATTTTACTCATCAGATTTAACATCTTTCGATAACATTTATTATAGTTTTATAGTGATGAAAATGTCAATTGTTGTTTTCAGATTAAAATTTCACCATTATGTGATAATTATATATACTAAGATTGACTTTTAATTGTGATTGGTAATGTTTTAATTTAATTTAATATTTATTTAAGTTATGATTTGTGATTAAAAGTATAATGGAGAGAACATCATTATCATTCATTATTGAATAGTCAATTTTATTAATAATAGGTTAAATGTTAATAGATTATTTCTAGAACCCTAATGTAGAAAATATTTTACCACCAGTTAATAAATAAATTATTATTTTCATTTATATATTCTTCCTCTATAGTAATTTATATCATTTTTCATGTAATTGGGTAAATCGAATGATCAAAAAACATGTTATAATCAATAGGTGAGTTTGGTAAAGAAAGATATTATTATAGTTTACCTAAATTTTTATGTACATTGTTCCTTGATTTATTTCATTAATTATGTTTTTTGGTTATTATTTCTTTGGTTGAAGTCTTCGGTTAATTTTGGATGGATTTAGAGGGTTTTGTAAAAAAAAAATAGGGATCATAGTTTGACCATATTTCTATTAAAATAATTTATTATCTGTAGAAAACTATGTGGTTTATCATTGATTTATAGTATATGAACAAATATTGGTTTAATATTAGATATGACCATAAAAAATTCCCTATTAAACTATGTAACTACTAGTAGAGAAAAAAAAATAGATAGTGCATGTTTTACCAAACCTTGTGGCCAAACAACATGGGTCATATGAGTACCTAGACAATTTGCTACAATTATCACATATTTTAGTAAAAGTTAATATTGAACAATGTGTGTATAATTAATTAATCTAGAAATTTCTATTTTAATCTAATAAACAACATTATTCCCCCTACTCTATGTACTCCCACACACAGGGACTCGAGTGGATATTATTAGTGATTCCACTCCATATGAACTATAAATTCTAAGGATTTAGAGGCTTGAGACAATGAGAATCCACGGTAAGAGGTCATTAGTCTTCTATTAATTATTATTCTTTAAGATATCATCTCTTCGTCATGGAAAAAAACATTGATTTAGGCTGTCCATGATAGATATATGAGTTCTAATTTGATATAATAAGTGACTCATTTTTTTATAAATGGATATACACTACGATCATCAAAATTATCACATTACCTTAATCGATTCCATATTTGTTGGAGGTGGTGATTATCAATGGGTATGGAAAGTCAAATTTATTAAATAATTTTTTTCATATTCATGGATCTTCGATCCATAATCCTTATCTGTTGAATCGGTGGTGATTCTAGGAATCAATAGTATGTTGGATTGAACTGGGTTTTAATTACTGGGTTTTCTCATTTGGAATCTTGTAGAATAAATTTCATTTCAATTTATGGACATTACATTTTATTTTTATGTTGTGATATTCATGTGGGTGAATTTGTGGCATGTTTGGCACATAATTGATATGATATGGATGTGTTTATGTCGATCACCACTGAGACCCTTTCACGATGTGATCTTCATTTGGGTGTGTAGAAATAGTGGGTTCCCTAGACCCAACTATTCAGTACTCTTGATTACCATATCATGTATACATATAATTATATATGATGTCATCTTACCATTATAATGTATAATTTTCTGAGTCCACTATTGAAATGGTAATCTAATAGTATTAATTTTTGTATCGAAAGGTAATAGAAGTTCCCAGGCTATAGAGGGATCCTCTTGATACAAGGTCATAAATCATAAATATATGTTCTAATGTCTTAATACATCTTACAAATTAGACACAATAGATTCTAAACTATCAAATACAATGGGATTATAAGCATTGAGACTTCTTCTCATTATGTTCATACTTGGTGATCTCTAGTAGTGAGATCATAATGAATGCCCACCAATAATAATGCCACTTGTTTCAGGTGACATGGGATGTTATTTTCTACAATAATGTGTAATGTTCTCCTGACACGTGATCATTTCAAATGTATTTTATTTAGTTGAGTACATTTATTCAAGAAACAAACCATGGCAATGATGTCATGGTGGGGTAGTTTGTGTTTGGTATGTTTTTGGGGTTATGACATTTGCTGAATGGTAAAAAAGATATTTTTCACTTGTGGGTTATGGATATAGTATATCTCAAGCCATGATAATATGAATAGAAATTACATCATAAGACCATGACCATGGAATTCAATGGAAAATCCATCAATGTAATTCAATAACCAATAATTTAAGATAAGGTCGATGAAACATGAGTGCATCATTCTTTATGAGATATTAAATACATCGGGACTATATTACACAGTGTATGTTCGTATGTTGGATGTCACTTCTATTACAATACTTATCTCATAGGGTCCATTATGGGGTTCTATATCCCTCTATTGGTCTATGAATAATATTCACTACTCTTGTGATAAGAGTCAAGAGTGTCACACACAACACCATATTCAAGAATCAACAATATTTAGCTGAAAAGATGTTTTGGACATGGTGGGACCTACCAAATGGGTTCCAGATTTGTCTAAAGTTAAATGATCACTAATGAAATAAATACATTCATAATATTCTAGTTTATAATAACGTGTATTGAATTTATTAGTTAAATGAATTTTCAAGTTTTACGTAAAAACATGAAAAAATATTAATTGACCAATATTAAATTATTCATGGTTCAATTAATATTTATGGGAGTGGAAAATCGAGTTAATGACTTAATTACTATCATGTAATCTATTATAATGTATTATGAGTGAGCGATAATAATATTTATAACTTAGATAAGTAGACATAAAATGGCCTTGATAGTGTGTTAATTATTCAGGGACAACGTTGGAATTTATGGGTAATTAGTTAACTTCAATAAATATAAGATGAAAGGAGTTTTCTATTTTCCATTCATGGAGCTTCAATCTCATCTTCACTTTCCCATGATCTAGAGAGATATGCTCTGGTTCCAAAGAGCTCAGATAGAGCACTCCCTCGGGAATAGCTAGCGAAGCTATGCAGTGATCGTTGGAGCGTCGATGGCTACCTCAGTATTCTTCACTAGAACTCAGATTAAAATGAACTACTATCTAATATATGCCATGAAGTGTGTGTTGAAGATATAGAGAAAATTGATTTTAGATTATTCAACATGTGACCTCCAAATTACTACTAGATGTTGTGTGTGGATTCGGAATTAAACCATGTATTTTACGCTATATTTCTGTGCATAAAATCCCTCACATGTTTTCTTCAGTTAAGAATTGGTTGATATTATCTAACGTGGACTGTTGTACGTCAACCATACATGGTAATTTTAAAAAATCCACATTTTTGGGGCTGGTTCTGCACACCCAGTTCCAAAAAGATGTATCATAGAAATGTGTATCTATTTAAGCCAAAAAAATTAAATTTAAATTAATTTATGAAGAGGGCATTGATACAATCCCAACACCATAGACCATGTATTAATCACACAAAGGATGACCATTTTGGGGTCATTTTAAGTATCTAGTTCAGATTCCACACCAGTTTAATCATATTATGTTTTAGATCTGTGAACCATAATTTCCTTTATTCAAATCCCTTGTTTCCACCAGAATAGATTTTCTAGTGTGTTTTCATAATAATTATTATAATAATTTCATTGTAATAATAATAGTTTTATTATTATAATATTATTATTTTTATAATAATTTTATAATAATAATGATTAAATATTATTTTAATATTATTATTTTCCTATAACTATATAGGTTCATAAAAATAATTAAAATAGGATATGACCCTAGTGTGTCTAGTTTAAAAAAAGGGAGATGATCGAATTTTGTAAGTCAATCAAAAAAGGTGGTTCATAGGATACATACAAAGAATGTAACAATTTAAAAAATTATAATAATAAAAGAAATGGGGGGATGACCAACATGTGCATCTCATGAGATAAAAACCTCCTTTGATGGGGGGCTGATCGGCCCACCTATTCACCGCACGGAAACCCCAACATTCACCTTCTCCCTCCCTTATCTATGTAGCCAACAAATGTGACAGCTCGATGGCGTATCTCCCTTGCCCTCAAATGCTCCTCCTCCCCTTTCAGCTGAGGTCACGTCTCCTACTGCCTTGGCACACCACCAGGTCCCCTGCACCCCTCCTCCCATTGGCAGGCCACCTGCCGCACAGTGTGACAGACGTCCTGGCTGCCGTGACGGACCCCAGCCGCACCACCTTAGCCTACCACCTCCCTACAGCTAGCCCACAATGTTGTTCATGGAGTTCCCTTCTGGTCATCCTCGTAGTGCTGTGGTGCAACACCTAGCCCGAACCAAGCTGACATACAAGCAACAATGACATTCTTCAGTTGTATGTGTAGCACAACACCCCGACTATGTTATCCACCACAATTTCATCCTGCAAATACCCACAGAAGACTAGGTTGACAAGCCTTCCTCCTATAGGATGCTCCCTCCTGCGCTACTACCTGTTGTATCTAACCAATCTGACCTGTGGTCTCCCTTCCTCAGAGCTACTGGTGCAGGTCCCTCTGCATGACTAACCCTCATGATCCTAGCACTTCCCTCACTGCACCATCAGAGAGCTGGTGCACCAGGCTTCAAGCTGAGGTATCCCTCTCCAGAGCCAGTGATTACACCTATACTGATGGCTGCCTACCTGCACTGGAGCCCAATATGGTGCTCCAACAAGGCATTGATCATGAAATCCCCGGAGGTGGCCTCTTATCTTCCCACACCAATTTTATTTGTAGGTGCCCTCTAACACCTTCATTCTTAAACACACATACGCCAGACATCAGCCGCACCACGTTCTCGTCATCATAGCCCCACCTGACGATCTCGACTTACTATCATTGCCACAAACCTACCTCATCCTAGATGCCTCTCTGTATTCCTACCTAAAAGGTAACATCAGTTCCCTGAAATAGGTATGGATGGGTCTTCCTTGCATGGAATGGGATTGGGTGGGCCGCGTCGGCCCAAGACTCCCTTGTATTGGGTCAGTATAACATAGACTAGACCTGCATTGGTTCGCCCGACCCGTACAGTCCTTTCCCCATGTCTTAAGAGCATAGGTGTTTTAATTTAATGAAAATTTATTAACACATTTAATTTAATTTTAGTTGATTTTCAAATTAATTAAAAACTAATCATGTGTATTAAAATTTAAATGAGGCTTTATTTATTTAATTTAGTGATTAAATTATATTAATTAATTTAATATATAGTTTTAAAAATAATTTAATTAAATGGTATCAAATGATGTTAAATTTAATTTAAAACAAGTGTGATGTTTTTAATTCAATTAAAAACTCACAAGTTTTTTTAATGCATGTGTTATTTTTTATGCATTTATTTTATATAGGATAGTTTAAGTGTGCAAGGAACGTAATCTGCAGACCTTCTAATGTATGTTTAGTGAATTTATTTAAATCATTTAATTAATAATTTCATGGTATTGTAATAAATAGTTTAATTTATTTAAAGGCAATCAGAGTATCACCTCCATGTCATTAGATGTATAAGGACCTATATGTCTACTTCTCTAAGTTGTACTTTTTTCACCATAAGACCCCCTCATCTGTGTGAGAGTAAAGTAGTATAATGAAGAGATGAGGCATGATGCACGTAGCACTATGTGATAGAGACACAGTAGGAATGAGTTTCATTGGATGTGCAGATATTTATGTTCATGTTACAAGCCACACGACTAAAGATACTTACCCCTAGGGTTTCAGTTGGTCTGTTATTCACTCAATCGGTCAACCATTAGAATTGGTGCATGATCTAGTTTTTCATTCTATTTCTACATGGTTTATTTTTTTGGGAATGTTTAGTTAGAACACGATCATATTGAAAAATAATAAACAAGAATGAATGCTAAAATGATCATGTGATGTGTCATAATTTTATATTTCATGCATGGCATGTTGTGAGTGTGATCACATAGTACGTGATTATAAAAATAGAAAATGGTTTCCTTCATCACATTAAAAATAATAAAACACTTAATGATATATTAAGTTATAACCATCTTCATACATTCAATTGTGGACAATACTGGTTTTCTAAGGTGTCAGTAATTAAATAGTTGAGGGTGTCTCTTACTACAATGTAGTCCTTATTAGAACGATGGGATGAAATAACTAAAATTTCAGTAATGAAATAGCCTTATCTAGAATGTTATAATTTGAGAGTTAATCCTTGAGTTAATAACGTTATAATTTTAGAAGTCTGGAGATTACTCAAGAGTTGAAGGAACCCATAGTTAAAGCAGTTAGCCAGCCAAAATCCTACCTAGAACTCTCCATGTAGTGGCGTAGACATAGCTTGTAGACAATGAGGGGTGGTTCTGGAATCCCTGCCACTAGAATACTCAAGTGACAGAGTATTCTGATTCTAGCATAGTGTGTTCCAAGAATCCGATAAAATAGTGGGATACATTAAATTATTTAAATAATTGATCAAAATGTTCAAACAAGAAATCCAAATAAATGGAAGTAATCTTCTAAATATCATTTTTAGAAAATTGAATGATATACCAGAATATTAATAACTTAGGTAATATATTGGACAATGTAATTTTCCACACTGACATGAGTATCCATGAATAATTCATGTGCCTTCCCATAATACCACGATATAGGAAACTCAAGGATCATGTGTCCCCAACACTATTAAACTACCTCATGAAACGAGGGTGAAAATTTCTTATAGGAGACTAATGTAAAAATCATATGGTAGCTATATCATTATATTTTCATCAACACCATCTTATAGTTTGGGTCCCTACACTGGGATATAGATGAAATTACATAATGTCTCATCTATGAATTGTTTTCAAAGAGAAATCAAAAAAAATATTTGAATAAGTCTATTTTTACACCAGCATGTGTAAATTTAATGATTGATCATGATCTATAAATGTATCCCTTTCACATATCAGTTTCACCAAATTACTCAGTTTTATTTTATGAAATTAAAACAATCAAGTATTAGGTAAATGCACCATTATAAATTTAGGTAAAGACTTCCATGTTAATAAGAATAAAAATAGTTATTTATTAATTATTGTGGTGAATAAATTGAAATAAAAAGAGGAAAGGTCAATGGAAATTAATGTTAGTGGATTATTCCTGGCTTCGTTCAATTAATCAGGTATTTAAAAAGGTTTTGTACATTTCATATTATAAAATATTACTATAGAAGTTTAAAAGAAATAAACTGGTTTGATGAAGCAAGATTCTGCCTGTACATCATGAATATTCATCAATTTTAATGTTTTCCTTTACTACATGGGTATTAAATACAATATTATGGTGACATATGTGTATTCTAATATGATAACCATGATTGTACAGAAATCATAACTGGAAGTCAGGTGTATTCTACAAGTGGCTGTGAAAGGCTGATACCAAGGCCAATGTAGAGAAGTAAATGGATTCAAAATTTCCATGTGAAATATTCATATTGAACTATGATTTAGTATAACCACAAACATTAATCTTATGTGTCCTAGGATGCAAGGAGATGTTCGTTCAGGTTCTGGAATGAATGTTGTTTTAGTAAAATCAATCACTTGTTCAGTAATACATGAATCCTAGGAAATTAGTGATGATTATAAATGTATGACTTTTACCCATTTATGACAAGATAATTCTTTTTTGATGTGATAATAAATGTGTACGTCATAAATATAACATGTTTTGTATTAATATCGGCACATCTAAATAATTTTGGTATTATTGACATCTATAGTTTTGAAAAAAGGAGCCTTTACAAATAAATGCATCTCCTAATGATTTTGGAAATAGTTCTACAAGTAAGCATAAACTATTTCATGTATAAGCTAGATGTATACATACTTCATTAGATTACATTATGTAATAAAGGAATAATAAGGTGATGTATTTTAATGGTCATACAATATGAGTTTCTTCAGTTTTGGATGCTATAGAATATCTTGAACAAGCATTCATCAAACATGATAATGTAGTGTGAAGTTATTCAAAAAAGTCACATTACCTTATCGATATCAAAACATTTATGATAATGAGGAGGATTGATTTATGAAGTCTTACATGTAAAAATTTATCAAGAAACATGTAGCATATATAAATTAATAAATGCATGTGTTATACAAGAAATCATTGATGTACGTAATATCAATATTTCAACATGGAGTAGCATCCATTATATTTCTGCAATGATTATCAAATAACAGTGTAATCCCAAAATAATATGCCAACTAAAATGAAAAATGGATATCAAATGAGTCAGAGTATAATGTAAATTCATTATGTCATAAAGACATGTGTTGGAGTGCAAATAGTTTGTATGGGTACAAACAAACTTGAATCATGATAAGCACATTGTGCATCTAAGAAATATATCCTATTTATTACATAAGATATTACATATATCCCTAAGATAGAATTGTTATAGTCAAGTGATAGACTGTAATATATAAGTGGTTGCACATCTCTATTAGAGATAGTCACTGCAATATTGACATGATTTTATTCTACGCTCAATATGTGTAAATTGTTGGCATTGGAACAATTACCAGAAACGCATGTAGAACATAATATGTTCTAGAGACACATAATGCATAGTAAGGATAAAACCGTTTTGATGGTTTTTATATTCCTCATTGTGAGTGATTTATTATTCAATATGAATAATTTTTCCTACAAGAAAGAAATGTATGTAAATTAGCTAAAATTTATAAGACCAACTGAAATTCAATAAATGGAATCCTTGTGTGAAGGAGAAAAGGGGCTTATTATTTTGAATATTTTGGTGGGAATTCATGTGAATTGATACATGTATGGTACAAGTGTAGTACCAATAAGGATTGATTGACTTCACCATGTCATTATGCCTAATTCCATTAAAATGTTACTTATCATAGATAATATCTATGATCAAATTATATATCATAATATATCATGACTTCTAATCATGGATGGTGTGTATAAGACGCAACAAAAAATGGATGGTCATGTTACAGAATGATAATAAATCATGCATGGTATTGAAATACAGTTTAGAATTGATGTAATCTATATGATTATAGAATATACATTTGGATCAAATGTTTTCCATTTTTTACTAGAGGTTAGTGGGATTATTAATGTTTTCCAAGAAAAGTTTGTTAGAAAACATATAGAAAAAATGCATAGGTCTTACATGTTACTCAATACAAAAATGAAATTTATTCTCCAATGATTGACTTAATGTAGCTACCTATGTTCTAGGAAACATGGTCTACTGAGGTAGATATATATGTTTCTTGATCATAGTCAATTGTTCAAATAGTGACATTTTATTAAAAATACTTGTTGGAACAATTCAAGAGATATTGATTCCAATGTCATAGGTCATAATCACCCCATATTGACGTGTCCATGACATGGGAAGAGATAATCATAGTGAGATACAATCCATACGTCTAAGAGATTCATCAATCACACATTCCCTAATATGTATAGGAACTGATATTGCCAAGGTATATTTTATAGTAGGTAAATATCAGTTAAATGTTGGGGTACTTCAAGGGATGCAATCAGAACTATCTAATTATACTTTGACAATTACAAATATTTATACATGGTAAGTAGAGAATAATGAATATTAGTTTTTGGTGATAAAAACTAGTCTTCCATACATCAAAAGATGTATTATTGTTGTTAGGATAAATATATCGAGTGATTCAAGCTCAAATAAGCCAGTGCTATCTATACCTACAATGATCTGCCACATTGAAACTTCTATGTAAGCTAAAAAGAAGATGAACAAAACAATTTCATCTAGTTCTTGAATTCATTCCTATTAAGCATAGTAATATAATAATGAATATTATGATATTCTTACTGACCAGAATTTAATGTTATGATAGTGGGAAGAAGGAATATACATGGTATACCATCCCTTGAGATATTATACTCGATGAGATAATGTCACAATAGCATAATTACCACGTGGCAGAACCATGGTGGACCCAGTTGCTAATGTCATTAATCAGCATAGACATTATGTTAATCATGTGAGTAGGTATGAGGATTAGTTAAAAAAATTTATCTTCTGCAAGTTGGAGTGTTAAAATATTTGGTGCCATATACCCAGCTAATATATAATTTTGATTACCATATCATTTATGAAGTTAGTTATACATTATTTGTCCTTACCATTATAGTGTAGACATTTCGGCACCCACTATTGAAATGGTAATGTCCAAATATATATTGTCATATCAAAAGGTTATAGAAGTTCACAAGCAATAATGAGATCCTCTAGATACTATGACATTATCTTAAGGTATATGATCTATATTCTAGACACATTTTACTGATTAGGCACAATATATGTTTTACTATCATATTTTTGGGGCTCATAAGCATTGAGACATCTTCTCATGATGTTCTTACTTGGTGACCTATAGTAGTAAGATCATTAGGACGGACCCTCCGATAAGAACACCACATGTATCGAGTGTCATTGGATGTTCCTATCTATAATCATTTGTAATGGTCTCCTGACATGAGATCATCAGTAATGCATTTAAATTCACTTTGTTATTTTATTCAATGAAAAACCCATTGTAATGAAGTCGTGGAATGGTAGTTTGTGTTGGGTACATCGTTGGTGGTAATGAATTGTTTCAATGGTCATGAATGGATTTGTCGCTTTAGGGTTATGAATGTAATATATATCAGTCCATGATGTTATGGATGGTAGTACCTTTATAAGACCATGGCCATGAAAATAGAGGGTAAATCCATCCAGTTGAATCAACAAATTATAAATTAATATAAGGGAGATGACCCAAGCATGCGTCCTCATTTATGAGATATTAATGACAGATAGATTATATTATACAGTGAATGTTCCTAGGTTGGTTGTCGCTACTGTGTCAATAAATAACACATTAGGGGCCATTATGGGTTGTTATATCTTTCTCTGGGTATGAGTATACAATTCACTATAGCCGTGATAAGAGCTTAGAGGGTCACACATAATAGCATATTCAATAATTTTCCACATTCTATTGAAAATGGGTTTTGGACATGGGGGCGCCACCACTGGGTTTACATATTTTTCTAATGTTAAAAAATCAACAATACGACAAATTAATTCATATTATCTATGTTTAGAATAATGAGTATTGAATTAATCTATTAAATTTGTTTACAAATCTTATGTAAATACATGATATCATATTAATTGACGAATATTAAATTTTTCAAGGTTTAATTAATATTTAATGGAGAGATGAGTCGAGTTAACTAATTAATTATTATCATGTAATATATTTTAATATGATACAGTTGTGTGATAATAATATTTACGGCTTAGATAAGTATTCATAAATTGTCATTTATCGTGTGTTAAGTATTCGGGGTTCGGGGTGGCATTTTCATGTAATTAATTGTCTGCTAAAAATATAAGATGAAAGGAAATTTTTAATTACTATTAAAATAGTTTCCCTCAACTCTCATATCTCCCATGATCTAAAGAGAGATTCTCTAGATCCAGGGAGCTTGGATGGAGCATTCTCTTGGGCATTGCTAGCGAACCAATGCACTGATTATTAGAGCAATGAATGCATCATTAGTATTCCATTCTAGCACCCTAATTATGATGAACACTACTTCCACATGTTCAATGAAGTTTATGTTGATTATATAGGAAGATTTGACTTCAAATTCGACGAGCAGTGGTCTCCAACGACGAGTAGACGTCACACACATGTTTTGAATTACACCAGGTATTTTATAATTTAATTTTGTGCATAAAATACTTCACGTGTGGTCCTCATATAAGATCGGGCTACTGTTCCTTGAGGTTAACCTGTTTACATCAATATTCAGTGAAATTTTATAAAAAACCACCTATTTGGGGCATCTGTTGCATGCCTGGTTCAAATATGGTGTGTTTTCTTGTGTACTTTGAAAAAATTTCTTGATTTGATATACATGTGTATGAGTGTGACCTGTGTGACTATTTGTTCACATAATAGGTTTCTTGGTTCATTTTTATCCTAATACCCTTCCATGATATGAAATTCCAATTACTCAAAAAACTGATGCATTTTTCTGGATACTTGTATGTATTCATTTTGCTTGGTTTCAATTTACTAGTTTGGCCAAACATGACTAGTTGTCCCCTTATTAGGGGTCTATCACCATTGTGTTTTGAATGTCATGATTTCAAATTTATTTATTACTTTTGGTAATGTCTATTTCCCAAGATTCAGATATAAAATCAACATTTGTGGATGTGGCTTTCTTTAATGATTGATATTGGGTTGTCATTTTTGAATATAGTTTTACCCATGGCCATGATATGGGTTGACATGTTGAAATAATTAAATTATCATAAAGGATGTAATGTATTTTTTAATATATAGATGGAACATTGATACATGATAGTTTCTTTAATTTTTCATGTCAGCATGTTGATAATATTAATTGATCTTCATCATGTAGAATTTAGTTTTGACCTTCCTTCTAGCATGTTGCAGAAGTAGGTAGATTTAGGATTCATGGATGATAGGTTATTTCTTGTTGACTGATCATTGAATTGGTTATTTACTAAATATTTCATTACATACACATCTTAATATTGATTAAGGTATGTCAAGTATTTTTTTGTGGTTCCCTATTGGGTTTATCATCACACCCTATATGGGAATATTTAGGTCTACAATATTTTTAGATTCCACAATCAACCTAATTGTATAAGACATATGTTGAGTAGACGAGGCAGTAGATATTGTAGTTCCTCGGAAATGTTAAGATATAATCCAAAAAAATTATATTGATTATTTTGTTTATTTTCTTTTATCATCATACAATTGGTTAATCAACCTCATCATAGGTCCTTTGGTTATCATGTATGGCATGTATACCATTTATTGTTGTAAAAAATTAATCCTTTACTCTATTATTTTCTATGAGTATATATTTCAGATTAATTTTTTTATGTATTTACATTATTAACATTTTTATAGTCTTCTAATAACACCATTTGGGCCCTAACCACTTGTTCGAAGCATCTTGAATAGTGGTGGTCAAATAGGGTCAAGTAGCACTCTTACTCGGGCTGAGTGATTCAGGTTAGGGCGAAAGAGATTTGTATCAGAGGAGGCTTTTTATATTCTCATTATTCTTAAATATTTTTTGGGTAAAGAAAAAATGATAAAGGCTATGTCAAACACTAGTATGGGAGTTAAGTATATTCATAGCCGACACATCTACAAAAACCTCAATGTTACCAGTGATATGATTTCATTTTACAATTATGCTATTATAATTACATTTCGATCCTGAGTATGGTCATTTCATTGAAATTTTTGATATTTTATTGAATTAATCCATCATTAATGTTCATATAGGTTCACATTTATTAAATATTATTTCCTTTCATATATAATAATTTAATTTAATAAATTATATTTATAATTGTTGATCTATTTCTCTATGATATCTATATGTTAATTTCTATTAATGTAACTGAGAAATATATATTTTTTGTATATAGATATATAACTGTTACTAACATGTAGTTAATATAGACTTAGGTTATGCCATATATAGATTTAAGGGGGTAATTCAATGTGTATTTGAGTACATCCTAGGATATGTCTTCCTATAGAAATATCTTTTTTGAACATATAAACTACATGATTTTTTTACAAAAGTAATTTGTTATGGGTGTTTCTAATTGATATGCTACAATTTCAGACAGTACCCCAAAAGAGACCCCTTATGGGATAGACTATAAAATCATATCATAATTCCTCACAAGGGAGGATATTCATTTAATACCACTAAATGTGTAGGAGGATGCATGTGAGTATTCTTCTTCTCTAGATCTAATGGTTCAAGAAGCAGAACATCATAATCCTATAGTATTTATAACTATTAATATTCATGGATGAATAGATCATTAGATGTTGGTTTATAATTATCTGTATTTTTGGTATATGAATCCCCCATATGTCATGTGTACCCATAAGATATTGAAATTTTGATTGACATATTTGATGGAATCCTTGTTATAGTTGAGACTATAGAGTATTGAGGAGTTAATTATATACTCCAATAACTCAAGAACTCACTATGAGATGTTGTTGCGTTATAAACCATGGAGTCATACATGGGGTTTTAATTACGAAAAAAACAATAATCACTTCTTGAATTTATTTTTTCTAAATAAAATAATATTGGATTGATCATAGGGTTTTATGGTGTTTCAATAGGGTATTATGTTTGTATCTACCTATTTTTCACATTTTAATGAATTTATTAACTTATCGATTTATTTTTTGATTGAGATATAGATGGATAGGTAATTTGAGACTGGCATCTATCCATTCTAGAGGCTTAATGTTTGGAGTTTCTACCTGAAGAATAATTTTGAGGTGTTACATTGGGATCTGTTGGTCGAGAACTGTCTGAAAGTGGAAAAATTAGTATGTAATAATCCATTTAAATGTGTTCTGGTTGGTTGAATCACTACTACTGTTATTGGTTCATTTTTCACGAATAAGAAGCTGATATTATGGTACATTCTCTATGGTGTATGTAGGAAACTTGAGTATATATGAGGTTCTTCAGCTCCCAAATGGAAGGTAGTTCTATCAGATGTGGTAATAATATATAGATGGGAACCACCTCAAGTTAAATTAAACATAGATAAAAAACTCAAATTGATGTTGAATGATGGATCATATCCACCACTTTTAAATTAAGGATTCATTTATTGGTCCATAATTATTAGGGTACGGTGTAGTTAATGGACATTAGTGGTGAATTCCTTCTTCATAGTTTTCTATTTCTTGAGTGATTCATTATACATAGGTTAAGGGTTATAGATCATACAAAGGAATGGTTTATGAGATGGACCAAGTTCCCACTAATGGTAGATAAGGACCTTCAATAGATAGATGTATGGTTTTCACTACCAAAATTCATTCTACTACCTTAATTGATTAAGTATTTTCACATTCTTTTATTTCATTTCACATTGTTGATTAGATAAACATTCTTGTTATGTTATCTTTCATACTATTTTATATTTAAATGAATTTGGGAAAAGATATAACATATCTAAATATGTATTAAGTGTCATGTAGTATTTTTTATTTTATAGATGTTTATGTGGTTTAATGACCATATAGATGACTAGATTTTTTTTGTCATGGACAAGATGATATGATTTCGGTAACACTGAAACTTATAGAGAAGACAAGTATCTAATGTTAATTCTAATGGGGAAATGTTTTTTAATATGTGAATCTGAATTTTATGTAATAATACTTAATTTTATTATCAGATATTACGACATATGTATATTGTATATTACTTATAATATATTGTGTCGTAGATCTTTTATATTTTCCTCTAGTGTTGTAGTATTACAATGATGTCTTTCAAGATGATTTATTAGATAATTATCATAATAAATAATTAAATTACATATTAAACAAATTCATGGAGTGTATCATATATCAATCCCTTAATATCATGTAGAACTAGTCATGTTGAATAAATTTAAAATGCATCCATATGATCTTATATTTTAAGGCCTTCATTATAATGAGCACTTCCCATTTGGGTGCTATAGTTTTTTTGAAAACAATGAGGACTCACGTCATTGAAAATGAATGGTATCTAAAAATATAAATCATGTCATGATGAATAATATGTACTTATTAACATGGATCATTAATCTGATTTGTCAGCAGAAGGGATCTTAATTGTTCTTCACGATTGACTTCGATAAGGCAACCACTATAGTTTGATCAGGGAAGATGATATATCTAAAATGTTGTTTAGAAGTAGGTATGGGATGTATGAGTATCATTCCATTCCTTTTGACAAATTAATTGACATTTATATATCTCAAGAAATAGATATTTCATCAATATCTATAATTATTTTTATTGAAATTGATGATACACCCGAATGCCCTAGAGATGTATGCTAGAAACATTGAGATCATGTGTAGTAATCATCCAATGCACCAACTATATTTCATAATATTGAAGGGTTAATTTTCAATACAAGAGGTTTTTATTCTTTATCATTTGATTTTTGATGTGGGAATATCAGTTGATCTACAGACATTATATTCTATGTTATATTGTGAACACCCTATAAATTTATTTGAGTATGGATTTTCCTATTTTTTTATATACTAATGGTAGTTTATTTGGGATTTTACCCATATGGTCGTACCAATGATTGGACTTATCAAGAATGTTTTAATGTTGGAGTGGATAGATCAGTCTTATGTGGCCTTAATAAAGATGAATAAATGATTGGAATTTGTTCAACTCGTAGTGATAATTTTTTATTTGTTTGAAATACCTAGTAATGGTGATGAATAATGTGAAAATATTGACATCCCTAATATGTGATACTAGCAAACATATTGTTTTCATCAGATAGAATAAGTTCAAAGATGATCATGTTTTTATAAATCTATTTAATACATTGAATGGTTCCATCCGTATGAGACCTATTTGAAAAAGATATGAAAATGCATTAAATATTGGATTGGGTTAGGTTTTTGAATTATTTTATGTGTCTAGGAAATCCTAGAAGTATCCAAAATATAGGATTAGTTAGTTATCATGATTTATATAATATTCAATATTCTCCAAACTAATTTCTATACATATAAAAATTCATATAGATAATTAAAAATATATATATAATTGATAAAGAAAACTTTAGGACATACATGAATATTATAGAATATTTGATTCTTCTATGAATGAGAATATACAAATCACATATTATTTCAAGCCAACATAATTTAATGTGGTGATATATCCAAATGTTATCATGTAACCAAAGTGAACCATGTATGAGAATGATGTTTTCTAAAAAAAATGACCCATTTATGTGAATGGTGAATCAAATTAACAAAATCAAATATACATCAATTTAATAGGAAAACCACATGACATAATTATGGTACATGAAGTCTTACATGAGGGAAATAAATAATGTATCAAAATGAACACCCCAAAAGGTAATTTCACATACACATTAACTAAATTTAAATGTTTTTTTATTGATTTCTATTTCTAAAGAGATACACCCAAATCATATGAAGCAAGTGAATGTTTCTTTATGGATTATAGATCATATTCAAGATCATGATCCTAACAGAGTACACGATTAAAAGGGATGAACAATCTAAGTGAGTATCTAGTATTGGTGTGATTAGACCTCCATTTCAAGGAACATGGTTCTATTGCATAAGAATTTTTAATGAGGAAATGTTCTATGCAACATGAAACATGATAGACGTCACCATATATAGGTGTAAATATAATGATAAATGAATTCCATTGATTGCAAAAATATTTAAATAAATAATATTACATTATATTTTAAATATCCTAAGGAGGAAATATGTTATGTTTACACCATGTATTATAGAATGTTCTTTATAGATTCTTTATCTAATGGTTTGAGATTTTTTAATAATTTATTAAATATCATCAAGAAAAAATTAAATTTTAAACAGTGGTTTTGAAATTATATTCAAGGAATATTCAGTGAATATAAATTTTATGGAATGTTATTAAGAAATGTAGTGATGTTTGTGAATGTCAGTAATGGATAAATTATTGTATCAAAGATTTTATTCTGGGAATAAACAAAGAATATTGTTATATAAGGAAGAAGAAGAGAAAGAATATAACCGTCTAGATTCCATGTAGAGGATCATATTATCAATAGTTACCAATTATCACCAAAGAGATTATTTATTATATTGATGTGAAAATGTAACTTGTTTGTGTAAATTTATTTTTTCATGTTCAAGGACTTAACCTTACTTTAAATACATTATAATGTAATAATGGTACTATGGGTGTTGGATAATGTCCATGACACATAGGGGATATAGATATCAACTAGTATATTAACCTTAAAAAAAATATTTTCCCACTTTTTCATTAGTGGGAATCATGAGATATAGGGGTTGAAGTGCCATAAGAGTTGCTGGGATTTTAATTTTATACACTATGATTCCCACTAGCAATCATTATTGCGTTTCATTCCTTATTCGATCTAGAAATTGGTATCAAAGGGTGTTTACATTCATCCCATCAAATAGAATATATATTTTATAACAATAATAATAATAATAAATGAATTCCAATATTTACTGTAAAGAGGTTCACTATTGTAAGAGATAAAGGCTCTATATATTCATTCATTTATGATTTATGTTATTAACTATTTTTATTATAAATTTTTTTACTAGATGGAAACCATATGTGGTCTCTGAAAGACAAAAAATCATTGAAACTAATATGAAATAATTGAATTTCTTTATTATATTCAGTATAATTAAATGAGAAGAAAGAGTTCATGGGATAAATACTAATAATAACATTTTGGAGAATCTACATATTATCTATAAGGAAATAAAAATGTGAAATAATAAACTGATGATTAGTTGAAAATAGTTTTAATATTTGAGAATTCAATAGGATGAATATGTTGATGGGGTTTTTACAAGGGTATCCTAATATGTGGGCACATTTAAGGGGTTTAGAGATACACTTTATGATTATAAACATAAAACAAGATTTTTTGATAACCCAACAAGATAAATTTGATGCCAAAATAATATATCTTAGATATTTCAATCATGATTACTATATCCATGATGAACATCAACTCACTCTCATTCATGGTGAAATGAGAAGAGGAATAAAACCAAATAGATAAAGAATGTTGTAAAATGTTGACACTGTTAATTATTTTAATGGTATATATATTGAAGAAGAGTATAATTTATCAAATAAAAGAGAAAACATTGAAGATTGTGCAGATATTACTTAACCCACATCAAGAAAATTTTAATAATGTTGAAGAGGTAAATAAAGTGGTAATATTATTTTTGAGTAATTTAAATATACATATGTTAGTCAATTCTCTATTATCTATCCTCTGGAAATTGTATGAATATTTTATAATGATATTTCTTTGGAATCCTATGTCTAGTGATCACGAAAAAGGTAAATTAAAATGGAATAATATGTTTTTACAATGTTCTTTCATAACGAACATTATATAAATTGATTACTCTACTGAGGATAATTATGAATATTGTGATGAGGATGTTCCTGGAGATTTCACTTTGAGATTAATCCTATAAAAGAATAAAAATAGTGTAAAAAATCTAAATATAAATCAAAATAAAATGGTGAGTATACTATGAAGGATGTTGAGACTATTGGAGAATACACTCTATAAATGGAGATCATGACATGTCTAAATGAAATTAATAGGCTGAAGGATGATTGAAATTGGCTGAAAAATGGGCTAGATAATAAAAAGAAACATATATAAGAAAAATATTATTGTGTACCAGAAATAGATAAATTGAATATTGATGGTAAAATGAATGAAAACATCATTGATTATTTTTCCCCCACAGTTACCTTAGGAGATATTGACATTGATAAAATCTGAAGAGAAAATGATAAAATCGCAAATAAGTTTAAGAAATATGAATATAAGAAAATCAGTATTATTTAGGGGTAATGAAATTTTTCAACGAAACCATCAACATTTAGATATATTATGTAATATAAAAAAGGGCCTTCATAAGTTAAAAATTGAGTACCCAAGAAAAAGAATCAAAATTGAAATCATTTAATTAAAAAAAATTACAAAAAAGGGCCTTCAAAATTACAAATTTTCAAGGATAATCACTGGAATTTGTTTTTAAAATATTTAATCTTGTAAGGGTTTCAAATAGTATAAAATGGAAATATATTCAGTACTATAATGATTACAAATGTAAAATATTTTTTGGGGTAGTTTCTATGATATGGAATGGTTTTTCATGGTGATTATAACTTATAATATAACTTTTTTTTAAATGACAATGGAAATTGTAGTAATTAGGTGGGTGATGTCAAGATCACATAAGAACACATCCAAGACACACACAGTTTGAATTGAAGGTTGAAATTAAAAACATTTCTAAATACATTCAAGTGTCTTGTTAATTCGTGGATGAAACAAATGCACAAAATTTTAAGGGAATCATAATAAAAATGTTTTATAAATGGTATCATTTTTTGATAATATCGATGTATATAATAAATAATAAATCTTATAAATATATATACAAGAGGTATAAAACTCCTTGGGAAAATATTTCAAATTCAAGAACTAAATAAATACTATTGATTGAGATAATATGTAGAGATTGAGTTTTGGAAAAAATGATATGTCAACTAGATGAAGTGAATATTAAGAGATTTATTCAGATATATTTTGTGAGAAATTAATCATAACTGAAATAATAAGATGATACTGTTTTTAAAACATACAGTAATCAGAATATTGTCAATAAAACATATAAGAAAGTTGAAATTCAAATATAAACGTCTCTTGAACTACATAATTCTTATTTATTCTATCATATGGGAAAAATTGACAAGTTGATAAAAAAGTTTATCACATTCATAAATGACTCCACAAGGATGACTTCTTTTATGTTTATTTATAATAAATCCTGGTGAAAGGAAGGATTTAGGTGCTTCATAAGACTAATATAAAAACAAAATTTTGTGTACATAAGTAGTTTAAGATCAATAATGGAAATAATTATGCCAAAAAATTTATCATTGAAAATCCTGAAAACCATGCCACCAGACATTATTTGAGAACTTTGTACCCTCCTCAACAAAAATATTTTTTACAATGAAGAATAGGAGACCAGTTTCTATGTCTAGGACTATGTATCCAAAACATGAAATGTCAATGTATATTTTTAATCATGATTTTAAAACTATATAAATTATTATAAATTGGTTTATCTTAATAAAAAAAAGATATGACTCATTATGAGATTTGGGTCAAAATATATCCATATATCAATCATTTTGAGGTATACAGATATCCATGTTTGATCAAGATAAAGGTCAAAAATATAATAAATTTTGATGAGAAGGCTAAAGATGTAATTTTTGTGCGATACAAATCCCATGGAAATAATATAATTGTTACGAAAACATTTATAAAGGGATAATTGATAGTGACAATTTTAGAATTTTTGGAAATTAGTAAAGTATGAGACATTCTATATTTATTGATGTTGATCATGATGTTTTCGTAAAATAACCTAATAATGGAAATAAATACAGCATAAATACTCAAAATTAATATACATCTTATATTTTACTAGGAGATTAAAATGAAAAAAAAAAGAATCCTAAGAAGAAATAAGCAATGTCACAACCTATCCCCCGAGGCTCATGTCATGACTACCCCAATCCCGATATCCATAGGCCATGGGTTGGTGGGTAGAACCAGAAATGATTTTCTCAAAAAGGGAAGGCATTTACTCAAAAACTATAAACACACAGATAGGGATCACTGTGCACAATTAAAGCACAATGAATAAATATGGGTACGAACACAACTAAAACCAACACACAGTGGAAAAGTATGTACTGGAAATAAATGGATTAGAATATAAGGCCAATTGAAATTGAAATTTAACAAAAAAGAAAAAACACCTGAGGTCATCCACAACGTATCGTACATGAAGGGTAGTTACAGCTTGTCACCACAGCTCAGCGCATTAACTGGTCACCTCCATACACAATGTAGTCATGGCCCCCCAACCCTTATTCAATGATTTCGGTCATCTGTAGAAGACACAAAAATGAGCGGGCGAAGCCCGTGCACGGGTGAGTATAACAATACCCAGTATGGACCCTGATTCCCGAAAGGTCACTCAAAATTCCCCAAAGTAAAACCACAAATAAATATCACAATAAAAAGCACAATGAAAAAGATATCTCACACCAGGTACATTATTGCGTAAGAACAATATCATCACAATTCTCAGCATCGAACACCTCAACTACTGAAGAACTCTTCCTCTAACGAGTACTGTGGGACTTCCATGTCACACAGAAGTTGTTCCTACTATCCTTAAACCCCTTATGTACTCCTACCCACCACGTACTGTGGGCCTCAATGCAGCACCCCACCGTGCCCTGCTAAGTTACTCCTATTGTCGAGTATTGTGGGTCTTTCAGGTCACACATATCTTCTCCACACCATGGTCCTGCAAATGTAATACAAAGGTCCTTATAATGGGTCATCAAGTCACACATAGTCGAAAGACAGTGGTATATAGGTTTCATCCTATCATAGGGTTGCACCTATAGTGTACTTGGGAGAACAACCTCTCAAGCCATCAGTCGTATTTCAATCGGAATGAAGTCCATCAATGAAGTATTCGGATGATATGAAATTTTATAAGGGTTCCATCACATCAGACAACGCTTCAACAAGATGCTCGGTCTATAAGTTATAGGTATTTTAAAGCCGAGGGATCAAATGGATTCAGCTATGATCCAATCAAGAAAATCCCCAACATTATATATGATTCTAGTGGAGTATCTCAAAATGACCACCTCCTCCAAAGGGTTATGACGTCGCAGATGGTTTGTCAAACAGATATCTGGTTTAAGAGATACATCTGTTTAAGTAGAATTGGGCAAAAAGGGGTCTGGGTATGGTCTAACCCGGTCGGATAGACCTGAATTGGCGCACTGGGCCCAACCTAATGGATGATGGTCTCGACCTGGTACGGTAGCATTGGTTTGGAAAGCCGGGCTGCGGGATTGGCCCTGCCTACTCGGATGGGGGTGTCCCACTTGGCGGGGCACGACGCACCTGATCGTGGAACCGCTTGGCCTATTAAGAGAGCACATGGGGGTATGATCCCCTCTAAAAATCCTTTATTTGTTAAGGCCTTAAAATCCATGAATCTATATGGTGACACACCTCCTTTTTGGACCACATGTAATTTCTCATTAAGGACCCGTGAGCACGAGTCCGCCCTCAGCCACAACTCGATGTCGCGACCCTCCTCTGCATCATGCCACTACATCGCACCACCCAGCTCAGCAGCGGTGTCAGATGGTGCTGCCCAACCTGGCCGGTTAGGGCGAATTGGCCCAAAACTAAAATTCATTTCTTGGTTTACCTCCCATAGAAACGCTAAGATAAGGGCTTCCTTCACGGTGCACCGCCGTAACACACCGTTCTGCTCTGATGCAGCTACCAAAATTCTTCTAACCATTTTGTCCCCCATGGAGCCTTTGGGTGCCTCCATCTTCTCGTGGATGACGGTAGCTGGCTGA
Organism: Viscum album; assembly: GCA_963277665.1. Classification (NCBI taxonomy): domain Eukaryota; kingdom Viridiplantae; phylum Streptophyta; class Magnoliopsida; order Santalales; family Viscaceae; genus Viscum; species Viscum album. Next base: position 557,688,346 of record OY728146.1, read on the forward strand.
ATCTTCCTCTTGTTGCTGGGGCCTCCATTCTGATGACGCTTCAATAGGCCACCAGCAATGCTCCGCTGGTCTGATTCTTTTCCCGCCTATTCCTATTGGCCTCCCAGTATAGTGCGAACACCACGTGGCCATAATATTCTCCATACTGCCATATATCTCAAACGCCCAAGAAGAATACCCCAAAATCACCATCGGTGGAGGGTCCTGGACTTTTTCACCTTGGCTCATGCCCTTCGTGTTAGTTTAATAACCTCGGAAGGATTTTTTATTCAAAAAACCCCCTTAAAGAAACACCACATTATCCTCCCACACTAAATAAAGAAACTCATGTCAAGACATTTTTTGGATGATCCATGTTTGTCATTATATTGATGAACATGGTAAAAGGGAGGAATTAGGCACATAACCCCTACCTCAAATGCATTGGAAGAAACTGGACATGAGGGAGATGAACCCATGCATGAAGGTGTTCATCATCACTCGACGTAATCTGGATCTAATCCCTCAATAGTCATCGAAGCTCCATTCTATGTCGATTGAAGAATTCATTGGCACTCCGGTAAAGGTTCCTCCTGCGAGTCCCAAAAATGCATTCCATGATTAAATTTCATTAGAGTCAGATAAGGTCACCCCCCCGCACAATTAATGATGTTCATTAATAAATTTTTTAAATGAACCTATTAATTCTACAAATGGTGTTATTATAAAACAATGTGTAACTAGTTGTTAAATCAAATGACAACCCTGCGGTCCCGCCACAACCACCAAAAAGTTAAATGGATGAAATTAATATAACTCGTTGAATTATTTTATTATTTTTTGTAATGTTGAAAAATTACCTTTTTCATCTGAATCATTCCGGTTGAAGTTAAACATACCTTAATATAATCTCAGTTCTTGGAATTCAATGGTTCCCATTGTATTTTTAATCTCAGCACCAGTTCAAAAGATATAAATCTCTGCTAGCATGTTTACTGAACATTCCATAATAAATTTTAAAAAATTATTAACAGTTAGCCTCGATCCATGACATTCAGGATTAGGCTCTACCTAATAGAAAACTCCCTCATGATCTCAATGGGATTCTTAGATTTCAAATCTATGATTTCCTTTATAAGTTATTTAATTTTAAAATAAAATAATCTTTCTTTAAATATTTTATTTATGGACAAAAACTAACATCCACGGTTGGCCCACACCAGCCAATACAGGGATCTGCCTAAGGAAATCTTACCCTTTGATGTTCCGTAGTGCCCTCAAATTTTTAATCAGAGTCACTATTCGTGAATTACCAGAATTTAAAAAATAAAATAATAATATCTTATTATTTTATTTGTGGATATGTCAATTTCCTATTTTTTCACAAGAGGCATGCGTAGGCTAAAATTAAGTCGCGTCGAGGGTAAACCCTCAATCCGAAACACAACGGTGCCCACATATTTTTGATATTGGAACACGTTTAAGATTTATTCCACTTTTTTAGAAAAACCAATCAAATGTTTTGTAATGCATAAAATTTTTCGACTAATACTTTTGGGCTCTCTGGGACTTGGATTCATGTATCATCAATTTTTACAAACTTGTAATAATTCCATATAATTAAAAAAAATTACACTGAATTTCCGGGACTATGAATTCTCTCTTCCTTAAAGATTTATGTCCCAAAAATAAAAAACAAGTGTAAATAAAACATGTGGGGTAATAATAATGAATCTCAGCCTCCCGCTCCCTTGTCATCTCCTAGAGTCTCCCTTACATCCACCGAACTCACACCGAAGGATTTGACTATCCGCAGAGGAACCACAATTGTAGATCCTCAATATCTATGTCAAACTCTGTAGAAGAAGACCCATTGACAATGTCCATCTCATGCCAATCAATTATATTTGAAGGGTCTTGCACATATCTCCTCAACTAGAACACGTGGAAAAAAATTCACCTGTTTCATCCATGGGTGAATAGCTAGGTGGCACACCACCTTTCCAACTATACAATAAATTTTACATGGTCTGTAGAACATTGGAGACAACTTTCCACTCCAAACAAATTTCCCCAATCCTCATTGGGGTGAGACACATAGGAAGACATGGCCTCCATCCTTGAACTAAATGGTTCTTTACCACTTATCGACAAAAGACTTATGCTTGATATTTGTAGCCTTCATTTTCTCCTAGATGACCTGAACCTTCTCAATAGTAGCTTATACCAACTGTAGACCTATAAGTGCTGACCCCAAAAGGTCTTTCTCATATAGGCATGATCTGCATGGTCGACCTTATAAGTCCTCAAATGGGGCCATGCTGATGGGGGAGTTATAACTGTTGTTGTATGCGAACTCCACCAAAGGATAGGGATCCTTCCAACTGTGGAAAAAATCAAGGACACAACCATGATGCATGTCCTCTAGGCCTCTATGGTATGTTTCATCTAACCATCTGTTTGAGGCTAAAATCTATTCTCCATCCCATTAAAACCTGATGCTCAGCTTTCACTTGATATATAGTAAGGAATCATGAAATGAACTCTTCTACTACTTTCCTCATCCCAAACAACTAGAACTAACATCATAGGTCATGACACATCTTTCCCACACCGTGATGAATTTCCAAAGGGGATGTATGGAATTTTCTCAACACCTCCTTCTATAACATCACCGCTACCATGGTATGTCCTCTGAAAAGGGTGATGTGCTCCCAACATTCAAAAAATCCTTTAGGATAATGTCCTGATGATATCTTAGCACGTCAAGTCTCATAGTCTACATCACCATGATATGACTCACTATGTTGTTAAAGGAGTGGTGGAGTGACTATCAGTGACTATGTTGATTTTATCCATCACTATCCATGAAGGATAACTTGCAATGCGGTAAGCTGCTCTTTCGCCTCAGTCATCAACTACAAACCATACCTCTTGCTTACTTTGTCTTCCACCACGTTCTCTTTCCCATGAGTATAGACTATCACATAGTCATAGTCCTTGAAGAACTCTAACCATTGTCGTTTTCACAGATTCAGGTCCTTCTGTGAGAAGATATATCTATGACTCTTGTGAATGGAGTAAATGGTATAATATTCACCCATAATGTACTTCCACCACATCTTTAGAGAAAATACAACTACTACTAAATCCAGGTCAGGGTTATCATAGTTTTTCTAGTATTGTCTCAATTGTTGTGAGCCATAATCGATCACCGCTCTCTCTAATATCAAAACACAACCTAGTCTAGTCCATGATGCATCATAGTACACCACATTCCCAACACGCAATTTGGGTTTCCTCAACAAGGGGGAACTCATCAGTCTCTACCTCAGCTCTTGGAAACTCTGGTAGAACTTATACATCCACAAGAAAGGATTCCCCTTCATTGTAAAATCTAAAAAGGGTTTCATTACCCTGATGAAGTTATGTACAAATGTCATGTAGTACCCAAACAATCCCAAGAAACTCCACACTATCATCGCACTCCTTGGTGGATCCCACACAAGAAATGCCACTACTATTCCAGATCCACTACAACTCCCTCTTCTAAGATAACATACCCCTTGAAGTGGACTTCCCATATCTATAACTGGATCTTCGATAAATTTCCATATATATGTTGCTCTCAGAGAGTATACATAACTATATATAGGTGTCTGCCGATCTCATACTCTATCATCGAGTACGCCAAGATGAATTCAGTGAATAATTCCACGAATCAATTGTGGTAAGGCTCGAAGATCCTGTTCCTGAGCCCCATGAACACAGCCTGAGAGTTAGTCATGATTAAGGGTATTAATAAGAACTCAAAATGGGATACTAAAATCTGGAGGCTATATTCAATACATCCTCATCACTTACCCTGAGTAAGTGATATCTTGATCTGATATATATCATAAAAAACCATAATTCTCCTTTTAGGCAGTAGAATAGATCATCAAATATCGACATGGAATAATTTTTCTTCACGGTCACCATGTTCATGTGCTAATAGTCCACACAATGCCTCACACTACCATTTGCCTTCTTAGCGAACAAAATAGGGGCTACCCAAGGTGAAAAACTGGGCCTTACGAACCCTTTCCTATGAAAGTATTCTAATTTTATCTTCATATCACGAAGCTCAACATGGATCACCCGATATGTTGGTGTAGATACCAGTGCCATCTCGGGGTACTAGACGATGTGAACTTCTACTTCTCTAAGAGGGGGTAGTCCAAAAACATCATCCGGGAAGACATCAACATACTGTCCACCACTACAAGATAGCTCAGACTCCTATCTTCAACTGTACAAATGGAAATGCTAGACATCAGAGGAGTGATTGGCTACACCCTTCTCTGATAAAGGTCATCCTTTGCTGAATGTTTTACCTCTAACTGGTAAAGGAAAACCCGATCCAATTTTCCCAGATACACCTCACATTGCTCCTCAAATAGTTGATCTGATCACAGATTTCGAATATCAATTCCATACCCAAGATGGTGTTGTATGGCCTCGACACTGCAACTAGGAGATCAAAGCCCAAGCTCTGTCATTCTATAGTGAGTTCACACTATCTGCACCAATGTGTAATCATCGAATCCGTTCCCTTTAGAGTCTCTAATCATAAGGATTATGTCAAAGATTCCATCCAAATTCCCAAGCTTCATATGAGTGTTGTGGTAATGAATGAGTGAATGGTACTTGCTTCATTATGAACTATTGACAGGGTGGAATAGACATTGATCGTACTCTTAATCATCTATAGAGTACCGTGGTCATAAGCCTTTGTTATCAAGAACTGAGGTATCCCTTGTCCCCCCTACTCATCATGGTCATGGAGGACCACATGGGTGTGGTGGAAGTATCACCATGAACTTCCGCCAACCGATTGTCACTCGGCCAGCTCCCCTGCCACATTTTCCGCCTTGCAGACCTCCTCACTTGAAATGTTGTAACTGTATCGATGACACCTCAACATACTGCTAGTCATCTGTATGGTGGGTTAGGCTGTCACGTGCCATGTGTCCCTATATGCTGCATGAAAAGAAAAGGCTAGACCATGTCTAACTCCCCAGGTATTGGTAGCCTCACAATGTTAACCCTAAGGATGGGGGTTAGCCTTTGAAAGAACTAGCCCTCTTGGAACCACATATATATTTTTTTCTACCTACAAAAGAATATTCAACTGTGGGGTCTTCTTGATACTCTAATGGTGTGTTCCTACTCTTCCATGAATCTCTCCATCAAAAGGGCTTGCTACAACACCCCGACCTGGGTTGTGATGCTGAGAGACACCCCTGATGCCCTGATCTCCCGCAAGAGTCCTTGATCGAAGGCTCATTACCTAAAGAAAAGGCCTCACACCATGTTTTTAGATTAGATGGAAAGCTCTATGAACCTCTCAGATTATTCGTCCACAGTCCTGATGCCCTGTTTTAGGTGGAGAAACTCCCAAAGACATATAGAGTGAAACATAAAGGGGAAAATCCTTTGTAAAAGCTGCTCGATGTTATCCCCAGTGAGGGTCTCCACATCATGAGTCTGGATTGTCGAACTACAACGTATCCCCATTGATCCCTGATGAAGTCTCACTTACATTGTCATCATCTGGCTAGGTAGTATCCTCACTTAGCGGATGACCTGTTTAAAAACCTCTAGCCAGTCCTCAACGACCTGAGGATCCATCTCTCCAATGAAACTATGAGGTCTATGTCTATAAATATCATGTAGATCACTATGCATATGAATGTCCTATATAGGAATCACTAGTAGTAGATGCTAAAAATAGGGTGGTGGTTGCACTAGTGCACCACCCAGTGGGGATATCTCAAGAACTTGTCCCTAAATAGATTCTTTGTGGCTAGGAGGGATGTCATCATGTCCTCATATCGAGATCCTGGCTCGTCACCCACATAGAGGCATCCTGTGATGGATCTATATCTACAACAGTTAGATAGTCATTCCTTATGAGATGACATTTATTCAAAAATAAATGACACTTATTCAAACAGTGTTTTCATGTTTTAATCTGAAAAAATAATGCATGTTCTTGCTGTATGGGTACGTCAACCACCACCCCAATATTGGACACCCCAAATCTAAAAGTCAGACTTGAAAGACATAACAATGTTGTCCCAAAACCAAACATCAGGCTCCCAATCATTGAGGTGGAACTGACAACCCTTTGATACCACTTTATCATAACCCATCCCCTGGGGCCCGTGTGTAACTACACCAATACTTCCCTCTATAGGCCAAGAGTGGGTGACTACCACTGAAAAGGATTTTCCCATAAAGCGATAGTATTTCCTAAAAACCTGTACACATGTAGATAGGGAACACTAGACACAAGTAATGAACAACGGAATAATAATTATATGAAAACATTTAAAACCATCATTGAGTGTATAAGTATGTAATGGATCTAAAGGGTCCAGAATACAAGACCAACTAAAATTTAAATACCACAAAAAGGTAAAAAAGCTTCTAAGGTCATATGCAAAGGATTCTACCTAAAGGGTAGGTACAGATCAATATTGCAGCTCACCAGGTCAACCAACCACCTTCATACACCATTAATTCCTATCTCTAAACCCCCAATCAAAGCTTCCCATCGTTTGCAAAATACACAACAAGGTGCGGGAGAAGCATGTACATGAGTGAGTATAACAATACCAAGTAGGGACCCCGAGACCCCTGAAGGTCTCTCAGAATTCCAGAATGGAAAAACCACAAAGAATGATCTCAATAATAGATCAAAAATCAAATGGCATCTCGCACATGATATATTTGTGGGTCCTAACAGTACCATCATCCGTCCTATCAACGAACACCGCTGCCTCTGGAGAAATCCACCTCAATCGAGTACATTGGGCCTTACAAGTCATAGCGATTCTTTCCAATAACATTGAACAGCTTAGTTAATCCTTCGCATCATGTACCATGGGTCCGCCGGGTCACACATAGCCACTCCCCATTGTTGGCCTACAAAGTCACACAGAGGTACTTCCCACTAGGCTGTTGAGTCACAGAGATTCGAATTTTAGCAGTCTTTAGGTCTCACCAAGTCATAGGGTTCCCCACGTAGCGTGTTTGAGATAACATCTTCTCAAGTCATCAGTTGTATTTATACCAACACAAATTCCCTCAATGAATTAACCTGATGACATTCCATTTCATAACAGTTCCATCACAACTGATGGCATGTCAACAGGATGCTCGGTCTTTAAATGATAGTCATTGTAATATCAAGGGTTGAGTTAGATGCAGGTACAATCCAGCCCGTCTAATCTCCTTTTTTTATTTGTGTTTCTCATGGAGTATCTCAAATGGACCACCTCTTCTTACGTGTTCCGGCAACATAGACTGTTCATCAAATAGACGTCTTGATTCGGAGATACACTTGTTTAAGTGTAACTAGGCAAAATGTGGTCAGGGTACGTTCTAGTTCGACTAGACCGACCCATCCTAGCCTGCTGGCCCTAGAATAGTATGTATGGTCCTTGTCCAGCCCACTCAGCCATGGTCTCAGACTGATGGCCATGGGCTAGGCAGCAGGACTGCGTGTCCAGGTCGACCCCCTTAGATGGACGTGGCCAGTTGGCCAAGAATGGTGGGTCTGCTACCCTCATGAATGGCTTCAGTCATTCGGGTTTTCAAATCCGCGATGCTAGTTGTCACCACACCTCCTGGTCGATCTGCGATTACCAGCCCATTAAGGACCAACGGGCACGGGACTGCCCTTCGATTCGGCTCGAAGCCACTAATATCCTCCATGGTGCGCCACTGCATCGTGATGCCTGGCTCAGCAGCTGCACCAGACGGCGCACCACCACCTGACCAGTCTATGCGAACTAGTCCCCAATGGACCTGTGAGTGAGGGTCTACCCTCAACCATGGCTCGAAGTCATGAACTTCCTTCGTGGAACACCATCGTAGCTCACAAACCTAGTTTGTTGCAGCCGAAAATGTCCAGCTACCCCATTATATTCCCCAACCCCATTGAGAATTGCCATTTTTTCATGGTTGGTGGTAGTTGACTGCAGCCTCCTCCAATTGTTGCCACCGACATTTCTTTTTCATGCCACTGTCAAAGCGTTGGTGGTCTAGTTCCTTTCATGTCTATTCCTACGGGCCTCCTGGGATGAGACCTACACCGCGCGTCCCGAAGTATCCCATTTCTTCCAAAACTATTTATCACCCATGAAGAATTCCACAAACTCGAGATTGATAGAGGGTCCGGGCCTGGTTCATCTATGACTTTTCTATCCTCATTATCATGATACCATAACAAAGAAAATGTAATAATAAAACACACCCATAGATGAACCATGGATTACCCTCCTACATTATAGAGGAAAACTCATAACAACTTGTTGGTCGGGTTATCCGTGTTTTTTTAAAAATTGAATAATTGGGAAAAATGAGGAATTTAGAAAATAACCCCTCCCATGAACGCATTGGATGATGTTTTGAGATAGTGATTTGAACCCGTGCTTGAAGGTGTTTGTCATTGCTCAACGTTTTCAAGTTCGAATCTTCCAACAGTCATTGAAGATCCGTTATATATTGGTGGAAGATGTCATTGGCACATTGGAATTGGTTCCTCTCATGAGTCCCTAAAACTCTTTCCCAAGCTTTGTTTAAATATGATTAACAGAAGATCAACCCACTGCACAATTAATGGGGTCCATTAATAAATTTTAATAATGAACCTATTGATTCTCCCAATGGTGGGGTTACATAAACATGTGTAACTGACCATTACATGGTCTGACAACCCTATGGTCTCGCCACCACCACTCAACAGTTACAAGGAGACAAATAAAATTAATTGTTTAATTATATTATTATTTTTTGTAATGTCCATAAATTAACTTTTTCATCCAATTATTATAGGTTGATGTTAAGCTGCCCTCAAGAAAATCCCGACTATGCGAAATGCATGGTGCCCATGGATTTTTAATCTGATCACATGTCCAAAATATACAAATTGAAACTTTCACATTTATAGAACATACAGTAAAAATGATATAAAATAATTAACAGTCACCACCAGCCCTTGTCGGTTGAGGATAGAATCTCTTTAAGGGTAAAATTCCCTCATGAGCTCAATGGTACTCTCAGATTTAAATCCGAGTTATCGTTCTGGTGTTATATAGTTTTACATTAAAATAATTGTTATGTAATTATTTTATTTACAGCCAAAAACTATCAGCCAATGTTGGCCCACACCGACCTATGTTAGGATATACCTGAGGAAAGAACAACCTCATGGGTTTATTAGTGGTCACTGATTTTTAATTCGAGTCACCATTCATTAGTTACAAACATTAGAAAAATAAAATAATAAAATATATTTATATTATTTGTAGTTATTCCATTTTATGGTTTTCTCACTAGAGTCCTACATAGACTAAAAGTTTGTCACGCCTAGGTTAAACCTTCCATCTTGAACATAATAAGCCCCTCATATTTCAAATCTTGGTACCTGTTTATGAGTTATTCCACTTTTTCAGGAAAAAAACCCACACCCGTTATTTAAAGATTAACATTTTTTGATGGATCATTCCAGGAACTCAGGTTCTTGGATTCACGTGTCGTAATTTTCCACAGACTAATAATAATTTCATATATTTGATAACAATTTTCCTTGAATTTATTTGTCTTTACATGGAATACTGATAAAAAATGTTTAAGATAAGAACATTATTAAGTATAATAAAAATGGAGTATATTCATGAAGTTGTATAGTGGAAGATAAAAATACAATTATTTATCAATGTTATAACCACAGATAGTTGAGGAATCCTTTGAGAATATGGCATATATATAATATATGAATGATGAAATTGATCAAATTTAGAAACTATAACATAGTAACTTCATCCTATCCTGTAAAAAATTATTCATGAAGTGAAAACTATTTTCTGAAATATGATTGATTATATTGGTGAGGTGGGTGGAAACAAATCGACAATGGTATGAAAAAAAAATTTTGATTGGGTTTACATTGATGAGAACATGTACCCAATGGAAAGACATTGATACATATGAATAATTATTTATATAAAATCTAAGATAATCTTCATTATGATTCATATTTATTTGAATAATATTTTCAAAATATTGAACATTATGAGGAAGATTACATAAAACTATCATAAGGCTCTAATATTGATACAAATGCAAACAAAAAAAGATTTGTTAAATAAATATATATATTTGGTTTAAAGTATGTCCCAATATCATAGAGGTATAACATTGATGATTATCTTAAAGACATGAAGTTACAGAAAGGAATGATGGATACAAATCTATTTGTAAAAAAACCAACACCACATCACACTATTTGATTAGGTTTGTTAATGATACATTATTTACCTATAATAAAGCATGAATATATGAATATAGTTCAATACATATGAAATAATCGTTTAAAATTATAATTATATGAGAGAAGTTATTATTTTTTGTGGCATAGATATTAAAAAGTACAAGTTACATTTTTTTCTCAAAAATTAATTTGTTATTTTGAATAAGTCTCACATTCATAAAGCTAGAGGTTTGTCCATATAAATCATGGTAGATAAGATAAGAAAGGAAAATTATGGGATGATTTTATGGGGATATATATCAAAAAATTATCAAATTTAATATGTAATTGTTAGCCCCAATACCCAACATTGTATATACTGTTAGTATGTATGCTCGATATCAATCAAATCCAAAGGAAACCCACATAATGAATGAAAAACAATTTGGGGAAAATATAAAACACTATCAATTATGTGATGATTTTTGTAATGATAGGTGAGAATCATTTATATTTTTTTAACTATTGAATACTTTTCAAGGGTATTTAAACAATGTAAATTCCCAATTGGGGAAAAATTATTCAATAGAAAGAGTAGAATTTCGTGGAATTAAATGTAGTAAAATATAGTGACACTAACCCATATTTATGATAATTATGTGGAAAAAATAATTGAAACTACATAGATGATATGGATAAAGTTATAAATCATTAAATTTGGGGTGAAGTAATTTATCCTCTAATAATTAGATAAGACATTCATAACCCCATAAATCTAACTGAGAAGTGAGTGCATTACTCCAAGTCAAAATATATTAAGTTATAATGCCATTTTTTAATGGATAATATTAAAGACCTATTTTTGAGATTTGAATTCATTCCATAAAATGAATAGGTTGTTGATATTATTAATATACCACTAAAAATTGAACAAATTTAAGAATCCAATGTGTATAAATAGTAGTACAACTCATTCCACCTCACTAATGTTTAAAATAATTTGAATTTTTGTCTATATTTCTCTTAGGTAATTCATGAAGATAGGTTGTTTGTAGATGGATAATGGTTTCCCCCCTCATTATGATTTTATTATATGTGTGTTGAGTACTGAATGAATATTTTAAGGATCTTCAAAAACCCCTTGTTTATAGTAATGTTACTCAAGAGCATCATTAATGATTGATATAATCACTCTTGTCTTCTATAATTACCATTATCACATTGACTTAGATATTATTGATTAATTAATGACTTTGTTTTAAGAGATTTGTTAGTGCATATTAAAATTCCATCACTATTTTCTAAAAAATTAATTTATAGAGTCATTAGTGGTTTTGTTGAAAAATCTAAAGGGGGATTTTTGAAATTTTAGTGATCATGTTGTTTTTATTTGAAATATATAATTAAATGTAGAAAATAATTTTCATATCATCATTCCCATGACATGGTTCTAGTGTAAGTAATTTTTTCATTATATTGTACAATCTAAATGGATTTTTTCTAGTTATAATACTGCTAAAGGAATTGAATGTTTCTTACATATGTTCTATAGTTGAAAATTATAAGATTAAGTATTGATTATATTTTTGATGATGTTATTTTGATGTTTTTAGGAAGTTTGGAAGGATTATAATTCATTAAAATATGGGTTTAGTGAGTCTGATTTAAATCTAGGATTATTATTATTAAATTAATAAATTTACTAAGGTATTAAAATTCACATATTTGATTTGGATACATATAAAAAATCCATGTATTACAATGAATGACATATATAATTTCTATAGCATTGTAAATTATTCAGTGAATGTCAATTCATAACTGCCATGTGAATTTGGGCCATAGTATGGAAATGTATTAATATAGAAAAAGATACAATGTATCCACATTGAACCACGGAATATAATATTTTTTAATAGACAAATATCCCACATATGTGATTAGAGTTTCACATAGCCAATTTCCTTCATATGTGAATTTTATAGGATCAGCACAATTCCAAATTATAATATGTGAATAGTTAGATAAGATAATTTGGTAACATATCTAAATAAAAATTCATGTAAGGCTATTTCAATTATATATTATTTGAATTTCATTATTATTATAGAATTTGATATCTAAATATAAAAGCCAAATTCAATGTTTTTCAATGTAATTTTCTTTATGGAACGTTAATCTTGATAAAAATCAAGATCATCAATATTGGTGCAGTTGTAAGGAATAAAATAACCAAGGGAGAGGATAATAGTGTAGAGATGAGATCTCTTTATCACAGAAGATGGTTCCATACCACATGAATTCATGTTGACGAAGTGTTACATTCCATATGCTAAAAGATCCACGTCATCATGCTTATGTTAACATATCATCCAAATTTTATTAATTGGATTTCATGATGTTATAAATAAATAAATTTACAATTATATTTCAAATATTGTATGGAATAGGTAATCAAATTCTGCAACTGATGATTTAGTAATTATTAATTGAAACATTAACTTTCTGTTTATGAGATTAAAATATTTCAGAATGTATCGTTGATATTCATTGAAATATCAAAATGATATAAGAAACAATTATCATAATATAGTATATGAATACGAATATCAATATATGTGATAAAGGAATATAGTGATGTTTTTGCATGAGAATAACATATACACTGCTACATCGAATAAAATTAATATGTAGACTCCAAAGAAGCCTAATGTCCTTGGATTATTAAAAATGAAGAAAGTCATTATATATAGTATCTAGAGAAGAACATATTCTATATAGTGTTCTCACTTCATTTATGTGTAATTTTATTCTATTTATATAAATTTGTAAATTTATGGATCCACATAAATGTATGGTATCAAGGTAATATCTTTTTTGTTACATATTTTAATAATAAGTTCACTATATTGAAGTTATACTATCCACAATCCACCATGGATTTAGTTATACATAAGGAGACGAAATGTGTTAATAATTTGATTGCGTCTTTCACTGTAGAATTAGCGGAATAATTAAAATAATGTGATGATGAATATGGATTGTTTATTTTATTTGAATTTGGTCTAAAACCAAACCCCCCAAGTTTTTTTCAAGCATAGTCTAATACAATATCATCCACTAAAACTAAGATCATGTCTGAACAAGGGATTGGATACACAGTTTACTAAGATTCCTTATGTGTGATTTTGGTATTTTTCTATTGTAGATAAATCATGTTGATTATTCTGGGAAATATTAGATATGGAATTTTTTTTGAATCTTTCCTACATGTGACATAATGTTATTGGTTTTGGTCAATTAATTGATGTGTTGGTGGCCTTACATCTTTATAAAGAGGTTTATCACTTACAAGCACTGCAATATATGGTCATATATATTCTCTCAGCATGAATAGAATCTATGATGTAGGATTTGGATTCAATATCAAAATAAAATTTACATTTATAAGGATTATTCATAAATAAGGGGTATAATTGATGTATAATATCATAGTAGAGTTGTAATAAAATATTGAGTAACCATTATATGTTTAATGGAGATTAATGATCTTTTTATCTAAATGATTAGTTGGCCTATATATTGATCAAGGGATGTTGAAATATCCCCCCTTATTTATAATGTACCATGGTGGACAAGATGATTTATTTCCAAGAGTTTGATACTTTATTCTTGGTTACGTTGAGTGATTGGTGGAGAACAACCTAGTTCCAAGATGGTATTTAGACAGTGATGACATGATCTATGTTAATGGTATGGTTATAGATCTTTGTAATATGTGGGAAGAGTTAATGAAATACTTTTATGCTTCACAGTGGTTAGTGAACATATAATTAATTAACATGAATGGTGATATAATATGATGATATTGGATTTTATATAAGAATAAACACATCACCATTTTTCCTCTCATTTTATTTTATACAATAGGGTTATGATCAAACATTGAAAAAAAGGTGGTCTTCTTCAACAACTTCTTGAATCATTATAGAAGGTTCTTGAGGTGATGATGGTCTTTGTTATGTGGTTTCCCATTACCCCAAGATGTGGATATGTTTTATGGGTTTGTATTCATTAAGGGATTATTTATTCATGTTCATTTTCAATCTAATAGACTGCATCGGTATGTGAATTGTGAATGCTCTATGTTCAAGAGATCGTGTGGTGGTATATACATCCTTCATTAATAGTATATGATTAGGTTTTAGATTTCACATAATTTGTTTGGTAAGGATTATAAAATATTATGGGGACTTAATTAATTCTTACTATTAGGTTTTCACAATATTCCTATGGGAAATCATAGAGGACAATCCAATTTTAAGAGCATATTCTTTGGGCGTGTGTCTTGGACATTATTAAACCATGGAATTATCATATATAATTTCCAATTTGTTAAATAATTATTGTTACAATTATTCAATTCAGATTTTACCATTCAAGGAAATTTGTGTCCCGATATATCATTCACCACAATGTTAGATTTTGGAAGGTGAGGAAGATAATATATGGCTACATGTGGTATATGTTTCCTCTCACAAGATCTATTTGATTAAAAATTTATTAATTACCCCTCACAATATGTATTCACTGTATACTAACATGAAAAGGTGACAAATTTAGTTTTGTAAAGATGATTAGGTTTTTCTAAGGCATCACATTGCTCCGAAAAATAACATTTTTGATGGTAGAAAAAGTTAAGAATGTAGTTCATATGACAGCTTTAAATAATTGAGTATATCAAAATAATATCCCAAAATTTTGTTCATCCTCTCTGTTATCATGGTATTCATAACATGTTATATGATTCTCAACATCAGATTAATGACCGTAATCCTACACATTTTGTTTACAATGAGGATTTTTTTTAGAACTACGTGCATATTTTAGGTAACATCTAGTCGAGAACATGTACGGATGTGTGATAGTTTATCATTGGAATATGGGACCACTTTTCTGGTTCATTAGCATCACAGTCATGTCAAAGAGGATACATGGGAGTGGGAGACTTTTCTTTGAGATCAAGGGAATGTTTTCTTTGATAAGGAAATAATGATACACTTCTCAAGGATGAAAAGTCCATAGAGGGTGAAATTGTTATAGTATGGACTTTTATGTACATTATGCCATGATTTATTCCATTCATTAAGTGTTTTTTAGTTATAAAATTCCTTGGTGATGTTTAATTTACCCTTTAGAGGGGTTTGTTGATATGGTGAATATTTTGAGAAGATCCCGGGTTGGATCATGATTTCATCAAACCATGTGTTTCCATGTATGATACTATACAACCCTTTGGTGAGAAGTGGTAGATGGTGAATGATTACATAATGGTAAGAGATAACGATTCAGTGGTACATGGAAAATGTGTAACACAAAAAAATGAAAAATAAATTTTGTTACATAGTTTTATATATCATGTGGCCATAAAATGTATGTACCACAAGGTGGTAATGATACTATCATGGTTGAAACACTGATTAGTATATCATATCTGTAAAATTAAATAACACAAAAATTTGGATTTTAACCTGAAACCTCCATGAAACTCATTTTTCTTCCACCAAAGCCTATGTCTATCAATCCAATAGATTCCTATTTTTGTTCATTATGATTCATATCCCTCAAAACACTAATTCAGCTGAATTTAGATGTATATGGATGTGATAATTCAGGGAATGGTTTCATTCTTTCACTGTTATTTTTAATTCTTCTCAATATCATCATACCATCAAGGAAGTAATCATATATATAGTCTCTTGTGGAAACGTATGTGAATATTATTATGATATAATATGTAATTATCAATTTATCGATCTATAGGTGGTCATATTTAGAAAAAATCATTCTTCATTTTGGTTGATTCAAGGTCTATTAGTGGTGATGTTCTTTGTTTGTTAATCCTAATTGAATTCAATCCCCATAATCTTATTCATGGATATTTGATCTAGAATCCACGTGTAATGAATTGTTGATGGATCATTGAATAATTAGTGTATATTATTGATATGAGTGGGAATTATTGACATTGGGAATTGATGCTATTAAGGTATCACATTCTAACTATTTGATAGACAATATATAATAATGGTATGATATGATATAATCTGATTTTTTTTTATGTAATGTGAGACCATTGAATGGTATGATATGAATGAGGGAGAATGTGTTGCACATGATACCCTTGATTGATGTGATATTTATGTGGGTGTTGGTGTGTCCTATGTGACCCATTCTAGAGATTACATACATATTAATTTCATTATTATCGCTCGTTTCTAGATTCAATTTTTTATTTATTAAGGATGGTTTTAATGTACATGGTTGCAATAACATGACTTGTTATCTCCCTATAGGGGGTGTTTTTTTGGTTGGAAGTTATTTCTTTGACCTACAAAGATAATTTTTTGTAATGTGACTTACCCTATTACCGAATATTAGATTGGAATGTGTGGTTGTGGCCATCCATAGAGGTGAATATTTTTCTACATGGGGGAATTGATCATTCCCCATAGTCATGAATTGTGATGATATGTGGAGAAAATGAATTACTATTATAGGTTATTTTGAAATTGTTACATAAAGCTGAAACAAGCATATTTTATTGATAGATGTATTTTTGTTCCTATTTATTGATCATAAGGAATGATATAGTTCATTAAGTAGTTACTGTTGGCATTACATCCAATATGGTGTCGAAGAAGGTTGAGATAGAATTAATTAATTCTTGGTAATCACATAATGAATCATCATAAGATTTTTCATTTAAATTATCATTCGTGGAAATATAATTCTATATGTTGGTTTACTTATGTTAATGAAATGATGGTGGATTCAACTGGGATTATACTCAAACCATTTTTGGGAACATTCATGTGTAGTAGATTCCATGATTAGGGATCCAGCTAAGGGTTTGTATATTACATTGGGTGGCTGAACATGACAATATTTGAAATACCTTGATATTTTTTGCATTTTTTTAAATTAATTTATCCTTTTTTCAAATTTATCATTTCATGTGACATTGTACATAGTTTAGTTTATAATCATGCACTATGATTTATTGTGATATACAAAATACCATGTTAATCCTGAACTACATGAAACACACTCCTTGTCATACTCCACACAGAACTATATGGTTAGCATGAATTATATGCAACAATGAATTTACTCGATGACTTGTGTAACACACAAGAGTGAGGTTTACTGAATAATAATATATTACTAAAATTATATTAATAAATATAAAAATATAAACCCATGATGTTAAATTAACGTTTTAGAATATTATGAGCAATATTATAAATATATATTGTCTATACAATATAATATGAATCCATACATTTCCAATTAATAATAAATGAATATGAAATCAAATTGAATATAAAAAGAAAATATTATTATGGGGAAAAATATAATTTACCACAATAAATAAAAATTTCATTTATGTTTTGAAATTACCTAGATCAATCATTCATTTCACAAGGAACATAAAATTGGATTACATTAAATGAAATACCTAGTTTCACAAACAAATCATCATATTTTTATAATTAATTTAACTGTTTAATTATAACCTAGCTGTTAAAAAATTTTAACATGAAAATTAATAACTACTTATCAAATGATTGATAATGGTTTTATATAAATAAAACATATTGATAACGAATAATATAATTTTTTGTAAATCCTTGATAATTTTAAAAATTGATATTTTCTCAAATGAACTACTTTTCATGTCTATTTGTGAAAAACATTAAAGTATATTTTAGATACTTATATAAATTTAATTTGATAAAATAAAAATTATTTTTGAATTCATAAGATCAAAATTATATAAGATTAATCTTTTTAGAAATAACATTTTTTTGAACACTGAAGACTAATGCATTTTAGTTAAAAACTGCCTTTAGTTTAAATAATTAATATGGTAATTTAATCATAAAATTTAATTTAATGTAAAAATACAACAATTATAAATATATTTTTATTTAATTTGGGTAATTATAAAAAATTTCACTTTGAAGTTGACCATAAAAATATAATACCATTTGAATATTTCTCTAATTTTAAAACTAGTAATATTATTTCGCATGTTGGGTTAGCAATTATCTTATTTTTACCGATTATATGAATTAAATTTTAACAATAAAAATTAATCCTTGTTAATAATTATAATATTTAGAGTAAAATAGGATCAACAAAATATTTCATCAAAAAAATAGTGAATGTGACTAAAACTAATCACATTGATTAAGGTGAAATTAAGCTTAATTTAAAAATAAACCATAAAATTAAAGTCTAAAATTACCTATCCACATGTTCAACACTCATTTACTATCCATAGATTAGCCACATACCTTATATTCATAATATAGGTTGGATTCATCTGAATTATTTTGTGGTAGTGACAAGTGTATATCGAACTAGATTTTTAAAATTCCATGAAAGTGTTATTCAATCTCTAGAATATTCCAGCATGTATCCCTCTTCTTCACTCCTTTAAAGAATATTAATTTCAACCTATAATGGGGCATTAAACATCCCATAAACCATACCTTCCTCCTATAATCCATACATTTGGATGAATGAAATCCATTGAATTCTTGTTGGAATAAACCAAAAGGAGTTACCCGATTAAGAGGTAACGTCTTCCCTTAAGTCCATTCTTTTATTTTCTATCTCCACGACGTCAAAATATATGTATTATATACGTATATAAAATCACATTTATAACAGATATAATATTATTATTTTATATACATCTTTTTATATACACATACACACAAATATATAGAATGGATATCGAACATATTGTTTCTGTGTAGGACGAACTACTTCCAAACGAAACAATGATTGTTCGTTTTTCCACTACCACCAACCATGGGGCACATTATGATAGAAAATAAATTTATATATTTCATATATTAAATTTAGCATTACTTTATGCTTCTTTATTTTATTCACAACACAATTCGTTTAATCATTCCATTTTGTGTTAATATTATAATTTCATCTAAGGATGTGTGGTGTACCACCCCCTCAAAGACATATAATTCATTCAAACACCAATTGGATTGTATTAAGGATGTTTTTTTTGAATATGTAAGAAATATATGAAATTATTAATAAAATTTAATTATTATTATTATATATATATACATATATATAAATATATTTCTTCACATTTTATTCTATCAACAAAAAAAATTATAAAAAATATTTTTATTCGTAAGAACGCTCTACCGTCTCCATGAATAGTATATTCAATTTCATCAATATATATTCTATAAATTTATATAATACACATATACATTATATAAATTATATTTATATGATGTTTTAAACTATATAAATAAATATATATGTTATAATTACCAAATATATATCAAATTAAGACACATACGAATAATAAAGAACTTATTACCCAAAGCAAAGACTTAACATATGATTATTAAAAAAATGAAATATAAGGTAATGATAAAAATATATATGGTATTATATATAATAATATGGTTCTTTAAAATATTTATAATAAATATATTTTTTTATACATATTTTTTTTACATGAATGATGATATTTAAGTCACTGGTTTATGGGATTTCACCTAACTATTTATTCCTATTAGATACATGCATTGTTCGTCACTCTTTCCATTTGGGTGGTGTATGTACTACCCATGATTGTTTTCTATGTATAATATACCTATTTTTATAGGTATTATCATATTAATTTTATTATCTTTCCTTAATGTGGGTTATGTTTCAAAAGTTACCGAATCATTAAAAATGTTTTTTCTCGATTTTCCTTCTTTGAGAGTCATGTTTTTATACACCTAAACTCTTTAGGTTTATATGTAGCTATTTTACTTGTCCTATAGTGATTCTATTTCTTTTAATGTTATTTTAATCTTCATGTAATTTTATTTTCTTATATATAATGTATGATCTCTGGTTATCATGTTATAAGTGTTTATTGAGACAATTTAATCACTTACTGAGATTGCATACGTTTATTCTTCCATTGATGAATTCTTATGTTTCAAATCTCAAGACAATCATGAATTTTCTCATAATAGAGTTATTCATGAAATATCTATGTAGTGGTACCTTTCTATAATCTTTTGAATATAATATATTAATTAATAGAAAATCAAGAGAGCCCGACCTCACCCTCTCTTCTTTTGGATATTTATGTTCTTTATAAACCAGGTTTTAAACATGGATTCCAAGAATATTCCGCTAATATATTATGATAATTATAAGATATTTTTACCTTTTTATATTAAAAATGTTTTTTATGAAATTTTATTCTCCCTTTTCAAATGATTTAATTTTCTATCATTTTTTCTCATTCAAAAGGACTGTTCATTTTTACATCATAAAAAATGTACAGATTTATTTTTGGTCAATCCTTTGAAACATTAATTTCATGTTTAAACCTTATTTTTAAGGAAATGTTCTTTATATTTATAATGAATTATTTTTTAAAAACATTTTCTATATTCTTCTATAATCTTTCAAGTAAAATAGTCTCTTGAGCGTTTTAAAACATCTATTTTAATTTTTCAAAGAAAATGGTTTCAAATCATTTCCACGCTTTTTTTATATAATTTTTAAAAAATGACATTAAAATTGATTCCATTATTTATTAAAAATATTTCAATGTATATTGAAGAAATTTTTTGGAAAAGGTTATTAATTATTGTTTATATGTTTTTATTGTATTTTTAAGGAAAATAGTTTTCACAGTGTTCTCAAGAACTATTTAAAAGTTTTCAAAGTATATTAAAAGAAATGATTTTCAATACATTTTCAACCATTATTTATTTTTATTCAAAGTGTTTATGATGAATTGTTTTTTGAATATAATTTTATAAGTTTTCCAGGAAGAAAGGTTTTCATATTAATTCAAGTATTCAATATATCATTTAAATATATTTTATATGAAAATTATTACCAAATAATTTTATGTATTAAAAATACATTTTCCAAGAAAAAACTATATTTTCCTTTAGAAATGTTTTAGAAAGATATTTCAATATTGATATCCTTCTATGATGACATATATTAATGATAAAAAATCTCATCTAGTAAATAAGCTTAATGGTACCATTCATCCAATTTCAATGAATTGTATAACCATAATGTCATGG
Source organism: Viscum album (assembly GCA_963277665.1). Lineage (NCBI taxonomy): Eukaryota > Viridiplantae > Streptophyta > Magnoliopsida > Santalales > Viscaceae > Viscum > Viscum album. Next base: position 557,709,787 of record OY728146.1, read on the forward strand.
TATTAGCAATCCTATTTCTCATTCACAGATTTTTTGTTAATGGAATACAATTATCATTCATGAGTTACATATTTATGAAAATATTTTCTCATTCATAAGTAGTGATTTTGCTGAAATTATTATGAAACATATATCTTTTCACCATGTTAAGAAATTTCAAAATGTTTATGATGACCATTTAAATATATGGGTTAAGATATGATTGTTTAGGATTACATAGAACATGTATGTAAGATTTCAATATGAGAAGGTTGGGACCTATATATACTTTCAATGCATTAGGTAATGATTTATATCTCATGATAAATATTAACATGGTCTGGGGAGTAATACTTGACTTCAATGATGGACATGGGAGGGAACCATGACTACCAACATGGTATGAGATGTGAAATCATGCTACTATGATGGCCATGGAAGTGTACCATGACTACCAAGATGGTATGATGAGTGGACTCTAGCTACTAATATGGCTATGGAAGCGAAACATGACTACAAAGATGTCATGGGGAGTGAACTCATAATACTAATATGGTATTTGATGCAATTCCTTGTCTATTAAAAAATCATATTATGTTATTATGTGTCTACCAAATCCTTGTGTTTTTTTACTATGTTATTATTTCATAGATTATGATCTTTATTTATATATGATTCATATCTTATGAACTTCTAGTATTCAATACTTGATTAATTAACATAGTTTTTGATATGTAGGGTATGCTATTCTATTTACATGATCATGTTCACATTCCCATATTCTTGTAATTATTATTATATAACACTCTTTTTATCCTTATTCAGCATTTGAGATCACCTAATTTTTTATTTTTCCTTTCCACAGTTAATGAGAACTAGTGTTATATAGGAATTCTAATGATGGAGATCATTTTGGGAGATGATAATGATCTTTTACTAGGGTAGAAATATTTTTCCATGTTTTAAAGACACAAAACTATTACGTTTCATGGGAATATATTTTTGTAATGTACACAATATTCACCTAAAATGATGAAATATCCATATATATTAATCCTACTTATCCATATTTTTTATCAATTAAATATTTTTATCCCATCATTAGGAACTATGATGAGAATATTTAGTGAGATCTGATGGTATATTTCTATAGATATGTCTATTTATGTCTTTATAGATAATTATATGGATTGGTAAAAATTTAGAAAAATGTTCTAGAATTTTGTTAAAAGATAAATTGAGTGGTTTCCTAAAAGTAAGTCCATTTCTAAACACTAAAAGTGGATATGGATTTGATACATAAAAACCTAGTGGTAAAAATTATGACATGATTTTTTGGGCCTGTCTCAGGGCAATCATGTACACGAAAATATGCCTTTTCCCTCACTTGGTTTGATACTCCCTAGGGATATGATTTTGAAATTCAAAAACTCTTCATTATTAATATTTAAGGATTTAAATTTATTATGTTTATGAATAACCTAGTATGAACCTAGGGTGTTTTATAATAAGAAATGATTCATGAATAAAAATTCTATAGGTAATTTTTTTCATGACTATGTGGTTTTCTATTATGATAAGTAATTCTCACACTATTCATTTAGTTTTACTCAGTGGTGGGAATATAATGAAACTATATTATTATTAAATATGAGGGATTATTTAATGACGACCAGTAATGTTTGGTGATCACTAGAGTAAAATATGTTGTGATAATGCCAAATCATTTTTCATGGAACGTTCTTAACAATGTATATGTTAACAAACACTTGGACTCTCCATGGAAGTGAAATAAGGATTTATCTAAGATATTTCATAATAGAGTCCATGGATGAAAAAAGATTTGGTTTCTGTTATGTCAAGAATGTGGAATTAGTAATGTGATTGAATATATTAGTAGATTTGGAATATGTTATTATTATGGAAAATAATGAACCAAATCAAGTTTTAGTAAGAAAAAATGAAGAGTTTGAATAATAATCTAGATGGGAAAACTGGCCTCACAAAGACATGATTCATGGAAAACTGTTTTAAATGGGAAATAAATGGTCAATATGGAACTGAATATCCCATGAAGAAAGATCTTGAAAAGGATCAATAACGTGTTATGAGTAATGTTGAAATTGTTGATTATTATGGGACTACAGATGAAATGTAAACTGTAAGAGTTATTATGTAATAGTATCAGACAACATTTTTAATATAATAAATATGGTTTTTAATAATGAATTTTTATATGAATTTGGATTAAAAAATAGTTTATATGAATAATAAATTATAGATACTTGTTCTACTTATGTTTTTCTCTTAATATTTATTAGTTCATGTTGAATGTTCTTAATGGACTGGTGGACTGATTTAATGACAACATGATAGTTCGGGTACAGGGATGTAACCCTAAATATGATCTTTATGTAATGATAATACTATTATGAATAAGGAAAATAGGTGGTCCTATTTTTCATGTAATTAAGTATCGACTTGTTAATAGTTGGGTTACGATATCACTGATGAAGTTAACATGATTTTTGGATTTAAATATTGTATCCAGTATACTTCATAACAAGGAAGATTAATTTCTTTTTTTTAAAGAATGAATAATTATAACAGTTATTACCATGTTTCGAGGGAATATAAAATAATTGTATTCAAATGTTTGGAAGGTGAAAAAATAAGGAATTTATGATATACGGGGTGTCAAAGTCCAGATGATTTCACTATTTTTTTTCTAATTCTTTGGATTTAGATATTCAAAATTTTTCTAAGGTTAACCATTCCTGAAAATTTAACATTAAACTTTTATGGAGGTATTTATGTATTGAGTTTGTATTAAACACCATGGATAAATAGTTGTTATGTTATTAACCATATTTCAAGTATGAATATCATATTTATTTGGGAAATTATATTATTCATATTTTAGAATAGGAAATCATATATGTCGAGTAATAGCCAATCACATTCAGAAATTCCACAGTTCATGAACCCATTATCGAATCTCAAAAAAGGTACCACACTTACTATTGGCATACACGATTTCCTGGATTATGAATAATTATTTTTGATGAAAAATTATTTATAAAAAAATTGTCGTGTTACTTTTTTATTTATATATTAACATATTGACCATATTTATTTTAACGAATACATATAGATAAGTAGATATATTTTTCATTCATTTATCTTATTTAGTATATACTAAATTTTTTTTTCAGTGCTTTGGGCATCAAAGACACTTTATATACTTCCATTTCTAGAAGAAATGTATGAATTGGAATTAGGAAAAATAAAAAACAAAGAATAAAAATTATCTTCTAATCTGTGTAAACTAATAAATTTCTCAATGATTGGATAATGATCAAAAATGAAAAACTGTTTTACAAATATGTAATTTTTTTTTGAATTGATGGAATTTTAAATCATCATAGATTTATGATTTTCAGACCCTAAATTTTTTTTCTCATTCACTTGTTTTAATTGATATCCCTAATCACTCCAAACAAATATTTATGCTTTTATTTCTATGAAATATTCACTCCAAAACTATGATCTCCAATGATGAAACATAGTTATGTGTTAGTTTGGGTAATAGTTATTTTTCCAACATTAATTTTTTAAAGGAATTGTTAGTATTTATTTTTATGATGTGGGTTTATATGAATGAAACTTTTAGGTATTAAAATCTTGACAACATAGAAGAATATGAAAGGAGTATTTCATTTTAATGGGATTATAATGAAACACCCTAATAGTTTTTTCGAATTAGTTAAGAGTTTTTGATATTTTTCATTTCATAAAACACAATATATTGTTTATTTTTTTTACTAAATCACTCTGTTTGTCTTATATTATATGCAACAATATTTTAATTGTTCACAACATGAAACATAAAAGTTTTCCTTCTCTACACGGAATAATGAGGTTATCTTGTATTATAGGTAATAATGACTTTACTCAATGATTTGTGTAATTGGGAAGATTGAGGATTGCTGAACAATAATATATTACTAAAATATGATTGTTTAAAATAATAAAATTCACACATGTCATTAAATAAGAGGTTATTAATATTAATAACAAATATATGAAAATATATTTTTTATATAGTATAATATGAATTCATAAGATGAAAATTAATTGTAAGTGAATATGAAAATTGATTGAATATATAAGGAAATATTATTATGGACGCAATGTTGTTTCAACCTCATAAATTACATTTTTATTATCGTATTGAAATGAACTAACTCAAATATTCATTTCACATGGAACATTGACATGGCGTACATTAAACGCAATACCGAGTTTCACCGAAACATTAGTTTATTATTATAATTATTTAAAAAAGTTAGTTATATCCCAACCATTAAAACATATAAATATGAATTGTAATAACTAGTTCTCAAATATTGTTAAAAATTTTATATCATTAAATCATATTTATAATGAAAATTATAATTTATTATAAAGACTTTATATGTTTAAAAAATATTGTTTTCTCAAATGAACTCCTCCTCATGTCCATCTGTGAAAAAAAATAAAATAAATTTTAGAAACACATAGAAATAAAATCTGATAAAACAAACATCATTTTTCTAATTTATATCATCGAAATTATCCTAGTTTAATGTTTTTATATTTTTTTGAGAATCTTATTTTTTCGATGATTAATGTAATATACAACTATTTGGTTAAAAACTAATTTTTCATTTAAATATTTATTAATATTAAATTATACATTATATTTCCATGGCCACAATAAAAAAATTATAAATCTACTAATACAGTTTATGTCATTATAAACTATTTCACTTCGCAATTGAATATAAAAACATACAATTCTTGTGGTCATTTTCCTATATTAAAACCCACAATTTTGTCAAGTATGTGAGATTACCATTAATCATAATTTTTCTTAATTTGTGAATTGAATTTATAAAAATATACATACATTATTGTAATCATTATAATATATATTTTAACAATTCAATATAATTTATTACCAAAAATATTAGTAAATTTTATTAAAATAAAACGTAGGGATTAAGTTCAAATGTAGCTTAAGTGGGGAGCAGACATTAACATTAGGGGATCAATTATCCTATAAACTTGTAAAATGCCAATTTTCTATAAATATTTTTGAAGAAAACATTAAATTCATGATTTGGTTCTTTTTTCAATGACATTTTTAGGTATGTAATGGTGTATACAAAACATTTTTAAAAAAAATTCCTAGTGAGTTCCTTTCCTTCCATATAAAATGCCACCACCTCTCCATCTTCATCAAAACTATAAAAACTCGTAATTTAGATGAAGAACTAAAAATTAAAAATCAAAAAAATACTCCCTTTATCCTATAATCCATCCATTTGGATGAATGAAATCTATATAATCCCTTTTTCCAAAACCAAAATGAGTTACCCCCTTACGATGTACCATATTTTATCAAGTCATTTTTTTTATTTTTCTTCTCTTCAGACTCTAAATATATTTATTATAAGTTTAAATAACAAAAATAGTATCCCAAACATAGTAGAATTTTTTATATAAATTATTAAATTTTTACATACATAAACCTCTTCCTAATGCGTAACGAACATATTGTTTCTGCATATGGTGAACTACTGACTCACGAAATGATGGTTTTTTATTTTTCCATTACCACATATCATGGTTGTCATTAGGATGAAAATTGTATTTATATATGTCATATATTAAATTTATTATGTCTTTTATATTATTTATTTCTTTTCATGACACATATCATCTTACATTCAATTTTGAGTTAATATGACTATTTCGTTTGAGGAACTACGGACTACTGCCCCATCAAATTGATAATATTTGTTCATAAACCACATGAATTGTATTAATGTTGGTATTATTGAATATATAAGATATATAAGATATTAAAATATACTGTAAAATTGATAAATATAAACATATATAATTACATATGTTTTTTTACATTCCTTCAATTAACACCACAGTTAAACGAAAATAGCATTCATCCATATGTACGGGATACCATCTCCATGAAAAGTGTATTCTATTTCACATATATAAATTATATATTTCATATAATAGACATGTAATTTATATAAATTATATTTTCATCATGTTTTAAATTATTTACATCATGATATAACTTATAAATACCCAATACATAACAAATTAAGCTACATGAGAATAATAAAGTAAATAATACCCGAAGTGAAACCATAACATATGATTATTAACAAGTAGAAAATATAAGCATTCAATATAAACATATATGGTATTAGATATAATAATATGGTTCTTTAAAAGATTTATAATAAATAAATATTTATTATCCACATAGTATGAATATGTACTTCTAGAGTCAAACACGGGGTATGCTGATTTTATAACACTTTTTATTCATGTGAGATAAATTATATGTTCTCCACTAATTCTATTAGTGTGGTGTATGTGATTTCCATGATTGAATTATATGTATATTATAAATAAATTTATGGTTATTAATATATCCATTTTATAAACATTAATCCATGTGGTTTACATTTCAAAAGTTACAAAATTGGTAAAAATATTCTGTCTCCATTTACCTTCTTCGAGACTCATGTTTTCTTATGTTTGTAAATTATATTTGGATGTCTATATACATTCATTTTAGATTTTATATCATTAATATACATATTTTCATGATATTTTAATATTTATGCAATTTATTTTTCTTACATGGAGATTATGATATCATGTTACCATGTTATAAGAGGGTTTTGAGATAATATCTTCACATTCTTCTGATTGTTTATGTTAATAAATCCCTTAATTAATTCTTATATTACATCTATCAAGGGATTTATGAATTTTCATCTCTTCTAGATATTAATTTTATATTCGTGTTTTGGTTCCATTTTCTACATTTTTATATATAATATAGTTTTGAATGTGATTTTAATATAGATTGACATTACACTCTCTTCGGTCGAAACTCTATAATCATTTAAAACCATGTTCTCTAAAAATGGTTTATATGCATATTTTACTAATCTAAAATTGTAATTGAAAGTAATTTTTACCTATTTTGTCTTTTACCAACTTTTTCAAATAAATATTCTCATCGCTTTTAGAATAAGGCAATTTTTTATCAATTTTATTTCTCAAACAAGAATTTTATTTGTACCTTATACAATATGTATTGATTTATCTTCCATTTTTCCATTAAAGATTTCTTTTCATATTTAAATGTTATTTTTTAATAAATTTTTTTAATGATATTTTTCATAGAAAATGTGATTCAAAACGTTTTCAAACATCTGTTATAGTTTTTCAAGGAAAAAATTCCTCCAAACATTTTTAATCTTCTTTTATAAATTTTTATGGGAATTGGATTCCAAAGATTTTTCAACTTCTTTTATTAGTATTGATAGAAAACTTATTTCAATATAATTTCATGCTTTTTTTAATAGTTTAGAAAATATTTTCATGAGATATGGGTTCCACAAAAATGTAATCTTTATTTATAAATTTTAAATCTCTTTTCAAGAAAAATAGTTTTGAACTCAGTTTAAAAAACTCATTATAGGTTTTATAATTATTTTAAACGAAATTTTTTTAAAAAGGTTTAAAATTTCATTATATGATTTCAGATTGTATTCGATGAAAATTGTTTCTAAATAGTTTGGAATATTATTTTACTTGTTTTCATGTGAAAAGGTAATCAAAAAATTTAAATTCTTCCTTATATGTTTTAAATATATTTTCAATAAAAATTATTATCAAATGGTTCACTGTATTATAAATAATATTTCAATGAAGATAGGATATTTAAATCAAAAAATGTTTTTGAAAGATATTTCAAAATTAATTTATATATATGTAGACATCCGCTAATGTTACTAATCCCCTTCTAAGAACTGATTTAAAAGATTCATTCATATCATTTCAATTAATGGTTTATTCTTAAAGTCATCATCTTTAAGAAACTGGTTTCACTTTCACAGGTTTGATGTTTTTGAAATCCATTTATGTTCTATGGGATATATGCTTTTGAAATATTTTTATATTTTCTGAGTTATTTTTTTGATTGAATGATTATGAAACATTAATCTCTTCAGAAGGATGTAATATTTTTACATTTTTATCATACTCATTTAATTATTGGGGTGGTGATATGATTGTTTTTTATTTTATGGAACATGTATGTATGATTTCACTATGAGATGGGTGTGAACTATATATTCCATTAATTCACTGGGTAAAGATTTATATCTCATGAGATGGATTGATGAGGACATAGAAGTAATACCTAACTACTAAGATGGAAAATGGAGTGAAACATAACCACCATGATGGTTTTATGAGTGAACTCATGCTACTAAGATGGTCATGGTAGTTAACCATGACTACCACGATGGCATGGGTAGTGAACTTCTGCTACTTGAATGTCCATGGTTGGGAACAATGACTACTAAGATACAATGGGGAGTGACCCCATAATACCAAGACAGTCATGGTAGTAATACTTTTGATACTATAGAAACTATATTATATTTTTATGTGTCTTCCATAGGACCATGATTAATTCCTATGTTATCCTTTCATATATTATTTTCTTTAATTCATTATGATTCGTCTCTTATGAATATGCATTGATTATGAAATGATTCATGCATCTGATTATTTATATTCATAGTTTGATATTTTATATTCATGACCATGTTCCCATATACTTATTCTCATAATTATTATTACATATCCCACTTATTTAATCATAGTGAGTATTTGATCGCACCCCTATCTTATGATTCCATTACCCATGTCATAAATAAAATAATTATGTAGGTGTACTAAATGTGGAGATGATTATGGGATATGTGTAAGATCTTTCACGAGGGTAAGATATTTTGTTTCTTGTTTTCCAAAGATTATATTCTATTTTGGTCCTCAGGCATGTATTACTGTAATGTAGAGAATATTCATAAAAAATGATGTAATTTCAAATTATATTATTCATGGTTAGCTATAGTATTTGATAATAATAAAAATATTGGTATGGTCTCTAGAACATATATATATATATATTAGTTAATTTTTATCTATCTTCATTCACTTGGTTGACATTCAACATCATTGGTTCTTTCATTATCATGTTTATCATGTATTCCATTTATTAATGTTATACATTTTCATTTAAATGATGGTATTTATTTATGTTTATAATGCTTTTCATGCATGGTTATTATTTCTGACATTATTTTCTTCCCACATGATCATTTGGACCTCACCACTTTTTTGAAAACATCGTGCATTTGGAGAGGTGTGCATGAGATCATGTATCACTCAAGTATAGACACATGGATTTTGGTTGGGTATTTAAATTTTTTAATATTATAATTATTACATATTAACAATAAAATTCTAAATATTATCTAATTTTTTTATGTTATATTATATGAGATACTGATAAAAAAATAAAATACGAGATGAAAAATCAAAATTGGAACTCTCAGGGAGGCGGTAGTCTAAACATGAGGTTGGATGATACATTTGTTTTCTATAGATCAGGTAAAAGATAAGGAAGGGTTTATAATTTTTTTCTTCATAGTTTTGTAAATATCATTTTAATATTTTAAATATACATATATAATCATTCTTATATGGAGTAGTTGAGAAATAAAAAATGGCATTCACGGAGGAGATAATTCATACATATGCATGAGCACATTGTTAGTTTTGAATTCATTTTTGAGGATGGATGAAAAAGGTTGTTATATAAGTATAATAAAATTATGGATATTTTTTAAACAATAGGATATAAAATTACCACTATGTTTGATAGTGTATATGACACACAACATTAGTATTAAAAGAAACCAAATATATTATTAAAATATTATTATTTAATCATGACCATTATAACATAGGCATTACAATTGTACGAATGAATAGGAAAAAATATTATTAAAAATATATCTAAAAGTTTTATATTAGCTAAATTTATTGATTAATTCGTAATAGTTTAGTACTAAAATTTCAGAAAAGTCATTATAGGCTTTAAAAATATGTTTTCTTCAAAAATGATTTTCTATCATTTCTGAGAAAATATTATAATTAAATTTTGAACTTCTAGAAAAGTTATTTTAAAATTATATAAAAATTTTACTCAAAATATAAATATTAACTTATAATTATATTGTTATATTTTAATTAAATTTTTTGTTTTACAGTGAATAGTGAAATATTATTTTTATAAAACTATCATATTATTTAATAAATTATGTTACAAAAAAGTCCAACTATAAAATTAATTTGATTTAAAATTTACATATTATTTATTTAGTTATGTATAACACATTTATTACATTTTAATAATATTTATACTATATTTTATTAAGAAATTATTATTAAACCTAAAAATTAAATTTTCAAGCAATGGATTCAATGTGAATAATGTATCTTCAATAAAATTAATTAAAATAATCACAAATGATGTATAATTTAAAATAAATTTATATATTTTATATCTATATTTTTTAATTTAAATTCTAATAGTGATGAATTATTTCAATAAGGATAATATAATTTCTTTTTTTAATATAAAAATATATTTTATTCTAAAAACAACATTTCATTGCAATTACATGTTTTATTTTATCTAAACTTATTACACATATCTGAATTTAATTTTATAAAATGTAATCAATAATTGGAATTAGAATTATTTATATTATATAACATGTTCAACAAAATTTTTCAACCTAATGAATTTTAAATTAATATAAAAACATAGTTAACATGGTAACAAAATTAAAATGGTAAATTTGAGTAACATTAGAGGTAAAGAGAATAAAATTCCTAAAACATGTTTATTATTAACGATATAGGTGTGTATTGGACTTATCTCTCCTCATATCCTTATTTATAAATTTTGAAAGGACGTTTCCTGAGAGTGACTTATCATTATAGTAGATTTTTTTGGTATTTACAAAAATGACACTTCTCATCAATTATAAAATAGAACCCATCTAATCACTTCTTCACAACAATAAATGTATATTTATTAGTAAAAAACATCTATGTTCTCTACCCAAAAACATTATACACATTATATGTCTTCTTTTACTTCTAAAATACCAACCATGGGTTCCATATTAAAACATCAATATGATGTTCTTCTAATCCAAAGTTATCATTTTTACCAAGGTCCTCGATTATTACTTATTCATTTTATAACTTCCATTATGTCTCAAAAATCTCTATATAATAACTCTAGAATATCCAATATATTTATAAATTATTTTGTTTTTTGAATAATATTCATAAATTCCTTCTTCTATCAAATGAGAAATAGTGCAATTGATTCTGTGTACAACAGAATGCGGCCTCCCGAACCAATGTAAATCATTTTCAATAATCACCTCTCATAGTTATACAAGATTGTGGCTTTATTTTTTACATTTGATATTGAAGAACTATTAATTAGTATATGAAAATAAAATATTATATATCTTCCTTCCATATAATCCAAAGATAAAATATAACATCATCCCTCTCTACAAAATATTACCACCTCACGAAGCAATGTTATTTTTTTATTTATTACCATATCCAATTGGATGGTATAATAAAGTTAATTTAATGAAAAATATTGTATTTAAGAAATTATTATCAATTTTTAAATACAAAAAAAACTTAACTACTTTATATCATTATCATTTAAAAATTGAAATATTACTCATTTGCACCTACGACTTGTTATCTCCCACATTTTAATGTAGTTCATTTTTTAGAACCATATTACATGGTTGGATATAAAATAATAATTTATTTATAAAATAATTATTATTTAATTTTATAAACAATAAACATTTTTACCATGTTCAACAAAACATTTCTATTTTGAATTTATGTATTAAATTTCCACCAAACCCCATGACGTGGACCTAACCGATTATGAAATTAAACACATAATTAAAATAAATGAATGAAATTTTTTATGTATAAGTTATTAATCCAAAAATATTTTCTGAATAAATCAATAAATTTATATAATATTATCATACAAGAGATAAAGGAAATACAAATACATGTCTGGACTCAAGGTAAAGGATTTCATCCCAAAACATCTTTCTTTGAGACACAAGCAATTTTATACACCAAATATCATTAATATGATATATACACTGTTTTTTAATATTATATCATTAATAATTCATTCATTATGTTATTTTAATTTATAACTCACTTAAATTATTTATGGGGGTTACGATTCAAAATTATCCAAGACGGTCAGAGATTATACTTCAATCTCATTTTAATCAGGATTTTTTATGCTTGACTTTACATTGAAAAAAATTATATAATCATTGTAAATTAAACTCATGTTTTTCATTATCATATATTTTTTCAGGTATTTTTTATATAATAATATAATTTCTCTCTCTTTGCTACATAAAACAATTGTGTTTTTTAAGGAAAATCGACTTTATATCCCCTTTTGTCTGAATAACTTTCTCTCCCATGACTATGATTTATTTTAAAAGTAATAAACTAAATAATATTCATTTAGTATGTTTTTCATTCATTTTTACCCATGTTTACTATTTTAAAAATGGAAAAAAGGAGTATTTTTTCATTTTTTGATAATGATACTTTTTTACTTTTCTTCAAATTGTGAAATGTGTGTTTTTTAATTATAATGAATATATGAAAATACCTGATGCCATGGGCATTATTTTATTTATAGAAACCCTTATAATTTTCCAAGGATATTTAAAATGAAATTTATTTACACAATATATTGTGAATTTTTCTATTTTCTAAAAAATTATTTTCATAGTGGAAATGTTATTTTCTTCATTAATATATCTTATCAGTTTAAAATTATGTCTATTAATTAATGAAAATTACCTTTAACGTTATGGATTTAATATAAATTATGTATGTATTTATCTTTCATATATACCAATCTCACTCTCCCCTCCATTTATTAGTTAATAAATTCATTATTATAATTTATAAACATTATTATTTAACAAATATCATTTGATTATTATTTATATTAATATTATACAACACATATAATTTCCACAGGAAATTATTATCATTATGCCTTATGATTTAATTCCATTTGTTCCCCAAATATTAATGTACATAAAATGAACGTGACTGGTTGGATCCAAATTATATATCCATTTAATGTATTGGGTATTTTTCAGTACTAGGAGAATTTATATACGTGATTAGGTTGTTAACCTAATACTTTACAGGATTTAATCTGTCATGTGATTTTGTCTCATCTGTTACCTTTGAGATATGTTTATGTAAATTGTTATCTTAATGCCTTATTTTTATTCTATTATGATCTTATGATTGCATGTAACATATATTGTGGTTTTGTATTATTAATCTTGGACCAACTCTTTTATGATACCATGTTAATACTTTGACTAATTATTTATGATTCCTTATAAAGTTTATTCCATACTCGGATTTTTAGATGACTCATTTCTTTAATATAATCCCTAGGTTATCCTATCTAGTTTTTGGAGATCAATATGATTTAGTAGCTAATTATATAATATAAAATAATTATTTATTAGTTTAGCCACACATTCTTATATTATTAACCTATTCTTCTAAATACACTAGGTTGTAAAATCATTATGATGTAATTAATATAATGTTATTTTAAAAATTATATATTAATAATTTGAAAAGTATTGGGTCACTATAGTTGGTATTATAGTTTGTTTTATATATTTTTTTATATTATGACTTATATTAATTATTGTGAACCCCTAGGATAAGTATACCGATAATAATGAGTATAAATAATTATCATGATATTTTTGAATATATAGTGTTTGTGGGTTCTAATAAATTGCTACACTATCTGGATACTACAAATGGATGTATATTTGGAATAGTTGTTAATAGGGGTAAAAACATAAAAATTTGAACATTAATCTCGACATAATCATCACGTGGTGTATCGTAATGGTCATTACTGACAACATGTTGGACTCTCTCTTGGTATATGCTTTGGAAATTCACAAAACACCTTATAAAACCAATTTAAGGATATAGACCCGTTTTTAGGTATGAAAAAATAATAAAAAATGTCACCATCATTAACCAAGTGTTAAAAAAGAGTATTATATATTAGGAATCATTTTTATTAATTTATTCCTTATTAGATTATTGGTTTCATCTTTTATATGTTAATAAATTATCATCTTATATCATTTATTCATTTTATTTAATAACAGGTACCATGAGAATGCATGTAGAAACCCATTATGATAGGTAATGTAATGATTTCTTAAACAACATGCTTAAATTTTTAGGAATAAAAGTTATAAATTATGTTACCATTCCAAATAAGCTATAAAAAATTATGAATAATAAATTGAACATTGTAAAATTTGAAAACACATAAAATAAGAGAAGGTAATAATATCATTTAATTGGTAGTGTTGAAGATGATAAATGAATAGAATATTCAGTTCCCCACAAGTCGTAAAAGTGGGACGAGGCATTATGGAAAATGTATTAAAGGAACTGAATAATGCATTATTTGAAGAAAAAAAGTCCTCAAAGTATTTTTTTACCAAATAAAAAATGAATTAATTGATTGAAAAATTGTAAGAAAATAAAATTCTATCAATAAAACTATTTATAGTTATTTTTTAGTAATGTGGTACATTTAAATTATTCAATTCAATTCCTTAATCTAAGGATAAATTTCTATGGGCCTATATTATCAAAATTAATTAATTTGAATGATTTATGTTTGTAATTGTTGAAATTGGAATATCCTCTTTTGAATGTATTTTCATTAATGGTATGTTAGTTATAAGATTAATGAAACTATTAAGGAATGTTCTAATGTTTATTTTCATTAAGTATTTTCATGAATGTGTAACAAACTACATAGAATGTATATTTAAGGGTAAGGTTATTTTTTAAGGAAAAGTATAATCTTTGATTTTTATTTGATGTTGACTTAATTATATAAAATTATGATTTTTTAATATCGGGGAGAAAAATCAATATCTATACATAAGTGGTGAATAATTGTTTAATGGTATATTTTATTTTGATGTTATTCATCTATTTTTACTATACTGAAGAATTTATTTTAATACATTTATAAAAAACTGACAAAATGAATATCAGGTGACGACTCACTATATCTAGTAAGGTTGGGGTATTTGTCCAACAACCAAATATAAATAAGGGTTCAGTACCTATGAAATTCATAATAATATTACTAGTTCATATTATATTTTTTTAACTAAATGACTAGGTGGATATGTTTTATGTTAATTTTCAGAAACATGGTAGATAATCCAACCATATGGATTTTTTAGCATTTTAATGTGATTAATGATATTTTGTTAGTAATATTATTGGGTTAAGATATACTGTTATACATATATAACCTTCATGTCTATTGTAATTTTTTATTTTGGATGAATAATATTATATTTTTGGAGATGTATGTTAAAGTTTATGGGATAACTATTGAGATTGAAACCATCCTTCATGTTGACACTAATAAGGTTATTTTAAATATAAGTTTATTTATTTATGGAATGATATATGTTAATTTTTTGATTTATTTTTTAATTAAGGAAATTAATATTATTAAATTCATTTATGGTATTATCTTACATTATTCTAAATATTTAGGTATTAATAAATATGTTAGTAACATATTTTTACTCTTTTAGGGATATTATGATCCAGTAAAACTTAATCATTATGTCTCAAGAATAAAAAACTCATATTGGATATTGTTTATGTAGAGTAAGAGGTGAATTTAAACCCATCCTATATGTTATTACACTTGAACTTCTTGTTTACCCTATTTTAAGAGGATATTGTATTAACCAATTTTATGATATGGGTTTTCAATAAAATAGTTTTCTATTAAATAAACAATTAAAAGATTAAACTATTATGATGTAATTTCTTCAAGGGGTGAAATGATAAACCCTTTTATTTTAAATGAAAACAATGTTCGATATTGTATACAACACAGACCATTGAGATTAAATAAACTAAAATATATTATTAAAATATTATTATTTAAACATTAATATTAAAACATAGGCATTATAATAAGAAACATGAATATTTATAACAACATTATTAAATTTATATCTATTGGTTTTAGATAATATTAATATATTTAATAATTTAAAATAAATAAGTAATTAAATCTCATTAAAGTCATTTCATGCTACAAAAATAAGTTTTCATCAAAATTGTTTTTATTTCTTTTGTGAGAAAATATTATAATTATTAATTTAGATGTTGAAAAATATTATTTTATTAAATTAAATTCATTTTATAAATCATCATATCAATATTATTTTTTTGGGTAAATTTTTAGATTTTTATTAAATTTTATCTTTTTCTGAGAAAATTGATTAATACTGATTTTTTTAAAATTAATATTTCTTTAAATAAATATATTATTTAAAAAGTAAAATTATTTTTTTAATTTATTTTAAAATAAACTTAAGTACTCTATAATTATATTTAATGAAATTAAATACTTTTAAATCTTCTTTATTATATAATTTATTATATGTTTATTGTTATTCATAGAATGTATTTTTTTGAAAATTGTTTTAATGTGCACAATGATTCTAAATTTTAATTAATTTAAAAATCCCAAATGAGGAATACATTAAATATAATGTAAGGATTATTAATATATATGTATTCATTTTAATGAATATAATGAATATATATATTCCCAAATTTAATATAAGATCATGCTTTTATTGAAAAATCATTTATCTTAAAATAATTTCATCTTGATTTTGGGTTTTTTTTAAATTAAATTCTACAAAATATACTAAATAAATATGATAAAATGAATTAAATATTTTTAATCATCAATATTTATATAATGTCATAATGAAAACTAATTTTTACAAAAATATTGGATACTAAAAACATCAAAATATAGTTTATGTAGTAAAAACAATTAAACTGGTAAAATTGAGTTATATTAGAGGTGAATGAAATCCCATTATTAAATATTTTTTTGTCATTTCCATAAAATACACTCCTAAATAATAAATAAGAAACCCCACCCCCCGCTTATCAACACATCTGAATCTATTCTTATTAACCAAAAACATCAAAATATCTCCCCATAATCTGTAGCCACATTTTAATGTTTTTTTGTTCCTAAAATACTGTCCATATTGTATTTAATAAAAGATACAAAGGCGTTTCTTCAATGTGAAGGTATTATTTATTACTAATATCCATCATTTTAATTACTATTTTCTCCCTTAAAATTGTGTTTTAACAATATTATTATAATAAAACTAGTATCTTTTATATATTGAGATGTTATAATGTTGTTGGAATAATTATTATCTTTTCTTATTCCTTCAAATGGAAATTGAAATTGTCGTTCGTGTTTACAGTGTATTATGAACTCACAAACAGATGTATGTTTTTTTCGATAATCACCTATCATTACTTTTCAAGATTACAGATTTATGTATTAAATATTATATTAGTTAAATATTAATAATTTTTTTAATATTAAATATCATATACCTTCTTACCTTACAACCCAATGAAAAATGATAAATCATTCTTGCATGCAGAAAACTACAACATCGCAAAGCGATTTGATTCATTTTTTTATTAATGTATCTCATTAATGGTATATTTAAATTTATTAAATTCAATAATATGATATTTATGATATTAAGATTAATATATAAATATAAAATAACACATAACTATTTTCTAACATAATTCATGATAAATGGAAAAGTGACTCATTCTACTCGATGGCCAACCATCTCCATGATTTTAATATAGTTAATTATTTCAAACCATATTTAATGTTTGGGTTTAAAAGTGTTATTGATGTATAAAATTATAATTATTTAGTGATTATTATTCTTTAGTTAGTGTATCAATATACCTTATAACCAAGGATAACAAACAAATGCCATTTTGATTTTTTGAACTAAATCTCCTAAAAAAATGATATGGACGTTACTTATTATGTAATTAAACATGTCATTAATGTAAATGAAATAATGGTTTAATTATAATGAATTTTACAAGGAAAATATTTTTAATATAAAAAATAATTGATATAATTTAATTATAAAGTATATATAGGAGATTAAAAACAAGTTTGGACTTGATGTGTGGTTTTCCATATTAAAAAAACCTATTTTATAAAAATATTCTTTAATACACCAATTTCATTTTTATATGGTGTTTATAATTCACATTTACATATTATATCATGAAGAATTCTTAAATCAGGGTATTTTAATTTATAATTAAATAAATTCATTCATGGGGGTTTTGATTCAAAATATAACAAGGGACTAAGGGTTTATACTTAAATTTAATCTTAATCAGAATTATTTATTCATAAATATACATTAAATTATATAATTTTATCATTATCTACTAAATACCATTCATTTAATTATTATATAGTTTTCATGGAACCATTCATATAAGAATACTATTTATCTCTCATTTCTACATTTAATGATTGAGTAGATACATTTATAAAATGTCAACTCTATTTTTATCATTGATCAACAACCCCATTCTATTAAATGTCCATGTTTTCTTTAAAAAGTTATTACATGTTTTTGTTATTAAACCATATTTAATAATAAAACATTACACATTTTTATTTTTTAAAATAAAATTCTTTAAAAGGAATATTAATCTCATTTTCAGAATGTGGTGATTTTTGACATTTTACCAACATATGAAATAAATATTTGTTCACTAATAAATAATGATTAGAATTTATCATCCTCATAACAATTATTTTATTTCATGAATCATAAATATTTTTGATTTTTTATTTTCCAAGAGATAAATTTACAATATATTTTTTGCATTTTTAGTTTTTGAAAAATGATATTCAATATAAAAGTGTTTATTTTTAAAATATTTTTTTTAATCTTCTTAAAACTATTTATGTTCCCCAATGATAAAAAATTAATATTATAAAAATATTTAAAAAATTAATATATGTATCTTGCATAAATACCTATATCACCCTCCCGTCTTTTCTTGAGGTATATCATTCAATATGATTGCTTCTCAATTTCCGTCATTAAAAACCCTCATTTGATTAATATATAAGTGAATATTATGCAAGCCAACTTCTTTTAATACAAAATTATTCAGTTTTCCCATATAATTTATTTCCATATATGGAATATATATTCTTGTACATGAAATTATTTTAATTATTGTACACAGAATTATATATTACTAAAATTTATATGAAACATTTTTAGTCCCATGAGATATCTTTTATGGGATTATAGAGTGAACCTAATCCATTAAGATAGTTTTTCCACCATGTTAGGTGGTCCCTAATGTTATCCATGACATATTATTATGTCATGATTTGTGTTTCTTCAACATTTATTATTATATTAAGATATTTTGATACAATTTTCTTTTATATAACTCTCTAATTTTATTACTCTTGTACCTATAATTTTATGATATCATCTTATACCTTTGACTCACATGATATGATTCCTTATCTTGTTTATTCCATTATAGGGGTTTTTATCACACCCATTTCATTCATGAATTACCCAGCATATCCCTTCTAGTTGTAGATGCTTTAAATTATTTATTATCTCATTATAGAGAATAAAACAATGATGTTTTATTTTATGCTTTCTTTGATGTATTATTATCCATATTTTGAAAGATAATAGGCCACATGATCTTTGGGTTCGGGTTAATAAATTTTTATATTAAATTTAATGTATTAATATATTTAAAAGATTTGGGTATCAATAATATTAATAATACTAATCTTATAATAAATTCATGCATAGATTAATTTTTAGTGATGAAGAAGAAAATTATTGAGAGAGCTCAATTGAGAACATTACCACTGCCTTTTCAATATTTTCTTTAGGTAGAACCTTAAGTATCTATAACATTATATTTTAGAATTTCCAATGATTCATGTAAATGTGGAGTTATTAGAAAATAGACTAGGTTATAAATTTGGTTTATGTACATAATTATTATTGGGGGATAAATGTGGTGGAAGTGATCATCTATTATACATGAAGAAAATATATTTTTTGTATAATCATATTACTTTTATAATGATAGAATGACATTATTCATTGGTAAATGGAACCAAAACAGGTGGATAGTGAGTTTTTATAAGACATAATGTAGATAAATCCACTATTAATTATTTTAATAGATATTATAAACACATTTCATGTCTCTTTACTGCAATATTTCTACATTTTTTCCATTTTTACCGTGCTAACTATTTTTTAAACTAGTAATTTATTTTCAATAAAAAATATAATGTAATATATATTAAAAAAATTATTTCATGGGAATATATTTAATCTCTACGTAAACTAATTCATTCTATAAATATAACAAATATATTTTTTAAATTAATACTTTTAAAAATTGAAGAACTATTTTGTAAAAATATGTTTTTTCACAATTCATTGGTGTGTATATTATATAAAATTAGTTATAAATAAAATGAGTGATTTTATATTACTTTATATATGTATGAATAAAAAAATTCATTATATAAAATATATCAATTTCTTATTAGATTAAAATTTCAGAACTGAAAAAATATAATTCTTTGAAAATAAATGTGTAACCATTATAAGGTTTTATTAAAATTTATATATGCAAGAATAAATTTATGAAGAAAAATTAAATTGAACATATTACAAAATATATAATTTTTGATAAAAAATAATTAATTAATTTTGTTTGATTTAATTTATACAAGTTTTAAAAACTAAATTTTTAATATAGGCGAATAAAAATGGTCATCATAGTAGAATATAAGATAATTTTCCAAAATGTTAAACTGGCATTTTCAGAATATAAAATAATTTTTAAGGCATAATTTCACTCCATAATTAAATTTTTGATTATAATATTTTTATAATTTTATTTTAATCTTATTGATATATTCATAAATTATTTGATATTACTAAAAATTATATTATTTTAAAAATGTCTTATAATAATTTATGATAGAAAAATCCCAAAAAATCTTCCAAAGCTAATATTGGATGAAAAATTACAAAATTAATATATTTTTATCAATTAAATATTGTTGAATTTTTTAATTTAGATTTTATATATATATACAATATAATATGAAAAATATATTTTATTGAAAGATAAACTTTTATGAAATTATATGTTCTAAGACATATATTATATGAATATCTAATTAATTGTAGTAATTTGATTTATTATTGGTTTTTATTATTGATTAAGTAATTTTAAAAAATCATATAATACGTGACAACTCATTTTAGTTTTCTATTGTTTTTAAAATAATTCTACAATACAATGTTAATTTAAAGAAAAAATATTATTTATTCTTTGACTGTCACACTCTCCATCCCATAAATACATTATATCCTATAAATTTTAATTAACAATTAATAAGGCTTATCATTAATGGTTATAAAAGGTATTCATGAAATATGTTAAAATTTAAAATGAGTGTAATTCTTTAATATCATTATTATGAATAAGAAAAACATAATTTACATTCATCGTGTAAACTAATTGCATAATACTTACGTTGAATTTTTAGCATTATTCCCTGTATTAATATATATGAAACATCATCTATTTCATTTTTTAAATTACATAGAGTGCCTCTTCCCTATTTTTTTGACATGTATGAAATTTAATCTTCATTAATTAATGATATATATCACCAAAACAATCATGAGAATATATTATTCTTTTATTTGTTGTGTAATGAATCTCAATAAATTTTACATTTTAAATCACAATTCATGATAGCCAATTTTTTATAATCACAATATTTATCACTCCAAATATTGTAACAAATGTTTTCTCAAGGGTAAATTAAATTCATTTTTCTTAGGAATCCATTGTTTACTTGGTTTCTTTATGATTCATCCATTAAAAAATCCAAACGGGATCAATGTGAGTGATGAATAATTAACATCATTATAGAATTATCCCAAATGATCTTAAGAAAAAATAATCGATAAATTTTTTTATTCATCTAAAAATTCAAATTATTTTTTATAATCATAAATCAATCCTATTTGAATATGAGTTTTTTTGGGGTTTCCCTCTTATAATCCATAATTTGATTCCTTACTATACTAAATCCTATGTAATAGGTCGTAAATAGAAATGTATTGGCCATGTTGAATCCTCTGAGATGATAAAAATTGGTTTATAGTCCCAGTGCTAGTAATATGGACTGGGAAAATATTTAATTAATAAAAAAATAGTCTTATAAGGTTATTACACCAATGTAAATATATGCCACAATAATGTCCACTTTCCCGTACGCGTAGTGGTATTAAATTACTTGAGAAGCATAAAATATCTACATAACCAAATATTCATGATGAAATTCAATACATAGACACACCATTGGGAATTCAATACTGTTATCTCATCCTAACCATGAAAATTAACAAAAATAAACCTTAATAATAATTGAACTAATCATAAAAAATTACTAAAAACAGCCCTGATTCCATCTGGGTTCTTAAATTCAAAATAAAGGAAAAATTTCAATATTTAATAAATTTATTGATAAAAAATATGAGAAAACATAAGTGTAGGGTCAATATATTTTTTAAAATATCATATACCAATAATGTTTTTGAATAATTAATGATGATGGACACGTATTATCAATGAAACAAACATGTTACATGGAATAAGAGAGTGAGATAATAACATGATCCACTTAGCATTATCACAAACACAAAAAAATTATGACATTTTATGGAAAAATAGAAAAATAATGATATATTAATCGAATGACAGGTACATGGAATCCACATGTTTGAAGAATATCCATTTTGTACAACTATTAATGTTCTGAGTGTAATCCAAGAATGATCCCCATTTATGTTGTGAGAATAATACAAGAAGTCCCACATATTATGTTGATAGTGTAATCTATAAAGGCCCTCCCATTATGATATTATCAAATTCAAGTGCATCCGTACATCATTGTCTTATATGAGATAAACTATTAACCAATTAATTGGATGATATATAGTATACCACCCAAAAATCATTTATTTATATGTGTATCATTTTTATTCATTCTTATCTAAAATATCACTTAATCAACCAATGTAAAAAAGATGTCTTTCCTGAAGAGATTCAATGAAAATTACATAACAGATATTGGGAATAAAATTTGATGGTATCATTGGAAAATAATTATAGGGTAACAAAATTAAGAATCAAAATATTTTTTTATAGATTCAAAACACCATTTTTGTAGTATTTCATATATTACTATGAAAAAAATAAAAAATATAGCATTATGAAAATTTTAAAGTATTTTAAAAATAAATAAATTAAAATAAAATAATCTTATAACTGTAAAACATTATATAAATTTCCCATTAAATAGAAAAGTGTATTTTATAAATCATTTTTTATTGAGAAAATATTTTTTCAATTTCACCCCTTGAGAAGATAGAAAACAAAGGGAATTATTTTTTAAAAACTGATTCCTTCATAGTCCCTTTTAAAATGCTATATTCCTATTTAAGAAACATTTAACTCTTAAAATATAAAAATAGTTCAGATTTCTATTTAAAACAATCATGTTATAAAATAATTATAAATAATTATTTAAAACATAGAACATAATCTTCATAAAGGAGAATGACCATATAATGCGAGGAACTATAAATGTGATTTTCGAAGAATAAAATTTTGATATATATTAAAGACAGATTCATGGGTCAAATTAAAAATTAATTTGAAGAATTAGATGTGATATTTTTTTTAAAACAATTTCATTTAAAAAAAATTTCTCTAATGGACCCTTGAAAAGTATGTAACGATTTATAGATTAATTTTTATGTGAATATATTCCAAAAACCAAAAAAATAATAACAATTTTTTAAAATTAATTTTAAAACTATCATCATAAAATTGGATAATAAATGGTTCTTGTTAAATGAAGAACATGGAAATTTAATGGTCAGAAGAGATAAAAAAATAATTATGTTTTCAAATATAAAGCTTAACATTTAACGGAAAGGATAATTTGGAAAATTTGGGGGAACTCTCATTAAAGATGATGAAAATTAATCTCAACAATAATGTACATTTTTAAGGATGAAAATAACTAAGTAATACTCATTGGAATAATAATTTATTCTTTCCTAGAGAGTAATATAATTTAACTGAATTAAAATATTAGTTTGGAAGCCCCCAATAATAGAATAATGATGTTTAAGAAGAAACAGTATAACTCTATGAAGGGGTTTTAGTTAGGAAAGACCCATAGAGCATTAATATATTTTATATCGAATGGATGTGAGAGGAAAAATGTGAGGTACTTTTTTAATGAAATTAATTATAATCAAACAAATGAAAAAATATTCCTAGTTATACTATATAAACTATAGAGAAGAATAATATGTGAGTATGAATCATATCTATATGAAGAAAAATTCAGATTCAAAGAAACATTACATTAATTCTTAATTTATAGAACATTATATAACCAATGTTTTAAAAAATATATCTAAATTACCTATTTCACAAACTTTTTAATTACTATTAATATTTATAAACAACATTTATAATTATTCATTACTAATATATTCATTAGTTGTATTTTATTTTCCTAAACAGTTGTTATTATTTTCAATAGTTCTAATTATACAAGCATTATAATTGTTGTGTTGATTGTTGTTTTTAGATTCAAATTTCAACATTAAAATTTCATCATAGGTATTTTAATATTTTTTATAGTTATTAAAACTTTCATAATTTCAATTATTATGAATATTAGATTTGATTCACGATGATGACATTGTTGGAAAGCGTGTTACAGTAATTTATTTATGAACACAAAATGATTTTAATATTATGTCAAATTTTAACATAATAGTTCAAGATCTATAAAATATAATTTTTTTCATCGTGTTTTAATAACACTAATATTTATGCTTCCATTTTTATCCATGATAGAAACTTATTACATTGTCTTTGTAGGAGGATAAACTGACAGAAATAATGATAAGTTGTAATCTATGGGTGAGTATTGATAAGAAATTGTTAATTTTCAATACTATAACTAATAAATAATTATAATGATATTATTTATTTGTATCAATATTGGTAAATCAAAATTTAATAGTTCTTTTAATGGAATAACATACTGGATGAAAATGAAATGTGTCACTTTTATGGTGGCAGTCGTACACACATATATACTGGTTACAATTTCATATTCCTTTAATCAGGAGGATGGATTGAAGTGATTTGTATATTAAAAATATTATTAATGTTTTCTATTTTATATTAGTCTATTAAATATTTAATTATATCTATCTATTTTTGTTTTTGATTAAATCATACACAACATTCATACTGGCGGTAGTCCACACGTATCCTTCTGAACCTTTTCATTTTTAAAATGGATTTAATGGAAGTTATAAAATAGATATTAAATTTGTATAATTACATTTTAGAATATTATTAATACGTTTTTAATAAAATATTTATGTAAATATTATTTTTATGGGGTAGAAGAAGAAAATAATTTGGAGTGGCTCGTTGAGAACATTACCTCTCCAATTAGATGTTCTCCCATTGGTAACATCTTAAGGATCCTTAATGTGGTATTTTGGATAGATAAAAGATTAATGGATGTGGGGAGATAGTTATTGAGACACTAAATCAGATTTATAGTCGATAAAATAATTTTTAATAAGTTTATAAATATGATAGAATCAATATCATTTTCTAAGTGAAGAAAACCGTAATTACTAGATAACCGTTAAATTTTCTGGGATGGTGTGACACAATTCAATACTCAACAGCTCAAAAATTTAAATACGATATATTTCATAGTGAGATATGTTTGAAAAATCATATACCATTATACTTCACAAAACATTTAATGTATATTAGTTTTTTACAACATAATGGTTACATTTTTAAAATTTTGTTTTTACCAAGGTAACTAGTTTTTACCAAAGTGATTTATATTCAAATAAATTGTATATGGTAACCCAACAATATATTTCTATTATTTGAAAATAAATTTTAGTTTCATATAATATAGTTAATTTCATTAATATAATATAATAATCTTCTAAATAAAAACATTTAATTTGTAGAATAAAATTTTAATAAAAATTGATCATTTCATCATTAAGTATTATTAAAATTATAAAATATTAATTTCTCGTTAAATGAGTGATAATATCTCGGAATATATATTTAAATATAATATAAAATTCATGGAATAAAATTTATTAATTTAAATCATTATATTAAAAAGAAAAATTAATAATAATAAATAATTGAAGTTAACTCTTTCTCCATTATCATGATCATTAACTATAATCATAGTAGTCATACTTTTATTATAAAAATGAAATTCAACTTATTGAATTATATAAAAATGTTGATACGAAATATGAAATCCATTTTAATATATTTAATTTCTACTTCTTATGAAAAATATATTTGTAATATCAGAATATGAAATATATTATTGGAGAAAAATTGATTGTGTAATGTTTAAAAAATAATAATTTTTGGTTTTCTAAATATCACATTATATTTTGAAAAATCAATTAATCAATTCACTACATAAATAAATTTCTTATCATTAAAAATGTTTTAAATGTTTTTATCATTATATATATATATATAATTCCTATAATTTTAGTAAAATATATAAATTTTGACTATTGAACGAAACATTGATTTTGAAAATTTAAAAATCTCCACCCTAATCTATTTTTTTAATGTTTAATTCAAAAATGAATTCCAATTTGTAAAAATAAAATTCTTGAATTTATATATTTTTATTTTAAATGAATATATATAATAAAAATACAAATTTAATATATTGAAAAATGCACTTAAACAATTTAAGTGTTTTTAATCCTATATTTTTATAAATTACTTACTAATGTAAATATTTAATATAAAGGAGGTTTTATATTCTTAAATCCTCTTTATATAATTTATCTAATAATTCATGAGTAATTTTACTTTTTTTCTATCTGTGAAATAATCTATAGATTATATTTTTTGGTAAATGAAATAATATTTTGAAATATCAGGGTGTTTCTAGTCATTCATCATAACATATTATGTTGTGTATGAAATATGTATGATCCTCCACTGTATGTATCATTTATTTTTCCAATTAATGTATATTTTCTAGATTAATTTATTTTAATGAAAGAGACTATTACTTATGTATTATTTCATGATCAATAGTTTACAAAATATCACTATCTATTTCAAGAATTAATTCAAGCTAAAAATCAAGGAATTCTGAATATGTATATAATGGGGATTTAAGACGGTGAATTTTAACAAATACATGTGAATATTTCGAATTCAAAAATATAAAATTAATTTTCATGAAATTATTTTATGTTTTTAAAGGATATTGGAAAATAGATTTGGAGCATATTAGAAATAAGGATTTTTCAGAATCTATTTGCCAAAAAAATTTCAAATTATTTATTTTAATATAAAAAAATATAGAATAAATGTTTCTAAAAAATATTTGAGATATCTCCTAATACTTTTTTGTGTTAAAGTGAGAGAAACTGATTCATATCAATAATTTAAATGTTTTTTATGATATTGGTTGAGGTAAGAAAATATAATTTTAGTTAGTCCATGAATTTTATATTATGGAAGTATAAATTCAACTACAAGAATTCAATTCATGATGTATAGATATATCACTCTAAATATGTGTCATGGTAGGATGATATGTTGATATAATTTTGTACTGAAACAGTTAGTTGATTTTTTAAAAAATAAGTAGTTTTATGGATATTTATTTATATTGTTATTGGTTGAATATTTGATTAATTCTAGAGTTAAGGTAGAATCTTTTATGAATTGGTGGTTCCTATCTAATAATTTCAAGGAATTAATATTCGTAAGTGGATGAAATATATATACAAATTTATGTGTTTTATTCATGTTCAAATCATGTATAAAATTAAATTGTAAATTTTAATCACATCATATTATAGGGATAATAAAATTCAAGAATCAACCAATTATGGAATGTATAAATATGTAGTCTCTCATATTGTGGTCGAATCATGTAAAAATTAGTCAATGTTGTGGTTATTTTATATTCTTGGATTTGGGTTTGAAGGATATATTCAGTGAAATAATATATAAAATAACTAGTCAATGGGGAAAAATTAGAAAGATATTTTTTAAAATACCAATTATAACAACTAATTCACCCCTACACTCAATGGTGTCTACACAAAATCTGGCCACATTAAAATGGAAACTCATTATAGCATTCAAATAATCATGGAAGAATCTACCCATTTATTCCTCTTTCTTCACATACCAGAAATACCAATTTACCATACATTGAGTATCCTATAAATAATAGATGAAACGTATTTTTGATATATTATTTATAATTATTTGAAAACTTATTTGGAATATCAAATTTTGGAATCCAAAATAAATCATCATGCTACAATTTTATAATATGTAATCACATTACTCAATAAAAAATTTCCAATTTGTAAATTCAAATAATATTTATTAGATATTATATCCATATATGAGATACATCATACATTGATCTAAATTATTACATATAATTCTAAATAAATTTTCCTTTATTTAACCCCTATATATACTGAATGCCTACAAATCTATATAAATAATTGGTACATCATATGATATAAAATATTAAAAATCATCATTTTATGATTCCATGTTTTATTAATATAAATGTAACATCACATAATTCTAATGCATTTTACACACAAATAATGATAAAAATATTAATCTATTTGATATAAAAATCTATCAAAATTAAACCATTTTTGGTAACCTCATCTTAAATCACATGAGTCAAAGATCTCTATGAACTATAATATAAATATAAAGTTGAAATGAATAATTTTTCTTTTAATTACATTATTATTTATGATTAGAAACTATTATTTAAATTTTATCTTTAACAAATCATCATTCATACAGTAATATTTTTCAAAATGTTTTCAAAACAATTCAATATTTTTTATTTTATTAATTATATAATCCACCTGATATATTTTATATTTTACTTAATTTTTAGGAATATTTTACCAAATTTTGAAAAAAAATATTATACTTGATGAGAATGTTTCCTCACAATTATTTACATGTTAATAACATAGTTTAGTCATTGTGTATCAACCCATTTTTTCTAACACATACATTTTTAATGATAGACTTTTTCAAAGTGGTTATAATGACCCTAATATTACCTAATAATGACATAACTTTTTCTACTAAATTATATTATTTTTTTAATTTTTTATATAATTACGTCCCATAATTTTGAAATTTTACTTTGAAATGATATTATTATGGTTTATGAGACGTTTGGAATAAAATAAATTAGTTTTATAAATTTCCATGAGGAAGGAGAAAATGGTTATCTTCTCCTTATAAATTATAATGTAAATATTTCTCATGGTTTCATTGATCAGAAAATTTAAATTTTTCCCTAGTTTGTATGTTTTGTGTAAATCATATTAGTTTTTATTTTTATTTTTATAGTTTATTTTTTATGTTCTACACCCTGTATATACATTTTAGGAGAAAAAATAAAAATATATAATTAATGAATCCTCATATTCAGAAACATTAAACATAGAATTTCATGGGATGTATTATTTTATTTAATGTAGATGAAAACTAAAATTGGTATGTTGTTGGAAATTTTCCATACACAACCATTATTTTCATTTAATATACTAGTTCTCCCATTTTTTGAATGTCCTTTTGTTATGAGTATCTTTATTGATTTATTGGGAAATTATGACTAGGATCCCCACAATAGTACATATTCCCTTATTACATCACAAATGATTTCACGTCATCTTATGTCTTTCCTCTTATATTCAGTCATATTGGCCAATGATATGTAATTTATTTTTGTGAAAGAACTTACTATAATTTTTAATCCTGCATCGCTATGAGTGATCTATGAGAAGAAGAACTGTAATGCAATCATCTATTCATTTTGAGGTGGATTCCATCATTGAATTTACAATATATTAATAGATATATATATTTATTTATGATTTATTGATGTAAATTAAATAGGATGTTTTTTAGGAACTCATTAGTTCCTGGTATTGATCCCTGAGGATAAGGAATATGGATAAGAGAAAACTCAGACATTGAATCTAGAAAAACAATGTGATATAAAAAATAAATACTCACACAAGACATAGGCAATGAATCTAATCCTATGAATTATATTAACATGTATAATTAATTAGTAGTTGAGGTTAGCTTCTAAAATTATAGAAATATGTGGTGTAAATATAAGACCATTGTCCAGATACTACATGGGGATTCCATTTTATAATAGATCCATCTAGTGTAAATAACTTCAATATGATTGGTATATTATATCTCATCCATCATTATAGTGCATGGTGATTTTCCCCTTACTACACTATTAGTTTGATACATCATAGGGATATTATGGGATAACTCAATTTTTTTAAAACCACTATGAATAATTAGGATAGATAATAACCATGAAGGACCAATATTAAACCATATGTTCCATAGATTGGAAAGAATGTTTCATTATATAGACACTATAGAAATGTTTTTTTTATTATGTTATTTACCAAAATGATTATTTTTTCTCACACTATGATTTTTTATTCTAGTCAAAGGATTGGACATGAAGGAACCACGATAATTATGAATTTTATGAAGAATGTAATGATTTTACCCTAGTTAAATGAAATTTTATTCAAGTGGTAATTAAAAATCATGATTCCAGTCTTACAAGACATTATCATGTTAGCCATCATATTGATCGTTAAAACGATCTAAGGTGGGAAGAAAATTCTATTGAGTCCTTCATGAAGATAAACCCACCCAATATTACTATGTCAATTAATACAATAACTTAAAAAAATCAGATCAGTATCAATGAAAATATATTTTTTTATCTAGTTTTAGGAAAATTAATAAGTTATTTTTATTTATTATCATTTTGAAGGAGAATCTATTCATTGGTAGACTCTTATAATGATCTTAAGGCAATGAAATATAATTAATACCATTGACTAGGATGGGTTTGCAGGCTCAATTTTTAATATGTACTTTCATTTTATTTATCATATAAAAATAGAGAATTAATTATTTAAGAATATGGATAAGGAATCCATCAGTAAAAATGACGAACAATTTACATGACCTATGAGGAATAATTAGTGTAATATCATGTAAGATGAAATTAATTTGGATTAATTCTTCAATGGAGTAATACCATGACTCAGAAGGGAGTTATCCATAAGGTAATTAGGTACCTATAATGAAATAGTTTTATGTGATAATATAGGAACCCAACCTATAAGACACTTAATAGTATGCCGAGATGGTGGGCCACATGTCCTTAATCATGTCTCCTCAAATGCTAGAGTATAAAGACTAGAATTGATGTTCTATGGTGTATCCATGTAGAGACTATTCCCACACTAATCATTGTGAATAAATTCTATATACATTTCTATAATAAATAAATAATAGAAACAAACAAAATATGACCATACCAGGAGCTCTTCATAGAGGATGAAATAAAAAGAATGAAACAGTGGTGGAAATAATAACTGAATAATATTCATGATAATTCACAAACACATAAAGAAAAATAAATAATAGATAAAAATTAACATAATGATGATGGTTTATCATTTATCTATACAAAAACGGTTCTTGTAGAACAAGGGATACATGTATATACCCCATGCTAAAATATATATACAAAAAGGTAAACCACTACTACAAAAAGTATCTAGAGCATATTATCAGTCTTCTTCCCCCATTCTCTATCATAGAATGCATAATCAATTATCAAAACAGGGATTATACCATTTATCTATTCTTTCAATCATGATGTTTTCATGGGCACTGAAGGTGGCCCTATAATAGTGTGAGATATAATCCCAATAACTCAACACATACGGTTTATATATTAATGCATTTCATGAAATATAAATGTGTAGTGTTCAAAAATAAAGAGAAAATTATAGTAATTAAATAAATTATCTAATAAAACTTTAGCCTGGTATCCTAAATGAACACATGACCAATTGCACGTACTTCCGCCTTAGTCTGATTTATGATCTAAGGTAAACTATAAAATTTAAAAGGTATGTATATCGGTAATCGTGAATTACATATCAAGTGTAGACTGACCCCAAACATGTGATTTGACTTATAGGACTCATTGCTAATGTATCAATCAATCATGATCATAATATAATTTATAGGTACCACATATAATCCAAGAAATAAATCTTTCAAATCCAACAATGTCATCATGAGCCCATACAATGTGATCCAATATGAAATATCATGTGTTTCAGTGGGAGTCTTCAATATATATGATACCAAAATTTTCATCCATGTCAGGTCTCAACAATTTCCCTCATATCAATCATTGTAATGAAACATCGATGTTCGTACAATTTATCTCACATTGGGGACAACATATCACCCAAGGAATCACATAACCATATTTCCAATGGTCATTTCCATGGTTTCTCTCCTAGGAAAACATTGTAAACCTAGTGTATAAAAATATATCAAGAGATCTTATACAAGGAAATCCAATTTTTTCTTGATGTTTATAAAGTAGTTCCAATCCTTGAATGGTGAGTCTATTATTGGTGTTCTCAATTCGAGACACATGTTATCTCTTGTACCACAAGGATATATGTCATATAATTCAAAATCACTCATCATAATTTATGTATTTCAATTTCACATTTGAAAATTCTAGAAATAAAATTTACTCAATCCCAACAATCGTGTAAAAATGGAGTATGTTCCAGAAAATAAAATGCATGAATGGAACAAAGAACATAAAATAATACATGATTATAAATAACGAGTAATAAGGAAAATAGAATAAGTTATTTCAGTTTCTTTAACCTTATAATTTTATAATATAAAATTCATTCAAGGAGTTCAACCATGGAATTAAGAATATGCATTAAATATCTTATTTAAGAAATTAAACATTAGCAATATAGTATAAACATACGTATGAAGATGAAATGCCAAAATAATGGATTATAATTCACCTTATGTCATTTCATTATTCATGGAATTTATTCCAAGTAAAATAAATTCCTAAATTTGAATTTTGGTATCTCAAGGCTTGGGAAATATGTTGTTTAAGGTGGGAACACCTAAAAGGATTATCCCAACGTGGAAAACTCCCTAAAGATGGGATTTTTCATAATCAATGTTCCTAAAAAACATGTGAACACATTAAGATTAATTTATTTGACTTGTAAGTGGCATATATAGAAGGTTTTATCATGAAGAAATAAAACACACATTATAAAATGTATTGAAACTTTGGGAAAGGAGATAAAAAACATATCATTTGTGTGTATAAGACTATTCATATGTTATCAACCCAATAATCATACTCAAATTTGAGATATCAAAATAAATAATCCAATTCCCAGAAAATAAGGTATTATAGATATTAAATAAATCACTGAATAAAGGATAAGGTAAACTAGAAGACTAATGAAGAAGAATGAATATCATACCTCTATCTTTTTGACGGATATAGCAATGGGTGATTTAGAGTTATGATCAAAGAAAACTGGTGATCCCTACCTCGGAGGAGGATATGATCTTCATGATTGAGGTGATAAGATGATCCAATAATTAATTATTGGACAAAATAGGACTACATATGTCAATTTAATTAAAGGGAAAATTAGAAATTCAGCCACACCAATAGAAGTTCCTGGTTTGGTTTCATGGTTGACCAAACCGTATGGAAAACTTATGGATGTCCATTGTCTAGGTGGTTGAAATCCTACATTGATGAGTTCTTGGGGTCTCATGGTTCTTGAGAAACCATGTGGCCCCCTCACCCCATTATCTCACTATCCCATGGTCTGGAAAACTATGCAGGAAGGGCTGTATGGTTTACCCTAATTGTGAATCCCAGACTTCCTCATGAAATTTCAGAGATCCGAGCAAACCCTAGACACTTTCGTGACCTGAGAACCTCCCACAATCAAAATTATTAGGAAAAAACAAAACAATATAAAATAAAAACTAATGGTTCATACCATTTGTAAAATCTGGGATGATACAACTTCCCAACATTAAAATAATGCATCCCAGAGTTTCCCTTCTAAGGGTGTTAAGACCTCATCTGAGAAGAGTTATGGCCACTGCACACACTCATAGACAACATGTTCTTATGTCTCATCATAAACACATTCATTATTTCTTAACACTAATACCATATTAACTAACCTGTATTAGATACCCTTAATTCATTACTCAACTAAATGTATCATATTTTCCTCAATGAATTCATCATCCTACAGCATAATATCCTTAGGGTCAAATGAAGGAGATGGATTGATATAATAATGATGAAGCTATGATACTTTTAAGATTTCATGCATGGATTGGTACCACTAAGGTAACATCAACTAATTTTCTGTTGGATAGACTCTCTTCACTATCTCGAATGCAATGACGTAATGAGGTGTTAGCTTGCTGAATCTATGAGTTCATATATAGAACAATATAGGTGATACACGAAAAATGGCCTGATTCACCACATAAAACCTTTAAGGTATGATACAGGGATTAGTATATGTCTTTTTTTTAGATTTTTATGTATCCATAATCATATTAAATTACTTCATTTTAATTAATGTCTTATGAATGAGAAGATGACCCAATAGTGCTACCTCCCCTGCCACTAAACAACATAGAGGTTAATAGAATGACCTACCATAAATGAAATCGTAAAAATCCATATTAATCATTTCCTAAAATCTATTTTCATTATAAAAGTTATCAATAGGTATGTTCTCCTCAGAAAAAACTATTAAATCGAGGATACATGCATGAAGCATATATTCCATCACTCATAATATCCACC
Organism: Viscum album; assembly: GCA_963277665.1. Lineage (NCBI taxonomy): Eukaryota > Viridiplantae > Streptophyta > Magnoliopsida > Santalales > Viscaceae > Viscum > Viscum album. The sequence continues at coordinate 557,744,807 of OY728146.1, forward strand.
TTGATTGCCTTTTAGTCCAAGAGAGATAAATAAGTACTCAAGATCTACGAGGAACATAGTTTGTTCTACATACCCTACCAGAACTATGAATTAATGTTGATGTATCGGTATAAAATGGTAAAATGGGAACAAAATGAATGATAAAAATCTCACATATGTAAACCCACTTAATCTCATCAATTAATAAGTTTTACCATATAGGTACTACAAGAACAAACTTGGTTAACCTAATGAAGATAACATATATTTCACAGCAAACATGAGGGGATCTTGGGAATATCACAACTAAAAATATAGTGATATCATTCCATTTCTACTGGGAAATAGATAGAGGATATAGAAGACTATCTGGTTAGTAGTCTTATTCCTTCCCCCACTGATAGGTGGATCGTCAAGTGATGAAACCTATATTCTTCTCATTCATACATGGATTTCATTACTAATGATGTATTTCTTTATACATATTGGTATTCCCAAGTTGAACTCCCTAAATTGAAGCATGATATTCCCCAATAAACTCTTCCCACATATCAATAGGAACTAAAACGTTCCCATTGAGTAGTAGGCATTCATTTTCATCCATAGCACATTCTATAGGTGGGTATTAACCTTTAAATGTTCCCCTATAAATGAGGCCCTCAGAATTTGATAGTTTCCTCATCCTAAGATTCTCCATACAAAAGAACAACACTAACATAACTACAAAAATAATTTTCCCATTTTTTTAGGAATATTCAAGTAAAACTCATAATAGAGTTCCATCATCTTCCACTCACTAATAACCACTTGGTTTTCCTAGTTATGAGTCTTATTGATCAATGTTTCATCCATATAATTACCCATTTTAGTTTTGTTGGCATGGTTAATGTCAAATTACTAGATGAAATATACCCACCTTTGTTGTTTCATATTCATGTTTTTATGAATGGAGGTATATTCTAGACTCTTTATATATTTGTAAATAATGAAATACACATAAAAAATAATGTAACTCTAGTAGTTTAATGCATGAACCATGGCCACTATCTCTAGGTTGTGTTTAAGGTGTTTTCACTCATTAGATCTTATCTGGTAGGACCCATATGCCATAATCCATTCACCCTAAATAAAAATTAATCAGAGATCAATTCTTGATGTGTCACAATAATTATTATAGCATCTTCTATAGTCAGAATTAGGATCCCCAATGATGTTAGTCTCCCTTTAAAAACATGAAATGATTCCACACATGCTTTGGACATGATAATTTTCACACCCTTTATAGTCAATCTTATAAGTGGTGTTGTTAAGCCGGATAAATCATAAATGAATTTCATTTAATATACATACAACCCTAAATAACATTTTATATCAATCACATCATTGGTATACTCCTAGTAAAAAATGGTTCTCAACCTCTCTGGGTTATTAGATATTCCAACCACAAAAATAATATGACCCAATATGTGAATCTCAGTGATCCAAAAGTGGTATTTTAAGCTTTAAATATAGTTGGTCCTACCTAATTGTATTACTCAAAACATCATGATAGTTGACATGTCGATGTAATGCATGAAAATAAACTATGATGTCATCAATTAATACCACCATGAAGAAATCAATATAATGATGGAAACCATGATTTTTCAGATACATAAAAAAATTCATAGGTTCTCCAAACCAAATGGCAGGACATGATAGTCATACTAGCCATACCGTCTTTAGAACATTGTATATATTATATTTGATTGTATTAAATAAACCATATGATATCCCGAACCACAAATAAATCATAGAGAAAATAGAATATCCTTACAGATGTTTGAAGAGGTGGATTAAATAGGGTATTAGATACTTGTTCCTCATCATATGCTAGTTCAGTCTTGGATAATCCTTGCAATAACAGAGGGTACCATCCACCTTTTTGTTGAAAAAGTTGTGTGAACCCCATTGAGATGTACTATATTAGACAAAACCATATTCCTCTATATCACCATGATTCTTCTAGAAAACATGGAGCTCTATAGGATTCATATTATTTGATGGAAATTACACTACTTCTGCACATAGAAAAAGCTCAATGGTGAACTCGTCCTCTCTTTCAGAACGTTAGATAGAGAAATTTTCATGTAAGAAAAAAACTGAAATGATCTACTACAAAATGGAATTCTAAAAACTATGTCTCTCTAATTACTCAAAAATTGATTCAAAATCTTCATTGTCACTCTAATTAGACTAGTATGATTGAGTATAGCTCTACTTTCTCTAACATCCCATTCATCCTTGTGTATATATGTTCATCTCTTGGGTGATGAGAAAACACATGGTGGAAATATTAATTCATCTGTGCTCTATAAGACACGACTCAGTGCATACAAAGAATGTCGTCAAAGCTAGTCAACTCAAGGACAAAGAAACTCTATATGAAACAATACCCACCTATATAAAGTGGAACTCCATGTACTAAAAAATTACCTCTAATCTAATCTATAAAGTCCTTTCAGGAGACATAACACTACAAAATTAATCTCTGTCATAGCACATACACTCTAAAAAATATATATAAATCATTCTAGTGAACATATTTCAAAATGGGAAGAAAATAAAGTAAAGGCCACTAGAATAGTGCCTCTAAGTATTGATTTTTTTTATACTCTACTTCAATATATTAGTATAGACTACATAAATATTGTTTGAACCACAAACCTATCATACTACACTAATTGAGAAGTCAGTTCTGATCTGATTAACCTGTACTTATAAAGGTGGACTCCTTGACTACTAACAAATCCAATTCGGTCTGATTAGAAAGTAGAAGAAAAAATCCCAGCTAGATGTGGGTTTATGGATCATATACCTATTATTTATTTCAAAACTAATACTCTATCAAAATATTCAAGAGTAAATGATTGGAGGAAGCACTGATGGTGAACCATCCAACCTCATTCTGGGCACTCAATCATGTTTCTTGTACAATGTAGATTTTATAGCCCATATTTCCAAAGTGATGAAACAATAATTTTTTATTAATGCATGTTACGTGGTAGGTAATTCCCCTACATATACCCTCAAATGGGAGTACATAATTCCATAGAAATCTTTACCCTACCAAAAAACTAATCCACCCTAGCTTACAATGCCTTCTTCTCTCATATTAAATTATATAATAATAGTAGGATCATTATCACTATAATGGTAGACAACAAGAATATGTTATCCTATGATTAGAAAGAATAACAAAATCCATCTTCAAAACAACTGATAATAATCAACTATTAATCATTCAGAGTTAGAGAAAAACACTAGAGATCGGTGAAATGATCAGAATACTCTAGAGTGGTCATATTTGCCAACATAAGATGCATAAAATCCCATGTGTAATCCTCTCTTACAGTCTATGGAAAAAGTGGTCATAAAATGATGTCATCAATTTATCCCAGGACATACCCCAATTATTTTCAACATGATAGATGATATCTCACCAAAGCATGGAAGAGTCACACGACATGTAGGAACAGAGATAGAACATAAAATCTGTAGGAATATAATGATGGCCAAATATCAATACCCAATCCTCTATCAATGACTAAGCTACCTAATGTCCACCGTGGTTGAGATGGTGGGAGGATGTTTCAACTAAAAATCCCAGGGTAGCTCCACCATAATAGGGTTATGACAGGGAGAAACCTTAATTGACTTCATGAACATGAAGAAAACGTCAAAAAAATAAGCATCAGTTCATAGTGGATGATGTGTATGAGGGGTATCATGTGGAACTACAGGAGGTACAATGGGTTTCTCTATTGTTTACACCTCCAAATTTTTATTTTCTCCACATTATTTTCCTAAAAATAAGGACATCTTGGTAGAATATCACTATAATTTCGAATAACTTAATTCCAATAATATTTATAACAGATATTAATGAACATAAAAATGGATGGGTAAAAAGCTTCATGTAAGCATGTCATGACCTTTTTCTAGATCAATAACTAGTTATATGTGTTAATAATGTTTCATTAAAGGAATGAGAGAAAAAAACTACTACATACTGTTATTATTTTCTCAGGGTCTTAGATAGGGTGTCGTATTACACATATATGAGATGACCATTTAATTTTTATGATTATTATCATATTAATTTTTTGATCATTAATGAATTTAAATACTTCTAAGTGGGTTAATTTAATGAATCATAATTTCTAATTTTTAAGGGCCCATATAGCTTGTATAATGGATGGTGTCACCCACTTAACCAACAAAATAACATGTTATAGTACATGAAAATATTGGTCCATGGATCAATGGTTCATATATCACTTTTTAATGATTCAAGACTTCCCTCTACAAGAAAATACAATTTGTTTAATCGATAAAAAATTATTATCCAGTTATGTTATCTTGGTTTTGAAAATAATTTCATCATATTTCCAGATATTATAATAAGATATCTACAGGTCATATAAAATTATACACAATGAAAAGTTCATACAATACACGAAATGCTTACAAAAAGTAAATTTGACATTAAATATGAATCATATTTTAATCTTACAGTACCTACAATGGTGCTTGATTTTTAATAAATCCTTATATCTTTATTCTAAGGAAAATCATGTTCTCATATTAATAAATTTTTCATTAATAATAATAGTACAAAACTTGTGTTTCACCCTATGGTGAAATCCATGAAACTGTGACAAGTGAAAGACATATTAGAACTTTCTATCTTAGGTAATTTGGGTTTCCTTTCACTATGGGTAAGATACTCTAAAGAACATGCTCATTACAAAATTCATATATCCTAGTATCTTGTCAAAACCCAAACAGTAAGACAAAAGGATCTTCTGTGATATCACTTTGATGCATCTCAAACTAGATTTCACTTAACTGTGCCCCGTGAAGGTGGGCCTCAAGACCTCATTTGTGCCTCCTCGATTTCCAGAAGCTACCAAAGAGAAATGAGGGACTACAAAATGTATTCTGGGAGACTATACCTTCATTATTACTAGTAAAGAATAGAATGAAACATATATATAACTATGAAACATCTGAAATAGATACAATATGACTAGACCAGTAACAAACCGTGGTAGAGAAATAAAATGAATCAGATAGCATCCAAAATAATAAATGTAAATTATCTAATATTGATCGACAATAGGTTTAATAAAAATAATTTATATATAAAAATTAAAATAATTATCATTATGTGTCACGTATCTATACAAGAAAGGGATCACTTGGAACATTGGATACATGGATATTCTACATGCTAATATAGATATAATAAAAGGAAAAAATATTATACTACATACATCCTAGGAATCAAATTTTCCTCTATGTATTTATTGCATCCTAGAAAAGGTAATCTAACATCATAGGCTACCCGCTTCACAGTATCAATACATGCAATAATGAATTCTTCTTGTTTAAAATAACCAACCCAAGTAGGGTGTGAGATATAATTCTTGTAAGACACCACCAATGGTATCTAGATCATTCAGTTTTATGTAATATATATGATAATTATGTTTTAATGAATATAAAATAAATGGGCGTAAATAAGTAAATCAACAACCCTTCATCTCATGTTCTTAACTAGACAACAAATAGATACCACCATCTTTAGCCTATGATGTATGTTTGATCTTAGATAAACTATACAAGTAATGGGGTATATATATGGGCCATCCTGAATTACATAAAAATTTTGCGATAACCCCAATCATGTTATTTTTTACTATTGATGTGTCCATGGAGTATTCATTAAGCATGCCCAGAATTCGATTAATATGTATCACACAAAAACCAAGTACGTAATTGTTCAAATCCAGCAATGGCTTCATGATCCTATCAAACGGTATCAGGATAAAATCCCAAGGATCACCTCATGAGCCTCTAATACAACCAATATCATTGTATATGTCCATGGTGACCAACTACGATGTCCCTTGTATCAATCTTGTTATTGAAACTTCTGATTTCATATAAGCTATCTCACAAAGTGGGTCAACCATCGCCTGATGTATGGATTTACCATATTTCCAATGAGCTCATCCATATTTTCTCCCTTAGGGAACATATATCACATAGGATTATAATAATCTACCAGAATATCTAATACAAGTAATGGAAAGTGTCTCTCCCATTGAATTATGTATTTTCAAGACAAGAACGGTGAGTCTATACATGGTGTCCTTAAGTTGGGGTCTATATTATCGCTCAACATGAAACTAATAAATCATTAAATTCTCAATCACACATCATCATCTAGGAATTTCAATATCATATATCATCAATCTATACATAAATTTTATTCAATGCCCACAATTATGGAATAATTTATTAGGCACAAGACACTAATAAGTGATCATCGTGCAAGGAACAGTGCATAATTTATAAGAATAAAGCATGAAAAATATGGAAAACCAATAATGCATTGTATTTTTTTCATTCAATCGATTTAACAAAATCCAATCAATTCAGGTATTCAATCATATAATGAATCATTGGCATAAAACAGTTTGCATAACCAATAAAATAAAATAAATTAAGTATAAGAAAACAAATTAGTCGCAAAACCCTTACTCATGGATAGTAATTAATCTTAATTAAATTTATTATTTATGAAATTTATTTCCATTGAAACAAAATCCCACACATGGATTTTAAGATCTCATGTCTTGGAAAAATAATCTGTTTAATGTTGGCACTCCTAAGGGGTTTATCATAATAAAGAGAACACCCCCATAGATGGATTTTACTATAATATAAGGTAAAAAACTATATGAGAACAAATTTAGATTAATTTGTTTTTAAATTTTGTGGCTTCTTCATGATGTTCTAGTATGTAGAACAATAGTTCCCAATATAAAAATCAAAAAAACATAAGAAAAGAAGCTAAACCACCTACCTTTAATGTGTAGAATAACAGTATTACATTATTATCCCTAAAATTGATATATAATGAGAGATATCCATGAAATCATCAAAAACCATAAAAAGAGTGAAATATATATCTCACCTAAACCATGAAACATAGAATAAGATCAACTTGGAAAATAAGAAATATGAGTGAAGTGTCCACCCAATTATTTCTGATGGATATTATAGTGAGTGATTTGGAGTTATGATTAATGAAAAATTGTGATCCGTAACATGGGGGAGTGGAGATTCATACAATAGGGGTGGTTCATGTCCACTAGTGGATTAAGGGATAATGATGGATTATATTTTTAAGGTTCACTATGGGAATAAGTTTAAATACAACCACACAGATAGGTAAGCATGGTTTGGCTACATGGTTTTCCAAACCATGTTCAAACTATCCGGAAATTAATTATCTAGAGGGTCTGCAATACCACATAACCATGCACCTGGGTTCATATGGTTTTGTACAAACCATGCATCCCCTTGCACCATGTTGTCTCACTAGGATGCGGTTAGGGAAAACACCTTGGTTAGGATACATGGTTTCCTTTAACCATGTCCCCCAGTCTTCTTCATCAAATTTCAGTGCTTCGTCCTCTGAAAAAGATCTAGACATTCTTGTGATCACCTCACCATTCTTATGCATCATTATTGAATTCAAACCATACTCTTTATACCAGAAACTGATTGGATCATACCTTTTAAAAATGGTAGGATGTTATATATATCATGGTGGAGATATATATTGTAGTTTACCACCAATATCAAGGTACTGATAATAAATGAATGATGGAATTGAATGAAAATTATAATAACCTTATAGCAAAGAATATGATATTTCCATCACGAATAATGTATGGTAAATTTTATATGTGGAAAGGATGTTCATCAAGAAATATAATATTGTAGTAATCAAAATATGAATATAGTTAATGATAAAACAACCACATAATTCACCACCCACACTATGGTGTTTCAAACAAAGGAGGTATAGTAATTCATTAAAAAATATAGAAAACTAAAAGGTAATTGATGATAGTTGATGTTTACAACCTCTTAATCCCAAAGACTTATGAAAATATCATGTGATCACTCTTCCTTTTGAAGGCTATTGTAATTTCAAGGTTAAACATACACCTTACATACACATTAGAACTACTAATGTCTTATTTGATTTCTTATGTACCCACTATTTTATATCTATAGACTTTTGTATGAGTATTATAAAACTACCTCAATGATTAAATATTTAATTACCCATTAAACCCCATAATGGTTCAATAATCATAGATAAAATCTATGATTATTCTCTAATTTATGTTCATGGGAATTTTCTTCCAAATAAAAAATTATAATCATCTATGGTTACATTAAATGGTATATATGTCATCTATTGGATTTTATCACATAGATCCCACAACAATTTGAGAGGAAGGGAGGGCACATATAATATAAAAAATAATCCTATGGTTTCCAATTTTTATGATGAACAACATTAACATTCAATTAAAATTATATCCATGATATTGGACTTTATTCATATTTGAAATTGGCTTTTTATCTTAGATGGTTTGGGTGAAACTCAGCATCAATGATATTCATATTGTGTGGGGTTTTTTTATGACTTTCCAGAATATTTTCCTACACTTATACTAGATCATTTGGTTGGGTTGTTACAATAACTCATACATCCTGCAACAAAATTTTTAAAGACTCCCACTATAATGGTCCTGGTTTAGTTGCTGTAATTAAAAAATAGTCTTGAAATATTATGGAAATGTATTCAATTTTCCATGTATGTTACATTGGGGTGCACTAATTCGTTTTTTTAATAATAAATATATATGACTGCATATCTACATTGATTATTAGGAACATAACAAGATCACCATTAAGAACATTTATTATTTACCAAGTATTAATGATTTTTTATATCGGCTACCTATAGATCAGTATCTTCACAAGATTGACATTCATTATATATATAATCAATTAAGGGTAATGAAGGAGGATATAGAAATGAATTAATTGTATACAAGGTATGTACAATATGATTTTATATTTATTCAATTTGTCATTGTTATATCCCCTTATATATTCATGCATTTAATTAATAATAACTTTTGAGATTACCTTGATCAATTTGTTGTTTTTATAGATAATGTTCAAATATAGTTAAAGAGAATAAAATGTAACACCCCAGGAAAATAAAGAATATGACATCTTTATATTTATCCATATTTTTTAATCAAATATTCATATTACTTTAAAGGGGTCTCTATTCTCGATGGCGTACCCAACACGCAACAATGTGTTTCTTGGGAATCATATGTTGCACTCTAATAATAAAATAACATTATTTTAAATGGTAGTTAACGCCAAGCCGTAGTAATGGCGGGAATGAACATAACAAACTACAAAATGATTATATATGTTTTTCAAATATTTTTATTTTTTACAATAAATGTTAGAGGATTAAAAATGCAAATGAATCCAGTTTTTAAGCGTAAACATTCTAATATTCTTTAAAAGATCGATTAACCGCCTTTTGATGGGGAACCCAATTTAAATCCACTTTTTGACAATTTTATAAGATCTATTTTTCAAAATAAAAATATTATTTATGATTGGGACATTGAAATTTACCTTGGGTTAATTTTTGGTATTTTTTTGAAAAAGTTCAATTTTTAATGAATAGTGAAAAATGTTGTACTTTAATTCAAAACCTATTTTTAATATAATTTATTTATATGATTAGATTATCTTTTGAATTGGTTTTAAAGTTAAATTAGAATATATTTTTACCATTTAATCCAATATTGGTCGTTGGAATTAATTTCACTTTGAAATCGGACTTAAACTATTGTCAATCTTTTGATGCATTTCGTTTCATAATAACACGCTATTTGTTTTGACAGCGGGAATTAATTATTAAATTAATTAATTAAAATTATATGTTCTGAATTTTGTAATGTAGACATCATTTTTGAATTCGGAATATCAAATATATCTTAGGGTGAACTTTTGGTAATTTTCTGAAAAAACATCAATTTTTGATGAACAGTGAAGCCACTAAGTGGTACTTATAAAAACTGATTTTCCGTTTAAATGAAATTTTTCCATCATTGTGTTTTGAATTTAAAAAATACAACATACATGGTTGTCATTAAGAAGTAAAATGTTGTTCAATGGGGTTTAAATAATTTTTTGGTGAATAGTAACTTATTAAGTTTTTAATCGCGATTAGAGGTAATTAGTGTAGTTTAAGGTAAGAATAATGTTTTAATAAAACTGAAATTACATAGATACATGTCCTAACCTCATTGGATGTGTCTTGGCCGACCAATACAATCCATGGGTCATCTTGGGGACCCCATGGAGCCACTTTGGTTGGAAGATGACATAAATATCTTTTTATTTAATGTTAAAGTAAAAATGACACAAACATGAGATGTTTTACTAAAACAATTTTTTAATGGGGTTATCAAAGTCATAATTTTGACTATAAATAGTAATTGTAATGTTAAAAATATTTCATACATCATAGTATTTTTTTATAATTTTTAGACATTAAATAAATTAAATTATTTATGACATCATAATGATGCAGCGATGACCTCATTATTTAATCATTTAAATAAAATTGAGAGATAATGTAATATCTAAGACCTAAACATGTCCAAAACCTATTGGATTAGTGGATTTCGAACCCTTATCACCTTATCCATGAATTATATCAATGTGGGACCTTTAAAATCTGAAACTCTTTTGAAAATAAAGTAAAAGTTTGTAACATTACAAGAGTGCCCCTCCTCTCTTCTTATAAAAGGCCCCCACCTCTACCTCCTTACCCACACTCCCAAAGCCTTTGTCTTGGCCAAACTCTGCCCATTTTGTCTCTCCACTTCCCTCTCTTACTCCTTGGAGCCTCACTTTGGGCAGAAGTCTTCGCAAGGAAGCCTTTGAGCTCAAACCAAAGGGAGTTACCCGATTTTATGGTAATGTCTTCCCTTGAGTCCTTTTGTTTTATTTTGCCACTCCAACACCATAAACTCTTTTAATTCATTTAATTTGTAAAAAATACAGTATCTTAAATAAACTAGGATATTGGTATAAGATGTATTAGAGCTACACTTACACACACCTACATCTAATGGTTAAAGAACATACTGTTTCTGTGGATGGCGAATTTCTGCCTGACGAAACGATGATTGTTCAACACTCATATATCACCTTCAAAGGTATCCATTAAGATGTCACTATATTTATATATAATATATAATATTTTTATATTTTAATTAATCTTATGTATTTTTTCATTTATGGCATACCTTTTTGGTTTCCATTATGGGTAAACCTGATATCTTCATTTAAGGAAGTGCGGACTACCACCCCCTCAAAGTTGTGTGATTCGTTAATGCCATATGTGGGACGTATAAAGGATGTATATAAAGTTATTATAAATGATGTAATACTAGAATTATAATATACCTCTATATATTTATTATTTCTTTCCATTAATGTATGAGATATAAATGAAAGTAGCGTTCATGCGTACGTACGGCTAACCGTCTCCATGAACGGTACATTTCATTTATTATCCACAAATGTAATGTACTATTATAAGTACCGATTTATAATGGATATATATAATGTATGTTACATATAAATGATGAATGTAATTCTGGAATTAATATATACATACCTATCATTTAGTTTTAATTCTATTAATATGACAAAGAAATGAAAGTAGCGTTCATGCGTACGTACGGCTTACTGTCTCCATGAACGGTGCATTTCATTTCATACCTCTAAATGATTATGTAATATTATAAATACATGTATATTCTGGATATATATGATATATATGATATCCAAATCATGAATATCATTCTGGATATAATGATCCATTGACCACGCGAACAACATGTAATTGTAAGAAGTCCACTTTTGACTTAAGTACCAAATATCGACAAAACAAACATTATTAACATAAATGATTACATAATGTTTATAAAATGTCAATAATCGATATAAAAGAAATAATTAATTTGAAAAATGTTCTTAAGAAATTAGAAATTAACTCATGTTTATTATTCAAGACGTTAAAGAACGATCAAGTCAAGTCAGACCCGAGGTAAGGGATCATACCCCTCTCTTTCTTTTTAAGTACACTCTTTAATGTCATTCCTTTTAAGATCATCTTTAATTTTATTGGGATGTAATTTTTTATTACTCCTACTGTAAGTTTTTTGTTTATATGATGAGAGACCCTATTTGATCTCATAAATCCATTTTTTTGAATCTTTAAGTGGCGCCGTTAGGCTACTGAGTTTTCGTAAGTGATTTTTCATCTCACTGTATTTCTGTGACATTTATGATACATTTGACACTATTTACATTGAGTGGTGTATGTACTACACATTATTATACACTTTGTGTAGTATAATTTCATTAATGGGTTTTTACATCTTCATTTTATGACCCTTCTTCTATGGGGTGTAGTATTCAAAAGTTACCCAACTCGGTAAGAGGACCTTTCACCCACCTCTTTTTAAAAGACTTCTTTTGTTATGTCTTTTAAATCAAATACTATTATGTTGGGATATGTTCTTATATATCATTATTTATGTAAATTGTATGTCCAAGTGATGAGATACCCTTTATCTCACTCATCAACCCTTTTTGTAAAATTTCATGTGATGCCGTTAGGGTGTCAAATTTTACCAAGGGAACTTCTTAACCCAATTTCGATTTCTTTGGGTTAAACATGTAGTTATTGAATATGTCATCCTTTGAATATATGTGAATTACCTCTGATTGTTTTAAACATAATATCCAATTATAATGGGTGTATTTATAATTTTCACACATAATTATGAGATTGATTTATCCTTATTTTAAGGATACCATCTTTATAATGGATTTCATCTCATTTTATATTTTGAGACTTCATTGTTGTTATGCACCATTTCACTCTTATATGGGGTGTATACTGTCCTTTGACATAATATATCATGAATACCTTTATTATCATGATATTATAACATTCGGATTAAATGTTATTCCATAATTATTTGTATTCTAGAGTCTCTCTTTTTGTTAAAAACTCTTTAACAAAAATACCATTTTAAATGTTTTAAAGATTCATTATTCTAAATATTTATCCTTAATGTCCATGTTTTCAAAATGGTTTTCAGTATTTATTTATATGGACATTAATGTATTAAAATTATAATTCCATTAAAATCTTCAAAGTGGTATGGGACACTTTGATTCAAAAATATCTTTTAAATGGTTTACGAAAGTAGATTGATTAATTCAATATCATGGAATTACTTATTGTGATTGAAAATAAAATTTTATTATTGAAATGTTTATATTTTCAATATTTTATGTGTAATGATGGTACTTGGACATTTTACGAGTTGTTATATGATAAACCATATGACGGGTGGCGCCGTGAATACCAGGATGGGTGGTTACGTTATAACCTCCAGTGCATTGGGTATTGAAGTCATCCATATGGCTATTCCATTATTTATTAATGGATGTTGGCCGAATGGCTATTCCATGAAGTGATATGTTTGGAAGTCGACCTTATGGTTATTACACTTAAGTATGTTTATGTCCCAAGTTAGCTTTATATGTTATGTGATCTTTATATGGGTTTTATGGTAATCTTTTGGTTACAGAAGGATAAGTAATGAAAGTTTATTCAGTGAAGAGTTTTTACTACATAGAAAAGGTGAAAATTATTTACTTGATAATGTATACATAGTTTACTTGTTGTTTTGAGAAAACTAACAGTTTTCATTCTTTGTATATCCCTTACTGAGCTTATTATGTTCATCACAAGTTTTTGAAATGTTTTTCACATGACTTTATGTGGAATAGGGTCAAGGATGGGATCAAGGGAAAGTCATGCAACCTAAAACATGGAAATGGACATGTCTCTTTTTAAGAGTTTTTTATTTTATGGAAACATAGTAAAAGTTTCTACTTTGTAATCCTTTGAGATGTAATAGTTATGTACTAATTCTCTAAAACTCTAAACCCGAAAAGATCCTCAATGTGAATTAATCATTTAATTCAATATTAAGTAAGGTTTAAGGCCGGGGCCTTATAGTTGTTATCAAAGGTCGGTTTAGATAACTTTAGAGGTTAGGTTATCCTCTAATCTTAAGTGACATTACCATAATGGTTAGGATTTCAGAAAGAGTCCTCGTTTTAGATAAATGAATGAGTAAGTATTTATTAGTGTTTATCTTCCTCGTTAGTACATGATGGTTATGTTGATATACTCACACTGACCTTTTTGGTTTTAGTAAATGGCTGGATCTAGTAGGCACCAAAGAGACAACAGGTTTGAAGGAAACTGTGGTGGTTCTCTGATTAAGAGACTAGATAAAATGAGGGATTCAATGAGGAAACTTGTGGTTGTTCTAAACCAACTATCAAGGAGTCACGATCAACCACTTGAAACATGGTATGTTTTGTAATGCATCATGAATGATAATCGATGAGGATGTTTAGGTAATAATTCTAAAGGTAACCATTAGGGTTTATATGATCCTTACTTTTGAGGGGATTATGGGTTATTATATGTTATGATGGAAAATGAAAGGCATGAGATAATCTTGAGGTTAAAATATGTTATGTTTATTTTTGAATATTTTATCTAGTTTTGGTAAATGTTTTGGGAATTATATAGTTTTGGAAAAAGGACAACACGCAGACCGTGTGACAACCCGTCGCGTCGAACAAAGCGGCGGGAATCGAACCCACAACCAAAGTGCAACTGGTATTTATCACCTACCACTGCACTACATGAAGTCCCTGGTTAGTGTTACTGGTACTTTTTAGTTATATGAATTTATGAATTAATAGTAAGTTGATTTTGGGTTATTTGTGAAAATGATTAACCTATCATGGAGGGTATGTGATTAGGTTAATTACTTTTCAATACGAGACTTTAAGAGTAACTGATGTTATTTGAAGATAGGTGTTAATTTGTACCTTGGAAGAATATGCAAATAAATCCTTCCAATATTTGGGTTTCAATATTAGTTTGGTTTACTTTGAAGTATTTTATAGACAATTTGTCTATCAAATGGTCCTCGTTGATCTTTGGATTTTGTTGGACAAATTTTGAAGATTAAGAATATATTTTATTTTTATAAAGGGTTATCCTTTTCTGGATTATCTGACCTTGTACTAACCTTTTTGGTTTTGGTTTTGGTTAATGTCTAAAGATATGGGAAGTATATATTTCTCTTTTGTGGATTAGGTGATTCTTTTGAAGGTGGTTATAGTACTCTTAATGTGAATAAGTCTTCCTAAATACTCGTCTTTTGGAGAAAATATGAGTTTGTGTAAGGAATCTAATAAAAGTTGAAAGTCAACATGATAAGTGATTATGTTTCCTTATGAATAAAATCCCTCAATAAAAAGTAACATTAAACAAAAATTTTGTCTATTAACTTTTCCTACTGGGGAATCGAATACCGTTTAACCCATCACAAGTTTGTGATTTTCTTATTGTTAACATTCTCCTAGACATGTTTACTATCACTCTCCATCAGAACATGACCCTTTGTTTTTTCTTCCATATCCATATTTTCCTACTTGGAATCCTAGTATGGGTTAAATCAGGTGACCATTGTAATTATCATTCTTTATTTTAAAGTGATTGTTTTACCGACTCTTGTTCCGATGTGGGACTTTCAAAGACGTTTCCAAGCCCAATTTTAAAATTTCGAGGACGCAATTCCCAAAAGGGGGGAAGGATGTAACACTCCAGGTAAATAAAGAATATGAAATCTTTATATTTATCCATATTTGTGAATAAAATATTATTATTACTTTAAAGGGGACTCTATGCTTGATGGAATACCCAACACGCAACAACGAGTTTCTTGGGAATCTTATGATGCACTCTAATAATAAAATAATATTATTTTAAATGGTAGTTAACGCCTAGCCGTTGTAATGGAGAGAATGAACAGAACTAACTACAAAATTATTTTATATGTTTGTCAAATATTTTTACTTTTTACAATAAATGTTAGAGGATTAAAAATGCAAATGAATCCAGTTTTGAAGCGTAAACATTCTAATATTCTTTAAAAGGTCGATTAATTGCCTTTTGATGGCGAACCCATTTTAAATCCACTTTTTGACAATTTTATAATCTCTATTTTTCAAAATAAACATATTATTTATGATTGGGACATTGAAATTTACCTTGGGTAAATTTTTGGTATTTTTCCGAAAATGTTAAATTTTTAATGAATAGTGAAAATTGTTGTATTTTAAGTCAAAAACTATTTTTAATCTAATTTATTTATATGATTAGATTATCTTTTGAATTGATTTTAAAGTGAAATGAGAATATATTTTTACCATTTAATCCAATATTGGTCGTTGGAATTAATTTCACGTTGAAATTGGACTTAAACTAGTGTCAATGTTTTGATACATTTTGATTCATAAAAACACGCTATTTGTTTTAACAGCGGGAATTAATTATTAAATTAATTAATGCAACTTATATGTTCTGAATTTTGTAAAATATAAATTATTTTTTAATTCGGAATATCAAATATATCTTAGGGTGATCTTTTGGTAATTTTCTGAAAAACTTCTATTTTTGATGAATAGTGAAACCACTAAGTGGTACTTATAAAAACTGATTTTCCGTTTAAATGAAATTTTGCCATCATTTTGTTTTGAATTTAAAAAATACTACTTACATGGTTGTCATTAAGAAGTAAAATGTGGTTCAATGGGATTAAAATTATTTTTTGGTGAATAGTAACTTATTAAGTTTTTAATCGCGATTAGAGGTAATTAGTGTAGTTTATGGTAAGAATAATGTTTTAATGAAAACTAAATGACCTAGACACATGTCCTACCCTCCTTGGATGTGTCATGGCCGACCAAGACAATCCACGGGTCAACTTGGGGACCCCATGGAGCCACATTGGTTGGAAAATGTCATAAATATGTTTTTATTTAATGTTAAAGTAAAAATGACACAAACGTGAGATGTTTTACTAAAAAAAATTTTACATGGAGAAATAAAAGTCATATTTTTGACTATAAATAGTAATTTGAAAGATAAAAAGATTTCATACATCATATTATTTTTTTATAATTTTTAGACATTAAATAAATTAAATTATTTATGACAGCATAATGATGCAGCGATGACCTTGTTATTTATTGATTTAAATGAAATGGAATGATAATATAATATCTAAGACCTAAACTTGTCAAAAACCTATTGGATGAGTGGATTTCTAACCCTTATCACCATATCCACGAATTATATCAATGTGGGACCTTTAAAATCCTAATCTATTTTGAAAATAAAGTATCATTTTGTAACTTTACACGAGTGCCCCTCCTCTCCTCTTATAAAAGGCCCCCACCTCTACCTCCATACCCACACTCCCAAAGCCTTTGGATCGGCCAAACTCTTCCCATTTTGTCTCTCCACTTACCTCTATTACTCCTTGAAGCCTCACATTGGGAATAAGTCTTCCCAAGGAAGCCTTTTAGCTCAAACCAAAGGGAGTTACCCGATTTTAAGGTAATGTATTCACTTGAGTCCTTTTGTTTTATTTTTCCACTCCAACACCCTAAAAACTTTTTATTAATTTCTTTTGTAAAATATCCAGTATCTTAAATATACTATGATGTTGGTATAAGAAGGATTAGATCTAAACTTACACACACCTACATCTAATGGTTAAAGAACATACTGTTTCCGTGGATGGCGAATTTCTGCCTCACGAAACGATGATTGTTCAACACTCATATAACACCTTCAAAGCTGGCCATTAAGATGTCACTGTATTTATATATGATATAAAATATGTTTATATTTTACTTTTTCTTATGTATTTTTTCATTTATGGCATACCTTTGTGGTTTCCATTATGGGTAAACGCGATATCTTCAATTAAAGAAGTGCGGACTACCGCCCCCTCAAAGTGATGTGATTCGTTAATGCCATATGTGGGATGTATAAATGATAGAATTAAAGTTATTATAAATGATGTTATACTGGAATTATAATATAACTCTATATCATTATTATTTCTTTCCCTTAATGTATGAGATAGAAATGAAAGTAGCGTTCATGCATACGTACGGCTTACCGTCTCCATGAACGGTGCATTTCATTTCTTATCCCCAAATGTAATGTACTATTATAAGTAAATATTTATAATGGATATATATAGTGTATGTTACATATAAATGATTAATATCATTCTGGAATTAAAATATACATACCACTCATTTTGTTTTAATTCCATTAATATGGAAAAGAAATGAAAGTAGCGTTCATGCGTACGTACGGCTTACCGTCTCCATGAACGGTGCATTTCATTTCATACCTCTAAATGATTATGTAATTTTATAAATACATGTATATTATGGATATATATGATATATATGATATCCAAATCATGAATATCATTCTGGATATAATGAACCATTGACCACACGAACAACATGTAATTGTAAGAAGTCAACTTTTGACTTAAGAACCAAATATCGGCAAAACAATCATTATTAACATAAATGATTACATAATATTTATAAAATGTCAATAATTGAAATAAAAGGAATAATTAACTTGAAAAAGGTTCTTAAGCAAGTATAAATTAACTCATGTTTATTATTCAGGATGTTAAAGAATGATCGAGTCAAGTCGGACCCGAGGTAAGGGATCCTACCCCTCTCTTTCTTTTTAAGTACACTCTTTTATGTCATTCCTTTTAAGATCAACTTTCCTATGATTGGGATGTTCTTTTATATTACTCCTACTGTAATTTTTATGTCCATATGATGAGAGACCCTATTTGATCTCATAAATCCCCTTTTTTTAAAGCTTTAAGTGGCACCATTAGACTGCCAAGTTTTCGTAAGAGATTTTTCATCTCACACTATTTCCGTGACATTTATGCAACATTTGCCACTATTTCCTTTGAGTGGTGTATTTAATTCACATTATTATGCACTATGTGTAGTACAATTTTATTTATGGGTATTTACAACTTCAGTTTATGATCGTTCTTCCATGGGGTGTACTTTTCGAAAGTTACCCAACTCGGTAAGGTGACCTTTCACCCTCCTCTTTTTAAAACACTTCTTTTGTTATGTCTTTTAATTCACATACTATTATGTTGGGATATGTTCTTATATATCATTATTTATGTAAATTTTATGTCCATGTGATGAGATAGCCTTTATCTCACTCATCAACCCTTTTTGTAAAATTTAATGTGACATCGTTAGGCTGTCGAATTTTACAAAGGGAACTTCTTAACCCAATTTTGATTTCTTTGGGATCAACATGTTGTTATTGAATATGTCATCCTTTGAATATGTGTGAATGACATTTGATTGTTTTACACTTAATATCCAATTATATTTGGTGTATTTATATTTTTCACACATAATTATGAGATTGATTTATCCTTAATTTAAGGATACCTTCTTTATAATGGATTTCATCTCATTTTATATTTTGAGACTTCATTGTTGTTATGCACCATTTCACTCTTATATGGTATGTATACTGTCCTTTGACATATTACATAATTAATCCCTTTATTCTCATGATATTATAATGTTCGGATTAAATGTTATTCCATAATTATTTGTATTCAAGAGTCTCTCTTTTTGTTAAAAACTCTTTAACAAAAATACCGTTTTAAATGTTTTAATGATTAATTATTATAAATCTTTATCCTTAATGTCCATGTTTTCAAAATGGTTTTCAGTATTTATTTATATGGAAATTAATGTATTAAAATTATAATTCCATTAAAAGCATCAAAGTGGTATGGGACACTTTGATTCAAAAATCTCTTTTAAATGGTTTTTGAAAGTAGATTGATTAATTCAATATCTCGGAATTACTTATTGTGGTTGAAAATGAAATTTTGTTATTGAAATGTTTATATTTTCAATATTTTATGTGTAATTATGTTACATGGACATTTTACGGGTGGTTACGTGATAAACCATATGGCGGTTGGTGCCATGAATACCAGGATGGGTGGTTACATTATAACCTCT
Source organism: Viscum album (assembly GCA_963277665.1). Taxonomy (NCBI): domain Eukaryota; kingdom Viridiplantae; phylum Streptophyta; class Magnoliopsida; order Santalales; family Viscaceae; genus Viscum; species Viscum album. Next base: position 557,764,817 of record OY728146.1, read on the forward strand.
AATGCATTGGGTATAGAAATCAGCCGTATGGCTATTCCATTATGTATGTATGGAAGTTGGACGAATGGCTATTCCATTAAGTGATATGTGTGGAAGTCGACCTTATGGTTATTCCACTAAAGTATGATTATGTCCCAAGTTACCTTTATATGTTATGTGATCTTTATATGGGTTTTATGGTAATCTTTTGGTTACAGAAGGGTAAGTAATGAACATTTATTCAGTGAAGAGTTTTTACTACTTATAAAAGGTGAAAATTATTACTTTTATAATGTATACAAGGATTACTTGTTGTTTTGAAGAAACTAACAGTTTTAATTCTTTGTGTATCCCTTACTGAGCTTTTTATTCTCATCCCAAGTTTTTGAAATGTTTTTCACAGGACTTAACGTGAAATAGGGTCGAGGTTGGGATCAAGGGAAAGTCATGCAACCTAATACATGGAACTGGACATGTTTCTTTTTAAGAGTTTTTATTTTATGGAAACATAGTAAAAGTTTCTACTTTGTAATCCTTTGGGATGTAATAGTTATGTACTAATTCTATAAAAATCTACACCTAAAATGGTCCTCAATCAATGTGAATTATTCATTTAATTCAATATTAAGTAAGGTTTAAGGCCGGGGGATTATATAAAATATCATGAAGATCACTTTAGGATTGTTCTGAAGACCCTGAGGAAGGATAATTTTATTTAATTATTTACAAATTGTGAGTTTATTAAACAAAAATATTCATTTAAGATCATCTAATATATTTATGGTTATATTGACGGAACTATCCAGGACAGATATTATTGCACATTTTCCCATACCAAACATGGTGAGTAAGATCCATTTTTTTTCTTATTTTTTTCATGATATTAGCGATACATAGAGTAAATATTATCAGATCTATCTAATCCACTCACCATTTCATCTCGTAAGGGATATATGATCTCTTGGATTGATAAATGTGAGTAAAATTTCAAGGAACTATAGAGGTTTGTTAGTAAACCTACACTTACACTACCCTATAGTAGATATGATATTTTGATGTATAATGATTCATTGAATAAGGGTCTAGGATGCATCCTCAGGCATAATGATATGTGATAACTTTTGCCTCACGATATTCAAGGTTTATGATAAAACATAACAAACACATGATTTGGAGATATCTTTGTTAATTTCTACATTATTGATAGGATGGTTTTATATTTATAGTAATACGTATAATATATATACTTATTATAATATTTTGAATTATATAATCAACTTGAAAAACATGAATATTCATTTGATAAGATGTTTGGAATGGATTAAATATTATGATTTCTCAATACATTACAACTAATGGAAATCAAGAAAAGGTGGATGATGCATTATATCGAAAGGACTATGCTAGATTATCTTGCATTAAGATCATAAAAGTTCCAATTTATATGGATTTTAAATTATCCAACTATAATTATTGAAGGAAGGAGGATATAATATCACTCAAAAATACGTTTTCAACTATCATGTTATGGAATTATTAAAAATTCATAGAAGGATGATGTAAATATTTAAAATAATGTAAAAAATGATCATGATTTAAACCTTGAATATATTGTAATGATATGATTCAGGAACTATGTATGTGTTCCTGCTATACTGGATGTTAGGACGACTCTATTGGATTAAGCTCATATTTCATCATTGTATATTCATTATTGAAGTATGAAGAAGTATAGAGATAAGATAGAGTATTTAAGGAGGAAAAACATGGAGGGAGATATTACAGAGTGTGTTTCATAGTGTTTCACATATAAGAAAGTTATGGAGGAGTGATAGATATATAAGTATATTTTAAAACCATTACCCGTATGAGAATGGAAATTTGAGGAACTTATCATGCATTTTTTTATTAGGATCCAAAAAATGTCAGTGTTCAATAATTATATTTGCGTTGTAGTTAGTTTACATAATTAGTAAGAACACATCATTTATTTAACGGAATATTGATAATCTAATTGGGATTACAGAATGCACCTTAAAGAAGTGGTATGGTTTCATGGATTACCACATTATATTATATCAAATTGATATCTGTTGTATAACTCAAGGTTTCTTTGATCTCTTCAACATGATCATGGTTTATTGTGATGTTTCATGACTTCTTATTAACAATATATCGATAGAAAATCAATGATAAGAATTTAAAAACATTAATATATGTTAAGATCTTATTATTTTTAAATCAATGTATTTTGAAATCAACACCGTCTACTATTCTAATTTTCTTCAAATAATATATTTTACTTGAGAAATAATATTGATTATTCTGAATCTGCTTGTGGAAATATGTGTAGGACTATAATATGATTGATCAAGTCCGATAAAGAAAGATATTTTGACATAATGTAGATTAGTAAAATTCATATAATGTGAGATCCATTCGAAAACACATTATGTAATCTCAGAATCGATAGAAAAGTGATACTAGAAATCATTGATGATATATGGAATCTTAAGATGGCGATAAAAAAATATTGGTAATTTTTTTAAGGAATAATGTGATGATAATTGGAATGAAATGAAATTTTAGGGATTTTTATATTGGACAATTCGATATTCATGGTCGCATCGACGTGGTAGCTTATCTCTAAGTGCATCCACTAAACCTCTCTCAAGATTATTATATGTTCTATTTATATTTTTTCATCAAGTATATAGGTGATATAACATATGTATTGAACTCAATATTCGTACCACATGAGTATGATATTCCTTATTATGATTGATGGGTATAAATATTGGATAATAGATGTATAGTTCTACAGAACCACACTACTAACCTAGTTAATATTTTCTAAGGAAATCAAAAATATGATGAAACTATATTGGAAGCCAAATATGTGATAAAAATTATATCATATTTTTATAAACATAGTGATAAACATTTATATTAAAAAATAATTTTAAGGGGTGAATAATGTAACAAACCAAAATCTAATGATAATTTTATCATGAAAACACATTAATATATTAAATAGTTTGCAATATATGAATCCTCGAGTGTATATAATCCATAATATAGTACACCATTATAACAATACAATCATGTTGGATGATTGGATATTTTTTTAAAAAAAATATAATTATGATTTTAAACAAATATTTCATATTTATAAATATGTACTCAATATTTAATAAAATCATGATTAATTTTGGAAATACACTCTTCCTAAAATTAATATTTTTTATTTTTATGAGAAAATAATATAACTCATTTTTTAATATTTTATATAATTATATTTAGAAATTAAATTCATCTATAACATCAATACATAAATATTATTTAGGATTTATTTTCTATGAATTTTCAAAAAGGATTTATTTATTTATTAATAGTGAATAATATTGATTTTTTATAAAAAATTATCCTTATGTTTAAGAATGTAAAATGATAAAAAAAATTAATATAATAGATTATAATGTATATTTAGAATATTTATATTATTATTAATCCAATTTTTTTCATTGTAAATATTATTATATGATTTTTTTATAAAATAATTATATAGATATGAGAATATTTTTTCATTAAAACCATTTTTTAACATTAAGTTACTTTATATTAAAATTAACTTATGAAATATTAGAGATTGAATTTGATTAAATGGATTTTTAATCAACATGTTAAAAAAAATATAATTCTTAATTCATTTTTCTCATAAAAATTATGTTTATAGTAAATTTATGTCATCGTGGTTAATAGTAAAATGTCATTACTGAGAGTAAAACCATGTTATATGGGTAAAATTTCAATATAAATAATTATAAATCATAATGGATGTAATTATTTCATCATAATTATATAAAAACTTCAAATACCAATCAATTTTTGCAGCATTTGGTTTTTTAATTATTTTATTATTTTCTAATATATATATAAATTCCATGTGCATCCTCTCCCCCTCATTTAAAGGGATACCCCTACTTTCTATTGTTCACACAACTTTGACAAATTTTTATCAACCAAAATATTGACATTTATCTTATACATTTTTTATAAATTAACATTCAATTCTTTTATTCTAAATATACAATTCCATAGATCCTTATGAATGGATCCAATAGTGTCCAACAAAAAAATTGGTAATCCATTTACCCATACAATTTCAATTTACATTCTATTATACCTCAATTACATATATTTAATTCATAAAAATATAATAAATTAAGTATCATATATATACTAAAATATTATTATTTTTATTGAACCACCAATAACCACCCTCTAATCCATGGAATGGTCAGTAAAAGTATTTCTCATATGTACGTGTGGACTACTACTTCTACATATCAATAATAAATTATTTTCAGACACAGTTTTCCATCGATGGTTATAATGGAGGTTTTAGTGTTTAAAAATTATATTTATTAAATATTTATTATTCTATAATTACATTATCATGTCTAACATCTTACAATCTAGTCCCTTATAAAATGTCAATGTCTCTAATGTGTATGTGTGGACAACCACCTCTAAGAAGTGACATAATTAATTTTTCATTTATTACATAAATTAATAAAAATAAAGATATATTTAATTAATTTTGATGATATATTAGGTATAATAAATATTTTTTGAGGGTAAATTATTATTTAAATTTTTTTTGATTCATTGAAAAGTGAAAATGATATTCATGTTTACATATATGTTACCGTCAATATGAATGATATAATTAATTTTTCAATTCCTATATTTTATGAATTAATATATATATATAATTAATATATGATATTTATATAATTATTAACCATATAAATATTATTTTATCAGGTTAAAATTATAACTACCGAAACTAGTGAATTAAAATTATCATAAAAATAAAACATTCAACACTTGGAAAAAATGATTTTAATAATCAATAATTATTAATTTGTTTTGAAATATTATAATTAGAAAATGTAAGGTTACGTAAGTATGTACATAAATCTAGTATGTGAGTTTTATAAATCAAAATTTATTAGACATGAGATTAAAATGATTTTGATGAAAGATAAACTCATGTTAATTAAATTAAAATATGATCACATTATTTATCAGTATTTTTTATGATCATGTTTCCAATGAAAATATTGTTTGATCAACTTATCTAGAATTAAATGAATGTAATTTTCCTCTGGAAAACTTTTTGAGAATAAAACTTTTCCATTATTTTCACAATCTGTAAGAACTCAAGAGACTAAATTGATTCTCTTAATAAAAATCATCATTATATCTCTCATTGGTCGATTAAAATTTTCCATCCATGTACATGATTTATAAAATATGTTTCTCATAATGTTTTTATAGTTATCCTATGATTGTTAAAAAATATTTTTACTGATGTTTGACTTGTCACAAACTAGTTTAAAATAAATCTTATTGTTATTTTCTAAATAGAATATTTTTATTTTTCACCAAAAATGTTATTGGAAATTTTTTTTAATATACACGGCATGAATATAAATTCACACCATCACAACCACTTAATTTGGTGAGGAATCCATTATATGTTTCTAATGATATATTTAATGAAACATTTTCCCAAGATATTTTGAATTTTATTAAATTTTCCAGAGTTGGTTCCAAAATTTAAATTGTAATTATCTAAATAAATATTCTAGGTAATCAGCATAGATTTTTTTAAAAACATCGATAAAAATTACTTATTATGTACTAATATTATGATCTGATGATACCATCCTTATTCTTTCACAATATTTTTTTTATGATTATAGTAATTGGATGTTAATGGAATCAATTAATTTTCCATTGTTTATTACATGATGAAATATTGAAATATTTATGAAATTTTTCCATTTTAATGGGTTATGATAAATGAGTAATTATTTTTCATCTTGTGGATCTCATATGAATTGATTATGAATATTTTATGGCTATTAAAAAATTTATATCCCTCTAATTTATTGCGTTAATATGGATATCTCATGTGATAAAATGGATTAAAAAGATGAGGAGACTCAGTTATGAATAGGATATAATCCACAATGAAGGTTTTGGGTGTGAAGCATGACTAAAGATATAATGGAATGGGGATTTAACTCAATAAAATATGATTACCTTGGAAATTATCCTTGAGTATGGAAATTATTTTATCATAACCATGGAAATAATCCTTGAATAATGATATTATTTTCTATGATTATGCATATTACACAATCATATGTCTAATGAAAATGTTATGATCTCATATATCATGTTATATGATTATATTACGATTCATTTTTTATGAATTTAAAACATTTTATCAATGATTTAGGATTATGAACATTGATATACTTGGCATGTTTATTTATTTATTTTTATCAATTTCAAATACCCTTATGCTCATGTTATTATTTTGTGATCATTTTCATCACCCATGATTATCCATACTAAGAATATAATATCACCCTTTCAATTGTTTCATTTCACTATATTATGAGGAAATATTTTTGGTATCAAATTTTCTATGAAGGTTTTAGGTGGTGATAACAATGTAAGAGATGATGTAGATCTATTATGAACCAAATATTAATATATCCATTTTTATAACGGAACTAAAACTATTTGATTAGAGAATGGAAGGATATTTATATATTTAATTTTCATAAAATGAGATGTAATATTTATATATGACATGTATGTGTGGCTATTTTTCACATATTGAGTCACAACGTAGTTTGACATAGTTGTACTAGTTTTTTAAATACATTTTTCTTCTCTGTTCAAGTGGTTGATGGTTTATTTTTTTATGCTTGATTTCGGTGTGTTTATTTCTATGGATTCTATATTAATTTTTGAAATATTTTATTACATAGTCAATATTTATGATTATTTTGGAATTTAGTTATACTTGATTTATGTGGAAGATTACATTGGTTTTATGCTTGGGCATATATACTGGTGTGTTGGTCCCAAACAACTTAATTATAGCCATATAATAGGGAAACTTATATCAGGGAGGCATGGGTTTAATCATGCAGTTTATTTAGTGATTTTCAATTATAATAATTCTAGTAGTTTGGGAATGTTATTAGTTTTTGAATGTCATTAATTTGGGAATCATGTGTCGCTATTTTTGTTTTCCCCTTATCTTCCTTGAGCTATATTTCATTTACATATAGGATCCCTACCACAATCCATGTTCCCCTGGGTATATAAACCTATATACTCACTATATTTTTTCAAGTATCCACCATTCCTTTTCATGGAATACAGTTTAAGATTTAATTTGGGGGATAGATCCTCCTTGGTTGGAATACATACATTACTAAGAGAGATATGTGAGAAGAGGGACCCAATCACAAATCCCTATTCAATAGAGGTGGACTCATTCCTTTTTTTAATATTATAATAAGGGATAAAATGAGTTAATATGTTCATAAATGCATCATTAAAAGGATATTTGAGGGAAAAACAATATTTTGAGATCATAAACAAATAGAATGATAATGATGGATCACTAATGATTCAGATAGTGATATCATGCTCAAACATTTACTCTTAATATAGAATATGGTACTAAATTTGTACAATTTCCCTATACCTGGACATTAAGGTAATATAGCTACTTAATAATGATCATATGAAACTATCTATGGTAATTGATATATGTGGTGTATAAGGAATGATATTTCATTGTCTGTGTGGTGATCTATCTATGGAGTCATGAACATAGATGATATGAAGGATTTCATAATGATTAAATCCACAATTGGTAAGCATGGAGGGGCTTGAAAAGTTATTTTGAGCCTATCAAATTAGGTATTAGGATGTTTTAAATATTATAGTGTTTTGTTATGTGTTCTTATGTGGGGGTTAATATTTTTTCATTATGGATGTTTACGCCTATTTTTTGTTATTCCCATTCTCGTTATAAAGCACATATTGTGATGATATTGAAATATGAATGTTGTAAAAATGAATAATGAATGTGTATATATATGTTAATTTACTACATTAAATTATATGATTATTTAACAGTGTTCACTAAATGATCGAGTTATTTTCTTCTTGATTATTTATACAGATCTTCCCTTAAACAGAATGATTAGAATCTCGAATAAATTTTTCTTATATAAAAATTTGGACTTCATTTTTCTAAATATTATTGATTATTTAATTTCATAAATTTATATTCCTTATATATTAAATCATTTATTATATTCATGTTTGTTAATATTTTTATTTATGAATCATTTTCATTTCTATAAAAGTTTATATGTAAATATGTTGTTGACAACACTTGTTTCACAATTTTTTTTATTTGAGTAATCGTGTAAAAAAAATTCTTTGTTTATCAGAATTATGAAAGACTTAAATTGTGGTATTTTTTATTTTATTTGACATATTCACTATTATAATTATTATTCATAGACTATGGAATATATTTATTTAAATAAATTCTTGATTATTTTTTATGTGTTTATAATTATATAATAATAAACATCATAATTGATTTTATTTATGTGTTTCACATAAAATTTATATTCCAAATTAAATCACAAAGCTTTAATGTGGACATAGATGTCATAGTAGCACATAATATAATTTTATAAATATAGAATTTCTCCACATTATCATAATATTTCCATGTTATCCAATAACAGGACATAAAAAATAATCTAATGAAAAATTGTGGTCCCTTATGGTATGATTTTTCATCAACATTCAAACCAATAAGTTCTATAATATTATTAGTTATTCATATACCAAGGATTTTTTATATATGAAATAATTTAATTTCATATTTTTATTGTAGAATGAGATCATTGATGTAGAAGTAAATAAATATAGAATGTGTTTTCGGATTTCATAAAGGAAATGGATGGATAATATTCCTTGATTAGGGGTGATTTCATGATATGTTTATAATGTACCCCATCCCTCATGTGGGAAAAATATTGAATTTAAATTAGGCCTGACAACATCCATATGGATAATGGAGGCACCACTACCATTTTCCAAGTATAAATGTGTGTCGGGTGAACCCACTGTTGGTTGGTGGATTTTGATTAATAGGGGAAGGAATACACTTCTCAAGTTGATAATTTTGGTATAATGATTTTTATTTTATTTATATAAGTAAATATAAATATACATTGATAGGATAGAATGAATAAAAATTCTAAACCAATAGAATGTTTTCAATAGATTATATAAATATGTTTTATTAATTTTTGTAGTTTTTATAAAAATACTCATAATGAAAACATCATCATCATCATTATTATTGATATATTAAATATATCAATTCAAATAATTATGATATTTGAGGAAATTATCTGAATTCATCATTCAAATTTTCAATAAATTTTTTTATACAAACAAAATAATAGTGAAGATTTCAAGAACAAGAGATTTCATTTTGAGGGTCTTTTGTAATTTTAAAAAATGGTATATTATGATCATTGGTGAAATAGATAAATATTTTAAAAGGTTCCAATTTAACTTAATTTTATTAGTATATCCCATTTACTTATTGGATGATCAAAATCACACATTATATCAAAAATTTAGTTTTACATATGAATGTGGATGTAGGGTAGCATGAAGCCTTTCATAATTACAATGAAAAATTTGGATATCATAGTGAGAAACGTCACTGCCAGTATATATATAAGACTTTATTCTGAACAACATTGTCTCCAATTAGATACAAGATGATATTCTATATAGTTATGAAGGATGATAAATAATCATTAGTTTTACTAATAAATGATCATTTAAAGATAAATAATATTGTAAAAATTAATATGGTATACTTTCAATAAAAATATGTTTATTATAGTTTTGTTTAGACCATTTGTTTGTGGTATGATGTGACACAAAAAGATATGATACTTATATATTGTTATATATATATTATTGATGATTAGTATGATACAACGTGTGTATATAAAAATGTGGGAGTTATCCAATGGTATATTACTAAACATGATTGGATAACTAACTTTTAAATATCATATTGAATACATAAAATAGTTAAACTATTTTATTTGAAGTAAAAGTATTCATAGTTCATCTGAAAAAAGATTATGTCAGGTGTATAGATTAGATGACCTACATACCAGCATGATAGTCCATATGCGGATATTTTTTTGTACTTTTTATTGAATTTGATTATTTTTTATGTGATAACATTTTATCAAGGTATAAAAATAATGGGAGATGTGATTATGAGGTTATATCCCCTTCTTTTAATTTGAGAATTTTTTTGTGTGTTGTTCTATAATATTTTAAAATATTTTAGTCTTACAGATTAAGTGGAATGTCACATAGAAATTCATTAATATGTTAAAAAATAATTAATATGGGGATTTTAATTTCCATGATTTATGATTTGAGTAGATACATGGGGTTGGATACTCCTATTATTGATTAAAGTCTTAACAGTGAAAAATAACTCCAAATTAGAAAAGGATTTGGGGACACCCCTAATTGATTCAATTATTGATTAGGAATGTTCCCCCCATATGATATATGGGTCGTAGTTACATCACTATTTGAAAATACCATTGAAAAAGAATGGGTACCATATATATTGGATTGTATTGGGTATTATCTTGATTGATAGGGAATTATTCTTCCATTAGATGAATTTGGTTTTCCCAGAACTAATAAATACCATTTCAGATAAATGGGACATCCCCCAAAGTATAGTGATTAGAGAGTGTGTTATAATGTTTCATATTAATTTATCATTCCTCATTCATAATGTTGTGTTAATATTTTATGGACTATTTTGTAGTACTCATACACAAAATTATTATTAATTTTGTGTTGATGATTATTGTGAGATTGAGAATTGGATAATGTAATGATAATTCTCAATAGCTGAATACATATATATTAAAATGATATTATAGATTCATATGTGGTATCCTAATAGATTAGACAGATTCTCTAGTTTCTAGACTAATATTTTAAATTGAATAAATTTCAGGTCTATTGATTTAGGAGTCTATGAAAATGTTTTAGATCATCATATGATTCCATTAATGAAAATTTACAAGATTATATTTAGTGTTTCTTATTACTTGGGAAATCATGACGGGTAATTTTAAACAACCCTACATGGGAAAATATTGAAATATTTATTTTTAGTTCTGTAAACATTTAATCATATGAAATAATAAATTCTGACATGTTTCATTGTGTGTCTATCAATGGAATGAGAATAGGTTTTAATAACCCATGTCATTAGAGTTTTAAAAAATAATGGAAATTTACTTTTTTTTCTTAGCTGATTTAAGGAAAAATACATGAATTAGTATTACTATATGGATTCTATGAGATGGAGCATCTCAATAATAGGTTTTTGATATTTTTAGAGGCATGATATGTTATTCATGTTCTCATGTGGTTGTTGGAGTATGATCGGGGGAACCATTTCTAAAATTATTTCATAAATGGTTCTTTACATCATCATGTTTAGGTGTCACACTATGAATAGAATTGAATGAAGGATTAGGCCTCTCATAGGATAGGTGAATCATACTCTGACCTTGAGTGGCTCTGTCGTGAGGCTTCCTAGATGTGACAATTGTCATGGGAAGGCCAGTGAAACACTGTAACTAGTGACTTTCCTGTATTGAAGATGTTATTTGTTAGTTTTTATAATAGAAAACACCTTATGTATGGTCATTTCATGACCAGTGAGTGTAAGTATGTTTTTCTTTTTGTGGGGGATTTTTATTAAAAAAATAAAAATGTATCGATGTTATTCCATAATATATTTATCAAATAATGAAACTAAAAATCCATATACATTTTTGAAAATTACATTTGGACTTCATGAGGTAAGAATTCATGGTTTTATCCTTGATCCATGCAATAAAGGATATTCAAAGGGTGTAGTTACAATATATATCGTTAGGGTGTGGTCATGAAAGGGAGTCCACATTGAAGAGGCATTCATGACTTGTTGCAGAATCCAAGGCTTGGTATTTTCTTTCTTATAGAGGGAAAATGTCACACTATAACCAAATCTATCATGATGCGAGTGTTTTGGCTATGATGTCATTTATTATGTCCAAGAGAGCTACATCCCTCTGGGTTCCATGGAGTCATGAAATGATGGATAACCTCAAGAGGGTTTCATTTTATGACCCATTTAGTTCTCACTATGATGTGTGACTCTCTAGAAATTAAAATACGGTAAAATACATTAATTTGGGTATACCCCCATCTGTTTTAGTTAATAATTCATTCAGGGAGTTACATTTTTAATTAGATCATACAAATATTTCTTCTCACTGATCCACCTTAGAAGAATTATTTCAAGAAAATAAATGATAGTTTTAAGTTGTATTTTTTCTCTTTCTTCTTTTTTTTTATTTCCATTTGTTATCCATAAATTTAGGGTGACTAGGACTATAATTTTGATTCCTTTTCATCTATAAAATTGATGAATAATTATGTGATTAATTTTTTTAATTTCATGGATATAAAATATCCATGGAGGATTAACTCACACTATTGATAACTATTAATAAGAGTATTCCAATTCAATTAATTAATTAAATATTTATAAAATGATAATTCAGAGGAACCTTGAATTTTGAGAATAAATTGGGTATTTTTGTTTGGATTAGATCCATTTTTCGTAGCGATTAGATTTTTCCATACATCAAAACGATTTGGTGATTAGGAAAAATATGTGAAATGTTTTACTGAATAAGCCTCCTTAAATTAAATTTAATAATTATTAACTAATTTATACAATTAATTATTTTGGATGATATGGATTGATATATGAGTTCAATATAAACATAAATATAAAAGGGAATATACAATGATAAATTATACTTCTTAAATTGTATAAATCTAAATAAGGTAGGTGGTTCTTGAACATATTCATATAGTTTTCAAATAAAATTTATGTTCATATGTAAAATTTTATCCACTTATGATTAAGAAAATCATTTAATTAAATTAATTTTTCAATAAAATTTCTATGAATAGAAAGAATTTGTTGAGGGACATGATCAACCCTCAGACTCTATCTTGGTGTCCCAAACCTCGATGGAGTTTTAAATAACTATAAATACTTTCAAAGGGATACATTTTTGATAGGGGAGTGCTGATAGGATGATTGATAATTGGTTGACCATTGGATATGTTTCCATAGCCCTATCTATATATGGGGAAGTGACATATTATAATTAACGGCCAAGGTATATGTCATATGGACACTATTGATACACTATATCCTTTTGGACTATTTGAAAATATAGTAGGATCAGTGTTCATCCATTGTTGGTATATGAGTACCTAGGAATGTAGGCCCATTGTAAGATGATGAAATGGTTGGGGATGAGTGGAGAAGCATTGTCTGACTGGAGAGGGATAGAAGTGTCATAGATTATTTCAAATTTGATTCTTAATTTATATAACCAGTTTAGTTTATTATTAAATAAAATTTTTTATGGTCAGGTTTAGGATTGTTTTTCTCTCTATGTGATGGGATTGACTCAATTGTTGGGGTGGATAAAAAGAAACCTTAAGGGGTTTCATGACCATGGTGTTACATAGAGGACCATAATGGGTGGACTATCATAAATTTGAGTTTAAATAATATTAGTATAAGGATATTGGTATAAGTATATTACTATAATGAATTATTTAATTCATAAAGATCATTTTAGTAGGGATTTCAGTAAAGAAAATTTATATTGAGTATTTGTGAGAGGTCCATCATAGTCCATGGCATATAATTTTTTTAGTGGATAATTACCTCAATGTATGGTTATCATGTTTTAGGGTGGGATGCTACCCAGAGTTATTAATATTGAAGAGAATATTTTAGGGTGGGATGTGACCCCATATGTTTATGTTATATATATAAGAATGGGTAATCAGATACCATGGTAGTATGTGACCCCATGTTATATTGTCATAGAAACATTTCTTGGGTAAGATGTAACCCCCTATGTGTATGATACTATATATAGAATTCCATTTAAGGTTTTTATTCCACCTAATGAGAAATAATTTTTCTGAGGTACATTATTCCAATGATGTCTATATATATATATATATATATATATATGATTCTACGGTGGGGTAGTATCCCCCACTGAAGAAATAAGATTCATGGGTGGGAGAATATCCTCAAATAACTATTAAATATTATTCTAGAGAGGAAAATTATCCCCTAAAGGATTATATATAATAATTCATGGTAGTAGTATATTTACCCAATGATTAAGTATATTATTCCAAAGAGCCACTTCATTATACCCCCTAATGTGGTATAATTTTATGGTAGGTAGTTAACCCTCCAATGAGTATATGATATGATTTGGGGTGGGATTATTATCCTCTAATGAATATATGAATGAATTTGGTTTAGTTTCTTAACCACCAATTAATATGTGATATTATTTTGGTGTAATATGTTATCCTGCAATGAGTTTATATTTTGATTTCTCATTATTGGGTGGGTCTCAGTTTGTCTCCTTGACGACATGGTGAATAATGACTCCATGTTGGTGCATCAACCCCACCATTGTAAGAATCCATTTTATCTATGATGTACGAATCCTATAAATTTCGATCTAATTATTTATCACAGAGGAATTATGGATGCCTAATTACGATATATAAGTTTCAGGGGTTTTGATGGATAGTTAGGTGGTTGTAACCTCACATAGTGGAAGAATGAACTAGGGGATGTGCTTAGTAGAAACAGTGTGTCCCCACCCGTATGGTTTCTCCTATCCATGCAAGGATTTACGAAGGAAAAATCAGGGTTCATGGTTTGTGATAACCATGAGTCCAAGGTCGCATTCCAATAAAAAAAATCATTAGTTTTTTAGTATATTTTGATGGCATGGTTGGTGCATGATTTCTCGGACCATGTAGTCAAAATATGTGATTTTCCTCCAAAAAAGTGTCCTAATCATGGTTAGTGCATTGTTAGGAAAAATCATGACACCAAACTATGTGACCCTGATTGTTTATTTAATATTGATATTTCAGACTAAATATTATAATAACCATTGATTATTTTCACAAATACTCAAGAGAAAAGAAATAATCATCCACCATCATGTTGAATCTATCTTGTTCCTTCAGTCATGGTTTATGAATTTCATGGTTATCTATGCTTGCAATAAAGATATGTTTCTCTCGTTATATTAATCAAGGTCAGTTCATCAATCCATAATCTCAGTTTAGAGTTTTTCTTCCACTCATATATTTTATTTTTATGCAAGCTCATATTGTACCGCCTCGACCCTAGTTACCCAACATTGGTGCATTATTACATAACATATTCATGATCAAAATAGATCATATATCGAATGACCTATTAGTTTTGTAATCTTGGATGTATTATATACATTCAAAAGTTTTACAATACATTTTTAAATGAAAATAACAAATATGTGTCCACATAGAACACACTCATATCGCTTATCCTGTCCCTGAAGGTTAGTCAGAATATAATTCTTCATAACCTGTGAAAAATAAAACAAAAAAACATGGGTGAGATGAGATGCAACTTATGGATAACAATATAACATAAACATGCATAAATATGCCTAAATATTTAAGGTAATGTATATGACTAAAACACATGCCTTTTAAAATTATAATTCAGCATAATATAGAAATGTTAAATAAAATAATAACATTTAATTATTCAAGTGGTTATTCTACTAGTTTAATAATCACATGTCTTATAAATAACTAATTTCATATTGATATAATTCATAATAATGATCATCATAACCACAAATTCAATTCCTCATGACATGAATAAAAATAAATATGATATCAAGGCCTTGGTTCAAGACACTATTTTGTCTCATGATACCTATTGATGCATTGAGCGTCTATAGCGGGCCTCATCCATCACTTATTATGTCTAATGTATTCTTCATGTAAAAGTTTGAATCATAACAAAAACATTAATATTAAAACTAGCAACAAAATGATAATACATTAACTGTAAACCATGAATGGTACAAAAACAGTACATCAATAGTCTAACAAATCACAAAACCTTCAATACAATATGGAATATTCTATCATAATAAAATAATTTTAAATAAGCATAAATTCCAACAAATGATTTTGACATTGATGAAATCAATACAAAAAAATACAATTGGAGTTAGATATCTCTTTTTTACAATGAAATAATTTTAATGTAAAGAAAACATTTATTTTTAAAATATTCATATTTTCTTGTATGGGAAGATTCGAAAGTTTTATAAATATGGAAAATTGTTTTACCAACCATTTAAGTTAAAAGATTTTGTTTCTTTAAATTTGTCGAAAAGGTCATAAATGACCTTGTTTGGAAAATTACGAAATAATTCCTTTTAAAACATTTTATAAAAAATAAAATAAGTGTAGAGATGACTTTAAACAATATTCAAGGAAATAGTAAAAATGATTTTAAATACATTTTTTTGAAACATGGATATAGTTGATAATGATGTCCTAGTAGATACTTTTGTTTATACAACCTAGGATAATAAAGATATTGTAAAATTAAAATTTACCTTGAACATTTAAGCCTTATTAGATGGTACATTAACATCATATTTAATTGTTAAACTATTTTTAATAAATTATAAAAGAAACACATACATAAATTTGACATCATATATGATCTTATAATACAGATTTGTTAAGAATATTTCAGTAGAATCATTGTTTTGGGTGTTAATTGATGTTTTTTCCATTATATGTTTTGTTATGTGAGTCATGTTTGATATGAATAAAATGTATTTGATTCATATAAAGAATAATATTATGTTTGTAAAAATTCTTTTTAATCATCAAATGAAAATTATTCTTGAATGTTTAAGATGGGGAAGGAAATATCACTGCATCGTGGAGATAGTAAACCGTACGTATGCAGGAGAGATAATATCTATCTATTGTTGCTGAAATCATATGTAAATTTGATGGTATATTATATTTAAAGAATAAATAAAATTTTATATTTATTATTTACCTCAATTATACTTATTTTTATACCCATCCAAATAATGTAGTTTTGATTAACAACCTACACCACAACCAGGTGACGCTAAGTCGTACGTACGCACGTATGTTGACTATTTCAATAATAGGAAGAATAAAATAATTAATATGGTTGTACCATATTTCTAATAATATCATAGTATTTTAAAGGCACTGGATTTATTATTTTAGTATTGAAACAACAATAAAAGAGAGTGTGGATGAATAAAATAACTTTGAAAGAGGTGATGAAATAATTACCTCTTTTTTGGGTGCTTCCTTTAGATTTTATAAAAAAGGCTCCATAGGTTGTATTTATGATAAAATTAGTGCCCCTATGACGAATTTGGGGTAGTTAGTAGGATATTTGACAAGGGGTTGTTTGATCTGAATGGATTTGGAGGTGTGAATTTGTGAAAATGTGAAGTACCCTTTTATAAGAGAGGCGATGGACATTTTAGGAAGAGCATGAGAAATTTATCTATTATAAATTGATATTCATTTTATAATATATAAAAATGTATTTACATTATGGATAAAGTAGTTATGAGTATAAAACCTTTCAACAGATTGGTTTTTGAAATGTTTATGTCACCATAGTAACATTATCTTTTATATTTAACTCTTAGTTTAGTAGTATATTTTTTATCATATATACTTGTATTTTAATATAAAATAGTTAATAAACATAAAATAAAATGACAAGAGATCCAAAAGTGATTAATTGATTGAATATTCTTCCTTATATAACTCTTTTGGATGAATCATTGATTTTTAGGTATATTTTATCATATATAAAATAATATTTGTTTTAAAAACTCATATATGTCAATTTTTACACTATTTAGTGTTTGGATTTTGTGAGTCATAAAAACATGATTAATTTGAAAAAAAATCATTGAATTAACACTAATATTTTAAATTCACATAGAAAATTCATGGATGGCATAAAAACAGTCATATTATACTAATTTTAATATTTATAATATCAGTTATTTGATTCTTTTTTTAATAATGGAAATAATGCATCATTATTATGTCATAAATTATTATATTTATTTAATGAATCAAAAATATAAATAAAAAACCAATGTGTAGAAACTATTTTTATATTTATTTTGATTATTTATAGTCAAAAATATCACTTTTATTGCCCCATATAAAAATTGTATTACTAAAAGACATATGTTTATGATAAATTTTCCATAACTTTAAATTAATTATTAGAAAATGTCATTGTACCTTACAAATGACTCCATGGGGTCCCAAAATCGACCACAAGATTCAATGGTCATAAATGTATCCTCTAATTGGTTTAAGACACATTTGAGGCTAATTTAATATTATTATAATATTATTTGTTACCCTTATTTACAATATTTACCCTTTAACCATGGTACTTAAAATATTTTCTGAATAATGTGTAAAAATAAAAGGTACCTATATATATAAAATTTTAACCTTCTGATTAAAAATATTGAATCCATTTTTTTAAATTCTAAACACAAAATTTCTAGTAATTAATTTAAAATTTAACTATGTTGTCAGAACCGAAAAGTGGGTTTTTAAGAAGCAAAAACTATCAAAAGATTGATATGTTTTCATTTACAATTTATATATGAAATTAAATCCAACGAACAAAATTATATTAAATGAAAAAATATAATATAATGATACATGAAAACTAGAAAAAAATTATTATTTAAAAAAATAAATTACTTCTATTAAATTTTTTTAATTAAAATATAGTATTGTTTACTATTCCATAAAATATAAAAGTTATCAGAAATGTACAAAAAATTCACCCTAAGATTATATTGATATTAAAATTACAATAGAAAGATAATTTTGAAAAATAAAAATTATAATATTATAAAATTTGGTTATTAGTATTCATAACTTCTTTTTTAAACAACTTCTTTGATTAGATGTTGTGTGCTAGAACTCGAAGTTGCGTACAGTGAAAGCTATTGTATTATTCAAAGAGAAGCAAAAAATGGAAGCTTGGTTTGTTAAAATTTTCATTCCTTCAAATAATTTCATTCTCAAAATTCTTAAAATACATCTACATTAAATGATTCGATTGGTTATTCATCATATGATCATCAGGTTCCTTTCTTGCCTCTTTAATTTTAGGCTTTCTCCGAATAACTTTTACAAGAAGAGTCATCTGGTTACAAAATAGTTTTTGTATAGTTTTAAGAATCCTGATAAGATCATTACAATAAGAAATATCAGGTTCTAGTTCAATATCATCACAGATGACTACATGCATTGGGCCAAGACTGTATTTTATCAATAATTATTTGTGGAACAACTCATGATCTTTAGAGAGACATGGAGGCATCACCAAATGTTATGCTAAAACTCTAATTTATTCTATAATATTGAAAGTTATGATGTTCCTTAGACTCAATTTACCGTTCATACCATATCATATAAAAACCTTCCATGGAGATACCTTCAAGATGACATGATATCTTACTTGAAATTTCAAATCCTTCCTTCAGTTATTGGAATAGTTATTTTTCCTACTTTGAGCTACCTTGATATGGGTTTGGATAATATCCACCATTAACATTATGTCCTCAATAATTTCTATGTCTATGAGTTTCCATTCACCAACATCATCCCAACATGTTTGTGTGAAAAATCTATTTCCATGTAATTTTTCATATTGTGCCATTTAAATTCATGAGTAGAAGCTAATGTTATATTAAAATTTTTCAAGAGGTAAATAATGACCCCACATACTATTATTGTAAAGTGTTAATGATATCTACATGTATTCTAATGTTAGATTTTTCAATTCTAATTGTCTATCAGTTTGAGGTTGGTAGGTAGTGCTCATATAAAGTTTAGTATCTAGTGCTTTCTGAATACATGTAAGGAATGTTGATGTAAAATTGGGATAAAAATCAAGAAAAAATCAATAGGGGTACACCATGATGACTTAAAACATCCTTAATATATTTTCTTTTTAATCATTAATGTGGTAAATCTTCTATTATATCAAGAAAATTTGTTGACTTAGTAAGACGATCAACAGTGACCCATATTGCATCATTCTTTCTAGGAGACTTTGTTCGCCCCATGACAATGTCCCTCATAATAACTTTCCATTTCCACTCAGGAATATGAAGAGGTTTCATGACTTTTCTAGTATGTTGTCATTCATCCTTAACATGTTTAATACCCAAAAATCTTGACACTTAATCAGCAACCTCTCTCTTTATTTTTCTCACAGAAAAAGGTTCTTTCGAATATCTATACATCTTTGTTCTACCAAAGTGTATAGAGAAATTGGAGATATTATAATCATCCAAAAATTCCATTTTTAGATCAGATTTTTTTTGGACACGAATCCTCTTACCAAATTTCAAAATTCCATCTACATATAGGATGTCAATCATTCCCCATCATTAACATATTTATTTTTTTAATATCCTCATCATCAGTTTGAAAACTTTTTAACCATTTTATTCATAATAGTTTTGAACCGATTTGAAAAAGTATTGATGTTTTTCTGTCCATGATTATTTCCATATCTATCTCTATTAGATCAATGAAAATATTATCCCTTTCAAAACATGTCTTTTCAAAACACCATGATCATTTCTTCTTGAAGCATCCACCACATTATTTTCCTTGCATGTGTTGTATTATATACTGAAATTATAATACTTGAGTAGTTTAATCCATCTCCATTTCCTCATATTTAGTTCTTTCTGTGAAAAAACATACATTGAACTCTTTTGATTAGTATATATCTCTCATTTTCACTATAGATATAGGGTCTCCATATCTTCAGAAAAAATATTATTTCATCTAAATAAATATCATGAGTGGGATAGTTTTGTTCCAGAATATTTAGATATTGTGATTCTATGAAATAACTCTATAATTTTTCATAAAGACACAACCATGTATATTCCTTGAGGCTAAACTATAAATAACAAACCCATCATTTCCCAATGTATGAGTCAAGATAAGAGCATGGACTAATCTTATCTTAAATTCATTAAAATATTCTCCACATATTTCTGTACAATCCAAATTAACACCTTTAAATTAGATCTTTTTTAATGGGATAACCAGCAAAATTATGGGCAAAACACCGATAATAACCTACTAAACCAATAAAACTACATACCTCAGTTATAATCATCAATTCTAGGAAATCATGGATTTTAAATGTATTTAATGGATCATTAGAGATGATATCCTTAGAGACAATATGTCCATGAAAAATAATTTCATGAATATAGACTTCCGACTTGCTAAACATCCCTTATAATTCGTTTTATATAAGGGTTTTTATAATACTGCCAAGGGATTTTCATGATCTTCATTACTTTTAGAGTATACCATGATATAATCAATAAATAATACTACAAATTCATCAAGATATTCCTTGATAACAGAATTCATTAGATCTATAAAAATAGAGTGTTCATTAGTTAGTCCAAAAGGACTTACTATAAACTTGTAATTCCCATACTCATTTCAATATATTGTCTTTGAAGTATCATTCTTCTTCACGCACAATAGATGGTATCAAGATAAAAGGAAAATATTTAAAAAATATTGAGATCCATGATGTTGATCATATAAATCATTAATGTGAGGTAGGGCATACTTGTTCTTTATTGTTATAGAAATTATATCTCTATAGAAAATGTACAACCTTAAATATCCATCTATCTTTTTAGAATAGAAAATAAGGGATACCCATGGGAAAGCACATGGGAAAATAAATCCTTCATTACTAAATTCCTTGATTCATTTATTTAGTTCCTCTAATTCTACTATTACCATTATATAAGGGGTCATTGATATAGTCGTTGAACATGAAATTAAGTTACAGAAAAATTCAATTTTCTTATCTTAGGGTTGTCCGGCTAAATCCTCTTGAAACACATCATATTACTCGTGAACAATAAGTACATCCTCTATTTGAACATCCCTTTAGTCACCCATAGTTTTTTACTCCCTTCATCCATAATAAATGAATTTATTGGCCTATTGGGGGGAGGGGAATATATATGAATATCAGTTGGTGATGTTTATGATATAAAGATATTGTATTCCATATCATCATAAAAATTGTAATCCCCTTCTCCTTACAATAAATTTTCACATCAAGGGCTAGAATCAAATCTATGTTGAGGATTATATCGAATTGAATCATTGGCATGACAATAATATCTGCAGATAAAACACGTCTATATTCCATTATAGTAATTGATTGAACAAAAAATTGTTCCTAGGATACATACCTTTGGAGTTTTTAATGTCAACACCCTTGTTATATCAAATTTAAATATCATATTTTCTTAGAAAACTGGGAAGATATGAATGAATGAAAAGATTTAGTATTAAACAATGCATTGGGTAAATTTGAGGAAACAATCAATCTACCTACCATCGCATCATTTAGAACTTAATACTATGTAGTTTCCATCGGATAATATTGGCCTTAATCCCTTGGAATTTTCCGAGGCATGATTCCTAGGTGCTAAGGAAAATCATTTTCAAAATGTCCAATTTCTCTAAAATTGTATCAATCAAAATTGAAAGCATCTTTTTTTCCGTGCAATCATGAGATTGCTATACTTTTTTCCACACTTCTAAAAAACTCTCATCACCTTCATGAATGTACCGGGGTGTTTCTTCCCATATTTACTACATAGGGGATAGTCAAATTTTCCCTTCTTACCCTTATTTCCCTTTTCAGAGGGTTCAACAGATCTCTTCTACTCTATTTTTCCTTTAATTTCGTAAGACATAAAAAATTATTTTTCATTGTTGATCGCACATGAGACTATATCTTCGTCTGATGTGAAGGATTAAGAGACTAATTATCAACATAGAAATGGTTTTAATAAATAAAATAATCGATCAATATTATTTCTTGGGTTAGGTATATAATTTGTAGCATGCCCTGTAAACCATAAAAAATTAGCCTCATACTTTGCGACATTATCATCCTCCTTTTGCCTCAAACTCAAGAAATTGCATTTCCATATCTGCTCGATGATCAAGAGGAAAAATTTTCTATTATAAAATATCATTAAACTCAATATATTACCTATTTGACAGTTCTTTTTCCTCCATTTTGTTTTTATGTAATTACCATATTGGATCGACATCTCCTGCAAGGTGATAAACTTTCATCACAACGTTTTCCCTTTTGCTACTCCACCAAGCAATAAATATTTTTTCTATAAAAATTATCCATTTCTAAGATAAAAATGCATTTCTAGTCCTATTGAATGTTGGTGGTTGTTGCTTCATGAAGCGGTATAACATTTATCATCCTCATTTTGGGTCAGGGTGCTCTATATGAGTTAGGTTATTATTCATATCCTCATTCAGTTTTACTAGTATGGTTATAATTCTTCATCACCTATTTCATCGCCATCTCTACTATAATTATCATGAGTATCTATGAAATATCAACATAGATTACGTGATTGATACAGTTTCCATTTCATCCACTAGTCACAATTTCTAAACAATGGAATACACTATATTAGTTTATGAATCACATTTCATAATTCCAAACTTGTAAAATATATAACATAAATTGAGCAATTTATTCATATAATAATTAATAAAAAATGATATTTTGGGAACTATTAAATCATAAACCCTTCATAATGGGTTTTCAAAAAAAATATTAATTATCCAATGCATATCCTACAGGAGTGTAAATCCATGTGTTCTATAAGGCCTATTTTAGTGTACCAGGATACACCGGGTCAACCCCAAAACACCATGTCAGAGTTTTAACTCTTAGGAACATCTGTCCAAGAAATATGTACACTTCTAGTATCCAAAAATGAATATATTACTTGGAATAACAACATAATATCTACTTTACCAATATTTTTGGATGTTATACTATACAAATCCTTAAAGTCAATCTTAGGGTAATGTTCTCTAATAAGTGTTTTTCTAAATCTAGTGTCAATGGTTTGTACTAAACTACCTCTAATACCAACTATAATTCTCCGACCCTAGTTACCCAGAGCCAGTGCATTATTACAGAACATTGTAATTAGAATAATAGATCAATTCTTGAAAGAACGATCTGTTTAGTAGTCTTGGAAGTTCTAGATACAAACATAAGATATAAATTACATTATGAAATGAAAATTAAAATATGTTGTCTACCTAGAACACAATCATATCCCATATCCTATCCCTATAGGTCAGTTATAATATACTTAATCCCATTCGGGTAAAAATTTAACATAAGAAATGGGTGATCTCAGATGCTCGGTAAGGATAAACAATATAGGGGAAAGATTCATAAATAAGCAAAAACATTTAATTCAATGTATAAAAGTAAAAATAAATCCTTTTAAAAATAAAAAATAGAAAATATGGAAAATATATATCAAATAATTAGATTTAATTATTCACATGGATATTATACTATTAGAATAATCTCATGTAATATAAATAGATAATTTTATAATGATGGAATGCATAATTCATAACATCATAATCACATAGTCAGGGCATCATGCCCAAACTACAAATAAAAATGTTGTCAAGGCCTTCTGCAATGAAACTGGTTTGTCACAGTAGACACACTGATGCAATGATCGACTATACCGGGCCCAACCCATCACTTACTACGTC
This sequence comes from Viscum album, assembly GCA_963277665.1. Lineage (NCBI taxonomy): Eukaryota > Viridiplantae > Streptophyta > Magnoliopsida > Santalales > Viscaceae > Viscum > Viscum album. The sequence goes on from OY728146.1 coordinate 557,789,471, forward strand.
CAATGCATTCCTTTATGAAAGGTTGAAACCTAACATAAACAATCTAAATTATTATATCATATGAAATGTTTATATAATAACTTTAGACCATGAATAGTATAAAAATTGTGCAGCCACATCGAAACATATAAGAAATATTTCTATACAATATGGAAGATTGTATCGTAATAAATCAACTTCAAACAAGTGTAAAATCCAATAAAGTATGTTGACATAGATGAAATCAATCAAAAGAACAATTAGAGTGAAATATCTAGTTTTTTAAATTGAATTTAGTTAAATGTACTGAAAAAAATATGATTCAAAATATTATTATATGTTTTTAATGGAAGCATAGAAGGTGTTATAATGAACGAAATTAGTTGTTCCTGTTGTATAAGAAAAAAAAAATTCTTTCCTTAATTTTGTCTAAAAGGTCATAGAAGACCTTGTTTGGAAAAAATTGAAATGATTCCTTTAAAAAAATTTATAACAAGTCCAGAAAGGGTATAAATTAATTTTAAATGTAGTCGAGGAAATCATAAAATAGTTTTGAAATATATTTTTAAGACACACAAATGTGGATGATAATGTAGCCCCAGTTGATAATTATGTTTAGACAACCATGGATAATAAAGAGATTAAAAAATTAACTCTTACCTTGTACTTTTCATTAGTCAATTGTATGTTAATCTCATGAATAGTTGTTATGAAATTGTATTAAAATTATAAAAGAAACACATTAAGATATATGATATCATATATGATCTTATAATATTTATTTGTTAATAATATTTCAGTAGTATAATTGTTCTGGGTGCAAATTGATTTGTTTTCCTTTAAATGTGTTTTTACATAAGACAAGTTTCTTATTGATAGGATGTATTTGATTGATATATATAATTATATTTAGTTCTTAAACATTATTTTTAATAATAAAATAAATATTATTTTTCAATGGTTACGATGGGGAATGAAATTACATCACGTCGTGGAGACGGTATGCCATACGTACGCACGAGCAATAATATCATTTTATTGATGGTGAAATTTTATGTAAATTAGATGGTATATTATATTAAAATAATCATTTAATTGTTTTATTTTTATTTAAATCAATTATATATATTATTATACTCATCCAAATAATTAAGTGTTGAAAAAAAACTACACCACAATGAGGAGAGGGTAAGCCGTACATACACACATATGGTGAATTTTTTCATTCATAGAATGAATAGAATAATGAATATGGTTTTACCATATTTATAATAATATCACAGTAAATAGAATATAATATAATTTTAACTTTGTAATGGATACAACAAATAAAGAGGAAGTGGATGGGGGAAATAACATTGAAAGAGGTGGTGAAATAGTTACTACTTCTTCTGGTGCTTCATTTTGATTTGCACAAAAGGGGTATGTAGGATATCTTTCTATTATAATTTAGGCCTCTAAGATGAATTTAGTTTTGTTCGAAGGATATTTGAGTAGGGGTTTTCTGATCCAGATGGATATGGATATGTTAATTTGAGAGAAGGTGAAGTACCCTTTTATAAGAGAGGTGGAGGGCACATTAAAAAGAGTTTGAAATATTAATTTATTCTAAAATTAATTTAGGATTATAATATCTCTAAATGGATTTTTTTGATTATATAGTTGGGATGGGTCGAAATTGCCTAAACCAATAGGTTTTATACCATTTTATGTCATCATATTAACCATATATTTTTTATGTAAATATTAATTAAATAGTTTACCCTTTAACATATCTTCTTGTATTTTTATATTACATGGTTAATAAACATTATATAAAATGTCAAGAGAACTTTATGTAGTTAATTAATGACAAATATAAAATTATCTAATTACTTTGTCAAAATATTATATATTTATGGATATTATATCATTTCATAAAAATTTATTATTTTAACAATTTGTTTATTTCAATTTCGACCCTATTTAGTATTCAGTTTTTTAAATCATAAGTACTTGATTACATATAAAAAAATAAATTGAATCAACCCTGAAATATCATGTTCACATGGAAAAGTCATTTATGGCTTAAAAACATTCAAATCATATCCATTTTAATATTTATAATATCTTTTATTTAAATCATTCATTAATAATGAAAATACTATATCTTTATTGTGAAATAAATAAATATATTTATTTTATGTCTAAAAATTATAAGTAAAATACCATGATGTATTAAATATTTCTATATTTCTAATGAATATGTCTCGTCAAAATGTTCACGTACATAGCCCCATATAAAAATTGTTTTGATAAAAGATATATGTTTTTGTTACATTTTCCTAAACATTAAATTAATTTTAAAAAATTTTCATTTGCACATAAAAGTGGATCCATGGGGTACTAAAATAAACCCACGGAATACAAAGTTTGTACATGTATCATCCAATAGAAATAGAACATGTGTTAGGGTTATTTATTATTATAATATTATTATTTAACCCTTATTTCGTAGACTTACCCTTTAACCATTGTAAATAAAATATTTACTGAAATTACTATTCATAATGTCTAAAAATAACAGTTGTCTATTTACACAATTTGAAAATTATGATTCCGAACATGAAATCCATTTTTTAAATTTCAAAACACAAAATTTTCTGTAATTAATTTAAAATTAAATCACGTAGTCAAAACAAAAAAAAATGTCATTGTGAAGTAAACACTATTAGAATATTGACTTGTTTTTATGTAAAATTTAAATGTGACATTACATCCAATGATGAAAATTATATTAATTGATAAATGATATAATATAATGATACTTTAAGATCACTAAAATGTATAATTTAATGCTATAAATTATATCGATTAAAATAGTTTTTTCTAATTAAATTTTGTTATTTTTCACAATTCATTAAAATATGAAAGTTATCAGAAACGAAAAAAATTCAGCCTAATGTAATTTTGATATTCCAAAAAAATCCATTTTGAAAAATAAAATTTCAAAATTTCTGTATTAATATTCTTAAATTCATTTTAAATGCTATTTTGGTTGGCCGTGGTGTGCTGGAACTATATATTTCATACATCTCAAGGTAATGAATTATTCTAAAAGAAATGTACTATGGAAGCATGTGTTGCTACACATATTCCCTATTTTCATTTCATTGATTTGTTCTTCAGTTTTCTTATGATCCATGTCAAACTAAGTGTCGATAGTGGATGAGAAGAGTATAATAGATATAATTTAGGCATTCTATAAATTTTTCCTAAAGGTATCTTTTATTATAAATTTCAATTGATTTTTTCATATTAGTATTACCTTGTGTTAAATATTCAAATTCATATTCCATTATTATAATCATTGTGATCATATTCTAGAGTATTATAAATACATGTTCTTATTTACCATTGTATGTTGTGACCTCAATGTCGTACACCCAATTAGGTTGTGGACCATGTTATTCCTTGTTGGACTTTTTAAACTTCATAAAATGTGTTTTAAACATATACATGTTATGTTAAGTGTTTAATTTTTTATTAAATAAAATTTTAAATGTTAAATCGTGTGTATATTTATATATATCACATGGAATGTCTAAATGGTAATTTCAATTGAATTGGTATCATTTCTTATTAAACATTATCACCATAGATAGAAGGAAATCTAATTAACCTAATAGATTAATAATTGTAATCTATATATATGTTTAGTTATCACTTGGTTGTTCTCTTATCATTATTGCAATTTGGTTTCATGTCCCTAGTTGACCTTGTCACTTTGGTTGAAAGGAAATTTAACAAACCTAATGGATTATTTATTGGAATGAGTATTACATGGACTATTATTACATATGATATAAATGAAATAAGTATAATGTACATATCTCACATGTATTGTCATTCATTATAGGTGTGGTTAGACATGATCTATCCATGGAATCATGAAGGGATACCATGAGCTTTTAGAGGGAACCCATTTCAATTCAATGAGTCAATTTCCAAGGATGATACCCACCTTGAAATATGGTCCTTTTCTGATAGAGAATTCCTAACATGACACCATAGTGTCCCTTCACTATCCCTCCAGATAATATGATTCCTTAGATACACTCCATGAATATTGCTTGATTTCTTTGGACACATGGCACCATAGAATTACCCCATTGTTCCCATTATTCCTAGCATGAGATTATGACAAATGAGATACATTGTATCATGTAAAATCATTTATAGTGTAATTCCCTGGTAATGCCCCTTATATTACATGAAAATACTGTATTTCAAAACGTCATGAGTCGCTACTATGATTTGGATGACCCCTAAGGTCAATAATGCCTTGGTTATACATGGGTCCTCTTTTATTACTATTAGGATCTATTTCAGTGTTGATGACACATTAAAAAGTATTATCTCCATAAACTGTACATAATTTAATTAATTAAATAATAAAATGTTTAGAGACATTCACAGTTGTGGTTGAAGGAGGAATGAGTTATTATTTTGGCATTACATTATATTTTTATATATTCGAACACTACGCAGTTTATATTAATAGTTTGGATTGTATAGACATTATTTTTGGTGGAAGCTGATATTTTTCTCACAACCTATATTAGATTTAATTTATACCCTAGAATATTATATGATTATATGTATGGGCATGAGGAATAGTCTATACTTGGAAACATGATTTCTTTCTTTAATTAGATGGATATTGGTAGCAGATGATTGTGACAGTGCATAGGATTCCTGGAATCATTTTGGTTTTTTTAACATTTTTATAGAATTTAAAATGATTATTACATTATTCCAGGTAGAATTAATTTCTTATTTAGTAAATACATGGAAAATATAATCATATTTTATTTATGATATTGATTGAGATTTCAAATTATTATTATTTAATGGATGTATATGCTTTTATCGTGCTTCTAGTTTTCTTTATTCCTTATTATGCTTCCACAATTGATATCCATATGACACATTAATTCTATTTTTCTTTGATATGAACAGAGGGAATAGTATCCATATTGTCACACTATAGGATCTCACTACTATTCAGTATGCTGTTGTGTACAAGTAGGTATGCTTGATGCCATGTTGCACAGCTGCTCGAGGAACCGTTGAGTGGCACCGAGGCTCGGACATCACAAAGTGGTTTCATATCCTTTTCTATTCATTTATATTATTTTTTGGGAATATATATAGGTAATTCAGAGCATTCTATAACAAGGTCGTGAGCCATTCCTAGGAGTAGCTAACCAACATTCAGGATAAATTACAAGTTTCCTAACAATGGGAAATTGACATTCTGAATTTTTCTTATATCCATTAATATAATTTCATCATTGTGTGATGAACAAGAATATGTTATTTGATTTGATTTATAGATATTTACCTTTTCTTAGATCAAGGAGAATCATTTTTAAAATCCTCATTATTGTATCATATACATCACTTGCCACACATATTCTATTATATATATGTGTATTTGTTTTTCGCTACCTGTGTTGTCTGTGATTAATGGGTGATCCATGGTTTTAATACATTCATGTTCTACTAATATAATTAATAGAGTAATGGAATTGTTTATTTAAATTTTTTTCATCAATAAAAATTGTGTATTCCTATATTTTTTGATATTTCCATATTAAATAAATATTTTATACCAATATATGCAATGTATCCAGGATTACATGAGTGAGTATTTTGAAATGACTGATTGACATCCAGTTACAAATTATGAGGTGAATAGGACCCTGTGAATTTTAATGGGTAATTAACCAAGATGATCAGTCATATATTACATGTTTTATTATGAGACCAAATATATAGGTGATTGAATGAATTTAAATGAGTTAATGTTTCAGTTATAATGTGTATAAGACTCTATTAGCTATTTTTGATGATATATTTAATTAAACCTTGAAATATTTTTTTATGAAAATTCAAACTCTAATTGAAAAAAATTACTCATAAAATGAAATGGTTTCAATTAAATCATGTGAAGTATTTCTATTGACCATTGACAACTAGAACCTCTATAAATGAAATTTTAAAACTAACAAATACCATGGCATTAAAATTTGGTAGTTTGGGTAGTATATTTGGTATTAAGCCATTGATATATTTTTCTTATTCTACTTGTGATTTTACCTATTACCAAATCAGATTTTAATGCATGTTCTTATTATTTATAGACCTTTCACTGTGATGTCCTTGAGTAATGTTATGAGAGGGTGGTGATGACCATTCTCTATAGATGGTGGGCCTTGAGCTTCCAGTATTATGGCTAGGAATTCCACTTGAGGAATCACCAACAATACCTAACCTTGTCATTGATGCTCAACATTGAGAGTGGTTTCTGTATCTTATGTAGTCCATTTATGGTTTTCCACAATCTAATCCTACAATCGTTACTCTATCACAATATTTCTAGTAGTAGAATCCTCCCATATTCTATGGGGATGAAGATCATCATGCTACTGAGTCTTTGATGGGGGTTATTAATTCTATTGTAGAGAATCTTGAGATACATCTTTATAAGAGGATCAATATTTATACCTATATGTTGTGTGATTATTCAATGCACTTGTGGAATTTTATTACCCATGTTAGATTTTTTGATTAATTCAAGACTTATTTCTATGATTACTTTTTCCTTTATATGTTGAGAGATTATTGATCCATGGGGTTAGTTCACTTGCAGTGGAGTTTTTTTCCTATCATGTACAATTCAGTGTGTTCTATTGAGTTGTAACACATTTCATCAGTTCTTTTTGGTGATGAGTTTTCATGAGTGATATATTTTGAGGATGGGATCAAGTATGACATTTTTTCAAAGGTTGATGTCTTTCAACTATCTACATTTTATATTATTGTAAATTTGGATATTATCAAAGAGCGTAACATTAGTGAAGCTGATATTACTAGGAATATAGGTTTGGTTCCAATGAATGGAATTAGTTCCTCAAGGGGTTGGATGCATTTACTTGTGATTTATTCTTTGAGTAGTGGTGGCCATAAAATTTACAATAGAAACTATATTATATTCCATCAGTGTGGATTTAGGGGAATGTGAAGCCTTAGTGTGATAGATACCCATTGCATTGTGGTTCTTGATGTCTTATTGGTCATATAAACAGATTTTGTCAGACCATTCCACCTACTTATAGTGGTATAGGATCCAAAGAAACACCACCTTCATGTTCATGGTTAGTTTCATCACATTTGGAATAGAGTTGGATTGGCACATATAAGACATGTTTGGGAAGGAGGTCAGGGTCACGGTAAATACCCTTTTGATTATTATCACTAGTAGAGTGAACCTACTCAGGGTAGTACTACTATAGAATAGGGCCTTGAACCATATTATTTTCATGACTTATAGTTGATACATGAGGATCCGAGTGGAGGGTTATCTACTATATATGTTATTATTCTAGTTGCCTTTATTATTGTATCTGTTTTATTTTATATCTGTATTTCTTACTCCATTATATCATTGTTGACCATGTATAGTATATAGATGAAGATTATATACTTTTGTGGGGCGATGAACCTTGACACACCATTGGGAGTATGTTCAGAGGTCATACAGTAATGCAGGGACAATACACTTGAGTTAGGTAGTTATCGCTTCTTATGGGACTTCTACATACTCATAAAAACAGTCTTGTATGTCATTATCTGAATGAATTTGTTGGATCCATATCACACCTATGTGTACTAGAATCACCCTCGAGTATCGTTTACATCAAAAGAGGGTAATAGTTAGCTCCACATTTGGGAGTGGAATGTAATGGATATTAGATCTAGAGCATCACATTGTGGGATAGTTGTAGCCGACCATTTAGATTACTATTATTTTCATTGAGGATTAGGGAATACATATGACAGAATTTACAATCATGATAGGTCTTTTTAGGGATATCTTTTTGATGATTTTTCTAGCTTACCTCTTAAATGAAAAGTAGATTTTATAATTTATCATGTTCCGAGAGCAATTTAATTATCTATTCATCAATATTGTATAGAACCTACTGAGATCCAGGATCTCAAAATATCATTGGATGTTTTAAGGTTAATATTATTATCATTACCATCGCATTATCCAGGGGTTCACCCATTCTATTCAACATGATGGTATATGTTAACATTATGAAATAAATGGATTACTAATAGTTGAACCAGCTTATAGTTAAGGACCAATATCCCCTACCTCAAATAGATGATCGGCTTGACTATCTCCTAGGATAATGGGTATTCTTAATGATCCACTTCTTATAGGGTTTTCATCATGTGTTATTTATGCATTACGATATACCATGTACAACAATCCGTTCTCAGTACGGTTTATATGAGTATCTTTTAAAATTTTTTGGTCTTAAAAATACTCCTATCATTTTCAATGGTTTGGTGAATACGATTTTTCAACCATATATATTAATTTTTATTAGTTTTCATGGATGAAAACATTGTGTATTATAATACTTTTAATTCTCATGATAATCAACTTGAGATAATTTAAATAATTTGAGAGATAATAAATTATATGCTATCCTCACAACGTTCAACTTCGGGAGTGAAAAAGTTCAATATTTTGGTCATATTTTCCTGCAATCAAGAGTATCCTTTTCTGAACTGTGGTGGGTTTACTTGTTTCTAGGATCATTCCAAGAATTTGTTTGACATATAAAGATTATTTGGGCTATAAAGATAATAAATTCATTTCAGATAGGTTATATCTCACCTTGTTTCACCACATACTGGTCATACTGAAAAGGGTTCAAATATCTATTAGTCTAATGTGTATGAGATATCCTTTTAGGAGGTGTATGGAAGTCTTACCTAAAAACCAATATTGATTTTTTTGGATCCTAGAGTTGTATATAATGTGTTTTTTATGCATTATTCATCATGATAGGTGTAGTACTATTATAGAGGATGGATTCATTGTTTATGAGTCTAACCAATTTAGACATCATGAGTGTAATTACTCGACTCATGACCTAGATCAAGTAGGATTTTTAGATACATTGAATTTTTGGAGACAATGCCTAATTATAGATTTATTTATGGTTTATACGGACTAAAAGAGCCTAAAATATATCATTACATAGTGTGGAATGAATCTCAAATAGTGAATATGGGTCATAAACCTTTGATCCTTCAACTTTGAGCTTGCTTATATGATTAGAAAGGATAATGACATGCTCGATGTGATGACTTAGAAAACAATTGCATGGGTCATAACTAATGATGATTGATAATTTATGGCCCACATTTCTGTTCTGCATCTAGATTATCATGATAGTCATGATAGGTCTTCTCTTTCAGTCTTGACATTTTCCTCTTCACTCCTTGATAGGGTGAAGAGTTTTTAATTTTTAAATACTGAGGGATTAGTTCTCTTAAAGAGTATTTCTGTTAATAACCCACAATAATATTGGTATGTTGATGATGAAAAAATCCTATGTATACATGGGCATTTCTCAGTTCTTACACACATGAGAATGGAGCTGATGATAGAGTCTCATACTTCGCAATGGGACTTTTTAGAGTTGGTTCCATAGAACCAACATTTTTATACATTATGATATCATGTATCCATTGTTTCTAATATTAATACACTATTAACTACATCATGACTATTATTATAAAAAAAACTTATGTGATAATCTCTCAAGAGTACTTTTCATACAAAAATGTAATGGTAGTTCCCTACTATGATGTCATCCCGAAATTTCTACGACACTATTATAAAATATATTCTCTATATGTAGATGATATCATTTGAGGGACCCAAATTATATAATAAATCAAGGATGGAGACTCATTGCACTTTTATGTTCCTTTTCATGGTTTAATCCCTTGGTCATATATAGTAGGTTAGTGTGAGAATAGAACCTTCATGTAGAAAATCCATATCTATACATGTCATTGGATGTTCCTATAAAAAGACATGTTTATTGGTCATTAGACACTAATATTATTATTAATGATTATTATGAGTCATGTACATTCATGTATTTACTAAAACCGCGAGAACAAATATTTGGGATGAGGTAGGATATGTTAGGTGCTTCATGAATAGTTTTCCATTATTGAATAATCAAAGAAATGATGTATGCCTTCCATTAGTAAATGATGATAATATTGAAGGCCCTATATTGAAAATGATATATCCAAAATTAAAAATTAATCATGATATTCTATATGTAAGATCTATATATGTGTTGATAAATAATAATACATCGACCACATAGGTTGAAGGAACCAACATACAACATCCATGATTTGAGATATTTTTATTAAGGAATTACATTACACAATAATATTTTGTATGAGGTATTATGTCATTGCAGCATTAACCTCTTTCCCCATATGGGTCTTGGGGTGTTTGTAGATTCTAACCCTGGACATTAGGATGCTTCACCAAATTCCACTGAGAAAGAGGCCTTGAGGGTCACACACTAAGTGTATCCATAATTTTAGTTAAATAATATATAATTATTTACTATTTAACAAGTTGAAAAAATATTTTTTCCATATGTGGTTTAATAATTATTAATTATTTCTTTATTAAATTTATGTTTTCACTTGTTATTCGAGAGAATATAATGTGTGTAAAAATTTTAATAAATATTTATTTTTCTACATCTAGAATGTAATATTTATTTTTAAAATAAATAGAAATTATTTAAGGTCTGATAAATATTCTAGAGGAATGAATGGCCCAGATTTTATCTATAATGAGAAAATAAAAAATATTGAATATGATTAGATTAAATAATATTTAATTCTAATTATTAATGTAAGCACATGTGGAGAAATAAAAGTATTAATACTATATTTTGACATGGAGTTTTCCCTAGGATTAAATAAATAGTTATTGTCAGTTCATCAATTATTTTATTTCCACCCTAGTGATGTATAAAAAAATTTATTATTTTTTCATAATAGAACAATTCATTTTTTTAGTTGTAAAGAATAGAATTTGATAACTCTCTTATGCTCTTGAGATCCCTCTTCAATAACATCTCTCTGAAAAACATATAGCATTATTCCTCCACTAGATCAAGGAGAATGATTGAACGGAAATTCTTATAGTGATGAATGGCATATGACATAAGTTCATGGATCTATTGTGCTGGCACTGGGATATTCCTTCATTTACATCTAGATATTCATTGAACAAGTGTGGATCACTTCTAGAGGGAATATTCAATTTATTTTTTCAATGAAACTACAATACATAACATATATATTACCAGATCCAACAATGATGAAATAATTCCATCAAATTAATTATTATTTTGTTCAATTAATTATAAATAATATGTGATGATCCTCTCCCTCAATTTCTGATGTCATTATTATTTTTTTCTTCCTTTATTCTATTATTTTTAACTCTGTGTTTATGATTTCATAAATCCCAGATTCATCACTGAAAATTGAATAAAGAAATGTTGGGCACTGCCCATCGCACACATCCACTAAACCCATAATCTAAAAGTGGTATCAGAGGGGTCAAATTATTATTCTTAATTATTTTAATATCATTGGTTATTTATGAATTTTAATTTCGTTTTCAATTCATGTTTAATTGATATTTAATCTGAATCAGGGGATCTCATTCTTCCTCATTCATTTCTTCTAGATCTAACCAATATGATTATTTTAATGATTGAAATAAAATTGATGATCTCATCTGGAGGTTCCATGGATTTTGGCATGATTAATTAAGAGTACATGCCCTGGAATTGGAATTACATGCCTTATACATCTGGCCAATGCATTGGGTATTACATTGGAAATTAATTAAAACTGTGTGAATTAATTACACGTGGTTCATTGAATACCATACACAGATTGTTGAAAGTGAAAATGTGGCGCATGGTCAACGAGATTACACACTGTGTGGCCCATTTATGAGTTGTGTAATCCCTTTCGAGTCCCAAACGGGCTATGTATTACCATACATATCCTATCTAATTGGTAACTATGCAATTCAATGATCACACAGTGTGTAGCCCATTGGACATGCCATATAGTCCCTTATTCATACCGATCGAGTCCCTATGCATGTACCATAGATATATGGTTTGAGATGTACATGTCATGTAGCTTGGATACAAATACCATGTACTTATACGAAATTACATAGATTTAAAATTCATTTATTATTTAATGTAAACATTGATACATGTTCATTTGTGTGGTCTTTATGTGTAATAGGACACACCATGTGTTGGGGTTACATATCTATATAAATGTTTAATTAACTTCTTCAAAATGATTGCATTGACATATCTTGTATAATTTTTATTGTAGTTGTTACTATCGGTGCATTAAATCATAACACATTACAGATAAAACATTTATTTTGTGTAATAATTAAGTTGGTGCTACATTCCATGAAAGTACATGATAAGTTGTGTATGAAAGTTTTCACAAGGAATAAACTATTATATGATTATAATATATGTTAGGTATATTCATAAAGTTATTCATCTTATTTCTTCCAAGATACATTTATGTACATATTTAATATTAAATGAATTTATTTTATTTGATTAATATTGTAATCGATAAAAATCTCAAGGAAATTCAAATGAGAATTAAGAAAAAATAAATGATTAATTAAATATGATAATTAAATTATTCTAGAATGATTTATCTTAAATAATAATGTTTAGTAATTGAATTATTGTTTTAATAAATGCGTTATTTATTTCATGCATGTGGATGATTATAAGAAAAGATCTTACATCTGTATGAGATTGGTTTCCTTTTATTTTATTATTAAATAAATTCTTTGGCCTATATGAATTATCTCCTATTAATATATATGGTCTTTGTGCCCATGGTTTCTTTTACGTATACCCTTTTCCCCTCACCTAGTTTCCTTTAAAAGCTTATGTAAGGGATAAATCTCCCAGTTAGTGGAGGTGGTTCATGTTAGATGTGAGAGAAAAACTAATACAAGAGAGATACTTTGGTGGATTGTTTGAAATAAGTTCCATGAACCATAAATGGTTCAATGTGATTTTTCCTAGGTCAATATAAAGTTTATCGTACTCTAGATATACTAACAACTAAAAAAATCTCATGATGAAACAACTTTATTATTTTATTTCTATCAGATTCATGGTTATTTTATTATGGATGTTTTTCTTGTGATCACAAAAATTAATGAAACTCACGAGCATGGAAGATAGAACTAATAAAATGATCTTATGAATAATTATTATCTAAGACATGCTTAATCACTTATGTATATCCACATAAAATTAAAAATTTTGTGATAAAGATAATATTTTTAAATTATTCATAATGGACAAAAACAAGAAATTATATATATTATGTTGTTATAGCCTTCTACTACCTCAATTAAAGTTTAAACATAGTTCAAAGATCTTGACCAGATAATGTGGGGGTTCTTTCACCTATTGGAGAATTTTAACTGGATGTTTTGATTTTAATTTACCTAGTTCACATCGAGGGTTTATTTCCATGGAAATACTTGATTTGAAAATAAGGAAATGGTTGAGGAAATCCAATTTAACGATTCTGGGATTGGGGAATCCTCTTAGGGAATAAAGGAACTATGACTTAATTTAATTTGAATTCCTAATGTCTTCCTAAAACCATTCACATATTTTGAAAAACCAATGTTGGTGTAATTTGAATGGTAATATAAATCTTTTATACTATTATATCCAAGAATTAGAATATTATGAATCAAATGGTGGGGGATATATGGATTCTGAAATATATTGGGAGACTAATAAATTTAAAAAAATTAAAAAAAATAATAGATAATGTAATAAAAAACCTATTCGTTTTTTTGTTGAAACAAAATTATATTGAATTCAAAAATATTTTTATGATCTGCTCTTTGCTATAATAACCTTCACATTGGCATGAATTTACAAGAGTGGAAAAATCTCTTAGGGATTATATGTCACAATGAGATGATATTTTATGTGTTGGAAGAACCATTTCACATTGTGCCTTACAATGAGGCATGTGATGAAGAGTTATATCTCTTTGAGAAATATCTGAAAGACAATATATATGTTTAGTGTTTCATGATATCATTCATGTTCAACAACATTTTGATGAAACACGAGGACATGGATGTATATATAATGATGTCTCACCATCAGTATCTCTATCATTAAATGACAATATAATAGAGCTATGAGATCGATGATGATTTTTTACAGCTATGATTTGAGAGTCTAAGCTAGATGGTCTTCATTTAGTCAATATTATTTGCAACATTGAATGAATAGACAACTTTGGGATTATATTCCTTGATTAATTGCATATATATCTCATAATTCAATTATTTCCCACGGTTATTTCAAGGCACAAAACATTCATTTGACATGTGGATATGGAAATGGGGTGTGATAAACCTATATTATTTATGATGAATAAAAAATGATGAATATTCAAATGGGTATGATGACCTATACAAAACTAAATATTCTAAGCATTTTCCTTCCTATAAGAGGATGTTCTGGAGGCTGTATGTTTTTCATGTGCATTGTATATCCACTAGAAGAGGAATTGTTCCGATATGTAATGGGATGATAATGGTTTTTTTGTTATCATGTAAAATAATTAAATATCTACAACTTGTGTATTATATTTAGATATTGGGGCTCACATATTTATCTAAATTCAAATAACAAGTAGATTTTAAAATACTATAAAAGGAGAGGTGGATATTAGAGCTATAAATTGAGTGAGGCAGGATGCCCTGGAAATTAGTGACTACCTCATATCATTACCAATGTGAATGATTTATGTTTTTAATTATTTTTATTATATACTTATAGTTACTATGATCAAAATTTATATATCATGATAAGATGACTATGGCTTTATTTTCATTTATGGAAATTTATTTTTTATTGCGAAAACATATATTATTGTCTGGGAAATTTAAATAAAGGTTTTTATGTATTAAATTCTAAAAAAATGTGTTGGAAATTGATAATTAATGAAGTTCACGTGACTCATATAACACCCTACATTGGCATCACTATATTGATCATGGAAATGAGAATCATTTGAATGGCCTCTATCATGGTGGATATATTGAATCTTCTAAGCTAACACCTCATGAAGTATTTCATTCTTGTTTTCATATAAAAATCACCAACCCAGTATTTTGTGGACATGTTGAAAGGTCCACATTTTTTCTAGTAATGATACACCCCAATGTGTTTTGATCGTTTGTAGTGGAGGCTAGATGTGGATATTCTTACTTCATGGAATTGACTAAGGACTTGAGTATATAAGGTTATATCCACTTGATGTCTGATTCCATTGATTAATTAATTAAATTCTAGAATTAAGTAGTGAATAAACATGGTTTGAAGAAAAATAATAATTGACCTGATTGAGGTGGTCAATATCATAATTAAGAGTTCATGATTTTTATATATTAGTATGTGATTATATCTCAACTAACACCACATTATACACCATAGGTGATTTGTGTTGGTGAAAGGTGGAAAAATACCTTGTTAGACATAGTATGGGCAATGCTTAGTCCAGATGATCATCTATTTTATTTTGGGAATATTAATTACAATCAACAGAATACATATTAAACTGAATACCATCAAAAGTGAAAAATGGAATTAGCTTTAAGTTATGAAGTGGAAAGAATCATTTTTTATCACATACACATATTTCGTATTGTGAGTCATTTGTTAAGGATTTATTTGGTATCAAGCGAGAACCCTTGGGAAAAATTGTATATTTATATGGTCTCCTAATGAAATAAAGGGGTGATACTTATAAAACCACACAGATACAAATGTTAATGGTAATGGAAAAGCCTTAATTTTATTGGGAAGTAGCACATATTAAAAATGGATAGTTGGAGAAAGATTGACTTCGATAAATTTGATGAGAAAGGTACACAATATTTCATATAGTAAAAGATTCCATAGGTCCCCAATGAAGAAGTATTTCTTGAAACAAAATTATTGTGTAGTAGTGTTTGATAGTTAAGAAAACCAGCTAGATATGGTTTTCTAGTCACCAATGATTGTGACTCATTATTGGATAAAAATTTTGAACTTATCTCCTACACTGATGTAGTAGAGATATCAGAAACTATAAGATTTCAAGAAGACCTAAATTATAATGTCAATTCATTATATCCAAACCACATTTAGGTTTTGTATGATGTGCAAGTTGATATAAATCCCACTAGATGAGACTAGATATTAAATAAGAAACTAGATATGGAATGTAAATTAAAAACCTATAAATAAATGATTGTTTATAAAGGGTTTAAACAATATCAAGGAATTGACTATGATGAAATATTTTCACTAGTTTCCATGTTTAAATCCATCTGAATTCTACTATCTATGGCAGCATACCCTGACTATTATATTTCGATGATGGAGGTCAAAAAACATTCCTTAATGGGATCATTCATAATGATTTCTATATAACACAACAATATGAGGTTCTAACTACAATTGATTCCTAGAATATTTTCCAGTTGCAGAGATCTTTTTATGGATTAAAGAAATAATTCAAGTCAATGAAAATTTGATTTGATGAATGCATTGAAGAATTTCGTTCCATTTTGAATGAATTTGAGTAGTATGTTAACAACTATTTTAGTGTAAATGTGGTCGTTAACTTAGTAGAATATGTTGATGAAATATTTATAATGTGCCTATTCCGAAAACCGCCTAGAGGCACCCCATACCTACTCGGTCACATGGCCTCATGTGCATTTCCATGTATTCCAGTGGCATCCAACTAGAAGCAAGGACCATGGGTGTGATAGTAGAAAAAATATGTCCTCCTTGGAAGAGTAACATAATGGATGTAAAACAAATAGGAATAGAGGATGCAATAATAATACAATGAAATAGAATACAATGGAATACTGAAAGTAATAATGACTAAGAACATATAAATGAATATGATTCCTGATACATATTTATAGGAAAGCAGCCAAAAAAATCAAAATGCTGGAATACAATACTAAACCAATGTACAAAGAAACGAATGTAATCATCTTCATATCATCACAAGCCCTAGCTTGGTCCCATGATCCCAATATCTACAGTAATCATGTACCTGATGTTGAATGGCGGTTTTCATTATCAATACCAGTAGCAATAAAATTTGTTTGGGCCCAAGATAATTATCCAAACAGGTTGGGAGACAAATCCCAATAGGCGACCACATAATGATTTGTGCCGAAAAAATCAATGAATATATATGGCAGGAAATAAACAAAATGAAGGAATAAACATGGAAGAACACATAGTAATAGTCCTACAAACTTAATTGCATTCATTTTTATATATTAAGAGAACCCAATCAAATGAAGGTAACCATCTGGGAGGTACTCATAACCTAACCCATATGGTTCATCCAAAGAACCACAAGCATCCCTCTAGGATGTACACACAGTCTAACCCCTCTAGTTTAGCTTTACCAAAGACTCTCTAAGGAATCACTCACCATAAATTCCACCGGTGGTCTAGTATAAGTAAATAATATGCACTCTGAGGAAGCACTCAATTTCCAATTCCCCATGTGTCTTATATCGAGGAATCTACATATACTATGAGGGAGAACAATGTATATCCCCCTATGGTCTCACGACGTAATAGTATAATAGACAGTTTGGAGAAACCCTAAACATCCATTCTCCATACGGTCTACTACAACAGGTTCTCATGGACCTATGTAAGCTAGTCATGGACAAAGATACTTGGTAGCCAATGTATACCTCAAGTTATACATGGCTAAGATATCTTTAACATATCCTAGAATGTCAGATAATAATCATTCCATCCTAACAATACTAGTCTAGGGAAAACAAAGTATCCAAACAAGCAAGCAAGACCTATTGGTCAAAACATGAAAACATGGGAAAAACAAACATATCATTAAGGAAATAACACTATTAAAAAATAATTTATTCAATACAATCAACAAGGAAAAGCAGGCATAATAGGGCAAGAAATCAAAAACAGGCAGTATCCCAAATGAGGGAATTGAGATGTTTTGCACATAAAATTAAAAGACTATCTACGAAATTCATCAAACCACCTGCATTAGAGTTGTGAGATCTATATACTTCAACCTCAAGACATAAATCACCCTATAACTCTATAGACAACAAAAATGTTAAAAATATTCAATCGAGGACATCTTGTGAAAGAGGGGAACTATGGAGATGATATTCTAGATGAAGGAAGAACTCACTGTGGGGATTCTAACATAATCAATAGCGGTTGATCTAGAGAACAGAGGGCGATTCGAGGGATCAGAGTAGATCAGCGTCCATATGAATGCTCCTGGATGTGAAAGATGAAGAAGAAGAATGTTTGGTCAATTAGACGTGACCTCGATCCATTTAATGTAAAAAATGAATGTACACAGTGTGTTCTTTAAATGTATATTGTGTGTACTTTCCTTTTCCTTATTTTTCTATGGGAGCATTCCAGGACACCACACACAACTATGTACTCGGCCATTACACAGCCAATACATGGTCACCTACAGCAACCGTGTACACAGTCTGTACTTAATGTAAATGGCATGTACTCCTGAAATTTCCAGAAACTCCACTTTTTCTAAAAAACAACTAAGAAAGTGAAAAAACCCGTAAAAGAAGATCCGGGTAAATACAATCTTCCCCCCTTAAAGAAATATGTCCTAGAATTTCCCTAACAAGGTGGCATTGAAATGAATCATCGAAATGTTCCGGCAACTATGATCGTATGTCAGCCTCCCACTCCCAAGTCTCATCTTGTACTCGTCCATGCTGTTATAGCACTCGTACCAGAGGAAAATACAGTCCATGGAGAAGCTTCTCACTTCAATAAACAATCTAGATAGAATTCTCCTCGAATAAGGTGTCCACATCTAGCTCAAACTCCTCATGTTAAAAACATGAGACATGAATAAGAAGTAACGTTGAAGCTAAGAAGCATGAAAGACATCATGCATAGCCAGGTAAAACTATGTTAAATGAAATCGATTGGAAACATGCCCAAATCTCTCCAAAACATCAAACAAAACAATGTACATTAGTGAAAGCTTTCTCTATCTTCTAACCCCTTAGTGTTCCATCTTTGGTGTGACACATAGAAAAACCTGATCTCTGACCTCGAACAATGAAGGTCATCTCTGTCGATCATCATAAGACTTCTTTCATGACTGTGAAGTATCCATCCTCTTCCAAATCAACTCTATCTTCTCTGGGGACTCCTAGAAAAGATGAGGTCCTAGCACAATAGCCTCTCCTACCACTATCCAAAATAAGGTTGATCGGCATGGCATACTGTACAAATCCTAATATGGTTTCATCTAAATAGTTTTTTGAAAACTATTATTGTAGGTAAACATCAAAAAAGTTTTGTGGTTCATACAAGGAACTACAAAATCATAGATGCATGCTCAAAGCATGTCCTCAAGAACCTGAATCGTATTCTCAAACAAGCCATCTATTTGGGGATGGTAATATGTACTAAGATGTACATGTTTACCCAAAGACATATAATGTGCCTATATGACACGATAAGTAAAACATGCATTCCTCTATGATGCAATGGAGTGTGGAACTCCTTTCAAACGTACAATCTCTCAGATGTACAACCTCCCAAACTACTCAACACTAAAAGACTCCTAGACTAGAAATAAGTGAGAAACCATCCTGATTCATTTCATTACAACCCATATTATATCACCCCTTGATTAATCCTCAGAAAACCTATCACGGATTCTATTACAACATCGTTCCACTTCCTCTTGAGTATGGGAAACTGCTTCCAAAGCCTGTTCGGACACTGGTGCACTACATTCACCTTTTGACAGGTGGAACACCTCAAGAAAAAGCCACCAACTTCTCCCCTCATACTTTGACACCAATACCGATAGTGTAGATAATGTTAAATCATCGTGACATGAGGATGAACTTCCCAAACTAAAGAATGAATGTCCCGCATCATCTCTTCGTGTAAGTCTACATGCACTCAGATGCGCCCATGAAAACAAAAGATCTCATCCTTTCCTATTTTCCATCTAAAAATAGGGTCCTCTCCTAAACCACTATCTCATAGGACTCGACAATCTGAATCTGATAGAGCCTCATTTGAAATCGATCAAGAGGAGTAGAGGTAAAAACTACAAATGATAGAAACGTCTTCCCCAAACTGTTGTGCACCTCCAAATGCATCTCAGAAATCAAATCCATTATCTACCACTCACTACTCACATCCTAAAATAATGGTCCCTGAGTCTTCCAAATCAAGGCATATACCACTTGGTTCCCCATCCAAGACATGTAGGAATGCTCAATGTCAAAAAATTGAAGGTACTCATCCTGCCTTCGTTGTCTCAAATTCAACTCACACATATTGAGGATATACTTGAGACTTTTGTGATCAATGAAAACCACAAAACTATCTTCTATATGGTAGTGTCTCCATCAGCATAAAGCATGAACAACTACAGTCAACCTGAGATCATGCATCAGGCAATTTCTCTCTTGTGGCCTCAACTACCGAGAACCACACATAACAATTCGGTATCCGTGCAAAAGAACTACTCAAAACCTAATACCTGAGGCATCAATGTTCACTATATATCTCTTTATTAGATTGGAAAAACATGTATCTATGCATAATTCATCCTCCCCTTCATCTCCTAAATGGATGACTCGCAAGAATCTAAAAACAAGAACTTCACACCCTTCTTAATCTTACCTATCAGTGGTGCTGCTAAGCCTAAAATTTCATGCATGAAACATCTTTAGTATCTAGCCAGATCTACAAAACTCTACACCTCAAATACATTCTTCAGCTACTGCTAAGAAACTACTACTCTCAGATTCTCTAGATATACTAATACTCCTATCTCTAACATAACATGTCCCAAAATGTGAATTTGGTCCATCCAAAAGAGGCATTTTGAGATCTTAGCATATAAATGATGCTATCTCAGTGCACTAAAAACTCTCACAAGATGTGTGGAATGGTTCTGTCTAGTTTGAGATTACACCAATATATCATCCATGAAAACTACCATTAAAGAACATAAGTATATATGGAACACTCGGTTCATCAGTGCAATGAATATTGTATAAGATTTCTTGAGAACAAACAACATTACCACATACTCATATAGACCATAAAAACTCTAAAAGGTTGTATGAGGTATATCTGATGGTATAACATGCAATTGATGGTAACCAGATCTCAAGACAATCTTCGAGAACACCCAGGCTCCTAGAATCTGATCAAAGAGATCATGAATCCTAGTCAAGGGATATTAGTTTATGATTTTCAACTGGTTTATCTAGTAATAATCAACACAAAATTTGAGGGAACCATCCTCCTTCTTAGAAACATGGATAGTCGAACACTAATGTGATGTACTAGATCAGATGAAACCCATTGCTTGCAACTCCTCCAAATACTTTTTGAGCTCCTCCAAATCTGGTGTAGCCATCCAATAAGGAGTAATAGACACTGGAGTCAATCCTGGTAATATATCAATTGAAACTTCCACCTCTCTCTCCAGAGGAAAACATGAAAATTCTTCTGGAAAGACATCCCCAATAAAATCCACCAATGGATAAAGACCATCTGTAAAGTTCCCTAATCATCCAAATATATATTAGAAAATTTGAATGTAACTCCTCCTAAACCATGATGCTCGGGTCCATCTCTGCTTGCTTGGACATCCCACTCACCCATATGATAAAACGGCCTACCATATGGTGATATGAAACTCACACCGTGACAAAAGAAATTGACAACTTCCTTTAAGGGAACTAACATTTCTATTCTGTTGATGACGTCATAGACTGTCATCCCTAGGACATAGAGGTCCCAAATGAAGTGACAACCACCAACCTCTACCATGGCTTGAATGGCTGAATAAACTAATGTTCATAGACTGATGAGAAATTGGTGGTGCTACTCCTATATGGGGATTCATAGAAGAACTCATATAACCATTTTCAGGTAAAAAATAGATATAGGCACATAATATTGCCCATATTTCTTCCTAATCGGAACTCCAATAGGTCTCACATGCAATGTGAACTCATATTCCTACTCTTCCTGTACTGGTAGCACACCACCTGACTATAATAATAAGTGTCCCACATCCTTAGATCCTCAGATGTATACTCCCTACAGTGCTTCCTGCTATCAGTATGAGGGATACCAACTTCAGGTATCAAACTACTCCAGCCCAATACTCCAAAATCCCTATGATTTCGCACCGTGATTTGCACCCGATTGACTATAGGATTTTGTGGAATTCAACCTAATGAGGTTCACCAGAGATCTAATTTAATGCCTGATACCATCCTCAAACATCCTTTCCCAGTAACAACTCTTCACCTCCTTGAATATGTGTGAAGCACTACAGCTATGTGAAGCATGAATAATACTCCATAACTGAAAGAGTACCCTACTACAGAATTATGAACTCTCAGGCATTATTGGACCTCAGTGTATCCTTGTAGATGTAGTCATTGATTGAATACAAGAACTCATCCCACACCACATCCTACTAGCTTTCCACCTGTGACATAAAATACCACCATATCATGGAAGTATCCGAAATAATATTTGTTGCATCCTTCCCCTCCACTCCAGAGGAATAACTAGAGGCTTGAAGACTGAAAGCATGGTTTCTAACCATGACCCTGTAGCCTGAGGTACTCATTCCCCTATGAGGGTTGGAAGATGTTGCTGCTGGAAGACCCCCATAAACTCTTCCATAGAAGGAGAAGGATACAAGACTCCTATAAAGGTCTGCATAAATCCCATAAATCCCTCACGGATCGATCCATCAGCACGTGTTTCTGGAATGATGGATGGTGCCATGATTTACACAACTAGAGGATCTGCTGGTAGTCCTTGATCAACCATATCCAGGGTTTGATCACTACCTCTGTAACTAGCAGACAATAAGAGGTTGTCTCGGTGGTATGACTCTACAAGGTCAAGCGCACACATTAGATCATGGATAATAGTGACTGAAACCTAGATGTGTAGTAAGGGAACATGATAATGGATGAATTAATGATTTTCAAAACATTGATACATAGAGTGTATAATTCTTACATAGAGTGTTCCATTAAACCTTCACACGGGCTTGTACTTTTTCCAAACCAGTTCGGGTAACACCCCAAACACATGGCATGTTGTCCCCAAACAGGACATGTACTTGACAAACCTCGATGACCTGTGAGTTTAATCACATGGTAGGTTACATGGCTCACTATATACAACGTGTTTGTACCAGAAATAGTGTGTACTGGAAAGATTTCACTAACTAGTGTTTTTTGTTACACGGACGGATTCAAGGGTTACACTGAATGACATGTTCAAGATTGAAATGGAGTGTATATCTTATGTTTTATCCATCTGTGTCATTAGTCACATGAGTGGACACATGGTCTTCAAAACACAGTGTGTACAACAAGAACACAACATGTTCCACCAAAGTTTTCCTAACCCCATGTCTCGGCCCACATAGCCAGTGACACAGTTAGAGACTAAATGATGTATACATATAGTACAGAGTTTTTACATAAGAAATACAGTTCCATCCCGAATAGAAGGATATATGATGAGTATTTATCATTACACGTCGTGTATTGTTGGTCCATCTGGGCAATAATCCTTAAACACTACTATGGATCCCAGGAAAACATTGAAATAAACATTAATGTTCCATATTCCGATCTGTGAGGGCCCATAATCCTCACGAATAAAAGCATGACATCTTATGCATGTTATATATAATCCTAGCATAGTAATGATCCACTAAATTTCTATCCATGAGGGTCGATAACACCTCAATAACCAATGTTTGGAATCCATTAAAACAATACATTACACAAAATAATACCTTATAAAAAACAATACCTTGTCAAATTAAGGTATTCTATCAAGGAATCTATCACATCAACATGGATAATTAGCACAACATCTATAAAAACAAAATGCAATCACTAATGCACACTAAATTGCATCGCAAGAATGCATGAAAAGTGATCCCTAAAATGTTCATATATGATGCATGAGATTGCATACCCACATATCTTTGGGTTGCAACCGAAATTGATCCTCAATAACATCACAATAATAACACAATACATGTGAATCACAAAATAGTGAAATAAAATAAACTATGTAATTGAAAAACCAAAAAATTGAAATAACCAATGTAAATTGAATATTCCCTGTAAACGGGTTAGCTTCTCACAGGAACAAATCTTTAACAACAACAAATTCCTTCCAATCACTAGATATGGACTCCAAACTATAGTTAAGAAGAAAATAATTCACTTAATACCAAAATGTAACATCCCAGTTCTAGAAGCTTCCCAGTGGCTCTAGGTACCCAGTTTATCACATGTCCTAGGGTGCATTTTCTATAATTCCAGAGGATGCCAACTACATGTTAGGGCCTTAGGTGTGTTTGTGGGGAAACTATGCCCTCATTGGAAGAGTAACACAATCGATGTAAAACATATAGTAATAGATGATGTATTAAAAATTCCATAAAACAGTAAACAACAACAGACTGGAAGTAAGAACAATTGCGCAAATATAAATATATATAACGCATGGTACATATGTCTAGGAATGCAACCACATTAGTCATAATGATGGTATTCAATAATAAACCAATGTACAAATAAAATCAAGTAAAAATCCCTACAACATCGCAAGCCTCAACATGGTCCCATGCTCCCCAGCTCTACAACACTCAAGTACTTGATGTGGAAGGGAACTTTACCTTATCTATACATGCAACAATATAATCTGTTTAGGCGTAAAAACATGACCCAAATATGGTGTGAGACGAATCCTATAAGAAAACCACACAATGTTCTGTGCCTAATAGTCAGTTAATATATATGGAAGGAAATAAACAAAATAAAGAAGTAAGCAAAGAAGTACACATAGTAACAAATATACAAATACAATTACATTCATTTTTATATATCAAGAGAAACCAATCAATAGCTGGAAACCCTTTGTGACATACTCATATCCTAACCCCTCTGGTTCAACAAAAAAACCATAAGAAACACTATGTGTAGGAAAAATAGTCTAACCCCACTGGTTTATCTTTATCAATGACTCTATAAGAAGTACTCACCATCAATTCACCATGGTGTCCCATATGTTAACTGATATCTACAATGAGGAATAAGTCGATGTTCAATTTCCCCAATGGCGCATATCTAGGAGGAAAAAGACACTCTGAGGGATAATAATGTTTATCCCCCTATAGTCTCACAATGTAATAGTAAACCAGACACTCTGCAAAAGCCCTCAACATCCATTCCCCCAATGTTCTAATACACGAGGTTCTCATGACCCTGTGTAAGCCTTCTGTGCACAATAATACAAGGATGCCAATGTAGACCTCATGAACTACTTGGATAAACAATATACAAAATATCATATCATTTAAGATAATAATCAATACATCCTAACAATACTATTCATGGGAAAACAAAGCCGCCTTACAGGAAATCCAAACCAATTTGTGAAAACAAGCAAAAAAAAGGAAAACCCTCTATAGCATTGTAAAATTTACCTGATTAATAAACAATTAACCACTATCAGAACATAAAAGAATAATTGGAAAAACAAGGCAAGACACCGTAAACACGCAACACCCAAAACAATGGTATTGGGATGTTTTTCCTATAAAAATCAAAGAAAATACACGAAAAGTCACAAACCACCTACCTCAGTGTCGTGAGATCGATATAAGTGATCCTCAAGCCTTAAATCACACTATAATTCTATAGATCTAAAAAATGCTAAAAACATCAAACCGAGAATATCTCACTAAAGATGAGAAACCAAGAGATGATGTTCTAGATGAAGGAATGACTCACCAAGTGATTCCAATGCAATCGATGGTGGTCAATTCGGAGAACGGATGACAAGTTAGGGGCTCAGAAAAGATCCATGGCCATATGGACGCTCTTGGATGAGACGGATGAATAGGAATAATGTTCTGTCAATAAAAAGCAACCCCAGTACATTTAATGAAAAAAAAATTACAAGGGATTTTCATCAAAAGTGAATCTCGTGTACATGCCATTTTTGGGCTCCTCTTTAGGCAGTCTCCAGGTCACCCCCATGACCATGTACTCGGCCGTTACACCTCCAGTATATGGTCACCTGTGAAAACCGGGTAGATGGCATGTACTATTGAGATATCCAAAAAATCCACTTTTTCTAAAAAACAACCAAAATATTAAAACATACCTGAATAGAAGATTCAGGTTTTTACAATATTACTTATTGGATATTACATACCATTATTACAATCAGTTAGGGATAAGTTAAACAAGTGTTGCTCCATAAGGACTTAGTTAAATTATCCTATATTATAGGGATCAATATCATTCATGATAAATCTAAGATGCTCCTAGGACTATTTCAAAGTACATATTTTGACCCGATAATAAAAATATTTAGTATGGGTTAATCCAACCGATGATTGGTTCTGATGTCACGTGGTTATATCATTCTAAGAAAATTATTCACTACACACACTATGCGAATGATATAATGAATAATATATCATATGATACAGTGATATGATCAGTCATATATGACATGTTATATACTACAATTGATTTTTTTATGCATTAATAATTGTTGGAGGATATTAATATGATACCGGAGAAAAAATTGGACTACTGTTAAGGCTATTTATACGTACTAAGAATAACTAAGGATATGTTCTAGGTCTGTGGAGTATAAGAGGAGCTTATTATCATGGGTATTACTGATGCTGTCCTTCAGACAAATCAGAATGGTCGAAAGTTACAGTTATGATATGTTTATTACCTTAATAGATGATTTTTTGAACTATATGAGTTCAATGAAGTTAGTTCTAACTGATTCTATAGTGGAGTCCAAATATAGGGAGGATTATAATAAAACCAGGCAAGTTTTTTGGATTCATAACATTATCTATAATCATGATGTGGTACCTTGTAGTGAAGACCCTATCACATTGAATAGTTATAATACTACACTAAAAGAGCCAAGGTCAAAGTGAAGGAAAAAGCACATACTCCAGATGAAAAATGTTCATGACGAGGTAGGATATATTTGTTGTGTCGCGAGTAATATTACATTAATGAATAAAGAAAAAAATGATGTATCCCTTCTATACATTAATAGAATTTAATATCTCAATAACATTGATTGAAATGATATAGCCTAACTAAATACATTTCAATGGTGTTCTATAAGAAATTTCTATTTTCAAAATTTCAAAGAAGGACACATTGAGAACATACGTTTATGGAACTAGCATGAATCATCCTAGATTTTAGATATTGTGATAAAGGGATTTCATTACATAGAAATGATTTGTATGAGGTATTAAGTTATCGTTTCATTAACCACATTCAACATGGGTTCGTTAGCATGTTCCAAGATGTTAATCTTGGACATTAGGATACTTCACCTAATTCCATGTACAATGAGGCCTATAGGGTCACAAAATGCATGTATCTATAATATCCATTAAATAATAAATTATTATTTATTATTTAACAATTTGAATAAATATTATTCCCACACATGGTTTAATAATTATTAATGTATTCTTGGTCGAATTTTTCAATCACTAGTTATTTGAGGGAATGTATTATGAGAAGAATATTTAAAAAATATTTATTTGTTATTTTGTGAATATAATATTTACTTATTTGTTTTTTGAATAAAGTAGTAATATTTATTTAATAAATAAATAGACACTAGTCAAGGTCTATAAAATATTATAGAAGAATGAAAGACCATTATTTTGGTTGATGTGAGAAATTAATAAATATTAAATACTATTTGATTGAATAATATTTTATTTTATTTATCAATTTAAACGCCTACAGAAAAATAATAACAAAATTATTATTAATTTACATGGGGTATTTTCTAGTTTTAAATAAATAATTAATGGATATTTTGAAATTATTTTTATTTTCGCCTTCTCAATTTATAAACCTAGTTTAATTATTTTCCAAATAGTAAAATTCATTTCGATAAGTTATACATCGTAGAAATGGAGAATTATCTCAAGTCCATGAGATCTCTCTTCTCAAATATCACTCCCAAGTATAAAGATTAATCTTCCTCTACCGGAATAAGTATTATACATTTGATGAAATTATCATAGCGATCAAAGAAAACGATGTAATGAATGGATATTTCATGCTAGCACTGGGAGATTCCTTCAACTAAGTTTATAGATTCAAAAAAAAGATGTAAGTCACCACTAAAGGGAATCTGTACTAGATTCCTACAATGCAATGGTGGTTCATCGCAGATCTATTTCATGATCCATCAATTAATATAAAATTTCATCAAGTTAATTATTATTTAATTAAATTAATTATAAATAATATGTTATAATACACACTTTGGTTCTGATGTCTTTCATGTTGATTGTATTATTTGATTCAATTCCATTGAAAATAGTGTTTATCATTGTTTAGATCATGGATTTATCATTGAACATGATAAAAGAAATGTTGGGCACCACCCGTTGAACATATTCTCTCTACCTAGAACTAACAATCAATTTATCCATACACCTCAAGGATATATCATGATTTTGTCTCTAGTCTTTGTGGCATGGGATTAAACATCATATAGTATGTTTTATCCCTTAGTGTTCCACATTTTACCTACTGAAGATGGATCACCATAATCATACTTTCTTTTTACATCCAATTTCAAGTCCTATTTTAGAATTCGGAGGATGTTTCAATGTATTAATTAGTCCTATTACTATGGTCTCTATTATATAAAAACACATTTTGGGAATTTATGGACCAACACACAAAATTATCCCATTTCTTTCCCATCATGGATACATCCACAATTTTTGATCTTGGAAAACTGTATATCTATGAGTTCATATGATTACATGAGGTACCTAATATAAAAATTTCAAACAGGGATTCTCCTATCACATCATGGTTCTGGAAGGGTTTATAGAGATCTAGGAGTACATATGTCCAATTGAGAACAATATTTCACCCATAGACTGATGGCCTGTCAGAACAAACTATAAATGTTTTAGAGGACATGTTCTAAGAACCTATCCTTGATTTAGGGAGTTCGTGGGAGAATAATATCTCTATCATCAATTTATCCTATTATAATAGATTTCAGGTGATTATTCTAATCACCCCTTATGGGGCCTTATATGAAAGTTCATTTCATTCTCGCCTATAGTGTTTAGAGGTAGGATAGGTAGTGATTGTATGTCCTCATCTTATAAAAGAGACATTTGAGAAGTACAGTTGATCAAAAAGCATATGTATGTTAATTAACAATGAAATAAATATTATTCTTATCACTAATGAAGAAATTTGGAGTTTTAGGTCGGGGTCATGTTTTATTCCAGACATCAACTAGAATTGGGTATATAAGGATACAAAGTCAAGTAATGTTATTACCTCATTATATCAGTATATTTTAGATCCTATATAGATTTTTGCTGGTGGAATATCAAATACTATTACCATAGAGGTACCATTCCATTAATGATATCTTTGACGTTTCATAGCTTCACTAATTTCATGATCAATCATCTAATATGTTTGTTCCTAAGGATTTTGAGTTAGATTGTGATTCTTGTTTTGAGGAGTATCACATATACATCGTTTACTAGAGAACAAAGGCTCTCTCATGATGGTATGACCCATTAAAATGTGTGTTAGGATAGCATAGTCATGTAAATGATTCCACCTTATAGATAGAGGCTTATGTAAATGCTCAGTGGATGATGTTTTTCTCATTCGGTAGTTCACAACACTAGGAAGGTTAACTCAAGGATGGGTTCCTTCATGGGGGAAGAGTGTTGAAACCCAATTTTTTGAGGAGGTGAAAATCATATAATATATGGTTTAATTATTTATCTTTTATTTATTATGGATTCCTAATGATGTCATAGATGGTTTGGTGGTGCTCAAGGCCTGTTGGACACTCGGAACCCCGACCAGTGGAAGAAATAACTAGGCCACATGATTTGTAAAAATTATTTTCCCCATCTTGTATGGTTTTTTCTAACCACGTGGGGGTTTTCATAATGAAAAGAATTACACAATATTTACCCTACACATTACCCCTGGGTTTCAGGCAATTGAAAAATGGATAAATTTTTCAATAGAGGCCATTAGTGTGATTAGTGCATGGTTTTTGATACCATGGAACAAAACCATGCACATTATCTACATAAACAATATCCTAAGCAGGATCAGTGAAAAAGTTTCCCAACCATGTAGTGAAATCATAATACCCATAACTTTTGGGTAAATTTTCTTTTTCACCCATAAAATTATTTTAACCTTTGGTTGTTCCCTGTCCTCCCTAGAAGAAAAAATTAATCCTCCTCCCTTCAATTTAACCTCTCAATCCCCATTAACCATGTTTTGACTATTGATTCTTCATAAGAGCTCAAAATCATGAATTTTTGGTCTTATAGGATTCATTTATTTAATCTCTTCAGTCATTTCGATCATTTTGTAGTTTCTCATCCTCCTGGTGATGATATTTGTATTTGGTATCATATACCCTATTTTCAATGAACTGATGTGTTCTTTAGTTTTATTCTGATCCAGGATAAAGTAAGAGTTGATAATAGATAAGTATAGTGTTACACGCATAAGGTAGTTTCTAGATTAATCTTCCCAAAAAGTATTGTCTTTCATAAATTTCGGTCGATGTGGGCATTCTAGTTTCACTAGGTGTTTTATATTAAAAATCGTAAGCCATTATAATAATAATTATGCTTATAATAAATATACTTTATTAGTACATGTTCTTATTTACCATTGGATGTAGAGACCTAAAAGTCAACCACTATACTAAGGTATGGAATTAATTATGCCTTGTTTCCCTTTTTATACATCGTTTTAGTGTGTTTTCCACGTTTAATTGTTTTGGTAATTGTTCATTATTAATTAAATGATCCTTCAAATGATAAATGAAAATTATATTAATAAATGTCACTTTGACTAGGGAAATATTAATTTTAATTTAATTGGATTCATGTATTATCTATCATAATCACCTTATATGAAAGGAAATGTAATTAACCTAATGAATTAACAATGGTAAAGTATATATATGTATATATGGGGTGGAATGCATTAAGGATTTTCTAATTTATTGAGGCTATTTTAAATAAACATTAGTGTTTCAATCAATGCTACATGTGAGTGAGTATGTATCAATAATTATAATACCATAATCTAAGTAAGGGGAGATATTATGGGTGAAGATTCACTTTTGATATTGTGGAAAAGTGGTATTTCAGTTCAAATGAGGGAATTGATTGACTTAATAAAAAGATAAATAGAACGAGATAATGATGCTATAGAAATATCTATAAAGAAATTAAATCCTTAATATATTTGATATCTTATTTATTGTGGGTTGAAAATTTATTAATTCCATTTGATTAGGAAAGGTTTAATTCTTATAGTGTGTGAGTATTTCATATTTGGAAATTAGTTATTGGAGACCTAAATATAATCGAAAAAACCAAAGCTTCAAAATATGATGTTGGTTGACACTAATGTTTGTGGACAAGAAGTTATTCATTACACGAATGAATAACTCATATATGTTACACTCATGGATGCTTCCACATGATAATTGGGGGTGTAAATTCTAAGGAATACGTATGTTGTGTTTGATAGTTGCATTAGATTTATGGATATATTGGAGAAGGTGGAAATTAAAAAATTATGCAATGATAGTTTGTTAAATTTGGTGAGTATAAAATAATCATGATTTATTGGTTTTTTAGAGAAAGGGGATTTAATATAATAATTTAGTTCCATTAATAACAATACAATATGATGTGGAGTAATGGATGAACCTTACACTGGTAGAGAAGTAATGTATTATGTAAATTCCCATGGGATTCCCCAAGATTTTGTGGATGGAGTCTATGAATTTGAAAACATATATAATAGGATAATATTCAATATCATTGATAAGACAAAAAGTTCCAAATGTGTTTTCTTTTTAAGGAAATACATATTTAAACAACCTCATATCCTTTAAATCATTCCTTTATTACTATGATGATTCTAAAAAATGATCAATGTTGGAGTCTAATACTCATGTGTTTCTTTGTTGTATATGTATACAAAATTTTTTAATTTTATTATTGGATAATGTCTCCTTGAATGCTATAAAAAATTTGATATCAGATCTTCATTTAAGTGATTATGTGGAAGGACTAGAACAATGATGAAATATACCTATGGGAGGAAATTATCATTGGAATCAAATTTTTAATTGAAAAAAATGCCTTGTATAATATTCATAGAATGTAGTCTAATAAGCACCAGACTATTTTGGGGAATTACAAAAAGTTTGATTCAAGATTCAGGGGTTCTTGTAATTATTAATGTAATAATGAGTTAATTTGATACTATATTTGTAACACCCCCAGATTATATGATAAATATTTTTTTTAAAATTCATTGATGTCTTGTGTTGTATGATACCCCGATATTATCTTGTGCTATACGCAACACCATATTATCTTGTAGTATACACAACACTATTCTTGTCTTGTGTTGCACGCTAGAGCGACCTTCCTCGATAGCATGTGTTGTATGCAATACTGAGATTTAGTAAACAATGATATATTTTTATAATATTATGAACTAGACATTAAGAATA
The DNA here is from genome assembly GCA_963277665.1 of Viscum album. Lineage (NCBI taxonomy): Eukaryota > Viridiplantae > Streptophyta > Magnoliopsida > Santalales > Viscaceae > Viscum > Viscum album. The sequence continues at coordinate 557,822,224 of OY728146.1, forward strand.
GTATTAACCTTATTTTAATGTTTATTACATTATAATTCATATTATACATTTTCTAGAATGCGGTATGATAATAAAATAAATTTTTTGAATAAAATAACTATTTTTAAAAAAATGCAATTTAGACGCCTTTTGATGGCTCACCCATTTTAAATATATTATTTTGATTATTATACAAGTTCAATTTTAAAAAATAAACCACTTCTCTAGAATTAGGATTTAAAAATTTACGTTGGATATTTTTTGGATATTTTTCTGATAACGTTCATATTTTGATGAAAAGTACAAACAAGCTAAATTTTAAATAAATTTTTTTTTTCATCGAGATAATTTATATATTAAAATTATAACATTTTATTGTTTTAAAGTATAAATATAATTTATTTTTACCATTTAATATAATTTATTCCATTTTCATTTATTTTACATTGAATTGACAGGTAAAATCATTTCGATCTTTTGCAATGTTTTAAACTAAAACCCGTTTTTTTTCAACAATGAGATTAATTTTAAATTAGTTACTACATATTCTATGTTTCGAATTTGTAAAAATAGATTCCATATTTGTAAACAGTAGGTCCAAATTATGTTAATGGGATACTTTTTATTTTTGGACAATATGAATAGTAACTACTATAAGATTTATTTACCAATGATAAAGGTAAATCAAGTTATTAAGGGTAAAAATAATATTATAAAATTATACTGACACCTGAAAATATTCTATTGGATGAATAAAATTCTACCCATATCACCTAAGGGTCTAAATATATTAATTTCATGGACTTTTGGCCACGAAATGGATGTAATTATTATTAAAACCAAAAAATATGGCAACCATTCACTCTCTTATATCATATAAGGGTAATAATTTTAATTTAATGATAAAAATCATAAATATTAGAACATAAATAGTCACCAGTAAACTAATAAAATTATCTACATCATTTGAATTTATTATTAATTTTTAGGGATTTAATAATTATCATTAATGGTGACACAATAGTGATGCAGAAATTGTTTATTTAGTGAAAAATCAATATTAATGTTTGTATAAAACTAGTTGTGACCATAAAATACCAAAAAACCTAACCAAAACCTATTTTTAGTGTACATGTCAACCATAATCATCCAATGGTAGAATATTTGACCCTTTGGAGTTTTATATTATCGATTATGACACTTATATTATTTTATTTTAAATGATGTCAATGTTGTCACCTTAATGATTTAATAAATATAGAAATTTAAATTTTATGATTTTAAGATTATAAATTAGATTAAAAGTATTATTTTGGAGTATAATAGATTTATTTTCATCATAGTATTTTATTTTTAAATTTTATGCAACAAATAAGTATATTAAATAATTATACAAAAATGTTGTAGTAATTATTTTATTTATGGAAATATCAAATAAATGGTTTAAAAAATATTAAAATAAATGATAGATGAACAAATTAACGTGATACATGAATTTTTTATATGAATATGAAAAATTATTAATCTATTAAATATTTTGGTTCAAATATATCTTCTGTGTAGATTTAATTTAATTTCATATAATTTAATAGTGACAAAATTGACACTATTGATATATTATTAAAATAAAATATTATTAAATTTATTAAAAATCACAATAATATATTAAAAATTAAAATTAAAAATTATATGGTCTAAAATATAATTATGTATCTAATTATGGAAAATTAACATAACCTAATTAAGTATTTATAACAATTCAAAAATTATAATATTATTACCGCAAATAAATTTAAATAGATTAAATAATGATAAATCCAAATGATAAGGTTTAAAATAAACATAAAACATGAATAAATTTTATAGGTTGATTTTCTTACTATCATATATCATCTAATATTAGAATTGGGTCATTTATGGGGGTTTTTAATTGTGTTTTTATTTTATAATTAATTAATATTTTTGAGGATTCCAAAAGTGCCTCTTTCCTCCCTTATAAAAGAGAATCTCTTCCCTATCCTCTTCACAATATTTTTGAGAATTCAAGATGGACCAAACCCAATCCATTTCACTTCTCCACTTCCATAGAAACATACTAGAGTTACTGGTCTTCTTGAAAGACCATCTTTAATGCCCTACGATGATGTTAAGAAGAAGCGCATCGAGGAAGTGGTAATATACTTTACCTATTAATTGAAATTTATTTCTTCTTCTACTTCCTCTTATTTATTTGTTTCATTATACAGAAATAACATCAGTATCAATCACATATAGATATGTTATTATAAATCTAAAACAACCATATTTCACTTTCTATCCATCCTATAAAAAATTAAATCACTGCGCATGCGTACATACGACTTACTGTCTCCAAGCCGTGGTGTATTATGTTTTTCCAAAAACACATTACATGGATGGGTATAATGGAGGAAATAATAACTATATATCATTATTATATAATGATACCAACCCTAATATATTATATCATCCACTCCAATTACATTCAATTATTATAGGAATGATATCATCGCAAGTGAGTACGAACTCATTACCCTCTCCACGACGTGATGGGATTCATTTTCCATGTTAACCATTCAAAAATGATTATAATGTGTATATAATGAATAATAATGAAATTTATGACATAATAATTCTATTGGATTTATCTATATATATATGTATGTCGTATACATACTTCCATTTAATTCAATAAGGAAATGAAAACAACGCTCATGCGTACATACGACCTACCGTCTTCATGAACAATGTATTTCATTGAATTTATCGATCTACAATATATATTTATATTATGAATATATATTATATATAAATCATGTTTTAAATTATGGAAGAAATTAATCATGATCTATGTAATCATATAAATAATTACAAGTCAAAACATGAATGATAAATGAAATGACTTTACCCAAAACATTTGTTTAACATGGAATTGAACAATGGACGGGTAATATATAGTTGTATGTGAATCATATATGATAACCTAAATAATATTATCATTATGTTACATGTTAATAATATGTTTAAACCCACTATACATGTGTCTCAGAAACATACAGAAGAAATTGGACATAACGTAAGGGATAATTTGGCAATCTCATTTTTATCCGGGATTGATTATACGTAAGTATTTATAGGGTTTATATTTTTCATACATTTACAAAAAAATGTTTTCATAATGTTTTTAATATTCATACATGTATGTTTAAATTCACCATTACCCCTTTTTGACTTTGACTTTTTGTTATGGAAGGAATCATTCTTTTGTTTACCATACATGGTACTTTTTGACATTTCATTTAAAAATACGAGGAGAATGTTTTTTAACTTATACGGTGTGAACAGATTTTTACAGTTTTATAACTCCTTATTTTCATGATGCTTACTCTACCAAATTTAAATATTATTTTCCACAAAATCTTTTTATTTTATAATTACATTTAATTTTTTAAAAATAAAATGATTTTGAAGAAGAAAGGATATTTTCCTCAATAATTCATTTCATGTGTTTTATCAATAATATTTTCCGTTAATGATGAAATTATTTAGTATGTTTATGTTTCATGTATAATGTATTTATTATTTACATGGTACCATTTTTGTTATGATGAAATGATATCCATTTAATTTATTTGTATTATGTTATGATGGGATGATGTATATGAAACCCATTGTATTCTTTGGGTTATGATGAATGATTTATTTTTATTTTGTGTAACACATAAGAATGATTTCATTATGAAATTGGTGGGACCTATATCTCTCTCAAATGAATTGGGTAATGTTTTTTATTTCATGAGATATACATGGCTGAAATGGCATGTAAAATCCGGTTCAGCAATACAGGGTTGGAACGACAAGTAATGCCAATTCAGTAATGGACTTTGTCCACTATGATGGTCTTAGCAGCATTTCCTTGGCTAATATTGAAATCATATCATGTGAATAATGGTTTTCCACAATTAAATGTTTTAATTTATCATGATTAATTTTCCATTATGATCTATGCTTTACGTAAAACCATTAATTATGACATTTCTCAATATTTTGATGTTTTATGTTCATGTTTTTACGTTCAAATGTTTATGGATTGTTTTTATGTTCTCCATGTTTACCCTTACTAATAATTTGAGCTCACCCTTTTTATGTTTTCTTTTACCCAGGATATAATGAAATCTTTTAGGTAAGAAATCCATAGGTGAAGATGTTAATTGGAGATGATGACGATCTTTCACAATGATTATAATATTATGTTCAGAGTTTCCAAAAACACTTACCTAATACGGTATTTGGGAATCTGTTTTTGTCATGTATTAGTTTTTTCAAAATATTAATTTAATGTCCATGAAATTCAATCATTGGCCATTATAGTTGGTATCAGAGAGAAGTTTTAGTTATCTTTGTAAACTACGATGAGAAAACTATAGTGAGATCCCTAGAGATATTTATAAGGTATGTCTAGGAATGTCCCTAATGTTTAGTATAACTATAGGTTATAATACTAGAATTATGATAATGATACTAAATAACCAAGGGTGAACCTAAGGTGTCAGGGATAAAATAATTAGTGATACGTTAGACTTTTTATGATTATGTGGTTCCTCGTTATTTTAGTGGTTTCTTACACCATGGGTTTTGGTTTTTGTCAATGGATCGAACCATAAGGAATTGGGTCAACATTGAATCCAATGGAAAAATTGGTGACTATGAACAATGAAATTGCATAATGCCTATAATGAATGTTATTGTGATTATGCCGAATCAGTCATCACAATATATGATTAACAAGGTTAACATTATTGGTATTCATAATTCATCAAATAAGTTGAAGATGGACATTTATGCATGTTTTCATGATGAGGAGCATAAACAAAGGAAGATAAATATTTCTAAACAAGGGATGAAGAACATTTATGAATACATTAAATGGAGGGGAAGATAGAATCTGTCTAGGGAGAAGGTTCATAGAGTGACAGACTATTATGGAGTTCAATGTATTATCTTGTGGAGAACCTAGGCATTACCCAACTCAATGCCTTGACCTAAGAGGTTAATTCTAAATCAAGGAAGGAATTCTTCCATGAAATTAATTAAATAGGATGGATTGAAGTTTTTATGTAATGGCATTCTAGAATAATGTTGTTGAGGTACTTTATGGTATATTGGAATATATATTTATTTATCCATTGTGGTTTTCTATAAGAATATGGTACCGGTAACCATGAAAAGTGATTGAAATATTTTTGGAAAGAACATGATATGCACAAAATGAATGGATAAATAGAAATAATATTTTTGATTGTATAAATGAGGTCTTGACTATTTTAAGGACAAAGTGAAATTATGGTTTTGAGTATATAGAAATTTTGGGATTTTGGAATTTTAAAAGAGTTAAATTTTGAGAGCATTCATTTTTTCACTATGGTTCTATGGTAATTCATGTTTCAAGAGAATACATGATTAAGGTATTATAATGTTTGGAATGTGACCAACAAGATATATCGTATGATATATGGGTGCTAAATGATGGTATTCACATGCTTGGTTAATGAAATTTCTAGTAATCGTTTTCATTATACTATGAGATTGGACATAAGTATTTTCGATAAGCCTAAAATTTGGAATGAATTATGTTGGAAAAAAGATAGTATTGTTTAAGGCTAAATTTTTTTCTAGAATTTTATAATAGTATAGTTTTAGAAAAAGGACAACCTATAGAACATTCAACAACCCGTCGCATCCGACAAAGTTGCAGGAATCAAACCAACAACCAAATTGCAACATGCCTTTATTGCTTACCACTAGCTTATAAGAAGTCCCTAGTTAGTATAGATTAATTTTATTTAATTAAGAGGGATTATAGATGAAGTATAAGTCATTTTTTGGAACCATATACGATTAATCTCATCATAGATAGGCCTATGTATATTTAATAACTTTTGTAAACCTTATGTTTGAGACAAATGGAATGGCCTATCATTCTATCGCATTATATGCTAAAACATCAAAAACGAAAAATTCAACATCATTTATTTAAATAAGAGATGAGGTGGATATTGTTCATGGAATGACCAATGATGATATTACACTGAAATCATGTAACCATTTCTCTTTTTGTAATAATTTATCAACTTTTGGGAAATAATCTTCAAATCCAAATATGTTGTCCTAGTACCCTCATATCTGATGAATAAGATGCTACTTTAGATCATCCCAAATTTATGACTTTGTTATTTATGGATTTTTCATAGCCATGTTCTCTACCACTATCTATCATACCTTTATAGTTATATTTCTCTTCTATATCCAGGTTTTCACCTATGTCTTCCTATATGAAAACCTAGTGATGAGTTGATTTGGGTAAACATTAAGTTTCTCATTTTAATTTTTAAAATTATGTTTTAGTATTTCTATTTATAATGTGGGTTTCTATGAAAGAAACATTCAAGTAGTAAACTATTTATAACCCCGACGAATTTTGAGGGAAAATTCATTTTAAGGGGGGTAGAGTGTAACACCACGAGATTTTATGAGAAATATTCTTTTTAATATAATTGATTTCTTCTGTTTTATGCTACACTAATGTTATCTTTCACTATATGAAACACCATATTAGCTTGTAGTACACACAAAACTATTCATGGCATGTGTTTCATGCAAGAGCGACCTTCCTCGATAGCATTTGTTTTACGCAATACAAAGTTTCACAAAATAATGATATATTATTAAAATATTTTGACCTAGATGTTATGGATATTATAAACTGTGTTTTGAAATTTAAAACCTTATAATTCATCTTGAACATTTTCTAAAATGGGGAATGAGAACAATAAAATCGGATAAAATAAGTATTTTTAAAAAATGCAGTTTAACCACCTTTTGATTGTGCACCCATTTTAAATCTAATTTTTGACAAGTTTATAAGTTCAATTTTACAAAATAAACATCTTCTTGTAAATTAGGATATAAATATTTATTTTGGATAAAGTTTTTATATTTTTCGGATGAAGTTCATATTTTGATGAATTATAAAAAAATGCTAAATTTTTAAAAAAATGAATTTTTATCATTGATATAATTTATATAGATAAATTATAGTATTGAATGGATATAAAGTATAAATAGAATATATTTTTTCCAATTAATATAATGTATGACATTTTCATTAATTTTACATTGAAGTCAATGGTAAAATCATTTTGATCTTTTGTAATGTTTTAAACAAAAATACTTTTTTTCCAATAATGGGATTAATTTTAAATTAATTACTGCGTCTCCTATGTTTTAAATTTGGAAAAATTATTTCCATATTTTGAATCAGTAGGTCCAAATTATGTTAATGGTATGATTTTTATTTTTGCTCCTTATGAATAGTAACTCTGGTAAATTTTATTTACCGCAGTTAAAGGAAAATCAAGTAATTAGGGGTAAACTAATATTATAAAATTATCCAAACACCTGCCAAAATTATATTAGATGAATAAAAGTCGACCCATATCACCTAACGGTCTTAATAGATTTATTTCATGGACTTTTGACCATGAAAATGATTTAATTATTATTAAAACCAAAGAAAGTGACCACATGTCTCTTTCTTATATCTTCTAAGTGTAATAATTTTAATATAGTGATAAACATCTTAAAACATAAAAAATTAATATTCACAAGAAATACAATAAAATTATATACATATTTGGAATTTATTTATAATTTTCATGGATTAAATAATTATCATTAATGGTGACGCAATAGTGATGCACAAATTGTTTATTTAGTGAAAAATCAATAATACAATTTTCATTAAACTATTAGTGACCTTAAAAGGAACCAACACCTGACCAAAACATATAAGTATTGTACATGTAAACCATAAGCATATAATTATAGAATATTTTCCCATTTGGAGCCTTATACAACAGATTATGACACTTATATTACTTTATTTTAAATGTTGTCAATGTTGTCACCTTCATGATTTAATAAATATATAAATTTTAATATTGTAATTTGAAGATTATAAATTTGAGTAAAATTATTATTATTTAAGATATTATCTTTATGTGCATCATAGTATTTTATTTTTAATTTTAATGCAAAAAATAAGTATATTAAGAAATTATACACAAATGTTGTAGTAAATATCTTTTAAATGGATATATCAAATAAATTGTTTTAAAAATACTAAAATAAATATTATATTAACAAATTAATGTGATCCTTGATTTTTTTAGATGAATATGTCAAGTTATAAATATATTAAATTTTTTGGTTTGAATATATCTTCTGTTCGGATATAATTTAAATTAAAATAATTGAATAGTGTCAAAATTGACACTATTCATATTTTATAAAAATAACATATTATTAAATTGTTTAAAATCACAAAAATATTTAAAAATTAAAAATTAAAAATTAAATGGTCTAAAATGTAATTTTATATCTAATTATGGAAAATTAACATATCATAGGTAAGTACTTATAAAATTTCAAAAACTAGAATATTATTACTATAAATAAAATTAAATAGATTAAATAAGGATAAATCAAATTGATAAGGTATAAAATAAACAGAAAACATGTCTAAATTTTATTTTATGATGTGATTAATATGTTATATCATCTCATATTTTAATTTAGTCATCTTTGGAGGTTTTCATGTGTGTTTTGATTTTATTATTAATTTATATTTTTGAGATTTCCAAAAATGCCCCTCTACTCCCTTATAAAAGGGTACCTCCTCCCTGCCCTCTTTACAACATTTTTGAGCCTTCACGCTTGGAAAACCCTTATCCATTTCCCTTATAAAATTTGCTAGAAACATACTAGAGGTCCTGGTCTTCTTCAAAGACCATCTTTAGTTCCCTAAGATGAGGATAAGAAAAGGCGCGTTGGGGAAGAAGTAATATCCTTTACCAATTCATTCAAATTTGTTTCTTCATTTACATCCTCATATTTATTTATGTCATTATAAATTACTAAAATCAGTATCACTAATATACTAATATGTAATTATAAATATTATTCACCCCTATTTCACCTTCTATCCATCCTACAAAAAACAAAATCACTGCATGTGTGTAGGTACGGAAAACCATCTCCGAGCCGTGGTGTAATCGGTTTTTCCAACACCACGTCACATGGATGTGTATAATGGTGGAAAAAATAACTATATATAATTATTATAACATGATAATAATTCTGAGATATTTTATCACCCACTCCAATTCAATTCAATAATTATGGGAACAATAACATCGCTCGTGCGTACGTACGGATTACCGTCTCTACGACGGGATGAGATTCAATCTCCCTGTTAACCATTGAAGAATGATTATAATAAATATATATATAGTGAATAATAATGAAATATATGACATAATAATTCCACTGTATTTATGTATATATGTATTTATTTCATTTACCTACTTCCATTCAATTCAATAAGTAAATGAAAATATCATTCATGCGTACGTATGACCTGCCATCTCTATGAATGGTGTATTTCATTCGATATATTGATCTATTATATATATTTAAATTATGAATATTTATTATATATAAATCATGTATTACATTTAGGATGTAATTAATCATGATCTATGTAATCAAATTAATAATTACAAGTCAAATCATGTACGATAAATGAAACGACTTTACCCAAAACATTGCTTTAACATGGAATTGAAAAATGAACGGGTAATATATAGTCGTAAGTGAATCATATAGGATATCATAAATATTATAATGGTTTTCTTACAAGTTAATAATATTTATAAACCCACTATACAAGAGTCTTGGACATATACGGAAGAAATAGGACATAAGGTAAGGCATAATTTTTTAATCTAATTATAATCTAGGATTCCTTATATGTAAGTATTTACTGGGGGTATATTTTTCATCCATGTCCATAAAAATGTTTTCATAATGTTTTTTATATTCTTACATGTATGATTAAAGTCATTTTTAACCAATTCTGACTTTTACATAGTGTAATGGAAGGATTTATTTTTTGATTACCATAAGTGGAAAATTTTGACATTTCCATTAAAAGTAAGAGGATATTGTTTTTTAAACATATAAGGAATGAATGGATTTTTACGGTTTTATAATGCATTATTTTTATGAAACATACTCTACAATATTTCATGATTATTTTCATCAAAATATTTTTCTTTTAAAATTACACTGCATTTTCGGAAAGAGAAATGATTTTGAACAAGAAAGGATATTTTCCTCAAGAATTCATTTCACATGTTTTATCAAACCAACTTTCCATCAAAGATGAAATTATTTTGTATGTTTATATTTCAAGTATAATGTCTTTATTATTTACATGGTTTCATTTTTCTTATGATTAAATGATATCCATTTATTTTATATGAATTACGTTATTATGGGATGATGTATACGAAACCCATTTTATTCATTGGGTTATGATGAAGGATTTATGATTATTTTGTGGCACACATAAGAATGATTTCATTATGAGATTGGTGGGAAATATATCTCCCTCTATTACAGTGGGTAAAGATTTATATCTCATGAGATAGACATGGCTTGAACGGCATGTAAAATCTAGTTCAGTAATACAGGGCTAGAATAACAAGTAAACATGGTTCAGTAATGTACTTTGTCCACTATGATGGTTTTGAAATCAATGACTTAGATACTATGGAAATCATATCATGTGCATAATGGGATCCCACAAATTAAATGATTTATTATATCATGATTAATGTTACATTATGATTTATGCCTTATGTACTACCATGAATTATGTCATTTCTCAAGATTTAGATGTTTTATATTCATGTTTTTACTTTCATATGTTTATGGATTGATTTAAAGTTCTCCATGTTTACCCTTACTATGTATTTGACCTCACTATTTTTATGTTTTATTTTAACCAGGATATAAAGAATGGTTTAATATAAAAAGACCAAAGGGGACAATCTTTATGGGAGATGTTGAAGATCTTTCACCATGATTGTAAGATTATGTTCTAAGATTCCAAGGAAACTAAACTAATTCTGTCTTTGGGCGTCTGTTTTTTTCATGTATTAAGTTTTCATCAAAAATAATTTAATTTCCATGTACGTCATGGTCGGTTCGTTACAATATTTCAAGAACTAGAAACTCATAATCCATAATTTGAACTACATAGAGGATATTTGTCATAAGGATGGTCGTACAGGTCATCCAAGGAAGGTTGGTCAGTGAATAGATATATGAAATATAGCACTATATACCTCTAATGGATGGTGGAGAGCATATGATCGCAACTAAACTAAGAATTTTAAGGAATTATAAAAATTGGGAATCAAACCATTGTGATGAACTCAATTACCTACATGTTCTCATTACCTGGTGATGATAGTGATTCATTATTGATAGTATTTTCTTCTATATAATTGAGTTTATCATCTGATGGAATAAGGAAAAGGTAAAATAATGTAAAAGGCTACAATTGTTGTGAAGGGACTTAAAATATATATATTTTTAGATTTCATGGAAATTTTTTAATCAATAGTTACGTAAAATAATATTTTAATAGTGTTATATTTGGTTCCATTATAAGGGAAAAATATGGAATACTTGGATGATAAGAAAATATTTCATCATTGGGACCTTGGTGATGAACTTTTCATTGAGCATTCTCTTCACTTCATGGACTAACAGAAGTAGGGGAATTTTTATAATCTAAAAATAGACCTTCTATTTTGATGAATGTACCAAGATGTGGGGAAAATAGTATAAAATTTTTCATGATGGAATATATGTTAACTGAAAAAAACAAGTAATTTTTAATGTTTTTAGAAGGTGTTTGATGACGGGACATTCATCATCCATATAAATTACAATTATAAAATGATGATAGAGGATCTCATGAATGAAATGATATATTATCTAATGGTTTATTTTCCCCAAATCATTAAGATTAAATACCTTGATATATTGAAATTAATTTTGGGTTAATGATCATGAGGGTCTAATGTTCTGGTACATTATACATAATTCACCATGATTACATTTGTTAGATGTTAGAGTGCTAATGGGCGTCAGATTCAAATAATATTCCTAAAACATTTGTCAGGGATATTAATCTATTAAAGGATATGTCATGTTGAATGTATGTTGAGGTCATGTTCATGGAAAAAGTTCCATATGCATCAATTTTTTGTTCTCTGATGTACGCTATGGTCTGTACACATGAAACCATTTAACAGATAGTTAGAGTGTTTAATAAATTTTTTTAAACCCCTGAATAGAGCACTGAGATGTTGTGAAGAGGTTTGTATAATATTTAAAAGGTTATTGACACATTTATATTTTCATCAAAATATATAAACCTTTTTAATTATTGGCATACTCATATTTCGGTAGAGACTTATATATAACACCTTCACTAGAATCCACTAAATTTGATCTCCATGATGGTATTCTACAAGGACAAAAGTTCAAATCCCCATATATTAGAGGCTTCCAATAAGTTATGATGGTATGTGAGGTTATTATGGTGGTATTATTTCTTCATTATCAATGTATATAATGTATTATAAGTCATATAAAACATAGAAAACATACAAATAAGCTTCATTGATAAGATAAGTAATGTGAGAGAAATATCTACAATATCATATTAAATAATAATGATGTATGAAAATATATGTAATGAGGGATACCCTAATGGTAGATAATAATAATAAATAATTAGATGAAAAAAAACTAAAACTAACAAAAACCCAATCTTGGTTCAAATCCTTTCTCATTCAAATTTTCCATACCACTATTATAGCATTTCTAACTAAATATCAAGGAATGATCCCTTTTACAAACATATATTAATCAATAGTGAATCTTATTATTGGATACCAATGGGACATGGAGGCCTGATAAGGGATTCAATATAATTCATTATGTCACCTCCAATGATATCCCTATAATAGCTAGTCCATATAATAGGTTCATGAAAAATTTCATCTAATAAAAAATTCATTAATAACCAATAAAAATTATATAAATTTAAAAATATCATATGATCATGGGTTCTGAGGTGACACATAAGGTAAAATATACATAATTCAACCAGTTTGGTTATATTTTTGTCAAAAATATATAATACAAAACATCAAGTTCAAAGGTATACCACTATGAAAAAAATAGTCAAGAAATAAAATGGTAATCGTTGGTGGCTCCACAAGATATTCCCATCTGACCATGTCATACAAAATCCATGTAATTTATCCCTATAATTCGTCCTGAAATAATTTTGGGCAATCCAAGGAAACCAATATTGTAATTCTATAATTAAAAACCATGGAACCATAAGTTCCATGATTTCAGAGTATTAGGATTGAATATAATCGAGCTTCACACTCATGAAATTTCATCTCATTTAATCAATTAATATATGAGGAAATCATCCCAAATGTTTACAAGTATTCCCCAAGGTAATCCATTTCATTAATCTGTGGAATATAAAACATAATACACCAACTGAATTTATATGGGAGAATCCTTGATGAATTCGTAGAGATGAATCGATGAGTAATACAAGGAATTTCTCAATATTCACTGTCTTTAGGCATCCTTTAATCCAAAGTGTAATCATACTATGGAATTCATCTGATTCCCCTGGTGGAATCCACACTCACATAGTTCATTCCACCTATTCAATTTTCCAAAATATATTTAAGGGATGTCACTCAAGGTATTCACTAATAACAACAATTTACACAACAAAACCCATTTATAAATTACCATAACAATAACTACATACCATGTATTTATATAATCTCATTAACACATCATCATTTAATCTTCATTTATATTGTAATGATCAAACAGTGTGTCATTCACAACATATAAAGGAAAATGCTTTATATGTTGTCATGTTTTTAGTCGAAAAAATCATGTGCAGGTGTAATTGTGTTTCTAATAAAACTTTATATATAATACATATTAATACTAAAACCCATATATATAAAAATATCATAATTAACTAAAATTATAGAAAAGTATAATTTGATATTTTAAAAATTATTCCAAATTATTCGATCACAAGAAAGATGAAACATTTTATAATACCGATTATTCTTTTGAAACAGATCTATTTTTGTTAAACACCACATATAAAACACATATTAAATCAAAATATCAATGTATATTTATTCTAATGATTTTTGAAAGAATAAATTAATTCTAAAAAACAATGTATTAACAAAATAAATTAAAATTTAGTAAAAAATAAATAAAATTGGTTTCATCTCAGGATAAGAATTAATCCTCCCCACTTGATATTCACCCACATTCAAGAATGTTTTCAAAAAAAATATAATCTACCACTAGAATATATATTTTTAGAAAATATTGAATAAGGTTATCTTTGAAAACACACAAATTATTCATGTCTTTTGAGGGATGAGAGATAACAAATAATAGTGAAATCAGTATCTGAGTACAGTAAAGTTTAGTTTAAGGGATTAAACTCAAAAAATGTAAAATTATAGAATGAAACATTAAAATATAATTAAATCATAGAAGAAGAAATCATCATTATAAAAATTTTAGTGTATTTATATATTAGTTTATCAATCAAGAGATGGCTATGAATAATTTTATGGTTTTTTTGGTTTTTCATTATATATATCCTAAATGGAATATAAAACAATTATTTCACTTATAGTTGAAATTAATGTATAATGGAAGTAAAAATTTTTGTACTCTAGGAGATCCATAAGTCCTATATCATATGAATATTTTGTATATGAGGGTACTTTATCCAGAAAGAGATCACCTTATCAAATTATAAGTTTTATAATATTGATAAATTAATACTTTTAATCATTATTATGATCCATCACCCTTAAATGCATTGATTTTTCAGTTAATGTTACAAAATATATCTAATTTAGTATTTAAATATTCCACACTTCTTATATTGGAAACAATCACGTTGACATTACATAATCTAGGCCACTATGGATTTCCATCTAATGAACATATGATAAAAATAACATCTAGTAACTGGATCATTCAGTTATATTACATTGTCACTTGACATGGTAAATTGACACAAGAAACTATATGTGGTCACATATTAATAGCCACCTAACACATTAACTTAATTTAAATTTGTGGTGTATTTAATAATTCCATTTTTACACCATTAATTCATGTTTTTGGATAATTACAATACAAAAAACCATTGATTGTCTACAAGGTCTCTTGAGGTAATCATGTGGTAGGTTCAATCTTTAATATATACAACTTGTAAAATCTTTTTGGTTTGGTTCAAAATACAAAAAATTAGTTCATGAATAAGCGAAAATTTTCTTTTTAGACTCACGAATAATTTGTTCAATTTGGTTACAAAGAAATTAATGTGTGGTTACTTATATATTACCATATATCCTTTATGATTAGTTTAACTTTATCTTTTCGTAGTTTGATATACTCACTCACAAAAATATCCATTCATACTAGTTTTTTCCAGAAAAAATATTTATTATAATAAAATATGATGTTTATTAATAACATAAAAAGAACATTTTATGAGAATTTTAATATGGATTTGATGTTATAAGACAATAATTTTCCATATTTTTATGATCAGAATTCCTAATAGTGTATGTAATATTAATTGAAATATAATTTCACCCCAAACTAAAAATATCAAAAACTATTCTAGAGGAAGGAAAAAATGTAGAAGTAGAGTATTAAAAGTAATTTAGATTTTTAGTTATTTAATAATAAAATAAAATTGAAAAATATCAATACATGATGGAACATAAGTTGTTCATTTATAACTTTAATATCAATACAAAAAGTGATAATCAGTATCATTAACTCCAATGAAAATCATAATATTATGGGAATTCTATTATGATTGAAAGGAATAATATGTCAATTTATATTTATCATGGAGGTATAGGTTGTGTTAATGATATGGAAGAAATATATTGAAAATAATGTAGAAAGATGTTAAAGATGTTTAGTATCTTTTCAGGAGACAATTCAAAAGGGTTTGGTAGAATAAGTTGTTGATGAAGGAGATGACGAAATTGGTATATTATGATATTCCAAAATAGTATTATTGTTAATATAATTGTATTATTAATGTTTTGAACAAAATCAATTGATAGATTTTGAACCATGATTAATGCATTGAAAATAATCTTCCTTATTCTCTAAAAATGATTATAGAACATGTGTAATAACATATAAATAGTTAAATATTATTAAGATTTAGACATATGGGATTCATGATAATGACATGTTTATGAGTATTTCATTATTATATTATTTATTCCCTTTTTATTTCCAGATAAATAGGATTTTTTGGATTCAATATCCCATTTAGATCCTCAAGGTAACTTATAACCATAATATTATTATGATTTATAATATACGGACCTTGATAGTCCCCATAATCTCTTATATGAGGAATAAATAATCTTTTACCAAATATATTGGGAGAGAATACCTGCTTTTATCTATAGATAACAATTTAAATCATATCTCTTTAATCACTATAAATAAATTCAATATTACCATAATAAAATTTTATGAAACTATTATATAATAATTTAACATATTCCCAAATAAATCACTCTATCATTTCTATTGAAACAACATTCTATCCAAAGTCGTTATAGACTATAAACATTCTACACCCACATCATTTTCTTCATAGATAGGCCAATATATAATATTGGGTTTTCTAGTATTGAAAGTATCTCTTTAGATTTCTTGATCATTCATTGATATCTTCTAAGGGGGAAAAGCAGAAGGATATTCAACATCGGGTACTTTTATTATTGTAAATATACTTATATTGTTTATAAATCATAAGGCATGATTTAAATTTCAATAATGAAAGGGATTTTTAAAGGATATATTTATGACATAAAATTTCATTTGATTTAGTAAACAGAATGGTCATTCAATATGTGCAACAATTCAAATTATGATTTTAATTTTAATGAATAATTTATATCCTAAATTCTAATAAAATTGGAAAATTATTCAAAATATTATATTCAAAATTCAATCTCGAATAGTGCAGAAAAGATTACTGACTGAGAAAACATATATTTAGTAACTTAAATATGTCATAGTTAAAATTAATAACATATTCCTTTTGACAACATTAAGGGATCATAATAGGTTAACTGACTGCATGACCTATTAGTCATTAATTATTAATTATTATTATGAATGAAGTCATTGTATTAGAAAACTAAAATAGAATATAAAACATTAGACAAATCATAAAATAAGATAAATCTCAATAAACACATATGATAATCACAATAACATAATTCAGAACATAAACTAAAACAATAATAGGGTTTCCAAATTAAGTGAAATATTATGAAAAAAATAATATTTCATAACTCATTTTTTATATAATTTAATCTACCTATATTCATTATTTATTTAATTATATTATCTTGATGTAGTTTAGTTACAAAGAACTCAAGAGTAATATATTATTTTTGATATTATCTCTCAAAATGGGATGTATTTTATAAATGAGTTTTCTCTTATAATGGGAAATATTATTTTGATAAATATTAATAGCACTTTTATTATCACAATTCACTGGGAAAAACAGAAATTGATAACCAATATATAGTAATGTTTTTCTCCATAGAATTCTGTCCCAACAACATCCAAAAAATATGTACTCAAATTTAGTATTAAATAATAGAGAATATTTATATTTAATACTATATAAGTAAACTATAGACAATCAAAAAATACAAACATGTTATAGATGTGTTTTTTATATCTAATTTATAGCCACAAATTTAAGTATGATAATAAATCACTAATATAGATTCATGTATTTTAGAGTATAATAATAAAAAATTAATTATTTTTGGTGTTATTCTGAAATTGTATTAACATTATTTAAATAAGATTATTTTGGGTATTCTTGAAAATGGTCACACATACATACACATAACAAAAAATCAGGTCACCTATTATTTAGGTATAAATAAAATACAAATATGAATTTAAAATTGTTTTGGTGAAATAAAATTAAACCATTATCTATAATTAACATATAGATTGTAAACATAGGTGTGTCATTTCCTTCGGTATATTCATACTAATTAAATTTAAAACATGTTTTTAGAATTGTCTTTTATTTAAAATAGTTACATCTTCCGTTTTAACGATTATAAATAAAAGAAACAATTTTACTTCAACCATAATAATCATTTTTCATTTGTATTTAAAATCCAATAGAAATGAAGTGTTAGGATGATCTGAAAATTATATCATAAAAATAAATTTGAACTATAAAAACATATATTGATGTTATTTTAATATATATATTAGTTTAAGTAGAATCATTTGGAAACAAAAATTTAATAAAAAATGTTTTGATCTAATCATATCATGCCCTTGTTGATTGTTTTAAAACATAACCTTATATAGATAATTTGAAAACATGATTTGGAAAATGATGATTTGAAAGGATGGGGGTTATTTTATAGAAAATATACTAAATAATATAACCATTAAGTAAATTTTTCTTAACATCAATTTCATATAATTTTAAATTAAGATGTGTTATATATGGAATTATTATTATTATAGATTCAACTATAGCTAATGATGAAAATGTTTCTTCATTACCAATTCCTTCTTTATTTACATTTATTTCCCTCAGAATTCATGGATGACCACCTTGATGGGAGGTTCAAAGGTTCCGATAGGTTTCTAACGGGTTTGTTAGTAAAACGGGAAACATCCAATGATTCCACATCCATTTGGACCTACTTTCCAAAGGTAGGTGCTCATTAGTTTGTGGACTGATGAGGCTTAGAAATTTTCATTGGTCGAGAAGATGGGAGGTCATACTCATCACACCATTTTGAAGGGAATTGTTGTCTATTCCGGGACTCTCTTTATAGATTTAAGTTATGTTCGTGAATCCTTATTATATTACCAATTCTAAAATGATCTTTCCATTAGATCTGAAAATCAATGATAAAATATGTACAAAATTTATAGAATCTTTTATATGTATTATAGGTTCTTCATCGATAGAGAATCATCTGTATTTATTAGAGATTCATGGTCAATGGTATCCTTCGGCACATTTATATAGAAATCTCTTGGTCATTTATGATGACCAAGCTGGTTTTAAAGCCAGTCAGTGGGGCACTTGAAGTTTATTGTCATTCAGAAGGACATGGTTTATTTCAGACTTGGGATTGAACCCACAGATGGGCTACCTACGTATCCGTTGATTAGAAAAGGAATCAGAACCCACGTAGTTCGAGTAAGGGAGTATGATTTTTATTATTGATGACTCAAAGAAGGATGTCATAGTTACCTTTACCCTCTAAGCTCACGTGAGTCATGCTCGGTGTGATAATCAAGTGGTATTGGTAAAAATTAGGCAATTGGGCCATGAAAGAAGAAATCATAAGAAATGATGTGGAACTTATGTATGTATGGCTGCCAAAAATAGATGAAGATTTGGATTAACTTCAAAGAAGAAATCCAAGAAAAGGGTCCATAAATGTATATGTGCTTCATGGAGATTTGAATACTCTAACTTGGGACTTACACCTGGAAAGGAGGCCCAAAATTAGGAGTGGATTGATGATTGGTTTTAACTCTTGAGAAGGAATCCCAGATCAAGGGAAAATTAAGATTGATTATTTGAAATTAAGACGGTGGCTTACTTCTGAGAAGGAGGCCCAGGTTAAGAAACTTAAAAAAAATAATGGACGTGGGGCTTATTCCTGAATAGGATTCCCAAATTTGATTCTGGGACTTATTCCTGAAATGGAGGCCCATGTTAAGGGAATTAAGGATTGGGGCTTACTGCTAAGGAGGATACTCAGATTTGGGAACTTTAGGAATTGGGGATTACTCCAGAAGAGGATTCCCAAATTAGGGTACTGGGGGCTTACTCCTAAGGAGGATGCCCAGGTTAAGAATTATGACTTGGAATTACTCCTGAAAAGGAGGCCCAGGCTAAGGGAATTAAGCAGTAGGGCTTACTCATAAAGAGGATTCCCAGATTTGGGAACTTTAAGAATTGGGCCTTACTCCTAAGGAGGATGCCCAAATTAGGGGACTGGGGGCTTACTCCTAAGAAGGATTCCCAAGATAAAAATTATGACTGGGACTTACTCCTGAAAATGAGGCCCAGGTTAAGGTAATTAAGGACTGGGGATTAATCTATAGGAGGATGCCCAGATTTTGGGTCTTTAATAATTGGGGCTTACTCATGAGGAGGATGCCCAAATTAGTGGACTGGGGGCTTACTCCTTAGGAGGATGCCTAGGTTAAGAATTATGACTGGGACTTACTCCTGAAAAGGAGGCCCCGATTAATGGAATTAAGGACTGGGGATTACACCTAATGAGGATGCCCAGATTTGGTAACTTTAAGATTTGGGGCTTACTCCTGAGGAGGATGCCCAAATTTGGGGACTGGGGGGCTTACTCTTAAGGAGGATGCCCAGGTTAAGAATTATGAATGGGAATTACTCCTGAAAAGGAGGCTCAGGTTAATTGAGTTCTCTTATCTTAAATAATGAGGTTGAATGAATGAAATATCAATCTTTAGTTACATAAATATGTGTAAATCACTATGTTCTGAGAGATATTCCACAGAGTTCCTTTCAGATAAGGAAGCCAAATCAAGAAATCATGCCATAAATCGATTTGAAGAGTTTCTTGAAAAATGAATCTTGAAAAGGAGAGGTGGAATGGCATAAGAGGGGTGAAATATGAAAGAAGGGCACCCAAAAAGGTAGGGGCATGGAAGTCCTGGCAGGCGCATAGGTACTGTGTGGGCACACAAGTCTTGGTCGTGCAGGTATACCTGCGCGACACGTTGGGAACTTGCGCGACGTTCAACCATCAGCGTAATACTTGAGAGACATTTTGTTAAGGCCTTTAGAATCCTCTTGAGGTTCTTCCAGGAGAGGGGTGCGCAGGTTCTATTGAAGGAGTAACGTGGCGCGCAAGTGTGTCCATTTCCCTTAAGGGATGGACACCTTGGTGCGCAAGTGTTGATGAGTTTCAACACTTAGGCCTTCCTCCCCCACTTTAGATATTCTGTTTTAGGTAAGAAATTACCTTAGATGTGTCCAAGAAGCATTGAGAAGAGACTAGGGCGCCCAGAGCACAAATCTGAGTTTTTGGAAAAATTCCTCCCCGAAATGGGGGGCCCACAGGGTCTATTTATAGGCAGGAAAAGACCCCGGGTGGTTATCACTTAGGTCGTGCAAGTGACTTGCGTGACCATAATGTGTCACGCAAGTGGAATTGTGAAACTATGAGGGAACTTGCATGACATATGGTAAATGTTATCCTCATTCATCCCTTTGTCTATTTTGGATATTTTCTTTAAAGGATGAATCAATTTGAGCTCAGATATTCCCATTTTCCAATATTTTGATTCTGTGACGATAGGAGTGTCAACAATATCATTGGGAAAAAAATATGTCATTGTTTCTAATAATTATTCCATATTCCTCAACCACATAAAATTAAATAACTTAGTGAAAATAGAAATGCACTATATATATGTCTATCTACTAATTCAAATGCATTAAATTTTTCAAAATAATTTAATTATTCTTACATCTCTATAAACCAATGTTAATCAATGATAAATTCATTACTGTAATTAGGTTCATACTATAAAAAACTCTTTATGTTTAACCATGTTTCTTTCTATGGCTCAGGTTTGATTACCAGTATCCATGTATCCTACAATAACATTCATGGGATATTTTTTAGGGTTATAATGCTTCTAGTGACTAATGTAATTGGTAATTAAAATTATTATTCAATATTTCAAGTGACATGATGGTATATACTAGTAGATTCATTATGTGAATTAGTTGGAATACAAAACTATGTAGATGTAATATTTCTATTGAAAAATGTTTCATCACCTTCCTGATTTTCTATATTAGGTTTGATCTTATATACACCAGTCTCCTCAAAAGTGAAATTATTATATTCATACTCAACATTATATTTCCTATTAAATAATATAACATATTTATTAGTGGTTAAATGAAAATCAATAATTATGTCTTAACATTTTGGTGAAAATCTTACAAAATTATACTTTTTATTTAGATAATATACTTTTGATTGAAAAACTCTATTGTAATTTAAAATAATTTTTCTGATAGTCTATATTTTTTATTGATTATATTACATGATTGATCAGTTTATGAATATTTTAATTATACTAAATTATGTATTCTCATATTAAACAACAATATATATTTGTTATTCATATACACTGTGCATAGTGTGGTCAATTTGTTCAAGAGTTATATTTCTCCTTTAAACATCCGAATTTATTTATGGTGTTAGTTGTGCTTAAAAATGGTAACTATATCTATATTGTGTGTAGAAATATTTAAAATGTATATTTTTAACCCTCAAACCTGGTCAATTATCAAGGTTTTTTATCTAAGTCCACTATGTTTCTCTTCTGATTTGGAATATGTTTTTTTAAATGTGAGGTGTTTCACTTTTATAAGAATAAAAAAAATACCGATATATATATATTGAATAATCCTCAAAATAACGTATGCATAGTTTTTTCATACTTTAATAGATACTCAATAAGGTTAAAATAAATCCATATGATCCAATTCATATAGTTGAATGGAAGGTAACACTTTATTTAGTTGAAGGTATATATTTTGATTTGATCCCTTTTGATAAGTTTTTCACAGATTGCCATTAGAGAATTATATCACAGGTAGATTCATGACAGAATCATTTTTATTTATATTTTTGAGTGAGTATATGTCGTACTATTCTAAAATCAGATTACATAACCAATATTCATTCTGAAAATAAATTAATTGAAAATCATTTATATAGAATAAGGATTACAATCTAAAAATATAAAAACAAATATTTCAAAGAGAATTAAATAAAAATTCATGCAGGGAATAATAAATATTACAAGTATTATTTCTAAATTTAACATTATACATCATAAAACTATGAAATACTATTAATGCTATATTTTAATCATTCAATAAATTAAACATTAGAAATTAGGATAACTTCATAAATTTTAATTTTTTAAGTCATATAATAATTCATTTAACATTTTCACCAAAATTGACATATCCACAAACAATATTTATAATAATCAGAAAGCTTTAAAAATATCATTTAATCTATTTGTAATATGATGTATCTATATAGAATTTTTTAATGATGTCTTCAAAAAATTATTCTACATAAAATGAAACAATAATGAATTTGGTGCCATGATTTTCAATGGTCTACAGATGTTAGAAATTAATGAATTTGTAATACACATTAGTTTCACCTGATATATTACAATATAAATAAACTCTATAGATGTAAAATCTTTTCAGGACCAAATTTTATTGAATATATTTTTAAAACATGTATTTTTCCAAGAAAATAAATTCTAGTGTTTAGAATAATAAATAATGAAATTTTTATATATCTTCATTTGATATCCATATCCATACCCAATTCATGTTTTACATGTTATAGTTTATTTGTTTTCCAAGAATGATATTAAATTTTTTAATATTGTCAAAATATTAATCCAAATAGATTTATACATATTATTTATTTGTTTTTTATTAGTATTTTCTATTGATATATTGGAATTGTTTTATATTTTTTATACTAAGAACATTTTTATATAAAATATAATGCATAGATAATTTTCATGTTTTTTTAAATTTTAACACGTTCACGGTACCTTAAAAAACTGAAAAATATTCATCTAGTTATTCATTTTACAATTTATTCTTTTCAAATATATGAGATGAAAAATTGAATTGAACCTCTATGGTAGTATCTATAATGATTAATTTTCCATTTTCATTCAAATATCTCTTCTATAATCTGATTCACTAAAGTTATTTTCAGATATTGTCCAAGAGGACTTCATTGATTCACAAGGTCTATCATCATTATTCTCATTATTATTCATATAATAGGGCTTAGTATAGTTAAATTTTATATATAATATACTCTTACATAGATTTCTGTAAATATCGTTAGTGAAGTCATTATTTCCATTTACTCCTCTAATTTCCTATTTAGACATCCTTTCTTTTTTAATTTAACTTATGAAAAATTTCTTCATTCATTAAAACTAATTAAATCTTATGGCTAGATGACCCATTTCATCGTTACTGTCATTAATTTTTTATCATTCACTTGTACTATATGGTTTCAAAAAATTCTTTTTATTACACAATAATGAATTAATGGAAGCTAATTTCCTTTTTGGTTGATCATAAAAAGTGAGTGAATTTATAATGAATTCATAGATCATCATAAATCCAATTAAATCATACCCAGGTAGTTTGCTTATGTAACATAATTCTTAATTAGTAATTGTAGTAAATAACCAAAAATCTGGTAGAAAACTCAACATTCATAAAATATGAGTTTTTTCATACGTCATTTTTCAATGTGTAATAATATTATTTATAAAAAAATTTCACATATGATTAATTTTAGAAAAAGATTAATCAGGATTAATTTTAAATATATCATACTTAATAATAAATGTAATCAATCTCTTGAATTTAATATTAAATGTTTCTTCATGATAAATAGAAACAATATCTCATATTTAATAAGTCGTATTATAAGAAGATATCCGATTAAATTAATCATATCCAAAATAAAATAAGTAAACATCCATGGATTTTTAATTTGAGTAAGATGAATATTTGGATGTAACATATATTTATTTTGTTGTAGTTCTAGGTTTTTCATATAAATCGTAAATATATCCAGAAAAAATAAAAACCCATTCTCTTAATTTGAATTTTAATTTTTTTTCCACTGATATCAATTTTTTCCATTAAAGTTAATACGCTTTCTACAGATTGAACTTTATAATGACCATATATAATAATCTAGTATATATCAAATATAAATTAACAAAATATTTAAAACCACCTTTACATATGAAACATTTCTAATCATATAAAATATATATATATAAGAAAATGTAATTATAACTATCAATTTTTTTTCTATAATGTTTTATGATAGAATAAACATATTTTCAATGACCAATTAAGATAAAATTAATTATATAAAACAATTAAATATAACGAAAATTTAAGAAAAAATAAATGAAGTCAAGGATGAAGTAAAAACAATATATTTGGTCCCAATCCATGGCATTACCATCACCACCCTATAGTCACCCACATCCATGAAAATTTATTAAAAATAAAAAGATGATTTATAACCTGGATCAGGATGTCCATGAAACTATGCATAAGGTTGTCCAGACTAATACATAGCCTCTTCCATAGTTTTCAAGGGAAATAATAAATAAAATATATTTGAAGAGAATATCCTCGTACTCCCTAGTTTAGTGAATTATGTTATGATTTGGAAATCAATTATTACAAAAATAACAACTTGAATGTATATAAAATATCTAATAAGTGGGTAATTGTATGATTTTTTTACAGTTATTACTTATCTAATCAATAATGATAATATCAGTAATGATCTTCTTCTTTTTTTAGTTTAATTTAGTTCTGACAATGATGACACCTTAATCATATATTACACAACGATTTCAAAATATTGTATCAAGGAGGTGCATAATAAATCACTCCATCATATTAATATTTCCTATAAATTCTATATATTTTGATCATGAGTGGATCTACTTCTTTAGTAGAGGAACTTATCTGATAATTCATCGGTGAATAATGATGAATTAATCCACATACTCATTACGCTAATCAAACATCGTTAAATTATATTACTATGTAGAAAAAGTTTCAAAATATGACAACTTTGTTGAATATTCCTTTCTTATTGTATAAAACCTAGTCGTTTAGAATTTACTTAATCATTATAACTCTAGTTTTTGGTAAATTTAAATTTCTATAACATGAACATGTTATCACTTCTTTGTGTTCACTTGAACTTTTTTCTAAACTGATGTTGTAGTTAAATGAACAAATCACTAAACATAGTCACTTTTAATGGTCACATGACATAGTCACATGAAATAAACACTTTATTATAGTCACTCTCTTATGTTCACTTGATAAGGTTACTTGATTTCCACATGAGGTCACTTCAATTCTCCACACAATCACTACACTTCATCTTTTGATTGGTTCAATAAACTACTAAAAATAATTTTCAATATATACAGTCACTTAAATTTATCATGCTGTTATTTGAACCATTATATCATTAACATTAATCACACCATTAAGTCTGTTCAGAATATAAATGATTTATTTAACACTTTGAGAATCTTTTTTCATCTGACACACATTTACATATTTGTTCTTGTAGTATCTTAAAGGTAAACATGTTCTCATTTATATATTTCTATATGGCCATCACATGAAATTTAACTTCATTATAAAATATGATTATAAGGATACTTCAATACTTCTCCATTTTTAATAATTTTGGTTATAAAAATAATTTAATAAAAAAATTATATGATTCTTTAATAAAATAAGAAATATTATTTTTGGGAATTAAAATCAGGTGTTGTTAGATTAAGATAGTAGGTTTTATACATGTACTCTATTTTCCTAACACTATCATTTGACAATTCTTTTCAATTTTTATAGCCATTGTACAATTCAAAACTCACAATCCAAAATGTATAATCCAATGACTCAGCGAAACCACAAATTATCAATGGTTTTGAATTTCACATTTACAAAAATTCATTAAAATTATCACTTCTCATTTATCTTTTAATCATAAATAACCATTTCTCATCCAATGATTATTCAGGAAGAAAACTCAACTAAGGCCATCCCTCAAGGAACAACCATTGTTCTATGCTTCAAGGAATGATAAATGACACTTAAAATAAATTAAAATCAATTAAAATATAAATATCAATTAATTTTAAAATATTTTACCAATGAATGGATTGACCGACATGGACACACAATTACGACACATGGGGAAAATAAAACCACTAATTTTTAGACTTAAATCCTATATACTTTATTCATAGTAAATACTATAAATTAGATATCATGTTACTGTTTGACATAAATAATAAAAATAAGAAAAATCAATTGAATTTTTTTTAATAATAATTCATATTATCATAACATTGAGAAACCCCACATGACCATTGATAAAACATATAAATGATTATGGTTAAAGGATTGAATTAACTGAATCTCCAAAAGGATATCAAAGGATGTGGAATCTGGATCCAGAATAGGGTCCAATCTAAAATAAAGGGGAACAAATGTGACAAAACAACCAAGAATTCCCTCTAAACTGATTTTGAACCAACTACCATTTCGCAAAAATAATTCCCAAAACCCACAGGCTGCTGACTGGAACCTGCGAATGAAGAAACTTTTACTGGTAATGATTTATCATAATGAATGGAGTAAATAATAAAATATTTCATAGGAAATATTTAAAAATAAATCATAAAAACCAAGTCACACTAATAAAACTAATAGTAAACATATAAAAAATTGAGAGACATATAAAATAAACCACAATAAACCAAATCATATTGGACCTTGACCCTCCAACATGTCCCATGTAACATACCCTTAGACAACTGGGAATGATTACATAATGAAATATGAGTAGAACCCCTAAACCTATTATAAAAACAATTAGTCTCCAAACACTAATTGGTATAAGCAGACAGTCAGTTAACAAGGATTAATATGATCCCATTATGAATTTAAAAAAATTTCATTACCAAGACTATCAGATATAGTAGTTCTAAAATTGGAATATAAAACAATGTATTTATGTTGTAAATAAACATAGTAAATATTTCCAAATTTTATTAATTAAAATAATAAGGAATACAAATAATTTTTTTTTAATAAAATTATCCATTTTTCATAAATAAATCATTTTTTAAATAAATCATTAAAACCAATTTCACATTATATGGTAATCATTATAAAATAATTTATGGGTTGTGAACATATGATTAGGTAAAAAACATTGTAATGTGTATATATAAATAATGTAAATCATTATAAGCAATAGATATAATCAAGGAAGTAAAACATTGAAAATCTAGTTTAGAGTGGTGATCAAATGATTATAATCATATATCATGTATCAATGTCAATAGTTGAGGTAATATTTCAAAAAAAATACATTAGTTATTTCCCTATATAAAAAATAAAAACACATTCAAATCTATGCTTATTTTGATTCTATAACCAACATAACTTCAACAACTCAGAGAACACCCTCTTCTTTGTGACACATCTTGGTCCAAAATAGAATCTATTTACAGAGACTTTACATGGGATGTGAGTCTAAAATGTTTTTGTTTAAATTGGGGGTGTCATAAATATCTACCATGCTTTCCCATAACAAATTAAAGTCATTAGTGAGATATAAATTATCAGAGATTACAATGGGGATCCACCAAAATATCACTATTACATCACATACAATGTTTCTATCCCACCCTCACATATAAACTCCCTCAAATATTACAACATATTTTTCTTCACCCTCCAGGACATGATTCATGAAAAAATATGCTAGAATTTCAATACATAATGGTTTAATCAATTATTTTCATTATCAAATCATTTACTTCACAATGTTCCCAACAGGACTGTATGAATAAACTAATCGGTAAACAAAACCATTATCAATTTTATAAAACATATCATAGATTTATTCATTTAAAAATTATTATATGTGTAGGATGCATCCAAATCATATTATAATGAACTAACTAGGCCCGCAATCCAAGACCCCAAAAATTAAAATCAACCCGTTTAGTGTTTTGAAATACCATTACCATCAACCCTTTCAAATGATGAAATAATAAGATATTCTTTAAATAATTACCAAAGTCATTTTCAAGGATAAAACTAAAAACTCGTTTTAATTAACATTAATGAATCAGCAAATCTTAATTAAAATGAGGCTTTACATTTGAAAGACATAATCCACAAAAGATATAAAATGTGTTGATATACTTCAAACCATATGTTTAATTGACAATATGAGACCCCCTATTACATATAATGTTTTCATCAAAAAATATAATTTTATGATTTTTATTGATAAAACCTTGTAAAAAACTATTTAAATAAAACCTATTTGAATTTGAGAAACACATTAATCAAAAGAAGATGAATCGACATAAAAACACCTTTTGGGAAAATTTGAAATCAAAGTACAGCTAAAACGATATGTCTCACATTTTATGGAAATAAATGTATTAAGGATGATATTTATTCATAGAATAGTTAATAGATATTTTAATCATAATTACATATTATTTTTTCCATATTGGATTAATCCCATGGATTATTTAACCACAGGGAAGAATGAATTAACAGAAGAATGGAGATTGAATTCAATGAAGGGAAATTCATATAGAAAGTCGATCACCATTTTTATAACCACTTATATCCATAATGGTTTCATTTTTGGAGAGAAAAATATGGCAATGAAATCTCACTATGATTTTTTGGGTTGGGAATGGTTTGAGGGAGAATATAACATAAATAAAATACGGGTTACTTAGTGTAATTACTTTGATACCCCAATACAGACTCAAATCTAGTTGCACCACCAGTAACCCTATAGCTAGCTAATGGTCAAAATGAAGCATTAAGATATATAACTCATTTTCCACACCTGAAAGAAGACACAAATAAATCATTTTACCCATTATTCTACCCAAAAAAATTTCATGTAGCGGTCCACTCATAAAATCGATACCATGAGGTTATAATTCTCAAAAAATATGTCACCTGCTTCCTCAAAAAAGATTTTAGTCCAATATATAGTAACTCTTATAATGAAATAACTTCCTCAAACAACTTGTGAGGTGGATGCTACATGAAATAAAGGATTAATCACACATGAATAGAGAAATTGGTAACTACTCAAAAAGAACAGAAAAACAGTATTCCAAATAAACCTTGACTAAAAACAACAATGACAGTCAGACATCTCCCAAAAATACCAACATCACTATGAAGATAGAAAATAACTGTATATATAATTTAGAAATATAATATCTCTCCATTGAGTTTAAAAATTTACCAAAATAGTGGAAACAAGAAAAACATCATCCAATAACATGTCCCATCATCCAAATAAGAGACTGTGATCACTCTACATGTATAACCACCAAGAGAAGAAACTAAAAACTCATAGAAATGACATACTAATTATATACCAGGGATTTAAAATAACCAATAATCTCAATATCCATCTAAAAACAAATAATCGATATGAAAATCTCAAGAAATAAAAATATGTTTACCTCGTTGAATTACTCTATGGAAACGTATGCTTTCTAACATAGAGCCTCACACCATGAAGTGGTGATTAGTATTATGAAAAACTAAAATAGTATAAACTCTGATATTGGGATAAAAATCTTGACAAGCATCAACATCCTTGGGTGGATACCATATTGTGGGATAATGATTCATTTTGACGCATATTGAATGAGCTATGTCATCTTGAACAATGTCTTTTGTTGTAATAAAGAGATGATGATAACTTATTGAAACATCTAATTTTATTGAAATGAAATAGAAAACCTCTTAAGGTGAGCGAAACAGTAGTTAAAATCATAAACCATCGAGGATTTAAAAAATAAATCATAGATTGACTTGTTTTCCTACACTAGAATCACATGTGTTGCCTCTTCTTTCCCTGAGAAGAATATACCTTTATGAACCGAATATTGTGATGCACCATTCGATATATCATTACTTCGACCCACTAAAAGTGATGGATTATACAATTATTTTTACTTTTATGTAACCACTTCAACTGATAAATCCATTTCATGCACCATCAAATAAAATATCAGATATAATATAGCAATGATATATATCAGTTATAGAATAAGGCCACTTTTGAAATAATGATCCTTAAGAGTGTCATCTGAAACAATCCCTAGTAATAAACTCACCAAACTTGAGCATTTTTTATATACTCTTCAATTGATCATTAACTATGACTAAGACCCATGAGCTCAAAAACCTTAAAATCGTTCACATCATTAGGATATTACCACTAAATTAAACCTATCTTGAATAATTCTTAATATATTATTCCATATATACAAGAGTTATCCCAAACCTCCAACCAAACATTGAAATGAATCTTAATCATGGAAAACACATAATGGACCTTTAAATTATCAACTAGTAGTTATTGAATCAAGGACACCTTAAACATATTTTTTCCACATATTTTATTTAGTATAATGAGTGAATGTTTTTATAATAGTGGGAATAATCCAAGAAAATATGGAAATAAACCAAAAGTATAAAAGACACTAGCTCCACCACTCAATCTAAATTTTGGGTTTAGTCATCAACTCGATATTTTACTTTAATAATATGAAAATGGAAACTAAACAGGTGATAAAATGTCTTATATTTCTTCAAAAAAACATTCTATGAGTTATTTAGGAAAAACATAAACATCCCTATTTTAAAAAATCATTTTAAAAATGAAAAAATTAATTATAAGGATATGAAAAATAACATGTTTTTAAATGCATGAAAAACAACTTTTAACAAAACATCATTCCCTCAAAATACACAAAATTTCATCATTTATAAAATATTAGACTTTTCATTTAAATTAAAAAATATTGATATTAGTTTATTAAAATTTTAAAATAATTTAATTGTTTATGCAACATATCTCATGGTTTCAAAAACAAAATCCTAATTTCCAATTTCAAAAGAATTACATTTTCAATTCACTTGATATCCAATATTTATACAAAAAAAATTCATTAAAAACATAATATTTGTTTCCTTATAAATTAGTTTCACAAAAGATACATTTAAAAAATAAAAAAAATTGATATTGAAAAATATTTTCCAAAGAACCCAAATGAATGCTGCTTTAATAAAAAATTTCAGTTCTTAAATGGACTTAAAATGGTCACTATAGAAATAAAATTGATACAACTATACAAGAGAATTATAAAAACCACATATATTTTTTTCAATAAAATAACAAGAATCCTCCAAAACAAATCCACATAAATGAAATCCTTTTAGAATTAAATTAAAAGTAAACAAATTCATTGTTATAGTGTATCATTTTCTACTTTGTTTGCAATGGAAGGAAATCCCTGAATGAAGATAAAAAAAATTTCTGGATTTTATTCCTAATCAACAACATTGATTCATTAGAGTTTACTAACCTTTAAGGTGATATAGAACATTGGACATCTCTCTATTTCAACCCAATATTCACTTGATATTCCAAAAATAAAATTTACTCACATCAGGAATCTAAATTTCATTCGCATCAAAAAATAAATATCTAAATTGAAATAATCAATCCCCTACATTCCCTTACATCTCATGTATCATTGTAATGGGTGATGATCAGGCACCAATTCATGAACAGCCTCCTGAGTGTCAATATGATCTTATTATCATTTAAAATATCAATAAACCCAAAAAATATGGAATATTGTCTTTCAAAGAAAGAAAAATATTGTTAAAAAACCCCATTGAAGCAAATTTATTGATGTCACCCAAAATAAAATTTAATCCACCATCGAAGATAAAACCAAGTAGCACAATGGGTTATCCTGAACCCCACGAGCAGGAGACTAGTGTCGGTAAATTATGAAATGTTCTTTGGGAATTAATATCCTATATTAAATGATGAAATGATCAACGTGTATAGTGGATACATATAACAGAAATATCATAAAAACACATTCATATATATATGAAAATAGTAAAGATACAAAAAACCATCAGACAAAAAACAACCATGATCACTCATCTCCTAGCAGACGTTGACAATACTACATGTCCGAAGTCACATCCCCTTGGCCAACCAAGAATGAACCCAAAAAATAAGATGTAGAGAACATGATCTCCTAGTATAGTAAAAAAGGGTACAAACACCAAATAGAACATGTTCTGATTGAGTAAAAAAGATGCAGCATAATCCCACCAAGTAGACAATATAATTTATATAATGATAAATACAGATATGATATTTTTAAAATAGGGTTAAAAAATTAATTTTTCAATTGTAAAGATAATGGTAAAATATGCCACATTTTGAAAAAAGGAAATAATGAGGGAGAAACACAAAAATATTCTTTTAATAAAACAATCAATTACCAAAAAAATATAACCCTTTTAAATAAATCATTCTGAAAATATTCAGGTGATAATGTTGTTATTATAAAAGGATATATATGTTAGTAACATGTATCATATAATAGTAAAATATACCCTGAAAATTTCTGGTATGGTGAGTTTACCTCATAGTAGTCAGTATATATCCTAAAGGATTTCAAATGTAGAATCTCTTGTGATGAGTAATGATTTAACGATTCAAATCTTATATCTAGTATAAATGTAATGGGTTTTTTAGATATCTAATTGGTATGTCATGGATATAATATTAATTCCACCAATGAAATGTAAATAAACCAAGAATTACTCTATTCAAATGTAAAAATAAATCACAAACAGAAGATTACTGATGAGCTGTAGATTTTCAACCTCGGAGACATCCCTCACATGAATCCATATTCTCAAGGGAGACTCTAGTTGGGATATGAGTACAGTAAAGAATATCATTAATATATGGTCTCTCTCTAGCATCATTAGTTTCCCATGACCAATAAAATATGTGATTTGAGTTTCATGTAACATTTAACATAATAGGGATCGATAAAAACATTAGTGTGCATATTACTCATTCAATCAAAAACAATGTTCATGGACCACCCTCACCCTAAGGAACCTCAAAGAGTACAACAAATATTTCCACACAAGTTAAGTTACGATTCATGAACCATTCATCAATAAATATTATACATAAGGGGTTAATCTAGAATTAAATTTACAAGAGTATTTAGTTTAAAAATTTTCAAATAGACTTTTAAGGTAAACAAAATTGATATACTAACCCATTATCAATTTAATAAAATCCCAAATTGAAACATTCATTTCAAAAAAACTATAAGTGGATGATTCCTTCAAAAACCAATTTAAAGAACCAACTGTGCCTCTAAAAAAATATCATAAAAAATAATATATAGCTTAAACTATTTTAAATACCAATACTATTAACCATTTCAAAAAAATACATTTAATTTTAGTATTTGAATAATTAAAAGATTAATTTATGACAAATAGGCGCAAGAATACTAAAAAATTTGGAATTAACATTAAATAGTAAACATATCTTTATTTAAAAGAAGCCATTAATTTTTATAACCAAATAAATCATTCTTATCAAAGGAGAAACAATATTTCAAAACTAATGTTTAATTAAATATATGAGGAGGTTTATAAAAAATAACATTTTCTTTAGAAAGGGTAAATTTATAATTCCAAATTGTCATGAAACATTTGACCAATGAACAAAATTAAAAAACATTATTTCAAGAAATATATGAATCACATGAAGATGAAATGGTGTAGAAACACATATTTAAATATTTAAAATCTAACTGTAATGACATAGATATGTGTCTCCAGTGATGAAAATAATTGAATTAAGGAAGAATTATCAAGGGATATGTTACAAGTGATCATGGAATAACAATTCCATATCAATCATTAAAGATGAAATTAAAAACATGGATTCTGTTGACACTATGAAGATTGAATAAGGATAAAAAAGGAGAACGATTTCCATGAAGAGAAATAAAGAGCATATGGGGATAATTTCTTTGATTAAGATTTTGATCAATCAATAGATAAGGTTACGAGAGACAACTAATTTAAATAAATCATACAACATTAGTTTGGGATGAAATTATTTTGAGGGGGTATGTAAAGATAAATAAAATGAGGGATCTATGGTGAAATAACCATGTGACCCTAACACTGACTCTTTTCCAGTAACACCACCATATAGTTGGTTGCTACTATATAATTTCATTAACCAATGGAAAACTCACTAGATATCCAATGGATAGATCAGATTGATATATCCACATCTCATCGAACGAGTTGGATTGTGCAACCAATCATAAAAACACTACACCACCAATATATTTACATATAATAGTTCTTGGTTCAAACCCACTAGATGGAAATATAATATCCTATGTTCCATTGATCCATCTATAAAAAAACTCACAGATATATCATTGGATAATGGTGATAGTTAGATGTTATAATGAATAACATTTAATATGTGTTTCAATGCATAGTATGTAAGGTATAATTACCCACCATTATTTTATTTCATCAATAGTTAATTAATTAGTTAAAAAGTAAAAATAATTCATGAAAATTTTTCTTCATTAATTTTTATTCTTTGTAATTAAATAATTGAATAAGATAGATCCATCCCCAAAGCCCAAAAAGAAATTGTGTTCTACATTTTTTCACATCATGAAAATCTTTAGTCTAGAAAACACTGTATTATACACTTATTTTTTCCTCTAAAGCCTCCCTAGGAAATTCTTTAACCCGATAATCATCAAAATTAAATAAAATAAACATGTTCTAGAAAAATATAAAAGTATATATACAATTTTGAAGAGTCGAGGTGTTACAAAAATACAAACATAAATGTTTTTTCACAACGATTCTCGATCCAAACCACAATGGATCTCACTAGACAATAACACTAGATATAGTGACCACATTCGCAAATCCAACTCCCATATCTCTACTAGTGATCACCTCACACTTACACATGACACATACCCTAGAAACTATCATGTCTTGGTAATACATTTACTCTATCCAATAGAAATAACTATATTATAACATTAGTCTCATGCACATAATCTCAAAACAACCCCATATGTTGGGTCCCTTTCATACGCATTAGAAACAGTGCTAACACATCAACTCTACAAGAATTAAGGCTTCAAAATAAACCTCAAGTGGACTTATCAATATGATTCAGCCTCTTATACATGGGGTAAAATGGGGATTCACCTCTTTAAATGAGTCACGAAAATGGGATTCACTCCGAGAATCATTCCAGAATATGGGATTCAACTATTGAATATTGGCGTAAAGTGGTGCATATATCATCACTAATTTTTTGAACCAACTAAAAATTATCAAAATTTTCCTTCATGAGAATATACCCATTCAATGATAATATATTCAACTCCAATGATCACAGTGGTGAACAATGATAAAATCAATTTTTTCAACCAAGAAAAATGAATCCCAAGTAGTATACTCTTAATATGCTTTCAATGATTTTAATCACACTCTAATATTTTCCTTATATGTGACTATTAATTTCAAAAATCATAATTTGAATATATTTTTAGTGTCTTCATGAAAACACTAAACCCATTGGATCCACGACACTCAAAACCTCACAGGAACATCACAATAGCACTAAATACACTAGCTAACTCAATCATGATGCACTATACAGGGGAATTCATGAAATTTCAAAACACTAAAACACATCTCCATGGTAAATTCCATTAGTCTACACCACACAACTTCTCAAAATATCATATTTTAATCCACCCTCTAGCATTGGGGAATATTTATAACATATGTATTCGTATCACAATTTATGTTGGAATGTTATCAATTATCACTAAAATTTCACACAACCTATCTTTTAACAAACATGATTCCAAAAATATTCACTCATCTATATAACCACACCATTATTCCATATCCAAAAAAAAATTCAAACAATCTACACCCAATAATATAGGTCAACTCGTAATCATAGACTTTATACCTTAGTTATATATTGAAATAGGTTAGTCCTCATTGCCCAACATTCAGTATTTAATACCTAATATTAATGACATGCCCAAAGCATGGCCCTTTAAAATTATTGTTTCATCCTCAAGGATGTGATTTAAGTGTTTCCCCAGTTGGAACATCCACCACTCACAATAGTCACCATGTTTCTATCCATGTTCCATCGTTATACCATGTCAAACCATACATGTATCATGTAATTTAATCGTAATCCTAAAAATATTATTACACATTCTAATCACCACACACAGAGAAACAACCTATTTTATTTCAAGATGAATCCATATATCATGGGAACTAACCCTGTACTTCTATCTATTTCCATTAAAACTATCCAAATATGGATCTCATACACCATACACCCATATAATAATAGGGTCACAAACCCCTGAATAACATGAAACTCCATACCATAAGAGTGTATTTGTAAATGTTCTACTTGGTTAAAACCCTAGTGCTACATCCCTTATCTCATCCATTACCAAATATATGAGACAATCATAGGAAAATAATTTATACACGGGCACCACTTAAGATTTATATTGTCTCATATTCCCACCACATAAAATACTATCTATGGAACTTTTTAAAACTCATTGAAATGATGGTTCATTCCTTATAATGTAATATATCGGTCTTGCCACAATATAGTTTTCCATACACTTATCCTCAAGCACCAACTTCAATGGTTCCTTCCACCATCACATGCATTATACTCCTCCTGATCTATGTCAACCATGAAATCATAACCCATCTAGGATTTATCTGTTACTTCGATAACCTCATTGAAATATATTCCAAAATGATTCTTATCTTGTCAACATGTGGTCTCTTATATTACTATCAAACCCAGGGTAACCTATCCCATAATGTCCCTTAATGTTAATTATAACTTGACTTGTATATGATTTCTTATTGACCTAAAATTTGGTAGGAACCACAAATAACTGAAAAAACATGCATAATCCATTGAATCAAAATAGTCACAGTCTCATCCACTACCTGATCACATAACTAAACTCATGTTCCATGGGTAACGTCACATACAAAGTAGGATTTAAAACGTGTATCACTAACTATGAACATGGGAAGGCCATCATTATTTAATTGGAAAACACTTCATACCAATATTAAAATAATTATATATTTAATTGTGCTAATATATAATACATGACTATTAAACAACTGATATCATTCCAAAACTGAAAGTGTCAATTTCATATCCCACCAAATAGCTAGAATCATATCTCAAATATTTCAGTTCCAAGAACTCCACCAATCATTCCATTTACCCCCAAACATTATACTATGAACTAAAACCCTACATCATTCCCCATTTAAAACCATTGAAGGAATCACTCCACCTATGTAATTACTCCACAATCAAAGATTGTATAAAATAATTAGGGTTAGGTATTTGAATGATCAAAACATTAGAATCCACCATAGAAAGATTGAACAATCCCATTAAATGATTAACCAAAACAAAAAAATTATGTAGAAAATAATATTCCGAAATCATCATTTCTAACTCATCGACCCTTGATTTAGTTCCCTAAATGAACCTCACATGACCATGTAAAGTCCACTAATGAGAGATCATAAAATTTAACATGGAATCGACCTAGTAAACCTGATTCACTAAAAAGGGTCACTAGATTCTTCCACATATCCCATAATCCAATCCTAAGATGTCTTACCACTCATGTGAAAACAAATACACATATCTTAAGGTCATGCATCATATATAATTTCAAACAAAAAACATAGGGTTATCATTAATTGAGCTCTCTCCTAATCTCCTATAACCCTCACCAGGGTTATCACTACACAAATGAAATATCCACTACATAGGATCCTCACAACCCATGAACCCAAAATGGTTTCACTACTATTAAACTAGGTCAATCCATGAACAAAAGGCCTCTATGTCTCCTCATTCATTTATAGTTAAACACCATATAAACTCACAGTGTAAATACGTTTTAATTCACCTTGTTAGCATTTTAGGGTTTGTTAGATAGAATTTCCTTCACAAGTTATAAAGAAAATTTGGTCATAATTTGTTACTGATATTTTATTAAACATCCCATAATTTTCCATATAATTATCATTTAGAAGGAATTTTAATTACAAAAACACGAAAATTTTACATTCTCAACAAGGTTCACATTCTTTTAATTCAATAATTTACATTGCAAAAATCTAGGATTCACCAATATTTTTCACTATTTATAAAGGCTTGATTAAAGTGTTTTCCATTCAAATGTTTTAAAGGATATAATTATATAGTTATCTTTTAATAACATAATTTAATCATGGCCATTATCAATCCATTTATATTTTCCAATATATTAGATAGTCATCCAAAATTTTGGTCATGCTACATTCCACAATAGTGTTATAAAGAAAAACACCATATTAGACAATATAATAACATTAAATAAAAAAAACATTGTCTTTTATTTGAAACAAAAAAACATATTTGGATATAAATATGATAGGTAACATAATATGATAATAATAATCTCAAAAATTAGACATATTGAAATATAGGCAGTATATAATGATATTAAAATTTTCTATGCCAATCATGAATCATAAATTCACACATCCTCTCTTTTCAAACCTAGATAGCCGAAAAAAATCATAATCTAAAAAACTCATAACTCTGGTGAATCACATGTGGTGACATAATATATACATTTACATGTAAATTCCATAAAGACCTAATCCTAGCACAAGAAACATGGGATTTTGTCTTATGTTTGTAATGTTCAATCCCATGCATGAGATCATCACCATGTTCCAACACATTCCTTGTCTCATGAATACCATTATAAAATTTTTAGACAAAATAATAACTCATTTAATACTATTTTCTAACACCATACCCTAGAAACCATTGAACAAATGACTTAGGATTGTGCAACACATGACCTCAAGGGCACCTCTCCATCTACCAAAGGATTCAGACATACAATGAGTGCCTATAAAAGAATCATGGGGAGATTATGACCTTGTAATTAGAGTTTCTATTGTAGTATAAGTCACCTAAAAATTATAAAGAAAATTTAAAAAACATAGTAGATAATTAATGGATAGTGCAAAAAATAACTATATTATCATATGTTATAGAATTAGAGAAGTCCAAAACATGTCATGATAGACCCATAAAGGGCCACTAGCACATATCAGTTCCAAATTAGCACATTATTGAATCAACTCTAAACAAAGGGTTCTAATAATCATGTCACCATATTAGGTTTTAGATAAAATCAATTGAAAAAGATAATATTATTAGATCTTCAAAAAGTGTTGATTAAGGTGTACTATTTCTCAGTAGAATTCTTAGCACTGAATATAATTATAAAATATTAATTATATATAATTTTTTTAAAATATATCCTCTAAAAATTTTAATTATGAATAATATATTTATATTTCTGTATTCACAAAATAGCGAGGAGGAAGGAAAAAACAGTGAATGATCACATAGATCAGAAGAGTGAACAACTTTTGTTGATATTAGTATACCAGGTGATAGAGGTGGGCCTTGGTTACCAGACCAAACATTGAGAATAGGAGAACAACCTCAAGGATGGGGTGGATCTGCCTGTCACAATAGCATAATTACTCACTCTCTTGCGAATTTAGTTTTCTTGGATTATGAGTTTTTCAAATATGATGAAGGGTAATCCAATTTTTTTCAAACCAAACAAACCCTCTTATTACTCTGAGAAGAGTAACCCATTACTTGTTATGTAGGCCTAGTGCATATGAGACACCATGATAATTAATCCACATACCATTACCATTTTTTCATCTGTGCACCACCACACACCCCCATCCCAACAGCTCGACCCTCTATCCGATGTCAAACCCCTGCCAACCTTATCTATCAGGAATCTCGTTATCATTGCATAATCAATCATGACCATCAGTTCTAACCCCTAAAATCATAGATATATCATTTTCAAAGTGGTTTTCCTCAATCTCCAAGGCTCATCGCTGTCAATGAGGATGTTGTCTGCCATTAGTTTCTACCACTACACTCACTATCGCCTACATCTCCAACATCATTGGAGATCATCTACATCAGGTCTCCATCTCCATAAAACCATTTTTGATTCATCATCATCAAGGAGGTGTGCCTAAATTACCATTTCATATCATCATAAAGGTGGCAGTATTCTTTTAGTCACCACTGCCACACTTTTTATTGCTTCTATTTTCAACCATAGGGGAGATCATCCGCCTACTGTAACCATTTCCATACAGTTTTTCTAGAGGTCAGCCAACTTCCATGATTCTGATTTCCCACCTATACATCATTACACTACTGATAATTAACCACAATGGTTTAATCAAGGGTCGTACATGGACCCCGAAAAATTGGTGTCATGGTCAGCTGCTGCTGACCACTCAACCAGCACCTCGTCGGCACATGACATTTTCTCTTTATAATGCTTTTCTTATTTCATGTTTTTTATATGTTCCTCAATGGATCTATGTACTTTTTTATCATTAATAAAGTGTTTATAAAGCCACATCACTCTAAAATTATAATTATTCAAATAATTATAAAATTATAATAAATATATTTATAATATAAATATGGCTAATATATTTATAATAATATATATTTATATATTGAAAAAATATATATAATTATTTAAATACGTCAAAAGAAGTGCAGATCATGAGCTATAATTATATACATATATTTTTAAAAATATTAAAATATTTTTACATTTAAATATATTGATTTATAATTATAATTATGTATATAAATATATATTTAAATAATTATTGAATTAATGTAAATAAATTTATTATAAACATTTATATATATATATATATATTAATATATGTATATTATAAAATATATATTCAAATACTTATAAATATATTTATTAATAAATACAATTATTAATAAATAAATAAATATTTATTTATAATTATAATAATAATTAAATATATATATATATTTATATTTAATTAATTTTAAATTTACAACAAACACATTTATTATAATTATATATATATATATATATTATAATATATATATATAACTATATAAAAATACTTCTAAATATATTTATTTATAATTATAAATATTAAAAGTTATATAATTTAAATAATTATTCAATTATAATTAAAATATTTATAATATTTATCATTTTATGAATATATATAATTATGTAAATATAATTATAAATATATATATTTATTTATAAATATATTGATTATATATATAATTTTACTTAATTGTATATATTTATAAATATATTTATATAATTAATAATTTTTATAAATCTATTAAAATAATAAATATATTTATTATAATTTTATAACTATATATATATATTCATGTTTTATCAGAGCTTTTTTCTCAATAATAAAGGAAAATATTTATCAATGATTTATGGAAAACATTGATAAAAGCCTAAAGGGATATTATAAAAAGAACCCTAATAAGGGGTTTGCACTACTCATGACTTCATGATTTCATGGAACCAGAGTGTTTTCACTACTATTGTCAGACACTAATAGTTTCTTCGGTCATCTTCTCAACTAATTAATCTCTCCAATTTCATGGTATGTGGCATTATTGGTCATGTTAGCCCCTCTATTTCATTAGTCAAACCTCAACAAACCCAACTATGTGTATCTTTATTTATTCTTGATTATCCCAATTAATTTCCCCAACAAAAATCCACCACTATACGGTAGTGCAACAACAAGGCATCTCCATTACAATTAACAACCTCTACACATTTATCCTCGCATTATGAAGCACATTCCATGAATCAATCTCCACAATGGATTATCTACCCTCCCTCAAACCTATAGTGGAATAACTAAAAACCCCTCATCATGGTTTTTTCTAGGTCTAAGGAGTCATATGACACCTCATTTCCACAATATTACACACATGTCTCGACCTTCATGTGTTATGCACAAACTAAAATTAATCCCTTCCATCATCATCATCTAATATACACTCAACATGGATAGATATTTATTTTTCCAGATCTTCAATAGTTTTATGATTGTGTCCTAGTCAAATTCATATTTATCTCCTTCACAACGACCTAACACTCACCCAAAAATAACTGATACATAAAACCAATAGAAATTTTTATTAATTATTTAACATGAAATATAAATTTTATGATGTTATAAATAATAATTAATAAGAAATATTTAGATTTTTTATGTATAACTTATTATATTAATACTCCTTGAAATATTTTTTTTATTTACATATTCATATATAAATTATACATTATATCATATTAAGCTTATAAAATTTTTATATAAT
Organism: Viscum album; assembly: GCA_963277665.1. NCBI lineage: Eukaryota > Viridiplantae > Streptophyta > Magnoliopsida > Santalales > Viscaceae > Viscum > Viscum album. The sequence continues at coordinate 557,865,315 of OY728146.1, forward strand.
GTTTTTCAGAAAAAATAAAATTTTATAGTTTTATACATTTTTATTTATATATTGTTATGTTTTTTGTATTATATAATATTATACTAATATAATTTTGAAAAAAATTTACAATAAATGTTTATTCATTAATAGTTTTATTATTATTTTAGATTATTTACATTTACTAATTTTATAGTATATAATATTATTAATATATAGTATAAATTTGAATTTTTTTTAACTATTAATCTTTTTATATTTTTCTAAATTTATAAATTAATAAAAAATTATACTTGAAATATTGAGATCCATTGATAAAAATCCATGGCCCCAAAAAATTACTAAAAATATAATTTAAAATGAATGGAATAATATCACAAAATGAAAAATGGAACAAAAACTACCATAATGAAAACTCATTAAATGATCACCTTTTTCGGTGTCTGCCACCACATGTATAGGGACTACCAAAGCCATTTAGAGTTCAGATCCTCTTACACAACTTTGGTGCATTACATTTGTCATCAAATATATCTATATCCTATAACAGATATTTCTCATCAAGAGACTTATGACCTCCAGCGGAACCATTTTTAGACATAATTGGATCAACATGTTTCTTATCTGAGAATAATATTTTGTTCGAGAATATCCTTGATGATTCCAAACATCTCATTGAAAACCTCATAGAATTTCAATATATTCCCAATATCTATAATGCTAAATGATTTCCCTGTTTCATTTCGCTAAACATGGATCAATGAATACATTACATTCACATTTGAATCATCCACATAATGCTACAGTCATCACAAGGAACCACATGGCCCACCACCCCTACAGGCTTTAGAATGACCTTAGTAGGGAGTTTATTTCCTATTCGTTATGTAACCACAACAACTTCCTGGGTAGAAGTGGTTCCTCATTTTTTATTGTGTTTTCCTTTATAGATAAGAGTTCATCTTTGAAGCTACTTTCTCCCTTTACTTCCAATTTTGATTGATGAGGGAATCTTTAAGGACACCTTTTTCATCTAGGTCATTATTAGGGGATTGGCTGCAGCTTCATACTTTCCCCTGAGGATCCTTAAAGGAATCGAAAATTTACATACGGTGTTCAGAACCTCCTACAATATGAACTATACCATAATTTAATGATGTTTCTCCACCAAAATTGGGAAAATTCTCAAACAAGAGATATTTAAAATTCATCACCACCTCAGTGGGCTGCCCGCATCCTCATCAACAGATTCAGCCCAATGCCTAGCATGGGATTGCTGAGGGGGATCCAATTTATACCATCCATGGTGTTTATTGAGACAATTCACACCCCGACACTTATAGATAGTATGCATCCCTATGTTAGAGACATGTGTATGAAAATACATGGAAATGACTCATGCATAAAAAATCTACCAGCAACAATGAATGAAAACGATAGTTTCCCAAAATTACCTTGACCTGTAATAATGGTAGGATAGATCGTTGATGTAGAGGCATCACCACCATCCATCTTGAAATATACAGTCCCAATTGGTTGCTCACTTCTATAATGATATAAAAATATAGGCCCATCATTCAAAGTGGTAGAGGCCCAAAGTATTCTAAAATTATTTACATTCCATTCCACATTAGGGGATCCAAATTGGGGCTGTTTATGCCATGAAACATCAATAGAACATTTCACCATATAATTATTGGATGAATATTTTTTAAGAAATGAACTAAAATCATAGCCTCCTATATAACAAAAAACATAGTCAACTAACATCCTACAATTCATAACCTCATGTCTTATAACCTTGATTTCCCTATATAATTTAGGAACTTTTTATTATTCAATAATTTATGTAATCTCATCACCACGAGTGGAAGTAAAAACCTTATCTACTAAAGTAGAACCCAAATATACTTCAACTAAAAGACGTGAAAAATGGACAAATATAAAAACCTCAATTTCATTATCCATTTTAATTAGAATCCAAATTTCTATTGCAATGTCATACATTATCATAGTGTTCCAAAATATCAAATACATTTTAATAAACAATTATAGTTTTATTCACTGTGAATTATTATTCATTAATAATTTCCAAAATTTTAATTTAATATTTTATAATGTTAAACTTATATATATTTTTTAAAAAATATACTTCTATAAATTATCTATACTTTCATAACATATATATAGTTTTATTAATTTAATAAAATTTATAAATTATGTATATATAAATATAATATATAATATTTTATAAATTATATATATTTTTATACATACATATATGTCTATATTTTTATATACTAATATAAATTTATATAAATTTATAATTTATTCATTTATAATTATTTTTTTCAATTTATCAATAGTTTAATAGTTTAATACTTTTATTAATTCAAGGAGAGTGTTGAAATTTTTCAAAAAAAATATAATATTTTTTTAATATATGAAACCAATATTTTATTCAATAGCCTTATTTTATATTATGAAAATTATTTTCAAATTATATAGCTTTTATTTCACTATATTTCAATTATTACATTCAATAGTCATATTTATGTAGGATATTTATAATTTAAATGTGATTAAATATTTTTTTTAGTCGTATAAAAATATTTTTGGTCATTAAAAATATGGAATAAATTATTGATTGATCACTAATCCTTTAAGATGGTAGTTCTATCATTTAATCTTATAACGAATTTTTTTACTACATTATAATATTTTCATTCTCATTTTCAAAAAAAATGAGAAATTATCATGATATTATGCTTCAATCCATCAACAAAGAGAACATAATTTGATCAAATAATCTTCACTATAATTTTAGTACTTCTGAAACCATTCAATTTAAGAGAAATAATTGTTTTTAAGGATTTCATTATTATCATTCATGTTCCTTTTAACATTTTGATCCATCTATGTAATCTCTTTGAATTTTATTATATATATATATTTATTCTAAGATGCAATCTCCATTTTCAATGACTCTTTCTCCCATTAAGAAATTACATTTTTATTCATGAAATTAAAGACCCCCATCTTCAATTAAACATCCATTGTTGTTTCTTAATCACTACCCTATATATCAATTAATTCTCCCTAATTATTTTATATCCAATGGTGGTGAGTCTTAGTCACCAAATTGAAATAATAATTAGAATCCTTATTAGCACCATGTATTGAAAAGTTATTGTTTCATCTTGTTATTTGTGACTCATCCCTCGTCTCTTCTGGAAAAGAACATATCGTTATTGAACTACTCTTAGTAGTAGTCATCCAATACCAGTGGAGAATTTTTATAATTCAGTTACCCATTTTATTAAATGCTTGATGAAATTATTTGAAACAATAAATTTATTGGTTACCCTTATTTTAATATACCATTTTTATATTTATTTAAATTTTTAAATATTAATATAACTAAATCAAATATGATGAATATGAATAGAATATATATTGATGTCTATCATATAAAAAAAGTGTATAAATATGGGGTGATAGAGTTTATCAAATTTTAAAAATATCATGAAGATGACCCTTCTAAAATCCCATGTTCATGTTTATGCTATTGTTATTCAAGACTAATTAGTCTAGAGGAGTTGTAATAAATCTTGATCTGTCATGAAATATATCAATGTTGTAAATGCTTGAATAAACAAGGGAAAAAATTTATCTAGTGGTTGGGATAAAACTATATTTTATCTATAATATGATATGATTAAAATTCTAATAAATGAAGAATACTATAACGAGGATGTGATTATAGGTGTGAAAAAATAACGAATTTTTTTGGGGAAATTATCTTGATTGGGTAAGATGAAAATCACAATTGTTCAAAATTATTTGATAAGATAAATAGGTATGCAAGGACACTATATTATGTTCATTTCACCAAATACACAACATTTTCAGTTGTACTAAAGTGGAATAATTTAAAATCATGAAATAGATAGAGTGACACAAGTTTAAATGAACTACATGCTCTATCGAGTTATATTATCCTAGAATATTATGAGATCCTTAGAAGATCATAGGAAATTAAACTAATGCGTTGTTTGATGGGTATGATCTATGAAAGAATACATGATTGTCCAGATGATTTTATATTGTTTTGAAAGGGAAAATAATCAAATAATGAATTCGCAATGTGTGGTGCATCTCGATATAAGAATGACTAATCAGGTCATGTGGATGTTTTATCATACTTTTCAATAATTTTATTATTTAGGAACCTATATATAAGTGAGGGATATACGAAGATATTGATGTGGGACATAGATATAATAAATAATGATGAGAATTGCTTTCACTTATAAGACACTCATCATTGAAGAAAATTGATCAAGAGTATCATCAATTAGAAAATGAACCAAGCAACCTTCATCTAGAATTATCTATAGATGGAGAGAATCATTTTAGTTTTCTAAGTAGCACTCATAATACATGGACTATTATGTTGGTAAATTATAATTTACCACCATGTTTATTCTTAAAAAAATACATTATTTTATCTATGGTTCTATAGGATGAAAAAAGCTGAGTAAGGATAACGATGTTTATTTGGATCCATTGACTGATTATTTTAAATTATTGTGAGATTTAGGTGTTATTTTGTATGATTACTAGAAAATTGAATAATTAATGTTTAGAGATATGTATTAGGTGATGATAAATTATTTTTCTACTTATGTAACGTTTTTAGGATATATCATTATATTAACTCAAGGGTCTCCAGTTTGTGAACAAGGTAGATAGTCAATTAATTTGAAACATTCTCCAAATGTAATTATTCTATGAAATTAATTATTTATGCCCCCAAATAATGTTTATAAATCTTGGAAGACATCATTTTATGGGAGTTCAAAAGATGATACAACACATTCTCCACTAATTGGTTATCATTTTTTTGGAATGTTATTGATGTGTAATCTACATTGGGTATCAATTTTCGAAAAACATTATGAAAATTAGTTGTAAATTAGATCTAAATTTCTGGATTTCCCATACATGAATTCTAAATACATTATAAATTTTATTTATTGTAAGAATGTTAAAAAAATATGTTATACTATCTGTGATAGGTTATTAAATACAATTGAAAAAAGGATGGAATCAAGTCTAGGTTTGACATGATTTACATGGGAATACATGAATATTTCATGTTTGTGAAGGGTGAAAAAATGTACTTTTCTTTCTCAATCTATTTACAATATTTCTAAGAATGAGAGATATGAATTTTACAACATCTTGAATGATGTAAATGTTCTCGACGGGTATCTAAAAAATATCAGGAATATTTTGTCAAAAAATATTTTAATTATAATGGTTCGGAAATCACATGATTGTCATGTTTTGATGAAAGATATAATTTTTGTAGCTTTACATTTTAATGTTTCTAATAATGATAACCATACATTATCCAATATCTATTTTTTAATCAATATTCAAAAAATTTATTGGTTTGGATAAATTTCCAACTATGGAAATGGAAATTACAATCATGTTACTTGAATTGAAAATGTTCTTCCTGATAGCATTCATTGACATGATTGTTCAGTTGATGGTTCACATCGTTATATATATTCAACAATGTGGTCTTGTACATTATATATGGATGTACTGCATTGAAAGGTAAACAAATATTTTGGAAGGGTATGTCAAGTATCAAAGTAATCAATAGTGTTGTATTACAGAGTGATATATTGTTGGGGAAGTCATTGATTTATATATTGACTACCTGGACTATGTGGAATTTTCAAAAATGACATCACACTGGGTGGCTTTTGGCTAAAAGAAATTCTACCATAGCTATTTTATAATCAAAATTACAGATCCAGAGGAGGCTCAAATTTTTAATTTTATTACAATTTAATGGTTCCCCGTATGTTGGATCCCATAAAATACTTCTTAGTTATTGGTATCCATATAGGGATCAAAAAATGAAGATTTGACACCATATTTATTAGGATTGAGATGGAAATCTAAAATCAATTTCATAATGAATTTGATGGCCAACAAAAGGACCCTGTGTTTATGAATTATCCTTTAATGTTAATGTAATTAATGGTTATATGTTCGATAAAATTAACAAGATAAAGACAATGACATTTAAAATAGTGGAGTTACACTTGTGGCTAAAGTGATTCATTATTTTAGTAATAAGTATAGAAATAAAATTTCGTTGAATAGGTCGTAATTTTCTTTGATCGATCAAATATGGGAGTTGGGATACAAAACATTTATGTGTGGAATTTTCTATACATTTTTGTGTATAATAAGATTGTTTTTAAAATATAAGAATTGGGATTCATAAATGTCTATTTTAGAAAGGATTGATACAATGAATAACCATTTATAATGGAATCATATGAAATTAAATCATTTTATATTCTAGATCCCAAAAACCATGTTGTCAATTATTCTGTTATTTACCAAAACCACATAACGACAGTAGAAAAATTCATCTTAGGGTGACCATTTCATTGGGACATCGCCATCATTTCATAGAGGTACCAATGTAGATTGGGTTTTTTATGTTAGTGGAAACCATAATGAATAGATTAGGATAATCAATAGAGGGTTAAATTCCCTTCACCATTTTGAACTATATATTTCAATAATCATGTTTTATTTTTCTTAATATACATTTTTTACCTCATGTTATTATATATTCGTGAATTTATGAAATCTTGATCAAATATTAATCAACTTCTATTGATAATGACATTTGTAATTACTGATGCTAATAGTTTCATGGAAAAATAGTTTCCTCAATTTATTGTTTCTCCCATTGAAAAGGGAAAACAACCATTCTTATATTTGATGATATCAATCCCAAGAAATAATAGGTTTCTCAAAATGTTGATACTCATAGTATAAAGGAACGACCTTCTTCACATGATGATGCTACCAATCTATAGAAACAACACATCAATGATGTTGAACCTGAGGAAAGGGTAGTTGGTGAATAACAAATGCCACAGAAAAAAAGGCGTTTCATAGTGTGATGGTGTTAGAAAAATATATTAATGAGAAATGAAATATCTTCAAATTACAGCTCAAATGGAATGTGTATGGACAACATGTTAACCCCAACATTGATATATTGAATAGATTAATTGGTCTCATCACATGACAACAAATTTAGATTGATTTAGATTCATGGAATCATGTTGTATACATGCTTAAGACATTGATTTTAGAAGATATTATAATATTATTATTTTATCATTTCCTTGTTATTGTCTGAAATAAAATAATGGGACCTTAAATTACTCTTCATCATTCCATATTTAGTGAATTTACAATATATGAATTCCATAAAGAAATTATTAATTATTTCTATAATGATAGATAGGGGATTTCTTGCATATCTAATAAAAATTCATCTTAATGATTCTACATGGAAAATAATCCCACACCCACCACTTTTATATACAAACCTGATAATCTATGGAGAATGGGTTATATTTTCTAGAAAACGTGGGGATATATTTTTTCTGGTATATTTTGTGTGGTAATACATTATTTGACAAAACATATCTTAACCACATTATATGAGATTTTTTATTTATGAAAAAAATTGAGGGATGAAAATAAAAAACATGTAGAAAAACCTATATTCCCTTTCCATAAATCATTGATGCAGTATGATTTAAATAGCAAATACATATTTAAAATCTATCATAAAAATTTTATGTTATGTTAAAAAAAAGAAAAATATTTTCCTCTATTTATATATAGATTTATGAACCCCAATCCGATGCCACTTTTATCCCACATTATATACTATGGATGGAGAAATGTGTAAATAAAATGGAATACTTAGAGATAAATACACTCAAAAGGTGTGGGAAACAAGAGTATGTATGACATAATAACAAAATAATTAATTATCTATTACATAAGAATGATTACATATTTTTTTATATTATCTATCTAATATAGACATAGGAATCACTAACACATGTACTTGATGAACACATACTTTTGTGTCCTTAAAGAGTATATAAGAGTATTGTTTAATTAAAAGTGTGGGTTTGTGGGTGAATCCCCAGACATAATTTGAGAAATGAAAACAAAAAGAGGATAAATATAAATAAATAGAAGGAATTAATAAATTATTACTTCCATTGAATAAAAATTTGATTATCAATATGAGTTACTATAATATTTTATGGGTGTGAAGAAAAGAGGAAAAAGAAATCATGAACAACCACTGCGTGATGATCCCACCCCACACTCCATAATCATTGAGGTGATCTATTCCCCTCAAAGAGCTTTATTAGATGAGGTAATCAATTTTCTCATAATATTTTCTACAAAATGTGAGTCAGAAATACACTGATACCATTCATGTACTGATAATATATAGGGAGAAAATGACTATAATTTATATCCATCAACACCCACAAATAACCTTGTTGTGTGGGGTATCATTTTATATATCTATGAATACTGTCAACACAATATACCACTACAAACAGGTCTAGTGAGAGTGGGGATTAGTTTAACTAATTAACCAAGCATTGAGCTACCTATTCCACTAGATGATGTAGATATTTATACGGTCGACTAAGCTGTTGGATGATTCATATAAAGTCAGTTATTTCTAGTAAAATAACATTTCATTAATAAAGTATTCATTTACAATTAATTTTTTTCATCCCAATCCTTTATCAATTAATTAAAAAAGGTATGAGCTGAAAAATGTATTTAAAGATATATAATGGGGATGGGGTGAAGTTAGTGGTCAAATAAACACCATCTAATGTATCAAAAAAGTAATCAAAAAATACGTATAGATCACCTTTACCCCGTCTATTAAATATTTTCATTTACTAATATTTATTGTTCATATGTATACAATGTTTCCTAGTAGTATTACTGACATAGATGATTTTGGAGACCGAATGTATAATGAGGCCATTACAGACTACATTTTTCTTGATAATGTAAATGATTCTCTAAAGTATGAATGGTTAAGAGTATCAGTTGTAAATTTATACATGAATTATTTGTCACGATTTGTGTTTTATAATAGCTTATAAATTGTGTTAATTATGTCTAAGTACATAACATATTTTTAAGGTGTATGTATCAATATAATTTGAAAGGATTACCCCATGATCATAAATATGGATTCATTAATCGTAACATCACTTATACATATGATAGAATAATAAAAATGAAAAATTATGAAATATTTTAAAATTAGAAAAATATTTTGAATGAAAACATATGAATGAAAAAATAATATTATTACCAAAGATTCACGGGTAAAAGTATATAATTTTATCATACCAAATATATTTTCATAAATTTCATTAATTATTCATTTTTTTGTTAGGAAAAATTGGGTATTCATTGTGGTAGATTCTGATACTTAATAGATTCTATTCCAAGATTCACTACATAGTGACCCAAAAAATTGACCACTTGTGATGGCATTTTACAATTTCTAATACAATACATCCAACATTTAAAAAATCATCATGTTATATATTTTATATTATGTTTTAATGTGAATTCTATTATGATACGACAATGATTAGATATCATGAATATCATATCATGAGGATAACCTATGCACCCAAGAAGCCTGTCAACTTCTACAAATGGATTTTTATTAGAATATATATAAATAATTTTCACTATAAAAACACATATAAAAACAAATTACTTGTGTTTTTCAATATTTACGATGTGTGAAAAACCAATATGTAGAAATGTTTTTGGTTATTATGTTCATAAATTTATGAGAGAGATCATATACCATAAAAAAATATAAAATCTCTTAAGAGGTATTTCTAAAGATAATTGTTTATTAAGTTAAAATAATTATTATTCCTTTGTGTATTTATATATTTCTTGTAATACCATGATTATCAAAAATCCTCATATTCTCAAGAATTAATTTATTTTTTTAGAAAAGAATATGATTCATACTTTATGGTGGAATTTATATAGACATCATGAAGATGTGACTTACTACTTCTTATTTAGTTTATTTTTACATAATTTAATCTATTTTTCTTTTAATTTCCTTATAATTTCTATCTAATATTTATTTTTTAAATTTTTAGATAGAACATAATGAAATGTCCACACAAGATATTCGACATCTAGGATGAAACTAAAACACTTACAATGACTAAATGTGTCAAGAATTTATATAAACATTATGAAAAGGATAACTCCGACAACCTTTAAAAAATTTAGGGGATATCAATTCGAATTTTGATGTTTTTTAAATATAAAATTTTTTCCTCATAATATTCTATTTTCTCTACAATATCAACATAATCTAAATTAAATGTTTAACCTCACATGCAGTAAATCTATCTTGAATATGGTAATGTTACTAAAACCATATAATAATGGAATATAATAAAGTAATCCATTTTGGAAATGTAAATTTAATGTTATGATCTAGTTTCCCTATATTATTAAAAAATTAGAAAATGAAACGCTGATTTAATTTTCATTATTCCGTGTAGAATAAGTTTATTTTAGAATATTTTTATCCATCATTCATGCCTCTATGCACAAAAAAAATCATATAATTAATATACCTCAAAACCATTAAATCATGGTTGTGTTGGAATACATCAATTTCATTGATTTCTCATCAGCAACATTTATTGGATGGGAAATGCTGCTGCCTCTCATCAATCACATATATAATATTGATGGTTTCAAAGAAATATAATTATCTATATACGTAATATGTTTTTTCATATTTATGATTCATTTTTTTCTTTTTAATATTACACTCATAAGAATATTTTTCTTATATATGTTGATTATATTATTCTAGTTTAGGTTGTATGTTTGAAGTTGATCATGTTCATAAGAGATTGGAATATCAGACTTCAACATAGATTATGATGATAATGAAATGGGACAAGAATACAATTAAACATCAAAAAAGGTTATTTCCTAATACTATTTTACTTATTTTTTCATCTATTTATCTATTATTTATATTTTAATATCATTATAATTTTTATATAATATATATTTAGTTTTTTCACATATATTTTGTGAGGTCATATTTTTTATTGAGCTATATTAAAGAAGCCAGAAATTAAAAAAAAATCTTCTATGATGTAATAGTAAACAACATACTACATGAATGTATGTGTTTCAGGGATCATGGGGTTTTTCATCATTCATAATGGAACACATTCTCTATTTCCTGGATTTAATTCTAATAGTTAAAATCAACACACATATCACATACTCAATCAGTCAAAACTCGATATAATACACATTGTGCATGACATAACTGGTATTGTATATTTTTAGAATACAATATATATTTTAGTTAAAAACATACATTACAGAGTCAAGTTTGTCCTTTAAATTAAAATAAAATTCAATATTAGTAAAATGAATAACTGTCCGACTAAAACCATGAAAACATATTTATTTTGTGTTGATAATTGATTACCACAATCTATATATCATTTTTATGGGTATGACTCAACTCCACCTCAATATAATGAACGATGTGACTCGTATAACTCAAAATGAATCTTTTTATTCAAAAATGTCATTTATTATTATTAAACAGAAGATGTGACATAATGAAAACCTAAAAAACACATCAGTATCATTTTGATAATTTAGAAAAACTATCCATACATCATTTGTGATGTGATGTAATCATTTTCTCCTCAATCCGAAAAATTGTGTGACTGATAGCCACCAATTATGTTTTTTATTTTAAATATATATTGATTTTAGTGAAAAGAACATGTGAACTAACTCAAAATCAATCAAATTCATTTTTATTATTTATATACATTAGTAAAATAAACCATAAGTCATTTCTAATGTGTGGGAATATTTTTTACATCAATATGATGAATGATGTGAATGATACGACACCACATGCCTTTTATTATTTAAGATTGACTTTATTTATTGTAAAAAGAATAAGAGAAGTACTCAAAACTGATAAAAAATATAATGTTGTTTTTATACTTGTTAAAAATTATACATAAGTCATTTTTTAGAAGTGGTAATAAAAAATCAATTGGATGAACGATGTTATCGGTATGACTCAATGTGTCTGCTATCAGTTTAAAATCAACATTTTAGATAAAAATGTGTGTCACACCAAGAAAAAAAATTACAAAAAATTTGATTTTATTGATAATTGTGTAATATGATTCAGAAGTAAGTTGTGATATGTATTAATGTATCTCTGGTTAGACCGATAAATGATGTGACTTGTATGAATCGAAATGTGTGTTTCAAGTTTCAAATGACATTTTAGTGAAAAGAATAAGTGAAATAATGAAAACTGTTCAAATGAATTCATATTGTTTTCATACAATAAGAAAATATTCCATATGACATTTATAACATTTAGGAATAAAATCCACCTCAATATGAGTAATATTTATACTGGAATAACTCCAAGTGTTTCTTTATTTAAAATTTACATTAGATTTTGAAAATAAAACTAGTGAAATAGTAAAAACTGAGAAAATTCATTCAAATTATTTAATGATTTTGATAAAAAAAGATCCATAAGTCATTTTTCATATGTATGAATAATATTCCACTCAATCTGATCCACAGTGTGACCAATATGACTCAAAATGCATGTTATCAATTTTAAATTGAAATTTTATTTAAAAAATAATCATTCATTGAAAACTATAAAAACACACTCTAATTATCATAAAAATATAGGAAAATAATTTGTATGTCATTTTTGATATATATGAAGTAGTCCCACATCAAACACACACATGCTATTACAAGTATGACTAACACTACATGTGTCTAGTATCAAACTATATTTTAATAAAAAACACAATTTACATACTCAAAATTGAAAAAATGAACTCATATTATTTTGATAATTTAAGAAGGTGGTCCACAATTAATATTTTATGAGTAGAAAATATCCCCCACCACAATCTAATGCACTATGTGACCATTATAATTCCATTTATGTGTATTTATTTTTAATTTACATTAAATTTATAAAAATAAAAGTAATGAAATATTGATATCAAAGAAAATACATTCATATTGTTTTTATACTTTCAAAAAATGATCCATATATATTTTTTAATGAGTAGTAATAAATTGAATATAAATATAAACTATTGTATTATTGGTATAAACCCATGTGTGTCATTTTATATAAAATTGAAATTAATTTTAGTTAAAAGAAATAGTGAAAGACTATAAACTAGAAAAATGTAATATTATTACTTTTATAATTTATTAAAATGATTCATATGTCATCTTTTTAAATGTATGATTTAATCAAACCATAATCTGTTGCACAATGTGACCTATAAAACACGAAGAATATCGTTTTATTAATATTGATATTAAATTTAGTAAAAAGAATGACTGTCATAATAAAAATTAGTGAAATGAATTTGAATTGTTTTAATACTTTATTAAAATGATCTAAAATCCATTTTAGACATTTAAGAATCAAAAAAACCTAAATGAGACAAATATAATGACCGATATGATTCAAATTAATTGTTATTAATTTAAAATTCACATTTTAGTTTAAAATGTTTGTAAGATACTGAAAAAAAAAGAAAACATTCTCTGATTGTATTTCTAATTTAGAAAAATGATTCATATTACATTTTTTCAATTTTATAAAGTTTTCTCACATCAAACAGACACACGATGTGACTAGTATTACTCAAACTATGTGTTTCCAGTTTGAAAATACATTATAATAAAAAAATACATGTGATATAAAAAAATTCAAGAAAACAAATTTAGATTCGTTTGATACATTCGAAAAGAGATCCATTAGAAATTTTTCATATTTAGGAATTATATCATGCCTCGATATGATATAGAGTGTGACTTGTATAACGCCAAGTGTGTCCCTTTATTTAAAAGTGACATTATTTTCAGTAAAAATAACATGTGACATATAAAAACCAAGAAAATATATGCTTAATGTTTAGATACATTAGGAAAATGTGCTATGAATTTTTTTTACATCTTGGAAGAAGCCACACCTTAATAAAAGGCTTGGTGTGGCTGGTATAACTCCAATAATATCTTATTATTTAAATGTTGGTATTTTAATTAATTTTTTCTTTTATATTAATTTACAATTTATTACATTATATTATTTCTAATATAACATTTGTTTTCCCATATAGGTAGGTTATTTTTATCGAGTTTTGGTGAGGTTTTTGACAATTGATATAATTGTTTGACTCTTTTGAGATGTGATTTCTAATGTCAAAGATGATGAAACATTAATTTTTTTTAATTTTTATGGATAGTAATTCTAAATTTAATTATAAAAAACATTGTTTTGGAATATATATAGTGTAATTTTATTATATTAGTGATCTAAAATTTTTTTAAATTAGAACGGCTAGAATGTATTCCTTTATTAACACTAGAATACGTCGTCATAAGTGACTAAAAAGTTCCCACTTCAACATTACAGTTATAATTGCAATTCTATTATCAACACTAGAAAAGCATAGCTAAATTGGTCATTATCAGGTATAAAAATGTTCAAATAAATAATTCCACTATTAGTGCTTTTTATATCCTTAATAAATGAAACCATTTATCAGAGTTTATTTAGCACTAATAAAAGAATACATTATCCACACAAATAAATAGACTGATAAAGGAATCATTTATCATTGCTTCAAAATTTACTGATAAAGGAATAATTTATTAGTGTTTCTATAATTATAGATAAAGGGTCCATTTATCATCACTTGAAGATGAACTGATAATGGAAGACCCTATCAGTACATCTATTAGTGCTAATAAAGGGGCATACTACCATGTGATATTGCACCACATTGGAGCTCCAGAAAGTCAGTATAATATAATTTGATGTTATAGCACAATGAATAACCATAAAATGTAGAAGAAATTATCATAATAATAAAAAAAGGAAAATTTAAAATGAAATAAAGGTTACAATACAAATATAAGATAATATACTATTTTAAAGAAAAGAACACACCAACATAAAATAAAAAACCACCACTACTCAAGAAAAGGAACACAAATATAAAAAGAAAAGTTACATTTTTTATTAATAATAGAAATAAATAATTAAAAAAACTATTAATTTTAAACTAATCATTGAGTCATGCTCGAAACATTGCGTATCAGATTGAGTTATCGTTGATTCTTTCATGACACACCATTTATTGTTTATCTTCATGCATTATCAATGTGAAAGATGACTAAAAAGTATAAGATAAAAAACTACTAGAATATTAAATTAAGTAATATCATATATAATTAAGGGAAATCATTGTTTGATCATTTTCTTGATTTTGGTAATGTGATGCAAGTTTTAAAATAAGTTGACACATATATATTTAAAACATCCACTCAGATTTATATCAGGAAAACCATTCATCATATTGAGAAACATATGACTACTAAATGTCACAAATTACATATATATATCATTTTCCTAATGTATCATTACAATCCTAATTTATTTCTTGGGTTTTGATTATGTCACTTTTATTTTTATTAAAATTTCATTTTAAACCTGAAACTCTCACTTTGAGTTATACTTGTCACATTTTGTGTCATTATGACATTATATTAATTCCTAAAAATAAAAATTATTTATTCATTGTTTCCATAAATTATCAAAATTATCCAAAAATGTTTCCTTGGTTTTTAGTGATTAACATGTTTTGAAATAAAATGTCAATTTTATATAGATAACAGACACATTGAGTCATACAAAGATAATAATGTACTGGATTGAGGTTAAGATTATTATTACACATAAATTTTTACATATTTCTGTTTTGATAATGTATCAAATCAAACTGAATGTGTTTACACATTTTTTAGTATGTCATTTTACATTTTTACAAAAATTGAAGTGATTTTTAAATAAATAGACATGCTTGGAGTAATACCAGCCACATCATGTGTTTGATTGGGATGTGAATGAATCCTAAACAGCTCGAATGAATTATATATTATTTATAATATGTATTAAAATAATCTAATTTTTTTTTTCTTGTTTTTGAATACTCCACTTGTGTTTTATTTAATAAAATTTTATTTTAAAATAGAAACACACACATTGGGTCATACATTTCACATAATGTGGGAATCTGCTATGAGACTGATTTATACATGTCACATATGAGATATAAATCATTTTCATAAATTATATATACAATTAATGTTCAATTTCAGGGTTTTTATGGAGTAATACTATTTTTTAATAAAATTTCAATTTTGAACTGATAACTCACATTTTGAGTCATTCTAGAAACATTATGTATCATAGTTATGATATAATAATTAATACATATAAAAAATGACATATTGATTTTCCACCTAATGTTTGAAAATAATCTTAAATTTTTTTATTGGTTCTGAGTAAGTTATTATTATTTTTTATTAAAAATAATATGAATATAAAATAAAAATTGAAAATAGAGAAATAATGATCACATAGTCAATTGGATTGAGGTTTTGATGATTCCTTATAATCAAGATGATATTTCAACCAATTTAATAAATTATAAATAGAATATGAATGTGCTTTCTAATTTTTAGTATGTAACTTGTTTTTTTACTGAAGTTCCATTTTAAACTAAAACCATTCACTTTGAGTCATACCAGACACATCATGTGCCAGTTTTTCTTAGTATTGATTCCTTCATGTTAAAAATGACTTATAATTTTATTATTCTAAATTATAAAGACATTTTCAGTTTATGAATTTCATTTTTTCCATTGACAGTAACCCCCCTAGAAGATCGTGATCCCTAAATATTGATTTTACACTATTAATTCTCCCACTAAGCTACTAAAGTCAATAGTTTATAACAACCACATTTATTCATATAGTTGTGTTAGGTAATAAATATGTTTGATGATGGTATTATTGTTTTATAACTATAATGCGTTTATTAACTACACTTTTAAGACACCTTATTTGTAGTGTAGATAGTTAATGGCTTATGGTCTCTTTTATAAATTTTTAAAAATAATTTCCATAATCATTTCCATTATCTAACATTAGACACTACAGAAACATTGACCAAAAAAATTAAATTGTTTTTAAATATGATTTGATAGTTAAATAATTATATATATACCATAATATATTTCCGTATATATAAATCCATAGTCATTATCTATTCATACACTAATTTCATTTCATTATTAATCCTATATTTAGCAATTGAAATTTTATAACACAAATCATGTTAAAACAAAAACTGAAAAATATATTTTGATATTTACCTATAAAAAGTTTATTGAATTTTATAAAAAATTCAATTTGCACATAATTTTTTGTTAGTTTGTTGGATATCCATCCATTAAATCCAAAAAAATGATTATTTAGGGGATCTGGAGTGATTGTGATCATCATATATTGATTCCTTAAAAAAAGTAATAAGAAATTAATAAAAAAATTTGTCTGACTAGATTGTAGTGTTTTAATTCACCATTTTAGGTATCAAAAAGATTCTGTTTTTTGATATATCATTCTAAAACACTTTGATTTGATCATCTATTTTCATCTCATTTTTTCCTTATCCAAAGTAATTTTTTCAGAGAAACAGTATAATGATTAATGAATCTAAATCAATCCCCAAAATGTTTTCCCTTTATATAGTAGTAATATACACACCGATGGAAGAAATGATTAGTTAAAAATTTGAATGATCATTTTAGCTCCGTATTTGTAAAAATGTATTATGAAAATGTACCTTATATATGTATTCAGTACTCGGACTCTCAACCATCCATGCTTGAGAATCTTATTTATAGTCTCAATACCTCTTATTTATACCCTGAATGATCCTTATATAATTTTTTTATCAAATTTAAGACATATTGGCGTCATTAAATGTTGTCTATGAATTAATTTATACAAATAATAAATGTTTCACATGAACTAGCAGGTAAAAGGTACACTTCGAAGGTTTTTTTATTTCTTGGTAGATTAACTATATTTTCAGGATGTGTACATTCATTTGCCCATTGGATTATCAATCGACCTTATTATAGCAAACATCATACCATTTTTTTCAACTATAATTGGTTTTTCTTATGATTTTTTAACACATTCCCCATATATCATTATATGATTCAACATCCATGCTACGAAATTTCTAATATAAGCAATGAATGTTGTAATATCAGGATAATAAAGTGGGATAAGAAACTAACTTGTCAAATCATGATCTAGCTCAATCTATACTCTCTTGTAATCTTTTGGTAGGTCTATATAGGGTATCTTGTCTTCTTGTATATTATAATTTTATCCCCTCATAACAAGGTGTTGAATGGGTGTTGATTAAAACAAATCGCATACAATTAAACCCGACAAGATTTTAGAAATATAGAGTTACTAGAAGATGTTTGATTCAAATTTTGGATAATGATTTATTGAAAAAATTATTACATTGGTTAATGAATGAGGTTTGGGGATAACAGTCATCAAATCTTGCGGGGTTATTTTATTCATGTATGTATCATTGTTCCACCATAGGTTCAATTTGATCGTTTATCATACACTGTTCTCCCATACATGACCAGAAAATAATATCTGGCAATGAGTCAATTTCTGTCTGCAACCATCTCCCCATATTATATATATATATATATTCATGATTTTTTATGCTCTTAAAATTTGTTCTAGGAGACACTCTAAAACCATGTCATTTAACGCGGTCTTATTGTTCTAAAAACTTCAAAGATAATGAAAATAGTTTTTCTTTTAGTAAAGTAACATATTATTAACATGTCAATATGTTATAAAAAATATGAACATACATATATATTTTCATGTAATATTGTTATAAATCACAATGAACTAAAATTGTATATTAATTACACATGTTTCTGATTCTAATTGTTTTTTTAATCAATTATTTTACCCTACTTATATTCAAGACCCTTCATCAATAGCCCATGATGTGGGATGAATGTGGTTTCAGATTTTGATTCATAAATATTTATATATAAAAAGTACCATATATTATTTCATTTCACAAAAAAATTATTATTTTAAAAAAATACGTACTGATTTATTCTCTAATGATTCATTCCCCATATATTCATTGCGATAGGGGTGCATTGGAATTGATGTAAGTTATTTATTTTCAGCACTATTTTGTTGATTCATAAATTTTTTTTAATAAAATTGAATAAAATAATTAATTTAAGAAAATATAGTGTCGACTACATTGAATCTGAAATGATTTCTCATTATGATGATTCAAGAAAAAATTCCATGTTTCCTTATTTATAATGTGTGCATAACTAACTAGTGGGTGAGGCTTTACGTTACCCATAGACTCTCTATTATGTAAATTTATAAGAAGAGTTCACAAACCTATATTTGTTTTTTTAATGTCTATTAAGACATTTTTCAAATGGAAATATTCTAAAATAAATTATCTGTTCATCGAGTAATTAAAATTTAGTTGACGTTTCATTATATAATTTTTTTGTAAAACATAGGATCTATATCGTAACATTTCCATTATATCTTACTAAAGGATTTCCCTCATTACATGTTGGATATCGCACATTAATCAATATCAATATGCACATTCATCCCAATTGTGACCCCAATATTATTAATTAAAATTGACACTTTGGGGTCAATAGATTGGTTGCATTCATTCTAACTAACCTAATAATTTTAGAATCAAACTTATTGCATTGATAATTTTATTCAACACCATGATGTATCATCATTATTGTTTTCTCATCACCATGTTGTAGATCCTTGAATAATTTTTTAGTTTCATCATCCAAAGTTTGTTCTTAATATTTATCGGTAACAACTCCATGTGAAGAAGACATTGCCTACATGAGTAGTCAAACATTTAATTTTTACTGAATAAAAAAATATATAAAAACTAAATATGTATTTGATAATGGTTGGATTCATGCTCTATTGAAAACTTAATGAACTCTTTAACACAATCTTCATACTCTTTTCAGATGGTTAGTGAAATTACATTTTAAAGGAAATATATAATAGAATTTATGAAATTAATTACTCTACAATGGTTGGCATAATCCTATGAATTCATCCAAATGTGAATGTTATAGACAACTATTATCCTCAATAGATTCATCTTCTGAACAATTATTACTAAATTTGTTTGCTTGGGACTCATTATTCATTTACTATAGACCTAACCATGGGTTTCATGAACTATTATAAGTAGTTTTCACCGCATACCAAGATTTGGTGATCATTTTGGATGACAACAACTCAGAGTAGGTGAAGAAAAATAGATCAGATTGGGGATGATTCACAGAAAAAATAAATAAAATAATAATTGTTATAGAGATGAAGCTGGAGAGGATGATAATAATATCCTTAAATATTTTTATATTACCACACCTTAATTTAAAATTTCAAATAAAATCTCAAATTACAATACTGTCCCTAAATCTACCATCATAACATCAACTCATCCCCATTGAGTTGTAATGACTCTAAACTATGTTATAATTCCTTTCCCCTCACCTGTATCTCCAGTATAAGATATCTATATCCACATATTCTCATGTGTAGGGTTTGAGTATAAAAATAAACAAGTAAATACTAGAATGTCCCCTAAAATATAAAATAATTCATATATTTTAGCTCATGCTAAATGTAGTAACACTAAAATTACATGTGTAAGATAATTCATTATATACTAACTATGACAACATGATAGTAGAATATACATACATCATTTCATACTACTGATTTATATTAAACTTAATTTAATATTATACATTGGTTGTTCCCTGATATTCAAATGATTTCACTAATATGAAGTTAATATTTGAATAGTATGAGGAGAAAATTTGTTTATCTCCCTTTAAAAATAAACACACCATAGGTACCATGATATTCGACCTTAGAAGCCTACCATCCAAGACGATACCTCAAGGATCACCATAACAAGTACTTATTTATCCAACTCATGAAATGGGTATAACATATGCTTTTTTCAGAGGATGTATATTTGAAATATGGCTATGTCTTAAAATAATAGGTTCTCTTAGGAAAGAAACACACAATGGGCACCACAATAAATTATTGAAAAATAACTTATAAAAAATAATTAAGAAGAACAAAAAAACAACACAAGTGTCACAT
Source organism: Viscum album (assembly GCA_963277665.1). NCBI lineage: Eukaryota > Viridiplantae > Streptophyta > Magnoliopsida > Santalales > Viscaceae > Viscum > Viscum album. The sequence continues at coordinate 557,886,442 of OY728146.1, forward strand.
ACCTATCACCTTATCCCTAGATAAATCACTAACTTGTCTATAGTAACTCACATTCTAGAATACCATACCTGTACCTCACATAAAACAGATTTTATTCAAATATTTAAAAAACATTTTTATCACATCCACAGATGTATTTATTATATAGAATGTTGTAAGCACAACTTGATATGTTTATTAAAGATAACATAAAATATTATAATGTTAGATTTTTCAATATTTAATAAAAAATTTCATTACATATTATGTTTAATATATAAATTTCAAAAATATACTCTTCAGAACATATTTTTATACAATTAAACAAAACAATTATATAAAAATCGATAAAAATTTACAAAAAGATTCAAATAAAGAAATGATAAATAAAATTCATAGAATGATTCCACTTCTTAAAATTATAATTTCATTAAAAAATCAAGATACATTTTATAATAATTTAGCATGTTTAATTAGTAAAAAAATTATTTATAAATACATGTTGGTTCATTTTACAACATAATGATTATTAAAACCATATTTTTGTGTGATTATAGTAAAGTAATTTTAAGAATATATTTATCATATCAATATATATCTATATATTATGAACCATTTCCAATTCAAAATAATATAAAAAACATATATAAAAAATATATCTAATTTGTTATTATAAACAAAAAAATCATTAATCGAATAATTAAACATGATAATTAGTTAATTATATATATCACGGAATGTGTAATACAGAATAATTGATCCAGATTCTATATTACCAATGTTTTATCAAATATTATGTAATTGAAACCATTCATTGTCATTCATTAGTTTCTAAACATTCTAAAACCTTTAGAAATTGAGTTATTTAATTGATATTGAATTATTTAAAAAACAAATAATGAATTATAATGGTTAATATAAATAAGATATATATATGTTTATAAATAATTATAAAATAAATAAATTATATACTGATACATTTCATACATGATCTAAATATTGGGAAAATAATCTAGATAAACTTTTCCTAAAATAAAATCATGAATTAATTTATATATTTAATGAAAAACTATTTTTTAAAAGTAATTAGAACAAAAAACTAATGATTTTTTTTCAAAAACAAAATATAAACTACATTTTATTTTTTTTAGAAAAATATATTTATCCCATGGATACTCTAACCCCATTAATATTAAAAAATAACCTAAATTTACTTTCAGTTATGTCTTATAACCTATTACATATCAAATACATAATTCATTAAATATAAGTGTTCATTTTCTATCACTGAAAAAAATTACTAGATACAATTAAATCAAATAATGGAATGTAAGAATAATTATAGTTTTAACATAATTTTCATTAAAGTCATTACATTTAATAAAATTCATCTAATATGAACATATGTATATAAATTAATTTTAATATCAATATGATATTATTTTGAAAAAAGTAAGGAACGTTTTAAATAAAAATCATGGTGGCCTATAATAATGTATTTTGATGGAATTAGGACTTTTGTAACATTAATAGACATCATGAAGAAACCAAAATCCATGGAAAATATGCATGGATACCATGGTCATTTCATGTAATGATTCCATGTCTGAAGCCATATTTTTCAACAATATTTTTACTGTAATTTAAATGATTATAATAAATAAAAATAAATAGATTATTAAGTAGGTTATTGGACAATTAATAGATGATTGTGATAAGTGTATATGTAAAAAAATTAATATTCAATTACAGTAGTTTATGGGATGTTTCACTTATCGATGAACATTAATATTCTATACCAAATATCCTTTACTTATTATATAATAAATTATCTTGATCCTTGGGAAGTCGCAAATACTACAATTATAGAAAGAGTTGTTTTCCAAAAAAATGGAAAGAGACATGATTGATTATTTCAATTAGAATGGTAACAATGAGGATGAATGAGAGAGACCAATCATGACTCGAGTTATGGGAGAAGATAACTAGGGATCATCAGGGTTGGAAATCGAACAAAAAAACAAACTATGGAACATAAATAAGAAATTTTTGATATTGGAAAATGAAAAAATAACATTAAATGTATTATAGTAATGATTTAGTCGGGAGAACGTATAGGAAGAGCAATAGTAGTGTGGGATTTTTCCATGATCTTGAGAATAAAAACTAAATCAATTGTAGTATGAGTTCTTTCTAATAGAATAGGAATAAATTTATAATCTCATACAAAAAACGATGATATTTTTTCCTTTTATCAGTGGTAAACAGATACGCTCTGATAAAGGATTTGTCATTATAATTATAAATGAAAAAACTTTAATAATTTTATTTAATTATATATTTGTTTAATATAATTTTTTTAACTATTTAACAATATATATATATACATATTTAAAATTACATATATTATTTTTTTAAAATTGATATTGTTTATTATTATATATAAATATTTAATTTTATAATTATAGTAAATATAAATTCATAATTATATTTATCATTGAAAATATATTTTTATCATTATATATATATAATAAATATATATAAATATAAATATTGTTAATATATTCATTATTTATATATATTTTTTATAATTTAATAAGTATAAATATATTTTTTCATTATATATATTTATAGAATTATATTTATATAATTCTATTTATATACAACATGCATTTTAAATATTTTTTTAAAAAAACCAAAAAACAATAAAAATGAATTGACATTAATATGTGATTTTAATTATTACATTTTTTCATTTTAGATATATTTATATTAAATGTATATTTTTTTACTATCTATAATATATATATGTTTGTGTGTCTGTGTGTGAAACTTAATCAACATTATTAACATCTTTTATAATTCTTTTTTAAATATTATTTTAATTTCCACATTTTAATTTTTTGGGTTTAATTATTACAATTTATACAATTTTATTTCATTTATTTATTTATTAAAATATATTCATTTTATATATAAATATTGAAATATATTATTTAATAATATTAATAATATAGATATATATTAATTTTAAGTATTTTTATCAAAAATTATTTAATAAATAAATTTTTTGATATTGTTCTTAATTTACAAATTTTTAATTTTTATAAAATGATTATTTAATTTTATTCTTGTTCGACGTCTATATATTTAATATATATTATTTACTAATATTTAAAAAATATATATATTCATTTTATTCATCTTAATCTATAATTATTTAACTATTAATTTTTTTAAATATTTTTTAAAAAATTATTTATTAAATTATATTGTTTTATTCTAAACTATTATATGTTATAAAAACTCTAATAAAGGCTACCATTTAGAAATTTTAAAAATAAAAGTACATATAAATAGAACCTTTAATTGGTGCTAAAAATGGACTGTTGAAGTGTGTAAGTTATTAGGGTTGTATAAAACCATAGATAAAGGATTATCCTTGTAAGAGCAAAAAAACTCTAATAAAGGATACATTTTATCAATAATTTTAGTGCTTATAAATGCTACATTTTATCAGTTCTTTTTAAATTGATGATAAAATGTACCCATTATTAATGCATTGTTTTAGTTCTAATAGAGGTATGTGCTGTTAAAGGATTATTTTGTAGTAGTGTAAATTTTATATTTGCATAGGGGTATCATGAATTTTATATAGTGTGTTGTTATTCAAACCACTCACTAAAACAGATTGGGAATTTATCAACAATAGAAGTAGTGTCGATAAATGGGATCCCATTCAAAGGTGTTGATGGAATCATTTCTTCTTTAGCATAGTTAACATACTTTTTCGTGCAGTTAAAGGGAATATCTATAGTAGTTGTTTGATGAAACACAAAAGTAAAGGACAAAATTGAACATAAACTCAACACTAACCTGGATCTAAGTCCATCCAGGTCCAATCATCCATACAACCATCCAAGTTTGTCTTAAAAAAATCAATTAATGGTCTATTTCCCAAACAATAACATGTAACATTGTCTCTTCAATTGGGGTACTCAAGTTACATAGTTTCTTGTGAATTGTGTTAGTAAAACATAGTAGGTCACCACTAATTGCATCCCTAAAAAAACAAGTACATATATTACATGTATTAATAATTGTTACTGATAAAAAGAATACCACATGACTCAAAAAATTTGTGAATAATTAAAAACACAACCTTCATTCATAGGCTTTTTGGTGAAACATGATGTTAGACGTACCCATTTTGTCCATTTTTAGTGTATCTTTTACCATTGAATACAATATGGAACATCTAGTCCCAATCTATAACTCCAAATAAACCACAATTTGATGAATCACATGTGATTTTGTGAATGATCCAGTGGGAATTCATGTATAACTATGTCATCCAGAATCCATATAATTTTACAGTGGAATTATTCTCTACAAAATCCAAAAGAATCCAGGGAATATGGACTTTGAATTCTCAAAACTGACACCAAGGGAATAAGAGTTAATGAATTTCATAGTATCTAGCTGGAATGCATTATTGGTCCACAACCATGACATTTCATCTAGTGCAATCAATGAAAATCCATGGGCATTATCCCAATACATTCCAAATGGTTCCCTGATGGAATCCATGACATTAATACATTTAATTGAATACAAAATACACCTCCGAAATCATATGGGGAGTCTCCTCAAAAATATTTTAGTTATGAATCGGTGATAGATAAAAGATATCTCCTAGAATTTCATTCCATTGGATATCCTTCAATCCAATGAGGCATCCTACCATGGAATCCATTTGAGTTCCCTAATAGACTCCATGCTCGATCAAGGGTTTCAACCCATTTCTTTTCAAAAACTGAATACAAGGTATGACACAAAAGTAATTTATATATAAAAATATTCTACATATAATGAATCATTTACAATAAAATTTAACCATCATTGGGTCCCATGAAAATATATAACAATACTTTTATTTTATGAAAGCCTCATCATTACCCAAGGAGTGATAAAATAGGATTTCATTAAAATTCTATATCAGTAAATGGACTATAGGTTGTTACCTGACACTCTATTTATCTAATTTCTTCATTAAATAAATATTTTAAAATATTAGATAAATTTTATAATTCATCACTCAAAATCCAATATTTAAAATTCATAAGTTCACACAGTTTAAAATTTATTGATGGTTATGAATTTCCTTTTCACAACCATAGATACATATTATAAATGTCTATTTAACCATTAAATATGTATAACCACTTTTACCCCAACCCTATATAGGGTAAAAAACCCAAATATATTCATCCCTCAATGAACTACCATTTTGATTTGATTCAAGGCATGTAAAATGTGATATAAATCAAAAGAAAACCTAAAAAATTATGTTTAAAATATTATACCAACACATGGCATGTTCATTCAATTACATCACATGAAAAATTGATTTATTATGTGTTAGGTTTAGTAATCACATTACTTTTTCTTAAAGAAGCCCATATGTCAACATTCAACCATTAGTTCAGTCAAAATCTTACAAAAATTAGGATCTATAGAAATTCCATTAAATTGGGGAATTTGTAAAAAACATGGAGGGACACTACTTGAAAGTGAATGAAACAAATAGTGGGTGAAGTTGAAATGATAAAATTTCACCAAGATTCCATACTCAACTAAGGACGACCAATTCTATATCCAAATAAGGTATAAATCCTTCATGCAACTGTGGAATGGAGAGGGGGGAAGGAGGTTTCATCATGTACATGTATTGGGGCATGTCCCTTCTTATAACATATATTATTGTGGAAATTATTGAAAAATAATATATTTATAGTGACATATTCATGGAATAAAATTTCATTCAATCAATGAAACAAATATTATTTGGGGATCCTCCACAAAAAAATGAATATTAATTATGTGACACATGTTTTCCCACCATGACAGTGTTTCAGCCGTTATCACACAACTACACACCCACCTAATTTTCTTTGAATCCCATAAACAAAATTAATACCCCGTATAACCATAAAATATGAGTAATGTAAATGTGTTGTGAAAAAAAGGTTCCATACTCCAGATAATGATTGGTGTTTTATGTCATAATAATAAAAGAAGACTAACATTTATGTGTAAATAATTTACTCAATGAAAGTGATTTTAATGTAAAATAAATAGTTTTTTGTCACACTCCCAACATTTAATGTGTCATAAACCCATTATATATAATTATGGAATGTGTTATCTTGGATGAAATAATTTATAAAAGATCTTAAAGTAATACATGACGATGGGACATCATTTTGCGACTCACATAGCATGATTTTCTCAGTTAGAAATTTCATGATACCTTTTAAATTAATAAAAATGCATCTAATGTAGAAAATCTTATGGAAGTTCATTGATGATATTGGGTTAGGATTTTAGAATATTGAATGTGTTTGTAATCAAGTAGATATATTAATGATTGTTCTATATGAATAGTTTCTTATAAAATTGGTTAGATCCCCCCAACTACAATATAGCTCGTATGACATAGGTGATGGCCACATCACGTCCTCCCATCCTCATCCCTTCCAGGATAGGGGGTCCTCCTCCACATCCTTTATTTCCTCAACCTTTTTTTACTATTTTCATGGTTCGTCTAAGCTCTTGTGCTTCTATTGGAGTTGGTACACCTGAACTAACTTTTTTGTACTCTATGTTAACCTATATTCATAGTTATGAATATTAATCAACATCTTATCACATCATTATTTTTCTAATGGATAAAATATATATGATAATAACTTTAGAGTTGTTATCTGACTGAATGGACATACCCACAATGATGAATGCTAGGAAGTGTTATGAAACTATTCTTAATTTTATGTTACATATATATTTTAATTAATTTTAGGGGCATAAATGATATATGAAATTAGGGGTTGAGACTCATATAAAATTGTGGAAACTTCTCATGGTGTTCACCCTTGGTAATATTTAGTCAGATATTTTGATAATTAGACCTGCTAGTAGAAAATCCAATTTATATGTTTCATGTGTTGTTCTTATCTGATGACAGGTTTATTTCTCCATATTCATTATGATTATTTTTAACGAGTATTATTATTAGCCTAATTTGATGTATTGATGAAAATTATAATGACATATGTTCGAAATGATGTAATATATATTGTGTGCCTCATGAGTAATATTTGATTAATGAATAATTTTTCAAATTATTTTTCCATTATATTCACTAATAGAGGTTGATTTTACAGGACCTTTAATGGAAGTTATATATCCTAAATAAATCAATGGCCTTGGTGTACAAAAGGAAGGTTCAATTTCTGGGAAGTCAACGAAATAGACATAGAGCACATTTGGTTGATTTCACCAGCATGAAACATTCTGGATTTATGGCATCATGAGAAAGGGATTATATTACACGGTAATCATTTGAATTAGGTATCATGTTGTTGTCGAATTATCTTCCTTGTTTAAGGGTGTCCTTGGATGTTTCTAGATTCTGAACATTGAATTTATGATATTTCGCCTAATTCCATTGACAAAGAGGCCTACAAAGCCACACCCTATCTGTATCCAAAATCTCTATTAAATAATATATTATTTTTTTTGTATTTAACAATTCATGTATATATATTTCTAAGACACAAATTAATAAATATTAATGTATGTTTTATGGAATATAAATATTTATTTTCTATTTAGTTGTTATAACATTTTTATATTTAATGGTTAATAACACAATAATATTTATTTAATAAATAAATAGTCATTATTCATGTCTTGATAAGTATTATGGACGAACGGAGGTAAGAGTTTAATAGACTAATGAGAAATAATAAATAATAAATAATATTTTATTAAATGATATTTAATATAATTCCCACCTTTTGTGCATGTAGTGAAATTATAATATTATTTTTATTTCAAACGGGGTTCTTCTTCGATAAAATAAAAAATAATGGGATCTGGTTGAATTATTTTATTTTAACCCTAGAAATATATACACCCAATTATATTATTTTCAAAATAGGTCAGTTCATTTGATTATTTTTTTACAAAATCATTGTAGATTCCTATCAAGATCTAAAGATATCCCTTATCCAAGAACTGTCTAAAAAATATAGAGCGATGTTCCTTCACCTCCCACACTCGAGTCAAGACTGATCTAGAAGAACTCTTTGAAATCAGTTGTCAATGTGGTCAAAAGTGGATGATGCAAGCTCTTGGATCCTTCATACTAAAATCCATAGATTCATATTGCGAAGTTAAATATTTGTTTTTGGAAAATGATTAGATCTCAACTAGAGGGAATATACATTGATTCCTATAATGAAATGAGAGAACAATGCAGAATTGTTTTCATATCCATCGACAGAGAAATATTTCCATCATGGTTATTCATTATTTAACTAAATTTATTATAAATATTATGTGATGATAATATCTCTTGGTTTTGTAATTCTAACACATTTATAAATTCATTGATTCAATTCCATATATCATAATGTTTATCATTGTGTAAATCTAAAATTGATCATTGGTAATGGAAAAAAATGTTTAGAATGACCCATAGCATGATTCTACTATTCCTAAAACCTACTTTATTTATTTGAGGGGGTCACATAATTATTTATAAATATTTAAAAATAATTAATTATTTATTGAATTTTGATTTGTTTTTCAATTCAAGATTAATAATTTTTTTAATCTGAATTGAAATATTTTCTTTTTCCTCCATAATTTATCATACATTTAATCATTTATATTAATTTTATGATTGAAATAAAATAGAAAAACTCATCCATATGTTCCATGAAGTATTTCTATAAAACACAGCAGTACATACCATGTAACTAGAGTTATACGCATTGTATATGTGTTCAATGAATTGACAATTAATTCTATAATTAATTAAATGTTTTTGAATTGATGACATGCAGTGTTGTTAATTATAGTATTGTGTGTCAACCAGGCGATCATGGAACATGGTTAGCCAAAGAACACGATGTGTATCCCACATACACGGTGTGTGGTCTATTTTAGTCAAAGAAAGTTAATTTGATTCAAATCTAGCCTACCTGATTGGTGACCATGTAACCCAACGTCTTCACATTTTTTAGTCCCTTTTTCATAACATGTTCCCCATTATTTATAAAGTATGATTTATATTAAATGTACCTTGGTTTGTACCTTGGATATATGGTGATAAATGTACACACTGTCTAACTTGAATGTATATGAGGTGTACTTATACCAAGTTACACAGATTTATAATGTATTTATTATACTATGTAGTCCTTGATATCTATTATTGTGTGTGGTCATTACGTTGATAATACATTCCATGTTATGGGATATATATATATATATGATTAATTAATATTGTTTTGTGTTTAGATATACATATCATGTATGAGTTGTATTACATTTTTTACTCTATATGCATTAAATCATAACATGTGAAAAAAATCATGGAATTCATGTAATCATTATGTTGATGGTAAACTTCATAAAAGTACAAAATTGTTCATTTATGTTAAATGTAAAAAAGTAAAATTGTTTAAAAATATAATACATGATTGGCTTGTTTGGATGGGTATTCACCATGTTACATGCAATGTAAATTTCATCTACACTGTTAATTTTAAATAAATTTATTAAATTGTTTTAAAATTATTAATGATTATAATATTATGGAAATTCAAATGAGAATGAATTTAGAACAGTATATTAATGAATTATTGTAATAGATTTATTGAATCATGATTTATCTTTAATAAAAATGATTAATATTTTTATACTGGTTTTATTAAATTGTGTAATTTGTTGCTTTCTTATGGATGATCATGAGCAATGACCATACCTTTGTATTTCATTGGCTTCATTTAATTTTTTATTGAATAATATTTTCACCTTGTGTGTATTCTCTCATATTATTTGTAGGACCTTTGTTCCTGTTATTTATTTTATTTATACCATTTTCCCTCACCTACATATGAATAAAAGCATATGTAAAAGATGTAGATCCCATGTTAGATGAGGAAGGATATGTTTGGAGCTAAGGGGAAACCAATCCAAAAGAGATACATTAGTGGAACTGTGGAAAGTGGCATCTCATACCATAATTGGATCAAGGTTTTTTTTCCCTAGGTTATAGGTTAGTTTATCAATCACAAGTTAAATTGACCCTCAGTAATTGCTCCATATCATACCACATTATTATTATTTTATTTATTTCATGTTGCATGGTTATTCCAATATGGTTCTTTTACCGCAATCAGATAATTTAATTAAATGAACAATCATGAAAGACAAAACTAATATAAATTGTTTTGTTAATAAATATTTTATATGACAAGGTTAATCACATAAGTTCTTACACTTAATGTCAACAAGCAGTTAATAAATATAATAATTGGAAATTTGTGCATCCAATGATAAAATCTGTCAAATATATATATTATTTTACTATAGCCATCCACTAAATCTGTTAAAATAGAAATGTACTTCGACGTTCTTGATCTACAAATGATGGGGAGATTTCAATTATCGAGGAATTCTAACATCTTGTTTTGGGATTCTTAAACTTAGTTCATATTAAGGGTTGACTGCCAAAGCCCGACATGGTGTAACTTAGAGGCAATGGTTAACAAAATCTAATTTAAGGAATTTTGAATTGGGGAGTCCACTCATTGTATCATGTAATTGTATGTTAATGTATTTAGATCTTGGAAATCGTACCTAAAACAATTCATGGTGATTGGATAGCCAAATTTGGGGTAATAATAAGGGGAATATAGATCTATCCCATAAGAATATCGAATCTATATGATATTCCAAAATCCATTGTGTGGGTAATTGGATTTCTATAAAATAGTGGGACACTAATAAAAATACTATTTAATTATTTATTAAACAAAATTGTATAAAATATTTTACTAAAATTATGACCATATTTTTTGTAAAAAAATCATTAAAATGAAATCAAACATTTAAATGTGATCCACACACGAGAAGGAAATCCAACTCACCGAAACAAATCTCCATGAATGTAAAAGTATCTTACATGTAATTCTTCACCATCAAAATAAAATTTAATGTGCTACAAGTACATTTTCTTAATGCACCTGAGAATGAGAGAACTAATGGATAGTAAAAATTCTATGAGAAACGTTTCAATGATTCCCCCAGATTTTTAATGTATCATTATATCATCCATATCCATTTTGATTTTAATGCTACATGAGTTCATGGATGAATTTTTCATGATGTCTCACATTAGGGATCTCTATCAGGAGAATGTGAGACCTAAAAGGTATCATATCTCCAATGATTTGTATACAACAATGATAGGAAAGTAAGAACCAGTTGGGCTACATGTAGTAATTCTTATTGGATACATTGAACACTTAGACATCATAAGATTAAATTACCATATGAGTAGCATACAAATCCCTTAATTTCATCACATTTCAAGACCATATCTAGTTTTATTGTTAACTAAAATATGATAAATAATGAGAAGAGTCTTTCAGAACTGATTACTTTAATTCACCATGTGAAAAAGAACCTAGGTAATCCTAAACAAATGGTCTTTATGATGAATAATAAAAGTAAGGAGGAAAATTGTCCCTAGACTCATATACATCAAAAATCTCCCAAGAACCATCAATAATTAATAAAATGACATTATTATTTGATATTTGGATCCCTTAACAATATTTTAGGTTTTTATGGGGAAAAAATACCATATACCATTATTCAAATTTTTGGTATAGAAAATGGTTTTGAATTTAAATTTACTATTTAAATATATTGAAATTATTTATAGTGATTGAAAATGATATTATATGTTTAAATGTTGATATTTTCAGTCTTTTTTGTGTAATGATTATATATTGGAACTGTAACATTAGATGTTGACTTACATGGGAAACCAAATGATGGGTGGTTCTCTGATTTACGAAGGACAGTTATTTACGTTATAATCTATAATGCATTGGGTATGGATGTCGGACATATAGCTATTCTATTTAGTGATATGTGTATAAGTAGACATTATGATTATTACATTTTAGTATGGTTATTCCATTTCAGTATGTTTATGTCCCAAGTTACCAATATACTCTAAATATTTCTTTCTATGGGATTGTGGTAACATTTTAGAGAAAAAAATGTTAATAAATGAAATTATATTTTGTGTTGTGTTATTTCTACATCTTTTAGGTGAAAAGTATGGCTTTATGATACGGTATTCATGGTTTACATGATTTTTTGTTAACTAATAACTTTCTTTATTTGTGTATCCCTTGTTAAGATTTTAATACTCATCCCAAGTTATTGAAAAGTTATTCAGAGGACATAAGGAGGAATTAGGTCAAGGATATGATCAATGAAATGTAATACAGTTTAAAATAGGGAACTAAAAATGGTTCTTTTTTAAGAGTTTTTATTTTATAAGAAATTGATACTATGTAGTAGTGTCTACATGTACTATTCAAGTTGTTATGTATAAGTTATAACCTAATTATATAAAGCTATACACCTGAAAATATCATTCATGTGTATTATTACTTTAATTCAAGATTATGTAATGATTAATGTTGGGTCCTTATAGTTTTTATCATATTAAAGTATTAAACAAATTTAGGGATTTTGATTTTTCATTAAACACATGCTTTGTCCCTTTGACAATTCATTCAGTTAAGTCCCTTTTTTATATCATTTTTTAGATCAAGGAATTTCAGTTACAAATGGAAGGAGAAGGGTCTCAAGAAACATTCATATATCTTCCTAATGACATTTTTATAATTATTTTTTCAAAGTCATGTTTGGATGATTGTGAATAATTTTCAAGAGTACAACTCACTTGTAAATTTTTTTTTGAGATATAAAACATTTCCACTATACATCAATTTCTTCATGGAAGCTGGGTTGTCTTTAATCAAATAATATTTTTTCAATATTCTAATATTTTAATGAAAATTAAATATTATCAAGGAATTTACCAATATTTTACCTATCACATAATATAGAAGAATATTTATATTTAAAAAATGGGATAAATAAGGATACCATTTCACAGACTATTTATATTTTCATTTAAAATATAGTCTCTCATCACATACTTATTGTATTTTAAAAGGAACATTGATGAATTGTTTCAACTGAAACTTAGTCAAACTATTCAATAAAAATCATGTTTTGTAATATGTTTTTAAATTATATTTTTTATATGATTATATTACAAAAATATTATTCTGTGAACAGCCATATGATCCATGTTGTAGAAGGTTTATTTTGATAAAGGAAGAAAATGATTTTGAAGAATATCTAAATCAATATGGAAATGCATGGAACTTTAACCAATGTGAACAAGATTAAAATGAAACAATGTGGACACCATGATCATAGTATGATGTGTCTTATAATGCAGATAGTATTATTTTATCATATTGAAGTAAAGTAAAATTTGGTCTATATATAGGACATCATGAATTAAGATGTTGATGTCATAATGTTTTTGGATGAAAATTATAGGTGTAAGAAAACTGTTGAGGATAAAACATGTTATGGTAAATTTTGATATTTATAAAAATAACAATGGTAAGATGGGTTAAACCGTTCACAACTGGTAATGCCTCATGAATCGAACACACAATTTAATTGTAACAAGGGTACACCGCCTACCATTAGACTACGTGAAGACCTTGGTTAGCATGACTGATTCATTTAGGTAAATAATTTTGTGTACCAAGGATATGATGATTTTGGAAACTTCTATTTTAACAAATAGATATCCTTAGTATATGAAAATGATTTTTTGATTAGGTGATAATAGTTATTTTGTAATATTTTTTCTCTTTTGGTAACACTATATGCCAAAAATATATAGAATAATATGTTATTTTATTTGTGAAGTAATTGTTGAAATTTTATTTTTGAAGAATCTTGGTCTTTTTTTAGACATATATAGATTTGATATATTTAAAAAAATTATTAACCTATCATAGAGAATATGTGATTATGTTATTTACTTTTGAGTGTGACACATTAAGATTAGGCGATGATATTTGGAGATAAATGTTATTTATTTTCTCGAATACTATGTGATTGAATATTTTTTTATTTTTTTCAAACTTATTTAAGATTATTTTGAATACATTTAAGGGATTTTTTTCAATAGACTCTGTTGAGCATTGGTTACTATTTGTTCAGTTTTGGAGATTAAGAGTAGTGGTTCATTTTATAAAATATTATATATTTTTAGATTATCTGACCTCTTACTAACGATTTTGGGTTTATTTAATATATAGTTCATCTGTATTTGGATTATTTGATTCTATAGAAAATGATTCTATCTGTTTTTATCTATCCATGTCATCTTGAATACTCATCATTTTGAGAAAATATGAGTTTTTGTTATAAATTTATTAAAGGTTGAATGTCTACAAAAAAAGTATTTAATTTTTATTATGTTCATTGTCAATCTCATACATAAATTCATCATAATTTTGAAAATGAACATAAAAAAAATGTTGGTTGTTTACTTTTTATACTAGGAAGACAAATACCATTTAACCCATCAAAAAATTGTGATTTTCGGTGGTTATCTTTATCCTAATCATGTTTTCTTTCACTATCCATCAGAACATGATAGTTAGTTTATCTTCCATATCCACGAATACCTACAAGGAATCCTAGTATGGTTTATCTCTGGTGACCTATTTCCTAATCTTTATTTGTTTGAAAATGATAGTATTGTTGAGTCTTTTATCAATGAGGGAGTTTTAATTATGTTTCTGATCCCAATTTTAAAATTGTGAGGACATAATTCCCAAAAGTGGAAGGATGTAACATCCCATATAAATAATGAATATGAAATTTTCATATTTCTTAATAGTTTGGAATTAAATATTAGTTTTAAATTCAATGTGGTTCTATTTCTAATAGCGTAATCAACCCAAAATAATGAGATTCATTGAAATCGTACATTTCACACAACATTGAGTTATACCGAAAAATAATATAATAATATATTTTTAAATAGTATATTGTCTATAGAAATTTTATTGGAGGTAATGATTATAAATAACTAATATATGAATACACATGTTTTCTAAATTTTTTTACTTTTATCCAATAAATTTTATAGGATTAAAATAAGAAAGAATCAGATTTTTAAACTTAAATACATTAATATTTTTTTAAAATGTCAATTTCCACCTTCTGATGTGGAATTCAAATTAAATATAGTTTTTTTAAATTTTATATGTTAAATTTTACAATATAAACCACTTATTTAGATTCAGGACATCAAATTTACTATGGGTAAAATTTTTGTATTTTTATGATAAAGTTCATTTTTTGTTGAATAGTGAAAAATACTAAATTTAAATTCAAAAATAACTTTTAATTTAATTTATTTATATAATTTATATATAATTATAATTGTTTTTATTGTGTAATTATATTATATTTCAATAATTTAATTCTATTTTTGTCATTAAAAGTGAATTGAATTTATATTGGACATAAATAGGTGTCAATCCTTTGGTATTTTTTACTTCTTAAAAACAAGATTTTTTGTATTAACAACGATAATTAATTATAAAATAAATTTTGTAAATTATTTGATTTCAATTTGGAATAATAAATTCCATGTTTTTAATAAGGATGTTTTAATATTATAAATAGTTCCATTTTTTTGACAATAAGTATAGTAACATCAGAAAATATTGTATTTAGCACGATTAAATTGAAAATCAGGTAAATAAGGGTAAAAAATAATATTATAATAATAATAAAGTATCCTAACTCGTTTCTTTAGCCTATTGGTTGATACATGACCGAAAATGGGAAGCCTTGGTTTGATTTTGGGACCCCATGGAGTCATAGGTAAGTGAAAATGACATTTTATAAAAATTAATTAAAGATTAAGGAAAATGTGACCAAAAAACATATCATTCAGTAAAATAATTTATATATGGTGTTTTTTGGGTGATATTTTTTACTATAAATATTAATTAGAAATATAATAATATTTATTACATCATTTTATTTTATTTATAATTTCTATACATTAAATAAATAAATATAATTAAGACCCAATGATGAGGCAGTTATTGCTGCATTAATAAAAGATCTAAATAAATGACATTGTATATGTTAAAATAAATTTTATTTTGTTATTTATATTTCATAAATCATTTTTTTGGATGATAATCACATGGTATATTTTTATTAACCACATTTTTTCAAATCCGTCAATTATTAATGATTTTCTAAATGTCCATATAAAAATAGTTTCAAAATTGACATAACTAATATTATAAAATATAAAATATTTTTTTAAATATTATAAAATTATCTAAAATATAATAGTAATCAAAATAGTTATCATAAGTTTTAAATTTAATTAATGGTTCAATATTGAGATATTTTTCATGTTTTAGTAACTATTTTGATTTCTCAGAGTGTTCAATGATTGATTAAATAATAAAAGTACAAAAAAGATTAAAATAAAAAAAATAAGGATTAAAAAATTTCCATAACCAATACAATTCTTATTTGATGATTTTATTTCTACTTATATCCATATTTTGTTAGAATTTAATTTGTTTGGGATGTTTTGAAACTAAAAATCATATTATAATACAATTGTACTTTCAATCATTACAAAAGAGAACCTGCTTTCTCTTATAAAATGTCACCACCTCTAAACCATTACACACACCTCTAAAGTCCCATGGATCATCCATAATCATCTCTCATAATCTCTCAAAATCCCCCATTTCCTCCTATAATCATTCACTAAGGCCTAATGAAATTTAAGAATGCCTTTTGGCTCAAATCAATATGAGTTACACATATTCAAAGGTTCCAGCATCTCTAAAATTCCTTTCTATTACTCTATATCATCACTCCCTATTCTATTAATTATATTTTATTACATAGCAAAAATAGTATCCAACATATACTATTTAATTTTATGATAATTATTACTACTACACTTATACACACCTCTATGTAATGAATATTGAACATACTGTTTCTGTGAACAGTGAACTACTGCCTCCCGAAATGATGATTGTTCAATTTTCCACTACAACTTCAAATGGTGGCCATTATTATGGAACTATAATTATATATTATATATATTATATATAATTTCTCTATGATTCTGTAATTATAATTTAATATAATCCATTATTCTTTTATTGTTGTATAAATTAATTAATTTCATTTAAGTGTGGACTACAACCCCCTCAAAATGATTTGATTTGTTCATACTATATATGGAATGTATAATCGATGAAATTATTTAAATTATGTAACATATATAACATAGATATTATAATTTAATTATAATATACCTATGTATCATTTATTTTTCAATCCATTAAATAAGAAAAAGAAATGAAAGTAGCTTCATGGGTATGTACGACTTACTATCTCCTTGAACAATGCATTTTATTTCATATAACAAAATACTATGGGATATTATAAATAAACATTTACTGGATATAAATGATATATATGATATGTATATCATGAATATCATTTTGTATATAATGTAATTTTGACCACATTAACTATTTGTAATTAAGAAAAGTTCATTATTGACTCATGTTCCGAACATCGACAAAATGTCCGACATGAATTAAAATAAATAAGTAATTGTTATAACTACGTAATAAGTGATATAAAAATAATAATAAACTTGAAAAGGTTTCTTAATTATTAAAAATTTACTCACATTTATAATTTATCTATAAAAAGTTATATACGAAACAAGTTGGACATGAGGTAGGGAACGTCATAACCCAATTTCCATTCTTTGGGTTGATCTTCAACTTATTCTTTATATCGTGATATGATTTTGTGATAAATTAATTTTTATATATTTTATTTTATTTACAATTTCATTATGTTTTCATAATATCAATACAAATATTCTATCTATTTTTTTACGAAATTATATCTATACAAAACTTTTTGTCAGCCTCTTTTCATTGAGGTTTGTTTTAATAATATAAAACAACTTATTTCACAAAGACATAAATAAAAAACTTTTACTTTTATTTTCGTTCAATGGGAATATTGTTTCTAAATATCATTTTACTAAATGACAAAAGTAATTTTTTTAACTTTTGCGGTGAGAGCGTTCTTTCTGCCGCCACACACATTATTTAAAATTTGGATTCCTTAACATGAAGTGATATTTTTAAATGAAAAATAAATACCATATATATTGTTTACATATTTTGGAATATAAAATTATTTAGAAATTGCATTTATTATTTCAATATATTGAAATTATTTATGGATAATTTAAATGAAACTTTATGATTAAAATGTTGATATTTTCTATCTTATATGTGTGATGATTATATAATGTTACATGGCCATCTGAAAGGTGGTTACTGCCAAATTATTTGTGGTTCTATGATAAACCATTAACGGGTGGTTACATTGTAATCTCCAATTCATTGGGTATGTAAGTGGACCATATGACTATTCACGTTATTTATATGTGTGTAAGTCGACTGTATTGTTATCCCATATTAATATGTTTGTGTCTGATCTTATTTTTTATATGCTACATGTTTTGTTCTATGGTATTTCTGTAATATTTTAGTTATAAAAAGAGTATTAAATGAGAATATATTCAACGAAGTGTTTTTTAAACTTCGTTAAGGTGAAAAGTATTAATTTATAATAAATAATTCATGGTTTATAGTTTCATGAAAACTAGTTTCTTTCGTTCTTTAGGTATCCCTTAATGACAGATTTATGAACATCCCAATTTTTGAAATGTATTCTATAGGACTTATGGTTCAATAGGGTCAATTATGGGATCAAGGAAATTCATTCAATTTAAAACATCAAACTAAAGATGTTTCTATTTTTTAAGAGATTTTATTTTACAAAAAAATGGATACTGAGTAGAAGAGTCTCCATAATATATTCAAGTTTTTACCTCTAATTTATATCCTAATTTTCTGAAGCACTAATTGTGAAAAGATATTCAATGTAAATTATTAACTTTATTCAAGATTATTTAATTTTTATGTCTAGGTCATTACTCTAACATCCTAGGAAAATAAAGAATAATAAATTCTCATATTTATAAATATTTACAAATTAAATATTAATTTTACTTCAACGGGGTTGTTATGTTCGATAGCATACATGATACGCAACAAAGAGTTTCTTTGAAATCTTACGTTGCACACTAGTAATAAAATAATATTATTTTAAATTATAGTTAACACGTAGATTTTTTATTGGAGTGAATGAATAGAAATAACTAAAATATTATTATATACATTTGTTAAATGTTTTTAGATTTATACAATAAAGGATAAAGTCTTAAAATACAAAAATAATTCAATTTTATGCATATATCCTTTAATTTTCTCTAAAAGGTCAAACTATACCCTTTCGATGGAGAACCCTTTCTAAATATAGTTTTGGTCACACTTATACATTCATTTGGACCAAATAAAATTCCTATTTAGAATCAGTACACCAAAATTTTATGTGTGTAATTTTTTGGTATTTTTTCGATAAAGTTCATGTTTTTAATGAATAGTGAAAAATGTTGTATTTTAATTCAAAACCTATTTTAAATCAAATTTGTTTATATGATTAGATTATATTTTGAGTTGGTTTTAAAGAGAAATTAGAATATATTTTTACTATTTAATCCAATAGTGGTCATTGGAATTAATATCACTTTGAAATTGGACTTAAACTACTGTCAATCTTTTGATATATATTGTTTCATAAAAACACGATATTTGTTCGGACAGTGGGAATTAATTATTAAATTAATTATTGTAACTTATATGTTTTGAATTTTTTAAAATATAAATAATTTTTGAATTCCTAATATCAAATATATCTTAGGGTGATGTTTTTGTATTTTTCTGAAAAACATCAATTTTTTATGAATAGTGAAACCACTATGTGGTACTTATAAAACTGATTTTTCATTTAAAAGAATTTTTACCACCTCTGTGTTTTGAATTTCAAAAATCCAAAATTCATGGTTGTCATTAGGAAGTAAAAAGTGGTTCAATGGGATTAAAATAATGTTTTTGGTGAATAGTAACTTTTAAGTATTTAATCACGATTAAAGGTAATTAGTGTGATTTACGGTAAAAATGATATTATAATAAAATGAAAATATCTTCACACTTGTCTTAACCCTATTTTATGGGTCATGGCCGACCAAAACAACCCATGGGTGGATTTTTTGGACCCCATGGAGCTACGTGGGTAAGATAATAACATTAATGCCTTTAATTTAAAGTAAAAGTAAAAAATGACACAAACATGTATTGTTTTACTAAAACAATTTTTACATGGGGTTATAAAAGTCAAGTTTTTTAACTATAAATATTAATTGTAAAGATAATAATATTTCCTGCATCATATTATTTTTCTTTAGATTTTTAGACATTAAATAAATTAAATTATATATGACATCAAGATGATGCAGCGATTACCTCATTATTAAACGATTTAAAACAAATCAAACGATAATGTAAACTCAAAGAACTAAACATGTCAAAAACCTATTTTATGAGTATATTTCGAACCCTTATCACCTTATCCTCAAAATACATCAATGTTGGACAATTAAAATCTGAAATCCATTTGAAAATAAATTATCATTTTATACCTTTCCAAGAGTGCCTCTCCTCTCCTCTTATAAAAGGCCCCCACCTCTACCTCATTACCCACACCTCTCTAGCCTTTGTCTCGACCATGATCTGTTCATTTGGCCTCTACACATCCATATCCTCATCCTAGAAGCCTTACCTTAGGAAGGAATCTCTTCCAGAAACCCTTTTGGTTCAAACCAAAGAGAGTTACCCGATTTTAAGGTAATGTCTTCACTTGTGTTCTTTTGTTTTGTTTTGCTTATCCAACTCCCTAAAATCTATTTATTCCTTTAATTTGTAACAGCTCTAGTATATTCAATATACTAGGATTTTTTTCATAATAATAATTCTAGGTACACTTACAGACACCTACATCTAATGGTTAAAGAACATATTGTTTCTGTGGATAGTGAATTTCTGCCTCACGAAACGATGATTGTTCAATATTCTTTTAACACCTTCAAAGGTGGACATTAAGATGTCACTATATTTTTATATGATATATAATATGTTTATGTTTTCCTTAATCTTCTGTATTATTCATTTATGTAATACCTTTATGGTTTCCATTATGGGTAAACGTGATATCTTAATTTTACGAAATGCGGACTACCGCCCCTCAAAGTGATTTGATTGGTTAATACAATATGTGGTACGTATAATGGATAGATTTAATGATATTATATATGATTAAATAATGGAATTATAATAATATTATGTATCATTATGTTTTAATTCCATTAAATATGAAATATAAATGGAAGTAGCGTTCATGCGTACGTATGGATTACTGTCTCCATTAACGGTGCATTTCATTTCCTACCTCTAAATGTTATGTAATATTATAATTGAATTTATATAATGGATATATATGATATATATGATATCTACATAATGAATATAATTCTGGATATAATGGATATTTTACCCCATGAAAAAACATGTAATTATAAAGAGTTTATTTTTTACTCAAGTAGCAATGATCGACAAAATGACCATTATTATCTTAAATAACTACGTAGTGTTCATAACATGGTAATAAGTGATAAAAAAGGAATAATGAAATTGAAAAATGTTCTTAAGAATTTAGAAATTAACTTATGTTTATTATTCAAGAGGTTAAAGAATGATCGAGTCAAGTCGGGCATGATGTAAGGGACTTCGTCTCAATCTCCATTCATTGAGGAATATTTTGTTTTATAAAACAAATTCTTATATACAGTGTATAAACCCCTTGGACATTTAAGATTATTCAAATGGAATCATTTTTTTTATAATAATAATTTTACTAAACGAAAAAAGGAATGTTTTTTTGTCGTATATATGTGGCGACAACGACTTCTCCGCCGCCGTGCCCATTATTTGAGTTTTGACTTCCTCTACAAGCCATAACTTTTTTTAATGAAAAATAAATGTCATGTTTTAATGTTCTTTTATTTTGGTATAGAAAATGGTTTTGATAAAGTTTTTATTATATCTATCTGTTATTGATATATTGTGTTTGAAATGTGGAAATGTTATGTTTCCTTTATGCATGTTTTATGTGATATGATTATTTTATGGTTCTTTGGCATTGTTTATGAAGACGGTTGGTTCTGTGATAAACTAAGTGGGAGTGAGACCAATATAGCTCTCCCATGCATTGGGTAACACGAAGGGGTTAAACGTTAAGGTTTCTCCAAAGAGATTTGGGTATTATACTGTGATGGGTATTACAATCGTTACCAAGAGGGTTACTCCCTACGTAAGAATGTTATGAATGCCTCAAGTTACCTTTATGTCTAATGATTTCTATTTGTTAATCATGATTTTATGAGGTATGTTAAAGTGATTATGATTTATGAGTAAATTAGGATTTCATTGATTCTTATGTATACATATACTCATGTTTCCTTTACATATTTTTATATCCCTTACTGAGCTTTTTATGCTCATCCCATGTTTTTGAAATGATTTTCACAGGTCAAGGGAATGGTATATGATGTGATGATAGTGTCAAGGAAGTGTAAATAAAGAATCTGTGTTTTATTTTGAATATGTTTACATTGATGGGAAAAATGAGTACTATCTTTTATGTAACCACTTTGTTTAAATGTAGAATGTAATGCATGATTTATGATCTATTTCTATAATACTCTAAACCCGAAAAGATCATCAAGATGTATCCTTGAAATATCTCAAGATTAAGAAATGTTTAAGGTCGAGGCCTTATAGTTGGTATCAGAGGTCGGTTTAGACTACTTTATGAGTTAGAAAATTGTTAAATTATAAATTAATTTATGGTATGATTTAAATGATATAACATTTAAAGATTACCATGTTACTTCGCCTAAGATATTTCTGTGTTAAGAATGGTTTTTCATAGAAGAAACACAACAGCTTTTCTGGGAAGGATTACATATGGAAATAACCTTTCAAATCAGTATCCTGAGATGGTCAGAATCAGAACTAAACTATTTGTTGCAGTGATGGATCTGTTGACTCAAGTTACATCCGAAAGAGTTGAAAAGAATATTATTGAATGATCTAGTTTTGGTATTACCTTCCAGGAATAAGGATTTTGTTATCTACAGTGATGCTTCATTGAAAGGACATGGTTGCATCCTAATACAGAATGATTAGGTAATTGTTTATGCTTCACGTCAGTTGAAAAATCATGAGGTAAATTACCCTACACATGATTTGGAATTAGCTATTGTTGTTTTCGCTTTAAAAATTTGGAGGCATAATTTTTATGGTGTAAAGTTTGAAATATATACTAATCACAAAAGTTTAAATTATATATTCACTGAGAAAGAATTGAACATGAGACAGAGGAGATTGATATAATTAATCAAGGATTATGATTGTACAATTCATTACCATCCGGGAAGAGAAAATAAAGTGGCTGATGCTTTGAGTCGAAAAAGTAATGCTTCATTAAAAATGTTGCGTTTGGAACGTGATACTTTGGTTAAGGATTTGATGAACATTGGCATAGAAGTTGTTATTACAGGATGTCCTTCTATTTTGTTTCAAGTATCAGTGAAATCTTCTCTATCAGATAGAGGTAATCAATCACCGAAGCAAGCCAGCGAGTTGGAGAAAAAGGTAGAGCTGGTTCAGAAGGGTATGTTGCAAGAATTCAACATTGATAATGATTGTGTTTTGAGATTTGGGAAGAGATTGTGTGTGCCTTGTGATTCAAAGTTGAAGAGAGAGTTGTTATGTGAAGCTCATAGTTCACCTTTTTCAGTTCAACCAGAAAGTACTAAGATTTATAGAGATCATCGGGAGTATTACTGGTGGGATGGAATGAAAAGGGATATTTCTGATTTAACAATGAACTGTTTGACTTCCCAATAGTTTAAAGCAGAGTGGCAGTTACCGAAATGAATGCTTCAGCATTTACCAATACCAAAGTGTAAATGGGAGAAAATATCCATGGACTTCATTGTGGGATTACTGAAGACACCTCGAGGTAACAAAGAAATCTGTGTTATTACTGATCACTTGACTAAATCTGCTCATTTCCTTCCTATTCGAGATACTTTTTCCCTAGATCAACATTCTCATTTGTATCTTAAATAGATAGTCAGGTTACATGGAGTTCCTCTCTCCATTGTATCTGATCGTGATCCTATGATTACTTATAACTTTTGGAAAGTCCTTCAGAAGTCATTGGGTACTGAATTAAATTTTAGTACAAATTTTCATCCTCAATCAGTTGGGCAGTCAGAACGATCAATTCAGACTTTGGAGGATATGCTACGTGCTTGTTTGAAGGATTATCTAGAAATATGGGACCAACAACATTCATTTTTTGAGTTTTCTTATAATTACAATTTTCATTCCAGTATACAGATGGAACCATTTGATGCATTATATGGGAAGCGATGTCGAACTATAGCTTTTTGGGATGAAGTGGGTGAAAGGAAGTTGATGGGACTAGAATCGGTAGAAGAGTTAGCATAAAAAGTTCAGCTGATACAGAAACACATTAGAACAGCTCAGAACATGCAGAAGAGTTATGCGGATAACCGGAGGAAGGATCTAACTTTTTAGGTAGGCGATCATGTTTTTCTCAAACACTAACCATGGAATAGTGTGATACGATTTGGTAAGAAAGGAAAGTTGAGTCCAAGTTACATTAGACCATATGAAATTTTGGAGAGGGTCGTATCAGTTGCATACCGAGTGGCTTTACCTCTGAGTTTATCTCAGGTACACAATGTTTTTCATGTTTCGATGTTGAGAAAGTATATGCCAGATCCATCTCATGTTTGGAGTCCAGAGGTAGTTCAACAGGAAGGGAATCTCTCATAAGAAGAATAACCAGTCTAGAATCGCAACCGAAGAGAGCAAGTGTTGCGAAATAAGGTAATTCACCAGTTAAGGGTTTTGTGGAAAACCAATATGGTTGAAGAGGCAACATGAGAATCTAAAAAATGCTATGAGGGATAAATACTCCACTTATTTTGATAAGTGAATAAAATTTCAGGGACGTAATTCCCAAAAGGGGAGAAGGATGTTACATCCTTGGTAAATAATGAATAATACAGTCTCATATTTATTAATATTTACAAATAAAATATTAATTTTACATTAAAGTGGTTGCTATGTTAGATAGCGTACCCAATACACAACAAATAGTTTCATTGAAATCTTACGCTGCACACTAGTAATAAAATAATATTATTTTAAATTGTAGTTAACACGTAGTCGTTGTATTCGAAGGAATGAATAGAAATAACTAAAAAATGATTATATACATTTGTAAAACGTTTTTCATTTATCCAATACAGGATAAAGGCTTAAAATGCGAAAAGAATTCAATTTTATGCATATATACTGTAATTTTCACTAAAAGGTCGAACTATCCCCTTTTGATGGAGAACCATATTTAAATATAGTTTTGGTCACTCTTATACATTCTTTTGGACCAAATAAAATTCCTTTTTAGAATCAAGACATCATAATTTACTGTGTGTAAATTTTTGGTATTTTTCGGATAAAGTTATTTTGAAATGAATAGTGAAAAATATTGTATTTTAATTCAAAATGTATTTTTAATCTAATTTGATTATATTATTAGATTATATTTTGAGCTAGTTTTAAAGTGAAATTAGAATATATTTTAACCATCTAATCCAATAGTGGTCATTGGAATTATTATCACTTTGAAATTGGACTTAAACTAGTGTCAATATTTTGATATATATTGTTTCATAAAAACACGCTATTTGATCTGACAGTGGGAATTAATTATTAAATTAATTATTGTAACATATATGTTTTTAATTTTTTAAAATTCACATCATTTTTGAATTCATAATATCAAATATAGCTTAGGGTAATGTTTTGGTATTTTTCTGAAATATTTTAATTTTTAATGAATAGTGAAACCACTATGTGGTACTTAAAAAACTTATTTTTTGTTTAAAAGAAATTTTACCACCTCTGTGTTTTGAATTTCAAAAATCTGACATACATGGTTGTCATTAGGAAGTAAAATGAGGTTCATGGGGATTAAAATAATTGTATTTGGTGAATAGTAACTTTTAAGTTTTTAATCGCGATTAATGGTAATTTATGTGATTTAAGGTAAAAATGATATTATAATAAAATGAAAATAACTTAACACTTGTCCTAACCCTATTGGATGAGTCATGTCCGACTAATACAACAAATGGGTTGATTTTTGGGACCCCATGGAGCCACTTGGGTATGATAATGGCATTAATGCCTTTTATTTAAAGTAAAAGTAAAAATGACACAAACATGTATGTTTTACTAATACAATTTTTACATGGGGTTATACAAGTCAGATTTCTTACTGTAAATAGTCATTAAAAAGATAAAAATATTTCCTACATAATTGTATTTTTTATGATTTTTATAAATTAAACAAATTAAATGATTTATGACATCATGATGATGTAGTGACTACCTCATTATTTAACGATTTAAATAAAATTAAAAGATAATGTAAAATCTAAGACCTAAACATGTCAAAACCCTTTTGGTTGGGTATATTTAGAACCCTTAACAACTTATCTTCAAGATAAATAAATTTGGGACATTTAAAATCTGAAACTCATTTGAAAATAAAGCAACATTTTATACCATTCCAAGAGTGCCCCTCCTCTCCTCTTAAAAAAGGCCCCCACCTCTACCTCCTTACCCACACCTCTCATGCCTTTGGATCGTCCAGGATCTGATAATTTTGTCTCTCCAAATCCCTCTCCTCATCCTAGAAGCCTTACCTTAGGCAAGAAGCTCTTCAAGAAACCCTTTTGGTTCAAACCAAAGGGAGTTACCTGATTTTAAGGTAATGTCTTCACTTGTGTTCTTTTGTTTTATTTTTCTTATCCAACCCACTAAAATCATTTTATTCATTTATTTTCTTACAACTCCAGTATTTTAAATATAATAGGATGTTTTTATAAGAATTATTTCAGCTACACTTACAAACACCTACATCTAATTGTTAATGAACTTACTGTTTCTGTGGATTGTGAATTTCTACCTCACAAAACGATGATTATTCTATATTCTTTTAACACCTTCAAAGGTATCACATAAGATGTCACTCTATTTATATATGATATATAATATATTTATTTTTTCCTTAAGCTTCGGTATTTTTAATTTATGGAATACCTTTATGGTTTTCATTATAGGTAAACACGATATCATCATTTTAGGAAGTGCGGACTATCGCACCCTCAAAGTGATTTGATTCGATAATACCATTTGTGGTACGTATAAATCATAGATTTAATGATATTATATACGATACCATACTGTAATTATAATACTATTATGTATCATTATGTTTTAATTCCAGTAAATATGAAATAGAAATGGAGGTAGCGTTAATGAGTACATACGGATTACCGTCTCCATGAATGGTGTATTTCATTTCTTACCTCTAAAAGTTAGGTAATATTATAAATGCATGTATATAATGGATATATATGATATATATGATATCTATATAATGAATATAATACTGGATATAATATATATTTTACCCCATGAACAAACATGTAATTATAAAGAGTTTATTTTTGACTCAAGTAGCAATGATCGACAAAACGACCATTATTAACTTAAATAATTACATAGTGTTCATAACATGGTAATAAGTGATATGAAATGAATAATGAACTTGAAAAGGTTCTTAAGAATGTTGAAATTAACTCATGTTTATTATTCAGGAGGTAAAAGAGAGATCGAGTCAAGTCGGACACGAGGTAAGGAACTTCGTCTCAATCTCCATTCATTGAGGCATATTTTGTTTTATACACAACTTTATTCAATACAGTGTATAAACCCTTTTTACCATTATGCTTATTCAAAAGGAATATTTTTATATATGAAGCGTTTTACTAAACGACAAAAGGATGGTTTTTTTCAAAGGTATGCGGTGACAATGACTTCTCTGCCTCCGTGACCATTATTTGTGTTTCGGCTTACTCTATAGGATATAACATTTTGAATGAAAAATAAAAACCACGTTTTAATTTTCTTTTATTTTGGTACTATAAATTGGGTTTGATAATTTTTTTATTATATCAATGTATTATTGAAATATTTTGATTAAAATGTGGAAATGAAACGTTTCCTTTGTGAATATTTTATGTGATATGATTATGTTATGGTTCTTGGGCACTGTTTATGAAGACAGGTGGTTCTGTGATAAACTAAGGGTGGGTGATCCCGATATAGCTCTCCATTGCATTATGTAATGTAAAGGGGTTAAATGTAAAGGTTTCATAGAAGAGATTTAAGGAAAATACTGTGAGGGGTATTCCAAACGTAACCAAGAGGGTTACCCCCTACGTAAGAATGTTATGAATGCCTCAAGTTACCTTTATGTCTTATGATTTCATTGTTTTATTCATGATTTTTTGAGGTATTTTAAAGTTCTTATGTTTTATGAGTAAAGTATGATTTCATTGATTCTTATGTATACATGTACTCAATTTTCCTTTCCAAATTTTTATATCCCTTACTGGGCTTTTTATGTTCATCCCAATTTTTTGAAATGTATTTCACAGGTCAAGGGAATGGTACATGATGTGATGATAGTGTCAAGAAACTGTCAATAAAGAATCCATGTTTTGTTTTAAATATGTTTCCAATGATGGAAAAAAATTATTACTATCTTTTATGTATCCACTTTGTTTAAATGTGGAATGTAAATCATGTTTTATGATCTTATTCTCTAAAACTCTAACCGGAAAAGATCCTCAAGGTGTATTCTTGAAATATCTCAAGATTTAGTAATGTTTTAAGGATGGGGCTTATAGTTACAAAATGATTTCTCATTATCAATTTCAATCATTCAAAATCTACATATTGGGTATTAGATATAGCTTGTGATCCTCACATATGTATCAAAATATTGGAACCACGTAGAATCTGTAATATTTCTGGAGGAGTGGTGGATCTGAGATCATTTAATGGTGTTAGAATAGATACTCTAACCCTTGGTCATTACCACGTTTCATTTCAAAATAGAATGATTTTGATATTTAAATATTTATATTATTTACAAACATTTACCAGGGACGTAGTTAATGTATCATGGAATGATGTAGATGGGTTTATTTTTATGTTTTAAAATAAATCTTTAAAAAAGAAAACATATGTTATGGTATGATACATTTAAATAACAGTATTTATATATTAAAATACTAAAACCATGTATTGTAAATTGATAATTAATCATGTTCAAATAGCTAATATAACACAAAGTTATGGAATCACTCTTCTGGTCATGTAAATCAGAAACATTTGACAAAGACCTGTCAATCTTGTTATTTAGACTTTTCTAAGATATAACTACGTGAAATATATAGTTTTTATTAAAAATGTAAAAATGAATAAACTGCCATTTGGTGGAGGGGGTGACAGAGCCATGTATATTCTATAATTAGTATACACTAAGGTCTGTGGACCATTTCCAATAGAAGCTAAGGGTGGATATTCATAATTCAAACTTTTTACTGAGGAAATTACTATATATGGATATGTTTAGATAATGAAGTATAAGTCAATGTCTTTTAAGAAATATATATTAATCAATAATGATGTAGAGAATCAGCATGGTATGAAGGTAAAAATAATGTATCGTATCAAGTTGTTGAATATTTTAAAAAAGATATCATCAGCTTCCTACCGGATTTTGGGATTTGATCTAAAATCACTCCACCTTACACATAATAGTTAAATAGTGTAAGTGATTGGAAGAATCAATCCTTGTTAAACATTTTATGGTCAATGATGAGTCATGAAGTTATTCTATTATCATTTTGGATATATTCCATACAAACTACAGAATAAACATTAAACTGAATACCTACTAATGGGGAAAATGGAATTCCCTTTGAGATATGGAGTGGAATGAAACCCATTTTTTCACAAACACATGTATGGTGTTACAAGGCATTTTTTGAGGCCTTCTCAGGAAACAAACTAGAACCTAGAGGCAAAATTATTATCTTTATAGGATATCCTATGGAAACAAGTGGATACTAACAATAAAACCCCTCAAATATGAAAGTGACTTTCGATAGACAATATGTATTTCATAAGAGGGATCTCATCTTAAAAAAGAATGTTGGAGTATGATTGAATTTTATGATGTTTATTCTTAAGATACGCAAGAGTTGTCACGGTAATGGATACCACTACTCTTTTTGGAAGAAGTAGTTCCTTAATCACAACTAGAGTTTAGGAGTGTAAGATAGGTAAGAGAAATATAGAGATTTGGATTGATATACACTAATGATGGTGAATCATTATTTGGATGAAAATGGTGAGCCTCTCTACTATAAGGGGGAATTAATGTGATCATAAGACACAAGATGAAAAAAATCCATGAATTCTGAAATAGATTCCATGTATCATAATAGTTTTTGGGTTCCGATCGATGTGCCAGTTGATGTAATTACCATTCGATGTAAATGGATATTCAAGAGTAGAATGTATATGGAAGGTAATTTAAATACAAATAAATAAAGGAATGTTGATGAATGGTTCAAAAAAGAATCAAGGAATTGACTATGATGAAATCTTTTCAAAAGTTTAATTGTTTAAATTCAGTGGAATTAAACTTTCTATAGCATCTTACCATGACTATGAAATTTGGAACATAGATGTAAAATCTAAACTCTTTTATGGGAGAATTCAGGAAGATGTTTCTGTGACACAACTAAATGTTTGTGTGACTCCATGTGTTGAAAAGAATATGTTCATGTTATGGAGATCCCTTTATAAATTGAAGCGTCAATCTAGGTCTTGGAACATTTAATTTGATGAATCTATAAAAGAATTTTGTTTCCTTATGAAAGAATGTGGTCTATGTATTAAAAAGAGGTTTATATTAAATGTGGTCGTTATCCTAGTAGTATATGTTGATGAAATATTACTTATGGGAATGGCATACCAGTCTTACTATCATTTAAGGACTAGTTAAAAAAGTGTTTCACCATGAAGGACATATGTGAAGAATCATGCATTTTAGGGATAAATATCATTCATTATAAATCCATGAGGCTTTTTGGACTATGTCAAAGTAAATATATTGACTAGATACTAATGAGATTTATTATCTAATAATCCATGAGGATATTGGTTCCAATGTCACATGATTTACAACATTCAAAGAAAATTTAATAATACACAATAGGAGAAAGAGATAATGAGGAAAACCCCATATGCTTCAGTGACAAGATCAATAATGTATTCCATGTTTTATAACAGAACTGAAGGTTCCAATGAATTGAAAATAGGAGGTAGATATCAAGAAGATCTAGGAGAAAAGAATTAGACCGATGTTAAGGATATCCATATTTATAGGAGATGAAATAAGGACATTTTCCCATTATATAGGGGACTCTATGAGATAGTTATCAGGAGTTATACTAATTCTAGTTCTCTGAATGATCGGAATGGTCTGAAGTAATAGTCACTATATATTTTTTGTCTCAATTGATGACCTTTGTTCTGGAAAAGTTCAAAGCAACATTTTTTTTGAATCTACAAGGATTTACATGTATATAGTGGTTTCTAAGAGTGTCAAATAAGTCATTTTTATTTGTAACATTTTCCAAGAGCTTGATGTCGTACCCAGTAGTAAAGACCCAATCACATTATACTATGATAATATTTTTTGGAATCTCTTTTAAAAGATAAATGGTCACACCAATATACAAAGAACATAGTCTAGATGTGTCATCTATTAAGGTATTTTCATTAGAGTGGTGAATTTTGAGTAAGATATGTTCCCATAGAGTATAGTGTGGTGGACCACGTGAATAAATTCCAATCTTAGTAGAGTCATGAGAAAGATATGAGAGCTAGTGGACTGAAGGATGTTAATAGTTTGATCTTGTGAATGTAAGAGTGTATTTGATTTAGTTCCCGAGAACAAAATTTTGGATACTTTATGATAACTTGTATTCATTTTTTAAAAAATTATTTAACTCCATATCATATATTGATTATTATTTTGAGAAACATAGTATGTGATAATGTAATAAGAGTAGTTTTCACACAGAATAGTTATAGTAGTTACCTATTTTGATGAGAACCCTGAAGTGCAACAACAACACAATTTTAAATATATATTCTATATTCAAATGATTTCATTTAAGGGACGAAAATGATACAGTCTATCATTGGTGGAGAATCATAAGTCTTTGAGGAAACTTCTCATATTATATTCCCTATGTAATATCCAGTATTTTATTGGGAGAATGAGACTCTCCTATAGGAAATCCACATTTATATGTTTAATTGGATATTCCTATCATGATACAAGTGTATAAGTCCTTATATATTAATATTATTGTAAATGTGTTTAAAATTTAACGAAATTATAGGTATTAATGTCATTGTTTCATTCAAGGACATGCTAACTAGAGGTCTCTCTGATGACCAGGATGCTGATGAATCCAATGAATGTCATGATACTATTGAATGTCTCACTCAAGAGGAAGTGGAACTCTGAATATGGAAAGATCCAAAGATGATATATGATAAGAACCATATTTGGAAGTCTATGTTAGAGGTAATTTATTTACTAAAGGCAACATTATGAGTAGCCTCTCCAACAAAAGAAACCCCTATCCAAGGAAAAGTGACTATTGAATCTACCCCTACTACTTATAGCGATCCTAATGGTTCTATACATCTTTGAAAAGGGTTAGCTTCATTCTATATTTTAGAACACAAGTATGATGATGTTGAAAATGAAAACATGCCTTTTCAAGAATCATGTCACCCCTACTATGAAAGTTATAGGGAAAATGTTTGGGAATTATAAACAACCCATTGCGCTAGTATACGAAATTGACATTTAATGGAATGTGGAATCTTAAAACCAATCACCCACTAAATACATTGAGGAAAATGAAAAAAAAGTACTCGTGCACCTGTTGTGGACTAGATGAGAAAGGATGTTAATACCATACTCTATGATGATTGAGATGACACTTGGATGATTGTAAAGACATGGAGAAGGGGTCTTCAACGTCATGGTGGGGTTAGATTATACCCTTATCACAGTATTCACTATCACTCACAAGTTATGTGAGATTACTTTTCCTATTTGTTTTCTTATTTTCTGATTGTTTCATCCACATCTTTGTATCATTTCTTTTAAATAATAAATGTGGCCTTGAACCTCAACCATTAAAAATTTATGAGGTATTATAATGTATTCACATTTACTTCATTTCCTATGAGTTCCTGGGTGTGTTACTAGATACTAACCTTAAGCATTAGGTTTATTCTAATAATACTATTGAGAAAGAGTTATTGTGGGTCACACACTAATTATATCCAAAATCACAGTAATATAATTTATTATTATTTATTATTTAACATGTTGAATAAATGTTATTCCCAGATGAGGAATAATAATTATTCATTTATTATTAATTGCATATAAATATTTATTTTCTTTTTTAGTGAATATAATATTTATATATATATTTGAAAATAATGATGTAATATGTATTTAATAAATTAATATTCATTATTAAAGACCCAATAAAAATCACTGATTACTAGTGAATATAGTTTTACGATTCGGTGAGAAATATTAAATATTGAATATTATTTGACTATATATTATTTAATTTTATTCTCTAGTTAATAACATGTAAAGTAATAATAATTATAATTATTATTATATTTTACATGTTATTATAAAGGCATTAAATAAATTATAAAGGGAACATGTGTAAATTATTTTATTATAATTTGTATGATATATAACCCAATTATATTATTTTCTCAGTAAGATAATTTATTTCAATTATTGAGAAGAATGGATTCAGAGAATCCTCTCAAGACCTAGAGAGATCATGTATCCAAGAACACACCCAACAATATAGAGTGATCTTCCTCCACCTCTCACTCTCGAGTCAGTAGAGAACAAGGAGAATGATTTAAAAGCAGTTCTCATGTTGAAGAAAGGTAGAGGAAACAGGCACTATGATCTACCATGCCATCATCCAAACGATCCTATAACAATGTTTAGAGATATTTTGAACACATTTGGATCACTGCTAGTGGGAAAATACCTTGGTTCCTATAATGTTATGATAGAACTAAACATATCTTCAATCAAATCCGTGAAGAATAAAGTAATTTAACAAAGGCCTTTAATTATTAAATTAAATTAATTATAAATAACATGTGATGATCTCTCTCATGGTTATATCATTCTATACAATGTATATATTCCATTTCCTAATTCTATAGATTATGATGTTAATCACTGTGTAAATCTTAGATTGATCATCATCCATGGAAAAAACAAATGTTGGGAACAACCCATCAGAGCCTCCATTACGCCAGAATATACAACTTACCATCTATAGATGTTTTCTCTAATGTCCAGTTGTGTATGAATGGGGTTATTAGGGTTATGATTTCTTTCATTGAGATTAGGAACACCTCTACGAGGAAGGATCATTCATTGCTGGACAGCATCGATAAGTGACTACCCTATGTTGATCTCTTTGACATATTCATATTTGATTCTTGGAAGTCTAAATATCTGGTTATTGTTGGGCTTTTAGACTTGATGAATTTTCTTATCTGATTCTCAATAGAATACAACCAAATATATACTTCGGTGATTGATCTATATGTCATAACCGGTTTGTGATTTTCCCTCATTCAGTGGTAATTTGAATTCCAATTGAAGCAAGATCACCCCTTCATAATGATTTGGAGTTCCCTTTATAGTCTTCACCTACAATTTTTTCAATCCAATGCTTCTTCCTTTTATCATCAATATGGTGGGCCATTTACTCTACAGGAATCATCATACATATGATTTTTTTATCCAATTTCTCAAAGGATTTGTGATTATGTATACATTGACAAGGACCCAATTTATTTCGTTGGCATTGTGGCTGAAGGTAAGCTGGGTTGGAATCAAAAAGTGTGTCCTGAATCATGGGTCTAATTTTTTAAGAAATGTGGATATAATCGATATGAATCATAATGATACAAGCTTATTGTTCCTTATAAATTAATATTATTGTAAATGAGTATAAAATGTAAAGAAATTATAGGTTTTAATGTTACTGTTTCATTCAAGGACATGCTAACTAGAGGTCTCTCTGATGACCGGGATGCTGAAGAATCCAATGAATGTCAAGATATAATTGAATGTCTCACTCAAGAATAAGTGGACCTCTGAATATGGAAAGATCTAAAGATGATATATAATAAGAACCATATTTGGAAGTCTATGTTAGAGGTAATTTATTTACTAAAGGCAACATTATGAGTAGCTTCTCCAACAAAAGAAACCCATACCCAAGGAAAAGTGACTATTGAATCTACCCCTACTACTTATAGAGATCCTAATGGTTCTATACATCTTTGAAAAGGGATAGCTTCATTCTATATTTTAGAACACAAGTCTGATGATGTTAAAAATTAAAACATGCCTTTTCTAGAAGCATGTCACCCCTACTATGAAATTTATAGGGAAAATGTTTGGGAATTATAAACCACCCATTGCGCTAGTATACGAAATTGACATTTAATGGAATGTGGAATCATAAAACCATTCACCCACTAAAGACATTGAGGAAAATGAAAAATAAGTACTGGTGCACCTGTTGTGGACTAGATGAGAAAGGATGTTAATCCCATACTCTATGATGATGGAGATGACACTTGGATGATTGTAAAGACATGGAAAAGGGGTCTTCAACGTCATGGTGGGGTTAAATTATACCCTTATCACAGTATTCACTATCACTCACAAGTTATGTGATATTAAATTTCCTATTTGTTTCCTTGTTTTCTGATTGTTTCATCCACATCTTTGTATCATTTCTTTTAAATAATTAATGTGGCCTCGAACCTCAACCATTAAAAATTTATGAGGTATTATAATGAATTCACATTTACTTCATTTCATACGAGTTCCTGGGTGTGTTACTAGATTCTAACCATAAACATTAGGTTTATTCTAATAAGACTATTGAGAAAGAGTTCTTATGGGTCACACACTAAGTATATCCAAAATCACAGTAATATAATTTATTATTATTTATTATTTAACATGTTGAATAAATGTTATTCCCAGATGAGGAATAATAATTAATCATTTATTCATAATCACATATTAATATTTATTTTCATTTTTAGTGAATATAATATTTATATATATATTTGAAAATAATGATGTAATATTTATTTAATAAATTAATATTCATTATTCAAGACCCAATAAAAATCACTGATTACTAGTGAATATAGTTTAACTATTGGGTGAGAAATATTAAATATTGAATATTATTTGACTATATATTATTTAATTTTATTCTCTAGTTAATAACATGTAAAATAATAATAATTATTATTATTATTATTTACATTTTATTATACAGGGATTAAATAAATTATAAAGGGAACATGTGTAAATTATTTTATTATAATTCGTATGACATATAACCCAATTATATTATTTTCTCAGTAAGATAATTCATTTCAATTATTGAGAAGAATGGATTCAGAGAATCCTCTCAAGACCTATAGAGATCATGTATCCAAGAACACTCCCAAAAATATAGAGTGATCTTCCTCCACCTCTCACTCTAGAGTTAGTAGAGAACAAGGAGAATGATTTAAAATCAGTTTTCATGTAGAAGAAAGGTAGAGGAAACAGGCATTATGATCTACCATGCCATCATCCAAACGATCCTATAACTATGATTGGAGATATTTCAAACACATGTGGATCACTTCTAGTGGGAAAATACCTTGGTTCCTATAATGTTATGATAGAACTAAACATATCATCAATCAAATCCGTCAATAATAAAGTAATTTAACAAAGGAATTTCATTATTAAATTAAATTAATTATAAATAACATGTGATTATCTCTCTCTTGGTTCTATCATTCTATACCATGTATATATTCCATTTCCTAATTCTGTAGATTATGATGTTAATCATTCTGTAAATCTTAGATTG
This sequence comes from Viscum album, assembly GCA_963277665.1. NCBI lineage: Eukaryota > Viridiplantae > Streptophyta > Magnoliopsida > Santalales > Viscaceae > Viscum > Viscum album. The sequence goes on from OY728146.1 coordinate 557,923,577, forward strand.
ATCATCATCCATGGAAAAAACTAATGTTGGGAACAACCCATTAGAGCCTCCATTGCGCCAGAATATACAAATTACCATCTATAGATGTTTTCCCTAATGTCCAGTTGTGCATGAATGGGGTTATTAGCGTTATGATTTCTTTCGTGGAGATTAGGAACACCTCTACGATGAAGGATCATTCATTGCTGGACAGCTTCAATAAGTGACTACCCTATGTTGATCTCTTTGACATATTCATATTTGATTCTTGGAAGTTTAAATATCTAGTTATTGTTGGGCTTTTAGACCTGATAAATTTTCTAATCTGATTCTCAATAGAATACAACCAAATATATACTTCGGTGATTGATCTATATGTTATAACCGGTTTGTGATTTTCCCTCAGTCAGTGGTAATTTGAATTCCTCTTGAAGCAAGATCACCCCTTCATAAGGATTTGGAGTTCCCTTCATAGTCTTCACCGACATTTTTTAGAATCCGATGATTCTTCCTTTTATCATCAATATGGTGGGCCATTTAATCTACAGGAATCATTATACATATGATTTTTTTATCCAATTTCTCAAAGGATTTATGATGATGTATACATTGACAAGGACCCAATTGATTTCGTTAGCATTGTGGCTGAAGGTAAGCTGGGTTGGAATCGAAAAGCGTGCCATGAATCATGGGTCTCATTTTTCAAGAAATGTGGATATAATCGATATGAATCATAATGATAAAAAAAGGAACTATTGGGAATTATCTGGTGGCCCTTCAATTTGACACCTTGGGAGAGGGTCACCCTTTGATGGCTAAAGGGGATATTGGATTAAACACTGTGACTATTGTTACACCATACAGAGATCTTAATGTGGAACAACTGGGAAATAGTGAGATAGGGCACACTCAAAGAATAGAAAACGAGGTAAAAACTACTCATCCTGATCCAAAGACAGCTGACATCTATGATCATTTGATGTGTGATTTGGGTGATATTAATTTGACAATGAAGCATGATGATGGGTCAGGGGGACTGTAGGGGTGTATTTTGGATATTTATAGTATTAAAACATTCTCCTCCTCATATGTAGAGGGTTTGAGACAAAACTGAGTATTTATTCTGATCTATGAGCCATATGAGGGCGGTTTAACTAACTACAGTAACTAGAAGTTGACAATATATGGAACATATGATGTTTTGGGGGCTAGGTTGAATACAGTGAATTGGTCTATTACTATAAATACTAAGGACACTATTGAACATGGTATTTATTTTGAAGGGATTTAATTTAGGGAGGATTAGATTTGTTGATTTTGATGGTTTCAAAATAAATCGTTGGATTATTTTCCATTTTGTAAGACATGGGTGACCTGAAATTATCATTGGAGAACCATGATGATGTTTAATGTAATCTCAATGAATGATGGAGGCTTTAGAATCAGATGGAAGACTCGTCATGGTAAAATCCTCAAATGAGTCTCATGTGGGAGATTATTGGGAGTGTGAGATACATTATCTAATAGAGGAAACTAGTACAACTAGAAGGAGTGGATTTTTGGTGTTCATACTTATGATTATCTTATGGTTGATAGTGGAGTAAGTATGAGTTCACTGGATACTATATTTGAATGAATGGTGCATTGTGTCATGACATTGAACACATGAAGTTCTTATCACTAGATGATATGCAGGATTACATTTATGTAGTATCTTTGGAGGGGAACCAATACAGTAGTTTAGATTCTTGATGTGGTGAGAGCCCTTGACTACATAGATTATCATCAGAGAAGATTGGATTGGGAGTATGACATCCCATGTTAATCAAATGGACATAATGATTGGGTGAATTGGCCAAGAACTCCTATATAATGTATGGTGTAATCATGTTGCTAGAATGGTGTGAGAGCTTTCAATTGAGAGCGATTGAGTGTAATTACAAATAGTAACTTCACTTTTTAAAGATATAGAAATTAAATATTTCCTTGTGGATTATAGGCGCAAACATGATTACATAATAAATTTTTATTGTTATTTTTTGTTTTTCAAATCATTGCATGTGATGGAATTTAATGCATATTTATAAGAAATTTACATTGTGACATTGGTGTGGTTGTATTCCATGAATCATACATTGCATCATGTGGTTTGTCTGGGACATTTTCCATTAACATGTGATGTTTTTGTGGAGTTACATCTAATGGGTTTAACAAAAGTTGGTCATAGTCCCAACATTATTTAACATATCATTACTGTTTTTCATGTATAATATGTGTTTTATTTTTCATATGCAAAGTTTTTTATGGAAAAATATTTTTCTATCATGAAAACTGTTGAGAAACCATTAATTTTAAATTTTTTAATATATCTTGTTTCATTTAATGCCATTGAATTATAAAATATGTATTTGGGAAAAAATAGTATCCAATCCAAACTTTTATTTCAATAATTATATTCTTACAATCCATTTATCTTATTTTGAGAAAGAAATTTGAGAGGAAAGTCAAGAGAAAAATGAAGATAGTGATGGTGGCCCCCTTTTTTAGTTTATTCAAATATTATTATTTAGGTTACATAATTTTATATAGAAGAGTAATTAGAATATAATAATTTTCATTATTATATAGTAATATAATATTGATATTTTCATTTTCATTTATTTTACACATAAAGGGCTACTTGTGGAAACCAAGAACATTATTTCTCTACCAACATGGGTATGTATTTCATAAATGGGCACATCTCCCCTCCCTACTTGGTGGGAAGTAAACATAGTTAATTTCCAAGTATTGTAGGAATGTAGTCATAAAATTACAGATCAATGCAATAGTTTTACATATTTATATGGTTCAGTGATATGATTTCATAAGGGTGGTTGGCCGATGGTGAGAAACTAGTGTTATTCATTATTTACTAATACCTATTTTTTATTTCGGTGTACATATACACACCTACATAAATTGAACATGAAAACATAAAGAAAAATGCCACTTTTTTCAAATAATTTCTTATAATATATGTTTTTTAATTATTATATTAATATTTATCACAATCATAATGAATATATAATAATAATAATAATAATTATTATTATTATTATTATTGTGAAATAAATCAAACTCTATTTCAAAGAAAACTATTTTGAAATTGGAAACATCATAAATATCATAAAGAAAAAACTTTTTTAACAAAGTATTCATTGAATCTACATTTGATAATGATGACAAAAAATATAATCGAAAATGTAAAAGTTGATTAAGAACTCAATGAATCGCCCAAAAACCCATCATCCTTTCATTAACATTCCAAAATAAAAAAACATTGCAAATAAAAAATGGGAAAATGTAGGGGTTTATTTGGAATGATAGTTACCATAATTATGACTATCAAATTAAATATTTCGTAAAAATACTCTTAAAATGTCATAATTTCATAGAATCACTACAAATCAGTGCTAAAAATGAGTTGATAATGATTAATTTTTTCATTGCTAAAAAAGCATTGATAAAAGGGGCCATTTTTAGTGTTTTTATTGCTAATAAAAGACACAATTTTATTAGTGTGAACAATCACTGATAAATATACAAAAAAATAATATTTTTACATTTTTTCTGATAAATCATAGTGTTTTCAGTACTCGATCCCCCCTTTTAATACTGCTAATCCAGCCTCACCACCCCTATAACAATGCTATGTTCCTTGTTCACCCACCCGTGTGCACCCCTGCCATTTTTGGGATTCAACCCTGAGAACTCCCCCCAACCTGTGGTGACTATTCCACTCCCCCTTATAGTTTTGTTCTATATTTTATGACATATATATATATAACTCATTATATTTGTAATCGATATAATTATATATATATATATGGTTAAATACATATATAACGTATATATGTGAGTGTGTGTGTGTGTATTTATATATATTCGGTTCTTGGGCATATAATTACATTAAACACACACAGAGACCATACGTACAGGCTGTAAAATCATGTCATTTCCCAAAAATGGATAGCTCAACCATCAAACATTATTTATTAATTACATTTACCAATGTTCCAGTGGGTATGAAGCCCCTTACATGGATTAAATGAAAACATTCTCACTTGAAGGCCCAATGTAGAGTCATGCATGCATCATGGATGTGTCACATCTAACTATATCATGCATGTGCCACCGCCTGTCTGTGTAATGCTTGTTTCGCCGCCTACTTGTTTAAATTCACTGTCACTCGAATTTGAACCCATATGTGATGCAGAATCATGGGGCACCACTACCCCTAATGAACACCTCAAATTCCATGTGTGTGTGTAGATATATACAGACATACATATATATATATTTATGTGTGCATCACTAAATATAACTATGCATATTTATATTTATATACATATATTATATAAATATATATATATGTTCCTCAACACACACAAAAATATATTTACATGTATATATTAATATTATATATAGATTAATTGTATAGGTGTATAAATATTCATTGATTTTTAATTTAAATAAAATATATATTGTTTTTTATTTTGATGAGGTTATATATTCAAAAATATAAATTATATGTCATTATGTTTAGATATAAATTTATAAATATTACATTTCTATGTGTGAATATATACAAAAATATTTATATATTATAATATATTTGATTATAAATAATAATACTATATGAAAATTGATAAAATCTCCAATCCATAATAGTAATATTAACATAATCTCTAAGAATAAATTTATTTCTCACTTGAAATGGGGGAATACCTCTTAAATAATGTTTCAATTTCTTCAAATATTAACAAAATAGAGGTACTAGGTATAAAATATCAATTTGGGGGCCCTTCTCGTCCTTTTTTGGCCACAACAAACATGACAAGAGGTTCCACACTAGAGCATAGATCTTTTCACATACTTTGATTTGATATGTGATAGAGCTCAAACAATCACCCGAAACAAATGTTATGGAAATATAAAATGTTACATTTTCAACATATTTTTGACCTTTTATAATTTCTTGTTTTTTATATATTCATATTATTATTATTATTTTTTACTCGATAAAAATTATCAAATTAATAATTTAAAAAATATTTTTAATTTTTTTAGAAGAAAATTTTACTAATTATCATATATATTATTTTTAAATTCTTATATATCGATATCTAAAACATATTTCAATAATATATATTATATTTAAATCATTCTAAATATATAAATATATAACTATATATGTTTAATGATATTTTTTCTAAAATATACAATTTAACAGCTCCTGAAAAAAAAACTAATAAATGGGACACTTTATCAATTCTTATAAAAATGTACTAATAAATAGGACACTTTAACAATCATAAAAAATGTGTTGATGGAGGTACTCCATATACCAGTTCATTTTTAGCACTATTAGATGGTTGCTCTAGATAAATCCATTGTTTTGGTAGTGAATCATATATAATCTTCACTTAAAACCCCATGTGAGAAAAATAACTGAATCCAATGTAATTGAATTCAATTATATGTTGACTCAATAGAAACCATATATTTAAAAACAAATGGAAAAATTCACAAGAAGGGGGAAAGAGTGCAGCATTCCCAAATCTCCCTTATTATTACATTTAATTGTGTCTCCAAGACATCATTAATATTATTCTTCAAAAAAATCATTATGATAATGGACAAATACAATATGTTATAATTAATAGTCTCATTGAAAAATATTACTCATGAGAAGAAAAAAAAAGTTCAATTAATTATTAGAATCCATAATTATTACAAGCCTTCTTTTATTAAAAACATAAACATGATTTATTACATAAAAAATCACTTTTATACAACAAAGAATATCAAGAGGTTTAGTGTATTTGGGTCTTAGGATCATTACATAAAACCTGAAACATGAAATACAACAACTTTATTGAAAACGTAATTTACATGACCACTAAATTCCCTCGTACATAGTATTGCATGGGATAACCTGAGGACATGCATAAGAAAAGGGTGAGCTATAAAGCCCATTAAGGGAATACACATAGAATAACATGAGGATTTAAATACATGTTAGACATTAGTCATATCAATAGAGACTAATAGAAAAATGAACATAAAGGCATGATAAATCATGATAATCATAATATGGAAATGTGGCAATAACACTTAACAAGGAATTAGCCTGAGCTAGGGCCCATTGCACATGAAGCATGAGTAAATCCTCATTGAACATGCAGCATGAGTAAACCCTCATTTCACTTTAATTATCATGATTAAAAAGTAATTCCACATGACTTATCATGATACTATACTTTACCCAATGCAATGGAGTGCTATAAGGGCACACCCTTCTTAAACATTTCATTTCATGCATAAGTGTGTCACATAGATCATAAAACAAGGATTCATAAAACAAAATGATTTATTCCAAGATAAAGGAATGTGGAATTCATACATGAAACTGTACAATCAATAAGTAAATTTTCATAAAGGTGAATACCCTTGATGGAGAAATGGGCATGGTATTCGCTGCACAATGACATTGGCTAAGAAAATCTATGCGATTTCGGCAGCGTAATGGCATGACATTTGAATTCATAAAAATGGTCGATGAGAGATAATGGGGTTCCTCATTATATTTACATGTAATGGAATGTAAGTAGGTCATATAGATAGATATCCCATCAATTGTAATGGAATTTAGATTCATGATACAAAAGTATTGCTTGAATGTAAAAGAGGAGAGAGAGTTTTCTTTCTGAATATCGGCATAGTAACGGGTGTACATGGGAGGAATTTAATGAGAGAGAAAGAGGTTTTCAATCATTCAAAAATAAATAGGGCAGTATGTGGGAGGTGTGAAACCATACCCCAGAATTTATAATTGAAATTTAAAGGGAATAACAATATTAAGAAAATTGGACAAAAAGTGAAAGGAAGAAAAAAACCCTTATTTGGAAGTGTGCTTCCAAAGGCTAGAGAGAGGCTTGTGAGTAGTCTATTGGGAGCGTGGACAACCTTGGGAGGATTGTAGATAGTGTATGGAAGAGGTTGGACGAACTCAAAAGTCTTTTAGTGAGGAGGAAGTGGGAGCTTGGGTGGGATTATATAGGAAAGTTGAGTGAATTCTTTATTATTTAGGTTTCGGTCCCCTTACATTAAATTAATCCAAACCACAAACCATCCCATGGTTTTCGCCCATGGTTTTTGGAAAACGGAAGAGGAAAATAATATCTTATAATTCAAAAGTCCAAATTTCTTAAAATAATGAGGTTCCTTAAGTGGAGGTGAGTCACACTCCCATGGAAATTAATTCTTAATTAAATAATAACTAACAATACTATATGTACTTCAAAAAGTATTTACAATGTATCGATAATGCAAGAAGGTATATTTATTATTATATAAAAAATAATATACATGAACATAATACTAGATATTTCTTACATAAACCTTTAAAACAACCACATAAGACCTAAGGGTAAGGTGTGCGATGGTGACAAACTCTTGGGATGGCTCGGATAACATCGCTCGAGTGGTAATTTCTATTAACTTCCACTTCTCCCATTGACGGTCCCATTCGAGCTTGAAATGATGAAGCTCAGCTTGGGATTAGTAAAGAGCGAAGCACATGGATTCCACCTCTTTTCCAAGCTCTAACAAATGGGCTTCATATGGAGGAATTCTACTGGATGAGGCGATCACTTCTTTTGTCTGAGTAAATTTGATTTGTTAAAGCCCTATATTTATAATAATCATTTGATCACTGTTCAACGGAAATATTAGAAACTGTCAAATTTCATAATATAAAACCAAAGAAGTTAACATTTTATATAATATTTAAGAGAAATTTAATTAGATCAAGAGGTATTTCCCATTAATGAAACTTTGGGTCGTTATAATAATAATATTTATTATTCCTTTGGATATCATTTATGATTTATGATTTCTCCATTATAAAAATCATCAAGGTAAAACAAATCTGGGGAAACCCCCTTGATTAAGGAAAAGTGTACAATGATATAAAGACCCCAGGGTGACTCATTATTAAAAACCATATAAAAAATTTAAATGGGAAAAATGACTAATGAAAAATGAGTACATCAGTTTCATTTCACACAAATAATGATCATCACTAAATAATTTAACTCATATAATGACAATGATCAATTCATAACCTAAAAATTCAATTTTGAATTTTTATAATAATAATAATTTATACCGTTTAGATTTCAATTTATAGGGAAGAACATTACCTTTTATCATAATAGGATTTATTTTTATTCTGATGTTACATATTCACATGTACATGTATATCTTTTAGTTATATATGAAATGTAAATTTATATTTAATAATTTGGGGATAAATAAAATTTTAATCAATCCCAAGTGTATAAAATATATCAACCTTGGATGAAATATATTTAATTATTATTTAAGGGTAAAATTATTCCAAAATTTAATATTTCATCATCGAGTTGATTATATAAAAATACAAGGACATTCCATGAAATTTCAAGATCAAATAACACAATGATTTCAAAAAACTCTTCACGTGTTTAGATGTTTTCCAAAAAATATTAATATTAAAATGATTCATATAAACCATGGCATGATGAACTCAATTTATATTATTCCTTAACATAATATGGAGATATGAAATAAATTTTCTTCATTTCACCCCACAATTTATCATATTTGGTGAAACCTTCTTAATATTGAACATGTTTCCGTGATATTTAACAATTCAGAGATTTATATATACATATCTAAATATACAAGGGAGAATATATCATGTATTAAGATCATCAATATTCAATATTCATGATAGATTTTATAATGAGTCCAAAACATTATATATTAATCATTTAATAAGTTTCTATAATAATTATGAAAATTATTGTGATTTCAAAATCAATCAAAATACATTGTCATCAATGTGCTCTAAAATGAGTCATCAAAATATACCATCAATGTTTTATGTAAATCTCATAATTTTTATTTTAATAGTGCAACTCTACGGGAAATATCTAAATATATATAATGTTGTTGATATATTTATTTTTCTTTTAAATGGAAAATATGTTTCTTACATTATACTCATGATGAAAATGATTTTATATAATCAATTCAAATACACTTAAATAGTTTATAATCTGACAATTGATATCAAACCCATTACATTTTTTAAGTGTTGTAAGCATCAAGTCAGTCATTCTGTAAGGCCATTTTGAAATATATACTCACCTGTAGTAAATTACACATGCGATCATTTAGTGATTTCATATTTCATATAGATGGATCACATTATAAGTGGTTGAAACCATTAATACTACTTTATATTCATATGAAAAATTCATTTCCAAAATAGCTTCTAATGATATAAATAATTTAACTAATAATTCTTACCCTATGTTAAATTATTATAAAGGGGGAATTAATAATAATTTAATGAGAATTTATTCATTGATAATTTAGTGGACATAATTCTATTAAATAAATTTATCATTATACCCATGATGGATGTCTACTATGTTATCAATAAAATTAATCTAATGCATACATGAATCTATTAATTTAATAGTAGTTGATACCAAATGGCCTAAATCATCAAGTCATATATTTAATGTCCTAAAATCGGTAATCATATGTTTACCATTATTTATTTGATTGTATATAACAAATTCATTATATTATCTTATTATGACTTCATGTTACATATCAAGGTACCTCTTTTAACAAATGTCACCATATAATATTAATTTTTAAGAATACCATTCACTTATCAAATTAATACATTAGATATAAAAAATAATTAATAATTTTTTATAACGACCCATACTTTAAATACATTGTTATTAATTCAAAATTGAATCGCACTATTTACAACATATAACAAAACCATGAAAGGACCGTATAGGTATAGTGTCTTTAGAAACTGGGAAACATAAACAACTGGTTCATAAAGCGTCTACACTGTCTCCCATTTATTTCATCATATCTATAGTCCCTTTTGGCATATCTTACTTAATAACCTTCTTCATGACCTAGGGAAAGAAAACATACAAAAGGGTGAGCTAAAATGCTCAGTAAGGGTAAACAAAAAAACATCAATCACATCATATTCATAAGGACATATCTTTTGGAAATCTTAACCTGAAAAAGAGAGCATAATTTCATAACATGGGATAAATAATAGTAGTGAAATGGAATCCAAATAATCATAACATAAAACATGAAACTTTGTGTAATACACACATAATAATAGAGAATCATTTCTTATTAGTCAAGACTCATTTCCAAGACTATCTTAGTGGACAACGTCCATTTCTAAACCGAGTTCACTCCTCGTTTCAGTCCTGTTTCACTGAACCGGTATAACCTACCGTTCCAGCCATATCTATCTCATGAGATATTAAATCATTACCCAATGAATTGGAGGGAGATATAGGTCCCACCCATCTCATAATGGTACCATTCTTATGTGTGCCAAAAAATCATAAACCATACATCATAGAATAACCCATGTAATAAAAATGGGAATCTTACACATCGTGACATCATAAAACAATTCATATAAGATAAAGGAATTCATAAAAATATAATTCCATCACAACATAATCAAATCAAAGTAATTATAGGGATAGAAACAGAACCTTTTATTATCTTAGATGGAAAATAATTTTGATAAAACACTTGAACTCCATTCATGAGGAAAATATCCTTTCTGCTTCAAAAACACTTTTCCTTTCTTAACATGTTGTACAATTATAAACTAAAAGAAGTTGATTAAAAATGAACTTGATAACTTGTAAAGGAAGATTTTTGAAAATAATGTTTTAAAATTCCATTCATGCCGTATAAGTTAGAAAACATTCTTTGTACTTTTGTCAGAAAAGTCAAAAAGTAACTCGTACGAAAAACGACAAAAGATTCTTTTCATATCATTTACTAAAAACTCACCGAAGAGTAAAATTGGATTTAAAAAATTGTAGGTGGATGGAAATAATATTACATATTGACGAAACATGGATGTGGTTGATAAAATATACCCCAGTAAATATTAAAGTATAAATAATCTCTGATAAAAATGAGATTGTGATATTTCCCTTACCTTTGGTCCGATTTGCTTCGTAAGTGTCTGAAACTCGTGTATAATGATTAAAATAATGTTATTGACTTATTCCAGAAACATACTTATTGTTATGATATCATATATGGTCATATTCGTATCTTCTTATTAGTATTATTTCATTATTACTTGTTATTTGGGTGTTTATTACTTTTTGTTCTTATGCGTGTTTTGTCGAATAAATTAATATTCTCCTCTTTAGGTTATAGATAACTCATTTCCAGAATATTATTAGTGTAATATATATCATATTCATTCATTCAATTCATTTATATAATCATTATGAAATGAAGATCATGTAGAACGAGTCGCATCACATCGTGGGGACGGTATTCCGTACGTACGCACGAGTGATGATATCGTTCCTATGATCGTGGAATTGTATTGGAGTGTATGTATACTATTTCATAATAAATATCACTTTATAATAGTCATATATAGTCATTATTCATACTATTATACCCATACAAGTAAGGTGGTGGTGGAAAATAGATTACACCATGGCATAGAGACGATATTCCGTACGTACGCACGCACAGGGATTTCATTTTTCGTAGGATGTATAGATGGTGAAATAGGGTTGTTTCATACTTATAATAACATATCAGTATATGAGTGATACTGATTTTATTACTTCATAATGAAACAACTAAATAAGAAGATGTGGAAGAAGAAATAAAGATGAAAGAATCGGTAACGGACATTACCTCTTCATTGAAGTGCTTCATTGAGACCTCCTTTTAGGGCAATAAAATAAGTTTTTGAAGAAGACCAGAACCTCTAAGATGTTTCTAGGGAATTTGAGAGAATAAATTGGCAGGGGTTGTTCAAGCTTGAAGGCTCAAAGTTGTGTGAGGAAGAGAGGGAGGAGGTGCCCTTTTATAAGGGAGGAGAGGGGCTCCCTTGGAAAAACTAAAAATATTATTTTATTATAAAGTCAAGATCAGTTTTAAATAGCCCCAAATTGATTTATTTCGAAGCTAAGGCGGGGATGGGTCGAAATCCTCCCATCAAAAAGAATTTAGACAAGTTTAGGTTCCTATTGTAACCTTATCATTTAGATTTAACATTAAGTTAAATAATTTTACTTTTACCATGTCTTCTTGTGTTCTTATACTATAAGGTTAATAAACTTACTATAAGCAGCCAAAAGAACCCCAAGATGTTTTTTGTTAATATATATAACCTTATCTAAGTCATTTGGAAGAACCTTATATTTTTACGAATAAAATAACAATTACTAATATAATATTTGTTTTAAAAACTATTTTATGTCAATTTTGACACTATTTAGTAATTGATTTTTGTGAAAATCATAACATAATGATTAGTTTGAAAAGAGTTAATTAAATCAATACTAACATGTCCTATTAAGCTATAAAATTATTGTAAATCATAAAAATTCTCAAATTAAATTTATTTGGGTATTTATAACATCAATTATGTCAACATTTCATTAATAAGATAATTACTGCATCATATTTGTGTCATAAATAAATTAAATTATATAACGTCTAAAAATTAAAAATAAAATATCATTATGTAGGAAATCTTTTTAGATTTCTAATGAATTTTTATAGTGGATTTTATCTTATGTATAACCATATATTAAAAATGATTTTTTTATTAAACTTTGATTTTAACTATTTTAACCCTTCTTTAAATAAATTAATAATAAATGTCCTAATCTTATCCATGTGGGCCTAAATGGTCATATTTTATTTCTAAGGTTGTTTATGGTCGAATTAAACTTGTCCAATAGAATTAAGACATGTGTTAGGGTAATAATAATATCATTTTTACCCTTAATTACCCTATTTACTTTTAAATGTGGTAAAAAAAGTAAAAAGTTACTATTCACAAAAAAAAATATTTTCATCTCATTGAACCACATTTTACTTACTGACATCAAATGTGTCTCTCAGATTTTCGAAATTCCACTCAGAGAAGTGGTAAAATTAAGTTTTATGAAAAATTCAGTTTTTTACCTACCACTTAGTGGTTTCACTATTCATCAAAAATTGAATGTTTTCAGAAAAATACCAAAATATCACCCTAGGATAATTTCGATATTCTGAATACAAAAATGAAGTCCATTTTGAAAAATAAAATTTATAAAATTTCAAACACTGGTTATTACTATTCATAACAGCTAGTTTTAATAATATTTTATTAGCATATCATTGTTTAGTGAAACTCGGTATTACATACGACGCAAGATATCGAGGAAGGTCACAATTTTGTGTAAAGCAAGCCAAGCAAGTGTTGTGTGTAGGAAAAGATTCCTTTGATGATTTATATAACATAAAAGTCTCGGGTGTTACATTTGTACTACAAAATATTTGTATATTCTCACTTTTGGAGGTATTAATTAATATTCTCTTCCTGAAAGAATATTTACATGAGAATATAATAACACATATTTGAGTTCTTTTAAAACGTATAATCAAAATAATTATTATAAATATTTTAATTCAATATCTATGTATATAAGATCCCAAGGTTTTTTCATTGTGCATACTCACATTTATAATTATAATTTTCAATTATGGTCGTTGATGAATACAAAATATAATTATAATGGTTTAGACCCCTTGCTATGTAGATTATTGTGCATATTTTTAGAACATTTTCTGAAATATTTTTCATCTTCTATCCTAATTTTTAATTTATATTATTTCTACTTGGGAATAGAGCCCCCAAATATTTTAAAGCAATTGAATGTTGTTGTGAAAACCAATATGGATGAATCTTTTGAATTCCTAACACAAAACTCATTACCATCAATAATTATTATTATTAAACAAAATTCACATTATCGAATGAAGGATAAATCATTTGATTAAACTATTTCAGCAATCAAATATTCATGATTTAACAAATCATACAAAAATGTTTAAGAATAATTTTATTATATTCAATGAATATGATAATTTAATTACATTCAAATCATTGGATGAATTCTTCCATTTAATTTCATGATCCATTATTGATTATTCATTATTTATAACTAATGATAATATTGAATGAAAACCCAATTTTATTGATTATGTTGATTTATTTTTTAACAACATGAGGTGGTAAAATCATTTTTATAATATATAACAGATTATCATACTATATAACTCAATAATTTCATTTATGAAAGAAATAAATATCAACATCCAGGTTAGGTTATAAATAAATTATTTGATAAGATATTTATAATCCATGAGAATTTAATAAAAATTTATTTTTCCCTTTATATTGCTGGTGAATGAAATATAAATTATAAATGAATATATTCTTTATAATTTCAATGGGTGTTATTTTTGAAATCACCCATTAGAGATGCATTATTTCATTAGTGAAATTGATTATGCATGGTAAATATTTACTATCATCATACAAATACTAGTTTTTTATTAATATTAATATTTTTTATATACAAATACAATAGAATGATCATTCTCAATATTATATATTCACACTGAAATTGATTTAAAATAAAATCATGTAACTGAGAATTCATTTTTGGGAATGAAATAAATCATTTTCAAAAAATATTCTCATTCACTCCAGTGAATAGAACAAAATTATTTATTAGTGATTTATATTGTCTTAATGAAAATATTATGAATATTCAATTCAAAAATTTATTTATTTTCTGGGGATAGATATATAGATATATATATATATATATATGAATTTTCCTCAAGAGCATTTAATTTCTATAAATAATTTCGTAATAAATAAAATGAAAGAGAATATAAATAAAACAATATTATATTTAAAAATATTCAAAAAAATTATCTTATCTATCATGACCTTTTATATATCGTAATCAAACTTTAAACATTATAGGCTAATATGAAATAATAAATAAAATTTCATGGTTCGTGGCATAATTTTTGAACATCAACATGATATATGACAAAAACACAATTTTAAACACTGATTTACAAAACTATTTTGACTTATGGAAGCTTTGTGATGTCCATCAATCTCCCAGACCACTATTGGTTTCATCATAATTTTTTACTTTGATAAATAATGTTTGTATAAACATCAAACATGTCAGTTATTAATAATACTAATTACCCTAAAAGAATGGAGTGAAATTTTTCAATCAAGATTCATTATGGCTCTAGATGTTCAAATAATATTTTTGGAAAGAAAAAATTAGAAAAATAATTCATATATATTCTATTCATATAATTAAGGGAAAAATAAATAATATAATGAAAAATAATACCCACCTATTGATATAATGGTTCCAATGATTTGATTTAATGTTAACTAGAAGAATCAATCCTAAATTTGGATGTCTAGAAAAACTTGAGACATTGGATTTCATGTATTAATTACAATACACTGAGGAAAACATTAACATGAATATTTGAAATGTGAAGAAGATGATTGTGCTGATAACATATTGTGAAATCAATATAATGATGATTGGCATCATAGTTAATTTCAAAACAAAGAACGTATTATTAATCATAGATGAAGAAAATCATGGACAAAGTGACTGTTTTATTTTTGAATGAAAATGATGATGAAAATTATAAATACAAATATAACATAAATATAATAATTTGAGAAAGAATGGAATTTTTATCATGAAAACCAATCATCCTTTCATTAACATATCTATCTATTTATAGTGAAAAATGAATTCCAAAAGCTGGCATATAAAAATAAAGAAACCTGAAGGGATTTCATTGGTAATGGGAGTTACCATAATTACAGCATTCTCATTTAATATTTCATAAAATTGCGGATATTTTTATATATTAACTGTATGAAGATATTTTGGAGATATGTCAAAATTAGATATACATATATTAAATTGTGTTCATTTTTCTATGCTGAAATTAGAGATGATATCCTATTTATAAATAATAAAAATAGAATAAATCAACCCTAAAAAAGTGTTTATGTTTTATGAGTCTTTATAAACCAATGAATTTTGTCTCTGCGGAAAATAACCTTGATAAAAACACACTTCACCGACACTAAAAATTGCTCATAATGTGGGTCCATTATCAAAACTAAAAGTAGTGAGGAAAACAAGGGCCCTTTATCAATGTTATTTTATCCTTGATATAGGGTTCCCTTTATTAGTGAATTTTTAGGATTGATAATGAAAAACATTTATCAATGTTATTTGTAGTGCTAAAAAAATCCCACCAACCACAGTGTGATGGTAAAATTAAAAAACACCTCAAACAACAAATATAGAAAATAATATCTAATAAATTTAGATGGAAATATAATAAATAAAAATAAAAAATCGTACAAAAATTTCATCCATTTATATATAAAATTACATATGTAAATAAAATTTATCACAAATATCAATAAATTCAAAATTATTATTGTTTTGTAGTCATTAAACCAACAACCCCCTCTCAACAGAGCTATATTATGAAATATGTTTCTTAAAAACCACTTCATCATGAAAAAAATTGTACTGGTTTTAAAAAATCGTATATTATTAATATTATAATGAAATAATTTAATCGTAATGTTTGATCAATACATTAATAAAATTTCACTATTAAATTAAAAACATACACATCAAGTCATACCGAACACACTGTGTGTCATATTTACACATGATTGCATTCATACACAAGAAAAATAATTTATGTATTGTTTCACTAAAGTATTAAGACAATATGAGCACAATTTTCTTGTTTTGGATAAGTGATATATATTTTGAAAAAAAAATAAATTTTAAATGAAAAAATCCACTTCCAATCATGTTAGATACAATGTGTGTATTATTGATAGGAGAATAATTTCTACATATCCCAAATGATTTATTGGCCATTTTCATAAAATTTCTAGACATTCCATGTGTTTTTGTTAGTTATAATTTAGTGACATTGATTTTTAACTAAATGTCATTTAAAAAAATAAATGCACTTTACGTTAACCATTCCACATTGTCCATCATATTGAAGTGTGACTGATTCCTAAATGTCAAAAAAGGTATCATGGGTAATCTAATTAATTAATTAATACAATATAAGTTGGTTTTCTTTGTTTTTAGTGAGTGAAATATAATTTTAACTAAAACGACACTTTTAAAATAAAATCACACATTTCGAGTCAGATTGGTGAAAATGCATGTCAGAATGAGGTGTATATAATTCATAAATATCATCAATGGATTATATATCATTTTCCTAAATTATTGAAAAATTTACGAAAATCCCATTTTTGAGTTTTCAACGAGTCATTGGGACTAAAATAACATCTTCAAATTTAATCATGCACATGGAATCTTACCATCTAAACAATGTATCACATAGTTGTTTGCTTGTTTCATATATGATAAAATTTATGTACTAATATTTTTTCCTAATGTATCAATAAAATTCAGGATTTTTTCTCAGTTATTATTTAGTGACACACATATTTAGATAAAATATAAATTTTAAACTGGAAACATGAATATCGAGTTATACTGCTCACACCAAGTGTCATTGAAGTGAGGATGATTCCTACACGTTAAAAATGATGTCTGGATTATTACCCTAAAATATAAAGTCAATATAAGTGATTTTATGTAACATCCCAAGTATGTAATTAATAATATATATTCTTATCTATGTCTATTTATGAATTAGATATTGTTTTAGAGGCTTAAAATGAGAATAAATCCAATCTTAAGCATAAAATTCTCTAATATTTTAAAAAGACTGTTTTACGGCCTTTTGATGGTGACCCATTATTAAATCTATATGTTGAAAATTTTATAAGCTCTATCTGTCAAAATAAACTTATTCTATATGATTAGGACATGGAAATTTACTTTGCATAAATTTTTTTCATTTTTATGACCATGTTCGTTTTTTAATGAATAGTGAAAAATATTGCATTTTAAATCAAAATTTCTTTTTCATCTAATTTAATTATACAATTAGATTATCTTTTTAATTGGTTTTAATGTTTAATTATAAAATATTTTTACCATTTAATCAAATGGTGGTCAATATAATAAGTTTCACTTTGGAATTCGACATAAACAAGTGCCAAACTTTTCATTTATATTGTTTTAAAAAACCCACTATTTGTTTTGACAATGGGAATTATTTTTAAATTAATTATTTAAATTTATATGTTTGTAATTTGGTAAAATGGATTCAATATTATTAATATGAAGGTCTAAATTATCTAATTAAGACTCTTGTTTTTTGGACATTATGAATAGTAACGATGGTAATTATCTTTAATTATCATGATTAATTAGTAATTGGGTAGTTAAGGATAATAAAATAATAATATAATAATAATAAATGACCCCAAAATGTGTCCTAATGATACTTTTTGTGTCATGGACGACCATGGGATTCCTTGTTCCAAACATAGGGACCCCATGGAATCACATTTGGGTGAATGTGACACTATATCTTTTAATTTTTAAAGAAAGGAGAATATCACTAATGAATGTATCACCTGAGTAAAACATTTTTAATTTTGTATACATAAATTATCTATTGTTATATAAATTGTAATTCAAAATATAAAAAATATTCCTACATCATCGTTTTTTTTTTGATAATTTTTAGACATTAAATAAATTAAATTATTTATGACATCCTGATGATGCAGCGATTACCTCATTAATGAACGATTTTAATATAATGAAAAGATAATGTAAACTCAAAGACTTAAACTTTTCAAAGACCTATTGTATGAGTATATATATATATATATCCCTTATCACCTTATCCTCTAAATATATCAATGTGGGACCTTTTAAATCCGAAACACATTTCAATATAAAGTAACATTTTATAACATTCCAAGAGTGCCCTCATCTCCTCTTATAAAACGCCCCCACCTCTACCTCCATACCCACACTTCTCAAGAACTTTTCTCGGCCAAGCACTACTCATTTTATCTCTCCACATCCCTTTCTTCATCCTAGAAGCCTTACATTAGGCATAAATCTCTTCAAGAGACCCTTTTTGTTCAAACCAAGAGGAGTTACCCGATTTAAAGGTAATGCCTTCACTTGTGTTCTTTTGTTTTATTTTTCTTCTCCAACCACCTAAACTCTTTTTATTCATTTATTTTGTAACAAAAACAGTATATTCAATATACTAGGATGTTTTGATAAGAATTATTCAAGCTACACATACACACACCTTCATCTAATGGTTAAAGAGTATACTGTTTCCGTGGATGGCGAATTTCTCCCTCACGAAATGATGATTGTTCAATATTCTTCTTTCACCATCAAATGTGGACATTATGATGACACCATATTTATATATGATATATAATATGTTTTATTTTTTCTTTATGATTCTGTAATTTTCATTTTTGGCATACCTTTATGGTTTCCATTATTCGTAAACGTGATATCTTCATTTAGGAAGTGCGGACTACCGCCTCCTCAAATTGATTTGATCCATCAATTCCATATGTGGGAGGTATAAAGGATGCAGTTAATGATATTATATATGATATTATACTGGAATTATAATATACTTTGTTATCATTATGATTCCATTCCATAAAATAGGAAGTAGAAATGAAAGTAGCGTTCATGCGTACGTACGGCTTACCGTCTCCATGAACGGTGCATTTCATTTATTACCTTTAAATGTTATGTAATATTATAAATTCATTTACTTTCTAGATATATATGATATATATTATATCTACATCAATATTATAACTCGGGATTTAATGGATACTTGAAAAACATGTAATTAAAAAGAGTTTATTTTTGACTCAAGTACCAATGATCGTTAAAACGACCTTTATTAACTTAAATAATTACATAGTGTTCATTACATGGTAATAAGTTATATAAAATGATTAATGAACTTGAAAAAGGGTTTTAAGAAAGAATAAATTAACACATGTTTATTATTCAGGAGATTAAGGAATGATCGAGTCAAGTCGGATACGAGGTATGGGACTTCTTCTCAATATCTTTTCATTGAGACATATTATGTTTTATACAAAACATTCTATTATATGGTGTATAAATCCCTTTTACATTTACATTTATTCAAAATGAATCTTTTTATATGAATCATTTACTAAATGAAAAAAGGGAATGATTTTTTGTCGTACGTATGCGGCGACAACGACTACTCTGCCGCCGTGACCATTATTTGAGATTCAGCTTCCTCTACAAGCCATAACCTTTTTTTAAATGAAAAATAAATACCATGTATCACATTACTTTTATTTTGGTATTGAAAATAATTTTCATAAGGTTTTTATTGTATCAATGTTTTGTATTGATATCTTGTGATTGAAATGTGGAAATGTTGTGTTTACATTATGCATGTTTTATGTGATATGATTATTTTATGGTTCTTGGGAATTTTTATGAAGACGGGTGGTCCCATGATAAACTAATGGTGGGTGAGGCCGATATAGCACTCCAATGCATTGGGTAACAAGAAGGGGTTAAACGTTAAGGTTTCTCTGAAGAGATTTAGGGAATATATAGTGATGGGTATTCCAAACATAACCACGAGGGTTAATCCATACGTAAGAATGTTATGAATGACTCAAGTTACCCTTATGTCTTATGATTTCTATGTTTTTTCATGATTTGATGAGGTATGTTAAAATTATTATTTTTTATGAGTAAAGTATTATTTCATACATGGACTAATTTTTTCATTTCGCACTTTTATATCCCTTACGAAGCTTTTTATGCTCATCATGAGTTTTTGAAAAGTTTTTCACAGGTCAAGGGAAAGGTACATGATGTGATTATAGTGTCAAGGTTTTTTCAAGAAAGAAACTATGTTCTATTTTAAATATGTCTCTGATGATGGAAAAAATGAGTAATATCTTTTACGTAACCACTTTGTTTAAATGTGTAGTGTAATGCATGATTTATGATCTAATTCTCTAAAACTCTAAACCTGAAAATATTCTCAATGTGTAATATTCTAATAAATCAAGATTAAGTAATGTTTAAGGTTGAGACCTTATAGTTGGTATCAGACATCGGTTTAGATAACTTTTGGAGTTAGAATTATATTAACTTATTATCGAAAAATATTATTTTGGTCAAATTTAATTGATATATCAATTTAATATTACCATGTTGCTTCATCCAAGACATGTTTGTTCTGAATTGTTTTCCGCAGAGGAAACAGGGAAGCAGTGCTAAGAAGGAATACAGAAGGAAATGACCTTCCGAATCAGCATCCTGAGATTGTCGAAATTGGAACTAAACAGTTTGTTGTAGTGATGGCATAGTTGACTCAAGAGATAAATGGTGGTGGTATCCATGCACGAGATCAGCCAGATCAACCGCAGAGGAACATGTCAGTGGTGGAACATTTCATTAGGCAACATCCCCCATCACTCATAGGATCATCTGACCCTGTGCTAGATGAAGGGTGGATTAAAGCACTGGAGAAAATTTTTGATGTCATGGGGTGTTCAGAAAATCAAGAGGTTAGTCTTACTATTTACCATTTGGAGGGTGAAGCATATTAGTGGTGGTCGATGGTTAAAAATATCAGGGATGCTAATGAGATTTATGCTCTCGACTGGGATGAATTCAATGGCATGATTCTAGAGAAGTATTTTCCTAAGGATGTTCGACTTAGGATAGAAAACAAATTCTTGGAACTGATGCAAGAGGACAACTTAGTGGCTGCTTATGAAGAGAGGTTCACTCGATTGGCAAGGTATGCTACAAATTTTATCTGACACCTTGATTGTAAAATCAATCCTTTTTACTTAGTATTAAAGCCAAAATATCAAAGGTAATTGGCTTCTCGTGAGTTCAAAAGTAATGAAAACCTTGTTCTATGTGCTGAGAAGGTGGAAATGGAGTTTTCCGATGGTCTAGTGATCTATAAAAACCAGCAGAAGCAGAGACCGAGGTGGCAGGATAATGGAAAGAATTATTCAAAAAGGTCTGACGGTATGAAAACTAAGTTGCCAGTTTGTTATAAATGTGGTAAAAGGCATGCTGGGGAATATCTTCTGAATTCTGGAAAGTGCTACCGATGCGGTAAGATGGGACATAAGGCTCATGATTGTGATGAAAATGATTAGGGTGTTGGGAAGACCAAATTTGATTTACAGTTATTGAAAAGTTTAAAGTGCAATGAGATGGGTCACTATGAAAACGAGTGTCCGAAAAAGATCATGAGTGATGGGAAGCATTTAGACTACAAGAAGAAAAGGGTGGTGAAATCCTTTGCAACTTATTCAATAGATGTTGGGACATCAAATGAAGTGGTATCAGGAATATTGTTTGCTTTTTTATATTATTCCACTGTGTTGTGTGATTTGGGGTCTACACATTCTCTCAACTCTGAAAACATTTCTAGTGAAATGGTAATACCATCTCAAGAAATGACACTTGAACTTGTGGTAAAAACACATGGGGGAAATGTTGGGGCAAAATGAATTTATAATAATATTCTTATCCTTATCTATGGAAAGAACCTACATGAAAACCATATTGTTTTACCTCTAGTAGAGTTTGATGATATCCTAGGAATGTATTGGCTCCCTATTTACCTTGCTAAGATTGACTATAGAGCTAAAGAAGTTTCTTTTCAGAAAGACTTTCAGTTTGTGTACAAGAATGAACCCTTACTGCTGATAACATATCAAGAGGCTGAGAATCTTGTAAATGATGGAAATGAATGTTACCTTGCACATATTGTTGAAAACAAGTGAACTATTCAGATTAATGATGTGCTAGTGGTAAATGAGTATCCTAGTGTTTTTCTTAATTAGTTTCCTTGAATAATACTAGACCGAGAAGTAGAATTTACCGATGAATTAGTTCCGGGTGATAAGAAAATTTCAATACCCCCTTATCGAATGGCTCAAATTGAACTTTTAGTGTTGAAGGAGAAATTTCAAGATTTATTATAGAAAGGTTTCATTCGACATAACACATCACCATGGGGTGCCCCTATTTTATTTGTTAAAAAGAAATATGGTTCAATGAGACTTTGCATTGATTATAGAGCCTTGAATAACATCACTGTTATGAACAAATATCCTTTGCCTCATATCGATGATTTGTTTGATCAGCTCTAGGGACCTCAGTATTTTTCAAAGAATGAACTAAGATCGGGGTACCATCTGTTGAAGTTAATGGATGCTGATATTCCGAAGTCCACATTTCGTACAAGATATGTCCATTATGAATTTATAGTTATGCATTTTGGGCTAATCAGTACTCCTGCTGTATTCATAGACCTTATGAATATAATTTTCCATGACTTCTTAGATAAGTTTGTGGTTGTTTTCATTGATGATATTTTGGTGTTTTCTAAAAGTAAATATGAGCATGACAGATATTTAAGGGTTATTTTGAAAACCTTAAAAGAAATGAAATTTTGTGGGATATTCAACAAGTGTGAGTTTTGGTTGAAAAAAATTTCATTCCTTGGTCGTATTGTTTCTAAAGATGGGATAACTGTTGATCCTGAAAAAAAAAGGTTGTTGAAGAATGGCCAAGAACCACAAATGTAACTGAGATTCGTAGCGCCCTTGGTTTGGTAGGCTATTACTGAAGGTTTTTTAGAAATTTTTCACGGTTATCTAGTCCAATGACTAAGAAAACTCAAAACTGTGTTATGTATATCTAGACAAAAGAATGTGATGATTGTGTTCAGGAATTGAACAGAAGATTGGTGAATGCTCCAGATTTTGCACTACCTTCCAGGAATTTTGAGTTTGTTATCTACATTGATGCTTCATTGAAAGGCCTTGGTTGCGTCCTAATGCAGAATGATCAGGTAATTATTTATGCTTCATGTTAGTTGAAAACACATGAGGTAAATTAACCTACACATGAGTTGGAATTAGCTGATGTTGTTTTTGCTTTAATAATTTGGAGGCATCATTTGTATGGAGTAATATGTGAAATATATACGGATCACAAAAGTTTAAAGTATATAATCACTCAGAAGATGTGAACATGAGAAAGAGGAGATGCCTAGAATTAATCAAGGATTATGATTATACAATTCAATACCATCCGGGAAAAGAAAACAGAGTTGCTGATGCTTTGAGTCGAAAAAGTAATGCTTCATTAACGATGTTGCATTTGGAACGTGATCCTTTGGTTAAGGATTTGTTGAACATTGGCATAGAAGTTGTTGGTGTAGGATGTTCTTCTGTTTTTTTTAGGTATCAGTGAAATCTTCTCTATCAGACATAATAAAGCAAGCACAGAAGCAACATAGTGAGTTGCAGAAAAAGGTAGAGCAGGTTTAGAAGGGTAAGTTTCTTGAAATCAACAATGATAATAATTGTGTTTTGAGATTTGTGAAGAGATTGTGTGTGAAGTGTGATTCACAGTGAAGAGAGAGTTGTTATGTGAAGCTCATTTTTCTTCGTTTTCATTTCATCCAGGCAGTACAAATATGTAAAGAAATCTTCGGGAGTATTACTGGTGGGACATAATGAAAAGATACATTACTGATTTTACTGTGAAGTGTTTTACTTGTCAACAGGTTAAAGCAGAGTGGCAGTTACCGAAAGTGATGCTTCATTATTTACCAGTGCCAGAGTGGAAATGGGAGAATATATCAATGGACTTCATTGTGTGATTTCCGAAGACACCTCAAGGTAATAATGGAATCTTGTTTACTGTTAATCACTTGACTAAATCTGCTCATTTCCATGATATACGATATAATTTTTTCATTTGATCAACTTTCCCATTTGTATCATAAAGAGATAGTTAGGTTACATGGAGTTCCTCTCTCCATTGTATCTGACCGTGATCCCAGGTTGACTTCTAACTTTTGGAAAGGCCTTCAGAAGTCATTGGGTAATGAATTAAATTTTTGTACATCTTATTATCCTCAATTAGATGGGCAGTCAGATTGAATGATTCATACATTGTAGGATATTCTATGTGCTTGTTCAATGGATTATCAGGGAATTTGGGACAAACATCTTTCTTTTGATGTGTTTTCTTATAATAACAGTTTTCATTACAGTATACAGAAGGCACCATTTAAGGCATTATATGGGAAGCGGTGTCGAACTCCAAATTTCTAGGATGAAGTGGATAAAAGAAAGTTGATGGGACCAAAATTGGTAGACAAGTTGGTATAAAATGTTCAGCTGATACAGAGACACATGAGAAAAGCTCAGAGCAGGCAGAAGAGTTATCCAGACAATAGGATGAAGGATCTCTATTTTGAGTTAGGTGATAATGTTATTCTCTATGTTTCACCATGGAAAAGTGTGATGCGATTTGGTAAGAAAGGAAAGTTGAGTCCATGTTTCATTGAACCATATGAAATTCTAGAGAGAGTAGGATCAATTGCATAACGAGTGGCTTTAACTCCGTGTTTATCTCAGGTACACAATGTTTTTCATGTTTCAATGTTAAGGAAGTACATTCCGGATCCATCTCATGTTATGAGTCCTGAGGTAGTTTAGCTGGAAGAGAATCTATAATATGACGAACAACTAGTCCAGATTCTTGACCACAGGAAGCAAGTGTAGCGAAATAAGGTGACTCATCATGTAATGGTTTTGTGGAAAACCCACATGATTTAAGAGGAACCATGGGAATATGAAAATGCAATGAGTGAAAAATACCCCCACTTATTCGATAAGTAAATAAATTGCGGGGATGCGATTTTCTTAAGGGGGGAATGATGTAACATCCCAAGAAATTAATGAATAATATATATTCTTATATATTTCTATTTATGAATTAGATAGTGTTTTAGAGGCTTAAAATGAAAATAAATCCAATCTTAAGCATAGAATTCTCTAATATTTTTAAAAGATTGTTTTACTGCCTTTTGAGGGAGAACCATTTTTAAATCTATATTTTGACAATTTTATAATCTCTATTTTTCAAAATAAACTTATTCAATATTATTGAGACATTGATATTTACTTTGGATAAATTTTTGGTATTTTTCTGACAATGTTCATTTTTTAACGAATAGTGAAAAATACTACATTTTACATCAAAACTTCTTTTTCATCTAATATAATTATATGGTTAGATTATCTTTTTAATTGGTTTTAAAGTGTAATTAGAAAATATTTTTACCATTTAATCCAATTATG
This sequence comes from Viscum album, assembly GCA_963277665.1. NCBI lineage: Eukaryota > Viridiplantae > Streptophyta > Magnoliopsida > Santalales > Viscaceae > Viscum > Viscum album. Next base: position 557,949,735 of record OY728146.1, read on the forward strand.
GTCTTTATAATTAGTTTCACTTTGGAATTGGGCATAAACAAGTGCCAAACTTTTCTTAGATATTGTTTCAAAAACACCCGCCATTTGTTTTGACAATGAGAATTATTTTTAAATTAATAATTGAAATTTCTATGTTTGGAATTTGGTAAAATTGATTCCATATTTTTAATTAGAAGGTAAAAATTATATAATTAAGACTCTTTTTTTAAACATTATGAATAGTAACGATGGTAATTATCTTTAATTATCTTGATTAATTAGTAATCGGGTAGTTAAGGATAATAAAATAATATCATAATAATACAAAATGGCCCCAAAAAGTGTTCTAATGCTACTGGTTGTGTCATGTCCGACGATGGGATTCCTTTTTCCAAACTTAGGGACCCCATGGAATAACTTTTGGGTGAATGTGACACTTTATCTTTTTATTTTTAATGAAAAGAGAATATCACTAAAGATTGTCTCACCGAAATAAAACATTTTTAATTTTGTCTAAATAAATTATATCTTGGACTATAAATAGTCATTGGAAATCTGAAAATATTTCCTACATCATAGAATTTGTTTTATAATTTTTAGACATTAAATAAATTAAATTATTTTTGACATCATGATGATGCGGTGATTACCTCGTTAACGAACGATTTATATAAAATGAAAAGATAATGTAAACACTAAGACTTAAACATGTCAAAGACCTATTGGATGAAAAAATTTATAACCCTTATCACCTTATACACGAAATATTTCTATGTGGGACCTTTTAAATGCGAAACACATTTCAATATAAAGTAACCTTTTATAACAGTCCAAGAGTGCCCTCCTCTCCTCTTATAAAAGGCCCCCACCTCTACATGCTTACCCAAACATCTCAAGATTTTGTCTCAGCCAAGTTCTGCTCATTTTATCTCCCCACATCTCTCTATTCATTTTAGAAGCCTTAGATTAGGTAGAAAGCTCTTCAATAAACCATTTTGGTTCAAACCAAGAGGAGTTACCCGATTTAAAGTTAATGTCTTCACTTTTGTTCTTTTGATTTATTTTTCTTCTACAACACCCAAAAATATTTTTATTAATTTATTTTGTAACAAAACCAGTATATTAAATATACTAGGATGTTTTTATAAGAATTATTAGAGCTACACATACACACACCATCATCTAATAGTTAAATAGTATACTGTTTCTGTGGATGGAAAATTTCTGCCTCACGAAATGATGATTGTTCAATATTCTTCTAACACCATCAAAGGTGGCCATTAAGATGACAAGATATTTATATATGATATATAATATGTTTATGTTTTCCTTAAGCTTATGTTATTTTCATTTTTGGCATACCTTTATGGTTTCCATGATGGGTAAATGTGATATCTTCATTTTAGGAAGTGCGCACTACCGCCTCCTCAAAGTGATTTGATTCGTCAATGCCATATGTGGGAGGTATAAAGGATGAAGTTAATGATATTATATATGATATTATACTATAATTATAAAATAATTTGTTATTATTATGATTCCATTCCATAAAATAGGAAGTAGAAATAAAAGTAGCGTTCATGTGTACTTACGGCTTACCGTCTCCATGAACGGTGTGTTTCATTTATTACCTCTAAATGTTATGTATTATTATAAATTAATGTAAATTCTATATATATATATGATATATATTATATCTACATCATGAATATAACTCTGGATATAATGGATAAATGAAAAAGTTGTAATTATAAAGAGTTTATTTTTGACTCAAGTACCAATGATCGTTAAAACGACCGTTATTAACTTTAATAATTACATAGTGTTCATGACATGGTAATAAGTGATACAAAAGGAATAATGATCATGAAAAATGTTCTTAAGCAAGTAGAAATTAACTCATGTTTTTTATTCATGAGATTAAATAACGATCGAGTCATGTCGGATACGAGGTATGGGACTTCGTCTCAACCTCCTTTCATTGAAGCATATTTTGTTTTATACATAACTTACTTTTATACGGTGTATAAACCCCTTTGAATTTTATGTTTATTCAAAAGGAATATTTTTTTATTAGGTGTTTATAAATGAAAAAATGGATTTTTTTTTTGTCGTACATATGCGGCGATAATGACTTCTCTGCTGCCATGACCATTATTTGAGTTTGGACTTCCTCTACAAGCCATAACCTTTTTTTAAAATGAAAAATAAATACCATGTGTTACTGTTCTTTTATTTTGGTTTTGAAAATGGTTTTCATAATGTTATTATTATATCAATGTGATGTATTGGTATCATGTGATTTAAATTTGGAAATTCTATGTATCCTTTATGCATGTTTTATATTATAGGGTTAAGTTATGGTTCTTGGGCATTATTATGGAGACGGGTGGTTCCATGATAAACTAAGGGTGGGTGAGCCTGATATATCTCTCCAATGCATTGGATAACGTGAAGGGTTTAAACTTTATGGTTTTTCTGAAGAGATTTAGGGAATATACTGTGATGGGTATTCCAAACGTAACCATGAGGGTTACTCCCTACGTAAGAATGTTATGAATTCCTCTTGTTACCTTTATGTCTTATGATTTCTATTATTTATTCATGATTTGATGAGCTATGTTAAAATGCTTATATTTCATGTGTAAAGTATGATTTCATGCATGGACTAATGTTTTCACTTCATACTTTTATATCCCTTACTGAGATTTTTATGCTCATCCTGATTTTTTGAAATGTTTTTCACAGGTCAAGGGAAAGGTACATGATGTGATGATAGTGTCAAGGAAGTTTCAAGAAATAATCTATGTTTTGTTTTAAATATGTTCCCGATGATGGGAAAAATGAGTACTATCATTTATGTAAGCACTTTGTTTAAATGTGGAGTGTAATGCCTGATTTATGATCTAATTCTCCAAAACTATAAACTTGAAAAGATCCCCAATGTAAAATCTTGTAATAACTCATGATTAAGTAATATTTAAGGCTGGGGACTTATAGTATACATGGATTTTAGTTAGTCGAACATATTTATAACTAAAATGTCATTTTTAATTTATAACATGAGCATTGAGTCATACTGGTCACACCGTGTATCAAATTGAGTTGTGACTTATTCTGACACATGGAAAATAATTTAAATTTTTTCTAATGTATCTATATAATATGAGTGATTGGTCGTGTTTTTTAGTGAGTGAATCATATTTTAAACATAAATTTCTCTTTTAAAATATAATAAATATCAGTTCGCACTAGTTACATCATATAATAGATTGAGATGTGGAACATTTATATGTGAAAATGGATTGGGGCTTGTTTTCCTAAAATATAAATAGGATACAAGAGTTTTTTATGAGTTTGTATTATGTAATACTCGTTTGAGGGAAATGTCAATTTTAAATAGAAAACATATAACTAGAGTCATACTTGATGCACTGTATGTTATATTGTTATGTTCTTAATTCCTACAAATCATTAAAAATATTGAACTATTTTTCAAAAACAATAAAGATAATTTGATTATGTTTTTTCATGTTTGAGTATGGGAATCTTATTCGGTACTAAAATGACAATTTTAAATAAAAGCATTAAAATCCAATCACATTATACATTCTATGTGTTTAATTGATGTGTAACTTATTATTTTTCATAAATAATTCATTAAGGATCATTGTCACCTAATACCAATTTCATGAATGTTAATTTTTTAAATTTTAATAAATGACGCATGAATTCAAATAAGTTGATACTTCGAAATATAAAACATGCATATTCAGTTCTACCTAGAACACAATGTGACTGATTCACGTGTGTTTGATTCCTTCACATGAAAAATTATATGAGGATCATTTTTCTAATGTATTAAACCAAAAAGTGATCATTTAACTAGTTTCGAGTATAACATGTTTGTTTATATTTAAAATGAAAATTTTAAATCAAAACCCACACATTCAATCATACTAGGCACATCATGCATTATATTTTCAAGAAGATTATTATTAAAAATAAAGAAATTCGGACCATTATCCTAAAATTTCAGGAAAATACAATAATTTTTTCTAATTTGGAATTATGTGTCATATGTTCTAATGTAAATTGTACCTTTTAAATTAAAAATGTGTATTTTGAGTTGTATTGTTACACAATTTTTCAGATTAACATGTGTTGAATTCTTACATCTAAAAAATGGATGAAGAATCATTTAAATAAAATATCATGATAATCTAATAGTGGATTCTCTATTTTTAATTAGTGTAACAAGTTTTAAACAAATAGGTAAATTTCAAACATAAAACAAGCACTTTGATCCACCCTAGGTACACTATGTGTCAGATTGACATGTGATTGATTCCTACATGTCAAAATTTGGCATATGAATAATTTTACAAATTTTCCAAATATTCCATGTTCATTATCTCAATTTTCAATGGTGATTCACAATTTTAAATAAAATTTCACTCTTATACTATAAACACATAGTTTCTGTCATATTCGGAACACCGTGTGTTGGATTAATATTATATATATTCCTATATTTCCCAAATTATAAATTGATATTCACACAAAGGATCTATAAAATATGATCATGGTTTCTTTTTATCTACTGTGTGACATGGGTTTTGAAATAAATTATCAATTCTAAACAGAAAACACATACATTAAATCGTACCAAGTACACTGTGAATTCTATTGATGTTTGGTTTATTCTTAAATTTAAAAAATGACATATGGAAAATTTAACTAAATTATCATTAAAATATAAACATGTTTTATCAGTTATCATTGAGTGGAGCATACATTGAACATAAATATTATGTCCCAATAATATTTTTCAATTTCATCCATATTTGATACATTGTGTGTTTTATTTACATATGAAAAATTATTATATATCTCAAAAGACTCATGGATATTTTCACAAATTTTTTTGATATTCCAGGTTAGTTTTCTTATTTTTTAGTGGGTGAAAAGGGTCTTTACCTAAAATGATACTTTTAAACTAAAAATGTGCACTTGAATCAAATTGAGTACACTGTTTTAGTAATTTATTTGTGGTTGATTACTACACATTACCAATGAAATTCATTTATGTCCATTAATCAATCCAATTAATCAATATTTTCATTTTATACAAATTTTTAATTGTAAACCATTATTCACTATATTTATTACTATTTTCCATGTAGAATAAATAATATTTTTTGTTATGTAAATCATATTTATATTCATTCATATATTTTTTTTATTAATACAAATTATTTGTTAGAATTATAAATAATTATTTAATCAATAAATTATTTATGTATTTTCTCAAATTTCCTTTTTTTAATTTTTATTTAATTAATGTATATTTTACACATATCAATATATTAAATATATAATATTTATAAATTAAATATTATATAATGAATTGATTCATTTTTATCAATAATTCTTAAAATAATAATTGTTTATGTATAACATTAAAAAATCATTTTTATTTACTATTTATTAAATTATTTCATTTTATTTATACTTTTTTCTGCACTAAAAATGAACTAATAAAGGACTCCTTTATGGGTAGAAAAAATAAATCGTTGATAAAGTCTGTCCTTTATCTATGCTAAAAAAACTACTGATAAAGGCTATCCTTTATCAGTTCTAAGCATAATGCACTGATAATGGACACCCATTATCAGTGCTAAAAAAGAACTGATAAAGGTTTCCATTTATCAGTACTAATAAAATGCATTGGGAAAGGGATCCTTTCATCAAGGCCATTAAATAAACATTGATAGAAGTTACCCTATATGAGGGATTCTTTTAGCACAAATAATGTTTACATTTATCACCACTTTATTCTAGTGGTGATAAAGTCCACCACTGTTAAATACATAATTTATAGTAGTGTGAATTGTTTTTTCATATACATTTATGTTACTGATTATGGAATATAAAATGAGGATTCCATAATATGTGTGACATATAATATTATGTCACCAACTAGGGCTTAGACACTTTGGATTCCTATATATGTTGGTTATATAATATTATATCCCTAACTAAGGCCTACACACTATGGTTTTACCGATATGCGAGACACATGATATTATGTCTTCGATCGTCAATCATACACAATGGATTATATAATACGTGAATAATGTCATATTATTTCACTGATTGGGGATTAAAAAATACAGTTACCCCCACATGTGGGACATATTATATTATTTTACTAATTAGGGATTAAACTATGAGGTTTCCATAACACGTGGGACATATCACGTTATGTATCTACCCAATGCTTACACATTCACGATACCCTACTATATGTGACATATCATATTATGCCATGTATAATGGATTATAAAATTAGGAATCTATAATATATAGGAAATAACATATTATAACTCATATTGAGTATTACACACTAAGGTTGACATAGTGTGTGGGGAATATCACATTCTTCAATAATAATTGATTACACACTAGGGATTCCCTGCTATGTGGGAAATATATTATTATGTCCCTAATATGGGCTTCCATAGTAAGATTGGATAAATATGTCAATTGGACTATGTTCTCAATTTTTGGGTCACCTGTTTGGCCTAGAAAAATTGTCAGCCTAAAATACATTACTTTTTAACATGTCATAGGATATCTGATCAGGATTGGTTGTCTTGAAGAAATGTCCATATAACATCTGATTATCTAGTTTTTATGTCTGAGGCACAATACATAATATACATGGTATGTATGATGGACATCCCATGATCAAGGAGGGCCTATACAGAGGACATCAAAATACCCAAATGACTTGTCCTAATTAGAATTCATGATCCAATATGACATATCTATTTTGTATCTCAGTATATATATAAAATTAATAAATTCCATCTATATATCTTACATTCATGTCCTGATGTTGTTGAAAAATATTGTTGACATGTTGGGAGTGTACCAAAAGTACTAGTTTAATTATCAAGGTTTCATCACATTATCTGAGAGACCAATATAAGTACATTTATTGATATGAATTGAAATTATAGAAATAATCACAAGAATAAAGTTTATTTCCCATATGGTGGTATGTTATCTTTTCTGATTTTTCTAATGTATATCGCAAGACTTGGATAGTATATCAAAGAAGCATCGCATGATATGAGAAATGAGTCATTATTTTGTCACATGATATGGTTGATTCATTTAATGTGCATGAGGATCACCATATTTTTCTTCGAATAATTCTCCAATACATTAGTCATTTTATTATATTTAGTTTCATATGTTCCTTATATATGTTTAGTGTTAGCTTATTTAGGGTTTACTTGATTTAGTAGATATTTAGAACCTCCTATGAATTACATGGCCGACACAGAAGAAGTTCTTCAGGTGAACTTAAGTGATCACATGAAGTTCTTATACATGGTATGAGATCGCCTACGATTTTACAAATACATTAACTGGAGTGAAACCATTGTCATCAAGATATTGGATTCTCTGATAAGCCTTCTTCTATTCACATGATCACCAGTTCTTAGATCAAAAGGTATATTTTTACATAGGAATATGTGTAACACCACGACCCCAGTTACCTAGAGTCGTTGCATTATGACATAACATTGACAAGAACACAAAAGATCGTGTCTCAAAATACCGATTAGTTTAGTTGCCCTGGAAACAAAAGATACATTTATAATTCTTACATTACATGATAAAATGGAAAGTTATGACAACATAGTCTCCATAGACCACAATAATATCCCCTCAGACTATCCCTGCAGGTCAGTGATAAATTACTTCTTCACATCCTTGGAAAAAATAAATAATAAAAAGGGTTGATCTCAGATTCTCTGTAAGGAAATCAATATAGAGAAAACATTCATAAATAAGCATAAACATTTAAGCCAATGTAAAACTAAAACAAATGATTTATAAACATGAACATCAGCATAACATGGAAAAAATAATATGAAATAATTCCATTTACTATTCGTATTGATATTCTACTAGTCGAATAATCACATTCATTATCAATAACCACTTTCATAATTATGGATTGAATAATGCCACACTATCATAACCACATAGTCAAGGACCTGTGCCAAGACTACATTAAGATTTTTTCAAGGCCTTGTGCCAAGACACTAGTTTGTCTCATGAGACTGACCGATGAATTGAAGAGCTATAGCGGGCTCCACCTATCATTTACTATGTCCAATTCATTCCTCATATGAACAGGTTTAAACATAACATAAAAATTTATATTAAATCTAGCATATGAATTGTCAATACCCAATCCATAAACCATGAATGGTATAAAAACAACACATCCACAGTAAAACATATAACAAAACCATCAATACAATATGGAAGGTTTGTATCATAATAAATCAACATCAAATAAGCTTAATATTCATCCAAGGATGTTCATATAGATGAAATTAAAACATTTTTTTTTTATAAATATCTCTTTATATTTTGAAATCATTTAAAAGTTATGTAGTTATAAAAGAAAACCTTTATTTTTTGGAAATATTCTTATAAGATTTTAATGGAATGCTTGATGACTATATAATGTTTGAAAATACCTTCACCCACCGTATAAGATAAAAAAGACATTCTTACCTTAATTTTGTTGAAAATGTTAAAAATGTCCTTGCTTGGAAAACGACGGAATGATTATATTATAAATATCATATAAAGGTCAATAAAGGTTATAAATGACTATAACCCATAGTCTAGAAAATTATAAGAATGATTTGAAATACTTTTCTAAAAGACATGGATATTGATGATAAAGAGGTCCCAGTAGATAATTACGTATAAACAAACCCAGATAATGAAGAGATTGTGAAATTAACCCTTACCATGTACATTCCCTTGGTCGTGGGTAGGTTAACCCCCTTTATAATGGTGAAATAATTGTTATTACATTATACGAAAATAATATACATTAATATGATATCATATATGATCTTTTAACATTGATTTGTTAATAATATCTTTGTATTATAATTGATTTAGTTGTTAACATATTTTTTTCCTTTATATTCTTTGTTATGAGAGTCATATTTATTAGGGATGGGATGTATCATATTCATATATAGAATGATATCATGTCATTAAAAATTATTTTTAATGATAGAATGAAAATTATACTTAAATTAATAATATGTGGAAGTAATCTCATCGTGTACCTAGAGATGGTAATCCATACATATGCACGAGAAACAATATGATTATTTTGTAATTAAAATAATTGATTTTTAAAAAAATTGGTGACATGAATTGGTCACCCAATTCATGCCCCAAAGGAATTTATTGAAAGAAACCAATGTTACTATGAAATCCTGAGGTGTAAAGAGCTTACACCAACAAGGGATTGAGGGAGGGACACAAGGTGCGTCTTCAAAGAAAAACAATCCAAAATTTGGAGTTGAAAAAGTCATTTCAATGTCCTGTCATCAACATGTCAGAAAAAACATCCTCCATCAGGGGGAATTAGGCATCCCATTTAGTGAACCACAACCACAGAGAAATCTCCAGAACTTTTCTATATGATCTTACCGGAACATTAGCAGCAGATGTCCATTTCTCATACACCTAGATATGAAAACAGACTGTGGAACAAAATATCATGCTTTTTTTTTGTCACAGCATCCAAAACATCTTGATATCTATTATCCTTATAATTTTATGCACAACATGTCAAAGGGGGATAAAAAATTCCATGAGACTCCTTATCAAACAGATTTTTCACAAGCAAAAAAATTCAAGGATGTCATATAACAAACATCCATTCTGTCACATTCACCCCAAGTATGTCTAGTCTTTCTCATTGGTTGGAAAATGATTAAACAACATTAATAGGCACACTTACACCAGATTGAGCAGCACTAGTTAGAAAAATCATTGACAGCACAACCCCTCAAAAGAATTTTTCACATTTCAGAATTGAAAACATGCCAACAAAGCTATCATCAAGAAGAAAACAATGAAGTAGTTGAAGAGATGGACACACCAGTCCCATGGCTACCCAAAAAACCTTGATCAAACATGATCAATTGAGCAGTAAAAATCATTCCCAAGATCAAACATGATCAATTGAGCAGTAAAAATCCTTCCCAAGGGATGTCTCTAAAAATGAAATCTGGATTCATCTTGTACTCATCAACCATCCTGATGTAAATTATTTTCCTAATTTGAAGGTAAGTCTCAGCTGAAATATCACCATTAGATGGTATATAATATATAAAGGATAATTATAATGTTATATTTATTATTTACATCAACTAAACATTATTATTATATACATCCAAATAATAATGTATTGAATAACAATTACATCATGGCGTGGAGATGGTAAGCCGTTCATACGCACATATGGTGACATGTCATTAAAAGGATAGATAGAATAATGAATTTGGTTGTAAAATATTTATAATAAAATCATATTATAGATGAAAATATAGTTATTATTTTAGAATGGAAACAAAAAAGAGAAAGGGAGTGGATGAAGAAAGGAACTTGAAAGTGGGGGTGAGATATTTACCTCTTCTTCCGGTTTTCCTTTTAATTTGATCAAAAGGGAACTATAGGTTTTCTTTATGACTAAATTCAGGCCTCTAGAATGAAGGTAGGATTGTTGAGATGGTATTTGGGTTGATTTTTGGCGATCCAATTGTCTTTGATGGTGTTAATTAAACAGAAGGGTGAGTGCCCTTTTATAATAGGTGTAAGAGGAACCTTAGGAAAAGCTTGAAATATTACTTCATAATAAAATAATTTTCGGTTAATAATATCTCGAAAATGGATTATTTAAAGGCTAAGGTTTGGATGGGTCGATAATCACTAATCCAATAGGTTTTACAATGGTTTGGGTCACTATATTAACTTTATCTTTTTAATTTTACACTTATTTAAATTTTTAGAAATTTACCATGTCTCTTTGTATTTTTATATTATATTGTTAATATTCATACTACATTCATCCATGAGAACCCCAAGTCGTTAATTAATGATACACATATCATTAAATATGTTATTTTTCTAATCCATAAATTTTTTGCAATAGAATATCAATTAATAATCTAATATTTGTTTTAAAAACTATTTTATGTCAATTTTGAAAGTATTTGGTATTTTGTTTTTGCTAATATTATAATAGAATTATTACTTTGAAAAAAATTCATATAACCAACCTTAATATGTCATATTAACCTAATAAATTAGTGGAATTCATAAAAAGTCTCAAATTACATTTATTTGGATATTTATAATATCACTTACTTTAATATTTCATTAATTAGGTGATTATTCCATCATTATTGTGTCATAAATATATTAAAATATTTAAGGTTTAAAAAATATAAATAAAATACCATTATGTAGGAAATATTATTATCGTTCTAGTGAATATTTATATTCGAATTTTTCTTATGTATAACCATATATTAAAAATGTTTTATTTATTAAACATTGATTTTAACTCTTTTGAATCTTCTTTAAATTAAATAATAATAAATGTCCTACTCTAATCCAAGTGGAAATAATATGTTCATATTTTTTTTACTATGGTTGATTTTGGTCAAACAATACTTATCCAATATAATTAGGGCATGTGTTTGGGTAATAATAATATCATGTTTACCCTTAATTACCCTATTCACTTTTAACTATGGTAAGTAAAAGTAAAACGTTACTATTCAAAAAACAATATTTCTATCTTATTGAAACACATTTTACTCCTCCATATTAAACATGTCTCTTTCATTTTCAAAATTCCACTCATAGAGGTGGTAAAATTATGTTTCATGGGAATTTTCAAATTCTACAAGGAGATGGGCAAAAGACTATGAAAAGTTCAGTAAAATGGTTATATATCTAAAATTATTATAAGCTGACTCCAATGAATTACATTGAACATATATAGGTATAATGTATCTATTTTTACCTAAAAATGAAATAAATTTTATAATTATTTAAATAAAAATTCATGTTTAAACTATCACTAAGTGTTTTTCACTATTCATCAAAAATTTAATGTTTTTAGAAAAATAGTAAAAATTAACTATAAGCTAATTTTGATATTCCGAACCCAAAAATGAAGTCCATTTAAAAAGATAATATTTATATAATTTCAACATGTGGGTTTTAATATTCATAATGGCTACTTTGATTGGTCGCATTGTGTTTGAATCTCAAAGTTGCGTACAATACAAGCGTTTTCATTATTCAAATAAAAGGGTACCGTGGAATCTTTGGGTGTTACATTCTCTCATCCTTCAATTATTTTCTCCTAGAAATTCCAAGAATATTACTGCATAAAAATACATGGGTGGTTCTTCATCATCAGTTCCTCAGGTTCCCACATTGCCTCTTCCATCTTATAGTTCCTCTATAGAACATTTACAAGAGGATTCGTCGGGATTATCAGCACTTGTTCTTTTGTATCTAGAATCTTGACATGTTATTCACAATAAGATAGATCGGGTCCCACTTCTAATTCCTAATAGGTGAGTACATGCATTGGGCCAGGCATGTATTTTCTCATCAGTGATACATGGAACACATCATGAACATTGTAGAGATTTGGAGGGATTGCCAACCGGTAAGCTACAGCCCAAAATCATTCTCGAAATTTGAAATATCTGATGTACATAGGACTCAATTTTCCCTTCTTACTGAAACGTATAACACCCTTCCATAGAGATACCTTCATGAAAACAAGATCTCCTACCTGAAATTCCAAATCCTTCCTTCGCTTATCGGCATAGCTCTTCTGCCTACATTGAGATGCTTTGATGTGGTTTTGGATTACCTCCAACATTTTGATCATTCCCTCTTCCAGTTCTGGGCCTACGAGATTTCATTCACCAACAACATCCCAACAGGTTGGTGTGGGACATCTCTTTCAATATAACGATTCATATGGTGCCATCTGAATACTTGAGTTGATGCTATTGTTATAGGAAAATTCTACCAGAGGTAAATATTGATCCCACATACCTTGCAAGTCAAGTGAGCATGATCTCAACATGTCATCTAAGGTTTGAATAGTCCATTCTGATTGTCTATCAGTTTGGTGGTTGTAGGTAGGGCTCAAATGAATCTCAGTATCCAGGGATTTCTGAGGACTTTTTCTAGAATCATGAAGTAAATAGGGGATTAAGATCAGAAAAATTTGATAGGGATACTCCATGAAGGATCACAAATTCATTAATATATAGTTTTTCTAGATGTTCAAGGTGTATATCTTCTCTTATAGCATGAAAATGTGATGACATGGTAAGATGATCCACAATGACCCATATTGCATCATTTATTCTATGAGTCTTTGGTAGTCCATTGAAAAATTCCATCATAATATATCCCATTTCCACTCAGGTATGGGAAAATGTTTCATGACTCCTCCATGATGTTTCCTTTTAGCTTTCATTTGTTGACAATTCATAATCTTGACACAAAATCAACAATCTCCCTCTTCATGTTGTCCCAACAAAAATTTTCCTTCAAATCTATATACATCATCATTCTCACATAGTGTATAGGGAAATTGGAACTATGAGCATCGTCCAATAATTCCCTTTTTTGATAAGGTATATCGAGAACAGAAACTCTCTTCCCAAATTTCAAAATTCCATCTTCAAACAAAAAGCCACTCAATCTCCCATCATTCATAGCATTAATCATCTTTTTAAATTCTCCATCATCAGTCTGAGAACTCATTATCCATTCTAGTAATGATTTTTTTGAAACCATTTGAATAAGTATGAATGTTTCACCATCCATGGAAATTCCCATATGCATCTTCACAAGATCCATTAAACTAGGATCCCTTTCAACTCTCATCTTTTTTCAAAACATAATGACCCTTTCTACTCAAAGCATCTGACACCTTATCCGCCTTCCCCGAGTGGTAGTGCATCGTGAAATCATAATCCTTTAGTAGTTAAATCTATCTATTTTGCCTCATGTTGAGTTCTTTCTGTGAGAAAATATACTTCAAACTCTTGTGATCTATATAAATCTCACATTTTCCCTATATAGATAGTGTCTCCATATCTTCAAAGAAAATATTACAGCTGAAAACTCAAGATCATGATTAGGATACTTTTCCTCATGAATTTTTAACTTTGGTGATGCACATGCAATAACCCTATCATTCTGCATAAGGACACAACCAAGTCCTTTCTTTGAATGATCACTATAAATAACAAACCCATCATTCCCCGATGGTAGAGTCAATATATGAGAATTGACTAATATTCTCTTCTGCTCATTAAAACATTCTTCAAACTCTATTTTCCAATCAAATTTAACCCCATTATGTGTGATCTTTGTTAATGGGATAGCCAACCAGGTGAAATTCTGGATGAGACATCGATAATGACCTGCTAAAACAATAAAACAGTGTAACTCAGCTATACTCGTCGGTGATGGCCATTCTTGGATTGCTCTTATTTTAGAATGATCAACATAGATTCAATCCTTAGAGACAATATGGAAAAGAAAAGTAATCTCCTTATGCTATAATTCAAACTAGCTAAACATCTCATATAATTCATGTCTTCTTAGAGTCTTCAGGATAATCTGCAATTGATTTTCATGATCTTTGTAGCTTTTGTAGTATACCAAGATATCATCAATTTATATCACTACAAAATCATTAATATATTCCTTCAAAACACTGATCATTAGATCCATGAAGATAGAGGGTGCATTAGTCAATCCAAAAGGAATTACTGTAAACTCATAATGCCCATAGAAGGTTCAAATTATTATTTTTGGAATGTATCCCTTCTTCACACACATCTGATGGTATCCAGATTGAAGGTCAATCTTTGAAATGTGTTGTGCTCCAGGCATTTGATAAAATAAATCATCAATGTATGGTAAGGGATACTTTTTCTTTATTGTTATATCATTTATCACCTCGTAGTCGATACATAACCTCATAGATCCATATTTATTCTTAACAAAAAGGATAGTGGATCCCCATGGGGAAACACTTGAAAAAATAAATCCCTTATTACACAATTCCTCTAGTTTTTTACTTTAGTTCCACTAATTCCATAGATTCCATTCTATAAGGGGCCATTGATATGGGCCTTGATCCAGGAATTAAATCAATGTAAAACTAAATTTCTCATTTTGGAAGATGTCCATGTACATCTTCTAGAATCTCGTCAACATATTCTATCACAATTGGTGTATCCTCTATTTGATCATTCCTTTCATCGCCCAAAGTTATTTCATTCACTTCCTTATCAATAATTTAATTTATTTGAGATACTGAGGGTGGAACTAGATCAGAATTAGGTGGTGAAACTTCTGCTCTAATGATAAGGTGTTATATATCATTATCATCAAAAATTGTAACCACCTTATTCTTATAATAAATCATTGCATCATGGTCCTAAAGCCAATACATAATGAGGATTATATAAAATTCAATCATGGGTATGATGAAGATATTAGTAGGTAAATAACATTTATATGATCTAATGGGGACATATTCACAAAACTTAGTTGCATTGATACTTCCATTAAGTGTTTTTACTGACAACTACCTTTTTAAATCAAATTGAAAATATATAATTTTCTTATATAACTTGGAAGATATGAAATAATGTGATGACTCAAAATCAAATAAAGCATTTTCTAAACTTGAGGAAACCATTAAATTACCTTCCAACATGAATTTCAGATCTTCTACCTCAGTAGTAGTGATGGCATAAGCATGGCCTTGATCCCTTGGCCATTTCTGGGGTAAGTTCCCCTAAATCTTAGGACATTAATTTTCAAAATGTCCCATGGCCCTGAAATTGTAGCATTGAACATCAGTAGATTCTTTCTTCCCCATGCAATCATGAGCTTGGTGGCCTGTTTCAAAACACTTGTAACAGACTCCCATTCAATTAAAGCAAGTACCAGGGTTTTTTTTCCCACATATAATACAAGATGGATATTCAATGTTTCCTTTATTCCCCTTATATCCATTTCCAGAGTGATCAGAATATCACTTCTTCTCATTCCTTGATTTAATATCTTAAGACTTAGAGAATTATTTTTCCGTCTTGATTGCACTTGAGACATTATATTCGTACAATGAGATGGATTGTGAGACTGATGGTAGACGGATAAATAGTTTAACCCCTAAAATAAATGATCAATCTTACTTCTTGGGTTACGTATATAATCTGTAGCATGCCTCGCAATCCTAGTAAAGCTAGCCTCATACTTTGGGACATTCTCATCTTCCATTTTCCTCAGACTCATAAAATGACCGTCCATATCTGCTTGATGGTCACGAGTAAAGTATTTTTCTAAGAAATCCTCTTTAAACTCCCTCCATTACATATTTTATACTACATCATCTTCCTTTGTGTTTTGAATCAATGAAAACCATTGATCATCATCTTCAGTGAGGCGGTAAACTGCCATGACAACCTATTCTCTATCACTACTCCCCAAGGCGTGGGATATTTTTTCTAAAGAACATATCCATTGCTCAGCCACAAATAGATTTTTACTCCCATTGAATGTTGGTGGTTGTTGCATCATGAAGAGATCTAACATTGATCCTCCACATTGTCGAATGAGGTTCTCCATATGGGTAATGTTATTATTCGTAACCTGAGAGAGTTGTCCCAGTATGGTGATGATCTGATCGACACCAGTTGTATCACTAGCTCCACAATAATTATATTGAGAAGGAGGGACATCCCTGAATGGATTGTGTGCATTGATACTGTTTCCATTCCTTCCACTAGGCTCCATTTCTAAACAATGGCATAAAATAGATTATTTTATGAATCGAAATACAGTATTCCAAACTTTTAAAACACTTAAAATAAATTGAACAGTTTATAGATATAATCCAAAATCATAAAAATGTTTTCTTTGAGGAAGTATATACTCATAAAACCTACATAATGGTTTTTATTGAAAATTAGAATTATTCTACGCATATCCACCAGGAGTGTCATAACCATGATTGAAACAAGGCCCATTGTCATGCACCAGTTCCCGTTCAAGTCTAGCTCAAAGCGGTATTTTTGGGTTTTACCGCTATGTATATTTATTCCTGAGCCACCTCTACCTGATCGTATCAAGACCGGGATGTATTTCTTGAAATACTCACAAAATCACTACAATTCAAAATGTATAGTAAGTTCTTATTTACTAATCCTCAATGTCCTGTTCTGGTCTATGTTCTCTAATCAGATTTTATATAAATCTAGCTTCCTAGTTTTTTACTAAACTTATTTGATACCAACATTAATGCCCTTAAAATAGTTACCTAGAGTAGGTGTATTATTAAATAACATTGGTATGATCACAAAAGATCATGTATCAATTGAAAAATTAGTTTAGTAGCCTTGTAAACAGTAGCTACATTCATAAGTTTTACATCACATGATAAAATGGAAAAATAAAACAACACAGAGTCCATATTCCACACTCATATCCCCTCAGACTATCCCTACAGGTCAGTCATAAAATACTTCTTCACATCCTAAGAAAAAATAGAACATAGGAAGGAGTGAGCTTAGATGCTCAATAAGGATAACAATATAGCAGAATAATTCATAATAGACAATAAACATTTCAGGAAATGTGTAACTAAAACAAAATCATTTTAAACATTTACTTAATCATAAAATTTTAAAATATAAAATGAAATAATGCCATTTACTTATTCACAAGGATATTCTACTATTTTGACAATCAAATGCAATATCCATAACCACTTTCATAATGATGGAATGCATAATGCCAGACTATCATAACCACATAGTCATGGCCTTGTGCCAAGACTAAAAATTATATTTTTTCAAGGCCTTGTGCCAAGACAGTAGTTTGTCTCATGATACCAACCGATTCATCGAGAGGCTATGGTGGGCTCCACCAGTCACTTTCAAATTCTAATGCATTCCTCATATGAACAGGTTTAAACATAACATAAACATTAGTATTAAAACTAGAATATGTAATGTCAATACATTATACATAAACCATGAATGGAATAAAAATAAAACATCCAAAATCAAACATATCACAAAACCTTCAATACAATATAGAATTTCGGTATCATAATAAATAAACATCAAATAAGATTAACATCCATCAATGAATGTTGACATAGATTAAATCAAAACATTTTTTAGAGAAATAACTCTTTTAATTTGGAAGTCATTTAAAAGTCATGTAATTATAATAGAAAGCCTTTATTTTTGCAAATATTATTATAAGATTGTAAGGCATGATTTTATTATTTTATTATGGGGGAAAATAGGCATACCCTATGTATATGTTAAAAAATATGTTCTTACCATAATTTTGTCTAAAAGGATAAAAATGACATTGTTTGGAAAGCGATGGAATGATTCCACTACAATCATCATATAAAAGTCAAATGGAGGGTATAAATTTTTTAACCCATAGTCTAGTAAATAGTTATAATGTATTTAAATGAATATTTATGAAACATGTATGTGGATGATAAAGAGGTCCCAGTAGATAATTACGTATAAACAACCTTGGATAAAGAAGAGATTGAAAAATTCACCCTTATCTCATAATTTCCCTTGGTCAAGGGTATCTTAAACTCATGAATAATTGTGAAATAACTGTTATTAAATTATACAAGAATCATATACATTAATATGATATCATATATGATCTCTTAACATTGATTTGTTAATAATATCTTAGTATTATTGTTGTTTCTTGTGTTAACGGATTCGTTTTCCTTTATATTCTTTGTTTTGTGAGTCATATTGGTTATGTGTGGGATATATCATATTTATATCCATAATGATATCAGTTCTTTAATCACTATTGTTAATCGTCTAATTAAAATTAATCTTAAATGGTTACGATGGGGAATAAATGTCATCGCGTTTGTGGAGACGGTAATCCGTACGTATGCACGAGCGAAAATATCATTTTTTTTATTAAAATAATATATAATTGGATGTTATATCATATATATATAGAATAATTAGCATGTTATATTTATTATTTATATCAATTACACATCATTATCATACCAATGCAAATAATAATGTATTGAATAACAATTACATGACAATGTGGAGATGGTAAGCCGTACGTACGCACGTATGGTGACATGTAATTCAAAGGATGGATAGTGTAATGAATTTTTTTGTACCATATTTATAATAAAATAAAAGTATATAGAATATATGTGTGTTATTATTTTAGAATGGAAACAATAATGAGGAAGGAAGTGGAAGAAGAAAGGAACTTGAAAGAGGTGGTGACACATTTACCTCTTCTTCTGGTTCTTCCTTTTGATTTGATAAAAAGGGTACCCTAGGTTGGATTTCATACTAAAGGATGGCCTCCAGGATGAAGGGAGGATATCTGATAAGGTATTTGGGCAGATTTTGGCGGACCAAAATGGCATTTATGGTTTCACTTAGAGAGAAGGGGAGTGCCCTTTTATAAGAGGGGTGAGGGGTACCTTAGGAAAAGATAGAAATATTATTTTATAATAAAACAATTTTAGGTTTATAATGGCACCAAAATGGATTATTTAAAGTCTATGGTTGGGATGAATAGATAAACACTCAACCAATAGTATGTAGACAGGTTTGGGTCAATATATTATCTTTATCATTTAAATTTAACTCTTAGTTAAATAGTTTAACATTTACCATGTCTCTTTGTATTTTTATATTATATGGTTAATAAACATACTACATACTTCATGAAAACCCAAAATGGTTCATTAGAGATACACCTATCATTATATAAATTATTTTTTTGATCCTTATATTTTTAGGAATAGAATATCAATTAGTAATATAATATTTTTTTAAAAACATTTTTAGGTAAATTTTGACAATATTTGGTATTTTGTTTTTGATAAATTAATAAAAACATTATTCATTCGAAAGAAATTAATATAACCACCCCTAATATGTTATATTACAAATGAAAATTAGTGTAATTCATATAAAGTGTGAAATTAAATTTATTTGTATATTTATAATATCAATTATTTTAATATTTCATTAATTTGATAATTACTGCATCATCATTGTGTCAAAAATAAATTTAATTATATAATGTCTAAAAAATTTAAATAAAATAAAATTATGTAGGAATTTTTTCTATCTTTCTAATGAATATTTATAATCTAATTTATCTTATATATAATCCTATATTAAAAATGTTTTAATTATTAAACATTGATTTTAACTATTTTAACTCTTATTTGAATTAAATAATAATAAATATCCTAATCTAATCAATGTGGACCAAAGAGGTTCATATTTCATTCCTAATGTTGTTTTTTTCATTCTATACTTATTCAATAGAATTAAGACATGTGTTAGGGTAATAATAATAAAAAAATTAACCTTAAATACCCTATTTACTTATAATCGTGGTAAATAAAAGTAAAAAGTTACAATTCACCAAAAATTATTTTTATCTTATTGAACCACATTTTACTCCTTGATATTAATTGTGTCTCTCGGATTTTCAAACTTCCACCTAGATAGATGGTAAAATTATGTTTTATGTGAATTTGAAAATTCTCCTAGGAGGTGGGTAAATAATGGTGAAAAGTTTAATAAAATTTTTATATATCTAAAATCATTATAAACTGACTCTAATGAATTAAATTTAACAAATGTAGGTATTATGTATCTATTTTGACCTATGGAAAATTTAAATAAAATAAATAATTATTTATATAAAAACTTGGTCTTAAACTATAACTAAGTGTTTTTCACTATTCATTAAACATAGAATGTTTTCAGAAAAATACCAAAAATCCACCCTAAGATAATTTTGATATTTCAAATCAAAAAATGAAGACCATTTTGAGTGAAATAATTTAAAAAAATTCAAAAAGTAGGTATTACTATTCATAATGGCTACTTTGATTGGTCACGATGTGTTAAAATCTCAAAGTTGCGTACAATGGAAGCTATTGCATTATTCAAGGAGAATCGTACTGTGGAATCTTTGGGTGTTAAAAGATGTACTTATTGTCCTCATTAACCAGATTATATTCCTCTTTTAAATTTATTTCTCATGTATTTTGGATTTAGTTAGTGGATAGATTTATTGTCCCGTTCAACGGTTAATCCTACCTTAGGATATTCCTACGGTTTCTCATTAATTATAGATACCAGAATTCCATTAAATAAAAGCCACATTTATGGAATTATATCCAATTAAATCAATCCTTCCTAATCATGTGAGAATGTTAAGAGGATTTTATAGAGTCAGATCGATATATACAAGGGGCCTAATGAGATTAAGTAGCCTATTGAATGTCTTTCACATGATCTGAGATGACTTTTTCCATTACCATTACTGAGAAAAGCATGTATTCTTAAGGGTACTTAGATAGATAAGGCTGGAATGTCAAATGACATTCGTGAGATTATGATGATCTTTCAAGTAGTAATTTTCATCATCAATATTGATTTCATGGGGGTATATATATTGACATAAAATTTTCCTATCATCCCCTCACAATATTCTCTGGTCATTTCCCTTTTTATTTCGATAATTATGTTCAATGGTCAATAATATTGAGACTTTATATGGGTGTTGTCAGTGAAAACCAGTCTCCCCATCAATGTTAATCATGCGATAATGAAATGGTGATGTCGTGATGAACAATAAATTATCATGAATAACTATTATTTTTGTCTATGGAGTTTGAGGGGGAGAAAATGATCAAATAGTAATGATTTAATACCTTCATGTGATGAGCCTGACATGCTAGATGGGTCTTTTATGATAAGGAAGAAATCACGCAAGGATTTTTATGGTTTATTTCATACTACATGGGACTATTCTATGAATAGTTTTGATTGTAAAAGTCTTCCTCCTATTGAATATTCTTATCCCTATTTTAGAAGTATTTTTGAATGGAATTTAAGGGCTTACCGATGGAAAAAACCCATGATCCAGAAGAACATATCTGGGAAACAACACATGGTCAATGAATATCTCAGATTACCTCATGATAGTTGAAGGACTCATCAAGGTGGCTCTGTGGAAACATTAGTAGGTCATACTATGTTGATGTTCCATTCTCATTACAATTTGGTGTTCATACAATCATGTGTTTTTGGTGGTTTACGTGATCAGTGAATTTGGCCCCCATCATCTTCCATTCATTTTTTGAGAAAATATTAACCTTTTTTTATTCCTTGCCTTTTAGATTTTTTGAGGCTCAATTAATGGGAGTCAATAAAATTTTAAATGAACTGTAATAAAAAACAAAAAACATACCAACTATATGTTTGAATTCAGAAACGGAATAATAAAAATTCATAATTAAAAATATGAGGCAAATCCTTCTCCAGGATGATGAATAGTGCACGATTAAAAGAGATAATAATTTTAAAGTGGTTTTGAAACAAAAATCCTCACCATATTTTAATCCATAGAATCTTTGAGTACTATCTGACTAGTTTATCAAAACAATTGCCTTATACCATGATTTAATAATTAAAAATTATGGCAACATAGGTACCATAGCTCCGTTTCCACCTTTAACTCTTGTCAGTGAAACTCTATAGGGAGGAAGAAAAGCAGTTCTATACTTAACCCTTAAGTGTAGTTATGTTCAAATTATAAGCTCAACAAATTGTAAACTGCAAATAAATAAATAATTTAATAATAACATATAATCACCAATGATAAAAAAACCAGATATCAGACATCTTTGGACTCAATACGAATAAATAATCCTAGGAAATACAAAATTCATTAATATTCATAAAATTGAGTAAAATAACCATGTTATATTCATACCACTCAAGAGTGGATAATTCACAAAACATGTTTGTCACATACCACTGTAATGTATTTCCCGTGAATATTTCTATCTATCTCTTATGATTCCCCCTTATAGGGATAGGGATAGTTGATATGTAAAACCCTATATCAAATATTGAAGATTGATAGAGAAATACGTGAAAAAAATTTATATAGGATGAAAGATCAAACATCATGTCTAATATAGTGAGTTTCATGTTATCGATAAACCATATTCGTGAAAAAATAAATCATAGGATTCATTGGAATGTATAGACACAAATCATGTTGTCTAACAATCAAACATGAATCAATAGGAAATGTATAGAATCCCACATGTGATAAAGACATCATTCATGGACACACAGGACACATAAACACACATGTGATCCAAAATAAATATGGGGTCTATAGTAAGTAAAGAGTAAATACCAAACTATTAAAATATAAGACATCGTGAGCCATGAAACAATCCATCACAAAAGATATAAGGATCCCCTTGGAACTGTTTTACTTAAATAAGAATTTTGATTTAATTTTTCAAGATATGGATTTCATTAAAACAATTAATCATCAAACATGGTCTGTTATTTAAATTGATTAAATCAATCAATTATAAAATTTTTTGGTTATTCCAAATAGTTTCAATGAATTACACGAATCATAAGATCAGCCACCAATGTTTTTCATGACCATATACCCCAATATGAAAAACTAAGCATGTAATTTTCAGTGTTATACTGAGTACCAACAAACTCATATTATTCCAACTACAAACCATGAAAATGACAGAATATTTTCTATTTTATATAAATATACTAAAAATTTAACAAAAAAATATAACTATATTGAAACTCTATTGATATTCAAATTATTCTATTCGTTCATAATAAATCCAAATAATTTTTTTATGTAAATTTTATTCAATTAGAGTATTACACGGTTGCTATAAAATGGAAAACTATACAGTTTTGAAAGTCATTGCACATATCACATCCATGAAAAATTATGTATCATAACCCAAGGGAGAATATATAATTCATCAGAAAACATTCTAGAAAAAATACCAATAATTCTGAAACCAAATATAGAAATATTTATAAAAAATAAATAATATTCCTCAGAATAAACCAAAAAATTGATATTCAATTTACTACAATATCTTCCAATATTCCTCAGTCCACTATTGATATACTCCAAATTCAACATCAAAAAAATCCCTATATAAATACCATGATATGATATCCAGTTTATCATAATTTAATGTAAAACCAAATAAGATATCATCAATGGAAATCACAAAATAATAAATCCAAATGACAGAACATGTTCTTCATCTTGGGTAACACTACTGGAATTTAGGCTTTTCCCAACGGTAGTATACCAACGATTTACTTAAACCGTTGGTATAGGGATCCTTTGCCAACGGTTTAACAAAACCGTTGGCAAAGGGAATTTTGGTGGACCCTTTCCCAACGGTTCACTGGAACCGTTGGGAAAGGGGTGCTATACTCACACCTTTCCCAACGGTTCACTGGAACCGTTGGGAAAGGGGTTCTAAACTCACACATTTCCCAACGGTTAACTGGAACCGTTGGGAAATGTGTGCCTTTGCAAACGGTTTTTATAAACCGTTGGCAAAGGTTTCCCCCAAATTCCAGATCGGGATCTCCTCTCCCCATTCGAACAGAGCCCTAATCTATTCGCTCCGCTGCTCTCCCAAACCCCATCCGACTCCACTTCTCTCGCGAATCTGAACACCATCACCCCCCATCCCAACAGGTACACCCCCATACGAATAGGTAAAATTTGATCTCAACCATATTGTTGTATTTGTTTTAATGAGTAGATTTTTTCCAGGTGTTGGTGGTTTAATTGATTATTGAAATTAATATCTAAATAGGATATTGTTTCTGTTTGTGAAGACTTATTTAATGTTTTTGTATTCTATGATTGGAAGGAGAGTGTTCAAAACATGTAAATCAGAGTTGGGGGAGGCTATCGTGACTGTTTACATGTTTTGGATAATGGATTGTGGGAATTATGGATTGTGTTCAAACCAATTCGATATGTTTTGGATAATGGATTGTAGGGGGTGTCCACGGGGTGGGTGGGTTGTCCACGGGGGTGGGCGGGGGTGTTCATGGGGGTGTGAAAGGCTGTCCACGGGGGTGGGCGGGGCTGTCAAGGGGGTGGGAGGGGCTGTCGAGGGGGTGTGGGCTGTCCTGGGGGTCTGGGTGGGGTGTCCTGGTGGGGGAGGGGTGTGTGGGGGTGTCCAGGGGGGTGGTATGTCTAGGTGGTGGTGGTGGGGTTGCAAGGGAGGGGGGGTGTGGGATGTTTGGGAGGGTGGACGGGGCTATCCAGGGGGGGTACGGGGTGTCCAGGGGGGTACGGGGGTGGGAGGGTTGTCCACAAGGGTGGACGGGCTGTCCACGGGGGTGGCCGGGCTGTCAAGGAGGGGTGGGTGGGCTGTCCAGGGGGGGTGGGTGGGCTGGCCACAGGGGGTAGGGGTGTCCATGTAGGTGGGAGGGCTATCCAAGGGGGTGGGGGCTGTCCATAGGGAGAAGGGGTGTCGAGGGGGGTGGGTGGGCTGTCCACGGGGGGTGGGCGGGGCTGTCGAGGGGGTGGGCAGGGCTGTCGAGGGGGTGTGGGCTGTCCTGGGGGTCTGGGTGGGGTGTCCTGGTGGGGGAGGGGTGTGTGGGGTGTCTAGGGGGGGTATGTCTAGGTGGTGGTGGTGGGGTTGCAGGGGAGGGGGTGTGGGCTGTTTGGGAGGGTGGGCGGGGCTATCCAGGGGGGTACGGGGTGCCCAGGGGGGTACGGGGGTGGGCGGGTTGTCCACAAGGGTGGACGGGCTGTCCACGGGGGTGGTCAGGCTATCAAGGAGGGGTGGGCGGGCTGTCCAGGGGGGGTGGGTGGGCTGGCCACAGGGGGTAGGGGTGTCCAGGGGGGTGGGCGGGCTATCCAAGGGGGGGGGGGCTGTCCATAGGGAGAAGGGGTGTCGAGGGGGGTGGGTGGGCTATCCACGGGGGTGGTTGGGCTGTCTAGGGGGTAGGGGGCGTCCACGGGGGTGGGTGGGTTGTCCATGGGGGTGGGCGGGGCTATCCACGGGGGTGGGAAAGGCTGTCCATGGGGGTGGGCGGGGCTGTCCAGGGGGTTTGGGTTGTCTTGGGGGTCTGGGTGGGGTGTCCTGGTGGGGGAGGGGTGTGTGGGGTGTCCAGCGGGGTTGGTATGTCTAGGTGGTGGTGGTGGGGTTGCAGGGGAGGGGGGTGTGGGCTGTTTGGGAGGGTGGAAGGGGCTATCCCCGGGGGGTTCGGGTGTCCAGTGGGGTACGAGGGTGGGCGGGTTGTCCACAAGGGTGGATGGGCTGTCCACGGGGGTGGTCGGGCTGTCAAGGAGGGGTGTGCGGGCTGTCCAGGGGGGGTGGGTGGGCTGGCCACATGGGGTGAACGTGCTCTCATGAACCCCCCGTCTGAACATCATCGACCCCCGTGGACAACCCACCTTTTATCCCAAATTACATAGATTTATACATTATTTTATTATATTGTGTCTCAAATTATCTAAAATGTGTTTGATGATCTTCACGTGACCTATCATAATTCCTTCTCATAATCTATAGTTATAATGGGAAGATCCCATGCAAGATTCATGATCACTCAAATTATTCTGCAGATCATACATAATGGAAGCCTTACAGGATGTGAGATGATTATATCTATGAAATCTACTCAGTTACCTGGTGAGGAAGTGCATATTAATTCAAAAAGGTAAATCGCATATGAGGATACCCTACTAATATGGTTGTGGGATGAGGCATGCTCTGATGTGATAACACATTAAGTTCTTGTTGGTTTTACATTTTTTCAATAACACATTAGTATGTTTTTTTCACATGTGTAGTTGATACCATGATTATTTTCTTCCTTTATCGTTTAATTAAATGTATTTTCTATTAAAGTTCAATCCTATTGAATTGTTTATGGCAAAATGACTTATATGAATTTTTTTACAGAATGGACAGAAGTTGGATGTATGAAATCGATCGTATCTCAAGAGATTTTCAAAACAATTTGGAGAGCATTATAGATTTTGCATTTCACAATGCTTCAGCTAGTGGTCGCATACACTGCCCATGTTCCAATTGTGTTGGTAGACCTTGGTTGAGTCGTGAAGAAGTCAGCTACCACATAACCAAAAATGGTTTTCAAGAAAACTACTTTGTGTGGTATCACAATGGGGAGAAAATGAAATCTCAAATTGGTGATGATCGAAATGAAAGGACTGGAATGGAGAATTTGTTAGATGATCGGTTTCCGTTTATTCGTAATCATGAAAAAGAAAGGACTTCGAATCAAGAAGACGTCGATATGAGGACAAGTGATGAATCTAGTGAAAATGATGATATTGATAGGGTGAAAAAATTGAATGATGTTGCCACGACTCCAGTATATCAACAATGCGATAAAATGAAAATGCTGGAATTTTTAATCCGATTGTTTCATGGAAAAACTATGTATGGGATTTCTAATATAGCAATCGATTACATTCTTACCCTCTTGAAGGATTTACTTCCAGATGATGCAGATATTCCCTCAAACCACTATATGTCATGGAAGTTAGTTGAAGAACTTGGATTTTCCAGAAACAAAATTCATGCTTGCCCGAAAGATTGGAGTTTATTCTGGGATGAAACCGCTGAACGAAATGAATGTATAAAATGTGGCACATCCCGCTGGAAGTCAAAATCTGAGGGAACACCATCCCGCGTTCCACAGAAAGTAATGTGGCACTTTCCATTGATCCCCAGACTCCAAAATCTTTTTATGTCTGATGACATATCAATAAAAATGAGATGGCATGATACCGAGAGAAAGAAGACTAATGATGAGTTGGTTCATCCTGCAGATGGATTTGCATGGCAAAGATTTGATGCTCGACATCCTGATTTTGCAGCTGACGTGCGGAATGTGAGGCTGGGTCTTTCATGCGACGGTTTTAATCCGTTTGGGCAGATTCTTACTTCGCACAGCACATGGCCAGTTTTTATACACATTTATAATCCTCCCCCATGGTTGTGTATGAAAAAATCATTCACTTTCATGAGTATACTCATATCTGGTCCATCTGATCCCGGCATTGATATTGATTTATACATGCAACCTTTAATAAAAGAGTTGAAACTTCTTTGGGATGTGGGTGTGTGCACATACGATGCATGTTCGAAAGACATATTTCAGATGCGTGCTGCGCTTATGTGGATGATCAATGATTTTTCGGCTTATGCAATGATGTCTGGATGGAGCACGAAGGAAAAACTGTCATGTCCAGTTTGTATGAAGAATACACGATCCAGAAGACTGAAACATCGTTGTAGTTTCAGTTTTATGGGACATCGATGATTTTTGCCAAAGGATCATCCATATAGAATGAATCGTCGAAGATTTGATAATACTATAGAGACCGATGATCCACCTCAACGTATGTCTGGAACTGATGTGCTTAATGAATTGAACGATTTCAGTTTTTTGTTCGGGAAGGGTCAAATGAAATCTGGAAAGAGAAAGAATGTTTCCACAGAAACCTGTTACAATTGGAGGAAGAGGAGTATCTTTTTTTATTTTCCTTATTGTTCAACCAATTTGTTACGTCATTTCTTAGACGTAATGCATATTGAAAAGAATATATGTGAAATGTTGCTTTCAGTTCTTCTAAATGTCAAGGGGAAGACAAAAGATGATTTACGATCTCGATATGACTTGGTGGATTGGGGAATCAGACCAGAATTGCATCCTGTGCGTATCAGTGAAAATAAATGGGAACTTCCATGTTCTTATTATGTGATGACACCTACTGAAAAAAATCATTTTTTGGAATTATTAGAGACTATTAGAGTTCCTGATGGCTATTCAAGAAACATATCTAAACGGGTCAACAGAAGAGAGTTGAAGCTAAAATCTTTGAAGACTCGTGATTATCACGTTGTACTGCATGAGTTGCTTCCAATAGAAATCTGTAATCTTTTGTCCAATAATGTAAGGGTGGGTGTTATTCGATTGTGCCATTTGTTTAGAGATCTTTGTGCTAAGAAGTTGTCCAAGTCTTTCTTGCAAAAAATGTTGACAGATGCCCCATTAATTTTGTGTGAGTTGGAGAAAATATTTCCCCCATCATTTTTCACATCCATGATGCGTCTGACTGTCCATATTCCAACTGAAATACTACTCGGAGGACCTGTTTATTTTCGTTGGATGTATCCAACTGAAAGAAATATGTTCACATTAAAGTCTTATGTTCGAAACAAGAATCATCCAGAAGGTTCTATCGTGAACGGTTACATAGCTCAAGAATTTATGGATTTCTGTTCAATGTATTTGTCTGATCTTACTATAAGAATGAATAGACCAATGAGAAATGAAGAAGAACAATATGAGCAAATTGAACCCAGTTTTTCATCACTTCCTCAAACAGGAGGAATTCCTGGATCATATACATTGAAGACATTAAGCCTTGAAGAGCGGGAGATGGCACATCGCACGTCCGATTGACGTGCCATCTGCGCGTACACGTCATGAATAATAATTAGAATGTTGCACGGTGGTTTCAGCTCAATCTGAGGTCGTCCGCTATGAAATTGACTGTTGGACGCCCGTTTTGGCCGTTTATGACACCAGAACTGCGTTGTCGGTCACCGCGGGAACACGGAACATCCGATTGATGTTCCGTCTGCTCTAGCACTTCATAAATCACTCTCCCGTATTTGTCGTCTGATTTCAGGCCATTCCGACTTCGTTCGGCCCATTTAGACCCCCCTCACGCGCGTTTACGAAGCGCGCACATCACTTAAAACACGAATATTGAGTCGTACCGCGCAAACCGCACCTCCGATTGGTGTGCCGTCTGCGCGTACACGTCACGAATAATAATTAGAATGTTTCACGGTGGTTTCAGCTCAATATAAGGTCATCTGCTATGAATTTGATCGTTTGACGCCCGTTTCGGCCGTTTGTGACACCAGAACTGCGTTGTCGGTCACCGCGGGCACACAGCACGTCCGATTGACGTACCGTCTACTCAACCACTTCAGAAATCACTGTCCCGTATTTTTCGTCCGATTTCAGTCCATTCCGACTTCGTTCGGCCCGTTTGGACCCCCTCACGCGTGTTTACGAAGCGCGCGCATCACTTAAAACATGAATATTGAGCCGTACCGCGCAAACCGCACGTCCGATTGACGTTCCGTCTACGCGTACACGTCACAAATAATAATTAGAATGTTGCACGGTGGTTTCAGGTCAATCCGAGGTCGTCCTCTATGAATTTGACTGTTTGACGCCCGTTTTGGCCGTTTATGACACCAGAACTGCGTTGTCGGTCCCCGCGGGCACACGGCACGTCCAATTGACGTGTCGTCTGCTCGACCACTTCATAAATCACTCACCCGTATTTGTCGTCTGATTTTAGGCCATTCCGATATCATTCGTCCCGTTTGGACCACCCTCACGCGCGTTTACGAAGCGCGCGCATCACTTAAAACACGAATATTGAGCCGTACCGCGCAAACCGCACGTCCAATTGACGTGCAGTCTGCGCGTACACGTCACGAATAATAATTAGAATGTTGCACGGTGGTTTCAGCTCAATCTGAGGTCGTCCGCTATGAATTTGACCGTTTGACGCCCGTTTTGGCCGTTTTTGACACCAGAACTGCGTTTTCAGTCACCACGGGCACATGGCACGTCCAATTGACGTTCCGTCTGCTCGACCTGTTCAAAAATCACTCACCCGTATTTTTCGTCCGATTTCAGGTCATTCCGACTTCGTTCGGCCCGTTTGAACCCCCCTCACGCGCGTTTACGAAGCGCGTGCATCACTTAAAATATGAATATTGAGTCGTACCGCGCAAACCGCACGTCAGATTGACGTGCCGTCTACGCTTACACGTCATGAATAATAATTAGAATGTTGCACGGTGGTTTCAGCTCAATCTGAGTTCGTCCGCTATGAATTTTACCGTTGGACGCCCGTTTTGGCCGTTTATGACACCAGAACTGTGTTGTCGGTCACCGCGGGCACACGGCACGTCCGATTGACGTACCTTCTACTCGACCACTTCATAAATCACTCTCATGTATTTGTCGTCTGATTTCAGGCCATTCCGACTTCGTTCGGCCCATTCGGACCCCCCTCACGCGCGTTTACAAAGCGCACACATCACTTAAAACACGAATATTGAGTCGTACCGCGCAAACCACACGTCCGATTGGCGTGCCGTCTGCGCGTACACATCAGGAATAATAATTAGAATGTTGCACAGTGTTTTCAGGTCAATTTGAGGTCGTCCGCTATGAATTTGACTGTTGGACGCCCGTTTTGGCCGTTTATGACACCAGAACTGCGTTGTCGGTCACCGCGGGCACACGACACGTCCGATTGACGTGCTGTCTACTCAACCACTTCAGAAATCAATCACCCGTATATGTCGTCTGATTTCAGGCCATTCCGACATCGTTCGGCCCGTTTGGACCCCCCTCACGCGCGTTTACGAAGTGCGCGCATCACTTAAAACACAAATATTGAGCCGTACCGCGCAAACCGCACGTCCGATTGGCGTGTTGTCTGCGCGTACACGTCACGAACAATAATTAGAATGTTGCACTGTGTTTTAAGGTCAATCCGAGGTCGTCTGCTATGAATTTTGCCATTTGACGCCCGTTTTGGCCGTTTATGACACCAGAACTGCGTTGTCGGTCACCGCGGGCACACGGCACGTCCGATTGACGTGCCGTCTGCTTGACCACTTCAGAAATCACTCACCCATATTTTTCATTTGATTTGAGGCCATTCCGACTTCGTTCGGCCCGTTTGGACCCCCCTCACGTGCGTTTACGAAGAACGCACATCACTTAAAACATGAATTTTGAGTCGTACCGTGCAAACCGCACGTCCGATTGGCGTTCCGTCTGTGCGTACATGTAACGAATAATAATTAGAATGTTTCACGGTGTTTTCAGGTCAATGCGAGGTCATCCGCTTTGAATTTAACCGTTTGACGCCCGTTTTGGCCGTTTATGACACTAGAACTGCGTTGTCGGTCACCGCGGGCACACGGCACGTCCGATTGACGTGCTGTCTACTCGACCACTTCATAAATCACTCACCCGTATTTGTCGTCTGATTTCAGGCCATTCCGAAATCGTTCGGCCCATTTGGACCACCCTCACGCGCGTTTACGAAGCGCGCGCATCACTTAAAACACAAATATTGAGCCGTACCGCGCAAACCGCACGTCCGATTGACGTTCCGTCTGCGCGTACACGTCACGAATAATAATTAGAATGTTTCACGGTGGTTTCAGCTCAATCTGAGGTCGTCCGCTATGAATTTGACCGTTTGACGCCCGTTTTGGCCGTTTATGAGACCAGAA
Organism: Viscum album; assembly: GCA_963277665.1. Classification (NCBI taxonomy): domain Eukaryota; kingdom Viridiplantae; phylum Streptophyta; class Magnoliopsida; order Santalales; family Viscaceae; genus Viscum; species Viscum album. Next base: position 557,981,941 of record OY728146.1, read on the forward strand.
CTGCGTTGTCGGTCACCGCGGGCACACGGCACGTCCGATTGACGTTCGGTCTGCTCGACCACTTCATAAATCACTCTCCCGTATTTTGTGTCTAATTGCAAGCCATTCCGACTTCGTTCGGCCCATTTGGACCCCCCTCACGCGCGTCTACGAAGCCCGCGCATCACTTAAAACACGAATATTGAGTCGTACCGCACGAACCGTACATCCGATTGACTTTCTGTCTACGCGTACACATCAAGAATAATAATTAGAATGTTGCACGGTGGTTTCAGCTCAATCTGAGGTCGTCCGCTATGAATTTGACCATTTGACGCCCGTTTTGGCCGTTTGTGACACCAGAACTGCGTTGTCAGTCACCACGGGCACACGGCACGTCCGATTGACGTGTCGTCTGCTCTACCACTTCAGAAATCACTGTCCCATATTTTTCGTCTGATTTCAGTCCATTCCGACTTCGTTAGGCCCGTTTAGACCCCCCTCACGCGTGTTTACGAAGCACGCACATCACTTAAAAAACAAATATTGAGTCGTACCGCGCAAACCGCACGTCCGATTGACGTACCGTCTGTGCGTACACATCACGAATAATAATTAGAATGTTTCCCGGTGGTTTCAGGTCAATCCGAGGTTGTCCGCTATGAATTTAACCGTTTGACGCCCGTTTTGGCCGTTTATGACATCAGAACTGCGTTGTCGGTCACCGCGGGCACACGGCACGTCCAATTGATGTGCCGTCTGCTCGACCACTTCATAAATCACTCACCCGTATTTTTCGTCTGATTTCAGGCCATTCTGAAATCGTTCGGCCCGTTTGGACCACCCTCACGCGCGTTTACGAAGCGCGCGCATCACTTAAAACACGAATATTGAGTCATACCACGCAAACCGCACGTCCGATTGACGTGCAGTCTGCGCGTACACGTCACGAATAATAATTAGAATGTTGCACGGTGGTTTCAGCTCAATCTGAGGTCATCCGCTATGAATTTGACCGTTTGACGCCCGTTTTGTCCATTTATGACACAAGAACTGTGTTGTCGGTCACCGCGGGCACATGGCACGTCCAATTGACGTTCCTTCTGCTCGACCACTTCAGAAATCACTCACCCAAATTTTTCATCTGATTTCAGGTCATTCCGACTTCGTTCGGCCCGTTTGGACCCCCCTCACGCGCGTTTACGAAACTCGTGCATCACTTAAAATACGAATATTGAGCCGTACCGCACAAACCGCACGTCCGATTGACATGACGTCTGCGCGTAAACGTCAAGAATAATAATTAGAATGTTGCACGGTGGTTTCAGATCAATCTGAGTTTGTCCGCTATGAATTTGACTGTTGGACGCCCGTTTTGGCCGTTTATGACACCAGAACTGCGTTGTCGGTCACCGCGGGAACACGGCACGTCCGATTGACGTTCCGTCTGCTCGACCACTTCAGAAATCACTCACCCGTATTTTTCGTCTGATTTCAGGCCATTCCGACTTTGTTCGGCCCGTTTGGACCCCCCTCACGCGCGTTTACGAAGCACGCACATCACTTAAAACACGAATATTAAGCCGTACCGTGCAAACCGCACGTCCGATTGGCGTTTCGTCTGTGCGTACACGTCACGAATAATAATTAGAATGTTGCACGGTGTTTTCAGGTCAATCCGAGGTCGTCTGCTATGAATTTGACCGTTGGATGCCCGTTTTGGCCGTTTATGACACTAGAACTGCGTTGTCGGTCACCGCGGGCACACGGCACGTCCGATTGACGTGCCGTGTGCTCGACCACTTCATAAATCACTCTCCCGTATTTTTAGTCTGATTTCGGGCCATTTCGACTTCATTCGGCCCGTTTGGACCCCCCTCACGCGCGTTTACGAAGCGCGCGCATCACTTAAAACACGAATATTGAGCCGTACCGCGCAAACCACACGTCTGATTGGCGTTCCGTCTGCGCGAACACGTCATGAATAATAATTAGAATGTTGCACGGTGTTTTCATGTCAATCTGAGGTCGTCCGCTATGAATTTGACCGTTTGACGCCCGTTTTGGCCGTTTATGACACCAGAACTGCGTTGTCGGTCACCGCGGGCACACGGCATATCCGATTGACATGCCGTCTGCTGAAACACTTTAGAAATCACTCACCCGTATTTTTCGTCTGATTTCAGGCCATTCTGACTTCGTTCGGCCCATTTGGACCCCCCTCACGCGCGTTTACGAAGCGCGTGCATCACTTAAAACACGAATATTGAGCCGTACCGCGCAAACCGCACGTCCGATTGGCGTGCCGTATGCACGTACACGTCACAAATAATAATTAGAATGTTGCATGGTGTTTTCAGGTCAATCCGAGGTCGTCCGCTATGAATTTGACCGTTTGATGCCCGTTTTGGCGGTTTATGACACCAGAACTGCATTGTCGGTCACCGCGGGCACACGGCACGTCCGATTGACGTGCCGTCTGCTCGAAAACTTCATAAATAACTCACCCTTCTTTGTCGTCTGATTTCAGGCCATTCCGAAATCGTTCGGCCAATTTGGACCACCCTCACGCGCGTTTACGAAGCGCGCACATCACTTAAAACCCGAATATTGAGCCATACCGTGCAAACCGCACATCCAATTGATGTTCCATCTACGCGTACACGTCACGAATAATAATGAGAATGTTTCACGGTGGTTTCAGCTCAATCCAAGGTCTTCCGCTATGAATTTGACCGTTTGACGCCCGTTTTGGCCGTTTATGACACCAGAACTGCATTTTCAGTCACCGCGGGCACAGGGCACGTCCAATTGACGTGCCGTCTACTTGACCACATCAGAAATCACTCACCCGTATTTTTCGTCTGATTTCAGGCCATTCCGACTTCGTTTGGCCCGTTTGGACCCCCCTCACTCTCGTTTACGAAGCGCGCACATCACTTAAAATACGAATATTGAGCCGTACCGCGCAAACCGCACGTCCGATTGACGTTCCGTCTGCGCGTACACGTCTAGAATAATAATTAGAATGTTGCACGGTGGTTTCAGCTCAATCGGAGGTCGTCCGCTATGAATTTGACCGTTGGATGCCCGTTTTGGCCGTTTATGACACCAGAACTGCGTTGTCGGTCACCGTGGGCACACGGCACGTCCGATTGACGTGCCGTGTGCTCGACCACTTCATAAATCACTCTCCCGTATTTATCGTCTGATTTCAGACCATTACGACTACGTTCGGCCCATTTGGACCCCCCTCACGCGCATTTACGAAGCGCGCACATCACTTAAAACATGAATATTGAGTCGTACCACGCAAACCGCACGTCTGATTGACGTGCTGTCTGCGCATACACGTCACTAATAATAATTATAATGTTGCACGGTGGTTTCAGCTCAATTCGGAGACGTGGGGTGGATGGCACCACTCAAAGTGCCCGTCTTTTGTTTCAAAAGGACGTCACTTTAAGTGAAAAGCATCAACTGACATACGGAAAACCGACCAAACGCATTCCGAATCTATTGATAATTTATCCCAACAATCCATGGGTCATATGTGACGTGTACGAGCCAACCTGGGATGAATCTGAGTCGCGGTGTGGCCAGGATAATTCTAAGTGACTCTCTTTTGTTTAAAATGGACACCATTTTAAGTACATACGGAAAAACGACCAAACAGATTCGGTTTCTGTTGAAACTTTAGGAGAACGATCCATGGGTCCTATGTGACGTGTACAAATCATCCCCGCTTCAATCCGACATGCAGTGCGGCAGACACCACTCAAAGTGACCGTCTTTTGTTTCAAAAGGACGTCATTTTAATTGAAAGGCATCAAATGACATACGGAAGAACGACCAAATGCATTCGGATTCTATTGATACTTTAGCACAACGATCCATGAGTCTTATGTTACGTGTAAAACTCAACCCCGTCATAATCCGAGACGCGGTGTGGCCAACACCGCTCTAACTCTGTCTCTTTGGTTTAAAATGGATATGATTATAAATGAAAAGAACAACTGGCATACACAAAACCGACCAAACGCATTCATAATCTTTTGATAATTTATCACAACGATCCATGGGTCATATGTGACATGTATGAGCAAACCCAAGATGAATCTGAGTCACAGTATGGTCAGGATTAGTCTAAGTGTCACTCTTTTGTTTAAAATGGACAACATTTTAAGTATATACGGAAAACTGACCAAACGCATTCGGTGTCCATTTAAACTATAGGAGAACGATCCATGGGTCATATGTGACGTGTACGAATCAACCCCGCCTCAATTGGAGATGCGGTGTGGTCGGCACCACTCATAGTGTCCGTATTTTGTTTCAAAAGGACGACATTGTAAGTGAAAAACATCAACTGGCATACGGAACACTGACCAAACCTATTCGGATTGTGTCGATACTTTAGCACAACGATCCATGGGTCAAATGTGACGTGTATGAGTCAACCCCGCCTCAATCTGAGGTGCGGTGTGGCCGGTATCACTTCAGGTGTATGTATTTTGTTTAAAATGGACATCATTTGAGGTAAAAATATATGGTATAGAAAAAACCGATCAAATTATGAATTGAATTTCGGATTCCACATATAATTGTCATCTAAATTTTAAAATGAATTCTAAATGAATTATGTAAGTTTATAATTATGTTATGAATTCTACTTTAATTATGGATGTGTATATTTTCAGGATGCATTATATGTGTTGGTTGGTTGGTTTTCATTATTTGTATGTGTTGGTTTGTTCTCTATATGTATGCATTATATGTGTTATAGGTACAATAATTGGATTGAAAAATGAATTGAAAACGAGGGAATAATTGGATTGAAAATTGAATTTAAAATGCCCAAAAACCAGACCAGCTGTGAAAATTGCAGGCTGCTGTGCAATCTGCACAGCAAAGCCTATGCCAACGGGTTTCAAACCGTTGGCATAGGCTCTATGTAGCTGTTTTTACCAACGGTTCCTTGAACCGTTTGTAAAAACACCCTATACCAATGGTTTGAAACCATTGGGGTACCCTGTTGCATGGTTGTTTTTACCAACGGTTTGTAAACCATTGGGAAAGAAAATTATCTGTTGATTTACCAATGGGCGAAACCGTTGGGAAAGGCCTTTCCCAACGGTTTGGCAGAACCGTAGGGATAGGTTGATTTTTTCTGACCTATCCCAATGGTTCTGTGTAAACCGTTGGGAAAATCCTTTCCCAATGGCTTACTTCCCCACGGTTTGCAGAACTGTTGGTATAACATATACCAATGGTTCTGCAACCTTTTCCAACGGTTCTAAACCGTTGGGAAATGCTGGATTTCCAGTAGTGTAATAATATTACCATTAGGACCCAAAGAACATTCATTATTGGAAAATTGTATCAATATCTGATATAATTTCAATTTGATTCAATAAAAAATATCTCAAAAATGAATATTATGTGGAAATTATTAAAAAATGAGATAGTTTCATGTAAAAATTGAGATGTAAAAGGATCATACAATCTAGGAAAAAGAACATCTCTCCATCCACATTGAAATACACGTTGATCCAGCACTATAGGAGGAATGTATGGCGATAATCAAAGAGAAATAGTTGATTCCACCTAGATTTAGCTACAATTTATATCCACCTCAGATCAAATGAATCATATGGAAGGAGGGGAAGTGATATTTATTTATGAATTTACCTGAAAAAATATATCCATAACTAAATGTCATGATGATTTATTTTTGGTCAAAAGACCAAAAAATACACCAACTATCTTCCACAATGTATTCTATTAATATTAGTCATTCAGGGACAACCATTCATCTTGTAAGGACATCTAGCATAACAAGAAATTTCTATATCACCAAAAAATTTATTGTATTCTCATGGAATAGCTAAAATACAATTTATAAAATATTGTATCATCTAACCCCAGAGCATAGCAAGTTTGGGATACCAACAAATAGGTGGTTAGTACTACATTCCTGATATCATTGACCATTATCCACTAAATTTATGAGAATTTAAATGACCTATCTGGCCCCATTAAAACCAAATATAATCATCTTATGATTTGAAAACTTGAATCATATTAGTTACACATAGTGTTCCCTGAATACTCCATCCTCCTGAATAAATTTCCGACTTCCATCCAAAATATAAGACCCATAGTGACATGGGTTATTACATTGATGACCAATGAATATGGTTTAGTGATATAATATTAATAGGAAAACATTAAATAAAAAGTATTAAAATAAATAATATATAGAACATTAAGTGCTTGTTGGGAGCCATTGTGAGTCCCAAGGAAAGGGCATTCAAAATATTATATTATAAAAATTTGGAAATATCAATTTAGATATGATATTTTAGTATCATTAAAACTAAATATTACATAATAATTAGTTATATTTATTCTTTTTCACTATGAATTCCACCCTAAAAATATATGAAAATGTATTGAAAAATAAAAAAATTCACTTTTTTATTTAAAAAATTATTCCCCTTTGCATTTTGTTGAATAAATTTCTATAAATATAATAATATTCATTATTTGGAGACTTCTCTCCGCTATTTAATTTCAATTGAAAACTAATAAATAAATAATATTTGAAACTATTATTTTATTGATTTATAGAAAATAATTTCATAACCATTTTCATTGAAATAAAAATTATATCTTCTTTATATTTTCTCTCTATTAATTCCTACCATCATAAAATAAAATATAAAAGTACATTCTATAAATTTTCTCCATATTACATTAAATTTTTATCAAAATTATTAAAAATTAATACCCTTTCACATATCCCTCCATCCCAATAATTATCACATTTGGCCGCTTACTTTCTCATCAAAACTATTATTCAATATTATAAAAATGGAACCCCTTTTTCATTTTCTCCAAATATTTACCTGTTTGTAGTCAAATATTTACTCTTAAAAATGACCTACAAACTAAAAGAAATTGAGTGAATGAATATTCCACATTTCAAAGATTCATTAATTAATTCCCTCTCCCTTATAAGACAAAACTTATTATTGGAAGGAATATCATAATTTAATAATTATTTTGTTTTACATTAATCTCACTTATTTCGATAAATATATTAAACATGATAATTTAAATTCATTCCAGTATCTAAAAATGATACCACTCACTTTAAAAAAAATAATTAATGAAAATTAAAAAAGAATGAATGTGATTAATTCCATTCGAATAACTTATTAGTATTTAATTTTTTTAGGTGTACAAGATATCACTAGTAGCCTACATATTACACATCAAGTTATGACACTTTTTGAAATTATAATTATTATATTTTCATATCCTTATATGGTATTTATTTTCAAATTCTACTTCATTATTTACATAATGATTTTATTTTACATGTTATATATCATAATTGTTGACAAAAAATAAGGAATTTTACTATAAGTAATCATATTATAGGATCTACAATAATTAATTTTGCTTCTGACTCAAACTATTGGGGTAATAATGGTCACTGGGGTATCTAAAAGGATACAATAAATATTCATAAAAAAGAAGATAATATACCTTATCAAATCAATAAAAATAAATCATGGATCATATTATAATATTCTTTCTTTTCAAAAATAATATTAAAATAATTTAAAATGAAATTATATAAATTATAATGATTTGAAAAATCAATAATGAATTTTTTGATTTTAAAATATAACACATGAAGTAATAGATTCATTATTTGTGATTTCAGATTTGTCCTTAATATTATTTTTAATTCATCAATTCTATGTAGTTTCGTCATCCCCAAAATTCTATATAACAATAATAAACACTTATCTTAAATTAAAATTATTTAAATTTATTTCTTGGTGGGATTTGTGCTTCAAAAATATCCACATGTAAATGAATGTTTTGATTCATGATAATCCAACCATCTTTATTAAAATCAATCCTTACCTTTTAAAATTTATTTCATTTTAATAAAACTGCATATGAAAAATTCATTCTATATATGGGAATCTCAATACTCTATATTTGTTTTCTTAGTATCCACGACTATTGTGAAACTAAACCAATTTTTGTTTTCTTAGTTCATCAATGATTCATTTTTTCTTCCCTTTTCATGTTTGTTTTCCTATATTATAGAAACTAAAATAGTAGTCCTATTTTTCCTTCCATTTGAATTAGTTAGAACAAATAGATATTCTTTAAATATTTCCCATTTAATATTCACTAAAACATAATTTAATTTTTCCCCTTATATTTCATTATTCACACATTCATCCTTATTTATTCAATAGAGTAATATATATTCATTATTAATTGATCTTTTTTTCATTATCTATGTGAAGATTTCGAAACAATTGATTATAATTTATAATGTTTAAATCTATATTTTTATCTACCATTATAAATCAACAATTCCCTAATATTTTTTTGAGTAATAAAGTGTTATTCCATTTGAGTGCCCCTTTTATTTTCCATATACATGTTGTATCTCCTTGAATAATCACAAACAAATTTTATAATATATTAACATAAAACATATCATCATTTAATGTATAATAATAATTTATTGATTTAATCATACATCATATATCACTCACTAGGTAGATATGTAACAACTGGTTTACTTTTAAGGCTATGGTCGTTGTTTTTCAAACACACATCCATTGTGTATCCCATTATGCCATAAATGATATTATTCATTTCAAAATTAATTTGAAGATATTTATATTTATTAAAATATTGAACCATATGACTAGGCATTGTACTCTAAATATTAAATTAAAACGACAAATATTTTATTCTATCAAAATGGTAAAAATATATCTATACTGATACATCAATTCTAAATATAATGAGTTGTAATTTATAAATTAAATAACAAATATAAATACACTCAAAAAATACTATAAAATTATGATGGAGAAAAACACTTATAAATAAGAAAATTTAATTTGAATTTTTGGTGTATTTTTAATTCTAAAGAAATGTGATAAACCCAATAGGTGGATTATTATTCACCTCTTTTCATTTCTTTTTAATGGAATGAGAATACAATAAATGATACATTTTTTCTAGAACACAGTTTTCCAACACTTATTTTAAGCCAATATGGACATGATTTCTAAATATATGAACTCATTGTATCATAATGGGAGAAAACTCAGTCATGCCTCAGTCAAGAGGACATGTTATTTGGATCAACTCAAAATGATGGAGGGAATTATTTCCTAATTATAAACCTTATTATAGATTTATTATATTTTCATCAAAGTATTTATATTTTATAAGATATAGTTTTTCTCATAATTCAATAAATAATAAGTGTTGTTTTGAACATCTGCATATATTGCAGGATCTCTAACATTCAATTAATAGTATGTGATGTTATAGTTTAAATCCACATAGTTGAGAAATTTTTCCATTTTTTCTATCAACTGAGGTGGTAAGTGTTTAAGAGTTGGGAATGGACCCATGAGATGAGATTCCACTATATCCCTATAGATGGAATCGTAAACCATGTAGTTTTATATTGGAAAATAAGATATGTAATGTCTTTTGATGTATTGTGAAAAATACCCTCATGGTATGTTTTATGATCATGCAACCACAACCAATAATATTTTGTGACTAAATGACTTGGAAGAATCCTATATATCCAATATTGTTGAAATTGATTCCCATGTAGATCAAGATAAATTGTAATAAATCCTAGTGATGGTTTCATTACATGTAGTTTAATGACATATGGTGAACATATATCTATTGAAGGTTAAATATTTTTAGTTTGGACTTTAGGTGAATGATAAAAGACAATTGATGATGTTGTACATACATTTAAAAAACAATATTGGAGTTTATTCCCCATATTGCTATTGAAATAGGTTGTGGGATTTTTAAACTATTATGAAATATATGTTATTGTGAATAAAATAGCTAAAAGATAATACAACCCATTAATCAAGGCATGATTACATGGACTATGTTTTATTAAGGATTCATCATGAGGGATGGAGCCTCAAGAGAATTATTTATTCCTTATTCATGTATATTTTATCGAGGAAAATTGGATCATAGAGAATATGTCTCATTTATTATTGTATGTTCTTACACATTGGATTCCCATTTAAAATGGAGGATCATAAGGAACATGGAACATTCAGAATAGATTTAAAAGTAATGTGTCATATTGATGATTATATGTGCATTACACAAGGGATTCCAAATTTTTAACATTGTGGATTATGTGTTCAATTCCTATTTGGAGAAACTGGATCATAAGGAATACTGAAAATTGATAATTTTTTCATAGAGGATGACACCAATTGAAACTAATTTGGATCATAATCATGATATTATACATTTTTAATAACATAGAGGTGTGGTGTGAATTTGGGTTTGAAAATTTTGTTAGAAAAGGATATATCTTTTAACCATGTTGGAATGAACATATAAAACTTATTTTATAGAATTATGAAATTAAAAACACCCATTTGAATAAATAGAAACATAACATAGCAGTTTTATATGGTTTATCGTAATGTTATATTCTAATAAGGACACATCAATTCTACGATGGTCATACCTATATCCATTAAGATTATATAGATGTTGTGGATTACATATTTTTCTTCATGGTTACGCCATTCCAAAGACACTGGAAGAACAAAAAAATTTGGATGAAACCTTTCCTCCAATACATCACTTTTGTTGGATCCCCCTTTCTCACTACTTTGGGTAATGTATTGAACAATTTATCGACATGAAGGTTTATATAGTAGTCTATAAATAGAATTCCATAAGCATTACTAGAATGATACTATAATTACAAAAAAAGTCAAGATACTATTATCATGGAAGAACAATTCAATAAAAACATATGTAAATAACATAAACCTCATGAAACTATTTCACTATCAGATCAATTTTTATATTTTTCTTTAAGCCGTTACTCTCTTAATAAACACCTTAGTTATCATTAAACATATATTTTTTATGAAATTTAAAAATTTACATAAACTGAATATTTGACTAATCCCACATGGCCTTGATAGATAAATGTAATTTTTTCATGAAACTCTACATCAATAAACTCTTGTTGAAAACACTACTTCCTAATTATCTTTCTTTATGAAGTGGATCCATATCATTAATTATGAAGTGAATAATTAAATAATGTTCATATCCTCATATGTATATACACAATAAACCCTTCATGCAACTAAATTGTGTTCCATCAAATATATGCACAACATTCTTGATTGGTTGTACTTCATAATTTTTGATGTTTCTTTTAGCATGGACCACTATCTATATTTCCGTACTTAATGAAATATATATTTTCATGCAACTTCAATAATTTTTTGAAACATTTTTATTGACCATATTTTGTGGATGAAACCCTATATACTCATTTTCACAAAAATATAAATATTTCCATCACAATTTCATGATATTTTTCTATTTATAAATTATTATTCACCTTTCCCACAAAAAATATTCATTGTACTACAAATTTTGGAAAACAAAAAAATTGATAACAATAGATAGACTTTCCACCATCAACATTTCAGAAACCTTCCTATATCATATCACTTGTATTGATATACCCAATGAGTATTTATAGAAAACAAATCCTTCCATAAACATCTATTTTTGAATTACCATAATTCCAATACAAGAGATTTTCATTGACTATAGTTGGGGATTCCAAATGAGAACCCCATTGAATGTGGTTCATTATTTGTTATATGATAACATGATGAATATTGATCACTTATAAATCATTTGGGAGGGATAATTTATTATGAAATTTTTAGCTTATAAATATAGTAGGAGGAAAAAATGCGTGTCTATGTATTTTCAATTGATTATTTGATATGTAATGATCACTATTTGTTTAGGGGAAATGGCCCCCATGATAAATATGTCAGACATTTTTCATTGAAACCCCTTATATGGGTTTCGTTGGTTAATTTATGAGACATGGTGTTATTATTGTAAAAGGAACTTTTGTTGGGTATTATCCTATGTGAGAAAACCCATATAAATTGGTCAAATTATTGAGAAGTGTAGTAAAATATACACCTAGAAACTATAATGATCAATAATATCTAAACAGGGATACACATGTGTTCTCATGATCAGGTGAATCTTTATTAAGGGTTAATATGACTGCAAATTCATTTGATACTCATTTTAGATAAATTGAATAAGATAAAGATTAATTTAATCAATGGATTGACAGTTTTTAGAGTTACACAAAACAATAAATAGATATGTTTCATATTTGAAGAAGTTGTAGAGGGTCTGGGATTAGTAGGCTCTTATAATGGATACATAGATAAGGGTGATAATCATGAATAAAGACCAGAGAAATGGTTCACTATAGTGTGGTACATGGGTGACGGTTCACTCTAGTGTATTTCCTCATCCAATATATAGACCAGGTTGTAGGTATCATGTAGTGATAAACATAATATATTTTTGTGAAAAGGGACAACCATATAATATTTCATGAAAAAATAGTCACCCTGATTATAGGTACTATGATGTGGATCTCTATTATAGTTGAAAGTCAAAAAAATAACTATTATAGAGAGGTTGGTGATGCGTCACACTTATCACATGGTACAGTGATTATAATAGAATAGTTGTAGCATGTTATTGAGGCGGGGGTAAATAATAATCCTAATAGATGAAATAACATAGTTGTATCCTTAATGATATGGAATCTATAAGGTTTAACCCAAGTACAGGGTCATTGGATTATGTACCTTCACCCCAATCCTTTATGCCCAAGGGGATGTGGTCCTCAATGATTTTATTTTTTTAAACCATCACATAACGTAATTACTATAATTTATATTTAATTGCAATATGATTTAATATTATTCACGCTTCTTGAATAATGGATAAAGGGTAGAGAACACTAATATCATAATGTATATATTTATCTTCTATTATGAATGTCTTAGTTAGATAATGGAGTCCCATGAGTACTATTTAATAAACAATTATAGGAATTATGGAACATAGATCCTTGAGGGTGATTTTCTATTCATTTTGGTTCACTATAATGAGTACAATGTATGAAAACATTGGGAATGCTAATCAAACAATACAAATGGGATATGTACAACCTGGTGTCCGATGAAAGTTATCATGAGTGAATATATATGGACCTAGGCCATATAAGATGGGAATATTTTCAGGTCCCTAATAGATGTGATGGGAAGCCTCTTGATTATTTTTTAAAATTTAAATTTTCCCATAAATTATTAAAGAGGATCACCAACAACCCCCACTTCTAAATTAGATTTTATGAGTAGTAGGTAGATATAATAATAATATTAATATTAATCTGTCCAATTATTTCATTAATGTGATATTATTGGTAGCATGATTTGGCTATAACGCATCATGGGAATTCATTGACACTCCTGCACATTGTGCATGATAATGTATGTGTGTATTACATGGATCTAAAAAATAGGGGGGGGAAAATTATATATATTAATCTATCCCGAATAGACTATAAAGCCTCACTCTGTGTACTCATCCTTGTCTTTCTTGCAACCTATGTTATGAATTATCCATCATATATTTTTTGGTCTATGTATGATGGTTCATGGTGTGACTGAGCTTCCATTATCCCTTAAAATAGGTCATGTTACCTATGAAATAGTTCTAGAACATGGACTGTGTTGAATGTACCCTAGAAAAATTCATTATGTTTGGATTTCTGAGCAGATTCATCAGAATACAAAATATCATTTTCAAAATTTTCTGACAATTTGTCATGTTCAACATATCATTTAATTTAGGTATATTTCTAATTATAAATAACATGACTGGTAATATAATGATATCCCATGAAGGAAGAATATATAATATACGTTAGTCCATATTTTGGTTGTGAAATATGTTTCTCAAATTAAAGATATGATTGAGTATGTTGACTTCATCCCAAAGAACATTATAGTTATACTACATGAAGCTTTTGTATACTTGGTAAAATTGAATTCTCTTAACCACTAATTGAGATAAGTTTCATCAAGAAGGATATATCCTTCCAAAAAGAATTCCAATTCAATATAAATATATAAACTATCCTAAAATTCATCACTAATCACCATGAGATTTTTCATAGACCGATATCTCTCATAATAGGCATATAATTTGTAACGTCCCGGATCTGGGTCCCACACAACGGGTTACCCGAACCAGATATGTCACATAACCTCAAGTGCATTTACCCAAATGCCAGAGGATGCCTACCAGTAGCGGGGGCATAGGTCTAATAGTGGGGAACCAATGCCCTCATTTGTGAAAGTGTAGCGCATTGGGGAAAATAAAAACATTCCAAAAGTAGAAGTAGGAAAAAAATACTAAGATGAAATGGAAAAAGATATATATAAAATGATGAATCAATATGTACCTATGTCTATGAATGTAGTCAAATCAAGATACACTACAATCTAATGTAATACAGTACAAGATACAACTACATCAAATCAAAACAAAATAGCGCAGTAGGAACTCAGCTGCATCGCAAGCCTATGATTGGTCAAATTCTCTCCTACTCCTCTACAACATCAAGTACCTATAGATTTACTCTTTCCCTTATCAAAACATGTAACAATATTATATATTTTGGACCAAGACATGACCCAAACAGGGTGTGACAAATAAATCCCAGTAGGCAACCACCAAAGGCTCATGACCAACTGTCAGCGAAAATTGCAACACCAATGTGAAATAATTAAATGCAGTAAACGAGGCAGTACTCACATGTAAATATATCCACCAGCTACATTCCCATATTTTTAATCATTTATTAATTCCATGCTTGTGCTTTATCTTGGCAGGTACAACATAATAAGTCACCATAGTGAATATTTAAAGTAAACGTTGTCCGATGTCATGAAAATACTTAACCTCATGTAATCAGAATCGAAACCAGCAGGTGAAAACCCACGGGAAAAATGAATATTTCCCACAGGCATACAAGGCGTCCCCTGTAGGCATATAAACTACTTCCAACATCCATGAGAAAAAGATCTCTCAGGCTAAATGAAACACTGCCCTCAGGCTAAGCAAGTAAAAAGAATGATCCCAACACATAAGAAATAATTATAATCACATTTTTACTCAATAAAACACAATGCATGCTATAATCAAGGCGTACCCATAGGTATTCTGGCCAAAAGGCTAAACCGGGGAAAACGCATCCATGGGGTGGCCCGGGATCTAGGCAACGATCAGAAACATTATTTTATATATACTCAAATGATTGCTTATGAAATTTTATGAATTTAATCTGTTAATACCTCAGTTGTACGACATCCCAAACATTGGCATGTAGTATAATGATACACAGAAACAATTAATAGTTATAATTAAACAGTAGACCACCAAACTTGATCTCTACAGATCTATATATGCGAATGACACCTCCTGAATCGACAGAGAACGGTGTAGATATGGTATAAAAGTTCACCCATTAAAGTATATATAACATCCCCTTGTAAATTAGTTGGATGTAAGGACTCAATTAGAAGGAAGGTCTAACCCGTGAAGTCCTAACGAGATCATCAACAGAAGAATCAGATTCTTGGTGAGCTATCAGGAGCTCGTCTAAACCTCGACTATCTGTCTTGGTGCTCCTAGTTCGTTCTAATTTTCCTCTATCAAAAGAAGAGGCTACTGCATGTTTATAACAATAAAACACAACTACATGGTGTGTAATCTCATGTACACGGCATGTACATTCCATTATTAACTCTTTCTTTGGTGGCTACATTTCACCGCCTCACTATTCCTCTGTCGACGTGGTTACATGACGTGTATTTTTAATACATGGTGTTTACTATTGCCCCGTAGGTGGCTACTACAACCGCCTTATTGTTCACCTGCTGACTGATTAAAAGGCATGTATATACTAAGTACATGCAGTTTAGTCAGTTTTTACACCCTTGATCACCGATAGGAATACACGCCCTGTGTACTCATTCCACACGGCCAAAGTACATGGCATGTGGAAATGTACATGGCGTCTACGCAAATTTTTTGTAATTTTCCCTATATTCCTCATTTTCTAAAAAACACATAATGAAAAAGGAAAAGAAGAAACTCATACCTATAGAATAAGAACAGGGTTATTACAAACATCCCACCATAGAGCAAGTCATCCCCAATTTTCCCTTCCAAGTGTGGTGGTGATAAAGATGAGAACAACTACAGACACTGGGCATGTATGTTGGTATCCTGCTCCCAGGTTTTTTCATACACTTGTCCATGATTCCATTGTACCCATACGAGAGGAACTGATAGGCATCAGAAAACCATCATGCACCTATCAACAATACGAATCAGATGCTCCTCAAAGGATGCATCAACCTGAAGTTCAACCTCCTCAAGATGAAAAACCTGAGACATGTCTTTATGGAAACGGTATAGTAGAGATAAATGGAATACATCATACAGGGTCTTGTACCTCTTTGGTATCTAATACCAATAGGCAATTGGCCCGAATCTCTCCAGAATATCAAACGACCCCACATACCTTGGTGAATGTTTACCCTATATCCTGATCTACCTGTGTCCCAACCTCGGTGAAACATGCATGAAAACCTAATCCCAGACCACAAACTGGAAAGGTCATCTATGGTGGTCAGCATATGATTTTTGATGATACTGTACAGTAGCCATCAACTTCTAAATCAACTGGACCTACTCTGAAGTCTCTTATATGAGAGGTGGTACCAATAAAGCTGCCTCACCTACCTCCAACCAGCACAAGGGTGATCGGTATGACCTACCATATAAAGCCTCGTAAGGTGCCATCTCAATAGTTTCGTGAAATATATTATTGAATGAAAACATGACCAGGGGTATTTGATTCTCCCAAGAGACCCAATGTCTAGGACGCATGCACACTGCATGTCCTCAAGCACCTGTATCATATGCTCTGACTGGACATCAGTCTGAGGGTAGTAATTTGTGCTCAGAAGCACCTGTGTACCCAGTTCCCTATCAAAACACTACCATAAATGAGACGTAAAACAAGTGTACCTATCTAGAACTATAGAACAAGGGACCCCATGAAGGCATACTACCTCTAGAATATACAACTACCCATGGTTGTCAACACTAAAGGTGTCTTTGATCAGAAAAAAGTGACCTACCTTCCTAAGTCTATCCACAACAACCCAAACGACATCATTGTCTTGGGGTGACCTCAGAAACCCTGTCACAAATTCCATCATGACATCATCCCATTTCGACTCCAGAATGGGTAACTTCTGTAATAGTCTTGTTGGCCTCTGATGCTCCACCTTCACCTACTTATAGGTGGAACATCTTCCAATAAAACTAGCTACCTCTCTTTTCATACCAACCCACCAATACAGACGTCTCATGTCACTGTTCATTTTGGTAACCTAGAGATGAACTACCCAAGTTGAAGCCTGAAAATTTAGACTCAACTCCTTGTTTATATCACAGGGAATCTATACTCGTCTATGGATACACAGTACCTCCTCATCGCCTATTGTCCAACCAGGAGGAGGTTTCTCACTTTCCATCGACTCCCCTAGAACTAGGACTTCCAAATATAATATTTGTTTTATCCTCAATCTATCTAGAAGTGTATATGTCACAAATATGGATGAAAGATAGGCTCTTCCTTGACTATCATGTACCTCCAAATGCATGTCAAAGGATAAAGCCATCAGTTTCCACTCACTACTGGCATCCTGCACTACTTGTATCTGAGTCCTCCTACTCTGTGCATCAGCTACTGCATTAACATTACCAGGTGTATAGGCAATCTCAATGTCAAAGGACTAAAGGTATTCAACCCACCTTCACTGTGTCGAATTCATGAGACACTAGATAAAGATGTATTTAATAATTTTGTGGTCCGTAATCACCACAAAATGTTCTCCCAAGAGATAATGTCTCCAAAAGCGTAACACATGAAAAACATTAACCAAATTGAGATCATGCTTCAGGTAATTCATCTCATGTGGCCTCAAAAGCAGAGACTTGTACATAAAAAATTGATCACCCTTCATCAACACTACTCCCAATCCAATACTTGATGAATCATAGTAAACATTATAATGCTTCCCTTGATCTAGAAGTATCATTGTTGTTGCTGATTTCAAACTTCCCTTCAGCTCCTGAAAGGCTGCCTCGTATGATTCTGACAAAAATAACTTCAATCCCTTGTTATTAAAACCCATCATTGGCGCTGCTATGCCGGAGAAGTCTTGTACATAGTGCATGTAGAAACTATCCATCCCCATGAAACTCTGTATATAAAACATGTTCTTACTATTCTACTAGGAATCTACTACTGTCACATTCTATGGGTCCACCACATCTCCTTACATAGAGATTATATGAACTAGGAAGTGTATCTAGTCCATCTGAAAGTGGATCTTTGAGAGTTTAGCATATAGCTTATGCTCTCTTAGTGTACTCAGTACGATCTCAATATATGGGGAATGGTCGTGTCGAGTGTGAGAGTACACCATGATATCATCCACAAATATTGTCACAAAAGAATCCAGATATGGGTGGAACACACGGTTAATTTGAGCCATCAAAACTGTAGGTGCATTCATGAGTTCGAACAACATAATCAAATACTCATATAGACCATATGTACTCCAAAAAGTTGTAAGTGGGATGTCTGATGGTCTAACGTGAAACTAAGGATATCTGAATCTCAATTCAATTTTAGATAACACTTATGCTCATCAAATTTGATCAATAAAGTTCATCAATCATTGGAAAGGGATATCAGTTCCTAACCATCAACTAGTTTAGCATCCGATAATCCACAGAGAGTCTGTGGGTACCAACTGATTTCTTTGCAAATAGGGCATGCGATCCCCTAGGAGAATTACTGGGTCAGATGAAACCCTTTTCCTAAAACATCTCCAACTACCTCTTGATCTCATGCAACACTAATGTAGCCATATTATAAGGAGGATAGGAAACCAATGTTTCTACTAGCACGATCTCAATAGATAAATCCACCTCTCAATAGAGAGGTAGACATGAAAAAGTCTTCCGGGAAGACATCCTTGAAATGAACATCCGCTAGAGAGAAATCCTTCTGAGAAGTTCCCTACTCATCCATATATAAACTCACAATCATGGTTTTCTCTCCACCACACCCATGATGCTTGGTTAAATCTCAGCTCACATAGACATCCCATTCTAACATGAATCGAAACTCTCCGCCCTATGGTGAAATGAAAATCACCCTGCGACAATAGCTATCTAAAAAAACTCGAAATTGTACCAACTAGTCCATCCCAAGAATTACATCATAACTTGTCATTTATATGACATAGTGGTCACATAGAGAGTGACACCCACCAAATTCTAGGATATCATCTTACAATGATGCACAACAGCCATTATAATCCTCAAAAAAGTGTCTAGAATCATAATATCAGAAGAAGAAGAAAAATCGATCCCAAGGCTCTCCACAATGTGAACATATATAAGGATATGTGTACAACCAATATCTAAAAGCAAAAAAAGATAATACAGATGCAACTAGAATAGTACCTCTGATAATGGAAGGTCCATGATCCTTCTCTTGTTTGGTCTATTTCACTACATATGCATTCCCAGTGCCACGATCCTGTGACACATCTTGACTACCCTGAGATGATACACCCTGGTGTCTCTGGGATTCTAGTGTCTGACCACCACAGCCACGACCAATACCTCAACCTAAACGTTCTTACATATTTCAATTTTCTGACTAGTAAAAAGCTATTGGACCTAATCTTGCATGTAGTGTCTGCACAGAACCCCTCTCACTAGCCAATGGTAGAAAAGTCCTACAAAAATGCTGCAGATGACCCATTATTCCACAAGCCCAGCACTCCACTAGGTCACGTGGACACTGCGGTATATTGTGCTCCTCTTTACCACACTGGTATCACATGACCTGGCCACCTAAATAAATCTTCTAGCCAGTACTACCACTTTGAGAGAAATATATCTATCACGTCTTCTTACCTTTAGAAATAGTACCAAAAACTGGGGTTGAACCACCCCCACCTACACAACCAGCTTCCCACAGGTTCTGCTTAGTAATCAGTGCCTGGTTAACAATAGCATGCACTGCAGGCAACCTAAAAATATTTCCCACTGTGCAGATGTCATATCAATGACCATCCTCAAAGTGTCTTGCCCTCAATGTCTCATCACCCATCATAACTGGTGCAAAATGATGTATATTTGTGAAGTGGGAAGAATAGTCCATCACCGACATGGCTCCCTACTGCAAATTCATGAACTCTTGAGCTCGATCTTCCCTTAGCATCTCCAGAAAGAAAAGTTCATAGAAGGCTCTAGGAAAATATTCCTAAGCGATGTCTCTGTGATTCATAGTCTATTTGTAACATCCAACCATCTCTTGGCTGAATCACACAGTATGTATGTAGCGATATTACACTCCTACTTGATGGCGTCTCCAGATACTCGAAAATCATTTGCATTGAACCTAGCCATTATTCTACAACATGTGGTCTACCATCCACAGAAAATGTAGGTGGATGCTACTTCTGGAATATACATGTCCACTCTGCCATTGATGTGGAAATCGGCGGTGCTCGCTGAAAGGTCTACATGAACCACATGAAGCCATCAGGGACCTGCGCATCTGCGCCTGGGTCTAGTATAACGGCTAGCACTGCATCTTGCTCTACTAGAGAATCCATAGGTATCCCATGGCTTACCATCTCTGTTGTATACTCGTTGACTCTCTCATGGTGAATAACACATGGTTGTCTCAATGATATGACTCTACACGTTCAAATACATGCCTTCAATTAAGATTATCAAGGACCAAGAACTGGAAACGTAAGAAGGGAATAGAAGAAAGAAAACATTGATGACTTACAAAACAAGAATACATGGCATGTATAATAACTGCAGAACATGTTCCCTTATTCTATTAACATGGGCGTGGACCTCTGCCATAACTGGCTGTGTAACACCCCAACCACGGTGTGTTCTCTACACCCACAATGTGTAAATGAATTTTCTTCCCCTGCCCGAGTGCTTCTACACGGCTTAGCCACACAGATCTATTTTGAACACAACTACATGATATTTATAAGATCTACGCAGCGTGTACTATATGAGCATCACCAACTCGTGTTGTTCATGTCACGGCCAAGTACACAACTCACACTACACGACATGTTCTAGATGGACACGGTGTGTAAAACATATATTCCAACTCCTTGTGTTGTTAGCGACATAATCGGCTACTCGGCTGACACATTATGGCATGTTACAACCGTACACCGTGTGTACCCCACCTTGTTTCCTTATCCACATGGCCGAGTCCACACAGTCTATCACTGGTCAAGACCACATGACATGTCACACAGGTACATGTCGTGTATAAGAAGAGGTAACACTAACCTGTGATTTTTAATTACACATCCAGATCCCCGTTGTTAGTTACACGGAGAACACATGGTCAACACAACATGGCGTGTATAATTAGTACACGACGCATGCCCTCAAAGTTTCACTATCTCATGTTTCTGCCTACACAGCCTCTGACACTGGTAGAAACTACACGGAGTGTACATACGGTACATAACGTGTAGTTATTTTTTTTTCATTTCTTCCTGAGCAGAAGAGTACAGGGCTTGTAGTCAAGACTACACGGCGTGTATTCTGGGTTTTTCCTTACAACATGCCTTATAAATTACTCCGAAGCCCATAAAAATCACTGAAACCAACACTTAAGTTCAAAATTCCTATCCGTGAGGGCCCATACTCCCTGTGAATCAATTCATGTCATCTTATACATGTTAGTAACAAAGTAAACAGGCAATGATCCACCAAATTCAGGTCAATGAGGGACCATACTCCTCAAGAACCAATGTTCGGTGTTAATTCTACAAAACCTCAAAATTCAATACCTTATCAAATAACATGTATTTTTTATCTTGGAAACTATCACAATAGCATGCATTTACTGGCACAAAATCTATCACAAAAATATGAAATTTCTAATCCAACTACATGTCATGGAAAAAAAGCATGGCCTGTGATTCTGACATGTGCGTAAATGATGCATGTAATGGAAGATCCTCATATCATTGGATTGAAACTAAATAGAACCCAAGTATAATAATATAGTAGCACACCACATTTCTGTAACCCAATAGTTAAAATCAAATCAACTGTAAAATTGAAATATCAAAAAAATTGCAACATTATGTTAATTGCCTTTTCCCTGTACATGGGTTAGCTACTCCTTCGTAAAAATTATAACTAAGTACCTATTTTTTCATACCCTTGGCTATAGGCTCCAAACAGTAATTTATGAAGAAAATAAATTCATCTAATACCACATTGTAACATCACAGTTCTGGGTGCCACACAACGGGTGCCCTGAACACGGTTGGTCACATGTCGTCAAGTGCATTTCCCAAAACGCCTGAGGCTGCCGACTAGCAGTGAGGGCCTAGGTCTAATAGTGGTGAAACTATGCCCTATTTTTTCAAAGTGCTGCGCATCGGAGAAAATACAAACACAACAAAATTGGAAGTAGCAAACAATAATAATCTAAAATGGAAAACATCATATATATAATGATGATGCAATATGTCCCTAAGACTATGAAATTATTCAAAACTGGATACAATACAATCTAATGTAATACAATACAAGGTACAAGTACAACAAATCAAAACAAAGCAATGTAGCAGGAACTCAGCAGCTTAGAAATATTATGTTTGGTCCCATGCACTCCTACTGTTCTGCAACATCATGTACCTATAGAGGGACTCTTTCACTTATAGACACTTATAGGAATATTATATGTTGGGTCCCACAACATGACCCAAACAGGATTGAGAAATATATCCCAGTACGCAGCCACCAAATGACTATTCCCAAATATCAGTGAAAATGTGCAATAGCAGTGTACAATAATAAAATGAAGTAAACTCAATAGTAATCAAAAGTAACTATCTGTAATAGATACATTTCCATTTTTCAATCATTTATTAATTCCAAGCATGTGCTTTTTCTTGGATGGTAAAACATTATAAGTCACCATAGTGAATATGAAATGTAAATTTTGTCTGCAGACATGAAAATCCATAACCTCAGGTAATCAAAATCAAAACCCACAGGGGACTTCCCACAGGCTTAATGAATATAGCACACAGTCATATGAGGTATCACCCACAGGCACAAAAACTACTACCCACATGCATTAGAAAAGTTTCTCTCGGGCTAAAAAAAACAATTACCTCAGGCTATAAAAGTATCCAAGCTGAGCACAACTCATATGTATGAAATATATACACATTTTCTCTCAATAAAACTCAACAAATGATATAATCACTACATAACCATGATTATCCTGACCAAAAAGCTAAATAAGGGAAAATGCACCCACGGGGTTGCCCGGGATCCAAGAAACTATCCCATACAGCAATTTATACATAATAAAAATATTACCTATAAAATTATAGGAATTTATTCAGTTAAGGCCTTCGCAGTACGACACCCCAAACATGGGCAGGTAGCACAATGGAACACAAAAACACTTAGCTGTTGGAATTAAACACCAGACCACCTACCTTGATCTCCACTGATCGATATATGAGAATGACGCCACCTGAATCAACCACAAATTCGGTAGATCTAGGATAAATGTTCTCTCGTTCCTACTTATGTAACATCCCCTCAAAAAATAATTTGAAGGAAGGAATCATGGAGAGAAATGATCTTACCCGTACGGTCCTAACGAGATCCTCTGCGGAAGAATCAGATTATTGGGGAGCGTTTGGGATCTCCTCCAATACATGACCATCTCGCCCAGTTCCCTTAGTTCGTTCTAAACTTCCTCTGTCTAAAGAGGAGGCTACTGATAGTTTATAACAAAGAACAAAACTACATGGCGTGTGATCATAAGAACATGTCATGTACTTTACATTTTTAATTGTTATTATGGTGGCTACTTTTCACCACCCAACTATTCATATGTCAACACTATTACACAATGTGTATTTTTGAATACACGGCATGTACTATCACCCTACTGGTGGATACTACCAACAACTTACTATTCACATGCCGACTGATTACACGGCATGTATATACTATGCACACGGCATGTAGATAATTTTTACACCCTTCATCACCGACAGTCCTACACGCCCTATGTACTAATTCCACATGGCCAATGTACATGGCTTGTTGAAAAGTAAACACCGTGTACCCACAAATATTGGTTTATTCAACCATTTCCTTCATTTTCACAAAAACACTTAAGGAAAAGGGAAAAGAAGAAACTTGTTACTTAAGAATAAGAACTGAGTTCATACATAATTTATAAGATTAGTAATTCAAGATTGTATAGAATATCACGTTCTATTATATTAATGATCTAGGAACCACATGTAAACCCCACTAATAAATAATATATCCTATGTGTTCTATAAATAGTATTCAATCATCAATGCGACCTCCATCATGGAGGAAATATCTCTATAGATTTGTTCTGTACATATTGGGAAAACAATGGTTTTAATGAAGTTGAGGACCATGTGGGTGCTATCAGAAATTTTTTATTTCTTCTTATATTCAAAAAAATTTGTTTATCGTGACCATATGACTATAAATTTGTTGATATGGTGGTGGTGTTCAAGGACTAATGCCTTTTATTTTATGCTCGATGAGGTTAACATCACATTTATGACTAGTTTAACTGACCAAACAAAACATGGGGAGACATATGGTAATATCGGTCCTATGAAGTAGAATACACAAGATCGTAATGGAGGTTTTGAATAATTTTGTGTTCCCATCGATCGCAGTATCCCACATCACAAGAATTTAGATATTATTATTCCCCCATGGGTTAAAACTATGGGAAAAAGGTCATGGACATGCCGAACCAACCATAATAGTAGGAACCATTACACATATTATTATATTCATGATAGTTTTTGATATATTAAATGTGGTTGTTAAGTAATTTTTTAAATAAATTTAGACCATTTAACTAAAGGGACACATGGTCTCAATTATGTCTCTCCAGTTTTCAAAGGCTTCTAACTAGTATTGTTGGTCTAATTATTGTACTATGCAGATACTATACCTTCTCATTCAGTACTACATATAACCAAGGATTAAATAAAATAAATACAATAAAGATGGATACTAATAATATGATTTCCTGAATCTGAAAAATATTCTTTCCCATTCATAGAGTATTGAGGATCCACATAAAAGTTAGTCATCCATATATTACATATTAAAAAACTAGTACGGAAAGATGAAAATAAATGAATATTTGAACAAATGAATCAAAGGACCAAAATTATAAAGGTAGATTGAGATATTTCTTGGCCTACTGATACCATTCCATTTCAAGGGTAAAACAAGGAATATCTATATTATAAATTGAATCCAGGAAATCTACTCATGTTCCATGTGGGAGATCTAATAAACTATGAGTAAAACTCATGAGGCTACATCCAACAATATCTTATACAGTCCTTCCCATGGGTATAAATAATAGAAAATGCATTATTTAAATAAGGATGGATGTAATGTAGGGATAAAATAGGGAATACCACCTTCTCTATCCAAATATAGACAATCATTCATAATATGAAAAATAAGTTAGTTATAGCTCCCATTTATATAATCCCCAAATTCAATGAAAAAGTAACCATATGAATTCATGGAGTAGTTTTATGAATAACCATGAATTGATTCAAGGAAATTATAATGATGACCCAAGGAATTCTTTATGTAGAACAGGTTAGCCAACTCATAATTATCATTCCACGTTGTATAGATATTAAATAAAATCTATGGTTTTTCCCCTTTCAACATTCAAATATAAAAGATTTAACAAGAAAACCCAAGGAAAATGTTCACGTTATTCAGAGGAGTATCAAGATACAAATCCATGGAGATAGCAATGTTATTCAATGATTGTGGATATCAAGCCTAATCATTAATATTATCCATTGAATTTGTATTTTTATAGAGTTCCTAGGGGAATTTTCAATGGAGTTCTATATAATTGAAGAATATACGACATTAACATGATCTATGGGAATATTAACCCTTGGTTTTCGCATTAATAAATTTTGTGACATCT
Source organism: Viscum album (assembly GCA_963277665.1). NCBI lineage: Eukaryota > Viridiplantae > Streptophyta > Magnoliopsida > Santalales > Viscaceae > Viscum > Viscum album. Next base: position 558,008,102 of record OY728146.1, read on the forward strand.
ATCTATTGTACACATGGAATTCCAAACTAGAGAAATGTCTTAATAATGGTATGCCTCACAAATAACTAAAAATTTCTCATAATAAACTAAATTCTAAAATGGAAAAATTTTCAATGGATATAATGATAAATAAATAAATCAAAAAAGAAACCTATCTCATGGAAATTCATTTAATTATAATATCACATTCCATTATTTATCTAATATTTCATTACATTACAAATCCATGTTTAATAATTACCATATATATTTAAATGTGTCAAAATGTTTAAAGAATATAACCTTAATATATAATCATAAATGATTATATAGAAACCAATTATGAGTTATGATGTATTCCCAAATGGGAAATCAAAAATTCATCTTATAATTCAAACATTAAAATATTATAATAATTTTATGACTTTTATTAAATAAAATCAAATCATTAAGGTGGATAATATAGATTATCGTGAGGTATTTATCTAATTTTCTAATTATTTAGTTATATTTATTTATATAACTGCATAAAAAGTATTGAACATGGGCTATATCAATTATTCATGATACCAAATGTGAATAACTATTTATCAATCCTACCATAACTTGTGAAATGTTTTGGTTATATATAAATTAAAATTTTCATGTGCATTAAGCCTAACTCACCCTGAGGTTGTTATGAGTTGAGTTTTCCATCCACCAATGTTGTAAGGGAGGACTGTACGACATCATGGTTATGAATTATGTCAAAAAATGGAATTATATATTTTTGTGAAAATTTACACAATTAACGTACAGTGAAAAAATGAATGAATTTATAAACCTCAATACATTTTGGGATAATTAATAAGACCACCTAAATTATAGTTAGAAATATTCATTTATAAGGTATCATCCACCAATTTTTCCACAAACGAGGGAAAATGGAGAAGCAAGAATATATTGTAATTTACATAATAACGCACCTAAATTAAGAGAAGAAAGTGACAAATAAAAATAAAATGAAGCTATATGGGGGATAGACACAATAATGACTATACATTGTTAGTGGAAATGTTTTATTTTGTAATAAAATATAGAATAACCACCCAAATGAATTTGATGATAGAAATGAACTTTCTTGAGAAGCCTAAGGATTAATGAGGAAGAATTATTAAATTAACCCCATTTAAATTGAAATGTAAAATCATAGTTTATTTATTTATATATATGATTGTGTTTTAGTAACACTTTTTTCAGAAAAGTAGGAACCAATCATAAATAATAAATACTTGAAACACATAGCATCACTAAAAGTAGTAGAAGAAGGTTTCACAAACCATGAGATTACTGTGAAATATGTCTACAATACACCATATAAAAATAGAAGTTTTTTATGGTGATTACAAATGTTTTCATATGAAATATTCTAATATAAAATTGGCCACATGGTTAGGGAGAACAGTTATGATTAATATTGTACTTGATGAGTTTTCTGATATATTTTCACTAAGACTGATGGTTTGAATCCTAATACTCTCATGGATTATATGGGACCCCAATTCTCCTATAATCCTTAAAAATATAAAAATAAGGATTCTCATTAATTTTACTTCGATTCTAAACACAGATTTGATATTCTATCTAATCCCCAAATGAAAACTCATTCTTCCTATGAATTAATAACAGCCATAATATCATGGGATCTTACATCATCCACACTATAGAAATTTTCATCCTATAATATCATTGATTGAAATCCAAAAACATCACCAATCTTATACATGTCACTGAATCCCATTCTAACACCAAAATTAACTATTTTATTTACTAACATTATCCAAAAATGCTATAGAAAACACAAGACTGGAGAAATATCAATCCCAATATGATACATGAGATATTCATTAACCACTGGGTTGATTCTAAATAAAACTCACTAATCTAAAGACAAATACATCTTTATATTGTGAAAATATATATCCCACGATCCTCTCAGCATTGATTAATTGATTACTATAACAATTATAAATCATCGGGCCTCCCAATATCAGAATTTCTTATCATTATACACTATCTATGGTTATCCATTTGAATTAGCATGGAATATAGCATACCAAAACTCAATATACAATAGTGTCATCAACCAAGTCTAATAACAATATTTTAATAATTGAAGATAAAAAGAAGTTCCTTCATTTCCCAGGAAGAAAATTAAAATCCCATATCTATATTGGAATGTTCGGCCAACCCCTAAACAAAGTCTACTAACATTAAATAATTTATCCAAATAATATTTCAATCTAACCACATATAATTAAAAATGGTAATGATTTTTGACCAACCTATAGCCCACTATTTTAAAAAAAACTTTTATGTTACCGATGAAAAATCATCACACCCGATCTGAGGCCTTCACAAATATGTTATATACTCATCATATAAACTTGATCCTCAATGGTTATACCAAGCCCCTGGTGAAATTATATTTTTGTAATATCATCAAAATATACACTTCAATAGCATAAGAATATATTTATTTACACGTTAGTAACTAAATAAACATTTGTTGTACCCTTTTGTGTATTCCGGATAGTTAATTTTACCCATCAGAGTCAAAAGAAATAATTATTTGACCCTTCTCTACAAAAGGAATATTTTGTGTTACCATTTTTTATATTAATAAATATTTATGTTACCACTAGTATCATAAAAATTATTCTAGTATCAATTTACTAATAGATGAAAATTCATAGATCCTTCTATAACATCTGAAATCTTCATGTCACCATCAATCAAAATAATATATCAATATACTATAATATAAAAACATATTATATTATAATGATACTATTTAGTAAGGGAGAATAACGTAGTGGTATTATCACTATCTATTATAATCTACTCATTTTTGATCACTATGTACTAAAATACCATCATCAGGAACCAATGTGAGCGACAAAACCCTATGAGAACATATCATTTTCCAGCCACCATAAGATATTCTAATACTATAGTTTCTTTTAAAATTTATCAAGATAAATATATGGGACTGGACACTGTATTCTCTATGTAAACTTTATCTTTTCAGTTCCACATACTAATCATCATCTTTTCCTCACAATTATCGTCCCATATTTGACCTGTTAGATTTTGGATCAACATCACATGCATGTTATTTCAGAAGAACATCATTTTTAGCCACCATAGGATCATATAATCTATTATATAATATAAAATATACTTATGTATACGTTCCATGCTCTGTTCATTCCTAAACTAGATTTCTAAATTGGTCCATTGTCACTAACCCATTATATTTCACATAACAGAATCCTTTATCATCACACATCCCATTGACACATGAACTAGAAATTTTTGGGTAATTCCATATAAATTATGATTCGTACCATGGGAAAAATTATGTTTTATCGAAAACCATTAATCACATAAATTAATATTTATTAATATAATAATTCATTCATCAAGACCACATGTGCTTTAGACCTCATGGTCAATACCTCCCCATTAGAGACTTCATCATTTGATTCATTCATTAATGTTCATTAGGGTATAGTTGGACATTCACAATTGATTTATATTAGAATATTATCCTGAGAAACAATATATATAAAGTTTTCTACTAACATTTGAAGGATAAATTTATCATGAAGAAACTATCAATGTCAATGTCACTCTAATTTGGAAGTTACATATGAATATAGCCTTCAATAACTCTTCACCCACATACATGTAGTCATCAAAAACATAGATACGTTTATTATATGATATAATCATTATAGTATTGTAGAAAATTATGTGATTTTTATATAACCACACATAGTTCGTTGTACCATTTTATAACTCAACATGAACTTCATGTGAACACTCGTACATTCTCAGAATTTCATCAACACAATGGCGATACCCATTTCAGTAAATTCATAGGCCCAATAGAATAATGAATTATATGTATGTGAAAGCATATATAACAGATCATCCTATGGTAAAATTATCCAATATGAAAATGAACATGGTTGAATGGGGTATACATAACTGAAATTACCTTAGAAAGACTAACAAAATAGTCATTATTTCTCTTATATATATTAGTCCCTTAATCATCTGCATCATGATTCCCATGTCTCCAATAAGGCTAAACATACAACACAGCCAATGAACAACCATGGGAACCTTTTGAAACTAATATGAAACTCCTCGAACCTAGTTACCAAGAGTCGGTGCATTATTTCATAACATCTGCATGATCACAAGCGATCAAATCATGAAATAATGGTCAGTTCAGTACCTTAGAAGTAATAGATACAATTTTTTTTTTAATTTACAATATGAAATGAAAAACAACTACATTGTTCATCCTTTTAACACATTCATCAATCTTAGACTCTCCCTACATGTAATTCATAATATACTTCTTCTCATTATGAGAAAAATAAAATGTAGAATGAGGTGAGCTATAATGCTTAGAAATGATAACAATATAGTGATAACTTTTATGAATAAGAATTAAAATTTATCCCAATGTATAAGACTAAAACAAAAAACATTTAAAGACAAAAATTAGAATAATATGGAAAATCTAAATCAAATAATTACACTTACATATTCAAATGGATTTTATACTGGTCAAATAGTCGCATGTTTTATCAATAGACAATTTCATAATGATGGAATCTGTAATACCAGACATCATAACCATATAGTCTGGGCATCGTATAAAGACTACAAATAATATCTTCTCAACACCTTGTTCTAATACAATAATATGTTTCATGAGACATACTGATTCATCGAAGAGATATAGTGGGCTTTACCCGTTACTAACTATGTCCAATGCATTCCTCATATGAAAAGGTCAAAACATTACATAAAAATTTCAATTAAACATAGGATACCAAATGACAATAAATTAACCATAAACCATGAATGTTATAAAAACAACACATCCACAGTCATACATATCACCAAACCTTCAATACAGTATGGATGTCTTTTCATAATAAATCAACTCCAAACATGTGTTAAATCCAATAAAAGGATATTGACATAGATTAGATCAAAACTGATTGAGATAAATATCTCTTTTTATATTGACATTATTTTAAAGTCAAGTAATTATAAAAGAAGACATCTATTTTAAAAATATTCTTATAAGCTTGGAAGGGATGTTTCTAAGGTGTTATAATGGTGGGAAACAGTTTCACCCACAGTAGAAGTAAAAAAAATATTTCCTTAATATTGTCGAAAAATTCATGAAGGACATTGTTTGGAAATGAATCGAATGATTCCTTTATAAACAATTTAAAAAAATTGAAAAAGTTTAAAAATGACATCCATAGTAAAAGATATAGTAAAAATGTCTTGAAATAAATTTTTATGTAATATAGATGTGGATAATAAAGAGGTCCCAGTAGATCCTCATATATAAACAAACTCATATAATGAAATGAATGTAGAATTAACACTTACTTTGTAATATTCATTTATAGAGGGGTTTTTTACATCCTGTATAATAGTTAAATAATTTTATTTAAATCATATAGGAACCACATACATAAATATGTTATCATATATGATCTTCTAATATTTCTTTGTTAATAATATTTTAGTAGTATCATTGTTTTGGGTGTTAACTAATTCATTTCCCATCATATTTTTTGTTGCATAAGTCATGTTTGTTGTGGATAGGATTTATTTTATTCATTTCCAGAATTATAGTATGTCATATAAACATTATTTTATTCATAAATTTAATATTATTATATAATTATTACGATGGGGAATGAATCTCATCACGTTTGTGGAGATGGTAATCTATAAATAGGAAATAGCGACAATATCATTCAATTGATGGTGAAATCGTTTGAAAATTGATGTTATATCATATATAAACAATCATTAAATTGTTATATTTATTATTTAAATCTATTATGCTCATTATTATACCCATCCGAATTTTTTAGTATTGAATAACAAACAACATCACGATGTGGCGATGATAAGTCATATGTACACACCTATGGTGACATTGTCATTCATCAAATGGATATGATAATAAAAAAGGTTGTAACAAATTAATAATAACATTAAAATATGTATAAGGTACTAGATTTATTATATTTTTATGGAAAATAAAGATGAGGAAGTTTATGAATAAAAGAACTTTGAAAGAGGTGATGAAATTACGACATCTTCTTAGGGTGATAACTTTTGATTTGATCAAATAGGCTCCATTGGTTGGATTTATGATCAAAATAATTCCCCATGGATTATGTGAGGGTAGTTGGGAGTATATTTGAGCTGGTTTTGTCCAGGCTAAATGGCTTTCAAGGTTTGAAATTAATATAAGGGGAAGTTCTGTTTTATAAGAGAGGTGGTGGTCACTTTAAGAAACGCTTGAAATATTGTTTTATTATACAATCATATTCTGTTTATAATGAAACAAATAAGATTTATTTCAAAGATACGGTGTTTATTATTCTAGAAACTCACATCCAATATGTTTTAGATAGGTTTAGGTCCCCATATTAACCTTATATTTTAGATTTAACAATTAGTTAAATAGTTTATCTTTTACCATTTATTCTTGTTTTATTATAATAAATCGTCAATAATAATACTACATAAAGGAAAAAGAACCCCTAGAGGTCCATTAATGACATATAAATCATTATATTAGTCATTTTGTCCCTCCGTAGAGTATTAGGAATATTCTATCATTTAATATTATAGTAATTGTTTTAAAAACTCATTTATGCCAATTTTCAAACTATTTGGTATTTTGTTTTTGTGAAAGTCATTACAACTTTATCACTTCGAAAAATATTTATTTAAACAACCCTATCATGTCACATTAACCTATTCATTTACTATAATGCATCAAAAGTAACAATTTACATTTATTAAGATATTTATAATATCAAATATTTTAATCATTCATTAGTAAGGTAGTTATTATATCATCATTGTGTAATAAATAAATTAAATTATTTATTTGCTACATTTTATTGAAAAAATACTATTATGTAGGAATTATTTTTATCTTTATAATGAATATTTATTTTCAGTTTTATATTATGTTTAAACCTATATTAAAAATGGTTTTGTTATTAAACATTCAAATTAACACTTTTCACTCTTCTTTAAATAAAACAATAGTAAATGTCCTAATCTAATCCATGAAGACTAAAAGGATATTATTTTATATCTATGGTTGATTTTTGCTAAAATTAAATTATCCAATAGAATTGGGATATGTCTTAGGGTAATTATTAAATTATTTTTACCTTTAATTACCCTATTTACTTTTAACTATGGTAAAAAAATCAAGAGCTAGTATTGCCAAAAATTAGTTTCTTCCTATAAAACCACATTATACCTACTAATTTCAACTATGTCTCTAAAATTTAGGAAAATCAATTCTTAGAAGCAGTAAAACTATGTTTTATTCAAATATGAAAATGTATGTGGAAGTTGGGTAAAAGACTTTAAAAGTTCAATATAATTTCATATATCTAATCTTATTATATAACAAATCTAATGAATTTCATTAGAGATATATAGATATTATGTATCTATTTTGACCTAAAATAAATATAATTAAAATAACTAATTTTTTAATTAAAAATTCAGTTTTAATCAATAAAGTATCATTTTTCACTATTAAGAAAAAATGTTAGTTTTCAGAAAAGTACAAAAAAATTCACCATATACTAATTCTCATATTCCAAAACGAAATATGATGTCCATTATAAAAAATAAAATTTATAAAATTTAATAAAAAATTATTACAATTCGTAACAGAAAGTTTGATTGGTCATGTCGTGCTAAAACACCATTTTTGTTATAGAGGAATCTATTGCATTATTCAAATAGAAATGTACCTTGGATGATTTGGGTGATACATTTTTCCCTCCTTCAAATAATTTCATCCTCAAAATTTGAAGAATAATCCTGAATAAAATTATTCTACTGGTTCTTAATCATTGGTTCCTTGGGATCCAACATTTCCTCTTCCTCCTTATGGTTTCTCCATAGAAGTTTTACCAGATGAGTCATCCGGTTTCTCAAGACTTATTCTATAGTATCAATAATCTTAAAAGAATCTTCTCTATATGACATACCGAATTCCATTTATATTTCCTCATAGGTGAGTACATGGGTTGGGTTAATCATGTATTATCTCAACATTGAAATATGGAATACATCATTTACTTTGGAGAGACTTGGTAGTATTCCCAAATAGTAATCTATAACTCCAATTTGATCTAGAATTTCGAAAGGTCTGTTGTACCTGAGAGTTAATTTACCCTTATTTATGAATCGTATATCACCCTTCCATGGAAATACCTTAATTAAAACACGATATCCTACTTGAAATTCCAAATCCCTCATTTGGTAATTGGAAAAGATCTTTTTCCAATTTTGTGCTGGATTGATGTGTGTTTGGATAACCATGACCTTTTACATTGACTTCTCAATAATTTTTGGGCCTACGAGTCTTCTTTCAACAACATCATCCCTATAAGTTGGGGTGCGACATCTATTTCCATATAATTTTTTATATGGTTCCATATGAATACATGAAAGGAAGTTATTGTTATAGGAAAATTCTACCAGAGGTGAGTATTGATCCATCATGTCTTGAATGTCAAGTGAGCAAGATGTCATCATTTATTCTAAGTATTGAATAGTCCATTCTAATTGTCCATAAGTTTGATGGTTATAGGTATTACTCAAATGAAGTTGAATAACATGGGTCTTTTCAAGACTTTTCCAGAATCATGATGTAAGACAAGGATCATGACGAGAAACAATCGATAGGGGTACTCCCGAAAGTCTTAAAATATCATTAATATAGAGTCTTGATAAATGTTTAAGTGGTAAATCATTTATTATATGAATAAAATGTGATGAATTGGTAATATGATCAACAATGAACCATATTTCATCATTCCTTCTAGTTGTCTTTGGTAGCCACATGGAAAAGTCTATCATAATATCATCGCATTTCCACTCAGGTATGGGAAGAGGTTGCATGAATCCTCTATGATGTTAACTTCCACCCTTAACCTATTGAAAAAACAGACATACTGATAAATAATCCGTAATATCCCTCTTCGTGTTTCCCCACAAAATATGTTCCATCAAATCACTATACATCTTTGTGCTAACATAGTTTATAAATAAATTGGAGCTATGATGGTCTTCCAAAAATTCTCTTTTTAGAACTAGTATATTACGAACACAATGTGTATTCCAAAATTTTAAAATCCCATATTCATATACACAGTCCATCAATATCCCATCATTCAAAACATTAATTTTTTTTGGGAACTCCACATTATCTGTCTCAGAACATTTTATCCTTTCTCGTCAAGATAAATTGGTAAACTTTTGAAATAGTATTGATATTTCACCATCCAGGATTATTCAAATATACATCATTACTAGATCCTTGAACATATGATCCATTTGAACTCTTATCTGGTTCAAAACTCCATGATCCATTCTGATCAAAGCATATTCCACCCTATTTTCTATCCTCATGTGGTAGTGTATAGTGAAATCATAATCCTTGAGTAGTTCAAGTCATCATCTTTGCCTAATAATGAGTTCTTCTTAAGAGAAAATATAAATAAAACTCATTTAATTGGTATATATCTCAAATTTTCTCCATAGATATAATGTCTCTATATCCTCAAAGAAAACACTATAGCTTCTAATTGATGATCATGAGTGGGATGGTTTTGTTCAGGAATATTTAGAGGCTGTGATGCATATGAAATAACCCTATCATTATGCATAAGGACCTTACCATGTCACTTCACTAAAGAATCAATATAAATTACAAACCCATCATTCCCTGATGGTAGATTCAAGATTGTAGCTTTGACTAATATCATCTCCAGTTATTCAAAAAAAAACATCACAATCATTATTCCTAACAAATTTAACCCCTTTAGGTATGATCGTGGTTAATGGGATTCCAAATTGGGAAAAATTCTGTATGAAACGCTAATAATAACCTACAAATTGAATAAAATTGTGTACCTCAGTTATACATGTTGGTGTAGGACATTCTTGGATTGCCTTGGTCTTCGATGGATTGACAAAGATTAAATCCTTAGAGGTAATATATCCAATAATAGAAATTTCCTGATGCCATTATTAAAAAATTTTAAACATCCAATATAATTCGTTTCATCGGAGAGTTTTTAGAATAGTGTGCAAGTAATTTTTATGATCCTTATATCATTTTTAGTATTCCAAGTTATCAACAATAAATAAAACTTTAATTTCAAAAAGATATTCCTCGAAATAAAATTTCATTAGATCCATGAAAACATAGGGTGCATTAGTCAGTCCAAAAAGAATTATTGTAAACTTGTAATTCTTGTACGTACTTTGAAATGTTGTTTTTAGAATTTATTCCTTCATCAGACACAATTGATGATATCTAGATCTTATGTCAATCATTGAAAAAATTTGATCTCCATTTTGTTGGTTGAATAAATAATCAGTATGAGTTAGGGGATAATTGTTTTCTATTATTATAGCATTGATTTCCCTGTAGTATATGCACAACCTTATAGATCCATATTTTTTGAAAACAAAAAGAACAGGGGCACACCATAGTGAAACACGGGGGAGAATAAATCCTTTATTACCCAATTCCTCTAGTTTTTTCTTTGGATCCGATAAATCCATAGTGTCTATCCTATAAGGGGACATCAATATGGGCCTTGAACCAAGAATTAAGTCAATGGAAAACTCAACTTCTCGTTTTGGAAGATTTCCAGGTAAATCCTCTCAAAACACATCATCATATTATTTCACAATAGGAATTTATACTATTTGAACATTCCTTTTCTCACCCATAGTTATTTGATTCCCTTCCTCCCCAATAATGGAATTTATTAGAGATATTGGGAGTATATGTAGACAAGAATCAGATGGTGATGTTTTTCTTTAAAGATAATGTACTCCTTATCATCATTGAAAATTGTAGCCTCATTCTTATTAGAATAAATTTTCACATCATGGTCTGAAATCCAATCCATACCGACGATTATATCATATTCAATCATGGGTATGGCATTGAGAACAGAAGATAAAGAATGTTTATTTTCCATAACAGGAACTCTTGCACATAACATTGTCACAATGATACTTTCCTTTGGAGTTTTTACTGACAACTTCCATATTAAATCAAATTGGAAATATCTGGTTTTCTTAGTAAACTATGAGGATATGATAGAATGTGATGATCTAGATTTAAATAAGTCATTGTCTAAACTCTAAGAAACAACTAAATTACCTTCCACCATGTCATTCTTAGCTTTAACCTCAGTAGTAGTGATCACATAATCTTGGCCATTCTCCTTTTGCCTTTTGCACGATTTGTTTATTTAGTTCTTAGGACAATCATTTTCATAATTCCCCATTTTTTTTAAACTGTACCATTCAACATTAAAATTCTCTTTCTTTCCATTTCAATAATGAGCTTGGTGTATTTTTTCATCACACCTGTAACTAACTCTCATTCACTTTAGGCAATTACATGGGTGTTCTATCCCACATTTACTACATGATAGAAATTACACTATTCCCTTCTTATTCTTATTTCAATTTCCAGAGTCTTCCACATTTCTCTTCTTCACTTGCTTTTCTTTAAAGTCATAAGTCTTAAAGAATTACTTTTCTGTCTTGATAGAACATGATAAAATATATTTGTATGATGAAAATTATTGAGGGAATAATTTTGATGCCGAAATGTTTTTATCCCATCTATGAATTGATCAATCACACTCCTTGGGATATTTATATAATCTGTTGCTTGACTTTCAAACAATTTAATGTTAGCCTCATTCTTTGCAACGTTCTCATCCTGAATTTTCTTTAGATTCAGAAATTGTCTTTTCATATCCACTCAACGGTTATGTGGTAAATATTTTTCTATGAAAAACTTTTCAAACTCCCTCTATTAATTATTTTAAACTTCTTAATCATACCTTTTTTTGAATTAATGACCACTATTGATTGACATTTCCCATGAGGCAATAAACATCCATGAATACATTTTCCCTTTCACTACACCCAAAGTATGATATATGTTCTCTAATAAACTGATCCTTTTCTTAGCTACAAATTGATTTTAAGTCCCTTTTAATTTTTTTGGTTGTTGCATAATGAATTAGTATAACATTGATCCAATAAATTGTGGATCTGGGTGCTCCATATTGGTAAGGTTATTATTCATATCCTGAGTGAGTTGTCCTAGTATAGTGATTAGCTGATCAGCACCAATTGCATCACCATCTCGGCTATAATTATCTTGAGTAGGAGGGAAATACCTACATGGATTAATTTCATTGATACTAATTCCATTCCATTCACTTGGATCCATTTATAATCAATGGAATACACTAGATTTGTTTATGAATCAGAATACATTATTCCAAACTTGTAAAACACATGACATAATTTGTAATGTTTATAGATATAATCCATAATCACAAAAAAAATTCTTTTAAGTTTTATATTATCATAAATATTCATTATTTATTGTATGGAAACTTTGATTTATCCTAGGAATATCCCCTTGGAGTGTCGTAACAGTGAGTGCAGAAAGGCTCATTATATTGTACTGGGATACTCCAGGTCAAGCCCAAAACCACATGTCAATGTTTTTAATCCTTGGAAAATATGTTCCATAGACGCCTATACCTGCTCGTATCCAGACAGGGATGTATTTCATTGCAAACTCAGAAAATCTATACATTACTAAAATTCTAAGAGGATCTTCTATATTAATCAACAAAGTTTATCTTATGGTAATGTTTTCTAATCAGTGTGTTTCTAAATCTAGTTTCAATGTTTTGTATTAAACATCCTCTGATACCAACTGTTACACCCCAACATTAGCTTCCCAGAGTCAGTGCATTATTACATAACATTTTCATAATCACAAGGGATCAAATATTGAAAGACCGATCAATTTAGATTCATTGGATGTACGAGATATAGGATTATGTTTTTCATTACATTTTGAAATGAAAAACAACATAATTATGTCACATTTTAACAAAGTCATCTCTTTTATATTATCCATGAAGGTCATTCAAAATATACTTCTTTGCATCCTGGGAAATATAAATGATAGAAAGGGGTGAACTCAGATTCTCATTAAGGATAGCAATATAGCGGAATCATTCGTAAATAAGTATAAAAATTTAAGGAAATGAACAAGACTAAAACACAAGCCTCTTAAAATTAATCTTCATCGTAATATGGTAAAGAAATATAAAATAATTATGTTTACTTATTCACTTTGATATTCTACTGGTCGAATAATCACATGTAATATCAATAGACAATTTCATAATGATTGAATTCATAATGTCGGACATCATAACCACATAGTCCAGGTCTCGTTCCAAGACTATAAATAAGTATTTTTCAAGGCCTTCTTCCAATACACTAGTTTGTCTCGTGAGATCTACCAATGCAATGAGGATCTATAATGGGCTCTACCCATCACATACTTTGTCTAATGCATTCTTCATATGAAAATGATGAAACACAACATAAACATTCATATTAAAAATAGCATATGAAATGTTATTACATTATACATAAACCAAGAATAGTATATAAAAAACCAATCCATGGTAAAACATATCAAAAAACCTTCAATAAAATATAGACGATTGTTCATAATAAATCAACATCAAACAAGTGAAAAAATCCATCAAAGGATGTTTACATAAATTAAATCAAAACAGTTTGAGAGAAATAAATATTTCTTTTTTGAAATAATTTATAAGTAATGTAAATATAAAAGAAAACATTTAATTTGAAAGTATTCTTATAATCTTGTAAGTATGTTTTGAAGGTTTTATAATTGGAAAAAATATCCTCACCTACAGTATATGTTAAAAAACATTCTTTCCATAATTAAGACGAAAAGGTCGTAAATGACCTTGTTTGGAAAACAATGGGAACATTCCTTTATATAAAATTTATAAAAATTCAAAAAAGGTATAAATTCATTTTACCAAATTTCTTGTAAATAATATAAATTTCATGAATTATATTTTTATGAAACACGAATGTTGATGATAAAGAAGCCCCAATAGACACACGCATATAAACAACCTCAGATATTGAAGAGATTGTTAAATTAACCCTTACCTTGTACATTTCCATGATCAAGGGTACATTATCCTCCTATATAATAGATAAATAATTGTTAACAAATCATAGAGTAAATGCATATATAAATATGACATTATATAGAATCTTTTAATTTTACTTTGTTAATAATATTTCAGTAGCATCATTGTTTCGGGTGTAAACTGATTTGTTTTAATTTAAATATATTGTTACATAAGTTATGTTGGTTATTTAGAGGAATTATTTGATTCATATCCATAATGAAATTAAGTTTTTAAAAATTATTTTTAATCATAAAATATAAATTATTCTTGAATGATTATTATGGGGAATGAATCTCGTCATGTTCGTGGGGACGGTATATCGTATGTATGCACGAGCCACAATATCAATATTTTGATGGAGATATAGTATGAAATTGGATGGTATATCATATATAACGATTCATTAACAAGTTATATTTATTATTTGAATAAATTATACACATTATTATACCTGTCCAAATAATTATGTGTTGAATAAGAAACTACCCGACGACGTTGAAATGTTAAGAATTACGTACGCACGTATGGTGACATTGTATTTCATATGATTGATTGAATAATGAACCTAGTTGGGAAATATTTATAATAAACCCATTGTATGTATAAGGTACTAGTTTTATTAATTTTTTATGGAAATATTAAAGAATGAATATGTGAAAAAATAAAATAATATTGAAAGATGTGATTAAATTAATACATCCCCTTTAGGTGCCTTCTTTTGATTTGATGAAAATGGATCCATAAGATGGCTTCATGATCAATGTAAGGACTTTAGGTTAATGTGAAGGAAGTTGGGATGATATTTGAACCAGTTTTGGATGATCCAAATGGCTTTGGAGGTTTGAAATTAGTAGAATTAGAAGTTCCATTTTATAAGAGAGATGTGGGTCACTTTATGAAAAGCACGAAATAATATTTTATTATATAATCATATTCTGTGTATAATCGCTCCAAAATTATTTATTTTGAGACTAAGGTGGGAGGGGTCAAAAAATTTTCATCCACTTTAGACATCATTAGGTCACCATATCAACCATATCATTAAAATTTAGCTCTTACATAAATGGTTTAACTTTTAACATGTATTCATGTATTATTATAATAAATTGTTAATCAACATATTATAAAAGTCAAAATAACACAAAGTGGTTCAGTAATGACATATATATCATTATATGTGTCCTATTTTCGAGCCTTGGATTTTTCGGAATACCATTTTATTTAAAAAAAATAGTAATTGATTTAAAAACACATTTATGTCAATTTTTACATTATATGGTTTTTTTGTTAAAGTCATAAAAACATTATCACATCGAAAAAAATATTATGTCAACCCTAACAAGTAATATTAAAAAATGAAATTAGTTTACTGCGTCAAAAGTCTGAAATTTACAATTTTTTTGGACATTTATAATTTCAATTATTTTAATATTTTTTATTAATAAGGTAATTACGACCTCATTATTGTGTCATAAATAAATTAAATTATTTAATATATAAATATTATAAATAAAATCAGATTATATAGAAAATAATTTTATTTTTCTAATTAAGATCTATAACCAAATTTATCTTCAGTATAAACCTATATTAAAAATGGATTAGTTATTAAATCCTTAATTTAACACTTTTAACTATTATTTTAATAAAATAATATTAAATGTACTAATATAATACAAGTGGAAAAAAAGTATCATATTTTATTTCTATGTTTGATTTGGGTAGACATACACTTATCCAATAGAATTAGTACATGATTTAGGGTAATTATAATATCATTTTTACCTTTAATTACACTGTTTACTTTTAACTATTTTTTTAATGGAAATTTTACTCCTCAAAAAAACCATTTAAGGATATAGTGAAACTATTTGTGTCAAGTCATGCATGCCTGGGATCAGTTATAGGGGATGTCATTCAAAATATATTAAATAAATGGTATATAAATTATAGTTGGAATCCCATTTATGTGAATCCCATTAATAATTATTTTACTATCGAATTTACCACACAACTACTGGGTTTATCACAAATAAATTATATAGAAAAACCATCTTATGTAGATTAATTTGAGCATTTAATGATTATGTTATATGCTAATTGTTTTTTATTTTACATTTCTTAAAAAATTATATATTGTAGTTAGAACTCAATTAAACTAGCATCAATCTCTAAATATTTTATTCTTGTGTAGGGAAACATCCATATTCATTATCCATTAAGTAGCTTGTTATATTGACATATGTAACTACATCAAAAATAAAAGGATCGAATGAATAATATATTGATCTAGTTATATAGGTATTTATTTCCATATTTTTGTGGAAACAATCCCATATGTTTCAATTTTTATCACATTTTACTGAAATCCATATAATGTTCTATTTATTTCATAAAAAATTTATCCAATTAAATTTACTATTAAAGATTCCATTTTTGTTAATTCATCAATATTTATAGGGATAATTCATTTTTTAATTTATTATGATCAAATAAACTAAAATTTTATTTTCATGATATATATGAAATGGTTCTGTAGTATAAACGATGAAATATTATTTAACCATATGAATTCTATATCTATAATTAGTACACTGACTCCACAAGAACAGAATCCAAGAGAAAGATATATCATGTCACTTTCATCTGAATACAATGTTCTTATAATCATCTATTAATACATATCATTTTTTCATACCATCAGATGTGTAGAATCACTATAATGTACAAGAAATGGTTATATGAACAACCTCTATAGGTAAAATTATAATCAACTATAATAATAAAATACAAGATCAATTGTTCAATACTTGGTAAAATTATTTTCCCCATGTTCAGATATCCCCTATAAGACATGAGATTTTACCATACTTTTAAATAATCATAGAATATTTCATAATAGAAAAATAAAATCTGAAAATAGTAAAATATAATTTGATAGAACATTCTGACATCATAGACATGGTTGAATCATATTCAAAATATCTAAAGGTACACCTGGTCCCAATCTTGAATACCACTCCACTAGAGGATACCATCTTGTAATAAAGCTATTGATGTATGGTGGGTATATAATAAAAAATAGATCATTAATTATAAAAATATAAATAATTAGTTGAATTATTTTTAGATATATAATAATCAACTAATATCATAAGAAGGTAAAAATAAAATCAACCATGCATAGAGTAATGATTATATAAATATAATTCAATCAATTATACATAAGATAATATATAAACATATTAGAAAAATGAAAAAAATTAGTAAGAGAATAAAAGGCACCAATAATTATAAGAATATTGAGTTTGTGATCATTTAAAGGAATCAATGGAAAGTCGTAGACAATGACAAGTAATATCCATATAATAGACTACAACAATGTGATCTAAAACAAAACTAAGATTTATAAAAAATATTTTTGGTGTGAAACTCAATATGCTACCATCCATCAGGAGTAAAAAAATTTATTCCATGACTATAAGACATAATAGTCTGCCATATATAACTATAGAGAGACATAGTGGTGGACTGGGGAATACATAATTCTTCAGTCTATGCTAGTTCTTCTCTAATCATAGGAATACTAAATTATGAACTACACCCAGGGATATAAATGATGAAATCCTATACCATGTATGAATTTGAATCTGATTAATGGGTATATGAATTCTCTTATATCGGAACTTAGAGGATCCCTAAAAGGATCCAAATCATTCTTGATATAGAAAATGTGTGTCCACCAATGGTTATCAAGAGGCAGTGTTAATCTCTTAAAACAAACATCAGGATGATCCCTCAACATTCCACTATAACAATGGGATCTAACATACCCTATGGTACATATAAATGGAAATTTCAATAGAGGATATGTTTTAATCCATGGAGATGTTCCATGGTGTTCCAGTTATGATAATGTTTCTCCATATCTGGGAGCTTTACCATATATTCAAAAATTTATAAATTTTTTAAGGTTAATCAATATCACCTATTCGTAGAATTTTTTAAAATATTTTATTGACCATTTCTATAGTCTTATTAACCCTTGTAATTAGTATTTATGAATATAGTGACAACAGAAAGTTGGAACTATGAATTTGTAATTTTGATCAATTTTAACACCATGATATGTTTCACTTATAATAATAACGAGCCTCATAATTAAATCAAATCTTCTAATGTCATAATTTAAATTATAGATAATTAGAAATTAGTAGATGTAATATGAAACCATGATTAATTACATTTTTTAAGAAAAACATACTGTGTATTTCATAATTAATTAAAGCATTATATTATATATTGCGATTTAAAAAATATCATATTTAATTAAAGGATTAATAACTTTTTAGAACAGTTGAATTAATTTATATAATCAATGGTTCCCATAGTAATTAGTAATAACATACATGAGATAATAATATTGAAAAAAATGGAATTCATGGTATATGTGATTTTCCCAAATTGAGTAATAGATTCAAGGACTATCTTAAATTAAATCACAACTATAGGGTCATATTTTATAGTTTCCTATGAGGTACATATCTCATTTACTAATTAAATTTTACTATTTATTAAATAGAGGTACATAAAAAGAAATTAATTTTTTTTTATCAAAAACGTATTCATTAAATCCAATTTTATTTAATATGTGTCAATTTAAAATATAGTTATGTGTCATTTTGGTTTAATAAAATTTCTTTTTCCCTTGAATTTATTCCAAAATCACCTAAAGGGATAATTTGATTAGTGGTTCTTGATCTCCATTGGTTTCATGGAGTACATTAATACATCTATTCTATATATTATTTTTTACTATAATATAATTTTAAATTTCAGGTGGGAAATTATTAAATACGAGTTTGTTGAATAATGGATCATTTTAAAACATTACTAATAATAATTAATATCATATAAAAAACATACCATATGTATAAGAATCAATAATCATAAATTTTATAGTGTTAGTTAATAATTAAATGAGAGAAAATGTATAATATTATACTCAACCAAAAAAATGATATTTACCCATATAAATGAGGTTAATGAACATTATAGAAAATAAAACTACGAATGGAAAAGATATAGGGGATATATATACCCATGTATCTTGATAACAGCTAAATATGTTTGATTTTGATATGAAATAGATGAAAATAACTAAAATAGAGATGATGGGGATCTGTGTGCATGGGTAAGGCGTATGTAGTAATGAGGATGAAAATGGGATGAACCCCTTTTATGGTGGAGTAAAAATAACATTACTTTCCATTTATAAGAGGATTACGATTTTATCACAAGGTTTGGAAAAAAATACCAAATTTTAATACACACTACTCTAAACACTCTTATATATGACATGGTTGGGGAATAAGACATTCAATATTAGGTTCTATCCATACAATGTTTCTCTAATCGATTAAATTGATCCAATGAGTTTCTAGGAAAATTCAACATGGATTCATCAAACATTGTCTAATAAATGGTAATCTACATGGTTTGGGTGCATGGATTGAACTAACTATGTGTTAACAATGAAACCCCAGATGATTCTCTTAGAAATCATTTGTGAATGTCTAAAGCACTTGAGACTTACAGGGATCATGGGACACTTCTCTAACCACAAACCACATATATATAATACATTTATAGTGGTTAAAAATTAATAATTATATAATAAATCTATATGTGAGTTTTGTTTAACCACCAAAAAATAAATCAAGGTCCCTTTAAAATTAAAACACCCTTATAGAACATAGGGTCTTATAGATTATACCCTTAATTGAAATTCATGATGGTTATGTTTTTATGTGGTTAGTAAATTCGTAATGATGATGATCAGATAAGGGTAATAAAAACAGCAATTATAATGGTTGTATGACTAGGTTGTGGGTACAAGTGATCCATTTCATTAAAACACCAAGTAGGTATTACCCAATGTTAGAAAATGTTCATTATGAGAGATTTCATAATAGAACTATATCTTAATCCAACTCAAAAATTTTTGGATAGATAAAACTACCGAACTCCCAACTATATATAATACATCAATATAAAAATTAATATTTTTTTTATCATTCAGGAAAAAAATAATAAAAAATAAATATATTTTTAATTAAACTTTAATGATCATAATAAATGAGTATATTAAGAAGGGATTAATAGAAGTAACCATATTACATAGTCAATGAAGGAATAAAATGAAATTAATTTAAATATGTATACCATATGAATACAATTTATTTGATCAAAGGAAAGAGGTTAATGACATGTTTTTTTCAATATACCATGACCATACTAATGTTGAATTATTTAGGCTTGGGATAAATCATATACATGATAAATTAAACATCATTAAAATTCCTCTAAATCTATGCATGAAAAATCACCAACATCGACAAGCATAAGTGCTTAAATTATTATAAGCTCATACAAGAAGGTAAAAATAGATTATATTTGTTGAAATAATTATCATATAAACAAGTAGTATAGTCATTAAATTTGTAATATATGAGGAATTCATATACATTTCAAATGTTTTTTTATCATTTCATTAAATTCTTAAAAAACATCTTTTCATAAATCGGTGTCTTACATTAAGAAACAATGCTGATTTGGATTGAATAATAAAAATATATATTTATTATATAAATAATTAGTAAACACTCGAATATGTTAATGATTATTGGATAAATAGAGTATTAAGTAGTCCTAAAGTCATTTTCCTACAAAATTGTCTTTTCTATGTTTTGTGATTATTTTAGAAATTAAATATTTAATTTTTATTATTTAATTTTGATACAATTTTATACATTTTTTGATTTATCATGGAAATATTATCTTATTTTGAGTTCATGGTATTTTAATTAAATGAATATATTTTTTGATGAAATGTAAAACATATCATTTTTTCTCCAAATAACATGAATTTTTTGAATTTATTAGTAAATAACATTAAATTTTTAACTAATCATTCCTTTTTTATAATGTTAAATGTGTACATTTAATGTTAATTTATATTTAAATAATAATTAATTACAAAACAATATTTTACATCTTTAAACATAATTTAAAAATGTTCAAATATATTTTTGAAATAAATTATTCATTTATTATATTATAATTAATATATTTAACATTATAAAATTTATTAAAAAATGGATTAGAAATTTGGAATTAAAATGATCAAATTATTTAATAAATTTTACTTTCTAATGGATTATATGTTTTGTTACCATATGTATTAACTGGTTAATCTAGAAATGTTTTAAAAGGGGAATGTTAAAATTCATCATTTAGGGGGACTGAAAGATGTTATAAAAATTGGTTATAAATGAGTATTTAGATAAGATAAACCTCATATAAAATTCCATAGAAATTGATTTTTATTTTTAGACCCACCTAACATGATCAACAAGTTCAATAATTAAATTTTCTCAATGTATTAACAAAAATGACATCCTCACCACTTATAAAAGGGTCCTCCAACCACGCCATCAATACCACAGAAAACAAATATTCAATTTCATCTGAAAACGTATAACATTTTCATTATAAATGAATATAATATATCTATTTTGATATTATGATCAAAATATATTATCATATTCTATCACATTCTTACAGATAATCCATGGAAATATCAATGTTCTTAAATGTGTGTAATAATATTTACATAACATTTTAACGTCAAATTATTATTAAAAATATAGTTTTAAGATCTGTATGAATTTAATTTAGTATTAGTTATATAGTGGATGTTATTATTCCATGGGAATAATACAAAATCACCTTCTCCATTTTCAATAATGAAAAATGAGACTGTCATTTATGTGTTTTATAGAAAACCATCCCCACAGTGGATCATGATTAATTATCATTCATTGCCACAAAAGATGGAATACATAGGAAATTAAATACATAATTAAGATATTTATAAATTTGTTAAAATTCTTAATCAATAATCCATATTACTCCCTCCTCTTTTTCAAAAAAATGAAATCCCAAACCATGTGTTTTTGTGTACTACCACCTTTATAGAGTGGTGTAATTAATTTTCATATAATAGTTCTCATAGAAGAATATCATGATGGAATTGAAAAAAAAATAATGTTTTAATTTTTTCATTATGATTTTTTATGAAAAAATGAATGAAATATTAATTATCTAATCAACTAATGGTATTAATTAATTCAATATACATAAATAAACAAACAATATGGAAAATTACTACTTTACTGTATCTAATAAATTTATCTCTATAATATTCTATTTATAAATAATTTTAATTATTATATACAACAATAATAAACACTTAATGTGAACATTATTACTAGGTTATCTTGATAGTTCTACTGAACAACTACACAACAATCCATTCATCATGGAAGGATCGTTTTTGGGTTGGTATAACCACGTATATGAAAGATAGTATGAACGAATATCGCAGTTAAATATGAGATCACATTTACCTGTATAATATTATATATATATGTTAAAAAATTCATTTTAATATTTCTTGGGTTATACATTAAAATTATTAAAATTGAAATCCCTAATCATTCATAAAAAATAACTAAAACATGGTCATGGCCAATTTCATCATCCTGGATCATAACAAAAAAAATATCATGAAATTAAATTATATCTAAATAAACAATTTTTCTAATTTTATTACTACAACATAGATAAAATTATAGTAATGTAATTTTAAAAAATACAAATACTTCTTTTATAAAACAAGTTCAAGGTGATAGACATTACATACACATGTTATTATATATAGTTGAAATAAATAATGAATGTATTTATGTGGTGATTTTACATAATTAGCATAAAAGTTTGAAATTGTGAATAAAGTCATGATTAAATTATTTAACTAAATTATAGTAATTATTATGGATGATTGGTTCATGTTTAGAATAAATAAGGTCCAATGTAAGGGTTCACAACTAGAATTACACTCATTAAGGCATTTTTTAATAAAATTAACCAAATCATATTTATCTAGTGTATATACATAATATTGGAGATATAATAACAAAAATTATTGATCAATAATATTATTTTATGAGAAATTTTAAACATAGTCATTCATTTAATTTTCATTATATTGTTAATCATGATTATAGGGTTCACTATCTCAAAAATTGATTTAATGAGAAATCATTATGTTATGCATAATTTTTTCAATTTAATGTTTTATTCATTTACCATGTTTTTATCATGATTATATATTATTTTTATTCATTATAAAAATATTACCATGTCAATTCCATTTCTTGAAATGAATTTTAACTCAGTCTATATCCTAGTTATATGATATTTTATATCCTCGATTTTAAGTCATTTTTCTATGATCAATTATTTTAGACTTATTTAATTTATTTTGTGTAAAATATTCCATGTTATTTTATAATGAGGTATTTTATTTATTTATATTTCAATATTATAAAAATAATTTCTCAGTATTTTGTACATCATGAACTTTATAGCCGGTAAGGGATACCTATAACTATGATCAACTTATCTTCAGTAATATTGGTTCATTATGAAACTATTTCTTCTATAATAATGTTATTAAAATATAATACCATATTATATTTTATTTTATATACATCTATATCAAAATAATATTCTTTTTACTGATTATGGTTTTTACTCTTGTTTTCATGTGAGTTTGAAAAATTGATATTTTGAACATATACAAGGGTTTACCCTTGGCATTAAAATGTTATATCTTCCTATTTTCATTTCAACTTAGTAAAAATTAAATATTCAAAAGGGTACATTGATATATATTTTTTTAATTTATTGGTTTTATGTATATTTCACATTGTCTTTTCAAAAGTGAACATCAAATGTGATATGAAATATTTTATTTCTCAATAACGATTAAAATATATTATAAAAGATATTTTAATATATTCTATTAATTTCCCATTTAATTTTCCAAATAATTTTACCCAATGAGTTTTATACTTAATTAATTTTTTTCTAATATATATGTACATAATGTTTCAAATTAGAATCCATATATGATATAATTTGATTCATAATTCATTTTTTGGATATTTTTTAAAAGTTTTAATCTTCAATGATTTAAATTTATATCAACATCCATCTATGATTCCATTAAAAAAATGGGGATGTATATATTTTATACCTTTCACTTTATTTATCTGGTTATTTAATGAACATGTTTTTATATTACTGAATTAACCATAAAACCATTACCTTATCTAGTGAAATCATATTATATTACAATGTTTAGATTAATGGATTCTCAATAGTAATGAAATAGCATAAATTCTTGAAGAAACTTTTTATATACATGATGATTAATGTCTTCTAACTGACATTAATTATTTATTAACATTCCTTATTTTTTATTGTTCGCATAAACATATTTTTATTAATTTATATATTTCTTATGAAGGGGTAGAAAATTTATTCATGACTCATATATTGAATACATTTAATTTAATCTATTGATTGTTTGACCCCGACATTATATAACCCATAAATAAATAGAAAAGTATCATTAGAAACAATTAGATGTGTTTTTGTTTATAAGTCTACCCATATCAATTTAATGTATTTATATATGTCATTGATAAAAAAATAAATGTTCAAAATTATGTATTCCATCAGAATGATATCAATACGTTTTGTTATCCTTTAATCCATTTATTGACTTGGATATGGTATAGTGTTAGGGTTATATGATTATAAAATTATTCCTTTTATTTATTCATTCCATATTATATATACCATCACTATTATTTTGTAGCATTTGTAATATGTTTAAATTAAAAATCATTTGGTATCCCTATATTTGAATATTTTCATTCACCATGTTATGATGCAATGTATTACATGTGATTATTTTAAAATGATTACAGTTATGGATGATTTTTTAAAGATTTTGTTGAATCATTATATATTAAGTACATTTTATATATTAAGAAAATAGTCCCATTTATACAATAAACATGGGATTTAATAGATAATATTTTATCATAATTCCATATGGATTTAAACTGTATTTTTATATTGTATGTACCAAAATAGTTATTTAAAATCATTTATATTTTTGATAGTTATGTATGAGAATATATATTATGTATCAAAGTCAGTTTGTAATGTTTGAGTTTAGGAGGGCCATATCAGAGAGTGCATGTATATGGTTTTTTAGTATGTATCCAATAATGGTTTAGATAATATTGTATATTATTTTTTGAGGATAATTTAAAAATTAATATGTTAGGGTTGATCATATTTTTATGGTATATATATTGCTTTGGATAGTATATTATTTATTAATAATTGAATGATAAATTTTTTTTATATAGTATGATGAAATAAAATTAATAAATACCATATTAATAAGGTTGATTTTATCATTATAACCTTTTTTAAATTTCTCAAATATGCGTTTTTCTATGAAATAACATCCCCATATGGATACTAGTAAGTAGAAATTTAAAAATAAAATTTTCATATATGGGGAATAAAATGAAAAATTTGGATTGATAATTGACTATATCATTTCTATAGTTCATGTTCAATGGGAATAAGACAACACAATTTGTTAGATACTCTATCGGGATATATTTTTGTCAGTCACATTCTATTTAGGAACCACAATAGAGGACATTATTCATAATTATTTTAATGTATTATGTTAAATATTATAATGGTTTGTAAAATAAATCAATGTAGATTTAAATATTTGATTTATTGTATAAAATGAAGTTATCACAAGTTAATAAATATTATTAATGAGTTCCCATATTCAAAAGATCACTTACTCTTGTATTATTAATAAGAAATTTGGTCTTTATTATTTATTTGAATTTCAATTGGTATTTATCTTGATAATATTACTTTTATAAATGAATATGAGAGAGTATTTATTTATTTAAAATATTATTTTTTCATGTTATAATAGAAAATGTGAGGTTACGAGAGGTACATAAGATAGTGAGAGTGATTTTTTAATATAAATTAAATCTTGTATACTATAACTATTCTAATTTGATATAGATATTTATCGATGAAATTATGTTATGTTCTAAAATAAATTAAAATTATATGAAAGATATAATGATTTTTTTAGTTTTTTATATTATGTTAATTCTAATATATATTAAATTTAATTAATAATATTGAAAATTTATTAATGAGAAGGGTATGATTTTTAGAATATCTACTGGAAAACAATTTATTGAGGTAGGGATAACTCATAGGGTTAATATAATGATAAGATTTACAAAATAATGTTTGTATTGATTTTCAATAAATAAGATAGAAAATATTTATAAATTTTGGATTGACAACTAATAGTTGATGATTTTCGTGAGGTCCATCTGATTTTTTCTTTTTATGATATATACTGACTAGTTCATGAACTTATGAATATGTGGTTAACACAATGTTAGTGTGAACGATATAGTTTATTTCTTGCGGAATATATAAAATTATTATGGTGTATTTAATAGGAGATTATAATGGTTGTGGGAAAAGTATGTTATAGAGAATACATGTTTGTGGAATATAAATATATTGGTAAATATTTGTATAAATAATTATTGTTTTTTGGGGAATGATAAATAGAATAATTTATCTTAATAGATTATGTTAATTTCATATTAAATGTTATATCTATAATTGTATGTTTGTAAGGATTAGACATGCCATATAATTATGATAATAAAATTTATTTAAGGGGTTAGTATGTAACAACCATATAATTCCATTTACATTTTTCTTAAATAAATATGTTAATATCATTTATCACATTCAAGACGTAAAAAAACCAATCAATGATGTGATAAAATTGAAATTTTCTATTATAATATAGGCATTCAATTCATAGGAAAATAATGTATTAACCATATTTTGAAATCTATTATGGAATTAAATATAAAACTGTAGAAAAAGGTATCCCTTGTGAAAAAATTTAACGACCCGAAATAATGAATGAATTTTTTTTCCTTTTCATGTGTTTTTTTAGTTTATACTCTAAAAACTATATTCTTTACTTAATGATGTGAGTAAAATTAAAATGATACGGTTGGGTTTCGACTATTATATGAAAACTGATCCATATGATCATTGGAAACGAAATGTTCTGATTGTTGTCTCTAAATACATGTGATCTTGGTTAATGAATACAGAAAGAATATTAGATGACCTCATCCAGTAGTCATGGGTCAATCGAATCCCATCTGAAAAAACTATGGAAGAAGGTAGCACCACTGGGCTTTTCTCTGGACAAAACCCTAGCTGAACATCATCATGTGATGCCGGAGTGGAATCATTTTTAGGAGAAATTAAAGCTTATAGAAATCACCGCATGGTCTTTGTTGGCCGAGCCAACCTCAGATTCACTCACCTTAGCAAACCTTACACTTTGGTCATGTGTTGGGGTTATAAGAGGCTATGTAACGATACTGTAGCTACATTGTCTGTAACGACCCGATTTCAGAGCCGCATAACTGGTGCCCAGTACCCAGTTTTCCACATGACCTCAAGCGCATTTCCCCAAATGCCAGAGGCTACCGACTAGCAGTGAGGGCCTTGGCTAGTCAGTAGGGATACTATGCTCTAATTTGGTAAAGTATTTAGAGAAAGAATAAGCATAAAAAATAGTGGAAGCAGTAAATAGCATACAACAACTGAACTGAATTAAATGCAATGTCTGATATAATAATGATGTCTAATGGTACATGTATCTATTGAATGCGGTAAGCAAAACAACGTGATGAGATACAACTGAAACCAAATTACTAAATGTAATCATCAACTCCAGCAGCATCGCCGGCCAAGGCCCGGTCCCATGCTCTCCAGCTCTGACCAACAATCAAGTACCTGAGGTAGAAGGGACACAATCCCTATTTATACCTGCAACCATATAATATATTTGGGCTGAAAGAAGGATCCAAACAGGGTGTGAGACTAATCCTAGTAGGCATCGACCACATGATTTGTTCCCTACTATCAGTTAGTGATATATAAAAAGTAATGGTAAATAAATGTAGTAAACAATTCTACCAATTACCATTCACATTCATTTAATTACACAACCATGGAAAATCAGAAATATTTTCTTTTCCATGATAAGCATGTAACACAGCAGGTATCTAAATAATACTACCTAAACACAAGCAGTACAAAACCCAAGCTTGTTCTTTGGCTTGGAGGACTCATCACAACCAACCATCAAAATTCACACACACTCTCTGGGTGGCATAAACTAGCAGACCCCTATAGTCCAGTAATCAACAAGGCACAGACACTCTGGGAAGCTCTCACGTCAATTCCCATATGGTCCTGAAATGATAGCTACATACTCTTTGAGGAAGCACATACGTCTAATTCCTCCTATGGTCATGATGCGTGGGTAACTAAGAACACTCTTGGGAAGCACAAAGACCTATTCTTGTAGGTCCTACTTATGAAACTAATACCTACAGACCCTCTAGGGAAGTACTAAATCGTCTATTCCCTCTTTGATCTCCCACACCAGGTTCTCACTGCCCTTTGCAATCCATTCGTGCGTAATCGACTGTTAGAATACCTATGAAGGTTAAACAAATACATGGATAATAGATACCATACTTCAAAATCATTCCAACAGAAGGAAACACATGCAATCAGTGATAACAAGCAACAAACAATTGCAATAGGTTTTCCTCACAACAATGGTGCCAAACTGCGATAAGCAGCCGAACATGAGAGGTAAACACCCATGGGGTGATCCTAAAACATGAAACCAAGCATAAATTAGCAGAAATTCATCATAAGATAACATGAAATCTAGGGCAGATAAACAATAGGATCAAAATCCTAAACCTGGGATACCTGACACATGGGTATCCGACACATTTTCAACCAAAACTCAAATAACATCAACGTAGGAAAACAAACCACCTACCTCGATCCTCAGAGATCTATATACTTGAACCTTGTCACATGAATCGGCCTAGAATGGAGTAGATCTACAAAAAATCCAAAAACGTTCAACATCAGATAACTTACATGAGAGGAAGAATCGGGAAACGAGGCTAAATAAGAACCAAGAACTCACTACTGCAATTCTTCTGCATCCGATGGAGTTTTATTCGGAAAACCGGTGACGGATCGGTGGCTCAGAGAAGAATCAGCCTTCTTGGATGTTCTGGATGGGATTTGGTTGAGAATAAGATGTTTACATTAATTAGGCATGACCCTGGGTCGATTAATGAAATAAAAAAAGTACATGGCGTGTACTCTTAAAGTACACGGCATGTAGTGGGTTTTTCCGTACTCCGCCAAAATCAGCCTCCACGTCACCCCTACACACCATGTTTGTGGCCCGGTCTCGACCAACACATTCCTTCGAGTGGCCAAAGAGTACATGGCGTGTACTCATAATGTACAATACGTGTACTTTGAAAAATTTTAGATTCTCCATTTTTCCTTAAAAATCCCATAAAAGAGATCCATACCTGAAACCGAAGCTTCGGGTTCTTACAAACATCCCCCCTTAAAAAAACTCATCCCATAATTTCCCTAGTAAGACATAGAAGAATAAACCTCTAACAACTCTGGCCAGTGTGATCGCATATCAGTCTCCCTCTCCCAACTCTCATCTTGTATACGGCCGTGTTTCCATATCACCCGTACCAAAGGAACAGATAGGCCAAGAAGTAATTTTGAACTACGATCAAAAATCCTGATAGGATTCTCCTCTAATGATACATATGACTCCAACTCAACCTCCTCAGGTTTAAAAACATGAGAAGAGTTTGAGAAATACCGTCAACGTTGAGAAATATGAAATAGGTAGTACATAGCCTGGTACCTCTGAGGTAACTGCAACCTGTAAGCAACCAGCCTGACTCTCTCCAGTTCCTCAAACAGCCTGATATATCTTGGTGAATGCTTACCCTATTTCTGAATCCTCTTGTGTCCCAACCTCGGTGCGACATGCCGGAAAACCCGATCCCCAACCTCGATCTCCAGATATCGTCTCCACTAATTAGCATAAGACTTTTGTCGAGACTGTGCTATCGCCATCCTCTTCTGAATCAACTCTATCTGTTCTGAGATCTCCTGAACAAGATGAGGTAGTAGAAAAGCTGTCTCTCCTTCCTCTAGCTAGTATAAAGGTGATCGCCATGACCTATCGTACAAATCCTCATAAGGTTCCATCTGAATAGTCTCCTAAAAACTGTTGTTGTAGTCGAAATCTACTAGAGGAATATGCTTCTCCAGAGAACTTAAAAAGTCTAGAAGGCAAGCTCAGAGAATATCCTCAAGCACCTTGATTGTACGCTCGGACTGGCCATCAGTCCGAGGATGGTATGATGTACTCAAATGTCCCTGGGTACCCAACTCCCTCTGTAGCCCCTGCCAGAAGTGCAAAGTAAAATGCACATCCCTTTTCTGAAACAATAGAGTGTCGAACTCCATGCAGACATACAATTTCTTGGATGTACAACCGTCCCAGCTCATCAACACTAAAGGAATCCTTGATAAGAAAGAAGTGTTCAACCTTCATGAGCTTGTCCAATACAACCCAAACCACATCATTTCCTCAAGGTGATTTCAGTAAAACTCACAGGAATTCCATCCCATCATCATTCTATTTCCACTCATGAATGGGTAATTGCTGCAAAAGCCCTACTGGTCGCTGATGCTCTGCCTTCACCTGTTGACAGGTGGAACACCGCATAACAAAACCCGCAACATCCTTCTTCATACCTAGCCACCAATACTGAAGGTGCAAGTCTCGATACAATTTGGTGACACTAGGATGAACTGCCCAAGCTAAAGCGTTGAACTCCCGCATTAGTTATTTCCGTATGTTTGTTTAAACCCATATATGACCATGAAAACGTAGCACCTCGTCATCACCCACTATCCACCCCAGAGTAGGGTCTCCATATGATGCACCCTCCAATAGGACTAGGCCTTCAGGTTCTGATAGCCGCCTCATTATAACTCGATACAAAAGGGTAGAGGTAACAGCTATAGAAGAAAGAACAATCTAACCCTATCGTTCGTGCACCACCAGATGCATCTCAGAGAACAGACCCATGAGCTACCACTCACTGCTAGCCTCCTGAACTACCTGCAAATGAGTCCTCCTACTTAGTGTGTCTGCCACAGTAATACCTTTACCAGGCATATAAGCAAGATCGAAGTCAAAATATTGTAGGTACTAGACCCACCTCCCCTGTCTCAGATTCATGTCACGCTGTGTGAAGATGTACTTGAGGCTCTTGTGGTCAGTATATACCACGATATGATATCCCACGAGAGAGTGCCTCCTACAACGAAATCATGAACAACAACATCCAACTCCAGGTCGTGCGTAGAATAGTTCTTCTCATGTGTCCTCCACTACCGATATTCGTACACAACAACACGATATTCCTGCATAATTACTGCTCCATGACTGATGCTAGATGCATCAAAAAAACTGTATAACTCTTGCCCCGCTCTGGCAGAACTAGAATCGGTACTAAAGTCAATTTCCCCTTCAACTCTTGGACGGCTGAGTCACATGCTTCTGACCAGACAAACATCACCCCCTTCTTAGTCAAGCCTATCAACGGTGCTGCTAGGGGTGAGAAGTCATGTATAAATCGCATGTATTAACCAGCCATCCCCAAGAAGCTTCGTACCTCAAATACATTCTTCAGCTGCTCCTAGGTAACTATTGTTCTCACCTTATCTAGGTCTACTGATACTCCTATCCTTGAGATGACATGACCTAGGATGTGAATCTCATCCATCCAAAAGTGTTACATTGAGAGGTTAGCATAAAGACGATGCTCCCTCAGTGTACTCAAAACAATCTCAAGATGGGTTTCATGGCCGTGTCGAGTGTGGGAGTACCCCAAGATATCTTCCATGAAGACGACGACGAAGGAATCCATGTAAGGATGGAACACTCGGTTCATCAGTTCCATGAAAACTATTGTCACATTCGAAAGGCTGAACAGCATAACCATATACTCGTAGAGGCCATATCTGCTCCTAAAGGCTGTCTAAGGTATATCTAAAGTCCTAACACACAACTGATGATAACCAGGCCTCAAATCGATCATCGAGAACACCTGAGCTCATCGAAGATGATCATAGAGATCATAGATCCTCGGCATGGGATATCGGTTCTTGACTGTTAACTGGTTCAACATCCAATAATCCATGCAAAGACTAAGGGTACCGTCTGCCTTCTTAGAGAATAGGACAAGCGAACCCCAATGAGAATTATTAGGTCAGATGAAACCCTTTGTCTTCAACTCCTCCAAATGCGTCTTGAGATCCTACAACTCTAGTTTTTCCATCCTATAAGGAGGAATGGACAGCAGTACTGCTCCTAGAACGAGATCAATTGTGAATTCTACCTCATGTTCTGGAGGAAAACGTGAAATGTATTCTGGAAAGTCATCTAGAAACAATCAAACACTGGAGGAAAATATAACTGTGAAGTTCCATGGTCATCTAGATAAAGACTAGAAATATGGGTTGTAACTCCTCCTAGCCCATGATGCTCTAGTCCGGCTCGACTCGCCTGAACATCCCACTTACCCTTATGATGGAATGATTCACCCTCTGGTGATACAAATCTCACCCTGCGGTGATTGCAATCGACGACTGCCTGGAAGGGAACCAACCAGTCCATAACAAGAATGACTTCATAGACCATCATCTTCCGGACATAGAGGTCCCATAGGAAATGATACCCTGCAACCTCTAGAGGGAACTCCTTGAACTGATGTACACTAGATGTCCTCGTTCCCAAGGGCGTGTCGAGAGTCAGCAAGTCAGCAGACGAAAAGACACAGAGCTCAAGACATTCCATGACAGCAATAGAGAAAAATCTATGTGAAGCACTAGTATCAAAAAGGGCTGATGATAAAACTGAGGCTACTAAGATCATACCTCAAACTATGGAAGTTCCAGGATCCTACTCCTGATGGATCTGCTCTACTAAAAAGGTCTGGCCAGTACTGCGACCTTGTGTAGCAGCCTGGTATCCCTGAGCTAATCCCCCTTGAGCCAGACTACCGCGTCCACAACCTCTACCTTGGCATGCACGACCTAAAGAAATCTAGCCCCCAGTCTGCTGCGGGACTAGTAATCCTGCTCTGAACGAGGGGTAGAAATAGATCCTCCTTCACTAGTCACTAGAAGAAGAACCCGGCAAAAACGCTGCAGATGAACCATCTTGCCGCAAGCTCGACACTCAACTGGATCTCTTGGGCACTGAAGTTATTCCTGATATTTCGACACTGATAGCACACCACAGCGTTTCCAGAAGGAAGATCCCATCTACAAGAAGATATACCTCGCTTCCTCGAGTCACCTCAGGTAGACTCTCGGTGGCGCTTCCTGCTGTCAGTATGAAATGAATCAGAATTGGATGCTGAACCACCCTAGTCAATAGCTTCAGTCTCCCTCAGATTTATTTCGGTGATTAGCGCCAGTTTGACTATCAGAGTAATAGAAGTCAACTGGAAAACCTTCACCTGTGATCTAATCTCTGGTTTGAGGCCTTCCTCAATCTTCCTTGCCAGAAACAGCTAGTCATTTCCTAGAATAGGAGCGAAATGCAGTAACTCAGGGAAGCAGGAGGAATACTCCATAACCAAAAGGGTACCCTGCTGCCGGTTCATGAACTCCCTGGACCTGTCAGCCCTCAGCGTCGCTATAAAGAAGTAGTGGTAGAATGTATGCTGGAATTCGTCCCAAGCCATCGTCTGCTGGCGCCCTGCCTATGTGACTACATCCCACCATCTCTTGGAAGAATATCACAGCATATAAGTCGCGAGCTTCACCCTTCTGGGGGGGGGGGTGTCTCCAGATTCTCAAAGATGGAAAGCATGGTTTCTATCCATGACTCTGCAACCTGAGGTCCTCTATCCCCTATGAAAGTGGGAGGATTCTACTGTTGGAAGACTCATGTCAGCTCTGCCATAGACGGGGCAGGATGCTGAGCTTCCTAGAAGGTCTACATGAACATCATGAAACCCTCTCTAAACTGAGCATCTACACCAGTGTCTAGAATCACTGCCGGTTCTATATCTGAAACAATCGGCAGAACTACTGGTAGTCCCTGGTCTGCCGTATCAGTAGTACGGTCACCGTCTGGTTCTTGACATGCAATGGGAGGACGTTTTGGTTCCATAGCCCTGAAATATCAAAAGAACACCTCCGATTTAGGATCAACAAGGATAGAAAACACAATATTACAAAAAGGGAATATGAGAGAGAAACACTTAAACTTGAAAAACTGAACTACACGACGTGTATGTAAACTACACATCATGTTTGTTAAATCCATTTGCATGGGCGTGTAACGTTCCAGACTACACGGCCTGTGATCCTAAAACTCAGCATGTACATGAACTCCAAAACCCTGAACAAGTCTCTATGCACGACTTACCTACATGGTCCTCCTATTTCTAAACTACTCATCATGTGCACTAAGGACACGACATTTAAGAGCCATGCTTCGGCGGCCCGTGTAGCAGGTTACATGGTCGGCCACACGGCTAACCCCTTACACAGTGTGTTCCAAACAAACACATCATGTATCGGAAAGGATAACATTGACCCGTGTTGTTTGTGAAACGGCCATGTACCTAAAAGAAACTACACTACGTGTTATTATAACACACAACATGTACTACACGTGTTTCCATGACCCATGTTTTTAGTGACACGGTCGGGTACACAGTTGACTACTACAAGGTGTGTACTTATGGTACACAGCATGTCCCTGAAGATTTTCCACCACCCTGTGTTTTTTTTTCACATAGATAACAACACAGTTTAAAAACTACATGGCGTGTATGAATAAATTACACACCGTGTATTCTGGGTTCTTCTGGGAAGTAGCTCTGAAATTGCTCTGAACGCCAGAAACACTGGAAAAACAACTAACTACGTGCCAAATTCCGATCCGTGGGGGCCCATACTCCCAGCGAATCATTGCTTGGCATCATAAAAATACATACAACAAGTAAACATCATAACAAACAATGATCATCCAAATTTAGATCCTCAAGGGCCCATAACACCTCCAAGACCAGAGCTTGGTACCCATGCTAAATAGGATGTAAAAGAAGTAATACTCTCTCAGTGCAAAGAGTATTTCTATCACAACAACTACCACAATGACATGCATAATCTACCATGACATCTATCACAATAGCATGCAATTCTAATGCACCCTAGATGGCATGGTAAAATGCATGACAAGTGATTTCCTACCCAGTGCCTATATGGTGCATGAGATGGCACACTGTCATCTCATCGGGTTGCAACCAAATAGAACTATAATCATATAAACTTTAACAACACAAAACATGTGCATCACCCAATGATGAAATATAATACACTGTAACACTTGCAAAAACTTTAAATTGAAATTCCGAGGTAACATATCTTTTCCCTATACACGGGTTAATTACTCCTGAGCGTAGTTAAGTACAAACTACCCATTTATTCCTTTCCCCGACAATTGTCGCAAAATAGTAAGCAATAGTAAATAAAGAAAACTCCTCTAATACCACTTTATATTGACCCATGTCCGGAGCCGCATAACTGGTGCCATGTACCCGTTCACCACATGACCTCAAGCGCGTCTCCCCCAAATCCAAAGGTTGCCGACTAGAAGCGAGGGCCTTGGTGAGTTAGTGGGGAAACTTTTCCCTCATTTGGTAGACTATGAAGTAGAAGAATAATCATAAACAATAGTGAAAGCAGTAAATAGCATGAAATAGCAGAACTGAAGTAAAATAATGGTCTGATATAATAATGATGCAGAATGGTACATGTTTCTTTGTAAAGCAGTAAGCAAAACAACGTGTTGAAATACAACTGAAACCAAAGTACTAAATGTAAACAACAACTCTAGCAGCGTCGCAGGCCAAGGCCCGATCCCATGCTCTCCAGCTCCATTTAGCAATCAAGTACCTGAGGTAGAAGGGCCACAATCCCTACCTATACCTGCAACCGTATAATCTGTTTGGGCTGAAAGTAGGACCAAAACAGGGTGTGAGACTAATCCCAGTACGCAACCACCACAAGATTTGTGCCCTACTGTTAGTGTGTGATATAGGAAAAGAAATGGTAAGTAAATATAGTAAACAATTCTACCAATTACCATTCACATTCATTTAATTACACAACCATGTATAACCATCATGTTTTCTATTCCATGATAAGCAAGTAACACAATAGGTATCTAAAAAGGCTACGTAAACACAATCAGTACAAAACCCAATCTTGTTCTATGGCTTGGTAGACTCATCACAACCAAACATCAAAATTCAAACTGACTCTCTTGGTGGCTTAAACTAGAAGACCCCTATAGTCCAGTAATCAACAAGGTACAAACACTCTAGTAAGATCTCAAATAAATTCCTCTATTATCTTGCAATGATAGCTATAGACTCTCTGAGGAAGCACTTACGTATAATTCCTCATGTGGTCTCAATGCGTGGGTAACTAAGAACACTCTTTGGAAGCACAATTTCCTATTACCTTAGGTCCTGTGTATGAAACAAAAACCAACAGACCCTCTTGGGAAGCACTTAATTGTCTATTCCCTCTTTGATCTCCTGCACCAGGTTCTCACAACCTTGAGCAGTCCAGTCATGCGTAATCGACTGTTAGCAACCCTATATAATTTAAAAACCTACATGTCTAACAGCTACCATACTTCAAAAGCATTCCAACAGCAGGAAAAACATGCAATCACTGATAACAAGCAAATAAAAATTGCAATAGGGTTGCCTCACGATAACGGTGCCAAATGGCGATAAAAAGAAGAACAAGAGAGGTAAACAGCCGAACGGGAGATGTAAACACCCATGTGGTGATCCTCAAACATGAAACCACGAATAAATTAGTATAAATTCATCATAAGATAACATGAAATCTACGGCAGATAAACAATAGGATCAAAATCCTAAACCCGGGATACATGACACATGGGTATCCGACAATTTCGCATCCAAAACTCAAAGAACATCAATGTAAGGAAACAAACCACCTACGTCAATCCTCAGAGGTCGATATACTGAAACCTAGGCCCATGAATCGTCCTATAACAATGTAAATCTTCAAAAACATCTAAAACCTTCAACCTCAAATAACATACATGAGAGGAAGAATCATGAAATGAGGCTATAGAAGAACCAAGAACTCACCACTGCAATTCTTATACAACCGACGGAGATTGATTCGGAAAATCGGTGACAGATCGGTGGCTCAGAGAAGAATCAACCTTATTGGACATTAAGGATGAGATTTGGTGAAGAATAAGACGTTTACGATCATTAGGTGCGACCCCGGGTCAATTAATTAAATAAAAAATGTACATGGCGTGCAATCTTAAAGTACAAGGCATGTAGTGGGTTTTTCCATACTCTGCTAAAATCGGCATCCTCGTCACCCCTACACACCGTGTGTGTGGCCCGGTCTATTCCAACACATGGCTTCGAGTGGCCGAGGAGTACACGGCATGTACTCATAAAGTAAAAGTCATGTACTCTGAAAATTTTCAGATTCTCCATTTTTTCTTAAAAAGCCCATAAAAGATATTTGTACCTAAAACCGAAGCTCCGGGTTCTTACATTGTGTAATCCTTTGAGAAAAATAAAATTGTGATTTCTTCCTATGGTGATGTTTTTGTGTTTTTCAAATGTTCGAATAAATATAGGATTTAGATTGATGAATTTTGAAAAAGGGTGATATTTTTAAAATATTTATGTAAACCTTAAATAATTAATGATGTGTAATGATTTTCAATAAATGGTCCTCTGGAAATGTGTTCAGTAATAAATTTTGATTCTAATAAGATCAACATAATTTTTTGTGAATAGTAAATTGTGAATAGTGATTTTACGCTTAGGATTTGTAATGTGACCAAATGGATTAGTAATATCACCTAATGAAATTATTAATATAATCTAGGCACATTGATTAAGTAATGTGATTCAATAAGTTCGATAAATAACTCTTTCAGAAAATATTAGTAAAGTTATGTTATTTCGAGTTAATGGTGTTTTTTAATTTAAAATTAAATTAAAAATATTTAATAAGTTATTTTTAAAAAATGGAGTTCATTTTTGAATTTAGAGCATCGGTATTAGGTTATGGTGATTTTTTGGGATTTTGCTGAAAAAATGAATTTTCAGTGAATAGTAAAAATACAGATTTTAGTATTGAGTGTTTAATGACATCATTAAGGATATACTAACTTTGTTATTCTGGTTGACTTATGAATAGTATTATAAGGTATAAGTTATCCCATGTTGACAATACCATGGGAAAATACGCTGCGAAAGCCAATAGTTTTTCTAATACCACTAACGAGGTGTCCCTTGGCAATTAATGTCTTGTCCCCTCACTTATACTATAAATACCTAGACTTCACCTAATTATTTTCATTTCCAAATCCTCCTCAATGATGTTCTGGTATTCTTACATCCCAAGGATTCCTCTCAAGGTGCTTTCAAAACACCCAATGTCCTGAACTTCATGCTTTCGAAGTTACTCTTCAACGTAAGGGATTCTTTCACCCTCCGCGTTTAAGTCTTGACTTCCTTTTTGGGTTTTCTTATATTTTCCATCTCTTTATGTTGAGGTTAGGTTATTATATGTTCTTATTACTTCTCATTTCATGTCCAACATATGATAGACCGTTTTTTCTTACATCAATCTTTTTTCTTGAATTTTTAAGTGATGCCGTTAGGCTGCCAAATATCTCGTAAAAGAAATTCCATATTTTCTTTTCTTTCATGTATATTTTTCATGTGTTATCTCATTAAAATATATATACCATGTTATTATTCATTAAAAATACATTATTATAAATTATTTTTGAGTTGGTGACCCTTGTCCCCTCTCTTTTAAAT
Organism: Viscum album; assembly: GCA_963277665.1. Classification (NCBI taxonomy): domain Eukaryota; kingdom Viridiplantae; phylum Streptophyta; class Magnoliopsida; order Santalales; family Viscaceae; genus Viscum; species Viscum album. The sequence goes on from OY728146.1 coordinate 558,047,232, forward strand.
ATTTTTTAAAACCATGTTATGTAGTCGTTATGCTGCAGAAATTTCGTAGAAAAATTTCTATCTCTTTCTCTATTGAATTACCCTTGTTTATTTATGTGAATACCAAGATGTATTTTATTTCGATGTGTGTTCATAAGTATATAAAGATGATATATTTTATTCTGGAATTGACATACACATATCCCTCACTCCCTTTCCATTGGTTATAAATGATATAATGATCTTATTTTTATGTTCTTTTAAAACGTCATGATTTGAAATTAAACCCATTTATTTTATTCTCTATGGGTTATTTATCAAATTATTGGTTATGATATATGTGGAACACATTAATGTAATGAAATATTAAGGGTGTGATCTGATATCACTCCAATTAATTGGGTAAATATTTAATCTATAAAGATGAAAAGTTTCATGATACCTTTGTGAATAACGATGGTAATTATTATGACACCCTGGGGATGGACCTTAGAGATATGTTCATGAATATCTAAATGAAATGTTGTATCCAAATATTCAATTTATGTTTTAGGTTTCATTCAATATGATATAAATATACTTCCATTGCACATTTCTTTATGTTGTTATTCATGTTCTTATTGATATCACAAGTATATTGATTCCCTTGTTTACCCTTATTAGGTCTTCTGCTCAGCCTTTTCCTTTGATGTATGTCTCTAGGATATGAAAGGATGTAATTTTACATAGAATTATCTTATGATGATGCCTTACAAGTGGTTTATAAGAATTTTTTATGTTGTATTCATGTTTTATTGTTCATGATTTCCAAGACACTAGACTTTAAAGATTCTCTGCATGTAAAATGTAATGAAAAAGTATGTATTAAAAAGGCAGGATGAAATAGTAGGTATCAAAGGATAGTTTTTTTATTTAAGTAAATTAGGGTATGAAAACATTAAAAAAATCTATATAAAAGATTAAATATAGTGAAAACATCTTGGTATTTTTGTGAGTATTGAGTAAGTGGTTTATCAAACCAATACATACCAATCTGGATATGAGCAGGTTGATACGGCTCTAGCACAAATGTACATAGGGGTAAAACCCGAAAACAACTCTTGGAGCTATACTCAAATGAGAACTAGTGCATGACAATGGGCCTTACTTCACCCTTGGTTATGACACTATTGGGGGATATGTTTGGTTAATCGCATGCTTTTTATGAATCATTATAAAGGAATTATAAAGAAATATAATTTTTTAAGGATGTTGTTTTATGACATAGAATCCTTTATAGTTAAAAGTTTTGTAAATGAAATAGGTTTCTCAATTTGATTTTATTCTTTTAGAAAATGGAGGTCAATAGGAGGAACCTTGCAAATGGTGACTGTAATGGACCATGTGATGACGTCCCTTCGATGGAATCCGGAATTGAAACATTCATACGAATAATGATCCAACTAACTAAAGTTATGAGTAATAACTTGAATCAAGCTAAGATTCTGATCTCACCACGAATGGAACAACATTTTTTTGACTCCATTATGTTCCAACGACCACCAAAATTTAGTGGATCAACTAACCCATTGATTGCTGAGCAATGGATTAGCTCTATAGAGAAGATATTTTCTGTGTTACATTGTTCAAGGAAAGACAAGGTCACCCTAGCTGTCTATCGCTTAGAGGGAGAAGTTGATTAGTGGTGGGAACATATTGAAAACATGAGGCCAAGATTGGAAGATGAATTTATGGAGTGGGAAGAGTTCAGTGGGATTTGTTTTCAGTAAGTATTTATATAGTTCCATGAGAACAATATGGGGGAAGGAGTTTCTCGAGCTGAAGCAGGGGAATGAATATGTGGGAAGCTACATGATTTACTTTACAAGGCATTCAAGATATAACTATTGCTTAGTCATGGATCCAAATTATAAGGTTGATATATTATTCAGTTGACTGATACCTCATCTACGAAATAATCTAGCCAACCGAGATTATGATAGCTACAAAGAGATCGTGCCGAGTGTGATGCAAGTCAACTAGAGTTTTGTGAGACACAGTGGACTCATAATTCCATTGACTAGAAGAGATAAATGGATCCCATAATAGGGAAGAATTTTGATTTGGGAATAGGAGGAAAGCAAGTGCAAATTCCCACATGTAATAATTGTTGGAAGAAGAATTCGACGAACTGCTTGCTCGGGGGTGAGAAGTGCTACAAGTGTGACAATGAGGGCCAAATTTCATGGAATTATCATGGTGAGGTGAAACCTCAACTTTCAAACATAAACGATAAGGGAAAAATGGTGCAGGACCTACCTCATGTACAATACATCAATTGTGGAAAACATGGGCACTTTTCCAATCACTGTCCAAATCTGAGGGTAGTGGAGGGGAACCACAATGAGCCCCAGCATAGCCGAATAGATCAAGGTCGTTCTTTCTCTATCGCTATAGCTGATATCGATGCTCTAGATTATGTGGTAGCGTGTACTCTTTTTGTTCTCTCAAAGGACTCGAGTACATTTTTTATTCTATTTCTACACATTCCTTAATTTCCTCCAAGTTTGAAACGAATTTAGAATCAACCCCCGAATTTCTAAAAGTAGAGTTGTCATTCAAGACTCACGGTGGGACTATCAATGCATTCTTCGGTGTTTAGAAACTCTAGTATTTACTTTAGTGAGCACAATCTTATCACAAATATAGTAGTAATTCCCATGCTGGAATTCGACATTACACTAGGGATGGACTATCTATTATTGTGTAATGCTAAGATCAATTGCAGAAGCAAGGAAATATCAGTAGTCTTGAATGGAAAACCTACAGTTATCTTTCAAAGAGAGATATCACAACCTCATCTTTGTCTAAAAAAACCCCATATATCCTTCTTTATGGAGCTGATCAGTGAAGAAGAATAAGGATATTAGAGTTTGCGGATACATAAAGTCCCAATCATCCAAGAATATGTTGGTGTACTTCTGGAGGAGTTGCTTAGACCACCCCTAGAAAGAGAGGTACAGTTCTACATTGAACTCATTCCTGGATCTCATTTGATATCAACATCCCCGAATAGGATGGAAAATGTGGAGCTGGAGGAATTAAAGAAATAACTCCAAGATATTTTGGAGAAGGGGTTTATTTGAAAAATTTTCTCTCCTTGGGGAGCACCTGTTCTCTTTGTGATGTAGAAGGATGGATCGACACAGCTATGCATTGATTATAGAGAACTGAATGGGGTCAAAGTGAAGAAAAAAATACCCTCTTCCAAGAATTTATGAACTATTTGACCAACATCGCGGGGCTCAATTCTTCTCTAAGAATGATCTTCGATCTAGTTATCATCATTTGAGGGTGAAAGAAAAAACGATATTTCGAAAACTGCCTTCCGATCAAGATATGGGAATTATAAGTTTGTTGTAATGCACTTCTGACTGACTAAGGAACCTATGATTTTTATGGATTTGATAAATAGAGTCTTTAAGGACTACCTTGATAACTGTGTGGGAGTTTTTATTGATTATATTCTGATATGTTGAAAAATTTGTGAGGAAATGAAGATCATCTAAGGGTTATTTTTCAAACTCTATGGAAGGAAACACTTTTTATAAGGTTCGGTAATTGAGATTTCTGGTTACAACAAGTAATTTCCTTAGGTCACATTATAACTAATGAAGGAATCACGGTTGACCCTACAGAGACCAAATTTATAGAGGAGTGGCATCAACCTACAATAATAACTGAGATTCATAGTTTTCATGGATTATCACGATATTATAGAAGGTTTTTGAAAAACATTTCATGACTTTCTAATCCATTAACCTAGATAAATAAAAAAGGGGCCCAGTTTATCTGGAAAAAGGAGTCTGAAGAATGTTTTCAAGAGATGAACAAGATATTGGTTACTGCACCATTGTTAACTCTTCCCTCAAGTGGAGAAGGATTCATTTTTTAGTGATGCATCTCTAAAAGGTCTTGGGTGATTCCTCATGAAAAAATGAAAAGGTCATTGCTTATGCATCCTGACAGTTAAAGATTCATGAGTAGAATTATCCTACGCATGATCTGGAGCTGGCTGAAGTTTTTTTTACTCTGAAGATATGGAGGCACTATCTTTATGGGGGAAAATGTGATATATACATAGACCGTCAAACTTTGAAGTATATATTCACACAAATGGAATTGAACAGGAGACAAAGGTGATGGTTGGAACTTCATAAAGGCTATGATTTTTCATTTAATTATGATCCTAGAAGAGCAAACAAAGTTGTTGATGCATTAAGTAGGAAAGACCGCGTTGATCTTTCTTGGATTTGGATACAAAATGATCCTTTGATAAATGAACTAGTAATTCTGGACATGGGAATTATAAGTAAAGGGACATCATCAACCCGAACCCAAATGCTTTCTCAACTATCATTACTAGAGATGATCAAGAAGGCTCAGAAAGAAGATCCTTTGTTACAAGAGAAGTTTGAGGCTATAAAGGATGGAATGTTTCCATATTCCAATATTGATCAAGATGGTGTACTAAGATTTATTAAAAGGCTATGTGTTCCATCAATTCCGGATATTGAGAAGCAGATAATGGATGAAGCTCATAGATCTACATTCTCTATACATCCTTGAAGCACAAATATGTATAGGTACCTTCGTGATCAATATTGGTGGGATAATATGAAGTGGGAGATTGCATAATACACTTCAAGGTGCCTAGTATGTCAGAATGTGAAGGTATATTGACAACTTCCTAAAGGGGTATTGCAACCACTACTCATACCAGCATGGAAGTGGGACAATATCACTATGGACTTCATCACTATTCTTCCGAGAACACCAATGGAAACAATGTGATATGGGTTATTATGGACCATATCACAATGACTACCCATTTTATCTCTATCTAGGAATATTTCTCCCTTGATCAACTTGCAAGGATTTACGTGAAGGAAGTGGTAAGGCTGCATAGAGTTCCACTTTCTACCATATCTGATCATGATCCAAGGTTCGCATCAAAATTATGGATAAGTATTCAAGAATCTCTGAGCACTGAATTGAATTTCAGTACAGCCTATCACCCCCAAACTGATGGCCAATTTGAAAGGACTATTCAAACACTCGAGGACATGGTGAGATCATGCTCAATGGAAATTATGGGAGGATGGGATCGATATCTTTCTCTTCAGTTGAGTTTTCTTACAACAACTACTAATAGATAATTAAAATGGAACCCTATGAAGCTATATATGGTATGTTATGTAGATCTCCTACATGTTGGGATGAAGTTAGTGAGAGAAATCTTCTTCGGCCAGATCATGTGCAATAGATGAAAGAAAAATCCATTTCCACCCCGCATCACATTAATGCTGCTCAGAGTTGGAAAAAGAGCTATGCTGAAAACCGTAAAAGGGACTTGGAATTGATGTCGGTTATAAGGCCTACCTTAGAATTTTACCTTGGAAGAGAGTCATGAGGTTTGGTAAAAAGGTAATCTCAGCCCTAGCTACATTGTCCCCTATGAAATCCTTGATCACTTTGGAGTATTATTCTATCGACTTGAACTTCTTCCAAATCTAGCACAACTTCATGATTTATTCCATGCATCCATCTTGAGGAAATACATACCTGGCCCTTCACATGTACTAATCCCAGAGGTGGTACAACTAGAACATGACCTCTCTTATGAGGAGCAGCAGGTGGGGGTATTAGATCATATAGACAAGGTTATATTCAACAAGACTACCCACCTTGTTAAGGTGTTGTGGAGAAACCACACATATAGAGAAGCCACATGGGAACCCGAGGAGTCTATGAGGCAAAAATACCCACACCTTTTATTTTATGAGGATACAAAATAAAAGTTATGGGACGAAATCTCTTAAGAAGGGAGGAATGTAACGACTAGAAATTTTGAATAAATTTTTGTTTCCTTTTTTTTGTTTATTGTTTTAGATTATAATCAACAAATATATATCACTTACATAATGATGTGAGTATAATTAATATGAGACCATTGGGTTTTGAATATTATATAACCGTTGGTCAAAATGATCATTGGAAAATAAATGTTGCGATTTTTGTCTCTGAATACAAGTGATATTGGTTAATTAATTCATAAAGAAGATTCAATGGCCTCATCTAGTAGTCTTAGGTCGATCGAAGATCATCTGATGAAACATGGGAAAGAGGTAGCACCACTAGGATTTACTCTGGACTAAACCTAATCCGAACATTGTCGTGTGACGCTGGAGTGGAATCAACTTCGGGAGAAGTTCAAGATTGTAGAAATCACCACTCGGGCAATCTTGGCTGATCCACCCTTGAATTAAATCACCATAGCACACCATACACTTAGGTATTATGCTGGGGCTATATGGGGCTATGTAACAAGATAGTAGCTACTTTGGGTAATCCTTTGAGATAAATAAAATTGTGATTTCTTCCTATGGTGAAGTTTGGGTTTTTTTCAGATGTTCGAATAAATATAGGATTTATATTGATGAATTTTGGAAAAGGGGGATATTTTTATATATTTTTGTAAACATTATATAATTAATGATGTGTAATTATTTTCAAAAAATTGTCTACTAGAAATGTGTGCAGTGAGAATTTTAGAATCTAATAAAGTCTACTTATTTTTTTGTAAATTATAAATTATGAATAGTGATTTTATGCCTAGGATTAGTAATGTGACCCAATGGATTATTAATCTCACTGAATGAAATTATTAATATAATTTATGCACCTTTATTAAGTAATGTGATTCAATAAAATTGGTAAATAACTGTTTCAGAAATTATTAGTCATGTATTAGTTTTTTCAGATGAATTGTTTTTTTAAATAAATTTTAAATTAAAATCATTGAAAAAAATTATATTTATAAAATGAAGTTCGTTTTTTTAATTAAGTGCATTGATATTATGTTAAGGGGGTTTTTGGGATTTTTTTGGAAAAAATTGAATTTTTGGTGAATAGTGAAAATACAGTTTTTAGTTTCAATTGTTTAATGACATCATTATGGATATAATTATTATGTAATAATTATGGTAGACTTATTAATAGTAATAAAATTTATGAGGTTTCCCATGTGGCCATTACCATGGAAAAATACCATCGACATTCCCATGGTTTTGCCAATACCACTGATGAGGTGACCCTTGTCAATTAATGTCTATTCCCATCACTTCTCTTATAAATACCAAGACATTCCATCATTATTTTCATTTCCAAATCCTCTTCAATTAATTTATGATCTCTTTACCTCTCAATAAGTCCTCCCAAGGTTCCCTCAAGCCTCCCAAGGTCTCGACCATCACAATTTTGAAGTTACTCTTCAGGGTAAGGGATTATTTCACCCTCCACTTATATGTCACGGCTTCCATTATGTTGTGTCTTATATTTTCCATCTCTTTATGTTGAGGGTATATTCCTATATGTTTTTATTACATCCCATTTCATGTAAAAATTATGAGAGACAATTTCTTCTCTCATCAATTTGTTTTCTGTAATTTTAAGTGACGTCGTTAGGCTGTAGAATTTCAAGTATAAAAAGAACATCTTTTCATTTCATTCATGTTTATATTTCTTGTGGTATGTCCTTCAAATATATATACCACAATCTTATTCAGTACCCATTCTGTATTTTGAATTATATTTTGATCTGGTGAACCTTGTCCCAACTCTTTTCAATATTTTCTAAAACCATGTTATGTAGTTGTTCTACTGCAGAAATTTCAACTCAAAATTCTTATCTCTTTATCTAATGAAATTCCCATGTTTATTTAGGTGAATACACAGACATATTTCATTTATATGAGTGTTCATAAATATATAAATATGATTTATTTGATTATGTAATTGACAAACATTTTACCATCACTCCCTTTCGTTGGGATATAAATAATATAATGATCTTATTTTTAAGACCGTTTAAAACATCACGATTTGAAATGAAACCCATTTATTTTTATTTTCTGTGGGTTATTTGTGAAATTTTTTATTATGATCTATGTGTCATAAATGAATGTAAAGACATATTAAGTGTTCATCCTAATAGCACCCCAATTCATTGGTAAAGATATAATCTCTAGAGATGACAAGTTTCCCGGTTCATTGGTGAATATCCTTGGTAATGTTTATGACACCTTGGGGATGGACCACGGTGTTATGTTCATAAATGTCAAAATGAAATGTTGTAGCCACATATTCAAGTTATGTTTCATGTTATTTTCATTATGATATGACTATAATTTAATTGATCATATCTTTATGTTGTCAATCAAGTTCTTATTGAAATCACAAGTACATTGATTCCCTTGTTTACCCTTACTGGGCCTTCTTCTCACCCTTTTCCTTTTATGTATTTCTCCTGGATATGAAAGGAAGTAATTGAACTTTGGATGATCTTATTATGAATCCTTAAAATTGGTTTAGAATAACGTTTTATGTTGTATTCATGTTTTATTTTTCCTGATTTCCCAGACACTTCACTTTGAAGAACCTCTGTATGTAAAATGTTATGAAACGTTATGTATTAAAACGGCGGGATGAAACAAAAAATGTACCTAAAATTGTGAAAGAGGTATCTCCATTATGATTTTACATTTATGAATCCCAATAATTACTCAATGTTTAAGTGAAATGTATAAATATTAGGTGAGGGAAATTTAGGCTAATGGAAATTTTAATGAGATCTGTACTAGTGGAATCACCACACATTAATTCCACTAGATACTATTAGTGGTTATTTTCTAATATGGGGTTCATAAGTGGTTATGTATGTTATAATTATAATTAAATATAAATTTAATTATATGTATATATATTTTTAAAAAACATTAACAGTCTTTTATTCTGAATTCAGAAAATACATTAAAATTTTAGTTTCATAAAATTAGTTTATTGTTTTAAAGTAATATATTTTTTATTATTGAATAAGAAAAAAACATATTTATAATATGTATAATTTTTTCAAAATATATTAATTTCTAGTTTATAGTAAATATAATTGTTAATATCTATAAGAATATTTCATATTAAAATAGATTTAGTCTACATTTTATCTCATTAATTTATAGAAAATATTTAAAAAATTAGAATATTATTTTTTAAAATATTAAAATAATTTGGATTCTCATTGAAATATTATATTAATATAATTATGTTTAATTCTCAAAAAAGATTGAGTTTTGTAAATAGTGAGAAATTTTGTTTCTTGCATTTAACATGTCATTAATTATAATATAAGAATCAAGGTATAAATTATAAAATAATCAAAACTAATAATTCTTCAACAAATGAATTTAACATGATTGTTTGTTCTTTTTATATCTAATAAATTATAAAACCCACACTCAATATTTTTTTTAACATGAGTTATATTTACGAAAAAATATTTCTATAATATACAAGTTTATTAGTATTAAATTTTATTATCCAAATTATCGAAATATTATCATATTAAATGAGATTATAATATGAAATCACTGGGATCAAATTATGAAATAAAAAACATATAATTTTTTTTCATTAATATTAGGTTAAATTTAGTAAAATCAAAATTCATTGATAAAATAAAAAAATGGTAAAGTATTAATTCATGGATTAAATGAATTAAACAAGTTAAAAAGGTTATTAAATGAATTTATTAATTATTATGTACAATATATCACCATCAATTTAATTTTTGTTTATTTAGGGATTCACATAAAATTTATTGCACATTCTTCATTTATATTAATTTTATATACTATTAAAAATTATATAATTAACACTTATAAAAGGGGAAACCCAACAAACAATTAATATAATTGTAATAAATTTATTTCCAACATAAATCATTTCACTTTTCCTTACCCTAGAATCATATTTCACTATTTTTAGATTCTAGTCCAAAGATATTTTCAATTCCTCCCACATTGAATATATCATTAAAATAAATCATAAATATCTAAAATGTGAGCATTCATTTTTGTTTAAAAACACTATTTTCTATTATAAAATTGGAATTATATTTTTTAAAATACAAAGTAATGTTTTCTGTATATGTCATTCAATTAATTTTATTTGGTTTTTACATATCATTAATCATCTTATATATTTTTAGTTATGAATAATGAAACTGTAAATTGCGTGTTTTTCAAAATATATCCTTCATGAAGTAACAGGTATTGGTTTCCTTCTCCACATTATAATTCTATTATAAAATTATAATTTAATAAATTGGTGTAATATTTATATCATTATTTTTATTATGAAACAATAATCCATATTACATATTAATAATGTTCTATGAAAACCAAATCATCAGTCGTGTATACATGCAGACTAATGCATCGTTGGTATGTGATAATAATTTTTTCATAACCGTATTTAATATTTGGATCGTAGGATAGATTTATAGGATAAATATTATTTTTATTATATTATTATATATAGTATGTAAAAAAATTATCAAAAAGATTAATTATATAATAAAAAATATTTATCCTTAATCAAATAATTTAAATTAAAAAATGATAATTTTTTTTTGTTATTTTGATGTAATGGACATATTTAAATTATATTACCTTTTGGAAAATTTAATATTATGATATATAATAATAATAGTCATTAGAGAAATTCAATATGTTTTTTAATAATATTCCAAATAAATAACCTCATTATCCCTCATTAATATATACTTTTAATTTATATCATTGATTTTTATGACAACATATTTTCTAAAATAATATGACTTTAATAAGTAAATTTTTTTTTATTTATTCTGGATAGTTGATATCTAAAATTAAATAAGTAATTATGAAATCACTCTTTATTCATTATGTATCCCTAAAAGATGATCTTTATCAATTTAATATTCATAGATCATAACCAAAACACCAACTAAATGAAATTGTGACATTATATAAATTAATGAAAAATATATTAAATTACCATGGTTTGAATAAAAAAGGTGTAAATTGGACAAATAATAGATACCACAGTCGCCATTATGAACCTATTTTTGAAGCTATAATGATTACCTACAACTGGTTTTGAATATTGGTTAAGATTGACTAATATATATATATATATATATATTGAATAGAATTATATTAAATTGATTTATTGGAATACATTTCTTCAGTATGTTTATAATAAATTTAATTAAATTATTAAGGATTTTTTGGGTATGTGATGAATGAATAAAGACCATAGTATGGGCTTCAAACTCAAATTATCCTCCCATCCCAAACATGTATGGTATAATGGACCTAATATCAATTATGTTATGGGTATTAAATTTTTTTATATAATATCATCAATTATCATTTAATGTATTTATATTATGTTAAACTATTTTCCCACTATTTTTAAGAGTTATGAGTAAAATTTTACTCATGCTGCATGTGAAATTTCTCTTAATCATTTTTTAGGTGAGAGATGTTTATGTTATTAATGACGTTTCCTACTCAATTGAGTATTCACATCAAATGGATGTATAATTATCATATATTATGAATATTTATATGAAATTCTATGTTAAATCAATTCTTTTTTATCATATGTATTTTGAATCATTTGTTATGGTAATTATAATGTTTTTTTGTTACTCAATTTTCATTCATTCTATTATAATAATATATAAAAGAGTCATTTAATATATGTTTCTTACATATTTCCCATTCAATTAATTCTATTTTATTTTATTTATTTAAATTATACCATAGAAATCTATTTTTTGAAATATTAATTACATCATGGAGTATATATCCTTGAAGATATATTTTAAACTCAACTGTCTATTCGTTGATTTCAATTATTTCTTAATTTGATTCTTTATTACATTATTTTGTTCAGAAAATCATATTTTTAAATATATTATAATTTTATTTACTCTATCTTGAAATAATGTATTTTGATACAAAATATTTTTTTGATACTCTTCTAATAATATTAGTTGTGATCAAATATATTTTACAATAATAAATATGTCTTTTCTTATATATTCATATGATTTGTCATCCTATACTTATTTCCTCATGATATTAATTTTTTACATTAATGGATCCATAGTTTGAGTTTTTTTAAATGTAATGGTTTATATATTCAATATAGTATACATTTCAAATGATTCCTTAAAAATTGTAATGTAATTTTTAGTTTAGATAAATTCTAAAATTTATAATTAAAAAACATTTAGATTTCCTCATCAACATTCAATTACATTATCATTTTAAAATTAATTTTCCCAACATGGTCTTATTTTTCATTATTAATACTAATTATAAATAATTAACTTTTTTTGATTGAACTCATGCTATCCAAAAATTCAATTATTGGTTTGTTCATTGATGATACCATTTGAAGAATTATTTTTGTCAGGACGTTTTTAATTTTAATCAACATAAATTATTGTTTATTTTGTTATAATTTTCATATTTAATTCACTAAAAATCCCATTTTAATCTCCATAAGTCTAATGATAATGATTTTCCTTTATTGAACAAATAATATACTCATTAGCATATATATTGTGAATATATTATTTTATAAATTGAATATTAGAGGATATTAACTTAGAATGAAGGATTATTTATTTTCATTAGATGTATTTTTAGCCATTATGATTATTAATTAATTACTGTAGATAATTATTAAATACAAGTTTATATTTTTTATAAGGATATCCATATTTTCATTTTTCCAAAATTTCCTTAGGGAATGTTAAGAAATGTCTCAATATCTCTTACGAATAATGTATTTTACAAAATCATGTGATATGTTGTCCTTAAAATTATATAGCACCACAATCTATCATCGAGTCTCTAAAGAAAAATCCTCATTTATTTTTTTCAATCAAGTCACTATACCAGTATAATATATTGGAAAAAATGCCTTAAAACATGTTTTTATGTCATATAATATGAATTCCACATGTATGTGGTCAGTAAATATTATTACCCGTGTCCTAATTCATTTTCAGGTGTATATAATGATCTAATTTTATATTTGATATTTAATTATTATTATTTTTTATTTGTACCATATTATGAATACCATAGTTTTTTATTTGTTATATTCAGTTATATATTTACAAATCGTAGCATTTAAGCTCACCCCATTCATATATTTCTGTTCTATAGGATAAGAAGTAAATAAGTACACATAACATAATTAAAATGATATCATCTTTTGATGAATGTTAGTTATATGTTGAAGATGAAATATAATTTAATTTTTTAAAATAGGAATATCTTCTACGTGATACAATAAATAGGTGATTTTTTATCTGATCTATTATCATTATTTTGTAAATAACCAAACCTAAAATGTATTTGGAATGTTTATAATGAAATATTTTATTAATGTCATTTAAATATTAGAATGCTTTGTATGAGAATCTGTTGGGGGTATATAATCTCGTACATAATGTATGTGATTAAAATCCCTATATCTTAGAATGTGATTCCATGAAATTATAATATTACACATTATTGTGGTTATATATTGAGTTGTAGGAATTTATTCATGATTTTCATCATGACTAATATTTTTGGATGTTATAGGTGTATTACCAATAATCTCAGTTTCCCATGTTATATAAAACTCATGGGGAAACATTCATTATTCTCCTTCAATATATATAAATATCCTAGTGGGACACAAGATATCACCATTAATAGTGATACTCATGAATGCTCACAAATAGTTTTTATATAGGATTGTGAATCACTAGTTATATTTTATAGGATCTATATCAATGATGAATAAATGACACATTTTTTGGGGTACTAATTATATTATGTATATGATTTGACGTTTCATTCTAAAATTGATGTTTATTAGGAGTGAAACTTTATTATCATTCCAAATGCTTGGATGATTATAAACCATGTAGACCAAATAACATTCAATATTATACAATATGAGGCTATAATATGTTTTACTATTGGGTGTACACTTTCATGGATTATGAATTCTCTTCAAATAATATTGAGAATCGAAACTCTAAAAAGTAATAAACAATTATATCATATTATAAATGGAGGCCAATAAAAAATGATTTTATCTTGTTAAAATATTAATCAAATGATGGGTAGACCACTATAGCAATGTGATTTTTTAAAGGTAATCAAAGGATATATTCTCATGTTGAATCACAATAAATATTTATTGCCACAGATGTTCACTATTCTCCACTACATAGCCCTCTATCAAATATGAATCTATTAATAAAAAATCATGAATCATGTCTGTCGCAACTTCATCAACCATGTGGGCCATCACATTAAGAAAACATATCCCAAAATATATTCTATTTCTAGTGGGTAAATATACACACAGGGAATAAGACATATACCTAAATACTTTCACATAGAGAATAGAATTTAATATTTCACATGCTCTGATCATTAAAATCATTCTAGCTGGAATGGGGAGTAATGTAGCTCATATCATCCAAATATTTTTGGGATTTGAAACTAGTGGTTTTGGTTAGTAATATTTGAAATCTATTATTCATAAAATAAATGTGGATCGAAAATATACTTTGATGCATTATAGTGGTGTCCAAAAATTTTAAAGAGTGAATCACTAATGAGAATTTGACGAATAATCCACCATGCACAATAATGGAACATTTCTAAATAGGATTAAATTTTTGATGTGAAAATAATCTCAACTATAAAATCAATTAGTAAAATTGTCTAATAGAAATAATTATATTTCACATATCATAATAGAAATCTATTCTTTTTTCTAATCAAAAGAAAAATGATGAACAAGAAATACTTAAGGAGGATGTGTGTCCATTGGAAGAAGATTAAGATTCTAGAAAAAACCTATAATAGTAAAATTACATCTCTTACATAGTGTAATCCAATTTTCTTCTCATGAAACTATATTTTTCAAATGTATCAATATTTTTCACTACTATGAATTTTTTAGAAAAATATCAACTCTATTTTTTAAATACACACATTGCATTTATGTAATTAATCATTTTAATTATCATCTTCCAACTTCTCTGTTGATATAAAATTCATATAATATTAAACATTATAATAATGTAAACCATGAATCTAATCAAATTTAATATTCGGATACAATAAATCCCTTTAACCATAGAATAACACGGATTTTCTAATCCATGATTCACAGATTCTTGATTTATAGGGATTTTTCACAGAATGTATGTTATTATATGTTTAATGTATTTTTGATATAAATTCATATATACTCTCCCCACATAGGAGAGTTATCCCCCTCAGATATGAAAGATAACTTTTTCCAGTACATGTTCTCATTTATCATTTTCAATGGGAATGTTATAGTGATATATGTACCGTCACGATGCACTAGATATAGTACATATAAAAATGAATGATGATTTCATGCATGAAAAATTATAATAAATGGGTATAATAGGATCAAATATAGAATCACATATATCATCAATGTATAATGGATTTAGTATATTGCGATATGTGAGATGAAGTCCCACAAGACAAGTACTCATGGATGTGTATTGGTAGGTTTTATATAGTGTCATATGTATAGATATTGTATATATGATTTAGACCATTTTAATATTTTATATTCTTTTCTCCTAGATTTGTGTTCATATACAATTATAGTTATATAAGATATACAAATATATGTTCTTTCAACATTGATATGAGTATATCTATTTGGATATGGGTAATGATTTCTACCTAATAGTGTGCTCATGGATTTGTATATGATGGTTGAAAATAGCAGAAAATATACTATCACTACACAATCAAGTTAGTCCATTTTGATATCAGAGATTATTTTCTCATTTATAAGTTCTTGTGGATGTTTTTTTGTGGGTTGAATATAGAGTTATATATACCAAAACCTCATAACAAATTTATTCAATTCAGATCGGAGATATCATTGAGTAAATAAGATGAAAATCATTAAGGGGGATTTTTAATGTTGATTATGAATGATCAAGTGATGTTTAGGAACCCAATTGTATACACCCAAAAATTACTCATATGAAATGTAAATTGGCATATATGAGGAGTATAAGGTAGAGAAAAAATATTTCCATGATTTTAGAATCTAGTGGGAATATATTTTAGTTTAAAAGAATCTTATAGTGGACCTATCAATCTTTGCTTCAGTATCATTTGATCCTTGAAAATATCTTATGCCTTTAAAGTGTGAGGAATTATATGAATGAAGTATCTATTGTCATAATTATATGACTGTGTGTTTTTTAACATGAAATGTTTTTTCCTTTCATATGAAATGTTCATGAATAGTGAGTGGAGAATCAATTTTTTCTTTGTATTCTAATTATATGTTTTCATCCTAGAGAGTACAATGGCTCTTCACATGTAATTTTTAAGGCCATTATGTACATACTAATGTAGATATGAGTATGGAACATAAAACTAAAATGAAAATGAGAAGTCATATGAAAATATAAATAAGCTAAATAGAACTGGTGAGAATGAAGATACAAGTTATGTAAATATTTATAGTAACATTGGAATGTGATTACATTTTGGGGTCAGGATTCATATAATAAATATTTTAGTTTTTAAGGACATTCAACATTGAACAAAATATGATATTTTCTATTATATCTATGCGAGTCAATGAAAAACAGAATATAGCGCCTAAATTTGGTATCAACAATTTAACAAATTAGTGCATGAAGTTTTCATTCATGGTTCTTGTACCACATTTTTATTCTATTTTTGGTATAATAAAAAGGAATGTTTGATTCTATATAATATTTTTTGGTACTCATTCCATGAATATGTGAATGATTCATAAATTTTAGTATTTATTTTATTTAAAAATATATTATTATATTGATTGTGGGAAATGTTAATCATGACAAAAAATATTTTAATTGCAAAATAAGGGGATGAAAAAGTTATATAGATGATGAACGCATCCCATAGTCAAATTATATTCTCTGTTTTGATTATGTTGCATTTAAAAGAGATCAGAAGACATACCCCTTAGTAAAAAGATGCCTCTAGATGGAATTTCTGAATATTAAGGTGAAAAAATTCCATACTAGTGGTGTCAATAGCATTTTAATGATGTTATTTCTAATAGAAAAAAAAATATTATAATGATTCAGATAATTGGGGAATATATAATACATGTAGTGGAATGGATATATGATAATGGTTGTAGTTCTCTAAAGGTTATTCAACCTTTTACTTAACATGTAATAATTTAATGAAGTCTATATCAAGAAACTACATTAGTGGGTGTTTATAACATATAGTTATGGGTCGACTCTAAATTTTTTCATGGCCATTGATTTCAGAGAGTATATGTTTACTTTTTATAGGCCTTTATTTTATATCTTACATTCGTCTTCCCTTATTGTAGATTAACTATAACATCTAATTTCATCAATGTGGATGCCTTACTAAGTTGAGAATTGACATTTTCTCAAGACTCCCTTAGAAATAAACAATCGTAATAATTCTTTTAATATCATTAATTTGTAGAGTATGTCTCTTCAGATTAATATTAATGCATAATAAAGTTTCTGCTCATAATAGATTGAAAAAAAATCGAGTACAGTTTAAGATGTGCATCCTTAACTAAAAATAAATATGTTTAAAATAATAATTTTATGAAAAATTCAGCTTCATTGAGGAGGCGTATTTTTATTATAGACCATAAAAATTTAATAAACAAAGATTACGGTCACAATACTTAGACAGTAAAATATCATACATCCAACATAACAGGGGAAAGGGAAAACTTGAGGTGAATGGAAAACCTGATTTTATTAGAGACTGTCTCATATATGTGGGGTGTGTATGTTAACATAAATATTATTAGACCAAAATTTATGACAAAATATATTCAATAATGTTATATAAAAAATAATTAATAGTTATCCTAATTATTTTTAGACTGTCACCTAGATGAGTGAATTGAGTTTAAGGCCCTTCTACTCAAACTGTAGAGTAGGGGATGAGATATAACAACACTTATGGGGATCATGAAATATGATTACACATAACATCATTGAATTTTTAATGATAATGATCTAAATCATGTACTAAATTATTAGAATCATTCTAATGAGATGGAAAATTTTTATCAAGGAATCCCTCTAAACAATATACCAAATAATGGGTTACGAATAATGTTTTTAAGGGATGTTATGTATTTCAATACCTTCTCTTCAAGACAACGATGAAATTAATAAGAATGTCATTATATTGTGGCATTAAAATTACAAAATATATGTCTACTATATATTTGAAAAAACTCATTACTAATGGGAATAATGTTTTATGAAGATTCATGAGGAATGCAGAATGATGTCTATTATAATCAAATTCAATATGCGGTTGGACTATTAATCCTCAAACTAATCACTACTATGTTGTTTATAGTATTGTGAGTTGTAATAAATATATAAATCTGTTCATGAATGGTTCTAAAATCTCTGGTGTATAGATTACTATGTATTCCAAAATAACATAAATAATGATACTTCTATTTCAAATAATGTAAATTTCATCACAAATTACATCATGCCCGTATACATGGATTTTTCACTACTGTTGGATGTTAGATCATAGATAATAAACCACTCAGAATTGTTTAAAAAATGTTGGATTGACCACATTTAATGAGACAAGGACACATGTACACTGTTATTTTTGGGTCATATGATGTATACCATCATGTCGTACCTTTTATATACAGATGTCCCATATATAAAAACTATATTTGTTTCAATGTTGAATCTACAATGGAAAACATATTCTAAATTAATTGATTTGATCAAGAATATGAAATAAGGTATTTAATTGGATTTAAGACATGGCGTAAACATCAGTTATCAAGGAATCATTATGTATATGTTAATATTATGAATAAGGCCACACATTTTAATTGTGTATGATGATAAATTATTCAGTTGAAATGATATATGTACCATAATGAAATGATATAATATTTTAAAAATGTCCATCACTTCCCCAAATATTGATATCTCCCAATTGAGGTGATCTATTTCACATGGAGAAAAAAAAATTATTGTAGATTGAGTTACTCTCTCAAGGTAGGATTAATTATAGAAAACCATATGTGATAAACCACTCCATGTAGTTTTTTTCAAACTAGATAATTACATTTATAATAATATATATTGTTGTGGGGTGGATATTATGTCTTGTAGTTTAGCATCATTCGACATGGACTCTGCATCCATCTAAATAATAAGAATACTATTAAAACTGTAATTATGGTACATTTAAAGTATGTTAGGAATATAAACTAAATTAAATTAAATATTCATTCCACCAAGTGAATGACTAATGGTTTTCGAACTACGAAAATTTCAGGGTTTTATTATAGTTCATTGATTCTCACTTGAATAGATATCCATGAATAACATTATTTACATATGAAATTGGAAGCACAAAATATATTCTTTAATTTAAGGAATATCTCATTAGAGATATAACTTGTATATAAGATACATATGGGGGGAAATATGTGTTATTTGTACGAAAAATATAATGAACTAATATTATTTAGTCAAGGTATCATCACTAAAGATGAATCTGGTACTAAAATGGATTTATCAGCTGGGGTAATGATAAGAGATAGTTTCCAAACAATATAATCTATGTTAGTAGGAATCAATCCCCAAGTAGTTCTTCTGCTGTGGAAATTTCTAGTCATTAGATATGTGAAAGATAAAAATTTGATTGTTTTTGTTATATCAATAAAATCTAATTCTCTAAAAGAACAGCCAGGTTCCAATATGTATATCATGATATCACATATGGTACCCATTTTAAATTTCGTTTTTATAGAAGAGATGGTCAATATATGATTATGATCATATATGTTAGACCTTAGGTTTTGTAGTATAAAATCATTATATAAAAATATAAGGTTTCTTTATCTAAATTCAGGGTCATTAGGTTGTCCAATGATTAATGGTAATGTCAATGTTCTCAGATGTATATATACAAAGTGAAATATGTTTACAGTCTCTTAATAAGTTCATGTATAAATAACCACATTCAAATGATCCTCACATAGATATTTTCATATGTAATATATGTTGGGTCTAAAAAATTAGAATAATATATTTCGTTTCATATCTTATTGGATGAACTATTTGTCTTGTAGTTTTATACTATGTGATAATGACCTAGCTGTTTAGTATAAAATATTCATCTTACTATTATCTTTATGTATTTTGTTTTGTACTAATCCATACAATGAAGAAAATAACATCACATTGTCTATTTTTTGGGTATATAAAACCAGTCATGGGGGAATAATGGATCTAGTATGAAGAAATATTTTGTCGAATAATTAGAAATGAGCTTATTTCTAGATGTAATAGAATATAAGTCACTATTAATCATTTAATAATACTAAGAAAACCAAATGTAATTATTATATATGTTGAAATATAATCTTAATGAATACCAATTCATAGAGGATATGTAAGCTACACAAAGAATAATAACATTGATAGAACAGCCATTTCATAGGAAAGGGAGTCTAAAAAATCGTCTTATATAGTTTGGGATATTATATGTATTGGACCTTATTGTAAATAGTTTAATTTATAATATCAATGACTAAAAATTCATAAATTTAATTGTCATGTTTGAAGGACCTATCCCTGTTTATTTAAATTCATGTGATATGGACATAGATTATTAATTTTATTTTCTTATTGTGATGAAATAACACTTCATTTTTTATTTCTTGAATCTAGATCATTTTTACTAATCCTAATTTTGTTTTATATGACATACATAACCAAAAACCATTTTCAAAAAGTTGAAGAGACAATCTAGCCATCCTTTTTTACATTAAAATAATCATAGTTTTTCTATAAGTTATTTATATCTTACGATCATCCCAATTAAGTAAAGCATCAGTTGTTTTTTCATATGTATGACAGGTGCTATAAATTCCTCTAACAATTATATTTTCAAGATTTATATAATATGAAACAAACTATTGAATGATCATGTGAATCAGTTCTAATGAACCTCAAGGATATATAGTTTTCATAATCTTTTCTCTGTGACTCTATCCAAGTTATCAATTATTAAATAAGTCCACTCATCTGAGGGAAACTGGTAATATATATAAACGACGAGTTGGTGTAGTTGAAACATAATAGGAATGATTATATTTTCCAATATAATAGAAAATTAGGGATATTTTGTCGTTATTTTAGTTTTTTATATTATAAGGTGATAATGAATATTGTAATTTATCTTTCCTTGAATTATTTTTATTTTCAAATATATTCTAAAGGGTGTTAGATAGAAATTTGTTAAATGATTATATATATGTGTTCAACACTAAATAATAGAAAGATGAATTTATTAATTGAATTATATATTTTTTATACATCTATTTTAATATTGAAAAGGATAATTTTTTTTATTTTTTTGATAATATTATGTGAGAGGAATTTGTTATATAAAATATTAGCCTTCCTGAATTTTATAAAAACCTTAATTCCTATATCTTTTTGTGATATTTCCACATCCCACTAAGAGAATAAATTCAGGGAAGTTAGGATAAACTGGAACTATGTGGTTGTAGCTAGGGGATTCTGCCACATTACATATATCCTATATAAAACAAATGACTATGGTTATTTGGTAGTGTGTATCAGTTTTTTGGGATTAAAGATAGTAAATAAATGTATATAACATGTGTGAACCTTCTTTGTGGACTTCATGATGTAGGGTAATATCAATGTATAGAAGTATCCAAATATTTGTATTTTATAAAAGTGAATGGATGAAAATTCCAGGAAATCATTGTTGTTTAGAAGGATATTTTGTATAATTGTTATTTAATTGATCAATGTAATTGGAGTGTCTCCTTTTTATGGTAGTATAAAATGGGTTATATAAAATTTATTTCTATATCAATTTATGAGGACATAATATCACCTTTATCATGTTTATTTTTGACATTTTTGTTATCTTCAATGGAATTTTTTATAAATACTAATACAACCCAATGATGTGAAATGTGAATGAACATTTTTAAATGGATTGGGTCCGTTAGGATTTTACCTTTTTCTAAAAATTCAAATTAAAATTGATGAATTGATTTACATGTATATCCCCCTCCGTAATCTATTTCCCCAAAGAAATATTAACCTCATGATCCCTATTCCCCAAATAACCTACAAATCATGTCATTTATAATCCATAATTCTACACTACATTTCCCTATAGTATTTTTATCCAAATCACTACTCATGATAACCTACATGAATTTAAATTTAATCTCACAATTATTCATCCCAAAATGTTCTCTTATTATTCATAGAACACCACAACAGAGGATCCCACTGATAATTATAGTGTTTTAGTTCTACACAAGGTTCTAATCATTAAATTATTCATCTATTTATTTCCTTCTATAATTTTAAAATCTCAACCATTATCTCTACCTCATTAAATCTTTATTCTGTCCACAATAAATTTTTCCTAATCTCCCTATATCTATAAATCAATTACTTCTCCCCTACTATAGGTATTCTCATTAAATTGATATATCTATTGTCTAACCATCACATTAGTGTCTTCCATTTGTGTATATATTGGTATTATATATCACATATAAACCTAAATTTTATTCCTATATGATTTATCACCTATCACTTATACAATCCATCCCTATTATCGATCCAGGTAATAGTGATGAAAATGTTAGCACCCCCACCTATCATATGTATGCTTTAGTATCTACCTTTATCTCCAACTTTAGGACTACCTGGACCCTTACTGATTCTATCCTAGAACATTAAATGGTAACAAAAATCATATATATAGAAATAATTACCCATTTCTCATCCACTCAAATTCATTAAACCTATGGAGAACACCATGAAATTTTAATTCACTATGACGATTTTCCATTCTACATGCTTTAGTTCAATATATTCAATTATCAATATTACTAGAACCACTAATTTCATGAACCCTTATATCCATTTAATTATTCCCTAATTATTTCATTTGTATAATCACCTAGATGGAGTCATGAGAAATTTTTTCTCCTATCATTTACAAACAACTGAACACTTTAGTAAAAAATTGTATAAATTTCATGATCAAAAAATTATATTTCAACAGTTTTTTTCATTTCATATTCCTCCAAACCGATCCATGATGATTTTATCTATCTATAGAGAAACCCTATACTCTCTAAAGTTTATAGCTTCATTTACCATATAATTGTTCATAGTTATCTTGAATACCTATGGAAACTATATAATTATATAATTCTACATCATTTGTCGTGACGTATACTGGTATTTAATTCCTAATTGGGATAACAAACATTCATGAAATTATTATTTTCATTCTAGTATTTTCATTATCAACACAAAAACTCTTCCAATTGTGATTCATTTTTTAAATATAATATATTAATGTTTAATTGTATTTTACTAATGTTTTTATTATTGTTTTCTTATATTTAATAATAACATAATAGTTTTTAGTTCTTAATAATTTTTTTATTTTACATTAGGGAAGCTAAAAATAACTTTTAGTCATACTATTTAAGTCCACGTTAAATTACTATATAATTCATAAACAATATTATATATGTAACTCAAAAAAGGAATATAACTGCAGAATTTGTGGGCCTCTAGGTTTTGATATCTAAAATGTATTATAAATGAACCTTAAAAAATTATATTATTGGTTATATTATAGGTTTTGACCTCCATAGGAAATGATTCCATGGATAATATTTGGTCTTTAACTAGTATACTAGTTTAGTATATTATCTTCCAAAATTATTTTTCATAGTAAAAACATTTTAATATATTGCTTATTTTAATTTTTTATTTTTCTCAAAATTTGTTATACAAAAAAAATTATTGCAAATTTTATTTTTAAATCTAAACTGATTCCAATTTAATGTAGGAATAGAAAATAATATTTTTTGATAAATTAATTTTAAATTTTAATGTTTGATTAATTTTTTAAAATATTTTTTGTAACATTTTTTATATAAAAAAGTTTTATTTCAACAATCATATTCTATGTTTAAAACTACAAGGAAAATTTTATTTTATTTACGTGTAGGAACCACACACTTCTGGGATTAAATAAATACATCCCCTTGTAAAAATTATAGACATTATAACCATGATTTATAATTCATAAAAATCTAAATACTAGTATTACAAGATCAATTAATGAGTTATATCAATTTAAAGAATCATATATCTAGATTAGTATGAATCCAGTCATATAACATTAATCCTTACTGAAATTTCTGCTTTGCTAGCGTATAAACATCATTGACTTATGGTTTTAATCATTACATTAATGGTAAAAAAACTTGGTTATATTCATAGGAAACATACTAGTTCTCTACCATTATATATTTTGTGTTTTATGAATATAGTTTGTCATAATTTCTTGTCTATTATGGGAATTCATCTGTACAAAATATATGTATTCAATAAAAGGAATACATTGCTCCTTATTAATAAAATATTAATCATTTATGTTCATGATCGCTTATATAGAATATATGTTTATATCTTATGGGGATATTGTAATCTATAGACCAAATTACAGTCTTATAAAAGAAAGAATAATATCATTAATAGCATTTCTTTAATTTATTGAAATTCCTAGATGGGGAAGTTATTGGAAATACATTTAATGTATTGAAATTCCTAGATGATTTTTCCTTCATAATATTTTAAAATTTTGATTTATCCTTGGAATCATAGACTAAGTGTATTATATTGGACACCTACTAGAAACCACAGTTTCAATATAGAGAACCTAAATTATTGATATCTATATCAATGTAAGTTTATGATGTTTTGGTATATTTTTACAAAAATTCATCCTTGGTTTATTTTAGGATGGTGATTTGTATCTCGTTATCTTAATTTGTATTGGATGATATGATGAATGTGGGCCACTACTAATTCTTCATACCTTTATTCACCTAACAATGTTCATAATTGGTGGTAAAGAAACCATCCTCAAAAAATGGAATGGAATCTCTATGTTTCTCGTCCTTGTACTCTTCTTTCCTCACTATTCTAAATAGAGAAAGATATATAAGCACTATATGTCCCATGGGAATATATTGTGGAATAATTATATACTATAAATAAGTATGGGGTATCTTATATAGATTTTTCTTCCTCCCCACTCACATCTATAGAAAATTTGCATTATTATCTCAAGATTTAGGAGATGATGTTGGTACATTACTATCAAGGGTATTGTAAAATTTTCTAGGATAACATCACTCGTATTCCTAGTCGTGTTTGGATAATAAATGAGGTACTATAAGGACTATTCAAAATATACCCTAACCTCGAACCGTTCTTATTCTAATAGGATTCATATACAGTAGGTCTAACAGTCTCATTTCTTTTAATCAATATTCATCATTCGTCAATCCTATCCAATAATAAATATTACCTTGTTCCATATTTATATAGATAAAAATAAAATATATCTTTTCTTTTATAGGTTTGGGAATATCTATGAAGACATTCACCTTGTAAAATTTTAATTTAAAATAAATTAATGTATCATATTATTAGGTAATTTTAAAATAATTACATGATCATTTATTTCTCAATATTCTTAATTGGAAACATGTAATATATACCATGTTATATCCATGTGTGGATATTTCTTACCATGAGTCAATTGGTATTTATTATCTAGATTTTTTTATTTATCAATTTATTCTTCCCCTATCAGGTGTAAAATAACACATATCTTTATTTTGATATATAGGGCACACAGGTGGAAATTTAATCATATAATATCTTAATATCTGTATACACTTAGTATTTGAGGCACTGTTCTTATGAACATGACACCATCACATGTATTTTTTTCTGAATTATTTCATGTACGATAATGAAAAATGTGTCTTGAAAAAACACATTGAATTTAGAGTCAGAAAGGGGATTATAGAACTGGATTCTATGATTTATCATCCCAATTGGCTACAACTCACTATTACTATATCGGAAAATTATTATATTGTAAGGTGTTAGATTGGATTCGCCATAAAAACAACATTAGAGGGTCTGATCTTGTATGATATCAATACCATAACCAATATTAATTATATCGCCATGTATTTTGATATCATAGAACATCCCAAATATATATAGTCATCTGATGTTCCTATATATATATCATTTTTACATCATTTCTCTAAACATATTAACTATGTGGAACTCAGTGGTTCTAACCTTTTTAAGAAACACTTCAATTTCCAATTATACACTATTAACTTATATGAGCTTCATAGGGCCTCAAAAATTGATTTCCTATGTTATTGGTAGAATATAACGGAATCCATGATAGATTTACAGTATATAATGAATGAATATTATTTTAGGAGTTCGTATTTCTATGATAAGTTTCTATTCATCCTATCTATGGGATATTTCAATTTCTTATGAATTGTATACTAATGATGATGATATCATCGTTTCATTTCCTTGACTAAAATATCATGTCATTTTTGTAATCAATATGTTGGATTTAACAATCATATATACATTCAATGAATACAAAATAACTCATTATCTCCATATAAGAATAAGAGTATAGTTGGATCCAAAGTATCCATGAATGATTATTTATCAAATCCATAATGCCCAATTCCTGCACTTCTAGGATCAGTGCTTGAAAAAGATGGGTAATTTTTTTCTTATAAAAAAATGGACAATTACACCACACTTTTAAAAAAAGAACCTTTTACTGGTCAAGGTTCTAGGGGATTAGACAAAACACTATATTAATTACATTTGAATAAATTCGGTAAACACCTACTATGCTTTCGTGCACGCAAACTCCAAAAGTGACGACATTAGAATTTTGAACTTCTATGATACCTATGAAAGTCTTTTTCAAACAAAGGCTGAGAATTCAATTTCTCAGTGAGGTATTTTAAAATATTTGAATAAATTTTCACTAAAACATCCATTGAAAATAATCATTATGATATTGTTTATAAAATATTTTTAAATTTCATCAAAATTAATTTGGAAAATACAATTTTATAAAATCATTGAAATTATTTTCATATTGAATGTACATTAACATTTTAAAAATACTTACGCTCAAAATTTTTGTCAAAATAGTCTTGGGGTATTTCATAAAACAATATGCAAGCTTTTGAAAACAAAACACTAAGACTAATTGGAACATTTATGGTTATCTTTGGCCCACCCACTTGATCTATGGGTTCACTCCCCTATTCTCTATCATATTTACAGAGTTCATGTTTCTATTTTTATAAAAAAAATTATTCATTCTTATAAATATACACACATAAATTTCTTATGTAGTTCTTCTTTCTAGTCATGAAAACTTTTTAATACATACATATATATCAATGATACATTAGAAAGATTTGAAATAGTCAAATCTCTCATTTACTTTTCTTGGCATGATGCAAAGAGTTTCCATTATCAATTTACATTAACAAGAATAAAAATAATTATTATTCATAAAAAATAAATTAAATAATGAATATACGTGATACATGATGTGTCACATAATTTAGATAATTGTCATATCTTATAATGTAATTGAAATTCATTAGTGTATAAATGGTTTTTACACATTCAATGTGACATATTTAGTTTCAAAACTAACAATTATTTTTAGAAAATTATAGATGGTCATTTATATTCCAAATACATAATTTCTTAACAAACAAATACATGAAAATAACTTCATAATATACATATATCATCATGATATTGTTATTATTATAAAACAATATTAGTCTTTTCATAATGAAAATATAACCACCTGTTATAACATAACCTCAATTAAAAAATAAATCAAAGATAATTATTTTCATTAAAATGAAATATTAGTTTCAAAAAATAATTTCAAGAATATAAACTCCAAAATAATTCCCATTTCCATTGAATACTCAAAATATGAAATGAAATAAAAACAATATATCATTAAAGAATTTATCTTATGCTACACAATAAAAAATATTAATGAATATGAAATAAATATATTAAAATAAATCATATAAAATTAATAATAATAATTAATTAAAGAGTTTAAATAACGAAAACACATAAAAGATTTTAATTATTGTCCTACCATATAAATATTGAAAAAAAATTGTCATAAATGTGAATACATATATTTAAAAATATATATATTTAAATTGTATTAATGATCTAATAATTTTCTTAAAAAATATTAAACACTTAGAATCAAATGATTAAAAAATATGATTCTCATTATAGAAAAAAATCCAATTCAATTAAACATTAATGAAGAATAATTTTACCAAATTAATTCAAACTATCTCTTATGGAAAAATTATTTCAGTATAAACAATATATTGAAAGTAAATATTTCTCCCTTAAAAATTTCACAGAGTTTTCTCCTTCCTCTTAATGGAATTAGACTCAAACAACTACTATTATTATATCATTATAAATTACCCAGATTTATATGAGAATATAAACAAAGGATTTATGTTTTCTGCCTAATCAATCTCAAACAGCCACTATTCCCCAATGTATGAAGTCAATACATCATTATATAGAAGATATATATCATTGACGTTAAGAATATCATTAAATGTAATACTAATTTTTCTTATAAAATATTCATTAACGATACAATGGAATGTGGATAATCTGATGAAGAGGTCACATAGTATGATTTAGTTTGATCCAATAAAATTCATGACTTTCGTTATGTAAAAATGAAACAAGATATGGGGAAAACACACATTGACTATTGATGTAAGAATTATTGATAAACTATGGAAAATAAGACATATTAAAGCAAAATAATTATAAAAATGGAATCGATACAATACTGATAGGATTATTATGACAAATATATCAATTAATGTCACTCCAACATGTAGAGGACATTGAAATCAGATAAGAAACTCCGAGAAGAAATCACTTTCCAATGGAAAAATGTAAAAATTGAATATTCAATAGTTATTACACCCTAAAATAAATCTGATATGAGATTCGGATAAACATTAATTGAACAAATAAAACCTACATGTGGTTTCAAACAAAAAAAAGGTATTTTTCCCCAAATCTCATCTGAATACACCACTCATGGCTAATTTAGATCAATTCATCTTGATTGATTTTGACCTCACATCTGAAATATGAACCCCTAAACTGCTTGGACCACGGCTTGACTCACATTTAACATCATCTCTGTGACCTATTTCAGCATCACACATCTCATTGTGATTCAACACCTATAGTCTAACTCCAAATTATGAAACATGCATACCTTTCTACTCAATCCCTCGTCCTATATAATCTTGATGTCAAACTCAAACACCAACGAGTGAAGCTCGATTTCATCAGTGGCCCATATCGGTCTCCCTAATGACCCTCGAAAGATCCTGTGGAAACCCTACATCCATTCCTTATACGATTTTTACCACGTATCTCCATTTTTTTCATTTCACCATTTTTTGTAACTATCAATTTATAATTATAAATATAATAATTATAATTCAAAATAAATCTTATATATATTTATTTTAAATTTCATTAATTTTTTATAATGTAAATTGATTATAAATTTTCTTTTTAATGGTAGTAATCATATACATATAATACTATTTAAATGCTAAAACACATTATGTAATTTATAAATAATCTATTTTTTATGAAATTATATTAATATATATATTCATTGTATTATAAGAGCAGCAGTACAGTAGATCGGTGGGTACTGTAACAGTAGTGGTACTGTAGATTGGCGGGTACTATAGTAGTGGCAGGGAACTATACCAGTGGCGGTATTGTGTTGTACTGTAGAAGGGGTTTACTATTCACAGAATGGGCATTGGTCCCAAAATTTGGGCCTACGGGCCATGTAATGGGCTACAAGCCCACTGGGCCTTTGGGCTATGTAATGTGTCTCCTTGTACCCATTTAATAGAGGTATTTACTTTGCTTTAGAAAAAAATGAGTCTTCAGTCCCAACCTTTAAAAAAACAAGATCATAAATTTACACTATGTTGTAAATGATATTATGTTTCTTTTAAATAAAATTTTTAATAAAAATTTTTAATATTAACTTTGACTCCATTTATTTATTAAATTAATATATCAAAAAATATAACATCATAATACTCTATTTCATAAAATAAAAATTATATTATTTTATCATGGTCATGAATATAAAAAGTGACATTTTGGAAAATATTTTAATGTATAAATTCATTTTCTTTAAATGTAATATAATAGTTTTGTAAAAATATTTCATAATAATATTATAATTCAATTATTGATTACCTAATCAATCCAGGGTGTTACATTCATTCCCCCCCTAAATGATTTGTGTCGTCAAAATTCTTTCTTCCAAAGTACCAAAATTCTAAATTTCCATCATCTGAAATAATGAATATCTAAATATACATTACTATATAAAATAATGATAGCCTAGATTTTTTTTACTCAAATAGAACTTATAATCTCCATTGTTTTCTAGAAAATTCCTCATATACCAATCATAACACCCTGGGACCGGTCTTCCAGAACCAGTACTTGAAAAATCTGTATAATTTTTTTTCCTTATAATAAAACTCAAAAATTCTAGTATACTTAAATAAAAAAGAACGTTTTCTGGTCAAGGTTCTAGACAATTATACTAAACATAACATTTATATGAGTTGAAAAAAAATACACAAACACCTTCTACGCTTCTACGATGGCATAGTCCCGAAGTTATGACATTTGAATTTTGATCATATAAGATACATGTGAAAAATTATATTAAAATTAAGGGTTAACTTTCAATTTCCTAGTTAGGTGTTTTAAAATCATTCAATTACTTTTTGTTAAATATTATTTGGAAAATATCCTTTGATATATGGTTTTGAAATTATTTGGATAATACCATCATAATTTATTTTGAAAATACAATTTGATAAAATCATTGAAATTATTTAGTAATCAGAAGTACATCAACAATTAGAAAATACTCATGCTGAAAAATGTATCAAAATTGTCTAGTGGTATTTCTAAAAACAATACGCACTTTTTTTGAAACAAAACATTCATACTGCTTGTAAATTTGAAGGATATCATGGGAATACAAACATGAGGTATGATTTCACTCCCCAATTCCCTACCATACTAAAAAAGTTCTTCTGAATGTCGTTTTAAAAAATTTAATGCTTGCTTAAATATATTTATAAATTTCTAATTGAGTTCTTATTTAAAGACAAGAAAATATTTTTTAATACATATATATATATATATATATATCAATAATACATTTTCAAGATTCTAAATAATCAAATCTCTCATAGACTTATCATTGCACGATGAAAACATTTTCCATACATATTTTCCATTTACAAGAATAAAAATAATTGTAATTCATAAAAAATTCATTTATTAATGAAAAACATTGATTCATGATGTGTAACATATTATAGGTAATGGTCATATCTTATAATATAATTTACTTTATTGAGTCTTAAATGGTTTTCACATATAAAATGTGACGTCTTTAGTTTCAAAATAAACTATTATTGTTATAAAATTACACATGAATTTTTATATTTCAAAATCATAATACCTTAATAAAAAATACATGAAAAAAATTCATAATATACATATATCTACACAATGTTGTTATTATATTAAAATAAAGTATGTATTTAAATAATGAAAACCAACTAATATTCAATTATATTACATAAATTAAATAATTAATCGATGATAATTATTTGAATTTGAATAAAATATATGGTTCAAAAAATGATTCCAAGAATATAATCACAAAAATAATTTCCATTTCCAGTGTAAAATCAAAATATGCATTGAAATATAATAGATATATCATTAATAAAATCATCTAATGCTAAACAATAAAAAACAGGACTTTAAAATATATAAAATAATATATATCAAATAGAATTATTGATAATAATTCCATAGAGAATTTTCAGAACCAAAACACATAATACATTCCAATTTCTCCTTTACCTTCTAAATATTGAAAAATAAATAATCATATATGTGAATATATATTTTTACACATATATATGTACATATTTTTAATACAATAATAACTTTCATAATAATAAAATACCCTGAGTATCAGAAGACTAAAAAATAAAAATATATTTTTACCAAAAAATCCCATATATATGAATGTTATAGAAGAGAACTGTTTGAAAATAAATTCATACTATATCTTAAGGAAATAATATTTAAACATAATCAAAAGGAGGAAAATAAGTATGTATGCATTATATTTTGAGAAAATCATCATAGCCTGTTAGTGGCATATGTCTCAAACACACCTACTCATACATTCTCTTTCTAAATTATCCCGATTTAGAAGACCAATAAATCAAGTATATATGTATCCTGCATCACCAATCACACACACACACACACACGGTGCCCCCAAATAATGATGTCAATACTGTTTTATATTGATTTCATATGACATCCATGTTAATAATATCATTAAATATGATACTAATGTTTCCTATTTGATATTCATTATTATTAGGATGTTTGATTGATCATTGGATGAATACATCACATATAGATATTTGATTTGATCCGATTTAATTAAATACTTTTGTGAAGTAAGAAAGAAACAATATAAGGAAACAACACACATTTAATATTGACGTAATAATTATTGATAAACTTTGGAAATTAATAATTATTGAATATAATCATAACAAAAATAGAATCCATATAATACTGATACAATTTTTCATATAAATAAAACAATTTAAGTCACTCCAACTAGCATAGGATGTCGGAATCAAATAATTATCTTAGAGAAAATGTTTATTTATAGGAAAAAAAATAAATTGACAAAAACAAACTTATTACACAAAAAAAGAATCTGAAATGATATTCAGATAAAAAGAAATTGAATAAAAAAACATACTATTGGTTTTAGACAAAATGAAGTTCATTCTCCCCAAATATCATTCGATCCTCCCAGTAAGGAAGATTTAGATCTAGAATTCTCCTATGGATTCGACCTCACATCCGAAAATTGAAACCCTAATCTCTTTTGTACATCAGATTTAATGATGTTTTACTTCACATTTATGAAAGAATTCAACTTATCACATCTCTGTCTAATTCAACACTAATGGTTCAAATCCCAAAGGTGAAACATGCTTACCTCTCAACTCGCTATCTTGTTCTGCCCTCGTAAGATCCTATGGAAGCCATAAAACAAATCCTTATATGATTTTTACAACTTATTTTTATTTTTTTCATTTCACCAATTTTTAAGTCGTATTAATTTATCATTATATTTATAATAATTATAATTCAAAATAATTCTTATATATATTTTAATTTTATATTTGATTAGTTTGTTTGAATATATATAAATTTTAAATTTTTTTAAAGGTAAAAAATATATACATATAATAAAATTTAAAAGTTAAAACACATTATATGATTCATAAATCATCTCATTTTTTATATATTCTATTATTATATATTTTAATTAAATAAAATTAATCATTATTTAAAAAAACCATATTATACACTATATTGCAAATAAAAATATGTTTTATTTAAACAAAATTTATAATAATATATTATTAATATTAATTTTGACTATATTTATTTATCAAAATAATATATCCAAATAGTATATCATTTTATAATACTCTATTTCATAGAATTATAATTATATTATCTTAATATGTGATCTAGTATTAAAAAAGTGTCATTTTGGAAAGTATATTAATGTAAAAAAGTAATTTTATTTAAATGAAATGAATTTTTTTTTAAAAAAAATTCATAAATATTTTATAATTCATTAATTAATTACCTAATCATTCTATGGTGTTACAATATCTATGCTCTAATTGGTCCCATAAGAGTTCCATAATATGGAATTCTACATCACATATAGATATTAGAGAAATGATTACTAAATTATGGGTCCATTTTGACCCATTCTTCTAGGACCACTGTAACATACGTATCCATATATCCTACAATAAGTATAGAGTTTAGGATTATATACATTCACAAAAACATTAGTGGAGGGTTCTATTAAGTCGACTAGATATACTGAATGGGATTGTGACTCCTCATGTAAAGATGGGTCAATTTGGTTAGGTGATTCCTATTTTCTCATTTGGTGGGATGGTGGTCATAATTAAAATGATATCGATGGGATGCCCATGAGATCCTAATTCTTATTAGGAACCAGTATAGACTCATACTATTGATTTTTTTATTATTATTTTTAATTTATTTCTATCGGGTATGATGATGAATATATCACCCCATGCATTATATGAGTATCTAGGCTCACATTTGGTTTATTTTTTATGAATATTTAGTATGGAAGGAAACCTTTTGAATGATTTCATTGAAATATAGTTTATAAATACCATTTCACAACATCTCTTTATTTCATCCCACAACCATTATTTTTGAAATGCATTAATAAAAATATGTTACACTAGAGCCTGGGTATTTCATAGAGTTATATTCATTGTTTCAACCAAATTCTAGAGTACACCAATGAAGTAGAATTAGTCATTGATATTGTGTGTTAGTATATAGTATAATGGCCAGAAATCAAAGTGGTTGTTTAGACCCACATTAAATGTTTTCCTAGAATTTGAAATTTCTAATAAGATTCTTACAAATGGAATTGATAACGTGCCTCAGAACCAAATCTCATCAGAATGAATTGTAATACTAATTTTGTTTTGTGAAACTCATGAAAGGGTTAATACATATTTCTGTACTAATAACAGTGTCTTTTTTCATATTTTTAATTTTTGTGAGCACCAAATTATATTTAATGGGATTTTATGTTGTTACACGTATTGGAAATGACATAAATATTATGGTTTTAGTCTCTATTATAAATGGTTAATTATATGAGTGGTTGATTTTAGAGAATACATTGACGTGGAGCACTAGATTGAAAACTCAAACCATCATTATACTATTGTAAACTCTCAAAATCCCCCATGATTCCCTTTTGGAATTAGATATTTGTGTAAATTTCATCTCATGTATATTCAATTAACAAATAAACTAGATTCTTCTAAGGTATTTTTATATTCTAGGAATATGTTAGTCCCTTCCACCTTGAAATTATTCCATCAAATGACTAATTTAAGAGGTTTTCAGTACTGGAGTGCTCTGGAATAGTGTACATATATAGAGAATAAATAAATTGATAGATAAAATGTCATCAAGGACCAGTCATATTTTAAATATAAAAAATTGAAAAAATATATTCCAGGTAAACCATATCTATTATATGGTATGGAAAAAACATAACATTATATCATCTTGTTGTTCCCACATTCCCATCACGGGGCCACCCAGGGTATGAAATGATTCAAAAAAAATTATCGTATGCTCATTTAATTAAATATGTTGATATTTGGATTAATTTCATTGTGGGAATGGGGTGGTGAATCCAAATTATTGTGATATGGTTTCTTCTCAAGTTATACTATAATGAACTAACCCTCCGCTTCACCTGTTCAAGATAAATGAGAATCAATTGGGTCAAGAATATCATGAGGAATAATTTTATATGTGTATTCCCTCATTAAATAAATAATAGAAACATAATTATATCGCATATTTCATCATTAAAATTATTTTTTAATATGTCAGATGGTTTATTTCCTGATAAATTATTCATTTTTTCCTTGTATATGTAAACATTAACCTACTGAAATAAATTTCACTTTTCATGAATATTTCCTATTGGAAATTTATCATTGTCCCATTCCAGTTCATCTAGTATAGATTTTTATAAATAATATAATTATTTTCTTCAATGTTTCTTCCAAACATTTGATAAGGATAGGTTTTTGATATAGAAACATATTTTCCTTTCTCATTGGATAATGATCACTAAGTATGTAGTGGTTTTGGATTTATTAGTGCTTTCATAATATGACCATCTCTCTTATTCTAAATGTGAAGATATTCTTTATCGATGTAATACATGTATTGAATAGATTTATAACCACTATATCCTCCATTATAGGGCCATATTACTAGATATTCATGATTTTAATTCCAATTATAGAGACCATCATATTTCCTGATTAAATATTAAATATTATTAAAACAATATATATTTCCTAAAATAAATAACTATGACAGAATAACACAGGTTATGTGTCTTCATTATCTAGTATGGATAATAAATTTTTCTATAATATATGTACATCACCTCATGTTATGTTAGTCATAAAAATTAACATTCATTGTCAAATGATACATAAAAACAATCTCCAAAGCAATGTGAATGGAATCATAAGAACGGTTGATCTTGTATTTTAGTAATGGTAAACATGGAAGTTATTGTTGATCTATTAAACCTAACATGAGATTAGTGTTTTGAGAAGATGAACATAAAATATTAAAATCCACAACCTTCAAATCAAATATCATAATATTGACTCAAGAAATAAAGGATGGAAATTTATATTACCAGACATATAATGGAATCAGAATTTTTTAACATGATATCATATCATTTGTATAAGAAATATGTTGTGGGCATACACATAATCATAGAAGATAATTTCCTTAGTCAAGGATCACTACTAGTCCTCTAATTTTGAATTGGTTTCACACCCCATTCCATTATATACATTTTCAAGGTTCTCTCCCAACACTATCATTGTGGATAAAGTCCCATACTAAATTGGGTTTGCTCCCAATTATAGTCTATATTATCTCACGAAATATCCATTTTATCCCAATTAAATGGTGTTTTATATAATTTCCATACATCCAATAACAAAATCATCATAGATTCATATATGTATTACTAGATCATAAATAAATAATCATATGTAATATCCTATGGAAAATGGGTATCGTAAGCATTTCCAAGATTTATAATAGAATAACCTGTGAAAAATAAATATGTTTCATAAAAATGCAATCGACATAACCTTAAACTATCCTTTGAATTTACAGGGATGATATCTATATGACCCAAAATATTAATAATGGATTTTTTTGCTCGAAATTTTAATTATATCATACAGAAAAATATAATAATATATAATGAACAAAAAAGTATTATACCACATACTACATTTTATTATATTAATTTAATTATTACATTTACATGTTAAATATATAAATAAATATTAAATGCATATCAATAAGTATAAAATAAAAAATAAAATAAAAATAATTTTATTATTTAGATCAGCTTGATCTCTAAAAAAATTTCTCCCATAAAAGTCAATATAGACAGAATGAAAAAAATTAGTAATAAAAAAAATTCAAATGAAAAAATAATAATATTAATCTAAGGGAAATTTTATGTGAATTAATAATGAGTGAAATATGATGTATTTACTAAAAATAGGGAACCCATATTACAGTTACCAATATTACTATTGGAATAGTTATCTAATCATTGGAATAGTTAGTAAAAAGTAAAAAATAATATCAATACTATTAGAATATTAACCCCACTTACTAAAAGGTAAAATAATATTTATATTTCTTATAAAATAATAGTTTTACATATTAAAATCCTTATAATATTAAATAGATGATCTATATTATAAAATAATATTTTTTTATAACACATAAATGTTTTAAATTATTTTATATAACAAAGTTGAAGATTTTAAATAATTTATATATTCATAAAATTATTTATGTACGATGTTTTGTTTTATTATTATAATAATAATAAAATATTATGTAACCATAAGTAATTTCTCAAATTCTCTAAAAATTGATCAAAATATTAAAAATGGATGTTTTGAAGAAATTATGATTTCATTTATAACATATATTTCTCATATTTATAATTTTATTTCAAAAAAATGGATTTAAGTTTTGTAATATACATTTCCAATAATGTTTAGGATATGTGTTTTGTATTTTTTTAAATGTTTCATTTTTTTTGTGAATTGTGAAATATTGAAAAATATATTATGTCACATTATAAGACAAACTCATTAAATTTTTTTCATAGATTACATAACAACCAATTAATTTTAACAAAAACTAACCAATTAAATTATATTTTCACATGATTCATCACAATTTCTAGTCTTGTGCCAAAATACTGGACTAATTATTATAATATTCTAAAATTAGCCTCTTCTCCAATTATAAATACCACTTTCCACAACCTATTATCCCCAAAACATATTATCCTTGCAGCATTCCAAATATACACCCAATTAACATCAAAAACTTATCCCAAAAGACATAGTTATACATATCTCATACAAATACAATTACAATTAGCCTTAAAGGGTATCCTAATAGATACCTCCAATATGAGAGGTAAACTCTATACTAAATTTCCTTAATTTTTATTATTCTTCATCCACCGAGATATAATCTTAGTAAACCTATAAATATTATAATAATATTCTTATTGATATTTATATTTTATTGTTAATGTGTTATATACATCTTATACAATCCCTTTTTCATTTACAAAGGGAAAAGATTGTTTATAATTCAATTTGTTCGTCACCTCTATGAGAAACATACCTTAATCCCCCCTAAATTTATGGATGGATATAAAAACAATATGAAGATAAAATACTGTTATAATTATATATTATAAATTATTTAATTAAATTTAATAGTTTATTAATTAATTAAATTAACAAAATGAATCTATTTTTTTACTGTCAGAAATATAACCTAAAGTAATAACCACATAACCTATATTTTTTATTATGTATCATGTTCCAATGTGAGTACGAAAAGGTTATTTGAGACCACAAAAATTTTTAAGAAGATTTATTCCATTTTATTTCAATTATGGGGTTTTAATCCCATTTTATAATAACAACAACAATTATAAACATGTGATCCTACTGTGTAACCATTAAATAAATGCTATTGGAATAATGAAGGAAAGGGTTATATTTAATTGAAATATATATAAACTATCAAAACTAAATTATATAAACTCATATAAATATTTAAAATGATATTAATTATGTAATTAATGAATATAATTTTGTTGTATAGTATTTAAAGGTCATGTGGATAATTATTCTAGAACCTATGATTTGAGATCTCTCCAAAACACCATATTTTATTTTCCATTAATCATTCACTATAATACATCATTTTCTAAATATACTAATCATATTTAATTATTTTATATTAAAATATATTTCCCAAACATAAATACATAACGTTGTTCATTAATGGTGTTATACATCTTTTAATGGCTCCCCACTAAATTTTAATTATTATGAAAACTGCAATATATGGAAATTATGTTGATTCAATAAGGATTTCCTTATGAATTTTCCATTCCTTCATGTTTTTAAATCACAAACATCTTATATTTAAGCAAATCGTAATTTGAGTTCTATACGGAAAATTTCCTTACATAAGGAAATTTACCCTAACATTGATTTCCTTATACATATCAATGTTTTTCTTAAGCGTAAAAAATGATTCATACCCAAAACCTCAGACTCCTATAATTCTATGAATTAAAGAATTCTATTTTTAGGATCCGAATTCTGGATATGAACTGTAATGAAGTTCCACTTCGAATTCTGGATGTGAACTATAATGAAGTTCCACTCCGAATTCTGGATGTCAATTGTAATGAATTTCCACTCCGAATACTGGATACATACTTTAATATAGTTAGAATCCAAATTATAGATACGAACATTTACTAGTTGGACTCCGAAATTTTATGATTTCAACTCCGATCTTTTACTAGTCCGACTCCGAATTATTACTAGTTTGACACTGAACTTTTATGAGTCCGACTCCGAACAATTACTATTTCGTCTCTAAACTTTTACTATTTCGACACCGAAGACATATGAGTTTGACTCTGATAATTTATTAGTTCGACTCCAAAATTTTATAAGTTTGACTCCGAACTTATATAAGTTCGACTCCGAACTTCTAATAGTTCTACTCTGAACTCTATATGTTCAGATTCTGAACTCTGATGAAACCAAACGCCAAATTTCCTTAGAAATTTAGACTCAAGATTTCTATAGAATTCAGGTTCCGAATTCCTATAAAAAAGAATCTGAATATCTCATTATTATGGACTCCGAATTTCATTTTGGTTAGACGTCGAACATTTTACTTCCATTCCAAACTATATTTTTACTTATTCTTACACTTGTTTCATTACAAAACGATGTCGTGCTTTTAGTTAAACATGTTTTGTTATAAAACAATGTCATCCATTTTGTTTCTAACTAACTATTGTTTAAGTGGCACATGTACAGTTCCCTCGTAATTTTATAGAAAATATGATCATTGGAGGAGGGATCCGACCGTTGGAATTTCACTTATAAATAGAAGCTCATTCGAAAGAGCTTGACACAAAACTACACAACAACAGATCTTTGACATCTATGAATACATGTTGTTGAAGTGATTTCTAGAGAGAGAGAGGCTCTTATCAACTCTCAAGCTTCGTGCATAACATCTGAATGACTTGTTCAAACTTTTCCTTGTGCAGAATTGCTTCGTGTAACTCTGATTGTTGGTAATTACAATCTAAGGCTTATGGGGATAGGAAGACAGAGATTCCAACACGTTGAAGTTGAGGGATTCCTTACTTAGGAAGACAGAGAATCTGACTACCTTATAGTTGAGGGCTTGTGGGGATAGCATGATAGAGACTCTGATTATTGTATCGATGGATTACCTTGGTGTGGGGAAGACAGAATTTCTTAAAAGTATAAATCAAGGGACCTTTATCCAAAGTTGTTGGATACGCATATCTTTTGGTTAAAAGACATATATCTTGTTACTAGTAGTTTTACTACTTGTTTTTCCTCAGTATTGTGTATTGTAAGCAAAGTATAAACTTCTTATATTTTCTTACACTTGTACTCTGATTAATTTAGATTCTATATACTGTAAGGTAGAATCTCATATTGTTATCATTGGTTACGTTTCAATATCCAGATCAATTTTTCTGGAACTTGTTTTTCAGAATCACTTTCCAGATTTTAGTAAGTGCGTAGAACTAGAAGTTTGTAACTTCATTCTTTTTCCCAATCTTTTTTTGTGACTACAGGTTTTGTGAATTTTTTTAGTTTAACTTTGTTAAACATTGATCTTTCCATGTTTAAGGAAATTTTTAAAGTGCACAATTCACCCCCCCCCCCTCTTGTATTTTGAGCATCTACATCATTATTTTGATCCTAAAATTGGTATCAGAGGTTGGAAACCTCATACTATATACCAATATTACATTTGGTAGCAGAGGCAGTCTTTGAAATACTTATACTCAACTATAAGTTTTTCTTGCTCGGTTTTGCATTGTTCTATATTTTCCTTGATTAGGAATGTTTTCTTTGAATCTGAAATTTTGTTTTTAATAAAGATTCTGTGTAGAAATATTTTATTAATGATGACAAGATTGAATGTTGGTTCCATCGACAATATAAATCCTACAAGACCACCAATTATTTATGGAAATGATTATGATTATTCAAGAGATCGAATAAAGACTTTAGTTAGCAATACTGGAGTATACAACTTTTTTATTCTTACTCGAATTTATAAAATTCTTGATAAGGAAGTTAGTACTTTTAAAAACCAAGAGAAACATGATTATCAATTAAACTATAAGGTACGCAATACTCTACTATGCTGAATGACTTGGAACATATATAGCCAAATTTCTTCTTGTGAAACAGCTAACTGTATATGGAAGAAACATAAAGTTACACATTTTGGTACATCTAAAGTGATTGAGACTAGAATAGTTGTGTTGAGAGGTGAGTGTCATGGTTTTAATTTTCCGTATGGAGAACCTCTAAGAAAAGTTCAACAAAGATTCATGACTATCATGAAAAGCCTACAATCTATGGTACAGAAAGGTATAGATGATTAAGGTATTGTGGATAAGATTATTGATATTATGCCCAATGAGTGGGAATCAAAGAGAGTAGCTGTTGATGAGAATAGGAAGGTCAATCAAATTTTTTTATATGAACTATTTGGAACTCTTCTTCAACATGAAGCAAGGATAAAGAGCGATGCAAACAACATCAAAAAGAAGAATGGTAATGGTATTGTTGCATTTACTACAACATCAAATCATATGAAAGCAAAGACTCCTGAGAGAGTAACTAGATCTATGTATATGAAAGTTATTATTCAATCACTATCTAGTGAGAGTGAAGTCTCCGAATATGAGTTAGTTAATCTTGCTCGAAGAATGAACAAGATAGCTGGTCAAAGAAATTTTGAATCTAGGTATAAGAAAAAGGAGGGGAAAGATAAGAAAGATTCAGAAGTCACATGCTATGAATGAATGAGAAGTGGACACATATGACTTGATTTCCCTATTCTTAAAAAGGTATAAAGAAAAGAGAGGAATTCTGAAAGGAACAGGATGATGTTTTACAAAGCTAAATCTAAGAAAAGTATATAAGCTAATACTACTTGGAGTGATAGCTGTGGAGACTCTTTACAACGTGAATCTTCAAAATATGATTCATCAGCTCAGAAGAATATAATATTCATTACTAATACTTCTATTCCACATACATG
The DNA here is from genome assembly GCA_963277665.1 of Viscum album. Classification (NCBI taxonomy): domain Eukaryota; kingdom Viridiplantae; phylum Streptophyta; class Magnoliopsida; order Santalales; family Viscaceae; genus Viscum; species Viscum album. The sequence goes on from OY728146.1 coordinate 558,089,776, forward strand.
TTTAATGGCCAAGGTAACAAATATATCACTTGATAAGAATTACTATTCTGAAAATAGCACTTCTAGTGAAGATACTTCATCTTCAGAAAATGATGAACCTTCATATGGAGAAGTATCTAGATTTACCAAGTTACATGAAGAAAAAAATTGTAAAATTTCTAAGAAGTTAGACAAGGAAAATTCTTGGGAGGAAGTTCTTACAAAAGAGATTTCAGGTCGTTCTTCAGATCTTAAAGATAAAGAATTGCTTTTATAAAAACATTCTAAAGACCTTGAGAAAGATAATTCTAATAAGGAAGAACTTTATAAAGATCTTAGTTATTCTACTTCAAAATTAAAAATTCTTGAGGAAAAATATAACACTATGGAAATAATTCCTGAGGATATGAATTTAGTCGTTTGACTAAAATCTGAAATTTTTTCTCTTATGAAGTTCTTTGAAAAATTTACCTCTGGGAAGGAAAATTTTGACAAGATTTATTCCCAAATTAAACCACATAGAAATACTACTGGAGTAGGTTATACTCACCAAAACCTAGTTTTCAAAAACAACTATTTTGTTCCTTCTAGAGCCCCTTCTTGAACTAAGTGTCAAAATGGTGGGCATTAGAAGAAAAATATTTCTTTTAATACAGTTCATTATCTTGTGTTTCATAAAGCATATTTCTCTAAACAAATGTGGATATACAAAATTTTGTTATCTGAAAATGTCGGATCTAAACAAGTTCGGATTATGAAAGTATAATTATTCTCTTATTTTCAGGAAGATAAAGTAAGTACTAACAACAATAAGTTGTACATGGATAGTGGATGTTCCTGGCACATGACTGGTAACAAAAACTATTTTGAAAATATTTTCACGATGAGAGGAGGAAAAGTATCTTTCAGAGATAATGATCAGGGAGAAATTGTTGGTATAGGTAATATTGTTCTTCTTGGTAAAGCCTTGATTTCAAATTTTTTGTTTGTTAAGGGTCTTAAGCACTACCACATTAGCATAAGTCAATTATGTGATGAAGGATACCTCATGAATTTTAGGAATGATAAGTGCTTAGTACACATTTCCAAGGAAGAGTTTACTCTTTCTTCCCATAGGCAAGAAAAGTTTTACACTTTAAACTCATAAGACCATATGAGCTAGGAATTACCTTGCCTAAGTGAAATGGAAGATCATTCTTTGTTATGGCATAAAAGGCTAAGTCATTTCAACCTTAGAAACCTATGTAAATTCTTTAAGAAAGGATTAGTTAAGGATATACCTGAGATAATATATGATTTTTCTAAAGATTGTGATCCTTGTCAATATGGAAAGTAATATAAATGTAGTTTTAAATCAATCGTTGAAGTCTCAACAAATGAAGCATTATAGTCGGTGCATATGGATCTTTTTGGTCCAACACAAACTGGAAGCATTGGAGGCAAATACTATGTGTTTATTTTAGTAGATGATTACACTAGATTTACATGGGTTTATTTTCTAGGAAAGAAGTCTGAAGATTTTTATTATTGTAAATTTTTTAGATCAAAAGTTAAAAATGGGAAAAACCTTCCACTGAAAACTATTCTTAATGATCATGGAGGTGATTTTCCAAATTATGATTTTGAAAATTTTAGTAGTAGAAAATGTATTACTCACAACATTTGATCACCTCGAACTCCTCATCAAAATGGTGTAGTTGAAAGAAGAAATAGAATTTTTTATGAGATTACTAGAACCATGTTGAGTGAATATTCTATAAATATACATTTTTTGGTGAAAGCTGTAAGTACTTCTTGTTACACTAGAAATCGAGTTTTGATTATACCTTTTCTTAATAAAACTCCTTATGAGTTATGGAATGGTAAAAAACCTAGACTTTCCTACATCAAGGGTTTTGGTTGCATGGTATTCATCATGTATACCAAAGATAATCTACCCAAATCCGGACCAAAATCTGATGAAGGAATTTTCATAGGCTAATCCACAACTTCTAACGCTTATAGAGTTTTACATAAAAAACTTGCACTGTTGAGGAAATAGTGCATGTAAAATTTGATGAATCAGATCCTTTTCTTTTAAACCATCTCAACTTACATCCTTGGATGTGTTTTCAAAAACTAATTATCAACCTTTGATAGAAGATCCTTCTGATAAGAAAATTTTTGAAGAAGATATTAATGAAGTATTTACCCCAGAAGAATTTCTACCCTATGTTGATGAACAGGTTTTACAAAACCCATGTCAGGTGTTTCTAAAGAATCATCCCAGTGATAGTATCATTGGTAATGAAAATCAACCTATAAGGACTAGAAGTTCCATGAAGAATGAAGTAGAACATATTTCATTTCTTTCACAATTAGAACCATAATACAGTGGTGAAGCTCTAGGTTATGATGATTAGATCAAATCCATGCAAGAAGAACTAAATGATTTTGAGAGGAACAAATTCTGATCCTTGGTTAAAAAACCTAAGGAAACTTTTCTTATTGGAGTAAAACGGGTCTTCAGAAACATGTGTGAAGAAAATGGAATCATTGGTAGAAATAAATCTAGACTAGTTTCTAAAGTCTATAATTAGTAAGAGGTAATAGACTATGAAGAAACCTATGCTCCAGTAGCTAGACTTGAATCTATTCTCATCTTACATGCCTTTGCAGCATACTTCAAATTTAAACTTTTTCACATGCATGTAAAATGTGATTTTCTTAAGGGTTATGTTCAAGAGGATGTTTTTGTTGAAAAACCTCTTGGAATTGAAGATAAAAAACATCCTAATCATGTTTTTAGACTTACCAAAGCTTTGTTTGTCCTTAATTTAGACCCACGAGCATGGTATGATAGACTTATAGGATTTTTTCTTCAAAAAAACTATGTTATGGGAAATGCAGATCCAACACTTTTTATAAATGAAGATAAGAAAAATGTTTTGATTGTTTAAATTTATGTTGATGAAATTATATTTGGTTGAACTCAGCAATCTTTAACTGATTCTTTTTCATGTTAAATTAAATCTGAGTTTGAACTGAGTATGATGGGTGAGTTAACATTTTTCCATGGATTTCAAATTGCTTAAAAACCAGAAGGAAACTACATTGGTCAACATAAGTATATTAAATATATTCTTATAAATAATGGTGATGACAACACCAAGAGTATAAGTACTCCTATTGGTACCTCAATCACACTTGATCTTGTTGAAGCTGGGAAACCAGTAGATCAAACATCTTTTAGAGGTATGATAGGAAGCCTACTTTACTTGATAGCAAGTCGACCAGACTTGATGTTTTCAATATGATTATATTCTAGATATCAATCCAATCCTAAGGAATATCATTTAAAGTTAGTGAAAAAAATCTTTCACTACTTAAAGGGAACCATGGATCTAGGACTATTTTATACATCTGGAAATGATTTTATCTTAAAACGATTTTTGGATGCTGAATTTGGTGGATGTAAAATGGATAGAAAAACTACATCTAGAACTTGTCATTTCGTAGAAGATTTTTTAATTTCTTGGTCATGCAAGAAGAAACATTTTTTAGCACTCTCCACTACTGAAGTTGAATATGTAGAAGCTAGATGTTGTTGTGATCAAGTGTTGTGGATTCAACACACACACAAAGATTATGGCTTGAGTTTTACTAAGACTCAAATTTTTTGTGATAACACAAGTTCCATTTCCCTTAGTAAAAACCCTATACATCACTCTAATGAAAAGCACATAGATATTAGGCATCACTTTCTTTGTGATCACACACTAAAAGGAGATATCATTCTTTATTTTATTGGAATGCAAGATCAACTTGATTACATTTTCACAAAATCATTTCCCTCCTATAGATTTAAATACATTAAACAGATGTTATGTATTATAACCATAAGTTAATCCTTCATCATTAAATTCTTATTGAACAATTCTATTTACAGTAATAAACTCCTTTTCATAGGGGGAGTACATTTGCTTGATAGCATAAACAAAATTTTCGTTGACATTTTTTTTTAAAAACAGGGCTTTTGAAACCAAAATTTTCATAGTTATTTTAGAGATTTTCTAATAAATAATTTTCGTAATAAAACATTCCAGAACTGGAATTTTCATAATGAAAATTTCTGGAACCAAAATTTTTCGTAATGAAACATTCTTGAACTGGAATTTTCGAAATGAAAATATCCAGAACCAAATTTTTTTTAATAAAACGTTACTGAACTATACTTTTCGTAATGAAAATTTCTGTAACTATATATTTTCATAATAGAAATTTTCATACTCAAAATTTTTGTAATGATAAATTTTGTAATGATACTTTTTGTAAAGAGAATTTTTGTAATGAGAATTTTCGTAATGAGAATTTTCATACTCATATTTTTCATAGTGAGTTTTTCGTAGTTGATTTTTCATAGTCAAATTTATCTTCAAGATGAATATCACCTATTACGAACAAACTTCCTGGCCAATACAAAAGGTATGATTTCCTTACTTAAGTTTTCGTACTCATATTCTTCTTACAGGTATTTTCCTATGAGTGTTAAAAAACTTTGGATTCTAGTTTTTCTCAAATTCGAATTTTTTTCATAAAAAAAATCAAAAGATCGTAGTCATGTTTTCCTTACGGTTTGTATCTCAACCATCAGATAAAATCTCAATGTATCTCAACTGTTCGATCAACCATGGAAACTCAACCATCGTCTCAACTCCTATATAAAGGGGACACCTGAAGGTTGTCCCACATCGGTTTTTCAAATCATTCATGTCTCGAATCCCTGACTCTCATATTAAAAATCATTCTTATCTTTCAGAAGCCCGTTCTGAATCCTCCAAAACTCTCCATTCTGAATTTCTATTGAAACCACATATCAATTATTTCTAACTCAAAACCAATCTCAAAATGGTTAGTTTACAGGAAGAGGTTAGTGCATCCAAGTTTCTACAAGTATAATTCTCTTATAATTGTCAATATAAAATTGAATGGCTGGGGGGATGTTCGTCTATCGAATCCAGAGAAATAAGATCTGGTTTATACAAAGTTGCTCATTGAGTTCTACGAGTATTTTTCCTTCTTTAAGGAAGATGGAAGATACATTTTCTCTTTCAAGTCTTATGGGAAGACATACAAATTATCATACACCAAAGCTATAAGCATGGTGGGTTTAACATATGAAGGTGATGTTGAGTTTTGTTCGCACAAGTTTTCAGATGTTAAAGTAAGTTTCCAGAAGGTGAAGGCTTTGAAATTCGTTGGACTTAAAGATGCTAAGACAGCTAAGATTGCTCATCTCACTCTGAATAATGGGATTATATAGATATGGGTACATGGTTTTCTCATACCAAGATGGGGTCAAAGGGATAGTCTGAAGAAGAGTGATATTTACGTTCTAGATTTTTTGGTAAATCTATGTACGATAAATTTGATGACGCATATTTTGATTACAGTTAAGAATATCAAAGAAGGAAATATGAAAGCTCATATAATAATGTATCTGGATTTTCTTTTTATGCATAACATCAGATGTCTTGACTCATTCAAATTTGCTTGCACTTCCAAGAAAAGAAATTGAAAAGTAATGTTAGTAAGTGATGATACACTAAAGAGGATGAAAATGGGTTTTTCTGATGAATCTGGAGAATTCTACACTTTACCAAAAGAAGTGGCTGAGACAATTCTAGAAAATGTGGAGAAGGATGAACCAACAAATAAATATACTAAGGAGAGGATGCTTAATGAAGTGGTCATTGAAAACAAAACCCCCAAAGCTAAGGAAACCCAGTCTACACCACTAAAGCCAAAAAAAGAAGAAGCATACCCAGATAAAGTGGCAACTATGTAGAGGGAAGACAAAGACAAGAGGAATGAAGGAGATCCACAATTCGGATTGGACCCTACTGAAGCTAAGGCCTTAAAAGAGAGAGATGATGATGAGTTAGAAAAACAAGAAAAAGAGAAGAAGATGAAGAAGAAAATGTCTGAAGCTGAGGTTGTCCAATCTCTTTGGAAAGCAACAGAGATGGATTATGAGTATATTTCGGTTTCGGAAAAATTCCTTTCCGAACCACTACTAGTGACTCAAGCAAAGAAGTACTTCACTCCAGAAAAGCCCGAAGGAAAATAAGTTGGTGAAGAAGTAGAAGAAACAGCTACTAAAGAAGTAGTAGTAGTAGAAGAAGTAGTAGAAGAAGAAGAAGAAGACGAAGAAGGATGTGATGATCTTGATGACTTGATCAAACAAGTAGAAGATCATCAAGAAAAGGCGGAATACGCAAAATTTGACTCTCCGGGAAAGGGAGTGGAGAATGAATGTAAGAAGAATGATTATAATCAATAGGAAGAGGAGTAAAATGTTTTGTATGATGAGAAAGAATCCTATGAGAAGAATTTTCTTAAAGAAGGAACATAGAAGGAGAAAATAGATGAAGACCAGACTGTTCGATTATCAGAAAGTGAGGAAGAATCTCCAGATAATCAGCCTATTCCAAAAACATATAAGGGTAAGTAAGTTCTCATGGATACACCAACAAAAGATATTTTCAGGAAGAACGAGGTTGTTTTTTGTTCTAAAACAAAGCTAATGAAGGTTGAGGAAGAGAAATACCTACGAATGTTATCAGATTCAGAGTCATCGGCACATAGTCATGATTTTGTTGTTGAGTCCTTGAAAAAATTGGTGGACACCATTCTATTTTCCCCCACCATTGACTCTAGATTCCAGACGAAGCAACACATCCTAAATCAAAAATTGGAATCCTTATCTATGGTGATGGATAAGTGTATGAATATTGAGGCCAACCACAAAAATTTTCTTATCAATTAATATGTACACATGAAATCATACAGAAAAATCACTTTGTGGTCTAAGAAAATTGAAGAAGACATGGATGACATTCATCATTTTCCAAATGAGGTAAAAGATTCCTTTTAAAACAAGGATAAAAAGATTAAGAATATTCAGGACGAGGTGATTATTGAAAAATGTTCTCGGAATCAACAAGTCAGAGACCTAAATGGGAATCATAACTTGGTTGCACAAAACTAGAAAGGGGAAAGAGATTTCTGGATTGAGTTTAAAAAGAAGCTAGAAAAGTAAGATGAGTTACTGATGATGTAGGAAGTGGCCATAAAGGCTCAGGTAGAAGCTTTGAAATTTCAAGATGAAAGGTTAAATGCTTTGGAGAGGCAAGCTAATGATGATCAATGAGATTTGAATAAACTGAAAACCTTGTTAAAGAAGCTGATCCTGAAGGAAAAGGAAGACAAATAAACTCACCCCGATCTATTATTTTATTTCCTTGTAAAACCTTTGCAAATATAATGAAATTTTGGTTGGTTATATCTTGTGTTGTTATATACTAATGTTTCAGGTACTCTATTTCTTTTCAATTATCTTAAATTCTTTTTGAAAATCACAAAGGGGGAGAAGGAAAAAGAACTACACAAAAGAGGTGAAAGAAAATTTTAAAATGGAGAATGAAAAATTTCTATGTGAAATATCCTTAATTTAAGGGGGAGTTTCAAATCACAAAGTTTTTCATTATCATGATATTGAAAAATCCACTCTGGAAATTCAGAATACAATCCTTAGAGGTCCAATCCCTATGGGGGTGTTAGTTGTATTCACTATCATCAATGAACAAATAGAGATAAGTTTTATATTTCTAAGTCTAATGAAATTTTTCAAAGTCCTTATATTATTTTTCGTAAGGATGTTTATGATTTCCAAAAAGGGGGTGATTGTTGAGTCAATAAGGCTTTCCTTATGAAATTTCCATTCCTTCTTATTTTGAAAATCACACACATCTTATATTTAAGAAAATAAATATTTTACTTCTGTAAGGATAATTTCCTTTCTTAAGGAAATTTACCGTAATATAGATTTCCTTATAAATATCAATATTTTTCTTAAGTGTATAAATCTGATTCATTCCCAAAACCTCGGAATCATATAATGCTAAGAATTGAAGCATTCATTTTTAAGGATCCAAATTCTGGATAAAAATTGTAATGAAGTTCCACTCTGAATTCTGGATATGAACTGTAATGAAGTTCCACTCCGAATTCTGGATGTCAATTTTAATGAAGTTCCACTCCGAATTCTGGATACGAACATTTATATTGTTAGACTATGAATTCTGGATACGAACATTTACTAGTTCAACTATGAACTTTTATTAGTTTTACTCTGAACTTTTACTAGTTCGACTCTGAACTTTTACTTGTCTGTCACCAAAATTTTATGAGTTCGACCTTGAAATTTTACTAGTTCGACTCCGAACTTTTACTAGTTCGACACTGAACTCTTATGAGTTTGACTCCAAACATATACTAGTTTAGCTCTGAACATTTATAAGTTCTACTCCGAACATATAGAATTTTGACTCTAAACATCTACATGTTCGAATCCTATCTCTACAAGTTCATATTCTAAAATCTGATGAAACCAGACTCCAAATTTCCTTAGAAATTCACACTCCGGATTTCTACAGAATTCATGTTCTAAATTCCTATAAAATAGAATCTGAATATTTCTTTATTATAGACTCCGAATTTCATTTTGGTTAGACTTCAAACTTTTTTCTTACATTCTGAACTATAGTTTTTCTTATTCATACACTGGTTTCATTACATAATGATTTAATTCTTTCAGTTACACATGTTTTTTTATAAAATGATGTTGTCCATTCTATTTCTAACTAATTGTTGTTTAAGTGACATGTGAATAGGTCCCTCCGAATTTTAAGGAAAATATGACCGTTGGAGGAGGGAGCTGACCGTTGGAATTTTCACTGTAAATAGGATCTCATTTGAAAGTTCTCAACACACAAATACACAACAACAGAACTATGAAATCTGTTCATACATGATGTTGAAGTGATTTTGAGATAGAGAGAGGCTCTTATAAACTCTCAAGCTTCATGCAGAAAGTTTGAACGACTTGTTCAAACATTTCCTGTGCAAACGTGCTTCGTGCCACTCCGATTGTTGGTAAATACAATCGAGGGATTCTGGGGATAGGAAGACAGAGGTTCCAACACCTTCAATTTTAGGGCTTCCTTACTGAGGATGACAGAGGTGTCGAGAACCTTATAGTTGAGGGCTTGTGGGGATAGCAAGACAGAGACTCCGATCTTTGTATTGAGGGATTACCCTGGTGTGGGTAAGGCAGATTTGCTTGAAAGTATAAATCAAGGGAACTTTATCGAAAGTTATTGGATACCCTTATCTTTGGGTTAAAAGACATATATCTTGTTATTAGTAGTTTTACTACTTGTTTTTGCATTGTATTGTGTATTGTAAGGAAAGTATAATGTTCTAATATTTACATACACTTGTAATCTGATTAATTTATATTCTATATGTTGTAATGTATAATCTCATATTGTAAAATTTGGTTGTGTTTAAATTTCCGAATTCATATTTCTGGAAGCTCTTTTTCGAAATCACTTTCCAGATTTAATCATGTGCATTGAACTAGATGTTTGTAACTTCATACTTTGTCCCAATCATCTTTGGTGACTAGTGGTGTTGTGAATTTGATTTGTTTAACTTTTTTAAACATAGATCTCTCCTTGTTTAAAGAAATTTTTAAAGTGTACAATTCACCCCCCCCCCACTTGTATTTTGAGCATCTACATCATTATTTCGATCCTACAAATTATCCATTTGATACACATGTTCTTACTAAACATAAGAATGATTTCTTAAAAACTCATGGATTGTAATATTGCAATTTTTATAATGTAAATCAATTTTTAGATTATTTTAGAGTTTATATAAACTATTTTTCAATTCTACTCTGTAATGATTCTTTAATTTTTTTTCAAAAACCCCATATAAAATTAATATTTCCCAAATTATGTATCTACTCTATTTTATATCATTAATTATAATAATCTCAATTTCAAATCCCATTACTCTATAATGTCTATTAATTTTAAATAACTATATATTTAAATCATTTATAGAATGCATTATAGAATTCCATTTCACTATTTAGTTATCCATGTTTATATAAACCATTTCATTTCATGGTCATTTATTATGTTAATTGGCTATGATTGATTTCCATTTGTGGAACACATAAGCATGTACCTATTTTTAAAGATTCACCCATATAAAAAGCTAATTTATTGGGTAATTATATTATATTATGAGATGTAATGTTTTGTAATAGGGAGTAAACCTACTCCATGATTGGACAATTTCAACCTTGTGATATTCTGTTGGTAGTTTATCATTTCTTATTATTCTATTAAATTATTATTGTTTACAAATTCATATGATTCAATGATATTATGATTCCTTGTTATTTATGCTCTGTTACTAAATGATTATTCATAATTTCTATATTTTTTTGATATAATTCTTTTCCTTTTGAATGATATGTTATGATATAATATCATGTTCATTCCCATACTATGATTTATAGATCACCCAAACCTTAAATTTATTACATAAAATATCAAATGAAATAATAGTAGCTCGATGTTATTTAAGAGGTATGAATTGAAAATAAAATATTTATGATTTTTTTTCTAGTTTATTTTTTATATATTACAAACATATTCTTATAAAAACCCCAGTACTCTGGATTATTTGGTTGTGTTTATTGGGATTTTATGATAAACTAATTGTAATAATATGTAAAAATTATTCTTTTAGTACAGTATCATGGGATGAAATCCCTAGTAAATTATATGTAACTTCAAAATATGTTTTCATAGTATAAAATTATTTCAAAATATACAACGAAAATTTCATTAGGAAAAACTCACTCATTTTGAAATTAAATTTGTAAAATTTATAAATTTTCAAAATATTATAGTAGACACATTATTTTAAAAGAAAACTATTAACATATAAAGTAAACATAAAAATATAGATAATTTTTTAATGTGGGAAATTTCATTCTTATCATGAATGTTATAACATAAATTTCAATATCATTTTATATATAATTCAAATATACCTTATTTGGAAAATTACAAGAAGATTATTTGTAAAACAATTTCTAAAAAAATCAATATTTTTTAAATAATAGTCTAAAAAAGAATATGATATTCTAAAACATTATACTAATAATATTTTTAGAAAATATTGAAATGAAAAAAAATGTATTTAAGAATTAATATTGAAATAACGTTGGATTTCTTAAAAATGATTTTTTAGATCTCTTATATTTAAAAAGATAGTATAATTAATATAAAACATATAATATCAAAACAATGACAATATTGGATGAAAAATTATTGTGTAATGGATATATATATATCATTACATTACATCATGAGAGACATAATCAGATAAAATATTGAGAAATAATGTTATTGTTGTATAAATCCCTTAAAACATCGGTACTATTCAAATCAAAACATCATGAATGAGGGGAACATAGAAGAATATGTATATCCCAATTTTACAATGATAATAATCATAAATTAAATTCATTAAAAAAATAAATTCAATATATATTAATCAAGTGTTGAATATAGAACGTGTCTCAGAAAAATAAATAGAGGGACAATTACATACCTCATATATTACTTTCTTTGACTGGGATCTAACATCATCTATAATAATTTTAAAATTATAAAATCAATATGAAAATAATTTTATATAATTATAATTACATATATTATACATTAATAACATTTCATAAACCATTTTTTATTAAATCATTATTAAAATCATCAATTACTAGTGTTAACTGTTTCGTTTTTTATATTAATTTCAGTTCTATTTTTTTGGGCTGTGTAAAATAATCATTTTTCCCAAATATATGGTATTTTAATAATGTTATTTATATAATATATTTTTATTACATATATGTATTTATATTAATCCATAATATTTAAAAAAAATGAATAACACCATTTTGGGAGACTATATGCCATACATACACATGAACACTGAATTTAATTTTTGATAGATGAAACGGAAAAAAGGAAAATAAAAATTAACCTTTTTAGATTCATTATTATATCATATATATCTTATATATTTAGTATATATTTTCAAATTAACATTTATTTGATGTATAAATGAAAAAAATTTAATCTATTTGTGGAGTTGGTAGCACGAATGTACAAACCGATGATCTTATCTTATTGAAATAAAATATATGGTGACAAGGTAGATATTATATTAAAATTATTGATTCATATTTATTTCATAAATATAATATCTGAATTTAATACAGATCATAAAAACCATCCATGAAATATTTTTCTTAAATATAATTGTATCACAATGTGGAGAAAGTATCCCACATTAATGCATGAGTTAAACATTAACCTTACATTTGAAAGAAATTTGGTTGAATAATCATAGTTCTATATTCAGAATAACATTTTTGTATATTTTTCATGATAAATATGTTATTCTATTTGAATACCTTTTATTTAGTAGATTATTAGTTATAAATAATTTGTCTTCAGTGGGAAAAGTTTATTACCACTTCAAGAGATGGTCATGAAAAGATGTTTCAATGTATAGTAAATAAGCGAATGGAGGGGTTTATTATAATATTTCATGGATTTTGGACACCGATAATTTCATAAAATATTTGAACATAATAATTTCATCCTCAATATAAATTCATCAAAATAGGAAGCAGTTCATTGGTGGGATATGAAAATGATGAAATATGGCCATACACTATGATTTAAACATGATTAATTAGAAACATTACCATTATACCTTTTTTATTCTCAACACTATTAAGGCCTTATTAACCATAAATGCGGAGAAAAAATTCTAATATTTTTACTCTTAAATATAAGAATACAAAAATTTAAAAATTACAAATTTGGACATGATAATTCCAAATATGCTTTTTTTGTCGAATTCAATTCTTATAAGTAGAAGAATTTATTTTAAAATTGATCTCATAAACAACAATAAATGTTAACTTTATAGGTAATATAAGTCCATATGTATAAAATTTAATATAACAAAATTTATTATAAAATAGATCCCAATGACTTAATTATTATTATTCATAATACATATGAACTACTTTTATTTTTAGAAACATTTTAATATAGTGGAAATTTTTAATTACATTAAATTGGAAAAAAAAATCAATTAAAACTACAATGTTCCACTATACAAAAAAACATTTTTCAGAAAATTTGTAAAACATAAGTCAAAGATAATTTTTATATGATTGTTTCAAACAAAATAGTCTAATTTGTGAATTAAATTTTATAAACATAAATCAAATTAATCATATTATTCACTAAAAAATGTTACAAAATCCAATTTTTTGGAATTCCATATTTTTAAAGAATATAATGAATTTTACTATTTATTATATCAATATTTATCAATATTTTTTATAAGAACATTAATCATACACATTTTTATAAAAAATTTGTTTCTTGTAATCCCTCATCTAATTTAATGATCCGATTTTAATGTAATATCACATTTCACTAAGCATGATTCATTTCCACATCATAGTTAGGGTTTTATGAGGAGTTTTCTCTTTTAAAATATCTAGCGAGGGTGGAATGTGATCATTCATGATACTTAATTTCTATTTGGCTTTTTTTCTCTTACACAGCTGACGAGGATTGATCATCCATTATCAATAAATTTTTTCCTCGAAATTTACTATAGTATATTTTACTAAACACAACCAAAAAAAATGACATGAAATGTAATATGGGGTATATTTGAGGGTACCTCTTCTAAAGATGACCCCAATAAGGGGTAGATATATTTTCACAGAGAATGAGAAGTTAATAATATAAATACCCCATTCCTATAAATATGGTGATTCTTTTTAACCACTACCATCAAATCATAGAGACATAATAATTTTTATGATCCATGGGATCATTTTTATTTAATTATATGGAAACATTTTTCAACATTCATTCATATAATTTAATAAAATTTTGATATAAAGAAGTGTTTTAATTGATGTATTAGTGAATAATAGTAAATACAATTATTCCAAATTCATTGAATGTATTTATTAAAAATATTTCTCAATTTATTTAATTGTTCAAATTCACAAGATCTCCATAATTGTGGGATGAGAATATAATAAGGAATTCTTATATTTCGGTATTGATTCGTAGTCACATCCTATAGTTCCCCATATATTGGGGTGGGTTTTCATAGATGGTATTATAAATATTCAATTTGTAGGTGAAGAAATATAAAACTAGGATGATTCCAATGATACAACAATAGTACATATTTATGAAAATTGTATCTTGGTTGTTAGGCATTTATCTGTCGAATTGGGATTTGCATGGTGTATGCAGTGTTGAGTGTCGTCGATGTTGTTTCATGTTGAATTGAAAAAACATCTATGAAAAGAGGTGGTTGATTATAATTAACTGGATATAGAAATTTATAAATAGTGACAATTTTAGGGGATTACCATGAGATTTTATGGGGTTTTTAGTGTTGTAGGGCTACCTATGGAAGAGATTATTTGACCAATATGGTTCTGGGCCTACGAGCCTCTTGTATTTGGAATTAAAACCCACATGGAAAAAATATCAATTAAATGGGATCCCTCTTCCAACAATAATAAGATGATTTAATTTATTCAATGAAAAAATGGGGTCTTAGTCTATACCTATGAATATAATTGTTTAGACTATCATCACATTATTCATTACATTTATCAAATATAAAAATTATTTTATTGATGTGTATAATAATTTTATTGAATCATTTTTATGAATAAATTCAAAATGGTATTATCCAGATGATGAATTAAATGAATTATGTCGTGTCAAAAATCTCATGTTTCAACAAATGGAAACTCTAAGATACCATATGAGAGTTTTTACATGATCAAAGAGGAAACCAATGAAAATAAAATTAACTAACCACTTGATTAAAATTCAACAATGTATTCAACCTACTACATGGGGGCGAACTGATGTGGATTTCAACATATTGAGTAATTTTCAAAATTATATAAAGAAATAAAAATACCATAAAAATTATGCTATGGACAATGTAACATGAATATTAATATACTTAATATATACATAAATTATATGGAGACCAAATGTTAGACTATATAATTAAATTCAGAAAAATAATTGTGTAACAACTATTAAACCATAATACTGTGGTAGAGAAATTAAATGATATCATTCAATGTCAACACACATCTACTCAAAATATTTGATTCATTGTGGGATAAGTTTTAAAATAATAATAATCTCATTCTCAATATAATTTTGGTGTTAAATCTGAAGAAATCCCAAAAAATAAGGATATAAATTATGAATGAAAAAAATATAGATGATATTAATTGGGGTTAGAATTATCATTGAAAATAATACATTTCATCACCTTTAATTCACCCGAGTTTGGATAGTGAACATAAAATGTTGTGATGTCGATAAGACTTGATGAAGATAACTGAGGCTTGCAAAATTAGATGGGTTTATGCGATGTTTTTTTATCTTTCATTGATGAATCATTGTATATGTGATATGAAGTATTTTTATGGATGATGTGATTAAGGATATAATGTATTTAATTTGTAATAATCATGGTCATGATTATTAATAATGCTTCAGAAAGGATGTTAAATAGTTTTATATGTTGAATTTTTTGATAATCATAATAAGGATAGTGTCAAAATTTGATGAAAAAAATTATTTGAGAATTTTGTTTTCATTATGAATTTAAAATGTTTGGGTATGATTGAGTAGGATCATAGATTATATGTTGTTGAATTTTATTCATCAATCGTGATTGGGTACTTGGTAAGGGGGAATCATCCTTCCCTAGTTACTTGATTCTGAGTTTGAGTTTTATTCTACGCCAGAAGCATTCGTAAACACATGATTTTTGTTCCAAATAAGATTCTATTATATTTTTTATTCATGTGATCGTATAAAAGATAAATATTTATAATTAAATTGATATAAACTTTTAATTTTAATACATAGAATAATACAATAAAGGATTCGTTTATTCACGATATATGATCAAAGAAATAGTCTCTCATTGACCGAATTCAACAATATCTTTAGTTCAAATAAAGATACCAGTTACATTTAAAACCATTCCAATAAACCATAGTGAGAGTATTTTTTAGATTTATCCACATCTATGAACTATAATTCATTTATTTTAACTTCACTCATGATATCAACCCACTTGCATTGAAAATAATTACTTGGGATAATTTTTTATCCATCTCTCTTATTTGTATGATGATACAATATTATTCAATATTCATGTAAATTGGATTTCAATGATTATTATGAGATACATACATCAATTCAATAATAAGAGTAATTATTCAATTATTTATGGTAATATATTCATAAAGTTTCTTTATATAGAATTTATAAAAATTAATCACATAACCATTATATGTTAATACATTCACACTTGGTCCTTTGGTTTGCAATAAATGTATTTCTGAAACTGAATTTCATTTTTTTACCGATTTAAAATAGTCTCAAACCCTAAATAAACCATCAATTATGAGTTTTTTATTTCATATATCATCACTTGATGGAATCAAATGACGATGAATTACATTGTGGGATTCAACAAATGGAATACTCTATAAACTATAATGAAACACATAAATGTAATCCTAGACCTTCTCTATAATTATAATTTTGAAAAAATATTAACTTGAAATTTCATAACCCACAAGCCACCCACTGTGATCATATTGCTTTTGAACTATTCTCTTCCCATAGGATAATTAATTGGAATAAAATATAATGGGTTCTCAAAAAATATATCGGTTTGTAATACAAAATTATTGAAGTGTTTATTTTTAATGTACTCTCTGAGAATCATCATATATCATGAAATATGTTACATCCATCAATAACATAAATCACTACATAGCCATATCTCTCTAACCAAGTGATCCATCAAGTGAATCATCATATAAAATATTGTTGAAGGCAAGAACATATCTAATTAAAATAGCATGAAAACATTTACATTTCAATATTTATAAATTTCATCAATTATATATATTTTTTGTATAAATCATTCCAAATCAAAAAATTATTTATTAATGTATAATGGACATATTTTTAATAAATGATACACTAAGATAAAAGCATTATATAATTCCAAAATCAAGATGTCCATGTAATATCATGAACTCTAACAGTATATTATTCATTGAAATGTTATTATTGATATTTTTTTAAAACACCTCTTAAAAAATTACATCATTTTAGAAGTTTTAAATCTGATATATCACATTCACAGAAATAGTCTAAGAAGTTTAAGGAATAAAAGTATTCATTTAATCCTTCACTAAAACCAACTCTACTAATATCCCTGGGTCAATAATGTCCAACATATCCTAAATTTTATCCATTTTATTGGGTTTATTTTGTAATACACCAACGAAAATATAATACACTATTTTTTTCTACCCAAATGACTTCAATAAAATTCCATAAATAAAAAAATCATGTAATATATTTTAAAAAAGATTATATCTTTTTGAACTAGTTTTCATATGGGTTTTAATAAGTTTTAACAATATTAGTTACCATATCCATTACATTATAAAACATTTGATGACATTTTAGTAGATATGATATCTAAAAATTAAATTTGTATTTTCATTGGGTTTTATATATATTTACATTGGGTTTAAAATTATTCAATTAACGTACATGCCTAATTTTTTTTCATTGAAGGAATGGTATTTTTTATGATTTTTTATTATTTTTTTTAATACAAGGAAATTTAAGAATATAAGGACACTTCTTAGTGCATCATAAATCGGTACAATGTTACCCTAAAATTTTAATGTGATTTTAGATATGGAATATATAATAGAGATTTGTAGAACCACCATGTGTAGAATTTTTGAACATGGAATATGAATATTTTACTATATAAAAAGAATTTTCATAATGAATCAAGTTATGTAGAGATAAACTGAGTATCATGTCACCTTAACATGCCACATTTTTATATATCGTAAAACCATGTTTTATGTCATAAGTTCATCATGGACATCAATTTGTTGTGACAGATCCACCAAATTCACATCCCAAATCTTTCATTTACATCCTAAATATCGAGGCAACATAAAAATTAAAAATATGATCATTGGGGTTTTCAATAAAATTAATGTAGGTCAGAATGATTTATTCATGAGGGGATTTGGAGGCTTATCTATTGAGGATCTAACCATAGAGAAGTAAATCATTCATCCACCTATGGAGTTATTTTGTAAGGTTTATGACATGGAGATTGTTTTCTATAGATATATTTTTCATTATACTTTATTTTCCAATTTTATTATAATACAATATGGTTTTTTGTTTAAATAAACTCACGTATCTCCAAAATCATTCTCATATTATCTATTATATATTGTTTACATTTTTCAAAATCAATTACCACATGAGGATGATTGAATAAATACATCTGGGAGAGTAGAATCAGTTCAAATAAGCATGTACTAAATTTTTTAAATCTTTCTCCACATTCGGTATGATTTTACTCAATTGTTATTGTGTTTCAACCAAACATTTTCATATATATTATTATATAATTTAATAAGTTCATCTAATAGTAGATAAAACCCAACATGGTTAAGGAAATTAATTTAGGACCATTGAGTTGGATTACCCCACCACAATTGCTATATGATCCTAATGAAACCTTGTTATTTTATTTTTTCATACCAGCATGAATTGATATTATAGGGTATGTTTAGAGGGATTGATAATTTATCCTGTATTTCAAATTGACTGATTGTGCAGCCAATAGATGAAACTATTTTACATGTCTATTTTTATTTCCCTTTTTAGATAAACCACCAATGTAATCAAACTTATGTATCATTTTTCTTTTGAATGTGAATTTATTTATTTCATTTACATCATGAAATTTTCTTAAAAAATTAAAATAAAATTGGTGTTACCAAAACATTGGTATATACTTAAAAATGTATTCCCCACATTTTGTTGGATTAAAAATACCCAACCACTGTACTATTCCTTTGTATCTAGTATTGTTTAGTTTTCAAATATGTTTCTTATTTTAGATTTTATAGGTTTTAATAATTTACATTGGATATATGAAAATTTGGAACTGTAAACATGGATAAAAAATGTGTAGAAACTAACATTAGACTGATTACGTCGGTAAAATAATTATCTTATCCAGTGTTTGCTAACAAATTTTAGTATAGGTAATTATTTTTTAATTCATTATTATTATAGTTATTATTTTTGAATGTTATTATTTGAAATAGTTTGTAGTATTTGTTGGATGAATTGGTATATAAATATGTTTTAGGCCTCACCACTAGAGTATGTTTCATTTCAAGTGTACCAAAAAACACTAGAATTACTAAATTTGGGTGGGTGGTCACGTCAATAAATAATTTGGATTCATTTTGACTCTTATGTATATGATGAATTCCAACCTCCATAATGGAGAGACACCTATTATCGGAAATGTGCAGGAGACCCCAATTCTAATCATTGTTGAGGTAAATCATGGGCTCTGTAGTAAACTCAATAATTCCATTACATTTAGTAACCTCTTGAGTTTAACAAATAAAATTTAGTAACAATATTTCATTCATATTACATAAATGTTATGGATAGAAAGATGTCTAATTATGATCTAAAATAATTCAACTATGAGAAAAAGACCAAAAACCTTACAAAATTAATTTTTAATTTAAATTACATTGTAATAAACATACAATGTATTCCTAATATAATGACATAATGGTTTGAGTATGAGGAAGAGAAAGTGGTTGAGGTAGTTGAAGCTATTGAGGAAGAAAAATAAAAAAAGGATGTGAATATGAAAGAAATGTTAATTTAATGAAATGATGAAGTCATGAAAAGGATGGTCCTCTAACTTAGGAATATGATGAATCAAAGAATGTAACATCTCTTTTATACATACAAAAATATTGTTAATAACAACGCAAATATGTATTGAAATGATATGAAATAGATGAAAGAAAGAAGATTGAAAATACAAATTTTATAATTGAGGAGAAATATGATTATTGAGTTGAAACATGTAAGCCATTGAATTTAAAATGGAAGAATAATTAATGAAATAAAATGATAATGACAAGTTATTCATTTAACTAACATGATTTCTAAAGACCAAATAAGAAAGGAAACCCTCATATAATGTTAAAAGGAAGAGAAAGAATGGTGTCTCTAACTAAATATATCATTTCAAAATGGGTTCCTAATGATGAATATGAAGAAGTTGTGGTGGAGAATATGATATATTAAATCAATTCATATTTTGATTTCAATTTATTTTTGTTAATCCATTCCCAAATATTAAACCAACCACGAGTACATATTAGAACGAAATGACATAGGAGGAAATGAATAATAATTCAACATGCAAAAAATTGAATGAAGTGGATAAATCCAAGATGATTATTTTTATATCATGTTTTAATTTTCTATGAATGTCAAAAAGTCTATCTACATACCATAAATAATTCTTTATTGGATGAAAACAAAATTTTAAAATTGATTTATAGTACATTGTTTAATTTTATTATAATAATTTTATAACAATCCTTATGGTTGATTCCTTTATCATTTCAGAGAATAAATAATTTTGGATCCTATACTTTAACATGGATGTTTTTTATTTTTCAGGATCAAGTAAATAATCCAATTATTTAAAAAAATATTAAAATAAAGCATAATGGTCAATCTTCATGGAAGTGGGGGACTATTTTTATTTTTTTATGTTTTCAGATTCATAATTTTGTGTCACTTTTTTTAATAAAATGATTAATTATGACATGATTTTAAATGAATTAGATTCACCGAAAAATGATTGTATTCCTATTATATTACATTATAATCTTGGAGGCATCAACACAAAGGAAAAATTTCTTGAATGTTCAGAATTTTATCATTCTAAAAAATGAAAAAAAATATAAATGGATATTTTGAATGTAAAATTATTAATTAAATTCATAATTTATTAAAATTTATTTCTGATATAATTGATTTTATTAATATTAATTCATATAAGTATTCATTGAGAAAATGAATTATTGATGTTCATGACATGAAATGATTTAATTATATTATATTACCTTTTCCATGTGGATTATAGAAAAAATAGTTGTTTTTATATCTATACATTTCTCTTGAGTGAAACATGGGGTAGGTAAACCTACTAGAAATGTTATTAATATCTATTTAGATATATTATTGAATAGATTCAATTTGAATATAATTGATGATTTTTTTACGAGAGATTATATCCCACGACCCATGTACACTTGTATCCGTCATAGCCCATAGTATCAATAGATGACATCATTAGGATTGAGCCATGTTACAAGACATTATTTTACATTCCAACCCAGCTATTGTTTTAGTATAATATATTGAATTAGTGTGGGGGATGGGTTTTTCATGGTAGAGATGAGTTTCTGTATCATGGTTGGATATTCTATATTTTTTTTATGGGTATTATAGAAGGTTCATGACTACTCATTCATCCAATTTCATTATTTATCCCTCTTAATGTAAAACAATAAAAAATAAAAAATAAGTTAAAAATGGATTTATTCATGGGTAGTTAGAAAATAGACATTACAATGAAATTGATTTCAAAACAATATAGGTTTTGGTGGTGGATGTGAGATTTATCCCAAATTCAAATTTCAAAAAAATTGATAAATTAAAAACACACACAATAAGTTATAGTCAATTTTCATTAAACTTATATTTTTCACGATCTATTCATTTTTTACTTTGGTGATGGGTGAAATGAAATTATATTTTTCTGAGGATAATTTCATTGAGATTATTTTATGAATATAATGCATGAAATTCAACCATTTTTAACTTTCATGAGGATTTTTGGTTTTTTAATATTAATACCCACCTAACCGCAGCCTCATAGTAATTTGATACTAATTGAGAACCCCTCATGGTAAATTATGAAACATTTTAATAAATTTTGGAGAATGTATATAAATTAAAATTTTATGGTTGTGAGCATGAACATGAGGAATTAGAATAACTCTAATTAAATTTATTCCTTGATTAATGAGATGAAATATTCATGGTGATGTAAATCATAAATGACAAGGATATAGATGAGATGTTGAAATGTTGAAGTGTATGGAGGTGTGTAATGTATTAAAAATTATAGATATATTATGATATATGAATTCTTATTGTGTTTGATTTATGCTTCTAGAATCATAATATATATCTTTTTTATGAGGATTTTATATAGTTTGAACACTCACTTATTGATATATAGACCCCATATTCATTATATATTTATATTATTATCAAGGATGAGAAAATTATTTAGTGTAGAATTATTTTATACCTCTAAAAAACTTTTATATTTTCATGGGTTTTAATATGTGACTGAATTGGGGTTTGAATTATTTAATTAACATGCATGGAATATTTAATAGTTTTTTTTGTTTTCATGTAAGGACATAAATTTAAGAAGATTTTCCATGAATTAGGTTAAAAACATGGAAATATAGGAAGATTTGGACACTCCATGGAAAAAATTAAGTGGCGTCGAATGAATCAATAATTTTTATGAAAAGACAAACACAAAAGATGTAATGGGATGGTGTTGAACTGTATAGTTGAATAATTACAGAACCAGGTTGAAGTATATTTTACTTTTTACAACTTATTTATGCCATGAATTTAGTTAAGAAGGTATACAACAACTTTCATATCATGTATATAATGTGTAATTTATTACATCATAAATCAATTTTTTATATCACATTTCCATCATATAATAATATTTTTAAAGACCGAGCTGAACGTTTGACAACATAAATCATTAATTAACATCATGAATATCAAGTCAATAGAATAATTAAAAATAAAAATAGTTGGGTTTTCAAGAAAATAAACACCGGTTTAACCATCAGAGATACAAGTATATTTGGAGGAATATTTAAGGAATAACTAACTATAGAAATAGGCATCGTTCAGCCACCTGTAGAGATATTCTTCAAGGGTAATTGTCCATGGATCCTTCATTGTAGATATGTTTTTTTATTATTTTTATTTTTTTAATAATTTATGATTTTTATCTTAATTCAACTCTTATTTTCTAATCTATTTATTCAAATTTATGATTAGTGGTGTTTATAATAATTATCCCTAATGAAAACTGAACAATGATCGATTTATTCCATAGAGGAGAGAGGAATTGGTCAAAATGTGCACACACCAAATTTTTTATTTCTTTCTTCAATTACATGTTCATTTAACTCAGTTTTTATTTTGTTTCAATTCATGTTTTTTAATATTTTACGAAATCATTTATCATGTATATTTCATAGAAGATGAAATCCAACATGTTTGAGGTAATTAATTCAGGCACACTAAATTAGTTTACCTATATCCAACTGAAATATGATCTTATTGAATTCTAGTTATATTAATTTTTCAAAACAACATGAGTTCATATTATAGGGTATATTTACAGGTATTGACCATTTTCGATATCTTTTAAATTGATAGACTGAATAACCAATAATTGAAATTATTTTTCATGTGTGGTCAGAATTTCATCTTAGCAAAACCACCCAAGGAAACCAATTTATCTCTCATACTCCCTTTTTCTATTTGAAATGATTTATTTTATTTACATCGTAAAATTAGTTTATAAAATCAACTAATATTCAGGGAAACCAATATTTGGTTGAAAATAACTTTTTTATTCCATGTTCTCTATGTGAATAACCATGCACTTCAATTGTACTACAATTTTTTTTTCAGGGAGTTTCAGTTTTAATATAAATTTATAATAAGATTATACTATAGTATTTAATTAAATCTATTAGATGTATTAGGAGATGATTTTATAACCTATTATAAATTCCAATCGAATTATGTCCTCTAATATTAGTAATTACTACATCAAGGTAGAATTTTGGGACTTCCTAGATACACATTATTTTAGGAATCATTGATCCTAACATAGTATTTACATTTTTCTCAAATGGGACATCCTTGAGTTCCTTTAATTTTATATCATGATAATTTTCCATAATCAGTAAATTTATTTATCATCCCATAAAACATAGCCTCAATGTAAAATCTTAATTTCTATATGCATCATATAATATAAAACCATATTACTATATTGATTTATGATATTAGGTTAATGGATCACAATAAACATCAATATTATTTCCCAATTATTTTGTTCCTAGTATATAAAAATAAAATATAATGAATTTGTACAACATGAATATTAATAGTGAAAAGTTATAATTTACCAATATAACATGACATGTACATTTTGTGATAATTTGTACACTAAAATGATTCACAACATCCACATATAACACAAGATGAAAATTTTTCATCTCTATACTAAATTCAATATGTGCATGATCAGTTTTCCACCACTAAGTATTGTTTTATTGGTTAAAATTTTACCATCTTGATTTCAGGTATTTTCCAACCATTTTAATTTCCTTATAGTCTCATCACTTTGATATAGGTTCATAAACCATATAATAATTTGATATTATCATTCAAATTTAAAGGTCATGATTCAGCATTTTTATAATGAGACACACTACACAATAGACATTTATTATGTTATACATGGTCCTTCTGAAATAGTATACGATAATTTGGATCGTTATGTATTACATTAAAGATCATAGCTAATAAACTGATAAATATTTTATTGTCATGATTTTGGTATGGATGCTCATTATTATTAAGTATCATATCTTTCAAGAGAGAATATATTTCGGTAAATATGGTATTATTTCATCAATTTCTAGGTTTTACACTTTAATAATTCATTAAAAAGAATTATTTTTATTTACTATAACTAGTATACATTGATGTCTTTACACAAATATTTATCTTCTGAAATAGATTTGGATATTCAAGAAGCTCATCTTAAACTATCATTGTCAATTTCTTAATACAATAGTCATCAAAAATTTTCACTTAAGTCATATCCTTAAAATGAAATTCATTATCATTAACGCTTTTAATCATATCATATGATATAAAAAACATTGTATTAGTCACATCAATAGATACATTCAATTATTCTTAAGGTTTATTCAATCATTTAAAACATCTATCCGTTACAAGATAGATCAAGTGTTTGTATAATCCACCTGAAATATTGAATGTTGAATAAAGACAATATAAATTTGGATAAATTATTTGACAAGGGTCATACGGATGATCTCATTTCCCAAACAAGTTGGACTCTTTAACCCTAACAACATACTCCTCTATTATATCATTGGAATCCATCCATTTTTAATTCATATCGATACTATTTGATTAATAATATTAATATATAATAAATATATATTATCACAGTAGGTATGAGAATAGAATTTGTAAATGATATTCTTTTTATACAAACACATTTATTAATCAAATTTGATTTATATTTTAATTTCATCAACAACATGAAAAAGCATATAAAGACCAATAATTTTATGAATTTAATTTATTAAAAAAAATTATATTTTTAAATGAATTTAAGGAACATAAATCATTATTATTATTTTTAAATGAATTCATTTTTAAGTTATAATATAGTTTTCTAAAATAAATTTTACCATATCTGACAGTTCTCTTCGTCAAAGTTTATCAAAGACCTCAGAATAAATTGGTGGTCACCTTAACAAAAAAAATCTTTTAAAAAATTTGGATTCATTCAATTCTACCTCTCATATTGTGTGTCTTGTGTTTTCATGCATAAAAAATACTTAATTTTGAATGTTATTGTTTCTAGATCATAATTCCAAATAAATATTTAATGCTCAATCTTATGTCGTCATTAGTTGATCTATGTTTAAAAATGTTGTTTTTCTATTAATACCCATTTATATTATAGTATTATCATATGATTGGGTCATGATAGAATACAATATCCATTTAAATATTGGGAAATTTCATTTCATATGTATTCACTTCCTTAATATGATTAAAACAATTTAATAACCATTCCATGATTATTTTTTAAATAGTTAGTGAATATTTTATAACATTTCAAATAATCTATTTTTTTTCATTTTAAATGCATATTTATATATACTAAAATCACTTGTAAAGGTAAAAAGTACTATAGACCACAAATTTCTTGTTTACATGTTAATCCCCATACTTATGTGATACTACAACAAATCATATGTTATTGAAAGAATTAAATATTATCTCTTGGTGTGGATTATTTTCCTACTTTCTGATAGGTAACTTCACACAAAATTTGATAATATAATGTGATGTTTTTAATAGATGTGTAATGATTAAAATAAAATATAAATAATTATAAATATATAAATACACACACACATATATATAATTGTTTTTAAATACTAATATATATATATATATAATATATCTATACATATACTTTTAAATGTGTAGAAATAAAAAAAATAAAACAAACACACACACACACACACACACAGATATATATATATCTATTAGAAAACATCACATCTTATGTATTATTTCTATAATAAAACCATCAATCATACTCTTTGATCATTCATATTTAAAATTTAGTTACTAGTTTGACTGAAACCATAATATAATTAATAATATTCAATCCATAAATATTTATAAATATTACACATCATTATAATATTACAAAAATTGATTTATTATCTTGAAATTTTCAAAGCTATCAATTCACCACATAATCGATAAAACCGATTTTTATTCTATTAAAACCAATTTACAATTTTAATTAATATTTATTTATAAAATTTTAAAATTATTAATTTTTTGAAATCCCAATATATATTTTATATTTATATGTACGTAGAGTAATAACAAATAAAAAATTAGTAAAATCAGGAAATATTGCAGAACAAAAATTACAGGGGCCCTAATGGGTCAATTTATATAAAAAATAGGGATGGATAATACAAAAAATAGTTTATAGACAAATACATGGAGGATATACCATTATGGACAAATATAGGAATATAAAAACAAAAAAACATGAAAAACACATGAATTACTGACTAAGGATCTATATAAACGAGTTTTGAATATCGTTCATTTGGTTAAGAGGTTTAAATTTCCATAATAAAAAATCTTAGTTGTTGTTGATGAACAGTGGAAGAAATACTTAAAAATCACAAAACACACATGAAATATTAATTGTGAATCCATACTTTTTAAAAATAACATACTTAAATTTCATATGATTGATTTAACCAAAAAAATGTCTTTGACTACTATAGAGTTTTAATTTTTTGAGATCATGAATGTGATGAGAGGATAATCGATTTATTAAGGTTCATTATAAATTAGGTGAATAGTTTTATTAGCGGTTAATGAGAAGAGCCGATAAAATTGTAGTTTATCTCTACTAAAAATATAACTACCAAGAAATAACATTTCTTTTATCACTTCTCTAGTGATGATAAATCTATATATTTTTCTATTCTACAAAATTGCTGATAAAGTGGTATTATTTGTACTTATCTTTATAGCTGTGATAAGATAAAATTTTATTAAGGACTAATATATATCTACTAAAAATAAGAAATAATATGAAAAATATTAATCATCTAAATTTTAAAATTATATCGAATTAATTATACTAACAGATATTTTCCTAATCTCTTATACCATCTCAATAATGGATAATTTCCTCGAACCTGGTTACTTTGATTCACATCATTTCACAAATCCTTATATATTATATGTTCCACATGATAAAAATTTTACAGCGGCTATACAAAATGAAGATGCTTATGGGAAAGACTATCGTAATCATCATCTCTCTAGCAGATCTCAAGGGATATCATTCCTGGATTCACTGAAATGCTATGATCAAGGTAACAAATTCATGATTAATCCTTCACTTATCATGTGTTTGGATGATGGTGAATATCTGGTGGAGGTGGACCCTGATGCCCTTCAACAATGTGTGTAGCTGTGAAAATTCTCGGTTATGTGTTGCACCTCCTACCACAAATGTAACCGACTGTATCCTTTAACTAAACATCATTCATAAATTTCCCATTTCTGTAATTCTTAAAATTGGAAGCTAATTCCCATAGGAAAAGTCTATTTTCACATACTGTTAAATTAACATGATGTTCTAGAAAGAGTGTGGAAGACTGGTAATCATAACCTCAAGTCGGTCTTATTCAATATTTCAGAGTGGGACTCCACCATTAATCCGCTCACAAATAGAAACAAATTGGCACAAGTGTGAATTAAATTGCATGGACTCAACTGGTTCTTTTGGGACCCAAAAATATTGAATTACATTTTCTTCTAAATATGATCTCCTTTAAAAATTGATCATTGTACATTAAATGCTGATATTGGTCTCTTTATAAGAATTATGGATGAAATAAATCATGACTCAAAGCTACCCAAATCAATTAATTTCAATTCAAATGATTATAAAATAGATATCGGAGAGGAGTATAAGTGTAAGACACCCTTTTGTGATCATTATAAAATCATTCATCTTATTATATACAATAATAGGGTGAATATAAATCAAGTAACACAACCAATTTAGAATGACTGGAAGATATAAGAAAAACAAAAAAAAAGACAAAACCCCCATGATGGACATAGCAGAACCACCAAAATGGATGTTTGGAAAAAAACCCAATTTTGAAAAAATAGGGAACAACTCAAGTAATAACTAGGAAAATGATATTGAAGAAAAATAAAAATAGATTAATGATCAAAGCCTCTTAATATAAATTATAAATCTTGTCCAAGATACTAATAAGCTACCCATTGAGCAGGAAAAAGCCTGCAACATATATACTCCGACTCACAGCTATAGTGCCTACCCCAAAGATCAGTCAATGGATAACACCTCATCTAGCCCCACCAAACTATCTCTACCCATTGTAAAAACTGATGTGGACATGAAAATGATCATGGAACCAGTCCTACATAACAATACATCTTTATTTATAGTTCTGAAACATATTCAGGTTTCTAAAGACCCCTAGGAACACAAAGAGAGTCATTTTCACTATATCTAGTACAAGACTACTATAGATCCACCATTCTCAAGTATGACTTCTCTTCAAATTACACTGAGCGAAATATTTTCTATAAAGTATGAAATTTCCTCTATGGTCATAATGATAGAAATTTTTTACTTAGTTCTATGTGTCCCACAGACTCAGGAACTAACAGTTTCATTACACTTATGCAATCTAAACAACATTGAACCAAACCATAATGTATAAAAAAATTTAGAAATAGTGACTTGGTTTTTTCTCCAAATTCGACCACTATCGAAATGGAAAATGTAAGCAATACAGAAGTTTTATCAACTCCACCACGCACATTGTCTATCTCAACAATTCAGTTCAACGAGAGACATAGATTCGATGTAATGCGTCTACTTTATATCATAGCATTCCATTAGAACTGATATCACATGATAGTCTATCTGTTATTCTAGAACCAACCAATTTGTTGGGAAATAAACAATCCATGAAATAGGATCCAAGACTTTCACCTAACTATATCAAGCCTTTTTCTGATGTGGATTCAAAGTCTCCAAGAAATTCTAATCCTCATACCATAATAAATACAGACTGTGATACTAGGCCTGAAAATATGGTATCTCAATGTCCCAATGACATGTCACTAGTTTGAAAGGATACCACAAATTTAGATATGACTGCACACTTTAATAATCCCATAAATAATTTCCACAAATAATAATAAAAGAACACTCATACTGACGATGTTATAATATGTACTAGAAATAACAGATCTGGAAAAAAGAAAAAATGGAGTTTAACTCTAGACAAATGTTTAAATTAAGAACTTTTTTCTAGAATTGTTAGGGTACCAAAAACTCTGACACCCTCAATGTTCTGAAAAAAATAATTAACATGCATCACCCTACTCTTTCTTCTATTGTGGAACCAAAAATTACTTTCTCCTCTAAATATTCTCACGTATTTTAACTCAAATAAATGTTTTCAGGTGTAATAAATAATCATCTAAATTATGATTATCTATGGATTTTTTTGCATTAAACTTTATAGGATTTAAATGTTTTTAGTATCTCAGATCAGATATTCACATTCCTATTTAATATTAATGTTACTAATAATTTGTTCTCCTTTGATTATGGTATGAATAAATTCGATGAAGGATAAATTCTTTGGAATAAACTCTCTGATTTAGGCACCAACACCAATGCCCCTGGGTTCATATGGGAATTTTAATTATATTCATAACTCTTGAGAAACAATTGGCATATCTCATGCCTCAATATCCACATGATAATTTAAAACCCTGATCGAGGACAACTATATTTTTTAAATTTATCTCACTAGTGAAAAATTAACCTCATATATAAGACATTACAATGAAGGGGTTGCTTCCAAATTTTACAGAGCCTATACAAATGTACCATCTTTAGTTAAATAGGACATTATATCTTTCATCACTCTTCACAGACTAAACTATGATCATCATCTGATCCTAATAAACTTTTTATCCAAAGGCATGAAACATAGGTTACCCTTTCGCTTCAATAATTTGTGGTTATCTGATTAAGAATGAAATCATGCAATCAAATTTTTTTGGTCCTATATGTCTCAATGATATGATGCCTTTACATGAAACCTCAAACTAAGACACAGAAAACAAACTCACAAATATTGGTGTCACCCAATATCCAAACAGGTTTACAATTTCATTACACTTCCTGAGAAAGAAATCAATGATCTCTAAAAAAACATGTACTTGGACCTCCACATTGATCCCACGCAAGACGTAAACATTTCTATCAATCATAATTCATTGTTTAATTTTAATGACAATATGAGAAAGAAAGCTTATAAAGTTAAATGGTTAACTGATGGGGGAATAAAAACCATATTATATAACTCCCTCTGAAAAAACATTAAGGCTAGCATACCTCTAAACTTTCTCTAGGATGGTGATAATATTTTTGACATGGAAGATGACATACCTCAACATATAGTCTCCTATTATGAAACCATCTTAAATGGCCAAGATAACATCAAAGACCTCCATCATGAGGTCTTTCCTTTTGTGATTACTGATGTGGAAAATACATTCCTTTATAAAATGTCATTGGATCATGAAATCAAAGACATTGTCTTAGGTTTTAATTCTGATCAAGCCCCTAGTCCTAATGGATTTAACAATGGTTTCTTCCAACATTATTAGGATGTGGTTCGGTTCAATGATCTTAATCTTATTAACACCTTTTTCACAAATGGGGTTCTTCCTCATGCTATTAATGACTAGTTCCTTAACATGATCCCAAAAAATGTATTATGACTTTTAAATTCATCTTTTCAGACCCATTTCACTTAACCATACTCTCTAAAAAATCAATGACAAAATAATTGATAATAGGATATCAACTATTGCTAACAAAATTGATTTATGGGACAAATTTTGGTTTCATAAAAGGTAGATTCATTCAAGATTATATCTGCCATTCCTCTAAATGTATCAGCAACATGAATAAAACTAGTAGTGGAGGAAACATAGATATTAAACAAGATATAAAGAAAACATTTGACAATATTTATTGGATTCATGTCATCAAAGTCCTTCAATGTTTTGGTGTTTGTACATACATCATCACTTCTATCATAACTATCTTAAACACATCCACTATATCCATTTTGATCAATTGATCTAAAAAAATGTACTTTATATCCACTAAATGGGTTAGACAAGGTGGCCCTCTCATTTCCATTCTCTTCTCAATAGCATAATACTACCTTATTAGACTGATAAATCATATGGTTGTTCAAAATAAATCGAAACATGTTCATGTATCCATAAATGTTAATGCTCCCACTTGAGTTTTTATGTTGATGACATTATCTAATTCCTTTATGGAGACAAAAGAAACATTATTAAATTCAAAACTACTCTCTCACACTGTGAAGAGGTTTCTGGTCAAATCATAAGTTGGAACAAATCATGTATCTTTTTCATGATTACTTTTCCCCCAAAATAAAATGAAATATTATCATTGATTAGGGTATTAAAGTTGGCTCTCTTCCCTTCACATACCTTGGTGTCCCCATTTATTGTGGTAGACACAAAGCATTCAACTTTTTAACTATTGTTAATCAAGTTCAAAACCCATTGACCTCATGGAAGGGTAAATCTCTCTCTATGCCTAGATGCACAAGGCTTGTTAAATACCCTATTGTCTCTAACATTGTCTACACTATGATAGTCTTTAAATGGCATGTTGGTCTTATAAATAAATGAACACAACATTTAAAATTTTCATCTGGACCAGTAGTAATCATGACAGAAATCTAATGACGGTCCCTTGGTCAACATGTTGCAAGCCTATAGAGAATAGTGGAATTGGAATAAAAACGTAAAATACATTAATGAATCCCTTTAAGCATGGATTACTTGGAATATTTTTCCCAATTTTTATGAATCCCTCACTTTTATCAGAAATAAATTTCATTGTAAACATATGACTGGAAATATGATCATTATTAATTCATATATATGGCATGTCATCAAACACTCATTCACCAACATTATGAATAAATCTAGATGGATGGTATCCATAGATTCATCCAAGAAATTATGGCTAGATTACTGTACTGGCATGCCCTTAATCACTATGATTTCACCAGATCAGACTCCTAAAAACACTAACAACTCTATCAAAGATTATTTAAATTATTAACAAGACCAACTCTCAGATTATATTTTGAATCTCATTGATGACTAACCATTCCCTTAAAACAATGATTTCTTAATTTGGGATTTGTCTCACAATGGATTTCTTACCTCAAAAAATTACTACACTCATATGTGTTGTAACATCATTAATGATTACAACTAGATTAAACAATTCAACAATCCTTGGATAAAAACCTTGAGATTCAGTCTCATATGGGAACATTCTCACAATAGATCTCCCACTGATATTTTCCTTCAATCATAGGCAATTCAACGTTACTCTAAATGTAAAATATGTAATTAGTATAGAGAAGATTCTAACCACCTCTTCCCCTTTTTTGATACTGGTTCTGATCTTTGGAACTATATTTTTGACATCATTTATTACAGATGGTTGGTTCTTGACTGTCAAAACTCAACTTATGATATGTGAAAATAATGAAGGCTCTCAGAAAATCAAAATCATTTTCCTTGTGACAATTGCTGAACATCACCCTATGATATGGTATGAACAGAATGAAATTAATCATAACAACTTCTTAATTAATCGTAAAGAAGATCATAATTGGATCCTTATTT
Organism: Viscum album; assembly: GCA_963277665.1. NCBI lineage: Eukaryota > Viridiplantae > Streptophyta > Magnoliopsida > Santalales > Viscaceae > Viscum > Viscum album. The sequence continues at coordinate 558,123,018 of OY728146.1, forward strand.
CCATATAACAATCTTCTTTGATTCAAAATGTTCATTGCCACAACACCATGCATGATTTTGGAATCCTGAAATGTATACAGATCAACGACAACTTCAGTCACCCAAATCACACTCTTGAGGTGTTCTACAGAGCTCATATCCATCGATGGATTAAAATAAACATTATTGGAACCTCCTAGGGTAATCTAGGACCTGTAGGTTGTGGTGTTATCTTCCGGAATAACCTAGAACAAATTCTCGATTTATTTATGGGTTATTGAGGCATTACCTCCTCCCTCGAGGCAGATATGATGGTGTTAAATCATTCGATTACATTTTCCATGGTTTATGGTTGAAAAAACCTATTGATTGAATGTGACTCGATGACCATCGTTCAAGAAATTTGGAACGACATAACTCATTTAGTGTGGACAATTACAACCCAATGGATGGAATGCATCAATTTTCTCACCAACCTGAACTACATCAACACTTGTGTTCATCCGTAAGCAAACATGGTTTCTAATGGCCTAGTGAACATAGGAGTTAATCAATACATTACATGGTGTGAAGACCTCCCAATTTCACGTAATCTCTTTGATGAAAACATATTTTATTATGATCCTGTACATTATACTTTTGTAAACATTATTTTAATAAAAAAAATTATTTATTCGTTGTGGCCAATGAATAAAAATAAAAATAACTAAAACATAAAAAACAAATATCAATTAATTAATACATTTTTATATAAATAAAACATAATAAATCATAAAAATTAATAAATAAGGTTTAATGAATGATGAAATAAATTTTAATAATTATTGTAATATTAAAAACTGAATTTATAATATTCCCAAACCCAAACACCCAGATCTGATTCTAAAAACATATAAAATACATTTCTAGTTTTCATACCGATGATGGTGACCAAATTTTCACCCAATTAAAATAACAATATTAAAAGGGAATATTGGATCACTAATATTCTCAAAGATGTTTTATGATTACAGTTTATGAAAAATAATGAAATCTCTTATATAAATAATACTGATGTATTTAAAATAGAAGTTATCCCACTTAACCTAGGTATTATTATTTCTCATTAAGTCGTCATCATTATCTATATGAAACCCTTCTTGAAATATGTCATTCAACATACTTATACAAAACCTAGGGAAAAGAAATATAATAAGGGTGAGAATGAATTGATAGAAAGTGTAAACATATTCATTTAAAACTGAATGGAATTTTTGATTATAAGAAGATAATATGTGTATGATGAGATAATCAATGTTCATGATCATAACATAATAATATTCATACAAATTAATATCAATGTAATTTAACATGAAAACATGGAATGGGGTTTTCAAAATGAAAATAGTCATCAGAATCAATAATCATGAGCCATGTGATATCAATATTTTTCAAATGAAACATTTATAACCATATTAAGTACAATGAAAATGCATTGGTATCTTGTAAAATTATCATCATAACACAATTAAAAATGAAATAACCATTATAGATGATATACATATCCAGAGTGCCCAGTGAATTGGAGGTCTATCAAAAACCCACCCATCCTTCCTTTATCATAGAACTACCAATCTTTTTCTATCAGGGAACCTACTATCCGTGATTAATAATGTAACTACCCATCCATGGTTTGTAGAGTAACAACCATTCATCATGAACAATATCTAAGAAGCCTATCAGGAATAAATTATATAAAGAATTTATTTTATTATATACTCATATAAAGAACATTTATTCATATTATAACATGATTAAACTGTGGAAAATAAATGTGTTCCATAAAAATATTATTGAAAAAAGATTAAGCTATGGAAAAGAATCATTTTTCACAATAATCGTCATAAAACATGATTAACTCATTGATAAGAAATGGATTCCCTAACAATCTATTTGAATCAATCATATTCATCCGTAGAAATAATGACGATGGTATCATTACAAAATATCCCTATTGAGAATAATTAACATAAAGTGTTAATGACATTGAATAATGAAATACCATCAAAATATCACAATAAAGTTTAAGGGTAAAATGAATTTTATTTAATTTAAAATGACTTAGGAATTTATAATGAAGGAAAAAAATTTAAATAAAAAATTTCTTTGGAAAAAACAATTTATACAAAAAAATTAAATATTTAAATCAATGAGTGGTAATAATGGAGGGAAATTTTATTCATACCTTGTACGTTAAAAAAGTATTCTTTACATATTGTTGGGAAAAGTTCAGAAGTGTATCATTCAAAAAATAATATGAGGGAATTTTTAATATATTTTATATAAAAAGCAATTTATGGGTATAAAAATTAAAATATCATAGTACAAAAGTTATTAAACCATTTTTTGAAAACATTGTTTTGGATGAAAACAGATTTTCAACTGAAAAGTGAAATGAAGTCATATTTTCTTAAAAATATTTTATCAGTAATTTTAAGTACCAAATAGATGAAAATAATACCACTACAAAAAATTGTATTAATAATCATATGATGAAATATTATATGTTGACCATTAAAATAATATCATATTATTTCCTCCCAAAGATCCATCAAAATTAAAAATCCTTAAATGAACGATGATTATATCATATATCCTTTTCCACTTTGGTAAATCTTCAATCATAAGCCCCATGAAAGGAAATTAATAAATGAAACATTAAATATGATTAAATAAGGATATTCTTGATTTATAATGTAAAAATTTAATTTTATACACATAACAAATAAATAATGTTGAATATCATAAATGAATATCTTAATAAAAGATAACTTTATATGAATAACCCTTATAAAGATCTTACTATTGAATTTGATAAATATTAAATGGACAAATTATGTGTATTGAATGTAAATATATATTAAAAAAGTATAAATAAATGAAAATATAGTCAAAATTCATTACACACATAATCCTATAATATCAGATAGTGAAGAAGTACTATAACCTAACCAAACAAATTGATTTATAAAATTCCTTACCACTTGGTAACTTTCAAGTCCAATACCCTAGGATGAAATAATTAAAATTGAAACATAAAATACTATTATGTATAAATTATTTCTTATATTACATTATAAAGAGTCAATATATACACAATATAGAGTAAATTAGGTGAATTAATTTAATATATGTCTCAATGAAGGGAAATATTGAAAAAATTCCGTATTGCTTTGCTAATCTTTAGATTAAAAGTTCATTAAATAGATAACCAATTATCGATTAATAAAACCTAGTAATTTTAATTAAAATAATATTAAAATAAATTCATGGGTATTTTATAAACCACATAAAAATTTAATTAGTGAATATGGAATATGTATCACATATATAAAAATGTGACGAGAAACCCCTATGTGGAGTCCATACATTCCATGTGTTTCCTTTATATAACATATAATAATATTATATAAATTATTTTATTTATTAATAAAATTTAATATATTTATCTCCTTATAAATTAATAATATTTGTATTTATTTTTATTAAATATTTAAACAATGAAAATTTTAAGTCCACGTTGAGTGTTTTAAGGATGTATAGTTCATTTCTTTAAAACAGCTTCAGTGTATAGAATGTGGTAAAATAAGACATTATTTTTTCATATAATGATTAATAATATTTTTATATTAATAATATTTTTAAATAAATTATAATTATAATATCAATAATGAAATATGGTTATAAAAAAGGAACAACATTACAATTCTGGAGACGGTAGGCGTATGTATGTATGAGTAACATTTCCATTTTTTGATGATAAGTATAGAATGGATGTAAAAAATATTTTATATTTTTTGAGTGAAAAAAATTAATTAATTAATTAGAAATTTATTAAATATACTTATATTTATCATTAATCTATTGTGGTGCTGGGAAAATAATCACATCACTTCGTGGAAGTGGTAGTCCCCACCTAAGAACTAACAAAGTTATCATTTGTCAGTGTAACATGTAAAAGGATATATTTTATTTTAATAATTATAAATAATTCATTAATATCATAGTTCTTACATGTATTTCATATAAATTCATTATATGTATCATTATTACCTTCTATGTAAATATTTATCGAAAAAACAAATCACATCGCTTTGTGAGGCGGTAGTTCGCCGTACACACGATCAATGTTATCTTATCCCCTATGAAATTAAATGTATGAAGTTATATACCATATCATTACTAGAAAAGTATAGATATGATAAAAAATAATATATATACTTAAAATCCATCATTATAAAATCAATGAGAGGAAATGATGGAAAATAAATGAAATCTGTGTGTGAGGTGGTTGTTTGTTGTACATAGTAATAATGATTTTATATCACATTTGATGGAAGTGGATATAGATTTTGGTTATTCCATTAAAATAATAAAATATAAATATATGGAAGATATTTTTATTATTTTATCTAAAAAATATAATATTATTTTAAGGATTTAGAAGAAGAAGTAAAATAAAAACACTATGTTAAGCATTATACCCCATCTTTGGAAAACCCCCTTATGTTAGTAGGAAAATCATTATTTGGATGAATTTCTAAGGAAAAAATGGTTCTAAGTTATGGGGATGGAATTTGGGAAGGAATTTGGTATGCTATTGGCTATTATAAATGGATTAGAATGTGTGATGATGACAAGATGGGTGACCATTTATAAGTGAGGTGAGTGGTATATTTTTAATTTTTTAAATGAAAAAATCATACCCATGCTTTCAGCATTCCACAAGGCCCCAAAAAAGAAAATTATTGAGAATTGAATACAATAAATTAAAAATATTTACATAAAATTTATTTTAGACAATTTTTTTGTTATTTTAACCCTTATAGTTTTTGTTCAACCCCCTCATAAACCTGTTTTACCCTTAAAAATGATAATTAATTTTTATTGTATTCTCAATTCATTATAGTAAAAAATAATTTGAAATTTTTAGATAATATAATTTAGGATGACTCCAAATAAGGAATATATTTACCCAAATTAAATACACAGAAGTGGAAAACGTAAATTTAAAATTAATTCAATACATGAGATGAAAAAGGGGGTCACAAAATTTGGATTTTTCAAGAAAAAAAAGCAAATATAGTAACTATATAAATAATAATTATAATTTTATGGATGAAAATTAAAATATGATCATATATAATATTTAAATATCATGTAAATAATTCCCAATTAGGGGTTGTCATAATTAAATATAAAGCTGAAGCATTATGCACTATAAAACAGTATTTAGAAAATTCTTATTTTCAAACCCAAAAAATAAACATATAATGAAATCCAATATATAGATGAATAACATATAATAAAGTTTATTAAATATAACTATAGAATAATTAGAATACTTAAAATAAAATTCAAAACATTATGGTAAATTTCAATTAAATAATTTATTGAAATGAAACGTTAGTTTTACGAAAATTAATTTTTCACTATTAACTGATAAATCAATATATTAATACAAATCCAAAAATATCAACCTATGTTAATTTTTATATGATGATTTGAGAAATGAATTTAATTTAATGAAAACAATATATAAATTTTCCAAAAATTATATTATGATATTTTCTCCGAAAATTCAAAAAAATTATTTTTTAAGAAAACTTCATTATATAGAATAAAATTACATTAATAAATATTAGTTGATTATTTACATAGAGTTTATCAAAAATTTATATTGAGTAGGAAAATTATATATATATATATATATATATCATATATTAGTTAATACTATTCAAATCCCCCAATTCAAAATTTATGTTATAATAGTTATATAGTTCGTGGGTCGTTTAAGATTGGAGTTGCATGTTTATTACACTATTGAACATAACTTCCCTTTTTAAAATCATGGGGTGTTAAAGGTAACATAAATTACATAAATTTAAAACACATAAAAATAAGAATGAAAATTAAAAAAATAAATAATAGTAAATATACAAACAAAAAAAGTATTATAAATGAAATATATTAATTTCTAAAATTATAAATTTTTTAAAAAGATTTATAATATCTAAATTTTATTTCACAAAAAGATATTTGATTAATAAAAATGAATTAATATTAATTACTCAAAATACAAACATATTGAAAATATTAAATTATAGGTAATAAATATGTATAAATAATGGTTAAAAAATAAATCCACTCCAAAAAATTACAAATATTAATTCTCAAAAATGAATAACTAATATTAAATAAAATAATATTAAAAATAAATAAATAAAAGTTAATAATATTTTCATAATGATCTAATTCATAAGATTAAGGAAATAGCTAATAAACCGAAAAAATGAAAAAAAATGAAAAACAATTATATAAATTATTAAAATGACAATATTAATCCGAATATATTATATTATCATTTCGAACTACAAATATATGAAAAATGCATTTAAATAAATTGATTATATAAATTTCAAAAAAATTAAAAATAACCAAACATACTAAATAAAAATAACTAAATATTAATCATATAAATTAAAAACATATTGTTAATATTAAAATATATTAAATAAATATGTATAAATAAATATTAAAAAGTGAATAAATTTAAAAAATATTAAGAAATCATAAATATTAAAATAAAAAAATAATATTAAAATAAATAATAATAAATAATATTAAATATAATTGAATAAATAACAAAAAAAATTAATAATGTGTAATATTAATTACACTAACTAAAAATATACACAAAATGAATAAAAATGAATAAATAATTGATATTAATTAAATATTTATATATTAATAAAAATTAATTATATTGACTATTTAAATAAAAAAAATATTTAATTTCAAATTTATTTTAATATATTAATTAAACAATGTTCAAAAATAGTTAAATATTAAGACTTAATAATTTAATGTGAATAAATATTAATAAACCAAAATTACTAACATTATAAAAATATTAAAACCTTGTAAATAAATAATTTTAAATTGTATAAAACATATATAATTTCAAAAAATATGAAAAAATAATAAATATCAAAAATGAAAAAGTTGTAATAAAAGAAATAATAATATTATTGAATAATTAAAACTAAATAAATTACAAAAATTATTAAAAAAAGTGATATCATAACAATAATTGAATTGATTACAATCACATAAAACGGAATTAAAATGCCTAAATAAGTTATAACATTATTTATAATTATTGATGTTTGTATAATATTGCTTTTATATAAAAATGTTATTAAATATTAACATTTATAATTTTTTATTATAATTAAAAATATTATTATCTAATTAAATGAACAAAAAATTCAAAAATGTATAAATAACTATCCAAATTGAATATATTTTAAAATAATTAAATGAAAAGACAATAAAAATGAATAAATATTAATATTTTTTAAAATGAAAAAAATATTACAAATTATGAAATATAATAAATTAAATAAAAAATATTAAATAAATAAATGGACGTACACAATGCATACATACAAAGACACGCTTTCATACAAATTGATATATAGATACATGTACCCATACACCTAAACGTACATATGCATACATTTATACGTGCATACACATATATACAATTACATACATGTATATGCACATGCATACGATATAAATATGTAAACATACATATACTACATAAACATACACATACATACACTTATACACATATACACATATACACAAATACACATATACACATATACATATATACATGTATATACACATACACATACACATACACATCCACAGACACAGACACATACACGTATCCAAACATATACAAATACACATACACATGAACACACAGATACACACACACACACATTAACACACACACACACACACATGAACACATACACATACACATACACAAGCACACACACATACAGGGACACATACATGCACAAATGCACATCCTTATACTCATACACATACACATACTAATACTAATACACACATAGATACGCATACACATGCTCATACACATACATGCTTGTATATCCAGATTCATACCCATACTCATACACAAACCCATACCCATAAAAATACATACACGGATAAACATACATGTACATATGCACAAACGAACCCACACATATTCACAAACACGAACATATAGAAACACAAATACACAATAAGATATATATATATATATATATATGTATATATATATATATAAACACACACACACACAATGAATATATACACACATAAAATATAAAAATGCATACATACGCACAAAAACATATATGCACATAGAGGAATAGGCCAACATCCAAATTCATTGGCATAGATATAAATACATAGTTATATTTTAAATTCTTTACTACGATTAACAATATATGAATTTAAAAGTGAAATATTTTTAAATAAATATATATTCATTTATATGTTTATATAAATGGAATTTTTAATATTATTATAGTATATTTGTATATACAATTAATAATAAAATTATATACATATACTACTAATACTATTTTATTGATAAATATAAATTTTCTACTTTTATATAATATTATGAATATAAGAATGAATATAAATATTTTTTATATTATAGCTATATAGTTATAATTTTTATGTTATATTTATATATGTATATACTTATTTTTATCTAAATCATATTGAAACATATTTAAATATGTTTAGGTAAATTAATTTATTCACAATTTCATTTATCAATGCATTTTTTTCTCCAATAAAATTTGGGATTTAACAATTCAGAGAAATGAACTGATAAAGAGTGCTAATAAATGTTCTCACAAAAGATATTAATTTATCCGTTAATTTTTTAGAGCTCATGATGGTCACCATTATAAATTCCTTTAGATAAATCTAATAAAATCCAATAATTATCATTTTTTATTTGAGGATGATAATAGTTAGATCATAATAAATACAAATCATTCAAACTGAGATCACAATAATGATAATTTCTAGATCAAAAGGTATTATTTTCTCTGTTTTTTCATGTTTTTTAATCTTGCAAACTGATATGGTTGATGATTCAAGTCCTAAAATACTTGTAAATTCATGTTATACTCTTTTCCTGATAAAATTTAAATGGAATATTATGTTAAATATTTGTTATACCATAATAGATAATTTTATATAAAATATGGAATTTTGCATGAACATACTTACATGGAATCCCAAATTATGTTTCAATGTTGATGAAATTATAGGGGCCTCAACTTTCCTGAGTTTTATTCTTAACCCGTTTTGAGCTTCACTCCTAGGGACCTTGATAAGGTTATAGGGATAATCTTCCATAATAAATAACCCCATAAGAAATTATGATTTTTTTTTTGTATGTGATGTTTACCCATAGCCTAGATTTCCTTGAGATTTTGATTCCTATATATTATTTTGGGAATTTAATACTTAATAAATAATTATAATTTATTCCCACATGTTCAAACATCGATATATCTTATTTATATCTATAGATGTAAATTATGATTCATGATTGATTCTAAAATGTGGGGGGTACTTTGGTATGGTACAAAACACATCTTGGATCTAGGTACTTTGTCAGGTCCATTCCAAGGTATTTTGACATCTGATTTATTTTCTCCCCCTCTATCATTCTCACCATATTCAGATGAATCGAAAAAAGGAGACCTCCCCCCTATTGATTCGAAGAAAAAAATATGTGATAGGGGAGAAGAAGGTAGGTCCATACTGGAGGAGCTCGATCAGATACTTCCTGGCTGGAAGTGATTACAATGTGTGGGACCAAAACTAATGTTTCGGTGATTCCTCATGATGTCGGGGTTTTATTTTTATATCCACATCATATACATTGTTAAGTATTGTTTATTTTATTATTTGTTCATTTTTATAACTACTTATGGTTAAATTACAAATATAATTCATTTTTAGTTAAACGAGTTGATTTGGATTGATCAAATAATTCTTTTGTCTAGAATTCATGTTCAAATGCTATTAGATTATAATCCCCTTCCTTTTATTTAATTAGAGAAATAAAGTTGGAAGATTATATATACATAGTGGGTTACTCACACAGAAATAAAATATATGAATCATTAGTAAATAACTCATAATGAGGTAATGTACATAACCATACATATATTTTGTGTATAATTGTACACAATATTGGGTTATATGAAACATATTTTTTTATGTACATTACTTGATACCCTGGGAGGAAAACACATTTTTTGTTTTTTTGGAAAAATATGTATTTTTATTTACACACCATGTTGGGTATCGGTACATTACCAAAGTAGGATGTTGGGATTAATGTTCTATATACAGCTTCGTACATGCCATTTACATTCCACATAGATGTGTTTTGTGTAATTCCACATCATATATCTGGATATAGACATGAATATATTACATTGTGACTATATATATGATAATAATATGATGGTATATTCCCCTATATTACTATATTATTTTTATGAGATGAAATGGTGATGGTTGTGGATCATAGCCTCATACTGAAGATAGAAGGATAAAGGCGATGATCTATAAGATGTGTGAGGACGGTGACCCCAGTAATGAAATTTCAAAATCGGGGTAGAGGACCCTAACAAGATTTTATGAATTGTATACTTCAATAGATATTAATGATTATGGATCCTTGAAGGATAGAGGATTTTGAGACGTTGTATTTCATGCTAGTTCTCAAGGATTCCATAATGGAAATAGCGTAGTTTTATTGAACTTATATATAGATGTAAATATTAAGTATATTTTCATCATTTCTATGCACACTATGTAGAGTGATTGCATGTGGTATGTATAAGAGGATAAGAAGAAGTCAAAAAATCTCATTACACTATGAAAATATGGTCCAATTTGATGACAGATGATCTCTCCCTACTATATCTTCTAATTATAATAACATTGACATGGAGGAGATTAACGAGTATTCCCATTTTCCAATTTTCATTAAACCACTGATTCTGATGATTTCATAGTGTGGGTTGTATAGAAATGGGATTTGGGTACTGTATCAGTCTAGTATCACGGGACAAGGTGTTGGCCATCCGTTCTCTTTAATAGAGTTGGTACTCCCCTAAATATGGTAGTTACAAGAACATCATGATTAGATATAGATTCAAAGAGATCTATAGATAAGTATATAGATCCAATGTGTGGTCAGTAACTCCCTTTTCTAGTATTTACACGCTATTGAGCCATGTGTCCCCTATTGAGGAAAGAGGATGTTGGGGAGATTTTAGTGGTTCCCAATCTACATGAATATTCTGTGTTATCTAAAAATAATAGTTCACATAGAGAACCTGGTTTCTCTCTATATATATTCCACTATAGTGGAGTTGGGTTAAGCGGTAGATGATTTACCAAAAAATTTTTATTCTCCCCCTTTGGAAATAACTAGTTCACAATAAAAAATTTAAGGATCCTACCATGGATGATGGGGTGTCTTCCCTCTTGAATGATGGAGAAGGGGACCCATCCACCCACATGTTATGGGGGAATACATCTATGGGGTATGTATCTCCAATCAAGCATTATATCATTCTTTTGGTGTGTTCCCACACATCTATTTTACATTTATTTTTGGAAATACTGTGAAAGCTTCCAAGAATGGATTCTTATGGCTAGAGCTGTCGTTTATGGAATAATGATTCACAGATGAGTATGGCTACTCACCCTACGCGATGAATGAGTTATAATGTTGGTTCATGGGGAGTTTCTTATGGATGAAATGTGTAGAGACCCGAAGCTTGACGTACATAGACATTACATTACTTTTTCGGAATACTTAGTATATACCAAAAACACACACACAAGGATCGTAATAGTTTAGTGTCTTTGGAAACTCGGAATATAATCTTCTAATCGTGGTGAAAGATCTTCAACATCTCCCATAAAGATCTTCTTTTTTAAAACTAACTCCTTTCCTTATATCTTGGGGAAAAGAAAACATAAAAGTGTGAGCTCAAATGCTCAGTAAGGGTAAACAAAAGAAATATCAATCACGTCATATTCATAAGAACATATCTTTTGGAAATCGTAACCTGCAAAAGCGATCATAATTTCATAACATGGGATAAATCATAGTAGTGAAACGTAATCCCAATAATCATAACATAAAAGATGAAACTTTGTGTCATACACACATAATCATATAGAATCATATCTTATTAGTCAAGACTCATTTCCGAGACTATCTTAGTGGACAAAGTCCATTTCTGAACAGAGCCACCCTCGTTTCAGTCCTGTTTCACTGAACCGGTATAACCTACCATTCCAGCCAAGTCTATCTCATGAGATATAAAATCTTTACCCAATGCATTGAAGGGAGATATAGGTCCCACCCATCTCATAATGAAATCATTCTTACTTGTGACACAAAATAAACATACATCAGTCATAATTACCCAACGAATAAAATGGGTTTCATAAACATCATTCCATCATAACATAATCCATATAAAAGAAATGGATATAATTTAATAATAAGAAAATTGAAACCATGTATATAAAAGAGACATTATACTTAAAACATACACATATGAAATCATTTCATTTTTGATGGAAAATGGTTTTGATAAAACACTTGAAATGAATTCTTGAGGAAAATATCCTTTCTTCTTTAAAATCATTTTCTTTTCACAAAATGTCATGAATTTTTAAAAGAAAAGGATTTTAATGAAAATAGTCATGAAATATTTTTGAGGAAGATTCATAAAAATATGTCTTTATAAAACCGTAAAAATCATTTCATTCCATATAAGTTAAATAAACATTCTTCCCGTACTTTTGTCGGAAAAGTCAAAACATACCTCGTACGAAAAATGAAAAAATATTTCATTCATATATTTTACTAAAAACTCAACGAAGGGTAAAATTGGATTTTAAAAAATGTAGGTGGATGTAAATAATATTACATATTTAGGGAACATGGATGTGGATGATAAAATACAACCTAGTAAATACCAAAGTATAAACAATCTAGGATAAAAATGAGATTGTGATATTTCCCTTACCGTAGGTCCGATTTGCTTTGTAAGTGTCTGAACCTCCTGTATAATGATTTAAATAATGTCATTGACTTATTCCAGAATAATACCCATTGTTATGATACCATATATGGTTCACTTATGACCTTATATTACCCGTTCTTTTGTAAATTCCATGTTAATGAGCATTTTGGGTAAAATTGTTTCATTTGTCATCTGTGTTTTGACTTGTAATTATTCATATGATTACTTAGATCATGATTACATAATTCCAGAATATAAAATAATATTTATATATAATACATATTCAGAATATACATATATATAATAAATCAGTAAATGGAAAGAAATACAACGTTCATGGAGACGGTAGGCCGTACGTACGCATGAACGCTGTTTTCGTTTCCTTATTGAGTTGAATAGAATTAAGTAGATGACATAAATATATATACACATAAATCTAGTATCATTATTATGTAATATATTTCATGATTAATTATTATATATACTTTATAATAATTCATGAATGGTTAAAGTGGAGAATGAATCTCATCGCGTCGTGGAGACGGTAGTCCGTAAGTACGCACGAGCGATGATATTGTTCTCATGATCGTGGGACAGTATTGGAGTGTATGTATAATATTTCATAATAAATATCACTTTAAATTAATCATATATAGTTATTAGTTACACTATTATACCCATCCATGTAAGGTGGTGGTGGAAAATAGATTTCACAATGGCGTGGAGAAGGTATTCCGTATGTACGCACGCGCGGTGATTTCGTTTTCCGTAGGATGGATAGAGGTTGGAATAGGGTTGTTTCATACTTATAATAACATATCAGTATATGAGTGATACTGATGTTATTACTTCATTATGAAACAACTAATGAAGAAGAAGTGGAAGAAGAAATAAAGATGAAAGAATCGGTAACGGGCATTACCTCTTCTTTGAAACGCTTCTTTGAGACCTCCTTTTAGGGCACTACAATTTGTTTTTGAAGATAACTAGGACCTCTTGGATTTCTCCAAGGAAGTGGAGAGAAGAAATTGGCAGGGTTTGGCTGAGCTTGAAGGCTCAATGTGGTGTGAGGAAGATAGGGAGGAGGTTCCCTTTTATAAGGGAGGAGAGGGGCACCTTTGGAATAACTAAAAATATTATTTTATTATAAAGTCAAATTCGGTTTTTATTTTCTCCAAATTGATATATTTCAAAGATAAGGTGGGTAGGAGTCTAAAGACTCTCATCCAATAGAATTTATACAAGTTTAGGTATCAATTTTAACCTTATCATTTAGATTTAACTTTAAGTTCGATAATTTAACTTTTACCATGTCTTCTTGTTTTCTTACACTATAAGGTTAATAAACATACTATATCAAGCCAAAAGAACCCCAAGTTGTTTATTATTAATATATATAACCTTATCTAAGTAATTTTTCCGTTCCATAGGTTTTTATCAATAAAATAACAATTAATAATATAATATTTGTTTTAAAAACTATGTTATGTCAATTTTGACACTATTTAGTAATTGATTTTTGTGAAAATTATAACAGAATTATTAGTTTGAACAAAGTTACTTAAATCAATAATATAATGTCATATTAACCTATAAAATTAGTTTAATTCATAAAAAGTCTTAAATTACATTTATTTGTGTATTTATAACATTAATTATGTCAATATTTCATTAATAAGACAATTACTGCATCAACTTTGTGTCATAATAAATGATAATTATTTAATCCCTAAAATTTATAAATAATTTCCTACGATATAGATAATTGTATAATATTTCTGGAGACTATTAATGTCTGAAGTTTCATGAAGTTTATCACTAAATTAAAACTATTATACTTATAAGATTTAAGAAAGTGACATGTTGTCACATTCGTTGGTTTTAATAATAATTAAATTTTTATCATAGAAAAAAGTCCATTAAATGAATATAATCCGACCCTTAGGTGATATGGGTCGACTTTTAGTCATCCAATAGGATTTTGACTTGTTTTAGGGTTATTTTATAATATTATATTTACCGTTAATTACCTGATTTACCTTTAACTATGGTAAATAAAATTTACCGTAGTTACTATTCATTATTCCCAAAAATAAAAAGTAGCTTATTAACATAATTTGGATCCACTGATTCCAAATATGGAATCCATTTTCCAAATCCAATACACAAAAGTTGCAGAAATTTAATTAAAATTAATCCCGTTGTCGAAAGAAAACGTGTTTTTTTCTTTAAAACATTGCAAAAGATTGAATTGATTTATCCTACGAATTCAAGGTAGAATCAATGATAATGACATAAATTATATTAAATGGTAAAAATATATTCTACTTATACTTTAAAACCATTCAATATTATAATTTAACCATATAAATTATTGCGATGAAAAAAGTTGTTTTTAATTAAAATATAGCGTGTTTTTACTATTCATCAAAATATGAAAGTTACCAGAATAATTTGAAAAATTTATCCAAAGTAAATTTTTATTTCATTATTCCAACTAAGAATTTTATTTTGTCAAATTGAACTTATAAAAATGTCAAAACCTAGATTTAAAGTGGGTGCGCCATCAAAAGGTGGCAAAACTGCATTTTTTTAAAAATACTTATTTTACCCGAAATATTTATTTTGTTCTTATACCATGTTTTAGAAAATGTGTAAGATGAATAATAATGTTATAATATTCAAAATTTAGTTAATACTATTCATAACGGCTAGTTCATAATAATATTATAATAATATATCGTTGTTTAGTAAAACCCGGTATTGCGTACAACACACGCTATTGAGGAAGTCACAATTGCGTGTAATGCAAGCCAAGTCAGTGTTGCGTGCTGTACAAGAGTCTTTCATTGTTTCTTATATCATTATCCAAACATATTTCATTTATACATTGAATATATATATATATACTCAATGTTGCGTAGAATAACTATTATCAAAATTGTGTGTAACATGATCCAAGAATAGTTTGTGTATACTTCAAGATAATACGGTGTTGCGTATAGTACAAGGTAATATTGGTGTACCATACAACACAAGATATTAATTAAATTAAAAGAATATTTTTCATAAAATCTTGGGGTGTTACATTCTAACCCCCTTAAAATGAATTTCTCCATCGAAATTCGTCGGGGTTATAAATGGTTTACTATTCGAATGTTTCTTTAATAGAAACCCACATCGTAAAAAGGAATACCAAAAACAATCTTTAAAAACAAAAGTATGAAATGTAATGGTTACCCAAATAAACTAATCACTGGGTTTCCACATAGGTGAAAATATGGATATGGAAGAGAAATCTAACCATCATGTTCTGATGGAGAGTGGTAGAGAACATGGCTATAGAAAATCCAGCAATCACAAAGCCATAAATTTGTGATTATCTAAGGTACAATCTGATTCATCAGATATAATAGAACTAGGACAACATTTTTGGTTTTCATGATCATTTCCCTAATGTTGATAAAATTGGAATTAGAATAAATACTTTGGTGATTTTGGTATAGTCTCACTGTTTGTCGTTCTTTGGATAATTTCCACTTCATCTCTTAAAGAAATGAATTTGAATTTGTCATTCGTGATGTGTTAGCAGATCATGTGATATAATGATGGGTCATTTCATCTATCTCAAACAAAAGTTTAGAAAAGTTATCAAGAAATACATAAGTCCATCTATATTGAGATTAACCATATATGGTACCTAAAATGAACTTATACTTCATATATCATACTTCTAAATAAAATAAAACTAGTTTCTACTAACCAGGGACTTCATGTAGGCCAGTGTTAGGCGATAAAGGCTAGTCGCACTTCAGTTGTGGGTTCGATTCCTATGACCTTGTCTGATGCGATGGGTTGTCGCTCGTCCTGCAGGTTGTCCTTTTTCTAAAACTATATTAGTATAACATCCCATCAATAATATCAAAACAAACTTATATCCTTAAACAATACTAACTTATGTCCAACATAATCCATTCCAATCTTTAGGCTTATCCATAATACTGCAGTCCATTCTCATAAAATAGTGAAAATGATTACCAGAGATTTAATACCATCGTTGATCCCCATATATCATAAGATATGTCTTGTTGGTCACATTAAAACATTCAAAGGCCTTAATCATGTATTCTCTTGAATACCCATTTAACCTTAGTGAAAACATGAATGTAGTTAAAAGTTAACACTTTACACATACCAAAATCCTCAAAATTCTATATACTCAAACCATGATATCACTTAGTCCTTATATCAATCATGAGCTCATGAATACTATCAAACATATTAGATTCTCTTTATCCCTTCATTATGTGCATATCATCTGCTTTCCAAAAATATTTGAATCACTTTTCATGGTTACCGATGCCATAAAATTATTGAAAACTACAATAGAACAAAACATAAATATTCGAATATTCCACGATACTTTATACAAAATTATTTTGGAATCCCATTACATAAACACGTTATCATTCCACCACATCGTTGTCATATTCAACATTGCCAATGGTGATTGCATGTGACTTCCCATTGTCCTTTTCCTTAAGTTGTTTCTCATGTCGATCATAACTAACCCTTGGATTGGGGAATTTATTAGCATAATGCCACATTTCCTTGCACTTGAAGCATTGAAGTGTTGTAGGTTCATTCTGTGTATCCCTTCCTTTGTTTGCATCATTAGACATCTTCTTCCCATCTTTGCAGAATTCAAATTCCCGATGACCTTCTTTTCCACATTTGAACCATTTACTTGTCCCTTTAAGATAATCTCCACCATGCTTCTTTCCACACTTTGAGCATAAGGAAACATTCATCTTCTTTTCACCATTATTCTGAGTTTTCTCCTCGAACCCCATCTTTTGTTTCTTGTCAAAACTATGAGATGGATAAGTAACACCAACTTCTATTTCTACCTTGATAGAAAGACACACAATTTCGTCATAGCTACTGAAGTCTCTTATTGCTAATTCCCTTCAAAGATTTTGTGTAATGCCATTGAAGAATCGATCAACTTTACTTTCAGGTTGGATGATAAATCTAGATGCATACCTTTCAAGGTTTGTAAGATTCTCATCATATATACCAACAGATTCATCATCCTTTTGCTTTAGTTCAGGAAACTCCTTCTCCATCTTTGTTCGAAGAATACTAGGGAAGTACTTATTGAAAAATAAGTTCTTGAAATAGTCCCATTCCATAGACTCAATTTCATCTCTTTGCCTCGTATTCTTGATAAGATTCCACCATTGATCAGCTTCACCTTCCGAATGATATTCTGCTAAGATGACTTTATCCGGTTAAGAACATTAAAGAATTGAAAATATCTTTTCAGTTGTACTGATCCATTGTTTAGCAACTAGTGGATCAGAAGACCCACTGAAAGAAGGTGGACGTTGCCTCATGAAGGACTCAATAGAATATTGTTCCCTTCTCTGCTCATTTGGAAGTCCAGAATGATTCATAGCTCGTGTAAGTATAGCAATAAGATTTTTCACACCATCTCCCATAACATTTGTTTGTTTAGGAGGAAAATCATTGCATTGTCCATTGCATTGATCAACACGGTTCCTTCGGGTTCCAGCCATTGTCTTAAACCCAAAAAGAATAGCGTGAGAGGAAAAAATCAGGATAGGGAAAACCACATAATAAAGGGTGAGTAACTTAAATATCTAACATAATAGGTTTAATTCTATGATCGTTAGCGTAATTCTACTGCTATAACCTATACGTATACATAACCTTAGGGACATCCCTAGAAATACCTTAGAAATATCTCTAGGGATCTCACTAACGTTTTCGCACCCTAGTTTCCAAAGGTTGAATAAACTTTTCTGCTGATTCCAACTATAGAGACCTGAAGCTTGACGTACATGGGCATTACATTACTTTTGCAGAATACTTAGTACATAACAAAAGCACACACCCAAGGATCGTAATAGTTTAGTGTCTTTGGAAACTCGGAATATAATCTTTTAATCATGGTGAATGATCTTCAACATCTCCCATAAAGATCTTATTTTTTAAACCTAAATCCTTTCTTTATATCCTGGGGAAAAGAAAACATAAAAGGGTGAGTTCAAATGCTCAGTAAGGGTAAACAAAAGAAATATCAATCACGTCATATTCATAAGAACATATCTTTTGGAAATCGTAACCTGCAAAAGAGATCATAATTTCATAACATGGGATAAATCATAGCAGTGAAATGTAATCTCAATAATCATAACATAAAACATGAAACTTTGTGGCATACACACATAATCATAGAGAATCATATCGTATTAGTCAAGACTCATTGCCAAGACTATCTTAGTTGACAAAGTCCATTTCTGAACCGAGTCACCCTCGTTTCAGTTCTGTTTCACTGAACCGGTATAACCTACCGTTCCAGCCATGTCTCTCTCATGAGATATAAAATCTCTACCCAATGAATTGGATGGAGATATAGGTCCCACCCATCTCATAATTAAATCATTCTTACTTGTTCCACAAAATAAACATACACCATTCATAATAACCCAACGAATAAAATGGGTTTCATAAACATCATCCCATCATAACATAATCCATATAAAAGAAATGGATTTAATTTCATAATAAGAAAATTGAAACCATGTAAGTAATAGAGACATTATACTTAAAACATACACATATGAAATAATTTCATTTTAGATGGAAAATGGTTTTGATAAAACACTTGAAATGAATTCTTGAGGAAAATATCATTTCTTCTTTAAAATCATTTTCTTTTCACAAAATGTCATGAATTTTTAAAAGAAAAGGATTTTCATGAAAATAGTCATGAAATATTTTTGAGGAATCTTCATGAAAATATGTAATTATAAAACCGTAAAAATCCTATCATTCCGTATAAGTTAAAAAAACATTCTTCTCGTACTTTTGTCGGAAAAGTCAAAAAGTACCTCGTACGAAAAACGAAAAAATATTCCTTTCATATATTTTACTAAAAACTCACCGAAGGGTAAAATTGGATTTAATAAATTGTATGTGGATGTAAATAATATTACATATTGAGGTAACATGGATGTTGGTGATAAAATACACCCTAGTAAATACCAAAGTTTAAACAATCTCGGGATAAAAATGAGTTTGTGATATTTCCCTTACCTAAGGTCTGATTTGATTCGTAAGTGTCCGAACCTCCTGTATAATGATTTAAATAATGTCATTGACTTATTCCAGAATCATACTCATTGTTATTATATCATATATACTTCACTTATGACTTTATATTACCCGTTCTTTTGTAAATTCCATGTTAAAGAGAGTTTTGGGTAAAATTGATTCATTTGTCATCTGTGTTTTGACTATGATTATTCATATGATTACTTAGATCATGATTACATAATTTGAGAATATAAAACATGATTTATATAAAATATACATTCATAATATGCATATATATAATAAATCAGTAAATGGAATGAAATACACCGTTCATGGAGACGGTAGGCTGTACGTACTCATGAACGCTGTTTTCATTTCCTTATTGAGTTGAATAGAATTAAGTAGATGACATACATATATATATACATAAATCCAGTATCATTATTATTTCATATATTTCATGATTACTTATTATATATACTTTATAATCATTAATGAATGGTTAAAGTGGAGAATAAATCTCATCGCGTCGTGGAGACGGTAGTCCGTACGTACGCACGAGCGATGATATCGTTCTCATGATCGTGGGATTGTATTGGAGTGTATGTATAATATTTCAGAATAAATATCAATTTAAAATAATCATATATAGTTATTATTTACACAATTATACCCATCCATGTAAGGTGGTGGTGGAAAATAGATTTCACCACGGCGTGGGGACGGTATTCCGTACGTACGCACGCGCGGTGATTTCATTTTCCGTAGGATGGATAGATGTTCGAATAGGGTTGTTTAATACTTATAATAACATATCAGTATATTAGTGATACTTATGTAATTACTTCATGATGAAACAACTAAAGAAGAAGAAGTGGAAGAAGAAATAAAGATGAAAGAATCGGTAACGGGCATTACCTCTTCTTTGAAATGCTTCTTTGAGACCTCCTTTTAGGGAACTAAAATTGGTCTTTGAAAAAGACCAGAACCTCTAGGATGTCTCTAGGGAAGTGGAGAGAATA
The DNA here is from genome assembly GCA_963277665.1 of Viscum album. NCBI lineage: Eukaryota > Viridiplantae > Streptophyta > Magnoliopsida > Santalales > Viscaceae > Viscum > Viscum album. The sequence goes on from OY728146.1 coordinate 558,144,142, forward strand.
AATTGTCAGGTTTGGGCCGAGCATGAAGGCTCAAAGTGGTGTGAGGAAGAGAGGGAGTAGGTGCCCTTTTATAAGGGAGGAGAGGGGCACCTTTGGAATAACTAAAAATATTATTTTATTATAAAGTCAAATTTGGTTTTTAATAGCTCCGAATTGATATATTTCGAAGATAAGGTGGGTAGGGGTCGAAATCATTTCATCCAATAGAATTTGGACAAGTTTTGGTATCAATTTAAACCTTATCATTTAGATTTAACTTTAAGTTAGATAATTTATCTTTTACCGTGTCTTCTTGTTTTCTTACACTATAAGGTTAATAAACTTACTATATCAAGCCAAAAGAACCCCAAGTTGTTTATTATTAATATATATAACCTTATCTAAGTCATTTTTCCGAACCTTAGTTTTTTAGAAAAAAATAACAATTAATAATATAATATTTATTTTAAAAACTATTTTATGTCAATTTTGACACTATTTAGTAATTGATTTTTGTGAAAATCATAACAGAATGATTAGTTCGAAAAACGTTAATTAAATCAATAATAACATGTCATATTATCCTATAAAATTATTTTAATTCATAAAAAGTCTTTAGTTACATTTATTTGGGTATTTATAACATCAATTATGTCCATATTTTATTAATAAGACAATTACTATATCATCTTTGTGTCATAATAAATGATAATTATTTAATCCCTAAAATTTCTAAATAAATTCCTATGATGTAGATAATTGTGTTATATTTCTACAGACTATTAATGTTTGAAGTTTCAGGAAGTTTATCACTAAATTAAAATTACTATAATTATAAGCTTTAAGAAAGTTACATGTTGTCACCTTCTTTGGTTTTAATAATAATTAAATTATTTTCATGGACAAAAGTCCATTAAATGAATCTAATCCGACCCTTAGGTGATATGGGTCGACTTTTAGTCATCCAATAGGATTTTGACATGTGTTAGGGTAATTTTATTATATTATATTTACCCTTAATTACCTGATTTACAATTCACTATGGTAAATAAAATTTACCGTAGTTACTATTCATAATTCCCAAAAATAAAAAGTAGCTTATTAACATAATTTGGATCCACGGATTCCAAATATGGAATCCATTTTTCCAAATTCAATACACAAAAGTTGCATAAATTTAATTAAAATTAATCCCGTTGTCGAATGAAAATTGGTTTTTTCTTTAAAACATTGCAAAAGATTGAAATGATTTATCCTACAAATTCAAGGTAGAATAAATTTTAATGACATAAATTATATTAAATGGTAAAAATATATTCTATTTATACTTTAAAACCATTCAATATTATAATTTAACCATATCAATTATTGCGATGAAAAAAGTTATTTTTAATTTAAATATAGTGTGTTTTTACTATTCATCAAAATATGAAAGTTACCAGAATAACTTGAAAAATTTATCCAAAGTAAATTTTTTTTTCATGATTACAAAGAAATTTTTTTTTGTCAAATTGAACTTATATACATGTCAAAAACTATATTTAAAGTGGGTGCGCCATCAAAAGGTGTCAAAACTGTATTTTTTTAAAAATACTTATTTTACCCGAAATATTTATTTTGTTCTTATACCATGTTTTAGAAAATGTGTAAGACGGATAATAATGTTTTAAGATTCAAAATTATGTCAATACTATTCATAACGGCTAGTTCATAATAATATTATTGTAATATATCGTTGTTTAGTAAAACTCGGTATTGCGTACAACACACGCTATCGAGGAAGGTCGTGATTGCGTGTAATGCAAGCCAAGTCAGGGTTGCGTGCTATACAAGTGTCCTTCATTGTTTTTTATATCATAATACAACCATATTTCATTTATACATTGAATATATATATATATATATATTAAATTTTCCATAGAATAAATATTATCAAAATTGTGTGTAATAGAATCCAAGAATAGTTTGCGTATACTGCAAGCTAATACAGTGTTGCTTATAGCACAAGGTAATCTTGGCGTAGCATACAACACAAGACATTAATTAAATTAAAAGAATATTTTTCATAAAATCTTGGGGTGTTACAAAATTCCTTATTGGGATGGGTTTTGTTAACCAGATACATATTGTTATATGTGGTGATATTTTTTGTAGTCCGATTACGCTAGATGATGTGGTTTTATTTTTTATTTTTTGTTGGATCAAGATGTTTTTTACCCATCGGGCGTATGGTGTATTTTTCATGGTTGGTTATGGAGGTGTTTTCCCATAATGATTATGAGAAGAGATGTTATTTCACATGGGGTGTGGGATTCTCTTTTTGGAGTCCTCTTTACATTGTGTGATTTTTCATTTGATTTTACCCCTATTATATTCCCAAAAGATCATTTGGAATTTTACTGGGAAGAGAAGAAAATGAATCATCCTTGAGAGGTGTTTCCCCCATTACTAGGGATGATTGACACTATTTTTGGGACTTTGGATCAATTTTTACTTATATCCATTTATCCCTTTTGTTTTCGTGGTATCCTACTTGGTATAATTATACCCCCCTACACGGTATTGTTCTCCCCCACTATTTGTGTCAATGTAGACAATGAATATGTTGATAGTGATATTAGTAGTAGTGGAGGTAATGGAGATATAGGGGTCAATGCATGGTTTATCCAGTGGGACTCATAGCTAGTTCTGTGTGAATTGATTTATCCAAACATTGTGAATCACTTATTACCACACACTCAATGTTATGTGACGTTCTTGAATTTCAGGACTTGAATTTTAATACTATTGTACTAAAATTTTGATAGTATGCCCATGTGATATTTAGTAAATATATTGATTCAAATTTTCTAATCAGTTGTATATTTGTACCATGTTTTCCTATATATATTTTTGGATATAGGCTGATGTATATTTGTTGAAGATATTGTTTTGAGACAACCTCCAATGCATACCTCATCTGTGATAGTTTTGTATGAATTTCATTGCATACCAAAGATCAAAAGGTAGATGTTCATTGTGGTTTTTTACAATAATGGTTCAATAAATAAACTCTAAATTTTCATTTTTTTTAAATTTACATCACTTGTAACTTTCCACAGTTTTATAGTATGAATCTTCATAAATAAATTCAACTTTGTTGACAACTTTCATTTCAAACTACCCCAATCCTAAAATAACATTGATATAATATTAATATTATCATTTAAAATGTTATTATAAGATAGAATCTAAATTAAAAAAAATTAATAATAACAAACAAATTATAACATTTAGATATTTTATATATTAAAATTTTATATTACATTTATACATATAACTGTATAGGAATTACTGAAGAAGAAATCTAATTTTAAACATTAATAATCTATATTTTTCTAAACCAGAATTTACCACATCTTAATAGATAACCTATTTTAAATCCATTTTTTAAACCTTTTATATAATTTAATGGAAAAATAAACATTTCTTAATAATTAGATAATAATTTACTTAGGTTTAATTTGTGATATTTTTCTAAGATACATTTTTTAATAAATAGTGAAAATTACAAAACATTAGATCAAAAATAAATTTTCATGTAAGTTATTTATACTAATAATGTATTTAATGATTTTATTTTAATGTAAAATTATACCAATTTTATATGATTAAAACCAATTCAATAAATTGGAAACAATTTTACATTAAAATTTGATTTAAAAACATAGAGAATTTCTGATCATTTTTACTTTAACCTGCTTTCCCTCGACATCTATAAGATTGGCGTTAAAATTATTTTCGCAACTTATGTGAGTTGAAATATGAAATAACGAAATATAGATTGTTAATAATTATGTTACTTAATTCCTATTATTATCATATTAAAGTTTTTGGTGAGTAATATAATTAGTATATTTTTTTATTTTATTTTCCATGGTTAATGGTAAATCAATGAATTAGAGGTAAAAATAATATAATAAGAATTATAAAATTTACCTCAAACTAGGAATAATTTAATTCCATGAATTTGGTTTTACCAAAATCATTTTTGGGTAGATTTTTGGACTACTTGGAGCCACTTGTATGACTTCATGGATTTTATAGTATTTTATTCTAAGGGATTTCAAATATGTCACACTCTTGTATTGAATAAGTATTAAATTTTTTTATGTGTAAATAATTAATTATATTCTAATATAATTATAATTTTGAAAGAAATGTTTTTTATCTAAATCATGTTAAATTGTTTTAAATTTTTAGGAATTGAATAATAAACATAAAGTCTTGCAAAATGGGGATGTAATAATGATTCAAATAATGAGATAATAAATTAAATGATGTCAGAAATATTAAAATAAATAAAATTTACCTATTTAAGGAGATATAATAAGTTTATTTGTTTACATGACATGTTAGTGATGTATTATTTCTAATTGGTTCGATATAATTTTATGGGATTGATTTTCTTAATGTTATTTTTATAAATACTGTCAAACTTTACAGATATGATACTTAATGAAAATAGTATTTTATTCAATTATTTCAAAATCATAAAAATATTAACTAATGAAAATGGGATGATAATGGTATAAAATATTATATATGGATCACATGTTTAACAATTTAAACTTTATAAGTAAAATTTAAAACCTATTAGTGTAGAAACATTGGTTTCTATAATTAAAATTATAATAGGTTAATTAAGGGAAAATAAAAATGATAACCATTTAAATTACCCCAATACATGTATAAAATATGTTGGTTGATTATATTAAAACCTCATATAAAAATATATCTAAATAAATTATCTTTTGGAGGTATTTGGATTGATTTTGAATTTATTATTAATTAATATTTTGTGAAATTTCAAAAGTCCACTCATCTTAAATATAAAAGGAAACATCCTCCCTGGCTTATTCACAAAACATTGACCCTTATATGTCAATAAAAACCTAACTAAATATGATTCCATAATCCATATACTCATCTGAGAAGCCAACTATTGCAAAAGAAATCCCATCAAGAATGTATTTTGATGAATACCAAAAGATGTTACCTAAAAAAATGTATTGTTTTTCAAAGATCTCGTTAGTTTCATTTCATTATCCACTCATTGATTTTATATTATTATATTTTTATACAAAAAACTAATTAAAATAAATATAATATGAAGTATTTATCTTATTTTTTTGATTATAAATTAAAAATAATTCAATCAAATGGGTAATGAACCTACTATTTATGTGCGCAGTAAACTACCACCTCAGAAAACATTGATTGTATTTTTTTTACCATCATTCATGGTTGGGAATTATGATGGAAATATATATATATATATATGTTATATATGATTTTTGTTATTTATTTATTATTAATTAATTATTTTATAACACATAAACATAAACTTTATATTTTTTATAAATACAATAACATTGTTTTTGGAAGTGTGGACTACCCTCCCATCAAGCGATGTGATACATTCACACTATACATGGAACCAATAAATATTTTTTATAAACTTATGAGAAATATATAACATAAATATGATTCTATAACTATAATGTAAATATATATAAATTAATTATTATTATTTTTTATGATAAATAAATGAAACTAGCGTTCATGCGTATGTATGACCTTCCATCTCCCTGAACAGTGCATTTCATTTTTTTTCTCCAAATATAATCGATTTGTATAAATAAATATATAATAAATATATATAATATTTAAATAATGGTTAATGTATTGGATTTTTTGAGACAATTATATAATTAATATTAAAAACAATAAGTTAAAACTTACTCAAGAAACTAGGCAAGTAGCACCTGAAATAATGAAAATGATGAATAATTTTTAACAAATAGATGATAAAATTATATATGAATATAATATATAATATCATAAATATGAATATAGTTATGATAAAAATTTATATTATGATTTAACCATTTATACAAATGTTTAATTCATTTAGAACTAAAAAGGATGCATGAAGTAATATATCTTTGTGTCACTTTTATTTTCTATGATATATAATCTATTTCACCACCTATTTCTTATCTACGGCATATTTACTTCCCTTAAATAACATCTTTTATTCTTATAACAAATATTTTTGTATATTAATATCCATGTAATTTAATTTATTTCATTGGAATACTATTCTATTTATTGTAAATGTATATGTATCTATTTCATAATCTCATTGTTATACGGGATTGATTTTCTTGAAGTCTCCACTAGGTAACATTTCTCTTCTAGTTTAGTGTTTTATAAAAATATTTACAAAAATGTTTCTATTATTATCCATTGGTTTTTAAAATTCATTTTTACCCGTTTCTATTTTTTTTAAATGTATTAAAAATAAATATTCATTTCATTTTCCAAAACAATGTTCTTTATTAATTTTCTAATAAAAGTAAATATAATGATTATTTTAACTTATACAACATGAAAAAATTTCCAAATATAATAACAACCAGAATTTTTGAAACTTATATTAAAATTTTAAATGTTTATTTTCAAATACAATACTTTATCCTAAAAATGAACATCCTTTTAAATAAGTTATTACAGTGTTGTAAGAGATTTATTATCAATTTTATTTCATTAAGGAATATTGTAATGTTATGAACCTAGTTTATTTTATATAGTGTATATGCTACCATTTAAATGTTAAATCATGAATATAAATATTTTTAGGATATTATGTGTTTTATTTTATTTTATTCATTCATGGGAACTATGATTCATATGTCTCAAAGTCGTATGTGACACTTCAAAAAAATTAAATAATTTTTTTTAATTATATTATAATCGTATTTTTATCCAAAACATTGATTTTACAAATCCTAAAATGTAGAATTATTGATAAATCCATATTCATTATATAATAAGGATATTTAATAAATATATTTTATTTTAAATAAATCAATTACTTGATTTGAGAAATTCATTGGAATAGTAATGATAGGTGAGGCTTGAACATTATATAACCCCTCTGTGCATCAATAGGTTCTCATGAGACAAATTAGTTGTAAAAATCAGAATTGTTTAAACTATCTTGTAAATTTCCTTGAGGTTATAGGTTTTCATGTTCTTCAAACATGATCTCAAATAACGTAACCTTTCACTTCATTATAAACATTTATTACTTAACTATGAGATTTTGTGTCGACATATCAATGGATGAATTTCATTCGATTTCATTGATTAAATGAATTGTTTTTTAGATTCTTACCGATCCATGTTTATTTTTTTATCCGATTATTGTGATGGATTCTTTACCATTCAGTACCTTGCAATATTTTTTATACATTTCATTCTCACTTTTTTGATCACATGGTTTGTCTGTAAAATTATTAACCATGACATAATTAATATTATCATTGATTCATTATTTATTACACTATACCTTACCATTAATAATCATTTTAGATTAAAAATTTATTTGTTTTATTTAACATAGGTTATGAAAATGAAATTATTGAATGAGTTCAAAAATGGAAATTATTTTCTATTATTATGCTTTAAGTTTTTACAATGTAATAAGGGAAAAAATTATGTATCTAATTCATATAGAATACTAAATTAATTATTTCTTAGGGATTTTATTCGATTAAATCTTGAGAATGTAATATAATAATGCACTGACCCCTTACTTTTAGAGACAAGGCATCATAATTATTATCAAATCGAGGCTTAATAGAATCCATTAGAACTAGATTTAGGAAAATAGAGAATAGGGAACCTAAATCACTGGTTTAGTATGTGTTAATTATTTATTTAAAGAATTAGTGACATTATGTTTTGTGGAAATAGGTATAAAGGTAAGGATTACAATTAGGGTTTATTTGATAATTGAATTTAAGGAGATTTTGGGTTATTATATTATTGGGAATTGAAAATTAAAAGTATGTGATAACCATTATGGTAAACCCATATCATTAATATTGAATATATCTTGGTTATTTTTGAGGATAATTGTAACATTTTTGTATACTATTAATATATTTTTATAAAATAGACGTCGCACAGGCCGAGTGACCACCTATCGCGTCAAGAAAGGACACTGTATTTGAACACACAACTGAGGGGAAAAAAGGGTGCATCATCTACAAATAACAATCATGATGTCCGTGTTAGAATGCCTTTTATTAGTTAAAATATTTAATTAATAAAGGTTACATTGATTTAATGGTTATTTTATTAAATAGATTACATTCTGTTGGAAAATGATTTTTTCATTAAGTGATTAATATTATTTCAGATGTTTTTCACTTTAATGGGGTCCTTTTATGGTAATGGAAACTAGAATGAATTGTATTTTAGAGTAAAATAATATTTATTGAGGAATTATGGTGATTTAGCTTATTTATGGAAATAATTAGGAAACATCATATATTATGATATTTAGGAAATTAAATTTTTGTTATAAGTCATTAGGATTGAATGATTATATTTGGAAGATTCTATGATAAAATCATTCCAATTTTTGGGTTTTCATATTATCCTACAATATTTTTGAGGAAGGATATTTTTTTTGAATGATATATTTTGAACTTTTGGGTTTTACTACTGAATTTTGTCGATTCCGTTGGGTAATAATCTTATCTTATCCTATCCATTTTTTTGGGTTAATGTAAAAAGATTATAAGAATATATAATTATAAATTAGTGGATTTGGTGATCCATAGAAGTTGATTAAAAATATTTAGGGTTGAAATATTCATCTTTAATACTCATTATTTCGATAAAAAGATTAATTTTTGGTGGAAATATTTTAAAAGGTGAAACTCTACATGTTAGGTATGTATGTTTCATTATGTTCTTAATTTATGAAGTGAATAAAATTTTCAAATAATTGATAATATCTTGGACACCAAAAAATTTTCTTTGTGACTTCTTTTTGGATTAATCAAATGGTCCCATAAATAATCATAGGTTTATAGCTTTTTGTTTGGTATACATTCTCCTGACCGTGTTCTCTATCACTATGCATAAAAACATCATTGCTATATTTCTCTTCCAAGAACATTTTTCCTAAATGAAACCCTAGTAATTTTTATCTATGGTGACCTTCATACTATCCTATCATTATTTTCATTTTGAGGTCTCATTAAACCTTTTTCTGATGTGGGATTTCAATAAGGATATTTTTAAAAATCCAACTAATAGGCTTAGAACACGATCTCAAATTTTGAGGATGTAATTTATTCAAGGAGTGGATAAAGTAAAATCCTAATATTTTATAAAATTTATATTCTTTAATAAATTAAATTTTTTTGATAGCTTAGGCTTCACGCAACACCAAGCTTATACGATCCCTGATATTATATTAATAATATTATATAAAATGAAAGTATAACACAACTATTTAATTTATGATAATTAATATTATTAAACAATTAATTATATTTATATATTATAAATTTTTTATTTTGTTGTAAATTCAATCAAATTATTTATTGAAATTAGTTATGAACCCAGTCCAATTGTACACATTAAAAGTCTATTTTTTTTTAAAAAAAATTAACACCTTTTAATAGATAAGTTATTTAAAATCCAATTATTGTAAATTATAAATATTTTATTTGAAAAAGAATATATTGTGTTTTATTTGGAATTAAAAGGTTACGTTGTTTTATTTTTTGGTATTGTTTTGACATGTTAATTTTTTATTTGAGTTGTGAAAAATACTATAATTTTTTTCAAAACTAAATTTTCATCTAATTTATTTATATAGATAAAACTTGTTTCTATTTTATTTTAATGTATAATTATGACCATTTATATACCATTTAACTCAATTTAGGTCATTGTAAATAATTAAACAATAAATTTAGATATAAGAACTTATTGAAAGTTGATTATTTTTATATTAACTAACTTTTTCACCACATCTACGGGATGGACATTAAACATAATTTAGAAACCTCTGTGAGTTGAATTTTAAGAAAAAGGTAAAAATCTTGAAATAATAATTATATTTATAGTCTAATAGGATCAACTTAATTTTTTTCAATAGTATTCTCAATATTTATTATGTTTTTTTTTTAAATTTATTAAATGTAAATTGTGTAATTAAAGGTAAAAATAATATTATAAGAAATATAAAATTACCATAAAACATGTAATAATTTTATTGTACTAGTGTGGTAGACCAAAATAATCATTGTGTCAAATATAGGACAACTTAGAGCTACTGGTAAAACATTATGGATTTTGTAGTATTTCATTCTAAAGGAAATCCAATATGTCAAACTCTTGTTTTTAATATGTATTTTAAATATTTTATATGTGGTAATAAATAAGACATATTAGACTATAAATATTCATTTGAAATATAAAATTTCTATTTATATCATGTGAATTTATTTTTATTTTTTATAAAATAAAGAATTAACATAAAAGCTTGAATAATGTTTATGTATTAATGATTCCATTAATAAAACAATCAATTAAATGATATTAGAAATATTAAAAGAAATATAATTTAACATAATTCATGATTATAATGTGTTAATATGAAATATTATGAGTTTAATAATTGAATGTGTTTGAATAAATATTTCTTTATTTATTTTCATATTGTCAATGTTATGAATAGTGTCAAAATTGACACTTATAATATTACATGAAAACAATAATTTATTAAATTATTTTAAAATAATAATATTATTATCTAAGGAAAAGGGGATGTGATTTGGATAAAATATTATAATTAAATCATAAATATTATAATTGAGACTATATATGTAAAATATACATCATTTTATTATAGAATCATTTTTTATCATATTTAAATTTAACATCGGTTAATTAGCGGTTAATCAAAATGTCAAGGAATAAAATAACACGAAAACTTTTATAAAATATATTGTATTATTATATTAATAACTCATATCATATAATATTATAATAAATGACAATTTTATGTTTTTGGATAGAAATTGATGTTATTATAAATTAATCTTTTCAGAAATTCCAAAAGATCCCCTCATCTACATTATAAAAGAACACCACCACCCTCACCTCCTCACTCCACATTAAGCCTTCCATCTAGGACAAACCCTACCAATATAAGCTCCCATGTTCCCAAAAATCATCATATAATCCTCTATTTTTTCATAAATCCATCCAAATAAGACTTTTGTATAACTCAAATGGTGTGAACTGAAATGAAGGTTAATTTATTCAACAATCCCATTAATTTTAATTATTTACCCACTCGTTAATTTCATATTATTTTATCCTTATATAAAACATCCGAATAATAAATATAATTAGATTTTTTGACTTTATTTTTTTACCTACATTTACACACACTACAACTTAATGGGTAACAAACATATTTTTTATGTATACAACGAACTACAGCCTCACGAAACAAGGATTGATCATTTTTTACACTACCACCATTCATGGTTGGGTATTATGATGTAAAATATGTTTATATATGTTATATACCATATTTATTATTCATTTATTATTAATTAATTATTTTTTAACACATACCCTTATACTATAAAATTTTGTATAAATATGATAACATCGTTTATGGAAGTGTGGACTACCACACCTTCAAACTATATGATTCATTCACAATATACAAGGAAAATATTTAGATTTTTTATAAAACAATGATACATATTGGAATTAATTATAACAATGTGATTAACATATTCATATATATCATTTACATTTCACTCTTTAAATATGAAAAAGAAATTAATATTGCACTCACAATTACGTACGGCCTACCATCTCAACAAACAGTGCATTTCATTTCATATATCGAAATTATATGGATTATTACACATATAATCAATATATATATATTATATAAATACTAGAATAAATCCTATAGAATATGAACACATAATATAATTAATTTGAAGAAAAAATAACAAATCAAAAAATAGCTGATAAACATGGTAATTGTCACTCGATATAGCGGAAATGATGAATGATTATTAAAAAACTATTTTTAAAATAAAATAATAAGACCATATATATTATCATAAATATGAATAAGGTTATGATAAAAAATAATAAAATTATTTAAACCATTTTACATATGGTTAAATCATGTATTACTAAAAAGGAACCATGAGGTAGGGGATATTTGTCTCACTTCAATTTTCTGTGAGATACAATCCATGCCCATCGCCTATTTTTGATCTGTGGAATATTTACTTCCCATTAACATATTTTTGATTCATATCATGAATATTATGGTATTTTTATATCCATATAACATTATTTCATTCATGGTAATATGAATCTATTTATTGTAAATTTATATGTTTTTATTTCAGAATCTCATCATTATTATGGTTTGTTTGTGTGTAAGTATCCATTACGGAATATTTCACATCAATGTTAGTGTTTTATAAAAAAAATCCATAATTTTTCTACCATTCTCAAGTATTTGTTTAAATTAATTTTTTTACCTTTTTTATTTCATAAAAATAATTTAAAAAATATTCCTTTCATTTTCCTAAATAAGTTACTTTATGACTTTTCTTATTAAACTAACATTAATGTTTGTTTTTAATTTATACGACCTGAATAAAATTTCCCATATTCATGATGGCCTAATTCTATGAAGATTACATTTTAAATTTAAAATTATATATTCAATTAAAATTTCATCTTTTTATCTTTTTTGGCATTTTGAATAATTTGTTACAAAGTTTTAAGTGATTTCTTATAAATTTCATTTTTTGAGGTATATTGATTTGTTATGCACTCAGCTTCATTTATATAGTGTATATACATATCATTGACCTGTTATATCATCAATATACTTATTATAATGACATTATATGATTCATTTAATGTAAACCCGTCATGGTAATTATGGAACACTTTAGAATGTTTAAAAGAATATTTTTAATGATCTTCAAATTGTATTCTTACCAAAAAAAACATTTCCATTACTTATTTACACACTCAAATTTTATATATATATGTAATCATTATTCAATAACATCATTTGATAAGTAATATTAATTATTAATAAATACAATTACATTATTAATGGAATTATTTGGACTACCAATGATAGCTGGGGATCAGATATTATATTGCCCCTAAATGCATCAAAAGCGTCTAATGAAAAAATTTGATTATGAAAATCATAATATTTTAAATCATAAAATGAATGTTTTTGAAAATATATGGTTTCATGTGTCTTTAAAATGTCATCAAATAATAAGTAATTTCCATAAATTGGATTCATTTGTTAATATTCCTAATGATTTTACATCTTTTTATCTATGGATTCCTTACATTCTCAGTTCAAAGATTAAAAGGAATGTGTTTCAATTTCATAATGTTATATATTGATTTTTCTGTATTTTGTTTTTTTAATTCCATGTGATACAATTCATTACCTTGGCATATTGATTATGCATTTCCATCACATGTTTTTTATTACATGGTATGTATGTTTAATTATTTACCATTAAATAATTATTATTCCAATTTTTTTATTATTTATTCTTATATAAATTCCCTTAATGAGAATTTTATCTCACCCTCTTATTTGTTTTATTTTACCCATGTTGTGAAAATATATTTTTTGAAAGAGTATGAGGATGGGAATTATTTTTCTTTATTATGTTTTTTTGTTTTCACAATGTAATACGTTTACCATTTATGTACCTTTTCATAAAGTATAATAAAGTGATTTGTCATTCAAGATTTGATTCCTTATAATCAATTTTTATAATAAAATAAGGCATCAACTCATGAGTGATGGGGTTAGTTAATCACAATAGTTTTTCAGAATACTAAAAAACTTACACTGACATATGCCCAAAGTCCATATATCCTAGAGAATTTGGAAACCAGGATACATAAACACTTGTGCATTAGTAATTACATTATCTTCTATTTTGTTCTTCATGAATATATCCCTTCTTAGACAAATCATACATAAAAAATAACTTCATAATCATGGGAATAAATCATTAAAAAGGTGATATAAGATGCTTAGTATGGCTAAACAAGGGTGATATATAATAATAAACATGAGAATATGGACATGTGAATATATTCATAACATCTGAAGAATATAAAATGAATATCAAAGATCATAAATGTATATCATGGAAAAAATATTGGAACTTCATAAGTCAAAAATTATAATGTAATTATGTTAATAATCCCAAAAAGTATATAATAAGAATACGACTAGAATTGTGGAAGACACATAAACTTGTATTTTCATTCCTTATAAGTTAGTAAAATTTTCCAAAAAAAATCATCCACTTCATGGTGACTACGCCTACTCAGTGGGACAAACCAACATCCCTAATCATATTCATTTTCTTATAAGGGATCATGTTTCCCCATCTTCTCATATTGGATCAGGTTTCATTTTATTTTTATGATGGATCTAGTTCCACAATATTCCCATAGGGAATTAGGTTTCCCCGCCATCCATAGTGGATTTGGACTTCCCATCTTCTAATAGTTGATCGCATTTCCCTATATTTCATAGTGAATTAGTGTTTCCCATCTTCCCATAGTAGACCAGGACATACATGTTTCCCATTTTGGATTCATATGAACTTTATTCCATTTTTTATAAATCCCATTCACTTTTTTTCAGTAATAATCTAACAACTATTAATCATTACTCATTGCACTGGTGGTAGATATACATCCCACCTCAATTTATAATGGAATCATACATACATGTTTCTAAAGACAATAAATATTCATATCATAACCCAGGAAATGAAATGTGTATCAGAAACTTTTAATCATATCTTAACCTATGTAAAAGAGATATGTTTCATTATGATTTCATCAAAATATAACTTGTGAATCTAAGTAGGTTTCATAAGTATATAAATCATTTAAGAGAAATAGGTTTCCGGAACACCATTCCATAAAAATAAATACCAATCAAATAAATAATAAGAACTACAACCTTTGTTAAATTAAATAAATGAGTTACAATATTGGATGTCATGTTAGATGGAAAATATGACTGAAATGATCCATTTTATAAATCATTTCTCAAGGAATATATCATTTATTCGTTGAAAACAATTTATTTTTGGAATCCCAATTTTTTTTTAAAATCATTTCATTGAAAATATTTTTAAACTTGTAAAGGAACATTTTAAAAAAATAATTTTTGAATTATTTTTTCATTAAAAGTTATATCAATATATAATTGTAAATGTATTTTAAAAAACAATTTTTTTGAATGAAACCTGTATCTAGACGAAGAGATAAATAAAGTAAGATTTTATGAAAAACGTTTTCATAATTATAGAAAGTACAAAAGTCAGAAAACATGCTACTAATACCTGAATAATTCATGAATAAAAATAATTTAACAATTTCCTTGAGTTCTTATGATGTATGGATCATAATCATTCATCAATTAAATTATAAGAAAAAAATCTCAATAAATGGTGTGATTATTATAATAAACTCCTCCTACATAGTAGCTTTGAATCAAACCCCCATTAAAGAAAATGAAATAAATTATGATTAAAATTTCATTAAAATAATTATATTCATGATATAACATTTAATATGTTGGTGTATACACCTCAAAGAATAATATTGGTCCATAACCTGGAATATGTCTCAAAGAAATCAAATTAAGACACAATTCCTTTACTGATTTTGTACATTTTGAGACCTAACACACACAAAAGATATATCATAAAATGGATATGTAAATACCCATAAACTTATGGATAATAGTAATATAATATATTCATGGTTAGTACATACTTAAAAATTACAAAATAAATGAGTTGTGAATAAAAAATAAATATCATAGAAATAAAAGTGAGACTACAATTCCCCAAAATTATGTTTTGAATCTCATATTACATTATAAATAATTTGAAGAACCACATTATAATATCTAATACCATATATTTTTTGATTATGGATTTATATTACACTTATATAAACAATTTCAAGTTATTCTTTCACTTTAGGTGATATATTCTTGTTCATCGTACATGTTTTGAATTATTATTATTGATCATCTTACTCAGATAATTATTAACATATTTAAATACTATATAACATGATATAAATATACTATATATTATGTATATATTTATTTACAAAATATATAAAATATATAAAGAATAAATTGAAAAAATCATTTATAGAGATGGTATGCCGAACGTACACATGAATGCATTTTCTATTTTATTGTCATACTAAAAGAATGTATAAAAAATGGATGTTTATATATATATATAATATCATTATATTAGAATAATAATTTTATATATATCATATAATTTTAGAAAACACATGTTTTTTAAAATCCTTCTATTGTGTTGATGAATCACATCTCTTTAAGGAGGGGGTAGTCCAAACGTATAGAAATGAAGTTATCATATTTACACAAAATAAAAATCATGAATTTATGTGTTATATAATAATTTAATAAATATAAATTAATCATTTATATCTCATAAATCATATAAAAATATCATGTTCATCAAAATGTCCAACTATTAGAGGTGGTAAAAAAATGAACAACATTATTTCGTGAGGTAGTAGTTCCCCTTACACAAGTTCTATTAGTTTGAAACCCATTAGATGTATGTGTGTGTAATTGTAAGTAGAAACAATAAAATATAATTTATATGTATATTTATCATAATGGTTTTATTATATAATCAAGTAATAGTAAATATTTCAGAGGTGGATAATGAATAAAATAAAAAATAAATTTCAGAAGGATGTTACCACTTCATTGGTTAAATCTTATTTTTTTCACCAAAAAGATTCCATGGAATTATTTAAACCCAATGAGAGGATAATAAGATGAATTTAGTGACATTGGGAGATTATTTTTTCAGATTTTTGGGGATCCAAAGTGCATGATATGTGAAAATATGTGGGAGGGCTGAGTACCATTTCATAGTAGATGGGTAGTATCTTTTTATAAATTTTTTTGAAGGGAATTACACCAAAATATTTCCCAGGTAAATTGGAATAAATAATTATTAAAATATAATATATCTTATTATAGGGTAATCATATTAAAATAAAATATATTTTGGACTATTTTGTTGGCCAATTTTTCTTTATGTTTCAGTTTTAGTCCTATGTTTTGCTATTTTCTATTAAATGTTGTAATTAATTTTATTCATATTCAATAATATTTTCTGTAAAAATATAATTTAAAATTATTATGAATTATAAATTGTTCTAATTATAAATATAGAATACATTTTTAAAAAATTTTATCTCATGTGTCGAATAATATAATTTAAAAATAATCTCATAGAAATTTCACGACATGAGTTTTTTTAGAAAAAATATTATACGTTTAGTATATTTTTATATCCATTATCAATGTGATATTGGTTCAAATGAAATATATTTTACCAAATTATGTAAAATTGAACTATCTATAATTAAACCCAAATTAAAATAAAATTTATCTTTTTCAATAATTTAGACAAAACACAGGATTGAATTAAAATTTTGTTTCATTCAATAATCATCCTAATGTGCTTTATTTGAGTAAATTCTCAGAAATGAAACCAAATAAAATTTTGAAATTATGAATTTAATAATTATGTTTATTTTAACAATTTAAAATTCAAAATTTTTTAAAATTAGTTATAATATTGTTCACATTTAGAAATAAATATTAGTTCATTTGAAAAAATAGTATTTTCAAACAAATAAAGATTTTTCCAATATTTCATGTTTTATTTTCACATATTTTTTATTTATATAAAAACATTAAAAATAATATTTAAAAATATCCAATCCTATACATATTTATATGTTTAATAGCTAGGTTATAACTATCTCATTCAAAAAATTATATTAATAAATTAATGATTCATAGAAACTCATTCTTATGGGTAACACATGAAAAGTTAATGTTGCATGAGGAACACCATTTTCTTTGTGTATTGTATAATAAAATATTGTATTACTGTAGAATGAAATTCATGACATCCATGAAAAGTAATTTATTCTAAAAAAGGTTCACAAAAAAATAATAGTGTCACATTATACCTCTTTAAAATGAATATCTCCCTCGGAATTCATCATTATGATACAAAAAATTGAAGATATTTATGATTTTCTGTATCCTCAATTCACCACATAACTTAAATTAATTGATTTATTCACCAAAAAACTATGTCTAGGTGAATGGACCAATTTCATAGAACTTTTCTATATGATCCTAATTTTGAACGGTTTGTTTCTTATAAGAGATGTCCTACTCCATTAGTATGACCTCTGTGTCTAGTACACGTACATGGATAGGAATGTACATCCTTTTGGGAGATACATGGAACACATCATGGAATTGAGAGATATTTGGATTAAATTCCAAGAAATATTCTATCATCCTGTTACGATCATGATTTTAAAAGGGACCAACATACATAGTGATTAGTTTCCCATTATTCCCAAATCTATTGACCTTCTTCCTATGGAAGATTCAGTAAAACAAATTCTATAAAACATAAAATTATAGATCATTCTTACTATTTTTGGCATAACGTTTTGGAAAACATTATTATTCCTTGATTTTTTATTGAATGGTTATAACTTTCTTGTCCATTTTTTAAACAATCATTAGTCCCAATAGATTTAAATCTCCAGTATCTTCCTAACACATTGGGCTCTATATTTTATCCCATATAGGGATTCATATGTATAAAGGTGAATATTTTAGGGAATCATATTGTTGTAAAAAAAACTCAACTAGAGGTAGGTGTTGATCCAAACCATTTTTTTAAATCCACTAAAAAAGTTATCATCATATCCTATAGGGTTTGAATAGTTATTTTAGTCATTGAAACAATTTGATAATGATAAGTATTTCTAAAACTCAATTCTGTATCATGATCCTACGGAATAATTCACCAAAACTTTTAGGTAAACCATATATACCTATAAGATACAATAGAATGTGGTAATATGTGCAACCAAATCACATAAATAATGAATATAATGGACGGATGATCTAGAGATAAGTTTTATCTTATAGTGATGATGTGTGATGACGTAGTAAGGTGATTTAATACCACCCATATAACATCAAACCCGTTATAGGAATTGGTGATTCTAAAGGAAAAATCCATAGTGATGTTCTCCCCTTCCATTTTGGTATGGGTAATGGACCAATATCCACTTATAATATTATATTTCATCTTTAAAAGGATATTATACCAAGAATTACAAAACAAACTCAACATTATCCATCTTAATGTCATCCCATCGGAAGTATAATTTCATGTCTCTATACATATTCTTACTTACTAAAGGAATAATGAATAAAAAATTCTGATCTTCGTCTAATGTTCCTTCTTCAATTTCTGTATGGATAGAGGACAAACACAGTTCTTGAAACTTGTAATTCCATCCTGATCAATGTTAAGCACAGACATATATCTATCCTTATTTTAAATCTCTACATATTCCATCCATGATACTTAGATCATTAAATAGAAAATTATTTGTAAATTTAATTGAAAATGATAATATTTCATACTCCTTCAAGATTTCTAGATCCATCCATTAAAAATTTATAAATATTAGGTCTTTTGTTATCCTAATAAGGGATAATATGGCATGATCCTTTCGAACCAATCATCATCCACTATATCTACCTGCTCAGGGTTGTAATCTATCAAGGAGTCATTATTTTAAGCTATGAACATCTTCTCTAGAACATGTTCAACTAATTTTGTGTTAATATATATTTAATACTTTTATGATGTTTATATATTTCATAATATTTTCTATATAGATAATGCTTCCATATAATTAATGGAAAAACTACCACTGGTCTCTCCAAATCACGAGTTGGGTAATTTTAATTGTGGATCATCAAATGTTTCATGTAATAATATATAAGCATGTTATTTTTCATAATAACACATCCCAATTCATTCATTTATGCATCACAAGAGATTTTAAACCCATATCGACTATATAGAAATGTAATTATAGGTGTTATGACCAACCTTCTCTTTAGTACCTAGAAATTTTCCATAAATGTTTCTCTCTAAAAGAAGCTGTAAACCTTCCATCTTAACAAGGTCACATGATTATGTTGTCAAGAGATATTATCCAAAAACAATCGATAATATCTACCTAAACCAATAAAACTTTGGATCGCAGTAAGCTTGGTTGGTCTAGTCCAACATTAAATTTCTTTTATCCTTGTTGTATGTACTGTTATAACATTTATTGAGATTATGTTGCCGAAAATTGAAATATTTGGCAGCCAAATTTCCTAATTTTCAATGTTTTTGTACAAAATATTCTTATTTAGGGGCTTTAGTTCCATTCTGAAGTGGTATTTTTTCCCTTACACTCACCTCTAATTGATAAGGATGCCATCTATAATGTATAGGACAAATTTATCTAGGTATTCTCTGAAGACACTATTCATGAAATCCATAAAGATAGCAGGGGAATTAGTAATACCAAAAGGAATAAATATATACTGATAGTCTCCATAACATGTATATAATTAAATCTGGGGTTTATCTCCATTCATGACCCTCAATTAATGATATATATAACAAACATAAATATTATATACGAATTTAGATTTGTGATATTGATCAAAAAAGTCATCAATATGAGGAATAAAATATGTTTTCCTAATAGTGGTATTGTTTGGTTCTTGATAATTAGGGTATAGTCTCATTGATCCATATTTCATTTTATTAAATAGGATAGGTCAACACCACATCAAAACACACAGGAAAATGATGCCATTATCAATATTTTCATTGTGTTTCTTTATTAATTCATACCACTCAGTTGGGTATATTCAATATGGTGTTTCTGATATGAATTTATAACCAGGTATTAGTTCTATATAAAAATAAACATTATGATTTGGTGAAAGGATAGAAAAATATTTCTGGAACACATCCAAAAATTCACTAACCATAGGTATATCATTATCGTTGATTCTCTCCAAAACCATTTGAGACACACATCTTTTAGATTGGAATTAAACACTATACACTGAATGTAATCTTTAGAGGATTTTATACCTTTCAACACATTATTTGAAAATCCTAGGTTAGTTCGAAATATAAAATGTTGTATCATTTCCTCAATAATTAATATTATATTTATGCATTGAAATCCAATCCATGCCTAAAATGACATCAAATTCAACCATTGCAAAAAGGGTAAAAATATTTAGAAGTAAATTCACAAAAACATCAACTTGAGATTATTATTAGACATGAGATTTAATAATCATACATGTTATTGTCTTTACTTCTAATTCCATATCGAATAATTAGGGTTGAATATTAATACCCTTAGGTAATTCTTTATATATAAAATACTGGTTATATCAATAATATAATAATACATTAGCTCTTTTAGAGTGGATGGATTGTGTACCATACACCATGTAATTATTGAAACCATCTTCAAACACAATTATTTCATATTATATCCCCTAATCCCTCAGTTTAAGAGGTTACTAACACTATTCATCATCAATAACCCTTGGGTTTGAAAACTGGTTAGCATAATTCCCACCCCCTCACACGTGAATCACTGAACAATTGGAGTTAATTAAGTGTATCTTTTCCTTTATTTTCATCATTGGATAACTTCTTCCCATAAATATAGAAGTCAATATACAGATGGGTTCCCCATCCACTCTTGAAACACCTATTAGACCCTATAATACAATTCCATCCATGATTCATTCCACACATAAATAATAAAGGAAGGCTTATATTTTTCCCTCTATGGTTTTCATATTTTATTTTGAACTCTATATTCCTTTTCATGTTAAAAATATGAGATTGATACGTAACTATGATCATAATTTCAAATTTTATTAAACAATGGAAAATATCTTTATAGCTTTTATATTCACTTCTAACCAATGACCTACTAAAATATGTTTTAAACAAAAACAAATAACATATGAACATTGATATAAGTTTGGATTATAATACTGTAATCATACCTCGAATGTCTTGTGAAATTACCCAAATAGGTAGAGGCGAATTCATCATCCTTATTCATCAAGTCACGAAACACCGTTTCTATCTCTGTACAAAGAACACAATGAAAGTACTTATTGAAGAATATGTAATTGAACACATCTCAATACTCATATAAAATTTTATCCCACCTTCTCATATTCTTAGTTTGTTTCCACTTATAATCTTTATCACCTTCCAAATGATAAATAGTTAGAATGGATTTCTAATGTTACAAACACTATAGAATGAAGAATACCTATTTAGTGGTACTAATTCAGTGTTCAATAACAAGTGGATTAGAAGACCCACTGAAAAAGGTGTATGTTTCCTCATGAAGGAATCAATATAATTTTTTCCCTATGTTCCATATTAGGAATCAAACATTGATAATGTCATGTGATCTTATCAACAATGTTTTTCATTCCATCTCCTATAGCATTTGGATTCCCAAATGATCAATTGTTTCATTTTCCATCACAATCATTATTAACACTATTCCTCTAGGTTTCATCCATTAAATAAAACATAAAATCATAGAGTATGAAACATTTTTCATAGTTCTGTACCACATAATCATGAAAAAAAACACCTAATTAACAAATGAATTATGAAAAAATTCCTTAATTTAGGAAAAAATGGGTTTATCTTATGGTATATATAGAAAACATATTTCAAAATATATTATTATGGTTTGTGAAGAGGTAGTGAATATCCAAATAATATCCCTAAATACATTCGAACCATCAACACAGTAAGGAATATTATTGTGTACCATATAATGTTCGAGTCAGGCCCAACACACCTTGTTGGAGTGTGTACATTTATGAACATTAATTATAGATCCATGTCCACTATTATTATCGATAAAATATGTATTTCAAAGAAACCAATCATGAAATCCTTTACCAAAATTCCATGACATTAACCTATACTTATCCATATCCGTAGACTTATCCATAATCATGTCCTTATAGTTCCCAAATTGGTTTTTTTGTATATATTTTTCTATTTTTAACAAAACATTTTCTATTGTGTCAACTATATAGATTCTTTATTTTCTTATATTAACATTAAAAAAATATTAATACAATATACATTACACTAACATATGCACAAAGATTTTATTATCCTAGTGCCTTGGGAAATATTGAAACTTAAACACTATATCATTAGTGATCTACATTATCACCCACTAGGTTCTTTATGAATAGAACCATTATTGTACCCTTCATACATAATATTAATCTTCATAAAATGTGGAAGGAAACACAAAAATAGGTGAAATCATATGCTTAGTAGGGGTAAACAAGGGAGAGATGTAAACATAAACATGGTTATAAGGGCACAGTAATGTGATCATAACATTGGAATATCATAACCTACATATCATATATCGTAAAAGTAAATCATGGAATAATGATTTGTTGTTAATATGACATGAATCATAATGGAATAAATTGAATGATTGCTGATTTAATTATATAGGAAGAAGACTTGGAATTGTGTAAGAAAAAAACATGTGATATCATTCCATATAAGTGTAAGAATAATGAAAAATCATGTTAGGACACTTCATGGGGGATAAAACTATGGGTTGGGACACACCATTGACCCCAATTGCAGTCATTTCCATGTATGGGACTTGATTTCCCCATATTCCCCATGTGGCTAAGGTTTCCCCATCATCACATAGTTAATTGAGTTTCCCCAACATCCCATTGTGGATCAGGATTCAACATCTTCCTTAGTTGATCGGGTTTCCTCATCTTCCCATTGTGGATCCAGTTTCCTCATCTTCCAATAGTGAATCATGACATACATGTTTACCATTTTGGATATGGAAAAACATATTTCCCATTTTAGATCAATCCCATTTACTTGTTTCCCTTGAATATCTCACAAGATATAAATATTTTCCCAATTCATTGGCAGGAGATATAGGTCACACTCTTATCATAATGCAATGATACATACATGTGCCTTAAAATTATAAACAGTAATATCATAACCCATGAAAAGAAATCAATTTCATAAATATATAATCATATATTAACATATGGGAATATGGGAATAAAACCTGATTCAAAATCATTTAATTAAAACATAACCTATGAAAAGAATCAGGTTTAATAAGATTAAAACTCCAGGAAGATAAAAAAGATTCATAAACATCATTCCATAAAAACATAATCCATTTAGATAATGAATCTGAATGGTACCCATAGATCATATAATAAAATGAGTATCACCAAATTATGTCATCTATGATGGAACGTAATTTTAGAAAGATTATTTTTTATAATCATTTTTTGTGACCACATTGTGTGTGATGATTGCATTTGATGTAAAAAGTTTTCAATACAGGTCAAATTGAAGATGGAGATGAATAAGAACTGTATAGTTTATAGAGAATTCAATTCAGATGATTGTTGAACTGATCCTTTGTTCAATGAACTTGTTTCAAAGGTGAAACAATGTTTACAACAATTATTAATTTAGAATATCATCCAATTGATAAAGATTAGAGAAATGTGGTGAAATATCTTTTATGATAAGATTATTAATGAAGAATGGGGATCAGAAGTAGAGAATTATGTTTAAAGAATAAGAGAGAGTGTGTAAGGGCTTGACACTATACTATGGTCATGAATAACACATTTCCATGAAATAAGATTATTGGTGTATTGTTCTTAATGTTACAAATAAATCTATCAAAATAGATATATTCTCTGCAACATGGATGGTGTTTGATGAAGCCTCAAGCCTCCACTTTTGGATAAAGAGAGAGGACATGAGTTCATTGGAATTAACACTCTTAATATGAATTGAGGATTTTAAGTTACTATGAAGAATTAATTTTTAATTCATAACCCATAGATATAAGTAGAAATAAGGACGATTGTTGTAAATTAAGAGAAGACATGAAGTAGTTCATGGTCTTGGAACTATGAGAATGGCCAAAACAATGACAATGATTCTATATTTTAATTCACAAATAACATAATATTGCAGAACATGTGATGATATATATATGATGGATATGGGAAGTAAATAAGTGTTTTTAGAAAAGGGAATGATGTGCAGTACAAGTCAAAAAGTGGCATGCAAGTATAAGTTTCGCACAAGTGTGGCATGCAAGTGTATGTTGCACGCATGTCATATTTCAATATCAACACATCAAAATATTTTAAAAGAATGAAATAAAAGAAAAAGTAAATGATAGTCACACATTTTAAAAAGATGTGTGCAAGTAAAAGCAGTGCACAAGTTTATGTTTTATGCAAGTAATATTTCATCATCATCATATCAAAATTTGACAATGGAATGAATGTGGTTTTTTAGTGATGGAGTGCCATATAAGTGATTGAGTTGAAAGATTGTCATGGAGTGGTGTGCATGTAAGAATGACACACCTATGTATGTGGTGCGTAAGTTTCCAAATTGTGTAAAAAATAGACAACTAGCATCCTTATTTTCCCTTGTTCAAAAATTTATAGAAAATTTGATCATTGGTCTTGAATGTATTAAAAAAGTGGTGCACAACCAAAAGTGTCTCATAGGTTAGGAGTTATTCATAAGGTGTGCAAGAATAGTGGAGAATAAGTTGATTGCTTCACAAGTATAATGGTGTGCAAGTAGAGTGATTCATAAGTAGAGTGGCAAACAAGAATAAGTGGAACGCAAGTCGTAAGAGGCACACAAGCATAGAGTTGTGTACAAGAAGTGTGTTTTTTATATTCCAAAAGTGGTATGCAAGTTGTGGGGTCTGCACAGTTTTAGTGGACATGTAGTTGTTGGCATGAAAGCTGGGAGGCATGCATGCAGGGTGGCATTCTTGTTGGAATTGGCGTGCATTCTATGAGTTGTTCTAGATGTTCTTACCAGCTTTGGTCAACTGTTATGATGCTATGTAAAGAGGGAATTCATGGATTTAATAATCATAAATAAAACATGTGATTCTTGCAGGAAGAAGAAGAAGAGGTCCATGCTATTTTTTTCACTGAAAGAGAATGTTTGATGAAGAGTAGTTTTCAATGTATCTAGTTTTCATTGAATAAGTAAAAGCAAAATAGTTTACAGTATATTGGTTCTCTACAAACAAAGAAGATGTTGGTTACTTTCATGCTGCTAATTATGTAACAAGAATAAGTGGAAGGTTTTGGAAGAACAAAATATCACTATAGCGTACAATAGGTTTCAACAGTTAGAAGATTCAATTGGTGTTGTAATCTCTTTGAATATAGAGAAGGCTATGTTTAGAAGCAGTTTAAATAACCATCCCGAGGCTTCAAGAGACTGTCTACACTGGCAGTACAAAGAACTAGAAAGTGTAATGGTACAAGCTAATCATTTCAAGTGGTAAGAAGATTGTTTCCCTTCCTAACACCGAGTGTTGGTAGAAGCACTAGGAATCAATTATTTCTTTCCCTCATCCATGTGTAGGGAGCCACACTGGCTATATGATTTTTTTTTTGGAAAAACCAATATAACGGTTGAAACATTATAGTAGAGAATTAGTGCCCTGGTCAATACCATATACAACTAGGATGTAGCTACTCTTATTGAGTGGTGAACCTTGTAAAAATATCATGTACGTATTTTAACATCTTTTATATTATTTCATGAAATAGTGAAAATAGAATCATAAAAATCAAGATCCTTATTGTTTAAGGTGAAAATGGGAAAAAATGTTGAAATTGGTTTAAAATTCTCCCAACACTAATTCACCCCCCCCCCCCTCTGTGTGATAGGCATATCCCAGACTATTCTTATAACATTTCTTGAGGAAAATATGATTTCATATTTGAAAAATTCTTTTTTTAAAACTTGTAGCATTTTTTAAAACATTTTTCATTGAGATTATATTAAAGTATTTTTATGGAATATTTGAAAACCATAGATCATTTTTAAAATTAATTTAATTTTAAAATGAGATCAAAATATATTATTAAATTCATTTTTGAAAACATTTTTGAATACATGGGTTTTTAATATAACAGGTATCCGGCCGAATAGAGAAATAATATCTTATTTTCATAAAAACATTTCACTTAATTATTTTACATTAAAAAGGAATGAAAAATCACTATAATATATTAATAATATATTAATAAATATAAGATAATAAAATTCATTTGTTCTCTTGGAATATGGAACAATATATTTCATAAATGAAAGCCTATTCATAAATAATTCTGATAAAAACTAAGATTTTGGTAATGAATTCATTCAAATTAGTAACATTGAATGAAACTACATATGTAAGATACTGAAATTAAATAAATATTAAAATATAATGGAAATAATTATATTCATGATATAACATTTAAAATTGAAATGTATACTTCTTGAATAATAATATAGGTGTATAATAATTCATGTGTTTCAATGAATGCAAATTGAGACAAAATTACATTACCTACTTGGTTACTTTTGAAACATTAAACCCATGTAAGAGTTATCATAAAATTTATATGTAAGTACCTATAAATTTAAGGATAATGATAATATTACATATTCATGGTCATTATATATGCTACATAAAATAAATGAGTGGTGAATATGGCATAAATATCTTATAATTAAATGTGTGACTAGAAATCCCCATACATTATGTCTTGAATCTCGTCCTAGTCATTGAATCCTAAAATATAATAAATTTAATTTTATTATAAATATTTTAAATAACCATATAATTATATATAATACCATATATTGTTTTATTTTGTCTTTATATTACCCTCGTATTAACAATTTCATTTTAATGTTTCACTTCGGGTAATATTTTCTTTGTTCATCATACATATTTTGACTCATTATTCATGGTCATCATACATATCCATGATTCACTTATTTACATATTTTAAATCATGATATTAATATAATATATATTTATTATATATTTATTTATAATAATATATAGATTTATATAATGATGAAATGGAATACACCAATCATCGAGATTGTAGACCGTACGTACACGTGAATGTTGATTCTGTTTTGCTACCGTATTGAAAGAAAGTAAGTAAATTTAATAAATTTGTGTATATATATATATATATATTTAATATAATTATTTCATTTATTTCATATAATTTCACAAAACCCATTCATAATACATTCCATCAAATGTGTGAATGAATGACATCACTTTGAGGAGGCGGTAGTCCACACAATAACTAGAAAAGTTATCTCATTTACATAAAATGACAAACATGTTGTTGTGTGTTATATAATAATTATAAAAGTATAAAATTTTCATATATATCACATTAATAATTTAAAATAATATTTTCTATCAAACTACGCAACTTTGAGAGGTGGTATTGGAAAACAAACAACATCATTTCATAATGCAGTAGTTCACCGTACACAAGAACGGTATGTCTGTTACCAATTTGAAGGATGTTTGTGTAATTTTATGTATAAAAATTATAATAATAAAATATAATTATATTAATGGTATTATTATAAATATATAATCTTGGAATATATAAATTTTTTGTGGTGGAGAAAGAAAATAAAACAAAAGAGCTTGATGAAGGATGATAACTCTTCTTTAGGTAACCCCTTTTTGTTTTACACCAAAGGGATACCTTTAATAGATTTATTACAAAAGGACAGATTATATTACTATGGAATATATTTTGGGAGATTATTTTAATAGAATATGAGTGATATAAAGGTCTTTAAAGGTGTAATTAAGTGGGAGAGGTGTGTGCCTTTTTATAGTGGAGGTAGAGTGGCATTCTTGTAATGTTTCGGAATGGTAATTAAACAAACATTTATCTCATATAAAGTGGCCCCAATAATGGTAAAAATATGATAATATTTAGTCTAGTGTCTATGTATTAACATACGTTATTTTTGGAAATGTATATATGTTGTATTGGGCCCAATGATTAAGGTTTAGACATTTGTTTAGCTAATTGTTTTCTTAACCACTATAACTAATTTTTACCTCTTTCAAAAATAATATTGGAAAAAAATAATTTTAAGTCATTCGAAATTATATATTATTCTGATTAAAAATGTGGAATTTTTTTTTACAAATTATACTCAATGTAGTGTATGGAATATATTTAAAATTTATCCCACAAATGTGTCGCGCCATCGGGTTTTTTCTAACAAAAATATTTACAGGATTGGGATATTTTTATAACAAATTTAAATATGAAATTGGTTTTAATTAGAAAAATTGGATAAATTTATAAAAAAATTAACTAATTATAATTTTAAACCAAATTAACAAATAATTTAAGTATATAAATATTTTAAACGAAAAAGCAGTTTAATGTAAAATTATGTATATTTTACTATTCATCTGAAAAAAATATTTTAGAAAAACCTCTAATATGGTACCTAATATAATTTTTAAATTTTGAATTGAAAATTTATTTTTATTTTATCAAATATATTTTATAAAATATAGAAAAATAATTTTTTTTATTATTCAAATTAAAAAAATAGTTCATTTGAAAAAATAATACTTTCAAACATATAAATAATTTACCACAATTACATGTTTTATTATCAATATTTTTTAATTATATAAAACAATTATAAAAACCTTTAATTTTTTTATTATTATTCATATTACTATGTTTAACGATAATTTTATAACTATCTCTTTTAAATAATTATAACAATAGAATTATTTTTCTTAGAAACTAGTTGTTGTGTGTAATGTTAGACAAGTTGGCATTGTATATAGAACAAAATTATCTCCGTGGATCATTTGGTGAATGTTTGACTTAGTGTAGCATGAAATGCTCAATGTCATAGAATATAATTTTATTACATAAAATTTTCACAAAATCTCGAGTGTTACATTCAGAATATAGGTTGGATGAATGGATGACAGGTCTAGATCACCACACTATTTAAGAGGTAATTATTTATTACATCAAGGCCCTCTTATAGATTTAATATATTCGAGAATAATAATAGTTTGGGGTTATTTACCTACATTCTAAGGAATGTTTCCAAACCATATATCTATGTAAAAATCTATATTATCACAGGTCCCCCTGTTTCTCATATTAATACTGGTAGGTTTTCTTTAAAGACGGAAACCTTGAAACATTGAAGATTATAACCATTCAGTGATATGGTTGGTGTTGTGGTGTTGTCGTCATGATCATAATGAGGGATTATTATATATCCAAATCAATTGAATCAGAACCCATTTAGTAAGTTTTTTATGGATAATTTGTTACCTTTGATGTTTAAGTGACTTAGATCATAATTATTCATTTTATTGCTACGTATCTTAAAATTAGAGATTACTGGGGGAAACGTTCCCTAAAATTACTATTAAAACACTAATACATGGATGGACCATTATATTCTATCCCTTTTGTTGTAATTTCAATTGGATAATGTATTTCTAGTTAATACACCATATAGGAGGCCCACTTTTTATTCATCATGTTAGGCCTTGAGGGAATTTAATTCTCCAGGCATGAGAGAGGATAGATCATCCCTATATTATCAGTAGTAGAATACATGGTTTTTATAGAGGAATCTCTAGATCATCACAACAGAATGATGATAAATTCCACACTTCTCACTTGGGTCTATTTCACCGGTCACATAAGATGTACCAAGATTATGCTAGGGAATAAACCTTACAAGAGGCACAAATTTGAGTTTCCACCTCCCACCTATTGGTACCTAGATAAGGAATCAATATTTTTATAGATTTTTATTACTCTTTTTTAGAGGCCCTAATATCATTAATCCAATAACATTATCTCTAATTAAAGAATTTTTGAAAATCAAGTGAATAATATCAACTCATGGTGTCTAGGAAGAATGGGTAATATTTGTTCTCCTAACATAAGAAAAAATATATATTTTGGGATGTTGGGGATGAAGCTGAATGATGAATTATATTTATTATCATTATCAGGAATCAAATACCAAGTAGTTATTATTGTATAGTTTAAGTTGATTTCCATTGATAAATCATTATAGTTTCATCTTATGTGGTAAGGATTTGTGCTATGTAGTTTAGAGTCATTTAGATAAGAGATCCAAATTTTTTCCCATATTTTTAATATGATATTTCTTAATTAGGATAATTCAATGTTTAAATAATCTGATTAATCTCAAGTTATTCAAGTTCAATGTGAGAATCACATGATAATAAAATAACAATCATATTTCATGTTAGTAAGCAATAGAGTATTGATTGGGCCTTTGTCATTTGGATACGTGAATATGTCTAGGGATAATCAAGTATATCTATAGTGAAGACACATTTTCTAATCAAATTTGATTTCCTTTTTTAGTGAATTATGTAAAGGAAATCTTATTTAGATATTTTATCTATTATGAGGATCTAGCAATTATTTGAGGTATAAGGGAAGGACCATCAATTAAGATTCTAAGAGGATAGTTGAATTCATGTATTTGAGGGAACTATATATAGTTTCTCAAAACAATTTAAATGAAACTATACCTTATTCATGGGGGTATTTTATTGAGGTAAATGGATTAGGTCTTTACCTTGGGACAACAACACACCACTTTTCTTCACTCATGTTTTGGGGGAGGATCCCCTATGTAATGGACCGATGGCTTCCTTTAGTGGTGGGGGTGATTACATAAGACCAACCATATAGGTGTCTTGGGGAGGGGAATATTTATTAGTGGTTATTATATGGGAATCATTATAGGTGTTGTGTTGAGAATCTCCAACATAGGTGATTTGTTGAGCAGCGTCTGTATAGGTGCCTCATAGACAGGCATCCACATAGGTGGATTTTGTATCATATTCATGTACTATTTTGGGGAAAGGGGCATGAATATGGTCTTTATATAGTAGGTTCATACAGGTGAGTCAATATAGGGGGTTCACAGTGTGCATCAATAGTGGTGTTTTTATAATTGTGGTCCCTATGGGGCCATCCACAAAATGGTTTATTAAATGGAGCATTTGTATAATATTCACATTGGAGGGTCCACATAACGGTGTCATAGAGAAATAAATTAATAGTTTTCATTAGAAGTGTTCCTCATATAGTGTCCTTATAGAGCAATCCAAGCATCATGGATATTTTGGATTACTTTATAGAGGGGCCTCTACATGCATTTTCATGAAGTCCCTCAACTCTTCATAGTTTAGAATTGGGAACTACATGATGAGTTTCCTGTAGAATTTTCTTCAATTATTTATCAATTTTAGTGTCCAATATCTCTTTTTTTTTATAATTATATATAGTCTAATTATTCCCAAAAAGTTTGTATCATAAATTATGCGAAAACCACGAAGGAAATGTGTTACCATGCAGAATGTGTGGGACCATGTAGTATGACCGTTAGACATCCATGAATGAATATCATTCACAAAGGAATGAAATAATGATCTAGGACATCCACACTATAGTTAATGATATTATGAATTAATTCAACAAACATGTAAGACATTACCATTAGTGAAGAGAGTATAATAATATTTTACCAGTGTCAATTTTATTTCATGCTAAACTGGTTTCTGAATTACAATTAGGATAACATCTAATTTGAAAGTCTGGTTTTTCTACAAGCCCAGTCAACTAAAATACATCTAAAAAAATACACCACTAGATTTAGGTTTAATCTATATAAATAATTTTAAAAGGACAATTATGTAATTTAAAGACCATTAAAAATGAGTTCTATGGGTTTTTCACCATATTCATCTACGATAGTTGAAATCAAAACCTACTCCCAATGAGAGGTTCTCACCATAAAATCACTAGGATGGGGATATTTTTAAGGAATATAATGTCCCTAACGGGTTATAAACCACATAGAACATTGATTTATCATTTTTTCATTGTTTGGGGATGAAAATATTTTTTTACTCACTGAACATGTGTTTTTTGAGGGTAGGGTTGTGTAATGGATTCTTGGGAAATGTTCATGGAATGATTTTCTCACTAATAATATGAATTTTTAGGATTTAGCATCCCATATGTGTATTATTAATTCATGGTGTTGAAAACCATCCCCCATCCTATATTAGGTGGGATTGGGGTGTCACATGAGGCCTACCACCATCATTGGATGGGATTGTCTAGGTCATGTAAGGTTATAGTTGTATCAAATAATGTTTTATCATGGGACATAGCATAAAAAATGGTTTCCCAAGAGTGGGTTAGGGATATGTGGGGTGATAATTCTTGAATGGTCATAGTTTTGGTTTCGACGCCAGGGAAACCAAATTGTATATGTTGGGTAATGAATTCCTATTCAAGGAATCTTATAATCCATTCACATAAATTTGTAGTTATCTAATTGGTTTTGGGATATAGTTGCGTAGTTTTATGAATGATATAATGGTAATTTCTCAATTCGTTTCATTATTTGATATCAAAATTTACAGTATGTCCCATTTACAAAGGGAATACTAATTTTTTTCACGGAAATTATTTTCTACATGTGTGATATAAGCCTTCTATATAGGATGGGAGAAACCATATTATTCATAGATTTAAAATATTACAAATGTATTCCCTCTATATATTCAATGCGGTTTGGTCACTAGAGTATTTATATCCATATACCCAATTATAGTGTTCATGTTATATTATTGGATCTCTCTCACTCTATTGGATGGTTTAGATTCCCCCCATTTACCCTAGGTAGAGGATCTTCTATCTATAAAAAAATTTAGAGATAGAGTTATTATCTCTCCCTATTCTTGAGGAACATGATATTCTATCTCGTCATTAATGTAGGCTTAGTATTTTATCCATTTGCATGGGGCATGATATGCCCTATATTAATTTCATTTCATAGTTATTGTCATTATTCCCCCACATACATGAGGGGTGTAATGCTCTCTTTATGGAGTTTTCATCCCTTCATTAAAGGGCATACATTGGGTTTATGGTCATATTCCTGAGTGTGTATACCCTCCACATACCATTGGGGTGGGATCCTCCACCATAGTTCTTGGGATATTATTTTATCATTAAGGTCAATATTTCACCATATATTCAGGGTGTGTGATCCGATATCCCATCCAATATGTAGGGCAATGATACCACCCATACACCTAGGGTTGCATATCCCCATTATGTGTGCTTATCTATGAATAGGGTCAATATTACACTTGTATTCTAGATTGTATAATCCTCTATCTCTTCCTATAAAGGATTCAATACCCTCTATAAGATAGGGTGACAGTTATCTTGTAGAGGTTATGTGAAAACTATTAACCACTAATGAGGTCAAATACATACACACACCATTCATCAGAACTCCAAGAGATACATATACCTTAACCAAATTAATGGAATGGTATGAGTTTTTCTTATGTGATGTATTTTTTAGTGATATCAACACTGGGAGTGCTGCTCAAGGATGATCCCTCGATATGAGTTGTTGTAGCCTATAAGGATTATTCATTATTATGATGATGAATATAATGAGTTGGATGACAGGATTTGGATACAATAATTTAAGGGATTTTCCCTCTATTATATAGGTGGAATCCTTTTTATGAAAATTTTATCCTTCTTATAGAAGAAAAATGGTAGATGATGATCAGTATGGTGATTGTCCCTTAATGTGAGTTAAGGATGTACTTGATTTGGAAGTCCATGATGTGGTCTAAGGATTGAATTTTTACCTTTTTATTGGCACTATAATTTATTATAAGTTTCATGTTCAATTATCTCATAGTTTTATATATTATTGGGAACTAGGTATTCGGGTGGAGTCTTTAGACCAGTGGAGTAAAACTAGGTACTCTTACTGGAGGTGGTGATATTCCCTATTATATTACATTGATGTGAGCAGGTTTTGGTTTTGAGGTTTTTCTTATGATTCCATTATTCTAGAGTTGGGAATAATTATTATATCAAAGGTGATAGATGAACAACTGAAATAAATGTTTGGATTGATGGGTCTATGCATGTGCTGTTTTTTGTTTGGTCAGATATGCGAGGGTCCAATATTTATTGAATGTGGGACACATATGATGGGAATAACCAATGATATGCTTATAATCAATAGTTCTTACAATGTCTAACAAATGATCTCTACACTTTTAGTGTTGTATCACTTACTATGAATGGTGGAGTAAATGGTTGTTGAGTACTCCCGATGGACCCCATTTCTCCAACCATCAATTCTGATGAATTTTGGGGTTGTGAGGTGTTGATATTTTTTTTTGGTAATCCCTTTGTCTTATATAATTTTACATTCCATGGTTGATCCATTTTTATTAATGGAGTCAGTACACCCATATATATGTAGGGAAAGGGACCACCATGCAAGTTTACTATTTCATGGATCTCCCACATTATGGCATGGGGTCCTCATTGGGGTAATTAATTTAATAACCCTACCTAATGGGGCCTACCATGGTGATGGTAAGATTCATTTGACACAACAAAAATTCCACTAATATGACAAGGTCTAGAGAAAAGAGTTGAGTAAACATAATACTGAAATTGGATCCCTTATTCTAATTTCTACACACATGTAAACAACAAGCTCTATAAAACAGTTCATAGATATTTGTGAAGAATGAAAATATTGTGGAAAACCCATATATATAACATACTAAAGGGAGGAATAAAAGTAAAATAAAATTATACAATAGACATGAATGGAGAAAAGAATTCCCAATCACAAATTAAGGTGGAAACCCAAATTGAAAACAACAATAAATCACAGAATGGGGGAGAAAGTACCTCAAGATCACAGAGTACAACCAATGAATACTATTAATACATCCATATACTACTAAGACCCACTGATATCGGGCCTTCCATAATCACTGCTAATCTATATTTCAATGTCATAAAACATAACATAAGTGGTAAAATCCATTACAATGGTTAGTATATATATCAAATATGATTAAATAAAAACAATGATGAAGAATGAATAGGAATAAAAAATAGTTGGCCCATTAATAAACTAAGAGGGAAATGGAAACCTCACAACATATATGATCATTAAGAGACACAAGTTAGATAGAAAGGGAATATCTATCTCTAAAGTCATCTATGAATGATGTGTTAGGCAGCAATTCCCAAATTTTCAACTCTGATACCTAACACCCCATGTAACCTCATACTAATATGAGTGGGGGGACTACTACTCACCAACATTCTCCATATCCTAGATATTAATACCTTTTTTGGTGGATCCACCCCTTACAAGAGTTGATTATGGGCTTGTAATGATATATACATCAAGGAAACACACCATCTTTAGCAGGGGGTACCAAAAAAACTTAAGAAAAATATATTGGTGACTCATCCCCTCCTCTGATAGGGGATTAAAAATCTAACATAACTATGATGATAAAAGACAATCATTTATAATTAAAAAGCATCATTTAAAGAAGAATTATACTGGTAACACCTAACATAATAACTATAATTCTATAAGAAGGACACCATAATGTTTTACATGGAACACTGCTGAGGATAGACTAATAGTGGGCCCTAATACGTGTCATGAAGAAGAAAATATGAATGGAGGATGTCCTTAGGGATAATAATGTGTCTTTTATATGGTCTACATAACATGTCTTGTATGGATTGGTTATAGACATGTATTTTGACCCATGATTGTATATTTAAACCTATTATTGTGTACTCTGGTCACTCCACTATACACTGGCCATGTTTAAGTGCTTATCTATGTCAGATTATATGGTAATTACCTTGTTCTACAGACTTGAGAGTGTACCATGTTGTGTCCAATACCCTTTCTGTTATTGAGTATATAGTTATGGATGTTTACTATATTCATTATCATATAGCTATCTGTGTACACACTCATTTAATCATCGAGTACACTCTGATCTAACAATATTGGGTCACATGACTTGTAATGGTTATTAATGCCATACTATATTTCTTTCCACTTGAAACCCTAGCTACCACTGCTATGGGACTACATGAGTTGTGTTCCTATACTACACACTATAAATTTTTGGACTATCAAAAAATATTTTAACATTTCACACGTCTCACCCAAAACATTGTCACCTATATATAAATGACAAAATATACCATGGATCTTGAATCTGTAGTTGACATGGCCCAAAAATTCCCCAGTATTATGATTTTGGCCAATAAAATGATGAGCAGATTATGACCATCCCACTCTACGATTGCATCACCTCACTTATGGATAGAAAACCAGGATATAGAATATACTCCATGTCTCCAAAAACATCATCAGACATAAAATCAGGATTCAATTGGAAAACATTGATCTTCAACAAATTAAAGCATATTCTATGAATTTGGGGGTTTGATCATGCTCTAATTTGAACCTAAAATATTGAATCACAAACTGATGGTCCAATGATAATGACAATGAATAATTGTGGGTGTGGACAAAAATAATGAGAGAAAAGCCATCATTATATATTTTACCCACTTGTAATTATATAATAATGTGGATAGAGGATAAAAATAAAATCACAAAAACTGATCAATTAGGTTCAAGATCCATAATTAGGAACAAGGATCATATAAAAAAATACCCTAAAACTAAAGGATATGAGAAATAAAAGTTTAAAAAAATTATTCAATGGGATGAAATATATGAAATAATTTTCACTACGTTGAGTTTGGATCGATATCCAATAAATAATAGTTCAATTCCATTTTCATCTGTGAGATCAAGATACATCCTTGGTGAAAAGAATTATTTGGATAAAGATTACCTCTCTAAAATCTATTGTTGTTCATAAATTGATCTTTATGAAACCTCTCAAATATACCTATTTTATGAACATAACCATTGATATTTTTTTTAATGAGGGTTATATTGATGATAATTAAGCTTTGGGTTATTTAATTAAATTAAATAAATATTTTATCTGATCACATAATTCAAATATAAATGGTTTCCATCAACAAGAAACATGAATAAAATAAAAATTATAGTGAATCTACTTTATATAAACACATTTTGTAACCATCCACATTCTCATTTTTCCTTACATAATGTCCATAAATTGGGGAAAATGTTTATTTAGAAAATACTCATGCACATGCTTTAATATATATTAATATATTATTTTTTGGGTCAGAAAACATCAATGTATATCATAATCTCTAAGGAGAAATATTGATATACATAAAGAGAAATTAAAAACACAAAACAGTTAAAATAGAATTCATTACATTCCCCCCAACTTCAAATGGTTTCATCACAAAATGAACAAGCTATATTAAAAAGTATGTGTACTGAACACACAAGTAAATCTCATGCTCCTAGGATCACTTCTTCATGATCCCATGATGCCAAATCACTCACACTAATGGAATGTTCCATCCATATAAGATCATATCCATTTGACCCTCGATCACCACGTAGTGCGTTGGGAAGGTGTCACCTTCATCGCTAACAAGAACACCCTAATTAATAACATGCATAGTTTTATGCACATATCAACCAAGTAGTAACAAGTAGAATATGTAATGAACTAATTCCCGATATAGGGGAATGTTCAAGTGGTAATAATACTCTCCAACCCTCTAAAATATTTGTAATAGCCTAATTAACAATTGTGACATCTAGCTTCCCCAAAAATATCATTACAATTCTTATGGTCGAAGTCTATTAGGAAAACAAGGTATCCCTATGTGAACTCAAATAGCCAAATTTATTGATCTACATATGATTTTTTTGTTAGGTTTAGTCTACCATAATAAACTTGTAGATCACCATTACCTTTTCTATATTTTCTTACACTAGCTCTTTCATAACCAGAGATGCCTCACCAATCACAGTCCATCATAATATGAACCTGTAGGGTCACATGAATAGTTTTCTGAAAGAATACTTGTTGATAATGGATCTATAATATTAATTATTATGTAACTCTAGCAATAGAATGTTATCATTCTTTCCCCATCTGATGTTCACACACAAGATCTCAACATATCATTCAAAACATAAATAGTCTGATTGTGTTTCCCATCCATATATGGGATTCCAACATCCCAATCTACAATCATTATGTGACCCTAGAAACACAATTAGATAAAATATACTTGGGTTTCCCCTGAAGACATACAATTTCCCAATGTTAATCTACTCCCAACTCTCAAACGAACTTTTCTCCCTAATGAAACAATTTTTACCGCCGTGGCTAGTAAGAAACAATAACACTTATAATGTCATGGTATCTCACTATTCATGGACTATCATTTACAGAATCCATAAATATTCCATCACAAATTAATTATTGGATCTCATGTGGTTGATTTATACCTACTACAATCTGACGTTTATCCATAACCTGTCAACATGTGAGGTAAGGAGAAAAAAACTCACTCATGCCCCACTTCATGCAAGACCAAAAAAAGACATTGATGGTAATTGTACATACCTTGCACATTTGGAATTAAAACTATGATGTAAGTATTAATCTCTAATAACACATCCTCATTCAACATGATTGTAACTAACCTATGTCACTGTAAAATGATAGCAGCCAGACCCTTAAAAAATTCATCAAGGGTACCACCTAAGGGTATATGTTCATGTAGAACCTCACAGTTAATGTCTCAAAACAAATCATTTATCACATGATGATGTATTGAAGGATTAACTATAATATACTGGAGATAATCTTCACTTATCTCCTCATCCAGGGGATGTTACATAAAATACAACTACTCAGACACCTCCTCCCCATGTTAGAATAACATTTAGTAGTAGGGGAATCTTCCACCATGATTACCTTCCCTATAGTTTAGATTCTCTCAAAATCGTAATCTAACTAGAGCACCATCCAATTCCATTATTTCATTTTGAGATCTATTTTATTGAAAATTAACCTAACACAATGGTTGTGTAGTTAAATATTGAATTGATTACCCAAAATATAATGCCTCCAAATATTCAACTCAAAGAATACCACTTCCAACTCTATGTCAGTGGTCATATATTTCTACTCATTGTTTCCAAAATTCCATGACCCATAAAATATCACAAGCTTACTCAGCATCAAAGAACACATGTTCTCATCTCAACTGTCATCACAAAAGTCGCGCCTAAGAAATACCCTCTTTTGGTACCCTCAAAATATGATCATTTCTTATCCTCTTCATATTCTACTCAATGGCTCTATAAAATTGGTAAATTTTGGTAAACAGATGAACATTCCACCCATGCGATGTATAATTGGATTCTAAACTAAATAAATCTACAAAAAACCTCAAGAAGTACCCTACCAAACCATGAAAAATGCTCATCGGTGAAAAACATTTGGGTGGTCCCCATGATAGAACAATATAAATCATTAATAGGTCAAAAGATAAACCATTATCAGAGACTAAATTCCATAGAAAGTGAAGCTCCCCAAACCAAATTGATTCTTTTAATTATTAACCTAAATCCGGTTCTCCTAAAGTAATCATTTAACCATCCTCAAAAACTCTACACGCTCATCCTATAATGAAAAGTATATGATATTTTCATTGATGAAGACCACTAAGATTCAGTACATTTATCTATAAAATATTAGGATAATAAGATCTAGGAATGTATCAGAGGAATTATTCACAATGAAAATAATCACCCA
Source organism: Viscum album (assembly GCA_963277665.1). Classification (NCBI taxonomy): domain Eukaryota; kingdom Viridiplantae; phylum Streptophyta; class Magnoliopsida; order Santalales; family Viscaceae; genus Viscum; species Viscum album. The sequence goes on from OY728146.1 coordinate 558,184,675, forward strand.
GAACTAATAGTTTCTATAAAGGCAATAGAATGAAATAATTGGACTATTATCCTCATCAGCCATCAACTAATGCTATCCAGACCTACGATTGAACTTTATAATCCAATCTAAATATTTCAATAGTTTGAAATTGTCATCAATCCATAAAAATGTGTAATTATTCATTATCATTACATTATTTAAGAGATGATTATCAACACGAAGTCTCACAATCCATTCTTCCATTTTCATGTACAAAAATGGTGTTTCCCAAAGGGACACAGTAGGTCTAATATATTCTTTCTCTCAATGTTCATACAATTTCTCCCTTATCTCCCATATCTCATTAGGGCCAATCCAATATGCTGAAAAATATATTAGTACATTCATATGGTGTTATTTTGATATGTAATTCAAACATTCAACCATATAGGCATATCATATAAACAATATATGCCCTCATAGATTCTAAAAAAATATACAATTATAAGGAATCTCATTTATGATTCATGTCGCACTACAATAATGTTTCACTCCACTAGCCCTGATAGTTTCTAAATACTAGGGATGACATATGACTATTTATTACAAAAAATATGTCCTCAAACATAAATTTCAATGGAAGTCACCAATGACACCTCATTAATGTAATAGTTCGGAGGCACTGACCCACACAAAAAACTATAGATAATGTCATAAGGGATCAAATATTTGAGGGGGAAACATCCCTCTTCCTCACATGATAGAATCAAAAACAAACCTTACCAACAATGCGATCCATCAATGCTCTATATTTTCATGAAAAAATATTGTAATTTGGGACACCATCTCATATGGAAGTTCCCAAATTATTACATGAGGGGTCACTAGAATGTACTCATCTTCGAATAGAATTTCATATACATCCCAAGGACAGGTAACCTAATCATTGATCATGGTACATAGACTGCACTAGAGACCCATTGATCTAAAAATAAGACTATTTTTGACTGAAAACATTTGGTAGATTGAGGGTTGAAATTTAAAAATCCTAAACCAATACCCCCAAACAATCCTCCACAATCATAGAGTTCAATTCACCATGAATCTTAAGTCGTATCTATCACTAGAAGTTGTGTAATGTGTTATGATTGTGTGTATCATATTCTTAACATACTAGAGATATATAATTATAAAAAATTTATATGTAACAACCCCAACTCGGAAGCCTCTAAATTGGTGCTCTGAGCCGGGTGGTTACATGACCTTATGCATGCCTCCCCATACGCCAAAGGTTGCCGATTAGCAATGGGGGTCGATGTAGTCGATTGAGGAGACTATTCCCCCTTTTTAACAGAGTAGCCACAACAGAAGTAAAAAAAATAGAAGAAACAATAACCAACAACTTGGAACATGTATAACTACCAAATCCAATAACAATAAATATGCCATGTCATAATACAAGTGCAAGAGTGAACAAAAGCCCCAAAATATAGACACAGCCAGTATCCCCAAAATGGTCTAGACTCTAAGTCCGGATCCTCCACCAAGTGCTACCCATGTGTCACTTAGCTATCTAGCAAGGATCATTTCCCTTGTCCTGATCAGCAAACATGAAGTCTTCTCGGGTACCCAACGGCAGCCCGAGTAGGGTTTGAGTACAACTCAGTAGGCCACCACCAATGGTGTATACAAAATATCCAGCACAAAAATGTAGTTCATGCAAAGGGAAAATTAATGATAAATTCCAAGTAATTAATTAAAGTTCCATTAACCTATTTAAGACCCAATCCATTTCCATTCCATTACCATTCATTCATTACAATTTACCATCACATACCATTTCATCACATTTCCATGGGTTAATAATATTCATCATGTTACATGTGTCTATGGCCAAAAATCACATGCAATAGTGTAAACACATCATTATCCTATCTCACTAGGACTAACCCCTAATAGAAACCATAACCTCACCTCAAAGCCTCAGTCTGGGTGGACGCAACCGTTAGGAGAAAGGAGCCTCATTCCCAATTCTTAAGCCGTGTATTTAGGGTGGAGTTCTGAGCATTAGTCTTCGCTCGACCTGTGGGAATAGATCCTCAAGTCATACCCCACACTAACATGCCATGTGCACATGATTATATATAATTAAACATCAACCATCCAACCATTTCCCATCAGCAACCATCATTCACAACAACCCACATGGGAAACCACATCATGCATTAACCCATTAACACATTTCCATTTCACATCATTTAACCATTCGACAAATTCCCATTGGTTATGCCTATCTCACTAAGCATTCAACACTAGACCCATATTATATCCCATTATGGTCTTTAATCAATTTACACATTAACCCATTTAACATGGTCATCATTTCCATTAATCAACCATTCATTCCATTTCTGATAACCCTAAGGATAGTTTCCAAGTCTGGGTGCATCAAATAACTTCCTTCCCAAGTTCCAGAAATCATGCCAACATATTCATCGAGGGCTCTACATTTTATTACAACAAGTTCACTTGTTTAATTAACAATCCCTAGCCTAGGGAAAAGCCGGCACATCCCAAGGATGGCCCCAACTATGTCCATCCCATCCCAACACATCCTATGGGGACTATAAGGGTTGCCATTTACCATTTTAAGCATCATTGAAACCAAACATGACAAGTTTATTCACAACATAACCCAGAGAAACAATAACATAAGTGAACATGCATATAAACCCTAAATAACCATGGGATATAACCTGTAGAACACCTACCTCGAATCCACGGTTGAAAGCACCCTCAATCGAGTCCATAGACTTCGATCCAACCAATAATTGGATATTCAACCTAAAACTCACCCTAAAGATAGGGTTTTAGGGCATCAGAATGAGAGGGAGAATAGATACAATCCCTAAACCAAGAAAAGAACTGAAGATGGGAATAGCCTTACCCGAAGCTTTGATCCGCAACCAACTGAACCAAAAACGCCATAGAATCGAAAACGTTTGATCTATTGGAGTCCTTGGGAGGCTTGGTCCGCACCTTGGGTGAAGAGGAGAAGATGGGATGAATATCCCATGCTGGGGTTATAAATCCCTAAGTGGAAAATTTGTTAGTTTTCCAACTTTATGTAGCCACACGGTTTAGCCGCAGGGTTTGGCAAAATGTACTCAAAATGGGTGCACACCAATTCCCGGAGGAGGGGGAGATGCACGATTTAGCTGCACGGTTTGGATAACCGTGTGAAAACCATGTGCTCGCTTATATCAAGAGGAGGGAGGGTCACACCGCTTAGTCTGGGTAGGCCGTACAGTTTGGCTGACCGTGCGCAGGCAGTCCGCCATGGACTTCTTTGCCCAGACTTACCTTTGTCTGTGCCCTGAGCCCCCGAACCACCCCCAAGGCCTCTCACACATCCAAGAATCCTCTTAAAGTCCCAAAGGAAAAGGGTTCAACACCAAAACACAACAAAAAATTCCTTTCCAAAAACTGGGATCTTACAACCTCCCCACCTTATAACGGCTCATACTCGAGCCGAGCTTCCAAGCCTCATTGCTCCACCGAAGGGAAGAGTTTGGGCCACAGTGCCCGCATATCTGATTCCCGCTCCCATGATTCTTCCTGAACATTCCCATGCTACCATAGTAATCACGCTAATGGCACAATCGTCCCTCGTAAGACCTTTTCACTACGATCCACCACACGAACTAGATGCTCCTCAAAGGACGCATCAACCTCAAGCTCTACATCCTCAACATCAACAACATGAGATGGGTCAGTGTGATACCGTCAAACCTGCGACCCATGAAACACATCATGCATCCCCCCATACTGTTGTGAAAGAGCTAGATGGAAAGGCACTGGTCTGATCCACTCCAAAATTTCAAAAGGTCCCACATAGATAGTATAAGGCCCCAGCCTTAAACCTTACTAAATATTGAGTTATTACAAGATTACACATTGAGGATCTTTTCAGGTTAAGAGTTTTAGAGAATTAGATCGTGAATCTTTCATTATATTCCACATTTAAACAAAGTGGTTACATAAAAGACAACATTAATTATTCCCATCAACAAAAACATATTGAAAATAAAACATGGATTCTTTCTTGACACATCCTTGACACTATCATCACATCATGTACCTTTCCCTTGACCTGTGAAAAAAATTTCAAAAACTTGGGATGAACATAAAAATCTCAGTAAGGGTTATAAAAATATGGAAAGGAAACATGAGTTCATATATACGTAAGAATGAAATCATACTTTACCCATAAAACATAGGCACTTTAACATACCTCATCAAACCATGAATAAATCATAGAAATCATAAGACATAAAGGTAACTTGAGGCATTCATTACATTCTTACGTAGGGAGTAACCCTCTTGGTTACGTTTGGAATACCCATCATAGTATATTCCCTAAATCTCTTCGGAGAAACCTTAACGTTTCACTCCTTCACGTTACCCAATGCATTGGAGAGCTATATAGGGATCACCCGCCCTTAGTTTATCACAGAACCACCCGTCTTCATAATAATGCCCAAGAACCTCAACATAATCATATCACATAAAACATGCATAGAGGAAACAAAACATTTCCACATTTCAATATAACATTTTAGTATTTTTGAAATAATGAATCCATATAAAAAGAAACCATTTCCAAAACCATTTAAAACATTTAATAAAAAGATTTTTGAATCAAACTGACCCATACCACCTTGAAGCTTAAAATTTTAAACCACTAATATCCACATAAAAAATTCCTTAAAACATTTTGAAAACATGGATATTAATATGAACAAAAATGAAAACATTTAAAATGATATTTTGGTTAAAGGGGTTTTACCAAAATTAGAGGCACTTGAATACAAAAATTGATGAATAACATTTAGTCAGAACTTTATAATATCATAAGAATAAATGGATTCATGATATAATACTCCAGAGGACAGTATATACACCATATAAGAGTGAATTGGTGCATAACAACAATGAACCCTCAATAGAAATGTCAAATGTAATGAAATCCCTTATAAAGAAGGTATCCTTAAATTAAGGACAAATCAATCTCAAAAATATGTGTGATAAATATAAATACACCCAATATAAGTGGATACTAAGTGTAAAACAATAAAAGGTCATTCACACATATTCAATGGATGACATATTCAATGACTACATGTTGAACCCAAAGAAATTGAAATTGGGTTAAAAAGTTCCCTTGACAGCCTAACGGCATCACATCAAAATGATTTGATGAGAGATAAAAAGTGTATATCATAACCTGGACATAAAATTTACATCAACAAGGATATATGAGAACATATCCCAATATAACGATATGTAAATTAAAAGACCCAACAAAAGAAGTCTTTTAAAAAAGAGGAGGGTGAAAGGTTCCCTTACCGACTTGGGTATCTTTCAAAACATACACCCCATGAAAGAAGGACAATAGATCATTGATGTAAATACTCATAAAAGAAATTATATTACACAATTATTAGAATAATGGGTAGTACATACACCACTCAATGGAATTTTTGGCAAATGTAGCATAAATCTCACGAGAATAAAAGTGAGATGAAAAATCCCTTACGAAAATTCGGCAGCCTAACGGCGCCACTCAAAACATCCAAAATGGATTGATGAGAGGAAATAGGGTCTCTCATTATATGAACATAATAAGTAAATTAGGAGTAATATAAAAGAACATACCAATCATAAGAAATATGAGCTTAAAAGGAATGACATAAAAGAGTGTACTTAAAAAGAAAGAGAGGTGTAGGATTCCTTACCTCGGGTCCGACATGACTCGATCGTTATTTAATCTCCTGAATAATAAACTTGAGTTAATTTCTACTTCATTAAGAACCATTTTCAAGTTCATTATTCCTTTTATATCACTTATTACCATGTCATAAACATTATGTAATCATTTAAGTTAATAATATTTGTTTTGCCGATATTTGGTTCTTAAGTCGAAAGTGGACTTCTTACAATTACATGTTGTTCATGTGGCCAAATGTTTATTATATCCAGAATTGTATTTATGATGTAGATATAATATATGTCATATATATCAAGTACATGCATGAATTTATAATATTACATAATCATTTAGAGGTAAGAAATGAAATGCACCGTTCATGGAGACGGTAAGCCGTATGTACGCATGAACGATACTTTCATTTCTATTTCGTATTTTATAGAATGGAAAAATAATGATATAAAGGTTTATTATAATTCTATCATAATATCATATATAATATCATAGTTCCATCCTTTATACGTCCCACATATGGTATTTAACGAATCAAATCACTTTGAGGGGGCGGTAGTCCGCACTTCCTTAATTGAAGATATCGTGTTTACCCATAATGGAAACCATAAAGGTATTCCCAAATTGAAAAAAAACAGAAGCTTAAGGAAAACATAAACATTTTATATATCATATATAAAAATAGTGACATCATAATGGCCACCTTTGAAGGTGTTAAATGAGTATTGAACAATCATCGTTTCGGGAGGCAGAATTTCGCCATCCACGGAAACCGTATGTTCTTTAACCATTTGATGTAGTTGTGTGAGAGTGTAGCTCAAATAAATCTAATAAAAACATCCTAGTATATTTAATATACTGGTGTTGCTACAAAAGAAGTAAATAAAAAGAGTTTAGGGGGTTGGAGAAGCAAAATAAAACAAATGAACATGAGAGAATGAATTACCTTTAAAAGTGTAATTCCTTTTGATTTGAGCCTAAAGGCTTTCTTTGAAAGGATTCTGCCCAAAGTGAATACTATAGGATGTGGATAGGGATGTGTAGAGAGTAAATGGGCAGGGTTTGGCCGAGCCAAAGGCTTGAGGAGTGTGTGAAATGAGGTAGAGGTTGGGGCCTTTTATAAGAGGAGGGGAGGGGCACTTTTGGAAAGTAAGAAATATTACTTTATTTGAAAAAGTGTTTCGGTTTTAAAAGGTCCCACATTGATAAAATTCGTGGATAAGGTGATAAGGGTTCGAAATCCACCCATACAATAAGTTTTGGACATGTGTAGTTCATAGAATTTACATTATCTTTCCATTTTATTTAAATCGTCAAATAATGATTTCATCGCTGCATCATTATTATGTCATAAATAATTTAATTTATTTAATGTCTAAAAATTATAAAAAAAGTACTATGATGTAGGAAATATTTTTAGCTTTCCAATGAATATTTATAATCAAAAGTATGACTTGTATAACCCCACTTACAAATTATTTAAGTAAAACATATCATGTTTGTGTCATTTTTACTTTTACATTAAATAAAAAGTTATTTATGTCATTTCCCAACCAAAGTGGATCCATGGGGTCCCCAAGTTGACCCATGGCTTGTCTTGGTCGGCCATTACACATACAATGAGGTTAGGACATGTGTCAAGTTCATTTAATTTTATTAAAGCATTATTTTTACCTTAAACTACACTAATTACCACTAATCACGATTAAAAACTTAATAAGTTACTATTAACCAAAAAATTATTTTTATCCCATTGAACCACATTTTACTTCTTAATGACAACCATGTATGTCGGATTTTTGAAATTCAAAACACATAAGTGGTAAAATGTCATTTAAACGAAAAATCATCTTTTATAAGTACCACTTAGTGGTTTCACTATTCATCAAAAATTGAAGTTTTTCAGAAAAATCCCAAAAATTCACCCTAAGCTATATTTGATATTCCAAATTCAAAAATGAAGTCCTTTTTACAAAATTCAAAACATATTAGTCACATTAATTAATTTAATAATTAATTCCCACTGTCAGAGCAAATAGCGTGTTTTTATAAAACGATAAGTATCAAAAGATTGACACAAGTTTAAGTCTGGTTTCAAAGTGAAATTAATTCCAAAGACCACTATTGGATTTAATGGTAAAAATATTTTCTAATTTCACTTTAAAACAAATTCAAAATATTATCTAATTATATAAATAAATTAGATTAAAAATAGGTTTTGAATTAAAATACAACATTTTACACTATTCATTAAAAAATGAACTTTATCGGAAAAATACCAAAAAATTACACAAAGTAAAATCTGATGTCCCGATTCTTAATAAGAGTTTTATTTGGTCCAAAATAATGTTTAATAGTGAACAAAACTATATTTAATGAAAGTTCTCCATTAAAAGGCGATAAGTGAACCTTTAGTGAAAACTAGGGCATATACGCCTAAAATTGAATTCTTTCCGTATTTTAAGCCTTTAGATTTTATTGGATAAATGTAAAAACATTTAAAAAACATATACAATCATATTTTAGTTATTTCTATCCATTCCTGCCAATACAACGGCTACATGTTAACTACCATTTGAAATAATATTATTTTATTATTAGAGTGCAACGTAAGATTCCCAAGAAACTCGTTGTTGTGTGTTGGGTACGCCATCGAGCATAGCGTCCCCTTTAAAGTCAAATTAATATTTTATTCACAAATATGGATAAATATGAAAATTTCATATTCATTATTTACCTGGGGTGTTACATCCTTCCCCCCTTTTGGGAATTGCGTCCTCGCAATTTTAAAATTGCGCTTGGAAACATCCTTGAAAGTCCCACATCGGAACAAGAGTCGGTAAAACAGTCACATTAAAATAAATAAAGATAAGCACAGAGGTCACCCGAGTTAACCCATACTAGGTTTCCAAGTAGGAAAATATGGACATGGAGGAAAAAAAACAAAGGGTCATTTTCTGATGGAGAGTGATAGAAAACATGTTTAGGAGAAAGTTAACAATAAGAAAATCACAAACTTGTGATGGGTTAAACGGTGTTGGGTTCCCCAGTAGGAAAAGTTAATAGACAACATTTTTGTTTTAAGTTACTTTTTATTGAGGAATTTATTCATAAGGAATCATAATCACTTATCATGTTGACTTTCAACTTTTACTAGATTCCTTAGTCAAACCCATATTTTTTCCAAAAGACGAGTATTTAGGGAGACTTGTTCGCATTAAGAGTACTATAAACGACTTCTAGAGAATCACCTAATCCACAAAAGAGAACTATATACTTCCCATATCTTTAGACCTTAACCATAACCAAAACCAAAAAGGTTAGTACAAGGTTAGATAATCCAGAAAAGGATAACCCTTTATAAAAAGAAAATCTATTCTTAATCTCCAAAATTTGTCAAACAAAACCCAAAGTTCAACAAGGATCATCCGATAAACAATTTGTCCATAAAATTCATCAATGTAATCCAATATAAGATTGAAACCCAAATATTTGAAGGATTTAGTCACATTGTCTTCCAAGTTAAATCGTAACATTTATCTCCAAACAACATCAGTTGCTCTTAAAGTCTCGTATTGAAAAGTAATTAACCTAATCACATATCCTCCATGATAGGTTAATAATTTTCATAAATAACCCAAAATCAACTTAATCTTAATTTATAAAATCATATAACTAAAAAGAATCAGTCAAACTAACCAGGGACTTCACGTAGTCCAGTGGTAGGCGATAAATACCAGTCGAACATTGGTTGTGGGTTCGATTCCCGCAGCTTTGTCCGACGCGATGGGTAGTCACACGGTCTGCGTGTTGTCCTTTTTCCAAAACTATATAATTCTCAAATAATTCCCCAAAAAGAGATAAAATCATCAAAATTAACCATAACATAATTTAACCTCAATTTTATCTCATGCCTTTCACATCCATCATAACATATAGTAACCCATAATTACCTCAAAAGTAAGGATCATATAAACCCTAATGGTTACCTTAATAATTATTACCTAAATTTCCACATCGAGTTGGCCATCTCGTACATGATGCATTAGAGAACTCACCAAGGTTTAAGTGGTTGATCATGACTCCTTGATAGTTGGTTTAGAACAACCATGAGATTCCTCATTGAATCCTCCATTTTATCTAGTATCTTAATCAGAGAACCACCACAGTTTCCTTCAAACATGTTGTCACTTTGGTGCCTGCTAGATCAATCCATTTACTAAAACCAAAAAGGTCAGTGTGAGTATATCAACATAACCATCATGTACTAATGAGTAAGATAAACACTAAGATATACTTACTCATTCAATTTATCTAAAACAAGGACTCTTTATGAAATCCTTACCATTATAGTAATGTCACTTGTGCTTAGAGAATACCGTAACCTCTAAAGTTATCTAAACCGACCTCTAATACCAACTATAAGGCCCCAGCCTTAAACCTTAGTAAATATTGAGTTATTACAAGATTACACATTGAGGATCTTTTCAGGTTTATAGTTTTAGAGAATTAGATCATGAAACTTTCATTATATTCCACATTTAAACAAAGTGGTTACATAAAATACAGTATTCATTATTCCCATCAACGGAAACATATTGAAAATAAAACATGGATTCTTTCTTGACACATCCTTGACACTATCATCACATCATGTACATTTCCCTTGACCTGTGAAAAACATTTCAAAAACTTGGGATGAGCATAAAAAGCTCAGTAAGGGTTAAAAAAATATGGAAAGGAAACATGAGTTCATATATACGTAAGAATGAAATCATACTTTACCCATAAAACATTGGCACTTTAACATACCTCATCAAACCATGAATAAATCATAGAAATCATAAGACATAAAGGTAACTTGAGGCATCCATAACATTCTTACGTAGGGAGTAACACTCTTGGTTACATTTGGAATACCCATCATAGTATATTCCCTAAATCTCTTTGGATAAACCTTAACGTTTCACTCTTTCGTGTTACCCAATGCATTGGAGAGCTATATCGGGCTCACCCGCCCTTAGTTTATCACGGAACCACCCGTCTTCATAATAATTCCCAATAACCTCAACATAATCGTATCACATAAAACATGCATAAAGGAAACAAAACATTTCCACATTTCAATATAACATTTTAGTATTTTTGAAATAATGAATCCATACAAAAATAAACCATTTCCAAAAACATTTAAAACATTTAATAAAAAGATTTTTGAATCAAACTGACCCATACCACCTTGAAGCTTAAAATTTTAAACCACTAATATCCATATAAATAAATCCTTAAAACATTTTGAAAACATGGATATTAATAAGAACAAATAATTAAAACATTTAAAATGATATTTTGGTTAAAGGGGTTTTACCAAAATTAGAGGCACTTGAATACAAAAATTGAGGAATAACATTTTGTCAGAACTTTATCATATCATAAGAATAAATGGATTCATGATATAATACTCCAAAGGACAGTATATACACCATATAAGAGCGAATTGGTGCATAACAACAATGAACCCTCAATAGAAATGTCAAATGTAATGAAATCCCTTATAAAGAAGGTATCCTTAAATTAAGGACAAATCAATCTCAAAAATATGTGTGACAAATATAAATACACCCTATATAAGTGTATATTAAGTGTAAAACAATAAAATGTCATTCACACATATTCAATGGATGACATATTCAATGACTACATGTTGAACCCAAAGAAATTGAAATTGGGTTAAAAAGTTCCCTTGACAGCCTAACGGCATCACATCAAAATGATTTGATGAGAGATAAAAAGTTTATATCATCACATGGACATAAAATTTACATCAACGAGGATATATGAGAACATATCCCAATATAACGATATGTAAATTAAAATACCCAACAAAAGAAGTCTTTTAAAAAAGAGGAGGGTGAATGGTTCCCTTACCGACTTGGGTATCTTTCAAAACATACTCCCCATGAAAGAAGGACAATAGATCATTGATGTAAATACTCATAAAAGAAAGTATATTACACAAAGATTAGAATAATGGGTAGTACATACACCACTCAATGGAATTTGTGGCAAATGTAGCATAAATCTCACGCGAATAAAAGTGAGATGAAAAATCCCTTAAGAAAATTCGGCAGCCTAACGACGCCACTCAAAACGTCCAAAATGGTTTGATGAGAGGAAATAGGGTCTCTCATCATATGAAAATAATAATTACAGTAGTATTAATATAAAAGAACATCCCAATCATAAGAAATATGAGCTTAAAAGGAATGACATAAAAGAGTGTACTTAAAAAGAAAGAGAGGTGTAGGATCCCTTACCTCGGGTCCGACTTGACTCGATCGTTCTTTAATCTCCTGAATAATTAACTTGAGTTAATTTATACCTCATTAAGAACCCTTTTCAAGTTCATTATTCCTTTTATATCACTTATTACCATGTCATAAACATTATGTAATCATTTAAGTTAATAATATTTGTTTTTCCGATATTTGGTTCTTAAGTCGAAAGTGGACTTCTTACAATTACATGTTGTTCATGTGTCCAAATGTTTATTATATCCAGAATTTTATTCATGATGTAAATATAATATATTTCATATATATCCAGTACATTCATGCATTTATAACATTACATAATAATTTAGAGGTAAGAAATGAAATGCACCGTTCATGGAGACGGTAAGCTGTATGTACGCATGAACGATACATTCATTTCTATTTCGTATTTTATAGAATGGAATAATAATGATATAAAGGTATATTATAATTCCAGTATAATATCATATATAATATCATAGTTCCATCCTTTATACGTCCCACATATGGTATTTAACGAATCAAATCACTTTGAGGGGGCGGTTGTCCGCATTTCCTTAAATGAAGATATCGCGTTTACCCATAATGGAAACCATAAAGGTATTCCCAAAATAAAAAAAACAGAAGCTTAAGGAAAAAATAAACATATTATATATCATATATAAAAATAGTGACATCATAATGGCCACCTTTGATGGTGTTAAATGAGTATTGAACAATCATCGTTTCGGGAGGCAGAATTTCGCCATCCACGGAAACCGTATGTTCTTTAACCATTTGATATAGTTGTGTGAGAGTGTAGCTAGAATAAATCTTATAAAAACATCCTAGTATATTGAAGATATTGGTTTTGTTACAAAAGAAGTAAATAAAAATAGTTTAGGGGGTTGGAGAAGCAAAATAAAATAAATGAACATGAGAGAATGAATTACCTTTAAAAGTGTAACTCCTTTTGATTTGAGCCTAAAGGCTTTCTTTGAAAGGATTCTGCTAAAAGTGAATCCTCTAGGATGTGGAGAGGGATGTGGAGAGAGTAAATGGGCAGGGGTTGGCCGAGCCAAAGTCTTGAGGAGTGTGTGAAATGAGGTAGAGGTGGGGGCCTTTTATAAGAGGAGGGGAGGGGCACTTTTGGAAAGTAAGAAATATCACTTTATTTGAAAAAGTGTTTCGGTTTTAAAAGGTCCCACATTTATATAATTCGTTGATAAGGTGATAAGGGTTCGAAATCCACCCATCCAATAATTTTTGGACATGTGTAGTTGATAGATTTTACATTATCTTTCCATTTTATTTAAATCGTCAAATAATGATGTCATCGCTGCATCAATATTATGTCATAAATAATTTAATTTATTTAATGTCTAAAAATTATAAAGAAATACTATTATGTAGGAAATATTTTTAGATTTCCAATGACTATTTATAATCAAAAGTATGACTTGTATAACCCCACTTAAAAATTATTTATGTAAAACATATCATGTTTGTGTCATTTTTACTTTTACATTAAATAAAAAGTTATTTATGTCATTTCCCAACCAAAGTGGATCCATGGGGTCCCAAAGTTGACCCATGGATTGTATTGGTCGTACATTACACATCCAATGAGGTTAGGACATGTGTCAAGTTCATTTTATTTTATTAAAGCATTATTTTTACCTTAAACTACACTAATTACCACTAATCACGATTAAAAACTTAATAAGTTACTATTCACCAAAAAATTATTTTTATCCCATTAAACCACATTTTACTTCTTAATGACAACCATGTATGTCGTATTTTTGAAATTCAAAACACATAAGTGGTAAAATGTCATTTAAACGAAAAATCAGCTTTTATAAGTACCACTTAGTGGTTTCATTATTCATCAAAAATTGAAGTTTTTCAGAAAAATTCACCCTAAGCTATATTTGATATTCCGAATTCAAAAATGACGTCCGTTTTAAAAAATTCAAAAAATATTAGTCACATTAATTAATTTAATAATTAATTCCCGCTGTCGGAGCAAATAGCGTGTTTTTATAAAACAATAAGTATCAAAAGATTGACACAAGTTTAAGTCTGATTTCAAAGTGAAATTAATTCCAACGACCACTATTGGATTTAATGGTAAAAATATTTTCTAATTTCACTTTAAAACCAATTCAAAATATTATCTAATCATATAAACAAATTAGATTAAAAAGAGGTTTTGAATTAAAATACAACATTTTACACTATTCATTAAAAAATGAACTTTATCGGAAAAATACCAAAAAATTACACAAAGTAAAATTTGATGTCCCGATTCTTAATAAGAGATTTATTTGGTCCAAAAGATTATTTAAGAGTGAACAAAACTATATTTAATGACAGTACTCCATTAAAATGCGATAAGTGAACCTTTAGTGAAAACTAGGGCATATACGCCTAAAATTAAATTCTTTCCGTCTTTTAAGCCTTTAGCTTTTATTGGATAAATGTAAAAACATTTAAAAAACATATATAATCATATTTTAGTTATTTCTATCCATTCCTGCCAATACAACAGCTACATGTTAACTACCATTTGAAATAATATTATTTTATTATTAGAGTGCAACGTAAGATTCCCAAGAAACTCGTTGTTGCGTGTTGGGTATGCCATCGAGCATAGCGTCCCCTTTAAAGTCATATTAATATTTTATTCACAAATATGGATAAATATGAAAATTTCATATTCATTATTTACCTGGGGTGTTACAGCTAGGATCCAACTTACCCTGCTTCCGAATCCGACTGTGACCCAACCTTGCCGTCAACCAAAGGAATACTTTATCACCCACCCCAAACACAAGAATTCTATGTCACAGATCTACATACAACTTCTACCTACTCTATGTCGTAGCCATTCTCATCCTGATCGACTTAACTCTCTCTGAAGTCTCCTGCATGAGACTTGGTCCCAACAACTCAGATTCATCAGCCCCTTACCAACACAATAGAGATCTACATGGTCTCCCATAAAGTGCCTCAAACGGTTCCATCTGAATTCTAGCCTGAAAACTATTGTTGTAGGAAAACTAAACTAACAATAGGTGGCTCTCCCAATAACCACCAAAGTCCAAGACACAAGCTCTTAACATGTCTTCCAACACTTGGATCGTACATTCTGACTGCCCGTCCATCTACAGGTGGAAAGTCGTACACAAAATCACCTACATTCCAAGCGCCTTCTGCAACCCATTCTGGAAGAATGATGTGAAACGTGGATCTCGGTCTGAAACTATGGTCCATGGTACCCGATGCAACCGCACTATTTCCCAAACATACAGCTCACCCAACTGATTAATGGTATAGTTCTCCTAAAACGGTAAGAAATGAGCCACATTTGTTAACTGATCCACAACCACCCAGATTGCATCATTCTTCCATGGAGTCCTCGGAAGAACCACGAAAAAATCCATCATTACATCATCCCACTTCCATTCTGAAATGGGCAGTGGATACTACAAACCACCTTGGCGTTGATGCTCGGCATTCTCCTGCTGACAGGTAAGGCACCATGCCACAAAGCCCATAACTTCCTTCTTCATTCCAGGCCACAAAAACTATCGTCGGAGATCATGGTACATCTAGGTCAAACCAGGATGCATTTCCCACTTTGTTGCAAGGAACTCATGCATCATCTCTTCTTGCACACACTTTGGCACAACCACGTGATCACGAACACAAACAACACTGTCCACACCGAGGGCCCATCAATATGGTATCTCCACACCTTTAAGCTTTTCCTTCATGCTCAAACACTGAGGATCATCAAGATAACCTTCCTTAACTCAACTCAAGAGCATGGACTCCATCATTAAGGAATCAAGATTGACCTGACCATTCTCCTCCTGCACCTCTAGGTGCATCTCTGCAAACAAGGCCATCACCTTCCACTTATTGCTGGACTCCTTAACTACCTGATTCTGAACCTTCCTGCTCAGAGCATCAGAAAAATTGTTTTCCTTTTCCGGAGTATACACCAACTCAAAGTCAAACGACTATAGATATTAAACCCATCTTCGCTGTAGAAGATTCAGATCCCGTTGTGAGAAGATGTACTTTAAATTCATATGGTCGGTAAACACAGTAAACCGTTCTCCCAACAGATAGTGCCTCTAGCACTTCAAGGTGTACAATACTGCAGCCAAATCAAGGTCATGAGTGGGATAGTTCCTCTCATGGGGCCTTAGGAGCATCGACCCATAAGCCCCAGCCCACTCATCCTGCATCAACATAGCCCCAAGTCCAACTCTGTATGCCTCACAAAACACGATGAACTTGTTACCCAGCTCATGTAAGATCAAGATAGGTGTGGTCATCAACCACTTCTTCAACCCTTAAAAGGCATTCTCACAAGCCTCAGACCACTCGAACCTGATTTCATTCTTGGTCAATCCTGAGATCGGTGCTGCCAATTGAGAGAAATCCTAGATGAACCTTCAGTAATACCCGGCCAAACCCAGAAAACTCCGAACATCAAAAAAACTATTGGGATTCTCCCAAGATACAAACACCTGCACTTTCTCTGGATCCACCGACACACCAGCCTCTGAGATGATGTGACCTAGAAAATGTACGTCACCTCTTTAGAATTTACACTTGGTTAGCTTGGCATATAGTTTGTTCTCTCTTAGAATACCCAAGATGATTTCAAGATGTTGGGCATCATCGTCCTGAGTTTTATAGTACACTAAGATATCGTTAACAAAGAAAAACACAAACCAATCTAGATAAGGATTAAATATCTGGTTCATCAAAGCCATAAACACCGTCGGTGCATTGGTCAAGCCAAAACGCATTACCACAAACTCAAAAAACTCGTACTGACTTCGGAAAGTGGTATGTTGTACGTCAGAAGTCCTATCCCGCAACTATTCATAACCCGACCTCAATTCAATATTAGAGAACACTGATGCACCCCTAAACTAATCAAACAGGTCATAAATTCTAGGAAGAGGGTACCGATTCTTAACTGTCATATGATTCAACCTATGATAGTCAATACACAACCTCAATGACCCATCAAACTTATTGGTAAAAAGCATAGGAGATCCCCAAGGATACGTACTAGGGCGGATAAACCCCTTACGCACTAACTCCTCAAGATGAACATTTAGTTCATGGAGTTCTGCCGGTACCATTCAGTATGCTGGAATAGAAACAGGCTCCGCTCCTTGCAACATCTCGATCGTGAACTCAATATCTTTCTCGGGTGATAACCCTGAGAAATCCTCATAAAAAACATTCTGAAATTGATCCACCAGAAGAGGAAAATTAGTTAGTCCCCCTCCCTCACCATCATCAAGCATGTGGCCTGCCTCGTGAGAAGTGATTCCACTCATCCGTTGACAAAACAGTCCCACGCGCCCTGCTCAAACATCCCATTCGCCACGGTGGAAATAAGGGTCACCCTCAACTGACCTGAACACTACTCTGCGATGGTAACAGCCGATGTGTTCCCGATACAACACAAACCAATCCATTCCAAGGATTAAGTAAAATACTGACATCTTGAGAATGAACTAGTCCCATAAAAAACGACACCCACCAACTTCCAAGGCACGTCCCTTGCACTACATAATATCCTCAACCCACACCCCCAACAGAGTGTCAATTGACATCACCTCACACAGACCCTCCATAGGTAAACCCAGTGCTAACACAAGTTGAGAAGAGATAAAAGAGTGTGTGCCACCTGTGTGAAACAATGCACTAGAAAAAGTAGAAGCTACAAGGATCATACCTCGGACGGTTGATGGTCCAGCTTCGCCATCACTAGGTACAAACTGAATTGTGTGAAGCTGACATGACCCTCTACCCTGGGCTCCAAACTGAGTACTATGTGCTACATTGCCCTGCTGGCGTGAGCGATCTTGTCCTGGAGATCCACGTCTACTTCCCCTACTAGTATAGCCTTTGGAGCTCCAACTGCATGCCTGATATGGGGTAACTAATCCTCTTCCCGTATCCAGTATCTGCTTTCCACAACCAAGCTCCCTTGCCTACTGAGGATTCCTGCAGAACCTCTGCACATGTCCCATCCTTCCATATGAACGACACTCAACATGAGGTCGAGGACACTGAACACACACATGCCTCCACCTGCCACCCAGATAACAACACACTTGGTTCCCACTCTGAGAGGCTAACCCACTCTTCCAGCCACTTTTCATGCTACCACAATGATGTGAGCTCTCACGGCATCGCTTCCAACCCTCAAAAGCTGCACCGCTCGTCTGACCCACCGGCACCACAAGCCCACTACCTGAAGCTCCCTTCAGGTTTCCTTCAGAGATGAGTGCTTGATCCATCACCACTGCAAAACTATTCAAGCAAAAGATATTTACCTGAGACCTAATCTCATGTCTCCACCCATCCTGGAAACGCCTTGCTACTGCGGCCTCATCCCCAGCTAACACTAGGACAAAGCGTCACAGATCAGTGAATCAACTAGCATAGTACATCACCTACAGCGATCCCTGATTCATGCTCATAAACTATGCAACCCGCTCCTGCCTTAATTTCTCTGGGTAGAAATGTTCCAGAAACATTTCCTGAAAAACCATCCACGAAATTCCCCTTGCAAACTCAATTTCAGCCTGAATGTCCAACCAACGCCTAGCCTGGCCCCGCAACATATAAGTGTCCATCTTTACTCACTTTTCATTGGGGGTATCTATATGAGCCATTATCGGCTTGACAGACTCTAACAAAAACTCTACTTCCTCTGCCCCACCCTCTCTAGTGAAAGTCATAGGGTGCTGCAGCTGGAATTCCCTTGTCAGCTCAAACATACTCAGTGCAACCTGCCCTGGGTCCCAATCCATCATCTGCATAAGGAAAGCCATGTTTTCTCAGAACAGGTCTTCTCTACCTTCATTGGTCATCGCATTTTCTTGCTCTTCTACTGGAGGAGTGTTATCAGCAAATCCTCTCATTTCCCAACTGGAAACCAACATCGTGGAGGCATCTAACTACAATTCCAAGCATGAGATTTAGAATGCATACCATAAACATTCACTACTCCATCACAATCTCTTTACTAGCCACAACAGCCCGTTTTCATATACTAACCCAACAACATTTTCCAACTTTTATTTCAAACCCTTATATTTCGTTAACATCATTTACCCATCTATTTCATTTAATTCTTCTCATTATTTCTTGGTTTCATGAAATGCCTAATGTACCCTACTTTCCTGCCTCACACACCCTCACCGTGCATGTACCTAAAACAATGCATGTCACCTATCTCCCTAGGTTCTTACAATGATGCATGAATGCAAATCCTCATGTTGTTAAGGCCACGAGCCAAATATTGTAAAACAATCGCATCAAAACACATGTGCATCAACCAGCGATGAAATATCATCAATTGTAACAACACACAACCAAGAACAACATTTCCCACCCAGGGTGACTTGGGTTTTCCCCCGTACCTGGATTAGCTAATCCCAAGCATGAGCTCATTACCAAGGCCCTACACATCTTAACCTTTCGCTACCAATCCCAAATAACAAGACATCAGAGAAGGAGAAGAAAAACCTCCTCTGATACCACTTTGTAACGTCCCCAACTTGGAAGCCACTAAACTGGTGCTCCAAGCTGGGTGGTTACATGACCTTAAGCGTGCCTCCACGTACACCAAAGGCTACCAACTAGCAGTGGGGGTCGTTGTAGCCGAGTGGGGAGACTATACCCCCTTTTTATTAGAGTAAGCCACAATATAAGTAAACCAAATAGCAGAAACAATAACCAACAACAAGGAACATGTATAACTACCAATTCCAGTATAAATAAATATGACATGTCATACTACAAGTGAAAGTGTGAATAAAAGCCCCAAAATATAGACACAGCCAGTATCCCCAAAATGGTCATGACTCCAAGTACAGATCCTCCAACAAGTACAACCCATGTCCACTGAGCTATCTAGCAAGGACCCTCGCCCTTATCCTAACCTACCAACTTGAAGTCTGCTCGGGTACCCAACGGTGGCCCGATGAGGGTGTGAGTATAACTCAATAGGCCATCACCAACGGTGTCTACAAAATATCCAGTATAAACAGGTAGTGCATGCAAAGGGAAAATGAATGATAAATGCCAAGTAATTATTTAATGTTCCATTAACTGATTTAAGACCCACACCATTTCCATTACATTACCATTCTTTCCTTACCATTTACCATCAGATACCACTTCATAACATTTCCATGGGTTAATCACATTCATCATGTTACATGGGTCTAAGGCCAACAATTACATGCAAGAGGGTAAACACATCATTATCCTATCTCACTAGGACTAACCCATCGTAACAACCATAACCTCACCTCGAAGCCTCAGTCCGGGTGGATGCAATCGTTAGGAGAAAAGACCCGCAGTCCCCATTCCTAACACGTGCATTTAGGGTAGAGTACGGAGCATCAGTCTTCGCTCGACCTGTGGGCGTAGATCCTTAAGTCATACCCCACACTACCAAGCCATGTGCACATGCTTATAATATGATCTATAGTAATGTGGTTAAAAAATATATTGGAGGACCTAATAACAACCTAATATCGATGATGAGGGCATACAAATATATAGATAGAGAATGCACACCCTATATAGTTTCTGGCAGGAAAGACTCTTCCCATGGAAGGTGAACGATGTAAGTGAACACTACTATGAAAGGGGAGTACATATCTGACATCTCTTTGATTATCAAAACTAATCAATTCAATTGGAAAATCATTTATAATATACATTTCACACTCATAACATGTTTCATTTTATCTTTAGCGACACAATAAAGGCTACCATAATATTATATATGGAAAACTAGTCATGACAGGATATTTACAGGGGCCCAATTAATATCCATAAATATAAATACACACAATCATGAAGTCCTTTGAGAGATTACATATCATGAATAGGGTATACAAGATGTGTATTTGCTACCATAGGTATGATCTATTCTTTTGACATGTGCATGTGTACTTCTGTCCATGACCACGTCCTCTTATCGTGCTCGTGTACATAGTTTGTGCCCATGTACAATTGTTTTGTTTGAGTCTATGTTCTTTCCTATGTACTCTATATATTCATGAGTAGCAGGCCTTGTTCTGGTACCATGTCCATTTTCGAGTACATGGTCATGCTCACGTACTCTTATCAGGCCCTCACACTCAAGCATATCCATGCTTATGTACTACTTGGGTATATACCGAGATATCTGCCACATGGTCATATGGTGCGTATAGTTCAAAAAAATCATGTTATATTTAATTCTAATTGAAATACTAGTTGTCATAGGAAGGGGACTCTATGACATATCCTTCTGAATTACACATTCTATTTTTTGGATTTTCCAGAAATACCAAAACTATTCTTTCATCTGGACCACACATCTAATTCTACTAGATGCACAAAAAATCATATAGAAGATCAATTGAAGGAGTTTTAAAGTAGGGAGATATATAGATAGCACATAAATTCATCCTTTATTTAGAGAATATGAAAATAAAAAAAAATTACAAAAATTATGAATAATGTTTTATGATATTTTTTATGTTTCTAAATAATAAGAATAAATTTTTACAAGTGTAAGAGTTAACAATTTCACATTGAAGAAGTATCCAAGGATATCAAGAACACCTATAAATAATGAAAAGAGGTTGAAAGAGTTTCATATCATGATAGAACCACATGTACATAAACTATGGTAGACCATATGTATATAATCTATTTTTGATCTTGCTGGAGAACTGTGAATAGGTGAAGAAGGGAAGTAATCTTTGATAGAGTGTTGACATTGTTGAAAAAAATACAAGGGAATTGGTATTATAGTCATTCAGAGCATCAAAATACTATTGACAACTTGTTCTTAAATTATCCAATAGTATTGAATCAGGTAAATATTAAGGTTAATGTTTTACATTTTAGCTTTTTTTTGGGAAACACAGTCTCAAAATGTGATCACATATTTATAAGTAATATTTGGTAAACGAATGGTCAAGTGAAAAGGTATTTACATAATTGAATAAAAAATACTAAAATAAACCCCCAAATTGTTAAGTGGTCAATATCATTAGGATTATAGAATAAGAATGAATAATTTTTTAAAATTCAGAATGATTTCTAAGCCCCAATTCACCGAACCACTCACGGTGTCTCTCTTATAAGTCCAGTGAGGTACCTATAAATAGAATCAAAAAACCTTTTCATTTTACTGGTATTTTTTCTCTAACATGTTCTAATTATTTTTGAAATAGATTATTTATATACTTTGTATATATTGAAATGGGATATATTTTATGAGTTAGTATATTTCTATGGGAATTCCCTATTAAGGACCTAATTATCAAAAATTCATCAGATATTGTTACTGTAATATATATTCATTAAAATGGATTGTATTATTGATTCATATTTTTAGTATATTTATCTTAATAATAATTTTTTAGGAAAGATTAATGTGACTAATCAGCCTAGTGACTCTGGGATTGCTGATAATTAGAAAAGTTACATGGATTCGAGAAATGAATTATATCCAAATAAAAAATATTTTTAGAATCAATTAAAAGATGAAAATATGAATCTTAAATAAGATAATATGTTTGATTATATTTAGATCCATATAATAAATATTAAGGTTGATAAGATGAAAATATTAAAAAATAAACTTATTATATTTTATATAAATATGAAGGAAAATTGATTCATGTGGTGATGATTTGGAAGTGATGTTTTCTAAAGATGAAAAAATAAATCTTGATTTCATAGGAAATAATAAAAACTCAAAATAGATTCTAATTTTAATTGATAATAAATATGAACACACTGTTCATTTTATTTAATATGATTTTTATAGAAAGTGGATTATTTATGAAATGGGAGGACATAAATTATCATTTTCTCAAATGAACTAGATTATAAAAGAGAAAATTTATTTTCCATGCAGTATTTAAAATTATATATATGATTATATGTATAGTGTGAAGACACTCAATAATTATATAGATTCCTAACTCAAAAAAATATTCAAAAGGATATATAAATTGGAGGAAGAGCTAGAATCAATCTAGAATGATGTGTAATAATCAAATGTTAATTGTATGTATTAAATCAATTAAGATTTGAATATATTATTTGAATATCTTTAGAATTGTGATAGTGAATTTAGAGGAAAATAATCCTTATCCAGGGAAAACATTATAATATTATGATGTCCCAAAGGCCATAAATTATTGAAAAATTAGGTATTTGTTATGACTAGACCTCTTTGTGGGAGGTGGAGAAGGAAACTGTGGAGAATCCCAAGAAAAAAGACACTCAAAGAGATTACATTATAAAATATAAAAGGGTTCATATAAGTGGGAATGCAAATTTTAATTGATATAAATGATGGAATGGTATTATATAATAATTTTGTGTGGTCCATGGGTGCATTGATAGTTTGTATGTATTTGAGTACAAAAAAAATGAATATAGTGGAAAATTTTGGAGTTTAATTCATCAAGTATAGACGAAAAATTATGAAAATAAACTGATAAATTATTATTATTATAAACATAATTTAAATAGAAATTTTATATGATATTAAAAATATATTAATCCAAGAATTCCATAGGAATTATTTAAAAAATACGAGCATTTGAGAAAAAATTAAATCTATTTTTAGAATATAACTATATTGATACTGATATTAAGAGAAGTAAAAAATATATTGTATATTATATATTTATTTTAGATTTTGGAATAATATTTATAATATATAATTAATTCCAAATGTTTCCAAAATTGTAATGGTTCTTATTAATGAGATGTCTTATGGCATGGTATTTATTGAAATATCTTAGAGATCTTACAAGGCCGTCTTAATAAAAAATGAAATGGAAAAAGAATAAATAATAAATTAAAAATTGGACAATCAATATTGATGATTATATCCATGTGGGAGTCTATTATGATTTTTTTTATTAATAAAGGAACAAACCAAAATAAATTGAGAAGTTATTTGATTCCATTAAATTCGATTAATATATGAAAATATACACGATAATGAACAAAAATTGAAAATTATATTATATGAAGACTAAAAAACATACTTAAAATGGATAACATATAAGGTAACCCTCTCTATATGAGTAAAATTATTATTATTAGATTAATTTGGTGAAAAAATTGTGGGGAATATTATCCATGGGATGAGTGTTCTCAAAATTCCCATAAAAGAGAGGTAAAAATTAATAATCCTTGAGAATGTATAAATTAAATGGTTTAGAATCACTATTTTTTCTCAAATAAGGAAATAATATATATTTATTGTAATTAAATACATTTCAAAAAATTTAACTATTTGAGAAATCTATTTTTAATCTGAATAGTGCATTCAAAAAAAGGTGTTTAAATTTGATAAGGATAGGGTTGGTGTCATTCTTGGTAGTGAATGATCTATTGAACTTAAAATAAGAAAAATATCATGTTAAATATATTAAATGATATAAAATAATGTGTTAAATACCAGTTTGAACCATCAATGTTATCCTGATAATAATAATATATTATAATTATTATTTTTTCTTTTGAATAAGGAAAAATCACGTTTGTTGTATGTGACATCCAGTAAAAATTATTGTGGAATAAAACCACTAACTATGTGGATAGATTAGATAATTAAACGAAGATAAAAAATGTCTTTTGATTTTTATTAGATGATTTTTATACCTGATTCTAAAATATCCAACCTATGATGATTTTTTCATAAAAAATGGTTTTCCTCAAGATAGAAATTATCTCAATAATTAGTTTAAAGAGGGGATGATAAATTTTATGTGTAGTTGATAATAATGTTTCAATGGTTTTTGAGCCTTATAATTTAATGAATGGACCTTTGATATTCTATATTATGTAAAAGTCATGTGGATTAATATCTTGATATTTACAAATGGTATCAACTAATTCTACAAGTGGAATGTGAATCATTCATTTTGATATCATTATTATCAAATGATTATTTTGAAAGTGATGATATCATAGGTTTAGTTGTTTTAGGTAAAATAGAATTTTCAAGATAATATTATTTTTCTGGTAATCATGGGTGATAAGGATATGTTAAAGGTATTTAACATTGATATATGTTTCCAACAATTATTCCAGGATCAGTAGGGTTTCAGTAATTATTGATAACCGAAATTATTTATGGTATTTTCACTAACTCTATGTATTTAAGTTATTTCACATGTCATTGAAGTAATATTATAGGTGATTTCAGTAATTATTTTTTCTAACATGTTTTTTTAAAATTTTAAAATAAATTATTAAGAAGATAATTTTGTTAAACAAAAATGGTTTGAAGCCAAAATATTATGTTCCATAATATATAGGGATTATTGAGGGGTTTTTTCCAATATTTATAGTGAAAATGGAATACCAAAATTAAATCTTCTTATTTTATCAATGTTGGAGAGAATGAACATCATTTTAAAAGGGGGATAACATAAAATAAGTGTTCCCAAAGAGAGTGGAATTTTATCAAAATCATCTTTATAATTTATAGGGGATAAATTTAAAATAAGATTGAGGACGAAGTCAAACCTCTGTATTTAATTTCAAATGGTAGAGAAATAATAGTTTTAAGATTTTCAAAATATATAAATGTAGATATAATTGTAACCTTATGAGTTGGTGATTGTATTTTATGATAATATAACTGAACGATGGAAGATTCCATGGATATAATATATGATGGATTTGGATGAGACAATACTTAGAGGGTGGATATGGATTCATTCAATTCATAATTTTCTAGTTTAAATGTGATTTTTTTGTAGAAATATTTTTATGAGGAAATTTACTCTATATTATATGCATAGTCTCTGATATAGTATTTTATGGACAAATTTTAATGATGCTAAAATATTAGAGAAAAAACTTTGACGGTATTTTCATCCTGGAAGATCACACATTGAATAGGGATAATGGTTTGGAAAACACATATGAATTAGGATTCCACATGTAGATGATGAAAATGTCTTGAAATAGTAACTATGTAAATGTGATTTATATTTTTAGATCATGATGAAATTGGTATATATCATCACTATTTTTTGTGGGTATTCATATAAGGGAAAAATGGACACATGTAAAGGAAAAATAAATATGTAATTCATGTGTAAGGTTAGATAATGTTATTTTATGATATAGTAACTAATTATAAGATATAGAAGAAGACTATGTGATGGTGGTGAAATAATTTCATTACCATTATATGGGAAAATAGGTACCTAGTGATTGTGTAGTTCAGTAGATCTAAATCGTAAATGTTGGAGCTATTCAATGGAGAAAATTATTTCTTGGTCGATGATGATTTGAATATAGTTTATCTCACATTAAGGTGACATGCATAAGGATTAAAATGAATTTTCATATCAGCTAGACCCATATTATGGGCATGATATTATATCGTAATTTAATGGTCTATTTCATAGTCATGACGAAGAGAATATGTCCACATTATAAAAGATTCATGCAATGTGAATAGTTATTTTTGAAGTGAAAATGATTTGATGGATTATTGTTCATAGCTGACAATGCCCTAAAAAATTGGATACCCCATAGTTATGTATAAGAGAGGGTACAAATAAGATATATAAAATCTTTGTGATTTGGAGGTAGTTATTTAGGTTAGGAGATTAATTTCTGTTTTGCTGAACATTAATGCATTTATGAGATAAAGTAAAGGAATATGTCACAGTAATTTTAAGGAATAAAAAGATATAAATGATATTTTCATGTTTTTTGGAAGTTGTTTTTGGATGTTGATATATTATTGTACTAAATATATTATCTATTTTCTATATTGAAAGAAATCAATTCAGTCTTCAAAATTTTTTTCTCTGAATCACGATAAACTTTTGTAGGTAGGTCTCAAAATCAATAAGAAATACCATCATATTTATATGAATTTTTACTAGATAAATGATTAATCAAAATCACTTTGGGTTCATAATTCATGATTTTATCGTATTGAGGATGTTTGTGAAAATATGAATGGATCCAATGAAAATATGACACTACTTTTCTATTTTTAATTCAAAAAAACATAATATTTCTGAATAACATCTGATGAATTACTTATGATAGAACAAGGTAGAATATATACTACTAATATGTATTAGGATTGGTTGGAAGGAAATATTTCACATGAAGGATGGGAAGCTACAATATATTACATTATGAGTCATAAATTTCTATACATGCCATAAATGTTCATAATATCATTATTAATTTATGCTACAATCCTAAGTCTGAAGAAGAAGGTGATTTCAAAATTCAAGGATTTTTTATCCCAGTACATCAGTGTGAGATAATTGAATGAATAATTTTTTTGAAGGATGTAATGTTTTGTTTGAAATTTGAGAAGATTATGATACTTGTATTCATTTATACCAATAAGAGAAAATATAAAAATTAATAAGAAATATGATTGTAATGTTATATATTTTGATGCTAACACCTATTTAACGAATATGGTGTTCTACTAATCATTGGAGTAATACTACCAACAATCATCATATCCAGTGATAAATGAAAAAGGTAATCAGATGTAAAAAAATATGATCAGGGATATTGTTTCTATTGGTAGTAGTTGGGAATAAAGAAAAAATAAGTGAATTTGTTGGGAGAAATGAAAAATAGGATCATATATAAATTAGATATTTAGTTATCCATTTTAATTGGATTGAATTTGATTTTTGTTGGGTATATGGGAAATGAACAAATGTTTTGAGTGTCTTTATCAAATTGTTTAAGAGTCATCAGGCATTATGATATTTTGACAATTAGAATGGAGGTGACCCCGATCCATCAGAATGAGAAAGGGATTGATTCATTAGATTCATATTAACAGTGATAAATATTGTTGGACAATTAACGCCATGGGATACAAGATCATCAGATTGACTAAAATAAGTAAAGAATGATTCTTTTAAGTAGTTGAAAAAGTTTTTTTAATATAGGATTTGAAGAAAATATTGAAGTGATAGTATATTTTGAATTTGCAACATTATAAATTGAAAAGAAATAGAAACTGAAGAAAAAAATTAGAAACAATATATATGGAAGAATGTTATGAATTTTATATTTATCAGTTGGTATAAAGTAATTTAATTAATAATATACTATTTTATATATGTAATCATTATAATGGATAAATTAGAATAATAATTAAAATTAGACTAAAGAATGGTTTTAACACCCAAAAACATGATGTTGTTAAAATATTCAATATATTTTGAGAACAATATAGATGTGTATTTATGATCTAAATTTGTTAATGATGTATACACAAATTAACAAAAATTTAGGTTTTAGGAAATTTGGTTAAGTGGGAAAACTTTTTATATTTATGACTAATCCATTTTTGGCATAACAATAAGTAATGTACATTGCAATTTACAAACAATATACTATTATGTGGGAAGAGTGAAGTTAGAGATTTGAATTTTTTTAGAGAAAAGGATTTTCTAGATTGAGCATTAATGATGATGATTTCTAAACAGAAGTAGAATAAGAATAAGGGAGATCATATTCATTACGTTATGATATTTTATTGGACCTTATACTAGGAAATAATATCGATATTTATGGACTAATGATGAGGTAGTTTAGAATATATTCAACAGTATTATTGTAGAGTTAAATTTCTTAACAGGGAAATAATATAAATTAATTGGAATGGGGAGTGTGACTATATATCATTATGAAGTCTAGATAAGTCATTACCCAGTATACGACATGAGAGTTATTATTAATTTTTAATGTCATATTCTTTGAAGTAAACAAGAAAACACTATAACATGATTCAAATAATTTGGTAAAAGTTTCAGAACCTGTTGCGCATAATTTAATTACATAATTTCATGCTACTTAACATTCAAACAATTTTATATTGAACATAGTACTGAAAAGTGTAAATGTATTTCCTACTTCTTCTATCCAAGAAAACTGATACTTTTTATAGTTGATTGTGTGGAACTATATTATATCCAAAAAATTCCAAATAAATAACTACCATTTTTGGGTAGTAAACCATATATATTCTTATGTTCTTATAAATGTGTGGTTGTTTTTATAAAATTTATAAATATTTAACAAAAAGAAAAATTCTTTCCAAAAGGAAGGAAACATAAAAGAAAAATATATCATTGATTCACCCTCCCCCTCTCTTTGATACATTCATATTAGAAGGAATATGTCATGTTGTACCAAAGTAATTTTTCCCTTACATTACACATTTATAATGTTATTGAAGGGAATTTTTGATCAAAAATATCAATTATGTGAATATTAAGGGGATTTTGGTCTTCAATGGTAAGATATATCATAACTGTAATGATATGATGTTTAATTATATTATGATTATAGCTATTGATATTCTTGATGATAAAATAGATAGATTTCCACCTATTTATGAAAAAGATCGTCTCACATATGTTTACAAGAAAAATATTGAGAATGATGGAAGAGCCAAGAATACATTACTCTCTTATCTTTTTGAAAGTGAGTTTCTAATAGTGAAGGGTGTTTCTACTGCCAAAGGTATGTTGGATAAAATAGAGAACATTTATGAAGTTAGTACAAAAGTGAAGATGAAAATGAAATAAATTGGAGGATAAAGTATGAAGATATAAAAATTAGAGAGTATAAATATTTCTATGACTTCAATACTATGGTATATGAAATTCATAGCACTATCATATTTATTGGTCAAATATTGTAAGATTATCATTTTTTAATATATGAGGAGAATTATTCATTCCATTTATTATGAAAAAATTTCACTACATGAAGATATAGTTCTAGAATAGTTATCCTTGTCTGATTTTCATAGTACTATCATCACTTTTGAAAAGTAAATGGATGATATTATGTAAAGAAAAAAAGTTGATAAAAACATATTTCAAGTCTGAACAGAATGAAAATTCCATGTATTATCTAGAAGAAAAATAATATGCATATTATGGTTCATAAAATGAGATATGTAAAAATATTTATTAGTTTCATCCATGTTTATTAAAAATGTGAATAGATGTGATGGTAAATATAAAGGGAAACTTCTAATGAAATATTCTGAATATTGATATATTGAATTTTTATTGGTGAATTTTCCTCAAATAATAAATGAATAATATAGTGATATATATATGAAAAAATAATGAGAAGATTGTGGAAGAAATAGGGTAATAATTCTATATTTTATTCAAAACAGAAAGAAAAATGTTTTCCAAATCTAAAAAGAGAATATTCTTCTCTAATAATAATAAAGATAAAGATAGTGAATTTGTATCTAAAAAATATTTTTAGAAGGCTATAGAGATTACATACATTACAATATTTATTAATGAAGAGTTAAAAAGTAGTTTTCCTGAAAATGAAGAATAAATTCTGTTATAATTACATTTAAAATTAGAATTTGAAAGAATATCAGAGAATTATTGGTAATCTGGACAAAAAAATAGAAAACTAAATATAAAAATGTTCATTAAAATAAATCAGGAATGTTTTTATTATTATAATTTTATACTGCTAAAATATATTAATGACTTGAAGAATTACTTTGAGAATAAAAAGAATCCGAATAATTATCAAAAAGTTAATATGAATAATATTGAAGAAGAATTAGAACATCTCCAACAAAAATATTCTAACGATGTGTAGAGGGTTACATGCTTCAATAATTCTATCTATGATGTTTGTGAAAGATATTGAATGGATAAAACCAAGAAGGATCAAAATTTACCTTTTAATCATGAAAATAAATTTGAAATTGTTCCAGAGAAAATAATATCTTGTAATGTTATGTATTCGTGAAAAACAAAAACGTAGAGAAGTCAGATGCTTTTATGAATGATAAGACCAAAAAATTTCTTTTCCTTCTATTTCTAATATGACTATAAAAAAATCCATGTTTCAAATTTAATTTTTATTAATAAAAGAATGTATGGTCTTCCAAAAATTCCAGTTAAGAAAGATAAGATGGTTTTTGAGACACCTGATCATGATTCCATATTGTATGGGATTTTAAAAGGAAAACATTTTTGCTAGGAATAATATTTTTATTTTTGTGGATTTAGACATATGTAAAATATTTATTAGGTTAGCAAACATAACTAAAATAATATATCAAATTATGGAAGGTAAAATTTAAGGGTTATTCAATACTCTTGGTGAAATAATTATGATAATACGTTTCAAATAAACCCACGAAGGATGGTATGAAATTTGAAAATATATTAAAATAATTGGGAAAAAATTTGAAATACATGAAAAACATGGATATCTTGTAAATTGTTGTACTTTTTTGTTACCAACACAATTTATATTTGTTATCATTCCTCGGAATCTATAAGTTAAAAAAGAAAAATGGAAATAAATATCTCTTTTGGTAGAAACTACCCTCAAATCTATACAACTAGGATAACCTAGGATCATGGATAGTTTGTGTTATTCTAGTTTTATAGGATTAATTAACATTGTTAAAGAATCTCAAAAGAGTTCAAAATATGGAACAATGACATTTAGAAATGTAGAATCTCTCAGAATTAATGTTGATGGTTATCCATCATTTGGAATGAAATGTCAATGTCCGAAAAAAATTTGAGTTTTAATAGGTTGAAACAGAATACATAAATGTTTCACAACATTGTGATGAAGGAGAAAATTTTATATCATAAAATATGGTTTTTTTGTGAAAATTATGGAATATAGAAGAATAGTCATAGGATTCCAACATATAAAATGAATTTATTTCCTTGTAGGTGCAGGTTAAAAACTCTTTTTACATTTTCATGGTGTAACAGACTCCATTGTAGAAAAAAATTAAGGGATACATGTTTCATATAAACACGAGTAGGTTAAAAAAGTGAGATAATGTCCCTTGTATTCCTAAGATGTCAAGAAAAATGGATTAGTATTGCATAATTTTTTCGAAAAGAAATATTATATATATTGTGCATGAGAATGTTGGCATTCGTTCAAAATACCCCTTGAACATATCTATTAACATATATATTGGACAATGAAAAAAATTACAAACTCATGGAGATAAGTACTTCATTACATTCATTGATTGAATTTCATTAATTACTTTTGTGATGTATTTGAAACAAAATTCCGATGCACTAAAAATGCGTAATTATTTTAGAAGAAATGATTGGAAGGAATGTTATTACTCAATAAGGATTTTGAGAGCATATAACAATGCGGAATAAAAAATGAAGAGTTTTATTGTTATCTTGAGTAGCTTATAATTCAGCATGAGTTCAGTAGACAATAAAATCTCCATGAAAATGGTATTTTAGAAATGAAAAAATTGAAGCCTTGTTGAACAAGGATAAACTATGTTACTTGGACATGGTCTCTATTATTAATTTTTGTGGCAAGCCATTTACTTGAAAAACAAATATTTTTACATGCGATGTTCATATATGAATAGGTATAGATTTTTTAATGAAAAAACTCTATGTTTGATACACATAAGTGTTTATGGGTGTCCATGATTGATAAATATGAAAATTGGGAACCATGGAACAATTTATTAGAGAGGTGAACATTAAATTTTTCATTATTATTCTCTTGAATGAAGTGGATTCATATGTCTCTATCTAGAGTTAGAACAATTAGTTTATTCAGTTGATGTGAATGATACTAAAAATGGTGAGGAGGAAAAAATATAGACTCATGTAGATATGAATGATTATCAAGATGGAATATGAAATCATATTTGGTTACCAATATCAAAGGATTCAAACAATTTGAACATGAAAAAATATTATAAATAATCCTCTATATTCAAAAGTTGAGACAAAATATGTGAATAGTGCATTTGATAATCTAAAATGGGTTCAGACAATGAATGATGAGCTTGATCATGTTAAAAAATATATACTTGGGAGATCACACATAGATAGAATATAAATTGTTATTGATACAAATAGGGTCTTTAGGAGAAAGATGAACGGAGAAGGTGATGTGATAAAAAACAAAGGAATACTTATGTGCAATATGTAATCAAAGATTAAAGGCATTAATTTTGATGAAACTTTCATTCCAGTGGAGAGGTCAGAATCAATCATAAAATTTCATTCAATTTATACAAACCAAATTTATGTTTTTCATATGGATGTTAAATCATCATTTTTATCAATGGTGATCTTGATGAGGAAGTTTATATTTGAACAAATGTGGATTTTTTATAGGGAAGGATGATACTAATGGGTGAAAGTTTTAGAAATCATTGTATGGGATAAATCAAGCTATAATGGGATGGTATTACAAGATGGATACTATCATGAGGAATATGAGTTTTATAAAATGATGGGTTGATAGTGACATGTATAATAATTAATGTCATCATTTATCCCATGTCATAATTGGTTATGTAGATGGAATTATGTTTGATGAGAATGAATAATGAACATGTGAATGATTTATTGAAGAAATGAAAATTATATTTTAGATGTCTATTCTTGGTGAAATAAAATAAATACTTTGTAAAAAGTCTCACAAAATAATAAACAATTTTTTTCTAAAGAAAAATATGTTATGTAACATCTTAATAAGTTCATAATTGAAATTTTTAATATAGTTTGCACAAGAATTGTAGTGGGAACCCAGTTGACTAAATATGGATAAGGCATGGAAATTAATAGTAATGAGTTTTGGTATATAACTGGAAGATTTTTGTATTTCACTTATTCAAGCTTGACATTTTCTATGATGTCCACTTATGTGAAATATTTTGGATCAATCAAAAAGTCTCTAATTTATTGGCTGTAAATATTATTTTTTGATATATCAATGGTAAAAAAATTAAAATTATGTATGATAACATAGAATGTATTGACTTGTTTTTGTAATCAGATGCTGATTTAGTGGTAAATGTTGATTATAGAATATCAATATAAGGTGGAGTTTTATTTCAAGGAAATTTTGTGTTTGTTGGAATAAAAGAATGAAATTTCAGTATATCTTATAATGGATGATGATGAGTATGTGGATACTATACAAGATGCTACCCAACTTACATGGATGAAGACTCAGTTGGAAGAATTAATATTTGATGAAAATTTACCCATTCTCTTGAGTTCTGATAATCAATGTACAACAAAACATTCCAGAAATTTTGAACAAAATTCATGTACAAAACATATTAACATGAAATAAAACTTCATTAAAGTGCATGTAGATAAGAATGAATTGAATTTTGATTATGTATCAATATTGGAACAATTATCTAACATTTTCGTAAAACCATTGCTGAAGGAATAATTTTTCTATCCATGGTTGTAAAAGGGTGTCTAACCACTTTCTAGACATTATTGAGGAATATGTTTATGTCTCCATTCTCAAGTAGTATTTTTATATTGTTTTCAAGGGTGATGATTTTTTCATCAATATTTTAATTGATATGCGCTAAAATTATTAAATAAGAATGTATGTATGGGGAGTTATGAGTATTCTTTGATCTCAACATGTAAGTATGATAACTATTCTAACTGTTTTTTGGACTGGTTTTATGATTCTTTTCGTTTAATGAATGTTGAATAAGTGATTAAATATGTGAAGAAATTTATGGAGAAAATATGAAGATGATTCTTGAGTAATGAAATATGTGATGAAAATCTGAATATTTCTCACGAGTCACTACTTTTGGACACCATGAATTTTCGGTGAATGATTCTTTTTTCCTAGTATGAGTGAAGTCACATGGATATTGAATTATTGAAATGTTATACATTGATTTAAATTACAAATTTTAGATATTTATGATCAATTTTTGACAACAAAATCGAAATTGGGATATTATTTGGTCCATGTTGGATAGAAGTTGTTATTGGAAAATGAATTATGATCGTATTTGATGTCTTTTATTTTGATGACAAAGAGAATGAAATCAATTCACTTTGTTAGAAATTGGTGATCAGGCTCAAATCATATTCATAAGTTGAGACTGAAAATTCATAACAAATTTCATTGGATTGAGAAGAATATTTCCAAGAGAAAAGTTCCATCAGTACCACATTGGGTACATAATGAATGTTTTGACCAAATTGAGCATGTGTATCATAGTATAAAAGGATATGATGAATTATATGATGATGTTTTTTTGATTTTTAATTCCAAAAAAATTGTATATATTCTGAAAAACCAGTGATACAAATCCTTATAATGGAAAGGGGTATAAATATTAATAAAAATCAGTTTCTGGCTTAGCTAAAAAGATATATGTTGCTGGAAAGACTGAATGTTACAATAATTTCCAATGTAACTTTGTTATGAGGACCATAAAAAATCTAAAGATCATGAGGAATTCATGATAAAAGGCTATTTTTGTTATAAGAATATTACTGAGGTCAAATATTTTTCATCTTATTTTATGTATGTCAGATTATAAAACACATATTTTTTAAAGGATGTAAATTTTAGTTTGAAATTTTAGATAATAAAGATTTCTGTTTTCAATCTAACACATAATACACAAGATAGATATCTTGGTATATTGTTTTTTGGAATCAAAAATAGTATCTTCTAAAACCATTTCATCAAATACGGTGTTCCACCGGTAATTTGAGTAATTTGGACACTAATCATCAGATGTTGTGATGATTGAAAAAGTGTATCAGAGGAAATAATATTCGATTAATAATATTGTTTTTATTGGGAGTTATTAGGACCAAAGAGAATTAAAAAATGTAATGTTGTTGGGACCGATGAAAAATGGGATTAGAGATCAATAAACATTGTTGTCATCCATTTTCATCAGATTGAATTGTTTTTCATTTGAGTCAAGAGAAAATAAAGAAAAATTGTATAGTGCCTTTAACAAATGGTTGTAGAGTCATCAGACATCATGTGGATCTAACTATCAGACTGGAGGTGACATTGATACATCAGAATGAGACAAGTACTAATTCATCAGATACATACAGACAGAGATAAAAGTCACTAGATGTTGGAATTCATCAAAATCTGGATCACCAATATGTGGAAAATAATAAAATAGGAATTTTATTGAATTAATTGAATTTTTTTTGTCAATGTGGTATTGAAGATGATGTTGATGTTTTTTCAATAGGTTCTATTATCATTATAATTCATGAAAATGTTTATTAGAAAAAATGAATGTGATGTTTATTAAATTATCAAAAATATTTATGAAATAATGGTTTTAATTATTACATTTATCTATTGAAACAAAAGAAATTTTTTTATTGCACACATGTCCTCGTCATAATGAAGAAATCATAATAAAAATCTGAATCATACTGACAAATAGATAAAAATATTGAATCTTGTCCAACATGTGATAATATTTGAGAATTTTTTTAGATTATTCAATAAGAGAATATATGATTTGAATATGTAAAAAATGTAAGTAAAATTTAAGGTAAAGTGATGATTCAATAAAATTTGTTAAGAGGCAGAACATTTAAGATTCCTAACTAATGAATTTTTGGCACGTTTATAAATAGTTGATTGTAAATTGTACTTTCAGGAACATTTATTGTTCATATTGGAAGTGAAATCTCATTTTAATTAAAGAGTTTAGAGAGAAGGCATTTCTTTATTTAGAATTCATGAATAGGTTTTTAAGATAGAAAAATAAGAATATAGATTATCATATTCTGCGGGTTGTTAGACCATACTAGTTCATCGAACTGGGGAATCAGGTGGAGATTTACTTAAATATGCACAAGTAGTTTAGAAATATTTTAGTAGTATTTTAATAGAGTATTAATTCAACACCTATCAATTAAATTTATCAATTAGATTAGGGTATCACACTGGGTATCATTATGAATTTTAGTTAAGTTCTTTTATGCTGATGGGTAGGAAAGTGATAAACTTTTTCGAAGATTACATTTTTAGAAGTTGATATGGAACCACAGTAATATGTTTACAATCATTTAGTCAAATTTTCTCAACTTGTTAACCAAGAATGTATTAAATAATTTTTTACAAATTGAATAACATTCACTATTATATTTAACATAATGCTACATGAGTGTCAAGTTATATCTTACATGTTGCATCCACATAAAAGGATTGTTTTCTAGTAGCTTTTATAGTATTGGACTATTTCAAAACCATACCAACGACTTGCTTACACTTTATTAGTAGTGACCATTGTCAATTCTTATTTTCCTATGGATATCTAATTGTTTTTTTAATCAAATACATAACTCATTAATTGGTAAATAGAATTTCTAAAAAATAAAGGAAACTTAAAATAATAATATAGAATTCAGTCACCCCTCCCCCTCTAATTGATACATTGATCATGGTTGAAAAATATCATTAAATAATTATTTTCCTGATCTTGGGAGATTTATTATGAATTTAAATGTGTTTTATTTGTGGATGTGGTTAAAGTAGGCTCCACTATATGAGAATAACATCAAATTGAATATTTTTATTGAACTATCTTTCTATTTCATAGTGGTATGTGATATGTTGTTATCATGGAATGAAAGGTGGTGAATACTATATGGAATCATAGGCCACACTTCAGTCTTATAGTTTCCATAAAGCCTTATATTAATATTACCATCATGAGACATGAACTTCTAGATCTAATCAAAAAATTATGATGTAATTTTTTTAAAAAAGTCACTAAAACTATACATTCCATTACATGCCTGAGGATCTTTTCCAGCCTAGGTTTTGGAGGATTAGGACCAACATTTATAGTATATAATAGTTTAAATACTTTATCAACTAAACATCTATTTGATTTACTTTTCCTTTCTCCTAAAATTTCATGAAACACCTTTTTAATTTCTATTTACCCTATAAAAACATTTTTTGAACATAGGTTGAGTGTTAAACTTCCTAGTAATGGGTCTGAAAACCATTGAAAAATCATTTTAAAAATAATTATTTAAAAACTCAATTATAAATTTTATATCTAATATATTATATATGACATAGTAAATAATTTTTAAAATATATTTATAGGGTTTGGAAAAATATATATCATACTCAAAACTTTTAAAAAAATCCATTAGAAAACCCCAGTTAATTTAAAAAAACAAATACCGTTAAATAATATTAGTATTTACACTTTAAAAATTTATAAAAAATAAAAAATATTATTGAATAAAATGATATTTGGAACACCATATGGAAACTATGATTCAAATTGCAGTATCACTATTTGGAAAATGTCACATCGATGCCCTAGGATCACCCTATTCCTCATAAACTCATTTGATACCAATGTTCTATGTTCTATTTATGAAATTGTTTTTTATAATATAATTCATTGTAATTTATAACTGGTTAAAAATATTTCAAAATAATTATATAAATTATTTTCAACAAATATAATAATTTAATGTCTCATAAAAGTTTAGAAAAATATTTTTTTAGAAAATATCATAATGATTAGAAGACATCCATAATGTGAGAATAAATTATTAAATATATTTCATAATATATGTTTTGAATTAAACATAAAATAAGTAATTTTAGTAAATATATAGGGAATATTTTTGACAAACACAATGCATGTTCCTACCCACATGTTTTGGCAATACCCATATATTTTTGGAACACATTTTTTACATAAAATGAATGTTTTAACATTACAAAACTCTATTAATTCAATGAAATGTCTCTAAATGATTCTGAATAATAATAATAATATTCTTATTTACATTAATTTTGAATCCAAATTCTTATAGACATTAAATTATAACAATAAAAAAGGTATTTTTAACAAAATAATAGCTATAAATAATAAAAATTACCTTTATATATATATATATATATATATATATATATATATAATTTTGAAAAAATACCTCCCTTGTAATGAATTTTAAATCATGAAATGATATAATATATTGGAAAATAATCAGATACTGATTATAAAATCCACACTTAATATAATGTACATTTATTAATAATGATTATAATTTAAACATTGGAATTTGAAGATAATAAGTGTTTCCCATACCTTATATATTTATAGATTACCTAGTTCATATTCTATGAAAAAACACTATATCTTTTTCCCTCTTTATATCTTCCATACATTTTTACACAAATAAATTTAATGGTAGGATTTTTATACCTATTCACAATTATACTATATATATAATATAAAAAAGAAGACGTTAATAGAAATATGTATATATGTACATAGTAAAAACCTTATTTGATGACTTGTATAAATCATATTACAATAATAGTTAAGAAAGGATAAAAAGTTTATCATTTGAGAGAATAGAGTTGTTCAAAATATTTTAGAACAAGCATTGACATTGATAGAAAATATATATATATTAAATGTTTTATTCATTTTATATTGTACTACATGATGATGTAGATGTCAAAGCTATTAATATATAGATGATATATTGAGAACTCTTATTTTAAATTTTCCTATTTCATATATTTATTTATTTTTTAATATATTTGTATTAATCAATCTTTGTCATGAATAATCATTGAAATGAGTCGTGGTTTACCATAAATATTGACAATGAAAAAAAATGTGTTGTATGAAATTGATATGGATCTTATATAGATAAGTGATGTTAGTAGGAAAGATAAGTATAAAATAATAGTTTTAGGATCACTAGATTGGGATCGAGGTTGTAGATGAAAAGTGAGATGAACGGAAATCTATGATTAATTCAATTAGACAACCATGATATAAAAAACACTTTTATGCCTAGTGAACAGTGACCAAAAAATTATATCACACAAAAATTATTCAACATTTTGTGCACTTATTTTTTAATTAACTCCTACTATTTAAATAGAATATTTGAGTATTAGGGTTTTCTCCCAGTACCCACCGGGCATCTGACACATGACATGACTCACTGAACCATTCATCAATTAGAAGTGCTTTACTGCTTCTACTCTCTTACTATTCTGTGGTCTTATAAATGGACCACATTTCCTTCTACTATTTGGCTGACATGGGCTGACCTCTGCAAATTAGATGAAAAATAGTGGGTCCCAAATGTGTTTTAATGGTTGCTCTATTGGTTTAAGATTTGGAAATTAATTATCACTAAAATAAATTAAAAATTGCGTATATAGAAATTTTTTAAAATATAATAAATATTAATATTTTCTAAATCATTATTTTATGTACTTAATACTTATTTATTTGAATGTTTTTCATTTATTTCTTCCTTTTTGTTATTGTAATTTCCTTCTTAGTAACAATAGTTTAGTGACCATAAAATTAAATATCATTTTTACCAAGTATTTAAAACTTTATAACAAAAATCATTAAAGTTATTCTTGTATAATTTTTATTTGATTGGAAAATATAAATTTTATATCAAAAAATTTATTGTCATAGTTAATTATTAATCACATGTATTATTTTAGTAGTGGACTTATAATTTATAAAATTTGGTTTAAAATGGTTTATTATTTTCAAAATAATGTAAAGGATATAAATAATAAATTCTAAAATATAATTTATGTTTGTTTATAAAAAAATTACATTTATTTGAAGAATAAAATTATATATAAATATTATAATATTTCATAAATAAAAATTTCAATTTATTGAAAGTATTATTCAATTAGAGGATTAAGTTAAAATCAAAACTCACTTTGACCAATGTAAAAACATATTGTTTTATAAATTTGAATATAAAATCATCTATATATTGGGTTCTAATTATAAAAAAAATTATTTACTAAAATTTAAATTTGGAAAATATTATTAAACTCCCAGGATATTACATTATTAACCCTTAATGGATTTATTCCCATGTAATTATTTGATAATTCTCATGGAAATTATGAATTTCCATATTCAGAATTGCGAAAAATATAATGGTCAAAGTTCTATATTCTTAATCTTCTATATTTATACATTATAATATAATGAAAATGAATAATTTCAAGATCATTCTACACCATTCCTATGATACTAATTAGAATAGTTTCAAACCATCACTTCTGGATCTGGTGAAAAAAGCACATCATAGTTGTTTAAGAATAAGTAACTAAGAATATATAGTCCATTACATACTTGAAGATATCATATATCCTTGGATTTGGGGGATTAATAAAATTCCTCACAATATATTAATGTTTAAAAGATTTATTAATAACTTAAATACATTTATTCACTCATTTAACTGATTAAAGGAAGCCAATCACATCATTCATTTCTAATGATCCTATGAAAAACATATTGAACACATAGGGTGGGTATAAAATTACTCTGTAAGGGGTTTTACAAATATTGGAAAATATATTTACAAACACTTATAAAAAAATTAAATTATTCTATATCATATATATAACTTTTCATATACTAAATACATTATAAAATTAAATTCCAGGGTATTCAAAACAATGAAATACTACTAGAGAACCACTAAATAATGTTATTAAGAGAAAACCTATTAATTTTCAAAAAAAACCTTTAAATAATCTTTCATGATCTCTTTTAAAAAAATTAAAAATAGTATCATTTATAGACTAAAATGATATTTTGAAGAATATAAGAAATCTACATGGTTAAATGAAGAGTTATTATTAGTAAAACAACACCTTAAGGACATGGGATCACCAAATTTCCCATCAACTCCCTCGATAACCAGGTGTCATGTTTAATTTATGAAAACTATTTTTTTAATCAGGTCTTCCTTTATCATTTATGAACAATTAAAAATATTCATATATTTAAACAAATTATATTCAATGAAAATATTTTTACGTCTACTAAAACATTAATTAAATATATTTTTTAGTAATCCTTATAAAGGTTAGAATAAATCCATAATTTTAGAATTAATTAATAATTATATTTTTTAAAATACTCAGAAAATTAATCATAAATCAATTAATTTTTTATTATTTTATATTTATTTTTCCCAAATTGATAGGGAATGACCATAAAAATTTATTTCTGAAAAATTCATATATTTTTAAAATGAATTCTCTATAAAAAATGTTATATAAGAATTATAAAATTAAAATAAATAATATATATCTTAAAGGGGCTAAATAATAATAATAATATGGAATATAGTTCTAAAAAACCTTATATACAATAAATTATAATTTTACAAATGTTATTTAGACAAATTAATAGCTTCAAATTAAACAAAATAACATTACATAAATATAAATTCAGAAAATTTAATCCATTATATATAATTTTAAAACAAAAAATAATAAATGGTTTTGAAAAATAATACCTTACTAATTCAAAAATGTATCCTTAAAATAAAGTACACAAACCAAAAAAATTCATAATATTATTCTATATATGTTTACATAATGAAATCCAAAGGTCAGTTATATATATATATATACTCACACTTCTAATTTATATATATATAACATAAAAAAGATACGAACTTTTATACAAATACACACACACAAAAAGATATATATATATATATATATATTCACCATTGAATCCCTACTAATGATTTCTAAAAATATTTTTACAATAATTTTTATGAAATGATCCAATGTTTGAGCATTTGGAAAATAAAATTGTAACCTAGATTGAGAAGAAATCATAAACATCGATTGGAAAATTTTATATATTATATGTTTTGATTGTAATAAATAGTACTAAATGATAATGATGGTGGAATACCTTTAAATATTTATCTTATCTATTTACAAACTCTAACATTGAAAAATAAATTTTCATATAATTTTTAAATTTTAATTTATTTTGATCAATTTTTTTAATGTACCTTTATTTAAACAAGTCATCGTTTTATACAAAAAATGAAATTTAAAATGATTTCAATTTTATATATCCAAAAGATAAAATTGTCATGTGAAATATTGATTTCTAAAGGTAGGATAGGGGGGAAAGGTTTCTTCTAAGTTCATTAGATCTGGATCAAGATTCTTAGAGAATTGAGAGATAATCAAATGGCTAGGACATGATCAGTTAGATAACTATGACAAAAATGATGATTTTATATTAGAGTACTAGTGACCAAACAACTATATCCCACATCAGTTATTAGACCGGTTGAGCAATCCATTTTTAATTAACTAATTTATTTTACTAATAATTTCTTATTAATGAGGAATTCTCATAGCCTTAATTGTGTTTCTGACATAGGACATGACCCACAAAACCCTTTGGAAAACAATGATATCTCTTCATGAATTATTCCCTGACTCTGTAATGTGATTATACATGGGACACCTTCCTTACTACCTTCAGAATGACCTACTTCAAACTCTCCATATGGTTCACCAATGTATGGTCCCACAAGTGTGTTTATGGGTCCCTCGATAGACTTGAGGGTTCACCAAATGTTTATAAAAATTTTAAATTAAAAATTACTTATATTGAATTTTTTTAAATAATAACAATATTAATAATTTATCCATCATTATATTTCATACATAAATATATATTTATTTTAAAATTGTTCATTTATTAATTCGATTTAATAATATTACTAACTATAATAGAAATAATCATTTAGTGACCATAATCAAAAACAACATTCTTACAAAGTTTTACAATATTTTTAACAAAAATAATTGAAATTATTTACATAAAATATAAAATTATTTGGAAACTAAAAATTTTATATCAAAATAATTTATAATTTTAGGTAATTGATAATAACGTGTCTTATGGTAATGAAATAATTATAATTTATGAAATAATTTTAGTAAGGGTTTATTATTATCATAATAAAGAAAATATTTATAAAATGTAAATTTTAAAAAATTATATTAGTTTTTTATTAAAATACATTTATTTAATGAATACATTTATATTGAATTATTAAAACATTACTCGTTTAAAAAACATGTTTAGAAGTTATTTTTCTCTACGTTAAAAAAATTAAAATAAAAAATCATTTTAATTACAAAATTCATAAATTAGTATATAAAATCAGATCTTATAAGGTTTGGAATTATAAAATAATTGATTTATAATACATTAATATTGATGAATATTATTTAATTTTTGGGTTGTTAAATTAATGAGGGATGTTATTCCTCATCATTCACTCAGATTTAATGGTTCTAAATAACCACAATAAATTTTATATACACCTGGAGAATAAAATAAAATATTAATGTGGATTATTATGATCCATCAAATGAATGAATTTAGGCTTATAAAACTACACGAAGTAGTTATATAAATTAAAAATTGAGACATTGATCACATTAATATATCATATTTTTAGGGCATACTTAAAGGGGAATTGTTATTATACATCATAATCAAATAATGAATGATATTAGAAAATTTATAAGATACTAACAATAGAGAATATGTTTTTAAGATCACATATTATTTTTAAAGATGCATCTGAAGAGTTGAAGATTTCATATACCATGAATAAGAGGATACAAGTGATGTCGATCATTATGGACACACGTTCCCTTAAACTATGGTTGAAATAATAGTCTATAAACTATAGATGATATTCTTAGTTTATTAAATAAATGAAAATAATGAAAGTGATCTGTATAAAAGTATTAAACATGTTCATAAAGAATATTTTCATGAAT
Organism: Viscum album; assembly: GCA_963277665.1. Taxonomy (NCBI): domain Eukaryota; kingdom Viridiplantae; phylum Streptophyta; class Magnoliopsida; order Santalales; family Viscaceae; genus Viscum; species Viscum album. Next base: position 558,229,297 of record OY728146.1, read on the forward strand.
AGTTATATTATGGTGAATTTTTGCATCGATACATTGATGATCACATGTTACATGGATAATCCTTTTGTGATGAACCATTTAAAAATCCAGTTGTGTCTTTTGATTTATTTTTTATATTAGTCAAAAAATAATCCTGAAAGGGGGATGCAACAATAAGTAATATTTACTTAAGGATTTCTCATGTTAAAGAGTAATCAGATCATTAATTCAAAAATTGAAAAAATAGATAACCCATAGAGTTAACATATCAATATAAATAGGGAAGAAATAATTAAAGGAAAAAAATTATTTTAAATGGGAATGTGTTTCATAGATAGAGTCATCCCTCATCTTATGTAATCTCTAACATAAGTCTCTTTAAATACCTATAATAAATATCTTATATATCTAAGGCATGTTTTTGGAATCCTCACCCATAATAATACTAGTTATCATTATCATGGAAATGATATATTTTTACATGAATTTGTATGATCAATATAGGTATGAGAGGTTCCCAATAATTCTATAATTTCTCTATAAATTCCATAATTTTAAATTTTGAAATTTTTTAAATAAATAATGAAATAAACTATGGAATTTATTTCACTCTATGGAGGCAGTTGGTATTGGAAGGTTAGGATTGGTCTCTTGATAATACCTCAAAAAATACATCTGATGGAAATAGAAATCACATTTTTAGCTTGAATTACTAAGTCAGAATATACTTTTTAAGGTATTTTAATTAGAATTATAATGTTCAATTTGAAGGGAATGAAACCTTGTCCAATTATGTTTCTTTTATGATCATATATTAAAAACAAATTGTGAGTTGAATAATGTCATGTAGAATGGAATAATAAGTGAAATATTCTAAACAATAGTTTGGTATAGGACGTATACATGCACATTCATTTTATAAATAGAGCTTACAAAATGTTTGAGGAAGATTTGATTTCATATATATTTTTTAACTAAATACGACGTAAGGATGAGCAGGCTAATGGATGATGTGAACTAATAGGGGGTTGATTCTTATGATATATCGACAACCATTTATACCATTGTATTATTAATTTTTTATAGAGTCACAAATAGTGATTGATATATGTATTCTTAATTGTTTATATTATATTATATTATTATCTTGATCCAATTATAATTCCAATAGTTAGTTAAAATAGTTATCATTTTTATCTATGGTATATATGATTAACTATATCCTAAAGAACATAATAGTTATAGTAGATAATTGGAGTGATTCCTTTTATTATAAGAATATGTGATAAAATGATTATGTGATTGTTTGGGTAAGGAATCGATCATATATATCATGTGGCCATTAAATGGTAATATGTGAAATAGTTTATTAGGGTTTTTTCATGGCAATAAGGTTGTCAAAATAGTCTTTTGGGTTGTTAGGGTAAAATGTTTTTTTATCCCAAGGATATAACTAATAAAAATTGAGTTCCCAAGTAGTATTTTGATAGTTGGGTGTGATTTCTTATAGGGGGATTTTAAATAATTAATAATAAAACTAAATATGATATTTTATAAATGATGATACCCTTGGATGAATCATTAATGAAGGTAGAAATTCATGAATAAGGAAAAAATATTTCTGGAAATAAAAATCTGATATGATATTTTAGGTTTTATGTGAACAGATGGGGTCTATAGGATATATTATGGTAAAGTAAAATGACCTCATAAGATGAAACTAGTGTCATATATCAGTGTAATAGTGATGTTAAACCCATAAAAAATTATTTATGTATATATGTTAGTGATTTTCTAATTTAATGGATTAATGTCTAGGAAATTCATACATAGGGGCCCCCCACATTTTTAGATATAGATTTTTAGTATACATTGAGTAGACACCTTTAGATCCTTTTTAGTATGGTTTTGGATGAAAATTATGTTATTTCAAAAATTAATTCCTTTTAAAAATTCCCATGTTGAACTGAATGTTGCGATAGTTTATTTAAAGATCAATGGTTTCACCTCACAACCCATGAAATAGGGATCTTTGAATGCACAATTTACTAAAGACCATAAAAAGTATCACCTTAAAAATACAAATGATTTTGTAGATACATAATATTGAGGAAACCAAATGTTATCTATACATAGTGTTTTATTATACGGGTTCTTTACATAAGTCACATATTCTCATAATTTTTGTATCTTAATTCCATTGAAAATGATAGGAACATAGTCTAATTCAGTTATAGAAACATAATTTTTAAATATTCTATAATAATTTTTTATGATAATGATAACACATTTCATGTATGTATTTTGAAATTATACTCCATAAAGATGATATATTATCCCCCATGATTTATTTTTTCAACCCTTACAATTATAATTGAATATTATTTAAAATAAAGAGGGGATTCTTAGAAAATTTATTTTTTTTCAAACAATTATTTATTCCCAGATAAGAGTAAACCAAAAAGATATTTCTAATCCTAATAATATAGATAAATTAGGGACCACTGGTAATCCACAAAACATCTCACTAATTTAAATATCTTAATATTATGTGATTACTCATTGGAATATTTCATTATATAAAGTTACTTTATATAAATTCACATAAAAAATTACAAGAATTTTTAATAACATATGATTTATGTAACATATATTGACTGATATTTTTTTATATAAATCATCAATAAATTTACAGATATTTTTTTGGATTACCAAAACAATACTTTTTATGTAAAAATATATTCTTTAACATTCATTATGTGTTATTTTCCAATTTGAATAATCATTTTATTCTAGAATAACTATTATGGATATTATTGAATCAATCGACTACAATCATAAAAAAAATTAAAATAAAAGTACAGTCATGTTTATTTTAAATTAACATGAATGTTTTTTAGTTTTTCTATGTTAAATTTGAATCTTATTGTTACATTATTCGTTAAGGTATGACGATCTACAAAATTTCCAGTTATTCATTATGTGATATAATGGTTGATGATAATTGGATGTCAGAGATACATCTTTGAATCATAGTATATTCTTCTAATACTATTACAAATAATCATGAACATATGAATATTTCAATATTATTGTTTTTATGATGACTCATAAAAATACTACAAGGGAATTGATGAATATTGGTTAACTGATAACATGAACACTTTAAATCACATTGACTTGATGTATCATTTATGTTTTGTGGGAGAATCTGATTTTATTTTTCATTTAGTGTATTTTTCTTTGATCTAACATTTGATGAGTTTTTAATATAAATTTATTATTTTCCTATTCCAAATCATTGTATTTCTGAATATTATTATCAATATGATTATAATATTAAATCTGAAACATCAATTTATTTTTAGAGAAAATGCATGAAGGTTAAGATTATTGTACTTTTGATATATTAATATGGATTTTTTTAATGGTCTATGAACATTCCATCCCACAATGAGATCTAATATGTTCATGATTATAGAGTAATCATCTATCAAAATCTATGTCAATGAGGTTATTGGTTTGGGAATTTATGCTCCCAACTATCTTGATTAAAGATAATCACATGTTTAGAATTGGATAAACTTGGTTGGGTATACTAATCCACCATCTACATTTGATTAAAAGAAAATATTTTTATTTAATATATGTGTTTGGTAATGATACATTTAATGTGTATTTAAATTATCAGCTAGCACACCACGTTTTTTTTTCATTTATTTGTGGGAATTGCTAACTGTTTGATATATTAAAATTATTTTCATAACTACTAGATCATTAAATTTATATATTTATTATATATATTATGTACATGTTATATATATATATATTTTTTGATTATAAATTATAACCTCAAATATTATTGATTATTTAGTGAGTGAAAAATTGTTAGTTGTCTTCAAAACCACAATTCAACCCCTCATTATTCTTTTTACAACTTATCTACATGGATAAAATTATCTAAAATATAGTATAAAATAATTTATCATAGGATTGGAACCAATAATTACTATTAATTATTCAACTAAAGGGTGTATTGCAATGTATAACATTGGTGAAAATTTAAAATTCAATTTCAAACATTAATAAACTAGACATATTTCATAGTTGGTGGGAGAATGATTTATTAGTAGAATTACATTAGATTGACTAACCTTTCAGGAGTGTTTATATAAGTGGAAGTTATCCATTACTCCTCTAATATTTGATCACATCCAACTGGTGTATTAGAGTACCCAAAATTCTAACCTAAACTGAGACCACATGTCATCAATGAAATGATTCATAAAATATGATCATATAAGTTTGTGGTACTTTTTATTATTCATACCCATGAAAATGGATGGGAAACTATATATTATATAACCATAAATCCATAATTTTATATTCATCATATGAAAGGATATCACATAAAAAGGATAATGGTGTAACTCTAGGTGGGTTCTCAACCCATGATTATGTCTTGGATATAGATTGGGGGTATCCTTATTTGTTCTGAAAATTTACATGGAATTTTAGAGAAATATAAAGGATTCTAATATTTATGATGTGACATAGGTCAGTAAATAAGTTTTCCACTATAATAATAATATTAACCCTAATTAGAACATAAATAAGATTCTTGACACCAATATATTTAATTTTACCTATTGGGTCTTTGAAACCAACCTATGGGACGTATAAATGAATAGTTGAGTACCTATCATGGGAGATGTTATAGTGCCCTAATCTTGTTATATAAATTATTACACGATTTTTAACAGAAATAACTAGTCAAAAAACAAATAAAGATCAAAATTCCATGTTTCATTGGAATACTTGGTAAATGAAAAAATAACATGAAAATAAATATTCTTTATTTTAATCACCATATTAAGCTCCTAAATCCATTTTATCTCCTAGAACATCATTAGATAACATCAGAAATACATTGACAAAGGGGATGGTAAAAAATTAATAGTAAGGGAATAAATATTATGAGAAATAATTACAAGTGAATAAAACGTATAACATGATATTATAGAAAATAATTCCCATGAGTAATATCAGGGTAGAATAGCATAATGAAAATGTTATCATTTTTTTTAAAGGTTGGGGCCGAAGCCTCATTTTATTATTAAAGCAAAGCAAAGACCTCTTTCACTGGGTAGAGGGAGACCCATTACATAGCCCGAAGGCCCAGTGGGCATTTAGCCCATTACATGACCCGTAGGCCCATTTTTTTGGCCCAAAGCCCATTCTGTGAATAGTACTGCTACAGTACCTGCGTTGCTACAGTACTGCACAGTACCAGCCGCCGCTACAGTGCTCTGCCGCCGCTACAGTGACCTGCCGCCGCTACAGTGACCTGCCGCCGCTGCTACAGTACGATACAGTACTGCTACAGTAACCTGCGCCCAATGGGTTTTGAACCCCCATTTTTCATGTAGATTTAAGGGGTGCTTACCACTAAGCCAAACCCCAACTACAAATGAAAATGTTATCATAATTTTATAGAAATTTAGAAAATGTTTCTATGGGACTTGTTTGAATTTTATGGACATATTATGTTTTTAATATTACTATAGTGATGATCCTACTATGTATAGTTAATTTTTCATTGATTTATATGTTATGGTTTATAGTGTTGGTGAATGATAAGGGATTATTGATAATGGTTCTAGTAGTGTTGTTATCATTGGATTTAGTTCTAGAGGGTTGTAGTGGAAATGAATTTTGTGATGGTCATGGGCATCAATATTCGAGGTGATGTCACAAGGATTAATGTCGGCACTGGGTTTGAGGGGTTCTGGGTTCAAGGTGGCACCTATACTCATGAATTTTGAATTAGTTATGGATTAAATATGGTTTAAATTTTCATATGTTTTTCTTGATGATATTTGAATATGTTATTTTCACAGTCTTGTGCATATTAACAAATAACCAATTAAATGTGGATTTTCTGATAATAACAAAAATATAGTTTCGATCAAGTGTGCATAACATGGGGACAAAGTCCCATCAATGATTATGATTAATATATAATCCTATACATAATATCTAATAAGAAAAAAACTATACCAAAATCATTGAATTGGTATCTGTTTTCACCCATTATAACATGTTGATGATTATATTTTCAATAAAATGGAAATCAATCACCATGAATATTCATAATATAATTCCATTTAATGAATTGTGTTTCCTAATCCCAAAACATATAATAATCAATGAAAATTTTATAATTATTACAAAGAGAAAAAAATTAAATATTATGTTTGTTAATACAATAGAATATTATCAAAGGTCTCAGAATAATTTCGTTATTCCTGAATAAAAACATAAATATGAATTACATAATAGTATTAAGTGATAGAAGGTTCCCCTTAATCGTATATGATTTTAATGAAGGAATTTGGGAAATGATCTCATGGAATGTATGACATAATAAAATTAATATAGACAGAGATAAACCGTTATTTAAGATACATATATATAATTTCTAATAAATCAATAACATCAAATATAAATAGAAAGTGATACATAGTGGGAATGGTCATAACCTGAAGAAAGGGGGTTGTTTAGAGAGACCCGTTAAATTAATCATGACTTTATTCATGTGCATTTGAACCTAATATAAACTAAATATAGGTTTATAATAAACAAATTATATAATTTTAATAATATAAATCTTATAATATAACATTTTTTAATAAATGTATACAACCTATTTATTAATAATTCGTTATTAGAATCATTATTTTGGGTTATACTTTCTTATTTTTTCTTGAATATTTCAGTTCAAAAGTACAATTATTACACATTGACAGTGTTTCAAAAATATATATTTTTTATAAAAAATATTTATATTATATATAATATTTTTGTCCTTAATATATAGATATAAAAAATAATATCACACCATTTATTGATATTGTAGGTTGTACATACGCATAAATGATGTTTCCACATTCCATCGATGGAATGAAATAGAGGTATATAATAGTTCACATTAAAAAATCATAATAGTAACATATATATAACACACACACAGATATATATATATATTAAATCTAGTATTAAAAACTTTTTTGAGGGGAAGTGATGGTAAATCAATAAAATTGATTCATGAGGTAGTAGTTTTTCACACACATGAACAAGTATTTTGTTTCCCATTTGATGGAATATTAGATAGATATAGATTATGATAATAATATAGTAAAATGTCAACATATTTAATATATATTTGTTTTCAAAATTTTTTAAAAAATAGTTGATTTTTGTCGAAGAAGAAACAAACCTAAAATATTTGGTTAATGACATTACCTCTCCAGTAGATAACATACATTAGTCTACTAATTAAACCCTCTCATATTGGTATTATTATAAAAAATGCTTCCTTTAAAACATGGGGAGATATTTTATTAATGTATTTTGTTAGGGATTGGAATAAATAAGAGGAATTTTAGGCATAAATACACGATGAGATGGTGTTCTCTTCTATAAGTTAGGGGAGGGGCACTCTTGTAATTACATAAAATATTAACATAATATAAATAATTTTTTTGGAAAAAACTCCAAACTAATAAAATTAAAATAATGGATAAATATGGTTCTAATATACTATATCCAATAAAATTTAGAAAATATTATATTTGGTTTATACCCTTATCTCTATGTTTTAGACTATGTTAAACCTTTTTCACAATGACCATGATCACAACGTTTATACACTTTGGAATAAAATTTAATTAATATAAACAAAATTTGATCCAATATATTATAATATAAGTTGATATTATTAATAATATATAAATTAAGTTTCCAAATATAGTATTTATATAGAATTTAAATCATTCTTGTATGTGTGTACCTATAAGATAAAATTAATGTCATTTTTGGATCAATTCATTTAACTTTCCTATGAAAACAACCAGAAAAGAAATGTATTAGAATATAATAATTTATGATATCAATTAGATATTTAATATATTTAAAAATTCATGGGAAACAATAATTTTAAAGATTATATTAATTTTATTATTTTTAAAATAAATTATTTTATGTTTCTATTAATTTATTTTATATTGTGTCATCATTATGTAAGTATTTAATGTAAAATTCTCATCACTAAAAATTATAAAAAAAATTCCATGATAAATAATTTGTTTAAATTGAATATAAAAATTTTATAACCTAAAATAGCTTCTATTTATCCGTACATCAAAATTATAATGATAAAAAAGCAAAGGGAATTAAATTTTTTATGTTTCATAATATAATAAAATATAATGGTATAAATCAATAAAACATGGCACCAATATGACATATTATTAAATCTTTGATTATAATTTCTGAAATCCACTTATAAAATATGATTGATATAATTATTAGAGACTATTTTATCTTTTTATCTAAAGTTTTTTCATTAATTTATCGGTTTAAACTTATCATGGTGAAAATAAATCAATAGAGTTACTATTCATAATGGAAAAAATAAAATGGGAAATCTAAAACAATAGACCTCGTAATTAAAAATATTGACTCGATTTTTCAAAAATAAATTTCTCTTGATGGTAAATATTAATTTAATATTAAAAAGTAAAACATAATAAAAAACATTTTCTTTTTCAGAAAAATTTGTTTTTAATTATAAATTTTGTTTTGATATCAAATTAAAATATAAAATTAATTAAAATGATTATAAATTTATTATTATAATTAAGAATTAGATAGTTAAATATTATTATTTAACAAAAACCAATTTTACTTTGTAAATACATTAAAAACATACACAGTTTTTAATAATATTCATTAATTTCCACTGTATACTGAAAGATCGTACTTTTCTGAAAAATGTAAAAAATTCATATTAATAAAATTATGATATTATTATTTCAAAAAAATTTCTATATTATCTTATATAATATCCAAAATTTCAAGGATTCAATTAAATCATTTTCAAAAAAAATTGCATTAAAACCCATTTTTTCAGAAAATTTATTTTTCATTAAAAATAAATTAACTAATAAAGGTGTGAATATTTACAAAAACATATCAATATATTCATATTTAATATGAAATATATATATATATATATTTAAAATAAGGAAAACATATTCATACCCACTAATTTAACAACATAGTTATACCAGTCATATTTGAATAATAATATCTCATTGTTCTTTTAAGCATATTGTTGCAGGTTTCTTATGCCATGGAACATAGCTTTGTTTTTAAAATATCAGGGTGTTAAATTATTAAAATATATAAAATTTATCTCTTTAAAATTTATATTACATTCTAAGGTGAATGTGAGGGTACTTATACATTATGGATTCCTCCAGTTTCCATGTTTCCTCAACATATTTTTGGTTTCCACATAATTCATGGAATATGTGAGTTATCTTATTGAATAGAACCACATATATATGGTAAAAAAAATCATTGGATTCTCGTCAAAATAGAAATAATTTTCTAGTTTTGCCACCTCGATATTCAGTGCATGTGAGGCATCTGCTTTGTACTTCCTCCAGAAGGATATTCATAATATGTTGTGTATTTCAGATAGGGTTGTTGGGAGTGATCATATATAGACCATAGATCCAATGAAACTAAGAATATAAATGTATATAAAGTACCTAAGGATTAATATATCCTTCTTCCCAAATATCATGACTCTGTTTGTATATATATATATATATATATATCTATGTAAACACTTTATCATTAACCACAAACTCTAGTTCTTGTAAATGATTGTCAGTATATATCTTCTATTGAATTTTAGTAGACCTGATATGTTTCATAATAGCCTATAAATTATCTACTATTTCATCAACCTTTTTTTACAAACGTATTTTTTCACCAACTCAATCCATATATGTATATGATTTACATCTCCTCCCATAATGGGATTATAAGGACACATTTGGATGTTTGAGTGAAATCTATTATTATATTAGAACTCGACCAAAGGAATATATTGATCCCATACTCAATTGAATTCCATCGATCATTATCCCATCACGTATCCAGTTTTTTATTTTCTTCTCATATTAGACATCAACTTTGGGTTGATAAAATTTAATAGAGGTCAACAAATTATTTAGATCAACATGGAGAGTATTCAAAAACGTAGGGGTAAATATCAAATCTCAGTTAGATATAATCGATAGTGGTGTTAAAAGCATCTACATAACCTATCTGAAATATATCAGTGTATTTATATCCACTTTTAATACCAATAAAATTTTAATGAAGTGTGAATCTTGGTATTATATTCCAATACACACCATATATAATTTCTTTTCTTGATCTTTTCATAAGAACATTGAAAATGCATATAGTGTTGTTTTCCCATTTCTTTATAGGTATGTGTAATTAATGCATTATCCCATTAATTTGTTTCAATTTATCCTTCACATTCTAACAAAACAAGAACTTTGATGTATATTTATTGATCTCCTTCTTCATATTTTACTAACAATAGTGCCATTGATGATTTAAATATATCATTATGCTCCCTCGATGGATAAATAATTTATTACTTTGTGATGCATTCAATTGATCCTTTAAAATATTAGGGTATTATGGTACATATATTCATGAAAAAAATCATCCAAATTTTTCTTCATCAATTATAAAATATATGGATTTACTTTTACTTATATATTTTACATTATCTTGATTTTTAAAATCATATCTTTTTGTATCTAATATAATCTATAGAAGGTATGGTTGAGTAATAATTTTAGAAATTAATTATGACGATCTATAACTTAGGATTGTAATTTTCATCCTATTTATGTCTAAGATGATTTGATTCTTCTCAAATCTCATCATTGGTAATGTTTTTTGTTCCTTAATATATATAGACTCATACACTATGTTTTATTTCCATAGAATTTAAGAGATATAATGTTCAAAGTCCATGATTAACTCTAACAATAATTTATATAATTTATTAATCTCTATCTCTGTGAATACATATTTGAGACCCATTTGATCTATATATATTTCTCAATTCTCCCTATACAGATAATGCTGTAAGATTTTCAATGCAAATATCCAGGCAACCAATTCCAGATCATGCATTGGATAGTTCTATTCGTGAAATTTCAACCACTATGAAGTGTATTCTATCATATTATCATTGTATATCAATAAAAACAAAATTTCTAATGAAATAATAAATATAAAAAATTAATGGATCCCAAACTGAGGGTATCATAGGGACAGATGTGGTGATAAGCCTCCTTTTATATTAATTGAATCTCAATTTTCATATATCATTCCTGAATAAAATTACTACCTTCTGACTCAACATGGTTAATGGGTATTAAAATGATGATAATTTTATATAAAAAAAACAATGATACTACTATTCTATTTTAAAATAGACTATATATCTCTATTACATACGTTGGTCTTAACCACCCTATAATTCATACTATCTTAAAACGGTCTAGATATTTCACATTTCTAGTCATAATATTAACCAAGAATGATGCTTCCATCATTAAACACTCAGATTTACAATCCAATTCATATATCTTATCCTTTCTCAAATACTTTATCAGAGTATTTTAAATATTCTAATACCCCTACATTCATTTAGATTATATCATAATATCATCTATAAATACTATGATAAATTTATTAAGACAAAATTTAAAGTCACAATTACAAAATTCCACAAATATTTATGGTCAATTAGTTCGTCTAAATGAATTATATATGAAATCATTGTGTCTATACCTTGTTTAAATGTATTTTCTGGGAATATTTTTCTTCTTTACATTTATTTAGTGATATACAAACCAAAGGTCCACCTTCATGAAATATTTTCTCTTATAATGTTTATTGAACATATGATTTATCTATGGAAGAAGATACCTATTAATTATCATTATTTTTTTCTTAGTTCACAATAATCAGTATAGATGCACATTGTAATATTTTATGAACCTGAGATCCACTAAATTGTTCCTGGAGATCATGTGGCTACTTTGAATCATCTGAATCTCCCAGAATGAAAACAGGTACCAACTATTAGTGAGATCCTAGGGTTTTTCCATGGGGAGACAATGACTTCATTACCAGAGAGGATAAGAATGAATAAATAGTATATCAGGTAAATACTAGAATAATTATAAGAAATATATGGAATAATAGAAGCATACACAATAGAAACATGACCAATAACCCACCACAATAGTAACAGACAAAAATAATAATCAAATGGAGCAACTAATAACAATAATAATAATCAAATTTTTATGATAATTTATCTGAGGTATACAAAAAACATGAAACATGTATACATTGAATATTCCAATACACAACACTAAAAAAGAAGAAAAATGAATCCAAAACAATAAAAGGATCCTATGATCGAGCTTTGTCATCGACTACAAAGCTCTATCATGTGAAATTAAGTAATATTATGTGTCCACGGTGGGATCCTTCCCTATGTTAAAACCTGTATACATGCTATATTCATGGGTGCCAATGGTGTCCTAGATAGGATGTCAGATAAATCATAAGAGGACACTACCAATGGCATCATTAACATCCAATATGTGTAATTTAAACTGAAATAGTGTGCATACATTCATATATAAAAGTAAACTAGTTCAATATGTTAAATACACATGTACATGCCTCAACCTCATATTGTGTCTAAACATGTAATCATTTCTCAAATAAAGTATGTTAATGTTGAATTATTTTTTCATATGAGTTATAACCATCCCTGACATCATGTTATGATAATAATGATAAAAAGGGATCCATGAATTAACATGGATTCCATGATGATAATAATAAAAGGGATTTATGGTAATAATCATGACATCATTGACCTCAATGGTTATGAAGACATAGTAATAATTTTTATCCTAAATATAATAGTTCTTCTAGTAATCCTTGTCGAAATTCTCAAGGCATTTCACTGTAATATATTTCAAATAGATTTTATGATTCTCATCCCATGTAAAATGGGACAAGAAATGACTTGGTCAAATTGGTCTATCTACGGAGCCACATGTCATAAGACAACATGTTAGATCCAAGGAGAGTATCAAAATAATACTAATATTTAAATGATATTGGAGGGACCATATTGTGTCATACTAGGAATCCACTCATATATAAGGATTCAATTCTAAGGTGGGTCTCACCCTTGTAAATAAGCATCCTTAAATCAGATTGGCATCCAGGAGTGTTGAAGAAATTTCTACTAGAATCCAAGGCTATCTTTAGTCTAAAAACTACTAAAAATGTTTCATGTTCCATATGAAAATAAGAACTATATACATGATTAATCAATAATTTAAGTCCATGTAATAGGCAAGTCATTTATGTCAAAGTTATCATTCGATGCCATTCATTAGTTTAAGAAGGATAAAAATATATTGAAACAATTTACTATATTATTTCCTTAATCATTAGTTCGGTTCACCCCACATCATCCCATTAACAACGAAATATATTCTACATGAATACAATGAAGTCATTAAATTATGAATATCTATTCCACATGACATCCATATGTATTCCTGCACTTAACCGTATAGGGTTTTTTATTTGTTTTAAAACATAACGTAGAAGGGTTAAGGGATAACCACCCATGAAATATTTATTAACAACTCATTTATTTAATTACAGAAATATCATTATAATGGTAAAGTAAAGTCACAACCAAACAACTGAGATGAAAAGATTAACAAGCTAATTAAAGAATAAATTATGGAAACACACTACTTGGAGAAGTCGATGTTGAGGTCATAACCTACATATATGGATAACAACTATATCAACAATCATAGATCACAATTCAAATGACTATATTAAAGGATTATAAATATAATATTCCAAGCCAAATTAAATGTGTTCACACACACAATGAAAATTTATAAAATAGAAAAACATTAGGGATGAGTAATTGACCAACAAAAATTAAGATCATTTGACTCTCCTAGTCTAGAATGAGCATTTAGTTTACCATGGATCAAGTGAAATATGTTGAATTCATGAACATACTAAAAATTTGGATTATGAGATTATATCAATGTAACATCATAGTTGGAAAGAATACTGAGATATAGATTATAGAAAAGAAATTCTTATTAATGGGAATCCAAATTGGAAGTAGAGGATCGAATAAAACATTGGATCATTTGAGAGCTCAAAGAGTGAGAAGGGGGATATTTTTTCCACTTAAATTAGTAAAGGTGGACGGAGGGGTGTTAAATATTTTATTATATTCATTCTGTAAATTCACCAAAATATATAGGCACATGGTTTGTAAGCGTGATTAGGAAAACCATGCACCGACTGTGCATGGGTCACAATAGAAGTAGGTTAATGGCATAATTTAGTTTCATGATCTAAGAAAAAGTGTTCCAACTGTTCCATTATTCTCTTCTAAAAACTGTTGTGTTTTGGCACCCGCGTGTGAGACTATCTTAATAATTTACTTAATCTGACATGACCCCTAATTCTCTCTATCTATCCCCACACATTTATAAGATACCTAGTGAGCTAGGTCTAATGGGTTCTACTAATTATGTAAACTTAGTGTTTTATCCCCCATCTAGGTTTATGAGTTCTGAACAAGATCTAGAAACCCAGAAAATATATATGTCCTAAAAGGGAATCCATATTTGGACTATAAAATGGAAGTATATTAGATTTAACAGATGCACTCCTAGGGAAAAAACATGGTTCATACAATATACCCCCATAAGGGAAATCATCATCAAGTTCACCTTCCATGGGAGGCAAATCACAATATGGGAACAACTCTGGCCACTAGGAATGTACGTTAGACTCCCACTCTCATTTCATATGTTGTGCGTGGACATTCATCCATATCACCCTTACTAAAGAGACAAGATGACCTCAAAGATCCTTCATGAACCAGTTGATGATGCTTATTGGATATTCCTCAAATAAAACATTAATATATAACTCATCTTCCTTAGGATTAGAAGTATGAGATGGGTTCGTATGATTCTAGTGAATCATTGAAACTAGGAAGACATTGTGAAGTAATGACACCTATAATGTGGTAACATCTTATAGTCTTCTATCCTGACCCTCTATATAATTGGAAAATTCCCTAAATAATGTGATAGTTTCCCTTGCCTCTGAATCCATATATTACCAGGAATAGGCGATACACATTGGAAAACAAGACATATGACCTTAAACTCTACAAGTCATCCATAAAAATCGATATAAGATCTATATTATTGATCAAAATTAGTCATACACATTCTATTCAACTAAACCTACTCTGAATTCTAATGAAGAATATGAGTAATTAGTTGGGATACCTCTCTTTCCTCTTTCTCGTATAGGGGTGAACAACACAACCAATCATACCAGGCCTCAAAATGAGCTATTTTAATCATCATAGGAATGTTATTACTATAGTATAACACAAAAAGATGGATATGATTGTCCCATGAACCATTGAAATCAAGGATACATGCTCTGATAATGTCCTCTAAAACATGTATCATCCATTTCTACAAATAATAAATTTGAGTCTGAAAGACTAGGCTCATAAGTACCCAAGTACCCACAGCTTTCTAAAACCCCTTATAGAAACATGATATTAAATGAGAATCCCTATCTAAAATGATAGCACGAGGGACCACATGTAAATTTTTGATATCATGTACATACATTCTTAAAATATCATCAACTGAGAAAGTCTCTTAGATAGGAATGATGTGGTCAACTTTCATTAGTCAATCCATGACTAGCCGAAAAGGGATGTTACGTTATAGTGACCATGATAAGAAGGCTACCATGTATAGGGAAACATATTCCTATTTATATTCTGGGATTAGATGAACTCTTAAAAAGCATTTAGGTATTTATTTCTCCACCATAACTTACTTACAGGTGGAACACTTAGTGATAAATCCTACTATCAGATGTTTCATACTAGCGCAACTATACCGGAATCACATATGTCGATACATATTAGAGATTATTTGATGAACATCCCACTATGAATTGGGGGATTAACCCATCAATTTATCTCTCATATTTCTAGGAAACCTAATATTCCCAAGAATACATAGAATATCATCCCCATCAATAGACCACTACAGAGGTGGTTCCAAACTATAAAATCATTCCTGCAAAATCAAACCTTCATGATAAAAAAAATCCACACTTCTTTACCATCTGAAGAAGGAAAGAGGTACATATAATTATTTATTGATAAAACATCTCGTGAGTGTCCTAAAAATATAGATGCATCTCATATAATAATTACATTAATGTGAATCCGTCACTTTTTTCATATATGTATTATGATTGAGTTTTCTGAATCAATGCATCAACTACTTCATTTCCCTTTTTAGGCATATAGGCAAGCTCAAATTTGAAGGGATGATGATATTCAACCCATATTCATTATCTATGAATAATTTAAAACTATGTAAAGATATATTTTTCACTCTTTTGTTAATTATTCACAAAAAATCACTGACCCATCTGATACTGTCTCCAGCAATATAAGTTATGGAAACGGTTGCACATTTAAGGTTTAGTGTTATGTAGTTTCTCCAACGAGACATCAATTTTTGAGATATGTAACTACCGAATATATCATCATGAATAATTAATGTCCCCATTATAATGTCTACTACATCACAGAACACTCTAGAACCTCTTTTGAAATTTGAACGAATCAGAATTTGTGTCAAGGAAAGCATTACATTCATCTCCTAAAAGGGTTTCTTGAACTCTTCTGGCCAGATAAACATAACATACTTCTTTTTAAAACTATTAAGAGGTTCATAAAGGCATTAAATGTTCTGAATGAAATTCTTGTAGTATCATTCAATCCCAAAAAATCTTTATATATGAAATAGGTTCATTGTATGCTCCCAAGAAATAACAACACCCACAGTCTCTATGTCAACATATACTATAGATTTTGAGATAATATGACCCAATAAGTGAACATGTTCAATACAAAAATTGTAAATTAACAATCATTGTATAAAGATAATTCTATCTCAATGTATTTATAATGATATAAAGATATTTATCATGGTCATTATGAGTGTGATAATATAACAGGATTTCTCCCACAAAGACAGTATTGTCCCTAACCAAGGAGCCACTAAATTGTTGCCCCGAGCCGAGTAGTTACATGACCTCAAGCATGCCTAACCATATTCCATAGGTTGATTATTAGTATAGAGGGTATAATATGTCATGTGGGGAGACTATACCATCATTACCAGAGTAATCCACATTTGATATGAATTGAAATAACTAAATCAATTAGAATTAATCGATAACAGGAATATATATCCAATTCCTAAAACTAGGTACAACCATATACAACAATACATATTCCATGCTATGTTATAGTTCAAAGTGAGAAAACCCCAAA
The DNA here is from genome assembly GCA_963277665.1 of Viscum album. Lineage (NCBI taxonomy): Eukaryota > Viridiplantae > Streptophyta > Magnoliopsida > Santalales > Viscaceae > Viscum > Viscum album. The sequence continues at coordinate 558,246,686 of OY728146.1, forward strand.
ATAATGAAAAATATAAGAATCCCCAAAATGTTTCAGACTCCATGTTTGGAACCTCGCTCATACATGTACCATTTCCAACTCAACTCCTTATCAAAGGACCCCTACGCTTATTCGGACATGAAAGCATGAAATCTTCTCGGGTACCCAATGGTGGCCAAGTAGATCGTGATTATAACTTAGTAGTCCACCACAAATACTATAAAAAAATATCTAGAAAAAGAAGATTTTGCGTGAAAGTGATAAATAATGTAAATTAATGATAAATAGTTCAATAGGCCATTCCAGACCATTTTCCTTTTAATTATACTACCATTGAGTTTCAGTTCACAACATAGGAACTTCTTGATTTAATATACTCCATTTAATATGTTCAATGGATTAAGAATATAAAATTTTTTCATGCTTATGGGAATAAAATCCAACCATATCTCACTAAGAATCATATGGTAAGATATTTCATTATCCAAATCCTGCAGCCTCAATCTCGGTGGAATTCAACCGTTTGGGAATAGGTCATTGTCACCTTCCCTAACCAGTGCAATTTGGTGTAGAGAAATATCCTCAGTCCAACTCGACCCATGTTCATAAAATCTCATGTTGATACCCCACTCAACCAAGCATTGTTCACATGCATGATTATCATTTACTACACTCAGCCATATCACAACAACCATATCCCACATCATTTATAAATCACACTATTATCAATAAATGGGAAAATAATATTATTTCTTCAATCCATTAGCTGATTCATCATTTTTATTACTTAACCCTTAATACCCATTTCCTATTTTCCTTGACTATCTCATTAAAAATATTTATATATAAAGCTAATCCCCTAGAATTTTTTCATTAGTAAATTTAATCATTTTTCATTCCAACTAAACAACATCTTAGGCCATTAACCAACAAGAGTTTATTACATATACCCCAATTTCCCATCCTTCAAGCATATAATCATATTCATCATGGGATCTATGCTCTTGTACACTGACCAACACATTCATTTCTAACTCTATGTATGGGGAATATCAGCACACCCTCTGGTTGTCTCTAATCACTTTTGGCTATCCTCCATGCATCCCAAGGGGATCATGAAGAGTTCAATTATCCATTTAGGCACCAAATATATACAAATAAATCAATAGGAACTAATAACAGAATAATGGAAAATTAACAACATAATTCCCCATGCACAAATCCATATGAATTCAATGGGATACATCTTGTAGACCACCATCCTTAAATTAGTTGGTGAACTGACTCTCAACTGATGTCTTAGATACCAAGGCATCACACCTTTAAATCCTCAAAAAAATCCCATAAATTAAGAGGGGATTGAGTTATTCGGATATATATAAAAGAATAATGGAAACTCAAAACAATAAAAATGAAGAAATAGGGAGACTATACTAACTCAGATCACCTATCAGCAACCAATATCACTCCAAATGGCCCAATGATGTGGGAGATCAATCCTTGGAATGTAATGTGAGAATTGGTTCATTTCAACTATTGAAATGGAGTAGGAGGAGGAAAATCCCTAGTTGGGTATAAAAATCACATAATTGATTTTTAGTAATTTTTTTAAAAGTTTACAGGTTGTAAGGTTTTTTCTCACGATTCATCAAGCCATGCAAAAACAGTATTGAGGTTAATTCCCACACTCCCTTCTATGGAATGGTTTTATAGACTATGTACAAATCATGTGGACTGATACTGCATGCATGGTCTCTCCACACACAGTTTTCCAAACTGTGCACTAAATGTGTAGATTTAACATAAGGCCCTTTTTCCACATTTTCATGTCTAGATCCCCCAGAACACCCTCGTGCCTTCTCACAGAATAGAAAAAACACATTATTACCCATAAACGTGGACTTAATAGGATCCATAAACAAAAACATACAGTATGAAGAAATTTGGGATCTTAAAGACTACTGAACTTATAATGGCTCCTCACCAAGCAGCTCTTCATGAGCATCATTGAGTTCCCAAGGAAAAGTGATTGGGCCACTGGACCTATATATCTGATACTCTCTCACATGATTCTATTTTAATGATTCTATGTTTAAATTGAAAATTGAATCAGAACACAACATATCCCCACAAAACATTTTCACTCTGATCCACCATATGAACTGGGAGCTCCTCAAAGTATGTGTCAGCCTAATGCTTGACATAATCAGCATTTATCAAATGATATGGATCAGGATGATACTATCATAGATTCAAAACATGGAAAACATCATTCATCACACAATACTAAAATGGAATATCTAATCAATATGTCATTCTTTTGACCCTATCAAAATCTCAAATGTCCCACCATATCCTCACACCAAATATCCATACTTCCAAATTCTATAGTGACCCTGTCTTGGCGACACATTATGAAACACATAGTCTCCCACCATGACCTCAATAGGTCTATAACATTGATTTCTATAGGAATTATGGCAACTCTGAGTAGTCTCTATATGATTTTGGATCAAATGAACCTTCTCTAAAATAACCTAACCAAGTCTTTGTCCTATCATCCCAGAATCTCTAGCCTCTAACCAATACAACAGAGATCTATAAAGGCTTACATATAGTTCCTCAAAAGGTTCCATCTGAACTGTAGCCTGAAATCTATTGATTTATGAAAACTAATCAAGTGACAGGTTATTTTTCCATTAACCACCAAACTCTAGAATATATGCTCTCAACATGTATTTGAATACATCAATAGTATGGCCTAATTACCCATCAGTTTTTGGGTGGTATGTCGCACTCAAAAAACATAGGTACTAATGGAATTCTTTAGTCCCCTTAAAAAGTGCGAGGTGAAACACATATCATGATCCAAAAATATTGTTCACGTCACACCATGAAACTATACTATTTCTATAACACATAATTCCCCCAACTAATGGACTATACGGGTTGCATGAATCACTAATAAATGGGCCACTTTGGTAAGATGATCTACCACCACCCAAATTGCATCATTCTTCTAAGGCGTCCTTATAAGAATCATCATGATGTCCATCATGACATCATTCTGCTTTCAATTTGGAACAGGCAATTACTATAACAAACCACCTGGATGCTAATGTTCATCCTTCAGCTACGGATAGGTACGGCATCACGCCACAATACTTGAATCTTATTTCTTCATTCGCAGCCACCAAACGGCTTACAAAAATGGACGTATATCTTAGTCAAGATCAGATGCACTTCCCATGTTGATGCATGAAACTAGTCCATCAACTCCTCTTGTACATCTGTTGGAAAAACTGCACGACCATGAACATAAGAAACTCCATCTACTCTAAAAGTCCAACAAATAGATGTGTCCCCACGATTAAGGATTTTCTTCATATACAGAAACTCCTGATCCTACTGGAAACTCTCTTTAGCTCAACTCAAATGTGCAGATTCAATTCATATAGATTCAGGGGTCATCTTCTGATTCCTATCCTCTTCCTATAGATGCATCACCACAAACAATTCCATCATCACCCATTGTAAACCAGATTCCTGAACTACCTAATCTTGAGTATTTTGGCTCGACATATTGGTGAAACTATTCCCATTCCATGGTGTGTACAAAAACTTGAAATTAGAAAACTATAGGTTCTCGACCCACTATCGATATCAAAGATTCAAATCCCACTGAGAGAATATTTAACCGAGTCTTTTATGGTCAGGGAACACTAAAATGGATATCCTAACAAGTAGCGCCTCTAAAATATCATGGCATGAACCACAACAGTTATCTCATGGTCATGAGTAGTTTAATTCCTTTCATCTGGTATCCAATGACTCGACCCATAAGCTACTACCCGATCATCCTGCATCGACACTGCCACATTTCCAACACTGGAAAAATCACAGAACACGGTATAATTTTTACCTGATTAGAGTATGATCAAAATCGATGTAGTAGTCAACCACTTTTTCAGCTTCTAAAAATAATCCCCACAATCCATTCCCCAATAAATCTTATTTCCCATCTTGGTTAGGACGATGAGAAACACATACAAACATGATTATTCTCTAATAAACATTTATCAATAAGCATTCAAACCAAGAATACTCTAAATATTGGAGACATTCGTTTGGTGCTCCCAAGACACCACCACCTGCACATTTTCTGGATCCACCAACACACCTGAATCAGAAATGATGTGTCCCTGAAAGTGAACCTCATCAATCCAAACCTAACATATTGATAGATTTTCATAAATATTATTCTCTATTAGCGTACTCAAGATGATGTCAAGATGTTTGGAATGATCTTCATTAGTTTTGGAGTACAATAAGACGTCATCAAAAAAGACAACTACAAATTGATCTTGATATAGTTGGAATATATAGTACCTCAAGGCCATGAACACCACTGGTGCCTTGGTCAAACCAAATTGCATCACCAAAAATTCATACAACCCATACCGGCTTTGAAAATCATTCCAAAGTATTTCAGAAGCCACACTCTCAACTGATGGTATCCGCATCTCAAATTGACCGTCAAAAATTCTAAGGCACCATGGATCTGATAAAATAGATCATAGGTTATAGGTAGATGGTATCAGTTCATAATTTTCATCTGGTTCAGCTTCATATAATCAACACATAGCCTCTGTGATCCGCCAGCCATCTCATCAATCAACACTAAAGATCGACAAGGTGATGTACTAGGATGTATAAACCCATTATGCTCTAATTCCTCTAAATGATACATCAATTATTGGAGATATGTTGGCACCATTTGGTATGGTGTAATGGAAACTGGATTTGATCTTAGAAAAAATTCATTTTTAAACTCATCATCTCTCTCGGGTGGTAACCTTGAGAATTCCTCTATAAACACATTATGATTCTAGACCACAACAAAAGAGAAAACTAGCTTTCCTTTCTCTACATCATCCATTATAAGGCATGTCTCTTGGGATATGGGTTATCTCAACTACAAGTGTAGGAGCCTTATGCATCCCACTGAAGTATCCCACTCAACACAATAGGTATAAGTATCCCCAAAAAAGATTTTAACATTACTCGATATTGGTAATAATTGATATGGAACTGATATAACACCAACAAATACATCCCCAAGATGTGGTCCAAACCTGAAATTTTGAGGGAAAACAGATCCTATAGAAAACTATACCAACCAAACTCTAGAAAACATCCTATACAATGCCTGATGTCATCAACTCGTACCCCTACTAGAGTATCAAGATCCATTACCCCACATGCAGTCTACACGATTAAGCTAACCACAACGTCGAAGTGAGCATAAATAAAGGAACATCTAGATAATTTATCAAATAAAGAACAAGAAAGCATGAAAGCTACAAGATTCATACCAAAAATAGTAGACGTTCCGTCCTCACCACATTATGGTGTAGCCTGAACTACATGGATATTACCAAACCTTTTACCCTGAGATCCGGCTTGAGTACCGTGTACTGCAGTTCTCTTTTGGAAAGGATGATCTCTCCCCATAGTTCTATGTCCACCTTCCATACTAGTAAGACACGTGGAGATCCAATTTCTTGTTGGATACAGGGAATCAAACCCCCTACTATCACTTGAAACACACCTTTTACCTTTATCATTCCCTAACTATTGCAGCTTCATGATAATCGTCTATACATGTCCTAACATGTTGCGCACTCGATAGTCAATTGGTCGGAAGGGACACATGTCACACTACTTCCCCATCCTTCCACAATGATAATTGACGTCCTGGACAGCACCCTAATAAGTTTACCCCCTCTCTTGAATTCTCTATGTGCTTCCACCATGCTGAAAGATTCCAAAATGGTGATTCCTACTATCAAAAGCCACACCACTTGCTCGCCCAATTGGCACCATCAGTTCACTACATAAAGCTCCCTTTAGGATACCATATGAGGTAATGTCTTGATCCACTACTTTATCAATAATTTTCAGATATAATATATCCTTCTGAGATCAAATCTCTTTTCTCATCCCATCTTGGATGTGTTTCCTCGTAGCTACCTCATCTCCTGTCAATATTAGATAGAATCTCATCAAATCAGTGAAATGAATTCCATTTTTTATCCCGGGCATTTTCCCCCATGTCAACCTCATGAAATCTATTGAATTCTCCTGCCTCATGAATTAGGTGTATAAGTGCTCAAGAAATGTCTGTTGAAAATCTATAAATATCATTTTCTCAGCCTCTTATATTTGGACCATGATGTCCTACAAATTATTTTCTTGACCTCTCAGCATATAGGTCTCTAACTTGACTCTCTTCTCGAGATGAGTATCATTGTGATAAATTATAGTTCCGATGGACTCAATCCAAAACATTTCTTCCTTTGTCCCACCCTCTTTAGTAATGTTTGGAGGGAGTGGTAGTTGAAACTCTCTGATCAGCTCTAACATACTTGGTGTAACTCGTCCTAGATATCATTCCATCGTATACATATAATAAGTTAAGTTCTCATTGAATGGTTCAACCCTATTTTCCTGGATCACCACATTCTACTACTATAGTACTAGAGGTAAATTATCAACAACGTCCTCATGTCTCCCAACTGGAAGACATCTTCATTGTGGAATTTCTATACAATGCCAAACATGAGATTTAGAGCACGACCATAACATTTTTAGGAAATGAAAATTGATATAGGTAGGATAATCACTAGAAATAATTGAATAAGTTCTCATACTGAAACCAAAAGATCCCAATCGTAACTGGATCACTACCCTTGGCCATCACTCATATGGTCATGGATAAAATGGTATCTAATTCACATATTCACAATTTTAAACTTTTTACCAGTTAAAAAAAGATTCTCCATTACAATTTACGGTTACAAAATTTTAATCCACTTTTACATCATTTGTAGAAAATTTTTTCTAATTTCTACATTCCCATATGACATTCCTTTTTACCCATTCATACCGTCCCATCAGGCACAATTTCACTACCTTTAAGGAAACAAATTAATTGAAACATTTATATCTCGCACCCCCATCCTGTGTGTGGGACTATCATGATACATGTAACATGCCAACATAAGTGCCTAGAATTATGCATGAATACACAATATCTAACCCTTTTGGCAAAAAGAGAAATATTAAAAATTGTTAAATCACACAACAAGTGCATCACCTCATCAAATATAACAATACACAATAATAACAATAATCCCCTCCCATGTTGACTTGTGTTTCCCCCATACATTGGATTGTTACTATAAATCATGAGATCATTACCAAGGCCCAATAATTTCAAAACCCACAATCTAATATCCCCAAGTAGTATGAAAGAGAAAATAACTTCTCTGATACCAAAATGTAACATCCCTGACCTGGGAACCACTAAACTTGGTCCACGATCCATGTAGTTACATAACCACAAACATGCCTCCCTGCACCCCATAGGTTTCTAGCTAATAGAGAGGGTATAATAGGACATGTGGGAAGAATATACCCTCATTATTAGAGTAAGACACAGTAGATAATAATTTAAAAAATGGAAATAATAGGAAATAATCAATAACTTGCATAAATAACCATTTTCCAAAACTGTGTACAGCCGTATAAAACCATAAACTTGTCATGATATGCTATAATGCCATGTGAAAAAAACCCAAGTCAAATGAAAACAACAGAATCCACTAAATTTTGAAGAATCCATGTATGGAATCTTGGCCAATCATGTCCAATTTCCAGCTCAACTACTAAGCATATGGCCCCTTCCATTGTCCTGACCTACAATCATGAAATCTGGTCAGGTAGCCAATGGTGGACTGATCATGGTGTGAGCATAACTCAATATGACACAACATCCATTGTCTTCAAAATATCCAACAAAAGGAGATAGTGCATTAATGTTGAAAATATATGCATATAATGATAAAAATTTCAATAGGCTATTATAGACAATGTTGCTTTTATTTAAACAATAGTAGATTCTACGTTAACTACATAGGAACTTCATGATTTAATCTAGGTATTTTCATATCTTTAATGGATTAGGAATATTAAATGTTCTTATGAATATGCGAATAAAATCAATCCCCCTCCCATTACACATCACATAGAAAAATATCATAATCATCACCTCAAAGTCTCATTCCTTGTGAAATGCAATCATTAGGGGACTAGAACTCTGTCCCCTTCTCTAACCCTTGAATTTAAGGGTGAAGCTAGATCATCTATCTAACTCATCTGGTGGGCATATGACCTCATGTCGATACCCCAATTAACCAAGCCATGTGGACATGCATATTTATCATTCATCACAATCAACCATATCACAACAAATATAGCCTAAAAAATTTACAACATCACAAAAATATCAAGACATGGGAAATTAAAATTATTTCTTAAACCATTAACAAATTCTTTATTTATATCACCTAACCCTTTACCCTCATTTACAATTTATCATGCCTATCTAATAAATTATATTCATGTATAATGCTATTACCCTAGAATTTAACCAATAATGAAATTGAACCTTTTTCAAGCCAAACAAAAAAATTATTAGGCCATTACACCAACTATGTTAATTGATAATTCCCAAATTTGACATCCTTCAAGAATATAAAAATATTCATCAGGGACTCTATGTTCGTTCACAATGGTCAACACTTAAATAGTTAACTCTATGTCTGGAGAATAGTGGAACACCCTATGGGTGGACCTAATCTCATTTGGCCATCCTATATACATCCCATGGGGATCATGAGGAGTTAAATTAACCATTTATACACCCACTATATCTATATAAATCCAGGGGATCTAGTAACACAATAATGGTGAATTGTGAACATAACCCCAAATGCACAAATCCACTTGAAAAAAGGGAAAAAACTTTTAGACCGCCTACCGTGAATATGTTGGTGAACACACTCTCAACAAAAGCTTTATATCTAGATTCACCACACCCTGGATGAATCAACCTAAATCTCACCCCAAAAAGTGTTTTAGTGATTCTAATGGAGATATAAGAATAATGGGAACCCAAAACCAAAAAGGGAAGAATGAGTGAGATTAGACTTACACAGATAATCAATCATCATCCAATGACACTCCAAATGGACCAAAGATGAGGGATATTTATCATTGGATCCTCTTGGGAGCATTGGTTCGTTCCTAGGGTTGAAAGGGAGAACGAGGTGGAAAATCATGAGTAGGGAATAAAAATATGGTTGTAGAATTTTAGTAATTTTATAAAAGACTTCATGCCACACAGTTTACATATTGAGTTTTTGAAACTATTCACAAACCGTGGTGAGGATACTATACACATGCCCTTCTCTCACACTGTTCCCCAAACCATGCACAAACTATGTGGATTGCTACTACCTACTAGTTCTCCACTCGTACGGTTTTCCAAACTATTGGAGAACCATAGGGATTTCCTAGAAAGACCTTTTCCCATTTTTCATGTCCCAATCCATGGAACACCCCCGATTATTCTCATAGACATGGGAAAAATTTTAAATAACCACAAACAATGACATAAACTGAAACATAAATGAGATCATACAGTACAGAGAAATAGGGGATCTCAAGAAGACTAAGACAAAAGAATAAAAATCAGGATTGAAAACCCTATTCATGAAATCCCTAAAAATTGTAGGATTGTTCATAAGATGTATCATTATAATGAGATACTCATACATACCATAACTACTATGAAAAGATATTTGAGGTATGAAGGAATGTAAAAAATACACCAGATGATAGAATGTTCTCAAGATGATATTTAACAATACCCTAGGTCCTTAAAGCTAGTTAGATAGATTATCTATTCAATTTACTAGATATTAGTTCTAGATAGTATATTTCTTCAACTATCTATAATTATCATAGATCCAAATGATCCAATCCAACTTGTTGGTGAAAATCATGGGTAAACCATAAGAGGAAATTTCAGGAAATATAAAAACTTTGGCCTCAATATTATCCAACTATATACTAAGCTCTTAGATATGATTATTTTTTATCGTATATGGAGGAATGAACATTGGACATTCTCTTGGAATGAGCTTGATTGTGAACTCTAACTGTCTCTCAAGAGTTATGTCATAAAAACAACTTGAAAAAACATCCATGAAATGATTTACTATGTGACAGAAATATTATAGGTTAACTCACTTCTCCTACAAAATGATATTAGAAATATAGTTTGTCACTACACCTATCCCATGATGGTCTAGTCTAAATATACTTTTCTGGACATCCCAATCACCCACGTCTAGATAACTTCTACCCATTGGGGATGAAAAATATACCTTGTGGAAATGGAAGTCTATAAAAGAATTATATGGTAAAAACCAATCCATAACACAAAAGAAATAAAACCCATTCATATTGAGAATAATGTTGCCACACAAGAATGGATAACTACCTACTTCAAAGAGAAATCCATAAATTTAAATATTCCCTTTGATCGTACTCCAAATAGTGTATCTTGGGTCATCACACCATTGTAATATCGAAATTTCAATCCATAACATTCTAGGACAGCTAATTAGATGAAAAATTGTAAAGAATCTGTATCAAATAAGGTGGATTCTATAGGCAATGATACTATAATAATACATCATATTGTAAACGGTCATGCACTATGATCCTTGGTTATTATCTATAAATCTTGAAATTGACCTGATCCACAACCCAATGCAATGAATATACTTCCCTGAGTATGAAATATTTGTTGGTTTGTTTGATATGGATTTTGGATACCATGGCCATGACCACATACTAGGATAGTCCTACCGATAAAACTCCAACACCACAGTAGAAATGACATAAAAGTCACCTCTCTAGAAGGTGGAGTTTTTGTGGATTATCATCCACTAAATGTAGATGGAATGGTATGAAATGATCTTTGAAGATTCCCCTTACGGTTGCAAGAATATTGTTCCATATTTTCTCTATCACACTAAGGAATTAGATTCCCTTACCATTTATACTGATGGAATATGATGAAGCTACCAGTGCAGTTATTCTAACCACCACTTCTCTAGTGTGTAACCATTATGGAACACTTTCTTATATTATAGGAACTGTTATCATGCCTCGAAAATAATCCTCTATGGTCATCTCTATCGTTTTTTAAAAGGTTTAACTTAGTGGTAAGAGTTTGATTTATGAACTTATAGAAAATCGGTTGGTAGAGAACATTCACCAGAGTACATATGTCATATTTTAGTCCATCCATAAAGCATCTTGAAAACAATAACTCATCACTAGCTATAAGAGACTTGACGCACTGAAAATAAATTAAACATTCTGAATAATTCATGACTGATATAATAACATTCTCTAAATTCCTGAACTCTCTTGAGTAGTCATCTTTGAGCATTTTTGGAAAGATGTTATCCTAAATGTATGTCTAAAAATCATCCCATGACATGAAATTATGGTGACTATCCTAGGTAATCAAATCCCAACAGCAGTTGGTCGAATCACATAGAATATTATTAGCAATCTTGAACCTCAAATCTGGAGGCATCTCTATATGCACAATGATAGATAGGGTGGCCTCTATCCAAGACTCAGCAACTTATGGACCAATATTCCCTGAGAACGTGGGAGGATGCTACAGCTAGAACTCACGTGTTAGATCATCCATTATATGTGTTGGTTCTATAAAGCCATTAATGGACTATCTCAGATGTATAAAACACTCATAAAGTGGAGCATCTATTCCAAGATAAGGTTTTGAAGGTGGATTATCAAGTACCATACAAAATAGTAATATAGGAGGCTCAAGTTCCACCACATATTTATCATGGTCATCGCTACCATCCCAGTACATGAAACACGGATGTTGTGGTATAATTTGTTTACAATTCTAAGAACACACCTCGAAACAAGCTTCATAATTGATAGATACACTGGCATAATAAGATCCTAAGAAGAAGGTTTCACGACCCAGGATATACTAACCCATCTACCATCTTATAATTATTGGTATTGTTAAGTGTTCATGTTTAAATTATAAGGGTTTTAGTAGATGAAGGGGTTAATAGAAGATTATCTATTTATTTACTGGAAAAAATTCATTTCTATTCATGTATAACAGTTTTATGTTGAATTATATAATAAAATTATATTAAAATTATATTATAATGTATTATAATTCCCAATAAATCTTGTCGCATTCACCTTATAATGTAAATCAACACCTATTTAATTTCTTTTTTACTATATCTATATGTTTTCCTATAATGTATTGGGTGATATATCATGCTTGAATTGGTAAAATACCAATTCAAACCCATGAGGGCCCTTAAACCAGATTAATTAAAATCAGAAATCACCCAATCATAGCCAAAGAAGATAACATTCATATATAAATAAGTATCACTCAAAAATATAGAAAAAAATTAATACAAGTAGTGAAATGAATCTAAATTTCCTTGAATGTACATGATTGCATTCTATATTCCAATGTTGAATCATGTAACTATAAATCATGAACCCATCTAATCTGTCCAATGATAAGATGAAAAACTCAATCACAATAATAATTATAACATCAAATTATATGTGTCTCAACCAATTTTGAACACATATAAACGACAATTGTAAAAAAACAATTATTTTTCCAAGAAACATGACATTTACCCACCAAATGGGTTATATATTCAAAATACCAGCTTATATCCATGTTCCATTCCATTAGAAACTACATTATACTATCAATAAATAGTTAATCAATAAAAGAAACACTCTAATATGACTTTATGACATCCCAAACTCGACTTAGACTCAAAGGTTCCATGATCCCTATTGGACACCTTACCTCAAGCTCATCTCCCTGAATTCCCGATGCTACCAAATAAAAATGGGGTCCTAGGGTGTGTCTATGGAGAAACTATACCCTGCTTACTATAGTGTAGAACAATGGATAAATAGTTTATTAGGTAAATAATGTAAGAACAATGATAATATGATGGAACAACTGAAACAAACACTAGAGACAGGATAATAGTAACTCGCCAAAGAGGAAGTAGAGACAAATAAAAAAACAACAGAATCAATAGATAATAATACACAAAATATGATGATAATGTTTTCATGTGTATACAAAACTGGATACATGTATACATGGAAGAAGGAAATATATCCAAAAAAGAATAAAAATTCAAAAAAAATTCCAAGCATCTCAAGCTCCATCTCAATTATATTTTACCAAGTATTATCCTACACTGCAAAAAATATCAGGCTTCCAAGGCATTCAACTGTAATATGTTTCAAACCGAGTATAAGGATATCATCCAATATAAAATGGAATAATAAATGACATAGCCAAAGGGGTGTATCTATGGATACACATGTCCTAAGACATCATGATAGGTCTAGGGTGTGTATCCATTGATTCCTAAAATATGAATGATAATGGATGGATCTGATGGTGTTGTATTGGAAATTAACTAGTAGACATTTATCGGGTTCTAAGGTGGGTCTCACCCATTGAAATTGGCATCCCTGAATCGGAATGGAATCCAAGAATGCTTAAGGAATTCCATAAGTAATTTAAGGTTAACCCGAGTTCAACCACACTTATAAATATTTCAAGTCCCATTTGCAATATGAACCATAAATTAGATTCATTAATTATTTAAGTCCATTAAATAGTAAATTTGTTTAATGTGTAAAATGGTTCATTCCAAACCATTAATTAGTGTTATAAGGGTAAAGATTACATAAAACCATTTAGTATATTAAATCAATAATCATTTGGGTGGTTTAGCCCAATTACTTCAATTAACTTTTGAAGTCGTACTATGAACTTGATTCAAATTCATTATATTATAAATATCTATGCCATGGGATATCCATATGTATAATTTTCATTTTCCATATTATGGTTCATTTAATTGATAAAAACACTAACCATAAAAGGTTCAGGTGATGACCACACATGCAATATCAATTAGTGATTCACTGATTTATCTAAATGTTTACCATTATCATGGTCATGTAAAGGTAGACCCAAACAGTGGCATATGTAATCTTTAAAACCCACTAAATGAATAAAATATGAAATAAACCTACCTAGGTTGGTCAATGTTGATTCATTCATTCTAACAATGGATAACATATATTAAAGGGGGTCTTAAGACAATATTTTATCATCTATAAGAAAGGATTGTAAATTTAATGGGCCACACTATATGAAATTGGAATGCACAAACAATAATAATTAATAAAATAGATAATCATTAGGGAGGAGTTATAGAACACATAATTTAATCATGTGTAACACATATCATCAGTTATCAACCTTTAGTTTGTCCTGGATTAAGAGACATATGTGGAACTGATCAACACCGTGAAAATGGGGCATATGATCCAATATTTAAATAGAACCATCGAGGGAAAGAAGAATGATGATCAACTCCAGAAGAATCAAGTACATATAAATGCACATCCATCATGGTGGATGAGGATCAAATTGGACTTCATATCAAAGCTCTGGATCAAAAATTGTGAAAAGAGGGATTGAGAACTCAATGATGGGGGTGTAGAGGTTGATGTCCATTGGAAGTAGACAAGGAGGAATGATGTGAGTTATACACTTCATTAAGGAAAATTTTCTAAATCCAACCAAAAAATAGATGTGTATGGTATGGCTCAATTATTGTCCAATCCATTAACCAAAAATGCTTGGATCAATGCCTATGGAGGGTACCCTTATAGTTAGGCCACATTGTATTAGAAACCATGTACCAACTTCTAAATTATCCTCCACTAAAAACTGTAGTGTTTTGGAACATCCATGTGAACCTGGACACACGGTTTCCATAAAATGTCTTAGTACATACAGTAAGCTATCAAAACCTACATGGTTAGGAAATACCATGTGGGATTGGTCTCGTGGTTTCTACTAACATTACGACATAGTGTTGTGGTCGCCCAGTCAAGATTATGACTTCCAAAAAGCCCTAACCCCCCCCCCAAACATTATAAAATCAAATGTAATCTATATTTGGTCAATAAAATGGAATTAGATTTAATTTAATAGATGAATACCTGAGTGAAAACTATGTTCCTACACATTGACCCATTATTCTTCTTGATAAAGAGGACCAGTACTCCCCATGGTGAAGCACTCAGTCATATAAAACCCTTTTTCTAGATAATTTTTTAACTTCATTTTCATTTATTCTAACTCATTATTTGATATTTTATAAGTATTTTTGGATATGTGTTGAGAACCTGATATATTATTGATTGAAAACTCAACCTCTCAGTAAACATGAAGACCATAAAACTATTTAGGGAGTACATTAGTTTAATACTTCATAATACAAATGTTTTTAAACACATTGGTCTTTATTATCACAATAATTTGAGCTAGATATTATTTCTCATGTGGTAATAGTATCAATGATTGATAATAATATTCTAAGGAATATTCATATTCCTTATTACACTTGTATATGATTGCAGGATTAATTAATATGTGAAGACTTATCTCTATCTCCAAATTTTTTATGTTTTCATTAATTAAAGAATGCAAATACATGACAAAAATATCAAATAAATCCACTAATAGGTGTAATATAAATTTTTATATAATATCCATACTATAAGCATTAAATATGGATGATTTATATACATAGAATTAACTAATTTCTATAATTCTTATTCTCATATATATCCCAACCCCATGATTTGAGATTGTTTTTTAGTAGAATTATTAAACATTAATGTTATGAAATAATGGATAGAAATTTAATAAAAAATTGCATTCAATATTATTGAATGAATAACTAACAAATATATCACCACATCATAATTTGAATCCATCATAGAAATAGTAATAACATATTCCCTTCCCTAATCTCTAATCCTCATAGGTTGTTATTGTTGGTTGTCTTTTAAAACCTTTGGATTAGGGAATTGGATTGCATAATGATCATGTTTATCAATATTAAAACCTTTTACTACATGATTTATGTTGATCAAAACCTACTTTTACACTATTTAATTATTGGTTTTCATAGTTTTCCTTTGGTATTTATTATCCTAACACCCTTTTTATACGCTTGATATATCTCCTAGTTACCATTTGATTGTTTCTAGGATGCATCTTCTTACACGTTTGAAAATTATATGTTGGTTTTTCTTTCGTCCGTGAGATTTATCTGATGATCCTCTTGATTAAAAAACTCTATTAATCTTTTTTATCATTAGTCCCATAGGACCAATAAGTATCTCTAATAACTATATTAACTTGGATGGGAAATAAAAAATATCTTTATATTATTCACTTTATCAAATCACTAAATCTTTTAATAGACATAGTTTCAAACTACAAAATATCTGATCCACCTTACATTCATAATTGATGAAAAATCCATAGGCATAATGTTCAATACTTTTGAAATTTTCCACATACATCATTATATACTCATATTTATTTTTCTTCAGTTTTAGGAAATCACTCTCAATTTTATGATTGAGTGTTCAGGGAAAATGTCTATTTATCAATGTTTTATTTAATTCATCACATTCATTGGAATTAGTATCCTCTTTAAAAATAATTTTCATATTTATCATCCACCTATATCAGATCCACCATTTATATGATAAACTACCAAAATAACATTCCCATTTTCTAAGCAAGAGATGGTGGATTGTATATTATAAATGGAGTTAATCCATTTTTCAATGATTTTGGAAACAATATATCAACTAAATGTAAGAGTCCTTTTTTTCATAAAAGTGCAATTGATACATGACATTTCTATAGAGAAGGAGGGTATTGTAGAATTATAAAATTAATATTCCTATAATGAGTTTGTTGATTCGTAATTACATGTGGTTTATGTCTCCCACTGCCATAATTTAATTTATCCAATTATATTAATCACTACATTTCCTATAACATTGGTTGTTGTAAATGTTTCTACTTTTTCAATCCATCAATGAAAAAAATATCAGAATACTTCAACCATTATAATGTAAATCATATGAATATATAAGGAATAACAAATAAATTAGAATTGTGCAATAAATTATGATTCATTATGTTTCAATATTTTCTATCCATGGTAATTAACCTATTATATTTTCTAACCATACTATTTTATCAAGTAATTCATAATGGTTCAAATATGGGTTTTTAGTTTCCAAAGAATATCACATGGGGGTATCAAAACAGGTGGAAAATATAACACATTTTCATTCACTAATTAATGACCAAGTCAATGACTAATTCATACATTTTAGGTATATTTCCTTAAATTAAAAAAAAAATAGAACCACATTTAATTGTAGTATCAAATTAGGGGTGATAATTCATAGAAACCAGTAACGTTATACTTCACAAAAAGTACCCGATATATTATATTAGATAGAATTATACCTAGATTGCTTTCTAAAGTATTATATTAATAACATAAAATAATAAATAATCATTAATTTAATACCAACTATAGTGACCCATGAATTCAAAAACTTATTATGAAATTTTTTTATCATATTTAAAAATTAAATTCCAAAAAATGTTTGAAAGGCCTGGTTCCATTAGAAGACTTTGTACATAAAACAACAACATGAAAATAAAAATTCATTAATTTAGTCTCCATCATGATATCTCAAATACATTTGATTTCATGGAACTAAATATGATAAATTTTTTAATATATAAATCAAAAGCGATAGATAAAAATCCCAGTAAGTGAATAAGCGTGATGAGGAAAGATAACATGTGACACATCGTTAAAACTTGATATCATAAAACTGAAATCTCATTAATAAGAACATGGGGGAATAACATATTTAAAGAGGTATCATAAGATCATTGAAAATATATAAATATAGTAAAAACAAAAAACATCTTCTAAGAATATTCTAAGGTTAACTATTAAGAAAACATTACATGTTGGACCGAGTCATGTCATGGATTAGGATTACTCCCTTATCCCATACATATCAGATAATGAGAAAAAACCACTACTTAAATACTCTAATGACTATATGGGTGAAAAAATCATAAAACATTCATGATTATTTTTTAAACAAAAATTAAATCAATCATATGGAAAAATAATAATTATTGCACCTATAAAGGAATTGATATCATAATACTATATCATATTATAATAAAAATAATTTTTTTATTATTATAATGTGAAAAAATATATTAAATATTATGGATGTTCATGACTTATTAGATAATCATATTTCATGGAATAAATTGTTCATTTGGGAATAAAATCACTAAATGGGCATTTTATAAAAGGATTAACAGATAGAATAGTTCCCCTAAACTAGATTTGATATCAAATAAGGTATTTGAGAAAATAACTTATAGCATGTTTTACAACAAAAAATGTATAATTATATATGTATATATGTAATAGAAATATATATATAATTTATAAGTCATCCATAACATCTAAGGTAGATATAAATTGAGTTCGAGAAATAATGTTCGCAACAAAAAGAAAAATGGTTGTTTAGAGAAATCACTTATCATATGTCTCGTATTTATTTATAAATGTTATATACTCAGATATAATAAATATTTATTTTTAAAATTTTATTCCCCAAGACATGAAAATATATTTTGTACCATATTTTACTTTTTTATGATATCATACCACCAATTAATTATCAATAATTAACTAAATCATTGTTTTGAGTTATGAATTCTTTATTTCTAATGCATGTTTTGGTTCACTAATATTAACAATTATACATTGATTAAGGTTAGATAATAATAATTTTTTTAAATTATATTAAAAACATATATATTCATTATAGATATATATATATATATATATTATTAACCATAAATAGTAGACATGAAAATTGAATTACATCGTTCATGGAGAAAGTAGGATGTACATATGCATGATAGTTGTTTCTATTTTTGTCGGTTGGATCGAAAGAAACCAGAATAATATTTAAAATTTAAATAATATTAATAAATATTAAATATATATTTATTAAATTCATCATTATATACATAAATTATAAGCAGTGATGGAAAACTAATTACATTAGATAACAAGGTGGTAGTCTATCATATAGAAGAACTAGGATTTCATTACCCAGTTTATTGAAGAGGGAATGAACATAGGTGATGATATAAACTAAATAAAATATAATTATATGTAATATAATAATGTTATTATTCTGTAATGTTTTAATAATATTATAAGTATGTAGAAAACTGAATAAATGTAAAATATTTGTTTAAAGACTATAATACTTATTTAGAAACCTTCTTAAACATCGCACATTAAACCATCCAAAGTTGGTATTACACACTAACTAGGAAATCAATAACATGTGGATTTATTGTCAAAATTAAATTTATTTAAAGGTGGGAATAATATGGATGATTGGGTGCTCATTTATAAGTGACGGGAGGGTTACTCTTGAAATTAAAAATTTTATTAAATTAATATAAATTTATTTTCATTGAGAAGGAACCAAACTGATATAATAAATATATAGGATTATTATGGATTTATATATTTTTAAAAAATAATTTTGGTATATGTTTATATTAGGTTTTTACACTTATCACTTTTTTTAACCTGTGTTATCCTTTTTAGATAATAAACATAATAAAGATGTTTTTACTCATTAGCAGTCAATATAATTACTATAATATTAAAAAATTATAAAATGACCATTTTTGTTATTTTTAGGCATAAGAAAATTACATATACAATGTTATAATTTTTATGAATGATAAATCAGTTAATAATAAATAAGTTGACAAAAATTGACATTATTGTCATTTTTGGAACTATTCATCAAATTTTTCAATTAAAAAACATTAAAACAATGGAAATAAAATATAATAATTTTAAACATCATCTAAATGTACAATATTTGTAGAAAATTACTATTGTGATATAATAATTAATTAAAAATAAATTACTTTTAATATTTTAAGCACCATTTTTATTGATTTAGTTAATTAAAAAAATACTGCATTGGTGTTGGTTATGAATTTAATGTATTTATTTAATCACTAAATGATAAAAATAAATCACGATGAAAAAAATCAATTATACAAAAAAATAAACGTTTTATATCTAAATATATTCATTGATAATCCATATGTAAAAAAATTATTGATAATAAAACATATATAATTACATTTAATACATTTTATTACATAAAATATTATTGCTATCAAACTCCAAAAAATATGAAACCGAGTATTCATTTTTCCAAAAATGGATTGAAATCTAAAACCCACTCATAATATAAGATAAATTCTAGTTTTTTCATTCTTTAGAAAATATCATATTATTTTTATCCAAAACTAGTTGGTTTACCCTTACTTTGTTGACAATTATTTACTATGATTTGTATACATAACGAAAAACATAAAAGGGTACTAATTAAAAAATATAGCCCTCCAGATTCAATATATTGCAAAAAAAAATTCATAATCAGATTTCTATAAGTGGTAAAAATTAATTTATGATTAATATGAAAAATTTAGTGAAAATAAATTTTTTTATAAAAATGAAATGTTAAGTATAAATATGTTTTCATACCACATATAAGTATAACATTAATATAAAATAATATAATAGGATTATTTTTATTTAAAACACATAATTAAATTTTAATAGTAATCAAAAATATAATAATACTTTTTAAATACTTTAATAGAAATTATAGTTTTCAAGAAAATTCTGTATCTTTCAAAAATTTACTAAAAAATCCTAATCTTTATAAAAAATATCCAAATTTCATGATAAAATAATTTTGATATTATAATTTAGAAAATAAAAACCTTATTACAAATTAAAATATATAAACATTCTAGAAATTAAATATAATATTTTCTCCCAAATTTTAAAAAAAAATCAATTTTTGGGGAAATGAATTTTTGATGAAAAAATGTCTTCTCTAAAAATTGTGTAATTATTTTCAATTAATTTATGAATATATAATTACTAAGTGGGACCTTTATATTTATATATATATATTAATAAATAACTTTTTTATTCATACCCACCAATTTACAGATTATATTATAATGGTCATATTTAAATAATAATATTTCATGGTTCATTTAGGCTTAACATTTCATGTCTATACGACATTGAAGATAATTTTATTTTCAGAATTTCAGGGTGTCACAGATATATATGAAAAGTTACACTATTTTATTAATGGGAAATAATAGATAAATCAATTCTATATTCCATGAAATTGTCAGAGTTGGTAAGGTGAATCATTGAGAAGGAAATTAATACATGTATAAATATCCCTTTCACTGCATTGTCTAAAAAATTCATTAGATCAAATGGATAATAAAATTGGAAAAGGAAGCTATAAAGATTTTTATTCCCAATAAACAAGTAGAATTAAGTGCATACTATACTATATTAGTGGATGGTAGATATAATGAGTGGGATTGGGTACTCATTCAAGGATTTATCCCACAAGTTTTCCTAGATACATTTGTTTAGATATTGGTAAATAAAAAGACCCTACCAATGTATAAGTATCATAATAGAGTGAGTACCTTCACACTCATGATTTTGGAATATAATCTACATGGAAAATGAATCAACATATCCAGGCCAGTATTAACTAGGTTATAATAAATTATTTGTCATATTACATGTGGAAGACCCATTCTAGAGTTTTGATCATATTTTAGGTTTTGTGTGGCTGGATCACAAAACATTTTTGGTAAAGAATGGTTATTAATGAAAAAATTATAAAATGACCTCATTTAAAACCATATATTGATAGAATTTTCATGGTTTGATGGATCATTCTTGGAAAATGGGATATCAATGCTTTGTTTAATTTCTATAATTTTCTATTTTCATGTCATACAGTGCCCCAACTACTGTAATTTATCAACTCTAGTTCAACTACACCATGACCTAAACTAGCCTGTACATGCCTCATCGTACAGCCCTAAATTGCAGTCATCATCGACCAATGACCATAGTTAATAAATGATAATTGGGGATATTATATGAAAAGAAAATAAAATCATTTCAACATTGAAGAATAAACAAGAAGAATTGATCATATTAATACAAAATTAGTATAAAATAAATAGTATATCCAACATCAATGAAATGGTAAATATAGATACCATGATCTATTGAATATGGAATGTTCTAGAGGTTATTCATTCTATGTGAGGAAAAATGTGATCTCATGGGGGTGTATAATGTAAAATGTGGAAAAAAAATAAAAAAATGGGGAAAAAATTGGCCATCATTTCTAATTATGATATACATCCCATATCCTAATATCAAATCTAACTCCCAATATAAAAATATTAAATTAAAGGGATCTTTACCTTCCATGTGTAAGGAAATGTAAAGACTTCTCAGGAACTATGACTCCCCTGTATGGTGTTTTCATAAATCATTCATCCACCACCAATGGTTTAAAAAAATTGAGTATATAAAGGTTTATAATAAAAAAATACTACTAATTTAAAAAAACAATAAACAAATAAATTTCTAGATTAATAAATGCATCATGAAAACCAGCCATGACCTTATCTTCTTATGTATGTGGTAGAATGACATTATATAACCATAGTATGAACACGCCTCAATTTTTTATAATATATCAGTTACAGATAATAGTTTATTTTAATAAGAAATCACAATCAATTACAATATAGTGGATGAAATATCCCTCTTATAATCTTACATGTCGAATGATTCATCACCAATCCAAAGTTTTCGATGAATTAGTAATTTTATAGTGAATGAGGAATCTCTGCAATTTATTTGATGTTAAACCACCAATATTTACTCTTGGGAGAATTATAGACCCCCATATTATATTTTGGGTGAATGAAAAACTAATAAGACATCTCTTATAGGCGGATTATATAAAACTCATACCACTCTTCAGGTAGATGGTATACAACTCTATCAAGTCTTCATGTACATTCTGAAAAAATAAGAAAAAAAATCCTTGGGTGGAATATGAAACACTTAAAAATTCTCTAGGAATTGTTATACCACCAGTGTCCAAAAAATGTATCAGATACATCATTGAAATCGATATGTTGGTGGACAGTATATCACCACATATGTCTTTCAGTAAATGAGGCATGGTTAGGACTGCTCACAAAAGATGATGCTCTTCTACCAATACAAACCATCATGTGAATGATAAAACCCTAATAATACACCACAATTTGATGAGGTTCCACTATATCATTGGCCTCATTTAGATAAATGGATCTCAAACCCGGTTTTTGATGAAAATGAACCAGTACATATGATATTATCACTCAAAGATAATAATGTAACATTAATAATCAGTAAAAAGAATTTCAAAGTATCAAACATATCAAGGGGTTATGTTATTATGATATAAAAACACAGAAATGGATATTATATATTCTAAACAGCTTTATCCATGCTCAAGTTTAATATTTCATCACTATGAAATATACAAGGATACCACATGAGACTCTAAGCATCAACTCACCAACATTGGCACACATTTTAGGTCACAACTCATCATTCCAAACACTTTTTCCTATATAAATATGTAATGGATCGGACCTCCCCAGTCCATTCCTTCTCAATAATCGGGTGTTTTAGGTGATTCGGGAGGTCAAAGGGTCTTATCCCCAACACTTTTCCAATTTTCCAGCTTGTTTAATAGTTATAAAATTAGGTAATTGTGAACAGTGTAATCAGAAACCTTCTATGTACAGTCCATTGGTGAGATTTGGTTAATAGTGTCAACAGTAACCTTCTGTGAATAGTTTCAATTGTAACCTCTATTTCCTTTGCCAAATTTCCAATTCTATGAAGACTTCCACCAGTGAACAGTTATATCGGTATCCTCTAAAGGTAACCTCTCTTTCATTGCCATATTTCCAATTCAATGAATATTTCCATTGGTAAACAGTTCTATCAGTAACCTCTAATGGTAACCTCTCTTTTATTTTCCAAATTTTCAATTCTATAAATAGTTCCATCGGTGAACAGTTCTACCGGTAACCTCTCTTTCCATTACCAAATTTTGAGTTCATGAACAATGTTTCCAAATGATGAGGTCGATTGGTAAACACTCTTTCCATTTCCAAATTTTGAGTGCATTAGCAGTGTTTCTAGAGTGGTGAGGTCTGTCGGTAACCTTTATTTACTTTTCCAAATTTTGAGTTAATGAAAAGTGTTTCATGCTTCCTACATTTTCACCCCTTTATTCGTTTTCTTTGATATAAAATACCTTTACAGCCTTGTTTTATAGACTCTAAAGCTGATTCAAACACCATAACTCCTATATTAATTATTCCAATAGCTCGGAATGTTTTTACTTGGTCAGACCGTGTGGTTTAATGTGATCATCATTTAATGGGAAATTAAGTGTACCTTAAACCGTCACGATGTTAAATCATCAAAAGAGACAATATATCTTCCTCCCTTGTTATTCCTCCTTGTTCTCTTTTGCTTGATGCTCGATCCTTTCCTTCCTTCCCATAAGAATATTTATATCAAACTTTTACACATGGATTGGATTCCCCTTGAATTTATTCCTATTTCAGGTGCACCCCCTGCATTGGTGCAAGTAGCAAGGGTCGATCTTTCATCAAAATAAGGTAGTTTTATCATGATTCTTTTGTGTTTTTATCCTTATATTTCTCCTTGACATGTTATAGAATTTAGTCTCCATGATTTTAATGGAGTTTTCTAGGTTTCTGGTTGGTACGGTCACACCCATTCATCCTCAGGTGGATGTAGTTGTTGTTAGAGGAGGCAATCATGATCAGTTGTATAGCATGTTCTCATATAAAGAACGGCAAGAACCATTTGAGGTAGTGGCGTCATTGATTCTCTTCCTATTTACGTATAACTTTATTGAAAGCATGTTTTATCCCACTTTATCAAGATAGAATTGACATAATAAACATTTGAACTAGATAAATAAATTTATATCTATCATCTGTTATAGCCTTTTGTTTTGCAAGATAGTGTGATATCTGTGCTTGCTTTGTATAGCCGTTAATTTTTGAAGGAAATTGATAAAGAATGTAAACTGTTATTATTTGATAATGGATTGGATAAAGATAATGATTCTTGTAATTGAAACTAGTTCTTCTTTTTGTATTTGTATGTTAATCAAAATGGTTTAGTAAGAATGTTTATTTATTTGTGACAGATTACTGTTTAGGTTCCCTGAATAAGTAATCTACTAATAATTATTGGTTATTATATGATTCATTAAATAATTGATTATTCGATAAATGTTAACTCTTTGTAGGGCCTTGAGTTACCGTATTTATTTTTAAAGGGCCAAGATCCCAATTGTTAAAAAAAAATTCCTACTGCTTGTATTGTGATGTGATCCTGGATTAATTTTGTGATATGTGGGGGCATGGAGGCCTTTTGTTTGTGGCAGGAGATGCTGCCTAGAGTAGATAGATGCATTGGTTTATTCATGTGGGTGTCAGGGGAGGACCCCATGGATGATTAAATGGGATGGACGTTACTGTTGGATGCCTGATGTTTCTTTTTGGTTGATTATCTTATTTACTTTTCCCAACTACCTAAGGCAACTGGACTTGCATACCCTTCATCCGAAAGAGGTGAAGACATGCGGGGTATGCCACGTGCTTTCCATTTTTAGCTTCTCAATGGGGGATGGGTCTATGCTCTTGTTATAGGCAGAAAAGACTCAACTGGTACTACATCTACTCACCGTGTTGATACCCCTTGTGTTTAGTAGTATATAATGTTATTATAGAATGTATTTGAATACGGGAATGTAATTCTGTAAGGAATAATTGAATAAATGGTGCTAACCCATGGGGTTGTAGTATTCTGTAACATAATGATGAGATTTTAATTTTAAAGGGATTATGGACATTGGGTGTGATTCTAATGACATTTAATGAGGCATTGTGTTTGATTAATTAATGATTTATGAAATAATTAAAATAAATTGAAACTAATAAAAAGGTAATGAAGTAATTTATTAAAGATCTTTAAGTGGTTTTCTGCTTAAAGGATACCTAGTTTTAGAGTGGTAGCCTAGAGTCTAAGAGAGGTTAGCTACAGTTATGTCTGAGACTAGGTTATGCCCATGGTGTGGTTTTGAGATATAGTATATCCTATAATTTTTGTGTTTTTATATGCTACTCCACCTTGTTAGTAGGGGATACTGACACCCCAGGGATTATGAGCCCTGGGGGTGAGTTTTCCCCCATCCTTCCGGTGGCAGGATGAATGGATGACTACCATCTTTGGCCCCGCTCCCTTCCCTTTTTATTTACATGTGCTAGTAGGAACAATGGTTAGTTTTCCCCATAAATGTGTGTAGAGGTATGTAATGGCTTGTGGTTATTCCCAAACATATATTCTGGAAGTAGTTTCCAATGGAAAACTATAGGTCTAATGTGTATAAGCTGTGATGGGTTGATAATCCTTATGCGATGTATGGGATCTAATGGATTTAGGTATAATACCAGATTTATGATACATGATATGCGAGCTGTGATGGCTCCCAGAAACTACCTGGTTTCTTTTCTTATGTGGAAGTGGTGTTTTTGTTGCATGAGGTGCATATTGTTGTTCTTTGTTGAGGGTTCTACGGGCAAGCCTTTTGAAGAGAGATGCATAGGATATACGATGTTGGGGAAAAGAGGCAAACTAGTGGGGAACCCTTGATATTATTTATTATATGATATATTATTGTATGTGTTACTGGGTGAGAGTATCCATGGTGAGGCTGGGAACATAGTATACCTGTTTATGCGATGAGTTAATTTCATTTGTTGTTCCCTGTGTTTTAGCAAGCTTTCATTACTTTTTCACGACCGGCTTCAGGGAGGATCCTACTGAGTATACTGTTATACTCACCCTTTGTATATAAAAATATTTTTTCAGTTCACTTGGAGTAGGATGGAGATCAATCTTGTTTCTACCAGCATGGGGTTGCAGGAGATATGCGGGCTTGTGGTTGCATTTGTTTTTACTTACTTGTTTGTACTTATAGTTTTCCTCTTCCAGTTGTAGTACTTTTTATGATATTAAAAATGTGCACTTACGTTTTCTTGTATATTTCATTTCTGAGTTGGATTTGGTTGGTGTCTATATTATCTCTCTCTTCTGCATGTGTTCTCATAGAGGTTAATTCCTTTCGTTTGTGTGTTTACTATACTTTCGGTGCTAGTTTCCAACATGGGTCCTACTAGAGGTGGGACTAGGGGGGTCATTATCTTTTTTCTCACATTTCCAGCCCAGTACGAGTACAATTTGTGGGGAGTTGGTCATAGAAAAGTTGTATCAGAGCTCCAGTTGAGGGATATGATGGAATTTTGAGTTTGGAATTGGTGAGGTTGCATGGGTTGGTAGTGCAACAGAGTCTTTCATGTTAAGAAATTGATGTAAACACTGGAGACCAACAGAGACAGAGGCGTTTAGGTCCCTCTATGATCTGATGTACATTACTTTATTATTACAATGGCTACTAAACAAGGTGGTACTAGTTTCTGGGTATAGTCCTTGGAAAGGATCATCCATCATTCTTCTTTGTTCTAGTGTTTGAATGGGTAGGCATTTGGATAGGTGAAACTAAAATGAATGAAATAAAACAATTCATTAATTAATGTCGAGTCTTCCATATTCTATGTTTCGGAGCTTTAATGGTTTTTTATTTTAAAGGTGTGGCTCTAGGTCTACACCCTCATGAGGTTTGTGTAGAAATGTCCAGCAAGAAGTTCTAGCAAATAGCCACAGGGTAGAGGTTGATGACCACGACACATGGTGGAGAAAACTCCGAGAGTTTCAATGCCAGAGTCTGTAGATGTATGATGGATCCGTATCAGATGCAGTTACAGTAGACTGGTAGGAGGATGTCAAGATAGTCTTCAGTTCGATCCATGCTCGGAAGGAGCACCATGTGTCCTTGGTTGTGACAATGCTATGTGGATCATCGAGGCAGTAGTTGTTCTTGTTCATCGGGGGTCGTGAGGAGTCAACAATCTCTTTGGAGGAGTTCTGAGACAAGTTTAGAGTTGAGATTCTTTCTTTGTATTCGAAGGCGTCCAGTCGCTAGGAGCATCATACCCTTCGACAGGGGAGCTCCAGTGTTCGAGTGATTGGAATCTGTTTCAATATACTTTTACGATATGATTCGGACCTGGTGCCAGATGAAGAGGCTAGGGCATGGCATTTCGAGGAGGCTTTGCATCCAGAGATCCAGGTCCAGGTCACCCAATTTATGATGAAGATATATCTTGAGGTGATGGAGAGGGAAGAGGTTGTCGAGTGGACTATGGCCAGGACTAGATCATCAAGAGAGGGGAATCGTCATGATTCCTCATGAAGAAGAGATGTGGTCAGGGGTTCCTGGTTTTCAGGGCCGAAGAGTTTCCGTTTAGCCATGGGTAGGTCCCAGTCTTTCACATCTCATTTATCTGGAGGCATCATGTCTTAGTCCTATGGAAATGGATCAGGAGCTTGTTTTTATTGTGGTGTTCATGGTCATCTGCAGTGGGAGTGCCCGACCTTTTAGAGCAGTCATTGTTCACCAGGTGCTATGCTCCAGGTTCCTCTGTTGAGGAAATTCCAACTAACGTAGAAACAGCAGGTTTCACCAGGTTTAGATCAGAAGAGGGTAGATGTGGTATGAAGATGACTACCCCATAATGCTCCTCATCCTCAGAGAGTGAAGCACGACCTTGGTGGTGGTTGTCGTCATGGTAAGATAAGCTGTGGGTGAGGTTGTGGTCTGCATCATTCTCTAGCATTGCCAGCTCCCAGAGATCCAACCATCGTTCGAGGTACCCTTTGCTTGTTTTATACCATTTTTTATGCCTTCTTTGATTTATGAGTGACACACTTCATCGTATCACAATCCCTTGTCCATGAATTTGGACTTGAGGTAGAGTGGCTTCTAGTGCCCTTGGTGTTAACTATGCCAGTTGGAGGTCGAGCTAACCTGTTTGATGTATGTAGATACTGTGAGCTAGTGTTGGGGAAATAACACTCTTGGGATGTTTTCCAATCATTAAAAAATAAACCATATGATTTCATCCTCAGCATGGATTGGTTTTATTTAGTGAAGCATATCATGGAATGCTTCAGGAAGATGGTCGTCTTCTTTTGTGCGGATGGAGGTCTATTGGTGTTTGTTGGCGAGCGTCATCCTTAGATGGATCATAGGTGTGTTCCATCCATATCATCCATGATGTCTAAGATGATGTTGAATTCGTTAGAGGTTTAGTAGTTGATGTTTCCTAGGGTCACGTAATTGTACCCTGATGTCTTTCTAGAAGAGTTCGTAGCATTACCCCCTCAATGAGAGATCGAGTTTGGGATCGAACTATCACCAAGAGCGTCTCATATATCTATGTCTCCATATAGGATATCCCCTTCTGAGCTACAAGAGTTACATATATAGCTTTATGGTATGTTACAGTATGATTTTTTTCTACCTTGTGTGTCACTTTGTGGTGCACCAGTTTTGTTCATGAAGAAGGCTGATGGCAGTTTGTTGTTGTGTGTCAATTATCGTCACTTAAAAAAAGTGAAAACAAATAATCCATATACTATTCAATGGATAGATGATTTATTTGATCATCTGAATGGTGCAAGTTGGTTCCCAAAGATCAAATTGATGTTAAGATATCATCAGATTCGAGAGAAGTATGAGGATATCATGAGGACTACTTTTTGTTGTCATCATGGAAATTATGAGTTTATTGTAATGTCGTTCTTCATGAATAATTGTCTAGATATGATCACGGGATTTATGAATGTTGTGTTCTGTGAGTTCCGGTACAATTTCATAGTGGTTTTAATTGATAGAGATCATTATGCATTCCACAACAGAGGAGGAGCATAAAGAGAATCTAGACGCTGTTTTGAGAGTTCTTTGTCAATATCAGATGTTTGGGAAGTTGTTAGAAGTGTGAGTTTTCAACTCGAGAAGTCTGTTTCTTGGTGCATGTTCTGTCCAATTAGGGAGTAGGTGTGGATCCTTCTAAGATAGAAGCAGTTGTGTCTTGGGCATACCACTAGACAATGTCAATGGGTTGAAGTTTCCTTGGTCTCACAGGATACTACAAGAGGATCATCACCGATTTCTCATGAGTTTGGACTCCTCTGACAGCTTTGACTAAGAAAGATCAAGCATTCATATGGACTGATTAGTTTCAAGAAACTTTTGAGTATCAATAAGAGAAGATAGTAAGTTCTCCAATTCTTTTTCTTCAATGTGAGGGAGTTCATTTCAATGTTTTCTGTGATGCTTCACATTTGGGGTTGGGCTGTGTTTCGATGTAGCAGTGATCAGTTGTTTCTTATGGGTCTTCGTCATTACATCCCCATGAACATAACTATGCCACTCATGATCTTGAGTTGGTATTCATGGTGTTATCTCGGAATATTTGAATACATTACGTCATTGGTGAGTGATTAGTGGTTTTCACCAATCATCAGAGTCTGAGGAATATTTTCTCCCAGTGTGACATGAACTTACGAAAAAATCCGTGGATGGAGTCCTTACAGGAATACGACATCAAAATACTATAGACACCTAGAAAGTTGAATGTTGTAGTTGATGCATAGATTGGAATGTCATGTAGTGATGATGTGTATGAATCTGTTGCTTCTTGGATAGTAATAGAAGAACAATCAACATTATATCTTGATATTGGAGAATTTGGGGGTAGAGGATGTATTTTATAGATGATGGTGTAATCATCACTGTTTCAGTATGGGGAAGATTCCCAATTGGGGGATCTTGAGTTGGAGGTCTGGAGAGACCGAGTTGTTTGTGGTGAGGCCCCTGATGGGTGGTCAGAGGATGAACAACACCGAGTGTTGTATCACAGAAGGCTTTTTTTATTTGACGATGTGTGATTTGGTTCTCAGAGAGTTTCATAATTCATCTTTAGTGTTGTATCCTGGTTTGACAATGATGTTACAAGCCATGAAAATCTAGTTTTGGTGGACTTGGTTGAAGCATTCAGTTTTTGAGTTTGTGTCGCGATGTTTGGTCTACCAGAAGGTGAAGGCCAAACACTGTGTCCCTGGAGGTCTACTCCATCCATTATAGATTCCTCAGTGAAAGTGGGAGGAAATCTCAATGGACTTTTTTACTTGTTTACCTCGAGCTCCGGGAGGACATGATGCTATTTTGGTAGTAGCGTATTGTTTAACAAAATCAGCCCACTTCATATCATTCAAGGATTCAACCATAGTAGATGTTTTGTCAAGGAAGTATCTAGAGGAGGGGGTGAGACATAATGGAGTTCCAAGGATTATCATTTCTTACAAAGACCCTCATTTAACCTCCAAAGTGTAGAGAGGTTTCCAGCATGATTTCAGTTCTCAACTATGAATTAATGCTGCTCTTCATCCTCAAATTGATGGTCAGACATTGTAGACCATCCAGACTCTTAAAGACATGTTATTCTCTTGTTTTCTAGATTTTGTAGGTTCATGGATGAGTCACTTAACATTAGTGGAGTTTAATTAAAATAATCATTTTCAATCCACCATTGGTATGTCACCTTTTGATGAATTGTATGGGAGACCATGAAGTTCTCTATTGTGCTAGACTGGGGTCAGAGAGACATCAATTCTCAGACCAGAACTAGTGCAGAATACAACATAGAAGGTTCAGGTGATTGGTGAGAGTATGAAGATAGCACAAGATTGTCATAAATCATATGTCAATCAAAGGGGAGGTCCTTATAATTTGATGTTAGGGACAACATGTTTTTGAAGGTAACTTCGAGTCATGGGAATCAAAGGATTGGTCGTGGGAGTATGCTTTCTCCATGCATTTTTGGGCCTTTTGAAGTGTTAGATCCTGTTGGAACGGTGGCGTATCGAGGTGCATTTTTTCCTCAGATGAGTTAGACACAAGATGTTTTCCAATATCTCAACTCTGTTGTCATCTTCATGATGAATCTCAAATCATCCATTGCGGAGAGAACGATATTGATGATGATGCAACCTTTGATGAGCGGCCTGTGGAGATCCAAGACTACAAAGAGATGGTGTGGTGCAGGAATTTTATCCATGTGGTTTGTGTCTTGTTGTGACATGGTTTCATGGAGGAGAGTACATGGCAACGGGAGTCGCAAAAACATGCTCAGAACCCATAAATGTTTGATGATTAACACTATAAATGTATCGATGTAGCCTTATGGGTTATGAAACATTCATGTTTATGAGATGGTTCCCTTTGTTACATTTGTGGCATGGTCTCTTTTGAGAGGTATCTCGATGGGTGGTTGTTCAGACCCCATTTCTTTTTCACTCTAGGTGGGTTTCTGATCTCCTGAGGACAAGAATGTCTTGAGTGGTATCTGATGTAATGGAACAGACCTCTTGGAATCATTCCATTATGAAAATCATGTGTTTGAGGTGATTCAAAAGGTCAAAGGGAGTTATCCCAAACACATTGAAACTTTTTCTGATCGGTGAACAGTTCCAATTGTAGATAGTTTTGAACAGTGTCCTTAGTAACGTTCTTCGAATAGTGCATCACTGACATTACTTAAACAGTGTCCTCGGTAGCCTTCTATAAATAGTTTCAATGGTAACCTCTAATATCTTTTCCAAATTTACAATTCTTTGAACAGTTCCACTAGTGAATAGTTCTATGGGTATCATTTAACAGTAACCTCTCATTCTTTTTCCTAATTTCTAATTCTATGATCAATTCCATCGATGAATAGTTCTATTAGTAACCTCTAATAGTAACCTCTCTTTCCTTTTCCAAATATTGAATTCTATGAACAGTTCCATCGGGGAACAATTCTATCGGTAGCTTATCTTTCCATTGCCAAATTATGAGTTCATTAACGGTCTTTCTATATTTTTGAGGTCTATCTGTAACCTCTATCTCCTTTTCCAAAATTTGAGTTCATGAATAGTGTTTCCATAACGGTGTGGTGTATCGGTAATCTCTATTTCCATTGCCAAATTTTGAGTTCATGAATAGTGATTCCAGCTTCCTGCAGTTTCTCCCCTTTAACGTTTCTTTGATGTAAATTTCATTTAAATCCTAATTTTATGTACTACATGGTGGATTGAAAGGTCATAACTTCAATATTAATTATTTGTATGGCTTGGGATTTTTTTACATGGTCAAACTGTGTGGTTTAATACGATCCTCTTATAATAGGAAATTATGTGTGTCTTAAACCCTCGAATCGTTAAATCTCCAAAAGGGGAAATATATCATCCTCCCTTGTTCTTCCTCCTTGTTCTCTTGTGATATATGATCAAACCATTCCTTCATATCAATAGTAATTATGAGATCAATCTTTTCCTAATGGATTGGATTCCCCATGAAGCTCTTCCTGCTCCATGTTCACCCCCCGCATTGGTTCAAGCAGTAAGGGTCGATTCATCATCGAAATGAAGAATGTTTTATCATGGTTATTTTGACTTCATCTCATTCTATTTCTCCTTTACCTATTATAGAATGTAATCTACATGCTTTTAATGGAGTATTCTTGGGTTTTGGATGGTATGGTCATACTATGGCATCCTCTGGAAGATGCAGTTTTCATGAGGGGAGATGATTGTGATCCGTTGTGTGGATCGTTCTCGTATAAAGAACATCAAGAACCACTTGATGTAGGGGATTTGTTGCTTCTCTTTTATTTTATGTGAATCTGTATTTTTCACATGTTTTATCCCACTAGATGACAATAGAATTTGAAAAAAGGATATTTTAACTGGATAAATAAATTAATATCGATCGTATATTATTGCCTATTATTTTTCTAGATAGTGTGATATATATTCTTGATTCATATAGTTGTTCATTCATGAATGATATTGGTAAAGAACAGAAACCTAAACTAATTGATAATCGTTTTGCTAAATATAAGGTTGCTAATAAATGAATCTTTTTCTTCTTTTTATATTTTTATGTCAATCAAAATGGTGTAGTAAGCATGTTTAACTATTTTTGACAGCATACTGTATAGGTTTCTTGAATATAGAAGCTACAAATAATAATCGATTAATCAATGATGGATTAAAGAACAATTTGTTCGATAAATGATAACTCCTTGTAGGGTCCTGAGTTTACCTATTGTCTGTTAATGGGCCAAGATCCCAATTGTTAAAATGTTTGTTTCTGTGGTGATTGTTCTATGATGAGATCCTGGATAGCTTTTGTGATATGTGGATTCATGGAGACATTTCTGTTTTGGTAGCAGATGACGCCTAAAGTGGCGAGATGCATCTATTTATGTAGGTGGGTGTCGAGAAGGACACCGGGGGTGATGGAATGGGATGGATGTGATTGTTAGATGCTTGCTGTTTTTTTGGATGATTTTGAACTTTACTTTTCCCCACTTCCTAAGGAAGCTGGTCCTGCTTACCCTTCTTTCGAAAGAGGTGAAGATGTACAGGGTATGCCCTGTTATTTCCGTGTTTAGCATCTCAAGGGATGATGGGTCTACGTTCTTTCTATAGGCGGCAAGGACTCGATAGGTAGTACATATACTCACCATGTTGAGCCCCTTGATTTTAGTAGAATTTAATGTTATTATATAATGCCTAGGAATGTGGGAAAGTAATTCTGTAATGAATAATTGAATAAATAGTGCTAACCCATGGGGTTTGAGTTTTCTTGAACATAATGATGAGGTTTTAATTTTAAAGTGACATTGGACTTTGGTTGTGATGCTAATGAAATTTAATGTGGAATTATGATTGGTTAGATAATGTTTAATGAATTAATTAACGTAAAGTGAAAATAATAAAAAGGTAATGATGTAATTTATTAATGAACTTTAAGTGGTTGTGTGCATATAGGATACCTATTCTTATAGTAGTAGCCTGGAGTCTGAGAGACATTAGCTACAGTTCTGTATGAGAATAGGTTATTCCCATAATGTGGTTGTGAGATATAATATATCCAGTACTTTTTCTATTTCTATATGCTACTCCACCCTATCTGTAAGGGAAAATTACACCCTAGGGATTCTGAGCCTTAGGGGGTGTTTTCCCCAACATTCTGGTGGGATGATGAATGGCTGACTACCCATTTTGGACCTGCTCTTTTCTCTTGTATGTAACTTATGTAGGTAGGCACAACTGTTAGTTTTCCCCATATATGTATGTATAATGTTGTAATGGCTTGTGATATTTCACACAAATATATTATGGATATAGTTTACTATGGACTATTATAGGTTTAACATGTATTGGAAATGATGGCTTGAAGATCCTTATTTGGTGTATGGGTTGTAATGACTTTAGGTATAATACCCGATGTCTGATATATTTTATGCGAGTTGGGGTGACTCCCAAAAATACCTGGTTACATTGGTTATGTGGACGTGGTGGTTTTTTTGCACGAAGTGCTCAATTTGTTGCTTCACCCAGGTTTATGTGGGATAGCCATTTTGGAGAGAGATGCTTAGGACATGCGATATTGGGGAAAAGTGGAAAACCAGTGTGGATGTAGTAGAGGGTTACACATGATATTATTTATTATATGATATATTAATTCATGCATTACATGGTGACAGTATCCATGGTGAGGCTAGGAACATTGTATACCTCTTCAGGTGACAAGTTAGTTTCACTTGTTGTTCTCTGTGCTTTAGCATGCTTTCTTTAATTTTGTAAGAGAGGATTCTGGGAGAATCCTACTGAGTATATTGTTATACTAACCCTATGTAGATATAAACTATTTTTAGGTCACTTAGAGCAGGATAGAGATCAATCTAGTTTCTACTAGCATGGGGTTTCAAGAGCTGTTCGGGTTTGAGGTTGATGCAGTTTTTACTTACTTTTGGGTACTTACAGTTTTCTCCTTCCATTTGTAGTACTTTTTCATGACATTACATATGTGAACATGGGTTTTCATTTATATTTCAGTTATGTGTTGGATTTGGTTGGTGTCTATACTATATCTCTCTTCCGCATGTGTTCTCTTAGACGGTAATGCCTCACATCTGTGTGTTTACAATACCATCGGTGCTAGTCTCCAACCCAGAGCCTACATGAGGAGGGACTCGGGGGACATTATCTGCCTTCAAACATTATCGGCCCAGGAGGGGTACACATTGTGGGGAGGGGGTCATGACAGAATTAGTTATTGAAAAACAATGTAACCAACAAAAGAACTCTCATTGGACACAAATATCCTTTCATGATCCATTCATACTAAATGAATTGAATAAAACCATTTTAATTATTATTTATGAAATATTTATCAAATTGGTAATTCTTGTATTTCAAAAGACATGTGATATAAATTTTAAATATTTTGAGAAGGAAATGGACCACATGATTGGGAATATAAACCATGGTGACGATCCTATCAATAAACTCAAGCATCCCCAGAAACACACGTTTCAACTTTTCGAATCTTTTAATATGCCAGTATCAAAATAAAAGTGAATTTTATAGGAATACCTATTCACCCAAACAAAATACGAGTGTATAATATAGGTAAAAATAATATCTCTTCCAACTATAAATTGTCTCAATCCACTTTTTGACCAAATATATATACTCCAACTTCTCTTTATATATGATTAATTTATGTAGTCATAGGAAAAAATTATCTATAAATTAATATCCCATGAACTACCAAAATTAATGATGTTTACATTTAAAATGTCCCCCAACACTCAGAAAGTATTTCTAGATTTCCCATTAGTCATAGGATTCTTTATAATGATTAATTTAACATATGTATCATGAAACATTGATATAACACTCCAGAAGTATGATTTATAAAAGGAATCTCTATTATAAACAAAGATCATATGAAACCTGGGATGAATCACAATATCCCAGTCCAATATATTTTCTAATACATCTGTTTAATAGCTATCCCAAATTATTTTGAAATTTGGTCCCATCATAAATCCCTCCAGGATATCCCAATACATATCACTATAGTTATCAAACTATGTAAATCACACACAAAATTTAATAGTCTAATATTCTCTCATCCTATCATGAATAATGAATTGTAGATAAAGACTGATGGATCACAGATGCTTGTCCTTTTCTAGTAACATGGTGAACCGTTATGAATTGAAACCTGATATGTATTTTTTTGTATTAGTGTACAATTAATGCCTCCACGTGTCATGATTCTTCTTATCACGAACAAGGTGAACTTCATATATTGAGAAATATGAATCCCACATTTTATCCTCACAGATGTTTTCAAGGACTAAAAAATGAATCCAAATATAAAGGACATCATCAGCATAAAGGGACCAATCAATTGGTGGATCCCAACCATATATACACTCCCCCACAACGATGCATCCCAATTCAAATAATTCTCTATTCTTTAAACTATCATAGAGTAAGGATGCAATACCCAAATACATTGATGTATATCTTCCATGATACCCCTTAACATGAATGAATATCTCAACAGAGAGGCACACAATCTACAAATCACTACATGAAACCTTCACAACCCCTACATGAGTCATCCTATTTAGTGCATGATTAAATAAATTAATATTTCTAGGGGTATATGTCATACTAAAATAAAATTATTATTGGTACATGACTCAAATCCCCAATTAAAGGTTCAAATA
This sequence comes from Viscum album, assembly GCA_963277665.1. NCBI lineage: Eukaryota > Viridiplantae > Streptophyta > Magnoliopsida > Santalales > Viscaceae > Viscum > Viscum album. Next base: position 558,284,229 of record OY728146.1, read on the forward strand.
CCTAAAGGTAATGATACCCCAAATGATATTATGGTTAGTATACATGTTGATCCAGTCATAGAAATTAATGTGACGCAACATGTCATAAATTATACAAACTTATATATATAATGATAATATGTGTGGTAGTATATCTCATAAAAAATAAATAGTATATACTAATAAGAGAGCACTCTCATATCTTTTGTTTTAACTACCCCATTTCTAACATCCAAAGTATCATATTACAATTTCTACTTCATAATGATCTTATGTTAGGTCAGCATCAATTAATACATCAACCTCCCATTCATATCCTACAAGGAACTCTCTATAGAGACAATGAGAACAAACACCTCCCCCCTTTTGTTTAATGTTGTTATCAATAATGTAAAATGGAATAAGTATTGGATAATACTCTAGTATTATCGTATCAATCGTAGGAGAAAATTATTCTCAAATAAATTATTTTGTTTCCCCCAATAATAAATACTTTAAATTTACTATGGGTCCATTGATATGCCAATATTAGATATATTGTTACCTAAGGTTCACACCTCATATATCTAGATTGGTAACACTAGTATATTATATTAAAATAGTGTCTCCCTTAGTTAAAAAATCAATATATGTAATTTACAACCCTCCCTAAACACGGTGGTCACTAGAATATCATCAAAGAAAATTACCATGAACAAATTCAAAAAACTATAGAATACACAATTCATCTAGTCTATGAACACAATAAATGCATTTTTAAAACTGAAAATCATCTTGAGATATTCATATAGGTTATAGGTACTCTAAAAGTAATACGTTTAATATTTTATGGAATCATTTTCAATAGGAGATAGAATGATCCAATATTTTATTCTTCAGAAAATGAATTATTTTTATTAATTTAATTATACAATAATATGAGAAAGATGATATCTGATCTTATGTAAAAAACTATTTGGCATTCAATAATCCATACACAATATATGTGAAAATTATTTTATTTGTGTAATCAAAATTAAGGATACTCAATTTTACATGATAATATAAAGAAACACCTCACCTCTAAATCCACTAGTAAAGCCCTTAACTCTTGAATCTTTACAGGATCCATCATTAAAGGTATAATAGATATGGGATCAATTATTGAAATATTATTTTTCATAAACTTTTTATCATAATTAGGATTAAAATACTAATAATTCCTCAAAATCACATCAAAAAACTAGTAATTTATAGAAGAAAAAATATCTATCATGTATCCTTATCTCTCAGGGAAATTCTATATAACTAGTCTATGATTACCCCTATGACTGATGACCTTGTCCAAAATGAATTAATTATATATCTAAATATGTTAAATGTCCATAGTGAGGAGAGGGGGTGAATCAAGGTATGGTATATTAAAATTTGAACCAGGTTGGATCTTATTTAATCTTTAAATAAAACACAATTATATCACGTTCACATATAAATTCATCAGAATAGAATAAAAAATTCAAGAGACACAAAAAAGTTACATTATTCACCTACACTAGGCTACATCCAAGGATCCAAAAAATGCCACATTCCAATGTTCCAAATCCAATAAGAGCACTACCATTAGAATGTTCAGTGTGGAGTCACTATTATTATTGGTTTACAACCAATAAAAATATGAATTCAAACTTCTCTCTCAACTAAATATTTCTCACTACTATTTTATATGATTCTTCTTTTAATCACATTAATGAATATCATTTACAAATTAATGGGTGAAATATGAAATTATTCTTTCATATAATTTATTAATATCACATTACCATAGATATACGGGGAAATCTGTTCTGGTTCTCCTAAAATTTAATTTTGTGAAAACCCTGTTTTCAAACATTGTGAAATATCCCAGTTCAAGAAAATAACATTCTACATTCAATATACTACCAAATTACATGAAGATCAATAATTTTTTGAGACTCATGTATCCTTTGTGAATCATATTCTGTTTTCAAAGATCACATAGGTTTCATGAATATCACGAAGACTTCATAAAGATAAACACATTTGTGATACTCACCACTAATATAAAGATTACATAAACATAAAAAATTCATTTATTAAAAAATATTATCTTCTAAAAACATCAATAGAAGAAAAATCGTCCATGAATCAAATTAATGAATTTAGAGCCATTAGATTTTTATTAAGGCCTCTTAATTAAAATGAGGTGTGTGGACACCTATTTATAAATGTTTCCTACCTTTAATTTTGTTCCAAACCTCGTTAATGCCTTTTAGTGGACATATATTTTTTTTTGAAAATGATTCATTAATGGAAATTAAACATTCAGGAAGCTTGATTAATCCTGAAAATTTTAGAACCTAAAATTGGATAAACACTAAGAAAAAACTCCTCATTGTGCATACACTTTTATATACAACTTTTAGGGAATCAATTAATTTGTTTCAGTCATTTTTCAACATACCTTGTCACGAATCTATATATCTATCCAAAACAAACACTGTTAAATTAAGGTTTCATCAATCAAAATCAACCCAAAAAATACAACAATGTTACCTTAAGTGATTTTTTCCCCAAAAATCACTACCTTTGGGTACGTTCACAACTCATCACTCTTTGATACCACTTAAAATATTATTACATCTTCTATAAAATATCACTTCTTTTGATTCAGGATAGAAATCAAATATTGACCCAACACACACTCTATGATAGCGTGATCTATATTCAATAAGGGAAATAAGAGTAGAATGAAATGTTCATAAATGAATCAATTATTTTTTAGAAATAGTCAAAAAATTTATTAATGATCCTCATATGTTTTGATACATAACCTTTAATCAAATATTTATATCATCAACATATTTAAAAATCCCCCAGCTGCCATGGGACCCCTATCATCTTTTCCTAATATCTAGAATAATATTTTATCCCCCTATATCGGTAAACCCAAAGTCTCTCCTCTATGGATGTAACCTTGTAAATAAAAGATACAAATATATTAGTGAATAACACATCATACCTCGAGTATAGGGTTCCAACATCCACACATTATCACTTATGGGAGATGAATGAAGACCTAGTGCTAGTCAATGCATATTAAATAACTCTTTGGGTAATGCCTTTGTCAAAATGTCTACAACCATTTGTTATATAGGCAAATAATTAAAATTCATAAATCTATGTCTCCCATTCTCCTTGATAAAATGATACATGATTTCAATGTGATTATTCTTTTACTGACAGACCATATTTTGGATAGGGTTGGTATAAAATGAACTGTCAAAATGGATTTGAGTTAGTGACTTCACTTTAACAATAATATATTAATGACGCTACTTCATCCACAATATCTAATACCAATACTGATTATTGAAAAATATTTAGCATTAGTGGTGCTCAATGAAATGAAATCCCATCTATTTCATGGCTAATAAATACGCAATCTTCCAAAATTGAATGCACCACCTGATTTTGATTTTCTGTCATCTACTGGACTAGCCAAATATGTATTTGTATAGTCCAATAACTCCTTGGTGATATTTTTTATAATATAGAAAAAAAATCCAACTTTAAAATGGTATAACTAAGTTTTCTATTAACAATAGGTAAGTCGATTTCTTTGGGAATATATTGATAAAATTCATCTAGAATTATAGAAAAAACAATATAATTTATTGTGACTATCAATTATAATAGACTTAAAATGATCAACCTATATTTTTTACAGTACCCACTTTTAAATCATTATATATTGATAGTTTTAGTCGAGTAGAAATCAGATCCATCTTCTCCATTGAATTATCCATTACTAATATTTTCAAAACATCCTTGTGATATTTTTGTTGAGAAATAATTGTTTCATTCCACCCATGTGCCACCAGTAATTCAAGGAAAAAGATCAGTTCACCTATCATTGACATTTCAAACTCGGTTTTTGTGAATTCTAAAAACTCTATGGATTGTGCTTCATCTGATCCAAGAAATATTATTTCACAGAAATAATTTAAAACCTTCATCCTTTGATTAATTTAATTTTTGAAATATACATTCTAATCAAATCCACCATACTAAAAAATTATATTATTCACAAAATGACAAATCCTTAAAAAAATGCTTTTTTGATGAAATCTTTAATCCATATAGTTCCTTCCTCAGCTAAAAAATATTTTATCATATTCATGATTGAGAAAATAATCACACTTCTCGATTTAAATTTCCTCTTCCATAACCCATATTAAAATTGATGACTTGGAATCCATAGGAAAAACGTTTTATTTCCATTCCACAACTATGTACAATAATTATAAAATTGTCTTGAGCCTTTCAAAATATTCTATGGAATTATCATCGTAGATTCCCTTGATCTGGGAGTATCCCTTGAAAAGTATTGTTATTTTTTCTTATTAACTAATTAATTTTCATTTAAATTTTTCATTAAGACCCATTTGTTCCCATTGATATTCGTATATTCCAACCAAGAAAAATATTCATTTTTTTATTCTTCTTAATTTGATCATGTTTTTCATTCAATTTAAAAACCCAATTTCCTTCTATTAATATTTATTTAACATTTAGGCTCTATATGAGATAGGAAATATTCCTACTATAAATAATAAATTATATTTACATCAACTAAAATTACCAGAACGCTAATGATATTTTTCATGTAAATTTATTCTTGAAACATTTTATTATGTCAATATATATATATATTTGAATTCATATTTCACATCATAAGTATATTATTATAAATAATGATTTTCCCCTTATAATCCACCATTGATTCGTACCTACGGATCACTTTCATCAGATAATTGTTCATTATATTGTTGAAGATTATATTCATTCATTATATTAATGAAAATATTTCTTTCAACTACTTTTCCAAACCATTTACTGGAGAACATATATTCTTTATTTTCTCATCAATATCAGATAAATATCCCATCATATCCATGAGATCCAAATTTTTTATTTTTACTTCCTATGATTTGAAAGTATTTCAATGTTGTATTATTTCTAGGACACTGACCATATAAATTATTTTCGTCCTTCAGACAAAAAAAGCTTGGTGGGATGTGTAGATGAATTTCAAGACTGATTTATTATAAAATATAATAGGTAGGACTTTTTAAACAGGGAAATTTTCATGTTTTTTAAGATATAATTTTTTATCTCTACCACTACATTTTTTGAGGAGTTATCACCATAGAAAAATGTTTCCTTATCCCATGTTTCTCAAGATAATATTCCAATTAGCTGTTTCTGAACTCCATAACAATATCTATATTAAACATAATAATCTTATTTCTAATAATCCTTTTAGATTACCTTTGATTTTTTTGTAAAACAGAATACACCATACCTATGAGAAATAAATAATACTTATTTAACCATGTTGAAATCATTAATAAAAATAATAGAATGTCTCTTCCTATTAATAGGCCTTGGTGAGATAGTTCCATACACATATTATTGAATCAATTCAAGAACACTGATTGAATGTAATTATTTATCATTATATTACATTATAATACTCTCCCAATGATGAATAGAAATGTATGTGTGTATATTATTACATGATTACTTAAGGATATATCATGAGGCATAACATTTGACTACATCTTCTAGAGATCACTAACATATATGGAAATTCCATTTATACCACAACTTGTTTTCATACTCTATAGAAAGAACATATCTTCTTCAGTAATCACAATGTAGAGGTTCCACATTGTGTGATATCCCTATAAAACAACTATACCATATTTTACATTAATAATACACAATTTATTTATTATATCTTATTTAATGAATGAAGACATAGAGTTGAATAACAATTAGAATGGTGCGAATAATACCTTCGACAACCTGGAAAAAATCATGTCTCAGATTCCCCCACCCCATATTGGGATTTTCCAAATCAAATAATCATTATTCCTAGATCATATAAAAATTTCAAAAAACATAGTATTTTATATTTTATTCCTATATCAAGGTCATTAATTCCTATCATATGGGATTTCAATCACTGTCAATGATCTATACACTTACATGATATAAGGTATTCAGGGAAATTTCTAAAACCATATCATGCTCAACTCTCTCTTTTATGATCCACATCACTAAATTCATACATATTATGGACTAAATTTTTTTATCTTCCTTAGAGTTTTAGGGAATAAAATCATTTGAAATGATTAAAATCAATTTTTTCATTTCATTTAGTAATTCATTAATTTTATGATTAATAACACTTTGGAAGTTCTTTCAATCATTCCAATGAAGTTTTTATTAAAAATATCCCACCATGAGTTTAAATCATTCAGTCTAGAATTAGTCTCAATCACAATTATTCTGAGAATTTTATTCTGTCTAATTTATTTTCATTGTTCTCTTTAGTACCTTTTGGGTATGGAACATTCATTTTGTTACTATCTTATCTTTCCACAATATTAAAACCTGATACAAGGTTTATTCCTATAGATTTTTATAGGAACATTTTCCCATTGGTTCTATCAGTCATATGATTATTATTTTTACCCAAATAAATTTTCAACCAAGGGGTAGGTTCTAGAAGTACAACATCAATCACTTCAACATTATATTTGTGATAAATCCCCATACTAGCCTTATCATTCTTATTTGACTTTTGCATCAATTTTTCTTGAACTCTATGCTCCTCTTCAATCTTTTCAATCACTAGAGTAATCTGATTTACTGATTACAAGAAATGAGTCAACAGTCTATCCTACTCAAATAATTCTATTCATTGGTTGACATCTTCCTCTTAATGTCATTCGATACATTAGATTTTATATTTTTTATGTGATAATCAAACCATCTATCACTCTTTCATGTATTTCATCGTTGAACTTGTACTCAATAGTGTTTTTAGAGTTCTCGGGCATTGAAGACATAATATTTTCAATTTTCTCATTAGCCTATAATTTTTTTATTCTTGTTTTTATATGTAGATTTTGTTTTCTGGAATAAATGTATTTTATTTATTCATTTTGGATCTCTAAAAATATATCTTTTCAAGATAATATTTTAATCGAACCTAAAAATAAAAAATTCCTTTAAATTATTCTTCAAAAATTTCACTTTCTTCCAACATTTATGACATACCTATAACTACAACTATATAATCTTCCACATTATCATTTATGTTTTCTATATATTATGCATCATGATATTCTGAACTATCATTCACATTTTAAATCAGGTTTTTTAGATGAAATTTTACTCCACATATTTGTTACTTTCAAAATATGTTTGAGAATTATTTATATGAATTTTTAATTTATCCTAATCATTATCATATAATTTATTAGGGAACCATGATGTAATATTTTTATTTGTTTCACATCGATATCATGATAGAGGATGTTTCCCCTTAACATTCCCTTTCCAATTTTCATATTTGAGGAATGTAATGAACGACCTCGTAAGTATATTCTTATTCATGGATATTTTCTGATGAAAAACTATTCCTGGAATAGAATTCCACCTATTTAGGATTATCGTTTTCTAAATACTCAATAACATTATTTTAAATCTTTTTTATGATTATAGCACAATGTATGATATCTAGTGCTATCTCCTTTCGATATTTATCATTTAGTATAGAGTCTTTTGAATTAAACAGAGGTGGAATTATTCTCAAGATATTTTTAATAGACATAAAATCATCATGAGTTTCTATGATACCACACATGTCTTCTAAAACAATATTCCCTTGGATAAAGAATGAATATATCAACTCAATGGGTTTCATTCTTGGGTCTCAATATTTGTTCTATAGAATCATTTATATTGATTATATAATGTGGTAAATCATATTCATAGTTATTTAATAATTCTCCCACATGTAATTCATTGAATTAAATGAATTTACCATTATGTATATTGGATTATACAATTCCCCCCTTAATCAATTTATTCCTCTTGAGTCTGCATCCAATTCCATTCGGTTAGTATCCATTAAAACCTCATAATCCACACTATCCAAAATACAATGAATTTTCTCTATAAAGAAATATGTTCTTGAAGATCAATAGTGTTTCATTCTACTATTTTATAGTTGAAATTGCTTCCATCAAAAATCAGAATCAGTTTAGTATTGACAAACTCCATTGAAACCCTTGAGAGAGAAAAATGGATATTAACTTCTCTCTAGGATACATAATGTAAGCCCAACTAAGTTAAATAAACTATGATGGGGGTAAATCAGAGTATGAAATATTAAATCTAACCCCTATGTAGACCATGAAACATTATCAAACAATACAATCATCTCACCTTTCCCCATAATTTTTTATGAGAATAAATTTAATCACCCATGAGATGCATCAATTTTAAACGGTTCACCTGCACTGGGCTACGTCAAATGATAATTAAATGGAAATGTTCCTATGTAACAAATCAAAAAAAGTAAAATATTGTTTTAAATTGAAGAGTAAAATTAAAATCCCTCTTATTTTTAACCCAATCACAATTTGAAATATCATTTCCCTCAAAACTATAGAGTTATCACTACTTCTTCATATGATTATATTTTAGATCACAATAATAAATTTTTTCACATTATTTACTACATCATTATTTTCTAATTTCACACACATTAAAAATATCACTTTACCATATATTAATTGGGAAATACATTATTGATTTATTAAAATGAATTTTTCAAAAACCCTCTTTCCATTATTTTTAATTTCCCAATTCATTATAATAATATCCTTCTTCCATGATGCTCTCAAAATTTATGATTCTCAATAATTTTGTGATTATCCAATATCTTTTGTTAATATCTCTCATTTCACGATGATTACATAGACAACATGACATCCATTAATCAATGAAACTGATGATCTTATGAAGAAATGCAAGAAAAATATAGTATGAATCAACTTTATGAATTCATGGACATTAGATTTTCATTACACTGTACTTTATAAAATGATGTTGGGGGGGAGGTAGACCCCTATTTATTGATGTTTCCTTTGTTTTTCAAATCATTCAACCATGATAAAAACATTTAGAGATTCTATACCTTTTTTGATAACCATCCTATTTTTATGAAGCTTTAGGTATATTTTACCATTACCAAAGCATCTATTAGTAATGTAGATTACCCTCAACTCTTCGTGCTCTATTTTTTTAATGAATCTCTATATATTCACAAAACACCCAACTTTCAAAATGCACCATACCGTCATGAAACATTGAAATATTTATAAATTCATTCATTTTCCATGTTTTTATGATCCATTCATGGATGTACAAATTTCTTGATTCTTGATTCATCCTAAAAATTTTAGAACCCAAACATTTATAAAACAATGTGTTACGACACTAAAATTTACTTTCAATTTTATATACTACTTATAGGGAATACATTAGATTTTTTATACATTATAAACAAACATTGCCAAAAATAGTTCTTGTACTCCAAAACCAAACTTTGAATAATTAGTTTTCATTCAATTAAATCAACCCAAAATCCCTTTATTGTTACCATGATGGATTTTTCACTAGAGATATCTTTCTGCAGTAGTAGTTTATGTTTTCATGTTAATGATTATGCGAACTCATTCCTCATATTTTATAAACACTATTATTTTTTAAAATTATATATTCTTAAAGATCAGTAAATGTAATTATCATTATGGTTAAATTTAGATATCTTCAGATACTCTATGATCAATATCGAAAGGGTATATCTAAATGTAATACCCCATATAAATATTATACAACAATAAATAGTTAACTAATATTTATGGATATATGAATTAATTGGATACAATTGTATTAATTAATTAAAAATAATTATTCTATGCCACAAATATCATTCCTTGAACATTTTGTGTCTCCTCTATATATAAAGAAATATTCTTCTCAATGGTGTGTATACAGAATGATCCATATAATATACCTCCCTTATCCCAACTCTGCTAAATTACATACTGTGTTGGAACTACTACCCGTTATTTTGGGTACCAAGACCTCTACTACGACATTAATTTCTTGAGGGTCCCCAACTACCCAACTAAAATAATTCTACCGTCTATTCACTTGAACATAGAGAATGAATAAATATTTTTACTTTTATATACCCATGGTGAAATGCCATAATACCTCTATAGATGTTTCAAATAACCAAAATTAGGGTAACATATTCTATAGTCTATAAAAATTTAATCAGATATGGACATATTGGGTTATCTAATTACATAAAACTACAGATCTCCCTCTTATAATAATTGACGCTCTGATTCCTTAGAGACTATTTGTATCACAACCCAAGAGGGAAAAATTATACCTTTAATTTATACAACTCAATGACCTTCTCTCATCCTTGGGTGAATGAGTCTTCTACTCAAATAACCTACCCTTATTTTGTTTCACTCAACGTTCAAATCCTCATTCATGAATAATAAGTATGATATAAAATGAAACGTATTCGCATGCGATCAAATATAGTTTCTTAGGCCCCCTTCAAAATACCCGACTCTAAAAATTTATCCTCGACCAATATAGGCATGAATTAATATATAGATGTAATATGGGTAACATTATCCATCATCTACATATCACCCAACAATAGATGCATGAACACTATATCTTTTTTATACCTCATTATATCATAGAAAAATTGATAAAAACTAAATAATGAAATTTATTCTAGGATAACCACACGTGCTAATCTATCATAGATTGAATAAATATCCAAAGCTTCACCAGTCCATTAAATATATACGTTTCTAGTATCACTGACCAAATATGGGATGTATTGTGGATTCTGGACAAAGAATGAATATACAATATCCAGAACATGAATATATGTGTTATATCTCCTTTTCTTACCCTTACTGACCATCTATTCTCCACCTTTCATATGTTTTATTTCGATATGTTATGAAGAAATGTATTAAAATTGATATTTCTACGAAGGGTTATACTTATGAAAAATATGTGTTAAATGATGTAGATGTATTGTGAAATTGTTATTTATGTTCCCAATACTCCAATGATACAAAATATATATGTTTATTCTATGGATAATAATGTTATATAATGAATAATCATTTTTAGAATAAAATATACCAGTATTAAAATTTATGTCTCTTTACAGAGGGCTACAATAGGATTGTTAGAATGACTAATTGGAAACTAAAGATTTTAAAAATAGTACAATTTTAGCTAAAATGAAAAATAATTAATAGTTTAAGAAAAAATTATAAGGGAATGAATGGATAGTGAGATATAATTTTTAAATCCAAATGTTGAGACATTCCAATAAATAAAATATAAAATTATTTATTAATATTTAAAAAAAACAATTCAAGGTGGAACTAAGTACCCTCCCTACCATCACAATGAACCCACTCTAGGGCCACCAAACAATAATAATCCTATTAAGGGATAATTCCTCCCCTAATAGGCTGGTCATGAAACACCACATGATTTTAGAATGTATAATCCTTTAAAAAACATTGTGTCAGTTATTTTATAATACATGAAACACTATAATAAAATGTACATTCATATATATTATTAAAATCAAATATAAAAATTTTATATAAAAATTAATAAATAAATAAAATTCAGTATGAGACATCATTTAGAAAAATTCTAGTTAAATAAAACTACATGTAAATAAAAAACAAAAATGAAATTTTTTTCAATGAGGTTTTCATAGATTATCATGACACTAATTATAAAAATATACTGTGTAAAAGATATTAAAAATAAAATAGGAATTTTTATGATGATAAAAATTAATCAGATGAATGAATCTAGAGACTTATGTTATGCAATACATATGAATCATATAGGATGATTATATATATGGAAATTTGATATATGACTATGGGACATATGATCATTAGATATATAGACATTGCATTTATGGTCAATGTATATATTAGAATAATATTTGTTAAATGTTTTTGTGAACATTGTAATAATAATTTATAGTAATCCATAAAAAAGAAATAATAAATAATTTGAGATAGAAAAATAAATAAATAAAATATTGATATTAAAAATATTTATTTTTATGCTTCTTGTTAATATAATTATTATTTTCGAAAAAATTGATTTGTTGTATTTATAAAATAAAAATATTTATTATAATACTAATGGATAGATAAACATTAATTGTTGAAATATAAATAATTGGATTTGATTAAAAACATTTAATGAAGGATAATATTAAAGGATTGTGGTTCATTATGTTGGTTATTTTTATATTAACACATTAAACTGATCACTATTGTAGAATGATTTTATTGAATTTTAATTTATATATATGAAGAAAAAAAATATATTTCTATCAAAATAATGATTCTTTTATGAATGTGAATAATAAAAAATTTATATTTGTGTGCATAAGAATACATTTTTTCTAAAATTTATTTAAATACAATAGACATTTGTTATTTATAATATAACTTTTATCAGTTTTATTATTTTAATCAATTAAAATTTAAATTATATTTAAAATTATTGAATATAAATTTGGTTATATATTAAAATTCATATTTAGGGAAAAATATGTTTATAAGGTAAAAAATTGTGTTACCACAACATAGGTAAAATGAGGTAAAATAGTTTAACTAAGAGTAATGACAAAGAATATCATAAAATTTTAAAATTAAATGAGTTGATGAGTGAATTATTAACCATACCTCATGAATTATCCATTAATTTTATTCCGTTAATTCATTTTTCTTTTAAAAATTACAACCCTATTCATTAAAGAGTGAAGATATGAAGAAATGGATCTACAAACTCACTTACAAAGGATGTCTCCTATACCACAAATTAAAAAATTACCGTATATTATTTTCCTAATAATTGGTTATTTTTCCTCTCCTAAAATCTACATAAAGATTTGGAATCATATGGTCAAAATAGATAATCCTAAATCATTTATTCTGAAGGTACCCTTTTAAAGAATGATAGAATTCAACATGTATCTTTTTCATCCCACTCTATTTCAAAAACTATATCATTTAAAATCATCTTAAATCTCATTATTCCCTATAATAATGTTGTATTAACATCATTATCCATATTTTATAATGTAATTACTATTATACCTCTTTAAACTCATTATTATTTTTAACTATAACATATTATTGTCTAGATTAGTTCAGCCACCTAATTTAATAATTATTTTAGAATATCATCATTTCTATCACGCATAAGTATAAATATATTAATAATTGGAATATATTATATTAAGGAGTAATTTATGTTATGATTTTTATCTATAAGTATGAAAAAAATATTAAATGGTAATTTTAAACTAACCAATTTTCATTACTAAATTACATGAAACATACTCATCATTAATTACTTTTTCACAAATCATAGCAATATAATTCACCAAATTATCATGATATTTAATAAATAATTTAATAATTATTATTTCACTACCTTAACTATTTTTTAATGATGATTATTTTATAACATAATGAGGATAAACATCAACATTACAAAACATGAATAAAATAATCAAAGGTATTAACATCTGATAATGAAAATAGATAATAGCTAATTAAAATATGTGTAATAAATAATTATAACTAAATAGTACGAAAGGTAATATATACATTAATATGTCTCTAAAATTAGTGATTAATATGTATATGTTTATTTTATAGGTCCTTAAATCATATTTGTTTATATCATAATTAATGTTAAGAATTAATTTTACAATCTTACATTGAAATCGAGATATTTTTATTGTTAGACATCCACTATGATGAATTATATGTTCTATCCCTATAAAAATAAAAATATATTATTTTTATCCTTTTATTTCGGTGGTAATCTTGTCTTCAACTATTTCACCGACCTTTGGTTCAAAATTATTTGTAACATATGTTTTTAAGTGGAGATGACCCAATCTACTCTGTTTCATTTGTGAATCCTTCTCCTGCATATCTATTGTTTATATTATTTTATAGATTTTATTCTCGAAACATTAATGTTATAATATGTTCTATTTCTCGATGCCTTAATATTCAATAAAATAGAAGTAAATTAATTTATTTTTATCATTTTACACATGGTTAATGTTACATTGTCCTTATGTTTCATTACAAATGTGTGGAAGGATTTTTTAATAAAAAATTCCCAGTGAATTAATTTCCTTACCATATCCATTAATTTTAAGTATGAAACCCCGTTTAAAAATTCAAATTGATTCAAAAATTAATTTCTATTTTTTATTAATTATAAATTATTTTCTTCCAAAATAACCAATATTAAATGTAAATGGTATATAATTTTATTTTTCATATAAATTTTTTGATCCTCTTAGGAAATATGTTTTAATATATATTGAAATCATTTTATATATATTTTACTTATATATATATACTCTTTAATAATATTACCCATATTTTTTATTAGATATCTTATGTACATTGTTTACATAACTTTTTATAAAACATGTTTCATTCAAATGGTTTAATTTAGAAATCGTAAAATTATATTTTTTCCAGATCATGTAGCACAAATATGTATAGTTCATCATTTTTTTATTGTTGATCTATTATATCCTTCCTACACATTGAGAAAAATTTGAAAAATCGTTAAATAAGTATAACAAAAGGGTAGTTATCCCATGTCCTAAAGTAAATGATGAACATGTTATTTTCCCATGTGAAAATTGTTATTATGTGTTGGTTGTTATCCAACTTCCAAAGGGTTTTGGGGAATGCGTTGATAGAAAATGTTCATATGAATATATGTTACTAGTGATTTTCCTATGTATAAATGTTTATGGGGGAATAAGTGATTATCCCATGTACAAAAGGTTACGGGGTGTGGTTAGTTACAACATGTCTAAAAGGGTATAGGGAACACGTGGTTATCTCCTATACACTATGTTTTCGGTAGGTAATGAGTATAATCTATTATGATTTGAACGTCTTTTTGGTGAACCATGATATATTTTATAATTTATTTGTTTATGTTTATACTAAATTTTTATGTCCAGAATATAATTATTTTAGGATTTCTGACACAATTATCCACACGTATAATAATTAGGTATTACATTCTACTATATTCATCATGTGGGAAATTAATGTTTTTCCAATATGTTATTGGGAATAATTTCTGTATGTTGTGTTCATATACAGTAATAATGTTATCATACCATATATTTATCATATTCTCACTTAAAATTGGTGATTATTGTCTCTTATTTTTTACTCTTATTATACATATATGCTCACCCCTTCTTATGTTTTCATTCTCTAAATGGTGATGATGTAGATTATTATATATGATATGTCTTGAAGGGGGGATAGTGTAGAGTGACTATGGAAAAATTTTCAAACATGTTTTTAAATATGTTTTTATATCTGTTCTCCAAATGAATTAAAATTGTAGATTATAGGGTATGAAAAAATTTGATATGTAAGGAATATTCATGTAACCATATGTAATATTTACGTATAGTAAGGTTGGTTTGTATCAATATGCTTTAGTGTGAGGATCAATTATTTTATGATATTTGTTTAGAAATAATAAGTGCATTAAATGTTGAGTCAATAAGGTTTTCCTTATGAATTTTCCATTCCTTCTTGTTTTGAAAACCAAAAACACCTTATACATAAGAAAATATTATTTTTACTCAAATAAGGAAAATTTACTTCTTTAAGGAAATTTTCCTTAACCTAGATTTTCTTATACATAGCTATTTTTAACTTAAATTCAAAAACTGGAATCATAACCAAATTTTCGGAGCCTTATAATGAAAAATGTGGAGCATTCTGTTTTTAGGATCTGAATTTTGAATGTGATCTATAATATAGTTTTAATCCGAATTCTGGACTCGAAACTCTTATGAAGTTCGACTCCGAACTTTTAAGCAGTTCGACTCCGAACTCTTAAGAAGTTCGACTCCGAACTCTTAAGAAGTTCGACTCCGATCTTTTTAGCAGTTCGACTCCGAACTCCTAAGAAGTTCGACTCCGATATTTTAAGCAGTTCTACTCTGAACTCTTAAGAATTTCGACTCCAAACTTTTAAGTAATTCGACTACGAACTCTTAAGAAGTTCAACTCCGAACTTTTATGTAGTTCTACACTGAACTCATAAGAAGTTAGACTCCGAACTATTAATTAGAATTTACATACATATGCTTCATTCCAAAATGATGTCGTACATTCAGTTATACATATTTTTTTTATAAAACGATGTCATCTATTCTGTTTCTAATTAACCGTTGGTTGAGTTACACGTGTACACGTCCCTCCGAATTTCATGGAAAATATGACCATTGGAAAAGGGATCTGACCGTTGGAAATTTGCCTATAAATAGGAGCTCATTTGAAAGAGCTCAAAAAATAAGAAAGTTGATCAATCTACAGACCACACGCTACTATGGTGATTTCTAGAGAGAGAAATCTTTTCATGCCTTGTGCGTACTGAACCGCTCGTTCAGTTTTTGCTTAGTGCGACTCCGAATTTTGGTGATTACATTCGAGGACTTCTGGGGATAGGAAGACAGAGGTTCCGACTACCTTGAAGTTTGTGGGCATCCTTGCTGAGGAAGACAGAAGTTTCTAACTACCTTGAAGTTGAGGGCTTGCGGGGATAGCAAGACAGAGACTCCAATATTCGTATCGAGGGCTTACCCTGGTGTGGATAAGACAGACTTTCTTGAAAGTATAAATCAAGGGACCTTTATCCAAGGTTGTTGGATACCCTTATCTTTGGGTCAAAAGACTTATATCTTGTTACTTGTAGCTCTACTACATGTTTATTTTCCACTGTATATTGGATTGTAAGGAATGTATAACTTTCTTATACTTACTTACTTGCACTCTGTTTTATTTAGATTCTACACGCTTTAAGGTAGAATCTCGCTTTAAGGTAGAATCTCGTATTGTAATCTTTTGTTAAGTTTCAATTTCCAGAACTATATTTCCAGAACCTACTTTTCGAATCTCTTTCCAATTTTTCATTTGGTGTTAGAGTTGTTGTGAATTTTCTTAATTTAATCCTTGTTAAACTTAGCCCATTCCTTTACTTAAGGAAAACATAGTTATTCATAACGATCTTTAAAGGTTCCAATGGAATTTTTAAAGTATACAATTCACCCCTCCTCTTGTAAATTGAGAATCTATATCATTATTTCGATCCTATAATTCATATCAGAGGAGGTCTCTAAAATAATTATACTTACGAATAAATTTTTCTTTCTAATTCTTTCCCATTTTGAACTTTCCCATTCCGAAATGTATCATTCTGAACTTTGTTATTACGAACTTTTTCTACTAACAAGTTTGTGTGCCAATGGTTTTAAAGTATGGCAGGAATTAATGTTGGTTCTATTGATAATCTAAATCCTACAAGACCACCAATATTTGATGGTAATGATTATGAGTACTGGAGAGACCGAATGAAGACTTTCGTTATCATTACTGTAGTAGACAATTTTTTTATGCTTACTGGTGATTATAAAATTCTTGATAAGGAAGTTAGAACTTTTACTAACCAGGAAAAGCAAGAATATCAACTCAATTATAAGGTACGCAATACTTTACTTTGTTCAATGACTAGAAATATATATAGCCAAATTTCTTCTTGTGAATCTGCTAATTGTATCTGGAAGAAGTTAGAGGTTACACACTTTGGAACTTCTAAGGTGATTGAGACTAGGAGATCTATGCTTAGAGCTGAATATCATGGTATTAACTTTCCTTATAGTGAATCAATCTGTAAAGTTCAATAGAGATTTATGACTATATTCAACAACCTACAGTCTATGGGAGAGAAAGGTTTAGAATATGAAGTTCTTGTGGATAAAATAATTGATATTATGCCCAATTAGGGGGAATCAAGGAGAACTGTTATAGATGAGAACATGAAAGTGACTCAAATTTCTCTTGATGGGTTATTTGGAACTCTTCTCCAACATGAAACCAGAATGAAGAGAGATGCTGACAACATCAAAAAGAAAAATGGAAATGGTACTATTGATTTTAAAACAACATCAAATCATATGAAATATAAGACTCCTAATAGAGTAACCAGATCCAAGTCTAAGAAAGTTATTTTCCAATTAGATTCTAGTGAGAGTAAAATATTAAAAAATAAATTAGCAAATCTTGCTCGAAAATGAACAAGATAGCTGTCCAGAGAAATATCCAATCCAAGTATAAGAAAAAGGAAAGGAAAGATAAGAAAGATGGAGAAGTTTCCTGTTATGAATGCAAGAGAGCTGCACGTATTAGACCAGATTTCCCTTTGCTCAAAAAGAAAGAAATGAAGGAAAGGCATTCAGACAAGAATAGAAAGAAGTAATATAAAGCCAAATCTAAGAAGGTTTTGAAAGCTAATGATACCTGGAGTGCCAGTGGTGGTGATTCTTCAGATGAATCTTCTGATTACGAATCTTCAGGACAGAAGAATCTTGGTCTTATAGCAAGATTACTTATTGAAAATCATTGTTTTATGGATAAGGTATGAAATGATGAATCATTGACCCATTTTTAATTAAATTATAATGATAGTAAGTATTATAACTCTTCTGATGAAGAATCCCCTTCTGATGAAGAAAATACTTTACCTACTTATGAAGAAGTCTCTAGGTTTACTGAACTTTTTGAAATTGAGAATTCCCAAATCAATAAAAAACATGATAATGAAAACTCTAGAAATTCTATTTTTACAGAAGTGATATCAGATCTTTCTAAAGATCATGATAAGAAAATGCTGATTTTGAAAGTATTTTGAAAAGTCTTGAGGAAGTAAGTTCTGAGAAGAACCAACTTTCTAAAGAATTAGAAAAAGTAATTTATAAGAAAAATGTTTTCGAGCCTAGCTCTAGTTCTAAAACTAATGATTTTGTGGATAAAAACATGGTTATAAAACTCAAGTCCGAAATTTTTTCCTTAAAGAAGAGTTTATCAAACTTTACCCATGGTACGAAAAATTATGATAAAACGTATTCCCAAATACAACCTTTAAGAAATAAATCCGGATTTGGTTATACCCATGAAAAACCAACTTTTAGTAATAATTATTTTGTTCTTCAAGGTGCCCCATTTTGTACCAAGTGTCAATGTGGTGGTCACTGGGCAAAGAATTGTTCCTTAAACAAAAACCAATCTTTAGGGTTTCACAAAGCCTATTTCTATAAGAAGATGTGGGTACCTAAAATTTTATTATCTGGAAATCTCAGATCTGAGCAAGTTTGGATTCCGAAAGTCTAATTGTAACGCCCTGACCCCAGCTACCCAGAGTCGGTGCATTAGTTCGTAACATTGGCATGATCACAAAAGATCAAGTCTCAAAAGACCGATTAGTTTAGTAGCCTTGGAAACACTAGATACATACATAAGTCTTTCATTACATCAAAAAGTAAACAAACTACAATAACATGGTCTTCATAGTCCACAATCATATCCCTTTCTGACTACCCCTACAGGTCATTCATAAAATACTTCTTCACATCCTAGAAAAATATTAAAACATTGAAAGGGGTGAGCTCAGATGCTCAGTAAGGTTAACAATATAGAGGAAGCTTTCATAAATAAAAATTAACATTTAAGGCAATGTATAACTAAAACAAAATCCTTTTAAACATGAACTTCAACATAATATGGAAAAAGTAAAATGAGATAATGCCATTCACTTCTCCACATGGATATTCTACTGGTCGCATAATCACATGCAATATCAATAACCACTTTCATAATGATGGAATGCATAATGCCAGACTATCATAACCACGTAGCCAAGGCCTCGTGCCAAGACCACAATTAAGATTTTGTCAAGGCCTCGTGCCAAGACACTAGTGTGTCTCAGGAGACCTGCCGATGCATCGAGGAGCTATAGCGGGCTCCACCCGTCACTTATTAAGTCCAATGTATTCCTCATATGAATAGGTTTAAGCATATCATAAACCATCACATAATCGTATACCATAAAACATGCATAAAGGAAACATAACATCTCCACATTTCAATCACAAGATATAAATACAACACATTGATATAATAAAAACGCTTTCAAAACCATTTTCAATACCAAAATAAAAGAAAGTTAAAACATTGCATTTATTTTTTATTAAAACAAATGATGGCTTGTAGAGGAAGCCGAAACTCAAATAATGGTCACGGCGGTGGAGAAGTCGTTGTCGCCGCATAAGTACGGAAAGTAAAACAATCCCTTTTTGTCGTTTAGTAAAACGCTTCGTATAAAAAAGATTCCTTTTGAATAAACGTAAAATTCAAAGGGGTTTATACACCGTATAAAAGAAAGTTGTGTATAAAACCAAATATGCCTCAATGAAAGGAGATTGAGACGAAGTCCTTAAAAAGATAATTTTTAAAATAATATAGATCTGTTATGTGTATTCACTATAGGTGCACATAAAGAAAGTAAAAATACAAAATAGGACTTAATAACATCATGACATAATTTGAAAGTAGGAGATTAACCCAAAGAATGGAAGTTGGGTTAAGAAATTCCCTTACCTCGTGTCTGACTTGACTCAACCGTTCATTAACCTCCTGAATAATAAACTAGAGTTAATATATACCTTTTTAAGAACCATTTTAAATTTCATTATCCTTTTTATATAACTTATTACAATGTTATGAACATTATGTAATTATTTAAGTTAATAACGGTCGTTTTGTCGATCTTTGGTACTTGAATCAACAATAAAATTCTTATAATTACAAGTTGTTTGTGTGGTAGAATATCCATTATATCCAGAATTATTTTAATGATTTAGATTTCATATATATCATATATATCCAGTATATACATTCATTTATAATATTACGTAACATTTAGAGGTAAGAAATGAAATGCACCGTTCATGGAGACGGTAAGCCGTACGTACGCATGTACGCTACTTTCATTTCTATTTAGTATTTAATGATATAAATGTATAATATAATTCCAGTATAATATAGTGTATAATACCATTTACTCCATCCTTTATACATCCCACATATGGCATTAACGATTCAAATCACTTTGAGGGGGCGGTAGTCCGCACTTCCTAAAATGAAATTATCGCGTTTTACCCATAATGGAAATCATAAAGTATGCCATAAATGAGAAATACAGAAGCATAAGTAAAACATAAACATATTATATATCATATATAAATATAGTGACATCTTAATGACCACCTTTTAAGGTGTTATATGAGTGTTGAACAATCATCGTTTCGTGAGGCAGAAATTCGCCATCCATAGAAACCGTATGTTCTTTACCCATTAGATGTAGGTGTGTGTAAGTGTAGCTCGAATCCTTCTTATAAAAACATCCTAGTATATTGAGGATACTGGTTTTGTTACAAATAAAATTAATAAAAAGATTTTAGGTGGTTGGAGAAGCAAAATAAAACAAAACAACATTAGAGAAGACATTACCTTAAAAATCGGGTAACTCTTTTTGATATGAGCCAAATGCTTCCTTAGGAAGAATTATACCCAAAGTGAGCCTTCTAGGAGTAATAGTAGGATGTTGGGAGAGTATTTGGGCAGAGTTTGGCCGAGCCAAATGGCTTGAAGGTGTGAATAAGGTGGGAGAGGTGGGGGCCTTTTATAAGTGGAGAGGAGGGGCACTTTTGGAAAGTAATGAAATGTTATTCTATTATACAATGATTTTAGGATTCTAAAGGTCCCACACTTATATAATTCGTGGATAAGGTGATAATGGTTCGAAATATACCAATCCAATAGTCTTTGGACAAGTGTAAGCCTTGGATTTTACATTATCCTTCCATTTTATTTAAATCGTTAAATAATGAGGTCATCGCTGCATCATCATGATGTCATAAATAATTTAATTTATTTAATGTCTAAAAATTATAAAAAAACTACTATGATGTAGGAAATCTTTTTATTTTTATAATTAATATTTATAATCAAAATTTTGACTTGTGTAACCCCACTTAAAAAATGTTTTAGTAAAACAACTCATGTTTGTGACAATTTAATTTTAACATTAAATAAATATATATTAATGTCATTTTCCAACAAAAGTGGCTCCATGGGGTCCCCAAGTTGACCCATGGGTAGTATTGGTCGACCATGACTCATCCAATAGGAGTAGGACAAGTTTCAAGCTCATCTCATATTATTAAAACATTATTTTTTCCTTAAACTACACTAATTACCTCTAATCGCGATTAAGAACTTAAAAGTTACTATTCACCAAAAATTTATTTTAATCTCATTGAACCACATTTTAATTCTTAATGAAAACCATGTATGTCTGTTTTTTGAAAATAAAATCACAGAAGTGATAATATTTCATTTAAACGAAAAATCAGTTATTTAACTACCACTTAGTGGTTTCACTATTCATCAAAAATTGAAGTTTTTCAGAACAAAGCCAAAAATTCACCCTAAGCTATAATTGATATTCCGAATTAAAAAAATGATTTCTATTTTAAAAAATTCCAAACATATAAGTTGCATTAATTAATTTTATAATTAATTCCCGCTGTTACAAAAAATGGCGTGTTTCTAAGAAACAATTTATATCAAATGATTGGAAATTGTTTATGTCCAATTTCAATGTTAAATTAATTCTAATGACCACCATTGGATAAAATGGTAATAATATATTCTAATTATACTTTAAAACAACTCAATAGTATAATTTATCATTATAAATTATTTTGATTAAAAAATTTGTTTTAAGTATTTTTCACTATTCATAAAAAATAGAAGTTCTCAGAAAAATACCAAAAATTCAACATAGGATAATTTCGATATTCCGAATCCAAAAATGAAGTCCATTTTGATAAATAAAATTTATAAAATTTCAAAAAGTAGGTATTACTATTCACAACGGCTAGTTTAAATTTTTGTGGTGTGTGTTAGAGCTCGAGGTTGCGTGAAACACACGCTATTGCATTATTCGAATTGAAACGTACCGTAGAAGATTGGGGTGTTACATTCTCCCCTCCTTCAATAAATTGCGTCCTCGCAATTTGAAATTTTTCTTTGAAAATAAAAGGTTGAAAAGAGAAAATACCTTTGAGGAAAACCCACATCAGAAATAAGGTTAATAAATATATAACATTAAAAGAAAGCAAGATAAGTACAAAGGTCACCCGATATAGCCCATTCTAGGATTCTATGAAAATATGGATATGGAGGAGAAAAAAACCATCAAGGTCTGATGGAGAGTTATAGAAAACAGAATTAGGAGAAAGTTTAACTACAAGAAAATCACAAACTTGTGACTGGTTAAACGGTCATTGAATTCCCATTTGGAAAAGTTAACCGACAACATTTTTGTTTTATGTTACCTTTTATAATGTTGAGGAATTTATTTAGGAGATTTACTAAGAACGTAAGGGAATATACATACTTGTTATGTATACTTTCATTCGTTAAATTTTTTTTACCACAAACCCATCATTTACTCCAAATGGTAAAAGAACTCCAAAATATTCTTTTTATCCTAACTGTATAAGGTTCCAAATATTAACACATACCATTTAGATTAGTAAAACTATTTTGTAATAACTAGGGACTTCCTGTAGGCTAGTGGTAGGAAATAAAGGCTTGTCGCACTATGGTTGTGGGTTCGATTCCTATAGCTTTTTCCGATGCGACGGGTTATTCCCCACCCTGCAGGTTGTCCTTTTCCTAAAACTATAGTATTATAATATTCCAAAAGTAAACTTCAGAAATGCATTAACCTTAAACAATACTATCCAAAGATAAACTTAATCCACTCCAACCTTTATAGTTATCCAAAATACCTCTGTCCAGACATTCTCTAAAAGGTCTCTTAATTCCAAAATCAATTGTAACATCAGATTCCCCAAACAAAGAAAAGTTTCTCTTATTGTCACATACTAAAAATATGGTTACCTTAATCATATTAAAACCTTACTGAAATCAAAAAGAACTGCAGTATAATCTATACATATATCACATTATTCTTATAACCAGAATATAATTCTTGAGTCCAAAAGCACAAATACATTAATTATTCCACTTCAACTGTAGTCACAAAATAAGATTGGCCTTGATCCCTTGGCCTTTTCTGAGGTAATATTCCTTGACGCTTAGGACATTCATTTGCATAATGCCCCATTTCCCTACAATTGTAGCATTCAACTTTGACAGCCTCTTTCTTTCCCTTGCAATCACGATCCTGGTGACCCTTTTCTCCACATTTATAACAAACTCCCATTCCTTTTAGGCACGTACCAGGGTGATTCTTCCCACAATTATCACATAATGGAAAATCCTTCTTTCCCTTTTTCCCTTTATCTGTCTCTTGTTCCACCGTTCTCTTCTTCTCTTGCTTTACTTTGTTGTCATAAGACTTAGAGAATTCCTTTTCTGTCTTGATAGCACACGAGACAATATCTTCGTATGATGAGAAGGATTGTGATACTAAAGCTCAATTGAGAAATAGTTTTAACCCATCAAAGAAACGATCAATCTTACTCCTTGGGTTACGTATATAATCGGCAGCATGCCTCGCTAACCTTATAAAGTTAGCCTCATACTTTGCGACATTCTCATCCTCCTTCTGCCTCAGACTCAGAAATTGCCTTTCCATATCTGCTCGATGGTCACGAGGAAAGTATTTTTCTAAGAAAAGCTCTTTGAACTCCCTCCATTCCATATTCGATACGTCATCATCTTCCTTTGTGTTTTGAATCAGCGACCACCACTGATCGGCATCTCCAGTGAGGCGGTAAACTGCCATGACAACCTTCTCCCTTTCACTACTCCCCAAGGCATGGAATATTTTCTCTAAGGAATTTATCCATTACTCAGCTACTATAGGATTTGTACTCCCATTGAAGTTTGGTGGTTGTTGCCTCATGAAATGATCTAGCATTGATCCTCCACGTTGCGGATCAGGGTGCTCCATACGAGTAAGGTTATTATTCATAACCTGAGTGAGTTGTCCCAGTATGGTAATAAGTTGATCATCACTAGTTGTATCTCCAGCTCCACAATAATTATCTTGATCAGGAGG
The DNA here is from genome assembly GCA_963277665.1 of Viscum album. Lineage (NCBI taxonomy): Eukaryota > Viridiplantae > Streptophyta > Magnoliopsida > Santalales > Viscaceae > Viscum > Viscum album. Next base: position 558,309,228 of record OY728146.1, read on the forward strand.
GCAATCCCTACACGGAGTGCGTGCATTGATACGGTTTCCATTCCTTCCACTAGGCGCCATTTATAAACAATGGCATAAACTATATTAGTTTATAAATAAAAATACATAATTCCATACTTGTAAGATACTTAACATAAATTGAACTATTTATGGATATAATCCATAAAAAAAATTTCTTTGAGGAAGTATATACGTATAACCCTTCAAAGTGGTTTATAAAGAAAATGAGAATTATCCAAAGCATATCCCTCGGGAGTGTCGTAACCAAGAGTGCAGCAAGGCCCATTGTCGTGCACCAGTTCCTGTTCGAGTCTAGCTCAACGCGGTGTTTTCGGGTTTTACCCCTAGTTACATCTGTGCCAGAGCCGCCTCTACTTGCTCTTATCCAGACAGTGATGTATTGCTCGGAAAACTCACAAAATCTCTACAATAGAAAAATTCTAGGAAGTTCTTCTATACAAATCCTCAAAGTTCATCTTAGGTCTACGTGATCTACTCAGAGTTTATCTAAATCTAGCTTCCAAGGTTTGTACTAAACTACCTCTGATACCAACTATAACGCCCCGACCCCAGCTACCCAGAGTCGGTGCATTAGTTCGTAACATTGGCATGATCACAAAAGATCATGTCTTGAAAGACCGATTAGTTTAGTAGCCTTGGAAACACTAGATACATACATAAGTCTTTCATTACGTCAAAAAGTAAACAAACTACAATAACATGGTCTTCATAGTCCACAATCATATCCCTTTCTGACTACCCCTTCAGGTCATTCATAAAATACTTCTTCACATCCTGGAAAAATATTAAAACATTGAAAGGGGTGAGCTCAGATGCTCAGTAAGGTTAACAATATAGAGGAAGCTTTCATAAATAAACATTAACATTTAAGGCAATGTATAACTAAAACAAAAGCCTTTTAAACATGAACTTCAACATAATATGGAAAACGTAAAATGAGATAATGCCATTCACTTCTCCACATGGATATTCTACTGGTCGCATAATCACATGCAATATCAATAACCACTTTCATAATGATGGAATGCATAATGCCAGACTATCATAACCACGTAGCCAAGGCCTCGTGCCAAGACCACAATTAAGATTTAGTCAAGGCCTCGTGCCAAGACACTAGTTTGTCTCATGAGACCTGTCGATGCATCGAGGAGCTATAGCGGGCTCCACCCGTCACTTAATAAGTCCAATGCATTCCTCATATGAATAGGTTTAAGCATATCATAAACCATCACATAATCGTATAACATAAAACATGCATAAAGGAAACATAAAATCTCCACATTTCAATCAAAAGATATAAATACAACACATTGATATAATAAAAACGCTTTCAAAACCATTTTCAATACCAAAATAAAAGAAAGGTAAAACTTTGCATTTATTTTTTATTAAAAAAAAATGATGGCTTATAGAGTAGGCCGAAACTCAAATAATGGTCACGGCGGCGGAGAAGTCGTTGTCGCCACATAAGTACGGAAAGTAAAACATTACCTTTTTGTCGTTTAGTAAAACGCTTCGTATAAAAAAGATTCCTTTTGAATAAACATAAAAGTCAAAGGGGTTTATACACAGTATAAAAGAAAGTTGTGTATAAAACCAAATATGCCTCAATGAAAGGAGATTGAGACGAAGTCCTTAAAAAGATCATTTTTAAAATAATATAGATCTATTATTTGTATTCACTATAGGTACACTTAAAGAAATTAAAAATACAAATTAGGACATAATAACATCATGAAATAATTTGAAAGTAAGAGATTAACCCAAAGAATGGAAGTTGGGTTAAGAAATTCCCTTACCTCGTGTCTGACTTGACTCAAACGTTCTTTAACCTCCTGAATAATAAACTAGAGTTAATATATAACTTTTTACGAACCATTTTCAATTTCATTATCCTTTTTATATCACTTATTACAATGTTATGAACATTATGTAATTATTTAAGATAATAACGGTCGTTTTGTCGATCTTTGGTACTTGAGTCAACAATTAAATTCTTATAATTACAAGTTGTTTATGTGGTATAATATCCATTATCTCTAGAATTATTTTCATGATTTATATGTCATATATGTCTTATATATCTAGTATATACATTCATTTATAATATTACGTAACATTTAGAGGTAAGAAATGAAATGCACCGTTCATGGAGATGGTAAGTCGTACGTACGCATGAACGCTACATTCATTTCTATTTCATATTTAATGTTATAAATGTATAATATAATTCCAGTATAATATAGTGTATAATACCATTTACTCTATCCTGTATACATCCCACATATGGCATTAACGATTCAAATCACTTTGAGGGGGCGGTAGTCCGCACTTCCTAAAATGAAATTATCACGTTTTACCCATAATGGAAATCATAAAGTTTGCCATAAATGAGAAATACAGAAGCATAAGTAAAACATAAACATATTATATATCATATATAAATATATTGACATCTTAATTGCCACCTTTTAAGGTGTTATATGAGTGTTGAACAATCATCGTTTCGTGAGGCAGAAATTTGCCATCCACAGAAACTGTATGTTCGTTAACCATTATATGTAGATGTGTGTAAGTGTAGCTCGAATACATCTTATAAAAAAATCCTAGTATATTGAGGATACTGGTGTTGTTACAAAAGAAATGAATAAAAAGAGTTTAGTGGGTTGGAGAAGCAAAATAAAACAAAACAACATTAGAGAAGACATTACCTTAAAAATCGGGTAACTCTTTTTGATTTGAGCCAAAGGCTTCCTTGGGAAGAATTCTGCCCACATTAAGGCTTCTAGGAGTAATAGGGGGATGTTGGGAGAGTATTTGGGCAGAGTGTGGCCGAGCCAAATGGCTTGAAGTTGTGAATAAGGTGGGAGAGGTGGGGGCCTTTTATAAGTGGAGAGGAGGGGCACTTTTGGAAACTAATGAAATGTTATTCTATTATACAATGCTTTTAGGATTATAAAGGTCCCATACTTATATAATTCGTGGATAAGGTGATAAGGGTTCTAAATCTACCCATCCAATAGTCTTTGGACAAGTGTATGCCTTGCATGTTACATTATCTATCCATTTTATTTAAATCGTTAAATAATGAGGTCACAGCTGCATCATCATGATGTCATAAATAATTTAATTTATTTAATGTCTAAAAATAATAAAAAAATACTATGATGTAGGAAATCTTTTTAGCTTTCTAATGAATATTTATAATCAAAATTTGGACTTTTGTATTCCCACATAAAAACTGTTTTAGTAAAACAACTCATGTTTGTGTCAATTTAATTTTAACATTAAATAAATATATATTAATGTCATTTTCCATCTAAAGTGGCTCCATGGGGTCCCCAAGTTGACCCATGGGTTGTCGTGGTCGGCCATGAATCATCCAATAGGAGTAGGACAATTTTAAAGCTCATCTCATATTATTAAAACATCATTTTTACCTTAAACTACACTAATTACCTCTAATCGCGATTAAGAACTTAAACATTACTATTCACCAAAAATTTATTTTAATCTCATTGAACCACATTTTACTTCTTAATGACAACCATGTATGTCTGATTTTTGAAAATCAAATCACATAAGTGGTAATATTTCATTTAAATGAAAAATCAGTTATTTAACTACCACTTAGTGGTTCCACTATTCATCAAAAATTGAAGTTTTTCAGAACAAAGCCAAAATTTCACCCTAAGCTATAATTGATATTCCAAATTAAAAATGATGTCTATTTTAAAAAATTCCAAACATATAAGTTGCATTAATTAATTTTATAATTAATTCCCGTTGTTACAAAAAATGGAGTGTTTCTAAGAAACAATTCATATCAAAAGATTGGCAATTGTTTATGTCCAATTTCAATGTTAAATTAATTCTAATGACCACCATTGGATAAAATGGTAAAAATATATTCTAATTATACTATAAAACAACTCAATAGTATAATTTATCACTATAAATTATTTTGATTAAAAAAGTTGTTTTACGTATTTTTCACTATTCATAAAAAATAGAAGTTCTCAGAAAAATACAAAAAATTCAACATAGGCTAATTTCGATATTACGAATCCAAAAATGAAGTCCATTTTGATAAATAAAATTTATAAAATTTCAAAAAGTAGGTATTACTATTCACAACGGCTAGTTTAATTTGTTGTGGTATGTGTTAGAGCTCGAGGTTGCGTACAACACACGCTATTGCATTATTCGAAGTGAAATGTACCATGGAAGCTTGGGGTGTTACACTAATTATCTTCTTGATTTCAAGAAAATAAATAGAGTACCAGCAACAATACATGGTACATGGATAGTGGATGTTCCCGGCATATGACCGGTAACAAAAGCTTTTTTGAAAAGATTATCAAAACGAAAGGAGGAAAGGTAACTTTCAGAGATAAAGCTATGGGAGAGATTACTAGTATTGGTAATATTGTTCTTCTTGGTAAAACATTGATTTCAAATGTTCTTTTTGTTATGGGTCTTATGCACAACCTCATTAGGATAAGTCAGTTATGTGATTAAGGTTACCTTGTCAATTTTAGGAATGATAAGTGCTTAGTTCACAATTCCAAGGAAGAATTTATTCTCTCAGTCAATAGGCATGATAATGTTTACACCTTAAACATAGAAGACTTCAGGAGTCAATATTTTCCTTGCCTAAGCGCAGTGGAAGATCATTCCTGGTTATGGCATAGAAGACTAGGTCACTGTAATCTTAGGAACCTATGTGAACACTTTAAGAAAAAATGACTTAAGGATCTACCGGAGCTTAGATTTGATTCTTCTAAAATTTGTGATCCTTGTCAATATGGAAAGCAGCATAAATCTAGTTTTAAATCAATCGGTGAAGTCTCAACAACTGATGCATTATAGTTAGTGCACATGGATCTTTCTGGTCCAACACAAACTGGAAGTATTGGAGGAAAATACTATGTGTTTGTTCTAGTTGATGATTATAGTAGATTTACTTGGGTCTATTTTCTAGCAAAGATGTCTGATGCTTTTTCCTATTTCAACTGTTTTAGAGCTCATGTTAAAAATGAGAAAAACCTTCCATTGAAAACTATTCATAGTGATCATGGAGGAGAATTTCAAAATTCTGATTTTGAAACTTTTTGTAGTAAAAAAGGTATTACTCACAAATTTTCAGCACCTAGAACTCCTCAACAGAATGGTGTAGTTTAAAGAAGAAATAGAATTCTTTAATAGATAACTAGAACCATTTTGAGTGAATATTCTATAGCTTGACATTTCTGGGCTGAAGCTGTAAGTACTGATTGTTATACTATAAATCGAGTTTTGATTAGACCTTTTCTTAATAAAACTCTTTATGAGTTATGGAATGATAAGAAACCAAAACTTTCCTACTTCAAGGTTTTTGGTTGCAATGTATTAATTTTTAATACTAAAGATAACTTACATAAATTCGCACCAAAATCTGATGAAGTAATTTTCGTAGGTTATTCCACAATTTCTAAGGATTATAGAGTTTTTAATAAAAATACTTGTACTGTTGAAGAAACAGTACATGTAAAATTTGATGAGTCATATCCATTTGTTTTTAAACCACCTCAATCAACATTCTCGGATGTGTTTTCAAAAACTGATTGTCAACCTTTGATAGAATAACCTTCTAATAATGAAATTGTTCAAGAAGATACTTCTGAAACATTTACCCCAGAAGACTTTCTACCCTAGGTGGATGAACAGGTTTTATAAAACCCAAATCATGTGTTTCTTAAGAATCATCCCAGTGATAGTATCATTGGTGATGTAAATCAACCTGTATGGACTAGAAGTTCCTTATGAAATGAACTAGAACATCTAGAATTTCATTCCCAATTAGAAACAAAAAGCATTGATGAAGCTTTAGGTGATGATTACTGGATCAAAGATATGCACGATGAACTAAATGAATTCGAGAGGAATAAAGTCTGGACCTTGGTTGAAAGACCAAAGGACACTTCTGTTATTGAATTAAAATGGGTTTTAAGAAATAAATGTGATGAAAATGGAGTCATATTAATAAATAATGCTAGACTTGTTGCTAAAGTTTATAATCAGCAAGAGGGAATAGACTATGAAGAAACCTATGCTCCAGTATCCAGACTTGAATCTATCCATATTATACTTGCCTTTACAACATTATATAATTTTATACTTTTTCAAATGGATGTGAAATGTGCTTTTCTTAACAGTTATGTTCAAGAGGATGTTTTTTTTTTGAACAACCTCCTAGCTTTGAAGATACAAAACATCCTGATCATGTTTTTAGACTTACCAAACCCTTGTATGGACTTAAACAAGCCCCAATAGCATGGTATGATAGACTCACTGGATTGCTTCAAAATAACTATGTTAAGGGAAATGCAGATCCAACCCTTTTTATAAAGATAGATAAGAAAAATGTTTTGATTGTTCAAATTTATGTTGGTGATATCATACTTGGGTCAACTCAGCAATCTTTAACTGACTCCTTTTCATGTCTAATGAAATCTGAGTTTGAAATGAGTATGATGGGGGAATTAACATTTTTCCTTGGTTTTCAAATTTCTCAAAAACCGGAAGGAACCTACATATCTCAACATAAGTATATTAAAGATATTTTCGAAAAGTATGGTTATGACAACACTAAGAGTATAAGTACTCCTATTGGTACCTCAAATTCTTTAGATCTTGATGAAGCTGGGAAACCAGTAGATCAAACATCTTTCATAGGAATGATAGGAAGTTTACTTTACTTGACAGCTAGTCGACCATAATTAATGTTCTCAGTATGCTTATGTGCATGTTATCAATCCAATCCTAAGGAATCTCACTTAAAGGTAGTAAAAATAATTTTTCACTACCTTAAGGGAACCATGGATCTAGGATTATTTTATACCTATGGAAATGATTTTGTTCTAAAAAGCTTTTCTGATGCGGACTTTGGTGGATGTAGAATGGATAGAAGGAGTACATATGGAACTTGTCATTTCTTAGGAGATTCATTAGTTTCTTGGTCCTGCAAGAAGAAACATTCTGTAGAACTTTCCACTGCTGAAGCCAAATATGTTGCAGCTGGAAGTTGTTGTGATCAAGTATTGTGGATGCAACACACACTCACAGACTATGGCCTGAGTATTACTAATACTCAAATTTTGTGTGATAACACAAGTTCCATTGCCCTTATTAAGAACCCTACACATCACTCTCGTTCAAAGCATATAGATATTAGGCATCACTTTCTTAGGGATCACACACTTAAAGAAGATATCATTCTTCAGTTTATCGGAACACAAGATCAATATGCTGTTATTTTCACAAAATCTTTGTCTTCTGATAGATTTGAATACATTAAACAGAAGTTAGGAATGATAATCGTAAGGTCATCCTTCTTAATTAACTTTCTGTTGAAAAAGTATCCTTTCAGTAATAAACTCCTTTTCATAGGGGGAGTACATTTGTTTGTTAGAATAACAATGTTTTTCAATGTTTGTTTTCAAACTTTTCGGAACTAAGATTTCCGGAATGGAAATTTCCAGAACTGAAATTTTCCAGAATGGAAATTTTTCGTACTGAAAACTTCCATAATGGAATTTTCGTACTGATAATTTTCAGAACGGAGATTTTTAGACTGGGCTATTCGTAACATTGTTTTTCATACTAGACTTTTCATAATAAAGTTTTTTTTCATCAAGAAGAATATTACCAATTTCAAATAATATTTCTTGTCAATCCGTAAGATATGATTTTCTTACTTATAGTTTTGTAATCAAATTTTTCTCACTGTTATCTTCCTTGTTTAGTTCGGATTCTAGTTTTTTTTCTAAAATCCAAATGTTTTCTTTAGAAAACCTCAAAAGATCGGAGTCAATTTTGTTTTTCTTGTGAAATTATTCTCAACCATCAGATCAGATCAATGTATTTTCAACCATTGGATGACTATTGGAAGACCAATGGTCATTTTCCATGCCTATAAAAAGGGGGTACCAAGACTCATCCCACATCGATTTTTCAAGCCTTTGCATCTCGAAGCCCTGCTGCTCCTCTTAAGGCCAGTTCCGAAACGTGTGAAGCTGATCTAAATCATACAGTTTACTTCACTCCGAATGTCTATTGAAGAAACTTCACAAGATATGTCAACTGTGAAACCAATTTCAATGTAGTTAGTTTACAGAGAAAGGTTAGTTCATCCATAATTTTATAAGCATGATTCTATTATTTCGAAAAATATTAAACTGAATTGATGGGAAGAAGTATGCATAGCTAAGTCAGATAAACAGGATCCGGTTTATACTGACTTGTTGATAGAGTTTTATGAGTCTATTTCCTTCCTGGTGGAAGATGGTAGAGAAAGGTTTTCTTTTAAGCATTATTGGAAGACTTATAAACTTTCTTACACTAAGGCAGCAAGCCTGGTTGGTATAGCATATTAGGGAGAAGATGAATTCTGTTCTCACAAACATCCTGATGTGCAAGGAAGTTTCAATAAGGAAAAGGCACTGAAGTGTCTTGGGCTTAAGGATGATTCAACTACTAAGATTGATCGTCTCAATCCGAATAATAGAATACTGAAACTATGGGTGTAAGGTTTTCTGGTACCGAGAAGAGGAGACAAAGACAATCCGAAGAAGAGTGATATCTATGTCTTAGATTTTTTGGTAAATCTAAGAAAGATAAATCTGATAAGGCATGTCTTGGTTACGATCAAGAATATCAAAGAAGGAAATCTAAGAGCCCAGAATATAATATTCCCTGCCTTATTGTCAAAGTTGATTGTTCGATGCATAGAATCATTCAATGTTTCCTACAAATCAACGATCCGGAATTGCAAGCTCATGATTGTCAGTGATGATACGCTTAAGATAATGACAATGGGAATTTCTAGTGCATCAGGAGAATTTTACCCCCTATATGTGGAGGAATTTTAAGTAGCTGAAAAAGAAACACTATCTCTGGAACCTTTAAAAAAGCAAAGGAAGAAGAGAAATTCTAAGGAAGTAGTTACTGATGAAGAAGTTCCTCAGCCTAAGGAAACTGAATCCGCACCACCCAAGACGAAGAAGCAGAAAATCTATACATATGAAGTAGCAGAAAAGTGGAGGAAAGATAATGAAATGAGGAAGGAAGGGGATCCTTAATTCGGACTTGACCATGCTGAGGCTATGGCATTAAAATAAAAAGCTGCTGAGGAGCTGGAAAGATAAGCGAAGGAAAACAAGTTGAGGAAGAAGATGACTGAACCTGAACCAGTACAATCTTTGCTAAAAGGTATAGAGTTGGCTTCCGAAAGGCTTCCAGTTTTGGAAACTTTCATAGTCGAACCTTCTATACCAGAAACACTAGCGAAAAATTATGTCACTCCGAAAAAGGACAAGGGTAAAGAACCTGTAGTAGAATCTTAGAAGGAGGTTTCTGAAGCAGTTGAGGAAGCAGTATAAGAAGAAGAAGAATAAGAAGAAGAGGAGGAGGATAGTGAAGATCTGGATACCTTGATCAAAAAAATTCAGAATTATAAGGATGAATCTGCAAAAATAGTATCTCTCGGGAAGGGAGATGAGGAAGTCAGCAAGAAACTTCATGAAGAAGAAGAAGAGAATGAGCTGTTTGATGAATAAGAATCCAATCAGAGGAACTTTCATGAAGAAGGACAAGAAAGACAGCAACCAGATGAAGATCAGATTGTTCATGTTTCTGAATCTGAGGAAGTTTCTCCAAATGTGCAATCCATTCCAAAATCCAATAAAGGGAAGAAAACTTTAATGGAGACACCTATTAAAGATATAATCAGAAAGAAAGAGGTTGGTGGTACCTCTAGAAGGAAGCTGATGCCAGTTGAAGAAGTGTAATCTCAAAAAGAAGTTTCTGATTCAGAATCATCATCCCACAAGCATGATTTTGTGGTTCAATCTCTGAGAAATTTGGTGGACACAATTCCGATTCTTCCAACAATAGATTCTAGATGCCATTTGCTGCAACAATCAATGAATCAAAAATCAGAATCTTTATCCATGGTAATGGATAAGTTTGTGAAGTTGGAAGCTGAACAGAAAAGTTTTTTGATCGATTATGAAGTGCATAGTAATTCTTTTAGTAAATTAACCAAGTGGTATAAGAGAGTTGACGAAGATTTAGTTCACTTTGAAAATTTTCAGGCTGAAGTTCAAATTGCTTTTTAAATGGAGGATAAAAAGGTTAACGAAATTTCTGAGAAGTTGACCCAGGAGAAAAATTTCCAGAATCAACAGGTCAGGGATCTGAATGGCAAGCTTAACTCAGTATCTCAAAATTGGAAAACTGAAAGCGATTTCTGGATTGAGTTTCGGAAGAAGATTGAAAAGAAAGATGAGTTGTGGAAGTTGCAGAAAGAAGCCTTGGAGGCTCAAGCAGAGGCATTAAAAGATCAAGAAGAAAAGGTAAAAGCCTTGGAAAGGCAACGAGAGGAAGATCAAAGAGACTTGAAGAAACTCAAATCCTTGTTGAAGCAGCTCATTCCGAAGTAAAAGGAAGAAAAATGAACCCACTCCGATCTTTTGTTGTAGTTATCTTTCCATGTAATTTTTTCCCCCAACTGTAATGAAATAGTTATCTATTTGGTTTGTATCTTGTTATATACTAATGTTTCAGGTAGCATAATTTGTTTTCCATTCCCTTCAATTCTTTTTAAAAATCACAAAGGGGGAGAAGGAAAAAGAACTATTCCTAAGGAGGAGAAAGAAAAAATCTCTAAGAGAAATATCCTTAAAGAAAGGGGGAGTTTCCCACTACAATTTTTTTTCATTCATACAATAACGGAAACTCTACTCTGGAAACCCCGAATACAATCCTTATAGTTACAATGCCTAAGGGGGAGTTAGTTGTATTCACTTATATCCATGAAAAAAGGGATATAATTTTTAATTTTCATATTCTAATGAAAATTTTCCAAATCCTTATATAATTTTTCAAAAGGATGTTTGTGCGTTCTAAAAAGGGGGATATTGTTGAGTCAATAAGGTTTTCCTTATGACTTTTCCTTTCCTTCTTGTTTTGAAAACTTCAAACACCTTATACTTAAGCAAATATTATTTTTACTCAAATAAGGAAAATTTACTTCTTTAAGGAAATTTACCTTAACCTAGATTTTCTTATACATAGATATTTTTTTCTTAAATTCAAAAATCGGAATCATAACCAAATTTCTAGAGCCTTATAATGAAAAAGTTGGAGAATTCTGTTTTTAGGATCCAAATTTTGAATGTGATCTGTAATATAGTTTTAATCCGAATTCTGGAGTCCGAACAATTAAGAAGTTTGACTCCGAACTTTTAAGCAGTTCGACTCCGAACACTTAAGAAGTTTGACTCCGAACTCTTAAGAAGTTCGACTCTGAATTGTTAAGCAGTTCGACTCCGAACTCCTAAGAATTTCGACTCCGGACTTTTAAGCAGTTCGACTCAGAACTCTTAAGAATTTCGACTCCAAACTTTTAAGCAATTCGACTCCGAAGTCTTAAGAAGTTTGACTCCAAACTTTCAAGTAGTTCTACTCCGAACTCTTAAGAAGTTCGACTCTGAACTATTAATTAGCTTTTACTTACATATGCTGCATTCCAAAATGATGTCGTACATTCAGTTATCATTCTGTTTTTAATTAACCGTTGGTTGAGTTACACGTGTACAGGTCCCTCTGAATTTCATGGAAAATATGACCATTGGAAGAGGGAGGCGACCGTCGGAAATTTGCCTATAATTAGGAGCTCATTTGAAAGAGCTCAAAAAATAAGGAAGTTGATCAATCCAGAGACCACATGCTACTAAGGTTATTTCTAGAGAGAGAAAGCTTTTCATGCCTTGTGTGTACTGAACCGCTCGTTCAGTTTTTGCTTCGTGTGACTCCGAATGTTGGTGATTACATTCGAGGACTTCCAGGGATAGGAAGACAGAGGTGCCGACTACCTTGAAGTTCGAGGTCTTCCTTGCTGAGGAAGACAGAGGATGCCAACTACCTTGAAGTTGAGGTCTTGCGGGGATAGCAAGACAGAGACTCCAATCGTCATATCGAGGGCTTACCCTGGTGTGGGTAATACAGACTTGCTTGAAAGTATAAATCAAGGGACCATTATCCAAGGTTGTTGGATACCCTTCTCTTTGGGTTAAAAGACTAATATCTTGTTACTTGTAGTTCTACTACTTGTTAATTTTCCGCTGCATATTATATTGTAAGGAAAGTATAACATTCTTATACTTACTTACTTTCACTTAGTTTCATTTAGATTCTATACGCTTTTAGGTAGAATCTCGCTTTAAGGAAGAATCTCATATTGTAATCTTTTGTTAAGTTTCAATTTCCAGAACTATATTTTTGGAACCTACTTTTGGAATCTCTTTCCAAGTTTTCATTTGGTGTTAGAGGTGTTGTGAATTTTCTTAATTTAATCCTTGTTAAACATATCCCGTTCCTTTACTTAAGGAAAACATAGTTATTCATAACTAACTTTAAAGGTTCCAAAGAAATTTTTAAAGTATACAATCCCCCCCCCTCTTGTAAATTGAACATATACATCATTATTTCGATCCTACTTTAAACCCAATGCAACCTTTTATGAATAAAATTTAATATAAAAATATCCTAAAATGTCATAAATTAAAGTGAAGGTATCATAGTTTAGGAAATATTAATAATTATTTTCTTTATCATATGATTTCATACTCTGATTATTATTGGTTGACCATCATGATAACAATTTTATTTATATTTTTAGATGAAAGATATATTTTTAAAATATTTTTGGTGAGAGATACACTCAATATTGTAATCATCTTATTTAATCATTGTTCTTTTATTTACATAAAGCCATGAAATGTATCTAATGCTATTAATATGAATCACTAACAAATTGATAATGATTTACTATTTATAATTCATAATCACATGATAATTTCACCACATGTATATGAATCATATCTTAGTTATTTATATGGGAACATGTCTTCTAAAAATAAGATAATTCCCCCATTAGTAGAGTTTGATGTTAGTTAGGTCATTGATTTGATCTATATTGATATATCCAATATTAATTATCTATATAGGGACTTTAAAATTCATATCCTGAATCAACATTCTCTCATTTATCTATGTGATTTAGACTATATAATCACTATGATAATTAAATCCAGTGTGTGGGTATATATATATAATCACGAGGGGGTACTATGATAAAATGTTTGGGTCCCAATAGAAAATTGATAATATTTTAATTTTGAATGAATATATTAATTTTTTCCCAAAGAGTTTCATGGTTTTTATTTGTTTTATATTGATTATTTTTTAATAGAAATCTTACCAGGTACTATAATAGTGTCACTGAATACTTCAAGAATAGCCATGTTAGAGTTATAATAATTAATGAAACAACTATTAATGAGTACAAATATAAGTTTTATATACCCATGTTCTTTACCAAGGGTTTCACCAATCCCATTGATAATAAAAAATATGGATCAAACCATGTTAGTATTGATTATCATAAATGTTACATGATTATGATCAATGAAATGTGTCATATACCCAATATAGTTTACTTGATTGATCAACCATGTGGGGATAAAAACTTTTCATGTGTTGAAAATTGATATAACCATTCAAACTAGATATATTCGTTATGAATTAACAGTGATATCATTAATACTAAATAATACTCCTACCTTATTCATTCGTATTATTAATAGACTGTACATACTCCAAGGATCAATATGTGGTAGTATTTATAGTTATGGTTGTAATATATTCAAAGATCAAGGAAGATAATTAATATCATTAGATAATTATACTATAGGCACTGAGAAAGGATAAATTTCATGCAAAATCATTCATGTGTATTGTTCGGAAATATAAGGTACCCTTTTTTGTCATGTAATCACAAGAGGGGATATATTTATGTATTATTCAAAAAATTTAATTGAAAAATAGACCACACCAGCACCAAAAACAATGAAATTTAGTTTTATTTCAATGGATGGATACTACTAATTCGTTTTTATAAATTCATTTTGACTATTAAATCCATTAATTAGAAAAACATTGAATGGTTTCATGAACCTTTTAATAGAAAAATATGAAGATAATTTCAAGGATATTAATATAATTTTTTACATTTCACCTATATTCACAATAACCTATACTGGATAAGGGATTCTTATATACAGTGATTCATCAATGAAGGGATTAAGATGTTTCCTCATAAGAAATATCATTGTGATTAATGATTCTATAACAATATTACATGATTCATGATTTGGAGCTATTGGTGTTAAAATTTTGATTAAATGTATAAAGGTAATATCTATATATTTAATACTGTGAAATATATACAAATCCAATATTCATAAATTATATATTTACAAATAAAGGAGTGAAACAATAATATAAGGATATGGTTGGAGAGGATAAAGTACTATGACTGTATTATATATTACAACTATTTTATGGAGAACAAGGTGGATAATTCTTTGATCTTGAAGGATCACAATACAATATATATGATGCAGATTTAAATAGAATAAATACTGATGGATTTGAAAATGATTTAGATTCAATTAATAAAAAATATAATTACCAATTTTTTTCTGAACCATCCATAAATATTATGGTCAAGGAGTCATTTTTGGGGGATATTCACTTGTATAATAAGGTAATGAATATTCAAGAATTTATCTTCAACAATAATGGAATTATATTATTTTGAAGATAATATTTGTTCTATGAATACACAAATTGAATAAGGAGATTTTTGATTATGCACATATAGTATCATTACCTACATCTCATTGAAGCACAATGATACATATAAATAATATAAATCTTTTTTTGGAACCATGAATTAGGGGATTGAAAATTAAATATCTCAATCATTGGATTTAAAATAATTTAAGACTAAAAATCAAGGGCCTAAATGGTTGATGATACCAATACAGATAAATGTATATAAATTGGTGAACATCATCATGGATTCAATTATAGTTCTTTGAAATATAAGTAAATGAAAAAAATTTATATGGTTTGTAGTTTTAATCGTTAAAAATTCACGATATATCATTGATATTAATGAATATTTCTCTATTTTTAAACATTTCTAGGTATAAATAAAAATTTTAAGGTGGAATGGAGGACCAATATCAATTGTAAATGATCTAGATATGAGTTTTACCCAAATTTTTTGTATATGTAATAAAAATATATTTAATATATACATAGGCTTCAACACTACTCATCATCCTTATAATGATGTTTAATATGAAAGGATAATTCAATCTATAGAGGATTTTCGGATATCTACACTATGTGGGTTTTAAGGAGGACATGGTAAACACCTTCCCCAATACATGATCTAATAAAACAACAACTTCCATTAGAAAATTGAAATATTACTATATGTGGATGTAAATAGAAATAGGTTAAGATTTCAAATATTACAAGATGATGTTCGAGAGAATAAGCTACCTACTTTATATCATTATCTGTAAATTTTGGAGAATATTCAATCTATTCCACAACACATTATAACTGCGCATATTTACCAAAGATATGTGTATTTAATCATTGAGAATATTTATATATTGAATTTTTATGTCAGGTATTTGTTTGAATATCATCATGTAATATGGTTAAATGATTTTGGATGAATTTAAAGTTAATCACCTTATATATCTTCCCCTATGAAATACATGATTTTATAGGGATAATAGAATATCAGTTTAAGTTCCTCTAAACCCCTTCGAAGTATATGATGTGTTCTATATATCACTTTTGAGGTACTACATACCTGACCCATAACATGTTAATAATTAATTTGTAATACAAGTTAAAAAATATCTCTTATATGTTAAAACTAGTATAGATAGTCAATCATAGAGATAAAATACTATGAAACAAAACCATGCATCATGTTTTAGGAAACTTCATGGGAACATAAAGACGAATCGGGGCATATATAAAATATTTATTTCAATTTAATTAATGAAATTTGATTGTGAACTTATTTTAATGAGGTATAATGTAACCTCTAAATATTTTGGTATGCATTTTGTTTCAAATAAATTTAATGTTTTCAATAGCTTATACTATAAGCTACAATGAACTAAAAAAACCATGATATATTTTATTAAGATAAAATATTAAAATCAAATATAAATAAAAATAAATTATAATAATTAAATATAAAAACATAACTCATAAACTTGTTGTTGAATATAATTAAACGGAAATGAAAATACTATGAATATGAAATCACGGTTCTCACAGATTCGTTTGAATATAATGCCGCCTATTATAAATATTGAATGAAGGAAAAATATTATAAATATAATTGAAAATTGGATGAATATTTAAATGAATTAAACGTATTATTATATATATTTACTTTAGGTAAAATTTGAAAAATTATATTTCCATTACATATATTGTAATTACCAATTTGGTCATTGGATATATGGTTATCAAACATATATTCATTAAACATATTGTCATTGGACGTGTTACAATTATACATTTGGGGATTAGATATATGGTATTTTTATATAATCGTATCCAACAGGTACACCATT
This sequence comes from Viscum album, assembly GCA_963277665.1. NCBI lineage: Eukaryota > Viridiplantae > Streptophyta > Magnoliopsida > Santalales > Viscaceae > Viscum > Viscum album. Next base: position 558,325,814 of record OY728146.1, read on the forward strand.
GATATATAATTAATAGAAACAATAAGTGTAAACCCATTTCTAAATAATAAATAATTTTATAATGAAAAAAACAATTAATTATAATATTTTATTATAAAAAATATATATTCCTCTTTACATATTATTGTTATTACTATTGATATAACTTTTGACAATAATATATTATGTTTATCAATGTAAAATATATATTTTAACATTAAGATATTGATAAAATTGAATAGTTAGGAGATAAATAATGTGGGGTGATTAAATTTATTTAAATTGTTATAATTTTTAATGAAATAATTTTTAATAGTTTTTATATTTTTTTGTTGATAAATTTAAATGATAAATAATAAATTATTTTTTTTATTTTATTTTTTAATAAAATAAATTACAATTCATATAATTACTAATATTGGGTATGGAAAAATAATAAATCTATTTTTGTGAATAAAAATACATATTTTTCTAAAAATCGATCTTCTGTGATTTAAATTTATTATTTTATAATTAATTTTCACAAAATTAGGAATTTTAATAAAATTAAATAATTAAATATTTTCAATTATAATATCCCAAATTTATTAATTATGTTAATATTAATTTTAGTTAAAAAATTATGTTAATTATGATAAAATTGATTAACAAAAGTGAAGGTAAAATGCAAATGGCCTTTACTAAGTGTAAAGAAAAAAATATCATAAAAATTATATATTTGAATGAGTTTATTAATGAGTTATTAACCTTATATCATCTATTATCCTATAATTATCATATTTTAATCCACTTTCCATTTAAAATGACAACCATATACATTAAGAAATGTGTATTTACAGAAATACACATAAAACTCACAATTAATAGGAGTCCTCATCTACCCCTATAAAAAATATTTTGAATTGGTTATATCTTTTACTCATAAAAATTTTTATTCTCCTAATGCCTTATTAGAATTTTAATATAGCCAATTTCTATAATGGAAGCCTAAATATTTCATTTCGAATAAACCCATTTCATGGGGTGAATTATTTAATCTGTTTTGATCTTCACCATTTTTCTCAATTACACTCTCATTTATACTATTTTTTAATATCATTATCATCAATATTTATAATATATAAATGTTATTATTAATCTTTTTAAATTATATTACTTTTATAAAACAATATACTCATTATCACTCATTAGTATAACATATTCATGTTTCCGTAGGTTCGACCACCTGCATGAAGGATGAAAAAAATCATTATTATAATAAAAATAATAATAATGATATTAATAATGGTAAAATAATATACTAATAAATAATATATGTTATTAATTTTGTTATGGAAGGATGATAAAAAAATGAACGGTCATTATAATGTAACCTGTTTTTATTATTAAATTACATAAAATAAGATTATCATTGCTTCCATAGTATTGAAACATAACAATAACTTCTACAAAAGATAATGTAAATATATATATCATTAAAAAAATAATTCCACTAAAATTAATAATATAATAATTATGAACTAGGTATTAATGAATAATAAACTATATCGCCTTTACAGAACTTGTATGAAATAATCCAAATAACTAACGTTGTATAATGAAAGTTGAAAACAACTAACAAATATATATTTAATTTATGATTATTATTTAATATAATAAAATGTAATATATATGAATGTGGTTTTAAAACCAGTGGAATATATGGTTTTTTATTATACATGGTGTTAAATTACATTCATGGATGTCATGGGAAAAAGTAAAAGTTTATTTTCCAATCTTACTTTGATGTCGAGATAGTTTATATTTAAATATCTATTTGGAGAAATTTTATTACATCCATAAAAAACTCTTATATTTTATTCCCTAATGTATATTTATTTTTTTAATATGTCTTCTTAAAATTTCACTTTCTTGTTGTTTAATTTTTTTCGAATATATATTTGTATGTGGAGACAACCTTATAGCTTTTTTTCAATAAATAATAATTCTCCCCCATATCAACATTTATTACATTATTTTTTGGTTATACAGATATAAAAATTATTTATTTTATAAGGTAATTTCTATTTTACAATTAATTCAGTAAAATATTTAGTAAATATATCTATTTTTAATGTTTTGTTAGGGGTTTTTTTTATTGTCTAACGATTTCTGTAAAATAGTTTGAAATGAATATTTTTAAAAATACGAATTTGAACACTGTGATATTTAATTTTAATTAGTAAAATTCCTTTCAATGATTTCCTAATTCTATAATTTATCCTCTATCACCATTTTCATATACGTTATTTTCTTTTAAAATATTATTTATCAAAAGTAAAGGATATTTCTTCAAAAAAATTTAAAAACAAATTAAATTCTATTATAAAATTGATTTTCATCCATGAATATCATATATCATTTTTATTATTGTTTACTAGAGATATTATTTAACTATAAATTCCACCTTCTTACTTTGTATTATTTATGAAAATACCTTCTAGAAATGATTCAAGTATAACGTTCCATTTATATGGTTTAATTTCTCCATGATGGAATTTGGAATATTTTCAAAATCATGTAGCGTAAATATGGTTTATATTAATATGAAATGATTGTTTTTTATAACCCATTAGTTCATTGTGTATTTCTCCTATCCTATTAGATCATGATAGGGAGTTTGTGCTCAGATCTAATCTAATATATTATAGATAATTATTGGTTTGACCATGTCAAAAAGGTTATAGACTATTGGTGATTAACCTAACTCTAGGAAGTTATGGGGAATATGTGTTTAACTAAATTGCAAAAGGCTATGGGGAACGGTCAGGTAGAAAATTTTCAAAATATTATGTTTTCCAGGTATTTATCCGATATTATAATGATTATAGAGTGCATGTTGTTATCCCAAGTCAGAAATGATATGGGTCACATGTTGTTATCCTATGTAAGGTTTTAGCGACATAAGGTTAGACAATTTTCTTTTTATATAAATCTGTTTATGGTTAAAATAAAATGTTTTATGATTTATATGATTATGTTTATACCATATTAATAGGTTAAGAGACAAACCTATGTCATTATTTTTAACTTAGGTCTCCAGAGCCCGGTAACCACAAATATTTTTGTATAGTTTTATTTTCAAATAATATTAGTTTTTTATGTAGTCTGAGAGGGAACCATTACATGACCCAAATTATAATAATTCATGACCCAAAGGCCAATAATCATCGTTTCCTTAATCATTTAAGATTAAAACTCCAAAATACCTCCTCTTATACAGTTATTAAATGTTTTTTGTTAACTAACAACCTAACGATATGGTCAAATTATCATTTTCCATAGAAGATGTATGTAGGGGATAAACCTTGTGTGTTTACACATTGCCACTCTATGGTTCAATGTTTAGTTACCTCCACATGGTGAATTTCATGGTTATGATCTATAATAATGATGCTAATCTATTATAGTAAGACAACACTACAATGTAGGCCTAGTGTCTCAATGTCCTAATATATTTCACAATTGATTAATTTAGGTGAGTAATAATATTCATAAAATACCCTAATAAAATACCTTTTATAGTATCCCACTACGATAATGCCTCATAAAATAACAGATGTTATTTCTTCATCCTAGGTTTCATGCAATATTATAGGGTGTCTTTAACACTTGGGTAAGCCCGCAACCACAAATACTTTAACTCATTTCTCATGTTCTGAAAAAAAAATTCATATCTTAAATATGTAATATTATTTATATTTTATTTGTTATAATTTCCATATAATATTTTCATGTACATTTCTTATTTTCACTTACCCACATGTTAAATTTATACTCACTTATAATCATCGAATATTATATATTATATTCATTATTATTAATCATTTATGCTCACACATTTAATATATTTATGTTCCCATAATATGATTATGATTATATCATATCATATTTCTATATGGGGTTATTGTTTGTTTTGACGTTGAAAAAATGTTTACAGTTTAATAAAAAAATTATTTATGTATCTAATCTTTGAATACACTAAACCAATAGTTTCTAGGTTGTGATTTGTTGTTATATGTATTTAATATTCATGAATAATTATGCAATATGTCTATATTTCATGGTTTGGTCAACTTATACATAGTAAAAAATATCAACAATCTAAATACAAGTTGTCATATGACATATTTTTATGATACACTAAAACCATTAGTAAACTCTCAAAATAAACCCTTATGTAATAACCTAAACCTATAACACTCTTGGATAACAAAAATAAAAGAGTTTTGGTGAGATTTAGTTTGATATAATAACTCATATTGGAATATGGTGTCATAACTGGAACAATATTTGGTAAAACCTCAAACATTTGGTTAGAGATATCTTTTCTTATGAAATTGTTAGAGGGCCTACTAGTAGTCAAGGTTGATAGAGAGACCATCTATGAATCCATTGTTCCTTATAATTATTGGTATAAAAAATATTTTTATAAAATATAACAATGATTCTATATCCCAGGGTGACCATACAATGTTATATCATATAACGACTTTCGGATTTCGGTGGATTATTTTTCTGAGAACTAAAACTGGCACCCTGGATTATTCAATGTTATATCATATAATGACTTTCTGATTTCTGATTTCTGTGGATTATTTCCTAGGGTGTTATTATGAATTATTTTTGAGAACTGAAACTGATATAGTACTGATTGAATGATAAAGGACTTGGTGTAAATTTCTATAATATGGATACCATTTAAATAAGAACCGGAGAAGGAGAACATAGACATAATAACACCATGTAAAATAATCATTCTAGGAATGAATAGTTTAAATGGAATGATAAGGAAGTTATTAAGACATTGGTACCTATCACCCATGACGAATGCACTATACCACTATTTAGATATAACTACTAATTACTAATTATTTCACTCATTAGAGGTGTTTGATTCTTTGGGAAGTTCCAATTCGATAATGAAAATCTATGGCACTGTGGTAATGGATGAACTACTCATGATGGTTATTAGGTAAAGCACTGCACTATAGAATATTTTTTAAAACAATTATCTAAAAAAGTTAGTTATTTCATTGGATAATTTGATGTTGTGGTTTATATCTTCAATGGAAGATAATCTTATCTACATAAATACTCATGTTTATAGGTTTTCAATCTGATAGAAATGGTGATGAAAATGTTAATTATCATGAAGATGACACCATGTAGTCATGGGGAATGGTTGATAAAGTGATGATTAAAAAAATATGTTCCCTATTGGAGGTATCAATAGTTATCATTCAAACATATTTCCTCTGGAACATAATCCAATATTCCATCTGTTTCTTTTTTCATTATCCTAGAAAAAACATTTCACATAGAAGTTCTACATAGAAATATTTAGGGGGAATAATGATTAGTTTGGATTCAAGAATGGGTGGTGGTGGTTAGAAGATCCATTCACATTCACATATGTAAAAACATAGTTCTATGAATCTTCATTGTTTTTTGGTACTTAATGTTCTGCCACTATTGATTATACCCACAAATCATTCAATGGAGATTAATATCCCATGGGACTAGTCAAAGGAAATGTAAAGCAATATTCTGTCATGGATTTTTGGTCAATATTGAAAATATTTATCCATTTTACTAGATAAATTAAATTTTTATAGCTAACATATTTATTGTTATAAAAACTCAGTCAAGCTATTTTGGACTAGAACCTCATTCTTTCCAATATTAAGTGACTCCACCCAATCCGGAAAAACCATCAATCATGTATGTAACAAACTTATATTAGGAAAGGTTAGAGATGAAACATGACCTATATTATAGGATAATATGGAATCATATATAATTTATTACACAATTTCATGCTTGATAATATAGATTTTTTGTATCATAAATATCCATAGCTTCTTTATTGGGTTTAATTTTAGAGGAGAGTGTGTCACTCTAGTATTTATTCTGGCTAACATATATACTTTATATCAAAAATATTGAATGATTAATATTTTACATCACATAGTAATCCATACTGGACATCAATCAAACTGTATTGGAGTAAGGATTATCCATTAAATCCAAGTTCCACCATTGTGAACTGTAATTTTAGTAGAAGATATTATGCATAGTTAACTAGAGGATTCTTTATAGTATTATGAGTAATTTACTTTATCACCTCGTACTCTATGGTTATTCGATGGTAGAAAAGAATTTATTTCATGGAAATTATTTAATTTATGGATGGTTTCTTGATTTGAAATCCTAATAATTTATTGACATTCTCCATTGATTATAGAAATTATAGTCCTGTTATTAACCCCTCTAAAATAATTATTAGTTTCAGGTGTTATAAATAAACATTCCTTAGTTGATCACTTCCCATTGATAAATACAATATATTGGTTAATAATTAAACATACTAAGAAGCTTTCATAAAGTTAATGTTAATATAGTAAAAAATTTGGAATCATTCCGGAACTGATTACTTAGACTCCTTTGAGAGAAATTTGAATGAAAATAAATTAATTTTTTGATATTATATATAAATTAGGGATTTATGGTTTTGAATATAACACAATTCATTGAAAAAATAAATTATATCATTATTATGAGTGATTAAATAAATGTGTAATCATCGGATCATTCTATTGGGATGTCTAAGGATGAAACTAACCCACTCAAGAAATCTAACTATAATATTACTAATGAATAAAAAAGGATTACACCATACTCACTATACTTATTGACATGAGTATAATTTTTATTTAATTACAATATAAAGAACTATCAATTTATGAAATTAATAATTTTATTAATATGAAATTGTGGACACTAAAAGGGAAAGTATGGAATACCTTGAAGTTGATGTTGGACAATTATGTTAGGGGGTTGTGGCTGAATCATCTTATCTCCCTGCATTATAGTGGCTTATTGAAACTTCTCATTTGGGTTATAAAATTTTTCTGGAAATCCTTTTTAGATTCATTATATTAATACTTTCAAAAAACTTATTCAAATATATTGATTCTATAAGATTTTTATTCCATTAAAAATAAAAATAATTTTTCACATGTAAAATTTCATTTCTCTTGACTATTTTAATAATGTTATATAATATAATTTGAAAACACACATAAAAAACACCAAAAATGAATAAATTGTAATATTTAATGGAAATATACATTAGTAAATTATAATATTAATAACACTTGATTTAATAATAATATGATAGATTCAATCCATTATTTTTCCATCAATATTATTTTATATGGGTATAAGAAGGTTTGATACACATTATATGTTCTATTTCAACAGGTCAATGTTATCCCATTAAATAAATATATGAATATGGTTTATATTTCTCATGGAAAATTTATTTTTCATTGGTATAAGAAATCTAGATATGTAGTATACATTCACCACTATTGAAAGGAGAATCCATATAGACATGGAGTTTTAGAGAAATCGGGTAAATGTTACAATTAATAGGAATTTTTTATGAAATCATTAACATTAAAAGAGTGTATAAAGGAATTAAAATTTCATCATTATTCACAATGTTCGAATTTTCTAAACTGATATGTAATAATAAGATATAAATGATATACTTTATCAATTATATATATATATATATATATTGTTAAAACTTATAATATTATATGGCTAAATTTCCGCCCCCTTGGAGTCTACATTTCTTCTTATAGAGTCCATACCTTATCCTAATCCTTAAATTGGAATGTATATGTAGGTATATACCAGCCTATTTCCTAGGTTACCCTTTTATTATTTTTAAACATGGAAAGATTTACACCTCTTTATTTACCTTTCTTTACACTCAATCTTTTTCTCAATTCCTTTTGAGTGAAATCCTTTCATGTTGATACTTGAATTTTACCTAGGTATCACATTATGGGTCTAAAAATTAATTAGTATACTATATTATTATTTTAAATATTGTTTTATTATAGGTTTTTATGTTATTACAAAAAATTATTTTTGTGTCATAATATTTACTCTAATGTAATACAATGTTAATGGTTTTAAAAATCATATAAAAAATATACCAAATGATTAAGTTCCTATATATTTTCAATAATAATTTTTTAAACCTTGTGTATTTAAAGATAACCTGATCTGAATGGAGAATCATATATCATTGTATGAAAATAGGAGAGGAATATGAATGATATTTAATGTTTTACTATTAAAAAATGTGTCTAGATATTAAGGACACATTGATTTGACCAAATAGGATTGATTAAAAACAAACCAAATCTTTATTCATGGTCAATGATTTGTTTCATTGACCAATGAATATTGGGGTTAGTTTTCTGATAAATGTTAATATGTAACATTATTTTATTTGTTGATCATAATTCTGATATGGGAACCTTATAGGTGGAGAATGATAATATATTTTATGGGAATATTGTTAAGACCAACATGCCATGTAGTTAATTCATGAGAATCATTATTTAAAATGATAGTTTCAAGGACATTCACTGAATGAACATGATTGGGGAAATATGGATTAACGATGACAAATAGATTAAATGAGGAATGAAATGGTAAAAGTTTACTAAATTTGTTGAATTATTGAAAATTGGAATGTTTTTTACATATCTAAATTATGTGGAGATGAGTGATTTATATCATGTGTCGAGGTATTAGAATTAAAGAGAATGTGAAATGATAATTGATTTTCTACAACATTCATTGACCAAATTTAAATGATACTTCCATGACCATACCATTGAATATATATAATAATAATGACAAATAACCATGTTCAAATTGTGGGACATGCCATAGTTTTTTTAACATTGTGTGTGGTTAGATGTTCTTTCAAACATGATGAATGAATTCTTCTAAATGGGTGTTCGTTGGATGAAATACACTTCATGTATTTTTCCCATAAAATGGGCACCATATGATTTGATCGAATCATTACTTTTGGTCTTGAATGTTTTGTAGTAACTTACATCATCAATTGTAAATAAAAAATATGTTTCTGAAATGATCAAATATTTTATCAATTTTTTAAATAAAAACTTATAAAATTGAATTGGAATAATGTAATTTATAGGCTATTGAAAAAATATGGGAATTTATATTTGAGTTATAGATAAAGATGGGTGTGTAGTTTTTTCTTAATACACAAAAACTCACCAGCCATAACCATATTTAATAATTAAATTTTAGTTCATGAATGTAAGTTTCTATTATTAGGATAGAAAAATTAATTTGTTAGGGGTAAAACATTATTTATTTTTTTCTAATTATAAACTAAAAATTGATATTTTCATATAAATGAGAAAATATAATCCATGATTTGTAAAAATATCATCTATTCAATACCATTTATGTTTCCTAAAATAAAATTAAACAACGCATAGCTCTCATATTTTCATTCAATCACCCATCATACCCTCGTTATTCACCCAATTAAAAAATTATATACTTCCGATTTGTATCCCTGATAACATGGAATTAATATATTGTGAAAAATATTATGTTGAAAAATCATATATGTTATAGGGTGATGGAGTTTCTACATTGGATATCTATCAAAATATCAATCTCTAGGTATTGGACTTGTAAAAAATTAATATAGAAGATCTAGTGTATCAATCTATGTTATTGCTTATAAAATTTATTCCATATGGGAAGATAAATTATTGAATTGACATTGATTACTACCTGTTAAATTATTTTCCATAGTTTTATCTACTTCTGAATACTAATATTTTATATAGATCTATTTTGAATATTTAATGCAGTTATAGAGGGTTCTAGTTCTATCAGGGAATATGTCATTTTTTTGTGTTTTTATCAATTTAATGAGATGGTGATGGTGTTATACATTATATGGATCATAGTTTTGTCATTTAGTTTAGAGGGATTATATTTTAGGCTGGCTATATTTACAAATTTTAATAACCTGGAATTGTTTTTGATGGATGTGACCTAGATTCTTCTTATTTTAAGGGTTCATTCCTCGCCTCCTATATTGATTATAAATTTATAAATTTTGTAAATATATTTCATTGATGAATAGAAAGGTACTAATTATTGTGGGGTTTATTTTATGTTTTCTCTAAAATAACTACTTTATATTTACATGGCTAGTTTAACATTGGCTATCTTGATTAAATTATGGTACATTATTTTCCTCTTCATTTTATGAAAACCATATGTGATTTTGATAGATCACACACATGGATGATAAGAAAATGAAATCAAAAATAACATTATGTTAGGGTCTGATATTATATATATATATATATAGCTATATATATTATAGAAACAGGTCAATCTATACAAAATTAATGAAAATGGGGAATCTATATAGATCCATCTTGTACACATGTGAAAAAATAGAAATGACGTACATGGGATCCTTGTTATGATTAAAAAAGATCGATAACCTGATATAAAAAAGAATTCATGAAAACACAAAAAGATTTTGGGATGGACTAAAATATTACGTTGGATTATGGACAAGGATAATAAAATTGGGAGTTATTATTTATCATTTAGAAATCAGAATCCAACCATAATTTTTTTTAAAAGATACACTTTTGGAACATGAATTAGAGGAGAATCATGGAAACCAATATGAATCAGTGAACACGTATATGATAAATATATTTCTCTAATGATTTGAAAAAAAATATAGTTTACATATAGAGGGGATGGAATGGAATGGGAAGGATACCTAGTGGTAAGAGAGGAATTTGACTACATCTGAATTTGTGAAAATTTAACCAACATGGTCGACATTAGAATTTATTTGAATCCTAATCTCATAACTGTTTTTATGTTATTATATTTTGGAATATCAATATATTCAATAAAATCCAGAATCAGGACACCTGTTTTTCTAGTAAATGGTTTATTATACATTTTATTTGTGTTGGGATATTAAAAAACACCTAAAATGAAGAAGTAAAATATTCACAAGGAACTTTTACATAGATCAATATCATACACACATAGGAAGAATTCAATTAGAATAGACCATAGTAGAATGTTTTGGGTCATGAAGAATATACCCACAAGGTTTGTAATATAGATTCAGGAAATGATAACTATACACCACCCAATAAAACATCTTGTAGTTAGGACATATATACAAATAATTTTTATTCCATGAGTCATGAACCATGTTTTATGATGTTTGATGTTGTGATATAATGATATTAAATTGTATATTTTAAATTTATTACAAAAGGATAATGTAAATCCCTTAAGAATTCATGAGATGTATTACATGTGAAACATAGAATTATTTGGAGGTGAGATAGGGTTCAGATCAATCATGGTTAGAGACTATGATACATTAGTTCATTTCTATATATATAATGAATTTCATTCCCCTTTAAGATATACCATTGGAGGATTATTTTTTAGTATTATTGGTGTCCTTATGGACAACACCAATTCTCCATACACAAACAAAAGAAGGATAACCTTCTTATTATACACACATATACCAAATTTTGATGAACAACAATGATTTTTTATTAATGTATCCTTTTTTAATAATTTTAATCTAATTCCCCATTTAGGATCTATGATATTTTAGCCATAACCAGCTTGGTATATATTATTTTTTGGAGATAAGGCAACGTATTTTTGATGGAAAAAATACATTTATCACATACATAAGGGAATATGGTTTCTCTTCAGTGGAGGTATGTGTAGTGGGAATATAAACCCATAATAAATGATTGATTTATTTGGAGTATTTATTTATATCCATATCTACTATTTATTGAAAATTATTTTGTAACTGACCTCTTCAATTACCCTATTTATCTTTTTTTGGCTCATAATTGATTGAAGAATCATTAGATTGGATATTTTACCACATACAAGATATATTTAGCATAAATATTTCAAAAAAAAATCCCTTTATCGATGAGGAGTTTCTGAGTTTTTGATAAAGCTAGACATTATGAAATTAATCCCATCAATGTAATTTGATTCCTTTCTGTGTATAAATTCATCCCATTTGGATAAGATGTCAGAAATAGTAAGGATGAATTTTTATTACCTGATAGTGGTTCTAGGATTTGGATCCCTGATATCTATCCCACATATGGAGTATGAAAAATATTATTTAGTAGTGTGTAGTATCATTGTGGGTCATTTAAGAGGTTGTCATGATTCAATAATGTTTTAGAATATTATGTAGTCATGCATCATAGATGTATACAAATATTAAAAACATTTAATTTTTTTATAGATTTTGGTTCCTATTTAATATTCTATCTATGTGATGAAATATACGTCTTTCATGATGGTGAGGGCCTATTTTCTATCAATTCTTACGATAAGAACCCTGTAATATGTTTATTTATATGAGGAATTATTATAATCTAGGTTATTTCATTAAAAGGAATTTAATGCTAATTTTAGGATATTCTATTTCAAAACTCACCCTTATAGAGTATCCACATTCTATTGATAATATAATATTGAATTATTTAATTTGGATTTCATTTAACCTAATAGATATGAAGATCCACTATATAAAAAAAAGGATACATCATTATTGATTTCCTCTATATCATTGATATCAAATGGTGACACATCCCTTTATTGTGATATATTATTGACTATATCATACTGGTCTCGATCTATAACTGTATTGGTGAAATTATAAAATTAATTTTTTTGTGAGTTTTAATAATTTTAAATTTGAGACAATAATAGCTAGATGGGAAATACTAACATCAAATATTTGGAATTTTCATATAAGAGTTTAAATATTTTCATTATTAGGGTGTACTACCCATTTATCAATTTTATTACGAACCATATGCCAAAATTAATGATGAACTGAGTGACTTGTATTTTTCAAGAAACTATATACCTATAATGAGAGTGTTATATTCTGCCTCAATTTTAGTGCATGCTTTTAAGGGTAAAAATGAGTATGAAGAGGATTCCTTTGTTAGGGAAAATATAAATTAATTATTATTTTATTTTATCACTTAATTTTTATTAGGAATAATTTAATTGAATAATCACAATTAAGAATCCTCGTAAAGGATAATAAGATATTCATCCAAATGTGGAATTAGTATCGAGGGTACAAACTAAATTTCATGAGGCTATTTAATGAATCATGGAAGTACTCATACCACTATATTCTGATGTTCATGTGTTCTATTATATGACTAGGATTTCGAGGGTTATATCAATGATTCTTTGTTTTATAAATTATTCTCTTCAAATAAAACAACTTTATTAATTAATATCCTGATACATTTTTCATTATTATCTCATAAATATAGTATAAACATTAATCAATGAATATATAATTAGATAAATATTTTTAAATGGTTCACTAAAATGGTAGCTGACTACATAATTTATATGGCCAGGTCTACTTAGATCCACAAATTTCTACTTGTAATGTAATGACTTTAATGATTTAGAATGTCTACCAAAATTCATGAAAGATAAAACCCTTAAATCTTAATCAGTAATTATTATTGTAGACCTTCAGTCAATAACATATTTATATTAATATTCCATAGACTGATTTATTATCTCAAAATATCTTGTTTATTTTATGTGTGTACCTCCAGTTATTCACTCTCTAACCCAACCAACTCTCAAAATGTAATAATACTTCTTAGGCCGATTAATATAGTATATACACATTCCATTTTTTTCTATATGTCCACCCAATCCATTAATATAGAGGATTATTATTGGCCTAATCACCTTCAATATTATAAAATAATCTATTTTGATGGAACAATCACAACAACAGGTTGTAGTATTACGTGTTTCAACAACCAAAAAGAAATAAATATTAAAAAAACATGGATTGTAAAAAACTCTACTATTAGTTGTATTCTTCTAAACCACTCCACTAAACTTTTGTATTTTTTAACTATCCTTCATAAAATTCATAAACTCGCTTCTTTAAGTACACACATAATGAAAGTATTCAATGTGGGGAAAACAAAAAACACTTCCACAAGTGTGTTTCTTCTCACTTTAACGTCACGAATATTTCATACACGCATGATAAGTTACATGTATTTGTTGTATTCACATTATTAAATAATGTATAATTATATGATCTTCTCACTTATTCACATGGAGAAATGTGTTTGGAAACATCATATTCCTTTTAAAAAATAACAGATGCATAACTCTCCTTATTATTTTTTATTACAATCCATATGATTATTTTTTTTCATGATAGTGAGTATGTGGTAATTTCTCAGATGATCTTTAGAAAGCCTCACAAAAATTATATCTTATTTCGTTTTCATGTAGAAAAAGTTGCAAAAAATATATTAATATAATTAGATATTCACAAATTAAACCACAGGAGACTTTCTAAAATTATGTGTCTAGTGAGTTGAACAACCATTCATGCAATATATCACAAATAAAAAATGAATAGCCAATACCTGAACCTTCTCATACACATAGTAGAGAACTCTGTTTTACTATCTCTCTCACCCTCTATATATATTTTGACACTCACTTAAATAAAGAGGCTGATTTTTTAATTGAAAAAACCTACCACCTTATAGACTCCAGAAAATGTTGATGGAGTCACATTTCCACAAACCTACTTCATTTATATTTGGTCATAAAATTTTTAAATGTTTCTAAATTAATATATATCTTTAAAAAATCACCATTTAAGTATCATTAAAAAATTATTGTTATCTTTATTTCTTCTTCATAGAGTCAAAAGTGACATGGAATTACTAACTATGAATAAACAAATTTGTATCATTTAACTAGTGGTAAATGCTGTTTATTTAGAAGATAATGGTTTATCATTAAACAAAAAAAAAGGATATTTTATTTTTTTGGGTAATACTAGTTATCAATGAGTTATCATTACTCCAAAATATAAATTTAATTCTTACTAATCATTCCAAAATATATTTTTGTTCATACATAAACTATAAGAATTTAATAATCCTGAATTACTGATATATTCATAATAATGAACATAGAATGAGAATTACTAACATTACATACAAATATTATATGCATGTTGAATTCCTCTTAGTGAAGTTTTATATGACATATCATTGGGTGATATCATTAAATTATGTAAAACTTCTTGGACATCGATGAACCAAATATTTTTATAAAACATATACAAGGTTACTGAGGTTATTTGAACACTGATGATACGTGAAAATATGATCATTTATGAATCATTATATGGTTTTATGGATGAGTGGATTTATAATATGATTCATTACCCATTGATAATTTTTTTGGGATTTTTATGGCCAAAGTGAATCACTTTGTAGAATGTTTATCCATATGGTTTTCTAAAGGTAGTGTATTCATCATTTTCATGCTCTATTAAACCATTATGTTAACTATAATACTCCTCTATGAATGATATGTCTTTAAAACTAATGGTTTAAGGAATCACCAGTTTTTATAGGTACCAACATTAGATATCATCAATAATGATGATTTAAATCCTTAAAATCAATGCAAACTCTAATTTTTTTCATTCATCATTTCATGTGATTAATGTCATCCAGACTATTATGATACACATCCTCCTAAATTTAGTTTTATTTAATCAATTTCCGACCTCACATTTCAATTTTCACCATGTGTGTGACACATCCCACATTCCAACAATTTGTAATCTTGATGGTTGGATGGTAGACTAAATGATTGGAAAAACTATAGGAATTGTAATGGGAAATATTGTATAATTTAATTTTATGAAATCACATTGGTGTTTGATAAACAAAACATATTACTCATTCTCATTTTTTTTCATGGATTTAGTGATAAGTCTGGGTCATGGGTCATATTTTTTACTAAAATCTACATTTTATAACTCATAATTATTTTTGAAATTCTCTATCTAAAATCTAGGGGGATTTGTGGAGGTATTGTTTGTTGTGACTATGATGGATGCAAAATGGATCAAATATTTCATGTAACAATATATTTTTAAATACAACAATAATTCACAAGTAAATAATTGTTTTAGATATATATAGTTATTTATAAGGATATTTGGACACTATATGAATATAGTTAATTGTTTTCATTCCCAATGATTAATTCTAATTCTATGTTTTAATTGATCCAGAGACCAAAGCTATATAGTTAAATTATTATCCAATAATACATTTCTGTAATGATAAATAAACCCGAGATTAACATTCATGAGAATAAAAATTATATTTACTATAACTATTGAAAATGATTCAATAACAAAATTGATAATCCAATTATAGTAGGAGAATGTAATTTAAGGATATGTTGTTTTTATAGTTTAACCTTATGTATCCCTATAAAAATTTAATAAAATATTACACATTCTGGTTTTACATGAGGATTTTTTCATACATTTATTATGGAACTATATTTTCACTCTATATGAGGATATATCTACATTCTTATATCCTAATCAGTGAAGAGTACAATATAAAAAAAGATGATTCTAGCACCATTATCTTCTAAGGATTGATGTATAGTGGGGTTTTCAGATATCTATATAAATATAACGAGTTTATATGAAATTGAATGAAATTTTCTCATTCATGTTCACTAAAGAAAATAACTAGGTTTTACTCTATTATTTCAGTATCAGATTAATATGACTTGCTCGTTTTCACATGGGTTTCAAAAAATTAATTTCTTTAAAGAGCCTCATAAGGGACTACATGGGATCTTTAGAGAGGTGAAGGGAAAAAAAATAGAAATTAATATAGGGATGATTGTGATTTTTTTGATAGATTATATTTTTTAGAAAATGGAATATATTATATTCCTTGTAGTGGTACATGTGCTATTGGATTTTAGGACTAGGTCGTCTTTTCTAAAAATCATCTTCTAGATAACCAATTGGGAGGTTTTATTTATTTTTAAAAAAATAATGTTGTCAAAAATTCATTAATTAATTTGTTATTGGTGTGATTATACATTTTATAATAATCTTATTTATCCACTTATGCGTCTATCAAATGAATTAAATTAATAGAACTAAATTATGACTCCTCATGAGGGGGAATTTATAATTCGTGGGGAATTTTCCAATAATCCAATACTAGGGGCCCAAAGTCCATGAAAATTTACACTAGGTTAGGGACCCATGGGATCTTCTTATATTATACATCATTCTATCAAAAAAAATTACATCAGCTATTTAATATATACCAAGAAAAATATATTATTACTTACGTTCAAAATGAGTAAGGTTATGACTAGTTGGTTTAGTCAAACTCTAAAAAATGTGTGTTCTTAAATCAATTAATTTCATTTCATTAATATTTTGAAATTCTATTTGATCCTATTTAAATTTATCTTCCACTTTATTATGATGAGAAATAAACACGCAAGTTATATTTTTTTGGTGTTTTCTTGGGTTCACACCCTTGAATTACTATAATTTGGAGAATTACATGATGATTAAAAAATCTTAGATGTTTCCCTCAATATTTATTGATAATAGTTGAACATTTAATATTCATTCAATACATTTCTAGATTTATTATATAAGTTAGTGTAAACCAATTATTTCCTAGAGAAACGTTAAAATACATTGGGACATGTTCATTTGGGATGAAATAAACCATGTTCATTATTTTTTCCTATTTTTAATGATTTCTATATTTTTTTACATCATTTGTATTTATGTTAGGATATGGGTATTATAAATATATCCCTAAAGGTGTCACTGTATTAAATCTAGAATATTTTAAGGATAAATACAATACTGGAACTATATTTAAATAAACAATATGATTATATGCTTTATCAAACTTCTTTTCCATTGATGAGGGTGATTACCAAGATTCTTTATTGGTGCAACATATGTAATATTCAAACAGCTATACTATTTTATTAATATAATTCAAACCCTAAGGATATGTAATAGATGAGTATTGTTTCCAACTTCTACTAGAGATTCTATATAATGAATATTAAGATTTTCTCTTATAGGAACTCTATGTTCATGGAATGGGTATTTCCCATCCCCATGGTAATAAAATCATTGACTCAATAATTTTAAAATTTATTGTAGTTAGAGTGGTGGTGAGTTATATTTATTAAACAAAAAATGAAAAATATATTTTAGAAGTTACCCATGGAGGCCTTTATAAATGGTAATTGATCTAGATAATAATTTTTTATACAAAAAAACATGGTACCTTAATAAGTGTGTATAAAAAATTTTATCTCCATTACATTCTATTGTTTCGAGGATCTTATAATTTGGATCAAATGAGATCTAAAGTGAATAATCATTAATTTTATTTTTCGTATATCAGTAAACATTGAGATGTTTGGTATATTAAATTTGGGTACGTTAATTTTTAAATATTCTAATTCTGGGTATAGTTTTCTCCCACGTGACACTTGTTTTTGTTCACTTTCTATAACAAACATAAATTAAGGAATAAATTTATCAAATATTCTGATATTACCTCCTAAATTTACCTTTTAAATAATAATTTTTTACCAATAGTAAGGTAGTTTCATTCCCTACACATTTATATCATTTTTTCATGATCGAAAATATAATACCATGCTTTATATAATGGATTCTATTTCCCTAGAAATTGTAGTTATTAATACTATTCTAGTTTTATTTTTAAAAAATTAGGTTGATATAACCTATGATTGACCAGATTATTTGAATACACTTTTATAGAACTTGTTATCTCCCCTTATTGATGATTTTTTGTTAGAGGCATTGAAATTTCAACCCGAATATCTCCTCAATAAGGTATATTACTCCTTATTAGTTAGATATTGATATAATCATACTTTTATATCATATACTTATACCACCCTAGATTATCATTAGTTGAAAATGTATAATAAATTTGAGTGGGGGTCGGTTGTGGATATAGTGTGAACTTTACCCTTATTTGTTACATTATATCATCATGTAGAATATAGAGGAATGTGTGGGAAGGATCCAAATTCTTGAACATACATTTGATGTATAGTGGGTGTGACATAGTATCACACATTTATGGAAATGACTTTTATAAAAAATAATTATTATTTTTCTTCTTCCCTTTCATCAATATCACATCCCTACACTTTTTTATATTTTATAATAATAAAATTTACTAATAATAACATTGTGATAGGAATCAAATATTTATGCCTTTAAAAAATATATGGAGTCATCATGAATGAAATAATAATCAAGGAATTAGTTATATTACACCTTAACATGTTCTTTGGAATATGATATGTTATAAATAAATCCCCTACAAGTCATAAATGTTTTCCCACATCACTCTCATAGATATAAATTAAGTGGTTTCTCATAAATAGTAATCCACAATGACCCTATAACTTCCAATAACTACAATCCATGTGGTGGGGTGGATTCATGTATAAAAATGAATTAGATCACGGGGGTTATGATGATGGAGGAACAACCAACAATTAGAGTATAAATCCATTTGGTGGTTATATATAATCGCTCATCTGTTTGACATATGAATTAATTTTCATAGTTTTTGATGTAGATACTTACCCTTATACAATCGATAATTAAAATAATGTTGGTGTGGGAGAATTGAATCAATCCCTATAGTTTAAGACATACCATATTCATTCATCACTATGATAACACCCT
This sequence comes from Viscum album, assembly GCA_963277665.1. Classification (NCBI taxonomy): domain Eukaryota; kingdom Viridiplantae; phylum Streptophyta; class Magnoliopsida; order Santalales; family Viscaceae; genus Viscum; species Viscum album. The sequence goes on from OY728146.1 coordinate 558,345,414, forward strand.
TTTATCCCTCTCATGCTAGGATTATGTCATGTTCTAGATATAGTGTTTCTTCTTACTTCGGTTCAAGGTTTGTTCTAATAAAAGGAATATCTGGGCCTGAATACTCCTGATACTATAGAATTATAGCTTATTTAAAATTATCACAAGACTAGTTAAGAATAATTTTGATCTATAATTCTTATCAACTTTTTATTCTTTGTACTTTAGGGATGATTAGCGTAACATCCATAAATTATAAAAGAAAAAAAAAATTCAATAGCGTATATGACATGTAAAATTTACTTCATTTTTCTCTTAAAAACAAAAAATTTAGTTTTAATTTCCCATAACACATAGTTTATCTTAAAATTCACAAAAGGAATGGTTTTTTTGATTTCTTGGATTACACTTAATACTGATTTTTATCGATAAAAAATATTCAGTTATAATTATTATATAATATGATAGTCATCTTCTAGCCATTGGAATAATGTGATTAAATGGGATTAAAAAACTTATGACAATATGTAATAAACATGTTCATTAGTTAATTATTTATTATTAATAAAATTAGAATCCATTTAATGAGAAATAAATTTTATATCTGAGAATTATATTCTAAAAGAATGATTAATGGTGCAAGGAAAACAATATTTTAAATTAAGATTAAAATATTATAGAAAAAAATATTTTAAAATAAATATTTATTTTAAAATAGGTATACCAAAATTTTCCTTGGGTGAATTGTTGGTATTTTCCTAAGATATTTAATTTGTAGATTAATAAAAATACAAATTTTGAATTTTAATTAAAAACTGCATTTTTATTTAAATAATTAAAAAAGATAAATTTTATATTGACTTGGATTTAAATATTTATTTGTTCAATTTTTTAATCAATTAATATAATTATGGATATTTAAATAATTTTAAAATTTAATTTTTATATAAAAAATTATAAATTTTTGTTTATTTTCATTAAATAAACTTGCATTCTCGTCACATCAATGACACTAACATAACATTAATTTCTACCACTTCTATAAGATTAATATAAAATAAATGTATTACATATTTTTAATAAGAAAATTTTATAATATCTAATATGGTTAACTTATTTATTTTCTATAATGATTATTGAAAATAGCTAAGATTAATTACAATTATTAAGGAAAAATGAGTTTATCGGAGGATTAAAGTTATTAGATTAGAAGTAACATGAGATACCAACTTGTCCAAAAACAATTTAATAGTCATATTTATACCCTTAAACTTAATTATTTATTTTTACAAGTTATAGGGATAATATTCCATAATAATGAAAAATATAATCAGTAATGTAATGAAAATGACAAAAAATAACCTACTTTTCTTTTTATATTTATAATTTTTTGGGATAAGGGAAAAATCAATAGTTGTTCATTTTTATCTTTTATGTTGAAAAAATTGAGTTTTTGTTATCAGAATAGTTTATTTTTATATTTTAAATATGAATATGTTATATAAAATTCCTTAGATATGTCATCCTAGTAGTTATTGTGTTAATTATTAACCAAATTAAGTAATAAAACAATTTTAAAACTCTAGTTAATTGATATAATTATTGTATTTCATTAATTTTTTGATGAATATATCATTTTACATTAGTTTTAACTGAATATATTTAAATTCCAAAATATTATTAATTTTTTTAAATTCAAATTAAAAAAATAATGTCAAAGTTGGCATTAATGTTATTTTTTTAATAATTGATCTTTTATTAAATGATTTAAAATTACTAAAAACATATATTAGACCGTGTGATTTTTAAATATTAATAAATTGTAAATATGGTCCACTAATGTAATAATTTATATTTTCCAATGAAGACATTTAACTAGTAAATAATAAAAACATTCCAAAGACGATTAGGGTTAGAACAATGTTTTGGTGTGTTACATGCACTTCTATAAATATTCATTTCATAAAAAAATGAGATTTTTATTTTATAAGTTATTTATAATATTAATTGAAATTGGGTTTAAATTATATAATAATGATCAAATTAATTTATTCTTATTTGATAATATACCTAGATTAGAAAACTGATTACAATAGTAAAAAAAATAAAATGGTAAAAATCAGAAAAAAAAACAATTTTAGGAAAATAATGATTAAAACATTTTTTTTCTATGTGGTGGAGGTGTGGATATACCATATAATCCTTAAATACCATTTATAATCAATTTTTTTAGCCACAAGTGGTACGTGAGACCTCCCAATAGAGAATATTATTGAGCATTTACAAGAATTCTCTCCTCCTTGACTATAAATGGGAACCCACTCCCCCACCTCACAATATTAATGATCATTGGATCAAAAAATAGCTGAAAATCACTCTAAAAATCTATTTAATATCTCTAGAAGCCTCATTTCATGTAGATATCGGTCTAAGGAAGGGTTTAGTGAAAAGAAATGGTAGACACCTGAAGAAGAGGTTATTTTCATCAATTAGTCTCTTTATATTATTTCTTTATCAACCTCTACAATATTATTTAAACCACGATGATATAATAATTTCAAAATAATATGTAAGGACTAATCTTTTTCCAAATTGCAGTTTTGAGTATAAATTTTATTTTTTTAGGATTTTATTATCATGTGGTGTAAAATAGTCTTTTTAAGGAATGTAGATAACCTTAGATAATTTTTCTAACCAATCTATTGGTCCTCGATTTGGTTATTTATTCTAGGAAATAAGTTTAGTTAAAATCTCAGCTGTTTGAATTTTATCGAAATATATAATATTTAATATTTTTTAAATTAAATATAAAATTATTCACATAGGTTAATTCATAGAAAAATATTATATGTAGCATCAGATATAGTTTTGGTCATCTTTATTGAGTTCGGAATGGGGAGTTTAGACTAGGTCAGGCCTAACCTAATGTTGGGTGCTACGGACGACCTGGTCTTCTTTTCTTTTCTTTACTTTTATTCTTTTCTTTCATTTCTCTTCCATCCACTTCCTTCTTGTGCATGATCCTTATGATGCTCCACCCACATCATGACCTATGTGAGAAAATGGATTTTTAGGAAAGAGGAGAGAAGGAATATAATATTTATATATTTATAATTCTCTAGATATGCTATGTCGTTGTATGGCATCTGTGGATGGTGGAAACAAAGGATGCTTCAGCGGTTTCCACCCAAAGGTAGGCCCATGTATTTTTTCTATATATATCCTCTTTAAAAATTTTGTTTTAAATTACTAAATCTTGTTTATGATTTCTTATGGCCTCTTGTGAATAGAACTATTTTTTTGGGTGGTGAAAATAGGGGTTTCAGGAGATCATATGGTTTTATCATCAAGAAACCCAGGTTACAAGACACGTGTTCTAGGGGAACAAGTTGTGTGTTCTACATATTTAGGGAAGATGAAATATTATTTAGTACACGTTTTGTACTCTGACTACATTCCATGTTGTGGCACATGGACGAGTGTCCGACAGTGTGGAAAAAAACCTGTGTTTTTTTTGTAATTAAATTCTATACACTTTTCAAGTTTAAGTACACACATTATACTTTTACAAAGGCATTCCCTATGTTATCATATCCATGTATAAGTACACATCCAAGGATGGTGATAAGAATAAATTTAATTTACTCTAAAGTGCACACCATCTACTCTATCCAGCATAGAGGTTTGGGGTATTTTGTGCCCTATAAGTCATAATTGGGTGTGTGGGTAGTCCATTCTATGCATTTTTTCACATAGATAGAAATGGTGGAATCATATTGAAATATATAGGTCACTAAAATAGTATTTTGGTGGATCTATTTAAATATATAGGATCTTCCTCTAGTTAATGGTTTCAGTTGCAACATGATAGTGAGACTTTTTAAGGATGATAGGTTGGATGTTTGGACCAACCTTGTTGATACCATTGATCTAAGATGAGCTATGAGATATCTCCCATGAACTATTTTTTTAGGAAATCCCCCTTCTGAGACATTCCCTTCTATCCTAAGAGGTTGTGAGACTAGATTCTTTCAATGATCTTTTAATGTTTTATTTTGCTTATATGCTGACCTAGGGAGTCCCTTTTACGATCTATCTCCTGTTTTACATTGAGAGGATCCCAATTATTTAATTTCACTATTATTCCTTGTATGATGACACCATGTAATATTCCTCCCATAATCTGTGCTCTGGATCTCGTGTGGGTGCCATAACTCGTGTTTACCTAGAGGATCCTGAGTAGGATGCCTCCCTATTTTTTGACATGAGGATCCTAGTGGGTGTCTGTGCATTGACTGACCCAGATCTTTTATGTCATGTTTGGTTTGAGATTGTGCACACTTTCCACCAATAACACCTCCCAAACAAGCAGTCCCATGGTGATGTGGATGTATTTTTGGGTTTGGCGTTCGGTCCAACCTCACTCATTTATTTAATATGAATTGTTTTTGTTGAATCCAAAAATGTTTACTAGAGGTGCATCAAGTTTGGTGGCATTTGAGCCTAATACGAGCCATCATTCCTATTTGTTTGGATGTCCAGACATGATCTATTGAGATCTGGCTCCTAAGGAATGTTATTTATGATATTTTACAGGTAACTAGAAGTATTAACTGGGACATGAATGTTGATCCTAAATGTATATATGTATATATATATAGATATGTTTTTTTGGGATGTCCTGAGGTGTTTAATGATATATATTTGCTGAGCCTTACGTGTTTATTTACGTACCATGAGTGATACATGGAATCCCATTATAGTAATTCCTTGGACTATCTCATTCGGCTATTTATTTACATACAATATGTGATACAGGGATTCCCATTTTAGGAATTCCATGGATGGTCTTAGTGGAAAGTTTAATGTAAATAATCCATGGGTTAGTCAGGGATCCGGTTGAGGGATTACATGGATGAGCTCATTAGTTGGATATGTTTATAAACTGAGTGATTCATTGATACAGTTTGGGTATTCCATGGATGGTCTCAACAAGGGATATATTTATGTACCATATGTGATACTTGGATCTAGATGAGAGTTTCCTTTAATGGTCTTAGTGTGTTTTTGACTCCTATTCCATGAGTGTTATTTGCATTCCTGTGTAGGCATGCATTGTATGGGCTCATAAGATGGATGTTATATGATAGGAATGATTACATTCTTCAATATCGGTTATGGGACTCCTAGGGTGTAACATGGAATCTAACAAGGTGTCCTGATGTTTTTTATGGAATTCATCTTCATGGGATTGACCGACGGTATACAGTATCCTTCTGTATAGGATTGACTGTAGGTATATGGTATCCTTAATTATTGGATTAACCATTGGTATACGGAATCCTTGTATAGAAATTGTAGGGGTCTTTTATTGATCCCAGGTGTAGGAAAAACACCCCCTCTGGTGACGTTGCTTGATCAGAGATAAAATTCTGACATTAGCCAAACAAGGTACATGTCAATAGGATTATGGACTAAATTATCAACTTAATGCCCCACGGAAGGAGTGTCATGACGTTTATCATAATTCCTTGCACAGGATGACCATGTGATGGGGATTGTGGACCCAAGGATTGACTAATGATGTGGTTTATAGTTTTTTGATTCATGTATTCATGAATATTCATATTTATGTATATATGTATAATTATGGGACTATAAATGTATAGGTAATTAGGTATGGACATCAATGGAGGCACATTCCCAGTTTAGTGGGATAACAGACCCTGGGTTCGACTATGGTTTCACATTTGGTTTACATAATTTTCATGTATTCCAACTATGCTTACCCGGTTTCTGTTTCATATAATTTTAACATCATAATTACTGGTTTCATATCGGGGTGGCCATTTGAGATTATTTATCACCCATTCATGAAAACATTGGTGATCATGTAAACCATTTATTTCTTTTTCAGGTGGATCACAAGTTGCAGGATGGATAGGGAAGAGAACAATGTGTTGCACGATTGAGTGTTGCACCTCAAGTGCTTCTACTGATCATCCTAGTGCAGTTTCTAAAATTTCTGGAGATCGGGTGTGTGGGATGTCATGGAGTTCGTAGTAGAGACATGCACTTTTACATTAAGATTTATTTATACTTGTATATGTATTTTCATCCTAGTGGGTGACCATTTTTGTATTGTATTGCTTATATTTTTGTTATTTTACAAAATTTTACTCTAACATCATGTTCTATTTTCAGTTGTTTATTATTTCTGTAATTTATTACGTTTCATCAACATATGATACATAGATATTTACTCTATTTTATTACTCTGGATTGAGGTAATAGTATCCCCACTATATCATCTTAGGCCGTTAATTCTAGTCGGTAGCCTCTGGCTTAAAGGGTGGCATGCTTAATGCATTTTGGTGAACCGCCTCGGAGCACTAGTTTGGTGGCTTCCGAGTTGGGACATTAAAATTTTTTATTAGAGAAGTTTTATTTTCATGGATTGTACTATCTGATATATGGTAGAAAAAAATATTAGTAAAGTGTCGGAGCCTTTGATATATATCAGACTGGTGTCGGAAGAACACTTGTTCCTGTAATAATTCTGAGTAGTTAGGTCATGTGATTGTTGTTCTTATTTTACGATGATATAGTTGTATATAATTTACTCCCTGAGAGACACACATGTTGTTTTTCGGTGTTTTATTTACTATGGATATCTGGCATTGGGCCAATGCTAAGGGGGAAAGATGGATTTTGACACTTGGATGGAAAAGGAATTAGGGGTCTTATGCATCAGACTAGGCACATTGGATTAACATCACAAAGGCATTCTAGGGGTGGTTTTAGTAACAATAGTGGCCTATTTATCCATGCATACATAGACATACATTTACTTAGATGGAATGTTATGTGGATCTACATTGTCTGATTTTGTGTTTAGAGTATAATGAATCAGTTCTTATGTATGAGTGGTGAAATGACCATGTAGGCCTATATGGCATACAAACCCCTTTTAGTTGTGACAGTTTTGGGGAGTTTTTTCTTAGGCAATGGTTATCTTGTCAAATTGTTGACTATGATGCTGATGGATAGTAAGACTTCTCTTGTGAACTAAACTACTAGGGGATATTTCTTTATATGTATACCCAATTAGTGCCATTTTAGTTTCTCTTCTTTTTTGGTTTTGACCTCTTGGGAGCAGTTCCATATAAAGATGATCGAAGAGGATCTAGGCCTAGGTAGGTTGTATTTTTCAATTTTTACTGTCATTGGGTATTGTGAATTGATATACATTTTAGAGGTTTAGAACTTTTCGGCTAGGTTTTAGACCTTATGTGATAGTTGTGACGATTGTTCTATAGGGTTAGGTTCAAGAACCAGCGACCAATGGATTTGACTCGGGCCCTTGTAGGTCGATGTCTATTTTGTACTAGGGAAGAATGCTTGAAAGCATGACCCGTGTTTTCTAATGATTTTTTTGGTAGTGAGATTCGTTTTTTTCTTTTTTTTTGATTTAGGAATGGTAGGTTCCCATGTTTTTGTTATAGGTTTGTTGATGCCTTCAACATTTGATCGAGGCACCTCGGATGATTTCTTTTTTAGATTGGCTTCGATTGGAATGACTGTTTAGGAGAATATATTAGATGACTAGTGTTTCAACTATTGATAATGTAGTAAGATCATGGATAGAAAGTCGCTACATGACCAACATCATGTTTATGATTCAGGTGATGAAGATACATGTCGGTTACACATGGTATCATTTGAATCTATATCGTTGGGTGGCCATGTGCGAGCTGATGATTGACATTTTAATAATTGTCATGGGTTTGGACCCTAAATGTTCGGTAGGTATGTCCCTTCTTGGTAAAGGTGATATCATAGAATAAATTGGGTACCATAAGATGGTGGTCCCATGGATGAATCCTAGTCAGGTTTCGACAGGAATTTGAGTGTGTCTTGGAGGGAGCTTGACACTCCTTTTGTAGAATCACAGTGTACTCCTACTAGAGATAATCATTCACATTATTTATTCTTCTGGAGTATTATGAGAGAGATTCGGACCATCGATGAAGTCTTTTTTCTTTCATAATGTTATCCACTATTGTGGAAGGAACATGTGGTAGTAGCGCTCTAGGAGTGGTGCAACGGAAGAAACATGGTGGGAGTGCACCATTGGCTAATTCATGGTGGTTTCCCTCATTTAATAGAAACATCATTGTTTTTAGTGATATTTGGAGCACGAATTATTCTTTTATGATGAATATATGGGTGTTCTTATGGTGGGGTGTACCAGATTGGTCACAGCTAAATTTTTTTCAGGTAGAAGGAGGGTGTTAATGCTTTGAGGATAGTTTTTGTAAAGTATAGATAGCGTGGTTGTGAAGATCCTCAGGTTGGGAGTAGGGATACTAGCCATTTTATCAAGATTGTCAGGGAAGAGATGATTTATGGTTGGTAGTTTTTATGGACCATGCTTTTCTGGACTGTATTTTTTAGCAGAAATTTGAATTTTTTTTATTGGATACCCGTGATGGGAAAAATAGCCTTTTGCCTTAGAATATGACCTCAAAAAAACGTTGACCACTCCGTTGGTAATGGAATATGATGTTTACCCTTGGAAATATTTTTTGTTGAAATCTGATCTGTTTGAATTTTAGAAAATATTTAATATTTAATATTCATAAAATAAATATTTAATTCTTCATGTAGTTTCTTTCAGTGTTAAATTTTTAACTGATATTCATATCAAGATTATGTCCTTACCATTGAGTATGTAATGAGGATTTTTTCCTAGGTGAGGCATAAACTCGAGTCGGGTGATGAGGCCAGCCCGATCCCCATTTCTTTTCATTTATTTTCTTTTTTAATATATTTTCTCTTCCTTCATCCACCTTCTTGCACACACTCCTTGTGTTACTCCTCCTTCGTAGTGACCTCTAAAATAAAATTGATATTGATAAAATGGAAGGGGAGGAAGGGAAGTGTGGTACCATTGTGAATCCATCAACGCATTGAGTCAGTGTACAACATCTGTGGATAGTGGAATAAAACGAAGCACTAACGGTTTCTGCCTGATGGTAGGCTCGTTTACATTATCACTATTAACCCCCTTTAAACGAGTTTTCATAAGTTTTTGAAGACCTTTTATGCTCGTTTTTTTCCTCTTAAGGTAGGATCTATTCATTCGGGTGTGAAATCAGGAGTTTCAGGTGATCGTATGGTTTTCCGGTTTGGAATACATGGTTACAAGGCATGTGTTCCTAGGGGACCATCCATGTGATATTTTTTTATTGGAAGATGAAGATTTCATTAGTATATGTTGTGTACTCTGAATACACATTGTGTGGTGGCACATAGCTATGTGACTGGGTTTGTGATAAAGAACATGAGAGTTTGGTTTTTAAACAATACATAGGGTGTACTTCTACATAGGAAGAACATATATAGTTATGAATATGTATAATTACATATCCAGGGGAACGGATAAGAGTACTTGTAGTGTAATCTAAAATACACCCAATGTACTTTTTTAGCTTAGAGTTTTGTGGTATTTTGTGTTCTGGAAGTCAAGATTTGGAATGTGAGTAGTCTATTGTGAGCTATGTTTCACATAGATCGCAATGATTTAATCCTATAAAAATATAAGGTTCATCGAAATTGTGTGGGTGGGGATTCTATCTAAATGGAGCAGTTTTTTCTCCTATAAAAGAGTTCAGTTTTCACTTGAGAGTGAGACTTGGTGTGGATGAATGGTTGGGTATTCGGACCAACCTTTTTGAGACCTTTTATATGAGATGAGTTGTGAGCTATCCCCGATGAAATATTCTTTTGAGGAAATAATCCTTCTAATATGAGGCATTCTGGACTATGAGGCTACGAGACCAGATGCTTATAAGGATCCACTACAGGATTCCATTACTTTAGTGATGACCTAGAGAGTCCTTTACAGGATCTATCTCCAATTTTTGTGGGAGGATACCTATTATAGAGTTCCTGTATTGTTCTTCGTTCGATGATCCCCATAGGATTCCTCACATGTGTTACATATGGTATAGTTAGAGATGGTGTTAGACTATCACCTACAACCCGTGCAAAACATTCATGTCGACGGGGTTGTGGATGAAGTGTTGGGTTGGGTGTTCCAGCCACCCACACTCATTAGTTTATATGTGACTTGGTATTCTGATATAATACTATTTAAGAGAGGTGTTTCCTGGTTTATGGATGTTATGCCTGATGTGAGGTGTCTTTCGTGTTAGTTGGGATGTTCAGATATTCTCTCCTGGGATCCATCTTTTGAGCCATGATATTTCTAATATTTTACACACACCCAGAGGTATTACCCAATACATGGCTATTGAGCCAGAATATATAAATATATTGTTATATATATATATTTTGGATATCTAGAGTTTTTTCCTAGAATACAACTATTGATCCTTATAGGTTTTATGTACTCAGAGGAATACATGGATCCTATTTGTTAAAATCCCTTTAATGGGATCATTGAGATATTTATATGTGTACCATAAGTGATAAATGGATACCTATTTTAGGAATGACTTGGTTGGCTCCACGGGCTATTAATGTAATTAAACATTGAGTGATTCATGGATCCAATGGAGGTATTCAATGGATGTGATCACTAGTTGGATATATTTATACCATAAGTGATACTTCAATCTAGTTGAGGGATGGATTTGATGGGATCAATGGTTGATAAACTTATGTACCATGAGTGATCCCTGGATCTAGTTGAGATATTCCTTTTATGGTCTCATTGGGTTAATGACTCCAACATCTTGAGTGATATTTTTATTCCTGTGTTTGAATGCCTTGGATAGGTTCATATGATGAATGTTTTATGAACAGAATGATTTCATTATTCCATATCAGTTATGGGACTCCAGAGGTGTAGCATGGAATCTCTGAAGGGGTCCAATTGTTTTTCCTCGAATAATTCTTCACATTATTGACCATTTTCATATGGTATACTTATAGGATTCATGGTTGGTATACCTTATCATTCTTTACATGATTTTTTGTCCGTATACAGTATCCCTATTCAATGATTGGAGGTGAGTATGAGTGATCCCAAATGTAGGAAGTGAATCCCCCTATGGTTTTGCATGCTCGGAGATATAATTACAACATTGGGAAATGAAGGTAAACATCAATGGGATTATGGACATAGTGTTCAACTTAATGATACACAGCTTAATTGGAACGATGTCTACCTTAATGCCTTTCACATGATGTCCATGTGATTGGGATTACAGACCCATGCATAGACTACTGATGTGGTTTTTTTGTTTGATTCACATACTCCTGAATATTCATATTTATGTTTATACGTATAGTTATAATAATATACATGTATACATATATATATATATATATGGAAATCCATCATGGAACATTCCCAGTTAATAGGGATTACAAACCCTGGGTTTGACTATAGTTATACATTTTCTTTACAATATTTGTTTGTGTTCACACTAGGCTGAGAAATTTTTTTCATACACTATTAGAAGCCCAGTGAAAGGTTTCATGGAAGGGTGGACAACTGATAGTATTTCTAACCCCTTCACATGAACATTATTGTACATGTATTCTTCATGTATTATTTATAGGTTGAGAACACGTTACACGGTGGATAATGTTGATTCCCAGTATTTCATTTTCAATCGGAGCTGCTTCAGTGGTTCTACTAATCAGGTTGTTGCAGTCTAATAATGCTGGTAGATCAGGTATGTGGCTTAGATCGGAGTTAGTTGTAGAGCCCAATAAATTTACTTTCATTTTCATTTGTACATGAATATATATGGTCACCCCATTAGAATACCATGGTTGTATTATATTACATTGCTCATTGGGATTTTACAACATTTTAATGTTACAGAGTTTTCTATTCGAGTTGTTTTTTGTTCCACACTCTATTTAAATTATGCCGTGTATGATACATAGTTATTTATAATATTTTCATACACTAGTATGAGGTAATACTCTCCCCAATATCACAACCCAGTCCCCCGCTACATTTCATAAGCCTCTAGAATTCAGGGATGTACTCTTGAGGCCTTGTGGCGAACCAGCATTATGAACAATTTTAGTGGATTCTTGTTCGGGAGGTTAGAAAGTTGTATTAGGGAAGTTTTTTCAGGTCTTTATAATTAGAGATATAGTAGAAAGGATTATTAGGAATATGTTGGAACCTATGATTGATATCGGACTCTTGAGTCGAGAACTAATATTCCGGTAAGAAGTCCTAGTTTCTAGGGTATGAGATTGTTGTTCTGATTTTCCAATGTTACAGTTGTATATGATTTCTATTGTGGGCGATGCACATCTTTTTGGTGGGTGTTTTCATTTATTGTGGATCTCCAGATCATGGAGAATGGTAAGTAGAGGGAGATGGATTTTGAGTCTTTCCCAGCAATGGAAATAGGCATTCCATGCATCATGATAGCCATGTAGGATTCACATTATATAGGCCATCTAGTGTATAATTATATTGACGAAAAGGGTCATATTCAGATGTTCCTTCATACACACAAATTTAGTCTGAATTCATGTTATGTGGAACTATGTTGAATTTTTTTTTATTTGAGGATGATTACTCCAAACTTGTGCAGAAGAGGTGCAATGACATAATAGGTCGATATAGAATATGAAACACTTTTAATTGTTACCCTTTTGTGGTTCTATTTATCAGTCATGATTACTTTGTTAGATTTCTATGTATGATGCTGATAAATATCATAAATTATTTTACAAACTGAACCTATAGAAGGTATTCCCATATATGGAGACCCGATGAGTGTTAGTTCAGATTCCCTTCTACATTGGTTGTGACCTCTAGGGAGAAGATCCGTTAATGGATTCTTAAAGAGGATCCAGACCCTATTAAGTTGTGTTTTTTAGCTTTTACACTCATTTTACATTGTTATCTAACCTAATTTTTTAAGGATTGGATATCATGGGATAGGGTGTTAGACATTGTTACATAGTTTTGAGGCTTTTTCTGTTGGGATAGGTGGAAGACCATGACAAATTTGGTTTTGACTCTATCCAATATAGGTCAATGTCTGGTTTGTTCTAGGCATCCAACATGAAAGTTTGGCCCATGATTTCCAATTCATTTTTTCATATTTGATCGTGGTTTTATGCTTGTTTTGTAGTAGGATCAAGGTAGGTGATCAAGTTTGAATTATAGGCATGATGTTGCCTTTATCTTTTGAATGAGTAACCTCAGGTGCTTGACTTTTGAGACTGGTTTTGATGCTCATGACTATTCTGGAGCCTAGTTTGGTCGACAAGTGTTTCAGTTGTTACTAATTTAGATAGATCATGGGTAGACGATTTCTATAAGAATGAAGTCATGTGTACATGTTGGTTGATTATAATACATGTTCGTTACACATGGAGTTGTTTGAATCTATATCAGTGAGTGGATAGGTGTGAGCTTAGGATCGTGGTATTAAGGCTTTTCTTGGGTTTGGAAACCGAAATTTGTGTCAGATTATTCATTCTCAGTAAATGTACATCACGGAATAAATATGTTACCATAATATAGAGGACTTATGGCTGAATCCTGGTCAGGTATTGGTATGATGGTGAGTGCAGCTCTGAGGGAGCAGTACCCAATTTTTGTAGAATATCACTATAGTGTACTTAGTGATGATCATGCACTACATTGATTCGTCTTGAGTATTTTATTCGAGCTTTGTACATACTCCAAGAGCCATTTTCTTTCTTAATGTTTTTACAAACCGAGGAGGGAACCTATTTTCGTTGAACTCTAGGAGCAGAGTAAGGCAATCCATATGCTGGTGAGTTAACCATTGGTCGTTTGAGGTTGGTTTTCCATAGATCAGTTAAACATCAATCTTTTCTGTGATATTTTGATATCTGTGGTTTTTCTAAAGATGGTGATAGGGGTATTACTATGGGGGGAGAACTAGATCAGTCGTAGTTAAATGACTACCATATAGAAGGATGATGTTAATGGTTTGAGTATAGTCATTGGATAGTCTAGATAGCTTGGTTGTGCAGATTCTTGGGGTGGGAGCATGGATACTTTCCCATTCACCTGTCTTCCTGGGGATGAGAATGATTATGGTGGGGAGTCAGTATGAACCATGCATTCATTCAAAAATCAGTTTTGAGGACATATTTTAATTTTTGTTGTTGGATGCTAGTAAGGGGTAAATAACATTCCCCTAGAATATAACCACAAATAATTTGTATGACCACTTTGTTGGTCTTATAATAGGGTTTTTACCGTAGCATAAAAGATTGGTTGAAATCTGATCTATTTATATTATAGTGGAATATTTAATATTTAATATTAATAAATTAAATATTAAATTATTCCCAAAGATTTATTCTGTGATAAATTTTAAACAGATCATCAGATTGAGATTCTTTCTCCACTGTCGAGTTCGGAATGTGGAGATTATCCAAGGGGAGACATAAAGTCAAGATTACTGCCATGGTTGGCCTGTGCACATTTAATTTTCTTTCCTTTTATAATTTTCATTATTTTATCTTCCTTACTCCTCCATATTATTCATGATCCTTTTTATACTCTTCCTTCATCATGTCATTATAGAGAAAAAGGTTATTGAGGAAAAGGGAGACAAAAAGGGAAGAGTGGTACCGTTGTGAAGCCCTCGACGCACTGAGTCAGCGTACGACATCCATGGATTGTGGAATCAAGTGATGCTTCTGAAATTTCCACTCTAAGGTAGTCCCATTTAAACATTCACTATAGTTACACATTAAATGTGTGGTTTCTTAATCATGTTTATTCTTTCATGTGGCCTATTAAGTCTCAATCTATTCTTTCAGGGGTGAAAACTGGGGATTCGTGTGATCTGAGGGTTTTCCCATCGGGAAACCTCGGTTACATGGCTTGTATTATAGAATTACATATTGTGATTTATTCCTATAATAGGATGATGATAATTTATTTATTACAATCTATGAACTCTGGGTACACACATTGTGGTGGAAAATGTTCATGTATTTGACCGAGGAAAAAACACAAGTTTTTGGTTTTTAAATAGTACACACTATGTACTTTGAAGTAAACGCATGCAATTTTACAAAGGAAAAACCCTTTGTTATTCATGCCATTTTTAACTACACAACTATATGTATGGATAGGAGTGCACACCCTATAATCTAAAGTACACGCAATATACTTTTTCAGATTTGTGGTTTAGGTTATTTTATGTCCATGAAGTCATAATTGGGCATGTGAGTAGTCCATTCTGTGTTTTTTTATGTAGTTTGAGGTGGTGGAATCATATTGGCATCTAGAGGAATTATAAATGTTGTTTTGGGGGGTATATATAAATGTATAAGTTTATCCTCTAGTTATCGAGTTTAGTAGTCACTAGAGAGTGAGACATGGTATGGATGATAGGTTAGGTTTTCAAACCAACCTTGATGAGTCCTTTGGTTTGAGATGATATTTAAGATGTCTCTCCTTACCTATGCTTTTGAGGAATTCCTGCTTCTTAGATGTTCCCCTATTGTATATGAGGGTGTATCACTGGATGCTTCCATGGATCCGATGAGGGATACATTTTCTTTTGTGTTAACATAAGGATCCCTTTGTAGCATCTCCCTCCTTTTTTTCAGTGAGTGGACACCGTTTATATAATTAATTTATTTCTCTTCACTTGAGGATCTGATGTAATATTACTCATTTAGTCTTCGATATGGATCTCTTGTAGGATGTATTCGCTCGTGTTTACCATGAGGATCTGAAGTCGGATGACTCAAAAGTGTTTGATTGAGGGTCCAAGTGGGTTCCTGTGGAAAAGATAACCCTGATCTATTACATAGTTTTTGGGTAGAGATGGTGTTTGGGTGTCACATAGAACCAACACCAAACTTGAAATCACATGGGGCTCTAGATGTAGTCTTTCATTGGGAATTTGGGCTACCCTCACTCAATTTATTATGTCTCATGTGGTTTTGCTGATGTAGTACTGTTTAACAGTGGAGCTTCGGAGATGGAGGTTGTTGAGCCTAACATGATGTGACTTTTATATTTTTTGGGATGCCTGAACATGATCTCCTAGGAGCTGGATTCTGAGCCATGTTATTTCTATTTTTATATTGGTACCCAATGGTATTAACTGGGACATGGATATTGATCTTGAATTTATACATATATTTATATATATATATATATGGGATGTTTAGAGGTAATTCCTAGTACATTAATGTTGAGACGTATGTGTTTATATACATACCACAAGTGATACATGGATTTATTTGGTAGGAATGTCATGGATGGGCTCATTGGGCTGTATATTTTTGTACCCTGAGTGATATATGGATTCCCATTGTATTAATTTGTTAGATAAGCTTTGTAGAATATTGAATGTTATTAAAACATGAGTGAGTCACATATCTAGTTGAAATATTCCATGAACATGCTCATTTGGTTGATATATTTATCCCCAAAGTGATACTTGGATCCAGTTGAGGGATTCCATAGAAGGGTTCATTGGGTGATATTCTTATGTACACTGAGTGATAATTGGATCTAGTTGAGGGATCCAATGTATGGGTTTGGGGGCATAAAGAATCATATGCCTTCAGTGTTATTTGGATAGTTGTATATGAATTCTTTGGAAGGGATCTTAGGCTGGGCATTATATGATCAGAATGATTATGTTCTTCCAGATTAGTTATGGGACTCTATGGGTGTGTTATGGCATCTCACCAGGTGTCTGGGTTTTTAATTGGAATCATTCTTCATAGGATTGATAGTTAGTATACCGTATCATTCCTTATAGGATTGATCATCAGTATATTGTATCCCTTATTGTAGTGTTTATTGTCAGTACATAGAATCCTTGTTCAAGAATTTCATGCGAGTACCGGTGAACCCAGGTGTAGGATGAGCATCCCCCTCTGGTGATATAGCATTCTATGATATATAATTCTGATGTTGGAAAAAGAAGGTATTGTCTATTAGATGATGGACAAATAGATTAACTTAATGATACACTTTTTGAGTGAAGTTAAATCCATCTCAATACCTTGCACATGATATCCAAGGGATCAAGATTACAGACCCAAGGATTAAATACTGATGTAGTTTTTTTGTTTGATTCCCAAAATCAGGAATATTAAAATTTATATACATATATGTATTGGTATGGAACTATACATGTATACGTATATAGATATAGACATCCATGGTGGAAATTTCCAAGTTGATAGGGATTACAGACCCCAGGGTCAACTATGGTTTCATATTTGGTATAATCAATTTTTTTGTGTTCCAACTTGGTTGAGCATGTTTCTGTTTCATACACTCTTAGTATCAAAATTATATAATTCATGTCATGATGGCCTACTCAGTTTATTTCTCACCCCAACGCATGCACCTCATTGTACATATAGAACCTATGTCTGATTTTCAGGTTGATCATGAGTTTCATGGAGGATATGGTTGAGACCCAATTATTCAGGATCGACCGGAGCTGCTCGAGTGGTTCTACTAGTCACGGTGGTGTAGTCTGACAGTTTCAGGAGATCATGTATGTGGGAAGATTCATAGAGAGTATTATAGCCATGTAATTTTAATTTCAGTTTCATTCATAATTTTATCTATATGGTTGTCCCAATGTGTTACTGATGTTGTATTGTATTGCCTAGTTGTGTAGGAATTTACAACATTTTATTATTATAGCTTTTTCTATTTTAGTTGTTTATTGCTTCTATAGTCTTTTTACTTTTCTGGGTTTGATACTTAGTAATTTATATTGTTTGCAGCCTCTTGTATGAGGGCATAGTCTCTCCACTAACACACCATTGTCCCTCACTAATATTATTTATCCTCTGGCATACGAGGTGGTGCACATGGGGCCTAATGGGGAACCAGGTCGGATCACCTATTTAGTGGCTTCAGAGATGGGACGTTACAAAGTGGAATCAGAAGAGTTTTATTTTCCTGGTCTTTTCTATTTGGTATATGGTAGACATGATTATTAGGAATGTGTCAAATACTGTGATGGATATCAGACAAGTGGGTCGAGAAAACGTATTCCGATAAGAATTCCCTGTTTCAATGTTATAGGATTGGTGTTCTAATTTTTCAGTGTTATAGTTTTATATGATTTGATATTTGTGATACTCACTTGTAGTGTGTGGTTGTTTTCATTTTCTATGGATTTATGGATCTTGGGCAATGGTAAGAGGCTAGAGATGTCTTTTGACTCTTTTCCAAAAAAGGCATGAGACATTACTAGAATCATACTATGCTTGTAGGATTCACATCATATACGCCTAATAGTGTGTGGTTTTTCTAATTATGGAGTCCAATTAAGATGTGCCTTCATACAAATACATTTAACCTGATGGAAGTCAATATGGATGTACGTAGAGGCATTTTGTGGTTTGAGTATGATTATTTAGTCCTTGTGCACAAGAGGTGCAATGTCCTAGTCGGTCGATATTACTTAGGTAACTATTTTAGGTGTGACCCTTTTGGTGAGATGTTTATCATGTTGTGGTAATTAATTCATATTGCTTTGTACAATGCTGATGGGAACTAGGACTTTTGTTGTGAACTAATCTTCTAGTGGTATTTTTATGTAAGGATACCCGATTAGAGTCATTTTTTATTCTCTTCTGCATTGGTTTTGACCTCTAGGGAATAGTTCCATCTATGGATTCTCGGAGAGGATTAGGGGCCTCGTAGGTTGTCTTTTTCAGGATTAACCCTTGTCAATAATTATGAAAAAACCTTCTTTTCAGAGCTTTGAATACTTTGGACAAAGATGTTGGACCATGTGACCCAATTATGATAATTTTTTTTATAACTTGGTGGAAGACCTAGAGACCCATTGTATTGAATCAAACCCTTGTAGGTCAACATTTATTTGATTTGTGGTAACCTATAAGAATTGTCTGCCCTTTTTTATCCCTCTATTGATAGTGAGATTCCATTTATTCTTGTTTTGTGACCAAGGAATGTTTGGTGCTCATGTTTTCGTTATATGCATGTCGATGACTTCAGCATTTGATAGAGGAACCTCAACTGATTAATTTTTTATTCTGGCATTAATTGGCAGGAATATTCGGGAGCTTGACTTTGTCGACTAATGTTTCCAATATTTCAAATGTAGTCAGATCGTGGGTAGAATCTTTCTACTAGAATGATGTTGTATGTACATGATGTGTAATGAACATAGACTTTCATTACATGTGGTATAATTGTAATCTAGATCGGTGAGTGGCTGAGTGTGAGATAACGACTGATGTTTAATGACTTTTTGTGGGATTATACCCTAAATGTTGGGTTGGAATATCCCTTTGTGGTAGAGGTGACATCATGGAATAAATTGGGTACCGTAAGATGGTTGAACTGTGGCAGAATCCTGGTTTAGTTTTGACAAGATACTGACAGTGGGTTAGAGAGAGTTGGACACAGCTTTTTGAAGAATCTAGTTGTAATCCTTTTAGATATTATTATGTTATATCTTGATTTTTCTTTAGTATTCATAGAGAGTTGCATCTCAATTCCAGGATCCTTTTTCTTTCTTAATTTTTTTCCCTATTGAGGAGGGAACCTATTATGGTTTCACTCAAAGAGTTGTGGAAGGAAACGCATATGGTGTGTACAACACCATTGGCCGTTTGAGGGTGTTTTTTATTATTTCAGTGAAATTTCATTGTTTTCCATGATCTTTTGATCTCAGTGTTTTTTTAAGATGATTACAGGGTTATTCTTATGATGGGCAGTGCCAGGATGGTCATTGATAAATGTGTCCTATGTAGAAGGTCGTTTTAAATGCTTTGGGGTTAGTCATTGGGTAGTCTAGATAGAATAGATGTCAATATTCTCATGTTGGGAGTGTGTGTATTGGTCCTTTAACTGGGAATATTGAGGACAAGAGTGTTTATATTGGGGAGTTTGTAATGACTGTGCCTTCTCCAGAATGCATGTTTGAGTCAAAATTTGAATTTTTGTATTTGGATGATGATGTAGGGACAAATGGCCTTTTCCAATAGGATATGAACGTGGATAATTTCTCTGAAAACTCTATTAGTCCTAGAATACGGTGGTTTCCATAGGATATTATCTTCGTGGGAATCAGAGATGTTTGTATTTTAGTGGAATATTTAATATTTAATATTATTAAATAAAATATTAAATTATTCATGCATATTTGTTAAGTGATAAATTTTTTATAGAACATCAAATTGATATTCCCATACTTCCATTTAGTATAGAATGGGGAGTTTAGCCTATGTGAGGTATAAATGTGTGTCGGGCACCAGGGCCAGCCCTAGCCCCTTTTATATTCTTTCCTTTATTATTTTATTTCATTTCTCTTACTTACTCTTAATTATTGTGAATGATCTTTTTGATAATCCTATTTCATTGGGACCTATGCGATATAATTGAGATTGAGAAAATGGTAGAGATGAAAGGGATGAGTGGAACCATTGTAAAGCCCTCAATGTGCTGAGTTAGTGTAAAACATTTGTGGATGGTGGAATCAAAGGTTTATTCCACAATTTCCACCAGAGGATATTCCCATTTAAATATTCACTATAGATCCCCATTAAACATTTTTTTTACGTTTCTGATTCCTGTTAATGATATCTTGTGTCCTTACAAGGACATATCTATTGTTTTAGGGGAGAAAACAGGCGGTTCAGGAGATATGAGGGTTTTAAAATCTGAGAACCCATGTTACATAGCGTGTGTTCTAGGGAAGAATTCCTTGTTTTCATACATTTTGAGGAATTTGAATTTTTCCATTGTACATGATGTGTACTCTGAGTACCTTCTATGTGGTGGCACATGGTCATGTGAAAATGGACATTAGATTCTAGATTTAAAACATTGCACGTCGTTTAATTTGAGGTACATGTCATGAACTTTTACACACGCAGACCCTATATTCTTTGATCCTTGTACAAGAACACCACTGAGGGGAGGTAAGAGTATATATCAATTACTCTAAAGTAAATTCCATTTTATTTTTCCAACTTAGAGGTTTGTTGTATTTTGTGTGCTGGATGTCAGAATTGGCTGTGTGATTAGTCCATTCTGAGCATTTTTTCACGTAGATCGCAACTGTGGAATCCAATTGATATTCAAAGGTCATATAAATGAATTTTTATGTTGTTTTATATTTTAATGAATAGGTTCTTCACCATGTAATCGAGTTCTATTGTCACCTGAGTGTGGGAATTTTCATGGATGATTGGTTGGGTTTTCAGACCAACCTAGTTAAGACCATTGATCTAAGATGATCTATGAGCATTCTACAATGAAATATGATTTTTAGGACATCCCCCTTTTGAGATATTCCCTTATGTCCTTTGAGGAAATGAGACCAGATGCATACAAGTATTCTATGAGGGATGCCTTTGCTTTTATGTAGACCTCGGTTGTCCATTATAAGATCTCTCTCCTATTTTCATTTGAGATGATCCCTATAATTGAATTCCTATATTATTCATCATTCGAGGATCCCATGTTGGATTCATCCCTTAATACTCACAAAGGTTCGTGTGTTGGTTTCCTTCACTCATGATTACCTATAGGATACTGAGTAGGATGCCTCCCTAGTGTTTGACTTGAGGGACCTAGTGGGTGCCTGTTGTTTTACCAACCATGAGTTGATAGGTTGGATTTGGTAAGAGAACGTTTTTGTGTGTCACCTAGAATCTATGAAAAACATCAAATCCCATGGGTCTATATATGTATTGATGGTTTGGGCATTTGGGCCACCATCACATGTTTGTTTATATCTGTCTTGGTTTTACAAATACAGCATTATTAACCAAAGGTGTTTCCTAGTTGGTGGCTATTGAGCCTGATGCAAGGAATATTTCTCATTTATAGGGATTCCCAGACATGATCTCCTAGGATCTCTCTTCTATGCCATATTATTTATGAAATATAATAAGTACCAATAGGTATTACATAAGACATGGATGTTGATATTGAATGAATATATATGTATATTTATATAATGCGATATATATTTTGTTTGGATGTAGAGTTTTGTTTCATGGAAAATGGCTATTTAGCCTTATGTTTTTATTTAGGTACCCTAAGTGATACATGGATTCATGTTTTACGAATTCCTTAGACGGGCTCAATGGGCTATTTATTTATGTAAACTGGGTGATACATGGATTTCCACTGTAGAAATTCCTTGGACGGTGTCAGTGGGATGTCGAATTTAATTTAACCTTGAGTGAGTCATGTATTTAATATTGAAATTCCATTTATGGGCTCATTTGTTGTATAAGTTTATAACATGGGTGATACTTGGATCTAATTGGTGGATGTCATGGATGAGCTCATTGGGTGATAAATAATATACCCTATGTGATACATGGATCCAGTTGATAGATGCCTTAGGTGGGATTAGTTAGTTGATAACTCTGACACCTTGATTAATATATGGATTCCCATGTTGGAATGAATTGTATGAGCTCATAGGCTGGATGTTATATTATCAAAATTATTATATTCCTCCAAAAAAATTATTGGACTCCATTGGTGTAGCATGGAATCTCACTAGGTGTCCATTTTATTTCCTAGAATCTTTCTCCATATGATTGACTGTTGTTATAGGGTATCCTTCCTTACAATATAGATCATCAGTAAATGGTGTCCTTATTTAAAGGATTAACCATCAATATACTGTATCCTTGTTCAATTATTTTTGGTGAGTACGATTTAACCCATTTTATGGAAGAGTAGATTGTTAGGAGATATAATTCTGGCATTGGTCAAAGTAGGTACACGTCAATTGGATTATGGACTGAGAGATCAACTATATGATACATGGCTTGAGAGGCATGACGTGCAGCTCAATGCCTAGCACAGGATGTCCATGCGATTGGGATTATGGACCCAAGGATCAACTATTGATGTGGTTTCTTATTGATTGATTCACATGCTCTTGAATATTAATATTCATTGACTGAGGATTCACATTTGGTTTAATTCATTTTGTGGTGTTCCAAAAAGATAATCACATTGCTATTGCATAAAATCTAAGAAGTGACTTTATATATTTCATGTCAAGGTGGCCAATTAAGATTATATCTCACCCCTACACAATCACATCAGTTTATGTGTATATATTATGTTTGATTTTAAGGTTAAGAATGAGCATCATAGTGGATAGGGATGAGGTCCAATGATCTATGATCGAACAGAGATGCTCGAGTTGTTTAACTAATCATGTGGGTGCAGTATAATAGTGTATAATGATTGGGAATGTGGGTTAACATGGAGTATTTAGTAGATCCAGGTATTGAGAATTTTAGTTTCTTTTGTATTGTAACTATATGGTTGGCCCAGTAGGTTACTATTATTGTATTTTATTTCCTATATGTTAGGGCTTTTACTTCATTTAACTGTTATAGATTGTTCTATTTTAGTTTTATATGTATTCTATGATCTCATTACTCTTACATATTTATGAAACATAGTTATTTCCATAGTTTTTATACTCTGATAGGAGGGCATAGTCTCCCTGAAATCACACCCTATGACCACACTACTAGTCGGCAGCCTCTGGGCATCTGAGGAAGCATTCATGAGGCCATGTAGTGAACGGTCTCAGAGCACTGGTTTAGGGGTTTTTGGGTTGGGATGATACATAATACATATAATAGGACGTTTTAATAATACATTCATGGTATAAATATTTCTCCAATACCATCAAATGGGTTACTATATCATCAGTCATGTGTATAGTGGACTACCACATCACAAACTGATGTCATTCATTTTTTTATTTCTTCCTCTCAAGGTTGGGTGTGGTGATTTATATAAAGTATATATATGATATTTATATTGTTATTATACCTATGGATTTATTATAACATATATATATATATATATATATATTTCTCTTCCATTCTATTTGAGACACGATAGCACTCCTCATGTGTATGACGGACTACCAACTCATGAAGCATTTTGATTCATCTTTCACTGACATTTCAAATGGATGGTTATGTAGATAATGTTAATGATTATTTGATATACATGATATAATTATTATTTTAATGATATATATATTATTATAATGATATATATGTATATCATTTTATTTCTTTAATTTTCACTCATGTGATGATGACAACATCATTCATGTACATGTGGTCTACCACCTTTACAGAGCGATTTGACTTTCATTCATCACCACACCACATGGATAATATATATAACTATTTAAAATGATATTAATGATCTTATAATGAATATATAAAGGTAATACATATCTTAAATATATTCTATATTTATTGGTGGAAAATGGAAACACTACTCATGAGTACATACGACATCCTCTCTCCATGATCATAATATAATAAGTTTTTTATAATAATAAATCACACAAGGTTTTAAAATGAAATATAATGAAAGAATATGATAATTATTTCATTATTTTTTTCTATAGATTATAAAACTATACAATATGATTATGAACCAGATCATTCATAATGAAACACACATGTGAAAACAAGGAAATTAACACCCAAAGAATGAAAATGATATAATATTATTAAAGAACATGAAATACGATGTTATAAAAGGATAACATATCACATTTTAATCATTTTTATGTTTCTTTTATATGTTGTTAAAATTTATAAAACCACTATATACTTTTCGAATTCACCATCTACCAATATTATGTGTGAGTTATGGTATTTTATCTCTATTTACATTCCATTGAGACTTATTTTTTATTATAAACTAATAAACATTCATGTGGTGTATATATTAATCCATTGACATGTTATATAATGAATAATATATTATTAATTTTATTTTATAGTTCAATTTGAATTATATCAATGATGGGTTCTTGAATTGTAATTACCATGTTGTAAACGTTATTTTAAATTAACAATATCTTTCTTTATTTTTAATTTCTTCTTAAAACAATGACATTATTGTAATAAATTTTTATTGGACATTTACATTCTCTTTAATACCATTTTTATTGTGTAATATATATTATTATTTCTGAATCATTATACCGATATTAAATATAGTGTTTACTGAAAAGGTTATTCAATTAACTATTGAAATGTAGAAAAATATCTATTTTTTACTCAAAACTGATATAAGATAAAGCACATGTTTTATGGATTAAGTCGATTATTCGATATATGGTTAATGTTTTGTACTTTTATAAGATGGGTTGGGGATATGTTAATATCATCCCCTTGATTCATTGATAGTCTCATGAGAGTAATTAGATTGAAAAATTCGATGGGTTTTTACCTAGTATATTTTAAACCATCAGTTTAAAGGTCTTGATTTTAGAGGTATCACGTACCAAGGAAACTTGACATATAATGGTTAAAAATTTAAATTGTTGAGAATGTAGTTATTATTTTTATACATGATTTGTTATGAAATTATCTATATATTCATTTCAATATCAGCTTATTTAATAAATGGAATGTCTTTTAATTATTTACCATTCCATAGGTGATTATTCCTTATCCAGATATTTATGTGGAATGAGTATTCAATTATCCACCATGACATGTTGATTTTGATTGTTGAATCTTGATAGATTATAATATAGATATCATTACTATGAATTTGATATAACCATTATTTTCCTCTTTTCCACAGGTTATGATATTGAATATATTGAAGGATTTCTCCAGGATGCAAGAAATTTTATTTTGTTATATATTATGATTTATTTTATTTTCCCAATATAGAATGGGTATTATGTTTTACCATGATTTCAAGAACATATAAATAAATAGATACTTTAAGATTTACCCAACTATATATATTCTAATGTAATGGTAGAAGGAACCCACTCCAGGATCCGGGGATTGGGTTTGCAACAGTTTGTTTCAGAGATTGTTTTATAGAATCTTTAGAAACTAGATTTTGGAAAAACTAGATTTGGGATTGTAACCCTATGATAGACATTGGGGATAAGTATAAAATAATATCATAATGTTTGGGTAAGGAATAAATTATTTTGTTTTTCCCTGAATTATATCCAAGTCAAAAGACTACAAGTGACCCTGATTCTAGAACAAATACAATTAGGGATAATAACTCAGAAAAAGGTGAATTGGGATTGAATCAAGCATTATGTAGAACCCAAAAATGGGATATATTTATAAAATAGTTTCATACCCTTAGGTAAATGGTTCAGATAATAATTATTTTATTTTCAAATCAATATGAAGGATTTGAAGACAAATACATCCCTAAAGGAAACATGACTAATATTTTCATATTAAAAATGGATAAATTTTAATTTAATCTATGAGATATATAAAATTTGGAATTATATATTATTCATAATAATATGAGCTGATAAATTATATTCCATTCTTTTTAGATATAACCTGGAAGGAAGAAAGGTATCAATACTCATGGCCAAATTAGTGGTTTACTTAACGAAGAAGTTGATATAGCTAATATTGGAAGTGACCAAGTAATGGATATAGTACTATAGATTTGTAACATCCTATGTAATTATAAAATATGTTATTTTCATATCTATTAATATTATTTAATTGGATATAAATTTTACATAAAATAGGATGTTATGTACGATAGTGTAATCGATAAGTAACGACGAGTTTCCCTAAAATCATAAGTTGCAAGTAAGGTTGAGTTATTGAGAAAAATAATACATTATTAATATTATTAGTTTAAATGGTAGTTATCTCCTCGAAATTGTATTGGATGGAATACAAAAAAAATTTACACATGTTTATTTAATGTTTATTGTTTTATTAATAAATGTTGTATACTTAAAATGAGAATTCATCCAGCTTTAAGCACAAAATACTCTTATATTTTTTAAATGGCAGTTTTACCTTCTTTTGATGAAGAACCCATTTTAAACATAGTTTTTGAATATTTTATATGATATACATGCAAAAAAAACATCTTCTTTAGAATAATGACATAAAAATTTACATTTCCTGAGTTTTGTTATTTTTTTGAAATTTTTTTTTTTAATAATTAGTGAAAATACGTAATTTTAAATTAAAATTGTCTTTTTATATAGTTGATTTATATATTTAGGTTATCCATGTAATTGATTTTATTGTTTAATTAGACCAATTTTTTATCAGTTATTCCAATTTATTTAATTTGATTTTATTTCACTTTGAAATTGGATATTAAAAATTGTCAATCTTTTGATTATTATTACATTTCAATAAACATGTTTTCTTGTTTTGAAAATGTGGTTAATTTTAAATTAATTATTGAAACTTATATGCTATTAATTTATAAACTTGGATTCCATATATTTAATCATAAATTCCATTATATTTATATAAGATCCTTTTATTTTTGTACACTATGAATAACATCTTAAGTAATTATTTTTATCACTACAGTTATAGGGTAAATCAGGTAAATAAGGTTAAAAATAATAGTGTAATAATATAAAACTACCCTAAAACTTATACTAATCATATTGGAGGAGATATTTCCAGTTAAGACAACTCGTGGGATGAAAATATTTACTTTTGAATCCACATGGGTGTGATTATGACACGTATACCTTTTAATTAAAAGTATTGTAAAATATGTTATAAACATATATATACATAGTAAATAAGTTCTAATATGGGTTTATATAATTTATCTCATGTACTATAAATATTAATTAGAAATATAAAATGATATCATACATCATTGTTTATATATATTAGTCATTAAATAATTATATTTAATTCTGACACATGATGATGTAGTGATTGATTTGTTAATGAATAAATAAAATAGATGATAACATAAATATTGAAATAAATTCATTTTATATAATTTATGACAATAATAATATATATATATATATGTGAATATGTTTGGTCATAATACAATTTAATTTTTTTTCATCTATTTAACTATGTAATTATATTTTATTTAAATTCAATAAAATGAAGAGAGTGACAATTTACATAATTGATGTCTATTAAAAAAGTAATTTAATAAATTTTAAAAAAATCATAATTGTATATTTAAATAAAAAATATAGAATATTAATTTATAAGAGTTCATTATGGGTCCTTTTGTGAGAAATATATCTCATATACGTCATAATAATATCCTCTTAATAATTGAAATTATTTTTCATCTTTCAAAATTATTAGAGAATAATTAAGGATAAACCAAAAGGATATTTTTTAAAATTAAATAAATAAATGTCTAAAAGTAATTTTATGAGATTATTTAGAACTATCATAATATTATCTTATACATATTTCACTTTGTAATCTTTTGGATTAGAGAATTAATTTATATTAATGTAATATTTTATGAATTTCAAATGGTGGCCCTCCCCTCCCCTATAAAAATGTACCTTCTCTTCTCTAACACTCAAACGTTCAACACAATTTGTTTTCACCCATAAAACACCTCCTATAATCTCTCATCACATTATTGATCCTTTTTTTGGTAGAAAAAACTTTATATAATTGATAAGGTGTTCTTCAAAGATGATCAACAGAGGAAGAGTATCATTTTTAAGAGTTTATATTATATTTCTTCATCAACTTCCTTTAAATATTATTCTTCAAAGATGAAATAATAAAACTAGTATCCTTAATATACTGAGAAGTTATTATTTTAATACCATCATCTAAACACATCTATAATTTCATTAAATGGGGAATGAATTAATCCTTTGTGTGTATGTGTTAATTATAAACTCTACGAAATGATTTAGTGTGTTTTCCATTATCTACCAAGATCAGTTATAGTGATGGAACTAATATAAATATTTGATAATAGTGAAAAATTTATTATTTTTAAATAATAATATTTCAATTATGCTCATACCTTCCATGTACAAAAAATCAATAATGACATCCACGTGTATCTCTGAACAATTACCTCCTCATAGGGATGTAGAATGTTTTTATTCACAAAATCATATTTATGATATATATATATATAAGTATATTTAAATTATTATTAAATTTATAATAATATTATGACCATTATAAAAAGTTAAATTTATAATTACCTTGTTTCCAAGAGTGTTAATGAAAAATCAAAATGTTACATATGTGTACGTACTACTCACCATCTCCTTGAAAATAAATTTGTTAATTTTTCATACCCTTGATTAATGGTTTGATTGATAATTTACAATTAATGTATAAATTATATAATTATGTCATGAATTTTAATTTTTATATGATGGACTTAATACTACATATACTAGTGACATCAAAACCATGTTCATTTTTTACTCAAGTAACAACTATCGACAAAACATATGATATGAACATAAATAATTAAATAATTTTTATGACATGGTAAAACATGATATATAAGAAATAATAAATTTGAATTAAAATATCAAGTATGTAGTAATTTATCTATGTTTATTATTTAGAAACATAATTTTTTTAGGTGATGTTTCAGACTCATAGTAAGGGACTTATTCATAATCTCAATTCATTGATGAATATGTTGATGTTATACAACACTTTATTTTATTTATTTTATAATAAATCCCTTTGATCGTTAATTTCATCCAATGTTTTCCAAAATGAATCTTTTTTATATTAATCGTTTCACTAAATAATTAAATGAATGTTTTTTAACGTATGTGGTGACAATGACCTTTCCACTGCAATGAACTTTATTTGTTATTTGGAATTATCCACAAGATATAATATTTTTAAATGAAATGTAAATTCCATATCCCCTTTTTGGAATCTTTGTATTGAAAATGTTATTAATAATGAATTGATTGTATCTTGAAATGATATCATATAATTGCAGTGTGGAAATTTTACTTATTCCTTAAATCATGGTTTATGTGTTATGATTATGTTATAGTTCTGGGGTATTACTTATGTATACGAGTGGTTCTATAAAAAATAACGGGTGGGTGAGCCAATGATAGATCTCTAATGCATTGAGGAATGAGTCATAGTCACACAATAAGTTTTCTCCCAAGATATTTTGGGAATGTATATTGATGGGTATTCCAAATGTAACAATGAATGTTACTCCCTATTTGGATGTAAAAGCTAATATGTATGTGTGATATTGATGAAAAAAGTTACTTCTTTGAATATATTATTTCTATGATGTTTTTTTGGATCTTTATGATTTAATTGGTTTTAGATATTCATGGAATAACGTTTTCTTAATTTATATAATATCCCTAAGTGGGTTTTTTGTTCTCATCCAAAGATTATAAAATGTTTTCACATGGTATAAGGATGGATAATATAAAGAAAAAATTCAAGAATATTTTTATAAAAAAATAAATAATGTTTACTTTTAAAAGATTTATATTGTCGAAGAAATGGATATTATTGTAGTAGTATCCAATTTGTATAAATTTGGGTTATTATGTGTTAGTTATGTATTATTTCTCTAAAACACTAAACATGAAATAATTATCATTGATAATTCTTGACTTATCTCAATATTATGAAATTTTTAGGGTTAGGGAATTATAGTTGGTATTCAGGGTCAGTTTTGATAATTTTACATGTTAGGATATTGTTGATAGAAGATCCATAAATGGTCAAATTGAAATTTTATAGAATTTTAAAATAACAATGTTTTTTCATCAAGGATTGGTTGGCACAAAATTATTTTTTTCATAGAAGAAACTGGGAAGCAATTATGGGACGACATCAAGGGGAATACAACCATTCAAATCACCAACTAGATATGGTCATAATCGGAACTGAATAGTTTATTGCAATTATGGAGTAATTGAATAAAGTTATATATGGTATATGTATCAATATATAAGTTCTGATAGATCAAACACAATTTATCCTGACAGTAGTGGAGAATTTTAGGAGGCAACATCCTACATCATTTAGAGGATCACCTGACCCTATGAATGTTTAAGGGTGGATTAAAGCACTAGAAAAGATTTTATATGTCATGGGGATTTAGAAAACCAGAAGGATAGTATTTATGTTTATAATTTTTAAAGTTAGTTCAATCAGTGGTGGTCGATGTTTAATAATAACATATAAATTGAAGAGATTGATGTTGTTGATTATGATAAATTAATAGGAATGTTTCTTGAGAAAAATATTCATAATGTAATTAGATATAGTAATGAAGGAAAATTCATAGAATTGATTTGGGGGTGAATTTTTGGATTCTCATGAAGAAATATTTAATGAAATGACATGGTATTCCCCAATTTTCATATGAGATCTTTATATTAAAATAAATTGTCTTCACTTTGGTTTATGTCCAAATTATCAAAGGGAAATGGATTCTTATGAGTTAAAAAGATAGGAAGTGGATTTTTGATGTATGTAGAAGGTGAAAATAGAGTTTTTAGATGATCAGATGTTCTTTTATAAAGATTATAATATGAGTTAGAGGTGGCAGGTGAGTGGGAATAAATCTTCGAAAATGTAAGATCGTACAAAGATTAAGTTTAAAGTATGTGAATATTTTGGTAAAAATAACCCTAGAGAAAACCTTATGAATACTATTATGTGGATATTACGTGGTAAAATGGGACATAAGGCACATAATATTTCTAGAAAAATATCAGTGCAGTGGTAAGACAAAATATAATTAACAGTCTATAAAATGTTTTAAGTGAAATAATATTGGTCATTATGCAAACCAGTGTCTGAAAAAGAACTCAAATAATGGTATGTAGCTAGATTATAAGAATTTTGGTGGGGATAAATCCTTTGAAACCACATCTGATGTTTCCGGACAATTAAAGGAAGTGCTATCAGGTACATTGTTTGTTTATTCAGAGTAATCCAATGTATTTTTTGATTCTGGATATACAAATTCATTAATTTCAGAAACATTTTATGGAAAATTTGGAACTCAGTATCATGAAATGACTATTATACTTATGGTAAAAATAAATGGGTGAAATGTTGAGGAAAAAAGGAATTATAAGAATCTTTATATCCTTGTTTGTGGAAAGAATCTACCAAAAATAATTATTATTTTTCATCTATTAGCAACTACTATTATTATGGGTATATATTGGTTTCTATTTACCATGATATGATCGACTATAGGGATAACGAATTTCCATTCTAGAAATACTTTCATTATGTTTATAAGAATGAACCCTTATCTTTGATAACATATCAAGAAGATGATAGAATAAAAAAAATTGAAATTAATGCTACTTTTCACATATTGTTGAAAATAAAGGAATTGTTCATATTTATAATGTTATAGTGGTAAATTAGTATCTTAATGTTTTTTTGAAAAATTTTATATTATTATACCTGTATAGGAATTTTAATTTAATGTTTACATAGATATGAATGACATTACAATTTCGAAACACCTTTATCAAATGGCTCAAATTGAACATTTATCGCTAAAGGGGAAATTTCATGAGTGATTATATAATGCTTTCATTTTACCAAGAACAACACCATGTGGTTCTCCTATCCTTCTTGTTAAAAATAAAAAAAATTAATTATAATTTTTATTGAATATAGATCCATTAATAACATCAATGTAATGAAAAAGTATAGTCTTCCTCATAACGAGAAATTTTCTGATCAGTTATAGGGAGCTTAGTATTTTTTGAATGTTGACTTGAGATTGGGGAAACATAAACTGAATATAAAGGAAGAGGAAATTCCAAAAACATTATTACATACTCGATATGGCTACTATGAATTTTTATTTATTTATTTTTGGTTAACTTATTCAGATTTTGTATTCATGAATCTTATAAATAGAATATTCTATGATTTATTGAATGAGATTGTGGCAATATTAATATAGGACATTCAACTATATTCTAAAAGTAATAAATGGAGAATGAAAGTAATTTATGTGTTTTATTTTGAACCTTAAATGAAAATAAATTGAATGTGAAATCCAATAAATGTGAGTTTTGGTTAAAAAATATAATTTCATTGGTCACATTATTTCTAAAGATGACATAACAATTGATCTTACAAAAAAAGGTTGCTGAAGAAGGGATATTAACCCAAAATATAACCACGATTCATAGTTTTTTTGGTTTAGAATGCTATTAATAGAGGTTTGTTGAAATATTTTCATTTTTATCTAGCCCACATACTAAGTTAAATCATAATGTTGTTAAGTTAATTAAGGAAAATAATTAGATGATTTTTTATGAGGAATTGAATGGGATGTTGGTGAATTCTTTAATTTTGTTTTTACCTTCTAGGAATGGTGAATTTGTTATTTATAGTTATTCTTCATTGAATGTACATGGTTTTTTTCTAATACAGAATGATCAGGTAATTGCTTATTTTTCACATTAGTTGAAATCTCATGTATTAAATTACCCTACATAAGATTTCTAATAAGATTCTAGAGTTTTTTCATTAAAACATATTAGGCATCATTAATATGGTGTAAAATGTGAAATATATACAACTAAGAATATTTTATGTATATATTCACTTAGAAAAAATTGATCATGAGACCGAAAAAGCTGGTTGAATATAATCAAGGATAATGATTAAATGTTTCAATACTATTTTGGAAAATCAAACTAGGTGGATGATTCAGTGAGTCATAAAAGTAATACTAAATTAACTAGGACACATTTGGATCATGATCCTTTGGTTAATTTTGGATGAATTTTGTCCTAGAAATTGGGGGAGTAGGATAGTCTTTTATTTTTTATGTGTAAGTGAAATAATCAATATCCTGTTGAATTATGAATGTGTAAAAGAAAGATAGTTTATTGAAAAAAAATGTATAATTATTTTAAAAAGGGTATGTTGTAGGACTTTAACAGAGATATTGATTTTATTTAGGGATTTGGGAATATCATATGTGTGACTTGTGATTCTTAAATGAAGGAAGAGTTGTTATGTGATGCTCATAGATCTTTGTTTTCTATTCATCTTGACAGTACAAAGATACACAAATACTTTTAAGAGTATTAATGATGGGATGGAAAAAGATGAGATATTTCTAACATTACAATGATATGTATGACTTGTTAACATGTCAAAGATGGAAGATATTTTCCCAAAGGAATACATTAGCATTTTCAAACACCATATAAAATGGTAAAATATATCCATGGATTTCATTGTGGGATTACTAAAGTAATCTCAAGGTAACGATTAGATTTGTGTAATTTTTTTAGATTGACTAAATATTCTCATTTTTTCTTATTCAAGATACTCTATCTCTAGATCAACATTCTCAGTTGTATATTAAATAGATGGTAAGGTAATGTGGATTTCCTATCATTAATGCATCTGATCATGATAAAAATTTTACATCTATATTTTGGAACATCCTTTAGAAGTTAATGTAAATTGAAATAAATTGTACTACAACTTCTCATCATCAATCAAATGGGATGATAGAATGAACAATTCAGACCCTAGAGGATATCCAATATTCTTGTTTAATGGATTACAAGGTAATATGGGGCCAACATCTTTCCTTGGTTGAGTTTTTTTATAGTAATAGTTTCTATTCTATTACAAATATCACACCATTTAAGACTTATATTGAAATCAGTGTCAAAATCTAACTTTTTGGGATGAAATAGGTGAAGGAATGTTTATGGGACCATAATTGGTAGAAGATATGGAATAAAACGTTTATTTTATTCAGAAACACATGATGATTGCTCAGAGTTGCTAGAAAACCTTTTTTGGTATCTAGAGGAATGATCTTTCTTTCGAGGTATGTGATCCTGTCTTTCTCAATGTTTTATCCTGGAAAATTGTGATTCATATTTAGTTTGATGGTAATGATGGGTCTATGGTTTATTAGATACTATGAAATCCTTTATAAAGTTGTATAAATTTCCAAAAGAATAGATTTACCTCGGATTTTGTCCAATACACACATTTATTTTCAGGTTTCAATGTTGAGAATGTGTTTGTCATATGCATCTCAGGTTGTGATTCTATAACTAGTCCAACTATAAGTGAATATTTATTATGAGGAATATCGAGTCCAGATTATATACCATAGAAACAAGATGATGTTGATTATGTTTATTTATCAGATTAATGATTTTTTGGAAAATCCAAATTATTGTAGAGGTAACATGGGAATCATAAAATGCAATAGGGGAGAATTACCCCCAACTTATTTGATAGGTGATTAATATTAGGAGGAAATAGTTTCCAAATGGGGGGAGAGATGTAACATTCCTAGTAAATATAAAATAATATTTTTTATCTACTCATATTTTTGAATTATTTATTAATTATACTTAAAAGGGGATACTATATATGACAGCGTACTTGACATTCAAAAACCGGTTTCTCAGAAATCTTATGTTGCATACAAGACTGATTTATATTGATAAATAATACATTATAAGCATTATTATTTTAAATGGTAGTTATTGCCTTTTCATTTTACTTATGGGAATTATTATAATTAAATATATATTGTTTATAGATGTTTGTTAAATGTTTTTACTTTCATATGATAAATTTTAGAGGCCAATATTGACAATAAATCCATTTCTAAGCATAAAATAGTGTAATATATTTTTAATGGTAGTTTCACCACCTTTTGATAGAAAACATTTATAAATATTGTCTTTTAAATTTTTATATTTTATATTTGACAGAATAATATTCATATTTAGAAGATTTACATAATTTTTTACTTTGGAAAAAATTTTGTGTTTTTTTGATAATATACATTTTATAATGGTAGAGAAAAATAATGCTTTTTCATTAAAAATTACCTTTTGGTATAATTTATTTATATAGTTAGGTTATCCTTATTATTAGTTTTAAAGTGTAATTATACTATTTTTCATTTAATAAAATTTTGTTCAATGGAAGTAATTGGACACTGAAATTTTATATAAACACATGTCAATATTTTGATATTCTTTACTTTTAAAAAAATTGTTTTCTAATTTTTACAATGTGGGTTTAATTTTACATTAATTATAAAAACATATGTGTTTCTAAATTAGAAAAATGAATTACATATTTGTAATCATATGGTAGATATTAATTAAATATGTCTCTTTATTTGGACATGACGAATAACAACTCTAGTAATTATTTTCATTTACCATAGTTTTTGGGAAAATCAAGTAAATATGGTTTAAAATAATATTATTATAATATAAACATACTTTGAAACATGACATAATTATACTTTATTAGATATGACGGACCAAAAAAACCCATGAAATGATTATTTGGTCTTTTTATGAAAATTGGTTTGATTATGACAGTTATAAATTTTAATTTAGAGTAAAAGAAAATATGTTATAAACATATATTTTCTTATTAAAAAATTTAATATGGGTTTCATTAAGTGATCTATTAAACAATAAATATTCATTATAAATATAAAAATGTTTCCAACATCATTGTATTTTATATATAATTTGGAGACACTTGATAATTAGATTTAATTATGACACATTGATGATGTCGTGATTTCTTTATTAGTGGAGTAATGAAATGAATCATATTGTAAATATTAAAGTAAATATAATTACACATAATTTATGTCATACAAGATATCAAAATATGAATATGAAATTTTTAAAGACAATTAAATAGTTTTTTATATGTTATATCACTATTTATATTTTATTTAAATTCAATAAAAAAAATATTGTAAAAGTGATATAATTGATGATTTATAAAAATAGTAAATTATGAAAAAAAAATTAAAACTCTAAAAGTATCTTAAAATAAAAAATCGTGACTATTATAAGGTCAAAAAGTTCAATATGTGTCAAATTATGGGAAATTAATCTAATATAAGTAAAATTAATAGCCTCTAAATAATTAAAATGTGTTTAACTCTTTTAAAATTAGTCCAAATTAATTAACGGTAAACCAAAAAGGTCAGATTTAAAATAAATTCAATAAAAGTCTAAAAAAATTGTATGATATGATTTATAACCATACTCATCTTATCTTATAAATATTCAAATTGTTATTCTTTCTGATTAAAAAAAATTATATTACATTAATATTTTTAGAATTCCAAAGGGTTCCCCTCCCCTCTAATATAAAAATGTAACTTAACTTCTATAAAACTCAGACATCCAATTCCTTCTCAATCTGAAAATATCAGCCCAAAAAAACATTATAGAATATATCCCCACATTCATTAGGAATTATTTTAGGAAGAACACCCTTATTATAGTTGTTAAGGTGTTCATCGATGGTGATCAACTAAAGAAGAGGTATCATTTTATTAAGAGATTTTTATTATTTTATTTTTAAATTCCATTAAATCATATTATTCAAAGATTAAACAATAAATACATCATAATAAATATACTTGTATTTTATTATGTTAATATCATCCACTAAATCCATCTCTACTTCCATCAAATGGAAAATGATGTAATTGTTTGTGCGTGCGTGTGAATTATCACCACCATGAACTGGTTTAGTGTGTTTTACAATACTGACTATCATGATAGGATATAATTATGGAATTAAAATCAATTTATAAATTAATGAAATATTTCCCATTTTTAACAATAATATATCAATCAGGTTTTGACATTACATCCTCATAAAAACAATAAAGTTCTTCATGTTTATGTCTGAACTATCACCTATATGAATCGATGTGAATCATTTTCCCCATAATTAATTGTATGATATAAATAGGTATATTAAAATTATTATAATAATAATAAATATGTTATGATCATTCATTAAAGATAAAATAATAATTACATTTCTTCTATAATGATCAATTAAAACTGATACATTAGTCTTGTGTATGTACGTTAATTTTGTTCATTTTTCATAACTATAAATAATTGTTTGATTTAAAAAGTAATATTAATGTATAAAGGTTATTATTATTTCATGAATAATATTTTTAAGATGATAGAATAATTAAAACATAGACTAGTAACATCAAAACTATGTTAATTTTTTACTCAAGTACCGAATATCAACGAAACATCCAATGAAAACCTAATTAATTATATAATTTTTATAACATGAAAATAAGTGATATAAAAGAAATAATAAACCTGAAAAAATTTCTCAAGAACATAGAAATTAATAAATGTTTAATAATCACAAATATAATGACTTTTTTAGGAAAAATCAGACACATGGTAACAGACTTATCACAATATCCTTTCATTGGGGCATATTTTTATGTTATAGAGAACCTTATTTTATATGGTGTATAATAATCCAAAATGAATTTTTATTTCATTCTAAAATTTTCAAAAGTAATATTTTTTATATGAAGTATTTTAAGAAATGAAAAATGAATGTTTTTCAACATATGTGGAGACAATGTCCTTTCTTACGCCATGAAAATTATTTCATATTAGGTTTCCTCTACATGACGTAATGTTTTTTAGAAAAGGTAAATTAAATATTTCCATTAATGTATTTTTTATTGATTTTTTTGAGAATAAACTGATTAAATCATTAATTTATATATTATGATTTCGATGTGGAAATGTAATTTATCTATTATGCGTGGATTATGTGTTATGATTATGATACAGTTCTTGGGCATTGCTTATGTATACATGTGGGTCCATAATAAACCAATGGTGGATGAGCCCATGATATCACTCCCATGGATTGGGTAATGAGACAATATTAAAAATAATGTTTATCCAAAGAGATTTAGGTTATACATTGTCATGTGTATTCCAAACATAACAATTAAGGTCACCCCCTTTGTAGTAGTGAAAGATATAATATTAGTATTATATGGATTACATAAGTTAGATTTATGATTTATGTTTTCTATGATGTTTTTCTTGATTCGTATGATATAATGGTTTTATAAATATTACTAGACTGATGTCTTAATTCCTTATTTAATATCTATTACCGTGATTTTTGTGTTCATCCCATGTTTTTAAAAAGTTTTCATAGGGTAAATGGATATGTAAGATAATGGAAGAAGTCAAGAAGATTTTTATCATGAAAATAAAATAATGTTTAGTTTAAAAAGTATTATATTTCAGAGTAAATAGATACGGTTGTAGTGGTATCCATATTATATAAATTTCGGTTATTATGTATTAGTTATTTCCTAATTCTATAAAATTATAAACCTGAAAATATAACAAATGTAATTCATGACATAAATCAGAATTATGGAATGTTTAAAGATATAACATTACATGTTTAGTCAGGTAATGACGCATACCCTTATATGGATGGAGGTACCTATTCTACAAAGAGATTCATTAATTCTGGATCACTTTATGTGTCAGAGGAACCTATTATTTAGTGCGACTAATGATCCAATGTTAGGTGTGCAATGAATTATTTATTTTGAGAAAATATTTATATCATTGGGATGTGGTGAAAAGTTAATGTATAACCTATAAGTTTATTTTCACAATGGTGATTTTGATCATTGGTGGTTTTTGATCTAGAATAATAGAAATGAAGAAGAAATACCACTCCTGTTATGTAAATTTTTTAAGGAGACATTTTGTGACCAATATTTCCCTTGTGTAAAAAAACAAAGGCGATTAGAATGTTACCTAGTTTATATAAAAATGAGGAAGATAGTGTTGTATATTGTAATGATATTTTTACAAGGATATCATGTTATGAAATAGATTACATATGCAACATGAAATGAAACATTAACCATTTCCATGAATAGATTATTTTTATTATCTAAAGGGAACTAGTCTCTCAAATTTATTCTAAAAAAATGAAATAGTTTTATGTCCAATAAATTTAGATATAAAATAAACTAATTATGGGGATCGAATGGTATGTAATATTATAAAAGGATGAAATAGAAAATAAAAGATATATGGAATAAGGTAAATAAGGATTTTACCACATGTGATTACTATAGAAAGAGTAACCCTAGGAAATTATTTAATTGATTGGGATTTTCTTATATGTTAAGAGACATGTGTCACCAAGAAAATGAATGAAAAAGGAATAAAGTAAAAAATTCTCGAATGTGTTTCCACTATATAGATTTGTGGAACTTTGGAAATGAATTCCCCAATTTCCAAGGTAAT
Source organism: Viscum album (assembly GCA_963277665.1). Classification (NCBI taxonomy): domain Eukaryota; kingdom Viridiplantae; phylum Streptophyta; class Magnoliopsida; order Santalales; family Viscaceae; genus Viscum; species Viscum album. The sequence continues at coordinate 558,385,340 of OY728146.1, forward strand.
AACCCTCAGAAAAAGCGTAGGGTTGACGGTCAAGCGTATGCTATTGATACAGTTGTAGTGGAATATTTATGGTGGGTATTTATATGGATCCTTGGAATATGTTGTCAAATTAATTTTTTATGAATTCTAGTTATAAGAATTATAAAATGTATAGTGACTGTACTGTAGTAAGTTTTCTAAAATGATTTGAATACATGAATTTAATGGTACCAAGAAAAGTGATTCAATGGATTGTTGAACTATATAGAAAAAAATGAATGAGGTTAATATAATCCTTAATATGTTCCAGATGTGGAGATAATGATTTGGGTATAAAGAGATTATTGATTTAGATAAATTAAATTTTATAGTACTAAAAACATAGGAATGGATTAATTATTTATTGACAAAGTGGTTTATATTATTATTAATGTAGTTTATAACCCCACTATATTTAATGAAGTTTTCTAATAATATTTTTTTACTTAAATAAAAATATGTATTCTTGTATTAAATATTTTTGTATGGTAATTAATGTTATTACCACATTTTGTGAGAATATAAGCTGAAGGTATTCACATTATTATTATGTGATGACTAAGAGGGTTGTTTTTTTCAACAATGAATATGATTTTCATTTAATACATGTTCTTCTAAATTTATCAAAAAACTTTGGGACGGGATTAAAAGTCAATTATTTTGGGAAAAAATTATGTTTGACATCATATATTATAGTATACATTTTTCTATCCATTTTTGTTTTATTAAATATAGGAGGAATATCTTGTTATTATTTTATTGGTCATATGAAATGTTACAGGATATTTCTAGTAGTTCTGGAATAGGTGTTAATTTTTGGATACTAATTTCATTGAGTAATGTGTAAATTGGAAATTTTTTAAAGAATGACTAAAAGAAGATTTTTTTTATGAAATGGTAATGTAAAAAGTATATATATTTCCTTATAATCTTATTGAGTGGAACATTCCCTCATATATAAGAAAATTTTCTTTGAAAAATTATGTCATATTATCGTCATTTATTATGATATCAATTAACCTTTTCACAATAGTAGTACATGGATTTGTGAAAATTGAATTTATCCTAATCATTTTCTCCATCCCATCTCGCGCAATATTGGGTGTTAGTTGTCTCATTCATGACCATGTTTTCATTTCCCACCTATGTTATCCTATCTTGAAACCCAGTTTTATGATTATTCCAAATGTAATTTATAATATCATTTATCGATGATTAAGGCTAATTTTTTGAAATATTTATAAGATGTGGGTTTTCAAAAATTAAATTTCAAATTTCAAACTCTTTACTTCCCATATAAGGTTTAAATATTGGGGACCTAATTAAATTAATGTGGGAGAATATAAAACACTAAAATTCTAAAAGAATATCATTTTATTCAATATAATTTTTGACACACAAAGTTTGCAATGTTTTATTTTCACAGGAAAAAAAATTAGTTTTCATTACATGAAAAAATAGCTTTCATATTGTTAAATGAAATGTTTTGTTTCTCTGGTATCTGTAGTTCCACACAAGATCTAGTTTTTCTAAAAACATGGTTCAATGGTACTTGCATGAAATAATTTAAAATTAAAATTAATGAAATTTATATAATTTATATAAAAAATGAAAATTCAGTTTAGAATAAGGAATATAAAAATTAAATTATGGTGAAATTTTGGTATATATCTAAGAAGGTACATTTTAATGAATAATGAAAAAATTCTGAATTTTAATTGAAAACCATGTTTTGGTATAAATAATTTAAAATGACGAAATTTATTTGTAATTTATTTAAATAAAATTATTTATATAATAATTATAATAACAATTTACATTTTATATTAATTAAGGAAATTTAGTTCATTGAAATTTTTTATATTTAATATTAGTATAATAATATTGTAAACATTGTAACATTATCATATTAAAATTACTCTTTCTCATTGTATTTTAGGATAAATTTTAAATTAAATTATAAAAATTATGTAATTTGAATTTGAAAAATAATATTCCAAATTTTTAATCTTAATAATTTATATTATCTAATAATATCAAATATATTTTTTACTATAATAATTAGTGAGAATTTTTAAAATTAATTACCTTGATTAAGGTAAATACAAGTTTATTAGGGATTAATCGTATTATATAAATAGTAAAAGGATAAAAAAACATGGATAAAACCCATTTAATAGTATTGTGTAGACACTTATCACCTTATGATATATTGTTATGATATAGTGGGATATTAATCCAAAAAAGTGTCTTATATAATATGTCAGGTAAAGAAAAAGACAAAAAAGAAACCATCCTTACTTTTAATGTCTACGAAGATTTGGGATCGTGAAAAAAACAACATTGGTTCAATTATACCAAAATTTTTGAAATATTAGTTAGTTTTTTAACATAATCTTTATCATTAATTGTTGGGGAAAATCCCTCAAGATGACATTGATGTATTTTTGGGTTGATTGTGTTTGCTGACAAAGCAGGTTTCCAGGGAGAATTGTCGAGTTCTCAAGATTTTGTTGACAAACCTTGTTGACAAAGAACGATGACAATGGAAATGACGATCTGGAGGTGGTACAAAAGTGTAGTACAAGGTGGCGTCGTTTCCCAGTGTTTGGAAAATATTTTGGGGTCCAAAATTTGGAGTTTAGTGAGCATCGCGAAAAAAGGATTTCAATTAAGAGAAAAATTTAATATGGAAAAGGAATGAATTTCGTGAAGATAGGATGCATGGTTTGGAAATCGCAAAGACCAGAAGAATGGAGGCGGTGATTCTTCGCGATTACGTCATGCATCGCGAATGGAAGAGGCTGAAGCGCATCACGGCGAGGAAGGGATTTGCGAGGGAGCTTCGCGGCGAAGGTGCAAAGGTATGTTGGTGGTAATGCTTCACAATTACGTCAAGCTCCGCAAACGGAAAATTGCCGTGGTGATTCGCGAATTGGAAACAATTCCGGCGGAAACTTAGGAGCTTTGCGATTTGAGATGACATGGCATTGACTTCGCGTGGAACGTTCAAGGTTCGGTGTAATCGCCTATAAATAGAGGCAGACCCCCTCGAGAGAAGTAGAGAGAATTTTCAGAGAAGATCATTTTCTCTCGATTTGTGAAGGTGGTTCGCGGAGACAGTGTGCTTCGCGAAAGAGGAGCTTCGCGGTGGCTATTGCAGCTCCGCAAAACCTGCGAGCTCCGCATTGGCTTAGTAAGCTTCGTGAGGGATGTTGCTTTGGAACGGCTTGAGCCTCGTTAAAGTGCTTCGTGAAAAGGCAGGAGCATCGCGAAGGCTTGTTTGAGCTTCGCGAAATTGGGAGCTTTGGGAATTAGTGTGCTTTGCGAAGGTGTTTCCAAAACGAATTTCCCAGTGTTAAGAGGCAAAGAGGTATTCATTAGTGGATGAAAGTTGTACTTTAACAGAGCATCTATCTACAGTTGAAGATGCATTCTTTCATGAAAATGAAGAGACCTACATGTCTATAAACTGTGAGTTGATTCCCTTCTAGTGCAGTGAGCTTAGGAAGAGGAAGAAGGTGATCCTCTCCACCAACAGTGAGCCAGAGAGAGAGAAATAGGGAGTGACCCTTGGGAAAGCAGTGAGCTGACCCTAAACTTTTTAAAGGCAGTGATCTTGGGCATAGAAGTGATCTAGCCCGTACATTGTAATCCACAACTAGTGAAGTTTAGTGGAATTGGTACGACCGGAAACTTGTCGGCGTATGCTCCTTGGACATAGCCCTTTGCGGTGAACCAAGTAAAATTGGTGTGTCCTATGCATGCTTTACTTTCTGTTTACATTGTGAAACATGAAATAGAGAGAAGAGTGTTTTTCTTAACAGCTAAACAAGATCATAACGGGCGTTAATTTAAATTTAGTCATACCCTGATTCACCCCCCCTCTCAGGGTATTCAGCCTTGTGGACCTAACAATTGGTATCAGAGCGAAATGTTGACAGTTGTTCTTCTCTCAAAAGGAGGTCACTAATCATAGAGGGATTCCAATATTCGACAGAAGTAATTTTCAGATATGGAAGAATCGAATGCAACACTATTTCCGTTCTATGGGAATGGATGTGTTTTCAGCAGCAATGCATGGTATCATAGCTGATATTACTAGTGGTGCATTATCAGAAGCAGAGCATAAAGAGTTGGATGTTGATTCCAAAGCAATCAATGCCTTAGGGGGAGCCCTTTCCAATCCCATATATACAAAGGTGATGTCATGCAAAACATCACATGCCATGTGGGAAACGCTTTTGAATATTTGTGAAGGTGATACAAATGTCAGAGAGGCAAAGCTGCAAGTGTTGTGGAACAAGTATGAAGATCTGAGAATGAACATGAATGAGTCTGTTGATTCATTCTTTGATAGGGTAAATGTTGTGGTAGAAGACATGTGGGGTCTTGGAGAAATTATTGAAGATATAAAAATTTTGAAGCACATATTGAGAAAACGTCCTCCTCAGTTCAACCCGAAAGTTTCTGTTTTGGAAGATAAAGAAGCAAAAGAACTGACATTGGATAACCTTTGCAGCACTCTTGTTGCATATGAAATGAGAAATGATGATAAAAAGACTGTGGAAAAGGGTAAATCCAAAGACGTGGCATTCAAGTCCATGAAGAAACTCACCATTGAAGATTCTAATGAAGAAGAAGAGACAGATGAGGTGATGGCATTCCTTTCTTAAAATCTACAAAGAGGAAGAGGAAAGTTTAAAGGTAAACTTCCACTAGCATGCTTTCTATGTGGAAAGGTTGGTCATCTTGTGGCATGATTCCCCATGATATTTCAAGATAACGATGATGATTATGATGAAGTTGAAATTCCCAAGAATAAATCATCATCCTATGTGAAAGGGAAGAAGCGTTCAAGAGAAAATTCATCAAGAGGAAGAATCTTATTTCACAAGAAATAGACCGTTTAGATTAGTCTAAGGATGAATAGGTTGAGGAGATTGAAAATTGTAAAGATCATAGACAAAATGCTATGGTAGCGGTCGTTGGTAGTTCTCAGGAAAAGGAAGAAACTGACGTTGGATAAGAGGAAGAAGAAGTTGAAGGAAGAGTTGATATTGAAGCCGAATTGGAAGCAGCTCTTGAAGAGATAGATGTTTGGAGAGCCAAAGAAAAGAAAGCTAATAATGTGGTACATGATGCCAAACTCTACATGCAACAACAAGAAGAAGTGAAGTCTGAGCTGGTGAAAGAAATTGAAGATCTAAAGTCTTCCAGGCCAGAGCGCGCAGAAAAGGTTGATGAGCATAAGCTCAAGATTGAAGAACAAAAAAGGGAGATCAATTGCTTGAATAGAAAAGTGAAAGATCATATCTAGTGTATCGAAGATCTTGAAGAGGAAGTTGTCGGCCTACGGAGAAAAGCTAAAGACCAGGAAAAAACCATTGAATCCCAACACATTCTTGGGAAGGAAGGTTGTCACGAAGACTGAAAAGAAGAAAGAAGAGCCTAGTAGTTCAGCAGGAAAGAAGCAGCAATTGAGCTCATATGTTAAGGATGATTCATGGGTTAATCATAAACAAAAATCTTTGGAAGTTGAAGTCAGACCGCAAGCACTCGTCCCGAGATTGAAGGTGGATTTGGTCACAAAGAAGAATCAAAATATTCAGAGATCCCAAGGGGAATCTTTTAGTGTTGAAGTAACATGAAGGAATGCACCTTATATCAGGTGTTATTGTTGGGGAAAGATGGTACACTCACAGTATGTATGTTCCATATCCAAAAGATATCGAAGGGAAAAAGAACAGAGATGGTATCCAAATAGGGAACGGTTTTCCAGAACATATTTCAAAGGACATTGTTTCTGGTGCGAAGGATTTGGGCATATGGCTTGGTATTGTACTTCGACCATTCAGAGAAATGTTCCAAAGCAGAATCAAAATGGTCACAAGCAGCAGGTCAATAATCAGATAGGTGGGTTAAAATGCAGAATAGATTTGTGGCTTTTCAAGAAGAGGTTGGTCCATCTTACTCTAAGAAATAACAGAAGTCTCAATCCATACTGAGTGTGAAATAAAAAGTATGGACCAAGAAGAAGAAAAATGAGAAGGCCATTGTGGAGGATATTTCCCTTAAAGCATCAGATCAATCTGGTGTTTGGATCCTTGATAGTGGTTTCACATCCCACATGACGGGTAAAAAGGATCTTGTTACAGGAATCAAATATAACAAAGAAGGAGTTGTCAAATTTGGAAATGATGAAGGCCTGAAGATTGTTGGGTTAGGGAATGCCAAGTTTGGGGGTGAAGAGATGAGACATGCTGATGTCTTAGTAGTAGAGGATCTCAGGCATAACATACTCATTGTCAGTCAACTATGTGACTCTGGGAACTCTATCCGATTTTCCATGAAGATGTGTGTTGTGAAAGGAAAATATGGAGCAGCTGTTCTATAGGGAAAAAGGTCAGAGGGAAATCTCTACCGTGTAGGTGGGGAAGAAGATACATATCTTTTATCCAGAGAGGAAGAAAACCATCTGTGGCAAAAGCGACTTGGTCATCTATGCCAACCATATATGGAGGATCTCGTAAAGTGTGATGCTGCAAGAGACCTTCCCAAACTATCACGTGATCACACTCATACGTGTGATTCTTTCCAACAAGGGAAGATCATCAGAAATGCATACAGGCCAAAGGAACATAAATCAACTAGAGTGCTCGAACTAGTTCATGCTGATGTATGTGGACCTATCTCACCACGAGCTATAAATGGGCAAAGGTACTATGTCCTTTTCATTTATTACTATAGAATAATGGCCTGGGTATTCATAATTACCCATAAGAAAGAGGTGTTCAGTTGCATAAATCAGTACTGGAGGGAATCAAAAAAGATGCTTGCGTAGAAAATTCTGAAGTTTCGTACTGATAACGGTACAGAATTCACAAACAGTCATGTTGAAAACTATCTTGAGAAACATGGGATAAGGCATCAAGTTTCATCGGTATGAACTCCTCAATAGAATGGAGTGGTTTAAAGGAGAAATCAGATCATCAACAATATGGCAAGAATCATGCTTATTGATAAAGACCTACCAGATAAATTTTGGAAGGAAGCAGTTTTGACATCGGTCTAGGTTTCGAACAGGTCGTTGTTGTGTCCAAAGCAATGGAAAACTCTGTATGAACTGTGATACGGAAAGAATCCAACGTTGAAATACTATCGAATATTTGGAAGTAAGTGTTTTATTCTCAACAAAGAAAATCACAGGAATTTTGAGGCACGAGGAGATGAGGGAATATTCCTTGGCTACTCTGGGAGAAGAAAAATCATATAAATGTTTCAACAAAAGGCTGGGAAAAATCATTGAGAGAAATGATGTCACTATAGTTGAAAATGAACAGAATACTCAACAATCCAGTGAACAGTTCTTGGATGAATGTGATGATGAGGTAAGTAACCCAGGGGGAGTATAAGTGGCAGAAGCTGACTCAGAAGAAGATACTGATGATGAAGAAGAAAGTGTCATGTCTGTGTCTGCGTGGAAGCCAAAGAGCCGAGCTGAAATTGATAGGCAGAATATCATTGGTGATCAAACAACTCCAGTTCAAACTCAAAGAATGAAATCATTATAGAAAACATCATTTTTGTCTCAAGTGGAGCCGAAATGTTTTTCTGATGCAGCTGAAGATGAAAACTAGGTTCAGGATATAAACAAAGAGCTTGATCAGATTGAGAAGAACAAGACATGGGATATTGTTTTGAGGCCAGCAGACAAGAATGTCATGGGAACTAAATGGGTCTATCGCAACAAGATGAATGAAGATGGAATAGTGATTCAGAACAAAGCACGACTTGTGTGCAAAGGGTACTCCCAGATCGAGGGAATAGATGTAGATGAGACATTTGCACCGTTTGCAAGGCTGGAGACAATCAGATTATTTTTTGTCATTGTAGTGCAAAGAAAGTTAAATGTGTTCTAGATTGATGTCAAATCCCCATTCTTGAATGGGGTTCTGGAAGAAGATGTGTACATTGAGAAGCCAGATAGTTTTCTCATTCATGAGAATGAGAACAAAGTTTACAGGCTGAAGAAGGCATTGTATGGGCTGAAACAGGCACCAAGATCATGGTACTCAAGGCTTGATAAGTACTTGAAGAAGCCTGGTTTTCAGTGTGGAGGAGTTGATTACAATCTCTATTTCAGTAATGACAGTAATCAAAGGATGATGGTGTTGGTTTATGTCGATGACCTAATATTTGGCAGACCAGATGAAGCTCAGTGCAGACAGTTTTCCGAATTCATGAAAAATGAGTTTGAAATGTCAATGATTGGAGAGCTAACGTTTTTTTGAGTCTACAAGTGACAAAAATAAGGAATGGGACATTCATTTCTCAATCTAAATATTCCAAGGAGGTCTTGAGAAGGATTGGAATGGAAAATTCCTAGGAGATGAAGACTCTGGTTGCCACCCGGATGAAATTATCGAAATATGAAGATGGCAAGGAAGTTAATAACACAGAATATAGGCAAATTATTGGAATTTTGCTGTTTTTGACTACAACATGGCCTGATATTGTTTTCACCACATGAAAATCAGTGAGATATCAGAGTAATCCCCAGGAAAGTAACATGATCGCAGTGAAAATAATACTTCGGTATATCAAGGGCACGGTGGACATCAGCATGACATACAACCTCAAATATCAGACAGAGTTATTGGGATATAATGATGCAGACTGGGTCGGTTCAGCAGATGATATAAAATCAATGTCAGGTGGTGCATTCTGTCATAGTGTGTTGTGTATTTCTTGGCTAATCACGAAGAAAGATTGCATTTCATTGAGCACCGTAGAAGCTGAGTATATTGTGGCCAGTCAAGCATGCACACAATTATTATAGATGAAGCAGCAACTTGAAGATATGGGAGTTGAAGTAAAGTCTCTGATTAGAATCCAGTGTGGTAACTCAAGTTCTATAAATCTCAGCAAAAATCTTGTCCATCACACAAGGACAAAGCACATTAAGATCAAATATCATTTTATCAAGGATAAGGTGGAGAAAGGGATTTTGAAGTTGGAGTATGTGCCTATAGAGTTACAGGTTGCAGATATTCTGACACAGGCCTTACCAAAGAAAGCATTTGAAAGGCATCGACTGGATTTGGGAGTTCAGTCAATTCCCCACACTTAAAAGTGTGTGGATGTGTAACCCCCCCCCCCTCTCCCCGATGTATGATGTGTTTTTCCCTAATGTGTTGATATGTGTTCACTACTATGTTATAGACTCCAAAGGAGTGTCCGTTGGGTTCGTTGACAAAGGGGGAGAAAATAGTGTTTATTCAAGGGGGAGACAGTGCGGCAATTTGATAAATCGTGATTGATATGGGGAGAAGATGACCAGTGGAGCATCCAGATTGGGGGAGAAATGAGAAAGGGGGAGATTTTTGAAATATGATGATGCTAGAAGTGATCGATCAAAGCATAGAAATCACGACAGCTGAAGATCGTGATAAAAGCATAATGGTGGTGTTGGAATGGTGAGCGAAGGTATCCACCTATCACCAATTGGGATCAGTGTGGTTCAACAATTGGTATCAATTTATGAATTGGTATCAGGTTGGAATCAACAATTGGTGTTTGAAATGAAGTGATTCATTGATGATCTTTTCATACTAATCTTGATTCTCATGCCGAGCATTGCTCATGTGGGCTTAGAGTACGTGTTAAGTGATTCTTTGAACGCTATCATAATCGCAAGAGGCGAATGGTGGTAGCGGCTGGAAGAAGACTCAGTGAGGTATCAAAGTGCAGAAAATCATTTTGAACAGAGTTGTGAAAAGTTGTCAACAAACCCAAAGGGGGAGATTGTTGGGAAAAAATCCTTCAAGGTGACATTGAATTATTTTTGGGTTGATTGGGTATGTTGAAAAATCAGGTTTCCATGGATAATTGTCGAGTTACCGAGAATTTGTTGACAAACCTTGTTGACAAAGAACGATGACAAAGGAAAGGATGATCTGGAGGCGGTACAAAAGAGCAGTACAAGGTGGCGTTGTTTCCCAGTGTTTGCCAAAATTTTTTGGGGTCCAAAATTTGGAGTTTAGTGAGCATCACGAAAATAGGATTTCCATGAAGAGCATAATTTAATATGGAAAAGGCATGAATTTCGTGAAGATAGGATGCATGGATTGGAAATCGCTAAGACTAGAAGATTGGAGGTGGTGATTCTTTGCGATTACGTCAAGCTTCGCGAACGGTAGAGGCTGAAGCGCATCGCGGCGGTGAAGGGCATTGTGAGGGATCTTCTCGGCGAAGGCGCGAAGGTATGTTGACGGTAATGCATCGCGATTACGTCAAGCTCCGCGAATGGAAAATTGCAGTGGTGCTTCGCGATTTGGACAAAATTCCTGCAGAAACTTCAGAGCTTCGCGATTTGAGATGACATGTCGTTGACTTCGCGCGGAAATTTTGAGATTCGGTGGAATCGCCTATAAATAGAGGCCGACCCCCTCGAGAGAAGTAGAGAGAATAATTAGAGAATATCATTCGCTCTCGATTTGTGAAGGTGGTTCGCGGAGCCAGTGTGCTTCGCGAAAGAGGAGCTTCGCGGAGGCTATTGTAGCTCCGCGAAACCTGCGAGCTCCGCGTTGGCTTAGTAATCTTCACGAGGGACGCTGCTTTGCGACGGCTTGAGCTTCACGAATGTGCTTCGCGAAAGTGCTTCGCAAAAAGGTAGGAGCTTCGCGAAGGCTTTTTTGAGCTTCGCGAAATTGGGAGCTTCGCGAAGTAGGGTGCTTTACGAAGGTGTTTCCAAAACGAATTTCCCAGTGCTAAGAGGCATAGAGGTATTCATCAATGGATGAAAGGTGGACATTAATAGAGAATCCATCTACAGTTGAAGATGTGTTCTTTCGTGAAAATGAAGAGACCTACAGGTCTATAAACTATAAGTTGATTCCCTTCTAGAGCAGTGAGCTTAGGAAGAGGAAGAAGGTGATCCTCTCCACCAGAAGTGATCCAGAGAGAGAGAAATAGGGAGTGACCCTTGGGAAAGCAGTGATGTGACCCTAAACTTTGTAAAGGCAGTGAGCCTGGGCAGAGAAGTGATCTAGCCTGAACATTGTAATCCACAGCTAGTGAAGGTTAGTGGAATTTGTACGACTGGAAACTTGTCGGCGTATGCACCTTAGACGCAGCCCTTTGCGGTGAACCAAGTAAAATTGGTGTCCTGTGCATGCTTTACTTTATCTTTACTTTGTGTAACATGAAAGAGAGAGAAGAGTGTTTTTCTTAACAGTGAAACAAGATCAGAACGGGAGTTAACTTTAAATTAGACATACCCTGATTCACCCCCCCCCCTCTCAGGGTATTCAGCCTTGTGGACCTAACATTAATTTTTAGAGATAAATTAATTACTTAATTTTATTAATAAATGCAAACAGAGAAATGTTTTAGTTAATGATTAACTAAAATAAATGATATTAAAATATTAAAAGTAACGTAAAATGAAGGAATTGTGATATTTTTATTGATTTTTAAAATGATTATATCACATATCACTGGTTTTAACATAATATATTGAAATTCAATCAATGTATTGATATTTTTAATAACAATTTAAACAAATAGTTTCAAAATAAGCATTAAGGATAATTTCTAATAAATGATATTTCATCAAATGATTTATATTAAATTAAAACCCAAAATTCTAACAGGTTATTTTTAAAAATTAGTAAATATAAAATATGGTTTATTAATTTACCAATTTATCATTTTTTGTTAATATATAGACCAGTAAAATAGTAAAAAGAATATTATCTTAGTTAGGGTTAAAGTAATGTTTTTAGGGTTACAGACAGTTATTTTAAATTTAATTTATATCACATATGAGTTTTTTATTTTATAAATTTGGTATAAAATTAAGAATAATATTTTCCAAATTATCTAAAACTAGTCACTTTATTTTAATATTATTTGTCTTGTTTTATATTTTAGAAAACGTGTAACCTTTGTGAAAAACCCAAATGGTAAAAATATGGAAACATTTAAGTGATGGGAAAATATATTTATAATAAATGTTTTATTAAGTGTTGGATGAGTGAATAGGAAAGAAATTTCTTCCACCCAATTAAATATCAATTTCTCATCTACAATAAGTAAGGGGGACCTCCCAATCGCGAACAATATTGATTGTTTACAAGAATGAAACTCCACATCAACTATAAAAGGGTACCGTATATCACCCTACTACTCAATCTCAAACCAATTTTCTCCAATATATTATCGAGTCTCAAAACAATAATCTTAAACATAATATACTCCTCAGTTTTTTCATAAATTCATCCTAGTAAGGGTTTGCTAAAATCCAAAGGATGGTATCTCAAGAAGAGGTAATTTTCTTTGATAGGCATCTTTATTTTCTTTGCTTTTATACATCCATAAATTTTTATTCAACCATGATGATTTAATAAGTTCTATATCATCCATAAAATGGGAACTATTTATAATATTATTTTTATCTAAAACCATCTCCACTATGATCAAATGGGTTATTTGATTGTCGTTCATGTCCACGATGAACTACCGCATTGCGAATCAATGTACTTCTTTTTCCCGTTTCCACCTCTCATGGTTCAGTATGACGATAGTAATAGATTATATATATTATATTTATAAAAATAGTATACGTATGTATACATTATATTATATATTTCTTATTACATGACATTGTTTGGGAGACATGATAATATTGCTCTTGTGTTTGGAGGACTACTGCTTCACGTAGTGAGGTGATTCTTGTTTCACTAGTAATTTACAAGGATGGTGATAAACATATTGATAATTAATATATATTATATATTAAATAATTTTTATGTCTGTGAAATAATTATCATTCTATAATTAAATATATTTCATTTTATTTCTTTCATTTTCACCCATATAATGATGATAACATCGTTCATGTACATGTGGACTACCACCTTCATGAAGCATTATGACTATCATTGCATCACCACACCTAATGGATTATAAATATAAATATATGATATGATATTAATGAAGTTATTATATAATGGTAAAATATTAGTTACCTAATTTCCATAATGATTTGATAAAAATTAAAATGTTACTCATGTTTATGTACGACATACCATCTCCGACATCATAATGCAAATCAATTTTCAAAATAATCATTAATTATTGGTTGTAAATGAAATATTATCTTAAAAATATAATAACTATTTCATGATTATTATTAGTTTGAGAAAAATATATTATATATGAAATAACTGAATCCTTTAAAATGAAACAGGCATGATAAAACAAGGCAAATAACAGCCAAAAAAATGGAAATGGTAAAATATTATTAATGATTGAATGATAATACATTAAAAAAGGATAATATATGATATTATAAATATTAATATGTTTCTATTATTAGTTAATATCAATTTTTAAACCAATATAGTGTATTTTGACACATTTTCAACCTAATGGAGGCATGAGGTAAATGATTTTGTCTATATATATATTCCATTGAGACTTTTTAGTTATTATGAAAAAATTAAATTTAATGCAGTGTATATACTAAGACATTAACTTGTGATATAATGAAATCATTATTAATAATTGTATTTTATATTTCAATTTTAATTATCTTCCATAAGGTTATTCAATTTGAAAATTACCATGTGTAAAAAGTTATTATGAAATCATACTTCTTTATTGTTATCATTTTAACAATAAAACCGCTTTATTTAATTAATTTTTTATAATAAATTAAAATTATATTAAATAAAAATATTTTTTTATTGCATATGATTATTTTCAAAACCATACACCGATTTTAAATTTGGTGTTTACTACAAATGTTATTTGATTAACTGGGAAAATATTGAAAAATTTTCATCCGTTAATCAATATAGATATTTTATAAAGAAATTTATTTAGGGATTATATATATTATTTGATATATGACGAATGATTTGGACTATTTTGAAACGGGTTAAAGACCATTTAACGTATTCCCCTCTATGCATCATTAATCACATGAGTTGAATTAGTTGGGAAAATCAGATAGGTTTTTACCTACTATAATTTAAACCATCAAGTTAATGGTAATGAAAGTAAGGGTATCATATACCCAGGATATATGAAATAAAATAATTCAGAATTAATTTCATTTGTAATTTATTTACTATTATTATCCAAGAATTTTTTTGTTTGAAACTATCTATAGATTCATTTTATTGTCTTTTTATTGATTATATGACATGTGTTTTAGTTATACAACTTTCAATATTGATTATGACTTATATATATATGTTAGGAATTTTAAATCCATTATACACCTTTAAAAGTTGATTATTATTTTTGATTCATGATACATTCCTATTTTCTTAACCTTTTCTGATCATTTAATATCACCCAAATTTTTTTCCCTATAACTAGTTTATGAAGATGGAGCCTTTGTGGGGGATAATTTCTGGGTACTGTAGTAGTACTGTAGTAGTACTGTAGTAGGTACTGTAGCAGGAACTGTGTAGAACTGTAGTAGGCACTGTAGTCGGAACTGTAGGAGCCAATGTTTGGCACTGTTCTAGCCGGGAATATGCCCCCATTTGGGCCTTCGGGCCACCGATTTGGTCCCTGAGTCCTTTAAGGCCTTCAGTTCACCCAAGACATCTGGTCAGTAAGGCCTTCGGGCCACTTCAAGGCCTTCGGGACACCATAAAGTGCAGATGAAAACCAGACAACCTACATGGAAAAAGCTTCAAAAGGATGAGCAAGGAGCATTCACCATAGCAGAAGTTAAACGGATTGCAAGAATGAGAGGGTATAGCACCTTCCATTGGGACAAGCCTATGCATGCACGGGAATGCCTTTCCCAACAGCCATGTGAAGGTGGAGAGCTGATTTCATGATGAAGATGCTAGGGAGGAGCAGTTCCAAGTAGTTAGTCTGGGTTGTATGTAATGTTTGAAGCCTATGGGAAATAAATTCCTCTAAGGCCTGCGAGCCACGTAATGCTTATGCCTACTTGCCTTGTAAGGGTTCCACCTCACTCCTTAAAAGGTGGATCATAACAAATCAATAAAAAATTGAAGGCCTTCAGGCCATTAGAGGATGAAGATGGATCCTTTGAATGTGATTCCATAGATATTAGCATTTTCTGTTTTATGTGTTCTATTTTATTTTATTTTTTTTGAATAAATTTTTTCCAAGTATGTATATAGATTTCCAAATACATCTAAATGGATCATCTGTTTTGGATTCGACCAATTGAATCTATGCCACTGTTATTTTATCAGGAATCAGCTCCGAGCATTTGGGGTGAAGTTCCCTACAATGGGCTTTTGTAGGAAAATAAAATTGGGGACCCAACTCCAATTACTAAATCATGATTTGAGTAAATAACATTTCAAAATTTTTTATTAGAAGGATCATATGAACCACATTGAATGTAACAATTTTTTTTATGTATTCACCCAAGCATATGATGTGTAAATTAGTTGAATCACCCATAATAATTTAGTAAACGATATATGTCTCATTGAAGCATATTTTTTGTAGGATTTAACAAATAATAATTGATTCAGTATCCCAGGATACCATAAGAATGACTAGATGAACTTTGAAAATATATACAAAAAATTTATTAAATGTCTATTATAACCCTCAGAGGTTAGTGTCTTAGATTTGGGATTATAAAATGTCACCTAAATATTGAAATAAAAGATTAAGTATGCATTCTACATCAATGGTATTATGATTTTCATACTGATAATCATTAATGGTATAAAACATTATTGATATTTTATATTTATCCATATCATTGCACATAATTCTATAATATTCCACATTCTTAGAGAACATTTATTCTTCTTTTTTAAATATGTTGGTTTTTTTCTATTATTTTGTTATGTGATACATGCTTATTTTTTATTCCACTAATTACTTCTATATTGACCCCATATAATTGTGGATTTTATAATCATAATTTCATACAATCACCAATTGGTTGGTGTCATATTCCCCCAAATGAGAGTGGTGTTCTTAGTGTAGTTATACAGGGATTTAGGATTGTCTCCCTATATATGAGTAACTTTTGGATGAGTTTTAAATGTGGAGTTACAACATTTATAAGAATCTTCATATGTCTTATGTATAATTTTTCATTCTTTCCATGTGGATAAAATTAAATGATATTTTTTGTATGATGACCATAGGGAGGGCCTTTTTGGTTAACGATATATTGATTTTTGGGGTGAGAATTTCCTTCACATTGGATTTCATAGATAAGACCCCAATGATTTTTAGTTTATTTAATATCAAAACGGGGAGGAATTCCATGTAGGCCTCCACACTGAAGACGTTTTTCTTGGTTTTTTATGGATCTAAAAAAATTTAAAAAATATAATGGAGAAAAAGGGAAACTATTGACAAGATAACCACTCTATATAATTGAAATAACATGTAAAAATAAATAAACAATGAATTCATACATGATATAATCTCTTCCACTAAACCATCTATATATGGACTTGGTGAATATCATAAAGTGATACATGAATAACATCCATAATCTAATGATATCTATAGGATAATAAATCTATCAATACCTAATTATGATCCTATAACCTCTATAATATACAAAAACCTTATAGTGTATAGCATTTAGTTGAATATATCCATGAGTTTGGGAGTTTTTAATTAATTTAAAACATGCTTTCATGAATAATAAATACCACATTTTCTGTTTTATGTGTTCTATTTTATTTTATTTTTTTTGAATAAATTTTTTCCAAGTATGTATATAGATTTCCAAAAACATCTAAATGGATCATCTGTTTTGGATTCGACCAATTGAATCTATGCCACTGTTATTTTATCAGGAATCAGCTCCGAGCATTTGGGGTGAAGTTCCCTACAATGGGCTTTTGTAGGAAAATAAAATTGGGGACCCAACTCCAATTACTAAATCATGATTTGAGTAAATAACATTTCAAAATTTTTTATTAGAAGGATCATATGAACCACATTGAATGTAACAATTTTTTGTTATGTATTCACCCAATCATATGATGTGTAAATTAGTTGAAGCACCCATAATAATTTAGTAAACAATATATGTCTCATTGAAGCATATTTTTTGTAGGATTTAACAAATAATAATGGATTCAGTATCCCAGGATACCATAAGAATGACTAGATGAACTTTGAAAATATATACAAAAAATTTATTAAATGTCTATTATAACCCTCAGAGGTTAGTGTCTTAGAGTTGGGATTATAAAATGTCACCTAAATATTGAAATAAAAGATTAAGTATGCATTCTACATCAATGGTATTATGATTTTCATACTGATAATCATTAATGGTATAAAACATTATTGATATTTTATATTTATCCATATCATTGCACATAATTCTATAATATTCCACATTCTTAGAAAATTAGTGCGATCATTTATAATACCTAAAAATTAAATTTGTACCACTCGTCTGAGGATATTTCTAGTCACACACTATGAATTTCATGGTCATTCCTACCTTATGACTATTCTATCCATAAACTATGAATCGATTTCATAACACCTGATTTATAATATCTTTTAGTCTTATATTACAACATAATCAAATGCATCACTTTCATAATTTATTTGGGGAAAATCTCAGTCAATCTCCCACTTTCACTAAATGATAATATATATTTTTTCATTACACATTATATCATATCATATATGAATATTTTTTAAATCATATCTATATTTCCTTTTGGAAATCATCCAAAATAATTTTGAAAAACTATCAATAAAATCACAATGTATCATATAATACGTGAATCCTTGTGAAACATCATCCAAAACAATATTATATGTTCTCTAAAATAACTATACAACATCTCTTTGAGACAAAATAAATACCAATTTTGTCATCAGTACTGTGGTATCCCATATAACATTTCAGATTTGTAAAAACATAAAAATATCTGAGTTTATAAATCTACGAAAATAGTGAATTCTAGAAAAACGTCAATGATGCATAACCTATAAATGGATTTGATGTTATCTGTATAAAACATATGTATATCTATAATTATATTCATTCGTTACATCATAATTTAGAATGCATTATTAAATTTTCTAATTACCTTTCAAATCATGTAACAGTGAAAATCATTATATCATAATATAATATATACTACAAATCTTTCTATACTCATTGATTATAGAGTAATCATATGGATGAATACAAAAACAATTATTCACCATTATGGATGGAACGATTTCATGTATCCTAACAAAATTGGTAAGAACCTATTATATAATTTTTAGGGGTGTCTACGTACTATATTAGTCTATCAAAATAGGGGTCCTATTTGTTATTCAAATAATATAAGGGGAATACCCCCTCATCTTCAAGATCTATCTGATGAAAAGATCAACAACCTTCCAAACCAACCCGCAATTATCTCTTCTTCAAGGATTATGTATGAATGGTATGAAAGTATAATGTTAACCAATATTACTAAATCATGAAACTCAGGTAGTAGGGAATCTAAATATAATTTTTAAACCAATAATATATTAAAGATACAATGTTTGAAAATCAATTTGGTATGCATAGTGGGTCATCAAATTCAGAAAAAAATCCATTCTTCCAAATAATGTTATTTTGTATCTCCATATAAGATTCCTACAAACATTAACTATAAATTTTCATTATAACCTATAATAGTCTATAAAAACATTACTTTTTATTAACTCAATGTCATATAATGAGAGGTCAATTATCATTTAACCTCATAAAATATAAGTATATTTATACATATATGGATCCAATGTGAAGGAATGATAAATGAAATAATGGATTTTAATTAATTCATTTTATATTCCCAAAAATATTAACAATACCTAATAATTACATATATAAGTGAAAGTTTTTCATATAAAATTTGATATACTATAGGATCAACATTATGTTTTCTTCAAATTCAGGGGTTTTGATAACTTATTAAATCTATATGTAATTTATACCACGTCCCTATATGACCACTAGATAAAACCATCCAACTAAAATCATTTATTAGATATATATATTAAAAAAATATATGAATAGAGCTGATATTATGGAAACAATTTCTTAATTTTCATCTCTTTGAATATATTCAAACACCTAATTCCCCAACATCAAATATGTTGATGTTTATAACATATATTGTCTATATAAAACACTTTCTATGTTTATCAGCATCTGTCATGGAACCCTCTAGATTAGTGTTTATACTTGATATATATTAGTAATTAATGTAAAAATTTACATATTCAAATTAACAATATATCTTCATCACCTTTATAATATAGTGACATTCACCTCATTGTGGTAAATAAAAGTTACACACTACATTTATTTTTACTAGAACATATTCTAAACACTTACGATATTAATTAATTTCACATTAATTTCTAACTATTAATATAAATTATATTAAAATATTGAACATAATTTAATCTAATCATAATACCACAAACCTATAGATCTCTATTTTCACATATCAATATTTTTTCATGTTACACAAATTCTTTTTTGTTGATGAAAATTCCTATATTTTTTAACTTTATATATAGAAAAAATAAATTAATATATCCATATCATATTTGAAATTCTATGTGTTTGGAGAATTTTCATGACAATATTTCTATTCATTAAAATATTTCACTAATTGTGGTGGAGTATATATTCTTTTTATTTTATAAAACATTTGTATAAAAAAATATATACTCGATAAATAATCAATATATTTCCCTTGTTCTCAAAAAAACATTAGTGAATCTAATGAATATTAAACCACGTGTATAAAATCTATCATCTCATATTATTCATATTAATATCACATTGAAGAAAAATTATCTTATAATATATGTGATGAATTATGACTATATTATTACTACAATCTGTCAAATAATGACGTATTAAATTGGATTCTGTTCAATGATTTATTTACCAATTGATTTATCGTTTGAATTCAAATTGAATGGTATATCAATTATTCTCGTGATTTAAAGATCCTATATACTTAAAATATTTATAATCAATATATTAATATTCACATACCCATATGAATAAATAATAAATTTCTATAACAAAAATACCTTACATGGTAATCCATGGAATTGCATAAACTCTTTTAGGAAACAATGATTAATTTGATCATATGGAATCATTACATGATCCTGATAACTCTAGGATTTACTTAATTTGACTATATAGATGATGACGCATTTTTTGACATCTAAAAACACTTTTATTCTTTTTTGTTTTAATCTTTTAGACACTTGTACTATCTGTACATCACCATAACTGAGGCTTCATATGCAATGTCCTTCTATCATAAACAATTTGAAAATATCCCGGACAATTTTCATTAATTCATTAACATTAGTTGAAATCCTCCTTAAATGATAATATAATGAATTATATTACTATAAATTTATTTAAGGTAACCTCTAATCTATCTTCGTCGGTGTTATATGCAATAATATTAACTATATCGGTGAAAAATAACTTTTTATATAAATTCTCATATAATTCAATGAAAAAATTATAGAAATCATTATATTCTTCTCAATATAATCTAAATTGACTAGTTATACATCATAAATATTTGGTTTGTTATAATAAAGTAACTATATCTCATAATATTTTTCAAACATAAAGAATTTTCATATTTTTCACTAGTGTAGGAATTGGATATCTTAAGGATACCCTTTTAAATATTGATCTCAAAGTTATGATTAATGATGATGATTTTATTCATCGACAATAAAAAAGTTAATCAAATGATTATAATGTTTTAAACCATTTAATAATGGCTTATATTAAATGTAATGACACTAAAATTATGAACACTTTTACGTTCGTCGCATCCCATAGTGGAATAAGATCCATGTTTAATCATGACATAAATTTGTTATCATGTTAATAATTTATTATTAGATATTGTATATAATCATTTCAGTGATATTATATATGAAACATGAATACTTTTTTGGGTAAAAAAATTGTTTATCAATATTATTTATTGTCCAATATTGTTTCATCTTTTATCATATGTGTTAGAGTTTCTAGATGGGTATAAACTGAATCATACCCAATAAATTATGCACCTAACAGTTAGGGTAATCTCAAATTATTATTTACATATACAAGATAATAAATGGGTTTATAATGGTTAAGGTCCATCAAAAATTTAGATCAAGGTCTTAACAAGTTTATCTTGGTATATAATCTAAAACTTAATGATTTTAAAGGGTTTTAATCTTACCAATTTATCTCATGTTACAACATTTTCATGTATGTGTGTTATAAAAAAATTATATTGGAATACTATTATATACTCAAAATTAATATGGTCAAAAAACATTACCATTTATCTCTTTACACACCCATGATTTATCTTACTCACCCTAAATAGGATCTAAATATATCTACCCATATCAAAATTGATCTTAGTAATAAGGTACGTGAACGTTTTGGGGAATGTTACAAAATTATTTGAAATTTATAATTTCCACATGATTATTTCGATATCCATATATAACCAACCTCTACCTTTATAAAATAATACATACGCTTCAAGACTAGCAGGAAATCCAAGAAAAAATTACTACCCAGGGATACATTAATCAAGTAAGATACCAATTCCTCATAACTCTAATACCATATATGTATAATATATATTCAATAAATAATATCCAAATAATAATTATAATGTCAATGAATGTTTAGTTTAGATAAAAACAAAATCTTATGTTGTGAAACCATGATTGAAATTTAATGTATGTAAATATTATAAGAAGAATTCCAAAAAATTAAAATGACGAATACATGTATTAAAAATATAGAAAATTAATTTCCATAAATAATAAATAATGGTATCAATTTTATCTAAATGAATAATTCAAATATAAAACATCATAGAAAATATAAAAATAATTCCAAAAATAAAGCTAATCATAAACCCTTTACAATTTAAATTAATATATTTTCATTCCATAATTATGAATAGAAAAAATTTATATTCTTTTCACATATTTGATCTCCATAAAAATATGAAATATTTTTCTTGTTTATTTGAATATATGTTATATCATGAAATATGAACATTATATATTTCAATTTCTATTACCTAAAATCATTAGAAAAATCATAAAAACATATACGTTTTATTAGTTACACCTTGATAAAACCAACCCCCAAAAAACCATTGATGTGTCCCAAATAATATCTGACAAAAGTCATATAATTTTTACAATTAAAAAGATTATAATATATAATTAATATTTTAATACAAACGTTCTTCTATTTTTCAAATTCTCGTCATTTTCAAACACTTAAAAAATTACCTTGATCTTCGTAAAATAAACTCCTTATTTTAATACCGTAATGAAGGAAATTAATTATTTAAAATGTATTTTGATATTAAAATTTAACATTGGGGAATATTTATAAAAAAATTATAATTAATTAATTAAAAAATTATAAAAATGTTCTATTTAATTAATTTAATTATTTTTTATAAATTAATAAATTTTAAAAAAACTTTTATTACTATTTAAAAATAAAATGAAAATAATATAATTTATTTCAGGAAATTAAATGATTTTTTACCAATAATATTTAATAATATCAGAATAATATTTTCATAAAACGGTTAGGGTGTGAAAAAAATGATTTATAAACTATTATTAATACTTACAGATTAATAATATCATTAGAAAATATGATTAACAAATAGAAGGATTTTATACTCCTATTAAAAAACAATTAATTTTTTATCACTTAAAAAATATTATATCACTGGAAGAAATAATTTTGTGTCATTCATATTTAGCAACTTACCTAAAATCATTAGTTATGATTATTATGATTATAATTAATAAGTGGATGAAACATTTTCCGCCATATTTTATGATCAACTTCCCCATCTAATGTGATGTAAGATGATTTAGTTTATTATTAAATGAGATATTGTAAAGGTGATACAATACTTTTTTTGAAAGAAGAGTGTAATGATATCATTTTTCATGATATCTAGGAGTTTTACCTCATGAAAAATATAAAACAATGGGTTTTATATTGAGTCAATATTTATGATATCCCATATTATTAACCATGATCCAGTTGTGTAAAAACCTTGATCATATTTTATGATAGAGAATTAGATATGAAATATGATTTCATAATCACTATTTGTCATATTACTTTTATGAATATAAATGAATTGTAGGTAACTGAAAAAACATTTTGGTTTTGAAGGGATCTAACAACACTTGATAATCATAGTAGAAGAAATAAAGGAACCCAAACTTATATCATCATGGGATATAATTAAAATCACACATTAAATGTAAATTAAAAAACTGTTAATGTTTACCATACAATAGTACTACCAAGGAAAAATCATCATATGGGCTTAATGAATACCTCCAAGAGGAAATTAAATGGAATCACTCCTATAGTGGTATCTGTGGGATTATAAACCATTAGTTATATAAGATAGATCATTTACCCTATGTTTCATGTTACATCCTCGTAATGTGAATACAACAGAAGAATAGATTTTTGTATAGAGTAGTTTTAGATGAGTTTTGGGAAGGATTTCATCTACAATAAACATAAGACAGATGCAACATATTTATAAATCTCATGAGGATAATCCATGTGAATTTATACATTTAATAAATCATTATAACAAATGATTAAACAAATCATCCATTTCTTGAAATTGTTTTATGATTTATTATAATCCTATATGTTTTATCTTATCAAATATTTCTTACTGGAATCATACATGAAAGATATTCTCTAACTATAACAATATTTATTCATCCACCAAAGAAACAAAAATATAGTGGCTATCTATTGGATATGGAAACATGAACACTATTAATTATAAGGGATGTTCCACCTTCTGACCTAGCTAGTCGTACACATTTACTTAGTGTTATAAAGAGCAATCTATGATATCCCTAGTTCATATAATATGGACTATCCAAATGTATCAACTGAATAATGGATTTAGGGAAAATATAATTCACTACTTTCGATAATACATTATTCATAATTGTCACATGAATGAACTATATAATAATTAAACTGTCTGTCATGGGGAGGAACTTTAATAAAAATACCATGTATATGATCTATATAATTTTCTAATGTCGATCTATCAATAATTGGAAGACATTATCATTGATAGGATGAATTTTTCTAGGTGTCCCTGAACAACTGGTATCACATATGTAATTTTTAGTATTTAATTATTATAATCACCCATGAGATAGATCTCAATGAATTTTGTTCATAGTTTCATGGGGTATATTTATATGCCATGCAATGGAAACACTCCTAATAATGGGAGGGTGATTAATCTGTGATTTTTATTTTATTTTATAGATTTATTTCAGTTAAATTAAAATATTTTATCAGTAAGGATAATATTAACCCAAATAAAACCTAATACTTAATCAAAATACCATGAATGTAAAATTGAGAGGGAAAATAAAATTTTTTACGAGGGTAGGTCCTGATGTGGGTACCTACTCATTATTACGATCAATGTAGAATCGGGGTAAAAATCACTAATAATGAAACATCAATTGACGGTGGTTAGGGATTAATCATTATCTACCTTAGTATATCTCAAATTACTACACAATATACTACTTCTAATATTATGATTAGAATAGATTTATTATGATCACTCTAGAATCTTAGTACCTTTATCATCCATTTTTTAAATTATTTTAATGAATTCAAAATAATCATAATTATGTTTTCACACCTCATAATTTGATTCGACATAAGATATAACCTCATAAAATTAGATTTTTCATTTAATTACAAATATGGAAAAATATGTATTCTATATTGTTACTAAGATAAAATTACCTTTTCTTAAGAATCAATTGATTTATATTCATAGTTATGCATGTTCATTTTTAGTATATATTATCTCATATTATTTTCATGTTTGGTCCATGAGTTTCCTTACTCATTCAAATAGTATCCCATGTCCTTATCCTATTTAATAAGAATTATTATTATCCTCAAATTAATAAATTATATAAATAAATTCAGACTCATATTATTGGGATTCATCTAAACCAAATTGTTCATGGAAACCCTTATTGTGTTTCATTAGTCCCCTAACCATGGGGGGGGGGGGTTTACCATGATCATAAAAAATATTCATAATTAAATTATATTCACTTATTATATATCAAAATATTTCTTATTAATATTTTACTTTATATAGAAGAATATATTTTGGAAATTACATCATTAGTGATCACATTTTATAATAATTAACATATACTTGTTTTTGAGAATTCCAAATACTTATATCCAAGAGAGCCTCTGTTAATTTAATTTCATATTCTGCGATTTATTTATTTATTTTATTTAAAAAATTTATTCAAAAATTTAATCATGATATAAAAAAATATATTAGTGATCAATAAGCACAACAAATTTATTATTTTGTGATTTATGAACTAAATATATGTGTAAAATTATTCCATTTAGTCTCTGTAAATATATCCATTTTCAATAAAAAATCAAATTTTCCAATGGAACATATTATAAAATATTAAATCTTCTTATATGCGATCACAAATTTAATTTTTTTAATGAATCAATTTTATTCATGTTTTTATTTTTGATGTATAATTCACTAAATATTAGTTTGGGGATATCATATTTTTCTCTATATATCATATTATACAATACAAGGATATCATATTATATTGTTCTCAATCATTAAAAATACTAAAAAGTGTTGAATAAAATGATGTTGAACATTAATAATATCCTAATAATCCTTATTAGGATTCAAATAAAAAATATACAGATGAACAATATGGTTTTTTGAGAAAAATATTCCTTTCCATGTTTCTGTTTAATATTCACAATTCAATTATTGTAAATTTTATTTAACTAGAAGTTTTGGTTTGAGTTTTTTCATTTATGAATAAATATATGGTTACTTTAATTCCTTAGAATTTGATTCTAATATGTACCACCTGAAAATATTGAGATATGAGTTTTCATTTTAGGTTATATTTTCTATATATATAGGTGTTGTAGTAGTGCTGGGTGACTTCATCAGAATATAAAATCTTATGATGAGTTCAATAGAGTATGATAATGAATATAGCAATGTATTTCAAAAAACTCCATTGACCATGAAATTCCAATTATTTTTTTAACCTCTATATAAAAGTAAACAATCCTCAAAAATTATAATTTTATATAAAATTACCCATTTTAAGATATCAATTTATTAAATTATATAATATATAGTTTTCATGAGAGTTCTTATAGTGTTATTTTCATTATGATTTTTTTTCTAATAGATCCAAAAGAAGAGATATTTTTGTAAACTGATTTTCACTTTCTTTTTATAAAAAAAAAATTCTAATAAAATGAGATTATTGGATTCTATTAGGAAGAGTGAGTTGATTCTTATAAAAGAGATCATGAGAATTCGGTCTATTGATGTGGGATACTTCAAATAATTGTGCTACTGATTTTTTGAGTGTGTTTGAAAGAATACATCAAAAAAAGATTATTTCTTCTGAAATATAGGGAATATTAAGATTATGATACCTACCAATGATATTATAGTTAGGGTTATTCTAGTTTTTGGAACAGGGATACATTGAATATAGTTTAAGGATTCCCCATACGGTTTGTGTAAAACATTTATTTCATTAGTTTTATTAAGTGGTTCTAGGGTTGTTAATCATTTCTATATGTTTTTTCATTTCAATTTTTATTGCATGTTCATTCATGATTATATTTAAATTATAAATTTACATTTATTAAAAATTGTTAAAATTTTGACATTTTAATTTTATGATGGTTATCTATATTTGTCATATGAATTTTTGGATTGTTGAAACATTATATTTTCAATGGTTTTAAACATATGGTGGATATAATTTATTTTATCTTTTTAAACGAAAATTAACCACTCTATTAGTTTACATTAATTTTATATATGGGAAAAACTTTCTAACCATTGTCTATCTCAATGTATGAAACAAATCCTAATCATATATTTTGATAATATATTAGCCTACAGGAATTTTATTTTTATTTTCCACACACTAACCATGTTATAGAGAATATAATTGGATTTTCTGAATGATGTGATGGTTTTTTGTTTATTATGTACTATAAATATAAAATTTATTGATAATATTTTATTGGGGAAATTATTAATATTTATGTGATATAATGGAATCATTCCTTCTAAATAATGGAGTAGATAATTATTTGATATTTAAAGGAATTTTAAAAATATGGAGAAATATGTATGGACATTTATTCATAATGAACATTATTAAATTTAAAAAATAGTCCATGTGAGACATACAATTTTTATTAATTTAAATTAAACATTTATATTTATGTTTCTTCATACAAAAAAATTTTATTTTCGAAAAAGTTAGATATCAACGATTTTTGAAACTATAATGATTTTAGAATTAAATTTCTATGCTAAGAGAAAACTACAATGATTTGGATTTATAATGTGGATAAAATGTGTCAAAAATTCATCAATTTATAAAGACTACATTGATTTTTTTAATATCATTGTGGGAAGTAGTAGTAATATGATTATTTGGTTGATAATGTTATAAATATACCTCCTAGTGAATTGGAATCCAAAAAAGAAACAATATATAATAGAAATAACATTACTATATTGTGTTTAGATGATCCTATTTAATCTCTAATAAATTTTGATATTAGATTGAAATGGGATGTTGAAAATAATGGTAGAAAAAAGTGGATTCATTTTCTTCAAATTCATGAGGTCAAAATATCAAATTTTGTAATTCTAATCCTAGTATATCCAAAGGAATTAGTTCTGATTAGAAATGTGAAGGTGAAATCACACAATTTCCTAAAATAATAAATGTGTATATGTGAAAAAATAATTCAACAATAGATAACCAAAACGATATAAAGGATAAAATGATAATAAATGTTGACCATATATTATATATGTTATAAATTTTAAAATCATGGACATATTATTTTAGACTATCTTGAATTGAATAGTAAATATATAATATATTCAAATAAATATTCCAAATATATTGATAATAATATTCTTAAATTTATTGGGAATTTGAGTGATAGAGGTGGTGAAAATATAAATTCCAAATGTTATTCATATGTAAGTGATGATTGCTAAAACAATTTCTTGGGAGAGATAAATACTCAGTCACATAAAAACAGAACTCTTGATGTGAATTATATTTTAAATTATTAATATGATAGGGAATACAGCTTTTATTCCACAAGACATAATGATTTGTAACTTATTTTCACAATCCATATAAATGTAAGAAATAATAAAAGTAATATGTCAGAAGTCTAAGGATACTTTTTCCAAACATTCCAATTATTACAATGAGGAAAATTCTAATCTAGTAATATTAGAGGATTATTTGAGAAAGTATACATATTATTTATTAAATGTAATGACTGTAAATTAAGATTGAAATTATGATTTTGTATAATGTAGCATAAAATTTCTCTTTTTATTGTATATAACTATGGTTAATCAGTCCTAAAGTCAAAAGAATATCATCATGAGTCAGATGATTAGGGGATAAGGAAATATAAGATGAATTTAGTAATTTAAAATTTTAACAATTATATTACCATAATAATGATAAAAATTAAAAGTTAAAAGAAGTTACTAGATAATTTTACTTTGATTTTAATGTATTTTTACATGATGTATGATCATTTATAAGAAAAAAAATATACATAATTAATTTGGTGTAAATCAACTAGAATATCAACTTATCAATATAATTATTTTGTACTAATTAAAATAAATTTTTACTAAATATATTTTTGTAGAGTACATTAGAAAATATTATTCATCAAACATAGTATAATCATTCATAAGTTGATGGGATTTTATTTCATTGTAACTATATAACAATGATAACTAAAAGGCCAAAATAGATAGGTTCCAATGGTTCTATTTGAAAAAACTTTTTAACAAAATAGGGTCTATATTTTAAATAGTTAGTTATAATAATGTAAATTCACTGGGCAATGGTAGTTGAATTTTTTTATCCAATACTCAATAACTTATTTTAATATATATATATAAACTTATATATTTATTATTTGTGTAAGGTAAATTTTTTTATTATTATGTTCCTTTAATTCATATTATTTAGGGGGAGTTAGAGTTCTAATTTATAGCCAATATTTCCAACAGTAAGAAATTATTTTCATAGAGTTAATATCATTAGAATAATATATATAGAATCATATTCAATAGAATAATAGCAGTTTTTTACACTAGAGAAGAACCTCAAGATAGCTAAATATTTCGTTTTAGACCAATGAATTTTTGAATGAACTATTCAGTCTATTTTGTATGTAATTTCACATCATTGTGATTTTTGATTTTTTTTATTTCATCATCTGTTAATTAATAATGATTGAAAAAAGTATTTTGTAAGGAATCACATTATGAAAAATTATTATTTTAATTCATTAATGAATTACTAATGAAATATCTTTTAGGGTTAAATGATCCACACCATTCGAACACAGATAATAAATAGTTTCATTAAATATCTGCGGATTCATATAATAATTTGTGGATCTGGTAGTATTTTGATATATTCATTGGTAATATGTTGTCAACTATCTTTTGAATAAGTAGACTGAGGGTAAAAGATAGGATTTTCGATAAAACATGTTATGTTTGATAAATAGTATCATAAAAAAGGTTATTAAGAAGAAAATATCTCTATGTAAGAGACGTTTATTTATTCATGGAAACATGTGATAAATTTTTTTAAATGATTGATTTTTTAAATTTCAATACACTTTTAATTGTCTATTGAAATACATAACTTGACATTAATCATCATTTGATAAACTATATTTTTATTGAATTCTTTAGTTTTTATACTATTAATGTTTTTTAATATAAATTACATGGATGTCTCATTTTTCATTATGAACATATTTATTATTTCGATGTATGAATGGTTTTATGAATAATGTTTTTTATGACGAATATTTTAAAATTTATTAATCTTATATATTCAAATGAAAGAAATGGTTATTATTTCTTATTTTAGGACAACAAGTCCTTATTCTTAGAGTTAGATAAATTATATATAGAATATATATTTCCAAATATGGATTGTTTATAATAAAAATAAATTTTATTTTTTAGGGGGAGTTAGTTTCAAAATAATAAAATTTAATTTCATGTTTTTTTAAATCACTATATAGGGTAATTTTGTAAATTTGTTTTTAATTTTATTTCCCAAATGAAAATATTTTATTATTAGACAATCATGTTCAGTTTTTTTGTATTAATTAAATGGTAAAAATTAATTCCATAATAACATAAAATAAATACATTATGTATTTCCTTAATATTGAGTATATATATTCAGTTCGTGTTTTATGATCATGTTTTGTGATTTTCAAATATGGGGATATACTTGAGTCTTTTATTCCCAAACATCTATTGTATTGAAGATCACAATAAACTTATATTAAGATTAATTTAATGTAATATATATTTTTTATGTTGTTTTTAATGTGAATAATGTAAATCTGATAACATTAATTTTGGAGGATATTAGTATATTTGGGAAAAAATTATATTCCAGATATATGGTTTCTTATTTTAGATTACATTCACATGATGTGTGAGCACGATATCAATGTGGTATTTTAATTATTAGTAGATATTAAAAAATATAGACTTCACTAAAAAATGGTGATAGAGCTTACATTATAGTTATAACTGCGTCAAAATAATATCATGTTGAAATGATGGATCTTGTTACAAATTTAGTACCAATAAGACAATAAAATATAATTTTATATGTATATATAAATGTAAAAATTACAAAATTATAATCTATATATGTCTACAATATATTATTATCTTGAGAGTAGTTCAAAATGTATTTCTTCGGATTGTTTTTATAGGATCATGGAATAAATAATATTCTGTTGTTCTGATCTTATCACATTCCAATTTTCATCATTGTGTTTCTAATAATTTGATATTCACTGATTTTGTAGGGAATATCGTGATAACCTAGATTCAGTACCCACATAATAATCTAAACATGTTTGGTCACGTGGCCTCTAGGACTCCTCCCATTATGCTAGAGGATTATGTGTATCAGCAAGGGTAGTAGGTAGTATGGTGGGGAGATTATACCCTTATAATAATAGTGTATTGTGGTGGGGTATAAAAAGAATAATTAAGTATAAATAGAATAAATAATATCAATAGAAGAGAAACAATGAAAATAGAATTGGAAGTAAATTACCTCAGTAGATACCAATATTCAATAATATATTGAATCTAATAAACAAATATGATAACATGATTCTATATATAAATGGGGAATTTGAATAGAACATGGAAGTGGGTATACATAGAACATGCTACAAAAAATCAATAAAAAGACCAAAATCTATCTCCAACAAAATTGTGAGCCCAATATTAGTCCTCTTCTCCTATCATATAAACTAAAACCATGAACGATGTATACACAATATAGTGCTTCCATGTTTCTATATTTTTATACATAAATTTTATAAATTTAAAATCTAGTGGCTTGAAATGGGTGTTAGTAAAACTCTGTAGGATAGCACTAATGGTTTATAGAACATTCATGTCTGTTAAAATATAATTAATAGTTTGTAGGAAACAGTCAATATAACATAATAAATAAGAAAAATAAATTGTTTTTGGTTCCTCACGGGACTCTCATTCAACACCTCTTTCTTCTTCTTAAGTTGGACTGTCATTGAATAAAAAAATTAATATTTATAATGTAAGGACCCAAGGTATAAAACCATAATGTCCATGAATATTTATAGTCACATGATTTCCCAACTTCCATAGAATTTATGTTTTATAACTTGGGGAATTCCATAGGGGTGTACCCATAGATGTTTACCCAAAGGGTGAAAAATATATTTAATCCCTTAGAGAGTGTCCAAGTAAGTTTAGTGATATAATTAAAACGATCCCAAGTTAGTATAAAGGATATTTCATAATATCATTCCAAATCCAAGTATAATCATCCAATGGATTACAATAAATTAATTTCATGAAATATAGGAGAAACCTCAGTGTTATGCCAAAGAATTGAAATAATATTCATATACTGAATCCAATTTTGGTCATTTACTTTGAAGATGCATCAATGAATTAGTTGATTACTATGAGTCCATCTTATGTAAATGATAATATATGTCCACATATCTATCATGATGTGACTCACCATTCATATAATTAAAGGTTTGTGACCATAATCAATCATATTATAACATATTATCATGTAGATATAATGATAATAATAGTTATTGCCCAATATTATAATTAAAAAGGGGATAAGGGACATGGTGAATACATTTGTATTTAATTTATATTAATTATCAATAAAAAATATATGATAAAGGGAAAGAGAACTCACATTTGAGGGTGGTTAAATTTTCTAGACATGGATTAAATAAATTAAACAAAGACCCCAATTCCATTTATAACCACATGACTATTTCATTTTTAAAATAAAATTAAAACCACCTCAAAAGAGAGTTTATTTTTATTTAAATACATAATATTCATGTTAATTTAAAGTATAAAATCATAAGGGGTGGATTGAAGTAAGAAATACACCCTCTTACAGTTTAGGTTTGGGTGAAAGGATAATCCATTTTAATTGATAATCATTTAAATAATTTCAGTCAATATTTATGGGGTGTCTCATTAAATGTCTCATTCCCAAAACAATACTTCATAATATAAACATCAATAAATTATTGGAAATGGTCTAGACCACCTATATTATAAGTGTAGTATAACAGATATCCAATAATGTCCTATAACATGAGATAAAATGGGTGAAATAGGATAAAGAGAAAAATACCCTTAAAACAGGGCATATAAGCTGGCATGAATTTATCATTCCATACTATAATTAAAAAAATAAATATTCAAGTAGAATTAGAGACCAACTAATAAGTATAAAATGTTTCCTAGAAATAATTAAATAGAGGTTTAGTGAATTAGATTTATAAAGAACTGGGAGATAGAAAATGGAGAGATTTGGATCGAGGAGGTTCAATGTATTTTAGGGAAGAAGTAGGTTGTTAAATATTACGGGAAACAAGGGAAAATTATTATTTTACTGCCTTTTTAAATAGGAATAAGGCCTATCCACATGGTTAGTCAAACAATTCTCCAAACGTGATAAATTACTACCTGAGGTGGCATAAACCTCACATAGCTAGGTTCATGGTTTAAAAAACCATGCACAACCCATGCATTTTCATTTTCTTGGAGCCAAACCCATTTTTATGTATAGAGTGTGGTTAAGAGAAACTATGTGAAAACTATTCCAAACACACCATTAATTTATTTTCGGTTTTTCAAAACCATTCACTTCCTATCACTCTGTTAAATTAATTTTGCACTTTCATTCATTATATATATGGTTTAGTTTCACGTTTTTTACTAAACATTAGCCCATCGTGTGCCTCTAATGTTTTCCAAAAACTAAATATTTTTCCTCTTAATATTCATAAGACACTCTAAGATGCTTCCATAAATTCTTAGTCCATTTAATTAGGTTAATATTCCTTTTAATCATATTTAATAGAATATGTAACTCTTTGAAAATTAGAGGGCTTACAAATAAAGAACAATTACAATCTTTGTGACTGTGAACTTCTGAGTGGTAGGAGGAGGATATTTCCAATTAATGTGATCAAGGGATTATAGGTACAGAAAAAAGAAAACAATTTGATGAGATTAAACTTTATGTATTATAGGAGGTATTAAGAATGATTAACCTTCTTGTGGGATTATAGTATAGGGTATTCTAATATTTTCAACAGGGATACCATAAATTAGGTTTAAATATTCTCTTTAAAATTGGTGTAAATTATTGGTTTTATTATATCATTTAATTGGCCCAAGTTTTATTTAACTACAAATTAGTCCTTATATTTTGTTTTACATACCTATTATATTTGGGACACACAAGATTCATAGTAAACCATAAAGATTTTCAAATGATCCTAAAAACACAAAGAGTTTCTTTATGTGATTTTTGGAACCTAATGAAGTTCTAGTAAACCTTACTATGTTCCCAGATTATCCTTAATAGATCAGAATCAATCATATAGAGACTAAACAATAACCTTATGAAGATTCATTTTTCCATTAATAATAATAGGGTGAACTATACGCGGTCAAAGTGAACCATATAAATTCATTAAAGTAACTTTAAATGGTTTAAAAATGAACAATACAAGGTTCATAAATGAACATTATGTAAATTATTTAGTAATTATTTCTGGATTCCTTCTTATCACGAACCATATAGTGTCCTATTATCAACCATACAAATATTAGTTGAGTTCATGATTTTGTTAAATTCATAAAAACCAATAAAAACTAAAATTTAATGAAGTCAACTCAAAGAACCTTATAAAATCCCCAAACACATAAAATTAAATTACACTCATTTTAAAACACCTTTATAAAAATTATGTCATTGTTTAAATAAAATAAAACCTTCCAAAATTATTCCATTGGTTTCTTCAATCTCCCCTTTAGAATTTTTTTCAACATCAAACAATTATATTCAAAACATTATGATTCACATCATAATTATCAAATACCAGCCATTATGAATTGAAAAGAGTCATTATACAACAATAATAGATAAATAAATATTGTTTTATAGAATCCCTTATTTTGGTGACAAGTAACATTCATTAATTTCATTATGGTGATCTATCCATCAATAATTTTAGTGATTCATATTTTCATACCATGTAACAAATAACCAAAAAATTAGATCAATAAAAGATATATAATCTATTCCCATTTGAAAAATAAGAGTTCACATTATCTCACACTTTAAAAACATAATCCAAATCATAGTGGTGTTACATCCAAAACATTCTCATGTAATAAGGGAAGGATAAATTATATGTTTACACTTTAATTCAAAAAACCAATCATTTTAATTTACATTTTAACAAAATTTATGTATTATAATATTCGATGGAAAAGTATAAATGTAACACATCTATATTATCAACTCTATCCTTAATGAATTGATATATTAGATCAAATGGATTTGATATATTGTATTGGATTAAATTTTTTTAAATATAAATTTCATTATGATTATCCCAGTAATTTTTCAGGTTCTTACAAGTCTCAAATTTAAAATCATACTACTAAATGTAGAACTGTAAAATTTATATATAAGTATGTGTTACTGTAATATACTTTGTCTCTACATTTCCCCAAGAAACTAAAATTTTCTACCTACTATGAAAAATGTCACAACTACAAAAAACAAATGAATGATATATTATGTGTAATTTCAATTTTTAAAATCTCTCACCCTACCTATATCTCGGTATCCTTCCATGTTCAGGTCTGGTTTATTTCTATATAGTCGGTCACTAATTATATTAACTTTTTAATAAATTAAAATACTTTTTTCTACTAATACATGAGTCTTTATAGGATAAATAACAAACATTAAACAATGTTCCAATACATAATAAATGGTAGTTTTTCTTATTGTCAAATAATGAAGACTTCCAACCTATCTCATAAATCCATTTTGATTAACACTACATCCATCATCATCTTTACTCAGCATAGTAAAACAAAAATTGGTGAAGCAAATTCCATAAAAACTTCGTTCCCAACATTATTCAATACGACATTTCTCATGTCTCTCTTTGGATTAGAATACATATTGATTTTTAATGATGTATGTAATACTAAAAATTATATCATCTCTACCAACATATAAATCTCAATGTGATTATAAAATTTCATTTCAAATTATATATTTTGATACACTTTTCACTAGTTAATATAATAGAATCATCATACATAATTTGAAATATGGTACATATAGTCATCACTTTCACATATATGTTCTATAAAACTTTCACTATAAAAATGAAATATTTCTGAAAACACCATCTTATTTTCTATACTATGATCTGAGGTCTTATTATAATCTGTACAATGATTTGGTAACCTATATAACAATATTTTATCAATGTATAAAATAAATCCATTTGGTTCATAAAGGAAATAACCATTTATAGATCTCTATTTAAAAAGGATGATTTTAAAAATATTTGATAAAACTTATAAATTATTTGAGATACCACTTCTAAGATCATTACAATTTATTTTGTCTTTGATATTGTTGAAATTTAATCTTTATATATTATTAATTCAATTTATGAGTGAAAATGGTATACAAGTCAAGAATTATTCTTTTGTACATTACCATTCTCCCATAAATTGTATTTGAATAATAAATTTGTGAAAAATATCCCTAGAATATTACTTACTAAATTAAACAAGTTATTCATTCATCGAAAGGATCTAATTCTCAATATCAACTGTATCAAAAAATGTTTTTGGTTTGATTTGAGAAAGGTGGGAAATCTGATATTATTGCCACTCTCTTCATTACATTGAATTTGTGCCTCTTTATTTTTAAATATATTTATTGAAACAATATTTATATTCAATTATTATACATTTAGTTGAAAATATAAAATAGTTTCATCGTTTATATATATTTTTCAAAATAAACATAAAAACATTCAAAAGCACTCATGCTACTTTTGAATCTATTTCATAAAAATATATATGATTACAGCTTAAATATTCTAATAAGTTTCTTCATTTAATGTGACTATATTTCATTGAATTTATTAATTTTCACATTAAATAATGAATAAGCTTTTTAATCCTTTTTTTAAAATATTTATGTCAAATTCCATAGGATTAATATCCCATTATGACTCATTCTAATTATTTCTCTTCACTCATTCCTAGATTAGTTTTTGGAATCATCACACAACATGTGCCACTAAAAAATTAAATTAATTGCATTTTGTACATATTTTTTTACCAAATTATATAAGGTTTTATTTTTTATTAGGTCTCAATAAACATTTAATTTTAATATGAACATCAATACAAACATCTTCCCACTATAATATTTTTGATTTTTTATGCTTAATTAAAATTATTCTTCCCATATCAATAGTACTTCTCTTACATCATTAAACCACCCCAATTTTATGGGGATTATATGGTTTACTATAGTGATTCATAATTTCATTCATTTATTATTATCATCTAAAACAATTACATGTGTACTATTTTCATTAAAATGATATCAGTTTTAAGATATCTACCACCAAATCATTCTTAACATGTATTCTAAAAATTATAGACGTGCCTAAAACTTTTTAATTATGTTTTAAAAACATGATAGAAGTTGTATAAGTGTAATATTAATTTAATTTGATGAATTATAGATCAAATTTGGATGATTAATGTCTCATAGAAACACATAGATCTAAGTGATGTAACTGAAATGTCCTTGTTGAATGAATCTATAAAATATTGTTATTTTCATATACCATATTACACTTTTGATATGTTTCATAAGAAACATCTATTTATATTTTTTACTTGATGTATTTATATATAAAACAACATAATTTTTCGTTCTTATTCTGTTTCATTGACCATGATAGATAAGCATTTTATGCCACATTTTGCTATCATATTTGAAAATCAATTAATTAGAACTGGATTCATCAACAATTTAGAATAGATAACCATTTGTAATATGCCAATTGGTGATATATATTATATTCATTGACTTCATGATGTTTAATGAATTTTTTATGGAAAAAAAATTATTTCCATTATGAAATAATTCTACCACATAAGAAATATTGTCCTTAAGCCCTACAAAATTTATAACATTAGTGAATTATATCCTTGGGATTTATCCACAACTATTCTGAGTGCCTAAATTTTCAATGTTCAATAAATTACAATGTTTAATTTCACTCCATAATATATATTAAGAGTAATCAATTATATTATATAACTAGATATGTGTGGTGAGAAATCACTGTAAATAATAATATTTTTTTTCCATTTTCCATTCTAAAAAAATCAAATATAAGTTATTTTTATCATTAATGAACCTTTTGGATTCCATTAGCTTTATTCATCTATAGATGGTTATTTTGGATGTTTTCTAAGTAATTCCTCATACCAATATCTATATTGTTCAAATATTCATCATATTTTATCTAAATACTCAAATATGTTTTTTTTGAAGAAATGTGGTTCTTTCCTTATAAAAAATTTCACGATTTGTGAATTTTTTCATGTCTTAATTGTACTTATCTACCTTAAAAAACTAATTATCTCAATAAGCTATATATTATTCCTGTATTACTAATCATTTTATTAAATTTTCTTCAACACAAGAAATATCTACCTAATATAGTTTTTCCATAATAAAAAAACATTTAATTTTTTTTATTGGACAACATTATGTTGTGATTTTTTTGTGTCAAGGGGGATGTTTTTCATTAAAAACTCTTTATTTTCATTATAATTAAATATTGTTTCTGTATATTTAACATAGCCCGAAATTTTAATAATTTTTTATTTAAACCTACACTGTTTGTCATAATAGAATTTCTGTGAAACTTTTTTAGTGAATATTTCACCCACTACATTGATATTGTTTTCTAAGCATCTTTTAATTACTCAACATTGACTTCCAACAATTAATTATAGTCAAAACACATATTCTTAAATTAATTTTCTACTTCCTGACATTATATTGTTTCTTTATTAGATTTTATTCATTCATTGTGAGTGTCCCTTCAATATCATTCAAAATAATTCCTTACTCACTTGTATCCATCATAATGTTTTTTTAATTAATGTTATCATGTTCCTCTTTTATAGTATTCCCTTACTCATGAGTTTTAATTATTTCATTTTTCTCCAAAAATTAATTTTTTAATCTTTAGATGTGAATTATTATCAAGAAATGATTATATTTTAGATTATATCATTTCCTTCATGCATGTTTTCTCACTATCATATTACTCACATCTTGGGGATTATTTATTATTCTTTATATAAACCATGATATTTTTGAACATATCAATAACATATTTTTCTAATTATATTTATAATGTATGGTTAACCACTTCCTCTTTACCCATAATACATATTTATTTTTTTGTGATACATTTTATTTAATTAAATATATTTGGAAACATCTTTTGTGTTTTTACACTATTTTTAATTTTTAGGGTTCTAATTTTATTCATTAGCTTCAATCTCAATGATTTCTTTGTAGTTTATAGGGATTTTTACAATTCCACCATATTTGATACTCCTAGGTGAGAGTTTTATTTTTCCCATCTTATTCTTCTTCTATAATATTTGAAGATTATAGGAAAAAAATTATTATAGTATGGACTATCTTCATCATCTCCATCTAAATATATAGAATATTCAACTTCTTAATAGTTTAGTTGAGTTTTATCATTGTATGAAAATCAATATCCTCATTAACATTGTTTTTGAATATTAAATAATTTATCATCTCATAATAAATGAGAATATTTTTTCAATTCATTATGATAAATATCTTTTATATCTTATAATATTATAAATTTTTGATGAGATTTTTCCATAAAATTTATTATAAGAATCATTAAAATTATAGTATCTACAAGATATTCTTCATAGCTTTTATGTTGATAAATGTTTAATTTGATCTATTAATATATATATATATATATATATATTATTCCCCTCCAAATCTATAATTTTTTTTTAATTTCACAATATATATAAAAATACATTCAATATTATCCCATATTTCCGTATAATTTTTGGCATCCCATCACTTTATTATAAATTGTTACTAATAATGACATGATATTATATTAAAATATTTTACATTTGTGTCCACATTATTATTATTATAAATAATAATTTTGTAAATTTTGTCAAAATATTAAAATCACATTATTACTGAATCAATAACCTCTTCATCGATAGATTGAAGATATAATAGTATAATATTTTTTTCATCCATGATAGTTCTTAAAATAAATAGTGGGAACACACCTCTTGATTAATATATTTTTATTTTAAATCCACATATACATGAGTATCTGACATACAAAACATCTACTCTAATAAAACTTGAGATAACCTAATAACAGATGAAACAATATGAAAATATGGTTGAATTATTGATGTGATTTATTTTAACAGTATATTTGTTTTAAATAAACAACTATGATATGTTAAGATTTAATCTGATCAATTATAAACACATTGTTACCCTAAAATGGAAGAAAATTAAATTGATAATGCACACATTATGGTTTACACGATTCAGTATTAATGTGGGTACCAACAACTTGCTGTGAAATAATTGAGTATGATTCATAGAATTACGAAAATAATTAATAACTAATTACAAGTGGTTTGGGTGGTTTCATCTTCAAACATTGTGTTTTTATGAAATTAATATATAGTGCCACTAGAGTTTTAGTATTCCACTACATACAAAGTGATTATAATATAATGAGAAAGATCACTTGAGAATTATGGATTCATTGGTAACGAAATTTTACCATATTCTTGAGACATAAAAAAAATCCACACAGAGTTTTCTAACCACTTAAACAATAGTAATATCTATTATAAATTCATGAACATAGAATCTTATATACTTATCATATAATTAATAATCAATAACTGATGTTATTATAAGTCTAAAATAATTTAATTTTTAGAATTAAATGATATTTCACAACAGTTCTAGATACTTGTTTCTAGTATCTATTTTATCTCAGTGCTGCTAGTATTAGTTCATTCCAAAATTTAATCAAATTAGATAGTATCACATACCCTTCCTCCATTCCTAGTAAATTCATAATATTCGATAATTAAAAAAAATAGAGAATCCATTCAAGATTATATTCTATATATTTATCTCAACCAAATTTTTTCTTTAAATCATTGACATGTCTCCTCAATTAAAATGCATTGTGGGTTTTTCCAATAGTCTATAAATATTCTCATCTTTATTTCACCACTTTATCTACAAATATTATACAAATCATCTAATTCTCAATAAATATGATGAGATAAAATATATTTATGTAAATAATGGATAAAATATTACTTTTATACATAATTAACATATATAAGTATTTGAGAATTTTCAAAATTTATAGCCATGATCACCTATTATAATTTCACTGGAGTATCTTTTGTTGACCACATATATTTTCTACATGGGTTGACCCATTTTATCAAGTAGAAACAATTTTAATTACTCTTATTGATTCACATAAAAATGATTTCATATGACTTATTAAGTGAAGATGAATATAATCCTAGAAAATTTTGTCAGTAGGATTTCATCCAGAATTAGTTACCCCTGATATTTTTCATGTAAAATTATCTTTAAAATTCCATCCAATTGAGATATGTCCAATCATATATTTTTTACATGAACCAGGTTGAATCACAATATGGTTGGTGATTTTAATCAATTTATTTTCATTTGGGCAATCATTATATTTGTTTTAGAAAATTATATGACACAACCTATGGATTTCATATTCTAATATTCCATTTTCATAAAATTCAGCCAAGTGTTTAGCCATAAAATTTTCATCCAAATCTGCTTCATAGTTATCCTTTACATTTTTCAATGGAATATTATGATCATTCTAATAAAATTTATTACATTTCAAGTCACCATACATGGTGACTAATGAACCTAATTCACATTATGGAACAATAAAAATGTTCATAGAATCATACAAAGGTCCCATATAACACTTAGAAAAATATAAAAAAATAAGGGTATTATAATTGATATTTATGATGTTTCATATGACAATTTAATATCAATTTTAACTTTATATTTTCTAATTAGACCTTACCATGATTTAAATAATCCATAAAATCTTAAAAATAAATCATATAACCATTCTATTTTTAATTTTCCCAAAACTATTCATTAAAAAAATATTAAGAAGTTACAAGATCAACCTGTTGAAGTATGGTAGAGTTCATGATTTTTTTAATGTTTACCAAAACATATAACATTCATAATATAATGATCTCAACTCAAAAAAACTCATAAACTTCTCATACACCTAAAATTAATTCAAATTCAGGTCAAAACACCATTAAATAATTTGTCCACATGGTTTGAAACAAGTAAAATCATCTTAAAAAATTAAATATGGATCATCAAGACAATATTATAGGTTTTATTATGGAATTGATATCATATGGAGGATTTTACTATATCATGCGTGTACTTCGCTATGTAGTGGAAATACATAGATACACATTTTAGTTTCATAGGGTGGACCAACATAATAAATTATCCAGAGAGGACCTCTAGATTTTTCTAATTGTCTTTTACCATTGGAACAACACAATGGATAGTAGGGTTTGATGGTTACCAAAGGTAGGACCACAATAGATTCTACACATATTTCATCAAGGATGGTATCT
Source organism: Viscum album (assembly GCA_963277665.1). NCBI lineage: Eukaryota > Viridiplantae > Streptophyta > Magnoliopsida > Santalales > Viscaceae > Viscum > Viscum album. The sequence goes on from OY728146.1 coordinate 558,427,843, forward strand.
TCAATGAGATCAATAAGTAGAACCTTAATAATTTCCTAATTTTTTAAATTTGATGAGTACCTATATAGTGGTTTTATTCTTAACTCACATGTAACTATTTTCTGCTGTAGTCACCTATTCCTTGATAATCAATGCTAGAGGTGTCTAGTTGGTGATGATCTAAAATCACTATGGAGTTATTATCATTATTGTAAAATAAGTCTTAGTGTTTTGGGTTCAAAATGGATAGGAATATACTCTCATAAATCAATGGATGATGAACTGTAATAATCCATACTTCATGATGTGTTGATTTGGATATGGGAGGTGTAAAATTTTCTATAACCAATAGGGATGTCAAGGTTCTATAGTGTTCTCTACGAACATGATTTCTAAGATCCATAGTAAGGAACTCTTTTGTAGCCACTCATACATAAGAAACCTAACTATTAGTTTGATCAAAAAATATAATTAAGGATTATCTCATTCTATTTAAAGAATACTAAAATGTATTCAAACCTTAATAGGGGATACCACCCCCCTAAAAACTCTTAATCATAGTTCCATGATTTACAGATTTAGGTTATCCAAGCTGGAATTAGCTATCTCCTAGGTTGGAATGATACCATTATAGAAGTAATATCACAAAATTGTATTCACAAAATATTACAAAAGTCGTAGAGAATTTGATATTACTCATCAATGATAAGTATCTATATTAGTTATAACCATGATGGCATATATTTTAGGATAAATCGACTCATTGTTTACCATAGCATGGTGTTGGAATCCTCATGTATTAATCATGATTTAATGAGAATAAATCTTATTAAACCTAGTTAACTCCTATAAATTATATCCAATCATGTGTATTTATGTTTAAAATTTTCTAATGTTTTAAGAAGATCCATGCAATATCTTAATTTCTCTACATTTCATTTAACTACCTTATACAATCTTTGATCTACTCTTATAATACATTATTCTCCAAAAGAATAAGTCTAATATTTTCTATTATCATCGTTATTTATGTCTGAACATAGTTACATTGAAATGTCTATGACATCGTGAGTCTGCCAATGGCTATGTATTTCTGGTAGCGCAAACCAGAAAATGTCAAGCAGACACCGTGAAGCAGACTCCGTGAAATAGACAGTGTGAAGCAGACACTGTGAACCATACCCCATGAACTAGACACTGTGAACCAGAAACCAAGAAGCAGACACCGTAAACCAGACACTGTGAAGCTAGACACCGTGAACAAGACACTATGACCGTAAGACACCGTGACCAAGAGACATGAGGTCACTCAGACACCGTGATCAATCTAGACATCGTGTGAAAGAGACACTATTTCCATGACTCACTATTACACAGTTTCTTAAATGATTTTTTTCCACTCAATTTAATTTCTAATGGTCATATTTTATGTTTTAAATGCACTGACATAATTAATGTTTCTTAGTAGACATATCATTGGATAGTACTAGTTATGAGTTGTAGAATACATGCAACCAAGGGGCTCCATCACATGCATTTCAAGTTAAAAAGCGAAGTGTGTCCATGAATAATTACGTGCAATACAAAAATGAAAAGTAAGGATGTGAGCATGATAACGAAGAGTATACTTAGAGGATGTTTCAAAAGAAAGACACACAGCATGTAACTCAACACTGCTAAACACATGAAGCATATTTGAAGCTTAAAGAACATCTTCGCTCTGTTGAACCTCACAAAGAACACAAGATGAATCACGACACTATTTTTCACACAACTTCCAGAAAAGGACTCAAATCTTCATATGATTCAAAAAAATTAGTCCAGAGATGTAGTGACATCACACAAGATCATTCTAAAATCATCTATATAATATTTAATTGTTGTGATCAGTCTTTTCAATACATCACATGCATTGTGTGATTTTGTCTATTTGGACACACAATGCCTCCTAAGCTAAACTAGAGGATACTGAAATACTCACACCAAACTCTTTATACCATTTTGTATCCCACGTAGAACTGTAGTAGAGGTCTGAGGACCTTGAAACCCTGTGTGCTGTTGCATTTGTTTTCCCACGTAGATCTGTGGTAGAGGTATGAGGACTAGGATAGTCTAAGTACTATTGTAAACCCTGGTCCAGGGTGTGGATCATTGTTTTATATAAACTATTTGAGAATACAAATTCTCATCTTGAGACTAAACATCTTCTTTAAAACCAAAGTGCATCATATTTTAGTTTAAAACTTTTTCAATATTCCGCTGCTAATTACATTGAAATTCATATCTATTTTAAAGTAAATCTAATAGTTTAACTAGCAAGTGTTTGTAATTATATCTAGACAGTATGATAGTTTCAAAAGCTAACATACTCTTCAGATTATGTTAACTGAGAAATAATCAATCTTTAATAATCTAATTGAACACTTACAATCATTATAAATTCACTACATTTTATCTTGTTTTATTAATTAGGGTAATATTAATATAAATCTTTTAAATAGAAATTTTTAATCCGAAATCAACTCACCCCCCCCCTCCTCTTGAGTATCCACCCTGACCAACATTTGGTATAATCAGGAGTAGATAAATGCTTTTCAAAACCCTCTGTTTGAGAAAAGTTTTCAACTATGATTTTAGGTGTATCCTATAGATCTAAAAATTTCTATTGATTCTAAATTTTTACATCATTATATATCATTTATAAACATTGTTATTATAGATAATATATTAGAAGGTGTAGAAACCGACAAGACACCTTTCATTAATGGTGTAAATTATGCCCAATGGAAACTAAAAATGAAAATCCATTTAGAAAGTATGAAATTTGACATCTGGAATACTATAAAGACTTAGTATACAATTCATGAAACTGTTATAACTACTTTGGATATACCTATGAAAGCTCTTTATGATAATAATTATAATGCAATGAATGATATGTATCATGCTTTAGGAGATGATGAATTTAATTGAATATCTGCTTGTATGCTAGCTTATGAAATATGAGATACTCTGGATATTTCCCATGAGGGGAAAACAAATGTTTAGAAGATGACACTAAATACATTCACTATTATGTATGATAATTTTAAAATAAAATCTAATGAATCTGTTTCTGATATATTTCTCGGGTTTAATGAGAGAGTCAATACAATGGGCTCACTGGGATAATTTGTTCCAGCAAAGAAGAAAAACATCAGGATACTATGATGCCTACCAAACATATGGAGAGGAACCTCTGTCTCTATACGAGAATCACATGACATTGGAAAGCTAACTATAAAAGTGCTTATTGGAAAATTGATGATGTATGAAGAAGATATGAAGGTAAACAAAGAGGAAGATTATGAACCGAAGAAGAAGTCAGTGGAATTTAAGTCTACTAATTCAAAAAGGATGGACATTAAAAATGTTCACATAACTGAAGAATTCACAACTAGTGAAAATTCTAACTCAGATAGTGATGAAGACATGGCTCGTATAGCCAAGAGATTCATGAATTTCTATAAAAAGAATAAATTTTTCCTAAAATATAATTATAAGGGTAAGTATGACCAACAAGGTAATTGGAAGAGAGATTGAAAGAAAGATAATAAAAATGATGAGATAATCAGTTATGAATGTAAAAGGAAAAGACATTTTATGGCTGACTATCCAAAATTGAATTTTGAGAAGAAATATGATTTTAATGAAAAAAATATATATAAAAGCTATGAAATAAACATGGAGTGCTTTGGAAGACAACTCAATTGGATATGATGCTTCTAATTCTAAAGAAAATAATCATGCCAACATGTGTTTCATGACTGAAACATCTGAGGTACATGTTTCCACTATACTAGATGATTACTATTCTAGGAATGAACGTGATCCAAATAATAATGATAATATGTCTAATGCTGAATTATTTGAATACTTTAATATGTTATAAGATACATGTAATGAGCTAAGAGATAAGTAAAAATCATTAAAGAAACAGTATGCCATGACTAGTACTGTTGAATCTGATCTTAGTATAGAAAAGGAAAAGAATGCTCTATTGTTAAAGGATAATACTAAACATAAATTGTCCAAAGAGAAACATAAAAAAGAATTAGAGAAGTTCAAAAATTGAAAGAACACTCTAAATCAAATGATTGGAAAACAATTTTCACCATTGTATACTATTGGTCTAGGATACCAACCTAGACAAAGGCTGTTTGTTAAAAATAATTTTATTTCAATATATGGACAGTATACTGCTAGTTCAAATTCTAGAAATTCTTATGCTTCATCGAGATATTCAAATTCTTATAGAAAAAACAATTTTTATTTATCAAAATCTTTTGAATCAATTAATTATTGGAAACCCATTAGACAAATAAGGGTACCTAATGTTTTACGTACTAACCTTTCTGGACACATGAAAATCTGGGTACCAAAATTATCATCTGTCTAAATCTATTTTGTATGAAACTTGCATGAAATGTTCCAGTATGAACATAGGTTGCATGGACAGCTGATTTTCAAGGCATATAACCAGAGACTAGTCATGCTTTAAGTGCTTAATCAATATTGATGGAGGACATGTCACCTTTGGGGATAACTCTAAAATAATAATCATCCGCTTAGGCCAGATTGGTAACACTGATTCAATTTTAATTTCTAATGTACTATTTGTTGATGGATTAAAATATAACATGGTATGTATTTATCAGTTATGTGATGATGGTTACACTGTAAAATTTGATAATGATTCACATAATTTTTTTAATTCTAAAAATGTTTTGGTATTTACTGCATTAAGAAATGAAAATGTATATGTGTTAGATTTTAATTCTTTAGCTAAACAAAATATTAATTGTTTAAATTCATTTTATAAAGAATCTTGGATATGGCACATAAGGATAGGACACCACAATGTGAAATCACTTATCAAACTGACTAGGAATGGTTTTGTTAGAGACTTACCTAAACTAGAATTCCCTCCAAACAATGTGTGAAATCATTGTCAAAAGGTAAAAAACACAATGTTTCTTTCAAATCCAAGAAAGAAGTCTCTACTTCTCAACCTCTTGAGTAGGTTCACATGGATGTTTTTGAACCATCATGTATTTCAAGTCTAAATGTCTGGCACTAGGTTTACATTCATGTAGATGACTTTTTTAGGTACACTTGGGTATACTTTCTTGCTCACAAAATTGAATATTTCTTTTATTTTATCAAATATTCCAAGTCTATAGAAAACCTTAGTGGACTTAGGATCAAGACCATGAGAAGTGATCATGGTTATGAGTTTTAAAATCAAGAGTTTGAATAAAATTAATCACATAATGGATATATTCTCAACTTATCTACTTCTAGAACACCTCAACTGAATGGTGTAGTAGAACGAAGAAATAGGACTCTTCAAGTGATTTCTAGGAGAATGCTCAATGAATATGATTTTCCAATCTACTTTTTGGATGAATCTGTTAATACAACATGATACACTATCAATATAGTCTTGATTAGACCAATTCATAAAAGGTATTCTTATGAGCTTTGGATCAATATAAAGACTAAAGTTAAATACTTTAGTGTTTTTGGTTTCAAATTTTTTATCCTTTACACTAAAAATAATCTTGAAAAATTTTCTTCCCAAATTGATGAAGGAATTATCCTAGGTAATTCAATCTCATGTGAATCCTATAGAGTATTCAATAAGATAACCAAATGTGTGGAAGAATTTGTACACATAAAATTTGACGAAACTGATCCACATGAACCCAAGACCCCTCTTAAAAATCATGATGAATTTATTTCCATTCTAATCCTTAATGAAAGAAACAATGAACCTTTTGTAAAGAGAACCAGTTCTATAATTTTTCCAGTACTTTTTCCTATAGAACTCAAAACTATAAAATTAAACTAAAATTTCTAGACCGTCTAGGACCCTTAAAACCCATCCTCTAGATGCTTCAGTAGGAGATTTAGACAGAGGACCACAAACTAGATCTTCTTGGAGTAATTAGGTTGAACATCAAGCTTTTCTTTCACAACTTAAACCTAAAAATATCAATGATGCAATCAATGATGAATTTTGGGTGATGGTTATGCAAGAAGAATTGAATCAATTTTAATGAAACAAAGTTTGAGAATTAGTAGACAGACCTAAGGGCACTTTGACCATAGGCACTAAATGGGTTTTTAGTAATGAAGATGATGAAGCTGGTAACATAGTTATAAACAAGGATAGACTAGTTGCACAAGGCTATATTCAAGAAGAAAGAATTGACTATGAGGATACCTTTTCACTAGTACCCAGACATGAAGCCATCATAATCCTTCTTTCCTATGTAGCACATTTGAATTTCAAACAACGTCAATTGGATGTTAATAGTTGATTCTTAAATGGGTATATAGATGAGGATGATTTTGTTAAACAACCCACTGTATTTACAAACCCCAATTTTCCAAATCATATTTTTAAACTTTTAAAAGCCTTATATGGTTTTAAGAATACTCCATGAGCTTGGTATGACAGATAGAGTACTTTCTTTATTTGAAAAGGGTTTACAAAAGGAATTGATGATCCTAGCATTTTTCTAAAACGAATTTATAATGATGTTTTAGATGTTCAAATCTTCCTAGATAACATTATTTTTGGATATTAGAAAATTATTTAGGTGTTGATTTTTCTAAAATAAATAAAAAATAATTTGAAATGAGCTTAATGGAAGAACTGAAAAAATTTATTGGATTTCATTTTTTTAAAATGAAAATGGTATTATTTTAAATCAATGTAAATATTCAAAGGATCTTCTAAAAAAAATTGGATTGGATGACACAAAAATTATTGACACTCCCATGAGTACCACTTGTATGTTGGATATTGATGAAGATGGAAAATCTTTTGATCAATCCACTGATAGTGGAATGATTGGAATTTTACTCTAATTAACTGCATGTCGTCCTGAAATTATGTTTAGTGTGTGTATGTGTGCTCATTTTCAAGAAAACCCTAAGGAATATGATTTAAATTAGGCAAAAGAATTTTCAAATACCTCAAGAATAAACCCAATCTAGGAATACTTTAACCCAAATGACAATATTTGGAATTATTTAGTTATTCTAAAGCTAAATTCGGTGGTTGTATGTTAGATAGAAAAAGCACCTTTGGACCATGTCACATTTTAGGGAAGTCATTAGTATCATGGTGTATTATTAATCAAAATTCTGTTGCATTATCTACTGTGGAAGCTGAATACATAGCTTTTGGAAATTTTTTCACACAAATTTTGTGGATGAAACACACATTACTAGATTATGGATATCAATTCAGACATGTACCTATAAATTGTGACAACAGAAGTTCTATTAAAATCTCAAAGAATCATATTTAACATTATTAGACAATGCACATTCAGGTCTTATTGTTTGATATCTTACAGTGTTATAATTTAATGTTTCATGATTAATATTTCTCATGTTTACTCTCTAACTGTTAAATTTTATTTTTATGATCTCACCATTTTTATTTTGCACTTACTTCCTGACATTTACTGTCTCACCGTAATGCACATTGAGATTCCCATTCATGGTCTCACCGTGAATCTAGTTTATTGTCTCACTGTAATAAAAAGACATGGTCTCACCATAAAATTTCTTTATGATTTTTCATTAAACCCCTATCACGGTAATTATCCTTTTAACCATTTTTTATTTTCCTCTTCTTTTATTTTGGTGAAGTTCGGTATTCCTAAATGATAAAAAAAAGAAGTATCATTTGATTCTTTACTCAAGGATTCTTCTACTTACACTTTTGTAACCTTTCTTCATCCCTGCAACCCTTTTCTCACTCGAACCTTCAGTTAATTCCAAGAATGAAACATTTTTCAACATTGAAACCTGAGATGCGCAGCTCTAAAAAGAATAAGATTGCACCTTTGCTAACACCTGAAAGAAGATTAAATCTGAATATGTTAAACCACATTGTGGTACCTGAGAAATAAGTTTTCCCCAAATGGATACTATCTAGTACGTTTCTGGTATTGAGAGTGTTAGAATAACAAATCCGGTTAGAGTGGTTCTTGAAGGCAGACGTACCCATCTACCCTAGGTTAGTGGCTTAGTTTTACCAGTACGTTCAATTATCCTTTGATTATGGTAAGAGTTATGTGGTATGAAGCTATTTCAATGTCCAGAGGTGCTCTTTGTCTTCTAGGATATCGGTTGTGTGCCTTAGGATACCTCATGAAGCCATCTGTGACAATTATCAAAGAGGACATCCTTTTTCATCTGATTTCATTGATTTAGAAGATTCCCTGAAAACCGTAACTCGAAATGGCACCCAGAGGAGAGCCATAGCTTCTGAATTAGATGGAGAATCAAGGCTTCTGTTCAAGTTTATACAGAATTTGGTTAGTCCTGGGGAAAGTGATTTTTCTATTTTAAAATATCAAGATGTGTTTCAAATTCACCTTATGATAAATGGGCATAAGATCTACTTGTGAAAGTATATCATACACCATATGTTCGAGTTGATCAAATTCACATCCAAGTTAACTTCTATATTTTTATATCGGCTAATATTAGCATTAATTCATGCCAAGGGTATGGCTGGACCAGATGAGGGAGTGATTATGGACTGTGAGTAATGTCTCTAAAAATCCACTATCAAATGAATGAAGATAAATTAGAATCTTTGGAAAAAGGAATGGGTGGAAGACAATGATAGAATTTATGATACATTCATTCTATTGGATTATCCCCCAATAACAAAATACATTTCAGATGCTAGTTTTCAATAGATGAGATTGTTGAGTATCATAAAGAAAAGGAAGAAAAATCTAAAGTGCCACATAGGGAAGCTGTTTTTGTGGAGGAAGACAAGACTATTATTCCTCATGTAGTTCTTGAAGAAGAATTCCCTACTCCTAAAGAAGATGTTAATTTGGAAACTCAACCAGAAGCTTTAATGGAATAAGTTGCCAATGAACATGATAAGCATTCCCTGAAAGAGCCTACATTAGAAGGGAATATAGTGGAAGAGGTAACTATTTTTCAAGAGGTCAATCTTGAGGAACTCCCTGTGGAACAATCTATTCATGAAATCAAACCTACTGCTGAAGAATGGATGGAGCAAGATTTTTAGCTTGCTAGTTAGGAAATAAGTGAGGAAGTTAGAGCTGATTATCTGGAATTATTCCAAGATCATAATCCTCTCAATCATGAGAATGATGAATTAGTTTAGGGGGAGAAAACCCAAAATCTAGAGTCCAATAAAGCCTCACATCCAACTGGATCAAGTCTTGTAGACACTCAGTATAAATTCCCCAGTTTTTATGATGTGGATGTCTCTCAGCATGTTACCACAACCAAATATGATATTTGCTCTTTATTTCAGTTGAAATCGGTCTCCAGTATTTCACCTGAGAAGGAACCTAAGTCTGTCTCAGTCCCTACTCTGGAACCCTGGTGTGAACAATCATACTTTGTGAGTAAGGATGATCTGAAATAATTTGGTGCTACCCTTTTATCTGGAGTTTATAAACTCATTAATAACCAACATTGTCCTTTGAAAAATTTAAGTGACAAAGATTCCTCACTATTATTGGAGAAAACTATTTGGAAAATACAACCTAAGATGATCCGTGAGATTGCAGAAGTAATATTTTCAAATAAGTTTCTCTATAATAAGGTGAAGACCAAAAGAAGGATGGTTGAAGACATGCAGAGAGAGCTGCCTTCGAGATCTGAATCTGTTGCTCCTCTTGTAGAACCTGTTGCTCCTAAAATCCCACAGGTCGGTGTGTCTCATATTCATCCTTATCTAGAATCCTTAGATGAAAAGATCATTGAAAGGAACAAACAAATTGTGAAGGAAATTAAATATCTTTTTTACAATCTTAATAAAATCACTGATGAGTATACAGGGTGTCTTCAAATGGAGCTAAATCAACTAAAATCTCTGACCACTATTGTCAAATCATCTAGTCAATCCTTTAAAGCATCATTGGATAGTGATCTACTCTATACGATAGCAAGTGATGAAGATCAGAATGTACTTAGTGTCTTCAATACGGCTTCGTTATCTGATGTGATCAAGAACAATGATAGATTTCTTTATCTATTACAAATCCACTCCATAATTTCTAATGATTCTCAGCAAGAGATTGACCTGAATGTAGATTTCCACTTCAACAGAATCTTCTCCATGGAAAAATGACAAACCATTTCAACTACCTTGTAGAAAATATTCGGATTCCTCCTGTGACACAAGCTTTCAGGACCCATGTCCAGATGGTCACAAAGTTTACTCAATTCTTGGACAATTTTGTGGAGAAAAAAGGATGATTTAGAGAATTCCATGAAGTATGGTGGGGAGATCATTACAGATTTCATCAAACTCCTGAGGCTCTATCTTCATGTCCAGAGTATAGCCATTGTTGCTCCAGCAGCTGCACCTCTCAGATATGGGATGCCTACCTTCACCACTGCCCTACCCTCAACCACTATGTCTATCGGCCAAGTAATAAGTCAGATCAGGTCTGTGATTCTTGATCAAGAACTATTGAAGTCATCTATTGATCATACCTTGTCTCCCATAGTATTTGAACGCCTTCCTTTACCCTCTTTATCAACCACCTCACTACCTTCTACAACCTCGACCTCTCTCCCTAAGGCTTCCTCTTCTTCCATTGCAGCTAAAGTCAAAGAGAAGTCCAACCCATGAAGAAGAACGTTGATTAATGTTTTTGATAGGGATGCTTTTCCTTTTGTACTACTCTTCTGTTTTTCACTAAACCTTGTTTGATATTAATGGAATGTTTCTTTTTTACTTCTCTTATTTCATCTTTTTGATAATCCAAAAAGGAGGAGAAGTTTCTATATGATAACATTTTATCTCCTTTTATATCTATACTTAAATCTAATATACACTTTAACTATACATGATTTTTGATCATGAAAAAGGGAGTGATTGTTGGACTCATCATGTATTAATCATGTTTTAATGATCACAAATCCTATTCAACCTTTTTGACTCTAATAAATTATATCCAATCATGTTTATTTGTGTTTAACATTTCTCATGATTTAAGAAGAGCTATGAAAGACCTTAATTTCTCTACATTCCATTTACCTACTTTATATTTTCTTTGACCTACTCTCATAATACCTTCTTTGACAAATGCTTAAGTCTAATGCTATCTATTATCATCATTATTTATGTTCGAACATAGTTATGTTGCAACGTCTATGACACTATGAGTCTCTCACTCGATATGTATTTTTGGAACCGTGAAGCAGTCACCGTGAAGTAGACGTCGTGAAACAGACACCGTGAAGCAGACACCGTGAAGCAGACACTGTGAAGAAGACACCATGAACCAGACACCATGAAGCAGACATCGTGAACCAGACAGTGTGAAGCCCGACACTGTGAACAAGACACCGTGACCAAAAGACACTGGGACTATGAGACACTATGAAACTCAGACACCGTGATCAATCTAGACACCGTGCGATGGAGACACTATTTACATGACTCACTCTAACACTGTTTCGTAAACTATTTTTTCGTCTTTCAATTTAATTTATAATGGCCATATTTAATGTTTTTAATGCACTGACAAAATAAATGTTTCTTTGTAGACATATCATTGGAAAATATGAGGTATGAGGTGCAAAATACATGAAACATGTTAGATCCAACACATGCATTCTAAGTTAAAAGAGAAGTGTGTCCAAGAATTATTATGTGTGATGCAAAAATGAAATGAAAGGTCATGAGCACAATAAAAAATAATATACTTAGAGGAAGTCCCAAAGAATGTCACACTGCATGAAACTGAACACTTCTGAACACACGAAGCATATTTAATGATTAAAGAACATCTTTGCTATATTGAACCTCATGAAGAACACAAGTTGAATCGCGACACTCTATTTTTAACACAACTTCTAGGGAAGGGATTAATGCTTCATCTACTTCAATCCAAATGATTCTTGAGTTGTAGCAACATCACACAAGAGAATTATAAACTCATCTAATTATTCTTGATCAACTGTGATCATTCATTTCCTAACACTACGAGCAGTGTGTGCTTTTTTCTGCTTGAACACACACTGACTCCTAAGCTGAACTGTAGGATACATAAATCCTCACCCCAAACTCATTATACCTTTGTGTATCCCATGTAGAACTATGGTAGAGGTCTGAGAACCTGGAAACCATGTGTTCTTTTGTTGTTTCTTTCCTACGTAAAATTATGGTAGAGGTCTGAGGACCTGGAAATTCTATGTACTATTGTCAACCTCGATATAGGGTTTGGATCAATGATTTATATAAACTGTTTATGAGGAATGAGTCTCATCTTGATACTGAACCTCTTGGTTAAAACTGTTGTGCATCTTATTTCAGTTTAAACCATTTTTCAATATTCCACTACTAATTACTCTAAAATTCAAATCTGTGTTTTGTAACTCTGATAGTTGAACAAGAAATTGTTTGTAATTATTGATATCTAGTAATTTAGTTTCAAAAGTTATCTTAATCTTCAGAATAATTTAACTAATAAATAATCAATCATTAAGAAACTAATTAAAAACTCACAATCTTTATAAATTCACTACAGTTTAACTTGTTTTATTAATTGGGGTAATTTCAATATAAATATTTTAAGCTGAAAATTTTAATTGGAACTCAATTCACCGCCTCTTAGTTATAACATTTATGGCATATTTTTTAGGTGAAATTGACTCATTTTTACCATAGTCGGGGTTATTCATTTTTTACCACCCACTTGTTGGAGAACCTAAATTATAAGAATATATTCATTGTGGACACCAATCAAATTTTGTTTAGGGGTAATATGTACTAACATGAAAGTTGTATCTCCCAAATAGTTTTATAATAAATTTCACTTTAAATTAATTTTATGTCATTGATAGATTTTTATATACATTTTTGGGTTTAAATGAACCACAATATGCTATTAAAATATCCTTATTTATTGTGATTATGATGGCCTAGTTGTTTTATTGGAATGTATTAATTATACTAATTAAATTAGGAATTTTATTACAAACACATATATAAATAGATCAATATTTTTCAATTTTTTATATATTAAAATAAAAAAATTTAATGGAAAACAGGCTAGTTTTTTTTTTTGAAAATTAATTTTATAGGAAAAAAACATTTTCATAATAAATTATTTTAATCTCTATATTGAAACATTTTAATGAAATTTGCAGATAAAATAACCACTAAAATATTTTAACATTCATTTAATATTTTTTTATATTGAATGCAATGAATGAAAACCGAAATTTATGCTTAAACATGTATTTCTATAAATAGGTTTTTATTGTATTTTGAAGATTATTTTAGAATTAATCTCTAATAAATATTTAAATTTAATCTTATAATGACATAGTCATATTTAGAATAAAAATAATTAATATAATTAATATAATCAAATTATAGTTTCTCATAATGAATAAAAGAAACACCAATTATATACCACGATTTGGGATAAAATAGTTTTACCTTTGTGGTTAAAAGTGATAATGGTACAAATGACACATATTCTATCATAAGTATTGTTTTTTGATTAGTTGTTTGACCAATATTATTTTAATTTTACTTATTTTCACCAGGGTTCTAATTCTATAAAAATGTTTCTTTATATGATTTTAATGAATTATGTAATTCCATGTGGGTCCCTCCCCTCACTTATAAAAGGGAATATATTCTCCTCCCTTATTAATAAAATTTTACTCTAATATCTCGACTAATATGTAATAGAAAACATTCCTATATTAATTTTTTTTCTTTAGATTCTATTCATACTATTACATCACCATAAAAATTCTTAATATTTAATCAAAAGGATGACGCTCAAAGAAGAGGAAATCATCTTTCACAACTCATTAACAAATTATTTATTATTATATGTCATCTAAATAAATTATATCAAAAAAATAAAATTATTATCCTAAATATAATGATATTTTATTATGATAAATGTATATCAAATTTCTTCCTCATTTCAATGAAATGATAATTTAGAATGGCATCCCTCTGTATGTGCGAACTTCAGCCTCCATATAGTGATATGAATCATTTTCCATAACCATATTTCATAGTTCGTTATTATTAATGATTTAATGTTTATATTTTATAATTATAAAATTATTTTTATTTTTAAAATATAAGAAAATTTTCTTCAGTCTTACCTTTCTATGTATTATAATGATAAAGTCGCTCGTGCATACATGGGTTCAACCATCTCTATAAAGTGATGTTATACATTATTTATTAACACATTAAAAGGATAGTAATAGTGGAATATTAACTAAATATAAATGATATTTTTCATGTTATAATGATTCTTTAAAAGTTCAAATCTATTTACAATTCTTTCATTCTGTCCATCAAAAAGTGAAAATATTACTTGTGTGTTCTTACAAAATATAGTCTCCATTAAGTGATGTTGTAATTTTTATGTCACCTCTTTATATTAATTTTTATAATTTCGTAAATAATGAATAAATTTTACAAATATTTCATGATATATTTTATATATATGATTGTATTATGACAATGGTTCATGTACAATAACTGTCGAACAAAAACTTGAATGGAAAACATACTCATTTTCACCGAAATAATCAATTTAAAGAACAAATTTTTTAATAGATGATAATGGAAAATTTAATTTGAATTTTAATTGGTAAAATATGTAAGAATACGATTCAATAATATACATATAATAAATATTTATTTATTTTATAGAATTTTTCAAGGCATTCAATGCATTACATGAGATGAGGTAAGGATTTTTGGGAGCATCTTTTTTTTTTCGGGGTTATATATCCTATATTCTAGTTGAGGGGAATTATATATATATAATACTTTAAACCCCATATATTTTCATCTAGTTAGATTATTCATTTAATTTTGAACTCAAAAAAAATTATAAATTTTTTTCTACATAAATTTATTGAGAAAATGTTCTAATAAAATACTTGACCTTATTTCCTCTTTTTTCAATAAAATTTTTCTACAATGTATGTGTTCATTAAAAGGATTTAATGTTTCTTATTTTCTATCATATAATTATTTAAAATATTTATTTTAAATAACATGTTTAATTATTTAAATATACTTTTTACAATGACTTCTGAATTAGTTATTTATGATATTTTCTAAAAAATTTAAAATGAAACTTTTTTACCTTTTCTGTATTGATGAATTTTTATTATATAATAAACATTATATTATTTAAATAATACTATGAAATATTCTATGGTTATTTTAAAATAAAAATTTTTTTCTTAAAATTATAGGACTTTTTAATCTTTAGTGATTCCAAAATAAAAGGGAATTTTCCCTGTTTTTTAGGAAATGTTCAAATTATCATCTAATCTTTTTTATATATGTTAGAATAATTTAAGTATATTTATAATTCACTAGGTATATTATCTAAGGATACCATAAAAATTCAGTCTATTTTTTTATTATAATGATGATAATTATTTAAGGGTTATTCAGTGAAACTAGTTTATGTCCCCTTCGTAAATTTAGTAACGTTATAATATTTGTGGAACTCATTTATTTTCCATAATTAGTTATTTTATGTAATGATGTAATTAAAAAAACATCCAAAATATATTTAATTATATTATTTATTGATAAATATTTTATGATCTTTTGGCGGATATATGTATTCATTTCAATATGTGATTAGTGGGTATGATATTATATAACCCTCTTATGAAAAAGGTAAATAATGATGTAAGACCCTATATTTTTCTAGGTAATTTTTTTATATTATTATATTTTTTCCATTAAAATATTGAAAATGCACCACACTCATTGATCAAAATTTTATTTTAGTTGTGCATGGTTAATTAGATGGGATTTATTAGTAAATGAGAGATGTTGATGAAGGAAAGGGTATATTTTAGTGCCACATGTTAATCGATGGACAAGGAAGTAGCCATGTAATGATATAGGAACCCAAAAGTCATCTGGTGGCACCATTTTATAAGGGGATTCATACATTATTCCCAATAACAATCCATTGGGGTTCCAATGGTTAATCCATTCGGTATGGAACAACTGACTAGCTAGTGGAAGTCACCTGCTAGCTGACGGTGCTGATCTTGGAAAACAAATTGGAAAAAAATAAAATTTTAGAAACAATAACTGTTTAATTCATTGAATATCATACCTCAACCCTTATTCCAAATTAATTAATTAAAGGCCTTGTCTAGGGATTCATTTACTTCTATAATCCCACCACTTGGTTCCCAGATCCATTTTTCAATATGAAAGCCTAATATCAGGATTCATTGTGTTTTGCAGTGATCTCATAATTCAATTTCTAGATCCATACATAATTCTTTATGGTGGTTTATATAAATATTATCCCCTGGGGTTTTATTGAATTTTAGTATAAAAAACATATTATGTCATTCCCATACATCGCTCGCACTAAATATTATAATTAGAGTCCACAAAACATTAAATAATCCTCTTTCATATACATTCCACAAATATTTTGTGGTCAATTTGTATATGATACCCTTGACATCAATCAACCTTAAACGTTTGAATACCCATGGTATTTGTATGGAACATTCAATCTATGAACCTAGTGACTTATAAATAGTTTGGAAGATTTTTTTTAGGAATTTCTAAACATGTGTATTGGAATTAAAAATAATAATATATGAAATGATAATTAGGATTAATGGTTATGTGAATTTGAATTTTGATATTTTTTATGTGATTTTGTAACATATCAAATAAATGGAACATCTTCCAAATGATTATTTGAATGAAATTGGTAATTTGTATAGTTAAATAATGGCATATAATTATAATTGACATGATAATATGTATTCAACATGAAAATATTCAAAAAGGACTATAGTTAACTTGTTCAAAAGTTTTGATTTTTTGTATTCATTGAGGATTTCCTGTACTTTATATATGAATTTTGTAATAGGCCCAATCATGGGAATTATACCTGGATCTTTTGTGAACTATAAATTTATAATTTCCAGAATGGGAAATAACAATAGATCTATCAGTTATTGTAATATGTATTACACCACTTTCATGGTAATATACCTTGGGTATATTGTGAACTAAAAGTTTGAATGGTCCCTACAATTGGAATCCATTTAAACACTGGGTTCTGTATAGACCAAGACATCCAACATCATGCCAAAATAGGTATATCATACATGAAGTGACAACCTAGAGGTTGATGGTCATTAGGATTAATTATATTTCTTGAAAGAAGTTTTTAATTAATTGCATTATTAAAAAAATATTTCATACACTATTACATTTAATGGAATTTTTATTAATAGTTTCTATTTGGGCCTACTAATTTTTTATGACACCCTATTCGAGAAACCATTTTGTCCCTACGAATACATCTAGTATATTGGTCTAAACAAGGTTATTAATAGTTTATGTTTGGGCCTACTGATTGTTAATCATTATAGAGAAATTCATGGTCATTGTATGCTAGTTGAATGACATGATACTAGTAATGATCACACAACTAACATTAAATAATATAGACATCCATCAAATATATGGAATATGATACATGATCATCTTTGATATAGTTTATATTGATTATCTGATCCATTAATATGGAGAATAATAAAATCAGTCCTACTAATTCTAATTTGATGAGGGAAATCTAAATGACTCACCCAACCACATTCACTGGGTAGGTAGTTCCCCAGGTAGTTGAATTCTGGATCAATTCAATCCAAAAAATATGTTTCAATTTAGTGAAGTTTATGAAAAGGTGGGTGAAGATTGCTTTATGATATGACACAATTCCGAGAACTATTGGTACATCATAGGAAATTTTTAAAATTATGAGGGGTTGATCTCTAAAGGATTCATGGAGAAGTTCCTATGAAATATATACCAAGATACATTGTGGGATTAGAGGTTTTGGAATTTTATACACTTAATGCAGGGAATCATTTCTATGATGGTCTATACTAGTTAGATTACTAACCTTCATCATTTTACTCTATCTTTGGAAGGATATAAAATATCCACGGTGAAGTGCAGACAAGATATGATTTTTTATGACATCAATTCATGGGAGAATTTATTTTTCATGATCAAATTCATGGACATTATGAATCCAGATCACATCACGGATGGGAACCTAAATGACACCTCATGTGGTGGGTATGAAATTACAGTGGGGGGATTGAGGATTCCACTTTATATAGAAATAATCACTTGTATGATAATCTCCACTAATGAAGTAGTGGTAGTAACTTCCATGGAAGTGGGAATTAATCCCATGAATATAATAAGGGATAGATTTATCACTATGGTGCAGATAGTCAAAAGAATTTGTATTTTTCATCCCATGTAGTAATGCTCCATGATTGTAGTATGATATCCCAACTAAAGATGTTATTTAGTATAAATAATATATCTAGAATTGGAAGTGGAACATGGAAGACACTTGGGAATTATTGGGAATTAGATAACACTCAATAGACCGGTCTCTACAGTTCCACTGGTAACTCATGTAACGGTATGTGAATCATACTCCAATAGAGGACCAACAATATCAATAGGAAAGATAATTTCAAGGGTGTGACGTTGGAATCTAGGGTATAGTTGAAAGTAAATTTCATGTAACGTAGACTACATTTATATGTAAGGATGTAAGAACTTATAAAATTATATGTATCATTAGAATTCCATGTACTATTTATTTTTTTCTTAATATAATGTCATCACATTCATTTACATATTCTAGATTTTCCAAGGAATTTATTTTTGCTGGTGAAATACTGGATGAGGAAATGTCCATCAAAATATAAATACTGTTATGATCAGAGAGTTTCTTATACTTTGAGGAGTGTTATATTGAAATTTTGATTTATCAGTTTCCATATGATCTATTTTTTTTAAAATGAATGTATTATATTTGAAGATGGGTATATATTTTCAGGTTATGTATGAATCTCATATATAGTATTATTAAAGGATATTGATCTTAATATCACTATAAAGGGTGGAGGTATATCTATCTCTATGAATGGGATATTTAGTGTTGTCATGATGGACCAGTTTAATGTAAATTCCATTGGATCACAACCTTGGTAGCAAGCTGTATTCTGGATGATAGTGAGTCATTAAAAAATAACATTCCTATAATGGTGTAATAATATTTGTATGTATTCCCTGAATATTTCTATATAGTACGACATGATTTGTAGATTTATTTTTGTATCGATTTGATTATTGAAATCAATATTGAATCTATTACATAGTATTTGATGACACCATTAGAGATTTGGGAGTTAAAAGTATAGTTGGATGATCTGATGTTAAGGGATTCAAAAAAATTAGTATATCAGTATAGGGTTTACCTATGTTATGAAAAAGTATGTAAATATTTCTTTATGTTTGGTTTACTAGTTTTTGAGCCAAATTAAAATCAATAATTATTATTTCCATCATATATTGAAAATATCTTTCATTAACTAAGAGGTTCTTATATATTCTTCCTGATTAACTTGATGTTAAATTTCCATAATTTGTGGGTGAGACACTCTATTATATACTAATATTCTTTTTAATATATGTATAGATTATACGAGTTTGTAGTCATTTCATTTGGTCTTACAAATACCCTTTCAATATTTAGGGAATTGATGAATTAGATATTGCAACCATATCATTATCCACTGGTGGTGGTTTTAAATGATGACATCTTGGTGGGAACCCATTATATAGATGATAATCCATGATATCTTGACATCATATTGAGTATATTGATTTGGAATTAGCTTTTTTTCAATCTATCTAATTGTCATTTTGGGATTAAATAAATTTACTTATTTGAAATTTTATCACAGAGTAGGCAGAGTATGTGGACCTTGAGATGGTGGTTAAAGTGGTATATTTGGTCTTACCCAAGAACATCTTTGATTTTTAGATCAATATATGTATAGTAGGATATTATTATTATTTCATTTATTACTTCTCCTATTTGAAAATAAAAATTTCATATCTATCCATGGATGGGATGAGTATTTTCTATCATATTATTTTGAGGAGTCTTTCTATTAATTTTGGAGCATGATAAACTCAATAGAAATACCAACCATACATATTTTTTAGGGATAATACAATGTATTTTAATGAATTAGAATTCCATTGTAGTGAAGTTATTATATTGGTGGATCAAGTTGTTTCTTATGAATCCAGGTAGTTTAGGCCATATGAGTGGGAACATACCACTCACGACCTATAGTTTACTATAGTTGTACACAACCTATGATCTTGGTGGCATTATCTATTGGGAGAGATATAAATGGTTTATAAAATCACAAGAGATAGGAGAACATAATTTAATACTAATAAAATTGCATTATGGATAGTTTTTGGGTCGAGTATCTAGTGTATTTTTTATTTATAGTTAGTGTAAACCCCAATAATTGGAATCATCAATGTTGATTCCCTAAGTAAGAAGAAAAATAGTCAATCAGTCCCAGAATCATATTTAGTGTGGTTGATGATAAACTATTTTTTAGATATGAATATGTATGATCATGAGTATTGGGTGAGAAACATTGATGTCAACCACTTTGGTTCTATTTATTATGAATTTTATTAAGTGGATGAAGTTAAATGATCATGATGTTTTATCCCTGGGGGACAAAATATATTGTGGGTAACCACCAACATACTTTTTCCATGATAATGATAAGGTTTGTAGTGTCCATTTTCACATATGTGTTCCTAAATACATATATGAGGATCTAATAAAACAAATTCCATTCATAAAAATGGGATGTATATCCTCTAACAATGAAGTTGTATTTAAATATACAAATGAAATAATGGTATACATATATGAAGAAAGATATAGTGGGATTTGTGGTGTGATTCTACTCCAATCAGCCAGTGAAACAAAAGTATTACTAGCTTGCTAGATTGTTTTTGACCTTGTACATTCTAGAAGGTAAATATGATGAAATAACAATGTAATTATTTATAAAATTTCCAAGGACACCTCAGAATAATGGTTCAGTGTTGGTGATTGTGGAAAAACAAAAAAATTAGAAAATTTTATCCCTATTAGGTATACCATCAACAATGATTACATGGGAAAACATTATCCCTAGGAGGTATTCGGATTATATTGTGTTCAACAGATTATTGATTTAGTTAGAGTTATTAGTTTTAATTCATATATTGTTTAATGTATTCAAAAAGTGCTCAGTTCATCCGTTCTTCTAAGAATAAGACATCATCATTCGATTTATGGAAAATATTAGTGGACTATTCAAATTCTGTAGGAATGGTTGTGATACTTTGTTATGTACAGTAGAGGTTCTTAAGAGAAATATATTGGCTATATTTATTCCACCTATAATAATATCATCAAAGTGTCAATACAAATTAATCTATCTATAGATGGTCTTGTTATTCATCATGGTACCGGTTTGAGGTTGGTGTGTATGTGACTATTGGTCCTAGCCTCATGATTGAGACATATGTATTGGTTAATTTTAACAATAAGTTGATATAAACCCCATAATGTTGGTTAAATTTTCATGTTAACAATTATATGTGATCTTTGGAATTTCAGTATGTCCATTTCATCTTTTTACGAGTGTCACATAGGTTTTGGAAAAACCTTATCCAGAAATAAGGAAACTACGAACTAATGTTTGTTTTTCTATTTGGGACAGTAGATAATATCGGACTAATAGTGTATTTATAACATATTTCATAGTGATAAAATTTTATTTCTGATGTTTCCCACTTGTCATAAAATTATATATGTCACATATATCCTTCTCCCTTGATAGATGCTGATAATTTGGAGAATGATTTTAGTACTACCCTTTTTTACTATTTGAAATATATCATAGAATTTTTTTAAAAGATTCTATGTGAATCTATCTTTATATTTGTGAGAGTTAAGGTAAACAATAGGCTTGTTCGGGAGGTAAAGATGGAGTGGGAGTAATATACATAGGTATAATGGCTCAATTTATTCATTGATAGCTCTCAGTGATGTATCAGATAATAGATTCTGAACATGTTCTTATATGAATGGGATATTGTTCATACCTATAATTTATCATGGTTATTTTTTAATTTTACATTGAGTCCTTTTGAATTATGTAATTGAGAATTTTCCCTAGATTAAAAAGGATATTTGTAGGTGAATAGTGAATCATAGAAAATTTTCATGAAAAGGATACTAATGGGATGGGAAAAATAAGGTGTGGTAGTGCCACCTACTATCAGGTGGAGTCCATCAGCTAGCTAGTGTACATAGAATAGCCATGAAATTCTCTAACATGTCTATATTCCCACCGATGAGACACAGTGGCTAGCTTGTGAAATCCTATAAAAAATAGATTTCTATAAGAATCTAGTGGTATGTTAGTAGTACCAATATGTTCCTTCTACTTTATTAGTATGAGAAATAAGGATAATAACACGGAAAAAGCATGAACATGGACTCTTCCATATAGAATCCACTATAATTTTTAAAAATATATTTCAATGAAAATCTTCAAATCCTTTTGGGTTCATTAGAAGATGATATCTTTGACTTTAAGACATTAGAGTTGTGTTCCAAACCATAAACTTTTGTAGGAACTTGGCATATACCAACTCGGTTTCTTGTAACTAATTTGAGAGATGGGTTTAATTAATTTCATAACTTTTGAATTGGAATTTCACGTAATTGACATGAATAATTATTATTAAGAATAATTAGTATATGATTTTTAATTATGATAGGTAATATGTGATTTTGTAAATTACCATTTAAAAAGAACATGGAATAATTGAATATTGGCATAAAATTGGTAATTAGAATAATTGGATATAGGCATTTAATGTTAAATTATCATAATAATTGATATTAGAAATGGAAATAACCAAAAGGGAAAATATTTATAATATTTATAATTTTTTATATTTTGGTATGAATTGGATCTTTCTTGTACTTTATTTGACAATCTTATAATGTATCATATCATGGGATTCATAATTGACCAATTTTAAACTAAAAATGTATGTGTATAATGCAATGGAATTTCCAATGGGTACATTGATGCATGAAATATGTATTTATCTCCTATAAAGGGAATCCACTAATGGAGTGTAGTGAGATGAGTGTGTAATTTGTCCTTATGATGGGAATCGACCTTGATTTGGTGTGTATTATGGATAGAGATATTCAACATCATGTCGAATTAGGTATGTCTATCGCTAGGTGTAAACCTGGAGATCGAGGGCCAGTGGGATTATTTAGATGTTTAGTATTTAGTTTATAATTAGTTCTATTATTAAATTACTATTACATTCACTAGTACTCAAAATATATTTTTTATACATATTTGGTTATGGCCAATAGATTTTTACTCTCACCCTATCTAGACAACCATTTGTAACATGTATAGTTAAAATTGATACAATTCTATATAAGCTAAATGGTCTCTATACATGATTGGTTGATTGTCATTATGGGGACATGATCCTTGAGATTTGATTCAGATTGGGATTCATGACCATTTTTGAGAGTGATTGTTTTTAGAGTCATTCTTTTAGATCAATTACTGAATAAAATTTATTAATACGTTTAGTGTGACATTTAATATTTGTTCTATCATGGATTGTGTGGGAAAATTTCATTCTATTGGATTTAACATATGTATATTTATTTTTTTCATGTTCCATCTACGATTATTATTCGGTACCATAAGGTAAAGTCTTCCCACCATATTTATTAGAACCTCACTTTTAGTCATTTAGATTTTTCATATGGGAAGACACACTTGAGGTCTTATAGATCCATGTCAGTATAAAATGTGGTAGAACTAGGATAGGGACATAACAAATGTTATCACATAACCTAATAAGGACTAGAATGGGGAGTGAACATTTTTCAATAAAGGACTCCATCCAAAATGATAGTCTTGTAAGAAATATTTGACCAATTAAATGATGGAATATGATGAGAACCTAATCCAAAATGGTAGACCGATGAGTAAAAACTGAATAACAAAGCAATGGAATGCAAATTGAACATATTATACAATTATATCAATAGTAATAATCCTTATAACAACCTTGAACCCAATACTTTTGTATCTAGTGCTAAAACTATTATCAATACATTTTTTGTCTTTCATACTCATAATCATGACTAAATTTTATACATCTTTAACTTATAATATCTAATAGAAATATTTTATCACTTATATAACCATAAAACATTTATCCATAAAATTTTATATTATTAGGAAAAAATATTAAATATAAAACCAGGTCATCATGTTTGTAATTTTCCCACGATACAAAACTTATCTTATTCATCATTAAGTCATTAACGTCTCCAAAACATTTATTCAGACTTGATACATTTGTCAAAAAAATTTATTTATTATCATTCTTCATAACATATTCAAATGTAAAACATAATAAGGGTGAGCTCAAATACATTGTAATGACAAGCATAAGAATTTTCTATTTAATTTCATCAATGAGGATAATATTTGTATAATAAAATGAAAACATAATCAAAGTGAATGGGAATAACATAAGATAATTCATAACCATATAATCATGGATCATAAATCAAGATTCATAGTATAAATCATTTACATAATTCAAGATAAATATATTTCAATAATCCTGAGACATCTAAAAACAATACCCTTGAAAAGGATCCATTAAAACTTATATAATGTATTGAAAAAATATGTAGGTATTATGGAACATCAAATATTCATCATGTAATTAGATAACTATATAACTTGATAAATATTTTGTTTAACCTATAACGAATAAAATCTATCCTCTCTTATAAGTATGAAAGAATATTTGGTCTCATAGATTTAACTTCCATCTTATTTACTCTATCTCATTACCCAATTAATTAGAGGTATATAATACCCCCACTTATCATTGGATTATAATGGAAACCCATGATCAAGGTTTATAATGGACACCCATCAGTCATCCATAAACACTTCCACATACCACATAATGAGAAAAACAAATAGAAACTTTAAATTTTCAATATTATAATAAATAGATTTTTTTCATATCATGATTTACATGTGGAAAAGAAAAGGGTTCTTTGAAAGTGTATTTGAATCAAACATAATCCTTCCCGGGAAATAATGAGGTGGGTGTTATTAAATATATCTCATTTAGAATATAAGTAATAATTATCATTTTTTCTCATTGATGTATATAAATACCATGAAAATACAATTAAAACATTCATTAAGAAAATACAATTTCCACATTGAAAATCCAAATTAGTAAAATTTCAAGAATATTTGAGTATACATTTTCTATGAAAATAACCACTAAAAATTTGAAAGTAGAAAGAAAATAAAAACTATCTTCGATGATGTTAAATGTTTGCCTTTCCACATATATTAAAATACATATTTATTTTTCACGTTAATAAATAACAAAAAATGTGCCATAGAAATAATTTTAAAATGATTTCTGGTAAAACCATTGTAAATAATGATAAAGATACTTAAAAATGACCTTAAAAAGTTATTGAACTATTAATAATAAAGTTATTTTTTTGGAAAACATTAATATATATAGAATGAAAGCTGATCTAAAAGAATATAAAATATCAATATCACTTATACATATTTTTTTTGATTTTTCCATAATCAATAAATAAGGATATGGAAATTAATCATATAGAGAACATACAGAACTATTGAAAAAAAGGTTACATGGTTCAATAATATATGATCATATGATCCTTCTAAATAGAACATTGAGCATAGAAAATACCAATATATGATGTGATTATATCATAAAAATATTTATCATTGTGATAAAATATGAATCTTATTCCGTTAAATAAAGTGAATTCAATTGAAACTATAAATATTTGGAAAATAAGTTGGTCCATGATATATCATGTTACTGGGTAGATTATACCACCAAAAAATGAATACTGGAACGTAACATAAATATTAGACAAAAGGAAGGTAAATTTGTGGCAAATAAACCCTATAGAGATAATATCACTAAATATGGTGTTAATCAATTCTGATATTATGTGGATATAATGTAAATTGGAAAAAAGTGTAAATAAAATATAAATAAAACAAGGTTCATTACACACATAATCCTAGTAAATTTCAAACATAGTAAAAATATTGAGACTTTACAAATAAAAATTAATAAATATAAATTACAATCATAGTGAAAATATAATACATTTTAAATAAATAATTATAAATTATAAAAAAAATAATTAATTTCCCTAAAATATCAATAAATTATAAAAAGCATAAATGTTAAAGTTATAAAAAAAGAAAGAATTTTAAATTTGAATAATTAAAATTAATTAAATTACAAAAATATTTAAAAATTGATTTCATAACAATATTTGCATGGATTAAAATCTCATAAAACTTAATTAAATTGATTAAATAAATTATAATATTATTTCTTCTTATTAATGTATGTATAGTATTGATTTTATATAAAAATATAATTAAATATTAACATTTATAATTTTTAATAGTAATTAATAATATTATTATCCTATTAAATGAAAAAATATTTAAAAATGATTAAATAACTGTCAAAATTGAATATATTATAAAAATATAAAATGAATAATCATTAAAAATGAATAAATATTAAAAATGAATAAATTAAATAAAATAATAAAATTTTGGAAATATTATAAAAAGAATAAATAATGTTAATGAAATAAATGGAAGTACACATTGCATACACACATAGACACACAAATATACACATTGATATACAGATACAGATACACATAAACATACACATAAACATACATATGCATAAATGTATACATAAATACACAAACATAGAATTACATACATGTATATACACATTCATTCAAAATACATATATTTACACACATATACTACCTAAACAAACACATACTACATAAACATTCACATATACACATACACATACATAGACATATATACCCAAACATACACATACATATACACATATACACACACATTATTATACACATACACATGCACAACCACATACACACTCACAGACATATACAAATAAACACAACATGCACACACTCACACACATACACATTCACACAAGCATACACATACACATACAGATACACATACACAAACACAAACACATATACATACACATACACATGCACATGCACATCTGCATACACATACACATACACATTCACATGCACATACACATACACATACACATACACATAAACATACACATACACATACACATACACATACACATACACATACACATACACATACACATACACATGCACATGCACATACACATACATACATGTGCATCTAAATGAAAACAAAAACACATACACAAAAACATACAGATAAAAATAAACATACACATACACATACATGTACATATGCACATACATACCCACACATACACACATACACATACATAAATAAATACACTTACACAATCAGTTATCTATATAAACAACCACAGATGCTGAATATATACAAAAACAACCCATAAAAATGCATACAAATTCACACCCACATATATATATGCACATATAGGTATATACATATATCTATATGCACACAAACACATAAAAATATATGTGTTTATTTTAAATTGTTTACTATATGTATACATATATAAATTCCAATATAAAATAATTTTAAATAAATAAATATTCATTTAGATGCGTATATAATTTGATAAAATAAATATTAATATATTATATTTATATATAAATTTTATAATCAATTTATATACATATATTTGTAATCAGTTTTTATTGATTGGTATAAATTTTCTATTTTTTATATAATATTATAAAAATAAGGGAGATAATAAAATTTATATGATATTATGGTTACATAAATAAAATTTATAAATTATATTTTCAAATATATAGATATTTTTTATCAAAAATCGTAATGAAAAATATATAAATATGTTTATATAAATTAAATTATACACAATTTCCTTTATCAGTTCTTTTTTAGCACACATAAAATGAGGGATTTTTTCATCCATAAGAGAATGGCTGATAAAGAGTGCAATCAAAAGACAAAAAAAATGTATAAATTTATCTGTGATTTTTTTAGAGTTGATGAAGGACACGATTATATATACTTTTAGATAGTTTTAATTAAATCCAAATATTTTCTTATTTAATAAAGGGTGGTAAATGTAAAATCGTAATATATATGATTTATTCATAATAAGATCACAATAGGGTTAATTTTGAGATCAAAATATATTATTTTGATGGTTTTTAGAGTTTTTAATTATTAATAACTAATATTGTTGATGATACACGTCCTGAAAATTTTGAAAGCACATTTTTTACTCTTTTCATGATTAAATATTAATGTTATATTTTTTAGAATATTTTTCAAATAAAAATACCATATTTTATGTAAAAAACAGAATTTATCATGAATATAAAAACATGGAATCCAAATTATGTTTTGAAATATATGAAATTATAGGGGCATAAACATTATTGATTTTAATTCTTAACTCTTTTTTAGTTAGAATACTAGGGCCCTTAATAAGTCTATAAGTTTGTCCTTTCAAAATATATAGACCCATAATATTTTTCTAATGGTTTTGATGTGCTTGGTATGTGATGTTTTCTATTGTACTATATTTTGGTGATATTTTTATTAATGAATATTATTCAAGACATTTTATATTTAACAGATAATTATAATTTATTCCCAAATGTTCGAACATTGATACATCCTAAATAAATCTTTAGATGAAAATTATAACCTCATGTTTGAGTATGAAATGGGGGGGAACTTAGGTAACATACAAACCTCATCTGGGATCCTGATATTTGGTCAGGTCCTTTTTTGGTATGTGGACATTGGATTTATTTTATCCCCCCCCCCCACCATTCTCACCCAATTATAAAGAAGGTAAAAGGATACCTCCCCTTACTAATGTAACTTAATATATTGGACCAGGTAATGGAAGGTATGTCCATACTGGAGATGCTCGATCAGATCTCTATTGGGATGTGAGACTACAAGGTTTGGGATCAAACCTAATGTTCAAATGATTCCTCATGTTGTAGAGGTTGTACTTTGATATCAACCTTATATAATTTTTTATAGAATTTGTTTTTTATTTTTGAATTTTGACAACTAGGGATGGCTTATGGCCTAATATGGTTTATTTTTAGAGGAACATTTTGATTATATTGGTTTATATAATTCTTGTGTTCAGAATTTTTGATCACATGATAGTATTTTATGAACACATTCCATGTAGGTCATCAGTGTAATAAATGTGGAAGATGATATATACATAGTGTGTCAGTCATACAGAGAAGACATGTATGAATGTTTACTACACAACTCATAATGTGGGAAAGTACATGACCATACAACTAGGGTCTGTAGAAGTACACATAATATTGGGTTATATTAAACATATTTTTCTAGGTACATGAATCGGTACCATGGTTTGATTACACATTATTCATTTTTTTGTAACACCATGTATTTTGGTGACACAGGCCTAGTTGGGTTGTGATACATTCACAATGTAGGGTGTGGGGTTTTGTGTCTTGGTACATCATGGTACATGCCTTATACATTCCCCAGGGAGGGGTATTGTGTTATTTATCATTCTATGTCATGATATAGACAATAAGATATTCTATTGTGACTATATTTATGTATATAATTTGATGTTATATTCCACAACATTACCAGAGTTTATTTATGAGATGATATAGTACTGGTTTTTGATAATAGACTCATACTAAAGATTGAAGGATTTAGGTGACAATCTATAGAATGTCTGACGATGGTGATCCCCCTAAAGAAATGTTGAGTTTGGGTTAGAGGACCCTCACAACATTTCAAGATTTGTATCTTCATGAGTTATTAATGGAAGTGGATCCATGAAGGATGGGGGATTTGTGTACACTAGAGCTCCTACTAGTTCTTGGGGATTCCATCTTGTAAATAGGGTTGTTTTATGGAACTTTGAAATGGATGTGAATGTTATTTATATTTTCATTATTTATATGAAACCTATATAGGGTGAGTGCACATGGTTTAGATAGGAAGATGAAAGGGATGACATATTTTATCTCCCATCTATATCTTCTCAAGAGTTTCACTAGGATATATAAGATATTTGAGAGTATTATTATTGTCCTATATTCATTAGACAACTAATTAGGATGATATTCAAGAGTGGGTGGTATGAATATTGGATTAGGGTACTCCATCAGGCTTGTATCACGGAACAAGGTGTGGTCAATACCTTTTCATTAATGGAGTATTTAATCCCCTAGAGATGTGTGTTACAGGACCTTCATGATTATATATAGTTCCGAGGCCATCCATATATTTGTTTAAAGGTCCCTTGTGTGGTCGGTAACTCCCTTGTATAGTATTTACCCACTGATGAGCCATGGGCCCCCTATTGAAGCATGTCGATGATAGGGTGGTTATAGTGGTTTTTGAGTAGCATGAATATTCTAGGTTATCATGGAATAATGGTGGACATAGAAAATAGATTTTTCTACATATATATTCCACACTACTGTAATTGGGTTAGGTGGTTGTGGATTCACCAAATATTCTTTTTAAACTCCCCCTTTGGAAAAAACTGGGTCACATGAAACCCTTTTTGGATCCTACCATGGATGATGAGGTGTCTTCTCTGAAGTCTGATGGGGAAGGGAACCCCCTATTCCCAAATGGGATGAGGCACCCATCCATGGTATATGAATCACCCCTTAATAATTATATGATTATCATGGTTTTATCCCACTCTTTATTTGTTCATGTATTTTGGAAATAGTTTGAATGGTGTCCAGATTTGTTTTTTATGGATATCGGTGTCATTCATATGAACTCTGATTCAACTATGAGTATGGCTGCTCATCATATGTGATGAGAGAGTGATAATGTGAGTTCAAGAGGAGTTTCTTATATATGATGAGCCATGTTGGATTGAGATATTTTCTACCTATATACTAATGGTTATATGTTGTGATTTTAGTAGTAACCCCATTATGTGGGAAATGTGGTTGTATTTTTTATGTCATGGAAGATCTTGAAGGATTTATCTACTGGGGAGTATAGTGTATTTAACATCATTGGTTATGGAGATGTATTCATAGACAACTAATTATAATGGATTAGTTTTCACCTGAGGTATGGGATTTTTGGGAGTCCTCATTCAATTTTGTGAGTTTTCATTTGAGGATATAGCTTTTATATTCCCATAATATCATTAGGGTTTTATTGGGAGGTAAAGAAAAATCATCATCCTTCAGTGGTGTTTTCCTATTTAATAGGAGTGACTGGTTTTATAGTTCTGATTAGGGATGGATTCATAATTATAACATTTTCTTTCTTTATAGTGGTATCTTACATAGTAAAATTATACTCACCCCTACATTGGATTTCTTTCCAACACACTTTGGGACTATATAGACAATGAATATGTCGAAGTTGATATCAGTGGGTGTGATGCAAATGGAGATATAGAGGTCAAAGCATGGTGTATCTAGTGGGATTCATAGGGATATCTTTGTTAATGGAGTTATATAAATACGCTAACTCCCTTCATTCTACTCAGTCAATGTTAGGTGACGTTCATGAATTTTAGGCCTTGTATTTTTTCACTATTGTACAAACATTTATATTATATTACCATGAGATATTTAGTAAATATATGGAATTAATATTTTCATTTCAGTTAGATATATATAAAATGTGTGACTATAGATATTTTTTACTCGATGTAGATGTATCTTTGATGAACATGTTTCTTTGATAGAAACTTCAGTGGCTACCGAATCTATGATAGTTTGGTGTGAATGTCATTGTAGACCAGTTATCCAATGGTAGATGCTCATTGTGGTTATTTTTAATGAATATTCAATAATACAACACTCAACTTTCATATATTGAAATTACATCACTTATAAAACCCCATGATTTTATAGTTTGTCTCTTCTTCATTAAATTCAATTCCATCGATAGCTTCCAGTTCACACAACACTAAGCATAAATGAACCATGATACAATATTAATATTGTCATTTGAAAAGAAATGGTAACCTAGAAATTAAATTAACAATAATTAATTTTATTAATTCTTTTTGAAATTTAAATATTATATATTTTAAATTATTATTTTAAATTCATCCATATAATTTTATAAGTATAATTTTAGAATAAATCGAATTTTAATCATTAAAAGACTATAATTTTCTAAATATAGTTTTACTACCTTTTATGGAGAACATATATTAAATCCATTTTTTACACTTTAATATATTTTATTTGATAAAATAATCTTCTTATATTATAAAAATTTATTTTGTTTAAATTTTCGATATTTTTTTGAGAAGTTATATTTTTTTATGAATAGTGAAAAATTCTGCATTTTAGTTCCAAACTACATATTCTTCTAATTTATTGTTATTGATAAAGTAGGTTTTTATTTGTATTTAAATTATAATTATAACGATTTTATATGATTTAAACAAATTTAGTTAATTAGAATAAATTTTACGTTAAAATTAGATATAAAAACATAGAGACCTTTTGATCATTTTTACATTAACACAAATTATCGTAATGTTTCCTAGGTTAGAATTAATCTTAATTAATCATAAAATTTGAGGTTAATTTTAGAAAAATGGATATAATTTTTTTTATTAATTATTAAATTTGATTTATAATAGGATCAACATAATATATTTTTTGAATACATTGTTTATGATTTCATTTATTTTATTCAACACAGTTAATGGTAAATGAGGTAATTAGATATAAAAATAATATTACAAGAATTAAAATATTACACTAACACTAGTAATAATTTAATTGGATGACATTGGTTTGAGAAAAATAATCATGGGGTGAATTTTAGGTCCACTTGTATTCACTTGTATGACATTATGTATTTTATATTATTTTATTCTAAGGGTAGTCTAATATGTTACACTCTTATTTTTAATAAGATTTACATTTATTATATGTGGTAATAATGAATATATATTCTACTATAAATATTAATTTGAAAGTTAAAATTTTATCTACATTATGATAATTATTTTTTAATTTTTTGGAATGTAATAACTAATGAAAATCCTTTCACAATGGTGATGCATTAATGATTCAATTAATGAAACTAAAAATTTAATAAGATTAGAAATATGGAATGAAATATAATTTCACCAAAATAAAGATGTAAAAGATTTTTATGGGTTAATATGACATGTAAGTGTTGTATTAAGTTAATTTTTTTGATGTTAATTTTCTTTATTGACTTTCTTAAAGTCAATGTTATGAATAGTTTCAAAATAGTCAATTATGTTATTTTTGGAAAATAAAATTTTAATAAATAATTTACAAATTATAAAAATATGAAATGTCAAAAAGGGGATTATATATGGTAAAAAATATTATTAATGGCCCAATTATGGTCTAATTTACCCTTTATAAGTAAATCATACATCCTGTTATTGTATAAACATTGGTTTCCAAAGTTACAAATTAAATAGGTTAATTGATGGTTAATCAAACTGATAATGATTAAAAAAACACTGTAACTTCTCTAAAATATATTTTTTGATGATATTATAACCATATATACTATGATATTTTTATAAATTACCTTTCGGATTATTTGGATTGAATTATTATTTGTTATAAATTAATCGTTTGATAAATTTCAAAAATACCCCTCACCTTCATTATTAAATGACTCCTCTTACCTCACTTCCCCACCCCAAATTTACCCGTATAGCTCTACGGAAACCTTCGCAAATAAGCTCCTTAGTTTAATAACCTAGTCATAGATACCTACCATTGGGAAAAAATCCAAACAAGGATATACTTTTGTATAATCCAAAAAGAGTTACCTAAAAACAAGGTATCTTTTTTCAACGATCATTTTAGTTTTATTTCATTCCCCACTCCTAAAATTATTATTATTTAATGTTTATATAACAACCTTAGTATACTAAATATATTGAGATGTTGTTATATTATGTTTTCTAACTAAAATTTCCCCAGACTCTATATAATGGGTAATTAACATATTGTTTATCTGTAGGGCGAACTACCACCTCATGAAACAATGATTGTTCATTTTTCCTTTAACACATTTCATGGTTGGGAATTATGATAGAAACTCTATGCATATATTTTATATATTATATTTATTTTGTATTTATAATTATATAATTATTTCATAATAGATAAAAATATACTTTATATTTTTTTGTAAATATGGAAACATATTTTACGGAATTGTGGACTACCGCCCTTTCAAGCGATGAGATTCGTTCACTCTATACGTGGAACGTACAATGTTCATTTTTATAAAACAATGATAAATATATGACATAAATATAATTATATAATTTTAAAATATATATATATATATATCATTTAATTTTCATTAACATACTAAAAAAATTAAAGAAGCGTTCATTCATAGGCACGAACTACCATCTCCTTGAACGATGCATTTCATTTTTTAGTTCTAAATATATTGGATTATTATAATAAATATTTAATTACAGTATGTAATGTTTTCATAATGGTTAAAATTATTGATATAATGATACCACGATATAGATAATAAGAACAAAAAATAACATGTCAAAATATAATCATGATAATACTCAATTAACAAAAAATAGTGAAAACGATGAATGATTATTAACGAACAGGTGATGAAATAATTAAATAAGATCATGTATGATATTATAAAAATTAAAATAGTTTTGATATTAATAAATATTATGATTTAATAAATTATAAATAATGTTAAAGAATATACAACTAAAAAAATATAATGTGGTAAGAGGTCATTCTCTCACTTTTATTTTCAAGGAAATACAAGCCATGTTCACCACTTATTTCTTATATACTGTGTATTTATTTTCCATAAATATATTTTTTATGTCTTATCCTAAATATTAAGGTATTTTATTATCGATTTGATTTTATTTCATTTAGTAGAACATGATTCTATTTATTGTGAATTCATATGTATTTATTTCATAATCTCATCCTTATTTGGGATTGTTTGTGTTTATGTTTCCATAGGGGAATATTTCTATTCCAAGATAGTGTTTTCTAAAAATGTTTTCAGAAAAGTATCCATTATACTCCACTGGTTTTTAAAAATAATTTTATGATATTTTGTTTTTTACAGAATTTTTTCATAATAAATCTTCCTTTTATTATCCAAAATAAGGTAATTTATGAATTTTACTATAAATGTCATATGAATTTTGTTTGTATCTTATACAGTATCCACATTATTTCCCACTATCATTTAAACCAAATGTTTTTATTCTTAAATTAAAATTTTAAAAGTTTATTTTAAAGGAATATATCCTCTTTTTAAAAATTAGCATCCTTTTAAATAAATTATTACAAAGTGGTAATGTATTTTTTTCTCAATTTCATTTCAATGAGGCGTATTATATTTTTATGCACCTAGTTACTTTTATATAGTTTATATACTTCCATTTGGAATATTATATCATGAATATAATTATTTTCGTGATATTATATGTTTTATTTAATGTTATTACTTCATGGGAACTGTGATTAAAATGTTTCAATGTAGTATAAGACACTTCATAAAATTTAAAAAACATTAAGAATATTTTAAATGTATTTTTGTCACTAACCTTGTTGTTACATATCCTACACCCATGAAATATGGAAAAATCCTTATTATTTTTTAAATTTGAATATTTAATAAATCATATTGGTGATTAATTAAGTCAATTTCTTTGTTTGAGGAATGCTTTGGAATGGTAATGATTAGTGGGTCCTGGACTTTATATAGGACCAAGATGCATCAATAGATTCTCATGAGACAAATTAGTTCATAAAATCAAAATAATTTAAACTGTCTTATGAAAGGTCTTAATGGTATAAGTTTTCATGTTCCGCATACATGACATCCAATAATTTAACATTTACTTTGATTGGATTCATTTATTATTTATCCATGATATTTCTTGTTGACATATCCATGGATTCATTTCATTATTATGTAATTTATTAAATGAAATGTGTTTCAGTTTCTTACCTTTCTATATTTATTTTTCCTTTTGTTGTTATTTTAATGGCTTGTGTTACATGTCATTACCATGACATATTTTTTTTGAATTTATTTTTTGGTTTTTTGATTACATGGTATGTGTGATTAGTTATTTACAATTATATAATTATTATTCTAATTGATTAATTATTGGTTCCACTATAATTTACCATTAATGTTCATTTTAGATCACACTGTTATTTTTTATATTTTCCATAGGTTACAAAGAAGAAATTACAGGATGAGTTCAAGGATGATTTTTCCATTTGTTATTTCATATTTTTTTCAATGAAAAAAGGGATAAATTTATTTATCAATTTCATCAAAAAAACTAACATGATTGGTCCTTTGAGATTTGATACCTTGTAATCATGAAAAATTTAATTCAATAATGTACCATCTCCTTGGTTTTGGTGATGGGGAATCCTAATTTGTCTCAGAGGGTGGTATAGTGGCAACAATGGGAACTATATTTAGAAAAACAATCAATTAGGGAACATAATCAATTAGTTTAGAATTTGTGAAAAAATTATATAAGGAATAAATTCCTTTTTATTTTTTGTACATTAGTCTAAAGGTAAGGATAACCATTACGGTTAGTTGATTTTGACATTAAAGAGATTATGAGTTATTATATTATTGTGAAAAAAAATGAAAATTTTGAGATTAATATAGAATATATTTAGGTTATTTATGAGGATTATTATATCATATCTATATAATATTATTATAGTTTAGAAAAATAACAACTTGATGGCTAAGTGACAACCTACCACGTTTGGAATGGAAAATGTATTTGAACCCATAAATGAAAGTCCCTAAGGGTGCATCACCTATAACTAGAATACATGAACTCTTAGTTTTCATGAATTTTTTATTAAAAATATATAATAGAAAAATGTTATTTTTATTTTACGGATTTTTTATCGAATATATTACCTTGGATTAGAAAATATTTTGGTGATTCTATGATTAATATTTTTTTAGAATATTTTAACTATTTTGGGAACCTTGTATGACTATGGAATATTTGTGGAATTTTATTTTAGTGTAAAATATGATTTTATTATAGACATATGGAGATTCAGGTTATTAATTGGAATGATTAGAAAACCTCTTATATTATTGTATTTATTAAATTAAATTTTATGTATAAGACATTAATATTGATTGATATTAATTAGAATAATATAAGACCAAATCATTCTGGTTTTTTGGTTTTAATAATAAGTCTAGAATACTTTTTAGGAATGTTAGTAATTTTTTGAATGATCTATATGGAACTTTGGGGTTTTACTAATGAATTTGGTAGATTCATTTGGGGAAATTCCATATCATATCCCATTAATTTTGTATTTGGTTATTATATAAAGATAAGATGAAAGTATAGTAATAAATTAGTGTCATTATTGATCTATAGATGTTGGTTTGAAATCATCAAGGTTGAAAAAAGAATCTTAAATACTAAATGTTTAGAAAAAATAATGATTTTGGGGTGGAAACTATTTAAAAGGTGATAATGTAAATTCCAAGTATGTATGTTTCATTATTTTCATAGTACATGATTTGAATAAATTCTTTAAATAAGGAAAAATATATTGAAACAAGAAATGTTATCATGGCTCCTTCTTTTCCAAAGAATCAAATGGTCACTCAAGTCATTATAGATTTATAGCTTTGCTACTGTTAAAAATTATCCTAACTATGTTCTCTATAAATAAGCTTTATAACATCATTTTTAAGTTTCTATTTAATAGAAATGGTTTTCTATATCGAACCCTAGAATGCTTGATCTCTAGTTACCTTCATACATACATATCATTATTTTTATGTAGAGTTCTCATTAATCTTTTTTTCGATGTGGGGTTCCAACAATGATATTTTCAAATGTGCCACCCCTAATTTTAAAACCCAACATCTAATTATGAGGATTTAATTTATTGAAGTTTTAGAGAATGTGAAACCCCAAGATTTTATTATGTGTTTCTTCTTATATAAATTTAATTTCTTTGATAGCATTCGTTTCATGCATCACATAGCTTAAATGAACCACAATATACTATTAATAATATTATTTAAAATGAAATTATAATGTAGTTGTAAAATTAATGTGAATTAAAAAAATAAACTAAATTAATTAATTTATATATTATATATTTTATCAAATTATTTTAATTTCATCTGAAAAATTTAACAAGAATAAGTTATGAAATCAATCCAATTTTAAGCATTAGAATGATATATTTTTCTAAAGCCGGTTTTACCGCCTTTTAATAGAGTACCTATTTTAAATCTAATTTTTTTTGCCACTTTTATATATTTTATTTTAAAAAAAATTATATATTTTTTATAGATATATAAAAAACTAATTCCGTTTTTTTTAAAATTTCCTTGGATTTTACATTTTTTATGAAGAGGAAAAAATACTATATTTTAGTTCCAAACTATATTTTCATCTAATTTATTTATATAGAAATATTTTGTTTATAATTGTATTTAAATAATAATTAGACCAATTTTATATCATTTAAAATAATTTATCAAATTGGAATCAATTTCAATTAAAATTTAGAAATATAAATTTAATGAACTTTTGAACATTTTATCATTAACACCCTTTCTTGCCACATTTACTAGATTTGAATTAAACAACATTTATAAACATATATGAGTTGAATTTTGAAACATATTTAAAAATATTTTTATACTGAATGATATTTATATATTAATATGATAAAATTAATTTTTTATTTTATAGTATGTATAGTAATTAATTTATTATTTTACAATGGTAATGGTTAAATCAAGTAATTAAGGGTAAAAATAATATTATTAGAATTATTAAATT
Source organism: Viscum album (assembly GCA_963277665.1). Classification (NCBI taxonomy): domain Eukaryota; kingdom Viridiplantae; phylum Streptophyta; class Magnoliopsida; order Santalales; family Viscaceae; genus Viscum; species Viscum album. The sequence goes on from OY728146.1 coordinate 558,466,844, forward strand.
ACCATAACACATGTAATATTTTCATTTCATGAGTGTTGTTTAAACAAAATATTCATTGGGACAATTAGAGGATCACATGGTTCCACATGGATAACTTTATGGATTTTGTAGAATTTTATTCTATGTGAAGTCCAATATGTCACACTCTTGTGTTTAATAATATTAAATTTTTTATTTATGACCATGAAGAAGATATATTTGACTCTAAATATTAATTTTAAATAAATTTGTTTATCTATATAATTGTAATTTATCTTTTATTTTTAGGAAATAAATAATTTACATTATGGCTTGCACAATGATGATGCAGTAATGATTCAGTTAGTTAATAAATCGATTAAATGATATTAGAAATACTAAAATAAATATAATTTCCCTTTATGAATGATTTTTATGAGTGAATATGAATTTTTTTACTGTATTAAGTAAGTTGGTTTGAATTCATTTTTCTAGATTGAATTTTTTTATTATTAAATTAATTAATAGTGTCACAATTGACACTAATGACATTATATGAAAATAATATTTATTACATTATTTAAAAAAGAAAATATTATTAACAATGGAAAACTGGAAGAGATATGGTATTGAATATTATAATTGGACCATTTATTGTCTAATTGACACTTTATAAAGAAAACATACATCATTTTAGTATATATATATTTGTTACAATTTGTAAAATTAAAATAGGTTAATTAAGGGTCAATCAAAATGGGAAGGAATAAAATAACAAAAAAACATCTATAAGATATATTGGATTATTATTTTAACACCGTATATCAAATTTTATTTTAATAAGTTACCTTTTAATTATTTTTATTCACATTTTTGTTTTTATAAATTAAATTTGTGAGAAATTCCAAAAGTACCCCTAACATTCAGTATAATAGGACCCCTCCACTCTAACATCCTCACACCACATTTAGCCTTCTTTTGACACCAAAACCAGCCAAAATAAGCTCCCAAATTCACTACCTTCATTATATAAACCGATATTTGTTCATAAATCCATCCCAAGATGTATTATGGTATAAACCAAACAGAGTTACCCAAAAAGAATGTAACGTTCTTCAACGTTCTCTTTATTTTTATTTATTTTCCCACTCCATAATTTCATAATATATATTAATTATATAATAACCTCATAATAATAAATATTCATGGATGTTTTTGTATTATTTTTTTTTATCTACACTTACACACACTTCCACCTAATGGATAATAAACATACTATTTATGTACACAGTGAACTATAGCCTCACGAAACGATTATTGTTTGTTTTTTACTTTTCAACCTTTCACAGTTGTATAATATGATGTAAAATATTGTTAAATATGTTATATATGATACTTATCAATCATTTATTATTATTTAATTATTTTATAACATATACCCTTATACTTTCATTTTTTATGTAAATATGATAACATCATTTTTTGATGGGTGGAATACCACCCCTTTAGGTGATGTGATTTGTTCACAATATACATAAAAAATGTAATGGTTTTTTAATAAAAATATGATACATATATGAAATATATAAAAAATGAAATTATTATTATTATTTTCTAATAGGAGATGAGACCTTTCCCAGAAAATAAAGATCACTTTATAAAAATAAAAATTCCAACATACATGATCCTAAAAAAAAGAGATCTTTCCAAATCCCATTTCAAATGGGGTAAAAAACATCAGGTAGATTATCATACTAGATGAAGTCAACACTGTTAATTCCATTGTTTTCCAAACTATCTCTAATAAAATTTTCTTTCTGCTAGACTTGAGTAATAATGTGATTCATATATCAAAGGGAGTCCAAGCAGTTCACCCATGGATTATAAAGTTTCCATAATAGATGACATGATTCTTCTCTAATGGTAGAGACAATAATAGTTGAGTCACATTCCATCCAATGATTATTCCATCCATGATGTCTGGCCTGCTCTACCGCAACAATAATTCCCATCATCTCAACTTCAATTAAAGAAGAAATACCATAGGTGCCATGGAAACAACTAATTAGGTGACAATGATGATCCCTAAAAATGGATCCATACCCATAAGGTCCCCGATTTCCTTTCGAGTCACCATCCAAATTAAGTTTCATCCAACCAAAAAGTGGTTCTTTCCATAAAACATTAAAAGTACCGTATAGAGGTCTAAAATTTCCTTTGATTCCAATTCGGGTAAGAACCAAAAATTCATTAATATAATTGGTGCAAAAATGTTTCTTAGGTAATCTTAATTCACGCATCACATAAAGGATGTTTGAGAAAGTAGAAGTTACAATGAAAGACTGATTCCCATGAAGAACATGGTTCCTAGAAGAACATATATAGTGCAGCAACTCAGAAGTTGCAACATGAAATAAGTCCAACAACTGTGAAGAAAGGGAAAGAGACTTCCATCATTGAATAAACTTTGTGATGGATGTCATCATAGGAATTGAGACTTTAAATATGTCTTCTAGTGCCTTCCACATTAAGGCAGTAGTAAGACAGCAATGAAACAAAGGATCAACATCCTCTCTGTGTAGATGAAAAAGAACACAAGAGGAACATAATGAGATACCATAATGCTGAATATAACAATCCATTGGTATCTTTAGAAGAGCAATTCTCCAGACCAAATTGGAGCGAGATGGTCTAATTAAGGTTTTATGCACATTACCCATCCAGTTTTTTTCCATGCTAAAATTCAAAGGGAACTCATAATAAATCATCATGTCGTTTTGAAAAATAATGTAAATTATGAATTTTCTTATGATAGTAAAAAGAATTTTTGATTTTATGTTTTAGAGTATGATCAAAATTTCACATATTATTGATGCCCTGATGTCTTGAAGATTGCATTATAATTTGAAAATTTTATTTTCAAAGAAAATTTCATCTTTTAAAAATGCCTGATCTTTCGAATTAATTATTAAAAAATTGTAAAAGATGTCATCTCATTATAATTTTATTGAGTCGTATTGTTATGTTATGAATGTAGTTTCTTTTATATTTTGTATATAATTCCATTTCACATGATATATTATGAATATAATTATTTCATGACATTATATGTTTTATATAATGTTACCCCTTCTTGTTAATTCTGATTCAAATGTTTCAATGTGATATTGGACACTTTTGGATGTTTAAAAGAATGTTTTTAATGATATTTAATAAGTATTGTTATAAAAAACCCTTTTCATACTTATACATAAATTGTCAATTATTGATATATCTCTATTCTTTATTCAATATAGTCATATGATAATGCATATTAATTATAAATAAAGTCAATCACTCGATATAATTAATGATTTGGACTAGCAATGACGGGTGAGGATCAGACATTATGTAGCCCATATATTCCTTGAAATGTTATCATGATAAAACCATAATGCACAAATTAGAATAGTTTAAATAATATTATGAATGGTCTTGACAGTATAGTTTTTCATCAGTCTTATACATGTCATCCAATAATAATGTTTTTCCCATAATTAGATTCATTTATTATTTATCAATGATATTTTTCATTGTCATTTATATAGATTCATTACATTCATAGATCATTGATTAAAAGCATTGTGCTTCAGTTTCTTGCCATTCCATATTGATTTTTCCATATTTATTTATTTTAATGCCACATGTTACAAGTCATTACTTTAGAATATTTTTATGAATTTCCTTCTTAGTTTGTTAACTACATGTTTTGGGTGTTCAATTATTTACCATGCCATTATTACAACTATTATTGGTTCATTATTGCTTCTTTTAAACATTACCCTTAATGACAATTCTAGATCACGATTTAATTTGTTCTATCATACATAGGTTATGAAGTTAAAAAAAATTAACGAGTTAATGAATAGAAATTTATTATCTTTATTATATTTTCTATTTTTAAAATGTTATAAGGTTACCATTTATGTATCTAGTTCATTAAGACTAATTAAATGATTGTTCATTCAATATTTGACTCCATGTAATCAATCCATGTAATAAAACAGTGCACTATCTACTAGTGGATTGGGTTGGGGTACCACATCACTTTTAAGGAATACATAATACAATACACAATCAAATGCCCAAATTCTATATTTTCCTAATAAATTTGGAAAATCGGTAACATAAACACTGGTACATATGTAACTAACACTATCTGCTCTTAGGTTCCTCATGAATAGAATCCTTCTTAGACACATCAAACAAAACATATATATATTCATAAACTAGGGAAGGATATATAAGGAGGGGTGATATCAGATTCTGAGTAAGGGTTAACATGAGAGATATATAAGCACAAAAAAGAGAATAAGGGAATGAAAATGTTATCGTAACCATAGAAGATAAAACAATGAATATCAAAGATCAGAATGTAAATAATGTAATAAATATTGGCATATTAGAAGACATGAATCATAAGGGAATCAAGAGAATGATCTGTGAAAGCATAATATAAGAATAAGACATGGAATTGTATAAGACATATAAACCTGTATTATCATTCCTTAAAAGTCATGACACTTTTAGAAGAAAAAAAATAGGCACTTCTTGGGGACTACACCCACTCAGTAAGACATACCATCATCCCTAATCATAGCCCATTCCTATTACGGGATCAAGTTTCCTCATCTTCCCATAGTGGACTACGTTTCCCAATCATCCAATGTTGGATCAGGTTCCCCTATCATCCCATAGTGAATTAGGTTTCCCCATATTCTATAGTGGATCAGGTTTTCCCATCTTCTCATAGTTGATTGGGATTCCATATCATCCAATAGTGGATAGGGTTTCTCCATCTTCCCATAGGGGACAAGGACACAATGGTTTCCCATTTTTTACCAAAAAGCACCTATTTTCCATTTTTTATCAATCTCATCGACTTTTTCCCCATAATTATCTCAGGAGTATTAATCATTACCCATTTCAATAAAGGTAGATATACATCCCACCCTACTCATAATGGAATCATACATACATGTGCTACAAGATAATAAATAGTCATATCATAACACATGAACAAAACATTGTATCCAAAACATGTAATCATATAATAACCTATAAAAAAGATATCGGTTTCATAATCATTTCATCAATATCTAATAGGTTAAAAGAAGTAGGTTTCATTTGAATATATCTTGTGGAAGCAAAACAGGTTTAATAAACATCATCCCATCCAAACAGAAACCATTCTAAAAAATAATAAGAACTACACACTTCGATCATAGAATGGAATGAGTAACACCAATTTATTCCATCTTATATGTAAATTAATTTTTGAAATATTCTATTTTAAAATAATTTCTCAAGGAAAATATACTTTCATCTTGGAAGGAAATTGTTTTTTAAAAACCTGATTTTTTTAAAACATGTTTCATTGAAAATAAATTAAAAACATATAGACAAATATTTTAAAATAATATTATTATTTAAAATAAATTTTAATTAAAAAATATATAAAAATATTATTTTAAATGTAATTTTTAATACATTTATGAAATCATTGGGTTTTAATGTAACAGGTGTATGGCTGATGAGAGAAATAAGTATATAATTTCTTAAAAGACAATTTCTTAATAATATTAAATACTAAAGGGAGAAAAAATTGTACTAATACATGAATAAATCATGAATAAACATATTTTAAAAAAATCCTTGATTTATTATGAAGTATTTATCATAATAATTTTTCAATGAAACATTAATCATAACAATCCCAATAAATGATGAGAGTATTCCATAAACTATTTCCACATGGTAACATTGAATCAAACCCCCTATATAAGAAAATGAAATTAAATAAAGCATAAAATATATTTCAAATAATTAAAATAATTATAAAATAAACAAAAAGGTTTTGTAAACACCTCGTAGTTGAATATAGGTACATAACATTGCATGTGTCTTAGGGAAAGAAGATTTAGAAAATAATTACTTTACTGATTCCATAACTTTTGGAACATCAAACCCATGAAATAGAGATAATAAAATGGATATGTAAATATATATAAATATAAGGATAAAATAATATAATATATTCGTGCTTATTGTATACATAAAAATAAATATATAAATGATTGGTGAATAAGACAAAAATATCATAGAAATAAATTTGAGACTAAAGTTCCCCCTACCTTTTTGTTATGACTCCCTCCATACTAGTAAAAAACATCTATATAATAAACATAAGTTTACTATAAATATTATAAATAACCATATTTTTATATTTAATGCCATATATTGTTTGATTTTTACTTTGTATTTACCTCTTATAAACAATTCCATTTTATGTTTTCACTTTAGGCAATATATGCATGTTCTTTAAACATGTTTTGAATAATTATTCTTGATTGTCTTAATTATATAATGATTAAATTATGGGAATAACATAAAACATGATATAAATTTCATATATATTAATTTTATATGTTTTTATAATAATCTATAAAATATTGAAATATTAAATTACATAAACTGTTCATTGCGATGGTCGGTCATACATATGCATGAATGTTGTTTCTGTGTTATTATTGTATTGAATGGAATAATTTAAATGAAATATATGTATATATAATACAATTAAATTATAATTATTATATTATATATATCATATATCTTCACTAAAATAAACCTTAATAACATCCATATAATGTGTGGGAAAATCAGAGTGCTTTGAGGAGGCGGGTGTCCACAAGTCCAGAAACGAAGTTATCATATTTATCAAAAATGAAAATCATGAAGGTATGTGTTATATAATAGTTTAATAAGAATATAATTAAATAATAAATATCATATAAATCATATAAAAACAACTTCTGAATCATAATTTCTAACCATGAGAGGTGGTAAAGGATAAATGAACAACATGATTTCGGGAGGTAGTAGTGTTCTGAACATAAGAACAGTAATTTTGTTACCCATTATATTGAAGTGTGATTAAGTGTAGGTATAACCCTTATAATAAAAAATATCAGTATGTCTATGATAATTATATTATTAAATAATAATTTAATGGTAATAATTAAAGTGGTGGAGAATGAAAGAAAGACAAAATAGCTTTACGAATAATGTTACTTATTTTTTGGGTAACTCATTTTGGATTGCACCAAAAAGATTCCTTGGATGAATTTATACCTAATAAGAGGATTATTGGGTGAATTTTGGGATGTTGGGAGATTATTTTTTTATATTATGGGAGATCCATAGTGCATGAGAGGTGTAAATAAGAGGGAGGGTTGAGTGCCTTTTTATTGTAGAGGAGGAGTGGCATTCTTATAAATTTTTGAAAAATGAATTATAGCCATATTTTTTCTTTATCAAGTTTCTATAAAATTATTAAGTTTTTATAAATTTAATTATGGATTCTATATATGGAAATATTATGTATTTTAGATAAATTTAGAGGTCATTTTGGGCCTTATGTTTAAGGATTAGTCATTTTTTAAGATATTTTCAATCTTAATAATTGTAATTAATATTAATAAAATTTACTAATAATTTTGGTAAAAATAAATGATAAACTTATTAGAAATTATAAATTTTTATAATTATTAATATGAAATCAGTTTTAAAAAATTTTAATAGCATAACTAGCAGAAATTAATATAAAAGTTATCTAACAAACTTGTCGTGACAACGATTTATTTTGAAAAAAAGTTTAAAAGATTATTATATTATTAAATATATTTTAAATTTGAAATTGGTGTCAATGACCTAAATTGTTTCATTTTATGTAATATTTCACTAATTAATCATTACAACCAAATTAAAATATAATTGATCTATATAAATAATTTTGACAAAAAAGCAGTTTTGAATTAAAAATTTGTATTTTTAACTATTCATCCAAAAATTATGTCTTTTAAAAAAATCTCAACAATTCACCATAAGATAAATATGAAAATATTATTTAAAAAATTAATTTTATTTTATCAAATTCAAATTGGAATATTGTATAGAAAATTAATGTAATTATTGTTTACAGGATGAAATAAAATGTAGTTCATTTGAGAAAAATATATTTTCATCGAATAAAGACTTTAACTATATTTAAATTTTTATTATCAATATATTTTATTTATATAAATAAATTATAATTAATGTATAATGATAGTTAATACAGTCCATATTACTATGTTTAAAATCTAGATTATAACTATCTCATTTAAATAATAAAATTAATAAAATGATGTTTCATAGAAACATAGTGTGGTGTGTAATGCATGAAAAGTTAGAGATGCTTCTAGAAAAAGGTTATATTTGTGAAGTTTATAATTAATGTTTTAATAATTGTATATTGGAATTATAGACATAAATGAAAAGTAATTTTTTTCCTAATAAGGATCACAAAAAAATTGGGTGTTACATTCTACCCCCATAAAATGAATTTCACTCATGTAATTAATCATTATGACACAAAAAATGGGGATATTTTTTCCTAGTCATATATTAAAGTCCCCAAATAACATAAATTAATTTATAATTCTACCACAAAACATTAACATGTTGATTGGTCCTTTTTTGAGAACATATCTATTCGATCCTGAATTTCAACTAGTTGTTCCTCATAAGAAATATCCTAATCCATTAGTATAACTTCTAAGTTCAGTATATGTAATGGGTTAGGAATGTACTTCTTTAAGAGATATACATGGAACACATACTATAATTGTGAGAGATTTGGATAATTTTCTAAGGGATATTTTTTCGTCATGAGATGATCATGAATTTCAAAGTGACAAATATGCATAGGGATTAGTGTCCTTTTATTCCCAAATAGAATGATCTTATTCTAAGGGGGATTCAAAAAAACACATTCTAATAATCATAAAATTAATGACCATAATGATGTATTTCAGTATAACATTTTTTTCAACAATTTTGTTCTTTGATTTATTATTTAATGGTTATATCATTGTGCACCATTTTTTTATCTATTAAATTCCCAATAGCTTTATTTCTCCGTCCTCATCCCAGAACATTGTAACTATATATTTATTCATGTATAGAGATTAAAAATTCCCAATATAAATAAATGATTGAATGATATTTTTGTAATAAAACTCAACTAGATGTAGGTGATAACCAAAACAATTTTTTTAATCCAACAAAAAGTATCTCATCATATCCTCTAGGGTTTGAATTGTTCTATCAGTCTGACCATTCTACTAAGGATGATATGATTTTCTAAAACTCAATTTTGTATCATGTTACTATTAATGAAATCACCAATACTTTTAGGTAAACCTTAGATCCCGATTAGATACAATATAATGTGGTACACCGTGCAACCATTCTACATTTTTATGGTATATCCTGGTAGGCTAATATATAGAGAATTTTTCTATAATTGTAAAGAAGTATTTTCAATTAGTATGGTGATTGAATACCACTCTTGTGACATCAATACCTTTATAGTTTTTGGGGATTCCAAATACAAAATCCATTGTCATGTTCCCTTATTTCCATTTTAGTATGGGGAACGGACCATCATCCCCTTATAAATTTTATTTTAACCATAAATTTTTGTTATACCATGAATCAAGATACATACTCAATGATATACATCTTCATTATATCCCACTAGATGTATTATTTCATGTCTTTATACATTTTCATACTTACGTGATGAATAATGAAAAAATTACCATGATCTTCCTCCTACTGCTCTGTCTTCAAATCTAGTATGGATGGAATACATACATTGTTCATGAACCATATCATTCTATCTTGATCATTGTTAAACTCTCGAATATATCTAACTTTATTTTCCAGCTCTATATATTTCTTCTATAAATCGTTGAACTTCACATTTTTTGAGAAATGAACATTCAATTGATAATGATAATATTTCTCCCTCCATCATAATTTCAATATCCATACTTTAAAAATATAGAAATGTTACGTCTTTTGTGAATCTTATCATGGATAAGCTAGGCTGACACATTTTTCTCAAATCATCAGCCACCTCTTCCACATTCTCATGGTGTTCATGTATTGATCAGTCAGAATGATTTTTTATATATAGCCACCTTCTCAATCACATCATTAAACACTTCTATGTGAATATAAATATTATACTTTTATGATCCTTATATATGTCAAAATTTTCTAAATATAAATAATGCCTCCATATCATCAATAAAAAATTTACCATTGTTATCTCCCAATAAAGATTTCTGTAATTTTTACTGTGAATCTTAAAATTTATCATTGAATAATAGATAAACACGCTCTTTTTATTAATAACTCTTCATAATCTATTCTTGGATGCATCTATGTATATTAAAAGCCCTTCCCCACTATAGGAAAATGTTTTTATAGGTGTCTTGATCATTCTACACATCAGTTCCTTGATATTTTTCTAACCTTCATATATCCATAGGAACATCCCACCATTACATAATAACTTGGTCATTGGATTATATAGACATGATAAATTACCCAAAAACCAATGATAATATACAAGTAAACCAATAAAAATATGTATCTTAGTCATCTTGGATAGTCTAGTCCAACATTCAATAGCTTTTTCCATTTATGGATCTACTGTTATACCTTCTCTTGAGATTATTTGACACAAAATAAGAAAACTTCTTCCTCCAAAATTTATACTTTGTTAATTTTTCATATAACATATCCTTAGGGGCTATAGTAAAATTCTCATGTGATATTAATTATATTAATTTCACTTTTAATATATAAGGATGTTATCTATTAAATCTACCACAAGTTGATCTTGGTAATCTCTAAGGACCCAAATCATCAAATCCATGAATATAGAATCAGAATAAATAAGAAAAAATTCATCACTATATATTCAGATTATGTATAGCCTGTATAGAATTCCATAATTGGTTTATCCTAATTATAGATCATCAATTGATATTATCTGGAAAAAAGGTCAATATTGAATAAGTATTGAGATCTACGTAGTCGATCAAAAAAGTCATCAATATGAGGAATATAATAATTTCCATGATTTTAGTATTTTTTTACATCTGATAATCAATGTAGAGTAACATTTATACATATTTATTTTTCTCAAGGGAAATATATGAACCCTATGGTGACATAATTGGATGACGGATTCCCTTATCAAGGATTTGTTGGAGTTGATTCTATAATTCCTTTGATTATATAGTGGATATTCTATAGTGTCTTTTTAAAATTACTGTAGAACCATGTATGAGTTCTATTCGGAAATAAAATTCATGATTTGGTGAAAGTATAGGAAAATAACCCAAGAACGAATCAAAATATTATCTAAAAATAGGAAAATCATTGATGTTGATTTTCTACGCAACCATTTGAGGCAAACACTCCTTTTGGATGGGCATTAAGACATATATAATAAATGTAATCTTTATAGGATGTTTATACTTATCATAAAATTAATTGACCATCATATGTTGGTTTGAAATATCAAACATTACATCCTTTCCACAATAATTAATGTGATATTTATACATAAAAATCGAATTCATGACTAAAATAACATAAAATTCAACCATGGGAAGAATGATAATATTTTTGAGAAGTAAATTCCAAAATAACATCAACCAAGGAAGAATAATAAACATAATATTATATCATCATACCCTTTGGGGTTTTTACTTCTAATTCCATATATAATAATATGGGTGGAATATTAATACTCAACGAAAATTCATTAGATATAAATGAATTGGTAGATCCATTATCAAATAATTCATTAGCAGTTTTATATTTGAATGTAAGGTTAACATGATCCATGTCGTTATTGTGACCCTCATAATGAACAATGATCTAATGATATTTCCTCATATCCCTTGGTTTATGTGGATACTAACACCTGTCATCATTACTAGCCCATGAGTTTGGGCACAGATTAGCATAATTACAATCCACCTTACACTTAAATCACTGATGTGTTGGAATGAATTATGTGCATATTTTCCTCTATTTTCATCATTGGATAACATCTTCCCATATGTTTCACAATCATATTCCTGGTAGGTTACCTATTAACAATTCCTAAAATTATTAGACCCTATACAACAATACCATTCATGCTTATTTCCACACACAGATCATAAATGTAGGCTCATATTTATCTCTCTATGGTTTTCGTCTTTTTCATTCAACTCCATCTTCATTTTATTATTAAAACCATGAGATTGATTAAAAACTCCTACCAAAATATTAAATATTATTGAAATGTGCACAATATCATCATAGCTTCTAAATTCTATTATGGCCAATGCCCTTCTCAAACTTGTATTTAAGCCAATGATTAACATATAATGTTTACTAGGTTTTGATGAAAATATTGTAGGCGTACCTCACAAGACCTGGAAAATTTCCCCCATAGGTACCAATAGATCCATCAACCTTCTTCATCATGTCAAGTAACTCCTTTTCCATCATCATACAATGGACATGGGGAATGTACTTATTGATGAATATGTTGTTGAACCCATCCTAATACATGGATTAAATTTCATTTCACATACTCATATTCTTTATTAGGGGCCACCACTGGTCTTATTCACCTTATAATCGATAAATAGCAATACTGCCATTCTCATGATCCAAATAGTAGAGAATGAATAATATATTTTTACAGGTACTGATCTAGTGATCAACGAAAAGGGGACTAGAAGATTCCCTAAATGAAGGTGTAAGTTTCCTCCGGAACATATCAATATAATGTTTTTACCCCCTTTTCTCATTTGGAATCATATCATGACTCTTTTCATGAAAATATATGTGATCATAGAAACGTGGTTTTTTATTCCATCTTCAATAGTATTGATATTCTAAAACGATAAATCATTTCATTATCTATCATAATCCAAATTAAAATGGTTCCTTTGGGTTCACTCCATTGACGAAAACAGTAAATCATAGAGTAAGAAACATTTTTCATAGTGAGGAACCACATAATCTTGAGAAACAACTTACATGATGTATAAATTATGAAACCATCCTTAATTTATGACAACCAAATTTTATCCTAGGTTATTTATTCACAAATTATTTATAATTCCTTCATGATGGTTTTTGAAGAGCTTGAAAATAACCAAACCATACCCCCCCCCCCTAATCGTGTCAAACTAGTTATATAGTAATACATTTTGTCTTGTAACGGGATAAGTTCATGTAAGTCCCAACGCACCTTGTTGGATTTTTTAATCCTGGGAAAATCAATTATTGAACAACATCCTATTTTAGTATCAATAAATAGACATATTTCCATGAAACCACTTGTTCTATCCTTTACCAATATTCAAATAAATTTTATTATACTTTCCCTTATCATTATACTTATTATTAATCATGTCTTAATGTTCTAACATAATATTTCCCATCTTTTTTTACAATGTTTACTAAACTTTTTTTATGATACTATCTATAAATACTCATGATTTTATTAAATAAACAATACATAAATTTTTTGAAATAATTTAATCCTTTCACAAATTGACTCCCAAAGAATGTATTAGCCTAGTTCCTTTAGAAACATGGAAACATAAGAAATATATCATAAGTGATTTATATTATCTCACACTAGGTTCATCATGAATTGAACAATTATTAGACAGATTATATATAATCTGTATCTTCCAAAACTAGGGAAGGAAACATATAAATGAGTGACCTTAGATGCTCAGTAAGGGTAAATAATGGAGATATGTAAACATAAACATGAGGGTAAGGGTATGGGAATGTGATAATAACATTAGAATATCATCTCCTACAAATCCAAGATTATAAATGTAAATCATGAAATAAATATTAGTAGTTAATATGACATGAATCATAAGAAAATGAAGGGACTGATTCATAAATGAATTACAGAGGAATAAGAAATAGATATGTGGAAAAAAAATGTAATATCATTCCCTATTAGATAGGGTGTAAAGTTAAAACATATTAGGACACTTTATGGGGACTGCACCTATATATTTGGACACACCATCATCCTTTGCTGCGGTCCTTTCCTTTAATGAGAAATGGTTTCTCCATATTAACATAGTGAATCTTTTTTTACATCTTACTATAGTGGTTTGGGTTACCTTATCTTCCCATAGTGGATCATGTTTCACCATCTTCCATAGTGGATTCAGTTTCTTAATCTTCCCATAGTGTATCTAGTTTCTCATCATACTACAGTGAATTAAGACACACTTGTTTCCCATTTAGGATTTAGATGCACCTATTTCCCATTTTGGATCAATATCAGCAACATGTTTCAATTCATTTTTTCATGAGAAGTAATTATTTACCCAATTAATTATATTGGGATATAGGTCGCACCCATATCATAATGAAATCATAAATACATGTTTCGCAAGATCATAAATAGTAATATCATAACCCATGAAATGAAATTGGAGTCATAAACATGTAATCATTTCTTAACTTTTGGGAAATATACATGTGTCATAATCATTTCATTAAAACATAACCTATGAAAAGAAGTAGGTTTCATAAGAATATAACATGTGGAAGAAAAACATAGTTTATAATCATTATTTTATAAAAATACAAACCATTAATTTGAAGAAAATGAATTGTACCCATGGATCATATAATGAAATGATTAACACAAAATTATTTCATCTTATATGTAAACTAGTTTTGGAAATATTATTTTTTTAATATTTCTTGACTAAAATATCATTTCATCTTTCACAAATGATTTTTTAAAACACAAAACATTTATGAAATCTTTTTTCTTTGAAATGTGATTACAAAAATATATGAGAGAATATTTCAAAAAAAGAAAATATTTTCAATATATATTTTCATTAAAAATGATTACAAAATATCATTTTAAAGCCATTTTTTAAAACACATTTGAAAAAAGGGGTTTATAAAAAAAACTGATATCTGAATGAAGAGATAAATAATGTCAAATTTTCATAAAAACATATTCTTAATTATCATAAGTTCCAATGAATGAGAAAAGGTTTGAATAATTTAATATATCAAGACAAATCATATGAGAATAAAATTAATTAGTTCTCTTGAAATATGGATCATAATATTTAATCAACGAAAACATAATGGTAAATAATCTAGATAAAAAACTGAGATCGTTGTAATAAATTCTTACAAGTTGGTAACATTGAATGAAACTACCCATGAAAGAATCTGAAATTAAATAAATCTTTAAATATCATTAAATGAATTATTGTAATGATATAACGTGTTAAATCTAAATGTATACACATAATTGAAAAATATAGGTTCCCAACTAGGCATGTGTTTCAAAGAATGAAAATAATGAGAAAATTACTTTACAAATTTGGTTTCTTTTGAAACATAACCCCATAAAACTGGGATCATAAAATTTATATGCAAATAACCATAATAATAATGATTTTTATTGTAGAATATATTCATGGTTATTATATACACCACACATAATAAATGAGTTATGAATATGACATAAATCAACCATAATTAAATGTGATACTAGAAATCCCCTTACCTCATAGCTTGACTCTCATCGTACTGATACAAAACACCTGTATAATAATTATAGTGTTTTATAAAATAAATTAAAGTAGAATATTATTATATCTAATACCATATATTATTTTATTGTTAGAGTATATTACCCTATTGTTACCAATTCCATGTTAATGTTTTACTTCATGTAATATCCTATTTGTTTACAAACATGTTTTGAATTATAATTCATGATCGTCTTATTATGTTCATGATTGAATTAATTATAGAATGTAAAAATTATATAAATATAATATATATTCGTTATATATTCATTTAAAGTAAACTGTAAGACATATAAATATTAAATGGAATGCACCAATCATGGGGACGTATGACGGTACATACGTTTGAATGTTGTTTACATTTTATTATCATGTTGAAATAAAAAATATAAATGACATATATATATATATAATATCATTATTTATATAATATATATCATATAATTTAACTAAACCTATCCTTAATACATTCCATATAAAGTGTGAAGGAATCACATCACATTGAGGCGGAGGTAGTCCAAATTTTCACAAACAAAGTTATCATATTTACATAAAATGGAATGTATGAAGTAATGTGTTATATAATAATTAAATAATTATAAATATAAATATAATTATCAAATAAATAATATAAAAATATATTTTTTATCATAATACACAACCATGAGAGGTGGTAATGGAAAATCGAACCACATCATATTGTAAGGTAGTAGTTTGTCATATACAAGAATAGTTAGTTTTTTTACCCATTAGATAGAATTGTGTCTAAGTGTAGGTATAACACAAATAATAACAATATATAATTATATTAGTGACAAAAATATTATTATATAACCATTGAATATGAATATTTTTTATGGTGGAGAATGAAAATAAAATTTCCATTCGGAATATTTTATTAGATGTTTGGAGCCCTAAGTTTACTGATTAATCAATTTTTTAGCTAAATTTTCTCTTAATCACTATAATTAATTTTAACCACTTTAAAAAATATTTTTGGTATAAAAATAATTAGACATTATTAGATTTTATAAATTTTTATGATTCAAAATATGAAATTAAATTTAACATATTATAATCACATAATTGGTAGAAATTAATTTAAAATTTATCCCACAGGAGTGTCACAATAATGATGTTTTTTAGCAAAAATAATTAATGGATTGAGATGTTTTTATATCAAATATCAATATGAAATTATTTTTAAGTACCACATTGGATTCGGTTATGTTAAATTAAAATAATTAAGATAGTTAAAATAATTAATATATAAACAGAATTAAAATATAATTTAACTGTATAAATATTATAGACAATAATCCAGTTTGAATTTAAATATTTTATTTTTCAGTATTCATCCAAATATAATGTATTTTTGAAAAAGCTAAAAAATTCAACAGAAGGAAATTTTTAAAAATTAAATTAAAACATTATTTTTCTATATTATTTTTTATTTATAAAAATTTCAAAAACTAATTTTATTATAGTTCTGATTTTGATATAAAAAGAAGTTCATTTGAGAAAGTAATATATTCATACATATAAATACATTAAAAACATTAAATGTTTTATTATCAATATTTTTTTATTTATATAAAACAATTATAAACAATATATAATTTTTTATTATTACTCATGTTTAAATATTTAACATCTAGAATATAACTATCTTGTTTAAATAATTTTAACAATAACATGTTGTTTCATAGAAACATGGTGTTGCGTGTAACATAAGACAAATTGGTGTTGTGTATAGCACAACTTTATCTTGGTGTATCATATAGTGAAATTTTGAAATAGTGTAGAATGAAATTCCTGGCATAATATAAAATTAATTTATTCAAAAATGAAAGGTTCACAAAAACTAGAGGTTTTAAATTCAGAATGTAGGTCAGATGAATGGATGAGAGGCATAGTTCACCAAAAACAATTTAGAATGAATTATTTATTACATGAAAACTATCTTGTTGATGAAATATATCCAAAAAAATTATTGTTTGTTACTAGTTACAACTATTCTAATGATCCTTTCTATACAATACATCTATGTAAATTTCTTTAGTATCACATGTCCCCCTTGTTTTTCATATTAGTTTTTATTGGTCTTATTTAAAGACACATAACTAGAAACATTGAATATTATAACAATTTGGAGATGTGGTTCGTGTTGTGGTGTTGGTAAAAATTTAATAATGAGGTATTAGTATGTATCTCTAATAAGTGAATTAACACCAATGTTCTATGTTTTATCTTAATGGGGAATGTTTTACCACTAATGTTTATGTGACTTAGGCACTAATGATTCATTTTATATTTATGTAGCCATAAATGAGTGAATACAATTTGAAGGGTTACCTAAAAATATTGTTTCATGAATTACACAAATATTTCCCTTTTCTATCCCATCTATTGTTATGTAAATAAGTTAAGTTATTTCTAGAGAATATATTTTATAGGAGGTCCACTTGTTATTCATCTTGTTAGGCCTTGAAGAAATGTAATGATTTTAGCAAGAGAGATAATAGATCATCCCTATATCATCAAAAAATTAATCCTTGGATTTTTGTTAGAGAAATATGAAGTTCGTCACTATATAATTAAGAAAAATTCCACAATTATTGCATTGGTCTATTTAACTCATAATATAGATTGAATCTAGCTTAGGCTAGGTAATGAAACTTATAGATGGCCCAATTATAATTTCCACCGTCAACCTATTAGTAAATTGATAAGGAATGAAGATTTCATAGTTTTTATTACAATTATTTTGAGTCCCTACAATTTGGAAACCAACAATAATATCTTAGATTAAGTAATATTAGAGAACCAAGAGGAGAATATCAACTCATGGGGTTTATGAAGAGAGGGTCATAATTTTGTCCTGGGATAACAGAAAGATTACACTAGGGGATGTTGGGATTGAAGCTCAGAGAGGCATCATTTGTATCATGTTTATCAAGAATCTAAAACCATTTAGTTATAGGTGTATTGTTTAAAGTCATGTCCCTAGATAAATCTGCGTAGTTTAATATTTTTTTGTAAGGACTTGTGCTATAGAGTTTATAGTCATGTAGACAAGATATTTGGGTTCTCTCCCTTTTTAAAATAAGATATTTCTTAACAAGGATAATTTTTTGATTAACAAAACCACTTAATACCATATATGTCGTGTTCAGTGTGAGAATCTAGAGATAATGAAATATAATTCATATTGCATGCGAGTACAAAATATTGGTTTTAGTGGGGATAATTCATTTGGATACCCTAATTTTATTGGAGATAACCTTGAATACATATTTGGAAAACACATTTTCTACTCGAATATGATTAACCATGTTGGTGAATTATGTGAAGGAAGTAAGATTTGGATATTATATCTACTATTGGGAACTATTAATTGATTGAGGTACAAGGGAAAGACCATAAATAACAAATCTAAGAGGATATATTAACTCAAGAATTTGGGGAAACTAAGGAGAATTTCCCAAAACATTTTCAACATAACTATACCTTATTCATGGGGGTATGTGATTTAGTAAAATGAATTAGTCCTTCATCTTGGGACAATGACACACCACATATCTGGACTCAGGATGCAATGAAGGATCCCTCATGGTAAGGATCAAAAGATTCCTATAGTGGTGATGGTAGGGGTCATTACATAGGGCCTCCCATATAGGTGTATTGTGGATGGGAATATTCATTGCTGGTTATTTGATGAGGATCCTTATTGTTGGTGGGTATAGGATCTCCAATATAGGTGATGTGTTGAGGGGAATCAGTATATGCTCTTCACAAAGAGACATCCACAAAGGTTATTTTTGTATCACATTTGTGTACTATTTGGGGGAAAGGGGGATATATATGATCATCACATAATAGGTTCCTGGAGGAGAGTATACATATGGGGTTCAGATAGAGCATATATGGAGGAGTATCTATGAAGGTGGTATGCATGGGTCCATCCACATAATGATTTTTTAAATGGATCTTCTGTGTGAGATTTACATAGAAGGGTCCACATTGGTATGCCAAAGATAAATCATTACCTAGTTTCCTTAAGGAGTGTTTCACATATAATTATCTAATAGATTTTTCATTACCTAATGGATTTGTGGGATTTCATTATAGAGAGTCATCTAAATGAATTTTCATGATGGACCTAAACTCTTATTAGTTTAGACATGGGAACTACCTAAAGGGTCCCTTGGATAATTTTCCTCCATGATGGATCCATTTTAATGTCCATTATCTCCAAATTTGTACTAGAATTTATAGTCTAATTCTTCCAAAAAAAAGTTAGATCATGAATTATGTGTGAGACCATGGAGGAAATTTATGACCATGATGTATGTTCTAGAGTACGTAATTGGACCGTTTGATATCCATGAATGAATCTCAATCACAAGGGGAAGAAATTATGGTGTGAGAGAACTATACAATTTTTTAAAAGTAAATTTTATATGAATTATGTGCACAACCATTTAGGGTCTCATCATTTGTGAAGAGAGTATGTTGTGCTGCTACCTGTGATTATTTTATTTCATGGTAAAATGCTTTCTGAATTACTATTACCATAACTTCTAATAAATAAGTCGGTTATATCCCCATGACTAGTCATATCAAATACTACAAAAAATAAACTACTAAATATAGGATTAAACTATAGATCGAATTTTATCTCCAATTGGAGTCTCTCTCCACCACATCACCAAAATGGGGAAATTATTTAACGAATATACTATCCTTGAAAAGTTATCAATCACATATAATGTTCAAGTTATTATATTCTCATTCTATGGGCATGAAAATATTTTTTACGCACTTTAATTGTGTTTTTTTAGTGAGGGTAGTACCATGGTCACTTTGGGAAACTACACGGGATGAATTTCTCACTACCAATATGTTTTTTGGATAACGCCTCCCAGATGTGTATTTTTCCTTCATATTACTGGCCACTACCCCCAAACTATTGGATTTGGGATTGGAGCATCGCATTTATCCTACCACCATCTGAGGAGGGGATCGTCTAGGTTGAGTAAAGTTAATGTGGCATTAAAGAAGGTTTTATCAAAGGATTGAGATTAGATATTGATGTCTCAATAGTGGGTTTAGGATATGTGGGTTGATAATTATTGAATTTTCTTAGTTTTGATTTTGAGAATAGTTATCCCATGTAGGATGTGTCTGGTGATGTATTCCTATGCAAGGAATTTGATAATGCATTGACTAACATACATACATAGGTCATTAGTTTTGGGTTATAGTGGAGTATTTCAATGCATCATATAATGGTAATTGAAAAATTGGTTTCATTATTTGATTTATAAATTTATAATATGAATTTTTTACACTGGGAATAATAATTTTCATCATGGAAATTATTTTCTAGATGTCTGAAATAATCCTTCAATATAGGATTGGAGAAACAATATTACTCATAGATTTACATGATTCCCAAGAAATTCCCTATCTATATTCTATGTGGTATGGTTACTAGATGATTGATATCCATATATCCAATTGTAGAGTTCTTGTAATATTATTGGAGATCCCACATTCTCTTTGTAGGGGTTAGTATCCCCTAATTTACCATGGGTGATGGATCTTATTTATATAAATAAGCTTAGTGGCAGTATTTGTGTCATTCCATTTTATTGGAGAACTTGATATTATATATTAACATGAACATAGGTTCTGTTTTCCCACCATTTACATGGGGAATTATATCCACTATATTCATTTCATTTTATAGTTAGAATCATTATTCACCCACTTACTTGAGGTGCTTCATCCTATCTCAATGGAGTTATTATCCCTTAATTTAAGGTCATATATATGGTGCATGATCATCTACTAGAGTCTATATACCCTCTACATACCTTGGGGGTGAGATCCTCAACCATACTTCTAGAGATATTTCATTATGGATGGGGTTAATATTTCACCATATATTCAGGCTGTGAGATCAAATATCTCAACCTTCATGTATGGAAATGATTGCCCCATACTACCAGGGTTCCAGATCCCCAATTGTTGAGGTTATCTATATATATCGTCAATATTCCTTTTTAATATAATGTCATAAATCATCTATCTCTTCTACCATTGGATTCATTTCCCCTTATGATACAAGGTGCAGGTTATATTGTATTGGTTATGGAGTGAGTATTCATCATTGATGATATCAATTACCTACTCAACTAGTACATAGTCACTCATAAATCTATAGCAATCATTACCAAATTAATGTAATGGTAGAAATTTTTCTAATGTGTGTAATTTTTGGTTGATCTCTATGTTGATTGTCCTGCTCTTGGAGATTCCATCCATTGGGGATGGTGATGCCTACAAGGATTATTCATGATATGTATGATGACTATAATTTGTAGGATGATTGTATTGGGAGCCATTAATGGACAGTTCATTCCATATTATATATAGTGGGAATCCATTTTATGAATTTTTTTGTCCTGTATGTAAAACACATATGTTAAATAATGATAATTGTGGTTATTGTCTCTTAATGTGAGTTATGGATGACTTTCTCTAGAATTCCATTCGGTGGACTAAGATTTTATTTAGGGATTTTATGTTGGTACTCAATTTTATTTTCACAAACATGTTCTATTACTAGTGGTTTCATATATGTTTGGGATCGTGGTTTTGAAGTTGAGTCTTTAGACCAGTGCAGTACAACTGTGTACTCTTACTAGAGGCGGTGATATTCCCAATGGTTTCCATTGATGTGATATGGGTTTTGTTGTGAGAGACTTCCAAGGATTTCATTATTCTAGAGTTTTTAATAATGATCATGTCATTGGTGATGTATGATCAACTAAACCCAGAGTTTAGATGGATGGTTGCCTTTATGTGGAGTTTGGTGATTGGTTAAATAGGCCATGATCCACTTTTAATAGGATGTGGGACCCATATGATGAAAATAACCAATGATGTGGTTATAATGAATATTTATTAATTTGTACTACATATGTTCTCTACACCTTTAGTGTCATATGAGTAACTATGATAGATGTATTATGTGATTACAATGTATTTTCATTGGACCCCATTCATCTGACTTTAAATTTTAATAACTTTGGGGTGTGTGTATTGTAGATATTGGATTTGGGTAATCGATTTATTATATCATTTTACAGGTCATGGGTGATCCATTTTCATTAATGGATTATGTACCCCCTTATAAATTTTGGGCATGGGACCACTAATCTAGGTGAGGTTTTCAGGGATCTCTCTCATGACGTCCTGGGGTCCTCATTGGGGTCAGCCATTTCATAACCCAAACAAATGGGCCCAACCTAGATAATGGTAAGATGTGTTTTACAATCTAAAAATACCACTAATAGGCCAGGGTCTAGAGAAAGGATATGTGTAAACATAATATTGTAATTGGATCCCTTTCCACATTACTACACAGATTTAGACAAAAATATCCATGAAACGGTTCATAGATATATAAAAATAATGAAAATCTAGCGAAAAAACCCATATATTTAGAAACCTCGATGAATTAATCAATGCACTATAAAATGATAAAATATATATAAAGAAAAAAAATCATACCCAACCATAAATAAAGGTCAAAACCCAAATAGAAAACATTAATACAATACAGAACATCGGAGAACCTACCTCAATATCCCAAATTCCAACCAAGGAACATTGTTAATGAAAACATATTATTATATGACCCTCTAATACCAGGTCTGCCACATTCACTAATAATCTAGCATTCAATGTCATAAAACACAACATGTTGGGTAAAATTCACTTCATGGGTGAGTATATATATCCAATAGGATAATATAAAAACCAAGGAGTGGAAGAAATAGGAATAAAAAATAGTCAAGCCGACCAAAAACCATGAGGGTAAGGAAAACTAGAAAAATAAATGATCATTAAGAAAACCAATATATATAGAAATAAGATATCTATCTCCATATCCATCTATGAATGATGTGTGAGGATGATGCTCACAAATTTCATCTCTATTACCCAACACCACTTATAACCACAAAAAATATTATGAGTGGTTGGACATCCCCACACCACAATGCTCCATAACAGATGGTGTACTAACTCCTGTAGTAGACCCAATCCTTTATAGATCATGATTATTGGGTAGAAATTATATATATATCGAGGACCCACACACTCTTTAGTAAGGGGGAGTAATAGCTCCACATGAGTAAAATGTATTGGTGGCTCGTCCTCTCATGTGATAATGGAGTACCAATATAACAAATCACTAATGGTCAAACCCAATAATTTCCATTGACATTGAAACATTGAATGAATCATCATGCTATTAACACATCACAACATATCTCTAAATAAAAAAAAGGATTTCATAATGTTCTACATGGAACACTACTCCATATAGGCTAATAGCGAGCCGAAATATGATTCATGATGAAGTAGATATGAATGGTGTAAGTCCTTCGGGAAAAGTAAATGGTTTGTATAGGGTATACATTCAATGGCATGGATGGTCGGGATATATCCTTGTATTTCGGAACATGCTTGTGAACATAAACCTATGGTTGTGTACTCTGGTCACTCCCATATACACTATCCATGTCAGAG
The DNA here is from genome assembly GCA_963277665.1 of Viscum album. Lineage (NCBI taxonomy): Eukaryota > Viridiplantae > Streptophyta > Magnoliopsida > Santalales > Viscaceae > Viscum > Viscum album. The sequence goes on from OY728146.1 coordinate 558,490,954, forward strand.
TGCCTTATCAGTGTCCGAGTATTTGGTCATGTCCATATACTATAGTTGGACACATGTTCTAATAATTATTCAATACCCTTTCCATTTTTGAATGTATGTTTATCCATGTATACTATTTTTATTACCATGTACCAATATGTGTACATGATCATGTAATCGTCGAGTACACACTATGCTAACAACATCGGATCACAGGACATGTATGGGATATAAATGACATGCGATATTTAATTACTCTTGAAACCTTGTCTACCACTGCAAGGGGACAACATGTCCTATGTTTCTATACTACACTATATGTATATTTGGAAATTACAATAATATATGTATCCTTAACACATATCACAAAATACTACTTCGCCTTTATATCCATCACAAAATCCACCAAGGATCTTGAATCTATAGTTTATTGAGCCTAAAATTTCACCTGTATTCAGATTTAGGCCACTTAAATGATGTGCAGATTATGATCGTCATACAATGCCTTTGAATTACCTCACTTATGTATAAAAACCCATGATCTAGACTATAGAGCATTTCTTTAAGAATTCATTATAAATTAAATCGTGATTCAATTGTAAATAATTTATCTTCAACAAATTCAAAAATCTTCAATGAATATAGGGGTTGGATCCTGCTCTAATTTGGTTCTGAAATATTGAATCGTGACCCAATGGTCCAATGATATTGAACAGGAATAATTTTGCGGTGGACAAGAATAATGAAGGGAAAACCTGTCATTTTATAGTGTACCCACATCCAATTATTTAATAAACTGGAGGAGGGATCAAAATAAAATTACAAAAAAAAGATTTATTATGTTTATGAACCATAATTATAATCCCAGATAATGTGAAAAAAATTCCCTGAAATAAGAAGATATGGTGAATAAAAGGTAATAGAATCATTCAACAGGATGAAATATATGAAATAATTTTCCCTACATTGAGTTCTGATTGATATTCAATGAATAATAGTTCAATTCCGTTTTCATTGTTGATATCTAGAAACATCATCGGCAAAGAAAATTCCAAAGAAAAATGATTATTTCTCTAAAATTTGTGGTTGTTCATCAATTGATCTCTACGGATCCACTCAAATATCCTAGGCCTATGAATTTAACTGTAGTTATTTTTTAAAATTTGGAATATATATATGATAAGTAGTTTTTTAAGTAAATTAACTAAATATTCTGACTAATCACATAATGCACAATTCAATGGATTCCATTAACTAGAACCCTGAATCCAATAATCATTATAGTGAACCTCGTATAGAAAACACATTCTATAAACAACCATATTCTCATATTTATTATATATGGTGTCCATCAGTGGGAAGAATACTTATTCTAAAAATATGCATACATGTGCTATAATATATATTAATATTTTTAATATATTTTTTTGAGGGTCTTAAAACACCAAATTATATCATCAACTCTATGGAAAAATATTGAGATATAAAAATAAATATTAAAATGACTAAATCAATAAAACTAAATTCATTACATTCTCCCATACATCAAGGGTTTTTATCTCAAAAAAAACAAGCTATAATAAAATCTATCTTTATAGAACACACATCTTACCCACATGCTCCCCAGATCACTCTTGCATGTTTCAATGCTTCCAATGCACTCAAACCAATTGAATGTTCCATCCACAAAGGATCATATCCATTTTATTAGTGATCACTAACTAATACATTGAGATGGTGTCTACTTAATCAATGACTAGATCAACCTAGTCAACAACATGTATATGTCAATGCACATATCAACATAGTAGTGACATGTAGATGATGTAATGAACTTAGTCCAACTATGGGGAATGGTAAGGTGGTAATAAAACGATCCAAACCTCCAAACTATTTTTAGTAGCCTAATTAACCATTATGACATCTTGTTTCCCCGTAAAAATATATACAATATTTATGGTGGGAGTCCATTAATAAAACATCATCTCCCTGCTTGAACTCAAATGTCCTACAATGTTTATCTATATATGATTATTTATTGTATTTATTCTATTATAATAATCCTATGGATCACATTAACTTTTTCAATGATTTCCTGCACCAACTCTGCCAAACAAGAGTTGTCTCGCCAATCTCAATATATCAAATCTTTAACCTGTAAGGTCACCTGTATTTTTCATTGAAATATTACATGGTGATAATGGAGAAATATTTGTTATTTTGAGATAAATATTCTAAAGAAAAGTGATCTTTCTTTCCCCAACTGATGTCCCCAAATAAGATCTCATCATATCATTCCAAACCTAAAAATTCTGGTCGGTCTGCCCATCCATCTAGGTAATTCCTCCACCCCACTCCACAATCATGATGTGCACCAAGAATCACAATCAGATAAAATCAACCTGGCTTCCCAATGAATACAAATATCATGCAAATAGAATCCACTCCATTATAATAAATGAACTTTTCTCCCTAACAAAAAGAATGTTTACTAAAAAGGTTAATTGGAAACAATAACCCTATATTTTCATCACCTCTCAATTTTCATAGATAATCATTTAAAAAATACATAAATATTCAATAAAATTTTAATTATTGGATGTCCATAGGTTGAGTCAAACCTTCTAGGACCTGATATTTAGCCTTTACCTATAGACATGTGAGGTACTAAGAAATAAACTCACCCACATTCTTCCTTATGTAAGCTGAAAAATACTTCTATTTATGGTACTTGTATAAATTTTCCATATAAGTATTTAATCATATGTGGTAATTAGTAAACACTATCAACACAGCCTCAATCAACATGATTGGAACCACCCTATGTCCCTAGAGAATGATAGCATTCTCTCCCCATCAGAAAATTCATCTAGGGTATGTCCTATGGATATATGGTCATGTAGAACCTCCCAGTTGATGACTCCAAACACATCCTTTATCACACGATGGATAAGTCACAGAGTCACAACAATATAATGAAGATAAAATTCACCATTCTCCTCTACTAGAGATAATTACAAAAAATAAAACTACATAGACACATCCTCCCCAAGTGATAATAACATTCCCTAGTAAGGAAATCTTCCACCACGATTCCCTTCCCAAGAGTGTAGACTATCTCATAATCATAGTCCTTAAAGATCCTGACCTGAATGTCCCGAAGGCCTTCATTTTTATTGATTTTTTGATAACCCCCCTTTCTTATATATCAATTTTAGATCTATCTAAGTGAAAATTAACCTATGTCAATGGTGTTCTGAGTAAATAATGAAATACATTCCCAATTATTAATTTAATCAAATATTCAAGGCAAATAATACCAATTCAAAGTATATGTCATGGGTCACATTATAATACACATGGTTCACCAACTACCTTGACCCATTCAATATCACCACTTCCTCATAATCATCAAAAAATGATATTGTTTGTCAATTCATCAAAAAAAGAACCACATACTCAATACCTACTTTTAAAAACCTTAAATGAGTATCATTGCATATCCTCTTCCTCCTATCCTAAAAAGATCTATAACATTCTTCATTTTTGTAAATAGATGTAATTTCCACTTAATAGAATTAAAATAGGATTCTAAGATGATTAAATCTACCACAAACCTCTAGTACTACCCTACCAAACCAAGAAAAATACTCATCAATGACACACTATTGGCTGGTCCCCATGAAATAAATTTATAAATATTTTCTAGATAAAAAGATAAACCATGAATGTATCAGAGTATGTTTAAGACCATCCTCAAATACAATACAAGCTCATATTCTAATGATAATTATTGGATATTTTCATTAATTAATACCACTACGAATTAGTCCATGTATTGATATAATATTTTGTTTATAATATCTATGAATGTATCAGAGGAATTAGTCACATAAAAAAGAATCAATAAAAACAAATATCGTATATAAGGACATTAGAATCCCATATTTGAAATATTATCCTCATGAACCATTAATTGATGGTATTCATACCTATGATCGATCTTCGGAAACCAACCTAAAAAATTTCAATAGTTTGAAAATTTAATAAATCCTCATAAATGTGTAATTATTCATGATAATTACATGACTCTCGAGGCGTTAGTCAACACAAATCCTTTAAATTTTTTATTCTTATTCCATGATCAAAACCGTATCAACCCACTGGGACAATGTGATTTGAATAAGACTTTTCTCTCAAAGGTCTTCCAATTTCAGTGTTAGCTCCCAGAGCTCGTTAGAGCCCATCCAATATGACAAAAAACATATTAGTGTAGTTCTAGGGTTTAATTAGATGTATAATCTTAAAATTCACCCTGATAAACATACTATATAAAAATCATATGTCTTATATATTCTACCAAAAGGCATATTGATAAGGCCTCTTCTTTAAGAGTCAAGTCACAAAACTATAATATATCATTCCACATGCCTTGCTAGTTTCCAAATATCAGTGTACACAACTGACACTTTATCACTACCAAAATGACCTCAAACATACAATTTGAAGGACCTCTCCAATGAAATATTAATACTCTATAATCTTAGAGGCACTGAATCACCCACATGACTTTATATAACGAAATAAGATAAAAAAATATTTGAGGGGGTGGAATCCCTCTTCCTCGCATGATAGAACCCCCAAGAACACCATAAAAATATAGGGATCTATCAATGCTATACATTATTTAAAATAAATCTAGTTATTAGGGACACCATCTCACATGGAGGTTCTCACAAAAGGTAGAAACCCAAAGTAATCACATCCAACTAAACCATGATTACTTTTGGGGAAACTATAAAGCACTAATATATGAATTGATTATTATCTATACACCAAGATAGGGTAATATACTCATAAATCTGAATAAATATACCACAATGGTGACCTGCAGATCAATTAAGAAGTTGGTTGTTGAGTGAAACCATTTGATGGATTAGGGTTTGAACGTTGGAAAACCTAAACCACTACCGCCTGACAATCATCCATGATTTTAGAGTCCATTTATTTATGAATCATGAGTGGTCTCAATAACAAGAAATTGTACGTTGTGCATAGATTTCATGCATTATATTCCTAATCAACTTGATTTATTGACTTCAAAAAAATTCAATCATCTATATGGTTTATTAGAGGGGGATCAATTCCATAATCAATTAGTGGTTGCAGTGATCTTTTCCTCCATGAGGAAACACATCGTGAATGGTTCATTGATCTAAATCCTCCTCACTCAACTCATCATCATTATGAAATAATATCATATTCCCATTTGACATTCATTATGAATGAATCTAACAGATTATAAAATATACCACTATCAGAGATAATATTCAGGTAGTTGACTCAACAATGACATAAAAGCCAAAGGACCCAATCTTATAGGATTCATATAAGATTGGTTCCCTTCAATTAATGCATCTATATAATGAGTCGATAAGACCATAGTCATATTTCTGGTGTATAGATATATTGGATACCACAATAACACTGGGTTCCCTAGCTAGGGATCCAACATTGATACACTCTAATATTCTTTCATTATGTTCCCAAACAAAACATCAAATTAATTCCAACTCCAAACATCAACCCATAGGAATAGGCACCATTGATACCACTATACAATGAACTGATCCTCATGGATCTCCTGGACAATAGTAAATATAGTGTTTCACCCCAAACATTCCTCCAATATTCCAGGGGTTGGAGGTAAGAACCGAGTAGGAATAACATTAAAATTGGAGTCAATGGACCAAGTATTGATACTTGTGGAAAAAAACAAGATCTATGAAGAAATAATGATATATAAGGAAATGCTAAAGACATAGAGTGAAAATAATGAATTTAATAACCTTTGGAAATTAATAAAAGTATAACAGAATGATACAACATAAATGTATAGGAAAATTAGTCCCACCAAGAAATCCATGTGGAATCCCAAAGATGCAACATTCATAATCAGTAGATTTGGGGAGAGACCCTCTCAAGATCCAAGAGTATAAAACACCAAACACGGTCTGTGCCACCATATACTAATAAACTACATTCATACCAGATTTGGTCCTAACGAAACCCGAGTGATAGGGAAAGGGATCACTATCTCTATAATTAGTTATGAATGATGAGTTAGCCTCCAACCCCTAAATGACTATTTATAATTCCTAGCACCAACTGCATCCTCCAAAAAATCTATAATGGTATTAATTATACAATTATCTATAGTTGAGGGAGTAAAAAATTTCATATAGTACCAACTCTTTATCTAATCATAATGATAGGGGAGTATAAATCTATAGATAGAGAATGTACACCCTCTATTTTTTGTGGGAGTATGGACTCTACCCATGTAAAGAGTATGGGAGAACTAATTTCTAGTGAGAAAGGGGGTACTAATCTGGAATATTTTTGATGATCCAACCCAATCACTTCCATCATCCAAGAATTTATAAATGAATTTTCACACTCATAACACATTTCATTTTATCTCTGAAGCCAAAATGAAAAATACCATCATATTCAATATGGAAGAATTCTCAAAATATGATATTTTTTACCCAAAATAAAAGTCTTGAATATAGAGATACACAGTCAATAAGTCCGTGGGAAAAATACATGTCATGGTTGGGGTATAAAAGATGTGTCTTTGCTTCCCTAGCTATGATCATGTCTTCTGACATGTGAATGCGTACTTCTCTCCATTCCCATGTACTCTAACCATGATCGTTTACATTGTTGGATTCCATGTACTTTTACTGTGTCTGATTATATTGTCATGTCTATGTACACTCTGTGTTCATTTTCAACTGCACTCATTCTGGTACCTTGGTCGTATTCGAGTACATGGTTGTGCTCGTGTACTCTTACCATGCCCTTATACATGTCCATGTACATTCTTGTATGCTTATAGGGTAAACACCATGATTTCTATCATAGGGTCACAAGGTGTGTATAGTTCATAAAAATACATGTTATATTTAATTACTATTAAAACGCTAGTCCTCATAGAATGTGGACTCCATGACAAAAGATCCAAAATTACACACTATACATGTTAATATTTTCCAGAAAAACAAGAACTCTTAATTCATCTGGACCAAAAATCTTCTTCCACTAGATCCACGAAAAATATACCAAGGATCTCATATATATAGTTTATTGATCCTTAACCATCACCATTGGCTAGATTTCATCCACCTGAACTATATACAGATCATGCCCATCACACCACACCACCGTGTGGCCTCACCCATGGATAGAAACCCACAATGTGAATTATGATCCATGTAACGAACATCAACAACCATATATCATAACAATTAAATTACAAAACACCAATATATAACATAGTCTTGAATATTATAAGAATATACGATTTTGATCATGCTCTAACGCATTCGGAAATTGTCAAGTTAGGAACCTATAGGCCCACAATTATGAACTTGAATAATAGAAGGGGAAAATAACAAGAAATAATTGGAAAACCATTTTAATCTTTTGAAACTGCAAAATTTATTTGTTAAAGTGAAAAATGGGAGAAAATAAATGCACAAAGAGTTATCAATTGGGTACAATAACATTAATTTTGAACCTATTTCATAAAAATAATGTCAAAAATCAAAAAAAATAAATAGATACAAGAAATCCATACATTAGGAATAAATAAAATGGTAAAATTCTATGAAATTATATTCCCTGCATTGAACTTTGATCATTAATTGATGAGGAATGGTTATATTTCATTTTTTTCGGTGATCTTCAGAAACATTATTGATGAGGAAAATTCATTTTCAATATTATCATCAACACACAATCCAATCTCACTCATCAATTTCTCTCCCCCAAAATCCTCTCAAATCACCCATCATTATTTCACTAAACATAGAAATTTTATTAAATAAAATATATATAGTGGTCAATTATTGTTTGGTTTATTAAATTAATGTAGTTAAATTAATTAATTAATCAGTTAATGTAGCTTCAAAATATTTCCTTCCACCAGAAACCCTACACTAGCCATCTTTATGTCACCCCTATGGGTAAACCTCTCATTATGGGAACAACCACATTCTAGGATTTCTCATATCGGGTGATGATATATTAGATAAAAATTTATTCTAATAATATTCTTGAAAAGGATTTAGTAAATATTAATAGTTTTAATATATTATATCTAGGGTCCTATGACACCAAAACACAACACTGAATCGATCGTAAATAATAATATATATATATAGGTAAATAATCAAAATGACTAAACAAAAAATACTGGATATATTATAGGTAACATCTTCAATTTGAATTTTTACTCATGGAAGGAATGGTTCTATCATTTTGGAATGAGATTGACATATGGCTTCAGTGGTATTCATACTGCATGGATTAGCTAGATTCTTGGGGACTTGTAGTGCATAGGGTGCACAATGTTTTCCCCCTTTGGTATGAAACTCTAATTGAGCAAGGCTCAGTGGGTAGAGAATGACCCCGCATATGTTTAATATCTACCTTTGGGTATAGCAAGTTCAGAAGGATCTCCGGTTAGATCTTATCCTAGATATGGATGTGTCTCCCCTATGACAGGATAGGGTAAGGATATCTCCCATGGGACATGGGACAATACACCCATCATTTTGGTTATTAACCAACCATGAAATTTATATTGTCCTTGAAGTAAAAACCCCATCATTAGTTAGACTATGTATTTTACACATGTTGAGAAGGATGTTCATATGAGACTATATGTCTATATTTGATTATCTTGGAAGAATGATTCACTGGTGAGCTTGGATGATCAACTTTTGTGGAAGGTGATTGATGATGTGATTACATGAATATTTTCTCTTATATGATTCTCCCCTTTGGTATGGGTTCTACATTACTAGATCGTTAATGAAAATGTGGTGATTTTAGTTGAGATACCATCATATCTGATGATGTGTGTTCACCATCTATGATATTTAAGTGCATGGAAGAGTTTACCCATAAAGTGTGTGGGAATCTATGATGGATGGGTAGTGTGGTATTTTACCCTAAGAATGATGATAAATGATATTGTTTCAATATGTTTTGTTATTTTTTCATGGATCCCCTGATATATAGTGTGATTTTACTTTATGGGTTATCCGATATATATTCATGTAAGATTAGTTGTTGTTTTATTATGAATTTTAGGTGAAACCTCTTCATTGGGTGGTGTTTTACCACTTATTGAGGTTAAGAAATTGTACGGTTCACCTATGATTACATGTGGACTGAAAACCTTGACTTTGTTTTTATATTGGGAATTTTATAGAGTTAGTTTATTATCACACCTACATAGGATTAATTACCATAATTTTGGTGTCCATATAAACAACACATAGCTCGATGAAAATATTAGTGGGTGTAGAGCAAGGGGAACAAGTGAGGATAGAGCTTTCATGAGCCAGTGGCATTCATTAATGGGTATTTTTTTATTGTGTTATTGTGAAGTGGGGATACCCTTCTTCTTAGACTCTTGAGACTCGGTATTATTTCATTATTTATGAATTATATTATTTCCAATATAATATTAGAATTTATATTATATGCTCCATTGATGTTTGGATAGTGTATGTATATATATTTTCATCTTAGTTAGCTATGTATACACTTCATGGTTAAGGATATTTTGAATAGGATAGAGATATATATATATATATATTGTAGGTTATATAGTGTAAATCCCCCCATGTAGGTATTCATCCCGGTTGGTGCTGGTTAGAAACACTTAGCCTACTGGGGGCTAGCTTGGGGTGGCATAATCAGGCTATGAACCGTTCGTGTGGGAACTCATTGGGTGGAGTGTAATCAGAGTAGTATCAAATTAAAACATACATAGAAATGATGTTTAAAAAAATTCGATTCATGATTTGGTTCTAGACGTATTGGGTGTTAATTCATTAAGGATCATATGTTTGCTTCCTAGAACTACTACAAAAAGGCCTTTAACAGTGCTATAATAAACCTTTATCAGCACGAAAAAAACCGATTACCAAAGAAGGGATAAAAGGCCAAGGATTTTACCAAGGCTATAAAAGTTCATATAAAGGGGAGATTTCTTTGCATTGAAAAAAATATATGATACATCACCATTTTATCATCACATTATGACACGATGATAAAATACACCATTTATCTGTTAATATATTTAGTACTCGTAAATCCACCCTTTATCAGCACCAATAAACACATTGAAAAAGTCATCATTTGTTGCACTAATAAATGCACTGAGAAAAGATCCATTTATCAGTGCATGTAGAATCATGGATAAAGGGTACATTTATCACTACTTCTAAAAGTGATCATAATGGATGACTGTATAATCTCATTTAGTATCCCTAATAATGAGGAATAATATAAATGGATGTTACAATGCACTATGGCCCCAGAAACATGGAATGAAGTGAGTTGTATGAAAATACTACAGCACTTGAAACAACACCATAAATTAGAAAAATTTAACAATAAAATAGAACATAAATAAAATAAAATTTCTAACACAAATAAAGGGGAAAACAGTACAATAGAGTAAAAAATCCACCTATATAAATGAAAAAGTAAAATATTCTTTTGAAAAGTAAGGAACCAATATAAGAAAAAATTATTATTTTAGTAATAATTTGCATAAATAAATTAAATAACATGTGTTAATTCTAAACTAAACTATGAGTCATACTAGGATCATTGTGCATTTGATTGCATTCTGGTATATTTTCACACATCACAAGCCATTTATCGTTCATCTTCTTACATTATCACTATGAAAATTATCAACATCACTATATGATAAAAATTATAAGTAATGTAATTATTTAATAGTAGATTAAATGATGAAAAAACATCTATGCTCATTTAACTGGTTTTGGTGACATGAAGTGCGTTTTAAACTAAAATAACACTTATTTATTAACAATATGCACAAAGAATCATATCGATGACACTGTGCATATAATTATGGTGAGAAGGATTAATGAATTTCCCATATGTCTTATTGATCTTTCACCTAATGTTTCATAAATATCTGAATTCATTTTCTTAATTTAGAGTATGCCACTTGTGTATATACTAAAATTTAATTGTGAATTAGAAACACGCACATTGAGTCATATATGTTCCATCATGGGTGGGTTTAACATGAGAATGTTTCTTATACATTAAAAATGAAATATGAATCAATTTTATATCACATAACGTAAATCCAAGTAGGTTCTCAAAAAAAATTTGAGTTACGCTTTTTGTATTAAAATATTAATTTTAAACTGATAACAAACACTTTGAGTCATAAAAATAAGCTCATTTATCAGATTGTGATGTAGATGATTCTTGAATTATTAATCATTTTCAAAAGAAAATGAATAGTATGAATGTGTTTTCTTTGATTTTTGTATGTCTATTGTCTTTTTACTAAAATTAAACTCAATTTTGAATATGAAGATTCACTTGGAGTTAAACCGGTCACACAGTGTGTCAAATTGATGGGTGGTTGATTCCAAAAGGTCCTAAATGAAATATGTATTGATTCCATAAATTATAAAAATAATATAAATATGTTTCCTAAGTTTTTAGTATTCCACTTGTCTTTTTAACTAAAATTTCATTTTAAATTGGATACATGATATTTGACTCATTTAGGTCGATTCGTGTTTGGGATTAATGTGAGACTGATTCTTAGATGTCAAAAAATTAATTATGAATAATTTTAATAATTTATCAAGACAATATATTCCGGTTTTCTTTTTTTTGTGATGGACACTTTTTTTATTAAAATAAAAATTTTATGTTGAAAAATAACACTTTGAGTTATACTGGGCACAACACTTATCATATTGAGGTGTGACTAATTCCTACCATTCAAAAAGAACATATGTATCATTATAGTAAATTAATTAAACAATATGAATTTGTTTTATTGGTTTAGAGTATGTTAATTTTCTTTCATACTTATGTAATGTTAATTTTGTATAAAAAGGAGAACTTTGAGTTTTACTAGTCACAACATGCCTCAGATTGAGGTGTGTATAATTACAACACATACTAAATGACTTATGGATCATTTTAATAGATTATAAAAATAATACTTAGGCATTTAGATTATTTTTAGTATTCCACATGTTTTTTTACTAAAATTTCTTTTAAAACTACAATCCATAACTTTGAGTCATACGGGACATATACTTTGTGGGTTTGATTTGAGAATGAATCCAACATTTCAGAAATAAATTATGAATTTTTTTAATAAAATATAATTACAATTTGAGAAAAATTTCTTAGTTTTAAGTGAGTAATAGTTTTTTGTATTAAAATGTAAATTTTAAACTGATAACTGAAACATTGATTCAAAACATGCACATCATGTATCTCATTGACTTGAGACTAATTAAAAAATATAAAAATGACTTATAGATCAATTTTTATAAGGAATACAAATAATTGAAATGTGATTTCTCGGTTTGAAGTTTGTCAGTTTTCATTTTTACTATAATAAATGTTAATTTTGAAAAAAAAGAACTTCGAGTCATTCTTTTCAATCCATTCATCCGATTGAGGTGAAGCTAATTCCTACAATTAAAAAATAACATTGGGATTTTTTTTCTCTACAGTATCAAATCTATCCAAATGTATTTAGTCTATTTTATGTATGCCAGTTGTGTTTTTTTACTAAAATGTCATTTTAAATTAGAATCCTTAACTTTGTCTCATTAAGGATGCATCATTATTGGGTTTAACGTAAGACCGACACATAAACATCACAATTTATTTATGAATTATTTTCCTAAATTATCTAGAAAATAATGGAATATTTTCTCATTTTTCAGTGACTGTCAATTTTTTGAATGAAAAAAACATTTTTAAATCAACAAAGGAATCATTTTGTCCTATCGGGCACATCGTGTTTTAGATTGAGGTGTGGGGGATTCATACTCCACATATATCACTTTAAAACAATTTTCCTAAAGTACCAATAGAATCTGAATTTCATTTCTCAGTTATGATTATGTCAATTGACTTTTTTACTAAAATTAAAATTAATTTTGAATTCAAAGATGCAATTGGAGTTTTACAGGTCTCACCATTCATCAAATTGAGGTGATGAGGATTTAGAAATAACGAAAATGATTTATAGATCATTTTAAAAATGTATAAGAAAAATCATAGTGTGTTTTATTGGTTTTGAGTATGACACATTTTTTTAATAAAATGTCATTTTAAACTCAAAACAAACACTTTGGGTCATATACATATTATAATATATTGGTTCTATAAGAGACTAAATCATACACAACCTAAATTAATTATGAAAAAATCTCATAAAATATCATGAAAAATTGAGCATTGTTTTCTAGTTTTCAGTGAGTGGAATGTATTTGTTTTAAAATATCAATTTTAATGAGATAACAGAAGCATTGAGTCATTCCGGGCACATCATATTTTAAAATGTGGTGCATCTAATTCCAACACATAAAAAATGAATTATGGACCATTTTACTATATTTAAATAGTAATCAAATTTAATTTTAATTGTTTTTAGTATGTTCGTGTTATTTTTACTATAAATAATGACAATTTTGAATGAAAAGAAGAACTCGAATTGATATTGGTCACAACATGTGTCATATTGAGGTGAGGCTAATTATTACACATCCAAAATTACATATGGCTCATTTTAATAATCTATAAAAAATCCTAATAAATTTTATTTGTTTTTGTATGCCAGGTATTATTTTTTACTAAAAAATTTTTCAAACAGGAAACACACAGTTTCACATATTCAGGTCACATCATGTTTGGTTATGATGTGATACTAGTTCCTACGCATCATAAATTACTTAGGAATTTTTTTCCAAAATTATAAATAAAATATGAGTTTTTTTCATATTTTTCATTTGTTGACAATTTTTTGAATTAAAATATCCATTTTATACTAATACCACACACATTGAATCACGATAGGCACATCATGTATCAGATGGAGGTGGTGATAATTATGACACATCACAAATGACTTATGCAAAACATTCCTTTAGTACCAAAACAAGATGAGCGTGTTTTCTCTATTTTGAGTATGCCAATTGTCTTATTTACTAAAATTAATTAATATTTTGATTAAAAAATATCACTTGGAGTCATACTTATCACAATGTGCATTGGATTGAGGTGTGGCTAATTTGTACAAAACCCAATTTAATTATGGATATTTTTACAAAAATATAAAAACTTTTAAAATTTGTGTTCCATTTTTTGAGTATTCAACTAATTATTTTCACTAAAATTTCATTCAAAACTGGAAACAGGCACTATAACTCATTCAGGTCGCATCGTGTGTTTGTTTTACATGAGATTGATTTTTACACTTCAAAAATAAATTGTGAATAATTTATGAAAATTGTAATATCTTTATTATAATGTATTTTATATTAATAATGATGATTAGTTTTGTATTAATGATCTTGTGAACATCTATTATTTTATAATTTGAATTTGAAAATGCATAATGAATGTTACTTGAATTGATATCACTAGAATTTATTAAAATATATCATGTATAAATTTGAAGATTGAATAGACCAAATAATTAAATAACCCACCAATGTGAAATAGTAGCCTATGATAGTCAGTTTAAAAATTATGTGGTCTTTTAATAGTTTCTAAAAAATATTCCTCCACATAAATTTCTGAATAAATTCAATTCATAAAGTGCTGATTGTTTTTTCAATAATCCACCTAAAATACATTCACAAAGGGTCTTGTCTTAGTTGAAATTTTTTATGATAATTTTTGAACAATTTTTTTCAAACACAATCTTAGTATTATTGTAATTATACTCCATTTCCCAACAATATTATTATTCTCATGCCAACGCTTTGTATCCTCTTATGCCTTGGTCTCCACATTGGTCTCTATCTCAGCCTCTATCAATGCCTCCTTATCTAATATAGTATTTTACTCAAACACTAACTCCATATCTATATCTGACACTGCCTCTGGAAGCACCATTTCCCAACAGTTTTATTGTTTTTTGGTCAATTCTTCAAAACATTGTTTTCCACTATTGTACGCTTCCTTGTGAAATAGATAATAAATAAAATATTTTCAATCTAATATAAAATTTTCACACCCAAAACATATTTATAAATTCATAACTCATACTAGATAAAAAAGAGTAGTTATTAACCTAAATTTGTTACTATAATACATTATGACAAGACATATTATATCCAATCATCTCAGAACAAATTTATTTCTTCTTTTTTGTACAAATGGTGTCTTCAATATTGATGGTGTTGAATATTTATTATGGGTTTAATAGTATATTAAATTCTATATGTGTATTATTCCTTCTCATTGTTAGTAGATATCCACTATTTTATTAATAGGACACTAGGGGCGCACACTCAGCCACCTTCATGCCTATGTGGGGACTTGGCTAGTAAGGACAAGTTAGAAATATGAAGAAATCATAATGGGAAGCACAAACATGAGTTTAACAATGATATTTTGTATATTTTATTATTTTAACTCGATTTAAATTCATAAAAATATTTTAAATGATGGTAAAAAATGGTGAATCTTCATAGATATTTCAATGATGTTATCCTTCCAAGAGTATTAAGATATGATAAAACATTAAAAAATAAATTCCATATAGACATCATGATTCTGTTTAATGGTTAATATGATAGTTTAGGAGCTGATAAAACATTAAACGTTTTAACATATGTGTCCATATCAATTTGTTCAAAATAATTGTTTTTTATATAGTGTGTGGTTTTCAATTAGTTGTAGATTTCAACCACATTTAATCCATTTTCATTAGAAAATTGAATTCTGAACAACACTAATAGGCATGTTGTTTAGCTGAACAGCTTGATTTGAATATTCCGACCATAGTGGAAGCCTGTGATGGGTAATCACATATTTTCTTTTGATAATGATCGATGATTAATAAAAGGATTACATGATGATGAATTCTGTAATCAATGGAATTGAATCAATGAAAATAGATAAGGGATATAATATTAGAACCAAGAATAGTATAATCTCGTATTATTAGAAATTAATTTAATCAATTAAATATTTACATAGCATGAATTATTTACATGTTTATGGATTTTAAAACTGATCTATGTTGAATAGAAATTTCTTTCTAGGAATCAATAGTATATTCTCTCTAATGGTGATCAACATGTGTTTCACAAATATTTGAATGTTGTTGTAAGAATCTATGGGTTCTAGCGCGGAAGATCCTTACACTTGCATCACTATATTTTGATCACCATGATAATATCTTCTAAATTGTTCTCCTTAATTCATCAAGGATCAAGATTGTGAGGTGGCTTAATATCACTCTCTCTTCATAGTTTCTTGCTTAGAGAAAGAGCTCTTTAGGTATTGCAAGGGTTTTCAACAACATAACTAAATTAGAATACTTGTAAATATAATATACTTGAGTTTAATACCTCTAGGGTTTAGAAATAAGTATTTTCATAAGAGACCATTAATATTTGTTTGATCCATTGTAGAAACCCCCTTCTAAAATAATAATTCTAATATTATATTTTCTATATGCGCTTAACATTGGAATGGAATTAATTATTATTTAAAAAATTAATATTCATTATATTTTATTTCTCACCATAAAAAAATCCTACTCTTCTATTCCTCCACATTTCTCTTCACAAATTGAATAATGAGTTCTTAATTAATAAAATATTATCAGTACATTATTCTCCAATAAATAAATAAATATAATTTTAACAAAATAGAAAATTCATATTTATTAAATATTTTTCTCTCATAATACTCTCTTGAATAACTGTGACAAGATATATTTGATCAGAAAAATGGGAATAATATTTAAAACACATGTGTGAATAATTTTTCTAGACTCTTTAAATAACAAATAATGTATTATTATTTAACTGAGATTATTGATAAACAATGTCTGTGACCCTCTAGGCCTCTTTCTAAGGGGAATTAGTGGAAGTAACCAAAAGTACAAGGTTAGCATCTAGAAACACTCCTAGACATCCATAAAAACTATGTTAATTATACAATGACATAATACATCCTAGGAATCATTAATATGTAATATTATCCCCTTATTCATGATATCTCTAATCATGTTGGTTTTATACTGGATCCATCAATCTATAAACTCGATTTTTCATTTTTTGAATTTATTAAAATGATCCTTACCATATAACATCATGGACTAGGATTTATTGTGGCTATATAATTTCCATGAATGGGTATGATACATCAAATTTCATTAAATAGTAGAAGGTAAATATCTTTTATCAAATTATTCATTCATGAAATTTTACTCATGATGTACCAAATGTATCCTACCTATCCCCGAATATACGTCTTCATAGTTTTTTTCAATACATAAAAGTATGTGGCTTAAAATAATTTTTAATAATAATTTCTTATTTTAGGATCAATAAACAAATCCAAAGATAGAAACATCAAGAGACACATATAAATGTGCAATTCTTACTATAGTGTCTAATTCTCTTAATATCAAACACATGATATTACTAAAGGAATACACCATTAGAATGTTACTCAATGTACTATGAGTATACAACCCTGATAGACTATATCATTTGTGTCTCTAAAATGAAATCATCCATATATTAAAAATATATCTAAGAATTGTGTCATAACAGTGTTCGGTTTTTATCATACTGAGGAACTAATATGACCTTTTAGTGCCAAAACTAATCTTATGGAATTATTAAATACAATGTTACACAGAAGAACAATCATGATTTAATAAAGAGTTTGTTAATATTGAAAAATACTAATACATGTTATCATAATGTGCATAGAAGTTGGATATGAGGAACCGACTCCAACACAACCCAATTTCACTAAAGAAAACTACTAATATTATTTAGTCTCCTTTAACTCACATGAAACTCATTCTTCTGTTGATATAGGCTTTTTTCAAGGGACCATCAATGTCGTACTCTATGGGTAATATAATTACTTAATATTTTCCTCTGATAAAATTATATCAAGATGTTATACATATTTTGTAACAATCCAATGTTTTGTCATGGAAATCTCGTTCTTATAAGTATGACTTATAGTATAATCACATTAGTTAGCACAACAACAAATCAGGATAATAAATACTATGTGATCATTAAACATAATTTTCTGACATTTATGTTTTGAATTTTGAAAATCTGACAACTCGGTTGCACTCAGGATGATTTTTGTCTAATTGAAGAAACATATTTTCTGGTGAATAGTAACATATACTTATGAATAGTATATTGACCCTTATGAATAGTAAATCATCCAAAATAGCTTTAACCTCAACCATGAATGATTAAATAATATTTTGACATCTTATAAGTGGTAATAGGACCATATTAATTATTGTTAAGTCATAAATAATTAATTTTAATTATTTAATTGATAAAAAAAATTCCCAATTTTTTTTTAAAATTAACAACACTATGTCTTCTTCTTTTAAGATAAGTTTATAAGAACTTTTGTAATTTTTTAAAGGATTATGAAATTATTTTTAGTTTTAAAATACGTATTTTTAAAGTAATTTATTATTTTAATTAAATATTAAATTATTCTTATGTAAAATTTTTTTGAAACAAAAAGTATATTTTTGGATTTTACACATCAAAAAATGGTAATGGTGATTTTTTTTATTTTTCTGAGTTAAGGGAATTTTTTACGAATAGTGAAATTCTATAATTTACAAAATAAGCTAAATACATTAATTATACGGTCATGTTTGATGTTCTTCTAATGTAATCCCAAATGGTTCAAAATCACATGCACATATTACGATTCTTGGTCATGTAATCATCACTATTACATGTATTGAGGTGAAATAATAAATTAATGAATATAATATTGACAAACCCCCTCTCCCCTCAACATAAAAACCACCCTTTACACCCTCATTTCCCCACACCTCTCAAGATTCCAAACTTTTCAAAAAGCTATTTAAAAATCAAATCTAGACCCCCCCCATGTCAAAATATGTTCTGGTCTCATAAAAATATCAAACCAAGGTGCATTAAAGAAGATTCAAGATGTAATTCTTCTCCCTCTCTCTATCTCTTCCATTAATTTCCTTTCAATTTAAAGTTATTTGTTACTCTCTCCCAACATATCCTCATTCACATAGTATGGTAACTCTATTATCATAAATATAATTTAATTTTATGATACTAATGGGATAACATATCATCAAAACTCCTTCTCCTCATTTTTATTTTAGAAAGTAAAAAACATTGTTCATGAGGAGTTAATTTATCACCTTCATGAACGACGTGTTTCCCTTTTCCATTATGACCTTTAGGTATAGTCATGAAACCATTTTTTTGTTGAACCCCATTATATAATATTTATAATATCCTTTTTAATATTATCGACTAACTTATGTTCATATTACTAAATGATTAAACAAAATAATGTTGTTGTGGATGAAAAACTGCATGAATTAACCCAAATGATCATCATTAAACTCTATTCTAACACTTAATTCTCATGGGATACGAAAATATTATTTATAATACCATTTAATGTTCTGTATAATCTTTAATTACATGTTATATCATTGCTAGATGATTATCCATATTCTACACGAACATACATTCATATTGTTCATGGAAACTACGTAAAAGAACACTCCCAAACAAAGCATTTAAACTCCATAACTCATCTAATGGCCCACAAAAGAACATAATGAAACCATAATGTACCATATTAATTTATAAAATGTTCTTTAATTTCAAAGTAATTAATATAATGTCATTATACAAGACATTAAATTTATGAAATCATTCAGATATAAGGGGGAAACTCTCGAACAAAACTCTCTTCCTTTGGTTTTTCCCTCTGCAACACATTTTTAGTATGGACATGCCATATAAATCATTTATTCATCAATATCATAAATTTTATTGGATATAAATGTTCCCTAATTTAATTTACTAAAAACATAGTGTTTTTTATAAGAACTATTCTTTCAAATAAACACTCCGTTTTTACTCCTCGAAGATTGTTTAAATATTAAATCGTAGTTAATATTTATATTTCAAGAATGTTATTACCTCATTATTTTGGAATCCAAATGATTATGAATTTATATTTTAGGATTTGAACCTGATTTCATTCCATGGGTTATTTTTTGATTAATTTTGAAATATTATCAGTGTGTCATGCCTGATAATGTAAATGTTATGATTTGACGAGTGTGCTGAAAATTATATAGCGAAATATGAATGGTTAAATGTGATAGGTGAACCCGGAATTTTAAATATCTTCAATGAATTTTTTATAGTGATGAATATCATTATTAATGTGAAATAATGTTTGAACATGATGCTAACGTTTTTAAAAACAATGTGTGGATGTTAACTGCTAAGGCACGTTGTTTCATTTTTTATGCATTGCCACATTTCAAGTCTTTTATGATCTCTCATTACTTGGAGAATATCATTTTTTATTCACTATTTTGAGACAGAGAATGTGAAACTATACAGTTATCTTCTATGTGGGGAGGCGAATCAATGGTGTACATTGATTAACAATGCCATGAAAAGTTACAAAATTTAAGAGATGTAATGGGAAGATTATAAGATCAAGGTTCTTAAGGAGTATTTCCCATAAACTCATCATATTATGATAGAGAGGAAATTTATAGAGATCATGAAAAATGTATAATAATCTATCACATCCTACATTAAAAATTTCCCAAGGATTGCATGGTAGGAATCTGGTTTTGTTATCTATAATAATAGAAAAATGGATAGATTCTTTAGTAGATTAAAACCACAACATCAAAAGCCTATAGAAATTAGAGACTTTGGAAGTTATGAAGATTTTTTGGTGTGACTTCAAAGTGGAGATGGAGTTCGGAGAATGGTCCCTTGGCTATGGATATAATAAATGAAATATGTTGTTTCAAGCTGGAGGATCTAACGATAAAGGTGGGAAAAAACCCAACGACCCCCATGAAAAAAATTTGGGAAGTTGCAGCATGGGAATTACCTCAAAATGATGAGGAAATGACACATGTGTGGGAAAAAAGGCCACCATGCTCTAGAGTGTTGAAAATAGATAAGAATATTGGAAAATGTCAGGGAAGAAAGGGGATCCCCACCCATGGTTCATTGCTACCACTAAATATGGAGCAAGGTCAATGTGTATGCAAGTGCACTAAACGTTTAGTCTGTGATGGTAATCGGCATCATCAGCCTCCAAATCCAATTAAAAAAGGGAAGGTTTATTCCATCACTACTATGGAAGTTGAGCAATATAATGAATTCAAACAAGGTACACTTACTTTTAACTCAATAATGGAAAAAGTCTTCTTTTTATGGTTCAATGCATGCTTTTATAACGTGAATGTTTTCTTTAAAATAGAATCAAATCCCCAAAACCTTCAAGAATATATATATATATATAGAGACACCATGTTATGCAATCATTAAAATTAATGTGTTTAACTCTTATCTGATTGGCATATGTGGGGTCTTTCTTCCAGCAAATCTCAAAATACATTCCTTCGTGGAATTTGACTCTATAATTGGAATGGATTGGCTCTTTCTATATAGAGAACATATCAAATATCCAGAAAAGGAAATATATTTTCATATTCTGAACCATCCCATGCTCTTATTTTAATGCTTGTAAAATCTTGAATCTCCATTGAAAATCCTTCAATGGTGTGGTTGTTGATACCCTATTAAGAAGAACACATCGTCCAAATGGATGAGTCAATGAAAAGTTCCAACCTTATGAAAATTCGCATTGTGAAGGAATACAGTAATGTATTTCTCGAATAGTTACCCAGATATTCCCCATATCATGGGGTAGAGTTCACAATATATATCATACCCAGATTTACTCCTATCTCAATATGTCCTTATTGGATGGATCTTGTCAAATTGGATGTGTTAAAGAACTAGCTACATGTGAACTTCAAAAAAAGGTTCATATACCCTAGTTTATCACCCTGGTGTGTTCCAATACTAATTGTGAAGAAGAAGGATGGATCAATGTGGTTGTGTATCAATTATCAGCAACACAACAAGATCACCATAATGAAATATATCATCTTCTAAGGATTTATGACTTGTTCGATCAGCTAAAAGGATCTCAATACTTCTTAATGGAGGATATTCATTTTGGATATCATTATCTGTAGGTGAATAAGTATGATATTCAGAAGAATGCTTTCCATACAAGGTATGAGTACTATGAGTTTCTGGTGATTCCCTTCTGATATACTAATTCCCCTACAATCCTCATGGATTTTATGAACCAAATCTCTATACATTACATTTCCAATTTTTTTTAGTGTTTATGGATGATATTCTTATCTACACTAAATGAAATGAGGGACATGAAGAAGATATATGAATTGTGTTGAAGACATTGTGAAAGGATAAGTTTTTTACCATGTTCATAAAGTTATACTTTTGGATGAAGAAAAATCATGTTCTTCAGACATGTGATCACAAGTGAGGGAATTTCTATAGAACCTTCAAAAAAGGAAATTGGGGAATGGAACAGACCCTCTAGTGTCATAGAAATCAGTAGTTTTCTTGCAATATCCTCGAAATACCAACATTTTGTGAGAAATTTCTCATGATTGTCAAGCCCTCTAACTAAGCTAACTAGGAAAGGGTTAAGGTATGTTTTGATGGAAGAAGGTCATATAAACTTCAAGGACCTAAAGAAAATGTTGATCAGTGAACCTGTGATCACATTAACAAAAAGGGGAGAATGTTTTGTGATATATATTTATGATTTAAAGAATGATTGTAGTTTAGTACTAATAAAAAATGATAATGTGATAGACTTCACCTCATAGAAGTTGAGGATCCAAGCACAGAAATATCCAACACATCATTTAGACCTGGAATCCATGGTGTTTGCCTTGAAAATCTTGTAGTATTATCTATATGGTGATAAGTGTTACATATACACCGTCCATAAGTGCCTAAATGTATATTCAAAAAAATGAATTCACCATGCGTCAAATGAGATAGTTTGAGCTAATCAATGACTACTATTTCTCTATTCCCTAACATCCTTGAAAGTCATACGAGGTAGTTGATGCTCTATGAAGAAAAGAACCTACTACTTTTTCCATGTTACAAGTTTAAAAGGACCATATCTTATTGGATATTCAAATGATGGATTTGGAAATCATAAGGGTATATTATACATCCTTCCTTTCCAAAATAATATCACAACCGACTATCCAATAGATGTTTATGAGGGAACAAAGGGATGATAAAGAGTTTCAGAATAAGGTAAATGTGGTAATGGATGGGAAGCTGCAAGAGTTCCATATCAATGATTATAGTGTGATTTATATTACAACACAAATATGTGTTCCTTCATCACCTGGGTTAATGATGTATATATTGGAAAATTCACATATATCCACATTCTCTATCCATCATTGTATCACCCAAATTTTCCATGATCTCAATGAACACATCTTTTGGGGTAACATAAAGAAATAGATTTCCAATAAATCACAAGGTGATTGGTATGTCAAAATGTTAATACAGAGTGACAAAATTCCAAAGGGGTGATGAAATCATTTCATATACCATTGTGGATATGAAAGAATGTAACTATGGACTTTGGCACAGGTCTCCCGAAGACGAACTAGAAAAATAATATGATTTGGGATGTTGTTGACCAACACACCAAGACACCCCATTTTATCACAAGATGGGATGTTCTCTCTCATGATCATCATGCGAGGATATATGTTAAGGATGTGGTGTTTCTACATGGTGTTCTACTCTCAATTTTTACAGACTCTGATCCATGGTTCACATGAAAATTCTTGAGGTGTCTTCCACAAGATTTGTGTACGGAATTAAATTTTATCAGAATCTATCAACCCCAAACTAATGACCCATCTGAATGGAAAATTAAGACTCTTGAAGATATTCTAAGAGCCTGATATTGGGTATTAAAAGGTGGATGGGATCATCATATCCCATTGGTTGAGCTCTCATACTAAAATATCTTCCACTCAAGTATTAAAAGGGCTTTATATGAATCATTTTTTTAAACGAAATGCAGAACTCTAACCTATTGAGATGATGTTGGAGAAAAAATGATACATGGACCCAATCTTGTGCAAGAGATGATAGGGGAGGTTCTAGTGATCTGGAATCATATAAAATCTCCTCAGAGTTGGAAAAAGTGCTATGTTAACCACCGCTGAAGGGACATTGAGTTCCACATCGGAGATAATGTCTTCCTTCGTATATCACCATGGAAGGGATTAGTGTGGTTTGTAAAGAATTGGAAGCTAATCCCAAGGTACATTGGCCCATTTGAGATCCTAGAGCACATATGAGTTGTGTAATATCATCATTCAATTCCACCGAATATGTCTCATGATCATTATATGTTTCAGGACTCACTCACAAGGAAGTACATAACGGATTTCTCACATGTATAAAACTAAGATATGGTATAGTTGGAAGATGATTTCTCTTATAAGGATGAGCTATTAAATATTCTAGATTGAAAAGATCACATCCTATGCAATAGGAAAACCCATCTTGTTAATGGATTGTGGGGAACTATATGTTTGAATAAGCTACTTGGGAACCAGAAGAGGGGATAAAGGATAAGTACCCTCACATTTTTTTTAAAACAAAATTTTTATGGAGAAATTTCATAAGGGGGATGATGTTAATGACCAAAAGTTTTATCAATGGAATTCCCTTCAAATAATTATGCCTTATATTTTAACCACATTATGAAGCGAAAAGACAAAACAAGATACAGAATACATTGTGATCATTAAACATAATTTTCCCACTTATATGTTTTTGTTTTTGATAATATGAAAAACATGGTTGCGCTTAGGGTTATTTTTGGTGTCAAAAAGAACAAACATAATATTTGGTGAGTAGTAACAGACCCTTATGAATACTAATGTGACCCTTATAAAAATTAAATAATCCAAAATAAAATCATCCACACCCAGGAATGAGTAAATAAAATATAAGCATCTTATAAGTAATAATATGACCACAGTAAAAGTATTAGTAAGCCATAAATAATTAATTATAATTAATTAATCATTTTAAATAAAAATGTATTTTACTAAAATATTTTCATAAAATTAAAATTCTATGTCTTTTAGTATTAATATTATTTTATTAAAACTTATGAAATTTTATTAATGCATTTCAAAATCAGTCTTAATTTTTAAATTTGCATTTTCTAGTAAATTATGATTTTTATTAAAAAATAAATTAATCAGATATTGAAAATTATTTTTTTAAAAATGGAGTTAATTTTTGGATTCTATACATTAGAAAATGGGTAGGGTAAATTTTTGGTTTTTTTAATTTCATGAATTGTTTATAAATAGTGAATTGCTACAATTTACAAAATAAGCTAAATACATTAATTATGGAGTCATGTATGATGTTTTACTAATGTTATCCCAATTGGTTTGAAATCACATGCATGTATTACCATTATTGGTCATTGAATCATCTATATTACTTGTCCTATGGACAAATAATGAATTTAAGAATATAATGTTGAGAAAACCCATATCCCCTCCATTTAAATTACCACCCATCACACCCTCATTTTCTCACACCTATCATGATTCAATACATGATTAAAATATATCAAAACAACTCCCATATCCCCTCCCCACATCCAATGTGATTCTTCTCTCATTAAATGACAAATTCTAGGTGCCATAAAGAGGATTCAAGAGGTAATTCCTCTCTCTCTCTCTCTCTCTTCATTTAATTTCCTTCAAATTTAATGTTCTTTTCTTGATATCTCCCCACATATCCTCATCCACATGGTATGGTATGTACAGTATCATACATATACTATAATGTTATGATACTAATTGAATAATATATCGTCTAACCTCATTTTCTTTTCCTATTTATTTTAGAATGGAAAACTTAGTTCGCGAGCTATTAATTTATCACCTTCATGAAAGACATATTTTCATTTTCCATTACCTCCTGCAACTATGGTCATGAAAAAATATCTGGTTAAAACTTATTATGATATTTTTATTATGTTTTATTTAATGTTCTGGAACTAGTATATGTACATATTACTAAATAATTAAACAAAACTTGTTCATTATTGTAAAAAACACTCCAGAATTAACCCGAACATTCATCATTAAATTATTTTCAAATGATTCATTCAGATGATATCTAAAAAAAAATTTATAAGATAATTTCATGTCTGGTAACATCATTAATAACTTTTAATAACATTTCAGAATATTTATCCATGTTCTACAAAAAATACATCCATGTTGTTCATGAAAACAATGTAAAAGAACAATCCTAAACAAAGATTTTAAACTCTTTAAATCCACCAAAGGCCCATAAAAGAACTTGATAAAACTATAAAGACAATTTAAATGTATAAAATGTTCTCTTATTTCTAATTATAGAATGTAATTTCATTATAAAATACATTAAAGTGAATGAAGCATTCAAATGCAATGTAAGGGGAAACTATCGAACCCAACTCTCTTTCATGGGGTTTTCCCTCATCAACCCATTTTTAGTATTAATAATACTTAGAAATAATTTATTAATCACTATATTAAATATTATATTATATACATGTTCCCTAATTTATTTTATGAAAAACCCAATGTTATCCAAAACAACTCTTGTTTCAAATAAGCACGCCATTTTTACTCCTTGAATATTTTTTCACTCTTCACCCAAGGTTAATAGTTTTATTTAAATAATGATATTATCTCATTATATTAGGAACCATGTTTTTATGAATTTATGTATTATGATGTGAAATAAATTTTTCATAGATGGGTTACTTCTTTATGTTCAATTTTGAGATATTTTCAATTTGGCATTCATGATAATGTTAATGTTATGATGTAACGGCAGTGCCTGGAATTATATAGCACAATTTGAATGTTTGAATGTGAAAGGGGTGACCAAAATTATATTTCACTCCAATAAATTGGGTAAAGTGATTAATCTAATAAGATAAATTGAAATTATTTTTTAAACATGATGCTATAGTTTTCACAACTATGTGTGGTTGTTAAACACTATGACATGTTGTTTCATTTTTTATGCCCTCCCACACTTCAGGTCTTTTATGAATGCTTCCCCTCATGTTCATGATACTTTAACTATTTTATGACTATGCTCACCCATTATAATATCGTTCATATCAATCCTATTACTTGAATTTTATCTCACACATTTTTTTATGTATATGCTAAGGTGATTATTTGTACTATGGAGTTTTCAACGGAAAATAAGAAGCTGGATAAGAATAAATTAAATTAATGTTTATTTTTGATGTTATAAATGTTATTTATGGTCCTCGTTTTCCCAGAACACTAATCCTCTAGATTCTTATAATGTAATATAGTTTTGTAGTTTATCATCATAATTTTTTAATAGTAATGTACGAAAAAGCTGGTTCACTATATATGGAATATGTACTTTGTCAGTTGTTGTGACATTTTATTTTTTGAAAGATCCACTGTTATAGTGTTATCACAATACAATGGTATGTGGTCATTATTTCTATGTACCATGTCAGGATATTGCTAATGGTTTTGTAACCAAACGGATTCCATAAATACATATGAAGCCACTATATACTTGGATTCCACTATAGAATCTGCGACAACTGGATTCTTTGAACTCTTCTAGCTTGAAGCTACTCTATTGAGATATAATACATATCCTGATAGTGACTTCAGATCATTCAATTCCATAAGAAAAGTAGAATCAGTACAACCTCAGATGGCCAACACTACATCTTATCCAAACACTAGGAACATATCCTAAATTCTTCTCAAATAATTTTGGTTAGCCTTAATAGAAGACTAGTGCAATTCTCTTGTATCTAGATGATATCTACCTACCATGATGAATTAATATAAAACATTAAATATAGTATATAACACGAAATACATGATCGATCCTATCACTAAAGGGTATGAGATCTTATTAATTCTCTCTTTGTTTTATTGTGTATGTGGAAACATTTTCTCGGAAAGATGTAAACCATGTGGTAATGGAACCCGCCCCCACTTAGATTTATCCATACTACATAGATTTTGTATCTGGTTAGTATATGTAATTTGACTTCATCACAGTAGCCTCTTGTATATACAACTAATGATCTTGAACTCACTATTATAGGCTACTTTAGATAACTCCTTCATGGAGAAGAATTTTTTATGAAGTATATAATAGACATTAATTATGGGATTTCATTTCCAATAAGTAAAATGTCATCAACATATAAAAATAGGATAAAAATCCATTTACACTAAACCTTTTATAAACAAATGTCTTATATTCATTCTTATTAAAACCAAATTCTTTTATAACATTATTGAATTGAATGATCCATGACATGGATAATTGCTTTAGTCCATCAATGGATCTCTAAAACTTTAACATCATATTGGAATCAACTATAGTCACAAAACCTTATGGATGTTCAATGTTGAAATCATACTAAAGGTTAAAATTAAGGAAATATGTTTTGATGTACATCTTCCAAAATCTCTTAATCATGGGAAGATGATATATAAATTAGAATTCTGATGGATTTAAACATTACATCTATAGAAATGGATTCATTGAACTCAATTCCATGGAATTATTTAGAAATTGTGTCCACTATCTTTCCTTTATAGGTACTTTATTTTCCTTGTATGCTTATTTTTTTCTTGAATAACCATTTGAGCCCTACAAAATTTACATCAAATGGATCGTCATCAAAATGAAATTCTTGGTTCTTAATAATGTAATCCATTTTATAATTCTTGGATTAATTCCACAATGAAACTTATGAGATCCCTACTACCTCTTTGTATGATAGAGGCACGTCATTATAAAACAATAATGAGTCATCATCTTCATTGAATAGAAAAATATATTTTCCAAATTCTCTTAACACTCTTACACTTCAATGCAATACTTCAAATTTAGGAACTATATATTACAAGGTGACCTAAAAAACATGTCCCTATACCAAATCATGTGGATCTTGAGCACCAACATCATAGATGTCCATTTTCCTTCTACTATCCCTTTTATGGATGTTCTACCTCTTATGAAAGATGCCTTGTATTGTGATAATCACATTCTTATTTGAGTTTTTTATAGGATGTATCCATTTGATTCTTTGTGACACCATATAATAAAACACTTTATTCCCTGAGGTTTTAGTTCTTTTCCTAATAAGGCCTTAAAAAATGAATCGCAAACCCCTAAATGAGTTGGTGACAGAAAATGTTTCTTTCTACTCCATAACAAAAAGAGAGTTTTTATTTCCACTGTTGTTGGTACTCAGTTTAGTGTGTAGGACGAATTTTATAATAAATGTCCCTAAAAGTATAATGGGATATCTGTAAGATTCTTTATTGAACTTACCTTGTATAATAAGGTTTGATTCCTCCATCCTCTAACAGCATTACACTATTATGTATAAAGAAGAGTGAGTTGAGGTAGAATACTAAACTCCAATTAAAAGATGATAAACTCTTGGTTAAGATATTCACCTCCTTGATCCAATTGATATATCATTATCATCTTTACATGTTGATTCTATACATCATTATTGAATTATTTTAATATCTAAAATGAATCAAACATACATGTAACCATGTAAAGAGAAACATATATACACAAGTCATTAGTGAAAGTTATGAAGTAAGAATACCCACCAGTGTCGTCTACTAGAAATGTCCCACACACATTAGTGTGTACCAATTCAAGATGCTCTATGTACCTTTCACACAACTCACTGAATTGTGGTTTTATTGTTTTTCCTCATAGAAAGAATGAAATATTTCAATTCGTTTTAGATAAGAAGTTTCTAAATATAAATCTAGAAATATTATTTTCAAATGATTAATTTTTCATGGCCAAAATGGTGATTCCATAGCTAGGTGTTATATGAGTCTTGCAAACATAATATTTTTCAATTTAAAATAATAATTTTGGAAAACTAAAAAGATAAATTACATTATTTAAGTGTTCCATACCAAAAAATATGTTTCCTTTATAATAGAATAATATTTTATTTACAAACATCTAAATAAACCCATCATAATCTCGGAAAGATAAATATATTATGTTCTTTGTAAAATATGGTACATAATAAAAATATTTCAAAACCCAAATAATTCCCATTGGAAATTAAATTAGGTAGTCACCAATGGCTATAGAATCCATCCTCACACCATTGGAATCTCACAGATCCACCAGTATTTTATAAATCTTACTAAATCTACCTAGTTCCAGCATTTGTATATAGATGTGAGCACCACAAAATGTATCTAAAACCCAATATGTATATATTGAATCATTAAATTTGACAATGAATGAACCTTTATATTCCCCAATCATTTTTGTTGTAATTCTTCTTCCAGTGGAATTTATTTCCACATAAAAAACATACCACCTCATTTTCCTTACCCTGTCTATGGATCATTCTTTTCATGGAAGGATGGTGCTTGATATATTTAGAATTTTTACATTTCCTATGAATCATTGACTTGTTATTAATTTTATTATTCCCAAAAAGGACAAACATTTCATCACACCACATGTCTTTATCCAATTGGAAAATCAATTTAATATATTCTGAAATACTCTTCTCGTTATTTCACATATTTGTGTTAATAATAAAACTAGATAAGGTATTGGTTAGTGATGATAGTGTGAGATCTATGCCCAATTATCTAGTAATTTAATCCATATGATTTATATGTGTTCAATGTATCTACTAATTAGACTAAATGAGACCCAGCTGGAACGTATTCTCAATAATCTTTTTAATCAAATCATTGTAGATCTTGTATCTCTCTTATCTCACCATCTCTTGATAGATATCCTCAAGGTGATACATCATGCTATACACATCCATATCCTCATGTTGCATCCAAATGTCATTGGTAATGAATAGTAGTGTAAAACACAAATAATATGTTTAATCATTTATGTAATTCGCATATAGAGAAAATTTTCATCATTATCCTTAGTACAAGGTGTTTTGAAATATGTTCTTCTTACACATACAATTTCCTTTCACAGTAAATGATAACGCGTAAACACATTTTCCTCTCCGGAGAATTTATTTTGGTTTTAAAGTCATCTTTTTAAATTATGGAACAATTTTTTAATACCCCAAGCTTCCACGGTACGCTTTTCTTTGAATAATACAGTAGTCTGTGTTGTACGCAACTTCGAGTTCTAACACACCACAACCAATCAAACTAGCCATTATGAATAGTAATACCCACTTTTTGAAATTTTATACATATTATATTTCAAAATGGACTTCATTTTTGGATTAAGAATTTTAAAATTATCATAGGGTGAATTTTTGGAACTTTTCTGATAACTTTCATATTTTGATGAATAGTGAAAATTACTCAATTTTAATTAAAAACAAATTTTTTAATAAAAAAAATTAATAATGATACATTTTTAATTTGAGTGATTTTGAAGTATAATTAGATTATATTTTTACCATTTAATACAATTTTGGTCATTGTACATAATTTCACATTTAAACCAGACCGAAACAAGTGTCAATATTTTTATAATTATTATTTCTTAAAAACACGCTTTCTATTTTGACAGCGGGAATTACATTTAAATTAATTTATGCCACTTCAGTGTTTTGAATCTATAAAAATGGATTCCATATTTAGAATCTGGATGTCCAAATTTTGTAAATATGTAACTTTTATTTTTATACATTTTGAATAATTAGTTCGGTAAATATTTTATTTACAATGGTTAAAATGTAAATCCAGTTAATAAGGGTAATAAAATAATATTATAATAATATTAATTTAACCTAAAATGTGTCCTAAGCCTATTGTTTGATACATTACCGATCATGGGAATCATTGGGTCGATTTTGGGACTCAATGGATCCACTTGTATGTGATAATGACACATTATATTAATTAAGTTAAAGTAAATACAAAAATGACATAAGCATATATATTTTAACAAAACAATTATTACATTGGGTTATATATGTTATATTTTAGACTATAATTATTAATTAGAAATATTAAAATATTTCCTACATAATGGTATTTTATTTATAATTTTTAGATGTTTAATAATTAAATTTATGTATGACATAATAATAATGCAGTATTTTCTTTATTAATGAAAGAATAAAATAATTAGTATTATAAATGTTAAAATAAATATAATTTGAATGTTTTGATGACATACAAGAATTTTATTTGTTAATATTACATGTTAAGATTTCTTAAATTAATGTGGTTAGAATTAATAATGTTTCTAAGACTATAACACAAATCGATTATTAAATAGTGTCAAAATTGACATAAAGGATCTTTTAAAACAAATATTATATTATTAATTGATATTATATTTCTTAAAACATAAGGATCGGTCAATGGTCTTATATAATTATAGTTTTACTATTAATGGACCACTTGGGGGTCCTTCAGAAGTTTATAGTAAGCTTATTGACTATATAATTTAAAAATACAGAGAGACATGGTGAATGTCAAACTATTTAACCAATAGTTAAATCAAAAAGATAATGTTAATATAGTGGCCCAAACATGTCTAAAACCAATTGGTTTATAGGTTTTCAAACTATACCCACCTTAAAATTTAAATAATGCACTTTTGATTTATTTTAAACCGAATCTAAATTTATTATAAAATAATATTTATAACTTTTCCGAAGGTGCCCCTTGCCTCCCTTATAAAAGGGTACATACCCTTCCCTCTAATTCACACCTTTAAAGACTTTTGTCTCGGCCATCCCCTACACAATGATTATCTAAACTTCCCTCACTTCATCCTAGAGGCCTTAGTTTGATCATAAATCCATCCTACAGAGCCATTTTGATCAAATTAAAAGGAAGAACCTGAAGAAGAGGTAATGTTTTCCGCACCCTCTTTCAAGTTCCTTTCTTCATCAACTTCTTCATTCTCGGTTATTTCCATTATAATATAATAACTCTATTATATTCTATATAATATGATGTAATTATAAATATGGTACAACCATATTCAGTATTTTATCCATCCTTTAAATGACTTGTCCCCATACATGCGTACGTACGGCTTACCCTCTCTATGTCATGGTGTAATTGTTATTTAATACATTATTATTTGGATGGGTATGATAATGATGTGTAATTTCTGTAAATAATAATTATAACATGATAATTATTCTGTATATATGACATACCATCCAATTAAATATAATTTTAATATCAAAAGAATGATATTGTCGCTCGTGCGTACGTACGGACAACCGTCTCCACGAACGCGATGAGATTCATTCCCCATCGTATCCATGAAAGTATAATTCTCATTTGATGATTAAAAATAATGTTTAAGGACATGATATCCTTTTTTATATGAATAAGATACAAACTATCCATAATAAACACAACTTATATAACAAAACATATAAAAAAAATGAGTAATTTGACAACCGAAACGACAATAATACTAAGATATTATTAACAAATAAATGTTAAAAGATCATATATGATTTCCTATTAATGTATATGATTCTTGTATAATTTAATAACAATTATTTCACCATTATATAGGATTTTAACCTACCCTTAACCTAGTAAAATTACAAGGTAGGGGTTTATTTCACAATCTCTTCATTATCCGGGGTTGTTTATATGTAATTATCTATTGGGAAACCTTTATCATTCACATCCATATTTCTTTAAAATGTATTTAAAATAATTATTACTATTTTACAGACTATGGTTTAAATTCATTTATACCCTTGTTTACTTTTTATAAGATGTTTATAAATTAATCTTTCCGTTGTTTTCCAAACAAGGTTCTTTTTAACTTTTTCGACAGAATTAAGGTAAGAATGTCTTTTTTTAACTTATATGGAAGGTGCGGCTATTTTCCGCTGTTATAAAATCATCGAATCTTCCCTTACAATCATATAAGAATATTTTCAATTTAAATGTTTCCTTTTATAATTATGTAACTTATGAACGATTTAAAAAAGGAGATATTTCTCTCAAATAGTTTTGATTTCATCCATGTCAACATCCTTTGATGGATTTTAATCTTATTTGATGTTGATTTATTATGATAAAAAACTTCCATATTGTAGTGAAGGTTTTTTAATATGTTTGACTGTGGATGTATTATTTTTATACAATTCTTTGTATATGGTGAAATTATTGACATTTTGTTTTCTAGTTTTAATACGAATGTTTTTGTAATGTTTAAACCTATTCATGTGAGGAATGCATTGGAATTAATATGTGATGGGTGTAGCCCACTATAGCTCCTCAATGTATCAGTAGGTCTCATGAGACAAACTAGTTTCTTGGCATAAGACCTTGACAAAATCTTATTTTTAGTCTTAGCACATGGCCCTGACTATGGGGTTATGATAGTCTGGAATTATGCATTTCATCATTATGAAAGTGGTTATTTATATTTCATGTGATTATTCGACAAGTAGAATATCCATGTGAATAAGTAAATGACATTATTTCATTTTATTTCTTCTATATTATTCTTAAGTTCAAGTTTAAAAGGCTGTTGTTTTAGTTATACACTGCCTTAAATTTGTATTCTTATTTTTGAAAGTTTCTGCTATATTGTTATCCTTACTAGACATTTGAGCTCACCCATTTTTATGTTTTTTTTTCAGAATGTGAAGAAGTATTTTATGAATGACATGCAGGGATAGTATAAGGGGATATTAGTGTAGAGAAAAGATATTGTTGTAGATTTAACATTATGATGTAATGTAAACATTATGTATGTATCTTTTGATTCCAAGGCTACTAAACTAAACGGTATTTCGAGACTTAATCTTTTGAGATCATGACAATGTTATGTAATAATGCACCGACTCTTGGTAACGGGGGTCAGGGTGTTACAGATGGTATCAGAGAAATTTTAGTACAAACCTTGGAAAGTAGATTTATATAAACTCTGATTAGAGCACTTATCCCTAAGAGTGACTTTGATTATTAGTATAGAAGAAATTCCTAGAATTTTGGTATTGTAGAGATCTTGGGAGTTTTCTAAGAAATAAATCCCTGTCTGGATACGTGTAGGTAGAGGCATCTCTGGCACAGATGTACCTAGGTGTAAAACCTGAAAACAACACTTTGAGCAATAGTCGAACGGGAACTAGTGCACGATAATGGACCTTGCTGCACTCTTGGTTACGACACTCCCAAGGGATATACTTAGGATAATTATCATTTTCTTTACAAAACATTATGAAGGGTTTATGAGTATATACTTTCTCAAAGAAAACATTTTTTATGATAATGGATTATATCCATAAACAGTTCAATTTTTGTTAATTGTTTTAGAAGTTTTGATTTATTTGCTGTGATTCATAGACTAGTCTACTGTATTACATTGTTTAGAAATGGTTCCTAGTGGAAAAAATGGAAACTATATCAATAGACTCACTTAATGTTGGTTTTTCCCTCCTGCTTAAGATAATTATATTGGAGCTGGTGATGCAACTGGTGTTGATCAGCTAATGACCATACTGGGACAACTCACTTAGGTTATGAATAATAACCTTACCCATATGGAGCACCCTGATCTGCAGTGTAGAGGATTAATGTTAGATATTTTCATGAGGCAACAACCACCAACATTATATGGGAGTAAAAATCAACTAGTAGATGAGAAATGGATAAATTCCATAGAGAAAATATTCCATGCCTTGGGGAGTAGTAGAAGGGAAAAAGTTATCATGCCAGTTTACCACCTCACTAGAGATGCTGATCAATGGTGGTCATTGATTCAAACATGAAGAAACATGATGAAGTATCAAATATGGAATGAAGGGAGTTCATAGAAAATTTCTTAGAAAAATACTTTCCTCGTGACCATCGAGCAGATACAGAAAGGCAATTTCTTAGTCTGAGGCAAAAGGAGGATGATAATGTCACAAAGTCTGAGGCTAACTTTACTAGGTTAGCAAGGTATACTGCATATTATATACATAACCCAAGAAGTAATATTGATTGTTTCTTTGATGTGTTAAAACAGTTTCTTTGTTGAGTATTAGTCTAACAATCCTTCTCGTCGTACGAAGATATTGTCTCATGTGCTATCCAGATAGAATAAGAATTCTCTAAGTCTTAAGGCTTTAATGAAAAGCAAGATAAGAAGAGATCTGCAGATCAATCTAGTAATGGAAATAAAGGGAAGAAGGGAAAAGTTGATTTTCTATTCTGCAGTAAATTTGGGAAGAAACACCCTAGTACTTGCTTAAAGGGAATGGGAGTCTATTAATAGTGTGGTGAAAAAGCCCACCAAGCTCATGATTTCAATCGAAAGAATGTTGATGTCAACATCGAATGCTATAATTGTAGAGAAATGGGGAATTATGAAAATTAATGACCTAAGAGTCCGAGGAACTTACCTTAGAAAATTCCAAGGGATCTAGGCCAAGCATAAGTTATCACTACTGCTGAGGTAGAAGCTCCGAAAGACGGGGTGGCAGGTAATTTAATTGTTTCCAGAAGTTTAGAAAATTCAGTATTTGATTCTGTATCATCACATTGTTTCATATCTTCCTAGATTTCTAAGAAAATAAATATTTCCATTTTGACCTAACAAGGGAGTTTTCAATTAAAACTCCTAAGGGAAGTATCATTGCTACAAAGTTCTATGGATCCATCCCTATTAGGGAATATAAATGTTCTTTATCTACTGATCTCATCGTCATACACATGATTTAATATGATATAATCCTCAATATGAATTTTTTTCAGACCATGATGCGAAAATTTATTGTAAGAAGAATGAGGTTATGATTTTTGATGATGATGATAAAGAACACCTTATCTTTATAGCATAATCTTAACCACCTGATTCTTACCTAAATTCACCCCCAGTAGCTCAACTAAATTCAATTATTGGGGAGGAAACGAATGAAATAACCATGGTTAAGGAAAGGAATGTTCAAATAGAGGATGTACCGATTGTTAATG
This sequence comes from Viscum album, assembly GCA_963277665.1. Lineage (NCBI taxonomy): Eukaryota > Viridiplantae > Streptophyta > Magnoliopsida > Santalales > Viscaceae > Viscum > Viscum album. The sequence continues at coordinate 558,528,002 of OY728146.1, forward strand.
AATATGTAGATGTGTTTCCTAATGATTTTCCCAAACATCCTATAGAATGAGAAATTGAGTTTTACATTGATTTAATTATGGGTTCAAGGTCCATATCGAAGACCCCTTTTTGAATGGCCACTATGTAATTAGTTGAACTAAAGAAACAACCATAGGAATTTAGTAATAAGGGATTTATTCACCCTTGTGTTTCTCTATGGGGATCCCCTGTCCTTTTTATTAAGAAGAAAGATGGATATATGAGGTTATGTATCGACTATAGGAAAATAAATGCTATAATAATAATGAAAAAGTTTCCCCTACCCCGCATTGATGATTTATTTGACCAACTGCATGGAGCTCAATACAATTCAAATATTGAACTTCGATCAGGATACCATCAGTTGTGTGTGAAGAAGGAAGACATTCCTAAAAGAACATTTAGAACTAGGTATGGGCATTAAGAGTTTATAGTAATGCCTTTTGGGATGACTAATGAAACCTCTGTTTTCATGGATCTAATGAACATAGTTTTCACGGAATATCTCGATGATTTTATAGTGGTATTTATTGATGATATCTTGGTATATTACAAAAGCTATGAATACCATGAAAATTACTTTCTCGTTATCCTAAAGACTCTTAGAAGACATTAATTATATAGGAATTTTACCAAGTGTGTATTCTGGCTTCCGGAGATCTCATTTCTTGGTCTTATTGTCTCTAAGGATGGAATCTCTATTGATCCTTCTAAGACTAATGAAATCCAAGAATGACCAGAACTGACGAGTATAATGGTGGTACACAGTTTTATTGGTTTAACAGGTTATTATCGATATTTCATCTAGAATTTTTCTCAGTTGGCTAACGCATTAACAAAGATCACACGTAAAGGGGTTAAATTTGAATGGATAGAAAAGTGTAAAAAATGTTTTGAAGAACTAGAGAGAAGATTAGTCAATGATCATATATTGAATCTACCATTGGGGAATGACAGGGTTTGTTATTTATAGTGATGCATCGAATAAAGGACTTGGTTGTGTCCTTATGCAGAATTATAGTGTTATTGTCTATGCATCACGACAACTGAAAATTCATAAGCAAAAATATCCTACTCATGATCATTAGTTAGCATCTCTAATCATTTCATTGAAGATGTGGAGGAATTATTTCTATGGTGAAAAAATGTGAGATATATACTGATCAAAAGAGTTTGAAGTAAATATTCTCATAGAAAGAACTCAATATGAGGCAAAGGCGATGGCATGAACTACTCAAAGATTATGATTACACGATACACTACCACCTAGGGAAGGAAAATAAGATGGAATATTTGTTGAGCAGGAAGGGTCATGGAGTTTTGAACAAGATGAGAGTTGAAAGGGATCCTATTTTCATGGATCTACTAAAGATGGATATAGGAAACACCATGGAACGTGAAACCTCAATAATTTGTCAAATGGTTGCCAAACCATATTTATGAGAAAGGATAAATAGTTCTCAATCCATTGATGATGAGTTTAAAAAAGAATATTAACTCTATGATTGATGGGAGATTGAGTGACTTTGTTTATGAAGATGGAATTTTGAAATTTGGGAATAGACTTTGTGTTCTTGATATACCTGATTTAAAAAGGGAATTTTTAGATGATTCTCATAGTTCCAATTTCTCTATACACCCTGGGAGAAACAAAATGTATAGATATTTGAAGGATCATTTTTTGTGGGAAAACATGAAGAGGGATATTACTGATTTTGTTTCAAGATGTATGGTTTTCCAACTAGTGAAAGCTAGAACACAACAGCCTGGAGGAATCATGAATCCTCTTCCCATACCTGAATGCAAATGTGATAATATCACGATGGACATTGTCCTGGGAATACAAACAACTCATAGAAGGAATGATGCAATATGGGTCATTGTTGATCATCTTACCAAGTCATCACATCTTCTTGCTAAAAGAGAAGATCTACCACCTGAACTTCTAGCAAGACTATATATTAATAAAGTTGTGAGACTTCATGGCATACCCCTACTGATTTTTTCGGATCGTGATCCCCGTTTTATTTCAAGATTCTGGAAATGTCTTCAGAAAGCCCTGGATACTGAACTTCATTTTAGCACTGACTACCACCCCCAAACTGATGGACAATCATAATAGACTATTCAACCCTTAGAAGGCATGTTGATATCATGCTCACTTGACTTTCAAGGTATGTGGGATTAATTTTTACCTTTGATAGAATTTTACTATAATAATAACATCCATTCAAGTATTCAAATGGCATCATATAAAGAGTTATACGGAAAGAGATGTCGCACACCAACCTGTTGGGATGAAGTTGGTAAAAGAAAACTCACAGGCCCAGAACTAGTGGAGGAAATGATGGAAAAGGTTAAGGTGATCCAAAACCACCTCAAAGCAGCTCAAAGTAGGTAGAAGAGCTATGTTGACAACCGAATTAATGACTTGGAATTTCAGGAATTAGATCATGTTTTCTTGAAGGTATCTCCATGGAAGGGTGTTATAAGATTCCGTAAGAATGGAAACATGAGTCCCAGGTACATCGGACCTTTCGAAATTCTAGAACATATTGGGGCTATAGCTTACCATTTGGCAATGCCGCCAAGTCTCTCCAAAGTTCACAATGTGTTCCACGTATCACTATTGAGAAAATACATGCATGACCCAACGCATGTACTCACCTATGAGGAATTAGAACTGGAACCCTATCTATCTTATTGAGAAGAGCCCATCAGGATTCATGTTACAAGAGAACAAGTGCTGAGAAATTGTACGACTCGTCTGGTGAAATTACTATGGAGAAACAATAAGATAGAAGAGGCAATGTGGGAACCCATGAAACTTAAGATGAAGAACCACATGTGTGTTTTCACGCGGTAATATTCTAGAAATTTCGAGGGCAAAATTATTTTAATGAGGGGAGTATGTAACACCCCAATCTTCTATGGTATGCTTCTCTTTGAATAATACAGTAGTGTGTGTTGTACGCAACATCGAGTTATAACACAACACAACCAATCGAACTAGCCATTATGAATAGTAATACACATTTTTTGAAATTTTATAAAATTTATTTTTCAAAACGGACATCATTTTTGGATTCAAAATATCGAAATTATCTTATGGTGAAATTTTTGTACTTTTCTGATAACTTTCATATTTTGATGAATAGAAAAAATTACTAAATTTTAATTAAAAATAACTTATTTAATCCAAATATTTAATAGTGATAAATTATAAATTTTAGTGAATTTAAATTATAATTAGATTATATTTTTACCATTTAATACAATTTTGGTCGTTGGACAAAATTTCACATTTAAACCATACGTAAACAATTGTCAATCATTTGAAAGTTATTATTTCTTAAAATCACGCTTTTTGTTTTGACAGCAATAAATAATATTAAATTAATTTCTGCCACTTCTTTGTTTTAAATTTATAAAAATGGATTCCATATTTATAATCATGAGGTCTAAATTCTGTAAATAGGAAACTTTTATTTTTAGACATTTTGAATAATTACTTCGGTAAATATTTTATTTACCATGGGTAAAGGGTAAATCCGGTAAATAAGGGTAAAAGAATAATATTATAATAATATTAATTTACCCTCAAACATGTCCTAATTATTTTGGTTGTTACATGTCTGACCATGGGAATCTTTGGGTAGATTTGGGGACCCCATGGATCCACTTGTAAGTGATAATGAGACTTTATATTAATTAAGTTAAAGTATATACAAAAATGACATAAGTATATATCTTTTAGCAAAAAAAATTACATAGAGTTATATATTTTATATTTTAGAATATAAATATTAATTACAAATATAAAACAATTTCTTACATAATGGTATATTATTTATAATTTTTTGACATTGAATAATTCAATTTATTTATGACACAATAATTATGCTGTATTTTTTTATTAATGAAAGAATCAAATAATTAGTATTATAAATATTAAAATAAAAATAATTTGAAAGTTTTGATGAAATCCACTAATTTTATTAGTTAATATTACATGTTAATATTTCCTTAATGAATTTTTTCAAATTAATAATTTTTTTAATACTTTCACACAAATCAAATATTAAATAGTGTCAAAATTGACATAAAGGAGTTTTTTTAAAAAAATATTATATTATAAATTGATATTCTATTCCTAAAAATATAAGGATCAGCCAAAGGAATTATATAATGATAGGTTTGTTATTAATGGACCACTTGTGGGTCTCTTGGAAGTGTATAGTATGTTTGTTGACTATATAATATAAAAATAAAAATAGACATGGTAAATGTCAATCTATTTAACTAAGAGTTAAATCAAAAAGATAATGTTGATATAGTGACCAAAACCTATCTAAAACCTATTTTTTGAGTGTTTTTGAACCTATCCCCACCTTAACCATTATATAATACACTTTTGAGCCATTAGAAACCAAATATGAATTTATTATAAAATAATATTTCAAGATTTTCCTAAGGTGCCCCTCATCCCTCTTATAAAAGGGAACTTCCACTTCCCTCTAATTCACACAATCAAAGCCTTTTGGCTAGGCCAACCCCTGCCCAAATATTCTCTCAACTTACCTCACTTAAACCTAGAGGCCTTATTTTGATCCGAAATCCAACCTATGTATTTATTTTGATCAATTCAAAAGGAAGAACTTGAAGAAGAGATAATGTTTTCACCACCCTCTTTCAAGTTCCTTTCTTCTTAAACTTCTTCTTTATTTTTTATTTCCATTATAAAATAATAACTCCAGTATCTTCTATATACTATGATGTTATTATAAATATGGTACAACCATATTCAGTATTCTATCCATCCTTTGAATGACATGTCACCATACGTGTGTACGTACGACTTACCATCTCCACATCGTGGTGTAATTGTTATTCAAAACATTCTTATATGGATGGGTATGATAATGATGTTTAATTGATGTAAATAATAAATATAAAATGATAAATATTCTGTATATATGATATACCATCTAATTATATATTATTTTAATATCAAAAGAATGATATTATCGCACGTGCGTATGTACGGACTATCGTCTCCATGAACGCGATGAGATTCATTCCCCATTGTATCCATGCAAGTTTAATTCTCATTTTATGATTAAAAATAATGTTTAAGGACTTGATATAATTCTATATATGAATAAGATATAACCTATCTATAACAAACATGACTTATTTAACAAAACATATAAAAGATGACTAGAAAGTTAACAGTTATAACGACGATAATACTAAGATATTATTAACAAAGCAATGTTAAAAGCTTATATATGATATCATATTAGTCTATATGATTATTGTATAATTTAATAATAATTATTTCACCATTATACAGTACTTTAACTTACCCTCAACCACGGAAAAGTACAATGTATTGGTTTATTTCACAATCTCTTCATTATCCGAGGTTGTTTATACATAATTATCTACTAGGACCTCTTTATCATCCACATCCATATTTCATTAAAATACATTTAAAATCATTCTTACTATTTTTTAGACAATGGGTTAAAGTCATTTATGACCATGTTGGCTTTTAATAAGATGTTTATAAAAGAATCTTTCTGTCATTTTCCAGATAAGGTACTTTTTAACCTTTTCGACAAAATTAAGCTAAGAATGTATTTTTTTAACTTATACGGTGGGTGCGGCTATTTTCCTCTGTTATAAAATCATCGGAGCTTCCTTTAAAATCATAAAAATATTTTCAATGTAACTGTTTTCTATTATAATTAAGTGACTTTTAAACGATTTCAAAAAAGAGATATTTCTCTCAAATAGTTTGGATTTCATCTATGTCAACATCCTTTGATGGATTTTAAGCTTATTTGATGTAGATTTGTTATGATACCAAACATAAATACTTTATTGAAGGTTTTTTTGAAATTTTTGACTGTGGATGTATTGTTTTTATACCATTCATGGTTTCTGGAGAATGTATTGACATTTAGTATGCCAGTTTTAATATGAATGTTTATGTTATGTTTAAACCTGTTCATATGAGGCATGCATTGGACATAATAAGTGACAGGTGGAGCCCGCTATAGCTCCTTGATGCATCGGTAGGTCTCATGAGACAAACTAGTGTCTTGGGACAAGGGCTTCAAAAAATATTATTTGTAGTCTTCGGACAAGGCCTTTACTATGTGGTTATGATAGTCTGTCATTATTCATTCCATCATTATGAAAGTGGTTATTGATATTGCATGTGATTATTCGACTAGTAGAATATCAATGTGAATAAGTAAATGGAATTATTTGAATTTATTTATTCCATATTATGCTGAAGTTCAAGTTTAAAATGGTTTTGTTTTCGTTATACATTGACTTAAAAGTTTATGCTTATTTTTGAAAGTTTCCACTATATTGTTATCCTTACTGGGCATTCGAGATCACCCCTTTATATGTTTTATATTTTCCAGGATGTGAAGAAGTATTTTATGAATAACCTGGAGTCATAGTATAAGGGGATATGAGTGTGAAGAAAATATTTTGTTGTAGTTTTCACTTTATGATGTAATATAAACTTTATGAATTTATTTAGTGATTCCAAGGCTACTAAACTAATCGGTCTTTCGAGACTTGATCTTTTGTGATTATGCCAATGTTATGTAATAATGCACTGACTCTGGGTAACTGGGGTCGGGGCATTACAAATGTGATATGTTTCGTTATATTTTTATTACTTTTTCTACAATTTATATGATCATAGATTTAAGACTTTATCTGATAAAATGTAGAGAAGTAAATAAATATTATATTTATTAATCTCACACTATTATATCAAAACCCAATAGCCCTCACCATTGGATTTGAAATATCATGTATCTTGGACATTCTAGTGTAAATGATCTATATTCCCTATATCATTACCCAAGCAATGGTGGGTCAAAAAACATGAATTGTTTTAGTTAGGAATTCCAAATTACCACTGTATTAACTCTTAGTTCCTGGAGATGTTGAGTGGACTCTGCAATCCTAAAATCCTTAAATTTTATTTCCTCAAAACAGTTTTTTCGAAAGACAGCCATTGATTTGGAATAATTCATGTCAACCCAAAGATTCATGTTTTAATTACATGACAATTAAAATCACCCCAACTTTGCCTAGTCCTGAGCATTGATCCATGGTGCCATTTTTAACTGAACATGTAGATGGATATACCAACATAATATATAATTCAATGATTTTATATTTTATGCACAAATTTCAAATTTTTATCTTTATAAAATTCATGATAATAATAATTGGGTATAAAAAAGTGATAAATAAGGACTTATATAATATTTACACATAATAAAATTTATTTTAGATATATGTTCCATTCTTGTTAGTTCATTAATTTATGTGATCATGAAAAAACATCCATAATGAAAAAACCATAAAAAATTATAAGAATAAAATAATAAATTTATGTGATCATGAGATTATACTAATTGTTATTATATGTACTATATGACAAAACTACCCATTGGAATAGGGGGAAAATGCCAATTACAAAAGGTTCATGTTATAGCCTTTCACCTATCCACCTATGTATATCACTCAGATTCGATTTGTCTTGGATCTAATCTTGACTGTCTCCACATAATTAGGAACGTAACCTGTAAGAACCAAAATCTTCATTTCAGGTGTGGATATTATTCTCAGGTAGTTTTGGGGGAAATGGAAGAAAATGAGATTTTCTATGTTCACTTAATGTACCTAGCTTTTCACATACATCCAGGCGATGTCTGTGTATTGGCTGTGTTCATATTCATGTGGTGAATTGGAAGACTTCTAATATTGAGGTCCAATTAAGGGTACTACATAAAATGTACATTTAATTAACAAAAAATGTAGTTTTATTTTTTAACATTTCTATTTGAGAGGGATCGAGTGTTATGTACGTAAAAATATTCTTCTCAACATGTTTCATACAAGAGTGTGAAAGAATGGACTATGATCTTTGAAACCATCATGATTCTCTATATAAGCTCTGATTGATATGTATAGGGTGAATTGGAATCCAACTAGTGATTTCTCAAATCCTCTATATCCTTTTATCTCGATTCTTCTTCAATTGTAAGTTATTTTGGGTTGACCATTTTTCTTCTTTTTGTAGTTCTATGCAGATTCAGTCTGATTCATGATCCATCATTTATGTATATCGATTTTGATACATCGATGTGTGTGGTTTGTGCCTTTATTTTTCGTCTTTGGGTTATATATGCTAAACGTGTGTCATTCCCATGATTGGCAAATTGCATGATTTGGAATTTAACCTTGTTTATTACATGATATGTTTTATATAATTGAAAAGGGGTAGTTTATTATTAATATTTTTAGTTATCTTTTTTATGGGAAACCACATGGGTGTGTTTTCACTATTTTATTGTTATGGTCATTTGGTCTAAGATTCCAAATAGTGTTTCTTGTTTTCTATTCCGTGGTTGATTAGGATGGAGTTTGATAAATTATATGAAATGAATGTGATATTCTTATGAATGATTATCCATGTAGTAGTTTCAAATTATATGATCCACAATGATATTAAATGAAAACTGTTTTTCCAATGGACTGTGAGAGACATGGTGTAAATGATTAACCCAAGTGTATTGATCATTAGAGCTACACAAAATGTCACTTATAATTACCTTATTCTTTATTTACCTCGAAGTATTTCCCATGAGAGCTACCCATGTGTTCTTTTATACTTTATTAATTATATGTGACCGAGGGGGATAGACTGTACGAGCTACCCAGGGTTCGTTTATACATTACTGATGCAATTTGAACAAGGGTTATTAAATGTGAGAGTTTCCCATGTGGTAATTTCTAAGTCATTAGTGATATGTTAGAAATAATCGGTTAGATCTTGATAGCATCCATGATTGTTGTTATTAAATGATTTGTTGTTATGTTATACCTAAGGGATTATAATGTGAGAACATTCCCAAAGGGTTTCTAATTTATAATTGAATGATTATGATGAGTCTGTGAAGACAAAGAAGAAGATTGAACTCACTCTTACATTATTGTTTAAATGGACTTCTGAGATGTCTGTCTTGTTAGTATTACACTAGGGAATATAGAGAATATTCTATATCTCTAGATTACATTATTCAAAGGAGGAATAATAAATGTAAATAAATGTAATGAGAAATGGAGGATTTTTTACTATTGAGTACATCATTGTTTATTGATTCATTTCTAAAAATTACATGCTATATATATATATATATAATAATATTTATTAATAGATCATTCGGTAAATATTGACCATGATTCATCTCACTCATGATATTTTCATGTTTTGGACCCAAATAGATTATATGATTTCAAGTGTAGATAGTGAAAGTGTCCATCTTCATCAGGAACTTTATTGATGTTGGTGCTCGAGTGCATGAAACGAAGATGAGGCTTGTGATGATGGTAGAGTTTACTTGTTTATTTTTTAATATTGTTTTTTTATTTCTGTCATGCATTGTCTCTTTTTTGGATACTTTCTTATATAATTATGACAAGAATCATTATATATATGACATGAATTATGTTAATTTACATTATATATTCTACAATTTACTTTTGTTGGTATTACTACATCTAAAAGGGATTACTATTTTTCCACTATATATGCTCTACCAATTAAGGAATAGTTTCCCCAATATCACACATAGTCCCTCACTACTATTCGAAAACCTCTGGAATTTGGGGAAATGTGCTTCAGGCCATGTGACCAACTTGGTTGAGGAAACCTATGGGCGGCACCTAGATACAGGATATTAGAAAGTGGTATCAGGGTAAGTTTTCTTTTCACCTTTTTATAATATTTTCATGACATTAGATAGGGATCGGAAGGAAATGGATTTTGGTAATTATTTATGTCTAGGAGTAGCAACCCCATGTATCGAGAAATGCCAAATTACTTCAAATTGAATTGTAATTTATGGATTTTACACTATTGTAGTCTATTCAATTTCATTATTGGATGATGCACTCATTTTGTGTTGTTATATATCATATCATTGTGGTTTTATTTCTCTTACATCCTAATAAATAAGGGTATTTATTCTCACGCTTCATATAGGAAAATTCTAAAAATCATATGTCATGCATTTTTGTCATGCCATTTATGGTGAAATACAGTTTGCATATTATTTTGATAGATTTTTTTGTAGATATTCATTCTATATTGATAGCTTCCCTGATAAAAATACCTTTTTATTTTTTATTGGGTATTGGTTTGTGCATTGTTTTATTTTAATGGACCCCAATCTTGGTTCCTTGAGGTGTTTATGGGTCCTATTGAATTAGAATTTGGTGGATCACAATTGATATTTAATTTAATTATTTTAACATATGATATGTATAAGGATTCTGAAATTTGATTCATGAGTAGTATTATATCTCACTAATAGTAAATTGGCATTACTTTCCCATATATTAGGATTTTTGGTGTTCTAGTAATGTTTTAGAGGCTTACTGTCTACAAAACCCATAAAAGATGGCATATGATGTTATGGACTCAAGTTATGTGTTCTTATGTTTAGAAAGAAATTACTTCTCTTAAGTACACATCATGTACTATATGTACATGTCTTGTGGTTCTTGATTGTGTAACTTACTATTTGAGCAGAGACAAGGGGTTTGGTAAACATTAATAGAACACGCTGTGTACTATGTGTACATGCCATGTGGTAATCGACCGTGTTTCCCACAATGTGACTAATGACATGGGTGGATGAATCAATGGTGGTAAATGTTGTGTCTAGAATATGCATGCCTTGTAATGTTGCACTAGCAGAACCATGTATTTATAGCCATGTAGATGTTCCTAGGTAGGAGGGAATATTCAAGTACATGTCGTGCCTCAATATGAACACACCATGTGTATGGGGTGTTACACAACTAGGTTGGAAGGAGTACATACACATGTTAAGGTTTAAGGGAACACACCATGTAGTGGTTATATACATAGTGTAACCCACTTTTACTAAACATTAAATTTTTACTTCTCATTCTTTGTTCAATAACTTCTATGTTGTAGTAATTGATAATATTTAACTGAGGTGTGTTCATGACCATGTAGATTCATGCCACAAAGACGTCCTCTGGTTGCACAGAAGGTACATGGAAATGATATGACACATAAAATGTTAGATTAAGGACTAACAAAACATCCTCCCATATTTCCCTTCTTGGAACTAGATATTATACCAAATGCATGTGATTTTTCACAATTCTGTGAACACTTTATGTGGATGATGCAGACTTTTTAGGGAGAACCACATCCTACCCCAAATATGGTAGAGTTGAACTTGGTAGTCTAGTAGAATCATCCTAAAATGTTTTTGGGGATTTGGGACCATAGTTGTAGAGTCATTTATTGGATCCATGCTTTCAATCTTCTAGAATCTGTGGATGCCTCGAGAGTTTAGGGTGATTCTCACAACATACATGTTTCTCGATTCTACCGAGAGACGGTGGGATGTTGTCTCATAGGTAGGACATCATCGGATTATGGAATATAAATATTTTAATAGGACCTTATATGACTAATTATTCCCCCAAGATGTTGAGGGACGATCAAGCCCAGGTGTTCAGGAATATGGAGAAGGGAACTCTTTCGGTGATGGAATATTTTTCTCATTTTATAGAGATCCATGGTTTATCACATGTTTTGGGAGGTGACAAGTTATCAATGGATAGACGAGTTGTGGATGGTCATATGTATGACATTCGATTGTTGAGGAATGTTTTCAGGTTGACTAAAGGTATTTTTATATAAATCAGTTGCTAATTATTGCATGAAATATGAGGTATTTTTGAGTTTTGAGTGAAGGTGGTTCCCCGTATAGTGTTCGTACTCCTTCAACCAATCGCAAGAAGTTCCACATGATGCTTTCATGCGATGTTTCTTCAGGTATCCAGGAGAGGTGATACTAGTGTGGTAGGAGTGGGAACATGAGATCACAGTGCCCAAGAAACCATGTTAAGTGTTTAACTTGGAGAAAGATGGGTCATCTTTAACTCCTTTTCTGGATGTCAGCACAAGAATCTATAAATATGTCATTTGTTATGATTCCACATTCATGAGAAATAACACCAGTTTCTCTACAGTCAGGGACTTAGAGTTCATCAGGTCATTCAAGACAAGGAGGTAGTCATATCTGTGGTAGGCAGATAATATTTTTTCAAAAAAAGGTGAATCAACTCAGGGTTTCCATTCAGGGTTGTAGGGTCACGATACATGTCCACATTTTTTTATGGAACCAACCCAACAAAAGAAAGAAACTGGAACCTCTATGGTTGTAGATACATTGTAGTTGTCTTAGATTTTTCTTCTACTCTTTTTGATACATGGGATTCTCATATTTTTATATATGATGCAATTATAAAGAGGATTGAGAATTTTATAATTACTTTTGATGATGTTATGATACTAGACACTCTGTTGGGGATTAGGATGACTATTTGATGTTAGTGAAAGGATTTCCCTCTTGAGGATGGTGGGTGCCACTATATTTGTGATCTATATGTCTTATTGATGATAGAATTTGATGTCATTCTTGGAATGGACTAGTCGGTATCCTTTAAATACTGTATTGACTGCTATCATCTCAAGGTGTGTTTCACATCACCAAAGGGGGTCTTTTTTATTCAAGGCTGAATGTGATTTCTTGGAATTTCGAGCTAGACTCGAGCATCCTGGGTTGGGCGGAATTATAGTCCAGATTTCTAGTTAATATATGGATGACCATGGGACTTCATATATATACATTCCTCTAGTGGTGGATTATTTCATTGATTTATTTCTAGATTAATTTTCCAGTTTACTTCCAGAGCGAGGGGTTTATTTTTCTACTAAGTTTGTTCCATGAGCGGCACTGATTCCCATTCTTCCTTATAAGATGGATACAAAAGAATTTCAGGATCTCAATAAGTAGTTATATAAGTTAGAGGAAAATTGTTTCATCCAACCCAATACATATTCTAGGGGTTCACCTATCCTATTTTCAATGATGGCCATCAGTACCATCAAAAATTGTGTAGACTATCAGATGTGGAACCAGTTGATGGTCAAGAAATGATATCCCTTGACAAGGATTGATGATTTCATTGATCAGCTTCAATGATACCAGGTGTTCTCAATGATTGAATTGAGATACATTTATCATCATTTTCACGTTAGACAAGTATATATACCTCTTATAGCCTTTTGGAGTAGGTATGGTCTATAAGAGTAATTGGTTATGCTCTTCAGTCTCACAAATGCTCTGACTATTTTCATTGCACTAAGTAACTGAGTGTTCTATCCTTACTTGGATTCTATTCTGGTTGTCCTTGTGGGTGATATCTTGGTGTAATATGAAACTCGACATGACCATGCCACCGTTATTTAGATTATATTGAGTACATTGATTAATAATTTGTTATATTCCAAGCTCTCAATGTGACACTTTTGGATGGGCCATATTCACTTTTTAGGTCACGTCATCTCAGAGATAGAAGTATCAACAGATTAAGAGAAGGATAGAGAAATAGATTTATAGGTGAATATGAAAAAACATTCATGGTAATGAGTTTTCTGGGGATGAATTGGTCGAACAGACGCTTTATTCAAGACTTTTGATGCTTAATAGCACCCCTGGAGGACATGACTAAGAAGGGTTTGAGGTACTTATGGAAAATTTCTGCGATTTAGTATTTCAGGAGCTGATGTACTAGTGGGAAAATTATGGTGATTCGTCCGGAATCGGGCCGGGATATGTTTTTATATAGGGGGGAGGAGTCCTTTTTTATGAGTCTCAACAGATGAGGCCACCTCAAACCGACTACCATATGCATGATCTCAAGTTATCCATAGTCGTGCATGCCTTGTGCTATTGGAGACAGTAATTACTATGAGGGATTTTTGTGGTACACACAGAACAAAACAACCTCAACTATACCTTTAATAAATGAGATCCAAATTTCTGATAGTTAATGTGGGTTGAGTACCTTCAGTCCTTTGACATTGAGCTTTCTTAAGTTCCTAGAAAAGACAATGTAGTGGCTGATTCTATAAGTAGGAGGAATCAGACATAGGGAATTCAGGATGCCAGTTGTGTGTTTTAGGTTATGGATATATTAAATGAGAATTATTTCAAGTATCACTACAAACAAGGGAACACATTTTTTCTTATATATCCATAAACATACTCTAATAGATCGAGGATGAATGAGACAGTTATCAGATTCCAATGGCATAGTCCTATGAGAGAGTGTGTCAGGCGAGGAACCTACTCCTGGGTGGACCGTAGGAGAGGATGAGGTTTTTTTTCATGGACGCATATGGTTTTCATCATTCTTATTCAAATAGTTGTGATATTTTCATTCCATAGTAGGGGTAGTTCATCTTGGTGTCACCAAGATGTATCACGATCAGCATCTTTAGTATTGGGGGCCAGGTATGAAGTGGTATGTAGCTAGTTTTATTTGGAGATGTTCCACCTGTCAGGATGTGAAGGTATACCATCAGCGTCTATTAGAAAAATTACTATAGTTACTCATTCCTGATTGGATTTGGAATGAATTCATGATGGATTTTGTTAATGGATTCATTAATCAACCTTGAAGAAATGATGTTGTATGGATTGTTATTGATAGACTCATGAACGATTCGCATTTTCTTCTGATGAAGGAAAACATCAATGTTAAGCTTGAAATGTTGTACATACGAGATATTTTATGGTTTCTTGGGGTTCCAATTTCTATCATTTTAGATTGGGATTCCATGTTCGCTTCTCATGTTTGGTCGGCACTACAGAGGGCCTTGGGTACTCATGTACATCAGAGTAGAGCTTATCATCCCCAGACAGATGGCATGTCCGAGTGCAGAATACAAGTTTTGGATGACATTCTTAGAGCATGTGTCCATGATTTTAGGTGATATTAGGGGGAACACTTACACCTAGTGTATTTTTACTACAAAAATCGTTTTCAGAAAATGATTCAGATGACACCATATGATTCTTTGTATGGTAGGCCATGTCAATTAACCCTATGATCGCTGGAGATAGGAGATGCCACTATACTGGGACCTCGTCTTGTCAAGGAGTCCACTGATTATGTGGAGTTAATTCATAAGAGGATGAATACTGAACAATGTCTCTAGAAATCTTATGCTGATTGAAAAAGAATACTTCTTGAGTTCGAGGCCAGTGAGTAGGTTTTCCAGCGTACCACACTGAGGTTGTGGAATATGAGGATTAGGAGATAGGGGAAGCATTCACTGAAATAGGTTAGGTTGTTTGATGTCTCATAGATATTTGAGCCAGTTTCCTATCAGTTGTAGTTATGTTAGAGGTACCAGGATATGGATGGTTTATTTCATGTTTCCTATGTAATACATTACTCTTCAGACCTGTCTCATGTTCCTAAACCCATGGAGGTTAAGCTAGATTTGGATGGATCTTTCAAGGAGAACCCGATTTGGAATTTATATCATAGAAAAAAGGTTCTCTATGGCCGATTTTTTCTTCTAGTATGGGTGGTATGGTTTCATTATTGAGTGTAGGATGATACTTGGGAGAGGGAGTCTGGTTTCTGATCGATGTTGTTGGATTTGTTCGAAAAATCATCTACTCCACCCTTGGATAAGAAATTTTTGGATGAATTTATTTATGGTAGGATGTTTTTTAGAACCAAGAACTTCATTTTAGATATGGATATTTTTTTGGGTGGTTTTTTATGAAACAAAATAAATGGGGATTTTCTATGTATCTTTTTTATACTTCTGAGTACACAAAGTGTACCTATCTTGCTGTGTACAACCACGTCACTACAAAATAAATAGTGTTTAGCGGCGGTTTTGTGGCGGCGGTTCACAAAACCGCCGCTAAACGTTTTCCGAAATACGTTTCGCGGCGGTTTTTAATAAATCGCCGCTAAACCTTTGTTTTTTTTTAAAAACCCCGACCCTTCCCTACCCCGACCCCTTTCCCTGCAACCCTTGCCCGCATCCCCCCGTGACCCTTCCCTGCAACCCTCGCCCGTAGCCCCCCGCAACCCCCCGGCGATCCCGCGACCTCCTCCGGCGACCCCGCGACCTCCTCTGGCGACCCCGCGACCTCCTCCAGCGGTGCCTGCGACCGGCAACCCGCGACCCCCTTCTCCCGACGACCTTTCTCACTTCGACCTCGGCCCCAAAGTGAGTTTTATCTATGTCTACTGCTTGACATACTCGTGATTATTCATGAACCATATAAAATTTCATAATGAGAAAATTATTTGTGTGGATACAATGTTGATGCATTATTTTTATGATGATACAATAGTGTTTTTAAATGAAAATGAGAACAGTCTTGGATTAATTAAAAGTTATTGGTTAGTAATTAATTTGGAATTAAATGATTAATTGGTGTAAAGTTAATTAATAGACTAGGGTAAATTATAGATTAGGGTTATGTTAGTTGGATTAAACATCACCAATGATCACTTGATAATGAATTAATAGGTTGATCATTGATATCTTAGTTGGCCAAGATCTATGAGTTTTACTTCATAATATACTAGATATGCGATGTATATAAGTGTGAATATCCTTGTGGTATTATTTTATATTGATGGGGGTGACTGATTGTGATTTTTATATAAAAGTTAAATGTATTTCAAGTTGTATTATAGGTTTTACTAGATATAATGACCAAGTTTATGATCCATGAATCGTACCCATAGACTCGGCCATCTGGTGAAACCTATGGTGAGGGTGTTATTAACACTAAAGGTTAGTTCTATGATAGGGGTGAGGACTTATGATATGTCTAGGATGATTTGTGTTTTTTATTTTTACAGGATTTTTAAGGGATTTGGTACTTGACTTGGGTTTTATTCAATATGTATTTATTCTCAGATGTTCAAAAATAGGGATATTGATTTGGGGTTGCAAGGTAATATAATATTCAGCCTAGTCTTGGGATGATTTGGATATTGTGGAAAAATGATTCATCCAGGTGAAATAATAATTGGATAGTTTTCAATATTAATCCTTATAAAGGTTAGTTAATCTAGGAAAAAGTGACCTTTGATAAGATACTTATCATTCATTTGAGATAGGGATTTCATGTTAGCATAATTATTTTACTCATAAGGAAATTAGGATGATTGTAAGTTTTTAGAAGCATGGTTGGAATGCATGGAAGTCTTGATAACTAAATTATACACTAAGATATGAGTAAAAAATATAAATACATTCAATATTAATGGGGTTTTGGGAAAAAGAAACCTTTTCAAGGTGATTCACAGATGGGGTGTAAGGAAAGAATTCTAGGAAATGGATGCACTCATACTAATGATTTAAGGTGGTGATTTTGTAAATAGGTGATAAGGTTGGTTGATTTGGATCTTAATTCATATGTATATCATAATATAATGGGATAATAATAAAATATCAATGTGGTAGGAGTGTTCATCTGGGGTTGAAATCAAGGGAAATTTCATCTTGACCATGTAAAGTGGTCTATAAAAATTCACTAGGGTAAGATATTGTGGGAGATCTAGAAATTATGGAGAAACATGTAAGAGGGTGGGGGTAAATTCATCTAGTGATCAGCTCACACTTCATTTTGGTGGGTACAAGTACAGACTATGATGTGATAGAATTTCAGTAGTGTGGGGAAGCCTGGTGTGAACAAGTGGTGTTATGATTAATCAGTGATTATAGAATGATTATATGATGATTTAATGGGGTATTTTTTATAGTTTTCATGGTTGGGATTTTATTCCATGACCATTCAAATGAATAGGGTGAGGTGTATTTCCCAAATAATTAATCTAAAAATAGAATAAAGTAAATAAATTGAGTCAACTTTCTATCATCGAATAGTGATTAAGATATTTAATGATGGGAAGCACCGACAACAACATATAGGTAATTTAACTCCCTATTTTAAGTGAATAAATGAAATTTTAATCATGGAAAATGGTGATTGATTTGTGTATTTTATTGTGAGGATGGTTCCGAAATCTCCCATTGTGGATTCTCCCACTCTTAGGGTTTCCTAATCTACATTGTAGTGTCGATCCCCTTGGTTTCGCCAATAGGAACTGACCACATTGTCATGACACGTCAAATTGATTATATCTTTAAAGTTGGTTTATGGTCTAGTTAATACCCTAGTTCATCTCTCAAGGATAATTGATAGGTTTATAGTGTGTATTTTTAATAAAAATGACTAAAGTTCATCTCTCAACTATTTATTATCAACATCAAATGAAAATTAAAGGTTTAGGTAATGTTATTATACCACCGCACAAGAGGATATCGATAAGGCACTACACTACCCTGTGGAGAGCCAATCGGAACACCTTTGTTCCAATCCTCTCCACAACTCATGGCCCAAAATTCTTAGCACCACCTCACCTAGTTACCAAAATTATAATGGTGACACAAACTCATTGTCGCTGAAGGGATACATAGATTCCAACCACATTCTCTGACCTACATCAATCCAGAACTCAAGGCCCAACAGCCTCACTCCATTTCAAACATCCAAAGCACAACCCAAGCATAACCTTCATCTCAAGGTATTCAACCATCCAAAACCTGATCCAACACCCATCACCAAAACTAATACACTAATATGGTTCCTACCTGAGACCATCCAACTTGAAACTCTAGCCACACCATTAATCGATTACTTTCCTTCCATGGTTCTCAACACCATATTACTTACTTAGTCACCACAATTTTCTAGTTTTGAGAACTTCACTCATCATAAAAGAGGTCAACTGAACCTCAACTCAACCTTCAAAACTTCCCTAACATGTTTTCCAACTCACAACATCCATGAAAACTCCACCCAATTCTAGCATTCATTATTTCTGCCAAAACTACCCAGATTTGTCACACTTTCACCATCCATATCTCAACCAAGGACTACTTGGTTCTTCTTCAAAACTCATTCACATTACTAGGATAAACTTATCATTTCAACATTAACTTGAGGTGCCTCGCAGCCCACCACATCCATTCCCTTTCTATCCAACTATGTCTTTCCATTCCTGCTAACTCACTCCGTTGGTTCCCAACTTCCCCTATTGGCAGGTCGCCCCTCTACCCAAACACGAAGCCTTCTCACTTAAGGTATACCTCCATCACCTACACACACCATGTCGAAGTTCCACCTGGCCTTCCCTACGAACCCCCAAACATGTCCCTTATAGGTTTCTATTTGGAACCTTGATTCCTCCACATCCACTCTATAGTTTTCTCCACATTTCCATGACTAACATAATTCTCTCCACCTTAGAAGGGTCATTATCACTAATTTATTCAAGAAATTCAAACACCATGTCTCATGCTTCCATAACAAGATTAACCCCTAAACTTAAATGTGGCCATTTAGATTTCCCTAGAACAATAAAACAAACATTACCCATTGTGAAAATGGTTTCAGTGAATGTAGTTAACTTGATTTAAAATGCATTATGATCAGTTTCGACCACACATCAAAGGGGTGTTGTTTGAGGCAACATAAATGTGTGATCGATGGTGTTATGATAAGTGTGTATCCCGATATTCTTATTGCTCATCAATGAGGTGTTGACGCTGTCTCCTATGGACCAGACTTGTTCAGTTGGTCTGAAATGGTAAATGTGGTCAATGAATCATCTTTATTATATTATGCATACTTTATGGTCAATGGTTCATCTTTATTATATTATGTTTCTGTAATCTTACACTATCGTATATTTTGTGTAGGCACATTGTGATATACATGGATAAAAGCTGGATCACATTACCGAGGAACACATCTCAATATGTTAAGGGTTTGAATGGGTTTTTAGATTTTTCAATTTCTAATCAATCCGTTGAAGGGAGAATAAGATGTCCATGTCCTAAATGTAAATTTAGAACATGGTTGAAGAGAGATGAAGTTTATGAACATTTAATACTGAAGCAATTCCCTGAGCAATATTTGTGTTGGATTTGGCATGGAGAATCAAACAATACAGAAGGATTGAGGACTGATGTTAATCCACAGAATGAGGTCCCTAGTTCTTCGACAATGGAAAATGAAATGCAAAACATCATAAATGATGCATTCGGCACTGCAAGACACCACTATGAGCATCAAAACATATCAGAACAACCAGAAGAGGGTGCTACAAATTGCAACGTGAAAAGTGATGTTTCTGAGACTGTAACACAAGCAGATCAAGATTGTAACATATCATTGGATCCTCTGGATTCTGTGGAGCCAAATGTAAGGGAAAAATTCAGTGAGGAAAATGCATTTCATGATTTAGTTGACGATGGAAATCAAGAGTTGTATAGTGGGTGTTTGAAATATTCAAAGCTTTCATTTCTACTGAAGTTGTACCATATCAAATGTATATGTGGAATTACAAATAAGGAAATGTCCATGTTATTGGAATTGATTCGTGATGCATTTCCTGAAGCAAAAATCCCAGAATCGTTTTATGATATGAAAAAAGTTGTTAACAATCTTGGTCTGAATTATACAAAAATACATGCGTGTCCCAATGATTGTATGCTTTATTGGGGAGAGGATTCAAGAAGACAGAATTGTAAGAAATGTTCTTCTTCTAGATGGCAGTCAAAGGGTGATGTTGGAAGTATGACTGAACATAATTTCACGGAGAAGAAGAAAAGGAACACACCTGCAAAAGTTTTGCGTTACTTTCCTTTGAAGCCTCGATTGCAAAGATTATTCATGTCATCAAAAACCGCCGAACACATGAAGTGGCATGCTGTAGATAATAACAATGATGGGTTAATGAGACATCCACGAGATTCCAAATCATGGAAGACATTTGATTCATTACATCCAGATTTCTCAGCTGATCCTAGGAATGTTCGATTGGGATTGGCTGCCGATGGATTCAACCCATTTGGGAATTTGAGTACGAGTTATAGCATTTGGCCAGTTGTTTTGATCCCTTATAATCTGCCTCCATGGATGTGTATGCAACAAACATATTTAATCATTTCGATGATTATTCCTGGAAAACAAATGCCTAGAAATGATATTGATGTATACCTGCATCCTTTGATTGAAGAATTGCAGGAGTTATGGAGCAACGGTGTTGAGACATTTGATGTTTCTTCTAAAACAATGTTTAAAATGCATGCTGCTTTAATGTGGACCATTAGTGACTTCCCTGGGCTTGAGAATTTATCTGGTTGGAACACTTATACGGGTTTGGCTTGTCCCGTTTGTAACTTTGATTTTGAGCCCAAACGGCTACCTCACAGTAGAAAATGGTGCTTCTTGTGCCATTGAAGATTTCTTGATGCATCTCATAGATTTCGGCTGAAAAAATCAAAATTTAATGGTTTCATTGATCGTAGACCACTTCCAAAGTTGTTAACCGGTTCTGAAATATTGACACAGCTTGAAAATGTTAAAACAGAATTTGGGAAGGTTCATCATTTGAATGATAGTGGAAAACGAGTGCGAAGTGCATCGTCAAGTGAAATCAGAACGCAACAATGGAAGAAAAAAATATATTCTTCAAACTTCCGTATTGGGAATTTAATTCTTTGCGCCACAATCCTGATGTGATGCATATTGAGAAGAATGTATGTGATAATTTGATTTTCACATTACTTAATGAGCATGGAAAGTATAAGGATCATCTCAATGCTCGCAAAGACTTAGAAGTAATGAACATAAAACGTGATCTCTGGCCAGATGAGAATGAAAAGTATGCTCCGGCCATTTTTTCATTGGAAAATAGGGATAAAGATACGTTCCTTCAAATTTTAAATAATGTGAAGGTATCTGATGGGTATTCGAGTAACATCTCGAGGTGTGTTGACTTGAAGAATCTTAAGTTATATGGATTGAAAAGTCACGATTCACATGTTTTGTTACAACAGTTACTACCATTGGCATTGCGTACATTATTACCTGAAAAAGTTACTACTGTTGTACTCCATTTCTGCACATTTTTCAGATAGTTATGTGAGAAATCTCTACATCCATTTCATCTTGACAACCTACAGGAGAGGTTTGAATTGACCCTTTGTGCAAAGGAGATGATCTTCCCTCTATCGTTTTTTACTGTCTTGATGAATTTAACTGTGCATTTGGTTGACGAAGCTAAATTAGGAGGCCCCGTTCATTATCGATGGATGTATCCAATTGAGAGGTACTTTATTTATATGTTTCCAGTTAAGTAAACATTTTTTTCATTTAAATAAATGCATAATATTATTATTATTTTTCATAGATATCTTGGGAATTTGAAAGCATACGTGAGAAATAATGCTCAACCAGAAGGTTCTATTGCTGAAGGATATTTGGCCGAGGAGTGTCTCACCGTTTGTTCCAGATATTTGGATGATATTGAGACAAGATTTACTCGAGTTGGACGTGTTGACGACACATCAACTCAATCTGAAATGCTTCAGAAATCAAAAATATTTCCTACTATTGGCCGATCAGTTGGGAGGACCTCATACCCGACACTAACAGAATTGGAATTATTACAGGCACATAGATATGTACTGCTGAATAGTGAAATTGCAGATCCATTTATTGAAGAGTTGAGGATACAAACAAAGAGACGAATGAGAAGCCGAACAAGAAATGAAAAAGATATAACGAAAGCTGTGAATAAAGAGCTGGTAGAATGGTTTGCACGACGTGTAAGTTTATAAATATTGCAATAAATACGAATATTACTTTGACACATACAATTTGCAAATCTATTAAATTATATTTTTTTTTCAGATCATGAATACTGATACTCGAGCTGACTTTTCAGAAGATTTGAAGTTTCTTGCTAGAGGTCCTATAAAACAAGTTAGAAAGTTCAACGCTTATAATGTGAATGGTTTTAGATTTCGTACAGTCGATCGTGAAGTGGGTTTGAAAACACAGAATAGTGGTATTTTTACATTTGTTGAAGTGGAATACTATGGAAAGCTGCATGATATTATTGAATTAATCTACCATGGGAATTTTTCTGTTGTTTTATTCAAATGAAAATGGGTCGATTTTATCAGAGGTGTTAAAAAAGATTCCTTGCAATTTACTTCTGTAAACTTCTCTCGCTTGATGGATGTTGGTGATCGTGAACTGCATGATCCATATATCTTAGCATCGCAGGCAAAAATGGTATATTATGTGAATGATGTTGTGGATGAAGGGTGGAGTGTAGTTACTCACGTAATACAAAGAGATTTGTATGATATGGGTGATGAAGTGGAAGATTTGACCTCTGAAATTGAATTTCATCAACAATAGGAAGCAGAATTATTTGTCCATCATGATATTGAAAATATTGGTCTAGCAAGGATGAATGAAGTGGATGAAGCAATGGAGCAGGAAACCGACATGATTGAAGGGGAAAATGATTGTATGTACAATTATTTATTCATTCAGCAACTACTTGTTTCATTTCTGTAGTCATTCATTATCATTGTTATATATATTTTGTTTGTTAATACTGGACATCTATTATAATTTTTAATTTTTTTTCTGCATAAATTTTTTGAAATATATATTCTAAACTTAATTTTATTTGATTAAATGACAGGAATGCCAAGGAAGAAACGGTACACTATTCCTTCTTTTTCTGCGACAGATGACGATCCGTCTGTCCCCACGGCATCATCTCCCCCTACACCATCTCTGACACCATCGGTGGATGCCTCATTAGAGGATGAGTCATCGCCTCCCCCTACAGGAGCTTCAGTAGTGGGGCAGTGACACGCCCCCTCCAGTTCATCACGGACATTCTGGAGGGTCGCAGTCATAGGTACAAATTTTAATTAAATAGATTTATTGCATTTTATTTATTGTAATTGTTTGCTCATTGCAGATGAAGACAATGAAACCGTGGAAAGAGACATAAAAAGTTCTGATTTTTGGAACATGCATGGCAAGAAGATAGTGGTGCCATTTGATTCTTATGGGGTCCCGACGGATGACGCTGCAGGTTTACTTGGTCAGATTATAGGTCAGCTGGCAACGGAGCCCATTTCCCTGCCTATTTCGTATGATGATTGGAGGCATATGCCTCCAAACTAGAAAAATGAAGTTTATGATTCTCAGATAAAGGTAATTTTATTACTTTATGGTTTAATTGAATGTCATTTTACTAATATATTGAAAATGAATTTCTGTATACAGATGTTCATCCACTTTACCGTTGCTGATGTGATAGCACGGAAGTGGACATTGAAAAATCTTGGAAAAAAATGGAAATATTTCAAATGGAGGTTGTGGTGTGATGTCATCGATTCTTCGTTGACCGTGCAGCAGATGTATGAGAAGATACCCAGTGGGGTACCGAAAGAACAGTGGAAGGTTTTTGTCGATAGACATCGTGATGAGAAGCGGATGGTATTGAAATATATATTATTATATTATCCTCATTTTACATTTATACATGTACATGAAGAGGAGATAGACATTGAATACAATACTGTTAAATTGAATTTTATTTATTTCAGGATCTCTCAAGAAAGAATGCTTCAAACCGGGCGAAGCAGGTAATCCCGCACATTGCGGGTTCAAAAAGCATTTCAAGAAGCCGAATGTCATTGGTAATCTATTAATTAGTTTAAATATTTATAAGTTAATATTATCTATTTAACATATTTTATTGATGATTTATCTTTGTTTAATGCAGTCACAGAGTTTAGGGCATGAAGCATCCCGAACAAAACTGTGGCTGGATGTTCATAGAAAAACAGATGGAAGTTTTGTTAATGAACCTGCCAGAGAAGTTGGGGTATGAAGTCAATTATTTATTATAATAACTTAATATCAGTTTTTACTATGTTAATATATATTGATATTTGATTTATAGGTAAAAATTAAAGAAATATGGGATGCCAATCCTGGGCAATCCTACTCAGTCTCCCAGGATGACCCGGTTGGTCAAGTCCTTGGGAAGGAGCATCCTGGTAGAGTGCGCGGGATGGGTTTGGGACCCGTACCATCTGAGGTCTTTCCCATGCCATCAAGGATTTCGGCCTCATCTACTCTTGGTTATAGTCATTTCATACCTGAAGATGCTCAGAGGGAGATGTATGCTCTACGAAACACAGTTCACCAGCAGGGGAATCAGATATCTGATTTGTAGAAAGAGTTGCTTGAAATACATCAGCATATGAGCAGATATGCCCCCGGTGGTAGTGCATCGGGTAGTGGTGAGCAGGTAAATCACAAAAAAATAAAAATCATTTAGGTTGAAAACTTTTATTGGTTTTAATTTTTATTATAAATATGCAAAAATATTTAATTTTCAATATAATGTTCTTACAGGTGGCAGCAGGTGGTGGAGATGAAGGTGGAGAGGGTGACGATGCAGCATCAGATGATGAGTAGTAGTATTGTTGATGTGTTGAACAAGTATGATAACAGTTGGTTTGTATATGTAACATTTATGGCACATATTTGCCACCAAACATTTCCATGTCCTAAGATTTTCTTGATTTCTCATGTTTCCTTCTATGCATTTTATTTATTGTGTTCTGGATTCCTCATGTGTTGACAAAAAGATTCTTAATGCAATATGCATGTGATGATACCACATCCAATGAGAATACCATATATGTAACCCATATTAATACCCCTATTGGATCCATATCCAATATGTATCACACTAAAAGACCAATCCCATGCCCATAAATGGATAAGGCATGAAAGGTTAATGATAAAAGGCTCTGTCATGGCCTTAAAATTTTTACACCACTCCAATGGGTCCAGGAATACCAATTTGTTTTTAGTTTAGGAATACCAATTTGAGAAAAAATGTAAAATATCATGTAGAAGATTGTTAAGATTATCCATTTGATCTTTAAGGGATATGTTATAATAAATATTTTGAGCCATGGTATTAATCTTATCCATGAGTGGGATTCCATTCCAATTGGCAGTCTAGAATTTGAAGAAGAGTTAACACTGACCATCTAATGAGAATTCTATAAGATCTTGTGAAATATTACCATAAGACCAGGCCATATTAAGGATTCCATGTAGCATAATTTTACTTTTTTTTAGTTCTTAAACAATCCTTCATATGAGAAAATCCAAGGCTTCAAAATTGGATTTGATTAATTTAAAAATAAATTTAGTTTGAAGAGACTGATTAAAGAGGGTCATATTCGTGATCCCAAGGCCCCTGAGAGCATAGGTCATACAACATTGTTTGCATGAAACTGTAATAGTCTTTCTCTCTAATATAATCCCACTCCAAATAATTTTTTTTATCAATGAATTAATGGTTTTAATGACCAAGGTGGTCCATGAGTAAACCATGAAGGATTATACCATTTTTTATATTTCAACATGCATTAAAAATGAAATCTATTCTATCCATTTAGAGTGATATTTCTTTCCAAGAGGCCAGATTTCTTTAAATCTGACTGAGAATATTGATAAAGTAGGAGGCGTGTGTTCTTCCCCAAAACATGGAAACTCCAAGATATGTAAAAGGTAAAGATCCCTCCCTAATACCCACATCATCTATCGATATTATTTTTTTAGGATTTGAGATATTCTTGTTAATGTATATGAACTAATTCCTCAACTTATTTTTTGTCTTAAGAAACAATCTTAATGAAGAAGGGCCTTCATGATGTTTTTGATATTCCTCATAACTCCCTAAGAAAAAATTATAATGTTTTCAACAAAAATAATATGACATGGTTCTGAAGAACCTCGTGATACCATGATGGGTTTCAAGTCACAAGTATCAACCATATGGAATAAAATATGGCTGAGATGGTCTTCTATAATGGTAAAAATGATTTCTGGGAGGGGGTCTCCTTGTATTTTCCCTCATGAGAACCAAAAATAAACCTCTAGGTATTCATTGATTAAGATATAAATAGGGTATTACCCAAGAAGAGTTTTGATCTAGCTAATAAACTTTTCATTGAATCCAAAACATGAAAGAACATTACACATGAAGCCCTAATCTATAGTGTCGAAGGATTTTTTTTTATGTCAATCTTAGAGACAATGTTACCACTAATTGTCAATTTATTTATGAGGTTAACACACTTAAAGGAAGAAATTAACAAATCATGGATGTTTCCTCTATGAAAAAAATCAAAATTAATTCCAAGATATGAGCTTTTTTTAGATCTGAGAATGTCACACCCCGACCACAGTTTTATTTTGTTTTTGTTTATTTTCAATGTTGGATCTTTTTGTTGAGGTTTAGGTTGAGTGTCCAACAAAAGTCTAAATGTTTTGGTTGTTTTGGTTATCTTATAACCCTATTAATTTTTATTGTGAATGTTATTGGGATAAAGTTAGATTGTGAAGATTTTGTGACACCCACAGTGTCACTATATTGTGTTTAAATCATTCAAGTATCATTGGCTGTGGTATTGGAAAATTTAGGGCAGTGGTGGAGCAGATCCAACATATTTTTTTTCTAGTTCAACATTTAGCGGCGGTTTTAACCGCCGCTAATGCCATACCTGTGAGCATTTAGCGACGGTTTTCACCGCCGCAGAATAGGCGCATCAAACGCCTGAATTTAGCGGCGGTTAAAACCGCCGCGAATAAAAAAATGTCTAATACTATAAACAAAATGCAATAAATTTATTTAATTAAAATTTGTACCTATGACTGCGACCCTACAGAATGTCCGTGATGAACTGGAGGGGGCGTGTCACTGCCCCACTACTGAAGCTCCTGTAGGGGGAGGCGATGACTCATCCTCTAATGAGGCATCCACTGATGGTGTCAGAGATGGTGCAGGGAGAGATGATGCCATGGGGACAGACGGATCGTCATCTGTCGCAGAAGAAGAAGGAATAGTGTACCGCTTCTTCCTTGGCATTCCTGTCATTGAATCAAATAAAATTAAGTTCAGAATATATATTTCAAAAAATTTATGCAGAAAAAAAATTAAAAATGATAATAGATGCCCAGTATTAACAAACAAAATATATATAACAATGATAATGAATGACTACAGAAATGAAACAAGTAGTTGCTGAATGAATAAATAATTGTACATACAATCATTTTCCCCTTCAATCATGTCGGTTTCCTGCTCCATTTCTTCATCCACTTCATTCATCCTTTCTAGACCAATATTTTTAATATCATGATGGACAAATAATTCTGCTTCCTGTTGTTGATGAAATTCAATTGCAGAGGTCAAATCTTCCACTTCATCACCCATATCATACAAATCTCTTTGTATTACGTGAGTAACTACACTCCACCCTTCATCCACAACATCATTCGCATAATATACCATTTTTTCCTGTGATGCTAAGATATATGGATCATGCAGTTCACGATCACCAACATCCATCAAGTGAGAGAAGTTTACAGAAGTAAATTGCAAGGAATCTATTTTAACACCTCTGATAAAATCGACCCATTTGCATTTGAATAAAACAACAGAAAAATGCCCGTGGTAGTTTAATTCAATAATATCATGCAGCTTTCCATAGTATTCCACTTCAGCAAATGTAAAAATACCACTACTCTGTGTTTTCAAACCCACTTCTCGATCGACTGTACGAAATCTAAAACCATTCACATTATAAGCGTTGAACTTTCTAACTTGTTTTATAGTACCTCTAGCAAGAAACTTCAAATCTTCTGAAAAGTCAGCTCGAGTATCAGTATTCATGATCTGAAAAACAAAATTAATAGATTTGCAAATTGTATGTGTCAAAGTAATATTCGTATTTATTGCAATATTTATAAACTTACACGTCGTGCAAACCATTCTACCAGCTCTTTATTCACAGCTTTCGTTATATCTTTTTCATTTCGTGTTCGGCTTCTCATTCGTCTCTCTGTTTGTATCCTCAACTCTTCAATAAATGGATCTGCAATTTCACTATTCAGCAGCACATATCTATGTGCTTGTAATAATTCCAATTCTGTTAATGTAGCGTATGAGGTCCTCCCAACTGATCGGCCAATAGCCGGAAATATTTTTTATTTCTGATGCATTTGAGATTGAGTTGATGTGTCGTCAACACGTCCAACTCAAGTAAATCTTGTCTCAATATCATCCAAATATCTGGAACAAAAGGTGAGACACTCCTCGGCCAAATAGCCTTCAGCAATAGAGCCTTCTGGTTGAGCTTTATTTCTCACGTATGCTTTCAAATGCCCAAGATATCTGTGAAAAAAAAATAATATTATTCATTTATTTAAATTCCAAAAAATGTTTACTTAACTGGAAACATATAAATAAAATACCTCTCAATTGGATACATCCATCGATAATGAACGGGGCCTCCTAATTTAGCTTCGTCAACCAAATTCACAGTTAAATGCATCATGACAGTAAAAAACGATGGAGGGAAGATCATCTCCATTGCACAAAGGGTCAATACAAACCTCTCCTGTAGGTTGTCAAGCTGAAATGGATGTAGAGATTTCTCACATAACTGTCTTAAAATGTGCAGAAATGGAGTACAACAGCAGTAAATTTTTCAAGTAATAATGTACGCAATGCCAAATGGTAGTAACTGTTGTAACAAAACATGTGAATCGTGACTTTTCAATCCATATAACTTACGATTCTTCAAGTCAACACACCTTGAGATGTTACTCGAATACCCATCAGATACCTTCACATTCTTTAAAATTTGAAGGAACGTATCTTTATCCCCATTTTTCAATGAAAAAATTGTCGGAGCATACTTTTCATTCTCATCTGGCCAGAGATCACATTTTATGTTCATTACTTGTAAGTCTTTGCGAGCATTGAGATGATCCTTCGACTTTCCATGCTCATTAAGTAATGTGAAAATCAAATTATCACATACATTCTTCCCAATATGCATCACATCAAGATTGTGGCGCAAAGAATTAAATTCCCAATACGGAAGTTTGAAGAATATACTTTTTTCCTTCCATTGTTGCGTTCTGATGTCACTTGACGATGCACTTCGCACTCGTTTTCCGCTATCATTCAAATGATGAACCTTCCCAAATTTTGTTTTAACATTTTCAAGCTGTGTCAATATTTCAGAACCGGTTAACAAATTTTGAGGTGGTCTACGATCAATGCAACCATTAAATTTTGATTTGTTCAGCCGAAATCTATGAGATGCATCATGAAATCTTCGATGGCACAAGAAGCACCATTTTCTACTGTGAGGTAGCCGTTTGGGCTCGAAATCAAAGTTACAAACCGGACAAGCCAAACCCATATAAGTGTTCCAACCAGATAAATTCCCAAGCCCAGGGAAGTCACTAATGGTCTACATTAAAGCAGCATGCATTTTAAACATTGTTTTAGAAGAAACATCAAATGTCTCAACACCGTTGCTCCATAAATCCTGCAATTCTTCAATCAAAGGCTGCAGGTATACATCAATATCATTTCCAGGCATTTTTTTTCCAGGAATAATCATTGAAATGATAAAAGATGTTTGTTGCATACACATCCACGGAGGCAGATCATAAGGGATCCAAACAACTGGTCAAATGCTATAACTCGTACTCAAAGTCCCAAATGGGTTGAATCCATCGGCAGCCAATCCCAATCGAACATTCCTAGGATCAGCTGAGAAATCTGGATGTAATGAATCAAATGTCTTCCACGATTGGGAATCTCGTGGATGTCTCATTAACCCATCATTGTTATTATCTACAGCATGCCACTTCATGTGTTCGGCGGTTTTTGATGACATGAATAATCTTTGCAATCGAGGCTTCAAAGGAAAGTAACGCAAAACTTTTGCAGGTGTGTTCCTTTTCTTCTTCTCCGTGAAATTATGTTCAGTCATACTTCCAACATCACCCTTTGACTGCCATCTAGAAGAAGAACATTTCTTACAATTCTGTCTACTTGAATCCTCTCCCAAGTAAAGCATACAATCATTGGGACACGCATGTATTTTTGTATAATTCAGGCCAAGCTTGTTAACAAATTTTTTCATATCATAAAATGATTCTAGGATTTTTGCTTCAGGAAATGCATCACGAATCAATTCCAATAACATGGACATTGCCTTATTTGTAATTCCACATAGACATTTGATATGGTACAACTTCAGTAGAAATGAAAGCTTTGAATATTTCAAACACCCACTATACAACTCTTGATTTCCATCGTCAACTAAATCATGAAATGCATTTTCCTCATTGAAGTTTTCCCTTACATTTGGCTCCACAGAATCAAGAGGATCCAATGATATGTTACAATCTGGATCTGCTTGTGTTACAGTCTCAGAAACATCACTTGTCACGTTGCAATTTGTAGCACCCTCTTCTGGTTGTTCTGATATGTTTTGATGCTCATAGTGGTGTCTTGCAGTGCCGAATGCATCATTTATGAGGTTTTGCATTTCATTTTCCATTGTCGAAGAACTTGGGACCTCAGTCTGTGGATTAACATCAGTCCTCAATCGTTCTGTATTGTTTGATTCTCCATGCCAAATCCAACACAAATATTGCTCAGGGAATTGCTTCAGTATTAAATGTTCATAAACTTCATCTCTCTTCAACCATGTTCTAAATTTACATTTAGGACATGGACATATTATTCTCCCTTCAACGGATCGATTAGAAATTGCAAAATCTAAAAACCCATTCAAACCCTTAACATATTGAGATGTGTTCCTCGGTAATGTGATCCATCTTTTATCCATGTATATCACAATGTGCCTACACAAAATATACGATAGTGTAAGATTACAGAAACATAATATAATAAAGATGAACCATTGACCATAAAGTATGCATAATATAATAAAGATGATTCATTGACCACATTTACCATTTCAGACCAACTGAACAAGTCTGGTCCATAGGAGACAGCGTCAACACCTCATTGAGGAGCAATAAGAATATCGGGATACACACTTATCATAACACCATCGATCACGCATTTATGTTGCCTCAAACAACACCCCTTTGATGTGTGATCGAAACTGATCATAATGCATTTTAAATCAAGTTAACTACATTCACTGAAACCATTTTCACAATGGGTAATGTTTTTTTATTGTTCTAGGGAAATCTAAATGGCCACATTTAAGTTTTGGGGTTCATCTTGTGATGGAAGCAAGAGACATGGTGTTTGAATTTCTTGAATAAATTAGTGATAATGACCCTCCTAAGGTGGAGAGAATTATGTTAGTCATGGAAATGTGGAAAAACTGTAGAGTGGATGTGGAGGAATCAAGGTTCCAAATAGAAACCTATAAGGGACATGTTTGGGGGTTCTTAGGGAAGGCCAGGTGGAACTTCGATATGGTGTGTGTAGGTGATGGAGGTATACCTTAAGTGAGAAGGCTTCGTGTTTGGGTAGAGGGGCGACATGCCAATAGGGGATGTTGGGAACCAACGGAGTGAGTTAGCAGGAATGGAAAGACATAGTTGGATAGAAAGGGAATGGATGTGGTGGGCTGTGAGGCACCTCATGTTAATTTTGAAATGATAAGTTTATCCTAGTAATGTCAATGAGTTTTGAAGAAGAACCAAGTAGTCCTTGGTAGAGATATGGATGGTGAAAGTGTGACAAATCTGTGTAGTTTTGGCAGAAATAATGAATGCTAGAATTGGGTGGAGTTTTCATGGATGTTGTGAGTTGGAAAACATGTTAGGGAAGTTTTGAAGGTTGAGTTGAGGTTCTGTTGACCTCTTTTATGATGAGTGAAGTTCTCAGAACTAGAAAATTGTCGTGACTATGTAAGTAATATGGTGTTGAGAACCATTTAAGGAAAGTAATCGATTAATGGTGTGGCTAGAGTTTCAAGTTGGATGGTCTTAGGTAGGAACCATATTAGTGTATTAGTTTTGGTGATGGGTGTTGGATCAGGTTTTGGATGGTTGAATACCTTGAGATGAAGGTTATTCTTGGGTTGTGCTTTGGATGTTTGAAATGGAGTGAGGCTGTTGGGCCTTGAGTTCTAGATTGATGTAGGTCAGAGAATGTGGTTGGAATCTATGTATCCCTTCAGCGATAATGAGTTTGTGTCACCATTATAATTTTGGTAACTAGGTGAGGTGGTGCTAAGAATTGTGGGCCATGAGTTGTGGAGAGTATTGGAACAAAGGTGTTCCGATTGGCTCTCCACAGGGTAGTGTAGTGCCTTATCGATATCCTCTTGTGCGGTGATATAGTAACATTACCTAAACCTTTAATTTTCATTTGATGTTGATAATAAATAGTTGAGAGATGAACTTTAGTCATTTTTATTAAAAATACACACTATAAACCTATCAATTATCCTTGAGAGATGAACTAGGGTATTAACTAGACCATAAACCAACTTTAAAGATATAATCAATTTGACGTGTCATGATAATGTGGTCAGTTACTATTGGCGAAACCAAGGGGATCGACACTACAATGTAGATTAGGAAACCCTAAGAGTGGTAGAATCCACAATGGGAGATTTCAGAACCATCCTCACAATAAAATACACAAATCAATCACCATTTTCCATGATTAAAATTTCATTTATTCACTTAAAATAGGGAGTTAAATTACCTATATGTTGTTGTCGGTGCTTCCCATCATTAAATATCTTAATCACTATTCGATGATAGAATGTTGACTCAATTTATTTACTTTATTCTATTTTTAGATTAATTATTTGGGAAATACACCACACCCTATTCATTTAAATGGTCATGGAATAAAATCCCAACCATGAAAACTATAAAAAATACCCCATTAAATCATCATATAATCATTCTATAATCACTGATTAATCATAACACCACTTGTTCACACCAGGCTTCCCCACACTACTGAAATTCTATCACATCAATGTCTGTACTTATACCCACCAAAATGAAGTGTGAGCTGATCACTAGATGAATTTACCCCCACCCTCTTACATGTTTCTCCATAATTTCTAGATCTCCCACAATATCTAACCCTAGTGGATTTTTATAGACCACTTTACATGGTCAAGATGAAATTTCCCTTGATTTCAACCCCATATGAACACTCTTACAACATTGATATTTTATTATTATCCCATTATATTATGATATACATATGAATTAAGATCCAAATCAACCAACCTTATCACCTATTTACAAAATCACCACCTTAAATCATTAGTACGAGTGTATCCATTTCCTAGAATTCTTTCCTTACCCCCCATCTGTGAATCACCTTGAAAAGGTTTCCTTTTCCCAAAACCCCATTAATATTGAATGTATTTATATTTTTTACTCATATCTTAGTGTATAATTTAGTTATCAAGACTTCCATGCATTCCAACCATGCTTCTAAAAACTTACAATCATCCTAATTTCCTTATGAGTAAAATAATTATGCTAACATGAAATCCCTATCTCAAATGAATGATAAGTATCTTATCAAAGGTCACTTTTTCCTAGATTAACTAACCTTTATAAGGATTATTATTGATAACTATCCAATTATTATTTCACCTGGATGAATCATTTTTCCACATTATCCAAATCATCCCAAGACTGGGCTGAATATTATATTACCTTGCAACCCCAAATCAATATCCCTATTTTTCAATATCTGGGAATAAATACATATTGAATCAAACCCAAGTCAAGTACCAAATCCCTTAAAAATCATGTAAAAATAAAAAACACAAATCATCCTAGACATGTCATAAGTCCTCACCCCTATCATAGAACTAACCTTCAGTGATAATAACACCCTCACCATAGGTTTCACCAGATGGCCGGGTCTATGGGTACGATTCATGGATCATAAACTTGTTCATTATATCTAGTAAAACCTATAATACAACGTGAAATACATTTAACTTTTATATAAAAATCACAATCAGTCACCCCCATCAATATAAAATAATACCACAAGGATAGTCACACTTATATACATCACATATCTAGTATATTATGAAGTAAAACTCTTAGATCTTGGCCAACTAAGATATCAATGATCAACCTCTTAATTCATTATCAAGTGATCATTGGTGATGTTTAATCCAACTAACATAACCCTAATCTATAATTTATCCTAGTCTATTAATTAACTTTACACCAATTAATCATTTAATTCCAAATTAATTACTAACCAATAACTTTTAATTAATCCAAGACTGTTCTCATTTTCATTTAAAAACACTATCATATCATCATAAAAATAATGCATCGACATTGTATCCATACAAATAATTTTCTCAATATGAAATTTTATATGGTTCATGAATAATCACGAGTATGTCAAGCAGTAGACATAGAGAAAACTCACTTTGGGGCCGAGGTCGAAGTGAGAAAGGTCGTCGGGAGAAGGGGGTCGCGGGTTTCCGGTCGCAGGCACCTCCGGAGGAGGTCGTTGGGTCGCCGGAGGAGGTCGCGGGGTCGCCGGAGGAGGTCGCGGGATCGCCGGGGGGTCGCGGGGGGCTGCGGGCGAGGGTTGCAGGGAAGGGTCGTGGGGGGCTGCGAGCAAGGGTTGCAGGGAAAGGGGTCGGGGTAGGGAAGGGTCGGGGTTTTTTAAAAAAACAAAGGTTTAGCGGCGGTTTATTAAAAACTTCCGTGAAACGTATTTCGGAAAACGTTTAGCGGCGGTTTTGTTAACCGCCGCCACAAAACCGCCACTAAACACTGTTTATTTTGTAGTGAGTACATCTTTGATTATTGATTCATTTCTAAAACTTACATGCTATATATATATATATATATAATAATATTTATTAATTGATCATTTGGTAAATATCGACCATGATTCATCTCACTCATGATATTTTCATGTTTTTGACCCAAATAGATTATATGATTTCAAGTGTAGATAGTGAAAGTGTCCATCTTCATAAGGAACTTTATTGATGTTGGTGCTCCATTGCATGAAATGAAGATGAGGCTTGTGATGATGGTAGAGTTTAGTTGTTTATTTTTTAATATTGTTTTTTTATTTCTGTCATGCATTGTCTCTTTTTTGGATACTTTATTATATAATTATGACAAGAATCATTATATATATGACAGGACTTATGTTAATTTACATTATATATTCTACAATTTACTTTTGTTGGTATTACTACATCTAAAAGGGATTACTATTTTTCCACTATATATGCTCTACCAATTAAGGAATAGTTTCCCCAATATCACACATAGTCCCTCACTACTATTCGAAAACCTCTGGAATTTGAGGAAATGTGCTTCAGGCCTTGTGACCAACTTGGTTGTGGAAACCTATGGGCGGCACCTAGATACAGGATATTAGAAAGTGGTATCAGGGTAGGTTTTCTTTTCACCTTTTTATAGTATTTTCATGACATTAGATAGGGATTGGAAGGAAATGGAGTTTGGTAATTATTTATGTCTAGGAGTAGCAACCCCATGTATCGAGAAATGCCAAATTACTTCAAATTGAATTGTAATTTATGGATTTTACACTATTGTAGTATATTCAATTTCATTATTGGATGATGCACTCATTTTGTGTTGTTAGATATCATATCATTGTGGTTTTATTTCTCTTACATCCTAATAAATAAGGGTATTTATTCTCACTCTTCATATAGGAAAATTCTAAAAA
Source organism: Viscum album (assembly GCA_963277665.1). Lineage (NCBI taxonomy): Eukaryota > Viridiplantae > Streptophyta > Magnoliopsida > Santalales > Viscaceae > Viscum > Viscum album. Next base: position 558,564,492 of record OY728146.1, read on the forward strand.
TCATATGTCATGCATTTTTGTCATGCCATTTATGGTGAAATACAGTTTGCATATTATTTTGATAGATTTTTTTGTAGATATTCATTCTATATTGATAGATTCCCTGATAAAAATACCTTTTTATTTTCTATTGGGTATTGGTTTGTGCATTGTTTTATTTTAATGGACCCCAATCTTGGTTCCTTGAGGTGTTTATGGGTCCTATTGAATTAGAATTTGGTGGATCATGATTGATATTTAATTTAATTATTTTAACATATGATATGTATAAGGATTCTAAAATTTGATTCGTGAGTAGTATGAGATCTCACTAATAGTAAATTGACATTACTTTCCCAGATATTAGGATTTTTGGTGTTCTAGTAATGTTTTAGAGGCTTACTGTCTACAAAACCCATAAAAGATGGCATATGATGTTATGAACTCAAGTTATGTGTTCTTATGTTTAGAAAGAAATTACTTCTCTTAAGTACAAATCATGTACTATATGTACATGTCTTGTGGTTCTTGATTGTGTAACTGACTATGTGAGCAGAGACAAGGGGTTTGGTAAACATTAATAGAACACGCCGTGTACTATGTGTACATGCCATGTGGTAATCGACCGTGTTTCCCACAATGTGACTAATGACATGGGTGGATGAATCAATGGTGGTAAATGTTGTGTCTAGAATATGCATGCCTTGTAATGTTGCACTAGTAGAACCATGTATTTATAGCCATGTAGATGTTCCTAGGTAGGAGGGAATATTCAAGTACATGTCGTGCCTCAATATGAACACACCATGGGTATGGGGTGTTACACAACTAGGTTGGAAGGAGTACACACACATGTTAAGGTTTAAGGGAACACACCATGTAGTGGTTATATACATAGTGTAACCCTCTTTTACTAAACATTAAATTTTTACTTCTCATTCTATGTTCTATAACTTCTATGTTGTAGTAATTGATAATATTTAACTGAGGTGTGTTCATGACCATGTAGATTCATGCCACAAAGACGTCCTCTGGTTGCACAGAAGGTACATGGAAATGATACGACACATAAAATGTAAGATTAAGGACTGAAAGAAGATCCTCCCATATTTCCCATCTTGGAACTAGCTATTATACCAAATGCATGTGATTTTTCACAATTCTGTGAACACTTTATGTGGATGATGCAGACTTTTTAGGGAGAACCACATCCTACCCCAAATATGGTAGAGTTGAACTTGGTATTCTAGTAGCATCATCCTAAAATGGTTTTGGGGATTTGGGACCATAGTTGTAGAGTCATTTATAGGATCCATGCTTTCAATCTTCTAGAATCTGTGGATGCCTCCAGAGTTTAGGGTGATTCTCACAACATACATGTTTCTCAATTCTTCCGAGAGACGGTGGTATGTTGTATCATAGGTAGGACATCATCGGATTATGGAATATAAATATTTTAATAGGACCTTATATGACTAATTATTCCCCCAAGATGTTGACGGACGATCAAGCCCAGGTGTTCATGCATTTGGAGAAGGGAACTCTTTCGGTGATGGAATATTTTTCTCATTTTATAGAGATCCATGGTTTATCACATGTTTTGGGAGGTGATAAGTTATCAATGGATAGACGAGTTGTGGATGGTCATATGTATGACATTCGATTGTTGAGGAATGTTTTCAGGTTGACTACAGGTATTTTTATATAAATCAGTTGCTAATTATTGCATGAAATATGAGGTATTTTGGAGTTTTGAGTGAAGGTGGTTCCCCGTATAGTGTTCGTACTCCTTCAACCAATCGCAAGAAGTTCCACACGATGCTTTCATGCGATGTTTCTTCAGGTATCCAGGGGAGGTGATACTAGTGTGGTAGGAGTGGGAACATGAGATCACAGTGCCCAAGAAACCATGTTAAGTGTTTAACTTGGAGAAATATGGGTCATCTTTAACTCCTTTTCTGGATGTCAGCACAAGAATCTATAAATATGTCATTTGTTATGATTCCACATTCATGAGAAATAACACCAGTTTCTCTACAGTCAGGGACGTAAAGTTCATCAGGTCATTCAAGACGAGGAGGTAGTCATATCTGTGGTTGGCAGATACTATTTTTTCAAAAAAAAAGGTGAATCAACTCAGGATTTCCATTCAGGGTTGTAGGGCCGCGATACATGTCCAAATTTTTTTATGGAACCAACCCAACAAAAGAAAGAACCTGGAACCTCTATGGTTGTAGATACATTGTAGTTGTCTTAGATTTTTCTTCTACTCTTTTTGATACATGGGATTCTCATATTTTTATATATGATGCAATTATAAGGAGGATTGATAATTTTATAATTACTTTTGATGATGTTATGATACTAGACACTCTGTTGGGGATTAGGACGACTATTTGATGTTAGTGAAAGTATTTCCCTCTTGAGGATGGTGGGTGCCACTATATTTGTGATCTATATGTCTTATTGATGATAGAATTTGATGTCATTCTTGGAATGGACTAGTTGGTATCCTTTAAATACTGTATTGACTGCTATCATCTCAAGGTGTGTTTCACATCACCAAAGGGGGTCTTTTTTATTCAAGGCTGAATGGTATTTCTCGGAATTTCGAGCTAGACTCGAGCATCCTGGGTTGGGCGGAATTATAGTCCAGATTTCTAGTTAATATATGGATGACCATGGGACTTCATATATATACATTCCTCTAGTGGTGGATTATTTCATTGATTTATTTCTAGATTAATTTTCAAGTTTACTTCCAGAGCGAGAGGTTTATTTTTCTACTAAGTTTGTTCCATGAGCGGCACTGATTCCCATTCTTCCATATAAGATGGATACAAAAGAATTTTAGGATCTCAATAAGTAGTTATATAAGTTAGAGGAAAATGGTTTCATCCAACCCAATACATATTCTAGGGGTTCACCTATCCTATTTTCAATGATGGCCATCAGTACCATCAAAAATTGTGTAGACTATCAGATGTGGAACCAGTTGACGGTCAAGAAATGATATCCCTTGACAAGGATTGATGATTTCATTGATCAGCTTCAATGAGACCAGGTGTTCTCAATGATTGAATTGAGATACTTTTATCATCAGTTTCACATTAGACAAGTATATATACCTCTTATAGCCTTTTGGAGTAGGTATGGTCTATAAGAGTAATTGGTTATGCTCTTCAGTGTCACAAATGCTCTGACTATTTTCATTGCACTATGTAACTGAGTGTTCTATCCTTACTTGGATTCTATTCTGGTTGTCCTTGTGGGTGATATCTTGGTGTAATATGAAACTCGACATGACCATGCCACCATTATTTAGATTATATTGAGTACATTGATTAATAATTTGTTATATTCCAAGCTCTCAATGTGACACTTTTGGATGGGCCATATTCACTTTTTAGGTCACGTCATCTCAGAGATAGAAGTATCAACAGATTAAGAGAAGGAGAGAGAAATAGATTTATTGGTGAATATGAAAAAACATTCATGGTAATGAGTTTTCTGGGGATGAATTGGTCGTACAGACGCTTTATTCAAGACTTTTGATGCTTAATAGCACCCCTGGAGGACATGTCTAAGAAGGGTTTGAGGTACTTATGGAAAATTTCTGCGATTCAGTATTTCAGGAGCTGATGTACTAGTGGGAAAATTATGGTGATTCATCAGGAATCGGGCCGGGATATGTTTTTATATAGGGGGAAGGAGTCCTTTTTTATGAGTCTCAGCAGATGAGGCCACCTCAAACCGACTACCATATGCATGATCTCAAGTTATCCACAGTCGTGCATGCCTTGTGCTATTGGAGACAGTAACTACTATGAGGGATTTTTGTGGTACACACAGAACAAAACAACCTCAACTATACCTTTAATAAATGAGATCCAAATTTCAGATAGTTAATGTGGGTTGAGTACCTTCAGTCCTTTGACATTGAGCTTTCTTACATGCCTAGAAAAGACAATGTAGTGGCTGATTCTATAAGTAGGAGGAATCCGACATAGGGAATTCAGGATGCCAGTTGTGTGTTTTAGGTTATGGATATATTAAATGAGACTTATTTCAAGTATCACTACAAACAAGGGAACACATTTTTTCTTATATATCCATAAAACATACTCTAATAGATCGAGGATGAATGAGAAAGTTATCAGATTCCAAAGGCATAGTCCTATGAGAGAGTGTGTCAGGCGAGGAATCTACTCCTGGGTGGACCGTAGGAGAGGATGAGGTTTTTTGTTTTCATGGACGCATATGGTTTTCATCATTCTTATTCAAATAGTTGTGATATTTTCATTCCATAGTAGGGGTAGTTCATCTTAGTGTTACCAATATGTATCACGATCAGCATCTTTAGTATTGGGGGCCAGGTATGAAGTGGGATGTAGCTAGTTTTATTTGGAGATGTTCCACCTGTCAGGATGTGAAGGTAGACCATCAGCGTCTATTAGGGCAATTAAAATAGTAACTCATTCCTAATTGGATGTGGAATGAATTGATGATGGATTTTTTAATGGATTCATTAAGAAACCTTGAAGAAATGTTGTTGTATGGATTGTTATTGATAGACTCATGAAAGATTCGCATTTTCTTCTGATGAAGGAAAACATCAATGTTAAGCTTGAAATGTTGTACATACGAGATATTTTATGGTTTCTTGGGGTTCCAATTTCTATCATTTTAGATTGGGATTCCATGTTCACTTCTCATGTTTGGTCGGCACTACAGAGGGCCTTGGGTACTCATGTACATCAGAGTAGAGCTTATCATCCCCAGACAGATGGCATGTCCGAGTGCAGAATACAAGTTTTGGATGACATTCTTAGAGCATGTGTCCATGATTTTAGGGGATATTATGGGGAACACTTACACCTAGTGTATTTTTACTACAAAAATAGTTTTCAGAAAATGATTCAGATGACACCATATGATTCTTTGTATGGTAGGCCATGTCAATTAACCCTATGATCGCTGGAGATAGGAGATGCCACTATACTGGGACCTCATCTTGTCAAGGAGTCCACTGATTATGTGGAGTTAATTCATAAGAGGATGAATACTGAACAATGTCTCTATAAATCTTTTGCTGATTGAAAAAGAATACTTCTAGAGTTCGAGGCCAGTGAGTAGGTTTTCCAGCGTACCACACTGAGGTTGTGGAATATGAGGATTTGGAGATAGGGGAAGCATTCACTAAAATAGGTTAGGTTGTTTGATGTCTCATAGATATTTGAGCCAGTTTCCTATCAGTTGTAGTTATGTTAGAGGTACCAGGATATGGATGATTTATTTCATGTTTCCTATGTAATGCATTACTCTTCAGACCTGTCTCATGTTCCTAAACCCGTGGAGGTTAAGCTAGATTTGGATGGATCTTTCGAGGAGAACCCGATTTGGAATTTATATCATAGAAAAAAGGTTCTCTATGGCCGATTTTTTCTTCTAGTATGGGTGGTATGGTTTCATTATTGAGTGTAGGATGATACTTGGGAGAGGGAGTCTGGTTTGTGATCGATGTTGTTGGATTTGTTCGAAAAATCATCTACTCCACCCTTGGATATGAAATTTTGGGATGAATTTATTTATGGTAGGATGTTTTTTAGAACCAAGAACTTCATTTTAGATATGGATATTTTTTTGGGTGGTTTTTTATGAAACAAAATAAATGGTGATTTTCTATGTATCTGTTTTATACTTCTGAGTACACAAAGTGTACCTATCTTGCTGTGTACAACCACGTGTTGGTCATCTAACGGCAGAGTATAAGGTTGTGTGGTGACTTGGAAGACTCCTAAAAGTTTCATTATTCCCCCATTAGTGGATTTAGGTACTTCATTGACTAATACATACCCTTGTGGGAGTATTGGTCCTCCACCATAATATAATTTGAGTAGTTATTTTTAATTTATTAAATTATGATTGACTATTACTCATGGATAAGGGTATGATGTGGGGTGGTCCATGTTTTCTGTGCCTATATACATGGGACTTGATATTTGGGGAGAGGTTTTTGGGGTTATCATGTGAATGTGATTCACCAATGAGATATATTATCTTATGATGAAATATAAATTGTTTAGCTTATAATGATTGGTTTGTTTAATCATAATATAGTAATTATTTGTTATTAAATTGTAAATAATATTTTACCCAGATTACCTTTTGATGAAAATAATTTGTGTGATTTAATTTTTATGTTATGATTTTATATTTTATGATTATTATTCATGAACAATATCATCATTAGTAGTGTTTAGTACTTGGGTTATCCTTCAAGGTCATTGTACTCACCCCTATAGAGGAACTTCTATCGTGATATACTTATGGATGTGTAAATGTATTATTTTTATAGAAGTACATGATGATTTGGATTTTTTTATTGGTATATGGAGGTGAAATAGGTGGTAATATTTGGTGATGACTTTGTGCAGGAGTCCCCGCCCATTTATGAGGTTCCTCTTTAGGGTTTACATTTATGGATTGGTATTTTCCATGTTAAGGGAATGAAATTATTTATATTTCAATATTATATTTATTATGTAATGTTTTCATCATAACTAATAACATTATATAAATAGTATCATAAATTTATGTTTATTATCAATATTCATTACATATATTACATTAACATGGAGTTTTAGTGATTATAATTACATGTTTCATTAAACATCACTCCTATATTATATGTGTGGCCACATGGTTCTTGAAAAAAACCATTAAACAATAGGATGTGATCAGAGAGAGGCACACCTAACCTTATCACAAAACTAGAAATGGTCCCAATGAGTTAGGTTATATTAATGGTACTTTCTTCGATGATAAAACATGTACAAAACAGATTCATAATTTGTGAATTTCATCCATTTTTTAAATTAAATATATCATTTCACTACAAATTTAAAATGATCCTACATATAAAATCATCATTTTTCCATTGTGATTCAACTTCTACTAGTATTATATATATCTTTATATTTATAATTATTCATCTTGGGATTAGATAATTTTTTATCCACATCCTCTTTATTAGACATGATGATCATTTTTTTCTTTTTAATCCCATTGAGTTGTTTAATTTACTTTTATATTTCTATTTATACATGGTCATTTGAAGGTGAATATTAAAAAAATCAATATTTCTAGTGTCACACACATCCAAAAATATATTTATTTTCAAATAAATTGACATATTTTTAATGATTAATTCATTCCCCCATTATAGAGGAGTTACAGATTCAATTTTCTATCTTTTTATAACATTATAATATCAATTGAAATGTATATAGTTATCGTGAATAAAAAAATTAGTAATGAATTTATATATAATGTTCTTTTATATCAATTAATATTATTTAGTATTATTTCTCAATTTTCATTACTTTATTGATTCTATATACACATCCATGGTGTGTCCAAATCCACCATAAATGTAGAAATTCTTTTTAGTTATCCAATGAGATAATTTTTTCATGATATATAAATATTTTTCTTTATTTTTTAACTAAATTTATATTTATACCACTATAATGAAAATTATTTGGTTTTACCAAAGGAATATATTCATTTCATTATAGATCATTTCAACCATCTTTCACCTTTTTTATCATGATAAAAAATATTCATATCTCTTGCATTAAATTGGGTTTCCATCTCCACTATTTTTAAGCCTGAATATTATGAAGATTTTATTCTCTCATAATTTTATTCAATAAATAAATAATATTTCCTTTATTCGTATTCTCCAATTAAATTTTATCTATATATTGATTCTTTATTTTAAATAATAATTCACATTTATCCATATAAATGTTTATCCTTACAAGTAAATCTATTAATACATCTCTTCTTCTATTTAATATTGTTATGGCCTAATGTGTCTATTAAATGAGAAGATTATTTTCTTTTTAAATTCATATTTTCACTTGTTCTCTCAAATACCATGTGTTTTCAGGATCACTACTCATATATATTAATGACTGAAAAATGGATTTCTTTTTCACTAACAATCGAGCAACCCCATAATCATTGAACATCATTTAAGTATTTTTTTGTAGAAAATTTCATATATATATATATATATATATTCAATTACGTTTTTTCACAAAATGATCTTAAACAACCTCAATGGAAGTTCCCAAATTATTTGTCAACTACATGGTTTTTTATATTCTTTTATTATCCTTTCATTATTAGTAATTTTCATTCTCCATGTTTTAATCCTTCACATATTGAGGGAGTCTCCATAACATTAAATAACAAGGGTTTCATAGATATAATTTCTAAATTATGAACTATCTCAAAGGTTGTGTAAAAGTAAATAAAATATTAAATACCATAGTGTTGAATGAAAAATGTAGAATAAAATATGTTTATAAACAATAAACTCATTTATTGGGAATTCAAAAAAGAGTATCATACATAAAATATTATGTAATTCAACTAAAAAATACTATAGAAAAATGAATATATAAAACTTCCACATTTATTACTAATAACCATCAAAGATAGTTTAAATTTTATTTTTAAACCATAAAAAAATTGATAGATTAAATTTCATGTTATAAAAATTATAAAAAGATATCAATAATTGATTTTAATTTCAATCAGTAAAAAAATTATGTTAGTAATATCATTTTTTGAGAATCATTGTGGAATTAATCAAACCATTAGTATAGTTGGTCTTTTTATAATTATAAGATCAATATGATGTTGATAGATGAACTCATAGAGTAATCCCATGATTTTGGAAGCTCCGTTTAGAAAATGTCATTATCGTTGTACTAGTAATATTATCTTATTCTTAAATACACTCGAATTTCACTAGATGTTTTTTAGATTCCTACACCAAAAATTAGTAATTAATATCAACATACATTATTTTGAGTGATGTATAGTATATTTGTTATGATTTATAAAATTCACATATCAAATTTAATTAAAATAAAAAAACATACCTCAATTCCAATGTCTACAATATGTTGTCTCTTCTATAAGGGTAATGAAAATATGCTTATGATTATTATAATTTGGAAGGATCATTTTGGCTATTTTTAGCTCATGTGAATCTCCAACATTACCAAAATATGAATTTTTTTGACCACATTGTGTAGTGTAAATGGATCATTTTATTGAAGAAAAGCATAAGAGGTTGTGTAATTTAATTAATGATATTTTTTTTTGTATAGGAGTATTTGAAACCTATGATTCGGTGAATGGATTTTTAAACAATATAAGTAGATGATGGGAAAGGATCCCTATAAACAATATATGATGGATTTTGATGTAGTGATTCATTTTGATTTTTATGGGTTCAATAAATTGATAATTATTTTACTATAATGTGAATATTTAAAAAGAGAATTGGTCAAGAGGGTATGAGGTACATCACAGAACCACATTCCATATTGGAAAAAATGATTTATAAATTTTAACTACAATATATTAAAATAGAATTGACTATGATGGTAGTTTAATCATGGTAGATCCAACCTTTCATAATGGTAATGCCTTATACCTATTTCACAAAATAATGATTCCATTGAATATAAGTCGAAAATAATGAAAATAAAGAACCTTGAAAACGTTTTTTTTAATATGATAAACTAAATAATTATACAACCTAAGGGATACATGAGGTTCTTCATGTATGGGTGTAAAATAATGTAGATAAATTTAAAATAAATAAGTAGTGAAAGAGTAACCATGGAGAAATATACTTTATCCCATATAACTGAAGCCTACTCTCTAGAAAAATGTTTCATAAAAGTAATACATGAATTGAACTATCTATGTAAGGGTAAAATGTGACGTTCTTAATGGTAGTTGAGAAAATATATGATACAGAATATAGATCCATACATTTGAGGAAATTAAAACATGGTTGATTATGACTTAAATAATGGTATTATTAAACCATATTGATCTTCATATTAGTGAAAATAATTATTAATAAAAAGATGTCTCATATTACCCAAAAGAGATTATTTTCCAAGGGAATGGTCTATACCAAAATCATATAGAATTGAAAAATATCCTCATGTAATAATTTCCCTATGGAATTGGGTTTGTTTTTATTGTAGTATATATTTTTAAATATTTTTGAAGTCTATAAGAGTTTACAACATAGAAAATGAGTTATGGTTCGGTCATGCAAAAGAGAGAAAATTTTAATGTCATATAAACTCATTAGATAATTGTGGATGTTATTAGTGAAAAGACAGTTATTTGAGCTTCTATAAAAAAACATGAGACAACATCATATAGGAAAAGACTATGTTGTAACTAATTTTATGAATTGAATGATTTTGGGGATATTATTTCATGGTCATTTGTAAGTTGTGTGGATTTTGAATTCATGATCTTTGTTGATATAGTCAACAGATATCTATGTGTCAAGGTGGAAGAACACACCAAATATTTTTATTGGGGTAAATTTATACACAATAGTGTATGTTTTGACATTTTTTAGGAATATTGAAATATAATGACTACACCATAAAAGTATAGACCATGATACATCCATTTAGTTTTCTTGATAATATAATATTCTAAGGTATATTTTTTCTAGGTAATAAATAATATTTAATTTCTCTAAATGACCACACTAAAATTGTGGTATTTTTGTCGAAATATATGCATGACTGAAAAAATAATGAATAATTCACTCCATTTGATTAACAAACATAAGCTTATATAACTACTTATTGATATTTTTGAAAGTAGAGAGAGAAATAGAGATAACATTGATAGATCCTCTATTTAGAGAAGTCAAAAATGAGATTATTTTATTGTTTACCAAAAATATTTTAGAATTATTTGTTAAATTGTTGAAGATTGTATATAATAAGAATAAATTTTTGCAAGTCCAAGAGTTCAAAAATTATCTTTGAAGAAGTATCCAAGGAAATCAAGAACACATATAAACAAAATAAGAGGATGAAAGATGTTTTTATCATGATATAACCACATGTACGTAAACTATGGTATGCCATATGTATATAATTTATTGGTGATATATTAATAGTATTGTGAATAGGATAAGAAGGAATGTAATCCCTGAAGGTGTATTGAACTTGTTGATAAACAATCTTTTTAAGAGCAGTGATATTATTGTGATTCAGTGCATTGACACATTTTTGATCTCATGGTGTCTAAATTATCAAATAGTAATTAATAATGAAAAAATCAGGTCCCTTTTGTAGTTTTTGGCTAATATTTTGTGCAACATAGTCTTAAAATGAGGGCACAATGTTACAAGTAATATTTTGTAAGTGGATGGTCATGTGAAAAGGTATTTAGATCAATGAATAAAAATGATTAAAATAGAACCCCCATATAGAAATGTGGTCATGATCATTAATGATGATATAATTAAAAAATATTTTTTTATATTAAAAATGATTTTGATGCCCTGAATCACCCAACCACTCACGGTATCACTCACATAAGTTCCACGAGGAACCAATAATTGGAATGAAATCACACATTCAATTTCTTTTGAATTTTTTTCTTTAAAATCATCTAAATATTTTTAAAATTGATGTTTTATAATTATATTATATTTATAGTATCTATTGAAAATGTAATAGCATCTAAGAAGAAGTAGAATTCTAAACGAATTCCATATTATGGAACTATTTATAGAAAAAGTGAAATACTGCTAAACTAATATAGATTAATTAAAAAGGAATTTATTATTGACTCGTATTTTAAGTCTATTTATGTTAATAATAATATCATATGATGTATGAATGTGACTAATAGGCCTAGAGATGTTGGGACGTTTCATTACAAGGAAGATAAAAGGAGTTAAAAGTTGAATTATTTCCACATAAAAAAATATTTGTAGCATCAACTATGAGATAAAAATTTTAATCATAAATAAGATAATATGTATCGTTTGATCAATATAAATGTATTAAACATTGAGCTTGATAAAATGAAAAAATTAAATAAGAGACTTGTTATATTGGATATAAAAGTGCGGTAAAAATTATTCCAAGGATAATGATTTGGTAGTGATGTATTCTAAAGTTGAAAATTAAAATTTGATATCTTAGGAATGAATCTAAACATAAAATAGTTTATGATTTAAAATGATATGAAATATGAACATACTGCTCAATTTACAGAAGTATTTTAGTAGATAAAATTGATTTAATAAGAAAAGGTATGTCATAAATTATATATTTATAAAATAAACCAGAATGTAAGGGAATGAATATAATTTTTGTAAAATATTTTAAATTCATTAAATGATTATATGTATAGTCATCAGACAATCAATAATGATAGATATTCTTATCTCAAAAAATAAAAAATGTGTACTAATTGGGGGAAGAGTTTGACTCAATCCAGAAATAAGTGTAATAATTAAATGCTAGGGAAAGACTAAAATCAAATATTATTTGAATATATTATTGGAATATCCATTTAATTGTGATAGTGAATTTCTAGGAAATTATTCATCATCATGGGAAAACATTATAAAATTCTGATGACCCAAAGGCTATAAAATATAGAAAAATTAATTATTGGTTAGGATTAGACCCTTATGTGGTGGCTGAATAAGAGAACTATGGAGAATCCCATATAATTGGAAAATATATTTGATTATAGAAAATTATATAATAGAGTTCATATAAGTGGGAATGAAAAAAATTATGACAAATAAATGAATTAATGGGGGTATATTATACATTTTTTTGATGCAAAGGTACATCTATTATTATTTAAGGATTGTAGTAAATTACATAAAATGAATATGGTGGAAAATTTTGGAGTTAGGTCATCACTTATAGAATAAAAGGTATGACAATAATTTTAGAATCTCTTCATTATACACTTAATTTAAGTCCTTGTTTTAGAAGATATTAAAATGATATTAAATTATTTATTTATTAAAAATAATTTAAAAAATATGAGCCTTTGAGAAGAAAAATTTGAATCTATTATTTGAATATCTCTATGTTGAAAGTGATATAGAGATAAGTAAAATAATTTATTGTATAATAACAATTGTATTTTAAATTGTGGATGAATATTTACTGTATATGAATAAGTTCAAATGTTTCTAAAATTTTACTGGTTCATTTGAAATAATTTTCAAATTGAAAGGTATGTATTAAAATTATTAATAGTTCATAAAAGTCTAGATCAAACTATAAAATGATATGGAAAAAGAAGAATCAATATTATAAAAATGGGACAATACATATTAATGATTATATCCAAGATTATTATGTTATGATTTGGGTTTTGAATTTGAAAAAACCTAAATAAATAAATAAGTGATTGGATTTTAAAAAATTTGTTTCATATATGAAAATAAACAATATAATGAATAGAAAAGAAATAGTATTATTTATGTTGAATAATAAAACACTAAATTGATAAAATATATGTCAAAATTCACTCTATATGATTTAATTTTTTATAAAAATATTAATGGGGTGAAAAAAATTTGGGGAAATATGATTCATGTGGCGAGCGAGTTCAAAATGCACACAAAAGAGAGATAAAAAAATTTCAAAAACAAGAGATTGGATAAATTAAATGGATTCCAATCATGATTTTGTTATCCAATAAAAAAAATAAATATATATTTTATAATTAAATTTATGTCTAAATTTGAAAATATTTTATTATGGTTTTTTAAATATAAAAATATCATTCAAAAAAGTGTTTAAATTGGATTTGGTCATGGTTTGTGTCATTCTTGAAGGTGAATTCTCTAATGAATTTACAATGATGAAAATAGCCTCTAATATGAATTAAATTAATGAATAAAATGTGTTAAAGACAAATTTAAACACTCAATTTTATCTTCATAATGAAAATATATAACGATTTTTATATTATGTTTTTTATCCGGAAGAATCTAGTGTGTAATATATAATTCAAGGCCCAATGTTAGTGGAATAAAACCATAAATTTGAGGATTTATCGGATTATGCTACCTATATAAACATCTTATATATTCATTTATGTTCTAATAATTTGTATTAGATTATTTTTAATAATTGTACTAAAATATTCAACCTAGGATGATTTATTACCATCTACTGGTTTTCCCCAAGCTATAAATTATCTTAATTAATAGTGTCAAAAGATGATGACAGATTTTAGGTGGAGTTGATAAAAAGTTTCAATGGTATTACAGAATTATAATTTAATTTATGGGACATTGAAATATGAGATTAAATAAAAGTCTAATGGACTACTATCTTGAAATATACAAATGGTATCAATTAATGCTTCCAGTGGAATGTGTCTCACAACATGTGATTTCATTTTATCAAAAAATTGTTGTGTATAAAAATGATGGGATCATAAGATTTTTTATTTTTGGTAAAATGGAATTTTCAATATAATATTATTTTATTCATATCAATGAGTGATAAAGAAAACTCAATGTTATTTAACATCCACACATATATCCTATATGATTCCAAGATCAATAGGATTTAAAGATATGTTTTTCACCCAAAATATTTGTGGTAAATTCACTCATTTTATATATTTATGTTATTTCACATGATATGGAATTGTTATTTTAGATTATTTATTTATTTATGTAATCCAGAATGATTGTTTTAAAATTTAAAACATCAATTAAAAACAAGATCATTTTTTAAACCAACAAAGGGTTGGAGGCAAAAGATGAATTTCCTTCATAAAGGGGGATAAAGGAATGGTTTTTTCCAATCCTCAATGTGATAATTTAATATCAAAAGGTAACCTTCTAATTTTATCATTGAATGATAGAATAGACATCCTTTCGAAATGGGGTGAACATAATAGAAGTGTGTAGTTATAGAATGGAATTTCATCCATTGTATCTCATGAATTATAGGGGATAAAAGTTAGTTAAGATTGATGATGATGTCAATCAATTGGATTTATTTCTCAAAGTTAGAGACGGTGTAGTTATTTGATTTCAACAAAATTGAAATGGATATATTACTCGAACCCCTTGAGTTAGTGATTGGAATTTATTATAATATAACTCAATGATGGACCAAGTCCCCTTGTTGAAAATATATACTAGATTTTGTTGAATTTATTCACGGAGTATTGTAATGGATTTGTGGAATTCATAGTTTTTTAGTTTCAATGTGATTATTTTTGAAAATATATTTTATGGGGAAATAAAATATATCATAAAACCATGGGATATGTTTTAGTATTTTGTGGAAAAATTTATACTATTAATAAATCCAATCGAAAAAAATTTGTGTGTATTTACATCAAGTCATATCCCAAATTGCATATGGGATAAGGTTTGAAAAACATTTACTATGTAGGATTCCACACTATAGAAGTTGAAAATGATTTCAAATAGTAACTATGTACATGCGATTCATATTTTTTAGACCATTCTAAAATAGGTTTATATCAGGAGATTTATTTGGGGGTATTATTGTAAGGGAAAAATGGATTCAAATAAAGGTAAAATAAATAATTAATTCATGTTTAATTATTGATAAAATTATTCAATGTTATTGTACATAATTTTATGATGTAGAATAAGACTATGCGATGGTGATCAAGTAATTCAATTACCATTGTGTGGGTAAATAGGTTACTTGTGATTGTGTAGATCAGTAGATCTACATTGTAAAAGGTGTATCCATTCATTTGAGAAAATTATGTCAAGGTAGATGATCATTTGAATACGGATCATCCCAAATGAAGGTGACCTGTATAAGGATTATTATGAATTTTCATAAAATCTAGACCAATATTATATACATGAGATTATTTCATTATGTAAAGGTATATTTTATAATCATTAATAATTGAAAATTTCTACTTTATAGAAGAGTAATACAATGTGAATGGTTTATATGGAAGTGAAATGTTTTAATGATTTATCATTTATAGGTGTTCATACTGTAGAAATTTGATACACCATAGTTATGTATATGAGAGGATATTTATATGACATAGATACTCATAATTATTTAGATAAGGTGATTAAGGAGGGGAATGTTATTATTTTTTCTTTAAACCGAAATGCATTTATTACACAAAGGAAAGGTCTACATTAAACTTATTCTAATGAATCAAATGAGTTAACATTGGAACAATGTTGGTTCAAAGTAGTTTTTGGAAGATTTAATATGTTTTTATTATATGCATTGTCTTTTTCTCACTTTGATTGAAATCAATTCAGTTTGTAAAAAGTTGGTTATCAGAATCAAAATTAAATTTAGAAGCAAAGACTCAAAATTCATAAGAATGTCCTATGAATTGATAAAACAATTTACAGGATAAAAGATTCACCAAAATTACTTTAGGTACATAATTACGATTTCAATCTTATTGAGGATGTGTGTCAATGTATGAATCCCTAAAATGAAAATATTTTGATGATTTTCGGATTATTAAATCACAAAAATCATTAGTTGTCTGAAAAAAATGTGGTGCAATAGTTATGAACGAAAGGGTGAGAACAAGTACTACCAATCAGTTTTAGACTTGTTGGGAAATAAAGTTGTAACTGAAATGATGTGATATTACCATACATTCAATTATATTGCTGAAAATTCTATCCCAATACTAAATGTACTCAGTGTCATGTGGAATTCATGACACAGTCACAAGTCAATGGAGAAAAGAGGTTGCTTAAGTCAATTATTTTCGATCACTATTCATCAGTGTGAGATCCAAAAATGCATAATTATTTGAGGGATGTAATTTTTTGTTTGAACTATGAGATGATAAGGATTCCTAGTTTATTTTATACCAATAAGTCAAAAGATAAAAAATCTTCAATAAATATGTTTGTATGTAAATAATTTGATGTTGAATCTTATTTATCAAAAATGGTGTGCCACAGATCATTGGAGTAACATATCACCGATCCTTAGCTGTAGTGATGATTGAAAAAGGGAATCGGAGGAAAAAAATTGTTGAAGTATATTGTTTTTATTTTGAGTTTTTGGCACCAATGAAAATGAAAACAAGTTATGTTGTTGGCACTGGTGATATGTAGGATCAGATATCAATCAACAATTTAGTCATCCATTTTCAATAGATTGAATTTTTTTTACGATGGGTCAAGGGAACAAGAAAAACATTGTTGAGTTTCTTTATCAAATTATTCAAGAGTCACCAAATATTTTGTTGTTCTAACTACCAGAATGGAGGTGACACTGGTCCATCAGAATGGGATAAATACAGATTCATCAGGGGATTACTAAGACCTATAATCATTATTTGATGTCAAACATCATTAAATGGAGGATCATCAGTCTAGGAAAAATATGTAATGGATGAATAACTAAAGTAGTTCAAAATTTGTTTTTTATATAGGTTTTGAATCTGATATAGAAGTGATAGTATATTTAAAAGTTTTGACTATGTTTTTAGGAACTCTATGTAAACAAATGTCCTACAAATTTGAAAAAAATATTTATGGAAAAATGTTTTGAATGTTTACATTTACCATTTGGTACAATGTAACGAAATGAATATATACTATTTTACATATGTCTTCATTATAATTAATAAATTGGAATAATAATCAAAATTGAACTATATTATGTTTGGAGCACCTAATGATATGTGATGTTGTGATTATATTCAGGGTTTTTATGGAATAATATAGAAGAGTATAAAAGCACTAAATATGTATTTTATGTAACTATAATTGAATGTAAATTGATGTTCTGAGAAATTTGGATTAGTGGGATAACATTCCATATTTCATACTAAACCAATTGTGGTATACCTATAAATAATGGGATGTACATTGTACTTTTAGAAACATGTACTTCTCATGAGAGAAGATGGAAGTAAGACCATTGAATGTTTTTAGAGATATGGTATTTCTAGATTAATCATCCATGAAAATGTTTTATAAATGGAAGAAGAATAATAATAATAATAAGTGAGTTAATATTCGGTGGGTTATCATACTAGGCTTGGTAATAGTATGGAAAATCAGAATGAGATTTATGGACTAATGAGAAATTAGTTCATAATTTTTTCTTGCAGTATTCTAGAAGATTAATATTTCTGGATTGAGAAAACAGAAAGATGAATTAGTCTAGGGTTTCAGTATAAGTTTCAAAACAAAGTCTAGATATGTCATTTCAATATACTAGATATGAGGGTGAAGATTTATTTTGAATATTATATTTTTGGAAGTTGATAAGTCATCACAATAAATTTTTTTGAAGAAATGGGTGAATGTTTTTGAGATTTCTACAAAAACATGAATTACATAAGTTTGTGCTACATGAAGTACAATCAAGGTTGTATTGACCAAGTGCTTCCTATGTGTAAGGGTCATTCCTACTTGTTGTATCCACAAAAAAATGTTTTGTTTTTTATTGGGTGTTATTATCATATTATAGGAGAATTTAGCATTGTTAATAAATTTAAAAGAGTTTAAATATAGAGTAGTGACATTTAGAAATGATGAGTCCCTTAGAATTAATAGTGTTGAATCATCCATAATTTTGGAATAACATGTAAAAGTCCAAAAAAATTTATTTTGAATGGGTTGAAACAAAAATTCTAACTATTTCACAAGTTTGTTATGAAGATGGAAATATTATATTCATAAAATATGGGTTTTTTGTAAAATGTAAATAAGATTAAAGGATAGTCACAATAGTCTAACATATAAAATGAAACATATACCATTTAGTTGAGGTTCAAAGCACATGTTACATTGGCATGGTGGAAGAGAATAATTTTTGGCATAAAAGGAAGGGAAAATGTTTAAAGAAACAATAGCAAGTTATCAATATGGGATTTTTCCAAAGGTATTGTTGATTTTTCATGTAGAATAGATTAGCATTACATAATTTTTCAGAAAGGGATGATTACATATATTTTGTGTTAGAAATATGGCATTTTTTCAAAATGACCCCTAGAACATATCCATTCAAATACCTATCGGAAAATGAGAAAAAAAATAAACTCTTGGAGATAAGTACTTAATTACTTTTATTTATTAATTTAAATCCCTTTCTTATATTATGTATATGAAACATATGTATTATTCTATAATAATGATTATTAGTTAAAGAAGTAAAGATGTGAAGGAATGTGATTATTCTGTAAAGTTGTTTAGAACATACAATGGTGGTGAATAAAAATTGAATATTTTTAATGTTATATTTACTGGAATAGAATTAAACATGAGTTCAGTATACCATAAAATACCCAATATAATGTTTATTTAAGTAAAAATAAAAGTATGGTAAAAATGGGATAAACTACGTTAGTTGAACATGGCCACTATAATTACTTTTGGAGGAAAACCATTTATATACAAAAAAATTATCTATAAGCCAAGTTCAAATATGAATTCATATGAAATTTCTAATGAAAACTCACCATGTTTGAAATATATAAGAGATTGTGGGATTCCATTCATCATAAATTAGAAAGGTTTAAACCATGGAATGTTTGTATAGGGAGTTGAATATGAAAATATTCTTGGATATTCTATTTAAGGAAGTGGATACTAATGTTTCAAAAAAACTGTTAAGAAGACTAGTTGACTATGTTGATGTTAACATTGTTGATATTGAAGAGGTTTATTCTAAATAGACTCATGCAGTTAAGTAATATGAATAAGATGAATTAATTTTTGTTAATGACTATCTTATGGATAATATCAATTCTATCCCTAGTCAAGAAGAAGAATCATACTCATCTACTTCAAGTCATAAAGAAGAGTCCCTAAAATCTCATTTGAGGTAGAGGATGAAAGTGGAATATCAAATAATAATTGGTGATCAACATTAATGAGTTCAAAAAATATGAACCAAAAAACTATTATACATACATATCTATTTTAAAACTTTTATCAGAAAGAGTTGAATTGATATTTTGATCATCCAAAATGAGTTCATGCTATGAATGAAGAGGTGAATCTGGATAAAATTAATCATACTTGGAAGCTCACACATAAACCAAATAAAAACATTTATTGATAAATGGTGGGTTTTAAGGGGAATGATTAATTGATGTGTTGAATTTATAAAAAAAGAAATATTTTTGTACAAAGGGTAATCACAGAATGAAGCATTAATTTTTATGAAACATTCGTCCCAGTGTTGGGGATATAAATAGTAATAATTTTTTTTTATATTTCTACACAATTATGTTTATTTTATCATATGGATGTGAAATCTCTTTTATTGAATCGTGATCTAGATGGGGATGTTTATATTGGTAAAAGGATGAATTTTAATTGGGAATGATAAAAGGTGTGTGTGAATGTTATATAAATCATTTTAATGGGATAAATAAAGCATTGAGGGCATGGTATTTCATATTAAATACATTTTTGTGGAATATGAGTTTTCATAATGTAAGGGTTGATAGTAATATGTACATTAATGAAAGATAGTATTTTTCTATCATCATAATTTTTTTTGTTGATGACATTATCCTTGAAGGTAATGATGAATGTACTTGTTAAATATTTATTGAAGAGATGATAATTTTATTTAAAATGTCTATTCTCAGTGAAATAAAATAGTTTTTGTGTTAAAAATCACACAAAACAAAAAATATATTTTTATATCCCAAGAAAAATATTCTTAAGAACATCTTAATAGTTCATCATATGATATTTGAACAAGTTTTCACAGTAATATCAATGTAACCAAGTTTAATAAAGTTGAATAAGGTACATAAATTGAATCTAAATAGTTTTGTAACATTATTAGATGATTAATGTATTTGTTTCCCACAATACCCAACATTTTCTATGTTGTTACCTTATTTAAAATATTTCATCATAATACAAAAAATAAAATGATTGGATGGAAATATAATTTTTATATATATCAAAGTAATTTCTTTTCTAAATTTTGTATGATTTCATAGAATATATAGACTTATTTTGGTATTCAGAATCTGATTTGGAAGGAAATGATGATGTTAGAAGATCCAAATATGGTGGAGCTTCATTCTAGGAAATGTTTATGTTACTTTGAATACAAAGAAAAGTTCTTCAGTTACTATTAGAATGTATGAAGGTGAGAATATTTCAATCAGTCAACATATTACCCAACTTATGAGGATGAATACTTAGTTTAAAGAATTACTTTATAATGAAAAGTTACACTTTCTCCATGGTTGTGGTAATCAAAGTGCAATCAGTTTTTCAATAAATTTCAAACAAATTTCTTTTACAAAATATATTAACATTAAATAACCCTGAATTTTATGATCATGTATATATGAATGAATTAAATATAGATTATTGATTTATATTGGAACATGTTTCTATCATTTTCAAAAAAAACCCTTTTCTGACGGATGAATTTATCGATCCATGGTTGAACATGGGTGTACATTCTCATTATAGTCAAGGTTTAGTTATGTGTTTATCACCCCTTTCATATATAATATATGGATAGTATTGTAAAGGGGGATATTGTTTTATAATATTTCAATTGATATATTCTAAAAATTATAAGGAAGCATGTATTTAGGGAGTTTTAAGGGTATGTAGTGATCTCGTCATATATGTAGGTGAACTAATCTAACATTTTTTGGTGCGGTTGTTAGAAATTGTATTTATAGGAATGTTGAATAAGTGAAGAAAGATGTGAATAATAACTGAAGATGTTACTTGAGTAATGAAATATGTGAATTAAATCTTTATATGTTTCATGAGTCATAACTTTTCTACATGTTGATTTTTCTACTAATGATTCTTATTTCCAAAAAGGAGTTAGGCCACATTATTATAAAATTATTGGTATGTTTATCATTTATGGAGATTAAAAATTTAATTGATTTATGAACATTGTTTGACTAGAAAATTAAAATTTTGATAATATTGGGACCATGTTGGATGGATGTAGTTATTTGAAGATGAATTACATTTGTATTCAATGCCTTTTATTTTGATGATAAAGAGAATGAAATCAATTAAATTTTTAAAAATATGGTAATTGGAATCACAATCATATTTAGAAGTTAAGACACAAAATTTATATCAAATTCTTTTGGATTGAGAAGAAGTTTTCCTAGAGAAAAATCCATCTGACTAACATTGGGTATAGAATGATTTTTTTTCATATTGATGAAGTGTATCATAGTATGAATGGGTCTGGTGAAAAAATGATGCTTCTCTACTAATTTTATTTCAAAAAAATAATAACATGTCTGAAAAACATGTGATACAAATTCTGATGAAGTAAAGGGGTAGAAAAGTGATGAAAATAAGTTTTAGGATATGTTGGAAAGAAAGATGTTGTTGTAAGTATGCAAGGTTATAATAATTTCTGTCGTAATTATATTATGATTATAATAAACATTTAGAATTTCATGAAGAATTCATGATAAAAAAGACGTTTATGGATGAAATAGATTGCTGAAGTTAAATTATTTTGGTCTTTCATCATCTGTGTGAGATAACTAGACATAGAATTTTTTTAAGGATGTAATATTTTTTAAATTTTGAGAAGATAAAGATGATTGATTTTAGTAAAAATAATAAGATACAATATACAAACCTTTAGAGAATAATTTTGTTATGGAAATAAGTTTCTACTGAAACCTGTTAATCAGATATTGTGTTCCACTAATCATTAGAGTAATGTAGACAACATTAAAACCCCATGGTTTCATAATACGTTATCTCATTAAAGTAATTCAATAGTTTGTGCTACACGCAACACAAAGTTTGAGCCACCACAACATACCAAACTAATTGTTCAAAAAGATATTATAAATAGTATTAACTGCATTTTTAATCTTGTATACTCTATATAATTTTAACATCCATATTATGTTTTTATTAGACATAATATAAGAACAAATTCAATTTTTCATACTGGAATTATATTTCAGTAAAAGAATTTTTACCGCATATTAATGGTGATCTTATTAAAATGAAAATTTTAACTCTTTTATATTAAATTTTACAAAATCAACTTCTTATTTAGAAGTGGGATATAAAATTTTAATTTGGATAAATTTTTGGTACTTTTCTAAAAACATTCATATTTTGATTAATAGTGAAAATACTAAACATCAATTGAAAACAAATTTTTTAATAAAAATAATTTATTGTGTCTAATTTTTCATTTGAATGGTTATAAAGTATAATTATATTATATTTTTATAATTTAAAACAATGTAGGTCATTATAAGTAATTTCACATTTAAAATTGACATAAACACTTATCAATCTTTTGAAAAATTTATCTTTTTAAATACCCACTTTTTGGTTTTGACAACGAGAATTAATTTTAAAATAATAAATGCAACTTAAATTTTTTGAATATGGTAAAATAGACTTCATTTTTGAATTTATAATATCAAAATTATCTTAGGGTGAATTTTTTGTATTTTTCTGAAAACATTCAATTTTTGATGAATAGTGAAAAACACTACGTTATTATTTAAAACCGACATGTTATTTAAATAAATTATTATTATATTGAAATTTATTTCAAGTCTAAATAGATATATAAAACCAATAAAAGATCAATTTATTTCAATCGAGTCATTTTATAATAAAATTAGACCAATAAAATGTTATTGAACTTTTTATTGTTTTTTACCCACCTTCTTAGAGCATTTGTAAATTTGCATAAAACATAATTTTACAGCTTCTGTGAGTTTAATTTAAAAAATCAGAGAGACATGGTTTAAATTAGTATGTAAAATGTGGTTCAACAAGGTAAAAATAATTTTTGTTGAATAGTAACTTTGGACTTTTATTTACCATGGTTAAAAGTCAATATGGTAATTAAAGGTAAAAATGATATCATAATTACCCAAACACATCTCCTAATTCTATTGGATAAGTTTAATTTGGCCAAAAAATCCTTAGGAATAATATTTGACTCTTTGGGTCCACTTCAATTAGATTAGGACATTGATGATAATTTTATTTAAAGAATAGTAAAAAGTGTTAAATTCATGGTTTATTAAATAACATTTTTTTAATTTAGGGTTATACATAAGATAAATTCGACTATAAATATTATTTATAAAGCTAAAACTATTTCCTACATCATGGTAGTTTATTTTTAATTTTTATACATTAAATAAATTTATTTATTTATGACATAATGTTGATGCAGTAATTACCTAATTAAATAATGAATCAAATAAATTGTATAATAAATGTTAAAATAAATATATTTTTATAGTTTCTATGACATCCACGAATTTTTTAGGTGAATATTAAATTTTAGGGTTGATTCAATTTATTTTATTTGAATTAATCATGTTGTGATGACTTTCTCAGAAACCAAATACTAAATAGTGTCCAAATTGACTAAAATGAGTATTTAAAATAAATATTATAATATTAAATTATATAATATTACTAAAAATATGAGGTTTGGAAAAATGTATTAAATAATATTATTTATGTAATTAATGAACCATTTGTTATTCTCTTGGATGTTTAGTGTACATTGATTATCCCTATTGTGTAAGAATACAAGAAGACTCGGTGAAAGATAAACTATTTAACTAAGAGTTAAATCTAAAAGATAAGGATAAAATGGTAACTTTAAATCCTATTGAATGAGAGTATTTATACCTATAACAACCTAATTCTCTAAATAAATTCATTTGGAGCCATTATAAATAATAAATGATTATATAATAAATTAATATTTTACTATTTTCCTAACGTGACCCTCGCCCCTCTTATAAAAGGTCACTTCCCCTTCACTCAAAATCAAACCTCCGAAGACATTTGGGAAGGAAAAACCCTTCCCAAATATCCTCCCAACATACCTCAAATCAACCTAGATTCCTTACTTTGATCATAAATACAACATAATTATCGCTTATGATCAACTGAACAAGAAACACCCGAAGAAGAGGTATTAATTTTACCATCCTCTTTCAGGTTATTTTCTTCCTCCACTTCCTCTTTGTTTGATGTTTCCATTCCAAAATAATAACTCCAGTACCATATACATATGGTGATTTATTATAAATATGCTACAACCAAATTTATTATTCTATAAATGAAAAAGTCAACATATATGCGTACGTAAAACTTACCGTCTCAATGTCGTGTTGTAGTTTGTTATTCAAACACTTCATTATTTGGATGGGTATAATAATGTGTATAACTTATTTAAATAATAAAAATATAATGTTAATGATTCTGTATATATGATATAATATCCAATTACATATGATTTCTCTATCAATATAATGATATTGTCGATCGTGCGTACGTACGGATTACTGTCTCCATGAACATGCTGAGAATTATTCCTCATCGAAATCATTAAAGAATAAATTTCATTTTTTAATTAAAAATAATGTTTAATAACTTAATATAATTCTGGATATGAATCAAATACATCATATCGTTATCAAACATGAATTATGTAACTAATCATATAATGTAAAACTAATTAGTTGACCCCTGAAATAGTGATACTACTGAAATATTATTAACAAAGTAATATTAGAAGACCATATATGATATCTTATTTATGTATGTGGTTATTTTATAATTTAATAACAATTGTTTTAACTATTATATATGAGGTTAACGTACCCTCTACTAAGGAAATGTACAAGGTAAGGGTAAATTCCTCAATCTCATTATTATCCGATATTGTTTATCTGTAAGTATTTTCTCAGATATATTTATTTTCCATGTTCGTGTTTTATAAAATAATTTTTAAAAAAATTATTTTAAGGTAATATTTTACTAAAACATCATTTTAAATATTTTAATTATTTATTCTTATAAGTCATTCTCATTAATTTCTATGTTTTCAAAATGGTTTTAAGGGTTCATTTATATGGACATGCATGTTTTAAAATGATAATTCCTTTAAAAATGTTTCAAAGTGGTATGAGACACTTTGATTCAAAAATATATTTTTTATTTAATCCATTATAAATTGTGTGGCTTTTAAATTATTTCATGAAAAATGAATATTCATCTTAAATAATTTTATATATCATTTTCAACTAAGCCAACATCCTTTATTGGATATTATTTTTAAATGAGTTTTTTTATTACAATATTATATTCCATATTTTATTGATGTTTTTTGGATATGTTTTTATTTGGATGTGTTATTTTTATATCATTCATGGTATATAGTTCAAGTTTTAAATTTTATATGCTAGTTTTAATATGAATGTCTATGTTATGTTTCAACCTTTTCATATAATGAATGTATTGTACTTAGTAAGTGACGGGTGGATCCCGCTATAGATCCTAACTATATCAGTAGGTCTCATGAACAATTATACATTTAATTGGTCGAGGCCTTCCCCAATTTGATATATGGTTTTATCAGAGGCCTTAATCATTTTTATACTTCTTGGCTGAGGCCCTGAAAAAATGATTCTGAATGATCCACATTATACATTCCACCATTATGAAAATATGATTGATGGGTCATGTGGTTATCCGACTAGTAGAAAACCCATTATTATGTTTTATTATGGAATTATTTAATAATATCATATTCATACCATAAAGTGTTCTTGTTTATTATTAGTAAATTCATTTTTTTCAATTATTTACCATAACTAATGTTTATGTTATCTTCTAATGTATTTCTTACCCTTACTGAGTGTTTGAGCTCACCCCTTTCTTATGTTTCATTTCCCCAAGATTCCAAGAAGTGTATTATGATTGATTAGTAGGGTTAATCTGTGGGATTAATGGTGTTATTAAAGGATCATTAATGTTGTGTTTTAGTTTCTAATGTGTAATATAACGTTCATGTTTATAATCTATTTTCCCAAACTGCTAAATAAATCAGACTTTTTGAACATGATTCCTTGTAATCATTCCAATGTATTAAAATAATGAATCGACTCTGTGATTTATGGGTCAGGGTGTTATAGTTATAATCATTGGATGTTTAGAAACAACCTTGGAAATTGATTTAGATAAACTCTAATTATAGATTGAGACCCTATGATAGACTTTGTGGATTTGTATTAAAGAACATCTAGAATATTCATAATGTAGAGATTTTTTGTATTTTCCAAGAAATACATCCATGTATGAATACGAGAAGTTAGAGGCAGCTCGGGCACAAATCTACATAGGAGTGATAAATCCAACAAGGAGTTTTAGGCTTGACCTGGGGTATCCTAGTACACGACAATGGGCCTCGCTGTATTCTTGGCTACGACACTCCCGAGGGATATGTCTATGATAATTCACAATTTCATTACTAACCATTATGAAGGATTTATGAGTATATATCTCAAATAAAACATTTTTATGATTATGGATTATATCCATAAACTGTTCAATTTATGTTATGTGTTTTACAAGTATGGAATTATGTATTAAAATTCATAAACTAATCTAGTTTTTCGAATGAGAAATTCAGCAATACTCATGATCCAAATACTAATAAGGATCATATCTTTCATTTTCTTAAGACATCATTTAGATGGTAAATAGTCTCCCATGTATTATCATCATATGAAGAAATAGCATCATGTGTTAATAAGCTATTTAATTAATTTTCTGAGTCCTATAGCTTTGAAGGTATGAAAGATAAGAAAAGTATGGAAGATAAAATATGGATAATGGAAAGAGGGGAAATAAGGATTTCCTCATATTTGATAACTATTGAAAGAATCACTGTTGTAAATGATTGTAGAGAATGGGAATTTGATAAAATTGTTGAGAAAAAGGACACCATGTACATGATTTCAAGGGTAAGAAAAGTTTTTCAAATTTACAATGCTTCATTTGCAAAGATATGGGACACAACCCAAATAAATGTCCAAATAATCAGAGTATACCCCAAATGATGTGATTAGATAATAATCAAGTTATTATACTACCACAAATAAAGAATAATGACTAGTGTTCTTAATTTGTTACTATTTAATTATTCTAGTTGAGTGGTGTATCAACAATGTACTATTTATATGAATTATGGAAATAGATAAGGATTGTACTGTGGTACTATTTTATTTAGGATTTGAGATTATATGGTTTTATGAAAGGTTAATCAATAGCAAGTTGAAATTTTGAGAAAATACATTGTTGATGGAAATATAAACCTTAATATTGTTCTGATAATAATGTACTGATTTTGGAAAAAGATAAGATTGATTTGGATAAATTATATTTGATATTATTGACAACATTAAAATTAATTAACTGTTCGTTTATTACATTTTTTGGATTATACATCATTTTTGTATATAAGGAGTACATATGGTATTCTATAAATAATAAGGGAGCTTGAATGTAATCAATAAGGTTTTAGGTGATTTAGGGAGTTACCATGTTTTAATAGAATACATGGTCATGGAATTCCCATGTTATTACGTGGAAAAAACAATCTTCATTTTGTTTAAATTCCTTAAAATGTTTGGATTATGAGTTTGGTAAGAAGTATTTTGGATAAGTATAAAGGTTGTAATGGAGTAAGTTTGACATTGGATACTATTCTAAGGTAAAATCATTTCATAAGATTATTTTTTGATTGTTGTATAATAACACGGAGGTTGGGCAACAACACATTGCATCTGGCAACGTCATGACACTTAAACCCCAATATAAGGGTGATAAGGTTGGATCACATACCACTGGCATACCTGAGGTTCAGGTTTGTATAATGTAGTTTTTTTAATAGTCTGGCAACTGAATTTTAAAATTATTTTTTTTGGAACCCTATACGATTAGGATAAATAGAATATTTTTGAATTCTATTATCTTTTGAAGTGAAACATGTTTTTGTTGTAGAAATTAGTTTAAGAATGAAACTCTAATGGTCATGTATATTTGTTTTCTCTTATTCTATGAATAAATTAATTATTATTCTTTAGGTAAGGGATTATAAAACCATAAATGTGGTAGCCAAATATCTTATGTTTTGTTGAACCGACAATATTTTAATTCATTATAGATTGATGGATTTGAGGCCCTCAATTTTACACTTGTCTGTGATTGATGGCCTCAATGAATCCCTATAAATATTTACATTTTCATGCCAATTATGTGACTCTAATTTAAAGCAATGTTCTTTTAATCCAGATCATAATTTGGAGGTGAATTTTTCATTTCCCTTTCCCTCTTACTAAGACTAAATTTTATTAACCCAATATCTAGTGTGGATTTTCCACAAAGGTATTTTTCTATTATTAATCTTTTATTTTCAAATAAAAATGTCAAATAGTGAGGACCCAATTTATTGAAGGAGGGGAGAATGTAACACCAAATGATTTCATTGTATGTTATCTCATTAATGTAATTCAATAGCTTGTGCTACATGTAACATTGAGTTCGATCCTCTACAACCTACAAAACTAGCCATTCAAAAAGCTGTTAGGAATAATATTAACTACATTTTTTATCTTATATACTCTATATATTTTTAAAATCCATATTGTGTATTTCAAAGACATAGTATAAGAAAAAATTAAATTTTTTAGATAAAAGAATTATTTTTTAAAAAATGAAATTTTACCACCTATTAATGGTGAACATTTTTTAAAATGAAATATTTGAAACATTTAATTTAATTTATTAAAAATAATCTTCGTCTTTAGAAGTAGGACATTAAAATTTAGCTTAGATAAGTTTTTATTACTTTTCTGATAACTTTCATATTTTGATGTATAGTGAAAAGTACTAAAAATTAATTGAAAACAACATTTCAATTGAAATGAATTATAGTGTTAAAATATTTATTTGAATGGTTGGATGTATAAATATATTATAATTTTTTCATTTAACAAAATTTAGTTCATTATAATTAATTTCACATTTAAATTTGACATAATAACATGTCAATCTTATAATAGTTTTTAATTTTTGAAAATCCGCTTTTTGGTTTTGAAAATGAGAATTAATTTAAAATTAATAAATGAAAATAATTTTTTTTTAATTTGGTAAAATATACTTCATCTTTGAATTTAGAATATCAAAATTATCATAGGGTTAATTTTTGGTATATTTCTGAAAACATTCAATTTTTGATGAATAGGGAAAACACTTCTTTGTTATTTAAAACTGAATATTTATATAAATAATTATTTATTTTATTTAAATTTATTTTAAGTCAAAATTGATATATAATACTAATATATGTTAAATTTAATTAATTGGAGTAATTTTATAATAAAATTATATGTATAAAATTTTATTGAACTTTTTAACTTTTTGTACCCACCTTATAGGAGAATTTTCATATTTCCATAAATCATACATTTACTGATTATGCGAGTAGAATTAAAAAAATCTGAGAGACATTATTGTCATCAGAAAGTAAAATTTGTTTTAAGAAGATAAAAATATTTTTTTGTGAAAAGTTACTTTAACTTTTATTTACCACGGTTAAAAGTCAATAGGGTAATTAAAGGTAAAAATGATATTATAACTACCCTAACAAATGTCCAAATTTTATTACATAAGTATAATTCAACAAAAAAAATCCTTTTTATGAAAATATGATCCTTCAGGTCTAGTTGGATTAGTTTAGGATATTTATTATTATTTTATTTAAAGAAGAGTTAAAAGTGATAAATTCAATGTTTATTAACTAAAAAAATTAATATACTATTATACATAAGATAAATTATACTATAAATATTAATTATAAATATAAAAAGATTTCCTAAATCATGTTATTTTATTTATAAATTTTATACCTTAAATAATTACATTTATATATGACACAATAATGATACTGTAATTTCCTTATTAATGAATAAATCAAATAAATGTCATTATAAATTTAAAATATATATAATTTCATAGTTTTTATGATATCCATTAATTATATAGTCGAATATGACAAGTTAGGGTTGATTCAATGTATCTTTCTAGAAGTAATAATGTTTTTATGAATTTCACAAAAACCAAATACTAAATAATGTCAAAATTAACAAAAATGTGTTTTTAAAACAAATACAATGTTAGTCAATTATATTATTGCTAAATATCAATGGATCATCCAAAGTGATTATATAATATTATATATATCATTAATTAACCAATTAAGGTTCTATTGGAAGTTTAGATTTATTTTATTAACCATATAGTGTAAGAATACATGAAGAGATGGTAAAAGAAAAACAATTTAACTAAGAGTTAAATCTAAAATACAAGGTTAAATTGGTAATCTAAACTTGTCTACAACCTATTAGTTGAAATTATTTAGATCCATAATAACCTAAGGCTTGAAATAAATTCATTTTTATCAATTATAAACCATATATGACTCTATAATAAATTAATATTTTAATCATTTCCTAAAGTTACCACCACCAGCTTATAAAATAGAACTTCCCCTTCTCAAAAAATCACAAAACAAATCCATTTTTCTCAACCGTACCATGACCAGATATTTCCCATAATCCCTCACATAAACCTAGAGTCCTTACATTTATCATAAATACAACCTATGGATCCCTTTTGATCGACTCAAAAAGTAACACCCGAAAAAAGAGGTAATAATTTCACCACCCTCTTTCATGTGCTTTTTTTCTTCCACATCCTCTTTCATTGTTATTTCCATACCAAAATAATAACCCTAATAACTTCAACATGTTTTGATGTTAGTATAAATATAGAACAACCATATTCGTTATTTTATAAATGACTATGTCACCAAACATGCATATGTACGGCTTACCGCCTCCACATCATGGTGTATTTTTTCATTCAAACACATCATTATTTGGATTTTTATAATAATTAGTATAAATTATGTAAATAATGAATATAACATGTTAATTATTATGTATATATGATATAACCTGAAATTATATATGATGTCACCATCAATATATTGATATTTTCGCTCGTGCGTACGTATATATTACCGTCTCCCTGAACTCGATGAGATTCA
This sequence comes from Viscum album, assembly GCA_963277665.1. NCBI lineage: Eukaryota > Viridiplantae > Streptophyta > Magnoliopsida > Santalales > Viscaceae > Viscum > Viscum album. The sequence continues at coordinate 558,596,294 of OY728146.1, forward strand.
TTCCCCATCCTCATCATTCAAGAAAAATTTTAATTTTATGATTAAAAATATTGTTTAATAACATAATATCATTTTGGAAATGAATCAAATAGATCCTATACATATCAAATATCACTTATGATTCCAAACATATAAAATAAAACTGATTAGTTAACACCCAAAATAATGATACTATTGAAATATTATTAACAACCCAATATTAAAAGAACATATATGATATCATATTTATGTATATTGTTATTTTATAATTTAATAATTATTATTTAACTATTATAAAAGAGGTTAAAGTACCCCCAACCATGGAAAAGTACAAGGTAAGGGTTCATTCTTAAATCTCATTATTTTCCGAGATTGTTTATGTGGAAGTATTTTCCCAGACATATTTATTATTCATGTCCATGTTTCATAAAATAATTTCTCAAATTCATTATTTTAAGGTAATATTTTTCTAAAACATCACTTTAAACGTTTTAAGTATTTAATCTCATAAATCAGTCTCATTAATGTCTATGTTTTTTAAATGGTTTTAAGGATTTATTTATATGGACCTGAATGTTTTAAAATGTTAATTCCTTTAAAATGTTTAAAGATGTATGCAACACTTTCATTCAAATAATATTTAAAATTTCATCCTTTATAAATTGTGTGACATTAAAATTATTTCATGAAAAAATAATATTTCTCCCAATGAGTTTTAATAATCATTTTCAACATAGCCAACATCCATTACTGGATATTATTCTTGATTGAGTTTGATTTATAAAAATACAATTTTCCATATTTTATTGAAGTTTTTTTGATATGTTTGACTGTGGGTGTGTTATTTTTATACCATTCATGGTTTATAGTTTAAGTATTAACATTTTGTAAGCTAGTTTTAATATGAATGTTTATGTTCTGTTTCAACCTTTTCATATGATGAATGTATTGGACATAGTAAGTGACAGGTGGAGCCTGCTATAGCTCCTCAGTGTATCATTAGGTCTCATGAGACAATTATATGTGGGATTGTCCAAGGCCTTTCCTAATTTGATACATGGTTTTAGCTGAGGACTTAATCATTTGTAGAAGTCTTGGCTGAGACATTTACAAAATGATTCAGAATGTCTCGCATTATACATTCCACCATTATGAAAAAACTATTAATTGTTCATGAGGTTATTCGACTAATAGAATAACCATGACTATTTTTTATTATGGATTTATTTACTCAGCTCATATTACTTCCCTAATGTGTTCATTTTATTATTTGTAAAGGCATGCATTTTCAATTATTCAACATGCCAAATGTTTATGTTATCATCGGCTGTATTGCTTACCCATACTGATTGTTTGAGAACACCCCATTCTTATGTATCATTTTCTCTAGATTCAATGAATTGTATTATGATTGATAAGAAGGGTTAAGCTAGGGTATTAATGGTGCTCTCAAAGGATCATTTATGTAGTGTTTTATTTTATAATGTCCAATGTAACATTCATGTATGTAATCAATTTACCCAAAAAAATCTGATATGATTGGTCTTTTGGGACATGATTTCTTATAATCATGCCAATATATTAAAATAATGCACCGACTATGGGCTTCTGGGTTGGGACATTACAACACCGATCATCGGTTGTAGGGATGACTACAAAAGCAATCAGAGGCAGAATAGTTTGTTGAATAATATTTTTTTATTTGGGGTAGTTGGGAAAAATGAATAAAAAAATAAGTGAAGTTGTTGGGACTAATGAAAAATGGGACTAGAGATCAATCAGAAATGTAGTCATCCATTTTCACCATTTTAATTTTTTCTGAATTACGTTAAGAGGAAATGAAAATAATATATTGTCTTTATCAAATTGGTGAAGAGTCATCAAATATCTTGTGGTTCCGACTATTATACTAGTGGTGACATAGATACATAAGAATACGATAAGGACTAATTCGTTAAGCATAGAATGATACCGATAAAAGTTATTAGATTCTAGACACCATTAGATGCATGATCATTGATCTGTGGAACATAAGAAAATGATAATTGTTTGAATTTGTTGATAATTTGTTTGTCAATTTTGTGTTGAAGTTAATGATGATGTTTTTTCTAGAAGTGCCAGTTTCCTTATAATTCGGGATTATATTTATTGGAAAACGAATGTGATTGATGTGTAACAAAGAAGAAACAATATTTATAAGATAATTGTTATAATTTTTACATTTATCAGTTCGTACAATGAAATATAATGTTCAATATATTGTTCCTAACATGTCTTCATCATTATGAATAAATTAGAATAACAACTAGAATCATACTAAATAATGGTAAGACTGTTGGAATCGTGTTGATCTGTGTGAATATTCAAGATGTTTTGAGAAGAATTGATAATGATATAAAAGTTATGAATATTTCAAAAATATAACAAAAATTTTAGAGAAATTGATGTTTCTGTAAATTTGGATACATAGTAAACCTTTTCAAATTCCCACTTAATAATGTTTTTGAACACCAGTAAATAGTGGAATGTACCTTTCATTTATAGAACATGTTGTAACGACCCGAATCTGGAGCCCCTCCACTGGTGCCTCGTACTTGGTTCGCAACATGACCTCAATCATGTTTCCCCAAATGCCAGAGGCTGTTGACTAGCAGCGAGGGCCTTGGTGAGTCGGTGGGGAAACTATGCCCTCATTCGGTAAGGTATACAAGGTAAAAAAACAACAATAATCAGCAGAAGCAGTAAACAACATTAATAACAACAGAAACCAAATAGTGGAAGCATTGTAGATATATAACTACAATGATAATGATGCAGCAGGTACAAGTATCAAAGGAGAACAGAAAACACAACAATGTTCTAAAGTACAACTGAAACCAAGTGCAAATGAAAAACAAAGTAAGCTCCTCAGAATCGCAAGCCATGGCTCGGTCCCATGCTCCCGAGCTCTTGGTGAAATCAAGATCCTGAAGTAGAAGGGTGCTTGCCCTTGTCTATACCTGCAACAACATTTTCTACTTGGGCCCAAAAGCATGGCCCAAACAGGGTGTGAGATACAATCCCAGTAGGCAATCACCCAAAGATTTATGTCTTACAGTCAAATGAATACATGGCAGTAAATAATAAGAATCAGTAAACAAGAAAGCACAAGCAGCTACAATCCACAGTTATAACAAGTATAGAACACAAGTAAGCAGTCAGCAATGAAGAAAAAAGGTAACCCTCATGACAGCTCTCACAGCCTAACCCCTATGGTTCAACCAATATTACTAGCAACCCTCTTGGAGGCACACACAGTCTCACCCCTCTGGTTCATCTACGTAACTAAGCAAACTCTATGGGGAAGCACTCACCGTCAATTCCCCCTATAGTCTCAGATCGTACTAAAGGCAATCTGTGGAAGTACTCAATGTCAATTCCCCCAGTGGCCCATGTCGAGGATCTTTAGACTCTCTGGGGAAGCATTCAATGTCAATTTCCCCTATAGTCTCGCATCATAATTAAAAGACACTCTGGATAAGACTTTTAGTCAATTCTCCCTTTCGTCTGCTACTCCATGTTCTCACAGTCCTGAGTACAACTAAACATTTTCAGCGCGTGTATATCGTCAAAGTGAACCTCAAGAACTACTTGGCTATCATTCTACGGCTCTACAACAATAACAAAACAATAGTTCCACTATCCTACAACTGGGCATGGCAACTGGAAAAACACCCAACAAGAAAAATAAGTATGGAAATGAAACCTGAGTACAATATAATTTACTCTAATCACAAGCAATAACCTCTACTAAAGCAAACAAGCAATGTAGGAAAATAGAAGGGGAAAAACCGGAAACACACAATACCCCATTCACAGGTATTGGTAGAATTTGCACATAATATTCATCAACATTCTATAGAAAGGCCCAAACCACCTACCTCGATCCAAGGAGTTTGATATACGTGAACCACGGTGACAGATTCCTCTTTGAACAATGTTGATCTGAGAAAATGCAAAAAAAGTTCATCCCATGATAACTTTTAAACGGGAAGGAATCAAGAAACAAGGCTAAAGCAGAAGGAAGAACTCACCAATGTGATTCCAATGCAATCGACCATGCTAAAATAGGAGAACGAACGGCGGGGTGGGAGCTCGGGGAATATTCAGCCGTATGGTCGCTTTCGGTAGACTAAATCTGTAGAAGAAGATGATTTTGGGGGTTAGGCGTGGCCTCGGTCTATTTAATGAAAAAAAGAAAGTACACGGTGTGTACTTCTTGAGTACACGGCGTGTACTTCAATTTTATGTACTCCGAATTAACTGGCCTCCACCTCAGCCTTACACACCGTGTGTGTGGCCCGGACATGGCTAGCACATGGCTTCGTGCCGGGAAGAGTACACAGCGTGTACCAAGAAAGTACATGGATTGTAATTCTGAAATTTCCAGAAAATTTATTTTCCTTAAAAACTCCAGAAAAAGGGAAAGCATTCTTGAAAAGAGATCCGGGTTCTTACAAACTTCCCCCCTTAAAGAAATTCGTCCCCGAATTTCCCTAACGAGGCAGAGAAGGAGAAACACTGAATAGCTCCGGCCACTGTGATCGTACATCGGTCTCCCTCTCTCAGGTCTCATCCTGTACTCGCCTGTGCTTCCATAGCACTCGTACTAGAGGAACAGACCTCCCGTGAAGAACTATTGTACTGTGATCGACAATCCGGATAGGATGCGCCTCAAACGATGTATCCTCTTCATGCTCGACTTCCTCGGGCTAATGGACGTGAGATGGGTCTGAAAAGTAACGTCGGAGTTGAGAGATGTGGTAGACACCGTGCATGGCCCGATACCTCTGAGGTAGCTGCAACCGGTAAGCGACTGGACAAACTCTCTCCAAGACCTCAAACAACCCGATGTACCGCAGTGAAATCATACCCTTTCACTAAATCCTTTTGTGTCCCAACCTCGGTGCGACACGCAGGAAAACCTGATCACCGACCATGAACTCCAAAGGTCGTCTCCGCTGATCAGCATAAGACTTCTGTCGAGACTGTGTCGTAGTCATCCTCTTCTGAATCAGCTCTATCTGTTCTGAGGTCTCCTGAACAAGAAGAGGTCCTAGAAAAGCTACCTCTCCTGCCTCCAGCACGTATAAGGGTGATCGGCATGGCCTACCATACAAAGCCTCGTATAGATCCATCTGAATGCTTGCCTGTAAACTATTGTTGTAGGTGAACTCCACTAAATTAATATGCTTCTCCGAAGAACTGCCAAAGTCTAGAATGCAAGCCCGAAGCATTTCCTCAAGCACCAGGATCGTGTGCTCAGACTGGACATCAGTCTGGAAATGGTATGTTGTACTCAAAAGTACCAATGTACCCAAGGCCTTCTGAAGTCCCTTCCAGAACCGAGAGGTAAAACACATATCTCTGTCTGAAACAATAGAGCATGGAACTCCATAAAGACGAACGATCTCTCTGATGTAAAGTTTTCCTAGATCATCGACACTAAAGGTCTTCTTGATCGGCAAGAATTGAGCAACCATCGTAAGCCTGTAGATGACAACCCAATCAACATCGTTTCCCCGAGGTGACCTCAGCTACCAGGTCACAAAGTCCATCGCAACATCATTCCACTTCCATTACGGAATGGTTAACTGCTGTAAAATCCCCGCTGGTTGCTGAGGCTCTGCATTCACCTACTGAAAAGTAGAACATCTCCTGACAAAACCAGCAACATCCTTCTTCATACATGGCCACTAGTATTGGCGATGAAGGTCCTGATACATCTTGGTGATGCCAGGATGAACTGTCCAAATAGAGGAATGGAAATCCCGCATCATCTCCTCACGTATATCAGCTGGGACCCATACGCATCCTTGGAAATGCAAGATCTCATCCTTGCACACTGTCCATCTAGGAAGAAGGTCCTCTCTGGACACACTCTCCCACAGGACTAAGCCTTCTGAATCTGATAGATGCTTCATCCGTACCTGATCATGTAGCGTGGAGGTAACAGCTACATAAGATAGAAAAGTCTATCCTCGTCTGTCATGCACCTCCAGATGTATCTCAGAGAACAGAGAAATCAGTTTCCAGTCACTATTGGCCTCCTGAACTTCTTAAATTTTAGTTCTCCTACTCAACGCATCATCCATGGAGATGCCTTTTCCTATCGTATAGGCAAGCTCGAAATCAAAATACTGAAGATACTCTACCCACCTACGCTACCTCAGATTCAGATCATGCTGAGTGAAGATATACTTGAGACTCTTGTGGTTAGTGAAGACCACAAAGTGCTCTCCCAAAAGATAGTGTCTCCAACAACGCAAGGTATGAACAACAACAGCTAACTCCAAATCGTTCGTAGGGTAGTTCCTCTCATGTGGCCTCAACTGCCGTGACCCGTACGCAATGACTCTATCTCCCTGTATAAGCACAGCTCCCAGACCGATACCTGAAACATCATAGTAAACAATGTAGATCTTTCCTGGATCTGGAAAGACTAGTATCGGTGCTAACATCAACCTCCCTTTCACTTCCTGAAAGGCTGACTCACAAGAATCAGACCACGAGAACTTCACCCCCTTCTTGGTCTGTCCTATCAAAGGTGATGCTAGGGGTAAAAAGTCCTGAATGAAGTGTATGTAGTATCCAGCCAACCCTAGGAAGCTCCATACCTCAAAAAACGTTCTTCGGCTACTCCCAGGAATCTACAGCTCTCACTTTCTCTGGGTCCACAGATACTCCTTCCTCTGAGATAACGTGGCCCAAGAAGTAAATCTGATCCATCCAGAAGTGGCACTTCAATAATTTTTCATAAATATGATGCTCTCTCAGTGTACTCAGAACGATCTCAAGATGTGTGGCATGGTTGTGTCGAGTGTGAGAGTAAACCAAGATATCGTCCATGAAGACCACAATGATGGAGTCCAAGAAAGGATGGAACACTCTGTTCATCAGTGCCATGAAAACTACAGGATCGTTCGTGAGACCGAATGGCATGAATGTATAATCATATAGAACATACCTTCTTATGAAGGCTGTCAGAGGTATATCTGGTGGTCTAATGTTCAACTGATGATAACCGGACCTCAAGTCGATCTTTGAGAACACCCGGGCTCCTAGAAGCTGATTGAAAAGGTCATAAATCCGCAGCAAGGGATATCGGTCCTTGACCGTCAACTGGTTCAGCTTCTGATAATCCACACAAAGTAGAAGGGTATTGTCTTCCTTCTTCGCATGCAGAATAGGAGAACCCCATGGAGAAGTACTGGGTCGAATGAAACTCTTAGCCTATTTCTCCTCCAACTCTTTCTTGAGCTCTTGCAACTCAGGTGTGGACATCCTATAGGGAGAAATGGACAACGGTTCCACTACTGGTATGAGCACCATAAAAAATTCAACATCACGCTCCAGAGGAAAACCTGAAAAGTCCTCTGGAAAGATATCCCTGAAGTGATCCACCACTGGAGGAAATTCCAACTGTGGAGTCCCCTGATCATCCAGGTAAAGGCTATCAATCTGGGCTGTCACCCCTCCATGCCCAAGATGATCGAGTCCCGCCCGACTCGCTCGAACATCCCGTTCACCTATATGAAGGAAAGATTAACCCTCTGGTGATACGAAACCGACTCTGCACCAATAACAGTCAACGACTTCCTAGAAGGGAGTCAACCAGTCTATGCTGAGGATGACATCATAGTCTGTCATCTCTAGGACATAGATATCCCATAATAAGTGATACCCTGCCACCTCGAGAGGGAAATATCTACACTGAAATACCCTAGATGTCCTCTTTCCCAAATGTGTGTCTAGTGTCAACGAGTCGGAAGAAGTAAAGATGCAGAGTCTAAGGCTCTCCACAATGGCAACAGAGATAAAACTAAGAGTAGAACCAGTATCGAAAAGGGTTGAGGATAAAAATGAGGCTGCTAAAATCGTACCTCGAACAGTAGAAGGGTCAGGATCCTTCTCATGATAAGTCTGCTCCATGGCAGAAGACTCGCCCGTGCCATGGCCCTGCGCCCCTGGCTGACCACTCTGGGCTGAACCACCCTGCTCGTGCTGATGAACTCGTGGCTGATTTCCATGGCATCGACAACCACCTCGGCCTGAACGGCTGGAAGAACTCCAGTTCCCCGACTGGTGAGAAACCGGCGATGCTGCTCCTTAACGAGAAGTTATGGAAGAACCTCGGTCACCAGCTGCTGGTGAGAAAAACTTGCAGAAACGCTGCAGGTGACCCATCTTGCCGCAAGATCAGCACTCCATGGGGTCCCTCTAGGACTGTGGCCTCATGTGCCCTGTCCAGCATCACTGATAGCATGTCACCTGGCTTCCTGATGATGTGTCTCGCTTCCTCGAATCACCACGTGTAGGCTCCCTACGGTGATTCTTGTTGTCATCTGTAGGATGGCTAACTCGGGAAGCAGAACCGACCTGGCTTGAAGATCCATAGTCTCTCAGATTTCGGTCTGCAATCAATGTCTGATTGACGAAGGAAGTAATGAAAGTAAGCTGGAAGATGTTCACCTGCGAGTGGATCACCCGCCTGAGTCCATCCTCATACTTCCTTTCCAAGAACACCCCACTACCACCCCGAAGGGGTGTAAAATTCTTCAGCTTAGTGAAATAAGAGGAGTACTCCATGACTGATAGAGTACCCTACTCTCAGCTCATGAACTCCCGGGCTCGATCGGCCCTCAGGGTCTCCGGGTAGAAGTAGTCGTAGAACACATGCTGGAACTCTCAATTCATAGCCTACTATTAAACCGCTTGTGAGATCACATCCCACCACCTCTTGGCAGAGTCTCGGACCATGTAGTTGGCGAGCTTGACTCGCCTCTCTGGAGGCATCTTCAGCTGCTCGAAGATAGTCAGCATGGCTTCCATCCATGACTCCGCAGCCTGAGGTCCTCCCTCCCCCGAGAACGTGGGAGGATGCTACTGATGAAAGACCCGTGTCAAGTCTACCATAGAAGAGGCAGGAGGTGGTGCTCCCGGGAAGGCCTGCATCATCCTCATGAAACCTTCCCTGAACTGTGAATCAGTGGCCGCAACTGGTACAACAACCAGTACCAAGTCTGGCTCGGGTGGGGGATCGACAGGAAGTCCCTGATCAGCCATTTCTGGCATCTGATCACTATCTGATGGCAGACATATGACCGGAGGATGTCTCTAAGGCATGGCTCTGAAAGATCAAAAGTACAACTTAGATTTGGAAAACAAGGACAGAGAAAACAAGGGTACAAAATGGGAACAGGGGAAGAAAAACACTAAAGTTTACAAAACTCGACTACACGGTGTGTATAAAACTACACGGCGTGTCTTCTAAAGCAACAGACATGGGCGTTTACTCATGACCCACAAGTCGTGTAACACCTTAAATTGCACGGCATGTTGACCCCAACACATGGTGTGTACAAGAAAACTAATCCCCTACCCAAGTCTCTTTACACAGCTAACCCACACGGTCCGACTTAACCCGAGACTACACGGTGTGTTCTAAACAAACACAGTGTGTACTAGACAAGGCTTCGGCGGCCGGTGTTGTTGAACACATGGTCGTCTACACGGTTGGACCTTACACAGCTTTTTCCAAACAAACACGACGTGTATAGGTCAAGGCGACACCGTCCTGTGTTGTTCGTGACACGGTCGGGTACCTCAGCAAGACTACACGGAAAGTTCTGCACAAACACGGCATGTGGAAAGGAAGTTAATGTCGACCTGTGTTGTTCATGACCCAGTCAGAACCTAAACAAGACAACACTTCATGTTCCCTATAGACACGGTGTGTTCTACCCGAGCCTCCCCAACCTGTGTTGTTAGTGACACGGTTGGGTACACGGCTCCTAACCTACACGGCATGCACATACCATACACAGAGTGTTCCTAAAGTTACATCACGACACAGTGTTTCTACTCACACAGTCAGTGACACCGCCTGAAAACTACACGGCATGTATCCAAAAAGTACATGTCGTGTAGTCTGGGTTTTTATGGGCATTAGCTCAGAAACTGTACAGAATTCCAGAAACAATAAAAACAAGGCTAAAAAGTTCCAAATTCCGATCAGTGAGGGCCCATAACACCTCAAGAACCAAAATTTGGTGTTCATTTTAAAAAATAACAAAACAAATAGTTTTCTAACATAACAATAAGGAATCTATCAAGCAACTATCACAACAGCATGCATAATCTACACAAGGTCTATCACAACAGCATGCAATCCCTAATGCACCCTAGATGGCATGGCAAGAATGCATGGCATGTGATTCCTACAAGTGTCTATATGATGCATGTGACGGAATACCCTCATCTCATCAAGTTGCGACATAATTAGAATAGAAATATCAAAACTGTAATAGCACAAGCCATGTGAATCACTCTAGGTGAAATCAGATCAACTATAAAATCTCAAAACCAGCAAACTACAATTAATGAGGTAGTATGGCCTTTCCCTATACACTGGTTAGCTACTCCCAAGCATACCTTAATGCCATGTACCGAATCCGTCCTATCCCTGGATAATTTCACCAAACAATAAAGCAAGAGAAAAGAAACCCTCTGATACCACTTTGTAACGACCCGAATCCGGAGCCCCTCCACCGGTGCCCCATACCATGTTCGCCACATGACCTCAAGTGCATTTCCCTGAATGCCAGAGGATTAAGACTAGCAGTGAGGGCGTTCATGAGTCAGTGGGAAAACTATTCCCTCATTTGGTAAGGTATAAAAGGTAAGAAAACAACAATAATCAGTGGAAGCAGTAAACAACATGCATAACAACAGAAACCAAACAGCGGAAGCATTGTAGATATATAACTACGATGACAATGATACAGCAGGTACAAATATCTAAGGAGAACAGAAAACACAACAATGTGCTGAAGTACAACTGAAACCAAGTGCAAAAGAATGAAAAAGTAAGCTCCTCAGCATCGCAAACCAAGGCTCTTTCCCATTCTCCCCAGCTCCTGGTGAAATCAAGATCCTGAAGTAGAAGGTTGCTTGCCCTTGTCTATACCTGCAGCAACATAGTCTTCTTGGGCCCAAAAGCATGGCCCAAACAGGGTGTGAGATACAATCCCAGTAGGTAGTCACCCAAAGATTTATGCCTTACAGTCAAATGAATACATGGAAGTAAATAACAAGAATCAGTAAACAGGAAATCACAAGCAGCTACAATCAACATTTCTAACAAGTATAGCACACAAGTAAGCAGCCAGCAATGAAGAAAACAGGTAACCCTCTGGGTAGCTCTCACAGCCTAATCCCTATGGTTCGACCTATAGTACTAGAAACCCTCTGTGAGGCACACAGAGTCTCACCCCTCTGGTTCAGCTATGTAACTAAGTAGATTCTTTGGGGAAGCACTCACCGTCAATTTCCCCTATAGTCTCGTATCATGATAAAGTCTCTTTGGGGAAGCACTCATTGTCAATTACGCCTATGGCCCATGTCAAGGATATACAGACACTCTGGGGAAGCATTCAATGTCAATTCCCCCTATATTCTCGCATCGTAATTAAAAGACACTCTGGAGAATCCCTTTCGTCAATTCGCCCTTTGGTCTGTTACTCTAGGTTCTCATAGTCCTGAGTACAAGTAAACATGCTCAAAACGTGTATATCATCCAGTAGCATCGTGGAACTCGTGAACTCTAGAGGAGAAATAGGAATAGAAAGAACACCATTATCATGATTTTGAACTTTAGGGATAACATCGATTGAGGGGAATCTAGTGAGAAGTGATGGATCTGTGGATGGAGAAAAGGGCGAGTTGTGAGATAGGGAAGAGAGTGGATACTTCCTCCCCCTCCTTGGCCGAGGTAGGCCAGGGAGGGGAAGCGACGGTGTGTCCATGTCATACAACATAGAGGGAGAGGGGGGCTGTGAGTCAAATCCCCAAGTGTGTATTCAAATTTTATATTAATCACTTCTAAAAACTGTAGTTTTTTTCACTACAGTATATCCCCTAGTTCACTACTTTTTAATCTGATCAGACACCTAATTCTCACTGTCTATCCCCATACATTTATAAGATACCTTATAGGAAGGGCCCTATGGGTTCTACTAACCATGTGGTCTAATGTTTTCTATACTTATTGGGGTTCCAAGTTCTTAACAAGTCCCATAAACCCCTAAACCCATTATAACATAAATGGGAATCCATATTAGTTACATATCATGTAATTATTTTTATTTAAATTATACATACCTAAGTGAAAATTAGGTAGTTAAATTATCCTACCCTTAATGGAACTCATCCCTGAGATCACCTTCCATGGGAGGAAAAACAATGTCGCAGAACAATATTTTCCACTAGGCATGTACATCGGCCTCTCGCTCCCACATCTTATGTTGTACATGGATGTTCTGCTACTTCACCCATAGTAAAGAGACATACTAACCTCAATGATACACTATGCTCTGGTTAATGATACATATTGGATACTCCTCAAATGAATCAATGATATCTTACTCAACCTCCTGAGGATCAAAATTATGATATGGGTTTGTATGATACTAGAGAATCTAAGAAACACAGAAGATGGTATTTAAGTAATTACACCAATAAGTTTGTAATAACTAATAGGATACTACACTGACTATCTATTGAATTAAAAAATTCCCTAAAAATGATGTGATAGTTTTCCTTGCCTATGAATCCATAAATTCTCTAGATTTGGTGACAATGATTGGAAAACAATATTCATGACATTGAACTCTAGAGTTTGATGATGGAAATTCTAACATCCTGGTTCTGGGTTCAACCTAGAGGCACCCAGTACCTGGTTGGTCACATGGCCTCAATCACATTTCCCCAAATTCCAGAGGTTGATGACTAATATCAAGGTCATTGGGTGTGATATTTTTGAAATAATTCTCCCATTAAAATTGTAACACAATGGAAGTAAAACAGATAATAATAATGGAAGCAGTAATAATACCAACAAATAATAAACTGCGGAAGACTAGAAGTAATACCAACTGAGCACATAAAAATGTATATTATGCATGAAACATTTGTCTATGAAAGAATCCAAACAACTCACAATGCAAGAATACAATACTAAACCAACGTACAAAGAAAAGCGTGTAAAAATATACACATCATCGCAAGCCTCAGCTTGGTCCCATGCTCCCCAGCTATATAGTAGTCAAGTACCAGATGTAGAAGGGAACATTCCCTTACCTATACGTACAACAATATAATTTGATTGTGCCCAAAATCATGACCCAAAAAGGGTGTAAGATGAATCCCAGAATGCAACCACTCAATGATCTGTGCCAAATATTTAGTGAATATATATGGCAAGCAATAAACAAAATGATGTAGTAAACAACGTAGTACATATAGTAAAAGTCCGACAATTTCAATTTCATTAATTTTAATAATCATGAGAAACCAATCGAATGTAGGTAACCCTCTGGGAAGTAATTACATCCTAGTCCCTCTGGTTCAACCAAACAACCAAAGGGAACCCTTTGGGATGTATACACAGTTTAACCCCTTTGGTTTAGCTTTAGAAAAAGATCTCTAAGGAAGAACTCATAGTCAATTACCAATGTGGTATCATATTGGTATCTAATAGGCACACTGAGGATGCACTTAGCATCCAATTACCCATGTGTCTTGTATCGAGAATTCAACAGACACTTTGAGGGAGCACAATTTCCATCCCCCCTATTGTCTCGCATTGTAACAGTAAAACAGACACTCTGGATAAGCCCTCAACGTCCATTCTCCACATGGTATGCTACACCAGGTTCTCACAGCCATGTCTAAGCCAGTCATGCACAAACGATACATGGAATCCAATGTAAACATCAAGAACTACTTCGATAAAAAATCTATAGCATATCATAGCATGTCATATAAAAAAACTCCCTCCTAACAATACTATGCATGGAAAACAATGCAGCAGCATAACATGAGAAGCTAGACCAAATGGTCAAATTAAGAAAACATGGGAAAATCATCCATAGCATGGAATATTTAACTATATCTAATATCCAAAAACCTATATCCAAAAAACAATGTATAGCAGGAAAAACAGGGCTAAAAAACATAAACATGCAATACCTTGTTCATGTGTATTGGGAACTTTTTCATATAAAATTCAATGACTAGGTATGTAAAGGCACCAAACACCTAACTAACTGTTGTGAGATCGATATAATTTAACCTCTGGGTTTTAATCACCATAGAAGGTTGTAGGTATAAAAAACATTATAAACGGTCAAACGATTATAACTCGCGAGAGAGGATAAATTGGGAGATGATGTTCAAGAAGAAGGGAGAACTCAGGGATGAAATTCCAATGAAATTGATGGAGTGAGAATCAAAGAACGGATGGAAAGATGGGGTCTCAAAGATGATCCAATGTTGTATGAATGCTCACGATCAAGAAGAGCAACGAAAAAGAACATTCAATCAATTTCACATGACCCTAGTCTATTTAATGAAAAATATGAAAGTACACAACATGATATTTAAAAGTACACAATGTATACTTTCTATTTCTGGCCTCCGCTTTAGGAGGACTCCAGGTCAAAACACACGGCCATGTACTCAGCCATTACACGGCCAGAACTTGTTAAACTGGGAAACTAAGTACATAGCCTATACATAAAAGTATGCATCGTGTAATCCAAAAATTTCCAGACACAGCTATTTTTATAAAAAACAACCAGAAAATAAATGAATACCTGAAAAGAAGATCAGATTTCATAAAAACATCCCAACTTAAAGAAAATTTTCCCCAAATTTTCCTATAAGGTGGTGTGGACATAGAAACCTCAAAAGGATCTGGCCACTACAATTGTCCATTGGCCTCCCTCTCCCAGGTCTTGTCCTATACTCGCCCGAGCTACCATAGAACTCATACCATAGGAATAGACTTGTCACAGAGAACATTCTCACTTCGATCAAAAATCTGGATAGGATGCTCCTCGAAGGATTCTACCTCCTCTAACTCAACCTCCTCGGGTTGGAAAACCTGAGATGGGTTTGAGAAGTAACACCAAAGCTAAGAAACGTGAAAGATTTCGGGCATATCCCAGTACAAATATGGTAACTGCAACTGATAGGGAACTGGCATGACCCTCTCCTACACCTCAAATGGTCTGATTTACCTCGGTGAAAGCTTACTGTGCCTCTTAATCCCGTTATGTCCCATCCTCAGTGTGACACATAAGAAAACATGATCTCTGACCTCGAACTCTAGAGTTCATCTCTGTCGATCAGCATAATACTTCAGTCATGACTGTATTGTAGCCATCCACTTCTGAATGAACTCTATCTGCACTGAGGCCTTTTGGACAAGTCGAGTTCCTAGCATAGCATCCTCTCTGGCCTCTAGCTAGTATAAGGGAGATCAGCTGGGCCTACTGTAAAAATCCTCCAAAGGTGCCATCTGAATATTTGATTGAATAATATTATTTTAGGAAAACAACACAAGAGTTATCTACATCTTCCAAGAACCTCCAAAATCTTGAATGCATGCTCAAATCATGTCCTCAACCATCAGAATAGTATGATTAGACTTGACTTCTATCTGAGGAAGGTAAGATGTACTCAGAAGTACATGTCTACCAAATGCATCTTGTACTCCTTGCCGGCCCCGAGAAGTAAAATAGGTGTCCCTATATGACACAATGGAGTGTCGAACCACATGTAAACGTAAAATATCTCAGATTTACAAGCTCCCAAGCTCATCAACACTAAATGTATCCTTGATCGGGAAGAAGTGAGAATCCTTCATGAGCCTGTCAATGACAACACAAACCGCATCATTCCCTTGAGGTGACATCAGTAAACCCATCACAAATTCTATCATGACATTATTCCATTTCCACTTAAGAATGTGTAACAGCTGCAAAATCCCTACTTGTCACTGGGGCTAGGTCATAACCTATTTTCAGGTGGAACATCTCATGAAAAACCCAACAATAGCTCTCTTAATACATGGACAGCAATATTGATAATGAAAGATCTCATCCTGACCAACTGTCCATCTAGGAATTGGGACCTCTCCTGGCACACTCTCCCATAGGACTAGGAATTATATGTCTAATAGCTTCCTCATTCTCACTCAATCAAGAAGAGTAGAGGTTAAAACTTCACAAGATAGAAAAATATGCCAATTCCTATCTTGAACCTCAAAATGAATCTTAGAGAATAGATCCATAAGTTTCCACTCATTGTTAGCCTCCTAAACTAATTGTACTTGAGTTATCCTGCTCAACGCATCAGCCACTACAATTCCCATCCCCAGCGTTTAGGTATGATCAAGGTCAAATGACTGAAGGTACACAACCCACCTTCGCAATCTCAACTTTTGGTCACACATATTCAAGATATACTTGAGTCTTTTTTGGTCACTTAAAACCACAAAATTCTCTCCCAACAGGTAGTGTCTCCAACAACGTATAGCGTGAACAACTATAGCCAAATAGAGATCGTGTGTCGGGTAATTTCTCTCATTTGGCCTCAAAAATCAAGACTTGTATGCCACGACCCCTTCTCCCTGTATAATAACTACTCCTAGAATAAATCCTCACACATCACCGTAAAAAGTATTGCTCTTTCCTGGATAATGAAATAATAGTATAGGCGATTAAAGAAACCTCTATTTCACCTCCTGAAAGGCTGACTAGAAAGAATCTTACTACAAGTAAAACACACACTTCATTTTCATGCCTGTCAATGGCACTGATATGCATGAAATTTCTAGTATAAAACTTCTGTAGTAACTATTTATCACTATAATACTACTCACCTCAAATACGTTCTTCAGATGCACCTACAAAACTGCTACTCCCTCTTTCTCTAGGTCAAATAATGCTCTTGTATCTGATATAACATGACCCTTTATGTTAATCTGGTCCATAAAAAAGTGGCATTTTGAGAGCATATCATATATCAGATGCTCTCTTAGTATATTTGAAATGATCTCAAGATTTCCGGCATGGTCATGATGAGTTTGAGAGTACACTAAGATATCATCCACAAAGACCACCATGAATGAATCCAAGTATGGATGGGAAACATGGTTCATCAGTTCCATGAAAACTGCTAGCAGTTTCGTGAGACTGAATGGAAAAACCACACAATCCTATAGACCACACATACTCTAAATGAATTTAAGAGGTATATATGATGGTCTACTATGAAACTGATGATAACCAGATCTCAATTCAGTCTTCTAGAAAACCTAAGCTCCTAAAAGTTGATCAAAGAGATCATCAATCCTCGGTAAGGGATATCAGGTCTTGACCATCAACTTGTTCAACTTCCGATATTCCGCACAAAGACTGAGCGTATCATCTACCTTTTTCACAAATAAGATAGGTGAACCCCAAGGTGAAATGGTGGGTTGGATGCAACCCTTTTCCTTCAACTCCTCATACTGCTTCTTGAGATCTTGTAACTCATGTGTTTCAATCTTATAAGGAGGGATGGACACCGGTGCCGCTCATGCAAGAATCTCAATAGAAAATTCCACCTCACTCTGGAAGAAAACATGAAAAGTCCCCAGGAAACATATCCCTAAAACGATCCACCACTGGAGGAAAGTACATCTGTGAAGTCCCCTAGTCATCCAAATATAGATAGTAATATGGGTTGTAACTCCTCCAAACCCATGATGCTCAGGTCCTGCTCTGCTCACCTTGACATCCCACTCTCTCTTATGAAGAAGCAATCTTCCCTCTAGTGATGTGAAACTCACCCTACAACGATAAAATTTAAAAACTTCTTGGAAGAAAACTATCCAGTTCATTCTGAGAATGAAATCATAGCCTTTCATATATAATACATAAAGGTCCCATAGGAAGTGATGCCCACCAACCTCAAGAGGGAACTCATTGCACTGAAGGATAGTTGTCGTTCATGTCCCCAACTGTTTTTCTAGCATCAAGATATCAACAAGAGAAATGATACAGATCCCGAGTCTCTCTAGAACAGAAATTGATATAATGCTATGGGATTACCCTATATCAAAAAGAGATGATGCTAAAACTGGGGAAATATGGATTGTATCTCGAACTGTATAGCGTATGGGATCCTGCTCTCGCTGGGTCAGCTCTACTACAAAATTCAGACATGCGTTGTGGCCTTATGACCCTACTTGACCACCCTAAGCTGATCCACCATGTTATTGTTGAATTCTTGGCCACTGGACACCACAACCATGACCTCCACCTAATCCAACATGAATGGAAGAACTCTAGTTCCTTAACTTATGAGAAATAGGTGGGTGTTATCCTAAATGCAGTGTCATAGAAGAATTATTATCACCTGCTGCTGGTGAGAAGAATTGACAGAAGTGTTGAAGATGACCCATTTTTCTGCATGATCGGCACTCTAGTGGGTCTCTCATGAAATGTGGTCTTGTATGCCCGCTCTTCCGGCACTAGTATCACACCATCTGGCCACCAAGAGTAGTATCCCACCAATTACGATCTCTACGTGTAGACTCCCTGTGGTGCTTCATACTGTCAGTAGGAGGGATTCCAACACCGGATGTCAAACCACCCTAACTCACCACTCCAGAATCACTTAGATTGAGCTTTGTAATTAGCACCTAGTTGACTCTAGATGTGATGGACATCAAATTAAAAATGATCACCAGAGACCGGATGTCGTGACTGAGACCATCCTCAAACTTCCTTACCAGAAATAACTCACCAACTATTGTAATAGGCTTGAAGGGATGCAACTCTATGAATTTAGAAGAATACCCCCATAATAGAAATAGTACCCTACTCTAGACACATGAACTCTTGGTGTCGATCGATCCTAAATGTCTTTGGGTAGAAGTAATCCTAGAAGGCATGCTAGAAATCATCACACGCCATAGCATGCTGGCATCACGCCCATTAGATCACATCCCACCATCTATTTGTGTAATCCCAAATATTATATGTAGTGATATTCACCATGTTCCCTGGAGGCATCTCATGATTCTCTATGATAGAAAGTGTGTCTTATAACCATGAATCTGTAGCCTGAGGTCCTCCTTCCCCTCTATATGTGGGAGGATGTAGTTGTTGGAATACACATGTCTACTCTGCGATAGAAGGGGTAGGAAGAGGTACTCCTCAGAAGGTCTTCATAAAACTCATAAATCTCTCTCAGAACTATGTTTCAGCACCTGTGTCCAATTTAATGGCTGGTTTAAATTATTGCACAATAGGTGGATCTACATGTAGTCCCTAATCAGCCATATCCAGTGTCGGATCACTGCCTTATATATAGCAGAAAACTGGAGGACGTCTCGGTGTCATGACACTATAAGGTCAAGTGCACACCTAAGATCAAGATTAACAGGGATTGAAACATAGAATTTTATGAAGGGAACAAGAGAAATAATTATTTAATATTTTTCAAAACATGGATACATGGCGTGTAAAATTCATTCACAAAGTGTTCCCGAAATCCTTCACATGGGTGTGTACTTTTTAAATACCAGGTTGTGTAACACCCCAAACACACATCATGTTTCCCTTACACATGGCATGTACTTGAATCCTATTTCCCTTCCTGAGTTCTTTTACATGGCTAGCCCCAATGTTTCTATAGAACAAGACTACAATGTGTGTTAGTCCCAGACTCAACGTGTACTAGACGAACCTCAATGATCCTTTTTGTTTGTTAAATAGCTGGTAGCACGACTCAATCTACACGGCATGTTCTAGATTGACATGACGTGTACTTGAAGGATTTCACTGACCCATGTTTTTTACTTTACGACGTGGTACATGGGTTACAATACTCAACATGTTCAATCCTGACACTGTGCATATAAATTATGTTTTATCCATCTGTGTCGTTATTCACACTGGTGGACACATGGTCTAAACAACATGTCGTGTACATCAGGAACACGATGTGTTCCACCAAATATTTCCCAACCTAGTGTCTCTAACCACATAGCCATTGAAATGGTTAGAGACTACACAACATGTACATATAATACATGGTGTCTACATATGAAAATAGTTCCTTCCTAAATAGAAGGACACATGGAATATATTTTGCATTACACACTGTGTATCCTGGGTTCTTCTAGACAGTAACCTCAGAAACTATTCCAGAACCCCGAAAAATACTGAAATGAACATTAAAGTTCCAAATTCAGATCTGTGAGGGCCAATACTCCCCCCAAATCAATGCATGGAATCTTATACATGTTATTAATAAACATAACACAACAACTACCCTCCAAATTTCCGTTCATAAGGTCCCATAACACCTCAAGAACAAAATTTTGGCGCCCATTCAATCAAAACCTTACACAAACCAATTCCTTATAAAAAAGAAGGTATTCTATCAAGGCCTCTATCACAACAACATTCACATCTTGCAAAACATCAATCACAACAACATGTAATCACTAATTCACACTAAATGGAAGTGCCAGAATACATGACATGTGATATCTAACAAGTCCATATATGATGGATGAGATAGAATACAGTAAACTCATCAGGTTAAAATAGAAATAGAACCACAATAACATCAATGATTACATAAAAAATACTTGTGAATCTCCCAACAGTGAATTCAAAACATCTATAAAATTTCCAAACAAGAAAAATTACAATAACCGAGGTAAATTGGATTTTCCCTCTACACAAGTTTGTTACTCCCTGGAACAACTTATTACCAAGTACCTATTCATTCTAATCCATGTCAATAGGCTCCACATAGTATTTCAAGAATAAAAAACATGCCTCTGATATCACATTGTAACGTACCAGTTTCAAGTGCCGCCCATAGGCGCCCCGTACCTGGTTTGTCACATGGCCTGAAGTGCATTTCCCCAAATGGCAGAGGATGCCGACTAGAAGCGAGGTCCATGGGTGTGATAGTGGGGAAAATATTACCTCATTTTCAGAGTAACACTACATAAGTAAAATATAAAATAATAATGGAAGAAGTCATAATAACATTAAATAGTAAACAATGGTTGATTGGAAGTAAAAATAACTAAGAACATATATATATAATGCATGATACATATTTCTAGAAAAGAATAAAAAAATCAAAACAATGGAAAGGTAGTAAATAGCTCCACAGCATCGCAAGCCTCGGCTTTGTCCAATGCTCCCAAACTGCACAACAATCAAGTACCTGAAGTAGAAGGGTGTTTGCCCTTATTTATACCTGCAACAATATAATCTATTTTTTCCCAAAAGCATGACCCAAATAGGGAGTGATACGAATCCAAGAATGAAACCACCAAATGATTTTCACCAAACAAAAAGTGAATATATATATATATATGGCAGGAAATAAAAAAATGAAGCAGTAAATAAAGAATTACACATAGTAAAAGTCCAGTAAATTCAATTTCATTCATTTTTATAATCACAAGAAACCAACCAAAAGTAGGTAACCCTCTTAGAGGTATTCATATCCAAAGTCCTCTTATTCAACCAATAACCATCAAGAAACCCTCTGAGAAGTACACACACTCTAATCCCTCTGGTTTAGCTCTTGGAAAGACCCTCTGGGGAAGCACTCACCATCAATTCCACATGTAGTCTCGTATGGTTAACTAATTGGAATTGTGAGGAAGAACTCAATGTCCAATTCCCCATGTGGTTCGTATCGGGGAAAATACAAACACTCTAAGGGATCACAATGTCCATCCACCCAATGCTCTCACAACATAACAGTAAAACAAACAATCTGGGGAAGCCCTCAAAGTCCATTCCCCCTATGGTCTTCTACACCTGGTTTTCACATCCCTGGGTATGTGAGTCATTCGCAAATGATACATGGAGGACAACGTAATCCACCAGAACTACTTTTAAAAACAATATACATCATTTCATAGATTTTCATTTAAAAACAATCCATTCTAACAATACAAGGCATGGAAAAAGAACGAGCAACCTAACTGGAAAAGCAAGACCAAATAGTCAAAACAAATAAAACTTGGGAAAAACACCCCTTGCATGGAAAATATAACCATATTCATAAAAATTCACTACGGGAAAAATGACTATTTGTGACGGGTTATTTTCGACCGGAAGAAAGCCCGTCACAAATAACCGGCCCAGGAACGTATTTGAGACTGCAAAAAGTGCCCGTCACAAATAAAAAATTATTTGTGACGGGATTTCGTCCACCATCACAAATGTTTTGGCGCGACTAGCGCGCCAAACTGCGCAAATATCATTTGTGATGGGGAGATGTCCCCCCGTCACAAATAGTTTGGTACGACATGCGTGCCAAACCGCGCATGGGGTATTTGCGACGAGACCAGTCGCAAATACCCAGCGGTGGTCAATAACTTTTTTCGACTGGATGTCATCCCGTCACAAAAAGACTATCGGCAGGTACAATTTGCGATGGGACCCGTCGCAAATAACCTTTTAATCGCCGACAGTAATTAATGCGGGCGAGGTTAATTGCGATGGGCCCCGTTGCAATTACCACCATTTGCGACGGGAAGCCCGTCACTGATAACACTGTCACAAATAATCTAACCTATATATACCCCCATCCATTTTTATCCAAATCATTCAGATCATGGCAAATATATCTCTTTATTCTTCAATTTTAAAGAAAATTTTTCTTTTAGTTGAACATTTTTATACAAGAGAAAACTTAGAGCGTCAATATCTTCAGAATATCAAAGTTTAAGGTATTTATATATTATTTTTTAATTTTTTTTAAGTTAATTTTAATTATTGTTTATTAGTTCTAATTGAATTAGATTTCAATTGATTTTTATTTATATTTAGTTTTACTAAGAAATTGATATCGTTATTTATAATTATACAAAATTAGTTATAATTAATATTAATTAGATATAATTAGGAATAATTAGTTATAATTAATATTGATTAGATATAATTAGCACTAAATAGTTATAATTAGCAATAAATAGTTATAATTAAAAATAAATAGTTATAATTAGAAATAAATAGTTATAATTAGCAATAAATAGTTATAATTAGCAATAAATAGTTATAATTAGAAATAAGTTCATATAATTATCAATAAGTACATATAATTAGCAATAAGTACATATAATTAGAAATAAATACATATAATTAGGAATAAATAGATATAATTAGGAATAACAAGATATAATTAGGAATAACTACATATAATTAAAAATTACTAGATATAGTTAGGAATAACTAGATATAATTAGGAATAACTAGATATAATTAGGAATAACTAGATATAATTAGGAGGAATAACTAGATAAAATTAGGAATAACTAGATATAAATAGATATAATTGGGTATAAATAGATATAACTAGATATAAATAGATATAACGAGATGTAACTAGATATAACTAGATATAATTAGGAATAAATAGATATAATTTTGAATAAATAGATATAATTAGGAATAAAAAGATATAATTAGATATAATTAGATATAATTAGATATAATTAGTAATAATAAGTAATAATTAGTAATAATTTTACATAATTAGTAATAATTTGATATAATTAGATATTATTAGTAATAATTAGTAATAATTAGTAATAATTAGTAGTAATTAGTAATAATTAGTAATAATTAGTAAGAATTTGTAATAATTTGTAGTAATTTGTAATAATTAATAACAATTAGTAATAATTAGTAACTATTAGTAATAATTAGTAATAATTAGTAATAATTAGTAATAATTTTTAATAATTAGTAATAATTAATAATAATTAGTAATTCTTCCATTGATGTTGATGAATGAGCCTTATAAATTTTTTACTCTATTAATCCCAGGAAATCTGAAAAAGAATATTAATGTTTATTTGAAACCATTGATTGATGAGTTAAATGCATTGTGGAGTGATGGTGTTAATACATATGATGTTGCTACGAAACAAATTTTCAAATTAAAAGCGGTATTGATGCAGATGATTAATGAATTTTCGACATATGGAATGTTATCTGGTTGGAGTACACTTGGTCCAAAATCATGTCCTTACTGTATGAAAGAAAACAAAGCCTTTATACTCGTCAATGGAAAAAACCTTGTTATTTTGATTTTCACTGTAGATTTCTTCCATCCAATCATCCTTTTTGGAGGAACAAATCTCATGTCAGAAAAGGTATAATTGAAAGAGATGAACCTACAAAGATGAAATCAGGTATAGGGTTAAAATAAGTTGTATTTTCATTACCCCTATCACATTTGGACCAACATTAAATCAACAAAAAATTTATGGCTTTGGGAAAGAACATAACTGGATAAAACAGATCATTTTTTGGGATCTTCTGTATTGGTCTGATTTTTTGGTCCGCCACATGTTGGATGTTATGCATATTGAGAAGAACAATTTTTTTAATTTATTTCATGTATTTTTGTATACACAAGGTGTTGGCGCCAAAATATTGCACAAAAGGAAGAGATGGAAAAGAAGGCCGGCACGCTGCCTCACAAAGCACCGACGCGAAGCACCCCGATCATCGTGGTCTCGCGAAGCTCCGGAGGCGGTAACTCCCTGCGAACAAGTTTGACATTCGCGAGCCATCCACGAATCTCGGGAGGTTGTAACTCTCCGCGAACAAGTTTGACGTTCACGAGCCCGCCGTGAAGCTCGGGAGGTGGTAACTCTCCACGAACGTGTTTGACGTTCGCGAGCGTGCCGCAAATCTCAGGAGGCGGTAAATCTCCGCGAAAGAGTTTGACTTTCACGAGCCCACCGCGAAGCACTGGAGGCGGTAACTCTCCGCGAATGAGTTTGATGTTCACGAGCACGCCGTAAATCACCTTTGGCGGTGCGCGAGTTCTACTTCACGGTGCCCCTTGCCTATAAATATTGGGCTCCCCCTGAGTCCCAGACGATGGACAATCCGAAATTTCGGCTTCTCCTCTACCGAATCGCGAAGCACCCTTTTCCCCTGGGAATCATGAGCTCCGCGAGGTACTTCTACTTCGCGTGACGCCTTTTCTTTGTGTCGTTTTGAGCCCCTCTTCCGAGAGGGATGCCCTTCGCGAAGCTCAAGGTCATTCGCGAAGGAAAAGGATTCCCAAGGGAACCCGTGCAACCACATAGCATTTATGCTTCGTGAAACACCCAACCTGTACTAGTGATCCCTATGCTAAGGCAGGATCATTACACATCGCGAACCACACTACTTTGCAGCACCCTGCTTCACAAGGAACCTCTTCTTTGTGAGGCAGTGCTCTGTGAATACTGTTCTACTTCGCGAAGCACCCTCCACTCACACCTATTCCCTATGCTATGTCCAAGGCACTCCACTTCACAAAGCACACTCTTTTGCTTGGCAATTCCGCTTCCCGTGCGTCCCTCCAGGTAGGCACAATGTGATTTCAATGTCCCACGGACAATACCACTCGTAGCGTTGCTTCGCCTAATGCTTATTCGCATAGGCACGCTAACGGCTATTGCTTCTTCACATAGCCATGTTAACGTGGACCCCTCGATAGTTCACTCCACAACCCCCCTTGACCATGGCCTTGCCAGTACCTTCCCTCCCCAAAGGACCAGAGGGTGCCGGTTATGTAAGTCCTAGGGGTGTGGAGTGAACCCACCTCGTCTGAGCTGCAGGACGTTAAACTACCAAGCATCACGTCCTCAACACATGACGTTAAACTGTGACCTGACCTTGTGCCTCGCACGAAGGGTCCCCCCAGCTCAAACATTCATTACGCCACTCGTCTCCACGGGAGTGGAATCACCCATCCACAAGGGATGATATCCTCCTTAATAGAGTGTTGTATGTTCTCTGGAGAAGGGCGACCCTAGTTCCCCAACGGATGGTTGCACCCCTGCATCTCCGTACTTCCCCACTACCAAGGTCAATGGAGGGTGTGATAGGGAACGAGGCATCTCCCATCATTGGTCCCAATTACCTCTTTCGCTACGCTCTATCGCACTTCGGGCCTCCATCCTAGAGTATGTCCCAGCACCATGGGCCACCTAACGCGTAAGCCCCTCTTCGCTTCTCACGGATGCATCCTTCGCGATGTGATCGTCAGGTCCCTGCAACCTCTTTTTTCTCACACCGAGCATGAATCATGTGGGATTAGAGTGAGCACCGACCCTGACCACCGCCATCCCGAACTATGGGGACTTTGATCCATGTCAAGGCATGGTACGTAGGAAGCCTCCACGAGGTTCAAGCCCACCACTCGGTCGTTTATTCACATCGAGTTCCGCCCTCGTCCAGCATGACGTTAAACTGCATTCCCTCATCCATCATGACGTTAAACTGCGTACCCTCGTCCAGCATGACATTAAACCGCATGCCCTCGTCCAGCATGACATTAAATTGTATTCCCCCTTCCCGCATGACATTAAACTGCACACCCGTTTGAACTACGAGGTCTTTGATCCATGTCGAGGCATGGTATGTAGGAAGCCTCCACAAGGTTCAAGCCCACCAGTCATCCAATTCACGTCAAGTTCTACTCTCGTCCAGCATGGAGTTAAACTGTATTCCAGTCTGACGAAAAGCCATTGTCACCTCCCGAACTACGAGGACTTTGATCCATGTCAAGGCATGGTACGTAGAAAGCCTCCCTGATGATCAATCCCAACAATCATTGGTCCAAACCGTCTCCTTGTCGGTGTGCCAAGCCTTCATTTTCTCCCAAACTACAAGGACTTTGATCCATGCCAAGACGTGGTACATAGGAAGCCTCCCTGAGGCTCATGCCCATCTCCCATCGGACCAAGGTCCCTCATTTACGTCGTTTCACTGACACCCACCGCCATTCCGAACTACGAGGACATTGATCCATGTCAAGGCATGGTATGTAGGAAGCCTCAACGAGGTTCCAGCCCACCGCCCATCGTTTATTCACGTCAGGTTTTACTCTTGTCCAGCATGACATTAAACTGCATCCCAGTCCAATGGCAAGCCGTAGTGACCATCTCGAACTACGAGGTCTTTGATCCATGTCAAGGCGTGGTATGTAGGAAGCCTTCACGAGGTTCAAGACCGCCACTAATGGACCCCTAGGTCTACTTTCACGTAGGTTCACCGATGAAACCCTCTAAACTAAGAGGTCTTTGATCCATGTCAAGGCATGGTACGTAAGCAGCCTTCCTGATGTTCAAGCCCGTCTCTCATTGGACGAAGGTCCACTTTCACGTCGGTTCGCTGAGGATGCCCATCGGACCAATGTCCACCTTTACGTTGGTTCACTAACGACATCTATCGGGCCAAGGTCCACCTTCATGTCGGCTCGCCGACACCGTTATAAACTATGTGGAATTTGATTCCCTGCCACGGGGATACGTAGGAGGTCTCTTTGAGGCTCATGCCCAACTTCAATGTTTCCCTTGCGATGGTCCCATGCCATTCCCCTCACCCCTTCAAGGGAAATACCTCAATCTGATCCATTCTATCTAAGGTTTTGATCGGGCTTATCCGTCTTCGTTGGACATTAAACTCGCGGCATACCCTGTGTTAAACACAGGAAGCTAAGGAAAACCTTAGACATATGTCTGTGACATATAATTCCCCGTGCTCAATGTGGGATGCCTCGGGTTTCCATGCCCTCAAGAAGCCCTATGACTAGGGATAATAGACAGACATGCAAGGTCCCTGTATCCAGACATGCTATTGATGCCTCAACATGACTACTCCCCCGACTGAAGGTTTCTGCCCTTACCGGACCCTTTGGAATGTCCCGACAGAAGCAGTGTAATTAACCAGCGTCCATGGAAACATGGAACTGGGAATAGTTTCACGAACAACGTATTAAATCTATGAGGGAGACCCGGACTAGGTGATGAGTTATGAGGAGGAATCCATGGAAGTAAGAACCAATATCCCATCATCCCGTTTCGATCAAGGAGCAGATGTCCCTAAATAAGGAGCGAATGCCGCCCGCCTATGGAAAGAAGGAATGCGGGGTAACAGCGCAGCGCGTCCTCCTCCACGGACGGACAGATGCGCGCGCCCCGATGAAAGCGTTGGAAACCGAAATGGTGAACCCAAAGTGAAATTCTTCTCCTCAATCTGGAGATTAGTAGAGTTTGAGACACCAATAGATTGACTTGTCACCAGATCCAGATATATGGCGCCTGGTCCCGCCAAAAAAATAGCGGTCCCATCGTGAAACTCACCGGTAGTCGGGACAGTAGAACGTGGGGCACTCCGTTCTGCAGCGTGTTGGCGTGGATCCTTCTTACAGACGTGGAGAATGGAAGGACGCTGGGGAACTGGTTGTCAATCCTTTTCCTCGAAGTGCTGATGAGTTGATCCCTTCATTTCTCAGGAACCAGGTTGCTGTTATAGAGACACGATCACCGCCCACTCGCCTACGCAGGGGAAGGGGAAACACCGCCACAACCACCCCGCATGGCGCTGCTACCGCCATGACGGCCGCCACATTATGGAATACGGGGAACCCATGTCCCCTTTCCCAATCAGAGGTCATCCAGCGAAGGGTGATCAACAACCTCGTACGCAGGTACGAGGAGGAAGGGGTCATCCCAACTCGGGATATGGCCCGCATGGACCTGGAGGCTTCCAGGCCCCACCGTCAACGCCGCCCTAACAGGCCGCACAGGGAGCCTCTGCTCCCCTCCCCAATGTTCAACCATTTTGGGAGCCTATCCCCAGAACGCCTTGACGACTCCTCGCCTTACACTGATGAGGCGGGCGATGTCCGGCTCGGCCCGCTCAGGGTCCCGACCCGAGGGCTTCAGGTGAGGGCTCCCGTCCGGCCGCGTCAGCGCCGCCGTCCGACTCCACAGGAAGAGCAAGCAGGCTATGCCCTTGCACCACCTGCGCTAGCTCGTCTGACCCGACGTCAGCGTCGGGCCCAGGTTGAGGACGCTCACCCAGATGCGTCGACGTCAACAGCTACAGTGGCCATAGCCACAGCCGACGTGCATCATGGATTCCCTGCATACATAGAGTAGGGGCACTCTTTCACCCAACCAGGATCGAGTCCCCAACCGCCCCACGGGCAAGCTGGGTTGACTCTCCGGGTTGCAGGCCTGAGTGGTGATCACCATGAACTAACCCGCGGTGATGTCCCCCCGTACGGAGGCCATCCCCATACCACTACTCCACAGAGCGTGGGCCTTCCCTGCTCTGAAGCTCGTCATGGAGGTATGCCTCGTGCTACCCCCATCCCGAAGGAAGACCTGCCCCGCGGCAGTGACGCTCGACACGGAAACTTTTCTCGCACCCACTATACAGGGTATGGAGTCCATCCTCCTGCCCCAGACCGTTGATCTGAAGGTACTATCCATTCGGACCTTCTTCAATGTGGGGACCCTCCCTACGTCCTCTGTGCAACGGGCGAAGGTCCTCCTCACCCAAGCAACTTGGGGAGCGAAGGTCAGCCTCGCTCCACCTGCATCAACCATGGAGGCCCTCCCCATGCTTCTGCCAATTCCAATAGAGGCTCCGCCCACATGGGTGATGTCCGTGGAGGTCCTCCCCATGTACCCTTCGACATTTTCCCCGGTGCCCCTCTCACCTCAGCTATCTCGAGCGGGGGCCCTCTCCGCCCCGGTGCCAGCGCCGCCCCGAGGCTACCTATTAGGGATAAACCCTTTCCCGAAGAGCCACCTCAGGGCAGGAGAGCGGGTTGTCACTGCCACAAGAAGAATCCTGGGAAGGCCCAGGTGGAGATCAAACTTTCCTGCTTCTCAGACTCTGAAGCAGAATGCCACCCAGCGATGGAACCTTCTCCCCGCTCCTCCGTATCAAGGACTGGGGAAAGAACCAGGCATGTTAGCCTCATTCTCCCGGAATATGAGGTCCACCAGATTCCCATCTCCCTCCGCAGGTACATCCAGGGGGAAGAAATCGTGGAAATTCTGCAGGTCTCAATCATGCAATCACCACCATAATCACCAGAAGCGCCCTATACCTCTACCAGAGATCACTGAGATCTATTTTGGGGGCCAAAGGTGGTAGAGCGACGACATGATCCATCACCGGTAGCCGCGACTTTTGTGCCGGATGTTGTGGCTATCAACCCATCGTATCGTGACATCGTGGCCAGGTCACCTCACTCTTCAGTGGATGGCCTGGAATTCGGCGTCCAGTCAGCTCGTTCGCCATATTCTCTACCACCGAGTTTACTATACCAGAGGTCCGCCTCGGTACCGCTACCAGTCCCTCAGCCACCCCCGGTTGACGAGTGGGGCAATAATTGGCCAGACCCTGAGTCCGAACCCAGGAGATTTTGGAGCATTATCACAGCGGATTACTTCCAAGAGAAGTTCTGGCCGACGGCGGTGCTAAACTTTCGCGCACCAGAGTCCCTTACCCCTGAAGAAGTGGGGTTCTTTTGTTGAACCCTATGGGTGACTCACTTTTTCCTTCGCTACGAGCGGGTGGTGTACCTCAGAAGTCAAGAGCACTTCGAAGAAATCGGCGAGCAATGCCGCCTGATCGATTTGGCCGCACTCCTTGTGGCCTAGCACCCTGAGTCGCCAGGCCGTCAGAGCTCCCTTCAACGGAAATGTGCTCAGAGTTTCAAAGTCCTCCGCAGTGTCGTCAAGGAGGCTACCCCCCATGTGCAAGTCCATGGATAGGGACACTATGCTGCTCTCCTATTCGACCCTATCCGCTGAAAGCCTGATTCTCTATGCGACATTGAGGACATGCCCTCGAGTGGGGTTGCGGTCCACATGGCTGACGTAGTGGAAAAGGAAGACGAGCTTGAATTCCTCGATGGAGACTTACCCCCCGAGGGCGTACCGCCACTGTTGGACCCATCAGGGAGGGTAACCCATCAGCAGAGGAACCTTCTAGGCCTCCCCGTACCCACCGAGTCGCTGGTACTCGGTCAAAATATCGGAAAGGGTAAGGATCACGTCGGAACTATCAAGCACTCCGACCTGTCTGCCTCTGTGCAGCAAATGGATGAAGATCCTGAGAAGGCCACATTACGCCAGCAGCTTGCTGAGCAGAAGAGGTTGGTTAATGAACTCTTGGCTGAGCGCGCCGCAGAGCGGCGACCCGACTATGGTAATCACAGGCCGGGGCACCAGGGGAAGGAACAATTTCCCCCCAGTGAGATGCCTCCGGGCAACCCGGATCATGCTACTTCCACAGACAGGGCAGAATCCGGAACTTACGGAAATAGAGCGCGATACGTCTCGCCAACCCCCCCCCCCCCGAATGACGGGGCAATCTGAAGAATCCAGTCCGGGTTCCCCCAGTCGCCCCATATGTCGTTCCGCCAGTTGATCCACGAGCTGCCGAAGCCATCTACCGTGTTGAAGAACTTGACAACACTCTTCTGATCAGGGATCCCCGTCAAGACAGGGACCCCCACCCAGATGATCTGATAGCGGCACTCACAGCCCGCCTCGAAGCGTTGGAAACACGGCAGGTGGCACTACCACCGGACGACAAGTCGTATCCCGCGTGGGTGGATGATATACCCGCGCCCCTGGGTTTTGGGAACCCCACTTTTTCTCCCTTCAATGGGACAGGGGACCCGCCGCAGCACTTGGCTCATTTTTCTTCCAGGTGCGGCCCCATGCTGCGGACCCCAGCCTAGTAAGAATCCGCCAAGCTCCGATGTTTCATACAGACATTGGAATGTCTCGCATTCGTCTGGTACAGCCCGCTCCCTATGAGATCGGTGACCAGTTGGGAGGATCTCTGCCAGCAGTTCCTATACCAGTTCAGCTCCACCACGCAGAAGACCATCATTGAAAACCTCTTCAAGTGCAAGAAAAGTCCTGATGAGTGAGTCACAGATTTCATCGCCCGGTGGAAGGGACTTACGTATTCCATCGATATACCACTGACTCAGGAGAAATTACTGACGATATGTGTGGGGAAAGTCAAAACAGAGCTGGTAACCTCCCTAATTACCCAGACCTACCCTGGACAGTTTAGAGATTTCTTAGATAAGGCTCAGCGCCTTGAGGAGTCTCTGCAACAGGCTAGTCAGGCACATTCGTTACCCCCTATGATCCCAGCCAGGAGGACCACCAGAGCCGAACCCACCGCGGTGGCCCAAATAGAAGCCCCTAGGCAGCTTGAATTACTGCCAGCAGCACCATCCCTCCAACCCCACAGAGGTCCTCCACCTCAAGCGTAGGCTCCCGCCCAGTAGCGACCGCCTCAGAATCGACAGGTTCCCCCGCGCAATGCGCCACCTCCACCTAGGCAAGACAATCAGGCACCGCCTCCTCAGCAGGCTCCTCCGGCCCCTCGGCAGGGCCAGGTCCCCAGGGCCCCCTATCCGGAAAGAAGGCACCAGACTTATTCTTTCAATGAAAATCAGGTCCCTGGCTACTTCCAAAGTGCTTTATATCAAGGGATTGTTAGCCTGCCCGAATACAGATGGTCGGCAGAGGCGCATCTCATCGATCACCCCAACTATTGTCCTTATCATCGGATTCTGGGGAACACCCTCAAGCAATGCTATTTGTTTAATGACTGGCTTCAATACCAGGTCAACAACAACATAGTCAGGTTGAGCCCGGCTCCAGCACAAGTGGCGGGTGTCTTTGTAGGGTCAGAGATCGGCAGCGACAGCAAAGGCGAGTGGAAACAGGTTCCCAGCCGCAGATCCCAGAAATACGACGACTGGATGACTCGAAAAACCGTCGTCTGTGCCCATGGTATCATCCGGGTGCACCTGAAGCAGCCAGAACCTTCAGAAGAAGTAGCTGGTACCTCTGCATCGTCTTCCCTGCTAACCACTTCCGAAAAGGGCAAGCAACGACGACGCAAGAAGAAGCAACGCGCTCCGCTGGTGCCGCCGTCATCCCGCACTCTCGGAAACTTTATACCACCTGAAATGGGTATTCCTCCTATAATCTGCCCAGTGGTGGATGAATCCTCGAGTGATATTCAGGGGTACTCTTCGGTTAACACCATGGAGCTGGTAAAGCCCTATATGACTCCCAGTGAGGGGGAACGCCAGGCAAACCTCCCCAACATTTCCAGCCGACGTCAACGTCAGCAGAAACGAAACCACGCCGGTCATTGAGGTACGTCAGCAGGAACTTTCAGCCAAGCCGTACACGCTACTAAGACCAGACAGCAGGCTCAGCGCAGAGCTCAGCACGCGCAACCCCATCTAACGCCCTCAGCTTTACCTCCACCGCCGTTTGTGCTACTAGATCAGGGAGAGCTTCCTCGTTCATGTCACCGTCAGTCTTACCCAGCTACAGGCCAGCCTTTGCTGTCCGATCCTAGTCTGGAGACTACTCTCCAGGCTTCAACTAGTAGGCAGCAGGATTTACCTATTACTAGCCGATCGTTGGTTCAACCGACAGGACTAGCTATGCCTCCAACTGCCGAACGACCTCCGGTAGGCATAGGTTCGCATCTGGCACGAAAGTATGATGTCCTGAAGCACCTGGCCGGCATTCTGGAAAGGATTTCTATCCTCGAGGCCCTTCGCCTATCATTTGAAATGCGCGAGGCACTTGCGGAGGCCCTATGGAGCCCCCTCCAGTTTGAGACGGAGGTAGCAGCTGCAGAAGCCTTCCATACCGAGATGATTGAGAACGCCGAATTTCAGGCGGTTATCTCTCTCTCCGTTGAAGATGAGGACCCTCCTATACAGGGGTATATTTGCCCACTGTACATCACTGGACACTTCAATGGTGTGGAAGTCTGCCGCTGCCTCGTTGACACGGGTTCTGGAATCAACCCAATTCTGACTCAGACATTGCGAAAGCTGGGTCTGTCTGAAAGTGATTTAACTCCCTCTGACCTCAGAATCTAGGGGTACGACCGGTCCGAGAAAACCCCAGTCGGAAAGATCCGTCTGAAGACTCAGTTCGGTGGCTTAATTGCCATCACCGAGTTCATGGTGGTCTCTCAGGACACTGCCTACAACGCGTTGATGGGTAGTTCATGGCTCCATCTACATGCAGCGGTCCCTTCGTCGTATCACTAGTGCCTCAAATACTCACTCAATGGTCGAGTAGGCATGCTCCAAGGATATTTATCTCCCTTCGCCTCGTGTGAGGTCCGCTATCTGGATGCTTGTTTTTACAAAAATTAAGGATAAGAAAATTCTAGTATGTGAGGATGAACCTGCCCCGGTCACAAGTGATCCCTGGGCAAGCATGGATGACGCCTACATCCTCTCGATCCACCGATTGGAGGCCCCGACCTCCGATATGGGGCAATGTTTTGTTGTTTCAAGTACACAAGGAAGGCATGTTCCCGTGTCCAAGCGACAGCAAAAAAATCACCTCGTACTCCTACATAAACCAGGCTTAGGTGATCCTGGAACCTCCTACCCCTGTACGGTACCGGAATGTCAAGATTATGACAATGGTGGTGCATCATACGTGTCTCTTCCGCAGGGCTGAAATCAACCGACTCAGTCTGACACTTCACCACTGCTTTGATATCATCAAACGTGGCCCCTTGGGCTGAAGGCCAGATGGGATAGGGTCAACTTCCTTCATTGTTATGGTCTCAATGGCGAGTGAGTCTCCTGATAGGATGACCACTATTGCCCGAGCTGGCACCAGCTGCCCCTCAGACTTTGAGAGCCCAGAAGTGTCTACCGTTGCGGGAAATCCCCCCATGGGTAGAGAGGAAGACCTGGAGGATGCTCCCCCCGCCTTTGAGGAAGGCGTCTATACCACGGTTTATGAACTGGTACAGGTCAACCTTGGTAGTGAGGCAGATCTGAAACCCACATTGATCAGTGCAGCCATGTCCCCCGAGGTGCTGCAACAGTACGTAGATTTCCTCAAACAACACCGTGACGTGTTTGCCTGGAGTTACAATGAGACTCCAGGACTAGATCCCTAGGTATCCGTTCTCCATCTGGGCCTCCCGGAAAACCATCATGGGTTTAATCATCCTCCCCAGAAGATGCACCCTTTTCATGGTGCTATGGTTGAGGCCGAAGTTGACAAGATTATCAAAGCCAACTCCATTAAGGAACTCCAGTACCCCAAGTGGCTTGCCAACATTGTACCAGTTAGGAAGAAGAATGGGCATATCAGTGTCTGCATCGACTTCCGCAATCTTAATCTCCACTTCCCAAAGGATGACTTCCCACTCCCGGTGACAGAGTAATTGATTAACACCACGGCCAGGTTCCAAGATCTCTCAGTCATGGATGTGTATTCCGGGAACAACCAGATCCGGATGGCCCCTGAGGATGAGGAGTCTACTTCCTTCAAGGCTCCCCAAGGTACCTTTTGCTACCAAGTTATGCCATTCGGCTTGAAAAATGCAGGTGCCACTTATCAGAGGGCCATGCACTGCATATTCAAGCCGATTCTTGGGACGCTGGTCGAATGCTACGTAGATGACCTAGTGGTCAAATCATGTCATCGCCAGGACCATCTCAAAGACCTCAAGAAGGTGTTCGGTTTCCTTCATTCCTATCACCTGAAGATGAACCTGCTGAAGTGTGCCTTCGGGGTCACCTCTGGGAAGTTTCTCGAATTTGTTGTTAGATACCGAGGTATTGAGATCGACCCAGAGAAGATCAAGGCCATCAGCAAAATGCCTCCCCCGAGCAACATCCGGGAACTTCGAGGCCTCTAAGGCCACTTAGCCTATATACGCTGATTCATCCCGAATCTGGCCAGAAAGTGTAAGCTCTTTTCCCGGCTCATGAAGAAGGGAACCACCTACGAATGGGATGAGGAGTGTCAGACCGCCTTAGAGGAAATCAAGAAGTATCTTCTCCAACCTCCGGTTTTGATGCCACCCGTCTCCGGAAAGCCGTTGGCCCTTTACGTGACTGCCCTGGAAAGTTCCCTCGGTGCGCTGCTCGGCCAGAAGAATAACGAGGGTACCGAGAACAGTCTCTACTACCTCAGTCGCATGATTCTAGATACCGAGGTCAGATACTCCCCTATCAAAAAGAGCTGCCTTGCGCTCGTCTTCACCGTGCAGAAGTTGCGACATTACCTGCAGCACCATGAGGTGCAATTAGTCTCCAGGGTAGACCCCCTGAAGTACATCCTGAACCGCCCCATGCTGACTGGCCGACCAGCACGGTGGGCGGTGATTCTCCAACAGTTTGATATCAAGTTCGTACCTCAGATGGCCATTAAGGGATAGGCATTGGAAGAATTTTTATCTGCCCATCCAACCTCTGCGGATCAATCCATGGACCTGGATTTTCCTAATGAGATGATCCTCTCAGTCGATCATGTCGTCCCGTGTTGTCAAATGCATTTCGACGGTGCCTCCCAGAGCCCCACTGGTAGGAGGCTCAACGATCCTAAGCTCAACAGAGTGGGCCTGGGTATTTTCTTCATTACCCAGGAGCAAGCCGTCCTTCCGTACTCGTTCCTATTGTCAGAAGGTTGTACAAACAACGAGGCAGAGTACTAGGCTCTCTTCACCGGTATCAAGTTGGCCCTTGAGATCAATGTACCTCATCTACATGTGAAAGGAGATTCCGAGCTGGTAATCAAACAGGTTAATGGCGACTACGTCATCAGGAATCTGGAGCTTGTACCGTTGCTGGAGTACACCCTCCACCTAATGGCCCAGTTCTCTTCTCAACCAGAGATTACCCATGTCCCACGGTCACAGAACGGTCAAGTAGACGCCTTGGCTGGCTTAGCCGCATCGCTCGCAGAACCCGAGCAAGATGATTTGATCATACATGTGGGAAATCATAGATTCATTTCCCCCGTCACCCAAGAGGACAATGATGGCCTCCGAGTAAGTCATCTCACAGCTGTACCCTCTATGTCAGGGGTCCCGGGTTTGCCAGACACAGTGGTTGAAGCCACTCCCGATTGGAGGGAACCTTTTGTTGAGTATCTCCAAAATGGTCACCTCCTAGACGACCGGGCCGGGCGCGAGCGAGTCCGACGCCGCGCGCTGCAATTTACCCTCCAGAGTGGCCCCGGTCTTGAGCAGATCCTTTATAAGAGGAGCTTCCATGGCGTCCTCCTTCGTTGTATTCAAGGAGTAGAGATTCCTCATGTTATGCAAGAGGTTCACACCGGTTCCTGTGGCACCCATCAAGCTGGGCTGAAGCTGTCCCATCAAATCTGGAGGGTGGGGTACTTCTGGCCCTCTATGATCCACAATTGTATTGAGTATGCCAAGAGATGCCACGCATGCCAAGTTCACGCTAACTTCCTGCATCGGCCGCCGGATCCCCTTCACCCCACCAAGTACTCTTGGCCATTTGCGGTATGGGGACTTGTTGTAGTGGGACCATATCCACCGGCAACCGCTCTCTAGTCTAGGTTCATCCTGACTGCTACATATTTCTTCTCCAAGTGGGAAGAGGCAGTTCCACTAAAAGAGGTAAAGGCTCATTCCATCGTTGAATTTGTGAGCTCTAATATTATCTACCGGTTTGGGGTCCCTCACATTGTCCTCATCGATAACGGCACCAACTTCCGAGCAGCTGAACTAAAGAAATTGTACGCCAAGTACAGTATCTGTTCGAACCATACCTCCCGCTACCACGCGCAGGAAAACGGACAGATCAAGGCATTCAACAAAACCCTCTCTAACATTCTGTAGAAAATTGTTGGTCAGAACAGGAAAGGTTGGCCGAAAAATCTCCCCAACACCCTCTAGGCTTATCGGACGACGACTCGTAACCCTACCCAGGTGACCCCATATTCCCTAGTGTTTGGAAGAGAAGCCATCCTACCCATTGAGATCCAGCTGCCATCATTATGTACTGCAGTCTATGATCACCAGACATCAGATGAGGTAGCCGAAATCCATCTAGCAGAATTAGAATCACTGGACGAGAACCGTCTTCATGCCCTGCACAATCTGGAAAGGCATTAGGATAAGTTAGTGAGGGCTTTCAACAAGAAAGTCCGTCTGTGCTCTTTTCTACAGGGCGACCTAGTAAAGGCCCTTCGAGCACCAATGATTCCCGATAGGAAACCGCCCAAGTTAGAACCCAAATGGGAAGGGCCCTATATCATCCATAAGGTTTACCCCAATGGGGCGTACTCCTTGGTGACCACAGATGGAGAGCGCATAACCCCTCCCACCAATGATAGGTTCCACAAGAGGTACTTAGCATGATCTGGCCGGGTCCGACATGACCTTAAACTGCATGGAAGGGTCCCGCATGACCTTAAACTGCATGGCATGGTCCCGCATGACCTTAAACTGCATGGCAGGGTCCCACATGACCTTAAACTGCATGGTAGGGTCCCGCATGACCTTAAACTGCATGGCATGGTCCCGCATGACCTTAAACAGCATGGCAGGGTCCCCCATGACCTTAAACAGCATGGAAGGGTCCCGCATGACCTTAAACTGCATGGCATGGTCCCACATGACCTTAAACTGCATGGCAGGGTCATGCATGACCTTAAACTGGATGGAAGGGTCCCACATGACCTTAAACTGCATGGCAGGGTTCCGCATGACCTTAAACAGCATGGGAGGGTGCCGCATGACCTTAAACTGCATGGCAGGGTCCCGCATGACCTTAAACTGCATGGCAGGGTCCCGCATGACCTTAAACTGCATGGCAGGGTCCCGCATGACCATAAACTACATGGCAGGGTCCTGCATGACCTTAAACTGCATGGAAGGGTCCCGAATGACCTTAAACTGCATGGAAGGGTCCTGCATTACCTTAAACTACACGTTATGGTCCAACACGACCTTAAACTGTAAGGTCCGGCACAGCCTTAAACTGTGTCTTCTTCCTGCAAGACGATAAACTGCAAAATGGTCCGAGCTCTATGACCTAAAACTAAGATCTCCCCCCATCCTTACTTCAAGACATTAAACTTCAAGTCAGTCAGGCCTTCCTGACCGAGGCTCAGCCTCAGGCCCCTTGTCCTTCTCAAGCCCACGGACCTCATCTTCACTGCGAGACGTTAAACTGCAAGCTGGTCAGGTCTCCCTGACTGCGGCCCGGCCTCAGGCCCCTTGGTTCTCCCCGACTTACCCTCTTGAGGGATTGTACGGTATGGTGTAGTATTACGTCCTCATTCACATCGGATTGCTTTCCGTACCTTACATATCCCAAAATGAGATGCATCCTTGTCCCGCATGACGTTAAACTGCATCTCAAAAACTACATGTGGATTGATTCTCATCTTAATGGGATATGTAGGAACGCTCGGACGCCTCGTCTTGAGACCATCCCCAAGCTTTTCTCTTTTACTATCCCCCCTAGGAATAGTTTCCTTGGAGGATCTTTGTGTACTGAGGAGTAGGCTTTCTTAGCTCCGCTCATACAACTCCGCTCATACAAGGATTGTAAGGGTTTCACCATGTGCCCACTCCCATTCTTCTATCCTTCCACGTCCTCACCGCATGATGGGAAACTGCATGGCCTTCAAGAACTACATATGGATTGATTCCCATTCTAATGGGATACGTAAGAACGCCCGGGAATTTTGTCTGTTGGCCCAGCCCGAAAGCCAAAATCTTCCCCCCTGGTCCAGACATATGGCAGGGTGCACACTTTTTCCCCAACTCACGTCGAGCAATCCTCGACCCGACTGCACATCCCCCCTAGAGATGTTTGCCTCTTTCTTGGATGGATACAACTATGTTTCACCCACTCCATGACTGGGATTCCATCATTCTTGTACACTCGGAGGGACCCCCAAGAACGTCCTGGATACTATGCCTAAGGGCTCTCATACCGATACGGGCCAACGCCCCCGAGGGTTTTCAAACAACAAGCAGATACAAGTCCCGCGTTGCGTATATGGTCAATGGTCGATGCTCATTTGTTTCTCCCATATCAGGTCACCATAGGAACGCTGTGTTTCGAACATGGTCAACAGTGTCCTGGATCTCTAGATCCACCCCGAGATGTCCCAAACATCGAGTGCATTGATTCGTTCTACCCCATCTAGAAGTGACAAACTTCCCCCCGGGTGGTGCTAGCGGTCGGGCCCACAACCCCGATTCCCCTATAAGGGGTGTACGGTGTGGTGTGGGACTATGTCCTCATTCACATCGGGATCATGTACCATGTCGTAAAACTTCCCTTACGAGGCCCAGCCTCAGGCCCCTTGGCCTCCTCGGGTCCCCGACCCCCGTCCTCAAGTAAGACATTAAACTGCAGACCAGTCAGGCCTTCCTGACTGATGCATGGCCTTAGGCCCCTTGGCCTTTTCGGGCCCCTCCACCCAACCTCTTATCCAGGGTGTACGGTGTGGTGTGGGACTATGTCCTCCTTCACGTCGGGATCGTGTACCATGCCGTACGTCTTCCCTTACGAGGCCCAGCCTCAGGCCCCTTGGCCTCCTCGGGTCCCCGACCCTCATCCTCACTAAAAGACGTTAAACTGAAATCAGGTCAGGACTCCCTGACCAATGCCTAACCATCAGGCCCCTTGGCCTTTTTGGGCCCCGGCCCAGGTCCTCTCTTATAGGAGTGTATGGTGTGGCGTGAGGTTATTTTCCCATTCATGTTGGTTTATTCGTCGTACAGTACAACTCCCTTGTTTGGGGGTATATTAATTCCCCCATAGTCCGGTATGATGTTAAACTACATCTAGAGAACAATGTGTGGCTTTATTCCCATCCTCATGGGATTTGTAGGACCACCTGAATGTCTAGGATTCGGGTCCAGACCCATCTCTTGGGAACCTTCATCCCATCTTGGCCCCTTGGCCTACCCTTCCTCCATGAGAGGATTATATGGTGTGGTGTGGGATTATGTCCTCATACATGTCAGTCTCGTAATGACCATGCCATGTACCTCTCCCTCCTGAGCTGTTTCGTCGATCCCTTTTCGGCAGTTCACCAATGTGCCTAAGAGTACTCTGGTTTATTACCTGGAATGCCAAGCTTTACTCGGACACGTCCGCACCCGCTTTCCAGGATTTGTGTATCCCGGCATCAGGGCTTTCATCATCTTTCACACCTGGAGGGACCCCCATGAACGGCCTGGATACGACACCCAAGGGCTCTCCTACCATTACGGTCCAACGCCCCCGAGGGTTTCAGACAACAAATCGATAAAATCCCGCGTTGTGAATATGGTTAGTGGTCGATGCACGTTTGTTGTTCTCACCTCAGGATAACGCAATAAGGATGCTGCATTTCCACCATGTTTAACAGTTTTACTCTATCGCCACACCAAACCATTAATCCCAAAATGTCGGGTACACAATTCACACCCTTCATCACTTCATCGTGTCCAAGTAGAGTCTCGTAACTCTTGGTAATTTTCCTCCGTGCACGTCTGCGCGTTGGGGAAACAAGCCGCGTCAAAGGTGTCCTTTGGGGCTCTCTACCAACTCCCCTCAGATGGGCGTCCCAGGTATTGTGATAAGGATGCCCCCCTTGTTTCCCACACCGAGTTTAACTCACGTTGGCTTAGGGATCGCGTTGACGCCTGCGCTCGCCTGGGATGTTGTTACCATTCATGGTCCGAGCTCTAAGATCATAAACTAAGATCCATCTAGAACTACGTTCAGCTTGATTCCCTTCATCATGGGATACGTAGGACTGCCCGGACGCCCTTTCTTCAGGTACAACCCATTTAGGGAGCCAGTCTCTCCCCCTTGTTTCACCTCTTACCTCTATATAGGCCCCTCGGCCTAGGGTCTCCCTCTCCGAGTGGTGTACAATGTGATGTGGGATCATGTCTCCATCAATTGTGTTTTATAACACTATGCACGTTCCCTGCCTAGAAACGTCTCGTCTACGTCTGTGCTGCATGACGATAAAATGCATGATTGGTCCTATCATATGACCCTAAACTGTGACATTATCGTCCTGGCCGCACGACGAAAAATGGCACCTCATTTTGGTGACCTCGTTGTAGAGGATATCACGTTGGGTATTGGTCACGTGCCATGCCATTTGTCAATGCTAATCATGGCTTGATCCTTGTGGCGACACCAAGGCCTACTACTCTAGGCCTATCAATTCACAAAAAAACCCACTCACCTTAAAGGACAAACAAGATTTATCAAATTCCGCTTCTTTTAGTGGAAGGGCCATGCCCGCACTCCCCTTTTCCCCTGGCATTGGTATCTTACCATGTCACCTTTCAGAACTACATGTGGCTTGATTCTCATCCTCATGAGATACGTAGGAGCGCCCAAGAACTTCCCCACGGGCCCAACCTAACCTTTGTGTTCGGTCCCTCGACTCAAGCATTTCCCCAGAGAACACATGGTAAGTAGGGCTTAGGTCCTCATTCATGTCACGTTTTGTAACCACCTTTCCATGTGTCCCTTTCTCCCCCTACCCACTCATGGTCCATGCTCTAAGACCTTAAACTAAGACATTTTCAAGAACTATGTACAACTTGATTCTCATCCTCATGAGATACGTAGGAGCGCCCGGGAACTTCCCCGTGGGCCCAGCCTAACTTTCGCATTCGGTCCCTTGACCAAAAACCTATCCTATGGAGGTCGTGTGGTGTGATATGGGATTGTGTCCTCATTCACATCAGGTTGTTCACCGCATGGTACACACCCCCTATCCCCATTCACACCAGGTGGTTGAGTTACTCCACCATGTGCCTCTTATGTTTCCTCCCATCCATTTTCCGAATTCTATGACCCTAAACTAAGATCTCCCTATGGGAAAGGAATCTGCTCCCTCTATCTAATACGTCTCGTTGTCGTATTCAGATGTGTTTTGACAAAGATCCCAAAGTGTGGGATTTTCATAGGGACATCCTCCTCATCCCATGACCATGCTTCGTGAGCTCGCTATTTGGATCCTCATCCTCTTCCACATCCAAAAGGACCCTTGGACGACATGGATACTAGGATTAAGGGCTCTCCATGAATGTTGGACCTAAGGGCCCTCCAATCGTTTTGGGCCAACATCCCTAAGGATATCTGACAACATTTGTGACATGGACCCGTGTTTCGAACATGGTCAACGGTCAACCCTCATTTGTTTGTCCCCATTATAGGCTAATGCGATGTGGATGCTGGGTTTATGCCATGGTAAACAGTTATCCTCCATCATCACGCCACCATCATCGTGATCTGAATCTCGAGTGCCATGATTCACACATTTCCACTTCCTCATGTTCAAGTGGAATTCTATCATACTCAGCTCTTTATCTTCGCACATCTAGGTGCACTAAATTATTGTGTTAGTGTCATCAAGCTGGTATTTACCAAGAAACCCTTTTCCCTAACCTGCCCCTTTCTGTGTTGGGAAATTCCCACCACTACTTCATGTTTCCCACACCGAGCACGACTCACGTGGGCTGAGTAGTTTTGGTAGGATTTTTACCAACACGGTCGGGCTTCTCATCATCTTGCATGACGTTAAATTGCCCTTCCATAACTATGTATGGCTTGATTCCCATTCACATGGGGTACGTAGAAACGCCCAACCACTCTGCTTTGGGCCCAGCCTAATCCTCACTCTTGGTCCCCCGACCTGAAGAGTTTCCTCCGGGGGTATGTGGTGAGATTTGGACTCCAAGTCCTCATTCACGTCGGTTTCATATCTACCGCACCATACTATCCCTGGGATCTTCCCTTTTATTCCATGTCCTATCGTATGACGTTAAACTACAGGAGTCCATGTGTCCTCAACGCATGACACAAAACTGCGGTTCTACCCTAAACAAGTTCAGGATGCCCCATGTTAACCATGGGATGCACGAGAGCCTCTATCAGAGAGGATTTCACCTGCCAGTGTTGGTCTTTGACTTCATTGTGCTTCCAGAACTACGTATGTCTTGATTACCATCCTCATGGGATACATAGGGACACCTAGGCATTTCACATACGGTCCAGCCCCAGGAATCGTAAAATCCTATTCCGCCCCCTGGTCAGACCCCTCATAGGGGACCGTGTAACTATGACTCTGCCCTGAACAAGTTCATAATGCCCCAAGATTACATTGGGAAGCAGTAAATCCCCTCTCCAGAGTGTCCCTGTTTGAAAGAAGGAATGATCCATGATCAAACCAATGCACCCATATGGTGTACTCCCACTACGGTGGTGTAACTACCTAAGTGTTGGACTCTGTTCGGACAAAACATCACTCCATATTCCACGCTTTGCGTGCCACTTATTTGGACCCTCGTCCCCTTTCATGTCTCATGGGACCCCCTAACGGCCTGGTCTCATGCCGCATCGGCTCACCTACCGTCCTGGGCCAACGTTCCGAAAGACTGGTCATGTTTGGAAGGACCCCCTAACAGTATGGATGATCGACCTATGGTCTGCCAACTGTCCTGGGTCAACATCCCGAAATATTGACCGACAATATTTGTGACATGGTCCCATGTTTCGAACATGGTCAACGGTTAACCCTAATTTTTCCCCATTACAGGCTAACACAGTAAGGATACCACTTCTCCTCCATGGTTAACGGTTGTCCCTTATTGTCACGCCATCCCCACAGCGCTCTGAATCTTGGGCATTCTAATTCACGCTTCTCGTTTCCATCTATTCGGACTAATTCCAGTGCCCTTGGTGTTGCATCGTTCGTACATGTGAGCACGCCGAAGAAACGGTAATTAGGATGTTCTGAAAAAGTTTCTTCTCCGGTCAAGCCTCCCCCATCTTTCCGAAATCTGTACTGGTAATCTGAATCCCGGATGCCTGGAGCATGGTCTCCACTCCTATGTTAGGTGGGATGAGAAGGAAACTATCTACTATTTCTCACATCAGGCTCGACCCACTTGGGCTTGGGGAATTATCACTGAACGTCCTGCAGACATTGTAGGGATGTAACGAGGTGATTCAAACAGTTGAAATCGTGCGCACTATGGCATTTAAAACAAAGAAGGAATAAATTAAAGAACGAAAGTACCAATAAATGGTTTTTTGGTATGTTACAATACTCGGGGGTTGACTCCCCCCATGGACGGGTTGACCTATTCAAAAGAGAATTACAGCTCCACCACCCGTTCGCTTGCGGAGTCCAAGGCTTGCTGCCGCTGACATAGCTCCCGCTCATCCTCAGTAGTGGCGGGGCGCAGTTCGTCAGCCTTAGCTCTGACCCTTTCTACCTCAGCCTGAACGGCAGCCATCTTTCCAGATGCCTGCCTCATAAGCTCCTCTACATCTACCAGCTAGGCCTTCAACTAGGAGACTAGCTCAAATTGCGCATTCAGAGAGGCTGAGTGCTCATCCGCCCGGGTTTGCAGCTGTTGGAC
The DNA here is from genome assembly GCA_963277665.1 of Viscum album. NCBI lineage: Eukaryota > Viridiplantae > Streptophyta > Magnoliopsida > Santalales > Viscaceae > Viscum > Viscum album. Next base: position 558,641,248 of record OY728146.1, read on the forward strand.
CTCACTTTCGGCCTCCTGGAGCTTCTTGATGTTTGTCGCTTTCCTCCGCTTCCAGCCCACGCTGAGCCCACAATCATGCTCCCAGATCTTCTCAGCCATAAGATATCGGATGAGCACGTGAGGACGTTGGGCGTCCACTCCCCCAGCGCACAGTTCGCGCAACCGCGAGCGGAGTCTGTCCATTTCGGCCAGCCATTGAATTTGGGGGTTGTCCTTGACGAAGTGCGTGATTAGCTTCCACGACCGGCAGCGGACTATGCTGCTGTCTTCCTCGTCGGAGGCCGTTTTGTCCCAGTCTGCACAATTGGCAGGCTCGTACGCAGGATACGCCTGCAGGAAGTCCTCGGCGGGATCTGCATCTGGCATTGAATCTGGCGCGACATCTGGCACCGAAGCAGGCGCGACAGGACTAGGACCGGTCGGCGGATCCTCTTCATTAGAGTCCACCTCGATGACCTCAGGCATGACCCTGTTGTTGGTCCCGCCGGTGATGATGTGTGTTGCAGCTTGAGGAGATGGGGGGACTATCGCCACCATCACCGGCATGCCCCTAGGGAGGACGCCACCAAACATCCCGACTAGCCTTGCCGCAGCAGCCCACGCCAGTCGGAGAACTGTATGACAAAGGGGGACAAAACCTTTAGTTGGCATAGTCTATACATGACGACAAGGAAACCGATAGAGGAAACTTACAGAGATCGACCTCCTGGTGCTGCTCTCGAGCTGGTACCGATGGGACCCCGAGACGAGGCCCTCCATATACTGTTAGAAGGTCTGTAGATTCCGGGGGAGCCACCTCGGTTGCTTTGGTCCCACCAGACGCGGAACTGGACGCAACCATAGGCGCGGGTTCTGAAGGTCCCGCATCATTACCCGCCGAGGGGAGAGAATGAAGCCGGTGAACAAGTTCCTCATGCATGTCTCAAACATCAGTGAGAAGTCCATAGTGGCCCAAGAACGGACCGTAAGGAATGAAGTTCAGAATGCTACCTCGAGAGCCTCTGCGAAATCGTCGAAATCTGAGCCTTGATCTCCGACCTCCCCCTCCACCAACGGGCTCCCTCCTCCAGCCTCATCCTCCCGAGAGGAGTCCTCTGATTCATCTGGCAGGGGGAAGCCCTCCCTCAGATCGACATCCAATAACTGTGGCGGGGCTGTTCGATTAAGCAGTACCCTCACCCGGTCTGTCATTGGGAAAGGGACACCACGGGAGTGAACGTAATCCTCCAGCTCGTCCAGGTATTTCTATTCCTCCACCGGAGATGCCATGAAGCCGGCCCAAACTAGGCCTATGCCCGGTAATTCCATCCCGAGGCAATTCAGGTGGCCCATATCTCGGGTGGGCTGAGGAATTTTCGGTTGACATCCCAAATGTCCCAAGCTTCCAGGAATACGACATCCTCTGCCATGTCGATATGACGCAACCGCTTCCCTAGGACCTAAGTGGATATCCTAAGAAATCCCCTCGGTGGCTGCCCCTCCGAATGGCCCTTCTCTTCCGGAATCACCAGGTCCGCCGCTACTGTCGCACCCTCGACCGGTGCGAGTATCCACGCCATGACGGCCCCTCCACTGTGAGAGGCCCTAGGTGCCCTCCGACCCCGACCTCGAGATAGAGGTCGCCCACCGTCACCGACCCGAATAGTTGGCTCCTTCAACATCTCCCATGGGTAAGCATATTCCCAACTAATGGAATACTCCTTCACCAATCTGAAAGAGGCGGTGGATGGAGGCAATGCAATTCGCATCTTCCCATCTTCTCATGTGAACATGAGCCACAGCTGCCTCATCACCCACGGGTGCTCCTTGTGACGCACCTCCCAGTAGAACTGCGGGGTCAGCCGCTGGAGGCACCGGAACTTCCTCGCAAACCGATGCGGGGTGTACAGTTCGCAGAGTGGATCACGATCTACTCATGCCACCAAAACTCCACCTCGAAAGGCTAGGAGGTAAGCCCGATGTTCTTCCGTTCCCCACTTGTCGTCAGTAAGTATCCCCGTCAGCAATGGGAAGGTGTGGAAATTAAACTCATCCGCCCTCCACACCCGATTCATCACCATCAACACGGTTAGTTTGAATGGGAAGCTCCTGACCGCATTCAGGATGGAGGGGCGGAAGTTTGATCTCGACCACGAAATAGGGTTTGGATACTCATATATCCCCCTGATGTGTGCCGCAATCCACCCATACAAGAGGTGGAAGGGCCCGCATATCATTAGCAGCTTCTTGCCCTCACTAATGTGCCGAAGCATTCTGTAGAGTTTGGCAAGCAGTGGAATCCCAAGATTGACCCGCTGCCCCATGGCCAACATGGACGCCACGATAAACAAGCTGGGTCGTACCCCCAGGCTTGTATCCCTCACCAGTAGAATCCAACCGCAGATGAGAGCCGTGATGAACGCCGCCAGCCTGGCTATCGGCTGTTGTTCAGTGCTGACACTGAATCCCCAAGTCTTCCATTGGCTGTCCTCCAAGACCCACCAGTACAAGTGCCCCTTACCCCGTTGGGCCGCCCTCGAACAAGTTCTAGGCCTCAGAGGGAACTCTCAATTCTCTGGGTAATTCAGGAAGCACTTGAACCATCTCCTAAATCGGACATCCCTCACTACCTCCTTGTCCTCTCCAGGGACGAGTGCCATCAGCGCTAACGCCAGTCGCGGCATTTCCTCTTTATCCACCCACACGATCATGACGGGGAGTAACTCATCATACATGGCCCCCAAGATCAGAACCCCAGAAATCTGGTGGAAATCCCACAGGCTGATGCCCACCTCCCTGTGATGCAGGTGAAAGGTATTGGTCCTAGACGACCATCTGCTCAGTAATTCCAGCATCAGTCGTTTCGGTTGGTAAATGTGGAATTGGGAGGCCCATGCCGCCTCATATAACCCCAATCTCCTCAGCTCAGCCCCAAAATCCTCGCATGAAGATCCTAACCAGTAGGCCCAGGCCCAGTCATCAGTAAAGTTTCCGCCCTAGCGCATGTCCCACTCATCGGACCATCCCTTCTTCTAATCCTGCAAAGCCGCCTTTAGCATGGTACGGTAGATAGGAGGAGACGTCTCCGGTTGCAGTGGCTTACCGTCAATATCGTTCACATGGTTGTAGAGACAGTCAGTGGTGATTGGTGTGAAGTCCTCCTGCGCATGACCATCGGCCGCCCGGAACCATTGGTGCTGACATAGTGTGCTCTTGAACCAGCAAGCTGGTTCGTCCCTACTCGCCTCAGAGATGAAGACGTCATCCCTCAAACCGAAGTCATAAAATGGAAACTTCTTACACTGCGGATAATTATTCTGACCCTCCGATAGCAGGTATGTCAAAGAAACGTGGTCTGAATGGCTTCGGACCATCTCCCCAAGGCCTGATAGTTGGCCATATCATCCCGATGGGCGGCGTCTACAGGCACCCCCAATACAGCTCCTCGATGGGAAATTTCAATTTCGGCACTCAGAAAAGATTTTTTTTTTCAGAACGGATCTTGAAGCCGGATCGCGAAGCTGGATCACGAAGGTCGGTCACGAGACCAAGCCACGAAGTCTAGCTTAGGCCGGAAAGTAGATGTTCACTTGGCGCAGTCACGGAGTCTGAGACCCGCGGTTCGCCGTGAAGCTCGATTCACAGAGAGCAGTCGTGGAGTACGCGGAGCTTCGTGAAATCGAGAGCACAAAAAGACAAGGAAATCACATAAAGACAAAAGATGTTGACCCCCCTATTTATTGGCGGCAACCCCGGAGCATCACGGCGCGCCTCACCCGCGCGGTGCATCGCGGTGCATCCAGATCTGTGGCCCCGTTCAGCACCGCGGGCCCTCTTCACGATGTCGGCATCGCGAACCGCCGACAATTTTGGCGATTTTCCCTCAGACTTCGACCCTTCACCCTCCGTGACTCCAATTCTAAGGTGGGGCTTTTTTTGGCACCAAAATATTTCACGAAAGGAAGGGATGGAAAATAAGGTCGGCACGCTGCCTCGTGAAGCACTGACGTGAAGCACCTCGAGCATCGCGGTCTCCCGAAGCTCCAAAGGTGGAAACTCTCCGCGAACGAGTTTGATGTTCGCGAGCCCGCCGCAAAGCTCGGGAGGCGGTAACTCTTCGTGAACGAGTTTGACGTTCGCGAGCCCACCGCAAAGCTCGGGAGGTGGTAACTCTCCGCGAACGCGTTTGACGTTTGTGAGCACGTCGCGAAGCTCCGAAGGCGGTAACTCTCCATGACTGAGTTTGACGTTCACGAGCCCGCTGCGAAGCACAAGAGGCGGTAACTCTCCGTGAACGAGTTTGACGTTCGTGAGCGCGCTGCGAATCACCTTTGGCGGTGCACGAGTTCTGCTTCGCAGCGCCCCTTGCCAATAAATACTGGGCTCCCCCTAAGTCCCAAAGGACAGACAATCCGACCTTTCAGCTTCTCTGCTCCCGAATCTTGAAGCACCCTTTGCCCCCGGGAATCATGAGCTCTGCGAGGTACTTCTACTTCGCCTGACTCCTTTGCTTTGTCTCGTTTTGAGCCCCTCTTCCGAGAGGGATGCCCTTCGTGAAGCTCAAGGGCATTCGCGAAGGAAGGTGATTCCCAAAAGAACCTGGGAAGCGGCGGAGCGTTTATGCTCCGTGAAACACCCAACCTGTACTAGTTATTCCTATTCTAAGGCAGGATCGTTACACATCGTGAAGCACACTGCTTCGCAGCACCCTTCTTCACGAGGAACCTCTTCTTCGCGAGGTAGTGCTCCGCGAATATTGTTCTACTTCGTGAAGCACCCTCCACTCACACCTATGCCCTATGCTAAGGCTATGGAACTCCACTTCATGAATCACACTCCTTTGCTTGGCAATTCCGCTTACCGTGCGTCCCTCCAGGTATGCACGATGTGATTTCAACGTCCCACGGACAATACCACTCATAGAGTTGCTTCGCCTAATGCTTCTTCGCATAGGAATGCTAACAACTATTGCTTCTTCGCATATCCACGCTAACGTTGACCCCTAGATGGTTCGCTCTGCAAGCCCCCTTGACCATGGCCTTGCCAGTACCTTCCCTACCCCAAGGACTAGAGGGTACTGGTTATGTATATCCTAGGGGTGTGGAGTGAACCCACCTTGTCCGAGCTGTAGGATGTTAAACTTCCACGCATCACGTCCTCAACACATGACATTAAACTGTGACCCGACCTCGTGCCTCGCACGAAGGGTCCCCCCAGCTCGAACATTCTTTACGCCACTCGTCTCCATGGGAGTAGAATCACCCATCCACAAGGGATGATATCCTCCTTGCTGGAGTGGCGTATGTTCTCAGGAGAAGGGAGACCCTAGTTCCCCAACGGATGGAGGCAGCCCTGCATCTCCGTACTTCCCCACTACCAAGGTCAGTGGAGGGCGTGATAGGGAATGAGGCACCTCCCATCATTGATCCCAAATCCCTCTTTCACTGCGCTCTGTCGCACTTCGGGCCTCCATCCTAGAGTAAGTCCCAGCACCATGGGCCACCTAACGTGTAAGCCCCTCTTCACTTCTCACGAACGCATCCTTCGTGAAGTGATTGTCAGGTCCCTGCAACCTCTTGTTTCTCACACCGAGCCTGACCCACGTGGGCATAGAGTGAGCACCGACCTTGACCACCGCCATCCCGAACTACGGGGACTTTGATCCACGTCAAGGCATGGTACGTAGGAAGCCTCCACGAGGTTCAAGCCCACCACTCAGTCGTTTATTCACATCGAGATCCGCCCTCGTCCAGCATGACATTAAAATGCATGCCCTCGTCCAGCATGACGTTAAACTGCATGTGCTCATCCAGCATGACGTTAAATTTCATGCCCTCATCCAGCATGACGTTAAACTATATTCCCCCATCCCGCATGACATTAAACTGCACACCTGTTTGAACTACAAGGTCTTTGATCCATGTCAAGGCATGGTACGTAGGAACCCTCCACAAGGTTCAAGCCCACCAGTCATCCAATTCACGTCGAGTTCTACTCTCGTCCATAATGACGTTAAACTGTATTCCAGTCTGACGTCAAGCCGTTGTCACCTCCCAAACTATGAGGAATTTGATCCATGTCAAGGCATGGTCCGTAGGAAGCCTCCCTAAGGTTCAATCCCAACAATCATTGGCCCAAACCGTCTCCTTGTCGGTGTTCCAAGCCCCCATTTTCTCCCGAACTATGAGAAATTTGATCCATGCCAAGGCATGGTACGTAGGAAGCCTCCCTAAGGTTCAAGCCCATCTCCCATCGGACCAAGGTCCCTCATTTACGTCAGTTTTCCGACACCCACCGCCATTCCGAACTATGAGTAATTTGATCCATGTCAAGGAATGGTACGTAGGAAGCCTCCACGAGGTTCAAGCCCACCGCCCGTCGTTCATTCACGTTAGGTTTTAATCTTGTCCAGCATGACGTTAAACTGCATCCCAGTCCGATGGCAAGCCGTTGTGACCTTCCCGAATAATGAGGTCTTTGATCCATGTCAAGGCGTGGTATGTAGGAAGCCTTCACGAGGTTCAAGCCCGCCACTAGTGGACCCCGGGGTCTACTTTCATGTCGGTTCACCGATGAAACCCTCTGAACTACGAGGTCTTTGATCCATGTAAAGGCATGGTATGTAGGAAGCCTTCTCAAGGTTCAAGCCCGTCTCTCATCGGACCAAGGTCCACTTTCACATCGGTTCTCTAATGATGCCCATCGGTCCAACTTCCACCTTTATGTTGGTTCACTGACGACATCCATCGGGCCAGGGTCCACCTTCATGTTGGCTCGTTGGCACCATTCTAGACTACGTGGACTTTGATTCCCTACCACGGGGATACGAAGGAGGTCTCTTTGAGGCTCAAGCCCAACTTCACCGTCGCCCTTGCGATGGTCCCGTGCCATTCCCCTCACCCCTTCAAGGGAAATCCCACAATCCGATCCATTCTAACTAAGGCTCTGATCGGGCTTATCCATCTCCACTAGATGTTAAACTCACGACATACCCTATGTTAAACATAGGAAGCTGAGGAAAACCTCAGACATATGTCTATGACATAAAATTCCATGTGCTCGATGTGGGATGCCTCGGGTTTCCACACCCTCGAGAAGGCTTGTGACCAGGGATAATAGACAGACATGCCAGGTCCCCAGTATCTAGACACGCTACTGATGCCTCAACGTGACTACTCCCCCGACTGAAGGTTGGTACCCTGACCAGACCCTTTGGAATGTTGCAACAGAAGTAGTGTAATTAATTGGCGTCCATGGAAATATGGCACTGGGAAGAGTTTCACGAAAAACGTATTAAATCTATGAGGGAGACCCAGACTAGGTGATAAGTTTTGAGGAGGAATCCACAGAAGGATGAACCGACATCCCATCATCCTGTTTCGATCAAGGAGCAGACATCCCTGAATAATGAGCGAATTTCACCCACCTTTAGAAAGTGGTAATGTGGGGCAACAGTGCAGCGCGTCCTCCTCCGCAGACAGACGGATGAGCACGCCCCGGCGAAATCGTCAGAAACAGAAATGGTGAACCCGACGTGAAATTCTTCTTCTTAATATCGAGATTAGTAGCATTCGAGACACTAGTAGATTGAAGTGTCACAGGATCCAGATATCTGGCGCCTGGTCCTGCAACGCATATAGCGGGCCCATCGTGAAACTCACCGGCAGTCGGGGTAGTAGAACATGGGGCACTCCGTTCTGCAGCGTGTTGGCGTGGATCCTTCTTACAGACATGGAGAACGGAAGGACGCTGGGGCACTGGTTGTCAATCCTTTTCCTCGCAGTGCTGATGAGTTGATCCCTTTGTTTATCAGGAACCAGGTTGTTGTTACAGAGACACGATCACCGCCCACTTTCCTACACAGGTCCAGGGGAAACACCGCCAAGCCACCCCGCATGGCGCCGCTACCGCCACGACGGCCGCCACATCGCGGAATACGGGGCGCCCACGTCCCCTTTCCCCATCAGAGGTCATCCAGTGAAGGATGATCAACAACCTCGTACGTAGGTACAAGGAGGAAGGGGTCATCCCAACTTGGGATATGGCCCACCTGGACATGGAGGCTTCCAGGCCCCACCGTCAACGCCGCCCTAACAGGCCGCGCAGGGAGCCCCTGCTCCCCACCCCAACGTTCAACCATTTCGGGAGCCTGTCCCCGGAATGCCTTGAAGACTCCTCGCCATACGCTGATGAGGCGGGCGCCGTCTAGCTCGGCCCGCTTAGGGTCCCGACCCAAGGGCTCCAGGCGAGGGCTCCCGTCCGGCCGTGTCAGCGCTGCCGTCCGACTCTGCAAGAAGAGCAGGCAGGCCATGCCCCTGCACCACCTACGCCAGCTCATCTGACCCGACGTCAGCGTCGGGCCTGGGTTGAGGATGCTCGCCTAGATGCATCGACATCAACAGCAACAGTGGCCCGAGCCACCTCCGACGTGCATCATGGAGTCCCTGCATACACTGAGCATGGGAACTCTTTCACCCAACCAGGATCGAGACCCCAACCGCCCCACGGGCAGGCTGGGTTGACTCTCCGGGTTACAGGCCCGAGTGGTGATCACCGCAAACTAACACACGGTGATGTCCACATGTATGGAGGCCCTCCCCGTACCACTACTCCACAAAGCGTGGGCCTTCCCCACTCCGAATCTCATCATGGAGGTATGCCTCGTGCTACTGTCATCCCGAAGGGAGACCTGCCCCGCGACAGTGACGCTCGGCGCGGAAACTTTTCCCGTGCCCACTATACAGGGTATGGAGTCCATCCTCCTGCCCCCGACTGCCGATCTGAAGTCACTATCCATTTTGTCCTTCTTCAACGTGGGGGCCCTCCCTACGTCCTCTCTACAATGGGCGAAGGTCCTCCTCGCCCCAGAAACTTGGGGAGTGAAGGTCAGCCTCGCTCCACCCACATCAACCATGGAGGTCCTCCCCATGCTCCTGCCGATTCCAACAGAGGCTCCACCCACATGGGGGCTGTCCATGGAGGTCCTCCCCATGTACCCTTCAACATTTTCCCCAGTTCCCCTCACACCTCGGCTATCTCGAGCGGGGACCTCTCCGCCACGGTGCCAGCGCCACCCCGAGGCTACCTATTAGGGATCAACCTTGTCCCGAAGAGCCACCCCGGGGCAGGAGAGCGGTTCGTCACCGCCACAAGAAGAATCTTGGGAAGGCCCGGGTGGAGATCAATCCTGCCCGCTTCTCGGACTCTGAAGCAGAATGTGACTCAGTGATGGAACCTTCTCCCCGCTCCTCCGTATCATGGACTGGGGCAGGAACCAGGCGCGTTAGCCTCATTCTCCCAGAATATGAGGTCCACCAGATTCCCATCTCCCTCCGAAAGTACAACCAGGAGGAAGAAATCGTGGAAATTTCGCAGGTCTCGACCGTGCAATCACCACCATTGTCACCCGAAGCGCCCTATACCTATACCAGAGATCACAGGGAGCTATTTTGGGGGCCAACGGTGGAAGAGCGACGACATGACCCATCGCCGGAAGCCACGACTCCTGTTCCAGAAGCTGTGGCTATCAGCCCATCGTATCGTGACATCGTGGTCAGGTCACCTCACTCTTCAGAGGATGGCCCGGAATTCGGCTTCCAGTCATCTCGTTTTCCGTATTCTCCGCCGGCGAGTTTACTATCCCAGAGGTCTGCCTCGGTACCGCTACCGGTCCCTCAGCCACCCCCGGTTGACGAGTGGGGAAATACAGGTCTAGACCCCGAGTCTGAACCCAGGAGATTCTGGAGCATTCTCGTAGCGGATTACTTCCCGGAGAGGTTCTGGCCGACGGTGACGCTGAACATTCGCGCACCAGAGTCCCTTAGCCCTGAAGATGTGGGGTGCTTTTGTCAAACCCTATGGGCGACACACTTTCGCATTCATTACGAGCGGGTGGTGTACCCCAGAAGTCGAGAGCACTTTGAAGAAATCGGCGAGCAATGTCGCCCGATCGATTTGGCCACACTCCTTGTGGCCCAGCACCCTTAGTTGTCAGGCTGTCAGAGCGCCCTTCAACGGAAATGTGCTCATAGTTTCAAATTCCTCTACAGATTCATCAGGGAGGCTACCCCCCATGTGCAAGTCCGTGGTTGGGGACACTATGACGCTCTCCTCTTCGACCCTATCCGACGACAGCCTGATTCGCTATGCGACATTGAGGACATGCCCTCGAGAGGGGTCGCAGTCCACATAGCTGATGTAGTGGACAAAGAAGATGAGATTGAATTCCTCGATGGAGACTTACCCCTCGAGGGTGAACCGCCACTACTAGACCCATCAGGGAGGGTTACCCGTCAGCAGAGGAACCTGCTTGGCCTCCCCGTACCCACCGAGTCGCTGGTACTCAGTCGAAATACTGGCAAGGGTAAGGAGCACGTCGGAACTGTCAAGCACTTCGAAACGTCTGCCTCTTTGTATAAAACAGACGAAGATCCCGAGAAGGCCACATTACGCCAGCAACTTGCTGAGAAGTAGAGGCTGGTTGATGAAATCTTGGTTGAGCGTGCCGCAGAGCAGTGACTCGACTATGGTAATCCCGGGCCGGGGCGCCCGGGGCAGGAACAATTTCCCCCGGTGAGATGCCTCTAGGCAACCCTGATCATGCTACTTCCACAGACAGGGCAGAAGCCAGAACATACGGAAAGGGGGCGCGATACGTCTCGCCAACCCCCCCCCCCCACCGAACGACGAGGCAATCTGAAGAATCCAGTCCGGGTTCCCCCATTCGCCCCACAGATCGTTCCGCCAGTTGATCCACGAGCTTCCGAATCCATCTACCATGTTGAAGAACCTAGAAACACAGTTTTGATCAGGGATCCCCATCAAGACATGGACCCCCACCCAAATGATCTAATAGCGGTGCTCACAGCCCACCTCGAAGCATTGGAAACGCGGCAGGTGGCGGTCCCACCGGACGGCAAGTCGTATCCCGCGTGGGTGGATGATATGCCCGCGCACCCGGGTTTTGGGAACCCCACTTTCTCGCCCTTCAATGGGATAGGGGACCCACCATAGCACTTGGATCATTTTTCATCCAAGTGTGGCCCCATGCCGGGGACCCCGGCCCAGCAAGAAGCCACCAAGATCCGATGTTTCGTACAGAAATTGGAAGGTCCCGCATTCGTCGGGTACAACCATCTCCCTATCGGATCGGTGACCGGTTGGGAGGATCTCCGCCGGCAGTTCCTATACTAGTTCAGCTCCACCACGTGGAAGACCAGCATTATAGACCTCTTCACGTTCAAGTAAAATCCTGATGAGCGAGTCGCAGATTTCATCGCCTAGTGGAAGGGACATACGTATTCCCTTGATATGCCACTGACTTAGGAGAAATTACTGATGATGTGTGTGGGGAATGTCAAAACAGAGGTGGTACCCTCCCTAATTACCCATGACTACCCTGGAGGGTTCAGAGATTTCTCAGATTAGGCTCAGCGCCTTGAGGAGGCTCTGCAATAGGCTAGTCAGGCACGTTCTTTGACCCCTATGATCCCAGCCAAGAGGACCGCCAGAGCCGAACCCACCGCGGTGGCCCAAATAGAATCCCCTAGGCAGCTGGAATTACTGCCAGCGGCACCATCCCCACAACCCTGTAGAGGTCCTATACCTCAAGTGCAGGCTCCCGCCCAGCAGTGACCACCTCAGAATCGACAGGTTCCCCCGCGCAATGCGCCACCTCCACCTAGTCGAGACAATCAGGCGCCACCTCCTCGGCAGGCCCCTCTGGTCCCTCATCAGGGCCAGGCCCCTAGGACCCCCTATCCGGAAACAAGGCACTAGACTTATTCGTTCAACGAAAATCAGGTCCCTGGCTACTTCCTAAGTGCTCTAGAGCAAGGGATTGTGCACCTGCCTGAGTGCAGAAGGCCGGTAGAAGCGCATCTCACGGATCACCCAAACTACTGTCGTTGTCATCGGATTCTGGGGCACACCCTCAAGAAATGATATGTATTTAAAGACTGGATTTAAGACTAGGTAAACAACAACATAGTCAGGTTGAGCCCGACACCAGCACAAGTGGCGGGTGTCTTTGCAGGGTCAGAGATCGGCATCGACAACGAATGCGAGTGGCAACAGGTTCCCAGCCGCGGATCCTGGAAATATGACGACTGGATGACTCAAAAAACTTTCATCCATGCCCATGGTATCATCCGGGTGCACCTGAAGTATCCAGAACCTTCAGAAGAAGTAGCTGGTACCTCTGCATCCTCTTCCCAGCCAACCACTTCCCAAAAGGGCAAGCAGCGACGACGCAAGAAGAAGCAACGTGCTCCGCCAGTTTCGTCGTCATCCCACACTCTCAGCGAATTTATGCCACCTGAAATGGTAATTCCTCCTAGAATACACCCGGTGGTGGATGACTCCTTGAGGGAAAGTCATGGGTACGATTCGGTTAACACCGTGGAGCTGGTAAAGCCCTATATGACTCCCAACAAGGGGGAACGCCAGGCGAACCTCCCCAACGTTTCCAGCCGTCGTCAACATCATTGGAATTGCAACCGCACCGGTCATCGAGGTATGTCAGCAGGCACTTTCAGCAATGTCGTGCATGCTACTGAGACTAGACAGCAGGCTCAGCGCAGAGCTCAGCACGCGCAACCCCATCTAACGCCATCAACTTTACCTCCACCGTCATTTGTGCTACTAGATCAGGAGGAGCTGCCTCGTTCGTGTCACAGTCAGTCTTGCCCAGCTACAGGACAGCCTCCGCTGTCCGATCCTAGTCCAACGACTACTCTCCAGGCTTCAACTAGTAGGCAGTAGGATTTACCTAGTACTAGCTGATCGCTGGATCAACCGGCAGGACCCGCTATGCCTCCAACTACAGAACGACCTCCTGTAGGCAGAGGTTCGCGTCTGGCATGAAAGTATGATGTCCTGAAGCACCTGGTCGGCATTCCGGCAAGGCTTTCTATCCTCGAGGCCCTTCTCCTTTCATCTGAAATGCGCTATGCACTTGTCGAGGCCCTAAGGAGCCACCTCCAGTTTGAGACAAAGGTAGCAGCTGCGAAAGCCTTCCATACCGAGACGATTGCGAATGCTGAATGTCAGGCGGTTATCTCGTTCTCCGGTGAAGATGAGGACCCTCCTATACAGGGGCATATTCTCCCACTGTACATCACTGGCCACATCAATGGTGTGGAAGTCCGCCGCTGCCTCGTTGAAAAAGGTTCTGGAATCAACCTAATTCCAACTCAGACATTGCGAGAGCTGGGTCTGTCTAAAGATGATTTAACTCCCTCTGACCTCAGAATCCAGGGGTACGACCAGACCGAGCAAACCCCAGTCGGCAAGATCTGCCTGAAGACTCAGTTCAGTGGCTTAATTGCCATCACCGAGTTCATGGTCATCTCTCACGACACTGCCTATAACGTGTTGATGAATAGGACCTGACTCTATCTGCATGCAGCGATCCCTTCGTTGTATCACCAGTGCCTCAAATACTCACTCAATGGTCGAGTAGGCGTGCTCCAAGGAGATGTGTCTCCCTTCGCCTCTTGTGAGGCCCACTATCTGGATGCTGGTTATTACAAAAGAAAGGATAAGAAAATCCTAGTAAGTGAGGATGGACCTGCCCCGGTCACAAGTTATCCCTGGGCAGGCATGGATGACACCTACATCCTCCCGATCCACCGATTGGAGGCCACGACCCCCAACATGGGGCAATGTTTTGTTCCTTCAAGTACACAAGGAAGGCATGTTCCCATGTCCAATCGACGGTGGAAAATCACCTCGTACTCCTACATAAACCAGGCTCAGGTGATTCCGGAACCTCCTACCCCTGTACGGTACCGGAATGTCAAGCTTATGACAACAGAGGTGCGCCATATGTGTCTCTTCCGCCGGGCTGGAATCAACTGACTCAGGCCGACACATCACCACTGCTTTGATATCATCAAACGTGGACCCTTGGGCCGAAGGCCAGATGGGATAGGTTCGACTGCCTTCATTGTTATGGTCTTAGTGGCGAGTGAGTCTCCTGATAGGATGACCACTGCTGCCCGAGCCGACACCAGTTGCCCCTCAGACTTTGATAGCCCAGAAGTGTCTCCTATCGCGGGAAATCCCCCCACAGGTGGAGAGGAAGACCTGGAGGATGCTCCCCCCACCTTTGAGGAAGGAGTCTCTACCATGGTTGATGAACTAGTACAGTTGAACCTTGGTAGCGAGGCATATCCGAAACCCACACTGATCAGGGCAGCCATGTCCCCCGAGGAGCGGCAGCTGTACATAGATTTCCTCAAAAAACATCGTGACGTGTTTTCCTGGAGTTAGAACGAGATGCCAGGACTAGATCCCCAGGTATCCATTCATGGTCTGGGCCTCCCGGCAAACCATCGTGGGTTTATGTAGCCTCCCAGGAAGATGCACCCTTCTCATGGTGCTATGGTTGAGGCCAAAGTTGACCAGCTTATCAAGGCCAACTTCATTAAGGAAGTCCCGTACCCCAAGTGGCTTGCCAAAATTGTGCTAGTCAGGAAGAAGAATGGGTAGATCAGAGTCTGCATAGACTTCTGTGATCTTAATCTCCACTGCCCAAAGGATGACTTCCCACTCCCGATGACGGAGTTATTGATTGACGCCACGACCGGGTTCCAAGCTCTCTTTTCATGGATGGGTATTCCGGGTACAACCAGATCTGGATGGCCCCCAAGGACGGGGAGTCTACTACCTTCAGGGCTCCCCAAGGTACCTTTTTCTACCAGGTTATGCCATTCGGCTTGAAAAATGCAGGTGCCACTTATCAGAGGGCCATGCACCGCATATTCAAGCCGATTCTTAGGACGCTGGTGGAATGCTATGTAGATGACCTAGTGGTCAAATCATGTCAGTGCCAGGACCATCTCAAAGACCTCGAGAAGGTGTTCGGTTTCCTTCGTTCCCATCACGTGAAGATGAACCCGTTGAAGTGTGCCTTTGGGGTCACCTCTGGGAAGTTTCTGGGCTTTGTTGTTAGATACCAAGGTATTGAGATTGACCTAGAGAAGATCAAGGCCATCAGCCAAATGCCTCCCCCGATCAACATTCGGGAACATCGAGGCCTCCAAGGCCACTTAGCCTATATATGCCGATTCATCACGAATCTGGCCGGCAAGTGTAAGCCATTTTCCTGGCTCATGAATAAGGCCACCGCCTACGAATGGGATTAAGAGTGTCGAACCGCCTTCGAGGAAATCAAGCAGTATCTGCTCCAACCTCCAGTTTTGATGCCACCCATCTCCAGAAAGCCGCTGGACCTTTACATGATCACCCTGGAAAGATCCCTCAGTGCACTGCTCACCTAGAAGAATAACGAGGGTACCAAGAACAGTCTCTACTACCTCAGCTGCATGCTTCTCGATAGGGAGGTTAGATATTCCACTATCGAAAAGAGATGCATTGCGCTCATCTTCACCATGCAGAAGTTGCGACATTACCTGCAGCACCATGAGGTGCAATTAGTCTCCAGTGTAGACCCACTAAAGTACATCCTGAACCGCCCCATGCTGACTGGCCGACTAGCACGGTGGGCGGTGATTCTCCAGCAGTTTGATATCAGGTTCGTACCTCAGAAGGCCATTAAGGGACAGGCGTTGGCAGACTTTTTAGCTGCCCATCCAACCTCCGTAGATCAATCCCTGGACCTGGATTTTCCTGATGAGATGATCCTCTCAGTCGATCATGTCGTCCCGTGTTGGAAAATTCATTTCGATGGTGCCTCCCGGAGCCCCATCGGTAGGAGGCTCAACGATCCTAAGCTCAACAGAGTGGGCCTGGGTATTGTCTTCATTACCCCGGCGCAAGCCATCCTGTTGTACTTGTTCCTATTGTCAGAAGGCTGTGCGAACAACGAGGTAGAGTACCAGGCTCTCATCACCGGTCTCGAGTTGGCCCTTGAGATCGATGTACCCCATCTACAGGTGAAAGGAGATTCTGAGATGGTAATCAAACAAGTTAATGGTGACTATGTCGTCAGGAAGATGGATCTTGTACCGTTGCTGGAGTACACCCTCCGCCTAATGGACTAGTTCTCTTATCGACTAGAGATTACCCATGTCCCATGGTCATAGAATGGTCAAGCAGACGCCTTGGATGGCTTTGCCACGTCGCTCGCAGAACCCGAGCAGGATTATTTGATCATACATGTGGCACACCGGAGAGTCATTGCCCCCGTAACCCAAGAGGACAATGATGGCATGCGAGTAAGTCATCTCATCGCCGGACCCTCTACGTCAGGGGTCCTGGGTTCGTCAGACATAGTGGTTGAAGCCACACCCGATTGGAGGGCACCTTTTGTTGAGTATCTCCAAAATGGTCGCCTCCCGGACGACCGGGTTGAGCGTGAGCGAGTCCGACGTCGTGCGCTGCAATTTACCCTCCAGAGCGGCCCCAGTCTTGAGCTGATCCTTTATAATAGGAGTTTCGATGGCGTCCTCCTCTTTTGCATTCAAGGAGTAGAGATTCCTCAAGTTATGCAAGGGGTTCACGCTGGTTCCTGTGGCGCCCATCAAGCTGGACTGAATCTGTCCCATCAAATCCTGAGGTAGGGGTACTTCTGGCCCTCTATAATCCATGATTGTATTTGGTATGCCAAGAGATGCCACGCGTGCAAAGTTCACGCCAACATCCTGCATCGGCCACCAAAGCCCCTCCACCCCACCAAGTACTCTTGGCCATTTGCGGTATGGGGACTTGATATAGTGGGACCATATCCATAGGCAACAGCTCGCCAGTGTAGGTTCATCCTGACTGCTACAGATTTCTTCTCCAAGTGGGCAGAGGAAGTTCCACTCAAAGAGGTCAAGGCCCATTCAATCGTTGACTTTGTGAGCTCCAATATTATCCACCGGTTTGGGGTCCCTCACGCAATCCTCACCGATAACGGCACCAACTTATGAGTGGATGAACTAAAGAAATTGTACGCCAAGTACGGCATCTGTTCGAACCATACCCCCTGCTACCACGCGCAGGCAAACGGACAGATCGAGGCGTTCAACAAAACCCTCTCTAACATTCTGCAGAAGATGGTTGGTCAGAACAAGAAAAGTTGGCCAGACAAGATCCCCAATGCCCTCTGGGCTTATCGGATGATGACTCATAACCCTACCCAGGTAACCCCATATTCCCTGGTGTATGGAGCTGAAGTCGTCCTACCCATTGAGATCCAGCTGCCATCGTTACGCACTGTAGTCTATGATCATCAGACATCAGATGAGGTAGCTGAAATCCGTCTAGCTGAATTAGAAGCACTGGACAAGAACCGGCTTCATGCCCTGCACAATCTGTAAAGGCATCAGGATAAGATAGCGAGGGCTTTCAACAAGAAGGTTCATCTGCGCTCTTTTCTATAGGGCGGCATAGTACTGGCCCTTCGAGCACCAATGATTCTCGGTAGAAAACCGCCCAAGTTAGAACCCAAATGGGAAGGGCCTTATATCATCCATAAGGTTTACCCCAATGGGGCGTACTCCTTGGAGACCACGGATGGAGAGCGCATAACCCCTCCCACCAATTCCAGGTTCCTCAAGCGGTACTTCGCCTGATCTGGCAGGGTCCCGCATGACCTTAAACTGCATGGCAGGGTCCCGCATGACCTTAAACTGCATGGCATGGTCCCGCATGACCTTAAACTGCATGGCAGGGTCCTGCATGACCTTAAAATCCATGGCAGGGTCTTGCATGACCTTAAACTCCATGGCATGGTCCCGCATGACATTAAACTGCATGGCAGGGTCCCGCCTGACCTTAAACTGCATGGCATGGTCCCGCATGACCTTAAACTGCATGGCAGGGTCCCGCATGTCCTTAAACTGCATGGCATGGTCCCGCTTGACCTTAAAATGCATGGCAGGGTCCCGCATGACCTTAAACTAGATGGCAGGGTCCCGCATGACCTTAAACTGCATGGAAGGGTCCCGCATGACCTTAAACTGCATGGCATGTTCTCGCATGACCATAAACTGCATGGCAGGGTCCCGCATGACCTTAAACTGCATGGCAGGGTCCCGTATGACCTTAAACTCCATGGCAGGGTCCCGCATGACCTTAAACTGCGTGGAAGGGTCTCGCATAACATTAAACATTACGTTATGGTCCAACACGACCTTAAACTGTAAGGTCCTACACGACCTTAAACTGCATATTCGTCCTAAAAGACGATAAACTGCAAAATCGTACGAGCTCTGTGACCTTAAACTAAGATCTCCCCCCGTCCTTACTGCAAGACGTTAAACTGAAAGTCATTCAGGACTTCCTGACTGAGGCTCAGACTTAGGCCCCTTGGCCTCCTCGGGCCCACGGCCCCCGTCTTCACTGCGAGATGTTAAACTGCAAGCTGGTTAGGTCTCCCTGACCGCAGCCCGGCCTCAGGCCCCTTGGTTCTCCCCGACTTACCCTCTTGAGGGATTGTACGGTATGGTGTAGGATTACGTCCTCATTCATGTCGGATTTCTTTCCATATCTTACATATCCCCAAATGAGATGCATCCTCGTCCCGCATGATGTTAAAATACATCTCAAGAACTACGTATGGCTTGATTCTTATCTTAATGGGATACGTAGGAATGCTCGGGCGCCTCATCTTGAGCCCAACCCCAAGCTTTTCTCTTCCACTATCCCCCCTGGGAATAGTTTTCTTGGAGGATCTTTGTGTAGCGAGGAGTAGGCTTTCTTAGCTCTGCTCAAACAACTCTGCTCATACAAGGATTGTAAGGGTTGCACCATGTACCCACTCCCGTTCTTCTATCCTTCCACATCCTCACCACATGACGCTAAACTGTATGGCCTTCAAGAACTACGTATGGTTTATTGCCATCCTAATGGGATACGTAGGAACGCCTGGGCATTTCTTCTGTTAGCCCAGCCCGAAATCCAAAATCTTCTCCTCGGGTCCAGACATATGGCAGGGTGCACACATTTTCCCCAACTCAATTCGAGTAAGCCTCGACCAGGCTGCACATCCCCACTGGAGATGTTTGCCTCTTTCGTGGATGGATACAACTATGCTTCACCCACTCCTTGACTGGGATTCCATCATTCTTGCACACCCGGAGGGACCCCCGAGAAAGGCCTAGATACTATGCCCAAGGTCTCTCCTACCGATACGGGCCAACGCCCCCGAGGGTTTTCAACCAACAAGCATATACAAGTCCCGCGTTGTGTATATGGTTAATGGTCAACACTCATTTTTTGCTCCCATATCAGGTCACCATAGGAACTCTGTGTTTCAAACACAGTCAACAGTGTCCTGGATCTCCAGGTCCGCCCCGAGATGTCCCAAACATCGAGTGCAGTGATTCGTTCTACCCCATCCCGAAGTGACAAACATCCCCCCGGGTGGTGCTAGCGGTCTGGCCCACGACCTCGATTCCCCTATAAGGGGTCTACGGTGTGGTGTGGGACAATGTCCTCATTCACATTGGGATCATGTACCTTGCTGTACACCTTCCCTTACGAGGCCCAGCCTCAGGCACCTTGGCCTCCTCGGGTCCCCGCCCCCTGTCCTCATGTAAGAGGTTAAACTGCAGGCCAGTCAGGCCTTCCTGACGGATGCCTGGCCTTAGGGCCCTTGGCCTTTTCGAGCCCCTCTGCCCAACCTCTTATCCGGGGTGTACGGTGTGGTGGGGGACTATGTCCTCATTCATTTCGGGATCATGTACTATGTTGTACGCCTTCCCTTGCGAGGCCCAGCCTCAGGCCCCTTGGCCTCCTCGGGTCCCCGACCCTCATCCTCACTCCAAGATGTTAAACTACAAGCAGGTCAGGCCTCCCAGACCAATGCCTAACCATCAGGACCCTTGGCCTTTTCGGGCCCCGGCCCAGGTCCTCTCTTATAGAAGTGTATGGTGTGGCGTGAGTTTATTTTCCCATTCACGTCGGTTTATTCTCCGTACAGTACACATCCCTTGTTTGGGGGTATATTACTTCCCCCCTCATCCTGTATGATGTTAAACTACATTTAGAGAACTACGTGTGGCTTGATTCTCTTCCTCATGGGATACGTAGGACCACCTGAATGTCTAGGATTCGGGTCCAGCCCCATCTCTCGGGAACCTTCATCCCATCTTGGCCCCTTGGCCTACCCTTCATCCATGAGAGGATTATATGGTGTCATGTGGGATTATGTCCTCATCCACATCGGTCTCATAATGACCACGCCATGTACCTCTCCCTCCTGATCTGTTTTGTCGATCCCTTTTCGGCAGTTCACCAATGTGCCTAAGAGTACTCGGGTTTGTTACCCGGAATGCCATGATTTACTCGGACAGGTCCGCACCCGCTTTCCAGGCTTTGCGTATCCCAGCATCAGGGCTTCCATCATCTTTCACACCCAGAAAGACCCCCATGAACGGCCTAGATACTACACCCAAGGTCTCTCCTATAGTTACGGGCCAACGCCCCCGAGGGTTTCGGACGACAAATTGATAAAAACCCGTGTTGTGAATATGGTTAGCGGTCGATGCTTGTTTGTTGTTCTCACCTCAGGCTAATGCGATATGGATGCTGCGTTTCCACCATGGTTAACAGTTTTCCTCTATCGCCACGCCAACCCATTAAGCCCAAAATTTCAGGTACACAATTCACACCCTTCATCACTTCATTGTGTCCAAGTAGAGTCTCGGAACTCTTGGTAGTTTTCCTCTGTGCACGTCTGGGCGTTGGGGAAAAAATCCACATCAAAGGTGTCCTTCGGGGCTCTCTACCAACTCCCCTATGATGGGAACCCCAGGTATTGTGATAAGGATGCCCCCCTCGTTTCCCTCACCGAGTTTAACTCACATGGGCTTAGGGATCAGGTTGACGCCTGCGCTAGCTTGGGAAGTTGTTACCATTCATTGTCCGAGCTCTAGGACCATAAACTAAGATCCATCTAAAACTACGTTCAGCTTGATTCCTATCCTCATGGGATACGTAGGACTGCCCGAATGCCCTGTCTTCGGGTACAGTCAATTTAGGGAGCCAGTCTCTCCCCCCTGTTTCACCTCTTACCTCTATATAGGCCCCTCGGCCTAGGGTCTCCCTCTCCGAGTGGCGTATAATGTGATGTGGGATCATGTCTCCATCAATTGTGTTTTATAACACTATGCACATTCCCTGCCTAGCAACGTCTCTGCTACGTCTGCGATGCATGATGATAAAATGCATGCTTGGTCCAATCATACGACCCTAAACTGTGAGATTATCATCCTGGCCGCACGATGAAAAAGGGCACCGCATTGTGGTGAACTCGTTGTAGAGGACAACACGTTGGGTATTGGTCATGTGCCATGACATTTTTCAATGCTCATCACAGCTTGATCCTTGTGGCGACACCACGACCTACTACTCTAGGCCTGTCGCTTAACAAAAAAAAACCTACTCACCTTAAAGGACAAACAAGATTTATCAAATTCCGCTTCTTTTAGTGCAAGGGCCACGCCTGCACTCCCCTTTTCTCCTGGCACTGGTATCATACCATGTCACCTATCAGAACTATGTGTGGCTTGATTCTCATCCTCATGAGATACGTAGAAGCGCCCGGGCACATCCTTGCGGGCCCAGCCTAACCTTTGTGTTTGGTCCCTCAACTCGAGCATTTCCCTAGAGAACACATGGTAAGTAGGGCTTAGGTCCTCATTCACGTTAGGTTTTATAACCACCTTGCCATGTGTCCCTTTCTCCCCCAACCCACTCATGGTCCAAGCTCTAAGACCTTAAACTAAGACATTTTCAAGAACTACGTACGGCTTGATTCTCATCCTCATGAGATACGTAGGAGCGCCCGGGCACTTCCCTGCGGGCCCAGCCTAACTTTCTCTTTCGGTCCCTTGACCAAAAACCTCTCCTAAGTAGGTTGTGCAGTGTGATATGGGATTGTGTCCTCATTCATGTCGGGCTGTTCACCGCACCATACACACCCCCTATCCCCATTCACATTAGGTGGTTGAGTTACTCCACCATGTGCCTCTTATGTTTCCTCCCATCCATGGTCTGAATTTTGCGACCCTAAACTAAGATCTCCCTATGGGAAAGGAATCTTCTCCCTCTATCTAATATGTCTCGTTGTCGTATTCAGATGTGTTTTGAAAAAGAGCCCGAAGTGTAGGATTTTCATAGGGACATCCTCCTCATCCCATGACAATGATTCATGAGCTCGCTATTTGGATCCTCATCCTATTCCACATCCAAAAGGACCCTTGGACGACATGGATACTAGGCTTAATGGATCTCCATGAATCCTGGACCTAAGGGCCCTCCAATCGTTTCAGGCCAACATCCCTAAGGATATCTGACAACATTTGTGACATGGTCCCGTGTTTCGAACATGGCCAACGGTCAACCCTCATTTGTTTGTCCCCATTCTAGGCTAACGTGTTATGGATGCTGGGTTTTCGACACGGTAAACTGTTATCCTCCATTGTCACGCCACCGTCATCGTGATCTGAATCTCGAGCACCATGATTCACACATTTCCACTTCCTCATGTTCAAGTGGAATTCTATCATACTCTGCTCTTTCTCTTCGTGCATCTAGGTGTGCTAAATGATCATGTTAGTGTCATTGGGCTGGTATTTACCGAGCGTCCCTTTGCCCTAACCTGCCCCTTTCTGTGTCGGGAAATTCCCACCACTACTTCTTGTTTCCCACATCGAGCACGACTCATGTGGGCTTAGTAGTTTTGGCAGGATTTGTACCAACACAGCCGGGCTTCTCATCATCCTGCATGATGTTAAACTGTGCTTCCAGAACTACGTATGGCTTGATTCCCATTCTCATGGGGTACGTAGGAACGCCCAACCACTCTGCTTTGGGCCCAGCCTAATCCCCACTCTTGGTCCCCCGACCTGAAGAGTCTCCTCGGGGGGTACGTGGTGTGATTTGGACTCCAAGTCCTCATTCACGTTGGTTTCATATCTACCACACCATACGCTCCCTAGGATCTTCCCTTTTATTCCACATCTTATTGTATGACCTTTAACTAAAAAAGTCCATGTGTCCTCAACGCATGAAACAAAACTGCGGTTCTACCCTGAACAAGTTCAGGATGCCCCATGTTAACCATGGGATGCACCAGAGCCTCTATCAGAGAGGATATTACCTGCCAGTGTTGGTCTTTGACTGCACTGTGCTTCCAGAACTACGTATGGCTTGATTCCCATCCTCATGGGATACATAGGGGCACCCAGGCATTTCACCTAGGGTCCGGCCCCCGGAATCGTAAAATCCTGTTTTTCCCCCCTGGTCGGACCCCTCATAGGGGACCGTGTAACTATGACTCTGCCCTGAACAAGTTCAGAATGCCCCAAGATTACATTGGGAAGCGGTAAATCCCCTCGCGAGAGAGGCCCTGTCTGAAAGAAGGAATGATCCATGATCAAACCAATGCGCCCATATGGTGTACTCCCACTACGGTGGAGTAACTACCTGTGTGTTGGATTCTGTTCGGACAAACCATCACTCCATATTCCACGCTTTGCGTTCCCCTTATTCGGACCCTTGTCCCCTTTCATGTCTTACGGGGCCCCCTAAAGGCCTGGTCTCATGCTGCATCGGCTCACCTACCATCCTGGGCCAACGTTCCGGAAGACTGGTCATGTTTGGAAGGACCCCCTAACAGTATGGATGTTCGACCTATGGTCCGCCAACTGTCCTGGGTCAACGTCCCGAAGTATTGACCGACAATATTTGTGACATGGTCTCGTGTTTCGAACATGGTCAACGGTTGACCCTCATTTTTGTCCCTATTACATGCTAACGCAGTAAGGATACCGCTTCTCCTCCATGGTTAATGGTTGTCCCTTATTGTCACGCCATCCCCACAGCGCTCCGAATCTTGGACATCGTAATTCACGCTTCCCATTTCCGTCAGTTCGGACTGATTCCAGTGCCCCTGGTGTTTCCCTGTTCGTACAAGAGGGCACGCCGATGAAATGGTAATTCATCTATTCTAAAAAAGTTCCTTCTCCGGTCAAGCCTCCCCCATATTTCGGAAATCCAAACTAGTAATCTGAATCCCGGATTCCTGGAGCATGGTCTCCACTCCTATGTTAGGTGGTACGAGACAGAAACTATCTCCTATTTCTCACATCGGGCTCGACCCACGTGGGCTTGGGGAATTATCGCCAAACATCCCGCAGACATTGTACGGATCTAACGAGGTGATTAAAACAGTGGAAATCGTGCGCGCTACGGCATTCAAAACAAAGAAGGATGAAATTAAAGCATGAAATTACCAACAAAAGGTTTTTTGGTATGTTACAATACCTGGGGGTTGACTCCCCCATGGATGGGTTGACCCCATCAAAAGAGCATTGCAGCTCTGCCACCCGTTGGCTTGGGGTGTCCGAGGCTTTCTGCCACTGACTCAGCACCCGCTCCTCCTCAGCAATGGCAGGGCGCAGTTCGTCAACCTTGGCTCTTTCCCTTTCTACCTCAGCCTGAACAGCAACCATATTTCTAGAGGCATGCCTCATAAGCTCCTCTACATCCTCCAGTTGGGCCTTCAACAGGGAGACCAGCTCAGATTGCGCATTCAGAGAGGCTGAGTGCTCATCCGCCCGGGTCTGCAGATGTTGGAGCTCGCTTTCGGACTCCTGGAGCTTCTTGATGTTTGTCGCTTTCCTCCCCTGCCAGCCCATGATGAGCCCTTTGATCATGCTCCCGGATCTTCTCAGCCATAATATCTCAGATGAGAACGTGAGGACGTTGGGCGTCCACTCCCCCAGCGCACAGTTCGCGCAACCGCGAGCGGAGTCTGTCCATTTCGGCCAGCCATATCATTTGGGGTGTCCATGATAAAGCGCGTGATTATCTTCCACGACCGGTGGTGGACGATGCTGTTGTCTTCCTCATCGGAGGCCGTTTCGTCCCAGTCTGCGCGATTGGCAGCCTCATATGCAGGATACACCTGCAGGAAGTCCTAGGCGGGATTTGCATCTGGCATTGAATCCGGAGCGGCATCTGGCACCGAAGCAGGTGTGACAGGACTAGGACCGGCCGGTCAATCCTCTTCATCGGAGTCCACCTCGATGACCTCAGGCATGACCCTGTTGTTGGTCCCGCTGGTGATGATGTGTGTTACAGATTGAGGAGATGGGGGGACTATCTCCACCATCACTGGAATGCCCCTATGGGGGACGCCACTAGACATCCCGACTAGCCTTGCTGCAGCAGCCCACGCCAGTCGGAGAACTGTACGAGAAAGGGGGACACAAACGTTAGTTGGCATAGTCTACAAATGAAGAAAAGGAAACCAGTAGAGGAAACTTAAGGAGATCGACCTCTGGGTGCTGCTCTCAAGCCGGTACTGATGGGACCCCGAGGAGAGGCCCTCCGTATACTGTTTTATGGTCTGGAGATTCTAGGGGAGCCACCTCAGTTGCTTTGGTCCCACCAGACGCGGAACTGGATGCAGCCATAGGCACGGGTTCTGAAGGTCCCACATCATCACCTGTCGAGGGGCGAGAACGAGGCTGGCGAACAAGTTCCTCCTATGTGGCTAAAACATTAGTGAGAAGTCCATAGTGGCCCAAGAACAGACCATAAGGAAAGAAGTTTGGAATGCTACTTCGAGAGCCTCTGCAAAATTGTCGGAATCTGAGCCTTGATCTCTGACCTCGCCCTCCTCCAATGGGATCCCTCCTCCAGCCTCATCCTCCCGATAGGAGTCCTCTGATTCTTCCGGCAGGGGGAAGTGCTCCCTCAAATCGGCATCCGATAACTGTGGGGGGAACGTTCAATTATACAGTACACTCACCCGGCCTGTCATTAGGAGATGGACACCACTGGAGTGAATGTAATCCTCCAGCTCATCCAGGTATTGCTCTGCCTCCGCCAGAGATGCCATGAAGCCGGCCCGGACTGGGCCTATGCCTGGTAATTCCATCCCGAGGCGATTCAGGTGGGCCCATATCTTGGGTGGGCTGAGGAATTTCCAGTTGAAATCCCAAATGTCTGAGGCATCCGGGAAGACGGCATCCTTTGCCATGTCGATATGACGCAGCCACTTCCCTAGGGCCTGAGTGGATATCCTACGAAATCCCCTTGGTGGCTACCCCTCCGGATGGACCTGCTCTTCCGGAATCACAAGGTCCGCCGCTGCTATCGCACCCTCGGCCGGTGTGGGTCTCGCCACCATGACGCCCCCAGCATTACGAGAGGCCCTAGATACCCTCCGACCCCAACCTTGAGATAGAGGGGGACCACCATCACCGACCCGAATAGTTGGCTACTTCAGCATCTCCCCTGGGTAAGCAGCTTCCCAACTAATGGCATACTCCTTCACCAATCTGAAAGTGGTGGTGGATGGAGGCAATGCAATTCGCATCTTCCCATCTTCTCGTGTGAACATGAGCCACAGCTGCCTCATCACACATGGGTGCTCCTCATGACGCACCTCCCAGTAGACCTGCGGGGTCAGCCACTGGAGGCACCGGAACTGCCTCGCAAACCAATGCTGGGTGTACGGTTCACAGAGTGGCTCACAATCTACTCGTGCCACCAAAACTCCACCTCGAAAGGCCATGAGGTAAGCCCGATGTTCTTCCGTTCCCCACCTGTCGTCAGTAAGTATCCCCGTCGGCAACGGGAAGGGGTGGAAATTAAACTCATCCACCCTCCACACCCGATTCAGCACCATCGGTACGGTTAGTTTGAACGGGAAGCTCCCCACCGCATTCAGGATGGAGGGGCGGAAGTTTGATCCCAGCGGCGAAATAGGGTTTGGATACTCAAAGATCCCCCTGATGTGCACCGCAATCCACCCATACAAGAGGTGGAAAGACCCGCATATCATTGGCGGCTTCTTGCCCTCGCTAATGTGTCGCGGCATTATGTACAGTTTGGCGAGCATTGGAATCCCCAGATTGACCCGCTGCCCCATGGCCAACATGGACGCCATGATAAACGAGATGGGCCGCACCCCCATGCTTTTATCCCTCACCGGTAGAGTCCAACCGCAGATGAGAGATGCGATGAATGCTGCTAGCCTGACTATCGGATGTTGGTCAATGTTGACACTGAAACCCCAAGTCTTCCTTTGGCTGTCCTCCCAGACCCGCCAATACAAGTTCCCCTTACCCCGTTGGGCCGCCCTCAGACAAGTTCGAGGCCTCGGAGGGAACTCTCAATTCTATGGGAAATTCAGGAAGCAGATGAACCATATCCTAAAGTGTACATCCCTCACAACCTCCTTGTCCTCTCCAGGGACGAGTGCCATCAGCGCTAACGCCATTCACGGCATTTGGTATGTATCCTCCCACGCACTCATGACGGGGAGGAACTCATCATACATGGCCCCCAAGATTGGAACCCCCGAAATCTGGTGGACATCCCACAGGCTGATGCCCACCTTCCCATGATGCAGGTGAAAGATATTGGTCCTAGATGACCATCTGCTCAGCAATTCCAGCATCAGTTGTTTCGGATGGTAAATGTGGAATTGGGAGGCCCATGCCACCTCATATAACCCCACTCTCCTCAGCTCGGCCCCAAACTCCTCGCATGAGGTGCCTACCCAGTAGGCCCAGGCCCAGTCATCAGTAAAGTTGCCGCCCTGGCGCAGGTCACACTCATCGGACCATCCCTTCTTCGAATCCTGCAAAACCGCCTTCAGCATGGTACGATAGAGAGGAGGAGACGTCTCTGGTTGCAGTGGCTTCCCATCAATATCATTCACACGGTTGTAGAAACAGTCAGCGGTGATGGGTGTGAAGTCCTCCTACGCATGACCATCGACCGCCCTGAACCATTGGTGCTGACATGGTGTGCTCCTGAACCAGCAAGCTGGTTCGTCCCTACTCGCCTAAAGGATGAAGACGTCATCCCTCAACGTGAAGCCGTACAATGGCAGCTTCATACCCTGCAGATAATTCTTCTAACCCTCCGATAGCAGGTCTGTCAAAGAAGCGTGGTCCGAATGGCTTCGGACCATCTCCCCAAGGCCTAGACAGTTGGCCATCTCATCCTGATGGGAGGCGTCTGCAAGCACCCCTAATACAGCTCCTCGTTGGGCCATTTCAGTTCCAGCACTCAGAAAATATTTTTTTCATAACGGATCGTGAAGCCGGATTGCGAAGGTCAGTCGTGAGACCATGTCGCGATGTCTGTCTTATGCCGGCAAGCAGAAGTTCGCTTGGCGCAGTCGCGGAGTCTGAGACCCGCGGTTTGTCGCGAAGCTCAATTCGCGGAGATCAGTCGCAGAGTACGCGGAGCTTCGCAAAATCGAGAGCATAAAAGACAAGAAAATCGCATAAGGACAAAAGACGTCGACCCCCCTATTTATAGGCAGCGACCCCGGAGCATCGCGGCGTGCCTCACCCACGCGGAACATCGCGGCGCATCCCGATCCGTGGCCCCGGTCAGCACCCCGGGCCCTCTTCGCAAAGTCGGCATCACAAACCGCCGACAATTTTGGGGATTTTCCCTCAGACTTCGACCCTTCACCCTCCACGGCTCCAAGTCTGGGGGGGGCATTTGTTGGCACCAAAATTTTGCACGACTGTAAGGGCCAGAAAAGAAGGCCGACACGCTGCCTCGCGAAGCACCAACGCGAAGCACCCCGAGCATCGCGGTTTCGCGAAGCTCCGGAGGTGGTAACTCTCCGTGAACGAGTTTGACGTTCTCGAGCCCACTGCAATGCTCGGGAGGTGGTAACACTCCATGAACGAGTTTGACGTTCGCGAGCCCGCCACGAAGCTCGGGAGGCGGTAACTCTCCGTGAATGCGTTTGACGTTCGCAAGCGCACCGTGAAGCTCGGGAGGCGGTAACTCTCCACGACCGAGTTTGACGTTCGTGAGCCCGTTGCGAAGCACGGGAGGTGGTAACTCTCCGTGAACGAGTTTGACATTCACGAGCGTGCCGCGAAGCACCTTTGGCGGCGCGCGAGTTCTGCTTTGCGGCGCCCCTTGCCTATAAATACTGGGCTCCCCCTGAGTCTCATAGGACGGACAATACGACTGTTCGGCTTCTCCTCTCCCGAACCGCGAGGCACCCTTTTCCCCCGAGAATCATGAGCTCCGCGAGGTACTTCTACTTCGCGTGACGCCTTTTCTTTGTCTCATTTTGATCCCCTCTTCCGAGAGGGATGCCCTTCGCGAAGTTCAAGGTAATTCGCGAAAGAAGGGGATTCCCAAAGGAACCTGGGCATCCACGGGGCATTTATGCTTCGCGAAACACCCAACCTATACTAGTGAACCCTATGCTAAGGCATGATCATTACACATCGCGAAGCACACTGCTACGCAGCACCCTGCTTCGCGAGGAACCTCTTCTTCGCGAGGCAGTGCTCTGCGAATACTGTTCTACATCGCGAAGCACCCTCCACTCACACCTATGCCCTATGCTAAGGCTAAGGCACTCCACTTCGCAAAGAACACTCCTTTGCATGGAAATTCTGCTTCCCATGCGTCCCTCCAAGTATGCACGATGTGATTTCAAAGTCCCACGGACAATACCACTCATAGCGTTGCTTCGCCTAATTCTTCTTTGCATAGGCACGCTAACGGCTATTTATTCTTCGAATAGCCACGCTAACATGGACCCCTCGATGGTTCGCTCCACAACCCCCCATGACCATGGCCTTGCCTATACCTTCCCTCCCCCAAGGACCAGAGGGTTCCAGTTATATATGTCCTAGGGGTGTGGAGTGAACCCACCTCATCCGAGCTGCAGGACGTTAAACTGCCAAGCATCACGTCCTCAACACATGACGTTAAACTGTGACCCGACCTCATGCCTCACACGAAGGGTCCCCCCCATCTCGAACATTATTTACGCCACTCGTCTCCATGGGAGTGGAATCACCCATCCACAAGGAATGATATCCTCCTTACTGGAGTGGCGTATGTTCTCAGGAGAAGGGAGACCCTACTTCCCCCACGGATGGCTGCACCCCTACATCTCCATAGTTCCCCACTACCAAGGTTTGTGGAGGGCATGATAGGGAATGAGGCACCTCCCATCATTGGTCCCAAATACCTCTTTCACTGTGATCTGTCGCACTTCGGACCACCATCCTGGAGTAAGTCCCACCACCATGGGCCGCCTAATGTGTAAGCCCCTCTTCGCTTCTCACGGACGCATCCTTCGCGACATGATCTTCAGGTCCCTACAACCACTTGTTTCTCACACCGAGCATGACTCACGTGGGCTTAGAGTGAGCACCGACCCTGACCACCGCCATCCTGAACTACAGGGACTTTGATCCATGTCCAGGCATGGTACGTAGGAAGCCTCCATGAGGTTCAATCCCACCACTCTGTCGTTTATTCACATCGAGTTCCGCCCTCATCCAGCATGATGTTAAAATACATGCCCTCATCCAGCATGACGTTAAACTGCATGCCTTTGTCCAGCATGACGTTAAACTGCATTCCCTCGTCCAGCATGACGTTAAACTGTATGACCCCTTCGCGCATGACATTAAACTGCACACCCGTTTGAACTACGAGGTCTTTGATCCATGTCAAGGCATGGTACGTAGGAAGCCTCCGTGAGGTTCAATCCTACCAGTCATCCAATTCACGTCGAGTTCTACTCTCGTCCAGCATGATGTTAAACTGTATTCTAGTCTGAAGGCAAGCCGTTGTCACCTCCCAAACTACGAGGAATTTGATCCATGTCAAGGAATGGTACGTAAGAAACCTCCCTGAGGCTCAAGACCAACCATCATTGGCCAAAACCATATCCTTGTCGGTGTGCCAAGCCCCCATTTACTCCCGAACTATGAGGACTTTGATCCATGCCAAGGCATGGTACGTAGGAAGCCTCCATGAGGTTCAAGCCCATCTCCCATCGGACCAAGGTCCCCCATTTACGTCTGTTCACCGACAACCACCTCCATTCAGAACTACGATGACATTGATCCATGTCAAGGCATGGTACGTAGGAAGCCTCCACGAGGTTCAAGCCCACCGCCCGTCGTTTATTTATGTCAGGTTTTACTCTTTTCTAGCATGACGTTAAACTGCATCCCAGTCCGACGACAAACCGTTGTGACCATCCCAAACTTTGAGGTCTTTGATCCATGTCAAGGCGTGGTACGTAGGAAGCCTTCACGAGGTTCAAGCCCACCACTAGTGGACCCCTGGGTCTACTTTCACGTCGGTTCACCAATGAAACCCTCTGAACTACGAGGTCCTTGATCCATGTCAAGGCATGGTACGTAGGAAGCCTTCCCGAGGTTCAAGCCCATCTCTCATCGGACCAAGGTCCACTTTCACGTTGGTTCTCTGACGATTCCCATTGGACCAAAGTCCACCATTATGTTGGTTCACTGATGACATCCATCGGGCCAAGGTCCACCTTCATGTCGGCTCACTGGCACCATTCTAAACTACGTGGACTTTGATTCCCTACCACGGGGATACGTAGGAGGTCTCTTTGAGGCTCAAGCCCAACTTCACCATCGCCCTTGCGATGGTCCATTTCCATTCCCCTCACCCCTTAAAGGGAAATCCCTCAATCCGATCCATTCTAGCTAAGGCTCTGATGGGGCTTATCCGTCTCCACTGGACGTTAAACTCGCGGCATACCATGTGTTAAACGCTGGAAGCTGAGGGAAACCTCAGACATATGTCTATGACATATAATTCCCCGCACTCAATGTGGGATGCCTTGGGTTTCCACGCCCTTGAGAAGCCCTGTGATGAGGGATAATAGACAGACATGCGAGGTCCCCAGTATCCAGACATGCTACTGATGCCTCAACGTGACTACTCCCCCGACTGAAGGTTGTTGCCCTGACCGGGCCCTTTGGAATGTCCCAACAGAAGCAGTGTAATTAACCGGCGTCCATGGAAACATGGCACTGGGAAGAGTTTCACGAACAACGTATTAAATCTATAAGGGAGACATAGACTAGGTGATGAGTTCTGAGGAGGAATCCACAGAAGGAAAAACCGACATCCCATCATCCTATTTCGATCAAGGAGAAGATGTCCCTAAATAAGGAGTGAATGCCGCATGCCTTTGGAATGCGGAAATGCGGGGCAACAGCGCAGCACGTCCTCCTCCACGGACGGACGGATGCGTGTGCCCCGGCAAAAGCATCAGAAACACCAGGTAAGACAAAAGATACTGTAAAGGAACGATTAGATCTTGCCCAAATTTCAAAGCGACTAGAACATGAATTATTTGAAAATGTCAGCTCACAAAGGATAATGAAGAAAAAAGCAATTTATACACTATCAAAATAGAATCTCTTATTATTTTGTCAGTGGATTGAAATTTGAGACTTTCAGATGGCTATTATTCCAATTTGGGAAGATGCTTTAATAATGGTTATATTACTAGATTAAAATTCATGATTTTCATGTTATAATGGAAATAATTATGCCTATTGGATTTCGAGGTTTGTTTAATTCCATGATTTGGTATTCGATAATAGACATATCATATTTTTTTGAGACGTTTTTGTAGTGACAATAGACTACGATGCGCTAATAAAACTGGAAGAATATGTTTCTGTAATTATATGTAAACTGGAAAAGATATTTCCTCCATCATTCTTTGACTCAATGCAACATCTGATACTACATTTTCACATGAAGCTAAATGTGGTGTTCTAATACAGTTTCGATTGATGTACCCATTCAAGAGATTC
This sequence comes from Viscum album, assembly GCA_963277665.1. Classification (NCBI taxonomy): domain Eukaryota; kingdom Viridiplantae; phylum Streptophyta; class Magnoliopsida; order Santalales; family Viscaceae; genus Viscum; species Viscum album. The sequence continues at coordinate 558,673,788 of OY728146.1, forward strand.
ATGCAGAAATTGATGAAAAAAATACGTAACAAATCATTAGTTGAAGGCTTAATTTCTAAAGCTTATTTGCAAGAGGAAATTTCTATTTTCTACTCTCATTATTGTGAATATCAATATCCCTCAATATATAATCGCATGGGGCCAAACGAAGGGAATGTTAATGAATAAATGGAAAATCAATTAACAGTTTTTAATGAACCAAATCTTGGTTTTGGTGGAGTTCAAGAATGATGACTTTCAGATGATGAACATCACAAAGCTCATACATACATTCTTCTCAACTGTGAAGAAATGACATCATTTGTCATATAAGTGATTCTATCACTTATTCTATAATTTTGTTATAGTATTTAAACTTATTTTATTTGTAGGTTATATGATAATCATATCAAGAAACAACTTCCACAAATTATAGCAGCTGCTCTTGAAGAACACAGAAAAAAAAATTCTCACTGGTTTCCAAAACTGGTAACATATATTATTGATGGTTTAATATCAATTATGTTTATTATTTATTATATTGATAATAGTTTTACAAATTTTTAGGTGTCTCAATATGCTAATTAAATTGACAAATGACCGAGTATATTGAGTAACCCACTATCCAAAATGGTTAAATCTTATAATGCATATGTGGTTAATGATTTTTGATGCATATAGGGAATCAAAAAAATTGAGAAGTGGAGTTTTCTTGAGTGGATCACATCATAGAGAAACTGAAGTTGACTTTTATGGAATTTTGGATGAAATTATTGAGCTGTGTTATCTTGGATAGAATTTCATAACAATGATAAAATGACGGTGGTTGGATATTAAAAGAGGTTTGCGTCTTCATCAGACTCATGGAATCGTCGATATTAAATATAAAAGTATTCTTGAATTAAATGAACCATTTTTACTAGATCAACAGGAACATCAAATTTATTATCAAAAGTATTGTGCTAGTTCAAGAGACTTGAGCGATTGGTGGAGCATAATAAAAATGAAATCTTGAGAAAATATGTTTACTTAAACTGAATTTGGTTCCACTGAAGTGGAAGGTATTGAAATTTTTCAAGAGACTACTCAAAATCCATCTGATTCACAAAGAGACGTGAATATCGATGATGACACCCCACAATTAAGGGTAAATGATGATAAATATTTTAATTATGTTACAAATGAATTTGAAATGACAAGAGATGATGAAACTAAAACTCATATGGATATTGATGATGCTGAGGAGGAAGATGAAGACGTTGACATTGACAGCTATGGAGAAGAGGATAAAGATGCACATTGAAACAGTTAAATGATGGTTATAATCATAACTAATATATATCTATATATAATAGTTATTTTCAACTATCTGCTAAGAACAATTAATTTTTGTTTCAGATGGATGATGATTTATTTCATGAGTTTTAGGAGCCTGAGCTACCATTGGATGATGAGGACGTGGGATCATCTGACCCTCATCCTACTGGTGGTTCAGGGGGTACGCGGAGGGGGCGTGATCTTGCATGACTGATGATTCCTGACACTATCCCCGAGTGACGTCCACATCTTGGTTTTGATCCATGCACACGGAGGTATGGTAACCTATATATTTTAGTTATATCTCATTAATTTATTTATATATATACTAATTGTTTGATTATTTATTCTTTTTTCACAGTTTTCAGCATGTAGCTATTGGAAAGGGGAGCGCTATATTGTACAATTATTTTCATCTGCCATAGATCACATGGGAACAAATTCCCGTTGATGTGTGATGCGACATGTTCCATTATTGGATGGGACGTAAATAAATAATATTTATTTTGAAATTTATTTTATTAACAACTTGATATTATAAATTATTTTTAGGGTTTATGGCTTCCTATCAATGATAGCATGTGCGACATTATCCACACGGCATGGCAGGTTTCTATGTGTGACTATTTCCGCCAGTTTCTGCACAATTTGAGAAGGAAAGCCATTAAGAAAGCAGGGGTGACAAAATTTTATGAGTCATGTAGAGCCCACTGACCAAAGTACATTTCATCTCACGTTTGGGATGGATTATGTTTACACTGGTTGGGTGGTTGATTTTAGAGGATATCTTCAGTGGGATGACAGAACTGGGGGAGATAGGAGGTGACGCATCGAGCTGGTAGTCGTACATTCAATTCGCATAAAGAGCATCTGGTAATTATATTTTAAAAATATTTTATATAACTATAAATATAAATAGTTTATTTTATATTTTTGTAGGCAGTCGTGGATCCTGATATTACGGAGTTCGACGTTAATCGGAGGATGTACAATGATCCGACCACTGGAAAGATTAGAGGTGATCTCCAGCATCATATTGTGGTTAGTATTATTTTTTTAGTTTAACAATTAACTGCATATAATTTTTCTACAATTTTAATTTTAAATTGTAATTGATGGAGTCATATGAGGCTGCGACCTCTCAGACACAGGCTGAGGGTCAGGAAGAGACGGCTAAGCAGACCAGTGCTCACCATTTCGATGATGTGGCATGGATGCAGGCGACTCAGTATGGCTTTGAGAAGGGCAGAGGCATTTTCATCGGCTTTCATTCGACTCCTGGTACTTATTATGGTACTGTTGCAATGTCAACATCCAGCTTGAGAGGATGTCGTGGAGAGACATCATCTCTTGGCTCACAGTATCAGGAGTAGTTGCGAGCTCAGGCTGAGCATATAGATATTTTGCAGAAGCCGCAAGAAGAGACGTGTTGGCGGCAGTAGTAGCAGCAGCAGCAACACGAGGAGGAGATGCTTCAATGGAATCAGCAGCATCACGAGCATATGGAGTACATGCGCTGTCTGACTCGTAGTTTAGTGATGGAGTTTCCTCCACTAGTTCCTTCATCTCCTCCACCTCTTCCAGAAGATGACCCCCAATTGTTTTTCATGTTACAAACATTTGAATTTAACACTGTAATATGAATTATTTACATTTTCTATCTTTTATATTGGGGAAAATATTACATAATTTAATTTGTAATATTTTATTATCTTTTTCTAATTTTTTTTGTGAATATCGGGAATTTTAATAAATTGTTTTCATTTTTAATAATATTAACATTATTTTTTCATTAATTGTGAAATTATTAAATTTTATTTTTTTAAAATTAATATTTTATTTGCGATGGGACCTTTTACGATGGGACCCCGTCACAAATAGTCTAACTAAATATATATATATATATATATATATATATATATTCAATGGGACAAGAGCCTGTCGAAAATAGTTTTCACGATGGGCCTATCGTGGAAACGTTTATGTATATATAATACATATAATCGAAGGATTATTTGAGATGGAGTTGTTTCCCGTAGCAAATAAAATTATTTGCGATGGGCCCGTGGAAAATAATTGTTTTTGCGACGGCGTATTCTGCAACATGCCTTTTGCGACGGCACCCCGTCGCTAAAGCCTATTGGTGATGGGATCCCATCATAAATAGATCGTCACAATTACCAAGAATTACAGTAGTGAATTAACCTCTATCCAAATAAACAAGGCATAGCAGGAAAAATATTTCTAAAATCCTTAAACACGCTATTCCCCATTCATAGGTATTGGGCACTTTTCACATAAAATTCAACAACTATCTATAAAAAGGCACAAACCACCTACCTCAGCATCATGAGATCAATATACATGAACCACAAGCCATGAATCTCCCTAGAACATCATATATCATAAAAAATGGTAAAAATTTTCAATAGATGATAACTCACAAGAGAGGAGTAATCAGGAGATGTTGTTCAAGAAGATGGGGCATCTCACTGATTCGATTCCAATATAATGGATGGAGTTCAAATCAAAGAAAGGATAGTGATTCAGGGGCTAGGTGAAGATATACGACTATGTGGATGCTCTCAGATGAGACATGTGAAGAAGAAGAATGTTATGTCAATTAGATGTGACCTCGTTCTGTTTAATGAAAAATAATGAAAATACATGGCATGTTCTTTAAATGTACACATCATGTACATGCCCTTTCTGATCTCCACTTTAGGTGGTTTCCTAGTCACCACACAAAGCCACGTACTTTTCCATTTCACGGCCAATACACAGTCACCTGCGACAACCATGTACACTGACTGTACTTATTTGTACATGATGTGTACTCTTGAAATTTCAAGAAACTCATATTTTTCTCCAAAACAACCAGAAAATAAAAACCTACTTGAAAATAAGATTCGGGTTTATATAGAAATCAATATTAGAGTTATGTTTTGATAGATAAGTAGTAATATTACTCTTGATCAACTAAACCTGCTTCAAAGTCTTATACAAAAAATGATAATTTAGTAGGTCTGCCTCTTATGCCACTAGCCAGCATTGGGTTGAACAACACAACCTAACATACAAGTCCTCAAAAGGATCCATTTTAATCATCACATGAAATCTATTAATATAGGCTAACACAATGGGAGGGATATTATTCTCCCATGAATCATTGAAATCAAGGAATCATGATATGAGAATGAACCCTAAAACCTAAATAATCCATTATAACTAGCCATCATTATGAAGGTGAAATATTATTCTTAGAAGTACCCATGTACCCATATATTTCTACAACCCCTAATAGAACCATGGTATTAAACAAGAATCCCTATATTAAATGATATCATGAGGTACCCCATGTCGTTTTATGATTTTATGTACATAAAATATTCTTAGATCATCAGCTGAGAATGTATCATGGATTGGAACGATGTGTACTAATTTCATTAGATGATCCATGACTACCAAAATAACATTTCTACCTCAAGGTGACCTTGATAAGCTTACTATAAAGTCGATTGAAACATATTCGTATATTTATATAGGGGTTGGAGGCATTCTTATCAAGTAGTTAGGTATATGGTGCACCACCATCACCTACTAACAGGTGGAATACCATGTGATAAAACGTCCTATCAAAGATTTCATCCTAGGACAACAATATAAGCATCACATACCTCAGTACATCTTGGAGGTGTTTGGATGAAGTTCACACTTAGAATCATGGGATTCAGACATCAATTAATATCTCATATCTATAGAAATAGAAATATTCCCATGAAAATATAGAATGTAATCCCCATCAACAAACAAATATGAAGGTGGGTCCCCACCATAAATTCTATCTTGGAGATCCAAGCCATCATGATCTAAAAATTTCCTGCTCCTTACCATCTCTAGGAGTGAAGTAGTAATTGTCATAGTTGATAGATAAAACTACCTATGAATTTTATGAAACTCTTGATGATTATCATAGAGTAGGTCCATTAATTTCTAGTCATTACTTTCTTCAAATATGTAATATTATTGAGTTTTCTGAATTAATGTAATAGCTACTACATTTCACATTGCAGGAATATATGCAAGCTCAAATATGAAGGACTGGTAATATCCTACCCATATTAATTATTAATGATTCAAGCCACACTATGTATTGTCATATTCTAGACTCTTGGGGTCTTTATACAACAAAATGAACTGACCCATTAGACAGTGTCTCTAGCAACATAAGTCATGGACAACCGTTTCAAGCACATGATTGTGCATTGGGTAGTATCGATCACAAGACTTAATTTCTAAGATCTTTACACAAGTAATCTCTCATCATGAGTCATTAATCCCTCTAGACTAATGTTTAATGCATCATAGAACACTATATATCTTTTTCCAGGCATTGGATGAATCAGAATATGATCTCAGACAAGCCTTTCATTCATCTCTTAAAAGGGTTTCTCACACTCTTCTGGCCACACTAACATAACTCCCTTATTTTTAATACTAGTAAAAGGTTCATAAATTCATGATATGTCTTGTGATAAATTATTATAATATCTAAACATTCCCATGAAACACAATATATGAAACAAGTTCTTGGTATGCTCCTTGGAAAACACAATACTCACCTTCTCATAGTCAACAAATATTCCTGATTCTGATATAATATGACCCAATAAGTGAAGATTTTCAATCCAAAAATATAACATTACTTTCACGGTATAATGATATTTCTCTATTAGTGTATTTATAATGATATCATAATGTTGAGTATGGTCATTAAGAGTGTAATAATATACTAAGTGGTCATCCAAAAAGACTAAGAAAAAAGAATCCAAATAGGGAAGGGACACCCTATTCAAGAAATACATGGAAATGATTAGACTGTTCATAAGACTTATCTTCATAATGAGATAGTCATACAAACCAATCCTACTATTAATAGATTCATCAGGTATGTATAATGGTTTAAATCGAACCTGATGATAGTCTGATCTCATTCCAATCTTTGATAATAACCTATATCATTAGAGATAGTGAAATATATCTTCTTTTAAAGGTAGTGGATAGTGGTTCTAGAATGTAAGTTATTTTAACCATCTATAATCCATGTAGATCCTAAGGTCCCCATATGACTTCATGGGGAAAACCAAGTGTAAACATCAAGAAGAAAAAGATGAGACATACAAAACCTTTGGCCTCTAGATCATCCAACTATCTCTTGAGCTCCTAGAGATCAGTAGGTTCCATCCAATATGTAGGAATTGACATCAGATATTCTCTTATAATGAGTTTGATTTTAATCACTAACTATCACAAGAGGTAAGTTAGAAAAATAGCTGGGAAAGACATTGTTTGAATGATCAATTATGAGATAAAATTTTTTTAGGTTTACTCACTTCTCCACCATCAAGAGACTAGAAATACGGGTGGTCATTTCACCTAAACCATGATGATCTAGTCCATATCTACTATCCTGGACATCCACCTCACCCTTTTATAGATAACTACTACTCATTGGTAATGGAAATAATACCCTAGGGAATAGAATCCTATAAAGGAATAATATGGTACCAACCAATTGATACAATGAATGAAATAAAAACATGTTATATTAAGAATAAAGTGATCCCATTATAAATAGTGACCACCTACCTCACAGATATGTCCCTAAATTGTTGAATTCCCACTTAATGTACTCTAAACAATGTATCTATGGTCATCATACTTCAGTAATAATGAATTTTATGCCCCAAACATTTCTTGATATTAGATAGATGAATAAGTGTAAATAATATGTAACAAATAAGGTTTAATCTATAGGGTAATCTACTAGAATAATACATCATACAATAGATGGTCATGGACTTTGACCATTGGGAATTACCAGTATAGCATGGAACTAACCAGATCCACAACCAATTGCTACAACTAGGTTACACTGAGTATGATCACTCTGATTAAGCTAATGATATGTAGTCTATATTCCATGGTCATGACCACCTCCTTGGATAGCCCTATTGAGGCTACTCCAACTCTGCACCTAATTCTACTTAAAATTACCTTCCCTTGAAGGTGCAGATGGTGTGTATCATCTTCCACTGAACATAGATAGAATGGTCTGAAACGTTTTCTGAAGATTCCCAATCCGGATGCAAGCATATCAAGTCATCTTGTCTCTATCAAACTAAGGCATTAGATTCCCCTAAAATACACACTGAATGAATACAACCTAGATTCTAGTTCAGTTAATCAAACCGTCATTGCTTTAATGTGTAATCTTTTTGGAACACTTTTTTCTTTCATACGAACTACTATCATTCCATAAAACTTCTCATTTATGCTCGGTATTATCTCCTTCACTTATGTTTAGCTTAATGATAAGAGCCTGATTGATGATCTTAAAATAATTAGTGTGGTAGTGAAAATTCTCCTGAGTATAAATAGAAAATTATAGCCCATCCTCAAAGCATCTATCACAGACTAGATCATTACAATCTATACATAGTGCGAAGCAATACAACTTAGCAAATAATTTTGAATAATCCATAACTAACATAACTCCCTTCTCTAGTTGCATTTAATATCTTTCTTAGTCAGATCTCATCATCGGAGGGAAAAAGTGATCATAAAAGGCATTCTAAAAATCTGCACATACCATACCTGATGTGGTGTAGAGACCCGAAGCTTGACGTACATGGACATTACATTACTTTTTCTGAATACTTAATACATAAAAAAACAGACACACAAGGACCGTAATAGTTTAGTGTCTTTGGAAACATGGAACGTAATCTTCTTATCGTGGTGAAAGATCTTCAACATCTCCCATAAAGATCTTCGTCTTTTTTTTCTTACCTAAACTCTTTCTTTATATCCTAGGGAAAAGAAAACATAGAGAGGTTGAGCTCAAATTCTCAGTAAGGGTAAGCATGGATAAAATAAAAGAAATCATATACATTTGAGCTTAAAAACATTAACATAATGTTTAAACATCAAAAGCTTGAGCAATGACATAAAACATGGAAGTATGTAAGTCATAGATCAAAAAGAAACATTAAGCATGATAAAATATCATGGGAGAAAAACATGTAATTGTGGAAACCATTCGGCACATGTCATGATTTCCATAGTAGCTAAGGCATTACTGCCAAGACCATCTTAGTGGACAAAGTCCCTTTCTAAATCGAGTTCACTCCTCATTTCAGTCCAGTAACACTAAACCGGATTAACATACAGTTCCAGCCATGTCTATCTCATGAGATATAAATCATTACCCAATTAATTGGAGGGAGATATAGGTCCCACCAATCTCATAATGAAATCATTATTACTTCTGCCACAACATAAACATAAATCATTCATCATAACCCAAAGAATATAAATGGGTTTCATTAATATCATACCACAACAACATAATCCTTATAAAACAAATGGATATCGATTCATCATAAGAAAAGTGAAACCATGTAAATCATAGACTCATTATACTTGAAACATACACATATGAAATAATTTCATCTTAGATGGAAAATGGTTTTGATAAAACACTTGAAATGAATTCTTGAGGAAAAAATCCTTTCTTCTTCAAAATCATTTTCATTTCACAAAATGTCATCCAATTTTAAAAGAAAATGATTTTTTTGAAAATATTCATGAAATATTTTGGAGGAATCATCATGAAAATAAGGATTTATAAAACCGTAAAAATCCGTTCGTGCCGTATAAGTTAAAAAAAATATTCTCCTCGTACTTTTTTCAGAAAAGTCAAAAACTACCTCTTAACGTAAAAAAAAAAGAAGGATTCATTACATACCATGTAGTAAAAGTCAAAAATGGGTAAAAAGGACTTTAGAAATACATGAAAAAACTTTTATAAAACATGGATATGGATGATATAGATAACCCCTATAAATACATAGGAATAAGCAATCTCAGATAAAAATGAGATTTGCAAAATTGTCCCTTACCTTAGGTCTGATATGCTTCGTACGTATATGAACCTCTTGTATAATGATTTAAATAATGTCATTGAATTATTAAAGAATCATATTCATTGTTATGATATAATATATGGTTCACTTATTACTTTATATTACCCGTTCTTTTGTAAGTTCCATGTTAAGTAGCGTTTTGGTTAAAATCGTTTTATTTATCGTACATGTTTGGACTTGTTGTTCTTGATATTATTACTTATAACCTGATTTAAATAATTCCAGAATGTAAAACATGATATGTATGTAATATATATTCCACATATACATATCTATATATATACGATAGATCGATAATTGTAATGAAATACACCATTAATGGAGACGGTAGGTCGTACGTATGCATAAACATTGTTTTAGTTTCCTTATTGAATTGAATGGAATTAATTGGATGAAATACATATATATACATAAATCCAGTATCATTATTATGTAATTTGTTTTATTATTACTTATTATATACACTTTATAATCATTCATGAATGGTTAATCATTGAGAATGAATCTCATCGCGTCGTGGAGACGGTAGTCCGTACGTACTCACGAGCGATGATATCGTTCCCATAATTATTGAATTGAATTGGAGAGTATGATACAATATATCATAATCAGTATGATGTTATAATAACTATGTATAGTTATTCTTTACACCATTATACCCATCCAAGTAAGGTTGTGTTGGAAAAACAGATTACACCACGGCGTGGAGACGGTATTCCGTATGTACGCACGCGCGGTGATTTCATTTTCCATAGGATGGATAGATGGTGAAACAGGATTGTTTCATAATTAAAATAACATATCAGTATATGAGTGATACTGATGTTATTACTTCATAATGAAACAACTAAAGAAGAATAAGTGGAATAAGAAATAAAGTTAAATGAATCGGTAACGGACATTACCTCTTCTTTGAAGCGCCTCTTTGAGACATCCTCTTAGGGAACTAAAATTTTCTTTGAATAAGACCAAGACCTCTAGGATGTTTCTATGTAAGTGGAGAATAGAATTTGGTAGGGTTTTTTCGAGATTGAAAGCTCAATGTGGTGTGAGGAAGAGAGGGAGGAGGTGCCCTTTTATAAGGGAGGAGAGGGGCACCTTTGGAAATATAAGAAATATTAGTTTATATTAAATCCCTACCCCACTTAAAAACTTCCACAAATGACTCAATTATAAGATAAGATAATATAGGATTCTAATATAATAAACCAATAAAATTTATACAAGTAGGGGATTTATTTTATACATTTTTAACTTGATTTATCCTTATTTAATCAATTTAATTTTATTTGTGGTAATAATATTCTAAATTTTAAATTATAACAAATATTTACTTATTTGTTCTGAATTGTCCATAATTGGATACTTTATAACATTTTAGACCATATAAATTTAAATTTATAATGTTTAAATATTTTTGTGATTTTTAATCAATTTTATAATATGTTATTTTTATATAATAACAATAGTGTCAATTTTGACACTATTCATTTATTTGAATTTAAATAAAATATATACAGAAGTTATGTTTGAACTTAAAGATTTAATAGATTAATAAAATGTCATATGTATCTATAAAAGTAGTGGAGCACATTAAATAGTTCATAAAATATTTATTTTATTATTTTTAAACCCATTTATTTGGTTTATCTCTTAATAAAATAATTACTACAACATTTTTGTATAAATATTTAATATACTTATTTGTTGCATAAAAATTAAAACTAAAATACTATGATGAATAAAACTATATTAAATTTGACAATAATACTTTTAATCGAATTTGTCATCTTAAAATAACAATATTTAAATTTTTATATTTATTAAATTATGAAGGAGACAACTTTGGAATCATTTAAAATAAAATAATATAAGTGTCATAATCACCTTAATAAAGATCCAAATGGTCACAAATTCGGAAGGTAGAAGATTAGGGTTTATATATACACTAATAATAAGTTTTTTACAGATTTTTGGGCCTTTTGATATGTATTACTATTTCAATAAAAACTATATTTGTGATTTTTCACTAAATAAATAATTTCTGCATCATTAATGTATAGGATAATAAGGTAATTAAATAACTCTTAAAAATTACAAATAAATTACCATGATAAATAAAAACATTTTATTTTTAAAATTAGTATTAATAAAATAATTTATATTCTGTATTAACTTATATTAAAAAAACATTAATTATTAAAGTTGAGTGAGACATATTTCACTTTCCTTTAAATAAAATAAACTAAAGGTCTTAATCACCTCCAAGTGGGTTCTAATGGATTCCATTTCGACCATAATATGACTTAGGACAAATTATAATCATCCAATTGTATTAATACAAGTATTAGGATAATTTATAATATTATATTTACCCTTAATTACCCAATTTACCTTTTACTATGGTAAATAAAATTTATCGTTGTTACTATTCATAAAGCGCAAAAATAAAAAGTAGCCTATTAATATAATTTAGACCCACTGATTATAAATATGGAATCCTATTTTCCAAATTAAATACATTGAAGTTTGTTAAATTAAATTAAAATTAATCCTGTTGTTGAAAGAAAACGGGTTTTTTGTTTAAAACATTGCAAAAGATTGAATTTATTTAACCCATGAATTCAATGTAAAATCAATGATAATGACATAAATTATATTAAATGGTAAAAGTATATTATATTTATACTTTAAAACCATTCATTATTATAATTTATCCACATAAGTTGTTACGATGAAAAAATTTGTTTTTAATGAAAATATAGCGTGTTTTTACTATTCATTAAAATATGAAAGTTATCAGAATAATATGAAAATTTTATCCAAGGTAAAATTTTATATTTTTATTCCAATGAATAATTTTATTTGGTAAAATTGAACTTATAAACATGTCAAAAACTATATTTAATGTGGGTGCGCCATCAAAAGGCGGCAAAACTGCATTTTTTGAAAAATGCTTATTTTACCCAAAATATTTATTTTGTTCTTATACCATGTTCTAGAAAATGTTTAAGATGAATAATAATGTTATAAAATTAAAAATTTAGTTAATAATATTCATAAAGGATAGTTTATAATAATATTATAATAATATATCATTGTTTAGTAAAACCCGGTATTGCTTACAACACACGCTATCGTGGAAGGTCGTGATTGTGTGTAATGCAAGCCAAGTCAGTGATGTGTTTTGTGGAAGCTCCTTTTAGTGTACCATACAACACAAGACATTAATTAAATTAAAAATAATATTTGTCATAAAATCTCGGGGTGTTACATTCTACCCCCCTTAAAACTAACTTCGCCCTTGAAATTCGTTGGGGTTATAAATGGTTTATTACTCTAATGTTTCTTTAATAGAAACCCACATCGTAAAAAGGAATACCAAAACATGGCTTTAAAAAATAAAGTATGAAATGTAACGGTCACCCAAATTAACTAATCACTGGGTTTCCACAAAGGAGAACATAGGAGAAAGTATGGATATGGAAGAGAAATCTAACCATCATGTTCTGATGGAGAGTGGTAGAGAACATGGCTATGAAAAAGCCAACAATCACAAAGCCATAAATTTGTGATGATCTAGGGTACCATCTGATTCATCGGATATAAGTGCACTAGGACAACATTTTTTTTTCAAGATCATTTCCCAAAAGTTGAAGAATTTTAATTAGAATAAATACTTACTTTATTTTGGTACAATCTCACTGTTGTTCATGCTTTGAAAAATTTCCACTTCATCTCTTAAATAAATAAAGTTGAATTCGTTATTCGTGAAGTGTGAACAGATCATGTGATAGAATGATGGGTCATTCCATCTATTTCAAACAAAAGGTTAACAAATGTTATCAAATATACATAAGTCCATCTATGTTGAGGTTAATCATATATGATTCCAAAAATGATCTTATACTTCATATATCATACCGCTTAATAAAATAAAACCAGTTTCTACTAACCATGTACTTCCTGTAGGCCAGTGGCATGTGATAACTGCCAGTCACACTTCAGTTGTGGGTTCAATTCCCAGAGCCTTGTCTGATGCGATGGGTTGTCTCCCATCCTGCAGGTTGTCCTTTTTCTAAAACTACATTTCTATAACATCCCATCAATAATATCGAAAAAAATATCTATCCTTAAACAATACTAACTTATGTCCAAAATAATCCATCCCAATCATTAGGCTTATCCATAATACTTTAGTCCACTCTCATAATATACAGAAAACAATTACCAGATATTTCTTATAACAAACATGTTAATACCATCGTTGATCCCCATATATCATAAGATATGTCTTGTTGGTCACATTCCAAACATTCGAAGGCCTTTATCATGTATTCTCTTGAAAATTGAATACCCATTGAATCTTAGTGAAAACATGAGTGCTGTTAAAAGTTAACTCTTTCCACATACCAAAACCCCAAAATTCTATATACTCAAACCATAATATAACTATTTCCTTATATCAGTCATGAGCTCATGAATACTGTCAAACATTTCATTTTCTCCTCATCCCTTCATTATGCGCATATTATCTTAATTCCAAAAATATCTCAATCACTTTCCATGGTTATTGGTACCATAAAATTATTGAAAACCACAATATACCAATACATAAATATTCCAATATTCCACGATACTATATACAAAATTATTTTAGAATCCCATTACATAAACACTTAATCATTCCACCACATCATTTTCATATTCAAAATTGCCAATAGTGATCACATGTGACTTCCCTTTGTCATTTGCCTTAAGTGGTTGCTCATGTCGATCATAATTAACCCTTGGATTAGGGCATTGATTAGAATAATGCCCCATTTCATTGCACTTGAAGCATTGAAGTTTTAGTGGTGCATTCTCTGTAGTATTTTCTTTATTCACACCATTAGCAACCCTTTTTCCATGACTTCGACACTCAGTTGCTCGATGACCTTCTTTTCCACACTTAAAACTTTTTATAGTCCCTTTAAGATAATCCCCACCACGCTTCTTTCCACACTTTGAGCATAAGGAAACATTCATCTTCTTTTCACCATTATTCTAAGATTTCTCCTTGAACTCCATCTTTCATTTCTTGTCAAAACCTTGAGATGGATATGTAACACCAACTTCTATTTCTACCTTGATAGCACAATGCAAAATTTCTTCATAGCTACTGAAGTCTCTTATAGCTAATGCCCTTTGAAGATTTGGTTTTAAGCCACTGAGGAATCGATCAACTTTACTTTCAGGTTGGATGATAAAGCCATATGCATACCTTGCAAGCCGTGTAAAATTCGCTTCATATATACCAACAGATTCATTATCCTTTTGCTTTAGTTCAAGAAACTCCTTCTCCAACTTTTTTCTAAGAATACGAGGGAAGTACTTATTGAAAAATAAGTTATTGAACCCGTCCGATTCTATGGACTCAATTTCATCTCTTGGCCTCGTATTCTTGATAAGATTCCACCATTGATCAGCTTCACCTTCCAAATGATATACTGCTAAGATGACTTTATCATGTTCAGAAAATTGAAGAACTGAAAATATATTTTCAGTGGTACTAATCCATTGTTCAGCAACAAGTGGATCAGAAGACCCACTGAAAGAAGGTGGACGTTGCCTCATGAAGGACTCAATAGAATATTATTCCCTTATCTGCTCATTTGGAAGTCCAGAATAATTCATAGCTTGTGTAATTATAGAAATAAAATTTTTCACTCCATCTCCCATAACGTTGTTTTGTTCAGGTGGATAATCATTTCATCATCCATTACATTGATCAACACGGTTCGTTCGGGTTCCATCCATCATCTAAAACCCAAACAGAATAGTGTGAGAGGCAAAAATCATGCTAGTAAAACAACATAGTAAAGGGGGAGTACCTTTAATATCTAACATCTTAGGTTACCTTAATTCTAGTACTATAACCTATACTTATACTTAACCTTAGGGATATCCCTAGACATACCTTAGAAATATCTCTAGGTATCTCACTAAAGTTCTCGCATCCTAGTTTCTAAAGGTTGAATAAACTGTTCCTCTAATACCAACTGTAGAGACCCGAAGCTTGACGTACATGGACAATACATTACTTTTTCAGAATACTTAATAAATAACAAAATCAAACACACAAGGACCATAATAGTTTAGTGTCTTTGGAAACATGGAACATAATCTTCTAATCGTGGTGAAAGATCTTCAACATCTCCCATAAAGATATTCCCCTTTTTTTCTTACCTAAAATCTTTCTTTATATCCTTGGGAAAAGAAAACATATAGGGGGTGAGCTCAAATGCTCAGTAAGGGTAAGAATGGATAAAATAAAACAAATCATATACATTTGAGCTTAAAAAAATGAACATAATGTTTAAACATCAAAAGATTGAGTAAAGACATAAAACATGGAAGTACGTAAGGCATAGATCATAAAGAAACATTAAGCATGATAAAATAGCATGGGAGTAAAACATGTAATTGTTTCAACCATTCGGCACATTTCTTGATTTCCATAGTGGCCAAGGCATTGCTTCCAGGACCATCTTAGTGGACAAAGTCCCTTTCCGAATCGAGTTCACTCCTCGTTTCAGTCCTCTAACACTGAACCAGATTAACTTACCATTCCAACCATGTCTATCTCATGATATATAAATCTTTACCCAATGCATTGGAGGGAGATATAGGTCCCACCCATCTCATAATTAAATCATTCTTACTTGTGCCACAACATAAACATAAATCATTCATCATAACCCAAAGAATAAAAATGGGTTTCATAAATATCATCCCACAATAACATAATCCATATAAAACAAATGGATGTCGTATCATCATAAGAAAAGTGAAACCATGTAAATCCTAGACTCATTATACTTGAAACATACACATATGAAATAATTTCATCTTAGATGGAAAATGGTTTTGATAAAACACTTGAAATGAATTCTTGAGGAAAATATCCTTTCTTCTTTAAAATCATTTTTTTTCACAAAATGTCATCCAATTTTAAAAGAAAAGGATTTTTTTGAAAATATTCATGAAATATTTTGGAGGAATCTTCATGAAAATAAGGCTTTATAAAACCGTAAAAATCCGTTCGTTCCGTATAAGTTAAAAAAAATATTCTCCTCGTACTTTTGTCAGAAAAGTCAAAAACTACCTCTTAACGTAAAAAAGAAGGATTCCTTACATACCATGTAGTTAAAGTCAAAAATGGGTAAAAAGGACTTTAAACATACATGAAAACACTTTTATAAAACATGACATGGATGATAGAAATAACCCCTGTAAATACTTACGAATAAGCAATCTCAGATAAAAATGAGATTTGAAAAATTATCCCTTACCTTAGGTCCGATATGCTTTGTACATATCCAAACCTCCTGTATAATGATTTAAATAATGTCATTGACTTATTACAGAATCATATTCATTGTTATGATATCATATATGGTTCACTTATGACTTTATATTACCCGTTCTTTTGTAAGTTCCATGTTAAAGTAGCGTTTTGTGTAAAACCGTTTTATTTATCATACATGTTTGGACTTTTTGTTCTTGATATTATTACTTATACCCTGATTTACATAATTCTAGAATTTAAAACATGATTTATATGTAATATATATTCATAATATACATATATATATATATATGTGATAGATCGATAATTGGAATGAAATACACCATTCATGGAGACGGTAGGCCGTACGTACGCATGAACGTTGTTATCGTTTCCTTATTGAATTGAATTGAATTAATTGGATGACATACATATATATATACATAAATCCAGTATCATTATTATGTCATATATTTCATGATTACTTATTATATATACATTATAATCATTCATGAATGGTTAATCATTGAGAATGAATCTCATCGCGTCGTGGAGACGGTAGTCCGTACGTATGCACGAGCGATGATATCATTCCCATAATTATTGAATTGAATTGGAGTGAATGATACAATATATAATAATCAGTATGATGTTATAATAACTATGTATAGTAATTGTTTACACCATTATACCCATCCAAGTAAGGTGGTGTTGGAAAAACATATTACACCACGGCGTGGAGACGGTATTCCGTACATACACACACACACGGTGATTTCGTTTTCCGTAGGATGGATAGATGGTGAAATAGGGTTGTTTCATACATATAATAAAAAATAATTATATGAGTGATACTGATGTTATTAATTCATAATGAAAAAACTAAAGAAGAATAAGTGGAAGAAGAAATAAAGTTGAATGAATCGGTAACAGACATTACCTCTTCTTTGAAGCGCCTCTTTGAGACCTCCTCTTAGGGAACTAAAATTGGTCTTTGAAGAATACCAGGACTTCTAGGATGTTTCTAGGGATGTGTAGAAGATAATTTTTCAGGGTTTGTCCGAGCTTGAAGGCTCAAAGTGGTGTGAGGAAGAGAGGGAGGAGGTTCCCTTTTATAAGGGAGGAGAGGGGCACCTTTGAAAATATAAGAAATATTAGTTTATATTAAATCCCAACCCCACATAAAAACGTCCAAAAATAATTAAATTTAAATATTAGATGAGATAGTGTTGTAATCTCATAAACCAATAAAATTTATACATGTAGGGCATTTATTTTAAACATTATTAACTTGATTTATCCTTATTTAATCAATTTAATTTTATTTGTGGTAATAACATTCTAAATTTTAAAATATAACAAATATTTACTTATTTGTTGTGAACTATCCATAATTGGATACTTTATAACATTTTAGACTATATAAATGTAAATTTATAATTTTTAAATATTTTTTTGATTTTTAAACAATTTTATAATATGATATTTTTAAATAATAACAATAGTGTCAATTTTCACACTATTCATTTATTTGAATTTAAATAAAATATATACAGAAGATATGTTCTAACTAAAAGATTTAATAGATTTATAATAGGAAATATGTATCTAAAAAATAATTGGGGAACATTAAATAGTTCATATAATATTTATTTTGTTATTTTTAAATCATTTATTTGGTTTATCTCTTAATAAAATAATTACTACATCATTTTTGTATAATTATTTAATATACTTATTTGTTGGAAAAAAATTAAAACTAAAATTCTATAAAGAAGATAAATCTATTAACTTTTACAATAATACTTTTACTAGAATTTATCATCTTAAAATCACAATATTTAAATTGTTATATTTATAAAATTATGAAGGTTGGAAGTTTGGAATCATTTAAAATAAAATAATATAAGTATCATAATCTCCTTAATAAGGATTCAAATGGTCCCCAATTAGGCCAGTGGATGAGTAGGGTTTATATATACACTAATAATAAGTTTTTTGCAGATTTTGGGGCCTTTGTATATGTATTACTATTTCAATAAAAACTATATTTTTGGTTTTTCACTAAATAAATAATTTCTGCATCATTAATGTATAAGATAATAAGGTAATTAAATAACTCATAAAAATTACAAATAAATTTCCATGATAAATAAAAACATTTTATATTTCAAATTAGTATTTATAACCGAATTTATATTCTGTATAAACTTATATTAAAAAACTTTAATTATAAAAGTTGAGTGAGACATATTTCACTTTCCTTTAAATAAAATAAACTAAGGGTCTTAATCTCCTCCAAGTGCGTTATAATGGATTCCATTTCGACCCAAATATGACTTAGGACAAATTATAATCATCCAATTGTATTAATACAAGTATTAGGATAATTTATAATATTATATTTAACCTTAATTGCCCAATTTACATTTTACTATGGTAAATAAAATTTACCATTGTTACTATTCATAAAGCCCAAAAAGAAAAAGTAGTATATTAATATAATTTGGACCCACTTATTCCAAATATGGAATCCATTTTTCCAAATTCAATACACATATGTTACAAAAATTAAATTAAAATTAATCCTGTTGTCGAAAGAAAACGGGTTTTTTGTTTAAAACATTGCAAAAGATTGAATTTATTTAACCTATGAATTCAATGTAAAATCAATGCTACTGAAATTAATTATATTAAATGGTAAAAATATATTATACTTATACTTTAAAACCATTAAATATTATAATTTAACCACATAAGTTGTTACGATGAAAAAAGTTGTTTTTAATTAAAATATAGCATGTGTTTACTATTCATTAAACTATGAAAGTTATTAGAATAATATGAAAATTTTATCCAAGGTAAAATTTTATATCCTGATTCCAAGGAATAATTATATTTTGTAAAATTTAACTTATAAACATTTCAAAACTAGATTTAATGTGGGTGTGCCATCAAAAGGCGGCAAAACTATATTTTTTTAAAAATACTTATTTTACCCGAAAAAATTATTTTGTTCTTATACCATGTTCTAGAAAATGATTAAAATGAATAATAATGTTATAAAATTAAAAATTTAGTTAATACAATTCATAAAAGCTAGTTCATAATAATATTATAATAATATATCATTGTTTAGTAAAACCCGATATTGGGTACAACGCACGCTATCGTGGAAGGTCGCGATTGCGTGTAATGCAAGCCAAGTCAGGGATGCGTGTTGTGCAAGCTCATTTTGGTGTAGCGTACAACACAAGACATTAATTAAATTAAATATAATATTTTTCATAAAATCTCGGGGTTTTACATGTGGACTATCCTGGGTTATCAAATTCGAGCAGTTCTTGGTCAAATCACATATAATGTAAGTAGAAATTTTGACCCTCCACTCTATAGGAATCACCATATGCTCAATGATTGATAGGGTGGACAATATCCATGACTCAGTAGCATTTCTACCATTATCCACATAGAATTTTTGAGAAATGTTCCACTAAAAATCACATAAGAGATCATCCATTATAGGTGTAGTTTATAGAGAACCATTAATGGACTATCTCAGATATAGAAAACTCTATTGAAGGTGAGCATATATTGCCCGATAAGGTATAGAAGGTTGTTCCTCATGTCCCATACCTAATAATAATTATGGAGGCTCGGGATCTAGCACATATGTATCGTGGTCATCACCACCCTCCTGTAACACAACACAAGGACGTTGTGGTATAATTAGTCTATAATTATAATCACACACCACAAAACAAGATTGAAATCAATAGATACACTTGCGGAATATGAACATAAGAATAAGGGTTCACTACCCAAGAAATAGTACATCAACTACTAGTATAAAAGGATGGGTATTGGTAATTTTTTATGATTAAATTACATGGGTTCCAGTAGATGAAGAGGATAATAGATCTTTACCTTTTAATTTAGTGAAAAATATTCATTTTTAGTCCCAATTTACATTTTCATGTTGATTTTTCATATAAAATTATATCAAAATCTGATTAAAATGGATTTCCATTCCTAGTCAATCAGGACTCAAACACTTTATCACTAAAATAGAAACCCATTTAATTTCTAGTTAACCCCATATAAATTCATTCCTAGAGTGTATTGGGTAATATTTGATGGATAGACTTGGTAAAATAGGCATTGCAACCCCAAAGGGAACATACACCTCATGAAATAAATTGGATATCACTCAATCACAGCCCAGGAATATAACAAGTATATATAAAGATGTATCACTCAAAATTCATCAGAAAAACATGTAATATAAGTACAGAAATGCCCCTAAATGGCATGGAATATGTGCGACTAAAATCTATGTTCCTATGATGATCCATCAAACAATGATATTTGACCAAATCTCATCTTTCCAAGGATAAAAGGAAAATGTCAATCTCAATAAAAAATAATAATATCATGACATAGGATTTGTGTCACCCAATAGTGAATAGATATAAACTATTATAGGAAGAAAAAATTATTTTTCCAGGAATTATAGAATTTACCCCCTTCATGGGTTATCTATGCCCAATCATTTCTTATAGAGATGTTCCAAGACTTTAGAATATCCTTTATACTGTCTGTAAATAGTAAATCCATAACAGAACCACACTAATATGGATTTCTGACTTCCCAACCCCGAGTTCAACTCAATGGTTCCCCAATACAAGTTGGCTACATTGGCTCAAGATTATATCCATTAATACCAGAGGCTACCAAATAAAAATGAGGTCCTAGGGTGTGTATGTGGGGAGGTTATTCCCTCCTTACTATAATGGAGCATAATGGATAAATAGAATATCAGGTAAATATTAGATGTAATATGATAAAATGTTGGAATAATATATGTAAAAAGTTTACACACTATCAATAACCCTTCATAACGGAAGTATAGAGAAATAAAAAACAACTGAAGAAACTAATAATAATACAAAAAATATAATGATAATGTATATCACGTGTATACAAAATTTTAAATATATATACATCGAAGTAAGAAATATATTCTATACAAAGGAATAATAAAATCCAAAAACTATCCAAGAATCCAAGATCTAGTTTAGTCATATTCTACCAAACTTATCCTAAAAAAGAAAGAAAGATCAGGTGTCTAGGGTGGGAGATTCCCTTTTTCAATAGATGCATACATGTAATCATACTAGATACAAGTGGAATCCAGGATACAGTGTGATATGAATCTTAGCAGGCCACCACTAGTGACATCTATAACATCCATTTGGGGTAATATAATTTGAAATAGTGTGCAGTCATGCATATGTAAATGAAATGTACTGTAGTAATTTATTTAATCAAGTTCATCCATCAACCTAAACTGGTGTTTGAACATGTTACTATTTCATTAATTAATGAGTTATATTTTATATAGTAAGTCTCATGAGTTATATCCAAAACTAACATCATGTAATTAAAATAAAAATAATAATAAATGATTCAAGATATAACAGGGCATCTATGATGATAATAATGAAAGGGATCCATGGTAATAATAAAGGAATCCATGAATTCAAAGTCCAAACTCACATAATAATAATTTGTAACCAAATTATAAAGGGGTCTACGAGTAATCCAAGGGGATACACCCAATGGATTACACTATAATATGGGTCTAACCAAGTCTAATGATCTCATGCATGGTAAAATGAGACAAGAAATGGTTTGACCAAATGAGTGTATCCATGCAGGCACCTGTCCTAAAACGTCATGCTAGATCCATGTAGTGTATCCATGACATCATAAAATCTAAATGATAATGGATTGATCCAATGGTGTCATATCAGTAATCCACCAGTAGACAAGTATTATGTTCCAAGGTGGGTCTCCCCCTTGGAAACTAAAATCCCTGAATTGGAATTGAATCCATGAGTGCCAAAGGCATTATCTAGGAAATCCACATCTAACTCGAGGTCGACCACTCCTATAAATACTTGTAAATCCATATGCAATTTGTACCATAAATTAATTTCATTAATTAGTTAAGTATATGAAATAGTCATTTAGTATAATCAGTTAATGGGTTCATTTCATACCTCTATATAGTGTGAAAATAGTAAAAATGACATGAAATCATTTATTACATAAATTCCTTTATCATTTGTTTTTTTATCCTAATGCCTTCCATTAACAAATCAAGTTATACTGTGAGCATAAAACCATGTATTTCTTTTATAAATATCTTTTCCATGTAATATCTATGTGTATACATTCTATTATACATTTCAAGGTTCATTTAATTGATAAAAATAATAACTGTAAAAGTTTTAGTTGATAACCGCACATGTAATAACCATTAACATTTCATTGATTTAACTAAATGATTTACGTTATGACAGTAATGTCATGGAAGACATAAATTGTGGAATAAATATTCTTAAAACCCCAATATAAGAATAAAATAGGCAAACACTCTTCTTGGGGTGGTCTATGTTGAGTAACAAACTCCAACAATGGATAACATATATATGGGTATTTGCACATGATTTTGACAAATATAAGTAATGATTTTAAATTTAATGGGCCTCAATCTCTGAAATCATCACACACACACTACAGTTATATTTAAAATGGAAAATCATGAAGGATGATTTATTAAAAACCTATCTTAATATTTTGTGACACTAATCATATAGTATCAAACTTTAGTTTGGCTTGGATCAAAATAAATATTATGAACTGATCAACACTCTTGCAATAGTTAATATGATCCAGCACATAAATAGCATCACTGAGGGAATGAAGAATGGTGAATGGATTAAAAAGAATCAAGAAATTACCAATGCACAACCAAAATTTTGAATGTGGATCAATTGGACTTCAAAATTAGAACATGGGATAAAAACTATGAAAAGAAGAATTGATAGCTCAATGAGGGGAAGGGAGCGCATGACGTCCACTTGAAATAGATATGGAGGAATGAGGTGAGTTAAACATTTCATTAAGGGTAATTTTTAAAATTCAACCAAAAAATAGAGGTATTTGTTTTGGCACCATTATTGGATAAATCATGCACTAACTTTTAATTGATCAATCCCTATGGAGGGTACACACATATTTAGGCAGCATTGTATAAGAATCCTTATTCCAACTATTCAATAATCCTCTAATAAATAATCTATAGTTTTGGAATATCTATGTGGACCTAGAGACATAGTTTCCTTAAATTTGGTATGTATCTATAGCTATCTATCCAACCCAAGTCCATTATGAGATACTGTGTGGGATGGGTCTCATGGTTTCAACTGACCATGTGGCATAGTGTTTTCCACCACTGGTCAGGATTCTGAGATCTGAAAAATCCCCGAACAGCCATAAAAATATTATAAACTCAAATTGAATCCTTATTAGTTTTATAAAATGGAATTACTCATGATTTAAAGGATCCAAACCTAAGTGAAAAACTCGGTTCCTACACATTGCACATCCTTCATCTCAATGAAGAGGATTAGTACACCCTATAGTGAAGCACTAAGTCATAAAAAACACTTTTCTAGATTCCATTGAAACTTCATTTTCATTTATTCTAACTCCACATTGGATATTCTATAAGTAGTTTTGGATATGAGAAGATATCCAGGTATATGTTTTATTGTGAAATCAACCTCTTGGTCAAGAGGAAGACCATAAAACTATTCAGGGAATACATTCATATAACCCATCACAATAATAATGTTTCAAAACATGATTATCACTTTTATCTCAATAATTTTATCTAGATGTAATTTCTTATAAAGAAATATCATCCACGATTGATAAGAATATTCTTAAAATTATTCATATTCCTCCTTAAAAATATATATAATTGGTGGATGACTTATTATGTGAAGACTGATCTCTATATCCAAATAGTTTATGTTGTCTTTATTTAAAGACAAAAAATCCATGATAAAATAGCCCAAAAATCCACTATTGGATGTAATATTAAATTTTATAGAATATTTATATCAGAAACATTTATAGGTGATAAGTTATATACATATAATGCATGAATTTATCTTTTTCATGTTCCCTTAGATAGCCAAACCCCATGATTTGAGGTGTTACTTGAATAGTGTTATTAAACATGAAAGATATGAAACAATGAATAGAAGTGGAATAAAAAATATAATTCACTATTTTAGAATGAATAAATAGAATACCTTTTACCACATTATTTTAAAGATCCATTGTAGAAATAGTGATAAAATATTCCCATCACTAATCTATAGTCCTTAGAGGTTTTTTTGTATGATTGTCTCTCACAACCCTTTAATTAGGGCATTGGCTTACATAATGATCATGTTCATCACTATTGAAACATTTAACTACGTGATTTATGTTTATCAAAACATTCTTTTCCTCCATTTAATTAGTGGTTTTCTTCATTTTCCCTTGGCATTGATTATCCTCACACCCTTCTTTCCCAAACATCAAACATCTCCCAGTTCCATTTTGATTGTTTTTAGGATACATCATCTAAAAATTTTGACAAATGGGATGTTGGGTTTCTATTCCTCTATGAGATTTAATTATTATCTTATCGATTAAAACACTATCTTATTATTTTTATCTTTAGTCTGACATGACTAATACGAGTCTCTAATCTACATATTAATTTTGATGGGACAACAGAAAATATCTTCATTGTCATCACAATCTCATTTCATCAATTCATTGTGTAAACATAGTTTTGAACCACTAAGTATGTGGTCCTCCTAGCATTCATAATCGATGAAAAATACATAGGCATACTGTTCAAGTCTTTTGAAATTTTCCTTATTCATAATGATAGACTGATATTAATTTTTCATCAGTTTGAGGAACTCTATATCAATTTTAATAATAAGAGATCATGGAAAATATATATTGATCAATATTTTATTTAATTATTATCCTTCATTAGAATTAGTATCCACATTATAAATCATATTCTTATTTACCACCCACCTATAACCGGAACCACTGTCTATATAACAAGTAGCTAACATAACATTCACTTATTCTAAGCATTGGGGGATAGAGAGTATATTCTCAATGGAGTTAAACCTTTGTTCTATAATGATGGAAATAAAATATCCACTAAATGTATGAGACTTTTTTTACATAAAGAATCAACTAAAACATTCAATTTCATATGTGAAATAGAGTGTTCTACATTATTAAATGTATTATTCATATAATGTGTTTGTTGATGTAGTAACTCCATAAGGTTTCAGTCTTCCACTACAATAAGTTTAGTCAACTAATTATTTTAATCATCACATTTCCTATCAAATAAGTTTCTGTACAAGTTTTTACTATTTCTATCCATCAACAAAAAAAACACCAGCTGAGAATACATCAAACATTAAAAAGTGAAACTTATAAAATTATAAGAAATAACATATAAATTGGAATTATAACCAATCATATCAGTCCGTTGGTTTCAATATTGTCTATCCATGGTAATTTACCTATTATTTTTTCTACCCTAACAATTTTCTCAAGTCCTTCATAATGGTTCATATAGAGTTTTTCAATTTCCTAGAAATATCCCAAATTATTGTCAACCCAGGTGTATAAAAAGTTCTCTTTGTAATTCACTATGTGAAGACCTAGTAAATGAATAATTCAAACATTTTTGGTCTATTACATAAATTTACAAATACTATAGAACAACATCCACATGTAGTATCATGTTTGAGATGACACATCTTAGAAACCACTGATGTTATACTACACCAAAATTTAAGGATATATTTATATACATAGAATTATACATAAATTACATAATAAAGTATTATAGTGCTAACATAAAATAATAAATAAACCTTAATTTTTTAACAAAAATAGTTAATCAAAAATTCATACACATATTATTACATGTTTTATAACATAAATAAAAATTAAATACAAATCAATGGTTGAAAGGCCCAGTGCATTTGGAATACTTGGTACATAAAACATAAACATGAAAATAAAAATCCATTACTTTAGCTTCCATAATAATTTCTTTAATTCATTTGGTCTCCTAGAACATCCTTGGATAACCTTGATAATACCAAATCAAAAGGGGAGAGGATAAAATCCCTCTATGTGAATACACATGATGAAGAAGAAAAACATGCGAGTCAAAGGTACAACATGGTATCATAAAATAAATGGTTAATGAGTAATAACATAAGACAAAAACATAAAGAACATGGTATCATAATATCCTTGAAAATTTATAAATGTGCTAGAAACAAAAATCATATAAAATGAATATTTTATGGCTAACTATTTAGAAAAAATCACATGGTGGACTGACTCCTATCATTGGTTAGGATTACTCCCTTATCCCATATGTAAAAAATAATGAGAAAATAATATTACCAATTAATTGGATCACTATATGGTTGCAAAAAAAATTAAATTTTCATGATTTTTTATTCCAAAAAAAGGAAATAAATCATATGTAAAATTCATAAGTATTACCAATTGAATGAATTAGATTTCATAATATTGTATCTTATCATATTCAAAAAATTGTAAATATTGCATAGATAATACAAAATTATATAGTATGTACATTCATATATAATTAGATAACAATAAGTCTTAGAATAAGTATTTCATTTTGAAAAAAAATAATTATATTGGAATCTCATAAAAGGATTAACAGATAGAAAAGATCCTCTTAATCGAGTTTAAATTTAGGGAAGGTATTTGAGAAAAGAACATATAACAAGTTTTAACCAAAAAAAATATTTTATAACGAGATTTGTATATATTTAATATAAATATATATATAGATTTTATATTTAACCCATAACATCATAGGAAGATATAAAGTGAGATATATAAATAATATTCGCAACAGAAAGAAAAATGGTGTTTTGGAGTGATCCCTTACCATACATCTCGTCTTTATTTACACTTGATAGAATATCATGTATAATAAATATATATTTTTATAATTTTATTCCCCAAAACATAAAAATATATGTTTAACCATATATTATTTTCTTATGATATCTTATCACAATTTTATTAAAAATTATTTACTAAATCATTGTTTCAAGTTATAAATGATTTATTTTTCATGTATGTTTTGGTTTGGGGTTATGAATATTTATAAAATGATTATAGTAAAATAATATCAATAAATATAAAAAAATAATATTAATATAATATATGTTTATTATATATATTTCAGTATCTATTTATTTACTGTTATCCATAAGTGGTAAAGATATAAAATGAAGTGCATCATTCCTGGAGATAGTAGGTTGTACATATGAATTGAATGTTGTTTCTATTTTTGATGGATGGATTGAAAGAAAGGATAATAATAATTAAAATATAAATAATAATATTATAAATTAAATACATATTTATTAAATTCTTTAATATAAAAATATATTATAAGAGGTGATGGAAATTGAATTACACTGGTTCATGAGGTGGTAGTCAACCTTACACAAGAACGATGTTTTTGTTTCCAATTTTTTGAAGAGGGAATGGATGTAGGAGATTATATAAATATAATAAAATATAATTATATATAAGGTAATTAAATTATTATTTAATAATTTTTGAATAATATTTTATGGAGTTTGAAGAATAAATAAATGTAAATTATTTGTTTAAAGACAACAACACTTATTTAGACCACATCCTTCACATTACACATTAAAACCTCAATGGTGGGTATTACTCTCAATATATGAAATCTAAAACATGGAGATTTATTATAAAAAACAAAAGGATTTTGAGTTGTAAATAATAGGGAATAATGGGTAACCTTTTATAAGTGAGGGGAGGGGCACTCAGGAAATTAAATAAAATATTAATTTAATATAAATTAATTATCATGGAGGAGGAACCCAACTGATATAATAATATTATAGGACTGTTATGAGTCTAAATAACATCATAACATAATATTTTGGTATGTTTATGCTACAGTTTTACCATTATCTCATTTTTAACATGTTTTAACCCTTGTTTACAACTACAATGATAATGGTGATTTTACTCATTAGTAGTTAATATAATTACAATAAAATTATAATTTGTTTCTAAATGGAACATAGTTTTTATTTTTAGGAATAAACCAATTAACTAGACATTATATATTTTTTATGAATTCTAAATCATTTAATAAGTTATTATTTATTATAAAATAACATTATTGTAATTTTTGTATCTATTAATTTTATTTTTCATTAAAAACCTAACAACAGACGTGATAACATTTAATACATTTAAATTTCAATAAAATATAATATAATTCATAAAATAATTTTTTGCATAATAATTCATTCAAAATATATTACTTTTAATATTTTAAACATCACTTTTTATTGATTCAATTAATTGAAAAAATAGCACATCCATGTTGGTAAAGAAATTATAGAAATTATTTAATCACTAAAAGTTATAAATAAATAACACTGATAAATAATTTATATATAAAATAAATTTTTTATAACTAAACATATACTTGGTTAATCCTAATGTAAAAAAAAATTAGAGATAATAAAACATAGAGAATTACATTTTTTACCTTTCATTACGTAAAATAATATAAAGGTCAAAGATAATGAAATTTGAAACCAAGTTTCCTTATTTCCAAAAAATTGATGGAAAAGTCTAATACACACTCATAAAATAGGATAAATACAAGTTTTTGTGTCATTTATTATTAAATATCATATTATTTTAAACTTTAATTAGCTGGTTAACCCTTACTTTGGTCAAAATTATTTACTATGGTTAGTATACATAAAACTAAAAAAATAAGTGGCAACTAATTCGAAAAATCTAGGACTCATAATTCCTAATATTTAATACATTTTTTATGATTCAATTTTTATAAGTGGAAGAAATTCTACCAAGACTAATATGAAAAATATAATAAAAAAACAACATTTAGATAAATTTATTCTTAAGTATAAATATGGTTTTATACCAAATTTAAGAATTGATATAATTTTAAATAATATAATTAAATTATTTTTATTAAAAATGAGCTAATTAAATTTTAATACTAATCTTAAATAAAAATTTTCTTTGTAAATACATAAATATTAATTATAGTTTTCAATAAAAATCATTATATTTTACTATTTAATAAAAAAATTAACATTTTTGGAAAAACATAAAAATTTTACCATAAGTTAATTTTGATATGATCTTTTAAAAAATGAAATATTTTTTTTAAAATAAAATGCATAAATGTTCTAGAAATTAATTATAATATTTTTTCCCAAAATTAATTAACAACAATTTTTCGGAAAAAATTGATTTTTTGATGAGTAAGATGACTAATAAAAATATGGTGATTAATTTCAAACCATTTATCAACATATTATTATTGTGTATATTTAATATTATTTATTCCCACAAATTTATTCATTAAGTTATAGTGGTCATATTTATATAATTATATTTCATGGTTCGTTTTGGTTTAGCATTGCATATCACATACACCATTGAAGATAGTTTTATTTTTAGAATCACAGGGTATTACAGATATGTATGATGATTTACTCATTTCTCTAAATGGGAAAAAATAGAGAAAAAGAGTCTAAATTATGTGAAATTTTTAGAGTTAGAGAGGGGGATCATAGGAAATTAAATTTATACATGTATAATTATCTTGTTCACATAGTGGTCTAAGAAATTCATTAGATAAAATAGATATGAAAATAAGAATTGGAATATATATAGATTATGATTCCAAATAAACATGTAGAGTTAAGCTTATACTAGGCTACACTATAATAAGGTAGATATTATCACTGGGATTGAGTACTCATTTATGGATTAAACCCACAAATTTTCCTAGATTCATTTCTATAGATATTTAGAAATGAAAATATCTGTATACTGTATATGTATCATAATAGATTGAGTACCATCACACTCATGATTGTGGAATATACTATACATGGAAAATTAATCAAAATGGCTATACTCATATTGGGAAGTTTATAATACAATTATAGGGAATATTACAAGGGGAATCACCTTTTCATAATTTAGATCATGGTTCAGGTTTTTTACGATTGGATAACAACACATTTTTGGTGAAGAATGATTATTAAAAAAAACAATCCCATGACAACATTTCAAACCATATTTGGAGATAATTTTAGTGGTTTTATTGATCAATCTTAGAAAATGGGATATCAGTCAATTGTTTAATTTATATAAATATTTTCATGTCATACAAAGCCTCATGTATTGTAATTTACTGTGTATACTCCACATCCACTGTGACCAATAGGGGTCTCTACATACATCCTGGTGCAACCTTAAATGCTAGTGGTCATCTTCTAATAACAACTATTAATATATGATAAGTGAGGATACAATTCAATAAGGTAAATAAAACCATAAAAACATATAATAACAAACAAGAATAATTTGTCATACTTATAAAAAATATATAATATATAGAATAACCAAATTCAATGCAACAGAAAACATAAACACCATAATCTATTAAAGAGGAATATTGAACATGTTATTCATTCTATAGAAGCATAAATGTTATCTTTTTTGGGTGGATAATATACAATGTTGTCTAAAAATAAAAAATAAATAAATCAGCCAATGGTTCTAATTACATTATACATTTCATATCCTTATAACAACTCTAACTCCCTGTATAACAATTTCATGTTGAAGGGTCGACTTCCCATCCATGGGCCAGGAAATGTAAGGACTTCTATGTAACTAGGTAGGACATTTAGAATATAAGAATAAATTATCCATCCACCACATATTGTTCGAAAAAAAATATAGTAGATAAAATTTTATTTTCAGTGAAAAATAAAAGTAATGTAAAATAGAATAAATAAATAATTTTTCACACCATTGGGTGCATCATGAAAACTACCCACGACCTTTACTTATTTAGCATGTGTTAAAATGAGATTATATACCCATGGTATAAACTCCCTTCAATTTTTAATAATATATCACATATCATATAATAATAAATGTGAATGATAAATCACAATCATTTATCACTAGGTGGATGATATATAGATGTAATAATCCAACACGATTAAGGATTCATCGACAATACAATTTTGTCAATGAATGAGTCATTTCCTAGTTAATGAGGAATCTACAAAATCTAGTGGATGATACCCCACCAATATTTATTATTGGACGAATTATAGACCACCAATTATTATGTTGGGTGAAAAAATTACTAATTCACCACAACTAGTTGTTTTATATACCATCAATACAACTCTTCAGGTTAATGTTATACCATTTTCTTAAGTCTCCATGTATATAGAAAACAAATAATAACCCATACCTATAATGAATATGTATCACTGAAAACATTCTATAGGTGTTTTATCTACCACCAATATCCAAAAAATGTATCAAATACAACATTGAAATCGAAATTTTAGTGGACAATATATCACCAAATAGGTCACTGAGTAAAGAATTCCCCATTGGAACTTCTCATATATGTGGATGAAGTTATACAAATAATACCCCATATGTTGATGATACAACACCAATACTACACCACAATTTGATTGGGTTTCACTATTTCAATAGCCACATAGTGAAAAATGGATCACTAACATTATTTTTGTTGAAAATGAACCATTAATTATGAAATTATCACTCAAAGATATAAATTTAACATTTATAATCAATACAATTAATTTCAATGTATAAAAAATCTCATTGTCTTATGTTAATATGATATCAAACCATGAAAATGGATCATATACAGTATATTCATCTTTATCAAAGATCAAAATAAAATTTTCAACAACATTGAATATGCATGGATACCAAATGAGACTCATAGGGTCAAGTCACAGACATTGGCACCCATTTTAGGTCACAAATCATTATTAAAAATCAATTTTAATATAAGAATTAGTCATTAAAAATCCACTGGAATCAAAAAAGAACTCTTATGTGACACTAATGTCCTTTTGGATCCATTCATTATATATATAAATTAAATGAAACAATTTTAATTCATAGTTACGAAATATGTAATAAATTGGAAATTCATGTATTTCATATGGAATAAGATTCAAATTTTAAATCACATTGGAAGGAAAAGTATCCCATGCCGGGGAAAATAATTTTATTTCACATCTAATATCCTTGTATGATTCAACCTCAAATGAGATAAATAAAATAAATAAAAATAAGAAAATGATTTTGTGCTCCACCAATGATTCACGATTAAATAATTAGAGAAAAGCTAAAGAGATTTAAGTTGATTTTTAAAATCACCTATAAAAACCCAAATATATGAAAGAAACTCTAATTAGAGACATAATGAGAAGAATACAATACTAGATAAAAAGAATGTGAGACTGAGAAAGGGGATTTCTGGATATGATTTTGGAGTTGAATGATGAGAATATCATTTAAATAAATTAAATAAACAATTATTTTATTATTCTTAAAAAAATAAAAAATTATTTGTGGGTACTGTGTATCTTTTCTACCATCTTAGTGTTACCAACTATCCACAATGTACCCATCACAGGGATACCAGGAACTCAGTGCCCCTACATGGGTTATTACCTCCCTTGATGGACATATCAGGTACTTTCAACCAACCATCTAGGTACCCTATCAAATTTTTCATATGGAAAATACCTTATCACCATGGATGATATGTTAAAATAAACCCCCAATAACAAATATAATACTTCTGAATACCACAAATACATAATTGTTTCTGACATTTAGATCATAATTGTTCATTTTAAAGACATTTTTTCTATGATCTCTCCAATATATGGTAACTCATCCTAATGATCCATTTTCAGCAATCACCAAGCATCACCAGTGTAAATCTCCAACAACCTCACCCATATATCAAACATTCACTCCCATGTATCCTTTTTAATATGCTGGTGAAACCACTAAAACAATTCCATTGGTACAATTATCTCACATAGAGTCTTATCACTATGATATATTATATGAAACAATTAATCCTTGAACAATACATCCAACTCCAACTCGACATCCATGACATCAATCACTTGAGAACGTTCTAGATAGTATCATTAAAACTATAATATAAATAATAAAACATTCATAATATCATATCTATAGGGAATTTTAAATCGATAAACTATGGTAATGATCCAATCCATAACCTCAAAGAGCCCCACAATCCCATGTTTCAGCTTCCCTGACATTTTAATAAGCTATCATCCCATTAAAAGTCAATTTTATTGGAATACCTATTTACCAAAATAAAAATCTTGAGGCTAATTTAGTTACAATTATATATATTCCCACTATATGTTGTCCTTAACAACTTTGGGACCAAATATATATACTCTAACATCTCCTCAAAAAGACTCAACCAGATCACAACTTACATCCCAGCAATAACCTATCATAGAGTTGATTATAATAGACTAACATATAAATCCCCAATTGATCAATATAAATATATAAATAATGAATTTTTTATAGGAAAAACTAATTATTTATAAATGAATCTCCAATGAACTATGATAATTAATAATGTAAACACAGAACATTTCCCCCAACACTGGGATAGTATAGTCAGATTTACCATTAGTCAGAGGATGCTTAACAATGTCTTGGTTAACCTATGTATCAATAAACATTGATATAACACTCCAGATGATCGAATTAATAATGGAAACTATGTCAGAATCAATGATCCTATAAAATCCATGAAGATTAACTATATCATAGTCATATAAATTTTTCTTATTCATCAGCATAATAGGCATCCCAAATTATTTGGAAATATGTTTCCTTAATCAATCAATCCATGATAACAAATCCAATATCAATATAGTATTACAATAATGTAAATCAAAAAAAATTTATAGTCACATTATATCTCAATCTCTCTAGAATAGTTAATGGTATAAGAAGGATTATAGTCCACTAATTCTTGTCCTTCAAAAGTTAGAAGGTGAACCATCATGAAATGAACCTCGATATATGCCATTTTATCCCAACACACCACTAATGTTTCTAGATATTGTGATTATTATTATCATGAACTAGGTGAAAAACCTACATTGAGGAATCAAAATCCCACATTTCCACCTCAGAGATGCTCTTATAGATGAAAAAATTAATCCAAATATAAAGGACCTCATCAGCATGGAGGGACCAATTATTTTGTGGCTTCTAACCATATGTACACTCCCTCACTACCAATCATCCCAGGTCAAACAATAGATTATCCTTTTCACTATCTAGGAATGAGGATGAAATACAAAAATACATTGATTTATATCTTCCATGATACACCTTAACATCAAGGCATATCCCAAAGAAGAGTCTCACCATCTACCACTCACTACATGAAACCTTCACTACCCCTACATGAGTCATCCAATTTAGTGCATGAGTAAATAAATTATACTCTCTAGGGAAAAAGTCATATTGAAATAAAATTATTATAGGTACATGGCCCCAATCCTCAGTAAAAGGTTCAAAACACTCTATGGAATGATAAACTGAAGTATTGTATTATTAGTATTCAGGTGGATCCGCTAACTAAAAATGTAGTGATGTAAATTCTCATCGATTATACCACCTTATATATCTCAAAATCTTATGTTTGGTATTTTATCCCATAAAACATAACTTCTATAGACTAATAAGATACAACTCACTTATCATTCATTAGAACTACACCATGTCTAACTTCTAAAGTATAAAATTGAAATTTCTACTTCATACTTATCTTATAATAGGTCAGGATTAATTTATACCTCAACCTCTCATTCATCCAATTGAAGGATCTCTCATAAGATCCTATGAAAACAAAAAACTCCCCCTTTTGTTTAATATTATCATCAATAATGTAGAGTTTGAGAAGTATTAGATAATAATATAGTATTAACCTATAAAACATAGGAATATATGAATCTCAAATAAATTCTAAGGTTTCCCACAAGAGACCATAGCCTCAATTTACTATGGGTCCACCAATATGCTTATATTTGAGATAATGTTCTCCAAGAATCACTCCAAACAGATCTAGATTTGTAACATTAGGATCTAGTAATAAAATAGTTTCCCTCTCAGGTTACTAATAATAATCACTAGATGGAATGTATGAACTTCAAAAAGCAAGGTTTACACGAAAATATCATTGAGGAAAATTGACATGAACAAATTAAAATCAGGATAAAATACTCAATTCATCATGTCTATGAAAAATATAAATGAATTTTTCATATAGAAACACATCATGAGATACACATATAGGTTATACCTACTCTTAAAGTAATACATGGAATATTGTAAGGACTGATTTTCAATAGGTGATTGAATGGTCCAATATTTTTTTTGAGAAAAAAGAGAACCAACTTAATTTATATAATATGCCAACAATATGAGAAAAAGGATGTATGATATAATGTATAACCCACTCTAAAATTAAATAATCCATACATAAAATATGTTTTTTTATTCTTTTTTTGGTAAATAAAATTGGGGAAACACAATTTGACAAGATCAAGTGAAGAAACCCCATCAACAATAAATCTGTTAGTAAAGAAATTAACTCTTGAATATCTATATGATTCATCCTTGAATGCAGAATAGATATGGGATCCATACATAAAATATTATTTTTCATATAATTAATGCCATAATATAGAATAAAATAAAAATAATACATAAAAACAAAACAAATAAATAGTACATTACAAGAGTAAAAAATACATATCATGTATCCTTATCTCATAGTGAAATTCTAGCCAACTTGTCTGCCATTTCCCCTACTAATTATGTCTTAGTACTAAATGAGTTACTTCTATATATCACTCACCAATTATGGTATTATTTCCAAATTTACATATGATAAAGATATTTTTTCACAACTATGTTTAATGCCCTACAAGGGGGGTGAATCAATGTATGACAGATTAAAATTTCTACCACTTTGGATATTATTTAATTTAAAAAAACACAGTTCCCTCAAATTTCTCATAGAAATGTTTGGGGAAGAAATTATAGAATTCTTGAGACAAAACAATTTTACTTTCCACACCTACACATGGCTACATTCAAGGATCATACAATAGTAATGTGCATATGTAACAAATCCAATAATTCTTATTTCTATTACAATGTTTACTGTTTACTCGCTATCCCTCCTTGTTTAAAACTAATAAAAATATAAAATCTAACATTTATCTCAACTAAAGATTTCTCACTACAAATTCATATTATTATTCATTTTATCACTTGGATGAATGTGTTTTTAACCTCATTTTGTTCATCATGAGGATCCACAATCATCCACTTGTTTAATATCACTTTATATTTGATTTACTAAGAAATCCATTCTTTTTTTCATTAGATTTAATTTCTCAAAAACCCTAATTACAATGATTTTGTAACATCCCAATTCTTGAAAATAATATCCTATAGTCAAAATAATTCCAAATTTCATAATGATCAATAATTTTTTGAAGCTAACATATCCATCGTGAATCGTACTTCATTATCAAATATCACAAAGCCTTCATGAAGCACACTAATTTCATGAAGATCACTTAGCCTATGTAAATATCCACATAGTATTGATGCTCAACACATTCATAAAGAATAAAAAAACATCAAAAAATAAATTTATACAAAAATATATATGATCTTATAAAAACAAACTCAAAAGAAAAATCCTTCATGAATCATTTTCATGATTTCAGAGCCTTTGGATTTTTGTTAAGGACTCATAATTAAAATTAGGGGTGTGGAGACGTATTTATAG
This sequence comes from Viscum album, assembly GCA_963277665.1. Classification (NCBI taxonomy): domain Eukaryota; kingdom Viridiplantae; phylum Streptophyta; class Magnoliopsida; order Santalales; family Viscaceae; genus Viscum; species Viscum album. The sequence continues at coordinate 558,711,169 of OY728146.1, forward strand.
ACATTGCCCCCCAATCGTAATGTTTTCAACATCATTAAGGTATTCACATGGATGTATGCATTATTTTTAGAAAAATCCCTATTTTTTGAATCTTTAAGGTGTTTTTTCTATTCATGAAGCTTCTCATAGTCACAAAGATTACCATCGAACCTTCTCATACTGCCTTTATTCACGAAGATCCACACCTTTTAAAAATAATAAACATTTATAAAGAATTAGACAATAAAAAATATAAAACATTAACAAAATTCACGCCTTTTACATATTTTTATGATTAATTCATGGAAATAAAACTATTGGGATTCTTGATTTATCCTAAAAATTTAGAATGCAATATTTGGTTAAAACTAGGAAACAACTCCACCTTTTACCTATGATTCTCTATACCGCTTATAGGGAATCAACAACTCCTTTAGACATTTTTCAACAAATAATTTCAAAAATTTATATGGAACACAAAAACTAACCTGGGTAACATAATTGTTTAACAATCAAAATCCACCCAAAAGTGTATTACACTGTTCCCTTAATGAAATTTTTCCCAACAATATATCCCTTTAGTTTTGTTGACACATCCTGATTCATGGATACCCTTTAAAAAATTATTACATCGTCTATAAAAATTATATTCTATCGATTCAATATAGGAATCAATCATTTACTCCAAAAACACTCTAATCCCATGTGATCTATGTATAGTGTGGGAAATAAGACTAGAATGAAAATTTCATCAATGAATCATTTATTAAATGAAAAAGTAAACTAATTTCACTATGATCTGCATATTTCATGATATATAACCTTTGATCGAATATCATTATCATTGACATATTTTCAAATCCCACAACCTCATTGGTCCCCCAATTGGATTCTCCTTATATCATTATCAGGATTTTCTCCCCATATGTTAGTGAACCCAAGGTCACTCCTCAATGGCTGTGACATTTTAAAAAACACATACAAATACATTATAGAATAACACATCATACCTCTGGGATAGGGGTCCCACATACTCACTTTTTTATGTGTTTGGTGTCTAATGAACTCCAAGGTCACGTTGATTCTCCTAAAATACCATTTTTGGGAAAGGCCAATGTCAGAATTTCTGTAACCTGTTGTTCTATGGGCACATAATTACACTTCAAAATACCAGTTCCCCCTTTTCATTGAAATATAATACATAATTTAAATGTGATTTTCCTTTAGTGATGGAATTTATTTTTGATAAGGATTGTATCACATGAATTATTTAAATGTATTTTGATTGGGGACATCACATTGACCCACATGTCATCAAGATACGGATCCTTCCACAATAACTACAAAAATGTTTGAGTATCGAAAAATACTGATTTTTAGTGGTGCTCAATGAAATGAAATCCAATTTCCTACATAGATAATTAATAAACAATATAGATAGATAGAGTGAAACACCAAATGTTTATTTTCTATAATCTACAGAAATGGCCAAATATGCATCTGCCTATCCCAATAACTCTTGTTGATATTTTCAATTGTACATAAAAACAAAATCCATCATTCCATCAATATAACTAAGTATTCTATTGACTATTGTTATGTGTATTTAATTAGAATTATATTGATTCTATTTTTCATAACATGTAAAAAATATCAACTATTTTCACTTTCAATTATAACATACTTCAAATTATCGGCTTATATTTTGTTACATTAACCACTTTTCCTTCCACATCTCATGATAGCTTCAGCCAGGTACAAATTAGATCCATCATATCCATGGAATTATCCATTCCAAATATTCTCATGAACCCCTTTTAATATTTTTACTAGGAAATAAATGTGTCATTTCTTCCCTATGTCACCTATAAACAATGTAAAATGATCAGTTCATCGGTCATTGAAATTTCAAACTCATTTTTCACTAATTATGAAAACTTTTTTCACCACACATCATCTGATCCACAAAATATTATTTCATAGAAATACACAAGCACCATAATATTGTAACTAATGTCATTGTTGACAATTATATTTTAATAAAATCCACCACCCTAAAAACCATGCTTCTTCTCAAAATGATAAAACCTTGAAAAATACACTCTTGATTCTTTCTTCAACCCATATAGTGCCTTTCTGAGATGAAAATAATATTTTATCATGATCGTTATTGAGTAAAAAATCACACTAATTTATATATATATATTGTGTTCCATAAACCCATTAAATATTTTTTTGACATGGCTTTCATATAGAAGTCATTAAAATACCCTTCCACTAATATATCCATATATTGGAAAATAGTCATGAGTGATGAAAAAGATATTAATGTGTCACCAAAATAAATTCCCTCAATCAGGGAGTATCATATTAAAAATTTTGTTAATTTTTTTGAATTACATATCCATTTTCACATAGTTTTTTCCAAAACACCCATTCATTCCAAATGAAATTCTTATATTCCAGCGTTGAAAAAATATCCCATTTTCGATTATTTGTAATTTGGTCATGTTAATCATTCTCATCTTAGACATAACTTTTTCTCCAAATCTTCCTCTAAACATTTAGAATCTACCTGATTTTCGAAATATACCTACTGTAAAAAATTCATTCTCCGTTCTTGAAATAAAACAACATTATCACTAATGATTTTTTTCTTATATATTTCAACATAACTCTTTGTATTCTTTAAAGATATATATTTTAATTACTATTTATAATTATACGTATCCCTTTATTAATCATAATTTTCTACAACTATACCTCTTAAATTTATAACCTCTGGATCACTTTTATCTAATAACAATTAACTATGTTTTTGAATATTCTATTTACTCTCTACTATAGTGACATCATTGGTTTCAACTACATTTCCCAATATCTTGTTGCAGAATTTATATAATTTTACTTTTCTTTAATATCCAATGAATAACACATCATCTCCACTTGATTCATATTTCTTATATTTTACTTACAATTTTTTTTAGTAATTCAATTTTGGATTATTTCTGTTTCACTTCCCTAAAATATTCTTTTCATTTTTCAAAAACAACAGTGATTTGTTAGATGTGTAGATGAATTTCAAGACTATTTCCTTACACAATTTCAATGGTAGGAATTTTTAAAAAACAATTATTTTTCTATTTTTTTGATGATCTGATTTCTCATATCATCTTATCCATTTTATTGACAATTTATCACTACTAAAAAATGATTTTTTATCCCATGTTTTTAAAGATAATATTTCAATCGTATACATTTGATCTCTATTATATTCTCTGTATGAAACATAATAATATTATATTTAAGTATACTTTTATATCCATTTGATATTTTTTTATGAAACTAGCCATACCAGGATTGTGGGAAATAAAAAAACCCCTTCACCCATGTAGTAATCATTAATGAAAACAAAATAATACCACTTCCTATTAATGGATTTTTGTAAGATAGTTCTACAAACATCTATATGATACAAATCATGAACTCTGGTTAAATTTTGTTTATTATCATTATATTTCTCTCTGATAATCTCCCATTATTTATGGGAATCAATGATATGAATATGATGAAATGATAAATTTTTGGAGTCTATGAGAGGGATAATATTTGAACAGATCTTCTAGGGATGGTTGAAATTGATGGCCATTCCATTTAAACCACAAATTTTTTTTCTTACTCATTAGATACACATAACATATCTTTTTCTCCAATAAATATAAAGAGGTTCCCCTTTGGGTGATTTCCTTGTAAAAAAATATAACATTTATTACCATAAAAATAAAAAAATTCATAGTGATGTTTTTAGAATGAACAAAGTCATATTGTTGAATAAAACTTAGCATGTTGTGACTGATAACATAGATAACCAAGAAAACATGATTTCTCATATCTTTTAACCCAAATTTGGATTTTTCAAATCCAATAATCTTCATGGAAACATCATTTTAAAATTTGAAAAAACCTTGAATGTAATATTTGATGCCTATAATGATGTCTTTATTTCTTATCATATGGTATTTTCACCCGCTGTCAAAGATCTATACACATACATGATATGTTGCTTTTAGGGAAATCTCTAAATCCACTTCCTAAACGGCTATCTCCTTTTTAATCCACGTCACAATCTCCATACCTATTATAGACTGATTTTCTTTATCTTGCTCAAAGTATGATGGACAAACATCATCATATAATTTTTAAAATATATTATTTGTTTTTAAATTATCCGGTGATTAATTAATCATACAATTAATAATAGTTTCGGTGTGATTTGAAATATTCTTATTTATTTTTTATGAGAAATAACTTGTCATGTGGCTGAATACTTTATGCTATAAATAGTAACCATCATAATCATTCACAAAATATAGAAATTTATTTGGCCAACTTTATTTCCATTGTTCCTTTTAGTACCATTTGGATATATATCAGACATTTTGTGAATTTCAAATCTATCCGCAAAAATAAAACCTGATACAACATGTATTCTTGTACATTTTTGTTGGAATGATATTTCCTTAGGTTCTTTGAATCATATGATTTTTTTCCCATAAAAATTTTCATTATTGGTATAGTTGCTAGATGTATGAAATAAATCACTAAAAAATACTATTTTTGATAAATCCATATAGTATCCTTGTCATTTTGATTTGATCGTTGCTTCAATTTTTTTTTTATTTCTATGCTCCACTTCCACCTTTTTAGTCAACAGCGTAATCTAATTTCCTAAAGTCATAAAAGGAGTCAAGAGTCTCTTCTGATATTATAATTTTACTCATAGGTTGACAATTCCCACATAATGTCGTTTGATACATTTGATTTTATCTTTTTATCTATTTGTTAATCCATCAATTTGTCTTCTTTTTTATTCAATGTTGATCTAGTACTCGTTAATTTTCTTATAGTTCTCTAGCATTGAAGACGTATGTTTTAAATTTTTTATCATTATAGATATCACTTATTCCTACAAATATTTTCTGGAGAATCTTATTATTCGGATTAAAAGTAAACTCTTCCTTTGAATTATTCATTATCATTGTCTCTTTCTTCCCTCTTTTTGGAAATACCAATATAATATACCATATAACTTTCTCCATTATCATTTATGTTTTCAATATCTTTTGTCTCATATTCTTCTAAACTATCATTATCTTTTTAAATAAGGTCCTATTTGGATGAAATTTAACTTTACATATTTTTTACCATTAAAATAGGTTTGAGAATTCATTATAGAAATTTTTAATTTATTCACATCATCATCATAGAAATTATTGAGGAACCATTCTATATGATATACAACCTTTTCGCATTGATTGCGTGATTGAAGAAGTTTCCCCTTAACATTCCCTTTCATATATTAATATTTTAGAAAAATGAATGAATGACCTCATTTATCTATTCATATTCATATACATTTTCAATTTTAAGATTCGTCGTGGAATTTAATTACACGACTTTTGAATTATCTTTTTCTAATGAATATATATATTATTCTTCCATTTACTTTATGATTAGATTACAGTGTAAAATATCATGTGTTAGCTCCTATGGATATTTATCTTCGAGTATAGGGATTTTTGAATTGAACCAGGATTGAATTATTCTCAAGATGAACATAAAGATATTTACATCTTCTAGAGTTTCTCTAAGACCACATTTTCCTTTTAAAACAAAATTCACTATGTTAACGATTGAATCTATAGAATTAATGGGGTTAATTCCTATGTCCCCATATTTGTTCCATAGAAACATTAATTTTGAGTATCTGAACTTTTGAATCACATTTAAAGTCATTTAACAATTTTTTCATATTTAATTCATTGAGTTAAATGAAATTACCATTGTTAATATTGAATTGGACAATACTCCATGTAAATCATTAATTTATCTTGAGTCTGCATCTAATTACCTTCGTTCTATTTCTGAAAAAGCCCCATTTTACACAATAGATGAAATAATATAAAAGTTACACATAAATACATCCATACAAGATGTTTAATTGTGTTTCATAATATTTTTTATAGTTTAAAATTTTTCCAACAAAAATCAAAATCCCTTAATGATTAAAAACTCCATTGAAACCATTTATAGATAAAAATCATTATTATCTTCTCTCAAGAATACTGATTGTAGGACCGACAAGGTTAAATACCCAGAGTGGGGGTGAATAAGGGAAAGCAATATTAAAACTATCACCTCTTTATAAAATTTTTCATTATTAAAAAAACAATATACTCTCATTTTCCCATAAAAATGTATGAGCATAAATTAAATCCCACATGAGACACATCAACATTACATGGTTCACCCACCCTGGGATACATTAATGGAGAATTTAAAAGAAATGTGCATAAATACCAAATACACTAATTTGAACTACTATTATAAATTTAGGAGTAGGCATACTATCCCTCATAGTTTACAACCATTCACAATGTGAAATCCCATTGCTCTCTCATCTTTAGAGTTCTCACTACACCTTCATATGGTTCTTTTTTTATCACATGAATAAATATGTTTTAACCTCGTTCAGTGAATCATAAATTTCAAATTTCACACAAATGATGAATATCTAATTACCATATATTTACTGGGAAATCCCTTATATATTTCTTGAGATTTAATTTTATAAAAAAACTCTTTCTAAAATTTGCATTATTTCTAAATTTAGTATAATAATATTCTATTTTCAATATACTCCCAGGTTTAATGATGTTCAATAAATTTTTAAAGATCAATTATCCTTCATGAATCTATCTCCTTTAACGAAGCACACTTAGCCGTAATAATGCTAACTTATTTTATAAGGCCCACCTAGCCTTCATAATGCTCAACTCTTTCATGATGTACACCACTTTCAAGAAGCTTACATAGACTTAATGAACTCGATTTATCTGTGAAATAAATGATCTTACGAAAACATTTTCACAAGAATAATTGTTCATGAATCCCCATAAAAAATCTGATGACTTTATATTTTCATTAAGGTGTCCTTCTTCAAAATGATGGTTGCATAACCCTATTTATATACAATACCATGCTTTTTTAAATCATTGAACCACTCTAAAAAACTTTTTTATGAATATAACCAATCTTGTTGGAGAACCATTCCATTGTAATGATTTTTTAGTAAATATTTATGTTAACAATGCTTCTTCTAGTAATGGTTATTTCTCTAAACCATTTTCGCTCAGTTTTCATTAACAAATCATCACACCATCATGAAGCAGAAAACATTCTCAAAGCACTCGACCTACATAAAACATAAAACCAATGAGAAATTCATTAATTTTTTATATTTTTAGGAGCCATTGATGGAAAAAAAATTATGATGCTTGATTGATCCTTGAAATTTTAGAACCCAAAAATTTGTAAAACACTATGATATGGTACCGCCAATTACAAAAAATATTTTGTACAACTCTTAGAGAATAAACTTCTATGCCTTTTTCAATTATAATCATACATTGTCTACAATATCTGAAGAACTAAATAAATGAACCAGGTATCATAATATTTTAACAAAAAGAAGTCAACCCAAAAACACCACAATGTTACTTTGAGTGATTTAATCCAGTAGATATCTTGTTGTGATAGTAGTTTATTTTTTCATTATAATCAGTCAGCCAATTATTTCTTCATATTTTATAAACAAAATTAATGATAATATAGTCCCAATGAAAACAAAATACACTTATTATTATGGTTTAATTTTGATTTCTTCAAATACCATCTTATCACATCCATAAGGGTATATCCATAGTTAATACCACATATAAATACTCTACAAAAATTCAAAGATAACTACTAGAAAAAAATATATGAATGAATTTGACACACCTGTGTTAAATAAAAAATTATAGGTTTTATGTTACGAAAATTATACCTTGGACTTTTTGTGGCTCCTCTATCCATATAAGAAGGATATTCTTAATGGTGTGTAGTAGGAATGATCACTATAATGTAACTCCCATATCCCAAATACTATAAATTACATCACCTTGATGGAAATACTACCTCTAATTTTGGGTACCAAGACATCCACTATGACATTACTGTTTTGAGGATCCCCAAATACCCAACTAAAATGGTTCTACATTACCTTCACATGAACATCGAGACTGAATACATTTTTTACTTTTATATATCTATAGATAAATTCCATAATACCTCTGTTGATGCACAAACACACAATAATTAGAGAACATATTCTATACTCTATAATAATTATAGCAAATATGGACATATTGGGTTCACTAATTACATGCAACTGAGGATCTCCCTCTTATAGTAATTGATAGTCCCCAAACATGGAGACATTTCCATTACCTCCCATGATAGAAACATAATACCTTTAATTCATACAACATGATGACCTTCTCTCATTTTGAAAGAATGAGTATGATTCCCAAATAACCTACACTAGTTTTGTTCCACTCAATGTTAAATTCCTCATTCATGACCTCTAAAAAAGATATAAAATGTAATTTATTCACCTAGGATCAATTATAGTTTTATATGCCCTGCTCAAATATAGTGACACTATAAATATCAACATCGAACAATATAGTTATGAATCAATATAATTCTGTAAAGTGGAAAACATTATCCATCATCTAAATGTCACCCTATAATAGAGGCACTAACTCTCTGTATTTTTTAAACCTCATAGACTCCTATGAGATGTTATAAAAAATAATGAATGAAATCAATTACATGATAAAAACTCATGCTACTGTAGATAGGATTGAATGAATATCTAATGCTTCCCCAGTCCATGAAGTATATATGTTTCAAGTTTCTCCCACATATTATGGGATGTCTTGAGGTGGTCGAACATAGAATGAATATACAATATTCAGAACTCGACTGTATGTATTCTACCCTCACATGAAATGTGTGTTTGATGATATAATAAGGAATAATGTTGCAAATTAGATGTGGTTATCCTAGACCTCAGTTCACCATTTCCCATAACTGCAATACCTAAATTAGACTCTGACAGATTTGCTGAATATATTCATGAAAAAGTGAAAAAACTGACTATAAATCCACTTCCTGTGGTAGAATATTGATCCCCTCCGACTTCATTCATTACCAGTGGTCTCTATAATAGAATATATCTATAATATCAAGTGAATGACTCAAATAATAGTAGTATAAATCTAATAGAGACCAAAAATTAGGGAATGGAGAAACATGGAGATACCACCATCCCCTATGTGTGCACCATATGGTAAAGGGTCTCACGAATCTAGGCTAGAGTAAATCCAATAACGACCCACGGTATGGATAAGTAAAATTTTATAGTTGTACTTATAAAACTAATGATATCTCATCCATAATAGTCAATAATAATGTGTTAGTCTTTTAAATATCCACTAAGATGTTATACAAGAAACATCTTTATAATTTATTGTCATCATTTTCAAAGACCAAACCCTATATCATATCCTAATTATAAGTAAAATAACATATATCCCATGAATTTATAAAGGTTTAATGTGATACATACATTTAAAAATTGATACATGAGCAAACCCTCTCTTTCTTCTGCAAGATAAAACTAAAAATCTAGAAACTAAAATTTGATATCAAAGTGCATCATATTTTAAGAAGTAACCCAATCATAAAAGTTAAAAACACATACAACAATCTCATCATTGGAAAACTTGAATTTACTTATTTGTGGGTTAGATACACCCATAAATAATATCAATACCATGATCTAACTTTGTCATATATCTTATAAGACATATCCTAAATATTAATACCAATAAAGAAAAATAATTCTCCAATAAAACTTTTAATATTCCCAAATAATTTTACCTCCACTATAACTGAATAGGGTCACTACATAACTCACATTCCCATACATGAATACTAGATAATTTTGACTAGTTATGAGTGTTGATATATAATAAAGAGAAGTGACTATACTATTAGGTACAAATAAACATTAGAAGATTGTGGAAATCAGTATAATAATCAGTCATACCGACAAAACCACAACAAAAATTATCAACACATATAAATTCCAATAATTAGTAAATACCAACACCATCGTCAATAAAGAACTATACATGGCATATAATATATATAATCATAATATTGATCTCATATAGGTAGATCCTATACAATGTCCTCCTAAAAATGAACTATAGAATTTTATACTATTGGTATTGAGTCTAGGGATTTCCCAATTTTCCAACACAAACTCTACAATCTAAAAAAATTAAACTAGTTGGGATCTTTACCTTATCTTTTATACAATAAATAATATCATCTGAGTTAATTCTTTGACTAAGATGGGTGTATGTACAAATCATTAGGTCATCACTAAATCATTCTATAATAAGTATTGTAAATACTTGTTTATACTCAATAATAGGTGATAATAATGTAAATAGTAGTATATAAATATCATGCCACCTCATGGTGTGCTTTGAACAAACGAGCTATGTCTATATATACTGTGGTTAGTGCTATAATGGTATAATATACCATTGGTCCGAATACACCTTGATTATGAAAGATATATCAATACTAATATAATGATCAAGGTGATTGATATTTCCCTATCATGAGTCACTTGGTGAATAATGTATCACCATCATTAAAAAAACTAGGTGAATTATACATCATTAATAAAAATTTATTGCTGAATGAGTCCTCACCAAATGAACGAAGCATCAACAACCCCTATAGATAATGCACCATTTTTTTTAAAATTATTTTAGAATTATAAAAATATTAGAGTAGTAAAGTTAGGATAATAAATGGTGTAAAATTTCATCCCTTTACAATTTATGATATATTTTTTTACCATATATTTAATATTATAACCCATTATCATTGAAATATATTTTACAATGTTTAAGCTTTAAAATAGTTAATAAATGGGTCAATAAAGATGGTATGGTTCAAAATGAAATCATAACATATATAAATTTCATTTAATGATTATATTTATAACTTATACTCTTTTTACTTTAATTTGTAACCATTTTAAATAATTTTTCATTAGAATGTATTGAATATATTTTAATATTTTTAGTAATTCCATGTGTGTCATTTACCTTGTTTTTTTAAAAAATACACATTCTCTAATTTTATTACACCAAATTGATCCATATAGATTAAAAACCCTATAAAATTATATTATAATAATAATTATCCACAATTTAGTGGTTATTTCTTCATAAAATATAATTCCACGGGTCCTTATTAAAGGATCTAAAGGAGGTGTCCCAAAGAAGATGAAATCATCTTACCCGGCCTCTCTTAATTTATTTATTCTTATTGGTCCACTAAATATATATAATTCATAATTAAATAATAACTTATGTATCCTAAATATATTTAAAGTATATTATGATTATGAATAAATAATTACAACACCTATATCCATGAACTAATAAGTGAATGTATTGATCATGTGTATGTGTGAAGTACCACAACTATACAGCAACAAAACTCATTATTCATCCCAATCATTCACATATGGTTGATATAATTTGTATAATATATATATATATATTTAGAAATTGTCAGTCTAAAATTATAGTATCATATCAACACTCTTACCTTCTAATAAATTAGAAAAGTATAATGTCACTAGTGTGAACATGGGGACTACCACCTCCACAAAGCAATTCGATTCATTTTTCAAATCCACAATGCATGGATGATTATAATGATATATTTAATGAAAATATATGATATATGTGATATAGCAGTGATTATATAATTGTGAATAATTATTTAACATCATTTCATTCCATCCATAGAAAAGTGAGGGCAACATTCATGCTTACAAACAACTTATCATCATTATGAACAATGTTTTTCATTTTCCAATTAATATCCGTGATGAATGAAATTATATATATATATATATTTAATATATATTATATTTATATAATAATTTTTTTTGATGAAGTAAACATGATAAATGTTCATGTAACACATGTACATAATCAAAATTATCATGAAAAATATAACAATTAACACTCATAAAGGGGGATTTTTAATAGGGAATTAATAATAAATGGGAGTAAAATATTATAAGTGGATAATATATAATATTATAAGATATTAATATTTTTTATCAAATTATAATAAATTAAAATTTATTTTTAAGTAGGTTAAATCACATTCAAATCTTGTCCAAATCAAGGTAAGGGATTTATGATAAAATATCATTATTTATCCTGATTGATTATTATTATGTTTTTTATCATGAAAATTTAATGACCATATTTAAATAAAAAATATAACATGTATTATCATTATATTATTTCTGTATAATAGATGTTTTCTTTTCTTTTTTATATCTTTAAGTTCCCAAGTGACCAAAATAATGTTTTTAATGAATAATGACTTTATTTCTATCTTCGGCAGAAGATACTATTCCATCCATGTCCATGTTTTCTAAAATTCTTTTCAACATTTCTTATAAAATTACCATATGAATTTGTAAAATCATTTTACCCATGTTTAAATCAATATTTGATTAAAATGAATATTCCTCTATGTTTTCAATTGTTGTATTTTTGAATTTTTTAAAACAAAAATGAATGGAATCATTATTTTAACATATATAGAATTAATAGATGTTCACAACATAATAAAAATTAATAAGAAATATTTCCATGATATTTTAATAGAAATTTTAATATATAATAACATACTTTGATGATAAATATTATATATATGGTATATTATCCAATTAAAATATATTTATATTTTACCAGGATATTTTATGGTGATCATGATGATATATTGATGACACACATTTTATTTCCTGTTGGTTAGTTTAAAATGAATAATTTAATAATCTTTAGTCATACATATGAATATATTTTTACAATGTGATGGGTGGACCATGAATTATATAGAACTCTAATGCATTGGGTAAATATTAATTTCTATGGGATAAATGGGTATATTATAGTTTATCTTAAGCCAAAAATAAGAATCTAAATGGGTGCTTATCCTGGGGACAAAACTAGAGGCTACACTAGAGGCCACCCCACTATGAAAATGTGTACCTGGGTGGTTGTCCCAAAACTAACTTGTTATTAATATTTTGGTTTATTTCCTTAATAAAATTTATACTTGATTATGATTATTCCATACATTATGACATTCGTTGATGAGATGATGTTATGTCAATGTCATATTTTCATGGATCATGTGATTCATATATTATAAACTATTAAGATTTATGATATGATTCAATATTATGATCTATGATTTGTAAGGTATAGTTTTCAGATGTTATTATCAAGTTGTCAAAACATTATTCTCATTTTAGTCACATGTGATCTTTTATATATAATTTTTTCTATCCTTATGCGGAATCAGATCTCCATTTTTCTTATGTTTTATTTCTAGAGGTTATGAAGGAATGTATTAAATTAGATATGTCTAGTGGACCCTTTGTGAAATTTATTTTTTCATAATAACAAGTCAAGCCAATATTTAAATCCTAATAAAATATTCTATTTCAAGTAATGATTATCATTTCAATAACTATTTTTCAAGGAATAAACATGTCACACATTATAATAAATTGAAATAAGTCAATAATTTATTGATATTTATGTTTCAATATATTTACAAGTGTGTAGTTCCATATATTTATGAATTTCACCTAATCAAGTGATTTTCTGCATAAGATAGACACTATTCATGTTTATTCAATGTCCATGACACTGATAGTTCTAATGAGTCATTGTTGGATGACTAACCGATGGGGACTCACCGACCAAAGTACTCACTGATCGAACAATTCACTAGTTGAAGAATTCAATGATCGAAGAATACACTGAGGAAAAACTCACTGATAGATCAAATGGCATTCTGATGGACACATCACTGATGATCAGTAAAACTAATAATTCAAGAGACTCATGGATGAATGAATCACAGATGGGCGATGAACCAATAGTTTAATGGACTTATGGATCAATGAGTTACTGATGGGTGACATACCGTTAGTAAAAAAAGAGTCCCCAATAATTATTCCTTGTTGCCGGGATAGAAAGATATCACAAATGACTCAATGATACTAATAGAAAGGACTCAACGATACAGAGAGTCACTAATGTTGACTCACAAATCCTGACAGACCTATGATTAAAAACTGATGCAAATGAATCTATGATACATATGACTCATCGATAGTCATAAAAACTATTTTTAATTTATTAATTCAAATTTATATCTTACAGAAATATTTAGAAAAATTAATGTTTCTAAAATTATTTATTGTTTTCGATAGGACATTCAGTAGGTAGTACAAGGTACATTCACATGGGGATATCTTTGTGTCTGCTGGACCTCGATGTATCAAAGAATTATTAACTAAATCACTCAACAAGACATATACATGAGAAAACACACCAGAACTCCAACAACACTAAAATAATTATTCCAAAGCCCAAGAATCCAAATGAAGAACATTAAGAGAGATTAATATATAAAGAATAACCTATTATGCATCCCTGATCATCTTTCAAACAAGAATACAAAACATTTTACCTACTGGAATCAGGATCATAGAGGATTAGATACATTTTCTGTCGCAAACATCTAGAAGTAGACTGAAACATCATTTACACTACTTCAAAAAAGTAATGATCTTCAATACATAACACATAGAGACTTGTAAAACATTATCTACATCCTTACCTCTATTTTTTCTTTTATTTACATTTTTGAGAAATGTATGTATCTATATATTACATACACTGACTCATGTTCATAAGTGTAGGATACTTAATATCCTCAAATATCACACTCTATATATTCTTTTTTATCCCATGTTGAATAGTGGAAGAGGTCAGTGTGACCTACTTATTGTTCTTCTAGGAATAACTGTGGTAGAGGTCATATTTACTTGGACAACATTATGTGCTGTTGTGAACCATGATCCACAGTGTAGATCAAAACTGATTATTAATTTAAACTGTGTGGTGGTTGGAGCTAACCATGTGTAAAGGACTTTGTCTCAGCTTTATATCAAACCTCTAATTTATATTTGTTGTGTTTTAACCATTATGTTTTACTCTGTGTTTATTATATTTTTTATTAAACAAAATGTTATCTTTGATAGTTAGTTTATCTAGTGCTTATAACTATTTTGGAATAGTATGTTATTATCAAATTTTGTAGTAATATATTAGATTAATATAGCTGATAACTAAGAAAACTTCTGTGAAATTATTTGAAAATATAGGACTCTTATAAATTCACAACAAACTGACTTATATTATATTTTTAATTGGGGGAAATTTTCAAAGAACCAATTTTAATAGAAAATTTTATAGATACTCAATTCACCCCCCCCCCCTCTTTAGTACCCTACAATGACCAACATTTTCTATCAAATGAATTTTTTGAATTTTTAGTTTTCAAAGCCTTTTCAAATCTTTTTCAACTATGAATTTACATGGATTTCAAAGATCATAAAATTTCTGTTATTTCTAAATAATTATCTCATTAAAATCTATTAAAAATTAATATTATGGATAATAGACTGGAAGGTGTTGATACTAACATAACTCCATTCTTTGAAGGAAAAAATTGGTCTCAATGGAAGAATAAGATATAATTACATCTACAATGCATGTAATTTAAAATCTGGACCGCTATTAAAAGTAAATATGTAATTCCTAAAACTGATAGAAATGCATGGGATGAACCAACCAAGTCTGCCTATAAAAATAACTATAAATCAATGAATTCTCGAAATTGTGCACTAAGATATGAAGAGTTTAATCGCACTTCACCTTGTAAAACTACCCATGAGATTTAGTAATCTTTGTATGTTTCCCGTGAGGAAACATCTAATGTGATAGAGATGAGACTAAATACTTAAACAATTAAATATTAAAATTTTTGACTGAATACTGATGAATCTATTTATAATATGTATCTCAGGTTCAATTATATTTTGAATACATTGGTTTCTTTAGGAAGAAATTTTACTACCAATGAAAAAATAATTTAGATTCTAAGATTTTTACCAGATAGATGGAGAGTAACTTCTATCTCCATTAGGGAATCCTGTGACATCAAAAAATTACGTGCCAAAGAACTCATTTGGAAGCTGATGATGTGTGAAGAAGAGTTAAAAGTCAACAAACAATAAAATTATGAACTTGAAAGAAAATTTTTAGATTTCAAGACTTCCACATACAAAACCAAAGACAAAGAAAAAGTTCATGTTATTTTTTAGAGTGAAATTGATGAAGACTTAGCTTTAGATAGTGATAATAAAATAGCCTACCTAGCCAGGAGATTTAGAAAATATTACATAATTAAAAATTTCTTCAAGATACCATACTTTAATGGAAAATATGAAAACAAGAGAAATTGGAAAAATGATTGAAAGAGTCCAGACAAATCAGAAGGGATTGTGTTCTATGAATGCAAGAGGGGAGTATATGTCAAAGAAGAATATCCAATGTTAAAATACAGAAAGAAGTATGAGAACAAAGACTAAAGGTATAAAAAAGAAATGAATTCCATTTTCAGTGCATTTGGGGATCACTATAGTGAATCTACTTGTTTTCAGAATGATAATGAATATATAGAAAACATGTAATTTATGATAAATACCTTAGAGGTGCTCTAAAAATCACTTTTACTTAATCACAGTTATTCTAGAGATGAATCTGAATCTGAGAATACGAAAAATGATGAACTATTTCAATTCTATATCATGATGTAAGAAACCACTAAAGAACAAAATGATATGTATACGTCATTAAATAAAGAATGTGCACTCACTGAAAATATTAAATGTGAACATACTATTGAGGTAGGAAATAATGATCCACTTCTTAAGGAAAAAATGAATTAAAAATATCTAAGGAAGAATTGAATAAGGACCTGGAAACATTTACCAATGGTAAAAACATACTTACTCAGTTACCTAGTAAACAAGTATCTACTAGGTATACTACTGAAATAGAATATCATCCAAGACAATGAAATTTATCAAAAACACATTTCATGACTAAGTCTAGAAAATCATCCTCTTGGTCTAGAAATCACAAATTTACTGTATGTTGCAGTTCTAAAAATTATTTTTCTACAACACATTTTTCTTGACCAAACAATATTTATTTTTCAAATACTCTATACACATCATATATGAAACCCATAAGATATGTGTGGTTTCCCAGATCATTTATTACTAATGTTTCCTATATTATAATAATATGGGTAGAAAAATACTTATCTTGGATGAATTGTTTTGTGGGTGAACTGCCTAAAGTGTTCCCATAGAAAACATTAGTACTTGGTCAAGGGCTGATCAAGACACATGACATTATAATACACAAGCTTCAATAATCTCATCTATATTGATAGTAGAAATGTCATATTTGGTGACAATGGTAATGGAAAAATCATTATATTAGGAAAGATTGGTAACACTATCTCCATTTCAATTTAAAAATTAATTTAGGGTGATTGATTAAAGTATAAAATGCATAGCATATCTCAACTGTGTGATGCTGGATTCATTGGTAATTTTAAAAATATTGCATGAGATGTTTTTTATTCTAAAAATAACATAGTTTTTAATACTCTTAGAAATGATAATGTATATGCTATATAAATTAACAAACTAGTACAAAAAAATGTTTCATGACTATGTTTCAATCAAAAGTAGGCTTGGATCTGGAATTTAAGACTAGGAAATTTTAATGTACACTCCCTATAGAATTTAACTAGAAAATTTATAGTTTAAGACCTTCCCAATCTATAGTTTCTACAAATTATAGTGTGGAACCCTTGTCAAAAAATACAAAAATAAAAAATCTCATTCAAAACAAAGAATGATGTTACAGCTTCTCAACCTCCCGAGTTGGTTCACATGGTCTTGTTTGGACCATCTATAGTTTCAAGTATCAATGAGAAAAAACTAGGTTTATGTTCATGTTGATGACCTCTCTAGGTACATGTGGACTTTTTTCATAGCTTGTAGAATTGAAGCATGCTCTCACATTACCAAGTATGCTAGGACTATAGAAAAACAATGTGGACATAAAATTATATCATTATGAAGTGACTATGGCCATTAGTGTGAAAATCAAGACATTAAATCTTTTTTCCCAAAAAATGGCTCTAGGCACAAATTTTCTGCCCACTAGGACTCCTCAACAGAATGGTGCAGTAGAAAGAAGAAATAGAATACTATAATAAATTTCCTAAAATATTTTAATGAATATTTCCTACCAATTTATATTTGTGATAAATCTATTAATACAGATTGTTTTATAATAAATATAGTCTTAATCAGACCTATCCTTTATAAAACTCTTTTAGAGTTGTGGAATAATAGGAAACATAAAGTAAGTTATTTTAAAGTGTTTGGATGTAATGTTTATATTCATAACTATAAAGATAATCTATATAATTTTTCATCTAAATGTGATGAAGGAATATTACTTGGATATTCAACATCAAGAAAAGCTTATAGAGTCATTAATAATAATAAAATGTGTGGATGAATCTATACATGTAATGTTTAATGACTCAGATCCACATGAACCTATGACTTTTATAGGAAATCATGAAGAGTATATATCTAATTTGGGCATTAATATTAAACATTTAGAACATCCTATAAAAAAATATGTTAAAACTTATAGTTTTGTAAATTCACTAGATTCTATCCATAATGAACTTGAACTAAATGATGAACCTGAAATAACTAATCCTACTTTTACTAGACCAAATAAGACCCATAAAAACCATCCCTTATATGTTTTATTTTTTGATTTAGGTAGAGGACTACAAATTAAAGCATCTAAGAGAAATTAGGTTAAACAACAAGAATTCTTTGCACATAATGAACCTAAAAATTATCAATAATGCAATAAATGATGAATTTTGGGTGATGGCTATGCAAGAAGAGCTTAACCAGTTTGAGAAAAATAATGTCTGAAAGCTTGTTGATAGACTAAAAGATATTGGACCATTGGAACTAAATGGTTGTTTAGGAATAATGTGGATGAAGATGGAAATATAGTGAGAAAGAAATATAGATTGGTTTTACAAGGATATAATCAAGAAGAAGGAATTGATTATTAAGAGACCATTGTACCAATATCTATGATTGAAGTTATTATAATCTCACTTGCCTATGAATATCACATTGATTTCCAACTATATCAAATGGATGTCAATATTTTATTACTAAATGGTTATATAATTGAGCATGTTTTGGTTGAATAACCCAAGGTTATACAAATCCACATATTCCAAATCATGTTTTCAAATTTTTTAAAGATTTATATGGTTTTAAACAAGCTCCAAGATCATGGTATTAAAGGTTATTTCACATTATTATGTCTAAAAGTTTTAAAAAAGGAATTATAAATCCTAATTTATTTATAAAACTAATTTCTAAATACTTTTTAATAGTACAAATATATGTAAATTATATCATCATTGGATCTTCTAAAAAAAATTTGTAATGATTTTTTGAAAATGATGCAATGTGAATTTGAAATGAGTTTGATGGGTGAACTTAAATATTTTCATGGATTTAAAATATTTCAGAACAAATAAGGTATTATTATAAATCAATGTATGTATACTAATAAAACATTTAAAATATATGGTAATGATAGAATTAATAGTAGTGAAACTCCTCTGTGTTCTATATGTAAGCTAGATCATGAATAAAATGAGAAATGTGTTGATTAAACTTCTTATAGAGGAATGACTTGGAGTTTTATTTACATAAATAAGATATCATATTTAGTGTATGTATATGGTCAATATTTCAATCATATCCAAAAGAGTCACATTTAAATTTTGTTAAAATAGTTTTCAAATACATAAAATATACATAAAATTTTGGATTGTTCTACCCAAGAGGACAATATTTTGACATTGTAAATTATTCAGATGCTGAATTTGGTGCATGTAAGTCTAATAGAAAGATCACCTCTAGAACATGTTAGTTTTTGGGAAATAATATAATTACTTTTTTAAGTAAAAACAAAAATTTGGTTGCATTATCAACTACTGAAGTAGAGTACATATCTGCTGGTAGTTGTTGTGCAGGAATGTTTTGGATGAAACCCACTTTATTAGATTATGGATTTTAATTCAGACATATCACCACAAACATTGATAATACATGTCCTTTTAACTTTTCTAAAAATCTAATATCTCATTATATATAAAAACATTTTGATGTAGGACATCACTTTCTAAGAGATCATAACCAAAAACGTGATATAACCCTTGAATTTATTGGGAATGAGAATCATCTTTATAAAATTTTCACCAAACCCTTAAACACTGATAGAATGAGCAATATTAGACATGAAATAGGAATGATAAATCAATAAATACTATCCAATATTATCCCTTTAGAAAAATATGTTTATCTATGACCCTGATCTGTCAAATCGATCTGTTAAACCGATCTGTCAAATTGATCTGTCAAATCGATCTAGTGAAATTGATCTGGTGAAACCAATCAGGTGAAACCGATCTGTGAAACTAATCGAGTGAAACCATTCAAGTGATTCCATTCATGTGAATTTTATCGGATGAAACTGATCATCTAATAACGATCAAGGGAGACCTATATAGAAATCTTTTTTTACCTATTTATATGTTAGATTTTATGTAAAATGACACAATTTATATCTTTATTATTTTACCATTATTCTATATTATATTTTACAGAGTGAAATCCCTAAATGATAAAATCACTTTGATCCGCACTTCGACCTTTCACTACCCCTACTCAACCTTTTCAAACCATCGACCTTTCAACTCCCTCATTCGAACCAAAACCATTAGAATTGATAGAAATAATTGAAAAGTGGAAGGACTAAGTGAATAAACAGTGTACAAGCATCATCGCGGTGAATCGAGCAGTGTAGAAATTTTTGTGGAGCCAGGATTGGGAGGTCATGTGGTGACCATTGAGAAGATAGTATCTATGGAGTGGTTATGTCCAGAAAATCTCTATTTCTAAAAGTGTTGTAATAAAAAGGATGGATTAGTAGGTTTTCAAAAATTCAAAGTCCATTTTACCACCAACAAGTATACAAGTTCTACCATAACTTGAAAATGTCATCGGTAGAAACCAAGGAGGAAAGGATGAGGTCAATTTTAAAAGGAAATAAGATTTATTTTTATTTAAAATAATGTGTTGAATGTCTGGAGATTTTACATGAGGGAATTTTGTTTCTGATTACCAGGGTCATATTCCTCCAACTGTAGATTTATTTTCATATGAGAATGAATTAAAGGTGTTGAATGGGAATGAGGAGTTTGTGAGAGATACCATCATTGATTTAGATGGATATAAATATTACTTTTCAGTATTAATCAACATCAAATTTTCCCAAAGAAGGTAGATTTTACTGCTCTGAAGTATCAGGATGTCTTCCTTTAATCTATTGATGAATAGTGTAATGGTGAACTTATGTAGGTACCTCATGGTAAAAATATCTGATATGATAAAACCATCCAAGAAGAAAACCTCTTTATACTAGCTTGTGATTATTTATGCGATGATAAAGAAGCTAGGATATGTAGAGGATGGAGATAATGTTGTCGCAACTAGTAATAGATTCTACCTACACAAGAAAGTTTTCCAAAGGATGATTTTTTTGCAACCCATTGAAATGATGTTGGGTAGTTGATGAGGAGAAAATATATAAGGATTACAATCCCATTGAACGTCCTACTAGACCAAATGATCAAGCTGGTCTTGGTCATAAACCTATTGAATAGGATTTTTATTCAGATGAGGAACCTGATGAACAACCATGTGAAGAGGGGTATCCTATAGATTATAGGAGTGACCCTTATAAAACTGAGAGCACTATAGATATGTCTTGTGGACCTACCATTCCACCATTGGAAATACCCTCTTGAGAATATTTATTAGGTGATGAGGCTGAGGAAGAGACCGAGGACTCTGAGATTGAAGGATATTTGAGAAAAAATTATGGTGATGATAATGATGAGGAGGAGGAGATGGATAATGGAGAGAATGTTACTGACTCATTAAAATCTCGACAATATGGATCCAGTTCTGGTGAGTAATCTTTACATAGATCAAATGATGGTGCTAATAGACAATAGGATATAGAGAATAAGGACAACCTGAACATCCTAATGTCGATTCTTAGGGGATCATTCACGATCATAATGAAATTATGACTGGAAGCCAACTAGAATAAGATTAAGATCCAATTTCTCATATGCCACAAGTTGATGAGGATCTGAATGTACCTTGCGTTGCTGGGGTTAAAGAAGAACTAGAATATTGAATAATACTAGTACCTAGGATTGCTGTTTTGGCTAGAGGACATGAAGAATATGATGATGAAGATGAGATTGTACCTGAGTCTCAGGGAATGATATTTCGGATTTATAAAGTGGAGCCAAGGACTTGACATGTCCTCATGAGTGGAATAAAAATCTAGATTTTATTCTATCTGGTTGGGATTATGATTTTAATTAGGAGATGATATCTCCTCATCCTTCTACTCCTCTTGCTCTACATGCACCAGCTCAAGTGTAATGGAATACTCCAAATTCACCTATATTACATCCTGATGATGAGCCTATTTTATAGAGAGTGCCTAGTGAATATGTCTCCAAATCTAATATAGAGTTTTTCAAGACTAACATTTGTGATTTAGTGAGACATTCTATTGGAGTTAGAAATAAATCCTTCATTTCAATGAGTATTTTAGAAGATAATTAATGAATGATTGCATGAATGGTCATTAATGAGATTCACCCTAACATAATCACTAGTACTGAGACCATTATTAGAAAAAATAAAATTCTAAGAGAATAAGTGACGAGAATGAGAAATGAGTTGGAATTCTTGACCACTAAATTCAATACTACACTGGGTGGTGTTAAATAGGATATTAAGAATTTTATTACATTTATAATGAGTGTATATTTGAAGAATATAAATGAGGATATTGAAAAATCGATTTTTGGTGCCTCAAGATATAAAAGAACTAGTCATGTTGCAGCTGATATGGTGTCCCTCAGGACTGTGGTAAGGGAAGATCTCAAAGGTCATTAATGTGATTATAATAAGGAGACTCATTCCAAATTTGAAAGTAAAATAGATATTATTTATAAAATGGTGAGACAATATACTAATGAAGCATCTTCTATGTAGAATAAAATTAGAGAAAAGGTGGATAATTATTTCACTAAAATATATACCAAGTATGACCTGATCCACAACTTCTAGTATGTGGCTGAATGACTCAAAATACCTACTACACCATAAGCTTTCAGGAGGGAAGTAGGTCAATTGATGGAGTTCACAACCACCTTGGAATGGTTCATGTAGAACAGGAATGATTTTTATAAGTCGATTCAATATGGAGGTGAAATCATCAATGATTTCCTGAACCTGTTAAATCCTTGATTTAATGTATAT
This sequence comes from Viscum album, assembly GCA_963277665.1. Classification (NCBI taxonomy): domain Eukaryota; kingdom Viridiplantae; phylum Streptophyta; class Magnoliopsida; order Santalales; family Viscaceae; genus Viscum; species Viscum album. The sequence goes on from OY728146.1 coordinate 558,734,621, forward strand.
TATGAGGCAATAGTGGTATCAGTTTCAGCTACTATTCGACATAGTTATATTCCTCCTACTAATTTTTTAGTTCCTCAAGCATTATCTCAGATTCAGCCAGTGATTTTAGAGCAACCACAAAGTCATGTTTTATCAAAGAGGAGACCAGGCCTTACAGCCAATATTCTTATAGGTGTTGCCTTAACTATCACTATCCTTTAACCAACCCTTCCTATATATACCACAACATATCCTTCCCCATTTATTCACCCCTCATAAAAAGGTAAAGATCCTCAAAATACCAATCCTTGGTTATGGATAAATATTTGATAGGGCCTTGTACTTTTCATTTTTGATGACTGTATTTTGATGCTTGTACTTTTTTTACCCTTAATGAATATCAATTTGAACTTCTCTATGATCCTCATTTTCTTTGTGTAATGATTCTTTATTCTTTTTATTTTAACCTTTTCACTAATCCCAAAAGGTGGAGAAAGAGTTAGATGGCATAAAATCGTAATCAAATGGGTAGAACTCTAGAAAATGAAAGATGTAATGTAATCAAAAGAATATATATATCCCACCACTGAAACAAATCACTCAGACTTTTCTAATACAAAGGGGGAGCATGTAAATTCTTTGATATAATGGAAACTTATATATATATATATCCTCTGATCCAATAATTGATGGTGAGCATATTAATAATTCCTTATGTATATTTAGAATTCATATTCACTTCTCGAATGCTACCTTAAGTAATTTTTATTCCTAAACATTTTGTTTAACTCATTAATTCCATAATTCTTTATTATCAAAACAGGGGAGATGTTTGGACGCTTTGTAAAATAGTTGTTCTCATAATCATAAATCATTCCAATATAAAAATATAAATAACTTATATATTTTGTTCCAATTAATGATAATCATATCAATATCTATTTATCAATTAATAATCTATATCACATAGTATAATATTTTTCAATAATTCAATAAATTGGGTATATTTATGTTTCAATATATTTACATGTGTTTAGTTACATGTAATTATGAATTTAACATAATTTGTTGTTTTTATGTATAAGACAAACACTTTGTAAGTTTTTTAAATGTCAGTGACACTGATAGTTCAATAGATTCACTGTTGGCAGACTCACTGATGAAGACTCAAAGTTCATTGAACTCACCAATCAAACAAGTCAATGATTGAATAATTCATATATCGAAGAAGACACAGATGCGTGACTCACAAATAGATCAAATGACACACCGATGGAAAACCCAAGAGCATAGAGGGGGATCATAAAGAGAAGAAAAACATGTTGAGCTACCCCAAACATCTTTCTAACAAGAATCAAAATCATCTTACCTCCAAAAATTCAAACCTCAAAGAATTCAATACTCTATTTTGGAGCCAACTTCTAGAGGAGGACTCAAACGTCATTTCCACTACTTCAAACCAATCCATAGTAGCAGTACAGAAACCATAGAGATTGGTTAACCGTGCTCTACATCCTTAACACTTTTGTATTCATTTATTTACATTTTTGAGTAGTATGTGTATCATCCAGTTACAAACACAATGAATCCTGTGAAAAGTGAAAGATACTTAATATCCTCAAATATCAGACACTAATTATTCTTTAGCATCCCACGTAGAATATTGGAAGAGGTCGGTGTGACCTATTATGTTGTTTTTCAGTCAAATCGTAGTGGTAGATGATAAGTGTGACCTTTATATCCTTGTGTGCGGTTGTGATCCCAGGCTCAGGGTGTGGATAAAAACTGTTTATTAATTTAAATAGCTTAGTGGTATTTAATCACCAAGTGGAGAGAACTAGGTATCAATTTGAGAATAAACCTCTTCTTTATTTCCGATGTGTTTTTACCTTTTAGTTCTACTTGGTGTTTATCATATTTTTTGATGACACTAAATTGAACGTGGAAATATAGTTTAGAATGTGTTTATTACTATTTTGAACTAGTTGGTTAGTTTCAAAAGTTGTTTTAATCTCTTATACTAGTATAGCTGTGAAATAATAAATATTTTGAGAAATTAATTGGACATTCATGACTCTTATAAATTCACTAAAAAATTAAATGTATTAAATTTTTATTTGGGGGAATTTCTTAATGTATCAATTTTATCAGAAATTTTTATAGATTCTAAATTCACCCCCTCTTGAGTACACTACTCAGTCTAATAATGTATATAAAGGGTACAAGTTATGAAACATAAGTAGGAAATGGTGTATATATCTTGTAAAATGATTTTTTATATTTCAAGGTTTCAAATGATATTATATATATAAGGTCATGATATGGATCATAATGTTATATAATGAATAATCATTATTTTGAATAAAATTTCGAGGTATGAAAATGCAGGTCTCTAAACAGAGGGTTGGTAGAGTAGTGTTGTAATAACCCATAAGAATATGAATTGATGAAAAATAAAAATTATTAGACTAAATGATAAATAATTAAAGGTTTATGAACAATAATACATGCAATGTAAAAGGATAATGAAAAAGTGTTTCTAAATCCAAATGTAGAGACATAAAAATAAAAAAAAATTAATAATTAATAATTTTTAAAAAAAATACGTTCAGGTGGTAGTATGTACCCTCCCTACCCTAACCATGTAAGAACTCTTTGGACACCATACAGTAATAATATCTTGAGGGGATACATCCCCCACTATCGGGCTTGTTAGAAAACACCCCCACAGTTTTAGTATGTATTTTACTTTAAAAAAATGTGTTAGTTTTCATATAATACTTGAAACACTAAAATAAAAGGAAAAATAAAATATATTATTAAAATAAAATATATAAAAACTCTAATAAAAGATACTAATGAAATATGATTCATCATTAAGAAAACATTATGATGAATTAAAGAACAAGAAAATAAAAAAATTAGAATTTGAAATTATTGTTAGCAAGGTTTTCTTTGGAAATTTAAACACTGATTATAAATATGGAATGATTAGAATATATTAAAAGTAAAATAGACATTTTGAGGTTGATAAAAATTAATTTGTTGAATGAATCTATAGACCAATGTTAGGCTATACAAATGAATAAAACATGAAAATTATATATATTGACATTTGATATACATACATAGGACATATGACCATTGGATATATATACATTATATATATGGTCATTCGAAACTCATATCATACTTGTAAAATGTTTTTTTGTACATTTTATTAATAAATTAATGTATCCAAAAATAACAAATAACAAATACTTCTATATTAAAATAAATTTTTAATAAAATATGTCATTATAAAAATATTTATTCTTTGTTACATATTAATATAATTATTATTTTAAAAAAATTATTCTAGGTTTTTATAAAATTAAAATAATTATCAAAATACCAATAGATTGATAAAATATAATTGTTAAATTTTAAATAATAGGATGTGATTAAATTCTTTAACAAAGAAGAATATTAAATGATTTTTTTCATTCTGGTGGGTATTTTTATATTAACAAATTAAACTGATCATTGATGAAGAATGTTTTTATTGAAGTACAATTTATTTTTATATATAAATAAAATTACTATTCATATTATGATTATTACATGGAATGTAATAATAAGAAATCTATTCTTGTGCTTTATAATACATTTGATTCTAAAACCTATAAATATACATTATACATTTTTTATTTAAAATATAATTTTTATCATTTTAATAATTTTAATTATGTAAAATATTTTTTATATTTAAATCTGGAATATATAAATTAGGTAAAATAATCAAAATATTTTTTAGGGGAAAACAAATATTTACGTTCAAAAATAGAGTTACCACGGCAAAGGTAAAACTAGGTAAATTTGTTTATCTACGGGTAATGATAATAAATATCATTAAATGATAAAATTAGATGAATTGTTGACTGAATTGTTGACCTTACCTCATCCCTGATCTAATACTATTTATTATTTTAATTCAATTTTTTTTTGAAATTACAACCTTGAACATTATGGAATGAATATTTTTGGAAATGAAACTCAAAACTCACTTATAAAAAGATCTCTCCTATAAACAAATTAGAAAACAATTTATATTAAATTATTTTTTTAATAATTGATAATTTATTCTCTACTAAAATATTCTTATACATTTGGAAGCCTATGGTTCTAATAGGTAATCATAAATCATTCTTTGTGAAAGAATTCATTTCATGAAGGAGAAAATCCACCATGTAAGTATCATGTTTTTATCCCAATATTTCCACAACCATATACTTTAAATCTTAATAAATCCCATTATTCACTATTATGATATTATATTAACATTTGTATCCTTCTTTTATACTTTTATTACAATTATAATCCACTGAACTAATTATTATTCATTAGTATAACATATTATTGTTTGGGATAGTTCCACCACTTACATGAACAATGCTATTAGAATATCATCATTTCCATGATAATTAAGTATCAATACATAAATAATGGGAATATAATATATTATTGGTTAATTTATGTTATTTTTTATATAATTATGAAAAAATATTGAATAGTAATTCTAAACTAACTTATAGTTGTGAGTAAATTACATGAAGCAAACACATCAATAATTTAGTTTTCTGAAATCATAACAATAAAATTCACCAATAGAACTTGATATTTAATAAATCATTTAATAATATATTTTTCACTACCTTAACTATTCTTTAATTATGAATATAGTATCCTAGAATGTGGATGAACACCACCATTACAAAAAATAAATAAAATAATCCAAATTATTATCATCTGATGTAGAAAATAAACAATAACTAACTAACATATGTTCAACGAATGATTATAATTGATGAGTATAAAAGGTAATATACTAATTAATAAGGTTTTAAAATAAGTGATTATGATGTCTATTTTTATTATATATGTGCTCAAATCACTTTTTTGGAAGTCGTCATCGAAGTTAAGAATTTTTTTTACTATCTCACTTTGGAATCATGATTATTTTTTCTTAGACAAGCATTAAGCGATATTATATGTTGCTTCCCTATAAAAAACAACATATTTTATTTTTATTTTTTCTAGGGTATTCATGTCTTCTTTCTATTTCACCTCCCATTGGTTTAAAATTCCATGGAACATATTTTTTTATGTGGAGATGACCCAATCTCTTTTGTTTTATTGGGGAATCATTCTCCTCTATATCCACCGATTATATTTTTTTAATATTTTATTCTCCAATCATAAATTTAACATCATTTTCAATTTCTAATATCTTTATTATTCATTAAAATTAAATTAAATTAATCTATTATTATCATTTTAAACTTGAGTAGTATTCCATTTCCTTTATGTTTCATCAAAAATATGTGGATCAATTTAATATATATATATATATATGAATGAATGAATTTCTCTTCCATATACATTAATATTCATTAGGAAGAACTATTTACAAATTCTAAGGGATATTAAAATTAATTTCTATTCTCTTTTAATTTTAATTTATTTTCTTCTAAAATGTCCATTAGTAAAATTAAAGTGTACATTATTTTTTAAATTGAATTTCTTAATTCTCTTAAATATCAGGTTTTCATCTATATTTATATCATTTTATATTTATTTTACATCAGTGGATATAATAAAAAATGATACCATCCAACTTATTTATTTGGATGTCTTGTGACCACACCATTGCGATTTTTTAATGAAACATGTTTATTTCCCATTTTTTAATTTATAAAGGATAAAATTATGATTTTTACATGTTCGTGTAGAACTAATATATATAGTTTATCATTATATTATTTTTGGTCCATTGTATCCTTCCATGGAATTGAGTAAAATTTTACATCTCATAATACTTGCATCATGAATGGCTTGTTATCCCATGTCCAAAATTTAATGATTAATGGGTTGTTAGCCCACGTCAAAAATGTTGTCATGTGTTGGTGGCTATACAATGTCCAAAAGTTTGTGGGGAATGGGTTGTTAGACAATTTTCCCCAGGATGTATGGTACTATTGGTTTTCCTATGTTTAAAAGATTATAGAGGCATAAGTGATTAGCCTAGGTCCAAAAGGTTATGGGGTGTGGGTAGTTATCCCATGACCGAACGGGTAAAGGGACCATGTGGTTATCACAAGTACACTATGTTTTGGGTTGGTGATGAGCATAGTCTATTATGATATGAAAGTATGTTTGGTGGACCATGAAAAATTTTATAACATTTATGTTTATGTTTATACCACATTCTTATGTTATTAAAATTTATATGTCACGAATACTAACTCATGTTTCTAAACTCATTTGAATCATGTATTATGTTATAAAAAAATCAACATTTGAGGAATTGATTAGTTGCCTATGTTTTATTGGGAATGATTCTTGTATGTTGAGTAAATATAACATGACTATGTTATCATACAATATATTAATCATATTCAAAATTATTATATACAATTATTATCTCTTATGTTTTACCATTATTATGAATCTAATATCACAACTTCTTATATTTCAATTCCCTGTAAGATGAATAAGATTATAACATATGATATGTCTAGAAGTGGGTCTAGTGTGTAGTGATTATGGATAATTGATAACAATGTTTTAAAAAACAATTATATCTATTTTCCAAAGAAACTAAAATTGTAGTTTATGGGGTATGATTAACTGTGATATGTAAGGAATATTCTTGTAAACTGATGTAATATTTACATATTTTTAGGTTTTGTTGTATCAATTCGTATTAGGGTGTGGGTCAATTATTTTTTGATATTATATTATGAATAATAAGAATCTTAAACCTAAATAAACATTTGATGAATAAATTTTAATACATGATTAAACTAAAATGTCATAAATTGAGATGAGGGTGTCATTGTTTATTATATATTAATAATTATTTTCAATATCATATAACTTCATACACAAATTATTTTCAGTTGTCACTCATGCAAGCCATTTTAGTTCTAGTGTGTGGTCAAATATATATTTATAAAATATTTGTAGTGAGTGGTAAACTCAATATTAGAATCATCTTATTTGATCCCAATTATATGATTTACATGATATATTTAACGGTATATAAGGATGTTAAATTGTATAACTAATGATGAGATAATGATTCATTATTTAATATTCATAATAACCTAGTAAAGTCACCCCAAGTCTATGAATCATATTTTATTGTTCTATAAGGTAATGTGTCATCTAAAAATCATATTATTCTACTTTTAGTAATGTTTTATGTGAGTTAGGACTTGGATTTGATCTCTATAGATAGATCCCATATTTATTATTAGTATAATTATGTCAAATTTTATATCCTGAATCAACATACTATTATTACCTATTTTAGGTTATCTATGAACTCTCTATGAGAATTAAGTCTAGTATATGTGTCTTTATACCTAATTGATAGGGGGAAGTAAGATCAAATAATTTGTAAAAAACAAAAACAATTATGATATTTTAATTTTGAATGAATATATTAATTTTTTTCTCAAAGAGTTTCTCAGTCTTTCTCTATACAATGAATTTTATTTTTTAATAGAACACTTACTAGGTGATATACCTATATTATTTAAGACTTATATAATTACCATAATTGAGATAGAATTATTAAATAATAAACTCTTACAAAATCTAGATATAGGTTTTAAATAACCATGTTCATTACCATGGGTTTCACTAGTCCCCATTGTAACGAAAACGGTGGATCTATACATATTTGTACTGATTATCATAATATTAAAATATTTTGATCAGTAAGAAGTATTATATTCCCTATGTTAATGAATTGATTAATAAAACATTTTGGGCCCAATACATTTGAAATATTTATCATTGATATAGATATTATTAAAAAAGAGAAAAAAAGAGAGGATATATTGAATAAAACCATTCAAACTAGATATAAACTCTAGGAATTTTTGTGATAACATTTACACTAAATAATACACCTATCTTTTTCATTTATGTGATTAATAGGCTGAATATTCTCCTAGGATTAATGTGTGGTAGTTTTGGTAGATGTGATTGTCATATATTCCATGATTAGGGTGGAGAATTTATATCATTTGATGACTATACTATAGATATTGAAAAAGGAGAAATGTTATGAATAATCATTCAACTGTATGTTTGGAAATATAATGTATCATTATTTGGCCAAGAAATCAAAGGATAAGTGTTATTTTTGGATTATTCATGAAAAAATGTAACTGAACAATAGACAAACCTAACTTCTATAACAACGAAATATAGTTTACATGGAATGAATGGACACTAGTGATTCTTGGTGATAAATTTATCCTGACGGTTAAATCCATTAATCATGTAAACATAAAAGGGAGTCATGTACCTTTGGTTAGATAAATATGAAGAAAATTTCTAGGAGATTAATTGATTTTTTTACACTACTCCAATACTCACTATAAACTATAATACTTAATGGTTTGGGATATACAATGATGAATCAACTAAGGAATTTATATGTGACCTCAAGAAAAATAACATGGTGATTAATGGTTCTATAATAGTATTACCCAATACATGATTTGGAGCTAGTGGGGTTAAAATTTGGATTAAATGTAGAATGGTAAAATCTATATATTTAAATTTGTTAAATATGTACTAATAAAAATATAATAAAGTATATAATTATATAAAATGAGTTCAAAAATCATTGAAGGATATGGTTTGAGTAGATCATGGGCTATGACTGCTCAATACATTACCATTATTGGATAAAGAACAAGGTAGACAATGCTTTGAACTAGAATGATCACACTACCATATAATAGATGAGTATTTAAAAAGAATCAATACTAATGGATTTGAAATTTATGTAGCTTCAAAAGATAACGGATGATGACAAAAAACATTTCGCTAATTCATTCATGAACCATCCATCCGTATGAAGATCAATGAGAATAATATGGAGGATATTAAGCTATACAATATTCTATTTAATATTATAGAGATTAACTTCCTTAATAATGGAATTATATGATTTTTGAAATTAATACTTGTTCTGCCAATACCCAAATTGAAGAAAGAGTTATTTGATGATCAACATAGGGTATCATTCCCTATATATCATTGAAGCCTAATGTTACATTTAAATCATCTGAATTATTTTTTGTTTTACCACATGAATATGGTGATTGAAAATTAAATATCTCAATGATTGGGTTTCCATTAATTGAATACTAATCATAATGTGTCTAAAGGGTTTATGATTCTAATACCAATACTTGTATTGAAATTGGGGAACATCATCATGGATTTAATTTTTGTTATTGAAAGATACGTAATAGACTAAATTTCATTTGGTTTGTATTTGGTCTCATAAAAAATTCACCACATTTCATTAATATTAATTAATATTAATCTATTTAAAAACACTTAAATAAATAAATAAATAAATATATGCATGAATAGAGTACCAATATAAATTTTTTCTGATCAATTTATGAAGATTGACTCAATTTTATAGAGAATTATTCAAAAGTATTTATATATAGACCTAGGATTTAACACGACTCATCATCAATAGACTGATGCTGAATATGAAATGATCAATTATTCTTCAGAGGATTTTCAGAGATCAATCCAAAGGGATATTGAAGGAGGATGTGATAAACACCTTACCATATTGTGATCTCATAAAACTATATCTTCCATTATAAAATTATAATATCATCATATGATTCTCTATGTGGAAAGTGGTGAAAATTTGAAATATTATAGGATGAAGCTGGACAGAATAAGTAACTCGAACTAGATCATTCTCTTGAAATTATTGAGAATATTAAAACCATTCAATTAAAAAGTATTCTTTCATAAGTTTTATAGAAGATCTTTTTTATAATCACTGAGGATATTTAGATATTGAATTTGGAGATGAGGTATTTTTTGAATATCACTATGTAATAGGGTTATAATATTTTGGATGAATTGAATGATAATCCATTTACATTTCTGCACCATTGAAATACTTGATTGTGTAAGGACAATTGAATATCATGTGGAACTTCCACTAATACACTCCCGTTTATATAATGTGTTTTATGTATCAATTTTGAGGAAGTAAATATTTATACCATCATGTGTTCAGAATTAATATGCAATACAACTATAAAAAAATCTCTCTTAATAGTAACATATAGTATAAATATTAATTCATATATATATATACATAATACATTGAAACAAGACCACTCAACAGGTTTTAGGACGTTTCATGATAACCTAAAGATATTATGGGTAATATATAACTGCATTTATTTCCATTTAATTAATGAAATTTTTAGTGGGAAATCCTATTATGGAGGTAGAATGTAACCTCCCATGATTTTTGAATACATATTATTTTAAATAAATTATATGTTTTTAATAGCTTGTAATACAATCTACAATGAAATATAATAAACCATGATAAATTTTATTATGAAAAAATATTAAAATCCAATATAAATATCAATAAATTATGACAATTAAATACATAATAATAATTAATAAACATATATATCAATAAATCAAAATTAAATAAAAAGACTATTAATATTAAATCATTGTTCTCATAGTTTTCTTTGAATATAATGCATCTGATTATAACTATGGAATGAAGGAAAAATATTATCAATATAATAGAAATTTGAAAGATCAGATAAATTAATAAAATGAATGATTATATATTTTTTTAAAGTTAAATATAGAAAATTTATATTTCCATTACATATATGGTCATTATACATTTGTTCATTAGAAATATAAATATCAAACTTATATTCATTAATCATATAGTTAGTAGACATGTTACAATTGTACATATGGGTAAGGAATATATTTTATTTTTATATAGTTGTATCCAATAGGTACACATAAGAATTATAATTATTAAAACAAATGTGAGTAAAATGATTTATAAATAATAAATAATTTTATAATGAAATAATAACAATTAATTAAAATATTTTATTATATATATATCATTACATATTATTGTTAATATTATTATTATAATTTTTGAAAATAATAGTTTAATGTGTCTATAAAATTAAAATAAATATTCTAACATAAAGAGATTGATAAAATTTTATGGTTATAAGATGAATAATGTGGTGTGATTAAATTCATTTAAAAAATGATAAAATTTAAAGAAATAATTCTCATTATTTTTTCTATTTCTTTTATAAATTTAATTGATATTTATTAAAGTGTTATTTTTTTATTTTTTATTTTATAAAATTAATTACTATTTATATAATTACTAATATTATGTATGGAATTATAATAAATCTATTTTTGCGAATAAAAATAAATATTTTTCAAAAACTTATTTTATGTTATTCAAATTTATGATTTTACAATTATTTTTTATACCTTTTTGAATTATTATTAAATAAAATTATTATATATTTTAAATTATAATATCACAAATTTGGTAATAAGTTTAAAATTAATTTTTGGTATAAAAATATTTTAACCGTGAAAAAATTGAGTGAACAATGTGAATGTAAAATGATGTTAATGGTTTTAACAAAATGTAAAGATATGGAATATCAGAAAAAAAATATTATTTATATGAATGTGTTATGAAATTAATACCCTCCAATCATACATTATCCTATAGTTGTCATTTTTAATCATATTTCTTTTTAAAATGAAAACCATATACATTAAGCAATGATTATTTAAAGAAATGCCCCTCAAGACTCACCATTAATAAGATTCCTCATAAACCACTACCAAAAATTATTTGTAATTTAGTATCTCTTGAATAAATTACAATTTTTATTATCCTAATGTCTTAATAAATTTTTATATCCTTTGGTTCTAAAAATGATGTTTATATACTTAATTTTAAAAAAACCATTTCAAGGAGTGAATTCCTTAATGTATTTAGTTTCTCACAATATTTTTCAATTGCCTTCTCATTTATACTATTTTTAAATAACATCATCCTCTCTAATGATATTATATATTCCTTATTATTATTATTTTTAAATTATCTTACTTCTATATAACACTAATCTCAAAATATTTCATTAGTATAATGTGTTCTTGTTTTGGTCGGTTCAACCATTCATATGAATGATGTAATAAAAAATTCCAATTTTAATCAAAAATAAAAATCATGATATTTATAATGGTAATATAATATAATAATGGATAATATATATTATTAATTTTTCTGTAAGGATGATAATAATTGAATAGTAATTATAAAATAACTTTTTTTAAAGTAAATTTCATGAAACAATATTATCATGGATTCCATTGAATCAAACCATAACTATAACTTCCAAAAAAAAGAACATGTAACTACATAATAAATTAAGGAAGAATTATTCCTCTACCATTAAAAATGTTGGAAATATGAACTTGGAATCAATGAATAAGAATTTATATTTCCCATACAGAACATGAATGAAATAATCAAATAACTAACACCAGAAAATGAAAATATAAAATAACTAACAAATATATATGTAATTTAAGATTATAATTTAAGATTATAAAAGTTAATATATATGAATATGTTTATAAAACAAGTTACCTATATGATTATTTATTATATAGAGGGTTAAATAAATCTCATGGAAGTCAGGAGTAAATGTAAATATTTGTTCTCCAATCTCACATTGAAGTTGATATTGTTTATATTTTAGATTTTATTGGGAGAAATTTTATATCAATTCCCTCAAAAATCATTTTTATTTCATTATATTATTTTTATTTATTGGTTTTATATGACATAATATAATTTCAAATCCATTTTATTCAATGTTTTTAATAGATACTTGTATGTGGAGCTAACCTTTTCTCTTTTTTAATCAGGAATCATTATTCACCATATCTATATTATTTATATTATTTTATGGATATACACATATGAAAATTAATGGGTTCAAAAGCCAATTTTATATTTTCCTATTTTTTCATTAAAATATAAATAAAGATATATATTTTTATCATTTTCTTCAAGGTGTGATTCTAAATATCTTAAAAATTCCTTAAAATAGTGTGAGTGGAATTTTAAAGAAATTACATTTTAGCACTGTGATATTCAATTTTATTTAGTCAAATTTATTCACATGATTTCCTAATACAATAATTTAATTTCTATACACTTTTTATTATATTCTAGTTTTTAAAAATAAAATTTCTCAAAAGTAAAAGATATTTATTCTTATTTTTTAAAAGAAAATTATAAATTCTATTAAAAAAGTGTTTTTCAACCGTGAATATCATATAATATTTTTTATGATTTAATATGGATATGATATAATTATACAATCCACCTTCTTAATATAGATTACTAATTTCCATTTCTTGTATAAATGTTTCAAGAATTTCGTTTCATTCACATGGTTTAATTAGTACAACATGGAATTATGATTGTTTTTAAAATCATGTAGCATATAAATTGTTTATATTAATTTGAAATGTGGGTTTTTTACAACCCTTCAGTTCATTAGGTAAGTTTTTAATCTGATTAGATCATGATAAGGAATTTGGGGTCTAGTCTATTCAATAATATTTTGGGTAATGAGTGGTTAGACAAATTCAAAACAGTTATAGAGTGGTGGTGGTTAGCATAACTCGAAGAGGTTATAAGGAATCTATTTTTAAATAAATTCAAAATTCTTATGGGGTATGATTTGTTATAAAATGTCCAAAATCATAGGTTTATTGGTTTTTATCCTTTATTAAAATGAGTATGGAGTGTGGGAGGTTATCCCAAGTAAAAACTATTATGGGTCGCAAGTTGTTATCCTATGTAAACTCTAATTGACATGAGGATAGAAAAATTCGTTATTATATGAATTTATTTATGGTTAAAATTCAATATTTTATTATTTATATGATTATTTTTATACCACATTATTAGGTTAAGTGACAAACCTATGTCATGATTTTTAACTCATGTCTCAAGAGTCCCGTAATCACAACAATTTCTAATTTATCATATTTTCTAATATGAAATTTTTTTAAAGAGTAAGAGGAAACCATTACATGAAAAAAATTCCTGGATTTCATAACCCAAAGTCCCTTAATAATAGTTTCATTAAACATTTATCATTAAAATACTAAAACAAATTCATTTAAACACTGATTCAGAATTTTTTATTAACTTGTTACCTAACGATTCAGTCAAATTATTTGTTCCCAATGAAGATATATACAGGGGATAAAACTTGTGTGTTTTTAACATGTCTATATAAGGTTCTATGTTTTTTTAGCTTAACCCGGTGACTTCTATGGCTATTATCTATCATTCGATTCTACTTTAGTATAGTCAAACAACACTATATTGGTTTCTAAGAGGCCTAGTGTCGTGGAGGCCAAATATATGCAACAAATAATTAATTTAGGTGGGTAATAATATTTATAAAATACCCTAATACAATAGATGATATATTAATGATCTACTATAATGCTTTATAAATTCAATCATGTTCTTTTTTAAACATACGTTTCATTTAAGATTATGGGGAGTGTTTATCACTTTGGTAAGCCCCTAACTATCAATCCTATAACTCTTTTTTTATGTTATGATAATATTATCATATCCTAATTAATGTTTTATTAGTAATATTTTATTTGGTATATTTTACTTAAATTATTTTCATGTACTTTGATTAGGTTATCAAACCAATATTTTCATTTTATACTCACTTATGATCATCGATTGTTATCTCTTATATTTATCCATATTCATTATCACTACTCACAAATTTATTATATATGTTCCCTGAAATATGATTATGAGTATATAATATCAATTTTCTATTTGTGGTTATATAATGCATCAACTATTAAAACTTTTTGTAGTGTTATAAAAGAATTATCTCTGTATCTAATCTACATAGACACTAAACCTATAGTTTCTAGGGTGAGATTTGTTTTTATATGTATTTAAAATTCATTTAAATTTATTGAATTTGTATATTTTTCATGTTTGGGTCTTCTCATACATAGTACACAATACCAACCAACTATATACAAGTATTTATCTGAAATATTTTAATGATACCCCAAATCCTTTCCAAATATCTCGAAATGAACCCTTGAATAATATCCTACACATATACCACTCAACGATATAAAAAATAAAAAATATTTGGTGAGATTTAGATTGAAATAATAACTCACATTGATATACAGTATCCAAACTATTACAATCATCAATAAAACATCAAAAATATGTGTGGAGATATCATTTCTCATAATAATGTAAGAGGGCATTATTGTATGAATGGTTGATGGAGCGACCATATATGAAGCTGATTTTCCCTATAATTATTGCTATAAAATATATTTTATATGATATAATAATGATTCTATATCTCAGGGTGTCCAAACTATGTTATAACATATATTCAATTTTTTATTTTGATTTATATTTTCATTGTAGAGAATGAACACGTGCATCACTGTACCACCAAATGATGCTTCTATTAAGATATTTATCAATTATGTTTTCACTAAGATATGATATGGTCTTGATGGAATTATAATGGACTTGGTGTAATTGGTCATAGTATGTATACCATATAAATTATAAAAGAGAAAAACCACCTATAAATAGTAACACCTTATAAAATGATCATTACAAGAAATACTAGAGTCAATGGAATGATATGTAAGTGATTAAGGAATTAAGACCTTCCACCCTAAACCAGCACACTCTACATCTTGCCAGTTATACATAATTATTCTTAGTTTTTTCAATCATCGGAGGAGTGTGATGTGTGGGAATTTTCCAATTCCATATTTCAAATCATTGACAATGTGAAAATGGATAAACTACTCTTGAGGGTTATTGGATAAAACACAACACAACAGAATATTTATTTTAAATATAAGATGAAAATGTCTGGTAGTTCATTAGATAAATTGATTTTTTGGATAATATCATCGATGGTAGAGAATCTTATATAAATCAATACTCAATTATATGGGGTTCCAATTTTATGGAATTGGTGATGAAAATGTTAATGATAATGAGGATGACTCCCTATATTCCAAGGGAATGGTTGATGATGAGAAGATGAAAAAAATATGTTACTTATTGGATGTAATATAAATTATATTCCAAAAAAATTCATTCAACACTTTCATCAATACTCAATATTTTTCATTTTCATGATCCTAAAATAAACTTTTCACTAGAATGTTCTCTTTATAATTCATTATGGGAAAAGATGATTATTTTGGATACAAGTCAAGTTAGTAGGGGTGAGGAGAACAATTCACATTCACATATTTCAAAATTTAGGTATATGATTCCCAATTCAATATAGGTATTTAATGTTCTTCCACTATTGATTATAAACAAAAATCATTCTATAGAGATTATTATCCAATGGGAAAAGTCAAAGAAAATTTGTAACTATATTATGTCAACTATTTTAGGTCAATATTGAACATATATATTCATTTTACTAGATACATTCTATTTATTCATCTAACACATTAATTGGACAAAAAACTGGGTCATGCTAATTAGAAATAAACCTCACACTTTTTAATAATAATGGACTCCACCCCATTAGGAACAACCATCAATCTTGACCCAAAGAAACATTGATTAGAAATTGTTAGAGATGAATATAGACCAAAATTCTATGATAATGTGGAAATACATATAATTTATCACATTATATAATGATTGATATTGGAGATTTTTTTCTATCATAAAAAATCATGAGTCTCCTTATTTATTTCAAATTTATAGGAGAGTATGTCACTCTAATATCTTTTTGGATAACATAGAAAATATCTATTAATAAAATTGAAAAATTAATATTTTACATCACATGGTTATCCATACTGAACATCAATCAAACTGTATTGGAGGAAGGATTAGCCTTTAATTATTGGTACCAACATTGGATGCTATTATTCAAGGGGAAGATAATATTCATAATTACCGAGAGGATACTTTTAGTAGTATGAGGAATTTAATTTAACACCTCTATGTCCAATGACAAAGGAAGAGTGAAAAGAATGTTTGTTGTTTAAATTATTTAAATCCTGGATGGTTTGTGTATTTGAAATTATAATAATTTATTGACATTATCCTGTGATTTTAGAATTTTTAGGCATAATATGGACCCCACTAAAATTTGTATTGGAATCAGGTGTTATAAATAGGCATTATTTAGTTGATTTCATTCCATAAATATATCAAATATATAGGGTTATGATGACACATACCAAGAATAATTTATTTTGATAAAGTGAATCTCGTAAAAGGGGTTCTAAAACATTTTAGAACTGATTACATAGATTCAATTGATTGGAATTTGAATAAAAATTAATACCATATGTGATATTATATGAAAACTTGGGATTTATGGTTTTCACTACAACACAATTTAGTGAAAAAAAATTATTGTTATAAAAGGTGAGTAAATAAATGTGTAATCATCATATCATTCCATAGTATAGTCTATGGATGAATGTAAACACTCCAAGAATCTAACTACAATATTAGTACTAAATAACAAAGGATAACACCCAAATCACGGTACTTATATACACAATAATGATGGTTATTTTATAACTATGTAAACAAATAACACATATTGAAACAAAATAATTTATTAAACATCAAATTATTGACACTAATATTGAAAAGCAAGAATTTCAAGATGTGGATATTAAAAAATTATAATATAGTATATGGAATAAGAATCATATCTTCCATTGTTATAGTGGCTCATTGAATCATCTCATTGGGTTATAAAAATTTTTGGGAAATCCAATATAGATTCATTAAATTATTAGTTTTAAAATTTATTTTAATCGATTTTATATATTCTACTATATTTATATTTCATTTATAATAAAAATTATTTTCCTCATGTAATTTTTTATTTCTGGAGGATATTTTAATTATGGTTCTTAATATAATACGAAAACCACATAGACACACAACACTACAATTGAATCCATTTGATTGTTGAATGGGAATAGGATTTAGTAAATTATAATTTTCAAAACACTTCATTTAACAAAAATAAGAGTGATTCAATCCATTATATTTCAATCAATATGGTTTTAGATGGGTATAAGTAAGTAGTATACACATATTTTTGTTCAATTTCTATAGGTCAAAGTTATATAATAAGATAAATAATTTAATATGGTTCATTTTCCTCTTGTAAATTTTTATTGGACTGGTTTAATAGGTCTAGATATGTAGTATATGTTCCATAACAATAGAGAGAATAATAATTATGGACATGAAGTGTGAGAGAAACTGGAAAAATGAAAAATAAATGAGATTTTTTTATGAAACCATTAACATTAAAGGAGGGTATTAAGGAATTAAAATTTCATCATTTTGATCTTTTCTCAAATTTTAGGAATTTACATGAAATAATAATATATAAATGATATAATTTCTCAAATGTTTAGATATATAGTGGACAAACATAACATTTTATTTGTCCTAATTTATGTCTTGTTCACGTCAATTATTTTTTCATTTCAAGTCCAGACAATTTTGTAATACATAAATTGGATGGTATTAGTAGGTAAATACCTGTCAATTTATAAGGTTACAAATTTTTATTTTTCACCGAGGATAGTTTTGAAATTCATTATAATCTTTTTTTATAGTAAAACATTTTCTTAATTCTATTTTAGTGAAATGCTGTCAAGTTGAGACATGAATTTTTCATAGGTATCCGTTTGTGAGTTTTCTTAATAATATGTATATATATTTTTATTTTAAAATATTGATGTATTATTGGTTTTTATTTTATTTAATATCAATTGTTCTGGGTCATAAAATTTACATTAATGTGATAAGATGTTTAAGATTTTACAAATCATATAAAAAATATTCCCAATGTTTATGTTCATAAAATTTTTTATAAGAATTTTTCATAACATGTGTATTCATAGATAACTTGATCTGGATGGAGAATTATATATCACTGTAAGAAACATTGGAGGGGGTATATGAATTATATTTAATGTTTTAATGCTATTTTTCTGATTATGGTCAGATTGATTTGATAAAATAGGATTGATGAAAATTAGACCAAATCATTATTTATGTTCAATGACTTGTTTCGTTGACCAATGAATGTTGGGGTTGGTTTTCAGATAAAAATGAATATGTAAAATGATATTATTTAGTGATCTTGATGCTGATATAAGAACCTTATAGGTGGATAATGAGAATATATTTTAAGGTAATACTGTTTAGACCAACATTTCTTTTAGTTTATACTTGAAAATCATAAATTAAAATGGTACATGATGGTCATTCACCTGATGAACATGATTGGGGAAATATGGATTAATGATTTCAGTGTGATTAAATGAGGGATAATGTGGTTAAATTTTAGTAAATTCATTGAATTCTTGAGAATTGGAAGGTTTTTTATATATCTAATTTATGTGGAGATGAGTTCTATAAACCATTAGTTGAGGTATTAGAATTAATGATAATGTAATATAATAATATACTTTTATAAAATTCATTAATCACTTTTTAATTATTGTTTCATTACCATACCATTTAATAGATATAACGATGATGACAACTAATCATGTTCAAATGGTGGTTCATGCCATAGTGTTGTTAAATTTGTGTCAGGTTAGAGGATCTTTTTGACTGGAAGAATGAATTTCTATAAATGGGTTTAAGTTGGATGAAATATTTGGCATGAATTTTTACCATAAATGGGGTACCTTGGGATTAGATAGAATCATTACAATTGGTTCAGAAAGGATTGTATTAACTGAAAAAAACAATACGTAAATGTGGTATAAGGGTGTGAAATGATCAAAAATTTTTCCTAGTTTCTAACTCAAAACTCAACAAATTTAATTGGAATATACTAATTTATAAGGTATTTAAAATATATATGGATTTTAATTTGAATCCTAGAGAGGTATGGGTGTGTAGTTTTTTTTAAGTAGACCAAAACTGACCAACCATTATCAATTTAAATCATTAAATGTTCTTTCATGAAAATAATTTCTATTTATTAGGATAGAAAAATTAATTATTTATGGATTATCAATTATTTTTTTAATTATTAGTAAAAAATTGGATATTATAATATATATGTTAAAAACTAATCCATGATTTAGAAAAATAGCATCCATCCAATCCCATTTATGTTTCATAAAATAAAAATAAAAATCACATATCTCTCACACCTTCATTCACGCACGTATCATACCCACCTTATTCATGAATTTAAAAAATTATATGCTTCCCAGATTTGACCATGATAACATGGAATCATTAGATTGTGAGAATATAATGTTGAAATATATATATGTTATAGGTTTATGGGGTTTCACCATGGCTTCTCAATCAAAATATTTTTCTCTTAGTATTGGACATGAAGAAAAATAATATAGAGGATCTAGTTTTTCTGACTATGATACAATTTTTAAATTTTCTTCCATAGAGGAGAGGGAAGTTCAAATTTGAATTTATTTTTTTCTACTGGTTGAAGGTTTTTCTTTAGGTTTTTCTACATATGGATCTCTTGTGAATATATAATGATGATGTAGTGGGTTTTGGATCCATTAGGGAATATGTAAATTTTAACTGATTTTCTCAATTTGATGAGATGGTGATGGTGTTTTTCTTAGTATTCATCATGGTGTTCTATTTTGTTTTAGAGGTATTAGATTACGGGAAAACTATATTTACAAATTATTTTATCCTGCTCTTGTATTTGATGTTTGGGACCACTATTCTTCTTATTTTAAGGCTAAATTACTCACTGCCTAAAATGATGATAAATTTATAGCATTTGTAAATATATGTATTTGATAAATACAAATGTACTCTTTATTTTTGGGTTGTATTTAGGGGGATCCAATAATAACATATTTATATTTAGATGGACATTTCAACATTGGATAACATGACTCAATTTTGGCACATTATTTTAATCTTTATTATATGAAAACCTGATGTGATTTCAATAGATCACACACTAGGATGATTAAAATATTATGTGAAAGTTATATTTCTGTTTGGCCCAAAGATATTAAATATATATGTCACTACATATATTGTAGAAAAATATAAATCCATGCATAGTTATTGTAAATGTGGAATATGGTTTTATCCATCTTGTACACTTCAGAAAAAATGGATCTGAATTATAGGGGAACATTGTGGAGAATAAAAAATATTTATAACCCAATATAAATGAGTATTGTTGAAACCAATAAAATAGTATAGGATGAACTAAAATATAATATTGGAACATAAACAAGGATAATTAATTTGAGAGACACTATGTATCCTATGGAAATCCAAATAAGAAAACATATTTTTTAGAAAGAGGAATATTTTAGAACATGAATAAGAGAAAAATTAGGGAATACAATATGAATCAGTGAACACATTTATTATAATTATATTTCAGTAGTGATTTAAATAAAAATCTAGTTTATTTGTAGAGGGAATGAGAGGAAATAAAAAGAATCCCTTGTTGGAAAAGATGGATCATACTAGTTATAAATATGTGAAACTTTAAACACTACGGTGGACATTATATGTGATATGAAACCGAATCTCATAACTATGCCTATGTTAGATGATATGGGAATCTCTATATATTCAATAAAAACATGAATCCAGACAAACTTTTTTTAGTAAATGGCTTATCATGTATTTTTTTAGTGCTTGGATAATAAAAAAGACCTTACATGAATAATGACAATATTTAATATGAACTACAAAATATATCAATATCCTACAAATGGAGGAACCACTCAAATATAATAGACCACAGTTGAAAGTTTCAAGTAATGAAGGATTGACTAACATGATGTGCAGTTTAGGTTCATGAAATGATAAATATACACCATCCAATACAAGTACATGTAGTAATTTCTTGTATACAACAAATTTTTATTCCATGAGTCAAGGACCATGTTCTATGAAGTTTATAGTTTTAAAACAATGACATTAAATTGTCTATTTTAGTTATTCAATAAGTAAAATGTAAACCCCTTGTGAATTCATAAGAAATATTTCATGAGAAACCTATAATTGCTTTTAGGTGATAGAGGGTTTACATCCATCATGGTTAGGTACTATGATACTTTTATGTATTACTTGTATATAATGAAACATCGTACCTATTTATTCAATATCATTGGAGGATTATTTTTTTGTATTCTTGTTGTCCTTATAGACAACACCAATTCTCCATGTATGTACAACTAAAGTAGAACCTTCTTATTAAACCCTCGTGTAACTGATTCAAATGAAAAAAAAGGTTTTTTATTAATGTAACCATTTCATATCATGTTACTACAATTCATCAGATAGGATTTCTGATATTTCATCAATAACTAACTAGTTATAGATTAATTTTTGGAGAGCAGGAAATGCAATTTAAAATGGAAAAAATACATATATCAAATACCTAAGTTAATATGGGTTAGCTTATGTGGAATTATGGGTAGTGGTGAAATAGACCAATAAAGAATTATGGAGTTATTTATTATAAGGATACTTATCCATATTTAATATTTAATGAAAATCATTTTTAAGTACTCACATTAAATTACTCAATTTATCAATTGTTTCATCACATAATTGTTTAAAGAATCATTATATTTGATATTTTACTCAAAATAAAATCTATATGGTATAAATATTGAGAAATTTCAATAATACATTATGATTTTATGAGGAAATCAAAATTTGGTGACTATGTTAGAATTTAGTAAATTAATCACAATAATTGTTTTAATTTCTTTATAAATTCAACTCATTTAGATAATACGTCAGATGTTGTGAGGATGAATTTTTTTTACCCTACAATGGTAAGAGGAAATGGATCCCTGATATTTATCTCGTATATGGTGTATGACCAATATTATATATTAGTGTGTAGAAACATTGGGGGTTGATGAAAGATGTTCTCGTGTTCCAATAATGTTTGATAATTACATGCAGTCATGCGTCATAGTTTTTTACAAATATGACAAAATTTTAATTTTATTAAATCATTTGGTTTTAATTTAATATTCCCTAAAAGTGATAACATGTAATACATTCAAGGTGGTGAGGGTGAATTATCAATCAATATTTATGATAAGGACCAAGTCAAGGATTTATTTACATGATGTATTATTATAATCAATGTAATTTCATAAAAAGTAATTTAATTCAAATCTAAGGATATTTTCTTTCATAACCCGCTCTTATAGAGGATCCACATTCTATTGATACTATAATAATGATTTATTTAATTTGGATTTCATTTCAGTTGATAGATATGAGGATATAACCTACTAAAATGAGGTAAAAACATATTTGATTTCCTATATATCATTGATATCATATGGAGAAATTACAATTTGGTGTGCAATATTGATCATTGTCTCATACCAATTTCGATATATAAGTGTATTGGGGAAGTTATAAATTTAATTTTTTTTGTTTTTTTTTATTTTAAATTTGATACAACACCTACTTGAAGGGAAATACTGACATCCCCTCCTAGGTATTGTAAACAAATATTATCAACATTTTATTATTCTAGTGTACTCCCCATTATTATATTTTATAACTATTCATATGTCACCATTAATTATCAAATGAGTGAAATGTATTTTCAATAAAAAATATATAACTATAATGAGAGCTTGATATTCTACATCTGTTTTCATACATGCTTCTTTGAGTACAAATGAGTATGATAAGGGAGAATTTATGTGGGAAACAAATACAACTTCATTGAAAACTAAAATTAATTTTGGGTTATCGATTTTTTATGTTATGAATTAAGATATTATATCACATAAAATCACTCATTATTTATATAATTATTATAAGGAGAAGTCCTTCCCATCAAGAAGTTACTTCCCAATAGTTTCTTTATCTGGAAAAGCTTAAATGTTTAGATAATCACCTAATTATTTTTTCCATTGGTCACATTTTGGGAGAAAAAATAGATGTCAAATCTTTTAAGGATGAAATACCATATTTTTATCCATCCACTAATCATGGGATGAGATAATATATCTAAGAAATGATTCATGGGGTAGATTTGGTGGATCTGATAATGTTTAAGATAGAAGTATAGCTTATGGATTGAATAAATATTTAATGAAAAATTAATTTAAATATTGGTGTATTAGAATTAAACCTATATCTTTATTTTACATATATAATGAAGGATATTTTATTTCAACACTTAATTTTTATAGGGAATAAGATAATTGAATAATCACTCCTTACTATCCACATAACTGATACAAGGATTCCCATCCACTACTAGAATTAGTACTTCTTGTAAAAATATATATCATGATGCTATTGAATTAATCATGGAAGTACTCATAGAACTAAAGGTGTGGTGCATGTGTTAGATTATATAACTAGGAGTTTGATGGGTAAATCAGTGGTGATTTATATATAATTTATTCTTTTCAAATAAAACTCCATGATCACAAAAGTTCTCATTCCCTTTTTCTTTATTATAACATCAATTTCATATAAAAATATATCAAATAATAAAAAAATGAGTAATTTTAAATGGTTCAATTAAAATGTAGGTGACTACATTATTTCTATTCCCATTTCCAGTCAGATAAATAGATTTCTACAAGTAATGTTATGTGATTACTAATTCAGCATTTTAAAAAAATTCATGATAGATAAAATACCATATTTCTTAACCACTAATGATATTATGGACAGTCTTTCAACAACATATTTATATTGAAATCCCACTGATTGATTTATACCCTAAAAATCTTATGTATTTTTTTGAGTGTGCCTCTAGTTATTCAATCTTCTACCCAAATAACTCTCAAAAATTTATACTACTTCATATACCAACTGATAGAGTGTGCACATTTTCCTTTTTTATCAATAGGTCCACACAATCCGTTCTTTTTTAGGATAACTGTTGTACCTATTCACCTTCCATATTCTAAAATAAATTTTTTTTGAATTCTATCTATAACTATTTATTTTCTTTGGTGTTTAAAAATCCCCAAAGAAATAGATATTTTTTGTTGATATACTTTGAAAAATGAATATAAAACAAGGATTATAAACAACTATATTATTTATTCTTGTTAATATAAACTAATTAATTAAAATTTCATTGAATTTAAACTACCTTCATATAATATTGAATCTTGGTTCTTTTAGAACTCATTTAATGTAAACATTCAATATGTGGAAGACTCGATACACTACCACAAGTGTGTTTCTTCTCACCTTAATTTTATAAAGATTTCATTTGTGCATAGTTAATTACATGATTTTATGGTATTCACATTCTAAATTAATGTATTATTGTACAGTCTCCTCACTTATTCTAATGATGAAATGTGTTTGGAAACATCTTATTCATCTTCAAAAATAATAGATACATAACCCTCCTTGATCTTTTTTATTACAGTTCATATGAAGATTTAGTTTTTTTATTATATAAGGGTATGTATAACATTATCATATGATCTTTAATTATCCTCTCAATCCATATATATGTAATTTCACTATCATGTAGAAAAATATACATAAAATATATTAACATAATATGATATCTACCAATTAATCCACATGAGACTTTAAAAAAGGATTTGTATATTGTAATCAACATCCTTTAAGGTAATACCTAACAAATAAGAAAAAGAATACCTAACATATATACCATCTCCTAATCTCATTGGAGATCTCTGTTTATTTATCTATCTCACCATATATATCTATTTTGACACATTGTTAAATAATGAGGTTTATGGTTTTTATAAAAAAACCCACCACCATAGAGAATCCATAATATGTTGATGGAGACATGTTTCCACTAAAGTAGCTTCTTAATATTTGGACTTCATATTTATAACTATATTTAAATTCATATATATCCTAAAAAAATTACCATGAACATATCATAAAAAACATATTTTTATATTCTATTATTCATCATAGAGTCAAACCCATGGAATTACAAACTATGAAGAAAAAAATAATCAGAATTTCCCTATTTCAAAATATTGTTTATTCATAAAAATAAGGTTTATAATGAAAAAAAACTTCTGGTATTTTTGGAGTAAAACATGTTATTAATTAATGATCATCGCACTAAAACCTAAATATGATTCTTTTTATTCACTCTAGAATATATTTTTGTTACCAATCCATAATTTCTTTAGCATTTCATAATCTTGTGTTATTAATATCATCGAAATCATGAACATGGATTGAGAATTAATAACATTACATATCGATCTTCTTTTCGTGTATAATTCATCAATGTGTGTTTTAAGATAAAATACCATTGGGTGACATCAATAAATGTAGTACAACTTATTTGAACATCTATGAAACAAATATTTTTAGAAAACTACTTCAATGTTATTGAGATTATTTTTACATAGATGGTATTTGAAAATATGGTAATTTATATAAATTTATTTGGTTTTATTGAAGAGTGGATTTATAATATGGTTCATTAGTCATTAACAAGTATTTTTGGAAATTTTATGGCTAATAGAAATCACATTGTAGAATGTTTGTCCTTATGGTGATTTAAAGCTACTTTCTTCTTCATCGTCATGGTCTATTCAAATATGATTTTTACAATAATACTACTCCAAGAACGAAATGACTTTAAAAATATTGTTTTAAGAAAGTAGTTGATATTTTATTGGGACAATAATTATATATATTTAATAATAATGAATTAAATCCTTAAAATCAATGAAAACTATAATTTTTCTAAATTCATCTTTTTTATGGGG
Organism: Viscum album; assembly: GCA_963277665.1. Classification (NCBI taxonomy): domain Eukaryota; kingdom Viridiplantae; phylum Streptophyta; class Magnoliopsida; order Santalales; family Viscaceae; genus Viscum; species Viscum album. Next base: position 558,761,378 of record OY728146.1, read on the forward strand.
ATAATGTTATTTAACCCATTATGATACTCGACCTTACAAATTTATCATCCTTATTAGTTTACCCACCTTGTATTCCACTTGGGCACCATTGGTGTAACACATCCCACTTTCTACCTTTTTGTACTTGTGATAGTTAGTTGGTAGAATATGTGATGGGGAAAACTATATGATCACTAAAGGGAAATTATATATAATTTCATTTAATGAAACCACAATGATGATTGATAAAAGAAACATATTACTCATTCTCATTAGGTGTCTTGGATTTAATAATAAGTTTCAGTAATGGGTAATCTTTTTTACCCGAATATAATTTCTTTAACTCATATATATTTTTGAATTAGCCTCTTTAAAATCTATGGGTTTTCTTTGAGGTATATGTTTTTTTCACAATCATGGGTGAAGAATGGATTAAATTTTTAAAGTCACAACCATGATTGTGACTAAATAATAATCATCATCTAAATAATTTTTGATAGATATAGATTGTGACTTATATGGTTTACTTGACACTATATGAATATTTTTTAATTTTTTCATTCTATATGCTCCATTCTAATGGGGAGTTATCAATTAATCAACAAACCTCAAATATGTAGATAAAATATTATCCAAGCCAGAATTTTAATTAAGGTACTTGAACTATAGATCATTATGCATGAGAATAATAATTATATTTACCTCAATAGTCAAGGATGAATCAATAACCAAATTTAATATCCTATTATAGGAAAAGAAATTAATTTGGGGATACCTTATTTTATTTTGATTAACAGAATGTATCCCTAATATAATTTACTATTATATTCCTCATACTGGTTTTTTATGGGGGGGTTTTCATAATTTTATTGTATAACTATATTTTCACCCTACATGATGATAAATATACCACCATATATTATAATCAGTGAACAGTAATATATATAACAATTTTAATTTTAGAACTATTATCATCCAAGGATCGATTTATTATGGGTTTTTTTATTTCTATATAAATATATATGTTTGATATGACATTGAATAGAATTTTCTCATCCATATTTATTTAAGAATATAACTTTTTGGCACTCGATTGGTTCAGAATCAGCCAAATATGTCTTCTATGTTTCCACATGGGTTTCAAACTATTTTTCTCTTAATAGAGCATCATGAAGTACTACAAGAGAACATTAGAGAAGTGAAGGGAAAGATAAAATGAAATTAATATGGGGATAATTTCTATTTGTTTTAATACATAATATTTTGGATCCAATATCCAATAGTTTATTCTATGTAGTGATTCATTTTCTATAGGATTTTATAACAAGGGAATCTTTTCTAAATATAATCTTCTTATTGAAGAATTGGGTAGATTTATTATTTTATAAATTTTAATTCAGAGAAACATTCTAGAATTAATTTGTTAATTGTTTTGATAATTCATTTTATAATAATCTTATTTATCCACATATTGGTATATCATATGGAAAAAATAATAGAACTAGATTATGACTCTCCATCAGAGGGAATTTATATTTAATGGGGATTTTATAAACTACCAGTATTCGGGGCTTGAAGTCCATGTGAATTTATACTGGTTTAGGGACCAATGGGATATTCTCTTATAATGACTTGTTTTATATAAATTGAATACATAATATCATTAAATTCTACCAATAAGTGGATACTATTACCAGAATTGAAAATGGCATTTGGTTTATGACTGGTTGATTTGGAAAACTCAAATGATTGTGTGTTCATAGGTCAATGAATTTAATTTCATCCAACATTCAAAATTCATTATGATCCTATTTATATTTCTCTACATCTTATTAACGTATAGAAATAGAAACTCATGTTATATTTATTTTTGTGTTTTCATGGGTTCACTCCCTTCACCTACTATCATTTGGAGCGAGTCATTAATGATAAATAAATCTAAGATGTTTTCCCAAACATTTAGTGATATGGTATAAAATTTTAATGTTAATTAAGTTCATTTAAATATTTATTATATTTTGTAGTTTAAACCAATTTTTCTCTAGATAAAAATTAAAATACTATAGGACCTTTTCAGTTGGGATAAAATAACCCTTGTTCTTTTTGTTTTCAAAATATTAATGACTTTTATCTCTATTTACATCATTTTTATTTATTTTGGAATATGAGTATTATTATTAAATCCTTGGAGGTGTCACTTTATAATATCTAGTATGATTTTGGGAAAATACAACATTGTGACTAGCTTTAAATAGAGATTGGTGGTCAATATATTAACAAATTTCATTTCCTCAGATGGTGGTGATCACTATAATTTTTTTGGTGTACCATATAGAATATTATAACCACTATACTATTTTGTTAATCTATTTCAAACCCTAAGTATATTTAATAGATAATTATTGTTTCAAACTACTCCTATAGATACTTTTTAATGAAAATTATGATTTTTTATAGGAAATCTATGTTCATGGAATTTGTATTTCCCATCCACTTGGTAATGAAATCATTGGGACTATAATTTTCCAATTTCTTTTTGATAGAGGGGTGGTGAGATCTATTTATTTAACAAATTTTGAAAAAATATTTCAGAGTTTACCCATGGAGGCCTTTATAAATGTTAATGTATCTAGATAATAATTTTTTATACAATCAAATTTTTTACCGTTAAAAGTGTGTATGAAACATTTTATCTTCACCACATCTTACTGTTTCAAGGATCATATAATTGAGATGAAATGATATGTAAATTGAATAATTAATAATTTTATGTTACTATGTCATTAAACATTGAGATGTTTGGGTCCTTAATGTTCTATGTTGTAGTTGTTAAATCTCCCAATTCGGTGCATAGTTTTCTCTCACACGACATCGGTTCATTTCGACATTCTATGACATCCATATATGAAAAAATAAATTCTAGAAATTATTGTGATATTATCCCTTATATGATCCATTTATATAATATTTTTTACAAATATTGATGTAGTTCAGTTCCCTAAACATTTCTTCCATGATCTAAAAAAATAACTTTCTTGAAGTGATGGGGGATATTTCATTGGTGGATGTTTTTCTCCACAATCATTGAGTTTTATTATTAAGTTATTAGGTTTATGAGATCTATAATTGACTTGATTATTTAAACACAATTTAGCATGCTATATTTTCTCATATTATTAATTATTTTTAATTGGAGGAATTGTAATTTCATCCTAGACATCTCACCAATAAGGTATTTTCAACCTTATTAGTTTAATATTTATTTAATCATCCTTTTATATCTTAGACTCATACCAGATATGTTTTTAATTAACTGAAAAGGTATAAAGAATTTGTGTGGTGGGTGAGTTGTGGATTTCAATATTTTGTTACTATTATCCTTTACATTGTATAGTTATGTAGTTGGTAGAGGAATGTGTGGGGAGGATCCAGAAAACAAAACTAACCTTTAATGTGGAGTGGGGATTTTTTAGCCTCACACATTTATTGATATGATTTTTTAAGAAAATTATAATTATTTTTCTAGTTCCCTTTTATCAATATCTCATCCCTACACATTTTTTGTGTTTATATTAACACAATTTACAGATAAAAACCATGTGATAGGAAGGAAGAGTATATTCATTCTATAACAATTCAGATTCATCGTCCATAAAATAATAATAAAGGAATTAGTCATAATCCTCCTTGAATTTTACATTAAAAGATGATATTTTATTAATAAATCCCTAACAATCTTAAATTTCTTCTGACATCACTCTCATTGATATAGATTAATAGGATTCTTATAAATAGTAATCTTGAATGACCCTCTAACTTCTATTAACTATATAATTTATGGAGGGTTGGAGTCAAGTAACAAAAATTAATTAGATCATGGGGGTTCCATTGTTGGATTAACCCCCAACCCTTAGAGTATATATCTCATTGGTGGTTATATATAATCCCTCATCATGTTGATCTGTGATTTAATATTCACTATTTGAGATGTTGATTCTTCCCCTTATAAAATATATAATTGAATGGGTGATGATGGGGGTAAAAATTCTTTCATCCCTTTATTCTAGGGCTACCAATATGTTTTCATCCCTATTATCACATTCTTTTGTCCCCCTCATGATAGGATTATGTCATGTTTGGGATATAATGTGTCTTCATGCATCGGTTTAGGGACTATTGTTATACAAGACTTATCGTTGCTCGAATAATCATGAAACTATAAATGTACATATTATTTAAAATTATAATCAGCCTATTTAAGATTATTTTTTGTCTCTATTTCGTATCATGCTTTTATTTCTGTTTCTTTAGGGATGATGGGTGTAACACCCAAAAATTATAAAATAATAACATTTTATTCATTAGCGTTTGTGACTTGTAATATTGAGTTCATATTTCATCAAAAAAAAATAAAATTTAGTTTTTTTACTCATAACATAGAATTTATCTTTCATTTCACAAAATTAAAAGTTTTTTTGATTGTGTGGATTACACGCAAGAGCAAATTATACCAAAAAATAAATGATTAATATTGATATATAATAGGAATTTTATCATCTAGCCATTGAAATAATGGGTATGAATATGATTAATGAACTTTTGAGAATATATTTATTATATATGTTCATTATATATATATATTTATTATTAATAAAATAAGAATCATTAGAACAAAAAATAATTTTTGTTTCTGAAAAACTATATTTTTTCTGCAAGATTTTTTAATGGTTCATGGAAAAAATAATTTAAAATTACGATTTACATATTATGTAAAAATTATTATGAAAATAAAAATTTATTTTTTGAAGTGGAATAAAAAAATTATCTTATGGTGGATTTTTAGTATTTTTCTGAGAAGTTTCTTTTCTGATGATTAGTGAAAAAAAAAGGAATTTAAATTCAAAACTAACTTTCTGTTTAAATAATTTATTAGGATAAATTAAATTCTAAATATGTTTTAATGAAAATTTTGTTATATTTTATATTAATTCATCAAATTTTAGTTATTTTAATCATTTGAATATTTAATTTTTATATAAAAACATTTCATACTTTGGAACATTTTCATTATAAAAACACGCATTGTCGTCACATTAGTGATATTAATTTCAAATTAAATTTCACCACTAATATGAGTTTTATTAATAAAAATGTATTCCAATTTTTAATAATAATAATTTATAATATCTAATATGGTCAGCATATATTTTTACTATTATGATTATTGAAAACCGTTGAAATCATTATAGTGATTAAGGTAAAAATGAGATTATCAGGGGACAGAACATAATATATAAGGGGTAAAATGACCAACTAAAATATAAAAAAATCATTCTATAGTAATATATATATAACCTTATCACCTTATTATTTATTTTCACATGTTTTAATGATACTATTCCAAAATAATGACCAAAATGGTTAGTATTGAAATGAAAAAGATAAAAAAGGAACCTTCCTTTATTTTAGTATTTATAATGTTTTGGGATAGGGAAAAAACCACAGTTGTTCATTTATACCAATTATTTTGAATAAATGAGTATTTTATCATAATATTTTATTTTTATTTCTTATATATTAAATATTTGATAAAATTCATAAGAAAATTCAACCTAGTAAGTATTTAGTAAATAATTAACTAAAATACATGATAAAAAATAATAAAACTAAGATAAATTGATTTAATTATTGAATTTAATTTAATTTTTAGATGAATATATTATTTTACACATGTTTTAACTAAATATATTTAAATTATATCATTGTATGTATATTTTTAAATTCAAATTATGAAAATAATTTAAAAATTGACATTACTATTATTTTTAATAAACACTATTTTATTAAATGATATAAATTACTAAAATTCTATATTTGACACTGTGATTTTTATATTTTATAAAATTTTAAATATGGTCCATTAATTTACCAATTAATATTTTATATTGAACATATTGGACAAATAAATTGTTAAAACATTAATATGATGGTTAGGGATAAAACAATGTTTTGGCGTGATACATGTGCTTATATTGAAAATATTTTCTAAGATAAATGAAATTTTATTTCAAAAGTTATTTATAATATTTATTAAAATTCAGTCTCAATTATATAATAGGAATCAAATTAATTTAATATTAATGTATAAATTAGCTAGTTTATAAAAATAGTTACCATAGTGAAAAACTAAAATGGTAAAAATAAGAAAACATTGATGTTAAAGAAACCAATGATTAAAAATGTTGTTTAATATGTGGTGGTGGTGTTAATAATAAAAATATCATAATTAAAACATATTTAATATCAATTTTTCTATCCACATGTGGTTTGGTAGGCCTCCCAATAGTGAATAGTTTTTAGTATTTCTAAGAATTCTACTCCTCCTTAACAAAAAATGGGAACACGATCCCCCTCTTTTTCACAATCTCAAAGCACATTGGTTCCAAAAAATCCCAACAAGTTACTCTAAAAATAAAATTTCATCATCTTAGAAGCCTTATTAATGTTATAAATCCAACAAATTAAGGGTTTTGTGTAAACCAATGGTAGACACCTGAAGAAGAGGCAATGATCTTAAATAAGCGTCATCATTTTATATCATTCTCCACTTATTTCAATCATAATTAAACCATAATGATATAAAAATATCAATATAATACATATCATCGGATGTTTTAATGTCAAATTCATGATATAAATCTATCTCCAATACTATCAACTATTCTACTAAATCATCATTTATGTGTATAGTGGACAACTGAATCCCAGACATATGTCATTCATTTCTCAATTTCCACCACTCAAAGTTGGGTATGATGATGCAAATAAATTATATATATGATATTTAAAATGTTATTATACCAATGGATTCATTATATCATATATTTATTTTTATCTTCCCTTATACTGGATACATGATAACACAATTGATGTGTATGACCGACAACCATCTCGTGAAGCAATGTGATCTGTCTTTCCCTAACACTTCACATGAATGGTTATGAAGATAATATTAATGATTATTTGATATGAATGATATAATTATGATATTAATTATATATATATATATCATTTTATTTCTTTCCTTTTCCCTTATGTAAAGATGATAACATCATTTGTGTACCTCTGCTCTATAACCTTCACAAAGTTATTTGACTTTCGTTCATCACCACACCGCATGGCTTATATTAATTAATATGTAATATTATATTAATTATATTATTATGAAACTATAAAGATAAAAAATTGCTTACCTATATTTCAAAATGATCGGTGAAAAAGGGAATCCTTACTCAAGTGTACAAACTATATATCACCTCACTTATCATAATGTAATTAATTTTTCATAATAATAATTCATGATTTGTTATAAAATAAAATTTAATATAAAATTTTATAATTATTTCATTATAATTATTCATTTGATGATATTACTATATAGTATGATTAAGAATCATATCTTTCAAGGAAAAACCAACATAATAAAAAACGTTATTATCACCCAAAAAAATGAAAAAGGTAAAATATTATTAATTAATGATAGATAATATGTTAAAAGATGATAAGAAGTGAAATTATAAATATTAATATGGTTCTTTTATAAGTTAATTACATGTATAAATCCACCATATAGTATATTGGTGAACCTTCAAACAAAGGTAAGTGTGAGGTAATGGATTCTATCTCTATTTATCTTCCATTGAGACTTATATGTAATTATAAACAAATTCACTTTTATGTGGTGTATATATTTTACCTTTGACGTAAAATATAATGAATAATTTATTCTTCATGTTATTTTATGTTTCACTTTGAATTATATCACCAAATTGTTTTTGAACTAAATATTACCAAGTTCTAGAAGTTATTTTAAATCACAATATTTTTTTTGATTGGTAACATCCTCTTATGAAAATCAAATTATTATAATCATTTTTCAATGCACATTAAATTTCAATTAAATAATATTATTGTTGTGTATTTTATATTATTATTTCCTAAAATATATAACAAGTTTAAATATATTTTTTACTATCAATTTTATTAAATTAACTATTGAAAAGTTGAAAAATATATAGCCTTTACCAAAAATATATATTTGATATGGAAAATAGTTTATGGATTAAATTTATTATTTGATGTATGTGGAATTACTTTTATTGGTATAAAATGGCTTTGGGATAGGATAATTTATTCCCCTAGATGCATTGATATTATTATGAGATGAATTAGTTAGCCAAATTAAATGGGTTTTTACCCAGTATTTTTTAAACCATCATGTTAATGGTCCTGGTGTTAAAGGCATCATGTTCCTTGGAAACATGACAGACAATAATTATGAGTATAATTTTTTATGAGAATTTACTTTTTATTATTATCTATGATTTATTATGAAATTATGTATGGAATTATTTAATTGTCAATTTATTTATTGAATGGAATTTTTTTAGTTATTTACCTTTCTATGTTGATTATGCCTAATCTAGAAATTTATGTGGAATGTGTGTTCATTTTTCTACCATGAAAAGTTGATTATGATTATTGATTAATGATATATTCTACTATACATAACCCTTACTGATAGTTTTTTCTTATCCTTATTTTTCTTCATTTCCCCTAATTATAAAGATGAATCCATTGAACGTGCTTCCAATGACGCTAAGAATTTTATTTTTTTATGTATTATGATTTATTATATTTTCCCAATATAAAATGGGTATCATGTTTGTACCAAGTTTTATAGAACTCTTAAATAGATCAATACAATTGGATTAGATCAAAATTATCAATTCAAATGTAATGGTAGCAAGCACCAGCTTCGGGAATCTGGGGTTGGGTTCGCTACAGTTGGTATTAGAGAACGTTCAACAGAAACATTAGAAACTATATCTAGGAAAAAATAGATTAGGGAATATAACCATACAATATGCATTAAGGATAAGTATAAATTACTATCACAGAGTTTACTTAAGAAGTATATAATGTGATTTTTCATAGAAAATACATCAATTTATGGGCACTAGAAGTGTACCAGGTTATTTCATAGAGACAGCTAAAGATATTTACTCTAAAAATGGTGCATTGGGCTTGAATCGAGCATTAATTATTGCATGAAAATGGGACTTATTTTGAAAATAGTTTCACACTCTTGGGGGATATGAATAGTATAATAATAATTTTCACTAAAAACCATAATGAAGGATTTGCAAACAAATACATCCCCAGTGGAAAAAATATTAATATTTTTAGATCAAAAATGGATAAATTTTATTTTATACTATGTGATATAAAAAATATGGAATTATAAATTACTCATAATATTATAATATAATTTATTATATTACATTATTTGGAGATAGAACCTTTATGTAATTAAAGAATCAATACTCACTACCAAATTTGAGGTTTCTTTAACAAGGAAGCTGATATAGATAGTATTGGAAGTGAGAAAATTATAGATATATTTGGGTAGTTTTTAAAAATCATAGGTAATTATTAAATAAGAAATTTTCATATACATTAATATTTCTGAATTAGATATTACGTTTACCTAAAATTGGATACTATGTATGATATCGTACTCGATATGCAACAACAAGTTTCTCTAAAGTCTTATATTGCAAGAAAGTTTAAGTTATAGAAAATTAATAATACATTATTAATATTATTATTTTAAATGGTTGTTATCACCTAGTCATTTTATTGTGGTGAATTAGCATAACTAAATATAATATTATTAAACATGTTTATTAATTTTTTTTCATTCATATAATTAATTTTAGAGGCTTAAAATGAGAATAAATCCAGTTTTGAACATAAAATACAATAATATGTTTTCAAATGTATTTTTACAACCATTTCATGGAGAACCCTTTATTTATATAGTTTTTAAAATTTTATATGATATATTTGAAAAAATAAACTTCTAATTTATAAGAGGGAAATAAAAATTTACTTTGGTTAAATTTTGGTATTTTCCAGATAAAATTCATAATTTAATGAATAGTGAAAAATACAACATTTTAATTCAGAACGATCTTTTTGCATAATTTATTTATAAAGTTAGGTTATCCTTTTAATTTAAATTAATGTTAAATTGGAATATTTTTTTCATTTAATCTAATATTGGTAATTGGATGTAATTTCACATTGTAATATGATATAAATACATGTCAATATTTTGTTGGGTTTTTACATTTAAAAACCCCATTTTCTTGTTTTAAAAATAGGGATTAATTTTACATTAATCATTACAACATCAATGTTTTGAATTTGGAAAATTGGATTTAATATATGTATTTATAAGTTTCAAATTATGTAAATATTTTACTTTTATTTTCGTACAAGATGTATAGTAACATTATTATTTATTTTAATTTACCGCGGATAAAAGTTAAATTGGGTAAATAAGGGTAAAAATAGTATTATGATAATATAAAACTACTCTAGAATTTGTCCTAATCACATTGGATGATATTTTTTCGATGAGGAAAACCATTGGGATGAAAATATGGCCTTTGGATTCCACAATTTTGTGTTTATGACACATATAACCTTTAATTATAATATTTGAAAATATTTTGTAAACATTTATCTACGCACTAATTAAATTATAATATGGATTTATATAATTGTTTTATTGAACTATAAATAGTCCTTATAAATATAAAAATATTTCCTACATAATGGTATGTTATATATAATTTTTGGACATTAAATAATTATATTTAACTATGACACAATGATGATGCAATGATTTCTTTATTAGTGAAGGAATCAAATAAATGATATTATAAATATTAAAATAAATATTATTTTACATAGTTTATGTCATACAAGATTTCACTATGTGAAAATGAAATTTCATATGGCTATTTAATTGGTGTATTCAATGTCATCACTCGGTTTATATTTTACTTAAATTCAATAAAATGAAGAGAGAAAAAATTGACATAATTGATGTTTTTTAAAAAATGTAATTTATTAAATTTTTAAAAAATCCTAATAATAAATTAAAATCACAATGTTTCTATGATAAGTTTTAAAAGTTCATTATATTTAAAACTATGGGAAATTTATCTCATATATGTAAAATTAATAGCCTCTTCAAAATTAAATTGTTGATACCACTTTTAAAATTAAAATTTAATGATTAAGGGTAATCCAAAAAGATATAATTTAAAATAAATTCAATAGATCTATAAAACTTATTACATGAGATGATTTATAACTATAATAATCATATATTAGGAAAATATCAATTTTTAATCTTTTATAATAAAAGGATAATTTATATTAATCTAATTGTTTAGGAATTTCCAAGGGTGCCCCTCCCCACAACTATAAAAAGGTACCATCTCTTATCTAATACTAAAACTTTAATAACCTTTTAATAATGTCAATATTAGCCCAAAAACTCTTCATAGAATATCTCCCTGAATTCTTCAGGCCTTAGTTTAGGTAGAAGAGCCTTCTTATAGGCATTATGGTGTTCTTAAAGGTGACCAACTGAAGAAGAGGTGTTGTTTTCTAAGATTTTCTATTTTATTTATTCTTCCACTTACTTTAAATATTACACTTCAATGTTTAAATATTAAAAAAAATTATTAAATATAATAAGATGTTATGATGTTAATATTATCACCAAAAATCCATCTCTACTTCCATCAAATGGGTAATACATTAATCATTCAATCATAAGAGTAAATTTCCACCTCCACAACCTGATTTAGATTGTTTCCCCTTACTATCTACCAAGATTGGTTATAATGAGTGAATAAATAATAATATGTTATATTCATGACATATATTTTTTTAATATTAATATTTCAATTATGATCTTATTTTCCATGCATATAAAAACCATAACGTTGTTCATGAGTTTGTGTGAACAATCACATCTACAAAGCGATGTGAATTGTTTTTTTCACCACATCACATGTAAGATATATATATATATAAGTATATTTAAATTATCATTCACATGATAATAATATTATGATAATTCTAGATTTATAAATTAATTATTACATTGTTTCTATAATGATCAATGAAAAATCAAAACGTTACGCATGCGTACGTATAACCTACCATCTCGATGAATATAATGTTCTCTGTTTTTCAAAAAAAATAATTTTTAGTTCTATTTAAAAAGTATTATTAATATAAAAATGTGATTATTAGGTCAAGATTACAATTTTGGAGATGATAGAGTTATGAAAACATGGACTAGTGACATCAAAACCATGTTCATTTTCGACCCAAGTACCGAATATCGACAAATCATATGATATGAACAAAAAAAATAATATAATTTTTATAAAATAGTTAGAAGTGATATAAAATAATTAATAAATATGAAAAAAATTATCATGTAAATATAAATTCATTTATGTTTATTATTCATGAATAAAAATATTATATATGACGAGTCAGACTCGCGGAAGGGGACTTCATCTTAGTCTTCTTTCATTGAGGAATATTTTGAAATTATTGATTAGTAACTAAAAGTGGATAATATTCATTGTTAATATCTTTAAATTAATTTTTCCAAATTCCATAAGCATTTTTTTAGTGCATTACATAAATAGAACTTCATTTCTCATCTAAAATGCAATTCTTGTATAAAATGAAAATTTGGGCTCAATAATTCATTTGTTTGTTTACGAAATTATATTCATTTTCATAATTTTAAATTTTGGGATATTATTGATGACTTCGTTTGTAACATTTTATATTTTAGGTCCGATGGATGAATCCTAAGGGAAGATGGATAATTTTGCGCCTGAATGCAGAACTTTGCTGGAGAAAGCATAATGGGCCTAAGGCCCATCAAACAAATTTGGGGCTCCCAAAACAATCCCAACGAAGCTAAAATTTATATAGTATAAATATAAAAATATGAGGATCATTTTATTCAACTATGGCCGAAGCTAATTCAGAGTTGTTCATGATGATAAAGGGATCTTAAGCTAAGATTTAAATGGTTGACCTGACATTAATGCACATAAATCTATCCCACTATTTTGACCACAACATCCAAATGGATGAGCCAAATTTCTTGAACATTTAAAAGATGATAGAGGACACATTGAAGAAATTATTTGGTTTCTAGGAAACCTCAATATTCGGCCTCCATAAATTACATATTCAAACATCAAAATGGTGGACGAATCTGGACAGTTTTCCGGGTCAACTTCGAAACATCAATTTCCTTTTGTTTATTCACCCTCGTTTTGACTCTATTAATTGTTGGTGGGTGAATTGATTTTGGGGGGGTGGAACTGAGGCTCCTAATATGCCTATATAAGGAGATGGTGGTGAAGGGAATTGTCATATAACATTTTTCTTTGAATCCATGTTTTTTTCTTTCAATTGTAATTTCCCGCTTACGTTTTGTAATGGCATCGTCAATTTCTCTAATGTAAGTTTTTCATTCATGATCAGTATTTTAAAAAAATTATTCTTATTCATTTTTTATTTTACTTTTCTTCACATGTTGATACCGTTGAATCAAGGTGTGAAATTATTCACACCAACACTTGTGATTTCAATCACACAATGATGGAGTGTTCGTTCTTTTAATAATTTTTGTATTCTTCAATTCCACCCCCATAAGTCTACATCCCACTTCCATTGGTAGAATAGCATCAATGGAGGGCTAACCTCTTAAGTTTTGATCTGAGGGAGTAGCAAGGTCAGAGATTGAATGTTATTTCATGTACTTAATATTTAAATCTATTCGTTATTTTAGGATTTCCATTTGATGAGTAACATCCTTTCTCTTCTTTTCCAACTATAACGATGACACATTTTGAGTGCTAGTACGATCTATTTCCTTTGAGTTCTCATTAAAGTGATCCTAAAAGTGATTTGGTTATTGGCCTTGGAATTGTGTAGGGATTAAATTGGTGAATTATTTGGAATAATTAACTTATTGTTTGGATATGTCTTGAATTAATGATATGAAATTTTCAAAGAAAAGAAATTCATCCAATCCACCCCAAGAAAAACCCTAGGATCAACCCACCATCAATAATTATTTAGTTCACATCATTTTTTATTATATGTTATTTAAATTATATCTTTAGTTCTCCAATTAAAATCTACCTCAAAGTTGGCCACTTCATAGCCAATCCATCAACAAATCATAGTGTCTCAAGGTTTCTTCTTCGGTCCCTATGGATTCGATCCCTACTTATACTTCAATGACCTCTTTTACCAGTAGGGTAAATTTGTGCGCAACCAAATTTTGGCACCATTGGCGGGGACCCAAGTAAGTACCTTAGACACTCATCTTCATTTCTCACCCCAAATTCTCTATTCTCACCCAAATTTCTCTTCTCTTTTCCCCTTTCTGTTCCTGTGTGTCCAATAAATCCCAAAATCAACTTTCAATCAACTCCAATGGATTATCTTCAACAATACCCATTAATATACCAAGGCTATAATCAACTAGAAAATCAATATTTTGAAACACCTCACATAAGGAATTTAATTGACCAAATCTTAATTGAATACACCAAACCAGATGAGATGTACAATAAATGGGATGCCGAATGTTTAAAAGATCAATTTACATACCTATAAAGAATGATTGAAAAGATAAATAATGAGGAAGTCCATGATATAAAAACATATATCAACCCTAATCCTGAAAAAATCCTTGGACAGTTATGTGATCAAATGAAGATAATGAATTCTGAGGTTTCATCTTTGAGTTTAGAACTACAAAACTTTACAACATGTGAAGAACTCACTTTAGAATTTGGGAATTCAAAGTTAGATAATGAATTGAATTGGTCAGGAAATGTTGAAGGTCAAGCTGAAGAGTGTTTAAATCATGAGGAAATTGATTTTTTGAATTCAAAAGATAATAACGTGACATCATGGACTGAGTTTCCTGAACATGGCTCCATTAGTGAATTTTTAGGACCACCAATCACTAAACAATTGGGAGAAATACCAAACATTGATCCCATACACAATTTTGATATTCAACTGGACAATTTTCAGGATGAATCTTATTTTCAAAATGATCCAATTCTTTCTAAATGTTTTGGAGAAGAAACTGATTTTGATTTAATTTTTCAATCTCTTTTCAGAAATTTCAATGAACTCGAGATCAAAATTAATTTACTTTCTTCCGAACTCAAGAATACCACTATAAGAGATAATAAAGGCCTTGTATTTGTAGTCCATTCTTCTTAAGAAACCAACAATGTTGGAATGGTCATTGATGTCTTAGAAAAGACTAGAAATTCAACAGAATCAACCATTACCAAATTTCATTGGACTTCCACACTAATTATTGACCATGGGATTTCACATGAATCAAATTATAAAAAATCAATCTGAATCAAGTTTAAGTAGACAAAAATGGGGTCTTCAAAATGTTGAAAGTTTGAATTGGATAAGTTGGGGGGTACAAGTCGAGCCAACGAAGTTAAACAAAAGCTCTACATGGGAGGCAACCCATGGTTTTCATGTTTCTAATCATTTTGAATAATTTTCTTTTTCATATAATAAATTACCATAGACTATTGATCTGTTCTTCTTTTATGAGTAAGGATGGGTATGAAAGGGGAGCGTCATATTCATCCGTGTCACGTGGCGTGATCCCTGAGTAATACCTTACCCAGAAATTTAAGAAAAGACAATGTATCATTAGTTTATTTTGTTTTGTTTTATTTTTATGTTTTTATATGTTAAAAAAATAAAAGGACATGTTGTAAGTCATAAGGAAAATCCATTCACCACTATCCAATCCACTGAGACTCAAATCCAATAGTGAAGGGAGACTGTGGCACGCACTATCATCATCAACCAACAGGTGAATTTTTTCCATATTTATCATTCTCAATTTCATCTTTTAAATCCTCCCCTTCCCCCCTTCAAACATTTCTTTTCTTTAATCACTGGGGACAGTGTTATTCTATGTTAGGGGAGATGAAATAAAAAATGATTTTTTTTGAATAAAAACATACATGAAAAGAAAAATTCCATTAACATTGAACATGATAACACACATTGCAAACTCTAAAATTGGATATAAAATAATTGTTATGCCTTGATTCTGATTTTAATGCAAGTTTATGTTCATGATCATAGTTATTGGAAAGTGCGGTAGTCCGATGTGATTTTTCAAAGTTTAATTTTTCATCCTCTTAATAAAAATTCCACAATGCACGTCTACTGTATTGTGGGTGTAAATTTGAGTTATTGGGTCCCTTTCATTATAGCATAGGGTTCTAGGGTCACTTTTAGTTTAATTTGAGTATCCAAAAAAACAAAAACAAAAAAAAACAAATTGACCACATAGAGCAATGTTTTGTCCAAATGCGTGGAATCCGGTACTTGGTGATCGTGACTCCATAGTTGTATTTCTCAGAGTTAGGATTTATATCTCTATTGTAGAGGATGAAATTGAAAATATGTGTAGCGTCTGGCACTTGGGGATCATGACTCCATAGTTGTCTTTACCAGAGTTAGTCTTTTCATATCTATTGTGGATAAAATAAATCATAAAAAAAATCAAAAAAATGGATACTCATATTATGGTTTAATGTGATTCCCACCTAGCTCTTCCATTTTTCCCCTTGACCAATAAAATGGGCCCCATATCTTTTGTGATGCACAACACTTTATCATGCTTAATTGAAATTGGATGAAATGTGACGATGAATTTGAACAAAAGAATGGGCTTGGGCTTGGGATATGCTTATGGACCTAGCTTGTTTTAAATGATTTTGATTGGTTCCATAATTTTTTTTGGTATGAGGTCATTGAGTGAGCAATGTGTATTAAAATGTTTTTATAAAAGGGGATTTGAATTTCATATCTGTAATTTATTTTGCTCGGGACTAGAAAAACTCAAGTTGGGGGGGTGTGATTAATCATTTAAAGTGGCTAATATTCATTGTTAATATCTTTAAATTAATTGTTCCAAAGTCCATAAACATTTTTTTAGTGCATTACATAAATAGAACTTCATTTCTCATCTAAAATTCAATTCTTGTTTAAAATGTATATTTGGGCCCAATCATTCATTTGTTTGTGTACAACATTATATTCATTTTATAAATTTGAAATTTTGATAAAGAGATCTGAATCTGAGATCAAAATGGTGGATCCAACATTAATGCACATAAATCTATCCCACTATTTCGACCATAACATCCAAACGGATGAGCCCAATGTCTTGAAATGTTAATAGCTGATAGAGGACACATTGAAGAAGATGTTTTTCTTTTAGTACCCCTCAATATTCAGCCTCCATCAATTACATATTCAAACATCAAAATGGTGGATAAATCTGGACAGTTTTCCGGGTCAACTTCGAAACGTCAATTTCCTTTTGTTTATTCACCCTTGTTTTGACTCTATTAATTGTTTGGGGGTGAATGGATTATGGGGGGTGGATATAGGGAAACTAATATTCCTATATGAGGAGATGGTGGTGAAGGAAATTTTCATCTAACATTTTTCTTTGAATCCATGTTTTTTTCTTTCAATTTTAATTTCCCGCTTTCGTTTTGTAATGGAATCGTCAATTTCTCTAATGTAAGTTTTTCATTCATGTTCAGTATTTTAATAAAAATTATTCTTATTCATTTTTTAATTTCCTTTTCTTCACACTTTTATACCGTTGAATCAAGGTGTGAAATTATTCACACTAGCACTTGTGATTTCAATCACACAACGGTGGAGTGTTCGTTCTTTTAATAATTTTCTTCTTCATCAATTCCACCCCCGTAAGTCTACATCCCTCTTACATTGGTAGAATAGCATCAATGGAGGGATAACCTATTAAGGTTTGATCCAAGGGAGTAGCATGTTCAAGGATTGAATGTTATTTCATGTACTTAATATTTAAATCTATTCGTTATTTTAGGATTTCCATTTGATGAATTACATTCTTTCTCTTCTTTGCCAACTTTAACGATGACACGTTTTGAGTGGTAGTACGATCTATTTCCTTTGAGTGCTCATTTACGTGATCCTCAAAGTGAATTGGTTATTGGACTTGGAATTGTGTAGGAATTAAATTGGTGAATGATTTGGAATAATTATTTAATTGTTTGGATATGTCTTGAATTAATGACATGAAATTTTCTAAGAAAAGAAATTTATCCAATCCACCCTGAGAAAAACCCTAAGCTCAACCCAACATCAATAATTTTGTAGTTCACATAATTTTTTATTATATGTTATTTATATTATAACATTATTTCTCCAATTAAAATCTACCTCAAAGTTGGCCACTTCATAGCCAATACATCAACAAATCATAGTGTCTCAAGGTTTCTTCTTCCGTCCCTATGGATTCGATCCCTACTAGTACTTCAATGACTGCTTTTACGAGTAGGTTAAATTTGGGCGCAACCAATTATACACCACCTTATTTTATATGGTTTATAATAAACACCTTTGAATTATAATATTATTCAATTTTTTTCAGAAAGGAAGCTTTTTTATAATAATAATTTTACTAAATGAAAAAATAAATGTTTTTAACTTATGTAGCGACACTGAACTTACCATCGCCATAACCACTATTTGGTATTTGGATTCATCTACAAGCCGTAATGATTTTATATGTAAATTAAATAAAATATTTTCTTTTTTTTTGTATTGAAAATGGTTTTAGGAATGAATTTATTTTATCATGAAATGATATCTAATGATTGATGTGTGGAAATTTAATTTTTCCTTTATAAATTGTCTATTTTTTATGATTATGTTATGGTTCTTGGAAATTTTTTATCTATGCGGAAGGTTTTATAATAATCCAATGTTGGGTGAGCTTGTGATATCCCTCTAATGCATTGTGTAATTGTGCATAGCTAAATTATAAGGTTTATCCTAAGATATTTAGCCAATATACTGTGATGGGTTATCCAAATGTAACCATAATGTTTAATCCCAATATAGTTGTGAAAGTTATAATGTATTATGTTATGGATGAAAGAATTTACCTTTATGGTATATGATTTTTATGATGTTTTTCATAATTCTAATGATTTAATGGGTTTATAAATATTCATGGACTAATATTTTTTCCCTTGATATATTTCCTATACTTAGATTTTTTTTTTCTCATCCCGTGTTTTAAAAAAATCTCCGGTTATACGGATATTAGAAATTAAGAATTCAAGTATATTATTATCTTGAAAAGAAATCATATTTAGTCTTAGATGATTTATATATTCGACGAAATTGATTCGGTTATAGATGTATCCATTTGTATAAATTTGAGTTATCATGTTTTAGTTATGTCCTAATTCTCTAATACACTAATCCTGAAAATATTATCAATGTGAATTCAAGAGTTAATTCAATATTATGATATTTTTTCGGTTAGGGCCATACAGTTGGTTTCAGAGGATGATTTTGATGACATTAGGAGTAGTATATTTCTAATAGGATATCCATAAAATTTTTACTTTATAATAAAATTGAAATTATGTAGTATTTCAAGACTACAATATTTTTTCATCTATGATATGTTCGTTCAGAATGGTTTTCCAAAAAGGAAATAGGGTATCTATGCTTGGATGACAACAAGAGGAATACAACATTTCAAATATTCAACCTGAGTTAGTCAGAATTGGAGCTGATTTTTTATAGTGATGGGATAGTTTACTCAATCTATAAATTATGGTCGTATCAATGCATGAGATCAGACATTTCAACCACAACGAAAATTTTAGTAGTGGAGGATTTCATTAGGCAACATCTACCATCATTCAAAGGTCCATTTTTCCCTTTTCTAGTTGAAGGGTGGATTAAAGAACGGGAATATATATTCAATTTATTGGGGGTTTTATACAATCAAAAGGATTGTCTTTCTATTTAGCATTTCTAAGGATAATTCATTTAGTGTTTTTCTATGATTATAAATATCATTGGTAGTGAGGATATTGATGCTCTTGATTCAAATGAATTAAAGATATTTTTCTTGAGAAATATATTCCTACGGCAGTTTGACGTAGGATGGAAAAACAATTCATATAATTGAGGTAGGATAATGACATTTTGGCTACTTATAATGAAAATTTTAATCGACTAGAAATGTATGCTCTAAATTTCATCAAATTCCATGATAGTAAAACCTAATCATATTTACTTAGGATTAGAGCTACAGTATCAAAAGGAAATGGATTCATTTGAGTTCAAAAGTTATTAAATGGGGTTTCGAAGAAAGGAGAAGGTGGAAATGTATTTTTGTTTTGATAAGGTGTTCTTTTAAAAATAGAAAAATAAGATGTCTAGGTGGTCGAAAAAATGGGATAATTATTTAAACAATTCTGATGGTAAAAAAATTATGATTGCATTTTATGAAAATATTTGTAAAAACTGCATTGGGGGATGCCTTTTGAATTATGTTAAGTGTATATGATGTTGTATAATAGGAAATATGGCACAAATTGTCACTTAAAATATCAGAGTAGTGGTATGATAAAACATGAAATTCAGTTAGTATAATATATTAAGTGAAATGAGATACATCATTATACAATCAAGTGCCTAAAAAAGAACTCAAATTATGGGAAGCAGCTAGACTATAAGCAGATTAATGTGGTGGAATTAATTGAAACTAGTTCAGCATCTGTTGGTCCATAAAATAAAGTGGTGTCATGTTTATTTTTTGTTTATTCGGATTATAAAAATATATTGTTTGATTCTGGATCTACAAATTCGTTCATTTCAGAAAAAAGTTATTAAATATTGGGAATTTAACCTCATGAAATGAATCGAGTACTTATTGTAAAAACACATGGGGAAATGTTGAGACAAAAAGAAATTTTTATAATCTTCTTATCCTTGTCTGTGGAAAGAATCTACCAGAAAACATATTGTTTTCCTCTAGTATAGATTGATGTTATTTTGGTTATGGATTCGCGTTATGTTCACCATGATAATATAGACAATAGTGATACATAATTTAAATTCTATTTGACCTTTATTTTTTGTATAAAAATTAATGACGAGTGATGAATACATATTAGGAAGATTATACTACAAAAAGATAGAAATGAATCATACCATGGAAATATTATTGAAAATAAAGGAATTGATCAGATTAATGATGTGCTAATGGGAAATGAGTATCTTTATTTTTTTCTAATGAGTTTTCTTATATTATACTACACTAGGATGTTGAATTTAATGTTAACTTTCTACTTGATGCTAAGACAATTTCACAACCCCCTTACCAAATTTCTAAAATTGAACTTTTGGTGATAAATATGCTATTTCATGAGTTTTTTGAAGTTGTTTCATTCATCCTAGAACATCATCATGGGGTTCTCCTATAATTTTTGTTAAAAATAATAATAGTTCAATGAGACCCTTAATTTATTATAGAGCCTTTAATAATGTCGCTATAAAGAACAAGTATCATTTGCCTCAAAAAGGTGATTTTTCGTATCAACTTGGGGGAGATTAGTATTTTTCAAATATAGACTTCAGGTTGGGGTTCAATAAATTGAATATAAAGAAAGAAAAAATTCTAATGAATGCATTTCATACTGAATATGTCTATTAATAAATTTCATTTATGATTTTTGGGTTAACTAATTCACATTCTATAATCAGTGATCTTATGAATAGAATATTCAGTAATTTCATGGATATGATTGTATTTGCTTTTATCGATGACATTTTTGGTATATTCTAAAAGTAAAGATGAGGATGAAATTAATTTATCGGTTGTCTTGAAAACCATAAATAAAAATAAATTGTATTGTAAATTCAAAAGGTGTGACTTTTTGTTACAAAAAATTTCATTCCATGTCACATTTTTTCAAAAGTTGGCATTACTCTTAGTCCTACTAAGAAAAAGGTTTTGGATGAATTCCCATGACCGATATATATAACCGAGATTCTAAGTTTTCATTGTTTATAACACAATTAATAGGTGTTTTTTTTGATAATTTTTCATGGTTATCTAGCCAACTGACTTTGTTAACTAAAAAATGTATTAAGTTCATATGGACAAAAGAATGTTATTATTCATTTTTTGAATTGAAAAGAATATTGGTGTATGCCTCAGTTCTGGTATTACATTCCACCAATGGTGAATTTATTATACATAGTGTTACTTCGTTGAAAGTACGTGGTTGTGTCCTAATACGGAATAATTGGGTAATTGCTTATGATTTATGGTAGTGAAAAACTCTTGAGTTAAATTACCCTACACATGATTTGAAATTAGCTGCTACACTATTTTATTTAAAAAAATAGGCATCATTTTTATGGTGTAAAATTTGAAATATATACTAATAAAAAATGTTTCAAGTATATATTCACTCAGAAATAAAAAAAAATGAGACTAAGAATATAGTTGTAAATAATCAAGGATTATGGTGTCATGAATCATTACCAATTTGAAAAGCAAAAAAAATGTTCAATTCTTCATGTAGGAAATGTAATACTACATTAAACATGAAATATTTGGAACATGATCCTTTGGTTAATTATTTGATGAAATGTTTCTTGGATGTTATTGGTGAAGGAATTTCATTTTTTTTTCAAGTGTTAGTGAAATATTTTATATCATAAAGAATTAAGAAAGTGTATAAAAAAGAGACAGATTTGCAGAAAAATGTAGAATTGATTCATAAGGTTTAGTTTCCATAATTTAACATTGATATTGATTGTGTTTTCTAATTTTTAAAATACATATATGTTCCTTATGATTCATAATTAAAGATATAGTTTTAATGTGAAGCTCATAGTTTTCCATTTTCAGTTCATCCTGGTAGTAATTTGATGTAGATATACCATCAAGAGTATTATGGGTAGGATGAAATGAAAGTAGAAATTTAAAACATTACTCTAATGTGTTTGACTTTTCAATTGGTGAAATCAGAATGATAGTTTCCAAATAAGATACTTAAGCCTTTTTGAGTACCAGATTAGAAAAGGGAAAATATTTCCATGGATTGAATAGTGTGGTTACAAAATACATCTTGAGTTAAAAATACGATTTGGGTAATTGTAGATATATGGGCTAAATCATCTCATTTTCATCCTATTCAACATACTATGTCTCTAGATAAAATTTATTAGTTGTATCTTAAATAGATAGTTAGGTTACATGGAGTTCCTATCACTATTTCATCTAATAGTGATCCCAAGTTCACTTTTATCATTTATAATGACCTTTATAAGCCTTTGTGAACTGAATTAAAATTTAGTACATTTTTCACCCTCAATCAAATGGGAAGACAAAAAGAACAATTCATTCCATGGAGGATATGCTATAGGCTTGTTCAATGGATTACCAGAAATATTTGGACCCACATCCTTCCATGTTTGTGTTACATATAATAATATTTTTTATTCTAGTATACATAAGGAACCATTTGAGGCATTATATTAAAATCTGTGTTGAATTCATACTTTTTTGGATGAACTAATAGAATGGATGTTGATGGGACCAGAATTGGTATATGAGATTCCTAAAAATTTTTAGTTGATATAGAAACCCATGAGTACAAATCATATTAGGCTTAAAAGTTTTGTGGATAATTAGAGGAAGGATCAGTCTTTTGAGGAAGGTGACCTTGTCTTTCTCAATGTTTTAGCATGGAAAAGATTGATGCATTTTGGTATGAAGGGAATTTTTGGTTCGTAGTTCATTGAATCCTATGAAATCCCAGAGAATGTTGTATCTATTTCCTGTATAGTGGATTTACCTATGTTTTTATCCTAGTTATACAATTCGTCTTATGTTTCAATGTTATGGATGTATTTCTCAGATCCATATCATTTTTGGAGTCCATAAGTAGTTCCGTTGGAAGAGAATCTTTCATATGAGGAACATCCAGTCTAGATTCTTGTCCAAAGAGGGAAGGTGTTTCTAAATATGGTTATTCATCAGGTTATGGTTTTTTGGATAAACAGTATGGTTAGAGAGACAACATGGGAATCTAAAAATGCTCTGTGGTATAATTACATCCACTTATTTGATAAGGGAATAAAATTGTGAGGAAACAAATTCCAAAAGGGGTGAATGTTGTAAAATCCAAGGTAATTATAAAATAATACGTATTATATATATATTAGTATTGTTGAATTATATATTAATTTTACATAAATTTGGACAATATTAATTATTGAATACTCAACACGTGACAACAGGTTTTTTAGGAATCTTATTTTGCACACTAAACTGAGTTATGCCGAAAAATAATACATTATAAATATTATTAATTTAAATAGTAGTGGTCACCTAGTAATTGTATTTTTGGGAATTTATAGAACAATTATATATATATATATATATTTATTGAATATTTTAACTTTTATGTAACAAATTTTAGTTCCCTAATATGAGAATAAATCTTGTTTTATTCATAAAATACTCTAATGGGTTTTTAGGTAGTTTTATAGCATTTTGATGGGAAACCATTTTTAAATATTTTTTTGATCTTTTATAAGTTATATATGAAAAATTAAACTTCTTATTTAGAAGTGGGTCATTATTATTTACTTTGGTTAAATTTTGGTGTTTTTTGATAAAATTCATTTACAATGAATAGTAAAAAAATGAAGCATTTTTAAACTAAATTTTCTTTTTTTATAATTAATTTATATAGTTAGGTTACCCTTATAATTATTTTATAGTCTATTTTGACTATGTTTTTATAATTTAACTAAATTTAGCTCATTTTATGTAATTTCACATTTAAATTTGATATAAACACTTTTCAATCTTTTGATGGGTTTTATGATTAAAAAACATGTTTTCCCATTTTGATTACCAGGATTAATTTTATAGTAATTAAAAAACATTATTTTTTTTAATATGAAAGAAATTGATTCCATATTTTGAATCATAAGTTCCATATTATGTAATTAATTCCCTTTTATTTGTGGACTTTATGAACAATAACCATAGTAACAATTTTTATTTATCGTGGTTAAAGGGTAGATCAAGAAAATATGGTTAAAAATACAATAATAATAATTTATAAATACCCGAACACTTGTAATAATACTATTTTATGATATATGGAAGACCAAGAAAACCCATGGGATTAATATTTTTTCTTCTTATTCTATTGGGTGTGATAATGACACTTTTAAATTTTAGTTTATAGAAGAGGAAAATATGGTATAAACCTATATATTCTTATTTAAACAACATTATTATTGGTTGTTATATGTGATCTCTTTGATTATAAATAGTAATTAGAAATATTAAAATATTTCATGCATAATGGTATATTATATATAATTTTTATAAATTAAATATTAAATTTAATTATGACACAATGATGAGGCAGTTATTACTATATTAGTGAGGGAATCAAATAAGTGATATTATAAATGTTAAAATAATTATCATTTGACAAAATTTACATAATCCAAGATTTCTATATGTTAAGATTAAATTTTATATTAATATTAATTTTTTTAATTTTTATCTTTGTTTAAATTTCATTTACATTCAATAAAATGACTAGTGTAAAATTGATAAAATTGATGTTTTATAAAAATAGTAATTTTTGAAATTATTTGAAAATAAAAAAATATTACAAAATCAAAAAGTCACTATGATAAGGTCTAATAAATCATTATTTTTTCAATTATGGAAATTTTATCTCATATAAGTAAAATTAAAATCCACATAATAATAAAAATGTAGTAACTACTTTTAAAATTGAATGAAAATAATTAAGGGTAAATTGAAAAGACTAGTTTCAAAATAAAATTAATATAAATATAAAAATTATTATATTAGGATAGATAGTATTATAATCATATTTTCTTGTAAATTTTCAATTTTGAATCGTCTAGATTAAAAAAATTAATTATAATTAATTTAATAATTTAAAAATTACCAACGGTACCCCTCCCCTCTCCTATAAAAAGGTACCTCTCTTCTGTAATACTCACACTTAAAAAGCCTATTGGATTGGCCAAGATCTAACAAAAAACACATCCTATAATCCAACCCCATATTATTGAGTCCTTATTTTAGGTAAAACACCATTTATAGAGGTGTTAATATGTTTATAAAAGGGGACCAACTAAATAAGAGGTTACAATTTTTTAAGAATATCTATTTTATTTCTTCTTCTACTTTTTTTAAATAATCTTCATCTAAGATTTAATAAAAAATCTAGTAAACTAAATATAATTAGATGTTATTATGTTAATATCATCCTCTAAATCCTTCTATACTTTTTTCAAATGGATAAATTAATTAATCGTTCATGCATACGTGTGAATTGTCACCTCCACAGACTGATTTAGTACGTTTTATATTACCATATATAGAGATAAATTATAATGATGGAATTAATGTTAATATTTTATATTAATGACATAGATAGAATTTTAAAACAATAATAATTCATTTGTTCATAAATTTAATGCACATAAAAATAATAATGTAGTTCATGCGTATTGTGAATTATCACCTCCAAAAAGTGATGTGAATTGTTTTTATTCACCACACTACATATATGATATATATATATATATATTTATTTATTTATTTATTTAAATACTTATTATTATCATAATAATATTATGATAATTATTTAATGTTAAAATTATAATTAGATTTTTTCCAAAATGATCAATTGAAAATGAAAACGGTGCTCATGCATACATACAACCTTCCATCTCCATGAATATAATGTTGTTAATTTTTCATATACATAATTGATCGATTGATTTCAAAATTATGATTTATTTATAAAATTTATTATTATGTCATTAATACTATTTTTTAGGTTATGTAATTATGACCGCATGGATTTCTGATATCAATACCATGTTAATTATAAACTCATGTACTAAATATTGACAAAACATCCAATATGAAATTAAATAATTATATAATTTTTATGAAATGGTAATAAGTGTTATGAATGTAATAATAAACTTTTGTATTTTTCTCAAGAAAGTATAAATTAATCTAATTTTATTTTTTATGAATAAAAATATTTTAATTTCCAAGTCGGACTCATGGTAAGGGACTTCGTCTAAATATATTTTCATTGCGACATATTTTGATGTTATACACCCCCTTATTTTATATGGTTTATATTAAAATACTTATACTTTTAATTTCATTGAATGATTTTCAAAATAATTATTTGTTTATACGAAACATTTTAATAATTGAAAAAATAATTTTTTATAACATATGTGGTGCAATGACCTTCCCACCTATGGGTCCATTATTTGAGCCCAGGCTTCCTCTACAAGTTATAATGTTTTTTAAAAAAGTGAAAACCAAATTTCCTTTTAGGTATTTCTGTATTGAAAATGGTTTTGTGAATAATTTTAATATATGATGAAATTATATCTTTTGATTACAATGTGGAATTGTTATTTTTCCTTTATACATGGTTTATTTGTTATGATTAAGTTAAGGTTCTTGGTAATTTCTTGGGAATATGGGTGGTTCCATAATGAACCGAGGGTGGTTGATCCCATGATAGATCTTCAATGCATTGGGTAATGTGACAAAGCTAAACCATAAGATTTATCTTATGACATTTAAGGAATATACTATGAAGGTTATTCCCCAAACAACCATGAAGGTTACTCCATGTGTATTTGTGAAAGCTACAATGTAAGTATAATATGGATTACATTAGTTTCCTTTATTATTTATGAAATCTATGAATTTTTTTCATGTTCTTATGATTTTAGGGGTTTATAAATATTCTGTATTAATGTTTTATTTCCTTATTTTATATCCATTAATGATATTTTTTTCTCATCCCATGTTTTTAAAATGTTTTCATAGGGTATAAGGATGAGTATGGGAATGGAAGAAGTCAAGAATATTTTTATCATAAAAAAATAATTTTTACTTTTAAAAGAATTATAATTAAAAAGTAATGGATAAAATTTTAGTGGTATCCACTTTGTATTTATTTTATTTATTATTTATTAGTTATGTCCTAATTACAAAAAATTATAAACCTTATAAGATCATCAATGTGAATTTATGACTTAACTCAAGATTATTCAATTATTAAGGCAAGTGACATACATGTTTAATCGAGTTATAACACATAACCATACATGGTTTGAGGAACCTATTCTAGAATGAGATTCTGTAATTTTGTATAGCTTTATGTATCAGTGGCCCCCATTTTTTGGACTAGTGATCCAATGTTAGGTGAGAAAAGTATTATGTCTTTGGTAAATAAATTTGTGTCATTGGGTTGTGGTGAAATGTAAAAGTTTACACTTGTAGTGTATTTTCTCAATGGTTATTCTAATCAATGGTGGCCATTGATCTAGAATACTAGTGATGAAGAGGAAATACAAATACTATAATGTAAAGTTTTTAAGGATACTTTTTTGACATATATTTCCCTTGTATAAAAAATTTGATGAATAAAAAGATACCAAATTTAATGAAAATGTATGAAGAAAGTGTATTGTAGTATCCAGTTCCCTTTGAATGGTTATCAAGTTATGATAAAAATTATATAAACCACATGGAATATAACATGACATATTTCCATTAATGGAATAAATTAATTCTATGAATATAACTAGTCTCTCAAAATTATTATTCAGACGATGAAATAGTTTTATGTCCTATAAATAAATAGATATAATCTAAAATTATTCAGGATTAAATGGTATGTAAGAGAAAATAAAAGTGACATAGAAAGTAATAGATAAAGGGAAAAAAGGGAAATAAGTATTTTCTAAATTTGAAAATTGTGGAAAGAGACACCCTGGGAAATGATTGAAGATATTTGGAGTATTTTATAAGTTTAGTAAATAGGGTCACCAATTAAAGGAATGATAAGGGAAAAAATCAAACCATGTCATTATGTTTTTCAACTACACTGATATGGGGAACTATGAAAATAAATTTTCCAAATATCAAGGGAAGTTTCCATAGAATAGGTTAAGGGATAATGGTCATGTTTATGTTGTGGATACAATCGAAGTGAAAATTTCAATGTTATTATGTATTTGGATCATTGGAATATGTTTTCAATGTATTTTATTAAATAAATTTTTTTTATAAGAATTTTTTAATGTATAGTGATTGTACTATAGTAATATTTACTAATTGATTTTAAAGCATGCATTTAATGGTACCATGAAATGTAATTCAATGAAAATTTGAAATACTTAGAGAACACATGAATGAGGGAGATATTATACTTAAAATGTTCCTAATACCAAGATAATGAATTTTGGAAAAGGAGATGATTGATTTGGATAAATTAATTTTGATTGTACTTACTACATTGGAATTGAATAATGAATTGTTGAGAAATTGGTTTATATTATCATTTATGAATTTATAACACCTTTGGATTAAAAGAATGTATCCAATAATCTTCTTTTACATAAGTAATAAATAGGTATTCTTATATTCAATAATTTTTAATGGTAATTAATGTTATTACCACATTTTAAGAGAATATAGGCTGAAGGTATTCACATTCATGTTATGTGATGATTAAGAGGAATGTTTTTTTAATGTGGAATATGATGTTTTTTTAATAACATCCCTTTATAATTTAGTAATAAAATAATTTGGATGAGATTTAAGGTCAACTATTTTTGGTGTAAATGATGTTGAACATCAAAATTTAGTGGATAAATTTTCTATTACTTTTGGCTTTAGTAAATATAGGAGGAATATATTCTTACTCACTTATTGGTTATATGAAATGTTAAAGGGTAATTTTAATTCCTCAATAATATCTCTTAATTTTTTGATGTTAATTTATTATAGTAGGGGATTAATGGAAAATTGATCAAATATTGACTAAAATATGATTTTTTTACTAAAATAGAAATGTACCAAGTAATTATAGTTTCTTATATTCTTATTTATTGAAATAATACCTCAACTCAAGGAATAAGATCTTGATTAAAATCCCAATTACCGTCATTTTTAGGATATCAATTACGTTTTTCACAACAATGGTCTATATATTTTTTTGTCATTGAATCTATCATGAAAATTTTCTCAATCCCATCTCTCCATGTATTGGGTGTTAGTTTTCACTTTCATGCCCATGTTTTCATTTCCCAACTATGATTTGAAATCTAGAAACCTAGTTCTATTATTTTTTTAGACGATGTTTTTTCTTTAATTTATCACATATTAAGAATATTTTTTCTTAAATCTTTATTCAATGAGGGTTTTGAAAAAATAATTTTCAAATTTAAATCTATTAATTACCCAGTTAATGATTAAATTATGAGGACATAATTTAATTAAGGTGGGAGAATATATCACCCTGAAATTCTGAAAGAACATTATTTTATTCATTATCATTTGTGACACAAAACATCGAGTTCATATTTTTTCACTAAAAATTAATTTTAGTTTTCATTACATGAAAAAAATTATTTTATATTTTTTTAATGGGCAATGTTTAGTTTCTTTGATATCTTTTGTAAGAAGAAAGATCGAGTTTTAACGAACAAAAATATATAATTAATAATATTATTAAATATGATAAATATCTTATAACCATGGAAATGGTGGGTATGAATATGCTTTAATAAAATGTGAAAATAAATAATATGAAATTTTTTATTAGTTATCTATTTTATTACTAATAAAATAATAATCGTTTCAAGGAAAAGAAAACATTTTATAAAAAACTTCATTTTTTCTAAAATATGGTTCCATGGTTCTTGCATGAAATAATTTAAAATTAAATTTTAACATTTTGTGAAAATTTTATGAAAAAATAAAATTCATTTTTGAATGAAGAATATTAAAATTAATTAGGGTGAATTTTTGGTATATTTTTGGAGAAGTTTTATCTTTTGATGAATAGTGAAAAAATTTGATTTATAAATGAAATCGAATTTTTCATTTAAAAAATTTATAATGATAAATTCTATATTGAATTGGTTTAAAGTAAAACTATTTCATAATAATAATAATAATAATAATTTCCATTTTATATCAATTAATGAAAATTAATTCACTATAATATTAATAATTAATATTGGTATAAAAATATTGTAAACTTTTGAACATTTTTACATTAAAATTACTCATTCTCATCGCATTTGTAGGATTAATTTAAAATAAAATTTTACAAATTAGGTGAATTGACCATGAAAAACTAGATTCAATATTTTTAATCATAGTAATTTTTATCATCTAATAAGTTCTAATTAAATTTATATCATAATTAATTGTGACAAAATTTAAAATTAATTGTCGTGATTAAGGTAAAAATTAGTTTATAAGGGATTAATCATATTAGATAAACATTAAAATGACACACCAACTAGTATAAAACCCATTATCCTGTAATATTAATACAATTATCACCTTAGGATATATTTTCATGAGTTAGTGGGATATTATTCCCTAAAAGTGTGTTGTATAATAAGTTAAGTATAGTAATGAACAAAAAAAAGAACCTACCTTACTTTTAATATCAATAAAGCTTTGGGATTTGGCGAAAAAAATTAAATTATATATATTATTTGGAATAACAATTACTTTTTATGAAAATAATTTATAATTAATTGTTTGAGATGAATTAGTTACTAGAAATTATTATGAAATTGTAATAGAGTAATTATTTAGTTAATAATTTACTATAATAAATGATATTAAATATATTAAATGTGATGTTAATTGAATGAAATGTGGTATTTAAATTAAATTATAATATTAATATAACATGTTACATAACTTTTAAGTTAATAAATTCAAATTCTATTATTGTATTGATATTTTAAATATAAAATTAAATAAATACTGTCAAAATCGACATTAATGTTTATTTTATAAAAAATGATATTTCATTAAAGGATTTAAAATAAATAAAAATCCAGTTTTCTAAATATTTGTTATTAAGTTTTATTAAATATAAAATATGGTTGATTAATTTGTCCATTTATCATTTTTAATTAAAATTTAGACTTTTAAAATAGTAAAAACATTGTCAGCCTAGTTAGGGTTAAAGTAGTGTTTTTGATCTTTACATTCACTTCTTTTAAAATTAATTTAAAATACATATGAGTTTTTTATTTTATAAATTTTATATAATATTTATAATAATAGGTTCTAAATAATATTTTAATTATCTCTTTATTATAGTGTAAATTAATAAATTACCTTTATTTGAAAATAAGTCACCTTTGTGAGAAACCAAAGAGGTGAAAATAAGGAAACATAGCATTTAAAGGAAATTATTTTTAAAATATATGTTTTACTATGTGGTGGATGTTTTAATAGAAAAAAAATCATCCACCCCATTAAATATCAGAGTCTCAACCACAAGAGGTAGGGGAGACCTCCCAATAAAGAATAATTTTGTGTATTTACAATAATAAATCACCTCTTCAACTATAAAAAGACACCCAATACCACCCTTCTCCACACTCTAGACCCAATTTTTTCCCAATACATTACCCAATAATAAAAAAATTATATTACCACATTCTAGATTCTTTATTTTGATCATAAATACAACCTAGTTTAGGTTTAGTGAAAACCAATGGAAGATACGTGAAGAAGAGGAAATGTTCTTCGACATGAATATTCATTTTATTTCCTTGTCCACCTCCATAAATTTTTATTAAATCATAAAGATATAATATGTTCCATATCAACCACAAAATTTTAACTTTTTATAATAATTGTTTTATTTAAAACAATATCCACTTATATCAAACGGGTTATGAAATAAGTTTTCATTTGCACGATGAACTACCGTATTGCGAATCAATGCCATTATTTTTCCAATTTCCACCTCTAAAGGTTGGGTATGATGATGGATATAAATTATATATATATATATATGATATTTATAAAAATACTATAACTATGTATTCAGTATATCATATATTTATTATAATATTCTATTTTTTAGGAGACAAGATAATGTTGCCCGTGTGTACGGAGGACTACAACCTCACGTATCAATGTGATTCCTCTTTAACTAATGATATAAGTTGAAGGTGATAAATAAAATGTTATTAATTATATGATATAAATTAATTAAATAATTAATTAATGAAATATATATAATTATACATAGAAATATGTTTAATTTTATTTCTTTCCTTTTAATTCATGTGATGATAATAATATCATTCATGTATATGTGGACTACCTCCTTCATCAAGCATTGTGACTCTAGTTGCACCACCACACATGATGGAAGTTATATATAAATATATAATATAATATTAATGATATTTTCATATTATGGTAAAATATTACTAACCCCATTTCTATAATTATCAAATAATAATGAAAAATGACACCCATGTGTATGTACGATATATCGTCTCCATGATCGTAATGAAATTCATTTTTCAAAATAATCATTCATGAATAGTTTTAAAATTAAAATTAATGTAATAATATGATAATTATTATATGATTATTATTACTATTATGATTGAACTATATAAAATACGAAATAACTAAATCATTCAAAATGAAGAATGAATGGGAAAACAATACAATTAACATCTAAAAAATGGTAATGATAAAATAATATTATAGAAAAGGTTAAAATATGATTAAGAGGATAATATATGATATTATAAATATTAATATGGTTATTTTATAAGTTAATAACATGTTTCAACCACTATATTAGATTTAAATTCATGTTCATGCTGCAAAAAAAGCAAGAGGTAAATGATTTCATCTCGATTTACATTCGATTAAGACATATATGTTATTATGAAAAAAATAAATTTAATGTCTTGTGTTTACTAAAAACTTAACATGTAAAATCATTAAACATTTATTATTCTGGTATTTTATATTTCTATTTTAATTTTTCCCCCTAATGTTATTGGACATAAAAATTACCAAGTGGTATAAGTTATTATGAAATTACACATTATTTTTTATTGTTAAAATTCTCATAAAACAGTAAATTTATATAAATTAATTTTCTTTAGAAATTAAATTTATATTAAATATAAATATTATTGTGTAATGGATATGTTTATTTCAAAAACCATATATCGATTTTGAATATGGTGTTTTCTCTGAATGTTAATTCATTAATTGGGGAAATATTGAAAAATATAAATCCTTTTCTCAATAAATATATTCGATTATCATAATTATTTATTTATTAAATAGATAATTTGATATGTGAGGAATTAAATAGACTGATATAAAGTGATTTGGGGGCCAATTAATGTAATACACTTGATGAATCAGTAATCTCATGAGATGAATCAGTTGGACAAATCAGATGGGGATTTACTTAGTATATTTTAAACCATCTCCATTATAGTATTGGAAGTAATGGTATCAAGTACCTATGAAATACTACATTAAATTATTAAGAAATTATTTCATTGATAATTTAGTTGTTATTATTATCCAAGAGATTTTTTTATAACATCATCTATGGATTCATTTTATTATCAGTTTATTGATTAAATAACATGTGTTTCATGTATTCACATTGCCATTTTTATTATTCCATATCTATATATTTTTGTTGAATTTTTGTCCAATTATCTACCTTTCCATGTTTATTATTACTATTTATTTTCAATATACTCCTCTTTACTAATCCCTTGTAAATCAATGGAGTTCACCCTTATTTTGTTTCCTTTCACTAGTTTATAAAGATGAATACTTTGAATGAGTTTCTAGAAATGCTTAGCATATATTTTGTAATATTTTTGGTTTTATATTATTTTCCCAATATAAATCATTTTAATGAATGAATCTAGATTTAATAAACATCTAAACTGGTCAATCATTTGGGATTCATCCCATTAAATCTATACCAATGTAATGGTATCAAGCACCAGGTACATTATTCGGGGTTCATGGTCTCTATAATGAGGTTTTATTGGAATGGATAATTGGTAACCCCACTCTAATGACTAAATCATGATTTGAGAAAATAAAATTTGAAATTTATTTAGCAGAAGGATCCTATGAACAAGATAGAATGTTGCATTTTTATGTTATGTATTCACCCAAGAATCTTATGTGTAAATGAGTAGTAACACCATAAATAATTTAGTAATGCCTCTCAGCATCATCAAAGAAATTTTTTTTGGAGGCTGTAACAAAACGTAATTGATTTTGGTATCATTGGTTATCAATAGAATGACTAGATCAACTTTTAAAATATATTTAATCAATGTGTTAAATATCTATTGTAACCCTCAAATATTAGAATCATAGATTTTGTTTTGTTAAATGTAATCTAAGTATTGAATGGATGATTATGTATTCATTCTACATCAATGATATTATGATTTTCATACTCATAGTTTGTAATGGGATAAAACATGATTGATATTTTATATTCATACTATTTCTTTCACAAAATTATATAATATTCCATATCCTTAGTGAACATTTACTATTATTTATTATATCAATATTGGTGCTTTACTGTTATTTGGTAATGTGATATATGGTTATTTTTTAGTCCTTTAATAACATCCATATTGACCCAATACACTAGTGGATTTGGTGATTATTGGCACATAATCTCACTAATTGGTTAAAGTTGGATGCCCCTAAATAATGGTGGTGTTTCAAGTGTAGATATATTGGGATATATGAGTGCCTCCCTATATAAGAGTTACATTGGGGTGATTTTTAAATGGGGAGTTCCGTTATTTATAAGACTCTAGGTAATTAATATGTGGTATTTTTCATCCCTTCCATAGGGATAAAATTCAAAGAAATTTTCTGCATTATGACCAGGGGAGGGCTTTTTTAGTTTTTAATATTGAATTATAGTGTGAGGATGACCTTCAATATAGATTACATGGATATGACCCCAATGGGTGTCGGTTTATTTTATATCCAAAAGGGGAAGAAATTACATGTAAACCTCTTTATGGAGGTCTTTTTTCTTGATTTTGAATGGATCTAATTTTTATTACATAATGTATGTAACACAAGAACCCATTTACTAGATAATCATTCTATATAAATGAAATAACATGTAAAAAATAAATAAATTATGAATTCTTAATGAATATGATTTTATACATGAACCATAAAAATATAGACTTAGTGAATCTAATTAAGAGATTTAAAAATAACATCCATCATCTAAGAGTATATATGGGATAATATATCTATCAATATGTATGAAATATCCTCATACATCCATAATATACTATCCACTTACATTGTATTGGATTTGGGGTACGATTTCAATGAGTAGGGGAGTTTTGAATGATTCTTATATAGGGTTGAATCAATAATAACTATAAAATGGTAGTAGGATATTTGAAAATCTATTTGGGAAGCTCCTCATGTGTTCATGAATTTACACCTCATTTATATCTCATATGTAAAATATGTGACCAATTAAATCAACCCATTCTTGAATTAAACCAATACTATTTAATTTATTTTCTAAATTATTTCTTAATTATATCCACATGAACTCACTTATCAAATAATATGTATTATCATTTATAAAACCAAATAAATCAATGATTATAACTAATACTATGATATTTCAAGTCATAAAATATGAATTTTAGGGAAATTCCCTCCTTTTAACCTTTGCATCCATAAACTGTTAATCAATATCATAAGACCTAATTTATAATATCCCTTAGTAAAATATTACAAAATAATCAAATGCATCACTTTTATTTTGTATTTTAGGAACATATCCTTCAATCACCCACATTCACTAAATACAAATATAATTTGATCCATTTAACATTATATAGTATCATATATGACAATGTTTTAAAAGTATTCAATTTTACCTTTGGATATCATCCAAAATAGTTTTTGAAAACTATCAATAACATCACCATGTATGAAATAACATGTGAAACCTTTTTGATCATCATCCAAAACTGTATTATATTATCTAAAAAATAACTATATATAATCACTTTGGGTCCAAATAAATACCAGTTTAGTCATCTATAATGTGGGATCCCATAAGACATTTTATCACTGTAAAATAAAATATCCAAATTTATAAATGTATGAAAAGGGTGACTAGTACAAAAGAATTAAGGATACACAACCTATAAATGGATCTGATTTTATCTTTATCAAACACTTGAATCTTAAAAATAATGTCCACTAGTCACATCACATGGTAGCATGCATTCCAATATTTACCCATTGTCTATGAAATCGAGTAACTATGAGAAAATTTTTATCATAATATCATATTGAATAACAAGTAATTCTCTATTTTTAATTATTCACTCATCATATGGATGAATAAATTAAATGGAAGAGAAAACATTTTCATAATTGATGTTTTTAAAAAATATTAATTTATTTTATTTTTAAAAAATCCCAAAAATAACTTAAAATCAGAATGTTCCAATGATAAGGTCTGATTATTCATTGTATTTCTAATTATGGGAAATTTATCTCATATATTAAAAATTAATAGCCTCTTAAAAATTAAAAAGATGTTATTACATTTAAAATTAAAATAGAATAATTAAGGGTATTCCAAAAATATATGATTTAAAATAAAATCAATATATGTATAAAAATTATTGCATGAGATGATTTATAAAAATAATAATCTTATATTATGAATATTTTAATTTTTAATCTTTTAAAATAAAAAAGATCTTTATATTAATTTAATAGTTTATGAATTTCTAAGGGTACCACTCCCCTCAATAATAAATTGTGACATCTCTTATTTAATGTTGACTCATTAATTTTCATTTATTAATGCCAATTTTAGCCCAAAAACACTCCCTAGAATATCTCCTTGAATTCTTCAAACAAGTTTTTTGGTAGAACACCCTTCTTATAGCCTTTATAGTGTTCTTCAATGGTTACTAACTGAAGGAGATGTATCATTTTTTAAGAGTTTATATTTTATTTGTTCTTCCACCTCCTTTAAATATTGTTGAAAAATGTTTAAATAGTAACTAAATTATACTCAATATACTCAGATGTTTTGATATTAATATTATCACCTAAAACCCATCTCTACTTCCATCAAATGGGGAACCAATTAATCATTCATGCATACATATGAATTTTCACCTCCACAACCAGATTTAGTTTGTTTCCCATCAATTTCTATCAAGATTGGTTATAATGATAGAATAAATATTCATATGTTATATTCCTAAAATATTTATCCTTTTAAAAGAATAATATTTCAATTATCATCTTACCTTCCATGCACATAAAAACAATAATGTTGTTCATGATTTTTTGTGAACTATAACCTCTATGATGCAATGTGAATTGTTTTTATTCACCAATAACATGTATGATTTATATAAGTATGTTTAAATAATAATTAATATGATAATAATATTATGATAATTCTAGAAATATAAATTAATTATTACATTGTTTCCATAATGATTAATGAAAAATGAAAATGTTACTCATTAATACGTATAACCTATCGTCTCGATGAATATAATGTTGTCTATTTTTTATAAAAATAATTAATTGTCTGATTTAAAAAGTATTATTAATGTATACAAGATATTATTATAACATGATTACTATTTTGGAGATGATGGAATTATGACAACATGGACTAGTGATATCAAAACCATGTTCATTTTCGACCCAAGTACCGAATATGGAAGAATCATCAGATATAAACATAAGTAATCATATAATTTTTATAACATAGTAACAAGTGATATAAATAACATAATAATCATGAAAAAAAATTATAATGTAGGTATAAATTAATATATGTTTATTAATCAGGGATATTAATATTATACGTGACAAGTCAAACTCGACATAGGGTACTTCATCTCAATCTTCATTCATTGAGGAATATTTTGATTCTATACACCACCTTATTTCATGTGGTGTATAATAAAAGCCTTTGAATATTAATATTATTCAATGAATTTAAAAAGGAAACATTTTTTATAACAATCATTTTACTAAATGACAAATGAAATGTTTTTATCATATGTAGCAACAATGAACATACTACCACCATAAAAACTATTTGTTATTTTTATTAATCTACAAGCCATAATACTTTTACAAGAAAAATAAATATCATAATACCTTTTAGGTACTTTTTTATATAAAATTGTTTTAGGAATGAATTTCTTATTTCTTGAAATGATATCTTATGATTGGAGCGTGGAAATGTTTTTTCCCTTTATGCATTGTTTATGGGTAATGATTATGATATGGTTCTTGGGAATTTTTTGTGTATACGAGAGGTTTTATAATAATCCAGTGGTGGGTGGGCCTATGATAGCTCTCCAATTCATGTTGTGATGATATAAAGTTAAAATATATGGTCTCTCCTAAGAAATTTAGGCAATATACTATGATGGGTATTCCCAATGTAACCCTGAATTTTACTCCCTCTATAGTTGTGATAGATATAGTATAATATTGTATGGACAACATATGTTACCTTTATGATTTATGGTTTTTATGATGTTTTTCATAATTCTAATGATTTAATGGGTTTATAAATATTCATAGACTAATATTTTATTTCATTGTGTTATATCCTTTACATATATTTTTGTTCCCATACCATGTTTTTTTAAAAAAGTTCATAGCATATACAGATATGAGAAATAAGAAGTCAAGTATATTTTTATCATGAAAAGAAATCATGTTTAGTCTTAAATGATTTATTTATTCGATGAAATTGATTCTTTTGTAATTGTATCTATTTGTATAAATTTGAGTTATTATGTATTAGTTATGTTCTAATTCTCTAATACTATAAATATGAAAAGATTATCAATGTGAATTCTAGAGTTAATTCAATATTATGCAATGTGTTAGGATATGTCCTTATAGATGGTATCAAATGATGATTTAGATAACATTAGTTGTTAGGATATTTTTAATAGGAGATCGCTAAATTATTATTTTTACTTTATAATCAAATTCAAATGATGTTACAGTTGAAGAATAACATATTTTTTCATCTATGATATGTTCATTCAGAATGGTTTTCCTAAATGGAAACAGGGTGGCTATGCTAGGATGACATCAAGATGAATACTATCTTCCAAATCTATAATCTCAGTTGGTTAGAATTGGAACTGAATTTTTTGTTGCAGTGACGGGATAGTTGACTAAAGATATAAATTATGGTGGTAACCATACACAATATCAAACATGTCGACCACAGTGGATCATTTTAGTGGTGGTTCATTTCATTAGGACACATCCACCATCATTCAGAGG
The DNA here is from genome assembly GCA_963277665.1 of Viscum album. Taxonomy (NCBI): domain Eukaryota; kingdom Viridiplantae; phylum Streptophyta; class Magnoliopsida; order Santalales; family Viscaceae; genus Viscum; species Viscum album. The sequence continues at coordinate 558,801,507 of OY728146.1, forward strand.
ACCATCTGTCCCTTTTCTAGTTGAAGGGTGGATTAAATCATTGGAAAATATTTTCAATTTCATGGGGTGTTCATAAAATCAAAAGGTTAGTATTTCTGTTTAGTATTTCATAAGAGAAGATTATCAGTGGTTGTCTATGATTAGAAATATCACAGTGAGTTTGGATTTTGATGCTCCATATTCAAATTAATTAAAAGAATTTTTCTAGTGAAATATATTCCTAATGAAGTTCTATGTAGGATAAAAAACCAATTCATTTAATTGAGGTTGGAGGATGACTTTGTGGATACTTATGAAATAAAATATTTATCGACAAGAAATTTATACTCTAAATTTCATCTGATATCATGATATTAAAATCAATAATTTTTACTCAGGATTATAGAGAGATTATCAAAATGAAACAGATTCATGTGAGTTCAAAAGTTATAAAATGGGTTTTCGATGAAAGGAGATGGTGGAAATGGATTTTTATTTTTATTAGGTGTTCTATTAAAAATAGCATAATAAGAGGAAGAGGTGGTATAAACAAGGGAATAATTCTTTAAAAAATTCTAAAGTTAAGAAAATTATTATTTCATTTTATGAAAATATTTGTGAAAACCACATTAGGGAATGCCTTTTGAATTCTGTTAAGAGCATATTATGTAGTAAAATGGGATATGAGGCTCCAAATTTCACTTAAAAATATCAGAGTAGTTGTATTATAAAATATGATTTGCAATTAGTAAAATATTTTAAGTTAAATGAGATGTGTCATTATGCAATCAAGTGTTTGAAGAATAACTCAAATGATGGGAAGCATCCAGACTATAAGCAGATTGATTTGGTGAAATTCATTAAAACTATTTCAGGATATGTTGGTCTATCAAATAAAGTTGTATCAGGTACATTGATTGTTTATTTAGATTATAAAAACCAATTTTTGGATTCCAGGTCTACATATTCATTCATTTCAGAAAAAATTTCTTCTAAATTGGGAATTTAACCTCATGAAATGAATCTAGTACTTATTGTAAAAACACCTAGGGGAAATGTTGAGACAAAAATAAATTATAAGAATCTTTTTATCCTTGTATGTGGAAATAATCTACCTAAAAAACATATTGTTTTTCCTCTAGTTTATATTGATGTTATTTTGGGTAGGGATTTCCATTATGTTCACCATTATAAGATTGACTATAGTGATACATATTTTTAATTCCATATATACTTTTAGTTAGTGTATAAGAATTAATTAATAGTGATTATTACATATCAGGAAAATGAGAAACTACTAAATGATATAAATGAATCCTACCTTGCACCTATTTTTGAAATCAAATGAATTGTTCCAATTAATGATGTGCTAATGGGAAATGAGTATCTTGATTTTTTTCTAATGAGTTTTCTTGTATTATACTAGATTGGGATGTTGAATTTAATGTTTAATTTCTTCCATATGCAAAGACAATTTCACAACCCCCTTATAAAATTTCACAAATTGAAATTTTAGAGTTAAATATGCAATTTTATGAGTTAATAGAAAATTTTTTGATTTGACCAAGAACATCACCATGGGGTTATCTGATAATATTTGTTAAAAATAATGATTTTTCAATGAGACTTTGTATATATTATAGAGATTTTAATAACATCATAATAATAAAAAATTATCATTTGCCTCAAAATGGTGATTTTTCATATCAATTAGGGGAGCTCAGTATTTTTAAAATATTTACCTTACGTTGGGGTTCAATATATTGAATATAAAGCAAGAAGAAATTACAAAGAATGAATTTTATACAGGATATGGCTATTAAGAATTTTCATTTATGATGTTTGGGTTAACTAATTCACATTCTATAATCAGTGATCTTATTAATAGAATATTCCATAATTGCATGGATATGTTTGTGGTTGTTTTTATCAATTACAGTTTTGGTATATTTTACAAGTAAAGAGGAGCATGAAATTCATTTATGGGTTGTCTTGGAAACCATAAATGAAAATAAATTGTATGGGAAATTTAAAAACTATAACTTTTGTTACAAAAAAATTCATTCCATGTCACATTGTTTCTAAATATAGTATAACTCTTGATCCTATTAAAATAAAAGTTTTTGATGATTGGCGATGACCGTTAAATATAAACGATATTCATAGTTTTCTTTTTTTAGAAGATTATAACAAAGTGTTTTTCTGTTAATTTTGAAGGTTTATCTAGATCACTGACTATGTAAACTCAAAAAGGTGTTTTGTCCACAATTAAAAATAATGTTATTATTCATTTTTAGAATTGAAACGAATATTGGAGAATGCCCCAATTTTGGAATTACCTTCCAAGAATGGAGAATTTGTTATATATAGTGTTGCTTCGTTGAAATTACTTGGTTGTGTCTTAATAAGGAATGATCATTTAAATGATTATGATTTGTGTTAGTTGAAAACACTTGAGTTGAATTACCATACACATGATTTGGAATTCTCTTTTATAGTGTTTTCTTTAAAAATTTGCAGGAATCATTTGCATGGTGTAAAATTTGAAATATATACTAATAAAAAATGTTTGAAGTGTATATTCACTCAGAAATACTTGAAAATGAGACAATAAAGATGGTTGGAACTAATCAAAGATTATGGTTTCATGATTTATTACCATTTAGAAAAGTAAACACAATGTTCAATTCTTTGAGTCCAAAATGTAATATGACATCAACCATGCTATGTTTGGAACGTGATCCTTTGGTTAATGATTCGAAGAATTTTTCTTGGATGTTTTTTGTGAAGGAAGTTACTCTATTTTTTCAAGTGTCAGTGAAATATTTAATATCAGAAATAATTATGAAAGTGTATAAAAATATGAATTAATGTAGAAAAACATATAATTGATTCAGATGGGTAAGTTGCCTGAATTTAACCTTGATATTGATTGTGTTTTCTGATTTGGGAAGAACTTATATGTTCTTTATGATCCAAAATTGAAGAAAGAGTTGTTGTGTAAATCTCAATGTGATCTGTTTTCAGTTCATCCTAGCAGTACTATGATATAGAGAGACCATAAAGAGTATTGTGGGTAGGATTAAATGAAAAGAGATATTTTATACATGACTCTAAAGTGTTTGAATTTTCAAACGGTGAAATCAGAATGATAATTTCAAAATGAGATACTTAAGCCTTTTCAAGTACCAGACTAGAAAAGGGAAAATATATACATGGATTTCAGAGTGGGGTTATAAAATACACCTCGAGTTAAAAATACGATTTGGCTAAATGTAGAATGTTGGAATAAATCCTCTCATTTTCATCCTATTAAACATACTCTGTAACTAGATCATATTTCTCAGTTGTATCTTAAATATATAGTTTGGTTACATGGAGTTCCTATCTCTATTGCATCATATTGTGATCCTAAGTTCACTTTTATCATTTAGAATTAACTTTAGAAGCCTCTGGGAAATGAATTAAAATATAGTAAATAATTTCACCCTCAATCAAATAGGATGACAAAAAGAGCACTTTATTCCATGGAGAATATGCTATAGGATTGTTCAATTGATTACCAGGGAAATATAGACGAAAATCCTTCTTTTTTTGTGTTCCATATAATAATGGTATTCATTTTAGTATACTTAAAGAACCATTTGAGGCATTATATAGAAATCTGTGTTGAAATCATTCATTTTGGGATGAACTAGGAGAATGGATGTTGATGGGATAGGAATAGCTATAATAGATACCATAAAATGATCAGTTGATAAATAAACACATGAGGATAACAAAAATTTGGATGAAAATTTATGTGGATAATCAGAGGAAGGGTCTTTCTTTTTAGGAAGGTAATCATGTCTTTCTCAATGTTTTATCATGGAAAAGTGTGAGGCATTTTGGTATAATGGGAAAGTTGAGATTTTAGTTCGTTGAATCCAATGAAATCCTGGAGAATGTTGGATCTATTTCCAAAAATAGTGTATTTCCCTATTTATTTATTATAGTTACACAATTTTTCTCATGTTTCAATGTCAAGAATTTATTTCATGGATCCATGTCATTTTTTAAGTCTAGAATTAGTTTAGTGGGAAGAGAATCTTTCATGTAAGGAATAACCATTCTAGATTCTTAACCAAAGAGAGAAGGTGTATCTAAATAAGGTTATTCATTAGGTTAAGATTGTTTGGAAAAAACAATTCGGCTGGAGAGGCCAAATGGGAATCTGAAAATGATATGTGGGATAAATACATCCACTTATTCAATAATGGAATAAAATTGTGAGGAAACAATTTCCAAAAGGGGTTAATGTTGTAAAATCCAAAGTAATTATAAAATATTAAATTTTCCATATCAATTAATATTTTTGAATTAGATATTAATTTTACATAAAAGGGGACACTATGTATGATAGCATACTCGACACGCAACAACAGGTTTCTCATGAATCTTATGTTGCACACCAGACCGAGTTATAACGAAAAATAATACATTATAAATATTATTATTTTAAATGGTAGTGATCACCTAGTAATTTTATTATTGGGAATTCATAAAACTAAATATATTTTGTTAATATATATTTATTATATTTTTTAAATTTTATTTAATAAATTTTAGTTCCCAAAAATGAGAATAAATCATGTTTTAATTATAAAATACTTAAATGCTTTTTTAAAGGTAGTTTAACCTCCTTTTGGTGGAAAACCATTTTTAAATATATTTTATTAAAATATTATATGGTATATTTTAAAAAATAATCCTCTTATTTTGAATTGGGACATCAATATTTACTTTCGTTGAATTATGGGATTTTTTTGATAAAATTCATTTCTAATGAATAGTAAAAAAATATTGCATTTTAATACAAAATTTTGTTTTTTTCTAATTAATTTATATATTCAGGTTATCCTTATAAGTTTTTTAAAATATATTTGGACTTTGTTTTTATAATGTAACTAAATATTTTTCATTATATGTAATTTCACATTAAAATTTGATATAAACACCTATCAATCTTTGGATGGGTTTTATATTTCAAAAACTTTTTCCCCATTTTGATTATAGGGATTAAGTTTACATTAATTAAAAAACATTATATGTTTTTAATCTTGAAAAAATTATTCCATATTTGGAATCAGAAGGCCCATATTAAGTAAATAATTCCCTTTTATTTTCGGACATGATGAACAACAACCTTCGTAATTATTTTTATTTATCACGGTTAAAGGGAAATCAGGTAAATATGGCTACAAAATTATAATAATATAAAAATACCCTAACACTTTTTCTAATCCTATTTTATAATATATGGAAGACCAAGAAAGCCCATGGTATGAATACTTTTCCTTTTTATTCCATTAAGTGTGATTTTGACACTTATAACTTTTACTTTATAACGAAGGAAAATATGTTATAAGCATATATCTTCTCATTAAAACAACATAAATATGGGTTAATATAAGTGAAAACTTTGATTATAAATAGTAAATAGAAATATAAAGATATTTCCTACATCATGGTATTTTATTTATAATATTTATAAATTAAATAATTATATTTAATTATGACACAATGATGATGTAGTGATTACATTATTAGTGAAGGAATAAAATAAGTGATATTATAAATATTAAAATAATTATTATTTGACACAATTTATGTAATAAAATATTTCAGTATTTTAATGTTGCATGTTATAAGGATATTAATTTTTTTAAGTTATATCATTGTTTTTATTTCATTTACATTTAACAAAATGACTAGAGTCAAATTGATAAAATTGATGTTTTATAAAAATAGAAATTTATTAAATTATTAGAAAAATAAATTTCAAAATTCCAAAGTGACTTTTATAAGGTCAAATAATTCATTACTTTTCCAATTATGTGAATTTCATCTCAAATAAGTAAATTTAATAGCCACATAATATTAAAAATGTTGTTACTACTTTTAAAATTGAAGGAAAATAATTTAGGGTAAACTAAAAAGACTAGTTTTAAAATAAAATTAATACAAGTATAACAATTATTAGATGAGAATATATATAACTATAATCATATTTTCTTATATATATTTCAATTTTGAATCTTTTAGATTAGAAAATTAATTTATATTAATTGAAGAATATAAAAATTTCCAACCGTACCCCTCCCCTCTCCTATACAAAGGTACCCTCTCTTCTCTAATACTCACACTTAAAAAACCTGTTGGATTGGCCGTGATCTACCAAAAAACACTTACTATTATATAGACCCACATTATTGAGTCTCTATTTTAGGTATAACACCATTCTTCGAGGTGTTAAGATGTTCATCAAAGGTGACCAACTAAATAAGAGTATCATTTTTTAAGAGTATCTATTTTATTTCTTCTCCTACATCCTTCAACTCATCTTTTCCAAGATGTAATAAAAAATCTCCTATAAAAAATATACGAAGATGTTATTATGTTAATATCATCCCCTAAATCCTTCTATACTTTTTTCAAATGGATAACTTAATTAATCATTCGTGCATACGTGTGAATTATCACCTCCATAAACTGATTTAGTATGTTTTCCATTACCACCTATAAAGATCAATTATAATGATGGAATTTATATTAATATGTCATATTAATGACATATATACCATTTTAAGGAATAATAATTCAATTATGTTTATAAATTCCATGCACGTAAAAACAATAATGTTTTTCATGCATATTGAGAATTATCACCTCCTTCAAAAGTTGTGAATTGTTTATATTCACCACACTACATGTATGATATATATATATATATAAGTATACTTAAATTTTTATCATTATGATAATAATATTATGATAATTATTTAATGTTAAAATAATAATTACCTTATTTCTCTAATGATCAATAGAAAATGAAAATGTAGCTCATGCGTATGTACAACCAACCATCTCCATGAACATAATGTTGTTCATTTTTCATAACCATAAAAAATTGTTTTATTTAAAAATTAATATTTATATATAAAAGTGATTATTATTTCATGATTACTATTTTTTAGGTGATGGAATTATGACCACATGGTCTTGTGACATCAAAACCATGTTAGTATTTAACTCAAGTACTGAATATCCACAATACATCCAATATGAAATTAAATAATTATAAAATTTTTATGAAATTGTAATAAGTTATATGAATGAATTAATAAACATAATTTTTTTTTCAAGCATATATAAATAAATATAATTTTATTTTTTGGAATATTAATATTTTAAGTTCTTAGTCGGACTCATTGTAAGGGACTTCGTCTCAATCTCTTTTCATTGTGAAATATTTTTATATTATACACCCCATATTTTATATTATTTATAGTAAACTCAGTTGACTTTTAATTTCATTAAATTATTTTTAAAAGGATTATTTTTTATACTAAACATTTTACTAAAAGAAGAAAAAAAAGTTTTTTACATATGTGTTGATAAAGACATTTCTGCCTATGGGACCATTATTTGGGCCTAGCCTCCTCTATAAGTCATAATGTTTTTATAAAAACTAAAAAAAAATTACCATTAATGTATTTTGGTATTGAAAATGGTTTTGAAAATTTTTTTATTATATCTTGAAATTATATCTTTTGATTGCAATGTGAAAATTTAATTTTTCCTTTATACATGGTTTATTTGTTATGATTAAGTTAAGGTTCTTGGGAATTTCTTGTGAATATGGGTGGTTTTGTAATTAACCAAAGGTGGATGATTCCATGACAGATCTCCAATTCATTGGGTAATGAGTCGAAGTTAAACCATAAGGTTTATCCTATGATATTTAAGGAATATACTATGATAGATATTCAAAAAACAACCATAAAGGTTACTCCCTAGGTATTTGTGAAAGATACAATGTAAGTATGATATAGATGACACGAGTTTCCTTTATGATTTATGAAATCTATGAATTTTTTTGGGGTTCTTATGATTTCATGGGATTATTAATATTCAAGTATTAATGTTATATTTCCTAATTTTATATCCCTTAATGATAGTTTTGTGCCCATCCAATGTTTTTAAAATGTTTTCACATGGTATAAGGCTGTGTTTGAGAATGGAAGATGTCAAGAATATTATTATAATAAAAATTTTGTGTTTACTTTTAAATGTTTTATAATTTGGAAGTAATGGATATTGTGGTAGTTGTGTCAAATTTGTATAAATTTGAGTTATTATGTATTAGATATTTTCTAATTACCAAAAAATCTAATCATGAAAATACCCTCAATGTGAATTCATGACATAACTCAAGATTATTGAATGATTATGTCTAGGGAATTACTAGTTTAATAAGGATGTAACACATAACCATACATGGATGGAGGACCCTATTCTAGAATGAGATTCTTTATTTCTAGATAGATTTATGTATCAGAGGCCCCGATTATTTTGTTGGACTAATGAAATAATGTTAGGTTAGGAAATGATTATGTCTTTGGATAATATATTTTTTGAATTGGGATTTGGTGAAATGTAAAAGGTTACAATTGAAGTGTATTTTATCAATGGTAATTCTGATCAGTGGTGGCCATTGATCTAAAATACTTGGGATGAAGAGGAAATACAAGTACTCTAATGTAAAGTATTTTAGGAGACATTTTTTGAAAAATATTTCCCCTGTGTAAAAATATTAGATGAATATAAAGATACCATGATTAAAGGAAATTTATGAAGAATGTGTATTGTAGTATGAAGTTCCCTTTTATTGGTTATCAAGATATGAAATAGATTATATATACCACATGGAATTAAACATTACACATTTCTATTAAGGGATTAAATTAAGTCTCTGAATGGAACTAGTCTCTCAAAATTATTCTTTAAAGAAATAAATAGTTTTATATCCTATAAATATAGAGATATAATCTAATATTATTCAGGATTTAGAGGTATGTAAGTGAAAATGAAGATGACATTGAAAAAAAATTGATAAAGGGAATAAGGGAAAGAAGTATTTTTACAAATTTGATAATTGTGGAAAGAGTCACCGTGGAAAATGATTGAAGGTATTTGGAATATTTTATATGTTCAGAGAATAGGGTCACCAAGTAAATGAAATAAAAGGGAGGAATTTAAACCATTCAATTATATTTTTCAACAATATGGATATGGGGAACTATGTAAATAAATTGCACAAGTGTCAAGGGAATTTTCCATATAATAAGATAAGGGATGAAGGTCAATCTTATGTTGTTGATACAATCAAAGTAGGATTTTTAACGTTATTGTGTATTTGGATCATTGGGATATGTTGTCAATGTATTTTATTAATTATATTTTTGTTATAAAACTATGTAATGTATAGTGATCGTACAATAGTATTATATTCTAATTGATTTTAAAGAATGCATTTAATGGTACCATGAAATGTAATTCAATAAAAAATTTAAATAAATAGATAACACATTAATGAGGGAGAGAGGATCCTTAAAATTTTCCTAATACCAAGATAATGATTTTGGGATAAATATATTATTTATTTAGATAAATTATATTTGATAGTACTGACTACTTTGGAATTGATTAACGATTTGTTGACAAAGTGGTTTGTATTATCATTTATGTAGTTTATAACAAAATTGTATTTAAGGAATATATCCAATAATATTATTTTACTTAAGTAATAAAGATGTATTCATGTATTCAATAAGTTTTAATGGTAATTAATTTTATTACAACATTTTAAGAGAATATATGTTGAAGGTATTCATATTCATGGTATGTGATGATTAAGAAGAATGTTTTTTTTTTCAATAAGGAATATGAGGTTTATTTAGTAACCTTCATTCACAATTTAGTAAAATATATTTTAGATGAGATATAAGTTCAACTATTTATTAATTAAATTATGTTTTACAACACATGTTTATGGATAAATGTTCTATTAATTTGGATTTTAGTAAATACAGGAGGAACATATTATAAATATTTTATTGGTCGTAAGATATGTTAAAGCGTAATTTTAATTACTCATGAATATTTGATAATTTTTTTATGTTAATTTCTTGGAGTAAGGGATTTATTGGGAATTTATCAAATATTGACTAAAATGTGATTTTTTTACTGAAAGAGAAATTTACCAAGTACAAATACATTCATATATTCTTATTTTGTGAAATAATCACCCAACACTAGGAAAAGGATTATGAAAAAAATTCCAATTATCATCGTTTTTATGATAACAATTACTTTTTTAACACCAATGGTTTATAGATTTTTGGTTATTGAATTTATAATGAATATTTTATCTATCCCATTTCTCTAAGTATTGGGTGTTAGTTTTCTCTTCCATGTCCATATTTTCATTTTCCAACTTTGTTATCCTATCTATAATCCTGGTTTTATGATTTTTCAAGATGATATTTTTACTTTCATTTTTAACATATTAAGAGTATTTTTTCTTAAATCATTATACGATATGGTTTTTGAAAAAAATAATTTTCAAAATACAAACTCTTAATTACCTAGTAATTTTTTAAATTATGAGGAAATGATTTATTTAAGGGGGGGGGATGTAACACCCTTAAATTCAAAAAGAAAATTATTTTATTCATTTACATTTGTGACACAAAACATTAAGTTCATATTTTTTCACCAAACATTAATTTTAGTTTTCATTACATGAAAAACTGAATTTATATTATATAATTTACAAACTTTAGTTTTTTTGTTATCTTTTGTTTCAGGAATGATCATGATTTACCGAAAAAAAAATATATAATTAATAATATTATTAAATATGATAAATATCTCATATCCATGGGAATGGTGGTTATCAATATAATTTAATAAAATATAAAAATATACAATTTGGAAAATTTTATTAGTTATCTATTTTATAACTAATAAATTAAAAAATATTTCATGGAAAAGAAAACATTTTATTAAAACAGTATTTTTTATAAAAGACGGTTTGATGGTTCTTGAATGAAGTAATTTAAAATTAATTTTACAATTTTTGAGAAGTTTATATGAATAATTAAAATACATTTTTGAATGAATAATATTAAAATTATATTAGGGTGATTTTTTGGTATTTTTTTGAAAAGTTTTTTTTGATGAATAGTTCAAAATTTCTGAATTATAATTGAAAACTAATTTTTCATTTAAATAATTTATAATGTAAAATTTTATTTTCAATTGGTTTAAAGTTAAACTATTTCATAATAATAATAATAATAATTTTCATTTTATATCAATTAATTAATATGCCTTTGATGTAATTTTAATATTTAATACTGGTGTATAAATATTGTAAACCTTTTAACATTTTCACAATAAAATCACTCATTCTCATTGCATTTGTAAAATTAATTTAAAATAAAATTATACAAATTAGTTGAATTGATCATGAAAAACTAGATTCAATATTTTTAATAATAGTAATTTATATCTTCTAATATGGTCAAATTAAATTTAAATCATAATTATTAGTGAAAACATTTAAAATAAATTATTGTGATTATGGTAAAAACAAGGTTATCATAGATTATACGTATTAGATAAATAGAAAAATTACACACCAACTTTAATAAAACCCATTTTCTAGTAATATTTACACACTTATCACCTTAGGATATATTTTCATCAGTTAGTGGGATATTATTCCCTAAAAGATTCATGTATAATAAGTTAAGTATAAGAAAAGACAAAAAAGGGACCAACCTTACTTTTAATATTTATAACGCATTGGGATAGTGGAAAATCAACATTGGATCAATTATTTATTTATTTATTTGAATACAAATTGCTTTTTTATTATAATAATTTATCATTAATTTTTCAAGATGAATTAGTAACTTAAAATTCTTATAAAATTTTAATAGAGTTATTATTTAGTTAATAATTAACTAAAATAATTGATATTAAAAATATTAAATGTAAGGTTAATTGAATGAATTGTGGTATTTAAATTAAATTTTAAGATTAATATATCATGTTAAAAAAAAATTAACTTAATAAATTTAAATTCAATCATTGTATTGATATTTTTAATATAAAATTATAGAAATAGTTTCAAAATCGACATTAATGATATATTATAAAAAATTATTTTTAATTAAAGGATTTAAAATAAATAAAAATAAATTTTCTAAAAATTTGTCTTTAAGTTTTATTGAATATAAAATATGGTTGACTAATTTATCCATTTATCTTTTGTAATTAATATGTTGACTAGTAAAATAGTAAAAACATTGTTAGCGTAGTTAGGTTTAAAGTAGTGTTTTTACGCTTTACATGCACTTATTTTAAAAATAATTTACAACACAGATGAGATTAATATTTTATAAATTTGATATAATATTTATAAAAATAGGTTCCAAATTATCTAATAATTATCACTTTATTGTAGTGTTAATTAATAAATTACTTTGGTTAGAAAATAGGTAAACCTTATGAGAAACCAAAGAGGTAAAAATAAGGATTCATGGAATTTAAAAGAAATAATGTTTAAAATATATGTCCTATAATGTGGTGTATGTTTTAATAAAAATAAAATTCATCCAACCCATTAAATATCAGAGTCTCAACCACAAGTGGTTGGGGAGACCTCCCAATAATGAATAATTTTGAGTAATTACAATAATAAAACTCTTCTTCGACTATAAAAGGGCACTCAATATTAACCTACTCCACACTCTTGACCCAATGTTTTTCCAAATACATGACCCATTAATAAAAAAATTATATTATCACATTCTAGATTATTTATTTTGGTCACAAATCCAACCTAGTATAGGTTTAGTTAAAACCATAGGAAGATACTCGATGAAGGGGTAATGTTCTTCGACAAGAATCATCATTTTATTTCTTTCTTCACCTCAATATAATTTTATTAAACCATGAATATATAATATGTTCCATATCATCCATAAAATTTTTTCTTCTAAAAATAATTGTTTTATTTAAAATAATCTCTACTTATGTCAAATGGGTTATGAGATAATTTTTCATGTGCACAATGAACTATCGTATTGTGAATCAATGCCGTTATTTTTCCAATTTCCACCTCTCCAGGTTGGGTATGATGATAGTTAGAAATTATATATATGATATTTATTAAAATATTATACCTATGTATTCATTATATAATATATTTATTATTATATTCCATCTTTTAGAAGACAAGAATATGTTGCTCCGTTGTACGAAGGACTACAACCTCACGGATCAATGTGATCCATCTTTAACTAACACTTCACGAGGAAGGTGGTAAAGAATATAAAATTTATTATATGATATAAATTAAATAATTATGAAATTAATGAAATATATATCATTTTAAAAAGAAATATATTTAAATGTCTTTCTTTCCTTTTCATCCATGTAATGATGATAATATCATTCATGTACATGTTGACTACCACCTTCATGAAGCATTGTGACTCTCATTATATCACCACACATGATGGATGATATATACCAATATATAATATTATATTAATGATATTATTATATTATGTTAAAATATTAATTCACTCCTTTCTAAAATTATCAAATAATAAGAAAAATTGATAACCATGTGTATGTATGATATATCATCTCCATGATCGTAATGAAATTCATTTTTCAAAATAATCATTCATGAAAAGTTTTAAAAGTAATTTAAATGTAATAATATGATAATTATTTCATGATTATTATCACTACTATGCTAGAATTATATAACATATTAAATATCTAAATCATTCAAAATGAATCATGCATGGGAAATCAAGACAATTAACATATGAAAAATGGAAATGTGAAAATATTATTAAAGAAAAGGTTAAAATATGATATAAAAGAATAATATATGGTGTTATAAATATTAATAAGGTTATATAATGAGTTAATAACATGTTTCAAACCACTATACTAGATTTTAATCCATGTTCATCCGACAAAAAAGCATGAGGTAAATATTTTCATCTCGATTAACATTCTATTAAGATTTATATGTTATTATGAACAAAATCAATTTAATGTGTTGAGTTTACTAAAAATTTAACATGTAATATCATGAAATATTTATTTTTCATGGTATTTTATGTTTCAATGTTAATTTTCCCCCATAATGGTATTTGACATGAAAATTACCATGTGGTAAAAGTTATTATGAAATCACACATTCTATTTTGATTATTAAACTTCTCATAAAACGGTAACATTATTTAAATCTATTTTATTTAGAAATTAAATATATATTAAATATACATATTATTTTGTAATGGATATGATTATTTCAAAAACCATTTGCTGATTTTGAATATGGTTTTTTCTAGAAAGTTAATTAATTAATTGAGGAAATATCAAAAATATGAATCCTCTACTCAATAAATATATTTGATAAGGATATATATTTATTTATTAAATAGATTTCTTGATATATGAGGAATTTATTAAACTGTAATGAAGTGGTTTAGGGGGTCAATTAATGTAATCCACTCGATGCATCAGTAATCTAATGAGATGAATTAGTTGGACAAAGAAGATGGGTTTTTACCTAGTATATTTTAAACCACAGCCATAATTGTATGGGTAGTAAAGGTATCAAGTACCTATGAAATATTACATTAAATAATTATGAAATTATTTCATTAATAATTCAGTTATTATTATTATATAAGATATTTTTTTGACATTATCTATGGATTCATTTTATTATCAATTTATTGATTAAATAACATGTGTTTCTGTTATTCACACTGCCATTTTAATTATGCCTTATCAATAGATTTTTGTTGAATTTTTTTCAATTATATACTTTACATGTTGAATATTATTATTTATTTGCTATATATTCCTCTTTACTAAACCCTTTTTGATCAATGGATTTCACCCTTATTTTGTTTCCTTTCACAAGGCTATGATTATGAATCCTTTGAATGAGTTTCCAAGAATTATTAGCATTTTATTTTGTAATCTGTTATTTTTTATTTTATTTTTCCAATATAAATATTTTTAATGAATGTATCTAGATTTATGAAACTTCTAAAATGATCAATAAATTGGGATTCAACACAATATATCTATGCCAATGTAATGGTATAAGGAGATAGCTACGAGATTTGGGGTCCAGTGTCTCTATAATGAGGTTTTGTTGGAAAGCATAATTGGTAAACCCTCTCCAATGACTAAATCATGATTTGAGTAAATATCATTTCAAATTTATTTATCATAAGGATACTACGAACAAGATATAATGTTAAAATTTTATGTTATCTATTCACCCATGCATCTTATGTGTTAATGAGTAGGAACAAAATTAATAATATAGTGAAGCCTCTAGGGTTCATCGAAGACTATTTTCTGGAGGCCGTAACAAAACATAGTTGATTATGGTAACCTAGGATACAAGAATAATGTCTAGATAAACATTTATAATATATTAAATTAATATGTTAAATATCTATTATAACCCTCAAGTATTATGATCATAAATTTTGTATTATTAAATGCCACATAAATATTTAAATGAAGACTAGGTATTCATTCAACATAAATGATATTATGATTTTCATACTCATAGGTAGTAATGAAATAAAGCACAATTGATATTTTCTATTAATAAAATTTCTTGCACATAATGCAATAATATTTCTTATCCTCATAAAACATTTACTCTTATTTTTTATATCAATGGTGGTGCTTTCCTATTATTTGGTTGTGTGATACGTCGTTATTTTTTATTCATTTAATAACATCCATATTGACCAAATATACTACAAGATTTTATGATAATTGTCGCCTACACTCACGAATTGGTTGGAGTTAGATTCCCCTAAATGATGGTGGAGTTCCAATTGTAGTTATATTTGGATATATGAGTGCCTCTGTATATAAGAGTAACATTGGGATAATTTTGAAAATCGGAGTTCCTTTATTTATAACACTCTAGGTGATTCCTATGTGATATTTTCACCCTTTCCATGGGGATAAAATTTGAATAAATTTTGTTCATTATGACTAGGGGAGGGCCTTTTTGGTTTTTTATATTGATTTATAATGTGAGGATGGACTTCAATATGGATTCCATGGATATGAACCAAATGGATGTTGGTTTATTTAATATCAATATGTGGAGGAATTACATGTAAACCTCTACATGGAGGTCTTTCTGCTTTCTTTTGAAAGGATCTAATTTTTTTACATAATGTAAGAAAAAGAAGAATGAATTTACAAGATAACCATTCTATATAAATGAAATAACTTGTGAAAAATGAATAATCTATGAATTCTTAATGAATATAATTTCATCCACAAAACCATTTATATATGGTATTAGTGACAGAAAATCCTTTTTTTGTATTTTCAAATGACACTTTTAAGGGGTATGTGTAAACCTGAACAACTTCAACCAATAAAAACATAAAAGGACAGACATACCATATGGATCTATTCCATGAGAATGTCTAGGTGTTTCCCAAAACCATAATCAGAAGCTACCACCCCTTACAAAATGATCCAAACTTCAAACATAACATCAGTGTTTTCTACTTGCATCAATTCACCCCCATCTGTCACAAAATCCTCAGCTTTGGACCTCTTCTTCCATTCAAAAATTCAACCAGAGCAAGAAGTGATCACCTGTTTTGACTCAACAACAATACTATGCACCGTAAATCATCTAAAAGAAGTCCAGAAATCTGCAATCAAGCATTCAAAACATCCAACAAACATTCAAAATCTCAGAAAACCATATATCACACAAGCTCCTCCATCGAATAAGACAACCCTGTTCTGAAGCAAAACCTCACCGTAGCCATGAGAACCCTTTGAACAGCTGCAACATCCCGAAGATGAAGAATAACCGAGGATCATGAAGCCGAATCTTCATCACCCAAGACTGGAAGACAGGCAAGCACATCGAGGGAGCGTCTCCATTGAAGGGGTTCGATCATAAAAAAGCTAGCAATTCCGCTCACGTCTTCATGAATTTACACATAATTTATATCTCATATGTAAGAGATGCAACCAATTAAATCAACCCATTCTTGAATTAAACCAATACCAGTTAATTTATTATCGAAATTATTTCTTAATGATATCCATGGGAATTCTATTCTCGAATAATAAGTATTATCATTTATAAAACCTATAAAATCAATGTTTATAGCTAATCATATGATATTTCAAGTCATAAATGATGAATCTCAAGGGAATTCCCTCCTTTGAACTGGTCAATCCATACTCTTCTAGTCAATTTCATATGACATGATTTATAATATCCCTAAGTCAAATGTTACAACATAATCAAATTCATTAATTTTTTGATGTTTTTCAAGAATATATCCTTCAATCACCCACTTTCACTAAATACAAATATAATTTTTGCCATGTAACATTATATAGTATCATATATGATAAATTTTTAAATCATATTCAAATTTCCTTTTGGATATCATTGAAAATAATTTTTGAAAACTATCAATTTCATCACTATGTAAGACATAATATGAGAATCCTTGTTAATAATCATCTAAAACTATATTATATTATCTATAAAATTACTATATATAATCACTATGAGTCTAAATAAATACTAGTTTTTTCATATATAATGTGGGATCCCATAAGACTTTTTAGCATTGTAAAAAAATACTAATATCCAAAATTTTAAATGTACAAAAAGGGTGAGTGATACAAAAAAGATTAAGGATACATAACCTATAAATGGATCAGTTGTTATCTCTATCAAACACATACATCTCTATAATTATTTCTACTAGTCACATCACATGTTAGCATGAATTCGTATATTTTCCAATTGTCTATGAAATCGAGTAACTATGAGATTCATCATATGATAAAATCATATATGATAACAAAAAAATCTATACTTTTTTATTATTGACTGATCATATGGATGAATAAATTAAAAATTATTCACCTTTATGGATTAGAAGATCACATGTGTCCGAATAAAATATATAAGAATATCATATATACTATTTTGGTGTGTTTGTACAGTATTTTTGGCTCAAATGAGCTTGGGTAGCCTAGTAACCCAATTACTGAGTCGACCAAGACATTACTTTAATGGAGTTAACAATCCTCATAGGCTAGTGACTAGTACATAGAATCATACAACATACAAGTGGGAAAAAACTTTCCACAATAATGAGGATGTGAAAGGTAAAAGACAGTATACATAATAATAGAAAAAATACACTTAGAGTCAATGTACCATAACAAAAAGAGGTAGAAAATACAACTTTCTATAACACAATGTGCTAAATGGTAAAGCAGTCCCAAGGGTCCCTAAGGACACAACTCACCACTTACAAAGCCCAACAGTTGGATCCCCCTCCAAGAGATACCATCCCTTTTCTCAATCCTAGAAGAAGAAATTCTACAAACACACAATGGAAAAAGTATGGTGTGATAATACGCCCAGTAAGATACCACCAAATATTCCATAACAGATGAAAAATATAGAGTATCTAAAAAAACCTTTGAATTCTCAAAATAAAATTGTCATGACCCATCCTCAGGGCCCATGCCGTGACTACCCCAAGCCCGCCTTCCATAGGCCAGGGGCTGGCAACTAGCACCAAAGCGTAAATCCCGGTAAAAAAGGAAGGCATTGCCTTTATAAAGTAAACAAACACCACAGAGTAAACATGCAGTAGATGTAAATACTAAGTAAAAGCTAGTACAAGAGTGAAGTGCGGAAAAGTAAGTGGGCCAGTATAAAAACCCAAACTGAAAGTAAAGTATAACTCGAAATGGAAAACAGCAACTGAAAGGTAAAGCCGCAACGATGAGCTATCCACTAGAAATCCCACCTGAAGGGTGGGTACAGAAAGCCTCCACTGCTCCTCGGGTCCATCCGACCGCTTCGAGTACATCCCGCCCAGTGGTCCACCTCTAGGTATCGTCCTGCTCTGCAAGCCTCCACCACGATCAACGCTGTCTGTCGTCTGCAACCAACACAACGTAGTGCGGGCATAGCACGTGCAGGGGTGAGTATAAGCTACTCAGTAGGGACCCCGAGACCCACGAAGGTCTCCCAGAATCCACATAGGATAATCTACAATGGAAAGATACAATCATGAAGTAACATCCGACATTGCCTAGGTATATGCCCATACATATACCTAAGTCATCAATCCACATTTGGCTCCAACATCCTAGCCCAAGTACAACCCAATCCACACAGGAAAGCAAAACGTAAATCCACACAAGATAGCACAACACAATCCACATAGGAAAGTAAAACAGGATTCAGCTCACACAGGTATACTTCTTCGAATGATGATAGAGATGATCACTGATCCATCTAAGTCGTCGAACCCACAAAGGGTCGATAGGTACTAACCCCCGCAATGGCCCACACAGGATCGGACCCTCACAGGATCTGTAGGCGCTGGCTCACACAGAACCGCTGAGCACTGACCCACACAGGATCGGACCCACACAGTATTGGTAGTACTGATCCACATAGGATCGCTGAGTGTTGTACTCATCGTCATCGAATCCACTGAGGATCTCTGCACAGTCGTCGTTGCAGTCACAGTTGCAGTCGCAGCCAACACTAGGGTTCCCGAACACATTAAGCTCGTTCGAGAGGGTCCGCTCCACGAGCCAAGAGGCTGATACATCAGCTGAGACATAGTCCAGAGTTGATGTATTCAAAAGTTCTGTATCATCAACAAGAACTCAACGTCGAAAACGGCGCATCGATCGGACGTCTGGTCTGAGAGTTATTGGCTTTTTCGTCCCAGGGGCCCGGTTGGTTTTTAAGACAAAACCAACCCGACCGTACTCCACCTACATCCAAACCACAGGCGGAGTAAGCCAAAAGATCCGTCTCACTAAGTGGAATCCAAAAAAGTTGACGGCATGTCAATCGGACGTCTGTGGCTCAAGATATGAGTGTTTCTGCTCCGAGGGCCCGGTTGGTTTCGTGTACGAACCAACCCGGACAAACACAAAGTAATCTGAAACCTTTAGTGCGATATAAATAAACGACCTTCTCGATTCAAGGATCACATTGCAACTGACGGTGCGTCGATCGGAGGTCCGTAGCTCATGTTATGGGAAAAAGACCGAAGACAGTCTGAAAATGGGGGTTTCGGGCCCGGACCGACCCGGCCCGAGACCCCCCCGGTCGGCCCGTCCTGGCCCGACCCGGCCCGGCCCGCCAGGCTGGGCACAGCACGCCCAGCGTGCTGGCCTGCTCGGCCAGGGGCCGAGCCGTTTCGGCAAGGGGGGGGGGGGGGCGCCTGCCCCCCTGTGTAACTGCGGCCCCCCAATTAAGGAGGTCGTTTTGTGCTGGACGGTCGGGGGTTTGAACCCCCAGCTGCACACCTGTCCGGCCGGCCTGCCCTGGCCGGCTGGTTCCTTCCTCTACGGGACCGGCGACGGCCGGTCCCCTTCTTCGCCGACACCTACGGCCCGGAACCGGCCGCCGGTCACCCTACTCCACCGCGGCCCGGAACCGGCTGCGGCTTGATTCGTCCGGCAAGGTGCGACGGCACCGTGCCCTTCTGCCGAGACCCCGCTTCGGCCGCGGTGTCTTCGGTTTTCTTCGACGCGGTGCGATGGCGTCGCATCCTTGTTCAACATCTCAGCGTGGCGCGATGGCGTCGCGTAATACTTGTCGTGCGATTCCCGCGTGGTGCGACGAAACCATGCCATTCCATTCCATCCACAAGGAATCAAACAATGATAAAGGAGGAGGTTCAGCCGTATTGGTTCAGTCCGGCCCCCTTGTGTTAATCGTTATCATGTAGTCGTTTATCTACGAAGAACGAAAAACTAGAATTCATGAACAGAAGATAATTAAATAAAATAAACCCCTACCTTGATAAAAGAGAGGACGAATGTCAGCCTCGCGAAGTGAGGATGCGAAGACGTTGATGGAGATTTCGTCGCGGAAAACTGTCACGAAAAGAGATGTCATGGGACAAAAACGTCATGTAAGGAGACGTCGCGTCGCGGGTCGGTGTCGCGGAAGACGGTCTTCGAGGGCTCAGCGCTCCACGTCGGAGATCATTCGTTCTTCGTGTTCTTCATCAAAGAAGAATATGTTCTTCCCAAAATCTCTCAACGAAAAAACTCTAACAACAAAATAAAATAAGATCCTTTCTTATTTTATTAACACAACAAGCCTTTGGAAATTCAAGGGTTTTAATTTCAAAAACTTACATTAAACTCACAACATTAAACCCATAAGTTTGATAAACTTAAGTTAACCACATTAATGGTGAGTTGAGGGGGGGGGGGGTTAGAGGATATGAAGGGGTGGGGTTCGTGTGGGCCCCACCACCCTCATAACCTCCCAAGGGAGGTTGGGTGGTTACCCAACTTCTATCCAAAGGATTAAACACTTAGAGTAAAAATAAAAATTGTAGAATAATTATAAAATAAACTTCCACAATTTTTATCATCAACTCTCATGAAAACTCAACACCGGAATAGGTCTTCCTAAGCAATTACTGGCACTACGGTTCCATCGGTGCCCTTGGAATTCGATTCTGAGCACCGGTTCAAAAGTTAGAAATTCACGCTCGTTCGTTCACTGAACGTACCCGAGCTAAGCTTTGGTTAGAAATTCCGGGCACACCAGGCCTCGGAATCAGGTGCCGTCTGAAGCTGCACTCTTGTAAAATCCCAAAAAAAAAATTAAGAAAAAATTTTCCTTGAATTTTACGGGTCTTTACATTACTCTCACCTCATGGATTTACATCCCCGTAAAGATACATTGAAAACTAGGGAAACAAATGTGGGTACATAGCACACATCTGAGCCTCCTGCTCCCAAGTGCTCTCCTGGAGGTTCTCATGCTACCATCTGATGCGCACTAGAGGAATAAATCGTCCATGTAGGACCCGCTCCTTTCGATCCTCAATCTCCACTAGGACCTCCTCAAAAGTCTCTCCATCATCAACGTCAAGCTCCCCATGGTCAATGATGTGCGTCGGGTCGTGCACGTATCTCCTCAGCTGAGATACATGGAAGATGCCATGCACCCGGTGTAACTGAGGTGGTAGAGCCAGATGATAAGCCACCTCTCCAATCCTGCTGAGGACCTAGAAGGGTTCGATGAAGCATGGAGACAACTTGTCGCCTCGGCCAAATCTCCGTAAACCACATCGAGGTGAGACACGCAAGAAGACATGGTCGTCATCCTCGAACTCTAGTGGCCTCCGCCTCCTGTCAGCATAAGATTTCTGCCAGCTCTGAGCTATCCTCATCCGCTCCTGGATGACCTGGACCTTCTTTGTCATGGCCTGGACCATCTTCGGTCCCACAAGTGCTGACTCCCCAGGGTCTGTCCAGCACAAAGGAGATCTACAAGGTCAGTCGTACAAAGCCTTGTATGGTGCCATCCCGATGGTGGAGTGGTAGCTATTGTTGTACGCGAACTCCAACAAAGGTAGGTGGTCCTCCCAGTTGTGACCAAAGTCGAGGACACATGCGCGGAGCATGTCCTCGAGAGTCTGAATGGTCCTCTCCGTCTGACCATCCGTCTGAGGGTGAAAGGCTGTGCTCAGACGTAGTTGCGTCCCGAACACCTCCTACAACCCCTTCCAATGCCGGGAAGTAAAGCAAGCATCTCGATCGGAGATGATGGATGATGGCACACTGTGAAGTTGTACAATCTCCTGAATGTAAAGACGTCACAAGCTCTCCACTGAGCCCTGCTCTCTGATGGGTAAGAAGTGAGCCGACTTGGTGAGTCGGTCGACAATCACCCAGATGGAGTCGTGACCTCTAGAAGTGCATGGAAGTCCAGTCACGAAGTCCATAGATATCCCGTCCCATTTCCACTCCGGAACCTCCAAAGGCTGTACCAAGCCTGCTGGTACCTGGTGTTCTGCCTTCACCTGCTGGCAGATGAGGCATCGAGAAATGAACTCCGCCACAGCCTTTTTAATGCCCGGCCACCAGTGCTATCACCTGAGATCCTGGTACATCTTCGCCACTCCGGGATGTACCGCCAAGGGAGAAGTGTGTAACTCTCTCAGAACCTCCTCCCGTAAAGCAACTGGTACCAAGGTACGTCCTATGAAAAAGATGTCGGGCTCTGCTCCAAAGGAGAAACCGTCAGGTGCCTGTCCTGAGGATATCTGTGCACATCGCATCTCAAAGCTAGTGTCCCCACGCTGTGTCTCTCTGACCTGCTGTAGTAGTGTAGGAGTGATTGTGAGAGACTGAAGGAAGGCTGCTCCATCTCTATCCACGAAGGATATCTTCATAGAGGCTACCTGCTATGTCGCCTCCTCAAGTAGCTGAATGCCCATCCTCCTACAGAGGGCATCAACTACCACGTTCCCCATCCCAGGAGTATAGACTATCTCAAATCATAGTCTTGGAGGTACTCAATCCATTGTCGCTGTCTCAGATTCAGATCCTTCTGAGAGAAGATGTATCTGAGACTCTGATGGTCAGAAAAGACTGTAAAGTGCTCGCCCATCAGATAGTGTCGCCATGTCTTCAGATCGAAGACCACTGCTGCTAACTCCAGGTCATGGGTAGCTTAGTTCTTCTCATGTGACCTCAAATTATGTGATCCATAGGATATCACTGCCCGCTCCTGCATCAGGACACATCCGAGTTCGGTCCTTGATGCATCGCAGTAGACTATGTACCCTACTCCCTCCTAGGGCAACCTCAAGATAGGTGCGCTGGTCAATCTCTGTCTCAGCTCTTGGAAGCTCTGCTAACATCTGTCTGACCACACAAAGGGTTTCCCCTTCTTCATCCAAGATGAGTGTGGTGCCGCAACTCTGGAGAAGTCTGGCACGAATCTCGGTATAATCCAACTAGTCCCAAAAAACTCTGCACCTCTGTCAGTCTCCTAGGTTGCTCCCAAGCTAGAACTGCCTCGATCGTCACAGGATCCACTGCAACACCCGCCTCAGAGATGACGTTCCCCAAGAAGTGGAACTCACGTATCCAGAACTAACACTTCGAGAGCTTTCCATAAAGCTGGTTCTCTCGGAGTGTGTCTAGTATAACCCGTAAGTGGTAGGAGTGCTCCTCCTCAATCGTCGAGTAAATCAAAATGTCGTCGATGAAGACCATGACAAATCGATCGAGGTATGGCTGAAAGATCCTATTCATGAGGGCCATGAACACTGTTGGAGCATTGGTTACGACGAATGGCATAACCAAGAACTCGTAGTGGCCATAACGACATCTGAAGGTCACCTTCTACATGTCATCGTCTCGAACTCTGAACTAATGATAGCCTGACCTGAGGTCTATCTTCGAGAACCACCGTGCTCTCTTGAGCTGATCAAAGAGGTCATGAATCCTCGGTAGTGGATACTTGTTCCTCACTGTCACCTGGTTCAGGTGACGATAGTTGACACAAAGTCGCAAGCTTCCGTACACCTTCTTGGCAAACAAAATCGGGGAAGCCCAGGGTGAAACACTGGGTCGGATGAACCCCTTGCCCTGCAAGTCCTCCAACTATACCCGTAACTCTTGAAGCTCGGCGGGGGCCATCCGATATGCTGGAGTCGATATCGGGGCTATCCCGGGGTACAGGTCAATAAAAATTCTACCTCTCTGTGAGGAGGTAGCCCTTGAACGTCATCGGGAAAGACATCCGCATACCAATCCACCACTGCAGGAAAACCAGGACTCTGCACGTCAACTGTTCCTAGGATGAGGTTAGCCAACTGATGAGTGATGGGTTTTCCTCTCCTCTGCGGGAGTCCATCCTGTGCTGCGAAGGCTCCCTTCTCACCAGTGAAGGTGAACCTGCTCCCGTCGGTGTGTACACATCGCACCTTGCACCTAATACAGTCAATCTGTGCATGGACCGTAGACAACCAATCCATGCCCAAGATGACGTCGTAAGGCCTCGACGCTGCTATAAGAAGATCCCATCCGAATCTCTAGCCTCCTAGAGTAAGCTCACACTGCCGGCACCAGTGCATAATTGTCGAGTCTGCTCCCGTAGGAGTTTCTAGCCGTAAGGATCGAGCCAACGGCTCTGTCGGAATCTCCGAGCTCCGAACAAGGGCAGCGGAAATGAAAGAATGACTCGCTCCGATGTCTATAAGAACTACAGAAAGGGTAGAATAGACACAGATAATACCTTGAATCATCTCGGGCGCACCGTGGTCGTAAGCCTCTACTGCCTGGAGTTGCGCCTGTCTCTGCCCGCCAGCTCCCTGTGGTCGGGGTGGACCTCCTGGTGGTAGTGGTGGTAGAGCCTCAAAGCGTCGCCCACCACCTGCTGCTCGGCCAGCTCCTCTGCCTCGTCCGCCTCTTCCCTACGGACCGCCACGGTCGACCCTATACCTCTTCCTCGGTGGTCCCTCAACTGTCTACTTCTCCACGGCACGGCGGGTCGGGCAGTCACGATCCATGTGGCCTTGCCCGCCACATGAGTAGCACTGCCTGCCTCTCGAAAGACTGGCTTTGTGCTGTGTGCCACGAACTGCTGAGCCAGTGTCCTGAGGTTGTTTCCCCGAGGGTCTAGTCTGCCTGGACCCATGTGTCATCTGCCGACTGCCTGCTGCAGAGGACTCTGCTACGTGCCGCCCTACGGTGGGTCTCGGCGCTGGTGTAGACTCGTCAAGAAAGCTCTCGATCAAAAGGGCCCACTCCAATACTCCTGTCTAAGTCGGAATGCTGAGGGAGATCAGCGATGCCCTGATCTCATGTCTCAATCCCTGCTCAAAGGTCCGGGCCCGGAAGAATGGGTCTCGTACCATGTCTATCAAGTAGCGCGAGAGATCGGTAAATGTCGTCGAGTACTGGGCGACCGTCATGCTGCCCTGCCGCAGCTGAAGAATCTCCTGAATGCGCACCGCACGGAGGGTGGCTGGGAAAAAATTTGAGCGGAAGAGGCTCTCAATGTCCGTCCAGATGAAAGATGCCTCATCGTGCACTTGGAGCATCATGCTCCGCCATCGGCCCACTGCCGCATGTAGTAGGCTCCCTGCAAGGATCACCATGAGGTCTGATGGTGTCCTCACTAACCTGAAAACCCGTACCACTCCCTCTATCCAGTCCTCGGCTGCCTGGGGGTCCATCTCCCCGTGGAACCTGGGCGGTCACTGGCACTGGAACTCATGCAGTGCACGGCGGTGAAGTGCATCGTCAGCGGCTGGTTCTGGAAACATCGGTGGATCGGCCGGTAGACCTACCGCCGATTCCACAGCTGACAAAGGGCCCTGCACCGAGGCCTCATCGCTCGGTGGGTTGTCGTCACGCTCGACTCTTGGAACCCTAGCTGGCTGCTGTCGTGGGGCCATCCCGAAAAGGAAACAGGTGCCCAATGGTCAGAACAGTATACCTGGTGAGCCCATATAAATTAATCCCAAAGAAAACTTTAAACACACATGCAATCAATGTTTTCGTGCATTAAGTCAGAAATTAGAAGTTAGGGTCCTGGTGTACGGATATGTCGGCCGCCGCACCAACACTGGACTCCCTGGACTGATAATCACACTCAATATGCTAAACACTATTGCTTTACATAGAAAGAGATCAGAGTCCAAAGTTCTGCAGTAGAACCGAACTCCTTTTATACCAATTTGTCACAACCCATCCTTGGGGCCCGTGTCGTGACTACCCCAAGCCCGCCTTCCATAGGCCAGGGGCTGGCGACTAGCACCAAGGTGTAAATCCCGGTAAAAAGGGAAGGAATTGCCTTTGTAAAGTAAACAAACACCACAGAGTAAACATGTAGTAGAATTAAATATTAAGTAAAAGCTGGTACAAGAGAGAAGTGCGGAAAAGTAAGTGGGCTAGTATAAAAACCCAAACTGAAAGTAAAGTACAACTTGAAAGGGAAAAAACAACTGAAAGGTAAAGCCGCAACGATGAGATATCCATTGGAAATACCACCTGAAGGGTGGGTACAGAAAGCCTCAACTGCTCCTCGGGTCCAGCCGACCGCTCCGAGTACGTCCCGCCCAGTGGTCCACCTCCAGGTACCGTCCTGCTCCGCAAGCCTCCACCACGATCAGCGTTGTCCGTCGTCTGCAACCATCACAATGTAGTGCGGGCATAGCCCGTGCAGTGGTGAGTAAAAGCTACTCAGTAGGGACCCCGAGACCCCCAAAGGTCCCCCAGAATCCACATAGGATAATCCACAACGAAAAGATACAATCATGAAGTAACATCCGACATTTCCTAGATATATGCCCATATATATACCTAAGTCATCAATTCACGTTTGGCTCCAACATCTGATCTCAAGTACAACCCAATCCACATAGGAAATAAAAACGTAATTCAGCACAGGATAGCACAAAACAATCCACACAGGAAAGTAAAACAGGATTCAGCTCACACAGGTATACTTCTTCGAATGACGAAATAGATGATCACTGATCCATCTAAGTCGTCGGACCCACAATGGATTGATAGGTACTAACCCCCGCAATGACCCACACAGGATCGGTAGGAAACTAACCCCCGCAATGACCCACACAGGATCGGACGCACACATGATCTGTAGGTGCTGGCTACCACAGAACCGCTGAGTGCTGACCCACACAGGATTAGACCCACATAGGATCGGTAGCACTGATCCACATAGGATCGCTGAGAGATGTTGTCTTCGTCGTCGAATCCACTGAGGATCTCTGCACAGTCGTCGCTGCAGTCACAGTAGAGTCGCAGCCAGTACTAGGGTTCCCACACACAGCAAACTCGTTCGGGAGGGTCCGCTCCACGAGCCAAGAGGCTGATACAAAACTGACACATATTCCATATTTTATGTATTCAAAAGTTTTTTATCGTCAACAGGAACTCAACGTCGCAAACGGCGCGTCGATCGGACGCCCGGTCTGAGAGTTATTGGCTTTTTCGTCCCAGGGGCCTGGTTGGTTTTTAAGGCAAAACCAACCCAACCATACTCCACCTGCATCCAAACCTCGGTCCGAGTATGCCAAAAGATCTGTCTCACTAAGAGGAATCCAACAAAGTTGACATCACGTCAATCGGACGTCCGTGGCTCAAGATATGAGTGTTTCCGCTCCGAGGGCCCAGTTGCTTTCGTGTACGAACCAACCCGGCTGAACTCAAAGTAATCCGAAACCTTGAGTGCGATATACTGAAACGACCACCTCGATTCAAGGATCTCATCGCAACTGACGGTGCGTCAATCGGAGGTTCGTAGCCCAAGTTATGGGAAAAATACCAAAGACGGTCCGAACCGGACCGACCCGGCCTGAGACCCCCGCGGTCGGCCCGAACCGGGTCGACCCGCTCCGGGTCCGGGTCGGCCCGGCCTGGCGCGGCCCGGACCGGCCCCACCCGGCGGACTGATTGGGCGGCCAGCTCGGCCAGTGGCCGAGCCGTTTCGGCAAGGGGGGGCGCATGTCCCCCTGTGTAACTGCGGCCCCCCAATTAAGGGGGTCGTTTTTTGCTGGTCGGCTGGGGGTTTGAACCCCCGGATGCACACCTGTCTAGCCGGCCCGCCCTGGCCAGCCAGTTCCTGCCTCCACGGGACCGGCGACGGCCGGTCCCCTTCTTTGCCGACACCGGTAGCCCGGAACCGGCCGCCGGTCACCCTGCTCCACCGCGGCCCGGAACCGCCCGCGGCTTGGTTCGTCCGACACTGTACGACGGCACCGCGCCCTTCTGTCCTGACCCCGCTCCGGCCGCGGTGTCTTTGGTTCTCTTCGACGCGGCACGATGGCATCGAGTCCTTGTTCAACTTCTCGGCGTGGCGCGACGGCGTCACGTAATACTTGTCGTGCGATTCCCGCGTGGTGTGACGGCACCACGCCATTCCGTTCCATCCACAACGAATCAAACAAGGATAAAGGAGGAGGGTCGGCCGTGTTTGTGTGGTCCGGCCCCCTCACGTTAATCGTTATCATTTAGTCGTTTATCCACGAAGAACGACAAACTAGAATTCATGAATGGAAAATAATTAAATAAAATAAACCCCTACCTTGATAAAAGAGAGGAAAAACGTCGGCGTCGCGAAGTGAGGATTCGAAGACGTTGACGGAGATTTCGTCGTGGAAAACTGTCAAGAAAAGAGATGTCGCGGGAGAAAAACGTCGTGGAAGAAGACATCACGTCGCGGGTCGGTGTCGCGGAAGACGGTCTCCGAGGGCTCGGCGCTCCACGTCAGAGATCGTTCGTTCTTCGTGTTCTTCATCAAAGAAGAAGATGTTCTTCCCAAAATCTCTCAACGACAAAACTCTATCAACAAAATAAAATAAGCTCCTTTCTTATTTTATTAACACAACAAGCCTTTTGAAATTCAAGGGTTTGAATTTCAAAAACTTACATTAAACTCAAAATATTAAATCCATAAGTTTGATAAACTTAAGTTAACCACATTAATGGTAAGTTGAGGGGGGTTAGTGGATATGAAGGGGTGGGGTTCGTGTGGGCCCCAACACCCTTATAACCTCCCAAGGGAGGTTGGGTTGTTACCCAACTTCCATCCAAAGGATTAAACAATTAGTGTAAAAATAAAAAATGTAGAATAATTATAAAATCAACTTCCACAATTTTTATCATCAACTCTCATGAAAAAGCAACTCCAGAATAGGTGTTCCTAAGCAATTATCGGCGCTACAGTTCCATCGGTTCCCTCGGAATTCGATTCCGAGCACCGGTTCAAAAGTTAGAAATTCACGCTTGTTCCTTCACTGAATGTACCCGACCTAAACATCGGTTAGAAATTCTGGGCACACCGGGCCTCGGAATCAGGTGCCGTCTGAAACTGCGCTCTTGTAAAATCCCAAAGAAAATTAAGAAAAAAGTTTCCTTGTATTTTACGGGTCTTTACAAAAATGGCTTAGAAATTCAAAACAATATTTACAAAAAAAACATGCAAAACGATTTTGATATGATTGAAAATTCATTTAAAACATGAGATTTACATTACAAGTTATGAAATATTTCTAAAACAATGTCTTAAGTAATACATTTATATATAATAGTTTATATAAATTCACCAGGCAAGTAATGTAGTTCCAACAATCACTAGAATACATTTATATATCAAATATAAATATTAAACCTAGAAACATGGTCATCTACCAAAAGGTATAATATAATTAACTAGCTATTGGATTTTTCACTCTCTACATGAACTCACCAAAATGTGTATACACACATCCCTATGACACTGGCCAAAAGAGATTTCCCACCGACCTATCTGGTATGTGTCCCACCACAATTACATTTTTGAATTTGTTTTAACGTAGAGTGTATCCCAGTAAATAACTAACTATCTACTGACTACATGTGATCTTACATAATGGGTGAACTATTTTAAGAATAATTAAAATTTGATCAATCCCATTAATCAATTTAAAAAAATTCCGATTACATTCCTTTTAAAACCAAAACTAGTTTTATTCAAATAAATACTTTTTTAAAGATATCCCCACTTAGTTTATATCAAATAATTTCAAGCCACTTTTCTTGAGTTTAAAATCCATTCCAAACTATTTAAATCCTTTTAAAAATTAATTTCAATAATTAAATTCAACAATTTAATTGAAAACATTTCCTTAAAATCTGTACTTTAAATTAAAACAATTTAAATCAACAAATTTCCAAAAACCCATCCCAATTTAATGGAATGGGGATTTTCTAAATATCTGTGTAAAATAAAATTCAAATCCTCAAATTCAATTGAATTGGGTTTTTATCAATTCAATTTAAATATTGATTAAGAAATCGATTTTAAATTAGAAATTTAAATAAATCAAGAAATATGAAGGTAATGAATTTGGAAAATCGGGACGGAACCACATACATATTTTTCGAAGAACGACACTCACAATGGAATCCATCAAAGAGAACGATGGTTTAGAAGACCTAGAACCTCTCCCTAGTGGAAAGATCAAACACAACATGACAATGAACCATCAATACCATGATGACACATTAAAAACAAGAGGAGAGTAAAATAGAAACTAAAATAAATATTATGAAAAAATACTTGGGAATCACACCACTAGAAAAATGAAGATCCCAAGTAATTTGGCTGGATTCAGAAGTTGTTGAGTGTCTCAAAAATGCATGAGAACATATATAGGTCATGATCCATGATTTATGGAATTGAAAATACCAAACAAACATCCAAACATGTGACTTTAATCTAGGTGTTGTTAGATTGATGATGTGTTCCTTGGAGTCACGACGTGTAGGCCAGGATGGGTAAGTGCTCTGAAAACCTCATCACCTCGAGTAAAAAAATTATTTAAACACTAAATGATGTGTACCTAAATTACATTACATGTACCAGGTCAAAACTTATCTCATGCTTCATGACTTGAATCTAACCCCAAGTACACTGCGTGTACTTTCGATACAAGACTTATAAATCAGGTACAGGGAATGTACTTCAGCTACACGATGTGTGCCTATCCTGAAACATGAAGTAATCCCCAGAAAAGTGTTTTTAAGGTTTTTGACCAAATTAAGTCAAATAGAAAGTGTAAAGTTACATTTTTATGGTAATAGAATGTTACAACCTCCCCACCATAAAAACATTCTATCCCTAGAAAGCCTATGAATAATACATAATGCCAAAGAGATGAGGCCCCTGATCTCTCATCAGTGCCTCCCTTTCCCACATCATTGAGAATCATAACCCTGATTCCATAGAATATGAACCAATGTTATCATCCTCCCACTATGTACCTTGGTCTCATAATGAACTATATTTACTAGTGATGCAATGAAATATAAATCGAGCTTGATCTATATAGCACCCCAGCTCAATATGTGAGATTGATCAGACAAATACATTATCAATTGTGATAAATTGAACACGTTAGGTATCAATAATAGATGAGCTGCAAGTTCCATGGGGTATGAAACATTCACAACCTTCTCAAAAATCTCAAATTGTAACACCAAGATAGGTGAAATCATTCTTTTATTCCCAAGCTGTCGATGACCCAACCAAGGTGAAACCTTTAATAACACCTAATCACCAACTAAAAAGATACAAAGGGATGCAACATCAGTCAACATAAGACTTATATCAGATTTTTGATGACAACATCTTCTAATAAATTAACTTAATCATTTAAATCATCTCTTAAATCGTGCTTGGTCCAACCTAAGATCTCTCACCAACCTTCGACCAACTCAACATAGATTTAAAATGGTGGTCATATAAGGCTTCAAAAGGTTCCATTCTGATTGCGGTCAATTAACTCTTTTTTTAGAGAACTAATCTTGCCCCAAGTGATCATCCCAATCCTTACCGAAGTCAAGAACATAGGTACAAAGTATATCTTCAAGAATCTATATTGCTCTCTCTGTCTGGCCATATTACTTCGGATGGTAGGTCGTGCTCAAACAAATGTTGCATCCCAGTGCCTCTAGAAGGCCTCTCCAAATGTGATAAGTGAACCAGGGATCCTTATCGATGAATATAGAAGATCGAAATCCTATCAAAGGAACAATCTATTTCATGTGGATATTTTCTAACTCCTCAACTTTTCCCATATCAAAAATTGCTATAAAGTGAGCATACTTGTTCAGATTTTCGATCACAACTCATATGACAATCTTCTTCATTTGTATACAAGGAAACCCAAACCACAAAGTTTGTAGATATCTTATCTCGCTTCCATTTAGGAATTGGAAGTGGTTGAAGCAAATCCTAAGGTTTCTGGTGCTCATCTTTCACCTATTAGAATGTATACCAATGAGATACAAACTCCTTAATGTCCCTTCTCATACGTGGACACCGAAAGTTCCACATCTTGTCATAAAACATCATCGTTGTTCCTGGGTACACAACCCATTGAGAATTAAATAAAACATCTATCACTACCTTCTTTTCCACAAATTACACAACAATATTATTCCAATATCAAAGAACAACATTTTTGGAAAAAGTACCCTGGGAAAATGTCTCACCACCATAAAGAGATCATATAGATCTATGAAATTAATTATTAAGATCTTGATCTTGCATAATCATCTCGAGTGAAGAATACGTCAATTGGACACTGTCTAAAAAATCATCAAATCTTTCCTTCAAAACTCTAATAATAAACTGTGCAAAGAGGGCCATCAAATTCCACTCTTCTAATGATTATTTCACTACCTGGGTTGGAAGTTTTAGGTTTAGTGCATCAAAAAAGACATTTCTTTTCTGCATGATATAATTGTTTTCAAAGTAAAACGTCTTCAGGTACTCCACCAAATTCCACTATCGAAGATTCAAATCATTTTGGGAGAAGATATAATTCAATCTTTTGTTTTCTGAATACTCCATAATACTTCTTCCAAAAAGTAAATATGACCAAATTTTAATCGTGTGCATCACAGGTGCATGTTCAAGATCATGTGTAGGATAATTCATCTTGTGTGTCAAAAGGTGATTATTTCCATATGCTACTACATGATCACTCTGCATAAAAATGCATCCCATACTAGAACCTACAGCATCACAAATGACCACATAGCCCAGCCCAGATTCGGGAAATGTTTACATTGGCACAGTATTCAATAGACATTTCATATTATCAAAATAACTCTAACATTTATCATCCAACAAAAACATCATCACTTTCCAAGATAGAGTGGTCATTTGAGAAGCCAACATTGATAAGTCCTTCACAAACCTATAGAAATATTTATCTAATCCCAAGAATATATGTATCTCGAAGAAATTTCGTGGTTACTCCAACGTCATAAATGCCTTCACCTTCTCAATATCAACCGATACACCCTATTCATACACCAAAATTTCCATGAATTTCACATCCAGAATCACACTTTGAATGCTTGGAATGAAGGTGGTGATTTCTTATTAGGCTTAGAACTATTATCAGATGTTTCACATTGACCTCCTTGGAATTATAGTGGACAAGAATTTCCTCCCCAAAGACTACAACAAATGAATCCACATACTCATGGAAAATAATTTTCATTAAATACATGAATGTTGTAAGAGAAATTTTCAAAACAAATGGAATATAAAGGTACTCAATGTTCTTGTACCTGCTTCGAATGCTAGTTTCCAGAAAGTCAGATTATTCTATCCTCAACTGATGGTAACCAGATCAAATATCGATCTTTGAAAACCCATTCTCCCCTTTCAGCTGACCAAACATATCATCAATCCATGGTAAAAGATCTTTTTTCTTCATCGTAACTCTATTTTGATATCGATAACCATCACATAAAAGAAGAGAACCATATGCTTTCTTAGAATAGTGAACTAGCACCGCCCAAGGTGACATGCGTGGATCAAGAACGCCTTTTTCATAATGGTCTTTCAACTGAGACTTCAACTCTTTTAGATCAGCAGGTGTTAACCAATATTAGGGGATAGATATCTGTTTAGTTTCAGGGAATAATTAAATATAAAACTTAACCTCTCTCATTAGTGGAAGACTAATGAATTATAAAGGGAACACATCAGAAAAGTCAACAACAACTAGAGGAAAATCACTACCCATCATATCTCACTCTAGGTCAAAATCGAACACTAGTATCACTTTCCCCAAATCAAGGTATGATGGTCTGGCTTGTCTCGACCTTGGGTCCCATTCTCCATGAAAAACATGGGGAACACCACTAAGTGTAGAAAAGTATACCTGTTGAAGATAACAACCAAACCAGACTTTGTTGGAAATTAGAACATCCATTCTGAATATGAAATCTATATATATCATATCATGAATGAGAAAAATCCAATCTAGATCGAATATTGGTAGAGATAATACACACGCAAGACTATGGATACCTACACTCTCTTCATACCATGGGTTGTAGTAATATCCATTCCACATGATAGTTTCTCTATAAGAAGGTTACCTGGTTAACAATATAAGTTGAAATAAAAGAGTATGATGCACTAGTATTAAAAATAGTATTCAATAATGATAAATAGATGGTAATGGTACCCCTCATAGTCATTGAACCTATGTCTACTACCTCTGGAGACTCTTCCACTACATGATGAGGCTTCATTCCAAATTCATATGGATGGACCCCTTTTGAATGTGAAGAATTTAATTTTCCTGCAATGTTAAGAGGATCGGATGATCATGTCCCACAACGCACAGTAGAGAAGTAATGGAAGATGCTTTCTTGGTGCCTTAAACATCTTTAGGGGCTACAGTTGTTGGGTGCTTCATTGAAAAACCTCCTAGAATTTCCTGGCATTCCACACTGGAATCTAGTCAAAGAACTTACTCTTACAACTATAGGAGGTTTGGAATGACATTTCCATTGAGAAATTCCATGAGAATCATCACACATCCATTTTCCATTGATGGAACCAATGCTAGCACTAGGAGAAAAAGGATATCTCGTCAACCCTAACATAACAGCAAATTCCATCCCAACCATCATCTCCCTATCCATAAAAATAGAATAAGTGGGAAGCATTATAAAGAAAACATAAGAATGTATATCTGATTGAAGTCCCTACTCAATCCATCAAGCCACCGTCTTGTCATTTGATACAATCCCAGAAGAATACTATGAAGTCTCCGAAAAGAGATGTGAATACTCAATCACAGTTTTGTTCGTATGTTCATGCTTGATAAACTCTACAGCCATGGGCAACACCATCGACTCTGGATAGAACAGATTGGTAAAAATATCATTCATGTCTTTCCATTCTATGCAGTCATGTTACCCTACCATCACCATTATGTCCCACCATATCGTACTTTGTTCCTCGATAATGAAGGTGGAACACTATACCAAAATTACATACAGAGCCTCCAAGAACTAAAATAGATGTTCTATAATCCGAAAACATTCCTCAACATGTCAAGGATCAGTGGATATTT
Source organism: Viscum album (assembly GCA_963277665.1). NCBI lineage: Eukaryota > Viridiplantae > Streptophyta > Magnoliopsida > Santalales > Viscaceae > Viscum > Viscum album. Next base: position 558,837,200 of record OY728146.1, read on the forward strand.
ATAAGACAAATGGATTCTAGAAAAAGAACTCTTGAGAATGATTTCGATGAACATCCCCCTGAGGATCCATAGTTGGAGCCTGAGTGGAAACTAAAGTGGGTTTCTTTCATTGAGCTTGGACAGTGGGAACAATCACCTCAACTAGATTCGGGTCAACAATAGGATTTTATTGCTGAGGTTTAGTAGCATCCTTCTGCTTGATCTAATTCCATGACTCCTAGGAGGCATAATGCTATACTACATTAGTAGATAAAATGATAACATTAGATTAAAACTCATATAGAGTGGAAAGAGAAAATATTCTCAACAAAAATGAAAAACAAGATTTGGATTTCAAGATATCCAAATATATATAGGTAAAACACTAGAACTAATCCACTAGAAGACTTTACCTAAACACCCTTATTAAATTAATGGTCATTTTATTGAGAGATGAATGGGAACTCAATCTCCACTACCTCATATGTCTCAGAAGATCTCAAAAATGAAAAATGATTTCAAGAAAATGAGGATTAACAACCTCCCTTTGATACCAGTTTTTCATGATCCAGCCCAGGTACCATGGTAACCTGATAACCAAGCTGGCCCTGACATGATCCGAAGGGAATTATAGATCCCCATGTGTTGTTTACTATCACCTGTAATTGTAAAACATACATGTTGGAATGATTTTTTCATAATAATGAGTATGCGGAAGGTAAAATACAATATGCATAGCAATAAGAAAAATCTAATAGGAGTAAATGTACCAGAACTCATATAGAAATAAAAGGAAAATTACTATAACCCACTTTACTAAATGGGAAAACATCCTGAAGGGTTCCTAATGACACAACGCACCTTGTATAAAGCTCAAAATCTGGATCCACCTTCAAGTAATCCCTTCTATTTACTCGATCCTAGAAGAAGAATGTCTACAAACACCAGAATAAAAGAGTAGGGTATGATCCAAAGGTAAGTAGGATACCACCATAAATTCCATAAAGGATTCAAAAAATAGATTATCCAAACAAATGATTTCAATTTTCAAAACAAATAGATAATAAAATTCAAAAGAATAATTTAACTAAACATGATAAATAGTTTCAATATAATGGAAAATTTATTTAAATGATTGGCTTTACATTACAATAGATATAATATTATTAAAAATCGATTTAGAAAAATATTTATATAAAATATTTTATATAAATTCAGCTGTCATGTAATACAGTTTACAGAAACATTAGAAAACATTTATATCTCAAATATAAATAAAAAAGAGAGCAACATGGTCATCTTCCAAAAGTTACGAGAGGATTAACCAGTTATAGGTTTCCACACTCTCTATATGAACTTAGGAAAATGTGTAAACACATGTCCCTATAACCCTCGCCAAAGGAGACTCATCACCATCCCATCGAGGATCTGACCCACCACTAGTATTTATAGAATGTTTTCATAGGTTAGATTATATCCAAATAACTCAATAACTACCTAATGCTTGTATACACACATACAGGATGGACAAAATATTTTAAGATTAACTAAAATAAGAACAATCACATTCATCCATTTCAAAAAAATTCCAATTTCTATTCCATTTCCAACCCAAAAAAGGTTTAATAAAAATGATTCAAGATAAAACATTTGGGTTTCTATAAAATCATTTTAATCCATTTTTTATGATTTTGAAATCCATTCAAAAATAATTCTATCTTGTTCATAATTAATTTCCACAATTAAATTCAACATTTTTATTGAAAACATTTCCATCAAATCCGTAAATTAAATTAAACAATTTAAATCATCTAATTTCCATAATCCCTCCCCAATTCGATGGAATTGGTGGTTTTCCAAATTTTCATTCCAAAACCAATTTAAATCCACCAAATCATTAAAATTGGGTTTTTATCATTGAAATTTAATGTATCAATAAGAAATTCAATTTATATAAGAAATTGAAGTAAATCAAGAAATTCGATGGTAAGCAATTTGAAAAATCAGGACGGAACCACCTACCATTTTTTTGAAGAATGACACTCGCAACTGCACCCATCAACAATAATGAAGGTTTGGAAGACATCAAACCTCTCCCTAGTGGAAGGATCCAACACCCCAAGACATCGATAAAAAAAATCCCATGATGATCCTTTGAAAACACAAGAGGAGAATAAGGGAAAAACATGAATATAGACGAGGAACACTTACTCGAGAATCACACCACAAGAAGAATGAATATCTGAATCCATTTGGTTTGATCTGGATGTAGTTAAGTCTCCAAAAATCTCACCAAACCTTCTATAGGTCGAGATCTATGAAGTCTGAAAGGAAAAGGACTGAGTGAAACCACCAAACTTGTGACTTTAAGATAAGCATGGTTCGACTCACGACGTGTTCCTTGATGTCACGATGTGTAGACCACACTAGACATGTACGCAAAAAATCTTGTCACCTCAGGTTACAAAAAACTATATTTAAACCCTAAAATATGTGTAAATTAGTTACACGACGTGTACCAGGTCACGTTGTGTCCCCAGAATCATGACGTGAATCTGTCCACAAGTACACAGTGTGTACTTTAGGCACACGACACATACTTCAGGTACACGGTGTGTACTTCAGATAAAAGATATCTTCTTATCCTAAAACATGCAATAAACCTCTAAATACTATATTCAAGTATTTTTTATCAAATTGGGACTTATAAAATTTGGAAAATTACATGTTCAAGGTAATATAATGTTATAATTTTAGTCCACCAAAATAGGGGTTTTGATGTTATTCTAATAATATCATAGGAAACCCCCATCATAATTGATCTCTATCTAATTGCGTGATCAAAAACATTCCCACAAACCCTCAGTTAGATATTCCACAAGGATTGGGCACGGAAGGTATCAATTTGTAATGTTTACTATTCTTAGTATATCATGAATCTAATGTTGTAGGGACTCTAAATATAATCCATGAACCCATTGTATACTAATGATACAACATATGACTGCCAATGTGGTATACATATCAGGTCATCCAGTCCACCAAAAATCCATTCTTCCTAATGAAGATATATTGTATCTCCAAATGAGAATCATACTCACATTAACAATATCATTTTATTATAACATATAATAATCTATGAAAAAGATCCATTATGAGTAACTCAATTTAATACATTGAGAGGTAAATTATTATTTAACCTCATAAAATATATATCCATATATACATATATTGATCTAATGTGATGGAATGATATATTGAATAATGTATTTCATATGATATATTTTACATTCCCAAATATTTTATGAATACATAACAATTCCCATTTTAAGTTAATGTTTGTCATTTAATATAGGATATTATTTTTTATCAACATTATAATTATTGCACTTTCTAGGGTTTTGATAACTTATTACATATATATGTAATTCACACCACATCACTATGTGACCACTTGATAAGTCCATCCCACTTAACACTTTTGTGAGTGACATCTATGAAAAAAATTATCAATAGTGGTGATATTTAGGAATCATATTCCTAATTTTCATCTCTTTGAACATATTCAAACCACTAATTCCACTACATCAAATATTATGATGTTATTAACATATATTTTCTACATAAAACCATTTCTATGTTCATAATCGTCCATCTTGGAACCCTTTCAGTCAATATTTTTAGTTGACATATTTATTTACTTATGTAATAATTTATATTGTCAAGTTACAAATATATCTTCATAATTTTTAGGATATTGGGATATTCACTTTTTTATGTTAAATAAAAGTTACTAAATACATTTATTTTTACTGAAAGATACTGTATACATTTAGGATATTAACTAAAATTTATATTATTATTTAACTTTAAATATCCATTATTATCAAATATTGAACATCATTTAATAAATACATACTCCCACTAGCCTCTTAATCACCACATTCACTTATGAATAATTTTCCAAGTTACACACATTTTTTAATAACATAACTCATATTTTTAGTTTGAACTTTTTTAAAAATAAATTATTATATCCATATTAGAATTTACATTCTATGTGTTTTGAAAATTTTTATGCAAATAATATTATTCATTAAAATATTCCACTAGTAGTGGTGGAATATAAATTCATTATATTTTATAAAACATTTGGATAAACACATATAAACTAGAAATATCATTAATATACTTTCCTTAGTCTCAAAAGAACATATAGAATCCAATGAATCTTAAACCATGTGTATAGAATCTATAATATCATATTATTCATGAAATTATCAGATTGAAGAAGTCTTCTATTAAAATATAAGTGAAGAAAGATGACAATACTATTACTAAGATCTATCTAAGAATGATGTATTCCATTGGATTTGGTTCAATGATTTATCTACAAATTGATTTAACATTTCAATTCAAACATTATGGTCTATAAATTATTCTCTTTATTTAGAGATCCTATATAATTAAAAAATTTATAAAATATAGTTATGGCTTCACATACCTCTAAATAAAATATAATTAATTTCCATAACACTAATATCAGACCTGGGAATCCATGGAAATTCCTAAACTCCTTTAGGAAACAATGATTAATTTGATCATTTGGAATCATTACACCTTTCAAATAATTACAGGATTCAATGAATTTTACTATCCACAAGAAGAAACATAATTGGTCTTCCAAAAAATTTATTTATTTTTGTTTTTGAACTTGTACATACATTTACTATCTATAAAGCACCATAACTGAGGCTTCATAGGCAATGTTAATATATCATTAACAAATTGAAAGTATCGTATAAATTTTTATGTAATTCATTAAAATTGGTAGAAAACCTCCATCAATTAAAATATAATTAATTACATTTCTATAAAATGTCTTTTTAGAAACCACAAATCTCTCAATTTCAGTATTATATGAAATAATATTAATTATAAGGGTGAATGATAAATTTTTTTGATCATTTTTCATATAATGCAATGAAATTATTATATAAATAAATCTATGATTCACATTATCATCTAAATTCACCAGAAAGAAATCATCAATAGTTGTTTCCTTAAATAAGAGTTACTCTAGCACATAATATTTCACACAAATAAAAAAAATATTTTTCTATAGTATATGAATTGGATATCTAAAGGTAATCATTTTAATGTTTGATATCAATGTTTTTTTAATTATGATGTTGTTATTAATCTACAATAATTTTTTTCCAAATGATTATAATGTTTTATAAATTATAATAAGTAATTCTATAAATTTGATCCCAATAAAAATATTAACACTTTTAAATTCATCTTATCCCTTAGTTGAATAACATCCATATTTCATCATGACATAAATTTTTTATCATGTCAATATTTCATGATTATATGTGTTATATAGTCATTTCAATGATATTATATACGACTCCAGAATATATTTTTTTAATAAAATTCCTTTTTTCAATCTTATATATTTTTCTATATTTATTCTTATTCTATCATCAGAGTTAGGGTTTACTAGATAAGTATAAACTAAACAATACATTTGAAATGAAGAACTTAATGATTATGGTAATATCAATACTTTCATTACTTCAACAATATAATCCATGGGTCCAAAATGGTAATGTTCACTCATAATATATGATCAAGGTCTTAACAATTTACTCTTTTTAAAGAATCTGACACATAATATTTTGGATCAGGTTTTAATCAAAAAAAATTCTCATGTTATAACATTTATATGTATGTTTGTTTTAAACAAATTAGATTGAAATCCTATTTTATACACAAAATTAATATTTTCAATCAATATTATCCTTTAACTATATAAAAAACCCACGATTTACAATACTTACCCCAAATACAATCCAAATATAATTACACATATCGAAATTCATCCTACTAATATGGTACATGAACTTTTCATGGAATGGTATAGAATTATTTGAAATTTATAATGTCTACATGAGTACTCCTATATCTATAGATGATTGACCTCCACCTTTCTAAAGTAATACATAAGCTTTAAGACTATTGGAAAATCCAAAATAAATCTAGTTATGGATAAAATAATCAATTGAGATACCAATTCATCATAACTCTAATACCCAATATGTATAATATATATTCAAATAACTAACATCAACATAATATCATTAGTATTAAACAATGGTCAATGTAGATAAAAAATAAAAATTATGTTGTCATACAAAGATGGAATTCATGGTACGTATATTTTATAAGAAGCATTCTAAATATTTAAACTAAAGAATATATATATTAACAATAAAGAAAATTAATTTCCATATATAATAAAGAACAGTATTAATTTAAAATAATTGAACAATTCAAAAATCAAACATGGGATAAAAATTAATAAACAATTTATAAATCAAATATATTCATAAACACATTACAATATTACCTTATGAGATTGACATTCCATAATTAGGAATACAAAAAGATTATATTAATTTCACTAACTTGAACTCCTACAAAATATGTATTAAATAACATTTTAATTTAAATATGTGTTATTTTAAGGAATATGAACCTGTTATATTTCAATTTCTATTACATAATATATTAAAAAATATAAATATAACATACAAAAAATTAGTTGATCCTTGATATAACAAATCCTCAAAACTCCTCTTATGTGTCCCAGATAATATCCAAAATATGCCCTGTAATTTTAATAATTAAAAATGATTAAAAATAAAAATTTAAAAAATGTAATCTATACATTCTAATATTTTTTCATATCTTGTAATTTTTAAACCACATTAAAAATTACCATGATGTTTTTTAAAATAAATACATCATTTTTTATTCATAATGAACAATATTAATTATTTAAAAGTTATTTGGATATTAAATATTAATATTTGGAAATATCTGTTAAGAAATTTTTAATATTTATTTTATTAATTAATTATAAACACTTTCTAATTAATTATTTTTAATTTTTTTATTAAATAAGAAATTTCCAAAAATAACTTTTATTATTATTTATAAATGATATGTAAATAATATCATTCAATTCACAAAATTAAATGAATTTTTTTATACAAATCGTATGTAATAATATAAGATTAATAATACGATAAAATGGTTATGGTGTTACTGAAAACATTTTATATACTATTATTGGTACTCTATGATTCATAATATCATCTTAAAATATGATTAGAAAACATATGGTTCTTATACATTTATTAAAGAGTAAAAATATGTTTAGCAGCTAAAAAACTTGTTTATCAATGGAAAAAAGCATTTATATCCTTCGTATTTAATGATTTATATCAAATCATATGTTATAGTTAATAGGATTATGCTTCTTAAATGGATTAAGCCTTACCAGTCATATTTGATGATTGATTTTCACATATCCTATGATATAATATAATCATTTTATTATTTAATTAGATATTTTAAAGGTGATATGATACTTTTTTGAAGGATGTGTGTAATGATATCATATGGATTGATATGTGGGAGTTATAACTGATGAATAATACAAATCCAAGGGTTTTATATTGATTCAAAACATGTGATCTCCCACATCATTATCCATGATTTAGTTGGGGAAAACAGAAATCTTATTTTATGATTGGGAATGATACAAGGAATATGATTTCAAAATATTTATTTTTCAAATTAATTTGATGGTTATAAAGACATGGTACATCTCTGATACAACTTCTTGGTTTTAAAGGGATATAAGGACACTTTTAAAACATAGTAGGAGAAATTAAGGAACCAAAAACTAATATAACTAAGAGATATAATTTAATTCTAATATAAAATATAAATTTTAAAACTATTAGTTTTTCTCTACACAGTTTCTACCACTAAATCACCGTCGTATGGGATTAATGAAATCCACTAATATGAAACTAAATGGAATCCCCACTCTAGAGGTATTCCTGGTATTTTGAATCCTTCTTATTATTATATAGATCATCCACCCTAAGTTGAATGTTACTCCCTCATATTTTGAATGTGGTAGGATAATATATTTATGGATAAGGGTGTTTTAGTTGAGGTTTTGGAAGGAATTCATATATAATAAACATAACATGGATGAATGATATTTTGAAATACATTTAGGATTATACTTTTGAATCCATACAATTAATAAAATATTATTATAAATGATTAAACAACTCATCCATTTTATGAAACCATTTTATATTTTCTTCTACTCATATATATTTCATCTTATCAAATAGTTATTAATGATATTAGACATGATTGATCTTATCCAATAATGATTATTTTCATTCATACACCCTATAAAATATAATATAGTGGATATCCATGGGATATGAAGACATTAAAAATATGAATAATAATGTATTTTCCACCTTATGACCTAGCCAGTCGTACACTATAACACAGTTTCATAAGATATGCTTTATGATATCCCAAAGTCATGTAATAATAATTATCAAAATGTATCACATGAATAATGGATTTATGTAAAATATAATTAACCACTAATTTTAATACATTCATAATAATTATCATGTGGATGGTCTATATTATAATTATCATATCAATTATGGGTAATACCTTTAAGAAAAATACCCAGGATAGGATGTCTAGAATTTTTTCTTCTCGATCTATCTATAATGGGATAAAAATTTCATTGATTTGATGTTTTATTACTGGTTGGCCCGACACATCTTGTTTCCAAATACTAATGTTTATTATTTATTAATTATTATTCACTATAGGGTTCTTTTTAATGACTCCTATTCATAGTTTAATGGGGTATATTTTTATGCTAATAAATTGAAACACAATTGAGATTGGGTGGGGTGATTAATCGGTGATATATATTAATTTATAGTATTATATTATTGAAATTAATATTTATGATATGTTAGGGTTATATTAACTAAAATATAACCTAATACTTATTATAAATAAATAGAATGGAAAATAGAAAGGGCACAAACAAATTGTTTCATGGGTTTGTCCGGATGTGGGTACCGACTCTTAATTATGATCATGGTGAGTATGGGTAAAAAAATAAACTAATAGTGAATAATCAATTGAAAGTTATTAGGGATGATTCAATACTTACATCATAATATTTCCACACAGTAAACTATAGACCACAACTTATATTATGACTACAATAGATTTATTATGATCACTTGAGAATCTGGGTTTCGTTATCAAACAATGTTGAAATTCCTCGAAAGAATTCAAAATAATAAGATTTGTCTTTTACCACCTCATAATGTGCTTCAACTTATGATATAAATTCATAACATTAGACTGATAAGTTATTCCCAAATCATGAAAAATATGAATTTGAAATAGTTTTTAATATATAATCACTTTTTTCTCATACTCAGATGATTTTTATTCATAGTTTTTCATGTTCATTTTTTGTCAATGTTATCTCAAAATATTTTCAATCATGGTTAAAGCCTTGTTTTTCTCAAACAAAATATTATTAGATATACTTCTCTATTTTATTAGTAATATTTTATATTCAAGAATTAATAAATTATGTATGTCTATTCAAACTCATTTTATTGAGATTTATCTCAACCAAATTGTTGAAGGAAATACTTACTGTGTTTCTTTAGTCACCTAACCATGTGGGTGTGTTCTCATGATCTTCAAGTATTATGTTTATAATTCAATTATATATTCAATGTATATTCCAAAAATTAACATAATCTTTTAGATGGTTAATAAGAATATATTCAAGAAAAAACATCAGCAATGACCTAATTTTATGATAATTAATAAATACGTGTTTTTTATAATTCCAACAACATCCATCCATGACAACATCTCATTATTTCATTAAATCTTCTTGGTTTGATTTTTTCTCTTATTTACCTCAGTACATGAATCATTTAATCCTAATATTTTCCATTAAATTATTCATCTATAATCACAACATAATTATTTTCATGTGATTTATCAATTGGATATCATTATACAATCATTCCATTCAGTATCCACAAATTCAACCAAATTCAATCACAAATAATTTTTTTCAATGGAATTTATTTTACAACATTAAATCATCAGAATAGTGATCCAAATTTTAATATTTTTTAATAATAAAATTTATTCATGAATTGATTTGTGATGTTTAATACATTGAATATTAATTTTTGAATCAACATAGTTTTCACTCTATATCATTTTATACAATATGATTATATCATATTATATTGTACCAATTTACTAAAACCACTAAATAGTGATGAATGATTTGATGTTAAAAATTAATAATATCACAATAATCGTTATTGGGTTTCAAATAAAACAAATGAAGTTAAAACTTTTGATTTTTTGAGTCCATGGTTTCTTTGATTCCTTTTTTAATTCATAATTCACTTATAGTATATTTTATTTAACTAGATGGTTTCGTATGAGTTTTTTCATTGAATTATGAAAATATTGTGACATTAATTCAATTGTATTTTATACTAAGATATTCCACATGAAAAAATAGAGATATTATTTTTAATTTTAGGTTACATTTACACTATATAAGTTATTGCAGAATTGCAGGGTGACTTCCTCCCAATATAGAACCATATAATGAGTTCATCCAGGTTTGATAAAAAAATATTGAAATGACTGTGAAATTCAAGTGATAGTGTTTTCTATAAATTTCAATATAAAAAGACCACATCCTTTAATATCATAAAGTGATATAAAAGTATACTTTTATATATTTCAATTGATTAATGATTGTAATATATTGTTTTTATTAGAGTTTCATGATTGAATTTTAATTTTGAGTTTTTTCCTAAGAGAAAAAAATGGAGAGTTACTTTCATGTAGTGATTTTGAAATTAATTTTATTATAATTGTTTTTCCAAAAAATTAAGCTTATGGGATTATATGAGGAATAATGAGCCGATTCTGATAATCATGATCACGGGTATCCTATCTATTGATTTGGGATGTATAAAATCAAGGTTATAAAGGTGTTTTGAGAATGGAAGAGATAATACAATTAAAATGATTATTGTTTTTGGATTCTTGGGATTATTATGACTGAGAAACTTACCATTGATTTTATACTTAGGGATATTCTTGTGTTTTGTATAGGGATAATTTGAATATAGTTTAAATATTCCCAACAATTTTTGGGTAAAACTGTGAATTTATAATATACCTTAAAGGGGTTTTGGGATTGCTAACCAGTTCTCTATGTTTTTAATTTAACTTTTTTTACAAGTTCCTTTAGGATTATATTTCCATTATGAATTTACATTTCTTAGAAATTGTTAAAATTTTGACATTTTAATTTTCTATTGTTTTTCTATATTGATCACATGAATTTCTGGTTTATTGAAACATTATATTTTCAAGGGTTTTAACAATATGGTGTATACAATTTTAATTTAAATTTTCAAATTAAATGTAACCCCACTTTTAGTTTACCTGAATTTGATATATGGGAAAACATTTTTAATCAATGTATATCTCAGTGTTTGAAAATAATCCTAGTCATAAATTTTGAATTTATATTAACCTAATGGAATTTTATTTTCAGTATCCTTACACTAACCATGTAATAGAGAAATTAATTATATTTAATGATTAATTTGATTAATTTTGGATCTATATGTAATATTAATATTAACTATATTTATTAATTTTTATTATGTAAATTATTAACATTGATGTGATAGAATGGGATCATTACTAATAAATAATGTAGTGAATTATTTTATTAATATAGATATGAATTTGAAAAATTATAGTGAAATAAATGTTGGGAATAGTTTTTCATTTGTTCTTAATAAGAATTTAATATGTGTATGGAAAGGTTATGATTGAATTTGTGATAATGATGATTGTGGTGATGCTTAATGTGATGTGGTTAACTATGGAAAAATCCCACTTTGATTATGAATTTCATTAGTTGATAAGTAAAATAAATACTTGCCGCCTGCTAATAGTGATCAATGAGATGGGACTATCTCATTGCTATCAATCTTGATGAAGTTTTTACAAATATAATGATGCCTGGATAATTTTTATAAATTGATATCATTGGATTCCATGCTTGGGAAATTCTTTATATTGTCTGAAATCATATTATTACTGAACTAGTCCAAAGAACCAATACATGAGTCAATGAATAAAACTTCGTTACAAAATTTTAAGAAGTCCTTGAAGTAATTGATTTCATTATGCATTTTTAGAACCATCCCCTAGTGTTTCTAACAGGATGATGTGCTTTTAATAGAAAATAAAGAATGGGAAAATATTCCAAAATTAAAATGAAGAAGATGTGAAGAGAAGGAAAGTTGCATGGGGTTGGCCTTTGAATATAGGTGTCCATGATTGAATTAGTGATGTGGCAATTTATATTATATTTATAAGAAATTTTAATGGAGTTCATTTAAACATTTGGGAAATCCCAAAGCATGGAAACCAGCCAAGGGAGGCAACACGCACCACTGTGAGTGGGCATCCGAGCCTTGACTTTCTAGCCAGTCAGCTCGCTTTGACTGGATGGGGGGAGCACATGGGCAAGCCCCCAGGGGTGCATGTGATAGCCATAGGAACACACGGGGCAAAGCCTGTGCATAGCTTCGGCATAGAGGGCACCCACACGGTGAACACAATACGTAGTGGTGATGTGAGGGGGAGTAATATTTTCGTTGGTCGAGGAGGTATGATAAATAAATCGTGCTCCCCCCACATGTTAGTTTCGATGTGGGATAGGATTTAAAAACTACTGAGGAGATCTATGAAGTTCATCTGATCTCACTTGAGATCTTAGTTGCAAACTCTATCCCACATCTCTCGATCTAATCACCTCTATCCGTGATCAATCTGAGATGATCAAATGATCACCAATCCCCCACATCTTTGTCTTCATCCTCAGATCATCTCGATGCCATATCTCACCGTTAATGAAGCTACACCTATACGATCTCATTTCCAACTACCATTGATGATCAAACCCATTACATGAGGATTATCTAGACATAAAAATCCAATTCGTGCAATTCCACTTGCATGCATGGAACAAAATATGAAAAACCCATGATGGCTAAGAGAAAATGAAGTTTCTGAGGGCCTTATATTCTGTGTTCATAAAAACGTGTTTTAATTTGTTCATAAATGCATGCACGTGAGGATTACAGTGAAAAGAAGAAGTCTGATTTCGAAAATAATTTCCCATGACTATCAGTTTATCTTTTTCCTATGTTTGAATATTTTGAAACCAAATATCATGGGAATTCAAAGCCCCGATATCATGTCATATGTTACAGGTTTTGAACACGGTATAACATGTTGATCCTCTCCTATAAACAGAGGGCCTCAGAGCGAGGGTTCATGGTGTTGAAAGTTTAGAGAAAATCTCTTATTTCTCTGAAATAGATCATCATGCCATAGAGTTTCTACACAGCCTTACTAAGAAATGGAGAAGAATCACACAGGCATTCAATAGGTTCTACACACTCTTGAATTATCCTTTCAAAAAAGTAAATCATATTCACCCTCTCTACGGAGAAACCTATGAGCACATGACAAGTTCTTTCGAACCCTTATTGTGTCTCCATGTGGAGAATATTGTGTATATGCAATTGGCACACTTGCACTCTTTCTGTACTCTATGAAGACAGAACCCACTAACCAATCCTTGGTTCTGTGAATATGATCTAGGTGTAACTTATACATGAAGGAGAATAACTATTTCCCTCCGGTCTTCATGAAGAATAATAACCCATGATCCCCCTTGGTTTCACAGAGAGAATATGGATATTCCATAAAGGAAATTGTACACATACACTATTGTTGAAGAAGAAGAACTCATGCACCCACCGAGCATATACCCATTTCGATTTTTTATGCAAGAAATAGAACTAGAAATAATTCATGCATACACGTGTATACTTAAAACATGAAGTGAAAAATAAAATAATGTTTGTGCGTACTCATGTATAAGAACAGAGAAGTGAACAGTGGGTGTCCACAAGAGAATGTGGAGATTTCATAAACATGAATTCATTTAAAAATTCACGAAAAAAAAAGAAAAAACATATAAAAATTGAAGGTGTGTGCATAGAACCAAATAAGGAATATGATTCAATGACATGAATCCATGCATGTCTATGCCATGTAAAGAAGTTATTAAGTGAATAGTGCATGGGTAAAAATTCTTGATACACACTCATTGAACCTAAACTATTTATAAAGTAATATCATGTGTTTTTGTTGTCAATAAACATAATATAAGTGTAAGAAATCATTCATAAACACATTCATGTGTGAGAAGTTTTTGAGATGTCCAAAACCAAATGTTTTGGTTCCATGAAATCCATCCATGAAGTTAAAGGGAATTGGGACTGAAGCTGGGCAGAGTTAGAAAAGTTCTTATAATTGATTTGACAGTGTTTGAGAGTCCAAGAAGGTAGGTAGAGATGATATTGTTCAGAATTATTCTTGCATTCACGAAGAGGTTGTGTGCACCATTTTCACACACCCAAGTGAGGTCGGGTCTTCATCAGAAGAATGAATAATTTCTTGAGAATTGCTTCACTAAGGAAACTGATCCAAAAAAGTGAACAGTATTATTGAGCAAGGCCAACTGACCCTACCAAAGGCAGTTTAAGATTCTTGAAGAGATACACAGGGTTGTTTGATTCAACAGACTTCTGTGGGAAGATTATAAGATCAATCAATAGTGAATAAAAGTGAACTCAAATAAGGAAGATGAATGTGTGAATCAAGAGATGGAAGAACCCTATGAGATATAGGGATGATAAGAAGACTTAAGTGAGACTCTGGAGTAGGCCTGTGGGTCTCTGGTAATATTGTGGGAAAAAATATGATGAACCTCCTATAGAACTCAGGTAATATATAGTGGACTGTATATCAACCATTGTAATTTATGAAAAGATTATAGTATAAAATCAATGGTGGGGGAATAACCAACATAATAAGGAGTGGGTCTTTGAACCAAACGATGTTAATTCTTGCATTCAGTGTCTTTACATTTACAGCATCATTAAAGGTCATGCTGAGAGATAAAAGAGGATTTAATAGAGGATTTAACCATCAATATAGGTTTAATTGAGAATAATAAATTAGTAAAAAGATTTAATGGGATCACTACTTCACACCCCCGCCCCCACTCAGTGATTCCTACTGATCTAGTCACATCAATTCGTATAATAGGGATGATCGCCTCTAACAGATCCAAGTGAGTCTTTATGAAGTGATGATTTTAGGAAATGAGTGAGGAAACTCAAAGGGATATATCTGTCAAGACTCAATAAAATAGAATGAATAAATATGCATGTATGGTAAATAATAATCTTACAACTAATGGGGGGTCACCTTATATTGAATGTAATCTGAAAGGTACTACATGTGATAACACTTTTTATTATTCATGTTCTAATGAAGCATGTTCAAGATGGGATGATGATAGATAAATTGGTGAACTCCAGTCTCCACTCAAAGATTGTCTGATGAAAATTCATAGAAAAATGTCAATAAATATTTATACATGAATTAGGGGAATTCATGATGAAAATTATAGCTAGAAGAATATAATTATTCCATGGAAGAGGCATTGGCTAAAAGGGTTGGAATATCCAGCACTGTCAAAAAAACATGTGAAGGAAAATGAAGAATCAATTTATCATTGTAATGAAAGACATGATCATGTTACTAAATAATTAACGGGAAATATTTATGAGAAAAAATTATTTTATATTATATTTTCAGAAGAATTACATGAATTTGAAAAATAGATCAATATTTCAATGGTTGTAAAATATGGTCAACTGGATTACAAATCGAACAAGATAATGAAGCTTGAATGTTTTTTCAAGAATTAACAAATGTTCATGTTGATAATTAAAGAGGTCGAATGAAAATTTAGAATGTAATATGATATCATTTAAGGATGAGAATAACTCCCACAACATGATGTGTATATATATAAAGGTGATATTGAAGAATCAGCAATCACTCCTAGCTGGAACATCTCAATCAACTAGAAGAAGAGATGTTTCCACTCAGGCTTTCATTGAATAGAATGATTCCAAAAGGATTAAAAACTCATTTGTTAGTAAAATGGCACATCCTCCAAGAAATAGGTATAATCTATACAATCTTGTAATCATATTTCTAAATTTGTTTCCAAAAAAATCATGTTTAATAAATAATTCAAAACAATTATGGATGTGTAGTGGTGATGAGAAACCTACCACCATAACTAGGGTGGATAGAAAGAAGATATTGGAATATGGTTTCCTACATAAAGCACAACACTTCAAGATGAATACCCAACGATCTTATTCAAATGATATTAAGAATTCATGGTTTGTGGGTCAATGTTGTTGCTAAATAAGTTTGTGAATTTTTAATTTCATTATTGGTACCATCATAAAAATGAAAACGCACAAATGATGCCCATATCAAAGTGGAACATGCCAGATAGGAGGAGGAAACCTCCATAAATCTGGAAGCATATGTATACTGATAGAGGACATATTTTCAATTATGTTTACATGGAATTTCATTGTTTTAAACCCACAAAATTGATACTCTATGATGAATTGTTTCATTTTTATGATATTGGTGTTATTTTGAGCTAAACAATAAAAATGCCCATTTGAGATTTTTAACTGTTTTAAATGATTTCTATTGTTTCGCCATAAAATTTCATACATTAATCTAAATTGAACAATTATTTCTTTTACATATTCATACGCATCTAGGGCTTCATTTTTTATTTTTTTACCAAAATATGAATTGACTATATATAAGCTCAAATGAATCTCACAATTTGTCTCAAGAAAATTGTTTACAGTTCATCAAAGTTGTGATGTGAGGTCCATAACTCATTATTTGAGGGCCCCGTTGTAGTTTATTTCAATGGATACATGGGGAAGGAGTTGGAGAACATCTTTCATAAAGGAAATGTCGTAGTAGTTAGCCATTTTAATGGACATTAAATAATACTAATCCGAAGTTTTTCGATTTAGAGAGACTAAATGGATTGAATAAATTGTGAGAGTAAAACTAAAATAAAACTTGGAACACTTGTCCAAATCTACTGAGATTTTTAGGGGAAACACCCAAGAAAATTATAAACATAATTCAAGAAGGTTGTGATGCATGAAGATTTCATTTAATGATGACAAAACACACCATCATCCGGTGGAAGAATTATGGCTACAAAAGAAGGAGAGGTCCCCCATCTCAAAGCATCCCATTCTTCATCCAATTCCATATGGGACACCAATAAGGATAACTTTTTGGATTTTTCTTTTGTTTCTTATATTTTGTATTGTTTTTAAATTCATTCTTCTTCCCCTTTCAACTCTATTACCCTTCATATGTAGGGGTAAAACCTTTGAGTGATCGTGGAAGGGGGAGTTTCACTTTTATAATGTCGGAGTTTTGTGCTTAAATATAGAATCCACATTTTATTTTGAATGAATTCTATTATCATGGTTTCCTAATTATCTTAATGTGATTGTGTTTTGAGTTTGGTTTTTTCATTATTAATAGCATTGGTTAAAGACTTTTAATCTCCCTCCTCCTAGTATAATTTGTCTTGATCGAGAAGATTGTGTTATCTAGTGAGTGTCTTGTGATCGTTGGCACGTGTGTGAAACTATTAAACGTTTTTAGAGTTCTATGGATCAAACATTCTTGATCGGGACTTTACTTAGTTTTTTAGGGATTGTTTATGAACTTCCACGCACATAGGAGTGGGTCTCATATTTTTCTTTAACCAAGGGTGTTTAATAACTCAATCGAGGAGTCTTTCATTTGTTATTCGAAAGGAAGAGAGGTAATATGATATTTTTTACTATAATGAATTTGAAATAGTGAATCATACCCTGACCTCATCAGTCACTTCATCTATTAATGTTCAACCTCTCTTTTTATTTCTTTCTTTATTTTTCAACCCAAACAATTTCAAAAAAAACTTTTCTTCTTTCTGAAATTTAAGTGACAAACATAATTTTTGTGTACACCTCTCTAGAGAAAACATAGGTTAACCAATATACTACATTTTTATTTAGGTATTATTATTTTTTGTCACACCCCACGACAGGCACGTGTCAAAACTTGGCACCGTTTCTGGGAAGGTAGTTCCAACAGTTTTTTTCTTTTCTCTTTTCTTATTTTCATTCTAATGTTACATTAGTAGAACAAAAAACACTGAAACTTGCTCCATTGATCCTAAAATTGAATGAACGTTGCTGAATAGGCTCAGAAACCTCAATTTATTACCTAGATTTTAGGATATTTCTCTTACAAACTCAAGTGAAACTTCAAGTGTTCACTCTGAGCCTATCATCATGGCTGGAAATCAAAACCTAACCCTTAGAGACATTTGTGCCCAACAATTCCTTAATCATAATAATAAACTTGTAATTACAATGTTACAAAATGATTTTGAGATGAAACCTAACATGATTCCATTCCTTCAAAAGTTTCATGGCTTAGCAAGGGAAGATCCCAACAAACATATTAAAGAGTTCACACATGTCTGCTCAACCTTCTGACCACGTAGATTAGCTGAAGTACAAGTTAAGTGGAAGGTGTTACCGTTTTCGTTGGAAGGAGCTGCCAAATAATGGTTTTATGGTCTACAAATTGGATATGTTGTTGATTGGAATGACATGTTGAGATGCTTCATGCAAATATTTTTCCCCACCTCTAGAAGCACAGCTGTCATAAGGGAGATCTATGCCATCAAATAATCATCTGGAGAAACCCTTTACGAGTAATGGGAATGATTTAAAAAGCTATGTGCCAGCTGACCACATCAAGCCATTTAGGATAATCACTTTCTTGTATTCTTCTATCAGGGATTACTATAAAATGATAGGAACCTTCTTAATGTATCATCTGGAGGTTAATTGATTGACAAGTCACTAGAATAAGACAAAGGTTTGATTGAGAAGATTTATCAGAACTCGCAACAGTTTGGAACAAGAGGTACTGGCACAAGAGGTATTCATGTGGTACAAACTTCTCATCCATTACCCTTACTAGAAACAAATATTTAAGAGCTAACTAGTTTATTGAGACAGATATCCTTGAAACAAGTGGATGACCAACAAGAACCGGCTAAGGTATATGGTTTATGCTCATCACCTGATCACTTCACTAACCAATGTGCTAAACTACAGGGAATAGAAAATTGGGAAGCATCTTCTCAGCAAAGGAAATACCAACATAATTAGAGATGGAGTGATCCAAACAATTTTCAATATGGGATTGGAAATCAACATAATCAAGTTAGAACCCCATTCCAACAACAATTCCAAAACTCCCCACCATTTCAAAAAAAGAAATCTTATAGCCAACCTTCTCACCAACCAACCACTTTCTTAAAACACTATATGCAACCATCAATTAGTGCACAAACCATAATTTTGAACCAATAGCATATATATGATATTGATTGGATGAAAGATTCTATAGAAGATTTGTCCACCATGTTTGAAGGTCTCATGGAATTTCTAACCAAAAATACCAGGAAACTTCCATCCCAAACATTACCAAACCCAAAGGAGAATGTCATCATGATGACAACAAGAAATGTAAAAGAGCTCTCACCACCAGAATCCCATGAACCTGAAACAAGACCACCTGGGTTGAGGGAGAATGAAGTTGTAAACTCTAAACATTCTGTGAAAATGCATTGTGAATAAGAGAAGAAAGAGGAGGAAGAGAAGGATAGGTCAAGGATTAAGATAAAAGAAACAAAATTTCAAAGGCAACAAAGGGAGAAGAAAAACAAACCCCCTCCATTTCCATCAAGGATGATTGAATCAAAGAAATTACAGGATAAAGCACTTCAAAAAGAAATTTTGGTCGCCTTCTAGAAAGTTGAAATCAATATCCCTTTTCATGAAGCAGAAAATCAAATTCCATGGTATGCTATATTTTTGAAGGATCTTTTCACCAAGAAGAGGAGACTTTAAAGGAATTAAAGCATCAACTTGGGAAGAAGTGTCTCAGCCCTTATCACACCAAAATTTCTAACCTAATGTCAAGATCCAAGGACGTTTTCCATTCCATGAACCATTGGTTCTTTAAAATTTTAAAATTATTTTTTTGATATAGGTTCTTCAATTAATATATTTCCTTACTTAGTATACACTTATTTGTATATGGGAGACTTTAATCCCACAAGAGTGGTGGTCCAGCTTTCAAACGGATCCATATTGTTCCCTGAAAAAAGTTCTGGAGGATTTCCTTTTGAAAGTCAAAGATCTCTTATTCCCAGCTGACTTCTACATGCTAAATATGGAAGAAGATAGGAGCCCTTCACATTCACCCATCATTTTGGGGAGACCTTTCTTAAAGACAGCTAAAACCATCATCAATGTCCATGAGGGGACACTCACCATAGAGTTTTCAGAGAGAAAGTTCCACTTCAATATTTTTGAATCCAAGAGGCACCCATCGGATGATCACTCCCTATTTTCACTTTCCCATGAAGATGGTGCAGAACCAATTGAAGAATCAGGTATGCTCTATGAATTCTTAGACATAGGAGAGACTTCTTCCCTTGGAAATGTCATTGAACATGTGGATGCTGAAGATACTGGAGATTCTGACTTCATGTAGGTGGAAGAGATAAAATATGATTTCATTTATGATTTGTTAAATGTCTAGGAAGATGATATAGTTTCTTTTGTGCAGAGGTATCACCCTTGGGAAGTGGGTAATGTCATTTTAATTTAATCCCTTGATATTCCCCCTGAATATTAATTAAAACCACTCCCTGATGATTTAAAATTTTTGTCCCTTATGAAAGGAGACAAGTTAACAGTGATAATTGAAAATAATATATCTAAAACCCTTGAAAAATCATTGATTTAGATTTTGAGTGAGAATGTACAGGAAATATGATGGATCTTATGTGATCTCCCAAGAATAAACCACAAAATATGATCACATAGAATTTTTATTGAGGGAGATTCCAAACCTGTTAGATAGCCCCAAAGGAGATTGAATCCCAAATTGATGGAGGTTGTGGAGAATGAGATCGAGAAACTCTTGGAAGCTGGGATCATATATCCCATTTCAGATTCATAGTGGGTCGGTCCTATTCATTTCGTTTCTAAATAAACTGGCCTGACCACTGTGAGGAATGAAAACAATGAGATAATCCCTATGAGAATTCCAAACAGCTGGGGAGTGTGTAATGATTTTAGGAAATTGATCCAGGTCACTCTAAAAGATCATTTCTCTATCCCCTTAATTGACCATATGTTAGATATATTGGTAAAGAGAACTCATTATTGCTTTTTGGATGGATTTTTAAGTTACTTCTAGGTACCCATTACCCCTGAGGATCAAGATAAAATGACATTTACAGGACCTTTTGGTACTTTTTCATATAAAAGAATACCATTTGGATTATCTAATTCTCCAGGTATATTTCGGAGGTGCATGATGAGTATATTTTCTGATCACATTGAAAATTTCTTTGAAGTTTTCTTAGATGATTTCATGGTTTTTTGAGATTCATTTAATCATTTTATTGAAAAATTGGAAAAATATTTTGAAAACATTACTTGAAAAAAATTGTTTTAAATTTTAATAGGTGTCATTTCAAGGTTAAAAGGGGACTTTTCCTTGGACATGTCATTTCCCAAAATAGAATTTTAGTGGATAAATCAAACAATGAAGTGATAAATTCATTGCCTTAGCCTACTTGTGTGAAACATGTTAGATATTTTTTAGGACATGCAGGATTCTATAGGAGGTTTATCAAAGATTTAAGTAAGATATCTCTTCCCCTATATTGATTACTTTTCAAAGATACTGATTTTGATTCAATGGTTCATGTAGGGAATCCTTTTATGAGTTGAAGAAGAGATTGATTTTACCACCCGTGATGCAGCCACCAAATAGGGAAGAACAATTTCAGCTAATTTGTGATGCTTCCAACCAAGCTGTTGCAGCAGTCCTTTCTTAGAAAATCGAGGGCGGGCCACAAGTCATTTCATATGCTTCAAGAACCTTGGATGTGGCTCAATTCAATTACACAACCACTGAAAAGATGTTTTTAGCAGTTGTTTTTTCTTTGGAATGATTTAGATCATATTTTATCGGAACTAAAGTCACTGTATTTTCAGATCATGCAGCTCTAAGGTACTTGATGAAGAAGGATGAATCTAAACCAAGGATAGTGAGATGGATGTTACTATTGTAGGAGTTCATCAAAGAAATCAAGGACAAAAAAGGGATCTGAGAACCAAGTGACTGATCATTTAAGCAGAATTCCTAACACTGCTAAATCTCAACTTCCAGAAAGAAAACCATTGAATGATCACCTTCCAGGAGAGTAGTTTTTCATGATTTGAGGAGGACTACCTTGGTATTATTACATGGTCAATTATCTGGTAACATCTCAGGTCCCATCTCATTTCAATTATAATCAAATTCACTTGATAAAATCTGAATCTAGATATTATATTTGGGATGATCCATTTCTTTAGAATATTTTCAATGACCAAGTGATAAGAAGATTTTTTTTGAGAGTGAAATTGGTTCTGTTTTTTATTTTTGTCACACATTAGCTTGTGGAGGCAACTTTGGACCTTAAATAACAACGAAGAAAGTTTTAGAATCAGGACTTTATTGGCCATCCATTTTTAAATATTCTCATTAATTTTGAAAAAGGTATCCAAAATGTCATTTTCCTAGAAACATCTCAAAGAGACAAGAAATTCCCCAACAACCAATTAATTTTTGTGAGAATTTTGAATTTTGGGGATAGATTTTATGGGACCTTTCCCATTGTCATTTGGAAATTCTTATATCTTTCTTGCGGTTGATTATATTTCCAAATGGGTGCCAGCAGGACTAATGTTGCTAAAATAGTTTATGATTTTGTCAGGACTAACATATTTTGTAGGTTTGGAGTCCCTAGAGCCATCATAAGTGATCAAGGGACTCACTTTTTTAATAGTATAATGGATTTGTTGCTGAAGAAGTATGGGGTGCATCATAAAACATAAACTCCCTATCACCCACAAACAAATGGTCAAGCTGAAGTGTCCAACATGGAAATAAAAGGAATTTTTTAGAAGATAGTTAAACCAAACAGGAAGGATTGGAGCCAAAAGCTGGAAGACACGTTTTGTGCTTATAGGATAGCCTACAAGAACCCGATTGGGATGAATCCATATAGGCTAATTTATGGGAAAGGTTGTCACTTACCTGTGTAACTGAAGCATAAGAAGCATTGGACTGTGAGGAAGATGAATCTGGATCGTGGAAGTGCTGGGAATGAGGGAAGGTTGTAGTTATAGGAGCTAGAGGAAATTAGAAGAGAAGCATATCAAAATTCCAAGATTTACAAAGAGAGAATAAGAGTGGCTCGTGACAAGCTGATCCAACCAAAATAATTCCATCCTAGAGATAAAGTGTTTCTATTCAATTAAAGACTCATGTTGATGCCAGGTAAACTTCGTTCTAGATGGGAGTGTCCATTTATAGTTATTCTTGTATATCCTTTCGGTGCTATGCAGATTGTGAAGGATGGGGAGGAGGATCCATTCACTGTGAATGGTCATAGGTTGAAGAAATTCCTGGGGACCCTTCCATCAGAGCCAGTGGAGGAGATCCCGCTCCTCCAACCTATCTATCAATAAGAGCTGTCAGATTGTACCTCTCTTTCACACTTGGATGAAGTTGTGATTCATTTTAAAATTGTCTTACATGTTAAATCCACATCAATTCATTGAGGACACTGCATCATTTAAGTGTGCTGGAGGGATCCTTTGTAGTTTAGGAATTTCAATTTGTATTTTTTTTAAAAATCATGTATTCATCTTTTTATGTGTTTATTTATCATTTTTTGGTGTGTTTTTGAAAATTTTGAGTTGAAGTAATTATCATTACCATTTTTGAAACCCATTTCAATGATTGAACTAATATATTCCATGAAAATGAGCATAAACAAATGCTAAAATAACATTGTTTCGAGTTCAAATCATTTGAATTTCACGAAAAGTACACTGATTTTTGAAACTCATGCCATATTTCACTATCTATATCATTGAAATCACTTTCCTGTGAGGATTCTGAACCATGTTTGTCATGTTCTATCCATTAACCACATTTCTTGAGAGAACCAGACCATACATTCTTTAATTATAATTTGATTTATTCCTTTCAAAACTTGAGGGTTTGAGGAACTTTTGTTATAAATGATTGAGGTATTTATTTGGTTTAAGCCCCCATTTCAAAATAATTATTTTCATTTTGGCCTACTTTATACATAAATCATTATAGCTCCTAGTATCCATGAATAGCCTGTTATTTTAGCCACATTTCAAGAAAATTTTCCCAATCCAACCTACTATTGAAGTTAAATTGCATGATCTAGTTGAACTTAAGTGTGGGGGAAGATGTCTTTTGGTGTACTACCTAATATGGTGATACTTTTGGTGGAATATAAAATGTTGACAAGACTATTTTTATAATGAATATATCACATTGTTAATAGTTGTTCCTTTTCTGGAGCTTTCAAGATAGGAGAATTTTTTCCTTTCTGGAGATTCCAATGTAAAAATAAAGTTGTGCCTATGTGGAGCTTTCAAGAAAAATCATGTTTGAAGAGATTGAAATATTTTTTACTGAAATCCTGAGCTGATTGAATGATGATGAAGCTTATTTTCTACAAAGGGTAAGAGAAGGAGACCATGTTTGAGTGAAAATTAGAATCTTGCAATTTTTCTTCAAAAATACCCAAGCCCTCCTTTTTCAGCCTCAGAATTTTTTAAAACATCTAAATCCTACCAACAAAAATCCACAGAAAAACCCAAAAAAGTATTCATGATAAACACATATCCTTGACTCACATCGGGTGGAGAAGTAGGTATTTATCAAGCCTATGGTGACTCTTGTGTGAGTTTGGATGAGAAAAGCATTGTTGAACATTTACATTTGTGAGATGAGAGAAAATTAATGTGAGGTAGGTGTTTTGTGTGCATTGGATAACAAATAAAGTGGAAATATATTAAATAATCTAAAATAAAGAACTAGAAATAATTGTTTTTGATGAGGCATGATATCATTTTGTTTCTTCATATGGATTTGGTAGATCTCATTGGTATGTGTTTCGGATTTGATTTGATTTGATGTTTACTTATACAAGATTCCAAGTGCTATGTGTGTAGAAATTGATAGAGCAGATATTTTTAATTAAATTTACATGGAATTTCATTGTTTTAAACCCAAAAAATTGTTACTCTATGATGAATTTCTTCATTTTTATGATATTGGTGTTATTTTGAGATAAACAGTAAAAATACCCATTTGTCTCAAGAAAACTGTTTACAGTTCTGCTGATTTTTTATGTGAGGTCCATAGATCATTATTTTTGGGCCCAATTGTTGTGGAATTCAGTGTATTCATGCGGAAGGAGTAGGGGATCATATTTCATAAAGTAAAGACCTCATTAATTGGCCATTTTAAGGGTCATTAATGCATCCTAATCTGGAAGTTTAAGATTTGGTGAGTCTGACTAGACAGAATAAATTGTGAGAGTAAAATGGACATAACTCTTGTAATACTTGTCCAAATCCTCTGCGATATTTAAGGGAAACGCCCAAGTAAATTATAAACAACATTCAAGAAGGGTGAAATGCTTGAAGATGTCATTTAATGAGGATAAAATGTGTCAACATCTTGGAGAAGAATTCTGGCTATAAAAGGAAGAGAGGTCCCCCTCTAAAATCATATCATTCTTTATCCCATTCCTTCCTGGACACCAAGAAAGAGAATATTTCGGCTTTTTATTTTGTTTCTTTTCTTCCCCATTGTTTTGTAATTCCTATTTCTTTCCCTTTCAACTCTATTACCCGTCACATGGAGGGGTACAACCTTTGAGTGATCAGGGAAGGGGGAGTTTCACTTTTGTAATGTCGGAGTTTTGTGCTTTAATATAAAATCCTATTTTTATTTTGAATGACTTATGTTATCATTATTTCCCAATTATCTTAATGTGATCGTGTTTTGAGTTTGGTGTATTCGTTGTTAATATCTTTGGTTAATCACTTTTAATCTCCCTCTGCCTACTGCAATTTCTCTCGATCAAGAAGATTGTGTTAGGTGGTGAGTGTCTAGCGATCATTGGCATGTGTGTGAAACTATTAAACTTTTTTTAGTGTTCTAAAGAGCACCAGTTATCAATTGGGACATTCCTTTGTTGTTTAGGGATTTTTTTATGAACTTCCACGCATATAAGATTGAGTCTCATTTGCTTCTTTAACCAAGGGTGATTAATAACTTGATCGAGGAGTCTTTCATTTGTTATTCGAAAGGAAGAGAGGGAATATGATCTTTTTTACTATGATGACATAACAAAATTGAATCCTACCCTATCCTCATCAATCTCTTCATCCATTATTTTTCAACCTTTATTTTTATTTCTTGCTTTATTTTTCAACCCAAACAATTTCAAAAACAACCTTTTCTTCATTCATAAATTTAAGTGACAAACATAATTGTTGTGCACTCCTCTTTGGAGACAACCTAGTTTAACCACTCTACTACATTATAACTTAGGTATTATTTGTTTCTTCCACACCCCACATCATGCACATTTCATATATTATAATTATATTTGGAATGCTTGATACTATCAAGGATGTGTCGAGTGGATGTGGTCACACGATTGGTACATGTCCATCTCAACATGTATACAAAGCTGAGAAGAAAATAAGTTCATTAAAGTAATCTATGTTAGATGAAAAATCCATGGAAAGTAAGTATATGAGTAGTCAAAAAGAACATTACCCCAAGATTATTTCAAAGACGAAAAGTGAGAAGACCATGGATTCTAAATCCATGAAGTTGAAGGGTGATGTATTTATAATTACCAACATGAAAATATATTTCTACTTTTTAGTGAAAGGTCATACCATGGATCACTGCATACAATCCATCGAAATGAATGGAAGTAAGTTGAGCATAAAAATACAATCAATCATTGAGAAGATAAGATTGATTAAATATAAGATTCCTAAGAAAGGTAACATGAAAATATTGAATACATCGTGTGGAAGATCCATAACAGAAAATTTTAATAAGGAGTGTTTACCCAATGAGGCTAATCAATTAAATATTTCTTCAAAACTACAAAGAGATTAAGATTAGGTACTATAAAAATAAAAGGCAATAGGGAAACATGTCATTCAACATGAAGGAAAATTTGAATTTCATGAGATTTTGTCAGTACATGACTATCCATGTGTCTCAAAACTACTATGTAAAAGGTGAAAGAGGGATAACAATCATGCAAATAAATGTATATTTGTTTTACTAGACCAAATTGAAATGTTGAAAATTGAAAAACATGCACCTGTGGAAGCTACTTCACTACTTGAATAAGTAAAGACAAATAATATACACAGGTTGAAGGTGAATGGAAATAAATGGTCCATATTGACAATGAAATATCAAAATGATAAATTAAAAAATACAATAGTAAGATGAGAACTATAAACAATAGTGCTATAAGGAAAAGAGTTCTTGGGTTGAGAGAAAATTCTCATTCCTGTTGCTCCCATTAAAAATCTCAGATGACTTCCACCTTATTCCCTTATTTTTTATATGTGTTCTTAAATTGCATGGATTTGATGGTGAAGGACATTATAATGATGATAATTAAGTGATAAAAATGGAGAACAATAATTAGGACTCATTATTGAGGATTTGATAATTTTGTGAAGTATTAAATAGTGAAAGATTATCATCCTGAATATCGTGAAGACTATGTGATGAATATTTTCTGTACGGGTAAATAAAAGGGATTTCACCCCTTTAGGGGGAGAAAATAAGATGTTGATGATACCAAGGTTTATTTCATTATCAATATTGGGAGACAGATCATCTCTAGTAGTTGAAACATGAGGTATTCCAATCATACACTCTTCCCTTGTTATTAATTATATTTATCTTATAAATTAAAAAGGAGAGGTTGATTGATTCCAAGATGGGATGAAAGGAGAATATATATCATTTCACATGATCTTTTAATATTTTTGGTGAAGTATGTTTAGAATTTATCATCTCGTTGACAAATATGCCTATTTCCCACCTGTGGGATAAAAACTTATACACTCTGATCATTATTTCACATGTATGGTAGTTTTGGACTACATTGAAACACAATTTCATAACTCATTTTTTTTACACTAGGTTATCCTAAGCAGACTTAGAGTTGATTTACTAAAGGCACTTTTATAGTGAACCATGTGACATCATCCCTCTCACTCTGAAATATTCATGAAGGTACTCTTCAAAGGTATTAGAACATTTTTTTAATATACCCCACTTAATATATGGCTTTGGTTTCCAATAAAGGGGAGAAAATATTAGTACACATTTTGACCCATATAATGTTATCTGAGGTGATTTTGACAAAAAAAATTACAAAGGGGGAGATTGTTGAACATTGTGTTGAATTTTTTGTCAATAAGGTGTCAATATGTGTGTGGAAATGTTATTATTGAAGTTGTGATGATGATTTTAGTGGTGATTCTTAATTTGATGTTGTTGACTCAAGGAAAATCCCACTTTTATTATGAATTTTATTACATTTCAAGAACTTTCAATAGTCGTTGGTGATAAATAGTGATCAATGTTATGGAAATATCTCATTACTATAAATTTGATGAACTTGTTACAAAGATAATAGTGCCTATAGAATTGTTATGGATTAATAGCATTGGATGCCACACTTGGGAAATTCTCTAAATTGTCTGAAATCAGATGATTTTTGAACATGTCCTATGTCACAAGACATATGTCAATGAATGAAAATGTGGTAGAAAATTTGATTATGGCCATGAAACACATGATTACATGCTACATTTGAAGATCCATCCACTAGTGATTCTAATTGGATGATGTTATTTGAAAATAAAATGAAGTAGACAAAAATCTCCCAAAAAGAAAATGATGAAAAAGAAAAGTGAAGGAAAGGTCCATGGGGTTGGCCTTTGAAGAGAGTTTTCCATGCTTGAATTAGTTATTTGTCCATTTATTTTATTATTAGAATACCTTTTAATGGATTTTATTTAATAATTTTGGAATGACCGAAGCAAACCAGTCTTCTAGAAGAGGCCACATGCACCACTATGAGTGGACGGTCGAGCCTTGCCTCCCCAGATAGTAAACCTTCATGGAAATGTTGTGGGTCACATAGGAGCATTCCCATAGGGATGAGTTTGATAGCCATTAGATAGCACTTGGCAAATCCCACACATGGCTCGGGCGTAGAGTGCACCTGTACGGTAAACAAGGTACAGAGCGGTACCTATAGGGTAGGAGGGGTAATCTAGAGGTGGGTAGAGGAGGTATCATACTTTAACATTCCTCCACCCACGTGTTGGTCTTGATGTGGGATGAGATTGAAAAATCAATGATGAAATATGATCCATTCATCTGATCTCACATGAGATCTTAGCCCCACACTCCAACCTACATCCCTCGATCTAATCGTTGTCATCTGTGACTGATCCAAGATGAACCAATGATCACGGACCTTTCACGTCCTCATCTTCATCCTCAGATCATCCCAACACCATAGCTCTTTGTAGATGAATCCACACCTCATTGATCTTGTTTCTTTCCACCATTGATTATCAAACACATTACATGAGGATCGTTCAGTCATAATGAACCCATTCATGCAACTGCATTTTCTTATATACAATAGAACACGAAGAACCCATGTTGGAAAAGTGCATACGAATTTGATGAGTCTGTTCTATTCAATGTTAATGAAGAAGGTGTTTGGATGTGTTTATAAACGAGTACTTGTTAGTATTACACCAAATAAAATAATTAACTATTTGAAAAAAATTATCCATCGATTATCATCTTATCTTTTACCTGTGATTGAATATTTTGAAGCAAAAGATCTCGGGCATTCAAATCCATGATCTAATGGAATATAATATAGTTTTTGAATGCTGTATAATTCCCTGATCCTCAACTAAAAATATAGGGACCTTAACCAAGGGTGTGTGTTGTTGAAAATATAGAGAAAAGTTTTCATTTCTAGAAATAGAGCATTGTGCAAGAGGGTGTTTGCGTAGCCCTTCTATGCAAAGAAGAAGGATCCCATAGGCGTTAAAAAGGTGCTACACACTTTTGAATCATCCTCATGATGGAAGAATGCATCCACACCCATAGTGAGATAAAACCCATGAGAATGCAATATTTTTTATTGAACCCTTATTGTGGAATCGTAAGGTGAATCCAACTTTTATGAAATAGGTGCACTTTTACCCTTGATATACTACACAAAGACATAACCCACGAACCATTTCGTGGTTCTATGAAGAATATCCAGATGTACCTTTTGCATGAAGAAGAAGAATTCGTTTTTGAGGTTTTCATGAAGAAGAAGTACCCGTGACCCCCTTGGTTTCACGAATAAAATATATGGATTGCATAAAGGATTGTGTACACATACACTAACCTTGAAGAAAAAGAAGAACTCAGACACACACTAAGTATATACCCATTTAGGTTTTGTGTCCATGAAAATGAACAAGAAATAATTCATGCATGCACATGCATATTAAAAACTAGAAGATAAAAAGAAAAGGATGTGTTTGTGCACTCATGAAGAATAAAGGAGAAGAGAAGTGTGGTCCTCTTCAAGGGAATGTTTAGAATTTATACAAATGCGTTCATATTAAAATGCATGAAAAAAAAAATAAGTTATATATAGTGTAGGTGTGTGCAAAGAACCAAAAAAGGAATGGATTTAAATAACATGAATCAATGAATTTCAATACACACATAAAGAAGAAATTGAGTGAAAAGTGTATGTGTATACATACAAGAAACACACTCATTAAAACCAAAATATTGATAAAAGAATAGTGAGTGTTTCAGTTGATAAGAAAAATATTATACATGCAAGAAATCATGCATAAACACATTTTTTTGTGAGAAGTATGTGCGATATCCAACAACCTAGATGATTGGATGCCATGAAATCCATGCATTGAGTAAAAGAAAATTGAGATTGATTTTGGGAAAAGTTAGAGAAGATCATATTACTGATTTTACATTGTTTGAGTGTCCAAGAAGGTTTAAAGAGCTGAAATTGATCCGAATTATTCTTGTATTCTCGAAGTGGTTTTGTACATCATTTTCACACACACAAGTGAGCTCGGGTATTTATCAGAAGAAGGAATAATTTCTTGTGCATTATTTCACGGGTGAAACTGATTAACTCAAGTGATCAGTTTCATTGAGCAAGGCCAATAGACCATACCAAAGGCTGTTTAAGATTCTAGAAGAGATATATTGGAAAGTTTGATCCAACAAGACTTCGTGGGAAGAGGATAAGATAAATCTATATTGAATCAACAATAACTCAATGAATGAAGTTATTCATTTCACATGATATCTAGAATAACCCTTTGAGATTTAGGGAATAGAATAAGACTTCAGTGAGACTCTGGATCATGCAAGGTGGACTGTGGTAACAATATGGAAAGTAGTATAAAGAACATAATGTGGGACTTATGAGAGATACAATGTGACTCTACATCGACGATTCTAATTGATGATTAAATTATAGTAGAAAATCTATGTTCGGGGGGATAACCAACACAGTAAGGAGTAGGTCTTTAAACTAAACCATGTAAATCCTTGTGTTCAGTGCCTTGACATTTATAGCCTAATTTGAGATATGGTTGGGAGTCACAAGAAATGTGGATCGAGGAACTAAACAGCCATTTTGGTTTAATTGAAGAGATCAATTAGTAAAAATAATTAAAGGTATTATTGATTCACCCCCTCCCCATCTCAGTGATTCACATTAATATGGGCCCTTTAATATGTATGGACTTTTATTCAAGAAGAACATTCTTAATTTTAAAAAACATACCATGTGATAAATACACTTTTTATTAAATTCAATTATACATATATATTTACCAATATTAATGAGAAAAACATTTCTAATATAGAAAAAGTTGGATGTCACAAATTTTAGAACATCTAATGATTTGAAAATTAACAAGCTATGCTAATAGAAAACTACTATGATTTTTATTTACAATGTGTAGAAAATGTTTCCCATATTTTTCAATGGATAATAAGTATTGTTATTATTTTTCAATATCATAGTGAGATGTACTAATCATATGTTTATTTTGTATATAGTGCTATAAATATACCTCTCATGGAATTGGAATCCCAAAAAAACAATATATAATATAAATAACATTACTATATTGAGTTTGGATGATCCATTTTAACTATAATGAATATAGATATTAGAATTAAATGGTATGTTGAAAAATAATGGAGAAAAAGGGGGATCATTTTATTCAAAATAATGAGGTCTAAATTTAAAATTTTATAATAATAATCCTACTATATCCAAAGGAAATATATTTTTTAAAATGTGGTAAAGTGAAATCCCACAGTTTTATAGAATAATAAATTGTTATATGGGACAATATAATTCCAGAATAGATAACTAAAAGGGTATTTGAGGTAAAATGAAAATAAATATTGACCAGAGACTATATGTTGTGAATGATAGAATCCTTGACATACTGTTCCAAACTATCTTGAATTGAATGGTTAAAATATAAAATTTTCAAATAAATATTCTATGTATAAGGATATGAATCATGATAAAAAAATTTATATTTGACGGATAGTGGTGATGACAATACAAATTGCAACTCTTATTCAGAATCTAGTAACAACAGCTAAAAAAATTTCTTGGGTGAGATGAATATGTAGTCACATAGAATCATAACACTTGATGGGAATTATATTTAAAAATCATAATATGATAAATATTATGAGGTTTATTCCAAAATTCATGATTATTGGGAATTTTATATAACAAACCTTGATAAAGAGAGAAATATTAAAGGTAGGATGTTAGAAGGCTAAGGATAATTTTTCTGTTCATTCTAAAAAATAAAATGAACTAAATTCTAAACTAGTAAAATTAAATGAAGATTTGATAAAGTACACATATAATTATTACCAAGTAATGATTATAAATGATGTTTCAAATTTTGATTTGATATAATGTCATATGAAATTTCAAATAATATTATTGATAACTATAGAGAATGAATCGTAATATAAGAATAATATAATCTTAATTAATATGATTAAAAAATAAGAAATTATAAGACGAATGAAATGATTTAAAAATTTAAGAGTTATATTTTTGTACTAAAGATATAAATAAAATGTTCAAAGAAGTTACTGGTGGAATTTATGTTGATTTGAATATATTTTTATAAGATTCTTGGTCATTTATAACAAAAAATATCTCCATAAATAATTTAGAGTAAATCAACTATAATGTCAACATATCAATCAAATTATTTTGTACTAAGTAAAACAAATTTTTTCTAAACATGTACTGGAGGTGTACGATAGAAAAAATACTATTCATTGAATATAGTATAATCATTCATAAAGGGATGTGCTTTAATTTCATTGGAACTAGATAACTGTGAGAATTAAAAGGCTAAAACATATAGGTCCCAAAGGTTCAATTTAAAAATACTTTTGAACTGAAGAGGGTGTATATTTAATATTGGTAATTATAAATATTTGTATTCACTATGTAATGGTAATAGAATTTATATATTCAATATATGTTATCATTTTTTTATATTTATATAAACTTATTTGTTTTTTTATGTGTAAATTATGCATTTTTTTTAAAATTTTCATAATATGTTCCATTAAATCATTTTCTTTAGGTGGTAGAGTTCATATTTTTAGCTACCATTTCAAATAGTAAGACATTAAATTTCCTCAGATTTTATATATTTAGATAAATCTATATAGAATAATATTATAGGGAATAATATTATGTTCATACACTATAGGATAACCTAAATTAAGCTATATCTTTTGTTTTGTATCTATGAATTTTTTAAGGAATTTTCGATTTATTTTTTATTTAATTTATTATCATTGTGTTTTTTGGAATTTTTATTTAATAAAATGATAACTAATAATGATTGGTAAGAATTATTATATTAGGAATCACGTGACCAGAAATTAACATTTCAATTTATTTAATAATTAATAATGAAATATTTTTTTCAGGGAAATGATCTACAGAATTCGAAAAGCGATAATAAATGGTTTAATTAAATACCCTCTTACTCATATAAAACTATGTGGATCCAGTAGTAGTTTTATATATTAAGTGATATTGTGTTTTCAAATTCCTTAAGAGTAAATAGATTGAGGGTAAAAGTGAGAATTATTTAGTAAAAGAAGAAATATTGGATGAGTATTATTAGATGATAGGTTATCACGAAGAAAAGATCTCTATGTTGGATAATCATATTTAAGAATTAAAGCATATGATAATTTTTTTAAAATCATTAATATTTTATCTTTTGATAATCATGATAATTTATCTTTTAAATACATAACAAAACTTTAATTATATTATAAAAAACTATATATTTATTGAATTCTATATTTTTCATTTCAGTTGTATTAAATTTATATTTCATGGATGTTTCATTTTTCATTATGTGTATCTTTATTATTTCAATGTATGAATGATTTTTTGAAAAAAAAATTATGAAGAATATTTTAAATTTTAATGATCTTAATTATCTAATGGAAATAATGTTTCTTTATTTCTTATTTGTGGAGAGCATGTCCAAATTCTTATTGGTAGAGGAATTAAAAAGAGAATATATATTTCCAAACATGGATTGTTTCATAATATCCATAAATTTTATTCTTTAGGGGGATGTAGTTTGAAAATATTAATATTTATATGGGTGTTCTTTTAAATAAAAATGGTTGAGATGTTTGAGATTGTTTGATATTTTTATTTAACAAATGGGGATATTTTACTATTAGACTAACAAGTATAGTTTTCATGAATTTATTAAATGGTAAAAACAACTCTCATAATAAATTAAAATACAAATAATAAATATTTCCTTTAGATTTAGTAGATATATTCAATAAATGTTTTATTATCATGATTTGTGATTTTCAAATAGGGGGATATTTTTGAGTCTATGATTCCATTACATACTTTGTTTTAAAGATATCAACACACTTCATATAATTTTTATTTGACATAATATATTTTTTTATGTTGTTTATAGTGTGGATAATGTAAATCAGGTAACATTAATTTAAGAGGATGTAAGTATATTTTGAACAAAATAAAATTCTGGATATCTAATTTCTTATTTTTTATTATATTCAATGGATGTATGAGCATTGTATCATTATTGTATTTTAATTATTCTAAGATATAGAGAAACAAACTCATAATCAATAGATCCATAACATAGAATATTATAAGTATATATAAAGGTAAATAATATAAGATTATAATATCATGAAGTTTATAATATATTGTTATCAAGTGAATTGTTCTAAATGAATTTTTGTATGAGTGTCTTTCTAAGAGAATTGGATAAAGAATATTGTATTTTAAAGCTCTTATCCCATTCAAATTTTAATCATTGTCATTCTGATCATTTAATATTGATGGATTTTTTAAGGAATTTTGTGAGGTTATAGACTCAGTTGACTCATAATAAACCAAACATGTTTAATAAAATTGCCTCGAGGACTCCTCCCATCATGCTAAAGGTTTTTGAGTACCAACAATGGTTGTAGGTAGTATAGTGGGGAGATTATACACTCATAATCAATGTGTAGTGTAGAGGTATATAAAAAACATAACAAAAAATAGAAATAGAATAAATAAGATCTATAGAAGTGTAAAAAATGAAAATATAAGTGGAAGTAAACCACCTTGAATGATACCAATATTCAAAAATATCTTGTATCCTATAAAATATTTTATGTCATGATGGTATAATGAAATTTATAATTCAAATGGAATAGGGTAGTGGGTATACATAGTACATACTATAAAAAATAAATAAAGAGTCCAAAATCAATCTCCAATAGAATTCTAATCCCATGATCAGTCCTCTACTCTTATGCTCTAAACTAGCACAAAAAATGAAGTGTACATAGTATGTTTCTTCTATTTGTCCATACTAGCATCCATGAGTTTTACCAGTGTACTAATCAATGGCTTTAAATTGGTGTGAGTAAAACTTTGTAGGATATCACCAACAGTTTCTAGAACTATCTTGATAGTGAAAATATAATGAATATTGTGTACGTAATAATCAATGTAACATAGTAAATAAGAAAATCACATTGGTTTTGGTTCCTCATGGTACTCTCGTCCAACACTACCATCTTCAGCTTAAGATAGAATGGCATGGAAAATATAAAATATTCTTTTTATATTTATATGTTCAGGACCAATGCTATACAACCACAATATCCATGAATGGAGATAGTCTCATGAGTTCCCAATTTTCTTGGAATTTATGTTTTATAAACTGGGTGAACTCCATAGGGGTGTACCTCTGGACATTCACCCAAAGGGTGAAAATTATACCTGATCCCTGGGATCATGTCCTAGTTAGCCTCATTGATAGAATTAAATGGATACCAAGGTAGTATAAAAGATAGATCATAATATCATGGTAAATCTACATAGAATCATCTAATGCATTAAAATTATTTAATTTCTAGAAATATTGGAGAAACCATAGTGTTAAACTAACAATTTGAAAATATAATGTATATACTTAATCCAATTTTGGTTATTTATATTTTATATGCATCAATGAATATGTGGTTACTGATGAGCCCATCAAATTAAAACCATAATATAAGTCCACGTATCTCTCAGGGCAGGACTAGCCTTTCATTTAATTAATGGTTTGTGACCATAATCAGTATTTGTATAATTAATCATAAAGTAGCTATATTGATAATAATAGTTATGATACTATTTTATAATTAAAACAAGGCTAGGTGACGTGATGAAGAAATATATATTTAATTTATATTTGTTTTTTATTTCAGATATATAACAAAGGGAAAGAGAACCCAGATTAGTGGGAGTTTAAATTTCATAGACATTTATTACAAGAATTTGAGAAATATCCCTCTATTCCATTTAATTACACAATACTTATAAACACGAATTAAACCCATTTCAAAAGTTTGTTTAATTTTATTTAAATTCTATAACATTCATGGGACATTAATGCATAAAATCATAATGGGGTGGATTGAATCCAATAATACACCCTCTAATAGTACTAGTTAGGTTGCTAGGATAACCCATTTCAATTGATAATCAATTTAATAAATTTAGTCAATGTTTAAGGGGTGTCTCATTGATGTCTAATGCATAGAAAGATAGTGAAAAATATAAACATCAATACATTTTTGGAAAATTTTCTATACGACCTACATTATTTGGGTATTATAATATTAATCCAGTATTGGCCTATAACATTATCTAGAACAGGAGAAATAGGAGAAATACAAAAAATATCCCGAAAATAGTGTATATTAGTGGGAACAAATTTATCAGTCCATATAGTGATATAAGAAAAGGAATATTGAATTTGAATTAGAGACCTAGTGAGATGTATTAAATGTGGAAAAGAGATATTAAATTACATTTTTTATAAAGAAGGTATAAAAAGTACATGGATATGGAAAAGTATTATCTCTGAATTGTGGATGTTCAATGTATTTTAGGGTTGAAGTTGAAGGTCAGATTTTAGGGGACAATGAGGGAAAAAATAAAATTTTACCTCCTTTTTATAGAGGAATATGGTTTGGTCACATGGTTAGTCTAAATATTCTTCAAACATGATATAGTATAATATAAGGTGGAATACCCATTACACATCTAGGAACATGATAATAAAAACAATAAAATTCCATGAATTTTCATTTTCTAAGAGCCAAACACATTTGTATGCATAATGAATGGTTAAGAGGAACTGTGTGCTAATTATTCACAACACACCTATAATTTATTTTTGGGTTTTCATAACCATTCACTCCCTCTCGCATCGTTAAATTAATAGTTCACTTTAATTATTTATATATATGGTTGAGTCACACAGTTATTACAAAAATTCAACAAACTGTGTGCCTATAATGTTTTCAAAAAACTAATTCTTTGGACTGTGAATAAGCCTCAAACACTATGAAAACCCTTCCATAAATTCTTAATACCTTTTATTAGGATAAAATAAGTCTTTATCCATATTTAAAATAATATTTACCTCTATGGAAATATGATATCTTACAAATATAGTGTCATTTACAAGAATTGATAATGTGAACTTTTGAGTTGTAGAAGAAAGATAATACAAATTAATGTGATCATGAGATTAAAAGGGTGGAAAAAATAATACCCTCATACGAGCTTAAGGTTGATTTATTATAGAGGATAGTAATAAATAGTAACCTACCAATAGTTTTAAAGTCGATGGTATTCTGCTGTTTGTAATAGGGATACAAAAAATTAGGTTTAAAGGTTATCCTTAAAGTTGGGGTAAATTCTTAGTTTTATTATATCATTTAACTGGTTTATGTTTTGTTAAACTACAATTTTGTCCCTATATTTTGGATTACATACATATTATATTTGGGAACACAAGATTCATAATAATCCTTAAGGATTTCCAAAAGATCATAAAAACATAATCGATGATATTATTTTATTTATGGAACTTAATGATGTTTTAGGGACCCTTATGATGTTCCCTGATTAACCATAAAAAATATAAATCAACCCTATGAAGATTCAGAAATAACCTTATAATGATTAGTTTTTCCATTAGTAATAATAGGGTTAAGCTTACGGAGTCTGAGTGTACCATATGATGTTAATAAATGAACCATACAAGGTTTATAGATGGTGTTTACAAGGTTCCATAATGAACATTATGTAAATTAATATTTTATTTTTTCTAGATTCATTTTTATCATAACCCATATAGAGTCCATTGATGAACCATGAAATGATCAGTTGAGTTCTTGATTTTGTTAAATTCATCATCAACAATAACATCCAAAATTGATAAAGGACAACTCAAAGAACCTCAAAAAAAAGTCTCATACACATAAAATAAATTCAAACTCATTTGAAAACACATTTAAAATTTTATTAAACATGGTTTATAATAAATAAAGCCTTCATAAATAATTCCATTGGTTTCTTGAATCACCCCATAGGAATGTTTTCCAATATTAGTCAATTCTTTCCAAAACTCAATTATTCACTTTTATATTATCAAATCAAATACTTTATAATTTGAAAAGTGTCTTGATACCAAAGTACTACATAAGGAAATATTATTTTATATAATCCTATATCATGGTACCAATAATCTTTTTGGAAAGTTATATGGATGATCTACCCTTTAATTACTTTAGTAATTCTTATTTTATAACCCTTTAAGAAATAACATAAAAAATTAGATCTATATAAGATATAAATAATCTATTCCCATTTGAATAATATGATTCCACTTTATCTCTCCCATTAAATATATAATACAAATTAATGTGTTGTTACATACAAAAGCATCCTCAATTGATAAGGGAAGGGTAAATTATAATTTAACTCGCTAATTCAGAAAACCAATACAGTTATTTTTCTAAATAAATGGAATATAATATTCAGTGGATATGTATTAAAGTAACACATCTATGTTATCCATTATATCATTAATAAAATGATATATTATATCAATTGGATTTGATCAAGTGTGTAGGATTATATTTTCTAAGATATCAATTTCACTATGATTGTCATAGGGATTTCTCACTACCATATAAGTATCAAATTTTTAATATTACAGCAATAGTTACATCAGTAAAATTTATGTATAATTATGTGATAGTTTAATTTAATTTTTTTCAGAATTTCCCAAAGAAACAAAATTTTACTACCTACAATGACTATTTGAAAAACTATCAGGAAGAAAGAAAGATCTACCATATGTGGAATTTCATTCAGTGTAATCTCCCACCCTATCTATATATTTGTATCATTCCATGTTTATGTGTGGATTATTTATATATAGTCAGCCCCTAGTTATGTTACCTTTTAAATATATAAAAATACTTTTAGCTACCAATGCATGAGTCTCTTCAAAATTAATAAAAAATATTACACACTATTTCACTATATATACAATGTCTGTTATTCATAATGTTAAAAAGAGAAGACGTGAAATATATCACATAAAAAAAAATTTATTACCACTACATCCATCATTACTCAACATATTAGAAGTAAAATTGGTCTAGATAATAATAATATTCTATTCCAAATTTATTCAATAAGTTGTTTCTCATGTTTATCTTTGGAAAAGAAGAGATAATGATTTCTTTAACGTATTATTTAATACTATAAAGTAGTTTATCTCTCCAAACATATAAATATAAATGTGATTCTATAATTTCATTTCAAATTATATATTAGTGTGAAATTTTTAATATTTAATATAATTTAATAAACACTCATAATTATAAATATGGTACTTTTGGTCATCCCTTTCACATATATGATCTATATACATTTCCATTTTAAAATGAAATATTTCTCAGAAACCCATTTAATTGTTCATACTGGTATCTAGGGACTTATTTTTATCTATAAAAATCTTTCTTAACCATCATACCAATATTTTATTACTCTCTAAAATAAATCCTTTGAGTTGTTCAAGGAATACATCCTTTTATAGATCTCTAATAAGAAATGAATATTTTACATCCATTTGATAAACCTTTTACTGCATATGTGTTACCACTTACAAGAATATTATAATTAATTCTATCCATGATATTTTAGTAATTTTATATTTAAAAATTATTACTTCCATTTATGAGTATCATTTTTATTTCATTCTAGATTTGATTCATAACACTTTACCTTTATCACTAGAATTTTATTTGAGATATAATTTTTTGAAAAATATATTTTATTTTTTTGTTCAAAGAACAATATCCCAAGAATATTAATTCTTTATTTTATCATTTTATTCATTCGTGGAATTGATGTACGTCTCATGATCATTTGTATCTAAATTTTTTTGGCCAAGTCGAGAATGGTGTCCAATCTAATGATTTAGCCTCTATCTTTATTTTATTGAATTTGTACCTCTTTATTTGTAATTAAATTTATTGAATCAATATGTTTCTTCTATAACTTATCATAAAGTTTCTAATTTACAATAGTGTCATATTTATATATTTTTTCATAATAAACATAAAAAAATAATAGCACTCAAAATACTTCTGCATCTATTATTTAAAAATATATATACTTCTAGCTAATAAATTCTAAAAAATTTGTTTAATTGGCACTTATATCATTCAATAGATTCAATATTTTACACATAAAACCAATGATTAATAATTTTCATCATTTTATTCCAATATTTATAAAAAACT
Organism: Viscum album; assembly: GCA_963277665.1. Lineage (NCBI taxonomy): Eukaryota > Viridiplantae > Streptophyta > Magnoliopsida > Santalales > Viscaceae > Viscum > Viscum album. The sequence goes on from OY728146.1 coordinate 558,878,543, forward strand.
TCATCAGATTAGTATCCCATAAAGACTCATTCTCGTTCTTTTTCTTCACTCTTTCATATATTAGTGTTTTTAATATTCATATTACATGTGATAATAAAACTTAAAATTCATTTTATTGTTTTATTTATTCATTACCAAATTGGATTTGGTTAATTTTTATTATTAGTTCTCAATAAATACATAATTTTAATATGAACTATAATACAAACATATTCTCACTATAATTTTTTGAATGTTTATGCATTGATAGAATTATTATTCCCATCTCAAAAATACTTCTCTTCCTTCATTTCACTACAAAAAATTTATGTGGTTACATGATATACTACTCTTATACTCAATTTCTTGATTTTATGATTATCATATAAAAGAATTACATTCTTAGACTTTTCATTAAAATGATCTCAATTTTATGATATCTACAACAAACTCTTCTTTAACAAGTCTTATAAAAATATTATACATGCATATGAATTTGAAATTATGTATTAAAAAATGATATTAGCCATATAAGTGTAATCAACATTGAAATTAAATATGTTTATATCACATTTGGAAGATTTATGTCTCATTGGAACACATATATCCAAGTGAAATTACTCAAGTGTCCTACTTGAATGAATCTATAAACTTTTTTCACTTTCTCATAAATTTTTACCCTTATGATTTGTTTCATAAGAAAAATATATTTTTATTTTTATTTTTGGAATATAAATAATAAAATCATCCTTTTTCAGTTTTCTAATGTTTCCATAAACATGATGGTTAAACTTTTTGTGCCATAATTTGCTTTTATATATGAATCTCAAGTAATAGGAAATGGATTCATCATCATTTTGGAACAGATAGCAACTTTTGCTCTTAAATTAGGTGATATCTCTTATCTTCATTGAATTAGTGATCATTAATGATATTTTATTGAAAATAAATTAATCACCATTTTAAAATAATTGTACCACGCTTAAAATATTGTGTCTAATCCATTCACCATTTAGAAAATTATTGAATTTTAACCATGGGATTTTTCCACAGCTATTCAGAGAGCTTAAATTTTCATAGTTCTCAATTATCTAATTTTAATTCCCCTCAAAATTATATTTCAAGAATATTCAAAATAACGACCACTAGATATGTGTGAGGATAAATCACCACAAATAATAAATATTTTTCCATTTTTCAATCTATAAAAAAACATCAAATATAAGATATTTTATTATTGATGAAACTTTTGGATTCCACTCCTATTATTAATCCAGGAAAGGTTAAAAGTCATGGTTTCTAAGTAATTACATTGAAAAATATCATTTTTGGTCACATCTTCCACATATTTCATCTAAATACTCATATATGTTTTGTATGAAAAAATTTGATGGTTCCTGATAAAAAAATCATAGTTTGTTAATGTATTCATGTCTTCTTTGTACTCCTCTCCCTTAACCCACTCATTATCCCTATAAGGGAATATATAATACCTATATTAATTTTATTTTTGACATATATTAAAAAACACTAGATATATATACTTATTCTAGTTTTTTCAGGATTAAATAAATTTCATCTAAAATTTTGATTCTGTTGGACAACATTACATTGTGTTTTTTGTGTGTCAAGGAGTATGTTCTTCTTAAAAAAAATTATTTCCTTTATCATAAAATAATGTTTCTCACTATTTAACATAGCCTAAATTTTTTGAAACTTTATGTTTAAATATACATTATTAGTCATAATATAATTACAATGATACTTTTTTGGTGAATATTTGACCCTCTCCATTTAGGCTACTTTTTGAACTACTTTTAATGACTCAACAATTACTTCAAATACTGTATTATAGTTAGCACTCATCTTTATGATTATTTTTCATCTTTATGACAATATATTGAATCTTGATTATATTTTATTTTTTAAATACGAGTTTCCTTTCAAAATCATTCAACATGATTGGTCAATCACTTGTATCGTTCAGAAATTTTTTTCATTTAATTAATGTTTGGATCTTCCATTTGAAGAATATACCCCTTACCTTGAGTTTTAATTATTTCATTGTCCTTTAAAAATATAATTGAATTTTTTAGTTGTTAACTCTTCTCAAGAAAAAAAATTTATTTTAGATTATAACTTATTCTCCATGCCTGTTATATCACTATAATATTCCCCACATCTTGGGAATTATTTATTATTCTATAAACAATCAACAATATTTTTAAATATATCCACAAAATCGTCTACATATATGACTCTTGATGAATGGCCATCCACTTCCTCATTACACAACAGACATCTCCATTTAATTTTGGGAATCATTTTACTTATCTCAATATATTTTGAAACTTATTTTGAGTTTTTACATTATAGATTTCTTTAGAGTTTTTATTTTAATCAATAGCTTTATAGTCACCATTATATTGGTAGTTAATAGAGAATATACCGACTCCACCACATTTGAAACTCTTAGGATATAATTTTCTTTTACTCATACTATTCTTTTTATAAATTTGTTTATGATATGTGGAAATTTTTTCTTATAGTACTCACCATTTTCTTCTACTTTATCTAAATGTATAATATTCTACATATTTCATAATTTATTTTTATTTTTCTCATTGCATTAAATTATATTCCATCATTAACATTATTTTTTAATGGAGGAGAATTTTTCATAATATACTCAATGAGAATATTTTTCAATTAATCAAGATAAATATCTTGTCTATCTTCTAATATTATAATTTAAGGATGAGAGTTGTCTCAAAAATTTATTGGGAGAATAATCATAATTATATATTCTTATAGATTTTATCCATAGCCATTAATAATTCTATTGGTATAATTTGATCAAGTAATAATTTAATACATATATATATATATATGTTTGTGTGTGTGTGTGTATTATATAATCAAATTTTCTCCTCCAAATATATAACATTTCATTTTTTTTAATTTCACATTTCTTATAAAACAATTTTCCATCTTATCGTATATTTTCTTTTCATTTTTATGTCCCTTCACATTGTTATAAATGTTTTCTGATAATGACATGAGATTAAAATAAAAGTATTTTACACTCGTTTCTAAATTATTATTATTATAAAAACACATTTTGTAATTTCATTGAAAATGTTAAAATCCCTATATAAATTCATAAATAACTTCCTCTCTAATAGATTGAATATATAGTAGTATAATATTCTTTCATTCCTGATAGTTCATAAAATAAAAGATGGTAACACACCTCCAATTTAATAACTTTTGATTGTAAATTGATAACTACTTAAGGATCTATCACAGAAAACATAAAATCTCTAATACCATGTGATATTTCCCAATAATGGATGAAACACTAACAAAATAGGGATGAATCAGTGATGTGATTTATTTTAACAATTTATTTTTTTGAAATTAACCTATATGATATGTTAGGATTTGATCCAGTCAATTACAAACTCATCATTATCCAGACAAAGAAGAAATGTAATTTAATAACACACACATTATGTTATACTAGATTTATAATTTTTGTGGGTACCAACACCTTTATGTGATCAATGTGAGTATGATTTATATAATGAACACAAATAATTAATCACCATTTACTAGTTATTTGTGTTGTTTCATCTTCAAACATTTTGTGTTTATGAAAATGACATATATTCTCACTGGATTTGAAGTATTAATCTACATACAATGTGATTATAAAAATTTGAGCCAGATAACATGAAAATATAGGATTATCCAGTAACTAATTTTGACCATATTCTCGAGCAATCATAATAATCATAACATTGTTTTCTCACCACTTAAACAACATTGATCTCTATTATAAATTCATAAACATTAAATAGTGTATAATTATCATATATTTAATAATAAATAAATGATATCATTATTAATCTAAAATAATATTATGGACACACTTAATGATATTTCTCCATAGTTCAATATGCTCTATTTCAATATCTATTTTCTCTTATTATTTCTAATGTTGGTTCATTCCCATATTTACTCAAATTAGATAGTATCTCATACCCTTCCCTCATTTCTAGGAAATTTTTAACATTACATAAATAAATAAAATATAGAATACGTTCTAGATATTATTCTAGATATTTCTCACAACCAAATTTTCTATATAAATACTTGATAGGTCTCCTCAATTAACATACAATTTGGTTGTTCTACAATTATCTATAAATATTCTATTTTTTATTTCACCACTATCATTAGTGATATAATAAAAATAATATAATTTCTCTTAAATATGATAAAATAAAATATAATTATGTAAATAATAGATAAAATAAATATTTAATAAATATTTAACAAAAAATATATATTTGAGAATTTCAAAACTTTGTATCCAATATGAGCTATTATAATAGCAACAGATTACCTTTGGTTGATCATTTATATCTATTTTTGTCATGGTTTAGCCCATTTCATCATGGAGAAACTCTTTAAATTGATCTTCTTGATTCAGATCTCAATGATTTTCATGAGATTTATGAACTGAAGATCAATATAATACCATCCCATTTTTTCACTAGAAATTCATGCAGATTTATTCAACCCTAATATTTTTCAAGTGAAATAATTTTTCAACTTCAAACCATTTAGGATATGTCCACTCATTTATTTTTTTAAAAGAACAAGCTTGAATCACAATATGATTTTTGATTTTTAATCCATTGAATTCCATATTGCTAGTCATTATATTTTTTAGCATATTTTATGACACAATATAATGATTTCATATTATAATATTCCCTTTTCTCAAAATTAAACAAATTGTCAACCAGAAAATATTGAACATTATGGGAATCATAGTTAAGAGTTCTATTTTAATAATAAACATTACGATCATACAAGGAAACCTTATGATTTTTCAAAACCAAAATACAAGTTACGTAAAAAACACTTTCACATCATAGAACAATAAAAATTTCCATAGAACCACACAAAGGTCCCATATTACCCCTCAAAAAATATAAATATTCTTTATGGATATTCCAATTGAGATTAATTTTATTTAAATTATTTTTTTAAAATATTTTTTAACCCTATATAGTCTAATTTAACCAATACATTATATTAAATAAATCTTAAAGGCCCAATAATTAATCCTATATCCATTCTATTTTTAATTTTCTCAAAATTATTCCTTAGAAACGATTTTTTGAAGTCACAAGATCAACGTGATGAAGTATAGTAGTGTTCAATATTTTTTCAAGTTCACAAAAAAACTATAACATTCATATTTTAATGACCTCCACTCAAAACACCTAAAAAAATTCTTGAACACCTAAAATAAATTCAAACTCATTTCAAAACACCTTTAAATAATTCTTCCACCTTGTTTGAAAAAAATAAATCTTCAACAAAAATTGTATTTTGTTTTAAAAATATATTAATGGGATTCTATATGGAATTTATATCATATGGAGGAATTTATTATTTCAGGATTGTACATTACTATGGGTAGTAAATCCATATAAAGTCATTATAGTGTATAGGGTTAGACCTAATTAATAAATTCTATAGAGAGGACCTCCACAGTTTTCTAATTTTATTTTACCTTGGGGACAAACACAATCGTTACATGGGTGTTGATGGGTACAACAGGAAGGGTGATTGTGGATTCTATAAATATTTCATCTTGTAGATCCTCTATAATGAGTTCACTAAGGATATCCTTCAAAATTTTCTAATTTTTATATGTTAGGAGGACCTAAAATTTGGATTTATACTTACCTTATAGGTAATGGTTTTTTTTTTGAGAAGTCACATATGCCTTCCAAAATGAGGTTAGAGGTTTCAAGTTGGTGATAATCTAAAATCACTATAGAGTTACTATCTTGATTCTAAAATTACTCTTAGTGTTTTGTGGTCAAAAAGGATAGGAATATACTCTAAAAATTCAATGGATGATGAATCCTTATAATCCACCCTTATTGATGTGATGATTTGGTTATGGGGGATGAAACAATTGAGATAAACTCTAGGGATGTTATCATTTCATGGTGATCTCGACGAATAGGATTTGTAGGATTCATACTATGAAATTCTATGGTACTCACTCATACGTATGAAACATGCACTTTAGTGTCATCCAAATATATAATTAATTGTTCTCACATACTAGGTAATGAATCAAAAAATTAATTGAAATCCTAATATGGGATACAATCTCTTTACAACAACATCATCATAGATCTATTTAATATAGATTTAGAATATCCAATATGCCATGAGCTGTCTCCTAAGTTTGAATGATATCATTATGGTAGTAATATCACATAATAGTAGTCAACAACTAGTACTGAAGTCCCAGAGAATTTGATATTACTCATAAATTATATGTATCTATATCAGTTATAAAATTTTTGGAATATGGTTTAGGTAAAATCGACTAATGGTTAGCCATATCCGGGGTTATTTGGTGGTTGGCCACCCACATGTTAGGGACCCAAAATTCTAAGAATATATTCAATGTAGACACCACTTGTTTTATGTTGAGGAAAAAATGTACTGACATTAAACATGTAACACCATAAAAGTTTTAAAATACATTCTCCTTTAAATTTATTTTATGACTTTGATAGATTTATTTATATGCATTGCTGAGTTAAAATGAACAACAATATTCTATTAAAATTGTATTATTTTATGTGATTATTATATCCAAGTTTTTTGATTGGAAGGAATTTCTAGTTAAAAAGTAGTTATTTTTTATGCATACATATATAAATAGTTCAGTATTTTTAATGTTTTTATAAATTAAAATAAAAACATTTAAACGAAAACATACATATTTTTATAAAAAAAAATATTTTAATATGAAAAATTATGAATCATTATTAATTAAATCAATCCCAATTATTTAAAAATTTTAATTAAATTTGTATATAAAATATCAAATAAAATATTTTAACATTTATTTAATAGTATTTGATTGAAAGGAATGAAGGTAAACACTGTATTGTGCTTAAAGATTCATTTCTCTAAAAATTGATTTATATTATTTTGATCACTTATTTTAAATTTTATTTAAAAAAAATATATAAAATTAATCATATAATGTTGGTATCATATTTAGAATAAAAATAATTTTTATAATATATTAAATTAAATTTAATGTTTTCTCATAATGAATAAAATAAACAAAATTATTTTACAATGATTTGGGTAAAAATAGGTTTACTAGGGGGTTAAAAGAGATAATGTTAAAAATGAAAAATACTATTCTTTAAGTATTATTTGATGAGCATTTGTGGGTGAGAAAATAAATTATAAACCAATCTACTTTTAGGAGTATGTTTAGATTATATTAGTTTGTAGTTATTTTCTTTTGTTTGACAAATACAGTTTTAGTATTCATTGACATGATGAATCATATCATGCACTCATGTCTTTACTAGTTGGTGGGGGTTTTAATAGATGACATCTTGGTGTACAGCCATTCTATAGATGATAATCCACAATAACTTGACATTATATTGAGTATATTGAGAGGGATCCAACTGTATTTCTTGCTCTCTACGTGTCATTTTTGGGATATAAAATTGCACTTATTGGGAAATGTTGTATTAGAGGATTCATTGTATGTTGACCTAGAGATGGTTGCTACATTGGTATATTTAGAGTTACCCAATAAAATAATTGATTTTCAGATCATTTTTGGTGTAGTTGGATATTATAAGCAATTCATCTAGGACTTATCCTATTTAAAATTAATATGGCCATGTCTTATCAAGAATATTACGACGTTTTTCTATCATATTATTTTGAGGAGTCCTTAAAAATATAATAATCACATTAAATAATATTCTCATTAAATATTATATAATGTAGTGTGGGTGATTATGGAACAACAAAAAAGACTTCCAATTTCATCCCTATTAGGAGGACCTTCAACATGGATATATTAGGAAACCTTTATTCGTGGGAGATATTATGGTTATTTTGCGTTCTATAGAGTATTGCTTCAGTAAGAGTTCCTAATTTAAATTCATTGTCTTATGAATATATTCCAAAAAGGGATAGGTTCATCAGTTCTTCTAAGAATAGTATATTGTGATGGCCAGAAACTCTCCGGTCAATTCCTCTGTGAAAATCTAGTTTTTGGGGTGTTCTGGGGGTCAAGGGGGCTTATCCCGAACACTTTTCCAATATTTTCCCATTTCTGCAAAATAATCCCATTGATGAGACTGGGATGAATAGTTCCATCAGTGAGACTAATGTGAACACTTCCATCAGTGAGACCTATGTGAAAACTATCATCTATGAGACTGATGTGAACAGTCCTGTGCGTGAGACCGATGTGAAAAGTTCCATCGGTGAGACCGATGTGAACAGTTCCATCGATGAGACCAATCTAACTAGTATCATTGGATTAGTTTGTTGTTATGTGAACAGTACCATCGAATTGGTCTGTTGTTCTGTGAACAGTACTAAGATCGGTGAGTCCCAGATCAATGAGTCATTCTGTAAATACTACAAGTATTGGTGAGTCCAGGATCGATGATTTATTCTTTGAACAGTACCAGGATCAGTGAATCCTAGATAAGTGAGTCATTCTATGAATGGTACCAGGATTAGTGAGTCCATGATCAGTGAGTCATTCTATGAACATTACCATGATCGGTGAGTCCAGGATCAGTGATTCATTCTATGACCAGTACCAGGATTGGTCAGTCCAGGATTGATGAGTCATTCTGTGAACAGTACCAAGATTAGTGAGTCCAAGATCGGCGAGTCATTCTATGAACAATACCAGGATTAGTGAGCCATTCTATGAATAGTACCAAGATCGCTGAGTCTAGGATCAGTGAGTCATTCTATGAATAGTACGAGGATCGGTGAGTCATTCTGTGAATAGTACGAGGATTGGTGAGTCTAAGATTAGTGATTCATTCTATGAATAGTACAAGGATCGGTGAGTCTTGGATTGGTGAGTCCCAGATTGGTGAGGGTATAATGTTTCTAGAATCATGTACATTGTTTCCCAGATCAGTGGGTGTACGATGTTTCTAGGATCCTGAACAATGTTTCCAACTTCTTACATTTTCACCCCTTTGATGTTTTCTTTGACGTAAAACGCATCCAAGGCCTTTTTCAATGGATTTAAGGCCAAATCAAACCACATAACTCCGATATTTATTTTACTAAGTCCTAGGATGTCTTTACTTGATCAAACAATGTGGTTTAATGTGATCCACATTAAATGGAAAATTCAGTGTATCTTAAACTGTTCCTCTGATAAATCATCTAAAGGGATGATATATTTTTCTCCCTTGTTCTTCATCCTTTTTCTACCTTGTGTAAGATGGTCAACCCATTATTTCTTCCCATTAGAGCGGTGTGATCAAACATTAATACTTTGATCATTTCCCCTTTAATTTTCTTCATACTACATGCGCACCCCCTACTTTGGTGGAAATAGTAAGGGTTGATACTTCATCTATAAAAGCTATGTTTTATCATGGTTCTTTTGGGTTCACCTTCTCATCTTTCTCATTTCCATCTTATGGAATATGATCTCTAAATAATTAAAAGAGTTTTCTTGGGTTTCGATTGGGTCATTTGTGATGCTGCATCCTCGAATGGTTGATGTTGTTGTGGGAGGATGCGATCGTGATCCATTGTGTGTGGATCGTTCTCGTATAAAGAATGTCAAGAACAATTTGAGATAGGGGATTCATTGCTTCTCTTTCCTTTTATGTGAAACTGTGTAGTTAGCATATTTTATCCCACTATATCACAATGGAATTGACATAAAAAATATTTGAACTAGATATATAAATTTATATCGATCATATGTTACAACCTCTTGTTTTACTAAATAGTGTGATATCTATGCTTTCTTTATTTCGAATTATGTCCGTGATGGAAATTGGTAAAGAACGTAAAGTAAGAATTAATCAATAATTGTTCGGATAGTGATAAAGAAGCATGTAAATAAATCTGGTTCTTCTTGATGTAATTTGATGTTATTCAAATTGGTTTGATAAGAAAAATTACTTATTTATGATAGTTTACTGGTTTGGTTTCCTGAATTTGGAACCTATAAATAATATACCAGTTAATCCAAGATGGATTAACGAACTAGTTGATTGATAAAAGATAATTCCTTGTAGAGTTTTGAGTTACCCTATTGATTGTTTAAGGTCCAAGAGCACATTTAGTATGATGTTGTTTTATTGATTCTTGTGTTTTGGTGTGATCCGGGATGGATTTTGTGATATGTGGGGGTAGAGAGTCCTATTGGTTGTGGCAGAAGTTGATGCCTTGAGTAGAGAGATGCATTGGTTTAAGCATGTGGGTGTTGGGGAGGACACTAGGGATGATATAACAGGTTGGATGTGAATGTTTGGATACTTTTTGATTCCTTGATTGGTTATCTTCTTAACATTCCCCACTGCTCAAGAATGTTGTTCTTTCATACCCTTCTTATGAAAGAGGAGAAGACACGCAGGGTATGCCACTTTCATTCTGTGTCAAGCTTATCAAGGGAGGATGGGTCTACGCTCTTTCTATAGGCGGCAAGGACTCGATAAGTAGTTCATCTACTCACTATGTGGATCCCCCTTGTGTTTAGTAGCATAGAACTTTTTTCTAGAATGCCTTGGAATATGGGAAGGTAATGAGGGAATAAATATTTTAATAAATGATGTTAACCCATGGGGGTGGAGTTTCTTGGAACGAAGTGTTTAGGTTATAATTTTTAAATTTAAAATGGACTTTGGGTTTGATTATAATGAAATATAATGTGAAATTTGTAATGGGTAAATAATTTTTCAAAAATTAATTAACAAAATGTGGAACTGAAAAAATGGAATGATGTAATGTAATTAAGCTCTTTAAATTGTAGTGTTATTATAGGATACCAAGTCTTAGAAGTGGCATTTGAGATTCTGAGAGATGTTAGCTGTAGTTGGGTCTATATCTAGCTTATTCCCATCATGTGGTTGTGAGATATAGTAAATTCTGTACCTTATTTGTCTCTATATGCTACTCTACACCACAAGTTTGGGAAACTGACACCATGGGGATTCTAATCCCTGGGGGGTTTTATCCTCAACATTCTGGTGGGAGGATGGATGGCTGACTACCCCCCTTTGGCCCCGCTCTCTTTTCTTTGTAGTACTTGTTCGGGTTGGAAAATTGGTTATTTTTCCCGATATATGTGTATAGAGGGCTGTAATGGCTTGTGGTTATTCAAAAACATATATTCTAGATATAGTATCATATGGACTACTATATGTGTAACGTGTATAGGTTGTGATGGCTTGAGGATCATAACTCAGTGTTTGGGTTGTAACATCTTGAGGTATAATACCCGTCGTATGATACACATTATACGAGCTATGGTGGCTCCCGTAAATTACTCAGTTAATTTATTGTGTGCACGTGGTGGTTTTGTTTCATGAGGTGCATGTTGTGGTGCTTCGCCCAGGTGTCTGCGGGAAATCCTTTTTTGACAGAGATGCTTAGGATGTGCGTTTTTGGGGAAAATAGCAAACTAGTTGGGAAGTAGTAGTGGTGTACCATTGATATTATTTATTATATTATATACTCTGGTATGTGTTACCTGGTGAGAGTAGCCATGGTGAGGCTAGGAACATAGTATACCTGTTTATGTGATGATTTAGTTTCACAGGTTGTTCAATATTCATTATCATGATTTCATTACTTTTACACGAGAGTCATTGGGGAGGATCCTACTGAGTATACTATTACACTCACTATATGTATGTATAAACTGTTTTTTAGGTCCCTTGGAGCAGGTTGGAGATAAAGCTAGTTTCTACTAGCTTTGGGTTGCAGGTGTTGTTTGGGCTTGTGGCTGCTGCTTTTTTTACTTTATTTTGGGTACATACAGTTCTCCCCATCCAGTTGTAGTATTTTGCATGAAATTACATATGTGTAATTGGGTTTTCATTTATATTTCAATATAAGATGGAATTAGTTGGGGGCTATATTATCTATCTTTTTCGCATGTCTTCTCATAGAGGGTAATGCCTCCCATCGGTGTGTTTACCATAGCATCGGTATTAGTCGCCAAACTAAGGCCTACTGGAGATAGACTCAGGGGTTATTATCCCCTTTCACACATTTCTGGCCCAGGAGGGGTACACCTTATGGGGAGGGGGTTGTGACAGAGTTGTATCAAAGATATGGTTGAGGGATATGATGGAGTTTGGATTTATGAATTGGTGAGATTTAATGTGTTGGTAGGGAAACAGTGTCATTCATGTTTATCAATTGATGTTAACACCAGAGTCTAGCTAAGGCAAAGGCGTTTAGGTACCCCTATGATCTTATTTATGGACATTTATGATTACAATGGCTACTAAATGAGCTGACACTAGTTTCAGGGTAGGGACCTAGGAAAGGATAATGCATCATTCTTCATTGTTCCTCTATTTGAATGGGTAGATCTTGGGATAGGTTAACCAAAAATGAATAAATGAAAACAATTAATTAATGTTGAGTGGTCCATATTCCAGTTTTATGATCTCTAACTATTTTTTATTTTATATGTGTGACTCCTGGTCAACGTCCTCGTCAATATCACTTAGAATATGTCCAGCAGGTTGTGCTAGCAGATCGTTGTAGGGTAGAGGTTGACGACAACGACACTTAGAGGAGGACACTCTGAGAGTTTCAGAACCACAGATTATATAAGTATGATGGCTCTTTTTCAGATATAGACATAGAAGGCTGGTTGGAGGAAGTTCAGATAGGCTTCTGTTCAATATGTGGTCGAAATGAGTATTGGGTGTCCTTGGTTGTGAGGATATTTCATGGATCAATGAGGTAGTGGTGGTTCCTATTCCTAGGGGACTGTGAGGAGTCAGGGATCGCATTGGAGGAGATTCGAGACAAGTTTAGAGTCGATATTCTTTTATTGACCATGAAAGAGTCCAGTCACCATGAGCTTTTTTACATTCAATAGGGGAGTGACAGTGTACGAGAGTTTTGAATCTATTTTAGGAACCATTTACGATATGCTTCGATCTTATTGCCAGATGTTGATGCAAGGGTGAGTCACTTTGAGGAGGCCTTGTGTCCATAGATCCAACACCAAGCCACCCTATTTATGCTGAATATATATTGGGAGGTGCTGGAAATGGAAGAGGTTGTCGAGAGGACATCGGCTAAAACCAAATCATCACAAAAGGTGAGTCATACTCATTCCTCACAAAGCATATTTTTAGTCCTCAGATCATGGTTTTAGGGTATAAGTGTTTCCATTCAACTGGGGGTAAGTCCCAACCATTTTCATCTCATTTACCTAGTGCCAGCAGGTCTCATGCATATGCCAAGGGATCAGGAACTTTTTTTCTTGTGGTGGCCTAGGTCATCAGTAGTGAGAGTGACTAGCCTTTCAAAGTAGTCATCGCACACCAGGTGTTCTGCTCTAGGTTCCTTCATTGAGGTAGTTTCAACAGAGGCACTAGCAATAGGTTTCACTAACATTAAAATACCAAAGGGTTGATAGGGAAGGTATAGGATAACCCTGTGATTCTCCCCATCCTCAGAGAGAAGAGCGCAGCCATGGTGGTGGTCATCATTAGGGATAGAGAGTTCACGGTCAGCCTCTTGCTTTAGCATTATCAGTGCTAGGTGAGACAAATGTTGTTCGAGGTACCCTTTTCTTGTTTTCTAACAAAGTGTACTCCGTGTTTGATTCAGGATTGACACACTCATTTTTATCACCTACCCTTATCCATGCTTTGCAACTTGAGGTAGAGAGGCTTCCAGTGCCCTTGGCGTTGAGTACGCCAGTTTGAGGATGAGCTGACTTGTTTGAAGTATGTAGATATTTTGTGCTAGTGATGGGGAAGCACCTCTCTTGGGAATATTCCCAATGTTTACAAATACAACCATATGATGTCATCCTCGACATCGATTGATTTTATTCATTGTATGCTATTTTGGATTGCTTCAGGTTGCAGGTTGTGTTCTTCCATGTGCATACAGAGCCAGTGGTGTTCATTGGTGAGTGAGACCCTTAGATGGGCCAGAGGCATGTTCCATCCTTATCATCCATGATGGATGAGCCGATGCTGAGTTCTTTAGAGGTTTAGTAGTTGGTGTTTCATAGATTCATATAAGAGTACACTAATTTCTTTCCAGAAGAGGTTATAGCATTACCCCCTTGATGATAGATCAATATAGGGATCGAGCTATGACCAGGAGCATCTTCTATAACTATGTATCCATATAGGATGGCCCCTTCTGAGTTACGAAAGTTTCTTATAAAGCTGATGGTCTATTACAGTGCAATATTGTTTAGCTGAGTGTGTCACTGTGGGGTTCATCAGTTTTGTTTGTGAAGAAGTTTGACTGTAGTTTGTGTGTATGGGTCGATTTTCATTGCTTGGAAAATGTGATAATAAATAATTGGTATCCTCTTCAAGGGATTTATGATTTATTTGATCAACTGAAAGGATCATTTTGGTTCTCAAAGATTAACTTGTGGTCAGGATATCATCAGACCAGTGTAAAGGATGAGTATTTCTCGAAGACTACTTTCCGTTGACATCATGGACATTATCAGTTCATTGTAATGCCATTCGTCATGAAAAATGCTCCAGTTCTGTTCATGGGATTGATGAATGTTGTGTTCAATGAGTTCTTGGACATGTTCGTTGTGGTTTTCGTCAACTACATCCTAGTGTACATCACGTTTGAAGAGAAGCATGAAGAGAATCTACATGCAATTTTGGGAGTTCTTTGTCCACATTAGCTATTTTAGAAGTTTTTTAAGTTTGAGTTTTGGGCTTGAGAAGTCCATTTCATGGGGAATGTTGTGTCCCAGTAGGGAGTAGATGTGGATCCATCGATGATAGAAGCAATTCTGTCTGGGGAATCCCCCAAGACAGCGTCATAGTTGTGAAGTTTCCTTGGTATAAAAGGATACTACAGATGGTTCATATCTAATTTCTTTAAAGTTGTAAATCTTATGAAATATTTGGCCAGGATAGATTAGGCATTCATATGGACTGATCAGTGTCATGAAACTTTCGATTATCCAATGGGAAGTTTGTAAGATCAACAGTTCTTTGTCTTCCACCTGAGGAAGGTCCGTTTGATGAATCATGTGATGCTTCACATCTAGGGTTAGGTTGTGTTCTAATGTAGAAAAGATTAGTTATTTCTTATGGGTCTTGGCAGATAAGTCCCCATGAAAGTAATAATGCCACCCACAACCTTGAGTTGGTATCCATTGTGTTTTCTCTGATGTTCTAGAGACATTACCTCATTGGAGAGTGCATTGTCGTTTTCACAGATCCTAAGAGCCTGAGGTATGTTCTCTCCCAGAGTGACTTAAATTTATGAGAGCTTTAGTGGATGGAGTTATAATAGGAATATGACTTTTAAATATCATATAAACCCAGAAAGGGGAATTTTGTAGATGATGTGATGAGTCGGAAGTCACGTAGTGATGCAGTGCATGAATCTGGTAACTCTTGGAGGGTAATTAGAGAAATTTCAGCATTACATCTTCGTATGGGAGAATTTGGTGGCAGTTGTTGTATTTTTCAGATGATGTTGCAGCCATATTTGGTGCATAAGGTAGAAGAGTCGTAGTTGGGGGATCCAGAGGAGGAGGTCTGGAGAGACTGAGTTGTTTGTGGAGAGGCCCCTGATGGTTAGTCTAAGGATGAACAACATTGATTGTTATATCATGGAAGGATTTTTGTCCCTTTGATGTTGTGCGAGACTATTCTCAGAGAGTTCCATAGTTTTCCTTTAGCATTGCATCCTGGAATGACAAAGATGCACCGAGCCTTGAGGAGCTAGTTTTGGTGGAATGGGCTAATGCATGTTGTTGCAAAGTTTGTGTCTCGATGTTTGGTCTCCCCAAAGGTGAAGGCCGAACAACATGTTCTTATTGGTCTGCTCCAGCCATTATATGTTCCTTAGTGGAAGTGGTATGAACTCTCAATGGACTTTTTTACTAGTTTACCTCGATCTTAGGGAGGACATGATGCTATTTGGGTGGTAGTGGATCGTTTAACAAAGTCATCCCACTTTATAGCAATCAAGGAGTGATGATCAGTGGATGATTTGTCGATCCAGAATATGGAGGAGGAGGTGAGACTTCATGGGGTCCCAAGGACAACCATTTCTGATCTAGATCCTCATTTTACCTCTAGGGTGTGGAGAGGTCTCTATCATACTTATGGTTCACAGTTATTCCTTATCACTGCTTTTCATCCTCAAATAAATGGTCAGATAGAGAGAACTGTCTAGACTCTTGAAGACATGTTATGCTCTTGTGTCCTAGATTTTGGAGGGTCATGGATGAGGCACTTACCCTTTCTAGAGATTTCTTACAACAATAGTTTTCACTCCTCCATCGGTATGATTCCATTTGAATACTTGTATGACCAACCATTCCATTCACTTTTTCACTGGACTGGGGTCAGAGAGTCAGCAGTTCTCATACCAGAACTAGTGTAGAATACAAGAGAGATGGTTAAAGTAATTCAAGAGAGGATGAAGACTATGCAATATTACCATAAATCATATGTCAATCAAAGTAGGAGGCCCTTATATTTTGATGTTGGGGATCACATGTTTCTGAAGGTGACTCCCTGTCACGGGTAGCAAAGGCTTGATTATTGGAGTAAGAATTCTCCCCAATTGGTTGGGCCTTTTGAGGTTTTGTCTTATGAAGGAGTTGTGGAATATCGAGTAGCACTCCCCCTGTAGATGAGATTGATATATGATGTTTTCCATGTATCATAGATCTATTGTTATCTCCATGAAAACTCACACGTCACCGATTGGGGATAGATTGATGTCGATGATGAAGAAACAATTGAGGAATGACCGATGGATATATAAGACCACAAAGAAATGTTGTTGTACATGCATTATATCCCCTTGGTTTGTCTATTGTGGCTACATAGTGGCATGGAAAAGAGTACCTAGGAATGTGAGTCACAGATATGTGCTCAGTACCACGAGTTGATTGATGTTTAATTATTTTCATGTAACAATGTTCTTTTGTAGTTATAGAGAGTTCGTATATAAGGGATGGATTTCATTGGTTGCTTTTTCTGGCTTGATCTCTTTTGTGAGATGTCTCCATGGGTGGTTTTTCGTACTTCTTTTATGTTCCTTTTAGGTGGGGCTTGAATTTTTGAGGATGAGAATGTTTTGAGAGGTATTTTTTTGTGATGACTTTAACCTCTCCAATAAATTCCTTTATGAAAATCTTGTTTTTTGATTGTTCTAGTGGTCAAGGTGGACTATCTCCAAAACTTTTCCAATTTTTTCCCATTTCTTCAAATACTTCCATTAGTGAGTCTGATGTGAATAGTTCCATCGGTGAGACCGATGTGAACAGTTCCATTGGTGAGACAGATGTGAATAGTTCCATCAGGGATATTGATGTGAAGAGATCCATCAGTGGGTCCAGGATCAAGGAGAATGATGTGAATAGTTCCATCTGTGAGACCGATATAAACATTACCATCAGATCTGTCTGTCATTCTGTGAATAGTACCATCGAAATAGTGTATCATTCGGTAAATAGTACTAGGATCGGTGAGTCATTCTGTGAAAAATACCATGATCAATGAGTCCAGGATTAGTGAGTCATTATATGAACAGTTCCAAGATCAATGAGTCTATGAGCAGTGAGTCCATGATCGGTGAGTTATAATGTGAATAGTACCAGGATCAGTGAATCCAGGATCATTGAGTCCAGGATCATTGTGTCATTTTATGGACAGTGTTTCCTGGATGGGTGAGTCCAAGATCAGTGAGTTTACAGTGTTTCCAGAAATCGTGTACAATGTCTCTTGGATCAGTATGTGTACAGTGTTTCCATGATCGTGAATAGTTTTTCCATCTTCCTACAGTTTTGCCTCTTTAACTTTTTCTTTTACGTAAAACGCATTTAAGAATTTTTTTAATGGATTTAAGGGAAAAATGAATTCCAAAACTCATATATTAATTTTCCTAAGTCCATGGATGTCTTCAATTGGTGAAACCATGTGGTTTAATGAGATCCTCTTTTAATGGAAAATCAAATGTATCTTAAACTAATGATCTATTAAATCATCTAAAGGGATGAGATATCTTCATCCCTTGTTATTCCTCCATGTTCTACCTTGTTCAAGTCACTCAATCCTTTATTTCTTACCATATGTGTGATTTGATCAAACCTTAATCCCTGGATTGTTTCCCCTTGATATTTCTTCCTTCTACATGCATACCCCCTGCTTTGGTGCAAACAGCAATGGTCGATACTGCATAATTATAAAGTATGTTTTATTATGGTTCTTTTGGGTTCTTCTTCTCTTTTTTTCTCATTTTCATGTTATGTCTTGTGATCTCCATGCTTATAATAGAGTTTTCAGGTGTTTCAGTTGGTTCGTACATGTCATGGCGTCTTGGGATAGATGAAGTTCTCATGAGAGTAGGCGATTGTGATCTCTTGTGTGTGGATCATTCTCGTATAAAGAACATCAAGAACAATTTGAGGTATGGGATTTGTTTCGTATCTTTCCTTTTATGGGAAATTGTATAGTTAGCATGTTTTATCCCACTGGATCTCAATGGAATTGACCTAATAAATATTTTAATCGGATAAATAAATTGATATCTATTGTATGTTATTGCCTCTTGTTTTGCTAGATAGTGTGATATCAATGCTTGATTTGTTTAGATTTTTGTTCTTGGTGGATATTGGTAAAGACCCTAAAGCCGGAATTAATCAGTAATTGTTTGGATAAAGATAAACATTCGTGTAAATGAATCTAGTTCTTCAGGTTGTAATTTGATGTTATTCAAATTGGTTTAGTAATAATGTTTCCTTATTTATGATAGCTTACTGGTTAGGTTTCCCAAATTTGGAACCAATTAATAATAAATTGATTAATCCAAGATGAATTAAATAACTTATTGTCTAATAAAAGATAATTCCTTATAAGATTATGAGTTACCCTATTGTTTGTTTAAGGTCCTATTGACCATTTAGTATGATGTTTGTTTTCCTCTTGAATTAGTTGTGTGGTGATCCTGGATGGCTGTTGTGATATTTATGGGCAGGGAGGCCTATTGGTTATGGTAGCAGTTGACACCTAGAGTGGACAGATGCATTAGTTTATGCATGTGGGTGTTGGGGAGGACACCAGGTATGATGGAACATGTTAAATGTGAATGTTTGGAAGCTTGTTGATTACTTGATTGGTTATCTTCTTTACTTTCCCCACTGTTCAAGGAAGCTGGTCTTGCTTGCCATTCTTCCGAAAGGGGAGAAGACATGCAGGTTAAGCCCTGTGCTTTCTGTGTCTATCATATCATGGGAGGATGGGTCTACACTCTTTCTATAGGTGGAAACTACTTGATTGGTGGTTCATCTACTCACCATGTTGAGCCCCCTTATGTTTAGTAACATAGAAAGTTTTTCTAAAATTCCTTGGAATATGGGAAGGTAATGCTATAATAAATAATTGAATAAATGATGTCAACCCATGGGGTTGGAGCATGGAAGAACGAAGTGTTGAGGATGCAATTTTTAAAGGGACATTCAACTTTGGGTGTGATGTTAATGAAATACAACGTGAAATTGTTAATGGTTAATTATTGTTTAAATAATTCATTAACATAAAGTGGTACTACCCAAAATGGAATGAAGTAATTTAATTAAGCTCTTTACATGGTTGTGAGCTTATATGATACCTAGTTTTGGAAGTGGAATCCGGGAGTCTGAGAGACATTAGCTACAGTTGAGTCTAAGACTGGGTTATGCCAAATTGTGGTTGAGAGATATAGTTTATTTTGTACTTTTTGTATTTCTTTATGCTAATCCACCTCTTCAGTTAGGGCACCACACACCTCGTGGATTCTGAGCCCTGGGGGTGTTTTCTTCAACATTCTGGTGGGAGGATGGATGGCTGACTACCACCCTTTGGTCCTGCTCTCTTCACTTGGTAGTTACTTGTGCTGGTAGGCATAGTGCTTAGTTTTCCCCATATATGTGTGTAGAGGACTATAATGGTTTGTGGTTATTCACAAACATATATTCTGGATATAGTATCTTATGGACTACTATAGGTGTAACAGGTATAGTGTATGATGGCTTGAGGATCCTTACTCAGTGTATGGGTTGTAACGGCTCGAGGTATAATACATGACGTATGATACACGTTATACGAGCTGTGGTGGAACCCAGAAACTAGCTGGTTACTTTATTCTATGGACGTGGTGGTTTTGTTGCAAGAGGTTCATGTTTTGGTGCTTCGCCTAGGTATCTTCAGGCAAGCCTTTTTTGAGAGAGATGCTTAGGATGATTGATGTTGGGGCAATGCAGAAAACCAATGGTGAAGTAGTAGCGAGGTACCCTTGATATTCTTTATTATATTAAATACTCTTGTATGAATTACTTGGTGAGTGTAGCCATGGTGAGGCTGGGAACATAGTATATATGTTTTGGTGACGAGTTTGTTTCACATGTTGTTCATTGTTCTTTAACATGTTATCTTTACTTTTTCATGAGAGGCTTCAGGGAGGATCCTACTGAGTATACTATTATACTCACCCTATGTATATATAAACTATTTTTCAGGTCCCTTGTAGTAGGTTGTAGATCAATCTTGTTTTTACGATCTTGGGGTTGGTGGAGTTGTCCAGGCTTGTGGTAGCTGCTATTTATACATTATTTTGGGTACTTGCAGGTTTCCCCTTTATGTTGTAGTAGTTTTGCATGACATAACATATGTGTACTTGGGTTTTTCATTTATATTTCAGTCTGAGATGGAATTTTTTGGGTCTATTTTATCTCTCTCTTTTTCATGTGTTATCTTAGAGGGTAATACCTCCCATCTGTGTGTTTACCATACCCTCAGTGCTAGTCACCAACCCAAGGCCTACTAGAGGTGGGACTTGGGGGTCATTATCTCCCTTATAACATTTCTTGACCAGAAGGGGTACACCTTTTAGGGAGGGGGTCGTGACATATATCATCATTACATTTTGGAAAATAGGAGTAGAATATTCAAATTCTGATGGAAAGGTTGTGAGACTTTGTTATCCACTTTGGAGATTCTTGGGGGAAACATCCAAGAAAAATGAATTCCACCATTAATAATATCTTCAAGGAGTCGATCCAAAATTATCTATATATAGCTGGTATTGTTAGGCACCATTATACCAGA
Source organism: Viscum album (assembly GCA_963277665.1). Taxonomy (NCBI): domain Eukaryota; kingdom Viridiplantae; phylum Streptophyta; class Magnoliopsida; order Santalales; family Viscaceae; genus Viscum; species Viscum album. The sequence continues at coordinate 558,899,725 of OY728146.1, forward strand.
TAGAGGCATGTGAGTAAGTTATTTTTGGACAATGTCTCATGCATGAGACATATGGGTCCTGTAATGACCCAAAGTATTATCAATGGAATACCCATCTTTTAATTATTACTTATATTATAATAACGTTAAGAAAAACAATGACATATCATGATACTATATACTTTGTGATCATAAGACATTATTTTTCCACTTCTTTGATTTGAATTTCAAAATTCTGGCATACACGGTTATGTTATGGGTGATTTTTGCAGTCTAGTAGAACAAAAAAATTATTGGTGAATAGTAACCAATCTGTATGAATAGTAAAATGACCCTTATGAGTATTAAACCATCCAAAATAATATTAGTCTAACCTGATGAATGATTAAATAAAATTTAGTCATCTTATATGTGATAATATGACCATAGTAAAAGTATTTGTATTTTTTTAAGTCATAAATAATTAACGATTTAATTTAAAAGAAAATTTATTTTCATAAAATGTTTTCATAAATTAAAAATTATTTGTCTTCTTGTTTTTTGATGATTTTATAAGAACTTATGTAATTTATAAAAGCATTATGAAATTAGTTTTAATTTTATAAATTCTATTTTTCAAGTAAATTGTGATTTTAAATAAAAATTAAATTAATCATATTTTGAAACATATTATAGAAATATGGAGTTTAATTTTTAATTATACACATCAAAAAATGGTTTGGGTCAGTTTGTGGGATTTTTCAGAAATAATTGAATTTTTATGAATAGTGAAATGCTATAATTTAAAAAATAAACTAAATACATTAATTATAGAGTCACATATGATGTTATGAGGATGTAATCTCATTTGGTTCTAAATATCATAAACTTATTACTATTCTTGTTCATGGAATAATCACTATTACTTTTCGTGTGGTGTAAAAAAATTAATGATTATAATATTGAGAAAACTCCTCTCCCCATCACTCAAAATACCACCCTTCATACCCTCATTTACTCACACATATCATGCTTCAAGACATGTCTAAACTATATCCAAACAAATTACATAGCCACTCCCCATGTCCAAAGATCTTCATATCTCATCAAAAGACTAATCTAAGGCTCCATAAGGAGGAGTCATGAGGTAATTTTTCTCTATCTCTTTTCCTTTAATTTCCTTTCAATTTCAGTTTCTTTTCTTAATATCTCTCAACCTATCCTTGTCATCATTGTATAGAACACTATTATCTTAAATATACTATAATTTTATGATACTAATGGGATAATATATCATTCAACATCATTTTACTCTTCTTTTTATTTTAGAAATGGAAATGTTGTCTGTCAGGTGTTAATTTATCACCTTTAAGAACAACATGTTTTTATATTACTTTATCGCCTTAAGATATTGTCATGAAACCATTTTTAGGTTTGAAACTGGTTATTAAATAATTATTATAATCTATTTAATGTCATATATCTATCTTTTGTATATATTTCTAAATGATTGAACTAGACGGGTTTGTTGTGGTTGAAAAACCACCCAATTAATCCCAAACGGTCATCATTAAATTCTTTTCTAATGATTCATTCTCATTGTATATGAACAAATTATTTATAAGATAATTTAAAGTTATGTAACATAATAAATAACATATTATTACATTTCTTTATATTTATCCTTGTTTTAAATAAACATCCATTCATGAATACAAGTGAACCATTCATGAAAACTATAAAAACTAAGAATGCCAAAAATTGAATTAAAACACTATAACTCATCCAAAAGACCATAAAATAACTTAATGAAACCCTAATGAACCAAATTAATTTATAAAAGGTTCTATAATTTCTAATTAATTAATATTATGTCATTGTATTGGACATTTAAGTGATGAAGTCATTCAGATAGAAGGTAAGGGGGAACTTTCAAACCCAAATGACTTTATTTGGATTTTCCCTCTTCAATCCAATTTCAATATGGATATTCTTTAGAAATCATTCTTTAATATCTATATTACCTTTAATGGGATATATATTTTCTCTAATATATTCAATTAAAAACCAATATTTTCCAAAATAACTCTTATTTCAAATAAACACATCATTTTTACTCCTCGAAGATTGTTTCACTCTCCACTCTATGTTGATAGTTCTATGTCAGGAATGATATTCCCTATTTATTTTGGGAACCAAATGTTTATTAATGTATGTTTTATGATTTGACACCAATTAATTACAATGGGTTATTTATTTATGTTCATGTTTGACATATTTTCAATGTGGCATGCTTGATAATGTAAATGTTATGATGTGATAGGTGAGCCTAGAATTATATAGTGCAATATGAATGATTGAATATGATAGGTGTCCCTAGAAATATACTACACTCTAATGCATTGGGTAAATTGATAAATATCATTAGTTAAAGTGAAATGACGTGTGAACAGGATGCTAGCTTCATTCATAACTATATGTGGTTGTTAACCACAATGCAATGATGTTTTCATTTTTTATGCATTTCCACATTCCTCGCCTTTATCTATATATTACTCTCTTGATTTTAAAAATGATATTATAATAATTCTCACCCCATGATATATTATTCTTATCTATCCTTATACTGGGATTTTTCTCACCCCTTTTTTATGTATATCCTTCGTTGATTTTTTTTACTACGGAGTTTTCGTGGGACAATAAGAAGCTGGAGAAAAATAAATTAAATAAATATTTCTGTTTTATGTTGTTAATGTAATGTTTGGTACTATTATTTCCAATGCACTAAACCTATAGATCCTTGTGGTGTAATACAAATATATTTATCATTATAATGATGTAATAGTATTGTAAAAAAAGAATGGGTTGCTATAATTGGTATCAGATTCAAGGTTTACCTAATTTGGTAATTAGGATTTGTGAACTTGAGATAAAACCCCTAGTATGAGACTAAGTAGATAAATGAAAAGATGAAAAATTAAATGGGGATCCCATAATTTATGATTTTAGTACAAATTTAAAAAAATCTATATGTTGTTTATTCATTTTTTTGCTTATGTTTTGTTCTAAACTTTTCAATTTTATTAAATGGTTGGAACTAGGAGAAACCTGGCCAACAACCCATGTGAGGGATAATGCATCGATTTCCCAAAAAACATCCCAAATTATTTGGGAGGTGGAGTTCAAAACCTCATGGAAATGTTTACCCAACTATCTCAGGTTATGAAAAATAACAAGAATAATAGGGAATATCCTCCATCACCTATGAGGGAGAAATTGGCTATTTACTTTTTTATGCCGCAATGACCTCCAATGTTTAGTGTGTCTTTTGATACACTAGTTGTGGAACAGTGGGTCAAATCCATGGAAAAATTATTTCTTATGCATCACTATTCTGAAATGGAGAAGGTGATATTATCCATTTATCATCTAAATAGAGTGGCTGATCAATGGAGAGCATTGATTAAGAACAATACGACAAGTGACAAAATTCAAAAGATAGAATGGGAAGACTTTAAGATTTTGATTATAAAAAAGTATTTCAAACTAACTTTTTTTACGAATATAGAGAGTGAATTCATGGAGATCATGAAAAATGGAGGAGAATCTGTCACGACATACAAAGAAGATTTTGCAAGGACTTAAAGGTACACATCGGGTATTGTTATCAACAATGATAGCGAAATTGATCGATTCTTATAATTCTAAAATCACACATTGGAAAGTCAATTGTAATTAGAGACTTTGAGAGTTATGAATTAGTTTTTTGGTGGTCCCTCAATGTGGAGATAGAGTTTGGAAAATGTACCCATGGATATTGTGATAAGAAATTAACGATGGGGTTTCAATATAGAGGACCTAATTATAGTGGTCGGAAGAAAACTCAATAACCCACATGCCAAAAATGTGGTAAGATTTATCATGGTAACTTCCACAAAGGTTTGGTGAAATTCTTAATGTTGGTTAAATAAGGAAACCATGCTCAATAGTGTCTAAAATAAATGAGAAAGAAGGATAATGTAGTAGAAGAAAGTTTATACCACTAATGGTTCAATGATACATCAGTACGAAGCAAGGTCACTATGCATGACAGTGCACTAAACCTCGAGTCCTCTAGGGTAATCAACTTTAGCATCCACCAAAGCCTAAGGATCAAGAGAAGGCTTATTCCATCACAACAGTTGAAGTGGAGTAATATAATTATATCGCACAAGGTAGACTAACTATTCAATCTATAATGTAAATGGAATTATTTGATTATAGTTCTATGTATTCTATTATATCATGGATGTTTTCAAGAACCATATTATTGAATCCCCAAATACTTGAAGTAGAGGTATTTTTAAAAACACAAAGTGGTGAAATCATTGAAACCTAACTGTTTGACTCTTCTTCTATTTGTTTATATGGAAGGATTATTATAGATAATGTTGTAGTACATCCCTTGATGTAATTACATTCAATAATGGGAATATATTGGCTCTCATTATATAGGGCACATATCAACTACCGGGAAAGGGAAATATCTTTTCATATTATAAACCGTCCCATTATCCTCTACAAATTCAAGGATGATCATGAATATTCTTTAAAAAAATCCTTAAATGTTGTTGGTGTTGATACCCTATGAATAATAATACCTCTCCCAAATGGTTGAGTCAAAGTAAAGTTCCAACCATGAGGTAATTTCCATCCTGAGGGAATATAATGGTGTATTTCCCAAAGAGTTACCCGGACTCCTCCTGTATCATGTTGTAGAGTTATCAATATAACTCATACCTAGAGATACTTTTATCTCAATGTGTATATATAGGATGGATTCTATTGAACTGGAGTAGTTAACGAAGAAGCTATAAGGGATTTTTGGAAAAGGGTTCATATGCCCTATTGCATCACATTGGGGTGTTCTAGTGCTCTTTGTAAAGAAAAAGGATGGATAAATACAGGTGTGTATCGATTATCGGGAACTCAATAAGATTACTATTAAGAATTAGTATCATTTTCCAAGGATATATGACTTTTTCAATTATATGAGAGAAGCACAATACTTCTCAAAGGACAATAATTGTAACGGATATCATCAGATGAAGGCGAAGAAGGAATATATTCAAATGATTACCTTCTGTACAAGGTATGGGCAATATGAGTTTCTAGTGATGCCTTCTAGAAAAAATAATTCCCCTACAATATTCATAGATTTGATGAATACAGTATTTATAAATTTCCTCAACAAATTTGTGGCATTATTTATCGATGTTATTCTCTTATACTTTAAGAGCATTTAGGAACATGATGAACATCTAGGACTTGTGTTGCCCAAATTGAAAAAGGAGAAGTTGTACACCGTGTTCACCAATTCTGAATTTTGGAGGATTAAATAGATGTTCATGGGACATATTATCCGAAGTGAGGGAATTTTTTTATACCCATTAAAAATAATGGCGATGTAGGAATGACATAGACCCTCAAGTGTCATAGGAATATGTAGTTTTCTTAGATTAGCAGGGTACTACCAACGTTTTTTGAGAAAGTTCACACAATTTTCAAGCCCTATTACTATGTTAACAAATAAAATGGCAATGTAACTCCCCATCCCGAATTATCCCAGGGCTAGTGCATTATTACATAACATTAGCATGATCACAATAGATCAATTCCCAAAAATTGATCAGTTTTGTATCCTTAGAAGTACTAGATACATACATAAACTTTTAATTACATTATGGAATAAAAAAATAGTGTGTCTCCTTTGAAAACACTAACATTTTTTAGCCTATCCCTATTGGTCAATAATAATATACTTCTTGGCTTCCGAGTAAAATAAAACATAAGAATGGGGTGAGCTCAAATGCTCAGAAAGGAAAAACGATATAGCGGAAGCTATCTTAAATAACAATAAATTATTAAATAAGTGTATAAAAAGAGAAATGCAATCCCTTTAAACATAAAATTCTGTATAATATGGAAAATATAAATCAAATAATTCCATTTACATATTTTCATGGATATTCTACAATTCCAACAATCACATGTAATATCAATAGCTAAGTTCTTAATGATTTAATTCATCATTTTGGACGCCTTAACCGAAAAGTCAAGCCCTTGTGCAAAGACAATAAAAATAAATTTTTTTCAAGGCCTTGTTCTAAGACCCTAGTTTGTCTCAAGATACATACAAATGAATTGAGGTGTTATAGAGGTCCATGACCATCACTTACTACGTCAAATGTATTCCCCATTTGATTAGAATGATACATAACATAAACATTCATATTAAAACTAACATAAGAAATGTGAATACTTTAACCATATACCATGAGAGGTATTAACAAAGCACATCATTATTCAAACTATCATAAAACCTTCAATACAATATGAAACATTGAATCATAATAAATCAATGTCAAACAAGCTTAAAACCCAACAAAGAATGTTCACATAGATGAAATCAATCCAAAAACTATTGGAATGAAATATCTTATTATTCTTTGAAACAATATACAAGTAAAGAAAACATTTATTTTAAAAATATTATTATAAAACTGTAATGGATTCATTAAAGGTTTTATAATGTTTGAAAATAGACACACCCTCCATATAAGTTTTAAAAAAATATCCTTAATTTGTCGAAATGGATATAAAGTGCCTTGTTTGGAAAATGACGAAAAGATTCCTTTCAATGCATGTTATAAAAATTCATACAATGGTATAAATTATTTTAACCGATATTCTACAAAATAGTAAAAAAAATTTGAAATAATTTTTTATGAAACATGGATGTGGATGGTAAAGAAATATCATTAGATACTTACATATAAACAACCTCGGATAATGAATAAATTTTATGATTCACCCTTACCTTGTACTTTAATTTAGTCTAGTGTATGCTAAACAACATGTATAATGACCATAGTATGTTATTAAATAATAATAAAACATATTAATATTTATGATATCTTATATGATTCATTTAATGCTTTATAATTCCCATTTATTAATAATTTCCATGTTAAAATAACTTTTTGGGTATTAATTGCTTTTTTAACGTACATGTTTTTCCTTATTATTATTGATAGAATCATTTATGTCATGATTTAATTGATTCTAGAAAATAAAAAATTATTTATCTATCATATATATTCAGAATACAAATATGTATAATAAAAATATATATTAAATGTAAAACACTATTTATGAAGACGGTAGGCTACACGTACGCATAAACCTTGTTTTCATTTTCATATCTCATTAAACAAAAGTATGTGAATGAGATATATACAAATATATAAATATATATATATATATATATATTTCTGTCAGCATTATTGTGTCATGTATTACATACTTATTAATAAATATATATTTTTATAATCAACATTGAATGGTGAATATGGGAATGAATTTGATCACATCGTGGAGACGGTAAGACGTATGTACGCACGAGTGATGATATCATTCTATTGATGGTGAAGTCATATGTAATTGGATGGTATATTATATATAAATATTCATTAACATGTTATCTTTATCATTCACATCGATTATACTCATTATTATATAAATCCAAATAATAAAGTGTTGAATAACATACTACACCATGACATAGAGATGGTAAGCCATACGTACGCACATATGATGACTTTTTTATTCAAATAATTGATGGAATAATGAATATGGTTGTACTATATTTATAATAACATATTAGTTTGTATTAGGTGCTGGATTTATTATTTAGTATGTAAAAAAAGAATGAAGATGTAGAAGATGAAAAGAACATTGAAAGTTGTGATAAAATAATTACCTCTTCTTCAGGCGCTTCCATTTGATTTGAACAAATGGGATCCATATGTTGGAATTTTTATCAAAGTAAGGCATCAAGGTTGAAATGAGGGTAGATGGGAAGATATTTTATTAGGGTTTGGCCAAGATAAATGGATTTTTAGGTGTAAATTTTGGAGAAGCGAAATACCCATTTATAAGTGAGGTGAGGGGCACTTTAGGAAGAGCTGGAAATATTAATTTATTATAAAACTCATTTTCAGATTTTAATATCTCCGAATGAATTTTTTTTTATGCTACATTGGTGAAGAGTCTAAATCCTCCCAACCAATAATTTTTTGACATTTTTAGGTCACTATAATAACATTATTCATTAGATTTAACTCTTAGTTAAATAGATTAACTCTAAAAATGTCTTCATGTATGCTTACATTATATGGTTAATAAACAAAATAAAAATTATAAGAGAACCTAATGTGGTTCATTAATGGAATATATAAAATTATTTAAGTACATTGGCCAAATTTTAGATTTATATTATTATAATATCATTTAATAAAATATTATTTGTTTTAAAAACTCATTTGTGTCAATTTTGAAAATATTTAGTTTTTTGGATTTTTGTGAAAGTAATAAAAATCTAATTAATTCAAAAAAAATACATTTAATCAACCCTAACATGTCATATTCAACTAGAAAAATCATGGATGGAATCAGAAGTTTCAATTTACATTTATTTTAATATTTATAACATCAGTTATTTTAATATTTCATTAATAATGTAAATACTGCATCATCAGTGTGTCATAAATTAAATTAATAATTTAATATATAAAAATTATAAATAAAATTCCATGATGGTTGAAATATTTTTATATTTAAAATTAATATTTACAGTTGTATTTATCTTATGTATAACCCTTAATTAAACGTGGTTTTGTTATTAAATTTTGAATTTAACACTTTTAACTCTTCATTAAATAAAAAATAATAAATTTCATAATCTAATCTAAGTGCATAAAAAAGGATCATATGTTTTTCCTAAGGTGTAATTGGGTCCAAAAATACTTTTTCAATAAAATTATGACGTGTTTTGGGGTAATTTAATTTTATTATAAAATTATTTATACTTTTAATTACTATATTTACTTTTAATCGTGGTAAATAATATTAAATAATTTACTATTCACCAAAATATATTTTTATCATGTTAAAAAACAATTTTCATACTAATTTCAACCATGTCTCTTATATTTTTGAAATTCAATTCAGAGAAGTAGTAAAATTATGTTTTATGAAAATTTATAAATGTGCCTAGAAGGTGGATAAAAGACATTAAAAAGTTCAATAAAATTTTATATATATAATCAAATTATAAAATGACTCTAATTAATTAAATTGTAATAATATAGGTTTTATGTGTCTATTTTTACGTTAATATATATTAATATTAAAAATAAAAATTTAAATAAAAATTTTGGTTTTTGTGTACTATGCAGTATTTTTCACTATTCATCAAACATTGAATGTTTTAAGAGAAATAAAAAAATTAAACCTAATATAATTTTGATATTAAAAATTTGAAAATGAAGTCTATTTTAACAAATTCATTTCTTATGAGTTTCTAAAATTAATTTAGTTATTTTTCACAAAAGGACATAAAAATTATTTATTTTAAGAAAATATCTTTTTCAAAATATATATATATTTTAAAAAAATATTCAATTCATTATAAACAATATAAAAAAATTTAAAGTAATTTGTTACGATTTGTATAACAATATTTAATTGATAAATAAATATATCATTTAACTAATTATAATACTAATATGTTGTTTCACAAAAACTCAATCTTGCATATAACGCAAGACAAGTTGGTGTTGTATGAAATATATGCTATTAAATTAATTTAAACATATAATTATGTATGAAATCATGGGGTGTTACATGTCGTTTATGTCTGGACAGAAGAATGTGAGGATTGTTACAAAAAACTAAAGATAAGGTTAATCACTGCACCTATACTGACACTACAAAAAGTGGAAAAAGTTTTCTGATATACAGTGATTCTTCAATGAACGTATTGGGTTGTGTACTCATGTAAAATTATAATGTGATAGCCTACACCTAATAGTAGTTGAAGATCAATTAGAATAATTACTCGAGGCAAGATCTATAGCTAGTAGCCATGATTTGTTTCATTGAAAATTGGTCGGCACTAACATTATAGAGAGAAGTGTGACATATACTCCGACCACAAGAGCCTATTGTATATATTCACATAGAATGAGATCAACATGAATCAAAGGAGATGGTTAAAGGTAATCATGGAAAATTATTCCTCTATTCACTACCACCCTAAAAAGGTGAATATAGTAACTAATGATCTATGAAAAAAAGAACATGATACTCTATCCATGTTACTAATTGAGAATGACCATATCTTCATGGATATTACAAGCAAGGAGTTAGAAATAATAAGGGAATGGAATACATACTACCTTTCCCAAATTACTTCCTAACCATCTATATAAGAGAAGATTAAGGAGTCACAATGGGATTATCTGGAGTTACAAAATAAGGTGGATGCAGTAGAGGTTGGGAAGATACATGAGTTCCATATCGACAATGATTGTGTGATTCACTATGGAACTTGACTTTGTGTGCCTTCATCACTTGGGATAAGAGAGGATCTACTAGACAATGCACATATATCATTATTCTCTATCCATTTTGGTAAAACCAAAATGTTCTATGATCTCCAAGAACCCTTCTGTTGTGATAACATGGAGAAAGAGATTGTGTAATATATCCTAAGGTGGTTGGTAAGTTAGAAAATTAATGTAGAGAGAAAAAAGTCCAAAGGGATAATAAAACCATTGTCCATACCAGTATGGAAATTATAGAATGTCACAATAGATTTCGTCTTGAGACTCCCATAGACATCCATGGGAAATAATGCAATATGGGATGTTGTTGACCGACTAACCATGACTGCCCATTTTATCACAATTCGGGAAGATATCCCACTTGAGCAACTTGTAAATATATATGTGCAAGAATTGGTGAGACTATAGGGTGTTCCACTCTCGATTGTCTCTGGCCATTATCTAGGGATCACATCTAAATTCTGGAAATTCTTCAACATTCTTCGAGTGATGAATTAAAATTTAGAATGGCATATCACCCCCAAACAGATGAGCATTCTAAAATGACTATTCATACGATTGATGATATGAAAAGATCCTGGTATATAGAATTCAAAGGTTTATTGGATCATTATCTCTCATTGGTTGAGTTCTCATACAAAAATAAGTTCCACAAAAGTATTGAAATGGATCCATATGAAGTTTTTGTGGAAAAAGATATAGAACTCCAACCTGTTGGGATGAAGTTGGAGAAATAATGATACATGGACCAGATCATGTGCAAGGGATGACAATTATGGTTAAAGTAATCCAAAAACATAACAAATCTGGTCAGAATCAACAAAAATGATATGATGAAAATTATCGAATGGACTTGGATTTCAACATTGGGGATACAGTTTTCCTTCCAATTTCACCATGGAAGAGAGCCATGTGGTTTGTAAATAATGGGTAGCTAATACAATGGTACATTGTCCACTTTGAGAGCCTTGACCACATACAAGATGTAGACTATAAGATTTCACTTCCACCAAATATGGCTCATGTTCATGATTTGTTTCGTGTTTCACTCCATAGAATGTACATACCAGATCCCTCACATGTACTAAACTCAAAGGTGGTACAACTGAAAGATGATATCTCTTATGAGAAGTAGCCAGTAATGACACTGAATAGGAGAGATAAGTTCATATGCAACATTATAACCCACAATGTTAAAGTATTTTTGTATAACCATTAGTTTGATGATGCTATATGGGAACTTAAAGAGGCAAAGAAGGAGAAGTACCATCACCTATTTGTGTAAAATGAAATTTCGGGGGAGAAATTTCATAAGGGGGATAGAATGTGATGACCCAAAGTTTTATCAATGGAATTCCCTTATTATAATTATTCCTTATAGTATAATCACCTTAGTATGCACAATAAAACATCATGATACTCAAAACTATGTGATCACTAAATATAATTTTACCCCTTCTAAGAATTGAATTTTGAAAATATGACATACATGGTTGCATTCAGGGTGGTTTTATTATCATTTTATTAGAAATTATGTAATTTTTGAAAGAATTATGAAATCAGATCTAATTTTAATATCTATATTTTTCCAGTAAATTATATTTTTAATTAAAAATTAAATAAATAATATTTAGGAAATTATTTTTGAAAAATGGACTTATTTTTTTTTCTACTCCTAAAAATGGATAGGGTGAATATTTGGGATTTATATGAAATACATGAATTTATGATGAATAATGAAGTGTTATAATTCACAAAATATTCTAAATTCATTAATTATAGAGTGATTTATGACGTTCTGTTAATTTAAGTCCAATGTTTTCGAAATCACATGCCCATATTACTATTATTTTTTGTGGAATCATTACTATTACTAGTCTTGTGGAAAAATAATTAATTAACGAATATAATATTGATAAAACCCCTCTCCCTTCCACTATATATACCACCCTTTTCACCCTTATTTACTCACATCTATTAAGCTTCAATCCTTCTCTAAACACTTTTCAAACAACATCCCTAGAACCTATCCCAAAACCAAAGACATTATAGTCTCATCAGAAGACCAATCAATGTGCCTTAAAGAATATTTAAGAGGCAATTCATCTCTCCATCCTTTCCGTTAATTTCCATTCAATTTAATGTTATTTTCTTAATCCCTCCTCAAATATCCTCATAAACATGGTATGTTATATGTAGTATCATACATATTCTATAATTTTATTATACTAATGGGATAATATATCATCCATCCCCATTCTCCTCTTATTTTTATTTTAGATAGGAAAACATTGTTGGTGTGGTGTTAATTTAGGACCATAAAAGATGACATTTTTTCATTTTCCTGTATCACCTTCAAATGTATTCATAAAACCATTTTCATGGTTCAACCATATTGTATTATATACCATTTAATTTTATCATGCTATTTTATGTACATATTACTAAATCATTAAACCAAAAATGTTTGTTGTGGTCGAAAAACCACATGAATGAACCCAAATGATCATCATTAAATTCTTTTCCATTGATTTATTCTCATGGAAAATAAAAAAAATATTTATAAGAGAAAATAAAATTCTATAACATCATAAATAACATATAATTAAAATTCTGTATGTTTATCTACATTTGAAATGAGCATCAATTCATGAATTGAAGTGAACCGTTAATGAAAACTATAAAAACAAAAAATATAGAACAATGAATTTAAACTATTTAACTCAATAAAAGGCTAATAAAAGAACTTAATGAAATTATATTAAAACATATGAATCTATAAAAGGTGTTGTAATTTCTAATTATGGAATATAATGTCATTATAAAAGATATTAATGTGAAGAAAGTGTTCGGATACAAGGTATGGGGGAACTTTTGAACCCAACTCTCTTTCTTTTCATTTTCCTTCTTAAACCGATTTTCAGTACGGATATGACATAGAAATAATTTATTCATCAATATATTCCATAATTTGTGATATACATGTTATCTAATTTATTTAATTTAAAACCCAATGTTTTCCAAATGAACTCTTCTTTCAAATAAACACACCCTTTTAACTCATCGAAGATTGTTTCACTCTTCACTCACGGTTAATAGTTCTATGTCAAGAATGATATTCCCTCATTATTTTGGGAACCAAATGAATATTAATGAATGTTTTTTACATGAAAACCATTTATTTACATGGGTTATTTTTCTTACTATTTCTATATTTTTAATGTGGTATGTATGATAATGTAAATGTTATGATGTGACTAGTGTGACTGGAATTATATAGTTCAATATTAATGTTTAAATTTGACAGGGGCACCCAGAATTATATATTGCTCCAATGAATTAGGTAAAGTGATGAATCTCATTAGTTAATGTGAAAATATTTATCAACATAATTCTAGCTCTGTTCACATCTATGTGTGGTAGTTAACCACTAAGACCTTATGTTTACATTTTTTATGCATTACCACATTACATGCATTTATCTAATGATTCATCTAATGATTTTGATGATGATGATATGATTATGCTCACCCAATGAAATATTATTATTATTTATCCTCTTACTGGGTTTTTATCTCACCTGTTTCTGATCTATATCCTCTGGTGATTATGTGTACTAACAATTTCTCAAGGGAAAATAAGAAGCTGAAGAAGAATGAATTAAATAAATGTTTAAGTATGTTTTTGTAAATGTAATTTTTGGTCCTCATTTTCCAAAGATATAAACCCTCTGGATCCTCATGGTGTAATACTATTATGTTTATCTTTATAAGGATGTTATAGAAATGTATAAAAAGGTCAGGCCACTATAATTTGGTTTATTTGAACATGAAGTTGTTAGAAAACGTAAATAGTAAGTAAAAATATCATGATATCCATTATATGTGATCTTTGGGATTTTTGTCTGTCTATTGATTTTTTTCTGGGTGTCACCAAGGATTTGAAAAACCTTTATCTAGAAATAAGTAAACCATGCACTGAGGCATTGATTTTTATTTGAGACAAGGGATAATATCGATCCAATGTTATATTTATTGGATATTTCATAAAGATAAAATTTTATTTCAGATGTGTTCCATGTGTCAGGAATTTAGATATACCAAATAAATCCATCTCACTTGATTGATACTGATAATTTTGAGAATTTTGTTTATGCATTCTTTGTATTGAATTTTACTTGTATCATAGACTATATTAATAATATTCTATATTAAATTATTGTTACCCTTGTGAGAGTCATGGGGAATAATGGGTATGTTCTATATGAAACCTGCGAGTGGGAGTTAGATATGTAGGCATAATGGCCCTGATTATTCATTGATAGCTCTCAGTGATGTATGAGAGCATAGATTAGGGAAATGTTGTTAAATGGTTGGGATATTGTTTGTCCCTATCCTTTATCTAAGTTGATTTATTAATTTTTAGTCAATTCCTTTTACATTATTTAATCAATATTTGTTCATATTTTAAAAAGGTTATTTAGAGGCAATCTGTGAATCATAGGGGATTTTTTAGAAAATGATGGTAGTCGAATGTGGAAAATGGGATGTTATAGTTCCACATACTATCCGGTAGAATCCATCGACCAACTAGAGGACATTTCAGTATCCAATTAAGTCTATATTAAGTATAGTGTCCCACTGATGTGATTCATCAGCTTGTTGGTGGAACCCTTTAAAAAGTGATAGGTATTGGTATCCAGTAGTCTACATGTGGTACTAATCTCTGTCTTCTTTGGTTTTAGTATGTGAAAATTGGATGATCACATTGAAACACCATGAACATGGGCACTTCTAGTTGGAATAAAAAAAATATTAAAAATTATATTTCAATGACCATCCTCTAATACTTTTGGGTTCATTATAATATGATTCCTTGGAACATTATAGAGGTTTTCATAACCATAAACATTGGATAGAACTAGGAGTATATTAACCCTGTTTCATGTAACTGATTTTTGAGATGAGTTTATGTAATTTCATATATTTTGAATTGAAATTATACATAATTGACTGGTAAAATGGTAATTCATAATAATTTTGTATGAATTTTAATTATGGTAGCAAATATGTGATTTAGTAAATTACAATGTAAATATAACATAGAATAATTGAATATTAGCATAAAACAAGTATTTGGAAAAATAGAATATTGGAATGTAATGTTAAATTAGAATGATAATTGATATTAGAAATAGAAATATCCAAAATGGAATATATTTAAAATATATGGAATGTTTTATATTTTGGTATGCATTGGATCTTGCTTGTATCTGATATGTGGACTGTATAATGTTTCATATCATGGGATTAAAAATTGATCCATTATAAACTAATAATGTAATAGTATCTATCATGGGAATTTTTCAATGGGTATATTAATGAATTAAATATGTATTTATCTCCATGAATAGTAATCCACCTTGGGAGTGTAGTGCGATGAGTGGGTAAATGGTCATTATTATGTGACTCCACATATAATTAGTGGGGTGTGTCGATATAGATATTCAGTAACATGTTGAATTAGGTATGTCTAACCCTAGGAGTAAACCCATATCTCTAAGACCAATTGTATTATTTAGATGATTAGTATTTACATTGTAATTAGTTCTATAGTTATTTTACTATTAAATTCACTAGTACTCAAACTATAATTTTGTATACAATGTTGGTTATGGCCTACTGAGAATTACTCATGACCTATCCGAACTACCATTTAAAACATAGATAGTCATCATGGATACAATTCTAGATAAGGGGAATGGTCCCTATGCATGATTGGTTGGTTTATCATTTTCAGATGGGGTCATGGAGTTTGGATTGAGTTTGGAATTCAAGACCAGTTTTTAGAGTCATTGTTTTTACATTATTTCTTTTTGTTCATTTCCTGAAGGAAATTTAGTACAACATACAGTGTGACATTTAATTGTTGTATTTTCATTGGATATTTTGGAAATTTTCTTTTCATCAGATGGGATAGATATTTATTTATTTTTATCTCGTTTCGTCAATGATTGTTATTTAGTACTATAGTGTATAATCTTCCCACTATATTTATTAGACGGTTATTTTTAGTAATACGGATTTGGCATATGGGGAGGAACACATGATGCTTTATAGAGCCCCACCTTGATCAGATTAGGTAGAACTAGGATAGGGACATAACAAAGGATTTCACATATAATAATAATGAATATAATTGAGAGAGAACATAGTATAATAAGGGACTCTTTCCACTATGGGAGTCTTGGAAGTGTGCATTGACTAATGAAATGAATGAATGGGATGAGAACCCAATCCACAATGACATACCTAGGTGTAAAAATTGATTAATGAAACAAAGAATTTGGGAGTATACATAAAATAATATGATATCCATGGTAATGAGCTTTATAACAACTATGGACCCTATATATCTGTATCTACTTCTAAAAGAATTATCTTAACATTTTTTTTCTTTAATACTCATAAATATGTCAAAATTTAATCCATCTATAACAGACCACATCTAATAAAAATATTTGATCACTTATAAATCCAATTAACATTTTGTTTGAAAATTTGATATAATCAGGAGAATTAATTACATAACAAAACCCATCTCTTCATGGTTGCAATTTTCCCACTATATCCATTTTTTATTCAACATTAAATCATTTAAATCTCCCAAAAAATATTCAAACATGAATAATTTGTAAACAATATTCATTTTATATCATTCTTCACAACCGATGGAAATATAATACATAATATAGGGGATCTCAGATACATAGTTTTAAAAAACATAATAATTTTCAATTTAATATATTCTTTGAAAATAAGATGTATATAATTGAAAGGTAACATAATCAATGTGCATGGAAATTAAAAATGGTAAATCATCCACATAAAATCATGGATAATAAGTAAAGATACATGGAATGAATACTTTACATATGTGACGAGAAATATATTTCAGTAATCATGAGACATGTGAAAACAATCCTTGAGAAAAGGAACAACTAAAATCATATCATGTATTGAAAAATATTCTAGGTTTTATGGAACATCAAACATTAATATTGTAATTACATGACTATATAATTACATATATATTAAATTTCACCTATAACTAATAAAATCCATCATCTCTTATAAGTATGATAGATATTTCAACTTACTGGATTAACTTTTATCTTGTTTAATCTATCTCATTAACCAATGCATTGGAATGATATAATGGACCCAATTGTCATTGGATTATAATAGACCCATGTGTTCATGGTCTATAATAGACTCCCCCTAAATCATCCATAAACATTTACAAGTACAAAATAATGAGAAAATTAAATATAAACTTTCAATTTTCAATATTACAATAATAACAGTTATTTCACAACATGATTTACATGTGGAAAAGATATAGGTTCTATGAAAATTTATTTGAATCAATCATAATCCATAAAGTCAAATAATGTGGATGGTGTAATTAAATATATATTCTGTAGAATAAGAGTAATCATAAATGTTCTTTATCATTTATGTAAATAAATACCATGGGAATGTCATTAAAAAAAATCTTGAAGAAAATACCCTTTCCACATTAAAAATCACTATTAAAAATATAAAATTTACAATATATTAGGGTAAACATTATCATAGAAAAGAACCACTAAAAAATTAAAGGTAATTAGAAAATAGAAATAAATATTTCTGTTTTTTTAGAAATGTATTAATTTAATTTATGTTAATGTAAAATATTTATTTTACACTTAAAAATGAGTCATATAAATAATGTTAAAAAATAATGATAAAAACATTTTAAATAAATACAAATATTATTTAAAATAACCTCAAAAATTTATTGAACATTAAAAAATTATTTATTTTTTTCTTTAGATATCATGAATATATAAATAATGAAACATGATTTAAAATACTATTCAATAACAATATCACTTATAAATAATTTTTTGGATGATTCTATAATAAATAAATAATGATATTGAAATTAAACATGTATAGAACATACATAAATAGTGGAAAAAAAATATACATGGTTCAAGAACATATTATCATGTCATCCCTCTAAAAAGATCATTGAATATTGAAAATACTGATATAAGATTAGATTGTATCATTAAAATCATAATCAATGTGATAAAATTTGGATCTTAATCCATTGAAAGAAATGATATCAATTGAATCATTAAAAATCATGAATATAATTTTATATATGATATTAAATTTTAATTGGTAGTATATACACCTCACAAGTGAATATTGGGGCATAAAATAAATATACATCCCATTAAAGGAAAATTTCTGGAAAATAACCCCTACAGAGATAATATCACGAAATTTGGTGTTAATCAATTGAGATATTGTGTGAAAAAAAAATTTAAATGAAATACATGTGTAAATAAAATATAAATAAAACAATTTTCATTACACACTTAATCATAGAACAATATAATTAATAAAGAAATGATGTAACCAAATAAAAAAAAATTGTGTTCAGAAACCACTTAACATTTGGTAATAGTCACATGAAATCCATTTGGAAGAAATAAGTTGAATAGTAAGTTAAAATACTATGAATTATGAAGGATTAATTATAAAAAAATTAAATAGTAAAGTTTAAAGACCGTATAAAATAAAATAGGTTCATAACATTAAAATATGACTCAATGATGGGAAATTGAGATGAAATCCCTTGCATGGAGTCCAGACGTTCAACGTATAACTATTAACTGTTGTACAATAATTATTTATCAATTATTTAATTTATTAATAAAATATTATAGGTATAATATTATATTATTCGAATAATATTTAATTTAACTTTTTTACATATGTCATCAAATAATCAATTATGTACATGTTGGGGTATTGAGGATGTTTAGTTCTTAATTTCCAAATGTATTCAGTATGTTTACCATGGACAAATTGGTCATTATTCCATCATATAAATAATAATAATCATTAAATAGTTATATTTTTTATTCATTAATTATACTTTTATAATCAACTATTAATTATGGTTAAGAGAAATGAATTACATTGCAATAATAGAGGAGATATGACATATGTATGCTTCTGTAAGGTTTCCATTTTCAAGTAATATGAGTGAAATAAGGTTAGAAACATTTTTTATTTACATAATGATGATTTTATAACAAATATAATATTATATATTTAAGTAAAAATATATATAACATTCATGTTAGGTGTCGACAAAACTAAAATATGTTACCTTTGAAGAGGTGGTAATAAACAAGTATGTAAGAACAATATTAATTATTTTCAATGGAAGGTATTGTAATAAAATAGATATTATATTAAATATACAGAATTATAATTATCTCATTAATATCATTTATATACATTAAATTAATTATATTATACATCCATGAGATATTGTAATGGAAATCGTATTACATCGGTTTAGAAGGGGTTGTCCATTGTACCTTTAAAAGATGGTATCATTTCCCATATGATGAAGATGAATAACAATTAATGTTAATAAAAAATAACACCCTTTAATTTTTATATAATGCTATTAATATTTCAAAATGATTTTAAATTCATTAATGGATGTATAAGATTAAAAAAACAAAAAAAAATTAGTTAAAATCTATAACTCTTTTTTGGATAACCACATTTCCATTAAACATTAATCCCTATAATGTTTGTATTAATCCAAAAATAGTAATTTTATTTTATAGGTAGATAATTTAAGAAGTTATTTGTTTAGGAATGTGTTGATCCAAAACTCTTCTTATGTTTGGACATGATATGATAAATAGAGTCTATTTATAAGTGAGGGGTGGGGTACTCATGGAATTTAATAATGTATAAAATTAATATAAATTAATTTTAGTGTAAAATAATCCATAAATTGAAATATTTATAATATAAAATTATTATTATTATTATATATTATAACCCAAAAAAATTAATTATTTAAATGATTTCATTACTCTTATCTCTTTATTTTAAACATGCTTTAACTATTTTGATGATTATAAAAATATTTATTTTATATCTCCTTAGGGGTAAATAAATTTACTATAAAACGAAAATAGACCCACAAATGGATATTTATTAATATTATCAATAACATTACATTAATATTTTTTCTTATTTTTAAATTATGTATTAAAATAATTTTTCTTATAATATATCATCAATATAGTTTTTTTAACATTCAATTGATTTTAAATTAAAGTCATAATGATAATAACAAGATTAAAATATATAACACGTTACCACAAATAATACATAATTATTAAATATTAAATTATTTTGGCATCATAAATCTTCCATAAGACATAACATTTAATACATTTTAATTATGTACATTGATTTTGGCACTACGTTCATATGATTTATGTCACCATTGTATAAAAATTTAAGGTAATTATACAATTATTATAAATTACAGAAAAATTCCATCATAAAATTAATTAATTTATTCTCAAAATATAATCTATTATTCCATAAAAACATATTTTTATCATTATGTTATCATATAAGATATATTTAAAAGAAAGAGAGTGGCTTTTTTGATTATTAATTACTTTGTATAGAACATTGAAAAATGCATCTAAGTGGAAAATAGTTCAAATAATATATTAATATGGATAGAATTAACTCAAAATATACGGTAAATTAAATTTTTTCGTATATTTTAAATTCCTTTCACCATAATTGTTTCTTTTACCATACCAAGGATACGTATATTTACCACGATTATTAATCATGATTGCCACAAATAATGTTTTCCTACATAACTAATTTAATACTCATGATTACAAATATGGATTTAATTTTTATTAATTTTATTTCTATAAGTGGGATAAATGAAATTTAATATAAATGTGTCAAATGTTGAGAAAAAACAATTTTACCAAATGCATTTTTATTTTTACAAATTTTCTTATAACCGAATAAAGTATTATATTGATTCATATATATTTAATTAAATTATATAATATTAATGAATTAATACGTTAAAATCATAATGAATATTTTCAATGAAAAGATATGGTTTTTCTACATAAATTGGTAGTTTTTACTATTCACTAAAATATCAATATTTTCAGAAAAATCCTAAAATCATTCCATAATATAAATTTGAGATAAATATTTAAAAAAACTATATTTTTTATAAAATTTATTTTCTAACATCTGGAATAATAATTATATGACCCTCTAAAAAAACTAATAAGATTAATTTTTGAATAAAAAAGTGTTTTTGAAGAATAAAATAACATTACTAAAAATTCAGTATTTATTTATTATGTGGTAATAAATAAACATTCATTATATAAATCTTTATTAAATATTTTCAATAATTTTATCATTCATATTCAAACCACAAATTTAGCTATTACTATATAAAGGTCACATTTAAAAAAATTATTATTTTTAATGAATATCATAATTCACTCAAATATCAATATCGTGTGTTAAAATATCTATCAATCATACTTTTTTTTAAATATCATGGTGTTACATTCTACTCAACTATAATAAACTTTTTCCAAATAATTTTAACTTGATCTTGATAATTAGATTTTTAAAATTCCAGAATACCTTTTTGAAAACACACCATGGAAAAATGATTAATAAAACTTATTCCAAGAAAGTGGGAATGGTAAATATAAAGTTCATATGGAATAACACAAAATAGAGTTTCCAAATTTGAACAAAATTTTCTCACTGTGAAAATATGGACAATATGGATAGATTACTGTCCAAATAATAATGGTTACTGATAGAGAACATTGATAAAAATTATATGAATGATGATGAGAAAGTTAATGGCCACAAAACAAAAAATCAATGAAGTGTGGAAATATCATAAATTCTTTATATATATAGATAGTATGGTAACA
This sequence comes from Viscum album, assembly GCA_963277665.1. NCBI lineage: Eukaryota > Viridiplantae > Streptophyta > Magnoliopsida > Santalales > Viscaceae > Viscum > Viscum album. The sequence continues at coordinate 558,922,012 of OY728146.1, forward strand.
TTCATGTCATGATCCCTTCACTGTATATGCAAAATTTCTCTAACATCAAGACCATGAATATAAAGAAATATACATAGATGGTTTTTTCTAATCCATAAATTAAATTTTATTATTTCATCTCATTTTTCAATTAGTTTTCACATTTATCTTGTCTTTCACTCCAAATAGTGGGCAATAATATTTAATAAATTAATCACAATAATTAACATTGAATGGATCACATGATACAAAAAAAATATATGAAGTTATTCCTTATATCATTATATTTTAACCCAAAAAATAATTAACACAATTTAACATCACTCAAATGGAATAAAACTTCATATGAAGAAATAATACATTAATATCCGAGATTCAAAAATATCATAAATGGTTCAACACAGGTCATGCTATAAATAAATAACAATATATCCAAATTAAACTCAACAACCTCAATATTAAATAATGTTTTAACTCAAATGTTTTATCAAACTAGTAAACTTAAATTCAAAAAAAATTAATAACATTATTCAAAAAATAATACTTCATGTTAAACCCAAGGGTTTTATATACCTTAACCTAACAAAACATCTCCAGAAATATTTTTAATGACCTCAAAATACCGTCACATAAAATGTAAAAATGGTCATTGATTCCTTTGAAATTATATTCATACATAAACATTGAAACTCATGATGGAATCCATAAATATTATTTTTACTTCACTTGAAAACATAACAATCTATAAATTTCTATAGACCCTACTATGATGCCAACTATAAAAAACCCAAAATATGCACTTCCATGTCCAGTGATAAAAATACAATCTTTACATTTTTTTCATTGATATCGGAAAACATGGCCCAATATTATCCATCTGAAACATAAAAAATCTAATACAAATATCGTATCACTTTCCAAAACATAGACCTTTTAGGTTTAGAGTTTAGTATTTTTAGAAAAAACACTTACATAATAATACCAATGTCATAAAGTGTATAGTTTTCCCACAATACCTATATTACCTTATTACACATTCATTCTTCAACATATCCTATAAAATTATTTCTATATGAATAATTTTTAAATTTAATTCATTTAACATCATTCTTTATTAGTTGGATAAATGTAAACCATATGAATGGTGGGATAAAACTCCCATAATGCGTAAACATAATCAATAGAAGTTTTATACAATTAGTTATAACATGATGAGAATAATTTTTTTATGTCATAATTAAAGTGAATAATCATAACATAGAGGAATTTATACCAATTAACTCCTAGATTGTAAATTATGATTTGTTGAATAGTGATTGTACATAATTCATTGTTCATATAAGTCAATAATCACTATTCATGTGATAATAATCTCAGATTAAAGAATCAATTAGAACTCAATAAAATCATTAACAAACTATATAGGTTTATTAGAAAATCAAACAATCATTATTTAATCATGTACTATGATAAAAACATCTATTAACAATAACCTATAACCGATAAACATAATCATATCTTTGGAGTAGTATAACCTTTCCATTTATTAAGATTCGCTTCCATCATGTTGACCTTGTATCATTACACAATGAAAAGAAGGGCCATTGTAGACCTTCACATTCATGATTTTTATAATACCTATGCATCCTAAGATTTTAATGGAAACACACATCAATAATCAATAAACATTTCCAAGTACTATAGAATGACTAAAAATATATAATCTTGCAGTTTTAACCCTAATAATAACCATTACTTTTTAATAGCTTGAATTACCCCTTGAAATGAAAGGGGTTCAATGAAAATCTATTTAAATATAACACAATACTTGTAAATAAATAATAAGGATGGTATCATATAAATATATACAATATGGATCATAATTCATAATCAAGGGTTCTTGTTTCTTATTAATTGAAATTCTATAAAAATATCATTATGAACTATCCTGAAGGAAATATTGATTCCACATTGAATATAAATTATAAGAAAAAAATAATTATGGTTTGTTAGAAAATAATTTTAATTTAATATAAACATGAAATATTTAAAGGAATGTTGCAAAAAATATTTATGATGGCACAAAAAGTTTATTGGGCTATATATGATAAAATAAAGATTCTTTTATACATTGGTAAAGAACATAAAAATTATCATTCAAACAATATAAATAAGATTTTTTTTGAAATATTATATATAAATTAAATGATAATATAAAATTAACCTATGAAATAATTTATGTTTATATAATAAGATTCTTTAAAAAAATTAGAATACAAGGATGTGAAGAGAATGATATCCGATCTAAAAGAAGACACACGATCCTTATCACTTACAAAAAAAATTGACTCCTTAAACAAAAAGTAAGGTAATGGATATTAAAAATATAATATATATTAATGACCATATTAGAATAAAATTTTTGTAGTTAATTAATATAAGAGTATATAATCTCTGAGAAAGGAACATTGATCCTGGAAAATCCTAAAATAAGTTGAGATTATACCACAAAAATATTTACTGTTTTGATAACATTGGTATTCTATGTATGTGTAGTAAATGACATCAAATGAATATTCAAATTTCATGAATATAAGTGGATCCATGAAATAAATTCTGATGTGATATTATATACACCTTATAAGAGAATATATGCACACAGTATAAACATAAGTCCCAATGAAAGAAAAATTTGAGAGAAATTACCATTATAAAGATCATATCATTGAATAAATATTTTATTAATTGATGGATTATGTGTACAAAATGAAAATTAAAAAAAATTAAATAGTAAATAAATCAGACAAGTTTTATTTTTCATATAATACTGGGAAAATATAATCTATGAATAAGTGTTTTAACCCAATTAAAGAAAATTTATTTAATATATCCCTTTCCACTTGGTATCATTCATATAAAATCCTATTAGATGAAATAATTTAAAATAAATCATTAAATATAATGAATTTTGATGTATCCATGATAAATATTTTAAAATTTTTAGTATATATTACATATAAAATAGAATAGATGCATTACAATAAAATAGTCATCAATGAATGGAAATTGAGATGAAACCCCTTACCTTGAGTCCAAAAATTCCATGTATGTACATTAATTCATATATAATAAAAATTTATAAATTATTTATTTTTATACCAATATTTTAAATGTTTAATACATTAGAATTAAATTATTTATTTCATCTTTATAATTGTATATATGATTACTTAATTGGTTTTTTCCATGTTGAGGATTTCAAGAATGATTAGTTCATAATTTAAAAATGACTTTGATATCAAGAACAGGTTAAAATAGGTCATCATTATATCACATACATAATAATAATCACAAAATAATTATTATTTTTATGAATTATTTAAAATTTTGAACCAATTATGGAATTTGGTTATGAAAAATTAATTATGTTTCCATTATAGAGAAGCTTGGTCACACGTACTCTTATGTAGTGAATAAAGTTTTCAACTAACATGAGAGAAATAAGAAAATATTAATTTTAACATTAAAAATGATGATTATATCATAAATATCATATTACAATTTCAAACATACATTTATATACCATTATTGTAATATTCTGAGTGTAATAACCCTCGTTTTGATTGATTTCCCTTTTAATATTCATATTTATATATATGAATTTATCTTGGGAGTCAACATGTTGTTTGGGGGTCTAAGGACTGAAAAAATAAAAAATTTAAACTATTTATTAATATTAATGCACATGCATGCATCAATTATGTGTTTTTTTGTTTTCATGTTGTTTGGTAATTTGGATAAGAAATTCTTGACCATAGTTGAATCTAGAACACAGGTTTATCTTAGTCCTGATGTAATGTTGGATGGAACTTGACTTCTAGTTGATGTATCCATTATCATGTTCATTTAATTTAAATAAACAATTAATTTTATTTACTCTGTTTTAAATTAAGTGATTTAAAACCACTATATATATTTCATTATGAAATTTTCAAAAGGTATTGCAATATAACCTTGTGATATTTTTAAAAGAGGTTTGGGTGATCATTATTAGTGGATCTCGATCAATGAATAATGAGAAATATGTTCAAGGTGGATCGAATGAATGTAAATTTTCTGGTTTTTCTAATTCATTGGATAATGAGTTCTTCGCCAACGATCATTCCTAAATTGAAACATGAATCATACTCTATGGTTTCCACACCATGGATTAAATTATTTGGCATGAATTTGTTATTATTTTCTATTGATATGTGATGACCTTTATTTTCATGATTAGAAAAAAATTGGTTATATTACTGAAAATATATTCCATTATGGCATGTTATATCATCATATACACCCTTCATTAGTTATCTTTATCTAAGAATGCTTAGCCAATAATGTCTTCTCCTTGCATTTGTGTTTTCTCCCCACTATTTTAAACATTATTTAGTATCATACCACATAGTTATGGTTAGACATTTTTGGGGTTGAATTGAGCATGATCAAATCCCTAAATTCAAGGTAGTTTTTTTAAAAATTAATTGATTTTAATTTTCTTTGATGGATAATGGTTATTTATAGGTTTCTAGTGATGCATCCATGGATTCATGATTTTTGGTGGAAATATGGACAACATTATGGTGTTGTGAGAAGACATTAATGTGTTTGTGCATCTCAAATCCTGAAACCCATGGTTGCTCAGGCATGGAAGATCCTAGATCAAGGATCCTAGGTTTTTTTAGGTGGAATGTGTGGAAATGGTGGAATGATTATGATATTTGAAGATAACCTTGGGATATAGAAAATAACAACTACATAGTGTGTTTTCTAGGAACACACACCATATAGTCCCCTAGCAATGGAATCTAGGTTTTTGAGGAAGATTAAGATCATAGAATGTGCCTCCATGTCAGCATGTTGTGTAATCCTCCCTAAGAGGGTATAGAGACCTGAAGCTTGACGTACATGTACATTACATTACTTTTGTGGAATACTTAGTACATAACAAAATCACACACACAAGGATCGTAATAGTTTAGTGTCTCTGGAAACTCGGAATATAATCTTCTAATCATGGTGAAAGATCTTTAACATCTCCCATAAAGATCTTCCTTTTTTTTACCTAAAACCTTTCTTTATATCCTGGGGAAATAAAACATACAAAAGGGTGAGCTCAAATGCTCATTAAGGGTAAACAAAATAAATATCAATCACATCATATACATAAGAACATAACTTTTGGAAATCTTAACCTGCAAAAGTGATCATAATATCATAACATGGGATAAATCATAGAAGTGAAATTTAATCCAATAATCATAACTTAAAACATGAAACTTTGTGGCATACACACATAATCATAGAGAATCATTTCTTATTAGTCAAGACTCATTGACAAGACTATCTTAGTGGACAAAGTCCATTTCTGAACCGAGTTACCCTCGTTTCAGTCTTGCTTCACTGAACTGGTATAACCTACCGTTCCATCCATGTCTATCTCATGAGATATAAAATCTTTACCCAATGCATTGGAGGGAGATATAGGTCCCGCCAATATCATAATGAAACCAATATTATGTGTGCCACAAAATCATAAATCATACATCATTGCATAACTCATGTAAAAAAAATGGAGTTCTTAAACATTGTGACATCATAAAACAATTCATATAAGATAAATGAATTCATAAAAATAATTCCATCACAACATAATGAAATCAATTTAATGATAGGTATAGAATAAGAACCCTATATTATCTTAGATGGAAAATAATTTTGATAAAACACTTGAACTCCATTCTTGAAGAAAATATCCTTTCTACTTCAAAAACATTTTTCCTTTCTTAACATGTCATACAATTTTAAACTAAAAGAAGTTGATTAAAAATAAACTTGAAAACTTGTAAAGGATGCTTCTTGGAAATAATTTTTTAAAAATCCATTCATGCCGTATAAGTTAAAAAAACATTCTTCTCGTACCTTTGTCGGAAAAGTCAAAAAGTACCTCGTACGAAAAACGACAAAAGATTCCTTTCATATCCTTTAAGAAAAACTCACTGAAGGGTAAAATTAGATTTAAACAATTTTAGGTGGATGGAAATAATATTACATATTGAGGAAACATGGATGTGGATGATAAAATACACCCCAATAAATGCCAAAGTATAAACAATCTCGGATAAAAATGAGATTGTGATATTTCCCTTACCTTTGGTCCGATATGCTTTGTACATTTCCGAACCTCCTGTATAATGATTTAAATAATGTTATTGACTTATTACAGAATCATAATTATTTTTATGATATTATATATGGTCATATTCTTAGCTTATTATTAGTAATATTTCATTACTACTTGTTATTCGGGTGTTTATTACGTTTTGTTCTTATGCGTGTTTTGTCGAATAAATTCTTATTCTTATCTTTAGGTTATAGATACCTCATTTCCAGAATTTTATTAGTGTAATATATATCATATTCATTCATTCAATTCATTTATATAATCATTATTAAATGAAGATCATGTAGAACGAGTCACATCGCATCGTGGAGACGGTATTCCGTGCGTACGCACGAGTGATGATATCGTTCCTATGATCGTGGAATTATATTGAAGTGTATGTATACTATTTAAGAAACAATATCACTTTATAAAAGTCATATATAGTCATTATTTACACCATTATACCCATCCAAGTAAGGTGGTTGTGGAAAATAGATTACACCACGGCGTGGAGACGGTATTCCGTACGTACGCACGCGCGGTGATTTCTTTTTCTGTAGGATGGATAGATGGTGAAATAGGTTTGAATCATACTTATAATAACATATTAGTATATTAGTGATACTAAGGTTATTACTTCATAATGAAACAACTAAAGAAGAATAAGTGGAAGAAGAAGTAAAGATGAAAGAATCGGTAACGGGCATTACCTCTTCTTTGAAGTGCTTCTTTGAGACCTCCTTTTAGGGCACTAAAATAGGTCTTTGAAGAAGACCAGAACCTCTAGGATGTTTCTAGGGAAGTGGAGAAGATAATTTGGCAGGGGTTGTCCGAGCTTGAAGGCTCAAAGTGGTGTGAGGAAGAGAGGAAGGAGGTGCCTTTTTATAAGGGAGGAGAGGGGCACCTTTGGAATAACTAAAACTATTATTTTATTATAAAGTCATATTTTGTTTTAAATAGCTCCAAATTGATTAATTTCGAAGATAAGGTGGGGATGGGTCTAAATCCTCTCATACAATAGAATTTAGACAAGTTTGGGTTCCTATTTTAACCTTATCATTTAGATTTAACATTATGTTAAATAATTTTACTTTTCTCGTGTCTTCTTGTGTTTTATACTATAAGGTTAATAAACTTACTATATCAAGCCAAAAGAACCCCAAGTTTTTTATTATTAATATATATAACCTTATCTAAGTCATTTTCCTGAACCTTAGATTTTTAAGAATAAAATAACAATTAATAATATAATATTTGTTTTAAAAACTATTTTATGTCAATTTTGACATTATTTAGTAATTGATTTTTGTGAAAATCATAACAGAATTATATGTTCAAAAAAAGTAAATTAAATCAATAAAAAAATGTCATATTAACCTAAAAAATTAGTGTAATTTATAAAAAGTCTGAAATTACATTTATTTGGGTATTTATAACATCAATTATGTCAATATTTCATTAATAAGATATTTACTGCATCATCTTTGTGTTGTAAATAAATTAAATTATTTAATGTATAAATATTACAAATAAAATACCATTATTTATGAAATCTTTTTATCTTTCTAATGACTATTTATAGTCTAATTTCTCTTATGTTTAACCCTATATTAAAAATGATTTACTTATTAAACTTTGATTTTAACTATTTTAACCCTTCTTTAAATAAATTAATAATAAATGTCCTAATCTAATCCAAGTGGGCCTAAATGGTCATATTTTATTCCTAAGGTTGTTTTTGGTCTAATTACACTTGTCCAATAGAATTAGTACATGTGTTAGGGAATAATAATATCATTTTTACCCTTAATTACCCTATTTACTTTTAACCGTGGTAAAAAAAAGTAAAAAGTTACTATTCACCAAAAAATTATTTTTATCTCATTGAACCACATTTTACTTACTGACATCAACCATGTCTCTCGGATTTTCAAAATTCCACTCACAGAAGCGGTAAAATTATGTTTTATGAAAAATTCAGTTTTTTTAACTACCACTTAGTGGTTTCACTATTCATCAAAAAATGAAAGTTTCTAGAAAAATTCCAAAAATTAGATCCAAGATATATTTGATATTATGAATTCAAAAATTATTTCTATTTTATCAAATTCAAAACATATCAGTTGCATTAATTAATTTAAAAATTAATTCCCGTCATCAAAATAAATAGCGTGTTCTTAAGAGATAATAACTATCAAAAGATTGACACTTGTTTATGACTGGTTTAAATGTGAAATTACATCCAATGAACAACGATGTATTAAATTGTAAAAATATATTCTATGTATACTTTAAAACCACTCAAATTAATAATTTATCACTATTAATTATTTCGATTAAAAAATTTGTTTTTAATTATAATTTAGTAATTTTCACTATTCATCAGAATATGAAAGTTATCCGAAAAGTACCAAAATTTCACCTTAGGCTAAATTCGATACTCCGAATCCAAAAATGAATTCTATTTTGAAAAATAAAATTTACAAAATTTCAAAAAGTGGTTATTACTATTCATAACGGCTAGTTTTAATAATATTTTAATAGCATATTGTTGTTTAGTGAAACTCGTTATTGCGTACTACAATGCTATCGAGGAAGGTCGTGATTGCGTGTAATGCAAGACAAGTCAAGGATGCGTGTTGTGCAAGCTCCTTTTGGTGTAGCATACAACACAAGACATTAATGAAATTAAAAGAATATTTTTCATAAATTCTCGGGCTGTTACAGAGGGTATGTCTTTTGTTAGTTGTACACACTGAGGACACCATATAGAAGGACATGATATGTAATCCAAGAGTATTCTAGTATGTGCAGCGTTGCATGGGCGTGGGCCAATACCTATTCCTAGACAGGTACACAACCAAGTACATAGGAACAACCCAGTAAAATAGTAACATATAGGTGAGCATGGTTTTTCCCTGGGTAGCGAATACACATAGTGTAATACCATTACTTTTTGTGTAGTACTAAATGAACATACTAGCTATTTGATGGTGCGGACATGGAATTGAGGACATGTCCAGTCTCACACTATTTGACCTATGGTATAATTCATGTGACCAAGGGTATAAGTTATATAATTTTATTTTGAACTTCTGCCTCTCATATCTCCTTCTCTGAGACTCATATTTTGTCTTGTGAGTAGCCTATCCTGATATTTTTCACATATTGAACAATATTGTGGCCATTTTTATGGAATATGAGATTTTATGTGTGGGGTAAGGAGTGTGAATCTTCTTTACCATATTCTTTTTGATGAAAGTGATCAATGAAGGATCAACAGAGAGATTCTTGGGATGGTAACCCTCATATTTCACGAGGGTATGGGTCCCCCATATTCCTCTCTATCTTCTTAGTTGTAACCCTTGACACACAAGGGAATATATCTTCTATTGATTGAGTTGTAACCCCTTGATGGACCATGGTTTGGTCCATCTACCTACCAAGTGGATCCCCCTATTATACAAGGTTGTGGGTTCTTTGTTCACTATGTGGAACCACTATTGTCATACCAAGGTGTGGTTTATCTATTCATTCATATATTTATTGGTACCCTCTATCGTGATAGGGAGGGATTCCACTATACACTGATTTGTAACTCATATTTCACCAGGGTGTGGGGTCCCCTATCTTTTGAATGGAACCCCCATATCTTACTAAGTTTAATACCCTCTATTAGTGATTTCTTCCCCTCAAGAAATACATAAGTGGTTAGTTGTAGGTCCCCCACCTATATTTCATAGATATACGTGAGAGATGTTAGGAATTAATGATGGACCTTTGGAGTTTAAGGCACACTCGTCATCCAAGGAAAAGTTGTGAGATGGAGATCCCATTTTGTTTCTCTTTTATGTTTAATTTTTAGAATATATATTTATATTTATGGGTTATATATCCCTATTGATATAGTTTTAGTTGACCATTGTTTCATATCTCAATTACTCACTTTTTGGTTTTTCGGTGCATCATATTTGTTATGTATATACTCACCCCTATAAGAGATGTTTCAGCATGTGATGTGTATTATTCATATGGAGTATAGTTCAATGGTGATATCGGTTTAGCGTAGTGATACTAGTTGCACAAACCATGTATAGTGGTCATAATTAGAGATGGGGAGTTTGGATCTCTCAATTTTTCATTATTCCAGTTGATGGTAGGTTGGGACTACATTTTTTTCTGGGCATCCATTTTTTCCCATTACACATTGGACAACTTTTTCTTACTATATTGTTTTCTCTAGATTATTATTGATTGAATGGTTTACATTTTATATTACAATCATTTAGTATTCCTCTGCTCTATTTCATATATATGGTTGTGTTCCAACATGGAGGTGTATTAGGATGAGGCCTTCCATTTTACATTGCCTTATCGATGCTTATTGCTTTCTTCTATCCAATTGTAGGCGGGCTTGGTGTTGTACTGGCTCAACCTTCCTTTATCCAGGTACACCGTAGTGGTTTTGTTTTTTATTGAGTAAAATCAACGTAGTTCATTAAATGGGATAGTGGTTTGAGATTTTCCCTTATGAGAACATGGTTGGTACATATGTAAATTAAATTAATGTTTCATGAGTGTGGATTTTAGGCTAGGGATTCTAGTATTGGTGGGAAAACTGATGTATCCATTCACTGGGACTGTGAAAATATTCCTATCAACTTTGAATACTGATACGTTGGATGTATGGAACAATGGTACATGAATCATATATTATTGAATCTATTGTATTTCTTTTTTTAATTTTCACCCAATATATATATTGATATCAATATAGTACGTCATGATACATTTTAGGGTTCCTCTTTACATAATTCTATCATGGATACCAATTTAGGATCATGAAGAATATCTATTAAGTGATAAGGCCTTAGTTTTGGGGCTATCAGATGATGTGTATACTCAAAGAACGTATGGAGAGACACCCCCACCTGTAGAGCAGCAGATAGTACCATTAGTTCTGGTTGATAATGCATGATGGCTTAGAATGATTCATGAGTTTCAACATCAATGATATCATAGGTTCTATATAGAACATGATTCCTAGTTTTAAGATGAATGGATTTAGTCAGTTATTTGAGTTTCATGTCTTATGTGGACCCGAGATGATCAGATTGTTTCCTTGGGAGCCAGTCATTTCCACAGAGTATTTGGGTGCTGGATGAGTCAAGTCACATAGAATTTCAATGAGATGACACCCACATTTTCCGACATCCAAAAGCTATTTAATGAAGATGATTACACATCATTCAAACACATAGTTCAGATACATGGTATTCTTGAGCTACAATTGGGTTGTATGATGGTTTCTATGTATTCCTCGAGGTTTTTCAACCATACACAATACTCCCTCGACATGGTATGAGTCGGTAAATCCAAAAATGATTGTTTTAGTAGAGTATCGGTAGATACATCAATGAAAGTGTAGTTCCCTTGTTAATTCACTCATATGATGGAGTTTTACTGTAGGATCTATAGATATAGACCTTTCTATAAGAGGAATGATATGAAATTATAAATGGAATAGTGTGTTAAGGGGGATGAGTTGTCTATAGAAGCAAGCTTGTGCTAGTCAGAATGTCCTTGGAATATAAGGCCCCCTCATTATTAGAATTAGTCATGTGGGCATGTATTGAAAGGTTTTCAAAGAATCTTAGTCAGCCTAGTGAGATGAAATTATATTCTTTTGATACGAGTGATCATAAGGATCATGATTACATAACCCGTCAAGCTAAGGTGGGAGTCCAATAAGGAGATATATTTCAATGTTAGATGAAACAACATGATCAAGGATTCCATAGGTGGGTTTATGGTGTCCCATAGGGAAGTGATACTAGAAGTGGAGAAAGAACAACTCTAGAGGGAATAGGTGATAGTGGGTGAAGATTCTTTAAGCTACTATCACCACCATAACCACCCCATTTCGAAAATTCAAGACTCAAGGATCTAATAGTTGGGATAATATTTAGTTTCTAAGTACAAAGGTATGTGATCATTATTCACAAGAGATGATTTAAGGTATGATATGTGCCTATAATACTCATTATCTATTATTGATATACATATGGGTGAGTCATTCCTATATATACATATACATAGTGTGAGAGATGGTGCTACATGTTGAGACTTTAGCACAACAGCTATGACTATAGGTCCATACAGTGAGAGATTCTTTTTTTTCTCATATCTTCCTAATGTGCATGTTGGTTCTCAATATAGAGAGTTTTTAATGGGAACTTTTGGTCATCATGATTAATCCTTATGAAATTATCTTGTTTATATTGTTATTTTACACAATTCAGGCCCAAATTGACTATCATATTTGGTGAGTTAGATGAATTTGTTTTGTTGGGAAAATATTCTTGGTTACATTAAAGAGTGATATCATGGATGAGTGAGTGGATCATTCAAGAAGTAAGTTGTAGCCCATCCCCCATAAATTAGAAATATTTTCCTTTTTTGTTGTAGGATCTTCATGATTCAAGAAATCAGCTCAATATTTAAGGATTTTATTCAATGATGGTGTAAAATGATGTATCACGCCTATTATATTCATCTTCAAAGGAAATAGATATCTATAAACAAAATGACCACATTATACAAATATTATGTTTTTAACCAATATCAAGATTAAAATAAATTTCAATTTACATATATCTCACAACCCCCTAATGATTAAGAAATATTAGAATGTAAAAGGGAGAGAGTTAATAGTTTTGTAATATAATAATAAAATTAATTGATTTTTAAAAAAAACAAATATAAAAAGTGAATGAACAATGCAATGGTCATATTTGGAATTTCAAAGAAATGTTTCATGAGGCATTGTATTTACCTGAAATATGACAATTGATGTTAAAGAATCTATATTTTATATTTAAAAGTAAAATGAAATTTAATGTCAAAATTTTAATACAAAAGATATTTAATAAACTACATATCAAGAATATTTTCATGGCCACATTGATAATCTCCATTTTAATATAATTTCCTTTTTATGTTTCTCCAATATAATCATTGAAATGTAATAAATATATAGTTAATAATGCATTTTCAATCCAATTATCAATATTTTTTATTATAAGGGGGAAATATTAAATGAAATAGTTTTTCAAATTGAGAAACTATATAAACATTAATTCATAGTTATATATTAGTGTAAACAATGGATGTAATATTAGAACACTAATGACCCAAAGAACTAATGTTATAACTACTACAGCTTCAATCACTTACCATTCTTGTGAATTAATGTACATGGATTCAAAAATAATAGATTTATATGAACCATATAGTTTTTTATTTAAATTATTACCTATGTAAAAATGTTTCAACGTGTTGATGGAAAATTTTCTCAATGGAGAATGCAAGAAATAATGGTATATGAAACGGAGAACATCAGATGTTATATCTGAATCAAAATTCATGTGTTAAATCTTTGGAATAATTAATAATTTTTTTAATGAAATTATGATTATCAAAAATGTGGTCATATAATATTTTATGAAATATTTGAAAAATTTAATAATCGTAATATTAACAAAAAATGATGTAGAAATTGGGAAAAAAGTTCTCACTATTTTGTATGAATACCAATAATAATAAAAATTCACAAGTGAGTAAAATATTTTATTATTAAAAACTTGTATTACCTAAATTCTATCAGAAAAAATATCATTAAAGGAGAAAAACCCATATCATTTCAAAAATTCATCTCCATCTTTCATCATATTGGATAAACCTGACCATTAAAACTAAAATAATTTATCAATAAAAATTAATTAGATCAATATTTCGTAATTTTATTAGGTGAATTAAATGATATTAAATATCCAATGTTCTATCGATTACGCACTGATAAATAAAGAAAAAAAATCAATTCATCACCTACATATAATAAATTTACTATTGAACAAATTTATTCGTGGTACGTTACCTCAATAACAAGGAACAATTTGATATCTATAACCTATTTCTTGTATGTATATCCAATTGTGATGAGGTAGAAATATTTTTGTTCAATTATTTGAAATAAAAAATCCTTGTAAATTATAGAATGAAAAAGATCCAGATTAAATAATATTTTTTACCTATCTTGTAGTAATATGTCATAGACTAGTTTCATTACACATTCATCCATATTACATCTTGTTTCAAATAATTATTCATTAATCATCCCATTTTCAAGGACCCTTTTTCAAGAAATTTTTTTTGAATGCATCTACACTGTTATAATATCTAGTTTAAAAAATCATTTTTCTCAAAAGGATCTAAAAACCCTAATGTTGACAACTCCTAAGAATAAAGATTCAAATAAATTATGGTGTATAATAGAAGAGAAATATAATACATGTTGATTATCATGTTGAGTAGGTGGACAGTCACGGATGGTATCAGTTAGGGTGAAATCGAAAGTAACTTAATGAGGGATGAAACAACGGTTCTGTGAAGGAAGAAAAACCATTCACGAACTATATGGTAGAATTCAGGATCACTATTGGAGGTAGAAATGGGAACATAATGTGTCACATTGAGGAGACTTTGGAAGAATGATACTATTGGAATTATAGGGTATAATTCAGGGATATGGAGTAGAGATAGGTACGAGCATGATGATGAGCATGGAGGAGGTATAGGAAATTAAGGTCGATAAAAATGAGTGTCCACTTAGACTTGTTCAAGTCCAATAAACTCGAATCATAGAAACATAAGATTCTACATCAACCCTTGCTATAGTAGCACCTTAAAAGTTAATTTATGATATTTCATGTAATAATCCTTTTGAATATAATAATAAGAAAAATTAATCTTTTTGGTGTTGTAATCAAACCATTTCTCCACCTAATATTAGATAATATATGCAGCTAATGACTAGTAAGAACTCTTGAATAAAGGATATACATTTTGTGTGAGGAATTTATGATGTCATGAAATAAAAATACATGGAATGGGAAATAATAAATGGATTCATGAGTATGTAGTTTATTATGTATGCATATGGGACATGTGATATAATGCATTACATAATATAATTATAAATAATTTTTTTCCGGGATGTTTTAGGGATAATATTGTGAATTATACAGATAATGAACAACTAGATCAATAAAAGTTATTTTCCATATAATAGTAATTCCATCCATATTATAAATATTTTTTCCTCTCTTAAACTAGGAGGTAACCCTATTTATGTCTCTCCAAGACTCATACCCAACATGAAGTTTTAGTTATTTTCTGTTTCATCCCATTTTCAGGTTAATATCACATAAAACCAAATATAACTGAAGTGTTTTCTATTTGATTTTAAAATTAATCTTCATATAGACCATGTTCCATCATAGAAAACTATAGGATAAAGATAAAATACCATGAAATGTCTAATAAAGTGGTCCACATCATATTACATCTATAAAAAAAATTGGCTGAAGAAAAATGTTTATTTAGAGTTGTATTGAAACCAACTAAGTAAGCCTAAACAACATCTACAATGAATTATTTGGAGAGGTCAATGTTAAATTCATTGATTCCTAAAATAAAAAAAAATATTATAGGAACATTTTTAATATTGTATACCATTATTATGAGATGAAATATCTTATAATTATCAACTGCATAATAGTAAACATAGGATGAACAGATATATGAATCATGGACACTAACATTCTCATATCATCTGGACTAAACTCTACTTCATCACTATTGAAGGATCAGTAGATGTAGGGGAATAAGATGAGAAAAATATGAAACACCAAGCAATAACCATCTGTCTCCCATGTGTGATGCAAGGTCGAGAAAAAAGGATGACATGAATGAAAGGAAAGTAAAAAAGTCATTAGAAGATACTGTACATATTTATTATAGATCGGGAAATGATTCCATATAAGGACAGTGATGATGAAATGTCACAATAATAATCTGGGGGACCAATTTAACACAACTGTGAGGAATCTAGTTGTTTCTGGATGAACTGGTTCTGAATCAAGAAACAATAGTCTCTTGGTCATCATCACCTTCATGGTAGCCTCAATGGAAGTGTTGATCAGATCTATTATCCTTCGTGTCCTTTGTAACATTGATAAATCTTGTTCCTATCAACTATGATTTCATGTATAGATTAAAAATAGATTTAGTTAGTAGAAAACAGAGACGATGAGGAAATGGGTGAAGTATTTTTACTTTATTATGCAGCTAGAAAATGAAATCTACCACCAAGTAATACATATTCTCCATGGAATCATATTCCAGGGCGATATCTCCCTTACCTAAAATCAAATCCTTCAAAACAATTCCAATTAATAAAATAATAATAAGACAAGAAAGAGATCAGATAATCAGAAAGAGACAAATCAATAACTGAGATTAGGATTGAGTGTGGTGAGTGCATATGCATCAACAAGTTTATACAAAGTCTGAATTTTATCAAATTATTTTTTCCAAAACTGAATCTTCAAGAGAGTCGAAACAGAAATTATTGGTGAATATATAAAATTATTTTCATGCGATTTTTACTACGATAGTGGTGTAGAATCTTGTGGTGGAGTTACTAGAGGTGTTGCGGGCGGAGCAGCCAGTGCGGCCTGAGGTGAAGAGGGCGGAGTGGCCGAAGGTGGAGTTGGAGGTGCAGAAAGCCGAGAGGGGGGAGTAAGGGAGGGAGAGGAATGATCGTCTATGGTAGAGTAATGTACTAAGGGAGAGGGATGATCGTGGGGTGGAGAGTAAAGCTATGAGGGAGATAAAATTAATTAAGGACATATTTCTTTAGGGAGATGTGTCTATACTAAATCTAATTCCATGGTCTCTAAATAAGTATGGCTATATCTGCACATATTGCTAAACAAGTCTATAGGTCTGTGGTTAGAGGTAGTGTTTTCTAGTAGTGATATTTTACTGAATATTTTAAATATTCTCCAGTGATTAATTAAATACATTTTTAATTTTTTTATAAATTTTAGGAGATGTATTATATATAATATATATTAGTTTTCCTTATGCTGTACTTTTTCCCTTCATTTAAAAAAGGGTGAGAGAATTTCTTTTTAAATTATTCAGCATGAACATAATTTATATCCATCAGGACCACCCAATACATTGAACCATATTATAGAAGTTTCCATAATAATTTAAAATGAAAACTGTTTTTCATAAATTCTATAAATTTTTAGTTCTTAAATGTGAATTTCAATTTGAAAAGGGTATGTTCATAAATAATGATTTCATTGATATCCATATGGTATTTTTATACATCAATGGATGAAAATATTTATTTTACCTTTAATCTAGAAGGGATATGTTTAAATGTTATCAACCACATTATATATAGTAAATCAGGCTTTCTAAATTTAAATATCATATATTTTTATATAAATATTCAATGTATTACCCAAACACATGATTGCGGACCATAACTATTCATTGTATTTGGATACTAGATACATAATCTTATTATTTTATGAATGATGTTGAACATATCTTATAAATATCAACCCCTTTAGTACTCATCATAGATATACCCTTGTTAAAATGTTTCTTCATAACCCTAGGAAATAAAATATAAGAAATGGTGATTTCAGATACTCATTATGGGTAAACATGGGAGATATAATTATATGATCATATGAAATCCTATGATAATGATAGGAGTATGTGATCCAAAAAATAACTTATGAAGTTCATACCAAGCCTTTCATAGAAAAAAACCCGATTCATGGAATAAAACCCTGTCATTTCAAAAAACATGGGCCCTAATTATTAATAATCATCATAAATCAATCCTAATCTATAAGATCATTTCTTAAAAGTGTGGCATCATTAAATATATAGTAATCAATTTCATAGTGCAAGGTAATATATAAGAAAAATAAACAAATTATATTATGACCTGTCACCTATTTCTCATTTTGGATCAGGATACACTTGTTTCCCATTATAGGTCAAGATGTATATGTTTCTCATAATTGATCATGACACACATGTTTCCCATATTGGATCATAAATCAATTGTTTTTTATAGTGGATATAGACACACCTGTTTCACCTTGGAGAAAAAACCCATAGACTCATATCTAATTTTATCTCATGATATATAAATATTAACCCAATACAATATAGGGAGATATAGGTCTCATCCATATCATAATGGAAACCATACTCATGTGTTCCACAATATCATTAATAATTAAAAATATGACCACATCATAACTTGTGAAAAGAAAAAAGGTTTCATAAACATTTAATAAATTCACGATATCATATCCCATTAAAAATAAATCGATATCATAAAAATTACATCCACATAAACATCAAGCATCCAGATAAAGAATAAGGATGCTATCACTCATTCTTATCCCAAGTAAATCATTTGTAACATCAAATAATTAAATCATAGATGGAAAACCATTTTTAAATAACACATGCGACATTATATTAGAAAAATATGATATCCAATTTTAATAACACATTATAATAAATACATACCAAAAATCCATTATTTTGAAAATAACCATGGAAACATATAATAAATGATTTAGAATTAATTTAACACACTTCTCTAGGAAAATATCATTTTAAATTTTAAAATTACTATATAAAACTAATAATTAAAAAAACATTATGGAAATCCTTTTTATGGAAAATAATATTTAAATATTATACAGTAATTATTAAAATAATTTTTTTGTGATGGTTTATAGTTCTATTCATTCCATACATAGTAAATCAATTATTCTATTCACATTTTTGTCACAGAGAAATAGGTATTGTTTGGAAAATTATATAATGATTATTTTTCGAATATTTAGTAAAAAGTAAATCATGTGTAAAAATGAATTCAAAAAATAATTTGAGAATTTTGAATACATTTTTTAAATATGTTTTAGAAATTGTGTTTTTAGAAAAAATGTATTTCGACCATAGAGAGAATTAAAGTGTTTTTTTCTAAAAAAATCATTTGAACTCATATCTATATATACAATGGAAAATTAATGTAAAACATGAATTATCATAATATTACTATAGTATAACAATATTAATTTGTATCATAATAGATATATCATAATATTTCATCATTCGAAGAATAATGACTATCAATCCCAATAAACGGTTGTATTTTAACATATAACTCTTACCATTTTGGTAATTTTTAATATTAATTACCATGAAAGTATAAAATTATATAAAAAATATAATATACTTAAATGAATGATATTCATTATATAATAAGTAAAAGGTGTATTAAATTGTAACTTCCCAGAGCTAGATGGCACCTGAAACAGTGCTCCAAGCTCGGTTGGTCACAAGGCCTCAAGCACATCTCCCCAAAATCTAGAGGCAACTAACTAGTAGTGAGAGTCTAGGTGACTCAGTGGGGAGAAAATTCCCTCATTACTAGAGTATCAAAGTGGAAGTCAAATATATACAATAGCGGAAGTGAAGTAAATAGCAGACAACTGAAAGTGAGGAAAGCAGACAAGAATACATAATAATAACCAAAAGTGGCACATATAAAAAATGATGCTGATGGTACAAGTATCCAGAAAGTGTCCATAATTGTATATGGAAATACAATAAAATACTAGTATCCCAAAATGAACGAAAGACCAAAAAGGAATCCCAGCATTACAAGCCTTAGTATGGTCTTATTCTCTTCATCTCTAAGGCCACAGTCAACAACCAGCACTAGGGAACATACCCCTATTAACACCTTTAACCACATAATCTGTTAAGGTTCTCAAGGAGGCCCAAATAGGGTTTCATATAAGCATCCCAGTAGGAAACCACCAAGGACTACATAATTCTAAAGGAAAATCTACAAAGGTGAAAGAAAATGTAAACAACTGGTATGTAAGAGAATATACCCATGGCATAAGTCTATTGTAATGCAAAACCGAACATCCCTCAAGGATACCTAAAAAAGAGAGTCATCTCCAAACAAGGTAGCTATAACCAATAAACAAGTAATTCATATCCACATTGTATATCCATATGTATCCTGTTAACCACAACCACGCTCTATAATGCAATCAATTATCCCATGACCACGCCATATAGTGAAATCATATATCCATGTCCACGCCCTGGAATGAAGTGTAGACCTTTAGGGTAAAATCTAAGATTTCAACAATTAAAGGAATCCAAGTAATTAATATCGAGACCACAGAGGGCCAGATCCCGGAATAATGTCCAAGGCATCCAATCTAGTCTCATGGGAATCCATCGAGGAAACTCGGTTCAGCACTGGTTTGGGTCCTTTGAGCAAGTCAATAGCAAGTCCTATGTGATCCCAAGCAAGTCATATCCTGCAGGGTATCAAGCCCGAAGGAATACCATGGATTCAAGACCCATGTATCGTAGTATATCCATGGCGTCCACTACCACATTTCAGATCCTATGAGAGTAGTCAAAGGAATCTATCAAACCATTCAATTAAGCTTTCCAGCATTCAAGAATTCAAGTTAAACATTCATAAACATGTGAGTATACTGACTCACATCAATGAGCACAAACTATTAGTATAACCAGTCATGGAAACCATTTATCATTTATCAATTACAAATAATATGGACCTACACTCCCATAGAAACCATTTAACATGCCATTAGTCATTTACTTATTGGGATACCCACCCATGTAAACACATTTAAATTTAAGCACAAATATCAAAATAGACGAGTCATAACCAGATATAAATATGAAAAGAGGATGTATGTCTCCTAAACAACCTACTAAAGTAATCAAGGCATCAAAGGGATTCCTCTAACTAGGAAATCAAAATCACACAACCAATATGTGGTTTTAACAGACATAAAAAAGTATTTACTTAAGGTGCACCCCTTGGGTGACCTTGAAATGAGAAACAGGTTCCAACTAACAAAAATGGAACCCACTGTCAACCTCACTAGGTCCAACTATAACTTCTAAAATCAACTCTCTCAATAATGATACCTCACCCGAAATTCCGACAAATGACATTTTGGCTAAATTCTCAAAAAAACACCAAGAAAATCCGAATGAATTTATAGACCACATACCTTGCCTCAGTAGTAGACAGCTCGTCCATCATCATGTTATTATTTTTCCCCTTTTGGAAAAAATATGATGAAATGAAAAAGAATAGAATATTAGGGCATATGATCCTTAATCAAAACTGACAAATTATCATTGTGATGAATCAAGAATGACTAAAAAGTATTGTAGACCTTGTTGTTGAGGATCCGTAGAGACGATCGACGATCAAAACTGAAGTTGTATGACGACTCAAGCATAAAGTGTATCTAACGTACCGAAGGGAGAGAGCTATGGGAGGTAGTTTTGTGTATCGAGGAGAAAGAAAACCCATTTGTGTTTTTAAAAGAAAATTTAAATTTAAAATAAAAATAAAAAAACTCATTGTAGGAGTCACATGGTTTATTCGCATGGTTTCCCAAACGGTGTGGAAACCATGTGCACCTCACTTCCTAAGAGGGAACACTACACGGTTATCCCACATGGTTTTACTAGCCATGTAGAAACCATGTAGAACTACATAGTCCAAAAACCTGAAATTTCATACATCCCTCACAGTTTGGCCTAACCGTGCATAGGTCGTGCACAAACCATGTGCCAAGTCATTTTCAGCCTGAAACGTGGTTCAGTTCTCCAAAAAAACCCCAAAAACCTCAACAAAACCCATGATCAGGATAAAAATTTTCATTGTGCCATAATAAAGAAATTTAAATTGAAAAAACGGGTTCTTACATAAATACTCCTCATTGAATAATGTAGGTGCATAACTTGACTTATGTCCCAAAGAATACAATTTGAGACAAAAATTAACTTACCTCCTTGGTAACTTTTCAACCATAATCGTAATTAAATTGAGATAATAAAATTTATATATAAATCCATATTATTTAAAGATAATAGTTATAAAATATATTAATAGGTAGTATATATATCCCAAAAAAGGAAGATTTAGTAAATACGGAATGTATCTCAAAAAAAGTGACAAGGAAATTCCATACCTTAAGTATTGAATTCCATAATATGCATTAAATTATATTATAATATAAATATAATTTTATTTTAAATATAATAAAAAATAATAAAAATATATTACATGCAATATATTATTTACTTATTACATTTTATTACCTATTTGTTAATAATTCCATGATTAGGTCGTGTTTTGGGCAATGACTGCGTTGTTTTTCTTATGTGTTTTGATTTCTTATTTTTTTTCCTCTTAAATTGATTCTAGTGCCATATTATATAGAATTTTAACCATGATATTAATATCTTTTATATTCAATATACATGAATTTATAGTTATCCAAACATATTAGAGATAGAAAATTTAAATACACCATTTTTAGAGACATTAGACCATACGTACACCTAAACGTTGTTAATATTCCAGATAGAAGAAAAGAAATAAAGGTAAAAATATATTTCTGTTATAGAATCATTTTATATCGTATATATCACATATTTTCATTAATAATATCCTTATTTCTTACCATTTAATGTATGAATGATTCAATTTTCTTCGTAAGGTAGTATTCCTCCGTAGCCACGAACGATATTATCATATTCCAACAGAATGTAATGTATAAAATAACATATTATATAATGATTCCAAAAGAATTAAAATATAATACATAAAATATATAAATAGTAAATTAATCATTATAAGCATCTGTTAGTTGTGGTTATGGAAAATAAATAACCTCGGTTTGTGAGGTGGTAGTCTACTGTACACACAAATGATGATTTTGTAACCCATTTGATGGAAGAGGAGAAGGATTTAGGTTACGAAATTAACATAATAAATTTTAAAAATATGAAATATCATAATATTATTATATCATTATGGTTTAATAATAATTTAAGGATATGAAGTAATATATAAAATAAAATAATTGATTAGGGATGTTACCTATTCTTTAAAAAAATATCTAGGATTGCACCAAAAGTCTTCCTTTGATGTATTTATAACCAAAATAAGAGTACGTGGATGATAAAAGAGATTTAATGATGTTATTTGGAATGTTATTATCTGATCCAAATAGTTTAGGAAATATTAAGATCATTGGAGATGGGTTGGCATTTTTTAACTGAGTTGAGTTATATGATTTAAATTTTTTAATGAGAAATGTGTACCCATGTTATGAACATTCCACAAGGCTGAAAATGGTCAATTATAGAAAATATAACATAAAAATTATAAATATGCACAAAAAATATATTTATAAATTATTTTGATCATTTTTATCTGCTATCATTTTAGTATAACTCCTCACTAATATCCTTTTTACATTAGACACTATAAATAATTTTTGCTATTTTTTCTATTAATTATACTAAGTTATTAATATGAAGTTATTATAAACTAAAAATTATTATTAATAAAAACATTAAATAAAATTTTCTTAATACAATATATATAATTTCAAAAAAATCATTTAAAATTAACCCCGCAGACACAATGAGAAGAGAAGGTATACAAAAATAAAATGTTAAAGAGTGTAAACAATTTATTATTTATAAATTCTGTAATAAAATGATTAAAATGACCTCAATTTGGTTAATAAGTATATAATTGAATTATTTTTTCTTTTAAAACAATCTTAAAATAATTTTGATGTTTTGAAAACCTTTAAATGCAATGACATTTCTGAATAAAATTTTCTATTTTTCATTATTCATTAAAAAAGTTAACTTCATAAAAAATTCTAAACAATTAACCCCAAGATAATTTTTATATTATGATTTCAAAATTTAAAATTAATTTTTAAATATAAACATATAAATGTTTCAAAAATTAGTTTTTACATAATTGTAAAAAAGGTGACAAAACTGTTTTTAGAAAAATATAAATTTTAAGCATTAAATTTGATTTATTCTTATTTATTGTCTAGAAAAATTTTATTATGAATGTCAAACGTTTTATTAAATATAAAATAATTAAATTTAATTAAAATAATTAACCAAAAGTTAATTTTTAATTCATTAAGTTAAAATATGTTATTGTGCATAAAAATAGTTTTTTTTAAAATAATTCATTTATTATTAAATATATTTTTTTCTTTACTAAATAGTTGTTCACAAAATATTTCATTTTATATAAATTTTTAAACCACATAATTCCATTATTTTTTAATCCTAACCATACCCACAATTATAATGACTAGGTGATAAATATGATATTAAATATTATTATTTTAACAGTATGACATGTTTCATTTAAACTCAATGTTGCATGTACCAAAAGATAAACACAGTATTACATGTAATTCATGATAAACTCGGTGTTGCATATTTCAAAAACTATTAAAAAATTTAATTTAATGACCCAATATGAGAAATAGTTGGAAACTGATGATTAAGACCTGGATGAAAAATAAAATTTACTAATAATGGAGGGGAGTGACAGAGATCATTGATCATGTGACAATCAACTAATAAATTCCACAAATCAAATAGGTTTGGAAAATGTAATTTATATCCTAAGAAATAATGGAAAAAGGATAATGTTTTTTTTCAGTATCCTTCTCCTAAATTTGAAAATTTTCACTAGAAGATCAAATTACTTGATTTAGTTCCATATTATAATCATAATCTCACGCTTTAGTTTGGCCAGAATAAATTTACACTTAATCAATAAATCTAAGAAATGAAGGTGAATTAGTCTTGTCTAAAATAGTAATTCCTCAAAAGATTCTTAATATAATGAAAATTCATTCCATATATCTCTAGTTATAAACATTATAAAATGTGTATAATAAGTCATCCAATATGCATAAATATAAATATCTGGATGTAAGAAATTAAAATCTAATGACTCATCAAAAGATTAAATTAAACCATTTCATAAATGGTTAACTTTACAAACCATCAAAAATATTTAAATCAAAACCTTTAGAAACTGGGTCACTAAATTTTCAAAATCAACATATAATTAATCAACCAAACAATATAACAAATTAATTATTTATCACATACCAAATGTGAAAATACCTTTATAATTTATTCCCTTAAAATAGAGTAATAATATGAATTACCATAAAAAATTAATTAAAACATACATTAGTCATTATTAATTAAATAAAACACATATATTTAGATATATTACTTAAATAAAAAATTGTTTTAAACTCTACATGTTATGTAAAAACCCACTTTTTCAAAATAAATTATTAATCAGTTAAAGGTTTATTAATACTATACCATTTACTTTATTGATATCAATATTTTTAAATCCAAACAAAAACCATTTTCTCAACATAAAAACATTTTGAGGATTATATTCCATTAATAAAAACATAACCTCATTATTAAATCCATTTTCTAGGTCATAAGCACCAATCAACATATTTTTTTCAAATCCTTAATGAAATACATTTATAAAAAAATCCTTATATATTTCATAATTCAAATAACATAATTCTATATTTATAATAAATGAGCACATTAATCATCCCACTTCCTTACCAATCTATTTAAAAGGCCTCATCATCTTATTCCTTAATACCTCTTTCCTATAATTTGAAATATTAAATATTTATTAACATTCATCAACCTCAATTTAACCATTCTCCACATCTTCAACATATGCAATACTATTTTAACAACCCATACATTTAATATTTCATTTTTAGTCTCCTAATCATAAGTAGTATAGCCATTACATGTACCAAATTTCTAATTTGCTCCATGGTGATTCCCCTTAGGAAATAAATATTCATAATTACCATTCATTCAACTTTTAAAATATTCATCCATTGATTATACCTTAGGCATAAAATTATTCTCATCCATTTCATTAACTAAACTTTTAATTCTTTATCAAACATTACATACATTGTGTCTCCATTTTAAACACTCAAAATATCTTCTTCATTCATTTGAGACATTACCTTGATTGTTTCCTTCAACATTAGGGATATATATATAACTAAATTTTCTTTTTTCTATGATATCAACCATCCAAAAAACAATGAAAACTCTAACCTTCAATTATTTGGTATGTCCAATAGTTGGTTAAGGTGATATTTTTCTTGTATATCATAATAGATGATTATACATTGTCAAAATAGATTTCAACCCAGTCATCATCCAATTAAGTTTCATATAATCACTGAATTACCAATAAAAGTTAGTGTAAAAATTATTCCTCCCTGTTTTAACAATTTTTTGAAACCATAAAGCATTTTGTGAGAAATAATAATAATAGTTAAGAACCACATAAACAATAAAAATAACATATAGGATGTCTAAATACTTACACCTTATTTTTAATATATGACACATTATCATTATACTAGTTCACTCATGGAGATTATTTACATACTTTATGATTTTTTTACATAGTTTTTTTTTATAAATAGAATATCCTCCAAGAGTGTTGAACCAAGTGTGCATCAAGCCCCATTTTCATGTAGATGGTGGCAATCAAGTCCAAATTAAAGATCCATTTTCAGAGTTATTACTGCTAGGTACCTATGTGTTATAGCTACATTCCCATTTAATATCCATATAGGGATGTAATTCTTTTGAATCCCCATGCTCTGAATTTCACCAAAATTATGTGATATTTTATTATATATAGAATAATTCATAGGCTTGTCCTTAGATATATAATTAGACCTATCACTAGATATCTACATAATAAAACACCAAAGTATATCCCCAATGTTCTTCTAATCGTAATTTATAATGATTTACTATAACATTTATGTGACAAAAACAATAGAATTTAGTGTTTTTTCATACATTAATATCACATTTTTGTAGATTAATAATCAGTAAATTACAAAACACAGACATGAGGACCATAATTTTTTAGGTTATATCGAGACTAGATACACAATATACTTTTTTTTCTAAAGTATCTCCAGCATCTACCCTGATGATATTCCAATATAGTTCACTTAATAAAAACACTTAATTAAAACATTTCTCCATAACATAGGGAAAAGAAGCACAATAAAGCGGGATCTAAGAAGCTCAGTAAGGGTCAACATGGGGGATATAAATCTTTACTCATATGAATGAATAAGATAAGAATATGGGAATAATATCATTAACATAATCTAAAATGTTCCTATTAAACCTTTCATAGATCAAAAACATGATCTATGTCATAAAATATAATTATTTTAGAATAAAATTTCATTTATTTTCAAATATTTTATTTTTTATTTCTATATAATTGGTAAAAAAATAATTCTTTCTCTATATATTAAAAAACACGATAATTTAATTATTTAATTGATCCAATTCATACCCAGTATTCCAGTATCTATCTAATAATTATTATAGTAAATAACAATATTTTAATATTAATTCATATTTTGATTATACTCATTGTTGTGTGTAACACAATATAAATTATGTGGTAGTCCTAATGAAATATAAAATCAATGCTTCATATTACTCAAGCTATGAATAAATTTAAATTAATTTGATAATTGTTTTAAAAAAATCATGATGTTACATTATTTCACCTGAGTTTTATTATCTATTTATTGATGAATGTATTGAAATTGTATATTTAGGTTTTTCAAAATTGATTTTTTTATTATTGAGGAATGTTGACTATGTTTTATTTCATATTCATTGGATTAATGCATTGGAATTTCAAATTGAATTTTGGGGCCTAAAATTATATATCCCCTTGATGAATCGATATATATCATGAGACAAAAAAGGTTGGGTATTTAGTTGAGGCTTACCCAGTTATGTTACATTTCATTTCATGTGGCCTTGATGGTACGATTTAGATTTCATGGCATGAATCCTCATCTATAAATTTTAGATGTCTGACATTATGAATTCCATCATTATGAAATCATTTATTGATATTTAAGGGATTATTTGTAAGAGATATGATATCCATGGATAATATTCATGTCCATGTGATTACTGGTACATCATTATTTGATCAGCATTTTTTCCTTCCATATTATCAATATTAATAACTTTTTTTATTAAATGGAGTTTGATTATAACTATATACATTTCCATATGAATTATTTATTATTTATTCAATATATTTCCCACTATATATATCCCTTAATAAGAATCTTAGATCGTACTTTTTTCCCCTCCCTATGATATGATGATAGAATATTTGAATGAGTAAAATATATTGAATATTTACTTTCACTATGTTTTTTGTTTTATGATTTCAAATATAATGCGGGAATAATGTTTGAGTATGATTTATGAAGACATGTAAACTATTTGTTCCATAAAGAAGTAGATCCTTGTATATAATGGGAATGTAATAAATAAAACATAGGATCTTGTCAAAAAGAGTTAG
Organism: Viscum album; assembly: GCA_963277665.1. Classification (NCBI taxonomy): domain Eukaryota; kingdom Viridiplantae; phylum Streptophyta; class Magnoliopsida; order Santalales; family Viscaceae; genus Viscum; species Viscum album. Next base: position 558,950,499 of record OY728146.1, read on the forward strand.
GGTCTTTTAAATTTTATCAGTGGATGATTTTTAGTAACCATGGGAACTAGATTTTTGAAAAAAACACAGATTAAAGAACATAAACCAATGAATTAAATTGGTTATATGTGTATACAGATGATTAAAAACTAAAGTTATTTGTATGAATAGATTATGTGGTTATCATTGAAATAAATCCCAATTCTGATACTACAAGTGGATTTATATTTGACAAAGAATCATCTTTGGGTAATAACATTGAAAATAGTTGGTCGAGTATATGTTTCCAACAATTCGGGTGCATGGTTAGAATTCCAATACTGCTCACCTAGTTTGACACTTCTGAAGGATATGCTTTAGTAATTTCACATTTACTTTTTGAATAACTATGAATTATTTGAATAGATGTTTAAAATGACAAACCTAGGCTAAACCTAAGGTATATTAGATTTAAAATAATACATCCTGATTTAGACATCCTATAAATGATGTTCATGATTACGTGGTTTCCCACAATGATTATTATTGATCGTAAAATGCTTTATCGTTTTACTAAATGTATAAAAACAAGAAGAAGAATCTTGACAAAGAATATGATAGAAAATGGGGTGATTATGAGAAAGAAAATTGTATCAAGACTGTAGTGAAAGATATTGTTATTATGTCTAATACATTTTCAAGATATAAAACTAACAACCTATATGATAACGAAGTCTTCAACTCAATAAAGAAGAGAAGGATATGATTTTCTAAGAGAATCTGAGGAAAAACCATGGAGGAGAGAAATGTAATTTTCCTTCATGTCACAAATATAGAAATTAACACCCTAGAGAATATCTCAGAGGGAAGGTAAAATGTTTTTAGTGTCTAAAATAAGGGATTAGATCATCAAATTGTCAAGAAAAATTGTAGAATTCAATGTAGGTATAAGATGTTCATCCCAAGTTAATAATTAAGGTTCAATTTATTATGTCTGTGGAATATGTACATTATCAATGAAATTTCCCTAATATAAGGGTTAACTCGTTTAACAAGGAAGAACTTATGCAATGAAAATTGTTAAAGGGTAAGAATGTGAGACGCCCCGACCCTTGAAGCCCAAAGTTGGTGCAATAATTTTATTCATTGGCATGATATAAGGAATCATGTCCTAAAGGACCAATAAGTGTAGTAGTCTTGGAAAATAAATGAAATTCATCAACCATACATTACAATTTCTAACATAATACATAGTATATACAATCCTTTTTGAAATTCATTATTACCCTAGAATAACCCTATATATCAATCATTAAACACTTCTTAGAATTTTGGGAAAATATATCATAAGAATGGGGTGATCTCAAATGCTCAACAAGGATAAAAAATATAGTGGAATCTATCATAAATAAGAGTCAAATTTTAAGGAATGTTTAAAAACAAAAAAAACATTCCTTATAAAAAATTATCTTCAGCATAATATAGTATGAATAAATCAAATAATTTTAATTAATCATTCATATAAATATTCTACTAGTCATGTAATCAAATATAAATCAACAACTAATATTATAAAGAGGGAATACATAATGTGTGACATATTAACTACTATTTCAAGTCCTCGTCCCAAGACCATACACAAATATTATATATAGGCCTTATGCCAAGACACTAGTTTTTCTCATGAGACATACCAATGAATTGATGGGCTAAAATTGACCCTACACATTTCTTACTATTTCCAATGCATTCCTCATATAAAAAGGGTGAAACATAACAGAAATTATTGTAAAAAATAGCATTCGAAATTCCAATTATTTTACCATAAACAATAAATGGAATGAAAAAAGAACATCTACTGTTAAACATATCACAACTCATTCAACACAATATGGATGTTTGAATTATAATAAATCAACCTCAATAGATAATAATATAGAATAATTGATGTTGACATAATTGAAAATTATCAGTAACACTATTTAAGAGAAATATCCCTTCTTTATGATATAATTAAAAGTCACAAAATTTATAAAGGAAGTATTTCAAAAGATATTTTTTAATCTAAGTGGCCCATACAACATTGATTTTTTTAAAGGAATAAAATTTTTAAAACAATCATGTACATATAAATAAATCATTTAAATCATTTTGAAAAAAATGAAATTAATTAAATAAATCATTAAAACATTTAAAATGAAAATATAGTTAAAGAGACACTCCCCAAAAACCACAAATTATTCCTTTTGAAAACATTTTTATGAAACATGGACATGGATGATAATTATTTCTCAGTAAATACAAATACATAAATCGTACGTACGCATGAACTCTGTTTCCATTTTATTATTGAATTGAATGAAAGTAAGTGAATGACATATATGTTCATATATATATATATATATATATATATATATTAAGTAGACATATAATGTTATATATTTCATAATTATGCATAATATATTTATTTTAATCATTCTTGTATGGAGAATGTATAAGATGAGTCTCATTACACCGTGGAGATGGTAAGTCGTACGTACGCACGTGCAAGATAACATTTCTTTAGTGGTTTAATGGAATTTAATTGAATATGAATAGTAAAGAAATAATATCTTGTTATATTTATTATTTAATTTATGTTTATTCATCATCATACATATCTAAATAAATTGTTGATTAAAAACAGTTTACACCACAACATGGAGATGATAAGTTGTATATATGTATGCATGGTGGTATTGTTTTTAATTGGATGGGTAAAAGAAATAAAAAGGTTGTCTTCTAATCATAAAAAATCTCATCATATATAATATTCTTGGGTTTTTATTTTATTATGTTAATAACCCATTAATAAAAAGTATAGGAATAAAAGAGCTCTGAAATAAGGGATAGAATGATTAGGTCTTCTTTAAGTGTCTCCTTTTGATTATCACAAAAGGACTCCTTAATTTGGTTTTTTTCCTAAATGGTGAACTATAATATAATGTGATAGAATTTTGGAGGATATTTGGGAAGAGTTTGGACAAGACAAGTGGCTTTGGAGGTGTGAATTAAGGATAAGTAGAATTTCCCTATTATAAGAGATGTGAGGGGCACTTTAAGAAAATCTTGATATATTAATTTATTATAAATTGATATTATTTTTAAAATAAATCCAAAGTGATTTATTTTAAGTATAATATTAGTATGGGTATAAAACGCATAGAAAATAATTATTAGAAAACTTTTATTCATTTAATTAACTTTATATTTTGGGATTATCCCTTTGTTAAACAGTTTAACTCTTACTGTGTTTTCTGTTATATTTATACTACATGGTTAATATAGTTACTATAAATGGTCAAGAGAAACTAAAGAGGATAATTAATGATAGTTTTAATATTATCTAATTTAGTTCCACAATTCATATATTTTTTTTGATTTTCATATGATTTAATAAAATAGTTTTTGTTTTAAAAACTCATTTTTTTCAATTTTGACACTATTTAGTAATTTATTTTTTTAATGGTCATAACAACTTTATTACTTCAAAAAAAGATTTAATGAATCCCTAATATTTTAATTTCATCCATAAAAATAATGGATGGAATCAAAATTTTCAAATTAAACTTATTTTAGTATTTATAAATTCATTTAATATAATTTTTTATTAAAAAGTAATAACAACATCATCATTGTGTCATAAATAAATATATTTATTTAATATCTAAAAAGTATAAATAAAAAACAATGATGTAGAAAATATATTTTTCATTCATATGGTTATTTGTAGTCATAGAGATCAGTTATGTAACCCTATTTTAAAATTTATGTATTAAAAGATAGATCATTATGTTATATTTCCCTTTTAATTAAATTAAATATTATAAAATTTCAGGTTCACACCGAAGTGGATCCCAAATGAAAAAAGTTCATCCTAATAATTCTCATGGTTGGAAATATCTCATCCTAAAGGATTAGGATATTTTTTATGGTTTTTTAAATTTTTATAATATTATTTTTGCCCTTATTTACATTATTTACTAATTAACCATGGTAAATAAAAATAATGACAAAAGTTACTAATCATAATTTCTAAAAATAAAAGGTTCCTATTTATATAATTTCATCGTCATAATTCCATATATGATATCAATTTTTCCAAATTAAAATTAATTAATTGGAAAATATTAATTTAAAATTAACTCCCCTGGTCAAAACCCAAACGCGGGTTTTTAAAAAATAAAAAATATCCAAAGATTAACATGTGTTTATATCCAATTTCAATTTAGAATTACATAAATTTCACAAAATTGGATTAAGTGATAAAAAATTAATCCAATTACTCTTTGAAACTAATTAATAGTACAATATAACAATATAAATAAAATAGATGAAAATGATATTTTGAAATTAAAATATAGTATTTTCCATTATTCAATAACATATGGATTTTATGAGAAAAGTACCAAAAAAATTTCCAAACAAAATTTTTAAGTCTATCTTATAAATAAGAAATTAAATTTGTAAAATTGAATAAATAAATGAATCAAATCTTTGATTAAAAAAAGGGTTTATCATTAAAGGAAAAAAACATCATTTTTTGAAAAGCACATCATTTATCTGATAAATTAAACTTGTCCATATATTATGTCTATTTAATAGTTAAGATGAATGTAAAAATTATATTTGATATATAAAATTCAAAATTTTATTAACACAATTAAAAATATTTTTTAAATGACCAGTTTGATAGGTCATGGTGCGCTCGAACTCATTGATGCATGTAGAGAAAACTATTGAATTATAAAGAAGAATTATAGTGTGGAAGTTTGGGGTGTTACATTATTCCATCCATAAAATAATTTCATCCTTGAAATTCCTTTAATATCACATCACAAAAATATTTGACTTGGTCTTCAACTATCATACAATTTAAATAAAATAAATCGACTTTATACAAACCAGATCATCGCATAGGCCAGTGGTAGGTGATGCACCATTGTCACCCTTTTGTTACGGGTTCAAGTCTTACAGCCATTCCATACACGACGAGTCATTTCCCGGACTATGGGAATTCCTTTTATTATAAATATATTTTTATAACTTTCCATGAAAAATCATAAGAAATTTTTTTACCTTAAATAATATTATCTAACATTTAACTTAATCCCTTCAATCCTTTAGTGTTATCTAAAATACTTATGTCCAAACTCTCTCTAAAAACGTCTTTAAATTTACAAAATCACTTGTAACATCAGATTCACCAAATAATGTAATGTTTCTATTTTTGTCAAATAGTAAATATATTATTACAATCATCATATTAAAACCTTATTGAAAAACAGTACTGTAGTACATTCCTTATATATATCACATTCTTCTTATTACCAGAATATATTTCCTAAATACAAAAACACAAATAAATTAAATTTTACACATTAATAATTGTAAAAAAATATTTAATTTGATCCATTTTCTTCAACTGAGCTATATTTCATTGGAAATTAAATTTCATATTGTCCCTTATCTTTACAATTATAGGATTGCACAACTTCTTTCTTGACCTTAGAATCATGAGCATGGTGACCCTTTTCTCCACATTTGTAACAAACTCCCATTCTTTTTAGGAAACTACCAGGGTGTTATTTACCAAAATTATATCATAAGGGAAAATCATTTTTTAGATTTTTACCTTTATATTTCTTATTATCAATCCTTATATTCTATTCTTTCTTTACTTTAATGTCTTAAAACATAAAGAATTTCATTTCTATATTGTTTTACGATTAGACTATATCTTCATATGATAAAAAATATTGTGAGACTAGATACTATTGAAATAATTGTTTTATCCCATCAATGAATCTATCAATCTTTCATATTGGGTTATGTATGTATTCTACATCATGCCTTTCTATCCTTTTGATGATAGCCTCATACATAGCTACATTCTCAACCTCCTTTTTCCTTAGACTTAGAAATATCTTTTCAATATGAGCTAGAAATTCACGAGGAAAGTACTTATCTAGGAAAATTCCATAAAAAATCCCTCCATTCCATTTTTTCAGCTTCTTCATCTTTCATTGTCTTTTGAATTTATGATGACCACTGATCTGCATGTCCAAAAATATGATAAAATTACATGAAAACCTTTTCCCATTCACTACTCCCCAAAGTAAGAAATATTTTCTCTATGGAACTTATTTATTGCTTAGATACAAATAGATTTTGAGTTACATTTAATGTTAGAGGGTGTGGTCTTATGAAGCGATCTAACATTGATCCTCTGCGTAGTGGATCAGGGTGCTCCATACAGTTAAGTATATTATTCATAACCTTGGTCAGCTATCCCAGTATAGTTATAAGTTGTCCAGTGCCAGTTGTATAACCGACTCCACTATCATTTATTTGAAAAAGAGGGATTTCCTTGTAATGTCTCAGAAATTCTGTATAATGTTTTTTAATTATATGGAATTATTTTGAGACCAAGAAATCTAATAGCGCACAATTCCAAGGCTCAAAGTGCCCGAAATGATCCATCGAAATTTTTTTTACGCTTAAATTAGAACATGTAAGAAGCATTCCTGAAAAAATGGAATAACTCTTAAACGGTTTCCCAAATCAGAAATTTTAGGGCACCATTGCATTTAGAATTTTTGGTTTCCCCTAGGAGAGACTTAAGTTTGGTCGGTGCGGGCCTCCTGTGAGAAAACTCAAAATTGGAGTAACACTAAATAAAATAATTAAATCAATTATTTTATTTTTCAAATGCTTATAACTCAAAAACAAAATCTTGGATTGAAAATTTGAGACCACCACAAAACTTGTGAGGGAATTCTTTATTTACACAGATACTAATTTTGGTCAGCACGGGCCACTAATGAAACTCAGTTTACTACCGTAAATAAAATAATTAAGTTAAAATAATGTTATTGTTAAATACATAACATTAAAATGGTAACTAGGGTTGGAAATCCGAGAGTAAAATTGGGTTCTTTGAGGAGTGTTTCACTTGGGCAGAGCCTAACCTCGACTGGTGAGGGTCGAGGGTGACTATTAATAATTTTCTGAACATTTGTTTGGGTATGTTTAGTAAACGCGTGAGTTGCATTCTGTAACTTTTGAACTGGTACTCGAAATTGAAATCTAAGGACTCCATTTAATTCACAGTGTCAGTATTCTCTTAAGAAAACCTTCACCTCGACTACAGTAGGTCAAGGGTGGAATTTAGTTTTTCACTTTGTTTGGGAGAAGAAAAAAATAAAAATTATTTAACATTTTTATTTTTCTTTTGAAACCCCTTCAATAAGTTATGGGGGTGGGGACCACCCGAACCAGAAACCCCCAATTTAAATTCTAGAGGTGGGAAAACCCGAACCCTTATTTATCTGGGGAGGTCCCATGGACTTCCTCCACTTTAATTATTCCATCACCAATTAATTAATGGCCATCTCGAATTAAATTAAAAACCTAATTAAATAATTTGGCATTTCGTTTTGGTGGGGTTGGGATAAATCGTCGGAAAAGTAAAAATCATGGGAGAACATGGAGGAACTCATCTCTAATGAAGAACATTCCATCTCCAAACAAGAATGAGGAACCGACCTCAAGCCCCTATGGGAAGCATCTTATGGAGGCAATGACGCTGACCTATTCGATGACAACGATTCGACGTCCGTCCATCCCGCCTCATCGATCTTCAACAGAACCTTAGAGGTAGGGATTTTTATTTTGAATTTTCCACTTATCCATTCATGAAAATTCTTCGTGATTTAATAAATAATTGAGCCGCTTGCTACCGCTCTAACGCGGAGGGTGAGGGCCAAACGAACCTGGCCCGACCACTCCGTAAATCCTTGTCTAATATTTGTTGTGTTATTCGTGATGGAAGAGGACGACAACCGGTGCAAGTGATTGGCACTGATGGTACATGAGAGTGGCGGTCGACACCATGGCTGAACCCAACAAAGGTGGTGGCACGACTGTGCCACTGGAGAAGAGCCACGACCCATTGGATGGGGCAAAGCAAAGGTGGTGTCCGGCGGTGGCTGGCCACCCAATGGGGCGGCCACATGTGTCTGCACCGCCCAGCGAGCAAGGGTCACGGCTTGTGTCATGGAGGTGAAGGGAGGGTGGCCGACATTCGGTCGGCTGTAGAGGGGCAACGCACGATGCGCCGCCAGGAGGAAAAGGGGTCGGCCTTTACAGTCGGCCGAGCTAGAACGAGCGGGACCCGCAGCGGGTCCCACGTGTTGCTGGAGACTGTATGGCTTTAGCTGTTCGGTGTCCAAGGGCATGGGGCATGTGACTCCCCCCCCCCCCCCCCACCCCGTGCATATGGCAAAGCCGGACCGCCAGGCTGGGTCGCCAGAAAGGGCCGCCCAGTGCGGGCCAGGCCGGACCCAGTGTGTCGGACCACGCCGGCGGGCCAGGCCAAACCTAGTTGGTCGGGCCGGATCACGTGGTCTGGGCCTGAACCAGCGGGCTAGGTTGACCCGAACTTGGTCAGGTCGGCCCAGGCTAGGTTGGACCGGACCTAGACCAGTTTCGAACCTATACTTTTTTTCATCCATAACTTTGTCACCAGACGTTCGTCTAACAAACCATCTATAGAGACAGAAACCTTGGAGTGAGATAGTCCTTTTGGTATACCTCACTTGACATTTGGAAAATTTGGGGTACAATCAGGTTGGATCAAGCATGAATCCAACCAGGTCCTCGGGACTAAAAGGATAATAACTTACAGACCAGGTGTCCAATCGATGCATTGTATGTTGCATTGAGAACCCATTTACATGGTAGTCCATTGGGATACTTTTTCATGGGATTTCATGGTAGTTGTAGTATCGGCCAATATCTTCAGGGGCGAACTCTCCTAGAGATGAGCAAGCTTAGTACGGGTACCTTGTACCTGGTTGAAACATGATAAAGGGATCATTCGTGGGTCTAATGATGTACTAGGATCCTGTGTGTGTCTGATGATGTACTACGATCCTGTATGGGTCTGAAGATGTACTAGGATCATGTGTGGGTCTGACGATGTACATGAATCATGTGTGGGTCTGACTATTTACTAGGATCCTCTATGGGTCTGATGATGTACTAGGATCATGTGTGGGTCTGACGATGTAATAGAATCCTTTATGGGTCTGACGATGTACTAGGATCCTGTGTGGGTCTGACGATTTACTAGGATCTGGTGTGGTTCTGACAATGTACTATGATATTGTGTGGGTCTGACGATGTACTACGATCCTGTGTGGCTCTAATGATTTAGGATCCTACATGGGTCTACCTCTTAATAGAGTAAGATGATTCAGTAGTTATATATAATCATCTCTACTGTTGTACCTAAGATATTCTTGGTGTGACTTAAGTCCTTACCTTCATGGTAATCATTCCTACATGGAACAGTTATACATTGGATAAGGAGTTGGGCCTTGTGTTTCCTCATGTATTAGATGCGTAATATTTGATAACTTATGTATATGTATAGGCATATACCTATGTAGGGTTGTCACTGGTTAACATGATTTTTGGGTTACCCTTTGTGGATTTTTGTGAGACTTTGAGGGTATTGGGGTCTCTACTGAGATCATTATACTCACCCCTATACGGGCTTCGCCCGTACCCTGTTGTGTTTGGTGCAGACGACAGATAGCATTGATCGAGGCTGAGGGTACCAGGACTAGATTGTTCCCAGAGGTGGACCATACGGTCTGTTAGTATTCAGAGGAGATGGATAGGAATGGAGTGATAATGAGGCAATCTATACCTACCCTTCAGGTAGGAACCTCGTAGGATGACCTTGTAGATGTCTTTCTGTTTCTTCAGTTGTATTGTATTTCATTTGTACTAGTACCTTTACTGTTGGGATTGTATTCCGACCCCTCTTACTTTCAAAACTCTTTTTTCTATACAGTTTACTTGTGTTCATATCTTGTTGTGTGCTTGGTTGAGTGTGTTTACTAGTTATAAAGTAAATGCATTCCTGAATTTATGTACTATTCCTTTTGGTTCTAGTCACCAGCCCCTGGCCTATGGTAGGCGGGCTAGGGGTAGTCATGGTATGGGCCACAGGGGATAGATCATGACAAACTGGTATCAAAGGAGTTGGTTCTACTGTAGAATATTGGACTCTGATCTCTTTAATAGTAGTACTGTTAAAATTAGTTAGTGTGGTAATTTGTTTAGGGAATCTTGTGTTGGTGTGGCAGCTGACGTATCCATACACCAGGACCCTGACTTCTGATTTCTGACTCAGTGCACGAAAACACTGATTGAGTGTGTGTTTTGAAACGATTTATATTATTTTCTTGAGTCATCTCACTATGTATAACTAACTTATTGTGGAGCACTTTTCCATATTAGGATTCCTCTACGTAGACAGCTAGCTAGGATTTCCAAGAGAGTACACGATGATAGCCCACCGAGCAACGAGACTCTAGTGCAGGGCCCTGTTATAATTTTGGCTCCTTCAGGTGGTATACCAGCATCACCACCACCCATTTGGTAGTAGATACCACTATCAACACTGATGAATGGTGCATTCCAACTGAGCTTTTTGTGCGGGTTCCAATAGTAGAGGCCTCTCAGGTTTCGAGGTGAGACAGTTTCCCACGCAGTTGATGGCTGTTTGGAGGAGGATGATGGAGTTTTTTGCCTAGTTGAGACACTAGTAGAGCAGATGGTCATCATAGCTACTAGACGTTTTCAGTGAGTGACCATGAGGATGGTCTGCATAGTTATGAGGCTTCGGTATGTGGACCATTACCCGAGATAGTACCTTCGGGTAGTGTGTCAGCTATATCACGATATATTTTTCATCAATAACAACCAGCGGTACTGGTAGAGGACACATATAGGCTTAGTTCCTTATACGTGAGTCAGCATAAGATACCCCTTAGGTTCTGAGGTGAGCCTAACTCTTAGGCAGCTAAGGAATGTCTTGAAGAAGTGGCTGAGATTTCTCTAGAGCCTCTACAGCTCGAAAGAATGACATGTCACTATATGATTTTTCATCAAAGTGTACCGATCATTCCTGGTACACGATGAGTACGATACGATTAGTGTTTTGGGGATTGGACTTTTGAGCTCAGTGTTTTTAAAAAACATCTAAGCCATCAATTTTCCTTTTTTCAGTCCTACTTATGTTGGGGTGCTAGAGAGTACCTTTTTGGTTGAATGTTATTTGGCTGAGCGGACACAGCCAGTGATTGAGAGTAGTTGGAAAACGGGAAAGTAGTGCATATCTTTGAGACTTGGGTGTGTAAAAATGTTTTGGTAAGAAGAAGTGTTAGGGATAGATGAATCTGTATGGCTGTAGACGTGGAAGCAGAGCTAGGGGAGCAGCATGAGGTGGTGTACATTTCTACATATTACAACCCCCCCCCCCCCCTTGTGGTCCCCACAAGGCTCAAGGAGATAGATGGAAGGGGAAGTGAGTAGATGCATGTGGTTAAGGAGTGTGAACCAAGGTCTCTAGGAATGATTAAAGGTATGGTCTGTATATGCTACTAGTTGTCGTATCAATAGACATAGGTACCAATCATTCCTTCCTTCCATGAATCTTTTTTAAGACCTAGAGTTTATGTTTAAGCCATTGACTTGACCCTCACATCTAGAGATACATTTGGTAGGAGACTCAATAATCACACTTACGTCGACAGTGTGATCTGACCCTTTAGGCAATATTTTCAGTTGGAACCACTTGGTGGCAGCATCGAGGCCTTACGAAGTTAGTTTGGGTATGAATTAACATCAACAATTCATACCTAGATTGACTGTATTAGGAAAAAAAGGTTGTGGTTTCTCTACAATGTTGGAATTTTGTTTTCCTTGTTCAGAAAAAAGGAAACTCAGGCTGCACATGATGGACTCATGCATAGGAGGGTGAACCCGATCACTCATAGGTCGTCCGGACTTACCCTTGGGGAAGCACGATTTTTCAGTTTTCAGTTCCAAACATGAGTGGCTGAGAATAGGGACATCTTTTCAAAAGATGTTTCTAGTATTACCTTACTAATGGGTGTGGGACGTCTGCCTTGGCTAGGTACTACTGGATATTTGTACCCAACTTCCCCTGGTTAGCGACACCCTTGTCATCTTTGATGAAAAAGGTGGAGCCATTTTTGTGGACAGAGAAGTGTCAGCAATGATTTCAAGAGCCGAGAAAGAGACTGTTAAGTAGAACCATGCTACCCATAACCTAGAGTTAGTAGTATTGGTTTTGTGCTAAAGGTGTGATGGCATTACATGATGGGCGAACATTATACAGTCTACTCAGACCACAACATTATCAGGTATATCTTATCTCAGTAGGACCTAAACCTGAGACAACGACGTTGTCTCGAGTTCCTGCAGGACTATGACTTAGAGATAGTCTATATTCCTGGGAAGGGAACATTGTAGCAGAAGAACCCAGTAGGAGATCTGGTATACAGCTGCTAGGTGAGGCGGCAAAGCAGCTGGCTGCTTTACAGATTTCGTTTGTGGATCGAGATGGAGTAGTTTTTCTTCAGTCTCTCATAATCACTCCCCCACTTCTACTAACAGTCAGGGAGGCGAAGTGTGGGGAAACTTACGGTGAGGTTCTACATGTTCCGATATTCTTTGTTTAGGCACCTGATGGATTTTCTGAAGGCGTCACTACTGGAAATTTAAGCTATAGCCACGGACCTATAGCCACAGTTTTATAAGTCTGTGCCTATATCTTGGTTATACCCACGATTTAATTTCTATATGTGGCTACACATTGCATGTAGTTTTTTTCAGTTCCTGTCGGGCCTCCTTCCCCAATTTGAAACCCTTCTCCCGACGACCACTTCTCCTCCTAACGACCCCTCCTCCTCTCGACGACCGCTCCTACTCCTGACAACCGCTCCTCCTCCCGACAACCGCTCCTCCTCCTGATGACCGCTCCACCTCCCGATGACCGCTCCTCCTCCCGACGACCTCTCTCACCAGCTTCGGTTCCTCCATCCCTCATCGTGGTTCCTTTATCCACAGCATGGATTCTCTAATCACATCTCAGATTCTCCATTCAGGGTTTCTCCATCCCTCACGCGGTACTCCCCTCCTCCATACCCTTATTTGGTTGTTCCTCATCGATTCAGTGCAGCATCGGCTGAAGGGTTCCTCCGCTCCTCCACACCCTTTCAGTGTGTTTTCTATTTTGTGGCTCCTGTTTTGAGGGTTCTTTGAATATTGTTTAATGTATTTATTGTGTTTAGGCATTTTTCAGTTTGCAGGAGGAGTTCAATGAGGGGTTTGTGTTTATTTCCTGTTTTGTGGCTCTTGGGTGCTGACTGGTATTCTGTCAACTGTTATTCACAAGTATTTCATGGTTTATATTTCATTCTAATTCTCATAATTAATCTAGTATTCTGGTATTCATTGTTTAATCTGTTTATTATTCTATCATCTATTACTATTCTAGAATTATTATGTTTCTATTTACTATTATGTAATTATTAATCTGTTTCTAAGTGTTTTGTGTAGTAGACTTTGTATTTCTAAAATTTATAGAATTCAGAAGTTGGATATTTTAGTCATAAATTCCAAAAGTTAGGATTTTCACTATGTAAAGAACCTTACTTATCCAATTTTTACCATTTTATATCAACCATATTCATAGAATACCCTTGTATATGATTATGATCATGCTATAAAGGTTATGTTTATATTTTTCCTTTTTATTATATATTGATAAGCATTTATTCTGTCCATTTATGTAAATGTAAATTACATGGGATATGATTTTGAGTTATAAATGAGTATACCCCTTTAATTATTCCATGGGATGGGATGAGGCATCCACTTTGTATAATCCTTCCCCATTCCATGGGATGGACTTAGGACCTAACTCCAGAAGTGCACCTTCACCTGGGTGGGATGGCCTATAAGATTTCCATACACCTAACCTAGACAAGATGTCTTACAATATTTCTATATCTCTAGATTGACATCGATAACGATACCCATTAAAGAATATAAACTTAGATAATTTCTAATTTTCATTTTCCTAGTATAGAGAGTTACTTTATATAACATGTATTTGTCTTCCAACCACCTATTTACAATTATTTTAATATTATTTTGGTTATTTTCTTAAAAATGTTTTTTATTTAAACATACTAATTAGTATACATGTTCACACTTACACTTGGTTATTCACTTGTGATTTAAGTTATGTCATTGGTTCCCTATTGAGTATATAAATTCTTATACCCTACATTAACACCTTACTGGGCATGAAACTTTATGCCTTATACTTCAAGTGCCTTTTTAACAATGGATTTTTTGGGAATTGACTATACTTGGGTTGATTGAAAGTTATACCCTCTTAGAGATTGGATATTTGGAGGAGGATTCTTTAAAGTACCAACACAAATACAAAAATATGATTTCATATTGGAATTTAGATGATAGTTATTTTATAATCAACATAAAAAAATTAATGAGAGTTATTTAGATAATCAATGTTAAATGCATTTTACCACGGTTATATAGGTTCGTGGCTATAGCCAATTTATAGCCACAGTTTAATGATGAAACCGTGCTAAAATCAATCGTGCCCTTTTTTCCCAAAAATCCATCGGGCTCCTCCTCGACCCTCCTTCCCTCACCATTTCTCTCCCCCGCGATCTCCTCCTAGTCGGGGGGGGAGGGTGGAGGGGTGCAGTCGTGGAAAGGGGGCAGGGGGCAGGGGGGAGGGTCGAGGGGTGCAGCTGTGGACAAGTTAATTAAATAATTCATCAATCTATAATAGAGAGAAGTGATTATTTAGAATCCCATGATTTAGGTGAGGATAATTTATAGAAAAACACATACATCATTTAAACTATATTATAAATTGAACTGATGCTTTCCTAGGGGACACACTTGGAAGAACAAAACCAAACATCAATAGACCATCAATTTATACCTTAATTTACATCAAATTAAAAGAAATAATCTAATATGAAGTCATAGAGTTCATTAATTCAACTAGTAGTATATTTAAAAAAAAATGTCACATTAAGTAGGTGACACAAAAAATACAATAGAAAGACATCATGATTCTACTTCATCAACTGAATCATCTAAAATAGTGGATCCTAGAGCATAAAACTAACCACAAACTCCTTAATAAAGAATATTGGTAAATTTTAACTATTTATGAATATATACTATACAAGAAAAGATAAAAATTTCTTTAGTAGGATCCAATGGGAAAACTCCACTAGATTAAATAGATAGCAATGGATGAGACCTACTCTAGAATGATTGACTACAATTTTTTCCAAAAAGCTGGGAACTAATGATAGTAGATCTTTAATGTAGAAAATCATGACGAGTACAAACTCATGATAATATGGTTATAAGTTATGACCTCCCATGACCTATGTTGTTTCTATCTGATTGACATACAGTAGAAACATAAATAGTGTGACATGTTCCTCGATCTAAAAAAATACACCCTGTAAATTACCCACCAGAGCCTCCTCATTAAGAACATAGATTTGAGTAATTTTGATGTTGGGTCATGAAATATATCTAAAACTCTTACTTAATGATTCTTAACAACTGATGGGTAAGAAAATTTTAGAAAATACCTGCCATCACGGTTGAAGAAACAAAATTTTCACCAAACTATCCCAATATTTCTACAACGAAACAATCCAATCCGCACAATATCTAATGAACAAGAACAGCCATTGCCAATCTTTTCAAAACAAAATTTTCACCAGAAATGAATCCTAGTTCCTCTTTTTATCAGAAGTGAAACTGAATGATATGTTAACCTCCTCTGAAAATTTATTTTTCAATGCATATAAAATCAAGAACCTATACATTGGTACTCTAGTGTTATTTTTTTTAACATTGGCTTCTAATTCTAGCCATCATTTGAATCAACTCTATGCTGGTATTATGACTCAAAAAAACATATCATCTATAGCATGATGCTAATTTTGATATCATACTAGTTATATAACTAAAAAATATTACAGGAATATAGACTCATAAACCTATAATTTAGAATATTCATGGTTTATTATTATTATTATAATATTAAAGTTACACCTAATCTCATGGCCTACCCATTTTAAAACACGTATGGATTGAATAATGATTATGATTCCTCTTTCATATTTATATTCTGCAACTAGTATCACTTCACTTAGTTGTCCAATTATACATGTATGTGTTTTCATTGGATCATTGGGGCCCCTAAATACATGTGTTAAAGCTGAAATCCCTTAGTTATGTTTGGTACATGGCTCATCTAACAATATTCCCATAACATATTGTCCTCAACAGCACCTACCTCTAATATTTATTTTTCCACTCTATATAATCTTTTTATATCAACTTATCATGATCTTCCCCCCATTGGTAAAACTCCAACACGCCGCGGTCACGCCGTGGTCATGCCGCGGCCACGCCGCGGTCACGCTGTCGTCACGCTGCGGTCACGCCGCAGTCACGTCGTGGTCACGCCGTGGTAATTCCATGATTTGGCCCTGCTCCGACCACATCCATCCCACACCAGCCCCCTTCCACCTTCATTTCAGCCTGCTTCCACTAGCATTCCAGTCCACAACAACCCCCTACCACCTTTAAATCATCCCGCACCATCCCCCCAACACTTGTAACCATCCCCCTTCCACCAGCATTCCATCCTCCTCCCGCTCCCTTTGCTCTTACCGAGAAGATGTTTCCCCACAGATGTTTCTGGACCTGGCCAACACGTCACAGTCACGCCGCGGTCACGCCGCAGTAATGCCATGATTTGGCCCTGCTCCAGCCATATCCAGCCCACACCAGCCCCCTTCCACCTACATTTGTATTCTCCTTGGAAAAATCATCCATTATGTTATTTATTGCCTCTACTTTCACATACAAGCAAGGATTTTTGGCATGAATCTAATTTTTTCTCCTTCTTCCATGATAGAAGAAATGATCCTTTTATATTTAGTACTTGGCTTAGACTTATTATGTGTATTACCCAAGGATGTATGATCTGCCTTCTTTAAAAACTTCTTGGGAATAGTGTTTCCAACTTCATTTTTTTAAAATTTTCTAAAGGAAGTTTTCTTCCATTTTTCATCATCGGTGGTCTTCATTATCCATTTGTTTTTAACACAATCTTAGATGAGCATGGTCCATTCTAGTGACCACACTCAATTAAAATACAATAGCGATCTTAAATCTGTTGTTACTCATGCATATTTATCTATTACCCATGGTTTAAAAACAAATTCTGTACAAATATGGGTGTGATCAAATAATGAGAATCCATCCATGGGGGTGCAGGGGATGGCATAAAAGAAAACTGAGAAAAATCACTAAATAACTCAACCACACTAGAAATTCCCAAGGATTTTAGTAGAATGACAACATTATAGAGTAGGGTAGGATGAAAGTTAGATTGGGGGACTATTGCGGTATACTGGTACTCATAACATTGATAGCACTTCACCACCCATACATACAATAATTGATATGGACCATTGAGGTGATGTGGGGATCTTCATTCTTGTATTTGACCCAATAGTTCATAGATACGAGCAAGGGTGGGAACAACCAAGTTGATGGGATATCCCTTTTCTAAGGTGACCACCATCATTAAAGTATAGATTCAGACATTAGTTATTATTCTCATCTTCTTAACATTGTAATTCTCAGCCAATTCGTTAATATTAATGCTTGGTATATGATATGGTTTATATTTTCAAAATGTCTCTAAATTTCAATAAATCTTTGTATATTTAATACAAAACTTCACAAATCGTTATGAATTAACCCAAACACTTTTGGGAATTGATTATTATTATCTCCTAGATTTCATATAAACTCTTTTTACTATAATCAATCCTCATTCTTGGAAATTATGTATGACTATTCCTGAATTTTTATAATTTAAAAGATTTATGAATTCCCTAAACCATAATTTTAATATATTTGTTATGATATTTTTATTAACTTATTATTGATGATTACTTAATATCTTATGAAACAATACATATAATCTTAATTCATTTTCTAGATTATTTATTTAATGTATGTATATCTATTTCAGAATGGATAGATACTGGATGTATAACATTGATCAGATCACTGATGAATTTCAGAAGGAGTTACAATATTTTTTGGACTTTGCATTCACTAATGATTCAGATGGCGGATTGATTTGATTCTCATGTTTTAATTGTGTTAGAAGACCTTGGTTATCTCATGAGGAAGAGAGTTACCAAATCACTAGAAGTGGTTTCCAAAAAAATTATCATGTGTGGTATCACAATAGAGAAAAAGCTCAAGTGTTGAATGACATTGATTCAGCGGAAAATATTGGTATGAAAAATCTGATTTCTGATCGGTTTCCTTTTATTTCTGAAGCTAGCTCCTCATGTAGACCAGTTCAAGAGGAAATGAATACTGGAACATAGTTCTCATCTATTAATCAGGATGATGACGTTGAGAG
Organism: Viscum album; assembly: GCA_963277665.1. Lineage (NCBI taxonomy): Eukaryota > Viridiplantae > Streptophyta > Magnoliopsida > Santalales > Viscaceae > Viscum > Viscum album. Next base: position 558,968,905 of record OY728146.1, read on the forward strand.
TGTTAGAAATCTTAGGGAAGATGAAAATACCCCAGTATATCAAGCATGTTGAAAATTGAGAAAACTTGAGTTTTTAATGTGATTATATCATGGGAAAGCAATGTATGGATTTAGTAATACTACAGTCAACTATCTCCTTACATTTATTTAGAATTTACTGCCTGATGATGCATGTAATCCAGAAAATGATTACATGGCATCAAAGTTGGTTGAAAAATTTGGATTTTCATCTAGTAAGATTCATTCTTGTCTCAAAGAATGTTGTTTGTTCTGGAAGGAGAATGCAGACTTGAGTCAGTGAAAATAGTGTGGAACATCAAGGTGGAAGACTAATAAAGACGGATCTCAATCTTGAATTCCACAGAAAGTGATGTGGAACTTCCCTTTAATTCCCAGGCTTCAAAAAGAATTTATGTCAGAACGAATGGCAAAGAAGATGATATGGCATGAAGATGAAAGAAATAAGGATAATGATGAAATAGTACATCCTACAGATGGGTTGGCCTGGAAGAAATTTGATAGGTTACATCCTGATTTTGCATCTGACCAACGAAATGTTAGATTGGGATTATCATGTGATGGTTTCAACGTATTTCGCCAAATGCATACTGCACACAGTACTTGGCCTGTTTTCATTCACATTTATAACTTTCCTTCATGGATGTGTATGAAGAAGTTGTTCACTATCCTGAGTTTATTGATATCTAAACCCAGTGATCTTGGAAATGATATTGATATATACTTGCATCCATTAATAGAGGAGTTAAAATATCTTTGGATTGTTGGTGCACAAGCGTATGATGCATTCAGAAAGGAGTAGTTTATGTTTCATGCAGCTTTATTATGGATGATTAATGATTTACCTGCCTATGGAATGATGTATGGTTGGAGTACTAAAGAGAAATTATCATGTCCTATTTGTATGAAATATACACGTTTTCGAAGATTAAAGTTTCGGAGAACTTTCAGCTTCATAGGGCATCGACGTTTTCTACCAATGGATCATCCATACAGGAAAAATCGGAGACAGTTTGATAATTCCATTGAGAAAGATGAGACACCTCAACGAATGTCAGGGACTGATATTGTTAAAGAACTTGATGATTTGAATTATGTTCTTGGAAAAATTCAATCAAATATCAGAAAGTGAAAGCATGCTAATTCAAATTCCAATAATAATTGGAGAAAGAAAAGCATATTCTTTGAGTTGTCGTATTGGTCATCGAATTTTTTACGTCATTGTTTGGATGTAATTCATATCAAGAAAAACATTTGTGAGATGTTACATGATACTATTTTAAATGGAAAAGGAAAAACAAAAGACGATTTGCAGTGTCATCGTGATTTGATGGATTGGGGTATAAGAGCAAGACTTCATCCTGAGTTAATTGGTCAAAATAAGTGGAATGTCCCAGTTTCTTGTTATTCGATGACAAATGTGGAGAAAAAACAATTTCTTCAGGTCTTGGAAATTTTGAAGGTTTCGGATGGTTATTCAAGTAATATTTTGAAAAGGGTGAATATACAAGATATGAAACTCAAATCTCTTAAAATCCATGATTACCATGCCTTGTTACATGAGTTGATTCCAATTTCCATTCTCCATTTACTTTCACATAATGTTAGAGTTGTGGTGATTAAGTTATGTCAATTTTATCGAGATCTTTGTGACAAAAGATTGAGTAGATGTGTTGTTCAGAAATTACAGAGTGATGCACCGATTATTCTTTGCGACTTGGAGAAAATTTTCCCACTGTCTTTTTTCACATGTATGTTACATTTGACTGTGCATCATCCCACGGAAGTTCTCTTTGGTGGTCCTCCTTCGAGTCAGTGGATGTATCCTACCAAAAGAATGATGTTTACATTGAAATCTTATGTGAGAAATAAATATCATCATGAAGGCTCTATTGTGAAATGCTATTTAGCACAAGAATGCATGGATTTCTGTTCATCGTACTTGTCTAACATCGCTACGAGGTCTAATTGACTAATGAGAACTGCATATGAGCAATATGATCATATTGAGTCTGTATTTCCTTCACTTTCCCAAATAGGGGGGATATCTGGATCGTACTCATTGTGTAATTTAAGCAGAGAAGAGTGGTAAATGGCACATCGCAGAGTATTATTCAACTGTGTTGTGCTTGATGATTATATCAAGTAAGTAAACTAATAAATATGTATTTTTTTCATTGTGTGATTTCTTTATATCTTCTGACATTTTAATGCTTTCATATCTATAGAGAACATTTAGAAATTATAAAAAAGGGACATCGCTCTCTATCTATTAAGAGGAAAAAACTGTTGCACAACAAAGAATTTGCTGCTTGGTTAAAGTCAAAGATAATAGATTTCTTTTTCTTCTTCTCATAACATAATCACATGTCTCTGTTTAATATTCTATGTTGGTATCTTTTAGGTTTTAATTCTACCAATGATTGAAGTATCATATGAAATAAAAGCATTGTCCTTTGGTCCAAATGATGTGGTACATGATTGTAAGTCAATGGTTGTCAATATATTTAAATTTGTTATAAATAGTTGTGCAAAAAAAATGGAAACACAACATTATTGTGTCATGATAAGCGCCACAACAGATTGTTATGCGAGTGCATCGGACAGGCATCCTCGATCAGAAAATATATCATATTACGATGTTGTTGAAAGAATCATTTTATTAGATTAATATGCACATGGTCGTGTCGGAATGATGAAATGCAAGTGGTTTGATTCAATGACATTACAAGGAATTCATATTGAAAACTGTGGATTTAGGGTGATTGATATGAACCGCCAGCTTCGTACCGATGAACCTTATATTCTTGCATCACAAGCTAAACAGGTGTTTTATGTAAGTGACCCGTTACAACCACAATTTGGTGTTATTGTTGATGTTATTCCTAGACATATTTTTTAGGAAGGCATGGATGACAATGATTTTGTGGATGAACCTATCAGTATTTATTCGAATGTTTCATTTGATGATATAGATGATGAAATTGTTAGAATAGATTGTGAACCAGAAATTGTCACAGACCCCACATAGCATTGACACATGTTTAAGTATTTACCTGATATTATCGCAATATTGTATGTGTTTTTTTCACTTCCATACATGATATCAAAATAACTAGTATATTTTATACCATTATCGAATATAAAACTATTAATAGCCTCACCAATTTATGTTTAACCACTTCTCTAGTAAATCTTGAACATAGAAAAGTCTTGATATTTTATCAATATAAATATCACACATGAAAATGTATCTCGTTATTTTATGATAAAATTGTATTATTTAACATTTTTCATTATTTCTATTTATTTGAGAATATTATTTTAAATTTCCAAATCAAAATATCTGATTATGATGATACTAGATGGAGTAGAAGAATACCGAGAAATGAACAACGTAGGTCTCCTCCTAGAAACAATGTAAGTACAAATTATGTTTGAATATTATGGTCTTTCATATTATTTATCTTGTTATAATTTGTTTTATTTTATCATCTATGTTATTTTAGGCTGCATCGTCGAGGAGACGCTTGGATTATGCCACTAAGGATGATATTTTGGAGGGGGGTACTGATTCTACAGGTCAGCCTACTACTACACCACTTGAGACACCAGGAGGCTATCCTCCCATTATGCCAGCTCCATATTATCTATACCCACCTTTTCCGTGTCCCTTATTTCTCTCACCCACATCGAATGGTAGTTCTCAGACTCCCATCCCTCATTTTCCATTCCCACCATCCACTATACAGGGTATTGTGCCCCCATATATCCCACTGTCATATCCATATCCATATCCACCCTCATCTGTACAAGGTTATCCATCGAGTTTTCTGTCTCCATCAGTACACTTTGCATCTACTATACATAGTACTCATGTAGATATCTCACCTACCATGGAGGTTTCCCCCCTCCAGACGCTGCACTTCAGGGGTCAGCAGATCCCCCATCTACTGGTATTTGATTAGACATTACTGTTACTGATTAATGATAAATTCATATATATTAATTTCTTTTATTTTTGGTTTCATGATTAAATCCAGCCTCTACCAGACGACGAGGCCACACAAAAATGCGCAAGGTTTGGAATCGGAACACACAAATCATAGTTTATTACAATGAGGAAAATTCTATAATTAATAAAAATGGCATAGAATGTAAAAGTTTTATGGGAACACTTTCTAGACACAGAAATATCATTCCGGTCCAACAGATAAGTTGTAAGGTAGTTGGACAACAAATAAAGGACAAAGCCTGGGAAGATATTTGGGTATGTAATGTTAATCACCTTTTATATATATATAAATTTATAATATTTTCTTAACAAATATTATGTCCATTGCAGCTTTGATATAATTTTCCTCATGGACAAAATGAAAAGGCTGCAAAGATAATGGATTTGGGTAAAATGTGGCGAGCCTACAAGTATGATTTATATCTTGGTTGGAATAAGAGAGTTGGTACAGAGCTTAAAGAAGTACCGGTGATTCAATATTTCCCAATATCACAATATAAATAGATGATCAGCTATTGGAAGTTTCCAGCGTTTACGGTGTTTTTTAAATTTATATATATATATATATTAATTTATTTATTTGAAAACGATTTAAAATTAATTTTTTTATTTATGTTAAAGAAATTTATATAATTATTTATTTATATGAGAAATCGAAACAGAAATAAAACAAAAAAGAGTGTAATGAAACACATTTATACTCGCAGACACACTTCATTACCAGATCATGAGCAGACGCAGGTAATTTAACATTTAAAATATTTAGCTTTGTTTTGTGTAATTTTTTGACATCCAATTTTGATTTATTTCTTTTTTTCAGAAAAACGCATCAAATATTGAGGTTTGCGTTCCTCGCTCAACTTTGTTTTGTAGAAGCCAAAAAAAGAAAGATTGTATTGTGCCAAATCCCGACACCGAGAAGGCAATTGTAAGTATATTTCAATTTCTTTGATTTTTACTGAATTTAGTTCCTTATATTATTTTATAATTTTAATTTATGTTATATATCAATCAACAGAATAATTTAGAGGCATTGGTAGAAAAATAACTTGACAATTTGGGCCTAAACGATCATCTACATCAGGTATTAGGTGATGAGCATCAGGGTAGAGTGAGTTCTCATACTAGGAAGAAGATTGTACCATCTCGATACTGGTCTACTAACGTTTTTTCGAGTAACGGTTCTGGTTTTGTCACAGTGGAACAAATTAATGTCTGTTTCGCACAGAATCCGGGGATGACCTCCTGGACGGGAGATTCAAACGTTCCGATCAGTTTCTAACGGGTTTGTTCGTAGAACCGGAAACATCCAATGATTCCACATCCGTTTGGACCTACTTTCCAAAGGCAGGCGCTCATTAGCTTGTGGACTAATGAGGCTTAGGAATTTGCATTGGTCGAGAGGATGGGAGGTCGGACTCATCACACCTTTTTGAGGGGAATTATTGTCTACTCCGGGACTCTCTTTATAGATTTAAGTTATGTTCATGAATCCTTATTACATTACCAAGTATAAAATGTTATTTCCTTTAGTTTTAACAATCAATGATTAAATATGCAAGAAATTTAGAGAATCTTTTATATGTATTCGAGGTTCTTCATCAATAGAGAATCATCTATATCTGTTTAGAGATTCTTGGTCAATGGTATCCTTCAAAACATTTATATAAAAGTCTCTTGGTCATTATGATGACCAGGCTGGTTTTAAAGCCACTCAGTGGGGCACTTGAAGTTTATCGTCATTCAGAAGGACAGAGATTATTTCAAAGTTGGGATCGAACCCATAAATGGGCTACCTACGTATCCTTTGTTTTGGAAAAGGAATCAGAACCCACGTAGTTCGAGTAATGGAGTATGATGTTTATGATTGATGGCTCAAAGAAGAATGTCATAATTACTTTTACACTCTAAGCTCACGTGAGTCATGCTCGGTGTGAGAAACAAGAGGTATTGGTAAAAATTAGACAATTGTTCCATGAAAGATGCAATCATAAGAATTTGTTTGGGGCTTATGTATGGATGACTGCCCAGATAAATGAAGGTTTAGGATTTACTTTTAGGGAGAAAATCCAGGAACAGGGTCCATAAAGGTATATGTGCTTTATGGAGATTTTGAATACTCTAATCTTTGGGGCTTACTCCTAAGGAGGATGCCCAAATTAGGAGGGGATTTATGACTGGGGCTTACTCCTGAAAAGGAAACCCAAATCAAGGGTAAATTAGGACTGGTTAAGAGAAATTTAAGGGGGCTTGGGGTTTACTCCTGAAAAGGAAACCCAAGATTATGACTGGGACTTACTCTAAAAAGGAGGCCCAGGTTAAGGGACTTGGGGCTTACTCCTGAAAAGGAAGCCCAAGGTTACGACTGAATTTTATTCCTGAAAAGGAGACCCAGGTTAGGGATTAAGGTTTGGGGCTTACTCCTGAGGAGGATGCCCATATTTGAGGTTGGGGCTTATTCTTAAGAAAGATGCCCAAGATTAAAGGACTTGATTGGGGCTTACTCCTGAGGAGGATGCCCAAGATTGGGAACTTTAAGAATTTGGGGCTTACTCCTGAGGAAGATGCCCAAAGATGAAGGTTTTATCACTGGGGATTATTCCTGAAAAGGAGACCCAGGTTAAGGGACTTGGGGCTTACTCCTGAAAAGGAAGCCCAAGGTTATGACTGAGTCTTATTCCTGAAAAGGAGACCCAGGTTAGGGATTCTCTCATCTTAAAGGATGAGGTTGAATGAATGAACTCTCCATATTTAGTGACATAAGGATATTTAAATCACTAGACTTTGAGAGATATTCCACAGAATTCCTTTCAGATAAGGAAGTCAAATCAAGAAATCATGCCATAAATGGCTTTGAAGAGTGTCTTGAAGACTGAATCTTGAAAAGGAGAGGTGTGATGGCTTAAGAGGGGTAAAAATGGGCAAGATGGGCACCCAAAAAGATAGGGGCGCGCAAGTCTTTCAAGGCGCGCAAGTCTTCCGTGGGCGCGCAAGTCTGGTCGCGCAGGTATACCTGCGCGACACATGGTGTACTTGCGCGATTTTCAACCATCATTGAAATACTTAAGTGACTCTTTTTTAAACCCTTTAGAATTCTCTTGAGGTTCTTCCAGAAAAGGGACGCGCAAGTTATATTGAAAGATTAAGGCGGCGCGCAAGTGTTTTATAAGTTTCAACACTTAGGCCTTCCTTCTTCTCTTTAGATCTTCCGTTCTAGGTAAGAAATTACCTTAGAAGTGTTCCGGAAGCTTTGAGAAGAGACTTGGGCGTCAGGAGCTTCAATCTGAGTTTCTGGAAAAAAAAATCCTCTTGAATGGGGGGCCCACAGGGTCTATTTATAGGCAGGAGAAGACCCCGGGCGGTTACCACTTAGGTCGCGCAAGTCACTTGCACGACCATAAGGCATCGCGCAAGTGTACTTGCACGACCACTAGGCAGCGCGCAAGTGTACTTGCGCGACTATGAGGGAACTTGCGCGACCTATGAGAAAAGTTCTCCTTGTTCATCCCTTTGTCGATTTTTGATGTTTCTTCAAAGTATGAATCACTTTGAGCTCAGATATTACCATTTTCCGATCTTTAGATTCTGTGACGAAAGGAGCGTCAACAAAAGTCTCCCCTCAGAGTTGGATCCGGAAAGAAATGAGGATTTGACTCTGAGGAAATTGAATACATTCAAAGGAAAAGGGGGCGCGCAAGTCTTCAGGGCACAGAGGGAAGCACGCAAGTGTGCTGGAACTTGACTTTTATTCAGAGTTCCTTTGTCTTTTGTGGGCAGTTTAAAGTCATGCATGCTGAACATAAAGGGGCTAATGTTTAAGGTCGAAATAGCTTTGACCAAAAATGGATTAAAAATGGATTCAATTCCTTGATAATTTATCTGAAAACATATTACCATACTCAAGTATGAGGGAAAAAATGTAAACTATGGCTTAAGAATATTTGAATCTGAGGAATGATATGAAAAAAGATCTAAAAGGCATTAGAAGAAGTAGTTTCCAAGAATGAAGTTACTATTATTTAACAAAACCCGTTAGGGGGTTGAAATATACAGGACCACCTATGGGCATTGGCTGCATGGTCAAATAAATAGCATCTTTTGGCTGACAAGTCTGTTATGTGGACTGTTTATACATGGCCACCTATGGGCACGTGCTGCATAGTCAGGCAAAAGAACTCCCAGAAATTTACTTTCCTAGTGCTAAAAGCTAGTGAAAGTTTATGGAGATTCAAATTTTCTAAATTATAGAGTTTGTTGTATGGAAAGAGGTACTTGAATATGGAGAAGATATTTCCGAACAAGAAAATCGAAGAACTGGATGAACATCACTCCTACGAAGGTCTGACCCAGACGTAGGGAAGAAGAATAAACCATAGACTTGAATACTTTCAGATCATGAAAAAGGATATGGGACAAATATGTTAAGGATGGCTATTTTTTGCGGATCCCTACATATTGTCGTTTAAGACAAATAAGGACAAAAGAGGCATTCTTCCCAAGAATGAAGTTACTATTATTTAACAAAACCCGTTAGGGGGTTGAAATATGCAGGGCCACCTATGGGCATTGGCTGCATGGTCAAATAAATAGCATCTTTTGGCTGACAAGTCTGTTATGTGGACTGTTTATGCAAGGCCACCTATGGGCACGTGCTACATAGTCAGGCAAAAGAATTCTCAGAAGTTTGACATTTTTGTGACTAGAAGTCATGAAAAGGGTTATGAAGATCTGAAAATATTTAAGTTTAGGATTATAATACATAAAGATGGGTATTGTCCAATGTATATAGAGATACATAGGTCAATGAAAACCATAATCATGTTGTGTCTGGGTCCTGAATTGAAATTTTGGAATTCACTATGTATCTCATAAGAATGAGAATCAAGCCATACGTAGTTCTTGAAATGCAGTTTAACGTCGTGCAGGACGAAAGTATGAGTGATCTTAGTTTAGGGTCATAGAATTCGGACCATAATAATGAATACACAGTGTGTGTTTTCATGAGGACTTTTCAGCAAAGGGACTGAAAGTGAAATTTGGGGTTAGGCCCAAAAGACTTGGGACTGGATTTGAGGGACACTCGAATGTTCCTACGTATCCCATAAGGATGGGAATCAAGTCCACGTAGTTCTAGAATTACCCTTTGTACAAATATGGTTTGTACATTTGAAGGGTGAAAGGGGACTTTAGTGCAATGATGGTTTTAACCTAAGATAAAAAGTTTAAGCATTACCATGTATGCACGTAGTCTTTTGAAATGAAACATGATAAAAAAAATCAATGTCAACAATGGTTCCTTCTCAAATGAGGGAATCAAAGAATATTGTAGTTTATTGTTGTACCGGACAAAAGTGTTGTATAGTTTAACGTCATATAACAAGGACGAAAGTGAATCAATGTAAAGATATTGATTCTAGGGGCGGTTTCACAAATCAACATCATATGAGGTTGTGGTGAACCAATGTGAAGAGATTGTTTTTGGGCTTGAACCCTGGGAGGTTGCCTACATACCCAGCCTGGAGGGCGAGGATCAAAGTCCGTGTAGTTCAATTAAAGAATGAATTAATGATCAAGTTGTTCTTGGGGACAACGATCTAATTAAAATGTTGTTGGGACTTACACATGGTTAGCGGCCCAAAGAGAATGTTATGGTTGATGTTCGCTCTAAGCTCACGTGAGTCATACTCGGTGTGAGAAACAAGAGGTAATAACAACCTTAACGATGCACAGTTTAACGTCATGTAGGACATAAAAAAAGGGACTATGCAGTTTAAAGTCTTGCAGTTAGGACTATTGGTGCTGCACAGTTTAGTGTCATGTAGCAGGGAAAAAATAACAGTTTAATGTCATGTAGGACATATCAAGGGTTTTCTGTACAGTTTAGCGTCATGTAGTTAGGACAATGGGGATAAAATTGTTTAACGTCATATTGGACGAAAGGGGGACTGTGCAGTTTAATGTCATGCCGTAAGGACAAAATAACACACCATTTATGTCATGTTGGACGAAAGTGTGAATAGTTTAAGGTCATATGCATGGACCGTGGATGGTGCAGTTTAATGTCATGCTGGACCTTTGATGATTATATAGTTTAACGTCTTTTCGGACGTGAGGGACTTTTATACAGTTTAGCGTCATGTAGTTTAGGACGTCACAGTTTAACGTCTTGCTGGACATAAGGGATTTGCAAATAGTTTATGGTCATATACATGGACCAGGGATGATGTAGTTTAAGGTCATGCTGGACGGTTTAGGGAACTTTTTCACAGTTTTATGTCGTGTGGGACGAAGTTGCAGTTTAAAGTCATACTGGACCATTGCTGTATAGTTTAACGTCATATAGCAAGGACGAACTGGTGATGTACAGTTTAAAGTCATGTAGCTATGACTAAGGTGAACCAATATGAGGATATCAGTTCTGGGGACTTTTTACAGTTTATCGTCATGCTGGACGTTGGAAGTGCCACACAGTTTAATGTCATGTTGCTAGGACACAATAACAGTTTAATGTCATGTAGGACAAAATATAGGATCTTCTGTACAGTTTAATGTCATGTAGATAGGACATTATACAGTTTAATGTCATGTAGGAAAAAATATAGGATCTTCTGTACAGTTTAATGTCATGTAGATAGGACATTATATAGTTTAATGTCATGTAGGAAAAAATATAGGATCTTCTGTACAGTTTAATGTCATTTAGATAGGACATTATACAGTTTAATGTCATGTAGGACAAAATATAGGATCTTCTGTACAGTTTAATGTCATGTAGATAGGACATTATACAGTTTAATGTCATGTAGGACAAAATATAGGATCTAATGTGATTGTTTTGGATCTGGGAACAATATTTTGTGTTTATACAAAATACTTCTTCAGAAATCTGACATTAGTTGGAGTCGTGATGTGTTCTCCATCCATTGAGATCAGAGAATACGCTCCATTGGAGTAGACCTTATGTATTGAATAAGGTCCTTCCCATTTTGGTTCAAGCTTGGGAGGCTTCTTTCCTGGTATCATTGGTGCTCTGAGAACCAATACCAATTCTCCCTGAATGAATGAATGAAGACGAACTTTTTTGTTCAAAGCTCGTGCTATCTGATTCTGATAGATTTCCAAGTGGTGCAAAGTGCACAATCTTTTCTCATCTAACTATTCCAATTCATTCAACCGCTTTTGGGATTTCTCATCTGTTGATAACTGATCACAAATGGCTATTCTGAGTGAGGGCAATTGAACTTCAATTGGCAAGACTGCTTCTGTTCCATATACTAATGAATATGGAGTAGACCGCGTTGCATTGCGAGTGGTAGTCCGATAAGCCCATAAAGCATGAAAGAGTTTATCAGGCCATGACCTCTTATCTTTATCCACCATCTTTTGCAGTATATTTGAAAGAGTCTTGTTGAAGGCCTCTATCTGTCCATTAGCCGCTGCATGATATCGAGATGAATGGTTAGACTTAATGTTGTATTCTTGATACAATTTCTTTACCTCAGAAGAATAGAAGTTGGTGTCGTTGTCCGTCAAATGGTATGAAGGACACCAAATCTAGTAATGATGTTAGACTTGATGAAGCTAACAATGCATTTAGAACTGACTTCTTTGAGAGGTACTGCCTCTGCCCAATTGGAAAAGAAATCAGTAGCAGTAAGAATGTACTTAAACTGCTTGGCCGTAGCTGAAGGGTAAGGTCCCACCACATCCATTCCCCATGTGGAAAATGGCCATGAGTATTTAGCTGTATGAAGCAACTCTGGAGGTTTATGAATGAAGTTGGCATATACTTGGCATGAATGACACTTCTTTGTGAAATTAACACAATCTTGTATCATTGAAGGCCAGAAGTATCCAAGCCTTCGAATTTGATCAGACAATCTATGTCCAGACTGGTGGGCACCACAGACTCATGCATGCACTTCCTTTATGACAGCCATTGTCTCTTCACCATCAATACATCTGAAGAGAACTCCATCAAAACCACGTTTGTAGAGAATTTTCTCGAGGTGGTTTGGACCATCATAAAGAGTAAAATTGACCACACGTCGCCGAATTTGTTATTTCTCGGCTCTATCAGGTGGAAGTGTTCCATTTTGAAGGTATTCCCTGATAGGTGACATCCATCCTGTAGTATGACCATACGGTTCAGGAATGGGACTAATTTCATTAATTTCCCATGTTCTGACTTGAACATAAGGTGAAATTGCACGACAGTGGGCAATACAGATGGTTGTTTCGTCCCGATTTGGATCTGCTAAAGCTGTGGCTATATTAGCCAGTGCATCAGCTTGAGCATTTTGTGATCTTGGGACATAAGAAAATGTCGGTTCTGAAGGGAATTCCGACATTAACTCTCTGACTTAATCATACAAAGGGATTAATTCTTCTTTTCTAATGGCATAATCCCCATTGACTTGTTTGATTACTAGGTCTGAATCACCTTTCACCTTTAAGTGATTCACTTGTGCTTGAAGCGCTAACTCCAAGCCTGTAATGAGAGCTTGGTATTCAGCTTCATTATTGGTACCACCTTCCCACAACAAAAAGGAATAAGGTAACACTGCCTTATCTGGAGAAATGAGCACAATTCCTAAACCAACTTTGTTGAATTTAGGATTTTCCATTTTCTTCCCTGTTGGACTTCTAGAAGCACCCTCAAAATACATTTCCCATGTTTGAGGACTCTCTTGAATAGAGAAAACTTCCTCATCAGGGAGTTCGATATCTGAATATGTGTCTTCTATTGAAGGATGTTCAGCCAGGAAATCAGCCAGAGCTTGGCCCTTAATTGCCTTTTGAGACACATACTGAATGTCGAACTGCTGTAGAATAACCGCCCATCTTGCCAGATGTCCTGTAAGCATTGGATTACTAAGGATGAATTTGAGCGGATTATTACGAGATACCAATTGGACCTCATGATGTTGCAGGTAGTGTCTCAGTTTCTGAACTGCAAAGATTAATGCTAGGCAGCACTTTTCAATACTTGAATACCGGGTTTCTGCTTCAAGCATAGTTCTACTGAGATAGTAGAGACTATTTTCATTCCCAGCATCATTCTTTTGAGCGAGAAAGGCACCCAATGATCGCTCTAAAGCTATCACATAGAGGATAAGAGGCCTACCCTCAACAGGTGGCATGAGTACTGGTGGACTCAAGAGGTATTTCTTGAGAACATTAAATGCTTCTTGACATTCTTCAGTCCACTGGTAAGTGACTCCTTTCTTCAATAATTTGGTAAAGGGTAAACTTTTGCCTGCCAAATTGGCGATGAAACGCCGAATATAGGCTAAGTGTCCTTGAAGTCCTCTTAATTCTTTCAAATTCTGAGGAGGTGACATGCCAAGGATTGATTTGGTCTTCTCAGGATCGACTTCAATACCACGATGGCGTACAACAAAGCCGAGGAATTTTCCTAAGGTTACCCCAAAAGCACATTTTAAGGGGTTCATCTTCAAATTATGTTGTCGAAGCTTGTGGAATACGACTTCCAAATCAGCCAAGTGATCAAAACGTTGTTTGGATTTAACCACCAAATCCTCTACATAGAATTCAACAAACTTTCCTAGAAAAGGTTTGAAGATACGATGCATGGCGCGTTGATATGTTGCACCTGCATTCTTTCAACCAAATGGCATCACCCGGTATCAAAACACACCTTGAGGAGCTCTGAATGCTGTATATTCCTCATCTTCTGGGGCCATTCGGATCTGATTATATCCAGAATATCCATCCATGAAAGAAAGTACTTCATAGCCAGCCGTCGCATCAATTAAGAGTTCTGTAATCGGAACTGGGAAATCATCTTTAGGACAATACCGATTAAGATCTCTGAAATCGATGCAAACCCTAATTTGTCCGTTCTTCTTCTTTACAGGGACAATATTAGCCAACCACTTGGGATATTGAACTTCTCTGACGAAGTTAGCTTTGATAAGCTTATCCACTTCAGCCTCGATTTTGGAAGCATAGGTTGGGTGTGTTCTTCTCGCGGCATGCTTGAATCCTCGATGTTCTTTTGGCAAACCCAAATGATGGGTGGCAACATCAGGATCAAGGCCAGGAATCTCTGTATAATTCCAAGCAAAAATATCTTTATTTTGCTTTAGAAAAGAAATATACATATCTTGTTCTTCAAGGGTCATGGCCGCACTAATTAAAGTGGGGCGTGGATCTTTCTCTGTATCCAGATTTACTTCTCTGAGTTCATCCACAGTGGTAGAGATACCCTCTTCAAATGCTGGAGGATCATCTCTAAGATCTTCCTCTTCCTCTTCATCATGTGTTATTTCTTCCGTTTCTACTTGCAAAGTAGATGAAAAAATGAAATTCTCATGATCATAAGAGATGTCAAAATTTTCACATTTTGAAGAAGAAGCTTCCATTTCCGACCCTATTGATGATAAAGGGTCTTTTTTGGGAAATAAAGAGGAGATGATGGATTGAGAATAGACATCAATATTCACATCTGGTGTTGCTATAACTTCTTCTGGCCTGATTAGAAAAGTATAGACTTGTTGGATTTCAGCAGACGAAATGAAAACGTCACCACTTATGCTTTCATCACTGCTTGGTAAGTTACCAATTTCTCCCATGTTGTCTGGCTCGATTGCCGTAATTGACATTATGGATCTTTCCATAAGAGTATTTTGATTTGGGCCTATTTTGTCAATTTGACTGATAGGTAACACATAATCTGTACTCACATGTGAAAATGGATTTATTGGAATTTTTTCCAAACCATATGGAGCATTAACTTTGGTAATTTCCTTCATTGTAGATTTTTCTCTTCCCTTCATGTGATAAAATTCCGCCTCAATGTATTGAGACTCACATGTCTTGAACGGGGCCTTATCACCATACAATGTTCCAACTTGACCATCGAAACAGTATTTGAGACATTGATGGTATGATGACGGAATAGTTGCATGCTGATGTAGCCAGGGTCTTCCAAGCAAGATATTGAAAGCTGAGTCTTGATCAATAATCATGAAATCCGAATTCGAAACAAGATCTCCAAACTGAGTTCTGAGCGTAACTTCTCCCAGTGGTTCTTGTTCATTTTTATCATAACCTTGCAACATCATGGTAGAAGGAGATAAATCAGATTCCGTGAGGCCCAATCGACGAAGTGTGCGAATGGGCATGAGGTTGACTCCTTAACCATTGTCAATGAAAGCTCTTCGAACATCTATACCATTGACTTTTCCAGATAAGTACAAAGGTTTTATGTGCCCATGCACAACATCATATTCATCTTTATCAGTAAAAGATATCACTGCATGGCACTCCGCAGGATTATTCTCTATGTGATAGATTTCAGCTGCAGCAATTTTAGCTTCAAACTCCTGAGGACTTGACAAAGCTTCGATAAGTGCTTCCCAAAGATCTCTTGACAGATTCAAAGCATCCAAAATTGATAACTTGGCTGGTACTTGGGCCAAGTGTTTCAATATATCATACTTTTGATCTAGAGGTCTGCGTTTCCCAATAGGAATATGCGGTTTAGCAGGTACCTTGGAAGCAGATGCTTTGGAAGCTGATGCATCTTGTATTGAAGTTGGCAACAACCTTGGTTTTGGAAAATTAGACTGATTAGATCCATTTACTTGTTGAGATAAAGAAGATGGAACTTTTAATCGGTCTTCCAAAATAACTGTGCCGAAACTGAGTTGGCCATTGGCAGAAGAACTTGCTTGTTCTTTTTGAGCTCGCTGAAGGGCTCTACCACGAGTTTCTACTGCATATACAGTGCTAGCAGTGGTAGAATTAGAGTAGTGGCTTCGGAAAGATCCATGTCTTCCCCTATATCCTGAACCTCTAGAACTTCCTCGGGTTCCTTTATTTGATACAGGAAATTCAGGCTCATCCAGACTGGAATACGAATCTGTTAATTGAATCGTATTAACAGAACCAAATATTAACTCTTCGTCTGATAAAGACTCTACCTGGTTAGCCTGTTTAGGCTGTGCCGTTTGGTGGGACGGTGCCCGTGGCTTTGAAGTAGATGGCATGAAATCATCCAGAGTCAAAGACAATTTATGCTTTGATACATACTCATCTTCTCCTGATTCCTCTTTCTTCTTTGAATTGCGCTGCCCTTTTGAGGATTTTTTTTTTGATGGAGGCTTTACTGCAACTTTTGTAGGAGACACAATTGGCTTCTTCAATTGTGTTCGCAAAATGGAATGGGTCCGATTGATTGTCTTTCTGACCATCCAATCATCATATTTTTTCGCATTTTTGCTTTTGACTTCCTGCCACTCGCCTCCTTCCTCTGGATCTGTAGCGGTAATACACGCTACATGATCTGAAGAACCCTTCAATTTGACTTGTCCCAAGTCGACCATCTTTTGCAGGAGGTCTTTAAAGACAAAACAATCCTGGATGGGATGCCCCAACATTTGATGAAAGGGACAATAATTGGGACGGTCTTCATCTCCTTCCTTGTTTGGCCTCTTCGGCACTGGTAATTGAACCAAATTATTTTCCAGAGCTGAAATGAAGTAACCAGGAACTTGATCACTTCGGAAAGAGTATGTTTTACTATTAATATCCTCAAATTGTTTTCATCGTTGATCTTTTTGATCATTTGGACGAAACAGCCTTTGTTGTTGGCGTTCAGGAGGTGGAGCCCTTCGAGAAGATGAAGGTTTTGAAGTAGAAATAGGTACAGGTGCCTGTTTAAGCATAACTGTAGTAGTTTCTGCTTTACCCATTCTTCTTCCTGGAGCTGATGGAATTACACGAGATTTAACCTTAGCCTGTATAAGGGAATCTTCAATCTGTTGAGCGATTGAAGTAAGGTCTCGAAACCCTCCTGTGTATTTCACAGGGATCAATGGCGTGCGTAATTCGTCACGCAAATTTGCCACACAGATTGGCAACAATTCCTCCTGAGGGAGTGCTAAACTCAAGGAATACGTTAATCTCTTCCAACGAGCAATGAAATCAGAGACTCTTTCATTTTCCCTTTGCTTGCAGTTTGTAAGATCGAAAACTTTCGTTTTTGGCAAAGTTGAGCTAAACTGAAGAAGGAATTTTTGACGAAGATCCTCTCATCCGATGACTGACCGGGATTGCAAGCTTGTATACCAGACAAAAGCTGGTCCTTGCATGGTTTGCCCGAAGCATCTGAGTTTCACTGCTTCTTGCTGCTCTGGAGTTCCCATCGTAGGATCACAACAAGACACGTAATGCATCAAATGTTGTTCAGGGTCGCCTGATCCATTGAAAGTAGGGAAAATAGGGTTTCCAAAACTGGATGGAGGAGAAATTGAATCTACCCATTCAGGGTAAACTTTCTTTTCAGGTTGAACTTGCGCCCGTTTCCCTTCCATAGTTTCTAACCGAGCTGTTAATGACCCAATAGTAGTTATTAACTTTTCAGAAACATCAGGTTGAACTTGGTTTTGGGTAGTTGCAATGAATGGAGCTTGGACAGACGTGGTGGTTGGTACTGCAACTAATGGTAGTGCTGCCAACCGTTGTTGCGTTTGACCCGTAGGATTAGACCTCTAAGGGTGTACTGATAAAGGATGATATTCTTGATCCATCTCAGTAGTTACAACAAATTCCTTCGGCTGTCGGACTTCAGAATTCTTAAGAAGAAGACTACTCTGAAGTAGTTCTGCATTCAACCTTCTTAATTCTTTCATTTCTTCCTCCTGTTGTGCAAACCTTTGCTCTAATGAGAGCAATTGACCTCCTTCAGAGGAAGGGTGAGAAGTAACCTGATTCTTTCCTTTCCCCTTATTGGATCCTTTTCGGAGAGGGGGAAGTGGGTTACTTGAAGGAATACCCAGATTTTGGGTAAGCCTTTGATTACGTGTGTGCACACCTTCTTCATTTAGGTCTGTGTGCGCAACTTCTTGAGCAGGAACCTCTTCGTCTGATCCCTCTAATTGAGCCTCATTTGGTGAATCAGCAGCAACGTCATTGATGACATTAATGGATGCATATTGCATGGAATCCTTTCTATCAGCATTTCTGTGATATTGTCTTCTTCCATGTCCATGATGAGACATGGCATTCCGTTGACTTGATCCCTCAGGAATTTCTTGGAGAACTGTCACTTGGAGAGAATCTCCTGACAGCTTGGCTCTTCTTTCCTCTTGAGGCTTATTCCCTAATCGAGAGAATACTGAATTTCTCTGAGGGAGGGATTGAGGATTTGAAAAAGTCCCCAGTTCGGTGGACTGGGGATGTTCCTGCTGCTTCCGCTCAACTCCTCAAATCCCATTTGTTGACTCTGAGGGTTGGGTTAGAGAAGTCCCCAGTCTGGCAAGCTGGGGTGTCTCTTGACATGCTATGTCTGAGATCTTCTTAAAATCTCTCTTGATCTTGCGAATTTTAGTTCGGAAATTAGCTGGATGCATTAACCTGAATCCACTTTTATCACCTGGTTCAACAGATCGTTGGATGATTTCCGAAACTTCTGTCATTTGATGATGTGTTTGCTCCAGATGAGAGGCATGTGCAATATTCTCGCCTGCTTGATGTAGGAGAAATTCAACAACTTGTTCTCTATATACTTGATTTTGAGAGGAACTAGTTGAAGCTTGTTCTTGAGCAAGCTTTTGATTATGAACAAAGCCCATTGACTGTGGCCGGCCATGGGCAATAACATTGCATGAGACCATTTTCGGCGGGCTTTGCTGACCGGAAAGCACCGTGAAATGTAGTGCTTCGTGAACACCCCATCCTCTGATATGAACATCAGATGGAGCATTGGCAATTAACTGACGCAATCTTCTTAGTGCGCCAAGGCATGAACGTTGAAGGGTTCTCTGTTGCTTTTCAGCCTTCGGATACCGAGAGACTGATAGAGATTCCAAATCAATATGACGTTGTAGCCCTTCTATTATCTTAAGATGATTTTCATATTCATCGTAAGATAATACCTTCTTCTTTAATTGACAAAGAGTTTTCCATATGTTGAGACGAATATCATGGATTCCATCATCCGTCAACATCTTTGGAATGTCGTACTGGGAGTCAGCCAAAGGCCAAAACATGACTGGTACTTCACCTTTTTCAAGTTTTTTCCTCATGTTCAGCATTTCCTCTTTATCATTAAATGAAGATTCTTCTACCCGTTTGGACCAGAGTTGGTGTTTCTTTGTTGCTTCATCGGATTCAACAAGATTGGTAGAGAAATCACTATTCATGCTGAAAGATGAATGACCCAGAGATGGTTCGGAGAATAACCTGAACCCCAGGCTATCTTCTGATGGATAAAGAGTTT
The DNA here is from genome assembly GCA_963277665.1 of Viscum album. NCBI lineage: Eukaryota > Viridiplantae > Streptophyta > Magnoliopsida > Santalales > Viscaceae > Viscum > Viscum album. Next base: position 558,988,188 of record OY728146.1, read on the forward strand.
CACCTGCCGATAGTAAAGCATCAGACATGAATGGTTTTACGTTTGCAAGTGCCTTGAGATAGGAGGGCTTTCTCGTCACTACATTGCCTTCTGAAGAATTTTCGAGACAACGTGAATCACTACTACGGAGAGGACTTTCGCAGCAAAGTTCATCACCATGAGGAGGACCGTCATGATGGGTTACATCAAAAGATGAAATCTCTTGCTCCTTGGTCTTCTGACCACACAGAGGGTTCCTGTGGCTCTCATCTGAAGAAGAAACTTCAAGATTGACCAAATTTTCATGAAGCAAGTCTTCATGAGGAAGTGTCTGTTGAAGACCTTCAGAATTAATGTTCCCGTTATTGGGAACTGAGGGAGTAAAATCTTGAATTCCGACAGATAAATGTCTGAGGGTTTCAAGAACTCCAGCATCGAGCAAGGCCTTGTTGCATATTGGCCTTTGATCTCCTGACTGTGCTGGGTGGATCTTTTTCTTAGATACCTTCTTACTCGCTTTAGAAACCACTTGATGACGAAAGTGATTGATCTGAGAAGGTGTATGTGCCTGATCAGGAAAGATGGTCAGGTTAGGCTGACGATATCCACTCAAATCAGGTGTATGTGCCTGACTTGGTTGTCCGTATGATATGGGGGAGTATGCCCCATAACCCTCTTGGACTGGAACAGATGTGTGTGTCTGTTCCGGAGTGAATCGTTGATGTGTCACTCCATTGCTAGGGATAGATTTATGTGTCTGTCCTTGAGATGATGCTGAAGCTGTTATGATATCCTGGCAAGCATACAGAATATGAGCAGGAATTTGCTTCTGCTCTTTCACCATTGAAAAAATATGTTTGGTGACTTCAGCCGCCGGAACGGGGATATACGTCCATTCTGGGCTTGGAGTAGGTGTATGTGCCTGCTCCTGTCCTCCTTTTCCTGTCAGTGAATCCTGACAGTACTCAAGTGTCGAAGCAGAGAGTTGAGTCTGCCTCTTGTTTGTCGTCAGGACTTTTCGACTGACTTCTCCGTGCGCTACCAAGCGGGACTGTTGGTAGGCTTCATTAGTATTAGCAGGTGTATGTGCCTGCTGATTACACTTCATCAGACGCGGTTGACGAGATCCATCATATGTAGTCAGATGATCCTGCTGACTAACTGGTGATGTATAAGCAGGTGTATGTTCCTGCCTATGGTACTCCGCCGGAATTGCCTGGCGGGATAGGCTTGATGCTGTCAGATGAGTCTGCTGGACAGCGGAATTAAAACGAACAGGTGTTTATGCATGCTCGTTGTTTTCCACCAAGATAGGTTGGTGGACTTCTCCAGAGATGGCAGGGATGACAACCTGCCTATTATTAACCGGATTCCGTCTCTGGCGGTTCATCTTGCCTGCTCGGGTTCGAGGAACCTGAGCTGGATGCCTAGAGTCGGTACCCTCATCATGTTGAGGGCGCACTACCGCACGAGTCTGGCGGCGATTGTTGATGGGAGACCTTGAGAAGGACTCCTGTCTTTTTGAATTAAGGTCCTGCGGGACCTGCTCATTCACTTCCTCATAATAAGGGAGTGAATGGAAATTGCGTTTCGGGGATAACGACCCGAAACGGTTGGAGACGGTAGTCAGCACCGCCTGCTTCTTGATTGTTGGCCGCCGTTGTCCGGACGACCAGGTAGAGTTGTTAACTTGGAGGGCTTGACGAGCGGCCTCCAGAGTTGTGATAGTACCGTTACGACGATACTCCTTAACCAGTTCATTAGAAACCCAGTGTTGAAGACGCTGAGTTGGTGATGTCATCCTCAGAGCGGATGACGTTCCAGCAGGAGTAGCAGCATTGGTTTTCACAGCAGCAGACCTCACAGTAGAGGTGTTCACAGCAGCAGTATTCACAGGGGTGAATTTAAGGAAAGCCATTTTGCAGAAGATCTTGAGAAAAGAGTGTCTGTTCCATGAAACAGACATAATCAAGATGAATCCGGCCACTGCATCTTTTGGATGAGCACATGTCAATGATTTCTTTGTTGGCCCAATGGGCCTAACAAATAAGAAGAACATCACTTTAACTTGGTTAAGGATTCACGTCGGGCTCACCATTTTTGTTTCGCACGGAATCCGGGGATGACCTCCTGGACGGGAGATTCAAACGTTCCGATCGGTTTCTAACGGGTTTGTTCGTAGAACCGGAAACATCCAATGATTCCACATCTGTTTGGACCTACTTTCCAAAGGCAGGCGCTCATTAGCTTGTGGACTAATGAGGCTTAGGAATTTTCATTGGTCGAGAGGATGGGAGGTTGGACTCATCACACCTTTTTGAGGGGAATTATTGTCTACTCCGGGACTCTCTTTATAGATTTAAGTTATGTTCGTGAATCCTTATTACATTACCAAGTATAAAATGTGCTTTCCTTTAGTTTTAACAATCAATGATTAAATATGCAAGAAATTTAGAGAATCTTTTATATGTATTCGAGGTTCTTCATCAATAGAGAATCATCTATATCTGTTTAGAGATTCTTGGTCAATGGTATCCTTCAAAACATTTATATAAAAGTCTCTTGGTCATTATGATGACCAGGCTGGTTTTAAAGCCACTCAGTGGGGCACTTGAAGTTTATCGTCATTCAGAAGGACGGAGATTATTTCAAAGTAGGGATCGAACCCATAAATGGGCTACCTACGTATCCTTTGTTTTGGAAAAGGAATTAGAACCCACGTAGTTCGAGTAATGGAGTATGATGTTTATGATTGATGGCTCAAAGAAGAATGTCATAATTACTTTTACACTCTAAGCTCACGTGAGTCATGCTCGGTGTGAGAAACAAGATGTATTGGTAAAAATTAGACAATTGTTCCATGAAAGATGCAATCATAAGAATTTGTTTGGGGCTTATGTATGGATGACTGCCCAGATAAATGAAGGTTTAGGATTTACTTTTAGGGAGAAAATCCATGAACAGGGTCCATAAAGGTATATGTGCTTTATGGAGATTTTGAATACTCTAATCTTTGGGGCTTAGTCCTAAGGAGGATGCCCAAAGTAGGAGGGGATTTATGACTGGGGCTTACTCCTGAAAAGGAAACCCAAATCAAGGGTAAATTAGGACTGGTTAAGAGAAATTTAAGGGGGCTTGGGGTTTACTCCTGAAAAGGAAACCCAAGATTATGACTGGGACTTACTCTAAAAAGGAGGCCCAGGTTAAGGGACTTGGGGCTTACTCCTGAAAAGGAAGCCCAAGGTTACGACTGAATCTTATTCCTGAAAAGGAGACCCAGGTTAGGGATTAAGGTTTGGGGCTTACTCCTGAGGAGGATTCCCATATTTGAGGTTGGGGCTTATTCTTAAGAAAGATGCCCAAGATTAAAGGACTTGATTGGGGCTTACTTCTGAGGAGGATGCCCAAGATTGGGAACTTTAAGAATTTGGGGCTTACTCCTGAGGAAGATTCCCAAAGATGAAGGTTTTATCACTGGGGATTATTCCTGAAAAGGAGACCCAGGTTAAGGGACTTGGGGCTTACTCCTGAAAAGGAAGCCCAAGGTTATGACTGAGTCTTATTCCTGAAAAGGAGACCCAGGTTAGGGATTCTCTCATCTTAAAGGATGAGGTTGAATTAATGAACTCTCCATATTTAGTGACATAAGGATATTTAAATCACTAGACTTTGAGAGATATTCCACAGAATTCCTTTCAGATAAGGAATTCAAATCAAGAAATCATGCCATAAATGGCTTTGAAGAGTGTCTTGAAGACTGAATCTTGAAAAGGAGAGGTGTGATGGCTTAAGAGGGGTAAAAATGGGCAAGATGGGCACCCAAAAAGATAGGGGCACGCATGTCTTTAAAGGCGCGCAAGTCTTCCGTGGGCGCGCAAGTCTGGTCGCGCAGGTAAACCTGCGCGACACATGGTGTACTTGTGCGATTTTCAACCAGCATTGAAATACTTGAGAGACTCTTTTTTAAACCCTTTAGAATTCTCTTGAGGTTCTTCCAGAAAAGGGACGTGCAAGTTATATTGAAAGAATAAGGCGGCGCGCAAGTGTTTTATAAGTTTCAACACTTAGGCCTTCTTTCTTCTCTTTAGATCTTCCGTTCTAGGTAAGAAATTACCTTAGAAGTGTTCCGGAAGCTTTGAGAAGAGACTTGGGCGTCGGGAGCTTCAATATGAGTTTCTGGAAAAAAAATCATCTCGAATGGGGGGCCCACAGGGTCTATTTATAGGCAGGAGAAGACCCTGGGCGGTTACCGGGCGGTTACCACTTAGGTCGCGCAAGTCACTTTCACGACCATAATGCGTCGCGCAAGTGTACTTGCAAGACCACTAGGCAGCGCGCAAGTGTACTTGCGTGACTATGAGGGAACTTGCGCGGCCTATGGGAAATGTTCTCCTTGTTCATCCCTTTGTCGATTTTTGATGTTTCTTCAAAGTATGAATCACTTTGAGCTCAGATATTACCATTTTCCGATCTTTAGATTCTGTGACGAAAGGAGCGTCAACAATGTCACAATCAAAGAAGCAAGTCAAAAATTAGAACAGGCGATAACTGCAAATATGATGAAATTTATGTCTGCCCTTTCTTCTACACTTCCACCAGAATCAGCTACAATGGTTGATGCCTTTTTGATGTCGATGTGTTCTGATAATGTAGATTCTTCTTTCGGAGTCGGATCCGGAGCCGAACCTAGTGCTGGACCCGGTGCTTGTGCCGGTTCGGATGCAGATGCCGATGATGATGTTGGTGGTGTGAGAGGTGGTGATGGTGTTTCTGTAAGAGGTGTGGATGAGGGTTATCATGATTTTGATGATACTGATATTGAGACTCACTTTTGATGTAAATTGTATTTTTTTATTGGTAATGTATGACGAGTTCCATGCATCTGATTACACTTCTTTTTTGATCAATATCATTAATATTTACCATATCTTATTGGGAATGAGAATGACTACTAACCTGTAGATTTACCTTAAGCTAACTATGTCCAGTATTTTATATAGCACTACCGTCATGACTTCTCAATCGATAAGTTTCTTTAACTACCTTAATTAAAGCCATGTATTCAAATTCAGTAGCTAAAAGTGCAATAATATATTACATATTTCAATTCTATAAATGAAAACTCCATATTTAGTAAAAACATTAACCTGAGCAAGCAAGGGACATGGAGAAATCAAGGGTTAGGATGAAGATTCAGACAAGTCAAAATTAGAGGTCCATGATGAAGAAGAAGATGAAGAAGGGGGAAGTGAAGAGGTTTGTGATTACCTGAGCTATTTGTGTTTCATGGTGTCTTTACTGGATCCAATTGATTTAGCAAGTTATCCATGCTAACTTGTATCCTTTCAAGCTTAGCTTAGCTAGAGGGTCTTATTGTTTACATCTTTGCAAGCTTACTTTGTTGGAAGACCTCACATATAGTGCTCAGTTAGTGGTGTAGTACCATGTTACAATGCCACTGGTGTTCTATTGAAGTTTATAATATATGCAATACATTGCATACTAATTGTAATCCTTCTTAAGTGATTACTTGATCCATTGGTTGCTTTTCATTATGATTGTGCCTTGTGTATTGTCTTGATTTTCATTATTGTGGCGTATTGATTTAAATTTCATTGTAATGGGATGATATGGGGAATTTGATATCGTATGAGCGTTTTTGGGTGAACCTTTGGGCTACAGTTTTAGGTTGTGTGGTTCTCTAGGACTGTGTTTAGGTGGGGGGGAAGGTGGGGGGGCAGGGGGAGGGGGGTGTGCAGGTGTGAGGGCAGGGGAGGGGGTAGGGGTGTGTCCAAGTGGGGGCATGGGGCAGGGGGGTGTGCAGGTGGGGGGCAGGGGGTGTGCTGGGGCAGGGGGAGGGGTGTGTGCATGTGGGGGGGCAGGGGGCAGGGAGATGGGGCAGGGGGTGTGCAGGTGGGCGGGGGGCAGGTGGTGTGCTGGGGCAGGGGGAGGGGTGTGTGCCAGTGGGGGGGCAGGTGGGGGCAAGGGGAGGGGGGTGTGCAGGTGGGAGGGTAGGGGAGGGGGCAGGGGGTGTGTAGGTGGGGGCAGGGGGCATGCAGAGGGGGTAGGGGAGTGTGCAAGTGGGGGCAGGGGGTGTGCTGGGTAGGGGGAGGGGTGTGTGTAGGTGGGGGGGGAGGCAGGTGGGGGGTAGGGGGCAGGGAGAGGGGCAGGGGGGTGTGCAGGTGGGGGTTCAGGGGGTATGCTGGGGTAGGGGGAGGGGTGTGTGCAGGTGGGGGGCAGGTGGGGGGCAGGGGGAGGGGGGTGTGCAGGTGGGAGGGCAGGGGAGGGGGTAGGGGGTGTGCAGGTGGGGGGCAGGGGGCAGGGGGCAGGGGGAAGGGTGTTTGCAGGGGGTGGGGCTTGTGTATTGTCTTGATTTTCATTATTCAGTATTGGGATTTACATATCAATATGAATATTCTTTGTTAATTTTTTTATTATGGAGTTATGTATCATTTATCATGTACTGTTGACACATTGATCACATATCAATCTGAAGTTGTTATATCTCACTCTTTTTCCTATTATTTACATACAGGTGTTTACTTATAATGAGGTTGATTCTACCCACCACCATAGAAGGCAGTGAGTTCAACATCAGATTCACGTAAGGATTCTTCCATTTTTATTCTTTGGCTCAATTTTAATTTGGATTTTTGTGATTTTTGGGTTCTCTATCTTTTTGCAGTGCGTTCGGGATCTTGTTGAGGACAGTGAAGCACCAAATGACTATGATATCCTCTCAACCTGCAGGCATGAGGCCTTCTAAAAGTTCATCACAAGGCCCAGCTCCTTGGTTCAGTTTGGGCCAGGTTAGGTTTGCTAAGTTGTTTTTTATTGGGTTCATTTTTTTTGGTTTATGTCAATTTTAACAGGTTCATTTTGTTCGATTTGGGGCTATTCGGTTCAATTAAATTAATTTTAGATCCAATCAGGTATGTTTCATTAGTTGCATTTTTTGCATGCTCAATTATGATTTATTGAAGTCAGTTTTGATTGGTTTGAGTCAGTTTGGTTACATTGTTTTCAGTTTGTTTCAGTTTTATCTTTTTCAAAACCATTTGGTTTGGTTCCACTTTACTCAAATTGACTTCATGATGTTTGATTTAGTTATAGTAATATTAGTATGTTTTTTATTATTGTAGTTAATTTTATTGGAATTTTTTGTATAATACCATATATTAGCATGTTTTTGGTTTTCTCAATTCAATTGCCCCGCCTCCTCTTGCTCCCTTCTCTCCTGGCCGGAAGATGCTGCTCTATGGATGTCGTTGGACCGGGCCAACACGTCGTGGTCACGTAGCGGCCACGCCGCGGTCACGCCGCGGTCACACCGCAGTCACACCGTGGTAATGTCGTGAGTTGGCCCTGCTCCATCCACATCCATCCCACACCACCCCCTTCCACCTTCATTTCAGCCCACTGCCACCAACATTCCATCCCCCAACACCCCCCCCCCCTGATCCCTTCGAATCATCCTGCACCATCCCCGAAGCACCTGCAACCAGCCCCCTTCCACCAGAATTCCATCCTCTTCCCACTCCCTTCACTCCTGGTTGGAAGATGCTGCCCCGCGGATGTCACTGGACTGGGCCAACACGCCACGGTCACACCGCGGTAATGTCGTGATTTGGCCCTGCTCCAACCACATCCATCCCACGCCAGCCCCCTTCCACCTTCATTTTTAAGGTGTTTTATTTTTTTAGATTTTTTTTACGGTTTTTAGAAGTTGTAAGTTTTTTTTTTGTTTTTTTTTTTGAAAGGAAAAAATAGTACTATAAATATCAATGTAAAGATGAATTGAAACAGATCAATCAAAGGTGAAACGAGAGTTGACCCAAGAACCCAAATTCATAGCTCAACCAAATCAAGACATGGGAACCAAGAAAAGTTCCCATTAAACACCAAGAAACCATGAAAATAAGCGAACACGAGACCCTACAATGTCCAACCAAACAGAAACTGGATGGTGAGGTTCACTTCCAAACTGGAAAAGTAACATCCACGAATGCAGAAAAAAAATATTAACAAAACCATGACATCATGAAGAAATAACCAAGAAGTCATAGACTGCAAGCACCAGTAACAGAAACTAGGGAATAAGGGAACATCTAAGAGTCTCCCCAAGCCCTTCCATACTTCAAGAGAGGCAACTAGCATCACCATTACTCACATTCAGTAGGATATGGGCACAAACAAAACTAACAGGAGACAGGGTGGATCCCCCTCCCATCCAGTGTCACTCGAACACTGTAGAGACATCACCTATGAACTCATAGAAAGTAACGACAGAAAAACCCATGAACCCAGCAAGAAATACCTACTAGTGAAAAGAATATTCCCAAAAGGAACAAGCCAACCAAACTACAAGCCAAACTCAGAATCTATATCAACCAAACTGATAAACGCACACTCTAACACACCACCAACCACTGACACTACCCAATCCACTCACTCACACACTAAGAGACGGACACACTCACTCATGAAACACCACCCAAGAAATATCCACTCGAATCCCAATAAATTAGCAACAAGAAAAGAAACTGGAATCCCCCCCAATCAACGCCCAGCCCCTAACCACCTATAAGAAACCACTCCCACACACCAGTCCATATGAGCCTGCACTACACCAAAAAAAAATAACCGACAAAAACTTTCACCATGTGACCAAAAAGAACAACTCTAGCACACCAACGACAACTGACCACCGAACCAAGCAAAGACCAGCCCCATGCAAAGCAACCTGCAAACTAGCTGACGCCCACCCAATAGACTTCTAACCAAACTACTCCCAAACCGTCCTAATCTACACCTCAAACCAGCCAACTCCACTCCTCCATCCATCAACACCCAAGCACCACTGGAAACCTTATCCCACACCAGCCCTAGCACAGCTACCAATCAATGACCAAGGAATCCCCAAGAACCTATAGAAAACCTAGGATAGTAGGCACGTTATTCCCTTCACCCCAAAAATCCACAAGCACACTAGAAGCAATCCATAACCCAAATTCTCCTAGAAACCTACTCTAAAAAAGACAATATGCAACCGCACTAACCAAGAGACACACACCATCCACATGCCCCATCAAGAAACCACCTGCACCAAGAAACCCATCCAAACCATCAACTCAGAAACCATTAAAAAAATATCCAGACAAGAAACATTGCAGAATACTATAGCCTACCCAATGAACAACCATGAAAAAAGACCAAGCCTCACAACAAGCTGCCTAAACAAAATACCATTCAAGGGAATCCCACTCCAACTGAGCCTACATCCAGCACAAGGGCAGCCATAAGACCTAGAAAAAGAAAACAACAACCAAGGAGGAATCATTCATCTACAATAGCCCCTGCCAAACTAGAATAACATAGCTCTATGGGTCAGCCATGCTAAGATGCACCAGACACAGCCTATAATGAGAACCCAACCAAATATATCTGAGACCAACACTAGAAAAAAAACACAATAACCCACAAAAAAACCATCAAATCCACTTCAAACTGCTCCAAAACTAGCATGCTCCATGCCTCGACGAGAAACCAGTCGAAGGAAAGACAACCAGTAACAATAGAAACTAGCAACCAACCCAAACATCACAACAGGTACACCGCCAACAAATCCCCTCTACCCTACAGAAGACCCATTACAAGCAGCACTAGTAGCTTCGTCCAGAGACCCCAACACCACAAAATCAAGGCTACCTATAACTGGCTGAAGGCCTGATAAGAATAGAGTCCCACAACACATAAAACCACACCTACAAGTACCATAAATCCCCCCTCAACCAACTCCAACCACATGAAACAATAGCCAACGACCTCACGAGTCCAGAAACCAAAGACATAAAAATGGAAGGCACAACATCATACTTCACCAGATCCATGAAACTCTATATACACACATCCAAACCCTGCACTAACAAGATTATCCCAACCCCATCCAACATCACATCAAAAAAACCCTCAAGTCCAACAACCAGAACCCTCACCCAAATCCCAACAACAAACATCTAGTTCCCTCTCAACCCAACAGGGGGGAGGGGGTACTGTACAGGGGAGGCTTTGCAGGAGGAGGGGGCTACAGGGGGGGTGGGCTGTGCAGGGGAGAGGGTGGGGGATATTTTTTGGGGGGGAGGGGGGCTATCCAGGAAGGGTTTTACAGGGGGAGGGGCTGTCCAGGGGGGCTTTGCAGGGGGTTTTCTACTACAAGCGGAGTGGGGGGGGGGGTTGTCCAGGGGGCTTTATAAGGGGTGGGGGCTGCAGGGGGAGGGGGGATACAAGGGGAGCGGGGACCACTAAGGAGATTATGTTTCATTAAAGGATGGGGACCCACCATACATTAAGTAATGTGATGATGGATTGATTAGCTAACTCTATAATAATGGATCATATTCCCTCAACCTTGCACCTATTATTTTTTCCTAATAATACATCTTCTTATCTCTTTTTGACCAGTTCTAAAAATGACTCTCTCTATTGGAAAATATGAAAAGAACAACTAGAGTCTAGGACACACTCTTGATTGAGTGTATAAATGGACACATTCAAGATTTAAACAAATTTCATTGTCTGAATCAACTAGAAAATGTAGGTTAGTGTGCTATTTGGATTTCAACTCACGTATGAGTTTCTTGTTCTCGGGCTTAATGTTCCCAGGTTTAACATAGTGAAAACATATTAGTTTTCTATCCATAGATCTTGTCCTAGATTTGGGTTATTTGTTAATCTTATTTTTGTCCCTACTAAATTTTTTTTTCTTACCTTTAGTTTAAGGTCTCCCCCTTGTGAAAAACTCTTATCCTCACCTTTTATTTTTGTTCTAGAATGAAATTACTTAGACAAATGGGCTGATTTAATATCTTTTAATGTTAAATAGACTCAACCATACATCATGGTCATAAAAAGTGTTCTATATCTATTTTCAAGAGTGATTAATATGATTATTTCTGGATCCTCATCATCTACATAAACATTAATATTGTCTAAATCTAACATGAATTTATTAACCTCATATTAATGGTTATTTATAGATGTACTAGGGGGTGTGCTGGGGAAGGGGGAGGGGTGTGTAGGTGGGGGGCAGGGGTAGGGAGAGGGGACAGGGGGTGTGCTGGGACAGGGGGAGGGGTGTGCAGGTGGGGGGCAGGGGGCAGGGGGAGGGGGTAGGGGGAGGGGTGTGGAGGTGGGGGCAGGGGGCAGGGAGAGGGGGCAGGGGAGGGTGTGCAGGTGGGGGGAAGGGGGTAGGGGGAGGGGCAGGGGAGGGGTGTGCAGGTGGGGGTAGGGGGCAGGGGAGTATGTTGGGGTAGGGGGAGGGGTGTGCAGGTGGGGGCTGGGGGCATAGAGAGGGGACAGGGGGTGTGTTGGTGCAGGGGGAGGGGTGTGTAGGTGGGGGCAGGGGCCAGGGAGAGGGGGCAGGGGGAGGGGTGTGCAGGTGGGGGGTAGGGGGCAGGGAGAGGGGGTAGGGGGAGGGGTGTGCAGGTGGGGGCAGGGGGAGAGGAGAGGGGGAAGGGGGTGTGCTGGTGCAGGGGGAGGGGTGTGTGAAAGTGGGGGGGCAGGGGGAGGGGGTGTAGGTGGGAGGGTAGTGGAGGGGGCATTGAGGTGTGCAGGAGTAGGGGGTGGAGGTGTTGGGGTAGCCCTCCGAACAGGCAGCACGATTCACCGTGCTGTCTTTTTTTTATGCAGTGAAAAGCTTTATAGCCACGGTTCCAAACCATGGCTATAGGGTTATATCCACGGTAAACGTGTATTTTACTACATTCATAGGGTTGGGCCTATATCCAGGGTTTAAAACTGTGGCTATAGGTCTGTAGCCACGGTTCGAACTTTGGCTACAGGGCTTTAGCCACGGTTGAAACTGTTGAGTCAATAAGGTTTTCCTTATGACTTTTCCATTCCTTCTTGTTTTGAAAATCACAAACACCTTATCTTTAAGGAAAAATGCTTTTATAAGGAAAATTTCTTTCTTAAGGAAAATCGCTTTTATAAGAAAAATTATCCTTATCATATTTTCATTCATATTTTTCTTAAGTATAAGTTTCGGATTCATTTTCTCGGAATCATTGAAACTTCGATATAAAGCATTCTGTTTTAGGGTTCGGATTCTGGACAAGAACTATAAGGAATTTTCATTCCGAATTCCAGATATGAACTCTGACTAAGTTATATTCCAAATTCAGGATACGAATTCTGAAGAAGAATTCTCATTACTATTTCCAATGAAGAATTCTCATTACGAATTCCAATGAAGAATTCCCATTACGAATTCTAATAAAGAAATCTCATTCCGAATTCTCATTACGAATTCTGATGATGAATTCTCATTACGAATTCTGATGATGAATTCTCATTACGAATTCTGATGATGAATTCTCATTACGAATTCTGATGATGAATTCTCATTACGAATTCTGATGATGAATTCTCATTACGAATCCTGATGATGAATTCTCATTACGATTTCTGATGATGAATTCCTATTCCGAATTCTCATTCCTAATTTACCTATTAAACAGAATCTGATTATCATTGATTTATACACTATGAATTTATTCATTCCGAACCTTTACTCTGAAGTTTTCATTCCGAACCTTTATGTTAGAGTTTAAAACGATGTCGTACATTCAGTTTCACTTGTTTTGTTATAAAACGATGTCGTCCATTTTGTTATAAACTAACCGTTGTCTAAGTGACACGTGTACAGGTCCCTCCGAACTTTAAGGAAAATATGACCGTTGGAGGAGGAGCCGACCTTACCTATAAATAGGAGCTCATTTGAAAAAGCTGATGATGGATGGATGAACAATTTGGACTTTGTGCATACATGCTGTTGAAGTGATTTCTAGAGAGAGAGTCTCTTATTAACTCTCAAATCTTCGTGCGACTCCGAATGTTGGTGATTACATTCGAAGGCTTCCGGGGATAGGAAGACAGAGGTGCCGACTACCTTAAAGATCTAGGGCTTTCTTGCTGAGAAAGACAGAGGTGCCGACTACCTTAAAGTTGAGGGCTTGCGGGGATAGCAAGACAGAGACTCCGATCTTCGTATCAAGGGCTTACCCTGGTGTGGGTAAGACAGACTTGCTTGAAAGTATAAATCAAGGGACCTTTATCCAAGGTTGTTGGATACCCTTCTCTTTGGGTTAAAAGACTATTATCTTATTACTAGTAGTTTTACTACTTGTTTTTATTCCGCTGCAATTTGTATCTTAAGGAAAGTATAACTTTCTTATACTTCCTTACTTACTCTGATTAGTTTAGATTCTATACGCTTTAAGGTAGAATCTCATATTGTAACTTTTGTTAAGTTTCAAATTCCGGAACCATATTTCCGGAACCCACTTTTGGAATCTCTTTCCAAGTTTAGTTCGGTGTTAGAGGTGTTGTGAATTTACTTAGTTTAACTTTGTTAAACTTAGCTCTTTCCTTTTCTTAAGGAAACTCTAGTTATTCAAAACTAACTTTAAAGGTTCCAAAGGAATTTTTTAAAGTATACAATTCACCCCCCCCCCCTCTTGTATATTGAGCATCTCATATTATATTTCGATCCTACAATTGGTATCAGAGGTTGGAAACCTCTTACTCTATACCATTCTTACATTTGGTATCAGAGCAAGGTTACTGAAATACTTGTACTCACATACAAGTTTTTCTTGCTCACTTTTCCATTCCGAACATTCTCATTCCGAACTTTTCTCATTCCGAACTTTGTGATTACGATTCTGAGCTACTAACAAGTTTGTGTGCAAAGTTATTTTTAGTATGGCAGGAATTAATGTTGGTTCTATTGACAATCGGAATCCTACAAGGCCACCTATCTTTGATGGTAATGATTATGAATACTGGAGAGATCGTATGAAGACATTTGTTATCAATACTGGAGTAGATAACTTTGTGATGCTTACTGGTGATTATAAAATTCCTGACAAGGAAGTCAGAACCTTTACTAACCAGGAGAAGCAAGAATATCAACTCAACTATAAGGTACGCAATACTTTACTATGTTCAATGACCAGAAATATATATAGCCAAATTTCTTCTTGTGAAGCAGCTAATTGTATATGGAAGAAGTTAGAGGTTACACACTTTGGAACTTTTAAGGTGATTGAGACTAGAAGAGCTATGCTTAGAGCTGAATATCATGGTTTCAATTTTCCTTATGGAGAACCTATCAGTAAAGTTCAACAAAGGTTTATGACCATTGTCAACAGTCTACAGTCAATGGGAGAAAAAGGTTTAGATGATGAAGCTCTTGTGGACAAGATAATCGATATTATGCCCAATGAGTGGGAATCCAAGAGAACAGCTATAGATGAAAACAGGAAGGTTACTCAAATTACTCTTGATGAACTATTTGGAACTCTTCTACAACATGAAACAAGAATGAAGAGGGATGCTGACAACATCAAAAAGAAGAATGGAAATGGTACTGTTGCTTTTACTACAACTTTGAATCAGATGAAATCTAAGACTCCTGAGAGAGTAACCAGATCCAAGTCTAAGAAAGTCTTTTTCCAATCCGAATCTAGTGAGAGTGAAGTCTCAGAAAATGAATTATCCAATCTTGCTCGAAGGATGAACAAGATAGCTGGACAGAGAAAGTTTCATTCCAAGTATAAGAAAAAGGACAGGAAAGATAAGAAAGATGGAGAAGTTACTTGTTATGAATGCAAAAGAGCTGGACATATTAGACCAGATTGCCCTATGCTCAAAAAGAAAGAAAGAAAGGAAAGGCATTCAGACAGGAACAGAAAGAAGTATTATAAAGCCAAAGCTAAGAAAGTTCTGAAAGCAAATGACACCTGGAGTGCCAGTGGTGGTGACTCTTCAGATGAATCTTCTGAATATGAATCTTCAGGATAGAAGAATCTTGGTCTTATAGTCAGATTACCTATTGATAATCATTGTCTTATGGCTAAGGTACGAAATGCTGAATCATTGACCAATGTATCTTTAAATCCTAATGATAGTAAGTTTTATAACTCTTCTAATGAAGAATCATCTTCTGATGAGGAAAATACTTTACCTACTTATGAAGAAGTTTCTAGGTTTGCTGAACTTCTTGAGATTGAGAATTCCAAACTCAACAAGAAACTTGATAAGGAAAACTCTAGGAATTCTATTCTTACTAAAGAGATATCAGATCTTTCTAAAGATCTTGATAAGAAAAATGCTGATTTTGAAAGTATTTCAAAAAATCTTGAGGAAGTAAGTTCTGAGAAGAATAAACTTTATAAAGAATTAGAAAAAGTAATTTCTAATAAAAATGTTTTCGAGCCTAACTCTAGTTCTAAAACTAATGATTTTCAGAATAAAAACTTGGTTGTAAAACTCATGTCCGAAATTTTTTCTTTAAAGAAATGTTTATCAAACTTTACCCATGGTAAGGAAAATTTTGATAAAATGTATTCTCAAATACGACCTTTAAGAAATAAATCTGAATTTGGTTATACCCATGCAAAACCAGTTTTCAGTAACAATTATTTTGTTCCTCAAAGTGCCCCATTTTGCACTAAATGTCAATGTGGTGGTCACTGGGAAAAAAATTGTTCCTTAAACAAAACCCAATCTCTAGGATTTCATAAAGCCTATTTTTCCAAGAAAATGTGGGTACCGAAAATTTTATTGTCTGGAAATCTCGGATCCAAGCAAGTTTGGATTCCGAAAATCTGACTTTGTTCTTAATTTCAGGAAAATAAAGAAAGTTCCAGCAACAATACATGGTACATGGATAGTGGATGTTCCCGGC
Organism: Viscum album; assembly: GCA_963277665.1. NCBI lineage: Eukaryota > Viridiplantae > Streptophyta > Magnoliopsida > Santalales > Viscaceae > Viscum > Viscum album. The sequence continues at coordinate 559,003,918 of OY728146.1, forward strand.
ACATGACTGGTAACAAAAGTTTTTTTGAAAAGATTTTCAAAACGAAAGGAGGAAAGGTAACTTTCGGAGACAATGCTAAGGGAGAGATTGTTGGTATTGGTAATATTGTTCTTTTAGGTAAAACTTTGATTTCAAATGTTCTTTTTGTTAAAGGTCTTAAGCACAACCTCATTAGCATAAGTCAGTTATGTGATGAAGGTTACCTTGTGAATTTTAGGAATGATAAATGCTTGGTTCACAATTCTAAGGAAGAATTTATTCTCTCAGCCAACAGGCAAGAGAATGTCTACACTTTGAACCTAGAAGACCTCAGAAGCCAAGATTTACCTTGCCTAAGTGCAATGGAAGATCATTCTTGGTTATGGCATAGAAGATTAGGACACTGTAATCTTAGGAACCTATGTAAATTCTCTAAGAAGAAACTTGTTAAGGATCTACCGGAGCTTAGATTTGATTCTTCTAAAGTTTGTGATCCTTGTCAATATGGAGAGAAACATAAATCTAGTTTTAAGTCAATCGGTGAAGTCTCAACAACTGATGCATTACAGTTGGTGCACATGGATCTTTTTGGTCCAACACAAACTGGAAGCATTGGAGGAAAATACTATGTGTTTGTTCTAGTTGATGATTACACTAGATTTACTTGGGTCTATTTTCTAGCAAAGAAATCTGAAGCTTTTTCTTATTTCAAAAGTTTTAGAGCTCAAGTTAAAAATGAGAAAAACCTTCCATTGAAAACTATTCATAGTGATCATGGAGGAGAATTTCAAAATTCTGATTTTGAAACTTTTTGTAGTAAGAAAGGTATTACTCACAATTTTTCAGCACCTAGAACTCCTCAACAGAATGGTGTAGTTGAAAGAAGAAATAGAATTCTTCAAGAGATAACTAGAACCATGTTGAGTGAATATTCTATTGCTGGACATTTCTGGGCTGAAGCTGTAAGTACTGCTTGTTATACTATAAATCGAGTTTTGATTAGACCTTTTCTTAATAAAACTCCTTATGAGTTATGGAATGGAAGAAAACCTAGACTTTCTTACTTCATGGTTTTTGGTTGCAAAGTATTCATTTTGAATACTAAAGATAACTTACATAAATTCGCACCAAAATCAGATGAAGGGATTTTATTAGGTTATTCCACAACCTCTAAGGCTTATAGAGTTTTTAATAAAAATACTTGTACTGTTGAGGAAACAGTGCATGTAAAATTTGATGAATCAGATCCTTTTGTTTTTAAACCATCCCAACTTACATATTCGGATGTGTTTTCAAAAACTGATTATCAACCTTTGATAGAAGAACCTTCTGATAAGGAAATTGTTCTAGAAGATACTTCTGAAACATTTACCCCAGAAGACTTTCTACCCTATGTTGATGAACAGGTTTTACAAAACCCAAATCAGGTGTTTCTTAAGAATCATCCCAGTAATAGTATCATTGGTGATGTAAATCAACCTGTAAGGACTAGAAGTTCCTTAAGAAATGAAGTAGAACATCTAGCATTTCTTTCCCAATTAGAACCTAAAAGCACTGATGAAGCTTTAGGTGATGATGATTGGATCAAAGCAATGCAAGATGAACTAAATGAATTCGAAAGGAATAAATTCTAGACCTTGGTTGAAAGACCTAAGGAAACTTCTATTATTGGAGTAAAATGGGTTTTCAGAAATAAATGTGATGAAAATGGAGTCATAGTAAGAAATAAAGATAGACTCGTTGCTAAAGGCTATAATCAGCAAGAAGGAATAGACTATGAAGAAACCTTTGCTCCAGTAGCTAGACTTGAATCTATCCATATTCTACTTGCTTTTGCAGAATTATTTAATTTCAAACTTTATCAAATGGATGTGAAATGTGCTTTTCTTAACGGTTATGTTCAAGAGGAAGTTTTTGTTGAACAACCTCCTGGTTTTGAAGATACAAAGCATCCAGATCATGTTTTTAGACTTACCAAAGCTTTGTATGGTCTTAAACAAGCCCCACGAGCATGGTATGATAGACTCACTGGATTTTTGCTTCAAAATAACTATGTTAAGGGAAATGCAGATCCAACCCTTTTTATAAAGAAAGATAAGAAAAATGTTTTGATTGTTCAAATTTATGTTGATGACATTATATTCGGTTCAACTCAGCAATCTCTGACTGACTCTTTTTCTAGTCTAATGAAATCTGAGTTTTAAATGAGTATGATGGGTGAGTTAACTTTTTTCCTTGGTTTTCAAATTTCTCAAAAACCAGAAGGGACCTACATATCTCAACATAAGTATATTAAAGATCTTCTTAAAAAGTATGGTTATGACAACACTAAGAGTATAAGTACTCCCATTGGTACCTCAAACTCTTTAGATCTTAATGAAGCTGGGAAACCAGTAGATCAAACATATTTTAGAGGTATGATTGGAAGTTTACTTTACTTAACAGCTAGTCGATCAGACTTAATGTTTTCAGTATGCTTATGTGCAAGATATCAATCCAATCCTAAGGAATCTCACTTAAAGGCAGTTAAAAGAATTTTTCGCTACCTTAAGGGAACCATGGATCTAGGATTATTTTATACTTCTGGAAATGATTTTGTTTTAAAAAGCTTTTCTGATGCTGACTTTGGTGGATGTAGAATGGATAGAAAAAGTACATCCGGAACTTGTCATTTCTTAGGAGATTCATTAGTTTCTTGGTCCTGCAAGAAGCAACATTCAGTTGCACTCTCCACTGCTGAAGCTGAATATGTAGCAGCTGGAAGTTGTTGTGCACAAGTGTTGTGGATGCAACACACACTCACAGACTATGGCTTGAGTTTTACTAAAACTCAAATTTTGTGTGATAACACAAGTGCCATTGCCCTAAGTAAAAACCCTGCACATCACTCCCGTGCAAAACACATAGGTATTAGGCATCACTTTCTTAGGGATCACACACTTAAAAGAGATATTATTCTTCAGTTTATCGGAACGCAAGATCAACTTGCTGATATATTCACAAAATCTTTTCCTTCTGATAGATTTGAATATATTAAACAAAAGTTAGGAATGATAACCGTAAGGTAATATTTCTTAATTAACTTTCTGTTGAAAAAATCTCCTTACAGTAATAAACACCTTTTCATAGGGGGAGTACATTTGGTTGTTTAAAAAAAAATTTCAAAATTTGTTTTCAAACTTTTCGGAACAACGATTTCCGGAATGAAAACTTCCGGAATGAAAATTTTCCAGAATGGATATTTTCATACAGAATACTTCTGGAATGGAAGTATTCGTATTGAAAATTTCAGGAATGAAAAACTTTCGTACTGGTATTTTTATAACGGAACTTTCGTACTGAATCTTCCATAATAAGTTTTTCGTATTTACTTTTTCATATTTACTTTTTCGTATTGAGTTTTTTTATTGAGTTTTTCGTAATGAGTTTTTCGTATTTAGTTTTTCGTATTGAGTTTTTCGTATTTAGTTTTTCGTATCGACATTTTCGTAGTCGTCTTTATATTACCCATTACGAATAACTTTCCTAAGCTAATCCGAAAGGTATGATTTCCTTACTGAAGTTTTCGTAATCATATTTTACTTGCTAGCAGTTTCTTATATTTTGTTTTTGGATTTTAGATTTCTTAATTCTTTGTTTTAATAAAACCTCAAAAAGATTGGATTCGAGCTCTCAACCGTCAGATTTGATCTCAGTTCATTCTAAATCGTTAGATCAACCGTGGAAGGTGAACGGTCATCCCATTGCCTATATAAAGGGGACCCAATTTCTTGTCCCACATCGGTTTCAAGCTGTTGCGTTATGAAGCTCTGACTCTCCGTTTTAAGGCCGTTCTGAACCACAGTTCACTCTGCTCCGAACTTCAGTCTTCTCCGTTCCGAATTTCCCAGAGAACTTCAGATCCGAATGTCTGCAGAGTTAGCTTCTCAAGAAATGTCTTCAAACAAGCCTATATCTCAGTGGTTAGTATACAGAGAAAGGTTAGTTCATCCGACTTTCTTCAGCAACTATGATTCTGTCATCTCAAATAATATCAGGTTGAATGGCTGGGAGGATGTTGCGGTATCTAAAACCGGCAACCAAGATGAAGTGTACTCAGATTTGCTTGTTGAATTTTATGAGTCATTTGCTTTCTTCGAGGAAGATAATAGAGAAAAATATTCGTTCAAATCGTATGGCAAGACATATAAGCTTTCTTACACCAAGGCTGCAAGCTTGGTAGGGTTATCTTATGAAGGTGAAGCTGAGTTTATTTCTCACGTATTGCCGGACTCCAAGGGTAGCTTCAACAAGGAAAAAGCCTTAGAAACTCTCGGATTGGATGATGACAAGGCTCCGAAAATTGCAAGCCTATCTACAAACTTCCGGATTCTGGAGTTATGGGTGCAAGGGCTTATCGTACCGAGAAAAGGTGATAAGGATAGATTGAAGAAGAGTGAGATATATATCTTAGATTTCCTGATAAATCTAAGGAAGTTTAACTTGATGAAGCATATTCTTCTTAATATTGAGAATTTGAAGAAGGGGAATCTAAGAGCTCAGATCATAATGTACCCAGCAATATTATCAAAGCTCATAGTTTGGTGCCTAGGATCTTTCAAGGTAGCTTGCAGTTCTAAGCCGAGAGTTTGCAAGATCATGCTGCTTAGTGATGGCACGCTTAAAAGAATGAATATATCTTTTGACAAGAAGTCTAGGAAGTTTATTGATCTACCTCCTCAAGAAGAAGTGACTCCGAAATCTGCTGATCCGGAATCATCCAAGCCGGTAAATAAGAGAAAGCTGAAAGAAGTGGAAGAACAAGGAGAAAATCCCATGTCTAAGGAAGTCCACACCGCACCTCCAAAGCCTAAGAAGAAGAAGACCTATCCTGATGAGGTTGTCACAAAGTGGAGAGCTGACAAAGAGAAGAGGAAAGAAGGGGATCCGCAGTTCAGATTGGACCCTGCGGAAGCTAAAGCTTTGAAGGAGAAAGCTGCTAATGAGCTTGAGAAACAAGCTAAGGAAAAGAAGCTTAAGAAGAAAATGTCAGAAGCTGAGGCAGTCCAAGCGTTGTCGAAGTTCAATGAAATGGTTTCAGCAACAATTCTTGTTCCGAGAACTTTCTCCCTGGAATCTCTACCTGAGACTCCAGGAAGAAATCTTGTTGCTCCGGAAGAGGATGTTGCTATGAATACTGAGGAAGTAGAGCAAGTGGAACAAATAGAAGAAGCTGCTGAAGGAAGTGGTGAGACAGGAGACGTGCTAAAACAAGTAGATGAGTATAAGGGAACTTCTTTAGAACACTTATCACTCCGGACTTCAGAAGCTGAATCTTCGAAGTTAGTTACTCCTGCGATGGAAGAAGAGAAAGGAGAAGAAGAAGTTTCCTATCATGGAGAAGAAGAACAACTTTTACATGATATTGCTCATATGGGAAATGTAGAGGTAGATGTTCAAGAAGTTTCTGATGAGGAAGATTTGGTTGTTCAAGTTTCTGACAGTGAAAAGAAAACTCCGGAACAGGATTCTATTTCGGAAAAAGATAAGGGAAATAAAATTCTTACCGAGACTCCGAGCTCAGTAGTAAGAAAGAGGAAGGAAGCTGGTAGTTATTCTAAGAGGAAGTTGGATCTTATTGAGGAAGAAAATTCTCCTAGCAAGGTTTCGGATTTGGAGTCATACTCGTTGGGGCATGACTTTGTTGTTCAGTCCTTAAAGAAGTTGGTGGGAACCATTCCAACCTTCTCTAGTATTGACTCTAGATGCCAGATGCTCCAACATGCGTTGAATCAGAAAACCGACTCCGTATCGATGGTTATGGATAAGTGTGTTGAGATTGAAGCTCAGTTCAAAACATTCTTTGTTGGTTACGAAGCTCATAAATGATCTTGTAAGAGGATGATGAGCTGGTCGAATAATAATGTGGAAGAGATGAGGTTGCTTGATGAGTTTCAAGATAATGTTAAGGATGCCTTTGAAACCGAAGACAAGAAGATTAATGAGTTGACTGCATCCTTCGAAGAGAAATTGACAGAGGAAAAGAAATTTCAGATTCAGGAAGTGAGAGATCTGAATGGAAAGCTCAATTCCGTTAATCAAAGTTGGAAATATGAAAGGGATTATCGGATCGAGTTTGAAGAAAGGATGAAGGCTCAGGAAGAGAAGATGAAAGCTCAGGAAGAAAAGTTGAAGGCTCAGGAAGAAATAATTGAAGCTCAGTCCGCAAGAATAGTCGTCTTAGAGAAGCAAGCAGAGGAAGATCACAAAGACTTAAAGAAAATCAAGATGATTCTTAAGGGGCTAATGTCGAAGGAGAAAGATCCGAAATAACCAATCCGATCTTTTTGTTGTATTTTTTTCCTTTGTTGTCGAGATTCCAATTTTAATGAAAGTTGTACTTGTTGTTTCTATTGTTGTCATTACTAATTTTTTAGGTACTTTGTTAAGTTTTTCCATTCCCTCCAATTCTTTTTGAAAATCACAAAGGGGGAGAAGGAAAAGATCCTTAAGAAAAAGAGGAACTCTAATAAGAGTTTATCAAAGGGGGAGAAAGAAAAATACCCAAGGAAATAGAACTTTAATAAGAGTTTGTTTAAGGGGGAGTTTTTTTTTAAAAAGAATACCTTCTTATGAAACATCACTCCGGAAATATGAATACGATCCTTAGAGTTTCAAAGCCTAAGGGGGAGTTAGTCGTATTCATCTATATCCTTAAATCAAGGGAGATAAGCTTTAATGTGTTTATTTCTTCTTGGAATAGCTTTTTCGTAAGGATGTTTGTGCTTTCCAAAAAGGGGGAGATTGTTGAGTCAATAAGGTTTTCCTTATGACTTTTCCATTCCTTCTTGTTTTGAAAATCACAAACACCTTATCTTTAAGGAAAAATGCTTTTATAAGGAAAATTGATTTCTTAAGGAAAATCGCTTTTATAAGAAAAATTATCCTTCTCATATTTTCATTCATATTTTTCTTAAGTATAAGTTTCGGATTCATTTTCTCGGAATCATTGAAACTTTGATATAAAGCATTCTGTTTTAGGGTTCGGATTCTGGACAAGAACTATAAGGAAGTTTCATTCCGAATTCCGGATATGAACTCTGACTAAGTTCTATTCCAAATTCAGGATACGAATTCTGAAGAAGAATTCTCATTACGATTTCCAATGAAGAATTCTCATTACGAATTCCAATGAAGAATTCCCATTATGAATTCTAATGAAGAAATCTCATTCCGAATTCTCATTACGAATTCTGATGATGAATTCTCATTACGAATTCTGATGATGAATTCTCATTACGAATTCTGAGGATGAATTCTCATTACGAATTCTGATGATGAATTCTCATTACGAATTCTGATGATGAATTCTCATTACGAATCCTGATGATGAATTCTCATTACGATTTCTGATGATGAATTCCTATTCCGAATTCTCATTCCGAATTTACCTATTAAACAGAATCTGATTATCATTGATTTATACACTCTGAATTTATTCATTCCGAACCATTACTCCGAAGTTTTCATTCCGAACCTTTATGTTAGAGTTTAAAACGATGTCGTACATTCAGTTTCACTTGTTTTGTTATAAAACGATGTCGTCCATTTTGTTATAAACTAACCGTTGTCTAAGTGACACGTGTACAGGTCCCTCCGAACTTTAAGGAAAATATGACCGTTGGAGGAGGAGCCGACCATACCTATAAATAGGAGCTCATTTGAAAAAGTTGATGATGGATGGATGAACAATTTGGACTTTGTGCATACATGATGTTGAAGTGATTTCTAGAGAGAGAGTCTCTTATTAACTCTCAATGCTTCGTGCGACTCCGAATGTTGGTGATTACATTCGAGGGCTTCCGAGGATAGGAAGACAGAGGTGCCGACTACCTTAAAGATCGAGGGCTTTCTTGATAAGAAAGACAGAGGTGCCGACTACCTTAAAGATCGAGGGCTTTCTTGCTGAGAAAGATAGAGGTTACCAACTACCTTGAAGTTTAGGGCTTGCGGGGATAGCAAGACAGAGACTCCGATCTTCGTATCGAGGGCTTACCCTGGTGTGGGTAAGACAGACTTGCTTGAAAGTATAAATCAAGGGACCTTTATCCAAGGTTGTTGGATACCCTTATCTTTGGGTTAAAAGACTATTATATTGTTACTAGTAGTTTTACTACTTGTTTTTATTCCGCTGCAATTTGTATCTTAAGGAAAGTATAACTTTCTTATACTTCCTTACTTACTCTGATTAGTTTAGATTCTATACGCTTTAAGGTAGAATCTCATATTGTAACTTTTGTTAAGTTTCAAATTCCGGAACCATATTTCTGGAACCCACTTTTGGAATCTCTTTCCAAGTTTAGTTCGGTGTTAGAGGTGTTGTGAATTTACTTAGTTTAACTTTGTTAAACTTAGCTCTTTCCTTTTCTTAAGGAAACTCTAGTTATTCATAACTAACTTTAAAGGTTCCAAAGGAATTTTTTAATGTATACAATTCACCCCCCCTCTTGTATATTGAGCATCTCATATTATATTTCGATCCTACAGAAACCGTGGATATAGGACTATAGCCAGGGTTCCAAACCGTGGCTATAGGGTTAGACCTATAGCCACGCCAATACCATCCACAGTTCATGAAATCATGGCTATAACCTATAGCCACAGTTTTGGGGCCTATAGCCATAGTTTGGAACCCTGGCTATAGCCCAAATTTCCAGTAGTGCGGGGAGCATGTCGTCCTCTTCATAGGACATACTATGGTACCTGGAATTTTAGCATTAGTACTAGTGTCTAGGGATGAATAATGTAGTGGAAGATTTTGTATCACAATTCCTCATTTGTTAGGATGTGAAAACTACTCAAAGGTGGAAGAAGTCTTATGCTGACATGAGATAGAGACCACTGGAGATTTAGTATGGTGACAAGGTCTTTCTATGGGTCTCACCTCGACGAGGTTTGTGGAGATTTGGCTAGGGAGACATGTTATCTTCGAGGTTCATTGGACCCTTCCTAGTCCACAGCAGAGTTAGCGAGGTGGCATACCATTTATCTCTTCCCCACAAATGCACAGGAAGAATAATGTTTTTTTATGTCATAGTTGAGTAGATATGTGCATTATCCATCGCACGTTATCGACCATGGAGAGATATAATTAGACGATTGGGTGACATTTACGGAGGTTCCAGTAGAGATTGGGTATCGACATTGGGGGGTCTTTTGTGGGTGTTTGATACCTCTGGTGCAAATCTTCTGGCATCACAAGAACCTACACGAGATCACATGGGATTGGGAGGCTCAGATTCATGCTCAGTACCCTCTTTTGGTTGTTTTTCCATTGTTGTGGATATTGGGGATGTAAATCCCTATGTTGGGGAAAATTTAATGTCTCGGTAATTCCATATAATTGTTTTAATTATATGGAATTATTTCAAGACCATGAAATCTGATGGTGCGCAATTCCAATGGCCGGATTTCCCGAAATGATCCGTTGAAGTTTTTGTTATGCTTAAATTAGCCTGCCTAAGAAGTTTTCCTGGAAAAGTGGAACAATAATTAAATGGTTTCCCAGATCATAAATCTGAGGGCACCATTGTGTTCAGAATGGCAGTTTTACCCTAGGCACGACTAATGTTTGGTTGGCGTGGGCCACTTGTGAGAAAAAACCCAAAAAATGGCATAACCATTAATAAAATAATTACATAATATATTATATTTTTAAAATGCTTATAACTCACAAATGGTAGCTCAGATTGATAATCTAAGACCACAGCCAAATATGTGTGGGCATGTTTTATTTAAGTAGATAATAACATTGGCTGGTGTGGGCCACCAGTGAATGTTAGTTTTTGGCAGTAAATAAAATAATTAAGTGACAATTATTTTATTGTAAAATCCATAACATTTGAATGGAAACTCAGATTGGAAATCTGAGAGTAACATTGGGCTCGTTGGGGCATGTTTAACTTGGATGGATCCTAACTATGACTGAAGTGGGTCAAGGGTGACTGTTAATAAATTTCCAAACTTTTTTTCATGTATGTTCAGTAAACACACAAGCGGCATTTTGTAACTTTTGAATTGGTACTCAAAATTGGAATCTGAGGACATCGTTTAACTTGCAGCGCTGGTATTCACTTAAGACGACCTTCACCTCGACCGCAGTAGGTTGAGGGTAGAATTTAGTTTTTCACTTTTTGTGGGAGAATAATAAAATAAAAATTATTTCACATTTTATTTTTCTTTTGAAACCCCTCCTATGAGTTATGGGTGTGGGGACCACCCAAACCAGAAACCTATAATTTAAATTCTAGAGGTGGGACCACTCAAACCCTATAAATTTTGGGGAAGTACCATGGAATTTATCCTCTATAATTATCCTAAAACCATTTAATTAATGGCCATCTCAAATTAAATTAAAAACCTAATTTAATAAGTTGAAATTTATTTTTGGTGGGGTTGAGAGAAATCATTGGCAAAGGTAGAATCTTGGGAGAACATGGAGGAACTATTCTCCAATGTGGAATAAACCATATCCAATGAAGAACAAGGAATTGACCTCGAGTCCTGATTCGAAGCACCTTACTAAGGCAACGAACACCGACATCTTCAACGACAACGAACTGATGTCCGGCCTCCCCTCCTCATAGATCTCAAACGGTACCATCGATGTAGGGATTGTTGTTTTGAATTTTCCCCTTACCCGTTCTTGAAAATTCATCATGATTCATGAAATAATCGAGCTGCTTGCTACCACTCTAATGTGGAGGGTGTTGGCCAAACGAACATGGATGAACACTCCGTAAATCCTTGTGTAATATTTTTTGTGTTCTTCGTGATGGGGGAGGACAGTGAATAGTTACAGCGATTGGCACCGGTGGTACTCGAGAGTGGTGGTTGGCACCACGGTCGGCCACGACAAAGGCGGTGGCCAGCAGCAGCTGACTGTATGAAGGGGCGGTGGCAGCTAGCTGCACAATGGGGTGGCGGCGCACTTCCTCGAAACTCATTGAGCAAGGACCGCGGCTTGTGCCACGGTGGCGAAGGGAGGGCGGTCGGCCTCAGAGTGGCGGTGCACGACGCACTGCCATGAGACAAAGGGGTCGGCCATTACGGTCGGCCGAGCTGGACCGAGAGGGATCCACGGGGGGACCCGTGTGGTGCTGGTGACTAAACGACGTCAGGCGTTCAGTGTTTGAGGGCGGGGGGTGCACGACTCCCACCCGAATGTAGCCATGCAGGTTTGTCAGGCTGGGTCACCAGGCTGGGCCGCCCTGGGAGGTTCGGGCCTCCTAGTGAGGGCTGGGCCAGACCCAGTGGGTTGGGTCATGCCGGCGTGTTGGACCGGACCCAGTGAGGGTCGGGACACCCAGTGGGCCTAGCTATGCTGGCAGGTCGGGTCTGCCCAGGCCAGGTCGGACCGGACCTAGTCCATTTTTGACCTTATTTGTTCTTATGGCCATGACATTGGCACCGGTCGTCCGTTTGACAAACCGTTTGCGGCCTAAGAAACCTTAAAGAGAGGCAGTCCTTTTGGTATACCCCACTTGAGATTTTGATTATGTTGGGGTATGGTGGGGTTGGATCAGGCACGAATCCAACCGGGCCCTCGGGACTAAATGGATAATAACTTACAGACCGATCATCTGATTGAGGCACGGTATATTGCGTGTATACCCCTTTTACATGGAGGTCCTTTAGAATACATCTTCATGTGATTTTGTGGTAGTTGGAGTATCATCCAGTAGCATGAGTAGCGAAATCTCTCAGAGATGATCAAGTTTAGTACAGGTACCATGTATCTTGGATGTAATTTGAGAAAGGGATACTTTGTGGGTCTGATGATGTACTAGGATCCTGTGTGGGTCAGACGATGTACTACGGTACTATGTGGTTCTGAGGATGTACTAGTATTCTTTGTGGGTCAAACGATGTACTAGGATCCTGTCTGGGTCCGACGATGTATTGGGATCCTGTGTGGGTCTAATGATGTACTCAGATCCTATGTGGGTCTGACGATGTACTCAGATCCTATGTGGGTTTGACGATGTACTAGGATCCTGTGTGGGTCTAACAATATACTACGATCCATTGTGGGTCTAACGATATACTACGATCCAAATTGGGTCAGATGATTTAGGATCCTACTTGGGTATACCTCTTAATGGAGTAAGATGATTGATTTGTTATATATAATCATCTCTACTATTGTACCTAAGATATACCTAGTGTGAGATGAGTCCTTACCTTCGTGGTAATCTTTCCTACATGGAATAGTTGTACTTTGGCTATGGAGGTGGGCCTTGTGTTTCCTCATGTATGAGATGGGTAATATTTGATAACTATGGTATATGTATGGGCATATACTTAAGTAGGGTTATCACTAGTTTACATGTTTTGTGGTTTATCCTTTGTGAATTTTTGTGAGACCTTGAGGGTCTCGGGGTCTCTACTGAGTATCGTTATACTCACCCATGCATGGGATTCTCCCACACCTTGTTGTGTTTTGTGCAAATGGTGGACAACACTGAATGAGTCTGAGGGTACCAGGACTAGATGGTGCCTAGAGGTGGACCATACGGCGTGTCGGTATGCAGAGTATATGGGAGGGTGTGTAGTGTTGAGGATGCGATATATACCTACCATTCTGGTAGGAACCTCGGAGGATGACCTAGTAGTTGTCTTTCTCTTTCTTTAGTTGTATTGTATTTCAGTTGTACATGTACCTTTGATGTTGGGATTGTATTCCACCCCCTCTTACTTTCATCACAATTTTTTCTATATAGTTTACTTGTGTTCGTATCTTTATGTGTTCTTGGAAGAGTGTGTTTACAGGTTATAAAGGCAATTCCTTCATGGTTTTAGGGGATATGCCTTTCGTTGCTAGTGGCTAGCCCCTGGCCTATGGATGGTGGGCTTGGGGTAGTCACGTCATGGGCCCTGGGGGACAGGCCGAACATTACCTACAGGAAATATGTGGTTTGTTACGATTTCTATTTCACCCACTAGGTCTAATTTCTAAACAACAACATACACTAGATTAGGCTATGAATCATAATTCATAATTCCAAAGTAGTAAAATACTTAGAAAAAATTAAAATATTTATGCATATATTATCCATATTAATAAATATTGTACCTTTTAGAAAATATTTACTCATAAATCCTTCATAATGGTTTGAAAAGAAAATATGAATTATCCTAAGAATATTTCCTGGGAGTGTCAAACTAGCAGGGTAGTAAGGCCCATTGTCATGTACCAAGTTACTCCAAGTCAAGTTTGGAACACCTTATCAGTGTTTTCACCCCTAGTAACATATGTGCGATAACCACATACACTTGTAGTATCTATACAGAGATGTAATTCTTAGAATATCAATATAATCGCAATTTTACCAAAATTATAGGGGGATATTCTATAAATTTCCCTATAGTCTATCTTAGGGTTATGATCCCAAATCTTGGTTATCTAAATCCATTTCAGTGGTTATTTCTAAACATCCTATGATATCAATAGTAACACCTCTATCCTAGAATCCTAGAGCTAGTGCATTATTCTAATACATTTGCATGATACATGGAATCATGTCCTAATTAAAATATCAGTTTAGGAGTCTTGGAAAGTATATTACATTCATCAACCTTACATAAAAATTTCTAACATAAAATATAGCTTAAAATATTTTGATAAATCCATTATTCCTCTACATTAACCCTTCATATCAATCATAAAACACTTCTAAGCAACTTGGGAAAATAAAACAATATAAAAGGGTGATATCATATGCTCAGTAAGGAAAAAATATATAGTGTAAACTATCATAAATAATCCTAAATATTTAAGGAAACGTACAAAACTAAAAAAAATCCTTTTATATCAATATATTTAGAATATTATGCAAATAAAAATATTCCATTTAAACAATAACATGAAAATTATACTAGTAAAATAATCACATGTAAAATTAATAACTAATCTCATAATAAAGGAATTCATAATGTAGGGCATCATGACCACTACATCAAAGCCTCATTCCAAGACCATACACAAATATTTTATCAAGGCCTTTTTCTAATATAGTAGTTTGTCTCCCGATCCCTATCAATACATTTAGGGGTTATAGTGGTCCTCACCTATCACTTACTAAGTCCAATGCATTCCTCATATAAAAATGGAAAAACATAACATTAAAATTCTAATTAAGGCTAGCATATGAAATGCCAATACTTTAAACATAGACCAATAAGGGTAAAAAAAATATTACATCCATAGTCAAACATTTCATAACTCATTAAATAAAATATTTAAAATTTTATTATAATAAATCAACCTAAATCAAGAATAATATCCAATAATGAATGTTGACATAGTTGAAAATAATTAGTAAAAATCATTGAGAGACATATTCTTTTTTCATGAAATTATTTTAACGACACATAATTTATAAATAAATTAATTTAAAATATATTATTGAATCAATGTGTCCCATACCGTTTTGAATCTTTTGAATGGTATTAATATTTTAAAACAATCATGTCCATATAAATAAATCATTCAAATCATTTCGAAAAAAGGATATTAATTAAATAAATCTTTAAAACATTTAAAATTATGATATATTTAAATATTACCATCCATAAAACATTAATATATTCATATTGAAAACAATTTTATGATACATGGACTTGGATAATAAATATGCCGCATTAAATACTTAGATATAAAAAAATTCTGATAATAACGAAATTGATGAATTAACCCTTATATTAGGTCGGATACTCTCTGCAAATGTCCAAAACTCTTGTATATAGTTTTTAAGAATATTATTAAATTATATAATAACAATAGTAATAATATGTATGAGATCATATATGATTCTTTTATGTCTTTATATTACCTGTTTACTAACAATTTCATGTTTATGCAACCTTTTCATTAATAATCGCTTTGTTTATCATATTTTTTTTGGCTTGTTATTCTTGATCATGTTACATATATCATGATTTACTTACATCCAAAATGTATATTATTATTTATTTATTATATTTATTTCTAATATAAATATATTTAACAGATATATATATGAAATGAAATACACCGTTCATGGAGACGATAGGTTGTATGTACACAAGGACGCTGTTTTCATTTTTTTATCATATTGAATAGAACTAACTAAATGATATATATGTACATATATATATATATATAATTAAAATATCCTTATTATGTCATATATTTCATAATTATGAATAATATATTTTTTATAATCATTATAGGATGGTGAATGTGGAATATGAGTCTCATCGCGTCCTGGAGACGGTAAGTGGTATATATGCATGAGAGAAAGTATAATTTCTTTAACAGATTAGTGTAATTGGACAAAATATGAATTGTAAATAATTAATATAATGTTATATTTACTATTTAATTCATATATATTCATCATTATACACGTCAAAATAAATTATAGATGGAAGACATTTTACACCGAGTATGGAGATGACTAGTCGTACATATGAACGCTTAGTGGTATTGTAATTTACAGGATGTGTAAAAAGCGTAATTTGGTTGTCTCATAATAATAACAAAATATCACTATATATCATATTATGGAGTTATTATTTCATTATGGTAAAAACATAGGAAGATAAATTACACGAAGAAAAGAAATTTGAAAGGAGGGATAGAACGATTACCTCTTCTCCCAGTGTCTCCTTCTGATTTGCAAAACAGGACTCATGATGTTGGTTTTTTGCCTAATGGGAGACCTCTAGGATGAATTAATGATAATAATAATGATATTTAGGTTGGTTTTGGACAATTCAAATGGTATTGGTGGTGTGAATTAATGATAATTAGATGTTTCAATTTATTAGAGAGGTGACGGGCACATTAGGGAAATCTTGAAATATTATTTTATTATAAATTGATTATCAGATTCTAATAGCTCAAAAGTGATTTATTTAGAGGATATAATGATTACAGGTCTAAATACTCTCATCCAATTATTTTTATAAAAGTTTAGGTAATGAAAGTAACTTTATCCTTTGTGATTAAACCTTAGTTAAACAGTTTAACTCTTAAATTGTCTTCTTGTATTTTTATACTATAGGGTTAATATACTTACTATAAAATTCCAAGGGAACCTCATGTGGATAATTAATGAAATTTTAAAAAATATCTATGTAATTTGTTAAAGTATTGTATTTTTAGGATTTTTATATCAATTAATAAAATATTATTAATTTTAAAAAACTCATTTATGTCAATTTTTACACTATTTAGTAATTGTTTTATGTCAAAGACATAAAACATTGATTCCTTCAAACCAAAAGAAATTAACTAATCCCTATCAATGACATATATAAAATTAGTGGATGGAATCAAAATTTTTAAATTACATTTATTTTAATATTTGTTGATTTATTGTTTTGAATCATTCATTAATAATGTAATCACTATATCATCATTGTGTCATAGATAAATATATTTATTTAATATATAAAAATTAAAAATAAAATACCATGATATTTGAAATAGTTTAGGATTATAATGAATATCTATAGTCATATAGATTAGTTATACAACCCAATATTAAAATTTATTTAATAAAACATACATATTTTAGTTATATTACCTTTTTCTGTAAAATAAATATTATAAAATGTCATTTCCAAACCCAAGTGGTACCTAAATGCCAAATGATCATCCTAAGGATGATCATAGTTCATAATATCTCATGAAATAGGATTATTACTCATTTTATGGTAATTTTATATTATTATAATATTATTTTTTACATTATTTACAGAATTTACACTTTAACCCTATTAAATAAAAATAATTAATGATGTTACTATTCATAATGTCCAAAAAAATAAAATTATTTACAAAATATGGAATTTTGATTAAAAAAATTGAATCTAGATTTCTTAATTCAAAACACAGAATTGGAATAAATTATTTTAAAATTAATTCATATTGTCAAAACAAGAATGCGAGTTTTTATGAAGTAAAAACTATAAAAATATTGACATGTGTATGTGTCTAATTACTGTGTAGAATTAAATTAAATGAGAAATATTGACATAAATGATAAAAAAAATAATCCAATTACACTTTGAAACCAATGACATGGACAATCTAAAAATGTAAATAAATTAAATGAAAGTGTAGTTTTGAATTAAAATGCAGTGTTTTCCACTATTCATAAAAAAATGGATTTTATCAGAACAACACCTAAATTTTAGAAAAACATTTTTTATGTCACTCATATAAATATGAATTTAATTTTGTTAAATTGTATATATAAACATTTTAAATATTGTATTTTAAAAGGGTTCTCCATTAAAATGCAGAAAACATCATTTTTAAAAAATACGTCATTAATCTAAAAAATAGAATTTTCACTTACCTTATGTTTATGAAATACATAATATGAATTTTAAAATAATATATAATATAAAACATTCAAAATTTGGTAAATACTATTTTAAAAACATATTAAATGTCTAGTTTGATAGTTCATGGTGCGCTCAAACTCGATGTTGTGTGTAGTGCTAGCTATTGAATTATTATGAAGTAGTGTATCATGGAAGGTTTGGTTATTAAAGGATGGAAGTATTTATATAGTTGTATTAGTTAATTATTTTTTATAATTTTTATATAAATTATCTTCTATATATAATAATCATGATACATCTAAAAAATGTTCCTCAAAATATTTTTTTGGATTTGAAAATATATATTGAATGGTAACGATAATCGTGAAAATTTATTTAGTGATAATGACATTATTTACATTGATGAAGTAAATGGGTTATTTTTAGTGACCTTGATATTGGTTAGTGATTTGATGACAATGTGATTTACTTCTCCTTTTATGATGTTTTTTTTTTATTTCTTGATCTATGAAAATAGAATCTAATGTTATTTGAGGAATAAGGAATGTATTAGTTTTTGGATGCAAACACATCTATATATGAGGATTAAATTAAATTTATGGATATCATAATTGAATTATAATTTTCATAATTATTGTCTATTTAAAAGTATAGGTACCCATTTTATGGTTCTATGAGATGAGATTTTGTGGTCATTTGAAACATTTAATGAGTTTCAGGAAGAAATAACTATTGTGGTTTGAATTACCCTTTGTTCAAGTATGTGAATAGATGTTAGGTTAATAATGGTATTTAAGATATTCACATAAATATATTCTCATTAGTTAAATAGAAACTCATTAATAAGTTGATATCTTGAGTGATATTTATGATCAAGCTAAGGATACATTTCAGGTTAGTATTTTTATTTCATTATAGAAATTCTTGAGAAATTTTATACATTTTAAGATTATATAGTGATTTATCATTATGAAAAATAATATTTTATGGATACATCATTGGTTTGAGTTATATTTACCATTTATGATTCAAATGTTATTTAACATGAAATATTATTTGGATTAAATGCAATTAAAGGTTTGGAATGTATGTTAAAAGGTAAGAGATAACCATTGGGGTTTAAATGTTATTTAATATTTTAGTTTTTAAGCTTCATTGGGATAAAGTGAAATTTATTTGTGGAATAATAATAGTTGAAACTATGAGGTTATTGTGGAAATTTCCATGTAAAATGTATAATTTATTTATATAAAGGACTATAATGTTTGGATATTACCTTACCTTATGTTTACCATTTCATTATCAGTTAAAATTTAAAAATATTATGAATGTATTTCTATACTTAATTGGAATATGTGGTCTGTTATAGGTTTATTTTAGTGATTTAGGCATGAAATTATAATCCAAAAAACTCACCATTTCGATAAAGGATAAGATTATAGTTGAAATTTATTAATGGGTTAAATTGTATTTATCACGTAAGTATATTTCCATATATTATTAGTCTAGATGTTAATGGAATTCCCCATCTCTATAAAAGTGATATTGAAAAACAATATCCTATTATGTACACATCTAATGAAATGATGGTCTTGCCACTCAATATAGATTTATGGTTTGGTGGTCATTAAATTTTTCTTGAATGTGTTCTATATCAATCTATAGTAGTCCTTGGGTGTTACATTTCTCCTCTATGTCCATATTTTCTCTTCAAACTAATTTTCTAAAAATTTGAAACCTAGTTTTGTGTTAATCATGATGACCTTCATATTCCCCTTTCCCACTTTTTATGAATATATTTTTTTAACCACTTCTACGATTTGAGAATTCCAAAAATAAATTTTAAAATGTCAATTCATTGATTACATATCACATGTTCAAAATGTAATGATTAAATTTTTTTTGATGATAATGCAGCTACTGTAAATTTTAAAAGAACACGATGTTCAATAGAATGTACAAAATTCAACACAAATCTTCAATAATCTCTAAATTTTTTTATTTATTATAGAAATTATAACCTATCTACTGAATTGGTGGGATTTAAAGTAAATAAAACAATTATGAAATGTCTATAATAAACCTAATAAATAGAAATTTATTCCATAATGATCATGAAATTAACATTCATTTTTTTAGTAATTTCATATTATACTTTAAAAGTAATTTTCTCTAAAAAATGATTAATGTTACTTTTTTATGTACAGTATTATAATTTATTTATAATTTTACACAATTTATTTGAAATAATCAACATTATATTTCAAATTACCTAGGTATGAATGAATTTTTTAGAATTTTATGAAATGCTTGATTTTTTTATGAATGGTGAAAAAACTGATTTTTATTATTATATATATTAGGGAGATAGTGGTACAATTAAATAAAAGACACACACACCTCACACACAGAAGCCTAAAAGGATGATTCTAACCTACCTAGGGATAAACAATCCAACCACAGACCTTATTACATTATAAATATTTTTCCCGAAGGCCTAGGGGGCATGTAGCCTATTAAATTGCCCATAAGACTGATTTTTTTCCCAAGGATCATTCTATGAATAGTAATGCAATAGTGCCTTGTTTTTTATAGTAAAACTACAGTGATGCCAACACTATAATATTTATGTATCAATAATTTATAAATGATTTTTTTTGTTTTAAACGTGTTTAAAATTAAGATTAGTTCTACTATATTATTAAAATTCAAACTGAGTTCATTGGAATCAATTTTTTGGTTAAACCTATTATAAAAGAAATTTTATACAAAAAAGGAATTTCTTTGAAAAATGAATTTTAATTATTTTTGTTATATTAATATAAAATTAATTTTTTCTTTCTATAGAAGTTAAATATTGAAAATTAGAATCCATGTTGAGGGTAAATCAGGTAATAAAGGATAAAAATAATATTATATGGGCTAAATGATGACACTAAAACTTATATTTATCCTATTTTATGGGTCATTCTTACATATTAATATCTAATTCATGAATATATGCCTACTTATTTGAAAATTGCATTGATTATGAAATTTATATTAATTTAATAATGGATTAAATACTAAATATCACTCCTAAGACTTTAATAACTCTAAATTTTTCTAAAAATATTAAAAATGGGAAAATTAATTGGTAATTTTGTTAAGATTAACTTGTTTTTTATCATTGTATTTTATTTCTATTTTTCTATTAAATATAAAAATTGATGGGTTAGACAATGATTATATAGTATTTATTGAGTTAATAGATAAATAAAAAAATTATTTTGAAAACTCTAAAATTAATATTTTTGATTCATTAATTATGAGAAAGGAAATTTAGGGAAAAATATAATATATCAAATAATTTTTAAAAATCTATATTTAAATTACACATTCTTCTTTGTGAAATTAATGGCAAAATAAATGAATAGATTCAAAAATGATATTAATGCTCTTATATTTAAATAAAATACTAATATATTGTTTATCAATCCTAATGTATTTATAGTGGAAAATTAGGATAATATAAGGTTTATAATATCATCCATTTTCTATTTATGACCCATTTTTACCATATATTTAACATTAAAACCATCTATGTTTGAAAATGGTGTTACTATGGTGAAGGTTATATTGGGTTAAATAATGGGATAAATGAAATGATGTGGTTTAAAGAACCACTTAAACAAGTAGGATTATTATTTTTTATTGATATTTAAACAATATCAGTTCACAGATTTGAATGTATGTAATAATTTAGATACTTTCATGTGAAAATTAATTTATTATGTTAAAACGTTTTTTAATACCTTGTGTATCCTATCATTCTCTATAAAAATAAACTAAATATCTTATCATCTCTACACCACCTAGATCTTCTCAGATTTATTAAAAAATGAAAAAAAATTCTAAAAATCTTTATACATGTTATATACATTATGGTAATTCTAAAAGATCAATGCTAGGTCTCTTAATTGAAGATCTAAACGAGATTTTTCAATGAAGAGGTAATCTTATTTACCAACTCATTCAAATTTTCTTCTTATTCAAAGTCCGATAAATAGATCATAAAAATAAATATAAAATATCATAAGTATAATAATTATACCATGATTTTATTATTATTATGGTATAATATTTTTCCATCTCTATTATTTCCTATAAAAACAGATAAATTGCTCGTGCTTATATATGAATTAACATATCCACATAGTGGTGTCATTATTTTTTCATCAACACATTACATATATTATAATAAAGATATAATTAATAAAAATATAGTATATTTATGATGTAAATATTATTATGTATTAATAATATCATATATACTTTCTTACCTCCCAATCCATAAGAAAATGATAACGTAACTCTTGTATATGTGTGAATTCTCACCTCCCAGAAGCAATGCATTTCTATTTTCATTTATGATTCATAATGGATGGTGATAAGTATATATTTAATGACTAAATATTATAAATATATAGTATTTATCATTCTAGATTTTATGAAAGCATGATCAAAATACAAGGACCAAATGTACCGAACCAAAGCATTCATGAAAAATGAACCAGTTATCACCCGGAATAACAATTTTAATGACGATTTGTTAATAAATAGGTGAAAAAATTTTATAATTAAATAATATATGTATTATATAGATTATAATAGTTATATAATTTCTATAATATATATATAATATAGGATATTTGAAAACATACAAATGAAGTTAGACCCATGGTTTGGGTTTCAAATCTCACTTTTGTTTCTCGGAGACATATGCGTTATTGAAAACGTGTTTCATTCATGTGTTGTATATATTTCACCATTGATCGAATATATCATTATTAAATTTTTATTAATGTTATATATTGTTTCATTATATGTTCTTCATTTAATGATTATTATGATTAAAAACCTTCTAAAGTGGAAATGAATTATTTCACAATCTCATCACATTATTTGTGATTGTTTATATTTATGTATTTTATATAGAAGATTTTTTATATTTATATCTTAAAATAAATATATTTTAATGTAATATATATATTATTGAAAATAATATTGTTTATTACATTTTCCCCCTTTTA
This sequence comes from Viscum album, assembly GCA_963277665.1. Taxonomy (NCBI): domain Eukaryota; kingdom Viridiplantae; phylum Streptophyta; class Magnoliopsida; order Santalales; family Viscaceae; genus Viscum; species Viscum album. Next base: position 559,026,348 of record OY728146.1, read on the forward strand.
TGTATTCATGATATTGAAATTTATTTTTAAGGAAAATAGACCTTGTTCTTGTACTCGGTCGAGAATATTTTTCTCACACGTACATAATTTCATTAAAATTATTTAAATAATAATTTTAATATTATTAAATTATTTAATAAAGTCATTTTTATCCATGTTTTATTTTTTTAATTTTATTAAATTTCTATTTTTTTATTTTTTCAATAACGTACATATTGAATTATTTTTAAAAGGATATAAAGGAATGTTCTTAATCATTAGGAATGAAAGGAATTTCATACCATCAAGTCAACTATATAAATTGAATATTACAATGATGTTTTCAAAAATTATCTTTAACAAAAAAAATTACTCTTATATTCTAGAAATTTTTAGTTTTTTTAAAGTGACATTCATAGTGACAATGGAATTTTATTCAATAATGTTTTAATGATATTTTTATGGTATTTATATAAATCAATGATACAAAACATAATTTTAATAATTCACCATTGGGGATGTACATTAATAATAGTATCCTACCTTTATTCATGATTTTATATGACTAGTTTTATAGGGAAAATTATCGACATTATGTGAATAGTTTTTTCCTACATAATTATTTTGATTATTAAGGAATTTTAATAGAGTATTATTGATTATTAATATAATAAATTCATTTTAATTTGCATGAAATGAGTGACGCATAGAATTATATATACCCTCGATATATCAATATGTCTCATGGGACCAAATTTGTTTGAAATTTGGTTGATTACTTAAAATTTTATGTTAGGTTTATTTGCATGAGGCGTTAATGTTATGTTATATATGTCATTTAATAGGTCCTCGACAGTAAGATTAATATATCCTTCATCCTAATCTTCATAATTATGAAATTATTTTTTTATTTAAATGTGATTATTTTGAATAGTTATGATATCTATGGATAATTGTTATGCTCATGTGATTACTTATATGACATTATTTGAACATCATTTATTTATTCAATATTATTCTTAGGGATCATGTTATTGATGAAATATGATGATTTTTTATATTTTTATATTTTCATATTGATTTTGTATTATGTATTATTGATTGGATATATTGTACGTAAACCTTAACAGGCATCCCAGCTCACCCTTATTCTGTTTCCTTTACCTAGTATATAAAGAAGTAATCAATGAATGAGTTTAAGGATAAAAAATATTTACACTCACTCGCTTTATTATTTTATATATTCAAATGTAATAAAATATTCAAGTATATATATAGTTTAAAAGGATTATAATCTATTCATTCCTTCATGATGTGATTCTATATATCTAGTTCTAGTGTAATAAAGTAAACATTGACACTGGTATAATGGGGTTAGTATCCTTAAAATAATCCCTTAAATAAGGAACAACTAACTAAAAACATGGATTTAATATAGATGACTATATTAAACTAGACAACTCACTTGGTCAATGTTTTGTAGGAAAAAAATATGAATAATCTCTATGGAAACCTGATAATTTTATGAGGAGTAAGTCTTTTTAGTTGTTTATATAATATTAATGTAATTTCAAGGGAAAATTATTATAAGGGTCTAAAATATAACTATAAAAATCTTGTTAGTATTATCATAAATAATTTTGATGTTTTATTAATATTCATTAATTTTATTTTATAGAGTAATATTCCATATAAAAATATTATATATTTATTTAGTTAAAAGGTAAAATATTTATTTCTAACCAAATTGGGTATTCATAAATTATGTTGTTTTATTTATAATTATTATTTAAAAATTATAAAATTTTAATTTGGTAATATTGAATAGATTTTTGAATTGATCATTAAAAAAACATTGGAAGAATATTTGAGAATTTTCCAAAAATATATTTTTATTGCACATATTTACAATGACACATTATATATATATAATTTAACTAGTTAATTTTTATTAAACATTATAATATAAATATTATTTTAATCAATATTATACATGAATTTAGAATAAAACCCATTTTTTTATTTAAAAATGCATTTTTATGAAAAAAACATTTTTCATTGGGTTTTATGGGTTAATATTGAATAAATATTTTCCATTTATATGAATATAATTTAATTGTATATATAATATATTTTGAATCATAAAAAATAAAATTATGTAATAATTAATGAATAATTTTTTTATAAATAATTTTAATGTCGTAAAAAATTATTACCATGGTTAATGTAAAAACTGGTTTACTAGGGGTTAAACAAGAGATATAAGGAATAAAATAAACTAAAAACAAGTATAAAACCTATTTTATCCATATTTATACCAAATATATTATAATATTCATGAATGGTCCATTTTAGAATCATTTTTCTTGAGTAAGTCATTAATATATTTTAATCATTTTAAAAAAATCCAATCATGTTCTCTTCTCTACTTATAAAATAATACATATCCTCTCATCTCCACTTGTATAGAGAATTTTGGTTTGGATAAAATTAACTCAATACCTTCATATCATCCATCCACATGTCTTATAAGCGTTGGTTTTATTATACAAGTAACCATGAAAAAATTTATCTATAATCCTAAAGTAGTTGTTTGAAGAAGATAAATAGATCTTAACATAGAATTTTCATTTAATTTCATATTTTAACACATTAAAATATAATTTTAACTTTATTAAATAAAAAAATTATTTTAAATATACTGATATGTTTTTGTTTTTATTTAATATCTTTTACCCATCTCTTTCTTCCATCAAATGGGAAATGAAACCATCCGTTGTTTGTACTGTAGATTTCTACCTTATGAACCATTATAATCCTCACAGATGGTTATAATTATATTTTAATTGATAATATATTATATTAATTATATAATTATAATTCTCTAAATATAATATATCGTCTATTTCCCAACCATTCTTTCAATTAAAAAATGAGACCATTGTTTATGTGTATGTGTGGATTTCCCCCATAGAGAAGCTATATGATTCATTTGTCATTAAAACGTCATATGTATGATATATATAAGTTCATTTAAAGTTATAATAATATATTTATGATTTATTAATCATTTTATAATGATAAAATTATAAATTACTTTTTTCTCGCATGTTATTTGAAGAATAAAAACGTCGCTCTATTGTATGTATGACCTTCCATATTCATGATTATAGCATATTTCATTTTTTATTGCAATATTTAATAGTTGTATTTCAAATAATTATTAATGTATATATGTGATAATTATATCATAATTACTATTTTGGATATTATTGAATAATGACCACTTTTACCATATTTAACTTTCCACGGTCATATTGGATATATGAGTCGAATATCATAAAAATGTATAGTGTGAACATAATTGATTATGTAATTGTATATAACATGTTAATAAATTAGATAATTCAAATATGAAACAAGAAAATATTTCTTAATCAGTTAAATAATTAACATATTTTTTTTATTTTGGATGATAATGCATGTCTTTGAGATTCAGACTCAATGTAAGGGACAATTTACCTTAAAACCAACATTTCAATTGTTTTAAAGATTAACATTCTAAATATTATTCTTCAAATTCCATATTAATAAAATTATTTTACTAATTTATTTATATTAATATGTATGAATTATAATATAAATATTATGTAACTTTTTAATTAATTTCTATAGATTTTAGAAGCAATATTTATACATATTTTATATGGTATTTTCTGAAAAAACGAAAAAAGCAATGTTCTATTTTGAAATATATTATTTCAACATTATTTCCTAACAAATAAGAAATATTTAGATTATTTGATTAATAAAAAATTTTAATTTATTTTTTTCCAATAAAAAACCCCTTTCATTTTTCTTGGTATTTTCAACAACGATTTAAAAGGAATCGATATTTTGATATCTATAAATAATTTTTTACAGGTGGAAAAAATATTTTTATGAGTATGCTAATGTAAATATAAGAATTATTTTTTTATAATTATTTTATTATTCTTGGGAATTATTTATCATTATATGTGATCTTGATATATTTGACCCCCTATATTTTAGGTAATTTAACTTTTCAAATTTAATATCTGGGGACGATTACATTACACCCCCCCCCCCACCTTAAACAAATAATAAAATATTATTCTATCTTAGATGATAAATTTGAGGCAATGAATATTATTAACCAAATTATTAAATTTATATAAAATATGTTTAATATAATGTTTAAAATTAATCCTATTTTTTTATAAACATGATTTAATAATTAATCTAGTATTATGTTTAAAAAGAATATTTTTTTAAATGATGTTTTACTACCTTTTGATGGTGCCCTTGTTTTAAGAATATATTTCAAAACATTTATATATTATTTTTGAAAAATAAACTTTTTTTTAAATTATAATATATAAATTTAATTTGATGTAATTTTTTGTATTTCTCTAATAAGTTTTATTTTTTGATGAATAGTGAAAATATACTATATTTTAGTTGAAAAGTGATTTTTCAATTAAATTATTTAAATTTATAGATTATATTTTAGAATGATTTCAATGTATAAATATTAAAATTATAGATCAATAAATATAATGTAGGTAATTGAAATCAATTTCATATTGAAATTGGATATAAAAATGTTGTGTACTTTTGAACATTTTTACATTAAAAATCCATTGTTTTTAGTCATGTCTTCATGATTAATTTTTAATTAATTCATGAAAATTATTTGAATTTAATTTTTAAAAATAGATTCAATATTTGGATTCAAAAGGTACAATTTTTTTAGTAAGACCCTTTTATTTTTTGGATAATATAAATAGTAACTTAGATATTTTTTATTACCATACTTAACTATAAATCTGTTAATTAAGGTTAAAAATAATTTTATAAATATTAGTAAATAACCCTAAAACGTGTCCTAATTTTATTGTATGAGTTATTTTCTACCAAAATAATCCTTGGGCCAAATATATGATTCATTGGAGCCACATGGATGACTCTAATCCTTTTATAGTGTTTTATTTTAAAGAAAAGTCAAAGATGTCATATATTGTTTTAATAAATATATCATTTTTTACATAGTGTTATCTTAAAGGTATATTAAACTATAAAATATAATTTAAAAGATAAATTTGTTATATTCTTTTTAAAGAACTGGAACTTCCGTGGAAATTGTTTTCATAAATACATGGGGATTTTACGATTCTGCAAAAACTAATGGCGCATGATTCTGAGGCCCGGGGTGCCCGAAATCAATTTCTAAAGTTTTGTTTAGGTACATTCAGTAAACATATGAGTGAGTTTTAATAACTTTTTAATCGTTGCTCAGAATTGAAATCTGAGGGCACCTTTGAACTCACATCGTCGGTATTCTCTTAAGGAGACTTTCACTTTGACGGTAGTGAGTCGAGAATACAAGTTTACTTTTTTGGGTTTTCTTGAAAAAAAATAATAAAATATAAGTGTGCAACACATTATTTTATTTGAGCTGCCAAGTAAGTGTTGGGTGGTTAAAACCTCTACTTGGAAGTTGGAGGTGAGGCCACCACACCTTAACCTCCCATGAGAGCATATAGTGGTGGGTCCCATCGGAACTCAACCTCCCATGCAAGGATAAATGAGATGGGGACCACATTGGGCTTAACCCCCTATTAATGTGATTAGAGGAAAACCTCTCAACTTCCATCATTAATGAGAGGGGGAGCCTCTTGACCTTCCCATTAAATGGGTCATCTCATTTAATGAGGGGGAGCCACTTGACCTCCCCATTAATTAATAAATCCAACACATAGTTTATTATTCCAACTTCACCCCATTAATTAAATGGGTCATCTCATTTAATTAAACTCCACAATTTTGAATTTTTAAACTCAAGAATCTAAAATAAAAGACAATATTTTATTTGGAGGGGCTAGTTTTACATTTGTTTGCAAAGGAGGATTAGAGGATCGTTGGGAGAAAACTCCCAACGGAGAACCATTCTCCCAATGAAGAATTCCGGCAATGATCATCCACAGAATTCTTCCTCAGGCTTCTTTCCCAGACACCTACCGATGGGAAGCGTCTTCCACAACCATCGTGCATATTCGGGAGTGGAAGAGTGTGGCAGACATGATGAGCAATAACTCGGTCTTCTTTCCTCGACTTCACCATCAACGACCGATAATCAAAAGGTAGGGGGTTTACTTTGATTAATATACCATTCTTTTCCTCATCTTCGTTTGAAAGTAATTGATGTGAAGGTTTGTAAGAAATTTTTGTTCATGTTTCTCCTTCGATGAACTAATTGCTATCACCTCTAAACACAGAGGGTGCGGGACAAACTAACATGGCTGGACTCCCTCTGCTGATCTTTTGTGATGTTTTTTGACATGGCGATGAGGAGACGACAACAAAGGTGAAAATGACAAAGGTTGTTATAAATGCGGCCTCTGTGAATCATATCGCCCCTGCGGTACCTCGATGCTCCCGGCCGAACACAGTCGGCCCTCATCGGCCTGAACCGCACCGAACCGGCCAACCAGGCCTGCCTGTGGCCTCCCACGCGCCCTGTCTGCCTGCCTGTGGCTTGTTCGCACCCTGCCCTCCACCCCGCATGGCCTGCCCAGTGCCCCGACGGCCTTACCTTACCCTGCACGACCTCCTGGTGCCCTACCCGCACCCCACACGGCCACCCGATGCCCTGACCCGCACCCCGTGCGGCTTGCCCATGCCTTGCTCGGCGCCCTGCTTGGTGCCCCGCTGGCCTACCCGTGCCCCGCGCAGCCTCCTGGTGCACAGCCAACACCCATCCAACCTCCCGGGCTGGGCTGCCGGGCCATTCCCCTCATGGCGCTAGCCGAACCGGCCCTGGCCTCTGGGCCGAGCCGCCTACACGGTGACCTCCGGGCCGAACCGCCCCTCCATCCGTTGGGTCGAGCCCAACGGACTGGGCCAAACATAACAAGATAACCCACCCAACGGGCTGGTTCAGACCCAGTGGGTTTGACAGGGTCGATGTAGACTTTTTCAGTCCAGTCGGGGTTGGGCCGAGTCGGTCCGACCGGGTCAGACCTGGCCTGGGCCCATTACCGACCCTTTAACTTCATTGGCCATAACATTGGTACCGAACATTCGTTTAAAGAACCCTCGACGGTGCTGATATTCTTGGAACGCGATGGTCCCTTTGAATATACCCCCACTGAGTTTAGGGTAATGTTGAGATATGGTCAGGTTGGATCTTACATGAATCCAACCGGGCCCCCGGGACTAAAAAGCTCATAACTCACAGACCGGGTGTCTGATTGACGTGTCGTATGTTGCATTGATACCCCTATGATGAGGTGGAACTTTGAGATACTTCTATGTGGGAATTTATGATAGTTGGAGTATCGACCTATAGCTTATGGAGCGAACCCTCCTGGAGACGAGCGAGCGGACTACGGAGACCTAGTAGTTGGCTGAGACCTGATGATTGTTTGACCGATTCGACTCGGAGTGATTTGACAAGCCCAGTGGGGAGCGCCTGGTAGTTGGTGACAGACCCACAAGGGAGGAGCGTCAGGTAGTTGGCAGAGTACCTGTGGTACTCGACAGGAGGAGTACCTCTGTAAGATATTAAGGGGAGCACCTGGTAGTTGGCGGCAGACCCACAGTGGGGAGCACCTCTGTTTGGGCACGGTAGACACACGGTACTCGACATAAGGAGTACCTCAGCAGTCCAAGGTAAGTGGGAAGTGCCTGGTTGTGGCGGCAAGCCCACTATACTCGACAGAGGAGGATTTCTCCAATAGTTGTGGTTTCGATAATAAAAATCCCGGTTGAGCTGAGTCAGTAACTTTTTATCTTACCTCATGACTGAGATGTATTACTTGATAACTTATGTATATGTATGGGCATATACCTATGTGTGTTTATCTATTGATTTCCACACATTGGGGATTATACATGTTGGATTGTGTGAGACCTTGAGTGTAGGAGGATATGAAGGTACCCAGAGGTGGACCACACTACGTGACGGTACACGGAGGAGACAAACAGAGGTGGAGTGTTGTGGAGGCTATATGTACCTACCCATTAGGTAGGATTTCCTAGAGGATGATCCAGAAGCTGTTTTACCTTCCTTCTATTCTACTTGTTTTCCTTGTACATTCAGTTTCCTTGTACTTTACAGTTGGGCTTGTATTTCCATCCCCTTTACTTTTCAGCACTTATTTTGTATACAGTTTTACATATTGTATTGCTTCCAACTACTCTATTGTGTGTGTGTGTGTGTATAATTTTTAATGGAAATTATTTCCCAGTTTTAGGGATTTACGCCTTTGGTTCTAGTCGTCAGTCACTAGCATATGGAAGGCGGGCATGAGGTAGTCACGACACAGGCCCCAGGGTACGGGTTGTGAAAAATTGGTATCAGAGGAGTTGGTTATACCACAGAACATAGGACTCTAATCTTTCTTTCCTGTAAAGCAATAGTGTTGAGGGTACTAAGTGTGGTTTCCAGTTTAGGGAGTCAAGTGTTGGTGCAACAGCCGACTTATCTATACACTGGGACCCTGATTACTGATTTCCAACTCAGTGCACAAAAACATTGATTGCGTGTTTGTTTTCAAAAGTTTTCTTTAAGTCAGCTCAACCAGGTCAGCTCACCTGGTATAAATCTTTTGATCGTGTCACATTTATTTCATTCTGGATGCCTTCCCGCGGATGACCGGCTAAATCCCTGATAGTTGTACATAGAGATAGACCACCAAGCGATGAGGCCTCGGTGCAGGGCCCTCTTCCAGTGAAGGCACCAGCAGTACCACTAACTATTGGGACACTGATTCCACCATGCCCAGAAGTATACAATGCATGCCACTTGAGCGCATTGCATGAGTTCCAGTTCCAGAGGGAACCCAAGTTCAGGGGATAGACAGACCCAAAGGAATCTGAGGATTGGCTGGAGGCTATGGTGAGAGTCTTCAGACTAGTAGGGAGACCAGCTGACTTCATGGTGATTTTTTCTGCTAGCCTTCTATAGGCATCAATGTTAAGATGGTGGAGCTTGATGCTCCTGGTTCATGCCGAGATGATGCTACTATGGATAGACTTCGAGAGCTTATATAGGGCGGAGTATGTCCCATCCACCCTACGAGCGGTGCAGATACAGGAACTACTACATCTACAGTAGGGTAGCATGACTGTAGATCAGTACTCAGTGAGGTTCACAGACCTCTTGTACTACTCCACTGATATGGTATGAGACCCATTCATCAGGGATCGGACCTTCAAGGAGGGACTCAGGTGAGAGATCAAGGCTTCGACGATCCCCCTCAGCATCCCAACGCATACAAGGGTGTTGGAGCAAGCCCTCTTAGTGGATAGTTTCTTTTCTGAGCAACCTCCAGCAGTGAGACCCACCGCTAATCAACATGCAGTGGAGACTCTTGCAGCTAGTAGTAGATATATGTCACAGAGGTCCAAGAGGACCAGACCTAGAGGTGGATGACTGCATGACTCAGAATCGATTGTTTTAAGCACCCAGAGTGGAGACAGATCCATTCATGCCAGGAGCGGACAGTGTTACTCTTACGGTGGGCATGGTCACATGGCTTGTGATTGTTCAACCCGCCATTCAGATGATCAGCAGACATTTGAAGGGCCTCCCAGGTAGAGTCAAGGATTCGATCGAGGAGGTTCACCCCGACCGCAGGGAGTAGGTGGGCAGGGGAGGACTCAACTCCAGGAAACTGAGGATTACGATCATGGCGCTACAGAGATGATTTGAGGTACGATCTATGTCTACTCTACCATAGTTGCAGTTCTTATAGACACAAGCACCAATCACTCTTTCATTTCCACATCCCTCTTTCAGAGCTTAGAGATTCTGACAGAGTCGTTGGCTCGATCATTATGTCTAGATACTCCTACTCGAGCAGACTCGATGAGTACGCACTGGTGTCGGTAGTGTGAGCTTACTCTAGGAGGTGAGATCTTAGGTTGGGATCTCCTCGTAGCTACATCGAGTCATTATGACTTCATCTTGAGTATGGACTTGTTATCTACAGTCCATGCTCAGATTGACTGTATTAGGTGCAAAGAGTGGTTTTTCCACACGGATGGGACAAGGATCAACTTCACTGGTGATAAGGGAGCCTCTGCCGCACACAACAGACATACTCAGAGGAGGTTGCAGCCGATAACTCATCATATGGACTGCCTTACCCTCGGAGTAGTTGATGTGGAGAGTCCGAGCTATCCTGTAGTGGTGGACCAGTACGCAGATATTTTCCCTGACAATGATATAGGACTACCTCCTTACAGAGAGGTGGACTTCTACATTAACCTATAACCTAGGACGACACTGATATCTACTCCAGCATATAGGATGGCTCTCGCTGAGCTTCGTGAGCTATGGGTATAACTGGAGGACTTTTAGGGGAAGGGATTCTTCCGGGCTATTGTTTCTCCCTGGGCAGCCCCAACTCTATTCGACAAGGATGCAGATGAGAGCTTGAAGATTTTTTTTTACTACCATCGCCTGAACCAGGTGACCATGAAGAACATGTACCTACTCCTAATGATTGACAACCTCTTTGATCAGCTGAAGGGATCATGGTGGTTCTCGAAGATAGACCTCAGATCATTCTATCACCAGCTCAGAGTTTGAGACGAGGATGTGCAGAAGACGGCCATCAGATGTCGGTACGGACACTACGAGTTCTTGTTTATGCCTTTCGCTGTAACCAATTCTCTCGAAGTGTTCATGGGACTCACTAATAGTATTTTCCAGCCATGCCTCGATCACTTTGTCATATTCTTCATTGAAGGCATTTTGATCTACTTGATTACTAAAGAAGAGCATGCCTAATATTTTCAGGTAGTATTGGACACACTCTGAGAGCACCATCTTAATGGTAAGCTCTCAAAGTGATAGTTTTGGATCCAAGAGGTTCATTTTTTGGGACATTTAATCTTGTAGGATAAAGTTGCAGTGGATTCACCGAAGAATGAGGCGGTACTTTCTTGAAAGCCACCTAGGAGTGTGATGGAGGTACGGAGATTCTTGGGTTTGGTTGGGTACTACCAGAGGTTCATACCAGACTTCTCCAGAGTTGCAGCACCTCTATCAGCCTTGACGAAGAAGAGGCAACCATTCGTGTTGTATGAGAGATGCCAGCAGAGCTTTCAAGAGCTCAGGCAGAGGCTAACTAGTGGCCCCATGATGAGGCCTCCAGAAGAAGGCATAGGGTATGTAGTATACTGCGACGCATCAGGGACCAGAATCGGGTGTGTCCTGATGCAAGAGCGAGTAGTGATCACTTATGTTTCTCGTAAGCTAAGACAACATGAGGAGAACTACGCTACCCATGACCTGGAGTTAGCAGCAGTGGTCTTCACCTTGATGATGTGGCGACACTATTGGATGTGCGAACATTTTACCATCTACTCTGACCAAAAGAGTCTCAGGTATATCCTCTCTCAAATGGACCTGAACCTGAGACAATGGTGTTGGCTTGAGTGTTTTTAGGACTATGAATTCGAGACACTCTATACTCCTGGGAAGGGAAACATTGTTGTAGATTCACTCAGCAAGAGGTCTGGTATACAGCTGCTAGGAGAGGTGATAGATCTGCTGAATTATTTATAGATAAACTTTCTGGATAGAGATGGACCATCCTTCATTCAGTCTCTTACAGTCACTCATACACATCTTCAGCAAGTCAGGTAGGTGCATCTAGAGATGCTGACTGCGAGACACTACGTGCTCAGATATCCACAGGGCAGGCACCTGATTGATTTTATGAAGGTGGGGAGCACGTCATCCTCTTCAGAGGACATACCTTGGTACCAGTAGCACTTCAGGAGGAAGTGTTGAGGGAGTTCCACAATTCCCCTCAAGCGGTACATCTAGGAGTGGAGAAGATCTACCAAGACCTTCGACGATAGCACTGGGGGAAAAGTATGATAAAGGCAGTAGTAGATTTTGTCTCTCGGTGCCTCACTTGTCAGCAAGTGAAGGCGGATCACCAGGTACCAGAAGGCTTGGTTCAGCCTTTAGAGGTCCCAGAGTGGAAGTGGGATGGGATATAAATGGACTTTGTGATGGGTCTTCCACGTACATCCAGGGGACATGACTTGATTTGGGTGATCGTTGACTGACTCACCAAGTCGTCCTACTTTCTACTGATCAAAGACCAGGGCTCAGTAGAGAGCATAGAACTCCCCTTTGTGCAAGAAACTTTGTGGATACATGGAGTACCTTCATCTATTGTCTCTGATCATGACACGTGCATTACTTCCCAGCAATGGAAGGGGTGGCAGGAAGCTTTTAGGACAAAACTTAGTCTGAGCACCGCCTACTTTCCTCAGACGAATGGCAGGACTGAGAAGACCATTCAGGCCCTTGGGGACATGCTGCATACTTGTGTGCTCGACTTCAGTCGCAGTTTGGAGGATCACTTACCTTTGGGGGAGTTTTTCAACAACAAAATTTGTAATGACCCGAAATTTTGAATAAATCTTGTTTCCTAATTTTGTGTGTTATTTTATTTTATTTTATATATACTCAACAAAACTTTTTCATTGGATAACATGAGTATAATTAAAATGAGACTGTTGGGTTTTGACTGTTATATGACCATTGGTCAATATGACCGCTGGAAATTAAACATTTCGATATTTGTCTCTAAATACAAGTGACCTTGGTTAATTAATATAGAAAGAATATTTGATGGACTCATCCAGTAGTCTTGGACCGATTGAAGCCCATTTAACAGAACTTGGGAAGGAGGTAGCACCAATGGGCTTTTCTCTGGACCAAACCCAAGTCGAACTTCATCATATGAAGCTATAATGGAATCACCATTGCGGGAAGTTCAAACTGATAGAAATTACTACTCGTGCGATGTTAGCTGAGCCTCCCTCGGATTCTCTCAACTTATCACACCTTACACTTAGGTCCTATGCTGGTGTGATAAGGGGCTATGTAAGGAGACTGTAACTGCCTTGTGTAATCCTTTGTTTTAAATAAAAATTGGGATTTCTTCTTATGATGAAGTTTATGAATTTTCAAATGACCGGATAAAAATAGTATGCATATTTTTGATGAATTTTAGAAAAAGGTATAATTTAAAAATGTTTATGTAAACCTTAAATAATTAAAAATGTGTAATGATTTTCAAAAAATGGTCTTCTACAATTATGTCAAGTACGAAATTTAGAGTCTAGTAAGATCAACATGATTTTTGATGAATATTAAATTATGAATAGTGATTTTATTATTAGGATTAGTAATGTGTCCAAATGGATTAGTAATCTCACTTAAAGAAAGTATTAAAATAATATAGGCACCTTGATTAAGTAATGTGATTCCATAAAATGGTTAAATAACGGTTTCATAAATTTTTATTCATGTATTAGTTTTTTTGGGAGAATAGTGTTTTTTAATTGAAAATTTAATTAAAAATATTTAGAAAATTATTTTTATAAAATGGATTTCATTTTTGAACTCAGAGCATCGATATTATGTTAAGGTAATTTTTGGGGATTTTTCTGAAAAAAATGAATTTTCGTTGAATAGTGTATTTATTTAAAATATTAAATAAAAATTATTTAGAAAATTATTTTTATAAAATGGAGTTCATTTTTGAAATCAGAGCATCGATATTTGGTTAAGGTGAAATTTTGGGATTTTTCTGAAAAAGTTGAATTTTTGATGAATAGTGAAAATACAGTTTTTAAGTTACTGGTGTTTAATGACATCATTAAGTGATGTATTAAGTATGTAATCAATATTGTCGATTTTTGAATAGTAATATAAGGTATAAGGTTTCCCAAGAGGCCAATACCCTGGGAAAATACCACGGGCAAGCCCTGTGTTTTTTCAAAACCACTAATGAGGTGTCCCTTGGCCATTAATGCCTTGTCCCCTCACTTTCCCTATAAATACCAAGCCCTCTTCTCATATTTTCGACTCCAAAACCATACCCAACGAAGTTCTGGTCTCCTTACCGCCAAAGGAGTCCTCCCAAGGTGCCCCCAATCCCTCAAGGTCCAAACCTTTGAGTTTTAAGAGTTACATTTTAAGGTAAGGGATCCGACCTCTCTCTTCTTTTCAAGTAATCTCTTTTATGTCATTTCTTTTATAATCCATGTTCTTATGTTGGAGGATGTTCTTATATATTCATATTACTTCCCTTTTCATGTTAATATGATTAGATATCCCATATTACTCTCATCAATTCGTTTTAAGAATGTTTAAGTGGGGTCGTTAGGCTGCCGAATTTTTAAGGGGATTCTTTCACCCTTCTCATTCTTTTCAATGTTATACTTTCATGTCAAGTCTTTAAAGTTCCTTTTTAACTATTTTAGGGTATTATCTATATATCTATCATACTTAACTCTTATATTCATATGATGAGGGACCCTATTTGATCTTTTCAATTTATGTTTTTGAAGTTTAAGTGATGTCGTTAGGCTGCCGAATTTTTATAAGAGAAATCTTATTTTTGTCTTACTTCCATGTTTTGCATTTCAAATGGTATGTCCTTGAAATATCATTACCATGTTAATATATCCTTCTTATTCTGTCCCTATACTGTTTTATGGGTCTTTTATGATTGTTTGACCCATGTCCCTTCTCTTTTCAATGTTTTCTAAAACCCCGAAACATAGCCGTTATGGTGCAGAATTTTCATCTCAAAATGCCTCTCTCTTTTCTCAATATTATTTCATGTTATAAAGTGAATACTCAGAGTTATTATTTCTACAGGGGTATTCACATATATACCAAAATGTTTTATTTTAAATTCTGGGATTTACATACATGAAACCCGCTCTCCCCTTCCGTGGGTTTAAAGTGACATAAAGATCATGTCTTTAAAGCAGTTTTTACAATGTTATGATTATGAAATGAAACCCATTTATTTTATGCTATATGGTTATTTATGAAATGTTTCATGATGATATATGTGTCTCACATGATAATAAAGGAAAATTTAAGGGTGCGCCCTGATAGCGCTCCAATGCATTGGGTAATGATGTAACCAATAGAGATTACAATTTTCATGATATCTTGGTGAATTACCTTGGTAATTTTCAAATGAAACCTTGGGGATGGACCTTGGTGATATGTTCATGATTTTCTATGTTAAATAATGTATCCACATCTTCAAGTTATGAAAAATGTTATTTTCATTATGATACGCCTCATGATTTCTTTCTCATGCCTTAAAGTTCTTTTCATGACCTTATTGAAGTATCTCAAGTTCACATGTAAAATGATTCTCTTGTTTCCCTTACTGTGCCTTCTGCTCACCCATTCTTTTGATGTATGTCCCCAGGTTATGAGATGTAGTAATGAACCTAGGATGATCTTAATGAGAATCCTTTCAAGTGTTTAAGAAGAATGTTTTATGTTGTTTTCATTTATTGTGTCCCTTATTTCCAAGACACTAAACCTTAAAGATCCTCCGTTTTGTGTAATGTAATGAAAGTTTATGTGACAAAAAAATGCGGTAGGTTATAGTTGGTATCAAAGGATGGTTTAGTTATTTGTGGAAATTAGGATATAAAAACTCTAGGAATAACCCTATATAAAAGTTTAAATATAGGAAATCTTCCTGGTATTTTGGTGAGAATTGAGTAAGGGGTTTCCAAGAAAATACATCCTCGTCTGGATACGAGCAGGTAGAGGTGGCTCTGGAATAGATGTACATAGGGGTAAAACCCAAAAACACCTCTTTGATCTAGACTCAAACGGGAACTGGAACACGACAACGGGTCTTACTCCACTCTTGGTTACGACACTCCCAGGGGATATGCTTTGGTAAATTCATAATCTTAGTATGAACCATTATTAAAGGAACAAAGATAAAATAAAATAAAGATTCACATAAGAAGATATGATCAAGGATAACCTAGATTGGAACCTACAGGATCACAAGTTAGCGTATACTTTCCTTCTACAAGTTTATCCTTCTATGCTTAAAGTTTCATTTTAATGATTATTGGCTAAGTATGTGAGCCCATAATTATACTTTTTTTTCTTAGTTAATGGCAGGAAATGGAAGAAAATGTCCCAAAAACCAATGTGATAGGAAATGTGATGATTTCACTATTTATGTGATAGAGATGACAAAAGATCAAGTTGAACATATTGTGATTATTCCAAACCAGCTATCAAAAATCACAATTAATAATTGGTACCTAGTTGAATGCCCAAATTCATCAAGGAAGAAGAAGACAAAGTCTCAAGGATGTTCATATCATAAAGTTGATAAGGGAAAGAAGACTTAATTTCCTTTGTTCAAAAACTGTGGAAAGGGGCACCAAGGAGAATATCACAAAGGAACTGGGAGATGTTTTAAGTGTGGGAAGATAGGGCATAAAGTAGCCAATTGCTTTAAAAAAATGGATAGTGTGATGAATGGATATAAGGTTCAATCTAATGTTCCTTATACTTTTTTATATCATAAATGTAGAGAAGTTAGACATTATCCAAGGCAATGCTCTCTTAGAATGGGTGAAAATCATGATGAGCTTCAACAATCGTAGAGGACAAGGGAACAATGCATGTCCTATGCTGAGATGGATCATGATGACTGAAGTACATGTAACTTCTTCGCAATAATTGTCTATGTCATGTTGTATTTTAGTTAGTGCTCTATGAGCATATCTTTTATGTTTTCTAAGGTCATCGAGTAACTACCTAAGATGATTTTATATCATTAAGGAAAAATCTATTTTTATGTACCACATGTTTATGTTGTGAAGCTGTTCTTCTTAAAAAAAGGGGTGATTGGGGGATTAAGAGATGATTATTATTTTGGAAGACGTTCACTATTTTGGGAACCCTATTTGATCGAGGTAAATAGATTACTATGGTATTTTCTTAGAGGAGTAATGGTTGACTTATATTTTGAAGAATTGATGAATTTAAGGTGAACTTATGGTATTATAGGTTACATATGAAAATTATTGACCTATCTTAGGGAAAATATGTTTAGGTTGTTTACTTTTGCTTTAAAATTTTAGGAGTGGTTGATGTTGTTTGGAGATGAACGGTAAAGTTTATCTTGGAAGACTATGTTATCAAGTCCTTCTTGTATTTGGGTTTCAATCTTAGTTTGGTTTATTTTGAGGATTTTTAAGGATAGTTATTTACGGAATGGTTTATGATGAACTTTGGGTAGTACCGTGGAACTTTGAAGATTTAAAGTAGTTTCCCTTCCTACGGGGTTCTTTATTTTGGAAGAGTTGTTTTATCTTACCCTTCCTATTTTGGGATAATGTTTAAAGATAGAAGAAATAGATAGTTAATCTTTAGTGGATTATGTGATTCTGTATAAGATGATTCTTGTGCTTTGATGAGACCAAGTAGTTTTGAATGATCATCATTTGGAGAAAAGATTAGTTTTGGTAGAAACTTATTAAAGGGTGAAACTCTACTTTAAGGTATGTATTTTTCCCTGGGTTTTATTCTATGTAGTAAATGAATTCCTCAAAATTATGAAAAGGAACGTAAAACAAAAACGTTGTTGGTTTATGTTTCCTACTAGGTAATCGAAGACCATTTACACACATCAAAAGTTTATGATTTTATTATTTTTAACTTTCTCCAAATCATGATTTCTATCACTCTCCATCAGAACTTGACCCTTTATTTTTTCTTCCATGACCATGTTTTCCTACATGGAATCCTAGTATGGGTTAACTCGGGTGACCTTTTTACTTCCCTTTATTTCTTTTAAAGTAATAGTTTTACTGAGTCCTTTTCCGGTGTGGGACTTTCAATGAAATTTCAAAACCCATTTTTAAAAATTGCGAGGACGCAATTTCTTAAGGGGGGAAGATTGTAACGACCCGAAATTTTGAATAAATATTGTTTCCTAATTTTGTGTGTTTTTTATTTTATTTTATATATACTCAACAAAACTGTTTCATTGGATAACATGAGTATAATTAAAATGAGACTGTTGGGTTTTGACTGTTATATGAACATTGGTTAATATGACCTCTGGAAACTAAACATTTCGATATTTGTCTCTAAATACAAGTGACCTTGGTTAATTAATATAGAAAGAAGATTTGATGGCCTCACCCAGTAGTCTTGGACCAATCGAAGCCCATCTAACAGAACTTGGGAATGAGGTAGAACCAATGGGCTTTGCTATGGACCAAACCCAAGCCTAACTTCATCATATGAAGCTAGAACGGAATCACCTTAGTGAGAAGTTCAAACTGATAGAAATTATTACTCATGTGATGTTGGTCGAGCCTCCCTTAGATTCTCTCACCTTAGCACACCTTAGACTTAGGTCCTATGATGGTGTAATAAGGGGCTATGTAAGGAGACCGTAACTGCCTTGTGTAATCCTTTGTTTTAATTAAAAATTGGGATTTCTTCTTATGATGAAATTTATGAATTTTCAAATGACCAGATAAATATAGTATGCATATTTTTTGATGAATTTTAGAAAAAAGGATATTTTAAAAATGTTTATGTAAACCTTAAATAATTAAAAATGTGTAATGATTTTCAAAAAATGGTGTTCTACAATTATGTCCAGTACAAAATTTAGAGTCTAATAAGATCAAATTGATTTTTGATGAATAGTAAATTATTAATAGTGATTTTATGATTAGGATTAGTAATGTGTCCAAATGGATTAGTAATCTCACTTAAATAAAGTATTAAAATAATCTAGGCACCTTGATTAAGTAATGTGATTCAATAAAATGGTTAAATAACGGTTTCATAAATTATTATTCAAGTATTAGTTTTTTTGGGTGAATAGTGTTGTTTAATTAAAAATTTAATTAATATTATTTAGAAAATTATTTTTATAAAATGGATTTCATTTTTGAACTCAGAGCATTGATATTATGTTAAGGTAATTTTTGGAGATTTTTTCTGAAAAGAAAATGAATTTTCGGTGAATAATGTATTTATTTAAAAAATAAAATTAAAAATATTTAGAAAATTATTTTTATAAAATGGAGTTCATTTTTTAAATTAGATCATCGATATTTGGTTAAGGTGAAATTTTTGGATTTTTCTGAGAAAGTTGAGTTTTTGATGAATAGTGAAAATATAGTTTTTAAGTTACGGGTGTTTAATGACATCATTAAGTGATGTATTAAGTATGTAATCAATATGGTTGACTTTTGAATAGTAAGATAAGGTATGAGGTGTCCCAAGTGGCCAATACCATGGGAAAATACTATAGCGTCCCACCTTTTTATCACATAAACTTTAATTACATTATACAAAACTGAGGATCTTTAAGGTTTAGTGTCCTGGAAACCAGGAACATAATACATGAAACAAAAAAAATTCTTATTAAACACTTGAAAGGATTCTCCTTATGTTCATCCTAGGTTCATTACTTCATCTCATAACCTGGGGAAATACATCAAAAGAAAGGGTGAGCAGAAGGCCCAGTAAGGGAAACAAGAGAAAAATTTTACATGTGAACTTGAGATACCTCAACAATGTCATGAAAAAGAACTTTAAGGCATGAGAAAGAAATCATGCGGCATATCATAATAAAAATAACATTTTTCATAACTTTAATATGTGGCTACATGATTTAACATAGACAATCATGAACATATCACAAAGGTCCATCCCCAAGGTGTCATTTGAAAATTACCAAGGTTATTCACCAAGATATCGTGAAAATTGTAATCTCTAGTGGTTACATCATTACCCAATGAATTGCAGCGCTATCAGGGCGCACCCTTAAATTTTCCTTTATTATTATTTGAGCCACATATATCATCATCAAAATTTCATAAATAACCCATATATCATAAAATAAATGGGTTTCAATTCATAATCATAACCTTTTAAAAAAACTGCTTTTAAGACATGATCTTTATGTCACTTTAAACTCATAGAAAAAGGAAAGCGGGTTTCATGTATGTAAATCCCAGAATTTAAAATAGAACATTTTGGTATATATGTGAATAACCCTGTAGAAATAAGAGCTTTGAGTATTCACTTTATAACATAAAATAATTTTGAGAAAAGAGAGATACATTTTGAGATGAAAATTCTGCAGCATAACGACTACGTTTCGGGGTTTTAGAAAACATTGAAAAGAGAGGGGAAATGGGTCAAAAAATCATAAATGACCCATAAAACAGTAGAGGGACATAATAAGAAGGATATATTAACATGGTAATGAAATTTCAAGGACATACCATTTGAAATGAAAAACATGGAAGGAAGACAGAAATTAGATTTCTCTTATGAAAATTCGGCTGCCTTACGGCGTCACTTAAACTTCAACAAAAATGAATTAAGAAGATCAAATAGGGTACCTCATTATATTAACATAAGAGTTCCGTATGATGGATATAGAGATCATACCCCAAAATAATTAAAAAGTAACTTGAATGACTTGACATGAAAGTAGAACTTCTAAAAGAATGAGAGGGGTGAAAGAATCCCCTTAAAAATTCGGCAACCTAACGGCGCCACTTAAACTTCAACAAAAATGAATTGAAAAGATCAAATAGGATATCTCATCATATGAACATAAAATATCATTATTATAGATATAGAGATCATACCCCAACATAATAAAAAGGAACTTGAAAGACTTGACATGAAAGTAGAACTTCAAAACGAGAAGGGTGAAAGAACAACTTAAAAATTCGGCAGCCTAACGGCGCCACTTAGAACATCAAAATACTGAATTTAAGAGATCAAATGGGGTCTCTAATCATATGATCATAATATATCAGTATGATAGATATAAATATCATACCCCAACATAATAAAAAGGGACTTGAAATACTTGACAAGAAAATAGAACTTGAAAATGAGAAGGGTTAAAGAATCCATTACAAAAAAATTGGCAGCCTAACGGCGCCACTTAAACTTTCATAAAATTAAATTATGAGAGTAAGAGGGGGTATCTCATCATATAAACATAAAAAGGAAAGTATAATGAATATAAAAGAACATCCTACAACATAAGAACATGGAGCATAAAAGAAATGACTTAAAAGAGATTACTTGAAAAGAAAGAGAGAGAGGTCGGATCCCTTACCTTAAAATGTAACTCTTAAAACTCAATGGTTTGGACCATGAGGGCTTGGGGTCACCTTGGGAGGACTCCTTGGGAGGTAATGAGACCAGACCTT
This sequence comes from Viscum album, assembly GCA_963277665.1. NCBI lineage: Eukaryota > Viridiplantae > Streptophyta > Magnoliopsida > Santalales > Viscaceae > Viscum > Viscum album. The sequence goes on from OY728146.1 coordinate 559,047,438, forward strand.
CGTTGAGGATGGTTTTTGAGTCGAATGGATGAGAGGAGGGCTTGGTATTTATAGGTAAAATGAGGGGACAAGGCAATAATGGCCAAGGGACACCTCATAAGTGGGTTTATCAAAACCATGTGCTCTCCCAAGATATTTCCCATGATGTTAGGCCACATGGGGCCCCCAAAATAATAATTCATCACCTTTGGTCGTCCAACCCATAAAATAACTCATGACATCATCATGACACAGTTATGGTGTCCTTAAACATACTGAAACCCTAAAACTGTATCTTTACTATTCACTGAAAATTCAACTTTCTCAGAAAATTCCCAAAATTTCACCTTAACCAAATATCAATGCTCTGATTTCAAAAATGAAATCCATTTTATAAAAACAATTTTCTAAATATTTTTAATTTAATTTTTAAATAAATACACTATTCACCGAAAATTCATTTTTTTCAGAAAAATCCCCAAAAATTACCTTAACATAATATCGATGCTCTGAGTTCAAAAATGAAATCCATTTTATAAAAATATTTTTTCTAAATATTTTTAATTTAATTTTTAATTAAAAAATACTATTCACTCGAAAAAACTAATACTTGAATAATAATTTATGAAACCGTTATTTAACCATTTTATTGAATCACATTACTTAATCAAGTTTCCTAGATTATATTAATACTTTCTTTAAGTGAGATTACTAATCCATTTGGTCACATTACTAATCCTAAGCATAAAATCACTATTCATAATTTACTATTCATCAAAAATCATGTTGATCTTATTAGACTCTAAATTTCGTACTGAACATAACTGTAGAAGACCATTTTTTGAAAATCATTACACATTTTTAATTATTTAAGGTTTACATAAACGTTTTTAAAATATCATTTTTCTAAAATTCATAAAAAATATGCATACTATATTTATCTGGTCATTTGAAAATTCATAAACTTCATCATAAGAAGAAATCCCAATTTTTATTTAAAATAAAGGATTACACAAGGCAGTTACGGTCTCCTTACATAGCCCCTTATCACACCAGCATAGTACCTAAGTGTAAGGTGGGCTAAGTTGAGAGAATCCAAGGGAGGCTCGGCCAACATCTCATGAGTAGTAATTTCTATCAGTTTGAACTTCTCGCAAAGGCGATTCCGCTCTAGCTTTACACGATGAAGTTCGGCTTGGGTTTGGTCCAGAGAAAAGCCCACTGGTGCTACCTCCTTCCCAAGTTCTGTTAGATGGGCTTCGATTGATCCAAGACTACAGGGTGAGGCCATCGAATCTTCGTTCTATAATAATTAACCATGATTACATGTATTTAGAGACAATAATCAAAACGTTTATTTTAGAGCGGTCATATTGACCAATGGTCATATAACAGTCAAAACTCAACAGTCTCATTTTAATTATACTCGTGTTATCAAATGAAACATTTTTGTTGAGTATAAAAATAAAATAAAATAACACATAAAATTAGGAAATAAGATTTATTCAAAATTTCGGGTTGTTACAATATTCCCCCTTAAGAAATTGCGTCCTCACAATTTTTAAAATTGGGTTTTGAAATTTCATTGAAAGTCCCACATCAGAAAAGGAGTCAGTAAAACTTTTACTTTAAAAGAAATAAAGGGAAGTACAAAGGTCACCTGAGTTAACCCACAATAGGATTCCATGTAGGAAAACATGGACATGGAGGAGAAAACAAATGGTCAAGTTCTGAGGGAGAGTGATAGAAAACATGATTAGGAGAAAGTTAACCATAAGAAAATCCCAAACTTATGATGTGTGTAAATGGTCTTTGATTACCTAGTAGGAAACATAAATCAACAACGTTTTTGTTTTACATTCCTTTTCATAGTTTTGGGGAATTCATTTACTACATAGAACAAAAACATAAGAAAATATACCTACCTTCATGTAGAGTTTCATCCTTTAATAAGTTTCTACCAAAACTGATCTTTTCTCCAAATGATGAGCATTCAAAACTACTTGATCTCATCAAAACACAAGAATCATCTACTAGAGAATCACATAATCCACAAGAGATTAACTATATATTTCTTCTATCTTTAAAAATTATCCCAAAAACAAAAAGGGTAAGGTAAAACAACTCTTCAAAAAGAAATAATCCAATAGGAATGGAAACTACTTTTAAATCTTCAATGTTCCATGGTACTACCCAATGTTCATCATAGACCATTCCATAAATAACGGTCCTTAAGATTCCTCAAAATAAACCAACTAAGATTGAAACCCAAATACAAGAAGGATTTGATAACATAGTCTTCCAAAATAAACTTCATTGTTCATCTCCAAACAACATCAACCACTTCTAACATCTTATAACAAAAGTAGCTAACCTAAACATATTTTACCCAAGATAGGTTAGTCATTCCCATAAGTAACCTAAATTACTATAATTCCACCTTAAATTCATCGATTCTTCAAAATTTAAGTCATCCTTACTCCTCAATGAAAATACCGTAGTAATCTATTTACCTCAATCATATAGGGTCCCCAAAATAGTGAATTTCTTCCAAAATAATAATCATCTTTTAATCCCCTAATAATCTCTGTAATATTAATATGGAAATCATCACATTTCCTATCACATTGGTTGTTGGGACATGATCTTCCATTTCCCACCATTAACTACGAAAATAAAGTACAATTAGGGGCTTGAATACTTAGCCAATAATCATGAAATGGAACTTAAAGAATATAAGGATAACTTGTAGAATAAAAGTATACCCTAACTTTTGATCCACTAGGTTCCCATCTAGGTTATCCATGATCATATATTCTTATGTGAATCTTTATTTTATTTTATCTTTGTTCCTTTAACAATGGTTCATACTAAGCTTATGAATTTACCAAAGCATATCCACTGGGAGTGTCGTAACCAAGAGTGAAGCAAGGCCCATTGTCGTGTACCAGTTCCCATTTGAGTCTAGATCAAAGCAGTGTTTTCAGGTTTTACCCCTATGTACATCTGTGCCAGAGCCACCTCTACCTGCTCGTATCCAGACAGGGATGTATTTGTTTGGCAACCCATTACTCAATACTCACCAAAATTCCAGGAATATTTCCTATATATAAACTTTTCTATAGGCTTATTCCTAAAGTTTTAATATCCTAATTTCCACAAATAACTAAACCATCCTTTGATACCAACTATATCATCCCGCATTTTTATCACATAAACTTTCATTACATTATACAAAACTGAGGATCTTTAAGGTTTAGTGTCTTAGAAACCAGGAACATAATACATGAAACAAAAAAACATTCTTCTTAAACACTTGAAAGTATTCTCCTTATGTTCCTCCTAGGTTCATTACTGCATCTCATAACCTGGGGACATACATCAAAAGAAAGGGTGAGCAGAAGGCCCAGTAAGGGAAACAAGAGAAACATTTTACATGTGAACTTGAGATACTTCAAAAATGTCATGAAAAAGAACTTTAAGGAATGAGAAAGAAATCCTGTGGAATATCATAATAAAAATAAAATTTTTCATTAATTTAAGATGTGGATACATCATTTAACATATACAATCATGAATATATCACCAAGGTCCATCCCCAAGGTGTCATTTGAAAATTACCAAGGTTATTCACCAAGATATCGTGAAAATTATAATCTCTAGTGGTTACATCATTACCCAATGCATTGGAGTGCTATCTGGGCACACCCTAAAATTTTCCTTTATTATCATGTGAGCCACATATATAATCATCAAAATTTTATAAATAACCCATATAGCATAAAATAAATGGGTTTCATTTCATAATCATAACCTTTTAAAAACTTCTTTTAAGACATGATCTTTATGTCACATTAAACCCACAGAAAAAGGAAAGTGGGTTTCATGTATGTAAATACCAGAATTTAAAATAGAAAATTTTGTTATATATGTGAATACTCCTATAGAAATAAGATCTTTGAGTATTCACTTTATAACATAAAATAATTTTGAGAAAAGAGAGATACATTTTGATATGAAAATTCTGCAGCATAACGGCTATGTTTCGGGGTTTTAGAAAACATTTAAAAGAGAGGGGACATGGGTCAAACAATCATAAATGACCCATAAAACAGTAGAGGGAAAGAATGAGAAGGATATATTAACATGGTAATGAAATGTTAAGGACATACCATTTGAAATTAAAAACATGGAAGGAAGACAAAAATTAGATTTCTCTTATGAAAATTCGGCAGCCTAACGGTGTCACTTAAACTTCAACAAAAATGAATTGAAAAGATCAAATAGGGTCCCTCGTCATATGAACATAAGAATTCAGTATTATGGATATAGAGATAATACCCCAACATAATTAAAAATGAACTTGAAATACTTGACATGAAAATAGAACTTTGAAAAGAATGAGAAGGGTGAAAGAATCCCCTTAAAAATTCGGCAGCCTAACGGCGCCACTTAAACATCAACAAAAATGAATTGTAGAGATCAAATAGGGTATCTCATCATATGAACATAAAATATCAGTATGATAGATATAGAGATCATACCCCAACATAATAAAAAGGAACTTGAAAGACTTGACATGAAAGTAGAACTTCAAAACGAGAAGGGTGAAAGAACAACTTAAAAATCTGGCAGCCTAACGGCGCCACTTAAAACTTCAAAATACTGAATTGAAGAGATCAAATGGGGTCTCTCATCATATGATCATAAAATATCAGTATTATAGATATAGATATCATACCCCAACATAATATAAAGGTACTTAAAAGACTTTACAAGAAAATAAAACTTGAAAATGAGAAGGGTGAAATAATATGTTACAAAAATTTAGGCAGTCTAACGGCGCCACTTAAACATTCATAAAATTAAATGATGAGAGTAAGAAGGGGTCTCTCATCATATGAACATAAAAAGGATAGTATAATGAATATAAAAGAACATCCTCCAACATAAGAACATTGAGCATAAAAGAAATGACTTAAAAGAGATTACTTGAAAAGAAAGAGAGAGAGGTCGGATCCCTTACCTTAAAATGTAAATCTTAAAACTCAAAGGTTTGGACCTTGAGGGCTTGGGGTCACCTTGGGAGGACTCCTTGAGAGGTAAGGAGACCCGAACTTATTTGAGGATGGTTTTTGAGTCCAATGGATGAGAGGAGGGCATTGTATTTATAGGGAAAATGAGGGGACAAGGCATTAATGGCCAAGGGACACCTCATAAGTGGGTTTCTCAAAACCATGTGCTCTCCCAAGATATTTCCCATGATGTTAGGCCACATGGGGCCCCCAAAACAATAATTCATCACCTTTGGTTGGAAAACCCATAAAATAACTCATGACATCATCATGACACAGTTATGGTGTCATTAAACATACCGAAACCCTAAAACTGTATCTTTACTATTCACTGAAAATTCAACTTTCTTAGAAAATTCCCAAAATTTCACCTTAACCAAATATCAATGCTCTGATTTCAAAAATGAACTCCATTTTATAAAAATAATATTCTAAATATTTTTAATTTAATTTTTAAATAAATACACTATTTACCAAAAATTCATTTTTTTCAGAAAAATCCCCAAATATTACCTTAACATAATATCGATGCTCTGAGTTAAAAAATGTAATCCATTTTATAAAAATAATTTTCTAAATATTTTTAATTTAATTTTTAATTAAAAAACACTATTCACACGAAAAAACTAATAGTTGAATAATAATTTATGAAACTGTTATTTAACCATTTTATTGAATCACGTTACTTAATCAAGGTGCCTAGATTATATTAATACTTTTTTTAAGTGAGATTAATAATCCATTTGGTCACATTACTAATCCTAAGCATAAAATCACTATTCATAATTTACTATTCATCAAAAATCAATTTGATCTTATTAGACTCTAAATTTCGTACTGAACATAATTGTAGAAGACCATTTTTTGAAAATCATTACACATTTTTAATTATTTAAGGTTTACATAAACATTTTTAAAATATCCTTTTTCTAAAATTCATAAAAAATATGCATATTATATTTATCCGGTCATTTGAAAATTCATAAACTTCATCATAAGAAGAAATCCCAATTTGTATTTAAAACAAAGGATTACACAAGGCAGTTATGATATCCTTACAAAGCCCCTTATCACACTAGCATAGGACCTAAGTGTAAGGTGCGCTAAGCTGAGAGAATCCGAGGGAGGCTCGGCCAACATCGCACGAGTAGTAATTTCTATCCGTTTGAACTTCTCACAAAGGCGATTCTGTTCTAGCTTCACACGATGATGTTCGGCTTGGGTTTGGTCCAGAGAAAAGACCAGTGGTGCTACCTCCTTCCCACGTTCTATTAGATGGGCTTCGATCGGTCCAAAACTACTGGGTTAGGCCATCGAATCTTCTTTCTATAATAATTAACCAATATTACTTATATTTAGAGACAATAATCGAAACGTTTAGTTTACAGTGGTCATATTGATCAATGGCCATATAACAGTCAAAACCCAACAGTCTCATTTTAATTATACTCGTGTTATCAAATGAAACATTTTTGTTGAGTATAAAAATAAAATAAAATAACACATAAAATTATGAAACCAGATTTATTCAAAATTTCGGGTCATTACAAATACCATGGGCAAGCCCATGGTTTTTCCAAAACCACTAATGAGGTGTCCCTTGGCCATTAATGCCTTGTCCCCTCACTTTCCCTATAAATACCGAGCCCTCCTCTCATCCTTTCGACTCAAAAACCATCCTCAACTAATTTCTGGTCTCCTTACCTCCCATGGAGTCCTCCCAAGGTTCCCCCAAGCCCTCAAGGTCAAAACCGTTGAGTTTTAAGAGTTACGTTTTAAGGTAAGGGATCTGACCTCTCTCTTCTTTTCAAGTAATCTCTTTTATGTCATTTCATTTATACTCCATGTTCTTATGTTGGATGATGTTCTTCTATATTCATATTACTAACCTTTTCATTTTCATATGATTAGAGAACCCATCTTTCTCCCATAAATTCGTTTTAAGAATGTTTAAGTGGCGCTGTTAGGCTGTCGAATTTTTAAGGGGATTCTTTCACCCTTCTCATTCTTTTCAAAGTTATACTTTCAGGTCAAGTCTTTAAAGTTCCTTTTTAATTATGTTCGGGTATGATATCTATATCTATCATACTTAACTCTTATTTTCATATGATGAGGGACCCTATTTGATCTTTTCAATTGAGTTTTTTGAAGTTTAAGTGACGTCGTTAGGCTGCTGAATTTTTATAAGAGAAATCTTATTTTTGTCTTACTTCCATGTTTTTCATTTCAAATGGTATGTCCTTGAAATTTCATTACCATGTTCATATATCCTTCTTATTCTATCCCTCTACTGTTTTATGGGTCATTTATGATTTTTTGACCCATGTCCCCTCTCTTTTCAATGTTTTCTAAAACCCCGAAACATAGCTGTTATGCTGCAGAATTTTCATCTCAAAATCCCTCTCTCCTTTCTCAAAATTATTTCATGTTATAATCTGAATACTCAATGCTCTTATTTCTATAGGGGTATTCACATATATACCGAAATTTTCTATTTTAAATTCTGGGATTTACATACATGAAACCCGCTCTCCCCTTCCGTGGGTTTAAAGTGACGTAAAGATCATGTCTTTAAAGCAGTTTTTAAAGCGTTATGATTATGAAATGAAACCCATTTATTTTATGCTATATGGGTTATTTATGAAATTTTTGATGATGATATATGTGTCTCACATTATAATAAAGGAAAATTTAAGGGTTTTCCCTAATAGCACTCTAATTCATTGGGTAATGATGTAACCACTAGAGATTACAATTTTCAGGATATCTTGGTGAATAACCTTGGTAATTTTCAAATGACACCTTGGGGATGAACCTTAGTGATATGTTCATGATTGTCTATGTTAAATGATGTAGCCACATCTTAAAGTTATGAAAAATGTTATTTTCATTATGATATGCCTCATGATTTCTTTCTCATGCCTTAAAGTTCTTTTCATGACCTTATTGAAGTATCTCAAGTTCACATGTAAAATGATTCTCTTGTTTCCCTTACTATGCCTTCTGCTCACCCTTTCTTTTGATGTATGTCCCCAGGTTAGGAGATGTAGTAATGAACCTAGGATGAACTTAAGGAGAAGCCTTTCAAGTGTTTAAGAAGAATGTTTTATGTTTTTTTCATGTATTATGATCCTTATTTCCAAGACACTAAACCTTAATGATCCTCAGTTTTTTATAATGTAATGAAAGTTTATGTGACAAAAAAGGTGGGATGTTATAATAGCTATCACTCCTGAATTGGGATGGACCCTTTTGAGGTGTTGTATGGGCAACTATGCAGATCACCCTTGTGGTGGAAAGACCCAGGGGAGTCAGCATTGGTGGGACCAAAGATGGTACAGGCTACCACAGAGAATGTGCAGATCATCTAGGAGAGGATGAAGACTGCACAGAGCAGGCAGAAGTCATATGCTGACAGGAGACGGAGGCCATTGGGGTTCGATGATGGCGACCACGTCATTCTACGGGTCTCACCTTGACGAGGTCGATGATGATTTTGCAGAGGTGGCAAGTTATCTTAGAGATTCATCGGACCATTCCAGGTCCTCAACAGAGTAGGCGAGGTGGCTTACCACCTAGAACTTCCACCTCAATTGCACCGGGTGCACGATGTCTTCCACAAATCTCAGTTGAGGAGATATGTGCACGAACATTCCCAAATCATCGACCATGGATAGTTGGACGTCGATGATGGGGTGACTTTTACGGAGGTTCCAGTGGAGACTGAGGATCGATAGGAGCGGGACCAATATGGATGGTCGATACCTCTGGTGCGCGTTCATTGGTAGCACGGGAACCTCTAGGAGAGCACATGGGAGAAGGAGGATGAGATGAGTGCTCATTACCCACCATTTGTTCTCATAGTTCTAGTTGTAGCTTACAGGGACGTGAATCGCTGAGGTGGGGAGAATTTAAAGTCCCAAAAATTCTATGGAAATTTGTTTCTTAAATACATGGGAATTTTACAAGTCCGCTAAAACTGACGGAGCGTGATTCTGAGGCCCAGGGTGCCCAGAATCGATTTCTAAAGTATTGTTCGGGTACATTCAGTAAACATACTAGAGAGTTTTAATAAAATTTGAACCGGTGCCCGGAATTGAAATCTAAGAGCACCATTGAACTCGCAACACCGGTATTCTCTTAAGGAGACTTTCAATTTGATGGCAGTGAGTCGAAAATAGAAGTTAATTCTTTCGGTTTTCTTGAAAAAAAATAATAAAATAAAGTGTGCAATACATTATTTTATTTGAGCCGCCAAGTAAGTGTTGGGTGGTTAAAACCTCCTCTTGGAAGTTGTAGGTGGGTCCATCACACCTTATCCTCCCATTAGAGGTTATGGTGGTGGGGCCCACCCGAACTCAACCTCCCATGTGAGAATAATGAGATGCGGACCACACGGGGCTTAACCCCCTATTAATGGGAGGAGAGGAAAACCTCTCAACTCCCCTCATTAATGAGGGGGGAGCCTCTTGACATACCCATTAATTAATGGAGCCAATACATAGTTGATTATGCCAACTTCACCACATTAATTAAATGGGTCATCTAAATTAATTAAATGCCACAATTTTTAATTTTTAAACTCAATAATATAAAATAAAAAACAATTTTTTATTTGGAGGGGATAGCTTTTCATTTGTTGGAAAAAGATGATTAGAGGATCATTGGGAGAAAGCTCCCAACGAAGAACCATTCTCCCAACGAATAACGTTGACAACGATATTCCATGTACTTCTTCCTCGAACTTATTTTCCGGAAACTTACCGATGTGAAGCATATTCCACAACCGTCATGCGTATTCTGGAGTGGAAGAGTGCAGTGGATGCGATGAGTGACAAATCCGTCTTTTTTACGCGACTTCACCATCAACAACCAATAATCAAAAGGTAGGGAGTTTACTTTGAGTAATATTCCTTTTTTTCCTCATATTCATTTGAAAATAATCTATGCGAAGGTTTGTAATAAATTTTTTTTCATCATTCTCCTTTGATGAACCAACAGTTATCACCTCTAAACGTGGAGGGTGTGGGCTAAACTAACATGGCCCAACTCCCACCGCCAATATTTTGTGATGTTTCTTTGGCATGGTGATGAGGAAATGGTGACGAAGGAGGCAACGACAAAGGATGTGCTACATGAAGCCTCCGTGAATCGGGCCACCCCCCCCCCCCATAGTGCACTACTTCTCCCAGCCTAACATTGTCGGCACGCAATGGCCCGAGCCGCGCCGAACCGGCCCGCTCGGCCTACCAGCGGCCTCCGGGGTGCCCCGCTGGCATGCCCACGGCCTACCTGTGCCCTGATCGGCGCCCCGCTAGCCTTCCCACTCCTTGTATGTGCCTCTCCTGGCCTCCTGGCACCCTACACGTGCCCCAAGTGGTCTCCAGGAACCCTGCCCTGGGCCCTGTGCGGCCTGCTTGTGCCTTTCCCAACACCCTAACGGCCTGCCTGGTGCCCTGCAGACCTGCCCCACCCCACGCGCGGCCTGCCCAGTGCCTCGCGCAGCCTTCTGGCACCCTACCAACCTTTTGGGTTGAGCCTCCAAGTCATGTCCCTCGTGATGCTAGCCAAACTGGCCCCGGCCTTCGGGATGTGGTGCCAACGAGACGACCTCCAGGCCTAACCGCCCCTGCAGTCCACTAGGCCGGGCCCATCGGACCGGGCTGAACCGAGTGGACAGACTTGCCCAACGGGCTAGGTCAGACCTAGTGGGTCTAACCAGGTCAACCTAGAGCGGGTCGGCCCAGTCTAGGTTGGGCAGAGTCGGTCCGACCGGGTCGGACCGGGCCCAGGCCCATTACCAACCCTTTACTTTCATTAGCCATATCATTGGTATCGAACGTCCATTTGATGAACCGTCGGTGGCACTGGTATTCATGGAATGTGACGGTCCCTTTGCGTATGCCCCACTAGAGTTCGGGGTACTATTGAGATACGGTCAGGATGGATCGTACACGAATCCAACCGGGCCCCCAGAACAAAAATGCTCATAAATCACAGACCAGGAATCTGATTGACGCACCGCCTGTTGCGTTGAGACTTCTATGACAAGGCGGACCTTTGAGATACCTCTAAGTGGTAATTTGTGAATGTTGGAGTATCAGATTGTATCTCGTGGAGTGGACCATCCCGAAGATGACCGACTAGAGTACGGAGACCTTGTAGCTGGCTGAGACTTGACGACTGCTTGACCGATTCAACTCGGAGTGATTTGACTATCCCAGTGACGAGCGCCTAGTAGTTAGCAGCAGACCCATGGTAAAGGAGTGCCTAGTAGTTGGAGGCAGATTCGTGGTACTCGACAGGAGGAGTACCTCTGCAGGCTATTAGGGGGAGCGCCTGGTAGTTGATGGTACACCCACAGTGGAGAGCGCCTCTATGTGAGCGAGGAAGACCCACGATACTCAACAGGAGAAGTACTTCAGCGGTCCAAGGTTAGTGGGAAATGCCTGGTTTTGATGGCAGGACAACTGTACTCGACATAGGAAGAGTTATTTAGCATTTGTGGTTTCGATAATAAAAATCCTGGTTGAGCTGAGTCAGTCACTTTTGAGTTTACCTCATGATTGAGACAGATTACTTGATAACTTAGTTATATGTATAGGCATATACCTTAGTGTGATTATCAGTTGATTTCCTTACATTCCGGTTTATCCTTATTGGATTTTGTGAGACCTTGAGGGTCTCAGGGTCCCTACTGAGTATCGTTATACTCACCCCTACACGGGCTATGCCCGCACCTTGTTGTGTTGGGTATAGACGACAGACAGAGCTAACAGAGGCTAAGTGTATGAGGACTGGATGGTACCTGAAGGTAGACCACATGGCATGATGGTACACGGAAGAGACAGACTGATTTGGAGTGCTGTGGAGGATATATGTACCTACCCTTCAGGTAGGATTTCCTAGAGGATGATCTAGCAGGTGTTTATCCTTTCTTCTGTTGTAATTGTTTTCCTTGTACTTTCAGTTTCCTTGTACTTTACAGTTGGGCTTGTATTTATAACCCCTTTACATTCCAGCACTTCTTTTGTATATAGTTTTAGGTAGTGGATTACTTCCAACTACTCTGTTGTGTGTGTTTATAATTTTTTAAGGCAATTCCTTCCCAGTTTTAGGGCTTTATGCCTTTGGTGTTAGTCGTCAGCCCCTGGCCTATGGAAGGTGGGCTTGGGGTAGTCACGACATGGGCCCTGGGGGACGGGTTGTGGCATTCTTCATGGAAATTATTTTAGTAAATAAATAATTACATTAAAGGCTTACATAATGATGATTTCGTAACTGTTAAATTAATAGAAATATCAAATAAATGATATTAAGAATATAAAAAATAATAATTATTGACATCCAATTAAATTATAGGTATCATTTAAATGGTAGGTGTGTATTAAAATAATAGGTTATTATATATCTTATTTTATATATATTTTTATAAGTCAATGTAAATAATAGTGTCAAAATATACATTAATGATATTTTAGAATAAGTAATATTTTAAAAAATGATAAAAAATTCTTCAAAATCTAAAATATGTCCATCTAATAATAAGGTATTAAATTATATCAAGGACTCATTTAAGCTTATTTTGTGATTTTATAGTAAAAATATTTACCCTCAAAGAGTAAAAATCTGTGTTGTCAAGATAAGAGTTAAAAGGATAAAATAAGGGTTAAAACCAAACAGTAAAGGTAATCAAGTTCCATAAGCTTTTTTAAACCTTATTTTATGAATATTATTATACCTTTATCTCTATATGATCTAATTTATGTTTTAATTTAAATATTCACATAAAATAACTTGTATATTATTTAAATCATAGATAATTACCAAATGTAACCCTCTTTGTATTTAATATATTTTATGAGTCCACATGTATAAAAAATCAAGATATGAATAAAAATAAATATCTATTTTGATAATAATTAAATTAGTTTCATTATGTAATTTTATATTTAATTTTTAAATTTATACACTTAACTTAAATGATTCTTCAAATCTAAAACATTATTTATTTAACTAACATAAAAATAAGATAATTGGATTTAAAAGAATTAGTTTTTATATATTTTATTTTAGTTAATGTGTATAAACAATTTTATAGATATATACGTTATATGTTGGATTTTTTTAATCATTTTATATTAATATCCACATTTTCTTTATGAATTGTAAGTTGAATTAAATGAATAATATCAAATTTTAAAATAATGATATTTTATTAAATTAATATATTATTAAATTATTTGAAAATATAAAAATGTTAAATAATAAAAAATGGGATAATATATGGTCAAATATTTCTTCCTTTATCCATTTATAGTCCATATGGATACCTTTGGCTATATGATTTCCTTTTTATAATTTAATATTTTGAGCATTTCCAAAATTACCTCGAACCTCAATTATAATAGGGAAGTTTCTCCCTCATTTAATCACGCAAATTTGAGCCATCCAACTCAACCATATCATAACCATTTTTCTTCTATAAATACTTATTTATGTTATATATGTTATGTTCCATCCAAAATACATACCATAACACAATTATGAATAGATTAAAGAATGTTTGTCATAGAAGAGGTAATCGTCTTTATCGTGTATTTCATGTTTGTCTATTCATCCAATTACTTTTCATCTATTTTTTCCATGCCAAAGTAATAAATCGAGTATCATATAAATTTTTGTATTTTTTTATGATTATGGGGAAACCAAATTCCACATTTTATCCATCATACAAAATACAAAATCACCTTACGTGCATACGTACGTCCAACTGTCTCTACGCCATTGTGTAATCTATTTTTTAAAACCACATTAAATGGAGGAGTATAATGATGAATATAATGGGTATATATATAATAAATACAAAAATATATTTCTTCTTTTAAAATTAACATACCACCCACTTTATTATCCCTTTATGAATTAATGGAATGATACAGTCCCTCGTGTATACGTACGACATGCTGTCTCTACAACATATAGTGATTCATATTCCATATAAAAAATACATGAATTGATATAAAATTTTATTTAATGAATAAATATTAAATTTAAAATATTTATATCATTCTATAGATGTTGAATTTATATCCTATTCAAAAGAACATAGACATTCATGATGAATCATTCATTTGAAAAGGAATTAGTTAACACACAAAAAATTGATAATAATAAAATATTTTTATAATATTATTAATAAAATGATATAATAGGATATTATATGATATGAATATGGTTATGTTTTAAATTAGTAAAATTATTTAAGCCATTATACAGGAGGTTAAAGCATATTCAATTATGGTAAAGTGCAAGGAAAGGGTTATAAATGTCTCACTTTTATTTCTCAAAGATATGCATTATTCAACACTTATATAATTTTTTGGTGTACATAAAAATTAATACATATTACAATGAATATCCTAATCTTCATGTAATTAATTTTTTCATTCGATATTTATTTCATTTTATGTGTCTTGTTATTCAAATATTTCAAAGTGTTATGGGAAAAGTTGATTTTAAAATATTATTTAAAATTCATTATTCCATATATGAGGAATGATTTTTATATGAAAGATAGAGGTTGGTACTAGTTATATAAATCTGCATGATGCATAAGTAGTTTCTTGAGTGTAAATATGTTGGAGTAAAAAACATTAACTTATTTTCAAATCTAAATCAGATGGTTTTCTACCCACAGTCTAAAACTAGAAAGATGATTAATCTTGAAAGTAACTATTTATAGGACATATCCTGATTGTTATGGAGTATAAAATTATTCATTTCCAGCATTTCAATTATTATAATCATGAAGATTTTCTCTATGAAAAATTTATTAATTCATTTTAATTCTCTGTTTATTTATTACATGGAATTTGTGTTCAATTATTTACCTTTATATATTGATTATGCTCATTGATTCAAGTTAGACTCCACTGTAATTTACACTTACTGAGTATTTGATCTTTTTTGCATTCTTATGTTTTATTTTCCCAAGGATTCCATGATGATTATTATGACTGAATTTTATGTATAATCTCGGAGAATATTGGTGTTCTCAAAGAAAATAATTTTTGTATTTTTTTTAAAAAATTTAATTTAATTTTTCACATATGTATCCACACTACCAAAAAAATCATTTAGTGGTGTTTTGAAACATTGCTAATTCATTTACAGAACTTTCTATTAAATGTCACTAAATGTGCGGGTGCTAATTTAACAACTCCATAAAAAATAGAGACATTTTCTAAAAATTTTAGTAAATGAGGCCCTATTTAGTGTTGTTTCTAAAATTACATTTAAATGAGTTTTCACTAATTAGAAATGTTTATAAACATCACAAAATTATAGATTTTTAGAAATTTCACTATGTAAATTCAGTTATGTGATGTGTGATCTAGCTTTTTGTACCCATATTTTTTAATAATAAAAAATAATTTTTTCAACACAACTTTTGTACCCCCCCCCAATCTCCTTCAAAACCGAGCACACCTCCTCCTACAATTCTCTCGCTGAGAGGCCTTCCACTGAATCTGCATCTCTATTTCCCCTCCAGCCCCAACTCATCACATCATGTACATCTAGAATCTCATGCCCCTATGAATTTAACTAGTCTACTTCTATTCTTACATTAACATCATCATTTTTTTTGAAACATGAAATTTTTTATTATAGAAAATTGTTTGATGAATAAGTGAGAAACCACATGTTACATTAAATTAAAATAATTAAAAAAAGATATCCAAGATAAATATTACTAGGAAAAGACCCTCCCTAGTGACTATATCATAATGTTAATCCTCCACCAATGCATGACTTCATGGCTAGTTGTCCCATGCGGGGTTTAATGGGCCTGGTACTGATGGTGAAGGCATACCCTCTCATTCATCCAAATATGAATGGCAATGCTCAAGTGAATGACTCATACTCTGATCCTCATCTAGAGTTTATCCTTGTAGAGTGATGGATGGTTACATAAACCTAATTAATAATAAAACCATATTCCAAAATTCTACCTCACGTCCTTCCCATTTAAAAAAAATTCCCCTAAAAGTTTTCCCAATTTAAAAACCAAAATGTCATCAAAACGATTTTGATCCTTGAGCTATGCACTTCTTGAGACACTAGCTATCGAGGACCAATAATTTCACTACTGTCATCATGTCTCTATCCAAACAACTTCATGTTCTTTATGTCAATATGTCACCAAGGTTAGTATCATCCAAGCCTCATCACACCCATCCTCTATTCTTACGTTGACCGCCAGCACAACCGACATAAATTTTTATTAACATTTGATTATCTATATATGTTTATCTATATATGTTTATTATATTTTAATGTGTGTGTTTTTAAATATATATGTCTATGTATACATATATATAATAATAATCTTAAATAATTAATTATATATATAATTAGAAATATTTTAATAAACTAGAAAAAATGTCATTAAAATACCCATATTTTCATAAAAACTTGACTAAATTAAAAATATTTATATTTTTATAAATATAAATATCTCTATGTATATTAATATTTATATATTCATAATTATGTGTGTGTGTGTGTGTTTATTTATATGTTTTTATGCTTATATTTATATATCAAAATATATATTTACATCGATGCAGTTATGGGAAATATAAATATTTGTATTTTTACTAATGTTTCCTAAAAATCTCACCAATTTAGTATTGTTTTTCAGAAAGTGTAGTTAATTTAGTGATGTTTTTTTAGAAACATCTCTAAATTTGCATGATTTTTAGGAAACATCACTAAAATATAGATGTTTTTCATGAAATATATCAAAATTTGTGTTGTTTCCAAAAATATGCTGCTACATTTTTGTTTTTTACAGTTATAGTTTAAAAATAATACTAAATTATTTGGTCCTTTGGGATGTTTTTTCATTTATATTATTCTAATGTTATAATGTAATCCATTGTCTCTATGCTACTGTTGTTGGGGTTTTTACTATTTTTTTAGAGTGACATTTTTTCAGAAACCATAGGAAATAAATTTATAAAAAAACATATCAGAGAAACAAATCATATGATAGTAGTTTTAAATATTACTAATGTGAATAAGATTATGATTTAGAGATCATTTATACCTTAATTTTCAATTTACACAAATTATTTCACATGTTTTGAGAGTATAAATTATGCTTGATAATGATATGATATATTCTAGTGTAAGTCATCATTTAGAAATGGAACCACATAGATGGATTGAAGTCCACACAAATAAACAGATCCAAAGAGTAATAAGAATAACAAAATTAAGGTCTTATGATAATCTTTGGATGGTATCAAGTCTCCCCAAAATTCTCATCTGATGATGACATAATATCATGTGCTAATGATATAAAATATAATTTTTAAAGTATTATTGTTTGAGAAGAAATTATGTGAACTAGTGTATGGATATTGAAAATATGGACAATGGAAATATGAGTAAGAATAATTTTCTCACTTGTGATTGTTGTGGAAAGAAACACCTTGGTATTGTATTAAAAGAGTGGGACTTTGTTATAAAATGTGGAGATAAATTCTACAATGCGTGTGATTTCCCGTGTAACAGAGATGTTTCAAATGTACAATGCATCAACTGCCAGGATATGGGACACTATGAAAATAAATTCCCCAAGAATCAAGGAAATATACCTCAGAATAAGAAAAAGGATCATGTTCAATATTACACTATTACTACAGTCATAGTGGAATATTTCAACTGTTTCTTCGTGGATTAATGAATAATGTTGTAAAAGTATATTATCAATGCTATTATGGTTATAATATTAATGAGATATATAAGGATTCTACTGTAGTACATATTCAATTAGTATTTGGAATCATGCATAATTTCATTAATGTATTAAAGGGATACTAGTATTAATATATATGTTATGTTATATTAAGACATACATAATGCTATTTTTGGAATCTAATTTTGGTAATTTTATGATCATTTAATGAATGATTGACCTTTGAGTTTGGATAGATTTATTTTTAATGTTTCCTATGATTTAATACTTCTGGAATAGATTATGTTGAAATCTGGATATTATTTGTTGATAAAATGTGCTTACAATTTTGGTTTCAGTAAACATTTATCGGTTTAAGGAAATGATTTTATATCTTATGATTCAGTAAAGTGCCATATGAAAGAAAAATTCATCTAGAATATTCATTTATTAGTGAAAGAGATAAAGTGAAAATAGTTCATCGAAAATCCAAAAGATTATATTATTATTGTGACATGAAATTAATTCAAGTTTTTTTATTTTTTGAAGTTCTTCATTTTATAGTAAAATAACCCCCCAACTCCTGGAAAAGGGTTTTAAAAAAAATACTATATTCATTTAATTATCTTAATAACAAATCATTGGTTGTTAAACTGATAAAAAAATATATGGTTTTACATTGGTGGAATTTAAAATTATGATGTTTTCTATCACTCACCATTATAAATTGACAGTTATATTTCTATTCAATATCCATATTTTCATTAATTTTCTCATATTTCATAATTTCCAGTCTTTTGATGACCTTTACATTTCTCTTTACCTCTTTTTAAGAGGATATTTTTGAAAACCTTTTTATGGATTGGGATTAACAAAAAAAATTAATGTATCAAAATTTAATTTTGGAAGTTAATTTTCAAATTTCTTATAATAAGTCACTTTTTGTGGGAATGTATCACCTCATGAATTTATGGTATGTATCTTTTTAAATAAAATATCTTCAAAAGAATAAGTTTACCCACCACCCATCTTAAACATATAATGATATATTACTATATTATATCTCATAAATTGGTGTGAATCAATAGTATTTACCACATCATGAAATTTATATGTTATATGTTCAATATAATGTTTAAAAATCATCCTCTTTGTTTTATAGACATGATATAATGAATCTAGTTTTTCACTTAAAAACTATATTGTCCTAAAAAGATGTTTTACAACCATGGGGTGGTGAACATGATTTTAAACATAATATTAACACCTATACATATTCTATTTGAAAAATTAATCTGGTTTTTTTAAATCTTAATAAAAAACTGATTATTTTGTTTATTTTGTGTATTTTTCTGATAAGTTAAATTTTTTATGAATACGGAAAAAACATTGCATTTTAATCGAAAACTACTTGATCATATAAATTATTTATATTGTAAAATTACATTTTATACTTGTTTTAAAGTATAAGATAGATAAATTATATATATATATATAATTTGGATCATTTGAAACAATTTCATATTTAAATTAGATATAAAATCTTTGTGAGCTTTTGAACATTTATACATTAAAAATGCATTGTTTTGTCATGTCTATAGGATTAATAAATAATAAATTTCTGAAAATTATGTGAATTTTATTTTGAAAAATAGATTATATATTTGTAAGAATTAGTTACAAATTCTTTAAATATGCCCTTTTATTTTGGTAAAATATGAATTGTTACATTGGTAGTTGTTATTATCATGATTATGGGTAAATCGGGTAATTAAGAGTAAAAATAATATTATATATTTAAGAAAATTACCTTAAGACTTGTATTAAGTTTATTTTATGAGTTATTTTCAACATAAATAATACTTGGTTAGATTATATGTCCTCTTGGATCTACTTGGATGAATTTATGAACAAAAAAATTATTTATTTTAACAAAAAGTCAAAGAGGTCATACTTATGATTTATTAAGTGTAACAATTTTTTAAAGTGTTTTCCTGAATTTATTTTCAACTATAAATATTCATTTAAAATAAATAATTTTTATCTTCTTCATTTTATTTATTTTTAATTTTAACGGAATAAATTATTTTTGTAATTTTTTTTAAAATGATGATGTTGTAATTGTTTAATTAATGAAAATATCAAATAAATGATATTAAGAATATTAAAAAATATAATTTGATATTGTAGGTTCTGCTTTCTCCAAATTATATTTATCTTAATATTATCAATAACCATTTTCTTGTTTTATAGGTTTTTTCCCTTCCAAAATAACTACATTTGGTTACTTAAGGAGAGACTAACAGAATTACACCCTTGAGGAGGTAATCATCTTTATCAACTTTCAAGTTTTCTACTTATTTCACTTCTTATTTATGTGTTGATTCTATGATAATGTAATTATTAATGTATTATATATAATATAAGATGCTATTATGATTATAAGACAACCATATTTCATCTTTTATCCATCCTATAAAAAATGAAATAATTGTGTGTGTGTACGTACGACTTACCAACACCACGCAATAGTGTAATATTTTTTTACCACCACTTTAATTGGTGGGTATAATGATGGAAATAACGGATATATTTAATAAATATTACATGATATTTATTATTGAAAAATTAATATACCATTCACTTCGTTATCTATTCACTCATTAAGGGAATAATATCTTCGCTTGTTGGTACATTTTATATATTGTCTCTATAATGAGTCTCAATTAATTTTATATATCCAACATTCAAGAAAGAATCTAAAAATTTATTAATTATTAAACATTATATTTTTAAAATTAATATAATTATAGATAATGTGTTTTTATAACCTATGATAAAAAATCGAGACATTCATAAAAATCATACATAGGAAAATGAAGAATTTAACACTCGAAATGTCACAAACCAACCTGAGTCAACCCAGGACTGGTCACCGAAGCTGATCCATGTCAAGGCCCAAGAGGCATTCCCGATCCTCCCAAGATGGAGACAAGATCTAGCGAATCAGAAATTAAAAAAAATGCAATGCTTTTTCCCAACGAAAATAAAATAAATAGTATAAACAAACAGAACACCACAAAATAAATAATCGATAGGAAAAGGGATAGGACGACCAAACACACAACTAACCTATCAATGTCAAAAAATCCACGTAACCTTGTGGGTTACTCTATGGTACAAAAACCAAATATCACCCATGGAGATCTGAACCAGAGATGTGACCTGCAAGTGAAACTAAAAACAAGAAAATACTATAGGCCTTAGTATTAAAACTCAATAGGTAGGCCCAACTATTCTATTCCCATTTCAAATTGTTTAATTAAAGAAAAAATTGATTTTAGGTCTAACATAAAATCTATAAATATTGAATTTTATACAATTTTCATTCTTTTAAGGTAAAAATCACAATCACAATCCATTTCCCTCATGTTTAAAATAAGGTTTAGGAGGAAGAAAGAAATGAAGACCAAAAATAAATCCTTCATTTTTCATAAAAGTGAAAATGTAAAGCGTGATTTTTTTTAAAAAAATATTCATGATAATATCTTTATGAAACCACAAATTTACAATTTGACAAGAAAGAAAAAAACTAAGAACAATGGGGATCACTTTATATAGTGAGGGAAATAGTACGAACTGTACTAGTGTTAAAGGAACACATGAAATCGTATGAACTCAGAGGAAAACAAGAACATATTAAACATGTGACTCATCCTAAAGTCATGCCTACTCTTGATGAAATCATACCACCCTAAAGCCTAATTTTTCACCCTACCTGGTCTAGTTGAGGGGCCCAATCCCATAGAAATAATAACAAAATATCCCCTTGTTATGTGCCACTAGCAGTGCATAATCTATCTAGTGCATCAAAAGTTCTCGTAAAACCTTTTTGTTATGCTAGGTTCCCATGAATATTTAAAAAAGGGGTGTACCACACCAATTAAACAATATGTCACAAAAATATATAACCACACACACAACAAAACTGGACCCTCACCGACAACCTCAAGGTTATTCCATTGCTATAAATAATTTTTAACCAATGAGATCTCATACTGAGGACTATCCCGTCTCAGGATCAATTGATGAGGCAAGAGACCCAACCCAAGATGGGTTTTGGAAATAACTATTCAAAACTGAAAACCGGTAACTAACCTATGGAACACTCTAACATTTAAATATCATTTAGAAAAACATTTCTAGAGAAAATTCAAACAACATTTTACATAAACCTGGACAAACGGGCCCATCCCCCAAGTGTTCAATAGTTTTCACATTTTAGACATTATTATGAATAGTATTAAATAAATAATATTCAACACCAAAAAAACTTATAAATCCACTTGGAATCACCGTCCACCATTTTAAATCCCGAAAAATATTTATAAGAGCCAATCAAACATTTGATAAAATCTTAGTTTTCACAATACAATCAGATCACTTGAAAAATGCCAAACGACATTAAATATTTTCCTCAAACCAACTATTCTCATATATAACTGAAAATAGGCCTTTTTTACCCAAAAGTCATTGGAAATTATTCTAATAAAAATTCAATAACCATTTTCGTAAATGTCACAAATATATTTTTCAGACTAAAACGTGCTTCTAAAAATGATAACAATTTTCAAGAGCCCACCGTGTTATAAACCAAACATGAGGCATGGTTCATTCTTAATATCCATATTACACATCCTAATAAATCAGAAAAAAACACTTCATTTCACGTATAACAAATATTAAAACTCATAGTACATTACTAAACTGATAACTAAGGATGTTTGAAAAATAATAAACCAATGAAATTTTGAATTTAAAGGCAATGAGAAATGGGTCCTACCTTGACTCGCAACATAATCATGACAACATGACTCACACAATTTTTATGGAAAAGTACCCATGTGATGATGAATGAGACATCATAGGTTTACCGCACCAACATGATGCAACAAAAGCAAAGCATCTAAAAACACAGAAACACTAACTTAAAATAATCCAAATGAACAAAAAAATAAATTCAAAACTAGCCTTGACACTGGATCAGGTGAAATGGCATGAATCCAAACTGTTCACCTTCTACAAAAGGCATTGATCGCACGAACAATGATGGCACAGGAGCCGACGGGGCTGGTGGTTCTTCCATAGAAGGACAGAGAGGGATATGGGGCACCAGAAAGGTCGTCAGCATGGAGGGTGTGTGGCCGAGAATGGGTGTGCAGCCGAACGGAGGGCTCGTGACTGGTTGGAAGGCACATGAAAAGAGGGAACCAGCTGGTCAGAGGTGCGTGTTGACTGAATGGAGATCTGGCAAGTCAGTTGCTGGCCGAAAATGTGGCCAGTAGGGGTGGCGCTAGCTAAAAATGGAGGAGGCGGTTAGAGGGTGTGTGGTCGGAGGCCGGGCAGCGGCTAGATAACGATTTCATTGTGACCGTAAGGAGAGGGTGATCTAGTGGGGTGGATGGTTGGAGGAGGCCGACGTTGGAATGGGAGACCGCATCAGCCAGGGGTCGCACAGTTAGTAGGGTCGGCCAGATGGGGGTAGTGTAAACTGTTGGGGGAGAATCCCGAATCCGGACCGAAAATTGCTTGCCAAAAAATTCGTTAGAAACTCATCGAAATATGGAAGCGATATGATCAGAATAAATAAATCAACACGCAGGATTTTTTAACGTGGAAAAACCCTTCCATGCGGAGGATTAAAAAACCACGGGGAAATTCCCAAAATATCCACTATGAATCAGAGAATACAAGAATCCAAGTAATGTCTGATCTTGAATTACAAATAAGAGAGTAGAAAACCTTTGTGAAAACCACACCCTGATACGCCTCCGCCATGTCTCTGATAAACATCCCGCTGACTCCATGTATCGGAAGATCAATCTGTGACAAAATGTCACCCTTCTGTCGACGAAACGTTACTACCTCGGAGATCTTCACCCGAACACGCGTCAACCTCGCACCAGCTTGCGACCCCCGAATGATCTCGCCATCATAATGTACCGCTGATCTGCAATCGGGACACGCCACTTGATCATCTCTATCAGGCAGACATTCGATACGCGGCCCCGATCATCAATTTCGTAGCCGCTGCTCTGCACCTGTCAAACGCCGACGCGCCATCGTCGTCGTGCCACACGGGCCACCGCAAACGCGGCAACCCCTTCCCGGGTCTCCCTTGCCGGCTACATCTTGCTGGTTCACCCTTCTCTCTTTCGAAAATATGTTTATGCATCCTCCTTATATAGACACCAAGTCCATAATAATCAATTAATGCAGTCAACATCCATTATTTCATCCATTAATATTGATAATTAAAGATCCATTAATGTTGGGTGAAAATCTTCAATTAATGGTGATATGAATATCCCCATTAATAATTTTCATCTCACATCAATAAATGTGATGAATCCCTCCATTAATAATTTTCTTCTCTCATCAATAAATGTGATGAATCTCAACAATCTCCCCCTTCATCACATTAATGAATGGAACCATCCAACAAACTCAGTTGGAAAGAAAATATGTCGGTATCACACCAATCATCAATAACTGCAAAAAATATGACGACATCCTTTTGCACTTCTGATAAAAAAATATCAGCTCCTCTTGCAAAAAAAAAATCAAATGCCGAAATCTTTGTCACATTTGTATCTGCATCATCCTGCTCATCCTGCTGAACAAGACAAGAATCAGAAACATCTGGCTCCCCAATAATCGTGATCACCACATAATCTGGAGCATCTGTAGGAAAAACTTGCTCCCCCTGCTCAGCATCCCATGAGCATATATGTGCATCACCTCTCTCAATCTGCTTTAATTTCCAAACATTATTCTTCTCCACGCACGCATCTGTGATCCACTTCAAAGCTTCTAAAATCCTCACGTTAAACTGCAAGCACGAACCAACCTCCTCTGATAACACTTGTTGGGGGAGAATCCCGAATCCGGACCGAAAATTGCTTGCCAAAAATTTCGTGAGAAACTCATCGAAATATGGAAGCGATATGAGAAGAATAAATAAATCAACACGCAGGATTTTTTAACGTGGAAAAACCCTTCTATGCGGAGGATTAAAAAACCACGGGGCAATTCCCAAAATATCCACTATGAATCAGAGAATACAAGAATCCAAGTAATGTCTGAACTTGAATTACAAATAAGAGAGCGTAGAAAACCTGTGTGAAAACCACACCCTGATACGCCTCCGCCATGTCTCTGATAAACATCCCGCTGACACCATGTATCGGAAGATCAATCTGTAACAAAATGTCACCCTTCTGTCGACGAAACGTTACTACCTCAGAGATCTTCACCCGAACACGCGTCAACCTCGCACCAGCTTGCGACCCCCGAATGATCTCTCCATCATAATGTACCGCCGATCTGCAATCGGGACACGCCACTTGATCATCTCTATCAGGCAAACTTTCGATACGCGGCCCCGATCATCAATTTCGTAGCCGCTGCTCTGCACCTGTCAAACGCCGACGCGCCATCGTCGTCGTGCCACACAGGCCACCGCAAACGCGGAAACCCCTTCCCGGGTCTCCCTTGCCGGCTACATCTTACTGGCTCACCCTTCTCTCTTTCGAAAATATGTTTATGCATCCTCCTTATATAGACACCAAGTCCATAATAATCAATTAATGCAGTCAACAACCATTATTTCATCCATTAATATTGAGAATTAAAGATCCATTAATGTTGGGAGAAAATCTTCAATTAATGGTGATATAAATCTCCCCATTAATAATTTTCATCTCTCATCAATAAATGTGATGAATCCCTCCATTAATAATTTTCTTCTCTCATCAATAAATGTGATGAATCTCAACATAAACAGCTTCGCCGATAGGGGGTACGTCCAAATGGAGGTAGCGGCGTAGGTGAGAAAGACGAGTGAGGGGTGGGGGGGTGGGCATCATGGCCAGTGCAAGGAGGGACTGGGGATGTGGATGATGCACTGCGCCACTAGAATAGGTAGACGGGGCGGCCGTAGATGCGGCGTGAGGTGCTACAAAGGAGGCCAACAGGGAAAGGGAGGCATGGATGCCTGATCGTGTGAGGGAATAGTTGGAAGGGTGAGGCGGTGCATAGGGGATATGAGGGGGAAGAAGATGAGGGGGTTTGGGTTAGGGGAATGATAGGGAAAAATAAAAAAAGGAAACAAAATAGAATAAAACAAAATAATAATAATAATAATAATAATAATAATAATAACAACAATAATAATAAATAATATAAACTAAAACTCAATTAAATTAAATAGGTTAATTACAACATATTAATTATAATAATAGTAATAATAATTATAACAATGTTTATAATAACATAGCTACAACACTTATAATAATAATGAAACTCTAATAATTATATTAATAATTAGAATAATAATTATAATAATTGTAGTTATAGTTTTAATAAAAATCAAAATTTTAAAAATTATATGGTGATGATGATAATAATTATTTTTATTTTTATTATTTTTATAATGATAAAATTAAAATGATAAAAATATTCATTTCATTTTAATATTAATAATATATATATATTAACAATAATTGTTTTAAATAACACAATAATTAATAAAAAAATAACTCGTTTTAACTTTTCAGAGACATGCGAATCACACAATTTCACAGGAGAAGCTGGGTGGGGTTTCCAAAATTCACACTGCTCATGCGTCGAAAGATGTCAACACCAAAAAGTCTCAATTTTTACAAATCTCAATAATCTCTTTCTAAATTCAACCTGATCCTCTACATAAAATTTATATTCCAAAGAAAATAATTAAAATAGAAAAAACATGAGATGGGTTATGAAAATTATCCCCAATATAATGTTTTCTGCCCCCAGAAATCCACAACAAGATCTATAACAAATGATAGAACATATTAAGTGTCACCCAACCCAAAAACGTTAATCGCCTCCAGTTGATTTAACGAAAAATACACTGAACTCCCAGGACGTACAACTTATCCATAGAATATAAACGCTTTAACCACTGCCAGGAATAACCAAAACCATCCATTTCAATCAAGAAATAAACGAACATAAGCCATCTCTGAAACTTATTCCCATAATCTTAGTCCAACAGAACCATTGAGTGTACTCCAATACCAATATTTATTCTAGATGAAGAACATAAAATTAGGTGGTTCCGCACAAGACCACCCACCAACAAACAATGCATGTAATGAATATCTGATTCTAATAGGGGAGACCCGAATGGACTCCCAACCATAAAGATCAGGCTAACAATAAATTATTACAATTTTAACTCTGTGAGACCCATTGTGGGTCTCCTCATCATAATAACTAACAAGATTAACCGATCATGAAAACATCTCACACTAAAAAAAATCCCCACCAGAAGGGGAAAAAGGGAATGTATCAACTGATAGATCATAAAAACTATTGTTATTACTATATCAACAACAACACACCCCTAGAAGAACACAAACCATGCCACACTAAGCAAAAATATTAAACCAATGCCATTTTTCACCGTTGGGGTTCTTCTGACTACGCGTCAGCTTCTCTCTGGGTCCTATCGATGGAGAAACGATGATTGAAGCATTGCTTACCACATATTCAGTCTTCAGAAATCCCCAAACACAACAGAAGAACTAGAATTTCACCAAATACACTTCCAATAAAATCAAGGTTTCAATGAGGTTCGACAAAACCATTCATACAATTGAAGGAAAAGAAACCGCAAAAAATGCTACAAGAGACGACTACAAAATCCAAGGAACACTACAAAGGGAAAATCTCAAACTGATCCCAAATAGTTTCCTACTTTTACTGACAGGTTGAGGTGACCTTTTATGAGCTAGGTCTAGGTTTAGCACGCTTCTTGGAAGCACCTCAATAGAATCACTACAATTCACTTAGTCGTCAACATGTGTGGCAGGGTATCGGAGCACACGGGCACGTCGGCTTCTTTTGACCGAGCATACCACACTAGTTACAGATCACGACATTGTACTATGAATAAGGTATCTGATGGCTTGAAGGCCTCTTCGATTCCTCTATTTGAGCCACCAACATCTGACTACTTCCCATTATTTATATCATCATCCTCTACACTACTTACCGAGGATGGGGGAGGATTCACCACCTCGTGTCATCCTGATATCTATACTTAGGCTAGAAAGGCCTTCCCCACAATATCCGAGAAGTTAGTTAGGTTTAGCTCTTCCACTTCTGGCAAGAGTTTAGGTCACGGCCCAAACATAAATTGTTGATCCTTTTCTTTATCATTTGAAACAAACCATTTTTCATATAGAACTAGGTCTAAGAAGCGTCGATAGAATTCAAATATCAATTCAACGCCCTACTGAAGACAACACAACTACATCCGCTTCCACTACTTCACCAACTCAATGATATATTTTTTGGATAAAAGAAGACTTGAATTGCTCCCATGTGAGTTCTTCTTGAGGCCTGCTTCGAGACACGAACTACCACAATTTTCAAGTTGGACCTTCAAGCATAAATGTATCCAACTTCAGCTTCAATGACTCATGCAACCCAATGACACTGAAGTTCCTCTCAATCTTCTGCAACTACTCCTCCACCTCTAGAGGATCAACTCAACCATCAAATAGGTGAGGGTTCAACTTCTATAATTCCATAACATAGTCTATATATTGATCAAGTAGAGGATTTTATATTTGTGAACAACCTGAAGCTACACCTAGGGCATCCATAAAACCTTCATGGGGGAGAACACTATGGAACTGGGAAACAAAGAACATAATCGAAACATGCTTATCACTATTTCAAATTAATCTTTTTCACTATTTCCAAAAAAACATTACAAAACAATTTTCACAATTAATGAAGACCCAAATGATTCACTAGGGGAACTAGTGCTGATGGGTGACTTCGACACATGTTTAGCCAACATACGCCAATAAAACCACCATCACAGAGAACATTCTAGGGTAAATTCACTAGCTCCACATGGCTTGTTAGGCCCTACGAGCTCACGAGGCTACTTTCACAACTCCATTTTTGTTTCCGAACATAAAACAATTCAACCGAACCAAAAATACATTAACAATATGAGCATCCCATGGTAACCCATGGTAACACCCCAAGCTTCCACGATATTCTTCTCTTTCAATAATGCAATAGATTTCTTTGTACGCAAGTTCGAGATTCTAACACACCGCGACCAATCAAAATAGTCATTATGAATAGTAATACCCACATTTTGAAATTATATAAATTTTATATTTCAAAATGTACTTCATTTTTGTATTCGGAATATCGAAATTATCTGAAGTTGAATTTTTTGTATTTTTCTGAGAGCTTCAAATTTTCTATGAATAGAAAAAATACTTAAAAACATATTTTTTAATCAAAATAATTTATAGTGATAAATTATAATATTGAGTAGTTTTAAAGTATTATTAGAATATATTTTTACCATTTTATCTAATGGTGGTCATTAGAATTAATTTCTATTTGAAATTGGACATAAACAATTGTCAAACTTTTGATTGATATTGTTTCTTAAAAACACGCTATTTGTTTTGACAACGGGAATTAATTATAAAATTAATTAATGAAACTTTTATGTTTGGAATTTTTTAAAATATAAATCATTTTTGAATTAAGAATATCAATTATAGCTTAGGGTGAATCTTTGGTATTTTTCTAAAAAACTTCAATTTTTGATGAATAGTGAAACCACTAAGTGGTAGTTTAAAAACTAATTTTTCATGTAAATGAAACATTACCACTTCTGTGATTTTATTTTCAAAAATCCGACATACATGGTTGTCATTAGGAAGTAAAATTTGATTCAATGGGATTAAAATAATTTTTTGGTGAATAGTAACTTTTAAGTTTTATTAATCGCAATTAAAGGTAATTAGTGAAATTTAAGGTAAAAATGATATTATAAAAATATGAAGATATCTTGACACTTGTCCTACCTTTATTGTATGGTTCATGGCCGACCAAGAAAATACATGGGTCAACTTGGGGACCCCATGGAGCCACTTGGGTAATAAAATGTCATTAATAAATTTTTATTTAAAGTAAAAATAAAATTGTCACAAACATGTGTTGTTTTACTAAAACAATTATTACATGAGGTTATATAAGTTAACATGTCAACTATAAATATTCATTGGAAAGCTAAAAATATTTCCTACATCATGGTAATTTTTTTATAATTTTTATACATTAAATAAATAAATTTATTTATGACACCATGATGATGCAGCGATTACCTCATTAATTAACGATTTAAATAAAATGAAAAGATAATGTAAAATATAAGACTTACACTTGTAAAAAACCTATTGGATGAGTATATTTCGAACACTTATCACATTATCCTCGAAATATATAATTGTGGGACCTTTGAAATCCGAAAAGCACTTCATAATAATGTAACATTTCATGACTTTCCAAGAGTGCCCCTCCTCTCCTCTTATAAAAGGCCCCCACCTCTACCACCTTATTCATACCTTCAAAGCCATTTGGCTCGGCCAACCTATGCCCAAATACTCTCTCAACTTTCCTTTATTACTCATAGAAACCTCACTTTGGGCAGAAGTCTTCCCAAGGAAGCCTTTGGCTCAAATCAAAAAGAGTTACCCGGTTTTAAGGTAATGTCTTCTCTTATGTTCTTTTGTTTTATTTTGCATCTCCAACCCCTTAAAATCTTTTTATTACTTTATTTTGTAACAAAAACAGTATCTAAAATATACTAGGATGTTTTTATGATAAGTATTTGATTTAAACTTACACATACCTTCGTCTAATGGTTAAAAAACATATTGTTTCTGTGGGTGGCGAAATACTGCCTCACGAAATGATTATTGTTCAATATTCTTTTAACACCTCTAATGGTGGCCATTTTGATGACACTATTTTCATATATGATATTTTTTTTTATGTTATCCTTATGCTTCTGTATTTATCATTTATGTAATACCTTTATGATTTACATTATGGGTAAACGTGATAATTTCATTTTAGGAAGTGCGGACTACCTCCCCCTCAAAGTGATTTGAATCATTAATGCCATATGTGGGACACATAAAGGATGGATTAAATGATATTATATATGATATTATATTGTAATTATAATACACTTTTATATCATTATGATTTCATTCCATTAAATATGAAATAGAAATGAAAGTAGCGTTCATGCGTACGTACGGATTACCATCTCCATAAACGGTGCATTTCATTTCTTACGTCTAAATGTTACGTAATATTATGAATGAATGTATATACTAGATATATATTATATATATGATGTCTACATCATGAATATAATTCTGGATATAATTGATATTTTACCACATGAACAACTTGTAATTATAAGAAGTTTATTTTTGACTCAAGTACTAAAGATTGACAAAATGACCGTTATTAACATAAATAATTACATAATGTTCATAACATGGTAATAAGTGATATAAAAGGAATAATAAACTTGAAAAAGGTTCTTAAGCAATTATAAATTAACTCTAGTTTATTATTTAGGAGGTTAAATAATGGTCGAGTCAAGACAGACATGAGGTAAGAGAACTTCTTAACCCAATTCACATTCTTTGGGTTGAACCTATCGTTCTTATTTATGTTGTTCTTTGATTATGTGAGAAATGAATTTTTATATCTTATCATGTATTTATACTTTCTTTATGTGAGCTTATAGTGAATACACATGGGCGATCTATTTTATTTAAAAAATGATCTTTGTAAGGGAATTCGTCTCAATCTCCTTTCATTGAGGCATACTTTGTTTTATACACAACTTTCTTTTATATGGTGTATAAACCCCTTTGACTTTTACGTTTATTCAAAAGGAATCTTTTTTTATGAAGCGTTTTACTAAATGACAAAAATGAATGTTTTTTTGTCGTACGTATGTGGTGACAACGACTACTCTGTCGTCGTGACCATTATTTGAGTTTCGACTTCCTCTACAAGCCATAACTTTTTTTAGATGAAAAATAAATACCAAGTTTTAATTTTCTTTTATTTTGGTTTTGAAAATGGTTTTGATAATGTTTTTATTATATAAATGTGTTGTATTGATATGAGGAATGCATTGGGCTTAATAAGTGACGGGTGGAGCCCTCTATAGCTCCTCGATGCATCGGTAGGTCTCATGACACAAACTAGTGTCTTGGCACGAGGCCTTGACAAAATCTTATTTGTAGTCTTGGCACGAGGCCTTGGCTACGTGGTTATGATAGTCTGGCATTATGCATTCCATCATTATGAAAGTGGTTATTGATATTGCATTTGATTATTCAACTAGTAGAATATCCATGCGAATAAGTAAATGACATTATTTCATTTTATTTTTTCCAAATTATGTTGAAGTTCAAGTTTAAAAGGCTTTTGTTTTAGTTATACATTGTCTAAAATGTTTATGTTTATTTGTGAAAGTTTCCGCTGTATTGTTATCCTTACTGAGCATCTGAGCTCACCCCTTTCAATGTTTTAATTTTTCCAGGATGTGAAGAAGTATTTAATGAATGACCTGCAGGGATAGTTGGAAGAGGATATGAGTGTGGACTATGGAGACCATGTTATTGTAGTTTTTGACTTTATGATATAATGTAACGTTAATGAATGTATCTAGTGTTTCTAAGGCTACTAAACTAATCTTTCTTTCGAGACATGATCTTTTGTGATCATGCCAATGTTACGTAATAAAGCACTGACTCTGGGTAACTGGGGTCGGGGCGTTACACCCATGGTTCGAAACAAACAAGGGTTCATGATGTCCATCACATTCTTACACCTCGAGTCCCAACAATCCTACCCCTTCTACCATGATAACCCCAACCAACAATGGGCTCTATAAAAATCAAGGTTCCTTTCAAGAGCTAACCCACTCTGATACCATTTTGTCACTAACCATCCCGAGTCGACCATGGACTGGTCGCCCGAGCTGATCTGTGGTAAGGCTCGAGAGGTGTTCCTGATCCTCCCAGGTTGGAGACAAGCACTAGGGCATCAGCAAAGTTTAGAAAGGAAATAATTTTTCCCAATGAAAATAAACTAAATAGTAGAAACAAACAGAATGTCGCAAAATAAATAATCGACTGGAAAAGATAACAGAAGACCAACCACATGAGCAAGATGTCAACATCTAAAACTCCACATAACCCCATGCGTTAATCATTGGTATTGAAGCCAAACATCTTCCAAGGCGATCCGAACCAGAGTTGGAACCTACAAGAGAAACAATAAACAAGAAAATACTATAGGCATGAGTATAAAAAATCAATATGTAGGCCCGAATTTTCTATTCCCAATCCCCATTCTTTAAATAAAGAAACCATTGATTTAAGGTTTGAAATAAAATCTATAAATATTTAATTTTCTACAGTTTTAAATTTTTTATGGTCAAAAAATCACAATCATAATCCATTTCCATCATGTTCAAAATAGTTTTCAAGTGGATGAAATAATAGAAGACCAAAAAATGAATCATTCATTTTTTAATAAAAGTGTCAAATGAAAGAGTGATTGTTCATTTAAAACATTTTATTTAAAAGATCATTAGAAAATGAAACATTTTCAATTTTACCAGAAAAAACCAAAACAATGGAAAATGGCTATCACTTCATATAGTGAGGGAAACGGTACTAACTATACTAGTGTCGAAGGAACACTGGAAATCCAAGGAACTTAGAGGAAAACCAGAACACCATAATAAATGTGACTCATCTTGAAAACATGTCTACTCTTGATGACCTCATAACGCCCTACCACCCAACCACCACCCTACATGGCCTGGTTGAGGGGCCCAATCCCATAGAAATAATAACAAAATATCACCCTGCTATTGGCCAGTAGCAGTGCATAATCTAACTAGTGCAACAACCATTCTCAGTAATCCTCTTTACTATGCTAGGTTCCCATTTATATTGCACAAGGGGGTGTACCTTAACATTTAAAAAATAAGTCACATATATATAACCACACATACGACAAAAAAAGAACCACCCCAACCACCTCAAGGATAGTGCATTTCCTTAAATAATAGTTAACCAATGAGATCTCAAACCGAGGACTCTCCCATCACATGATCAATCTATGAGTCCAGAGATCCAGCGCAAGAGTGGTCTTCCAAATAACCATTCAAAAGTGCCAACAGACCCTTTATCCATGAAACACTCTAATATTTAACAAATCATTTATAAAACCATTTCTTGAGCGATGTCAACCCTCATTTTACATAAACTTATCCAAATGGGTCCTCTGCCAAGTCTTCTATAGTTTTCACTTTTTCATTCGTTTTATGAATTGTTAGACATAGGTTATATTCAACACCAAACCAACTTATAAATCCACTTTGAAAACACCAACCTACATTTTAAATCTAGGAAAGCATTTATAAGAGCCAATTAGGCATCTGATAAACACTTAGTTTCCACAGCTCAATCACACTACTTGGAAAATTCTAAACTACCTTTCTTATTTCCCTCAAACCTACTATTCTCATACATAAGTTCAACAAGCCAATTTTTACCCAAAACAAATTGGAAATACATTTGAAAAAATTCCAATAACCATTTTTTAAACGTCACAAATATATTTTTAAGACCAAAACATGCTTCTAAAAATTATAACCATTGGCAAGATCCAACCATGCTATCAACCAAACATGAGTCGTGCATCATTCTTCAAATCCACATCACACAACCAAAGAAATTAGGAAAAAAAATTCCTTTCACACAGAACACATTTTATGAAAATAGTACATAACTAATTTAATAACTAGAGAAGGGAGAAAAATAAGAAACTAATGAAATCATGAATTTAAAGTCAATGTGCAAAGGGTCCAACATCGACTCTCAACTCGATCATGACAGTGCGACTCGCACCATGCTAACACATAAGTACCCATGAGCTGATGACTGCGACATCATAGGTTTATCTCACTAACACGCTCCAACCAATTCAAACCAACTAAAAGCACATAAAACTACCTTCGTATAATCAAAAAGTATAAACAATGCAAAACTCACCTGGACACTGGTGCATGTGCATGTGAAACGACACAAATCCAAACCGGTCACCATGGGCGACAGGTGTTTGTCACGCACCCAATTAAGAACAGTGCATGTGCGGCTGGTCTTGCAAATGAATATGCACGACAGTCGAAGAGGCTGGTTATTCCGCATCAGAAGGATGGTGAGGGCTGCGGGGTGCCAGAAAGGTCACTGGCAGGTGGGGCGCGCGACTGGGAAGGGCATGCGGCTGGTCGTAGGGCACGCGACAGGTCGAAAGGTCCGTGAAAGGAGGGAACTGGTCGGTCAAAATTGCTTTGCGGCTGAATGAATGTCAGCTAGGTCAGTCGATGGATGAAAATGTTGCCAGCCGGGGCGGAGGGCCGATGGCAGGGGCGGTGCTGGGTGAAAAGGGAGGCGGCGGTCAGAGGGTGCATGGCCGGAGGCTGGACGATGCGTACGGGGTAAACAGAGGGAGATGGAGAGATAGTGAGGCACATGGCTCGAGGAGGCTGGCGCGAGAAAGAGGGGCTACACCCGTCGTTGGTTGCGCCATTAGCAGGGTCGGCTGGTTGGGGGTCCTGTTAGTAGCTTCGTCGGTATGTGGTCTGACCAAAGGGAGGTGGCAGAGCGAGTGAGGAAGACTGGCAGGGAGGGAGGGACTGGTGTCGTAGCCGGTATGCTGCGCCACTAGAAGAGGGAGATGGGGAGGTCGGAGATGTGGCCGGAGGTGCGACAAAGGAGGTCGGCAAGGAGAGGGAGGCCTTATCGCGTGAGGGAAGAGAGGGAAGGGTGAAGCAGCGCGCAGGGGCTATGGGGGAGAAAAAGATGCGGGTGGTTAGGGTTAGAGGAATGAGAGAATAAAAAAGAAAAAGGAAAAGGAAAAAAAAAGAATAAAATAATAATAATAATAATAATAATAATAATAATAATAATAATAATAATAATAATAATAATAATAATAATAATAATAATAAATGACGTAAACTGAAACTAAATTAAATTAAATAGGCTACAACAAACTAATAATAATAATAATAGTTATAATAATGATTATAATAACATAACCATAACAATTATAATAATAATTAAATCATAATAACTTTAATAATAATTAGAATTAGAATTATAATATTTGTAGTTATAGTTTTTATAAACTTGATAATTTTAATAATTATATGATGATGATGATAATAAAAATAATAATTATTATTATAAAGATAAAAATAACAATGAAAAAAAATTAATTTCATTTTAAAAATTAAAATAAAATTATTAAAAATAATTTTTTTTAAATAACACAATAAATAATAAAAAATTACTTGTTTTAATTTTTTGAAGATAGGCGGATCACCCAATTGCCTGGCTGAAGCCGTTCGGTGTTTCCAATACACTCTTCGCTCGTGCGCCCAATGATGTCTACTCCAAAAATGTTCACTTTTGATAAAGCTCAAAAATCTCATTCGTAATTCAATTCGAACCTCAAAAAAATTGAAAAGTCAAAGAAATTAATTAAATTGACAAAATACACGGGTTGGGGTGTGACAGGAAACATGGATAATAATGAAATATTATTAATAAAAGTGTTATAAAAATATATAATAGGATAATATATGTTATGAATATTGTTGTGTTACAAATTGTTATCTTGATTTAAACAATTATACTGGTGGTTAAATCATGTTGACTTAAGGGAAACAATATGGTAATGGTCTTTCTCTTTTAACTTCTAATTCTGTGAGATATGACTTGTTCTCTACTTTTTTCATTTTGGTGGTGTACGGACCCATTGATATATCATATCATGAATATATTTATCTCTTGTTTATTAAATATTTCATATGATAATTGTTTAGTGTTATGGGATTTTGATTCAAATATTTCAATGAGATGGGAGTCAATTTGATTTTAAAATATCATTTTAAATCAATTATTTGATATATGAGGAACTCTTGGTACATAAAATACATGAGTTGGGGATTGGATAATGAAATCCCCTTGATGAATTGGTAGACTCTAGACAAAATAAATTGGTGAAAACCCTTTTGTACTTATTTACAAGAAGAATCATATGGGTTTCTTCCCACAAACATAAATTGGAAATATGATTGAAATTGACGGTAACTACCTATAGGATATATCTTCATAGTTCATACATATGAAATAATTCATTTTCGTCATTTTATTTATTATTATTGTAAGAACCTGAACCTTCTTTTCAGGTTTGTTTTTCCTTTTTCTGGAGTTTTTGAGAAAAGAAGAGTTTCTCAAAATTTTTGAAGTTCGCGCCCTATACTTTATGAGTACACGCCGTGTACTTCATTGTCGCATGAGGTCGTGTGCTGGCCATGCAACGTCACTCCCACGATTGTGTGGGGTGACGTGGAGGCCACCTAAAGCGGAGTACAAAAACAGTAAGTAGACGCCCTGTACTCCAAAAGTACACACTATGTATTTGTTTTTTTCATTAAACGCACCGGGGTCGCGTGTGACGGACATAACACACTTCATTTAGCTTTGGTTCGTCCGAGAGAGAGGGTATGGTCGCAGATCTTCTCTGATACCCTTAGCCTCCATCTGTTCTCTGAATCGACCATCGTCAATTGCGTTAGAACCGCAACGGTAAGCTCTCCCTTATTCTAGAGCATCGTTTTCCAATTCATCATCATTTTCATGTTATCGTGGGTTGAACGTTTTGTGCTTTTTCATAGATCTACGTTGTTCTATGGATATTCAAGACTCGTGGTTCAAGTATATTGATCTCCTAACCTCAAGGCAGGAGGTTTGTGCCTTTCCGTTGAAAGTCCTTGAATATTATGTGCAAATTCCACCAATACCTTTGGACGAGGTATTGTGTCTCTACCGTTTTACACCTGTTGTATGCATGCCATACTAGTATGCCTGTGTAGAGGATGTTTTCAAATTAATATGGTTGAACTGTTATGATTTGAAAGTTCTACCCATGCACATTCTTTTTATGACTGTTTGGTCCTGTTTTGCCTTGACTACTTTGTCTATTTCCATGCCTATTATATTAGGATGGAGAAATGTTTCCTGACATGTTTGATATGTTTTTGGACTGTTTATCAAAGTATTTATGTACGTCTAATTTGGTCATATTGTATTTCTATGTTGTTATCCTACACAGGGTCGTGAGAACCTGGTGTAGTAGACTATAAGGGGAGAGACTGAGTGAACTTCCTTAGAGAGTCCTTGAGCTTTAGGTTATATGAGGATAGACCGAGTGAGCATCCTCAGAGAGCCTAAGATTACTTTGGGATATAAGAGGAAAGACCATGAGAGCTTCTTCAGATAGTCCTTGACTGTTTTAGACTATACGGGGATAGACGGTGTGAGCTTCCTCAGAGAGTCTCTATTCTGTTTGTTTGAATCACCTGATTACCATAGGCTACAAGGGGGATTGACTATGTGCACTTCCTCAGTGAGTATATAAACGACCTGGGCTATAAGGGGAATTTGACAGAGCGTTCTTCCTGAGAGAGTCCTTGAACTTGGGGCTATAAGGGGAATTGACTGTGTGAGATTCCTTAGAGAGTTCCTAACACCCCTAGACTATAAGAGGAGTTGACTGTGTTTGCTTCCTCTGAGAGTATTTATAATTCCTTATGACCAAACCAGAGGGGTTAGGTTGAGTGCACTGCCCAGAGGGTTGTTGTTTTTTTCTAGGTTGGACCAAAGGGTTACCTATTGTTCTATGCTTCTTCTTAGCTATTTCTTGACTCTGGAACT
Source organism: Viscum album (assembly GCA_963277665.1). Lineage (NCBI taxonomy): Eukaryota > Viridiplantae > Streptophyta > Magnoliopsida > Santalales > Viscaceae > Viscum > Viscum album. Next base: position 559,086,002 of record OY728146.1, read on the forward strand.
ATGGATTGTTTATTGTTCTGCATGTTCCTGTTAACTATTTTCTGTACTTTTACCTGTCATATATTCACTGACTGTTAGGCACAGATCTTCGGATGGTTTCCTACTGGGATTTAGTCTCACACCATGTTTGGGTCATAATTTTGGTCCCAAACAGACTATATTGTTGCAGGTATAGACTAGGGTAAGAACCCTTCGACATTAGGTACATGACATGCTGTGGAGCTGGAGAGCATGAGACCAAGCTTAGGCTTGTGATGCTGAGGAGCTGTTTATCTTTCTTCTGTACATGTTTTAGTACTATTTGTAATTCCATCAATGTGACTTGTTTGGATACTTTCCTAGACATATGTATCATGCATCATATATATATGCACTCATGTTGTTTACCATATTTAGTCTTTCACTGTTCACTTGTGTATGGATTGTTTACTGCTTCCGCTATTGTTTATTGTTTTCTCTTCTGTTGTGTACTCTGCCAATGAGGGCATAGTTTCCCCACTATCATTCCCAAGGCCCTCGATGCTAGTCGGCAGCCTCTACCATTTAGGGAAATGTGCTTGAGTCCCTGTGACTAACTAGGTATGGGGCGCCTCTAGATGGCTTCCGTAACCGTGAAGTTATAATTATCCAAATTATTTTCCCTATACAAAATAAATGGATTCATTTTCATTTTCAGTTTATTAATTACATGGAATATGTGTTCAGTTATTTACCTTTCAATTTTTATTATGCTCATTGATTCATGTTAGCATCTGTTGCACTTTACCCTTATTGATCATTTCAGATCAGTCTTTTCTTATGTTTTATTTTCCATAGATTTTAATGCAGTTTATTATGACAGACAAGTTGTGTTAATCTAAGAGAATATTGGTTTTCTCAAAGAAAATATATTTTTTTATTTTATATTAAAACTTTAATTTAAATTATATATATATACCATGTTTACCAAGACAAAAAAATTATTTCGTTATTTGAAATGAAATTTATTCTATCTTATGTAAATATAATCAATTAAGGAACCTTCTCCATTCTAATGGGGTTGGGGTCCTTAAAATATATCTCATGATGGTGGTTGTTCCAGATAGACCTCATGATGATAGGTTAGCCCGATTTAGCTCTCCAAATCATTGGCTAAAGGGAAATAGTTAACATGTCTGGTTTCTCTTAATAAATTATATAGAATTTACTATGCAGGTAATTCAATTTGTAAGAGAGATTGAAAGAGTGATATAAAAATTTTGTAGTATGACACATACCTAATTAATTTATTCATTATTTGGGGATTTTAAAAAATCCATTATTTGAGAATTTAATATAATTAGTTTCTGATTAAAGGAATGTAAAAACAATTTCATAAGGAATAAGTTTAGAACATTGTGAAAAAAATTTCATGATTTGTTATTGATCTAAAAAAAATTTACAAGTTTTGTTTTAACTTTATTTTTTCTTAAGAATTGTTTTATTAAAAAATTTGGGTAGTGAATTTGATTTCATGGGTATGAAAATGTTTACCATGAGATCAATGTTTATTTTGAAAATTGAATATTTTTATTAGTATTAATAGACTAAAAAAATTATTTTTTATTCTCTGTATGTACCTTATTAATAATTATATAGTCATCCATTATTGTCAAATATTTTTAATAGGTTTTTAAGGATTATTATAGGAAATGATGATCTCTTGATGAATATTGTGAAGATATGTCATGAAAAGATAATTTATTATATCTCATTTATTTTTTAAATTTAGGGAAAATGGATACCGAGTGGTAGTGTCTACATTGTGATGTAATATTTATTTTTTAAGAGTTATGGATTAATTATCGTAAACTCTAATACTAAGAGATCATCCAGAATGAAAAATATAAAAATAATTATATTCTAAAGAATCAATTCCAAAGATATCATAAGCCTATTTACTTATATTAATGCACTAATTTTTATCTAAAAGATTTATCCTCAAATAAGTTTGAATTCATTGATAGATTTATTTTTATTCAACACCGATATTAATTGTTCCAGAATATACTACTTAAATGTAATTATTTACTATCATAATTATTTCACATCCATTTTATTGGATTATATGAATATGAATAACTAAATTATTGAAAATTATTATTTACATATGTATAAAATTAATTCATGGGTTATAAATTGGTTAAAATTTAAAACAAAACAATTTGATTCTAAAAAGAGATGTTTCTCTAAATAGTTTTTACGAACACAATATAATTATTCATAATAAATTAATATATCTTATATTTTTTAATGATATTAATGAAACTTTATGATAATATAACATATAAAATTAATTACTACTCATATATATATATATATATATGTTTAAAAGGAATGGAATGTAGATAAACTCAGTTTAGTGATTAAAATTCATTTATCTAAAAATGAGGTGTGTTCCATTTTGAGAACTTATTTTAAAATTAATTTGTACCAATTAATGAATTTGGGTGTTGAAAAAAGATTCTATACATAAAATAATAATAATTAATAGGATGTAACACAATAACGTTATTTTTTAGTCCAAATTAATATTAAAAAAAGATTAAATAATAATACTATTGGGTTAAAAAAGGTTCAACAAGGTGTTAACCTAAGCGATAATGAAAAGAGTTCATTAATTATTTTTTAAATCATATTGTTTGATTAAATTTATAACATATGTTATGTTAAATTAAATATATTGATCACTTGGTTCCACATTCAAGATATAGATACTATATTATTTAATTTTTTTAATGTAATTTGATGTGTGTCCCTCCACTCACATATAAATGGGCATATATTTTCCTCCCTTACTCACAAAATTTGAGCACCCTAGTAAATTTAATTCCTACCCAAAAATATCATATCATACTTCTATTAATTATTAAGCTTATTGATATTCCCAAAGTGAATCTTTAGAAGTATTATGTTCTAATCCAAATGATGTATCTCAATGAATATGTAACTATCTTACATGACATTCTCAGAGTTTATTAATTCTTATAATTCATGTAAATATGATGTATCCAAACTAAAATAAAGAAATCCATTAAAATTATTATAATAATTTGTTTTATTGTAATGGGCAAACAATTTTCCTCCTCATTTCCTTGAAATGAGAAATTAAATTATCGCTCATGAATATATATTGACAAATTCTTCCACACAGTGATATGATCAATTTTCCATCCCCATGTTTCATGGGTTTTTTTTATTTTTATGGATTTAATATTTATATATGATATTTATCATAAAATTATTATTATTTATTAATAATATATTATCGTCTTTATTACCTTCTCATCTGTTGAAAATGATAATATTGCTCGTGTGTACATGTGGACCACCACAACCATGATGCGATGTGATTCAATGTTCATTTATTCTTTTAATGCATGACAATAAGGATATATTTAATGAATATATATGATATTTCAGAAAAATAATAATTATTCTTTAAATTTTAATCATTATCCACCCATATTTCATTGAATCCATTTAATTGTGGAAGCATCACTCATTTATATGTATATGGGTTATCCTCTCCAAAATGTGATGCAATTAATTTTTTATCACCGCTTAATTTGAATGGTAATAAATGTGTATATATCGATTAAATATATTAAATTCTAAATCATTAAATTAATATATTTTATGAAACTGAGAACTAAGTTCATGTTCTATAACCATCGAATTGAAACATGCACGGTAAATAGAATAGTTTTCTCTAGAATGTTCCATTTCATAAATAAATTTTTAATAAAAGGTTAATTAGAAATTAAAAAGGAGTGATACATTTTATTTTATTCATGATTAAATAACATAATGTATTTATAAAAAATCTTAATTTATTATACATGATTCATTAATTTCTATGAAATAATATGGGACTTATGTTAAGGGTTAATGTTAGAAAATTATTTAATTTTAGGATTATCTAACTAAATTTACATTGAGTAAAATTATATAGTAGTAATCATCTAAACCACATATATTTTAGCCTTATATTTTTATTCCTATACTTATTATATTATAGTACCATTTTACCATCATGTATTCTTAAAATGATCAGGAAATACTTCTATGGAAAATCTATCTTATTTCAACTTTGGTCTAAGAAATATTCTTTTCATGTACCTGTTATGTAAAATGTTATGACGAATGCTATTTTATATGACCCAATAATTCTTTAATTTCATGTCAATCCATATTTGAATTAATTTTCAAATGATTTGAAATATAATTTTATAACCTTTTACAAACTATTTATATATTACTAGATATAAATAGTGTCCAATGCATATTTTTTAATATTTCTTAAATGAATAAATTATCCTGCAATTAGAGATATTATTTTCATTTATTTTTCATTTTAAAATTTCTATTTATATTTTTATATAAAATTATACTCACAATAATATGAAAAATATTCATTTTTAATGATTCTGAATAAAAAGGGAATTGTATCTATTTACAGGAAAAAATTAAATGCACTTCTAAAGGAATTTTTCATCTATTTTAAGATTATTTAATGATTATTCTTCTTCATTGGGGATATAATATTATGAAAACATCCACTTTTTTTCAAATTATGAATAGTGATAATGATTATTTATGAAATGATACTACAAAACCTATTTCATCCCCAATGGATAATTTATTTTCGACAAAAGCTTTATGAATCATATTTATTTTTAATAGGTTATATTATGATGAAATTATTGAATGATGCCACATTTTTTCAATGAGTAATGATATGTTTAAATTGTGAATGTTTTATTATCTTACGTAACACATATGTATGGTTTTCACTATGTGAACTATGGGAGGAAATTATTTATCCCTCTAATATATTTTGTAAAGAATAAAATATCATGGGATATTAATGACATAAATGTGGAGTCAACCCATTTTTTAAAATGACTCTGTTCACTATGATGATCTTGGGAGTTAAAATTGACTACGTAAATGATATAATGGTGGTGAATCCAAACCACTAAAATATTATTGGATCTGTACCATCGCAATGTAAATAAAGGATTTGGGAGTAAACCCAATCCAATATGATAACCATTTCATTTATCCTTAACAAATGAAATTATTTTTTATTCATATTTTTATGTCAGAAAATTATTTATTATTCTTAATATATGTTCTCCTCACTCATGATTGATGATTGATGATTCAATAATCATATAATTTATGTATTCTGTTATGACACAACCTTATGTTAGGATTCATGATTAAATGTATTTGACTAACTGGGTACAAATTTATTATTTTATGATCATGTCATCATATCCTTATAGTTATTCTCAATTGTTATCATTGATTGATATATCAAATGATTTTCCTTACCATGTTATTTATCTCGACATTTTTTATGTTTCAATTTTCCCTTGGTTATGACGTACGCTGTTACATATAGAATTTATAAGATTGGTACTAGGGGATATGAAATTTCTGGGATGTATTGGAGAACATATATGGAGTAATCTGGTTCAATATATTTTCACCCTGACACAAAACCATCACGGCCCAAGGGAATGTATTATTCTAAAATGAATTTATTATTCATCAAAATTGATCCAATATTTATGTATTTTATGACCAGGTCACCTCTAAACCAATCAATATATCATACAAAAATAAAATTAATGGTCATTAAATATATTTTTTTATAAAGGAATTATACCCAGTGAACCATTTTTATTTTAGATGAATCATATTCTAGTTTTAGTTTGATGGAACAAAATTGGACCTCCCTATTTTTAAATGAAATTGACCCCTTGACCACCTATTATTCTGATGATACCACATTTTATTATATGATAGGGTGAGAGGTTAGAAAACCTCACTAAAGAACATGTTACTATTTTATGGGGATCTTATATATATTTAAAAAAAAATTGTGAAACCCTTCATTTCAAAAATACTATTTATCTTGATTTCGAATGTAGATAATTGTAACCATCCATTTACAAGAATATAATATATATGTTAAATTCTATATATGTATACAAAATATGTAATCTATTAATACATATACAGGGTTATATGTATTTTCCATCATTGGTTAATTATTTTTTGTTTTTAAAGCTATACAATCTGACACTCTAGATTTTATTTCTATTAATGGATTCACTCGGTATTATGCTTCTTGTATGTGAAAAATAATGTGGGTTTTTAATGTATCCTTATAAAGGGAATAAAAACCTTTATAGTTTGTTTCAATTTAATAATTCATGTCGTACCTTTTAAGGTTGAGAGAAAGGATCATAATGGCGTATTTTAAGGATGTGGATCTATGAAATATAATGTTCCTTTTAAGGTCTTGCATTTTGGATTGATTTAGAGTCTTTTGATATCATAATGAGTAAATGAATATTTTAGTGATTCCTAAAAATTGTTTGGTATGGGACTTATGTAAAAAATTCCATTTCCTAACTATGGGTTATACTAGGATAGAAGCCCATTTTTTATCATTTCCTAACCATTTATAGCTATAATTGATGGACATATGACTTGATATATAGGTTATGAGATCCATTGGGTTATAGACTAGGGTTTATGCAAGATCTGAAACCAGATCAACCTATGGATAATTAATTATACATAACTATTATAACTAGATTTTGGAGGTATACAATGTTTTATTGAAATCATTCAATAACATTGTATTTATATGAGAAAGGTTGCACTTATTTCCTATTAATAAATATTATTATTATCAGAGGATTTCATGGTTGTACCTACCATAAAGACCATTTTATTTTTTGAGGAAAGCATGGTAGATTCAAATTATCAATGGAAAACATGATGTAAATGTGAAATACAAGTTTTCTTAAAAACCCAGTAATATGTATCAAGTATCCATGCTTTAGGCTAGGAAAAATAGTTTTTTTAGGATTTTGAAATGGTATCAAATGTGTTAAAAATGTATTTTATGTTGCTAATGAAAAGAGTTGAATATAACCAAGATAGGTGACTTGGGGAAATTGTGTTCCATATTCTTTTTTAAAAGTAGAGTATCATGGCTTTTGAGGTATCTTTTGGCATCATTCTTAATAAAACATTAGAGGATGTAGATACCCAGTTTTTTCATAATATGTTATTGAATTATTCAGAAAAAATTATTCATGAGCTAGGGGCAAAGTGAGGATGTGATGTTCATGCTCGGTGTGCCCAGAATTAATTTTATAAAAATATGAAATTTATTTTATATTACGAAAGTGTGGTTAATTAAATAAAATGATATAACTCTTCAATGATTTATCACAACGAAAATATGAGGCCACAATTGGGTCTGGAACAGGGTGTCTCTCTTAGGCGCAATATAAAATGAGTCAGTGCAAGATGACCATACCCCTCACTCGTTGGCAGAGCATTTTATTAATTTAATGAAATAACTTATTTATTTAATTAAATATTCTCTTAACCTAATATATAATTATAAATTCATTTTTATGAGGTTTTATCCTCATAATATTATTTTTCCAATGACCTCTCATCTAATCTCCTCATTTCCTTTCTGTCGGTGAAATGACGAATGATAAATGAACAATGAGAAAAACATGGATCTAGATGGATTAAGATGCAATGGATCCTCCTCCATCACTGATGAACACATTCTTCATCAACAATGATTGATATAATCTAGGTATTTCTCATATTTATCATTTTTACACCTTGGATTACATTTTTGAGTAAGTTGAAACTGAATTCTTCAACCTTGGCCTATTAATTTAAAATTTATCCGAGCCCGAGTGCAAGTTTTCAATTCATTATCGGTTGTTCTAAACTGAATTTCACAATTACGATTGGTTTTCTAATAACTCTAAGAAAAATACCCATCCCATGTTTTAGTTCATTTCCCCTTGATGTATTCATGTCCTTAACTGTGAAAATCCATTAAATCATGATTCAACGATTGTGGGGAAACTCGAGCTCGATCGAGCACTCAGAATTGAGACAGAATCATGGAATGACACAAATTAGTGGGTGATGCATATATATTGAAAAAAATGATGTATGGATGAAGAATCTGAAGGTTTCATGATAATCAGATGATGAGCGAAGCCATGACAGTGATCAGAAGATCTTATCGAACACTTGGTTTGAAATAAAGATGATTGGTGATGAATGGTGAATCAACCATATGTTCTTCGAGATAATGTGATGTTTTTCGAGAAGTTAAAGGTGAATTACACCATGAATAGATCATATTAAATGATGTGATACTTATTTGGGAGAAATATATAGTTTTTGGAGAAATCTCCACAACACGCCGTGTTATGTGAAGAACACACGACGTGTAGCCTCCCTCAATGGAGACACTAGGGTTTGGGAAAAGATAAAAATGACATAGGGTGTAATCCCCTTGATATGTGGTAAACCTCATTTCCATGTTAGATGTTCCATGTGAAAGAGTACATGTCTAGGAAGATACCCTATTCTAAGCACTCATGCACAACTTTGTCACTCAGGTAGCATCCCGTGTGGACCAACATGCCATGTTCCGAAAATACTTGGAAACAGAGTCCAATGACACAACCACTACCAAAAGAAACAGACTGGTCCTCAAATATGTGGTACATGCTATATATTCTAGTTAATTATCATTTTATTATACATGGGATGAGACCTGTATACCAGGAAGATACACGGCTTGGCATCGAAGAAGGTCCACTTTCCATTTGGGCCCCCTCACACAACATGTACTTTTTGATCTCTACTGATAAATGACAAATACTTCATATATCCTTCATTTTAACTCATATATAGGCCCATGAGATACCTATTATGGGTTTTTTCCATGTAGATCATGACGGTTTCCTTAGGATAGGATTTCAAGATACTATGTGGATGTTACGCGTTGACACATGCAAAGATGACATCCGATGATTGCAGGGATTAAACAAGCATATGAGGAGGGACTTTTGGGATGACCCTATTATAGTATATGGGATGTGTTGTACCCCATGTACCTTTTGGATAACCCTATAGTTGGTTTGGGTAGTGTAGTCCCTGATGAGATATACCGGGCTGACCCTCTAGCTGGCCTAGGTTATGTAGTCCCCAATTAGAGATACCAGGATGACCCTCCAGTGGGGCTGAGTTTTGTAGTACTCGACGAGAGATACTGGGATGACCCTACAACTAGGATAGGTAGTGTATTCCCCAATGAGAGATATTGGTATGACCCTCCATGTGGTATGTGTAGTGTAATTCCCAATGAGAGATACAAGGCAGACCCTCCACCTGTGTTGTGTGGTGTAGTCAGCGATGATACTGGGATGAATATCCAGTTGGTCTGGGATGTGTATTCACTGAATATTTAGGTAAAACCCTCAAATATGTGACATAGTGGTGAGGTGTGGTTCAAATTACCTAAGGGATCACAAGAAAGAGGGGCACATTCCACACTGCGATTCCTAATTCTATATGTGCATGTAATTGAATCCCAATGTAGATAGTATCAAGGTGAGATGATTCGAACCCCTTTGAGTTATTTCTCATGGGCAGACACATGAGGTGCTGCACATTACATATGGTTTTACCTTGGAACTATTAGCCACACATCTTCTTGGGCTGTCTTGTGAGATGGTGATCCCCTAACTCTCTCATTTTGGATTCTCTGACTAAGAAAACACACACACACACACACACACATATATATATATATATATCTATCCTTCTATAGTAAGCACTCCATGGGTCTTGGTTACACTTTTTTCAAGGGAGTCGAAGATGTGCAGGGAATTCACCATGCTTTCTGTGTCATGCTTCTCATGGTTGGAAATGTCTACTCTCTGGATATAGGTAGCAAGGAATCAATGGGGGGTTCACCTCTACACCATTTTGAGATATTGTTTTTGGATGAGCCTACTTTAAAACACTTTTTGGGTTGAGCTACACTCTTTCCATCCTATTTTACTATACCTTGTTCCATTTTTTGCTTCTCTTCATTTTTATCTCTTACTACTCCCCATCACCATTTTCGGGCATTCTATTGGGTATGTATATAGTCACTCATGGATGGTATTTTCCCCAAACATGTATTGTGTTTTGAATATAGAGGATAGGTCAACCCTGATTACAGAGGAGCATAGGGATACAAGCTTTGTGGACCACATACATTGGTCATAGTTGGGATATATGAGCCCAGCTCTCTCAATAGATACTCTTTTCCAGTTTTCATTATTTTGGGACCAGATTCTAGGTTCACCATCTGTTTTTCCCCTTTACATTTCAGTATTCACTACCATACCCTTGTACTATCTAGAGGCTCATGAATTTTTATTTTACTTTACAGTAGTTTTATATTTTTTCATCTATTATCTACAAATTTACATTAAGTTGGCTGTGTGTGTGTTTATATGTTCTAATGGAATGACCTTCCCATTTGTTTTATGCCATCAGTGCTTGTCACAACACCTGGACAGTGGTGCTAGGAGTAGTTTAGTTATGGCTTGAGCCTCGACTTAGGTCGGGGTTTAATAGAGTGGTATTAGAGGAATTTCATTTTTAAGGACGTTTTTCAGATGTTACCCCTTAAAAAAAGTCATTTGGGAATATGGTATCAATTTTGATGTGTCAAGAGAGTGGCTCTCAGGCCAGGGAGTCTGACGTAACAATTCACGAGGACCCTGATTACCCACTTTTCAAATCGGCACACTGAGACATTTGTTATTTGGAACAATTTTACATGCTTTACATAGGGTAGGGTGTTTTAATTCCCTTCTTTATTCACCTTTACATTTACTAGTTCACACACACATATATATATTCTCATGTTATTTTGGTACTCCTTGATAATGTTTTGGAAGCCTCTGTGATGACATAAATCAAGGATACAAACTCCAATTTGTGATGAAAACCTGATGAGTGGTTATGCCTCAGTTCATGTCCAATCATGTGATCCCCTACCTTCTTGTAGAGGTATTATTTCCTGCCCATTTATACCATTAGATAGTGCCATTAGGGCAGGCTGAGAATGTTCATAGGATAAGAACACTCCGAGAGTTCCAATTTCAATGACCTTAGTGGTTCAGTGGTGATCCAGACCCTTAGAAAGTAAAGGATAGGTTGGAGTCATTGATCCACATGTTGGGACTAGTTCAGACCCCAATGGGTTAGAGGATGTATTTGGTAGCAAGCCTTTCCATAGAGAAGCTGGGAGATGGTGGATCTTAGTTAATGAGATGCATGATGAGGTGACACATTCATAGAACGACTTTCAGTAGCAGTTTCGTGGGGAGTACTACCCATCATTATTGTGATCCATATGGATTCAAGAGAATATGGATATTTAGTTTGGTGGTATGATATTTGTTGACTACATGGTGAGGATCAAAAACCTTGGTTTCTACTCTCATGACATGATCATATAAGGGTACTTCTGAGCATAGAAGTATGAGCAGGGACTCTCTAGGGAGAACTAGGACAACGTAGTGCCCTTATGCATCGCCATATATTCTGCAGTTCTATAGAAGAAACATGTTTTGGGGAACTACCTAGAATATGGATTCTAGATTGGTAGAATTGGAAGTATGAGATATAAGTATGAGCATCTTTATCATTGGGAAGGCATCATAGGTCCTAGAACAAGAGACCCTTCCGTGATCAGACTCAGGGGCATGATCATTCTATTTAGGGGCAGCGTAGAGCACCAGGGTGAAGGACCCCGGGACACCCTGAGAGGGGAGGGGTGAATCAGGGTGACCACTTTTTCTTTTAATGTGATGGATCTTGTTCCCACGTTGGCAGGAACTTGTTGAACCTGTATGATGATTATGATCAGAAAGCAAACATTCACATGCACAGAGAAGACACATCCCTTTTTACTTGGTTCACCACTAAGGGCTACGTCCAAGGAGCATACGCCGACAGGTTGTCGGTCGTACCAAAATCCACTATGCTTCACTAGCGGTAGATTACAAAAGTTCGGGTACAGTTACTCTGTCCCAGGCTCACTGCCTTTACAAAGTTTCAGGGATAGCCCACTGCTCCCCTCGGGTCACTCCCGTTGACTCCCCCTGGCTCACTGCCGTTGGTGAAGTCCCGCTCAGTTTATAGACGTGGAGGTCTCTTCATCATTTTCAAGAGAATGCATCTTCAGTTGTATGTAGATGCTATATTGAAGTCCTATTCTCACCAGAAGCAGAATATCACTTTTCCTCGAATGTATCAGGTAGTCTCCTGGCTTTCGTGCAGCTCCAAACAGGCCGGCGGGCTTTAGCAGAACCTGGCGCGCTTCTCCAAGCCGGACGCGCAAGACCCAATACGGCGCGCAAGTCCAAACTGGCGCGCAAGTGTCACCAATGCACCTGCGCGACGCTTACTTCCTCGACAATAAACTTGCGCGGTTCACTTCCTTTCACTCCCAAACCGTCTTGGGTGCACTGCAGACAACCGGCGCGCAAACTCTACTTGCGCGACCAAACTACCACCTGCGCGACTCAACCACCTGCGCGTTGAGAGCTCGAACAATCTCTCAGCCTTGAACTCCGTGAGAAATGAGGAGGGGTGGTCCAGTATTTATAGGCAAACTGGACCCCCTGTGCGTCGGCGCGCAAGTCCTTCAACGGTGCGCAAGTCTTGTCTTCAATAAACTCTGTCGTGCAACTCACTTGCGCGACCCAACCAACACTTGCGCAACCTTCTTTCCTTAGCCAAATTTTGATGTTCTGATCCTCAAAAACATATGGCGCGCAAGTCTTTTATCCTCCAAGAGCTCGGCGCGCAAGTAGCTTTTCCAAAAACACATTACTTTATTTGCGGATTTTCAGGCCCAAAAATTTGGCAAACACTGGGAAACGGCGCCACCTTCACTACTGTTTTCTGCTTGAACGGTATGATCTCTTTGTTGGTACACATCCTGAACTTCCACTAAGGATTGACAACAAACAAGAACCATACGCCAAATAATGCTTTGAAGACCCTGGTTCCAACAATCTCCCCCTTTGGGTTTCTTGGCAATCAGAATAAATTCAATAGATCTCCAACCATGAGCAAACCCAAAACGCAAGAATCAACTCAGCCAACACTCTAAGTCTACGTGAGCAATGATCGGTGTAGAAAACAAGAGGGGAGACTTGAATTGGGTTCCGGTGTTTTGAAATTCTCCATGACGCCCGATGTTATCCTTCTTATACTTCTCATCACAGAAGAATTTCGTGCCTTGAATTTATGCCTTTCTCCCCCATTGACAATAAAACCAAAGACCGAAAATATGTTCAACGTTCAGCTCAATCCATACTCCCCCTGAATAGTATCTCCCCCATAATCCTGCATCATAGCCATAAGCAGATAAAAACAGTTAAAACAAACAGGGAGAGGGGATTTCCGGAGCCTCCTTATGCAGTAGGAGGTGGTCGAACACCGAGGTTCAACCGATGCTTCTCGAACACAGCCGCGGACAATGGCTTGGTTAGGATATCAGCCACTTGCTCATTAGTTCCAACATGATCCAGTTTAATCACGCCTTGTTCAACCTTTTCTTTGATAAAATGATACCGTATTTCAATATGTTTTGTACGAGAATGCTGAACCAGATTCTTCATAAGATCAATTGCACTTTTGTTATCACAATAAATCACCATTGGTTGCTGCACCTTATCACCAATATCTGTTAGCTACTGCTTCATCCAAAGAAGTTGAGTGCATGCTTTTGTGGTGGAGATATATTCAGCTTCAGCAGTACTAAGAGAAGTACTTTCTTGTTTCTTGCTCAACCAGCCAACACATTTCTTCCCAATATAGAAAGCTCCACCACTAGTGGACTTTCTATCTACGACATCACCAGCCCAGTCAGCATCAGAAAATGCTGATAATTCACTGTCCCTGCCTGCAGCAAAAAATAACCCGAAGTTATGTGTACCTTGAATGTACCTCATGATTCTTTTTACTGTTGCCATATGTTCCTCCTTTGGATTGCTCTGAAAGCGGGCCGCAAGGCATGTTGCAAAGACAATATCTGGCCTTGTCGCTGTCAGGTACAGTAGGCTTCCAATGATCCTCCTGTACATGGTGGGATCAATAGAGTTCCCATCCTCATGCTTTCCAAGTTTAGTTCCAACTGCAATCGAAGTTGACATTGGTTTGGAATCTTGCATATTGAACTTCTTCAGCAGCTCTCTTGCATATTTTTCCTGAGAAATGAATGTGTATTCCTTCTTTTGAATCACTTGAAGCCCCAAGAAATATGTGAGCTCTCCAATCATAGACATTTCAAATTCTGATTTCATCTGGTTGGCAAATTCATCCACTGATTTCTTCCTATTGCCACCAAATATGATATCATCAACGTAGACAAGAACCATGAATTGATCTTTTGGAGAATTCTTCACATAGAGATTGGGATCAACTCCTCCTCTTTTGAATTCCAACTTCTTGAGATATGAATCTAGTCGTGAGTACCATGCCCGTGGTGCCTGCTTCAAACCATATAGAGCTTTCTTTAGTTTGCAGACCTTTGTTTCATCGGTACCCAAGACAAAGCCCACTGGTTGTTCAATGTAGACTTCTTCTTCGAGTACACCATTCAAGAATGCTGTCTTGACATCCATTTGATATACTTTATATTTTCTTTGGAGTGCCATGGCAAGGAAAAGCCTGATTGACTCCAGTCTAGCCACTGGAGCAAAGGTTTCTTCAACATCAATGCCTTCAATCTGAGAGTATCCTTTACATACCAGTCGTGCCTTGTTTCTGATGACACTTCCATGCTCATCAAACTTATTTTTGAAGATCCATTTGGTACCAATCACATTGTGACCTTCGGGTCTCTAGAAAAGATACCATGTCTGATTCTTTTCAATCTGATCTAATTCATCATTCATGGCTTTCACCCAAGATATATCTTTTGCAGCTTCTTCGAATGAGGATGGCTCTACAACTGATAGAAATGCAGATTGCGTGGTATTCCTCATCCTTCTTGTTTGAGTGGGTGCACTCTTGTCCCCAATTATGTTGGATGGATCAATCTCAGCTCTTCGATTTCTCCTGCGAGGTTCAGTAGTATTCTCTTCAGCCATAGTTTCTGCTTCAGATTCTTCTTCTGAGTCAACATCATGATGTGACTGCTGAGTGTTTTGAACAACTTCATCTATTTCTGCACTTGTATTTTCTTCACGTTCACATTCTTCCTGACTTTCTATCACATCATCATATGAGGTCCTTGAGGCATTTTTGGTTTTATCTTCAATTATCTTAACATCACTGCTTTCCACAATTCTTCCCAAACGCTTGTTGAAACATTTGTAGGCTTTGCTGTTCATTGAGTAACCAAGGAAAATTCCTTCATCTGCATTGTCTCCATATTTCCCTTGATTTCCTTCTTTGTTTCTGATGAAGCATTTACTTCCAAAGACACGAAAGTGTTTTAGAGATGGATTCCATCCATGCCACAATTCATATGGTGTCTTCGTCTCACCCATATAAAGTCCTGTTCGATTCTGAATGTACACTGCAGCTTGAACAGCCTCTTTCCAGTAATGTCGTGGAATACGACTCTCAATCAGCATAGTTCGTGCCATGTTGTTCACCTGTCGATTCCTTCGTTCAACAACTCCATTTTGTTGTGGAGTTCTCACAGCAGCTACCTCATGTTGTATCCCATGCTTCTCCAGATAATTTTCAAATTCAATGGACGTGTATTCTCCTCCATTGTCAGATCGCAACACTTTGATTGTTCGTCCAATATCATTCTCAGTGATTCGCCGATATGTTTTCATGCAGTCAAGGGCTTGTCGTTTCCGGTGAATGACCATCACGCATGCCATTCGACTGTAATCATCTATGAAAAGGACAAAGTACCTTTCTCCATGAGTTCCAGCAACATTTATTGGACCACAAACATCTGTATGAATCAGATCAAGAAGGTGAGATGCCTTTTTCTTCTTTGGCCGATATGAACTGCAGACCAGCTTCCCACGAATACAAGCATCACAGGATTTTTCACGCTCACGCTTCAGGTTGGGGATGTCCATGACAATTCTCAATTTTGATATTTTCTCCATGTCTTGTTGATTGATGTGTCCCAATCTCCGATGCCACAAATTGTTTTCTTCTTCAACAGTCATGTAACATACATTTTCTTCACTATCAACCTGATACAAGTTGCCTTCTGTTCTGCATCCTTTCATAAGTGAATTGCCAGTTTTTCCCTTGATGATGCAGCCTTTCTGATTAAAAGAAACTATAAGTCTTGAGTCACAGAGTTGACTCACGCTAAGGAGATTATGGCGTAGGCCATCTACGTAAATGACTTCAGTCTTCTTTAGTTCTCCATTAGCTAATTGGGTACTTCCACTCCCTTTGATTTTCAGAGCCCCATCATTACCAAATCTTACTGTACCATCAACATTCTTTATGATATTCGTTAGTAGGCCGGCATTACCCATCATATGAGATGAACAACCTCTATCCAGAATCCAGGTACTGTTGTTCTTTGTAGCTTTGAGGGCTACCTCTGCAAGGTTCGATTTCTCAATCTTCTTCTTTTCCTTCCATGAGACATTAGATTGAGTATATAGGACTGATGGCCTTTCAACTATATCTTTTGCATACCCAGGTTCTTCATAGTCAAAGTCTTCTGTGAGAGGTGAGAACCTGTTTAAAAGAGCAACACTGTCTTGCTGATGAGACTTGACTTGTCTTGAACTTCGGTATGAGGTGTCTATGTCTCTTCTCTGCCTGCAATTAATGGCCTTATGACCAAAGTTATAACAACGAAAACAATATCCATAGAAATTGTTTCTTCTATGAGAATTAGGATATGAGATTGTTCTCATTTGTTGAGCATCTATATCTTCTCCATTCAGATAGCTTCTTGCCTCTTCACAATAAGACATGGTATGGCCCAGATAGCCACAAAACTGACACTTCATGAGAGGAAATGTCTTCTCACTTGAATTTCTCCTTATACCTTCTTCCTTGGGAGAATAGTAAGACTGTCTGTCATTTTTGAATGTTTGAGGATAATTTTCAGGTCTCCTTTTAGTTTGGATTGAGGGTTCCTTTTTCAGCACTCTAGGTAACATTTCATCATGTTCAACTTTCATCTTGCCTTTCTTTTGGATCTTTTCACTTCCAGCAGTTGATGACTCAGCCTCACAGCTAATTCCACTCTTTCCCATGCAATCAGGTCTTTGATCACTCAAGACATTTCCAACCCCATATGAACCACACTTGTCTCTTGAAAGTAATTCCGCATCTGAGAATCTTCCGAACTGTATTTTCTTCCTCGATTCTTTTGGAACTGATTCTGTCTCCAGTTTACTCCTTAGAGTAACTACTTCCTCCCCAAGACCCTCAGCAGTCTTGGATTTTTCATCCAGTCTGGATGTGAGGTCATTGATGACCTTTGCCTGCTCTTCAATTCTCAGCTTGAGATCAACTGAATCATCATTGCTTTCAATTATTTTAGACTGTACCTTCACAAATTCTTCCAGTCGTTCAATTTCAGCTTCAAGTTGATCAACATATTCAGTTGATTCTTCTACAATTGATTTCCACTTATTGCAGCTCTTACATTTAATCTTAAGCTTACTAACTGCATCCTTAAGTTGCACCTCAGGATATACACAAGTTCTCAGTTGTTTTTCTCCATCAGTATCTTCTGACTTTTCAACAGTGGCCATCATAGAAGCATGGTTCCCAGTTTTAAATTCTGGTTCTTCTTCATCACAGAATTCATTGTCATCTTCTTCCTCTTCACAGACAAAACTCTTACTTTGCATTTTCTTTACCAGATTTGAAGTCTCCCTTTTTGAAGAACCTTCTTTGAAGATTCTTGAAGTTTTCATCTTCACTATCATCATCATTGATATTCTTCAAGCACTGAGAGGCAATATGCTCAACTTTTCCACAACGGAAACATGCGAGAGGTAACTTCCCTTTGAATTTCCCTTTTCCCTTCTGGAACTTCTTTGCAATGAGAGAAATAATTTCTTTCTCTTCGTCATCATCACCGCTACTATCCTTTGTGATTTTCAATTTATCCATGGCCTTGAATGCCATTTCCTTGCTCACCCGAGTCGTAGCATCTTCTGGTTTGACTCTCATTTCATATGCTACCAAACTGCTCAGTAAGTCATCTAGAGAAAGTTTGGAAAGATCTCTTTCCTCAAGAGCTGACACCTTCGCATTATACAGAGGTGGAAGTCTTCTTAATATTTTCTTTACAATATCAATGTCTTTGATTTCTTCTCCTAGACCCCGAATTTCTCCAACCACTTCAGTAATTCGATTAAAGAAAGAGTCTGCATTCTCGTCTGGATGCATCTTCAGATCATCAAACCGATTGTGTAGCACTTGTAGTTTCGCCTCCTTCACTTTTCTATCACCTTCATAAATATTCTCAAGTTTATCCCACATAGATTTTGCTGAGGTGCAATTCATCACCTTCAGGTAGATCTGATCAGAAAGGGCTGCAGTGAGAGCATTTTGTGCTTTAGCATCTGCATCAAGAAGTTTTCTGTCTGTTTCAGTCATAGCCATACCTGTTGGATCAGTGACTTGTATTCCTTGCACAGTAGAAAAAAGAACTTCCATTCGAAGAGATCTTAGATGAGATCTCATTCTGTTCTTCCAGATCTGGAAATTGCTTCCATCGAAGTGAGGGACTCCCCTGACATTGACCGCGTTTTCCATGACGAAGAAGGTTAGATTCAACACCAACAACCTTTACCCTCTGATACCACTTGAAGGACCTCAGGACACCCTAAGAGGGGAGGGGTGAATCAGGGTGACCAATTTTTCTTTTAATGTGATGGATCTTGTTCCCACGTTGGCAGGAACTTGTTGAACCTGTATGATGATTATGATCAGAAAGCAAACATTCACATGCACAGAGAAGACACAACCCTTTTTACTTGGTTCACCACTAAGGGCTACGTCCAAGGAGAATACGCCGACAGGTTGTCGGTCGTACCAAAATCCACTATGCTTCACTAGCGGTAGATTACAAAAGTTCGGGTACAGTTACTATGTCCCAGGCTCACTGCCTTTACAAAGTTTCAGGGATAGCCCACTGCTCCCCTCGGGTCACTCCCATTGACTCCCCCTGGCTCACTGCCGTTGGTGAAGTCCCGCTCAGTTTATAGACGTGGAGGTCTCTTCATCATTTTCAAGAGAATTTATCTTCAGTTGTATGTAGATGATTTATTGAATTCCTATTCTCACCAGAAGAAGAATATCACTTTTCCTCGAATGTATCAGGTAGTCTCCTGGCTTTCGTGCAGCTCCAAACAGGCCAGCGGGCTTTAGCAGAACCTGGCGCGCTTCTCCAAGCCGGACGCGCAAGACCCAATACGGCGCGCAAGTCCAAACTGGCGTGCAAGTGTCACCAATGTACCTGCGCGACACTTACTTCCTCGACAACAAACTTGCGCGGTTCACTTCCTTTCACTCCCAAACCGTCTTGGGCGCACTGCAGACAACCGGCGCACAAACTCTACTTGCGCGACCAAACTACCACCTGCGCGACTCAACCACCTGCGCGTCAAGATCTCGAACAATCTCTCAGCCTTGAACTCCATGAGAAATGAGGAGGGGTGGTCTAGTATTTATAGGCAAACTGGACCCCCTGCGCGTCGGCGCGCAAGTCCTTCGACGACGCGCAAGTCTTGTCTTCAATAACCTCTGTCGCGCAACTCACTTGCGCGACCCAACCAACACTTGCGTGACCTTCTTTCCTTAGCCAAATTTTGATGTTCTGATCCTCAAAAACATATGGCACGCAAGTCTTTTATCCTCCAAGAGCTCGGCGCGCAAGTACCTTTACCAAAAACACATTACTTTATTGGCGGATTTTCAGGCCCAAAAATTTGGCAAACACTGGGAAACGGCGCCACCTTCACTACTGTTTTCTGCTTGAACGGTATGATCTCTTTGTTGGTACACATCCTGAACTTCCACTGAGGATTGACAAAAAACACAAACCATATGCCAAATCATGCTTTGAAGACCCTGGTTCCAACACGGGGAACCCTAAAGATGGATGATGCTACACTTGTGATGGGCATGGTCACGTTGATAGGGAATACTTGAGCTGGCATACAAAGCATCCTAGGAAGGTAGCAGATGCACCATCAGAGCAGAGGCAGCTCCGTGATCAGGGATCACCCCGGTAGGGATAGGGTAGTCCCCAAGGAGGCGGAGCTGACATATGAGAAGGAGGACCTATAGTTTACAGATTATTGTACAAGGTTCTCCCACCACCACCAATTGTAAACAATATTCAGTCTTAGGGAGCTACTAGCCAGGGCCTAGGATAGCTGCAGGCAATGGATTTCTATGACCCAGATACACACGAGATGATTCAAGGTACAATATGGGTTTACTCTACTATGACATCAATATTAATAGACATCGGTTCAAGACATTATTTTTCTCCAAAATCATTATGCCAGAGCTGGATCTCAAAATAGAGATTCTAGTACATCATCTATGACTTGAAGTTCCAACTGGGAATTCTTCCTCGATATCATTAATCTGTAGTCAGTGAGAGATATCACTTGGAAGAGGGAGGTTAACATGGGACCTACTGGTCCACATGATGGAATACTATGACATCATCCTATTAAAGGATTGGATTTCCATGGTTTGAGACTAGATTTACTGTCACCACAGGTTAGTCATATGCGTATGTGTGGGTAGAACAAGGTTTTCCTTTCTTGGTGAGAGAGACCTTTTACTAGGATGAGAGTGGGTGCTGTGATAAAGAGGTTCCAACCCATTACCAATAAACTAATGAGTATGAACTTTGGGGTAGTATATTATTGGAGAGTATGGATCCTTTTAGTTGTAGATGACTAAATAGATGTCTTTACAAAACAAGTTATGATACTACCTTTGATATGGGAGTTGGAGATTGGAATTGACTTGTAGCTAGGGAATACCTTGCTATCTTCATTAACATATCAAATGGAAGCCACTCAATTCCATGAGATGAAATAGTAGTTAGAGTACCTTCATGAGAAAGGCTTCATCAGACCCAGTGTACCCCCTGGGTGACTTTAGTTTTTTTTTGTGAAAAGGCATACGTGAGCTTATGGCTTTGTGTGGATTATCATTGCCTGGATCGGGCAAGGATAAATAAACAATACCCTTTACAAGAATTTATTTTCTATTTCATTAGTTTTGATGAGCAAGATGGTGCTATAAGAATGATATCATGTCTGACTACATCATTCTGCAAGTTCTTGAGGCTGACATTCTGATGTTGGCATTTTGATGTTACTATGGACACTGCGAGTTCTTTGTGATGCCCTTTGGCGTGACATGTTTTCCTTCATATATTATTTCATTGATGAAAGAAATCTTATTTCAATACATGGACCATTTTTTTCATTGTATTCATTGACAAAATACTCGTAAACCCTATTATAGAGTAGGAATATAAAAAGAACCTGATGAGTTTCCTTGATTTACATCGAGGGCACTAGATTTATGGAAAGATCTTGAAATTACAGTTCTGGATACAACATGTTCACTTTCTAGGGAATTTCATTTCTGAGAAGGGTTTAGTCATGGATATAGTAAAGGTAAAAGAATCTATTTCTTGGGATCCACCGAAGAATGTGTCTTTGAAGCAGAGGTTTCTTGTCGTGGTAGGGTACTATATAATATTTGTGGCATACATCTCCAGAATCAAATATCCATTGACCACTTTCATTCATAAGGAATAGTTTTTTACCTAGATTTAGTAGTGCCATAAGTCCATCATGGAGTTGAGACAAAGGCTATTGAGCACTTAATTTTTTGAGACTACTAAAGGAAAGAGTTGAGTTTGTGGTATATTGTGATGCATCAGGAGATTGGATCATTTGAATTAGGATGCAACGATGAGCAGTCATTTTGTATGAGTCATGGAAGTTGAAACCCCATAATCACAACTATGTGACTCATTATCTAAAGGTAGTAGTGGTAGTATTTTCGTTGAGGATGTAATGGAACTACCTTCTGGGAGTGCATTTTTTGGAACTCAGACCACTAATGTTTCATGTACATATTTACTGAAATAGACTTGAACCTGAGGCAGTGATATAGTTTTAGTTCATACAGGACTACCACTTTGAGATATTCTATACTCTTGTGAAGGGAAACATTGTAGCAGCTTTCCTTAATGGAAGTCCATGGAACTTCTAGTGAGGTACGTTTCAATGTAGTTAGCATCCCTAAGGATTACCCTGATAGATCAGGAGGGTACAATTTATCCATAGCATATGGTGTTGATTTATATTCTCCTTGAGCGTGGGAAAGAGTCTCAGTTGGGAGAAATTGATTGTGAGGTTCTATATGATCAAATATCCACTTTTGATGCACCATATGGATATTCTGAAAGAGGTAATCACGAGATCTTGTTCTATAATAGAATAGTTATTGCAATGGTGATGCAGGGAGGAAGTGATGTAGGAATTCCACAATTCTCCCTTAACTGTACATACTATTTTGGGGAATATATATAGGGATCATGAGATGTAGTTTTGGTGGATAGGCATGTGATGGAGTTTATCAGAGTTATTCTCACAATGTATTACTGGTTTGCAGGTGACGGCTAATCACCATGTGTCAACAAGTTTGTTGTAGCAGCTAGATATCCCACATTGGAAATGGGATGAAATATCCATGGACATTGTCAGGGGGATTCCACTCATAGTGGAAAGAAATATTGCCATCTAGGTGATAGTGGAATGGCTCATGAAGTTATCACACTTCCATTCTATCAGGGTGTAGAGTTCGGTGGAGAGTTTGGGGAAGCTACACATTCGATAAATCAACTACCTTCATGTGATACAATTGAATAGTTTCTATGATCATTACAAATTGTTTTCTTTTAGGATTTTGTTGAAGCATACATGAGGCATTCAGGACCAAACTACAGATGAGTATATCCTTTCACCCCCAAACCGATGGGTATACCAAAATCACTATCTAGGGTCTATAGGATATGCTGAGATCTTGTGTATTGGATTTTGGAGGGAGCTGGGAGGATCGTCTATATTTGGTGGAGTTTGCGTACAACAACATCTACCACTCCACCATCAACATAACACTTTTTTAGGCCCAATACGAGAGACCCTACAGGTCATCCTAGTTCGGGAAGGGGATTAGGGAGTTATCTTTTGTGGGCCCACAGTTGGTGCATACCATGTTAGAGAAGGTAAAGGTCCTCCACGAATGGATGAAGACAGTCTAGAGCAAACAAATGTACTACAATGATCGCCTTCATTGGCCATTGGTGTTTGAGGAGGGAGATCGTGTATTCTTGAGAGTCTTCCCACGATGTAGAATGTAGAGATTCAACCCAGGAAGTAAGATATCCTTTAGGTTCATTAGAATGTTTTAGATAATGTTGAGAATTAGTGAGATTGCCTAATACCTCATCATACCCCCATAGACGGAGTGGGTGCATGATGTTTTCCATGTGTTGTAGCTAAGGATATAAGTACATGACCCTATGGGCATTACTGACTAGGGTGAGCTGAAATCAAGGATGGATCCACCATTGTGGAGAACTCAGTGGTGGTTGAGGACCAACAAGATTGGACAATGTGAGGACTAGACATCCCTCTGGTTCAGGTGTTGTGGCATCATGGAAAGGTGAAGGAGAGTTCTTAGGAGTGGGAGAGCTAGACGCGGGATCAATATCTCAAGTTATTTATTTTGGTTTTCTTTTTGGGGATGAAAATATTAAATGAAGAAATAATTTGGAGACATGGTTTATTCCAAATAAAACATTGAAATATTTTTAAATATTATTCCAGAGTTAGGTGCTAAGACAACATGCGATTCCAACTCTCGGTGTTCCTGAAATTATTTTTAAAAAAATTAAATAAATCTTTTTTACGCACATGTGTTTAATTAAACAAAATGATAGAACCCTAAAACGGATGATACCATCGGAATTCAGAGAACACAGTAGAGCCTAGAACGTGTTGTTCCCCTAAGAGTGATATAAAATGAGTCAACACAAAATATCCAGACTCCTTGCTCATTGTCAAAACATTTATGTAATTAATTGAATAAATATAATTATGTAAATAAATATTCTATTAACATAATATAGGATTATAAATTCATGTTTACACTGTTTTATACTCATAATATTTTTTTTCTAATGGCCTCTCCTCTCTTCTCCTCATCTACATTTCATTGGAATAATGATGAATGAAGAACACACGACAAGAAAACCTTGGATTTAGATAGATTAAGATGCATCAGATCCTCCTCCATCATTGAAGAACACATTCCTCATCAACAATGATTGATCCAATCAAGGTAGGTATTATCATTATCATTTTTACACCTTTGATTAAATTTTTGGGAAAGTTGAATCTTAATTCTTCAACTTACACCATTTAATTAAAACATTTCATGATCCTGATTACCCATTTTCAACTCTTTATTAGTTTTTCTTTCCATAATTGCACAACTACAATTATATGGGAATGAACTATTTTCCAACCATACAAACCTTGATTTTGGTGACCTTACCCCTTGATTTCTTTACATAAATCACTATGGAATTTCATTGAATCCTATTTTGATGATTTCTAGGTTAGCCGAGAACGATTGTGCTTCTAGATATGAGAAAACATTATGTAATGACAAAGGATTTGAGCGAGAGGAAAAATTTTGGAAATGACATGATGTAGGGAAGAAGAATCCAAAGGAATCATGACAATCCAATGAGTAAAAAAGCCACCATGACTATAGGATGAATATAAAAAACCCTCATTATCAAAGGATCCAAATTTGTGATGAACGACGAAGAAATCTCATGTTCCTTGGCCAAAACTGAGATTTTGGAGTAATTTTATGTGACTTTTACTATGTTCAGAGAAGTTTCAATGTGTGGATGAATATTGGAAAGAAATATAGAGTTTTTAGAAAAATAACAACTATATGACATGTTTAGTTCAGAACACACAGCGTGTATCATCCATTAGTGACAACAATAGGGTTTTGAAAAAATAAGGATTATATGGAGTGTACTCCCCCGGACACACCATTTAAATACTCTCCCTGTGAGATGAGCCATGATAAGGAACACACAGCTAGGTACACATCCTTTGTTGATCACATGAGAATGACTTAGTCACACGGGAAACATCCTGTGTGGACTAGCACACCGTGTACCTAAATAAACTGACATATAGTTCGAGTACATGAGAATGACCAACAAAGATGGACCACCCCTGAATAGGTGGGGCACACCACATAGTCCACCTAAAAAGTGCATTATCCTAGATGGGATGGGACCTATGTGCCATCCAGAGACACAGATAGGCAGCGAAGAGGGTCTACACACCATGGGGACCACCTCATGCCCCGTGTACTTTTTTAGCTCTACTGAGCAATATTCAATGCTTTATATCATCTACATTTTAACTCAGATTTCATCCTATGAGAGAGATATCCATATTCTTTTCTGCAAATAATGAAATGCTTTCTTCGTGAGAGGATTTGGTGATACGATGTGGATTTTCAGGGATTTTTTGAATAGATACGACACATGATGACCATAGCGATCATACAGGTTTACCAGGATGACCATATGGGTAGACCCTCATGTTGGCTCTAGGAAGTGCACACCCCAAAGACCTTGTGGGCATACCCTACAGCTGGACTAGGTAGTTTAGTATTGGAAGTGAGAAACCTAGATGACCCTCCAATATGAATGGGTAGTATAGTCCCAGATGAGTGATATAGGGCTGACCCTCCAGTTGGGCTGGGTAGTGTAGTTACCGATGAGAGATACCCGGATGACCCTCTAGCTCCACTGGGTAGTGTAGTACCCAACAAGAGATATTGGGAGAACCCTCCAATTAGGAAGGGTATTTTAGTCCCCAAAAAATATATACTTGTATGACCCTCTAGTTGGGTTGGGTATCATAGTCCTCGATGATATCAGGTTGACCATCTAGCTGGGATGGGCTGTGTATTCCCTAATGATTTACAGAAGACCCTCGATTATGTGACAGTGTGGTGAGTCATGGTTCTACTTAGCTATAGAATCATAAGAAAGATGTGTTCATTCCCCACCAAGATACATCCTTGTGACGCAACATAACACAATGCAGGTGAGTCAGTGTAGCCCATTGCAGATAGTTTGAGGTGTGGTGATTTGATCCCCTTTTACTTGTGTCTCATAGGTAGACACCTGAGGTGGTTGGAATTATATCTGGTTCAACCTTGGAATTGTTGTATAAAAATATTCTTGGACTGATCTATTAGATGGAGATCCCCTTACTCTCTCATTTGGACTACATTGAGCGAGCACACACAAACACACACACACACACACACACTCATACAGACACGCACACACACACACACTGATATATATATATCCTGCTACAGTACCCACTCCATGGGTCTTGGTTACTCTCATTCCAAGAGAGAAGAAAATGTGTAGTGTATTACACATGCTTTATATTTCTTGCTTCTCATGGTTGGATGGGTCTACTCTTCATCTATAAGTAGAGAAGACACAAATGGGGGTTTAAATCCTCACTGTTTCGAGTTCCTTGTTTCTTGATTAGTTGAATTAAATATGGTTGTTGAGTTGAGCTGCATTCTTTCTATCCCATTTTACTATATCTTGTTCCTTTTATTCATTATATTCAGTTGTTACTCACATATCTCCACTTAACCAATTTGGATCATTGTACAGGGTATTTATATACTCACCCTTGCATGGAAATTTCCCAAAACATGTTGTGTCTTTTGTAGACTAAAAACATTACGATCTTTACTATAGAGGAGTTTAGAGATACGTCAATTTGGATTTCATATGGTGGTAATTATAGAGATACGGGTTCTTTACTCTCTCGGAGGATACTATTTTCCAATTTACTTCAGGTTGGGACAAAATTATTGTTTGGGCATGTTTTAACCCCTTTACATTTTAGTATTCACTACCGTACCCTTGTACTTCCTAGAGGTTCATCCATGCTTATGTTACTTTACAACATTTTCATATTTTTTTTACTTTTCTCTGTACTTTTTTTGTTGATTTGGCTATGTGTCTGTGTGTTTATTAGTTCTTAAGTAAAGGCCTCCCTGAGCTTCTTGGGCCTTCGGTTCTCGTTGCCAACCCCTGGCTTATGGAGGCAGGCTGGGGGTAGTTGTGGTTCAAGCCCCTGCTTAGGTTTGGTTGTGACATATGATCATCCATGAAGAATTTTTCCCTCAGATTAATATTATGAAAATAAATTTTATCAGGAAGTGGAAAACAGAAAATTCATGAAACCCAAATCTCATATAATATTTATCTGAACATATAGTGTAATGACATGAATATTTATGAATAAAATCCCATTTATTTTCATATCTTATGTACATAGGAAACAAAAACACTTTTTTATTATTAATATATTTAAATAAACATTATGTTTAATTATAATTGATTATATATCCATTGAACAGTGATCATATGACTGATATAAATGTATAGTTTTTTAAAAAAAACTTCTCGACATAGACAAAAGAGATGATGGCCTCATCTAGTAGACTCAAGCCATAGGAATCTCATTTCTCAGAACTCAGAAAGGAGGTAGTGTAACTAGGATTAGCTCTTGACCAAGGCCAAGCTAAGCTTCAACAAATTATGCTTTAACGAAATCTCATATTGGAGATGTTCAATTTAATAGAGATTACCACCTAAGAAATGTTATCTGAGCCGCCCTAAAAATCTATTACCATCACACACCTTACATTTACATCTTATGCGGATGTCATAAGGAATTTTGTAAAATGTTATTAGTTACATATTGTGTAATCCATTTTTTAAAAATAAAATTCTTATTCCACCAATTACTTTATTGGAATAGTATTTCTTAAAAAATGTTGAATTGGAAAAATTGAATTTTTGGGTAAAAATGGTAAATTTGAGAAATAATGACATATTTTATATTAAACATAGGGTTTTATTAATAATCTTATAAAAAAATTCAAATAAATTATTATAATATTAGTTACTTATCTTTAAATGAATAGGTAATCAGTTTTGTATGAGTTATATTTTTGTACAATAAAACAGAAAGTTTATATTTTAAGGAATTATTTTTTTATATAATTAATTTTTTCATAAAATAATTTTATCCAATTTATTATATGAATAATAAATGAGTATTTAAATTTTTTCATGTCAAATGTAATTTTTATTAATGTTTGGAAAATATTTTTCTCAAAACCCTTGAATTTTCAATAAATATTGGTTTTCTTTTTAAAAGTGAAAATTCACATATTTAAAAAATTATTTAGATAAAATGAGTATTATTTTTCTAATATGGACATCAAAATTATCCAACTATGAATTTTTTATATTTTTATGAGATAGTCGATTTTTTGGTTAAAAATTAAATATCGTATACCTATGACATGTGTTTTATAACATCATACTGACCACAAAATGATGTAATAAATACTATAATGGGTGTTCTCATAAAACTATATGTTTCAATATTAAAATAATGTTATTTTTTAATTTTTTTAATATTACAAATCCTTAGTGAATCCTCCAAAATGTATAATAGAATTTATGATTTTAAATTAATTTCATTGAATGTTTGGCTCACATCCACATAAGGAAGAGACATATTTTACTATTTTCATACATTATCCTAATACAATAAATTTTTTACTCATCTTTTTAAAAAACAACGAGAAAACCCATGGGATTGTATTGGATTTTTAATATTTAAATTTATAGATACCAAAACCTATGTTTGTGAAATATTAAAGAATTGCCCTCACATTTCCTATATAAAGCTACCAATGCTCCAACCTATCTTCAATAAAAATTCATTTAGAACGTCCCTACTCTTTCCTTTTCACTGTAGAATCCTCCTAAGGTGCCCCAAGGTCTCAATAATCCACTATTAAACATTTTTAAGTCACACACTCATATAACAGACTGACACTTTCCTTCCTTTCTCATTTTTTTCACATTTCATTATGTTGTTATACCATTTTATTTTCAATTAATCAAGTTGGGATATCATATGGAAGCACCCACATACTTTTCTACTTATGTTCTAATGATGAAATACCCCCTTTATCTCTCGTTAATTCCTTCCGTGTACACTTGTTATGAAGCCAAAATTTTGTAATGGATTTCTATCATCATATTACAATTCAAGCATTTCTTCTATATTATAAATGTAACTTAAATTTCATATATTGGGATATTTTTTTAAATTATACTCTAACTTTATATTTCTTGTATAAATAATTATATATCCATTCATCTCTCATCCACCCAATTTATTAATGTCTATAGGACATCGTTATGCATCCATGATTGCACCGAGATTTCCCAAGCCAAAATCATCATGTAGTGAATACCATAATCGTTTCTCGATGAAGGGTATTCACCATTATGCACATATAATTGTTGAGTGCTACATACATGTATGTATTTTACATTTTTTATTGTGTAGTAAATGATTATGTTGAATGAATCAATGTTATATGATCTATGTGGCACACTTAACCAAGATAATGAAATTATTATGAAGGGTGGTCCTTGATAGTGATCTATTGTATTGGTTAATTTTCACGATCCTCATATGACATGTTAAATTTGGGTTTACACATATTAATTCATGTGAAATTAGGGTTTACTCATTCTAATCAATGTGCACTTATCCTTAGCTCATTCTAATATCATGTTGTTTGTTGTTTCCACATTTCCATGTTATGATAATAATTCTATATCATGCCTTTATGTTCCTATTAGTATTATGCTTAATTTATATCACTATTTCCTAACATGTATTGTATTATTTTTGTTTTGCCTTTTTTAATTCCTTTTTTAGGATTTATAGCTAACCCTTTTCTTATGTGTGTCCTCCGGTTATACCATGCAATGATATGTATGAAAGAATGTTGTTGTCATATAAAATATATTTTCAATAAAGATGTTGTATTTCGTGTATTATGTTTTTTTTGTAATGATACTAATCCCCAAAGGCACTTGAAATATCTATATTCATGGTTTTATTATGTGAATGTTTATGTAATAAATCATATTTTTGTGGGTAATAAATATAATGGTTGTTATACTTGGTATCAGAGGCAAGGTTTAGTTATTTTTGGGATTAGGGTTATAAAACTATTGTGAAATCCTTGGGGATAATACTGAGTATAATAAAATAATCCCTAAATATTGGTGAGTATATATTTTGTTGTTTATCATTAAAATACATCCTTGTCTAGATACGAACAAGTAGTGGTGGATCTGGAACATATGTATCTAGGGGTAAAACCTAAAAACACCGGTTTGAGCTATACTCAAATAAGACATGGTGCACAATAATGGTCCTTACTACACTCTTGATTTGACACTCCAATGTTATATTCTTTGGTAATTTCATAATATTAGTATGAACCATTATTAATGGAATAAAAAATGTCCCAATGAATATATAATGGGATGTAGATCATGGATAACTTAGATTGAATCCTACAAATTAATAAATTATGATATTCAATTTAATTTATAATTTGTCCCTTTTTCTCAATATATTCTCCTTTATGGGTTGAATAGTTTAAAATAATTACCCCTAACATTACTTATATTCTATCTGATGGCTCGTAATAGGAGGACTTAGGCTAACAACAGATGAAAAGATCAATGCGATGAATTTTCTAAGGATATTCTGAATCTGATGGGAGCAGAAATTGAAAAAATTGTCATGATACTCTCTCAGTTATGACAAGTTTTGAATAAAAACCCATATCAATGGGAACGTCCACCCACACCCCAGAAAGAAAAATTCACAATCGAGAGACTCATGAATCAAAGGCATCCAACATTAAATGGATAATATGATCCCTCAATCATTGAAATTTTTTTCAACTTCATTGAGAATATCATCTACATGCTTCATTGTTCTGAAAAATTAATGGTCCATTTAGATGCTTATCATATGGAGGGTGGAGCTAATCAATGGCTGACATTTGTCAAAAATATGATTCCTGAGGAATAGATTGAGGCATTGGAATGAAAGGATATTCAAAAAAATATTTTTTGTTAAATATTTTCTTTGCACCCTCAAAATTAAGATTGAAAGGGACTTCCTCACCCTTAAGAAAAAAGACCAAAAATCTATTAGAGCGTGTGAGGAAATCATGTTAAGGTTTTCATGATACGCCTCTGGAGTTGGCATTACCCCCAAATGAAAAGTTCCCTGTTTTTTGGTGGGCTAAAAAATAGTATTAATAATTACCTACCAATCCATGACTTTGACAGCTATGAATAAATTTTATGATGTTTCCACAATGTCAAAATAGAGATTGGAGAATCTCAGGGCTTTCATGGGGATATGAAGCGGAAAGAATACTTTAATACGAGAGGTCTGATGAAAAAATCCATTGTGGCTATGAAATTTCACCACACCACTTTCCAATGGTGTAGAAAGAAGCACCCTAGAAATTGAAAAAAGGGGATATAGAAATGATTTAGGTGTGGAGGAGAAGGTCATCTTTCCAATAGTTTCCAACAAGAAAAACCCACTGCAGCAACAATAGAGAAAAATACTCTGGTTGAACCTCGAGGCATTTTGCATTGGTACAACTGCAAAGAACCCAGGCACTTTGAAAAATGGTTCCCTAAGACAAGGGCTTTTTGAGGCATCAAAAACCATCCAAGATAGCAAGGATGAGCTAGTTTCTATCACTACTACAGAAGTGAATACCAATAACGAAGTGGTGAATGGAATAATAGTTACTAATTAAAAAGTACTAAACATACTTTTTGATTCTAGTTCTAAACATTCTATTTATTTACTAAATATTTATTATAACAATAAAAACCCCACCAAAAATCATGGATGTATAGATGTTGGTGAGAATAGAAAATGGGGAAATATTTGAATCCCATGAATATAACTCCTCCCCTGTCAAAATTTGTGGAATGTACTTCCTGGAGAACCTCATCATACACCCTCTAGTGTAATTTAATGCAATTCCTGACAAGGGATGACTTTCCCTATTAGATCGAACATAAATTTCCATGAGACGGAAATCACTCTATATATGTCGAATCGACCCTTGATTTTGTACAAGTGAAAGGAGGAAAATGAATCTTCTTTAGCAACATCATCTCAAATGTGGATTTTACTAAATTATGAGAACATGTATCTTTCTTAGATTATTATGTCTAATAATGAAACCATCCTCAATGCTATGCATATTGTGAGGGAATTCACTGACACGTTTCCCAATGAATTGCATGGTCCTCATCCTAGAAGTGATGTTGATTTCTTAATTGATCTTATAATTTTATAATTGTAAATATAAATAACTCTGTATAGAATAGATTATGTGGAGTATGAGTTTTTTAAGAAACAAAATACCAGATAATCTAGATAAAGGGTTTATACGCCCATGTGATTCACCAAGGGTTGCACCCATCCTCTTCATCAAGAAGAAGGATGTGTTAATGCACCATTTCATTAATTATCGTGATACCAAAGAAATCATGATAAATAACATGTATCATCTACCATGAATTTATTACTTCTTTCATCATCTATGTATAGAACAATAATTCTCCATGGGGGACATATGCTCTGTATATTATCAAGTAAGGGTGAACAAGGAGGATGTCCCCAGGACTACTTTTTGTACAATGTAAGGGCACAATGAATTCATTGTAATTCCTTTAAGAGTCCCTAATTCACTAGAAATATTCATGAACATGATGAAAATATTTATTATAGACTACCTCGACAAATTTTTGGTAGTAATTATTGAAGATATTCTAATATACTCCAAAACCAAGGAGGAGCATGAATAATATCTATAAACTATACTAGAGACCTTGAAAAAGAAAAAAATCTATGAAAATTACAACAAGTTTCAGTTTTGGTTGAATATAGTCTCATTCAAGTGTTATATCATCACAAGAAATTGGATATTTGAGGATCCCCCCACAAAAATGAAATTTTCGGATGGCTGAGGGAAATATATATGATAGATATACATAGATTCCATGGGTTAACTAGATATTATCACTGATTTTTGATAAATATCTCATGATTTCCAACCCTATTACCAAACTGACTTAAAAGGAAGTCATGTTTTTTTGGAATGATGAATGGGAATAATGAATCATGGAGTTGAAAAAGAGGCTTATCACTATGATAGTGCTCACACTTCCCACATGTGGAGTAATATTCATGGTATTTAGTAATGATTCAATGAAGGGATTGGGTTGTGTGGGGATGAAAAACAAAAAATGAATTGCCTATTGTTCAATTCAATTGACATTTCATGAGAAAAACTGTCCAACACATGATCTATAGTTGGATGTAGTAAAATTTACGTTAAAAAATTTGGAAAAATTACTTTTTTGGGAAAAAGTTTGAAATATATACCGATCACCAAATACTAAAGTATATATTGGCAAAGAAAGAGTTGAATATGCGCTAATGAAGATTGGTAGACCTGATCAATGACTATGAATGATACATCCATTATCTCTTTGGGAAAACAAACAAGGTGGAGAATGACCTAAGTAGAAAGGAATCAGTGATTCTATCATTAATGAGAATTGAAAAGGATCCAATATTCTTATATTTGATGAATATGGACATGGGAATCATAAAGAAGGGAACATCATCAATCCATTCACAAAATATTGCTCTACCTTGTCTTTTAGAATGGTTAAAGGATGCTCACAATGATGATGTTGGAATTCAGAAGAATGTGGAAACTAGAAGAATAACGAATTCCTTGGAGTTCATTGATAATGAAGAATGAATTGTGGGATTTGGGTTAAGAAAATGAGTTCCATCAAATCCGGAGCTAAAGAAATAAATTTTCGATGATGCACGTAGTTTTATTTTCTCCATTATCCTAGGATACTAAACGATGAATGGAGATCTCTGAGAGATTTTTTGGTGGGATAGAATGAAAAAGGAGACTATTGAGTATACATAAAAGAGCATGGTATGTCATAAAGTCAAGGCTGATAGGAAGAATTCTAAGGGGATGATGCAACCATTACCCATACCAACATGGAAATAGGAGAAGATCACCATGGAATTTGTCACTGGACTTCCAAATACATACAAAGGAAACTATGCTATATGGGTTATTGTAGATCATATTATAAATACTAGAAACTTCATTATAATTATAGAGTATTTCTCAATGGATTAAATGAAATGGATACACATCAAATAAGTAGTAAGTCTGCACAGAGTACCACTATCGATTGTATCCGATTGAGATCCAAGATTCAACTCTATCTTCTAAAAGATTCTCCAACATGCTCTGAATACTGAGATGAACTTCAATGTGACTTATCATCCTCAAACAGATATCTAATCTGAGTGGACTATATAATCAATTGAGGGCATGTTGAGAACATACTCAATGGACTTCAAAGGATTACGGGATCAACATCATCCTCTGGTTATGTTATCTTACAACAATAGTTCCCACTAAAGCATCCAAATGGCTCCTTATGAATCCCTTTATGAGAAGATGTGTAGATCACTGACATTTAGGGATGATGTTGGGGAGAAAAACCATATATGTTCAGAAATGGTCGAAAAAATGGTGGAGAAGGTTAAGACCATCCAACATCACATTAAGACTACTCAGAGTCGAAAAAAGAGCTATGCATAATTTTTTTTAATTAGATCTAGAGTTTGATGTTGGAGACATGGAATTCCTCTAAATATCAACATGGAAGAGAGTTATGAGAATTGGGAAGAAGGGAAATCTTAGTACAAGGTACATAGGTCCTTATGAGATCCTTGATCGCGTCAGACAAAAGGCCTATCAACTAACACTCCCACCAAACCTGTCTCAAGTATATGATGTATTCCATGTATCACTCTTGAGGAAGTACATACTTGGCCCATAAAATGTACTCAATCCAAAGGTGGAACCATTGGATAATTACCTCGAATATGAATATAATATGGTGAATATATTACATCGTAGAGAAAAAGATCTATGAAATAAGATGATGCCCCTCATAAAGGAGTGGTGGTGAAACCACATGTATAAAGAATCAATGTGGGAACCTGAGGAAGTAAGGAGGCAGAGTTACCCCAATCTATTTTAGTGTGGTAAAATAAAATATCTATGGAATTTTTTTAATGGTGGAATATTGTAAAGACTCGATCATTAATGAATAAAATTCTCTTTCTTTTAATGTCTCATGAATATAGAAAACACACGCACTATTTTTTTGAATTATTGGTCTTAAATGACCATTTTGTATCATTAACATTAACAATATAAATGTTTAAGAGTGATCACATGATGAATATGAATGTTTGGTTTTATATAAAAATCATTTAGACATTGAAAATGGAGAGGATGGCCTCATCAAGTAGACTCGGGTCATACGAATCTCATTTTTCAGAGCATGGAATGAAGGTAGAATCAATGGGCTTTTCTCTCGACCTATCACAATCTGAGATTCAACACGTTAAACATCAATGGAATTGCCTATGTCAGATGTTCAAGTTAATATTGATTACCACCCGAGCGATGTTATGATAGCCACCCCAAGAGTCCTTCACCATCGTACACCTTATCCTCATGTCTTATTCGTGTGTTATAAGGGGTTGTGTAATAAGGTATTATTTTCTTATTGTGTAATCCATTTTTATAAATAAAATCATTTTCCATCCATTCCTTTATAGGAATAATATTTCATAAAAAATGAGGATTTTGATACATTGATTTTTTAGGTAAAAATAATTCTTTTGAGAAATATATATATTATTATATTAAACTAATTTTTTCATAAATAATGTTACAAAAATTTCTTATAAATTATGATTATATCAGTTCCTTTTCTGTAAATTAATAGTTAATCAGTTTGATAAGAGTTGTATTTTGATACGATAAAACAAAAAGTGTATATTTTATGAAATTAAATAATTTTTTAAATAAATAATATTTGAATAAAATATTATTATAAAATTACTTTTATGAATATTAAATTATTATATAAGTTTTATGAATTCAATTTCATTTTTTATTATGGTGTGAGAACTGGTTTTATCAAAAACTATGAATTTTCAATAAATGTTGATTTTCATTTTAAATGTGAAAATTCACATACATATAAAATTATTTAAATAAAAGTGATTTTATTTTTGGAATCAGGATGTCTAAATTATCCAATGGTTAATTTTACAATATTTTATGAGACAGTCGAATTTTTGGGGAAAAATTAAATACCATATAAATAAAATTTGTGTTTTATTACATCATAATGACCCCATAATGATGTCATATAAACTATAATTTTTAATATTGGACCAATATATGTCTTTAAATTAAAATAATGTAATTTTATATTTGTTTCAATTATTTTATAAATACTTATTGAATCTTGTAAAATGTAAAATATATTTTATGATTTTAAATTCATTTCCATGTGAGCGTGTCTCACCTCCACATAAAAAAGGGAAATCTTTTAATATGTTCATCCATTGTCCTTATAAAATTATTTTTCCAATCCTATTTGGAAAAATCCATTGTAAAAAACCATGGTATTATTTTTGGGTTTGAATATATAATTCTATAGATTCCAAAACGTATGTTTGTGAAATATTAATGAATTCCTCTCTCTATTGAAATATAAACCAACCCATGATACAACTAATCTAAACTAAAAATCCCTTTCAAACGTCCCTACTCTTCCCTCCCTTCTATATAATCTACTCAAGTCTCCCTAATCTCTCATGAAGCCCCTCTTCAAGCTTTTTAAGTCACACACTCAAGTAAGGGATCCTTACTTTCCTTCCATTCTCATTTTTATCCATGTTCCTTTATTTTGTTCTAAACTTTTATTTTCAATAAAAAATGTTGGGTTATTATTTTTAACCTCCCCTATACTTTCATCCTGATGTTTTAAGGATGATATACCCCTTTCTATCTAATTAATTATTTCCATGTACACCTGTTACCATGTCAAAATTTTGTATGTGATTTCTCATTTCTTATTTCTTTTCATTAATTTCATCTATATTATGTATATTAATTCTATTTAATATATTGGAATATTATGTTACAATATCCCTTTTCATTATATTTCATTTAAAAATGATTATAGACCCCTTTCTCTTTGATCAAATCAATTTATGAATATCCATATGATGTTGTCATACAGCCAAATTTTAACCCCAATTTTCCATCCTTAAATCATCATGTAGTGAATACCATAACAATTTATCTATCAAGGGTATTCAAATTAATGAACATATAAATTTTTAATGATAATTAAATTTTTTTATTCAATAATATTTTATCATGGATTAAATGATGATGTTGAATGAGTCCATGTTATACGATCTATGTGGGATACTTACGCATGAGATTGAAATGATTATGAAGAGTTAACCCTGCTAGTGATCCAATGCATTGGTTAATGTTTAGTTTAATGATAATACATGTTAAATTTGTATTTATTCATGATAATTAATGTGCAATTATGGTTTACTCATGATAATCCATGTTCAGTGATTCGGGGCTCATGCTACTATCAAGTTGTTGGTTGTTGACACATTTCTATGTTATGATAATCACTCTACATCATGCCTTTCTGTTAATATTTTTCTTATACTCAATTTATATTTCTATTGACTAACATGTATTATAATATTCATGTTATTCATTGTTTACTCCCTTAGTGGGATTTATATCTCACCATTTTCTTATCTATGTCTTCATGTTATCCCATTCAATGCTAAGTATGAAGTAATGTTGTGGTAATATAAAATAAGTGTTCAATAAAGATGTCTTATTTTATAACTTAAGTTGTTATGTAATGTTCGTAATCCCCAATGAAACTATATCACTTAATCTAATTGGTTTTATTATGTCCATGATTATGTAATAAATCATGTTTAAGTGTATAATAATGAACATGGTTGTTATATATGGTGTCCACAGGGGGTATGGTTGTTTAATCCTAGCCCCAAATTATGATTTATGTTATAGTATCACATCATGAAATGTTGAAACAATATATTACCCAAAGGGTTTATATTGAGAGAAGAAAAATGGATTGAAGATACATTATTTTATAATTCTTATGCAAGTATCCCATCCTTTGTAGATATTTATTTCTAGTACACATAATTGATAATTCCTTAAAATTATTTCTAGTGATGGATTTTTCTATAATTGATCTGAATTATTGAATTTCAGGCTATTAAAAATCCCTTTGTCGAAAGGTGTTTCATGGGGTTTATTTATAGAAAAATGGTCCTGAATCACAACCTATGAAATATAGATTTTCAGCTATATAAAATAATTCAGTTCATATACAGTACCACCTTAAAACAGAAATGATCCCATAGCTGTATAAGTTTGAGGTGTCCAAACATGATCTCTCAATTATTCTATTAACAATCAGGGTTTTTCATATTTCCCAAACAAGAGCAAATGATATGTCATTATTCACCTAAAAATTACTACTTGAATAATGAATTCCATAATCAATATTTAATTTTCATATTTTCAATAATGTGGAATTATTATAAAGTGAAATACATTTTATAACTTTCTTATTATAGATTTATTAGTATCACAAACAATGTTTCCAAAATTTTTTTGTGGAAGTAAAAAAAAAATTATTGTAGAAATATAATATGGATCTTCAATTCTCAATGATATAAAATTATAATTTGTATCGATACATGAAATGAAAAAAATATCTAATATAGATTTAATAATATTAATTTTTCTTTCAATTTTTAGAAATACCATCCCAATCAAAATTTATAAATCCCAAAATCTATATTTTTTTATTAAAATAATTGTTCCAAATCCACTATGAATTTGGAATAAATATGTATACTCTTTTTCACAAGAATGTAGATTTATTTTGGATTATTTTTTATTATATATTATATTTTACAAGTAAAAATACATTTTAAATTTTTAATGTTGTTATGTAGATGTAACCACTAATGATTTTCCAATATAATTTAATTTCGAAAATGATTCCATAATCATCTTTGGTAAATTCATTCAGATAGAAACTAGTGTTTTTAATCAACATATTACCAACATGAAGGAACCATTTTAGAACTTAATTTCAATATTTATATTGTTAATTTAATGTTGTAATCATTACTTGTATAACTACAAACTATGGAAAATGCTAATTCTATAATCACATGCATAAAAAATTATCTCCTCACAAATTTTGGAAAAAACCATCCTTGAAATACATTTAAGCCTACAGATATTATTTATGCTCCACAAATTAAAACTATGATCCTTTGTTCACACTCCTTCACATACTAGTAATTATAACCTACCCTATACTGGGATTAATAGGTTTTTGAAAAATGATTAAGGATATAATTCCAGCAACATGGTGCATGATTCATCCAATAATTATAATTATAAAATATAAACATATTGATCTCATATTTATTTATAATACTTTCATATTAATATATAATATATACTTATTATTCAGTTATCCTAGTAATGAAAACTAACTTGATATACCCATAAAATACCTTGAACACCCCTTAAACCTATACATCCAAGTGTAATTAAATAAATTCCAACAACACTAAATTATAAAATGATTACTAAATTTCAGATAAATTAATTTGAGAGTCATGTTTTCCCATTATATGTGATTTATAGTAAATTAAAGCCCCTTATCGAGTAATTTATTTTAGAAAACATATTTTGTTATGATGAAACTTTTACCAACAAATGATGAAAAATTTCCATTGATTATGTTTTCTCGATTAAATCATGTTTATAATTTATGAATTTAAAAAACTATCATCATTAGTAAACTCATGAAAATTATTAGTATCTAGTTTAGATAATAGAGTTTTTTACTATAGAGTATTAATTCATTATTTTTTCCAATAGATGTTCGGTAACAATTTTATTCCTTATAAATCAATATTCTACTCATTGAACCACTTACTATTAATGAAATTAATCCATCAAAAATGATTTAGTTATTTTATATTAATTATTTTTAATCCCCCACCCTTTTAAATTTCTCACATTTACACATAATTCTTATATCATTTCTGTAAAGACCCGTAAAATTCAAGGGAAATTTTTTTCTTAATTTTGTTTGGAATTTTACAAGAGCGCAGTTTCTAACGGCACCTGATTTCGAGGCTCGGTGTGCCCGGAATCAATTTCCAAAGTTTGGCTCGGGTACGTTCAGTGAACGAACGGGCGGGTTTTTCTAACTTTTGAACCGGTGCCCGGAATCGAATTCGGAGAGCACCGATGAACTCGCAATGCCGATATTTGCATAAGAAGACCTTTTACGAGGTTGCGTTTTATGCGGGTTGAGAGTTAGTTTTGGGGGAAATTAAATGAAGTTAAATAAATTGTGGAAACATAATTTATTTTCATCCATGTTGGTTATTTCCTCTCAAAGGGAGTTAGAGGTGGGACCCACACCCACATAACCTCCCTTGAGAGGATTAAGTGTGGTGGGGCCCACACGAGACCTAACTCTTCAACTCCCCATAAACTCCCCAATAACTCCACTCTATTTAATTTTGACAACTTGTGTTATTAATTAAGATGAGTGACTTAATTTCAAACTTTTGAAAATCAAAGTGGTTTAGTTGTGTAAATAAAATAAGCCTTAGACTTATTTTATTTTGGTTAGATTTCTTTTTCCACCTTGAGAGGATTGGGAAGCTTTCTTCTTCTTCTTCAAACCACGACGAAGAACTCGAAGAACACTTAGGCTCAGATGAAGAATGCCGTCACCATAGGAAGAGAAAGACGTGCCGTCTTTTCTCTTCTTCGCAGCCGGTGTGTTTCCAAAGATCGACGACGCCGCTTCTTTCAATCTTCTTCCCGTGTCAACGAAAGGAGATGCCGCTTCCTCCTCAGGATTTCTCCGTCAACTTACGAAGCTTCTCCAGAGACGTACCTCTTTGGACTCACCTCGACGTCAATGGAATTGACATACGATTACCGCGACACTTGTCTTCCGCGGCTTGTTGACGTGCTCTGCTCTTGAAACCGAGGTAGGGGTTTTATTTAAATTAATTTCCGTTCTTGATTCTAGTTTGTCGATCTTCGTGGTTTTCGACTAATTGATATCGTTTAACGCGAGGGGGCCGGTCCGCACAAACACGGCCGACCCTCCTCCTTTTTCTTAAATGTTTTCTTTGTGGTTGGTACGAGGGAGCGTGGTGCCGTCGCACCACGTGGTTTCATGCGGAACTTATGCACGGCGCCGTCGTGCCGCACCGTGGAAAGGAATTCAAGGACGTGACACCGTCGCGCCGCGTCGAAGGAAACTGAGGACGCCGCGACCGGAGCGGGGCCGCGGCGGAGGGGCGCGGTGCCGTTGCACCGTGCCGGACGGCAAAGGCCGCGGCCGGTTCCGGGCCGCGGCAGAACAAGGAGACCGGCGGCCAGCCGGGCCGCCGGTGTCGGAAGCCGGAAGAGGACCAGCCTTTGCCGGTCCTATTGAGAAGGAACCGTCCGGCCAGGTCAGGCCGGCCAGAATGGAGGAAAACCAGGGGAAATAAATTCCCCCAGCCAGTAGTCAACGGCCCCCCATAAATGAGGGGGGGCCGCGGTTACAAAGGGGGGGCAGGCGCCCCCCGTTTTTTTTCAATCAGCTCGGCCGAAGCCGAGCTGGCAGCGCGCCCAGCCGGTCCGGGCCACGCCGGGCCGGGTCGACCCTGTCCGGGGCGGGTCGACCCGGTTCGGGCCGACCAGGGGGTCTCGGGCCGGGTCGGCCCGGGCCCGAAACCCCCGATACCGAACTGTTTAGGTTCAAATGCCGATAACTCGGGCTACGAACCTCCAAATGACGCGCCGTCAGCGGCGATGCGATCCTTGGATCGAGACGGTCGTTTCGGTATATTGCACTCAAGGTTACAGAATACTTTGGGTTCGGCCGGGTTGGTTCATACACGAAACCAACTGGGCCCTCGGAGCGGAAACACTCATATCTTGAGCTACGGACGTCCGATTGACGTGCCGTCAGCTTTGTTGAGTTCTTCTTAGTGAGACAGATCTTTTGGCATATTCCGCCCGAGGTTTGGACGCAGGTGGAGTACGATCGGGTCGGTTTTACCTTAAAAAGAAACCGGGCCCCTGGAACGAAAAAGCCAATAACTCTCAGACCGGGCGTCCGATTGACGCGCCGTTTGTTGCGTTGAGTTCCTGTTGACGATACGGAACTTTTGGATACATCAACTCTGGACTTTGTGACAGTTGATGTATCAGTCTCTCGGCTCGTGGAGCGGACCCTCCCGAACGAGCTTGTTGTGTGCGGGAACCCTAGAGCTGGCTGCGACTGATACTGTGACTGTGACGACGACTGTGCAGAGATCCTTAGTGGATTCGACGATGATGACTACAGCACTCAGTGATCCTGTGTGGATCAGTGCTGCCAATCCTGTGTGGGTCCGATCCTGTGTGGGTCAGCACTCAGCGGTCCTGTGTGAACCAGCGCCGACAGATCCTGTGTGGGTCCGATCCTGTGTGGGTCTTTGCGGAGGTTAGTACCTATCGATCCTTTGTGGGTCCGACGACTTAGATGGAACAGTGATCATCTCTATCATCCTCGAAGAAGTATGCCTGTGTGAGCTGAATCCTGTTTGCTTTCATGTGTGGATTGTGTTGTGCTTTCCTGTGTGGATTGTGTTGTGCTATCCTGTGTGGATTACGTTTTGCTTTCCTGTGTGGAATACGTATACTTTCCTGTGTGGATTGAGTTGTACTTGGGCTCGGAGGTTGGAGCGTATTGGAATTGATGACTTAGGTATATGTATGGGCATATACCTAAGCAGTGTTGGTTGATACTTCGTTATTGTATCTTTCCTTTGTGGTTTATCCTTTGTGGATTTTGGGAGACCTTCGGGGGTCTCGGGGTCCCTACTGAGTAGCTTATACTCACCCCTGCACGGGCTATGCCCGAACTACGTTGTGTTGGTTGCAGACGACGAACAACGTTGATCGTGGTTGATGCTTGCAGAGCAGGACGATACTTGGAGGTGGACCACTGGGCGGGACGTACTTGGAGCGGACGGCGGGACCCGAGGAGCAGTGGAGCTATCTGTACCCACCCTTCAGGTGGGATTTCCAGTGGATAGCTCGGCGTAGCAGCTTTTACTTTTCAGTTGCTGTTTTCCCTTTCCAGTTGTACTTTACTTTCAGTTTGGGTTTGTATACTGACCCATTTACTTTTCCGCACTTACTGTTGTATCAGCTTTTTACTTGGTGTTTACCTTTCCACTTGTTTACTCTGTGGTGCTTCTTTACTTTACAAAGTAAATGCCTTCCCTTTTTACCAGGATTTACGCCTTGGTGCTAGTCGCCAGCCCCTGGCCTATAGAAGGCGGACTTGGGGTAGTCATGGCACGGACCCTGAGGACGGGTCGTGACAAATTGGTATCAAAGGAGTTTGGTTCTACCGCGAACTCTGATCTTTTCTATGTAAAGCAATAGTGTTTAGCGTATTGAGTGTGGTTATCAGTCCAGGGAGTCCAGTGTTGGTGCGGCGGCCAATGTATCCGTACACCAGGACCCTGGCTTCTGATTTCCGACTTAATGCACGAAAACATTGATTGCCTATGTGTTTCAAGTTTTCTTTGTGATTACTTTGTATCAGCTCACCAGGTATACTGTTCTGACCGTGGCGCACCTGTTTCCTTTTCAGGATGGCCCCACGATGGCAGCCAGCTAGGGTTCCGAGAGTCGAGCGTGATGACAGCCCACCGAGTGACGAGGCCTCGGTGCATGGCCCTTTGTCAGCAGTGGCACCGGCGGTAGCACTACCCGCCGAGCCACCGATGCTTCCAGCACCAGCCGCTGACGATGCACATCGCCTCAACGCACTGCATGAGTTTCAGCACCAGCGACTGCCCAGGTTTCGTGGGGAGACGAACCCCCAGGCAGCCGAAGACTGGCTGGAGGCAGTCGTATATGTGTTTCGGCAAGTGAGGACACCAACAGACCTCATGGTGATCCTCGCTGCGAGTCTACTGCACGCAGCAACGGGCCGATGGTGGAGCATGATGCTCCAGGTGCACGATGATACATCTCTACTTTGGACGGACTTTGAGAGCCTCTTCCGCTCGGAGTTCATCCCATCCACCCTCCGTGCGGTGCGTATTCAGGAGCTTCTTCAGCTACGGCAGGGCAGCATGACGGTCGCTCAGTACTCGGCAAGATTTTCTGATCTCTCACGCTACTCGACCGACATGGTACGGGACCCCTTCTTCCGTGCCCGGACCTTTGAGCAGGGATTGAGACACGAGATTAGGGCATCACTTATCTCTCTCAGCATACCGACTCAGACGAGAGTACTGGAGCAGGCCCTTTTGATCGAGAGTTTTCTTGCTGAGTCTACACCAGCACCGAGACCCACCGCAGGGGGGCACGTAGCAGAGTCTTCTGCAGCAGGAAGTCGACGGATGACTCAAGGGTCCAGGCAGACCAGACCCTCAGGCAGACGACCTCAGGACACTGGCTCCGCAGTGCGGGGCACACAGCGTGGAGCCAGTCTTTCGAGAGGCAGACAGTGCTACTCGTGCGGCGGGCAGGGCCACATGGCTCGTGACTGCCTGACCCGCCGTGCCGAGAAGCATCAGACGGTTGAGGGACCACCGAGGTAGAGGCAGAGGGTTGACTGTGGCGGTCCCCTGGGAGGAGGCGGACTATGCAGGG
This sequence comes from Viscum album, assembly GCA_963277665.1. Taxonomy (NCBI): domain Eukaryota; kingdom Viridiplantae; phylum Streptophyta; class Magnoliopsida; order Santalales; family Viscaceae; genus Viscum; species Viscum album. The sequence continues at coordinate 559,130,699 of OY728146.1, forward strand.
GAGCTGACCGAGCAGTAGGTGGTGGGCGACGCTTTGAGGCTTTACCACCACCACCACGAGGAGGTCCACCCCGACCATAGGGAGCTGGCAGGAAGAGACAGGCACAGCTCCAGGCATTGGAGGCCTACGACCACGGCGCGCCCGAGATGATTCAAGGTACTATCTGTGTCTATTCCACCCTTGCTGCAGTTCTTATAGACATAGGAGCGAGTCACTCTTTCACAGCCACTTCCCTTGTTCGGAGCTCGGAGATACTGACAGAGCCGTTGGCTCGATCCTTACGGCTAGAGACTCCTACGGGAGCAGACTCGATGATTACGCACTGGTGCCGGCAGTGTGATCTTACTCTAGGAGGCGAGAGCTTCGGCTGGGATCTTCTTGTAGCAGCGTCAATGCCTTACGACGTCATCTTGGGTATGGATTGGTTATCTATGGTCCATGCACAGATTGACTGTTTTAGGCGCAAGGTGCGATGTGTGTGCACCGACGGGAGCAGGTTCACCTTCACCGGTGAGAAGGGAGCCTTTGCCACACATGATGAACTTCCGAAGAGGAGAGGAAAGCCCATCACTCATCAGTTGGCTAGCCTCATCCTAGGAGTAGTTGACGTGCGGAGTCCTGGTTTTTCTGCAGTGGTGGATCAGTTTGCGGACGTTTTTCCCAACGACGTGCCAGGGATACCTCCTCGTAGATAGGTAGACTTTTATCTTGACCTGTACCCCGGGATAGCCCCGATATCGACTCCAGCATATCGGATGGCCCCCGCCGAGCTTCGAGAGCTACGGGTACAGTTGGAGGACTTACAGGGCAAGGGGTTCATCCGACCCAGTGTTTCACTATGGGATTCCCCGATTTTGTTCGCCAAGAAGGCGGACGGGAGCTTGCGACTTTGTGTCGTCTATCGTCGCCTGAACCAGGTGATAGTGAGGAATAAGTATCCGCTACCGAGGATTGATAACCTCTTTGATCAGCTCAAGGGAGAACGGTGGTTCTTGAAGATAGACCTCAGGTTAGGCTATCACCAGCTCAGAGTTCGAGACGAGGACGTGCAGAAGACGGCCTTCAGGTGTCGGTATGGCCACTATGAGTTCTTGGTTATGCCCTTCGGCGTAACCAATGCTCCAGCAGTGTTCATGGCCCTCATGAACAGGATCTTTCAGCCATACCTCGATCGATTTGTCGTGGTCTTCATCGATGACATTTTGATCTACTCGACGACTGAGGAGGAGCACGCCTACAACTTACGGGTTGTACTAGACACACTCTGAGAGCACCAGCTTTATGGTAAGCTCTCGAAGTGCCAGTTCTAGATATGTGAGGTCCACTTCTTGGGACACCTCATCTCTGAGGAGGGATTTTCAGTGGATATTGCGAAGATTAAGGCAATGTTAGCTTGGGAACCACCCAGGAGCGTGACGGAGGTGCGGAGTTTCTTGGGACTAGCTGGATACTACCAGAGATTCATACCATATTTCTACAGAGTTGCGGCACCACTCTCAGCTTTGACGAAGAAGGGGAAACCCTTCATGTGGTCAGACAGATGTCAGCAGAGCTTCCAGGAGCTGAGGCAGAGATTGACCAGCGCACCTATCTTGAGGTTTCCTGAGGAGGGAGTAGGGTACGTAGTTTACTGCGATGCATCAGGGACCAGACTCGGATGTGTCCTAATGCAGGAGTGGGCAGTGATCGCCTATGGATCACTTCAGTTGAGGCCGCATGAGTAGAACTATGCTACCCATGACCTGGAGTTAGAAACAGTGGTCTTCGCACTAAAGACATGGAGACACTACCTGATGGGCGAGCGCTTTACAGTCTTTTCTGATCATCAGAGTCTCAGGTACATCTTCTCATAGAAGGACCTGAACCTGAGACAGTGACGATGGATCGAGTTCCTCTAGGACTATGACTTTGAGATAGTCTATACTCCTGGGAAGGGGAATGTGGTAGCCGATGCCCTCAGCCGGAGGACGGGCATTCAGCTACTTGAAGAGGCGAGGAAGCAGCTAGCCTCTTTGCAGATATCCTTCGTGGATAGAGATGGAGAAGCCTTCCTTCAGTCTCTCATATTCACTCCTCCACTACTGTAGCGGGTCAGAGAGGCACAGTGTGGGGATGCTGACTGTGAGACGCAGCGTGCACAGATATCCTCAGGACAGGAACATGATGGTTTCTCCTTTGGAGGAGAGCACAAAATCCTTTTCAGAGGACGTACCATGGTACCAGTTGCTTTACGAGAGGAGGTGTTGAGAGAGTTTCACACTTCTGCCTTGGTGGTACATCCCGGAGTGGCGAAGAGGTACCATGATCTCAGACGACAACACTGGTGGCCAGGCATGGAGAAGGCTGTGGAAGAGTTCGTTTCTCGATGCCTCACCTGCCAGCAGGTGAAGGCTGAGCACCAGGTACCAGCAGGCTTGGTTTAGCCCTTGGAGGTCCCGGAGTAGAAGTGGGACATGATATCTATGGACTTCATGACTGGACTTCCACGTACTTACAGAGGTCACGACTCCATCTGGGTGATTGTTGACTGACTCACCAAGTCGGCTCACTTCTTACCCATCCGAGAGCAGGGCTCAGTGGAGAGCTTGGGACGTCTTTACGTTCAGGAGGTTGTTCGTCTTCATGGTGTCCCATCATCTATCGTCTCCGATCGAGATGCTCGTTTTACTTCCCGACTTTGGAAGGGGTTGTAGGAGGCGTTCAGGACGTAGCTACGTTTGAGCACAGCCTTTCATCCTCAGACGGATGGTCAGATGGAGAGGACCATTCAAACTCTAGAGGACATGCTCCGCGCATGTGTCCTCGACTTTGGTCGTGGATGGGAGGACCACCTACCCTTGGTGGAGTTTTCGTACAATAACAGCTACCACTCCACCATCAGGATGGAACCGTACGAGGCGTTGTACGACCGACCTTGCAGATCACTAATGTGCTGGACAGACCCTGGGGAGTCAGCACTTGTGGGACCAGAGATGGTCCAGGCCACGACAGAGAAGGTCCAGGTCATCCAGGAGCGGATGAGGACAGCTTAGAGCCGGCATAAGTCATACGATGACAGGAGGTGGAGGCCACTAGAGTTCGAGGATGGTGACCACATCTTCTTGCGGGTCTCACCTCGACGTGGTTTACGGAGATTTGGCCGAGGAGGCAAGTTGTCTCCACGCTTCATCGGACCATTCCAAGTCCTCAGCAGGATAGGCGAGGTGGCTTATCGCCTGGCTCTACCACCTCAGTTGCACCGGGGGCACGACGTCTTCCACGTATCTCAACTGAGGAGATACGTGCACGACCCGACGCACATCATTGACCATGGGGAGATTGACGTTGATGATGGGGCGACTTTTACGGAGGTCCAAGTGGATATCGAGTATCAATAGGAGCGGGTCCTACGTGGACGGTCGATTCCTCTAGTGCGCATCAGATGGCAGCACGGGAACCTCCAGGAGAGCACTTGGGAGCGGGAGGCTCAGATGCATGCTCAGTACCCTCATTTGTTTCCCTAGTTTTGATGTATCTTTACGGGGACGTAAAGCCCTGAGGTGGGAGTAATGTAAAGACCCGTAAAATGCAAGGGATTTTTTTTTTCTTAATTTTCTTTGGAATTTTACAAGAGCGCGGTTTCTGACAGCACCTGATTTCGAGGCCCGGTGTGCCCGGAATCAATTTCCGAAGTTTGGCTCGGGTACGTTCAGTGAACGAACGAGCGGGTTTTTCTAACTTTTGTACCGGTTCCCGGAATCGAATTCCGAGAGCACCGATGAACTCGCAGCGCCAATATTCGCTTAAGGAGACCTTTTCCGAGGTTGCTTTTTATGCGGGTTGAGAGTTAGTTTTGGGGGAAATTAAATGAAGTTAAATAAATTGTGGAAACATAATTTATTTTCATCCATGTTGGTTATTTCCTCCCAAAGGGAGTTAGAGGTGGGACCCACACCCACATAACCTCCCATGAGAGGATTAAGTGTGGTGGGGCCCACATGAGCCCTAACTCTTCAAATCCCCTTAAACTCCCCAATAACTCCACTCTATTTAATTTTGACAACTTGTGTTATTAATTAAGATGAGTGACTTAATTTCAAACTTTTGAAATTCAAAGTGGTTTAGTTGTGTAAATAAAATAATCCTTAGAATTATTTTATTTTGGTTAGATTTCTTTTGCCACATTGAGAGGATTGGGAAGCTTTCTTCTTCTTCTTCAAACCATGACGAAGAACTCGAAGAACACTTAGGCTCCGACGAAGAATGCCGTCACCATAAGAAGAGAAAGACGTGCCGTCTTTTCTCTTCTTCGTAGCCGGTGTGTTTCTGAAGATCGACGATGCCGCTTCTTTCGATCTTCTTCCCGTATCAACGAAAGGAGACGTCGCTTCCTCCTCGGGCATTCTCCGTCAGCTTACGAAGCTTCTCCAGCGACGTACCTATTCGGAAGCACCTCGACGTCAACGGAATCGACGTACGATTACCGCGACGCCCGACCTCCGCGATTCTTGTCTTTCGCGGCTTGTTGACGTGCTCTGCTCTTGAAACCGATGTAGGGGTTTTATTTAAATTAATTTCCGTTCTTGATTCTAGTTTGTCGATCTTCGTGGTTTTCGACTAATTGATATCGTTTAATGCGAGGGGGCCGGTCCGCACAAACATGGCCGACCCTCCTCCTTTTTCTTAAATGTTTTCTTTTTGATTGGTACGAGGGAGCGTGGTGCCGTTGCACCATGCGGTTTCATGCGGAACTTATGTGCGGCGCCGTCGCACCGCGCCGTGGAAAGGAATTCAAGGACGCGACGCTGTCGCGCCGTGTCGAAGGAAACCGAGGACGCCGCGGCTGGAGCGGGGCCGCGGTGGAGGGGCGTGGTGCCGTCGCACCACGCCAGATGGCAAAGGCCGCGGCCGGTTCCGGGCCGTGGCAGAATAAGGAGACCGGCGGCCAGCCGGGCCCCCGGTGTCGAAAGCCGAAAGAGGACTGGCCTTTGTCGGTCCTGTTGAGAAGGAACCGGCCGACCAGGTCGGGCCGGCCAGAATGGAGGAAAACCGGGGGAAATAAATTCCCCCGTCCAGCAGTCAATGGCCCCCCATAAATGAGGGGGGGCCGCGGTTAGAAAGGGGGGGCAGGCGCCCCCCGTTTTGTTTTCAATCAGCTCGGCCGAAGCCGAGCTGGCAGCGCGCCCAGCGCGCTGCGCTGAGCCGGACCGGCGCCGAGCCGGGCCGCGCCGGGCCGGGCCGCACCGGGCCAGTCCATGCCGGGCCATGTCGACCCTGTCCGGGGCGGGTCGACCCGGTTTGGGCCGACCAGGGGGTCTCGGGCCGGGTCGGCCCGGCCCCGAAACCCCCGATACCGATCTGTTTGGGTTCAAATTCCCATAACTCGGGCTACGTACCTCTAAACGAAGCGCCGTCAGCGGAGATGCGATCCTTGGTTCGATTTGGTCGTTTCGGTATATCGCACTCAAGGTTTCGGAATACTTTGAGTTCGGCCGGGTTGGTTCATACACGAAACCAACCGGGCCGTTGGAGCGGAAACGCTAATATCTTGAGCTACGGACGTCCGATTGACGTGCCGTCAGCTTTGTTGAGTTCCTCTTAGTGAGAAAGATCTTTTGGCATACTCCGCCCGAGGTTTGGACACATGTGGAGTATGGTCGGGTTGGTTTTACCTTAAAAACCAACCGGGTCCCTGGAACGAAAAAGCCAATAACTCTCAGACCGGGCGTCCGATTGACGCGCCGTCTGTTGCGTTGAGTTCCTGTTGACGATACGGAACTTTTGGATACATCAACTCTGGAATTTTTGACAGTTGATGTATCAGTATCTCGGCTTGTGGAGCGGACCCTCCCGAACGAGCTTGCTGTGTGCGGGAACCCTAGAGCTGGCTGCGACTACTACTGTGACTGTGACGACGACTGTGCAGAGATACTTAGTGGATTCGACGACGACGACTACAACACTCAGCGATCCTGTGTGGATCAGTGCTACCGATTCTGTGTGGGTCCGATCCTGTGTGGGTTAGCGCTCAGTGGTCCTGTGTGAACCAGCGCCTACAGATCCTGTGTGGGTCCGATCCTGTGTCGGTCTTTGTGGGGGTTAGTACCTATTGATCCTTTGTGGGTCTGAAAACTTAGATGGATCAGTGATCATCTCTATCGTCCTCGAAGAAGTATACTTGTGTGAGCTGAATCCTATTTGCTTTCCTGTGTGGATTGTGTTGTGCTTTCCTGTGTGGATTGTGTTGTGCTATCATGTGTGGATTACGTTTTTCTTTCCTATGTGGAATACATATACTTTCCTGTGTGGACTGAGTTGTACTTGGGCTCAGAGGTTGGAGCGTATTGGAATTGATGACTTAGGTATATGTATGGGCATATACCTAAGCAGTGTCGGTTGATACTTCGTGATTGTATCTTTCCTTTGTGGTTTATCCTTTGTGGATTTTAGGAGACCTTCGGGGGTCTCGGGGTCCCTACTGAGTAGCTTATACACACCCCTGCATGAGCTATGCCCGCACTACATTGTGTTGGTTGCAGATGACGGACAACGTTGATCGTGGTTGAGGCTTGTAGAGCAGGACTGTACCTGGAGGTGGACCACTGGGCGGGACGTACTCGGAGTGGATGGCGGGACCTGAGGAGCAGTGGAGCTATCTGTACCCACCCTTCAGGTGGGATTTCTAGTGGACAGCTCGGCGTAGCAGCTTTTACTTTTCAGTTGCTGTTTTCCCTTTCGAGTTGTACTTTACATTCAATTTGGGTTTGTATACTAGCCCATTTACTTTTCCGCACTTACTGTTGTATCAGCCTTTTACTTAGTGTCTACCTTTCCGCTTGTTTACTCTGTGGTGCTTGTTTACTTTACAAAGACAATGCCTTCCCTTTTTACCAGGATTTACACCTTGGTGCTAGTCACCAGCCCCTGGCCTATGGAAGGTGGGCTTGGGGTAGTCACGACACGGGCCCCGAGGACGGGTCGTGAAAATTTCATCATCGATTTACTAAAAATTCAGCACAATTTCCATAATAGTTTTTATTGGATTTTAATTTTTTTAATCCTTTTATTAATATTTTTATGATTTATCCCATAAAAAAATATATATAAAAATACCTTATTCCCCTATATATTGAATTTTTTTCCTTTTAAGGTTTTTGTTAGTAAATCTTTTTCTTCCTATGATTAATTTATTTTAGTAACACATTTATTCCCTGATGTATTGCATTGAATGTTTTCAAATAAAAATAGAAATAAATAATATCTTTTCATTATATAAGCTAATGTCAACACAAATTTTTTCCATACATATCTTTTTGTTAAATTTCATAAAAAATATTCCAATCTACATTTTTTTATTCAGTTTACTCTCTCAGTGAATACATTAATTCAAGGATTTATCAACATTAAACTATTATAAATTGTCACTTATTTGTTGATATTACCCTCTAATTGGATATGGGTGAATTTAAAACTATTTATTGTATATAATATTAAAATATTCATCCATGTTCTCTTATCTCCTGGACTCAAAGAATATGTTTTCTAATTAATTACTATAAATTTATGAGAGATCACCATGAACTATTTCATCTTGTAAAATAAATATATAAATAAAATATTATATATTTTACTATTAATTGATATTGTTTATATCATACCTCTAAAATTCACATGTACTAGTATTGTCAACCTTGAATATTTACTATCCTTTAGGGTTATTTGTTTTAGGAATAGATTTCAATTTTAGAAAATATCACATGTATGAATGTATGCACATATCATCCAAGGAATATATCAAACTCCTAAATTCATTCCAAATTATTCCATTAATTTGTGGAAAAATTAGTCATTTCATTTATTCCATGTTTTTTGTATCCTCCTAAGAATGAAATATGAAGAAATATACTCCACATGCAAGGAACACAAATTATTTTATTCACTTTTATGACACTAAAATTTCGTTTCCTTTAACATATAAAGTACTTAGATTCTGATTGAAGTATATTACATGGAAAAAGTAATAAAATTTACATACACAAAATAGAATGGTTTCCAAGACGTATAAAAACTATGATAATTATTTTATTCATGTTCTCATTAAATATTTATTTTCCTAGGGACAAGTATATTAAAGAATTCATCATTATCAAATCTTTTTGTTCCTTCAATTTCATTTAAGTTATATTTAAATATATCCTTCTGTCCCATTAAATGAGATATACATATGATGAAAATGATCTAGACTATAGCGTGATCTATTAATTTTAAGGTAATTTTTGCCACTACAAACTTATCATTCCTTTTTTGGGTCAAAACATATTCATTAATATATTTTTGTGATTAATGCATACATTCATCCTTCATATTTTTTCAATAATATTTATACAAAATTTTTATATACTTTTTTAAATATAATATTTAATTATTTTTTCAAATATTATAGTAATTATTATCAATTTATTATAACTTTTATTTTCGAACATGAAGTTGTTAAAATATAATAGTTGTAAAAATTATTATGATGTCATTCCACTTATTTCTATCCCTTATGGGGATGACTCAATGGTATCTAATTCTACTATGTTTTTATAGAATATATATCTCTCGGAATATTTCAATAAATTCATTCACTTTTTTTTTTATTTATATATATAAATCATTTCTATGCTCCCTAATATGCAATCAACAGAAAGGATCTAATCATAATGTTCTAATCCTCTATAATAATGGAACTAATCATTACCATGTAACATATATTCAAATATGTTTTAATGTGTTTATAAATATATCCTTATAACATATTTATGCTCAAATATTTGAATTATGTCGAATATAAATCCATATATGGAAAAAAATATAAAATGAAACATAGATAATTAATGTACAAGTAAAAAACTTTAGGATTTGTCCGTAATTATTTTTTCCACAGCCCAACTAACAAGGGGTGAATAAGGGTGTTTTCTAATTATAATTTTCTTGAAGCAGTTATATAACTAATATTTTCCCATAGGATAGTATGGAAACAAATTTAATTTGTTAATTATTATTACGCTTGTAATGATCAATCCTAGATCCCGTGGTCTATTACGAATTTCCAAAATACACCTAATACACTTCTTGGTTTCACGATGTTAGCATAAATTCTACAGGATAAATGGAATGGTCTATCAAGAGATGTTTCATTATTATATATTAATAGTTAAAAAAATCACACTTAATATATATATATACTTGTAGAAACAATAATGTGTTTATGCGTTAATGGTTGATATATATTTATGGAGTTACCACAAAATATATATGTATGATGGACTAAAAGAAGACATAAATAAATACATAGTAAAATTAATCCTATATATTTAATATCTTAGAATAATAGAGAATAATTAATTTTTTAGTCATTTCAGTCACTAATGTGATGTATAAGGTGAGTAGATTGAGTTCGTCATAAAACATACCTTGTGTAGGAGACATCTAATATAGTTTTATTGATCAAGAATATAATACTAACAACCAATGCATTTCAAATATCATACATGAATTACTATAAATTACCATTAGAATTTATAGTTGGATATTGGCAAATATTGTGACTGTCACCTCAGCAATAATGAAAAATAAATGGGAAATAATAATATTTAGGCATCACTATGTGAAACTATTCATGTTCATTAATAAAGATACCGATGTAAAATATTGTTTATCATTTTTATAATGTATGTTATTATTTATCATTCATTAATATTTACGAATATAATATATACCAACTATACCCATAGTCTATTTTTCATAGGAAAATGGTAGATTTATATCCCAGACTAAGAATTTATGAATGCTGTATAAAAATCATTAATATGTGAGTGATTATCATGAGGGAACAAAAATTTTAGTTGGTATAGTGTTGTGGTAGTATGAGGTAGTTCAACATGATATTTCAATGTATCGTATATGGAAGTAATGGACATAGATCAGGGTGTAAGATAGATCCCAATGACTTTATGAAGCTGAATACTCTTATGGTGAGAATTATTAATAAACTCATTATTTTTTGAGTATGTTTTTATTTTTTTGGGTATTTTTCAGATTTAAAAATATGTTTGAAAAAAATGTATACTTGAAATACAGTTTTAAATTGTTGTGTAACTATTATTTTTTATGGCGATGATATGTTTTTCAAGTAGTATGTTACAAATTTATAGGTTAATAATTAGTTAACTATTTGGAATACTAATATATTATAGGTTTTTAGAAACATTATGTCTTACACTTTTAGGTTCACAATTAACTAACTGTGTGATTTAACTGCAGCTGACCGAAAAAAATCCACATATTTGTCTTCATATTCCCATATTTCCTCTAATAAAATCCATTAAAAAAAATCTACATTTATTTCATATTTAATATATATACCTAAAATATTACATGGATGTTATTAAGATGATTCATCCATTATCAATGATATTCTTCTCTTTGATTGATTGGATTAGGCATAATATAATATAAGAAACCTATATCTCTTTCATTAATGTAAATTCTTGAATTTCAATGTTCTTTCTTCTTCTCTAATTAGTTTTTAATTATAAGATTACCTATATGAAATTTTAGATCATAATGGATTAATTCATATTAATATAAATCAGAGGATTTCAAGATCAATCATCTATATAATATGACTTAATTCTCTAGATCCAAAATTTTTGGAAAATATTGTCTACTCTTTTACTCTTTATAATTACCCATCATATTTTCACTCAATGGATGTGTAAATTTTTACTTTATTTAAATGTTTTTATTATGATGTTGGTTTTATTTATTATTTTAGTTATTTATTCTATTTGATTTTGAACTATTTAAAAATCATTTCAGTTTTGGTAAAATGTTTTTTGTTTTAAAAATGGATTTTATATAACACATTGATCTTAAGTAGTCTAATTTTTTAATATCTATATGGATTCCATTGATGTATTTTATTTGAAGAAATGTTTTTAATTTTTACTATTGGGTTTTAAAATAATATTTTTAGTGTGTGTGGTGGAATACTCCAGATGAAGTATTATTTTTTAAAAATAACATTCAAATAAATTATTTTGAAAAATGTTTTAATGATTAAGAATGATGTATTCATGGTTGAAAATTTCAATGGTGAGTTATTGAAACATTCATATTTTTTTAAAAAAATATCCACCTTACTTTCTAGGAAAACATTATTTCCATAATAGAAATATCTAAATGGTGTCATCTACGTGAAAAAACATTTTTAGGTATAAAATTTGATTATTGTTGTGTGTTTTATCACATGGTTTCTTAATTTATTGGTTACATGATTTCTTCCACGATTATGGTGTCCAATTTATCTGTGATTCAATTGCAAAATATAACATTTGTTTTTAATACAATATTATGATTATAAAACTTCTAGGATAATTGATGGTGTTTAAATTACATAGTTTTTTGGGGGATAACTGCATAGAGTATTTACATGTAGTTAGGTTGCATTAAAATTGGTAAAAATTGGTATATTTCAATTGAAATGAAATATTTATGGAAATTTGTTTTTCGAAATAGCATTTAAAATATTTTTTTTCATTTGATAAAATTTCCATCTATTATATACATTATTGGTTTGATCATTCATCCAAAATTAATTAGTCTCAATAGGGGAAATACCACAGTTATGTACTAGACCCCACATGTAAACATTTCTATGAATTAATTTTTTTTATGAATGCAATGTAAATATATCCTTCGTTGTTATTGGATATTTATAGATCCATGGAGGACCCTTGGTGTAGATTCTTGAATTTTAGTTATTTAAATTGATACATATGGATTATTTTTATTACATTGGTTTTTGATGGATCGTATTTTCATTAGTCTTTATTTTTTAAAATGTATTTGTATTTTAAATATAAACCTTAAATTTACAAAAAAAATTCAATTTTAAATCATTTTTTTATTAGTTGACTATTTGAGTAAAGAATGATTCTCTATGGGTTTTATTATTACATTCACTGCATTCTTGACTGTAGAATCAGATAATTAAATATACGAATTTTGATAACCTATGATGGGAATAAATATTTTGTTATTAGTATTTGGTGTTGGTTTCATAGTTCCTTGAAATGTGTGTTCTATTTTTAATAATCACTCTTACCAGGTGGTTTACATTTGATCTATTCATGAAACTGGAAACTTCCAGTAGTTCTTTATCCAAAGGGGACCTCCTTTTAAAATTTAGGTGTTCATTATGGTTATACTTTACGATCCTCAGGAACGTGCATCGGTCAAGAGGATGGGAGGTCGGACACATCACACCCTTTTGGGGGGAATTATTCTCTACTCTGGGACTTTCTTTGTAAATTTAAGATATTTTCATTAATCCTTATCAATTCACAAAGCATAACATATGTTTCCCTTGGAATATACACTCACTTATTAACATGTGTAAAATTTAGAATCACCATTATGCATTAATGTTTATTCTATAATGGAGATATTTGTATGTATTTGAGGTTCTCCATCTATTGTATACTCTAATATACTATTTCATGATTCTTTTAATCATCATTGTTATGATACCGATTTTTGAGCCACACAGCAGGGTACTCTGGAATTTATTGTCATCCAGGGAGACGAAGGCTTGATTTGATATTAGGATGGTACACATTAAATGGGTTACCTACAAATCATTGTGAACTGAATCAAATCCCTCTTAGTTTAGTGTATATTAATGGGACACTTATTAGCTTTTATGGTCATGTGATAAGGACCTAACCATACTGTTTAATGTCATGTTGTCAGGACATCTAAGAGAGAGGTGCTTTGTCAATATTTTTTGTAGGACTTATGCTGAAACATCCCAATAAACTTGGAAAGGATATGGGTTTCCAGGATAGATTAGACCCTATTGGGAATATGGCATAGAATATTGTTGGTTTTAAAAGTTGTGATTGAACATCAAGCAGGCTTCCTACATACCCCATATGGATGGGAATTAAAGCCCACCTAGTTCGATAAATCTCATAGGAGAGTATAGTCCATTGATCAAAATGATTTTGGGATTAATTCCTGAAAAAGATGCCTTGATGACAATGGGGTTTAATTTGGGGTTTGTTCATAATGAAGATTCCCATGTTAAGGGAATTCTATTTGGAATCTATAAGATGATATTTGGTGAAATCAGCCCCTAAAAGGGATTCTTATGTATCCTGGTTTGAACAGAAATCAAAGTTCTAGTTGTTCATTTAGCATGGGTGTTTGTGAAAATGTTCTAATCACTACGAATCTCTATGAAGATGCCAGTCATGCTCGGTGTGAGAAAAAAAAGTATGTGAATGTTTCAACAATTATACGCATTATTCCTCCTCTGTTAGTGGAGGAGGAAGATCCTATGGTGGCGACAGTGGATATGGTTGAGGTGACCCAAGAAGAGGGCGATGCAACGGGCCCTCCCTGTGTTCTCTTTACATTAGACAAGGATCCAATGAATTGAATAAGGGATGAAGGATATGGGATTATACCAGGAGGATTCTCAAAAATTGATCCTTGTAGGGGAGGGAGACTTCTCATTTGTTCGAAATTAAATGTAGGTGTTATCCATACCTTCCCTACTAAAAGACCCGAGGTTTCGGGTCATCTCTTCAAGAAGGGAGAGGTTAGGACCCAAACCCTCCTCCAAACCAGGCACATCCCAACACTATTCTTGGGAGAATGGTCCATGTGACTATGAATATAGAACCCCATAGAAAAATCATGAACCCTAACCCCATTGTGAAACAAATGTTGGAATCCTATGACTTTGGATATACAAACGCTAATTGGAGACACACTGATGTGTCTTTCCCAATGGTTTAATAATTTAGGAGTTTTGGTGGATGTCTCAAAGGAATCCATATCAAATAAGAGAGAAAATGAAGAAGAAACCTTTCCATGAATGGATTTGTAGAGGGCTTGATGGATTTTAGACTGAAGAGAGTAGGTGAATCAAATAGGGGCGCCCAAGTAGAGAAGGGCAATCAAGTAGACTTGGGTGACCTGATATCCACTTAAGCGATGAAACAAATGTATGGTAATACATGGGTGTGATTTTTCTCAAGCCTTAAAGAGTATTCCCAGGTGGTCCTAGAAGTGGGGAACTAAAGATCATATTAAAGGAATATGTGGTGCACACGTGTTTTTGATTTAGAGAGGTTGGATGCTTTAGACGCGCAAGTGTAATGGTTTTCAAACACTAAAAGGACTTATATCCAATGATCCTAATTCAAATCCTTCACTCAAGCTGTTGAAGAACTATATTGAAAGTTTAGGAAGCCTTGGGTGAAGTTCTAGGGTGACAAGAGCATCAATTGAGATTTAGGGAAATTTGTTCGTACAAATGAAAGCTACAAGGGTCTATTTATAAGCAAATATAATACCATTTGCGAATGGATATTGGGTGCACAGGTGATATGTGTGCCATATTGTGGTGCGAAAGTGCCTTATGCACTGATGATCTTTTGGATAGACAATTTCTACACTTTGAGGACTTAGAAAAAATAAACACTTCAATCAGCTACAATAATGGTGGCGCATAGGTGTTTGCTCCTAGGTATCTTGGGCGAACTTTTAGATCCCGATTGATGAAATTGTGTAGAGAAGTTCATGGAACTCATTTAATAGTGTCTACAATGTTACAAACCTAGTTATATTGTATCACTAATTGTTATGAAAAAATTAGATAACATTCAAGTTTATAGACACACATTACATTAAATTTAAATTTTTTATGTTAATAACTAACTTGGATACATATTTTTAATATGATTAATTTTCTTATAAGATATATTAATTAATGTCGAATGTTTTTACATATTCTATAATATTATAAAAGGATTGGGTGTCAAGGAACTTTTAGGTCCATTTTTTTGTTTTGATGTTGGAATTTTTAAAATGAATTTGTTTTCATCTGACTATATATTTATAATTTTTTAAAAATTCATTATTTCATAATATTGAAGGACATGGGGTTGAATAAGCTGGTAAACTATAATGGAATGAATCACTTAGACCAATTTAGTAGGAAAATTAATGGAATTAATATGGTTAAAAATATTGACCACATACTATTAAGGGAGTGGAGTTACATTGATTATATATTGACGATTCTCAATTATTCTTTAAAGGTGTAATAGAAAATAGTTAACTTTATATAGGGAGGTTAGATATCAAGGGATGTTAATTTAGTAATTATTATTAGTATATCATAGCTAGTTATATACCGATATCCTAAGTGATCATATAACCATGTCAGGAAATAACCAAGTAATATTTTGACATAGAGAAACCAACAAGGGGTTTTTAATTAATGAAGAAATAAACTATAATAGGAACATTAATCTGGTGATACCAAAAATTTTGTTTATATATGATAAATTAAAGAATATAGATTCATCAATAATGTAAAATATATCACACCTTTTGTGAAATGTGTTTTATAAGAAATCTACATGTCTAAATATTATGTAAGGAATCCAAATTCCTATCTGTAATATTTACCAAGAGATGAATTGATGAAATTAAGACAAAAATAAGAATTCCTCAATGAATTTAATTGTGATCCCTACAAACTAATCAAATTAATCCTACCTATAAATGTATCCATTGAGTGAAATGGAATCAGCCCACACATTCGTAGTACCCAATCTACTTAAAATAGTGGGTTTTCACCACCTATAATCCTACTGAATGGATTAGAATTATATTCTTATTTGGTTAATTGATAGGATATCTCTAGTATATAAAATAATGTATATAAACTCCCTTAAACATAAATCCTTAATTTAATGAAGAATCATATCAGAGTACATATGTTTCATACATTATGAAATAACAAACTCTTTGGCTCCAATTATATTGATTACAATTGATCCACATTTATTTTTGTTATTGCTGAAATAATTTTACAATCACTAATATATTTAAAGAATATAATATGATGAGTTTGATGCATAATAAAATATGTAATTATTTAATGCATATTTTTCCAAATAATATCCCATTTAATTATTCATGATTACTATTTTATAATTTTAATAACAATGAGAAAAAAATCATGGAATGGTGAGTTTCAATACATCAATATTTAGGAATTCATACAGATATCCAAGAATCTCGTACATACACTAGATCCTGATATACATCATATAACACTTTAAAAATATTTTTGTATACATCCAAAATCATGTAGATATGATTATCAAATTAACTATATCAAATTATATACAAACAATTTGTACCAAATTCAATCTTCATTTTATAGCCAACAATGTGGCCCTATGTGAATTTTTCACACTGGAAAAGTTTATTAAATTATTAATAAATAATTGTAAAAAATTATTTATTATAGAAAAATCACAAATATTCTAAACCTTTAAAGTAATTTCATATGATATTAAATGAATAGACTCGTATCTCTATAAGAACATGTACACTATGAGATATATATAGTAATATTATATGTTTTCCTATATTATCCATCATTAAAATACATAAACAAAACCATTAGTCCTAGAAATTTAAAATATAGTATAGGCTAACACATACGATACTGGTTATCAAAAATAGATGGTCTTTAATATGAATATATTGTATTTCATTCATGTAAATAATTAACCATAGAAAAAGCAACTCAATTAAACATGATCATGAACTCCTTGGTATATTTTATTTAATTGAATATATGAACTTATTTTCATAAATGAGGATAAAACATATCTCGGTCAATTTAAACGTATGAAAAAATAAAAAAAATTCCACCTACTAGTTGGATAAGTCTAAATATTTTCATAACACAGGTAATAAAGAAAAAAAATTCACAGTGAAGTTTTATTAGCAACTTCAAGAAAGACGAATTTATATAAATCATAATCCAATAATTATATTCGTGATCCTAGAAAATTCCATGTACTAATCCTTAGAGTGATAATCTTGATAATAAGTCCCTATTTATTATCTAATGTGTCTATTATCTATAATATAAAATACAATACTAACAATGATTTTAACATATTATATTAACTTGTATCACTCATTGATGATCATAAATTAGTGAAAAATCTAATACAAAATTTGGTTGTTTTTTATTAATTCACTATTTATGCAAAATATATGGAGCCAATAAATAAATAAAAATAGGGTTGTTTTTCAATATAAGTTAATGATATATTAAATTTTAAATTAACCACTTCATTAAGTATTTTAGTTATATAATAACAAGAAACATTACATGAATATTATCCCGTTACAGTGTTAATGGTCTTTATAACTGATCTATTATATTATCATCTATATCCACCTAATAGGCCATTATATCACTCCTATAAATGATTTATTGAGTGTTTTTTAATTTCTAAATGATGTGATTCTCCCCAGTTGAAAATATGGCTCATTTTCATTAATCATTACATAATTTCTCTCATAATAAATCTCAATATCTCTATTAAATATATGAAAAACCCCATGTATAGTGATATAATTTTTAATCCAAATAGTTTCTTCTCTGATATATGATAAATTGTTGTGAACCTCATTATTTTGATTCATTTATGGGTGGATTTGAACTATTAGAATATACAGATCCACTATTTTGTCAATGTCCTGAACCAACCTGGGTCAACCCTGAAGCAGTCACCGGAGTCGGCCCGCAGCATGTCCCAAGGGACGATCCCGACCCCCATGGGCTGGAACCTATTGTCAGCATCAAAACATAGAAGAGGGAACTAATTTTACCATAAATAAAAAATTGGTAAATAAATAAATAATGACATTAAAATTGAAATCTAGCTGTATGGAGAAAATGAACTGCATCTAACTCCTTGTGACCTCCTAGGTCACCACCCAACTCATAACCAAGACTGGTCCAACATTGAGCAGCTGAACTAGGAACCTGTACCATAAACTAAACCTGAAACTGGAAATATATAATATGCTTGAGCACCGAGATTATCGGTAGGGATGCCCAGAATAAACCACTGAATCCATATGTTCTCTCTTATCCAAAGCAGTCCAAAAACAAAAGATTGAAATACAATAATGAAATTAGGATTTTCATATTTTATGAAAAATAAAAAACATGTTATTCCCATTTTATGTGAACCCAACACATGCTATAAAATATTCCCAAAACTGATTTTAATTTTATTAAAAAAACCATGATGGAAAGATCATGGTTGTGCTATAACAAAACAATTAAATAGTGTAATCTGGGAATACACTAACAGGTAGAGCAGAAAGTAGACAATAAATGTAAATAACTATGTAACCATGGGTGATCATAAACATCCCTAGAAGACCCCTATACGTACTCAGTTGGAAACCACCTGTAGGAGTATTGTGAAGTGCCATAGTCTATAACCAACCAACCTCCCTCATGGAGAAGGAAATAAGCCACACTCCCCATCTGGCCTCTATACCTACCAATGGGTGCCAACCCGTCTAATTGAGGCTGGTATGTGACCATCACATGATCAACTAAAATATGCCCAGTAACCCAGAGTGGTTATAATAATCGTACTGTTTATGTAGAAGTCCCTCACATGTGTGAATCACCATACCATGTCATCAATGCACTTTCCTACCCCAAACACAGACACTTTCTATGTGTTCTCCCACAAAGGGTTACCCTATATAGGAGCTCCCCAAATACTTATAAAAATATGATTACATGTCAAACATACAATGTGCCAACCGGGAAGTCAAATCATTTGGTTATCAAAACCACTTTATTAAACACATGGAGTTGTAAATAGGGCCATTAGTTTTACATAATCAAATACCATTATGAAAACATTTAAAAAAGCTCTTCTAAAACATATCTAGACACCATTTATGTATTTAAAAATCCAAATAGGCCATAATGTTCTATGTTTCATAGCATTGATATAAAATTATTTAGTGATACTATGTTCATTTTCATAAAAAAAAACCAAATGATGATTAAAAAACATGTTCCATTAAATGTTTTTATTTGGAAACACCACTCAAGATATCCAACAATAACATTTGATGATAGATACATTTAGTTCCAACAATGTTAGAAAGGAAAAAACACTGAAATGAAAAAATTGTAATGCTTGTAAGGGTTAAAATTACATTTATAAATTAAATGAAATATTGCCAGTGCCCATGGAAATCTCCAGATGAGGGAAAGGGTGGAAACACCTACCTTAAGAGAAGGGCCAATTTAACATTCGGTAGTTGACCGATTTATCAGCGACCACTCAGAATTGATCCACACACACGACATACCAATATAAAAAAAATATATATCTCTCTTAATTTAATGCATGTATACCCTGGACTATGAGGGAATACTTACATGGGATATATATATATATATATACCTTAGTATATGCATGCACACACATTCAAAGTTGGCCAAAACTCACAATAACAATTACATGGACCATACAAACTCAGCGACAAGGGTCAATGCACTCCTAACTAAATTATTAAGAAACCATAAACCCAATACACAACCCCTTATTATAATCCAAGACACTATTTGAAAACAAAGAAGTCTTACAAATTAAAAGGTACTTAATCATCAATCTTTTCATAGACAAACCTCATTTGAAAGCCCAAGACATTCTTCAAATGAATTTAAAAAAAATTTTAAAACTTGGGGAAAACCTTACTAAACTATCCAAATTTCACAAAGCCAGTTGAGAAAAATTTAGTTAACTTTAATAAATGGCCTCTAAAGGTAAACCCCACCCAAAATATTTAAGAAAAACATTTACAAAACACCAAAACTTATATAGATTCAATTGCATAGACAAAAATACATGCACGAATAGAAGGACATGTAAAACCCTATTTTTATAGAGGTAAACCAAAAATAAATCATTACCATAAACTAACTATACATGTAATATAAGTGTCAATCAAGGTCTAATAATTAAATACTAAAACACAAGCATCACATAGAACAATATTATAACAAATGTAATGGAACTATCAACCTCAAGAAGCGTGATTGCAACATAACCTCAACGAAGGGAAGAGCATCGCTCTGTGGACCAACC
Organism: Viscum album; assembly: GCA_963277665.1. Classification (NCBI taxonomy): domain Eukaryota; kingdom Viridiplantae; phylum Streptophyta; class Magnoliopsida; order Santalales; family Viscaceae; genus Viscum; species Viscum album. Next base: position 559,150,741 of record OY728146.1, read on the forward strand.
ACGCTACCTAGACACCAAAAATATGCATGAACATGACCTAAGGAATTATAATTACAATTAAATTTAAGTTAAATTCACTAAAAGAAGGAAAAAATTTATACCAAAAGAGGCGAAGGCTACCAGCAAGGGGAACCATGGTCGCGACGGAACAGGGCGAAGGCGTTGTGCAAGTGTGTTTGGGTCACATAAAAAAAAGATGTAGTTAGTGTTTCGGGTTGGATGGTTGCATGTAGAGAAGGGAGGATCAAAGAGCTATTGTAGTTGGGTCACGATGTAGGGGGGAGGTCTGGCCATGGGAAGGAGCGCATGGGGCTTTGGGCCACTACTGGGAAGCAGGCTGTGTGAGTGTGGCCAACAGGGAGTACCAGCAAGGCAGCCAACGTGAGCTTGGTAGGTGCGGTCAGAGGGGGAGATCGCCATGTGTGGTGTTGTGTGCCATGAAGGAGCTGGTCTGGCTACTTTCTCATGACGTTCAAATGAGGATCAGGCTATTGTGGCGGGGAGCAGATGGAAGTAAGGTGGGAGGGAGCAATGATCGTGTGAGAGGGGGGAAGGAGGGGAGGGGGAGCCACGTGAGGGAGGGGAGAGAACGGGTACAAGTGGATAGGGTTTGAAGGGGGGGATAGAAATAAAAATATTAACATAAAAATAGAAATAATAAAATTAATAATAATAATAATAATAACATGATTATTAATTATGTTTTTGAGAAAAATAAAAACAATAATGTTATTAATATCAAATATAGTTAACATTCATTTTATTTACAAGAAATTACTAATTTTTATTCTTATTTTAATTTTTCGAAGGTGGACAAGTGGAGAAGTTGTCTGCAAAAAGCCGTGCAGGGTTTCTAAAATGCACTCTACCCATGTTACCAATGACGTAAACCCCAAAAAACACAATTTTTAACATAACTCAATGATTTTATTCAAGATTCTACCCAAACCTCAACACAAATAATTTATTTCCAGAAAAATAAATTAATTAGACAGGGTGTGACAATTCTCTCCACCACAAAACCTTCTTTCCCCTATAAAGTCACCAATTCAATAGTTGACACATCTCAAGTCTATGCCTGGACAAAACCAAAGGTTAAAGAGAGCCTCGAGGTGACTATTCCCAATACACGTCACACCCGACCAGTTCAAGAAGAGACCACAATAGAAGAATTTGGGGAGAACACCAGAGTGTTCTCCCCACGATAAGCATTTACTAACATGGATACCTTCATACATGAACACATCACCCCTGGGGGGGGGGGAAATATGTGGGTTCTCCCAAACTTATCTCATTCATTTTATTCTTATGGTTTGAACAAAACCTCTGAGACATTGAAGAAATCTTTCTATGAAACAACACAACAATATAAGGATGATAAATGAACTCATCACTTCCTAATAATTTCATGAAATAAAACATCCACATATCAAACATAGTTGAGACCAACTATAAATCATAATGGTTCTGTTTATTCTTAGGACTAACACCCTTCAAAGAGAATGAACATTTTGAAGGTGACACTAGAAGCAGATAAGGATGCTTGAGTTGTGGTAGAACGAGTTCATAACTCCACCAAAACAAGGATGATCTTATGATGATGATAAAAATACAATAGAGAGACATTGGATATTTCATCCCAAGGTAGAAAACATGATCCGGACTGAGGTTCCACACACCCTCAGAAACTCTTAACTACATGTGAGCATAACCCTATGACCTGTGGCTAGGGCCCTGATGGCTGAAGCATATCCTTACTCACATTCATGTATTTTCATCCTCCAGTCCCTAACACTTTCCTCCCGAACGACTCTTCATTCAGAACTCTCCCCAGTGGACCAAAAATTTGCATGGTATCAAGACTTTAGAGGGATGCGACAAGGTGGCATAGAATGCCAGAACCGGCCACACAAGGGTCCTGTGAGAGAACAGTCCAAAAAACTATGAGTCAGTACATACTAAGATAGCTTCTTGGATATAGGTTCCTCTGGCATGAACTCCTTGTCAGATGAGGAACATTTACAAGAGCCGACCCCCCACTAACTGCACCACATACACTAATGACAGTGAGATATACCACCTTTACTAGTCAAGAAATGAACCATAAAATAACTCTTGGATAGTACAAACCTTAACTACCCTGGGTGCTCCCAACAACACGAAGATACAAAATCATTCTGAACTATACAACTACCTTTAACAGACTTTGATTACCATGATATGCAGGAAACACACAAAAAGAACTGTGAACTATGCATAATCCTGAACTTCAATTTTTATATTGTGAAGAAAAACACTTTTAAGGAAATGTGGGAAACGAGTCAAGATACAAAAGGACATCACCCAACTTGTTAAAAATTACAGAATCACTGAATTGTAATTTAATCTTATTATAATGATTACCTATGAGGAGACTCTGTTGTAGAGGTGAAGTTTTCTCATCCAGATAATCATTGAGAATGATCTCAATGATGTATGTTATCATGTCCTATGTTTGGATGAGCTCTTTCATAGAAATATTCATCCCATTGAATCCACAGGACAGTATACCATGATATTTTTGGATCCAGACGCCATGCTCCTTGGAGTGACTAACCTGAATACGCCTCCCCACCATCCTATCAAATTCATCTTGACAAGTGATGACTTGAAGGACCTTGTCACAGAAATATTAATTACTATTGATAATACTTTACCACACATCTCATTCAATCAATTCCTTACCGCACTGGGGGGAATGCGATTCTGCAACCTCCATAGCCTCATGCAGCTACATGGAAACCATCAAAGGTATCTTTCCTGTGCTTGAGGATCAAGTATCAAGAGGGATAGGTAATAATGAGTAATCCTTCTTCCTACGCGGCTTCTACGAGTGCTGGATAAATCTTTCTGGATCAATTAGAATGTTTTTACCCGTCCATGAAGATGCTCTAATATATTCCTATGTAATGTCCACCACCTTGGACACAACAAGAATGTCTGAATTAGAATCCCTATCCTCATTGGTATCCGCCAAACTCTTGGGGAGGTTTATATCATAAGAATCTTCAACATCATCATCTTCCTCGAATGAGTGTCCTTCTTCTACTCCTAGCACTAAAATCTATTTTTAAGAACAAATATACTTGCCACCAAACTTAACTGTGTCAGCAAAGGAAGGTCTTTCCTGCGAGACATGTACTGAAGTGTCATTACATGGGGGTTGCTCGTATCCACGACCCATGAATTGAGGAATATTGTTAGTGTCTTTCAATCGCCGACCTTGGTGGCCCCTGAGACATTAGTCATCCAAGCCATGTAGGCACACTGCAGCTTCGTAGATAGATCTTGCTACAATCAGATGAATCAACACATCCACATCCTAGGATTCCTCCCTTCACTCTCAACCCTCCAACATATCCTCCCCTAACCTTCCATGTGGAAAGGGGATGATACCCAAATCATTACTCAAGTGGGCTAAGACATCCAAAACCTACGACCCTGAGTGGTTAGACATAACACTCATTACTAAACTTGGATTCACCATAGTTGGACCATGCATGAGCCAGTCCTCTCTTAAAGATCAAGGGTCTTCCCTGGAAATGCCTTCTAGAATTAATGAAGAAGAAAACTAAGTAAGAATCAGATGATCCACTTGAAAAATATATCTAGATTTTGGTTGACACCCAAGTCACAGTTCAATATATCAAGAATTTTGGGGACCTTCTGGTCATCATAACCCTTTGCTGTCGAGGGGTGGAAGACCAACGCTGGGTCCATGACACCTAGAGTTTTAACAGCCAATGCCTCTAGATATAAATCCCCATACTGAAGAACTTCCTTCATTGTCCCTGAGTGAAGAAAGCAACCATGTCGACAGATAGTGGATTAGTGCCCCAAATGATTACAAGAAGAGAAGAAGTCAGTCTAGGATGTGAAAATCATAGGTTATCTGCACTAGAATTCCTCCCCAACTACGGTCCAAATTCAATCGATATGAGATTTAGAAATATCAACCTCAACACATATGCACGAGGAGAAGGAATGAAAGACGTATTATATTTTTCTATCTGAACACAAGTAGTGTCTAACGATGTTTCTAAGCATACGAAGGATTGCAGGAATTTGGAATGGAAGGGGGAGTTCAGGAAAACTAACCTCAATACCTGTCCATGGAGTGTCACAAAAAACACCATCAAAACCAGTACCAAGACAAAACTCAATCAACACGACCACACATGCCAAGGGAAATAGGACCATAAGACAAACAAATAATAGCACAAGGAAAAATTATTTATCCAAAAAAATTATTTATTTAAAATTTTAAAACTCACCTAGGTTACCTTATGAACCATCACATGTGCGTTCATTCATTCTCTCTCACATCATTAGTGAACAGGTGCTCCCAGACACTCTTTTCACATACCCATGAACATGTGTATCTTTATAAAGAATGATAAGGTTCAAAAATTTCTTTTCTTTATCAGATCCAAACACATACCAATCCTTCAAATTGAAAACACATCCCCATTTTAAAAACACACTTCACCAATTTCAAAACAATTTAAAAAAAACAGTTTTCCATTTAAAAATCAATTTCATTTTTAATACACACTTAAATTAACTGAGATCAAAACAAAACAAAACCAACAAAAACCAACTAGAATGTGGAAATGGTGCATATGTATAACTTGGAGACATGGTGGTGAGTCATGCCCCAAATAATGGATCACTATAAGAGGACCTTGAATCAGACACTTGGACATCACATGGGTCACCACCCCAAGTGAGGCCACAAAATTAACTAATTCGCCTCCATTTTCATCCCTAAATCAAAAAAAAAAACCAAATATAGAAGAATCAAACCCTAGAATACCCTTGGAAACTCAAGGATCAGTGCGAGAATGATTTCATGACACTCTCCCCACACCTACTTCCCAAGTCACAATAGTCATATTCTACTTTTACCAGACACCCCAAATATCAAGGGCCTCATTTGAAACTATTTTGTGATGAACCAACCCGGGTCAACATTGATGATTTCATTCGAACCGGCCTGCGACATGTCCCGAGGGGCACTCTCGATCCCCACAAGATAGCACATAATGTCAGGAATCAGAACATAGAAGAGGGAACAAATTGGACCATAATTTAAAGATTGGTAAATAAATAAAAACTGATAGTAATGATGAACACTAGAAGCATGTTGAAAATGAACTGCAAATACCTCATTGTGACCTCCTAGATCACAACCCAATTCAGTACCATGTCTGGTCCAACATTGAGCAGCTGAACTAAGAACATGTATGAGAAATTGAACATGTAATTGGAAATATATAATAGGCATGAGCACTGAGATTCTCAGTAGGGATTCCAGGAATAAACTACATTATCAAAAAGTTTTCTATTTTCCGATGTAGTCCACAAACACAAGTATGAAATACATGTATGAAAGTAGGTTTTTCAAATTATAAGAAAAATAAGTAACCTGTTTTCCCATTCTATGTAATCCCATCACATGAAATAGACCATTACCAAAACAACCTTTTATTTTATAAAAAAACCAAGACAGAATGATCAAGTCTGTGCTAAAACAAAACAGGTAAATAGTGTAAGCTCAGAATACACTAACCGGAATTGTAGAATGTAGAAAAGATATTCCAATAACTATGTAACCATGGGTCGTCCAAATCATCCCTAGAATACCCCTGTACGTACTCAGTTTGGAACCCCCTACAGATGTATTGTGAATCCCCATAGTCTATAACCAACTGATCACCCTCAAGGAAAAAGAAATCAGTGACACTCACAATCTGGCCTCTATACCTACCAGTGGGTAACAACCCATCTAATTGGGTCTTGTAAGAAACCATCACTCATTCAACTAAAGGACACCTAGAAACCCATGGTGGTTAGAATAATCTTATTGTGTATGTAAGAGGGCCTCACACTTGTGAATCTCCTTACCATGTCGTCACCACACTTGCCTACCCAAAAAACAGACACTTTATATGCATTTACCCATAGAGGGTTACCCTAGTTAAGAGCACCCCATATACTTATATATATATATATGCCAACTTTTCAAACATAAAAATTTCCATCTAGGTTGTCACATCATTTAGTTATCAAAAAATCTTTATTAAACACATGGTGTTGTAAATCTGGCCTACAATTTTACATAATAAAATTTCTTTTTGAAAACATTGCACAAGATCTTCTAAAACAACTGTAGACACCACTTTGTTATTTATAATTCCAAACATACCATTATGCTTCACATTTCAAAGCATTGAAATAAAATTCATTAGTTATATTATGTTCAATTTCATAAAAAAAACCAAACAATGATTTAAAAAACAAGTACCAAAGAATGTTTATATAAGAAAACATTCCTAATGAAATCCAACAATACTATTTAAAGATAAGGGCATTTAAATCCAACCAAGTTGGAAAGGCACAAAAACACTGCAATGAATAAACTATTATCCTTATAAGGATGTGAATAACATTTATAAATTAAATGAAATAATTAATGTTGACATGGAAAGCTCCTGATGAGAGAATGGTTGGAAATTCCTACCTCCAGAGTAGAACGAATTTAACATTCATTAGTTTACCGATGTATCAATGACCGCTCCACACACACAAACATACCTTCATATAAATATTTATATCACTTAATTCAATGAACATATTCTACACTCCATGAGGGAATAAATACATTAGATATATATATATATATATTATATTCATTCCATTGTATATGTGTGTGTGGACCTTCAATGTTTTCCAAAACTCACTATAAAAATTTGAAGAACCATAATAACTTAGCTGTAAGGGTCAACACACACCTAAGTAAATTATTAAGAAATCAAAAAAACTATAAAAAAACCCTTTTTATAATCCAAGACAACATTTGAAAACAAAACATGTTTACAAATATGAAGGTCCTTAATCATACAACATATCATAGAAAAACTTCATTTGATAACCCATGACATATATAAATGAATTTAAAAAAATATTACAAATGGGGAAAACCATAATAATCCATCCAAATTCTACAAATCCACCTGATAATAAGTAAGAAAACTGTAATAAAATTTATCTAAAGGTAAACCCCACCAAAAACTTATAGCAAAACCAATTCCAAAACAACACCACTTATCCAAATTCAATTGCATAGACAAAAACACGTGCATGAATGGAAGGACATGTAAAAACATATTTTTAGAAAGTTAAAACATAAATAAATCATTATAAAAAACAAAATACATTTTTAATATAAGTGTCAATCAAGGTCTAATAAATACATATTAAACCACAAGTATCACATGGATCGAAATTCGATGAAAAGTCATGGAAGCATCTACCTCAACATTCATGAATGAAACAGAACCTCAATGGAGGTTAGAGAATCGCTCTGCAGACCAACCAGACAACCTGAACACTGAAAAAGACAAGAAACCATGACCTAAGGAATTATAATTCTGATTAAATTGCAAAGAAATTCACCAAATGAAAGAAACATAATTATACCAAAAGAGATGAAGGCTGCCAGCATGGGGATCCACGGTCATGCCCGAACTGGGAGAAGGAACTACCCCAGAGGGTTTGGGTTTCACCCAAATAGGATACAGTTAAGGGCTCAGGTTTCCTGGTCGCATGCTGAGTAGGTCAGGGAAAATGCGAAGGGGAGTTTCACCACAGCAAAAGAGGGAGGTTAAGATTCCGAAAGGAGCACAGGGGGGTTCAGGCTGCTGTCAGGAAGCCGGTCGTGCAAGCATTGCCAAAGGGAGCTCTGACAAGGTGGACGACATGAGCTGGGTAGGTTCTGCCAAAGGGGGAGACCGCTGTGAGGGTTTCTGTGCACCTATAAGGATGTGGTCCAGTTACTGGATCGTGGTGCACTAGGGAGGAACAGGAAGTTGCGGTGGTTAGTAGATTACGACAAGGTAAGAGGGAGCGGTGCTCATGCAAGAGGGGTAGATGGAGGGGTGGGGGAGCTGCGTGAGAGAGGGAAGAGAATACAGAAAGGAAGATATGGTTAGGAGGGGTGGAAATGGAAATAATTTTTAAAAAAAATCAATAATAATAATAATAATAAAATTAACAAGTTATGATTTTATGAAAAATAAAAACACTTATGTTATTAATAACAAAAATAGTTAAAAATCATTTTAATTAATAGAAATTACTCAGTTTAATTATTATTTTAACTTCTTGAAGGTGGAAAGGTCATTTAGTTGACAGGGTGAGGCCGCATAGGGTTTCTTAAATGTGTTTCGCCTGTGCACCCAATGACGTCAATCCCCAAAAAACAAACTTTTTAACATAAATCAAAGATTTCATTCAGGATTCAGCCCATACCTCAACATAAATCATTAAAGGACAAAAATAAATAAATAAATTAGACATGTCATGGTGTGAACATAAAAGTAGTAAACTAGAATGGGATCTCAAATAACCTTTTTCAATTTGTGTAATAGTATTAGTGTGTGCACCTACAATGATAATTTACTAAACTAAAAAGGAATATATAACAAAACACAAACATGATCATTTATATATCTAATATATAAATAATATCACCTATTTGTATCATTTCAAAGTCATTAGTTTGATTTTTAGCCATTAAATGACTTTTTCCATCCAATATAGCTAGAAACCCCTTTTAGAGTACTCCATGCTATGAAAATTTATCACTTTACCAATATTAACCTTTTACATCAATCCAAGATTTTTTTAAGATATATCTCTTTTGTTATTCATCAACATTATGTAAGATGTATTTCCAATGTTTTTCATCAAATTGAAATTTACCATCTAATTCATGAAATATTTATTTAATCCATAAAAGGATTATTGGATATTTTATATCAAAACAAAATTATATGAAACATTAAAAACAATACAATATATCATAAATGTGTCCTTTTCTATATTCATATTAAGGAACATGATATCAAAATATATTTGATATTTCTAATAATAATATTTATTTGTTATGGAAATAAATATATGAAAATAATTTATTAATACTACAATGAAAAATGTACATGAATATTCGATACAATGATTTTTTTCAACCCTTGGCTAGAAAGAAAGCATTATCATGGGGCGTTATACCATCTATATAATTTTTATTGTAATAATAAACGTAAGAACTATGAGTCTCACCAAATAAAGGGGAATTGATCAAGTTTAAAACATGGTTATTGAAACAAATTAATTTTTGAAATCATTTTATAAACATTTTAATAAAGTATTTTTAAGAATTGGTTTTAAAATATTTTTTTAATGAATAGTAAAAAATATTGTTTTTTATTAAATACTTTCATTAAATATAATGAATTTACATTATTATTACTTTTAAATAGTTTTAAAATTAAATTTAGTTCATTTATATTTTTAATAATTATATTTTTATCATTTGACTTTATTTTATTTTTTATTTTGGTATAAAAAAATTTCTATATACTAATTTTATTTTCAAGAAAACTCCTTTTGTCACATTTTTTAGGAATAATTTTAAATTGAATTCTAAAAATTTTGTGAATTAAATTTTATAAAATAGATTATATATTTTAAATATTTTTAATGATCCCACTTTTAGTTCTTTTATATTGAATAAGAATAACATTAATGAAATTTCATTACGGTTAGGGTTACAACAAGTTTACATGGGGCTTAAACATATATATAAAGGAATAATTTCTAAATATACTTGTCAAGATTCTATTTGATAGAAAAATATTGAACTCATAATATCCCTTAATCACACTAATGGAAATTTGGAATCATTTTTCTTAAGTATGACATAATTGTGTTTTAACCATATATGAAATTTAAAGTTCATTCTCTCCCCAACTTATAAAGGGCCACCCATCATTTCTATTATTTACACCACATTGAGAATTATTTATTGATGAAAACTAGAAAAGTTATCTTATAAACATCCCTATATATAAATTTTAGGATCCATTGTTTTCAATATACCATTTCATGGGTCCTCAAAATATGGTCTATGTGAGACATACTAAAGAAGAGGTAATCATCTTACCTGACATATTTCAAATTATTCCCCTATTTACATCCTTTATATATTTTGTATTAATAATATAATAATAAATTAACTATCTTTATATATATAAATGTAATTATTATTTGGTACTCACTATTATTCACCTTTTCCCTATGAAATGGGATGCAGAAGTATCGCTCGTGTGTACTTATTGACTACCACCTCCATGTAGTGATAGAGTTCATTTCACCTCACCATATATCATGGATGGTTATTATGATGGGTTTAAGGTTTATATATTATATTTATGACATAATTTTTATTTTATATTTATAATATCATATCTACCTTATTACCATAAAATTATTCAAAAAACAATAATGTCGCTTATATGTTTGTGAGGACTACCACATACATAAAATGATGTGATTAGGTTTTCTATTTTTTTGAGAAATATGGAGGACGCACCACATTTATTAATCTAAAGAAAATGGAAGATTTCAAATACAGTATAGGAAAACAAATAAAAAATAAAATTAATGCAAAAAATGTAGCGGCCTATCTTTTTTTTCAATATTTCAGTTAGCTTCTTTTCCTTTTCACTAATTATGAGTAATGTTCGAACATAAAAACGACCTACTGTGTGCATGAAAAGTGTGATCCATTTTTATATATCTAATTTTTATTGATTAATATAAATATATATTTAATTAATATATTTGATATCAATAAATTAATATAATCCTTGAGATTATGGAACAATGATAAACATTAATGTATGAGAACTTATGAAAAATGGTCATGACTAAATGATTCATTTTTTAACCAAATAAGAAGGTTCAAAAAATAAACTACTAATAAATGGGTGCTGAAATGTTATAAGTTAATCATAAATTATATTTAATATATGTAAAATAATAATTTATTTTGCAGGAGGTTATATCACATTCATCGTATGTTGAATTTGAGATAAGGAATTTTTATCTCAATTTTATTTTGATGAGACACATGCCATATTAAATTTTAGTTTCGTTTATATGGTGTAAATAATTACCATGAATTCATATTATAATGATTTTGGTGAATATTATATGGAATTAAATACCCATATAATTTCACCTACTTCATGTGGTTTTGGTCTGAATGTTACCAATGTGGTAAGAGATTAATGTTACAATCTCATTATTTATTATGATAGTTCATGATGAAGTTAATGATGATTAAATTTTATGAATTATCTCTAAAGAAGATAATAAATCATATTATTGACTATTTATTTATTTAGAATAAATATTTTGCTTCCATTTTTGTCTCTTCATGAACTCAATATACCAAAAAATGTTGTTATAGAAAATAATCATTATTTACAATTTGGGAAGAAAATATATTTTCTTCCATATCCATATTTGTTTTTAAAAATTCAATAATTTAATTATTATTATACTTCAATTTTATAAATTCATTAATAGATATTATTTAATTTTTTAAAAATGTACAATGGTAATCTTTATTTTGTGTTATGAATAGGTACTTTTGAATTGTTAAAAAAATGTGTATTAGAATTTTTTTAACCTATTTAGAATTAATTAAAAATTCTAAATTTTTGAATGATAAATTACTTGAATATTAATTTACATGTTTCTATGTTTCTTTTTAATGAAAATTAATTCCTCAAAAAATTTGAAACTTATAAATTATTTATAATTAATTTTAAAATTAAAAGCGTATTTTACAAAAATAAGTATTCCAAGTGACATTTTAAAGGTATTTTCATTTATGAAAACAAAATTTGGATTTACTTATGATTTAATGGGTTTATGATCCAAGGATACCATCACAATTATTTCTTAGAATTAATTATGATAATAATAAAGTGATATTTACAAAATAAGTTTATTTTAAAGGGGTTATGATATAATTAATTGTTGAAATGTTTATAAAAACCATGTCTTTTCCATGTGTTATGATATATGATAAATTATTTATGAGTATGTGAAACCCATATTAAATTATTTTGATTATGTTCCTTGTGGGCCTATAATTATAGATATATATATAATGAATTAGGTAGATATTGATAAGTCATGAGATAATAATGAATATAATTGGGAGTGAACCAAGTTTTGTAAGCGACTTTGTGAATTATGAAAGTATTTAGAGTGAACATTGAATAATGATACAATGGAATGAGGAGTGAACCAAAATTCACAATGATAGTATTCATAGTGATCCATGAATAAGTAAATGGTATTATATAATTATGTGTATCCCACAAACTTTTGTAATATTCCAATGTTATGATCTTGTGGACCATGTTCTTTGATTCTTTTATGATTCTTGTATTATGAAAATCCATGATTTATTCCATGTTCCAAGATTCTGATCTATGCTATGAGGGGAATGGATTTTTAACTAATAAGATCATGTTATCATACACTAATGCTCATGTAATTCTTATGTGATAATTTATATCCTCTATGTTTACCATTACCATGACTTTATGCTAACCCTTTATTATAATTCATTTCCCCAGGATATAAAGAACAATTTTAATTATGCTATGTCTATGAAGGGTTCATGTTTCAAAGAACATACAATTATAAAAAAAGACCTTGAATAGTACTTGATGTTATCAATTCTATCGAAAAAATGTGGATAAATTTTAAAAAAGTGCTTATAAAAGTTAACATTTATCAGTTCAAAATAAAACAGATAAAAAGTACCTTTTATCAATTTTTTTGTACTGATAAATGGTAACCTTTTAAGTGATTTTATATAGAATTGATAAAGGGTTCCATTTTATCTATGCTTTATTTTTAGCACGGATAAAGGATACCCTTTAAAAATTCAATATTTTTTGCATTGATAAAGTGTAGCCTTTAGCAGGGATTTTTTGGCACTAATAAAGGTCCATAATTAAATGAAATAATTAAAGAAATAATTTTTTTAAAAAAACTTGAAATATTTTAATTAAATAAATATTGAAAAAATTGAATGAACATATATATAATATAAATAATAATAGGTAATAAATATTATATATGTATATATAATGAACAAATTGAAATAATGAAAATGTAATGATCTCTCAGTCCATCTAGAACAACAATTCATGTAATATGCTTGATGCCGATTAGGCCTACATGCCAAATATTGAATAAATAAGGATTTATTAGTGGGTTATCCCTTTAGAGGGCTATGAACTGCATTTTCAGCATGTGTGTGAGGTGTGTGTTTGAGTTTGTGTGTGTGTGTTTACATGTAATTGTAACCCAAGCACCAAATATATATTAAATATATATATAATTATATATATATATCATGAATAAAATATAATAATTAAAAACATATTAAAGACTTATTCCTTTTTAATGTAATTTTATATTTCAATTTATCATATATCAAATGTGTGTTACATTGATGTCACACACAAAAATGTAATTACTAAATTTTTATATACAATGCATAGACCCAAATATTTATGCTATTAATGAAATATTATATAGAAACAAATAAACATAATATTTATGTAATTTAATCAAATTTTTCTATACAATAAAATTTCATTATTTGATGAAATATTTAATATATTATGTTAACTATCGGTGATTGTTTTTTTGTTTTCTATATTGTTATAACTAAGTTTTTTTATTCAATTTTAATATTTTTTATTATTTTTTTGAATTTAATCATTTTCTATTATTTATTTATATTTATTTAATAATATATTTTAATATTGTCGATATGTATTCAACTTTACAATAATATATATGCATATTTGGTTAATAATTTATATTTAATTAATAAAATATTTCCATTTTTTCAGTATTTTCAAAGTATACTCATTTTAATGATTCATATTCAGTCATTTTTAAAATGCTTGTATTTAAGATTATATCTTCATTAATAATGTTAAACATATATTTGTAAATAAAATTTATAAACAAATATATTTATAAATGTATATTTACTATATTTGTATTTCTATATATATTTCTATTATATATAAAGATATATTAAGGAAAAAGCTTCTGTTTATTTGGGGAAAGAGGCTATATTATTAAGAATTGAAGATAACATACATTACAAGGATGTACTCAGTGAGACTTGATCTCAAGACCTCACTAAGACGCATAGGGGAATCTACAACTAAGCTACACCATAAAGGATTTATATATATATATATATATTATATAATGCAATAAATATATAAATATTATTTTTTTAAACTGTATTCATATATATCTAAAAATAAATTATTATAATATTATAATAAATCTATTTAAATAATTAATAGATTTAATTTATTTATATTTATATTTATATTTATATTTATATATGTTGATTTAATATATTTATGTATATATATATTAAGATATAGATATATTAAAAATTATAAAGTCAAAATATATATTTAAATAATGAGTATATATATTATATTTATATTTATATAAATTTATTGAATATATATAATTATATACATATATATAATGATATAAATATGTATAAAAATATAAATATATTTATAAATCTATATATACTATATATATATAATTATATATTTGTACTTATAAATTTAAAAAAAATATTTTTTTAGAAAGTCATTATATAATTATATATAAATACATATATTCAAATGATTGTACAATTAAAATAAACTAGTATAATTATATAAATATATTTACCTATATTTATATTTATAATTTCAATTATAAATCCCTCATCATCACTTTTTTGTAAGTGCTAATAAATGTTTCCCTAATTTATTTAAAATAACCATAACTGTGACTGATTCAGTCCCGATTCTCAAGCTCTCACATAAATCCTATACAACTAGTGCTCCTCCTTTATGTTCTCTCAGATTAATCAATGCTCAGATCCAAGGTTTCTTATTTTCCCCTTTTCTAGTATTGTTGATTTCTTGTTTGTGTTCCTCTATTTTCTTTTTTTCATGGTTCTCTACCATGATGAACACTACTTCTTTATAGGACAACAATTATTCCTTATGATTCTTAAAACCATCACTATTGAATATTTTATCTTCTACCTCGAAACCCAATTTTCAATTTTTAAAAGTCCCATATGGTAACTAATATCCAAATAGAGGGATTCCCATTTCTCATAGTCGATTTGGAAGTCCAACACATTGACCAATATGACATGATCCTTTCTCACTACCCATTTTGGATTTGATGACCTTTTTGCAGTTTGATTTACCATTACACAACACCAATACATAAATTTATATAGGCCATCTATGTACTTCAAGTTTTTAACCAAGATCATCAAAATTCCCTTTCTGGGAACCCTATTTATCATAGGTAAAATTACACGTAGAAATGTTGATCTCCACAACATAGTGTTATTTTTTTGTTACTTTTGATCAATTTTAGAGATGTTGGGTACATTTTCTACATCGTACATTATGATCATATTAGTCTTAATAATTATTCATAGGTATTATTTTATCTCAAAATACCATCCATTATGGAATTTTGACAAAGCATTGTCCATTTTTGAATCCTTATGCATTCCAATAATATTTAGATCATATAGGATATATGAGAGTTTTTACTATATGTCATTTAGAGTATTTTTTTAAAATATAGAATTTTTTTTATTAACCATTGACATATATTATTCATGATTTAAATAATTCATGACTCAATTAATAACACCATTGGTAATGGTTTTTGATATGTTTTTAACATACTCAATGATAGTGGATGGTTTTTATTATGTTAGATTTATGAAAAAGGGGTCTTACAGATTCTTGATCAATTATTATGTTTTTCACATGATATTATGTTAATATTTAAGTGATTATCTTGTTTTATTATTAGAATAAAGAATTTTTTGGTTGTGATAACAGATTGGTTATGTGTATATATATATATATATATATTTAATTTTTAATTATTCGGATAAAATTGTTTGTTATATATATATATTTATAGGAAAAATATAATAATTAAATTATTTTACTATAATCATACATAAATATTGTTTTTAAAATATTTATATTTTAAAACAAACCCATAAATACTTATTAAAAATTGTTTTACTGAGGGTACTATATAAATTATTATAGAATGTAAAATTATCCTTTCTACACATTAGAATTTTATGAAATATAAAAATTGGATCTCTTTTATTTAGTAATTCATTATTTGTATCTTAATATATATTTTTCTTTGATTTTTAACCTAATGTTTTTGTAAAAATTTTTAAGAATTTTTTCTCTAGAGAAATTTATTTTGAAATCATTTTATTAGAGGTTATTTTTAACTAATTTTTTTGAATTTTGATAAATATTTATTATAATATTTTCTTTTAATAACCACTTGGTATAATTTGAAATGAATTTTAGTATACCTATTAATATATAATTATAATACTTTTCTACATGAAATACATGTGTGGATGTGATAAAAATAATTTCTATCATATATTAGAATATGATGGGTATTATGTGAGGTCTAGGTATGGTATTTATGAATATGAGTTATTAAAGACATTTTAGTGATCCGTTGAGGGCTAGGGTGAGCGTGATGTGACATTTGTGTTGTTGTTTGTAAATCCTTATAGATTTTCAGAAGTTAGTTTTATCTAATGTATTGTAGCACCCTTTATGTGGTTATTTATTAAGGAAACAATTATTTTAAGACATCCACATATTTTAAATGAACATTATATGAAAATGGCTATGTTATACTGATTTCATGATCTGGATGCAATATGTACAATGGTAATCCATGTGGGATTGACTTGGATGCTTAGGGACTGAGATCAAATATTATGGTATTTGTGATGTGGTTATTTCCAGAGTGAGATTCATAATTCATTCTCCTCCTATGATTCAAATTTTAACCTATTATTTGTGAAACGATTTAAAAATAAGAGAAAATCAATGGCATAAACTTATGGTATGATTTTTATAATTCACTATTGTGAAATAAAGTCGGTACATTCTATTATCATATTGTCCATGATAATACACAATAACATTAATTACATATTTGTTATTAGTTCTACTACTTTGAAAATATACTCATATATAATAATATTTTTATATTTTTGAGGCCTTTTTTGTATATACTTGTTTATTTTCATAATGATACCCTACACATGATCCTCTGTGGATATTAAGTTTCTATAACTAAGATTCATGTGAGGGAAAATGACTAGTGACATAGATTAGAGTTAGTTCAAATCAGTGGGTGTGAGTTTGTTTTCTCATAGTAGTGTGAGCGACCTTTTATCATTTTAAGATGAGACTGAAAACATTAAGATAAGATATAGTAATTTAAAAAGTCTTAAGGAGAAAATTAGCATCATCACAAGATCTCTATTTTAATTAGTTATTATTGCATTTTCTTTCTTGATACTCATCCCCAAACTATTTGATTTTTCTTGAACTAATATTAGAATTAGTCATCCATAAGGATCATGGGTACCTGGTATAGGATGAATAATAATCAGATTAGTTTAATAAATAGAGTTCATTTAAAAAAGATATGGTTTATGTGTCTCTAGAAAAAAAAAATTAAGTAATAATATTTCTGGAGATGAAGTTGTTGAGGATGAAATTTTTTTATATCTTTTCATTTGGATGAATTCATAGGATAACACCAACCATAGTGGAGTAATAAATTTCATAAATTCAATTACCCATCCATCAAAATGGTTTAATTCTAATCATCTGAAAAAAGAGTATTAATTTTGAATTAATGTGTTCATCATGTTTGTAATAGATCATTAATGTGACCCATCTCAAATCATTTTTCCATGTTAACATAGTTGTTATTCATGAAAATATAATATTTTCACTACTCATGTAGACAATGTCTTCTACACATGATTATGTCACCAATCCAATGGAATGATAAACTATTGATGTTGAAATTAGAAAATTATTAGGGGATTTACAACATATTGATGAAAAAGTCAACAATGATGCTTCATCACAGTGTTGAATAAAATTATCAAGGAATGAAATCTGGGTATAAAATTTCAAATGGGTTGGATTCAACATGGACAACCTATTAACCACAACATGTCAATTTTCATTAGTTTTTCTAGGGTCATAATGAGGATGAATGTGCCGATTGATATTGATTCATGGTTCCACATCCAACCTCTAACAAAGGAAACACATTAGAACGATATAATGATAAATATATGATAAATTTTTTCTATTTTTATGAAAAATTATATAATTAAATGTTTTTAGATTTTATTTATTCCTTTCAGATTTTTTTAATTTAGAAGATTTTAGTAATTAATTTTTCTAAATAGCAACTTTAAATGCCTATAGAGGCATCTAGACTCTTCTTATGAAGTTACGTCTTAGGTATTTGAAGGGGAAAGTAAATCCCCACTAACCAATTAGTTATATGTAGGATCTAATAACAATTAAGATGCTCAAAATACAAGAGGGGGTGAATTGTACACTTTAAAAATTCCTTTGGAACCTTTAAAGTTGGTTACAGATAACTATGTTTTCCTTAGACAAGGAAAGTTCTAAGTTTAACAAAGTTAAACTAAGAAGATTCACAACACCTCTAAACACCAATTGGAGAATTTGAACTAAGGTTTACAATATGAGATTCTACCTTAATGCTTATAGAATCTAAAATTATCAGAGTACAGGTGTAAGGAAATATAAGAAGGTTATACTTTCCTTACAATACAAAATGCAGTGGAAACAAACAAGTAGTAAAACTACAAGTAACAAGATATAAGTCTTTTAACACAAAGAGAAGGGCATCCAACAACCTTGGATAAAGGTCCCTTGATTTATACTTTCAAGCAAGTCTGTCTTACCCACACCAGGGTAAGCCCTCAATATGAATATCAGAATCTCTGTCTTGCTATCCCTGCAAGCCCTCAACATCAAGGTAGTTGGAACCTCTATCTTCCTCAACAAGGAATCCCTTGAACATCAAGGAAGTCAGCACCTCTGTCTTCCTATCCCCGGAAGCCCTCGAATGTAATCACCAACATTCGGAGTCGCACGAAGCAATCTGAACAAGTGGTTCAGTACGCACAAAGCATGAAAATATTCTCTCTCTAGAAATATCCTTAACATCATGTGGTCTCTAGATTGATCAACTTGTTTCAACTCATTATTTTAGATCTTTCAAATGAGATCCTATTTATAGGAAAATTTCCAACAGTCGGCTCCCTCCTCCAACGGTCATTTTTTCCATGACATTCGGAGAGACCTGTACATGTGTAACTCAAATAACGGTTAGTTTGAAACAGAATAGTCGACATCGTTTAATAACTAATCAAGTAAAAATGAATGCACGACATCATTTTTAAATGGAGAAAAAATATGTAAGAGCCATATAAAAATTCGGAGTGTAAGAAAAAATAAAAGTTCGGAGTCTAACCAAAGTGAAATTCGGAGTCTATGTTAAGAAAAGATCGGATTCTGTTTTATAAGAATTCAGAGTCTGGTTTCACCAGAGATCAGAATCTGAACATGCAGAGTTCAAAGTTGAACTAGTAAAAGTTTGGAGTCGAACTATTTAAGAGTTCGGAGCCGAACTTTATAAGAGTTTGGATTCGAACTACTTAAGAGTTCGGAGTTGAACTTCATAAGAGTTCAGAGTTGAACTACTTAAGAGTTCTGAGTCGAACTACTTAAAATTTCGGAGTCGAACTACTTAAAAGTTCGGAGTCGAATTCATGAATGTTCGTATCTATAATTCATAGTGGAACTACATTATTGTTCACAACCAGAATTCAGATCCTAGAAACAGAATACTCCAATACTTGTCATTATATGATTTCAGGATTTTGGTTAAGAATCCAGTTTTTTTTACTTAAGAAAAATATTTCTATGTATAAGAAATTCTGGGTTAGGTTAAATTTCCTTATGGAAGAAAATTTTCCTTATGGAGGTAAAACATACATTTGCTTAAGTATAAGGTGTTTGTGAATTTCAAAAACAAGAAGTAATGGAAAAGTCATAAGGAAATCCTTATTGACTCAACATTATAGACATATTATAAAGAAAAAATAAGAACTAATTTTACCAATAGTTATAATGATAAATCATTTTAGGTGCATTATTGTTGATAATATATTATTTGAAATATTTTTTTATGAATGTTTTTTCAAAATTGTTAATTTATGAAAAGAAAAATATTGTTATGAAAATAAATAGCATGCATCAAAACCAACATACCCATATCGAAACTAAATAATGAGATATTCATTACCATCTAATAAATTGATATGTATTTAAAAAAAATATATAAAATATATATGTGATTTTAATTAACATATATTCCTTTAATAATTTTCAAATTTTGCAATCATAATTTGAAGTAACATTCACCAACATCATGTGTTGTTGAAGGAGGCTTACCTAAGAAATAAGGGTATAGTAGTTGATGAAAACAAAAAATAAATATAAGAAAAATGATTATGTATGACATAAAATAAAATAATTTTGATTTTTTATAGTATCATATAAAATTATCCATATATGGTCATATTTTTTATATGGTCTACACACAAGAATTAATAGTTACCATACTAGAAGAAAATCAACTTTCAGAAAAATTGAAGTGGATAGAACAATATGGTCTTGTTACCGGATTATGCTTTGGAGTGTCTCCTAATATATTTTTAGAGAAGATAAAACTACATTAATATATATATATATATACGGTTAAATAGTTGGATATACAAATAGACTCGCTCTATGATATTATTGTTCAGTATAGTTTGATAGACCAATGTTTGAGAAAAGTTCAAAGAGAATCGATATTAGATCAAAGATCTACACATGAACCATATGACCCCATTATATTTGAGGTTACTCATTCAACCATACCACAAACTATAACCATGGTAATAAATTTTTTCATTACCCTATCTACAAAATTTGAATCAAATAAATTTTGATCACCATATATTACTAACATTATATAAGGTAATGTTGTATATTATTTGCATCTTTCAACAACCATGATTATCCTTGCTATGAGGGGTATAGATTACAATATCATATGAGACATGATGTCCAATAAATACCTACCAAAAGATTACATGATAGTTGGGATTGAGGATTCCAATGTACTGACTACTGAGTTTCATATTCCACTTGATGATCTAGATATTACAATAGTGAATGATTCTGTGTGAACATTAATAGAATGGTAGTCTAATCATGTAAAGATATATGAGGTATGAATTTAAAAATTTATTTAATATGAAAAACCTATAAAAGTTGATGAAAAAAGTTATTAAGTGATGTATGATATTATAGAATGATAAAGCGATGTAGAAAATAATGTAATATCAAGACAATCTAGGGAATTGACTAAGAAAAAAATTACATTTCATGAGTACCGTCTCCTCACATGTTCAAGGGAAACATTTATTATAATTATTAATTCATGCAGAGTGTACATTAAAATAGTGAAATATAAATTAGATTTCATATAAAGAACAAATATATGGAACTTTCTTGATAGACGTAATTGGTGTCAATAATATAAATGATCTTCTCAATTATGAATTTCTAGGAATCATAGTTGTGAATACAATCAAAAGGTACATTTTCATATTACTTCTATACAAATAGTGAGATTATATGTTTTTTAATGTTAATAAATAATCATATTTTCTATAGGTGTTTATATTAATACTATATAAATGAAATCCATTTGTAAGGTGATTTGGATTCATTAATCCCTATATAATTTCTATAAAAAAACACACATTGGATAAAGATTAAGTTGATATGTAAATAGGTAAGCTATTCAAATCATTTGAGAAAAAAATATCTGATGATAGACAATTTTTGATCCCTGCAATGCAGAATTTAATCTCTATAATCTAATCACATAAAATATATTTTAATTTTTGGCAGTTTGGTTTTGTTTTTTAAGAAGCACTGGATAAAAACCACATTCAATTTGGATACTATAAAAATTTATTTTTTGATCCAATGCATGGATATTCAATAATCCAACCACACATGATGTAAATTTTTAATTTTTAGTAAACTCGAATTTATATTTTATTTAAAAAATTAAAATTATATGTTTTAGTCAATGTTTTATAATGGATTTTCTTGTAATAGGACAATTTATAAATATCTTATAAATCATGGATGATGTCGGTGTTTGAACAGATAAAGCCTATGGATTACTACAAATCGAAATACATTATGATATATTTAGAAATATTTTTCTATGAAAAAATATTTTTAATTTTTTTTACTTATTTTGGTCAATGATTTTGCTGTGTCTGAAAAATATTATAAGTCAAGTTTAGGATATTATTATTCAATGTTTATGAGAGTGATCATACAAAATGAAAAGGTCAACATCCCCCAATAGGTAATTTTTTAATGTAATTACAATTTCATTAAATTAAATTTTAAATCCATTGTTTTTCTATATTTTCTCAGTGCAATCAAGATTCATGAAAGCCTTTATTCTAAAAAGAAAAAGTAAATTTGTTTAGAGATGAGTGGGAAACATACATGTTTTCAAAATATTTACCAACAACAAATTTATGTGATTACCAACTATGTTTGTGATCTCTTAAGATTTATGATTTAAGAAATATTTTTGGGGTTTGAAGAATTATTTTTATAATGTTTATATATTATTTTTTATCTATTTATCATGGAGAATTTGAATGGAGGAAATCAATTTTTTTAGAAGTCCTAATAAAAAAATATATAATTATTTTGAAATAGAGGAGGCAGAGGAGGAGGCAGAGGAGGAGGCTGAGGTGGAGGAGCAGTTGGAGTTAGAGACAAATGTGGAGGAGGAGGAAGTTGTGGAGACCTAGGAAGAGAACGAGGATGAGGAATAAACAATGAATAGTCTCACAAACAATAAAATTGTTTGAGATTGTATTATAATGTGGATCATACCAAGTTTATGTTTGAGAATAATTGTGGGAAGTTTCCCACATCACTTTTCACTTAAGTTAATACCCACTTTTCTAGTGTTTTCAGTGGATTACTGAAAAAAATATTTTCCCTACTTGTTTAATTGATTATATATCGGAATTTATGTGGTGGAATTTTCTAAGAAACAAAATAGACCCCATTTATTTTTTTCAAACTGATTATCATTGGAAATAATTTCTATTATCACATTCCAAGTACTATCAAATATTATTAAAGTGTCAAATAAACCCTCACTAGGAACAAAATGAAAATAAATAAATAATTCATGCAGTTATTTACCCATGAATTCTATACACTATATAGAAAGTGTTGAGTCAATAAGGTTTTCCTTATGACTTTTCCATTCCTTCTTGTTTTTAAAATCACAAACACCATATACTTAAGCAAATATATATTTTACTTCTCTAAGGAAAATTTCCTTCCTTAAAAAAATTTACCCTAACCTAGATTTACTTATACATATCAATATTTTTCTTAAGTATAAAAATTAGATTCATACCCAAAACCTTGGAATCATATAATGCTAAGATATGAAGCATTCTGTTTTAGGATCCGAATTCTGGATATGAACTGTAATAAAGTTCCACTCCTAATTTAGGATATGAACTGTAATGAAGTTCCACTCCAAATTCTGGATACGGACTCTAATGAAGTTCCATTCTGAATTCTGGACACGAACTCTAATGAATTTCCATTCCGAATTCTGGATACGAACTCTAATAAAGTTCCACTCCGAATTCTAGATACGAACTCTAATGAATTTTCATTCCAAATTCTGGATATGAACTCTCATGTAGTTCAACTCCGAATTCTGGATATGAACTTTCATATAGTTCGAATCCAAATTCTGGATAAGAACTCTCATATAGTTCAACTCCAAATTCTGGATTCTGAACATTTTAGTTCGACTAAGAACTTTTAATAATTTTAACTACGATCTTTTATGAGTTCGACTCCGAATTCCATAAGTTCAGATTCTGAACTCTGTTGAAACCATACTCAGAATTTCCTTATAAATTCATACTCCATATTTCTACAGAATTCAGGTTCCGAATTCCTATAAAAAAGAATCTGAATATCTCTTTATTATAGACTCCGAATTCTATTTTGGTTTATCTCCGGAGTTTTAATTACTTACATTCTGAACATCAGTTTTTCTTATACTTATAGTTGTTTCATTACAAAACGATGTCATGCTTTCAGTTACACATGTTTTTTTATAAAACGATGACATCCATTCTGTTTCTAACTAACCGTTGGTTAAGTGAAACATGTACAGGTCCCTTTGAAATTTAAGGAAATTATGACGGTTGGAGGAGGGAGCCAACCATTCTAACCAAGACTATAAATAACAGCTCATTTAAAAGGGCTCACAATAATTTACACTGAAGTTGATCACTCTAGAGACCACACATTGTTAAGGTGATTTCTAGAGAGAGAATGTTTTCATTCCTTGTGTGTACTGAACTGCTCATTTAGATTGATTCGTGCAACTCTGAATGTTAGTGATTACATTCGAGGGCTTCTGGGGATAGGAAGAAAGAGGTGCCGACTTCCTTGAAGTTTGAGGGCTTCTGGGGATTGGAAGACAGAGGTACCAACTACCTTGAAGTTGAGGGCGTCCTTGTTGAGGAAGACAGATGTACCAACTACCTTGATGTTGAGGGATTACAGGGATAAAAAGACATTGACTCTGATCTTCGTATCGAAGGCTTACCCTGGTGTGGGTAAGACAGACTTGCTTGAAATTATAAATCAAGGGACCTTTATCCAAGGTTGTTGGATGCCCTTCTCTTTGGGTTAAATGATTTATATCTTGTTACTTGTAGTTTTACGACTTGTTTTTCCACTGCTGTTCATACTGTAAGGAAAGTATAATCTTCTTATACTTCCTTACACTTTTACTCTGATTCACTTAGATTCTATACGCTTTATGGTAGAATCTCATATTTTAAACTTTGGTTATGTTTCAATTTCCGGATCCATATTTCTAAAACTTGTTTTCAGAATCACTTTCCAGATATAAGCAAGTGCATAGAACTAGAAGTTTGTAACTTCATACTTTGTCCCAATATTTCATTGGTGATTAGAGGTGTTGTTAATTTTCTTAGTTTAACTTTGTTAAACTTATATCTTTCCTTGTTTAAGGAAATTTTTAAAGTGTACAATTCACCCCCTCTTGTATATTGAGCATCTATATCATTATTTCGATCCTACAATTGGTATCAAAGGTTGGAAACCTCATACTCTATACCAATATTACATTTGGTATCAGAGAGGGTCATTGAAATACTTATACTCACATATAAGTTTTTCTTGCTCAGTTTTTCATTGATCTATATTTTTCTTGATTAGGAATATTCTCCTTGAATCTGAACATTTTTTTTAACAAGTTTTTGTGTAGAATGTTTTTAAGCTGGCAGAAATCAATGTTGGTTCCATTGACAACCTAAATCCTACAAGACCACCAATTTTTGATGGCAATTATTATGAATATTGGAGAGGTAGAATGAAGAATTTCTTTATCAATACTGGATTAGAAATTTTTTTATGCTTACTGGAGGTTATCAAATTCCAGATAAGAAAGTAAGTGCTTTCACACACCAAGAAAAGCATGAATACCAACTCAACTATATGGTATGAAATACTTTAATATGTTCAATGACTAGGAAAATATATAGGCAAATTTCTTTATAATAAATAGCTAATTTTATATGGAATAAACTTGAAGTTACTCATTTTGGTATATCTAAAGTGATTGAGACTAGAAGAACTATGTTGAGAGCTGAGTATCATGGTTTTAATTTTCCTTATGGAGAACCTATTTGTAAAGTACACCAGAGATTCATGACTATCATGAATAGCTTACAATCTATGGGAGAGAAAGGTCTGGATGATGAAGCTCTTGTTGACAAGATCATTGATATTATTCCCAATGAGTGGGAATCAAAGATGATAGATATTGATGAGAACAGGTAGGTTACTCAAATTTCCTTAGATGAGCTATTTGGAACTCTTCTTCAACATGAAACAAGGATGAAGAGAGATGTTTACAACATCAAGAAGAAGAATGGAAATGGTACTGTTTCTTTTACTACTACATCAAATCACATGAAAGCTAAGACTCCTGATAGAGTAACTAGATCAAGGTCTAAGAAAGTTACTGTTCAATCTGAATCTAGTGAGAGTGGAGTCTCAGAAAATGAGTTAGCTAATCTTGCTCGAAGGATGAAAAAGATAGCTGGTCAAAAAAATTTCCAATCTAGGTATAGGAAGAAGGAAAGGAAAGATAAGAAAGATTCAGAGGTCACATGCTATGAATGCCAGATAAGTGGACACATTAGACCTGGTTACCCTATGATTAAAAAGAAATAATGAAAAGAGAGGCATTATGAAAGGAACAAGAAGAAGTTATACAAAGCCACACCTAAGAAAAGCCTGAAAGCTAATACTAATTGGAGTGATAGATATGGAGACTCTTCAGAAAGTGAATCTTCAAAATATGATTCATCAGCTCAGAAGAATATGGAATTCATTGCTAATACTTCTTTTCTACATACATGTCTTATGTCCAAGGTACGCTCTGCTGAGGCTTTAACAAATTTATCTCTTGATAAGAATTACTATTCCAAAAATAGTACTTCTAATGAAGATACTTAGTCCTCAGAAAATGAAGAACCATCATATGAAGAAGTATCTATATTTTCCATATTACTTGATGCAAAAAATTGTAAAATCTCTAAGAAATTAGACAAGGAAAATACTGGGGAAGAAATTCTTACAAAATAAATTTCAGATATTTCTTCAGATCTTAATGATAAAGAAGAGCTTTTAGAAAAACATTCTAAAGACCTTGAGAAATAAAATTCTGATAAGGAAGAACTTTATAAAGATTATAAGAATTATATTTTAAAGATGAAAGGTTTTGAGGAAAAATCTAACTCTAAAGAAATAATTCTCGAGGATAGGAATTTAGTCGTTAGACTAAAATATGAAATTTTTTCGCTTAAGTAGCTTCTTGAAAAATTTACCTCTGGGAAGGAAAATTTTGACAAGATGTATTCTAAAATTAAACCTCAAGGAAATACTATTAGACTTGGTTTTACTCACCAAAAACCAATTTTTCAAAAACAACTATTTTGTTCCTTCTAAAGCCCCTTTTTTCACTAAGTGTCAAAGTGGTGGGCATTGGAAGAAAAAATGTTCTTTGATTAGAGTTAAATATATTGGGTTTCATAAAGATTATTTTTCTAAACAAATGTGGATACCCAAAATTTTGTTGTCTAACAATTCCGGATCCAAGCGAGTCTGGATTTTGAAAACCTAACATGTTTCTCATTTTCAGGAAGATAAAGGAAGTACCAACAATAATACTTGGTACATGGAAAGTGGATGTTCCCGACACATGACTGGTAAAAAAATCTATTTCGAAAATATTATCAAGACAAAAGGAGGAAGAGTAACTTTCAGAGATAATGCTCAAGGACAAATTGTTGGTATAAGTAATATTGTTCTTCTTGTTAAAACCTTGATTTCAAATGTTTTGTTTGTAAAGGGACTTAAGCACAACCTCATTATCATAAGTTAATTATGTGATGAAGGATACCTTTTGAATTTTAGGAATGATAAATGCTTAGAAAAAAATTCCAAGGAAGAGTTTATTCTTTCTACCCATAGGCAAGTGAATGTTTACACATTAAACTTAGAAGACCCTAGGATCCAAGACATTCCTTTCCTAAGTGTAATGGAAGATCATTCTTGGTTATAACATAGAAGGTTAGGACACTGTTACATTTGGAACTTGTGAAAACTCTCTAAGAATAAACTATATAAGGATCTACCGGAGCTTATATTTGATTCTTCTAACATTTTTTATCCTTGTTAATATGGAAAGCAACATAAATCTAGTTTTAAATCAATCGGTGAAGTCTCAACAAATGTTGCACTACAATTGGTGCACATTGATATTTTTGGTCCAATACAAACTGGAAGCATTGGAGGGAAATACTATGTGTTTGTTCTAGTTGATGATTACACAATTTCCATTTCCCTCAGTAAAAGACATACACATCACTCTTGTGCAAAGCACATAGATATTAGGCATCACTTTCTTAGGGATCACACCCTTGAAGGAGATATCATTTTTCGGTTTATTGGAATGCAAGATCAACTTGAAATTTTTTTCACAAAATCTTTACCCTCTGATAGATTTTAATACATTAAACAGAAGTTAGGAATGATAACCGTGAGGTAATATCTCTTCATTAACGTCTTGTTAAACAATTATCCTTATAGTAATGAACTCCTTTTCATAGAGGGAGTACATTTGTTTATGATTTTTTCAAAAAAAAATTTAATTAGTCTTTCAAAATTTTCCGTAATGAGTTTTTCAAAAATTTTCATAATGAAACTTCTATAACTAAAGTTTTCATATAGGAAATTTTCGTAATGAAGTTTTCATACTGGAAATTTTCATAATGAATTTTTCATAATGGAAATTTTCATAATGATGTTTTCGGAACTAAAACTTTCATAATGCGAATATTCAAACTAAAACTTTTGTAACGAGAATTTTCGTAATGAGAATTTTTGTAATGATAATTTTCTTAATGAGGATATTTGTAATGAGAACTTTCTTAATGAGTTTATCGTGATGAATATTTTGTAATGAGTTTTTCGTAGTCAAAAGTTTTTTTCTCTTCAAGAAGAATATCACCTATTACGAATAAACTTCTTGGCCAATCTAAATGGTATTATTTACTTAATTAAGTTTTCATACTCATATTTTTCTTACAGGTATTTTCCTATATGTTTTAAAATTTCTCGGATTCTAGTTTTCTTAAATCCGATTGTTTTTCTTAAAAACCTCAAAAGATCGGATTCAAGATTTCCTTGCAGTTATGATTTCAACCGTCAGATCAGTTCAGATATTTTCTCAACCGTTATATTACTTTTGGAAGCTCAAAGGTATGCTCCATTGCCTATATAAAGGGGACCCCCAATGGTTGTCTCACATCTATCTTCAAGCTCTCGCATGTTGAATTTCTGCCTCCCTTCTAAAAACCTGTTCCGAATTTTTTCCAGAGCACTCCATTCTGAATGTCTATTGAAGCTACATCCGAAGATATGTCTACTACAAAGACAATTTCAAAATGGAAAGTGTACAGAGAAAGACTGGTCCATCTGAACATTTTCAAGTATTATTCTATCATCCCCTAGAATATCAAGCTAAATGGTTGGGAAGATGCTTGTGTATCCAAGAGAAGTGATCAAAATCCTATCTATCCAGAGTTACTTGTAGAATTCATTGAATAAACAAGTTTTTACGAGGAATTTGGAAGAGAAAATCTTTCTTTCAAGTCTTATGGCAAGACATAAAAACTTACTTACACCAAGGCAGCAAGCTTGGTAGGGCTAGCATATGAAGGAGAAGCTAGCTTTTTTTCTCAAAAACTCCCAGATGCTCAAGGTAGTTTTGTTTAGGTCAAGGCCTTACAATGTCTTGGACATACTGTTGTCAAGACAACAAAGATTTCTCACCTATCACCTAATAATCATATTCTTCAGCTCTAGGTACAAGTATTCTTGGTTCCAAGAAAGGGTGATAAAGATACCTTGAAGAAAAGTGACATATATTTCCTAGACTTCTTGGTGAATCTAAGAAAAATAAATCTTATGAGGCATGTCCTTGTGACGATCAAGAATATCAAGGAAGGAAACTTCAGAGCTCAGATCATCATATACCCTTCTTTACTATCAAAGCTGATAGTTCGATGCTTATATTCTTTCAAGGTTGCATGTAAATCTAAAGTTCCAAATTGCAAGCTTATGCTTGTTAGTGATGATATGCTGAAAAGAATGAATATGTCCTTTTCTAAGGAAACATGAGAGTTTTATAGTTTTCCAGAGGCAGAGACTAAAACCATTCCAGAAAATGGGGAAAAGGTTGAACCGGTGAAGAAAGCGACTAAGAAGAGGAATCTTGAGGATGTGGTTGTTGAAGAAAAAACCCCCAAAGATAAGGAAGCCCAGTCCACACCACCCATGCTGAAAAAACAGAAAGCATACCTAGATGATGTGGCTGATAAGTGGAGGGATGACAAGGAGATGAAAAAAGAAGGGGATCCACAGTTCGGATTGGACCCTTCTAGGGCTAAGGCCTTAAAATAGAGAGCTGCTGATTAGTTAGAAAAGCAAGAAAAATAGAAGAAAATGAAAAAGAAATTTTCTGAAGATGAAGTTGTTCAATCTCTGTTGAGAGATACTGAAATGGATTCTAAAAAGATTCCCATTCCGAAAACTTTTGATGTTCAACCTTTACCAGAGACTCCTGGGAAGAAATATTTCACTCCGGAAATGTCCAAATGAAAAGAGTTTGTTGAAGAAGTAGAGAAAAAAACTACTGAAGAAGTAGAAGAGGAAGTAGTAGATGAAGAAGAAGAAGAAGAAGAAGAAGGAAGTGATGATCTGGATGACTTGATCAAATAAGTGGAAGATTATCAAGAAAAGGCTGATTCTTTAATGTTAGTCACTCTGGGAAAGGGAGTTGAGAAAGATTCTAAGGCAGATGATGTTGAGGAAGAAGAAAACGAGTTATCTGATGAGGGAGAGACCTATGAGAAGAATTTTCTTGAAGAAGGAACAGAGAAGGAAAAAATAGATGAAGACAATATTGTTCAACTATTAGAGATTTAAGAAGAATCTCCAGATGATCAACCCAATCCAAAAACTGATAAAGGAAAGAAAGTTCTCATGGATAGAGAAACAAAAGAAATCACCAGGAAGAAAGAATTTGGTGGTTCTTCTAAAAGGAATTTGGTGAAAATTGAAGAAGAACAATCCCCAAGCAAAGTCTCTGATTCGGAATCATCGGCACATGGTCATGACTTTGTTGTTGAATCCTTGAAAAAGTTGGTGGACACCATTCCATTTTTTCCCACTATTGACTTCAGATGCCAGATGATGCAACATAGTCTAAATTAGAAATCAGAATCCTTATACATGCTGATGGATAAGTGTGTGAAAATTGAGGCCAACCATATAAATTTCCTTATCATCTATGATTCACATAGGAAATCATGCATCAAAATCACTTTGTGAACTAAGAAAATTGAAGAAGACATGGCTCAGTTTGATAATTTCTAGAATGAGTAAAAAGATTCCTTTGACAGCAAGGACTCCAAGATTAAGAATCTTCAGGAGGAGCTGATCATTAAGCAAATTTCTTAGAGTCAACAAGTGAAGGACATAAATGATAATGTTAACTCTCTTGCTCAAAATTTTAAAAGGGATAGAGATCTCTGGATTAAGATCCAAGAAAAACTTGTAAATCAAGATGAGTTAGTGAAGATGCAAGAAGAGGCCATGAAGGCTCAGGCAGAGGTGCTGAAAGATCAACAAGAAAGGATCACAACTTTGGAGAAGAAATATGAGGAGGATCAAAAAGACTTGAAAGAAGCTGATAATCTTGTTGAAGAAACTAATTCCGAAGGAAAAGGAAGACAAATAGACAAATCCAATATTTTGTTACATTTTATTTTCCTTGTAAAATTATTTTTCAACTCTAATGAAATTTTTGGTTGGTTGTATTGTGTGTTGTTATATACTAATTTTTTAGGTACCTTATTTCTTTTCCATTCCATTAAATTATTTTTGAAAATCACAAAGGGGGAGAAGGAAAACGAACAAATCAAAAGCGGAGAAGGATAATTTTAAAATGGAGAAGGAAAAATTTCTAATTGAAGATATCCTTAAAGTAAGGGGGAGTTTCCCATTATGAAGTTTTTTATTCCCATGATAATGAAAACTCCACTCTGGATATGCAGAATACAATCCTTAGAGTTTCAATGCCTAAGGGGGAGTTAGTTGTATTCACTATCATCCATGAACAAAGGGAGATATGTTTTAATTTCAAAGTATAATGAAAATTTTCAAAGTCCTTATATTATTTTTCAAAAGGTTGTTTGTGATTTTCAAAAAGGGGGAGATTGTTATGTCAATAAGGTTTTCCTTTTTACTTTTCCATTCCTTCTTGTTTTGAAAATCAAAAACACCTTATACTTAAGAAAATCAATATTTTACTTCTCTAAGGAAAA
The DNA here is from genome assembly GCA_963277665.1 of Viscum album. NCBI lineage: Eukaryota > Viridiplantae > Streptophyta > Magnoliopsida > Santalales > Viscaceae > Viscum > Viscum album. The sequence continues at coordinate 559,182,791 of OY728146.1, forward strand.
TTTCCTTCCTTAAGGAAATTTACCCTAAGCTAGATTTTATTTATACATATCAATATTTTTCTTAAGTGTAAAAATAGGATTCATACAAAAAACATCAGAATCATATAATGCTATGATATAAAGTTTTATATTTTAGGATCCCAATTCTGGATATTAACTATAATAAAGTTCCACTCCGAATTCTGGATATGAACTGTAATAAATTACACTCCAAATTCTAGTTATGAACTGTAATGAAGTTCCACTCTGAATTCTGGATTCAAACTCTAATGAAGTTCCATTCCGAATTCTGGACACAAACTCTAATGAAGTTCCATTCCGAATTCTGGATACGAACTCTAATAAAGATCCACTCCAAATTCTAGATATGAACTCTCATATAGATCGACTCCAAATGATGGATACGAACTCTCATATAGTTCAACTCTGAATTCTGGATTTTGAACTTTTTAATTCGACTCTAAACATTTAGTAAGTTCGACTCCGAACATTTATGAGTTCAACTATGAATTCTATAAGTTTAGATTCTGAACTCTGGTGAAACCAGACTCTGAATTTCCTTAGAAATTCAGACTCCGGATTTCTACAGAATTCTGCTTCCAAATTCCTATAAAATAGAATCTGAATATCTCTTTATTATAGACTCTGAATTCCATATTGGTTAGACTCTAAACTTTTAATTGATTACATTCTGAACTTCAGTTTTGCTTATACTTATACTTGTTTCATTACAAAACGATGCCATGATTTCAGTTACACATGTTTTTTTATAAAACGATGTCGTCCATTCTATTTCAAACTAACCGTTGGTTAAGTGACACATGTATAGGTCCCTCCTAAATTTAAGGAAAATATGACCGTTGGAGGAGGGAGCCGACCCTTCTAACCAAGCCTATAAATAGGATCTCATTTTAAAGAGCTCACAATAATTGACACTGAAGTTGATCACTCTAGAGACCACATGCTGTTAAGGTGATTTCTAGAGAGAGAATATTTTCATGCCTTATGCGTACTGAACTGCTCATTCATATTGCTTCGTGTGACTTTGAATGTTGGTGATTACATTTGAGGGCTTCCAGGGATAGGAAGATAGAGGTTCCGACTTCCTTGATGTTTGAGGGCTTCCGGGGATTGGAAGACAGAGTTACCAACTACCTTGAAGTTGAGGGATTCATTTTTGAGGAAGACAGAGGTACCACCTACCTTGAAGTTGAGGGCTTGCGGGGATAGCAAGATAGAGACTCCGATCTTCGTATCTAGGGCTTACCCTGGTGTGGGTTAGACAGACTTTCATGAAAGTATAAATCAAGGGACCTTTATCCAAGGTTGTTGGATACCCTTCTCTTTGGGTTAAAATATTTATATCTTGTTATATGTAGTTTTACTACTAGTTTTTCCGCTTATTTTCGTATTGTAAGGAAATTATAATCTTCTAATATTTTTTTACACTTTTACTCTAATTCACTTAGATTCTATATGCTTTAAGGTAGAATCTCATATAGTAAACTTTGGTTAAGTTTCAATTTCTAGATCCATATTTCTGGAACCTATTTTTTGAATCACTTTCATGATATAAGCAAGTGCATATAACTAGAAGTTTCTAACTTCATAAATTGTACCAATCTTTCATTGGTGGTTAGAGGTGTTGTGAATTTTCTTAGTTTAACTTTGTTAAACATAGATCTTTCCTTGTTTAAGGAAATTATTAAAGTGTACTATTCACCCCCCTCTTATATATTGAGCATCTACATCGTTATTTCAATCCTACAATTGTATCAAAGGTTGGAACCTCATACTCTATGCCAATCTTACAGAAAGGGTGTTATTAATAGATCCCATAGTCACTTTAGAGTCATAAACCTCCAATACAATAATCACATTTGTATATAATGCAACTAAAATAGTTGACTATATATTTTGTAATCAACTGCTAAATCTATCTATTGAATGAGAAAACTATTCAAGGGAAAAATGGAATTGGTAGATCTAGGTTATCAATGAGGGCTTCTGTGAAAGTAAAAAAATAAATTGAATGAAAAGAAACTGACTTATAAAGAAATACCTTAATAAGGAAAAAATAATCAATGGATATAGTGTATCACTAATAATATAACCAAATACCCATTTGAAAAATTATCTAATTCTTAATCAAGACCTCTGAAAATGAAATAAAAAATATCATCAACAGAATCATCAATTTTAATAAAAGGATAATATAGTGGTTTCATTTTATTGTGTGGGAGAATTTTTTGGGATATTCGGTCATCAATTATATGCATGATATAATATCACCACCTATTTTATAATTCATACAAGTAACATTAATTAAGCATGTACAAATTCATTAAATAAAATGGTCCGTATTTACAAGCTCATAAATAAAAATACCATTATAATTATTAATAAATATATTTTAAAATAGGGATTTTCAATTTTTTTGGAAAAAATAATTTTTATTTTTTGTTAGAGTTTATCATTACATGGAATATTGAAAATGACATACTAATATATAGCCCAATCTTGGAAGACATAATGGATTCAGAAGATTTTATTGTAATTTAGAAGCTATAATGGGATATAATAGTGATTAATACTATCAAAAAGTGGTAAACAATTTATAATGGAGTTTAGTGTCCTATGAAACTATGTAATGGGTAACAGTAATATTTTTTCCATCAAAGAAGGTAAATTTATTATCTTAGAGTTTGTAGTCTCTATAATGGTGAAGGGGTAAGATGTATTTCATTAGGTTCCATAAAAACTCATATGTTAATATTTATTTAAGTTCAATCAATGAATACTGATAAGTTGAGACTAATGTTTAATGTTTTATAGAAATAATTCACTTCATCAACTAGAATAATTCAAACCTATATTATAATCAAGAAATCAACAAGTATGATTCATTGACGAAGAAGGAATTTATTTTTATTCTCCAATGTATTCAATATTTGGGGTTATCAAATTATAATATTTTAAGATTACCAAGAGTTTTTAATGAAGTATAGAATAAAAATAAATGGTGGAATAAAAAAAACTTTAAATAAATAAATGTCATAACCAGTATGTCTCAAATTGTTTGGTTTTACATTAAAATTGAAATTTTATTATATATTATTTTATATTTTTCTTTAATATATTTATTAGTTGTATTACTGACATAAGAATTAATTTATTATAATTGTTGATTATTTTTCTCTTGATGAGGTGGTTTGTTCAAAGTTTCATAGGCTCGTAAGTGATTGGACTTCGATAATCCAACTGAGATTACAAAAATACGTAAATTGGTCAATAATGTATACAAACATCAGGAAGATGTGAATTCCGAATAAATATATAGTTAATTATTTCATTATTTTTTCTATAATTTTTTAAACATTTTCCATATAAATTTTATCTGATAATTTTTTAAACAAATCATTTGGGATGTTATATTATTCCATTAATCATCTTAAACAAGCTTGATAAAAGAGAACATGGTGTCTTGGGATGAGGAATTTCAAGAAGCATATGGTTTCTTATTCATTCCAACTTGAATATACTCTTTCTATTTTTTATTTCTTTAAATGGTGGAATGAAAAAAAAACATGACATACCCAATCATCCATGTAACTCACTAACCCTAGCTACCCAGAGTCGATGCATTATTTTGATACATTTTCATGATTGCAAGGAATAAATTCTCGATGGACCGATCAGTTTATCATTCATGGAAAATAGATTACATATATGAATGTTACATTACAATTTATATAATAAAACATAACATAAATAATCCTTTGAGAATTCCATTATTCCCCTAGCTGAACCCCACATATCAATCATTATAAACATATTCGCATCCTGGAAAAAATAAAACATAATTAAGCGGTGAGAACAGATGCTCAGTAAGGATAACAATATTGCATAATCAATTATAAATAAGAATAAAAATTTAAATAAACAAATAATACTAAAACACATTACTTTTAAACATAAACTTCATCATAATATGGGAAAGATAAATCACTTAATTCCATTTACTTATTCACATACAAATTATACTAGAGGAATAATAGTATTTAATTTCAATATCTAATTTCATAATGATGGAATAATTAATTTTGTACATCATAACCACATAGTCAAGGCCTCGTTTCAAGATTAAAAATAAAAATTTTGTCAAGGCCCAGTTCCAAGACACTAATTTTTCTTATGGGTCCTACTGATGCATCGAGGATCTATAGTAGGGTCCACCCATCACTTATTAAGTCAAATGCATTTCTCATATGAAAATATTGAAACATAACATAACCATTCATTTTAAAACTAGAATATGAAATGTCCATACATTATCTATAAACCATGAATGGTATAAAAATATTACATCTATAGTCAAACATATCATAACTCATTCAATAAAATATGGAAGATTGTATTATAATAAATCGAACATAGTCATGAATAATATCAAATAAAGGATGTTGATATAGATGAAAATGATCAGTAAAACAATTTGAAAGAAATATCCCTTTTTTGTGAAATCATTTAAAGGTAAAAAATTTATAATGGAAGACATTTAAAAGATATTTTTGATTAAATGTGTCCCATACCACTTTGAAACGTTTGAATAGAATTATCATTTTAAACAATCATGTCTATATAAATAAATCCATAAAATCATTTTTAAAACTTGGACATTAATTAAATTATTTAGAAAATAAATCATTAAAACATTTAAAATGAGGATCTTGATAAATAATTATTTCCACAAAAAAACAAAATATTAATTTTGAAGACATTTTTATTAATCATCGGAATGGATGATAAAAATTTCCAATTAAATACTTACACATAAACAATCTTGGATAATAATGATATTGAGGAATTAGCCCTTACCATGTACTTTCCTTTGGTCAAGGGTATGTTTAAACTATTGTACAATGACCATAGTATGATATTAAATTATAATAGAACCATATTAAAATTTATTATATCATACATGATTCATTTATGGCTTTATTCTACCCGTTTAATAATACTTTAAATATTAAAATAACATTTCGGGTAATAATCACATTCTTTATCATACACGTTTTAACATGTTATTATTGATCGTATAAATTATATAATGATTTAATTTACTATAGAATATAATTTTTTTTATTTATAATATATATTCAGAATATAATTATGTATAATAGGTAGATATATGAAATGGAAAACACTGTTCTTGGAGATGGTAGGCCGTACGAACACATAAACGCTGTTTCGGTTTTCATAGCATCATGAATAGAAGTAAGTGAATGAGATATATATAAATAAATACATATATACATACATATATATATATATATTCAGTTTAAATATTATTTCGTATATTAGATACTTATTAATATTATATATATTTATAATCATCGTTGAATGGTGAACATGGAACTAAATCTCACCACATCGTGGATATGGTAAGAAGTACGTACGCACGATTGATGATATCATTATATTGATGGTGAAATCATATGTAATTGGATGGTATGATATATATACAGAATTATTAACATATTATATTTATTATTTACATTCATTATACTCATTATTATAGCCATCCATAAAATAAAGTTCTGAATAACAAACTAAACCACGACGTGGAGACGGTAAGTCGTATATACGCACATATGGTGACTTTTTCATTTATAGGATGGATAGAATAATGAATATTTTTTTATGATATTTATAATAATATCTCAGTATGTAGAAGGTTTTTGAGTTATTATTTTAGTATGTAAAAAACAAAGAAAGATGAAGTGGGAGAAGAAAAAAACTTTGAAATATGTGATGAAGTAATTACCTCTTCTTTGGGTTATTCCTTTTCATTTGATAAAAAGTTATCCATAGGATGTATTATAATTAAATTAAGACATCTAAGATGAATTTATGGTTGTTGGTAGGATATTTGAGTAGGGTATGGCTGAGCCAAATGGCTTTGGAGGAGTGAAAATAAGAGAATACAATGTACCCTTTTATAAGAGAGGTGAGTGTCAGTTTAGGAAATGTTTGAAATATTAATTTATTATAAAACAAATTTTGATTTATAATGGATCTAAAAGGATTTATTTCAAGGATAAGGTGAGAATAAGTCGAAATACTCTCAACCGATTGGTTTTAGACAAGTTTAGGTCACCATATTAAACTTATCTTTTAGATTTAACTCTTAGTTAAATAGTTTTACATTTACCACGTCTTTTGGTATGTTTATATTACATGGTTAATAAAAAAGACATAAAATGACAAGTGAACCTCGAGTGGTTCATTAATGAAATATATATCATTATACAAGTAATTTTTCTAATCCATATATTTTTAGGAATATTATACCATTTAATTATATATTATTTGTTTTATAAACTCATTTATATCAATTTTAAAACTATTTAGTATTAGGTTTTAGTGAAAGTAAAAACAAACTTGAATAAATCATAAAAAATACATTAATTAATCACTATAATGTAATTTTAAGTTATAAAATTCTCTAAATTTATCAAAAGTCTCAATTTACATTTATTTTGATATTTATAATATCAATTATTTTGATCGTTCATTAAAAATGTAATTACTGCATCATCATCGTGTCATTAATAAATTTAATTATTTAATGTATAAAAATTATAAATAAAATTCCATGATATATAAAATAGTTTTATATTTCTAATGAATATTTATAGTCGAATTTATCATATATAAAACCCTATATTAAAAATTGTATAGTTATTAAACGTCAAATTTAACACATTAAACTATTCTTTAAATAAAATAATAATAAATGTCCTAATCTAATCCAAGTGGACCAAAAGGATAATATTTTATTAATAAGGTAGATTTGGGTCAAAATACACTTATCCAATAGAATTACGACACGTGTTACAGTAATTATAATATCAATTTTATCTTTAATTACCATATTTAATTTTAACCCTAGTAAATAAAAATCAAAAGTTATTATTGACAAAAAATTATTTTCATTCTATTGAACCTAATTTTACATAATGATGTAAACTGTGTCTCTTGGATTTTAAAAATTAAATTCACATAAGTGGTAAAAATTCATTTTATGTGAATTTGGAAATCTACCTAAAAGGTGTGTAATAGATGGCAAAAAGTTCAAAAAAATTTATATATCTAGTCTTATTATATAATGACTTGAATGAATTAAATTGGAATAATATAGATATTAAGAATATATTTTGACTTTAAAATAAATTTAAATAATACTAATTATTATTTAAATAAAATCCATTTTTAAAAAATAACGTAGTGTTTTCACTATTCATAAAAAATTGAACGTTTTCAAGAAAAATACCAAAAATTGACCCTAATATAATTTTGATATTCTGAATTAAAACATGATATATATTTTAAATAATAAAATACATATAATTTTTATTAATTTATATTAAATTAATTCCCATTTCTAAAACCTAGAAATAGGGTTTTGAGATGTAAAAATTATCAAAAGATGAATATGTGTTTATGTATAATTTAAATGTTAAATTAATTACAATGCCAAAATTTGGATTAAATGATATAAATATAATCTAATTATATTTAAAAACCATTAAAATGTATAAATTAACAATATAAATTAATTTTATTAATAAAGTTTTTTTTCAATTAAAATTTAGTATTTTCACTATTCATCAAAATATGAAAGTTATCAGACAAACACCAAAAATTTATCCAAACTAAATTTTTATGTCCTTATTCTATAGATAATGTTTATTTTCTCAAAATGAATACATAAAAGTGTCATATAATGTATTTAAAAATGGTTCTCCATTAAAAGGAGTTAAAATTTCATTTTTTTTTAAAAATACTTCTTTTATCTAAAAAAATGAATTGGTTATTATATTATGTCTATGAAACACATAAAATTGATTTTTAAATTATATGGATTATTTAAAATTCAAAATATAGTTAATTTTATTTATGAACACTTTTTGAATGACTATTTTGGGATGTCGTGGTGCGCTCGAACTCGTTATTGCTTGTAGCGCAAGCTATTGAATTACTTTAAAGAGGCAACGTATTATGAAATCATGTGGTTTTACATTCAACCTTCCTTCAATAAAGTGTGTCCTTGAAATTTGAAATTGTTCTTTGAATATAAAATGTTTAAATTAGAAAATACATATGTGGACAACCCATATTGGAAATAGGGTTAATAAAATTTTGACTTAATTAGACGGAAAAGGAAATGAAAAAGACACTATCAAATTAGGGTTTCGAATAGGAGAACTTTAGTGGAAATTATAGACACATAATTGGAGGGAAATGTATATATTTATATGGTGGGATGGAGTTCATCAATCACAATTGAGGGAACAATAAATATAAAATTGAGGGCATCAAAGCCAAAAATATATGATGACTTAAATTATCATTAGATTACCAAAACATAAGGGATAAGGATAACAAAATTTTTGGTTTTAATATCCTTTCCAAAATGTTTAAGAATTATTTTCTTCTTAGAAAAATAATTGTGACATGTAGTATTATATCCTTTAACTAATATCAACCACAAGCTCAACTTTCACTCATAAAGATAATAAAACTAAAAAATATTCAATTTATCATAATCCTATGGGTTAAAAAAATGAATCTATAATTCATTTATCAGATCATTTAAAAAAAATACATTATACAAACCATGACATAACGTCGGCCAGTGGTAGATTATGCACCATTACTTCCCTTCGGTTTCTGGTTTAAGTGTTATAGCATTGTCGGTCATGACGTGTTGTTTCCCAACCTTCAGGTTTTACTTTTTATAAAAAATCCAAAAATAATCTTAATAAATGTTTTAACATTAAAAAATAGTATCCAATGTCCTACATAATACATTCCAATCATTAGACTTTCCCAAATTACTTTTTTCCAAACTCATAGTCAAAAAATTTATAAGGATGGTCAATATATCATAATGATGATCTATTTTTGCCACATAATAAAATGTGAGTACCTTTATCCTGTACTCTCTTAAAACATGGTAACACCATGAATTACCATAAAACTTTATTGATTACATTCATGATCCATAATTACTTATAGAATACTAGATATATTCCCAATATCAAATATTTTTAATACACCTACAATGATGGAATAAAAAATGATTAATCAGCTCTAAGGTAGTTAAGAATACCCAATATAATTTATCCAAATAAACCATCCCTTATTCCAAATTCACTACCTCGGTATCAGTACCTTATTAAGGTTTATCTTTACTTCAACCATACATTTTACAAAAATGTTTAACATATTTTTGAGTTAGTTTTGTTTGTACTATATAATTTCAAATCATCAATTAAATAGTACTATAGTACGATCCTTATTTATTTCCATAATTCATATAACCAGTACATCGTTGAAACAATTCTCAAATGACTTATTATTTAATAAAAACATAAGAACACTAGTCATTCCTCTATATATGCCGTAGTATCATAAAATTATTATAACCTAATAGAAGCATTTTAGTTATATTTTGATGATAGGAACATTGATTCAGGTAGTGTCCCAACTCTTTGCAGATGAAGCATTATACAATTGAAAACTTTTCCTTACCCTTGAAATCCCATACTCGGTTTCTTTTTCTACACACCTTTAATAAACTGGCATTCCTTTCAAGAACTTCCTAGGGTGTTTATTTCCACATTTAGCACATTTGGGAAATAATTTTTTACCATCACCCCTTTATCCATCTTTCTCTCTACCGTCTATTTATTCTCTAGATTCTCTTCAAAAAAGTAAGACTTCGAGAATTCATTAATTATCTTATTAACACATGATAATATTTCTTAATATTATGAGAATATGTGGGAGACTATTTCCCTTATAAATGTTGGGTTAAAACCATGAAATATATTCCCCTTTTTACTATTTAGACCATGCTTATTACTAGATTTCTCATTCATTATACTGGGTGCCATTTCTAAATGGCGACACACACTACGTTAGATCATATCATAATTTATAATCTAAAAACATGAAAATTTATCATCACCAATTGAATATTTTAAAAAATCTAGTATCATAATAATAAAATATGTTTCTTTGCTGATATATTTACCCATAAATCCTTCATAATGGTTCATAATGAAAATGGGAATTATCCTATTCATATCCCCCAAGAGTGTTATAATGAAGAGTGAAACAAGTCCTTTTGTCATTCACCAGTTCATGTTCGAGTCTAGCTCAAAGCTGTGTTTTAGAGTTTTATTCCTCGATACATTTGTTGTATATCTTCCTCAACCTGATTGTATTTAGACAGGGATGTATTTCTTGAAAAATTCAAAACATCTCTACAATACAAAAAATAATGGAAGTTCTTATATACTAATATTAAATGTCTATCTTAGGGTAATATTTAAAAGTTAGAGTTTATCTAAATCTATTTCCAAGGTTGTTGCTAAACATCCTATGATACCAAGTATAACGCCCTGAACCTAGTAACATAGAGTCGATGCATTATTTTAATACATTGGCATGATTACAAAGAAACATGTCCAGAAGGACCGATCAGTTTAACAGTCTTGGAAAATAGATTACATATATGAACGTTACATCACAATTTATAAAATAAAACACAACATAAAAAACCATTTAATAACTCCATTATTCCCATAACATAACCATGAAAATCAATCATAATACACTTCTTCCCATTTAGGAAAAAATAAAACATAATAAAGTTGTGAGATTAGATGCTCAATAAGGATAACAATATAGCGGAAACTATCATGAATAAAAATAAACATTTAAGAAATGTATAATACTAAAACACAATCCTTTTAAACATAAAATTCAGTATAATATGGCAATGATAAATCAAATAATTCCATTTACTTGTTCATAGGGATATTCTATTATCCAAATAATCACATTTAATATCAATAGCTAATTTCATAATGATGGAATACATAATGTCAGACATCATAACCACATAGCCAATGCCTCGTGGCAAAAATACAAATAATTTTTTTGCCAAGGCCTTATTCCAAGACACTAATTTGAATAATAAGACCTACCGATGTATCGAGGAGCTATAGTAGGATCCACTCATCACTAATTATGTGCAATTCATTCCTCTTACAAAAAAGTTGAAACATAACATAAACATTCGTATTAAAAATAGAATTTGAAATGCCAATACTTTAACCATAAACCATGAATGGTATAAAAATAGAACATACATAGTCATACATATCATAACTCATTCAATAAAATACTGAAGATTTTATTATAATAAATCAAACTAAATATAGAATAATATCCCGTAAAGGATTTTGATATAGTATAATATTATCAGTAAAACTCTTTGAGAGAAATATCCCTTTCTATGAACTCATTTAAAAGTAATGAATTTATAAAGGAATCCAATTAAAAGATATTTTTTAATCAATGTGTCACATAAAACATTGAAACTTTTGAATGGAAGTAAAATTTTAATCAACCATTTCCTTAAAAATAAATCCTTAAAATCATTTTTAAAACATGGACATTAATTATTTTATTTAGAAAAATAAATCATTAAAACATTAAAAATGATGATATTGATAAAGAGTACCTTCCAGAATACCGTTAAATATTCATTTTGATAATTTTTTTATGAAACATGGAAATGGATGATAAATATGTCCTAGTAAATACTTACACATAAACAATCTCAGATAATATTGAGATTGAGGAATTATTCATTACCTTGAGCTTTCCTTTGGTTAAGGGTACTTTTAATTCTTTTATAATAATTATAGTATGTTATTAAATTATAAAAGATATATATTCATATTTATGATATCATACTTGATTCATTTATGTCTATACACTACCCATTTAATAATAATTTCCATGTTAAACTAACATTTCGGGTAATAATTGTTTCTTTATCATACCAATTTTAATTTTCTATTCTTGATCATATAAATTTTATCATGATTTAATTTATTACATAATATGAAACATTATTTATGTATCATAGATATATATTTAGAATATATGTTTGTATAATTGATAGGTAAATGAAATGGAAAAAACCGTTCATGGAGACTGTAGGCCGTGCGTACACATAAACAACGTTTTCGTTTTTATAAAGTATTCAACATAAGTAAGTGAATGAGATATATATAAATACATACATACATAAATACATACATATATACATACATACATACATACATACATACATACATACATACATACATACATACATACATACATACATACATACATACATACATACATACATACATACATACATACATACATACATACATACATACATACATACATACATACATACATACATACAGACATACATACATACATACATACATACATACATACATACATACATACATACATACATACATACATACATACATACATACATACATACATACATACATACATACATACATACATACATACATACATACATACATACATACATACATACATACATACATACATACATACATACATACATACATACATACATACATACATACATACATACATACATACATACATACATACATACATACATACATACATACATACATACATACATACATACATACATACATACATATATTTACAGTATCATTATTATGTCATATATTACATACTTATAAATAATATATATATTTATAATCATCGATGAATTGTGAATGAGGAAATGAATCTAATCGTGCTGTGAAGACGGTAATCTATACATAAGCACGAGCGATGATATCATTATATTGATGGTTGAATAATATATAATTGGATGGTATATTTTATATAAGGAATCATTAAAATGTTATATTTATTAATGACACCAATTAAACTCATTTTTATACCCATCTAAATAATGAAGTGTTGAATAATAAACTACAACACGATGTGGAGACGGTAAGCCGTATCTACACACGTATGGTGACCTTTTCATTCATAGGATAGACAGAATAATGAATATGGTTGAAACATATTTATAATAACATATTATTTTGTAGAACGTACTTGAGTTATTATTTTATTACAGACTCAATAATGAAAGTGGAAGTGGAAAAAGAAAAAAACATTGAAAGAGGTGATGTAGTAATTACCTCTTATTTTGGTTCTTCTTTTTGATTTGATCAAAAGGGATCCTTATGTTTGATTATGATCAACAAAAGGAATCTAGGTTTAATTGAGGGTAGTTGGGAGGATATTTGTGTAGGGTTTGGCGAAGTCAAATGTATTTTGAGGTGTAAAATTAAGAGAAGGGAAGTAGCCTTTTATAAGAGTGGTGAGGGTCACTTTAGAAAAATATTGAAATATTATTTTATTATGAAATCATTTTCGGTTTATAATGGCTCCAAATGGATTTATATCAAGGATAAGGTGTAGACGAGTCTAAATCCTCTCATACAATAGGTTTTAGACATGTTTAGGTCACTATATTAACAATATCTTTTAGAATTAATTCTTAGTTAAATAGTTATACTTTTACAATGTCATCTTCTGTTTTTATATTACATGGTTAATAAACATAAAATAAAATTTCATTAGAACCTAAAGTGATTAAATAATGACATATATAACATTATATAAGTCCTTTGGGTAAACCATAGATTTTTAGAAATATTAAATCATTTAATAATATAGTACTTGTTTTAAGAACTCATTTTTGACAATTTTGACACTATTAAGTATTTGGTTTTTGGTAAAGTCAAAAAAAAAATACATGATTACTATGAAAAAATACATTAAATCAACTATAAAATGTCATATTAACCTAGAAAATTCTTGGAATGCATCAAAAGTCTCAATTTACCATTATTTTGCTCCTTCTAATATCAATTATTTTAATCCCTCATTAATAAGATAATTACTGCATCATCATTGTGTCGTTAATAAATTTAATTATTTAAAGTCTAAACAATATAAATAAAATACCACAATGCAGAACATATTTTTATATTTCCAATTAATATTTATAGTTTAATTTATCTTATGTATAACCATATATTAAAAATGGTTTTGTTATTAAACATTAAATTTAATAATTTTAACAATTATTCAAATTAAATAATAATAAATATCCTAATCTAATCCAAGTGGATAAAAGGATCAAATTTTATTCCTAATGTTTATTTTGGTCGAAATAAACTTATCCAATAGAATTAGGACATGTGTTAGAAAATTATAATATCATTTTTACCTTTAATTACCCTATTTACATTTAACCATGATAAATAAAATTCAAAAGTTACGATTCACAAAAAAATTGGTTTCATCCTATTGAACCAAATTTTAACTATTTATGTCAATAATTTCTCTCATATTTTTGAAATTCAATTCAATAAGGGGTAAAATTACGTTTTATGCAAATTTGCAAATGTGCCTAGAAGGTGGGTAAAAGACGACAAAAAGTTCAATAAAATTTTATATATCTAATATTATTATAAAATGACATAAATGAATTAAATTGGAATAAAATAGTTATTATTTATATATTTTTAATTTAAAATAAATTTAAATAATAATAATTATTATTTAAATACTGTCGGTTTTAAACTACAATGTAATGTTTTTAATTATTCATTAAAAATGAAAGTTTCCAGAAAAATTCAAAAAAACTCACCACAAGCTAATTTTGAATTTCCAAATTCAAAAATTATTTCTATTTTAAAAAAATTCAAAACATAGAAGTTTCATTAATTAATTTTAATTTAGTTCATGTTGATAAAACTAGATAGCGGGTTTTTGAGAATTTAAAACTATCAAAAGATTGATATGTGTTTATGTATAATTTAAAGGTAAAATTACTTCAATGACAAAAATTTGATTAAATGTTAAAAATATAATCTAATTATACTTCATAACCATTCAAATTTATAATTTAGAAATATAAATTATTTTGATTAAAAAAGTTGTGTTCAATTAAAATTGAGTATTTTTCACTATTCATCGAAATCTGAATGTTATCAAAAAACACCAGAAATTAATCCAAAATAAATTTTTATATCTTTATTATAATAAAGAATTTCAGTTTTTTCAAATTTAATATATAAAAGTGTCAAATTTTGGATTTAAAAAGGGTTCTCCATTACAAAGCTGTAAAATTGCATTTTTTATAAAAATTATTTGTTTATCTTAAAATATGAATTTGTTATTATCTTATGCTTAAGAGACACATCATAATGATTCTAAAATTATATGGATTATATATAATTCAAAATATTGTTAATAATATTCATAACAACTTTATGAACGACTAGTCTGGTAAGTTGTGATGCGCTCGAAATCAGTGTTGCCTGTAGCACAATCTATTTGATTACATTAAAGATATAATGTACTATGAAATTTTGGGGTGTCACAATAAAAAATGTATTTTGACATAAAATATGAATGGTATTACTCAAATGATTTATTTTTAGTTTATAATTTACAGTTTAGATCAAAATAAACATCACATACACAAAACCGAGTAAACATAATAATAATGTTTGTTACATTAGAAAAACTATACAAAAGGAATTTGTAATATGTAGGATTTAATCACACCTCAATCAGATACACGATGTGATAAGTGTGACTCCATGTGAATGTTATCAATTTAAAAATCACATTTATGTCCACAAAATATCACTCATTAAAAAACAAAAAAATTACTCAAATTCACTTAATAATTTAGTAAAAAGATTCATAAGGAAGTTCTAACATGTATGAATTAGTCTCACATCAAACCAACACGAGATGTGATTGATATGACTCAAATTTTGTGTTTCTAGTTTAAATTTACATATTAGTAAAAACAAATTTGATGTACTCAAAATCAAGAAAACCCATTTTTATTATTTTGATACTTTTGTAAAATAATCCATAAGCCATTTAGGATGTGTAGGAATATGACAGACCTAAATCAAATTAAATGTGTGATCTATATGACTCAATGTGGTTGTTTTTAATTATAAATGACAATAATTTTATTAAAAAACATAAATGACATTCTTAAATCCAAGAAAACATATTCGTATCATTTTGATATTTTATAAAAATGATCCATATGTCAGTTTTTATTTATAAAAAGCATAGATACATTAATATGATACATGTCATTTCTAGTATAACTCAAAGTGTTTGTTATCAGTTTAAAATTGGAATATTAGTGTGAAAAAGTTTGACAATGTAAAAAACATGAAAACACATTCATATTGTCTTAATAATATAGGTGAAATATTCAATTTTTTTTGATGTGCATGAATCAGTCTCACATCAAACCAATACATGACGTGAATGGTATGACTCAAAGTGTGTGTATCTAGTTTAAAATTAAATTTTATTGAAAAACACAAGTGGGGTACCTAAAACACAAAAAATTAATTTTTTTAATTTAATATAGTAGGAAAATGATCCATAAGTCATTTTGGAAGGGTAGTAATCTGGTTCACCTCAATCCAATGAATGGTGTGACCAGTTTTACTCCATGTGTGTCTTCTCATTTAATATTTATATTAATATTCTTAAAAAAGGTTACCTATATACTCAATATATAGAAATCAAATTAATTTAATTTTAATAATTTTGGAATGCAATCCATATTTCATCTTTAATGTGTAAGAATCTACCTAACCTCAATCTGAAACATGTTTTTCCTAGTATGACACAAATTGTCCATTATCAATTTAAAATTGAAATTTTAGTTTAAAAGGTTTCACTCATTTAAATTTGAGAAAACATTCTCAATTTATAATTATAATTTAGGAGAAAAATTGTTAAATCATTTGGGATGTGTCAGAATCTGTCTCATGTCAATCTGGTACATGATGTGACATGTATGACTCAAAGTACATGTTTCCTATTTGAAATGACATATTAGTAAAAACAAGTGACATAATAAAAACATAGATAAAACATTTATATTGGTATTATATTCTAGTAATATAATAAATAATTCATTTTGGTCTTTTAGGAATCATCATCAACTCAATCCAATTCATAGTGTGACCAGAATGACTCAATGTGTGGATTTTTTTAAAAACATTGACATTAGTTTTAGTAAAAAATACAACTGGCATTCATAAAACTAAAAAAATTGATTCATTTTATTCTGATAATTTTGTAAATATATACATATGTAATATTTGAAGTGTGGTAATCGTCCAGACCTTCGTCTAATAAACTATGTTTCATGTATGACTTGAAGTCTCTGTTATCAATTTAAAATAGAAATTTTATTTCAAAAAATGTCACTCAATGAAAACCTACATAAAATTATCAGTTTTTCTTGATAATTAAGGAAAATATTTCAATTTTCATTTATGATGTGTTATAATTAATCTCACACTTACACCTCAATTGATGTTACCGACTTGACTCAAAGTGCATGTTTGTAATTTAAATTGGAATTCTTACAGAAAACAAAAGTGACATTGTAATGACCTAGAGTTTTATCAATGAAATTACCTTATATAATTATGTATTATATAATTATCACATAATATTACATTTTAAACAAAATACAAACCATTTACATATAGAATGAGTGAAATAAAAGTGATCTCTAGAAGTTAGGAACATATACTGATGAAATAGTAACTTTACCTTTGAAATAGTATTGCGACCCTTATGAATAAAGAACTGGACAATTGAATCACTACTTAACTAATGAAGTTATAT
This sequence comes from Viscum album, assembly GCA_963277665.1. Taxonomy (NCBI): domain Eukaryota; kingdom Viridiplantae; phylum Streptophyta; class Magnoliopsida; order Santalales; family Viscaceae; genus Viscum; species Viscum album. The sequence goes on from OY728146.1 coordinate 559,200,470, forward strand.
ATAAAACTAATTAATCTTATAAGTGATAATATGATATAATTATATCATAATATTAGTAGGTTATTTAATTTTAAAAAAATTAATTAAATGTTGGTATTTTTGTAAGTGATGTATATATAATTTTGATTTTGAGATAAATTTAATAATTTATAGGAAAAAGTATTTTCATAAAATATATTCGCATATAATTATTTTTATGACTTCTGATTATATGATAATTTTTAGAGAACTTAATTAACTATTCAATGTGTTAGAAAGCAGTTTTAATTTTAAAATTTATATTTTTCAAGTAAATTGATATTTTAATTAAAAATAACATTTCACCTATATAGATAATAATTTTTATAAAATAAAGTTTATTTTTTAATTTTAAATTTCAAAAAATGGTTGTGGTGATATTTTTGGATTTTTTTGTAATATACATGTATTGTTTGCAAACAGTAAAATATTATAATTTATGATAAATGCTAATGAAATGAATTTCAACATCATGCATGAGCAATGGATGATGTAAATGGACATTGTATCGGACTTACTAGGTCCATTTACTATTTTGGTTCAAAAGAATAATAATTATTAATTTTCTTTAGTAAAAAATTAAACTAAGAATTAATATAATGGGAAACCCCTCCTCTCTTCCACTATAAACTCCACCCCTCATTACCTCCTCTCCTTAGACATCATAAGCCTTGTTCTTAGATATAATTCAGCTCAAATATATCCCTAATACCCTCTCCCACTTCCATCATCTTTTGGTCTCTTTAAAATACCAAATCCTTTTCTATAAAGTGGTCCTCAATAAAGATATACTCAAGTGGTAAATTCTCTTATTCATATTATTTTTTCATGTTCAGTTGTTTATTTTTATTTACTCACCTTATTTCATCAAAATGTTATGAATAATCCATTACCAAGAATTAACTAGAATGTTTTTATAATAATATAATAAATCATCATCATCTATCATTTCAAATCCTTTTATAATAGAAATTACAGCACCATCAGAGATGTGTTAATTCATCACATTCTAGGATTATAGGTTTTCAATTTATATTATCATCTTCAATTCTGGTCATGAGACCATTTTGATGTTCTAAAAAGACTATAATATATGCATTATGTATAATTTAAGGTTCTGGAATTTTTTGTCACATGATATTAATTTATAATGAATAATGTGTTTGATGTGATCTAAAAACTGCCAATTTACCAAAATAGTTATCATGAAAGATTTATATCAAGATACATCTTCAATTTAAAAATCCAAATGAATTTTATAAACATGTAATCATCTGGATGATAAATAATAACATAAATAACTAATTTTGTATAATGATTATTGTCATACATGTTTATCATTAAATGTATATAACTAAACAATTCATGAAAACCAAGGAAAGAAATGATAATAAAATAATGAAATTAAACCTATTAACCCACCAAAAAGGCCATCAATGAACTTAAAATAGTTATAATAATTCAATTAAATATATAAGTGGTTTTTTTAAAATAGTAATTAATGAATTTAATTTGGTTATCTCAGACATTATGATCAAGTGAAGGACAACATCAAACATAAGGTATGCGATTCTACCACAAACTGTAGTATTCCATTGGGTTGTTCTATATTTTTTTTACTCAAATTAAAATATTTATTCTTTTTATTCCTATATTATAAATTCTATGTGTACGATCCAAACTCAGGTATCAATATCCATTCATCATTATATTTTTATGACATATATGTATTTAAATGACTCCCTCATCAATTCATCCTGATTAGTAAGCCCATTTTAATGGAATTTCAAATTGTTTTACCCAATTTAAAGTGCATAATATCATTAATTTTCATCCACCATTATTTTAATAAAATCAGTATTTTTATAATTAAAATATTATTGGTTAGATTGTGGTTTTATATAAAATATCATTCCCTTTTTTATTTTAATTTCACTTTAGAATTTATGTAAAAACCACAGTAAAATGTTTTAACACTAACATTTCATATATACTATTTTTACAAGTTTTGACTTTTTTTGACATAACATACCAAGATATATGACTATTGTACCTTATAAATGTCCATGTATGCTCAAATAATTTTATTTCATGGACACCTATATGATATGCCCATTTTCTATTCTTTGTGAAAGGATTATGATACCCATTTCCTTCCATGGGCACCCTTATATTTATGTATGATTGATAATGTTTAATTATTTATGTGGAAAAAATATTCATGAACATGTTATGATGGGTGCACCAAGATATCACTCCAATGCATTGGGTAAAATTTAGTCTCCTAAGACATTATTCATAATTGTCCTGGAGGTTAGTCTTGACTCATGTTACTATGTGCAACAGTCATGGTTGTTAACCATGAAATGTGATCCTATATATTCAACACATCCTGAATCAAGAGAAAGTCATGTTTTATGATTAATCCATAATACTATTAATCTATGTTTATATGTTATGATTCTATTTGTTCCATTCCTTTTTATATCATTATGTCGTGCCTTCTTACGCATGTGCTAAAGCATTATTCTTATGCTTATTCCTTTATTGGGGTTTTTAGCTCATCCATTTTTTCTTGTAATCCCCATATTATCCTATGAAGATGTATGATCAAAATTGATGTTAGGATATCATTATTAATATTAAATAAAAAAATTATTTAGTTCCATTTTTTTAGTTTTATTTACCTAGTCTTCTAAGACGGTATAAATTATGATCTGTGGTGTGTAATGTGAAGTTTTATTATTGATAAAATCATGTAATGTTATATGTAAAAGGACATGGTTTCTATTGAAATACACAATATCAATAAAAAACATTCCAAATGTTTTTCATACATTATTAAAACCATACATAATTCATTTGTGACGTGTTGAAATCTTCCACACATCAATCAAATTCATAGTGTTACATGTATAACTACAAGTACATCTTATTATTTAATATTTAATTAATGAAATAAAAAAGTAAAATGAAATGGTAAAAAACAAGAAAAAAGATTAAACTTGTTTTTCAACATTAGGGAAATTATGCAGTGTTCGTTTGTGACATATATGAATCATCTTCATCATAATATGATACATGATGTGTCATGCATGGCTCAAAGTGACCATTATCAATTTAAAATCGACATTTTCATCAAAAAAAGAGTCACTTGTGGAATACCATTCAGACAGACTCAGATTGTATTGATAATTTAGGAATGTTATTTGTAATTATTTTGTGACATATAGGAATTTTTCTCACATTAAAACTATAAACAATGTGATTGAAATAATTCAATGTATGTGTTCCCATTTTAAAATAAAATTTTTGTGACAAAAACATGTGAAGTACTCAAAATCGTGATATCACAATAATATTAATTTAATAATTTACAAAATTGATTCATAATTCATCTGGGACATGTAGGAATTAGTTTAACCTAAACCAGATATGTGGTGTGACCTATATAACTCAAGGTACATATTTTTATTTAAGATATAATTTATATTTAGTATAAATGATTACCGACACACTCAAAACTAATAAAACACATTCATATTATTTTTACAATTTATATAAATAACCTTTAAAATGGTTCCACTTTGAATCAGAAGAAAGTCAATATGATAAAAGATATGCCTGATATTAATCAAACTGTTTATTATCCATTTAAATTGATATTTAAGTTCAAGAAGTTACACTCCCTAAAAACCAAGAAAACTTTCTCTAATTATCTTAATAATTGAGGAAAATGATTCTTAATTCATTTATTACATGTATAAATTAGTCTCAACTCAATCAAACAAACTATGTAACCCGTATGACTCAAAGTGCTTGTTTTCCATTTAAAATGACATTTTAGAAAAAAAACGGAAGTGGTGTACTCCAAACTAAGGAAACACATTCATAATTTTTTATTATAATTATCCTTCATTTTGTACAACTAGAAATCATACTCACATTAATCTTATTAATGGTTTTAATAATATCACTCTTAGTTTATCTTTTGAATATAGATGTGTCATTTTAATTTAAAACATGCATAACAACACCAAAACATAGAAAAAAATATTAGATTTATTTTTTCAACGTTACATCACTTGTTATTAATTTTATTATAATTTTTATCTTAAAATTATTTAGTTAATTATCATAGAAATATTCCTTGATTTTGAATAATATATGGTGTTTCGTGCAAGAATCAACCACAACTCAATTCATACACTCTGTTCTAGGAATATTCCTCAAAAATTAGTTTAAAAAAACTCATTAAATATAATTTATTTATTTATATTGTCACTAAAAAACCTATTTTTTTATTATATAGGATAGTTATTTTTATCAAGAAATAGTGGGTTGTTCTTCTTTACTAGTGCATTCTTTTTCTCTATAATTGTTTTTTCCTTGTATTGGTGATGTATATTTTATTTCATTTAAATTCCATATTTGTATTATATTTTTTTAGTAGATAGTATTTTTTCAAGTGCTATGGTGTACTGTTACAACACACTGCAGTATTCTCATTTATAAGCACTAGTAATTTTGCTAATAAAGGGATCATTTATCAGAACTTTTTGAAGCACTGTAAAAAGATTCTTATATTAACACATTTATTTGTGCTGATAAATTTTTCCTTTATAAGTTCTTGCATATATGATGATAAAGGCCCCCATTATCGTCATTAAATAAAATAACTGATAAGTGGTTTCATATATCATCACGTCTAAAATCATTAAAAATGGGCCCTCTATCAATGCCTTTTAGTGATGATAAAAGACACATTTATCCGCGCTTTTCTAGAACCGATAAAAACAAATGATTTTAACAACACTAGGATACATAGTTCATTTTTAGCATCGATAAAGTCATATTATAGTTTTTTTAATGCCACATTTCTATTAACAATAGTGGGATATGATATTGATCTATTTTGAGCATGTTGTTTTTTGTATTTATGTTTCTAAAGACCTTAATCATGTACGAATCTAGCTGAGATAAGAATATTATATATTTAATATTAATATACCATTATTTGATATTTATATATGAAAACTATGGAATATAATATTTGATAATTGATAAATGTTTTGCAACCTATGGAACCTAGGATGAGAAAACATTAGTGAGAATATATATGAAATTCTATATATAAGATAATTACTTACATTTTCTTAAATAAATTAGTTTCATTTTCCTACAGTATTATACCTATATAAATAATGTAATTGGTTGTGTTTTACAGTAGATTAATCTAAGGAATATATCCCTATAAATTGTTGGACAAGTATATCTCATCCATCATTTTGATGCATGGTGAGTGTCCCCTTACTTCACACCTTGTTCGACACTCCCTGGTGATATTCTTGGGAGAAATAACATTCTTTATATACCAATATGAGGGTTTTGAATAGATTATAACCCTATATAAACTTGGTTAATCCTATGGTTTTTTATATTCCAAAATAATGTTCCATGATTTTTACAACCTACAAATTATTTTTCTTTGTTGTCTGGTTTCCCCCTACGATTATTGTTGATCACACTATGGTTTTTTGTTTTAGTAATTGTATGGAACCCAAAAGAACCACGATAATGATGAATATAAAAGTAAATTAAATTATTTTAATCATGAGAAAACCTATTTTATGGGATATGTATTGAAAATTCTCATTACTATTATTACACAACATTCTCAAGCGATGAATTGGGCTATAGTAACAAAATATAAAAGTAACAATTTTCAGTTAATTCCTTTATGAGGAAATGTACACTATTTTTTATTGGATTTATAGATCCACTACATGATATGAAATGGATTATTAACAATTAAATGATATTTTATTTTCTCTATTTTTTTTATATATGGAATATCTATTTTTGCTGATTATCATTTGGAAAGAGATAGAAACCATTTCTGGACAGTTATCAAGAATATGGTGCAATAAGAATAAATTGATACAATGGAGAGGGATGAGTCTTGGGGTTCATTTTTTAATAATAACATTCCTATTATTATTTTTATGAAAATAGATAATTAGTTTCTTATTCAAAAATAGAAGGGTGATTCATCTGTTAGTACCTATGTAGAAATTTTTTAAAGACTTAAGGGTTACACTTATAGTTTTATCTTCCAAAATAAAACTAATATTGATCAATTATTCAGTGGCATATTACAATGTATCAAAAGGGATATAGACATAAGAAAAATTATTTGATATGTAGAAATAATTATACATAATTCCAATGGAGAAATGGAGACTGGAATTACCCATTAATCTCAATATTTTAATAAGAAAGAATATGAAATTGAAAATAAATTAACAAAAAATAACAACTATAGAGAAGAAGAGGATTATTTTTTTATAATCAATGTGTGGAAGAAAACATAGAGGAAATTTTATTAAGGGGATTAGTAACTGTTTTATGTTTGTAAAGGAATGTAATTGGTTATTAAAATATTGATGTGATAGGATGAAGAAGTTAGTTAATCTTGGAGAAAGCACATCATATGATTCACTATGCACACTCCAATGTTTCAAATGTATGGAGTAGGGGAATTATGATAACCAGTGCTCAAATATAGTTGTTAATTATGATTATCAAAAAAAAAAACCTTCTATGACCATACAAATAGGAAAATATTATATGACCATGACTCTTAATGTGGGGTAAGATAATGATGTATTGAAACATCAGTTAGAAACCATTGTAGAACTAATAATGTAAAATTTGGTTATTGATATTTAGACTATTTTATATATAAACAATTAGAAAATTTTATAAAATTACCACCACAATGATTATATGTTAAATCAGAAATGAAATATCTCCATGGTATGTCGATCACATCTCTTTCATATGTATCAACATCAATTAATGTTTGTGGAATTTGATTCCTACAAATCTCATTATTATCCATGTAGTTGGATTTAATGTTATCCTACAAATGTAATACCATTCAATAAATAAACCACCAATCATTTTTTATGTATAGGAATACATATTTGATATTCCAAACCAAATTATAATCAATTATCAATGTGACAATAAATATGAGTCTTTTGGAAATTACATCCATTTTTATAGGTCCGAATTTCTATTTAAATCATATATTTCTCTTTGATGGTGGGGTAGAAACTGACCGTAACATATAAACATATTATATGAAAATATTTTAAGGTATTTCCAAAATAGTTTCACAATATTCCTTGAATTGAGATGTTGAGTATTCAATATAACATATACCTAGTGCTAATACTATTGGAAACAATCTTTATTGAATGAACATGATTGACTTAAAAGAATTGAAGAAATGACTCTATTAGATTCTTGATAGGGGTTAATGTTTCCATGTGTTTCAATATGGGTTTCACATATTATATTATTTTTTAATAATGATATATCAATGTACCTCTATATTGATTATTGGGAAATGAACAATGTCACAATAAATAATAAGTATCTTCTTCCCCATATTGATTATTTGATCAATTAATTATGAGGAGATCAATATTTATCCAAGATTTATCATTGAGGTGGACACTAAAAATGGATGGTAAAAACTTAATACATAACCAATATTGTATTCATTATGAGGTTTTGATACAATGAATTTATAGTGATTCCATTTGGTCAAACTAATTCCCCTATAATCATGATTGATTTAATGAATATAGTCTTTAGATATTTTCTTGCTAATTGTTCGGATATATTTCAAGATGAAATTATTATATATATTAATTAAAAAATAAATAATTAATACCACTATATTATTATAATAATGTATATAAGGAATGAGTATTTTCATGAAAAGTTTACCAAGTGTGAAATTTGGAAACAGATAGATTCATTTTTGGGACATATAATCTCAAGCTTGGGTATATTAGTCGATGCCCCACAAATGTATTTTATTGAAATTTGGCCTAAACCATCAACATTGACTAACGTACATACATTTTTGTGTTTTGATATATATGTTTGATGTTATATGGATAATTTATCAAGGATGTATAGTCTATACAACAAGTTAACTTTAAATGGAGAGCATATACCTTGTACATATGAATGTGATGAAATTTTCAAGGAACAAAACTGAAGGACAGTCAATGAACTTGTGCATACACTACCCAACAATTATAAATTGTTTGTGATCTATAGTGATGCATCAACAATGACACTGGGATGTATACTCCTAACGAATGATATGATTAAAGATTATGCCTCACCAAAAAAAATGTTCATGATAAAAATGACCCAAATCACGATTTACAGTTTCTTGTGGTAATTTTATCATTAAATATAGAGAGGAACATTATTACAGAGAAACGTGTGACATATATTGTAATCATAAAACTATAAGGTATATATTCACTTAGAATGAGATAAAAATGAACCATATGATATGTGTGGGTTTGATTAAATATTTGTATTTCTCAATGAATTACTACCCTAAGAAAGAGAACAAGTTAAACGATGGTTTGAGTCAAAAGGATCATGGTATATAATCTATGATATTGGTAAAAATATCCAACATAATAGAATTTTCAAAGGATGGATATGGAAATATTCTAGGAAAGGGAGAAATATTTTCTTCCTCCAATGAGTGTTTAAACAACTCTCCATGCAATAATTAAAGAGGTAATTAAAAGAATATGTAGAACTACAAAATAAGGTGTAAAATATTACCGAGCTCAACCTTAATTATGATGAAATGATAAGGTTTTGGAAACATGTATGTGTTCTATACATACCAAATTTTATGAAGAACCTATAAAATAATGCTTATAGTTCATCATTAACTACAAAAAAACTAACCATTAATAGCGCTAACCTTTATCAGCATTAATAAAAAATATGGATAAATTTTACCTCTTTTTGTGCTAAAAAAGCACTGTTGAGGGCATCTTTTATCTGCGCTAAAAAAGTGATGATAAAAGGTAGACTATATCAGTGTTTTTTCTAGCACATATAAAGAATTCCCTTTATGAACACATAATTTTTAGCACTAATAATGGTCCAAAATAAAGTGTAAAAAATATAAATTAAATAAAATTCGTAACTTTCTAATTAAATAATTATTGATAAAAATAATTAAATTAAATATATATTTATATATATATATATTATAAATATTATTTTGTAATATATACTAAATATATAGATATTAAAAATGAATAGAATAAAATAAATAAATAAATCCAAATAAAAAATCATTCAATTATGAAAAATATTAAAATTTTCATTATTTAATAAATTATTAATAATTATGAATAAATTTAGTAGACATACATATAGATTATAATTATTAAAAAATAGTATAAATTAAATATAGATATATTAAATGAATTAATTATAAAAATTATAAAAAATTAAAAATGGAAAAATGAAAAATTTATTAATGATTCAATTATTCTGTAAAATTAATAATTTAAATAAATAAATATATATTAATTATAAATAGTAATAAATAATATATATCAAATATAAATATATATATTATAAATAAAATTTACTGATTAAAAACATATTAATGTCTTATTCATTTTCAATCTTGTTTTATTTTTCAATTTAACATATATCCAACGTGTATTAAACTAATTTCACATACATATAAATAATTAATGCAGTTTTATATAAAACACTCATTTATAAAAATTTAAACAATAAATGAAAAGTTATATTGAATCACGTACACATAATATTTTTTGGTATTTATTCTAATTTTTGTATATTATAGAATTTTATTATAACATGATACATTTAAAATCTTATGTTTTTAATTCATAAATTTTATTTATTTATTTTTAATATTATTATAGTTAGTTATTATTTATTCAACTTTATTATTTTTTGAATATAATCATTATATATATATATTATTTATTTATTTACTATGTTTTAGTATTTTCAATATGTATTCATATTAACATAAATATATATCTATATTTTTTTAATAATTTATATTTAAATAAGAAAAAATATCTATTTTTTAAATATTTTTAATTTGTACTCGTTTTTCAATATTCTATTTCACTCATATTTAAAAGGAAAGTATTTTAGAAAATATATTAATTAATAAAGATATTTGTTTTTGTAAATAGATATTTATAAATAATTATATTTTTAAATGTTTATTCACTATATTTACGAATTTATATATTTATAATTAATATATATATATATATATATATTAATTTTTGAAAATATTTACATAATTATAATTAAATAATTTTATATATTTAAATAATTAAATAAAAATAATAAAATTATTTAAATAATGAGTGTAATATATCTATAATATATATATATATATAAGTTGTGGCCAAAACTTATGTTTATTCTAGAAAAGGGGATACATTACAAAGAAAATTAGACACCATACAATGTTGACATGTACTCAGCGAGACTCGAACATGAGACCTCAACGAGACCCGTAGGGGCAACTACCACTATGCTTCACCCTAGGAGATCTATATAATTATTTAAATATATATAATGATATAGATATATAAATTTTTGTTTTTTAAATGAATTTATATATTTAGAAGTAAATAATTGATTATTTAAATGATTATATAATTATAATAAATATATTAAATTAATGAATATATTTACAATATATATATATATTATATAAGTATATAATTTTATATACTGATAAAAATATATTTATAATTATAAAAGTACGATAAATATTTTTTAATAGTGAATATATTTATAATATATATTCATAATTATATAAATATATTTATAATTATTAATAAATGATTATATTTATATTTATAAATTTATATTTACTATATTTTTAAAGTTAAATATTTGTAGTTATTAATACAAAATATAATATTTTTCAAAGGTATTTATGTAGTTATAAATAAATTAACATATATTGAAATGATTATAAAATGATAATAAAAAAATATATAATTATATAAATATATTTTCAAAATATTATGTATAATTATAATTATTAATCCTTTTTCACAGCTAATTTTTTAGCACTAATAATGATTCCTTTTATCAGTGCTTCTTTAGTGCTGATATAGGTATAGGTTTATCAGTATTAAAAACCACTGATAAAGTGGCATTTTTTCAGCATTAATAAATTTATTACTAATAATAGGTATCTTTATTAGTGTTTTTTAAGCACTAATAAAACATCCCCTAATATATTTAAAATAACTCGAATTGTGACTGATTTAGTTGTGATTCTCAAGCTCTCATGGAGCTATTTGATCATTGGTGCCCCTCCTCTACATTATCTCTAACGAATCAAGGATAAAATACAAGGTATATTATTTTCAATTTTTTATCTCTCATCGATTTCTTGTTTTGGTTTCAAGGTTTGTGTTTTTTCATTGTTCTCATCCATGACCAACCCTACTTCTTCATAGGACAACGATAATTCCTTTTTCTTCTCAATTCCATCACTAAGAGACAGTCCAACTATAACCTCAAAAAACGAATATGTACTTTTTAAAAATCCAACATGGTTACTAAAATTCCAATAGCAAGCTTCCCCTTTATCATAGTCAAATTGGATGTCCATAACATTGAAAAATACAATGTGATCAATTATCGCTTCCCATTTTGACTTGTCATGACCTTTATATAGTCTGATTTACCTTTACAATACACTATAATGTACCTTTATGTAAGAAAACTATGTAATTCATTTATTAACCCATAGTATTCAAAATACCCATATCAGGATCCTTATCTTTTATAGACAAAATTACAAGTTGACACATTGAGTTCCCCAATATAGAGTTATTTTTTAGTTAGTTCTGATCAACTTTTACGGATACTGGGAACATTTTCTACACCTTCCACCATTCCTATTATAGAATTAATCAACTTTATAGGTAATATTCTCACTAAATATTCCATCCTCTATGGAATGATGAATTTTTTTTTTCATTTTGAAACCCCGAGTCATTCTAAAATAATTAGATCATGTAGGACTTGTAAAAGATTATAATGTATTTCTTTTACAGGATTTTTAAAAATAGATAATTTACTGTACATTAGCCATGAAAATATTATATTAATGATTTAAATAATTCAATACTATGTACATAACTCGATTGATAAAGATTTTGTATTGGTTTTGAACATAATAATTGATGGTGAATTATTTTAATTATGTTATTTTTTATAAATAATGGGTTATATATAATCTAGTTTAATTATTATGTATTACAAATTATACAATAGAAATATTTAAGTGATTATCATGTCATATTTTTATTATTAAGGAAATTGATGTTTATGATAACATATTAGTTATTGTCTATATATATGTATTTAATATTTTATTTTTCACATGAAATGGTTCATAATATTTATATGTGGATTGGATAAATACATTCTCAAAATTATTATACCGTAATCACACAAAAATACGGTTTAAATAATCATTATATTTTTAAATGAACCTATAGACATTTATAAATAATTTTTTGTATCAGGTAAATATATGAATTATTAAAAAATAAAAAATGATTTATTTCTATACATTATAATTTTCAAAAATTAAAAAATTATGTTAGTTGAATTTAATAACTCTTCGTTTTTACCTTTGTATACATTTTTTATGGAACATTTAACTAATTTTTTCTTAACTAGACTAATAATTGGTTCTCTATAGTATTGTATCAAATTATTATATTAAACTTAATATGTAACTAATTTGTTTCGTTAAATTTGGACTAATATTGCTTATAATGTTTTATTTTAATAATATATTGATATTATGTGAAATGTTTTCTAATATACCTCTCAATGTGTGACTAAAATATTTTTCTACAAGAAAAAATTGTGTGGATGTGATAAAAATAATTTTTATCATATATAAGAATATTATGGTTATTTTTTGAGGTCTACATATGTTATGTTAGAATGAAATTTACAATAGAAATGTTAGTTGTTCTTCAAGGGCTAGGGTAAGGGTGATGTGACATTTGTATTTTTGATTGTTCTTCCTTACAGGTTTTCAAAAGATAGGTTTTACTAATGTATTGTGGAACCCATTATGTGGATATTTCCTAAGGGAACTGATTATGTTATGAAATACCCATATTTAAAATTCTCTCTCTATGAAAAATGGTTATGTTATATGAATTTCATCATTTTGATGAAATAAGTACATGTGATGGTTATCTCAGAGGGGTAGTCTTGGATGCAAGAGGTATGAGGTCAAATCAATTGATACCTATAATGTGGTTATTTCTTTGGGGAGTTAAATATTTTTCTCATCATATGATTCAAATATTAACCTCATATTAGTTAAATAATTTGAATGCTTGGGAAAACCATGGTATAATCTTATGCGATGACTTGCATAAATCAACAGCATAAAATCTAGTCGGTATATTTTTTTATCATGGTGTCCTGTATAGTACACAATGACTAGATATACATATGTATTTTGATTGATTATACATTATAAATCTAATCAAATATATGCACTATTGTATCTTTTAGGTTCCCTGTTAGTATTTAATTGTTTATTTTTATACTCACAATATACATGTGAACCATAGTGAATATAGATATCTAAAAGTTAAGATACAAGTGAGGGGAAAGGACAAGTAATGTAGATTAGAGCGTGTGTAGCTCATTGGGGATGATTTTATGATTTTATAGTAGTGTTAGGATCCTATTATCATTTTGAGACGAGATTTAAATTTATAAATTAAATTGTGCAAATTTAAAAATAATTAGGGAGACAATAATAATCATCATGATATTCATGTCCTCAATATGTCTCATTGTGTTTTTTTCCTTGAGACTCATTCCCTGTATCTTCTATTTTGTATGAACTAATCTGATTCGTAGTTAGACAAAATTAACATTGATACCTGGTATAAGATGATAAATAATGAGATTAGTTCATGAAACATATGTTCATGTACATAAGAGAAGGATGATGAGTCACATGAAACAAAATGTAATAAGAACTATTCAGGCGATTAAGATGATGAGGATGAATGTTTTCTGTAAAGTTAAACTTTGGATGAGTACAGAGTATATAACCCACCATAATGGAGTAATTATTTTCATAAATTCAATTTTCCATATCCTTTAAAAATTATGCACACTAATCATTTGAAAAAATTGTATGAAGATATTATTATAGAGTTCCTCATGTTTTCTATAGAACATGCATGAGACCCATCTCAAATACTTTTCAAGTGTGTATGTTGTTGTTATTCATGAAATAATAATTATTGACTACTCTTATAGATAATCTCTTCTACGCATGATGGTGTTACCAATCCCGAGGAAGAAAAAACAATTGATGATGAAACTGTAAGATTGTTAGGGGATCAAAAACATATTGATAAAGAAAAACTACAATGATGAAACATCATAGGGTTGAATAAAATAATCAAGGAAATAATCAAGGGTATACTATTTGAGTTTTACAAGAATCAACACGACTAAAGTATTGTCCCCAACAAGTTAATGTTCATTAGTTATATTTGTGTCATAATGAAGAATAATGTGTTAATTGAAATTCATTTATGGATCCATGCCCAACCTGAAATAATGTAAACCCTTTTAAGAGATATAATTGTAATGTTAGGATATAATTTCTATATTAAACTGAAAAATTACATAGTAAATCATTGATTTTATTTTCATCATTCCTTGTAGAGTTCATTTATTTTATAATATTTCTATATTAAATTTCGGTTAGTGTCCTCTAGAAAATCCCATAGAGGCTTTCATACTCTTATTATAAAGATATGTCCTAGGGATGATGAGGGGTAATTAAATCACTACCCATTAGTTAGTTATACACACATTATAAATAAGTAAACATAAAATTATTTCATCAATAGTCATAATGAGAAATCATATCCTGTGAATTGGAATTTATAATTTATGATTTTAACTTATTTATTTTATCCAATTTGATTCTAATTTTGGAATTTTTGAAAGAGAAAAAGAGTTCTAAATATATAGAATGTGCATCAAAACCAATATACCCCTATCACAAATCAAGAATGTGATATTCTTCCATAGGTATGAAATGGTACATCTGTTAAATCAACAAAAAATGTTATTTGTGATATGATAAACATATATTCCTATTTAATATAAAAATTGATGAATCAAAATATGATTTCAATTTCATCCCACATCATGTTTTACAGATTGAGTCTCTTGTAAATAAAGATGGTAAACAAATAGATGAAAACACAAAAGCAATATGGGATACATCTATAAGTTTGAAAAAATAGAAACAAGTTATACTTGATAACAATATTACATATAAATATATATTTGTATTTATGTTTTTTATATAGATTAAACACAAGAATCAGTAGTGACTTTACTAGAAAGAAAAACTAGCTTCATCCGCATTGAAGCAGGCAGAAAAATATGGTCACATAAAAGGATTAGGTTTTAGAGTGTCTCATCAGAAATATTTTGTGAATATAAAACCCCACAAATATACATACAATATGTTGAGACATTTTCAAACAAAAATAGACTCACTATAAGATATTATTGTTTAGTCTAGTTTGGGAGACCATTGTGGGAGAAATGATAAATTAGAATAGAAGGGAAACAAAGATCCACACATGAACAAAATGACTCCACTAGCTTTGAGGATATTCATTACCCCAACTACATACCTTACCCATGTCAATGAATTGTTTCATTAATATTTTATTAAATGTGAATTATACCACATTCAATAACTTTATATTACTAAAATTTTATAGGGTACAATTGAATTTGATTTATATTTGGGACTACTGACACACTATCTTTTTGCAAGGGGTATAGTGTATAATATCAGAAGAGAATAGATACATCATAATGACCACCCATTATATCACATGAGAGTTGGGATTATGGTAGATCCTGGTCTGACTACTGAGTTTCTTATTCCAATTGAAGATATAGATATAATAACTGTCAATGATTCTACTAGATAATTCATGGAATGTATGTATAATATTTTGATGATATGTGAGGTATGCATTTAATTAATTTTTTCATTTGAAAAACATGTAACAGTTGTTCATAAAAGGTATGAATTTAGGTATGATATTATAAATCAATAATTTTATGGAGAAATATAATACTGGATAAACAAAATATATAGGATCAAAAATGAAATCAAAACAACTTTTTAAGAGTACATTCTCCCCACTATTTTCTGAGAATCATTTTTTATACTTACAACTTCATACAATGCCCACATTTAAAGTCAAAAATATTTCTTACCTTCTATATGAAAAAAAAATTTATAGTTCATTCATGACATATGTAATTGGTCTCGAGACTAAAAATGAGATTCTCAAGCATGAATGGATTAGAGTCTCAGTTGTGAACACATACATAAGGTAAAGTTTCCTAATAAGTTTATCCAAATATTAATATAATATATTTGTTAATGTTAATAACAATTCATAATTTTCTAAAATATATTATCTTACAACTATATAATGGTTAATCCCTGAAAATCAAGATTTGGATTCATTAAAAATATAATAATTTATATGAAAAAACATACATTAGATTAGAATGAAATTAAGATGAAAATATATGATCTACTCGAAGTGTTTGAGAAAAAAAATAAGATGAAAAACAATTGTTTATTCATATACTGATGAAGAAAAAATCTAAAATCTAATCAAAATAAAATATATTTTTATTACATATATGTTTTTTTTTGTTTTTTGGAAGTACTAGATGATGATCGCAATCAATCTAAATACCCTAAATATTTATTTTTTAGAGCCAATGCATAAATATCCAATAAACCGATCACACATTATGTATATTGGGAATTTGTAATAAACTGAAATCAATATATTAGAGATAAAAGTTAAATTACATTTTTCTGTTTTATTAATAAAAATTTTCGTATGAAATGGAAGTATCTTAATATAGGATAAATAATGTCTTGTAGTTTACATTTGAATAGATAATGCAAAACGATTACTATATATATAAATAGGTTAAGGTCTATAGAGAAATATTTAATAATCACAAAATATTTTAAAAAATTGCATATTTTGATCAATGATTCTCTACATTCTAAAGTGAGATAATGGAAGAAATTATGGACATTATTTTTTAAAATTTAGAAGAGATATCATAAAGATTAGAAATACCAACTCCCCAAATAGATAATTTCTAAAGGTAATTAAAATTTTATTGAATATATTCATTAATCTTTTATTGGTCTTTATTTTCTTAATATTATCTAGATTTATGATATCCTTCATACTCAAAAGAAAAATTAAATTTTTTTATATATGAGTGGGCAGTGTATATGTTATTAGAATGTTTGATGAAAAAATTTGAAGGTGATTATGTGATATGTTTCTGATAATGTATGATATATTACCGTATTAATAATTCTTTTAAGTGATGCAATAATTTTATAATTTTTATATATTATTTTTTATTTGATTGTAAAGAATAAATACAATGGTGGAAATCAATTTTTTTGAAGTGTTGACCTTCAAATAATTAATATTTTGGAAAATGGTTGATTTCAAGGTGTAAGTGGTGGTAGAGTCTAGGGTAGAGAATAATGCGGAGGAGGATTCAGAGTCATAGACCTTAGTGGAGGAGGATTCATAAGAAGAGGAGGAGATGAAGCATAGGGTTGAAAAAAAAATTATGTTCATTATAATAAAATGAGGGTCATACCAAAGTTCTATTTGAGAACAATATTTTAAAAGCGCATTCGAAAATTTTCACATAAGAAAAAAAATTGTTCAAGTGTTTTATTTTTTTATTTGGAAAATGTTTTTCTCCACCAGTTTAAGTGATTTTATATAGGAATTTATGAGGAGGAATTGTTTTATAAAAGTAAACAAACACTGCTTATTTTTTCAAACTGATTATCATATGATATATTTTCTATTTTGACATTCCATGTACTATAATATATTATTTAACAATTAATGAAACCACTCACTAATAAAATAATTAATAATAATAAAAAACCAATACAGTTAATTTCCCATTAACTCACTACACTAAAAAGAAAGGGTCTTAGTTGTGGAGATAATAGTTAGTTGAGAGTTATAAAACCCCAATCCAATAATCAAATTGGTATATAATCCATCTAAAATTCTTGGATAAATATGTGTATAATCAACCACTAATGCTATAAGGGGTGTAAAATTACTATTAGAGGATAAACGATATTGAGAGATCCTTTTCCTCAAGAAGGTCTACTGTTAAGGGAAATATGACATCAAATCCAATGAAAAATACTTATGATGAAATCCCTGAATATGGAATAATTACATAAACTGAAATCTTGAAGCACCAAAAAACCAAATGAAGTCCCCTTTTAAAAATAAACTACTTTTATTATTCATAACCTATAAAAAATAAAGAAATATAAAATTTAATCATATGAATCATGAATTTTTATATAGTAACAATACAGAGGATTCCATGTGGTGGGTGGTATAACTATTTCGGCTATTTCAACATCAATTACATGCATGATCTATTATCAATACTTATTGTAAAATCTATACATGTAACATTAATTATGCATGTGATTATTAATTAGGTAAAATGATACATGTTCACAAGATTATTAATAAAAAACTTATCTTCATTGTCAATAAAAAATACATGAGAATAATGATATTCCAATTTTAATGAAAAAATATTTATTATGTTATTGTAAATTTTATCATCACCTAGAATATTGTAATGAATATTCTAATATATAGAACAATTCAAGAATATATAATGGGTACATAGGATTTCATTATCATTTGGATGATATAAAGGTATATATTGATTTTTTGTACTGTCAAATAAGAGTAAAAAATTTACAAAAGGGCTCATCATCTTCTTAAAATACATATTGGGTCACACATAATTTTTTTCCAAACAATATATGAAAGAGTTTATCCTGGTGTTTTTAATATCTTTGCCTTTGAAGGGGTAATATAGATTTTGTTATGTTCATAAAGATCATGTGTAAATATATATTTTAGTTAGATAAATGAATGATTATAGGTTTACACTAATGGTCAATGTTTTATGGGAATAAATGACATTGTCAAGAAGAATGATTCACTCCTATATTATGATTATGCACTCAACACGTATTTTTCACTCATGATGATACAATTGTTTTTATTATCCAATGAATTCGACATTCTGGAATATCAAACTACAATAATATTAGTTAAACAAGAGTGTTACAATTATTTTAGGATAAAAAGACACAGTGGAATCTACAATACATAAAACAATACATATGTACCCAACATCACAAAAATTGTGTGTTTTTTTTAAATTTGCATTCTATTATTTTTTTCTATCATATTTAAGTATTATTTATTTATTTATAGCCTTAATAACATAATAATTGTTTCATTATGTTGGTGTATTCCTTTCCTCATATTGAGATGGTTTGTTTGAAGATACTTGTGCTCAATATAGATTGGACTTTAAGGCTATAACTAACATGAAAAGAAATGGAAACAGATCAAAAATGTATATAACCATCAGGAAAAGGTGATTTCCTAGTACTTAATTAGATAATTTTCCACCATTTTATCAAATTTTTTAACAATATCAATAATTTAATTTTTTTTGTAGTTGGGGTTTGGTTAGTGGTTTGAACCCTGTAAATCTACATGAAAAATGGGGGTTCAAAACCCATTGGGAGTAGTACCGTAGAAGTCCTATAGTGCTCTATAGAACTGGTGGCACTATAGCCACTAGGGGTACTATAGCAGTGGCATGCCACAGTAGCAATGGAAGGGCACTATAGTAGCAGTGGGTACTGTTTGGTACTATAGAAGGTGGGTACTATGGAATTACTATTCATAGAATGGGGCTTGGGCAAAAAATTTGGGCCTACGGGCCATGTAATGGAATAAATGCCCATTGGGCCTTCGGGGTATGTAATGGGTCTCCCTTTACCCAGTCAAAGATTTCTTTGCATTTCTTTAATAATAAATGAGTATTTGACCCCAGACGTTTAAAAAAACAGTTTCATTTTTTTCAAATTTTTTTACAGGTCATTTGGTTGGTCATGTTTATCTTTAATCAGATGTAATAAGATAAAAAAGTGATAACATGGTGCTTTTAGATTTGGATTTCTAGGAAACATTGGGTTTCTTTAAACATAAAAATGGGAAAATTATTTATTTTAAGGCCTGGTGAAGACTGTTGAATGGAAATCCCAAATCACACACTCAATCAGCTAATCATCAATCTGACACATGACGTGACAAGTTTGACCCAAATACCATGTTTGTAGTTTTTAATTTACATTTATGTTCAAAACATAAATCTCATACTCCAAATAGAATAAGGAAAAATAATTATTTTTTAAAAATATTAAATATATATATAAGTCATTTTTACGTGAAGGAATCAATTACATCTCAATAAAATACACGACGTGCTTAGTATGACTCAAAATTTCCATTGTCAGTTTAAAATTGGCAACTAAGTTCAAAAAATAATCACTCACTAAAAACCAAAAATACATGATGAGATTGTCTTTATAATTTATGAAAACTATTTAGAAGTAACTTTTAAAATATGGGAATCCGTGTCACATTATACTGTCACATGATGTGACCAATATGACTCAATGTGAATTTTTCTAATATAAAATGTCTTTTTAGTAAAAAACACAAGTGACATACTCCAACTCAAGAAAATATGTATAGATTGTTTAGTTAGTTTTTTATAATGATCTATAAGTCATTTGGTACATGTAGAAATTATCCTCACCTCATTCCGATGCATGATGTGACTCAAACGATTCTAAGTGCATGTTTTTATTAAAAATGACATTTTTATAAGAAAGTAAACTGACAAACTCAATCCCCATAAAAAACATAAATATTTTTTTAAAAATCTTGTAAAATGATTCATATTTTATTTTTGATGTGTAGGACTTATTCTCACCTCAATTTTATAAATAATGTTCCTAGTATGACTGAAAGTGTTTGTTATTAGTTTAAAATTGAATTTTTAAAACAAAAAAAAGTGTCAATCACTGAAAACCTACATATGATGTGACTTGTATGACTCAAAGTGTGAGTTTTCAATTTAAAATGATAATTTATTAAAAAAACATATTTGACAATCTGAAAACCAAGAATTTTTTTTTGAATTATTTTTATACTTTATGAATAAATATCCATAAGTAGTTTTTGTTGATTATGAATAATTTTAACATCAATTTGATGCATTGTGTTATCAATATGATTCCATGTGAATCTTTTTACATAAAATTGATATTAATTTTTTAAAAATATATAAATGATATACTAAAAATTTATATTCAATTTTTATTTAAACTTTAGGAAAATGATATATAAGTCATTTGTGATGTGTAGGTATAATCATCCCCTCAATATGACACATGATGTGTCAGGTATGAATCAATGTGTCTTTTATCAAAATAAAATTGACATTTTAAATGAAAATTTGTTACTCAATAATAACTGGAAAAAATACTTTGATTTTCTCACTAGTTTTTGAATATGATTCATAATTCATTTCTAATATGTATGAAATTTCCTCATTTGAAACCAACAAATGATGTGACTATTATGAATCAAAGAACATTTCACTATTTTAAAGATATATTTTAGTAAAAAACATAAGTGAAATAATTAAAACAAAGAAAACATATACATATTGTTTGTATACTTTAGTAAAAACATACATAAGTTATTGGAGATGTATAAAAATCTTCCATAATTCAATTTAATGAACAATGTGACCAGTATAACTCAATGTGCATATTTTTATTTTAAATCAACATTAATTTTAGTAAAAATGGCAACTAACATGCTCAAAAATGATAAAATATATTTAAATAGTTTTTATACTATAATAAAATTACCCTCAAGTAATTTGTGATGTGTAGGAATCATATTCACCTTAATATGATACACGATGATCCATGTATGAATCAGTGAGTATGTTATCAATTTAAAATTGGAATTTAATTTAAAAAATTATTACATAAAATAAACTAATAAAACACTATTGTATTGTGTTTAATATTTTGGAAGATTATTCATAATTAATTTGTGACATATAAGAATTTGTCTCACATCAAACCCACACATGATTTGACAGATATGAATCTTAGTGTGTATTTCTAGATTAAAATGAAACTTCACTAAAAATGTAATTTGGAATACTCAAATAAGTAAAAATCCATTCATATTGTTTTGATAATTTACTAAAACAATAAATTAATCATTTGGGATGTGTAGGAATCATCCACACCACAATCTAACACATGGTGTGATCGATATGACTCCAAGAGTGTCATTTTATTTAAAATTGACATTAATTTTAGTAAAAAAAGCTAACATGCTCAAAACTAATAAAAGGAATCAGTATTTTTTGATACATCACAAAAAAATATATAAGTAATTTTTGAAAAGTAGGAATCATCCACACCTCAATTTAACGCATGATGTGCTTAGTAGGACTCAATTTGTCTATAAACTATTTAAATTTGAAATTTGAGATCAAAAAGTTTTACTCACAAAAAACCATGAAAAGATTATTATATATTAATGACCATTTAAAAAACCATTAATAATTCAATTGTGACCTCTTGGAAATATTCCAATATCAATCCCACAAGAAATGTGATTAATATGACTCAATGTGATTATTTCTAGTTTAAAATGAAATTTATGTAAAAAAAAGTGACACATTCCAAACTAAGGACACAAATTCATATTGTTTTTATATATAATAAAAATATAAAAATGTAACTTGGAATTTGTAGGAATTTTCCTCACCTCAATCTAGTCTTTGTTGTGACCTGTATGACTCCTTGTGTGCCTTTTTATTTAAAATTGACATTAAATTTTGTAAAAGAGAAAATTTTTGTACTCAAAATTTAGAAAACACATTCATATTGTTTTGATAATTTAGGAAAATGATCTTTAAATCAATTTTGATGTGTGGGAATTATCCTCACCTCAATTCGATACACGATGTTCTTGGCGTAACTCAAAGTTTGAATTTCCAATTTTACATTTATATATTAGATTAAAAAGTACCAACCATAGATAAATGAGAAACAATACTCAGATTGTCTTGATAATTTTGGAGAATGATTCATAATTCAGTAGTCACATTTAGGAATTATTATTATATAAAACCCATATACGATGTGACTGGTATGATACAAAGTTCATGTTCCCAATTTAAAATGACATTTTATTAAAAAACAGAAATGTCATAATCAATATTGAGGAAACATATTCGGTTTATTTTGATACTTAATGAAAATGATCAATAATTTATTTTGGGGTGTAGGAATCAATTTTACCTCAATCCGATGCATGGTGTGACCAATATAACATAAATTCCGTATTTTAAATTTTCATGTGTCATTTTACATTAAAACGAGCATTAAATCAACAAAACAGAGAAAATGATCCTAAATTGCTTTCTCATTATTCTATTTGATATTACATAATTAATTTTTTTCATATTTATTTTATACTTATTTATTTAATTTTTATAGAGATAATTCTTGAAGATGAATAATAAATAGAGAAACTTGTAAGAGATCAATCACAACTGAATACGATACACAATGTTCCTAGTATATGAATAAATTCTTTATATATAATTACCACTTTATGTTTAATTTATTTCATTATATTATTACTAACATTAGAATTGTTTTCCTGTATAAGTTTATTATTTTTCTTAAGAATTGGTGGTTTTTTCATTTATAATGATGTGTTCTTTTGGTCTATAATAGTGTTTTTTCTTGTATTTGTTTTTAGATATTATTTCATTTAAATTAGTTATTTTATATGAATTTGATAATATTTTGTATTTTTTAGGTGTTGCAGTCTTTTATTGTAGAACATTATAGTATTTCCTATTTTTTGTGGTTCCTTGTGTTTTAATAGTAGACTGTAGTATTCCCCTTTATTAGTGCTACTAAATGTTTGATAAAGGGACCATTTACCAATGTAGATAAAACATGCCTTTATTCATACTAAATACATGCACAAATTAAAGGTGTAATTTAAAAGTGCATCTAAATGAAATGATAAATGGATACTTTATCAGTTCTTTTTTATTGTTGATAAATGACCCATTTATCAACACATTTCACGAACTGATAAAATCATTTTCTTTTAACCGCACTACAGTACTCATCTCTTTTTTAGCACTGAAAATGGCATATTCTATCACTATTAACGGCCCATTTTTTAATAGTGATTATCTATTCATCATTGATGAATGTAAATGTACAGAGGAATAAAAGATTATATTTAGTGGCATAATATAATGAGAGATATTGTAGAGTATGTATCCCAATTCATGGAATTCCATCATATTTAGGCTAAATGATAAAAGTATAATGGGATGTTACAATCATTACCGATACCAGAATTGAAATTGGAAAACATCACTATAGATTATCTCATCAGATACCCTAAAACATCTAAAGGCCATAATGCTATTTGTTTTTTTGTCGAATACCTAAAAAATTCAAAAAAATTAACTTCTATCAAATGAGACATATCTCTTGGTAATATTTACAGAATATATATATAGGAATTGTAAAGGTTGCATAGAGTACAATATTCTATTGTTTCTCATCGTGATATGAGGTTTACCTCAATGTCATGGTGTAGTCTTCAATAGAATCTAGATTTAGAATTTTATTTCGACCCCACATATCATCCTCATATAGAGGTCCCTTTTAGAGAACTATTCAAACACTAAAGGATATTTTTATGAATTTCTCTATGGATTTCAAAGCTTGTTTGCTCAATAATTTCCTATATTCTATATGTTTCATCAAACAATTGTTATCAAATGAAAATTAATATGTCTCCAAATAAAATATTCTATATAAATTAATATAAAAATATAACATGATTTGATTAAGTTTAAGAATTAAATATATTGGGACATGAGATATTTATGGAATTAGTATAGAATGTCAGATTAATTCAATCACAGATGAAGGAAAATAGATGTTGAAAAAAATGTTAACAACCATTACTATTGTAACATACCAGGTAAATAAACAATATTACATTCTAATTTTTATCAATAATTGTGACTAAAATGATAATACTACTTTAAAGGGAATGCTATGCTCGATGGCGTACCCAATACGCAACAACGAGTTTCTTTGAAATCTTACATTGCACACTAATAATATAATAATATTATAATAGTTAACGCCTAACCATTGTAATGGAGGGAATGAACTGAAATAACTAAAAAATTATTACATATGTTTGTTAAATATTTTTACATTAATCCAATAAATGTTAGAGGCCTAAAATCCAAATGAATCCAATTTTAAGAATAAATACACTAATATTTTTAAAAAGATTGTTTTACCGCCTTTTGATGGAGAACCATTTTTAAATCAATATTTTGAAAATTTTATAAGCTATATTTGTCAAAATAAACTTATTATTTACGATTGGGACATTGAAATTTAATATGGATAAATTTTTGGTATTTTTCTGATAATGTTCATTTTTTTAATGAATAGTGAAAAGTGTTGTATTTTAATTCAAAACCTCTTTTTAATATAATTTATTTATATAGTTAGATTATCTTTTTAATTGGTTTTAGAGTTAAATTAGAATATATTTTTACCATTTAATCCAATGGTGGTCATTAGAATTAATATCACTTTGAGATTGGTCATAAATGAGTGTCAATATTTTGATAGATATTGTTTCTTAAAAACACGCTATTTGATTTGACATCGGGATTTAATTATAAAATTAAATAAGGAAACTTCTATGTTATGAATTTGGTAAAATATACATCATTTTTTAATTCAGAATATCAAATATAGCTCATGATGAATTTTTGGTATTTTTCTGAAAAACCTTAATTTTTGATTTATAGTGAAACCACAAAGTGGTAGTTACAAAAATTGATTTTTCGTTTAAATGGAACTTTACCAATTCTGTGATATGAATTTCAAAAATCTAATATAAATGATTTTCATTATTAAGTAAAATTTGGTTCAATGGGATGAAAATACTTTTTGATGAAAAGTAACTTTTAATTTTTATTAATCACGATGAAAGGTAATTTGTGTGATTTAAGGTAAAATGATATTATAATAAAATGAAAATATCTTGAAACTTGTACTAACCCTATTGGATGAGTCATGGATGACCAATACAACCCATGGGTCTATTTTTGGGACCCCATGGAGCCACTTGGGTAAGATAATGACATTAATGCCTTTTATTTAAAGTAAAAGTAAAAATGACACAAACATGTATTGTTTTACTAATAAAATTTTTACATGGGGTTATACAAGTCAGATTTTTGACTATAAATATCCATTGTAAATATAAAAATATTTCATACATCATAGTATTTTTTTATAATTTTTAAACATTAAATAAATTAAATTATTTATGACATCATGATGATGCAGCGATTACCTCATAATTTAACGATTTAAATAAAATGAAAAGATAATGTAAAATCTAAGACCTACACATGTCAAAAACCTATTATATGGGTGTACTTAGAACCTTTATTACCTTATCCTCTAAATATATCAATGTGGGAACATTAAAATCCGAAACTCATTTGAAAAAAATGTATCCTTTTTTTGACTTTCCAAGAGTGCCCCTCCTCTCCTCTTATAAAAGGACCCCACCTCTACCTCCTTAACCACACCTCTAGAGCATTTGGATCGGCTAACCCCTGCCCATTTCATCTCTCCACATCCATATATTCATCATTGAATCCTCACCTTGGGCAGAAAGATCTTCAAGAAACCCTTTTGGTTCAAACCAAAGGGAGTTACCCAATTTAAAGGTAAAGTCTTCTTTAATGTTCTTTTGTTTTATTTTGCTTCTCCAACCCCCTATAATATTTTTATTAATTTATTTTGTAACAACAACAGTATCTTAAATATACTAGGATTTTGTTATAAGAAATATTCGAGCTACACTTCCACAAAACTCTGTCTAATGGTTAATGAACATACTGTTTCTGTGGATGGTGAATTTCTGCCTCACGAAACGATGATTGTTCAATACTCTTTTAACACCTTCAAAGGTGGCCATTATGATGTCACTATATTTATATATGATATATAATATGTTTATTTTTTCCTTAATTTTCTGTATTTTTCATTTATGGCATACCTTTATGGTTTCCATTATGAGTAAACGCGATATCTTTATTTTTGGAAGTGCGGACTACTGCCCCCTCAAAGTGATTTGATTCGTTAATGCCTTATGTGGGAAGTATAAAGGATAAAGTTAATGATATTATATATGATACTATAATAGAATTATAATATACCTTTATATCATTATAATTTCATTCAATTAAAGTATGAAATAGAAATGAAAGTAGCGTTCATGGGTACGTACGGCTTACTGTCTCCATGAACGGTGCATTTCATTTCTTACCTCTAAATGATTATGTAATATAATAAATTCATGTATATACTGGATATATATATATATGTTATATATTATATCTACATAATGAATAAAATTCTTGATATAATTGCTATTTTACTACATGAACAACTAGTAAATATAAGAAGTTTACTTTTGACTCAAGTACCAAGTATCAACAAAATGACCATTATTAACTTAAATGATTACATAATGTGCTTAACATGGAAATAAGTGATATAAAAGGATTAATGAACATGAAAAAGGTTCTTAAGAAATTATAAATTAACTTAAGTTTATTATTCAGGAGATTAAAGAATGATCGAGTCAAGTCGGACACGAGGTAAGGGATCTGACCTCTCTCTTTCTTTTCAAGTACCCTCTTTTATGTCATTTCATTTATGCCCCTTGTTATTATGTTGGAGGATGTTATTTTATATTCACATTATTTTAATTTGTATTTTAATATTATTAGATACCCCCTCATACTCTCATCAATTCATTTTAAGAATTTTTACGTGGCGCCGTTAGGCTGTCGAATTTTGGTAAGGGATCCTACCCCTCTCTTTCTTTTTAAGTACACTCTTTTATGTCATTACTTTTAAGCTCATATTTCTTATGATTGTGATTTTATTTTATATTATTCTCACTGTACATTTTATGTTCATATTATGAGACACCCTATTTTCTCTCATCAATCCATTTTTGAAGTTTTGAGTTGCGCCATTAGGCTGCCGAATTTTCGTAAGAGATCCAACCTCTCTCTTTCTTTTTAAGTACTCTCCTCTATGTCACTTATTTTAAGATCATCTTTGTTATGTTGTGGGATTTTATTTTATATTCCTATTTCTGTACATTTTATTTTAATATGATGAGAGACCCTATTTGATCTCATCAATCCATTTTTGGAAGTTTTAAGTGGCGCCGTTAGGCTGCCGTGTTTTCGTAAGGGATTTTTCATCTAACTTTTATTCCCGTGAGATTTATGATACATTTTCCAACATTTACTTTTAGTGGTATATGTACTTCCCATTATTCTACTCTTTGTGTAATATAATTTTGTTTATTAGTATTTACATCAATATTGTATTTTCCTTGTTTCATGGGGTGTATGTTTCGAAAGATACCCAAATCGGTAAGGGAACCTTTCACCCTCATCTTTTTCAAAGACTTATTTTGTTGGGTCTTTTAATTTACATATTTTAATGTTGGGATATGTTATTATATATCCTTATTGATGTAAATTTTATGTCCATGTTATGAGATACCCTTTTTATCTCTCATCAACTCATTTTTTTTGAATTTTGATGTAACACCATTAGGCTGTCAAATTTTTGCAAGGGAACTTCTTAACCCAATTTTGATTCTTTGGGATAAACTTGTACACCTTGAATATGTCGTTATATGAATATGTGTGAATGACCACTGATTGTTTTACAGTTAATATCCACTTATATTTGGTGTATTCGTTTGTCACACATAATTATGTAATTGATTTATCCTTAATCCGAGGATACCGTCGATGTTAGGGACTTCATCTCAATCTTCTTTCATTGAGGCATATATTTTTCTAATAAAAGATTTTCTTTTATACGGTTTATAAACCCCTTTGACTTTTAATTTTATACAAAAGGAATCTTTTTCTATGAAGAATTTTACAAAACTACAAAAAGGAATGTTTCTTTTAACGTACGCGGTGACAACGACCTTTTCCGGCGCCGTGAGTATTATTTGGACTTTGGCTTCCTCAACAAGCCATAATGTTTTTAAAAGTAAATAAATACCATATACTCTTTTATGTATTTTGGTATTGAAAATGGTTTTTTATAATGGATTTGTTATGTCAATATATTTAAGTGATACATTGTGTTGGAAATGTGGAAATGTTTTCTTTCCATTATTTTTGTTTTATGTCTTATGATTTTAAAATGGTACTTGGAAATTTAACGGGTGGTTAAGTGATAAACCATATGATGGGTGGTTCCGTGAATATCAGGACGGGTGGTTACGTTATAACCTCCAATTCATTGGGTATGGAAGTCGGCCGTATGGCTATTCCATTAAGTGATATGTGTGGAAGTCGACCGTATGATTATTCCATTTATGTATGTTTATGTCCCAAGTTACCTTTATATGTTATGTGTTCTTTATATGGGTTTTATGGTAATATTTTGGTTACAAAAGGGTAAGTAATGGTCTTTTATTTAGTGAAGAGTTTTTACTACTTCATAAAGGTGAAAGGTATTACTTTGGTAAAGTACTCATGGTTTACTTTTTTTTTGAAAATCTAACAGTTTTCCTTCTTTGTGTATCCTTTACTGGGCTTTTTATGCTCATCCCAAGTTTTTGAAATATTTTCCACATGACTTAAAGATGAATAGGGTCAAGGATGGGATAAGAAAAGACATCCTATCTAAAACATGGAACTATACATGTTTCTTTTTAAATGTTTTTTTAATTTTATGGAAAATTATTATAAGTGTCTACTATGTAATATTTTGAGATGTAATAGTTTTCACCTAATTATGTAATACTATAAACCTGAAAATATCCTCTATGTGAATTATCCATTTAATTCATGATTAAGTATTGTTTAAGGCCGGTGCCTTATAGTAGGTATCAAAGGTCGGTTTAAATAACTTTACAGGTTAGAGTATTGTTTATGAAAATGTGACAAGTTGTGTATAACCACAATGGTTAGTATATTAGATGGAGTCATTGTTTTTTTTGAAAGTTATAATGAGTTTGAGATAACTTGGATAAGTATATCTTGGTGTTTATCTTCCTCTTTATTATACGATGATTTTACTGATATACTCACACTGACCTTTTTGGTTTTAGTAAATGGATGGATCTATAAGGCACCAAAGTGACAATGGGTTTGAAGGAAACTGTGGTGGTTCTCTGATTAAGAGACTGGAGGCAATGGGGGATTCAGTGAGAAATCTCGTGGTTATTATAAACCAACTATCAGGAGTCATGATCAACCACTTGAACCTTGGGGAGTACTCTAATTCCTCTTGTACGAGAGAACCAACTCGATGTGGAAGTTCATGTGATAATTATAAAGGTAACCATTAGGGTTTATATGATCCTTACTTTTGAGGTAATTATGAGTTACTATATGTTATGATGGAAAATGAAAGGAATGAGATAAACTTGAGGTTAAAATATGTAATGATTATTTTTGAATATTTTATCTCTTTTTGGGGAATGTTTTAAGAATTATATAGTTTTGGAAAAAGGACAACACACAGACCGTGTGACAACCCGTCGCGTCGGACAAAGCTGCGGGAATCAAACCCACAACTAAAGTGCAAATGGTATTTATCGCCTACCACTGGGCTATGTGAAGTCCCTGGTTAGTTTGACTAATTCTTTATAGTTAGATGATTTTATGAATCAAGAATAAGTTTATTTTGGGTTATCTATGGAAATGATTATCCTATCATGGAGAATATATGATTAGGCTAATTACTTTTCAATGTGAGACTTTAAGAGTAACTGGTGTTATTTGGAGATAAATGTTATGATTTAATTTGGAAGACAATGTGATTAAATCCTTCAGAGATTTGGGTTTTAATGTTAGTTTGGATTACTTTGAATAATTTTATGTATAGTTTTTTATTGAATGGTCTTTGTTGAACTTTGGGTATTGTTGGACAAATTTTGGAGATTAGGAGTAGTTTTTCTTTTTGTAAAAAATAATATTTTTTTGGGTATTATCTGATCTTGTACTAAACTTTTTGGTTTGGTTTTGGTTGATATCTAAAGACATGGAAAATATATAGTTCTATTTTATGGATTAGGTGATTCTCAAGAAGTTGATTATAATACTCTTAATGTGAACAAGTCTTCCTAAATACTCTTCTTTTGGATAAAATATGAGTTTGATTAATGAATCTAGTGAAAGTTGAAAGTCTACATGAAAAGTATGTATGTTTCATTATGATTTAGTTAAGCTCAAAAATAAATTTCTCAATTAAGAGTAACTTAAAACAAAAATGTTGTCTGTTAACTTTTCCTACTGGGTAATCGAATACCGTTTAACCCATCACAAGTTTGTGATTTTCTTATAGTTAACTTTCTTGTAGACATGTTTACTATCACTCTCCATCATAACATGACCCTTTTTTTCCTCCATATCCATATTTGCATACTTGGAATCCTAGTATGGGTTAACTTGGGTGACCTTTGTACTTCTCTCCCATTCTTTTTAAGTTATAGTTTTACTGACTCTTGTTCCGATGTGGGACTTTCAATGGAGTTTTCAAGCCCAGTTTTGAAATTGCGAGGATGCAATTCCCAAAAGGGGGGAAGGATGTAACATCCCAGGTAAATAAATAATATTACATTCTAATGTTTATCAATATTTGTGAATAAAATGTTAATACTATTTTAAAGGTAATGCTATGCTCGATGGCATACCCAATACGCAACAACGAGTTTCTTTGAAATCTTATGTTGCACACTAATAATATAATAATATTATAATAGTTAACGCCTAGCCGTTGTAATGGAGGGAATGAACAGAAATAACTACAATATGATTAAATATTTTTGTTAAACATTTTTACATTTATCCAATAAAATTTAGAGGCTTAAAATCCAAATGAATCCAATTTTAAGAATAAATACTCTAATATTTTTAAAAAGATTGTTTTACCGCCTTTTGATGGAGAACCATTTTTAAATCTATATTTTGACAATTTTATAAGCTATATTTGTCAAAATAAACTTATTCTTTATGATTGGGATGTTGAAATTTACTTTGGATAAATTTATGGTATTTTTCTGATAATGGTCATTTTTTTAATGAATAGTGAAAAGTGTTGTATTTTAATTCAAAACCTTTTTTAATCTAATTTATTTATATAGTTATATTATCTTTTTAATTGATTTTAGAGTGAAATTAGAATATATTTTTACCATTTAATCCAATGGTGGTCATTGGAATTAATATCACATTGATATTGGTCATAAACGAGTATAAATCTTTTGATATATATTATTTCTTAAAAACACGCTATTTTATTTGACAGCGGGATTTAATTATAAAATTAATTAATGCAACTTCTATGTTATTAATTTGGTAAAATAGACATCATTTTTTAATTCATAATATCAAATATATCTTACGGTATATTTTTGGTATTTTTCTGAAAAACCATAATTTTTGATGAATAGTGAAACCACAAAGTGGTAGTTACAAAAATTGATTTTTCGTTTAAATGAAACTTTACCACTTCTATGATTTGAATTTAAAAAATCCAATATAAATGATTTTAATTATTAAGTAAAATGTGGTTCAATGGGATGATAATAATTTTTGATGAAAAGTAACTTTTAAGTTTTATTAATTGCGATTAAAGGTAATTAGTGTGATTTAAGGTAAAAATGATATTATAATAAAATGAAAATATCTTTACACTTATCCTAACTCTATTAGATGAGTCATAGATGTCCAAGACAACCCATGGGTATATTTTTGGGACCCCATGGAGCCACTTGGGCATGATAATGACATTGATGCCTTTTATTTAAAGTAAATGTAAAAATGACACAAACATGTATTATTTTACTAAAACAATTTTTACATGGGTTTATACAAGTCATATTTTTTACTATAAATAGTAATTGGAAAGATAAAACGATTTCATACATCATAATATTTATTTTATAATTTTTAGACATTAAATAAATTAAATTATTTATGACATCATGATGATGCAGCGACTACCTCATTATTTAACGATTTAAATAAAATGAAAAGATAATGTAAAATCTAAGACCTACACATGTCAAAAACCAATTAGATGGGTGGATTTAGAAACCTTATCACCTTATCCTAGAAATATATCAATGTGGGACTTTTAAAATCCGAAACTCATTTGAAAACAATGTAACCTTTTTTTGACTTTCCAAGAGTGCCCTCCTCTCCTCTTATAACAGGCCCCCACCTCTACCTCCATACCCACACCTCTCAAGCCTTTGTCTCAGACAAACCCTGCCCATTTCATCTTTACACATCCCTCTATTCATCATTGAAGCCTCACCATGGGAAGAAAGCTCTTCAAGAAACCCTTTTGGTTCAAACCAAAGGGAGTTACCCGATTTAAAGGTAAAGTCTTCTTTAATGTTCTTTTGTTTTATTTTGCTTCTCCAACCCCATAAAATATTTTTATTAATTTATTTTAAAAAAAACCCAGTATCTTAAATATACTAGTATGTTTTTATAAGAAGTATTTTAGGTACACTTCCACACACCTCCGTCTAATGGTTAATGAACATACTGTTTCTGTGGATGGCGAATTTCTGCCTCACGAAACGATGATTGTTCAATATTCTTTTAACACCTTAAAATGTGTGCATTATGATGTCACTATATTTATATATGATATATAATATGTTTATGTTTTCCATAATATTCTTTATCTTTCATTTATGGCATACCTTTATGGTTTGCATTATGGGTAAACGCGATATCTTCATTTTAGGAAGTGCGGACTACCGCCCCCTCAAAGTGATTTGATTCATTAATGCCATATGTGGGACGTATAAAGGATAAAGTTAATGATATTATATATTATAATATACTGGAATTATAATATACCTTTATACAATTATTATTTCATTCCATTAATGTATTAAATAGAAATGAAAGTAGCGTTCATGCGTACGTACGACTTACCGTCTCTATGAACGGTGCATTTCATTTCTTACCTCTAAATGATTATGTAATATTATAAATGCATGTATATACTGGATATATATATGGTACATATGATATCTAAATCATGAATATAATTCTTGAGAAAATTTATATTTGACTACATGAACAACTCGTAAATATAAGAAGTTCCCTTTTGACTTAAGTACCAAGTATCGACAAAACGACCGTTATTAACATAAATGATTGCATAATGTGAATAACATGGTAATAAGTGATATAAAAGTAATAATTAACTTGAAAAAGGTTCTTAATAAAGTAGAAATTAACTCAATTTTATTATTCAGGAGATTAAATAATGATCGAGTCAAGTCGGACACGATGTAAGGGATCCGATCTCTCTCTTTCTTTTCAAGTACCCTCTTTTATGTCATTTCATTTATTCCCCATGTTCTTATGTTGGAGGATGTTATTTTATATTAAACATACTTTAATTAATATTTTCATATGATGAGATACCCTATCTTACTCTCATCAATTCATTTTAATAATTTATAAGTGGCGCTGTTAAGCTGTCGAATTTTGGTAAGGGATCCTACCCCTCTCTTTCTTTTTAAGTACACACTTTTATGTCATTCATTTTAAGCTCATATTTATGATGATTGGGATGTTATTTTATATTACTATCACTGTACTTTTTATGTTCATATGATGAGAGACCCTATTTAATCTCATCAATCCATTTTGGATGTTTTGAGTGGTGCCGTTAGGCTGCCGAATTTTCGTAAGAGATCCTACCTCTCTCTTTCTTTTTAAGTACTCTCCTTTATGTCACTTCTTTTAAGATCCTATTTGTTATGTTGGAGGATTTTCTTTTATATTACTCTTTCTGTATATTTTATGTTAATATTATTAGAGACCCTATTTTATCTCATCAACCCATTTTTGGATGTTTTAAGTGGCGCCGTTAGGCTGCCGAGTTTTCATAAGGGATTTTTCATCTCACTTTTATTCCCGTGAGATTTATGCTACATTTGCCACCATTTCCTTTGAGTGGTATATGTACTACCCATTATTCTACTCTTTTTTTAATATATGTTCGTTTATGAGTATTTACATCAATGTTGTATTGTCTTTCTTTCATGGGGTGTATGTTTTGAATGATACCCAAGTCGGTAAGGGAACCTTTCACCCTCCTCTTTTTAAAAGACTTATTTTGTTGGGTCTTTTAATTTACATATTGTAATGTTGGGATATAATTTTATATATCCTTATTGATGTAAATTTTATGTCCAAGTTATGAGATACCCTTTTTATCTCTCATCAACTCATTTTTTTAAATTTTGAAGTGACGCTGTTAGGCTGTCAAATTTTTTCAAGGGAAATTCTTAACCAAATTTTGATTCTTTGGGATAAACTTGTACTCCTTGAATATGTCGTTCTATGAATATGCATGAATGACCTATGGTTGTTTTACACTTAATATCCACTTATATTTGGTGTTTTCTTTTGTCACACATAATTATGTAATTGTTTTATCCTTAATCCGAGGATACCATCTTTATAAGGGACTTTATCTCAATCTACTTTCGTTGAGGCATATATTGTTCTAATACAAGGCTTTCTTTTATACGGTGTATAAAACCCTTTAAAATTTAATTTTATATAAAAGTAAACTTTTTCTACGAATCGTATTAAAAAACGACAAAAATTAATGTTTCTTTTAACGTACGCGGTGACAACGACCTTTTCCGCCGACTCGAGTATTATTTGGACTTTGGATTCCTCAACAAGACATAATGTTTTTAAAATTAAATAAAAACCATATAATCTTTTATGTATTTTGGTATTGAAAATGGTTTTTTATAATGGATTTGTTATGTCAACATATTTATGTGATATATTGTGTTTGAAATGTGTAAATGTTTTCTTTCAATTATTTTTGTTTTATGTATTATGATTTTAAAATGGTACTTGGTCATTTGACAGGTGGTTACGTGATAAACCATATGACAGGTGGTGCCGTGAATACCAGGATGGGTGGTTACATTATAACCTCCAATTCATTGGGTATGGAAGTCGGCCGTATGGCTATTCCATCAAGTGATATGTGTGGAAGTCGACCATATGGTTATTCCATTTAAGTATGTTTATGTCCCAAGTTACCTTTATATTTTATGTGTTATTTATATGGGTTTTATGGTAATATTTTGGTTACAAAAGGTTAAGTAATGGTCATTTATTCAATGAAGAGTTTTTACTACTACATAAAGGTTAAAGGTATTACTTTGGTAAAGTACTCATGGTTTACTTGCTATTTTGAAAAACTAACAGTTTTCCTTCTTTGTGTATCCTTTAATGGGCTTTTTATGCTCATCCCAAGTTTTTGAAATGTTTTCCACAGAACATAAAGATGAATAGGGTCATGGATGAGATCAAGGAAAGAAATTCTATCTAAAACATGGAACTAGACATGTTTCTTTTTAAATGTTTTTTTAATTTTATGGAAACTTAGTAGAAGTGTCTACTATGAAATCTTTTGAGATGTAATAGTTATGACCTAATTCTCTAAAACTCTAAACTTGAAAAGATCCTCTATGTGAATTATTCATTTAATTCATGATTAAGTAATGTTTAAGGCCGAGGCCTTATAGTTACTATATAGAAATTTAAATTTTTTAGATGGTATTAATATGAATTTATCTACATAATAAGGTTATGATATTCTCAATTAATGGAAAGTCGATCTCTAAGTATATTATCCCATTTGAAATTATAGAATGTGTAGGGATGGTAAATTATATCTTTCGCCAAAACTCTCAAAATTTCATGAAGTGTTACATGCATCTCACTTTAATAAGTACAAACCTAATCCATTACTTGTAATGAAATTAGAGGTTTAAAAACTATATCTTGATAATTTTTTTAATTGAACCAATTGAAATATTATTACATTGAGATAATGTTATAAAAAACAAGACTAATCACTTGGTCAATATTAACTAGAGAAATTAAAAATTCTAAGAAGCTATATGGGAACTCAGGGATACGATGAAGAGATATCCACATTTTTTTTATTAAAGTGATATAATTTCATGGTTTAAATTAATTTTTCGAGTAGAATTATACTCCATAATATTTTATGTTTTCTTTCTATTTAAATAAATTAAATTTATTCATTGTATTGAGATACATGAAAACCTGAGTCTAAATGACCTATAATTTAGAATTCCATTATGAACTGACATTTAAATTTTTAGAGTGAATAAGAATAAACAAATTTTGAGAAAAAAGTTTAATTTTTAAGATAAATCAAATATATTATCA
The DNA here is from genome assembly GCA_963277665.1 of Viscum album. Lineage (NCBI taxonomy): Eukaryota > Viridiplantae > Streptophyta > Magnoliopsida > Santalales > Viscaceae > Viscum > Viscum album. Next base: position 559,237,907 of record OY728146.1, read on the forward strand.
AATAAGTACTTAATTTTATGTAAAGTAATTATATGATTTAAAAATAAATTTTTCATCATAAATGGTATTTATTTATTTTAGTGAGAAAATAATATATCTAATTTCTTCCACTTTTAGATTTATTTTTAAAAAATTCTATATAATTATTGATATAAGTATGTTAATATTTAGTTTTATTTATTTTTTTAGAATTTTATAAGAAGATTTATATTTTGATTAATATTTCATATTCTATATTTTTTAAATTTAATATTTAATTGAATTTTTTTATAAGAGAAATTATGTTTTAAAATTCTTTTAGAAGTTAAAAATTTTCAATCATATTATTAATACTCCAATTTAGTTTATTAGAAATAATTTATATTATGGATTTTCTTATAAAATTTTTTGTACATATGAAAACAATTTGCTAAGGAAAAAAACTTTACCATAAATTATAAAAGATTAAGTTAAAATTAAATTTAACACTAATTTAAATTTAATTTTATAAAAAGGATTCCATTTTTGTAATAATTACTTCTATATTTTTTAATGACTCCATGTTCATTTTCCATAAAAATTATTATTAAAAATGGAATTTTTTAATTCTGAATAATGTTAAAACATGTTTATCGACTGGTTAAATTGTTAGATAAGTGTATTTTTTCCAATTCTGCATTAATGTATCTTATATTATTGAAATAGATCTCATAATATCCCACATTCCAACATACAACTATTTGGAATAATTTTTATTGATTATTACATTATAATATTTTATTGTTTTAAGAAATTCCATGTTTATCTAATCCCCCGTATATAAATGGACACGAAACCTTTGTGTTCCTTACACCAATTGTTGATATATATATTGACCAAAAAATTCCCAATTATATTTTAATATTCCCATTCCATTTATTATAGTTTATTTTATTATTACGATACTATTTCAAGGTTCCTTAATAAACGATACAAAGGAGGCCTATCGAAGAAGAGGTAATCATCCTACCCGACATCTTTCAAATTATTAATTCTTTTAAATCATATAAATAAATGAGATTTACGATAAAATATTAAATTCAGTATCCCTAACACGTAAAAATGTTTTTATTATTATGTAAAAAAATTATTCACCCACTTTTCAATTAAACGGGAAGTGAAAGTATAGCTTATGTGTACATATTGACTACCGCCTCTATATACAGATATAATTTATTACACACCACAATCTATCTTTGATGGTTATAATGATGAGTTTAAATACTAAATATTATATTTATAAAATAATTATGCTTCAGTAATTACAATAATACATATACCTTCTTACCTTCCTATTCACTGGAAAAATACAACGTCGCTCGGGCGTACATGTGGAATTCCACCACCACAAAGCAATGTGATTCACTATTCATCTACTCTTTATATGGATGATAATAATGATATATTTAATAATTATATATGATATATATGATATATTATTTATTATTTATTGGTTCTTTATTATTTTCCTTTCTATCATTGTATCTATTGAAGGACAAAAACATCATTCATTTGTATGTAGAACATAATGTCTCCATGAATAGTGTAATTAATTTTTCAATATATAACTTTTATTAATGAATATCTATGTATAAAATAAATATATTTTATATTTATATCATTTTTAATATCCTTGATATTAGTTAACCATTGATCAGCATATAAGTCGTGAAACCATCGATCCAAAATTCTCATTAAAAGCCAATAATATAAAACCTTGAAATAAATTTTTTAATAACGAGTTATTTATAAATGGTTTTTTAAATTTCATCAGAGGATCAAATATGATATTATAAGTATTTAAATTAATATTTTTATATAATTATGTAAATATTTAATTTTTTATACAGGAGTTTAGAGAGCATTCTAGGTAAGTGGAACATGAGATAAGTGATTATCATATAACTTTTATTTCTGCGAGACACATGTATTTTTTCCACATTATTTCTTTTTTATAGTGTATTAATTCCCATTAATTAATTTAAGGATACATAAATAATTTATGTTGATTAAAATATCTATATAAGGTTCCCTCTTTCAATAGATTTTGATTCAGATGTCACTAAAGTGGCGTGGTGTTTCTATTATAATCTCATTTTTTATTAGGAATGATTATAAATATGTTTCCGAGTGTAATAATTTATGACCTATATCTCCTGAATAACAAAATTTTATTAACCAATGGTCATTTAACTATATAATATTTCTTCCATTAATTTTATTCTATTTAGTAACTCATGAAAATGAATGAATGTTTATATGGAAAACTGACTTTATTTATATCATTTTTAAAAAATCATTTTCTTCTAGATCCATGATTTTTATAAATGTCTTCAATTTTTTTATATTCTCCTAAATTTTTTTATTTTAATTATTACCCATGAATTAATTTCATGATTTTTAAAAAATAAATAAATATTCATGGCACTTTTCAAACATAGTACTTTGGTCATTATACAAAACAATGAGAGAAGAATATTTATTTTATAATATAATCCATGAATGGAATTACTCACTATCATGAAAACTCAATTCATTGAACATTATTTTATAATTTTCTAATTTTTGAAATGAAATTATTTCAATAATATTTGGAAAATATATAATTTTTAAAGTGGTTATTTCAAAATGAGAAGGGTATTTTCCACTATTAATATTCCAACTGATATTTTAAATGAATTATATTTTATGATAACATAAATTGATGTTATATATTATTTAATGGGGATATAATCCAATGATACCATAATCATTAATTATATAGATATTTTATTATTATAATGATGAGATTTTTATGATACTAATTTATTTTATAGTGGTTAATATATGATGAATTATTGGAATGTTTTTTAAACAAACTTATTTTCCATTGTTAGGTTATATGATGGATAATTTATGATACTAAAGAAATCATATTAATAGATTTTGATTATGTAATGGGTGTTCCAAATATTATAAATCTATCATATTCTTTAGTTAATGATTGGTATCTCATGAGATAATAACAATGGGAATGGGGAGTGAACATATTTTAGTAAGGGATAATGTCTACTAAGATAGTCATCTGAGTTAACATTAAATAAGGATATGGTGTTATGGGTAGTGAAAGATACCCTCTATGATAGTATAGGAAGTGAACTATGAATAAGGAAATAAATTTACTTTATTATGTTCATGACACAAAATTATGTCATATAACAATGTTATGATTTCATAGTTCATGTTCTTTTATTCATTTATAATTAATTTCTTATGATCTAATGAGATTTATTATATTATTAAATATTATGATATATGATATATTGGGTATGAATTATCAAATGTTATGATCGTATTATCATTCCATTATTTTCATGTTTTTATTACGTGATCATTGATACCTTCGTTATTTACCGTTACTGAAAATTATGTTTTCTTTTACTAGGCTATGAAAAATGGGTTGATGTATAATATGCCTAAGAAGGGTGAAATTTATGAAGAACATAATAGGAGATTAATTAAATCTCTTATTAACAAGATGTCTATGTATTAATGTATCCTAATATGATAAACCTGTGTGATTATTTCATGGATCAGAATTTAATGTATTGAATATTCACCAAAATATATGTAATATTTATGTTTATAATATACAGGTCTATATAACTAATTCACTCCACTTTCTTGTATACACATTATTCAATGATCGTCAAGAAATTTGAAGTACAATGGTGTACTAGAAAAGTCACCTTTTCAACTAAATTATTAAACGTTATTTTTTTATATTAAAATTGATTCAACATTTTCAAATATATATATATGATCTAATTGTTCCATCTATCCATATTTATAGACTATTATGAAATATTTTTAATTTATATTCTAATGGATATAATTAGGGTGACATGTGTATATAAATTAAAATACCTTTACCTTATAAACATAATATATATATATATATACACTTGATTATATATATCAAAAAACATTCATTCCAATTCCCATATTACATAATCCAAAATTTCATTATATTATATAAAACAACACTACTTTTCAATCTTGGATAAAAAACAATTCTTATCCAATTGAATATTTAATTCAAAATTATCGTTCTAGTCAGAACATAATTATATTTATCAAATTATTGATTTTGAAAACATGTAAGATTCATGTCATATATATCTACCTTAAATATAACAGTAATTTATTTATTTAAGAAATGTTTATCTACTTCTAGACTCCATAATTCTCATATATTTTAGTTCTTGTACATCTATTAAAGTGTAAAATGAACACTAATTTTCCAACACCCATGAATCAAATGTGAATAAATTTATTTGAAAAACAATTACATTAGGACACTTTTTATTATACTCATTGGGAACGATTCTTAGCTAATGATAACAATTAATTATTCAATAAGTCCAAACTCTAATAAATGTCTTAATTATATTAATTATGATTTCTATAATCGTTAACTAGAAAAATATTTATAAGATCAAAATGATTAATCTCATTTCAGAAGTGAATGTTATTGATTATACTCCTACTATAAATTATGAGCAATTCATAATTTCAAATAGCATCCCAAGATCCAAATATCACTTTTCTTTCATATTTCACATGTGTTACCCTCATTTAATAGTAATTTTAGTATTCTATATTGGAAAAAATAGCATTTTATTCTAATATAGTAAATGTAGCACCTAATCCCATAGAATACTATATATTGTACTAGGCTATGGATGATAAATTACCACATTAACACCTCTCTATATGTAAGAGGCTACCAAATAGAAATGAGGGGATAAATCCATAATTGAGGTGGTTATTCCCTCTAATAAGATTCATTAAACATTTTAAATAACAAATCATCAACATATAAAAATCAGAGTATGAGAAAATCAACAATCAATAATGTTATAAAAAATGGACCATAAAAAATTCCAATAAGAATACGTCACACTGATCACCCACTGGTCCAATAACTCATAAAAAACTCATAAATTAACTAAAAAAAATATTTTATAAAATTCTTGAGCCTCATAACATATAAGTCTAGAATATTCTATTGAGGATGTATAGACTGATCCACTACACAACGAATCCTCAACCTTAAAGAAGACATAAGGTTTGCAAGTGAAAAAGAGTTAACATGTAGGGTTTAAATAATGAATCCATGTAGGGTCCTAAAAAATCCTCATAATTTTCACAGTCTTATATGTGTATTCAAAAAGAAAATTAACAAATTAAAACAAGGATGCTTGACATCATTTGTAAACGAGAAAAAAATGACTCATTGTACCTTAGTTCATTGTCTTCTAACCAAAATTACATGATTTAAATCTATCCTACATATATAAAATGGAATATTAACATTATAAACTCATTCCTTTTAAAATTTATCCAATCCCATAGTTGAAAACTGATGGTAGGGAATACACTATGTCATGATTAGTACTCAAAAGGTATATGATAAAGGCCTCTGTCTAAGTCATGGAATCATCTTCTTAGTAAGGTATTCTTAATCCCACACACTAGATGTTACTTAATCACTGAAGGGAGTCCATTCATCTTATATATAGATAATACCTATTTATTCAAATTAGGACCATGCTTTACATCACATCTGATGTAGCCTTATCATTTAAGGATACCCCTCATCCTGACCACTAACTTATCTCCCAATGATGTGTCAACAACCCATGCCCTGCCTCACATCACAACTCAAGTAGTATTACTACTAAAAATAGTCAAATATCAAAACCAATTCCTTCTCAAAAATGGAAATATCTTTGAAAATACCTTACCAATTAAGATAAATCCATACATGTTACACGAGAAAAATTCTCACATAGGGTAGGCCCATAATTCACCCAAAACATGGATCCCGTCTCACTCATGGACCTCCTTATAGAACCATCTCACTCATGGTGAGACCATCCATCATGATACATATCCCACTATTATTTTCATCGCATATCACAATAACATAACTATTTAAATGCATGAAACAACAAATAGGTCACACATACCATCATACAATATCACTATTTTGTCACCATGGTGCAAGCCACTAACACTGAGCCCTCTACCTCAAAGAATGTGTCATCTCATCCAACCAAGAATCTTTTAGGGTCCTTCATACATATCTTGGTCTATTCTCATTGACACCATCACCAATCCTTCCCCACACATTGACATCAAAACCCATTATCTTTTCCATACCCAATCCTTATAGCCTTGTTTAACCTTACAACTCCTAGTCTCACTACCTGAGGGTTTTCCCTAACTATCATACTCAAATCCCCTTGAAACCCAATTAAATTTCCATAAAATTCATTAACCTACACCTAGATACCATCTCACAAACTAATGGGAGATTTCATATCCCATTACCTATAGGAAGACCCTGTCTATCATGTATTCCTTGTCCCAGAGGACTTATCCAACTCACAATGCTTTCCAAGCCACAATCCTCCCTATGGAGGGTGTGAGTCATCATGAAATGAGTCTTATGACCATCTAATCTATATTACCCCTTCACATAAGCCTCTTCAGGCCACTGAATTATCCCTAGAGAAACTAACATAAGCATTCCATTTCATATATCACAACATAAGACCCACTATGGTATTATCATTGTCTCAAATGACCCAATTTTCCCTTAAGGAAATAGTTATAATGAAATCCCAAACTATCTAAAGTACTAAAGAGAACATATATCAAGACTAAAAGGCTAAAAAATATCCTATTTATTTAGTTTGATATAGGTCCATATCAATTATACCTAAACTAGTGAAATATGCTTGCATACAAAATTTATACATAAACAACCATATAGATTTTTATAACATAGACTACCTTCATCTAACACAATGCTACCATCCTCACCATGCATGCACACCACCTCACCCACACATATCCATTCATTTTACATGTTTTTAAAACCACTTGATCTCCTATATTACTTCATACAACATAAATATGTTATGATAATAATTCTTCATTAACGATCCAATTAAATTCACTCAGGAGAAAATATTCCAAATATAATTGGGCATAAAATTTTTAAAAAACTATCATAGAAAACATGTTATTGACTATCAGGGATATTGTTTCTCCACCACCCAAAAATTCCCCATCACTCTAGAATATTTTTACCATCCTCCATTATATATTGTTTCAATTCATTGGAATCAATATAAAATCTCACAAAAAAACCATCTCTCTATATACGGGATTGATGGGAGGATGAAATGGGAGGATCAGGATGAAATGACATAACCTGAGAACACGTCCTAACCTGAATTTCAAAGGGGACTACCCAAAAAATATGGTTCAACCCTTGATAAAACAATGACACCAGAGAGTCAGTCATGTAAAGAGTATGAGGTTCATGGTGTTCTTAATATCTTCACCCAATGATGTGGTATAGTAAATAGGGGTTATAACATGATTCCCCTCAAGGAGAGGGTTCGACCCACAACAAAACACATTCATTGTCAGAAATTGAAAATGTGGCATCAACTCACTTCATAACGTTCACCAACCTACTTATTAAGGTAAATTTTCATGGAATTAACACCCCTATTATGTAACAACACATCTTTATATATATAATCCTTTAACTAGCACTATGAATCCCACCTTTCTATGACACATTGGACATTAAATGAATTTAATTACTACATTCCATCATGATGTGACATTATGGTTGCTGTGTGACCCATTGTAGTAGTTTTATTTGCACAAACCCACCAAGGATTTACCTAAAATACTCTAGAGCACCCTACCCACCCAAAATTTTTTCATTCCACATCTAATAAATATCCATATGATTTTTTAACATCAAGATTCTCAATTTTAGTCTAATTCATGGGAAAATCCCTACTCTTAGAAAAATATTCAATATCCCATAAACACATAACAACCCTAAACATCAATTGTCTTAATAAAATCCCCCAAAAAATACATATCCTTTAAACGTTGTTGTAATAAACAAAATAACAAACTAGATATATATATATATATATCATAAATTTAATGGGAAATCCCTTTATCCTTCTGTAGAATTCCATATTCTATTCAGTTACACAACTCCAAATACTAGGAAAAATATTCACCTATATCTAGTTCCCATACTCCCAAAAAAATTCATCAATATAATGGTGTTGAACCACAACCATATATACTAATAAATAATCATTTATTCAATAGATTAATCATAAGGTTTATTATGATACAAACTATAAAATCATAATCAAATTATCAAACCCGTAACCATAGTGATCCCCACTATATTAATAAGTTTAATGGTATGTAATTAAAAATATTAATGGTCTATAGACATGATTTATGTGGTTTACACCACACCACATACAAAAATATACTTAAACAATTATTAATCCTCATATAGTTATTATATATTGAAAATGACAGGCTTCAACAATTAAAGGGTAATCAAATAGCTCGATCAAGATTCCATAACACTTGGAGGCATTGCAATAATTTTCCAAAAAACACACTAAAGGAAAAACCTAATACCTGATATAATTCTAGGGTTAGGTCACCAACCCCCTGATCTAACCATGAATCTATCTCTAAATTCATTGATGCACCCAAAATCTGTTCCACTATCAGATCACCTCATCTTTAACCGGATCCCAATTGAAATGCATCATATCCAACAAAAACCACATATGTGTCCCGAAATTGGTATTTTCAAGGAAACAAAATACCATTGTATTTTTCTATGGACTGGTATCATGGTTCGGGATTGAATAAACACAAAATAGTCACACCACAACCACGAAACATCCAAAATGAGAATCATTCCTCCTTGATTTAAAAAATTCACCCAATAAAAAGAGTATATTTATCCTTTACACATAGAACTAAAACACATATTTCCTAATTCCACACTATATTAATTACCTATGAAAATAATATATGTGACTATCTAACTCATACCCAATCTCCAATATGAAATTACTACCTCTATATATTCTCAACTCATAAAGAATGTCATCCAAAACACTCTAAAAACCACCCAATTGAAGGGTCACAGATGTAATGGTTAAAATTATTCTCCCAATCACATGTATTACCTTACAATTATCATCTAGTTCTAACACAAATGAGTCCCGAAATCACTGTCACCCAACATATATACCGTTAACAAGGATCAATACATTGGGACTCCATGACTTCTCAAATGTCAACATCATACCATCACTATATTATTTCTCATGTTCATTCACATCACAAACTAATATCATCAGTCCAACACTAAAAATATTAACCAATAAATAATTTAATTAAAATTTTTCAAAACTAGTTCACCTTCACCTGAACACCGATGATTTTCTGAAAAATATATAATAACCTTAGTCTCTCTTTCCCAATGAAGAAGGATCCTCTTAAGTATTATCTCATAAGTTTTTACCAATGATATATCTTGATCTAACCCAAAACACATGGTTAAATGTTATCATAAAACCTCATTAGATGTCCAAAATCATTCTCACATCAGTTATCTCTTATCAAACCCAAGATAAAACACCCACAACACTGACCATTCTCCTCAATTATTTTAATATCTTCCAACACGTTATGGAATCTCACACATTTCAAATATGACCACATGATATCCCACTACTCGATAATCATGAAAAACCTATGATAACCCACCCAAACTCTGACCACACCACTAAATGGGAATCTAGAATTAATATATCCAAATTTCCTATTATTACTACCATATTAGACCATCCACGATACCAAAAACATGGAAATCCAAATTCCTTCCCCCCCCAACTTCTTGATTCAGTTAAAAAGAGTTGCACCAATATGCTATTAAGAAAAACACTATAAATTTTTTGGAAATTACTTAACGAAAACCCATCATAATAACCAGTAAGGGGTTCATCCCTGAGGTATTCATTGACTTTAATAACACACAAATGTGTCCTTATACGCCCATTTCACAAAATAACTATACATACATCAAAATAGACGCCTCACTGTTATATCCACATAACCTAAAACAAATATTAAATAATATGGTTTATCTACGTTGAATTCCAAAAATAATTTATATGATAAAAACATATAATTTTTTCATGAATCATTAAGATACTAAACTTTCTATCAATAATGAAATGAAACACAAACACATATATGTCATATGAATCCTATATCCAAAATATAATGCATTTACATAGAATATTTTCAATCGAACAAGATCCGAAATAATAAATTAAAAAAGTAAAAAAAACATCATAATTAATAAACATAATAACTAAAACATTGAAAAGGAAGAACCTTAATTCCACACCATTAGTATTCAAGAATTTCGAATCGAATGTTTTTCTTGATCACCAATCCAAGGCCTACAAGAACAAATGAAACATTTGAAAGAAACCTATATATAATCTTCCTAAATGAAAAAACATAATAAAATAATCTAATAACCTTTTTTAATTCCCTAGAGTCTTTTTCTATAATGACTATAATTATTTATATGCAATTCCCCTTTTGGTTTAATTAAATATATTATTATATAAAATGTTATTAAAAATGACATGCACTTATTTTTTATTGTTATATCAAATTGTTTCTGAAATACCATTAAGTATCATTAATTACAATTAAGTAGTCATTAAACCATGATCACCAGATTCATATACAACTAGGTTTTTAACAAATCTTATTGACACATACAAAGGAACTGATGGTGTCAACTAGCAGAATTGTACGCTATGAAGCACATTTATCAGATCATCTGCAGGAGATAACACCATTTGTCATTGTTAATGACAATTTCTATGATGATATCCAATAACTTAGGCTTGATCAAAACCAATTACATGATAAATTAAATCTCATCACGATCATGACCCCAACTATGTACATCATACAAAACTATGAAAGTCTCACTATCACACAACTTAAACTTATATATTTTATGGGGTATTATTGGTATATGTATCAATAGAAAAGAAATATGAGTATGTATATTATATTGTATATAATAATGGATATATTTTCTTCCTATTATGGTTACTTTATAATTTTTTATTATTATTATGTAATAAAGAAAAATTGAATTTTTGTTTAATATTCAAATTCCATTATGGAATATATTTTGATGAATGAAGTTTTTTTTAAAAAAAATTATTTTTTCAAAATTTTATTAATAAATAAAATTTATTAAATATAAATTATCGTATAATTTTTTAGAAGCCAAATGTAATTTTTATAAGAGGTCAAAAAATGTTATTGTCAAAAAACATAATATTTCTCAATAAATATCGTTTAATATTTTTAATCTGAAAATTCACATATTTATAAAATTATTTAGGTAAAATTAATATTATTTTAAAAATCATAATCTATAAATTATATAATTGTAAATATTTCATAATTTTAGGAGACAATCAATTTTTCATGTAAAAATTAAATATCGTATAAATATACTTTGTATATTAGAAAATCATAGTTACCCCAATGTGATGTATTAAATACAATAAAAAGTATTAATAAAAAAATAAATATTTTAAATTTAGTATAAAATGATTATAGTTTTATTTTACTAAATTTATATTTACATTATGAATCCTCTAAAACCATTAATATATTTTAAGGTTTCAAAACTAGTTAATTAATTGTATGTCTCACCTTCACATTACAAAGGGTTTTATTTTATTATATAATTATCTTGTAATTATAAAATAATTATAACCCCTCACATTTTTATTTCTTCATTGGAGAAATCCATGGGAAGATTTATGGGTTTGGTTAATTTATTATGTGTAGTCGAAAAACAAAAGAATAAAGAAATCCCCCCACATTTCTTATATAAACCAACCAATACTTATATATTTATTCATAAAAACTATTTATAGATCATCTATACTATACCCTAGAATCTCTAGGTTCTTCCCAAGGTGATCCCAATCTATCAAGAATCCCCCTCCATGAATTTAGAGTCACACACTCACGTAAGAGATCTTTTCCTTTCTCATCATTATTCGAGTATCTTCTTTACCATATTTCAATAATATACATTTCTGTATGATGGTATTTTATTAAAATTAACATACTATAAAATTTATGTATAAAAGATGAAAGATATCCTTCACTTTCATGAACACATTTTTTGAATTTTTATGTGACACACTTAGGTTGATGACATTCCACCATGATTTATTATGCCAAAACAATTATGTAGGGTATACCATACCAATTTGCTATCAAGGGTGTTCAAATTTATACACTTATACCTATTTTAAATTAGAAATACTTGTATTTATTCTACATTTCATGTTCATGGAATGAAATTTTATGAAAAATGATTCCATATTTTAGGATACTTTGGAACACTAATGCATGAGAATGAAATGAATGTGACAGGTGTGCCCGAATTTACATAGAGATCCAATGCATTGGGTAGTGTTTAGTAACATGAGACATAATTTTGGGATATTTAGTGATCCTAATTAATTAATTGGACGTTTTCCATAATTATTTCTTGAAATTTAAATCAACTTATATTTATGATGTATTGTTTTATATTATTTCCACACATCCCATTTTATGATTACAATGCTATATCATGTATTCTTAAACATGTATACGATTTTAACACTTTTTTTCTCCACTTATATTAGTATTATCTAACACATATCACCATATTCTATTTTTATTCCTTTATTGGTATTTATATCTCTCCCCTTTATTATGTTTATCCCAAGGTTACCCCATTTTGTTTTAAAATCCATTGAATTTTAGAAGCAAAATAAGGATGTTTTTAATTATTTTTTTGTATCCCATGTTCATGATGTTATGATATGTAACTATTTCAAAACATATTATATAGTTCTCTATATTTTGGTTTTTATGATTTGTACTTTTATATAATAAATCTTGAATTTTTTTTAATAAATAATAGGATTGTCTTAGTTGGTATAAGAGGAAATGTTTAGTTATTTTTTGAATTAGGATTAGAAAAACTCTAGAGAAATATTTAAGAATAAGAATATGTATAAAAAACATAACTAATCATTTTTAAGTATATATTATGTGGTTTTTATAGAAAATAGATCCCTATATGGATACTATTAGCGGGCGTGATTTTTGGAACAGATGTACCTAGGCATGACAACTCTCACATTGTGTTCTTATCCTAACTCAGTTTATCATGGTACATAAAAGTAGGTGTTACTATGCACCTGGGTTGACAATCTTCAAGGGATATGATTTGGCAAATTGATACACTCATTTTGATCCATTATTAGGTGAAAAAAATACAACTATAATATATGTTAGTAAAAAAATCATAGATATCATAAATTGAATCCTAGAAATGAATAAGGTAATAAATAGATTTAATTTATAGGTTATACCTTTATTATTATTAGATTAAATTATCTGTGTTTAATTGTTAAAAAATAATCATCCATAACCTTCCCTTTTTTATATCTAATAGCCTAAAAGAAAATGAATTAGGTAATCAATCAATATGACACGAAATGTGATGACTACCCTAATGAGATACTCATTCCAATTGGAGTAAAAAATCACAATGTTTTTAATAATAATATCTTCAATGAATTTGTTTTTGAATAAAAACATAGATCAAACCACCAAATATATAACAAGAAAAAATTGAGAGATTTATGTGATAAATAACTCAAAATTTCAATGGCTCATTTGATCCCTTAATCAAGGAACATAGAATCAACTCCATTGATAAAATCTTCACCATCCATAATTGTTCCTTATAAGAGAAGGTTCTACTAGGTTTGTATCTCCATAGAGAGATAATCTAATCAGTGTTGGTCATTGATCTACAATATGATACCATAATAAGAGATCAAAGTGATTGGGTCGAAGGCATTACATAAAATGCAATTTGATAAATATTTTTCTCACACTCTAACTTAAAATAGAAATAGATTTTCTTTTGATGAAGAAAAAAGATGATAAATTTATTGAGGCTTATAAAGAAAACATCACAAGTCCTACATTATTAGCCTAAAACTTTTTCATTACCCCTGAATTCATGGTTGACCACTTCTATGGTTGTCTAAATCCAAATCTATGGAAATACAAGGTGATTAATGACATTGATTGTTATGATTAAATTGTCCGATATTCCCTCAATGTTGAAATAAAGATCAGAAAATTTAAAGTGTATCACAGGGATAATAACATGAATGTGGAGTTTATTTCTCATAGTTTCAAATTGAAAAATAATTGTGTAAATAAATTTTAACATTCCACATGTCAAACATGTGGAAAAAGGTTTTTCAGAAATTGCCTAAGGGGAATGAGGAAATCCTTTACGTGGAGGAAAAAATGGCACATAGCTTGCATTTTTCAACTAGAGAAACCTAATAATGTGATGGAGGAAAGGAATTATCAGGTCAACCCTCAGTATATTATTCTTTGATTCAACTGGACATTACCATGTACCTTTACAAACCAATGCACTAATCCATGAGTTTTCAGTGACAACCAACAACCTCCAAGGAATCAAGGGAGAGATTTCTCCATCACAATTTATGAGGTGGATCCCAAAAAAAATATTGGTGATAAATACTCTATTCATTCATTCATGTATATAACACATATTTTTTTATTCTATTTCTAACCATTACTTTATATAATGAAATTTTAGTATAACTTGTCGAACACCACCAAAAATCCTGGAAGTGGTGTAATCAATGAATTTGATAAATGGAAATATTATTGAATCTAGGGTATATAACTCCTTACCTATAACAATTTTTTAGCAAAAATTTCCCAAAAAACATATAAATTCCACCTTTAGTGGAATTGGATTCAATTGTGGTCATGTATTGGCTTTCCATATATTGATTCAACATAAATTGATCTTAGAAGGAAATCAATATCTATATTCTGAATTGACCCTGAATTATATATATATATATATAAGTAGGAGGAAGAATCATCATTAGCACAAAAATAAAAAGAATTGATTTAATTTACTAGAACAAAATCATATCTAGATCAAAAAAATATGTCTATGGAATGAACCAACATTGATGAAATTCCAATTATGATGTGATACAGTGATGTGTTTAGAAAAACAATTTTATGGCATTTCTCCTAGATGAGAAGTTATATTTTAGATCATAATTATAAATAGGGAGATGCCATTATACAAAACTCCATATTGAATGGCTATTTTGGATCGTTAGAAACTGAAGAAACAACTAAATGAAAATTTGGATAAAAGGTCCATAAGCCCAAGTGCTTCACCATGGGGTCCACCAGTCCCCTTCTTTAAGAACAATGATGGGTTAATGTGACCTTCCATTGATTATCATGAGATCAACAAGATCCTGATAAAGAAAAATTATACTCTAACACAAATTGATGGCTTGTTCAATCATCTATGTGGATAATTATACTTCCATAAAGAGGGTGTATTGTTGTAATATTGCCATGTTCATTTAGAGAAAGAGGATATCCCCAAACCAACTATTTTTAAATGATTTAGGCACTATGAGTTCATATTTATTCCATTAGGACTTAATAATGATCCATAAATCTTCATGGATCTGATTAATAGAGCCTGTAGATATTATTGAATAGTTGGGGTAGAATTTATAGATGATTTTTTAATATACTAAAAACCAAGGAGGAGCAAGAGGAACATGTGATCAATATTCTAATGAATTATAAAATTATAATCATTATTAAAAGTACATAAAATGTGAATTCAGGTTGAATAAAATCTCATTATTCGAATATATTATCACATGAAATGGTATATCTATATATCATTCAAAAATAGATGAAATTTAAAGATGGATGTGGCCAAAATCTATGAAATATATCTATAGTTTCATTGTATTAGTTGGGAACTATCATCAATTTGTGAGAAATTTCTCCAGATTGTCAAACCTTATAACCAAGATAACATGGACGAGAGCCGTTTTTTATATAATGATGAATTATAAGAGATATTTATGGATCTCATAAGAAGGATTTTCACTACACATTTTCTAACAATACCCATAATTGGAGAACTTTTTGCAGTGTTCAGTGACACATCTAAGAATGGATTGGGTTGTGTGTTAATGAATAATGAATAATTTATAGCCTATTCTTCAACTAAAATATTGTTCACAATAAAACTACACAACACATAATCTAGAGTTGGATGTAGTGTTAATATCATTGAATATATGGTAGAAATATATCTTTTGGGATAAGTGTTTAATATAAATGGATCACAAAAGACTCAAGTATATATTGACAGATAAATAGATGAATAAATTACAAAAAATATTGTTAACGGTGATCAAGGACTATAAATACTCAATCCACTACCATCATTATAAAGTGAATAAAGTGAAATATGCTTTTTGAATAATGGACCCATAAATTCTATCATTGATGAGGATTAATTGGCATCTGATCTTATTAGATTTATAAACGATTGACATGGGAATCATAAAGAAAATAATATCATCAATCCATCCACAAATTATTGATCAACCCTATTTTTTTGAGAGGTTAATGGATTGTAAAATAGATGATATGGGAATTTAAAAGAATTTAGAAACTTAAAGAAAAGGGAAATACTTGTAGATTAATTTTAATAAAGAAGGTGTTGTATGATTTGGGTCAAGAAATTTTGTAACATCAAATATAGCGTTAAAGAAGGAGTTGTTGGATGATGCCCATAGCTTAACTTTATCTATCCATAATTTAATCCCAATGAAATATATATATCTCCAAGAATACTATTTATGGGATAATATGATGAAGGAGATGAATGAATATACATAAATATGTATTTTATGTCAACAAGTGAAGGTTAGAAAAGAAGAAATCTAAGGGGATGATGCAACCACTAAACATAGCAACAAGGAAATGGGAAAACATCACCACAGACATTTCCATCAAACCTCTGAAGAAATCCAAAGGAAACAAATATATCTGGATATTGGTGGATTTTCTTACATAGACTACACAATTCATTTCAATTTATGAGGATTTATTATAGGATCAACTTGAATAGATATACATCAGAGTGTTGGAAAGGATTTGTGGAGTAAAACTATCGATTGTATCTGGCTGAGATCTGATATTCACCTCTATGTTCTTTAAAATTCTCCAAAATTCTCTAAACAATTAGATAAAGATCATTATGACCCATTATCCTCAAACTTATGGCCATTTTGAGCTAAACTTTCAAACCCGAAAATACATATTGAGATTATGTTCTATGGACCTAAAAGGGGGATGAGACAAACATCTACCCCTAGTCGAGTTATCATACGACAATAGTTTCTAATCAAGGATCCTAATTACCATATGAATATATTTATTTGAATACATGTTAAACAATTAAATGTTGGGATGGTTTTGGTGAGTAAAAACTAATATTTCTTGAAACGATTGAGGAAATGGCAGAAAAGGCTTAGACCATTCCATATTGCATCAACGCAACACATTATTAACAAAAGAGATTTGTTAAATATCATCGAAGCGGACTAGAGTTTGATGTAGGAGACATGGTATTATAATGAATATCTCAATGTAATAAATTTATATGATTTGAGAAGTATAGGAAGCACATTCCATGATTTATAGCCCCCTTTGGGATCCTTCATTATATCAGAGAAATGGAATATTGACTTGCACTTCCACCTAACCTATATCTAGTACATGATATATTCCACATATCCATTTTGATAAATAACATACCAGATCTCGAAAAGGCACTACCCATATAGGTTATACCATTAAATAATGATATCTCATATATGGATTAGTCATTGAAGATATTATATTGTAGAGACAATTTTGTACAAAATAATACAATAAACATGGTAAAAGTGCTATGGAGAAACCAAATCTTTATAGAAATGAAATGGGAACTAGATGAATCTATCAATCAGATATTCCCTTATTATTTTAGTGTGTGAAATAAAAATTTCATAGGAAAATTTTAATTAAGGGGGGAATAATGTATCAACTCGAACCATTATAAATTGAAACCCCCTTTTGATTTAATTAAATGTCATATTATGTAATATGACTACAGAAAACAAATGAAAATATTTTATTATTATATCCAATTGTATTTAAAATACTATTATGTATCATTAGTATTTATAATATTGGCTAGAAACTGTGATCACATGATTACTATAAATATAGGGTTTCATCAACTGTAGTTGAAAATACAATATGAAAGTGGTTACTTTTTATAATAGAATCATACCCTATGGAGACCATTTATCAGATAATTGAATATAGAGAGCATCACTAGGATTTAAAATTCTCTAATCACAAGATGATTTAAGAAAATTTAATATTGAGAAAAAAATTTCAGGAGAAGTTCAAGCTCATCAAGATAATGACTAAACAATGTACTCTAAACAACCCCATGAAAGTCTTAACGATGAAATCCTTACTCTTAGGGAATTTCTGGTCTATTAAAGTTATATGTATCAAGCCCCTTGAATTATGAGTATGTGTACTATTATATATTTTTAAATGAATATATTTTCCTCATATTATGGTTACTTTATAAATTATTATTTTTTTGATATAAAAAATAGAAATAGAATTTTTGGGTAATATTCAAATTTAATTAAGGAATTTATTTTGTTGAATTAGTGGATTTTTGAAAAAATTAAAATTTTACCAATATATTATTAATATATAATTTTTATTAAATATAAATGATCCTATAATTTTTAAGATGTCAATTGTAATTCATATAAGGATTCATAAACTGTTTTTGTTAAAAACCACATAATTAATCAGTTAATGTCAATTTCTATTTTAAGTGAATGTAAAAATATATAGAAAATGAATTATAGAAAATTAATATTATATTTGGGATCTTAATTTTGAAATTATCCAACGGTGAATGTTTCAGAATTTTATGAGAAAGTAGAATTTTCGGGTTAAAATTTAATACCGTATAAATATACATTGTGTATTATAACATCATAATGACCCAAAAGTGATGTAATAAATTCTATAAAGGTTATATATGACCAAATATATGTTTTAACACTAATATAATTTGATTTCAGGTTTATTTTATTTATTTTATAAATCCATTTTTAATCCTCCAAAACCGCTTATATATTTTATGGTTTAAAAAACATTTCCTAATGATGATGACTCACTATCAAATAATAAAGGGGATTATTTTAATAATTTATGACCTTGTACTAATAATATAATAAAATAAACTCCAACTTTTCAGAAACCATAGGCAAAGACAACTGAATGTTTTTTGGATTCGGTTATTTTATTATATAGACTCCAAAACCAAAATAATAATAAAATCCCCCACATTTCCTAAATAAAATGACCCAAGCTCTCAATTATATTCACTAAAACTCCATGTATTACTTTCATACTATACCCACCACTATCGATAGTACTTTAACTATTACTTAATCTACCATGAATCTTATATTAAGAATTTGGAGTCAAACACTCAAGTATGAGATCATTTCCTTTATTCTCTATACAAATATATTCTTTACATTATATATTTTATATTTATTTCCTTATTATGGGATATATTATTACATGTCACATTTACATTAAAGTTTATTTCCAAATTATTAGCTACCCATTTATCTCTCATCAACCCATTTTATTAATTATTATGTGATGATGTTGTGATGATGAAATTTCATCGTGATTTTCCAAAACAAAACAATTATTTACTAAATACTATAAACATTTATTATCAAGGGTGTTAATATTTACACACTTATTCCTATTAAAACTCGGAAAAATAAGTATTTATTATACACTAATTTTTATGGAATAAAATTACATGACAACTGATTCCACGTTTTATGATCTATGTGTCACACTTAAGCATGTGAATGAAATGAATGTGAGGGGTGCAGAAAATAATATATAGTACTCAAATTTATTGGGTATTTTATTGTCTCATGGGACGTCTCTTAGAGAAAATGAGTGAACCTAATTAATTTATGGTAATTTTTTCCTTTATGATTTCTTGGTAGTCAACCAAGACATATCTTTTTGATTCCGTTATCTATGTTATTACCACCACTCTGAGGTTATTAATATCATGCTATATCTTGTGATATTGTTCATGTTTATGATTCCTAATATTTTTATGGCCCATTGATATGCCTATTGTCTATCCTATTTCCCCTTATTCCATTTTTATTCACATATCAGACTTTATAAACCACTTATTTCTATTATTTGTCTGTAGGTTAACCCATGTAGTTTTAAAAGCTATGGAATTTTAAATGAATATTAATATAATTTTCAATAATGTTGTTGTATCCAATATTCAAGATGATATCCCATGTACTAAATTCCCAAATACAATAGACTTAATATTATTTAGGGATGTATTATGTGGAATTTTATCTAGAAAATGATGAATTATTGTTTAATAAAGAATAAAATTGTTAGAGTACCTCTCAACAATACCAGTGGAAGGAAGACACATGACCTCAATCGTGTGTAAACTTATTCTAGAGATTTTTAACGATATGATCAGGCAAAATAAATTATTTATAATAATACACCCCTGAATAAAAATAATGAAATAGGGAAAATAACTGAAGTAACTCATAGTGAATAATTAGTGTATTCATATATCAATAAACTAAAATTATATAAAAATTGGTCAATGAAAAATTCATTCAATCAAACATATTATTAATTTCCTAGTAGGCCAATCATACAGATGAAAGAAATACTGAAAATATATATATAAGAATAATTTACCATACCTAATCCACACCTCATTCCAGTGTCTAATATCCAACAAGATTCTCTTTTCTAATTCACTACACAACCTATACTCAACCAGAATGTAGATATATGGTTTGTATAACAAGTTGGAAGCTCATTCAGTGTGTGAGAAATGGGACACAATTTTTTATCACTGAATGAGACTAATATATTATATCATATAAATGTATAAATATGTAAAATTAAAATTTCATATAATTATGTTTTATGTCTTGTGCTAGCATGTCCAACATGACTCTATCACATTAGGTCATCATGTACTAACAAGTCCACCATGAAACCCGGTCACACATTATTTAGAATTATTATATAATTATACCATATCCTAACTCCATTAAACCCATAGACTAACTCATACATGAAGAATCAATGTTGGGTGTCTTCCAATTCTTAACCACTACCTGAATGAATTTGATATGGTCCTACATCAATGTCCTTTAGTCACCTTCTCCATAATGATATATCTATTACTATGCATAGAAACCTACCTTATCGTACATATGAAGTCATAAATTAAATCTAGTTCCACTACATTATAATTCAAGGATGGGAACAACTGCACATCAGAGTTAGACCAAACCTCTCACCTATTAATGTCCCTCACCCAATCTACAACCATGTCACTCAAGGTAGGTCCAACCTCCACATCACTTGTAGACCATACATCTCACTTAAAAATTTCCTTCATCGTTACTCCTACCTTATCAATCAAGGTAGGTTATACTATCTATTCCTCATGTTATTTCATAATCACACCAAACTTCTCATTTAAGACTATCCATTATTCTTACCATTTCCTTCTCACTCGTGGTAGGCCCAAACTGCATGGAAAACTAGGACCCCATCTCACATATGGTTTTCATAAAAGTGATATCTGACTCATGGAGTAGGAAATACTTAGGATTAATATCCACACTAAATTGTGTCATTTATACAAATAAAATATCTAATAACATGCATGAAATGAAAAACATGGGGTCGATTTTATCAGATAATATCACAAGCTCATCAATTGTCTGATGGCCACTTAGTCATAGTCTTGTAACACAAATAACATATCACCTCACATACTAAGATATCAAAAAGGTTACTTATAACCCATACCAATTTATTCTTATTGATATCATCTCCCATTCATAAACCCTTATAAATATAAATGCATATAGGAACTTCCAAAAAAATAATGGCTAGATCCAACCACATCCTAATCCATCATCACTCAGTCCCATTACCTAAATAACATCCAATGTTATCAAACTATAGTCCCCTTTGAATCCAAATTCAATCTATTAGAAATCCATATAAACCAAACATTTGTACCATTTTATATCTCCTATGTTTGATATAATATCTCTTCATGCTAAGGAAATCTATCTTTGTCACACACATGAAGTAATAGATGTTTCATCACGTTAATAGTTCTCACCAAGAATCAATACACCATTAGGAGGGCATCACTCACTTTGTGTGAGACTTATGGTCATCTCACATATCCTTCCACTAGGATCGAGTGTCTCATTCATTCTTAAATAGACCTAAGAGAACCTACATAGGTTACCAACATCATGTCCCATATACCGAGACCTTGTAGAGGTCTCTCATCTACTCAACCAACACTTTTGACTATTAGAAAGATACTTGGAAGGTGATATAAAACAATACAATGTGATAAATAGAACACAACCTAAACTCAAAATTTTCAACAAAATCATATCTATTTCTACATTGGGATCTTAAACCATATCTATATTAACTTAATCCATGAGTTATGCAAGAAAAAAAGTTATAAATAAAAACGAACAAGATTTTTTTATTAAATTGACCAACTACAACAAAAAAATTGTTACCATACTTTCTGATATTGTGATCCACCCTGTCCAATACTATCCATTCTTCATACATGATTTTACATCCACATGATCTCCTATCTCATTCCACAAAACATGAATAATTGATTTTAATGATTTATAATAAGTTATCAAAATTAAATCATTAATTTTGAATCATTGAGAAACTAACCCATCACCTATGCTCAATCAATACATAAAACAATGAAACGAAACTAACTATACAAGATATTATGTCACCACTACACATGAAATAAAAATTCTTATATATGATCTATAACATGATTTGATTAAAATCATCACCAAACCCTCTAATCATCATTGAATCACACAAACAATCATCCCTGATTAGGGGTTATAATCATGGATGATAAGGTAATAATTAGAAAAAATAGTCCTCCATAATAACTTAACATGACCTAAATCACGAACTGTACAACCCAAAATATATGGTAAATCCCATGATTATTAAATGAATCCTAGGAATTAGTTGTGTGGAAATGTGGATACCATCATGATAAGTCCACATCACAACATGGGTTTATGGAGTGAGGAACCCTATATATAGGGATCAATCTTCATCTAAACCCTATTGTATAATGGCCCATGGGTCTTAGTGAAACCTCAGTATGAAATTTTCACTATAATACTTTATATTTTTCATATTCTTCATAAGACCGCCTCTCCAAAAAATAACCCATCCTATAATGGTTTATCCCATATCCCATCCTAAAAATTCCACAACACTATGAAATCCCAAGAAATAGAGCATCCTTATTCACTAGATGGTGTTGTGGAATGACATGTGGGACATAACATGACCTGATGTGTTAGTATAATTTCATCAATACTCCAATCCTTGGTTTAAGGTCCACCAATGTACTCAAACCACAAACCGGGCCTCATTCGTAATCTAAATACTTCTCATTCAGATGTTACAACTTTGAAATTACTGATATATGTCCCAATTCATGTAATTATCAGTACATTGGGATCAAGATTTAAAATCCCTAAAATCTATTTACCATGGAATTCATGGGTCATTATAGTTTATTGGATAAATGGTTTTCAAACACCACTATTTGATTTTATATTTATATCATTCCACTAATTATAAATATTTTAATGTCATAGAAATACATAAAAACCAATATAATAATGAGACATATTAACTTAAATATTATAATTTGAGACATCCTCTATGTCATACATATGATATTCCATAGGATCCTAGATAATAGGATTATATATAATGAATGGTCATGTTATTTACAAATGTTTTATTTTAACGGAATCTAATTTTGTATTACTAGTTATAGAATCATATTACCAGATATAAATTAATATGTCATAAACATATTAATTTATAAAACATTTTACAAAAATGTTATTATATTATTTACCAAATAATATAATATAATTATATAAATACATATCAAAATGATTCCAATAAAAAAGTTACATTAAATTATATCATGTAATGATTTCAAAACATATGAATCCAAAATCCCTACAAGAGAAGCTATGATGTGATAGGTATATAACACTCTCATTTATAGTTAAATATAAATATCCAATACCCTATATATGTCTAACCCAACATACCACTGTCTATAGACCACTACACAATGGTAACAATAAATCAAATATAATTTTAACACATAATATATATGAATCAAAATTTACATTTATTATTGAAATTATAAATAAAAAAATAAAACAGAATCCATGTTTATTGAATCTAATTCTAATATATTTCCATATAAATGACTCAAGTAATTGTGGAAGAAAGATTAAAATAAGTTGTTTAACTTTTTTTTAAAAATTTATATAAACAATCCCAATAAATAATTTATATACAAGAATATAAAATTGGGATTCCATAAAAAAATTGTATTCAAATATTTATCATGGTATAGAAGAGAATCATTTTTTCATGATATTTTAAAATTTAATATTTTTTGAAATATAGAAAATTTGATGTGGTCCCTTTATTTTTTTCCTTTTGAAGGATCACAAGAAATTTTTTTATTAATTCAATTAAACTAATCAAATAACCAATAAATCATTTCAATGTAAATCCATTTTTGAAAGGGAATTTATCAATGTTAAGACCATGAACTAGTTGTGGTTTTCAAATATAACTTGTTTTTATTTAATTTTAATTCCATGATACTTTTATTTTTAATCTACTCCATGTCATGATTTTATTTTATATATGTCTAATTTTAAAGTAACATGATTATTTTGGTCAAAAAACTACTGTGAAAACAGGGAATTCATGATACTTTGAGTTTTATATGAAATACTCTCTAATTCATGTAGGGGAGTGGTAAAATTGAGGTAGTCACTAATGAGGATTCCATGTTAAAGACAATTAATATGTATGCTAATTATTTAATTATAAATTTCTCAAATTTCATTTTTCTCCCCTAGAAAACACAAGCACTATGGGTCCCACAAACATGCATCAATTGGGGTAGGATGGGTATAGTTAACATGTGTTGTGAATGATAATTGGTCTGTAAAATACTCCCCTTTTTCATCATGATCATGTAGGGGAGTGAATGTGTAACTAGAGGAATAGATTATTGTTATAGATTCATGTCCCTATATAAGAGCAGTTATGATTTAATTAGAAGTTTCACTAGTTTCTCTCTATTCCCATGAGAAATGATCCCACCTCAGGACTCATCACAACTGATTTATCTAGGATGGAGAGGTTAATTAAATTTGTGAGGGGAATGTTAATTGGAAAATTACCCACATTCCTTTTATAATTGGGGTGATTCATGATATTTAAAAACTCTTTCATCCTATATCAATGTCCCATGTCAAAATTCAGGTGGAGAAGTATTTCAAATTTTACAGTATTAGAAAGTGTATTGGTAACAAAATACATGAACAATTCACTCATATTAGACTTTTAAGCAATAGATTTTGTCCATCGATCCATCAATGAATGTTGAGCCACTATTGTTATTTCATGATATATGGCCTTTAGGACATAATATTAGGATAACATGTGACATATTGAGACCAATATAAATTAACACATTTAATTGAAAAGTGATTTTTCATAGCAAAAATCAGTTTTTTATAGGTGGGTGGACTCAAAAGATAGATCAATGTTCTTGGACCAATAAACCAACCAAATTTATCAAATTGTTTTTAATGAGGGATTAATGGATTCCCTCTAAGAGATAATCAAGTAGTAGTACAATTTCGATGATGTTCCATCATAGTTAGGAGACGCATAAATGTGACAAACTAGATATCTCAATATAGAATTCTCAAAAGAGAGATGTGTGTTCTAAAACCAATCATTCAATCAACTTCCTTTAAAATTACTCTGGTTGGAGGGTTTCTATATCATAGTGCATTTTAGGTCATAATGATGAAATGAATCATGGTAGTGTGGTGGTGGATCAAAATTAATACTATTGACATTGTTGGATTGATACTTAATGTGGGTAAAACTGTGTTAAACTACCAACAAGAAATGATAAAGACTACTTAATTAGGCCATCAAGGCACATATTGGGTTATTTTACCATGTAATTGACTATGGGTTAATATCCTTTATATACATCATATGTAATAAAATAGGTTGTTGGGTGATTTTCATTCCTTGTGGGTAGGAATGAGGCTTAACCCACTGGTGTTCCCAGGTGTGTGTGTTTAGTATTTTATTATAATCCTCTCTGCCAAAAATAAATAAATATAATAAACATCCTAATTTTTTAAGTGAAAAATAAATTTTACTAAAAAATTTGTACACAATGAAGTGATTATGATAACAACATTGATGATTATATAAAAAATACAAATTGGTTTAAATGTTTCGCTATTTAATGTATTTATTGTAATGTATCTCTTTATTACGTAAGAAGGTTATTAGAGACAATTTAACAATATTCAACTGTATTATGATACATGGTTTTTTGGATGATTTTTTGGTTAATTTATGGTATTTATAAAAATATTAGAGTCATTTTTAAAGATAAAATTATTAGATAATAGTTATAGGAAACCGTTTAGTAGTCTGTAGAAAACTCTTTGTATTATGGAAATACCCAAAGGGTTAGTGCGTGGTTTAGGAAAATAGTTTTAAAAATAAAGATATAGAGTCTAAAAAATCATGGGTTTTACTCTAATATATCTATCATGGTAGTAGAAGTTTTTAAAAAATCTTCACTCAAACCATGTAGGTATGATTGAAAAGAATAATGCCTCACACAGTTGGCACACAGTTTCCCAGATCTTTCACCCAAAATATATGCACATGAATTCAATAATATAAATTAATGGTTTATAGAAAAAAATACTCAAAATAAAACCTTAATTATTCCTATTTATATAACTCTAAAATAAATATAATCCAAATACTTTCCTTTGTAATTTACTGTACATGTATGATTGATTCTAATGGATCCAACTGTGTTGATAACTTGTAATTAAGGCATGTGACAATTATTGTTCTTCATATTTATTTAATATAAGTATCATTTAAATTAAAAAGAATCATAAATATTTTATATCATTGAATGATATATGTATATTGATACCACATAATGACAAATTTCAAGAATCATTACTAGAACGGTGCATGATTCAATGGGTTAATGACATTCCATTGACTAGAACTATATCCCTCATTAATAGTGGATTCTTATAGGTATGGTATCATAGATTGATTATATTGATACTATATTATTATTTAATCTCAAATCATATCCCAATTTTAATGTTTAATTTTTAATGGATTTAATTTTATATACATTACCTAATGTACTCTTCTAGATTTGACGAAGAATTCTTGATATGTTTATTAACATAAAATAAATCTAGTGAATTTGAATAAATTTATTTAAAATATATATAATATAAATATATCAATGGAATCCTAGTGGTATTTATTTCTATAACTACTCTTATTTGAATAGAATATCCTTGGGTATCTTATATAATCCCATTATTTATTCAATCAGAACTCGTTATTGGAATTTTTAACCAAAGAAAAAGTTTTCAATGGGTGTGAAAAACGTTTCAGGATATTCATAGTTTATGAATATTAGAATAATTTTTCAAATGTTCTAATTTAGTATGTTCCTTAACAATTTGGGCTCTTTTTTATATTATAATTGAGAGGGAGTTGGGAGTGGCTAAACTTTTTTGAATGTCATTACAACTAAGTTATGATGTTTGTGTGAATTTGAAATAAATGTCCTTAAATAATTATATTAAATTATATTTTTTCAAAAATGATAATTATTTTAACAAAATAATGTTTTAATTGATGTGGGAAATTCAATTGGTGGTTGGTTAGTGTTCTAACTAGGTGGTGATATCCGTAGAGTCTTTATGAAGTATTCCATTCACTCATAGTTGTGCTGATTGATGGAATATTTTAATGAATTAAAAATTTGTATTAAATAAATTATTTTTAATTATTTGGAATATGTTAGAACCTTGAGGTGATCAATGGAGGCTAAAAAACATGGAAGCGATCAGGAAAGTTGTTGAGATTTTCATGGTTTGGATTTTTCTACATTTATTTTATAGTGTCCTGTTTATTCAACCCAATAGTATTATATATAGTTTTTTATTTGATAAGAGGTTAAAAAATTTGGATGATGATACTTGAATTCCTAATGTGTTATTAATTAAATTTTATTATTAATTAATAAATGATACTTATACATAATTAATTAAATGAATGATGCTAAATATAATAGGAAAAAGTTCAAAGGGCCACAATAAACCCCTATTCTGGGGCTAGATATCATCCACTGATTGTCGAGGACTAATCTATTTTTATTGACTCAATTTATATGCACCTATTTTGGTGTGTGGTTATTTTACATGATACATAAATCTTTTTAGTTCTTTTTTTATTCCTTAAATCTCTATTTCTGCATTAGTAAGACATGAGACCATATGGCTTGAATACTTCTATGAGTGTGCATTGATAGCCTAATATACCATTTATTACAAATTTATCACACATGTGTACTTTTAGGAATTATACATTATGATTATATTATATATTGTGTCAATATTTATTCTCTTCCCAAATGTGTGATATATCAAATTTAATTTAGAGGTTTTCGCTAGTATTTGATGGCTGGTGGATAATCCTAATATATTTACCCTTAGTGGGGGAGTGTGTGTGAAATTAAATCATGAAGACTATGAACATAGATAGTTGGTTGGGGAATGATGACATTGTGGCTATACCCATGACCATTTTAGTTGGGAGTAATGGTTTTATGGCTTGATCTAGGTCGTAAATAGGATATATCTTCCTTGAGGATTATCTTTTGGTTGTTTCATTTTGTGACATCACAACCAAGTTAGTGATGTATATGGGGGACTAATGGATTTTTTATCCTAAACTAGCTAACATAAATTAATACAAATGAGAGATAAGTTTAAAATACCTGTTTCTAGATCCTAATTACTCTAAAAATTATTTCTATTGTCATTATGGTACAAGGGAAAAAATGGTATGGATGAGGTTCATGGAATCTTGGTAAAAACATGAGAACTTAAAAATAATTTAATTTATTTATCACTTGTGAGTTGGTGATTATTTTCTATGGTTATATAGTTTTTTATTTCATGATTACATTATTTTTACCTTATCATATGTAGGTACAAATTATTGTAACTGTTGGGTATTTGATTGCATTGGTTGTGTGCTACTATATTGTACTCACACACTTATTAGGTAACCCTAAAACATGGGTACATGGAAATTCTTCATTTATGTAAGGTATAAGATTTTATGAGGCCTGGGTTTGATATTCTAATTGGAAATATCACTATAGGTATGGTGACTAAGAGGATTTGTGGCCTGGAATTGTAGGAAATGCATCTTTTTTACACTGTATTATTCCTTTTTTATATGTGATTAACACAGGGGTAGAACACTTTCCTATATTCATCTATAACCATTTGAGTCCATTATTTATAAAAAATCATTAATGATTATTTATTTATTAGATTCACACACTCTAATTGAATATTGTAACATGTTTATTTATTTATAAATGTGTACTCTAATTGATTGCATAATATCCCTAGAATTTAACTCCAAACCATCACTACTAACTGTATCCTTCGGAATATGGTGAATCATGATTATATTCTTTAAGAACTCTATCATGGACCCACAATATTGTGGTGAGATATTAAAAAATGGCATCAGAGGATCTTATTTACCTAATTTATGGAGATGGAAGTTGGGTGACATTGAAATGTGATGGTACTTATAAAGAAACTATATTTGGTGCATCACTAAACACTTTTTTACATGTAGTTCATGTTACCATGTCATGGGACTGATATTATTGGATAATACTATTATGGTGAGATTATTTATCCTTTATTGAAACAAATTGACAATGGGAATTGTGATTTTATATGGATTTGAGTCTTGGATATATCAGCAAAAGGTATCACATGTATCATATTTGGCATTTAGGTTTTTCTATCGTATATATCGCTTCTATGTGATATTACTAATGATGGAGGACTAAACTACTGTAGTTTTAAAAAAGTGTACCGTCTTTTAAAATATGATTTATTTATGAAATTTCATTTAGATGAACTCCTTTTCATGTATACTTATGCTGGTAGATTATAAATAAATATCATTTCTTATATAAATATGACACCATTTGAAAATAATATTCAATACATAACATTATGATCCAAACTAGTTCTATAATGGTTTAGTGTATTTGGAAACACAGATACATAAAATACTAATTCAACATACATCTACATTGTCTTCCAGTTAGTTTTTAACAACGACCCCCTTCTTATACACATCATTCTTCAAAAAAATATTTATAACATATGGAATGGAAACATATTAAATGGTGACCTTAAATTCTTAATAATTGTTATCAAGATAGATATCAATGAAAACATAAGTATAAAATTATTATTAGGGTACGAAAACATGAACATAAGATTTGAAAACCAACCCTTCAATTCATAGATCATAATCCTAAGTCGTGACATAATTCATGATATTTCATAGGACATGAATCATAAAGGTAACAAAGAACATGAGTCTTGAGAGAATAAATTGGGCATAATTTGTTGTCAAGATAGAGTGGAATAAATTTTATCTTTATCATAATCATATAAATCTCAAGTAAAGTATTTCTACCAATAAATTCGTCACATGTTAGGATTAGGATAACTTCCCATGTACCTGCTTCGGGCTTGGGATAACATCTTGTGTACCCTATTTTTAGGACTGGGATAATTTCCCATATATCTTCTTTTATAATAATGGGATACCCTCTCAGGTGACTATTGATATGAAAACCATTAATCATTATTCAAATCTAGGGAGGGATATTTATTTTTGGTAACACCCATAATATAATCATAAATTGATACATATGTATACCATGAGATCATGAAAATCATTATAAATTAACCTACGAAAAAATGGTTTCATAGATTAATTTATACTATATAGAGAAATAATAATGATATCATCCTTATATAATATTTTCAGTAAATTCTATGTAACATCAATGGATTTTAACATAGAATAAATATTTCATTAAAATATCACTAGACTCTTTTAGGAGGAAAATGCCAATTTCTTCTATAAATATTATATTTAAATATACAAATCTCATAAATATTATGGAAAATATTTTAATTAAATTCATTTCGGATAATTTAAATGAAACCATAAATTTTTTTGGTAGTCATGATAATGTAAAATTTTATTCATGTCAGGTATGTTGTAATAAAGGTTTCTTTAACATTTTTTGAAAAAAATAAAAAAGTTCCTCATTCATAAAATTATACATACAATAAATTTAATCTAATTTTTAAAAATTAAAAGATAGAAAAAATTACTTAAAAATAATAGGATAATAATAAATACATTCTTGAAAATAATTGAATAATTAAGGACAATGAATAAAAAATCGGCCGAAGAGAGAAATAAAGTTGATATTTCTTTAAAACATTATTTAAATATCTTGAGCTATTAAAGAAAGGAAGGTGAAAAAAAATCTAATAATATAAATAAATAAGTATAGGATAAAAATATTCATGATATTATTGAGCTATATATCAGGAAATTTCATCACATAACACTCAATTTTAATCAATCTCAGTAATCAATGGGACTGTATTATAATATCATTACCTCATGTTCTACATTCTTTAAAATTTATTTAAAATTATATTTAATAAATTTTAATTTTATCACACAATCATTTACATATATGAAATATCATATTTGATCTGTTTAGAACATATCAACTCCCACATACAAATAATTAATTATTAAAATAGTTGTTTCCATGTGTCAATTATTTCTTTTCATATGAATGTTGGTTTTGTTGTTTAGTTACATGTACATTTATCATGGTTACCACACATTCAAAAGGTTAATCATGATTTGAATATCATATATATTCATTATGTAAATATATTTCATGTCCTCCACAAAAGATAGATATAGTAAAATGAGTTACATATTTTATGGATATGTTTGGCAGTATGTATGCCTAAACATTGTTTTCATTTTTCTATGGATGAACCGAATGAAAGATAATAATAATTAAACATTGTAGTATAATTTTTATAACATCTATATATTATATATTTATTAAATATATCCTTATTACTATTAATGTAATATTTAAATTAGAGATAAATC
This sequence comes from Viscum album, assembly GCA_963277665.1. Classification (NCBI taxonomy): domain Eukaryota; kingdom Viridiplantae; phylum Streptophyta; class Magnoliopsida; order Santalales; family Viscaceae; genus Viscum; species Viscum album. The sequence goes on from OY728146.1 coordinate 559,270,277, forward strand.
ACATCAATTTATGGAGGTGGTAGTGAACAGGTTCGCTCGAGAGACATTGTCGTTTTCCAACATATTGGAAGGTAAGAAGGTAGAAATGACATTACAATTATATAATAATAAGTATGTCATTAATATAATATATAAATATTATATCAATCATTATAACTATACATAAATTTCGGTGATGGAAATTTAATTTTATTGGTATGTTTGTATGGGAAAATGTATGTACATATAAACAATATGTTCACATCCCTTTTGATGGAAAATGGGATGAATAAATGTGGAATAATAATAATAATATTATTATATTATATATAGTATAATAAAGTTATTATATTATGTTAAGTATAAATGATTTATAAGAGGTAAAATAAAAATTGAAAATAATGTTATTGGTTAAGCCGATTACATTTTCATTGAAAGAACTCATATTGATAACCTCTTAAGGACCATATCGTTGGTATGTTTGGAATCAAAACACATATATAACATATATAAAGATTATTGAGATTTATTTTTAAATGGGTTTTTTGAGATAGATGGATTAATGTGGTTTGAAAAAAATATATAATAGGTGTCCTTATATAAGGGTGGGAAATTAAACTATTTGAAGTACTAAAATGAATAAAATATAATTAAGACACTATCAAGAAAAATTCAGAAAATAACTAGATTTTAAAATAAAATGAGATGAAGGTATGAATGAAATCAATTAAATAAATTTATAATGGTTTTACTATCATTTTAAATATTTTCTTTTTACAAACCCGTTATAATCAATTTTTAACCATAACCATGGTGACAACTATGTCAATCTAATCTTGTTATAATTATTTATATATGGTAAATTGTAGCTCATAAATTGTAATTTGAAAAAATAGACCCCTTACCATCTTAACCATCATATTTCAATATATTTATGTCTTTTAAAAAATAAAAATAAATTATTATGCAATATGAAATATCATTAATTTTATTTTGACACAATTAATTTAATTTGGTGTTAATGAAAATATCATTATAACAAAATTCTAATAGAAATTTTAAAAATATATTTAGAAGGTTTTATTAATTTATAAAATTAGGTGAATATAATTATCAACCAAAATTATCTTTTTATATTTTAAATCAATTATATATGTTTCTTTTAATTTAATCAATATTATATCGGTGTTTCAAATGCATTTAGGCAAATTATCCAACTCCTAAAAATTATATATACATTATAATTATAAAATAAATTCTCTTATCTTTCAAATATACATTTATATCATAACTTATCCACTTTAAATCATCTTCTAAAAAAATTATAGATATTAATAACAAGGGTGTGACATTTTGTATTTATTCTTTTCATAAATTAATATAAAGTTAATATTCAATGAAAAATGGAACAATGTGGATATTAATATGAGGATTCAATGTAAAATAATTAAATCCACTCATACAATATGATAAATTCAACTATTATATAAATTATAAATCCATATTCTAATGTTTTAATGATAGTTTACAGGTTTTACTTTTACAAAGGTGAAAAATGAAACTATTGATACTATTCATATTGGAAAAAATAAAATAGAAACACTCATAAAATATAACCATAATAATTAAAAATTTACAATAAATTTTTTATGCATCAGTTTCATTATGTTGATGAAATTTATTTTATGATAAGTATAATAAAAACTATTTTTTAGAAAAATGTACAATTAAGAAAATATTAGATATATATTCTTATATCAAGGAGAAGAAAATATTTTATGACTGTAAATTTTATTATTCATTTTATAATATATTCAGTTCATTAAATTCATTATATAATACTTGTATATATATATATATATATATATATATTAATTTTTAAGATAAACACAGACTTTGTGCATAAGAACAATTATATTTATTAAAACACCTATTTTACTATCAAAAATTTTTTATTTGAATTTCTAAATAATTTATAACCAATGAATAAATTTTATTAATTTTTAAATCATAAATTCTTTATTAGTTTGTTAGTCATGTTCATATAATTGATTTAAATGGATAGACAATAAAACCAAAATTAAATAATTGTATTTCAATAGTATAACAGGTATCATTTAAACACTGGGTTTCACATAAAGAGACCTATAAATGAAATAAAATATATTTATATATTAAAGTATCCTGAAATATCATGGTGTTTCATTAAAACCTCGATAAAATTAATTACACCATTGAAAATATATAACTTTAATACACCTAAATCAAGATATCTATGTTTTATCACATCCTCAGGTTCCCAATTATCGTATTCTAATTTATGATACAACTATAAAAAATTAACAATGTGATTAGTCTTTCTCTAAAAACATTTATCCCAAAAATATAATATTTATGTTGGTAATTTTTCATACGAATGCTAGTATATTTTCGAGGTGTATTAAAAGAACACAATGTTTTAAACACTATACAACACGCAACATTAATCTTAAATGAACCACAATATTTACTTATAATAATATGAAAATTGTAACCAATCTATTTAATTTGATGTTTTGAATAGGAATAAACACATTAATGTAAATATGAAATAATATTTCAAAATATCAATGTACTGATTAATGATTTAGAAATGAACATTTATTTTTTACTAAATTCACATGATGCTTTACAAATTATTTCCTTACCAATTATTTCTATTTATTTTCTTTGAAAAATTATTATATTTCATTTTTTACAGCTCTAGAAAATGTGTTTAAAAAAATTATTTTTAAAATAATCATTAAAAATTATCTTATAGTTTTTTTGATAATTTTTTGAAAAGATTAATTTTCCAATGGATAATGAAAATATAATTTTTTTTTTCAAAAATGATATTTTTTTATGAATGTTAAAATATAAATTTGGTTAAAAATAGTTTAAATGAAAAATTTGTTACAAAATATTTTTAATAATACAATTAATTTAATTTTATTAAATTTTATTCATATGTTTTGTATAAGAATAATTTTAATCTTTAATGGTATTCTTCTGAAAAAACATTTTTTATAACATTTTTCATTATAATATTAAATTATATTATACTACTTATAGAAATTGGATCACTATAAAATAAATACATATTTTCAATTTGGATTTATGAATTTGGTAATATGTCCATTTTTTGTCTTCAAAACAGTAACCATCATAAAACATTATCACCACAATGAAGGTAAATCAAGTAATTAATGATAAAATTAACATGATATGGACAAAAATATTACCATAACACTTAAATTTACCCATTTTAGGGGCTTATTTGTCCATTTAAATCCAATTTGTTAATATATGGCCCCTTGGTTCCATATTTTTTTGATTAGGACCTTTATATTAATTTATTAATTGAAATAATAAATAATGTTACTCTCTTAACTTTAATAACTCTAAATTTTTATTATAAGGATAAAATTGATAAAATTTTTGTTAAAATATTTTTATCCTAAATATAATATTTTTAATCACTTTATTTTATTTCATATTTTAATTTATTTAACAATTACATTAAATTCATACTAAAAAATGATCTAGTATTTATTCAATTAATAGAAATATAAGATATATTATTTCAAAAAATATAGAATTAATGTTTATTGATTGAGTTATATTATAAAAAATCATATATCAATATTACATATTTTAGATGTTTTAAAATTAATATTTTAATTAAAAAAAATTCTTGATGACTTATATCTCAAATTAAATGGATAGTGTTTAAGATGACATTAATGAAACTTTATGAAAATATTATTTTTATTAAAATTATTTAAAACTCATAAAAATAATGAAATAAAAAAATTAGGATTCTATAAGGAGAAAAATTTCATACCATGTCCATTTAGGAGCAAATTTATACCTTTTATGTAAAATTATAACCCTTTATGAGATAAAAATGGGTAATTGTGGTTACGGTTAAATTAGAATTACAATGGGAATAAACCAAAAGATATAGTTTAAAACACAAAATAAACATGTAAAAATATTATTGTATAAATTTATGTAAACTATATACTACCTTATGTTTTACATTAATGCCACATTTTGTCACTTTCACTTGAAAATTAATTTAATATACTTAAATATTATTATTAATTCTATGTTTGTACTTTCATTCACTACCAAATTGAACCACCTATACTCTATTATATACACCACCTAAAACCACTTATCTCAACCCAAACCTATAAAAAAACTTATTAAATAATTATAAAAGTTAAAGAGGTTTTATTATTTCTAAAATATGTGCCACAAGTCCCTTATGAAATGAAAAAAATGTACTCTTTCATAGAAGAGTCAACCAAATTTACTGTCTTTTTCCAATTTATTTCTTCTTTAAATTGTTCAAAATATTTTTTAACCGTAATAAAATTATAAATTATATATCACAAATATACAATGGTTTTGTTACGATTATTTTATATAGATTTTCAATGTCTTTTCCCTCATAAAAAAAATGAAAAATTCGCTCATGCATAAATATGGATTACTGTCTCCACGTAGTGATGTAATTCATTATTCATAACCACGTTACATAGATTATTATAAATATATAATTAATGAATATATATGATATTTAAGAAATAAATTTCTTTATATAATTATTTCATCATATATACCTTCTTAACATCCAATCTAATGGAAACGGATAACATCGCTCGTGCTTATGTGTGGACTTCCACCTCCAAGAAGGGATGTGTACCATTTTTTTGTTTTGGTTTTAAATTAATGAAAATAAGGATATATTTAATTAATATATATGATATTTATATCATAAATTACATTCTGGAGTATATGATACCATGATCAATTCATAATTACTAAATCTACTGAACCAAAAAATACATAAAAAAGGAAGCATATATCACAAAAAATATTGATTTCAATAAATCGTTAATTATTTTTTATAATTAAATAAAAAATAGTATGATATATATTTTTAGGGTTATTTATTATATTAAGAATAAATTTATATTTATTGTACATTATTTTTTAATAGATACGATGGAATTCACATACGAGGTATACGGTTCTCATATCACCTGTGTTGTTAAACATATGCCATATTGACCACTTATTTATTTCATATGATGCATATAATACACCTAGGATATGATATATCATGATTTTATTTTTAATCATGGTACTTAATGTTTCATTTTTTTTCCATTCATGGTGGTTAGAATTCAAATGTTACCAAAGCGGTAGGTGTTTATTTAACAATATCATAATTATTCGTGATTATTTATGTTTATGTATCCACTAGAGAAATTATTTGATATTAATATAATAACCCTAATATATTTTGTTCTCATATAGTCATTTCTAGAATATTAATTTTTTTTAATTTATTCTCCTCTTTTTATATAAGTAATATACCAAAATAATCTTTTTAAGGAAAAAATACCACATTCTTCTACTCAATTGGGAATTATTTTCTTACATAGCCTTGTTTTACATAAACTCATCAGTTGAATATTATGAATCTTATGAATTATTATATAATATAATTTTTACAAATTTTTTACTTTTTTAATTATTTAATAAATAATTTTTATTTTCTTTTTTTAAATTAGGTAATTTTTTGCCTCTTTTAAAAAAGTGTTAATGGAATGATTTTTTTAAATTTTATCAGATTAATGAAATTTAAATTCATTATTTATAACCAAAAAAATGAAGATTAATGTTCACATATCCGTAATTATGTTAAAATATAATTTTTTCTTATATCATAGAATTTTTTTTTAATTTTAAAATTGAATTTTAATGTGAACATTGTATTTTCATCAAGAATTTTTCAATGAAGTTTTATGGTACTTTAATTCATCTAAGTGAAAGCCCCTTTGTATTACATATAATATACCATGGATTGGTTTAAATTATACTACCCTCATTATTTCATTGGCTATATAATGAACAAATCTATTCAGGAAAGGATTTATATTTGGCTATTTAGTTTTTCTAATATTGAAATTTTTAATTATTTAAGAATATTGATTAAGATGTATTATTTATTCATATGAGGGATGCATGGGAATTATTAATTAACGAATGGGGGATATATTTATATATAACAATGATGAATTAGTTTGTCTCATGAATAAAAATAGTTTGGGTTTCTAGAAAATTCCATACCCATTAATCTTAGATGTCTTAGCGTGAGGCCTCAACAATTACTTTCAGATGTTTGAAATTATGAAATTCGTCCTTCTGAAATAAGTTATTGATGTCCATGTGTTTGTTTTTAATTTTTAAAACAGTCATATTTAAGTTTCAATATCATGTGATTATTTATTTGGAATTATTTTGACAACTTTTATTTCTTATATATAATAATTAGTGCTCAGGTTATTGATTAAAGGGAATCTATTTTCAATTATTTTCCCTACAATATTTTTTATTCTTTATTCTATCAGGTAAATCATTTTTACATAATTCTAATTTAGTATATCATCTCAAAATTATTATTTTTCTTTCCCCAAGATATAAAATAGATTTATTTGAGTGATTTCAAAGATATAGAGTATTTACATTCACAATTTATTTATATTATGTTTTCCAATGTAATGTGAGATTGAAAAATGTATCTATTTAACCATGAATATTTAACTATTCATTAATTCAGTATGTGTTTACTTTTATACATTTCAAAATTAATAATGTAACCTTCAGCTTTGAGATAATAGGATTAGGGTATTTATATTTATTATCCATGAAGTTTAGTACATTTCTTGGGGACCAGATTTAGGAACACATATATTAGAGGACATAAACTATATAGCTGACATTTAGAACAATAATAAGTATATAATAAAAACATATTAATTTAATATGTTATATATTTTATGGTATTCAAATTTTTAATTCCTTGTATGGATACAATAATTGGATGTAGTTTATGAATAGATGAATGTATGTGTAATAACAACAAAAATATTTGGTTGAGTATATTATGTAAATCATTAGAGTGAGTGATGGGTAAGATCTTATTGTACACTAGGTTTGACACTCTATAGGGATATTATTTGGTTAATTCACATTTTCATTATGAACCATTATATTGGAATAGAATAGATGATTATATAGAAAGACCAATAATAAAACTAACGTTTGTTAGATTAAAATGAAGGAATACAGATTTACTAATCCAATAAATTATTTATATAATTATATAATTTATTACAATTATTATTATTTCTCATACTATTATTTTTAGTTACAGTGAATGGATTTAATAATGTGGAATCATGTTAACACTGAATCTGATGGACAATGTGGGGATTATGAGAAATAATTGGATAATGATTTTAGTGAAGGAGGTTGTTATTATGAATAATTGGTTATCATGATATATTATTAATAATCTACACCATAACAAAATCTTCTACTCATATAAGAATATAAGGATATTTTTTATAAGATATCCGGTGGTGGATACAATAGAGGAATGAAATAAACATTTCCATCATGTCAGAAACGTAGAAGGAGACACCCTAGAGAAAGAACGAATTGAATGAGAAAAAGTTTTATGTGTGTAAAAAATGGAATATATCATCAAATCACAAAGTAAAATTAAGTGTTAAATGGATGACACTTATGTTTATTACAAGGTAGTGTGGAAGAATATGGGAATTATAAAAAATAATGTCCAAACCTAAGTGTAAACTCTTTGAAAAAGAAGAACCAATGTTCTTCCAATCATTAAAGACTATGGAATGATTTTTTTATGAAATCGTATATGATAAATATGATTTAAAAATTTAATATCAATGATATTCTAGATAAAATAATCCTAAGATATCTATGGAATCCTCCATTTTATATTTACATTAAGCATTTGAAAACATTTTTTATAAGGTATCGATAACAATGAAAATTTATTTACTGTTAATTTGATGATTGAAATTGATGAAGTAAATATGATTGTTTTGGAAAACATGAATATAGTGACCCTAGAAATTTACATATAACATTTCATGATTTTATCCAGGATTATAAAATAGAGTACAATCCATGGATCATTACGTCCAATGTCTTGGAAGACTAGATACATAAACTGAAATAATATGACCAAAAAAACAGACTTATTTATTTAATATCCATAAAGAGCTCCGAACATACATTGGTCCCTTACATCTTCACATGGTACCTTGGGTAACACATGAACAATGGGATGAGAAAAAAAATCCCAGTTTGTAAATGAACATAAGAAAAAAGCATAATCACATGAGTTAGGAGGCATGAAATAATGATATCAAAAGCAAGGAATATAACGAATCAACCCATATAAACATGTAATCATAAAAACATGGAATCATATCAACATGTGATCATATGAACATGGGATCATATAAATTTGGCATCAATATAACACAAGAAATTAGTACGAGTTACAACTAACCACCAAGATCGTTTCCCATAGTAGCATAGGCCAAGGGTTACTGCCAAGACCGTTGCACATAACATCTCATTAGACTTAACATGACCCATTGTATTGGATTTCTATCTAGGTGCACCCATATTATAATTTTCATGAATATTCTTTCCACAAAAATTAGCATACATAATCTACCATACATAACTATAAGGGAACCCATGGAAAGAAATGGGTACCGTAATCGTGTCATAAAGCATAATGAAAGGGGGTATCATAAAATATTACACAAGATAAAGTCATTAACACATAAATGAAAATTAATAAGTAAAAATAGTCATATATCATGTTATGTGATGTAAAAAATTTGAAACCATATAAGAATAGTATTTATAAATTTCATATCATTTAAACATTTTAGTGTTATTTTAATGAAAACACTAAGGGGATTTTAAAATAGAAAATGACCAACCTTTTATATAAATTCAAAAGTTAACCAATTAGGTTTTCATAAAGAAGAGAATTATTTTATAAAGAATATGGTATCTTAGAAAAAATGATAGAGTGAACTTGAAATTGGGTAAAAAATTGGGAAGTTCCCTTAAAAAGGGTTTTCTTACAGGGAAGTATCGAGGAGGGAATCACATAAAAGCATGTATATTCCAAAAAAAAATGAGCGATGGATCATGAAACTTGTGTTTGAAGTAAAAAAACAGAATGTAAAAGGTTTACATATAAAGAAAAGACAAATTCATTTTGGTAAAATGAATGATATAACAACCCAAAAGAATAAAGGTTGTTCGGGTAGAATTCCTTATGGATTATCAACATGATATCCGGTGTGCTTAACGGGAATAAATGAGAGATAAATAGATTTATCATATTTTATAAATAATGATGAATTTATGGGATAGGTGAGTAATTATAACCCATCATTAGGTATTGCACATAAAATGTCATAGAATAGAGGGCATTCTGGAATAAATGTGAAATTGAGAAGATCCCTTACCATAAGTCTGGTGGTGGTATCCACTTATTATTAATGACATGAATACAAAAATTTGATTTATTAATTAAAATTATAGAAAATATTATATATTTAATTGATTTTTATATCCTTTATAGTTCATTAAAGACCTTTTTGATTGGTTAATCGGTTCAATTTCATTGTTCGGGTCTATTTGTTTCCTTGGTTTTAATGATTAGTTCAGGTTCAGATAAAAACTTATGATGAAAGTGGTTGTCTAGAATTGAAGTTGTATGTTATTAGTGAACATACAGGAGATTAAATGGTTATAAAAATGCAATTGGTAGTTTGGAGTGAAGATTAATTATTATATAAAACCTTAGTGATAACTGTTTTGGTTAATCAGTGGGTTTTTGTTACAACGAACCTGATTTGCTTTATAAAATAATACCATTTGTACAAAAGGATTATAGAAACATAACTAGGATATATTACATATATAATAATGTGGTTCAACCATACCACAAATGGTTTCATGACCAGAATTAAATATGATAATAGAAATTGAAAAACTGTTTTCCATGAATGTGCTAAATTAACATATCTCAAATAGTATTTTCATTTCATTCAAATAAAATTTGGGAAGGGTGAGATGATAATTAATTGTCACATTATAATAACAAAATAATAGTAAATGTTTGGTACTATATTTTTCATACCATATGGATGATTAGAGATTAGGAAGTAAATGATAACAAAGGAACATAATATGACAGAAAATAAAAGAGTAATTTAACCACTTTAATCAACCTTCCTTGAGTGCTTCTTAAGGGAAGAGTTTTTGACTTTTTTAGGAGACCAATGGTTGTTGGACGTGGTATGTAAGTTTGGGGATTTATTTTTTCATAATATAGGTAAGTCACAAGTCTTTAAAAGAGTTAAGAGAAGAGGGAGTGAGGGGGGTTATAGTGGAGGAGAGGAGAGTTTTCTTAATTTTTGAATTATAAGTTTATTAATTTCTCTAAAAAACAGAAAATAGTGATGATTCCATAACCAAAATAGTAAATAGGTCATGATAATATTAACCAAGGATGGTTACATCATCCATTATTCTAGGAATAGCCTATTTAGCTTATAATGAATATATTAAATTTCCATATTTTACAATTCTTAAAAAAATCATGTTTTTCACACAAATCTCAAAAATTCACCCTAAACATTTTTTAACCTGTAGAATCCAAATATGAAGTCCATTTTTCAAAAATAATTTTCAATATATGATTAAATTTATTTTTAATTAAAATCATAAATTATTCTAAAAAATATTTTTAAAACTTTTATTTACCTCTTCCAAAATATAGGTAAATCATATGTTTAATTAAAACATATTTATATACTATCATAAGCAATGATACTATTCATTAGGGTATGTTGCTATTCATATTGTTAACATTGATATTTAGAAGGGTATGTAACTATTAACCAAAAAGTATGTTGGTCATATTAGATTCCAAATAACTTACTAATCCCAATTTTGTATGTCTGGTTTTCGAAATTCAAAACATCGACGTTAAAAAATTAGGTTTAGAGGTCACATATCACTTAGTAGTTCATTATATTTTGATTTCATGTGTTTGTGGAATATTTATAAGATATTAATTTCCATTGAAATTTTTTTTCCTAAGATTATTTCCCCCTTATTCTATTTCTCCCTCAAAATTTCATTTTACATTGTATACAATAAAAAGTTTCAGATACTTATCCTTCATTGATTTCTCTGTTTACCATGTTGCCTCTTCATACTTATGGTTTCACCACAGTAACATGACCAGGGGAGTAGTCTTGTTATGTTTAACTTTGTCTCTATGATCTATGATCTTCACTGGATGCTCCTCCTAAAATAGATCATCCACAAACTGTACCACCTCTTAAGAGAGCACATATGAAAGGTCTAGTATGTACTTTCTTAGGAGGGATACATGAATGAAATCATGTACCATGGACTTGGTAGGTGGATGTTCTAGTATAAAATCCCCATCCCTAACACGATCAAGAGTCTATAAGGGGATGATGTACCTAATACTTAACTTCCATTTATTTACAAACCTCATGCCCCGTTTCCATGGAAATAAGTGTTGAAATACCATGTCTCTAACATTGAACTCAATGTCTCACTGACGATTGTCTACATAACTCTTCTATCGACTTTGGGCTCCCTTAACATCCCGTTGAATGGTTTTCAAATACTTCACCATTTGTATGACCAATTCTGGTCCTAAGACCTTACTCTCAATAAATTCATTCTAAGACGCTGGTGTTATTCACCTTTTCCTATAAGGGTCTTCATATTGTTCCATTCAAATGCACAAGTGGAGAATATTGTTGTATGAGAAATCAACTATTAGAAGATGTTAGTTCCATCCTCCTTTTAATTTCATAAAAAATTTTCTCCAAGAAGCATTACCAATTCTTTGATGTAAATCTATGCAAGTTAATCATATTAGAAGTCCACTTGAATTGTAATAAATTGATCTTTATTTTTAAGAAGGTTCACAATGTCCCATATAACATTGTTTCCTCTCGATTTACTTGAAATTCCATTGAAAAATTCAATGGTAAGGTTCCCCTACTTCTATGTTATAATGGGTAGTTGTTGCAACATCACATTAGTCATTTTACTCTCAACCTTCACTTATTGACATACTAGGAACATTGTTGTATATTCAAAAATATCCCTTTTCATATTTTACAAAAAAAATTTCTCATAAATCTCGATACATCATTGTACACCCTAAGTGAATAGAGAAGTTTGAGCTATTAGAATCATTCATAATCTCCTTCATTATCTCTGGATTTTATGGTACACATAGTCAATACCCAAAACATACAAAACCTTCCTCATCAATCATAAATTCTGGGTATTTACCATTTTTAATAGCTTTAAACCATTTCAAAATTTCCACATCATTTAATTGAGAATTATTTATTTTCTCCATAATATATTGTTGAGAAATCATTTGAGGGAGGATTGATGATGTTCCTCCCTAAATGATTCCCATGTCTATCCTCAAAAAATCTCAGAAGATCATATCCTTTTCAATTATCTTCATTGATAAATATGTATGATCATTTCTATATAGAGAATCTACCACCTTATTTTCTTTACAGGGATGGAAGTGGATTGAGCCTTCATAATCTTGTATGATATCTATCCATGTATATTGTCGCATACTAATCTCATTTTGTGTAAATATATATTTGAGTCTCCTGTGGTCATTATATATCTCACACTTTTACCCATAGAGAAAACGATGCTAGATTTTCAACACACAGATCACAACTGCAAAATCTATGTTATGTGTGGGATAGTTTTTCTCATGGATTTTTAGGTGAGTTCTGGTGTAGGATATCACTTTATTATTATTCATCATAACACAACCTAATCAATTCTTTGAAGCATCACTGTACACTACAAAGATTTATCCAGTTGTTGGGATTGTGAGTACTGGCGCAGTGATAATCCTTTTTTCAAATCCTTGAATCAATCATCACATTCCTATTTCTCGAAATACCTTACTCCATTCTGTTTCATCTAGGTCATTGGGTTTGAAAATCATGAAAATTTATTAAAAAATCATCAATAATGCCTTGTTATATCAAGAAATCTATGGATCTCTATTACAGAAATTTGCCTTGGCCACTCTTCAATCGAATTTTCTTGGAAGGGTCCACATATATCCTTTTTTCTAGTGATAACATACCCTATGAAGGATACCTCCTCCATCTAGAACCCACATTTAATATAAGTTTCATTTAGAATCTCCCTTCACAATGTTTTTAACACAGTATTCAAATGCTCATAATATTCCTCCTTACTCTTGGAGTATATCATAATATCGTTAATAAAGACTACCAAATATTTGTTCAGGTATTCCTTAAAGATTATATTCATTAAATCCAAGAAGATTTCTAGATAATTAGTAAGTCCGAAGGGCATCACTATGAACTCATAGTGTTTATACCTCATTCAAAATGTAGTCATGGGAATATCTTCTTTCATCAACTTTAGATGGTCATATACCGAATGAAGGTCCACCTTAAAGAATTAATTGGTCCCACTGTGCTTATCTATCAAGTCATCTATCTAAGGAACGAGATACCGGTTATTTATCAGGATTTTATTGAGATCATGATAATAAATGAAGTAGAACATTGATGAATCCTTCATCTTGATCAAGAGGACTGGCCAACCCCAAGGTGAAGCACTTGGGCATATAAAACCATTCTCCAGATTCTCTTGTAACTGCTTCTTCACCTCTCCCAGCACTACAGTGTCCATTCAATAAGCTGTTTTTGATATAGGTAGAGATCCAAGAATATGTTCATTTGAGAACTCTACATCATAATCAGTAGGAAAACCAAACAACACTTCCAAGAATACATCAGTCTAATTCCTCATGATATGCATGTATTCAAGCATGATTCTCCAATTTTTCCCAATCATTATTGCTAGATATGATTTCTAATAAGGTTTCAATATCGACACATGATATGATGATCCTAAAGGTAATTCTTCTTCCTCCTTACAATTGTAATTAATTAGAGGATTCTTCTGGATGTGAAGAGTGATATCCCTTTCTCGACAGTAGATGTTGTCATTTTATAATGACACCCAATCCATGCCCAAGATATAATCAAACACCACTAATAAAAGTATGAAGTGATTTTTAGGGAGGTTCAATCCCCAAACATTAACCAGGGAGGAGTCATAAACCATGTATGTAATAATTTCACCTTTCACTATTATCATAGATAACATTTCCTCCAAATATTGATGTGGTGTTTGAATAGTTCTACAAAACATGAAAGATTTGAATGAATGTATAGAACTGGAATCAAATAGTTTGCATTCTATTCTTGAACTAATTACTATCATACCTTACCCAACATCATTTTTTGGCTCTACCTTAGTAATAATGAAAGCATAATAGTTTTCTTTATTCCTTAGAGGTGGTTTTTTATTGCCTCTGACGACCCTCGACTAAGGGAAATTGTTTGCATAATTCCAATTCTCTTTGAAGTTGGAACATTGCACCACTGGATGAGCATTTATTTGAACATTCCATTCTTCTTCCACATTAGTATGACTTTTCATATCCCTTAGGTAATTCATGGAGAAAATGTCTCATCATTCCACATTTGAGGCAATTCATGGTTCCCTATTAAAAGTTCCTCGAATGCTTCTTCCCACAACTTTTACAAGTGGGATATTCAACCTTTTTCCATTATTGGATTTGTTTATTAAACCAACCATGTTGTTCTCCCTTTTCTGCTTCTTGTCACTGGGCTAACAAGACCACTAAGAGTCTAAAATCTCCATTTCAACCTTGTGGGAAGAGTGAAAAATATCATCATAACTATTGCTGTAGTGGATTTTCAACACCTTCCATAGACTCGGCTTTAGCCTCTTAAATAAGTGATCGACATTTCTTTCGGTGTTCATGACAAATCCAGAGGCCTACCTTGAAATAATTGTAAATTTTTCTTCATACGCCCTGATGGACACTTCTTCTATCTTCATGAGTCCATGGAACTCTCATTTAATCTTGTGATGGAGGGTTTGAGGAAAATATTTATTGAAAAACGTTATTTTGAATTACACGAAAGCAATGTGAGCAATTTCATATTGGGACATTGTATTCTTGATCAGTGTCCACCACTGATCATCTCCCCTCAAAAAACGATAGACCACCAGTAAAAATTTATCTTCTTATGTGCACTGGAGTATAGAGAATATCTTTTAAATGGAGTTAATCAACTATTCTTCAAGAAGGGGATTAGAAGATCCAATAAAAATTAGATGCCTTTTCCGTATGAAGGATTCGATGGAAAACATTCTATTTCTTGGTAGGAGGTGGGTGTTCCACATGAATCATGTTATTTTTCAAAACATGACCATTCTGAGTAGGTACTATCAAGATGTTTTGAGTACCTGTTCCCGTTATATATGGAATATCATTAGGGAAATCTACACATTTCCTATCACAATGATTGTTGGTACATGTTCTTCTATCTACTTACATGAACTAAGAAAATAATTTATAATTTAAGGGCATGAATAGTTATCTATTCAGAATTAAAAGGAAACTAAAAACATAAAAGGATAAACTTGTAAAGAAGAAGTATATCCTAACTTGTGATTCATTAGGTTTAAATCGAGGTTATCCTCGATCTATTTCTTAACTTATATTCTACTATAATTGTTTTCCGTTAAAAATGGTCTTTATAGTGATCATGAATGTACCAAATCATATAACCATGAGTGTCAAACCAATAGTGAAACAAGGAATGTTTTCATGTACCGTGATACCTCGGGTCAAGTCTGATACTCGGTGTCATAGTTTTCACTCCTAGGTACATCTATTCCAGAGCTGCCTCTACTTTTTTGAATACAGTGAGGGATTTTTTTCCATGATAAAACACTTACTATGTACTTACCAAAATTTAGGGATGTTTTTTATACTTTGTCTCATCATAATGGTTCTTACTAAAGTGCTCTATTCCTAATCTACAAAAATAACTCGACCATCCTCTGATACCAACTATAGAGACCCTATACTTTTATATATAATAATAAATGATTTTATGAATTGTTATACAATAGAGTACAAGTCAGGAATCGTTATGTCTAATGTATTGGAATACTAGGAACACAAAATAAAATCAGTGGACCAATGAAAAACAACATCTTTATTTTATATCCATAAAGATATCCTAACATACTTTAATCCCATACATGTTCATAGGGTACCCTAGGGAATACATGAACAAAGGCGTGATAAAAAAATCCCATTAAGAAAAATGTACATAAGAATAATTCTTAATAACATGAGTTTGAAGGCATGACATAATGATATCAAAATCATGGAACATATGCTTTCATACCATATAATCATGGAATCATACAAACATAGAATCCTATTAACATTAGATCATATTGAAATGAGATCATATAAATGTGGAAGAAATATACCACAGGACATTAGTACGAGTAAAGGCTAACCACCAATATCGTTTCCCATAGCAGCAAAGGCAAAAGCTACTGCCAAGACCATTACACATAACGTCACATAAGACATAACATTACCCAATGCTTTTTAGATCTATTTAGGCACAACCATATTATCATTTTTGTGAACATTATTTTTATATAAACAATCATACATAATCAACCATAAATATACATAAGAGTACCCATGGAATTAAATGGGTATCACAATCATGTCATAAAGCACACTAAATTGGGGTATCATAAAAGTGTCCATTAGAGAAAGGAATTAAAACATACATGGGAATCAATGATTCAAAATAGGCATATATCATGGTATTATATGTAAAACCGAATAGAAAACATGTAATAAGAGTATTTAAGAAATTCTTAGCATTAAAACATTTTAGTGCAGTTTTAAGGATAATGCAAAAGAACATTTAAAATAGAAAAGAGAAAAATAATTTATATAAAACCAGAAGTTAACCAAGATGGTTTTCCTAAAAAAATGATTTTATAAAAAATTTGGTGCCTTAAAATATAGGATATAATTCACTGGAAATTTGGTAAAAAATTGGGATGATCCCTTAAAATGAGTTTTCTTACTGAGAAGTTTCGAGGAGGAAAACACTTAAAAGCAGGTATATGCTCAAAGGAGAATGAAAGATGGGTCATGAAAAATAATTTTGGAGAATATAAACAGAATTTAGATGATGTAAATAAAAAGGAACATCATCATCATTTTGGTAAAAAGAAAGATAGAGAAACCCAATTGAAAAAAGGTAGTTCTCCTAGAATTCGTTACGGATCATAGGCATGATATGAGGTGTTCTTAAGAGTGATTAATGAGATATATATGGAATTATAATATTTTATACATCATTTGATATTTATGGGGTAGGTGCATAATTATACCACATTTTTAGGGATTACCTATAAAATTGCATAGCATAGAAGGCATTCTTGATTAAATGTGAAATGGAGTGGGTCCCTTAGCTTATGTCTGGTGGTGTATTCAACTTGTTATTAATGACCTAAAAAAATTAATTAGGATTATTAATTAATATCTTTAAAAAATATTATATATGTAACTTATTTTTAATAATAATATTTTATTTCATTCAATAAATTTCTGATTGGTTCTAATGTTCAGTTTCATTGTTCGGGTCCATTTGAAGCTTTTGTTTTAATGATCGGTTAATGTTCATATAAACACATATGATGAATGTTGTTGTCAATAATTGAGTTTGTATGTTATTAGTAATTATATAGGAAATTAAATGGTTATAAAAATTCATTTTTTTTTGTTCGGAGTGAATATGAATTTTTATATAAAACCTTAGTGACATCATTTTTGGATAATTAGTGGGTTTTGAATACAACAAACATGTTTTTATTTATAACATAATACCCTTTGTAAAAAATGAATAAAAAACATTTAATATGATATATTTATTATAAAATAATCTTGTTCAAACATAACTCAAATGGTTTCATGACAAGAATTAAATATGGTAATAGAAATTGATAAACCGTTGTCCTTTAATGTGCTAAACTAAAAAATCTCAAAATGTGTTTTCATTTATTTCAAATAAAAATTGGGGAAAGGATATATGATAATGAATAATACCATTAGCATAAAAACACTCAAATACATATCTTTTATGGTATTTTTCATAACATTTGGTTGATTAGAGGGTTGGAAAGAAAAATGAACAATCGAACTATAAAATGAAAGAAAAGAAAATTGGAATTTTCCCTATTGAATAAACCTCCCTTGGGAGCTTCTTAAGGGGAAAGATTTTGGTATTTTTAGGATACATAATGATGTTGGACATGCAGATGGAGATTAAAGAGTGATTTGGGAATAATATAGGTAAGGAAAAAGGATTGAAAGGTGTGAAGAGAATAGGGAGGGGGTTTATAGTGTAGGAGATGAGGGATTTCAAAAAACATTAATCATTTGTTTATTAATTTCCCTCAAGACAAGGAATAGTGATGATTCCATGACCAAAAATAGTAAAAGGGTCATGTGAATTTCAACCAAGGGTGGAAATATCATCAATTATGCTAGGAACAGTCTATTTAGTTTATAATGTATATATACAGTAAATTGACGAATTTTACAATTGATCAAAAAATCAAGTATTTCCAAAAGATATCCAAAAGTCACCCTAAATATTATTCAACATATAAGATCCAATAATTAAATCCATTTCCAAAAATAATTTTATGAAAATGAATAATTTTATATTTAACTAAAATAATATTTTTTTCTAAAAAAACAATTTTTAAACATTTATTTACTTATTCCAAAATATAGGTATATCATACTTTCACTAAAATCTTATTTATATACTATCAATGCTAAGGTTGTTATTCATTAGGGTATATTAATATTTATAAGTGTGAAATTAATATTTATAAGGGTATTGTTTCTGACGCTTTTTTCAGGGCGTGCATTCGTATGTCGAGGACGCACAACTGATGCCCTAAATTCTCACTTTCCAAAGGCAGGCATCATCTGTTGCTTATTCAAGGACTATTTCTCCTTAATAGAAACATAATGATGGGTTATCGGTTCATCCACCCATGTATTCCTCCTCAAAACTCGTTTCCTATTCTAGTTCTCCCACATTCACCAAATATGTTGTTCGTGAAACTGTTCCCAGTGCCATGTCTTCATGGATGCATTTAATTACGCTCCTTAGATTTGGAAATTCCAGGGGGTCTAGTGAGGGAAGAAAACTTAGGTCGGGGGAGTAGTCATGTTGGACGATGCTGGTGTGTCTAGATGCTAAAACACTGATGCATCCAGGTTTCTTCTATTTATGATAGGGCTTCTCATGGGAGCGGAAGTCGGATGCATCCCACAATGAATGCGGTGAATTTTATGACATAGTCATGTCACTATGGTTTTCCTGAGCTTCCCATGTTTAAAATAGTGTATGAATTGAGTTTAACATTTAGTATAGATGGATAAGACTGATCAGAACACTAATGGGTATAGATCAAATGGGTGAAACCCCTGGACGGATCGCTGCTGCAAAGGATAATGTGTGTTTAGTTACCTGATTACTGCTAGGAGCAGTGAGAATGTGGGAGACATGATCTAATTGGGATGTGGAGGAACAGGTAAAAATCTCGATGGGTATTGAATGTTGAATGTTTACGGACAGAGAGATATGAGACTGAGGTGAAGAATATGATGATATTGTGCTTGAGCCTTGAAGAGACTTCCTACGTATCCCCATGGAGGGGAATCAAAGTCCACATAGTTCGGTTGTGTGATGGGATACCTAAGGAGGTGGCCCATGAGAATGGAAACATGGATGGGATCGAGGGGATGTTAAACCTTCATGTTGGGGCATGAACTTCCAGAAACAAATAAGATAGAGGGAGAGAACAATATAAGACATGAGTGATGGTCTTGAACCATAGGGAGGCTTCTTATGAATCCACAAGGTAGAGAATCAAAGTCCATGTAGTTCAATATGGGGTATAGAATCAGGGTGTGTGCAAAGGATGTCGACCCGATGATATACTAGGTCTAACGCATGTTTAGCAGCCCAGTTGGTCTGACACCACAGGGGCGGACCATAGATGTGGGTCCCAATAGGTGGGACACCAAAGTTTACTAGTTTTTGGGTTTGAACCTCTCGGAGGATCCCTACGTACCATGTCAAGGAGAAAGGGATCAATCCCATGTATTTCATCTTACAATAACTTTCCATCGATTGGGGAACAAAATGGCTTGTCCTCAATTGTGTAACATAACACCTTATTGTTGATTGTGGAACCCAGTGACTTATCTTCGATTGAGTATCACAATGCCATACCTTCGACTGGGGTTGGACCTCAGCGAGGCTCCCAACATACCTTGTCTGGGAGACAAGGATCCAAGATCGTGTAGCTTGAATGGGTCCAATTTAACATCTTGCAGGACAAAAAGGGTCATACAGTTTAACATCATGTAACACCCCAAGATTTCATAATAAATTATTTTCATTAAAGTAATTCATTAGCTTGCACTACACACAACACAGAGCATGAGAACACCATGTCTTACCAAACTAGTCGTTCAAAATGAGTTTATTAATAGTATTAAATGAATATTGAACATTATATACTACATATAATTTTAACGTCCACATGATGTGTTTTTAGTCATAATATATGAACAAATTTGGTTTTTGAGATAAAAGAAGTATTTTTCAAAAAAATGCAATTTTAATGCATTTTAATGGCGAACCATTTTCAAAAAAAATATTTGATTGTTTTATATATTCAATCAGACAAAATAAACTTCTCCATAACAAGAAGGACATAAAACTTTAGTTTGGATAAATTTTCGGTGCATTTCTGACAACTTTTTTTCATGAATAGTGAAAAATAAAAAATTTAAATTGAAACAAACTTATTGAATCTAAATAATTTGTTGTGTAAAATTTTAATTTTGAATGGTTTTGATGTGTAGAGACCCCAAACTTGACATACATGGACATTACATTACTTTTACGGAAAACCTAATACATAACAAAAATAGACACTAAAGGACTGTAATAGTTTAATGCCTTTGGAAACTCGGGATATAATCTTCTAATCGTGGTGAAAGATCTTCAACATCTCCCATAAAGATCTTCCCTTTTTTTCTCTTACCTAAAAAATTTCTTTAAATCCTGGGGAAAAGAAAACATATAAAGGGTGAGCTCAAATGCTTAGTAAGGGTAAGCATAGAGAAAATAAAACAAATCATATACATTTGAACAAAAAACATGAACATAATGTTTAAACATAAAAATCTTGAGCAATGACATAAAACATGGAAGTACGTAGGGCATATATCATAATGGAACATCAATCATGATAAAATAGATTGAAAAAAAAACATGTAATTGTGGAAAAACATTAAGCATATTATATGATTTACATAGTATACAAGGCATTTCTGCCAAGACCATCTTAGTGGACAAAGTACTTTTTTGAATCGATTTCACTCCTCATTTAAGTCATGTAAAACTGAACCGAATTAACATAACATTCCAACCATGTATATCTCATGAGATATAAATCATTACCCAATGAATTGGAGGGAGATATAAGTGCCACCAATCTTATAATGAAATCATTCTTACTTATGCCACAACATGAACATGAATCATTCATCATTACCCAAAGTATAAAATGGGTTTCATAAACATCATCCCATCATAAAATAATCCATACAAAAAAATGGATATCATTTTATCATATGAAAAGTGAAACCATGTAAATCATAGAGAAATTATACTTGAAACATACACATATGAAATAATGCCATCTTATATGGAAACTGGTTTTGATAAAACACTTGAAAAGAATTCTGGAGGAAAATATCCTTTCTTATTAAAAATCATTTTATTTTCACAAAATGCCACGCAATTTTAAAATAATATTATTTTGTTTAAAATTGTCATAAAATATTGTAGAGTAAGATTCATAAAAATAAGGCATTATAAAACCATAAAAATCCGTTCACGCCGTATAAGTTAAAAATTACATTCTTCTCGTACTTTTTTCGGAAAAGTCAAAATGTTCCCCATGTGGTAGAAAAAAGTAAGATTCCATTCATAACATGTGGTAAATTTTAAAAATTGGTAAAAAGGACTTTAAAAATACATGAAAACATTTTTAGAAAACCTAGGCATGGATTAAAACAATAACCCTAATAAATACTTTCGAATAAAAATCTCGGATAAGAACGAGATTTGAATAGTTATCCCTTACCTTATGTCCAATTTCATCCATATGTGTCTGGGACTCCTGTATAGTGGGTTTAAACATATTATTAACTTGTAATAGAACCATAAAAATATTTATGATATCATATATGATTCACTTACGAATTTATATTACACGTTCGTTTGTCAATTCCATGTTAAAACGACGTTTTGGGTCAAATCGTTTCATTTATCGTCCGTGTTTTGACTTGTAATTATTAATATGATTACATATATCATGATTACATAATTCCAGAATATATAACATGATTTATATATTATATATATTCATAATATACATATATATAATAGATCAATAAATGGAAGGAATTACACCGTTCGTGGAGAGGCTAGGCCGTACATATGCATGAACACTGTTTTTCGTTTCCTTATTGAATTGAATAGAATTAAGTATATGAAATACATATATATATATATATACATAAATATATTAGCATTATTATGTCATATATTTCATGATTACTTATTTTATATACTTTATAATCATTCTTGAATTGTTAACATGGAAAGTCAATCTCATCGCGTCGGGGAGACGGTAATCCTTATGTACGCATGAGCAATGATTACATTTCCATATTTATTGAATGGAAATGGAGTGGATTATATAATATCCTAGAATCAGTATGATGTTAAAATAATCATATATAGTTATTCTTTACACCATTATACCCATCCAAGTAAGTTGTTGGTGGAAAAACTGATTACACCACGACGTGGAGACAATATTCCGTACGTACGCACGCGCGGTGATTTTGTTTTTCGTAGGACGGATTGAATGTGAAATAGGGTTGTTTCATATTTATAATAAAAAATCAGTATATATGTAATACTGATGTTATTACTTTATAATGAAACAACTAAATAAGAGGAAGAAAGAAACTTGAAAGAGTGGGTAGAAGAGATTACCACTTCCTCAACGTACCTCTTTTAAACTTCTTCTTAGGGCACTAGAGTTGGTCTTTTTAGAGGAAAAGAATCTCTATGATATAACTAGATAGGTTTATAGGAGTATTTGGCAGGGGTTGGATGAGCTTAAAGGCTCAAAAGGGCGTGAAGAGAAGAGAGAAGGGGTGCCCTTTTTATTAGGGAGGAGAGGGGAACCTTTGAAAAACTTAAAATAATATTTTATAATAAAGTCATATTTGGTTTATAATAGCTTTAAATTGATTTATTTCGAAGCTAAAGTAGGAATGGGTCTAAATCCTCTCAACCAATAGGTTTTATACAAGTTTAGGTTACTATTTTAACCTTATATTTTAGATTTAACTCAAAGTTAAATAATTTAACTTTTACCCTATCTTCTTGTTTTCCTACACTATATGTTTAATAAACTTACTATAACAATCCAAAAGAACATAAAGTGGTGAATTATTAATATATATAACCTTATTTAAGTCATTTGGCCGAACCTTAGGTTATTAGGAATATAATATAAATTAATAATATAGTATTTGTTTTAAACACTATTTTATTTCAATTATGACACTATTTGGTGATTGATTTTTGTGAAAATCATAAAAACATTATTAGTTTAAAAAACGTTAATTGAATCAATAATAACATGTAATATTAACCAAAAAAATTAGTTGAATTTATAAAAAGGCTAAAATTACATTTATTTGGGTATTAATAACATCAATTATGTTAATATTTCATTAATAAGGTAATTACAACATTATCATTGTGTCATAAATAAATTAAATTATTTAGTGTCTAAAAATTATAAATAAAATACCATTATGTAAGAAATACTTTTAGCTTTATAATGAATATTTATTGTAGAATTTATATTATGTATAACCCTATATTAAATTTTTTTTAATTATTAAACTTTGATTTTAGCTATTTTAACTCTTCTTTAAATAAAATAATAATAAGTGTCCTAATCTAATACAAGTGGACCAAAAGGGAAATATTTTATTCCTAAGGTTGTTTTGGTCGAATTAAACTTATACAATAGAATTAGGACATGTGTTAGGATAATATTAATATCATTTTTACCCTTAATTACCCTGTTTACTTTTAACCGTGGTAAATAAAAGTAAAAAGTTACCATTCACCAAAAAATAATTTTTATCTTATTGAACCACATTTTACTCCTTGATATTAACAGAGTCTCTCGGATTTTCGAAATTCCACTCACAGAAGTGGTAAAATTATGTTTTATGTAAAGTTTCAAATTCTCATAGGAGGTGGGTAAAAGACGGAGAAAAGTTCAATAAAATTTTTATATATCAAAAATTATTATAAAATGACTCTAATGAATTACATTGAACTTATATATGTATTATGTATAAATTTTTACCTAAAATAAATTTATATAAAATAAATAATTATTTAAATAAAAAGGTGGTTTTTTAATAGTAACCTAGTGTTTTCACTATTCATCAAAAATTGAATGTTTTCAGAAAAATACCAAAAATTCACCCTTGGCTAATTTTGATATTCCGAATCCAAAAATGAAGTCCATTTTGAAAAATAAAATTTCAAAAAGTGGGTATTACTATTCATAATGGCTTGTTTGTAATAATATTATAATAATATCTCATTTAGTGAAACGTGGTATTGCGTACTACACACGGTATCGAAGAAGGTCTTGATTATGTGTAATGCAAGCCAAGTCCGGGTTGTGTGTAGTGAAAGCTCAGTTTGGTGTTACGTATAACATAATCAAACCTTATTTCATTTATACATAAAACAAAATCTATAATTAATGTTGCCTAGAATAATTTCCACAAAACGAACTTGAATCTCTGTGTAACATGAGACAAGAATAGTGTTGCGTATAATACAAGATAATATTGTGTTTTTTATAGTACAATCTAATATTGGTGTAGTGTATAATAGAATACATCAAATAAATTAAAAATAATATATCTCATAAAATCTTGGTGTGTTACATTCTACCCCCCTTAAAATGAATTTCTCCCTTGAAATTCATCGGGGGTTATAAATGGTTTACTACATGAAAGTTTCTTTCATAGAAACCCAGATCGTAAAAATGAATACTAAAAATTTATTTTAAAAAGGAATGTTAGAATCATAACAGTTACCCAAAGTAACTCAGCAGTAGGTTTCCACATAGGATAACGTAGGTGACAATATGGATATGGAAGAGAAATATAACCATGAACTTCTGATGAAGAGTGGTAGAGGACATGGCTATGAAGAAGACAAAAATCACAAATCCATAAATTTGTGATGATCTAAGGTACCATATAATTCATCAGATATAAGGGCACTAGGACAAAATAATTTGTTTTCAAGATCATTTCCCTAAAGTTGAAGAAATTGGAATTAGAAGAAATACTTTCCTGATTTTGGTACAATCTCACCGTTGGTCATTACTTGGACAATTTCCACTCCATCTCTTAATGAAATGAAGTTGAATTTGTCATTTGTGAAGTGTTAGTAGATCATGTGATAAAATGATGGGTCATTCCATCTGTCTCAAACAAAAGGTTAGAAAAAGTTATCAAAAATACATAAGTCTATCTATAGTGAGATTAATCATATATGGTTCCAAAAATGGACTTATAATTCATATATCATACTGATTAATATAATAAAACTAGTTTATACTAACTAGGGACTTTTTGTAGGCCAGTGGTAGGCGATAAAGGCCTATTGCACTTCGGTTGTGGGTACGATTTCCACAGCCTTGTCCGACGCGATGGGTTGTCACCCATCCTGTAGGTTTCCCTTTCTCTAAAACTACATTATTATAACATTCCGTATATAATATCAAAAAAAATTATAGCCTTAAACAATACTATCTTATGTATAACTTAATTCATTCCAATCTTTAGGCTTATCCAAAATAATTTTATCCAAGCTCATAGTATAATGAAATCAATTAATAGAAATGTGATCTACTGAGCATGTGAATACCATCATTTATCCCCCAAATATCATACGATATATCTTTTTGGCCAAATTACAAACCTGTGAATACCATAATCATGTATTCTCTTGAAAAATGAATACCCATTGACTCTTAGTTAAATCATGAATGATGAAAAAATTTAACACTTTCCACATACCAAAATCCCAAAAAATTTATATACTCAAACCATGATATAACTTTGTCCTTATATCAGTCATGAGCTCATTTCATTTTTTCATTTTCACTTCATTATTTGCATATCATCTTCTTTCAAAAAATATTTCAATCACTTTTCATTATTACTGGTACCATATAATTATTGAAAACCAATACATAGATATTCCAAAATTCCACGATGCCATAAATGAGATTCCATGATACTGTTTTGAAATCCCATTACATAAACACTTAATCATTATAGAACATAATTTTCATAATCAACATCACAAATAGTGATCGCATGTGACATCCCTTTATCCTTTTCCTTAATATGTTGCTCACGCTGATCATCATTAACCCTTGGATTAGGGAATCGATTAGCATAATGCCCTATTTCCTTGCACTTGAAGCATTGAAGTGTTGGTGGTGCATTATCCATAGTATTTTCTTAATTCACATCATTAGAAACCCATTTTCCATTACTTCAACACTCAACTGCTCGATGAGATTATTTTACACACTTAAAACATTTTTTATTCCCTTTAAGACAATCTCCACCATGCTTCATTCCACACTTTGAGCATAAAGAAACATTCATCTTCTTTTCACCATTATTCTGAGATTTCTCCTTGAACTCCATCTTTTATTTCTTGTCAAAACCATGAGATGGATATGTAACACCAACTTCCATTTATACCTTGATGGAACAACACACAATTTCATCCTATCTATTGAAGTCTTTTATAGCTAATTCCCTTCTAAAACTTGGTTTTAAGCCACTAAAGAATCGATCAACTTTACTTTCAGGTTGGATGATAAATCCAGATGGATACCTTGCAAGCCTTGTAAAATTCGCTTCATATATACCAATGGATTCATCATCCTTTTACTTAAGATCAAGAAACTCCTTCTCCATATTTGTTCGAAGAATACTAGGGAAATACTTATTGAAAAACAAGTTCTTGGACTCATTCCATTCAATGGATTCAATTTCATCTTGGGGCCTTGTATTCTTAATTAGAGTCCACCACTGGTCTGCTTCGCCTTCTAAATGGTAAAAATATAAAATGATTTTTTCATGCTATGTAAAATGAAGTATGGAAAATATATTTTCAATGGTACTGATCCATTGTTCAACAAAAAGTGGATCAGAAGACCCACTGAAAGATGGTGGATGTTGCCTCATGAAGGAATCAATAGAATATTGTTCCTTTCTATGCTCATTTGGAAGTCCAGAATCATTCATATCTTTTGTAAGTATAGAAATAAGATTTTTCACTCCATCTTCCATCACATTTGGTTGTTCAGGAGGACAATCATTGCATTTTCCATTATATTGATCAACATGGTTCCTTCGGGTTCCAGCCATCGTCTAAAACCCAAAAATTACAATGTGAGAGGAAAAAATCAAGCTAGGAAAACAACATAATAAAGGGGGATTACCCTCAATATCAATCATATTAGGTTTAATTATAATATCGTTACAGTAATTCTAGAACTATAACTTATACTTATACTAAACCTTAGGTACATCCCTAGACATACCTTAGAAATATCTCTAGGGATCTCACTAAAGTTTTTTCACACTAGTTTCCAAAGGTTAACTAAACATTTCCTCTGATACCAACTGTGGAGACCCAAAACTTGATGTACATGCACATTACATTACTTTTGAGGAATACTTAATACATAACAAAAATAGACACCAAAGGACCGCAATAGTTTAGCGTCTTTGGAAACTCGGGATATAATCTTCTAATCGTGGTTAAGGATCTTCAACATCTCCCATAAAGATCTTCCATTTTTCTCTCTTACCTAAAACCTTTCTTTAAATCCTGGGGAAAAGAAAATATATAAATGGTGAGATCAAATTCTCAGTAAGGGTAAGCATGGATAAAATAAAACAAATCATATACATTTGAACAGAAAACATGATCATAATGTTTAAACATCAAAATCATGATCAATGACATAAAACATGGATGTACGTAATGCATAGATCATAATGGAACATCAATCATGATAAAATAGATTGGAAATAAAACATGTAATTGTGCCAAAACATTAATAACATGTTATGATTTCCATAGTAGCAAAGACATTGCTTCCAAGACCATCTTAGTGGACTAAGTCACTTTCTGAATCGAGTTCACTCCTCGTTTCAGTCCTGTAACAGTAAACCGGATTAACTTACCATTCCATCCATGTATATCTCATGAGATATAAATATTTACTGTTGAAACCTCTGGAGTTAAGTTGCTTCATTATGTTTTGATAATCCCAACCATTCCTTATTTATATCTTGATTTTGCATTATCGGATATATGTTTACTGTGACTTAACTCATTCTGGCAAGAGAATGCTTAAACAGTTTAGAGCTACCGCTACTCAAAGTTCACCGCTACTCAAAGTCTACAGCTACATCTAAGTAGACAATTATCGTTACAGCAAAGCTGACAGCTACCGATATGCGGAAGTTCACCGTTATGCAAAGTCTACCGATAGAGAGCTACCGCTACTGTTACAAGGCAGAGCCACAACTACCGATAAAGAGCTACTGTTACAAGGCAGATCCACAGCTACCGATAAAGAGTTACCGCTACTGGTAAAGGCAGAGCCACCGCTACTATTACAAGTCCACCGCTACCGATACATCAAGTCTACCGACATACAAGTCTACCGTTACAGATGCCTACCAATACTCAGACCTACCATGACAAAGTCTACCGTTATCATGAGCAACCGTTCAGAGACAGAACCCCGACATGCTTTAAATTTCTTTATTATTATTTAATCTAACCAACGGTCACATTAGGTATATTTTAATGCACTGACATTTATTTAATATGTGTTGCTGGTTTTCAGGAAACCGTACCTCGTACTTGCAAAAAGGGAATCATATCTTTTGCCGAATCTCGTGCTTTAAAAGAAGATGCAGAAAAGAGCACAGAATATATACGCTGGCGATCAAGCTCAAAAAAGGTTTAAGAAGAAAAACCGGAGAACTTGCACTCACGAGACTACTACTACCACCCTCCAGAACATAGAGCATACGTCGAGAAATTTATACTAAAGAAGAACTACACAAATCTCTTCATTCTCTGAGTCGATAAGCAAGCTGAACCTGGAAGCCAAGGAAATAGATGATAATCTATTTTCCAGACAAAAACCAGAAGAAGACTCAGAATTAATTCTAATCAACAAAAGGAGTCGAGAGCTGCACGAAGATCACTAGAGCCTTTTCTACACTCTAAATATTTGCTCTGTGATTTATCTTTTTACCTATTGAGTAGTGTGTGTTATCTGCTGTATTTAACACAGACACTGTCTCCTGTGCTTTAACTGGAGGATTTGTAAATCCTCACTCAATACTCTTACATATTTGTTTTCCCACTGGGACAGTGGTAGAGGTCGTGTGACCTGAACAGCTGGTTGCTGTTGTGTTTGTTCCCACGAATAACTGTGGTAGAGTTCTTGGACCTGGATAGTTGCAAACTGTTGAACCCCGATCCAGGGTGTGGATCATCCTAATATAAGACTTTTGAGAGGACTAAGTCTCGGCTTGAGACTGAACCTCTTGGTTAACTTCTCTGTGTTTTTAGTTAAAGTTTATATCCATACAATACTTATCTATTTCATATTCTGCTGCTATTACTTTGAAATATAATTTATTTTCAAGGCTACTTTGATAGTTAAACTCACAAGTGTTTATATTTATTGTAAGTCAGTAAGTTAGTTTCAAATGTTAAATTAATCATGAGATTAATCTAACTGAGAACTAATCAATCTTTGAGAAACTAAGTGAACCTTTATAATCTGTATAAATTTACTACAGTTTAATCTATTTTTGAAATTGGTGGATTTTAATAGAAATTGTTTTTTTAGCAGAAATTTTAAATTGGAACTCAATTCACCCCCCTCTTGAGTATCCACTCCGACCAACATTTGGTATCAAAGGTAAAAATAAAAATAAAAATAAATAAATAAAAATATTTTCTATATTACTCTGCTTTTTAACTGTGATTTTAGTTGTATTTTAAAGTTCTTACAATTTTTGTTATTTCTAAATTCTTATCACTTTAAATTTTCATTATAATGGATAATAGACTTGAGGGTGCTGCTACTAACTGGCCACCTTTCTTCAATGGAAATAACTATGCTCAGTGGAAACTTAAAATGAAAATCCATTTAGAAAGTATGGGTTTTGATATCTGGACTACTATAGAATCTCAATACAAAATTCCAGAAACTGAAATAATAACTTGGGATGAACCTACTAAGGCTGCTTACAATAATAATTGTAAAGCCATAAATGCCCTCTACTGTGCTTTAGGAGATGAGGAATTCAATAGAATTTCTGCCTGCAAAACTGCTTTTGATATTTGGGATACCTTGGCTGTTTCTCATGAAGGAACAACTAATGTTAAGGAAATGCGGTTAAATACTTATACTATTAAATATGATAACTTTAAAATGAAAGCTGATGAACCCATATCTGACATGTATCTCAGGTTTAATGAGATAGTCAACACAATGAGCTCACTTGGAAAGGGTGTTCCAGATAGATGGAGAGGCACGTCTGTCTCAATCAGAGAATCCTGTGACATTGGAGCACTACCTGTCAAGGAGTTAATTGGTAAACTAATGATGTATGAAGAAGAATTGAAGGTGAACAAAGAAGAGGATGATGAACCCAAGAAGAAATCCGTGGCATTTAATACTACTGCATCAAAGAGTAAAGACAAGGAGAAAGTACATGTGCCTACTGAAAGCTCGTCTAGTGAAGATTCAGATTCTGAAAGTGATGAAGAAATGGCTCAAATAGCCAGAAGATTCAAGAAGTTCTATAGGAAGAAAAAGTTTTTCAGAAAACCTAGTTACAAAGGTAAGTATGATCAACAAGGCAAGTGGAAGAAGGATTGGAAGAAGTCAGATAAAGAAGATGATATAGTATTCTATGAATGCAAGAGGAAAGGACACATAAAAGCCGACTGTCCTAAGTTAAAATTCAAGAAAAAATATGACTATAAGGACAATAGGTACAAGAAAGCTATGAAAGAAACCTCGAGTGCTTCGGAGGACAGCACAAGTGAATCAGAAGCTAGTGAATCTGAAAGAAATCGTGCTAATATGTGTTTCATGACTAACACATCTGAGGTACCTATTTCACCAGCTTTAAACAATTTTTATTCTAGAAATGAAAATGATTCAGACAATGAGGAAAATATGTCTAAAGCTGAACTGTTTGAATATTGAAATATGCTGGAAGATACTTGCAATGAACTAAAGAATAAATATAAATCCTTGAAGAAACAACATGATTTGACTAGTAATATTGAAACAGGTTTAAGTGTGGAAAAAGATAAGTATGCTCAACTATTGAAAGAGAACAGTCAACTTAAATTATCAAATGAACAATTAAGAAAAGATATTGAAAATTTCACTGCTGGTAGGGATACCTTGACACAACTTCTAGGAAAACATATTGCTCCCAAATATACAACCGGTCTAGGATATCAGCCTGGACAGAGACAAGTAAGCAAAACCAAATTTGTCCCAAAATCTGGACAGTTTTCTGCTAGTTATAGTTCAGGACCATCTTATACAAAACAGTTTTCTAAAGGACCCAACAAAGTATTTTTGTCTCAAAATATGCTTTCTGGTCTTAGAAAAACTATAAATCAAATATGGGTTCCCAAAGTTTTATTAGCTAACCTCTCTGGACCCAAAAAGATATGGGTACCAAAATTATCCTATGTCTAATCTGTTTTGCAGGGAAATTGTTTAAAGAGCATCTGTAACACTCTATGGTATTTGGACAGTGGATGTTCAAGACATATGACAGGAGACTATTCTTGCTTCAAGAGTCTGATTAAGGTTGATGGTGGGCATGTCACCTTTGGTGACAATGCAAAAGGAAAAATCATCGGCTTAGGCCAGATTGGTAACCCTGATACAATTTTGATATCTAAAGTACTTTTTTTTGACGGATTAAAGTATAACTTACTTAGTATATCTCAGTTGTGTGATAATGGTTTTAATGTTAAATTTGAAAATAATTCATGCAATGTTTTTAATTCAAAACAAGACTTAGTTTTCACTGCATCTAGAAATGAGAATGTATATGCTGTTGATCTAAATTCCTTGGTCAAACAAAATGTTTCCTGCTTAAATTCTTTCTATAAAGAGTCTTGGTTGTGGCATAGGAGACTAGGACACTGTAATGTTCACTCACTTAGGAAACTTTCTAAAAAATGCTTAGTTAGAGACCTACCCAAATTAGAATTCCCAAATGATAAAGTGCGCAATCCCTGTCAAAAGGGAAAACAACACAAAGTTTCTTTTAAACCAAAGAAAGAAGTTTCAACTTCTCAACCACTTGAATTGGTTCACATGGATTTGTTTGGACCTTCAAGAGTTTCAAGTTTAAATGGGAAGCACTATGTTTATGTTCTTGTAGATGATTTTTCTAGATACACTTGGGTATACTTTCTAGCTCACAAAAGTGAAGCATGTTCCTACTTTGTTAAATATTCCAAGACTGTAGAAAATCTTAGTGGACTCAAAATTAAGACCCTGAGGAGTGATCATGGGCGTGAGTTTGAGAATCATGAATTTGAATCCTACTGCTCACACAATGGCTATAATCACAACTTTTCTGCTCCTAGAACACACCAACAGAATGGTGTAGTGGAAAGAAGAAATAGAACCCTTCAAGAAATTGCAAGGACTATGCTTAATGAGTATGACTTACCTATCTATTTTTGGGCTGAAGCTGTAAATACAGCTTTCTATGTCATTAATAGAGTTTTAATTTGACCGATTCTAAAAAGGACCCCTTATGAACTTTGGAATAATAGGAAGCCTAAGGTTAATTACTTCAAAGTTTTTGGTTGCAAAGTCTTTATCCTTAACACTAAAGACAATCTTGACAAATTTTCATCCAAGAGTGATGAAGGAATTTTCCTAGGTTACTCTCTCTCTAGTAAAGCCTATAGAGTATTCAATAAAAGAACCAAATGTGTGGAAGAATCAGTTCATGTCAAATTCGATGAGACTGATCCACATGAGCCTAAATCCTACCTTGAAGATCTTGAGGAAGATTTGTCAAATCTGGACCTAAATGATAAGAATACTGAATCCCCTGTAAAAGAATCCAGTTCTGGAAATTTTCCAGAATCTGCTCATACCAATTCCAGACCTGTAGACAACTCTGAGGAAGCCAGTTCAACTCTTTATAGAGGTGTTAGAACTCTCAAGAATCATCCTCTTGATGCTATTGTAGGTGATTTAAATATAGGAACACAAACTAGAGCTTCTCTAAGGAAACAGGTTGAACATCAAGCTTTTCTGTCACAACTTGAACCCAAAGATATCAATGATGATATCAATGATGAATTCTGGGTAATGGCTATGCAAGAAGAACTAAATCAGTTTGAAAGAAACAGAGTTTGGGAATTAGTGGAAAGACCTAAGGACACTCCAACCATAGGCACTAAATGGGTGTTTAGGAACAAAGTTGATGAATCTGGAACTATCATTAGAAATAAGGCTAGGCTAGTTGCACAAGGCTATAGTCAAGAGGAAGGAATATACTATGAGGAAACTTTTGCACCCATAGCCAGATTAGAGGCCATTAGGATATTACTTGCTTATGCTGCTCATCTGAATTTCACACTCTATCAAATGGATGTTAAAAGCGCTTTTCTGAATGGATATATAAATGAGGATGTATTTGTTGAACAACCTCCTGGTTTTACAAATCCCCATTTTTCCAATCATGTTTTCAAACTATCTAAAGCTTTATATGGTTTAAAGCAAGCTCCAAGAGCTTGGTATGATAGGCTCAGCTGTTTTCATATTTCAAAAGGATTTACTAAAGGAATAGCTGATCCTACTCTTTTCATTAAATGGATTTCTAAAAATGTTTTAATAGTATAGATCTATGTAGATGATATTATTTTTGGATCTTCTAAAGATTATTTATGTATTGAGTTTTCAAAAATAATGCAAAATGAGTTCGAAATGAGCTTAATGGGAGAACTAAAATTTTTCCTTGGATTTCAGATCTTTCAAAACAAAAATGGTATTATTTTGAATCAAAGTAAATATATTAAAGATCTTCTAAAATGTTTTTCATTGGATAGTAGTAAAGGCAGTGATACACCTATGAGTACCACCTGTAAGTTGGATAGTGATGAAACTGGAGAACCAGTAAATCAAACCAACTACAGAGGTATGATAGGAAGTCTACTGTACCTTACTGCTAGTAGACCCGACATCATGTTCAGTGTATGCATGTGTGCTCGATTTCAAGCAAACCCAAAGGAGTCTCATTTGACTGCTGTTAAAAGAATTTTAAAATATCTAAAACATACTCCCAATTTGGGACTATTTTATCCAAAAGGACAATCATTTTATTTATTGAGTTATTCTGATGCTGATTTTGCTGGTTGTAAGTTAGACAGAAAAAGCACCTCTGGAACATGTCACATCTTAGGAAAATCGCTAGTATCTTGGTGTAGTAAGAAGCAGAATTCTGTTGCATTATCTACTGCCGAAGCTGAGTATATAGCTGCTGGTAGTTGTTGTGCACAAATCTTGTGGATGAAACACACATTACTAGACTATGGATATCAATTCAAACATGTCTCTATAAAGTGTGACAATACAAGTGCTATTAACATTTCCAAAAATCTGGTATCTCATGCTAGGACAAAGAATATTGATGTGAGACATCACTTTTTGAGGGATCACTATCAAAAGGGTGATATCACTCTTGAATTCATTGGCACTGAACATCAGTTAGCTGATATTTTTACAAAGCCGTTGAATTCTGAGAGATTAAATTACATCAAACATGAGTTAGGTATGATTAACTATAGTTTAGAGAAACCTCACCGTTAGAGAAACCTCACCGTTAGAGAAACCTCACCGTTAGAGAAACCTCACCGTTAGAGAAACCTCACCGTTAGAGAAACCTCACCGTTAGAGAAACCTCACCGTTAGAGAAACCTCACCGTTAGAGAAACCTCACCGTTAGAGAAACCTCACCGTTAGAGAAACCTCACCGTTAGAAAAACCTCACCGTTAGAGAACTTTAACAGTACATTTGCATTATTTTAAAGGCCGAGACATCGAACCATTTTATTTTATTTTATGATTTATGTGATTTATGAATCCTAAATGATATTAAAACTCGAACTAGACTCACTCAATCTCATCGCGAACTTGTCTGCTCGAACTCTGCTAAACATAAACCTCTCGACCTTCAGAACCCTAACCTCAAATCCGTAATGGCCCGAGTCAAGAGACCTCAGATGACTGATGGAAGTGAAGCGCCGGCACCGAAGAGACAAAAAGTAGCTAGTACTGATGCCATTGGAAGTGTCAAGGGAAGTTTAGCTCAGAGAAGATCGGTAAATCCACACCTATCGAAGCGAGATAGTTGTTGAAAAAGAGGTGTGTGCAGAATGGGTTATGGAAAGCAAGTCGCTGGTTCTTAGAGTGTTAAAAGAACAAGGTTGGCTAGAGTGCTTCGCGAACAACAACGGACCTTACTATCCAGGATTGGTGAAACAGTTCTACGAATTCGTTCGTTTTGAAAAGTCTGAAGAAGAAAGCAGAATGGTTTCTTATGTGAATGGTCAGGAAGTATCGTTTACTTCAGGAGAATGGGCTGAGAACCTAAGAGTTCCACATGAGGGTGATTTTACTTTTTATTCCAAGTCTGTACCTTCAACCAGTGATGTATTTCAATATGAAGACGCTTTGCTGAAACTCACAGGGAATGGGACCCCTAGAAAGGTGATTGCTGCAGAGATGGAAGGAGAAGATAAGCTTTTATTTAAATTTATTCAGCATGTTGTTAGTCCAAGAAGAGGATACTTTGCCACTTTAAGATTCCAAGACATATATTTGTTGCATTTTCTGAAGCACAGTGTGAAAATCAATCTATGTAGATTGATTATGGTTCAAGTAGAAGAAACGACTAGACCAAAGTCAAAATCAAATGCCCTGTTTTTCTCCAAACTAATTTCTGTGATGCTGAAAGTGAGGGAGATAGATGGACCTCAGGATGAGCTGGTAGTGGTTAGGGATAACTTCTGTATTACAAGAACTATTTGTAAATACATGAAAGTCAACTGGAATCCTTGGAAGAAATCATGGGTAAATGATGATGGAAAAATTTATGAGAAATTCACTCCTGAGAATCATCCATCCAGACCAAAAGATGTTAGAGATCCTGGTCTTGGACCAGATGAACCAGAACCAGTTTACAGTGATGATGAAGATGAGGAGGAAGAGACTTCAGTTGAGGAAGGAGGAGATCCAGACTTACCCCCTAGTCCTATGCATCAAGTTATTTCTTATGGAGGAGCTAGCCCTCCAAAAGCACTACCAAAGAGAGAAATTATCTTGAAGGATAATGATTTAGAGACTTCAGAAGGAGGAGAAGAATCATGCCAATATGTTGTCAAGGACACCTCTGAGGAGGATGAGACAACCGAGTCCAATCATAGAGAACAGGAGGCTGATGATGAAGCAGTTGATGAGGAAAATGTTGAAAGAGAGCTCAGTTTGAGTCCCCTAATAGTCAGTACAATCAGGATAGTGCCTAAGCAGGAAGATGTAGCGGCAACACCTATTGATGAAAGAGTCATTAATGACTTAGAACTAATGGCTACTGAATCTGCTAAAATTGTGGAGAAAATTGCAGAATTACCTCAGGGAGAAGTGTTGGGAGAGATACCTCAGGAGAATGTTCCCAGAGAAGGAGAGAATCTCGGCTCAGTATCAGTATCATATGACATTGAAGGTTGGAAATCAGCTCCCAGATATATGATTCTTGGACTATCTTATGGTGATTCTGATGAGGAAGACCAAGCCCAAAGGGAACCAGTTACCTTACCCACTATGAATGACAATGTGGCAACAAAAGATGACCTTAAGTCTTTAAAAGCCGAGTTGATAGAAGTAATAAGAGAATCAGTGGGAGATATGAAGAAAAGTATGTTTGAAGAGATAAAAAACATGGAGCAATCCCTTGAGTTATCCATTGGATGCAGTATATCCAGTCCTGTGGAACAAATAGTTGACAAACTTATGGTGTGCCACACTCAGATTGAGAGTTGGACATGAGCTGTAATTGCTCTTAGACAATCAATTGCCTCTTTGACTGCTTTACACAGTTCTCAAACCCAAGTGAACAATGACATTCGCTATATCAAAGAAGTGGTCATACAGTTTGTGGAAGTTTTTGAGGCTTTTAAGAAGTCAGTTAAAGAACATCTGCACAGTCAGGATGAACTGGTACAGAAGATGGTTAGTAGTCTGACTCACTCTTTCAAGGAAACAATGGCCTTCTCAATGAAACCTCTTCCCTCATCCAACACAAGTTTGAACCTTGACCAGATCCGCACTATCCTTCAGGAAGAATTGGCTAAGGCTGGTCCTAGTGGTGCATCCAATACTCAGATTCTTGCTTCCACTAGGGAAGTTAGTAGTTTTGTTCATGATCACCTGCGGGCAACTACTGCTTCTCAAGAGGCAATCAAAAATAAGGTGGATGCTTATTTTGACAAAGTTTATACCAAGCACCAAATGACAAACCATTTCAAGCTTTTGATTGAGAATATGAAGTTACCTCCTGTTACCCAAGCCTTCAGAGAACAGGTTAGTAAGCTCCGGGAGCTTACTCCTGCTTTAGATAAGTTTATTGAGAACAGAGATGATTTTGTCTCTACTATGGAGTGAGGTGGAAGCATCATCATGGATTTTAGGAATCTCTTGCTGCCTTTCCTACATGTGGATGCTCGACCGGTTATTGTACCACCTACCCTTCCACCATCTGCCTCTGGGAGTACTCATCAACTGACTCCAGTTAAAACCATCAGGTGCTTGACACCTTTGATCCCTCAGAAAGAGAAAGATTACAGATCTGGTGCTGTATTAGTTGCTGATCCACCAATCGTTCTTTCCGGAATTACCAAGCCTGCTGACTCTACCTCTGCACCCTCTGCTGATCCCAAGGGCAAGACACCTGTCTGAGAGGATGATTGAGTACTTCTTTTTTTTTTGATTGGATTCATTGTATTTTTGTACTTTTCTGTTTTTCCCAAATGTATCTTTTTGTTAATCACAAAGGGGGAGAAATTCTTGGAAAACAAAAAGAGAATGTTGTTCATTTTTTTTCCTCTGATATATATTTTTTATTTTATTTTATTTTTGATTTCTCTGATACTATACTGTTGATATCATAATTTTATATTTTTGTTTTTGGCATATGTTGTGATTATCAAAAAGGGGGAGATTGTTGAACCCTCTGGAATTGAGGGGGAGATTGTTGAACCCTCTGGAGTTAAGTTGCTTCATTATGTTTTGATAATCCCAACCATTCCTTATTTACATCTTGATTTTGCATTATCAGATATATGTTTACTGTGACTTAACTCATTCTTCCAAGAGAATGCTTAAACAGTTTAGAGCTACCGCTACCCAAAGTTCACCGCTACTCGAAGTCTACAGCTACATCTAAGTAGACAGTCATCGTTATAGCAAAGCTGACAGCTACTGATATGCTGAAGTTCACCGTTATGCAAAGTCTACCGATAGAGAGCTACCACTACCGTTACAAGGCAGAGCCACAACTACCGATAAAGAGCTACCATTACAAGGCAGAGCCACAGCTACCGATAAAGAGTTACCGCTACTAGTAAAGGCAGAGCCACCGCTACTGTTACAAATCCACCGCTACCGATACATCAAGTCTACCGACAGACAAGTCTACCGTTACAGATGCCTACCAATACTCAGACCTACCGTGAAAAAGTCTACCGTTATCATGAGCAACCGTTCAGAGACAGAACCCCGAAATGCTTTAAATTTCTTTATTATTATTTAATCTAACCAACGGTCACATTAGGTATATTTTAATGCATTGACATTTATTTAAAATGTGTTGCTGGTTTTTAGGAAACCGTACCTCGTACTTGCAAAAAGGGAATCATATCTTTTGCCGAAGCTCGTGCTTTAAAAGAAGATGCAGAAAAGAGCACAGAATATATACGCTGGTGATCAAGCTCAAAAAAGGTGCAAAAAGAACAACTGGAGAACTTGCACTCACGAGACTACTACTAACACCCTCCAGAACATAGAGCATACGTCGAGCAATTTATGCTAAAGAAGAACTACACAAATCTCTTCATTCTCTGAGTCGATAAGCAAGCTGAACCTGGAAGCTAAGGAAACAGATGATACTCTATTTTCCAGACAAAAACCAGAAGAAGACTCAGAACGAATTCTAATCAACAAAAGGAGTCGAGAGTTGCACGAAGATCACTAGAGCCTTTTCTACACTCTAAATATTTTCTCTGTGATTTATCTTTTTACATATTGAGAAGTGTGTGTTATCTGCTGTATTTAACACACACACTGTCTCCTGTGCTTTAACTGGAGGATTTGTAAATCCTCACTCAATACTCTTACATATTTGTTTTCCCACTGGGACAGTGGTAGAGGTCGTGTGACCTGAACAGCTGGTTTCTGTTGTGTTTGTTCCCACGAAAAACTGTGGTAGAGGTCTTAGACCTGGACAGTTGCAAACTGTTGAACCCCGATCCAGGGTGTGGATCATCCTTATATAAGACTTTTGAGAGGACTAAGTCTCGTCTTGAGACTGAACCTCTTGGTTAACTTCTCTATGTTTTTAGTTAAAGTTTATATCCATACAATACTTATCTATTTCATATTCTGCTGCTATTACTTTGAAATATAATTTATTTTCAAGGCTACTTTGATAGTTAAACTCGCAAGTGTTTATATTTATTGTAAGTCAGTAAGTTAGTTTCAAAAGTTAAATTAATCATGAGATTAAGTTAACTGAGAACTAATCAATCTTTGAGAAACTAAGTGAACCTTTATAATCTGTATAAATTCACTACAGTTTAATCTGTTTTTGAAATTGGGGGATTTTAATAGAAATTGTTTTTTTAGCAGAATGTTTAAATTGGAACTCAATTCACCCCCCTCTTGAGTATCCACTCCGACCAACATTTACCCATTTCATTGGATGATGATATAGGTCCCACCCATCTCATAATGAAATCATATTTACTTGTGCCACAACATGAACATAAATCATTCATCATTACCCAATGTATAAAATGGGTTTCATAAACATGATCCCATCATAACATAATACATACAAAAAAATGGATATCATTTCATCATAAGAAAAGTGAAACCATTTAAATCATAGAGAAATTATACTTGAAACATACACATATGAAATAATTCCATCTTATATAGAAACTAGTTTTGATAAAACACTTGAAAATAATTCTTTAGGAAAATATCCTTTCATCTTAAAAATCATTTTCTTTTCACAAAATTCCATGAAATTTTAAAAGAAAATGATTTTGTTGAAAATAGTCATGAAATCTTGTAGAGTAAGATTCATAAAAATAAGGCATTATAAAACCATAAAAATCCATTCACGTCGTATATGTTAAAAATAAAATTCTTCTCGTACTTTTTTTTTGAAAATTCAAAAAGTTCCTTGTTTGGGAAACAAAAGTAAGATTACTTTCATAACATGTGGTAAATTTAAAAAATGGTTAAATAAAACTTTAAAAACAAATGAAAACATTTTTAGAAAATATGGGCATGGATGATAACAATAACCCCAATAAATAATTATGAATAATAATTACAGATAAGAAGGAGATTGGAATAGTTATCCCTTAAATTATGTCCAATTTCTTCCGTATGTGTCTGAGACTCCTGTATAGTGGGTTTAAACATATTATTAATTTGTAACAGAACCATAATAATAATTATGATATCATATATGATTCACTTACGACTTTATATTATCCGTTCATTTGTTAATTCCATGTTAAAGATTCGTTTTGGGAAAAATCATTTCATTTATCATCCATGTTTTGACTTGTAATTATGAATATGATTACTTAGATCATGATTAATTAATTACAGAATATAAAACATGATTTATACATAATATATATTCATAATATATATATATATAATAGATCTATAAATGGAATTAAATACACCGTTCATGGAGATGGCAGGCCGTACGTACGCATGAAAGTTGTCTTTCGTTTCCTTATTGAATTGAATGGAATTAAGTAAATGAAATAAATAAATATATATACATAAATCCAGTATCATTATTATGTCA
This sequence comes from Viscum album, assembly GCA_963277665.1. Classification (NCBI taxonomy): domain Eukaryota; kingdom Viridiplantae; phylum Streptophyta; class Magnoliopsida; order Santalales; family Viscaceae; genus Viscum; species Viscum album. The sequence goes on from OY728146.1 coordinate 559,311,708, forward strand.
TATATTTAATTATTAATTATTATATATACTTTATAATCATTCTTGATTGTTAACATGGAAAATGAATCTCATCGCGTTGTGGAGACGGTAATCCGTAAGTACACACGAATGATGATGTCATTCCCATATTTATTTAATGGAAATGGAGTGGACGATATAATATCTTAGAATCAATATTATTTTATAATAATCTTATATAGTTATTATTTACACCATTATACCCATCCAAGTAAGGTTGTGGTGGAAAAACTGATTACCCCACGACGTGGAGATGGTATTCCGTACGTACGCACGCGTGGTGATTTCGTTTTCCATAGGATGGATAGAAGGTGAAATAGGGTTGTTTAATATTTATAATAACATATAATTATATAATTAATACAGATGATATTACTTTATAATGAAACAAATAACGAAGAGGAACAATGAAACTTGAAAAAGTCGGTAGAAGAGATTACCTCTTCCTCGATGCACCTCAGTTAAGCTTCTTCTTTGGGCACTAGAGTTGGTCTTCTGAGAAGACCAGAACCTCTATAATATAACTAGAGAGGTTTAGAAGAGGAATTGGTAGGGTTTTTCTGATCTTCAAGGCTCAAAAGGGTGTGAATAGAATAGGGAATGCGTGCCCTTTTCATAAGGGAGGAGAGGGGCACCTTTGGAAAAACATAAAATATTATTTTATAATAAAGTCATATTCAATTTATAACTGCTACAAATTGAATAATTTATAAGATAAAGTGGGGATGGGTTGAAAGCCTCTCAGGAAATAGGTTTTATACAAGTTTATGTTACTATTTTAACCTTATCATTTATATTTACCTCTAAGTTAAATAATTTAACTTTTACCGTGTCTTCTTGTTTTCTTACAATATATGGATAATATACTTAATATAAAAAGCCAAACGAACCCCAAGTGGTTCATTATTAATATATATAACCTTATCTAAGTCATTTTTCTGATCCTTATATTTTTATGAAATATAATAAAAATTAATAATAAAATATTGGGTTTAAATACTATTTTATGTCAATTTTGACACTATTTGGTTATTAATTTTTTTGAAAATCCTAAAAACATGATTAGTTCGAAAAGTGTTCATTGAATCAATAATTACTTGTCATATGAACCTAAAAAATTCTTGTAATTCATAAAAAGTATTAAATTACATTTATTTGGGTATTTATAACTTCAATTTTGTTAATATTTCATTAATAAGGTAATTACTGCATTATCATTGTGTCATAAATAAATTAACATATTTAGTGTATAAAAATTATAAATAAAATACCATTATGTATGAAATATTTTTATATTTCTAATGAATATTTATAGTCGAATTTATATTATGTATATCCCTATATTAAAAATGTTTTAGTTATTAAACTTTGATTTTAACTATTTTAATTATTCTTTAAACAAAATATCGATAAGTGTCCTAATCTAATACAAGTGGACCTAAAGGGTAATATTTTATTACTAATGTTGTTTTTGGTCGAATAAAACTTATCCAATAGAATTAGGACATGTTTAAGGATAATAATAATATCAATTTTACCCTTAATTACCCTATTTACTTTTAACCGTGGTAAATAAAAGAAAATAGTTACTATTCACGAAAAATCATTTTTATCTGATTGAACCACATTTTACTCCTTGATATTAACCGTGTCTCACGGATTTTCTAAATTCCACTCACAGAAGTGGTAAAATTATGTTTTATGTAAATTTTCAAATTCTCTCAGGAGGTGAGTAAAAGACGGTTAAAAGTTCAATAAAATTTTTATATATATAAAATTATTATAAAATGACACCAATGAATTAAATCAAACTTATATAGGTATTATGTATCAATTTTGACATAAAATAAAATAAAATAAAATAAATAAAAATTTAAATAAAAATTCAGTTTTTAAATAGTAACCCAGTGCTTCACTATTCATCAAAAATTGAAAGTTTTCAGCAAAATACCAAAAATTCACCCTAGGATAATTTTGATATTTCGAGTCGAAAAATGAAGTCCATTTTGATAAATAAAATTTCAAAAAGTGGGTATTACTATTCATAATGGCTGGTTTATAATAATATTATAATAATATCTCCTTTCGTGAAACTTGGTATTGCGTACTATACACTCTATCGAAGAAGCTCTTGATTGCGTGTAATGAAAGCCAAGTAAGGTATGTGTGTAGTTAAAGCTATGTTTGGTGTTTCATATAACATATTAAATACTTATTTCATTTATACATCAAACATGATCTATACTTATTGTTGCGTAGAATAATTTCCACAAAACGAACATGAATCTGTGTGTAACATGAGCCAAGAATAGTGTTGCATATACTGCAAGAAAATACGGTGTTGCATATAGTACAATCCAATCTTGGTGTAGTGTATAATAGAAGACATCAAAGAAATTAACAATAATATATTTCATAAAATCTCGGGGTGTTACATTCTAACCCCTTAAAATGAATTTCACCCTCGAAATTTGTCGGGGTTATAAATGGTTTACTACTTGAAAGTTTCTTTCAGAGAAACCCACATCATAAAAAGGTATACTAAAACATCATTTTAAAAAGGGAAGTTAGAATCATAACAGTCACCCAAAGTAACTCAGCACTGGGTTTCCACATAGGGCAACATTGGTGAAAATATGGATATGGAGGAGAAATATAACCATAAAATTCTGATGAAGAGTGGTAGAGGGCATGACTATGAAAAAGCCAACAATCACAAAGCCATAAATTTTTTCTGATCTAAGGTACCATCTAATTCATCAGATATAAGGGCACTAGGACAAAATTTTTGGTTTTCATGATCATTTCCCTAAAGTTGAAGAAATTGGAATTAGAAGAAATAATTTCTTGATTTTGGTACAATCTCACCGTTGGTCGTTACTTGAACAATTTCCACTTCATCACATAAAGAAATGAAGTTGAATTTGTCATTCGTGAAGTGTTAGAAGATCATGTGATAGAATGTTGGGTCATTCCATCTGTCTCAAACAAAAGGTTAGAAAAAGTTATCAAAAATACACAAGTCTACCTATAGTGAGATTAATCATATATGGTTCCTAAAATGGACTTGTACTTACTATATCATACTACTTAATATAATAAAACTAGTTTCTACTAACAAGGGACTTCTTGTAAGCCAGTGGTAGGTGATAAAGGCCTGTCGCACTTCGGTTGTGGGTTCGATTCCCACACCCTTTTCTGGTGCGATGGGTTGTCGCCCATCCTCCAGGTTGTCCTTTTTCTAAAACTACATTATTATAACATTCCCTAAATAATATAGTAAAAAATTCTAGCCTTAAACAATACAATATTATGTCTAACTTAATTCATTCCAATCATTAGGAATATACAAAATACTTTTGTACAAGCTCATAGTATAAAGAAAACAATTACTATAAATGTCATCTACCGAGCATGGGAATACCATTATTTATTGCCCATATATCATACGATATATCTTGTTGGTCAAATTACAAACATTTGAATACCTTAATCATGTATTCTCTTGAAAAATGAATACCCATTGGCGCTTAGTGAAAACATGAATGTTGTAAAATTTAACACTTTCCACATACCAAAATCCTAAAATTTTTATATACTCAAACCATGATATAACATTGTCCTTATATCAGTTCTGAGCTCATTTCATTTTTTCTTTATCGCTTCATTATTCACATATCATCTTCTTTCCAAAAATATTTAAATCACTTTTCATGGTTACCGGTACTATATAATTATTGAAAACCAATACATAGATATTACAAAATTCCACGATTCCATAAATGAGATTCCATGATACTATTTTGAAATCCCATTACATAAACACTAAATAATTACACAACATCATTGTCATACTCAACATCACAAATAGTGATCGCATGTGACTTACCTTTATCCTTTTCCTTAATAGGTTTCTCACGTTGATCATCATTAACCCTTGGATTTGGGCAATGATTAGCATAATGCCCCATTTCCTTGCACTTGAAGCATTGAATTGTTGGTGGTGCATTCTCTACAGTATTTTCTTTATTCACATCATTATAAACTCTTTTTACATTACATAGACACTCAGCTTCTCAATGACCTTCTTTTCCACGCTTAAAACATTTTTAGTCCCTTTAATACAATCTCCACCATGCTTCTTTCCACACATTGAGAATAAAGAAACATTCGTATTCATTTCACCATTATTCTGAGATTTCTCCTTGAACTCCATATTTATTTTCTTGTCAAAACCATGAGATGAATATGTAACACCAACTTCCATTTCTACCATGATAGAAAAATGCACAATTTCTTCATAGCTACTGAATTCTCGTATAGATAATGCCCTTCGAAGACTTGGTTTTAAGCCACTAAATAATTGATCAACTTTACTTTCAGGTTGGATGATAAATCCATATGCATACCTTGCAAGACTTTTAAAATTCACTTCGTATATACCAACAAATTCATCAAACTTTTTCTTAAGATCAAGGAAATCCTTCTCCAACTTTATTCTTAGAATATGAGGGAAGTACTTATTGAAAAACAAGTTCTTGAACTCATTCGTTTCCATGGATTCAATTTCATCTTGGGGACTTGTATTCTTAATTAGAGTCCACCACTGGTCTGCTTCACCTTCTAAACGGTAAATAGCTAAAATTAATTTTTAATTCTCTATACAAAGAAGTATGGAAAATATCTTTCCAATGGTATTAATCCATTATTCAGCAACAAGTGGATCCGAAGAGCCACTAAAAGAAGGTGGATGTTGCCTTAGGAAGGACTCAATAGAATATTGCTGCTTTCTCTACTCATTTGGAAGTCCAGAATGATTCATAGCTTGTGTAAGTATAGAAAAAAGATTTTTCACTCCATCTCCCATCATATTCGGTTGTTCGGGAGGAAAATTATTGCACTGTCCATTACATTGATCAACACGGTTCCTTCGGGTTCCATCCATCGTCTAAAACCCAAAAAGAAGAGTGTGAGAGGCAAAAATCATGATAGGAAAACAACATAATAAAGGGGGAGTACCTTCAATATCCAACATCTTAGGTTTAATTATAATATTTTTACAGTAATTCTAGAACTATAACCTATACTTATACTTAACCTTAGGTACATCGCTAGACATACATTATAAATATCTCTAGAGTACTCACTAAAGTTTTCGCATCCAAGTTTCCAAAGGTTAACTAAACCTTTCCTCTAATACAAACTATAGAGACCCCAAACATTACGTACATGGATATTACAATACTTTTGCGGAATAATTAATACAAAACAAAAACAAACACCAAATTACTGTAATAGTTTAGTGTCTTTGGAAAATAAGGATATAATCTTCTAATCGTGGTGAAAGATCTTCAACATATCCCATAAAGATCTTTCCTTTTTTTCTCTTAACTAAAACCTTTCTTTAAATCCTGGGGAAAATAAAACATATAAAGGGTGATCTCAAATTCTCAGTAAGTGTATGTATGGATAAAATAAAACAAATCATATACATTTTAACAAAAAACATGAACATAATGTTTAAACATCAAAATATTGACCAATGACATAAAACATGGAAGTACGTAAGACATAAATCATAATGGAACATCAATCATGATAAAATAGCATGGAAATAAAACATGTAATTGTGGAAAAAAATTAATCACATGATATTATTCCCATAGTAGCCAAGAAATTACTGCCAAGACCATCTTAGTAAACAAAGTCCTTTTCTGAATCGAGTTCACGCCTCTTTTCAGTCCTGTAACACTGAACCAAATTAACTTACCGTTCCAGCAATGTCTATCTCATGAGATATAAATCTTTACCCAATGCATTGTAGGGAGATATAGGTCCCACCCATCTCATAATGGAATCATTATTTCTTGTTCCACAACATGAACAAAAATCATTCATCATTACCCAAAGTATAAAATGGGTTTCATAAACATCATCCCATCATAACATAATCCATACAAAAAAATGGATATCATTTCATCATAAGAAAAGTGAAACCATGTAAATCAAAGAGAATTATACTTGAAACATACACATATGAAATAATTCTATCTTATCTGGAAATTTGTTTTTCTAAAACACTTGAAAAGAATTCTTGAGGAAAATATCATTTATTCTAAAAAATCATTTTATTTTCACAAAATGACACACAATTTTAAACGAAAATGATTTTTTTTTAAATAGTAATGAAATATTGTAGAGTAATCTTCATAAAAATAAGGCATTATAAAACCGTAAAAATCCGTTCACGCCGTATAAGTTAAAAATAACATTATTCTCATACTTTTATCAAAAATGTCAAATAGTTCCCCGTGAGGTAAACAAAATTAAGATTCCTTTCATAACATGTGGTAAATTTAAAAAAAATTTAAAAAGAACTTTAAAAATACATGATAAAATTTTTATAAAACATGGGCATGGATGATAACAATAACCCCAGTATATTCTTACAAATAACAATCTCGGATAAGAATGAGACTGGAATAGTTATCCCTCACCTTATGTCCAATTTAATCCGTATGTGTCCTAGAATCCTGTATACTGGGTTTAAAAATATTATTAACTTTTAACAGAACTATAATAATATTAATGATATCATATATGATTTACTTACAAATTTATATTATCTGTTCATTTGTCAATTCCCTGTTAAAGCAGCGTTTTGGGAAAAATAATTTCATTTATTGTCCGTGTTTTGACTTGTAATTATTAATATGATTACTTAGATCATGATTAATTAATTAAATAATATAAAACATGATTTACATATAATATATATTCATAATATACATATATATAATAGATCGATAAATGGAATGAAATACATTGTTCATGGAGACGGTAGGCCGAAAGTACGCATGCATGCTGTTTTTCGTTTCATTATTGAATTGAATGGAATTAATTAGATGACATACATATATATATATACATAAATAAAGTATAATTTATTATTTAATAAATTTCATGATTACTTATTATATATACTTTATAATAATTGTTGAATTGTTAACATGGAAAATGAATCTCATCGCATCGTGGAGACGATAATCCGTACGTACGCACGAGCAATGATATCATTCCCATATTTATTGAATGGAATTGGAGTGGACGATATAATATCTTAGAATCATAATGATGTTATAATAATCATATATAGTTATTATTTACACCATTATACACATCCAAGTAAGGTGGTGGTGGAAAACCTGATTACACAACAGTGTGGAGACAGTATTTCGTACGTACGCACGCACGGTGATTTCATTTTCCATAGGATGGATAGAAGGTGAAATTGGGTTGTTTCATATTTATAATAACATATAATTATATAATCAATACATATGTTATTTCTTTATAATGAAACAACTAAAGAAGAGGATGAAAAGAAACTTGAAAGAGTCGGTAGAAGAGATTACCTCTTCCTCAACGCACCTCCTTTAAACATCTTTTTAGGGCACTAGAGTTGGTCTTTTGAGAATACCAGAACCTCTATGATATAAATAGAGAGGTTTAGAAGAAGAATTGGCAGTTTTTGGCTTAGCTTCATGGCTCAAAATGGTGTGAAGAGAAGAGGGAAGGGGTGCCCTTTCTATAAGGGAGGAGAGGGGCACCTTTGAAAAAACATAAAATATTATTTTATAATAAAGTGATATTCTATTTGTAATAGCCCAAAATTAATTTATTTAGAAGCTAAATTGGGGATTGGTCGAAATCCTCTCAACCAATAGGTTTTGTACAAGTTTAGGTTACTATTTTAACCTTATCATTTAGATTTAACTCTAAGTTAAATAATTTAACTTTTACCATGTCTTCTTGTTTTCTTACACTATCGGGTTAATAAACTTACTATAAAAATCCAAATGAACATAAAGTGGTTAATTATTAATATATGTAATTTTATCAAAGTCATTTAGCCAAACCTTATATATTTAGGAATATAATAACAATTAATAATATAATATTTGTTTTAAAAACTATTTTATGTAAATTTTGACACTATTTGGTGATTGATTTTTTTGAAAATCATAACAACATTATTAGTTAGAAAAAACATAATTGAATAAATACTAATATGTCATATTAACTTATAAAATTATTGGAATTCATAAAAAGCATAAAATTAGATTTTTTTGGGTATTAATAACATCAATTATGTTAATATTTCATTAATAAGGTAATTACTGCATTATCATTCTGTCATAAATAAATTAAATTATTTAGGTCAGAAAATTATAAATAAAATATAATTTTGTAGAAAATCTTTTTATCTTTCAAATAAATATTTATAGTCTAATTTAGATTATGTATAACCCAATATTAATCTTTTTTGTTATTAAACTTGTATTTTAACTATTTTAACTCTTCTTTAAATAAAATCATAATAAGTGTCCTAATCTTAATCCAAGTGGAACGAAAGGGTAATATTTTATTACTAAGGTTGTTTTTGGTCGAATTAAACTTATACAATTGAATTAGGACTTGTGTTAGGATAATAATAATATCATTTTTACCCTTAATCACCCTATTTACTTTTAACGGTGGTAAATAAAAGTAAAAAGTTACTATTCAAAAAAAATTATTTTTATCTTATTGAACCGAATTTTACTCCTTGATATTAACCGTGTCTCTAGGATTTTCTAAATTCCACTCAAAGAAGCGGTAAAATTATGTTTTATGTAAATTTTCAAATGCTCCTAGGAGGTGGGTAAAAGACGGTGAAATGTTTAATAAATTTTTTATATATCTAAAATTATTATAAAATGACTCCAATGAATTACATTGAAATTATACAGGTATTATGTATCAATTTTGACCTAAAATTAATTTCAATAAAATAAATAATTATTTAAATAAAAAGTCGGGTTTTAAATAGTAACTCAGTGTTTTCACTATTCATTAAAAAATGAAAGTTTTCAGAAAAATACCAAAATTTCTCCCAAGGATAATTTCGATATTCCGAATCCAAAAATGAAGTCCATTTTGAAAAATAAAATTTCAAAAAGTTAGTATTACTATTCATAATGGCTAGTTTATAATAATACTATAATAATATCTCGTTTAGTGAATCTTGGTATTGCGTACTACACACTCTATCGAAGAAGGTCTTGATTACGTGTAATGCAAGGGAAGTCAGGGCTGTGTGTAGTGAAATCTCTGTTTGGTGTTGCGTATAACATAATCAAAACTTATTTCATTTATACATTAAACAAAATCTATACCTAATGTTGTGTAGAATAATTTCCACAAAACAAACTTGAATCTATGTGTAACACGAGCCAAGAATAGTGTTGCGTATACAGAATGCTAATACGGTGTTGCGTATAGTACAAGAATATCTTGGTGTAGTGTATAATAGAAGACATCAAAGAAATTAAAAATAATATATCTCATAAAATCTCAGGGTGTTACATTCTACCCCCCTTAAAATGAATTTCTCCCTCGAAATTCATCGGGGTTATAAATGGTTTACTACTTGAAAGTTTATTTCATAGAAACCCACATCGTTTAAAGGAATACTAAAACTTCATTTTAAAAAGGGAAGTTAGAATCATAATAGTCACCCAATGTAAATCAGCACTGGGTTTCCATATTGGATAACATAAGTGAAAATATGGATATGGAAGATAAATATAACTATGAACTTCTGATGAAGAGTGGTAGAGGACATGGGTATGAAAAATCAAAAAATTAAAAAACCATAAATTTGTGATGATCTAAGGTATCATATAATTCATCAGATATAAGGACACTAAGACAACATTTTTGTTTTTCAAGATCATTTCCCTAAAGTTGAAGAAATTGGAATTAGAAGAAATACTTTCTTGATTTTGGTACAATATCACCATTGGTCATTCCTTGGAAAATTTCCACATCATATCTTAAAGAAATGAATTTTAGTTTGTCATTCTTGAAGTGTTAGCAGATCATGTGATAGAATGATGGGTCATTCAATCAGTCTCAAATAAAAGGTTATAAAAGTTATCAAAAATACATAAGCCTATCTATAGTGAGATTAATCATATATGGTTATTAAAATGGACTTATACTTCATATATAATACTGATTAATATAATGAAACTAGTTTCTAATAACTAGGGACTTCATGTAGGCCAGTGGTAGGAAATAAAGGCCTGTCGCACTTCGGTTGTGGGTTCGATTCCCACAGCCTTTTCTGACGCGATGGGTTTCCATCTGTCCTGCACTTTGTCCTTTTTCTAAAACTACATTATTATAACATTCCATAAATAATATCACGAAAAATTCTAGCCTTAAACAATACTATCTTATATCACACTTAATTCATTCCAATCTTTAGGCTTATCCAAAATACTTCTATCCAAGATCATAGTATAAAGAAAACAATTACTAGAAATGTCATCTACCAAGCCTTTTAATACCATCATTTATCCCTCATATATCATATGATATATCTTGTTGGTCAAATTAAAAACATGTGATTACTTAAATCATCAATTCTCTTGAAAAATGAATAACCATTGACTCTTAGTGAAAACATGAATGTTGTAAAAATTTATCACTTTCCACATACCAAAATCCCATAATTTTTATATACTCAAAACATGATATAACTTTGTCCTTATATCAGTCATGAAATCATTTCATTTTTTCTTTATCACTTAATTATCGGTTCATTATGTGCATATCATATTCTTTCCAAAAATATTTCAATCAATTTTCATGGTTACCAGTACCATATAATTATTGAAACCCAATACATAGGTATTCCAAAATTCCATGATGCCATAAGTGAGATTCCATGATACTATTTTAAAATCCCATTACATAAACACTTAATCATTACACAACATCATTTTCATACTCAACATCACAAATAGTGATCGCATGTGACTTCCCTTTATCCTTTTCCTTAAGTGGTTGCTCACGATGATAATCATTAACCCTTGGATTATGGCATTGATTATCATAATTCCCCATTTCCATGCACTTGAAGCATTGAAGTGTTAGTGGTGCGTTCTCTGCAGTCATTTCATTATTCATATCATTAGCAACACTTTTTCCATTACTTCGACACTCAGCTGCTCGATGGCCTTCTTTTCCACACTTAAAACATTTTCTAGTCCATTTAATACAATCTCCACCATGCTTCTTTCCACACTTTGAGCATAAAGAAACATTCATCCTCTTTTCACCATTATTATGAGATTTCTCCTTGAACTCCATCTTTCATTTCTTGTTAAAACCATGAGATGGATATGTAACACCAACTTCCATTTCTACCTTGATAGCACAACACACAATTTTTTCATAGCTACTGAAGTCTCTTATAGCTAATGCCCTTCGAAGACTTGGTTTTAAGCCATTGAATAATCGATCAACATTACTTTAAGGTTGGATGATAAATCCATATGCAAACCATCCATGCCTTGTAAAATTCTCTTCGTATATACCAACATATTCATCATACTTTTTTTAAATCTCAAGGAACTCCTTATCTATCTTTGTTCTAAGAATATGAGGGAAGTACTTATTTAAAAACAAGTTCTTGAACTCATTCCATTCCATGGATTCAATTTCATCTTGGGCCCTTGTATTCTTAATTTGAGTCCACCACTGGTCTGCTTCACCTTATAAATGGTAAATATCTAAAATGATTTTTTCATGCTCTATACAAAGAATTATGGAAAATATCTTTTCAATAGTTCAGGAGGACAATCATTGCATTGTACGTTACATTGATCAACAAGGTTCTTTCAGGTTCTAGCCATCGTCTAAAACCCAAAAAGAACAGTGTGAGAGGAAAAAATCATGTTAGTAAAACAACATAATAAAGGGGGATTACCTTCAATATCCAGCATCTTAGGTTTAATTATAATATCGTTATCGTAATTCTAGAACTATAACCTATAATTATACTTAACCTTAGTTAAATCCATAGACATACCATATAAATATCTCTAGGGATATCACTAATGTTTTCGCATCCAAGTTTCCAAAGGTTAACTAAACCTTTCCTCTGATACCAACTGTAGAGACCCCAAACTTGACGTACATGGACATTACATTACTTTTATGGAATACTTAATACATAACAAAAATAGACACCAAAGGTCCATAATAGTTTAATGTCTTTGGAAACTCCAGATATAATCTTCTAATGATGGTGAAAGATCTTCAACATCTCCCATAAAGATCTTCCCTTTTTTCTCTTACCTAAAACCTTTATTTAAATCCTTGGGAAAAGAAAACATATAAAGGGTGATGTAAAATTCTCAGTAAGGGTAAGAATGGATAAAATAAAACAAATCATATACATTTGAACAAAAAATATGAACATAATGTTTAAACATCAAGATCCTGAGCAATGACATAAAACATGGTAGTACGTAAGGCATAAATCATAATGGAACATCAATCATGATAAAATATCTTGGAAATAAAACATGTAATTGTGAAAAAACATTAATCCCATGATATGATTTCCATAGTAGCCAAGGCATTGGTGCCAAGACCATCTTAGTGGACTAATTCCCTTTTTGAATCGAGTTCACTCCTCATTTCAGTCCTGTAACAATGAACCAGATTAACTTACCATTCCAGCCATGTCTATCTCATGAAATATAAATCTTTACCCAATACATTGGAGCGTGATATAGGTCCCACCCATCTCATAATGAAATCATTATTACTTGTGCCACAACATGAACATAAATCATTCATCATTACCCAAAGTATAAAATGGGTTTCATAAGCATCATCCCATCATAACATAATCCATACAAAAAAATGGTTATCATTTCATCATAATAAAAGTGAAACTAGGTAAATCATAGAGAAATTATACTTGAAACATACACATATGAAATAATGATATCTTATATGGAAATTGCTTTTGCTAAAACACTGGAAAATAATTCTTGAAGAAAACATATTTCTTCTTAAAATCATTTTCTTTTCAAAAAATGCCACACAATTTTGAACGAAAAGGATTATGTAGAAAATAGTCATGAAATATTGTAGAGTAAGCTTCATAAAAATAAGGCGATATAAAACCGTAAAAATCCATTCACGTCGTATAAGTTAAAAATAACATTCTTCTTATACTTTTGTCGAAAAAGTCAAAAAGTTCTTCGTGTGGTAAAAAAAAGTAAGTTTCATTTCATAAAATGTGGTAAATTTGAAAAATTGGTAAAAATGACTTTAAAAATACATGAATTTTTATTAGAAAACATGGGCATGGATGATAACAAAAACCCCAGTAAATACTTACGAATAACAATCTTGGATAAGAATGAGATTGGAATAGTTATCCCTCACCGTATGTCCAATTTCTTCCGTATGAGTCCGAGACTCCAGTACAGTGGGTTTAAACATATTATTAACTTGTAACAGAACCATAATAATATTTATAATATCATATATGATTCACTTACGACTTTATATTATCTGTTCATTTGTTAATTCCATGTTAAAGCAGCGTTTTTGGTAAAATCGTTTCATTTATCGTCCGTGTTTTGACTTGTAATTATTAATATGATTACTTAGATCATGATTACTTAATTCCTTAATATAAACCATGATTTATATATAATATATATTCATAATATATATATATATATAATAGATCGATAAATGGAAATAAATACACTGTTCATGGGGACGGTAGGCCGAACATACGCATGCACACTATTTGTCGTTTCCTTATTGAATTGAATGGAATTAATTAGATGAAATAAATATATATATACATAATAAAGTAGCATTATTATGTAATATATTTCAGGATTACTTGTTATATATACTTTATAATCATTCTTGAATTGTTAACATGGAAAATGAATCACATCGCGTCGCGAAGACGGTAATCTGTACGTATGCACGAGCGATGATATCATTCCCATATTTATTGAATGGAATTGGAGTGGATGATATAATATCTTATAATAAGTATGATGTTATATATACCCATCCATGTAAGGTGGTGGTTGAAAAACTGATTACACTACGGCGTGGAGACAATATTCCGTACGTAATCACACGCGGTGATTTCATTTTCTGTAGGATGGATAGAAGGTGAAATAAGGTTGTTTCATATTTATAATAACATATAAGTATATAAGTAATACATTTTTTATTACTTTATAATGAAACAACTAAATAAGAGGAAGAAAGAAACTTGAAAGAGTCGGTAGATAAGATTACCTCTTCCTCGATGCACCTCCTTTAAACTTTTTCGTAGGGCACTAGAGTTGGTCTTTTGAGAAGACGAGAACCTATATGATATAACTATAGAGGTTTAGAAGAATAATTTTCAGGGGTTGGCCGATCTTCACGGCTCAAAAGGGTGTGAATAGAAGTGGGAATGGGTTCCCTTTTTATAAGGGAGGATAGGGGCACCTTTGGAAAAACATAAAATATTATTCTATAATAAAGTCATATTCACTTTATAATAGCTCCAAATTGATTTATTTAGGAGTTAAAGAGGGTATGGGTCTAAAACTCTCAAATAATAGGTTTTAGATAAGTTTAGTTAACTATTTTAACCTTATCATTTAGATTTAACTCTAAGTTAAATAATTTAACTTTTACCGTGTCTTCTTGTTTTCTTACACTATATGGTTAATAGACATACTATAACAAGCCAAACGAACCCCAAGTGGTTCATTATTAATATATATAACCTTATATAAGTCATTTTTCCGAACTATAGATTTTTAGAAATGTAATAACAATTAATAATATAATATTTGTTTTAGAAACTATTTTATGTTAATTTTGACACTATTTGGTGATTGATTTTTGTGAAAATCATAACAACATGATTAGTTCTAAGAAAGATAATTGAATCAATACTAACATGTCCTATTAACCTAAAAAAATTAGTGTAATTTATAAAGAATCTAAAATAACATTTATTTTGGTATTTATATCATCAATTATGTTAATATTTCATTAATAAGGTAATTATTACATCATCATTGTGTCATAAATAAGTTAAATTATTTAGTGTCTAAAAATTATAAATAAAATACCATAATGTAGGAAATATTTTTATATTTATAATTAATATTTACTGTCTAATGTATATTATGTATAACCCTATATTAAAAATATTTTAGTTATTAAACGTTGATTTTAACTATTTTAACTCTTCTATAAATAAAATAATAATAACTGTCCTAATCTAATTAAAGTGGAGCTAAAGGGTAATATATTATTCATCATTTTGTTTTTGGTCTAATTAAACTTATCCAATAGAATTAGGTCACGTGTTAAGATAATAATAATATAATTTTTACCCTTAATTACTCAATTTACTTTTAACCGTGGTAAATAAATGTAAAAAGTTACGATTCACCAAAAATTATTTTTATCTTGTTGAACCACATTTTACTCCTTGATATTAACCATGTCTCTCATATTTTCGAAATTCCACTCATAAAAGAGGTAAAATTATGTTTTATGTAAATTTTCAAATTCTCCTAGGAGGTGGGTAAAAGACGGTGAAAAGTTCAATAAAATTTTTATATATCTAAATTTATTATAAAATGACTCCAATGAATTGCATTGAACTTATATAGTTATTATGTGTCAATATTGACCTAAAATAAATTTAAATGAAATAAAGAATTATTTAAATAAAAATTCGGTTTTTAAATAGTATCCCAATGTTTTCACTATTCATCAAAAATTGAATGTTTTCAGAAAAATACCAAAAATTCACCCTAGGATAATTTCGATATTCCAAATCTAAAAATGAAGTCCATTTTGAAAAAAAAAATATCAAAAAGTGGGTATTACTATTCATAATAGCAATTTTATAATAATATTATAATAATATCTCATTTAGTGAAACATGGTATTGCGTACTACACACGCTATCAAAGAAGGTCTTGATTGTGTGTAATGCAAGCAAAGTCAGGGCTGTGTGTAGTGAAAGATATTTCTGGTGTTGTGTATAACATAATCAAAACTTATTCCATTTATACATTAAGAAAAATTTATACTTAATGTTGCATAGAATAATTTCCACAAAACGAACTTGAATCTGTGTGTAACACGAGTCACGAATAGTGTTGTGTATACTGCAAGCTAATACGGTGTTACGTATAGTACAAGCCAATCTTAGTGTAGTGCATAATATATGAAATCAAAGATATTAAAAATAATATATCTCATAAAATCTTGGGGTGTTACATGAAGTATAATTAGATTATATTTTTATAATTTAATCCAATATTGGTCATTGGATGTAATTCTACATTTAAATTGTACAGAAACAGATATCAATCATTGGATAATTTTTACTTCTCAAAAACCCTATTTCTGCTATGGAAAATGGGAATTATTTTTAAATTAATTAATTAAACTTTTATGTTTTTAATTTGTTAAAATTTATATCACTTTTGAATTTGGAATATCAAAATTATCTTTGGGTAAATTTTTCGTATTTTTCTGAAAACATTCAATTTTTCGATGAATATTGAAAACAATAGGTTATTGTTTAATACTGACATTTTATTTAAATTCTTATTTTTATTTAAATTATTTTTAAAGTCAAAATAGATACATAATACCAAAGTTAGTCCAATTTAATTTATTAAAGATATTTTATATTAAGATTAGATATATAAAATCTTATTGATCTTTTACCGTCATTTACCCACCTTGAAGGCACATTTGCAAATCTACATAAAATATAATTTTACCACTTCTATGAATTGAATTTCAAAAATATGAGTGTCACGATTGACATTATAATGTAAAACCTGGACCAATTTTATAAAAATAATTTTTTTATGAATAATAACTTTTGAATTTTATTTACCATAATTAAAAGATAATATGGTAATTAAACGAAAAAATGATTTTATAATTACCCCAAAACATGTCCTAATTATACCATATATGTGAATTTTGACCACAATTAACCTTAGAAAAAAAATATGATTCATTTTTATCCACTTAGATTAGATTCGGACATTCATTTTCTTTTATTTAAAGAATAATTAAAAGTGTTAAATTCAAATTTTAATAACGAAACCATTTTTAATATAGGGTTATATATAATATAAATTAAACTATAAATATTCATTTTAAATATAAAATGATTCCCTACAACTGGTTATTTTATTTCTATTTTATAGACATTAAATAATTAAATTAATATATGACACAATGATGATGTAGTAATTAACTTATTAATGAAAGTTAAAGATTATTGATATTATAAAAATAAAAATAAATATAAATTGTAACTTTTGAAGAATTTCAAGAATTTATAAGGTTAATATTATATTTTTTTGGTTTATTAAATTAATTTAGTTCGAAGTAATAATGTTGATATGTATTTCAAAAAAAACAAATACTAAATAGTGTCAAAATTGGCAAAAATGTGTTTTTAAAACAATTTTTTTTTTATTAATTGATATATATTAAAAAAAATAAATGTTTAGTCCCAAGGACTTAAAAATGTTATATATATGTTATTAATGAACCACTTTAGGTTCTCTTGGAATTTAATAGTATGTTTATTAAAAATATACTGTAAGAATACTCGAAGACAAGGTAAAAGTAAAATTATTAATCTAAGAGTTAAATCTAAACAATAAGGCTAATATGGTGACCTAAACATGTCTAAAACAAATTGGTTGAGAGTTTTAAGACCCATCCACACCATAGAATCTAAATAAATCCATTTCTATCCATTAAAAAGTTCAAATGATTTTATAATAAAATAATATTTCTAGATTTTCCTAAAGTGCCTCTCACCTCTCCAATAAAATGTTACTTCACCTTCTCATCAATTCACACCTCCAATTACAAATTTATTGGCCAAAAAATTATCAATTCTCCTCACAAATAATATAAAATCAAGATAGAGGCCTTTAATTGATTATAAATCCAACCTATGGAGGCCTTTTGTTTAGATCAATAGGAAGCACAAGAAAAATATGTAAATACTTCATCACCCTTTTCAAAGTTCTTTTCTTCATCCACTTACTCTTTCATTGTTGTTTCCATACTAAAATAATAGTCATATACCTTCTACATAATGAGATGTTATTTTATATATGGTAAAACCATATTCATTATTCTATCTATCTTATGAATGACAAAGTCACCATACATGTGTACGTACAGTTTACCGTCTCCACATCGTGGTGTAATTCATTATTCAATAATTAATTATTTAGATGGGTATAATAATGAATATAATTGATTTAAATAATAAATCAAACATACTTATTATATTATTTATATAATATATCATCTAATTTCATATTATTTCACCAGTAATAGAATGATATTATCACTCGTGCGCACGTACGACTTACCATCTCCACGACATGATTGCATTTCATTCCCATTGTAACCATTAAAGAATAATTTTAATTCAATGATTAAAAATAATGTTTAAGAACATAATATAATTATGGATATGAATCAAATACATCCTATCAATATAGAACATGACTTACGTATGAAAACCTATTAAGGAAAATGAATCTGTTATCATTGGAAATAATGACACTACAAAAATATTATTAACAAAGAAATATTAGAGGATCATATATGATATCATATTTATGTTTTTAGTTCTTTTATAAATTAATAATTCTTATTTAACCATGATAAATGAGTTTAATGTACCCTAAACTAAGTAAAAGTACAATATAAGGGGTTTTCATCTCACTTTTTATTCTCTTGAGATTCATGCGTTATTTTCCACTATTTCCATTTGTGTGGAGTATACACTACCCATGAATGTATTATTTGTCTAATATACAATAATTTATGTGTATTTAAAAACTAATTATATGATCTTTCTTTCCTAGGTTGTATTTTTTGTAAGATATCAAATTGGAAATAGAATTTCAAATTTCAATTTCCACTCATTGGGTTTTACGATCACTTCCTTGATTATTTTAATCCAATATTATGTGTGGAATTACTATTTATTAATTTATTTAGTAATTTTCACTCCCCTTTGTGTGGATATACCTTTAAACTCATAATCACTCCTTTGATAAATTCTGAAGTCAATGATATGAACTTGGTAAGGGAAAATCTTAACTCATTTTCCATTCCTTGATTTAAACATCCAAGTCATAGGTTTTGTTTTTAGAAAAACATATTTTAATGTACACTGATTGATTTACACTAAATATCCAATCATATTTTCATTATTTTTTTTTCTCAAAAAAATTATATCATTTATTTATCCTTAATAAAAGGATATAGTCTTTATAAGGTATTTCTTCTCAATTTACATTCCATTGAGACTTCATTGTTGTTATGAACCAATTCACATTTATATGGTGTGTATACTTTCCTTTGGCATATTATATCATGAATTCATTTAATATCATGATATTATAATGTTTTTATTAATTATTTTTCTTCAATTATTTCCATTCAAATGTCTCTCATTTTGTATGGAACTCCTTAACTAAAATATTATTTTAATGATTTTATTTCTAAATATTTCTTGTTAATGTCGATGTTTTAAAAATGGTTTTAAGGATATATTTATATGGACATAATCTTATGAAATTAAAATTCCTTTCAAATTATTCAATGTGGTATGGAAAACGTTTATTAAAAAATATCTTTTAAATGACTTATTTAATAAATAGTGCGACTTTTGAATGCTTCCATAAAAAAGAATATTTATCTAAAATAATTTTACTAATTATTTTCATCAATGTCAATATCATTCATTATTCTTGATTGTGGTTGATTTATTAAAATAAAATCGTCCATATTGTATTGAATGAGTTATGTTTGACTGTGGATGTACTACTTTTACACCATTCATGGTTTTGGACATTTTGTATGTTAGCTTCAATATGATTTTTTAGATAATGTTTCACCAATTACACATGAGAAATTAATTGGACTCAGTAAGTGATAGGTGGGGCCCAATATAGTGACTAGATGCATCGGTAGGACTCATGAGACAAACTAGTGTATTGGAACAAGGCCTTGAAAAAAATTATATTTGTATTCTTAGAACTAGGCCTTAGCAATGTTGTTTTGATTTCCGACATTATGCATTCCATCATTATGAAAAT
Organism: Viscum album; assembly: GCA_963277665.1. Classification (NCBI taxonomy): domain Eukaryota; kingdom Viridiplantae; phylum Streptophyta; class Magnoliopsida; order Santalales; family Viscaceae; genus Viscum; species Viscum album. The sequence continues at coordinate 559,331,783 of OY728146.1, forward strand.
AGCTATTGATATTACATGTGATTATTAAACTTATAGAATATCCATGTGAGTAAAAAAATGGAATTATTTGATTTAACTTTTCCATATTATGTTATCTTTTATGTTTAAAATACAGGTGTTTCTGTCTTATACATTTCCTGAAGTGTTTATGTTTTCTTCCGATATTTTCCACTGTATTTTAATCCTTACTGAGCATCTGATCTCACCCCTTGTGATTTATTTTTACTTTGATGTGAGTATTTATATTAGGATTTTCCTATTGGTATTGTCTATGTTACTATAGTGTGTTCAAAAGAGACAAAATGTTTTATTACATAATATGTTAATATAAACCTTAAATATATATGTAGTACTTTCAAAGCTACTAAACTGATCAGCCATTCAGGACTTTATCCCTTATGATCATGAAAATGTTGTGTAATAATGCACCGACTCTGGGTAACTGGTGTCAGGGAATTATATTTGGCATTAGAATAAGTTTAGTACAAACCTAGGAATCTAGATTTAGAAAAACTCTAATTTCAGAACATTATGCTAAGATAGAATTTGAGGATTAGTATTTAAGAACATCCATAAATTTTGTAATGTAAATATTATGTTTTTTTTCAAACAATTTATCTCTCGCTGTATACTATAAGTGGATGTGGTTTTGGTATAGATATACATAGGAGTGAAAACTCTGACAAGGAGTTTCGAGCTTGACCTGAGTTATCATGGTACACGACAACATGCCTTACTATGAACCACGTTTGACACTAATGGGAGATATTTTTAGGATATATACCATTTTCATTACAAATAGATTTGAATGAATTTAATATAAGATGAGAATAAATAACCTTGGTTAATAATAAGTTATTTTAGATTGAAAATAATGTCCCATGATATTCTCTAAATTATTTTATGACTATTGTTACTCACACTATGCTTTCTCATTTTAGTCAATGGATGGATTCCATGGAAGTGATAGTAAGATTTAACATGAGGTAAAAGGTGAGAATGGAGGTGGAAATGAGAAACAAAATGGAATTTTTATAGGCATAAAAGTAACCATTTTCATGCCAAATCAGTTTTCCAAAAAAATATGATCTGCAATATGTATTTTATCCAACTACAAAACTCAATATATAAGAGAGATGTGGATAATGATAAGTGTTCCAGTAGTGGAGTCAATAGAGAAATAAAAGCTCAATTTCCATCATGCAGGAAATGTGGAAGGAGGCACCCATGATAGTTTCTCACTGGAATAAACAAATGATATTTGTGTGAGAAAGAAGGACATAAAGTAAATAATTGTCAAGGAATAATGAAGAGTAATATAGATGAAAATAAAAATGATCATAAGAATCTATTTATAGTCATTTCATGTAAATGTAGGGGTCTTGGGCATTACCCGAGTCAATTCCTTGTTCTATAGGATAACCTCTATGTCAAGGAAGAACCCATGTGGAAATAAATGGATGGAAATTTTTTTAAAAGTATAAATGATCTTTGTTGATGGGACTACTTTAGAAGACTTTTCTATTATATGTGTAACCTTGAAGTTTGTTATGTGATAATATTATTTGAGGAAGAATTGTCTTTTCAATTGTGGATATAGTTATAAAAATAATTTGGGATTATCATATCCTTGAATATGAGGCAATTATAGGTTATTACTTTTTGAATGAAAATGTGAGGTATGAGATAACAATTGTGGTTAAAATATGTTCCGATTATTTTTTAGGTATTTATCTCATTTTTTGTAATGTTATAAAATTATATAGTTTTTGAAAATGTACAATATGATGAATGTGTGACAACTCGTCACGTCCGACAAAGCTACAGGAATCGAACCCACAACCGAAGTGCGACTGGGATTTTCCACCTACCACTAGACTATGTGAAGTATCTGGTTAGTAAGACAAATTATTTTTAGTTAAATTATATTACGGATCAAGAATATGTTCATACTGAGGACTTATGATTTATCAAATGGATATCCATTGTATAGTAGAATGATTTTTTGATTAAGTGATAATTTTTATTTTGGAAGACGTTCTCTCTTTTTGGAACACGATATGCCTAAGAAAAATAGAATACTATAGGATTTAATTTGAGGAGTAATGGAAGATTTTTAATTTTTGAAGAATCTATGTTTATATTTTTTAAATATAGTGATTTAGGTTATTTTTGTAAATTATTAACCTATCATAGAAAATATTTGATTAGGTTAATTACATTTAAGTAAGTGACTTTAAGGGTAGTTGATGTTATTTGGAGATAAATGTTAAGATTTATCATGGAATACTATGTGATCAAATCCTTTGGATATTTGTGTTAAAACTTAATTTTTATTATTTTAAATAATATTGAGGACAATTGTTTATGAAATATTCTTTATTGATCTTTGGGTGTTGTTTGTTTAATTTTAGAAATTGTGATTAGTATTTCATTTTATAAATTATTATCCTTTTGGGGTCATATTATATTTTAATGAATATTTTGTTTTTTCTTAATCACTAAATATAAGTGAAATATATAGTATATCTTTTATGGATTAGGTGATTCTCTAGAAGTTCATTCTAGCACTTCAGGTGTGGCCAAGTCCTCTTGAATACTCATCGTTTGGAGAAAATATGTGTTAGTGGTAGAAATTTTCTAAAAGATGAAACTCTACATGAAAAGTATGTATATATCATTATGATATTATTCAAACACATAAATAAATGTCTCAACTTTATGAAGTGGAACATAAAACAAAAACATTGTCTCTTTACATTTCTGACTGGTAAACCAATGACCATTTAACCCATCACAAGTTTGTTGTTTTATTATTGTTAAATTTCTCCTGATCATGTTTTCTATCACTCTCCATCCAAACATGACCCATAGTTTATCATCCTTATCCATGTTTTCTTACAGGGAATCCTTGTACGTGTTAACTTTGGTGACCATTTTACTTCTCTTTATTTCTTTTAATGTGATAGTTTTATGGACTCTTTTTTTCTGATTTGGGACATACAATGAAATTCCCAAGTACAATTTTAAAATTATGAGGATGAAATTTCCAAAATGGGTAAATAATATAACACCCCAAGATTTCATTGTAAGTTATTCTCTTTAATGTAATTCAGTAACTTGTGCTACACGTAACACCGAGTTCAAACACACCACGACTTACCAATCTAGCTGCTCAAAAAGCAGTTCTCAATAGTATTATCTTAATATTGATTTTTATAAACTCCATATAATTTTCACTTCCATATAATGTGTTTTTAGGCATAATATAATAACAAAATCAATTTTTCATTTAAAATAAGTAATTTAAAAAAAAATGCTATTTTACCTTCTTTTTATTGAGAACCATTTTAAATTCAATATTGGACTCTTTTATATATTTAATTTGACAAAATAAACATAATCTTAAAAAAAATACATATAAATTTAGTTTGGATAAATTTTCAGTGCTTTTTTGATAACTTTCATATTTTGATGAATAGGAAAATACAAAATCGTAAATGAAAACAACTTTCTAAATCAAAATAATTTATACTATTAAATTATAAATTTGAATGAGTTTGAAGTATAATTTGATTATATTTTTATCAATTAATCCAATGTTTCTCATTATAAGTAATTTTACATTTAAATGGGACATGAACACATATCAATCTTTTTGTAGTTTTTACTTCTCAAAAACACGCTTTCTAGTTTTGACAACAAGAATTATTTTTAAATTAATTAATAAAACTTTTATGTTTTTAATTTTGTAAAATAGATGTAATTTTTGAATTTGGAATGGAAAAATTTTATTTTGCTGATTTTTTTGTATTTTTCAGAAAACACCAAATTTTTGATGAACAGTGAAAAACACTGCGTTATTATTTAAAACCAATTTTTTTATTTAAATTAATATTTTTATTTAAATATATTTTAAAGTCAAAATAGATTCAAAATCCCTATATTATTCCAATGTTATTCATTGTTGTCATTTTATAATAAGATTATATATATAAATTTTTTTGTACTATTCACAGTTTTTACCCACCTTCAGATTGTTTTGTTACTTTATTATAATGACCATAAGTCATTTGGTACATGTGGGAATCGTTATAAACTCATTAAAATGCATGGTGTGACTTATACGATTCTAAGTGCATGTTTTTATTAAAAATGTCATCATTTTTTATAAGAAAGTAAACAGAAAAACTCAAAACCAATAAAAACATAAATATTGATTTTAAAATCTTGTAAAATGATTTATATTTCAATTATGATGTGTACGATATAGTCTCAACTCAATTAGATACATGATGTTCCTAGTATGACTCAAAGAGTTCGTTATTAGTTTATAATTGAAATTTTAACACAAAAAAACTTTCAATCACTGAAACTAAAGTAAAAACACTCATATTTTCTTTATAATTTTGGATAATGATTAATAATTTATTTTTGGAATTTATGATTTAGTTTCACTTCTAACCATATATGATGTGACTGGTATGAATCAAAGTGTGTGTTTTTAATTTAAAATGATACTTTATTAAAAAAACAGAAGTGGCAATCTGAACACCAAGGAATTTGTTTGGAATTATTTTTATACCTTATAAAAAATATCCATAAGTCTTTCGTGTTGTTTATGAATCATCCTACCATCAATGTAATGCATTGTGTGATCAATATGATTCCATGCGAATCTTATAACATAAAATTGATATTAATTTAAGTAAAATAGAAAATGATATACTGAAAAGAAAACAAAATGTATTCAATTTTTTTTAAACATTATGAAAATGTTCTATAAGTCATTTTTAGGTCTAGGAATAGTTATCACCTCAATCTGATACATAATGTGCTGTGTATGAATTAATGAGTCTTTTTTCATATTAAAAATTACATTTTAGATCAAATTTTGTTACTCACTAAAAACATTGGGAAAATAAATCGATTTTTTAATAATTTATGAATGTGATTCATAATTTTTTTATGTGTAAGAATTAATATCATGTGAATCCAAGACATGATGTGACTTTTATGACACAATGATCATGTCGCTAGTTTAAGGATACATTTTACTAAAAAACACAGGTGGTGAAATCAGAACCCATACAATTTATACATTTTATTTCTATATTTAATAAAAACCTACATAAATCATTTGGGATGTGTAGGAATCATACATAAATCTTTCTAATTCACGGTGTGACTAGTATAACTCAAAGTGTGTCTTATAATTTTAAATGAATATAAATTTTAGTAAAAAATACAACTAACACACTAAAACTGATAAAAGTCATTTAGATAGTTTTTATAATATAATTAAATTACCCTCAAGTCATTTGTGATGTGTAGGAATCAGACTCACCTTAATATGATACATGATGGTCCAGGTGTGACTCAATGTGTATGTTATCAATTTTAAATTGTAATTTTATTTACAAATAGTAACACACAAACAAACTAAGAAAAAAATATTCTATTATATTGAAAATTTTGTAAAATTATTCATAATTAATTTGTGACATGTAGAAATCGGTCTCACGTCAAACCCACAAACGATGTAACATATATGACTCAATGTGTGTGTTTCCAGATTAAACTGAAATTTTACTAAAAATGAAATTTGACACACTCAAATTAGTGAAAATGAATTCATATTGTTTTGATAATTTAATAAAATTATACCTTAATCATTTGATTTGTGTAGGAATCATCCGTACCATAATCCAACACATGGTGCGATCGATAAGACTATAAGTTTGTCATTTTATTTAAAATTGACATTAATTTTAGTAAAAAAGAAAAATAACATACTCAAAACTAATAAAAGGAATCAGTATTGTGTTGATACATTACAAAAAATAACTATACGTTATTTTTGAAAAGTACGAATCAGCCACATGTCAATTCAACACATGTTGTGCTCAGTATGACTCAATGAGTCTGTAATCTATTTAAATTTGACAATTTATATCAAATATGTTTACTCACAGAAAACTGAGAAAATATTATTTTATAATAATGAAATTAAAAAACAATTCATAATTAATTTGTGATTGCTTGGAAGTATTTTGATATCGTATTCACACACTATGTGATTAATATGACTCAATGTGATTATTTCTAGTTAAAATAAAATTTTAGTTGACAAAAAAGTAATATATTCCAAACTAAGGAAGCAAATTCATTTTTTTGACAAATTATAAAAACATACATAACTCACTCAAAATTTGTAGAAATTATCCTCACCTCAATCCAATAATTTATATGACCGGTATGACTTAAAGTTCATCATTTTATTTAAATTTGACATTAAGTTTTTTAAAAAAGATAATTGACATACTCAGAATTTAGATAACACATTAATGTTGTTTTGATAATTTAGAGAAAATGATCCATAAATAATTTTTGATGTGTGGGAATTACCCTCACTAAAATTAGATACACGATGTTCTTGGTGTGACTCAATGTGTCCATTTCAATTTTACATTTATAGTTTAGTTTAAAAATTACCAACCATTGATAACTGAGAAACAATACTCAGATTGTCTTGATAATTTTAGAAAATGATTCATAATTCTATTGTCACATATAGGAATTAGTCTCATATAATACCCATATATGATGTGATTGATATGATGCAATGTTCATGTTCCCAGTTTAAAATGACATTTTAGTAAAAAAAGAAGTAACATACTCAAAATAAAAGAAACATAGTCGAATTTTTTTGATTCTTAATGAAAATGATTAATAATTAATTTGGGGGTGTAGGAATCATCCTCACTTCAATCTGATGAATAGTGTGACCAATATAACTCAAAGTCTGTATTTTCAATTTATATGTGCCATTTTAGTTTAAATCGAGCATCACATCAACAAAACTGAGAAAACGATCTTAGATTGATTTCTCATTATTCTATTTGATATTACAAAAAATAATGTCCTTATAATATTTATTTTATACTTATTTATTTAATTTTTATAGAGATAATTAATGAAGATGAAAAATAAATGGTGTTACATGTAAGAAATCAACCACAACACAATACAATACACAATGTTCCCTATATATGATTTTTTTTAAATGTACCGATTTTTGTTTAATTTATTTCATTATATTTTTTCAAACATTATAATTATTTTCATATATATGTGTTGTATTTTTCTTGAGAAGGGGTTGATTGTTCATCTATACAGGTCTGTTATTTTGGTCTTTAATAGTGTATTTTTCTTGTATTTGTTTTTGAAATATTATTTCATTAAAATTGGTAATTTTATATCATTTCGCTAATATTTTGTGTTATTTTAGGTGTTGCAGTCATCTATTACAGAACATTATAGTATGCCCTATTTTTAGTGGTTCTCTGTGATGTAATATTAGACTATTGTATACCCCTTTATTAGTGCTACTAAGCACGTTGATAAAGGGACTATTTAAAAATGTTTCTAAAACATTACTTTATCAAAACTAAATACATGCACTGATAAGATGTGTATTTTAACATTTCTCCTAAATTAAATAAAAAATGGATCCTTAATGAGTGATTTTTTAGTGATGATAAAGAACCCATTTATCTAAACATTTCTTGAACTGATAAAATCCATTATTTTAACCACACTACAACGATCCTCTCTTTTTTATCCCTGATAAAGGAATATTCTAGAACTATTAAAGGACAATTTTGTAAGAGTAATTATCTATTCATTTGTTAAGTATTAAAATGTAAAGATTCATAAAAGAGTATACTTAGTGGAATTATATAAAGAGATATATTGTAGAGTATATATCCCAATTCTTGGTATGTCATTATGTTTATATTTAATGATAAAAGTCTAAGGGTATTTTACCACTATTACCCATACCAGAATGGAAATTGGAAAACATCACCAAGGATTCTATAATCTGACACCCTAAAATATCTAAAGGACATAATCCTATTTGTATTGTTGCCGACTACCTAAAAAATTCATAAATATTTACTTCAATCATTTGAGACGGATGTGTTGGTAATAGTTACAGAATATATATAATGGAATTGTGAAGGTTTCATGTAGTACACTATTCTATTGTTTCTCATGATGATATGGGGTTTCCCTCAATGTCATGGTGTAGTCTTCAATAGAATCTATATTTTGAATTTTGTTTCAACCCTATGTATTATCCTCATATAGAGGGCCCATTTATTATTAACATTCAAACACTAAAGTATTTTTTGATGCATTTTTCTATGGATTTCATATCTTGTTGGACCAGAAATTTCCTTTTTTCAATATATTCCCAAAACAATTATTAGTACATGAATATTAATATCTCTGATTATAAAATAATCTATATAAATGTATATAAAAATATAACATGATTTTATTAAGTTTAAGAAATAAATATATTTGGACTTCAGAAATTTGTGGAATTAGTATAGAATGACATTGCAATTTAGTCACAGTTGAAGGCTACTAGAAATTGAAAAAAATACACTAACAATCATTACTCGTATATTGAATTTGTAATTTGTTAGATTGTTTTACTATGAATTTATCTATTGAATAAGGTTATGATATTATCAATGAATGGAAAGATGATCCATAGGAATATTATCCGCTTTGAAATTATGGATTGAGTAGGGATGTTAGCTTATCACTTCCACCAAAACTCTCTAATGTTCATGATGTGTTCCCTGAATCTCTCTTTAAGAAGTACATACCTAATCTATTATATGTACTAAAATTAGAGGTTTTAATACTTTATCTTTTTTATTTTATTTAATATTCACCCATTTAAATATTATTATATAGAGATAAAGTTATACAAAACCAGACTACTCACTTGGACAAAGATATCTATATGAATTAAAAATTTGATTAAGCTATATGGGAACTCAAGGATACGATGAAGTGAGATCCTCAGTTTTTATCAGAGTGATATAATTTCATGCTTGAAATTAATATTTTGGGAAGAATGCTACACCATAATATTTTATGTTATCTTTCCCTTTAAATAAATTCAATTTCCTCATTAGATTAAGATACATTAATACCTGAGTCTAAATGAACCAAAATATAGAATTCCATTATGATCTAGATTTTAAATTTATAGAGTGAATAAGAATAACCAAATTTTTGAAAAAAAGTTTAATTTATTAGATAAATCAAATATATTGAAGAATATGTAATTAATTTTAAGTAAAGTCATTATGTGATTTAAAAATGAATTTTTCATCAAAAATGGTTTTTATTTATTATAGTAAGAAAATAATATAAATAATTTCTTCCACTTTTATAATTTTTTGAGAAATTCAACTGAATTTTTGAAATATGTAAATATTTAGTTAGATTTATTTTTAGGGAATTTTTTGAGAAGATTTATATTTTGATTAATAGTTTATATACTATATTTTTTAAATTACATTATTATTTGAATAATTTTATAACAAAAATTATTTATTAATTTTTTTTGATGTTAAAATTATCTAATCATATTATTAATAATCAAATTTACGTAATTGGGAATAATTTTTATTATTGATTTTCTTATTACAACTTTTATACTTAAGAAAACAATTCTTTATGGAATATAACTTTACCTTACATTATACAAGATTATGTTTAAATTAAATTGAACAATAATTTGAATTTAATTTAATAAAATGGATTCCATTTTTTGTAATAATTATTTCTAAATTTTTTAATGATTCAATGGTCATTTTCCATCATAATTATTAGTAAAAAAGTATATTTTTTTCATTACGATTAATGTTAAAACATGTTTATTGAGGGGTTAAAGTGTATGATATGTGTGTTTTTTCCAATTCAGCATTCATGTATAATATATTTTTTGAAATATTATGATCTCATCATATCCCACCTTCAAATATACATCTATTTGTAATCATTTTTCTTGAGTATTCCATTATTATATTTTATTGTTTTATGAAATTCCATGTTTATCTTATCCCTAATATATAAATGGACACCAATTATTTTTGTTCCTTACACCCATTTTAGACTGATATATTGAAAAAAACATTCCCAATAATATTTTAATATTCCCATTTTATTTATTTTGGGTTATTTTATTTTTACAAAATAATTTCATGTTTCCTTAATAAAGGATATAAAGGAGGCCTATCGAAGAATAAGTAATCATCATCCCCAAAATCCTTCAAATTATTAATTCTTTTAAATCATTTAAAAAATTGGATTTATGATAAATTAATAAATTTAGTATCCCTAATATGCAAATTTGATTTATTATTATGTAAAAAAATTATTCACCGACTTTTCTATCAAACGGGAAGTGAAATTATAACTCATGTGTACATATTGACTACAACCTCCACATATCTATATAGTTTATTACACATCACCATATATCATTGTTGGTTATTATGTTGAGTTTAAATTATAAATATTATATATATGAAATAATTATGCATCATTAATTATAATTACACAAATACTTTATTAACTTCCAATTCACTCGAAAAATATAACGTCGCTCATGCATACGTGTGGATTACCACCACCAAAAAGCAATGTGATTTATTATTCCTTTAATCTTTAGATAGATTGTAATAATGAAAAATTTGATCAATATATATTATATATATGATAGATTATTTATTATTTAATGGATTTTTATTATTTACCTTTCTATCATTCAATCCATTGAAAGGCAAACTCATCGTAAATTTGTATGTACAACCTACTATCTCCATGAATAGTGTAATTAATTTTCCACCTTTACCTTTTATTAATGAATATCTATATATATAATGATTATCTATGATATTTATATCATTATTAATATCCTCTATTTTATTTAACCATTTATAAGTTTATATGTCCCGAAACTATCGACCCAAAACTCTCATGAAAAACCAATAATTTCACACCTTGAAATAAATTTTTTAATAATGAATTATTTATAAATAGTTATTTAAATTTCATCAGTGGATAATATATGATATTATATGTATTTAAATTATTATTTTTGTGTAATTATGAAAATATTTCATTTTTTATTCAGGACATTAGAGAGCATTCTAGGTAAGTGGAACTTGAGGTAAGGTATTATCAAATCACTTTTATTTCTATGAGACACTTTCATTTTTTCCATATTTTTTCTTTTATTTAGTGTATTACTACCCATGATTGAATTTTAGGATGCCTAAAAAATTTATGTTGATTCAAATAACTATCTAAGGTTCACTCTATCATGAGATTTTTATTTGAATGTCACCAAAGTGGTAAGGTGTTTAGGTAACAGTATTATTGTTTATTATCAATGATTATAATTATTTTTCCAAGTGTAATAATTTATGACCAATACCTCAATAATCACATAATTTTATTTACCAACGATCAAATATATAAATATATAATTTATTCCTTTAATTTTCAACTATTTAGTAACTCATGGAAATGAATGAATGTTTTTATTGAAAACTGATTTTTTATATCATTAGTCCAACATAATGTCCTTAAAGATCCATGTTTTCTATAAATGTTTTCATTTTTTATATTCTCCTATGATTTTTTATTTTCATTTTTACCCATCATTTAATTTCATGATTTTTTACAAAAAATATTCATGCCACTTTCGAAACACATTACTTTGGTCTTTAACCAAAACAATGAGAATGGAATATTTTTTTTATCATACACATCATTAATAGAATTACACACTATCATGACCACTAAATTTTTTGGAAAATATTTTATAATTTTATATTTTTTTAAATGAATTTATATCAATAAAATTTAGGAAATTTCTATTTTTTAAATAAGTGATTTAAAATGAGAAGGGTATATTTTTTTATTAATATTCCAAGTAATATTATAAATGAATTTTAGTTTATGATCACATACTTTGATGATACATATTCTTCAATGGTGATATAATCCCAGGATACCATACTTATTCATTATTAGGATAGTTTATTATTATAATGATGAAATTTTGATGATAATAATTTAGTTTATAGTGGTTAATATATGATGAATTATTGGAATATTTTTAAAACCAACTTATTTTCCATTGGTTAGGTTATATGATAGATAATTTATGATCCGGAAGAAATCATATTAATAGATTATGATTATGTAATGGGTTTTCCCAATATTATAAATCCATCGTATTCATTATGTAAATATGGGTATCTCATGAGATAGTAAAAATGGGAATGGGGAGTGAACACAGTTCGATAAGGGACTGTGTCCACTATGATTGTCTTAAGAGTTTACCTTAAATAAGGATATGATGTTATGGGGAGTGAAAAACCCCATCAATGATAGTCATGGATGTTAAATATATGTAGGGAAATAAATATACATGATTATGTTCATGCCACAAAGTTATGTCATATACCAATGTTATGATTTCATAGCTCATGTACATTTATTCATTAATAATTAATTTCTTATGAACAACCAAGATTTATTATATGATTAAAGATTATGATATACGATATGTTTGGTATGCATTTTCATATGTTATGATCATATTATAATTCCATTTTTTTCATGTTATTACTAAGTGATCATTAATACTTCTGTTAGTTACCGTTACATAAATTTATGTTTTCTTTTACTAGGCTGGGAATAATTGCTTGATGTATAATATGCCTATGAAGGGTGATATTTAGGAAGAACATAGTGGGAGATGAATTAGATTTCTTATTAATAATATATATCTGTATTAATGTATCCTAAAATGACAAACCTATCTGATTATTTCATGGAACAGAATTTAATGTATTGAATATTCATAAAAAATATGTAATATTTATATTTGTAATATATAGATCTATATAACTAATTCACTCCACTTTCTTGTATACTAATTATTCAACGATCATCATGATATTATAGGGACAATGGTATACTATAACATTAAATTTTTTAACTAAATTATTAAATGATAATTTTTTATAATAAAATATATTCTAATTTTTAAAATATATATATATGGTCGAATGGTTCCATCAATCCAAATTTATAGACTATTTTGAAACATTTTTAATTGATATTCAAAAGGATATAATTCAGAAGATAAGTGGATCTAAATAAAAATACCTTTACCCTATAATCTTATAATATATATACATGATTATACGTATCAAAAATTTGCATTCAATTTCCCATATTACATAATTCACAATTTATTTATATAATATAAAACAACACTAGTTATCAATATTGGATAAAAATATATTATAATCTAATTGAATATTTAATTAAAAATAATCATTATAGTCAGAACATAATAATATTTAAAAGATCCTTGAATTTGACAAATTGGAAAATTCATATCATATATATCTACCTTAAATAAAACAATACTTTATTTATTTAATAAATGTATATCTACTTTTACCCTCCATAATTCTCTGATATATTAGTTTTTTTCATCTATGAAAATGTAAAATGAATACTCGTTTTCCAACATCGATGAATCAAATGTGCATAAATTTATTGGAAAAAACTTTCATAATGACACTCTAAACTATACTCTATAGGAATGCTTCTCATCCAATGATACCAATCAGTTAGTCAATAAGTCCAAACTACGAAGAATTTCTCAATTATATTAATTATGAATTCCATAATCTATAATTGGAAAATATTTAGAAGATCCAACTGTTTAACATCATTTTAGCAGTGAATATTATTGATTATAATCCTACTATAATTTATCAGCACTACATAATTTTTAATAGAATCCCAAGATCATAAGATCACTTTTCATTCATATTTCACTTGTGTTACGCTCATTGCATAGTAATTTAAGTTTTCTGTCAGGGAAAAAAACTCACATTTTATTCTCATATAGTTAATGTAGAACCTCAGCCCATTTAGTAATCCATATTATACCCGAAAAAGGATGATAAATTAACACATTAACTCATCTATACATGTAAGAAGCATCCAAATAGAAATATGGGATGAAATCAAGAATTAGGATGACTACTCCCTCAAATAAGAGTCATTATACATAGGATAAATGAAATAATAAACATATAAAATTCAGATTAAGAGAAAATCAACTTTACATAATGTTATAAAAAATGGGCCATGTGGAATTCCAATAAGAATACATCACACTGATCACCCACTTGTCCAATCACTCATAAGAAATACATAAATAAACTAAAAATTAAAGTATTTAATAAACTCCTTGACCATCACTACACATAATTCTGTAATTTCCATGTGAGGCTGTATAGACCAGTCCACTACACAATGAATGCTCAACCTTAAAAAAGTCATAAGGTTTGAATGTGCAAAAGAGTTAACATGTAGGGTGTAAATAAATATTATTTGTAGGGTCTTACAAAATTCTCATAATTTTATAGGCTTATATGTTTTTCAAAAGGAAAATAAAATATTAAAACAAGGATGTTTGAAATCATTTGTTAACAGGGCCATAATGACTCATTATGCCTCAGTTCATTGTGTTCTAACCAAAATTCCTTGAAATAAATCTATCCATCATGTATACAATGAAATATTGAAATTATAATCTCATTCCATTTAAAATGAATCCAATCCAATAATCGATAACTATTGGTAGAGAATCCACTATGTCCCGATTAATACTCAAAAGGGGTATGATAAAGGCCTAAATCTATGTCTAGGAATCACCTTCTCAGTAAAGGTGTTCTTAATCCCAGAAACTAGATGATACCTTATCACATAAGGGAGGTCATTCATCATATCTACGGATAATACCTATTTACTCAATGTTGGACCATGCTTTACATCACATCTGATGTAGCCTTCTCAATTAAGGATACCCCTCATCCTCACCGCTAGCTTATCTCTAAATGAAAAGTCAACAAGCCATGCCCTGTATAACATCACAAATCAAGTTGTATTACTACTAAACATAGACAAATAAATTCACCATTTCCTTCTCACTAATGGAAATATCCTTGAAAATGCCTTAGCACACAAGATGAAGCCATACATGTCTGAAGAAAAACATTCTCACATCGTGTAGGCCTAAAATTCACCCAAAACATGGAACCCATATCACTCTTGGATCTCCTTATAGCACCATCTCACTCATGGTGAGACCATAACTCATGATAAATATCCAACTATGATTTCATCACATATCAAAATAACATAACTATGAAAATGTAGAAACAACAAATATGTCACACATCCCATCATACAATATCACTATTTTGTCACCATGGTGGAAGCCAGTAACACTGAACCCTCAACATCAAAGAATTTTTCAAATCATCCAACTGATCATCCTTTAGAGTCCTTCATACATATCATGGTCTCTTCTAATTGAAAACATCACCAAACCTTCCCCACATAGTGAAAACAAAACTCATAGACTTTTCCAGACCGAATACTCATAGCGTAGTATAACCTCACCACTCCTAGTCTCAATACCTGAGGTTCATCCCAAACTATCATACTCAAATCCACCTGAAACCCTAGTTGAATGTCCTAAAAAATTCATTAAGAAACACCTAGGTAACATCTCACAAATCCAATGGGAGATATCATATCCCATTACCTATATGAAAACATTATCCATCATGTATTCCATGTCCTAGAGGACTTATCTAACTCACAGTGCTTTCCAAGCCTCAATCCTCCCTATGTAGGGTGTGACTAAAATTGATTGAGTCTTATAACCATCTCATCCATATTCCCCCATCACTTAAGACTTTCCAGGCCACTCAATTTTTCCTAGGGAAACTAACATAGGCATCCCATTTCATATAACACATAATAAGACCCATAAATGGATTAGCATTGTCTCAAATGACATAATTTTCCATTGGATAAACAGTTATTGGGAGATACCAAACTATCTAATGTACTAAATAGAACATATGTCGAGCCTAATAGGTTAAAAACAACCAATTTATTTAGTTTTATATAGGGCTCTATAATTTATACCTAAACCTATGAAACATACTTGCATAAAAAATTATACATAAACTACCATATAGATTTTTATAATATAGACTACCTACATCTAACACCTAGTTACCATCCTCACCATGCATGCACACTACCTCACCCACACTTATCCTTGCATTTTAAATGTTTTCACTACCACCTATGCTCCTATATTACTTAATACAACATAAATAATTTTTGATAAATATTTTTATTAACTATCCAATTAAATTCAACCAGGAGAAAATATTCAAAATATAATTAGGCATCACCAATTTAAAAAACTATCACCAAAAACATGTGATCAACCATTAAAGATATCATTTGTCCACCACCAAATAAGGACCCATCACTTTGGATGATTTTTACCATACTCTATTGGAAATTGTTTCAATTCAATGGAGTCAATTTCAAATCTCACATAAAACCATCACTCCATATATTATATTGAATGGAGGAATAAATGGGAAGATCTTTATGAAATGAAATTACTTGAGAACATGTCCTAACCAAAATTTCAAAGGGGACTACCCAAAAAATTGGTTCATACCTAGATAAAACAATGAAATGAGAGAGTCGGTCATGAAATGAGAATGAGATTCATGGTATTTTGAATCTCTTCACCCAAATAGGTGGTACTGTAACTAGGGGTTACAACATGATTCCCCCCAAGAAGAGGGTTTGACCCACAACAAAACAATTTTGTAGTAAGACTTTTAAAATGTGGCATCAAATAACTTCATAAAATTCAAAAAAAATATTTATTAATGTATATCTTCAAGGAATGAACACCCCCATTATTTCACAACTCATATTTATATATATAATACTTTAACTATCACAATGAATCCCACCATGCTATGAGACATTGAACATTAAACTAACTTAATTACTACAAGTCTTCATGATGTGACATTAGGGTTGCAGTGTGGCCTATTATAGTAGTGATATGTCAACAAGACCACCATGGATTTCCATAAAATAAATGAGAGCACCCTACCCACCCAAACAATCATCATTCCTCACACAATAAATTTCTATATGATTTTCTAACTCTAATATACTCAATTTCAATCATAATTCATGGGAAAATCTATACTCTCAGATAAATATTCAATCTCCCATAAAATCATAACAAACCTAAACATTAATGGTCTTCATAAACTCCCCCAAACCATTTCATATCCTTAAAAATTTTGTGGTATTCTAAAAAATGATAAACTAGAAATATATATCATAAATTTAATGACAAATCCATATATCCTTCTATAGAATTCTATATTCTATTCGGTTTTACAACACCAAATACTAGGAACAGTACTCACCTATATCTAGATCCCATACTAAACAAAAAATTCATCACCATGATGGTGTTGAACTGCACCCATATATACTAATAAATAATCATTTATTAAACATATTAATCAAGATGATTATTATGATACAAACTATAAAATGCCAATCAAATTATCAAATTAATCACCATAGTGATCCCCACTATATTAATATGCTTCTTGGTATGTAATTAAAAATTTTAATGGTCTATCAACATGATTTATGTCGTTTCCACCACACCACATACAACACTATATTTATACAATTATTGATCCTCTTATAGTTATATTATATTGAAAATGGCTTGCTTCAACTATTAATCAGTCATCATATAGCTCGATTAAAATTCCACAACTCTTGGAGGCATTGCAATAATTTCCAAAAAACACACTCAAGGAAAAACCAAATAAATGATATAATTCAAGTGTTATGTCACCAGCCCCCTGATCTAACCACAATTCTATCTCTAAATTCATTGATGTACCCACAATCTGTTTCAGAATCAGATCAACTCATCTCCAACCAGATCAATTTCAAATGCATCGTATCCAACAAACACGATATTTGAGTCCCAAAATTGGTATTTCCAAGGGAACTAGATCCTATTGGATTTATATATGGATTGGTATCATGGTTCTAGATTGAAAACCCACTAAATAGTCTAACCACAACCTTGAAAATTCCAACAAGAGATTCATTCCTCCTCGATTTAAAAAATTCCTCCAATAAATTGTGTATATTTATCCTTTCCCCATTAAACTAAAACATTTATCTCCACATTCCACACTATATCAGTTACCTTATAAAAGTAATAAATTTAACAATCTAACTCATACCCAATCTCCAACATGAAATAACAACCGCTATATGTTCTCTACACATAATGAATTTCATCCAAAACACTCTCCAAAAATCATGCAAAAGAAGGGTCACACACTCTAATGGTTAACATTATTCTCCCAATCACATGTATTTTATTACAAATCTCATCTAGTTCCAACACAAATGGGTCCCGACATCACTCTCACCCAATATATAAACCCTTTACAAGGATTAATACATTGGGACCCCATGACTTCTCAAATTTCAACATCATACAATCACTATATTATTGAGAATGTTCGTTCACAACATAAAAAAATATCATCAGTCCCACATTAAACATATTATCCAAAAAGTAATTTAATGATAATTTTTCACAACTAGTTCACCTAAACATGAACACCGATAATTTTCCAAAAAATTTATAATAACCATAGTCTCCCTTTCCCAATTAAGAATGATCCTACTATGTATTTTCATGCCTGGGTTTAAATTTTCCATTGGTTATGACTCAATTCATATTTTTGGATGATATATTGTTAAAATAATGAGTTTTATTTAGAAAAATATATGTTTGTTTGTTTGGCAGTGTCTGACGCAAGGTCAGAGCATGACCTTGGAACCGTGCAGCCTTTCCACCTTTGGAATTAAAATTAAATAATGAAACATATTGAAATGATAGTTATAATTGAAATAAGAAAGATATATCATAAAAATTTATGTTTTGATTTAATAATAATAATGATAATATTATTATTAATTTTAATGTAGTTTATATTAATCTTTTTATTTTTAATAATATTATTATTATTAAAAAAATTTATTATTATTATTATTAAGAAAAAAATATATAATAATTTTTATACGGTTTTCCCTTTTTCTCTATATTTTCATTTTAATCCTACTTTTGTCCTCCCTTCTCTCTTTTCCCATGCAATTTCTTCCTCCCCTTTAGTGCGCTGCATCAGGCTGCTACCCGGCCCCACCTTCCCTCACCAGCAGGCCGCCCTAGGCTGACCGCCCTCCCGTCGCTGCACCTTCCGGATGCAACCCCCTTCCCCAGTGGTCCCTCCATGTGCTCATCTAGAAGAGCCATAACCCCTCCCCTCTTCTAACCAACCCGCGTGTGCCCTCACCGTTCAGCCAGCCCTCTCGCATGTGGTGCCTCCTCACCGGCAAAATCCTCCTCTGATAGTGACCCCCACTGGTGAATGTTCATCTTGATTTATGTTTTTTCTTTAGTTTACCCAAAACCCTAGTTTTTAAGATTTTTGTAGTGTTGATATTAAAATTTATGGTCTAATATGGTTGTTTTAGGTTCGATATAATCTATTTAGGGTGCAATTGAGGTGAAAACAGTGTTTTGCACCAATTTCTGGAATTTCTTCATCAATTGAGGTAAGAACCCCTTGCGCATATTCTCTAAATTTAGATTTCTTTGATTTCATGATGTCTTCACCTTTCTTCATTGTTTATTAGACACTCGATATTGTTAAAATGAATTTTCACATGTAAAATAAGATGCATTTTGATGGAAATAAATTATATACTGTTTAAGAGTTTTATTAAATTGTGCCATTTGTGATTTTAATCATGCAAATCATACATTTCCTGCTTTTATATGCTGCGGTTGTGCGGTTAACCATAAAGGGGGTTTTTGAACACATTTGGTGCCTGTGAAAAGTTGTGGGTTATTCCTTAAAATTGTTTTTATAATTTTTTTGGTTTAATAAATAATATTAATGATGCGAAACATGTTTTGAAAATTCTTTTGAGGAGAGATTGATGTTAAAATGGGATCTCGATGTGTGTCGTGTTTTGTTAAGTTGTGCACACCATGTTTTAATCAAATTTGTCCGGTTGGCTCTTTAAAATGAATAGTGAGTTATTTTGGCCTTGTGTGGTTTTTGTAAACACTCTATGGATTTTAAAAGGGGTTTAGTAAATAATGTTATTGGTGCATTTTGTGTGTTGAAAACATGTTGAGGGGGTGTTTGCATTTTCTGTTCATTTGGATTGTTTTACGTCAGTGTTTATGTACCTTTGTTGTTGTGTGTTTATTACAGCACGTTGGCAGGGTAACCCCACATTATCATGATCATCGACTAATGCATGCTTGTGCACCTGTGCCAGGCCTATCGCGTTGTCATTTTCAAACTGAATGTTGAGGTTGGTCCCCACTGCACTTGCCTTTATATATTGAATTTATTAATTTCTTTTTATTTCATTAAATTTTAGATTATTGGTAAAAAATATAATAAATAATTAGTTTTAGAATAAATGATCAATTTAAATTATAGTGGTTCTCTCTTGTTTTGAATTACCTGAAAGTGTTTTCTTTTAAATGTGTCTCATTAGCATTGGTAAAATGCCTGGTTGGCCTTTAGAAGTAATTTCTATTTAGTTTAATGAAAATATTGGGTTGAAAATGTGTTCATCTTTTTAAAATAGATTTTTAAATGAATTTACAAATTGTTTTGATATTGATAGTGGTGATCCTTTGATTCATTGGAAATGAGTTGTCTTGTGTTGGTTCTTCTAAAAATAGGTTGTTGATGATTTGTTGGTTGAGGTATATTTTGCACTTTGATAAAATAAATTATTTTGAGAAAACATTCTTTGGGATAACACAGGGGTGACCTTTTTGTGTTCAATGATTGTGTGATATTCTTGTGTGTGATGTTTGTGCACAGGAATTGGTTTCTTATTTTACATTGTTGACTCACCCATATTTATTATATGTGTTGACAAGGGAACCCATCATATTGAATGAATATTCTAAGAACAAATTTTTCACTTGTTTATATTACCCAATGGCTAGTGTACCTTAGTATGGATTACACTCTACTAGGGGATTTACCCCTAGTTAGGCCAGGTAGGGAGATATCAAGTGTTAGGGAATTATGACGTCATCGAGAGTAGGCATGCCTTCAGGATGGGTCACATGTATAGTATGTTCTGGATTGTTCACAAGATCCTCTGTTCGACCCATGTTTTTTAGTGTTTATTTCTATGTGGCGGATGATTGAGAGGTATATTTTGGTTGTTGTCCCCTATGTTCCACCTTTTCCATTTCCCTTAGTGTGTGTTGTGTGTGGTTTTAATTTTTACTAACAACTAAAATTTGGATGTCTAAATTGTTTGCAATTTTTTTTTAAATTCAATGAACATATTTCATTCAAACATTAAACATGATTTTAAATTTAAAAGGTCTATGGAATGTTACTTATTTAGAAATGAATGTGTGTGTTGATACCCATATTTTATATAATTTAGTTCATTCCTAGAATTATTGAATTCTTTATTAAAAGGTATTTTATTGGGGATAGTTTGTTGGGCATGCCTACTGAGTTTTAATACTCACGCATATATTGTCTTACTATTTTTTGTTTCCGTCGCCAGTTTGACTCGATATTGATCGCCGTGGGTGAGAGTTAGTTTTGGTTTGGTGAGAGACTCTCAGGGATGCGAGGTGTTTTGGCTGTGGACAAGTTAGTTTGTTGTTGTTGGATGTTCTGCCTTTTTGTTTCCTTTATTTGTTTTGTGCTATTCTATTTTATTTCCATTGATTTATTTATTTTATTAGTAAAAATAATTCCCATGTTGTTCTCTGTTGAGGAGTTGGAACTTTTCACCAGCCCGGGAGGATTGAGAACACCTCTTGGGCCATGTCGCGGACCTACTTGAGTGACCGGTTTAGGTTCGACCTGGGTTGGTTCATGACAAAATGGTATCAGATGGAGGTTAGCTCTTTATCAGACCTTGTTTCTAATAGCGCCTATCGTTATTTGGGTTTTTCATGGTAGAAGGAGTAGAATATTCGGGACATGAGGTGTAGGAACGAGAATGATGTCATGAAATATTTCTCATTACGAACCTCGGGTTACCATGGGATGTACGAGATTGTTGGTGTCCTTTGATTTTTTGTGAATTTTTTTATGTTGGGAAATGAAATGGGAGCCAGGCATGTTACCAATGTGATATCGCTTCGTCTGGAAAGCCATGTGGTGCCAGGAACATTACCGTAGAGTGCTCCTTGTGATGGTGGCGTGATTAGTGTATGGCTGCCAACCACCCGTCCGAGTCAACCATCAGCACTAGTTTTCAATGGCGAATTGTTTGAGTCATGCTTAATTCTAAAAAATGTTTGTAATTTTTTTTTGGAAATTGTGAAATATTAAATTTGAAATAGAAATGACCATGTTTTGATCATGCTCCTTGTTTTGTTGTTCCTTAGTATTCACCCCAATGAAGGTTCAATGGATGCCCAAGGTGCAGCTTTGGGTGGTGCATCCTAAGGAAATCCTCCAGTTGATCACCCTGTAGACTATGTTCTGGGATTCTGGAATATGAACCCTCCCCTGTTTTATGGTCAAGTAAAACAACTTGAGGCGGAGGAGTGGTTACAGAAGATTGAGAGGAAGTTCAGTTTCATTGGGTTGCCTGAGTCGTTAAAGATGAAGTTGAATACCTTTATGCTTGAAGATCCAACCTAGAAATGATGGAAGTCTGTGTCGCGGAAGAAACCTCCGAATGATGTAACATGGGATTTTTTCAAGTCATTGTTTATCCAATAACACTTCTCTGAGTTGAAGAAGCTGAGGAAGAGGATGGAGTTGTGTTGTCTTCAGCAGGGCATTGAATCGGTACATGAATTCTATCAACATTTCATAGACCTATTTTTGTTCATCAGTGGTTCACTGTGAATGATCCCAAGAAGGATCGAAAATTTGATTCTGGACTCAAGCTTGAACATGGATCAAAATTTGAAGAGCTCAACCTAACCACCTTCTCAGATGTAATGGGGAATGCCTTTCATGCTGAAGCTGATCTCGCAGGAGGACATGAGGTGGAAAATCCTTCCCCGGCCTCGGGAGGCAGTGTAGAGAATGATGATAAGATGAATGGGAAGTGACCTAATGAAGGTGGCTCTATTAGAGGAATAAAGAGGCCTTCAGACCATCATTCATCTTCTTCACAGTGCAATGCAATGATTTGTCACCAGTGTGGTTGGTAGGGTCACAAGAGGCCAATGTGTCCGAGTGCTCCGAGACCCTACCACACCTGTGGACGTTGGTGTCACTTGCAGCGATTCTTCCATGGTCTTTCCAAGAAGTGCACTAAAGCTAGAACTAGCTCGTCTATGGTCACCTCATCCCATCAGCAAGAGTTGGGCGATGTTTAGGGACCAGTTTGATGCTTTTACTTTGTAGTGTTGCTTATATATAGTAATCATCTCTTGTAACATTTTCTATGTTTCTTTTCTTTCAGTTGTATGAATGGTTGTGGTTGAACTTCTCTGAAACATTTATTTTATTGGAATTTTGTTTGGTGAAATTCTGGTTAGGGTGTTATTTTTGGGAAATTCTAAATCCTGACTACGTGGCAGGAGATATATCATTCATCAGTGCTCCAGCCATAGGCCATAGAGTGAAGCTGGCACATAGTCAGGTGAACCCCAACATAGGAAGAATGGCCTTGGTTTAATCTTGGTCTTTAGTGCATCATGGTCTATGCTCTTCCAAGGGTGTGAAGTTGTTAGTGTAGCGCAGTCGATAGTTTTTCTTACTCTATCGGTTGGGAACTTCCCTTACCACCCCTCCCATTATGGGGGGCTTTTTGGCCCATGAAAAAGTCACCAAGTTTGATTAATCCCAATAGTCTTTATGGTGTGAAGACCCATCGCTTGTCTCACTGAATTCACTATGGCTTGTTTCTTATGGTGGGGAGTCCATTCAAGCCTCCAGTGTCAATATCCCAATTTTGGTCTGGGTTTTGGTTTGGTGGGGGTGGTCTCGTGAAGATCCACCTAATTCTATGTTCTCCTTTTTAGTAAAGAGTTGGGGTTTGTGAAATCTAATGTCAGATTGGAGTAAGATTTTAAGATGTACTCATTGGATGTGATTTTAACTTGTTTGTTGGTTCCAAGAGGGTTTTTGTTTTTTTCTTGGTGTTGTTCTGGATGTTATGTTTTATGGTCGAATTTTGGATGGAGGAAATGGCTGATTTCCACATTATGGTGTTTAAGGTGTGAGTATGTTGGAATTTGTTTTAACCTCATGAATGTTCTATCTATTTTTAACTGATTAACTGGAGGTGGATACACTTTTGGGGGTGGGTGACACTTAGCAGGAAGTTCGTCTCTATCGCATGTGTTCTTCTAGTTTATCTATCCCATTTTGTAACTGTTTTAGGATCTCTTTCTTGTAGTTCTTTGGAGATCTATTTGAATCGTAAAATAATTTCGGTTCTTGTTTTAGGTTTTGATATTGTTATGGATTTTCATGGGAAGAAAGTATTATGGTGGAGAGAATTGTCATTCCTGGGGTTAAATTTTCCTTTTGATATGACTCGGGTTGGGTTTTTGGATGAGCTGTGGTTAAAATAGTGATTTTTTAAGAAAATGCATGTATGTTTGTTTGGCGGTGTTTGATGCCTAGAAATAGAGTGACCTCAAAACTGTGTGGCCTACCCTCCTTTAGAATTAAAATAAAATAATGGAAAATATTGAAATGAGAGTTTGAATTGAAATAAGAAAAATGTATCAAAAAAGTTTAAGTGTTGCTTTAATAATAATAATGATAATATAATTATTAATTTTACTATATTTAATATTAATATTAATATTAATATTATTAATAATATTATTAAAACGATTTATTATAATTATTATTATTAAAAAATATATATAATTTTATGTATAGGTTTTTTTTTTCGCTTTTTCCAATAAATTTTCTTTCTTTTTATTCGTTTTAACCTCCCTTCTCTCTTATCCCACATGATTTTCTCCTCCCCTCTTGTGCACTGCATCCCATGGATGCCCTGACCCACCTTCCTTGGCTGGCGTGCCACACTTGGCTGGCCTCCCTTCTGTCAACGCACCTCCCGGACACAACCCCCCCTTCCCCAGTGGTCCCTCCCTGTGCACAACAAGTAGATCCGTAACCCCTCCCCTCTCATGGCCAACCGACATGCTCCCTCACCGTTCAGCCAGCCCTCTCATCAGTGGTACCTCCTCACCAGCGATATCCTCCCTCAGTAGAAACCCCCTTCGGTGATTTTTCATCTTGATTTATGTTTTTTCGTCAGTTTACCCTAAACCCTAGTTTTTAGTATTTTAATTTTTTTAGTGTCGATCTTAAAATTGATGGTCTGATATGGTTATTTTAGGTTTGATTTCATCACCCTTGGGTGCGATTGATGTGAAAACAATTTTTTGCACCAATTTATAGAATTTCATCATCAATTGAGGTAGGAACCATTTGCGCATATTCTCTAAATTTAGATTTCTTTGATTTCTTGATTTCTTCCCCTTTCTTGAATGTTATTTAGGCACACAATATTGTTTGAATAAATCTTATCTTGTGAAATAAGATGCTTTTTAATGGAAATAAATTATATATTGTTTAATAGTTTTATTAAATTGTGCCATTTATGATTTTAATCATGAAAATGGTATGTTTCCTGCTTTGATACACTGTGGGTGTGCAGTTGACTGTTAAAGGGGTTTTTGAACGAGTATGGTGCGTGTGAAAATTTGTGGGTTATTCTTTAATATTGTATTTATAATTTTTTGGTTTAATAAATAATATTAATAATGAAAAATGTGTTTTGAAAATACATTTGAGGAGCGCTTGATTTTAAAATTAGACGTCCATGTGTGTTGGGTTTTGCTATGTTGCGCACACCATGTTTTAGTCAAATTTGTTCAGTTTTCTATTTAAAATGATTAGTGAGTTATTTTGGTGTTGTGTGGTTTTTGTAAACACATTGTGGATTTTAAAAGGTCTTTAGTAAATATTTTTGTTGGTGCATTTTGTGTGTTGAAAACATGTCCAGGTGGTGTTTATGTTTTCTATTCATTTGGATTGTTTTATGTCTTTGTTTATGTACCTTTTTGTTGTGTGATTATTGTAGTGCGTTGGAGAGGTAACCCTGCATTACGGAGATCATCGGCTTACGTGTGCTTTTGTGCCTACACGATGCATGTCTCGTTGTTGTGTTTGAGCTGCATGTTGAGGTAGGTCCCCACTGCACTGGCCTTTAAATTTAGAATTTATCAATTTCTTGTTATTTCATTCTATTTTTGATTAATGGTAAACACAATATATTAAATAATTATTTTTTGAATAAATATTCATTGTAAACGATAGTGGTTCTCTCTTGTTTTGAATTACATGAAAGTGTTTTCTTTTAAATATGCATCATTAGTGTTGGTAAAATGCATGGATGGCCTTTAGAAGTAAATTATGATTTTTTAAAGAACGACTTGGGTTGAAAATGTGTTCGACTTTCTAAAATGTATTTTGTAAATGTAGTTACAAATGGTTTTGAGATTGAAAGTGGTGTTCCTTTGATTCATTGGAAATGAGTTGGCAAGTTTTGGTACTTCTGAAAATATGTTGGTGTTGATTACTTGATTGAGGCATGTTTGGCACATTGATAAAATAAATTATTTTGAGAAAAATATCTTTGGGATAACATAGGGGTGATCTTGTTATGTTCGACGATTGTGTGAGATTCTTGTGTGTGATGTTTGTGCATTGGAATTGGTTTCTTGTTTGACAATGTTTACTCATCCTTATTTATTATAAGTGTTGACATGGGATCCTGGGATAGTGAGTGAATCTTCTAAGAACAATTTCTTTACTTATTTAGATTACGCACTAGCTAGTGGCCCTTAGTTCAGATTACACTCTACTTGGGGATTGGGACCCTCGATTAGGTCAGATAGGGCGATATCGAGCATTAGGGCATTATGACGTCATCGAGAGTTGGCATGCCTTCAGGATGAGTCAAATGTATTGTATGTTCTGGATTGTTTATGATCTTCTAGGTTTGACCCATGTTTTCTTTATTGTTTATTTGTATGTAGAAGACAATTGAGAGGTCTAGTTCAGTTGGTGGCCCATTTGTGCCCCCTTTTACATTTCCCTTAGTGTGTGTTGTGCGTGGTTTTACATTTTACAAACAAATAAAATTTTGATGTCTAAATTTTTCTCAATAACATTTTAAATGCAATGCGCTTGTTCCTTTCAAACATTAAACCAGATTTTATATTAAAAAGGGCAATGGACTGTTAATTGTTTTAGAAATTAATGTGTGTGTGGAAACACATATTTTATATTATTTATTTCACTCCGGGAATTTGTAAATTCTTTATTTAAAGGTAGTGTATTGGGGATAGTTTGTTGGGAACACCTACTGATTTTTAATACTCACGCCTATAGTGTTTTCTTGTTTTAGTTACTATTGCATGTTTGACTCATGCTTGGTCACTGTGGGAAAGTGTTGGTTGTTGTTTAGTGAGTGACTCACAGGGTCACAATGCATTTTTTCAATAGTTGTGTTTGTTTGTTGTTGTTGTTGGCTGTTCTTCCATTTCGTGTTTTTTATTTGTTTTGTGATAATATATTTTCTTTCCACTTCTTTATTTATTTTATTGGGAGAAATCATTCCCCTGTTTTTCTCTATTGATTCCCTAACACTTGTCGCCAGCCCTGGGGGATTGGGAATGCCTCTCTGGCCATGTCACAGACGGGATTGGGTGACCAGCTTACATCCAACCTGGGTTGGTTCGTGAAAATTACCCCCTCATATGTTTTTTCCAATGAACTATCTTAGTCTAACCCAAACCCCATGGTTAAATAATATCATAAAACCTCATCATACGCCCAAAATTGTTCTTACATCAGTTATCCCTTAGCACTACATAATTTTTTTCTAATTACATAACCAAAAACAATCATAATAACCAGTAATGGGTTCATCCTCGAGGCATTCATTGACCCTACTAACCCACAAATGTTTCCTTATACTTCCATTTCTTAAAAGGACTATATAGACGTCAACATAGATGCCTCACTGTTATATCCCCAGAACCCACCACCATAATTAAATAATATGGCTTATCTAATTTGATTTCCTAAAAAAATTATACAGGAAAAACAATATAATTTGTTCATGAAACATTAAGAATCTAAACAAGCTATCAATAAAGAAATAAAACACAAGGGCATATATTTCATAAGAATCCTATATTCAAAATATAATGCATTTACATAGCATATTTTCAATTGAACAAGATCCAAAATAATAAATTTAAAAATTTAGAAAAAATATATCATTCTTAATAAACACATTAACAAGAACATTGAAAAAGAAGAACAAAAATTCCACACCATTAGTAATCATGAATTTTGAATGGAATTTTCTTCATAATCCCCAATCCAAAGCCTACCAGAACCAATGAATCATTTGAAAGACACCTACATATAATCTGCCAAAATGGAAAAACAAAACAAAATAATCTAATAACCTTTTTTAATTCCCTAGATTATTTATCTCTAATGACCTGAATTTTTTATATACAATTCCCCTTTTGGATTAATTAAATGTATTATTATATAATATGGTTTAAAAGAAGACATGCACTTATTTTCTATTATTATATCAAATTGTTTTTAAAATACCATTAAGTATCATTAATTTAGGTTAAATAGTCATTGAATAGTGATCACTTGATTAATATAAATATATGTTTTTTGCAAATCCATTTGACACATACAAAGGAAGTTATGGTGTCAACCAGTAGGATTCTACCCTATGAAGCCCATTTATAGGAGCATCTGGAGAAGATAACACCATTGGTCATTGAACATGACAATTTTCGGGTTGATATCCAATAACTTACACATGATCAAAACCAATTACAGGATAATTTAAGGCTCATCAATACCATGACCCCAACTATGTACATCATACCCCACCAAGAAAGTCTCACTGTCACAAGCCTTACACATATTGAATTGTCTGGTGTATTATTGGATTATGTATCAATAGAATAGAATTATGAGTATTTATATTATTTTGTATATAATAATGGATATATTTTCTTCCTTCTATAGTTACTCTACAAATGTTTTTTATTTTTATGTAATAAGAAACAAAATGATTTTTTATTTTATATTTAAATTCTATTATGGAATTTATTTTAATGAATTAATAATTCTTTAAAAAAAAATTATTTTAGTAAAATTTTATTATTAAATATTAGTTAATAAATATAAATTGTCATGTAATTTTTATGAAGTCAAATACAATTTTTATAAGAGGTCAAAAACAATTGTTGTAAAAAAACACAACATTTCTTAATAAATGTCATTTAATATTTTAATGTGAAAATTCAAATATTTATAAAATTATTTAGGTAAAATTAATATTATTTTCAAAATCATTATCAATAAACTATCTATTTTTTAATTTTCTATATGTTTCTGAGATAATGGATTTTTCGTTTAAAAATTAAATATCCTATAAATATACTTTTTGTATTAGAAAATAATAAATAATAAAATGTGATGTTATAAATACAATAAAAAGTATTAATAACCAAATATATATTTTAAATTTAATATAAAATTAATTTAGATTTAGTTTATTAATTTTATAAAGCCATTATGAATCCTCCAAAACCATTAATATATTTTAAGGTTTAAAACCATGTTAATTAATAGTAAGTCTCACCTCCACATAACAAAGGGCATTATTTTGTTATAAAATTACCTTGTAATTATAAAATAATTACAACCACTCCTATTTTTATTAATTCATGGGAGAAATCCATATGATGATGTTTGGTTTTTGTTATTTTATTGTGTATAGTCGAAAACCAAAAAAATAAAGAATTCCCACTATTTTCCTATATAAACCCACCAATACATCAATTTTTATTCCATAAAACTATATGAAATCCATAAATACTATACCCTTGAATCTCTAGATTCCTCCCAGGGTTCCCCCAATCTATCAAGAATCCACTTCCAAGAATTTAGAGTCACATAGTCATGCAAGGGATCTTTTATTTTCCTCTTTATTCAAGTATTTTTTTACCTCATTTCAATAATATTCATTTCTATATGATGGTATTATTTTTGACATTAAAATACTATAAAATTTATTTCCAAATGATGATATACATATATCTCTCTCATTAACACATTTTAAGAAATTTTATTTGAAACTCCTTTGTTGATGATATTTTACCTGATTTGTCATGCTAAAACAATTATGTTGTGAATACCATACCCATTTCCTATAAAAGGAGTTAGAATTTATATAATTATACCTATTTTAAATTATAAATACTTGTATTTATATCAAACTCTATATTCTTGGAATAAAATTTGATGAAAAATGATTTTAAATTTTAGGATATATGTTGAACACTAAAGCATGTGAATGAAATGAATGTGAAAGGTGTGCCCGAATTTACATAGCACTCCGATGAATTCTGTATTGTTTATTATCGTGAGATATAATTTTGGGATATGTAAAGAACCTAATTAATTAATTGTAGTTTTACTTAATGATTTCTTGGATGTTAGGAACAATTTATATTTATGATGTAGTGTTTTAAGTTGTCTCCATACATCCCATGTAATCCTCATAAATTTCTTTTTTATTTCTAACACTTTTAAAGGAAAGTGAGATCCCAAGACCAGACAGAAAAAAAGCATCATATAGTGAAAGAAATGGAAGAAACAATAAAATCAAGTTTATGCATATTAGAATCATTATTCCTAAGTAATTTCTAGATAAGTACATTTACATCTAACCCCAGATCAATTTTGATGAGCTCCTCGCACCAAATAGCAATATTGTCAAATGTCTATATGAACTCATCCATGTTTAGCTTCTCTACATTAAAACCTCTTTCCAAAATAAGATCTTGTTTGTGAATCCATTCTATTTCCATCCTACCAGTTTCCACTTCAAGAGCTCTCTCAGACATCTTAGCTCGATCCTCCATTGAGGAATTGAAAGGAATCGATTTATCCAAAATCTTTTCCCTAGAATGGATGATAACTTCCCATGTCTCATTGGGCGGGTCCTCCTCCATCTTCTTCGATGACATAATGGAAAGAGCTTCTTCATCCATTTCACCACTGATGCCTGTTTGACGATGCAATCATGAATCCAGAAATACCTCATCACCCGGGGGCACAAGGATGATGGAGGAGTCAGCCACCTCGAGCTTGTCACCATTGTGCTTCCTCGAGGAAATGATTCTTGCATTTGCAGGAGCCATTGGGGGAAGCTTATAATGATATATCATGTCTTCTTGAACATGTATATGATTTCTACACTTTTTTATCTATTTATATAAATATTATCTAACAAATAAAACCTTATTCTATTTTTATTTCCTTATTGGTATTTATATCTCACCCCTTTCTCATGTTTCTCCCTAGGTTACCCCATTTAGTTTTAAAACCCATGGAATTTTAGAATCATATTAGGGATGTCTTCAATAATGTTATTGTATCCCACATTCATGATGTTATTATACGTAACTATTTCAAAACATATACAATATTTCTCGATAATTGGGTGTTTTATATTGTTTAATTTTATGTAATAAATCTTGAATTGATGTGTAATAAAGAATAGGGTTGTCATGGTTTGTATCATAGGGAAAGATTAGTTTTTTTTGGATTAGGATTAGAAAAACTCTAGAGAAAGCCTTTGGAATAAGAATATGTTTATGAAAACATACCTAATCTTTGGTATGTATATATTATGTGGTTTTTATAGAAAATAGATCCTTATATAGATACTATAAGTGGACGTCAATCTGGAACATATGTACCTAGGTGTGGGAACTCTGACAAGTTGTCCCCGTCAGAACTTAGTTTATTATGGTATATGAAAGTAGGCATTACTAGGCACCTGGTTAGAAAATCTAGAGGGGATATGATTTGGTAAATTAATATGCTCATTTTGATCCATTATATTGTGGACAAAAAATAAAATAATATTATATGTTAGTAAAGTAATCATGGATATCATAGATTGAAGCCATTAAATGAATAAGGTAATAAATAAATATAATTTATAGGTTATCCGTTTATTATAATTAGATTAGATTATTTGTGTTTAATAGTTAAAAAGAACTTCCATAAGTTTCCCTTTATTCTATCTAATGTCCTAAAATAAAAGGAATTTGGTAAACAATCAATGTGGCACGAAATGTGATGACTACCCAAATGAGATTCCAACCCGATTGGAGTACGAATCACAATGTTTGGGAAAATAATCTAAAAGATGACTTAGGTTCTAAATAAAAACATAAATCAACCCACCTAATAAATAACAATCATAAATTGAGAGATTTTTGTTATAATTACCTCTAAATTTAAATGGATCATCTCATCCTTTAATTGTGGAATAGAGAATCAACTCCATTGAAAAATATTCACCATCAATAATTTTTACTTATAAGAGAAGTTTTTACTAGATATTTATCTCTATATAGGGATAACTTGATCAGTTTAGGACATTGATCTAAAATATGAAGCCTGAATAATAGATCAAAGTTATTGGGTGGAAGGGATTATGGAAAATGTTATTTGATAAATGTTTTACTCACACTCTGACTTAAAATAGAACCATATTTTTTTTGCTCAAGAAAAATGATGATGAATATATTGAGGAATATGAGGAAAAAATCATAGGGCCTATATTATATCACACCAACATTTTCATTACCCCTGAATTCATGGTTGACAGCTTCTATTGTGTTCTAAAACCAAATCTATGAAAATTAATGGTGATCAATGACATTGATTATTATGATTAAATTGTACAATGTTCCCTCAAAGTTGAAATAAATATTTGAAAATCTCAATCATATTCTAGGTATAATAAGATGAATTTGGATATTATTTCTCATAGTCTAATAGTGAAATATAATTGTGTTAATAAATTTAAACATCCCACTTGTCAAAGGTGTGGAAACAAGATCCTCAAAAATTTCATGAGGGAAATGAACAAATTATTTAGGGGGAGGAAAAAACGGCACATTAATAGAATTTTTCAAAAAGAGAAACCCACTAATGAGATGGAGAAATGGAATTATCAGGTCAACCCTTAGTGCATTTTTCATTGATTCAACTTCATGGAACCATGGATCTTTACAAACCAATGCACTAATCCATGAGTTTTCAGTGACAACCAATAACCACCATGGAATAACGAGAGAGATTTTACCATCATGAATGATGAGGTAGATCCTAACAACATAGTGGTGATAAATAATCCAGTAATTCATTCATGTTTAGGGAACCTTTTTTATTCTATTTCTACACATTCCATCATATCATGAAATTTTAGTTGAACTTTTAAAACACTAGAAAAAATCATCAAAGTGGAGTTAATAGAGAAATTGATAAATGGGGAAATTATTGAATCCATAGTATAAAACTCCTCCCCTATCACAATTTACAGGCTAAAAAATCCAAAAAATGTTTAAATACCTCCTTTAGTTGAAATTGATTCAATTCTGGTCAGGTATTGTCTTTCTATATATTGATTCCACTTAAATTATGTGAGAAGAAAATCAATCTCTGTATTTTGAATCAACCCCCAATTATTTACATCTGTAAGGTAGATGATCAATCATTATTATCACAAACATAAGAAGAATCGATATAATTTCATGGCACAAAATCACATCTAGATCAAATGACTTTGTATATGGAATGAACCATCCTTGATTAAATTCAAATTATGATGTAATACACTGATGTCTTTAGCTAGAAATTTTATGGCCTTCCACCTAGATGAGAAGTTATATTTTCAATCAAAATTATAAATTCGGTGTCTCCATTATCCAAGACTATGTAAAGAATGGTTATTTTGGAACTTTAGAAACTAAATAAACAGCTACATGAAAATTTGGATAAAAGGTACATATTCCAAAGTTATTCACCATCGGTTCCAAAGGTCCTCTTCATCAAGAACAAGGATGGATTAATGTGACATTCCATTAATTATCATGAGATTGAGAAGATCCTGATAAAGAACAATTATCCTCTTACCCAAATTAATGGCTTGTTCGATCAACTATGTGGATCATAATACTTCTCCTATGTGGATCTATAGTCAGAATATTACCATGTTCGAGTGAAGAAGGAGGATATACCCCAAACTACTATTGGTAAAATCATTAGGCATTATGAGTTCATATTAATTCCATTAGGACTTAATAATGATCCATAAATCTTCACAAACTTGATTAATAGTGTCTCTAGATATTATTGAAAATTATTGTGGTAGTGTTAATAGAGGATTATTTAATATACTAAAACCCAATGAGGATCATGAGGATCATGTGATTACTATTCAAATGAAATTATAAAAATATAATCCTTATTAAAATTACATAAAAAGTGAGTTATTGTTTAATGAAGACTCAATCTTTAGAAATATTATGTCATGAAATTGGATAGCTATAGAGCATTCCAAAATAGATGAAATTGAATGGTTAATGAGGACAAAATCTATGATATATATCTATAGTTTCCTAGGATTATTTAGGAACTATCATCAATTGGTGAGAAATTTCTCAGGATTTCCAAACCCTCTAACCAAGATAACATAGACGAGCGCCAATATTTCTTATAAAGATAAATGAGAAGATATATTCATGGATATCATAAGAAGGATTTTCACTAAAACTTTGCTAACACTACCCTTAATTGGATAACTTTTAGTGGTGTTGAGTGACAAATCTAAGAATGGATTGGGTTGTGTGTTAATGAATAATGAAGAATTCATTTCCTATGCTTCAAGTAAATTGAATGTTCACCAAAAAACTACACAAAAAATAATATGTAGTTTGAAGTAGTGGGAATCTCTTAGAAAATATGGTAGAAATATATCTTTTGGGAGATGTTTTGAATATATAAGGATCAGAAAAGACTATAGCATATATTTACACATAAAAAGATGAATATATTCCAAAAAATATTGATTGAGCTGATCAAAGACTATAACTACTCAATCCAGTACCATCATTGTATAGCTGATAAAGTGAAAGATTAACAATGAATAAATGACCCATAAATTCTATCATTGATTAGTATTGATTGGTATTTAATCATCATAGATTTGTAAATGATTTAAAAGGTAATCATAAAGGAAGGAATTTCACCAATCAATCCAAAAATGATTGGTCAACCCTATAATTCATGAGAGGTATGTGGATTTTCAAAGTGATGATATGAGAATTCATAAGAAATTTGAAACTATAAGATAAGTGAAGTCATTGGAGCTTAATTTTCATCAAGAAGGTGTTGTATGATTTGGGTCAAGAAAATGTGTACCATCCAATCTTGAGTTAATGAAGGAGATGTTGGATGATGCACATATCTCAACATTATCTATCCATAATTAAATCCCAAAGATGTATTGAGATCTCCAAGAATACTATTTGTTGGATAATATGATGAAGGAGACCATATAATATACAAAAAGATGTATTTTATGTCATCATGTGATGGTAGAAATGAAGAAATCTAATAGGATGATGCATCCACTAAACATATCTACATGGAAATGGGAAAACATCACCCTGGACATTGTCATCATACCTCTAAAGACATCAAAAGGAATAAATTCTATCTAGATATTGGTGTATTTTATTACAATGACTACACACTTCATTGCAATTTGAGAGGATTTATTATTAGATCCACTTGAACAGATATACATCAGAGTGTTGGTAAGGATACATGGAGTACAAATATCAATTGTATTTGGATGAGATCTGATATTCACCTCCGTGTTCTTGAAAAATCTCAAACATGCTCTGGATAATGAGATAAACATCAGTATAAGCTATCATCCTCAAACTTATGTCCATTTTGAGAGGACTATTCAAACACTAAAATACATGTTGAGACCATGTTCTATGTACTTAAAAGGGGGATGTGACCAACATCTACCCCTAGGCTAGTTATAATTCAACAACAGTTTTTAATTGAGAATCCAAATTCCCCTATTAATCCATTTATTGGAATACTTGCATAACACATGAATGTTGGGATGGTTTTGGTTAATTAAAAATATTCTGTCCTGAAATAGTCGAGGAAATGGTAGAAAAGGATGAGACTATTATGTAGTACATCAACACAGCACATGGTTGACAATAGATCTATGTTAAAAATCATCGAAGGATCCTACATATTGATGTTGGAGACATGCTATTCCAATGAATATATCCATGTATGAGATTTATGTGATTTGGGATGAAGGGGTAGCTTAGTCCATGATGTATAGCCCCCTTTGGGATCCTTCATCATATAAGAGAAATGGTATACTAACATGTACTTCCACCTAACATATATCATGTACATGATGTATTCCTTGTATCCCATTGGATAAGTTACATACCAAATCCCTAAAATTTACTATATCTAGAGGTGGTACCATTAGAGAATGATATCTCATATATGGATCAGTTGTTGAAGATATTATATTTTTCAGACAATGTTCTACAATATAATACAATAAACATGGTCCAAGTGCTATAGATAAACCAAAACATTAACAAAATTACAGGGGAACTAGATAAATAAATAAATTAGAGTTACCCACATTTATTTTAGTGTGGTAAATGATAATTTCAAAGGAATATTTTCTTTATGTGGGAAAGACAATATCAAATCGAACCATAATAAATAGAATTCCCCTTTTGATTTAATTAAATGTCATATAATGTAATATGACAATAGAAAACAAATGAAGATATTTTGTTTTATTATATCCAATTTTATTTAAAATAATATTATTTATCATTACTATTTATAATATTGATATGAGATAGTGATCACATGATTACTATAAATATAGGGTTTTATCAACTACATTTGACAAAACAAAATGAAAGTGGCGACTTCAACTAGTAGGATCATATCCAATAGAGACCATTTATAAATAATTTTAATGTAGATAATATCACTAGTATTTGACCTAGACTAATCCCAAGATGATATAAAACACTTTAAGATTTAGAAAAAAGGTTTTTTGGGATTAGTTCAAGCACATCAAGATAATAACCCCAAAATATACTCCCAACCTCCCCATGAAAGCCTCACTGATACACACCTTAATCTTAGGAAATTTTCTAGTTTATTAAAGAGATATATATTAATACCTATTTATTATGAGTATATTCATTATTATATATTGAATAATGAATATATTTTCATCCTATTATGGTTACTTTATAAATTATTTTTAT
Source organism: Viscum album (assembly GCA_963277665.1). NCBI lineage: Eukaryota > Viridiplantae > Streptophyta > Magnoliopsida > Santalales > Viscaceae > Viscum > Viscum album. Next base: position 559,368,939 of record OY728146.1, read on the forward strand.
TTTGATATAATAAAACAGAAATAGAATTTTTGGGTAATATTCTAATTCAATTAAGGAATTTATTTTTTTGAATTACCCGATTTTTTATTTAAATAAAATTTTACCAAAATATTATTAATATAAAATATTTATTAAATATAAACGATTATATAATTTTTATGAATTAAATTGTAATTTTTACAAGGATTTATAAACTGTGATTCTTAAAATCCCCATAATTTATCAATTAATGTCGATTAATATTTTAAGTGAAAATAAAAATATTTAGAAAATTATATAGATAAAATTAATATTATATTTGGGATTATAATTTTGAAATTATTCAATCGTTATTGTTTCATTATTTTATGAGATAGTAGAATTTTCGGGTTAAAATTAAATATCGTATAAATATAAATTGTGTATTATGACATAATAATGACCCAAAAGTGATGTAATAAATTATTTAAAGGGTATAAATGGTTAAATACATGGTTTAACATTAATATAATATCATTTTATGTTTATTTGATTTATTTTATAAATCTCTTTTTAGTCCTCCAAAACAAGTTACAGATTATGTATGTTTAAAACCATTTCCTTAAGATTATGAATCACTATCACATAATAAAGTGTATTATTTTAATAATTTAGGACCTTGTACAAATAAAATAATGATAAAAACTCCCCATTTTTCAGAAACCATGTGCCAAAACCATTGTATGTTTTTTGGTTTCTGTTATTTTATTATGTTGAGTCCAAAACCTAAATAATAATTAAATCCCCACCTTTAATATATAAAATGACCCATGATCCCACATCACTTCACTTAAAATCCTTGCATGATGTACATACTATACCCTCCACTATCTACAGAACACTCATTGTTCCCTAATCTACCATGAATCATGTATTAAGAATTTCCAGGCACACACTCAAGTATGAGATCTTTTCCTTTGTCCTCTATTCAAATATCTTCTTTACATTACATATTTTATCATCATTTCATTTTGATGAGATATATTATTACATATCTCCATTAAATTTACATTTATTTCCAAATTATTAGAGACCCATTTATCTCTTATAAACCCATTTTATTAATTTTTATGTGATGATGTTGTGTTGTTGAAATTTCATCATGAGTTTCCATACCAAAATAATAATTTATTGAATACCATAACCATTTATTATCATGTGAGTTAAAATTTACACACTAATACCTTTTAAAATTGGGACATAGAAGTATTTATTATAGGATACATGTTTTTGGATTAAAATTACATGACAAATGTTTCCATGTTTTATGATCTATGTGTTACACTTAAGCATGTTAATGAAATGAATGTGAGGGGTGCCCCCAAAAAATATATTACTCAAATGAATTATGTATTTCTTAGTTTCATGGGATGTATATTAGAAAAAATGAAACCTAATTAATTTATTGTACTTTTACATATATGATTTCCAAGCAGTTATCCTAGAATTATCTTTATGATTCCTTTTTCTATGTGATTACCAATTTTCACAAGTTGTTACTATCATGTTATATCTTTTGTCATTGTTCGTGTTTTTGATTCCTACTCTTTTTTTGGCTCACTGATATGCCTTTTGCCTATCATATTTCCCCTTATTCAATTTTTATTCATATTTCAGACTGTATATATAACCTTTTTCTATTGTTTGTCCTTAGGTTATCCCATGTAGTTTTAAAATCAATGGAATTTTAAATTAATGTTAATATAGTTTTCAATAATGTTGTTGTATCCAATATTCAATATGTTATCTCATCTATTTAATTCCCAAGTAAAATTGACATAATAATCTTTAGGGATTCATTAAGTTAAATCAGATCTAACAAATGATGAATTATTGTGTAATAAGGAGTAAGGTTGTTATTGTACTACTCATCAACACTAGTGGAAGGAATCTACATGACCTCAATCGTGTCTACACATATTCTATAGGTTTCTACTGATATGATAAGGAATAAATAAATTATTTAATATAATACACACAAGAATAAAAATCATGAAATAGGGACAATAACCAATGTAACCAATATTAAATAATTTGTGTATTCATAAATCAATAAAAAAAATTATATAACAAATGTTCAATAATAAATTCATTCAATCATACATCTTATTTATTTATTAGTTGACCAATCATACACATGAAATAAATACTGAAAATATATATAAGAATATTTTTCCATCCCTAATCTACACCCCATTTAAGTGTCTAATATCTAACGAGAATCTCTTTTCTAATTCACTATACATCCTATGCTCAAAAAGAATGTAGATATATTGTTTGTATAAATAGTGGGGGTGCTCATTCAATATGTGAGAAATAAAACAATGTTTTTTCTCAACTAATGAGACTAATATATTATATCATAAAAAAGTAATAATATGGAAAATAATTATTTCAACTAATTATGTTTGATGTCATGTGCTAAAAAGTCCACAGTAACTCCATTCACATTATGTCATTGTGTACTAACAATCGCACTATATAACCTGATCACACATTCTTTAGAATTATTATGTAATAATTTCATCTCCTGATTCCATTAAACCAATAGACCAAATCGTACTTGAAGAATCTAGGTAGGGTATCTTCCAAGTCTTAAACACTTCCTGAATGAATTTGATATGGTCCTACATCAATGTCCTAGAATCACCTTCTCAGTCATGATAGATATATTCATATACATAGAAATATACCTTATCAGACATATGAATTCATAAATTAAATCTCCTTCCACTACCTTATCACTCAAGGTTGGGACTAACTCCACATCAGAGCTAGACCAACCCTCTCACCTATTAATGTCCCTCATCGCATCAACAACCTTATCGCACAAGGTAGGTCCAACCTCCACATCACATGTAGACCAACCCTCTCACTTAAAAATGTCCTCATCCGTACTCCTACCTTATCACTCGTGGAATGGTATACTATCCATTCTTCATATTATTTCATAATCACTCTAAAAGTCTCATTTAATACAATCCATTATTCTTACCATTTCCTTCTCACTTTTGGTAGGCCCATACTACATGGAAAACTAGGACCCCATCTCATATATGGTGGTCATAATAGCGATATCCGACTCATGGAGTGAGAAAGGCATAGGATCAATCTCCACACCAATGTTTTTCATTTATACCAATAAAATATCCAATAATATTCATGAAATGAAAAACATAGACTCGATTCTATCACATTATATCAACATATCATCAATAGTGAGAATGTCACTTAGTCATAGTCCTATAACACAAATAACATCTCATCTCACAAACTTGGATATCGAAAATGTTAATTCTAACCCATAAAAATTTATTCTTATTGATATCATCTCCCATTCATAATCCCATATAAATATAAATGCATATAGGAACATCCCAAAAAATCATGGCTTGATCCAACCACATCCTAATCCATTGTCACTCAATCCAACTACCTAAAGACCATCCAATATTTTCCAACTATAGTCCCCTTAGAAACCAAATTCAATATATTATAAATCCATATAAACCACTAATTTGTACCATTTTATATCTCTTAAGTGTTCTATAATATCCCTACACACTGAGGAAAACCGTCTTTGTCATAGACAGGAGGTCATAGATGTTTCATCACATTAATAGTTGTCACCATGCTTCAATACACCATTAGGAGGGCATCACTCACTTGGTGTGAGACTTATGGTCATCTCACATATCTTTCCACTTGGACCAAGTGTGTCATTCATTCCATACTAGACCTAAGAGAACCTACCTAGGCTTCCAACATCATGTCCCATATCCAGGGACCTAGTAAAGATCTCTCATCAACTCAAAAAACACTTTTAACCATTGGAAACATAGTTTGAAGGTGATATAAAACAATATATCGTGATAAAGAGTACTTAACATAAACTCATGATCGTCAACAATATCATATCTATTTCTCCATTGTGATCTTAAAACCTATCTATTTTATCTGAATCCATGAATCATTTATTCAAGAAAATTTATTAATAAAAAAGGAACATGATTTTTTATTAAATGGACCACCTACCTCCAAAACAATTGTCACCCTACTTTCCAATCTTGTGAACCACCTTGTCCAATACTAGCCATGCTTCATACATGATTTTACATCCACATGATCTCCTATATCATTCTATAAGAAATTAATAATTGATTATAATTATTTATAATAAGTTTTCACAATTAAATCGTTCATTCTGAATCATTGAAAAACTCACCCACCAACTATGCTCAATCGATACATAAAACAATCAAACAAAACAAACCTTACATGATATTATGTCAACAATACACGTGAAATACACATCCTGATATATGATCTCTACCATTATTTTATTAAAATTATCACCAAACCCTATAATCATCTTTGAAACACACACAAAAATCATCACAGAATTGGGGTTATAATGGTGGATGATAAGGGAATATTTGGTCAAAATAGCCCTCCACAGTCACTTCTTATGACCTAAATAATGAACTGTACAACCCAAAATATATGGTGCATCCCTAGATTATAAAATTAAACCTATGAATTTGTTGTGGGGTGATGTGGATACAATCTTGATATTTCCACATCACTACATGGGTTCATGGTGCGAGGAACCCTAGATATAGGGATCAACCCTCATCTAATCCCTATTGTAGAATGGCCCACAGGTCTTAGTAAAACCTCAATATAAAATGTTCACCATAATACATTATAATATTCATATTCATGATAAAATATCCACTTAAAAAAATAATACATCTTATAATGGTTTATCCCATATCCAATCCTACAAATCCCACAACACTATGAAATCTTCAACTATAAAGCTTCCTTATTCACTAAACGGTGTTGTGGCATGACATGTGAGACATAAAATGACATGCTATAGATGTATAATTTCATTAAAACTCTAATACTTGGTTTAAAGTCCACTTAAGGACTTGATCCACCAACCAAGCCTCATTCTTTATCTAAATACTTCTCATTCAGATGTTACATCTCTAAAATTACTACTCTATATCCCAATTCATGGAATTAACACTAATTTGGGATAAAATTTTAAAATCCCTAAAAGGCACCTACCATGAAATTCATGGGTCATTATAGTTTACTTGATAAATGGTTTTCATACTTCTCTATACAGATTTTTATTTAATTCATTGCACTAATCATAAATATTTTAATGTCATTGAAATACAAGAAAACCAATACAATAATTATACATGTTAACCTAATGATTATAATTAGAGACATCATCTATGTCTTACATTGGATATTAAAAGTATTCTAGATTATTGGATTATATATAATGAATGGTCATGTTATTTACATATGTTTTATTTTAACGGAATAAAATTTTTTAATACTAGTTATAGAATCATATTACGAAATCTAAATTAATATGTTATAAACCTATTAATTTATACAACCTTTTACAAACTTTTCATTCAGTTATTTACCAAATAATATAAGATAATTACATAATTAAATATTTAAATGATTCCCATGAAACATTTTCATCAAATTATATCATGTAATGATTTCAAAACATATAAATCCAAAATCCCCATAAGAGAATCTATGATGTGATAGGTATCTAAAACTCTCATTTATAGTTAAATCCCAATTTCCTATACCAAATAGATGTCCAGCCCAACATACCACTATCAATAGACCACTATAAAATGGTGATAATAAATCATATATTATTCTAGCACCTAAAATATATGAATCAAAAATTATATTTATTATTGAAATTTTAAATAAAACAAAAAAAAACACAATCTGAGTTTATTGAATCTAATTCTACTATATTACCATATATATGGCTCATGTATTTATAGAAGAAAGATTAAAATATGTTTAAAAAAAATTAAAATAAATTATATAAACATTCCTTATATAAATAATTTATATGCAAGAATATTAAATTGGGATTCCATAAAAAAATGTATTCGAATATTTATCATAGAATATAAAATAATTATTTAATCATGAAATTTTAAAATTTAATATTGTCTAAAATATATAAAATTTGATGTAGTCCCTTCATGTTTTTACATTTGAAGGATCATGAGAATATAGTTTTTTAAATTCAATTAAACTGGTCCAATAACCAAGACATCATTTCACTATAAATATATTTTTGAAAGGGAATTTATCAATAGTAAGACAGTGAACAATTAGTGGTTTTAAAAAATAAATTGTTTTTATTTAATGTTTATACCATAAAAAATTTCTTGTTAATCTAATCCATGTCATTATTTTATATTATATATGTCTAATTTCAATGTAACATGATTATTTTGGAAAACAAATGGTGTGAAAATAAATAATTTTTGATACTTTGAATATTAATATGAAATACTCTCTAAGTCAAGTATGGGATTGATCACATTGATGTAGTCGGTAACAAGGTTTCCATGTGAAAGTCCACTTATCAGTATAATAATGTCTCAAATATATGTTTCTCAAATTTAATTTTTCTCCCTTGGAAAACTAAACCACCATGGGGCCCACCAACATGCGTCATCTGGTGTAGGATGGGTATTGTCAACACATGTGGTGAATGATAATTGGATTGTAAAATACTCCCCTTATTCGTCATGAGCATGTATGGGAGTGAAATTGGAACTAGAGGCCTAGATTCTAGATATAGATTCATGTCCCTATATTATAACACTTCTGATTTAATTAGATGTTTCACTAGTTTCTCTTCATTCGAATGAGGAATGATCCCACCTCAGGACACGTCACAACTAATTTTTCTAGGGAAGTAGTGGTGAAATCAATTTGTGAGGGGAATGTAAATTGAATATTAACCCACATTCCATTAATATTTGGGGTGATTCATGATTTTTAAAAACTCTTTCATCCTATATCAAAGTGCCAGAGTAAAATTCAGGTGGAGGAGAATTTCAAATGTTACAGTATAGGGAACTATATGGGTAACACAGTACCTGATCTATTCACCCTCATTAGACTTTCAGGCCATAGATTTTGTCCTTTCATCCACCAATGAATGTCGAGCCACCACTGTGGTTTCAAGTTATTGGTTCTTTGGGACAAAATTTTAGGATAACATCTGACATATTGAGACCAAAATAAATTACCTAACACAATAGAAAAGTGATGCTGCATAGTGAAAAGATGTTGTTGTTGAGTGGGGGGCCTCCAAAGATATATCAGTGTTCTTGTATCTATAAACCAACCACCTTTATCAACATATTTTTAATTAGGTATTCATGGATCCCCTTGTAGAGATAATCAAGTAGTAGTACTATTCAGGCGATGTTTCATCGTAGTTTGGAGATGTAGTAATGTGACACACTATATATCTCAATATAGAATGCTCAAAATAGCGATGTGTGATCATAAAACTATCACTCAATCAAATAAAATTAAAATTACTATAGTTGTTGGGTTTCTCTACCATGGTTCATTAGTGATTATCATGAGGAAATGAATCACGGAAGGGTGGTGGTGGAACTATATTAATACTGGTGGAATAGTTTGATGGATACTTATAGTGGGGAAAAAAGGTGTTAAAATACCGACCTAACATGATAAATACTACTTCACTGGGATATAAACACACATATTAGGTTATTTTACCATGTAATGGACATTAAGATAATGTTCATTATAAACATCATATTTAATAAAATAGGTATGGTGGGTTATTTTCATTCCTTGTGGGTAGGGATGAGGCTTGACATAGTAGGGTTCCCAGGTGTGTGTGTTTATTATTTTACTATAATCCTCTCATCCAAAAATAATTTAATATAATTAATATCAAAAAAATTTAGTGAAATATAAATTTTTTGTAAATAAATCTACACAATGATGTGATTATGTCAACAACATTGATGATTATATAGAAAATTCTAATGGGTTTTAATTTTTCAATATTTATCATATATATTGTAATGTGTCTCTCTATTACATAAGGATGTTGTTAGAGAAAATTTTACCATTTTCAAATGTATTAGGACCAATGGTAGTTTGGATATTTTTTGGGTTAATTTATGGTATTTATAAAAATATTAGAGGCATTTATAAATTGAACATTATTACATAATAGTTATAGGAATCCATTTAGTACTCTATAGGAAACACTTTTTATTATTGAAATAACTAAAGGGTTTTTGTAACACCCCATGCTTCCACAGTATGCTTCCCTTTGAATAAATAGTAGCGTGTGTTGTACGCAACTTCGAGTTTTAACACACACCACAACTAATCAAATTAGCTGTTATGAATAGTAATACCCACTTTTTGAAATTTTAAAATTTTATATTTCAATATGGACTTCATTTTTGGATTCGGAATATTGAAATTAGCCTATGGTGAAATATTGGTATTTTTCATAAAACATTCAATTTTTGATGAATAGTGAAAAACACTGATTTATAGTTTAAAATCGAATTTTTATTTAAATAATTATTTATTTTATTTAAATTTAATTATGGTCAAAATAGATACATAATACCTATATATGTTCAATGTAATTAATTGGAGTTAGTTTAGAATAATTTTAGATATATAAATATTTTATTGAACTTTTTCACCGTCTTTAACCACCTCCTAGGAGAATTTGGAAATTCACATAAAACATAATTTTACCCCTTCTGTGAGTGGAATTTCGAAAATCCAAGAGACATGGTTAATATAAAGGTGTAAAATATGGTTCAATGAGATGAAAATAATTTTTGGTGAATAGTAAATTTTTACTTTCATTTAGCACGGTTAAAAGTAAATAGGGTAATTACGGTTAAAAATGATATTAATATTACCCTAACACATGTCCTAATTCTATTGGACAAGTTTATCTTGACAAAAAACAATGTTAGGAATAAAATATTATCATTTAGGTCCACTTGGATTAGATTAGGACATTTATTATTATTTAATTCAAAGAAGAGTTAAAAGATTTAAAATCAAAGTTTATTTACTTATCCAAATTTAATTTAGGGTTATATATAAGATAAATTTGATTGTAAATATTCATTAGAAAGGTCAAAAATTTTTCCTACATAATGGTATTTTATTAATAATTTTTAGATAATAAATAATTTAATTTATTTATAACACAATGGTTATCCAGTAATTACCTAATTAATGAAATATTAAAACAATTGATATTATAAATATCAAAATAAATGTAATTTGAGACTGTTTATGAATTACAATAATTCTATAGGTTAATATTACATATTAGTTTTGGTTATATAAATTGTTTTCGAAGTAATAATGCTGTTATGAAATTATCAAAAACAGAATACCCAATAGTGTCAAAATTGAGATAAAAGAGTTTTAAAAAAAATATTATATTATTAATTTATATTCCATTCCAAAAATATATGGTTCAGCCAAAGGACTTGTATCATGATAGGTGTATCATTAATGGACTACTTGGGGGTCTCTTGTTTGTATATAGTATGTTTATTAACTATATAATATAAAAATACAAAGTGACATGGTAAGTTTCAAACTAATTAACTAAGAGTTAAAACTAAAAGATAAGGTTAATATAATGACCCAAACCTGTCTAAATTCTATTGGTTGAGTGTTTTTCGACCCATCCCCACCTTATCCATTAAATAATCCAATCTGTATCCATTATAAATCGAATATGAATTTATTATAAAATAATATTTCTAGCATTTCCAAAGGTGACCCTCACCCCTCTAATAAAAGGTCACTCCTCCTTCTCACTAATTCACACATTCAAAGCCTTTTTTCTTGGACAAACCCTTACCAAATACTCTCTCAACTTCCCTCACTTCAACCTAGAGTCCTTAGTTTGATCATAAAGCCAACCTATGGAGACCTTTTGATCAAATCAAAAGGAATTACCCAAAGAAGAGGTAATGTTTTCACCACTCTCTTTCAAGTTCATTTCTTCTTCAACTTCTTCTTTCTTTGTTATTCCCATTATAAAATAATAAATCCAGTATCTTATATATAATGTTATGTTATTATAAATATGGTACAACCATATTCAGTATTCTATCCATCCTTTGAATAAAATGTCACCATATGTGCTTACATACGGCTTACCGTCTCCACGTCGTGGTGTAATTGTTATTCAATAAATTATTATTTGGATGGTTATAATAATGATGTGTAATTCATGTAAATAATAAATATAACATGATAATTATTCCATATATATTATATACCATCCAATTATATATTATTTTAATATCCAAAAATGATATTGTGGCTCGTGCGTACGTACGGATTACCGTGTCCACGAACACGATGAGATTCATTCACCATCGTATCCATTCAAGACTAATTCTCATTTAATGATTAAAAATAATTTTTAAGGACTTGATATCATTATGGATATGAAGAAGATACAACCTATCCATGAAGAACATGACTTACATAACAAAACATAAAAAAAGAAAAACGAGTACGTTAACACTTGAAACGACGATAATACTAAGATATTCATAACAAATCAATGTTAAAAGATAATATATGATATCATATTAATGTATATGATTCTTGTATAATTAAATAACAATTATTTCACCATTATAATGGAGGTCAACCTACCCTCAACCAAGGAAATGTAAAAGGTAAGGGTTTATTTCACAATCTCTTCATTATCTGAGGTTGTTTATACGTATTTATCTAATGGGACCTCTTTATCATCCACATCTAGGTTTCTTAGAATTGTGTTTCAAAACATTCTTAATATTTACAGAATATGGGTTAAATTAATTTATATCCTTGTTATACTTTTTATAAGATGTTTATAAAGGAATATTTCCAACATTTTCCAAACAAGGTCCTTTTTAACCTTTTCGATAGAATTAAGGTAAGAATGCATTTTTTAAAATTATACGGCGGGTTTGGATATTTTCCGCTGTTTTAAAATATTCGATGCTTTCCTTATAATCTTATAAGAATATTTTCAAAGTAAAAGTTTTATTTTATAATTATGTTACTTTTAAATGATTTAACAAAATGTGATATTTCTCTCAAATAGTTTTGATTTAATCTATGTCAACATCCTTTGATGTATTTTAAGTTTATTTGAAGTTTATTTATTAAGATACAAAACATACATATTGTATTGAAGGTTTTGTGATATGGTTGACTGTGGAGGTGTTATTTTTATACCATTCATGGTTTATAGAGAAAGTATTGACATTTCATATGCTAATTTTAATACGAATGCTTATGTTATGTTTAAACCTGTTCATATAAAGAATGCATTGGACTTAAATGTGACTGGTGGAGCCCACTATAGCTCCTCGATGCATCAGTAGATCTCATGAGACAAACTAGTGTCTTGTAACAAGGCCTTGACAAAATCTTATTTGTAGTCTTGGAACGAGGCCTTGGCTATGTGGTTATGATAGTCTGACATTGTGCATTCCATCGTTATGAAAGTGGTTATTGATTTTTCACGTGATTATTCGACTAATAGAATATCCATGTGAATAAGTTAATGGAATTATTTCATTTTATTGTTGCCATATTATGCTGAAGTTCATGTTTAAACGGATTTTGTTTTAGTTATACATTTCTATAAATGTTTATGCTTATTTATAAAATATTCCGCTATATTGTTATCCTTACTAGGAATTTGAGCTCACCCCTTTTTATGTTTTATTCTTTCTAGGATGTGAAGAAGTATTTTATGAATGAACTGTAGGGATCGTATAAGGGGATATGAGTGTGGGGAAAAGATGTTGTTGTAGTTTTCAATTTATGATGTAATGTAAATTTTATGAATATATCTAGTGATTCCAAGGCTACTGAACTAATCAGTTTTTGAGACATGATCTTTTGTGATCATGCCAATGTTATTTAATAATGCACTGACTCTGGGAAACTGGGGTCGGGGAATTATAGTTGGTATCAGAGGGAGGTTTAGTACAAACCTTGGAATCTAGATTTAGATAAACGCTAATAAGAGTACATAGATCTAATATGGACTTTGAGGATTAGTATAGAAGAACTTCATAGAATTTTACTATTGTAGAGATTTTGTGAGTTTTCTGAGGAATAAATCCCTGTCTGGATACGAGCAGGTAGAGGTGGCTCTGGCACAGATGTACCTTGGGGTAATACCCGAAAACACCGCTTTGAGCTAGACTCGAACGGGAACTGGTGCATGACAACGGGCCTTGTTGCACTCTTGGTTATGACACTCCTGGGGGGTATGCTTAAGATAATTCTCATTTTCTTTACAAATAATTATGAAGGGTTTATGAGTATATACTCCCTCATAGAATTTTTTTTATGATTATGGATTATATCCATAAATAGTTCAATTTATGTTAAGTATTTTACAATTATGAAATTATTTATTTTGATTCATAAACTGATCTAGTTTATACCATTGTTTAGAAATGGCTCCTAGTGGAAGAAATGGAAACTATATCAATGCACACAATCCATGTAGGGATTTCCCTCCTACTCAAGATAATTATAGTGGAGCTGGTGATGCAACTGGTGTTGATCAACTAATCACCATACTAGGACAACTCACTCAGGTTATGAATAATAACCTTACCTGTATGGAGCACCATGATCCACAACATGGAGGATAAATGTTAGATTTCTTCATGAGGCAATAACCACCAACATTAAATGGGAGTACAAATCCATTGGTAGCTGAGTAATGGATAAGTTCCCTAGAGAAAATATTTCAGGATTTGGGGAGTAGTGAAAGGGAAAAAGTTATCATGGCCGTTTACCGCCTCACTAGAGATGATGATCAATGGTTGTCATTGATTCAAAACACGAAGGAAGATGATGAAGTATCAAATATGAAATGGAGGGAGGTCAAAGATCTGTTTTTAGAAAAATACTTTCCTCATGACCATCAACCAGATATGTAAAGGCAATTTCTGAGTCTGAGGCAAAAGGAGGATGAGAATGTCGCAAAGTATGAGGAAAACTTTACAAGGTTATCAAGGTACGATGGAGATTATAAACTTAACCCAAGAAGTATGATTGATCATTTCTTTGATGGGTTAAAAACATTTCTCCATCGAGAATTAGTCTTACAATCCTTCTCATCGTACGAAGACATTGTCTCATATGCTATAAAGATAGAAAAGGAATCCTCTATGTCTTATGAATTTAACGCAAAGCAAGAGAAGAAGAGATCTACTGATCAATCTGGGAATGGAAATAATGGGAAGAATGGAAAGGTTGAATATCCATCCTACGGTAAATGTGGGAAGAAACACCCCAGTACTTGCTTAAAAGGAATGGGAGTCTGTTACAAGTGTGGTGAAAAATGCCACCAAGCTCGTGATTGCAAGGGGAAGAAGGAACCTACCGATGTCCAATTCTACAAATGTAGGGAGATGGGACATTATGCAAATGAATTTTCTAAGCATCAGAGGAACTTACCTTAGAAAAGTCCAAGGGATCATGGCTAAGCTTATTCTATCACTACTGCTGAGATAGAAGATTCGAAAGACGTAGTGCCAGGTAATTTAATGGTTTCCTCAAGTTTAGAAACTGCATTATTTGATTCTGGATCATAGCATTGTTTCATATCTTCCTAGTTTTCTAAGAAAATTAGATATTTCCAATTTGATTTTACAAGGGAGTTGTCTATTAAAACTCCTAAGGGAAGTATCATTTCAAAAATGTTTTGTGAATCAGTCCCCATTAGAGCACATAAATGTTCTTTATCTGCTGATCTCATCATCATTCCTATGATTTAGTTTGATATAATCCTCGGCATGGATTGGATTTCAGACCATGATGTGAAGATTTATTGTAAGAAGAAGGAAGTTATGATTTTTGATGATGATGATAAAGAACACATTATCATTAGAGCAGAATCATCACCACCTAATTATTATCAATATCCACCCCCAGTAGCTCAACTAAATTCAATTATTGGGGAGGAAGAGAATTAAATTTTTGTGGGTGAGTAACGTAATGTTCAAATAGAGGATGTACCTATTGTGAAAGAATATGTATATGTCTTTCCAGAAGATTTACCTGGACATCCTCTAGAATTAGAAGTTGATTTTTCCATTGATTTAATTCCTAGATCAAGGCCTATATCGAAGACCCCTTATAGAATGGACATTGTGGAATTATTTGAACTAAAGAAACAACTAGAGGAATTGAGTAATAAAGGATTTATTCACCCTAGTGTTTCTCCATGGGGATCCGCTATTCTTTTTGTTAAAAATAAATATGGATCTATGAGATTATGTATCGAATACAGGAAGATCAATGCTATAACAATAAAGAACAAGTATCCCATACCTCTCATTAATGATTTATTTGACCAACTGCATGGAGATCAATACTTTTCAAAGATTGACCTTTGGACTAGATACCATCATTTGTGTGTAAAGAAGTAAGACATTTTGAAGACAACATTTCGAACTAGGTATGGGCACTATGAGTTTACAGTAATGCCTTTTGGGCTGACTAATGCACCCTCTATATTCATGGATCTAATGAATAGAGTTTTCAAGTAATATCTAGATGAATTTGTTGTGTTATTTATTGATGAAATCTTGGTATACTCCAAAAGCTACGAAGATTATGAAAATCACTTGCGCATTATCCTCAAGACTATGAGAAGCCATGAATTATATGGGACGTTTAGCAATTGTGAATTCTGGCTTCCGAAGATTTCTTTTCATGGCCATATTGTCTCTAAAGATGGAATCTCTGTTGATCCTTCTAAGACCAAGACAATACAAGAATGGCCTTCTCCGATGAGTATAAATGTGGTACACAGTTTTTTTGGTTTAACAGGCTATTATCGACATTTCGTCCAGAATTTTACCCGGTTGGATAACCTATTAACAAAGCTCACACATAAAGGGGTTAAATTTGTTTGGACAAAAGAGTGTCAATAATGTTTCAAAGAACTGATGAGAATATTAGTAAATGCTCTTATATTTACTCTAACATCAGTTAATGATGGGTTCGTTATTTATAGTGATGTATCGAAGAAAGGACTTGGTTTTGTCCTTATGAAGAATGATAGGGTTATTGCCTATGCATCACGACAGTTGAAAATTCATGAGAAAAACAATCCTACTCATGATCTCGAGTTAGCAGCTATGATATTTACTTTGAAGATATGGAGGCACTACCTCTATGGTGAAAAATGTGAGATTTATACTGATCACAAGTGTTTGAAGTATATTTTCTCACAAAAAGAACTCAACATGAGGCAAAGGAGATGGCTTGAACTACTCAAGGATTATGATTGCATGATACACTACCACCGAGGGAAGGGAGATAAGGTGGTAGATGCTTTGATCAGAAAAGATCATGGAGTTTTGAACATGATGAGAATTTAAAGGGATCCTATTTTAATGGATCTAGTGAATATGGATATGGGAATTACCATGAATGCTAAAATATCAATACTTTTTTCAAATGGTTGCCTACCCATCATTACTAGAAAGGGTAAAGAGTTATTAGACCGGTGATGAAGTGTTTCAAAAGAATATTAAAGCTGTGAATGATGGGAGATTGAACGAATTTGGGTATGAAGATGGAATTTTAAAATTTGGGAAGAGACATTGTGTTCTCAATATTCCTGATCTAAAAAGTTAATTGTTGGACGATGAAATAGTTCCCATTTCTCTATACAACCTGGGAGCACCAAAATGTATAGAGACATGAAGGAACATATTTGGTGGGACATCATGAAGAAGGAGATTGTGGATTTCGTGTCAAGATGTATTTTTTGTCAACAGGTGAAAGCTGGAAGGCAACATCTGGGATGAGTCATGCAACCTCTTCCCAAACCGGATTGGAAATGGGACAATATTACGATGGACTTTTTCATGGGACTACCAAAGACTCCTAGAAGGAATGATGAAATATGGGTTATTATTGATCATCTTACCAATCTAGCACATTTTCTTACAATAAGAGATGATCTACCACTAGAACATCTAGAAAGAATATATATTACTGAAGTTGTGAGACTTCATGGAGTACCCCTATCGATTGTTTCAGATTTTGATCCCCATTTTACTTCAAGATTCTGGAAGAGTCTTTAGAAGGCCTTGAATACTGAAATTCGTATGAGCACTGCCAACCACCCTCAAACAGATGGACAATTAGAACGGACTATTCAAACCTTAGAAGACTGTTGAGATCATTCTCACTTTACTTTCATGGAATAAGGGATCAATATTTACCTCTGGTGGAATTTTCTTATAATAATAGCTTCCATTAAAGTATTCAGATGGAACCATATGAAGCATTATAAGGAAAGAGATGTCGCACACCAACCTATTGGGATGACGTTGGTGAAAGAAAACATGTAGGCCCAAACCTGGTGGAGGAAATGATGGAAAAGGTGAAGGTAATCCAAAACCACATTAAAGCAGCTCAAAGTAGGCAGAAGAGCTATACCGATAACCAACGAAAGGATTTGGAATTTCAGGTGGGAGATCATGTTTTCTTGAAGGTATCTCCATGGAAGGGAGTTATAAGTTTTGGAAAGAAAGGTAAATTGAGTCCCAGGTACATCGGTCGTTTAGAAATTCAACAACGAATTGGGGCTGTAGCTTACCGTTTGGCAATGCCGCCAAGTCTCTCCAAGGTTCACGATGTGTTCCACGTATCACTGTTGATGAAATACATGCCTGACCCAACGCATGTACTCACCGATGAGGAATTAGAACTAGAACCTGATCTATCTTATTGGGAAGATCCCGTCAGGATTCTTGATACAAGAGAACAAGTACTGAGAAACCGGACGACTCGTCTGGTAAAAGTTTTGTGGAGAAACCATAAGATGGAAGAGGCAACGTGGGAACCCGAGGAACTTATGATGAAGAACCACCCAAGACTTTTCACGTGGTAGTATTATAGAAATTTTTAGTATGAAATTATTTGAAGGAGGGGAGAATGTAACTCCCCATGCTTCCATAGTATGCTTCCCTTTGAATAATACAGTAGCGTGTGTTGTACACAACTTCGAGTTCTAACACACACACCACAACCAACCAAACTAGAAGTTATGAATAGTAATACCCAATTTTTTAAATTTTATAAATTTTATCTTTCAAAATGGACTTCAGTTTTGGATTCAGAATATCGAAATTAGCCTAGGGTGAAATTTTGTTATTTTTATGAAAACATTCAATTTCTGATGAGTAGCTAAAAAACACTGAGTTATAGTTTAAAACCGAATAATTATTTATTTAATTTTTTATTTTATTTAAATTTAATTGAGATTAAAATAGATACAAAATACCTATATATGTTCAATGCAATTCATTGGAGTCAGTTTAGAATAATTTTAGATATATAAATTTTTTATTGAACTTTTTCACTGTCTTTTACCCACCTCCTAGGAGAATTTGGAAATTCACAGAAAACATAATTTTACCTATTCTGTGACTAGAATTTCGAAAATCCGAGAAACACAGTTAATATCAAGGTGTAAAATGTGGTTCAATGAGATGATTGTTTTGGTGAATAGTAACTTTTTACTTTTATTTACCATGGTTAAAAGTAAATAGGGTAATTAAGGGTAAAAACGATATTAATATTACCCTAACACAAGTCTTAATTATATTGGACAAGTGTATCTAGACTAAAAACAGCCTTAGGAATAAAATATTATCATTTAGGTCCACTTTTATTAGATTAGGACATTTTTTATTATTTAATTCAAAGAAGAGTTAAAAGAGTTAAAATCAAAGTTTATTTACAAAAACATTTTTAATATAGGGATATACATAAGATATAATCGATTGTAAATATTCATTAGAAAGCTAAAAATATATCCTACATAATGGTATTTTATTTATAATCTTTAAAAATTAAATAATTTAATTTATGTATGACACAATGGTGATGCATTAATTACCTAATTATTGAAATATTAAAATAATTGATATTATAAATATCAAAATAAATGTCATTTGAGACTTTTTATGAATTCCAATAATTTTCCAGGTTAATAACTCATATTATTATTTGTTATAGAAATTGTGTTCTAAGTAATAATGTTTTTATGAAATTATCAAAAACAAAATACCCAATACTGTCAAAATTGAAATAAAAGAGTTTTTAAAACAAATATTATATTATTAATTTATATTCTATTCCTAAAAATATATGGTTCGACCAAAGGACTTGTATCATTATAGGTGTATCATTAATAGACCACTTGGGGGTCTCTTTGATATATATAGTAAGTTTATTTACTATATAATATAAAAATACAAAGTGACATGGTAAGTGTCAAACTAATTAAAATAGAGTTAAAACTAAACTATAAGGTTAATATAATGACCCAAACCTATCTAAATTCCATTGGTTGAGTGGTTTTCAACCCATAACCACCTTAAACTTTAAATTATACACTTTGGAGCCATTATAAACCGAATATAAATTTATTATAAAATAATATTTCTAGCATTTCCAAAGGTGCCCCTCACCCCTCTTATAAAAGGGAACTCCCCCTTCTCACAAATTAACACATTAAAAGCCTTTGTATTGGCCAAATATTTCCCAAATACTCTCTCAAAATCCCTCACTTCAACCTAGAGGCATTATTTTGATCATAAAGCCAACCTAAGTATCCCTTTTTATCAAATCAAAAGGAAGAAGCCGAAGAAGAGGTAATGTTTTCACCACCCCCTTTCAAGTTCCTTTCTTCTTAAACTTCTTCTTTCTTTGTTTTTACCATTATAAAATAATAAATCTAGTATCTTATATATACTATGATGTTATTATTAAAATGGTACAACCATATTCAGTATTCTATCCATCCTTTGAATGACATGCCACTATACGTGCGTACGTACGACTTGCCGTCTCCACGTCGTGGTGTAATTGTTATTCAATAAATTATTATTTAGATGGGTAAAATAATGATGTTTAATTCATGTAAATAATAAATATAACATGATAATTATTATGTATATATGATATACCATCCAATTATATATTGTTTTAATATCAAAAGAATGATATTGTCGCTTGTGCGTATGTACGGACTACCGTCTCCATTAACGTGATGAGATTCATTCCCCATCGTATCCATTCAAGATTAATTCACATTTAATGATTAAAAATAATGTTTAAGGACTTGATATCACTCAGGATATGAATAATATACAACCTATCCATGAAAAACATGGCTTACGTAACATAACATAAAAAAAGAAAAATGAGTAAGTTAACACCCGAAACGACGATAATACTAAGATATTATTATCAAATCAATGATAAAAGATCATATATGATATCATATTAACATATATGATACATGTATAATTTAATAAAAATTATTTTACCATTATACAGGATGTTAACCTACCCTCAACCATGGAAAAGTACAAGGTAAGGGTTTATTTCACAATCTCTTCATTATCCGAGGTTGTTTATACGTAATTATCTACTGAGACATTTTTATCCTCTACTTCGATGTTTATTAAAAATGTGTTTCAAAACATTATTAATATTTACAGAATATGGGTTAAAGTTATTTATACCCTTTTTTTACTTTTTATAAGAAGTTTAGAAAGGAATCTTTCTGTCATTTTCCAAACAAGTCCCCTTTTAAACATTTCGACGAAATTAAGGTAAGAATGTCTTTTTTAACTTATACGGTGGGTGAGGCTATTTTTTCGATTATAAAATCTTCAAATATTCCCTTACAAGATTATAAGAATATTTTAAAATTAAATGTTCTATTTCATAATTATGTGACTTTTAAATGATTTAAAAAAAGAGATATTTCTCTCAAATTGTTTTGATTTCATCTATGTTAACATCGTTTGATGGATTCTAAGATTATCTGATGTTTATTTATTAGGATACAAAACTTCCATATTGTATTGATGGTTTTGTGATATTTTTGACTGTGGATGTGTTATTTTTATACCATTCATGGTTTATGGAGAAAGTATTGACATTTCGTATACTAATTTTAATACGAATGTTTATGTTATGTTTAAACCTGTTCATATGAGGAATGCATTGGACATAAATGTGATGGGTGGAGCCCGCTATAGCTCCTCAATGCATCTGTAGGTCTCATGAGAATAACTAGTGTTTTGGAACAAGGCCTCGAAAAAATATTATTTGTAGTCTTAGCACGAGGCCTTGGCTATTTGGTTATGATAGTCTGGCATTATGCATTCCATCATTATGAAAGTGGTTTTTGATTTTGCATGTGATTATTAGACTAGTAGAATATCCATGTGAATAATTAAATAGAATTATTTCATTTTATTTTTTCCATATTATGCTGAAGTTCATGTTTAAAAGGCTTTTGTTTTAGTTATACAATGCCTTAAATGTTTATGCTTATTTATAAAAGTTTCCGCAATATTGTTATCCTTACTGGGCATTTGAGCTCACCCCTTTTTATGTTTTATTTTTCCTAGGATGTGAAGAAGTATTTTATGAATGACCTATAGGGATAGTATAATAGGATATGAGTGTGGAGACAAGATTTTGTTGTAGTTTTCAATTTATGATGTAATATAAATTTTTTGAATATATCTCGTGATTCCAAGGCTACTAAACTAATCGGTCTTTCGAGACATGATCTTTTGTGATCATGACAATGTTAATTAATAATGCACCAACTTTGGGAAAATGGGGTCGGGGCGTTATAGTTAGTTCATGGTTTGGAAACATAGTATGAAAAATAAAGACACCTTGTCTAAAAATTCATGTGATACCCTCTTCTATCTCTCGTTATGGTAGTCCAATTTTTTTAAAAACCTGCACTCAAATCATCTAGGTAATAAGGAAATGAATAATGCCTCGCACAGTAGGCACAATGATTCCCAAATCCTTCACCCAAAATATATGAACATGATTTCATTAAATGAAATTAAAATTTTATGGAAAATAATAATCAACATAAAACATTTATTATTCTTATTTAAATAACTCTCAAATCTAGATAATCCAAATACTTTCTTTTTAATTTACTCTACTTGTATGATTGATTTTAATGGATCCAACTGTGTTAATAACTAGTAATTAACGGATTTGACAATTTTTTCCTCCATATTTCGTTTATATCAGTATCATTTAATCAAAATATAATCATAAATATTGTATATCATTGAATGATATTTGTTTTTTGGTACCACATAATTATAAAAGTCAATAATAGAGGTGATAACTGTACTGGATTCATTGGGTTAATTGAATTCCATTGACTAGAACTCGGTCTATCATTAATGGTGGATTCTTCAATGTATGGTATCATAGATTTATCAAATTGAGAGTATATTATTCGTTAAAATCAAATAATATCTCTACTTTAATGATCAATTTATAATGGATTTAATTTTTTTTGACAATATGTGAAGTTCTCTTCGATATTTATTGAAGAATTATTGCGAGGTTTATTAACAGAAAAATCTAGTGAATTGGAAGAATTTTATTAAAATATATCTAATATAGATCTCTCAATAGAATCCTTGTGGAATTTATTTCTATAACTACTCTTAATTGAGTATAATATCCATGGGTATCTTATATAAACCCATTATTTATTTAATTAGATCATGTTATTGTAATCATTGGATAAAGAACTAGTTTTCCATGGTAGTGAAATATGTTTTAGGATATTCTTACCTGATGAATTTTAGAATAATTCATCAAATTGTATGATTTAGGATGTCCCTTAGAAATTTGGGCTTTTGTTTATCTTATAATTGAGAGGGTGTTGGGAGTGTATTAACTTTTTGGAATGACATTGCAACTATAGTATGATGTTTGGTTGAGTTTAAACTAATGGTCCTTATTTAATTATATTTAATTAAATTTTTTATAAATGATATTAATTTTCAAAAAATAATTTGGGCATTATAATGGGAAAATTTATTGGTGTTTGGTCAGGGTTCTAACTATTTGGTGATATTCGTAGAGTCTTTAGGAAGTATTCCATTCACCTATAGTTGTGATGATTCATGTAATATTTTATTTAATTAAATATTTTATTAATAATGTATTTTGAATTAATTGGAATCTGTTAGAACCTTGAGGAGATCAATGGAGGATAAAAACATGGATGGTATCCGACAAAGTTGGTGATATTTTATTGGTTTGTATTTTTCTACATTTATTTTGTGGTGTCCTATTTATTCAACCCAATAGTATTATATATAGATTTTTTTATTTGATAAGAGGTTAAAAAATTGAGATAATGATACATTAATTTCTAAAGTGTTGTTAATTAAAAGTTATTATTAATTAATCAATGATACTTATAAAATATTAATTAAAGGAATGATGCTTAATGTAATTGAAAAAAGTGCCAAGGTCCATAATAGACCCTTATTCCATGGTTATATAGAAATCAATGATGGTCAGGGCCTATCCCTAATGATTTAATCAATTTATATGTACCAATTTTGGTGTTTAGTTATGCTATATGAGGCATAAAACATTTTAGTTTTGGTTTCATTCATTAAATCCGTGTTTGTGCATTAGTAGGACAGGAGACCAGATATGATGACTACTTCTATGAGTGTACATCGATATCCTAATATACCATTTTTGACTTATTGTTAACACATGTGTAATTATAGGTACTATAAATTATGATTATATTATTTGTTATTTCAATAGGTATTCTCTTCCCTAATGTGTGATATATAAAACTACTATCGAGGTTTTTTCCTAGTAAATGATGACTAGTGGATAATCTTGATATATCTACCCTTAGTGGGGGAGTGTGTATGAAATAAAATAATAAAGAATATGAACATAGATATTTAGTGGGGAATTATAACATTGCGGCTATACCCATGACCATTGTAGTGTAGAATAATGACGCTACATCTTGACTTATGTCACAACTAGGACACAACTACCTCGAGGATTATCTTTTGAGTGTTTTACTTTATGACATCACAACCTAGTTTCTGATGGATATGGGAGTGTAATGGATTTTCTAGCCTGACATAGCTATCATTAATTGATACAACTTACATATAAGTTTAAAATCCTTGTGGTTAGATCCTAATTGTGTCAAAAATTATTTCTATTATCATTATGTTTTTAGGAAAAAATGGTATAGATGAGGATCATGGAATCTTGGTAAACACATGAAAACAAAAAGATAATTTAATTTATTTATCACTTGTGAGTTGGTGATTATTTTTATGGTTAAATTGTTGTGTATTTCATGTTTATTTATGTTGAACATTTCATATATAGGTACAATGCTTGTAACTTTTGGGTTCGTGATTACATTGGTTGTGTGATACTATGGTGTACTCACACACTAATTTATTAGCCATGAAGCTCAGGTCCACGAACATACCTCATATATGGAAGGCATAGGTTGGGATGTGGTTAGGGTTTTATTTTATAATTGGAAACATAACTATAGGTTTAGTGATTGGGATTTAGTGTGGCATGGAATTAGAGGAAAAGCCTCCTTTTACTTTTTATTGTTCCATTTTTTATTTGTGATTGATCCATGGGTAAAACAATTTCTTATGTTCATCTATAAACATTTGAGTATATTATTAGAAAATCATTAATGATTGTTTATATATTTGTTTCACACACTATAATGGTTTATAGTAAAACATTTATTTATTTATAAATGTGTACTCTAAGCTATTTCACAGTATCACCTCAATTTAACTCAAGACCATCACTTTTAGTTAGTAGCCTGTGTAATATGGTGAATCATGCTTATGTTCATGAGGAACTCTATCATGGACCTAATATTCTGGGATGAGATATTAATTTATTTTTTTAGAGGCATCTTAATTTCCTAATTTAGGGTGATGGATGTTGGGTGACATAGAAATGTGTTGGTTCTTATAATGAAACTCTATCTGGTGCCTCACTAATGCTTTTCCTACATGAATGCCATGTTACCATGACATGGGATTGACATTATTTTATAATACCATTATGGTTTGATTATTTATCCTTGATTGAAACAAATTGATTATGTGAATTTTGATTTCATATGGATTTGAATCTTGGATATATCAGCAAGAGGTATCACATGTATCATATTTGGCATATCGGTTTTTATTACATATATATCTCTTGTATGAGATAATACTAATGATGGGGGACTAAAATAATTTATTTTCAAAAAACATTATTATGCTTTCTAATATGATTTCATGATGAAATGTTATTTGGATAAACCCTTTTCATGTCTACTTATGTTGGTAGGTTATAAATACATATCATTTCATATATAAGTATGACATGGTTTGAAATGAACATTAAATACATTACATTATGATCCACACTGGAGATATAATGGTTTAGTTTATTACAAATCATGGATACATAAAATACTAATTCTTCTTAGATCTACATTGTCTTCCAGATTTTTTTTTCATAGCTATCATCCTTATTTTTGACATCATTGTTCAAACCATTCTTTCTAACATATGGAATGAAAGCTTAATAAATTTTGAGCTTAAATTATTAACAATTGTAATCAATAGAGATATAAATGAAAAGTTAAGATTAAACCTATTATAATCATATGAAAACATGATCATAACATTATAAAACCAACACTTCAATTCATATATCATAATCCTGAGTCAAGACATAATGAATGATAGTTCATAAGACATGAATCATTATGGTATCAATGAACATGAGCCAAGAGAGAATAAATTGGGCATAATGTTTTGTCAAAATAGTGTGGAAAAAAATGGATCCAGATCATAATAATTAAAATCTCATGTAAAGTATTTCTACCAATACATTCGTCGCATGTTAGGCTTAGGATAGCCTCCCATGTACTTACTTCGATCTTGGAATAAACTCTATTGTACCCTATTTTTAGGATAGGGATAATTTCCCATATATCATCTTTTATGATAATGGGATACCCTCTTAGGTAACCATTGTTATCAAAACTATCAACCATTACTGAATGAAAGGGAGGGATATTTAATAATGGTACCACCCATAACATGATCATAAATCGATTCATATGTATACCATGAGATCATAAAAATGATTATAAATTAACCTATGAAAAAACTGGTATCATAGATTAATTTATACCATATTGAAAAATAATAATGATGGTATCCTTATATAATACTTCAAGTATATTCTATTTAAAATCAATGTATTTCAACATACAATAAAAATATCATTAAAATATCGCTAGACTATTTTAGGAGGAAAATACCAGTTTCTTCTATAAATACCATTTTAAAATATAGAAATTTCCTAAATATTATGGAAACTATTTTCATTAAATACATTTTTGATAATTTTAATAAAACCATAGAAAATATTGGTAGTCAAGGTAATAGAAAATTCCATTCACATCAAGTATGTTAAAATAAAATAATCTTTCACATTTTTTGTAAAAAGTAAAAGGTGGCGCATTCATAAAATGATACGAAAAATAATTTTAATCCTATTTTTAAATATTAATATATAGATAAAAATTACATAAAATTAATAGGATAATAATAAAAACATTCATAAAAAAATTTATGAATTAAGGAAAAAGATTAAAAAAAATCAACCAAAGAAAGAAATAAAGTTGATATTTCATAAAAATGTTATTCAAATATCTTGTTCAATTAAAGAAAAGAAGAAGAACTAAAACCAGATAATATAAAGAAATAAGTATAGTATAAAATTTTTCCTAATATTATTGAGAGGTGTATCTAGAAATTTGATCACATGACACTCAATTGTAATCAATCACGGTAATCAATGGGATTTTATTATAATACCATTACCTCATTTTGGACATTCTTTAATGGTTATTTAAAATTATATTTAATAAATTTAAATACTATAATAGAGTCATTTACATATATAAAATTTCATACTTTATTTTTTTATAACATATCAACACCCATTTACAAATAATTTATTATTAAAACTGTTGTTTCTATGTGTCAATTAATTATTTCATGTCAATGTTGGTTCGATTGTTTAGTTACAAGTATATTTATCATGGTTACCACACATTAAAAAGTTTAATCATTATATCAATATCATATATATTCATAATTTAAATATATTTAATTTCATCCATAAAGGATTGAGATATAAAAATGAGTTACGCTGTTCATGGATATGGTTGGTTGTACGTACCCATAAACATTTTTTTCATTTTTCAAAGGATGAAATGAAAGAAATATAATAACAACTAAATGTTCTTGTATAATTTTAATAACATATATATATTATATAAATATTAAATATACCCGTATTACTATTAATTTAAAATGTAAATTAATAATGAATCACATCCCTTTATGGATGATTTAGTGAACAGTTACGCTCGAGCAACATTATCATGTTCCAACAGATTGGAATATAAGAATATAGAAATGAAATTAAAATTATATAAGAATAAATATGTCCTTAATATAATATATAAATATTAGATCAATAATTATAACTATACATGAATTCTGGTGAAAGAAATTTAATTTTATTGGTATGTTTGGACGGTAAATCATATGTATATATAAGCGATATGTTCACATCCATCTTGATGTAAAATTGGATGAATAAATGTGGAATCATAATAATATTATTATAATATTATATATATTATACCAAAGTTATTATAATATGTTAAGTATCAATGATTTATAGGAGGTAAAAAAATTGAAAATAAAGTTATTGGTTAAGATGATTACATTTTTGTCAAAAGAACTCATATAGATCTCTTCTTAAGCACCATAGGGTTGGTATGTTGGGAATAAAAACACCTATAGAACATGTATATAGATTATTGAGAGGTATTTTTATGTGTCTTTTGAGATAGATGGATTAATGTGGTGTGAAGAAAATATATAATAAGTGTCCTAATATAATGGTGGGAAAATAAACTATTGAAGTACTAAAATGAATAAAATATAATTAAGACACTCTGAAGAAATTTTTTGAAAATAGCTAGATATTCAAATAAAAAGAGAAAAAGGTATGGATATCATCAAAAAATTAAATTTATAATTGTTTTGGTGTCATTTTAAATATTATCTTTTTTCTAACCCTTTATAATCCATTTTTAACCATATCCATGGTAACAACTATATCAATCTTATTTTGTAATAATTATTCTCATATAGTAAACTGTATATTATAAATGGTAATTTGAAAAAAATAGACCACTTACCATCCTAATAATCATCTATCAATATATTTATGTATTTTAACAAATAAAATAAAATATATTTTAATTTAAAATATCATTAATTTAATTTGGCCATAATTAATTTAATTTGACGTTAAAGAAAATATGATAATAAAATAATTTAAATAATTTTAAAAAAAATATTTAGAAGATTTTATTAATCTATAAAATTTAGTGAATATAATTATCCACCAAAATTATATTTTTGTATGTTGAAGAAAATATATATGATTTCAATTAATTAAATCAATATTATGTTGGTGCTTCATATGAATTTAGGCTAATTATCTAACTGCTAAAAATTAAATACGCATTACTATTATAAAATAAATTATCTTATCTTTCAAATAAACATTTATAACTGAACTTATCCACTTTAAATCATGTTGTAAAATAATTTAGAGATAATAATATCAAGGTTGTGATATTTTATGTTTATTCATTTTTTAAATTAATATAAAGGTAATATTTAATGAAAAATGAAAAAATGTGGATATTATTGTGAGAATTAAATGTAAAATTATTAAATCCACTCATCCAATAGGATAAATTGAACTATTATATAAATTATAACTCCATATTCTAATGTTTTAATGATAGTTTACAAGATTTACCCCCACCAAGGTTAAAAAAGATGTTATTTCTACTATTCATATTGAAAAAAATTAAATTGAAATAGTCATAAAATATAACCCAAATAATTAAAAACATACAATCATTTTTTATTCATAAGTTTCTTTATATTGAGGAAATTTATTTTAAGATAATTTCAATAAAATTTGTTTTTTAGAAAAATGTGTCATTAAGAATATATTGGATATATCTTCTTATATCTTGGCTAGAAAAATATTTTATGAATGTTACTTTTATATTGAATATATAATATATTAATTTCATTGAATTATTTATATAATTCTTAAAATATTAATTTTTAAGGTAAAAAGTGACATTGTGTATATGAACTATTATATTTATTGAAATGCCTATTTTATTTTTAAATATTATTTTTTTGAATTTCTAAATAATTTATAACCAATGAATAAATTTTATATATTTGTAAATCATAAATATATCATTATTTTGTTAGTCCTATTAATATTATTGATCCCAATGGATAGGGGATAAATTCAACATTATATAACCATATTTCAATAGTATATCAAACATCATTTAAACTGAGGGTTGCACATAAAGAAAGATATCCGTGAAATAAAATTAATTTATATATTAAAATATCATAAAATATCATGGTGTTTCATTAAAACCTCCATAAAAATAATTACACCATTGAAATTCTATAACTCTAATAAACATAAAATAGTATTTCTCTGTTTTATCACATCCTTAGTAAAACGACCCGTACTTTATATACATTATTATTGCCTCAAAATTGAATCACACTTATTACAACATATAAAAAAACCATGAATGGACCGTATATATAAAGTGTATTTAGAAACTGGGAAACATAAACAACTGGTTCATAAAGCATCTACATTGTCACCCATTTATTTCATCATATCTAGTGTCCCTTTTGGAATATCCTACATAATAACCTTCTTCCTGACCTGGGGAAGGAAACATACAAAAGGTTGAGCTCAAATTCTTATTAAGGGTAAACACAAAAAATATCAATCACATCATATTCATAAGAACATAACATTTTAGAAATCTAAACCTGCAAAAGAAAACATAATTTCATAACATGGGATAAATCAGAGTAGTAAAATGTAATCCCAATAATCATAACCTAAAACATTAAACTTTGTTGAATACACACATAATCATAGAGAATCATTTCTTGGTAGTCAAGTATCATTTACAAGAATATCTTAGCGGACAAAGTCCATTTCTGAACCGAGTTCACTCCTCGTTTTAGTCTTGTTTCACTGAACCAGATTAACTTTCCATTCCAGCCATGTATATCTCATGAGATATAAATCTTTACCCAATGAATTGGGGGGAGATATAGGTCTCATCCATCTCATAATTAAACCATTCTTATGTGTGTCACAAAATCATAATTCATACATCATAACATAACCCATGTAATAAAAATGGGATTCTTAATCATCATGCCATCATAACACAATCCATATAAGATAGAAGGACATCATAAAAATAATTCAATCATAAAATAATCAAAAAAATGTAAAAATAGGGATAGAAACATAACCCTATATTATCTTAGATGGAAAATAATTTTGATAAAACACTTGAACTCCATTTTTGAGGAAAATGTCCTTTCTAATTCAAAAACATTTTCCATTCTTAACATGTCATATAATTTTAAACTAAAATAAGTTGACTAAAAATAAACATGAAAACTTTTAAAGGAAGCTTCATTGAAATAATTTTCTAAAAATCCATTCAGGTCGTATAAGTTAAAAAAACATTATTCTTGTACTTTGGATGGAAAAGTGAAAAAGTACCTCATACTAAAAACGACAAAAGATTCCTTTAATATCTTTTACTAAAGACTCAAAAAAGGGTAAAATTGGTCTTAAACAATTTTAGGAGGATAGAAATAATATTACATATTGAGGAAACATGGTTGTGGATGATAAATATTCCACAGTAATTTCTGAAGTAAAAACAATCTCAGATAAAAATTGAGATTGCGAGATTTTCCTTTACCTTAGGTCTGATTTGCATTGTAATTGTCCAAAACTCCTACATAATTATTTAAATAATGTCATTGACTTATTACAAAATCATACTGATTGTTATGATATCATATATGGTCATATTCTTAGCTTCTTATTAGTAATATTTCATTGCTACTTGTTATTCGGGTGTTTATTACTTTTTGTTCTTATGCGTGTTTTGTCGAATAAATTCTTATTATTATTTTTAGGTTATAGATACCTAATTTCCATAATTTTATTAGTGTAATATATATCATATTTAATCATTCTATTCATTTATATAATCATTATGCAATGAAGATCATGTAGAACGAGTCACATCACTTCGTTGAGACAGTATCCCGTACATACGCACGAGCGATGATATCATTCCCATGGTCGTGGAATTGTATTGGAGTGTATGTATACTATTTTATAATAAATAAAACATTAAAAAAATAATATATAGTTATTCTCTACAACATTATACCCTTCCATGTATGGTGGTGGTGGAAAAACAGATTACACCACGGCGTGGAGACGGTATTCCGTACATACGAATGCGCGATGATTTCGTTTTCCATAGGATGGATAGAAGGTGAAATAGTGTTGTTTCATATTTATAATAACATATAACTATAATATTGATACTGATGTTATTAATTCATAATGAAACTACTAAGGAAGAAGAAGTATAAGAATAAATAAAGTTGAAAGAATCGGTAATAGACATTACCCCTTCTTTGAAGCGCCTCTTTTAACCTCTTATTTGGGCACAAATGATGGTCTTTGAAGAAGACAGGAACCTCTAGGATGTTTCTAGGGAAGTGTACAAGAGAAATTCCAGGGGTTGGCCGAGCTTGAATGCTCAATGTGGTGTGAGGAGGAGTGGGAGGAGGTGTCCTTTTATAAGGGAGTAGAGGGGAACCTTTGGAAAAACAAAAGATATTATTTTATTATAAAGTCATATTCGGTTTTTAATAGCTCCAAATTGATTTATGTATAACATAAGGTGGGTATGGGTAGATATAATCTCATAAAATATAATTTATATAACTTTAGGTTTCTATTTTAACCTTATCATTTAGATTTAACTTTAAGTTTGATAATTTAACTTTTACTGTGTCTTCTTGTTTTCTTCCACTATAAGGTTAATAAAGTTAATATAACAATCCAAAATAACCCCAAGTTGTTTATTATTAATATATATAACCTTATCTAAGTCATTTGGCTGAACCGTAGATTTTTAAGAATAAAATAACAATTAATAAAATAATATTTATTTTAAAAACTATTTTATGTCAATTTTGACACTATTTGGTAGTGGATTTTTGTGAAAATCATAACAGCATGATTAGTTTGAAAAAAGTTAATTAAATCAATACTAATATGTAATATAAACCTATAAAATTAGTGTAAGTCATAAAAAGTCTCAAATTAAATTTATTTGTGTGTTTATAACATCAATTATGTTAATATTTCATTAATAAGATAATTACTGCATCATCATTGTGTCATAAATAAATTAAATAATATAATGTATAAAAGTTATAAATAAAATACCATTATGTATTAAACCTTTTTAGATTTATTATTAATATTTATAGTCTAATATATCTTATGTATAACCCTATATTAAAAATGTTTTAGTTATTAAACTTTGATTTTAACTATTTTAACTATTCTTTAAATAAAATAATATTAAATGTCCTAATCTAATCCATTTGGGCCTAAATGGCCATTTTTTATTCCTAAGGTTTTTTGTGGTCTTATTACACTTATCCAATAGAATTAGGACTGGTATTAGGGTAATAATATTATCATTTTTACCTTAATTACCCTATTTACTTTTAACCGTGTTAAAAAAAGTAAAACGTTACTATTCACCAAAAATTATGTTCATCTCATTGAACAACATTTTGGTCCTTGATATTAACAATGTTTCTCAAATTTTTGAAATTCCACTCAGATAAGCGGTAAAATTATGTTTTATATGAATTTGCAAATTCTCCTAGGAGGTGGGTAAAAGACGGTTAAAAGTTCAATAAACTTTTTATATATCTAAAATTATTATAAAATGACTCCAATGAATTACATTGATTTTATATAGGAATTATGTATCAATTTTGACCTAAAATAAATTTAAATAAAATAAATAATTATTTAAATAAAATGTCTGTTTTAAAATAGTAACCCAGTGTTTTCAGTGTTCTTCAAAAATTGATTGTTTTCCTACAAATACCAAAATTTCACCCTAGGATAATTTGGATATTCCAAATCCAAAAATGAAGTCCATTTTGAAATTTGAAATTTGAAAAATTTCAAAAATTGGTAATTACTATTCATAACGGCTAGTTTTAATAATATTTTAATAGCATATCATTGTTTAGTGAAACTCAGTATTTCGTACGATGCAAGCTATCGAGGAAGACCACGATTGCGTGTAAAGCAAGCCAATCTTGTGTTGTGTGTAGTGTAAGATTCATTTGATGATGTATATAACATAAAAACATAACATTTCTCAAAGAAAAACTTGGGTGTTACATTCTACCCCCCTTAAAATGAATTTCACTCTCCAAATTCATCACTTTGTAACAAACAGATGAGGATACCTCTCCCTCATCATATCCTCAATCTCCCATGTAGCTTCTTCTAATTGGTGGTTCCTCCAAAAAAAATTCACCAGGCAAGTGGTCTTATTCCATAGAACATTTTCGCTACGATCCAGAATCTCTATCGGCTGTTCTTCATAAGAAAGAACTTACTCCAGTGGTACAACTTCTGAGCTGAGTACATTTGAAGGATCGGGTATGTACTTTCTCAGGCGAGATACATAGAACACATCATGAACTTGAGAGAGATTCGGTGGAAGTGAGAATCGGTAATCTACCTTCCCAACATGATCTAGTATTTTTAAAGGACCGATATACCTGGGGCTCAGCTTTCCCTTCTTTCCAAATCTCATTACTCTCTTCCAAGGAGATATTCGTAAGAACACTTTATCACCCACTTCAAACTCTAAGTCTTTTATTCAGTTATCGGTAAAAAAAAAAATTCAACTCTGAGCTGCTCTTATGTGTTGTTGAATAGATTGGGCCTTTTTTCCATCTCATCAACAAGATAAGGTCCAAATAGCTTTCTTTCCCTAACTTCATCCTAGCAAGTTTGAGTCCTACATTTCATTCCATAGAGAGATTCATAAGGTGTCATCTGAATACTGGAGTGAAAGCTATTATTATAAGAAAATTCCACCAAAGGTATGTGTTGATCCCAACCACCTTTGAAATCAGTAGAGAAACTCTTAACATATCTTCTATAGTTTGAATTGTTCTCTCAGACTGACCATATGTCTGTGGATGATAAGCAGTGTTGAAACTCAACTCTGTATCCAGAGTATCCTGATGACTTCGCCAGAACATTGAGGTAAACCTCGGATCCCGATCAGATATAATGGAAAGTGGCACTCCATGCAATCTTATCACTTACTTTACATATATCTTGGAAAGCTGATCCAGAGAGAAATCGTCTCTAATAGTAATTAAGTGTGCAGACTTTGTATGACGATCAACTATGACCCATATAGCATTATTGACTTTGGATGTTTTAGGATGTCCAGCGAAAAAGTCCATAGTGATGTTTTCCCATTTCCATTCTGGTATGGGTAATGGTTGTAACATCCCCTTAGACTTCTGTCTCTTAACATTAACGTACTGAAAAACCAAGCATCGAGAGACATATTCAGCAACATCTCTTTTCATGCCATCCCACCAGAAGTACTCATTCAGGTCCCTTTACATTTTTGTGCTTCCAGGATGAATAGAGAATGATGAACTATGATCCTCATCCAGCAGCACCTTCTTTAATTATGGGATGGGAGGAACACAAACCTGATTCCAGAACTTTATTATCCCATCACAATCAAGGTTGAATTCAGAAACATTTCTCACCTTCTTTTGTAACTCTACTTCTTTTTTTTTGCCTCTTTAATCTTCACATGTATAGATGGTTGAACATTCATTTGAGAAAGATAAGATTTTTCCCCTTCCATTATAATTACAAGATCCATCCTTTGTAAATCCATAAATATTGGATCTTTTGTGATCCTCATCTTGGATAAGCTAGCATGGTCTTTTTGACTTAATGCATCTTCCACCTTGTTTGCTTTCCCATGGTGATAATGAATTAAGCAGTCGTAATCCTTAATCAACTCCAACCATCTTCTTTGGCACATATTCAGCTCCTTTTGTGTGAAAATATACTTTAAACTTTTATGATCAGTATAAATATCACACCTTTCACAATAAAGATAATGCCTCCAAATCTTTAATGCAAAGATTACCGTAGCTAACTCCAAATCATGAGTTGGGTAATTTTTCTCATGGATTTTCAATTGTCATGAGGCATAAGCTATCACTATATCATTTTGCATACGAACACACCCCATCCCCTTCTTGGATGCATCACTGTAGATCAAAAGCCTTTATCCACTATAAGGAAGTGTGAGTACAAGTGCACTGGATAACCTTCTTTTCAACTCCTTGCAATTCTCTTCACATTCCTCTTTCCACACGAACTTAACTCCTTTTTGAGTCAACCTGGTGAGTGGATTAGATAATCGTGAGAAATATTTCACAAAACGTCGATAATATCCATCCAAACCAAGAAAACTTCAGATCTCAGTTAATGTTGTTGGTCTCATCCATCATTCGATAACCTCTGGCTTTGTTGGATTCACAGATATCCCCTCTTGAGATTATGTGACCCAAAAAATGCAACTTTTTGAAGCAGAAATTCCCACATGTTAAATTTGGCATAAAGATTCTACTTTCTCAAGGTCTTCAATACAATTCCCAAGTGATCTTCATGTTCTCCATTTGCCTTAGAATAGACAAGAATATCATCTATAAAGACTACCAAAAAGGGATCAATATAGTCATTAAAGAATCTATTCATTAGATCTATAAATATAGAAGGGGAATTAGTAAGACCAAATGGCATCACTATAAATTCATAGTGTCCATACCTTGTACGAAAAGATATTTTTGGTATATCCTCTCTTTTGAACCATAATTGATGATACCCTGAATGAAGATCAATCTTGGAAAAGTATTGAGCTCCACATAGTTGGTCAAATAAGTCATCATTGCGTGGGAGAGGATATTTGTTCTTGATAGTGATCTTGATAAGTTCTCGATAATGAATGGAAAGTCTCATTGATACATATTTATTCTTAACAAAGAAAACATGTGCTCCCCAAGGTGATGCAATAGGGCGTATGAATCCCTTATCAAGATTCTCTTGGAGTTTCTTCTTCAATTCCGGCAACTCAATTGGGTCCATTTTATAAGGTGTCTTTGAAATAGGTAAAGCACCTGGTATAAGTTCTATTGAAAATACAACTTCACGATTTGGTGGAAGACCCGAAAATTCCTCCGGAAAGACATCATCAAACTCTTGTACAATGGGAATATTCTTAATTGTGTGTTTCTCACCAACCATTTGAGATAAATAACCTTCATTCAGGGGAATCAAGACCCATAATATGGAAGAAATATCCACTGGAAGGTTATGTTCATCCTTTCATCGATAGAGGATCATTGATTGACCAGGAATATGAAATGTGACTTCCGTTATTTGGCAATTGATATGAGTTCCATATAAAGAAAGACAACCCATGCCAAGAATCACATCAAATTCCACTATAGGAAGAACCATAATATTTGTAGGAAGCACTTTCCCACAAACTTCAATCGAAGAAGAATTATAAACTTTGATGTGACTGTTGTTCCATTAGGGGTTGTCACAGCTAAATCAAAATCTAATTATTGAGGTAATAAAATGATACCCCTAGAAAATTCTTCAGAAATAAAATATTGGGTGGATCCAAAATCAAATAAAACATTTTCTACTTTAGAGTGGATGGTAAGTGTACCTTTCACCACTTCGTTCTCATACTCCACATCATTGATAGAAATTGAAAGTGGCTTTACTTTGTCTTTAGCCTTAAGAGTTTGTTGACGTTGATCATCATCAACAACCCTTTGATTTGGGTATTGATTGGCATAATGACCCATTTCCTTGCACATGTAACATTGAAGTGTAGGAGGTGCACTCTGTGTATCCTTTTATTTATTCGCATCATTAGACATCTTCTTCCAATCATTGCGGCATTCAAATGCCCAATGACCTTCCTTTCCACATTTGAAACATTTACTTGTCCCTTTAAGAAAACTCCCTCCATGTTTCTTTCCACACTATGAGCATAAGGGATAACTCATCTTCTTTTCAGTGTGGTCTTTAGATTTTCCATTGAATTCCATTTTCCTCTTCTTATCAAACCCATATGACAGATGGGTTACTCCAATCTCCATCTCAATTTTGAGAGCACATCGAACGATTTCCTCATAGCTATTGAAGTCCCTTATGGATAACGAACATTGACGACTTGGTTTTAAGACACTAAAGAATTGATCGATCACACTCTTAGATTGGATAATAATCCCATAAGTGTACCTTGCATGTTTGGTAAAATTTTCTTCGTAGGTACCAACAAGTTCATCATCCTTTTTATTTAGTTCAAGAAAATCCTTCTCCATCTTTTTTTCGAAGAATACAAGGGATGTACTTATTGAAAAATAAGTTCTTGAACTCGTCCCATTCCATGGACTCAATTTCATCTCTTTTCCTCATATTCTTGATAAGATTCCACCATTGATCAGCATCACCATCCAAACGATACACTGCCAAGATGACTATATCATGTTCAGAACATTGAAGAACTGAAAATATCTTTTCAGTAGTACTGATCCATTGTTCAGCAACTAATGTATCAGTAGACCCACTGAATGAGGGTGGACACTACCTCATGAAGAATTCAATAGAATGTTTCTCCTTCCTTTGCTCATTTGGAAGTCCTGCATGACTCATAGCTTGAGAAAGTTGTGTGATCATGGCTACAAGATTTTGCATTCCAGCTCCCATAATGTTTGTTTGCTCAGGGGGACAATCATTGCATTTCCCGTCATATTCAGAATTAGCATGGGTCCTTCGGGTTCCATCCATTGACTAAAACCAAGATGAATAGTGTGAGCAACACTAATTATAATAGGAAAACCACATAATGAAGAATAATATTTTACACTTAAGGTCTTATCTTAGGTTATTCATGGCCATTTATAAAACATTAATATTTTGTTATATGATTAGATATATCCTTAGGGTTCTTACTAAGGCTTTCACATCCTAGTTTCCAAAGATTTACTATACCTTTCCTATGATACCAACAATAACTAACCATACCTTACATACATTTTTATTCCTTCAAAATTGAAGCACACTTATTACAAAATATAACAAAACCATGAAAGGATCGTATAGGTATAGTGTCTTTAGAATCTGGGAAACATAAAAAACTGGTTCAAAAAGCATCTACATTGTCTCCCATTTATTTCATCATATCTAGAGTCCCTTTTGGAATATCCTACTTAATAACCTTCTTCCTGACATAGGGAAAGAAAACATACAAAAGGGTGAGCTCAGATTCTCAGTAAGGGTAAACAAAAGAAATATCAATCACACCATATTCATAAGAACATAACATTTTGGAAATATTAACCTGCAAAAGAAATCATAATTTCATAACATGGGATAAATCATAGTAGTGAAATGTAATCCCAATAATAATAAAGTAATAAGGAAACTTTGTTTCATACACATATAATCATAGAGAATCATTTCTTAGTAGTCAAGTCTCATTGCGAAGACTATCTTAGTGGACAAAGTCCATTTCTGAACCGAGTTCACTCCTCGTTTCAGTCCTATTTCACTGAACCAGATTAACCTTCCATTCCAGCCATGTCTATCTCATGAGATATAAATCTTTACCCAATGCATTGGAGGGAGATATAGGTCCCACCCATCTCATACTGAAACCATTCTTATGTGTGCCACGAAATCATAAATCATACATCATAGCATAACCCATGTAATAAAAATGGGATTCTTAATCATCATGCCATCATAACACAATCAATATATCATAGAAGGACATCATAAAAATAATTACATCATAACATAATCAAAACAATGTAAAAATAGGGATAGAAATAGAACCCTATTTTATCTTGATGGAAAATAATTTTGATAAAACACTTGAACTCCATTTTTGAGGAAAATATCCTTTCTACTTCAATTTTTTTTCCTTTCATAAAATTTTATATAATTTAAAACTAAAAGAAGTTGATTAAAAATAAACTTGAAAACTTTTAAAGGAATCTTCATTGAAATAATTTTCTAAAAATCCATTCAGGCCGTATAAGTTAAAAAAACATTCTTCTCGTACTTTGGCCGGAAAAGTCAAAAAGTACCTCGTACTAAAAATGACGAAAGATTCCTTTAATATCTTTTACTAAAGACTCACCAAAGGGTAAAATTGGTTTTAAACAATTTTATGAGGCTATAAATAATATTACATATTTTGGAAACATGGTTGTAGATGATAAATATTTCCCAGTAATTTCTGAAGTAAAAACAATCTCGGATAAAAATTGAGATTGCGAGATTTTACCTTACCTTAGGTCCGATTTGCTTAGTAAGTGTTTGAACCTCCTGTATAATGATTTAAATAATTTAATTTACTTATTTCAGAATCATACTCATTGTTATGATATCATATATTGTCATATTCTTAGCTTCTTATTAGTAATATTTCATTGCTACTTGTTTTTCGGGTGTTTATTACTTTTTGTTCTTATGCGTGTTTTGTCG
Organism: Viscum album; assembly: GCA_963277665.1. NCBI lineage: Eukaryota > Viridiplantae > Streptophyta > Magnoliopsida > Santalales > Viscaceae > Viscum > Viscum album. The sequence goes on from OY728146.1 coordinate 559,407,474, forward strand.
AATAAATTAATATTCTTATTTTCAGCTTATAGATACCTCATTCACAGAATGGTATTAGTGTAATATATATCATATTTATTCATTAAATTAATTTATATAATCATTATTCAATGAAGATCATATTGAACGAGTTTCATCACATCGTGGAGACGGTATTCCGTACGTACGCACGAGCGATGATATCATTCCCATGATCGTGGAATTATATTAGAGTGTATGTATACTATTTCAGAATCAATATCACTTTAAAATAATCATATATAGTTATTATATACACCATTATACCCATAAAAGTAATGTGGTGGTGGAAAATAGATACACCACGGCGTGGAGACGATATTCTGTACGTACGCACTCGCGGTGATTTCATTTTTTGTAGGATGGATAGATTGTGAAATTGGGTTTTTTCATATTTATAATAACATATCTGTATATGAGTGATACTGATGTTACTAATTCATAATTAAACAACTAAATAAGAAGAAATAAATGAAGAAATAATGTTGAATGAATCGGTAACAGACATTACCTCTTCTTTGAAGAGCCTCTTCTTAACCTCTTATTTGGGCACTAAAGATGGTCTTTGAAGAGAACCATAACCTCTAGGATGTTTCTAGAGAAGTTTAGAAGTGCAATTTTCAGGTTTTGGATGATATTGAAGGCTCAAAGTGGTGTGAGGTGGAGAGGGAGGAGGTTCCCTTTTATAATAGAGGAGAGGGGCACCTTTGTAAAAACTAAAAATATTATTTTATTATAAAGTCATATTCTGGTTTTAATAGATCCAAATTGGTATATTTTTAAGATAATGTGGATATGGGTTGAAATAATCTCATGAAATAGAATTTAGACATGTTTAGGGTTCTATTTTAACCTTATCATTTAGATTTAACTTTAAGTTAGATAATTTAACTTTTACCGTGTCTTCTTGTTTTCTTACCCTATAAGGTTAATAAACTTACTATAACAAGCCAAAAGAACAAAACATTGTTTATTATTAATATATATAACCTTATCTAAGTCATTTTTCCTAACCTTATATTTTTATGAATCAAATAAAAATTAATAATATAATATTTGTTTTAAAAACTATTTTTTGTCAATTTTGACACTATTTGGTAATTGATTTTTGTGAAAATCATAACAGCATGATTAGTTAGAAAAAAGTTACTTAAATCAGTAATAATATGTCATATTAACCTAGAAAATTAGTTTAATTCATAAAAATACTCAAATTTCATTTATTTGAGAATTTATAACATCAATTATGTTAATAATTCATTAATATGATAATTACTGCATCATCATTGTGTCATTAATAAATTAAACTATTTAATTTCTAAAAATTATAAATAAAATAACATTGTGTAGGAAATATTTTTATCTTTCTAATTTATATTTATAGTATAATTAATATTATGTATAACCCTATACTAAAAATGTTTTAGTTATTAAAATTTCATTTTAATTATTTTAACTATTCTTTAAATTAAATAATATTAAATGTTCTAATCTAATCCAAGTGGGCCTAAATGGTCATATTTTATTCCTATGGTTTTTTCTGGTCGAATTACACTTTTCCAATAGAATTAGGAAATGTTTGAGGGTAATAATAATATCTTTTCTACCCTTAATTACCCTATTTACTTTTAACCGTGGTAAAAAAAGTAAAAAATTACTATTTGCCAAAAAAATTTCATCTCATTGAAGCACATTTTAGTCCTTGATATTAAACTTGTTTCTCATATTTTCAAAATTCCACTCACAGAAGCGGTAAAATTATGTTTTATGTGAATTTGGAAATTCTTCTAGGAGGTCGGTAAAAGACGGTGAAAAGTTCAATAAAATTTTTATATATCTAAAATTATTATAAAATGACCAAAATGAATTACATTGAACTTATATAGTTATTATGACCTAAAATAAATTTAAATAAAATAAATAATTTTTTAAATAAAAAGTCGGTTTAAAAATAGTAACCTAGTGTTTTCAGTATTCATCATAAATTTAATGTTTTCAGAAAAATACCTAAATTTCACCCTAGGATAATTTTGATATTCCGAATCCAAAAATGAAGTCCAATTTGAAATCTGAAATTTACAAAATTTCAAAAAGTGGTTATTAATATTCATAACGGCTAGTTTTAATAATATTTTAATAGTATATCGTTGTTTTGTGAAACTCGATATTGCGTACGACGCAAGATATCGAGGAAGGTCGTGATTGCGTATAAAGAAAGCCAAGCTAGTGTTGTGTGTAGTGAAAGATTCCTTTGATGATGTATATAACATAAAAAAAAAACATTTCTCATAAAAATCTTTGGTGTTACACTTAGGATCCCAATTATCATATACTAATTTATGATACAACTATAGAACTTTAACAATGTGATAAGTATTTCTCCAAAGAAATTTATCCCTAAAATATAATATTTAGGTTGGAAATTCTTCATATGAAATATAATATATGTTCAATGTGTATTAAAGGAAAAAATGTTTTAAATCCTATACAACACGCAACACTAAGCTTAAATGAACCACAATAGTTATTTATATAAATATGGCCATTTTAACCAATCCTTCTAATTTGATTTTTTGACTAGGAATAATCACATTATGTTAAATATGAAACAATATTTCTGAATTTCAATATATTAATTAATGATTTAGAAATGAACATTTTTTTAATTCATATGATGTTTCCAAAATTATTTCCATAGAAATGAGTTCTATTTATATTATATGAAAAATTATGATATTTAATTTTTTAAAATCCTAAAAAATTTGTATAAAAAATATTTTTTATTATTAAAATAATATTTATAATATATATTAGAGTTTTTTTTGATAATTTTATGAAAATATTGATTTTAAAATGGATAATAAAAATATTAATTTTTATCAAAAATGGTATTTATGTTTTAAAAATGATAAACTCTAAATTTGGTTAAAAAAGGGTTTATATGTATCATCTATTACAAAATATTATTAATAATTCAATTAATTTAATTTGAATAAATTTTATTCTTATATTTTGTATAGGAAACATTTTAAGCATAATAGGTATTTTTCCGAGAAAACATTTTTTATCACATTTAGCATTATAATATTAAAATATTTTATACTACTTATCGAAATAGAATCACTAAAAAATAAATACTTATTTTCGATCTGGATTTTTTCATTGCATAATATGTCCCTTTTTACATTATAAACAGTAACCATCATAAATAATTCTCACCACAATAAGGGTAAATCTAGTAATTAATGATAAAAATAACTAGATATGGACAAAAATATTACCATAACACGTACCATTATACTCTTTAGGGGTTTATTTGTCCATTTAAATAAAATTTGTTAATATATGGCCCCTTGGTTTTATATTTTTTTGATTTGGACCTTTATATTAATTTAATAATTGATAAAATAAAAATTGATACTCTCTTGACATTAATAACTATAATTTTTTTATATAAGGATAAAATTGATGAAATTAAAGTTATAATATGTTTATCCAAAATATAATATTTTTAATAAATTTATTTTATTTCCTTTTTTTATTTATTTAATATATACATTAAATCCATACTCAAAGATGATATTGTATTTATTCAATTAATAGAAAAATAAGATATATTATTTTAAAAAATATAGATGTAATGTTTTCTGATTGAGTTATATTGGAAAAAATTATCATATATCTATATTACATATTTGAGATGTTTTAATATCTATTTTTTAATTAAAAATATTACTTGATGACAAAAATTTCAAAATAAATTGATAGTGTTTAAAATGACATTAATGATATTTTATGAAAATAAATTTTTTATTAAAATTATTTAAAACTCATTAAAATATTTAAATTAACAAATTAAGATACTATAAGGTGTAAAATTTTATACCATGTCTATTTAGGATCCAATTGTTACCATTTATATAAATTTATAACCCTTTAAGAGATAAAAATGGGTTGTTGTGGTTGCAGTTAAACTAGGATTACAAAGGGAATAATCCAAAAGATATAGATTAAAATAAAAAATAAACATGTAAAAATTTTATTGTATGAATATATGTAATCCATATACTAACTTATGTTTTCAGTTAATGCCACATTTTGTCACTTTGGCTTGAAAATTAATTTATTATATTTGAATATTATTATTAATTCTATGTATATCCTTTTATTCACGAGAAAATTGAACCACCGATAATCTATTATATAAACCACCTAAAACCTCTTATCTACACCAAAACATATAAAAGTAACTTATAAACATAATTGTACATGGGGAAGAGGTTTTAGTATTTCTAAAATTTGTGCCACAGGTCCCTCAAAAAAAGATAAAAATGATTTCTTTCATAGAAGAGTCGATCATCTTTAGTGTGTTTTTACAATTTATTTATTCATTAACTTGTTCTAAATATATTTTTACCATACTAAAATTATAAATATAATATAATAAATATTTTAATATTTTATTAAGATTATTTTATTGTGATTTTCAATTTCTTTTCCATTATAAAAAATGAAAACATCGCTCATGTGTACATACGACTTACTGTCTCCACGTAGTGATGTAATTCATTATTCATAACCACGATACATGGATGGTTATAAATATATAATTAATTAATATATATGATATTTTTAAAATAAATTTATTTATGTAATTATAACATTATATATACCTTTTTAACATCCAATATAATGGAAACAGATAACGTTGCTCGTGCTTATGTGTGGATTACCACCTCCAAGAAGGGATGTGTTCCATTTTTTATTTAGTAAGTAAATAAATGAAAGTAAGGATATATTAAATTTATATATATGATATTTATATCATTAATTACATTCTAGAGGATATGATATTGTGATCAATACATAATTACCAGATCTACAAAACCAAAACATACATGAAAAAGGAAGCATCTATCACACAAAACAATGATTATAATAAATCGATAATTAATTGTTATAATTAAATAATCATTGATTTGATATATATTATTAGTGTTATTTATTATATTCATAATAAATCTATATTTATTGTACATGATTTTTCGGATAGATATGATGGAATTCAAATATGAGGTATATGATTCTCATATCACTTGTGATGTTGTGAAACAGATGCCATATTGACAACTTATTTATTTCATATGATATATATAATACCCCCAGGATATTATATATCATGATTCTATTTTTAGTCATGGTATTTAATGTTTCATTTTTTTATTCCATTCAGGGTGGTTAGGATTCGAAGGTTACCAAAGTGGTAATGGTTTATTTAAAAATCTCATCATTATTCAGGATTATTTATGTTTATGCCTATACTAAATAATTTTTTTGATATTGATATAATAACCCTAATATCTTTTGGTTTCATATATTTATTTCTAGAAAATTAAAATTTTATTTAAATTTCTTTTTTTCATATATGGATGATATCGATGTAATATTTTTACAGAAACAATACCTCATTCTTCTACTCAGTAGTGAATTATTTTCTAAAATTGCTATGTTTTCCTTAAACATTTCTAATAAATATTTTTATTTTTATGAAATATTTTATAATAAATTTTTTTCCAATGATCGAATTTTTAATTATATTAAAACGAATTTTTATTTTTATTTTTTAAATTTTGTAATTTTTGACCTCTTTTAAAAAAGTGTGAATGAAATGATTTCTTTAAATTGTCTGAGATTAATGAAATTTACTTTCATGATGTACATCCAATAAATATAAGCTTAATGTTCAATTATCCATTATAATTTTCAAATAATTTTTTTTATATCCTATAATTTTTTTTAATTATTTTATGGTAATTTTATTTATGTATGTGTAAAACCCTTTGTATTACATACAATATACCATGGAAAGTTTTTAATTATACTATATTTATTATTTACTTGGATTATTTATGAAAAATTCTATAGGGGAATGTATTGACATTGAGTATTTAGTGTTTCTAATATTGACATTTTTAATTACTTATTTATGATTATTAAGTTGTATTATTTATTCATATAAGGGAATGTATTGGAATTATTAGTTAACGGATGGGGACCATATTTGTATTAAAAAATGATGAATTATTAAGTCTAATGAGGAAAAAATGTTCGGGTTTCTAGCAAATGCCTTACCCATTAATCTTATATGTCTTCGTATGAGGCCTCAACAATAACTTTCAGATGTCCAAAATTTTTAAATTCATCCTTCTGAAATAATTTATCGATTTCCATGTGGTTGTTTTTAATTTTTATTAAATTAATATATAAGGTTCAATATCATGTGAGTATTTATATGGAATTATTTTATCATCCCTAATTTCTTCCATATTATACATAGTGCTCATGTTATCAATTTTAGGGAATTTGTTTTCAATTATTTTCCCTTCAATATTATTTATTACTTATTGGTTTAGATATAATCCATTATACATAATCGTTATTTATTATATGAACTCACCCTTATTTCTTTTCTTCCCCAATGATATGAAATAGGTGTATTTGATGGATTTAAAAGATATGGAATATTTACATTCATAGTTTTTTTATTTTATGTTTTTCAATGTAATGTGAGATTGAAATATGTATCTAGTTCCCAATGAATACTGAACTATTCATTCATTCAGTATGTGATTAATTGTATATATTTCAATTTTAATAAAGAAACCACAAGCTTTGAGATAATATGATTAGTGTATTTATAGTTATTATCCTTGATGTTTAGTATATTTGTTGGGAACTAGATTTAGAAACACATATATTAAATAACATACACTATATAACCAACGTTTTGAATAATTCTAAGTATATAATAAAATCCGAATGATTTTTTATGTTATATATTTTATGTTTATTCTGGTTATAACTCCATATATGGATATAATAAGTGGATATAGTTTTTGAATCGATGAATGTATGTGTAAGAACAACAAAAATATTTGGTTGATTATATTATGAAAATCATTACAGTGAATGATGGGTATGATCTTATTGTGAATTAGGTTTCACACTCTACATGGATATTATTAGGTTAATTCACATTTTTAATTATAAACCATTATATTGGAATTTAATATATGATGATAAGTAAGGGCCAATTATAAACTTAACATGTCAAAGATTGAAATGATTGAATAAGGATTTAGAAATCCAATAAATTATTTTCATAATTATATAATTTATCACTATTATTATTATTTATAATATAATTATTTTAAGTTATAGTGAATGGATAGAATAGGGGAAATCATGTTGACATTGAATCTGATAGAAAATGTGGTGATTACGAGAAAAACATGGATAATGATTACAGAGAAGGAAATGGTAATTATGAATAATTAGTTATCCTCATATATGATTAATAATATACACCATACCCAAATCCTATAGTCAACAATGAATATAAGGATATTTTTTATAAGATATGGGTTGGTGGATACAATAGAGGATCAAAATCTAAATTTCCATCATTTAAGAAATGTGAAAAAAGTCACCCCAGATAATGACTGAATGGAATGAGAAAATGTTTTATGTGTGTAAAAGAAGGAATATATTATCAAATTATAAAGTAAAATTATGTGTTATGTTAGAACCCGGATCTCTATTTCAGGTATTCTTTTCCTTTTTCTGGAGTTTTTGAGAAAAATAAACTTTCTAGAAATTTTGAAGTACACGCCATGTACATTCTGAGTACACACTGTGTACTCTTCTCCAGATCGAAGCCGTGTGCTGGTCGTGACTGGGACACACACACGGTGTGTATGGGTGACGTGGAGGCCGATTTTGGTAGAGTACGGAAAGGACCCAGTACATGCCGTGTAATCTAAAAGTACACACAGTGTACTTTATTTTTTTACTAAATGAACAGGGGTCACACCTGACGCACAACAACACCTCCTTCTAGGTCTCGTTCGTCCGAGAGTGACCCGTACGACCAAATCTTTGAAAAGTTCCCGCCCCTTCGTTCGTTCTCCTATTCGAGCACAGTTGATTGCATTGGAATTGAAGATGTAATATCTTCCTTCTGATTGAGCTTAATTTTCTGATTCCTCTTCATTTCCGAGTTATAGTGGGTTGAGCGTTTTGTGCATTTTCTCAGATCTACGACGTTCTAAGGGGAATCAATCATCGTGATTCACATATATCAATCTCCTAGGATATAGGTAGTTGGTTTTTGCGTTTATGATGAATGTCGATGAGTATTTTGTGAAAATTCCACAAATTCCCATGGGCGAGGAATTATGGGTTTCCTGTTTTTCCCATGTTGTTTTCCTGCTTTGCTTGATTGCTGTAGTAGAGGTTTATGCTTGTATGTAGAGTAATCGTTTTGGGTTCTCAGGATTCTTTTCCATGTTTGTTCTGCCTGCTTGGAATTTTTCTAGTTGCCATGCCTAGCCGTAGGACAGTGGAACCGCTACATTATTGCTGTTGAGCCTTAGACTGATAGCCAAGTAGTTCTTGAGGTTTACTTAGACGATGTATGCACGCTGAGAATGTTTATTATCACTCAGGACTGTGAGAACCTAGAGTAGTAGACTAAAGGAAGAATTGAGGTAAGGGCTTCTCTAGAGTGTCTTTAAATACGACATGAGACCACAGGTGGAATTGAAGATGGGTGCTTCCTCAGAGAGTCTGTAGTTCTTTGACACGGGCCATAGGGGGAATGAGACATTGAGTGCTTCCTGAGAGAGCGTTTAGTATGATACGAGTCTATAGGGGTAATTGACAGTGAGTGCTTCCTCAGAGAGTCTATTAATTTCATAGCTAAACCAGAGGGGTGAGACTGTGTGTTCCACCTAGAGGGTTTCTAGTACTTATAGGTTGAACCATAGGGGTTAGGCTGTGAGAGCTACCCAGAGGGTTACCTTTTTCCATTGTTGCTGGCTGTTTACTTGTTTACTTATTTTGTTAAAACTATAGATTGTAGCTTCTTGTGTTCCTGTTAACTACTTCTTGTTTTATTACTTCCTTGTATTCATTAACTGTTAGGTATAAATATTTGGGTGATTTCCTACTGGGATTGTATCTCACACCCTGTTTGGGCCATACTTTTGCGCCCAAGCAGACTATGTTGATGCAGGTATAGATAAGGGCAAGCACCTTTCTACTATGGGTTCTTGATTCACTGGAGATGGAGAGCATGTGACTGAGCCGAGGCTTGCGATGCTGAGGAGTTTACTTTGTTTTCTTTTGCACTTTGTTTTTAGTTGTACTTTCACATGTTGGTTTGTTTACTACTTTCTATAGACATATGTACCATGTCGCATAATTATTATGTATCCATTGCTTCCACTGTTCACTTTAATTGTTGTATGCAGTTGATTGTTTCTACTATTGGGTCTGGTTGTTTTTACACTGTATACTTTACCAAATGAGGGAATAGTTTCTCCACCGACTCACCAAGGCCCTCACTGCTAGTCAGTAGCCTCTGGAGTTTGGGGAAACACGCTTGAGGTCGTGTGGAGAACCGGGTACGGGGCACCAGTGGAGGGGATCCAGATTCAGGTTGTTACAAAGTGGTATCATAGGAGTTCGTTTCTCTTGATTTACTATTTAGAGACTTTATCCAGGGATAGGATGAACTCACTACATGGTATTAAGCTGCGCCCGGGAGTACCTAACCCATGTACAGGGAAAATCCATACTACATCGTTAATTGCAGTTTGCTGGATTTGAGTTTTTTTTTGGTTGATATGTTTTCACCTAGAGTGATTTGCATGACTTGTGCGGTTATTGTTTTGATATTTCAGTTCTATTTCTGTCACAACATGATGAGATGAGGGTATGCCATCTCATGCGTTATATAGGCACTTCTAGAAATCACATTCCATGTATTCTTGCCATTCATTTTGGGTGCATTAGCGATTGCATGCTGTTATGATCGACTTTTTGTTGATTATGCATGCTGTTGTGAAAGATGCATGATAGAATACCTGTTTTTATGTTATAGAGATGTTGTTTTCCCATGTATGTGACTATAGGAGATTCCAATCTTTGATTCACGGGGAGTATGGGCCCTCAAAATTCATAATTTGGCTCCTCTTTGCCTTGTTTTTAGTGTTTCTGGGGTTTTGTGTAGTTTTTGAGCTACTGCCCAGAAAAACCCAAAATACACGATGTGTACTTTTTGGATACAAGCTGTGTAGTTTTTAGGACATGTTACTGACCGTGTGAGCAGAACATGGGGTCATGAATGTAACTTTAGGAACTAGCCGTGTAGTAATGAGCTATGTACCCGGCCGTGTCACTAACAACACGGGTCGGGGAAGCTCGAGTAGCAAACGCCGTGTTGTAAAGAAACACACAGTGTAGTCCCTTCCAGGAACCCAGCCATGTCACAAACAATACAGGTCAGCGTGACCTTCTCTTAGACATGCCGTGTTGATCTTGGAGCACGCTGTGTAGTCTTGCTAGGAACCCGACCGTGTCACGAACAACATGGGATGGTGTCACCTTTCCTATACACACTGTGATTGTTCGGAGCACTTCATGTAAGGTTTATCCATGTATATGGACATGTGTTTAACAACACAGGCCGCCGAAGCCTTTTCCACTACATGCTGTGTCCATAGGGAACAGGCCGTGAAGTCTCAGTTTAAGAAAACCATGTGGCTTAGCCGTGTAAGGGACTTGGGTAGGGGAACAGTTTTCAAGTACACGCCGTGTGTGGGTGCAACATGCCGTGTAGTTTGAGGTGTACACGACTTGTAGGGCAGGAGTAAACGCCCATGTCAGTGGCTTAAGAAAACATGCCATGTACTTTTTATACACGCCGTGTAGTCATGTTTTGTAAACTTGTGTTTTTATTTTCCCCTGTTTCCGTTTTGTACTCTTGTGTTATCTATCCTTGTTTTCATGATCTATGGTGTACTTTTGATCTTCCAGAGCTATGAATCTAAGATGTCCTCCGGTCGTATGTCTTTCTTCAGGCACTGATCAGAGGCTAGATAGGGCTGATCAGGGACTTCCAGCCAATCCTCCAATCGGGCCAGCCTTGGAACCGGCTGTTATAATAGTTGCAGGTGCTGATGCATAGTTCAGGGAAGGCATCATGAAGATGATGCATGCCTTCTAGAAAGTTCCGCCTCCTGTCATAAATATGGCAGACCTGATGCGAGTTTTTCTGCAGCAGCATCCTCCCACGTTTTCGGGGGAATGAGGACCTCTGACTGTAGAGTCATGGCTAGAAGCCATGCTGACCATTTTCAACCATCTAGAGACACCTCCAAAGAGGCGAGTCAGGATTTCCACCTACATGCTCCGAGACTCCTCCAAGACGTGGTAGGACGTGATCTCACAGACATGTTAATAGTAGGATATGTCTTTGGAGGAGTTCCAGTGCATCTTCTATGACTACTTCTACTTAGAGACCCTGAGGGCTGATCAAGCCTAGGAGTTCATGAGATTAGAGAAGGGTACTCTTTCTGTCATGGAGTATTCCTCTCGCTTCACCGAGCTGTAGCATTTCACACCCCTCCAGGATGGAAGTGGGGTGCTCTTAGCAAGGAAGTTTGTGGATGGCCTCAGGAGGGAGATCCTCTTGCAAGTGAACATTTTCCAGCTGACTTCCATCACTTCCATCATCAACCAGGCACTGATTTCAGAGTGAAATTTGGGAGACATTGGAGCTATGAACCAGGTCAGTTATACTTCCAGAGCTAGTCTTCCTCTAGATGACAGCAAGAAGCGCCATAGAGAGTCTACGCACGGTGACCCGAGGAAGCGTGATGCATCATCAGGCATCCAGGTGACAAGCTACCAGTTTGGCCGGTCAGGGTACATGAGGCCGCAGTGCCAGAGGGACCCCATGGAGTGCCGATCTTAGGGAAAATGGGTCACCTTCAGTGTTTCTGCCAAGTTTTCTCACCAGCAGCGGGTGACTAGGTATCTTCCATCACTTATCATTTAGGAGTAGCCCGACCAGTCTCTCACCAGTCAGGAACTGGACTTCTTCCGGCCGTTTTGGCTGAGGTGGAGGTTGAGGCCATAGCGGTCGGATACCAGTCCCTCAGCACCAACAGGGTGGATCAGCTCAGAGTGGTCAGCCAGGGGCATAGGGCCGTGGTGCAGACCAGTATTTCACAGTGGAGTAGACCTATCAGAAGCAGGATCCCAACCCTTCTACAGCTCGAGGTACATTTTTAGTAGCCTCAGTTGTATCTTCATCTCTTTTCGATACTGGTGCTATGCATAGTTTTATCTATTTTGTTACTGTGGAGAGCGTTGGGAACTGTGTCCTTTCTTCTGCCGACTCATTGACACTAGACACACCTTTGGGGACGAGGACATCTAGTGTATGCCAGTGTAGAGAGTTACCTCTTGAGGTTTCAGGGTATCATTTCTTATGGGATCTATATGTCCTAGCGATGAAAGGCTATGATTTAATCCTCAGGATGGACTGGTTGGTTCCCATCCAGGCTGCCATCGACTGTTATCACCGTAGAGTGAGTTTTTTTTCACCAGAGTGTGAATCGTTTCTTCATAGAGGCGAATGGTATGTTCAGGCGAGTCGAGCTGGACTCGTGCATCATGGGCTATGAAGGGTGATAACCCTGATTGCTAGTCTTTATCTAGATGATTAGGGGACTTCGCATTTATAATTTCTTCCAGTGGTGGATAATTTTTGTGATTTCTTTCCAGAGGACTTCTCGGCTTTTTCTCCGGAGCGTGAGGTAGACTTTTCTATTGAGCTCGTTCCAGGAGCAACACCGATGTCCATCCCTCCTTATAGGATAGCCACAACTAAGTTGCAAGAGCTCAAGAAGTAGTTGGAGGAGTTGCAGTAAAGGGGTTTCATCCAACCCAGTACTTCTCCATGGGGTTCGCCTATCCTATTTGCGAAGATGGCAGACGGAACCCTTCGGATTTGTGTGGATTATCAGAAGCTGAACTAGTTGAAGGTTAAGAACCGATATACCTTTCCAAGGATCGATGACCTCTTTCATCAGATTTGAGGAGCCCGGGTGTTCTCGAAGAATGACTTGAGGTCTGGTTATCATCAGTTGTGCATTATACCCTTAGATATACCTCTAATAGCCTTCAAGAGTAGGTATAGTCTATATGAGTATATAGTCATGTCGTTCGGTCTCACGAATGCGCATGTAGTTTTCATGGCACTGATGAACCGAGTATTCCATCATTACTTGGATCCCTTCATTATGGTCTTCGTGGACGATATCGTGGTGTACTCTCACACTCGACACGACCATGACACACATCTTGAGATCGTTTTGAGTACAATGAGAGAGCATCAGATGTATGATAAACTCTCGAAGTGCACTTTTGGATGGATCAGATTTACTTTTTGGGTCACGTCATCTCAGAGGAAGGGGTATCTATAGACCTAGATAAACTGAGAGCTGTAGTTTCCTGGGAGAAGACGAAGAACATTTTTGAGGTGCGGAGTTTCCTATGGTAGGATGGATACTACAGACGCTTCATTCATAACTTTTCATGCATAGCAGCACCTTTGACAGGTCTGACCAAGAAGGAGGCAAAGTTTCTAACATAAAATTCTTGTGATTCAGCCTTTTAGGAGCTGAAGGGAAGGTTTACGTCAGCACCGATACTAGTCTTGCCAGAGCCAGGCAAGAGCTACACTATTTATTGTGATGCTTTGGGTATCGGACTAGGCGCTGTGCTTTTGCAGGGATATGGTGTCGTTCTGTACGAGTCTCGATAGTTGAGGCCAAATGAGAGTAACTACCCTACGCATGATCTAGAGTTGGTAGCTACTGTTCATGCCTTACGCTGGGAGAGACACTATCTTCTAGGAGAGCACTATGTGGTCTTTACTGACCAAAAGATTCTCAAGTATTTCGTCACTCAGCGTGATCTGAATCTGAGACAGTGCAGGTGGGTCGAGTATCTTCAGTCTTTTGATTTCGAGCTTGCCTATATGCCGGGGAATGGCAATGTAGTGGCAGATGTGTAGAGCAGAAGAACTCAGATTCAGGCAGTTCAAGAGGCTAGCAGTGAGTGGCAGTTAATGGTTCTGTTATCTGAGATGCATCTTGAGGTGCATGACAGACAGGGACAAACATTCCTATTTTCTGTAGCTGTTACCTCTATACTACTTGATCGGGTACAGATGAGGTAGCTATCAGATTAAAAAGTCTTAGTCATGTGGGAGAGTGTGTCAGGAGAGGACCCTCTTCCTGGATGGATAGTGGGCGAGTATGAGATCTTGCGTTTCCAGGGACACGTATGGGTGCCAGCAGACATATGCAAGGAGGTGATGAAGGATTTTCATTCCTCAGTTTGGGAAGTTCATCCTGGCATCACCAAGTTGTAATGAGATCTCCATCGCAAATACTGGTGGCCGGGTATGAAGAAAGATGTTTCTGGTTTTTTCATGAGATTTTATGCTTGTCAGCAGGTGAAATTATAGCATCAGAAACCAGTAGGCCTTTTACAACAGTTACCCATTCCGGAGTGGAAGTTGAACGATGTTGTAATGGAATTCATGACCATATTTCTGAGGATGCCATGGGGAAATGATGCTGTTTGGATTGTCGTCGATAGGCTCATGAAGGATTCTCACTTCTTTCCAATCAAATAGACCTTTAGTGTTGATAATTTGGGATGACTTTACATCCGAGAGATCATTCATCTGCATGGAGTTCTACACTCCATTGTTTTAGACAGGGATGCACTCTATACCTCTCGGTTCTGACAGGGACTTCAGAAGGCCTTGGGCACACAAGTAATTTTGAGTATATCATACCATCCCCAGACTGATGGCCAGTCCGAGCATACGATCTAGGTTCTAGAGGATATGCTGAGAGCTTTCATTCTGAACATTGGAGGTTTTTGGGAGAAGCATATCCCTCTGGTGGAGTTCTCCTACAAAAACAGTTTCCAGGCGGCCAGTCAGATGTCACCTTACGTGTTTTTGTACGGTATTCCATGCCGATAACCCTTATGCTGGCTTGAGGAAGGAGAGGAAGATTTCTGGGACCTCGTCCTGTTCATTAAACATCAGAGTTGATAGAGATGATTCAGAAGAGGATGGCTACAGCACAGTCTCCGCAGAAGTCTTATGCTGATCAGCGGAGATGACCTTTGGAGTTCGAGGTTGGGGATCATGTTTTCTTGTGTGTCGCACCGATGTTGTGACAAAAAAGTATTCAAAGATAGGGTAAGCTTTCACCACGGTAAATCGGGCCGTTTGAGGTTTTGGAGAGAGTTGGGCCGGTCGCCTATCGGTTGCAGCTACCCCAGAGGTACCAGGACATGCACGACGTCTTCCATGTCTCTCAAATCCTATGTTACTTTTCAGACCCGTCTCATGTCTTTCAGCCCGAGGAGGTTAATCTTGAAGCGAATTCATCATTTAAGGAGAATCCTATCCGGATTGTCGATCGTAGTGGCTGGAGATGTTCAGGGTTTCATCATCTATGCCTCACTAGGAAATTCGGGGACGAATTTCTTTAAGGGGGGAGGTTTGTAAGAACCTGGATCTTCGTTTCAGGTATGATTTTCTTTTTTAAGAGTTTTTGAGAAAAATAAACTTTTTGGAAATTTTTGAAGTACACGCTGTGTACTTTCTGAGTAAATGTCATGTACTCTTCTCCGGCTCGAAGCCGTGTGCTGGCCGTGCCTGGGCCATACACACGGTGTGTAGGGGTGACGTGGAGGATGATTTTTTGAGAGTATGGAAAGGACCCAGTACATGTCGTGTACTCTAAAATTTTATGGTGTGTACTTTCTTTTTTTTACTAAATTAGCCGGGGTCGCGCCTGACACACAGAAACACAACCTGCTAGGTCTCGTTCGTCTGAGAGTGAACCGTACAGCCGAATCTTGGAAGATCTCCCACCCCTTCGCCTGTTCTCCGATTTGAGCATGGTTGATTGCACTGGAATCGCAGCGGTAAGATATTCCTTTTTCTTGAGCTTCATTTTCTGATTCCTCGTCGTTTTTGAGTTATCGTGGGTTGAGCGTTTTGTGCATTTTCTCAGATCTACAATGTTCTAAGGGGAATCAATTGTTGTGATTCACATATATCGATCCCCTAGGATCATGGTAGGTTGTTTGGCCTTTCTGTTGAATGTCTATTAGTATTTTGTGAAAATTCCACAAATTCCCTTGGGCAGGGAATTGTGGGTTTCCTATTTTGCACCTGCTGTTTCCATGTTTTTCTTGATTGCTGTAGTAGAAGTTTATGCTTTTAAGTAGAGTAATTTTTTGTGTACTCAGGATGCTTTTCCATGTTAGTTTTTCCTATTTGGAGTTTTGCAAGTTTCCATGCCTAGCCGTAGGATAGTGGAACTAATAAATTATTGCAGTTGAGCCTTAGATTGATAGCCATGTAATTCTTGAGGTTTACTTGGATGATGTACACATAATGAGCATGTTTATTTTCACTCAGGACTGTTAGAACCTAGAGTAGTAGACCAAAGGGAGAATTGACATAAGGGATTCTCCAGATTGTCTTTAAATACGATATGAGACCACAGGGGGAATTGACGATGAGTGCTTCCTTAGAGTGTCTATAGTTCCTCGACACAGGACACAGGGGTAATGAGACGTTGAGTGCTTCCCCAGAGAGCCTTTAGTATGATACGAGACTATAAGGGGAAATTGACAGTGAGTGCTTCCTCAGAGAGTCTATTAAATTAATAGCTGAACCAGAGGGGTGAGATTGTGTATGCAACCTAGAAGGTTACTAGTACTTATAGGTTGAACCATAGGGGTTAGGCTGTGAGAGATACCTAGAGGGTTACCTTTTTCCTTTGTTGTTGGTTGTTTACTTGTGTACTTCTTTTGTTATAACTGTAGATTGTAACTGCTTGTGTTCCTGTTTACTGCTTCTTGTTTTATTACTGCCATGTATTCATTGACTGTTATGCACAGATATTTGGGGGATTTCCTACTGGGATTGTATCTCACACCCTGTTTGGGACATGCTTTTGGACCTCAGCAGAATATGTTGCTAGAGGTATAGATAAGGGCAAGCGCCCTTCTACATCGGGTTCTTGATTCACTAGAGCTGGAGAGCATGGGACCAAGCTGAGGCTTGCGATGCTGAGGAGTTTACATTGTATTTTTTTCACTTTGTTTTCAGTTGTACTTCTATAGGCTGGTTTGTTTACTTCTTTCCATAGACATATGTAGCATGTTACATCATTATTATGTATCCATTGCTTCCACTGTTCACTTCAATTGTTGTATGCAGTTTATTGTCTCTGCTATTTTGTCTCGTTGTTTTTCCACTGTATACTTTACCGAATGAGGGAATAGTTTCCCCATCGACTCACCAAGGCCCTCGCTGCTAGTCGGCAGCCTCTGGCGTTTGGGGAAAATGCTCTTGAGGTCATGTGGAGAACCGGGTACGGGGCACCAATGGAGGGGCTCCGGATTCGGGTCGTTACATGTTCAAAGGATGAAAATGTTGTTCATTACAAGGCACTGTGAATGAATGTGGGAATTATACAAAATAATATCGTAATATAATTGTATAATCTTTGAAAAGAAACAACCTCTGTTGTTCCAATAATTATAGACTATGGACTGATTTTTTAAGAATCAGGATAAGATAAATCTATTGTAAGAGTTTAATAGTAATGATATTCTATATAAAATAATCCTATGATATCTAAGGAATCATCTATTGTTAATTTACTTTAAATAATTGAAAACATATTTTGTATGTTATCGATAATAATGAAATTTTTTTAGTGTTAATTTGATGATTGACATTCATGAATAAAATATGATTAATTTGGAAACCATGAATATATTAACCATATCCATTTAAATACAACTATACATGTGTTTATGCATGATTATACATCAATGTACAAGCCAGGGATCGTTTAGTCCTGTGTCTTGGAAGGCAAGAAACCTAAACTGAAATCACAGGAGCTGAAAAACATATTGATTTAATACCCATAAAGATCTCCTAACACACATTGACCCCTTACATCTGCATAGTGAACCCTGGGTAACACATGAACCAAGGGATGTGATAAGAAGCCCAGTATGGAAATGAACATAAGAATAAACCTTAAGCACATGAGTTTGGAGGCATGAAATAATGATATCAAATGCATTGGACATATAGAATCGTAACATATAAACATGGAATCATACAAACATGGAATCATATAAACATGTGATCATTTGCACATGGGATCATATAAATGAGGAATCAATATAACACATGTCATTATTATGAGTCACAGCTAACCACAAAGATCATTTCCGATTGTTGCACATGCCAAGTCTAACCACAAAGACCATTGCACATAACATCTAATGAGACTTAACATTACACAATGCATTTGAGAGCTATCTGGGTTCACAAATCTTATCATTTTCATGAATATTATTTCCACATAAATTATCATACATAATCAACCATACATATCCATAAGGGTACCCATGGAAAAAATGGGTACCACAATAATGTCATAAAGTAGAATAAAAGGGGGTGTCATAAAAGATTCCATGAGAGAAAGAAATTAGAAAATACATGGACATTAATAAGTTAAAATAGGCATATAACATGTTATGGGATGTAAAACAGAAGTGAAAACATGTATGAAAAGTATTTATGAAATTCATAGAATTAAAACATTTTAGTGCATTTTTAAAGAAAACACTAAAGGGAATTTAAAATAGAAAAGGTACTAACCATTTATCTAAATCCAGAAGTTAACCAATATGGATTCCATAAAAAGTATTATTTTATAAATAAAATGGGGGCTTAAAACATATGATAGAGTGCACTTGAAATTGAGTAAAATTTTGGGAAGTTCCCTTAAAATGAGTTTTCTTACTACGATGTATCGAGGAGGGAATCACTTAAAAGCATGTATATTTTTGAAATAAAATTAGGGATGGATCTTGAAACATGAATTTGGAATATATAAATAGCATGTAGAATTTTTACCTAAAATGAAAAGACAAATTCATTTCGGTAAATATAATGATACAACAACATGAAGGAATGAAGTTGGATTGGATAGAATTCCTTTTGGATTATCGGCATGATATCAACTGTACTTAAGAGTATATAATGAGAGATAAAGGGATTTATCATATATTAAAAATCATGAGGAATGTTTGGAGGAGGTGTGTAATTATAACATGTCATTAGGTATTATCTATAAAATAGCATAAAATAGAGGGCATTCTTGTATAATAGTGTATTGGAGAAGATCCCTTACCTTAATTCCGGTGGTGTTCTCCCCTTGTTATTAATGACCTGAGTAAACACATTATATTTATTAATTTATAATTCTTGAGAATATTATATACTTTTATTTTTTATATTCTTTTTTAGTTCATTCAAGACCTTTTTTATTGGTTATAAGGTTCAATTTCAATTTTTGGGTCCATTTGAGTCCTTGGTTTTAATGATTTGTTCAAGTTCGGATATACACATATAATGAAAGTGGTTGTTCAGAATTGAAGTTTTATGTTATTAGTTAACATCAACGAGATTAAATGGTAATAAAAATTCTTTTGGTTGTTAGGAGTGAAGATGAATTATTATATAAATCCTTACTGATAACTGTTTTGGTTAATTGGTGGGTTTTTATTACAACGAATGTGTTTTTATTTATATCATAATACAATTTTTACAAAAGGATTACAGAAACATAACTAGGATATATTACATATATAATAATATTGTTCAACCATAACACAAAATGGTTTCAAGACTAGAATTAAATATGCTAATAGAAATTGAATTTTTTTCCTTGAATAAACTAAATTTCCACATCTCATACAATATTATCATTTCTTTCAAATAAAAGGCGGGGAAGAGAGAAATGATAATGAAATATACCATTAGAATAACAAAATTATAGTACATGTATGGTACTATATTTTTTATACCATTTAGATGATTAGATTTTAGGAAATAAATGATAACAAAAGAAACATAATTTGAATGAAAAGAAATGAGGTATTTTACCTCTTGAATCAACCTTCCTTGAGAGCTTCGTAAAGGAAGTGATTTTTGCCTTTTCAAGAGACAAAATTTGTTGGATGTGGAGAGGGAATTTGGGGGTAGATATTGGTAGAATATAGGGAAGTCACTAGGCATTAGAGGAGTGAAGAGAAGTGGAAGGGAGATAGGTTATAGTGGAGGAGAGGAGAGTTTTTATAATTTCTTAATTATGAGTTTATTAATTTCCTTTAAGGACAGAAATATTGATCTTTCCATGAACAAAATAGTAAATGGGCCTTGTGAATTCTAAGTAGGGTTGGGGACATCATCCATGATGCTAGGAATAGTAAATTTAGCTTATATTGTTTATATACGGTAAATTGCTATATTTTATCATTCTTAAAAAAATCATGTCTTTTAGAAAAATCTCAAAAATTCACCCAAAACATATTTTATCATATATAATCAAAATATGTATTCCATTTATAAAAAAAAGTATACATATATTATAAATTTTATATTTAATTAAAAAAATAATTTATTATAAAAATGGTTTTAAAAAATTTATTCACTTATTCTAAAATATAGGTATGTCATACATTCACATAAATCTTATTTGTATACTATCAAAGGTAAGGTTACTATTTATTAGGGTATGTCACTATTAAAATGGTTAACATTAATATTCAGAAGGGTATGTTACTATTCATGAAAAATTATGTTGGTGATATTAGATTTCAAATAACATACTGATCACAACCGTGTATGTATGATTTTCAAAATTCAAAACTCTAACATGGTGGAAATTTGTTTAGTGGTCACATAAAACTTAATAGTTCATTATTTTGTGATTTCATGTGATTAGGGAATATATATAAGAAAGAAATTTCCATTGAAAAAAATTTGTCGTAACATTCTTTCCCCCTTATGCAGTTTCTCCCTCGAAATTTTGTTTTCCATTCTATTCCATAAACCTCTAAGGGTACTTATCTTTCATGGATTACTCCAGTTACCATGATGCCTCTTCGTACTTATGGTTTCACCACAGTTACTTGACTAGGTGATTAATCTTGTTATGTAGAACTTTGTATCTAAGATCCAGGATCTTCAATGGATACTCCTTCTTAGAAAATTCATCCTCTAACTGTACCACCTCTTAAGAGAGTACACACGAATGGTCTGGTATGTAATTTATTTAGAGGGTTACAATAAATATATCTTGTACCTTGGACATGGTAGGTGGAAGTGCTAGTTGAAAAGCCACATCCCCAACATGATTAAGAATTTATAAGGGGATGATGTACCTGTGACTTTAATTCCCTTTCTTTCCCAACCAAATGTCATTTTTCCAAGGAAATATGTGTAGAAATACCATGTATCCAACTTTGAAATCATGGTCTCATTGACTATTGTCTACACAACTCTTATATCGACTTTGGGCTACCTTAATATGTTTCTGAATGTTTTTCACCTTCTCCACCATTTCTACAACCAATTCAAACCTGAGAAGCTTATTCTCACCAAATTCATCCCAACACACTGGTGTTATACATCTTTTCCCATAAGGGTCTTCATATGGTTCCCTCACATGATCAAGTGGAAAATGTTGTAGTTGGAGAATTCAACAATTAGAAGATGTTGGTCCCATCTTCCTTTAAATTACATACAAAAATCACTAAACCTAACTTCCAGTGTCTGAATAGTTTGCATAGATTGGCCATTAGTCTGAGGATGATAGGTTGTACTGAAGATCTGTTCAGTGTTTAGAGAATGATGGAAAATTTTCCAAAACAATGAGGTGAATATGAGATCATGATAAGATACAATAGATAGTGGTACTACAAGCAATGTTACCACTTCATTGATTTAAATAAGTGCATGTTGATCCAATGAGAATCCCTTATGAATTGGGATAAATTGATATGTCTTTGTAAGACAGTTCACAATTACCTGTATAGCATTGTTTCCTCTATATGTCCTTAGAAGACCAGCGACAATTTCAATAGTAATGTTCCCCCAAATCCATGTTGGTATGGGTAGTTGTTGCATCATCCCCTTAGACTATTTCTTCTCATACTTAATTTACTGACATACCAGGAACATTTATGTATATTTTGAAATATCCCTTTTCATATTTTCCAACTAAACTTTTTCTCAGATATCTTGATACTTCTTTTTCTCTCCCTGAGTGAATAGAGATGGTTGAGCTATTTGAGTCATTCAAAAGCTCCTTACCTATATCTGTATCATATGGTACACATTATAGTGACCCAAAACATAATAAACATTCCTTATCAATCATTAAATCTAAGGATATACCATTTATAATAACATCCACAATTTTTAGAATTTCCTCTTATTTTCATTGAGCGGCCTTTATTTTCTCCATGATAGATTGTTGATAAATTATTTTAGAGAGGATTGATGGTTTTCTTGTATTAATGATTCCAATGAACATCCTCAAAAAATATAAGAAGATTGGTTCCTTTTTAATTCTCATCATTGATAAAGATGCAAGATCCTTTCTATATAGAGAATTTTCCACCTTGTTTTCCATACTATGATGCCAGTGGATTGAGCCGTAATAATCCTTGAAGAGATCTATACATATTTTTTGTCACATATTATGATCTTTATTTGTGAATATATATTTGAGGCTCTTGTGGATTTTATATAACTCATACTTCTCCCCATAGAGATAATGCCACTATATTTTCAACACAATTATCACAACTGCCAAATCCAGATCAAGCATGGGATAGTTTTGTTCCACATTTTTCTGTGCCATTTTGATCATTGGGTTTGAAAATCATGAAACTTTATTCACAAATCATTGATAATACCCTGTTATTCACAAAAAGATATAGATCTCTATTATAGATGTTGGCCTTTTCAACTCTTCAATAGAATTTTTCTTGGAAGGGTCCACATATATCCATTTTCTAGTGATAACATGACCCAATAATGAAACTTCCTCCATCCAGAACTCGCATTTACTATATGTTTCATATAGAATATCCCTTCGTAATGTTTTTAACATAGTATTCAAATTCTTCTAATGTTCCTCCTTGCTCTTGGAGTATATCAGAATATCATCAATTAAGACTATCAAATATTTGTTCAGGAAATCTCTAATGACTCTATTACTTAATTACTAGAAGATTTCTAGATCATTAGGGAGTTATAAGGGCATCACTTTGAACTCAAAGTGTCAATACCACATTCGAAAGGCAATCTTGGGAATAGCTTCTTCAATCACCGTTAGATGGTGATATCCCAACCGAAGGTCCACCTAAGATAAATAACATGCCCTACGAAGATGATCTAATAATTCATCTATCTGAGAAAGGGGATACTTGTTCTTTATCGTGATTTTTTTGAGCTAATGATAACCAATGAAGTTCTATATTTATCAATCCTTCTTCTTAAAGAAGAGGACTACTGCACCCCATGGTGAAACACTTGGGCATATAAAACCATTCTCTATATTTTTAGGTAACTGTTTATTTAGCTCTTCCAGCACTACGATGTCCATTCTATAAGGTGTTTTTGATATAGGTAGGGATCTAGGAATAAGTTCATTTGAGAACACTACCTCACGACCTGGAGGAAGACCAAAAAAATATTTCGTGAATACAATAGTGTAATTCCTTAGTATTTTAATGTCTTCAAGCATGATTCTCTCCTTTATCTCAAGTATTTGAGCTAGATTTTCATTCTCATAAGGTAGAAATATCCACACTTGAGATGATGATCCTAAAGGATATTCATATTCCTCCCTATACTTGTAAATAATAAGAGGATGCTTCGGGATGTGAAGAGTGATCTCTATTTCTAGACAGTAGATGTTGTATTTTTATAAATATAGACAATCCACTCCTATGGTAGAATCAATCCCCACTAAAATAAGTATGATGAGATTTTTAGGGAGGTTTAGTCCACAAATGATAACTGGGGAGGCGTCATAAACTATGTATACAACAATTCCCCCAATCAATGTTCTGACTGATAACATTTCCTCCAAATATTGAGGTTGTGTTTGAATAGTTCTACTATACTTGCATGATATGAAAGAATGCATAAAACCAGAATCAAATAGTACGCTTGAAATTCATGAATGAGTAACTAGCATACCTTCCACCACATCATTGTACGACCTACCTCAGTAATAGTGAAATCATAAGACCTTTCTTGTTTCCTTGGAGGTTGTATTTGATTTCCTCTAACAACCCTCAACTTAGGGACATTGTACGCATAATACCAATGCTCCTTGTAGTTGGAACACTACACCACTAATTGAGTGTTTATCTTAACCTTCATTTCCTCTACCACATTAGTAGGAGTTTGCATATCCCTTAGGCAGTTCATGGATAAATGTACCAACTTTCCACCTTTAAGACAATTCTTTGTTCCCTTTAAAAAGATCCTAGGATGCTTCTTCCCACAACTTTTACAAGTGGAATATTTGGAATTATTTCCATCATGTGATTTTTTTGAACCAGCCATATTTTTCTCTATTTTACAATTCTTTTCATTGTGCCCACAAGACCACTAAGTGTCTCCAATGACCAATTCAACCTTGTGGGCATAAGGAAAAATCACTTCATAACTATTGATGTAGCAGATCGCCAATACCATCCATAGACTAAGGTTTAGACTGCTAATGAAATGATTGAACATGTTTTTTGTGTTCATGAAAAATCCAACGTCCTACCATGAAATTGTTGTAAATTTTTCTATATACACACTGAAGGGCTCATCTTCTTTCTTCTTGATTCAAAGGAACTCTCATTAAATATTGAGACACAGGGTTACTAGAAAATATTTATCTAAAAAATTATCTTGATTTCCTCAAAATCTAGGTGATCAATTTCATCTTGGGTATTTTTATTCTTGATCAGTGTCCACAACAGATCAGCTTCCCCAAAAAAACTATAGACCACAAGTACAAATTTATCTTCATCCGAGCACTGGTGTATGGAGAATATCTTTTTAATAGAGTAAATCCACTATTATTCAAGTAGGGGATCTGATGTTTTGATAAAATTGGAGGCCTTTTTTCATCATGGATTATATAGAAAACATTATCCTTATTTGGAGGAGGATGTTGTTCCACATGATTCAAGTTATTATTCATAACATGAGCCAACTGAGAAGATTTCTCATGAAGTTTTGAGCACCCGTTCCCATCATATATGGCACATCGTTAGGGAAATCATCACATTGCCTATCACATTTGTTATTTTCACATGTTCTTCTATTTCTAGACATTAACTAAGAAAATGAAATATAATTTTAGGGATTGAATAGTTAACTGTTGATCATTAAAAGGAAACTATGAACATAAAAGGATAAACTTGTAAAGGGAAAGTATATCCTAAAATGTGATTCCTTAGATTTAATTCTATGTTATCCTTGATCTGTATCTTAACTTATATTATATTGTAATTTTTTGTCCCATAATAATGGTTTTTACTATGCTCATGAATCTACCAAAGCATATCACCATGAGTGTCAAACCAAGAGTGGAACAAGGCCTATTTTCATGTACCAAGATACCTCAGGTCAAGCCCAAAACTCTTTGTTGGACTTTTCACTCCTTGGTATATCTACTCCATAGTTGCCTCTGCCTCTTTTTATATAGAGAGGGATGTTTTTTTCATGATAAACACTTACTCTATACTTACAAAAATTTAGGGATGTTTTTTATACTTCGTCTCATCCCAAGGGTTCTTACTAAAGTACTCTATTCTTAATCACCAAAAATAACTAGATCATACTCTAATACCAATTATAGCGACCATATCCTTTTAAATATAATTTTACATGATTTTAAACATAGTTATACATTAGAGTACAAGCCAAGGATTATTATGTCTACCGTCTTGGAAGACTAGGCACATAAAATGAATTCACAGGACCAAAGAAAAGCACCATCTTTATATAATATCAATAAAGAGATCCTAACGTCCTTTGAGCCATTTCATGTGCCTAGGGTACCCTGGGGTATACTTGAACAAAGTGGTGATTAAAAAATCCTTGTAATAAAATGAACATAAAAATAAAGCTTAATCACGTGAGTTAGAAGGCGTGACATAATGATATCAAAAGCATTGAACATATGCTTTCATTACATATAAACATGGAATCATACAAACATAGAATCATATAAAAATTGGATCATATGGACATGGGATCATATAAATGTGGACTAAATATAACACATGACTTTAGTATGGGTCAAGGCTAACCAGAAAGATCGTATCCTATAGAAGCACAAGACCTAACCACCAAGACCGTTGCACAAAACATCGCATGTGACTTAACTTTACCAAATGCATTGGAGTTCTATCTAGGCACACCTATATTTTCATTTTCAAGAATATTCTTTCCATATAAAAAATCATATATATTCAACCATACATATACATAAGAGTACCAATGTAAAAAAATTGGTATCACAATCATGTCATAAAGCATAATAAATTGGGGTATCATAAAAGTGTCCAAGAGAGAAAGGAATTAAAACATACATAGAAATTAATAAGGTAAAATAGGCATATATCATGTTTAGATATGTAAAAAATAACTTAAAACAATTAATAAGAGTATTGAGGATATTTAGCGCATCAAAATATTTTAGTGCGGTTTGATAGAAAACGCTAAAGAAAAATTAAAATAGAAAAGTGAAAAATTGTTTATATAAAAACTCAAGTGAACCCATAAGGTTTTCATAAAAAAATAATTATTTTATAAATAAAATTTTGTCTTAATATAGAATATATAGTTCCCTGGATATTGGGTAAAAATTTGTGAAGTTCCCTTAAAATGATTTTTCTTACTCAGAAGTATCGAGTATGGAATCACGTAAAAGAATGTATATCCATGAAAGAGAATGAGGGATGGATCATAAAAAATAAGTTTGGAGAATATAAATAGAATGTAGAATATTTAAATAAAAAAGGAAAGACAACTTCATTTGGGTAAAAATAAATATACAGCAACCCGAAGGAATAAATGAAGTTCCGGTAGAATTCGTTACGTATTATCAGTGTGATATCGGGTGTACTTAATAGGGTAAAATGAGACATAAATGAAATTATAATCTTTTATAAATAATGATGACTGTATGGGGGAGGTGTGTTATTATACCCTTTTATTAATGATTACCCACAAAATTTCATAGCATAGAGGACGTTCTTGAATAAAAGTTAAATGGAGAGGGTCCCTTACCTTATGTCTGGTGGTGTTATCTTCTTATTATTAATGACCTGAATAAATAAATTAGGTTTATTAATTACTAATTTTAGATAATATTATATATTAAATTGATTTACTTTAATAAAATTTCAGTTCATTTAAGATCTTTTTGATTGGATATAACGCGCAGTTTCATTGTTTGGGTCCGTTTGAATCTTTGGTTTTAATGATCAGTTAATGTTTAGATAAACACGTATGATGAACATGGCTGTCAATAATTGATTATGTATGTTATTAGTTATCACAGAATACATTACATGGTTATAAATATTCATTTTTATATTGGGAGTGGAGATGAATTATTATATAAAACCACAGTGACAACTGTTAAGTTTTATTTGTGGGTTTTGATTAGAACGAACATGTTTTTATTTATAACATAATACCATTTGTACAAAAGTATTACAAAACCATAACTAGGATATATTTCATATATAATAATCTGGTTCAATCATAACACAAATGGTTTCTTGACACGAATTAAATATGATAACTGAAATTGATAAATCGTTGTCCTTTAATGTGCTAAATTAACACATCTCAAATAGTGTTTTCATTTTATTCAAATAAAAGGTGGGGAAAAGAGAGATGATAATGAATAATATCATTTTCATAAAAATAGTCCAATACATGTATGGTAATGTATTTTTCTTAAAATTAGGATGATTACAGGGTAAAAAAGAAATGGGAACAAAGGAACTAAAAAATGTAATAAATGAAAACAAAAATTCTCCCTCTTGAATCAACCATCCTTGGGGGAATCTAAAAGGAATAAGTTTGGTCTTTTTATGAGAAAAAAGATTGTTGGATATAGGGAGGGAGATTTGGGAGCGATTTGTGAATAATATAGGTAAGGAATAAGGATTGAGAGGACTGAAGAGAATAGTGAGTGAGGATGTGTTTTATAATGTAGGAGATGAGGGTTTTCATAATTATTTAATCAATATGTTATTAATTTCCCTCATGACTAGATATAATGATGATTCCATAACAAATAACAATAAATATTTTATTTTAATTTGAACTAAGTTTGGTAAAATCATCCATTATGATAGTAATAGTCAATTTAGCTTATAATTTATATATACGATCAATTACTGTATTTCACAATTCATCCAAAAATCATGTATTTCAGAAAAATCTCAAAAATTCAACCTAAATTTTTTTAGACTAGTTGAATCCAAAAATTAAATCCTTTTTTCGAAAAAAAATTAATCTGAATAATTTGAAGTTTAATTAAAATCAAATTTTATTCTAAAAAAAATTTTAAATCATTTATTTATAGATTCTAAAATATAGGTACATCAAATATTAAATTAGATCTTATTTATATACAATAAAAGGTAAGATAACTATTAATTAGTCTATATCAATATTCATAAGGGTAAAATCAATATTTATAAGGGTATTTTTTATGACACTTTTTTTGGGAGCCATCCGTATGTCGAAGGACGCACAATTGCTGCCACCTATTCCCACATTCCAAAGGCAGGCGATATATGTCACTTACTATGGGATGATTTATCCTTGATTGAAACATGATGATGGGATTTCAGATCCTCCATCAATGGATACCTCCTCAGAACTCATTTCCTAGTTTGGATCTACCACATAGAATTAATATGTTGTTCGTGAAACTCTTCACAGGGCCATGTCTTCATGAATGCCAGTTAATTATACTGCTTATATCAGGACATTCCAGGGAGTCCATTTAGGGCAGTAGCCTTTAGACAGGGGAGTAGCCATGTTTGATGTCTTTTGTGTGTCTGGATTCTAGAACATTGATGAATCTGGGTTTCCTCTCATTATGATAGGGCATATCAAAGACAAGGAATCCCAAGGCATCCCATGATGAATGTGGTGAATTTTATGCCATGGGTATGTCCCTGAGGATTTCCTCATCATCCCATGTTTAACACAGTGTGTGTAATGAGATTAATATCTATTAGAGACATTTTAGATTGATCTGAACACTAAGAGGTACAGATCAAATGGGTGAAAACCCGGTAGGGATCCCTGATGCTGGGGATAATTCTTTGTTAGTTACCCGATTACCGCGATGAGCATTGAGAAAATAAGTGACATGATCTCTTTGGGATGTGGTGGCCTAGGTAAGAATTAGGATAGATATGGAATATTGAGAGT
Source organism: Viscum album (assembly GCA_963277665.1). Classification (NCBI taxonomy): domain Eukaryota; kingdom Viridiplantae; phylum Streptophyta; class Magnoliopsida; order Santalales; family Viscaceae; genus Viscum; species Viscum album. The sequence goes on from OY728146.1 coordinate 559,436,800, forward strand.
GTATGGAGAGAGAGATGAAACCTACGTGAGGAAGATGATGATATTGTTCTTGACCCTCAAAGAGACTTCCTAAGTATCCCCATGGAGGGGAATCAAAGTTCATGTAGTTCTATTGGGCGATGGGATACCAGTGGAGGTGGCCCGTGAGAATAGACACGTGGATGGGATCCAGGGGAAGTATAACCTTCATGACGAGACAAGAAATTACTGAAACAAATTGGCTCAAGGGAGTGATCAATATGGGAAAGTGTGATGGACTTTAACCATAGGGCGGATTCCTACATATCCCCAAGGTATGGAATCAAAGTCCACGTAGGTCAATATGAGTTATAGAATTGGGGTGTGTTCCAAGGAGAACGACCTGATGATATACTAGGGATTGCGTGTGGTTAGCAGCCCGAGTAGTTCTATTGCCATAGTGGCGGACCAGTGATGTGGGTCCCAATAGGGGGGACACCAAAGTTTACCAATGATTGGGGTTGATCCTTAGGGAAGCTCGTTAAGTACCATGACAAGGAGACAAGGATCAAACCCATGTAGATCATCTTAAAAATGGTTTTTCCATCAATTGGAGAAAAAAATAACTTACCATTGATTAGGTAACATGATGCCTTACTATCAATTGTAGAACACAATTGCTTACCGTCGATTGAGGAACACAACATCTTACTATCGATTGGGGTTGGACCTCAGGGAGGCTTCCTACGTACCTTGTCTGGTAGACAAGGATCAAATCTCGTGTAGTTTGAATGGGTCCAGTTTAACATCTTGCGGGACAAAAAGAGCCATACAGTTTAATATCATGTAACACCCCAAGATTTCATTGTAAATTATTTTCATTAAATAAATTCAATAGCTTGGGCCAAACTCAACAACGAGTTCAAGAGCACCATGACATATCAAACACGTCGTTCAAAAAGTAGTTATGAATAATATTAAATTCATTCTGAACTTTATATAATCCATATAATTTTAACATCTATATTATGTGTTTTTTAGACATAATATATGAACTAATTCGATTTTTCTGATAAAAGATGTATTTAAAAAAAAATATTTTACCACCTTTTAATGGAAAACCATTTTAAATCCAACATTTTAAACTTTTATAAATTCAATTTGACAAAATAAACTTATTCTTTAGAAGCGCCACATAAAAATTTAGTCTGGATAAAATTTCAATGCTTTTTTGATAACTTTCATATTTTCATGAATAGTGAAAAAACTAAATTTTAATATAAAAAAAATTATTTAATAAAAATAATTTATATTGTTAAATTACACATTTGAATGGTTTTTAAGTAATACTAAATTATATTTTTATAATTTAATCCAATTTTGGTCATTGGAAGTGATTTTACATTTAAATTGGACATAAATAATTATCAATCATTGGATAATGTTTACTTCTAAAAAACCCTCTTTCTGAATTTGACAACGAGAATTATTTCTAAATTAATTCATTAAACTTATATTTTTTTAATTTGGTAAAATATACATCACTTTTTAATTTGAAATATCAAAAATTATCTTTGGGTAAAGTTTTGTTATTTTTCGGAAAAAATTCAATTTTTGATTTATATTGAAAGACTCTATGTTATTGTTTATAGCTGAGATTTTATTTATATTATTAGTTTTATTTAAATTTATTTTAAAGTCAAAATAGATACATAATACCAATAATAGTCCAATTTAATTCAATTAATTCATTTTATAAAAAAAATTAGATATATAAAATTTTATTGATCTTTTTACCGTCTTTCACCCACCATCTAGGCATATTTTAAAATATTCATAAAATGTAATTTTAAAACTTCTTTGAATTTATTTTTTCAAAATATTAGAGACATAGTTGAAATCAGAAATTAAAATGTTGATCAATTGGATGAAAATATTTTTTTATGAATAATTACTTTTTGAATTTTATTTTCCACGGTTAAAAGTAAATATGGTAATTAAAGGTACAATTCATATTATAATTACCCTAAAACATGTTCTAATTCAATTGGTTAAGTGTATTTAGACCAAAATTAACCTTAGGAAGAAAATATGATTCTTTTTTATCCACTGAGATTATATTAGGATATTTAATGTTTTTTAAGAATAATTAAATGTATTAAATTCAAATTTGAATAACTAAAAAAATTTTAATATAGAGTTATACAATATATAAATAGGACTATAAATATTAATTTGAAAGAAAAAATGATTTAACACAACATGGTATTTTATTTATATTTTTTAGACATTAAATAATGAAATTTATTTATGGAACAATGATGAAGCAGTAATTACCTTATTAATGATAGTTAAACATAATTTATATTATAAATTTTAAAATAAATATAAATTGAGAATTTTGATGCATTACACAAATTTCCTAGGTTAATATGAAATTTTAGGGTTGATTCAATGAGTTTTTTTCGATTTAATAATGTTGACATGTCTTTCACAAAAACTAAATACTAAATAGTGTCAAGATTGACATAAAGGATTTTTTAAAAGAAAAACAATTTTATTAAATGATATAATATTCCTAAAAATATATTTCTCAACCCAAGGACGTAATAAATGTTATATATATCATTAATGAACCACTTGAGGTTCTCTTTAATTTTATTGTATGTTTATTAACCATATAGTGTAAGAATACTAGAAGACATTGTAAAAGTTAAACTATTTAACTAAAAGGTAAATCTAAAAGAAAAGGATAATATAGTAACCTAAAATTGTTGAAAACATATTGTATGGGAGTTTTTCAACCCATACCCACCTTAGAATATAAATAAATATATTTGGATCCATTAGAAAAATAAAATTATTTTATAATGATATAATATTTCAAGATTTTCGTAAAGTGCCCCTCACCACTCATATAAAAGGGTACTTCACCATATCTTTAATTCACACATCCAATTCCAATTGGCTCGACCAACCCCTTATCAAATCTCCTCTAAACTACTCTAAAATCAACATAGAGGCCTTAGATTGAACAGAAATACAACTTATGAATCCCTTTTGATCAAATCAAATAGAAACACCTGAAGAAGAGGTAATTACTTCATCTCCTCTTTCAAAGTTATTTTCTACCTCTACTTCCTCTTTTTTTCCATACTAAAATAATAAATCTAGTACCTTATATATATGGAGATGTTATTATATATTTTTTAAAACCATATTCATTATTCAATCCATCCAATGAATGAAAATGTCACCATACATGTGTATGTACAACTTACTGTCTCCACGTCATGGTGTAGTTTGTTATTCGACACTTAATTATTTCGATGGGTATAATAATTCATTTAATTGATGTAAATAATAAATATAACATGTTAATTATATTTTTTATATAATATAATATCTAATTACATACAATTTCATCACAAATAGAATTATATTGCCGCTCGTGCATACGTATGGCTTACCGTCTCCACAGTACGATGAGATTTTGTTCCCAATCGTAACCATTCAAGAATAAATTTCACATAATGATTAAAAAAAATGTTTATGAACATAATATAAATATCTATATGTATAAAATACATCCTATACATAACAAACATGACTTAATTAACAAAACTTATAAAGGAAATTGAATCTGTTTACACCATAAACAATGACACTACTGAAATATTATTAACAAAGTAATATTATAGGATCCTATATGATATCAAATTTATGTATTTGGGTATTTTATAATTTAATAACAATTATTGCACAAATATATCATATTTTAACATACCCTAACTATATAAAAGTACAAGGTATGGGGTTTTCATCTCATTTTTATTCTCATGAGATTCATGCTATATTTTCCACTATTTCCATTTGTATGGTGTATGAACTACCCATGATTTTATTATTTGTGTAATATACTTTTATTTATGGGTATTTACATCTTCATTTTATGATAATTCTTTCATGGGGTGTATTTTTGCTATTATACCAAATCAGTAAGGGAATTTCATATTTCAATTTCCACCCATTGGGTTTTACGCATACTTCATTGATTACTTTACTCCAAGATTATCTGTGGAATCAATATTAATTTATTTTTGTAAAAATTTATACTCCCCTTTATGTGGATATAATTTTGATAGACATAATCACTCCACTAATAAATTATCATGATACTGATATGAACTTGGTAATGGTAAATCATAACTCAATTTCGATTCCTTGAGATAAACATCGAAGTCATTGGTTTTGTTTTTACATGAACATGTGTAAATGTACTCTAATTGATTTAAAATAAATATCCATTCATATTGACTTTATCTATATTTTAAAACATAATTATTTCATTTATTTATCCTTAATCTAGGGATAAAGTCTTTATAAGGGATTTCATCACAATTTACAATCTATTGAAACTTCATTATTTTTATGAAACAATTCACTTTTATAGGGTGTATATAGGGTCCTTTGGATTATTATAACAAAAATCCCTTTATTCTTATGATATTATAAATTTTTTATTAATTATTATTCCCCAATTATATTCATTCAAGTTTCTCTAATTTTTTTATGAATTACTTATCTAAAATATCATTTTAAAGATTGATTTTTAAAAAAAATATCATTAATGTCCATGATTTAAAAATGGTTTTAAGGATATATTTATATGGACATTAATGTATGAAATTAAAATTCATTTTAAATTTTTTTATGTTTTATGGAAAACATTGATTAAAAACACTCCTTTAAATGACTTCCTGGATTAATAGTGTGACTTTTAATTGTTTCCATGAAAAAACGGGATATTTCTCTCAAATAATATTACTTATTATTTTCATCAATGTCAATATCCAGTATTATTCTAGATTGAGGTTGATTTATTGTACTAAAATATTTTTTATTGTATTGAATGAGTTATGTTTGACTGTGGATGTGCTATTTTTATACCATTCACAGTTTTTGGACATTTCATATGATATATTTAATAATATTATTTAGATTATGTCTCATGCATTATATATGAGATATTAATTGGACATATAAAGTTATGGGTGAGGCCAGTTATAGCCCCTTGATACATGAGTAGGTCTCATAAGACAAACTAATATCATGGAACAAGGCCTTGAAAAAATTTATATTCGATGTCTTGGAATGAGGCCATGAATATGTGGTTATGATGTCAGTAATTATGAATTCCATCATTATGAAATTAGCTATTGATATTACATGTGATTATTAGACTAGTATAATATCCATGTAAATATGTAAATGGAATTATTTGGTTTATCTTTTCCATATTATTCTGAATTTTATGTTTAAATGGCTGGTGTTTTATTCTTATACATTTTTTAAAATGTTTATGTTTTTTATAATAGATTCCGCTATATTGTTATCCTTACTGAGAATCTGAGCTCACCCTTTCTTATTAATTAATTTTCACAGGATGTGAAGATGTATATTATGATTGACCTATAAGTATTGGATATGTTATAGTAGTGTATTCAAAGGAGACACAATGTTTTTTTACTTCATAATGTAATGTAAAACATATATACGTATCTAGTACTTGCAAAGCTACTAAACTAATCTGTCATTGGGGACCTGATCCCTTGATAGCATGCCAATGTTATGAAATAATGCACCATCTCTGGGTAACTAGGGCTGGGGAGTTAAATTTAATATCAAAGGAAGTTTAGTAAAAACATTGGAAATTAGATTTAGAAAAACCCAATTTACAGAATGCTACCCTAAGATAGAATTTGAGGATTAGTATAGAAGAACATCCAAATTTTTTGGTAATGATAATATTATGTGATTTTTTAAGAAATATATCCCTGTCTGGATACTACAAGTGGACGTGGTTCTGGCATAGTTGTACCGAGGAGGGAAAACTCTGACAGGGTGTTTGGAGCTTGATTTAGGTAATCATGATACCCGACAATGGGGCTTACTGTGGACCTATATTGACACTACCAGGGGATATACTTAGGATAAATCCCATTTTACATAAAAATATATTTGAAATATTTTAAAATAATATGAGAATAAATTCCCATGGTTAATCATAAGGTGTTTTAGATTGAAAATAAGGTCTAATGATATTTTCTAAATGATTTTATTAATATCGTTACTCAAACTATGCTTTCTAGTTTTTTTCAATGGATGGATTCCATGGAAGTGATTTTAACATTGAACATCATGTAAAATGTGGGCATGGTGGTGGAAATGTGAAACGAAATTAAATTTTGGTTGGTGTAAAATATATCATTTTCATAAAGAATCAGTTTTAGAAAAAAAATATGATCAACAAAATATACATTATCCAAATCCCAAAATCAAAAAATTAAAGAGATGCAAAGAATGATAAGTTCACCAATAGTGGAGAACATAGAGAAAAAAAATCTCAATTTCTACCATGTAGGAAATGTGGAAGGAAACACCCCGAAATGTGTCTAAATTGAACAAAGAAATGATTTATCTGTGGGAAAGATGGACATAAAGTAATGAATTGTCAAGGAAAAATGAAGAGTGCTATAGAAGAAAACAAAAAAGATCCCAATAATCCATTTACAGTAATTTTACCAAAGTCAATTCCCTATTATATAGGATAACCTCTATGTCAAGGTAGAACCAATGTGGAAATAAATGGATGAAAAAATGTATAATGTAATAATGCTCTTTATTTAAGTGATTACTTTGGAAGAATTTTCTCTTGTATGTGTATCCATGAAGTTTGTTATGTTAAAATATTATTTGAGGAAGAATTATATTTTATGTAGTGGATATAGTTTTAAAGAATCATTTTGGTTTATAAGATCCTTGAATATGAGACAATTATAAGTTATTTCTTTTTGAATTAAAATGTGATGTATGAGATAACATTTGTGGTTGAAATATGTTATGGTTAATTTTGAGGAATTTATCTCAATTTTTTAATGTTTTAAAATTATATAGTTTTTGAAAAAGGAAAACACGCAGATTGTGTGATAACCTGTCACGTCAGACAAAGCTGTGGTAATAAAACTAACAACCAAAGAGCGGATGGGATTTATCACCTACCAATGGACTACGTGAAGTCCATGTTTAGTATAACTAATCGTTTTTAGTTAAATTATTTTATGGATCAAGAATATGTTCATTTTGAAAAATTCTAATTTATCAAATGGATATCCATCGTATAGGAGAATGATTTGCAGATTAAGTGATAAATTTTATTTTGGAAGATGTTATCTATTTTTGGAACACTATATGACTAAGAAAAATAGAATATGAAGGGATTTAATTTGAGAAGTAATGGTAGATTTTCTATTTTAGATGAATCTATGTTTATATTATGAACTTATACTGATTTATGTTATTTATGGAAATGATTAACCTATCATAGATATTGTTTTATTAGGTTAATTACTTTTAAGTATTTGAGATTAAGAGTAGTCGATGTTATTTCATGATAAATGTTAAGATTTATCATGGAAGACAATGTGATCAAATACATATGACTTTTGTGTCTCAAAAATATTTGGATTAATTTAAATAATTTTAAGGACAATTGTTTATGGAATCGTCTTTGTTGAACTTTGGGTACGGTTTGTTTATTTTTTGGAAATTACGATTGGTATTTATTTATACAAAGGATTATCAATTTTTGGGATCATTTGATCTTTTACTAAACATTTTGGTTTTGGTTAATCTCAAAATACAAGGTAAATATATAGATTATCTTTTATGGATTATGTGATTCTCTAGAAGTTCATTCTAACACTTTAGGTTTGACCAAGACCTCTTGAATAGAAAATGTTTTAAGAAAAGATGTGTTAGTGGTACAAATTTAATCAAAGATGAATCTCTAATTGAAAAGTAAGTATATCTCTTTATGTTCACTGTCAACCTCATAAATAAATTTCTCAGCATTATGAAATGGAACATAAAACAAAAACATTTCTAGTTACTTTTCCAACTGGGAAACCAATGACTATTTAACCCATTACAAGTTTTTTGTTTTCTAGTTGTTAACTTTTTTCAGATCAAGTTTTCTGTCTCTCTCCATCCGAACTTGATACTTATTTTATCCTCCATTTACATGTTTTTTCTATAGGTAATCCCTGTATGATTTATCTCGAGTGACCTTTGCCCTTCTTTTTCTTTCTTTTAAAGTGAGAGTTATATTGACTCTTTTTTCGATGTGGGACTTTCAATGAAGTTCCCAATCCCAAATTTAAAATTTTTAGAATGCAATTTTCAAAAGGGGGGAATAAGGTAACTCCCCAAGAGTTCATAGTAAGTTATTTTCTTCAAAGTAATTGAATAGATTGTGCTACTCATAACACTGAGCTCGAGCACACCATGACATACCAATCTAGCTGTTCAAATACCGATTATGAATAGTATTAACTGAATTTGGAATTTATATACTCCATATAATTTTAACATCAATGTAAGGTGTTTTTTAGGCCTAATATATGAACAAACAATTTTCAAATAAAATAAGTATTTTAATGAAAATGCAATTTTACCACCTTTTAATGGAGATCAATTTTTAAATACAACATTTGACACTTTTATATATTTAATTGGACAAAAATAAACTTCTTCATTACAAGAATTATATAAATATTTAGATTAGATAAATTTTTTGTGCTTTTATAATAACTTCTATATTTTGATGAATAATGAAAATACAAAATTTTAAATGAAAATAACATATTTAATTAAAATAATTTATAGGGTTAAATTATACATTTTAATTGTTTTTAAGTATAATTATATTATATTTTTTTTCATTTAATCCAATGTTTTTTATTAAAAGTTATTTTACATTTAAATGGGACATAAACACATATCAAACTATATAAAGTTTTTACTTCTCAAAAAACCACATTCTCGTTTTGACAAGGGGGATTATTTTAGAATTAATTCATAATACATATATGTTTTGAATTTGGTAAGATATAAATCATTTTTTAATTTGGAATAAAAAGTTAGATTTGGGTAAATTTTTGGTATTTTTCTGAAAATAATCAATTTTTTAACGAAGAGTGAAAACAACGCGTTATTGTTTAAAACCGACTTTATAGTTAAATTATTATTATTATTTATATACATATTAAATTAAAAACAGATTAGAAATCCAAATATTATGATAGTTTAATTCATTTATGTCATTTTATAATATGAAGTAGATATATAATATTTTATTGAACTATTTACATTATTTTACCCACCTTCTAGGCACATTTGAAAATTTTCATAAAAAATTATTTTACTACATCTGTGAAATGAATTTTGAAAATATATGACACATGGTTTACATCAGTAAGTAAAATGTGGTTCAATAAGAAGAAAATAATTTTGGGTGAATAGTATCTTTTGAATTTTATTTACCAGTGTTTAAAATAAATAGAGTAAATAAAGGGAAAAATAATTTTATAATTACCCCAACACATGTCCTAATTCTATTGGATATATGTATCTAGACCAAAATATAACATAATAAAAAATTATGATTCTTTTTTATCCACTTGGATTAGATTTTTATATTTATTATATTTTATATAAAGAAGAGTTAAAAGTGTTAAATTCAAATTTTTAATAACTAGGAAATTTTTAATATAGGGTTATTCATATGATAAATTAGAGTATAAATATTTATTTGAAAGTTAAGAATATTAAATTCATTATGGTGTTTTAATTATAATTTTTAAAAATTAAATAATTAAATTCAGGTATGACACAATGATGATGCAATAATTACCTTATTAATGAATGATTAAAATAATTGATATTATAAATAATAAAATTAATGAAAATTGAAGATTTTGATGCATTCCAAAAATTTTATAGGTTAATATAACATGTTATAGTTGATTAAATGATTTTTTAGAAGTAATCATGTTTTTATGACTTTCACGAAAACCAAATACTAAATAGTGTTTAAACTAACATAAATGAGTTTTTAGAACAAATACCATTTTATTAATTGAAATAACATTCCTAAATATTTATGGTTCATCCAAAGGACATAAATAATGTTAGATATGTCACTAATGAACAACTTGAGGTTCCCATGGAATGTTATAGTAATTTTATTAACCACGTAGTGTATAAATATTAGAAAACATGGTAAATGTAATACTATTTAAATAAGAGTTAAATAAAAAAGATAAGGATAGTATGGTGATGTAAACGTGTCTAAAAACTATTCAATGAGATTTATTCGATCTATCCTGATAAAATACTCTAAATAAATCCATTTGGAGCCATTATAAACAGAAAATATGTTTTCAATAAAATAATATTTCATGCTTTTCTTAAAGTGACCCTCACCTCTCATATAAAAGCATACTTCCCCTTCTCTCTAATTCACATGTCGAAGCCATTTGGATCCACAAAACCCTACTCAAATATCCTCCCATATACCCTCACATAATCTTAGAGGCCTTAAATTAATCAAAAATCCATCACAAAGAGCCATTTTTTTCAAATCAAAAGGAAACAACAAAGAATAGGTAATTACTTCATGACCTATTTCAATTTTTTTTCTACTTCCACATCCTCATTAATTTTTGTTTCTGTAATTAAATAACAACTTTAGTGTCTTCTATAAACATAAATGTTATTATAAATATGGTACAACCATATTCATTATTCTATCATTCCAATGAATTAAAAATACACAATATATTTGTATGTATGGCTTACCGTCTCCACGTCGTGTTGGAAGTTGTTATTAAACAATTAATTATTTGGATGGGTATAATAATGATTATAATTGATGTAAATAATAAATATGAAATTTTAATTATTATTTATATATAATATAGTATCCAATTACAAATGATTTCACCACTAATAGAATGATATTGTCGCACGTGCGTACGTACAACTTACTGTCGACACGACACGATGAGATTTCATTCCCCATCATAAACATTCAAGAATAATTTTTGTTTGACATTAAAACTAATGTTTAAGAAATTAATGTAATTATTTATATGAATAAAATTCATCCTATCCATAACAAAAATGACATACGTAACAAAACATATAGATGAAATTGAATCAGTTAACACCCGAAACAATGATACTACTGATAAATTATTAATAAATAAATTTTAACAGATCATATATGATATAATATTTATGTATTTGGTTCCTTTATAATTTAATAATAATGATTTAACCATTATACAGGAGGGTAAAATACCCTCAAATAAGCAAAAGTACAAGGTAAGGGGTTTTTATCTCACTTTTCACTCCCGTGAGTTTCAAGCTATATTTTCCACTATTTTCTGCTGGGTTGTGTATGTACAAACCAAGATTATATTATTTGTGTAATATAATTTAATTTATGGGTATTGAAATATTTATTTAATGATCCTTATTTCATGGGGTTTATTTTTTGTAAGATCCCTAATAGGTATGGGAATTTCAAATTTCAATTTTCACTCATTGGGTTTTATGCATACTTCATTGATTACTTTATTCCAAGATTAAGTATGGTATCACTATTTATTTATTTATGTAGTAATTTCCACACCCCTTTGTTTGGATATACATTTGATATGTATAATCAATCCTCGAATAATTCTCAAGTAATTAATATGAACATGATAAGGGTAAATCTTAACTCAATTTCCATTCATTGATATAAACATCCCTGATATTTGCCTTGTTTTTACATGAAAATGTGTGAATATCCTATGATGGATTTACAATTAATGTCCTATCTTATTGATTTTATCTATATTATTTAGACATAATCATGTCATTAATTTATCCTTAATCTAAGGACATCGTCTTTATAATGGATTTTTTCTAAATTTACATTCCATTAATAAATCATTGTTGTTATGCACCAATTCAATTTTATATGGTGTATATATTGACCTTTGGCATATTTTTTAATGATTCCCTTTATTCACTTAATATTATAATGTTTTGATGAAATATTATTCCTCAATTATTTTCATTCAAGCATCATTTATATAGTTAGGAACTCTTTAACTCAAATATAATTTTAATGATTTATTTTTCTAATTATTTCTCATTAATGAGCATGATTTAAATTTTTTTTTGAAGAATTTATTTATATATATGTGAATATTTGAAATTAAAATTCCATTCAAAAGATTAAAAATGGTAAGGGAATCATTTATTCAAATATATATTTTAAACGACTTCTTTTTTAATATTGTGACTTTTAAATGTTTCCATGAAAAAGGGGATGTTTCTCTCAAATAGTATTACTTATTATTTTCATAAATTTTAGTTTCATTAATTATTAATTATTGAGGTTGATATATTATAATAAAACCTTCCATATGGTGTTTAATTATTTATGTTTTAGTGTGGATGTTCATTTTTTATACCATTCATTGTTTTTGGACATTTCATATGCCAGTTTTAATATGATTGTTTAGATTATGCTTCGGCCTTTTCATATGAAGACTAAATTGGACATAGTATGTGATGGGCGGGGCCCTCTAAATCATCTTGATGCATCGGTATTTCCAATGAGAAAAACTAGTGTCTTGACATAAGGCCTTGAAAAAATTTATATTTGTAGTATTGGCATAAGGCCTCGACTATGTAGTTACGATGTACGAAAATATGTGTTTCATCATTATTAATTAGCTATTGACATTACTTCTGATTATTCTAGAAGTAGAATATCCATGTGAAAATTAAATATCTTTATTTGAGTTATCATTTCCATATTATACCAATGTTTATGTATAAAAGAATTCTGTTTTAGTCATATACATTTCCTTAAATGTTTATGTTTCTTATGATATTTATTCTATATTTTTATCATTACCGTGCATTTAAGGTCACCCCTTTATTATGTTTTGTTTTTCCGAGGATGTGAAGAAGTATATTATGATTGACCTATAGGGATAAGAAATTGGATACGAGTGTGTTCATAGGAGGCACAATGTTATTTTACTTCATAATGTAATGTAAAACATAGGTATGTGTCCTGCACTTCCAAGGCTACTAAACTAATTAGTCTTATAGGAATTGATCCCATGTGATAATGACAATGTTATGTAATAATTCACCGACTCTTGTTAACTAGGGATGGGGCATTACATGTCATGTGGGGTGAAGGTGAACGTACATGAAAGGGCCGGGACAAGTAAGTGTTGGGCTTGAACCTCAGAAAGGCTTCCTACATACCTTGAATGGGAGACAAGGATCAAAGTCCATGTAGTTTGGTGTGGGGGATACAGTTTCAAATCATTCGGGATGAGGGGTTGATATTGAACCTTATGGAGTCTTCATACGTACTGCTCCAAGGAGACAAAATACTTATCCACATACTTTGAATGGGTATAGTTTAGTGTCTTTTGGGATGAAGATGGGTGTACAGTTTAACATCATGTGGGATGAAGGTGAACCGATATAAAGGGCCTGGGACAAGTAAGTGCTAGGCTTGGACCTCAAGGAGGCTTCCTACATACCCTGTCTAGGATACAAGGATTAAAGTCCACATAGTTCGGTGTGTGTGATACAGTTTAATGTCATGTAGGATGATGTGTGGGGATTGATCCTCGAGGAGGCTTCCTACATACCTTACCTAGGAGACAAGGATCAAAGTATTAATAGTTCAAACTGAGGGACACTATTTAACATCATTCAGGATGAGGTGTTGGGCTTCAACCACAAGGAGGATTCCTAAGAACCTTGCCTAGGAGAAAAGGATCAGTGTCCATGTATTTCAGAATGAGGGATATAGTTTAACGTTGTGTAGGATGAGGTGTTGGTCATGAACCCCAGGGAGGATTCCTACCTACCTTTCCTAGAAGACAAGGATTGAAGTCCAAGTAGATCAGAATGAGAGTCACGGTTTAACATTGTGTGGGATGAGGTGTTTGGCTTGAACCTCAAGGAGGCTTCCTACGTACCTTAACTAGGAGACAAGGATCAAAGTATAAGCAATTCAGAATTGATTTGAGGAATACATGCTAAGGCAGCTCAGAGAGGAAATAAAAGATTAAGTGTGGCTAGCAGCCTTGGTATATAGAGATTGAGACTTACTCCATGATGGAGGCCTGATGGTGAAAAATCCCCGAGGAAGACTGATGAGATAACGATGTTCCCTATGACCATCCCTCCTCTAGTCTTTGGAACCAATGAATAGAGGAGGATAAGGGATGCTACCTCTTGCAAGAAAGGATAGGGTCTAATACCAATATGTTTGCCCTTCCCCATGGACAGAAGACACTCCAGCAAAGAGGATCTCATCCCATGGGAGGAAGATATCACACCCGTGGGGACGAGTGGGTGTGGTGAATGTCCGAGAAGGGGTGCCTCACGTGTGTTGCATGTGGTGAGGCCACAATTTAATGTCTTTTTCTATGGATGATGGTGCATGGTAGTTTAACAACCTACATCTCAGATGAAGAGGGTTCACTCTGCACCCCTAGGACTTACAAAACTAATACCTGCTTTCCCTTGCATAAGGGAAGGCATCAACAATTTCATGGTGTGGGGTTGTTGTGGAGTGATATATTGAGGGGGAAACGTTAGAGTGGCTATGTGAACAAGAAATATCCATCAATGTGCCTATTCGAAGAAGCATAATGATATGTAATGAAACCTAAAGAACCACCCAAGGGACCTTGAAATCACATTGTAAAAACCTAGATGGTCGTACGGGGGAAGGGTTTGTGAAGAAAATGCGTTCATTGGAGAGGACCGTGTGATTATTTGGGGCCCCATGTAGTGTATGGGCTTCACAAAGGGGTATTATTCATGAAGTGGGTTTTCCTAGACTAGGCATAGGGCATAGGTTCATATGGGGGTGCATCGCAATGTGGAAAAGATTTCACAAAGTCAAAATTCAGGACAAAAGGGTATCTTGCAAAGCATAGAACTACAAAGCAATGTTCTTCACGATGCACAGTAACCCTATATTTGCATATGGTTCACATTTTCATGGAGGGTACTTCTCGAATCATGAGTTCTTTACAAATAATCGATTCCTCTTGATGGCATCCTTTAATTGTGGTTGAACATTTAATCAACGAAGGGAATCCTTGCTTGAAGTGGGGTAGTATTTTAGCTTAGGGAAGGGTATATCACAATTCTCATGTACTTGGAAGAGAAAAGTTTTCCCAAGTATTCTCATAACAGATTATTCTTTGTGATTTAATAGTAGATAAGTAGAATTGTTGGGGTATTCGTCCATTAGGCTCGAGGGGAGGATAATATTTATAGGCGAGGGGTAGTGCGAAGTAGGTACATCTCAGCACGAAGCCATGTGGCCCTCTGTGATCAACCACATATTGTACCAATTTAATTGTAACCATAATTTTGACCTTTTCCCCCTCCTCGTCAAGGAGGTCTTTTGGATGCTCTGTGTGGCCCTCACAGAGGCTCTCGTCCTGTTTGACGTGTTCGCTGATGTTGATTTGGATACCAGAGTGGCTTGAAGCTACAAGTCAATTATGTCCTAACAACAGATCCTCCAACCAATTTACTACTTGGAAACCTAGGGGGGATACATTTTCTCATCATCTGCAGTGCTGTTGGGATTCGTTAACGGTGTGGTGCTATGGGGCTCTGCGAACTAGCTTTGTGAGATTCACCTTTGGGATGTGCTTCTTCTTCTTTTCATTTCCTTCTGCACATAATTTGGCACCAAAAATATTCTCCACTTTAAATTAGGTCCATGAAGAAAATAAGGGTTTATGTTTGAGGGAATATCACCAAAATGTTTAGGTGAATCGCAAAGAACAATCGTGAAGAAGGGTTGTGATGTAGAGTGGCGATGCATGGGTTAGGTCCACTAGAAAGCTCACTGAGGCCAGATGCACCACAGATCATAGGGGGTTATTTACTATAAATAGGGGAAGTTTACCTATCTTTTTTCCTTTCTCACCATCACAATTTTTTTGATTGTGATCTTGATTCGCGAGACTTTGCGTGATCTGCAATTTATCTTTGTCAATCGGGCCATTCTACATTGTAGAACAAAACGAGTCCTTTTACCTCACATGTGTGCGCTCCACGACTTATGTCTTTGAGGTATGTGGTAGAGCTCTATGACCTATCATTGCGATGGATCATCGCGATCGAGATCTGTGATCCATTAAATTTTTTTAAAAAATTTAAGACTAAATGGGTCAACATGTAGCTTCTTAGGGGGTCCTAATGGATGTTTTTCAGAGATAAGAAATGGAGAATAACATGGGGATCTGAGAACATATATGAATCCATTATGGATATGATTCTCTATTGGATCTACTATCAGATGGTTAAAAGAACTACACATTGTTAAAAAGGATGACACTATATGGCTTCAATTTGCCGGATGATGTTTTCATTATTGAAGAAATTATGGATAAGATGGCATAATGGTTCATGAGTACATCGTTCCAGGTCAAGTGGTTCAGGGATGGTGACGACAATACTTGGGAGGATTTCACACATTCCAATTTTTGTTGCATGTACAACCACATGAATAACTTTGATGGGAAGGCATTGAAATCAAAGGTATCTCCCCCACTATACCAAAAAAATTCTAAAGGTTGACCTGGGGAACCCAGATAAGGGGTGGATGGATGAGTGGTATTTACATCGGGGCAGAAACTTCATGGATGACTGGTCATGGGCCTACAGGGTAGGTGCCTCGTGTGAGGAGTTTAGGACAGAGCTGAGGTGAGTGTCCCTGTAAAAGGTGACTTGGGGTTCCCAATTTCACATCTAC
The DNA here is from genome assembly GCA_963277665.1 of Viscum album. Taxonomy (NCBI): domain Eukaryota; kingdom Viridiplantae; phylum Streptophyta; class Magnoliopsida; order Santalales; family Viscaceae; genus Viscum; species Viscum album. The sequence continues at coordinate 559,453,475 of OY728146.1, forward strand.
TAGACAAAGAATCTGATTCCACTATTTCTAGGTGGGTGGTCTTCAAGGAAATACACCTTCTATCTTCACCATGGGGAGGTTGGTATTAGCCTCTAGGACTCTCACTAGATCTTAGGGGTCCCGATACATGGGGTAGTGTACAATGACTTCCTCCCTGCCGTGAATACATGGGATGTCTTAGAGTTTATTCCACCACTGGGAAATGCATTGATGGACCTAGTGTTGTGGGAGGACAAACAATTGTTGAGGGATGATCACCATACATAGTGGTTCAAGCAGTTCTGGAATTTTCTATAAGATAAAATGTTCCCTCAGAGACCTCAGACCTACCCGAAGGGGGTTTAGAGCAGCAAGAAGAATTTATATTGGAGACTCATGGAGGATAGCTAGTGGAAGACTTGGGGATTCTGGGTCAGTACAGTGCAGTAACCAATGGTTAGGTTGGATGCATTCGTCTCATCTTTAATTTGTGGATGGATTCTACTAGTGTGGGACATGAACATGGGCGTGTGACTTATCACATTCATCATGGAATTCATTTTGGTGATAGGGGATCAAGTCATCCTAGGAATACCAATGCTCACCATTCTATATAAGGTGTTGTGGCATATCATAAAATGGAAGAATCTGTATAGGATATGTAGGTCGTTCCATCTTCGGTATGGGTGGATAGAAACACATGTTTGGGGGATCTAAAAATATCTGGACCAAATTTCCCCTCTCAGATTGGACATCTGACCGACCATTAGGAATGTGGTGGGGAGTTTTCAGACCATGTTGACCAAACAGTTGGTGCTAAACTGATTCTTGAGGGCGGATGAGTTTATATTCTGCCTGTTCCCACTGCCAACAAATGTTGTTACTGATGTCATCCAAGAATTTTAGGAGCATCAGTCCTACCTCTTGAGATTTTTGGTGGAGTCCTAGTGGTGGGGGTCAACCACAAGCCTCTCTATGATTCATACACCCAGCACCACTTCACAAGGATGTTTCAGTTCATGAAACGGCTGACCCCATGTCTCAACATGGGAGTGTTCCACAATGACCACCCAGGTGTGATGAGGCAGATGTGTCTCATATTCATACGAGAGGATGGGTAGATGAAAAGTGAGATTCCTCTGCCCACATCTATTTATGGGATGTTAAAGGAATAGGAAAATTGTTGGTAGGTAGCCTGCATAGGGGAAATGTGGAAGCATTAGACCATCCGTGTTAGTGACGGAGTGCCTCGCCAAACTTAAGGTCAGGGCCAATAGGCGGTGAGGATATCTTGTTTTGGTGGGGGCTGTAGTGGTAGTGAGACATGCACCAATCGAGAGAAGAGCAGAAATAGTTGACCTGGTGGTCCTATAAGAGTAAATCTTTCTATAGGGGAGGCCACCTGGAGGATTCTGTAAGATAACCACACAAGCTCTGGGGAAGCGGTTGTGCCACATGGACATGCCTATAAATGATATCATCCCAGTGTCTTGGGGAATCTAGGATGTCCAAATAATATTAATCAAACCATCTGAGATGTGGAAACATTATAATCATCTCTGGTGGGATTTTCCAAAGATCGGTCCTGTCAGGGTCGGTGTTACGGTATCCCAGGAGGAGAGGGAGCTGTACCATGCTAAGATGGAGGAGTTTCGGCACTCTAGGGGTTCTCTGCTTCAATTGAATGATCAAGTAAAGTTGTTTATAGATCTAACAAACCATCCATAGTTGTTTTAACTTGAATTGAGAGATAGATTCCCTATACCAGAAGAGTCATATGAGTTTTTCTAGGGGGATAAGGCCGGTGGAGGTATCCCTATAGAGGAGGGTGAAGTCAGAAACTCAAAACTAGAGATGGATGAGGTTGTAGAGGCCCTTGAGGTAAACCGTAAACCAATTCCATGTATTCTATATCTTGGTCATTTAAGACTTCTAAACTAAAATATGATCTATACAGGATGGCCTCATATGTAAAAGCTGCAATCACGCAACAATAGATGAAAATGTGGTAACTTTAGGGTATGTGCCCATGGCTATGGTGACCATCATGCCTGGAAGGGCTGAGCCACCTAGGTTGGTCCTCCCAGAGCCTTTGGACTTTCCAACAATATCTGAAGGGCCATGCCTATAGGTACCAATGGAAACAAATCAGGTGATAGACCATCTGTTTGATCTCCATATGTATTCTTCACAAAATCCGTAACTCTCATCAATTGATCAAGTTAACTAATGACTGTGTGGTTCCTTTATGAATAGTTCTTCAAATGGTGTGGTCCGCCATGGTGAGGTCAGTTAGAGATCATGAAACTTACTTTCCCAAGGGAATGTCAGTGTTCAAGGAAGTGGATTCCCAAGATGACCAAACTATAGCACTCCCAATCATAGGGGGAAATCAGCAAGATGGATCCTGAAATAATTGAGGTGGAGTCTGACCATGAGGATCGGCCATATTAAATGTATCTTGACCTAACAAACCAGATGTCAGATGAATATCCTTCTGATTAGTTATTGGATGCTTTCCCTGCCTTTGAATTTTCGACCCCACAGACCAAGATGATACAACTTCCAATAAAGTGGATAGAAAAATCGTTTGTCACTGGTCATTGATACTTATCAATCTCTTCATCAGGAATACCCCTCATGAAAAATGGATAGATCATATGGGAAGGCTTCGTTCAAGGCTGTGCGAGATATAGGCTAGGGTATTGGATGCCTAGGGTCCTCATAATCTCATTTGACACTTCACGGTGGAGAATATTCGAGAGCAAGATTGTGGCCCCGATGTATGTTGAAAGTGGAGGAAATCAATGAACATCAAGATGATCTAGGTTGAAAAAGATGAAATTAAATGGTTGAGGGTGTGGGAGAATGAGAACTCTTCCTTCATTAATGCATAATTAGGACTCGTATCATGCCTAAAGGCTAAAATGGGAGAGGCCAATGAATGGATAACATGAGTCTTTGAGGATATGGAAATCATCTAATCCAACGAGGAGTGATCCCAGATTGTGGATGACGAGCATCTAACTATTTTTTTTGTGGAGGAGCACGAGCTAAACAGGTGACAGTGGATCATAAACAACACAATCTAGAGAGTGACAGAGCTGGAATGCTCTATTGGAGAGGTCAACCCATCCATGGGAGGGGCCAATCCATGGGTGATGTAATGCATGTAAACTTTTAAAAGTAGTTTCATTATTTTATCTTTTATGATGGCTGCATGTATGAGTTCTAATATTTTTTTTCTGGTTTGCTTCATTTCCATCACATTCATGAAATATCTAGTGATCAATCCATAAGCTCATGTGGGTCATGCCCTATGTGAGAAACAATGGATGTCTGATTCATTATTCCATCTGAAGATAAAAGTGCCGACCAATATTTGGGGTTCCAGTGTTCAAACAACCAATCCGAATATCTAGGATGAAAGATAAAGGCCTGACTTAATGATAAGGTTCTTAGAATAGTCAAATTTCTATTTTCTTATTGTTATCTAGTGCACGATTGGGGTAAATCTAGGGGAATTTGAATCAATCAATATAAAAGGTTAGTGGATAGTGTGAATTATGATACCCAAAATTCAGAACACTGTGGGGGTGGCATGACAATGGAGGACAACTGTTGATCATGTTCAAAACATAGTATCCATATTGCGTTATCCTGAAAAGGGGATGAAAATTTTTGGTTGAATTCTCACCATGTTCGAAACATGGGGCCTTTCTAAAAATTTCATATTTTAGTCATTCAAATCATTACCCTAGGATAGTAGGCTAGCCATAGGACAAGCATTCATACTATTTGGGGATTCCTTCAGGCATAAAATATGACTATGTTCCAAATAAAGGGAACACAATGTGTGGAGGGTGGAGTGATGGGTTGTTCCAATATAGTCTAATGCTCCTGAAATTATGCCACCGTAGTGGTAAGAAATTTGGTGGACTCATCGATATCATTAGGGATCAAACTAACTTCTGAATAGGACCTCTCTGGTAAAGACCTATAATTCTCTAATGTTTTATGTAATACCAATAAAAATAAAAAACACATAGTTCAAATGTTGTATGGTGAATATGGTGAACATAGTTTAAAAGTCCAAGTGATGGTCCCAAGGTGAAATTTCTGGATGTCACTACATATCTCATGAGAATGGGAATCAATCCATACATAGTTCTTGAGCACAGTGTGGTCATTGACTAACATTGGTAGGGGGAATCCTCTTTGTCAAGGCAGCTGGAACATCCCATAATTAACATGAATCTTTATGAACTTATTTTGGGTAAAATTGTAGTTTAATTTCATGCATCGAGGACATCTGGACTCATGTAGTTTAACGGAATGTAGTTTAATTTCATGCATCAAGGACATCTGGACTCATGTAGTTTAACGGATGTTTTTTAGGTCAGGGGACCAAAAGTGAGAGTTAGTTTGGGCCTGAGGAAAAGTGGACATGTGTTCCTAAGTATCCCATCAAGATGAGAATCAAGACGCACATAGTTATGAATTATAGTTTAACATCTTACATGATGGAAGGACTGCATGTCACAATTGCACCAGTACACACCCCACAAAAACTACTTAGTCCAAGTGAGTCATACTCATTGTTGGAAACTAGGAGTAGAGATGGGATTTTCTTGGTATAAGTAGAAACACATTTGGAGTAGTGGAATTCTAGGCAAATCACAACCCAAAATTATTAACCCGCCTTCTTAATTCTCATATATGTGTAGAGGTTTAAAACCTTGTTTTCTGGAATAACACATGAACATAAGGGTGTGGAATAATGTGAATCATGGTGCATTATATCTGGATCAAAATGATGGTGGCGTGACGATAAAGGATAAATTTTGAACATGGTATGAACATAACATATGTTTTGAATTAGCCTAGCATGCGGATTTACAAATTTTGGTCAGCTTCTGACCATGTTCAAAACTTAGGAAATATCACAAAATGTCTTCACGGGTCTTTTGGGGCGTTAGCCCAAGACGGTTGGTAGGCCAATGTTCCATGAGACGAGACCGTGGAGGGGGTCCCTACCAATGTGTAAGAGTGTGATGATTCCAATAAAGGACTCTTGAAGTGTGGACACGAAACAAGGGAATTTCCATGTGAAAACTCCAGACATTGGGTTCTTTTTGACAAGGCATTAAATTAAATAAATAAGATGTGTTAGATAGAGGAGGAAAAATATGTTTACAAGGACAAGGGTCCTGGGGTCGCATGCTCCTAACTTACTGCAATAGAGTAAACCATTAATAGAGGACTTGAATAAGATCCCAAGAGGTACTCACCCCACCACATGTTCTGAACAGAGTTCAGGCCAATGGGCCAGAAAAGGGGAATTATTTGAGATTCCTGGGTCTAGAACCATATACGGAATGTCTGGGCATTCATATGTATCCCATGAGAATGGGAATCAAGCCACACTTAGTTATGAGAAATTTCATGCAATTTTAAATCATGAAGAAAGGACGCATTGAGATATTAGTTTTACAGTGTTATAGCTAGAAACGTAGATGGAATGGAGGGAGGAAGTCATGTTGTGTGTCTATTAATGAAACCAATGTGAATGAGGATAGTGGGAGTACATATCACACCATGTGCTCCCTGGTGGGGTCTTTGGTTCAGATACCAAAAATGAAAATTGGACTGGGCCTAAGGCAATGTGCCTGGGCATTCTTACGTATCCCATATTGTTGGGGATCTATCCATATATTTTTCTAGAAGTGTCATGGTTGGGTACCAATTACAGGGACCATACTATCGTGTGGGTTTGGCCCACACAGCCAAAGAAGGGACATTTGATGGATCTTGTTTGTTCTTTAGGATTTTTGTGTGTTTTTTTGTGAAGTTGTAAACCTAGGACTAAAAATATTGATGTCTCTAGAGGAATCAAGGATCGTGCATTCATTGAAAAATGGTATGGTGGATAACTTCTACCAAACATGATGTCCCCTCGAGGATGGACATCACAATGCAATGCCATTTTTTTCACATGTCCAGGACAATAATGTCATAGTTTAGGGTTCTATGCTAGGACCAACAAATTCATTTTAACCTTGTAAAATAAATACAAAATAGTTTAATGTCATGTTTGACTAGGAAACATAGTTTAACGTCATATGGCTTGGACACATACATAAGAAACAAGGTTTTAAAAGGAATTCACTTGGCGTGATGAAGCATACCCGACGTGCATGAGGACATAAGACCATATGACACCATGTGAAATTCCATGGAAGAAAACTCATTAAAAAGCGATAGAAAAGGTCATAGAATATTGTGGTGGATATGAAGAAAAAAGTTCTAGTTGCTCCTATATATCCCATGAGGTTTGGAATCAAGCCATATGCCATTTTTAGAGTGCAATGTAATGTCATACGGGATAAGAGGTAGGAGAGACTAGCTTCTATAAGGGGAGTATGTGGTATGGAAATTGCAAACCCGAAGTGAGATAGGAAATTATCCCATACACACCACCCACACAATCTTATGAATGTCAGGGCCAAAAGGCTGAACATAAGAGGTAATTAGTAGAATCTGAGTTGGACCTAAAGAGGAGATTCCCAGGCGTTCTTACGTATCCCATGAGGATGGGAATCAAGATATATGTAGTTCTAGGGTATTCGGTTCTTATTACTTGCGTAAAATATATAGAATGATCTTAGTTTAAGGTCTCTGAGCATGAATGATTTAAAAATTATACTCTTCCAAATCGGCACAAACCGAGACCAAATCCTTAATCCCACAGGTTCTATGCTTGATGTGAGGAACAAGGGTGGAGAAGGTCATTGAAACACATGGAATACATGGAAAGGGGAAATTATTACAGACCCCCGAATGATGCCTCACCATGGATTTGTCCACCAAATATACAAATATGCCCTGAGGGACAGTAATAAGAGTGTAAAAATTCTAATTCGACATGATAGAGTGAAAAAGGATGAGAATTATGCAACAAAAATTTAGGTCATGATGGGGTTTGAGTGAAGATGGAGGATAACTATTGACCATATTTGAAACACAGTGTCCATATCGTGAGACCAAAAATGGGAATGAAAAATGAGCATCGACCGCTGACCATATTCACAATGAAGGACTTGTATCACTTGGTCATTTGGAATTCTTGATAACGTTTTCTTAACACTGTTGGAGGGGACTGGGTCCAAGAATCCAGGTCATTCGGGGGTCATTTCATAAGTGAAATATGATGAAAGCAAGAATGAAGGGGGTCATGAAGCCTGAAAATGGGCAATAACATGTTTGTAGAATCCAACACTCTAGATCCAGAACCAGAGTTCTCTAAGGAACATTAGTGAATTTCCAAAGAGGGTTGAGGGTCCCAACTCAAGAGCAGTCGACTTGAAAATATGATTATAGAACAAGGGGATGAAGAGATCATAAGAAAAATAGGTACGTGGAATTTTTGTTACAAAATTGAAGTGAATGAGGGCCTAAGCTCATAACACACCATATACCCGTCTCATGGAAGAACTCAGGCCAGGGGGCTAGGTCGATAAGAAGGTTTAAGGGAAATTGGGCTTGACCCAAATGCTAAATGTTCAGGTGGTCCTACGTATCCCATATTTATGCGAATCAAGCCACATAAAGCCCTAGGGGATGTTGTGAAATTTTATGTCATGCAACAAGGATGCAGATAGGGGAGAGGTATATCATTGAATAATTTGTACATAATGGTGAGTTCCACGACATGAATGAAGAAATAAGCCCTCACACAACACAAAATTCATAATTACCAGAGATATCATATGCCAAAAGGCTTAGAGAGAGAATAATGGAACCTGGATTGGACCCAAAGACAAAATGATCCATTTTTCCAACATATCCTATGAGGATGGGAATCATGCCCAATGTAGTTCGAGGAGTTTCATGCAGTTTATAATCGCATGACAAGGACATAGTTCATATTAGTTTATGGTCATTGAAATCGGACTGTAGATGCACAGTTTAATGTCATGTGTGTGGGATAGATGGGTGGAAAGGTTGAATCATCATTCCTGCTATGTGGGAGACCATAAAAAATAAATAATGATTTAATATATCTACTAACTGTATTAAGAACACAATATTTGTATCATTTCATGGAATTGGGGCATTCAATGAGCGTCCTCCTCTCACCATACTCACAATGGGACACATGTTGGAATTTTTCATCCTGAATCCTCTGGGATGTTGGCCTAAAATGGTAAGAGAGAACTGGGTCCTAGAATCCATCCCATCCGGGGGTCCCTTCAGATATAAGAGATAGTAGAAACCCAAATGATGGGACACGTAAATCATTATTGGGCCTATGTATTTTAACATCTTGCAGTAAGGATGAATATTGTGGAGTATCTCAAGATGATTTATGTGGCATGGTTGAAATATCCTTACATGAATGAGGACACGAAGTACAAACCACACCGCACAATCCTAAGTGAGAACTTGTGCCATGGGCCCGAAAAGGCCAAGGGACCTAAGGCTCGTCCACAGGCAGAAAGTCATAGCCAACTTGCAGTTTAATGTCCTGAGGTGATGATGAAGGTGATATTAGTTTATGGTCTTAGGGCTTGGACCATATATACATGCCCATTTATATGTTTATTTCCTTACTAATGCTCCTAATACAATGTGACCAATAATAGGTTTGGGAATTAAGGAATGGGATTTGGCTCTCCACAATATATATTGGTATGACAACATGACTAATAGTCATGCCTGAGGAAAAATGATGTTTGAAGGGATAATATGACAAAATGAATATCTCTGCCCAATATATAGGACATACAAGGGTGGGAAAAATGATGAAGGATGGATGTTGAAAGCATTTGAAACACAACAGTGACATCATGTGAAATGGAACGGGATCAATAAATGAATGCTGACCACTAACCATATCCACAATGCAGGACTTGTATCAATTTTTCATTCAATATCCTCATGGGAATTGGCCCAAAATGTTAGGAGATACCTAGATCCTACTATCCATGCCACCTAGGGGTCCTCTAGGATGTGAAAGATGATGAAGACCCAAATAAAGGGTGTGTGGGAATAAAGAATGTGCGTTTGTAGTTTAACATCAACCATGAAAAGGAAAGGGGTTGATATATAACAGGAAAGGGATACATGCTGTGGTCATGATTAACTCAACGTGAGTGAGGGAAAAATTATACACCACACTATGTGATCGATCGAATGAGAGATCATGATGTTTGGGGCTGAGCTAATGGAAAAAATGTCTTGTAATTCCTATGTATCCCATGGGAAATGAAATCAAGTCATACGTAGTTCAAAAAGTGCCTTCTAGTATAATTTCATGTAGTGAGGATGTGGGATGATAGAAGAATGAGCAGGGTCACATGGTAAAATCATCATAATCCCGTCATGAGTAGAGGCCAAAAAAGACAACACTACACCATGCGGGATCCTCCATGAGAAGTACACCCATGGTGGATAGTTAGAGAGATGAGTTTACGGATGAACTCTAAGATGAGGCATTTGATCATTCTTATGTATCCCATAAGGATGTGAATAAAGACATAAGTTGTTCTTGAAGGTGTAGTTTAATGTCTTGTGGGATGGTGGATAATGGGATATCAAAGTTTAATGTCATAGAGCTCGGGCCATCTTGTAGTTTATTGTTACACGAGACAAAAAATTAGTTTAACATCATGCCAGACGTAACTGGGTAAGGTTGTGTATAACCAGAAAAACCTACCTAGTCAAAGTATTGCTTGAGAAATCTTGCATTGGTGGGAGGATTTTGATGCTTTCCATTCATGGTAACTAGGGAGTATGCGCCATTGCGGAAAACCATATGAACAATGCAAGGCCCTTCCCATTTGGGATCCATCTTGGGTGGTTTATTGACAAGAATCCTTGGTGGTCTTAGGGCGAACACCTTGTCACCTTGCAATAAAGACCGGAGGTGAACTGTCTTGTTGAAAGCTCTGTCTATCTTGTTATGATGACCTTCCAAATTTTGAAGGGCATGATGCCTGTTCTCGTTGATCACTTCTAATGTATCCAGAAGGATTTCAGCTACCTTATCTGGTACTTTCTAACCATAGAAAACTGTTCATAATGAATGAAATTTAATCTTGATGGGAAGGATGGCCTCCGTTCCATACTCTAGGTAATATGGGGTCACATTTTTTGGAATTGTGAGTCTATGTCCGATAAGACCAGTTGGTGATTGGGAGTTTGTTCATCCAAATATTATTTTTCTAACCAACCATTTTCTGTATTATTTTAGAGAAGGTTTTGTTGAATGCCTCGATATGTCCATTTTCATTAATGTGATAGAGGTAGGTATTATTAAAACTGTTGTTGCACTTGGAATTAAATTTCTTCAACTAGGGTACCTGGTAGTTGGTGATGTTATTGGTGAGGACAACAAAAGGGAATAACAACCCGTATATGACTTTGGATCTCTCAAATTCAATGATATAATGATCCTTGACTTACTTGAGTTGAATTACCTCTGCCCAATTGGAAAAGATATCAATAGCTGTTAGGATGAACCTATGTAAGCGAGATGTCACTGGTGGATATGGTCCCACGACATCGATTACCAAAACCACAAAGGGCTAAGAGTACATGGAAGTGTGGAGAGGATATGGCATCCTATGATAAAATGTTAGAATGAATTTTTCATGCATGACACCACTTTTAAAACTAGATGATGTCATAGATCATGGAGGGCCAAAAATACCCCAACCTTCCGATATACTAAGATAGTTTCCACCTGTTCTGATGAGCCCCACACGAACTGGCATGAACCTCCTGTATGACCTAATAAATCTCACATCCTTGAATTAAACGGAGGAGAACCACATCATACGTTCACATGTAGATAATATGTTCACGATTGGGAAAACTCTAAAGGGTAAAGTGTAATGCGTGATGCCAGATTCATTCATTCTCGTCTCGATATACTGTGTGATTATCATATTGGAGGTACTCGAAAAAGGGGGTCCTCCAGTCGAGAGTCACTTCTAGCACTAAATCAAGGGGAATGGGGTTCCTGATGTGGAGGCACCAAATATAAGGTGTCTTACCTATGGGCTATCATCATCATCTGATGTGATAGGGGAAATAACCCTATGGGGTTCCACTGGAATAAACAAATCATCCAAATCAGGATCTGCAAGGGATGAAACTAGGAAGTCCAAGGCATTGGGATGAACATTTTGGGATCTAGTGAAATGGGTAACTTCTATCTGAGACCAGAACTGGGCCATCAGTAGACGGGTACCTTCCAACAGTGGAACGAGTTCTGGCTTTCTGATGACATAGTCACCATTGATATGCATGATGACTTGATCAGAGTCTCCTATAACATTCAAAAGGGGAACATCATTCTTGAGGGCTAGCTCGACTCCATGAATTAGATTCTAATAATCCACATCATTGTTGGTACAACCCTAAAAAATCAGAATGAATATGGAATAACTACATGTGCTAGCCTAATGAAGATGACACACATGCCGAATCTGTTAGTTAGAGTACATTGAGGCTTCTTCCGATAAGGATTCTGGAAAAACAATAAAAGTGCAATTTCAAATGAAGATTTTCTTCTTCAATCTAGAGGATTTACTCATTAGGAATGTCAATATCCATAGACTAGTTTGTGGTAGCTAGATGGGCACCCAAGAAGTATTCCAATGCCTTCCCCTAAATTGACTTATGGGGGAAAAGCCTTGTATCGAAATATTGAAGGATTAATGCCCATCAAGCTAGATGGCCTATCAACATGGGGATGTTAAGGAAGTATTATAGTGGTTCCACTTGGTAAAATAGGTATATCTCATGGTGCTGCATGTAATATCACAATTTCTGTACTATGAATACCAATTCCATGGAACTCTTCTTGATATTAGAGTATCTTGTATTCATTTCGAGAAGAATGCAGCTAAGAGAAAAGACACTATTATACATTCCCTCATTGTTTTTCTGGGAGATATCGGTGCCAATAGATTGTTAGAGGGTGGTCACATAAATTACCATCAGCTTCATGGAAATGAGTGGCATCAGGAACAATGTTTTTAGTAGGTAATGCATAATTTCCACAAAAGTAGATTGACATTCCTCATCCCATAGATAGAAAATTCATTTTCTCATGAGATGAGAAAAGGGATTAAAATTTCCAAAAAAAAGCAAAAAATTGGCGTTTGTAGGACAAATAGCCCTGAAGGCTTCAAAGCTCACGAATGTTGTTCGAAGGATACATCTGACTGATGTCCATTATCTTCTCTGGATTGATCTTGATGCCCCTATATCTGACTAAAATGCTGAGAAACATTCTAGAGGTGACCCCAAAAGCAAACATCAAGGGGCTCATCATCAGATGGAGAGAAATGAGGTTGCCAAACATTATCTCATGGCCTTTGAGATGGTCCTGACAGTGGCATGATTTGACCACCAGATCATCCACGTAGCATCTCACCAATGTCCTGAGTATAAGCTTAAATATGCAGTTCATGGTTTGATGATAGTTGGGACCAAAAATTTGTAGACCGAAGGGCATTACCTGGTAGCATATTGTACCTTATAGTGCCCTGAAGGCTATTGAATATTCATCCTTAGGATCCATTCGAATCAGGTTATGCCCAAAATAATCATTCATGATAGAGTGGGCCTAGAACCTAGTGGTGGCATCAATCAACATCTCCATCATGGGAATGGGAAAATATTCCTTCAGACAGTGATGGTTGATATTTTTGAATTCAATAAAGACTATGATCTATATGTTCATATTATTTATGGTAAAAATATTGGATAACCATCTGGGGTACTGGACCTCCTTGATGAAATTTTCCTTGATGAGCTTCTAAACCTTGGCCTCAACCATGGGCATGTTGGAAGGATGCATCTTTCTGGGAGGTTGTTTGAACCCATGGTCATTTTTGTGGAGACTGAGATGGTGGATGAATACCTGAGGATCTAGTCCTAGTATCATGTTTTTACTCGAAGAAAACACATCATGATTCTTCTTCAAGAAGTCCACGCAATTTCGTTTCTCTTCGATAGGAATAGTGTAACAAATCAATGTTGGTTTTAGATCTGTCTCGCTAGCGAAGTTAACATGTATCAGTTCATATAAAATGCCGGAGACGCACTCTTGAAAAGCGGTAGGTGCATCTTACAAATCTTTTTCTTCACTTATGGTGGATGGATCCAAAATGGGAGAATATTCCTTTGAGTCAACAGATCCTGATGGGAAGCTTTTGACCACCTGAGTAGTAGTAGATACTGCATCGGGGGACTCCTTAACAGCTGAAACCATAGGGATGAATAATTTTGATATGATCCCATCTTGTCTTCATCCCAATGGTCTACACTTAATCATAAAAAAAATATTGGTGTGTCATCCTGACTGGGTTTATCCCGGATCGATAAAACAAGAAAGAATGGCATATTTCCATTTCCATGGGGCATTCATCCTAATACATTATTGAGGTAGGGGGCTCTAGGATCACCCGAGAATGATTTGTGTAGGAATATTAGGTGATCTTTAATTGCCTCTTAGACATGGGAATTTGCTTCCCCCTACTTCCAAAAACAACAAATCATTTCCCCAGATCCAGGGTTGTGGCCACCGATTGGTGGATCAAAAAAAATACAAGCATCATCCAGGTTTGTCCATGGGTCAGTCATAGCATGTTCAACCTCATTAGCATGAATCTACCTTTCATTGCTCTTGTAATAGACATCATCAATGTAGAAGGCTCCACAAGAGGCAATGTGAAATACATCACCTTAGAGTATGACCAATAGAAAATTAAGTGAGTACTTAAGGAATTGATGAAACGATGAAGGAACTGCTGAATCTAGGTGGAGCCATGGCCATTCCATCAACACATTAGAAGTGGTGTTTGCTGATGTAACACCCCAAGCTTCCATGGTACTCTTCTCTATAAATAATACAATAGTGTGTGTTGTACACAACCCCGAGTTTTAACACACCCCAAAAAAGCAAACTAGTCGCTATGAATAGTAATACATACTTTTTGAAATATTATAAATTTTATATTTCAAAATGTACAACATTTCTGAATTCGGAATATCAAAATAAACATAGGATGAATTTTTGGTATTCTTCCAAAAACTTTTAATTTATGATGAATAGTGAAAAACACTGAGTTATAGTTTAAAAACCGAATTTTTATTTAAATAATTATTTACTTTATTTAAATATATTTTAGGTCAAAATAGATACATAATACCAATATAAGTTCAACATAATTCATTGGATTCATTTTATAATAATTTTAGATATATAAAAATTGTATAGGACTTTTCAACGTCTTTTACCCACCACCTAGAAGCATTTGCAAATTTTAAAAAAATGTAATTTTACCACATATGTGAGTTAAAATTCGAAAAAACGAGAGACACAGTTGATAACAGTAAGTAAAATGTGGTTCAACAAGATGAAAATAATTTTTGGTGAATAGTAAGTTTTTTACTTTTATTTACCATGGTTAAAAGTAAATAGGGTAATTAAGTGTAAAAATGATATTATTATAACCCTAACACATGTCCTAATTCTATTGGATAATTTTAATTCGACCAAAAAATGATAGGAATAAAATATGATCCTTGAGGTCCACTTGGATTAGATTAGGGCATTTATTATCATTTTATTTAAAGAAGAGTTAAAATAGTTAAATTCAAAGTTTAATAGATAAACATTTTTAATATAGGGTCATAAATAAGATAAACTTGACTATAAACATTCATTAGAAATCTAAAAATATTTACAACATAATGGTATATTATTTATAGTTTTAAGAAATTAAATAATTTAATATGTTTATGACACAATGATGATGCGGTAATTACAAAATTAATAAAATATTAAAGAAATTAATATTATAAATATCCAAATAAATGTAACTTGAGACTTTTTATTAATTCCACTAATTTTATAGGTTAATATGATATGTTAGTGTTGGTTAGATGAATGTTTTTCAAAGTAATAATGTCATTATTATTTTAACAAAAAACAAATACCAAATAGTGTCAAAATTGACATAAAATAGTTTTTAAAACAATGATTTTATTATTAATTGATATAAGGGTCTTAAAAATATAAGTGTTGACGCTCCTTTCGTCACAGAATCTAAAGTTCGGAAAAGGGAATATCTAAGCTCAAAGTGATTAATCCTTTGAAGAAACATCAAAAATCGACAAAGGGATACAAAAGGAGAACATTGCCCATGTATCGCGCAAGTTCCCTCTTGGTCGCGCAAGTACACTTGCGCGCCGACTCAATACTTGCGCGACTCCTCATGTTCGTGCAAGGGACTTGCGCGACATATGTGGTAACCGCCCAGTAACCGCCCGGGGTCTTCTTTTGCCTATAAATAGACCCTGTGGGCCCCCCATTTCAGAGGATCTTTTTTCAGAAACTCGGATTGAAGCTCCCGACGCCCAAGTCTCTTCTCAAAGCTTCCGGAACACTTCTAAGGTAATTTCTTACCTAGAACGGAAGATATAAAGAGAAAAAGGAAGGCCGAAGTGTTGAAACTTATCAAACACTTGCGCGCCTACTTAATTCCTACAATATAACTTGCGCGTCCCTCTTCTGGAAGAACCTCAAGAGGATTGTAAAGGGTTTAATAAAGAGTCGCTCAAGCATTTCAATACTAGTTGAAAATCGCGCAAGTACCCCTAATGTCGCGCAAGTATACTTGCGCGACCAATACTTGCGCGCCGCCGCAGGACTTGTGCGCCTTTCAAGACTTGCGCGCCCCTAGCTTTTTGGGTGCCCATCTTGCCCATTTTTACCCCTCTTAAGCCATTTCACCCTTCCTATTCAAGATTCAGTCTTCAAGATACTCTTCAAAGCCATTTATGGCATGATTTCTTGATTTGACATCCTTATCTGAAAGGAATTCTGTGAAATATCTCTCAAAACCTAGTGATTTAAACATCTTTATGTCACCAAAGATTGAGAGTTCATTCATTTTCAACCTCATCCTTTAAGATGAGAGAATCCTAAACTGGGTCTCCTTTTCAGGAATAAATCCCCAGTTATAAAAACCTTTGATCTGGGCATCTTTCTTAAGAATAAGCCCCAATCAAGTCCTTTAATCTTGGGCATCCTCCTCAGGAGTAAGCCCCAAACCTTAATCCCTAACCTGGGTCTCCTTTTCAGGAATAAGACTCAGTCATAAACCTTGGGCTTCCTTTTCAGGAGTAAGCCCCAAGTCCCCTAACCTAGGCTTCCTTCTCAGGAATAAGTCCTAGTCATAAATCTTGGGCATCCTTCTTAGGAATAAGCCCCAAGTCTCTTAAAATTTCTCTTAACCAGTCATAAATTACCTTTGATTTGGGTTTCCTTTTCAGGAATAAAACCCAATCATAAGTCCCCTCCTAACTTTGGCATCCTCCTTAGGAGTAAGCCCCAAGATTAGAGTATTCAAATCTCCATGAAGCACATATAACTTTGTGGACCCTGTTCTTGGATTTTCTCCCTAAAAGTAAATGCTAAACCTTCGTCTATCTGGGCAGTCATCTATACATAAGCCCCAAAACAAATTCTTATGATTGCATCTTTTATGGCACAATTGTCTAAATTTTACCAATACCTCTTGTTTCTCACACCGAGCATGACTCACGTGAGCTTAGAGTGTAAAAGTAATTATGACATTCATCTTTGAGCCATCAATCATAAAACATCATATCCCATTCCTCGAACTACGTGGGTTCTGATTCCTTTCTCAAAACAAAGGATACGTAGGTAGCCCATTTATGGGTTCGATCCCAACATTGAAATAATCTCTGTCCTTCTGAATGACGATAAACTTCAGGTGCCCCGCTGAGTGGTTTTAAAACCAGCCTGGACATCAAAATGACCAAGAGACTTTTATATAAATGTTTTGAAGGATACCATTGACCAAGAATCTCTAAACAAATATAGATGATTCTATATTGATGAAGAACCTCAAATACATATAAAAGATTCTCTAAAATTTCTTGCATATTTAATCATTGATTGTTAAAACTAAAGGAAAGCTCATTTTATACTTGGTAATGTAATAAGGATTCACGAACTTAACTTAAATCTATAAAGAGAGTCCCGGAGTAGACAATAATTCCCCTCAAAAAGGTGTGATGAGTCCGACCTCCCATCCTCTCGACCAATGCAAATTCCTAAGCCTCATTAGCCCACAAGCTAATGAGCGCCTGCCTTTGGAAAGTAGGTCCAAACGGATGTGGAATCATTGGATGTTTCCGGTTCTACGAACAAACCCGTTAGAAACCGATCGGAACGTTTGAATCTCCCGTCCAGGAGGTCATCCCCGGATTCCGCGCGAAACAAAAATGGTGAACCCGACGTGAATCCTTAACCAAGTTAAAGTGATGTTCTTCTTATCTGTTAGGCCCTTTGGGCCAACAAGGCAATCATTGACATATGATCATCCAAAAGATGCAGTAGCCGGATTCATCTTGATTATTTCTGTTACATGGAACAGGCACTCTTTTTTTAAGATCTTCTACAAAAAATGGCTTTCCTTAAATTCACCCCTGTGAATACTGCTGCTGGGAACACCTCTACTGTGAGGTCTGCTGCAGTGAAAACCAATGCTGCTACTCCTGCTGGAACGTCATCCGCTCTGAGGATGACATCACCAACTCAGCGTCTTCAACGCTGTGTTTCTAATGCACTGGTTAAGGAGTACCGTCGCAACGGTACTATCCCAACTCTGGAGGCCGCTCGTCAAGACCTCCAAGTTAACAATTCTACCTGGTCGTCCGGACAACGGCGACCAGCAATCAAGAAGCAGACGGTGCTGACTACCGTCTCCAACCGTTTCGGGTCGTTATCCCCGGAATGCAATTTCCATTCACTCCCTTACTCCGAGGAAGTGAATGAGCAGGTCCCGCAGGACCTTAATTCAAAAAGACAGGAGTCCTTCTCAAAGGCTCCCATCAACAATCGCCGCCAGACTCGTGCGGTAGCGCGCCCTCAACATGATGAGGGTACCGACTCCAGGCGTTCAGCTCAGGTTCCTCGAACCCGAGTAGGCAAGATGAATCGCCAGAGACAGAATCCGGTTAACAATAGGCAGGTTGTCATCCCTGCCATCTCCGGAGAAGTCCACCAACCTAACTTGGTGGCAAATAACGAGCAGGCATACACACCTGTCCGTTTTAATCCCGCTGTCCAGCAGACTCGTCTGGCAGCATCAAGCCGATCCCGCCAGGCAATTCCGGCGGAGTACCATAGCCAGGAACATACACCTGCTTATACATCAGCAGTTAGTCAGCAGGCTCGTCTGACTACATATGATGTATCTCATCAACCGCGTTTGGCGAAATGTAATCAGCAGGAACATACACCTGCTAATACTAATCAAGCCTACCAACAGTCTCGCTTGGTAGCACACGGAGAAGTCAGTCGGAAAGCCCCGACGACAAACAGGAGGCAAACTAAACTCTCTGCCTCCACACTTGAGTACTGTCAGGATTCACTGACAGGAAAAGGAGGACAGGAGCAGGCACATACACCTACTCCAAGACTGGAATGGACGTATATCCCCGTTCCGGCGGCTGAAGTCACCAAACATATTTTGTCAATGGTGAAAGAGCAGAAGCAAATTCCTGCTCATATTCTGGATGCTTGCCAGGATATCATAACAGCTTCAGCATCATCTCAGGGACAGACACATAAATCTATCCCTAGCAGTGGAGTGACACATCAACAATTCACTCCGGAACAGACACACACATCTGTTCCAGTCCAAGAGGGTTGTGGGGCCTACTCCCCCATATCATATGGACAACCAAGTCAGGCACACACACCTGATTTGAGCGATGATCGTCAGCCTAACCTGACCATCTTTCCTGATCAGGCACATACACCTGCTCAGAGCAATCACTTTCGTCATCAAGTGGTTTCTAAAGCGAGTAAGAAGGCATCTAAGAAAAAGATCCGCCCAGCACAGTCAGGAGATCAAAGGCCAATCTGCAACAAGGCCTTACTTGATGCTGGAGTTCTTGAAGCCCTCAGACATTTATCTGTCGGAATTCAAGATTCTACTCCCTCAGTTCCCAATAACAGGAACATTAATCCCGAAGGTCTTCAACAGACAATTCCTCATGAAGACTTGCTTCATGAAAATTCGGTCAATCTTGAAGTTTCTTCTTCAGATGAGAACCACAGGAACCCTCTGTGTGGTCAGAAGGCCAGGGAGCAAGAGATTTCATCTTTTGCTGTAACCCATCATGAAGGTCCTCCTCATGGTGATGAACTTCGCTGCGAAAGTCCTCTCCGCAGTAGTGATTCACATTGTCTCGAAAATTCTTTAGAAGGCAATGTAGTGATGAGAAAGCCCTCCTATCTCGAGGCACTTGAAAACGTAAAACCAGTCATGTCTGATGTTTTACTATCGGCAGGTGAAACTCTTTCTCCATCAGAAGATAGCTTGGGGTTCAGGTTATTCTCCGAACCTTCCCTGGGTCATTCATCTTCCAGCATGAATAGTGATTCCTCTACCAATCTTGTTGAATCTGATGAAGCAACAAGGAAACACCAACTCTGGTCCAAACAGGTAGAAGAATCTTCATTTAATGATAAAGAGGAAATGCTGAACATGAGTAAAAAACTGGAAAAAGGTGAAGTACCAGTCATGTTTTGGCCTTTGGCTGATTCACAGTATGACATTCCAAAGATGTTGACGGATGATGGAATCCATGATATTCGTCTTAACATATGGAAAACTCTTTGTCAATTAAAGAAGAAGGTATTATCTTACGATGAATATGAAAATCATCTTAAGATAATAGAAGGGTTACAACGCCAGATTGATTTGGCATCTCTATCAGTCTCTCGGTATCCGAAGGCTGAAAAGCAACAGAGAACCCTTCAACGTTCATGCCTTGGCGCACTAAGAAGATTGCGTCAGTTAATTTCCAATGCTCCATCTAATGTTCATATCAGAGGATGGGGTGTTCACGGAGCACTACATTTCACAGTGCTTTCCGGTCAGCAGAGCCCGCCGAAAATGGTCTCATGCAATGTTATTGCCCATGGCCGGCCACAGTCAATGGGCTTTGTTCATAATCAAAAGCTTGCTCGAGATCAAGCTTCAACTAGTTCCTCTCAAAGTCAAGTATATAGAGAACAGGTTGTTGAATTGCTCCTACATCAAGCAGGCGAGAATATTGCACAAGCCTCTCGTCTGGAGCAAACACGTCATCAAATGACAGAAGTTTCGGAAATCATCCAACGGTCTGTTGAACCAGGTGATAAAAGTGGATACAGGTTAATGTATCCAGCTAATTTCCGAACTAAGATTCGCAAGGTCAAGAGAGATTTTAAAAAGATCTCAGACATAGCATGTCAAGAGACACCCCAGCTTGCCAGACTGGGGACTTCTCTAACCCAACCCTCATAATCAACGAATGGGATTCGAGGAGTTGAGCGAAAGCAACAGGAACACCCCCAGTCCACCGGACTGGGGACTTTTTCAAATATTCAATCCCTCCCTCAGAGAAAGTCAGTATTCTCTCGATTAGGGAATAAGCCTCAAGAGGAACGAAGATCCAAGATGTCAGGAGATTCTCTCCAAGTGACGGTTCTCCAAGAAATTCTTGAGGGATCAAGTCAACGGAATTCCATGTTTTATCATGGACATAGAAGGAGACAATATCACAGAAATGATGATAGAAAGATTCCATGCAATATGCATCCATTAATGTCATCACTGCCGTTGCTGCTGATTCACCAGATGAGGCTCAATCAGAGGGATCAGACGAAGAGGTTCCTGCTCAAGAAGTTGCGCACACAGACCTAAATGAAGAAGGTGTGCGCACACGTAATCAAAGGCTTACCCAAAATCTGGGTATTCCTTCAAGTAACCCACTTCCCCCTCTCCGAAAAGGATCCAATAAGGGGAAAGGTAAGAATCAGGTTACTTCTCACCCTTCCTCTGAAGGAGGTCAATCGCTCTCATTAGAGCAAAGGTTTGCACAACAGGAGGAAGAAATGAAAGAATTAAAAAGGTTGAATGCAGAACTACTTCAGAGTAGTCTTCTTCTTAAGAATGCTGAAGTCCGACAGCCGAAGGAATTTATTGTAACTACTGAGATGGATCAGGAATATCCGCCTTTATCAGTACACCCACAGAGGTCTAATCCTACGGGTCAAACACAACAACGGTTGGCAGCACTACCATTAGTTGCAGCACCAACCTCCACGGCTGTCCAAGCTCCATTCATTGCACCTACCCAAAACCAAGTTCAACCTGACGTTTCTCAAAAGTTAATAACTACTATTGAGTCATTAACAGCTCGGTTAGAAACTATGGAAGGGAAACGGGCGCAAGTTCAACCTGAAAATAAAGTTTACCCTGAATGGGTAGATTCAATTTCTCCTCCATCCAGTTTTGGAAACCCTATTTTCCCTACTTTCAATGGATCAGGCGACCCTGAACAACATTTGACGCACTGCGTGTCTTGTTGTGATCCTATGATGGGAACTCCAGAGCAACAAGAAGCAGTGAAACTTAGATGCTTCGTGCGAACCTTGCAAGGACCAGCTTTTGTCTGGTATACAAGCTTGCAATCCCGGTCAGTCATCGGATGGGAGGATCTTCGTCAAAAATTCCTTCTTCAGTTTAGCTCAACTTTGCCAAAAACGACAGTTTTTGATCTTACAAACTGCAAGCAAAGGGAGAATGAAAGAGTCTCTGATTTCATTGCTCGTTGGAAGGGATTAACGTATTCCTTGAGTTTATCACTCCCTCAGGAGGAATTGTTGCCAATCTGTGTGGCAAATTTGTGTGACGAATTACGCACGCCATTGATCCCTGTGAAATACACAGGAGGGTTTCAAGACCTTACTTCAATCGCTCAACAGATTGAAGATTCCCTTATGCAGGCTAAGGTTAAATCTCGTGTAATTCCATCAGCTCCAGGAAGAAGAATGGGTAAAGCAGAAACTGCTACAGTTATGCTTAAACAGGAACCTGTACCTATTTCTATTTCAAAACCATCATCTTCTCGAAGGGCTCCACCTCCTGAACGCCAACAAAAAAGGCTGTTTCGTCCAAATGATCAAAAAGATCAACGACGAAAACAATTTGAGGATATGAAGAGTAAAACATACTCTTTACGAAGTGAGCAAGTTCCTGGTTACTTCATTTCATCTCTGGAAAATAATTTGGTTCAATTACCAGTGCCGAAGAGACCAAACAAGGAAGGAGATGAAGACCGTCCCAATTATTGTCCCTTTCATCAAATGTTGGGACATCCCATCCAGGAGTGTTTTGTCTTTAAAGACCTCCTACAAAAGATGGTCGACTTGGGACAAGTCAAATTGAAGGGTTCTTCAGCTCATGTAGCGTGTATTACCGCTACAGATCCAGAGGAAGGAGGCGAGTGGCAGGAATTCAAAAGCAAAACTGCGAAAAAATATGATGATTGGATGGTCAGAAAGACAATCAATCGGACCCATTCCATTTTGCGAACACAATTGAAGAAACCAATTGTGTCTCCTACAAAAGCTGCAGTAAAGCCTCCATCAAAGGACAAATCCTCAAAAGGGCAGCGCAATTCAAAGAAGAAAGATGAATCAGGAGAAGATGAGTATGTATCAAAGCCTAAATTGTCTTTGACTCTGGAAGATTTCATGCCATCTACTTCAAAGCCACGGGCACCGTCCCACCAAACGGCACAGCCTAAACAGGCTAACTTGGCAGAGTCTTTATCAGACGAAGAATTGATCTTTGGTTCTGTTAATATGATTCAATTAACAGATTCATATTCCAGTCTTGATGAGCCTGAATTCCCTGTATCAAATAAAGGAACCCGAGGAAGTTCTAGAGGTTCAGGATATAGGGGAAGACGTGGATCTTTCCGAAGCCACTACTCTAATTCTACCCCTGCTAGCACTGTATATGCAGCAGAAACCCGTGGTAGAGCCCTTCAGCGAGCTCAAAATGAACAAGCAAGTTCTTCTACCAATGGCCAACTCAGCTTCGGCACAGTTATTTTGGAAGACCGATTAAAGGTTCCATCTTCTTTATCTCAGCAAGTAAATGGATCTAATCAGTCTAATTTTCCAAAACCAATGATGTTGCCAACTTCAATACAAGATGCATCAGCTTCCAAAGCATCTGCTTCCAAGGTACCTGCTAAACCGCATATTCCTATTGGGAAACGCAGGCCTCTAGATCAAAAGTATGATATATTGAAACACTTGGCCCAAGTACCATCCAAATTATCAATTTTGGATGCTTTGAATCTATCAAGAGATCTTCGGGAAGCACTCATCGAAGCTTTGTCAAGTCCTCAGGAGTTTGAAGCTGAAATTGCTACAGCTGAAATTTATCACATAGAGAATAATCCTGTAGAATGCCATGCAGTGATATCTTTTACTGATAAATATGAAGATGATGTTGTGCATGGGCACATAAAACCTTTGTACCTTTCTGGCAAAGTCAATGGTATAGATGTTCGAAGAGATTTTATTGACAATGGTTCAGGAGTCAACCTCATGCCCATTCGCACACTTCGTCGATTGGGCCTCACGGAATCTGATTTATCTCCTTCTACCATGATGTTGCAAAGATATGATAAAAATGAACAAGAACCACTGGGAGAAGTTACGCTCAGAACTCAGTTTGGAGATCTTGTTTCCAATTCAGATTTCATGATTGTTGATCAAGACTCAGCTTTCAATATCTTGCTTGGAAGACCCTGGTTACATCAGCATGCAGCTATTCCGTCATCATACCATCAATGTCTCAAATACTGTTTTGATGGTCAAGTTGGAACATTGTATGGTGATAAGGCCCCGTTCAAAACATGTGAGTCTCAATACATTGAGGCGGAATTTTATCACATGAAGGGAAGAGAAAAATCTACAATGAAGGAAATTACCAAAGTTAATGCTCCATATGGTTTGGAAAAAATTCCAATAAATCCATTTTCACATGTGAGTACATATTATGTGTTACCTATCAGTCAAATTGACAAAATAGGCCCAAATCAAAATACTCTTATGGAAAGATCCATAATGTCAATTACGGCAATCGAGCCAGACAACATGGGAGAAATTGGTAACTTACCAAGCAGTGATGAAAGCATAAGTGGTGACGTTTTCATTTCGTCTGCTGAAATCCAACAAGTCTATACTTTGCTAATCATGCCAGAAGAAGTTATAGCAACACCAGAGGTGAATGTTGATGTCGATTCTCAATCCCTCATCTCCTCTTTATTTCCCAAAGAAGACCCTTTTTCATCAATAGGGTCGGAAATGGAATCTTCTTCTTCAAAATGTGAAAATTTTGACATCTCTTATGATCATGAGAATTTCGTTTTTTCATCTACTTTGCAAGTAGAAACGGAAGAAATAACACATGATGAAGAGGAAGAGGAAGATCTTAGAGATGCTCCTCCAGCATTTGAAGAGGGTATCTCTACCACGGTGGATGAACTCAGAGAAGTAAATCTGGGTACAGAGAAAGATCCACGCCCCACTTTAATTAGTGCGGCCATGACCCTTGAATAACAAGAGATGTATATTTCTTTTCTAAAGCAAAAAAAAGATATTTTTGCTTGGAATTATACAGAGATGCCTGGCCTTGATCCTGATGTTGCCACCCATCATTTGGGTTTGCCAAAAGAACATCTAGGATTCAAGCACGCCGCGAGAAGAACAAACCCAACCTATGCTTCCAAAATCGAGGCTGAAGTGGATAAGATTATCAAAGCTAACTTCGTCAGAGAAGTTCAATATCCCAAGTGGTTGGCTAATATTGTCCCAGTAAAGAAAAAGAACGGACAAATTAGGGTTTGCATCGATTTCAGAGATCTTAATCGGTATTGTCCCAAAGATGATTTTCCAGTTCCGATTACAGAACTCTTAATTGATGCGACGGTTGGCTATGAAGTACTTTCTTTCATGGATGGATATTCTGGATATAATCAGATCCGAATGGCCCCAGAAGATGAGGAATATACAGCCTTCAGAGCTCCTCAAGGTGTGTTTTGTTACCGGGTGATGCCCTTTGGTTTAAAGAATGCAGGTGCAACATATCAACGCGCCATGCATCGTATCTTCAAACCTTTTCTAGGGAAATTTGTTGAATTCTATGTAGATGATTTGGTGGTTAAATCCAAACAACGTTTTGATCACTTGGCTGATTTGGAAATCATATTCCACAAGCTTCGACAACATAATTTGAAGATGAACCCCTTAAAATGTGCTTTTGGGGTAACCTCAGGAAAATTCCTCGGCTTTGTTGTACGCCATCGTGGTATTGAAGTCGATCCTGAGAAGACCAAATCAATCCTTGGTATGTCACCTCCTCAGAATTTGAAAGAATTAAGAGGACTTCAAGGACACTTAGCCTATATTCGGCGTTTTATCGCCAATTTGGCAGGCAAAAGTTTACCTTTTACCAAATTATTGAAGAAAGGAGTCACTTACCAGTGGACTGAATAATGTCAAGAAGCATTTGATGTTCTCAAGAAATACCTCTTAAGTCCACCAGTACTCATGCCACCTGTTGAGGGTAGGCCTCTTATCCTCTATGTGACAACTTTAGAGCGATCATTGGGTGCCTTTATCGCTCAAAATAATGATGCTGGGAATGAAAATAGTCTCTACTATCTTAGTAAAACTATGCTTGAAGCAGAAACCCGGTATTCGAGTATTGAAAAATGCTGCCTAGCATTAATCTTTGCAGTTCAGAAACTGAGACACTACCTGCAACATCACGAGGTCCAATTGGTATCTCGTAATAATCCACTCAAATTCATCCTTAGTCGTCCAATGCTTACAGGACGTCTGGCAAGGTGGGCGGTTATTCTACAGCAGTTCGACATCCAGTATGTGTCTCAAAAGGCAATTAAGGGCCAAGCTCTGGCTGATTTCCTGGCTGAACACCCTTCAGTGGAAGACACATATTCAGATATCGAACTCCCTGATGAGGAAGTTTTTTCTATTCAAGAGAGTCCTCAAACATGGGAAATGTATTTTGAGGGTGCTTCTAGAAGTCCAACAGGGAAGAAAATGGAAAATCCTAAATTCAACAAAGTTGGTTTAGGAATTCTGCTCATTTCTCCAGATAAGGCAGTGTTACCTTATTCCTTTTTGTTGTGGGAAGGTGGTACCAATAATGAAGCTGAATACCAAGCTCTCATTGCAGGCTTGGAGTTAGCGCTTCAAGCACAAGTGAATCACTTAAAGGTGAAAGGTAATTCAGACCTGGTAATCAAACAAATCAATGGGGATTATGCCATCAGAAAAGAAGAATTAATCCCTTTGTATGATTACGTCAGAGAGTTAATGTCGGAATTCCCTTCAGAACAGACATTTTCTTATGTCCCAAGATCACAAAATGCTCAAGCTGATGCACTGGCTAATATAGCCACAACTTTAGCAGATCCAAATCGGGACGAGACAACCATCGGTATTGCCCACCGTCGTGCAATTTCACCTTATGTTCAAGTCAGAACAGAGGAAATTAATGAAATTAGTCCCATTCCTGAACCATATGGTCATACTACAGGATGGATGTCACCTATCAGGGAATACCTTCAAAATGGAACACTTCCACCTGATAGAGCCGAGAGAGAACAAATTCGGCGACGTGTGGTCAATTTTACTCTTTATGATGGTCCAAACCACCTCGAGAAAATTCTCTACAAACGTGGTTTTGATGGAGTTCTCTTCAGATGTATTGATGGTGAAGAGACAATGGCTGTCATAAAAGAAGTGCATGCAGGAGTCTGTGGTGCCCACCAGTCTGGACATAGATTGTCTGATCAAATTCGAAGGCTTGGATACTTCTGGCCTTCAATGATACAAGATTGTGTTAATTTCACAAAGAAGTGTCATTCATGCCAAGTATATGCCAATTTCATTCATCAACCTCCAGAGTTGCTTCATACAGCTAAATACTCATGGCCATTTTCCACATGGGGAATGGATGTGGTGGGACCTTACCCTTCAGCTACGACCAAGCAGTTTAAGTACATTCTTACTGCTACTGATTTCTTTTCCAAATGGGCAGAGGCAATACCTCTCAAAGAAGTCAGTTCTAAATGCATTGTTAGCTTCATCAAGTCTACCATCATTACTAGATTTGGTGTCCCTCATACCATATTGACAGACAACGGCACCAACTTCTGTTCTTCTGAGGTAAAGAGATTGTATCAAGAATACAACATTAAGTCCAACCATTCATCTCGATATCATGCAGCGGCTAATGGCCAGATAGAGGCCTTCAACAAGACTCTTTCAAATATACTGCAAAAGATGGTGGATAAAGATAAGAGGTCATGGCCTGATAAACTCTATCATGCTTTATGGGCTTATCGGACTACCACTCGCAATGCAACGCGGTCTACTCCATATTCATTGGTATATGGAACAGAAGCAGTCTTGCCAATTGAAGTTCAATTGCCCTCACTCAGAATAGCCATTTTTGATCAGTTATCAACAGATGATAAATCCCAAAAGCGGTTGAATGAATTGGAACAGTTAGATGAAAAAACATTGTGCACTTTGCACCACTTGGAAATCTATCAGAATCGGATAGCACGAGCTTTTAACAAAAAAGTTCGTCTTCGTTCATTCATTCAGGGAGAATTGGTATTGGTTCTCAGAACACCAATGATACCAGGAAAGAAGCCTCCCAAGCTTGAACCAAAATGGGAAGGACCTTATTCGATACATAAGGTCTACTCCAATGGAGCGTATTCTCTAATCTCAATGGATGGAGAACACATCACGACTCCAACTAATGCCAGATTTCTGA
Organism: Viscum album; assembly: GCA_963277665.1. Taxonomy (NCBI): domain Eukaryota; kingdom Viridiplantae; phylum Streptophyta; class Magnoliopsida; order Santalales; family Viscaceae; genus Viscum; species Viscum album. The sequence continues at coordinate 559,481,239 of OY728146.1, forward strand.
ATAAGTATTTTGTATAAACACAAAATATTGTTCCCAGAACCAAGACTCTTACATTTGGTTCATACAGAAATGGTCCAGTATGACCTTCAACTACAACTTGGTCCAGTATGACCTTAAACTACAACTTGGTCCAGTATGACCTTAAACTACAACTTGGTCCAGTATGACCTTAAACTACAACTTGGTCCAGTATGACCTTAAACTACAACTTGGTCCAGTATGACCTTAAACTACAACTTCGTCCAACATGACGTTAAACTGTGTCAGTTCCCTTATCGTCCTACATGACGTTAAACTGTCACATTGGTTACTAATATGTCCTACATGACACTAAACTGTATATGTCCGAGATGACATTAAACTATATTGTGTCCTAGCAACATGACATTAAACTGTGTGGCACTTTCATCGTCCAGCATGACATTAAACTGTAAAAAATCCCCAGAACTGATATCCTCATATTGGTTCACCTTAGTTCTAGCTACATGACTTTAAACTGTACAGCACCAGTTCGTCCTTGCTATATGACGTTAAACTATACAGCAATGGTCCCGTATGACTTTAAACTGCATCATCCCTGGTCCATGTATATGACCATAAACTATTTGCAAATATGTCCAGCAAGACGTTAAACTATGACGTCCTAACTACATGACGCTAAACTGTATAAAAGTCCCTCACGTCCGGAAAGACGTTAAACTATATAATCATCAAAAGTCCATCATGACATTAAAACTGCACAATCCCCCTTTCGTCCAATATGACGTTAAACTGTGTTGTCCCCATCGTCCTAACTACATGACGCTAAACTGTACAGAAAGTCCTTGATATGTCCTACATGACATTAAACTGTACATCGTTAAGGTTGTTATTACCTCTTGTTTCTCACACCGAGTATGAATCACGTGAGCTTAGAGCGAACATCAACCATAACACTCCCTTTGGGCCACTAACCATGTGTAAGTCCCAACAACATTTTTTTAGATCATTGTCCACAAGAACAACTTGATCATTAATTCATTCTTTAATTGAACTACACAGACTTTGATCCTTGCCCTCCAGGCTGGGTATGTAGGCAACCTCCCAAAGGTTCAAGCCCAAAAACAATCTCTTCACATCGGTTCACCACCATCTCATATGATGATGATTTGTGAAACCACCCCTGGAATCAATATCTTTACATTGATTCACTTTCGTCCTTGTTATATGACGTTAAACTATACAACACTTTTGTCCGGTACGATAATAAACTACAATATTCTTTGATTTCCTCATTTGAGAAGGAACCATTATTAACATTGATTCTTTTTTCAATCATGGTTTTCATTTTTTCAAAAGACTACGTACATACATGGTAATGCCTAAACTTTTTATCTTAGGTTAAAACCGTCATTGCACTAAAGTCCCCTTTCACCCTTCACATGTACGAACCAAATTTGTACAAAGGGTAGCTCTAGAACTACGTGGACTTGATTCCCATCCTTATGGGATACGTAGGAACATTCGAGTGTCCCTCGAATCCAGTCCCAAGTCTTTTGGGCCTAACCCCAAATTTCACTTTCAGTCCCTTGGCTGAAAAGTCCTCATGAAGACACACACTGTGTATTCATTATTATGGTCCGAATTCTATGACCCTAAACTAAGATTACTCATACTTTCGTCCTGCACGACGTTAAACTACATTTCAAGAACTACGTATGGCTTGATTCTCATTCTTATGAGATACTTAGTGAAGTCCAAGTTTCAATTCAGGACCTAGCCACAACATGATTATGGTTTTCATTGACCTATGTATCTCTATATACATTGGAAAATACCCATCTTTATGTATTATAATCCAAACCTTAAATATTTTCAGATCTTCATAACCCTTTTCATGACTTATAGTCACAAAAATGTCAAACTTCTGAGAATTCTTTTGCCTGACTATGCAGCACGTGCCCATAGGTGGCCTTGCATAAACAGTCCACATAATAGACTTGTCAGCCAAGAGATGCTATTTATTTGACCATGCAGCCAATGCCCATAGGTGGCCCTGCATGTTTTCAACCCCCTAACGGGTTTGTTAAATAATAGTAACTTCATTCTTGGGAAGAATGCCCCTTTTGTCCTTATTTGTCTTAAACGACAGTATGTAGGGATCCGCAAAAATAGCCATCCTTAACGTATTTGTCCCATATCCTTTTTCATGATCTGAAAGTATTCAAGTCTATGCTTTATTCTTCTTCCCTACGTTTGGGTCAGACCTTCGTAGGAGTGATATTCATCCAGTTCTTCGATATTCTTGTTTGGAAATATCTTCTCCATATTCAAGTACCTCTTTCCATACAACAAACTCTATGCTTTAGAAAATTTGAATCTCCATAAACTTTCACTAGCTTTTAGCACTAGGAAAGTAAATTTCTGGGAGTTCTTTTGCCTGACTATGCAGCACGTGCCCATAGGTGGCCTTGCATAAACAATCCACATAACAGACTTGTCAGCCAAAAGATGCTATTTTATTTGACTATGCAGCCAATGCCCATAGGTGGCCCTGCATATTTCAACCCCCTAACGGGTTTTGTTAAATAATAGTAACTTCTTTCTTGGAAACTACTTCTTCTAATGCTATTTAGCTCTTTTTCATATCATTCCTCAGATTCAAATATTCTTAAGCCATAGTTTACATTTTTTCTCTCATACTTGAGTATGGTAAATATGTTTTCAGATAAATTATCAAGGAATTTAATCCATTTTAATCCATTTTCGGTCAAAGCTATTTCGACCTTAAACATTAGCCCCTTTATGTCCGGCTTGCATGACTTTAAACTGCCCACAAAAAAGACAGAGGAACTATGAATAAATGTCAAGTTCCAGCTCACTAAATATACATTTTTTGTATGATTTAGGTAATATTGAGCAGTTAAAAGGTTCAAAGTTTGTAGGGTTATTTGTAATAATCCTAGTAAAAATCAAACTATGCTTACTAAGCCCATTGGCTTAAGTAAATTTGAAGCAGGCAATGGAAGAATGAAAGTACAAATGATTGAAGACAAAAGTGTTTTTCATTGATACACAAGAGTTAGAAGGACATCCACAGATTGGAATCTCTTCTCTTTTTTCAATAATTACAGAAGATTGTCAACATAAGTCTTCATTTGATATATAGCATCCTGAGCCTTATCAACAGTTACTTGAAGCTCGTGCACTTGACCAGCTTCACTCTTCTCAGCTTGCTGAAATGCCTTCTTAGCATCTGCAATGGCTTTCATGCCATTCATATGAGTTTCATCCAATGATTTATTAAGCTGATCAAGTTCCCCAGTAACAGCATCTAACTGTTGCTGGAGTTGCACCTGCTGGACGACCTTTTCTTTGATTTTTTGCTTCAGATCCTTCATCTTGACAGCATAATCAGCTTCAGCCTGGGATATCGCAGCCTCAAATTCGCCTATGTTGACTGACAATTTCACTCTGGTCAAATCTTCGCGACTTGTCTGCATTTGCTCCCTCCTGAAAATAATCTGTTTCACCGCAGCATGGATCTTTTCATACCCAAAACCACCGAGTCCCATTATAACAAATTGGGATGACAATCGGGAAATTTTTGATGGTATCTCTTCTAAAGGCACCCCCGATATGATGTTCCATATGTTGTTCCATGCCTTACGTCGTGAAAAGCTGAACGTTTTGAGCATCTCTGGATCTGATTCAACATCTTCGTCAGAAGGGGGTATGTAATCTGGAATTAACATGCTTAAGGAAGTGCCTCGTCCTGCTCTTTCCCCTCTGACTTGGGCTTCTTCACTTTCAATTACCGTTGGGGCAGAGGCTGAAGCCTCATCTCCGGATCTAGCCATTACAGTTGATGGCCCTATATGATTAATTGAAAGATTTTAGTTGAATCTTAAAGGATAAACAAAAGAATGGATTGTCTTACAAATAAAGTACAATCACAAATATTGTTATCCCTTACCCAATGGTGGTTCAGCAACATGAGAAGACTTCTCCCCATCTTTCCCAATTTCAACAGGATTTTCAAGATGGGTCTCAGGAGAGTTTATTGGATTTATCTCTACTTGAGCCAATGTTTCTGCAATGATAGGGTTGACATCAGTGTCCACACCCTCTTCGGGCATTGGCAGTTCAACAGCTTCTACGGAAGAAACTGCATATTATTTTACATCATGATTAGAAATATGTTTTCTTTTTAAAAGAAAAATTTGGGCGAAGGGTAACACTCACGCCCAAGGTCTTCTAAATCACATGACAATCTAGCATGATCATAAAATTCTTCAAAAGTCATTCCTTGATTCATCATTTCATCTAATGATACTTCAGAATCTTGGTTAGTCTCACCAGTGGGAGCATTTGCTACGTCTTCTTGCTGACTTATGTCCTGCAACCCCTGACCCTGGACAACATCTTCAGTAGTGGGAGGGATACTGGGAATGGATGGTAGCTCTTCTCTAGGAGCAACCAAGTTAGATTGAGTCTGTGGTTGTTCTACAGCACCCTCCACGACCTTTGAAGAAGGATCAGTCCCTTCCCTCAAGGGGGAAATTGAAGAAGCCCCTGCAATCCTCAGAAATATGAGTAACCATATGATTATGGGTATAAACCCATGATTGTTCGAAGGACTTACCACTGCTAATGAAACGTTTAGCTAAGGATTTCCTCCTTCGTTGCCTTGGCTTCTTTTGTTTTTTTGGAGTTTCAGTTGTCTCCTTTATTGGCACTTGGATTGGCGAATGAAAGGCTATGTCCAGTGCCTCATTCATGGCCTGCTGGCCTGGAGATATCTCGCCTGGTTCGCGAGGAGAATCAGCAGCAGCCCCAACAGCGGTACCACCAGGGCTATATTGTGGTGAAGGAACCCCGGTACCTTTCTTTGCAAGCTGCAAGATGAAGAAAATAACTTCCTTAAGTAACAAAGCTTCAACTGAAATCAAGTTGCAAAGAAAATAAGGAAAGAAAACTTACATCTTCAGGAGCCACGTACTCTTGCCACTCCTCATCTCCAGAACCACCAGCCCCCTCAGTGGTGCCACGATCAATCATTTCCTTCACCCGCCTGGTGATAGGAACCGAATTATCAGTGGCATATATGAGCATTTCCAGCTCTCTGATATAAGCTCGCACTTCATTGGGGTTATCTCCGTATTGAAGGTCTTTAGAAGCTAGAAGATATCCTATCCCAGGAAGTTGTAGGCCCTCACACAAATCCAGCCAGGCGGTCTCAGTATCACAGTATAAGCTCTGCCATAGCTGAACAGCCTCTGGTCTTAGATATAAAGGCTGTGAGGAAGGTCCTACAATTTTTGATTTTAATTTCTTCCCGACTCCTGCAACTACAGATAGAGAATAAGAAAGTGAGACTTATTACTTTATAAAGTAGCAGTGATTGAAGTTATTACAATCAAATAAATCACCAGGAGCTGATGGAGTGGGTCTTTTTACTCTGGCCGGAGGATTATATCGGGCACGAAACCGCTTTGCTGCCGGTTGTGCCTCATCATCCCCATCATGATAATCCGAGGAATCAGTTCTAGAGGAGGAGTCTGTTGAACCTATTTCAGGAGGAGAAGCATCACCTTCATGAGGAAGAGTTTCTTTCTCTACAATCCTCTTCCTCTTTCCCAATTGATATACAGGGTGATTCAATATCCCTTTAGGGTATGATGCTATCCAGTGTTTGGCATAAAATGTAGTCAGATAATGTGCCGCTTTTTCAACTGGTAGATCAAATACTGCCCCAGTCTTCTCTCTTGATGTCAGCAACCATAGTTGTCGAGCAACCATCGGATGTTGCTCTAACCTGACATGTACTGGAGGGGATACAACAATCTGTTGCAAACATTTGAATTGGCGTGCAAATCTATATGGAGCATAGGCCTCGCATATGATTTCTCCATCAATCCTGGCTACTAACACGCGATCCCTGCAAGCTAGCATGTATGCCCTCAAATCCAAAGGGGCTTTCCCATCATCAACAAACCGCCCAGATGGCGGACTTCCATAAGGAAAGAAGTTGAATTCCTTATACATGCTTAGTCTTACTTTTATGTCATAACCATTGACATCTAATGGAGCAATTCCAGAGAATGCTTGCACTGACGGTCTGAAAGAGCTTCCAGGAATTTGTAATCCATTCTGTACATTGTAAGTCCTGAAGTGAGTGGCGATCCATCCCCACAAAACCTGGAATGGTACCACTATTCTTAAAGGAGATTTACCATGGAAGACGTGAAGTAAACTCCTGTGAATCTTTGCTAAAATGGGGGTAGCTAACCCAACCATTTTTCCCTCAGCCAACTTGGCCGCAATGACGAAGGTCCCTGGCCTAACGCCTCCCTTCGAATCCCTGACCGGCAAGAGATAAATACTGAGCCACATTGCCAAGAAACCCGCCAGACGAGTTTTCTTTGGAATTCTTTGATTCACTTCATATCCCCATTTTTCAAACTCACCTGCTTCTAGAGTTGGCCAGAATGTGCCAGGAGCTCCTCTCTTCTCAGGTTTTGGACAAGTGGTAGGACGTCTGGGCCGGGTATCCTTGGATTTCTTTTTCTTGGATCCTTTTTCCTTTGGCTCCATCCCTTTCTTCTCAGTAAGAAACACATTCATCCATTCTTCCGGATGGATATCTTTTCTGAAATGAGTTAATGAGGTCTCTGAACTCTTGAGCTTGTGAAAGATTTTGAATAATTCTCGAGCCAAAGCAGGAGTCTTCTCTGGATCATTCCAAGTCACCTTGGGAGGAATGAATTCATCATACATATCGCCCAAGATTGGAGCTCCTGAAATCTTGTGGACATCCCACAAACTGATACCTACTTCTCCATGAGTCAAGTGGAAAGAATTAGTCGCTGGACTCCAATGGCTGAGTATCTCTGGCACGAAGATATCATGTCTGTAAATATATGTTTTCCCAACCCAAACAGCCTCATATATTGTAGCTCTTTTCAGATCCTCAATAAACTCTGCGCAAGTCTGTCGCACCCAGTATACCCACATCCAAGTTGGCTTCACACCTCCCCCAGGACGGAAATCCCAACTTTTCTTCCAGCCTTTGGATTGATCCATCTGAGCATTTCGGAAGATTGAAGGATGACAATGTGGTTGGAGCTCAGGTGTATGTTTTTTCAGATCTGGTGTGCAAGGGCTATGATGCATCACATAAGCCTTCTCCACTGTTCCAGCAGTTTGAAATGATCGTCCGCCTGAGATATTTGCTGAAGCAAAATTGGTATAATTCTGAAACCAAGAAAATGGAAGATAATTCTTTACTTCCGGAATAATGACTTCTTGCAGATGACCATGACCATACAAAGGTAGATAAGTGCAGAGAGGAAAGTCGCAATGATATTTCTTCAGATACTTAGCCAAATCTGGAAGAGTGCTATTTTTGACAGTATAGTAATCAGGGCCAATGATATTCATCATATCATCTATCCGCTTGCTAGCCAGTTCATCAATTAATCCAGGTCTAAGGGCCATTGAATCTGCACAGGAGTTGAATAAATTAAACTCTTAAATGGGTTTTATTTTTCATAAAATTTGTGAAAGAATTTGAAAAAAATGGCTAAGGCATTAAGGCGCGCAAGTATGGAGATGTCGCGCAAGTGATACATGTGCCGCGCAAGTTTTGGTCGCGCAAGTATTACCGCGCAAGCCTTATTACCTTGAGAGTAGCGCGGAAGCGAAGAAACAGTGAAAACAAGAGACTTGCGTGGCGAGGAAGACTTGCGCGGCGAGAGCTCGAGAAATCCGGAACTTCAGATACCATCTACGGCCGGAAGCGGTATATTTATAGGCCAGGGGGCCTATCTGCGCGCCGTACCCAGAGCGCTCAAAGCCTGCGCGACGCAGACTTGCGCGCCACCCACTGACGCTGAAAGACTTGCGCGCCCTCCCTTTTCCTTTTGAGGAATTCAATTTCCTCAGAGTCAAATCCTCATTTTCTCTCCGGATCCAACTCTGAGGGGGGACTTTTGTTGACGCTCCTTTCGTCACAGAATCTAAAGTTCGGAAAATGGAATATCTGAGCTCAAAGTGATTAATCCTTTGAAGAAAAATCAAAAATCGACAAAGGGATACAAAAGGAGAACATTGCCCATGTATCGCGCAAGTTCCCTCTTGGTCGCGCAAGTACACTTGCGCGCCGACTCAATACTTGCGCGACTCCTCATGTTCGTGCAAGGGACTTGCGCGACATATGTGGTAACCGCCCAGTAACCGCCCAAGGTCTTCTTTTGCCTATAAATAGACCCTGTGGGCCCCCCATTTCAGAGGATCTTTTTCCAGAAACTCGGATTGAAGCTCCCGACGCCCAAGTCTCTTCTCAAAGCTTCCGGAACACTTCTAAGGTAATTTCTTACCTACAACGGAAGATCTAAAGAGAAAAAGGAAGGCCGAAGTGTTGAAACTTATCAAACACTTGCGCGCCTACTTAATTCCTGCAATATAACTTGCGCGTCCCTCTTTTGGAAGAACCTCAAGAGGATTGTAAAGGGTTTAATAAAGAGTCGCTCAAGCATTTCAATACTGGTTGAAAATCGCGCAAGTACCCCTAATGTCGCGCAAGTATACTTGCGCGACCAATACTTGCGCGCCGCCGCAGGACTTGCGCGCCTTTCAAGACTTGCGCGCCCCTAGCTTTTTGGGTGCCCATCTTGCCCATTTTTACCCCTCTTAAGCCATTTCACCCTTCCTATTCAAGATTCAGTCTTCAAGATACTCTTCAAAGCCATTTATGGCATGATTTATTGATTTGACATCCTTATCTGAAAGGAATTCTGTGAAATATCTCTCAAAACCTAGTGATTTAAACATCTTTATGTCACCAAAGATTGAGAGTTCATTCATTTTCAACCTCATCCTTTAAGATGAGAGAATCCTAACCTGGGTCTCCTTTTCAGGAATAAATCCCCAGTTATAAAAACCTTTGATCTGGGCATCTTTCTTAAGAATAAGCCCCAATCAAGTCCTTTAATCTTGGGCATCCTCCTCAGGAGTAAGCCCCAAACCTTAATCCCTAACCTGGGTCTCCTTTTCAGGAATAAGACTCAGTCATAAACCTTGGGCTTCCTTTTCAGGAGTAAGCCCCAAGTCCCCTAACCTAGGCTTCCTTCTCAGGAATAAGTCCTAGTCATAAATCTTGGGCATCCTTCTTAGGAATAAGCCCCAAGTCTCTTACAATTTCTCTTAACCAGTCATAAATTACCTTTGATTTGGGTTTCATTTTCAGGAATAAAACCCAATCATAAGTCCCCTCCTAACTTGGGCATCCTCCTTAGGAGTAAGCCCCAAGATTAGAGTATTCAAATCTCCATGAAGCACATATAACTTTGTGGACCCTGTTCTTGGATTTTCTCCCTAAAAGTAAATCCTAAACCTTCGTCTATCTGGGCAGTCATCTATACATAATCCCCAAAACAAATTCTTATGATTGCATCTTTTATGGCACAATTGTCTAAATTTTACCAATACCTCTTGTTTCTCACACCGAGCATGACTCACGTGAGCTTAGAGTGTAAAAGTAATTATGACATTCATCTTTGAGCCATCAATCATAAAACATCATATCCCATTCCTCGAACTACGTGGGTTCTGATTCCTTTCTCAAAACAAAGGATACGTAGGTAGCCCATTTATGGGTTCGATCCCAACATTGAAATAATCTCTGTCCTTCTGAATGACGATAAACTTCAAGTGCCCCGCTGAGTGGTTTTAAAACCAGCCTGGTCATCAAAATGACCAAGAGACTTTTATATAAATGTTTTGAAGGATACCATTGACCAAGAATCTCTAAACAAATATAGATGATTCTATATTGATGAAGAACCTCGAATACATATAAAAGATTCTCTAAAATTTCTTGCATATTTAATCATTGATTGTTAAAACTAATGGAAAGCTCATTTTATACTTGGTAATGTAATAAGGATTCACGAACTTAACTTAAATCTATAAAGAGAGTCCCAGAGTAGACAATAATTCCCCTCAAAAAGGTGTGATGAGTCCGACCTCCCATCCTCTCGACAAATGCAAATTCCTAAGCCTCATTAGCCCACAAGCTAATGAGCGCATGCCTTTGGAAAGTAGGTCCAAACGGATGTGGAATCATTGGATGTTTCCAGTTCTACGAACAAACCCGTTAGAAACCGATCGGAACGTTTGAATCTCCCGTCCAGGAGGTCATCCCCGGATTCCGCGCGAAACAATAAGGTTCGGAAAAAAATTATATAATAATATATATGTAATTAAGGAACCAATTAGGGTTCGATAGGTAGTTTATACTATGTTTATTAACCATATAGTGTAAGAATACAAGAAGAAATGGTAAAAGTGAAATTATTTAACTTACAATAAAATCTATATGATAAGGTTAAAATGGTAACTTAAAATTGCCTAAAACGTATTTGTTGAGAATATTTTGACCCATACCCACCCTATCCTTTCAAAAAGACACTTTGATACATTATAAACTGAATATGAAATTATTATAGATTAATATTTTAAGTTTTTCCTAAGGTGCCCATCGCCCCTCTTATAAAAGGGCACTCCCCCTTCTCTCTAATTAAAAAATTCAAAGCCATTTGGATCAGACAACCCATTGACAAATACGCTCTCAAATCTCCACCCTTCATCCTAGAGGACTTCATTTAGATAGAATGCCAATCTATGGATCCCTTTTGATCAAATCAAAAGAAAGAACCTGAAGAAGAGGTAAATATTTAATCACCACTTTCAAGTTCCTTTCTTCTTCTACTTCCTCTTTATTTGTTGTATCTATTATAAAATAATAACAAAAGTATATTATATATAATTTTATGTTATTATAAATATGTTATAATCATATTCATTATTCTATCCATATGTTGAATGACATGTCACCGTACGTGCATACGTACGGCTTACTGTCTCCACGTCATGGTGTAATTATTATTCAATACCTTATTATTTGTTAGGGTATAATAATGATATGGAATTCATGTAAATAATAAATATAACATGATAATTATGCTGTATATATGATATAACATCCAATTATATATTATTTTAATATCAGAATAATGATATTGTCGCTCGTACATATGTACAGATTACCTTCTCCACGAACGCAGTGGGATTCATTCCCAATTGTATCCATTCATGAATATTTTTCATTTGATGATTAAAAATAATGTTTAAGGACTTGATATCATTATGTATTTAAATAATATACATCCCATTCATAACAAATATGACTCACATAACAATGAATATAAAGGAAAACGAATCCGTTAACACTCGAAATGATGATAATACTAAGATATTATTAACAAATCAATGTTAAAAGATCATATATGATATCATATTAATGTATATGATTCGTGTATAAATTAATAACAATTATTTCACCATTATATTGGAGATTAACCTACCATGAACCAAGGAATTGTACAAGGTAAAGGTTAATTCTACAATCTCTTTATTATCTGAGGTTATTTGTATGTAATTATCAAATGAGACCTCTTTATCAGCCACATATATGTTTCTTAAAAATGTATTCCAAAACATTGTTACTATTTACAATACTATGGGTTAAAGTCATATATACCCTTGTTTGACTTTTTATAAATTTTTCTTAGAGGAATATTTCTGTCATTTTCCAAAAAATGTACTTTTTGATCTTTTTGACAAAATTTATGTAAGAATGTTTTTTTAACTTATACGGCAGGTGCGACTATTTTCTGCCGTTATAACATCATCGAAGCATCCCTTACAAGCTTATAAGAATAATTTCAAAATAAATGTTTCATTTATAATTATGTGACTCAAAAATTTATTTCCAAACAGAAAGAGATATTTCTCGAAAAAACTATTTTGATTTCATCTATGTCATCCTTTGACGGATTGTAAGATTATTTGAAGTTGATTTATTATGATGAAAAACTTCCATATGGTATTGAAGGTTTTGTGATATGTTTGAATGTGGATGTGTTATTTCATACCATTCATGGTTTATGGATAATGTATTGAAATTTCATATTCTAGTTTTAATATGAATGTTTATGTTATATTTCAACCTATTCTTATGATGAATGTATCGGACTAGTATGTTCTGGTTTTGGGACTGGTAAAATTAATCCCTCTGGGTTGGGGTCCGGTTACAACAGACCCTCCGGGTTGGAGTCTGGTTACAAAGGCTCACCGTGTTGGAGTCCAGTAACATAGGCACTTTGAGGTGGAGTCTTGTTATAGAGGCTCTCCAGAATGGAGTCCGGTTACAGAGGCTCTCCAGGTTGGGGTCCAGTTACAGTTAGCCCCTAGATCCTAGCACGAGGCCTTGACATAGAAATTAAAGTCCGACATTATGCATTATATCTTAATGAAATTGGATATTTATATTTCATTTGATTATTCTACTAGTATAATATCCACATGAGTAAGTAAATGGAATTATTTTGATTTAATCTCTTCCATATTATGCTGATGATCAAGTTTAAACAGCTTTTGTTTTAATTCTATACATTTCTTTAAATGTTTATGCTTATTTTTGAATGTTTCCGCTATATTATTATCCTTACTGAGCATCTGAGGTTACCTATTTCTATGTTTCATTTTTCCCAGGATGTGAAGAAGTCTATTATGACTGATTTGCAGGTATAGTCTATGGGATATCAGTGTTGTCTATGGAAACAATGTTGTTGTAGTTTTCCATTTTATGATGTAATGTAATCCTTATGAATGTATCTAGTACTTACAAGGCTGCTAAACTAAATAATCATTCAGGACATGATCTTTTTTATCATTCCAATGATACATAATAATGCACCGACTCTGGGTAACCAGGGTCGAGGAGTTACAGATGGTATCAGAGTAAGTTTGGTACAAACCTTGAAAACTAGATTTAGGTAAACTCTGACTAGAGCACATATCCCTAAGATGGAATTTGAGTATTAGTAAAGAAATATTTCCTAGAATTTTGGCATTGTAGAGATTTTATGAGTGTTCCAAATAATACATCCCTATCTGGATATGATCAGGTAGAGGTGGCTCTGGCACAAATGTACCTAGGGGTAAAACCAAAAAACACGACTTTGAGCTAGACTCAAACGAGAACTAGTGTATGACAACGAGCCTTGTTATACTCTTGGTTACGACACTCCAGGGGGATATTCTTAGGATAATTCTATTTTTTTACAAACCATTATGAAGGGTTTATGCATATATACTTCCTCAAAGTAAACATTTTTATGATTATGGATTATGTACATAAACTATTAAATTTATGTTAAGTGTTTTACAAGTATGGATTTATGTATTGTGATTCATAAACTAATTTAGTTTATGCCATTGTTTAGAAATGGTACTTAGTGGAAGGAATGGAAACCGTATCAATTCACGCACTCCATGAATGGATTTCCCTTGTACTCATGACAATTATAGTGGAGTTGGTGACGCAACTCGTGCTGATCACCTAATCACCATACTGGGACAACTCACTCAGGTTATGAATAATAAACTTACCTGTATGGAGCACCTTGATACACAATGTGAAAGAGCATTGTTAGATCTCTTCATGAGGAAAAAACCACCAACATTAAATGGGGGTAAAAATCCATTAGTAGATGAGAAATGGATAAATTCCTTAGAGAAAATATTCCATGCCTTGGGGAGTATCGAAAGGGAAAAAGTTTTCATTTCAGTTTACCGCCTCCCTTGAGATACTAATCAAAGGTGGTCATTGATTCAAAACCAAAAGGAAGATGAGGAAGAATCAAATATGGAATATAGGGAGTTTAAATAAATTTAAATAGAAACATACTTTCCTCATGAACATCGAATGGATATGGAAAGAAATTTCTGAGTCCGAGGCAAAAGGAGGATGACAATGTCGCAAAGTATGAAGCTAAATTTACAAAGTTAGGCAGTAATGGTGTAGATTATATATATATATATATATCCCAAGAAGTAATATTGACCGTTTCTTTGATGGGTTAAAACCATTTCTCTGTCCATCCTCATTATCGCAATCCTTCTAATCGTATGAAGATATAGTCTCGTGTGCTATCAAGACTGAAAATAAATTCTCTAAATCTTATGAAAATAAAGTAAGGCAAGATATGAAGAGAACGGTGGAGTAAGAGACATATAAATGGAAAAACGTAAAGAATTATTTTCCATTATGTGATAGTTGCGGGATGAAACACCCCAGTACGTGCCTAAAAAAAATGTGAGTTTGTTACAAGTGTGGAAAAAATGGCCACCAAGCATGTTATTGAAAGGGGAAGAAAGCGACTATCAATGTTGAATGCTAAAATTGTAGATAAATGGAGCATTATGAAAATGAATTCCCTAAGATCCAAGAAAACATACCTCAGAAAAGGCCTAAGGATCAAGGCCAATCTTATGTTGTTACTACAGTTGAAGTGGAATAATTAATGTATTTGTGTTTTTTTGGACTCAAGGATTATATTCTGGTTATAATAATAATGTTATATATATAAGGATTGTACTGCAATACTTTTTGTTTTCATTAATTTTTTAATATGACTAAGGTAATCATATTTTTAAAATGTGAAAATAAGAGAAACTTTACTTTTATTGGGGAATCTAATGTTACAAATGATTTTGGAATTTAGATACCTTTTACATAGAGTCTAGAAAGAGGTAGTTTGGAAAACTATAAAGGTTTGAATGGATTAAGTTGAATTTTTCATAGTAATTTTTAAGGTTAAAACATTTCTTATGATTATTCTTGAAAAAGGACAACCTGCTGGTTGGGAGATAACCCATTGCGTCGGACAAAGATACAGGAATCTAACCCACAACCATAGTGCGACATGCCATTATTACCTACCTCTAGCCTACATAAAATTCCGGGTTATTACACAATATTTTTCATCAATTAAATGGTATGTGTTAATATTTGTAACCTTATACGATTAGGATAAATATAATATTTATTTGGGTTCAATTATCTTTTGGAGTAAAAGATGAGTTTGTGGTAGAAATTAGTTGAAGGATGAAACTATACTTGTCAAGTATATATATATATATATATCTCTAATTCTATGAATAAATTATTTCTTAAACTTTATGGAAGGGATATGAAAACAAAAAATGGGTTATTCTAATACCTTATATTTTGTTGAACAAATGATATTTTAAATCATCATAGATTGATGGCTTTGAGGCCCTCAATTTTAAACATGTTTGTGATTGATGACCTCAATCACTACCTATAAATATTTATTTTTTTCCTCTAATTATGTGTCTTTAATTTCCAACAATGTTCTCCTATTAAAAACCCTAATTTGGTGGTGACTTTCTCATTTCCCATTCCCTCTTATTAAAACTAAATTTTATTAACCCTATTTCCGATGTGGGTTTTCCACAAAGGTATTTTAAATTTTTATCCTTTTATTTTCAAAGAACAATTTAAAATTGTGAGGAATCAATTTACTAAAGGAGGGGATAATGTAACACCCCAAGCTTACATGGTACACTTCTCTTTAAATAATATAATAGTGTGTGTTGTATCCAACTCCGAGTTCTGACACAACACAAAAAACTAGACAAGATGTTATGAATAGTAATACCCACTTTATGAAATTTTATAAATTTTATCTTTCAAAATGGACTTCATTTTTGGTTTCAGAATATCAAAATTATCCTAGGGTTAATATTTGGTATTTTTCTAAAAACATTCAAGTTTTGATGAATAGTTAAAAACACTGAGTTATAGTTTAAAAACTGAATTTTAATTTAAATAATTATTTATTTTATATAAATTTATTTTAGGTCAAAATAGATACATAACACATATATAAGTTCAATGTAATTCATTGGAGTCAATTTATAATAATTTTAGATATATAAAAATTTTATAGAACATTTCACCGTCTTTTACCCACTTCCTATGAGCATTTTCAAATTTACAAAAAATATAATTTTACTAGTTTTGTGAGATGAATTTAAAAAATTCTAGAGTCAAAATTGATATCAGTAAGTATGATTTTGTTCAATAAGTTGAAAATAATTTATGGTGAAAAGTATATTTTTTACTTTTATTTACCATGGTTAAAAGTAAATAGGTTAATTAAGGGTAAAAATGATATTATTATTACCTTAAAACATGTCCTAATTCTATTGGATAAGTGTAATTAGACCAAATACAACCTTAGGAATAAAATATGATCCTTTAGGTTCACTTGGATTAGATTAGGAGATTTATTATTATTTTATTTAAAGAAGAGTTAAAATAGTTAATATCAATGTTTAAAAACCAAATCATTTTTATTATAGGGTTATACAAAAGATAAATTCGACTATAAATATTCAATATAAAGATAAAAAAATTCCTACATAATGGTAATTTATTTATATTCTTTATACATTAAATAATTTAATTAATTTATGACACAATGATGATGTAGCAGTTACCTAATTAATGTAAAATTAAAATAATTAATATTATAAATATCCAAATAAATTTAATTTGAGACTTTTTCTGAATTAAACTAATTTTCTAGGTTACTATGAAATGTTATGGTTGGTTATATGAATTATGTTTGATGTAATAATGTAGTTAATATTTTAACAAAAAAATACCAAATATTGTCAAAATTGACATAAAATAGTTTTTAAAACAAAGATTATATTATTAATTTATATAATGGTCCTAAATATCTAATTTTTAGAAAAAAAGACATATATAATAATACATATGATATTAATGAACCAATTGGGGTTCGACTAGAAGATTATAGTATGTTTATTAACCATATAGTGTAAGAATACAAGAAGACATAGTAAAAGTTAAATTATTTAACATAGAGTTAAATCTAAATGATAAGGTTAAAATAGTAACCTAAACTTGTGTAGAACCTATTGGTTGTGCATATTTAGACCCATACCCACCCTAGAAGCGAAATATCTCACTTTCAATCCCTTATAAACTGAATATGAATTTATTATAAAATAATTGTTTATGTTTTTCCAAAGGTGCCCCTCACCCCTCTTATAAAAGGTCACTCCCCCTTCTCTCTAATTCACACCATCAAAGCCATTTCGCTCTGCCAACCCCAGACAAAATACCCTCTCAACTGTCCTCCCTTCATCATAGATGAATTCCATTAGTTAGAAAGACAATCTAAAAAACCCTTTTGATCAAATCAAAATGAAGAACCAGAAGTAGAGGTAAATATTTCATCACATATTTCAAGTTCCTTCTTCCACTTCATCATTCATTGTTTTTTCCATTCTAAAATAATAACTATAGTATCTTATATATACTGTGATGTTATTAAAAATATAGTATAACCAAATTCATTATTCTATCCATCCCTTGAATGACATGTCACCATATGTGCGTACGTATGACTTCACGTCTCCACGTCGTGGTGTAATTGGTATTCGATACATTATTATCTGGATGGGTATAATAATGATGTGTAATTAATGTAAGTAATAAATATAACATGATAATGATTCTTTATATATATTATATAATATCCAATTATATATTATTTTAAGATCAAAAGAATGATATTGTCGCTCGTGCATACATACGGATTACCGTCTCCACGAACGCGATGATATTCATTACAAATTTAATCCATTAAAGACTAATTTTCATTTGATGATGAAATACAATGTTTAAAGACTTGATATAATTATGTATATGAAATGATACATCCCATCCATAAAAAATAGGAATCACATAACAAAGAATATAAAGGAAAACGAATCCGTTATCACCCGAAATGACGTTAAACAAAGATATTATTAAAAAAGAAATGTTAAATGATCCTATATGATATCATATTAATGTATATGATTCATGTATTATTTAATTAAAATTATTTCACCATTATAGAGGATGTTAT
Source organism: Viscum album (assembly GCA_963277665.1). Lineage (NCBI taxonomy): Eukaryota > Viridiplantae > Streptophyta > Magnoliopsida > Santalales > Viscaceae > Viscum > Viscum album. The sequence continues at coordinate 559,499,100 of OY728146.1, forward strand.
CCTACCATCGACCAAGGAATAGTACAAAGTAATGGTTAATTCTACAGTCTCTTCATTATTCGAGGTTGTTTATACGTAATTATCTACTAGGACAACTTTATCATCCACATCTATGTATCCTAAAAAGGTATTCCAAAAAATTTCTACTATTTAATAGAATATAGTTTGAATTAATTTATAACATTTTTTTTAATATTTATAAAATGTTTTAAGAGGGATATTTCCGTTATTTTCTAAATAAGGTACTTTATGATCTTTTTTACAAAATTATGGTAAGAATGTTTTTTTAACTTATACGGAGGGTGTGGCTATTTTCCGCCATTATAACATCATCGAAGCTTACCTTACAAGATTATAAGAATATTTTCAAAATAAATGTTCCCTTTATAATTATGTGACTATTAAATGATTTGAAAATAGGAATATATATTTCTCAAAAAAATATTTTGATTTTTTCTATGTCAACATCCTTTGATGGATTGTAAGATTATTTGATGTTGATTTATTATGATACAAAACTTCCATATTGTATTGAAGGCTTTGTGATATTTTTGACTGTGTATATGTTATTTCATACTATTCATGGTTTATGGATAATTTAATGAAATTTTGTATGCTAGTTTTAATATGAATGTTTACATTATATTTCAACCTCTTTTGATGATGATTGTATTGGAGTAGCCTGTTATGGGTTGGGGACCTGTATATGTAAGCCCTCTGGGTTGTTTCCCGGTTATAGCAGACCCTCCGGGTTGTAGTCCAGTTACAGAGGCTCTCCGGGTTGGAGTCTGGTTACAAAGGCTCTCTATGATGGACTCTGGTTACAGAGGCTCTCCGGGATGGATTCTAGTTACTGAGGCCCTCCGAGTTTGGTTCTGGTTACAGTTATCCCCTAGGTCCCAACACCTTTCCCTGAAATAGAAATTAATGTCTGAAATTATCCATTCCATCTTTATAGAAGTGGATATGGATATTTCATGTGATTATTATACAAGTAGAATATTAATGTGAGTAAGTAAATGGAATTATTTTGATTTTATCTAATCCATATTATGTTGAATTTCAAGTTTAAAAGGATTTTGTTTTAGTGCTATACATTGCCTTACATGTTTATGCATATTTTTTAAAGTTTTCTATATATTGTTTTCCTTACTGAGCATCTGATCTCACCCTTTTCTATGTTTTAATTTTACCAGGATGTGAAGAAGTATATTATGACTGACCTGTAGGTATAGTCTATGGGATCTCAGTGTTGTCTATGGAAGAAATGTTGTTGAAGTTTTCAATTTTATGATGTAATTTAGTCCTTATGAATTTATCAAGTACTTCCAAGGATAATAAAATAAATGATCATTTAGGACATGATCATTTGTGATCATTCCAATGATACGTAAAAATTCACCGACTCTGGGTAACTGGGGTCTGGGTGTTACAGCTGAGACCACGATGAACAAAAATGGTGGCTACAAGACCACCAAATTGGGTCTTCATGCATATCATACCATCCATTGTATGTTCCATCCTACCAAAACAATGCATGTTCATTCCATATAGACTCAGATCATCCTCTGACAGCCCCATTTTTTCATTGTTTCTCAGTTGGAATAAGGTTGATCCCAGATCCGATATCAATAAGATAGCTAGAAACCACCATACAATTATAGTGGTCGGTGATATATAGTGGGAGGATTCTCCCTTATATGTGATATCTTTCATCTTCTCCAATGAAAGTGATAATGGATTGACATTTACCATTATCGATTTCCTCCGAATGGAAGGCTTCTTCAGCTATTACCTCTATCTCAAACTAGAGGGGGCTTCATTAATATTTGGTGAGGGATTCACACATATACACTGACATGGGAGGAGACTCAAGCATAGAGTGCACCATAGGAATGATGCCAAGATGATTAAGGATATCATACTTATGTTCCAAGCATGAACATCTGTTTACAAGTGGTTATTCTATGGATGGGGGTATGAAAGGCCCTTCTGGTTGAACTAGAAAATAATCTGTTCGGTGAATGTCCCACTACTCTCTAGTAAAAGATCATAGAGTTACTACTGGATGTGGGTCTTATGACTGAGGCTGGTCCGTAATAGACCATGGAGGATTGTAGTACAGTCATGGCGGCTCTGCCTGATCATGTAACACAAATGACGAAAAAAGAAAACCCAATAACACTAGATGAAAAGGCTGTGCATGTGGAAAAATGCTCTAGGTCTGTTGTCTAGTTTTGGTGACATGCATAGCCTGACTAAATGTAATGAACAATGAAGTCTGACGACCCCTATAGCCATGGCTTCATCGACACTGGTGATGGCTAGGAACATTGGAAGAATCCTTCTGGCACTCCTCACAGTCATAAAATATGTATGGGTTTTACAGCTCCACGGTGTTAACTGAATCTTTCCATTGATCATCACTAGAATAATCCTCCACCACTAGGCGGTTATTGGGGGAATCTCTATATCAGGAGCCATGAAGTCGCTGAAAGAATGGGAAAATGACTACATTGGTGGGGAAATGTTTCCCTTGTGTCACTGAATCCTTATATTTTGGGATGATGAGGGTTGATCCATTGACAAAGAATTACTTGGTACAGGTGATGCATCATATTTTGAAGGCTCTAGACAACTCAGCCATGCATGAATAATACAATGTACATTGGTGTCTACCTTATGAGCTATCCATTTATCATACCTTTGAGACTCATGATGGGAAAACTAATACAACTGACCTCCTATGTCACTGTCACTCTCTGTCTTCATGAATAAACATGCCACATGTGCTAGAGATGGTCCTAACCTGACTACATTGTTATCAAACTAGTCTTGAATCCATTATTTAAACACATAACATTGTTTGAGGGTGTTCCCTAGGATCTAGTGATAGGTGAAGTAATTGGGGCGATTAGTGAGATCCGCCTCTTCTTGCCTTGACCATTCAGGAAATTGTATGTGTCATTGTTCCATGGTACTTCCGAAATAACTGAAGACATGAGCCTCATTGAATGAGTAAGTTTTGTTTCTCTTGTTTGGGATGGGGGATCTAGGAGCCTGGCCCTGACCAGGGTATAGAGAAGTGAATCTAAGAGGTGTAACCTGGTTATGTCTCCTAGGTAGTGCTGGAAAATTTCTTAGGGTAACATAATTATTTAGAGGTGGGATCTGCTGGGCTATAGGCTACATATGAGGTGGAGGTACCCTAAGAGGTTGTGGAGCTAGATCCACTAGTAAAAACTTTAGCTGACTAGGGGCCACTATTTGTACCACCTTAGTGGGCTCATCCTTGGTGGCTCTTTTTGTAGGAATCACAGGAGGAATCAAACACACCCATTTGGCCCACTACAAGACTTTTACTAGAAGTTGGGCCTTATTTGAGATGTCTTGAAATCCCCTGGGATAATTTTGAGTAATGAGAGAGGGGACTAGTTCAGTTTTGACATTTCCCACACACATTTTCACTAGAGGTTCCTGATTCAGCGGCATCTCCAAGAATTATGTGAGGCCTTTCCACCAGGCGACAAAGTCAATGACACGCTCTTCAGGCCTTTACATTTACATAAAGAGGTCTACAATACTCATATTCTGGGTGGTAGAGCTGAACTGGTAAAGGAATTGTCTGTGAAGATCTTCCCAGCCGGCATCCAACCAAATGGTTAACTAGATGAACTAGACAAATGCATGAATTTCCAATGTCTATATGAAACACCTACATTTGGAACCCTCCTCCTTCGTTGTAGTTCCCAACATGGGTCCGAACATAGATATGAAGTGGGACCGATACAGTAGTGGGTACCCCGTCTCATTAAAAGGTGAAAAGGTGGGGTTTTCAAAACCCAGGGGTGCTAACATATCATTGACCCACGAAGAATATGGCTTTCCATCTGGTGGTTTTTCCACCTGTCGATTTTTCAAAGCCTCATGGAATGAAATTAGTTCCCCCATCTGATCATCTAGGCGGGGGTTCGGGTCTTGACATGGATCCCTACCCACCAGTTCGTTCGCAGGTTATTAAAAATGATAAGCAGGCCCAACGACCCATGGAGCAGCTTTTGGGATTACCTGCAGAGTGACTCAGAGAACTTGAGCTGGGTCCTATGTATTATCACCCCACTCGGGTTTGTTTGAAGACACATACCATGACCACTTTCCATAAGTTCTAGCCTATATCCTATTTTTGTGGGCAAGGTGGTTAGGGTCACTCGGATGAAATTCACTAGGGGACTATTGTATCTACCTCTACTACACTAGATGAGGATAACCGTAGTCTATCTGCCACTCATCTTAACATTAGAAAGGAGTTCATAGGCCATCGTTTTGGCTCCGCAAGCTATTTGTGCAAGATGTCTTTTACGGGATAATATTCTATCTTTCAGAACTGATCCGTATGGTTCATAGGGTTTGACAGCTCCACGGTTCTCCTTCCCTTTATTCGGATTTTGGGTGAGGTCTAATGACTCAGTGGGCACAGGAAGATCCATTATATTTATCTACTAGTGCGTAACCCTTCCTAACGAATCAAATAATTGTGGCACTCTTCACGAGGGTATGTTCTTGTCAAGGATATCTTGATCGTTCTCCCCCTATGATAGATCAACCATGTTAACCACGAATCTACTTGGTGGAATATCCTAAACATACCCTAGAAAATAGGGCTCGAATTGGATAGAATTGAAATGGAGGGAAACCTATTGCACCCAACCATGGACTAGAATGTTGAGGGAAGCCTCCTTTATAATTCTTCAAAGCACTTCAATGCTCTGAATGCATCATTGTTGGAGGGTCTGGTGGAGACCAGGTGACTCAGGGTACTCGGCCATAGGGAGCATGACCATTTCAATGATATTTAATTGTTGGAAAATTTCCCCAATGTGTGCCTGAATATTGGGAAAATACAGTCACTGATAATATAGACGAAAGTGTGTTTACTAGAGGGTTTGGAGAAAACATGTGACATCCGCCTAGTTAAGCCATTCCAGCGCACTGATGTTTGTAATCACAATCGGCCAAAACATTTCTACGAAATGATCCACTGCAAGGATGTCCCTAAAGATCCTTGGCTCAGACTCAGGATCAGGCCCTTGGCTTCCCTAATCATCAACTGGGGGAGGCTGGGGGACTGGTAGCAGTACTGAAGCAGAACGTTGAGATATAAATCTATCTGGTGGAGAATACGGTGAATGGGATGACAAGACACCACATCTCGAGATGTCCTGTGATGAATGTGACAACTAAGCCACTAAATCTCTGAAATATGGGATGGTGACTACAACCTCTAATACATGGACTTAAATAACTGATGGTGTTCCATGATGTTTGATTATCCTTTAATGGTCCCCAGAATAAATCTTCATGATCTTTGGTTGTGGTAGATAATGACCCTATTGGTGATATCTAGGATTTCAAGGCTAGACACTGGGACGGGTCCAAATCCTATACCTTCTGGATATATCTACATAGGGAGTTAGGAATATGGTGGTCCTCACATTCCAGAAGGATGAGGCTGATATGCCTCATTCATACCCTATCCCTCGACACTGAGGATCGAAGAGAGGGTTCCATTACCAAGTCACATTTTTCCGGAGAATCCGAGAAGCATGTGAGATTAATTGCGGTCTAAATCATCTCAAAATTCCATTAATGGCTTCAAAGACCCACCGTCCTATCCTCGGATGAATATTTGGGTGAAGGTAGATTTTTGGGTCGTGGGGTACCTTTGTACGAATTGATTCTGGGGTGGAGTGAAATTCTGATTAGATAAGGTGGGGTGTGAGGAAACCTGGTAAATTGTCAAAGGGAATACAAGGAAGATATCTGTGTCCACTAGATGAAGTGTAGAGGGAATCCTAGCGAGATGTTTAGGATAAGGTAGGACCTCCGCTGGAGTTGGTGGGAGCATGGGTAGGGCCTGCATGCTTATTTCCTTTGGAAAAGACTATGCATGGAGGGTCTTCATATTGTACAAGATGAACATGGATATGAACTCTATATGGAGATCCCATGAAGTGAGGAAAACCATCACTTCTCTGATTACAGGGATGAGGAGAACGTTCATCTGTTGCTGTAAGGACATGGGAAGACCCCCATGCCAACGATTTACTAGACGGGTAGCATCTTCACATCGGCAACATGTGACGGGAGGAACTGATCTATACCAGAGGTCATGGGTATATAATTGGCTTATATACTAGGATTCAATGTAGTGGGGAGGAGCCTCATTGGGATTGAAGGTGGCATGGGTAGGACCTCCATGCAGAGCATGAGATTTGGGAGGTCTCACACCCTCATTTGCAACGGTACAGGGAGGAACTCTATAAAGGATGTCATTGTTGTTGGTCAGCCTATGATGGATTCCACCTATGTCAGCGACCATGAGAGTCAAGCTAGCCTGCCCATGGGGCGGTTGGGGTCTTGACCTAGGCCATGTGTACAAGTTCCCCCATTCGGCATAAATGGGGGGCTGATGGTATGAGTTAGTAGTGTCATGGGACATGGAAGTGATTGAAGTTGATTCCCCATGATGGTTGTCCTCCTCATCCTGTGCCCAAAACTGGCGTCGGGGTAACTAGACTAGGGCAGGTGGTGCTAGCGCATAGCTTAAAAGATCTTCTTCTCATGGGGCCAAGTGGGAGCCCTCTTTGGGAACCATGGGAGTAGGATTCCATCTGGGTTGGCACAGACACCCCTTATATCCTTAGAGTAGGGGGGATTCATTGAGGAATTCTGGAGAGAGGCTCCATAAACTATTATATGTCAGAGAGGAGAGAAGTGGCTACCTGTGAGGCCCTTGGGGGCGGCGGTGGTGATGAGGCATAGAAGCCTATATATCTTAATGGTCTATATCCTAGTTTGGGATAATCCCCTCCTCCTCATATCATCAAATGAGGTCAGTAATCACCTTTCTCTAAACGATTTCATATTGGGAGATGGTGTGTGGGTGCCCATCAGCTGTGGACGTGGTGGATTCCCTGGGGGAGATGAGGCAGCCTGGGATTTCTGCGTTCATGTTGCCCATGCACCTGGTGATTGGTTTCCAATCATGATATCTTGTGTCTTGCAAAGCAGGGAGATTTAACCATTATTACAAAAATAATGAAAGCGATGTCTAGTGCCCCGGTGCCATTCCGTCTTCCATGGTTTTTAATAAGGATCCTTACTGACAACATCGCAAACCGGGATGTCCTACATTAAACTACCCTAACATTTAGTGAGTTTGACTATAGGCCCACTATTTTTAGGGTTGGACCTGGCGCCAGATACATGGATCTGGTGACACAATAATCCACTAATGTGTCGAGTGGTAATAATCTACACATTGAGGAGAATAATTTGATGTTGGGTTCACCATTTCTATTGTCATTGATTTTATGGGGGTGTAAATTATTATGTTTAGGATGTGCAATTGTTGCCCCACATTCCCACTTTACAAATGTGTGCATCATCTATTTTTTATTTAGGGACATTTTATCCTTGATCTAAATATGACGATGGGATGTCATTTTTTCCTTCCATGGATTTTTCTTCAGAACTTATTTCCTTGTCGAGGTCTCCCTAATTGACTTAAGACGTTGTTCATGAAATGCTTCCCAATGCCATGTATTCATGGACACTGGTTAATTACGATTCATCTTTCATGACATTCTAGGGGGTCCAGTTAGGGAAAAAACCTTGGTCATTGGAGTAGTCATGTTGGGCATCGATGGCATGTCTAGATGCTGGAACAACAATGTGTTTGGGTTTCTTCCCCTTAGGATAGGGCTTCTCGACTTTGCAGAAACCTGAGGTATCCCATGTTGAATGCAGGAAATTTTATGTGATATGCATGTTTCTAAGGTCTTCTGTATCTAAACATGTTTAACACATGGTTTCTCATGAGTTTAATGTCTAGTTCTAAGGGTTTGAACTGATCATAACACTAACAGGAGTGGATCAGATAGGTGAAACCCCAAGATGGATCGCTGATGCTGAGGCCAATGTGTTGGTAGTTACTCGATTACTGCTATGAATAGTGAAAAAGAAGGTGACATAATCTCACCAGGATATGGAAGATTAGGTAATAATGGGGATGGATATGTATTATTGAGAGTGTATAGAGAGGGATATTGGACTGACGTGAGGATGACCATGATATTGGCTTGAGCCTCTAAGAGACTTCCAACATGTCCCTATGGAAGGGAACCAAAGTCCATGATATTTGGTGGGGCAATGGGATACTAGAGGAGGTGTCCCATGAGAATGGAAACATGGATGGGATCCTTGGGATGTAGAACATCCATGTTGGGGAATGAACTTCTTGAAACACATAGGCTCAAGGGGGAGATCATGATGGGACACAAGTGGAAGTCTTGAACCTCAGGGGGATTCCTACATATCCATGAGGTAGGAAATCAAAGTCCACATAGTTCAGGATGGAATAGAAATGTGGTGTGCATAGAGGAAAACAACCTGATGATATACTAGTGCTTACATGTGGTTAGTAGCCCAGGTAGGTTTGACACCATGGTGGCAGACCAGAGATGTGGGTCCCAATAGGGGGTCACCAAAGATTACAAGTGTTTGGGGTTGAACCTCATGGAGGCTTCCTATGTAAAATGTCTAAGAGGCTAGGATCAAATCACGTAGTTCATCTTACAACAACTTTCCATCGATTGGGGAATACAATGTCTTACCATTGATTGGGAAACTCAACAGATTACCATCGATTGGGGAACATAATGGCATACCATCAATTGAAGAACAAAATGGATTACCATCGATTGGGGAACAAAATAGACTACCATCAATTGAGGAACCCAAAGTCTTACTATCTATTGGGGTTGGGCAACCAGGAGGCTTCCTACGTACATTGCGAGGGAGACAAGAATCAAATCCAACGTAGTTCGAATGGGTACATAATAACTTCTTGCGGGATGAAAAGGGTTATAGAGTTTAACGTCATGTGGGATGAAGGTGAACCGATTTGAAAGGGTGGAGACATGTATGTGATGGGCTTGAACCTTTGGGAGAATTCCTATATTCCTTTACTAGGAGACAAGGATAAAATTACCTATAGTTCGGTGTGATGGATATAGTTTAAAATCATCGGGGAAAAGGTGTTAGGATTGAACCTCATGAGGGTTCCTACTTGCTTTTCAAAGGAGAAATTGATAAATGTACTTATAGTTTGAATAGATATAGTTTAACATCCTGAGGGAAAAAAGGGTCTAATAGTTTAATGTCATGTGGGATGAAGGTGAACAGACGTGAATGGTTGGAACACGTATGTGTTGGGCTTGAACCTCAAGGAGGCTTCCTACATACATTATCTAGGAGACAAGGATAAATTTCCATGTAGTTCTATGTGAGGGATACAGTTGAACATCATGTGGGATGAGGTGTTGGGCATGAACATCTGGGAGGATTTATATGTACCTTGCCTATGAGACATGTATCAATGTCCACATAGATCAGAATGGGGGGTATGGTTTAACATCATACAGGACGAGGTGTTGTGATTGAACCTCAGAGAAGATTCCTAGATACCTTGATTAGGAGTCATGGATCAATGTCCAGGTAGATTTCAATGAGGGATATAGTTTAATGTCATGATGGATGATGGGTTGGGCTTGAAACTCAGGGAGGATTCTGATGCACCTTTCCTAAGAGACATGGATCTATGTCCACATAGATCAGAATGAGGGATACATTTTAACGTCATACGAGACAAGGAGTTGGTCTTGATCCTTAGGGAGGCTTCCTACTTACCTTTATGAAGAAGAAATTATCAATGTCCAAAATGTTCAGAATGGATTTGGGGCTTACATGCTAAGGCCATATAGAGATGAAGCACTATATTACGGGTGGTTAGCAGCCCAATGATATGTACATTAGGACATAGTCTAGGATTGAGGCTTGATGGTGACAAAGCCTAGAGTGAGAGGGATGAGATATTGATGGTCAATGTGCGCATCTCTCTTATAGTCTTTGGCACCAGTTAGGAGAGGAGGATCAGGGATGATTCCTACCACAAGAATGTCTAGGGAATTACACCAAGATGTTTACCCTTCCCTGAAAATAGACACCACTCTAGTAAATATGACCTCATTCCAAGGGAGGAAGATCTCACTCATATAGAGATGAGCGAGTGTGGAGAATATCCGACAAGGGGTTCCCCATGTGAGTTGAATGAGGTGAGGCCACAATTTAACATCATGTGATGAGGATGATGGTTCTTGGATGTTTAACATCCTGAAGATTGGATGAGTTGGGTTCACTCCACACCCTTAGAACATACATAACTGAAACCCACACACTCATGGGTAAGGTAAGAAATAAGTAATTTTGTGGGGTGGGGTTGTTGTGGATTTATAAATTGAGTGACCCATGATAGCATGGATATGCGAAGATGCAATATCCATTAGCGTTACTATATGATGAAGCATAATCCTGAGCAACACAATGTAAACTACCACCCAAGGGACCTTGAAATAACTTCATACAAACCAGGAGGGTCTTATGTTAGAAGGTTTTGTGAAGCATATGGGTTCATAGGAATGGAAATTAAGAAGCTATGGTGCTCCATGTAGTTGAGGGGTTTCACGAAAAGGGTATTCTTCGTGATGTGGCATGGCTGAGCATAGGCACAGGGCATAGGTGAATATTGGGAGTGCTTCACGAAATGAAAGGCTATTGAGGAGCCAAACATCATGAAGCAAGGGTACCATGCAATGAATAGAACTACGAGAAATGTGCTTCGTGAAGTATAGTTACCCTGCATTAGCATATGGATCACGTGTTCATGGGGGTACTTCGCAGAGCATGAGAGCTTTACAATGAACAAAGTCTCCTTGAGGGTCTCCTTAATTCACAGTGTTCAGTGGGCTCTTCGAAGGGAATCATTACTTGAAGAGGGGATGTATTTGAGTTAAGGGAATGGTAATTAACCATGCTCAAGTACCTATAAGAGCTCAATTTTTTCAAGGCATGGTAGTTTAGTAGTTGCTTCATAATTTGAGAGTGGAGAATGCGAAATGTTAGAGTATCAATCCTTTGGGCTTGAGGGGAGCCTGATATTTAAATGCGAGGGGAGGTGCGAAGCCGGAATGACTCGATGCTATGTCATGTGGTGCTATGTGATCGGTCACATATTTTATCAAGTTCATCTTAATCATGGAGTCAACCGGCATCCCCTACTCAGCTCAGAACTCTTCTGGATGCTCTGCACAGCCCTCATGGAGGCTTCAATCCAATTTAATGGGTTCGTAGAGGATGATTTGGATCTCATCGTAGTGTGAAGCTCATAATCAATTGTGTTATAACCGTAGAGCCTCCTGCCTCTTTACTATGTAGTGACCCAGGGGTGCTTCAGTTTCGCATCAACAGTGGTGCTACAGGGATTCACGAATAGTGCAAAACTATGGGACTCCATGAACGGGCATCACGAGGCAGACCCTTTGGGATTTATTTCTTCATCAAACGCATTCTTTCGGTACATATTTTTGTGCTAATAGGTATGTTATTATTCTCCAAAATTTTAGTTTTTCATATTAGACTCCAAATAACATACTTCTTGCAATCATGTATGTCATATTTTTGAAATTAAAAACACATAAATGACAAACATATGTTAAGAGGTCATATAGCACTTAGTATTTCATTATATTGTAATTTAATGTGATTCTGACTTATTTATAATCATGAAATTTCCTTTGAAAAAACACTGGGTTATTATAATGAAATTGGTTAGTGATTTGATAAAAATAGATTTAGGTTATCTTTGGTTTAGTTTATTTAATTTTTTGTTATCTAAAAATAATTCAAGATTTTATTTTGAGGAATATGGAGTTTGTTGGTGTTTATAAGCGAATAATGTTTTATATGAGGATAAATTAAGAGTTATTTATATCACAGTGGGTATACAATTTTAATGTTTATCACATGTTCAAAATCATAAATACCCATTTTTAGGTTTTATGCGATTGAATTTTGTGGGGATTTGAATTTTTTAGGGGTTTAAGTAGAAAACTCTATTATGATTTGAATATTATTTTAGGCCATTTTATGATTTGATATTAATTTAATTATAGATTTTTGGATAGTGGGATATATATATTCATGTTATTTAAATAGATTTTCATTAATTCATTGATACCTATAGAGATTTTTAAAGTAATGATAACGATTTCATTCAGGTGAGTATCTAAATTAGACTCATGATATTTAGTTAAATTTCACTATATTATAAGATTATATAGAGATATATCAATTTGATGAATGACAGTTTTTAGATACTTCATTGGGTTAAAGTATACATAATATTTAGGTTCAATATGTGGTTTAACAAGAATGGTTATTTTGGTAGACCGAAATTATATATTATGAATATTTTTTAAATTGACTAAAAATTTTATGGGTTAAAACATTATTAAATGTTATTATTACATAGGTTATTTGGTATATATGATTATTTATTTCCCAAATAATATTTTTTACCTTTTATTTTATTATGGATATTTAGAAGTATAATTCATGGTGTATTTATATATAGGATTATAAATTTTTGATATTATCATACCTTGTGGAAACATTTTTTATTTTGGTTAAAATTTAATGATAGGATGACGATTTATTTATTATTTTGTTTATTATTTGACACATTATAAGTCTATTTTAGTTCTTCATGCCCAAACAATTCATCAGGAGTAATCACTGTTTGGAGAAAGGAATAGATTATTGATGAAATTTATTAAAGGATATAATTTTGCATGAAAGGAATGTATACTTACTTATATCTTGTAACCTATATGTTAAATGAATTCCTAAACTCTAAAAACGTTCTTTGGAATAAAAATATTTTCCTTTTAGGATCATTTTCTATGAATTTAAATTATTTTCAACCATTATAGATTTATGACATTGTGGTCACCATCTTTTTTCATGACCACATTCTCTATCACTATATATTATTCCTTGGATGTTAAATTATTCATCCATGATGAAATTTTCAATTCCCACTAATGTTATCCAATTTAGAAATCCTGTTTTTAGTAATTCTATATGGCTTTCATATTTTTATCTCCCTCTGTCAATATGAATGTTTTAGTAACCCTTTTTACGATGTGGGTTTTCCAAAATTGATTTTCCTAATGTCTAATCCATGATTAATGAGAAAAGATTTAAGTTGTTAGGACACTATTTATTTAATTTATAAGAAGTTAAAAAATTTATATTTTGAATGAACACTATGTTTGACAGTATTTACAAAACACAAAATCGATAAAAAAAGAACTGAAATAGTATTATTATTTAAATATGATCATACCATTCCATTGAATTGGAGGTTTTGATTTAGAAAACCCACATTATGAAATATATATAATGTTATTACAAAATATCAATAATTTTATTACTTTTTATGAAATAAATATTCATTTTTAGAAATTTTATAATAATGTTTAATGATATATTCGCTTAAAAAAGTATTTTTATTACGTTTTCTGATAAAATATTATATTTAATTAATTCAAAATTTAAAAAATTAATTCTAAAATGGAACATAATTTTTGAAATAAACATTAATCAATTACCATATATTGAATTGTTTTGGATATTCTAGAATGATTTATATTTTTTGACGAATATTTAAATACTTATTCTTATTGAAAAATGAATTTTTATTGGAACTTTGTAAAAAGAAAAATTTTTAAGAAATTTTTTCAACATATCATTCAGTATCTTATATTATGTGTAATCTAATTATATTGAATATAACCAATTAAATGGTTTGATTTTTTATGAAAACAAATTTATATGTAAAATTGAATTTTTGTAAAAAAGTGTTTTATTTGGTTTTTCATTTTCATTTAAATTTAATTTTTGAAACTAATAGAATTTTAATATATAATATTTTATAACATATTTTCAATCAGGATGTAAAAATTTGGTAAATAGGTCACTTTTATTTTTTATCATTATGAATAGTAACCATAGTAAATAATTATCCCCATTGTAATGGTTAATCTGGTAATTATGGTTAACAATAATTTGCTAAAGGAAAAAAGGTATTAATATTGAAAATTGTCCTATTAGATGCGTGGATTTCTGAAAAATTCATCCCATTATGTAATATATGGAAACATGGTTGCATATATCTTTGAATAGGACCATTAAATTAATTTATGAAAATAATAAATCCAAAATGTCACTATCTTGACTTAATAACTATAAATAAAGATTATAAGTATAAGAATGATGCAAGTTCATCAATGAGTTTTTATTTTAAATATTTACAAATTATTTTTATCATGACATTTTATTTAAACATTTAGTGATTAAATAATTAACTTATATTCTTACACACCATGATATAGTAGTTATATGTTTTATTTTAAAAAATAAATTATTGAAAAATTATTCATGTATAATTTTTGGGTGATTTATTATGATATAAGAATTTAAAAGATATAAAAGACATATTATAGATGCCTAAAATGTACATATTATTATTAAAAAAATTACTTGATGTCTTCAAAGTCAATATATTAGAATAGTACCAAAAAATTTCATTAAGAATATTTTATAAAAATAATATTTATGATTAATAATTCTAAATCATATGATCATAAAAGAGAAAAAAATAAAAAAAATTATGGTGGAAAATTTCATCCCTTCTGTATTTATGGTCCAATTTTTTACCTCATATATAATCATATAACCCATTCTGTTTTAAAAATGTTTAGCATTGTTATTGAAAAAATAGATTAACTAAGTGGTTAAACTAGAATACATGATTTAATATAACACATAAATATAAATAAAGTTTATTACATTAAGGGATTGGAACCATATATTCACCTATAATTGAAATTATTTCCACATTTTTTCAATTCCACCTTCATATTAATTTGATATATTTAAAAAATTTAATTGGTTCTAGACATGAATTTTCCTTCATTATAGGAAGACACCACCAATCCGATGCTATATACACCACCTAGAGCCTCTTACCTATACAAAAACCTGAAAATCCGTATTATAAACTAAAATTTTCAAGTTCTATGGGAGATTTTATTTCTAAAATACAAACCCCAGGTCCCTTTAGATAATAACTAAAGGAGTTGTTTTAATGAAGAGGAAACTAACCTTACCAGATCTTTCAAATTTCTTCCTTTTTAATAATTATATAAATATTTTATAAGCATAAAAAAGAATAAATAATTCATCCTAAATATAATTATATATTATTATAAATGTTGAAAAAAATATTTTCATCTCCCTTCTATCCAATGAAAAATGAAAACATCGCTTGTATATAAATATGGCTTACCATTTCCATATAGTGTTATAACTCTTTTCTCGTCACGAATTTAGGTGTATTTTTATGAATATGAAGCTATAAATATATATTATATTCTTGATATTAATTTAATTCTGTTATTTTAATATATATACATGTTCATACATTCAAATCCATATGAAAATAAAAACCTCGCAAGCGCTTACAAGTTGACTACAACCTCCATGATGTGATGTGATCCATTTTTCAATATGCTTTATATGATGATAAAAATGAAATATTTGATTAGTATATATGATATTAATATAATTATTAATATTTTTTAGATTATGGAACCACTATAAAATTAAAAGGAAACAAACTACCGAACCAAAACATACATGAAAAACAAAGTAGTTTTCACACAAAATAGAGATTTTAATAAATAATTATTAACATATTGGTGAAAAAAAGATATTAGTAAATCATAAATGGTATTATATTTATGTTTATATAAATATAGTATATCTATAATAAATATATATTTATTAGTAATGATATTTGAACATATATGAAGGAAGACAGACATGATGTAAGGGTTTGTCATGTCACCTTTATTTCACTGATACATATGTCATATTCACCTCTTATTACATTCATGTGGTCTATATACTACACATACTATTTAATACATAATTATTTAATTTTTATTTATTGTATTTAATGTCTAATTTCATGTTATTTTTTCACATTGGTTATGATTGAAATGTTACTAAAGGGGTAATGATTTATTTTACAATCTCATTAATAATCGTGATTATTTATGGTTATGCCTCGAATGAGATTATTATTATATCTTTATATCAAAAAAATATATTTTTATATTATATAGTTATTTCAATAAATTAAATGATTTCATTTAATTTCTATCTTTATAATTTTTTATGATACAAATATTTTGTTTTCCATGAGAACATACCTTATTCTTCTACTTCGTCTGTAATTTTTTCTCCAATGATTATATTTTCGATAAATATATTAAATAATGGTTTTATCATTCTAAAATATTTTATTAATGAAGCTTTTATCCATGTTTTATTTTTTATATAATAGTTTAAAATTAATCATATTTTCATTTTCCAAATGAAGTTCTTTTTTATTATTTTTACAAGAGATTGAAATGAATTTTTTTTTAAAATATAAATAATTTTAGGGATTTACTACCATAAAAAACATAATAATTTAAATATTTATTTAAATTCATATATGATTATTTTCAATGAAAAGTTTCATTTATAGTCCTAAATTTAGTAGTTTTAAAAAATTAATTTCAAAATGAGAAGGGTATTCTCTAGAATAATGTTTTAAAATATATTTTTTAATGGTATTTATACTCAAAAATGAAAATAAAAAATTATTTTAATTATTATTCAATGTGGATAAAAAATACTGATACTAACCTCATTCTTTCACAATATTGTTTATGATCAATTTAACTTGTAAAATTATTGGTATTCTGTATTCAGTTTTTACAATGTGGATAATTTTTTGTCATTAACGCATGTTTATTATGTATTACTATTTATATATATGTTGAATGTTTTGGACATATTTTTTGATAGGTGGAAACTCGAATTATGTATACCCTCAATGAATATTATGTCTCATTAGACAAAACATTTTTTTATTTGGTCTAAGCCTTACCCATTTATGATTAATGTCTTAGCATGATGCGTTGACCATATGTTTTAGATTTCATTACATGAGGTCTCAATGGAATGTTTCTTAATGTCTGGAATTATAAATTCCACCATCATTAAATCAATTATTGATGTCCATGTGATTATTTTTAACAATTTTGATATCGATGGATATATTTCAAGAACATGTTACAATGTTCATGAATTATTTTATCACAATTTTTTCATCCATATTATTCTTAGTGATAATGTTATTGAATAAATAGAATAAAATAGTTTGTGTTTTCTCAACTTATTACTTTTGTTGTTTTTTTAGAATGTTAATAGTGGAGGGTCAAGAAGGATATTTGAATTTGATGTAATACAGAAATTAATTATAACCATTGAAATCATAAAAGAGTATTTTATACCACAAGTTTATGGTGTATAGATTGTCAGAACAGTGGTTAATAAATTTTGTGCTATGTAGTGGTACTACATGTGATGGGTTTACAATGTAACTTTTCATTTTGTAGTGTTTGTTTAATTTATCCCTATGCGGAATTATTTTTTTTGAAAAAACATTTCTACAGCCTAAAATAGGTTTTATGATGTATGTTATATGTTCCTGGGGAATTTTATTCTTAATCTTGTAAATTTTTCCATGAAGGTGGAGTGTTTCTTGTTTTATATTAACCTAGTTCAGATGATATTTCATTCATTTCAAATATCATCACTCCCTCATTTGGTTTGAAAACATGGCCATTTTTAAATATATTTTGACCACATTCCTCCATCATTATTCTTTGGGTTTTAGAGATCTAGTTATAGTTATCCATGCTATGTTCTTATCCCTCCCAGATTATTTTAATTCAACCATTAATTAGGGGATCCACCATGGAATTTTTTTTATCTATGTGTTCCTTGGGATGCATTTTTGGTAACACTATGATGTGGTGATAGTTAATATGTGGCTTAACTTTTGTTCATGTGTGTTGTGTATTGTTTCTACACTCCCTTGAAATACACATTGAGATCGAAAAGGTTCATTGAGGTGTGAAACTCAGTCTATTTTTACATGAAATGAAATGGTATTCCATGATTCTTCATTCCATTGGGTGGATAGTATGGTCTATCATAAATAAGATAAAGAACTTTTATAATTTAAATTTATTAGTATGGAGGATAAATTAGATGATTTGAGTAAATTTTTATTTTTTCTGATGATATCATGTAATTTTTTTTCCTTGATGATGATAACAAATATTGGTTAACTTGTTTTCACAATAGATATTTTCATTTGAGACCCTTGTAATTTGATGGAATACTTAATAAGGATTGAAATGTATATTTGGATTATGAATTTGTTTACCATGGAATCTGTTTTGTGTGATAACAACAATGATAAATAAATAAGTAATTTGTTGAGGGAACTTGAATAAATGTAGAAGCCGTGATGTGTAATATTGTGTGTTTTAATTATAACTCTATTTACTTATGTGGTTTGGGTTATTATGAAGTGATTGTTTTTCCCATATAATATTTTAGAGTTATCGAGCTTTGATTTGGTGGTTTGTTTTCATGGATGTGAAAAGAGAAATAGTGTGATGAACTGTATAGTGTTTTTGGTGTGTAGTGGCAATGATTTTTGGTTGTTTTCTAAGATGTGTATATAATGTGAAGCATGTTTGGGATGTGTGGTGATGTTTTATTGCATGTTGTGGATATTGAGCAAACATTGTGGTGGTGCTATAATGATAGATTTAAATGGATGAGATATGTTGATTTCGTAGTGATATGGGATGAAAATTATTGTGTGGAAAATGGAAATGATTTTAATTATATATGAATGGGAAATGTAAATGTTAATGAATTTGTTTTTGAATGAATGTTATTGGAACAATATTTATTTGAAATGAAGTGAAACTGTAACAAAAAGTGGGAGATATTGTGTGGTTATGTGTGGGTTTGAGATGTTTTTATTATCATGGTGGAAGTGGTTTTGATGGTTGGTGTGTGGTATGATAATGGTGATGTGGTGTGAATTTGTACAGTTTAAGTGACCACAGAGGATGGTTAATGTTTGTTGTCTATATATCATGTATGTTTACTCCTTTTCAATATAAAACCCAAAAAAGTTGGACAACATTACCAATACTCAATGGTTCTTGGTTTCAAGTGTTTCCTCCAAAATTCATGATGGTAATGAAACAAATTTCAAGCTACCACCTCTTCCCTGCTATCCCTTAAGTAGTGATAGTCCACGTTTCTTCTAGTGAGATTTATAGTTATTTTCCTGGTGTTTTTTAGAGAGATATGTTGTGATAAGGATATAATGTGATGTTAGATATAGTGGAAATCCTACCTAGTAGGAGGAGGGAACGAGGTTAATGTTCATTAAATTCATTATACCCTACTAATATAATTATGTAACTAGATGAGAGGTGATGTCACATATGTCTTTTGGTATAGTGTGGTATGGTGATACCGAATTATTTAATATAATGCTAGACCATGAAAGGGTGGGGTTGGTTAGGATGCTTCCCATCCAAATCAGAGATGGTCCATGTGTGTTTTGGAGGGATGTGATGTTTTTTGGTTGTGATGTGATATGTATGGAAGAGATTGGATCACAATATATTCAACAATGGGGAGTGAGATAATAAAAGTAGTGAGTAAGTGGTTGTGGGGTGCCTTATTTTATTATGATCTCAATGTTATTTTATTATATTGTATTCTTGATTTGTTGATCAAGACATGGTGAGGAAGGGATTTGTTAGGTGACCTATTCAATTTCCTATTGGTTTTTTTACTGGTGTATAACATGATCTTTTGATGTATCACTTGATCCCTTGATCAAGTAACAATGAAGAAAAACTCTTATGCTCACCCTATATATATATACTATTTTTAATGAATTTTATGGTACATCGGATACTGAGATTGAAATTAATGTTGGTTTTGTGATGTTTTGGTGTCACAATAGTGGACTTTTCATTTGCTATATTTGGTTACAGTTGTGTGTTGTAGTTTTCCTTATTCATTGACTATGGAATCATTTTGGTTTTAATTTTATTTTATATTTTAAATTTATTTTTTTTGAAATTTATCCTATCTCCAAATCATATTTCATTCTTGGTGGTTTATAACTTATATACGAGAAGATGTTTATACCCTCGGTGCGAGTCAGGTGGGACTCATGTGTCATTTCTATCTCTCTACATAGAGTATTCACTAGGGGTATGGGACATTAATGTATGTTATTAAGAGCATATGATTTGGAGCTATAATGGAATTTGGAGTAAGGTGTAGTATGGATTACATGGGTTGGTACTGAAGTGGTTTTTGTTGAGTAGAGTGTGTGACATTGGCTATAGAGACTGGCATGGACATGAGATTTTAGGCAGCTCTTAATCCAATACACAAACATTAATCTTATTGAGTGACCAAGTGAGGTGTACTTGTATATAGGGTGGAGATCTAGCATTGGTACCTACATTATTATTTATTTTCTTCATTTATAAATTTGGTTCTTTTGGTAAATAAAATTAACTAAGTAAGATTGTTTAATATTCTATTCTTCTCATCATAGGATACTCTCCATGATATTTTGAAATGTTTCCAATTCATTATATGTGAGTAGCTTCAATGGAAGTGGTTCAAAAATATGATCATTTTATCATTAGAGTATTTATACAACAATAGTGGATGAGACTAGGAAAAGGGATACACGTTCCTTTAAATGACAATGTTTCGAAATGTATGTGGGGAGAATATCTGATTTTGAGATAGAGCACTAGATGGAGGATTATAAGATTACTTTTGGTCTGGTATAATCATGGGAAGATTAATGGGTTCTATTGGTAGCTAGTCAGAAATATTGAGGTTCACCTCAATTGTGGATACTATTTCATGGTTATTATAATCAGGTAGATGTTTTGTAGCCAGACATTCAGAGGGAGTTTTGTACAAAGTTAATTTCATTGATGATGAAGGCTGCAAATTTTTATGTGTTTACCAATCATTATATGGGAAGCATGAGTGTTTAGGGTCTTTTAGATATGTTCAATGGAATATTTTCAGTTTCCTCATATGTCTTTCGAGATGAATAGTATAGAGTGTGACACCTAGAGGAGGCTTTTCTCCAAGTGATCATGTATACAGTCACCCCATTTACAATCCATACACTTCTACAGGTGAGGAAATTTGTAAAGGTTATTGAGAATATATTTAACATGTAAATTTACATGAAAGTGAGAGTCTAGAAGGGTTCCTCAAGGATCGGCGATTTAATTAATTATTGTATGTGTTCATGAATTCAATATTCCAGCTAGTGAGGAGATGGTCATGCCAGATCATTTACTATTCATCTTGGATAGGTGGATCCTATTAACCTACTACAAGTTTTCAATTTTTCAATTATTTTAGTTGATTATATGGGAACCACCTAGAATAGTGTTTGACCAACAAGTGATGCTGGTACTACTTTTTTATTAATTTCCTTTATTTAATAGCAAAAACAGTTTCCTTCGAGGATGATTCATCAGCATGGAATAGAGAATACTTTTTAGTGGAAAAAGGAATATGGTTTTGGAATAGGTTAGGCTTATAATGTTCCCTAACCATAGGGACCTAGGATATAAAATTTCCTTGGAGGTGGAAGGTAGATTGAATGAGGAGATGTATATGGTCAAATTCTTGTATTAGAGGCAAAAAATCCATTAGAGCTAGGAGTTTCTCATGGTAATATTAACTATTTGTTTACTTTTTAGGGTTTTATTTTATTCAAGAGCCTCTAACAGATTTGTTTCTTCTACTTTAGTCCATATAATGGGACTAGTTTTGGAGATATATCAAGTTCCCTTGAGTAATCTATGCTAGTTCAAGGTTAGGATTCTTTGTTTGACATCTACCATGGATGTAGAGTGTTAATGGGGGTATCCCCAGTCTGTGGGAGACATATTCTTAGTTCAAATATAGTCATAAAATGTTATACTTAATGTGTATTTGTTTTATTCCAATCATGTAGTCATTAACTATTTATGGAGGTTAGTTTTATTTTCTGATGTTGATGACTAGAGATTAGAGTCTATTGGTGAGCGAGGTTATAACTAGTGTAGCAGGTAAGAGGATACTTTTTTCTCTCAATTGGAGGAGTTATCGAAGCAATCATAGATGGTGTATTTTAAAAGGGTTATAGAGGATATTTTGGATATTTTCCTCAATTACATTATTAACATAAACTTATAGAGATACATTGAGGTTGTGAAATAGTTTCATCTAGTTACATCACTAATTTTTATAAATCACAATATAAAGGTGCCAAAGGAACTATTTGTGTTGAAATTTATGGTGGAAGATCTCATTTAGAGGGGTTTTGTCCAACGCATTGGGTCTTTATGGGGTGTTTCTGTAGGAGGGTAGTCTGAGGTTGTTTATAGAAAACCAAAATTTTAATAAGGTGAAGGTAAAAACCATCAAAATCATACAAGCATAGATATTATTTTTGATAAGGTAATAGAAGATAGGTTGATTTTGAATAACGATAAATGTTATGGATATCACCAATTTATAGTGAAAGATATTGATATTTTGAAGCCTATATACAAATATAGGAATGGGAACATTGAATTTGTGTTTAGGTGTTTCAATTTTACAAATTCACTATATGTTTTCATTGGGAATATGAATTCCATGTTTCAATATTTAATGGATTGGTTCAACATTATATGCATAAATGATATATTGGTCTAATCGGGTTTAGAGGGGGAAATTTCGGTCATCACTATGATTATTTATTGGTCCTACAACACCTCCATCTTTATGGAATGCTGTCTATGTGTTTGTTATAGACCCAAGATGTGTGTTTCCTTAGGCACGTGGTGTTTTTGTCAATTTTGGCCGTAGAACTATCCATGATCAAGGTTGTTGTTTCTTTGTATGTTCCCATGAATGTGTAGAGGTTTCGCATTTCCTTGGTAATATGGGCCATTATTGGAGTTTATTATTCTATTTATCTTGATATTTATCCCCATTTATTCCATTGACCATAGAGTAAGATGATTATTCATAGAGTGATTAGTTACATGAAGCATTAAGTTACCTAAAGTGGAGGCTGGTCAGTGCTCTTGTGCTTTAGTTTCCTAACGATGGTGTATTGTTTGAGGGTCTTTATGATGTGTTCCATCTTGGTTTTGGATGCATGTTAATGTATTTTTGGGTAGTGATCACTTATGGGTCTTGAGAGTTACATCCCCATTAGAGTAACCCTGCCACCCTTGATCTGAATTTGGCAGTAGCTGTGGTTTCACTAAATTTGTAGCAGATTTGCCTCATCAATGTGGATTTTTGGTTTTAATGTTCTATAAATTCATAAAGTTCTCTCTTATAGAGATATGTATCTATGATAGTATATATGGATAGAGTTTCTACAAGACACTGATATTTAGATCTCATAAAACACAAGAAAGATTAATATTGTTGTCGATGCGTTGATTCATATGTTTTGAGGAGAAGTATTTTTGGAGTCTGTAGATGTCTTGAATGTGATGGTGTAGCATTCAATGATTCTTCATAATTTCATAGAGGGAAGTGTTTTTCATTGTATTAATCATATGTTCATGGAGTAATCCTTGACGTGGAAGGTTGAGGATAAGTAGCGAGGAGACTCAGAGGAATAGACCAGGTGTGGTCATATTGGCCATGGTGATGCCTGTAATTGACGTTTAGAGGATGATCAGAATCAGATGTTGTTATAGGAGAGGTTGTTCATTACATAGGTGATGTGTGGTGTAGTTGTTCAAAATTTTAACTTCTCACTGTTATAGGTTTATCTATATGTTTAAAATATGCACTAAATAATGAGTAGACAACTTTGGTTGCTTGGAGGATGGTATATGGGGGATGGAGATGCAAATTCGTGCTCAGTACTTGAAGCTATTCTGAGTTTTTTCTTCTCATTTTAGATTTTTCCTACATTATGTGATGTTTATATATTATTGTTATGGTGATATGTGATGCTTCAAATGATGTGTGATTCTTTATGTTTGATATATTTTCAATCATATAAAAATTGGAGCATCCTAATTTTAATCAAGACAGGTTATATCCAAATGTTATTAAAACCATTTGAGCGAGTCAGTGCCATGAAAAGTGTATAATATCATTACCAAGATGGTGGAATTTTCATATTTGTGAGAGTAGGGAATTTTTTTTTGTTTTTTGTTTTAGTAGTGGTTGACTTTCTACATGGGTTGGTTGATAATGTTGTATAGGGATTTGATTGTGTGATGATGTGGTTGTGTGGGAAGTAGGGGATTTTGGTTGATGATGGATGTGTGGTTTTTTTCTTGATGAGATGTTGTGATGTGGATGTGTAGTGAAATGTTTATGTGAGATATTTCTTAGGAGTTTCTTTGTCTTGTTTTGTAACACCCCAAGTATCCACATTATGCTTCTCTTTTAATATCACAATTGCGTGTGTTGTATGCAATTTTGAGTTCTAAAACACAAAAACTAATCAAACAAGCCATTATTAATAGTAATATTACCATTTTTATATTTTATCATTCAAAATGGACTTCATTTTTGGATTTGTAATGTCGAAATTAGCTTAGGGTTAATTTATGGTATTTTTTTTGAAAACATTCAATTCTTGCTGAATAATGAAAAACACTGATTTATAGTTTAAAACTGAATTTTTAGTTAAATAATTATTTATTTCATTTAAATTTACTTTAGATCAAAATAGATACATAATACCTAAAAATGTTCAATTTGATTCATTGAAGTCAGTTTATAATATTTTTACATATATAAAAATTTTATTGAACTTTTTACCGTCTTTTACCCACCGCTTAGGAGAATTTTCAAATTTACATAAAATTTAATTTTACCACTTCTGCAAGTTGAATTTCAAAACTCAAAGAGAGACAGTTGATATTAGTAAGAAAAATTTGGATCAAGAAGTTTAAAATAATTTTTTGTAAATAGTAATGTTTTACTTTTATTTACCACGATTGAAAGTAAATAGGGAAATTAAGGGTAAAAATGAAATTATTATTACCATAACACACATACAAATTCAATTGGATAAGTATAACTCGAACAAAAACAACTTTAGGAATAAAATATGAACATATTTGGTCAGATTGGTTTAGATTGAGACATTTATTATTATTTAATTCAATGAAAAGTTAAAAGAGTTAAAATCGAGGTTTAATAACTAAACATTTTTAATACAGTGTTAAGAATAAGATAAATTAGACTATATACATTAATTAGAAATATAAAAAAAATTTCCTACATTATGGTATTTTATTTATATTTTTTAGACATTAAATAATTTAATTTATTTACGACACAATGATGATGCAGTAATTACCTAATATTGAATGATTAACAGAATTGATATTATAAATATCCATATAAATGTAATTTGAGACTTTTTAAGAATCACACTAATTTTCTAGGTTAATATGACATATTAGAGTTGGTTTGATGAATTTATTTTGAAGTAATAATGCTGTTATGAATTTAGGAAAAACAAAATACCTAATAGTTTCAAAATTGACATAAAAGCATTTTCAAAACAAATATTATATTATTAATTAATATTATATTGATAAAAATCTTATGGTCTGGCCAAAATACTTATATAATTATATATGTATCATTAATGAACCACTTGGGGTTCTCTTGTATTTATATACTATTTTTATTAAATATATAATATAAAAATACAATGAGACATGGTAAATGTTAAACTATTTAACTAAGAGTTAAATCTAAAAGATAAAGTCAATATAGTGACCCAAACATGTATAAAACATATTTTTTGAGTTATCTTTGACCCATTATGACCTTATCCTTTAAATAATCCAATTTGGATCCATTATAACCCAAAATAGATTTTATTATAAAATAATATTTCTAAATTTTCCTAAGGTGCCGCTCACCCCTCTTATAAAAGGGCAGTCCCCCTATTCTCTAATTAAAACATTCAAAGCCACTTGTCTTAGCCAAAACCTTTTCAAATACAATCTCAATTATCCTCAATTCATCATAGAGGCCTACATTTAGTCATAAAACTAACTTAAGAATCCCTTTTAATCAAATCAAAAGGAATTACCCAAAGAAGATGTAAATATTTCATCACCTCTTTCAAGTTCCGTTCTTATTACACTTCCACATTTTTTGTTGTTTCCATTCTAAAATAATAACTCCACTACCTTATATATATTGTGAAGTTATTATAAATATGGTACAACCATATTCATTATTCTCTCCATCCTTTCAATGACTTGTCACCATACGTGCGTACATATGGCTTACCGTATACACGTCATGGTGTAATTGTTATTCAATACATTATTATTTTGCTGGGTATAATAATGATGTGAAATTTTTGTAAATAATAAATATAACATGATAATGATTCTGTATATATTATATAACATCTATTTATATATTACTTTTATATAAGAAAAATGATATTGTCTCTTGTGTGTATGTATGGATTACCGTCTCCACGAACACGATGAGATTCGTTCCCCATCATATCCATTCAAGACAAATTTTAATTACAAGATTAAAAATTATGTCTAAAGACTTAATATAATTATGAATATGAATAGGATACATCCTATCCATAAAAAAATTACTTACATAACAAAGCATATAAAGGAAAATGAATCAATTAACACCCGAAATGATGATAATACTAAGATATTATTAACAAAAAATATTAAAAGATCATAGATTGTATCATATTAATCTATATAATTCTTGTATAATTTAATAACAATTAGTTAACCATTATACAAGAGGTTAACCTACCCTCAACTTGGGAAAAGTACAAGGTATGGGTAAATTTCACAATCTCCTTATTATCCGAGGTTGTATATACGTAATTATCTACTGGGACCTCTTTATCATCCACCTCCATGTTTCTTAAAAACGTATTTCAAATCATTTTTAATAATTTCTATACAATGGGTTAAAGTCATTTATACCATTATTTGACCTTATATATTTTTAAAGGAATCATTCTTTTGTTTTCCAAACAAGGTACTTTATGACATTTTCGACAAAATTAAGGTAAGAATTTTTTTAACTTATACGATGGGTGAGGCAATTTTATGCCTTTTTACATTATAGAAGCTTAATTTACAAGATTATAAGAATATTTTCAAAATAAATGTTTTCTCCGTAATTTCGTGACTCCTAAATGATTTCAAAATAGAAAGAGATATTTCTTCAAAAAGGTTTTTATTTCAACTATGTAAACATCCTTTGATGGATTTAAAGTTTATGTGAAGTTGATTTATTATGATACAAAACATCCATAATGTATTGAAGGGTTTGTGATATGTTTGACTGTGGATGTTTTGTGATATGTTAGATTTTTGGATGTGCTATTTTTATACCATTCATGGTTTATGGTTAAATTATTGACATTTCATATGTTAGTTTAAATATTATTGTTTATGTTATATTTCAAAATTTTCATATGAGAAACATATTGGACATAGTAAGTGATGGGTGGATCCTTCTATAGATCCTCGATGCATTGGTAGGTCTAATGAGACAACTAGACGTGGAATTGTCCATGGCCTTTCACAATTTGATATATGGTTTTGGCTGAGGCCTTAATAATTTTTAGACATCTTGGACAAGGCCTTGACAAAATGTTATAGAATGTCCGACATTATACATTCCCTCATTATGAAAATAATATTAATGGCTTATGTGGTCATTTGACTAGTAGAATAACCATGATTGTGTTTTATTATGGCATAATTTACTCAGATCATATTCTTTTCATAAATGTATTCCTGAATATTATTGGTAATGGAATGTTGTTTCAAATATTCACCATGCTTAATTACTAGGTTATCATCTGTCTTATTTCATAACCTTACAGAGTGTTTGAGCAAAAAACCTTTCTTATGTTTCATTTTCCTAGGATATGAAGAAGTTATTTATGAGTGACATTCAGGCATAATTTGGGAGGCTTGGATGTTTCTAATGGAATAAATTCGTGTTGTATTTCTTTTCCATTATTAAACTTGAAGTTATGTATGAATATTTTTTCCAATAATACTAAACGTATTGGTCTTTCGAGAAATTATTCTCTTGTTATCATTCCAATGTTATGTAATAATACGCCGACTCTGGGTAACCAGGGTTGGGGTGTTACATTTGATATAAGAGGATGTTTAGTACAAGCCTTGGAAATTAGATTTAGATAAAATCATATTAGAGCACATTATCCTAAGAATGAATTTGGGGATTAGTATAGAAGATCTTCCTAGTTCGGTAATGTAGAAATTTTGTGAGTTTTTTTAAAAATACATCCATGTCTGGATACGAGCAGGTAAAGGCCGCTCGAGCACAGATGTACCTAGGGGTAAGATCAAAAAATACCACTTTGATCTTGACTTGAATGGGAACTGGTGCACGACAGTGGGCCTTACTACACTATTGGTTACGCCATTCCTGAGGGATATGCTTAGGATAATCCTCATTTTCTTTACAAACCGTTATGATGGGTTTGTGAGTATATGCTTCATCAATGAAAACATTTTTATGATTATGGATTATATCCATAAATTTTTCAATTTATTTTAAGTGTTTTATAACTTTGTATTTATGTATTGTGATTCATAAATTAATCTAGTGTATTCCATTATTTAGAAATGGCTCCTAGTGGAAGGAATGGAACTGCATCAATGCACGCACTCCATGTAGGAATTTACTTCTTGCAAATGATAACTATAGTGGAGCTGGTGATACAACTGGTTCTGATCAGCTTATCACCATACCGGGACAACTCACACAGGTTATGAATAATAACCTTACTCGGATAGAGCACCCTAATCCACAATGTGGAGGATCAATGTCAGACAGCTTCATGAGGCAACAACTACTAACATTCAATGGGGGTAAAAATACACTAGTATCTGAACAATGGATAAATTCCTTAGAGAAAATATTCCATGCCTTGGGGATTAGCGAAATAGAAAAATTTGTCATGGCAGTTTTCCGCCTCACTGGAGGTGCTGTTCAGTGGTGGTCATTGATTCAAAACACAAAGGAAGATGATGAAGTATCAAATATGGAATGGAGGTAGTTTAAATAAATTTTCTTAGAAAAATTCTTTCTTCCTGACCATCGAGCGGACCTGGAAAGACAATTTTGGACTCTGAGGAAAAAGAAGGATAATATTTTCGTAATGTATAAGGATAGCCAGGCATGCTACATATTATATACGTAACCCAAGAAGTATTATTGACCATTTATTTGATTGGTTAAAACCATTTCTCCATCGAGAATTAGTATCACAATCCTTCTCATCATATGATTCTATTGTCTCATATGCTATCAAGACAAAAAAGGAATTCTATATGTCTTATTACGTTAAAGAAAATCAAGAGAAGAAGAGATCTGTTGAACACAATGGGAAAGGAAATAAGGATTATGATAAAAATGTCGATAGAAAGGTCATCTTTGCTGGTTATTGTAAGGGAATGAAAGATGCTACCAATGTTTAGTGCTACAATTGCAGGGATATGGGACATTATGCAAATGAATGTCCTAAGAATCAGGGACAAATACCTCAGAAGAGGCCAAGGGATCAATGACAAGTTTATGTGATCAATACTACTAAATTTGAAGGCCCAAAAGAAGTTGTGGAATGTAATTTAATGGTTTCCTCATGTTTAGCCAATGACTCATTTGATTTTGGATCATCACATTGTTTCATATCTTCCCAGTTTTCTATGAAAATTTGATATTTCCAGTCTTATTTAACAATGTAGTTGTTAGTCAAAACTCATAAGGGAAGTATCATTGCTACAATGTTTTGTCAATAATTTCCCATTAGTTCATATAAATGTTCTTTATCTGCTGATCCAATCTTCATACCCATGATTGAATTTGATATTATCCTCGGTATGGATTAGATTTCATACCATGATGCAAAGATTTTTATTAAGAAGAATGAGGTTACTATTTTTGATGATGATGATATAGAAAACCATATCCTTAGAGCAGAATCACCACCACCTATTGTTATTTAGATCCACCCCCAATAGCTAAACAAAATTCAATTATTGGGAAGGAAGGGAATTTAATAACTATGGGTGAGAAAAAAAATGTTCAAATAGAGTATGTACCTATTTGTGCAAGAGTATGTTGATTTATTTCGAGAGGATTTACCTGGACATCCTCCAGAATGAGAAATTGAGTTTTTTATTGACTTAATTCTTGGATCAAGGCCCATATCAAAGAGCCCTTATAGAATGGACACTATGGATTTAGTGTAACTAAAGAAACAACTTGAGGAATTGAGTAATAAGGGATTTATTCTCCCTAGTGTTTCCTCATGGGGAGCCCATATCCTTTTCGTTATGAAGAATGATTGATCTATGAGTTTGTGCATTGACTACATGGAGATAAATGCTAAAAAAAGAACAAGTATCCCCTACATCGCATTGATGATTTATTTAACCATCTTCATGGAGCTCAATACTTTCTAAGATTGACCTACGATCTAGATATCATTAGTTGTGCATGATGAAGGAAGACATTCAAAAGATAGCATTTCGAACTAGGTATGGGTATTACATGTTTACAGTAATGCCTTTTGGGATGACTAATGCACCCTCTATCTTCATGGTTCAAATGAATATATTTTTCAAGAAATATCTTGATTACTTTGTAGTTGTATTTATTGATGATATCTTGGTATAATCCAAATTATATGAATATAATGAAAATTACATGCGCTTTATCTTGAAGACTCTTAGAAGACATGAATTATATGGGATGTTTAGCAAGTTTGAATTCTGGCTTCAAGAGATTTCTTTTCATGGCCATATCGTCTATATGGATAGAATCTCCTTCGATCCTTCTATGACCAAGGAAATCCAAGAATTTCCTGCACCGATTAGTATAACTGAGGTATACAATTTTATTGGTTTAGCATGTTATTATCAACCTTTCGTCCAGAATTTTTCCTGGTTGGCTAACCTTTTAACAAAGCTCACACAAAAACGTGTAAATTTTTTTTGGACAAAAGAGTGTGAAAAATGTTTTGAAGAACTGAAGTGATGATTAGACAGTGCTCCTATATTGACTCTAGTATCGAGGAATGATTGGTTTGTGTTTTATAGTAATGATTCAAAGAAAGGACTTGGTTGTGTCCTTATGCACAATGATAGGGTTATTTCTTATGCATCAAAATAGCTGAAAAATAATGAGAAAAACTATCCTACTCATGATCGTGAGTTAGAAGCTCTAGTATTTTCTTTTAAGATTTGGAGACACAATCTCTATGGTGAAAATGTGAGATATATACCGATGACAAGAGTATGAAGTATATTTTCTCACATAAAGAACTCAACATGAGGCAAAGGAGTTAGATAGAACTGCTCATGGATTCTGATTACATGATAAACTACCATCTGGGGAAGGAAAATAAGACTATCGATGCTTTGAGCAGAAAGGATCATGGAGTTTTGAACAAGTTGAGAGTTGAAAGGTATCCTATATACATGGATCTAGTAAAGATGGATATGGTAATCACCATGGAAGGTGAAACATCAATATATTTCAAATGGTTTCCAAACCATATTTACTACAAAGGATAAAGAGTTCTCAGACCAATGATGAAGAGTTTCAAAAGAAGATTAAGGTTTTAAATGATGTGAGATGGAGTGACTTTGTATATGAAGATGGAATTTTGAAATTCGGGAAGAGAATTTTTGTTCCTAATATACCTGATCTAAAATGAGAATTGTTGGTTGATGCTCGAAGCTCCAATTTCTTTATACACCATCAGAGAACCAAAATGTATAGATATTTGAAGGAATATTTTGGGTGGAACAACATGAAGAGGGAGATTACAGATTTTCTGTCAAGATGTATGGTTTTTCAAAAAGTTAAATATGGAAGGAAACAGCCTGGAGGAGTCTTGCAACATCTTTCAATACATTTGTGGAAATGGGATAATATTAGGATAGACTTTGACATGAGACTATGAAAGACTCCAAGATGGAATGATGAAATATGGGTCATTGTTGAATTTCTGACCAAGTCAGCACATTTTCTTCCTATAAGATAAGATTTACCACTTGAAAAATTAGCAAGACTATATATTAAGGATGTTGTAAGACTTTGTGGAGTACCACTATCAGTTGTTTCTGATCGTGATCCCTATTTTACATCAAGATTCTAGAAAAGTCTTCATAAATCCTTAGATACTTAACTTCATTTCAGCACTACCGACCACCCCCAAACTGATGGAAAATAAGAACAGACTATTCATACCATAGAAGACATGTTGTGATCAGGCACACATGACTTTCAAGGTATGTGGGATCAATATTTAACTATAGTTGATTTTTCCTATAACAATAGCTTCCATTCAAGTATTCATACGGCACCATATGAAGCGTTATACAGAATGAGATGTCTCACACCAACCTGTTGGGACGATGTTGGTGAAAGAAAACTCGTAGGCCGAGAACATGTAGAGGAAATGATGGGAATGGTTTAGGTAATCCAAACCCTTGTCAAAGTAGCTCAAAGTAGGAAGAAGAGCTATGCCGATAACTGAATGAAAGAAAAGGAATTTCAGGAAAGAGACCATGTCTTCTTGATGGTATCTCCATGGAAGGGTATTATACGTTTTGGTAAAATGGGAAAACTAAGTCCCAGGTACATTGGACATTTATAAATTCTTGAACAAAATGGGGTTGTATCTTACCGGTTGGAAATGACACCAAGTCTCTCCAAAGTTTACGATGTGTTCCACATATCACCATTGAAAAAATACATGTCTAACCCAATGTATGTACTACCCTATGAAGTATTTGAGTTGGAACTCGATCTGTATTACTGTGAAGATCCTATCAAGGTTCATGATACAAGAGAATAAGTGCTGATAAACTGGACAACTCGTCTGGTGAAAGTTTTATGGAGAAACCATAAGATTAAAGAGGCAACGTGGGAACCCGAGGAACATAGGATGAAGAACAACCTGATTCTTTTTACATAGTAATACTATATAAATTTCAAGGACAAAATTATTTGAAGGAGGGGAGAATCTAACACCCCAAGCTTCCATGGTACGCTTCTCTTTGAATAATACAATAGCGTGTGTTATACACAACTTCGAGATCTAACACAACACAACCAATAAAAATAGCCATTATGAATCATAATTCCTACATTTTGAAATATTACAAATTTTATCATTCAAGAAGGACTTCATTTTTGGATTTGGAATGTCAAAATTAGCATAGAGTGATTTTTTTTTATTTTTTTGAAAACATTCAATTCTTGATGAATAGTGAAAACACAAAGTTATAGTTTAAAACTGAATTTCTATTTAAATAATTATTTAATTCAATTAAATTTATTTTTGGTCAAAATAGACGCATAATACCTATTTATGTACAATGTGATTCATTGGAGTCAGTTTATTATAATTTTAGATTTATGAATATTTTATTCAACTTTTTACCGTCTTGTACCCACCTCATGGGAGCATTTTTAAATTTAAATAAAACTTAATTTTACCACTACTATGTGTTGAATTTCAAAAATCTGAGAGACACAGTTTATATCAGTAAGTAAAATGTGGTTCAATAAGTTGAAAATATTTTTTGGTGAACAATAAATTTTTACTTTTATTTACCACGTTTAAAAGGAAATAGGTAATTAAGGGTAAAAATGATATTATTATTACCCTAAAACATGTCCTAATTCTATTGGATAAGTATAATTGGACCAAAAAATACCTTAGGAATAAAATATGATCCTCTTTGGTCCACATGGTTTAGATTAGGACATTTATTATTATTTAATTTAAAGAAGAGTTAAAAGAGTTAAAATCAAAGTTTAATAACTAAAACATTTTTAATATAAGGTTAATCATAAGATAAATTATACTATAAATAATCATTAGAAAGATAAAAATATTTCCTATATAATGATATTTTATTTATATTATTATGACGTTAAAGAATATAATTTATTTATGACACAATGATGATTCAGTAATTACCTAACTAATGAATGATTAAATTAATTGAAATTATAAATATCCAAGTAAATGTAATTTGAGACTTATTATGAATTTCAATAATTATATAGGTGAATTATATATATTAGGGTTGGTTAGATGAATTTCTTTGAAATTAATAATGCTGTTATTAATTTAGAAAAAACAAAATACCAAATAGTGTCAAAGTTGATATAAAAGAGTTTTTAAAACAAATATTATATTATTTACTGATATTCTGTTCCTAAAAATTATAGGTTCGGCCAAAAGACTTATATAATGATAGGGGTATCATTAATTAACCACTTGGTCTTCTCTATGATGGATATAGTATGTTTATTAACCATATAATATAAAAATACAAAGAGACATGGTAAACATCAAACTATTTAACTAAGAGTTAAATCTAATGTACAATGTTAATATAGTGACCCAAACTTGACTAAAACCTATTGGTTGAGTGGTTATCGACCCATACCCACCTTAGAATTTATATAATCTATTTTTGGTCCACTAGAAACTGATAATGATTTTATTATAAAATAATAATTCTTTCTTTTCCTCAGGTTCCTCTCTCCCCTCTTATAAAAGGGCAATCCCCCATCCCTCTAATTCACACATTCAAAGCCATTTGGATCTGCCAATACCTACCCAAATACCCTCTCAGATGTTCTACCTTAATCTTAGTGGCCTTCCTTTTGTCATAATGTCATCTTAAGGAGCCCTTTTGATCAAATCAAAAGTAAGAACCCAAAGAAGAGGTAACTATTTCATCACCTCTTTCTAGTTCCTATCTTCTTCCACTTCCTCTTTCTTTGTTGTTTACATTATAAAATAATAAATCCAGTATTTTATATATACTATGATGTTATTATAAATATGTTATAACCGTATTCATTATTCTATACATTCATTAAATGACATGTCACCATACGTGCGTACATATGGCTTACCGTCTCCACGTCATGGTGCAATTGTTATTCAATACATTATTATTTGAATGGGTATAATAATGATGTGTAATTGATGTAAATAATAAATATAACATTCCAGTGATTATGTATATATGATATAACATCCAATTATATATTATTTTAATATTAAAAGAATGATATTGTCGCTCCTGCGTACGTACAGATTATTGTTTCCACGAATGGGATGAGATTCGTTCCCCATCATATCCATTCAAGACTAATTTTCATTAGATTATTAAAAATATTTTTTAAATAATTAATATCATTCTGAAAATGAATAAGATACATCCTATCCATAAAAAACATTACTTAAAAAATCATATGAAGGAAATCAAATCAGTTAACACCTAAAATGATAATAATACTAAGATATTATTAACAATGAAATATTATAAGAACATATATGATATAATATTAATTTATATGATTCACTTATAATTTAATAACAATTATATCACCATTATACATGAGGTTAACATACCCTTGACCATGGAAAAGTACAAGGTAAGGGTTAATTTCACAATCTCTTTGTTATCCGAGGTTTCTTATACGTAATTATCTACTGGGACCTCTTTATCATCCACATCCACGTTTCTTAAAAATGTATTTCAAAACATTTTTACTATTAACTAGACCGTGGGGTAAAGTCATTTATACCCTTATTTGAACTTATATGTTTTTAATGGAATATTTCCATTGTTTTCCAAACAAGGTACTTTATGGCCTTTTCGAAAAAATTAATGTAAGAATATTTTTCTTCACTTATACAAAGGGTGAAACTATTTTCCGCCATCATAACATCATCAAAGAATCCCTTACACGTTTATAAGAATATTTTCAAAATAATTGTTTTGTTTATAATTATTTGACTATTAAATGATTTCAAAATAGAATGGGATATTTCTCTAAAAAAAGTTTTTATTTAATCTATGTCAACATCTTTTGATGGATTTCAAGTTTATTTGAACTTGATTTATTATTATAAAAAACATCCATAATGTATTAAAGGTTTTGTGATATGTTTGATTGTGGATTTTCAATTTTTATACCATTCATGGATTATGGTTAATGTATTGACATTTCTTATTCTAGTTTTAATTCGAATGTTTATGTTATAATTCAACCTTTTTATATGAGAAATACATTGGACTTAGTGAGTGATGGGTGGAGCCCGCTATAGCTCCTCGATGCATCAGAATGTCTCATGAGACAACTAGATGTGTATTTTTTCTAGGCCATTCCCAATTTGATATATGGTTTTGGATGATGCCTTAATCATTTTTAGACATCATGGACGAGGCATTGACAAAATTTTTTAGAATGCCCAGAATTATACATTCCCTCTTTATGAAAATAAAACTAATGGTTCATGTGGTCATTCATCTAGTATAATACCCATGATTATGTTTTATTATGTAATTATTTACTCAGCTCATATTCCTTCCATAAAAGTATTCATCTGTATTATTGTTAAAGGAATGTGGTTTCAATTATTCACCATTCTTAATATTTATGTTATCTTCCACTGTATTTCTTACCCTTACTGGGCGTTTGAGCTCACCCCTTTCTTATGTTTCATTTTACCAGGATATGAAGACGTTATTTATGAGTGACTTTCAAGCATAATCTTGGATTCTTTGAAGTTTCTAATTGAACAAATTCATGTTGTATTTCTTTTCATGTTGTAAAGTTGAACTTATGTACGAATATTGTTTCCAATAATACTAAACTGATCGTTCTTTCAAGACAAGATTTCCTTATGATCATTCCAATGTTAGGTAATATTTCACCGACTCTGGGTAACTAGGGTTGGGGCGTTACATGTTTGGTTAGAGGAATTTGAGGTGTAATGAGATCCATGATAGGTATCTTTTAGGTTGGTGGATCAAATCCCTTTTATTTCAATGTTTAGTTTTTATTCATGATGGAATGAATCATTTGAGTTGTATCTAATTCAATCGTTCATTCCTTCATGGCACATTAAATTTATGAATTTATGGCTGGCTAGTTATTAGAGGATGATAGGGGAGGTTTAGTTGAGTTGGAGATACAATATACCTTTTACTCAATAAAAGAGGATTTTACGGTGTGATTCTATGATTTATGTCTTATAAATCAACTGTCCTAAATCATGTGTTAGGTGAGGGAATTCCACATGAGATGGGTTTTTTCCATAAAAGTGTAATTTATTGAATGATTCTAATTTATTCCTATGATCCTTTTTTCCAAAAAGTTATTATATCCTAAAAAGGTTTTTAAGGAATAAGTTATACTGGCCCAATGAATTTAGGGCATAAAATTTTAATATACACTATAAATTGGGTGAGTTTCATGTTGTTTATAACCCTCAATCAGAAAAATTTTCACTCATCTATCTCTTCTTGGGAAAGTCCTAATGTATTTTCAAATATCTTCAAATCAATTTCATACTGCATCAAGCCATGGGATTCAGTGATCATGTTCTGATGATCTATGGTATGTTCTTACCATTCACATGTTTTTTCATTCCATCATACACTTGAGCATAAACTACGGTTAATAGTATTTTTTTGAGTCTGTTTTGGGTCGCATATTTTATAACCCTCTGATGTTGTGACAATTGATCTATGGTTTCCCTTTACTTGTATTGAGTAACCGGATGTTTCTTCTTTTCAACATGGTTCACAATGTGATTGCAATGAAACTTTGAGGTAGGAGACCTTAATTCTACATGTATTAAATGATATGTGTGTGGAATGCATGATTTTTCTTTCATTTATAAGGATATTAAGGTTCTAATTAAATATGATAATGTATTGAATTAATATAATTAATATTTAAATAGAAAATATCAAATGTTTCGACTACATTGTAATTTTTTATGATGTTATTTTTCCATGTAGTTGCTTTGCTAGAATTAGTAGCTTTTGGGACCCTTATTTTCATAGTTAATGATTTTTTGATCCCCTTATTGTGTTTTGTATGTGATCACACCCTAAATAAAAGGGTATGAACCTATATTTTTATGATGAATTGGTTTCCTATTAAATGTTTTCTATATGATAATACCCATACTAAATTAGTATGTTATGTGAGGAAATCAATTGAAAAATGTGGAAGCCCAGATGTGGGATATTTTGTGTTCTTGTTCTTATTGTGTTTCCCAATATAGTTTATGTTTTTATATTGTGATAGAGGTTACTATTTTGGATTTGTGCAATGTAGGACTATTATTTGTTGGTTGGTTGGCTTGGATGTGACGTGATAAGTGGTACTATATAGTGTGTGGTGGTTGTGGGGAGAAGTTTTGATCATGTGTGGTGGTGTTTTGTGGAATGGTTGTAGTTTTTTGTTTGGTTGGAATGTTTAGTGATGTTGTGTAGTATATATTGGTTATTGGGTGGAGGTTTTATTTATTTGGTAGTGATGGTTTATGGTAGATGATACATCTGATTTTTTGGTGATATGCGATGAATATTTATGTGTGGAAAATGGATCAATGGAATTTAATGATAAATAAATGGTTGGTGTGAACATGACTAATGTGTTTTAGTAAATTAATGATACTATATCTTGATATACATGGAACTTGTAGATACCATAACTAGAATTTGGAAATATTTTGTGGTTATGTGTGGTTTTGTGACGTATTGAATATAGCAGAAACAAAGGTTGTGAGGCCGTTGGTGTGTGGCATGATAGTGGTGATGTGCAGCAGGCTGGTGCAGTTTTTTGAACACATAGCTTTGGTAATGGGTGTATCAATATATCACATATATATAAATATGATATTTTCAATAAATTCCCCAACTATGTTGGATAATCTTACTAATTCTCAATGGTCCAGTTTTCCATGTGTTTTCCCCAACATTAAGAATGATGGAAAAATAGATGTGTGGCTATCCCCTCTTCCCCACACTTCCTTCAATAATGATAGCCCTAGTGCCTTCTAGAGGGATGCATAGTTATAGACCAGGTTCTTTTAGTTTATAATTTATTTGATGATGTAGTGATGGCACACTATATGTGGAGGGGTCATGTACTGTATCAGTAAACAAGAGGTTGATGTCTTTCACGTTCATGATACCATATAAATGTAGTTATGTAATTATATGAGATGTGATGGACTAGTTGTCTTCGAGTGAGATGTGTTTTGGGGATGATTGACTCTAGCATAATATTATAGGACATGTGAGGGTGGGGGATCATACAGATGCATCCCCACCCACATCAGAGATATCCCATGTGTCTTTAAGTGAGATGTGATGTGATCTGGTTTTGATCTAATATTTGGGGAAGGTATAAGATCAAAAGATATTTTACATTTGGGAAAGATAGAAGAAAACCAATGGGTAAGAAGCTATGGGGAACCATTATTTTCCAAGATATCGATGTTATATTATAATATTTGATGCATTATTTGGTGAGTGAGCTATAGTGAGGCCAACATTGGTTAATTGACTATTCAGATTCATGTTGGTTCTACTGTTAGTTAATTGGTGCATTAACTTTCTCATTTCACTTGTTCACTTGAGACCTGGGTTATGTTCCTACTGAGTATACATATTATGATCAAACTATGTATGTAAACTCTTTTGAATTTTTCTAGGAGGACATTGGGGACCAAGATGGACATTATTTGAAAGGTTATATTTGTTGTTGTTTCGTTTCCATAGGCTTGTATTTTATTATATTTTGATAATTTTAAATGTTCCATTTTACTATATCCATGTATATTCTGTAGTTTTTGGTTTACCATTATCTTACATGATGAATTAGTTGTCTTGTTTTTATCATATCTCTCAATAATCTCATTTTCAATGGGTAATTCCTCCTGCACCAAGATATTTTTCAACCCTTCGGTACCAGTAACTAAGATAGGGTTTGACGAAGGTTGGTGTTTGGGGTCATTATCTATATCCATTCATTAAAACATATTTGGAAGGAGGGACATGAAAAAGTGGTATCAAAATTTTATCTTTTAGAGATATTACAAATTTTGGAGTTTGGTATGAAGAGGATTTCATGGGTAATTAGGGAAGTAGTGTCCTTAGATCTTGCGGTGTGAAATTGGCTAGAGAGATTGGAAATGACATGTGATATTAAGGCCCCTAAGATACAGTGAATGAAAATTGATATTATTGAATGACCAATTGAGTCAGGACTATTTTTAGGTTAGAGACCCTTGATACGTACATGGGTCATGATTTATTTTATTCAATTTCAAAATTGATGTATTTGAGGAAACTAATATGTAATAAATAAATAATTTTTCCTAAAATTCTAAGCAATAAGGATTAATATGTTCTCATTCCTTTTCAAGAATTAATTATGTTCATAGAGAACAAGTAGCATAGAAATTCAATGTTTAGTAGGTTATTTTGGATTATTTTTTGAGGGATGACCCGATAAATATTGATGAGTCTTCGATTAGGGATTACAATTTCTTCCACCTGAATTTTTTTTGAATATATGAGAATAGTGTCTCTGGTATGGAGATAACGAGTTGGAAGAAGGATCATGAGATGACTTTTTTTTTTCTGAGAATGGGATGACTTTTGGGTTCTTTTGGCAGTGATTGAGATGCTGAGAGATGGGTTTCAGTTGTGGATGGTGTTTCATAGTGATTGTAAGGAGGCATATGTGTTGTGGTTACACCTTAAGATGGAGTTTCATTCAAATATCCTTTCAATGATGAATAAGGACAAAAAGAATCATTAGGATACGTATGATAAACAAGGTATAATTGGTGTTTGGGACTTTGGGATTAGGATCAAGGACCATTTTTTCATTTCCTATAATGTTTTTACAGAGGAGGAGTCCATACCATAGCATATAGAGGATGATCTATACCTAGAGATATATTATATGGTTACTCCATTTATACACCCTACATTTCATGAGGTGTAGAAAAATGTGGGATGAGGTTATCATGTGAATTATTTATTTGGGAGTTGATCCTGGAGGTAGTTTTGGGTGAGTCTTCTCAAGGAGTAGCGATTCAGGCAATGGAACATGAGTTTTCTAGTAGTTAGATTTTTATCCACTAGGGGAACTGGCTATGACTGATCTCTATTCATTTTGGTTAAGTGGATTCCATTAACCTTTTGTAGGATTCATATTATATTATTATATATGGGAAGGACATTTCAACCCCTAGGACTTGTGCACAACTCTCTAGGGAAGAGAATATCATGTGGGTTTTTAGGCCCCATTTTTTTAGTAAGGGTAGTTGTGTCCGAGGAAGTTTCAGTAGCAAGGACTACAAATGATTTATCATTTGTCAAGGGAATATAGTTTCAACAGATGATGACCTCATGATTTCCCCGTCAATGGTAAAATATTCTATAGTATGTCCTTGTAAGTATATAACAAAGAGAATAATATCATGGTGTGGACAGGTGAACGTGTTTGGGAAAGAAGCACTAGATGATCTTTCAATTTATTTGAGGTATGAATAGATTATAATTTACACTTCTTTGTACACCATATAATTCTTGATACCTGAACTCTTTTTTATTCTCCTTTCGTATTTATGTTAGGACTGGATGTGGAGAAAAATCTAGTTCCTCTAGTGTTATATGTGCCAATTATAGGTGAAGATTCATTTTTTGATGTTTGCTGTGGATTTGGACTAGAGATAGGGAAACACATGACTTTGGGGTGAATTTTATTATTTAAATTAGATCCATATGATAATATACTCATCATGGATTGTATGTATAATATTCATGAAGTCATAGAATGTTTTAAAATTGAATTTTTTTTGTAGAGGGATCACAAGTGGAGTTTATTAGTGGACAATGTAATCAGATTGCTGGTAGGAAAGTGGAGCCAATTTTGTCTTAGTTAGTAGTGTTTTACATGGAAGCTCAGGGGGAGGATGTTCCATGATTTTTGGAGGACTTCATGGAAATTTTCTTACATGAGGTTTTTTCCTTACTCCTCAAAATGATTTTGATTTTTTGATAGAGTTTCAGTTTAGTGAGACTCTAATTTCGTAGACTCCCAATAAAATTTCACCTACAGGGATATATATTAAATGTCATAGGTTGATTAGTTGATTAAGACGGGTTTTATAAATCCCATTGAGTTGTCATGTGGTTATCCACTGTTACTCTTTAATAAAGAGGACTCATTTTTTCATGTTTAGTAGATTTTGAGAGGTTTAATTAAGTGATGGTCAAGAACAATTGTACCTTTATTAGTATAGATAATTTTTAGACTAGATTAGATGAGATGGTTGGTTTGAAAATATTGATATTTAGTCTTGATATCAATAGTTGTGGATGAAGGATGATGATATATCAATAACTATATTCAGGTTAAGGATTTAGAACTTAATGCCTGTTGTCCTTCCATTAATAGTTAAGAATTCACTAACTGTGTTCATGGTGATAATGAACATCATGTTTCATGAGTTACAAGACTAGTTCGTCATAGATTTCCTTGAAGATTTATTGGTCTACTCAAGATAGATTACTAAACATGCTGATCATATTATAGATTTTATATAGGTCATTTGACACAACTATATCTATTGAATATTATCCATGTGTGAGTTATGGAGACGATAGGTTAGCCTCCATAGATATGTGGTGTTATAGTAGGATGTGGCTATGTACTCATCCATGATTGAGGCAATGGTCTCATAGATAGTTCCCAAAATCATAAAACATGTTCCCAGGTTATATAGTACCATCATACATTATCTGAGTTTTTTTCTCAATTTTACTTTCATTTGTTTCCCTTTAGACAACATTGAATAATATGTACCATGTTTTTTCATGGAGTGATTAGTTCCATGTATCATTCCTTAATAGATTGAGGGTATGGTTAGTCCTCTAGGGCCACACTATCATAAGGAGGGTGTTTGGTTTGAGGTTTTCTATAATGCTTCCCTTATGGTCTTGGGATTAATGATTATGTTTCATATGAGAATTATATATTATCAGTGTACATATTTATTTCCCCATGGTTATAAAAATTTTACCCATGATCTAGAGTTGAAACAAGTTGTGTTTTAACTAATATTGTCGTATAATTAAATCATCAGGTAGTTCATTTGGATTTTCATGGTTTATTAGATACTGAAGTATGTTTTCCCTTTTAATGATATAAATTTATACCAATAGTGATGGATACAATTTCTATAAGACTATGACTCTATGATATCCCACACCTCACAAAAGGGGAATGAGGTTACCGATGAACTGAGTTATAATTCCCTAGGAGATTTGTTTTGGGAGTATATTAATGATTAAAAAGGGATGGATGATATTTTAGCAATTCATCTTAATGTATATGATAGAAATGTTCATGTGATTATTTATCAAATAAATATGGATCCATTAATAATTTAGAATATGTAAGATTCATAGTGGGGAGACATAGAGATAGAGGTGATGGATGTCCATGTTGTTCGTGATGATGTCTGTGAAGGATGATAAAAGGATGATCATAAAAAGGCATTGTTCTAGGATTAGATGTTTGTTCCACAATAGACGCATGTAGGATTTATTAATGATTTTCAAAACTAAAATTTAATATCATATCTTTTTATGACCATGAAATATCAAGGATTTTGGATAAATATTGTGTTTACCAAATGAGAGTACATGATAGAGAGTGAATCAAAAGCATTCTCACTACATCTAGTGGTTTTGAATTTTAATTGGATTAGTTTGGTTTTTCCCAGATGATGTAATTATGGGATATTTTGGTTTTTGGGATATTTTGTACTAACATAATGTGTAATAAAGCCTATGACATATGAAAAGGAGAGTTCCATAATCCAAATGAAAATGTTTATAATATGATATGATTAAAACAATAAAGGTGATCCATTTCTCAAAAGAGAATATAATATCTTTTCCTAGAAGATGGAATTATAAAATTTGTGTGCCTAGTAATATGTTATGTGTTAGTGTTTTAAGTGGTTTATTTTGGTTGTGTGTAGGTTGAAATGTTTTTGCAATGATGTGGCTATGCAGTGATGTGGCTATGTGGGAAGTAGTAGCTCATGGACAGTTCCGGAGGTGTACTGTTGTGCTTGATGAGAGTATGTTATATAGATATGAAGTAATTTGGTAGTATAGGATACGTTTTTTGTGATTTGGTTGGAATATCTAGTTGGCAGTGTTTTTGGGGTAATAAGAACCTTCAGAGGCATCTCTTCCATTCCTCATTCGAAATTACATTTTAGTTTTTGTGGTTAGAATGTTTTTAGAGGATGATAGAGGAGGACATTTGAATATAGATCTATAAAAACCTTTATATACATTTTAAATTCCAAAATATTCATTTAAGACATTAGTTTGTGGTTTATTTATTTTAAATCCATCAGCTTATGACTTTCACTGAGTGAGGGGATAACACATGATATGGGTTTATATTTTAGAAGTGGAATTTATGATTTAAGTTTAATT
Organism: Viscum album; assembly: GCA_963277665.1. Classification (NCBI taxonomy): domain Eukaryota; kingdom Viridiplantae; phylum Streptophyta; class Magnoliopsida; order Santalales; family Viscaceae; genus Viscum; species Viscum album. The sequence continues at coordinate 559,543,490 of OY728146.1, forward strand.
CATCCCTAGGAACCATGATTTGGGTATAATGATATTTTACATCCTAAAAATTATTTTTACGACATATTTTTTATGGGCATGAGTAATGTATGGTGTTAACATGAAATGTATGCCATAAAGGGAGTGAGTTGTAGGTTATCTATAAACATAGTTAAACTAACTTTTCACTCATTTGACTTCTACTCTATCTCTTGTTTTTTAAAACACTATGTGGTTTTAGATATCATACAACCAATGTCTTCAGTATTCAATCCATTGGTTTTGTTGATTGAGTTATAGTGATATGTGTAATTTTATTATCCCTCCCCTATTATTTTCATTCCATCATTCTTTTGGGGAGTTACATTGGCAACTTTGTTCTGATATATGTGTGTTTTTAACATCATTTTTTATTAAACTATGATGTGGTGTAGGGTGATCCACGTTATCCCTTGTGAGGTTGAATTTTGAGGTCTATTTCTTCTTCAGTGTATGATGTGTAGTGGGATACAAAATATTCTTTGATGTAGGGAATCCTCATTATATCCTTCTTATATACTATATATGGACCTTCTACTATTTTTATTTCCATTTTTTGGATTGTATTGGTTGTATTAAATAATATAATGAATTGGAATAATGGAGATTTATGGGAATATGGGAGTTATTGCATGTTTTGATTGGTTTTTTATTGTTATTGATGATATTATGTCATGTTACTACCTTGGTGAAAATAATGGCTATAAGAATCCGTGTTTGCAAAGTAGATCAAATGCTTTGTGACCACTATAATTTATTTTATATTATAAAATCAATAATAAAATGCTTAAAATATATATTTTTCTAATGAATTTGTTTATAAAAGAATTCGGTTTATGTTATCATAGACCTATTAAATAATTAAAAAGTGTGATGAAATCAATTGAATAAATGTTGAGGTCTGAATGTGTTATTTTTTGCATTCATATGCTTTTTGGTTTTCCATGTGTGGATTAGGAAATTGTGCTATAATCTAGTTTACCATCTTGAATTTGAGAGGTGTGGAGGTGGGAGGGGGTTTTTGGTTTTCATGAATGGGATTTGGATGTGGGGCAATATGATGGAAATTGGTTTCAGTTTGTAGTGGTAATGATGTGTTGGTGTGTTATACTTGGAGGTTATGGTGTGTAGTATGACTGGAATGTGTTGATATGTTTTGTGGTTCATAGTGACTATTTTTGGTGGTTATGGTAGTAATGATGAGCGGTGGATGACAAAAATGGTGTTTTCGAGATTTTTTGAATAAATTGATGTGTGGAAATTGGATTAAATAAAATGAATGATAAATTAATTGGTGGAGTAAATTTTAATTAAATGGTTTAGAAAATTAATTTCTATGGAACATTATATTTTTGGAATGTGGTGAAACTATAAATGAATGTGGTAAATATTTTTCAGTTTTGTGTGTTTGTAGGATGTCTTCTATATAGTGATTCTAGCTGTTGTGGTGGTTGGTGTGTGGTATGAAAATAGTGATGTGATGTGCAGTGGTTAAGTTCATATGAACCCCTATTTTATGTAATTCATGTTATATATAAATAGTTTTTTTTATTTTATTTCTATAATATCCAAAATTGAGTTGGATAACAACACCAATAATCACAGGTTCACGGTGTTTTCCCCAATATCCTGGATGGTGGTGACACATATTTCTATATTCCCCCCTTCCCCACTCTTCCATCAGTATTCATGGCCCATGTGTCTTCAGAAGAGATGTGCCGTAATTGAATTGGTGTTTCTGGTGATATTTAATGTGATAAGGCAATGATGTGTTGTGATATACAGTGGAGGTCATTCATGGTAGGATAATTTTATGAGGATTATTTCATTCATGTTCATGATACCCTAATTTGCTAGTTATTTGATGTTATAAGATGTATGGAGCAAAGTGTATCTATGTGAAACATAGTGTGGTGATTCCTGATGATATCATGAGATGCTTGACCTTGTGGGGGTGGTGTAGTTAGGGATGCGTCCCAATCCACGTCATATATAGCCTAGGTTTCTTCAGGTGAGATGTGATGTGATGTTGTTGTGATGTTATATGAATGGAAGGGATGGGAGAAAAATCCCTTCATCAGTGGGGTGTGAGAGTGTAAATTTACTGGGGAATTGGATTATAGTATCTGTTAGTTGTTATGATATTGATTTTTTAATATTATTTTGGATGCGTGATTTGGTGAGTGAGCCATGGTGGGGATGGGAAAAGTTAGTTTTCTTTTATTGGGTTATTGTTGGTTATACTATTTTTTCACTAGAATATTATCATTTCCTTTTTACATGTGAAATTTAGACCTCGGTTATGTCCCCATTGAGTATAAATAGTATTTTCAGAAACAAATATAAACTATTCTTAGGTTTCTAAGAGGGGGTTTGGAATTGGCCAAGACATTTCTTGCTGGCCTTCAGTTTTTCTTCACATCATTAGGATTGTCTGTAAGTATATTTAGAAAAATTATATATATGATTTTAAATTATTCGTGTACTGTGGGATTTTGTTTTCTTTAACTTTATTCTATTTGATGTAGTTATTTTGTGGATGGTAATCCTATATCAGGGATTTATTTTAACTATAGAGGGTAAAATCTCACATATAGTGCGTTTTTTATACCATGGGTTCTATTCTCTGACCTGAGACCTACTGGAGGTGGGACTCAGGTGTTATTATCTCTTTCCTTTCATTATAATGTCTTTAGTGGGATGGCGTCCTGATATGGAATGTATTTTTATTTATTTACCCTTAAAAATTGATTATTCATTATTTATTCAAGATAGAATTCACTTTATATCACTCTTAATGAGAATCATATCTCACCCTTATTTTGTTTCATTTTCCATGAATATTAAGAAGCAATATTTTAATGATTTCAAGGATGAATGATATTTAATTTCTCCATGTTTTGTTTTTTTGGGTTTTTAAATGCAACGTGAGACTCTATTCTTTATCTAGTTTACCAATAATAAAAAACTATTTAGTACTTTATGATGTGATTACATGTATCTTATTCCAGTGTAATAATGTAACCCCCTGCTCTGGGTTACGAGGTTCAGGGTCTTTAATGTTGGTATCAATGAAATTTTAGTATAAAAATTTGGAACTAGATTTTGGAAAAAATATATTATAGATCATAACCCTATTAGGGTAATAACCATAAAAAGAGTTATTAGAGTATATAATGGCCATTATTCCCATGCACAATGTGTGTTCCCTTATTGATCTCATAGTTTGATAGTCCCTATGGTTATTCTTTTGATAATTTATATTTTATTTACAAACAATTATAAATTATATGAACATATTATAAATATAAATGACCTTGGTTAATATTAATTTTTCTTAGACTAATAATATGATGTCATGATTTAGAGAACCTATAACTTATTTTCATGAATATGTGGTTTCCCACTATAATTATTTTTTTTCATACAGTGATTTTTTTGTTCTATTTAGTGGATATGACTAGAAGGAGTCTTGATAATACTGATTTGATGTACATTGTAGTGATTATGAGAAACCAAATTTTATTTTGACATGAGTGCTTTTTTTTGAAATTTTCAAATTATTTATCATAATATATGATTATAAAACTACATAGTAACCAACTCTTTGACTCATTAAAAAAGTAATGGAATGTATTTTTTAGATCTCAAGTGGTGGATACCATGGAGGAATGAAAGATCAATTCCCTTCATATTTATAATGTGGAAAGTGACTCCGTGGTAATCTCTCAAAGTAATGTGAAAATTTAAATGTTTAAAATAATGGCATATAACATTGACTTGTTGAGATACAATGATGATATTAATGGAGGAGATAAAGTTAAATCAATGGTACCATTGATACCTTAATGCCATATGTGTTGGAAATATATGAATTAACCATGGAAATTACATAATCTAATGGTTAGATCCTAAAATACAGAAAAACCAAGGCTATAGAAATCATGAAAATGTAAGGATTGAAGTATTTATAAATTGTTAAATAATAACAATGTTCTATAATCATTATACAAATAATTATGATGATATAAGACTCATGGGATAACTAAGGAATGTTACAAAGTAAATTTACTTTATGCATTTTAAAAATTTTATAGAAATGTACTAATTGCTATGAAACATAATGTAGTGGTAATTTCATGACTGACATTGATGATGCTAAATGGATGGTGTTGGTGAACAAAAAATTTGTATGTGATTTGATGAAAATGAGATTTAGCTCATTTTTTATGAGGTTGTTTTTCATTTTTAATTTTATGATAATTTAATGGGATTTTTTTATAAATAAGGTTTATGTTAGTTTTTTATGATTATTTATTTTTAAATGAGGCTATCATCATGTTTATTGACATCATTATAGGTTTAGAATTTTACGATTGATCATATGTTCAAAAGGATAGAGACCCCTTTTGATGTATTAAGTGATAAGATTTTGGGGTGATTTAATCTTTTAGTAGTTTAAGTGAGAATATTATATTAAGGTATAAATGTCACCATAGGAAAGTATATTATTTTATATTAATTTAATTATATTCTATTAGATTTTATGGTATATTGAATCATGATAGTTAAAACGTGATACATTAACTAGTTTAATTCATTAGATATATTTATAGTCAAGATAATTAAAACCTTTCATGTTTGTAACTAAATATTTATCATGATATTCTTTTTAAGTTCACTACATTTTAAGATTATATTGTTTTTTTATCATGGATAAAATTCATATTTTTAGGATTAATCCTTGTGTTGAATTATGTGTAACCCTTTAGGTGTAGCATGTGGTTCAACATGAAATATTTATTCAGAAGAATGCAATTAAATTTTTTGAATGAAATTTAAAAGGTTTAAGAAAAAAATTGGGGTTAAAACTTTTTTAAATGTTATGGTTATTTTTGTTGTCTTGGACATAGGATTTTTTATTTTTGGAATAATATTAGTAGAACCTTTGGTGATATTGTGGTTATTTTTATGTTAAATGATTAATTTCTTCATATGTGTGCTTATAAATTTTGGATATTGTCATACATATTTGTAATCGTTTCACTTTTATGTAAAATATAAAGATATGATGAATATATTATTTCCTTATTTGGATTATATGATCTATAATAAGTTTATTTTTGTGATTCATGTGTAAAAATTTATCCTAAACACTCGTACTTTGGAGAATAGAGAAAATATGGTGGAAAAAGATTAATGGATGAAATTAGGCTTATCATGTATGTATATTTATTATTTAATTATTATAGATGGTAATTTAATTCCTTTAATTTTGTAAAATGATCCTGAAAATAAATTTTAACATATTACTATCAATTCTGATAAACATATAGAATTTTAACCCAATATAAATTTATAGTTTTTTGGTCATTAAATTTCTCTAAAACATATTTTTAATCACTCACTATTAGTCTATGGGTGTAAAATTTATCATCCATTTTAATATTTTCAAATTCAACCAATGTTACAAAATTTGAAAACTATTTATCTTCATTCGAGATGAACTTCATTTTTTTCCTTTCCTTATTTTAAAAGGATGTTTTATTAACCATTTTTACAATGTGGGTTTTCTAAAAATAATTTTCAAATTTCCAACCCTTGACTACAAGAAAAATTATATAGTTTTTATATTCAATATATTTAATGGTGGTAAAGATGTAAAAACCTGAGATTTTAAAAGAGCACCATTTTTAGTATCATACACAACAAGAAACAACAATCATAAAGGACCCACAAAATAATGTTATTTAAATTTGACTCTTATCACATTGTAATTTAATTGGAAGGTATGAATAGGAATAACCATGTTATGAAATATATATAAATATATATAAAAATATATTAATATATATCAATATATTGATTAATATTTATAATGTAAACATTAAATGGTAAGTAAATTCATAATATTATATTAAAAAATGTTTCCTTTAAAAAAATATTTTAATGTTTTTTTGGGAGAAATATTATATTCAATTATTTATACCTTTATAAAATCTCTTCTAAAAAATAAAATTTCTTTTTTCAATAATTATTTAAAAATTATAAAAGTGTGATATTTCTAAAATTTTAGGATGATGTAATTTTTTGATGAATTATGAAAATACTTTTTTGTTGAAAATCATAATTTTGTCTCAATAATGTAAATTTTTAAATTTGTTTAAAATATTTGTAAATTGTTACTTGTACTATTATATTATTAACAACCCAATTATGTTAATTGGAAATAAATTTTTGGTTATATTTGGTAACAACACATTTTTATACTTAAAAAAGAACATTTTCAAATAATTTGTTTTTGATTTTTTTATTTATTTTTAAGTTAATTCTATCATATATAAAAATTTAATAATAGAAAATAGATTCAATATTTTAATAAATTTATTAAATTCTTTTAATATTTATAGTTTGTTTTTGGGTTTTATTAATTATAACCATAGTAAATAATTTTCACCATATATAAGGTAAATAATGAATTTAAGTTAAAAAATAATATGATAAGGAAAAAATGACCCTAAGACTTGTATTTATCCTATTATATTGGTGGATTTTATCTATCTATAACTAATCAAGAATTTATAGCCACCAAATTTCCATATTTTATTGATTAAGATTATTATATTAATTTTGGAGTAGAATAAATACCAAATGTCAGACTCTTGATTATAATAACCCCAAATTTTAATAATTAGGATAAAAATAGGAAAATTTATAATATTTTTTTAAATATTAATTAATAATTATTATCAGTGGATTTTCTATTATTTTTTTATAAAATACTTACATTAAATTCTTATGTAACACTGATATGTTTTTTATAAAATTAATAGAAAAATAAAATAAATCATTTTTTAAACTCAAAAAGTAATATTTTTGGAGTGACTTATAGTGACCTGTTTTTTATAGATATATATAACCAAATAGATATGTTTTAGAATAAAATATTATAATAAAAAAATATTTTGATGTCTCCAATGTCAAATTAAATGATTAGTGTCAAAAATGAAATTAATAATATTTCATGAAAATTATATTTTATTAAATTATTTAAAAGACATAGAAATATTTAAAGAGTTAAAATAGGATAATATATAGTCTAAAATGTAATCCCATATACACGCTTATCCAAAATTTAGATTTTATGTAAACTTGTAACCCTTTTAGATTTAAAATGGTGTTATCGTATTTAAGGTTAAAATACATTAACTAAGGGGTTAAACAAAAATATAACAGTAAACATACAACAAAAACATGTCCAAATTTATTTTATGTAGTTATTTCTGAAATAATATATATTTTAGGAAAATTTATTTCTACATTGTTCCATGTTAAAATCAAAATTATGTTATTAAATTAAAATCATTTTATTAATTTCATGTGTGTCCATTCGTTTAGAATAAAAGGAACCGCCACTCCTCTGTTCCATACACCACATAGACCCTAATATATTTACCAAAACTATATAAAAATCTTCTAAAAATATAAAAAAATTATTTGTCATGGTATTTCTAAAATACCAACCCCTATTCCATAAAGAAAAGTTATAAAGAAACTATTTTAGAGAAGATATTATCTACTTTACCAACTCTTTCACATTTATTTCTTCTTGAAACTAATTAAAATATTTAGTAACCATACTAAAATAATAAATGAGTTATAATTACTTTTTTTATATTTTATAATCATTATTTTGAACCAATATTTTATCTTTTTCACTCCTATAAAAAATGAAAACATAGCTCGTGCATACATATGTCATAATGTCACCACATTGCAGTGTAATTTTCTTTTCCTCACAAATTTACAAGCATGTTTATAAATATTATATAAAAAATATATATTATATTTACGACTTAATATTTTTTATATAATTATAATATCATATATACGTTCTTACTATAAAATCTATTCAATGACAACATCATTGCTCGTGTGTACATATGGACTACAATCTACACATAGTAATGTATTTTTTTCATTTACAGATTTAATTTATGAAAATAAAGATATAATTGTTGAATATATATGGAATTTATATCACAATTAATTTTATTAATATGATATATAAACTGTTTAATTTTAAGGACCAAAACAAAAAAATCAAAATATATATAAAAAATGAAGCAGTTATAATCTAAAACAATGATTTTAATAATGAATTTATTTTAAATGGGTGATAAAATGTTATGAGTAAATAATATATGGTATGATATATATAATTATTTTTGGTTAATAAATTTTTAATAAATAAATATATATTAGTATTGAGGTTCGAACACAAATGAATGTATTTGGACATGAGGTAAGGGTTTCTTATCTTGATTTTCTTTCCATGATATATATACCGTATTTACCCCTTGATTATTTCATATTGTTTATATAAAAACCCGTATATATAATATGTCATTATTCCTTTTATATTCAATGTATCCAAATATTTATTTAATTCTATTCCTTTATTTGTGGTTATTATTCAAAAGATACATATACGGAAAGGATTTATTTCAAATCACATACATATTTTTGAATATTTATATTTATGGTTCTTTTTGGGAAAATAATTATCAATCTATATTTAAAAAAACAATTTCTACTCTATTTATTTCAATATATTTTATTTCTTCTATTCATTACTTGTTTTAGTTACCTAAGATACCCGAATAATATTTTTATTGGAAATAGACCCTGTTATTTTTCTCGATTGAGAAATATTTTATTCTATGTCAATGTTTTCCATTAATATTTGTAAATAATATTTATAAAATTATATTATGATTACGTAAATAAATTCTTACACATTTTTTTAATTTTTGCAAAAATGTTTTAATGTAATATTCTTGTGAATTTCTAAATGAGGTATTTTTTGACTTCATCTACAAAAGTGTGAATGTAATGTTTCTTAACGTATAAGGAATGAAACAAATTCCCACTATCTTTAAAAACCATTATATTGATGATTTATTAACAATATTCCACAATTATTTTCAATGAAAATATGTTTTCTTATATTCAATAATTGTTTATTTATTTCAAAAGTACATTTCAAAGTGACAAAGATATTTTAGTGAATAATGTTTTTAATGATATTTGAATTATTCATAAATTAATACATGAAAAAATGCACATTATATTAATTATACTATCTAGGGGATATATTGAAATTAAATCATCTTCACTCCTTCATTGGATGGTTTTTGATCAGATTGGATGGGGAATGTGTTTACATTTTCTATTAGGTTTTCCAAAAAAATATTTTATTTTTATTAAGTTATAATGATTTTGTTGTATTTTTTATTTATATTGGGAATGAATTAATCATATGATGTGATAGGTGGGGCCTAGAATTATTTCTTCCCTTGATGCCTAGGTAGGTCTCATGAGATAAACCTGACAGGGTATTTGGTTGAGCCACTACCCAATGCAGTTAGATGTCTTGGAAAGAGGCCTTGACAACATATTTTAGATATCTTGGCACAAGGCATTGGTGGTATGTTTCAGATGTGTAGAATTATTGGTATTAAAAACGTTTTTGAGTTTTTTGTGATTGTTTTGAGTAGTTATGATATCCATGGATAAATTTCAAGAACATGTTAATATTTTTAGTGTATTATATGATCATCATTTATAAAATCCATATTCTTCCTAATTTATTATATTATTTATTAAAAATTATTATTATTTTATTTATCTTTCCATATTTATTAATCCTTATTTATTTAATATATCATCAACTATATGTAACCCTTTCTAATAATATGAGGTCCCCCATAATTTTTTTTCCGTTCCAATTATATGAGAATGGAGTCATTAAATATGTTTATGATTTTAGATTATTTACATTCAATATGTTTTATTTTATAACTTCAAATGTATTTTGAGATTCATGTATGTATATAGATTACCCATACTACTAAACAATTCTATACTTCATGATGTAATTCATTGTATCATGTAACAATTTAATACGGTAACCGATGGCATTAGGATTATTGGGTTAGGGAATTTACATAACATTATTTATAGGAACAGCCTCTTTGATTAAAAGATGTGAGAAGATAGTTATGAAATTCCGCAGGAAATATATGTGTAACAGATCATAAACATGGGAGTGGTTTTGTTGATGTTCTAAGAGAAAATATACCGTCACTATCAATCAAGATCATCGATGTGTCCTCAATAGCATGGGATTAGAAATCTCTTATTTATGAATATAAAATCCATTTTTCTAGGAATAATTTATAGAAATATCTTCTTTAAAAATCAAATTCAAGATTCACTAATGATTTCAATCAATACATTTCTATCAACTGTGAGATTACTTGATATACTACTAAATGTATTAAACTTCTTTTTTAATTTCTTCAGCTAGATCTGCACAAAATATATACTTTTCTCCGTATTCATCCTAATAAATTATATTTATGGACTATCATACATATAGATATTTATAAGGATCTTTATGAAAGAATGAGTATAAGATACATTGTTAAGAAAACTCAAATATTAGAATCTTTTTATCAAAAAATACATTGAAATAAATCGAATAAGGTCTAAAAATATCCTCTAGTGTTTGAATGGTTTTATATGATGGACCATAATTATAAGCATAATATGTAGTAATAAAAATCAACTCTGTTTCTAGAATATAATGGATAATTTACTAAAAAATTGAGGTAAATTTCTAATCCCAATAAAATATAAATAAATGTCATTATCTATAAAACCATATAATATATTTGAAGTGTTTTATGGAAATATAATCAGGAATGAAATATTCCGCGACATCAATAATATGTTCTGAGTTAATAAGGTGATCAACTAAAATAAAAATAATATTTTGGGCTTTAGATATTTTAGTAATTCTGATAAGACAATTCATGGTGATGTTTCCCATTTCTATTATCGAAATGGTAATAGTTGTGATATCCACATACACTTCATTCAAATAGCCTTAATTTAGTGACATATCAATAATTTAGATATATACTATTGAAAATATATATTTATTCCTCCCCACTAAAAATAATCTTTCACATATCTATACATCATCATATATATATGATTAATAAATAATGACAAACGATGAGCCAAATCAAATAGAACCTTCTTTATATTTGACCTAGATGGAACACTTGCATGGTTTTTTAACCTTATAATCCCATCACAACCATGGTTTAAGTAATTAAAAACATTCACTTTAGTTTCTAGTCTCAAATATTAAATAGGATCTACTTTAGTCCACATAGGGATAAAAAGTTGGAAAATTATTTGAGGAATAAGTTTTATCTCCCCGTCCTTCACTATTTAAAGATCCTTATTTTTTAAATCTAAAAATAATAGATATTTTCTGATCCTTATCATAGACAAGGTAGTATATCCCTTCGACTAAGGCCCTCTTTCACCTTATTTAATTTCTCAGTGTGAACCTTTTATTGATTGGTCATAATATTTAATAAACTACAACAAACATTTCTTGTGTGCATTTAGCTACTTTTGAGTGAATATATATTTTAAACATTTAGTTTCAGTATATATATCGCACCTATTTTTGAAAATATATTTCCTCAATATCTGTAATGAAAAAATAATCATATCTTACTCCAAATAATGAGTTGGGTAATTTTTTTCATGACTAGAAATTGAAATGGATTATAATATACCACCATATCAAATTTTATGAGGTTGAATACAAGTCCCTTCATTGATGAATCACTATAGATTAAAAATTTATATCCACTACAGGGTATATTAAGCACATTTCCATTAAAAAATATTCTCTTTAGTAAATTGAAATTTTATTCATATTCATCTATAAAAATTAATGTCGATCCATTCCTTGTTAATATGGTGAATATATTAGTTATCCTGAAGAAATTATCCCCAAAACATTGAAAATGTATAGGCAATCCAAGAAAATTATAGATCTTAGTTAAGGTTCATGGTATTTTGACAACATTCAATGAAATCTGTCATTAATGGATCCAATGATAGGAGCTCTCGTGAGATTATTTGACCCAAAAAATGAATCTTTTAATAGCCAAAATTAAAACATTGTAAAATTTCTATAACATTTATCTAATTTTAGGGTCACCAGAATAATCTTATAATGATCTTCATACCCTTCCTTACTATATTAATATATAAGACTATAATCATTAAATACTAAAAAAACTAATAAAAGAAATATATATAGAATCTATTCATTAAATACATGAATATTTAATGTTAATTTAGAATTATAAATGGAATCAATATAAATTTATTGTATCCATACCTAATATATAAGGTAGTCTTGGGTATATCCTCATTGACACCAATTGATTTTATCTAGAATGAATTCCAATATTGTAAAATTATTGGGATCTATGAAGGGTATCAAGTAAATGTTCAAGATGGGGTATATATTTTCATGATAATGATCTGGTTAAATTTCAGGTATTCAATTTAGAGTCACATTGATCCGTATTTCTACTTAATAAAAAGAATTGGGGCACCATAAGGTGTAAAATAATGATGAATGTAACCCATATCAATATTTTCATGGAGATACAACTTTGATTCTTTAAAACAATATAATCTATTCGAAATTTAGTCATTGAAATTGGGGTAGCACCATGTATGAGTTATTTTAAAAAATTATATTCATGATTTTGTGTAATACTATGGAAGCATTTTGAAAAGATATCAAAATACTCTAATACAATAGGAATTTCATTGATGTTGAGTTTTAGTACAACCAATTATGATATTAACCTCATTTGAAGATGAATTATGACCCGTATAGTGGATGTGATTTCCATTATATGTGAATATTTATCATTTCATTGGTGAATGCTCATATGATTGTTCATTATATCACATTTGACTTTCATTCGACAAAAAATAATTTCAGAAAAATGCTAATAAATCCAATATATATATAATATCGAATAAAACTCTTCAAGATGGAGAATAACTATATTTTTATTAGTAAAATTTTAAAAAACTTCAACCAAAGAAATTATAAACATTCGATTTGATACTTCTATCATTAGATAATTTTAATTCAAATTTAACGTGTAATAATTGAGGTTGCAATGTGATACACTTAGAAAATTATTTTGAAAAAATATAGTGGGTAGATATAGACTAAAATAATAGATAATATATTATATATTTTACGGAAATTATAGTTTCCAACACTTTAATATCATACAAAATGTAAAAAGATTGATTAGATGAGATTTACATTTATAAAATGGATTTAGGGGTTATTGATATTGAACATCATAATTAACCATCATATTTGAGAAATGGTTAGGATAATTTCTACACAACATGAATTGAAAAAACTAGTGTGTGGATGGAGAATTCTGTAGTGATTTTTCTCCATGACTAGATAACATATTCCCACAACTTTAGAATAAATTTTTTTGATGACTTCCCTTTAAAGAAATAAATAATTTAGTATCCCCCTTAATAAAATTTTCTCCATGTGTCTTTCCAAACATATGGAATAATTGACGGATCATCTTCTCCCATCCACATTTCTTATTATTTTATTTAACTTTTGGTTTATTCTTTCATTTCATATCAAATGCATGATATTAATGGGTAACTACAATATCCATATAAACATTAGTATCACATCAAATAATTTATTCATAACTACTGAATTCCCTTATGGATTACTCCCTTAAGTTATTTTTTAAACCATTGATGAATCGTTTAATCATACATATTTGTTTAATGATAATACCTAAAAATATCCATGAATGCATTGTAAAATTTGACTCGTATAAACCAATGGATTCATCATACTTATACCTTTTCTCATGGAATTATATTACAATTCTCATATAAATAATATAATAAAATTTTCAATTAAAAAAACCTCAAAATCCCATCCCACACTGTAGATTCAATTTTTATATGTCGCCTCACGTTCTTGATGAGAGCACACTATTGGAAATATTTTCATTCAAATAATATACAATGTTATTAAATTTTCCATTATCTAAACACAAGGGAGTATGGAATATAATTTCAATTGTACTAGTGCAATTATCATTAACTGGTGGATCAACCGATCTACTAAAAAAAGTTTGGAATTTCCTTATTCCAGACATAATAGAACATCATTCCATATTATCTCATTTGGAATCTCCACATGATTCATGTATTGAAAATGTTGTGAATGCATAAAAATGATTTTTTTCATTCTATCTCCAATAAAATTTGGTTTAATGGTAAGGAAAATCATTTAATTATCCACCACATTCAATATTAACTTGGATTTTATAGGTTTTATCCAGTGCATATAATCAAAAAACATTGTTTGTACTATAAAAATATTAGTAGTAAACCACATAATTATGTTGAATAATTTATATGATATCTATTTCATGAAACATACATTAAAAATTTGTAATCATTAGTATAACCTAGGTTATCCATGATCATCGTCTATTAAAGTTCTTCATAAATTCATGTAATGAAAATTTGAATTAATGCAATAATTTCCCCAATGACTGTCAATCTAGGTGAACAGTAAGACCACACACATCATGGACTACAGTAATGGATGAGATATATTTTTCCAACTCATTTTGAGATTATTACCCCTATACGATTCTTTTACAAAACCAAATCAAATTTTTGTATCCAGTGAGATATTTTTTATAAGAAAACAACACTTCTTTATTTACCATAACATATGATATTATCATATATATAGGATTATCATTGTTGAGTCAATAATATTCTCATATGACTTCTCCATTCCTTATGGTTTTTTGTTTTTAAAATCACAAAAACATTTCCTTATGTTTAGTTTTACTTATGACTATGGCATTCTATATTACTTAAGACTTTTACATTTCATTTTACTTAAGACATTGTCATTCGATTTAACTTATGAATTTTTCATTCTATTTTACTTATGACTTTGTCATTGTGTTTTAGTTAAGACATTGAAATTCTATTTTACTAATGAATTTGTCATTCTATTTAACTTAAATATTTGTCATTTATTTCACTTATAGATTAGTCTTTCTGTATAACTTACAGATTTATCATTCCATGCTACTTAAAAAATTTCATTCTGGTTTAATTAAAAATTTCTAATTACATTTTACATATAGATTTTACCTTACGTTTTAATTAATCCTATGTCCTACAAATTCAGTGATACCCCATTTCCGAAATAAGATTGTCACATGAAAAACTATGATATAGTTTTCATTATTATGATACTATTTTTCATGATACCAATACCGGTACAAATTTCTTACCTATTTTTATTATACCAGTACCCCAAAGAATTGATATTGTTTTTCTCAACCTGATTTTAATTTTATTAAGAATATTTTTTCTTGATAATGTTAGAGTTGTTTAGTGTATCCTTCCAATATTATCATATTATAAAATTAACATTTATCTTATACCTAACATTATTTCATATACATGAAACGATATCAGACAATTTGATATAAACTAATCATTTTCTATTTCACACGTGTCCAGGTCCCTCCAAAAAATAAAGAAAATATGACTGTTGGGTGGAGCCATCTATTGAGAAGTTTTTCTTATAAATATATGTTCATTTAAACAAGAGAATAAGTGTGACAATACACATTGAATAGAAAAGTGATCAAATTTTGTGATGTGATTTGTGGAGATGGGATCTTATAGATCTTAATGCCTCGTGTAGATGTTGTGAACAACTTGTTCAAGAGTGAATAACTTGTTCGGACTTACATTGTGCAGACCCCAATCATGATAATCGTGAGCTTCTGGGTTTGGAAGACAGAGGTTATGATTTAATTCTAAATCAAGGTCTTGTATGGATATCAAGATAGATACCGATCTTCGGATTGAGGGATTACCTGGGTTTATGTATGACAAATTTTTTGGAAAGTATAAATCAAGGATCCTTTATCCATGGTTGTTGGATACCATTATCTTTGGGTTAAAAGAAGCCATAGTGTTACTTTTTCTTTATTAATTTTTTTTATTCCACTACAATTTTTACTTTGTTAATGTTAGAATGTATAACTTTATTTTACATTATAATGATGTTACTCTGATTATATTAAATATTCTACATGCCTTAAGTTTGAATCTTATTTCATTAAATTTTTAAAATAGGTTTTCTTAATGTTAAAAGAAATCCTTAAGAAATAGATTTCCTTAATGTTAAGAAACATTCTATAATAAATATCTACACCAACATTAAAAGTTCCAATGGAGTTATTAGAGAATAAACTTCACCCCCACTTGTATTTGAGAATCTGCATCATTATTTCAATCCTACAATTGGTATCAAAAGAGGTATCTAAAATACTTATATTCACATATAAAAATTCTTTCTCAAGATTTAATTTTCTTTATCTCCTTATTTTCTCTTTTCTTTACAATATTTTACTGCTAACATGTTTTGTCGAATGTAATTTTCTTTTATAATGGATGTCATTTATGTTGGATATCTATACAATCTCAATCCTACTAGACCAGTGATCATCGATGGAAATGAATATGAGTACTCGAGAGATAGAATTAAGACCTTTGTGATAAACACAGGTTTAGACAACTACATTATGATAAATGGATATTATAAGATTCCTGATAAAGAACATAGAATCTTCACCAATCTAGAAATGGTGGAATACCAACTGAACATCAAGGTACGAAATATATTGCAATGTTCTATGATTAGAAATATATATAGCCAAATATCATCATGTGATGCTACAAATAGAATTTGGAAGAATCTTGAAATAACTCACATTGGAACTTCTAAAGTCATTGAAACTAGAAGAGCCATGCTCATATATGAGTATCATGGTTTCTAATTTCCTTATGGTGAACCTATATGTGAGGTACAACATAGATTTATGACTATTTAAATAACCTATAATAAATGGTTGAGAAATTTTTTGATGATGATATTATTATAGATAAGATTATGGACATCATGACTAACAAATATGAATCCAGGAGGACAACTGTAGATGAGAATAGTAATGTTAATCCGAATTCCATTGATGAATTGTTTTGAACAATTCTTCAACATGAAACCAGAATGAAGAGAGATACTAATAATATTAAGAAGAATAATGGAAATGGAGGTGTTTCTTTTACAACTTCTTCAAATCATATTAATTCCAAGACTCCTGAGAAAGTTTCTGGATCTAAAACAAAGAAGGTTGTTATTCAATATGAATCTACTGAATGTAATGCATAGAAAATTAGATATCCAATATTTCTGAGAGGAAGAAGACAATTATTGGTAAAAATAACATTCAATATATATAAAAGAGGAAATATGGAAAATATTAAAACGATGGAGAATCAAAATGTTATGAATAAATAAGAACATGTCATATTAGATCTGATTGTCCCTTATTTAAGTTAAGATAAAGGAAATATTTGAATTTTGAGAGGAACACGAAGATGTTGTACATATCAAAGAATAATAAAGTCTTTAAATCCAATGAAACTTGGTGTTATAGTGGTGGAGACACTTCTGATGAAACTATATATTATGAATCTTCTGAGGAAAATAATATTGGTCTATTAGCAAAAAATCCATTTCAAAATCATTATCTTATGGATAAGGTATGAACAGCTGAATCCTTAATCAATATGTCTTCATGTGAAAAATTTCCTGATAGTGGTATTTCTTCAGATGATGAATCCACTTCATTAGACAATAATAACGATTTACATTCTTATAAAGAAGATTCAAGAATTTCTAATTTCCTTAAAGTAAAAATTGTAATGTTTTTAAGAAACATGAAAAAGAAAATTCTAGTGAATATATTTTAAAAAATTAAAATTCAGATCATACCAAAGATCTTAATAATAAAAATTATGTTTTATTAAATCCTTCTATGAAACAAGAGGGAGTTAATTCTAAGAATGATTAAATTTCTAAGGATCATAAAAATATGTAATTGGAAAATGATGATTTAGAGATTAAAATTATTTCTAAATCTATTATTCATGAGGATAAGAATTTTGTCGTAAAAGTAAAGTCTAAAATATATTCCTTGAATAAAATTATTACAAATTTTAATTCTCGTATGGAAAATTTTGATAATATGTATTCTCATATCCAGCCTTATGGTAATAGTCAGGGATTAGGTTATTCACATGAAATCCCAATTTTTGGAAACAATTATTTTATTCTTACAAGAGAAGCCTTTTCTGCAAATTGTCAAAGTGGTGGGAATTAGAAGAAAAACTATTCTATAAATAATGTTCAATACTTTAGGATTCATAAGGCATATTTTTCTAAAAAATTGTGAATACCCAAGATCTTATTATCTAAAAATTCTAGATCCAAGAAAGTTTAGATTCTGAAAACCTAACTCTTTCATTTTCAAGATAATTAAGGAAGTACCAACAACATATGGGATATTAATAGTGGATATTCTTGGCACATGACTAGTAACCAATATTATTTCAAAATGATTTTCAATACTAAAGGTGTAAAAGTAACCTTTGGAGATAACTATCGTAGAGAAATTGTTGGTATTTGTCATATCATTTTGTAAAAGGTATTAAGCAGAACATTATTAGAATAATACATTTATATGACAATGGTTACATTATTATTTTAAAAATTATAAATTCTTAGTTCACAATTCCATGTATGGGTTTATTCGTTCTACCGTTCGGCATGCGAGTGTGTACACCAAAAACATATAAGAACATAGAAGTCATGATCTACCTTGTAATATTGAAATTGAAGATCTATCTTGTCTTTGGAATAGAATACTAGGAAAATTTAACTTAAGTAATATTAGTAAACTTTCTAATAAATGACATGTTAGGGATCTACTAGATCTTAGGTTTGATACTTTAAATGTCTTTGATCCTTGTCAATATGGAAAGCAATATAAATCTATATTTGTATATAAAAAGTGAAGTTTAAACTTCTAATGCTTACATTTGATGCACATGAACTTATTTTCTCTAACACAAACTAGAATTATTGGAGGAAAATAATATATGTTTTCCTTACTTGATTACTACACTAGATTTACATGGGTCTATTTTTGTGAAATTAAATTTGATGCTATTTATTATATAAAAAAATTTAGAGCTCAATTTAAAAATGAGAAAAACCTACCTTTGATAACTATTCATAGTGATTATGGTAGAGAATTTGAATATTTATACTTTGATATTTTTTTAGTAAGAATGGTATTACTCACAACTTTACAACTGCATGAACTCCTCAACAAAATGGTGTTGTTGAAAGAATAAATTGTATTCTTCAAGAGAGTCCTAGAACCATGTTGAGTAAATATTAAATAGATAATCATTTTTGGGATGAATCTATAAGTACTTCCTCTTATACTATAAATCGATTTTTAATTATACATTTTGGTAAAAAAACGCGTTATGAGTTATGGCTAGCTGAAAACCAAATGTTTCTTACTTAATTTTTTTGGTTGCAAAGTATTCATCATTAATACTATAGATAACTTACATAAAATTTCACCCAAATCCATTGAATGAATTTTCATAGGTTACTCTACTAACTCTAAGGAATATAGAGTTTTAAATAAAAAAACTTGTACTATAGAAGAAACAATACATTTAAAATTTGACGAAACTGACCCTTTTGTTTTCAAAAAACCTGAACTCATTTTTGATATATTTTCTAAAACTGATCACCAACTTTTGATAGAAGATCCCTCATATGAGGAACATTATCAATAAAATAATTCCTAGACATTTACCCTTGAATATTTTCTACCCTATGTTGATGAACATGTTTTACAAAACACAAGTCAGTTGTTACATATAAATCATCCTAGTGATATTATCATTGGTAATGTTAATCAATCAGTAAGAACTATGAGTTCCTTAAGGAATAAAGTTAAAATGTTTCTTCTCTTTCCAAAATTGATCCTAATACTCTTGTTGAAGACTTTCGTGATGAATATTGGATAAAGGCCATTCAATTTGAACTCAAGGAATTCGTAACAAATCAAGTTTGGTTCTTGGTTAAAAGACCTATGAGAACTTCTGTTATTGGAGTAAAATGGGGTTTTAGAAATGAATTCGATGATAATGGAATTGTTTTTTAAAATAATGCATGATTAGTTGCTA
Source organism: Viscum album (assembly GCA_963277665.1). NCBI lineage: Eukaryota > Viridiplantae > Streptophyta > Magnoliopsida > Santalales > Viscaceae > Viscum > Viscum album. Next base: position 559,563,617 of record OY728146.1, read on the forward strand.
AAGTCTATAACCAACAAGAAGGTATAGACTATGAAGAAACCGATACTCTAGCATCAATTCATGAGTATATCTATAATCATCTATCATTTACTGCTTTCTGAAATATTAAACATTATCAAATGGATGTGAAGTGTTATTTCATCAATGGTTATGTACAAGAGGAGGTCTATGCATATCAACCCCTAGTTTTGATGATAAAAAATATCATAATCATGTTAAAAAAATACCAAATATTTATATGGACATAAACATTACCATAGATCTTGTTATGATAGAATTACATGATTTTTAATTCAAAATAACTATGTTAAGGTAAGCATTGATCAAACCATTTTCATTAATAATGTTAATAAATATGTTTTAATTGTTCAAATTTATGGTGGTGACATTATATTAAGATCAATTCATAAATCCTAAGCTGATTCCTTTGTTAATCTTATGAAATTTGAGCTTGAGATAAGTATGATGGGTGAGTTAAATATTTTACCAGGTTTTAAAATTTCTAAAAAACTAGAATGAACTTACATGTCCCAACATAAGTTTATGAAATATCATCTTATGATGTTTGGGTATGACAAAAATAAGAGTATAAGTAGTTCTATCAAAACCTCTAATACTCTTTATATTGATGAAGCATGGATGACTATGGATCAAACATCTTATAGTGAAGTGATAGGTTTTTTACATTACATTATATCCAGTCGACCTGAAATAATATTGTAACTATTCTTCTATGCAATATACCTAGAAAATCCAAAAGAATCCTATTTAAAGGTTGTGAATATAATTTTTCTCTCTTTAAAGGGATGTTTCGATTTGGGACTATTTCATTCATCTAGAAAGGATTATAAACATAAATGTTTTCAGATGATAAATTTGGTGGTAATAATATGAGTAGGAAGAGTACATCCAAAACATGTCATTTCTTATGAGATTCCTTAGTTTTTTTTTCTTTAAAGAAACAACATTCTGTAGAACTTTCGACAACTAAAGCTGAATATGTAGTAGCTATAAGTTGTTGTGCTCAAATGATGGGATTCAAAATGCACTCACAGACTATGGTGTGATTTTTACTAAAACTCAAATAATGCATGATAACACATATTCTACGACCCTAAGTAAAAACCCGGAACATCATTCCTGTGGAAATCACATAGATATTAGACATATCCTTCTTTGAGATAACACACTTAATGATGATATTATTCTTCCATTCATCAGAATGCAAGAAGAACATGCTGATATTTTTACAAAACCATCACCTTTCGATAGATTTTAATACATTAATCAGACGCAAGGAATGATCACTGTAAGGTAATCATCTATATCTACTTCTGGTTTAAATAATTTCATAACATTAACAAACTCTTTATTTTCGGGAGGGTACATATGATTGTTTGTGTTTTCTTTCTTCCTCTTTCTATAAGAAAAATTATCTTTCTTTAAGAAAATATAACGTTGTCTAATAATTTTTTTCCATAAATAATTCTCGTAATAGAAATTCTCAGAATGGAAATTCTAAGAATAAATATTCTCAAAATGGATATTCATAGATTGGAAATTAACATAGTTGAATTTCACAAAATTGAAATTCATGGAATATAAATTCATGGTGTAGAAATTCATGGAATGGAAATTCAAGGAATGGAAATTCCCAAAATTGAAATACATGGAATTTAAATTCACAGAATCTAAAACATCCTAGATAATTTGTATGATACCAATATATTCTTTAGAGTATCCCAATAGGTACACTTTCTATCATATAAATTTCTAATATTAAGTTTCAATTATTTGTATTTCATGTTTTTCAATTCATTTTTTACTTTACCTAAATCGATCCAAATTCATATTTTCTATAATCATCCTCAACCATCAGATCAGATCAAGTAATTTTCAGTAGTTTGATTATCTTATGGAAAAAAGGTCATTGCTTTGTCTATAAAAGGGGTTATTCATTTATGAGTTCTACACCATCTTTTCTGATATCCGTTTTGATGTTATGTTTCCTTCAAAGTCTAAATTCTAATTACTCAGTTCCATACACTCTGAATGTCTCCTTATTCCTCATCATATCAAATATCTATTAAGAAAGAAATAAAGTATTGGTCGATAATTATTGAAAGACTGTTATGCCCAAATTTCATTTCAATGTATGACAACCTCATTTCTAAAGTTGTGAGAACTAACAAATGGGAATGTGTTTGACTGGATAATGAGAAATGTTAGGATCCGGTTTACCGTGACCTAGTCACACAATTTTATGAATCTGTTACTTTGTATCAAAAGGATGGAAATGATATGTTTATGTTAAAATTTTATGACAAGACTTGTATAGTTCCTTACAAGAAGGCAGCAAATGTTCTCAAGATACATTATGAAAGAGAAGATATTCTATTCTCTCACAGACTTCCCTCGAAGGAAGATTCTTTTGAAAAAGACAAGGCTCTGGATTACCTTGCTCTCAAGAATATTAAGAATCAGAAAATTACTAATCTTAAAACAAATAACAATATGGTAGCCCTATAGATGGAAGGATTTCAGATTATATAAAATTGGATAAAGACTCTTTAATTATAGGTGATATCTTTTTATTAGATTTTCTTATCAATGTAAGGAATATCTACATGAACAAGTACATCATCCTCACTATCCATTCAGTAATAGGTGGAACCATCAGGTCTAATATTTTTATGTATCCTTCAATTATCTCCAGGATAATCGTAATGTGCCTTCAAGAGCTGACTGTCCCTTATTGATCAATTTCTAATCTGTTCAAGTTTTTGTTTCTCAGAGTTGATACTATTAGGAGAATAAAGGTAGTGATTTTACCGGAATCAATTTTTTTGAAGAAATGGTTGACATGAATAAGGTTGTTGTTCTGGAATCATCAAAATCACATCCTAAGAAAGAAAACCTATAGAATGATGTTTACTAGAACTGGTTCATGATGACCTAGTATCATCACCTCCTCCTATAAAAAGTCAAAAGACAATTCTCATAAAATTGTTGCAAAATGGAGTGAGAGGGAATCTACCGAAAATAAAAGTGATGGTTCCTTTGATTTAAATCCTACAAGGTTGAAGGCCATAAAAGTTAAGCTAGCATAAATTCTAAATAATGAAAAGAAGGATAAGAACTTTAAGAAGAAATCCTTGGAAGCGCATATATGTTTGTCTTTACGGAAAGCTATAGAGTATAAATATCAAGATGTACCATCATCTTAGTTGATTAATAAGAAACTATTTGTCACTCCAAAAATCCAGAAAGCTAAGAATATCTTAACTATCTCAAAACCCATTCATGAAATGGATGATCAGATACTTTAAGAAGATAACGATGATATTCTAAGAGATGTGGACAAGTATAATGGAACACCTTATACTTCAATTTCAAAATTTTTTCCATAGAACAAGTGATTATAGAAGATAATGAAGAAGAAGTATTTATTTTAGAGGAAGAAAATGAGTAAGAATAGGTTGAACAATAATGTGATGAAGAGAAAGAAATCCAGGAAGAATAATGACAAGAAATAACTATCAAATAATATCTTCAAAGGGAAGAAGATGAACAAAGATATCTTAATGTTAACCATGTATCAGATAAACAATCCCCACTTCCACATTCTATCAAATGAAAGAGTGTTTTGGTTTCCACAATTGATAATGAAAAAACCCAAAAATCTTCCAAAATTACTGAGAATTTGGATTCCTTAACTCCATGAAAATCTAATAAAGGAAAAGATGATTCAGACTCTGAATCCTCATCTACTTTTGAGCATGACTTTGTTAAACAATCTTAAAAGAAGATGGTCAGCACTATTTCAGGTCTTGCAAATATATACGCCTAGAATAAAATGATGCAATATAACCTGAATCAAAATACGAAATCTACCAATATGCTGATAGACATGGTAGTTAAGCGAGAAACAGATTTCAACAATCTTTTGATTGATTATAATGCTCAGAAGGTACCTTGCTAGAAAGACTTTAGACGCACCAAAAAATCAATGAAGTGATTAGACAGTTTAGTGACATCATGGATTCAACAAATGGAGTTTTCAACACTTGTGAATCAACGTTCAACAATACCAGACCATTAATTTCTGAGAATGTAAGCCAACTCAATTCTGTTTCTCGGTCTGTAAGTAGTGGAGAAGATGTTAGAGCTGAATTAGTGAAAAAGGTGGCTGCTAAATAGGTGTTCATTAAAAATCCCGACGATAGAATCAAATCTCAAGAAGAATGGATCATGTCCGTAGAATATAAGAATCAATATCTGAAGATTTGTTTGAAAAATATTCAAGAAGGTCATATAGAAGTGAAGAAACATAAAACTTTGATAAATAAAATGTTTTCTGAGCAGAATAAGTGTTTATGATTTTTTTACATTCCAAAGTTTTTTAGTATTATAAAATTCATTATAAAATCATTATAAAAAATTCTATCAAATAAATTGATTTTTTTTTCACATGTATATTTCCATAACCTTATAGGTAGATCATATACTTCTCCACTCCCTTTTAAAAATCACAACGAGGGAGAATTTATTTTAAGGAAGAATTTAATGAAGACATCAAAGGGGGAGAATCTATTATTGGAGAGTATGGTAAAAAATAATAATTCCTAAATAATGGGGAGTTTTATTTCAGAATATATTTTTATCTGAGGGGAAATATTTCCATAATAAAGAAAACCAGATACAAAATATCAAGAATACGATACATGGGATACATATCCAAAGAAGGAGTTAGTTATATTCATCTTAAATTTCTTTCAAAGGGGGAGATAATTTTTTCTTACTTGTTTTTCTTAGTCAATATATTCTTCTTTACTAAAGTTTTTTGTGCTTTCCAAAAAGGGGGATACTATTGAGTCAATAAGGTTCTCTTATGAGTTCTCCATTCTTTATGGTTTTATTGTTTAAAAATCACAAACCGAATTCCTTATGTTCTATTTTATTTATGAATTTTTTATTATTTTTTACTTGTGAATTGGTCATTCTATATTTCTTAATACATTTTCATTAAATTTTACTTATTAATTTTTAATTCCATTTTACATATAACATTTTCCTTTTGTTTTACTTAATACTTTGTCATTCTATTTTACTTGTGACTTTGTCATTCCGTTTTACTTACAAATTTATCATTCTTTTTTACTTAAAAAATTTTCATTTTGTTTTAATTATAGATTTTTCATTCTATTTTACATAAAAAAATTTCATTCCATTTTACATGACAAATTTTTTATTTCATTTTACTTATAAATTTATCATTCTGAATTACTTAAGCCTATGTCATACCGATTTAGTAATACCCCATTTTTCAAAAAATGTTGTCACATGAAAATCTATGATCCATTTTTCATCATTATGATACTATTTTTCATGATACCAATACTGGTAGAAATTTCATATAAATTTTATGATACTGGTACCTAAAAAAAGTATTACTATTTTTCTCAATCCTATTTTTATATTCTTAAGAATCTATTTTCTTGATAATTATAGATTTGTTTAATGTATCCTTCTAATATTATAAAATTAAAAACTGTACATTTTGCTTAAACATAACACTATTTCTAATAAATGAAACAATATCATACAATTTATTATAAACTAATAGTTGTATGCTTGAAACATGGTCATGTCCCACCGAAATTTAAGGAAAATATGATCGTTGGAGTGGAGCCGACCATTGATAAGTTTTTCTTATAAATACGAGTTCATTTGAATGAGAAATGAAGTATGATGATACACAGTGACTAAAAAAGAGGTCACTGTGTTTGAAATGATTTCTAGAGAGATAGGCTCTTACAACACTCTGTGCTCTTGGAAGATGTTGTTAACAACTTGTTTAGGCATGAAAAACTTGTTCAAACTTCTATTGTGTAGACTCTAATCATGCTAATCATGGGATTCTGGGTTTGAAAGATAGAGGTTCTGATTTCCTAATAAAACTAGGGCTTGTAGGGATAGAAAGATATATATCTATGTTTAGATTGATGGTTTACTTGGGTTTGGGTAAGACAGACATTCTTGGAAGTATACATCAAGGAACCATTATCCAAGGTTGTCGGAAAACCTTCTATTTTGGTTAAAAGAAGGATTACTATTACTTGTTATTTATTAAAAGTTGTTTTTATTCCACTGAAATTTTAACATTGTTAAAGATAGAATGTATAAAATTCTTATGCATTATAATTCCTTTTTGATACTATTAATGATTTTAAATGATTTAATGTCGACTATTATTTATTTAGATTTGTAAAAATAACTTCTATAATAGATAAAATCTAACTATAAGAAACATATATACAAAATGTTATGAAACATTCCTTAAGAAATTTATTTCTCAACATTAAAGGTTCCAATGTAATTTTTAATTGATACAACCCCCTCTTTTATTTGAGCATCTAGGTCATTATTTTGATACTACAATCCGAAGGGTTATCAATAATTTTTTCTTATCCTATTTTTAAAATTTAGTTAAAAGTTACCTTGGCACCAACTATAGAAACCCAACATTTCATTCATAGTTATTACAACATTTTAGATGAATATTAAAAAAATAATCCATGCCAGAAATATAATATTGTTGTGTCTTTGTCAAATTTGAAACATAAAAAACTAATTCAAATGTGATCTCAATTATAACACTCTTTTTTCTTCCACAACTATGACCCTTCTTAGAAATATAACACAAAAAATACATTTTTCATAACCTAGGAAATTGAATCATAATTAAGGGTGAGTGTAGAATCTTAGAAAGAATTAAAAAGAAGAAATAAATTACATGTAAATCAAAATATGATCATAAGGGTATGATAACATGAAAATTATAAAATAATACTATAACATGAATTTCTATGATCGTAATATTGAGCCATGGAATAAAATATGGTAGTTTTTAAGACATGAATCACAAATTTTCCAAGAACATGAAACATGAGATCATGACATTGGAATAATAAATTGTTGCATAAAATGCGGCATTATCATAATTATATAAATATTATGTCCAATATATTTCCAATGATATTTAACACATTTTATTCATGGGATAACCTATCATGTACCATCTTTAGGCAATGTATAACTTCTCATGTACCCTCTTTTTTGGGATTATGATATCTTCCTATGTACCATATTTTTGAGGCATGGGATAACCTCCCATGTATCCTTTATGATCATGGACATTATTCATTACTTAATGCATTATAGATATGTATATTTCTATTCCCACCCATGATATAATCATATATCCATTCATATAACTGACACATGATCATGAAAATATTCCACATAACCTAACCCAGAAATTGGGTTTCATCGATAAATATAAAACATATAGATAAATAATAAAGATGGTTTAATTAGATGATTTCCGTAGTAATTCCCAATTAGAAAATTGGTTTTATCATAGAAGAATAAATCCTTTAATATATCACTAGAACGTTTCATGAGAAAAATACCCTTTTCATTATTATGTAAACAATTGAAATACAAAATAAATTACCAAAAATTGATGAAAATATTTAAAACTAAATTAAAATATGAATCATGGATGGGATGATTCAATAAATTGAGAGGTCGGTAGGGTAGGAAATTATGTTCGTGTTTTATATGCTAAACAATGATTATTTTCACTCATTTAGTAACAAATAAAAATAAACTTATTTGAAAAATTGGTGTAGGATTATTTTTAAACCATATACATATAATAAAAGTGAAATTTAATTTAAAAATTCACAAGTTTAAAATAAAAACATTATTTAAAATATTTTTAGAAAACATTTACATGAAAGAAATCAAATTTTTGAATGATGATAGAAATTTAATTGATTTCTATCTAAAACATTCATTTAGTATCATGGGTTATTAATAAAATTAAAATGAATGGAAAACATGTAATATCAAAAAATAAATAGATGATAAATAAATTAATGATATTATTTAGGGGTAGATCATGAAAATTTAGCATAAAAAATGTAAATATAAATAATCATGGGAAATAATTGGTATTGAAATCCAACACCTTAACGTGACTTTGACTTGCTCCAAAAGTTAATTAACCTCTTATTAAATTAATTAAAATTTATTATAATTGTATAAAAAATACTTTACATACTTATAATATCATATATGATCCATATAAAATATTTCAATAACCATTTATTAAAAATTATTTTTTAAAACATCATTTCAGGATGTTAACTTTTTCGTTTTTCCTGAGAATATTGGTTGTGTTGTTTTTATCCTTATAAAATGACCATGGTTAAATAATATCTATAATTTTAGTCATGATATATATAATATAAATTTATTCTATATTTATATATTGAATCATTCATAAATGTAAAGAGAAAAAAAATTAACTAAACAATTTACGGTGATGGTAAGTGGTATGTACCCTTGAATGTTGTTATCCCATTTTTGAAGATTTAAAAAAAGACAGGAAAACAATAATTATGATCTATTGGAGAATTTTTATATTTTATATATCATATACATTTATGAAATATAATCTTATTACCATAAATAAAAAATTTGAATGATAAATGAAACACATCACATCATAAAGGTGGTCCATACGTACACACGAGTAATAATATTGTTTTCTAATAATTATATGGAAAATGGTACATAGAATATTATAATTATATAATTATAATTAATTTATAAATTTTTTATATAAACATTATAATAATCATAAGAATAATAAATTAGTGATGGTGATGGAAAATTAATGATATTACATCTTGGAGATAGGAAATTTTATGTATGAATTCACCTTACTTTTACATCCCATTTGATAGAAAAGTCATCGAATAAAGGTGGTTTGATAACTATAATAACATTAAAATATTCTCTAGATACTGAAGTAAATATTTTATAACATATTCAATAGATTTACAATAGGAAGAATACGATATAAAAAATAATGTTATTTGTTAAGGTGATTAACATTTCTTTAAAAGAACACCTCCGAATGTCCAATTAAAGATGCTAGGATTTTCCTATCAGGAAGAAAAAATACTCCATAACATGTATAATGACATTTGGGATGGATTTGGGAAGGTTCTGGTTGTTATATATTTATATTTTGTGACAAAGAGAGAGGGGTGGTATCCTTTTATCCGAGAGGGAAGGGGAACACTAATAATTACTCAAAATATTAGAATATAAATATTTCATTAACAAAAAATGATTCCAAATTGATATAGATGCTATTAAAAAGTGTATGAGGTCTAAATAGCATCCTCAAATGAAATTTATATTGGTTTTAGTATCATTTTAAACCACAATTGTTTTATTAACCTCATTTTTACCATTTTAACCTTAACCACGGTAACAACTATCTAAATATACAATTATTATAATGATTTAATATATAATAAATAATACAACATAGAAGATGACATGATGAAATTATTGTTTAATTATCATCCTAGGATTCATTGAGAAATATTTTTATTATTTTTAAATAATTTAATAAAATATTATTTACCATAAAATGTCATTAATGTCATTTTTAAATTATTTTATTAATTTGACAAAAATTTCCACTCTATAGAATGAAAATTATAATATAAAACTTTTATACATCACCCATAAGTTAGTTAATCAATAAAAATATTTGATAAATTTAATTCATCCAAATTCTATTACATTTAATTATTTGTATATAATTTAGTTAATTATTATATTAATTGTAAAAATATATGTCATCATTGCCTATGTAATAAAAGTAATTTTTAAATTTAAAAAAATATTAAAAAAATGAAGTCAAAAATATTTTTCTTCCAAATAAACATTTCTGAAATAACTTATCCTCTTTTAATGCTTATGTAAAACATTTAATATTTATAAATATAAGAGAGTTACTTTTTGTATTTATTATAATAATAAATTATTAGTAAGGACATATTCAATTAAAAAAGGATAAAATTGTAAATATATTAATGAAATAGATGAAATTTCCAAATTTCCAAAATCCAACTAGATAAAGGGATGTGCTATTGAAAGGCTAAAGATTTTTTTCAGAAGATTAAACCATATTTATCCCATTTTACCTTCTCCTATGCAACAAAAATTTACTATGGATAATGTTTATATTGAAAAATGTCCTATTTAAAAAATTTTATCGTCCTAATTTGAAATATGGAATATATTTTTTAAGATTCATTTTTTATAAGTGCTCAAAAATCATTTAAAAATAAGTGTGACAAAAACCTGTTTTACAAAAAAAACAATTTTAATCATGAAACTATATAAATAAATTTATGTCATACCTATAAAAAATATTATAATCATATTAAAAAATATTATTGAATATATTTTATATCAATTTCATAAGAATAATTTACCTATATTTTTCAATTTAATTTATAAATATGAAAACACATTAGGTGTTTATAAAGTGTTTTCTAGAAATTATTTTACATTCAAATTATTTTTACATTAATTTATAATTAATCAATAATGGATGCTTTCATTTCATAAATGTGTATACCATAAATTTATCATAATTTATTTGGAATAATTCATACCTGCCAATCCTACAGCTAAAAAATAGCTACCACAATATATAATAGCATTTTAATAGTATACCCCAATTTATTTATAATTAGAGATTCATTTAATGAATGTTATTATATAAATAAAAGTTATATATATATATATAGACAATATAAAATCTCATGGTGTAGTGTAGTATGTATGAAACTTGGGTGTTTTTAATATCAGATATTATAACAATATAGAACTATATACATAGAAAGTGTATTATAGATAGTATAAGTAATTTCCATGTGCTGATTTCATAAAAAAACCATGGGTGGAAACCCCATAAATAGATCAGGTTATATATGGTTCTAAATATAATTTTTTGAATTTTTATGTCTCGAAAAAAATGTTAATATTTTTTAGGGAACCTGGCATCATTGGCCTCAACATGGTTGGTCTAAATGAAAAGATTTCATGTGATTTATAAAATGATGTGAAAAGATGTCATTATTTGAGTAGTGATATAATGTCCCATAATTTATGTATATTTTATTTAATTATATAGAATTATTTTGAAAATGTGAAATCGGAAAACGGGTGATTCTGAGGCCCGGAGTTCCATGAATGATCTGTCGAAAAAGTGTTATGTTTAAAATAGTGTGTGTGAGTATTTTTCCTAAAAAAGTGGAATAACTATTAAATGGTTTCCTGAATCAGAAATCCAAGGTCATCGTTGTGTTCATGATGGAGGTTTTACCGTAGGTACAAATTAATTTTAGTCGGCACAACCCTCTAGTGAAAACACCAAAAAATGGAAAAACCATAATAAAATAATTAAATAAAATTATTTGAATTTTTAAATACTTATAACTCACGAACGGTGACTCATATTAAAATTTGAGACCACCTCTGAACTCATGATGGTATTTTTTCCTTTATAAGACATTAACATTGGCCAATACAGGCCAATAGTGGATGGTAGTTTTTGGCATTAAATAAAATAATTAAGTAACAATTATTTTATTATTAAAATCTATAAATTTTAAATGGTATCTCAGATTGAAAATATGAGAGTACCAATGAACTCATTTGGGATTTTTCTCCAGAGGAGGAGCCTAACCTAAACCGTCACAGGTTGAGGGTGAATGTTAATAATTTATTAAACATATTTTAAAGTACGTTTAGTAAAGGTGCGGGCGGCGTTTTCTATCATTTGAACAGGTTCTCAGATTAAAAATATAAGGGAACTATTGAATTCACAGTGGTTGGATTCTCTAAAGGGAGGGTTCACTTGAAACATAATAGGTTGGGTAAAAAAATTAATTTTTTAGACTTTTGAATTATTAATAAAATAACATGTTATGTTATTTTATTTTTTTCTTTTCTCCAACGGATGAGTAGTGGTGGCAAGACCAAAACCATGCCAAGCCATTAATAACATCACTGTCACTTGTTTGGAACTACAACCTTGGTAATTTGAGACATTCATTAAATAAATAAACATCATTAATTCTTCTTGGGGGACCCACTCTTTCTCATCTCCTATTTATATGGAGCTTATGGAGGGGTGTTAGAATGGATTCACTAAGCGATGAAGCTTTGACAAAATACCGTGAGGCCAACTACCTGGAGGACGATACCAGGTTCAGTGAGTGGTGAGGAACACCAAAAAATCATGAACTGACAACAATGATGAAGGAGAATTCATCGATCGTTTTCACCATACATCTTATCTAGGTAGGGAGTTTAATTTGAAGTTGTCTTTGATGAATTAAATTTCTATCCCACTTTCTATCATGTAACTCGAAGGGCCTGGTCCAAACGAACATGGACATGACCTTCCACCACATCGTTTTTGATGTGAACTTCAAGGAGCAATTTCAAACTTGATGGAACCAGGAAATAGAAGGTCACACTATGATGGTGGTATCCCAGAAGATCCATACGCGGAGACGAAGTAAAAAACGGAACACCAGAGCGCGTCTGGTGACCCGCGAAATAAATTTTATGTGAGCCACATCTGTGGTGGTGGGAGGTGGCTAGAGGAGACCCACAGAAACCGACCAATTGAAGAGGAAGGCAGTGCGTGATGGCCCTCCACAGTGGCCAAAGGTGGGAAGCCCGAGACAGGTGCGCAACAGTTCACCATGGTGGCCAAGGGCGGCCAGAATGAGACAACAGCATTGGACAAGGGCAGTGCCCATAGGCGCCACCGGATGAACCGACCGCGACCAGTAGGCTACAAAAAGAGTGTGTGGTGCATCATGGGCCTCGCTGCATTGTGGAATCCTTGTAGGCCAAACAAAGGACCATTACATGAGGTGGGGTAACTCCCCACCGGCTGGAAAATGGCCCCGCAAGCACGAGGCCAGCAGGATGCAATAGTACACCTTCATGCGGATAGAGCTAGTGAGGTCCGACCAAGCCAGCCGGACCATCCAGTGGTTCAGGCTGGACTAATGGTCCAGCAGGCCAGCGCATGTGGGTCGAGACCCACCCGATGGGTCAAGCCAACTGTGGCCTGGGCCTGCGAACAAGCCAAGATGACCCCAATGGGATGAACCCAGTGAACTATTCTAACACCCAGTGGGCCGAACCCGAGTGGGGTCAGGTAAACCCCAGGACCTGTTTGAGTCAGGCCGGTGTGACTGAGTCGGACTATGCCCAGACCCAACTGGTACCCAAAAATGAAGCATCTGTCACTAACGAAACATGTTTCTATTAGACACATGATGAGTGGAATTGGGACCCCTTTTGGGAAGCGGACCCTTTGGAATATTCTGGAGGGTTCGACCGAGTCGGGCCAGACCGATATGCAATCAACCCCATTTCATAGAAACAGGTGTAACTAACAGACTGGGCCTCTGATTGAAGCACCGTCATTGGAATAAGGACACTTGTTACAAGGTTATATTTTAGAGATACTCTATATTAGTTTGGACAGAGTTTGATTTTTTCCCTTGGTTGGATCAGACTTGAACCCAACCAGGCCATTTTTACAAAAGTGCACTTATCTCACAGTCCAGGCATCTGATCGATGCACTGTATGTCATGTTGGGACCCCTATGATGGGTCTGACCCTAGGGTATGATTTTTTGGACTTTGTTATAGTTGTGGTATGAATAATGTCTTTAGAATTAGATCCTTTATGAATCAAGCGTTCTTATTGCAGGAATATAGAGGTTGGCTGTAACGTGAAGAAAGAACATCGATCATATGTGGGTCACCATCTATCAATCTTTTGTGGGTCAGTAGTTAGTGATAATATGTAGGTCATTATATATCAATCCCATGCGGGTCAGCACCTAGCGATATTGTGTGGGTCAGCATCTATTTATCTTTTGGGGGTCAGTAGTAGAGCCTCTCGATAGAATAAGATGATCTAGTTTTACAAATAATCATCTGTACTCTTGTAATTATGTTAAATACATTGTGTCAACTAAGTCTTTAACCTTCACGGTGTTAACTTCATGGTGTTACATTTTGGTGCATTTACCTTCCTGGTGTTACCATTATGCTGTTACATTTGTGGTAATTTGACCATTTTGGTGTTACCTTTGTTGTACTGTCACCTTTGTGGTGTTACATTTGTGGTGTTACCATTGGGGTACTTTTACCTATGTGGTGTTACCTTCATTGTGTTACATTTTTTGTATGTTTACCTTCTTAGTGTGACATTCATGGTGTTACCATTGTGGAATTCTTCCCTCGTGGATCAATTGTTCAAATTTCTTATTTTGATAACTTAGGTATTTGTTTGGGAATATAACTATATAGATTTGATGACTATTATGTTGTTCTTTGTGATTGAGGTCATGCATTATGGTTATTTCTTTGTAGAACTCTGGGAGACCTTGGGGTGACTCGGGGTCCCTACTGAGTTTTTTTATACTCCCTCCTACATCGGACACACTCGCACCTTTTTGTGTCTTGTGCAGACGACACACATAATTGATCGAGGGTGAGGGATCCAAGATTGGATGGTGCTCAGAGGTCGACAATTTGATGTGACATGATGCAATGACTTCTGATCGTGAGTTGTACCTACCATTCTGGTATGATCCTCGGTGGATGTCCGAAGAGATGTTTTCTCATTTAGTTGTACTTGTACAATCCAGTTGGGCTTGTATTCTAGCCCCTTTACATTCAATACACTTTTTACTATAGTAGTTTACTTCGTGGATTCTTATGGTTGTGTTCTTGGAGTCAGTGTTTTTATAGGTTTAAAGGCAATGCCTTCTTGTTATTTGGATATGGATTTCCGGTGCTAGTTGCCAGCCTCTTGCATTTGGAAGGCGGGCTTTGGGTAGTCACAAAATGGGCCGAGGGTGATAGATTGTGACAAAGTGGAATAAGTGGATTTGGTTCTTATGAAGTACTAAGACTCTATTATTTTCAATGGAGAAAATATTGTTACGTGTCTTGAGTGTGTTTTTTTACTTCTGGGATTCCATTGTCTGTGTGGTGACCAACATATCCATACACAAGGACCCTGAATTCCAATTTTTGACTCGGTGTTTGAAAACACAGATTGTGTGTATTTTGGAAGTGTTTTTCCTTGGTTTATTTGGAGTTATCTCACCAGGTATAACTTAATAATCATGGAACACAAATTCCTTATCACGATTCCACTGCGTAGATAGCTAGCTTGGATTCTCGAGAGAGTTCACAATGATGTACCACTGAGAAATCTTGTGTGGATCAGCAACAGATGCTACCAGTGGACTGTGCACACTAACTGAGTGCATTTTAGGAGTTCAATGGAAGGGACCACTGAGGTTTCTAGGAAAGATATATCCCCAGGCAGTTGAGGACTAGTTGGAGGCTGTTGCCAGAGTTTTCCATCTAGTTAGAACACCAAAATATCCGATCGTGATCCTAGATGATAGTCTTTATCATTACATGACTATGAAGATGTTCTACAAGGTGATCAGGCATCGATACATGGATCTTTGTCCAAGATGGCACCTTTGGGTAGTGTTCCAGTTAAATCACTTCCCATTATTTAGTAGCTAGAAATGGTGGTACTAGTAGAGTACAGATGTAGTATTAGTATCTTATATGTGTTTCTGAATTAGATTCCCCTTAGGTTCTGAGGAAATCCTGACTCACAGGTGGCTAAGGACTATCTTGAGGAGGATTTCAAGTTTCTATCTATCTAGGGAACCATTTGATCATATGGAAGCCCTGGTAGAGGGCCTTCTACGTGGCTCAATAGGATGATGATAGGGTATAGATTACCCTTGATCTTGCGAAGAGGTGTCTTTTTTTGTGGACATGCATGAGAACCTACCTCAGGGAAGGGGTATCTTGCCATAAAAAGCTAAGGGGGTGTGTTCCCTATAGATTCTACAAAGTCAGTCATACGACATATCAATATCTGAGTATTCATCGATGCATACCGACCATCCTGGATACACGATGAATATAGTACAGTCAGCGATTCTGGGCTCGAACCTCCAAGCAAGGTCTGTTTAAGGACATCTGAGCAAGAACTATTCCTATATGCATTTCTACTTATGTTATGGTGTGAGAGAGAACATTTTTTGTTGAATGTTCATAGGATGAGTGGATGCATATAGTGAATTTTAGAAATGGGAAAGTTGGAAACTGATGCAAGTCTGAGTGACTTGGGTGTGTACAATGTTTCAAGAAGATGAAGTGATAGGGACAAATGAATCTGTATGACAACAGACATAGAAGTGGACCTAGGAGAGAAGCATGACGTGGTATACATTTCGACATGTTAAGACCACCACCCCTATATGGAGTCTACCAGGATAAGGGAGCAAGAGGTTAGAGGAATGGAGTAGTTGCATGTTGTCAAGGAGTGCAACCTAAGAGCTCCAGGAATGATTTGAGGTATGGGAAGTGTCATCAACTAGTTGTTGTATTAATTGAAATAGGTTCCAATAAGTCCTTCATACCACAAATCTTGTTCAAGACCTAGAGTTTCCAGTTAAAGTGATGACATGACCCTTACGTCTGAAGAATCCTTAACGAGGAGACTCAATATTCACACTTATTCTGATGGTGTGATGTGACCCTTGAGGCAAATTTTTTGGTTGGAACCACTTAGTGGAAGTGTTGAGGCCTTACAACATTAGTTTGGGGATGGAATGGACATCCAAAGTTCAAACTCAGATTGACTGTTTTAGGCAGAAAGGATGTAGTATATCTACAACAGTGTTATGAGGTTTTCTTTGGTGGGTGAAAAAGGATGCCTAGGTAGCACATGATAAACTCATGCATAGGATGGTGCATACGATCAATCATGAGTCGTCCAGTATTACCCTTGTGGCAACATGAGTTTTGAGTTTTCAGTTCCCAACAATAGTGGTAGTGGGTGGGGATATCATTTCAAAAAATATTTCCAGGATTACCTCCCCAAAGGGAGAGTGACTTCTTCTTTGGCTGGGTACTATAGGAGATTTTTACCTGACATCTCCAGGGTAGCAGCACCCTTGTCAGATATGATGATGAATGGGGGGGGGGGGTTAATTCTTGTGGATGGAGAGTGTCAACAAATATTTTAGGAGTTAAGGTAGAGACTAACAGGTGCCCCATATGGAGGCTACCAGAAGAGGGCGTTAGGTATGTAGTCTGGTGCGACACATCAGGGACCATACTTGGTTGTTTTCTATTACAGGAGTGGGTAGTGATCACCTATGGCTCATTACTGTTGATACCACATGAGATGAAATACGCTACGCATGAATTGGGGTTAGTATCAAAGGTTTTTGGGATGAAGATGTAGCGACACTACTTGATGGGTGAACAATTATTATTTACTCTAATTAAAAGAGTCTCTGGTATATGATTCCATATAAGGACATGATCACGAGACATCAACGATGGCTAGAGTTACTCTTGGAATATGACATTGAGATAGTCTATACTCATGGGAAGAGGAATGCGGAAGGAGATGCACTATGGATGGGGTCCGGTTTACAGTTGCTGAGTAAGGTGTTAGAGAAGCTAATCATGATACAAATATATTTTGTGGTAAAATAGGGAAAAGCTTACCACTACTCTATGATAGTCACTCCCCCAATTCATTAGCAAGTTTAGGAGGCATAGCTTGGGGACATTAACTATGAGGCCCGATGTGCTCAGATATCCTAAAGAATATCTCCTGAAAAATTTTCTTAAGGTGGGTAGCATATCGTTCTCTTAATAGGATCCAACAAGGTACCAGTGATGCTTCAGTATGAGGTGTTGATGGAGATCTATAAATCCCAATTAATGGCACATCCTGGAGTATTGAAGATGTATCAGGACCTCCGACGTCAGTACTGGTGGCCAGGGATGAAGGATGTAGTGGAAGAGTTTGTCTCGCAATGCCTCACTTGTCAGCAAGTGAAGACTTCACATAGGTAGCAAAAGTCTTATACTGATAAGATAAAAAGAACATTGGAGTCTGGGGAGGGAGACCATGTCTTCCTATGGGTCTCACCCCAACGAGGATTTTAGAGGTTTGGTCAGGGCGACAAACTATTTCAAAGGATCAATGGGATTTTTTTATTCTCAGCTGTGTGGGAGAGGTGGAGTACCATCTATCTCTTCCCCCACATATTCACTGGGTGCATAATGTCTTCCATGTTTCGCAGCTAAGGAGATTTGTGCATGATCTGTCACACGTTGTTTACAAGGGCGAGTTAGACATTGATGATGGGGAGACTATTACGGAGTTCCCAGTGGAGGTAAAGGTCAACAATAACATTTCCATCTTGGATGGTTGATACCTCTTGTGTGAGTTTGGTGGCATCACAGGAACCTCCAAGAAAGAACATGGGATTGGGATGCTCAGATTTTTGATCAGTACCCTCATTTGATTGATTTTCCATTATTTTGGATTTCGGGGACGTAAAGCCCTAATGTGCGGGGGATGTAATGTCCCTGAATATCAGTATAATATTTTTTAATTATATGGAATTATTTTGAGACATCAAAATTTGAAAGCACGTGATGCCAAGGCCTGAAGTTCCTGGAATGATCCGTCGAGGAAGTTATAATTTTAAAATAGCGTAAGCTAGTAGATTTCCTGATAAATTACAATAAATCTTAAATAGATGTGCATATTTTAAATCCAAGGGCACCATTGCGTTCAAGATAGTGGGTTTACCCTCGACAGAAGTGAAGTTTAATCGGTACATGCATCTAGTGAGAAAAATCAAAAATGGAATAACCATAAATTAAAAAATTAAATAAAATTATTTTATTTTTCAAATGTTTATATCTCACGAATAGTGAATTAGATTTAAAATCTGAGACCACCACTGAACTCATGATGATATTCTTTCCTTAGAAAGACCCTAATATTGGCTAGCGTGGGAAATCAGTGGAAATTAGTTTTTGGATGTAAATAATATAATTAAGTAATAATTATTTTATTGTTAAAATCAATTACATGAAAATGGTATTGCAGATTGAAAATCCAACAGCACTTTGGAGTTTTTTGGGATGTCTTCCCCTTAGGTGGATCCTATCCTCGATCAGTGGGGGTCAATAGTCAATGTTATTAATTTATTAAATTTTTTTAAGGTATGTTCTGTAAATGTGCGGGAATCATTTTCTATCTTTTGAACAGGTGCTCGAACATAAAATCTTGGGGCACCGTTGAATGCACAGTGCTAGGATTCGCTTAATGGAGGCATCACTTCGACAGTAGTAGGTCAGGTGGAAAAGATAATTTTTTGGACTTTAGAGAGATTAGTAAAATAAAATTTTATGTTATTTTATTTCTTTTTCTTATCTCCAATGGATGAGTGGTGGTGGAGGGACCGACGACATGTCAAGATAACAATGACATGACTCTCCTTTGTTTGTAACCACTGCGTAGGGAATTTGGGATGTTCATTAATTAAATGAATGTCATTAATTATTCATACGTGACAAACTCTTTCTCCTCTATTATTAATAGGGAGATTGGAGAGGGGTGTTGGAACTTCTTCACCAAATGACGAAGCTCTAGAAAAACACTTCTATGTAAACCACGTGGTGGATGAGACCAAATTCAGCGATTGGTGACGAATGCCACTGAATCGCGAACAAACAAAAATGGCGAAGGAGGTTCAGTATATCATCGTCAATGGATGTCTTATCCATTTAGTGGAATTATTTTAATGTTGTATTTGATTATGTAAATTTATCTCCAGCTTGTTATCATGTAACACGAAGGGCATTTTCCAAATGAACAATGCCTAGACCCTCCGCCGCTTCGTTCTGGATATGAAAATTGGGGAACAATTTCAAACTCGACGACAAAATGAAATAGCGGGTCACGCTATGACGCCGTTCTCTCAGAATATCGTAAAAAATGGACCACCAGAGCGCGTCTAGTGACTCATGAAAGAAACCACCAGTGCAGCACATCGGCGATAGTCGGCGGTGGCAGGATGAGAACCCCGGAAACCAGCCGTAGGTGGTGGAAGGTTCCACATGATAGGGCACTATAGCGGCCAAGTGCAGCTAGCCTAAGGCGGCTGCGTGGGACAAGGGCAGCGCCAATAGGCTCTGCTGGTGTATGAGGCCACGGTAGGAGGGCGCGCCCCGACCCGCTCTGCACTGCGCTAGTGTAACCTAGTCAGTAAAATGGATGACAATTAAATGTGGGGGTGTAGTGCCCCACCGACTGGTGACTGGTCCCATAAACGCTAGGCCAGTAAGATCTAACGGTCCCCCTTGGGGCGAACCAAGCCGGTGCAGTATGATTAGGCTGGTCTAGGAGGGACCTGCTGCCCAGCAAGCCAACAAGGGTGGGATGAGCCCCATTTGACGGGCCTAGCCAACACTAGCCCGGGACTGAAAACAATCCGGTCATAACTTGATGAGTCATACCAAGTGAACTGGGCCAACCCTTAGTTGGCATGACCCGAGCAGGGTCAGGCAGACCCTGGGACCCATTGTGTCGGGATGGTCTGACCGACTCAGATCGGGTTTAGACCCAATCGGTACCCGAATAAAGAAATGCTCATAACTGACTAACTAGGTTTCTTTTAAACACGCCATCAGTGGTGTTGGGACCCCTTTTGGGATGTGGTCCCTTTGGAATATTCTAGCGGGATTGAGCGAGCCGGGCCAGACCGAGATGTGATCACTACCTTTTCATTGAAATGGTTATAACTAACAGACCAGACATCCGATCGATGCGTCGTCTATGTTATAAGGACCCCAATTACAAAGAGGTCATTTAGATATACGATAAGGGAGTTTTTACAGAAATTGACATGTGACCTGGGTTGGATCAGACTTGAACCCAACTGTGCCCTTTTTACAAAAGTGCCCATATCTCCCAGACCGGGCGTCTGATCGACACATCGTCTGTCACGTTGGGACCCCAATGATGGTGTAATCCCTTTGGAATTATTTTTGTGGTAATTTGTGGGTGTTGATGTATGAAAAATGGATTGAGTAGTGATTCCTCCTAGAATCAAGCATGATTACTCCGAGAATCTATGGGCTGGCTGTAATGCGCAGAAAGAATATCAATCCAATGTGGGTCAATATCTATCAATCCTTTATGGGTAAATTCTTAGCAGTCATGTGTGGGTCAACATCTATAGATCCTATGTGGGTATATGCCTAGAGATCCTGTTTGGGTCAACATCTATCGATCCTGTGTGGTTTAACAGCAGAACCTCTTGACAAAATAAGATGATCGAGATTTACAACTAATCATATGTACTTTTGTATTTATGTTATATACCTAGTGTTATCTAATTATTTTACCTTCGCGGTGTTACTTTTGTGGTGTTAATTTTTTGATAATTTTATCTTTGGGGTGTTACATTCTTGGTGTTACCATTGGGGTACTTTTACCTTCGCGGTGTTACCTTCGTAGTGTTACCTTTGTAATGTTTTTACCTTTGTGGTTTTACCTTTGTGGTGTTACCTTTGTGGTACTTTTACCTTTATGGTTTTACCTTTGGGGTATTCTACCCTTATAGATCATTTGTGAAAATGGCTTAAATGTTGGAGCCTTATGTTTCTTCATGTATGAGACTAGTGGAATTTGATAACATAGATATATGTATAGGCATATTCCTATATAGGGTTTATGACTACTGCTTCATTATTTTTTATTGATGTCTTGATTTGTGGGTTTTAATTTGAGGAACTATGGGAGTCCTTCGGGTGTCTTGGGGTCCCTATTGATTATTTTTATACTCACCCCTACGCGGGCTATGCCAACACCTTAATGTGTCTTGTGTAGATGAAATACAATGTTGATAAAGGCTGAGGGAGAAAGGACTGAACGATGCTCAGAGGTGGACCATTTGACGTGACATGACATAGTGACTACTGATCAAGTGTTGTACCTACTCTTCAGGTAGGATCCTCGGTGGAAGTTCCAGAAAATATTTTCTCTTTTAGTTGTACTTGTACTTTCCAGTTGTGATTGTATTACGACCCCTTTAATCTCATTAAACTTTTTACTACAATAGTTTACATCGTGGTTGTTTCTTGTTGTGTTCTTGGATTGTGTGTCTATACAGGTTTAAAGGCAATTCCTTCCTATTATATGGATACACCTTTCCAGTGCTAGTTGTCAGCCCTTGGCCTATGGTAAGCGTTATTGGGGTAGTCACGACTTGGGCCCCTGCGGAAGAGTTGTGATTGGTGACCCCTAGTGAAAACATTCCACATTTTATATGTATGAGCTTGAACCCTTATAAATCATATCATATAAATATTAAAATCATTAATAGTTATCCAATGTATCATACTACAAGAAGGTAACATGTGTGAGTACTTTCCTTCTGAGGGGTTAGTTAATGTTAATTCACATGGCGAAATTTAATTGATGAAAAATATTGGTGAATTTCAACAACCTTATAAGTATTATAGGAATGTACTGTAATTTCACCTATAAAAATGGAGTATTTAGAACCCAATATTATAGTACACATGATTCAATGTCAGGGTTTAGAGAGCTTGAAACTTGGGGAATTTAGGGTAGGAAAATGTGATTTTTGCTCTATTGGATTGGAATACAACACTTGTTGGGTGACGACTGAAGAACCTATGTGGCTGGAAAAATGATGGTTAGATAATTTGGGGATTCTTAGGGGGTTTATCTAAAACCTATGTTATGGGTGCTGTGATATAAATCAATGCATCATTAGTATTCTAATAATAATGATAAGTGATGAGAGTGATTGATTTTGGTGGAGCCTGTGCTTTATAGAGTGTGGAAGAAGAAAATAAGCATGTGAGTCTGTATTAGAGGTTTCTAACTCATGGGAAAATAGCTATGAGTTATGTAATGAGTGGTTTTTTCATTACATTATACGAGGATAATTGTTGTGTGAGCATTCATGTATTGGTATTGTGAGGTCGATTGAATTGGTTAAGACTATTTGTGAAAGAGATATAGAAAATTATTGAAGTTATATTCGTAAAACATGATGAGATTGTGGTGGTCGGTCTAGGATGTTTTCTGTTCAAGGTCACCATTGTATCAAGCAACAATTATTTTGGAAGGAAGCTCATCAATCATGTAACTACTGAGGTTGTTGCGTGTGTAGATGTATCCTTGGTAGGAGATGATATAGAAAATGGATCAGGGTAACATTGTGTTTTAAACCCAAGTTTATTTTGGACATAAATGTAATGGTTAAATGTTGTAGATTGTGTTTGGGGATGAAACACATTTCAACCATAAGTTGTAACCCAAACCTAGGATTTTGATAAATGTTATGAAAATCATTAATAGATATTTTGAATTCAGTGAACATCATTAATAATATCAAGGTCTTTGTTATAATTAATGCTTTTTTTTAAATGGGTTTTAAGATTTGGTCATGGTAAGTCAATATTTTGGGATATGGACTAGTCAGGTGTCTGATAGACCATTTTTTTTGTGTGACTAGGTGACTATATGGATACTCATACAATGAAGAAACTCGATTTGGTCACATGTGAGGTTATAAATCTCTGCGACAGGTCATGTTCTGAAATTATACTTTTCTTTGGACAATATTAGTGACTAAAAAACAGATATATAAGGGACTCAATAATATTTAATCCCAAAATGAATTCATAATGTTTTATACATATGAATAAAATTATGGATATTAGATATAATCATTAAACTCTACATGAAATTAGTATAAACCATGTGAGATTCAGATCATTGTTGCTTTAGTACTTGATTTAGAGATCTGTGGCCAATAAAACTGATGGATGAATCTACACTATATTTCCATTCATTGTCATTTTAGAGTATCATAATGTTGTCTAATCTATTTAATGGTGTATTTTATTCTTAAGGGATTATATTGGAGGTTCTTGGAACATCAGTTGATGTGGTCAAGAACTATTGCTGGATGTCCATCCTGAGGAAACTGACAGGTGCTTCCACATGAATGTGGACATGGTGGGCTAGAACTACACTGTGATCTCTATATTAGCCATAAAATAGGTATGTAAGATCATTTGTGTCCATATTTAAAGGTTTTCATATACAGATCATTTTATTCATTAGAGATTCATTGTATTAGCTTAGAATTATGAATGAGATTTCTGAATCAACTCTTAACAAGATCTTTATGTTTGATCAAGCATTATAGAATAGAGTTATGCCAAACATTTCGTAGGACATCCAGATTCCTATTTCATATAGAGTATCCTATGATGGGGAAACATAGATGATTCAAGAGAAAGTAATTGAATAATTCCTAAATTGTTTAGTTTAATTGTCTTAGTGATCATGGTATTGATGATAGAAAATAGATATCTTATGTCTCATCTTCTTTTTTTCATCCTATTATTATTACATGATGATAATGGGGGTTGTAAGGAATGATCATGTTCTTAAGGTCGTATGTTTTTATTCATGGATGAAATTTAGATAACTCCTTGTAAACAAAGATTATGGTAGATTTGGTGGCATTAATCACTTTCTACCCCAAATTCTCAAGCATGAGAAGTGTTATGTCTTGAGTATTGTAAAGACCAACATCATTAGGTATGAAAATTACTTGGGGGGATTTGAGATTTGTTATTATTGTTTTGATCTATGGTTTTTTGTAATATGTTTTATGTAAATTCATCATGTTTTGGATAATTTTAATGGTTTTTAAATTATTTCACATTTTGAGCATGAATAGGAGAAACTATATTGTTTTCTCTAGAAAACCATATGCCTTGTGGATATAGCCTAAGGGGTGGTTCACAGTTAAGGTGAATAATTTAAAAAAACCGTATGTCCTAATAAGAAAATTCTTATGACAACCTCTAATGGACAATATCACAGTTATAGAATGGTTAGAAAATTGTGCACCCAAACAATACAAGTTCCTAGGAGAGGCCCAATTACTCAAACTGATAGTGCATAGTCTTCCAAACTACTTGCCCAAAACCATGTGAACATGAATTTGATACCCAAATCCATATATTATGAACATAAATAATATAGAATTATAATTTATAGTTTCTCTTTAAATCTGTCTTGAATTTAGAGACATTATTTCTCTTTCATAAGAAAATTTCCTCCTTCCAAGATCTATTATGACATATCTATGTGCATTGATGAACAAAAATTATGGTATGTGATGAATATATATGTTTTTTGGGTTTAATTAAGGAAAAAATATTTTACCTAGTAATGAATCATATATATATATAGCCATAGATGTATTGATATATAGATTATGATAAGATCTAATGATGAATTCATTGGTCATTTATTGATAGTGGTGGGTTTTTTGGCATCAACAACATCCCTTCAACTATAGAACAATCTTTGATGAATGATGTAAGATCATGTTTACATTATTATAAATTTATCAGCTTAAGAAAATCATGAATCCCATCTTGGATATCTATTCTACTAAAAGATTTATGATGGATTAATATTTGTTGACTAGTCCAATGGCTCTCATATAGATTGGATGAGGAATTAAAGACTATTTGATTAATTGGAAATAGATATAGAGAATTAGAAACTACTTCATTGAAATTTTAAATGATATTTATATTGATAATGAGTATGGATTATATCATTATTGAAATAATACTATTAGAATATAATCTCATCAGGTCACTTATATAATTCTTTTTTTGTTGAATTAGAAATGGATATATGAATCTTTCACCTAAAAACATATTTTCAATTATTGAATAACATTTTATCAGGTTTTATTTCCTTAGTGAATATTAGTTTATTTCATCAGTGTTATTGTGTTATGATGTTTACTAACAATTAAGGGTTTTTGATGTCTTAGAATTTATATTGTTCTAAGATTTCCAAAACCGTATTGAACAATGTTATGACCGAGGTATGTTTGTTTTCTGAATTTGTTATAAATGTTACAATTAAATTATATATAATTTTTTTTTTCACACAATAGAGATTTTTCCAAAATAATATCCCAACTATATGAAAGTCCATCCATTTTTTGTCATTCGTGGTTTTGGCTATATGATGATATTCATTTAGTTTTTCAAGGTTTATTTCATTATCAATTAGTTGTGATGTTTTTTGGTATATTTAAATAAATTATAATTTATTTATAGTAAATTAATATTTATTTTATGGTCATGTGATTGAATATCATGGTGATCAATGGATACCAAATATAATTGAATGGACTTAATAATGCATGTTACTCTTTTCATGGTTTAGAGATGACTCTATTTGAGGTATTTAGTCTCATTTACTATAACATATGATATTTCGAATTATTAATTGGCTAGTGATATTAGTTTCTCCACTATGGTTAAACGATACATAAATTAATTTTTTTTTGAATTATTTATAATTCATTATTAATTAATGATTCATATGACTTAATTAAATAAAGGAACACTGCCTAATGTAATTGTAAAAAATGTTAAGGGACATAATATACCCTTTTGCACTAGTTTCAAACCATATTTTCATGGTCAAGTCTTAATCACTATGGAGTGACTTAGTATACATTAACATGTTCGGAGGTGATACAATGACTGATGCATTGATAAATTTTTTTTCTATGAGTATATCATGAAAAATTTAATAATGATTGATGACATGAGTATTCTTAGATATCATAATAGACCATGTTAGAATTACTGATCACACATGTGTACTTTTAGCTTTTATGAATCTTGATGATATCTAATGGTATGTATATAAATATTATCTACCCTACATTTTTATATATCATATTTACATTGGATGTACACTTCTAGTATTTATTGTTAGGTGTCCCATCATGATATGAATAACCTTATAGGGGGAGTAAAAACATCTTGCAAGGATGAAAAAGATAGACCTAGAATAAAGGAATTTACATGATAACTTTGTTTCTAAAATAAGGACAGCCATAGTGGAGACTGATGGACATGTGGCCTAACATAGGTAATTGATAGGACAAGACAACCTCGAGTCTATCCCAATGAATGCCATCAATTTTTAGGGGAAGTTCAAGGAATGTATGTGGTGAAGAATACCCCCTCTACTTCTCCTCCTCCCATTTTTTTTAATTTTGTGATCCTATTTTAGGAATTGATGAGAATAATATCTCATGAGGCAGTGTGGGAAGGTACCTTGGAATTATATATTAATTGGAACATATTGGTCAATGGTTCAGTTATAAAGAATTCATGTAGCGAAATGGTTCAATGAATATATAAAGGGAAATGGTATTGGAATTTTTTTACATGATTATAGATCACAAGAACATATTTACTAATGGATTACTGAATGTATGGTAGTAAATGATCTCGATTATAGTGCAAGATGACTACTCTCTAGGAGTATTGTTTATTGGATCACTGTTGGGCCACTAGGGACAACATATAGAGCACGTAAGTGATGAAAACTCATAGGAATTTGAAATATGATGGAATGATTTGTGGAATATGGATTTGAATCATTTCTCTAGTACATGAAAATGGCTCACAAGTATGAATCCTTATTAATTATGATGGCCCAAAATGGGACAAGTACGCAATTGGTAACATCATGGATCCACTATGTTTGTTTTTATATAGAGCTATTTTATTATCTATAATTTGGTGGGAAACAATGTAATATTATTTTGAGAGTAGATGAAATATGAATATGGGAGTTATTTTGGGTGTGTTTATAATGGATCCCTATTGATGGAGGTTGTATGTGGTGTGATGGATCTGATGTTGTGTTGTGTTATTGATTATAGTGATTGTTTTTGTGAGTGTTATTTATCTGTGGTATCTTGGTAGTGTGAAGTTTCAATTCAACAGTATTGGTATATTTATAGTGGTTGGTGGATCCCAATAGATTAATGGTTATTAGTGAAAAGAATATTCATTGTTCCATAGTAGGTTTTTGACAGCGATGATGTATTTTTAAAGCCTCTAGAAGGTGATATTCAATGTCAAGATGAATGGATATTTGTTATTAGAAACTCAAGGCATTAACTCTAATTTTGTAGAATTTTTAATTCATAGCACCTTTCATTGAGGTTGACATTTTCAATGTGAATTTATTTAATGGAATTTTTGGTTGTTTCTTAATTTTGAGTTACCAATTTTTTATAATTTTTGAGGTTACCACCCACATATCAAATTGCTTCTTATAAAATTAAAAAATAGAGATTTGGAGGGATTGTGTCAGTCCGTGTGGCTGATAGTGTGTGATAACATTGTATCCAAAAACAAATAAAACACCATGATTTTTCTAAGAGATATGTTCAGGAACCTTATGGATTGATCTTGAAGGCTTATGGAATCCCTTCAATAATCTTTGTATAATAGAGTTAATGAAGTAACTTTTGAGTATCATTTATTCTTTATACGTTCAGGAATTCTCAATAAGTGTTCATTAAAATTCATAAATGTTAATTAGTTATTTTATTCTCTTGTTCTTTAGTTGTGTATTTATTGTCAAATTTCTACTAATTAATTCATATGAATAGGAAATTAATTTCCAATTTGTTTTTGGGATCATATCAGTGTTTTCATACTAATTTATACTCAAACCATAATTCATAATCCCATAAAATTAGGTACGAGATAATACATCCTTCTTGTAGGTATTTTTAAAGACATGTCATGAGTTTGATCATCAAGAAAGATATATCTCTACGATCCTAGAGACTAGAATGTGGTGTGATATGGTGTTTGTTGGAGAGACACATTTAACCTTGTTCTTTTACATTTATACATGTGATCATCCCAAAAAACTTTCAGTGTCCAATTTTACGTATGGCCATCAATGTTTTTTGTAATACCCTGAAATTCAAAAGTATTAATAGCATATTTGATAGCGTGTTGCACATGAAACACCAACTGCATAAGGGGATATAATACCATGAAACATTATAATATAATTCCTCTTATAAATAGTTTTGATATAATTTATATTTTTCCATTCTTAAAACAAAAAACTATCTTCTGTTACACTCAACGTGTGAAATTCTTCAATGGTTTGCGTTACACATATAAATGAATTTTACCGAACAATAATATGTTATCAAAATATTATAATTTAATTTTAAAATATATAAACTAGGTTCAATAAAAATTATTTAGAATCTTATGAAAATAAATTATTCATATAAATATAAATTAATTCATGGGATACAAATTAATGAGAAAAAAAATTAAGAACCAATTGGATATAAAAAAGAAATATTATTAACTATATGATTCGAAAGAATTTTATATTAATAAAAATATTTTTTATAGTTAATTAATTATTGTAATGAAATATATATTTAATATATTCAATAAAATATTTTTTATATTCATCCATTATGTTTTATATGAATAGGATATAAATAAACCCCATTTTATACATAAAAAACTATATTTCTATAAACATGATTTTACAATCATTTAATGGTTATACAATTTTAAATATGAAATATGAAATATAAATTGATGTAATATTTTTAAATAAACTCTATATTTTAAATGAAATCATAATTATTATGTTATGGATAATTTTTGAGTTTTTTTTTGAAAACGTGTATTTTGTAAATGAATAGTTATAAATACTACATTGTAGTTCAAAATAGTGTTTTCATCTATTTTATTTATATGGTTAATTTTTTTTCATTTGTTTTAAAGTTTAATTAGATAAATTATTTAACAACTAATTCAATTGACATTATTATAATAAATTTCACTTTGGAATTGACTATAGAAAACATAGAAAACATGGGATGCCTTTAATTTAAAAACCTTTATTTACATCCTGCTTATTAGATGAATATTGAATTAATTTATGCCAATTATTTAATTATAATTTAGTAGTATTTATTAAATATTTGAAATAAGAATAATATTTTTTTTATAATATGGTTATCTTATTTTTTGGCAAATAATATTAGTGAATGTAATTAAAATTAATTAATATTATTAACACAAAATTAAGCTTAATAATTGTCTTAACATTTAACGTAAGGGCCCTATGACCTAGAAACATTTCTAACACTAATTGTCAGGACAAATATCTTCCATAAACCTTTAATTATTAGGGATGGTTAGTTAGTTATGTCTTTTTTTAGGTAAGAACATGTGTTCACATATCATTTTCCCAAAAATACCAGGTGAGTCCATTTCCTTCCCTATAAAAGGCCACCAACCCTCCAACTTATCACACCACTCACACCATATAGTATCAGAAATACTCTTTCAAACTATCTTTCCAACAACCCTACCATTAATTTTGATGCCTCCTATAGGACATAAATACTTCCAAGGATGTATTTTTGTATAACCCAAAAGAAGTTACCAAATTAAGAAGTAACATATTCTCTCAATCTTTTTAGATTAAATCCCATTATAAACTCCCTATTATCTTCTTATTTTATTTTTAAATAAAACCCAAAATGTCATAAATTTACTAGGATGGTTTTAGGATAATATTTTGCTCAAAACATACATACACATCCATCTAATGGGAATCAAACATATTGTTTCTATGTACGAAAAACTACTACATCATGAAACGCAGATTGTTAATTTTTCCTTTACCACATATCATGTTTTAAATTATGATGGAAACACTATTTATATATGATATATATGACATATTTATTTCTTTATTATAATCAAATTATTATTTATAAAAATCCTTTATGTCTTCTATATTTATTGAAATATGTTAATTTCAGTTGAGGAAGTGTGGACTATCGCCCCCTTAAAGCTATATGACTCATTCATGATTTACATGGAATGTAAAAAAAGAAACGATTTAATAAAAATATATAACATATGTAAAATATATATGATACTAGAATCATAATATATATATGTATCATTTATCTTTCATTCAATTAAAACAAAAATAGAATAAATTTTGCATTAATGTGTATGTATGACCTACCATCTCCATGAATGGTGAAATTCATTTCTAATCTAAAAATATTATCGAATATTGAAAATAAATATATGTTGTAGGTATAAGATAATTAATTTATGGTTTATATTTAGGTGATAATTAAATTATGATCTAGTAAATAGGAAGAACTTGTAACAAGTGAAAACCTTCTTGAGAAAACTAGGCAATTAACACCCGAAATAGTTAAAATAATGAAAGAGTTTTAAAAAAAGGGTTAGAAAATATTTTATGAAGTTAATGTTTTATATTATAAAAATGATTATGCTTATTATATTAGTTATTAAAATATTTTATACCACTAAACATGAGGTTAAATACCAATAAAAATAAAGGTAGTATATGGTATGTTGGGGAAATTATTTCTCAAAGGTGGTCCTTCAGTTATTATTTAATGAATTAATGGCGAGAAAGAAAGATATACCTAAGATCCAATTTTAAATGAGGTACATACAATATTAGTTCATAGTTATGACTTTAAAAATCACTAATGCTTCCTCAATATTTGTGGACATAATAAATATTGTCTTTATAAATTACCATGAAAATATTGTGGTAGTATTTATAAATGATATTCAAATATACATCCTATGAAAGGATAAACATGAGGATTACATGAAAACAATGCTAAAGAACATGTGAAAGAATTTGTTCTATGAAAATTATAGTATATTTGAGTTCTCGTTGGAATATGTTTCATAATTATGGTAGGTTAAAACCAATAAACCTATATAAATGGGTCCCTCCAACACAAATTCAATCAAAGAGTGGCCAATTACTATATCTATAACATTGATTCGTAGTTTCTTTGTTAAAGATGGGTATTAAAAATGATTTTTGATAAAATTATAATGAATGTGAAGCTAAATAACCAAGCTAACATATAAAGGATTAAAGTTATTCTCGACTAGTGAATGTGAATAATTATTCAAAGGGTTATTAAAAATGTTTATCACTAAACCAATACTCACACTACCGATAAGTGGGGAAATATTTTTTGTATGTAGTGATGCTTTAAAGAATGAAATATGTTATGTGATGATGAAAAATGATAAATTGATATTCTATACCCAAGGTAGTTGAAAATATAGGACAAAAAACATCCCCTAATAGATATAAAGTCTTCTTCTATGATATTCACATTGAAAATATGGCGGCATTGTCTCTATTGGGAGAATCATGAAATATTTACTAATTATAAGACCCTAAAATGTATATTACAATATAATTAGATTAATAAAAAACATTGAGAATGGTCTGATCTCATCATGGATTACGGTTTATCAATCCACTACCATTCAGAGAATGTGAATAAAGTTGGCGATTCTCTATATAGAAATAACCCACCAATATTATCTGTGATGAGAATTGAGAAGGATCCAATATTATTTGATTTTAAAAGTACATGTATAGGATAACTGAGGAATAAAAATCATAAATATCTCTGAAATTATTACGTAATTATTTCTAATACAACAAATAATGCGTTCTCAATGAAATGATGTGGAAATTCAGATGAAGGAAAAATCCATAACCCTCAGAGTTCAAAAATTGAGGAGTAAGGAGCTGTAAGATATAGGTTACAAATATTTGTTCCATCCAATCCTGAGATAAAGATGAAGAATATAAATTATGCACATAGCTCAACCTTTCTTATTCACCTAAAGAGCACAAATATGTATTGATATATCAGAGAGAAAAATTATGGGGTCAATATGAAAAATAGGATTGGTGAATATACACCAATGTTCGTAGTATACTAGAAAGTGAGGGTTGGAAGAAAAATGTTTAAGGGGATGATGAAACAATTACCCAAACCAACCTGAAAATAGGAAAAAATCACCATGGAATTATTCACTTAAAATTCAATGACATCCATTGGAATCAATGAATTAGGTTTGCTGTTGACTGTCTCACAGAGATATCTCACTTTATCGAAATTTGAGAGGAATTTTAACCAGATCAATTTGAATGGATATACATTAGGGAAGTGGAGAGGATGAAGGGAGTACCATTGTCAATTGTATCAGATCAAGATCTGATATTCACCTCCATGATTAGTTATGGTCTGTACACATGCAATAAACATAGAATGAATCATATGTATGATTTATCATCCTCAAATTTATGGATATTATGAGGTGATAATTTAGAAACTATAAGAAATGTTGATAGCATGTTCTATGGAATTAAATGGTGGATGGGATAGAAACTACATGTGGATGAATTCTCTTATAATAATTTTTTTCACTCAAGCATCAAAATGGATCTATATGAATTCGTTTGTGGGAAATGATGCTGAAAATCATCCTGATGGGTTGAGTTTGGTGAATGTATGTTGCTAGGTTCTAAACATGTCAGTGACACTGTGTAAAATAAATCCTTTCAATAACACAGAAACATATCCTAAATATTACATAAGAGCTATGATTTTATCGACGAGGCCTATATTTTTAGGTTAGAGTCATGTTATTCCTCCACATATCTCCATAGAAGTGGATGATGAGATTTGGGATAAAATGGAATGCTATGTTCTATGTACATTTTCTCATTCAAGATTCATGATCATGTCAGATATGTGTCAAATCGTCTGGCACTTTCACCTTCCATGTCACTTGTAAAAGATGAATTTCATGTATCCCTCTTGAGGAAGTGAAAACAAGATCCATCAAATGTACTGAATCTGGAGTTGAAACAGTTGGAAAATGATCTATCTCATGAAGAATGACCAGTGAGGATCAGGGTCAATATATACAAATTTCAATGCAATAGGACTACTCACCAGGACAATGACCTATGGAGAAACCATAAGTTTGAATATGAAAAATAGTAACCACAGGAAGTGATGAAGGATAAACACCATCACCTATTTTCAACATATAATATAAAACAAAATTTGAGGGAAAATTTTGTATGGGGGGAGAATGTGATGACCAAACATTTTATCAATGTATATTCCCATTCTATAATTCATTCATATAATAAAAACCACATACTATTTCATTAATTAAACAATATAAATTTTTTTAATAAATAATTAGTGGAATAAGAGGCATTTCTAGATGGTATAGAATATTCAACAATGGAATAGTAACTTAAACATTGGTATAGTAGTGTGATCATTAGAAATAGTAATCTGGCTAAGAGAGTTATGACATGTCCCATGCAATTATAAATAAAATATATGTGTCTTATGAATGAAAAAATATATATTTATTTCATGATATTATTAAAAAAACATTTATCAATGTTAAAGTATGTGTTTGTGTTTTAGTAAGTTATAAATATGTAATTATAATTTTATAATTAAAAGTATTTTTTAAAAGAATTTTTTTTTCATAAAAAATTTTCGTAAATTTTTAATTTATTTTCTTATGATTATAATATATTTATATGACACCTTAAATAATTTTTCAACGTATCATAATATTGGTTATAATTTTAAAATCTGTATTTTTGTTATTAAAGAACACTTTAATTTAAAATTTAATTTCTCAAATTAATAAAATTATTTTCGTAAAATGCATTTAATTTTTTAATTTTATACAACAAAAAGTAGATAGTGTGATTGTTTTGGGTATTTTTAAAATATTTATTTCTTTAGTGAATAGAAAAATACAATAATTTATAGTACATATACATTATAAGTTGAATACACAATTCTGTGAATTATTTCTTGTGTAAAAACCACAATCTCAAACTCTCATTCATTATATATGAATATTTAGTGATAAGGTCCAAAATATTCATAGTAATGAATGAAAATAATAAAATAATGATTAAAATAAAAAAAATCACCCATCTCCTCCAATATAAATACAACCCATTCTCACATATTCTTCACACTACTTCCAAGACATGATTATTTTCAAATTTCTTCCCAATTTATACCTAATACTCTTCCCCATGTCCAATATCATTTGGACTCAAAAATTTCATAAAAATTATTTTTGAGGACGTTCTCAATGAGAATAATTCAAGAGGTAAAATCATCATTTATTTATTTTAATTTCTTTTCATTTCATTTTGATTTGATTTTATCCCCTTATCTCCCCATATGAATGTAGAATTATGAATCTAGAATTGTATATAAACTAAAATTATATTATTTTAATACAATAATCTATCATTAAACCTCCAATCCTCTCCCTTTTCTTCTATAAATCAAAATTTCATCCGTGAGGTTTTGTTTTATTGCCTTCAAGGAAGTCATCTTTTCATTTTCTTGTAATACCTTCATGGATTGTCTTACAAAATTTATAATGGTTGAATTTTTTTAAAAAATTTATGTTATTACTTTTTTTTGTTCTGGAGTTAACATATATACATAATATTTAATAATGAAACAAAATGTATTTGATGTCATGGAAAACACACCAAATTATTCTAAACAATTATCATTATCATTTTATCAAATGAATCAACCGCATATATGAAAAAGTAAAATATAAAAAAATTAATCTTATGGTTATTAGTTGATAACATATGATATAAAATATGTATAATTATCCACATATTAAATGAATCTCCCTAGATATACACATGTTAAACAATCATTAAAACCTTGAAAAGAAACACTTCTCAATGATGAAATTGAACACTCTATCACCTCAACGGTTCCATAAATGAACTTAATAAAATGATAATGAATCCAAATCATGTAGAAGAGGTTTTAATTTATTAATTATTGAATCAAATATCATTATCAAGGATATGTATGTAAATAAATTATTTAGATATAAGTTAATTGGATTAATGATCCAAATTTCCTTTCTTTGGGTTATTCCACTTTCAATCAAAATATTAATATATATATTCCTTTAATATTACTCAAATAATTGTTTTACTTACATTTTATTTTCTATGGTATAAATTCCTCCTGTAGTATTTTATGAGAAATTCAATGATTTTTAAAGAGATTTCATCTTTCTAAAAATACATGTTTTACTTATCTTGTTATTGATTCTTCTTCACTGATTATTGATGATTCTCATACCAAGTATGTAATTCACCTATTATTTGGGTTAAAAAACTTATTTTCCGTAATTTATTATTTATGAAATTCTTATGAAACACATTACCATCCCATGGAATATATTATATCAATTATTGATTTATTTTCTTTGTGGAATTAATCATTATGTAAATGTTATGATGTGCTGAGTGCACCCGAAATTATATAGAAGTCCAATGAATTATAAAATTTGAATTTTCAAAAGAGTTAATGTGAATTATGGGTGAAAATATTCTAAGTTTTTACTGAAATATGATGTTATTATTATGCATATATTTTACGTGTGAACATGATGCTATCTTTGTTAACAACTATACATCGTAGTTGACCACAAAGACCCACTTTTTCATTTTTATTCATCTCTATATTACATGATTTCATATAATGATTCTATTCATGATTATCATTATTATCTCATTCTAATGTTAGTTTTATGATGATTATGGTCACCCATGTTATATTGATTGATGTTACTATATGTACTTTTACTAGGATTTTAACTCACCCATTTCTTTGATGTATATTCTCCGGTGATTACATATACCTGGGAGATTACATGGGAAACTATGAAGATAGAGGGGAAGTAATTAAATAGTTTCTACGTTTTATTATGAAATTGTTATGTTTTGTGGTAAATTCCCAACACACTAAACATTTGGATACTAGTTTTTTAAAAATATTATATTTTTTATCTTTAAAATGATGTAATAACAATTCTAAAAAAGTGGGGTTTCTATCTTAAAAAGATTAATTTTTATAAAAAATTCACACAAGTAAAATTATTTCGTATATTTTATTATAAACGGAATTAAGCCTTCAGGAATCAATTTATGGATTTATTTTGATATTAAAACGTTTCATACATAAGAAGTCATTTAATAAAATAATTTTTCATTATGTTTTTAATTTTTGATATTAAATTCAATTCTGTAATGTTAGAGAATTGAATTTAATAAAATTTAATACACATTTTTTATTAATATAATTTACTTTTAGTACAATGTTCATCTTAATACATGTTAATATTAATTGTAACTATGAAAAATAGTTATTAATATAGTAATGGCTAAATCATGTTAATTAAGGATAAAAATAATGTGATGGTGATTTAAAATAGGCCAAACACTTTCTTTTACCCTGTTTTAATAGTTTAGTTGATCCATACTCTTATATGTTTCTAATTTACAGCCACTTGGATCTTTTTTGTTTGATTATTATCTTTATAAAATTTTTAGTAATGAAAAATACAAAACACCATTCTCTTCCTTTTGAATTTTTCTTATATGTTCGCATTGGTATAAAAATAAATTTTCAATTAATATTAATAATTTTTTTGAGTAAAGGCTTTTAATATTATTATGGTAATTGTCACGGCCTGTCCTTGGGGCCTGTTCCATGACTACCGAAAGCCCGCCTTCCATAGGCCAGGGGCTGGCGATTAGCACCAAAGGCGTAATCCTGATAATTAGGGAAGGCATTTCCTTTTTAACCTATAACTCACACATAGTCTAAACAAAATAAGTAGAAGAAAAAAGTACTAAAATAGAAAAGTAAGGTTTGATGAAAGTAAATGGGCCAGTATAAAAACCCAACTGAACAACAAGTACAAGTACAAGTAAAAAGGGAAAACAGCTCCTGGATCATCCGCCCGATAATCCTACATGAAGGGTCCGTATAGAACTCCAGCAGCTCATCCATGTGGTACATCCCATAAAGTCCATCTCTGAGCAGTCTCCCATCCGTCACCCTCAACCTCAATCACTGTCGTCCATCATCTGCACAAAACACTACAAGGTGCGGGCGATGCCTATGTAGGGGTGAGTATAAAAATACTCTATAGGGGGCCACGAGACCCTCGAAGGTCACCCAGAATCTACAAAGGATAAAACACAGTAGAAAGATACAAACACGAAGTATTAACCAAGCCTACATTGGTATATTCCATACATATACCTATGTTACCAGTCACAGTTTGGCTCCAGCTCTCGAGCCCAATCACAAACCAGTCCACAAAGGATGTAAGGTCAATCACATTGATGATAATGATTGAATATACAAGACTCAGCTCACAAATGTATACATTTTTCACAGAGCAATAGAGATGATCCTATGTAGTCACTGATTCTCTATGTTGTCAGACTCACATAGGATATAGGACCATCTAAGCTGTAGAACCCACACAAGATACAAGACCAGCTATTATGTCAGTCCCACACAGGATACAGGAACAGAAGTCAGAACTGTCGGACCCACAGAGGATCCTGGTACAGTAGTTATCATTTTCGAACCCACGTAGGATTCAGGTACAACTGTCATCACTATCGAAACCATGTAGGATTTCAGTACAATAGTCGTCAAAGTCGAACCCACATAGGATTCCGGTACAATAGTTGTCACAGTCGAACCCATGTAGGATCTTGGTACAATAGTCTTTGCAGTCGAACCCACATTGGATTCTGGTACAATAGACGTCACAACCATCTCTAGGGTTCCTGCAAACAACATGCTCGATTCTAGGAGGGCCCGTTCCTTGAGTCAAGTGTTGATACATTAATTATCATATAGGCCTAAGTTCATGAATCTGTTAGTCCGTCTCATCATAAGGAACCCAACACAATAGACGACGCGTCAATCGGACATCCAATGTGAGAGTTATTGGCATTTCCGTCCCAGGAGCCTGGTTGGATTTACGCCTATTCCAAAACTGGTCATTTTTATAATTTCTCCAAAACTCATTTAGATTATTGCCAATGGACCGCGCCATCACGAGGGTCCCAGTGCCATAGATGGCACATCGATCAGACGTGCGGTCTAGGAGATATTTTCATTTAAGTAAAGATGGGCCGGACTTGCCCCCTTTGGTGCCCGGTCGACCGTAGATGGTCGGTTCTATCACCGCACACGGCCCGCGTAGCGGGCGGTGATCTTCTCCGTGTGGCGCCTAAGGGCACTGCGGATCTCCAACCTGGCTGGTCGTAGCCGGCCGGTTTAGCCAGCCGAGCGGCCTGTGGTTGTGGGCCGTATCTTCCTCCATGCGGCCGGCGTGATGGCGCCAGTCCTCCACCACCACGGCCCAGAATGGCCGCAACCTTCAGCTCCACAGTGCGGCGCTGCGTTGCCGCACCACTTAATCTGCCGTGGCCCTCTTGGACATGGTTACTCTTCTGTCCACCGTGGTACTCCTAGACACTTTTATTCTTTGGCGTGGTTTGACGGCATCACGCCCTTTCGGCTCCTCCTTCGAAGACATCAAATTGAAACAACAAAGGGTAGGGTTGGTCTGTGTTCATGCGGTCCGAACCCTCCTCTTCATTTGATTAAATTTGGTTTTCCAAACCAGAATTTTATACGATGAAGAACGAAGGAGGAATTTCAAATTTAAAATTAATATAAAAATCTCCTACCTTGATTTCAATGTTCCCTTGACAGTGTTGCGGGAAGACGACGTCATTCCTTTGACGTCAGGAGGAGATGACGTCGTCGTTGGTGGCGTTCTTTGAGGGCAGCGTCTACTCATTTATCGCGGATGGAGGATGTTGAAGATGTTCTGTATGTTCTTCTTGGGAAGAATGCTTTCCTTCTAATTCTCCAAATCCTCTAATGGTATTATGTCCAACCAACATAAAATAAAAACACACCACTTATTAATAGGATGGCTTAATGAATTCAAAGTGATTCAAATTTATTACGTCACATCCATTAATTAAAAATTGGATTGGCTCATTATATTGGAGAGAGGAGATGAAGAGGCTCCAAATTAAATAAAGGGAGTTTAATCATCCATAATTAGGGGATCAAGGAGTTAAGGAGAGTTGATTAGTTTGAACACCTGTGGGCCCACCACATAATATCCTCCCATGGGAGGTTATGTGGGGGTGGGACCCACCACCAACCTCCCTTCGGATGTTTTAACTACCATCCAAATAATATTATTCAACACATAATTTTATTTATATTTTTACTTAGAAACCCCAAAAATTAACTACCAATCCTAATAAAACGCAACTGCGGCAAAGGTATCCTTAAGGGAATACTAGCACTGTGAGTTAATCGGTGTCCTCAGATTTCAATTCCAAGAACCGGTTCAAATGATAGGAAAACCCACACGTATGTTCATTGAACGTTCCCAAACAAAACATCAGAAATTGATTCTTGGAACACCGGGCCTCAGAATCAGGCGTCGTCAGAAACTTCAGACTCTTAAAATTCCCATATATTTACTGAAAAAAATTTCACAGGATTTTCGAGTCTTTAAATTCTACCCAACTCAGGGATTTATGTTTCTGAATTCCACAACACACACTAAGGGAACAAATGGGGGTACTGTGTACAAATATGAGCCTCCTGCTCCCTTGTGCTCTCTTAGAGGTTCTCATGCTTCTTGTGAACTCACACAAATGGAATCAACTGTCCACGCAGGACCCGCTCATGTAGATCCTCAACCTCCACTGGAGCCTCCGTGAATGTCTCCCCATCATCAATGTCTGGTTCCCCATGGTCGATGATGTGTGGTGGGTCGTTCATGTATCTCCTCAGCTGAGATATGTGGAAGATGTCGTGCACCTGGTGCAACTGAGGTGGAAGGGGCAGGCGATACGCCCCCTCGCCTACTCTGCCGAGAACCCAGAATGGTCCAACAAATTGTGGAGATAACTTGCCACCTGGGCCAAATATCTATAGACCTCATCGAGGTGAGACTCGTAGAAAGATGTGGTCACCATCCTCAAACTCCAATGTTCTCTATCTCCTATCATCATAGGACTTCTATCTGCTCTGTGCAGTCTTCATCCACTCTTAGATGATCTACAGCTTCTCCAATGTAGCCTGCACCATCTCTGGTCCTACATGTGTTGACTCCCATCGGTCAGTCCAGCACAGAGGTGATCTGAATGTCAGCCATACAGTGCCTCATAAGGTTCCATCCCAATGATAGAGTGGTAGATGTTGTTATATGAAAACTCTACCAAGGGAAAGTGATCCTCCTAGCTGCGACCAAAGTCGTGGACGCATGCACGGCGCATTTACTCGAGAGTCTGAATGGTTCTCTCAGTCTGGCTATCCATCTTTGGGTGGAAGGCGGTGCTCAAGTGAAGCTATGTCCCAAAATCTCCCTACAACCCCTTCCATATATGGGAAGTGAAACAGGCATCTCGATTAGAGACGATCGTCAATGTAACACCATGACGCTGTACGATCTCATGTACGTAGAGGCGTCCCAAGTTCTCTTCTGAGCCCTGCTCTCTAATTAGTAGGAAGTGGGCTGAATTGGTGAGTCGGTTGAAAATCATCCAGATACAGTTGAGTCCTCTGGATGTATGTGGGAGTCCCGTCAAGAAATCCATGGATATCCCATCCCACTTCCACTCTGGGACCTCTAAGGGATGATCAAAGCATGCTGGAACCTGGTGCTCTGCCTTCACTTGTTGACAAGTGAGGCATCGTGAGACAAACTCTACAACTGCCTTCTTCATACCCGGCCGGTAGTGCTATCATCCGAGGCCCTGATACATCTTCTCCACTCCTAGATGTACCACTAGACAGTAAGTGTGAAACTCTCTCAACACCTCCTCCTATAGTGAAAATGATACCATGGTACTTCCTCTTAAGAGGATGACGTTCTTCCCACCTTCAGAAACCCCACCAATTGTCTACCATGACTATATCTGAGAATGTCATGTCCCATATTCAATGTCCCCACGCTGTGCCTCTATGACTCATCGATGAAGTGGAGTGACTGTGAGAGACTGAAACGCGGTCACCTTCTTTGTTGCCTCTCCTAGAAGCTGAATTTCTGATCTCCTACTGAGAGCATCTTATACAACATTCCCCTTACCACAAGTATAGACTATATTGAAGTCATAGTACTGGAGGAACTCGAGCCATCACCACTATCTCAGGTTCAGGTTATTTTGTGAGAAGATGTACAAGAGACTTTGGTGGTCAGAGTAGACTGTAAAATGCTCGCCCATTAGATAGTGCCATCACATCTTCAAGTCAAAGACCATTGCTGCTAACTACAGGTCATGGGTAGCGTAGTTCTACCCATGCTGTCTCTGTAACAGCCCAAGATTTTATAAAAAATATTCTTTTTAATGTCTTGTGTTAGGAGCTTGCACAACACGCATCCTTGACTTGCCTTGCATTACACGCAATCACGACCTTCCTCGATAGCGTGTGTAATACGCAATACCGAGTTTCACTAAACAACGATATGCTATTAAAATATTATTAAAACTAGCCGGCATGAATAGTAATAACCACTTTTTAAAATTCTGTAAATCTTATTTTTCAAAATGAACTTCATTTTTGGATTCGGAGTATCGAATTTAGCCTATGGTGAAATTTTGGTACATTTCGGATAACTTTCATATTCTGATGAATAGTGAAAATTACTAAATTATAATTAAAAAAACAACTTTTTTAATCGAAATAATTAATAGTGATAAATTATTAATTGGAGTAGTTTTAAAGTATATTTAGAATATATTTTTACAATTTAATACAATGTTGGTCATTGGATGTAATTGCACATTTAAACCAGACATAAACAAGTGTCAATCTTTTGATAGATATTGTTTCTTAAAAACACGCTATTTGTTTTAACTGCGGGATTTAATTATAAAATTAATTAATGCAAATTCTATGTTATGA
The DNA here is from genome assembly GCA_963277665.1 of Viscum album. Taxonomy (NCBI): domain Eukaryota; kingdom Viridiplantae; phylum Streptophyta; class Magnoliopsida; order Santalales; family Viscaceae; genus Viscum; species Viscum album. Next base: position 559,606,108 of record OY728146.1, read on the forward strand.
ATTTGGTAAAATAGACTTCATTTTTGAATTCGGAATATGAAATATAGCTTAGGATGAAATTTTGGCATTTTTTCTGAAAACCTTCATTTTTTGATGAATAGTGAAACTACTAAGTGGTAGTTAAAAAACTGAATTTTTCATAAAACTTAATTTTACCGCTTCTGTGAATGGAATTTCAAAAATCCGAGAGACACGGTTGATGTCAGTAAGTAAAATGTGGTTCAATGAGATAAAAATAATTTTTGGTGAATAGTAACTTTTTACTTTTATTTACCACGGTTAAAAGTAAATAGGGTAATTAAGGGTAAGAATGATATTAATATTACCCTAACACATGTCCTAATTCTATTGGACAAGTGTATCTCGACCAAAAACAACCTTAAGTGTAAAATATTATCATTTAGGCCCACTTGGATTAGATTAGGACATTTATTATTATTTAATTCAAAGAAGAGTTAAAAGAGTTAAAATCAAAGTTTATTCACTAAAACATTTTTAATATGGGGTTATACATAAGATAAATTCGACTATAAATATTCATTAGAAAGCTAAAAAGATTTACTATATAATGATATTTTATTTATAATTTTTAGACTTTAAATAAATTAATTTATTTATGACAAAACGATGATGCAGTAATTACCCTTTTAAGGAAATATTAACATAATTGATGTTATAAATACTCAAATGAATGTACTTTGAGACTTTTTATGAATTCCACTAATTTTTTAGGTTACTGTGATATATTAGTGTTGATTTAATCAACTTGGTTCGAACATATAAGTCTGTTATGACTTTCACAAAAATCATATATCAAATAGTGTCAAAATTGACACAAAATAGTTTTTAAATCAAATATTATATTATTAATTGTTATTTTATTCCTAAAAATCTAAGGTTCGGCCAAATGACTTAGATAAGGATATATATATTAATAATAAACAATTTGGGGTTCTTTTGGCATGTTATAGTAAGTTTATTAACCATATAGTGAAAGAAAACAAAAAGACACGGTAAAAGTTAAATTATTTCACTTAGAGTTAAATCTAATTGATAAGGTTAAAATAAGAACCTAAACTTGTCTAAATCCTATTGGTTGATAGGAGTTAGACCCATCCCCACTTTAGCTTCGAAATAAGACCCTTTGGAACCATTATAAACCGATTTTTACTTTAATATAAAATAATATTTTGAGATATTCCTAAGGTGCCCCTCTCCTCCCTTATAAAAGGGCACCTCCTCCCCCTCCTCCTCACACCAATTTGAGCACTCAATCTCGGCCAACCCCTGCCAAAATCTCTTCTCCACTTCCCTAGAAACATCCTAGAGGTTCTGGTCTTCCTCAAAGACCAATTTTAGTTCCCTAAGAGGAGGTCTCCAAAAGGCGCTTCAAAGAAGAGGTAATTACCGTTACCAATTCTTTCATCTTTATTTCTTCTTCCACTTCTTCTTCTTAGGTTGTTTCATTATGAAGTAATAACATCAGTATCACTCATATACTGATATGTTATTATAAGTATGAAACAACCCTATTTCACCATCTATCCATCCTACGGAAAAAGAAATCACCGCGCGTGCGTACGTACGGAATACCGTCTCCACGCCGTGGTGTAATCTATTTTCCACCACCACCTTACATGGATGGGTATAATGGTGTAAATAATAACTATACATAGTTATTACAACATCATATTGATTCTGATATATTGTATAATCCACTCCAATTCAATTCAATATTTATAGAAATGATATCATCGCTCGTGCGTACGTACGGACTACCGTCTCCACGACGCGATGAGATTCATTCTCCATGTTAACCATTTAAGAATGATTATAATGTATATATAAGAAATAATAATGAAATATATGACATTATAAAGCTACTGGATTTATGTATATATATACATATGTATGTCATCTACTTACTTCCATTTCAAGACAATAAGGAAAGAAAAACAGCGTTCATGCGTACGTACGGACTACCGTCTCCATGAACGGTGTTTTTCATTTTATTTATCTATCTATTATATATATATATATATACTGAATATATATGATATATATATCATATTTTATATTCTGGAAGTAAGTAAATCATGATATAAGTAATAATGATGTCAAGAACAACAAGTCAAAACACCTACGATAAATGAAACGATTTTACCCAAAACGCTTCTTTAACATGGAATTTACAAAATAACGGGTAATATAATGTCATAAGTGAACCATATATGATATAATAACAATGAATATGATTCTGTAATAAGTCAATGACATTATTTAAATCATTATACAGGAGGTTCGGACACATACGAAGCAAATTGGACCTAAGGTAAGGGAAATATCACAATCTCATTTTTATCCGAGATTGTTTATTCGTAAGTATTTACTGGGGTGTATTTTATCATCCAAATCCATGTTCCTTCAATATGTAATATTTTTTCCATCCACTTACAATAGTTTAAATCCAATTTTACTCTTCGGTGAGTTTTTAGTAAAGTATATGAAAGGAATCTTTTGTCGCTTTTTCATACGAGGTACTTTTTGACTTTTCCGACAAAAGTACAAAGAATGTTTTTTTTAACTTAAACGGAATGAACGGATTTTTACGGTTTTATAAAGCCTTATTTTCATGAAGATTCCTCCAAAAGATTTCATGACTATTTTTAATAAAATATCTTTCTTTTAAAATTGCATGATGTTTTGTGAAAAGAAATTGATTTTGAAGAAGAAAGGATATTTTCCTCAAGAATTCATTTCAAGTGTTTTATCAAAATTATTTTCCATCTAAGATAATAAAGGGTTCTGTTTTTATCCCTATTATTAAATTGATTTGTTCATGTTGTGATGGAATTATTTTTATGAATTCCTTTATCTTATATGAATTGTTTTATGATGTCATGTTGTTTAAGAATTCCATTTTTATTACATGGGTTATGCGATGAAGTATGATTTATGATTATGTGGCACACATAATAAAGGATTCATTATAAGATGGGTGGGACCTATATCTCCCTCCAATGCATTGGGTAAAGATTTTATATCTCATGAGATAGACAATGCTGGAACGGTAGGTTATACCGGTTCAGTGAAACAGGACTGAAACGAGGGTTACTCGATTCAGAAAGGGACTTTGTCCACTAAGATAGTCTTGGAAATTAGTCTTGACTAACAAGAAATGATTCTCTATGATTATGTGTGTATGCCACAAAGTTTCATGTTTTAAGTTATGATTATTGGGATTAATTTTTCACTGCCATGATTTATCCCATGATTATGAAATTATGCTCTCTTTTGCAGGTTATGATTTCCAAAATGTTATGTTCTTATGAATATGATGTGATTGATATTTATTTTGTTTACCCTTACTGAGCATTTGAGCTCACCCTTTTATGTTTTCTTTTCCCCAGGATATAAAGAAAGGTTTTAGGTAAAAAAAAAGGAAGATCTTTATGGGAGATTTTGAAGATCTTTCACCACTATTAGAAGATTATATTCCGAGTTTCCAAAGACACTAAACTATTACGGTCCTTGTGTGTGTGTTTTTGTAATGTACTAAGTATTCCGCAAAAGTAATGTAATGTCAATGTACATCAAGATACGTGTCTCTACAGTTGGTATCAGAGGAAAGGTTTAGTCAACCTTTGGAAACTAGGATGCGAAAACGTTAGTGAGATCCCTAGAGATATTTCTAAGGTATGTCTAGGGATGTCTCTAAGGTTAAGTATACGTATAGGTTATAGTCCTAGAATTGATCTAACGATCTTAGAATTTAACCTAAGATGTTAGATATTGAGGGTACTACCCCTTTATTATGTTGTTTTCCCTAGCATGATTTTTGCCTCTCACACTATTCTTTTGGGGTTTTAGACGATGGCTGGAACCCGAAGGAACCGTGTTGATCAATGCAATGGACAATGCAATGATTGTCGCCCTGAGCAACCAAACGATATGGGAGCTGGAATGAAAAATCTTGTAGCCATGATCACACAACTTTCTCAAGCTATGAATCATGCAGGACTTCCAAACGAGCAAAGGAAGGAGCAACATTCTGTTGAATCCTTCATGAGGCAGCGTCCGCCTTCTTTCAGTGGGTCTACTGATCCATTAGTTGCTGAACAATGGATTAGTACTACTGAAAAGATATTTTCAGTTCTTCAATGTTCTGAACATGATAAAGTCATCTTAGCAGTATATCGTTTGGAAGGTGAAGCTGATCAATGGTGGAATCTTATCAAGAATACGAGGCAAAGAGATGAAATTGATTCCATGGAATGGGACGAGTTCAAGAACTTGTTTTTCAGTAAGTACTTACCTCGTATTCTTCGAACGAAGATGGAGAAGGAGTTTCTTGAACTAAAGCAAAAGGATGATGAATCTGTTGGTATATACGAAGCGAATTTTACAAGACTTGCAAGGTATGCATCTGGCATTATCATCCAACCTGAAAGTAAAGTTGATCGATTTTTCAGTGGCTTAAAACCAAGTCTTCGAAGGGCATTAGCTATAAGAGACTTCAGTAGCTATGAAGAAATTGTGAGTTGTGCTATCAAGGTAGAAATGGAAGTTGGTGTTACATATCCATCTCATGGTTTTGACAAGAAACGAAAGATGGAGTTCAAGGAGAAATCTCAGAATAATGGTGAAAAGAAGATGAATGTTTCCTTATGCACAAAGTGTGGAAAGAAGCATGGTGGAGATTGTCTTAAAGGGACTAGAAAATGTTTTAAGTGTGGAAAAGAAGGTCATCGAGCAGCTGAGTGTCGAAGTAATGGAAAAAGGATTCTAATGAAGTGAATAAAGCAAACACTGTAGAGAACGCACAACCAACACTTCAATGCTTCAAGTGCAAGGAGGTGGGACATTATGCCAATAAATGCCCTAATCCAAGGGTTAGTGATGATCGACATGAGCAACCGTTTAAGGCAAAGGACAAAGGGAAGTCACATGCGATCACTATTGGCAATGTTGAATATGAAAACAATGTGGTGGAATGATTAAGTTTTTATGTAATGGGATTCCAAAATAATGTTGTATCATGGAATATTGGAATATTTATGTATTGGTCTAATGTGGTATTCAAAGTGATTGAGATATTATGCGCATAATGAAGGGAAAACGAGAAAATGAAATGTTTAACAGTATTCATGAGCTCATGATTGATATAAGGACTAAGTGATATCATGGTTTGAGTATATAGAATTTTGAGGATTTTGGTATGTGGAAAGTGTTAACTTTTAACTGCATTCAAGTTTTCACTAAGGTTCAATGGGTATTCAAGAGAGTACAAGATTAAGGCCTTTGAATGTTTGGAATGTGTCCAACAAGATATATCTTATGATATATGGGGATCAACGATGGTATTAAATCTCTGGTTATCGTTTTCACTATGTTATGAGAATGAACTGCAGTATTATGGATAGGACTAAAGATTGGAATGGATTATGTTGGACATAAGTTAGTATTGTTTAAGGATAGAAGTTTTTTCGATATTATTTATGGGATGTTATAGTAATATAGTTTTAGAAAAAGGACAACCTGCAGGATGGGCGACAGCCCATCGCTTCGGACAAGGCTGTGGGAATCGAACCCACAACCGAAGTGCGACTGGCCTTTATCGCCTACCACTGGCCTACAGGAAGTCCCTGTTTAGTAGAAACTAGTTTTATTATATTAAGCAGTATGGTATATGAAGTATAAGTCCATTTTAGGAACTATATATGATTAATCTCACTATAGATCGACTTATGTATATAATTTTTGCTAACCTTTTGTTTGAGACAAATGGAATGACCCGTCATTGTATCACATGATCTGCTAACACTTCACGAATAACAAATTCAACTTCATTTATTTAAGAGACGAAGTGGAAATTGTTCTAGGCACCAACAATAGTGAGATTGTACCAAAATAAAGAAAGTATTTATTCCAATTCAAATTTTCAACTTTAGGGAAATGATTTTGAAAACCAAAAATGTTGTCCTAGTGATCTTATACCTGATGAATCGGATGGTACCTTATATCGTCACAAATTTATGGATTTGTGATTATTGGCTTTTCCATAGCCATGTTCTCTACCACTCTCCATCAGAACATGATGGTTAGATTTCTCTTCCATATCCATATTTTCACCTATGTGGAAACCCAATGATTAGTTTATTTGGGTAACCGTTACGTTTCATACTTTTGTTTTTAAAGATTGGTTTTGATATTCCTTTTTACGATGTGGGTTTCTATTAAAGAAACTTTCAAATAGTAAACCATTTATAACCCCGACGAATTTCGAGTGCGAAATTCATTTTAAGGGGGGTAGAATGTAACAACCCAAGATTTTATAAAAAAATATTCTTTTTAATGTCTTGTGTTAGGAGCTTGCACAACACGCATCCTTGACTTGCCTTGCATTACACGCAATCGCGACCTTCCTCGATAGCGTGTGTAATACGCAATACCGAGTTTCACTAAACAACGATATGCTATTAAAATATTATTAAAACTAGCCGGCATGAATAGTAATAACCACTTTTTAAAATTCTGTAAATCTTATTTTTCAAAATGAACTTCATTTTTGGATTTGGAGTATCGAATTTAGCCTATGGTGAAATTTTGGTACGTTTCGGATAACTTTCATATTCTGATGAATAGTGAAAATTACTAAATTATAATTTAAAAATACAACTTTTTTAATCGAAATAATTAATAGTGATAAATTATTAATTGGAGTAGTTTTAAAGTATATTTAGAATATATTTTTACAATTTAATACAATGTTGGTCATTGGATGTAATTGCACATTTAAACCAGACATAAACAAGTGTCAATCTTTTGATAGATATTGTTTCTTAAAAACACGCTATTTGTTTTAACTGCGGGATTTAATTATAAAATTAATTAATGCAAATTCTATGTTATGAATTTGGTAAAATAGACTTCATTTTTGAATTCGGAATATGAAATATAGCTTAGGATGAAATTTTGGCATTTTTTCTGAAAACCTTCATTTTTTGATGAATAGTGAAACTACTAAGTGGTAGTTAAAAAACTGAATTTTTCATAAAACTTAATTTTACCGCTTCTGTGAATGGAATTTCAAAAATCCGAGAGACACGGTTGATGTCAGTAAGTAAAATGTGGTTCAATGAGATAAAAATAATTTTTGGTGAATAGTAACTTTTTACTTTTATTTAAGACGGTTAAAAGTAAATAGGGTAATTAAGGGTAAGAATGATATTAATATTACCCTAACACATGTCCTAATTCTATTGGGCAAGTGTATCTCGACCAAAAACAACCTTAAGTGTAAAATATTATCATTTAGGCCCACTTGGATTAGATTAGGACATTTATTATTATTTAATTCAAAGAAGAGTTAAAAGAGTTAAAATCAAAGTTTATTCACTAAAAAATTTTTAATATGGGGTTATACATAAGATAAATTCGACTATAAATATTCATTAGAAAGCTAAAAAGATTTCCTATATAATGATATTTTATTTATAATTTTTAGACTTTAAATAAATTAATTTATTTATGACACAACGATGATGCAGTAATTACCCTTTTAAGGAAATATTAACATAATTGATGTTATAAATACTCAAATGAATGTAATTTGAGACTTTTTATGAATTCCACTAATTTTCTTGGTTACTATGATATATTAGTGTTGATTTAATCAACTTGGTTAGAACATATAATTCTGTTATGACTTTCACAAAAATCATATATCAAATAGTGTCAAAATTGACACAAAATAGTTTTTAAATAAAATATTATATTATTAATTGTTATTTTATTCCTAAAAATCTATGGTTAGGCCAAATGACTTAGATAAGGATATATATATTAATAATAAACAATTTGGGGTTCGTTTGGCATGTTATAGTAAGTGTATTAACCATATAGTGAAAGAAAACAAAAAGAAACGGTAAAAGTTAAATTATTTAACTTATAGTTAAATCTAATTGATAAGGTTAAAATAAGAACCTAAACTTGTCTAAATCCTATTGGTTGATAGGCTTTCGACCCATCCCCACTTTAGCTTCGAAATAAGACCCTTTGGAACCATTATAAACCGATTTTTACTTTAATATAAAATAATATTTTGAGATATTCCTAAGGTGCCCCTCTCCTCCCTTATAAAAGGGCACCTCCTCCCCCTCCTCCTCACACCAATTTGAGCACTCAATCTCGGCCAACCCCTGACAAAATCTCTTCTCCACTTCCCTAGAAACATCCTAGAGGTTCTGGTCTTCCTCAAAGACCAATTTTAGTTCCCTAAGAGGAGGTCTCCAAAAGGCGCTTCAAAGAAGAGGTAATTACCGTTACCAATTCTTTCATCTTTATTTCTTCTTCACTTCTTCTTCTTAGGTTGTTTCATTATGAAGTAATAACATCAGTATCACTCATATACTGATATGTTATTATAAGTATGAAACAACCCTATTTCACCATCTATCCATCCTACGGAAAAAGAAATCACCGCGCGTGCGTACGTACGGAATACCGTCTCCACGCCGTGGTGTAATCTATTTTCCACCACCACCTTACATGGTTGGGTATAATGGTGTAAATAATAACTATACATAGTTATTAAAACATCATATTGATTCTGATATATTGTATAATCCACTCCAATTCAATTCAATATTTATAGAAATGATATCATCGCTCGTGCGTACGTACGGACTACCGTCTCCACGACGCGATGAGATTCATTCTCCATGTTAACCATTTAAGAATGATTATAATGTATATATAAGAAATAATAATGAAATATATGACATTATAAAGCTACTGGATTTATGTATATATATACATATGTATGTCATCTACTTACTTCCATTTCAAGACAATAAGGAAAGAAAAACAGCGTTCATGCGTACGTACGGACTACAGTCTCCATGAACGGTGTTTTTCATTTTAATTATCTATCTATTATATATATATATATACTGAATATATATGATATATATATCATATTTTATATTCTGGAAGTAATTAAATCATGATATAAGTAATAATGATGTCAAGAACAACAAGTCAAAACACCTACGATAAATGAAACGATTTTACCCAAAACGCTTCTTTAACATGAAATTTACAAAAGAACGGGTAATATAATGTCATAAGTGAACCATATATGATATCATAACAATGAATATGATTCTGTAATAAGTCAATGACATTATTTAAATCATTATACAGGAGGTTCGGACACATACGAAGCAAATTGGACCTAAGGTAAGGGAAATATCACAATCTCATTTTTATCCGAGATTGTTTATTCGTAAGTATTTACTGGGGTGTATTTTATCATCCACATCCATGTTACTTCAATATGTAATATTGTTTCCATCCACTTACAATAGTTTAAATCCAATTTTACTCTTCGGTGAGTTTTTAGTAAAGAATATGAAAGGAATCTTTTGTCGCTTTTTCATACGAGGTACTTTTTGACTTTTCCGACAAAAGTACGAAGAATGTTTTTTATAACTAAAACGGCATGAACGGATTTTTACGGTTTTATAAAGCCTTATTTTCATGAAGCTTCCTCCAAAAGATTTCATGACTATTTTTAATAAAATCTCTTTCTTTTAAAATTGCATGATGTTGTGTGAAAAGAAATTGATTTTGAAGAAGAAAGGATATTTTCCTCAAGAATTCATTTCAAGTGTTTTATCAAAATTATTTTCCATCTAAGATAATAAAGGGTTCTGTTTTTATCCCTATTATTAAATTGATTTGTTCATGTTGTGATGGAATTATTTTTATGAATTCCTTTATCTTATATGAATTGTTTTATGATGTCATGTTGTTTAAGAATTCCATTTTTATTACATGGGTTATGCGATGAAGTATGATTTATGATTATGTGGCACACATAAGAAAGGATTCATTATAAGATGGGTGGGACCTATATCTCCCTCCAATGCATTGGGTAAAGATTTTATATCTCATGAGATAGACAGGGCTGGAACGATAGGTTATACCGGTTCAGTGAAACAGGACTGAAACGAGGGTTACTCGATTCAGAAAGGGACTTTGTCCACTAAGATAGTCTTGGCAATTAGTCTTGACTAACAAGAAATGATTCTCTATGATTATGCGTGTATGCCACAAAGTTTCATGTTTTAAGTTATGATTATTGGGATTACTTTTTCACTACCATGATTTATCCCATGATTATGAAATTATGCTCTCTTATACAGGTTATGATTTCCAAAATGTTATGTTCTTATGAATATCATGTGATTGATATTTATTTTGTTTACCCTTACTGAGCATTTGAGCTCACCCTTTTATGTTTTCTTTTCCCCAGGATATAAAGAAAGGTTTTAGGTAAAAAAAAAGGAAGATCTTTATGGGAGATTTTGGAGATCTTTCACCACGATTAGAAGATTATAGTCCGAGTTTCCAAAGACACTAAACTATTATGGTCCTTGTGTGTGTGTTTTTGTAATGTACTAAGTATTCCGCAAAAGTAATGTAATGTCAATGTACGTCAAGATACGGGTCTCTACAGTCTCAACTGCCATGAACTATATGTGATCACTGCTCACTCCTACATCAGGACAAACTTGATTCTGGCCCTTGATACGTCGTAGTAAACTTCGTACCCTACACCCTCCTCCGGTAGCCTCAAGATTAGAATACTGTTCAATCTCTACCTTAGATCCTTAAAGATCTACTGGCATATATTTGGCCATACGAAGGGTTGCCCCTTCTTCTTCAATGATTAAAGAAGTGTTGTAATACTCGAGAAGTCTGGCACAAATCTCCGATAGTACCCAACCAGACCTAGAAAACTCTTCACCTTTTTCATAGTCCTGGGTGGCTCCCAAGAAAGTACTACCTCGATCTTCTCAAGATTCATTGTAACTCCATCCTCCGATATGACGTGTACCCTGAAATGAACCTCTCGAACCCAGAACTAGCTCTTCAAGATCTTACCATAAATGTGGTCCTCACAATGTGTGTCCAGTACTACCTGCAAATGGTAGGCATGCTCCACCTCAGTAGTTGAGTAAATCAGTATTTCGTCGATGAAGACTACGACAAAGCGATCGAGGTAATGATGGAAGATCCTGTTCATGAGACTCATGAACACTGATAGAGCATTGTGTATGTCGAAGGGAATAACCATGAACTCGTAGGGTCCATACCGAAACCTAAAGGTTGTCTTCTGCACATCCTCATCTTGAACTCTGAGCTAGTGATAGCCTGACCTAAGGTCTATCTTCGAGAACCATCATGCTCTCTTGAGCTGACCAAAGAGGCCGTCAATCCTCAGGAGTGAGTACTTGTTCTTAACAGTCACTTGATTCAGGCGACAGTAGTCAAGACACAGTCGCGAGCTCCCATCCACCTTCTTGGTGAAAAAAATCAGAGATGCCCAGGGTGAAACACTGGGTCAGATAAATCCCTACCCATGAAAGTCCTCCAGCTATACCCACAGCTCACGAAGCTCTGCGGGAGCAATCCGATATGCCGGAGTAGATATGGGTGTTGTCCCGAGGTACATGTCAATGTATAAGTCTACCCCTCTATGAGGAGGTAGTCCTGAAACGTTGTTAGGGAACAAATCCACATACTGATCCACCACAACAGGAAAACTCAGACATTGGACATCAACCGCTCCAAGGATGAGACTAGCAAACTGATGTTTGATCCGCTGCCCCCTCTTCTATATAAGTCCACCCTGCGCTGAAAAGGCTCCCTTATTGCCGGTGAAGGTCAACCTAGTCCCATCCCTATGAATACACCACACTTTTCACCTAATACAGTCAATATAAGCATGAACTATGTATAACTAGTCCATACCCAAGATGACGTCGTAAGGCCTCGATGCTACTACAAGAATATCCCAGCTAAAGCTCTCGCCTCCTAGAGTAATCTCACACTGCTGGAACCAATGCATAATCATCTAGTCTACTCTCGTAGAGGTCTCTAGAAATAAATATTGAGCCAAAGGCTCCATTGGAATCTCAGAGCTCCAAATGAGGGTAGTGGCAATAAAGGAATGACTCACACTTGTGTCTATATGTACTACACCAAGGGATGAGTAGACAAAGTTATTGCCTCAAATCATCTCAGGTGCACCGTGGTGGTAGGCCTCGATTGCCTGGAGATAAGCCCGCTTCTGTCTACCTGCTTCCTATGGTCGGTGTGGACCTCCCGGTGGGGGTGTTGGTAGAGCCTCAAAACGTCGTACACCACCCAATGCATGTCTATCGCCTCTTCCACGTCCGCTTGATCTTAGAGGACCACCACAGTCAAACATCTACCTCTACCTGGGAGGTCCCTCTACTGTCTGCTGCTCATCTGCATGGTGGATCGGGCAGTCATGAGCCATGTGGCCCTGCCTGGCCCATGCATAGCACTACCTTCTCCTCATATAGCTGGCTCTGTCTCATGTGCCCCGCACATCCTAACCTATATGCTGGGTTCTCCCATAAGATGGCCTAGTCCGCTTGGACCTCTGTGCTATCTGTCTACTGTCAGCTATAGAAGACTCCTCTACGTGTCTTTTTATGGTAGGTCTCGCCGCTGGTGACTTCTCAGTGAGAAAACATTTCCCTAGAAGCGCTTGCTCCAGCACCTCCTCCTGCGTCGGAATGCTGAGAGGAATTTTTGAATCCCGGATCTCATGCTTGAGTCCCTGATCAATGGTCTGATCCTTGATGAACGGGTCCCATAACATATTTGTGGAGTAGCGTGATAGGTCAATGAACCTCGCTGAGTAGTGAGCTACTGTCATGTTGCCCTACTACAGATGAAGTAACTCCTGAATCTGTATCGCATGAAGGGTGGCAATAAAAAACTATATGTGAAAGAGAATCTCAAATTCTGTCCATAGTAATTATACCTCTTCATGCACCTGGTGCATCAGGCTCCACCATCTTCCTACAACTGCAAGCCGAAGAATCACGACAAGGATCACCATGAGGTCGGGTGGTGTCCCTACCAATCTAAAAACTCTCACGATGGCCTCCATCCAATCCTTAGCTGCCTGTGGGTCTGTCTCTCCCCAAAACCTGGGTGGTATTTTGTACTATAACTTGTGCAATTCACTCAGACGACATCCACTCTCTGCTAATGGAGCTGGCGGTATCGGTGGCCCAGTGGGTAGTGGTATGGCTGGTACCTCCACTATGATGGGGCCCTACAACGAGGCCTCGTTGCTCAGTGGGATACAATATCATACGAAACCTGTAACCCTAGATGGATGCATTCGTGGGGATATCCTGAAAAGAAACACGCATGCCACGGTTAAAACAGTATACCTGGTGAGCGGACACAAAGTAATCACGAAGAAAAATTTTTCAAGGAAGCACACACGTATTCAGTGTTTTCGAGCACTGATTTGGAGATCAGAAGTCAGTGTCCTAGTGTATGGATTCATCAGCCACCCCACCAACACTGGTTTCCCTAAACTGATAACCACACCCAAAATACCTAACAATATTGCTTTTAAATGAATTAGAGTCCACGTTCTGCGGTATAACAGACTCATATGATACCAATTTGTCACAACCTGTCCTTGGAGCTCGTGCCGTGACTACCCCATGCTCACCTTCCAAAGGCCAGAGGTGGAGACTTGCACCAAATGCGTAATGCATATAATTAGGGAAGGCATTCCCTTTTTAACCTGTAACTCAAACATAGTTTGAAAACAAGCGGTAGAGGAAACAAGTAATAAAATAGAAAAGTAAGGTGTGCTGAAATTAAATGGGCTAGTACACAAACCCAACTGAACATCAAGTCCATGTACAAGTAAAAAGGAAAAACAACTCTTGGATCATATACCCAGGAATCCTACCTGAAGGGTTGGTACAGAACTCGAGCAACTTTTCCCCGAGGTATGTCCCATCTAGTCCATCTCCGAGTAGTCTCCCATCTGTCACCCTCAGCCTCGATCACTGACATCTGTCGTCTGCACAGAACACAAAAATGTGCGAGTGTAGACTCTGCAGGGGTGAGTATAAAAATACTTATTTGGTGGCCCCAAGACCCCCAAAGGTCTCCTATAATCCACAAAGGATAAACCACAGTAGAAAGATACAAAAACAAAGTATCAACTAAACCTACATAGGTAAATGACCATACATATACCTAAGCAACCTGTCACAGTCTAAGTCCAAATCTCAAGCCCAATCACATCCTAGTCCATAAATAATGTAAGGTCATCCACATCAATGATAATGATTGAATAGACATGACTCAGCTCACACAGGTATACATCTTTTGTAGATTGATAGAGATGATCAGATGTAGTCCCTAATTCATCTAACCTATCACACCCACACAAGATACAGGACCAGCTATATTTTCTGACCCACAAAAGATAAAAGACCAACTATTCTGTCTGACCCACACAGGATACAGGAAGAGATGTCAGAACTGTCGGACCCATGGAGGATCCCGGTATAGTATTCATCGCTGTCGAACCCACATAGGATTTCAGTGTAGTAGTCATCACTATCGAACCCACGTAGGATTCTGGTATAATAGTTGTCACAGTCGAAGCCACATAATATTCCAGTATAATGGTCATCGTAGTTGAACCCACATAGGATTTCGGTACTATAGTCTTTGCAGTCTAACCACATAGGTTTCTGGTATAATAGTCGTCGCAGCCAGCTCTAGGGATCCTGCACACAGTATGCTCGATTACGGGAGGGTCCACTACTTGAGTCATGTGTTGATACATAAGAAATCAGTTATTACTAAGTTAATGTTTCTAGTAGTTTCTTCTCATCATGAGGAACCCAACGCGATAGACAGTGCATCAATCGGACTCCCGGTCTGAGAGTTATTGGCATTTTTGTTCCAGGGGCCAAGTTGGATTTACACTCGTTCCAAACCTGTCTGTTTTCCAAAGTTGTCCAAAAGTCAATTAAAATATAAAAAAAAATACCTATTTGTGAGGGTTTTGGTTCCACAGACGGCATGTCGATCGGACGCACGACCTAGGAGATATTTTCATTTAAGCGAAGATGGGCCCGATCTGTCAAGCATAGTGGGCTGGTGGGTCGGCCCATCCTGGAACGGCAGGTCTGACCCGGCATGGGGGTCGTGTAGAGACCCGAAGCTTAACGTACATTGACATTAAATTACATTTGCGGAATACTTCATACATAACAAAAAACACACACACAAGGATCGTAATAGTTTAGTGTCTTTGGAAACTCAGAATATAATCTTCTAATCGTGGTGAAAGATCTTCAAAATCTCCCATAAAGATCTTCCTTTTTTTTACCTAAAACCTTTCTTTATATCCTGGGGAAAAGAAAAGATAAAATGGTGAGCTCAAATGCTCAGTAAGGGTAATCAAAAGAAATATCAATTACATCATATACATAAGCACATAACTTTTAGAAATCTTAACCTGCAAAAGAGATCATAATTTCATAACATGGGGTAAATCATGGCAGTGAAATGTAAGCACAATAATCATAACATAAAACATGAAACTTTGTGGCATTCACACATAATCATAGAGAATCATTTCTTGTTAGTCAAGACTCATTGCCAAGACTATCTTAGTGAACAAAGTCCCTTTCTGAATCGAGTAACCCACATTTCAGTCATGTTTCACTGAACCGGTATAGCCTACCGTTCCAGCCCTGTCTATCTCATGAGATATAAAATCTTTACCCAATGCATTGGAGGGAGATATAGGTCCCACCCATCTTATAATTATTCCTTTCTTATGTGTGCCACATAATCATAAATCATACATCATCGCATAACCCATGTAATAAAAAATGGGATTCTTAAACAACATGACATCATAAAACATTTCATATAAGATAAAGGAATTCATAAAAATGTTTCCATCACAACATAATCAAATCCATGTAATAATAGGGATAAAAACAGAACCCTTTATTATCTTAGATGGAAAATAATTTTGATAAAATACTTGAACTCCATTCTTGAGGAAAATATCCATTCTTCTTCAAAAACATTTATCCTTTCATAACATGTCATACAATTTTAAACTAAAAGAAGTTGATTAAAAATAAACTTGAAAACTTGTAAAGGAAGATTCTTGGAAATAATGTTTTAAAAATCCATTCATTCCGTATAAGTTAAAAAAAACATTCTTCGTACTTTTTTCAGAAAAGTCAAAAAGCACTTCGTATGAAAAACATCAAAAGATTCCTTTCATATTTTTTTACTAAAAACACACCGAAGGGTAAAATTGGATATAAACTATTGTAGAAGGATGGAAATAATTTTACATATTGAGGTAACATGGATGTGGATGATAAAATACAACCCAGTAAATACCAAAGTAAAAACAATCTCGGATAAAAATGAGATTGTGATATTTCCCTTACCTTAGGTCCGATTTTCTTCGTATGTGTCCGAAACTCCTGTATAATGATTTAAATAATGTCATTGTCTTATTACAGAATCATATTCATTGTTATGATATCATATATTGTTCACTTATGACATTATATTACCCGTTCTTTTGTAAATTCCATGTTAAAGAAGCGTTTTGGGTAAAATCGTTTCATTTATCGTAGGTGTTTTGACTTGTTGTTCTTGACATTATTATTACTTATATCATGATTTACTTACATACAGAATATAAAATATGATTTATATATCATATATATTCAGTATGTATATATATAATAGATAGATAAATGAAATGAAAAACACCGTTCATGGAGACGGTAGTCCGTACGTACGCATGAACACTGTTTTCCTTTCCTTATTGTCTTGAATGGAAGTAAGTAGATGACATGCATATATATATATATATAAACATAAATCCAGTAGCTTTATAATGTCATATATTTCATTATAATTTCTTATATATACTTTATAATCATTCTTAAATGGTTAACATGGAGAATGAATCTCATCGCGTCGTGGAGACGGTAGTCCGTACGTACGCACGAGCGATGATATCATTTCCATAAATATTGAATTGAATTGGAGTGGATTATACAATATATCAGAATCAATATGATGTTTTAATAACTATGTATAGTTATTCTTTGCACCATTATACCCATCCATGTAAGGTGGTGGTGGAAAATAGATTACACCACGGCGTGGAGACGGTATTTCGTACGTACGCACGCGCGGTGATTTCTTTTCCCGTAGGATGGATAGATGGTGAAATAGGGTTGTTTCATACTTATAATAACATATCAGTATATGAGTGATACTAATGTTATTACTTCATAATGAAACAACCTAATAAGAAGAAGTGGAAGAAGAAATAAAGATGAAAGAATTGGTAACGGTAATTACCTCTTCTTTGAAGCGCCTCTTTGAGACCTTCTCCTAGGGCACTAAAAGTGGTCTTTGAGGAAGACCAGAACCTCTAGGATGTTTCTAGGGAAGTGGAGAAGAGATTTTGGCAGAGGTTGGCCGAGCTTGAGTGCTCAAATTGGTGTGAGGAGGAGGGGGAGGAGGTGTCCTTTTATAAGGGAGGAGAGGGGCACCTTAGGAATATCTCAAAATATTATTTTACATTAAAGTCAAAATCGGTTTATAATGGTTCCAAAGGGTCTTATTTTGAAGCTAAAGTGGGGATGGGTCGAAATCCTATCAAAAAATAGTATTTAGACAAGTTTAGGTTATTATTTTAACCTTATCAATTAGATTTAACTCTAAGTTAAATAATTTAACTTTTACCGTGTCTTTTTGTTTGATTACACTATATGGTTAATACACTTACTATAAAATGCCAAAAGAACCCCAAATTGTTTATTATTATTATATATATCCTTATCTAAGTCATTTGGCCGAACCGTAGATTTTTAGGAATAAAATAACAATTAATAATATAATATTTAATTTAAAAACTATTTTGTGTCAATTTTGACACTATTTGATATATGATTTTTGTGAAAGTCATAACAGAATTATATGTTAGAAACAAGTTGATTAAATCAACACTAATATATCATAGTAACCTATAAAATTAGTGGAATTCATAAAAAGTCTCAAATTACATTTATTTTGGTGTTTATAACATCAATTGTGTCAATATTTCATTAATAAGATAATTACGGAATCATCATTGTGTCATAAATAAATTAAATTATTTAATGTCTACAAATTACAAATAAAATACCATTATGTAGGAAATCGTTTTATCTTTCTAATGAATATTTATAGTCTAATTTATCTTATGTATATCCCCATATTAAAAATGTTTTAGTAAATAAACATTGATTTTAACTCTTTTAACTCTTATTTGAATTAAATAATAATAAATGTCCTAATCTAATCCAAGTGGGCCTAAATGATAATATTTTACACTTAAGGTTGTTTTTGGTAGAGATACACTTGTCCAATAGAATTAAGACATGTGTTAGGGTAATATTAATATCATTTTTACCCTTAATTACCCTATTTACTTTTAGCCGTGGTAAATAAAAGTAAAAAGTTACTATTCACTAAAAATTATTTTCATCTCATTGAACCAAATTTTACTTACTGACATCAACCATGTGTCTCGGATTTTTGAAATTCCATTCACAGAAGCGGTAAAATTAAGTTTTATGAAAAATTCAATTTTTTAACTACCACTTAGTAGTTTCACTATTCATCAAAAATTGATGTTTTTCAGAACAATGCCAAAATTTCATAAATCATAAATCATACATCATCGCATAACCCATGTAATAAAAAATGGGATTCTTAAACAACATGACATCATAAAACATTTCATATAAGATAAAGGAAATCATAAAAATGTTTCCATCACAACATAATCAAATCCATTTAATAATAGGGATAAAAACAGAACCCTTTATTATCTTAGACGGAAAATAATTTTGATAAAACACTTGAACTCCATTCTTGAGGAAAATATGCTTTCTTCTTCAAAAACATTTATCCTTTCATAACATGTCATACAATTTTAAACTAAAAGAAGTTGATTAAAAATAAACATGAAAACTTGTAAAGGATGTTTCTTGGAAATAATGTTTTAAAAATCCATTCATGCCGTATAAGTTAAAAAAACATTCTTCGTACTGTTGTCGGAAAAGTCAAAAAGCACCTCGTATGAAAAACGTCAAAATATTCCTTTCATATTTTTTTACTAAAAACTCACCGAAGGGTAAAATTGGATATAAACTATTGTATAAGGATGGAAATAATTTTACATATTGAGGTAACATGGATGTGGATGATAAAATACACCTCAGTAAATACCAAAGTAAAAACAATCTCGGATAAAAATGAGATTGTGATATTTCCCTTATCTTAGGTCCGATTTTCTTCGTATGTGTCCGCACCTCCTGTATAATGATTTAAATAATGTCATTGACTTATTACAGAATAATATTCATTGTTATGATATCATATATTGTTCACTTATGACATTATATTACCCGTTCTTTTGTAAATTTCATGTTAAAGAAGCGTTTTGGGTAAAATCGTTTCATTTGTCGTAGGTGTTTTGACTTGTTGTTCGTGACATTATTATTACTTATATCATGATTTACTTACTTCCAGAATATAAAATATGATTTATATATCATATATATTCAGTATATATATATATATAATAGATAGATAAATGAAATGAAAAACACCGTTCATGGAGACGGTAGTCCGTACGTACGCATGAACGTTGTTTTCCTTTCCTTATTGTCTTGAATGGTAGTAAGTAGATGACATACATATATACATATATATATATATTTATATACACATAAATCCAGTAGCTTTATAATGTCATATATTTCATTATTATTTATTATATATACTTTGTAACCATTCTTAAATGGTTAACATGGAGAATGAATCTCATCGCGTCGTGGAGACGGTAGTCCGTACGTACGCACGAGTGATGATATCATTTACATAAATATTGAATTGAATTGGAGTGTATTATACAATATATAAGAATCAATATGATGTTCTAATAACTATGTATAGTTATTCTTTGCACCATTATACCCATCCATGTAAGGTGGTGGTGGAAAATAGATTACACCACGGCGTGGAGACGGTATTCCGTACGTATGCACGCGCGGTGATTTTTTTTCCGTAGGATGGATAGATGGTGAAATAGGGTTGTTTCATACTTATAATAACATATCAGTATATGAGTGATACTGATGTTATTACTTCATAATGAAACAACCTAAGAAGAAGAAGTGGAAGAACAAATAAAGATGAAAGAATCGGTAACGGTAATTACCTCTTCTTTGAAGCGCCTCTTTGATACCTCCTCTTAGGGCACTAAAATTGGTCTTTGAGGAAGAAAATAACCTCTAGGATGTTGCTAGGGAAGTGGAGAAGAGATTTTGGAAGCGGTTGGACGAGCTTGAGTGCTCAAATTGGTGTGAGGAGGAGGGGGAGGAGGTGTCCTTTTATAAGGGAGGAGAGGGGCACCTTAGGAATATCTCAAAATATTATATTACATTAAAGTAAAAATCGGTTTATAATGGTTCCAAAGGGTCTTATTTCGAATCTAAAGTGGGGATGGGTCGAAATCCTATCCACCAATAGGATTTATACAAGTTTAGTTTATTATTTTAACCTTATCAATTAGATTTAACTCTAAGTTAAATAATTTAACTTTTACCGTGTCTTTTTGTTTTCTTACACTATATGGTTAATACACTTACTATAACATGCCAAAAGAACCCCAAATTGTTTATTATTAATATATATATCCTTATCTAAGTCATTTGGCCGAACCTTAGATTTTTAGGAATAAAATAACAATTAATAATATAATATTTGGTTTAAAAACTATTTTGTGTCAATTTTGACACTATTTGATATATGATTTATGTGAAAGTCATAACAGAATTATATGTTAGAACCAAGTTGATTAAATAAACACTAATATATCATAGTAACCTAGAAAATTAGTGGAATTCATAAAAAGTCTCAAATTACATTTATTTTGGTGTTTATAACATCAATTGTGTCAATATTTCATTAATAAGATAATTACGACATCATCATTGTGTCACAAATAAATTAAATTATTTAATGTCTAAAAATTACAAATAAACTACCATTATGTAGGAAATATTTTTTCCTTTCTAATGAATATTTATAGTCGAATTTATCTTATGTATAACCCCATATTAAAAATGTTTTAGTAAATAAACTTTGATTTTATCTCTTTTAACTCTTCTTTGAATTAAATAATAATAAATGTCCTAATCTAATCCAAGTGGGCCTAAATGATAATATTTTACACTTAAAATTTTTTGGGTTGAGATACACTTTTCCAATAGAATTAGGACATGTGTTCGGGTAATATTAATATCATTTTTACCCTTAATTACCCTATTTACTTTTAACCGTGGTAAATAAAAGTAAAAAGTTACTACTCACCAAAAATTATTTTCATCTCATTGAACCAAATTTTACTTAATGACATCAACTGTGTCTCTCGTATTTTTGAAATTCCATTCACAGAAGCGGTAAAATTAAGTTTTATGAAAAATTCAGTTTTTTAACTACCACTTAGTAGTTTCACTATTCATCAAAAATTGATGTTTTTCAGAACAATGCCAAAATTTCATCCTAAGCTATATTTCATATTCTGAATTCAAAAATGAAATCTATTTTACCAAATTCTTAACATAGAAGTTGCATTAATTAATTTTATAATTAAATCCTGCTGTTAAAATAAATAGCGTGTTTTTAGGAAACAATATATATCAAAAGATTGACACTTGATTATGTCTGGTTTAAATGTGAAATTACAACCAATGACCAACATTGTATTAAGTTGTAAAAATATATTTTAAATATACTTTAAAACCACTCAAATTGATAATTTATCACTATTAATTATTTTGATTAAAAAAGTTGATTTTAATTATAATTTAGTAATTTTCAATATTCATCAGAATATGAAAGTTATCCGAAAAGTACCAAAATTTCACCTTAGGCTAAATTCGATACTCCTAATCCAAAAATGAAGTCCATTTTGAGGGCTAAAATTTCTAACATTTAAAAAGTGGTTATTACTATTCATAATGGCTTGTTTTAATAATATTTTAATAGCATATCGTTGTTTCGTGAAACTCAGTATTGCGTACTACACACGCTATCGAGGAAGGTTGTGATTGCATGTAATGCAAGGAAAGTCAAGGATGCGTGTTGTGAAAGCTCCTTTTTGTGTTGCGTACAACACAAGACATTAGTAAAATTAAAAAGAATTTTTTTCATAAAATCTCGGGCTGTTACAGGTCGGCCCGGCCCGGTGGGGAGTGGACCACCTGTGGACCTGGCCCGGTGGGTCTGACCCGGCTCGAGGGACGGCTCGGCCTGGTGGGGTGTGAACCACCTGCGGACCCAACCCGGGCTACGGGACGGTCCGGTTCGCCAGGCAGTGCCAAGCGGCGCCGTCCCCTTTGCTGCCCGGCCGGCCGTAGCTGGCTAGTTCTGTCCATGTACACGGCCCGCGCAGCCAGCCTTAGTTCTTCCCACGTGGCCCCTACAGGCGCCACAGTTTTCCAGCCTGGCTGACAGGGGGCCGACCTATTTTCCAAGCAGAGCTTCCCCCGTAAGCGGGCCGCTGTATGCTCTGCGCGGCACCTATGGGCACTGCGGATCTCAAGCCTGGGTGACCATAGTCGGCTGGTTTTTCTAGCCAACCAGCCCGCAGTTTCTGGCCAAGTCTTCCTCCATTTGGCCAGTGCTCCGACGCCGGTCCTCCACCACTGCGACCCGGCTTAGCTGTGTCCTTCGGCTCCACAGCACGACGCGATGGAACTGTGCCTCTTCATCTGCCGTAGCCCTACCGGTCGCGGTTCCTCTTCCGTCCGCCGCGGTCTTGCTGGCCACAGTTATTCTCCGACATGGTGCGACGACATCGCTCCCTTTCAACTCTGCATACGACGTCATCGAACAGAAACAACAAAGGGGAGGGTCGGGCCGTGTTCATGCGGTCTAAACCCTCCTCGTCATTTGATAAAATTTGGTTTTCCAAACCATAATTTTATACGATGAAGAAAGAAGGAGTAATCTCATATTTAAAATTAATAAAAAATTCCCATAACTTGATTTTGATGTTCGCTTAATGGTGTCGCGGGAAGAGGACATCGTTCCGTTGACGTCAGGATGAGATAACATCATCGTTGGCGACGTTCTTCGCGGGGGGCGTCTACTCCTTTATTGCAAATGGAGGATGTTGAAGATGTTCTTCGTGTTCTTCTTGGGAAGAACGATTTTTTCTAATTCTCCAAAGCCTCCCAAGGTAATACGTCCAACCAAAATAAATTAAAAACAGACCACTTATTAAACGGATGGATTAATGAATTCAAAGAAATTCAAATTCATTACTTCACATACATTAATTAAAAAGTGGGTTGGCTCATTAAATGGGAGGGAGGAGTTGAAGAGGATCGAAATTAATTAAAGGGAGTTTCATCTTTCTTAATTAGGGGTTCAAGGAGTTAAGGGGAGTTGGAGAGTTTGAAATCATGTGGGACCACCACATAATATCCTCCAACGGGAGTTTATGTGGGGGTGGGACCCACCACCAACTTTCCTTTGGAGGTTTTAAATACCATCCAAAAAAAATTATGCAACACTAAATTTTATTTAAATTTTTACATAGAAACCCCAAAAATTAACTACCACTTCCGATAAAACAGAACTGCGGTAAAGGTCTCCTTAAGCGAATACCAGTGCTTCGAGTTCATCGGTGTCCTCAGATTTCAATTACGAGCACCAGTTCAAATGATAGAAAATCCCACATGTACGTTTACTGAACATACCCAAACAAAACATCAGAAATTGATTCTGGGCACACAGGGCCTCGGAATCAGGCACCATTAAAATATGCAGATTCGTAAAATTCCCATATATTTAAGAAAAAAAATTTCCACAGGATTTCCAGGTATTTAAAGTAATTCATTTATATTTTTTAGTGATTATGAAATTTCATTAAATTCTTATACAACGCTGATATAATTATTTTTCAATAAGTAGAAAATTAATGTCATTGTATTTAAAAACATGAAATACATATTTTTTGATGAATTAGGGTGTTAATATATTTTTATTATCAAAAATAATTTAATTTTTTTTGTTTAGTGGATTAAATTATAATTTAATATATGTATATAGGTTTCTTATGATGAAATTTATGAAAAAAACAATAATGAAATTATGTGTTGAAAAATACTTATTAAATTATTTAATAAGAACTAAAATCTTTTAAGATGACATGTGGAACAATAAATTCCTTAAAAATTTCTCTATGGACCATTTATAATCTAGTGGTTACCTTAGAAGTAAGTTTTATACCCCAAATGACTGAAATATGTTTTACTGCGGTTGACACTAAAAAGGGGTAACAAGGTTAAAATGAAGAGAAGGATTAAAATTACATAAAATAATTGAAGAAACATATTATATGAGTATAATTAGAATATATATATTATTTAATTAAAATTATTCCAATTTTTAACCACATGACCCAAAATGTAACTTCATACTATTTTATTTGATTTAAAAAAAATCAGGTCATCCCCTACCTTAAATTATAAAAGGGAATATCATCTAATATATTTATAATAGCTTTGGAGAAGATTATCTCAAAAAAATACCTATTAAAATACCTTCCTATAATCTCTATACTCATCATAGTGGCCTTATTTTGGTCATAATACCAACCATAGAGGGAATAATGTGTAAAGAAGAAATGTATTTCTGAATATGTGGTATTTATATTAAATGATTGTCTTAGTATTATTTTCTTTCTAACACATTAAGAAATATAATAAAAAATATTACATAATAATGTGACTATCTTTTATGTGATGATATATTATTATTTTAATTTATAAACATTAATCCATCTTCTTCTCACATAAAATGGGATATGAAACCATCATTTGTATGTACAGAGAACTACTGACCCATGAAAAGATAAACATAATTTTACAACAAAACCACATATAGATGGATATAATGATGAATTAAATTTATTTATATTTAAATATATAATAATAATTAAATATTGTTAATTAATTAATATTAATATATCATCTGTATTCCTACCTTTCCATCCATTAAAAAATGATAATGTCAGTCATGATAACATGTGTATTACCACCTCCATGAAGTGATTTGATTCATTTTTCATCACCGTTTCACATGTAAATTAGATATAAATATATTCATATATATAATATTATATTTTTTATATAATTATAATTTTTTACTGATATAATGATAATTACATTCTTCTCTAAATGTTCCTTGAAATAATGGAAGCATTACTAATGTGTACGTACATAAACTTGTGTCAATGATTTAAAATAAAACCTATTTCATATCTACTGTAAATTGATTTCTATAAAAGATTAATAAATGTATAAAATTTAATATTATTTTAGGATTACTATTCTAGAGATTTTATAATAGTGAATTATTTATTCCATTGTAAACACACTGATAATTTTTTGAAATTATTATTATCTGAACATCTTCAAAACACCATACATTAACATAACCAATTAAGTAATAAAAAAATTAATTCAAAAAATTGGATTAATGAAAAGGACTTAATTTTTTAAATGGTTATTATTAATGTAAATAATTAATAAAAGTATACTATTTAGGATGACAAAGAACACACATGACAACTAAGACTCAATGTAAAGGATTTATATCCTCAATTCGTTTTCTTTAATAGTTAATATATTTTCACTAATTTTTTAAGGTTTTTAATATAATATTTCATTATGGATATATTTTATTATTATTAAAAATCAATTAAATGTTCACCCCATTGGGATTTTAATAAAGATTTATCATGCGTTAGGGAAAATTTACTTTACAACCTCATTTTAATTGTCTTACCAATTTTATTTATAAATATATTTCTTTCTTAAACATATTATTAAAAATAATTTATGAATATAAAAGTATAAAATTAAATAAATTTTTAATTGAATTTTATTTCAATTTTTTATTAAATTTAATGGTTTTTGAAAGGAATTAGGTTTATGTATTTTATACAGAATTTTTATCTTTTTTATAAAAGGACAAAATAAAAGATCTAGTTTAATGTATATAACATCAACATATATTTACACCACTGTAACAATAATTTTTTTGATTATGCTGTAATATATTATTTTTTATTTAATTATAACATTATTTCCTTATGTATTATGTATTTTATTTTTGAAAATTGTGTTTTAATGGAATGATATATATCAATATATTAAAATTTCTTAGTTGTGGGTAAAATCATATTTCCATCACTGTGATGATAGAAATGAAATATTTTATGTTTTTATTTCATTTTTTTTGCCCTTGAAAAATGTTTATAAAGGATGGGTTTTCAGGTCATAACTCTAATGATGGGTGATCCCAATATATATATCTAATGTATTGGTTAATTATTATGTTCTTCATATAATTTTGTTAGAATATAACTATGTAGGTTATACCATTTGTAAGGTTTTTTCTAATGGATATATCAGAATTATACCCCAAGAAACCTATATGAATTTTCAATTCGTTATAATGAGTTTTCCAATAAATCCATTATTTCTATATGGTAATCTATTGATATTTTTTTAAAAAAGGAATATGTGTCTAATGGCATGGAAACTGGATAATATATTTTTTCTTCTTTGTTTATACGCCTTACTAAAAATTCATTTCTAAACACACATTTTTATAAAATTAGTAATTAAGGGTGACTGTGATCATTGATGATGATATAATATGGGGAAAATAAAATTCATGTATATCGGGAAAATCTTCATATAGAGATAATGGTATTTTTCGAAAATTGTTTCCCTATGTTAATTAAAAATTTAATACTAAATAGTCCTTAGGGATATAAGTTGTTAGATATATATTTTTTATTTTTTAATTTTAATAGGTGTACAATTGTTCCTTGATAATTGGAATGAAATCCACAATTATAAGGATTAGGTTTTTATCGTCAGATCTAGGGGTATGGATTTAATGTTGTTATAGATTTGTTATATAGTTAGATGCTAATATTGGTACTGTATGAATATTGTCATGAGTAGAGATATATGGAACCCCATTGAAAATTACATTTTGATGTTGTGAAGTCTCCAGGGAGAGAAACTCTTAAATCGATATATATTGTTCTTGCACTTATATATTGGATCAATAAGAAGCTATTATCTGATACAATGGGTTCATCAAGGAGGAAAAACATATATGGTCGAGAGACAACATCACTCTCATTCCATTATTTCATTGACGTTATTCATGTACTTGGTTGTATATAGTTTCTAATTGAAATATGTGAGGAGATGATGAGGGAATTATATGGTTCAAAATTATAGGCATATCCTAGTTTGAGGAAAATGTATGGTGATGCCTGTTTGAAAAACCAATGACCAGTGGAGATGAAGGAGAAAATAGCATTTGTGGAGACATGGTTATCCTACCAATAGGTATTGATAAATACTCTTTATCATTCTAGATTGTTACAACCTTTACCCATTATTAAATGTAAGTAAACATGTGACATCATAGACTTCATAAAAAGGTTACCCATGAAAACCATAAGAAATGATGTATTGTGGGAGATCATAGGTCAACTAGTGAAGGTATACCACCACATACCCCTTAGTAGAACCTTTCCATTTATGGACCTGGGTAATGTGTATGTGTGGTAGATAGTTTTGTTTAATGGTTTTCCATTGAGTATAATTTCATATATAGATACACATTTTATATTATTTTCTTATTAGGATATTTATTAAGAATTTTGATTGTATTTTCTTGTAGGAATTTATTACCATCGTTCTATTTAAGTGATATATAAGGAAAACAATTAATCAATATAGGAAATTTTGTGATCTAATGTACAAGACATTATTAGATAATGGGGAAACAACTATATCATATAGAGGCCACCTTGAATAATAGATATATAGGATCAATCTAAATGTATAATTTCGTAAAATAATATGGATGGTCATTTAATTTTTATTTTCATTCTAGTTAGTGATTGGAGAGCAAATTCTTGTTGTAACTTGTCCCATTGAGGAAACATCTAAATAAGCATAGTTTATAAAATGGGTATGGATATTTCATAGGGTTGGATATAGTTTTATGATGACCATCAATGGAAACCCCAATAGTTTTTGGCCGGACATCTGGTCTTTTTGTACTACTTAATAGGTTATGGAATCATCACATACTAACTAAAAAGAATCTAGAAACCATGTTTTTCGTGAAATTTTTGGGGAAATATATTTTATTTGTCTAATTACATACCAATTATCTCATATATAGTGCTACAATTCCACACTAGATTTTTTATGTTTTCGGCTACATATATATCACCATGATCCTTATCACAAGATATATATCGATTATATTGATCATGATATTGAAACATCATTTGAGAAGAATCTGATCCAAATCAAAAAC
Source organism: Viscum album (assembly GCA_963277665.1). Lineage (NCBI taxonomy): Eukaryota > Viridiplantae > Streptophyta > Magnoliopsida > Santalales > Viscaceae > Viscum > Viscum album. The sequence continues at coordinate 559,634,512 of OY728146.1, forward strand.
CATAGTGAAATTTAAATTGTAAGAAAGAATGATCCACTAGTTTGAGTAAAATTGTAGAATGTATGTTTCTTGTAAGATAATTTCTTAAGGGAGTTATAAATGTGCGTTATCATTCCCATGTTTTCCATTTAATCCTATTGGTGATTCGTAAGAGTATATCTCTCGGATGAAATATTATATTTTTTAGAGGTTATAATATTCCACCTTTTCACATCGGTAAATTCTATACTTATAATTTGTTTATTTTTTTTAAATATTGTAATTAACTATAGTTGTTTTCAAAAAGATCAATTATAGTTGTGATCGAGGTGATAGAGGAAACAAAATAATAATTAAATATAAATTTAATGATACAATTATGCATTCATTTAGAAAATGGACTTGAAAGTAGATCACCAATGAGACCAGAGGTAAGACAAGGATCACTAGCTCTCCACTATTACCCAATGGCCATCATTTGGCCTCTAGATAGATTGGGTTTTCAATATGAAACCCACAAGCTCACTAGTTCGATTTAAATAATTTAGTCACGATGTCGATAACCAACAACCAACTTGTGATGTAATATATAGCCAAAAAAGATATTGAATCCTATATCTTCCCCCCAAAAAATCCAAATTTGGTATTATATTCCCCATGTTAAAATATAAATCAGGATTTAAGACCAAGAAATACTCATTGTTGTGTGTTAGACTTATTAAACATCAATCCATGATCCCTTGATCCATTCACTGATTTGGTTTTCCAGTTCCAGAATGTTTGGCCTGTAATTGGTCAATTACTAAGGTTTTCTTCAAGGATATTCATCTTTCCTACTTGATATTGATGAAAAATCACTATCTATTTGGAATTATGGTTTTTTGGTGGGATTGAAATTCATGATATTTTGGGTTAATCTCCTTTTAATTTGAGTTGGGTTCTATTAAACACAATCCATTGTTTAGGTTGTTTTCTTCTGTTATATGAAACGTATTCGATCAAAACAGAACACCGTGTAATGGAGACCCATAAATCAGTAACTCGTTATATGGATTAAAATAAAATTATTTAACAAAAAATGATCTCATAAGGACTGTTAGGGATGAGGTTGTATATTTTCAACTTCCCAAGGTGTGTGCCTTCAAATGGCCCTATGTTTGAAACCAAAAGCAAGAAACCTAGAGCATTGCAATCATGTTTTTTATATAAATGATTTTTTAGAATTATTTTTATATTAATTTAACTTCATAGCATTTTCCTTAGAATTGGTAATGTTCAAGGGAAAGGGTAATGGACATGATGACATGTCATAAATGTTTGTCTTAAGGAATAATATAATGGAATTTAAATTGTAAATATAATTGGTAACTAAAGAATATTTACCAATTTTTCATATTTTAGCTTTTTGGGAATTATTGGTTGTTTTTATTTTTTTATGTTTATTGTTGTCTGATGGAGGGACACACATTTTTTCTATTCGTGAGGGAAAGAAACCTGTTTATATAATTCATTAGGGTGAAACATCTGTTAGATGCATGGATATATAATTTTAAAGGGATATACATGTGGTTACATGGATCCAGAGGGTGAGATTCTGTTTCTATGGATGCTTGATGGTGACGTGCATGGTTACCTTGGGTTTGATAGAAATATTTATTGTTTTCTTCATTCCATAGAATGTGATTCATGATTAAACATGATAGATAAGGGATTGATTATGTGTAAAGGACATGGATATCTACACATGTTAATTTCAATTGGGTGGAAGGAAATTGACATATAAAACTAGGGAAAAATAGGTATTGGTGACCATGACTGTCAACCTAGAGCTCTTGGGTTAGTAGGTTTATTTCGGTGTTTTCATTTATATATGTTGAATTTTTATTTATATCATAGTGTTGCTTGTATTATTATCCAGAATGGATTTTTTTAGACTCTATGGGTGGGGGACTACTAGGTATTACTCACTCCCTATTGAAATTCAATTTGGGACCTAGGAAGATATCAGTGATGTAGGTTTGGATAGGGCCTCAAAGTCCAATTCTTGATCGATCTTTTTAGTACAGGATCTCTGTGGAAGGAAATAACATGTGGTTCTAGGTTGGGGTTTTTAGTCCATATTTTATAGAATTCCATTTAATTTATTTATTGTATAATAATATCTATGATATAAAATATGATACTTCATGGTATTTTTAATTGAAATTAGTTGGTATATGGTTTTTATCTTATGAAAGTGTTTCGTATAGTCTGATTATCATGTTTTCCGTTTTTATAGTGAATTTGTATCAAAGATTGTAGTAGGGAATCTATATCCTTTAAACCCTAACCACTTATTGGGAGACTCGAGAAAATAGGGAGGTGTCCCTAAGGACATATGATGACCTGTGTCGGTCACATGTGGGTAAATCGTGGGTGGTAGCATTATAATGAGTGTGCATGTAATTTTTATCTGTTCAAATAATGATGCTGATATTTTTCCCCAAGAGAGATATTGAAAATTATGTGATGGAAAATAAATATAAGTGGAGATTAAAATTCCACTCAGAAAAGTTAAATAATTTCATGAATCACAAGGTATAATTTTATTCCTACAAATTATATTATTTTTCAAAATAAATGTTCAATTGAATATTAATCCCAATTTTATTTCCTATTGATATCAAATATCTTTTTCTATTGAAACATAATTATCCACAATATAGTACAGCCTAAAATGGTGTTTTATCAAATTTCATATTTATAACTAGGTGTGGAAGATTTATAATTAGAATAGAGGATAGAAAATTTCAAGGAAAAATACAAATGAAAATTAGATGATATTTATTAAATGTGCATTGATATTTCACAGTTGTAATAAGGATTATTGTGAATGATCATGTGAATTTTAGTGGGGATACATCAGAGAAGAAATACCACATTTTTCAATTAAATTATGATTGACAATCTCCCTAGCCATATTATATAATAACATAATATATCCATCATGGATGAGAGAACCATTTTCATTGAGACTATAAACATCTTCATTTCTTAATACCTCTCATGAAATAGAAATTAGATAGTATTTATTTAAATAATCCACAATAATTTTGATTTTATTGAATAAATTTTCTTTATTGGGTTCCATGGGATAACCTTCTTCCACGTCCAATGTCATTCATGATTAAATGTTTTTCAAGTGAGAGATGAAAATGTTTCTATATTCCTCAATATTACATGTATTTGGTCCATTTTTAAGTTCAAAGTTCATGTTCTACAAAAAAAGTATCAATAATATTTAAAAAAATGACATAAACATTTTAATTCCTCTCCCTCAGTCCCAAATACCATTATATATAAAAAATAAAATGTTCCACCTCAATATTTTTCTTATCCAAAAATTTTTATTTATTGATTATAAATATAAAATATTTATTGACCCATAATTATTACAAGAAAATTTCGAGATGTTTGATTTATATTATGAGAACCAAAAAACAAGTTTTCATAATGTGAGTACTATATTCCCACAATAGAAGATCCCTTTTAAGTATTTTTAGTATATTATAATGCTCCAGCTACACATTCCCTTATATGGATAGGACCCCATAGTTATTGAACATTTAAATTATGTCATTATCTTCACTACACATCCAATATAAGAAAAAAAAATTTTCTACCAAATGTAGATTTGAGTTGTCTCATCATAGGGTAGTAGTCAAATTATTCCTAATACATAGTAGTCGCCCTCAAAGGACAAAAATTTGAATTACATTTTATGTTTTATATAAATTTATTTCGTCATATTTAAATGAGATTTTCACCACTCTCGTGGTCAAACAATGTGAATTTATTACATCACATTTATTATATAAGATAAATTAATATATATTTTATTATAGTTTTATTACGATGATAATTTTTTATTAATATTATAACATTTACACTCAATGAAAAGAAATTTAGAAAATAATTTCCTCATACATAGGGGGTTAATTTTTGAAATTTCTGATTGAACACAATGTATGTGGCCTGAATTCACCTTCTAGTCAAGGACCAATATCATAGAGATATAGATTAAAGGGAACTCATTTGAGATAATGTAAAACATGATTTGGGAACCAATTCTATAATATTAAATATAATAAATCATATCAAGAGAATTGGTAGGGAAATGAAATTTTTTATCACTATAGAACCTTGGGAGAATCATTCATATTCATAGAAGAAGGTTTGTCTTTTATATAGTCATCAAACTGGAATCAACACTAGATTATCCCATTTTGTGATGAAAATATTTAATAGATTAATTATTTTTTATATATTCTCCAATATTGACCAAAGAATCCATGGGATTAAAAAAAGATAATGATATTCCAGAATGGAGTAACCTTCCAGAGGAAGAACCTCCTTTCGGGGAATTATAGAATAAGTATACTCGGATTCATAAGAAGTGAGGTTAGGTATGACATGTTTGATTTTAATATATAGATCTAAATAAATATAATTTTTATATCTTCATACATATTCATAGAAACATTAGAGATACCATCAACTAGTGCTGAAATCATCAAAGGGTAAACTCTTAGATGAGAATCTTAGGAAAAATATCTACATAGATGGGAGGTGGATCCTTATGAAGAATAATCAAGGATGGAAAAATAGGAACATACCATTCATATAAAGGGGTATAAAATGTGACAACATTGGAGGATGTTAGGATATAAGGAGAAGACAACTCTAAAGAAGAGGAACGACATTGAAGTTTCAGATAATACAAAGGCCTCTAGGGATCATCTAGACTTCCACATGTAAATGAAACATTTACAAGATATGTTGAATCCAGGGAATGATAATCCATTATACCCAAGATACATTATTTACAGAAGGAAACAACATTCTGTCAATTTTTTTTATTGAAATAGAATCCTAAAATAGATATGAATATAATATTCTTCTAGTATGATAATGACTCAAATATGAAATAAGGGATTAGTGGGTGGGAGAGAAAAGAATGATCCATATAAAATTATAATAGATCTTGGTATACTAATTGATAATGGTTCCATTATCCATGAAAGGAATGTAATCTATATAATCCACAGTACACATCTTGAATGTTCGATTCTGATAAAAGGTGAGGGCATTGTATAAAATCCCAGATAGTAGGTAAGATAGGATTTTAACAAGTGTAAATCACCATAAAAAACGTAAAAATGATGAGAAACAATACTATTAAATAAAAATATTCAATACCTAGTTCATAATAAACAATTCATCGGAGAATTACTAAATATATAAAGTATTATGTATTTGAATAGAAACTATCATCAGTGATGATAAGCATCAGGTGAAAAAATATAAAGAATATTTAGAGTGATATTAAATCCATCACAATATGATTTATGGTTGTATAACTATTTTAGTACACAATAGACTAAATTTCTTCAATTGATATAAATATTAATGAATATCCATCAACCATATCAATTTTCTCAAAAAAGAATTGTACAATAAATATTATTTTGGGAGGACCTATTAGGTGAGGATATATAGTGAGAGACAAAACCACCTTGATGGATCAGGGGTTCCTGAACACAAACCCAGTGTCTTTGAGGATGTAGAAAATTTTATTTAATCTATTGGAATATTTCTTGTATCAAATTTTACTTCCAAATTTTAACACCTATTATCCATGCATCCTAGCGAGAGAAGAGTGATATCCTCACCACCTGATTAGGGGATGTTTATCATCACACATGGGTGAAGAAGTATTAAATCCCACCCAATATTCTATAATTTTTAAAAATTATTAGAAAAAATATAGAATTATCATATTCTATATCCATGTTATAATAAGTATGCCGTGATAATATTCAAACTAGAGAATTTGAATTAATGGATGAGTCCATCATTTAGGTGAATAAATTTATAACATGATTTAAATTTATTGAGGAGTTATATTAGATAATATAATTGTGATTAAATTGATCAAAATAATATTGATAGAATTGATGTTAAAAATTTCCTCCATGTAATATTATATCATGGATGAATTTAACATTTTTATACTAAAAAAATTATGAGATCCAATATGATGATAGTGAGGTATCCTTATTATGTAATTAAAATAATAAATGTAGATAGATTTCAAAGCCTTAAAAGGTTCCATAAATATCGAATCTATATGTTCTTATGCAGAATAATCAAAATTATACTTTAATTCCATGATCATAAATGTGTTCATATAATATTTACCAAAAGGAATTCTATAAGTAAAATATAAGTATAAGGGGAAAACATTATGGTTTTTATATGTGGTAATATAATACATCTTGTTACAAGGTGAGGACAAAAAAATGAAGAGCATGATGAACCTAAAATATCATCAAGGATAAATAAGGGGGAATGTGTTCAATGTGATGTAAATTATCAGTTTGAAAATGATAGTTTAATTTATAAATGAATAAAATAACTTTCAAATGTAATAGGTTATCCTATGATAAAGAATGAAAAAATGATAATACGACATGGATATTGAATTATCGTTATAGAGAAATTAAAAAGTTAAAATAATATATTTAGTTAAGAAGAAGATAGTTGTGAAGAGGAAAATATTAACAAAGAGACTCCAAAAGATTTGTAATTAAGGGTCAATATATTAATTTTTTTTTGATGAAAATAATAATTTAATGAGAGAACAAAAACTTCCAAAAAGTTAGAATAATTCAATGAGGAAATCCCTTTAAACACCATTTTTAAAGAGGTTAGCGAAATAGATATAATTTTTACTATAATGAAGAAAGATATCAATTGAATCCTTATTGTGATATATTAATTCAATAAAATTATCCTATAATATTTTTCTATCATTAAAGGGGAATTGAATGTTATTATGGTGTTTTTAATTGATGATATAAATTCCATGGAATAATTCTAGTGAATTGAGTTTAAATATTCCATGAAGGAAGTTATTGAGTGCTATAAATCATCCAAAAAAATAATTATTGATATTAATTACATCATAAAAAATGATTAATTTTCCATTATACATTATATAATAATAATTTAATCATGAATTAAATTAAAAAAATCTATGTATAGAAAATATGTAGAAAATGAGAATATATCAGTAATAGGGGCACAAACACCCATTATTTTTTTCATGAATCCCATTTAAAAATACCATAAATGGTGTGGTGTGGATATAAATGATGTTTAGGTAATGATTAAGGGAAAATATATGGTGTATGAATTAATTATTTTACTTGAGTTAGTGATGATGAATTTACAGCGCTCATATCTAAAAAAATTTAATTTATGTATTTTGAGGAATGTTTTATCTATACCAATGAGATTTTAGATTGAAGTGTTTTAGTGGCATATATGTGTGTATATAAAATAATATATGAGTAGGTTAAACATGAAAGATCCTGTATTAAAGAGTTTTTATGAGTTTATTTGGATTATTTTTAATTATAAGATATGTTAACTGAGGAAGCAGTAAAATTAAATTCCCACACTACATGATTTATTTGATTCACATGTGAAGACATGTGGGTGGTGTGATGACATTAACACACTATCACTAATTGACTTACTCTACTATAAAAAAGGTAATGATGCACAAACACACTACATATATTAATTTGGCTAATCTAATGAAATTTATTGTGTATGATGGTGACCTTAAATCCTTGAATATGTGCAACACTTAGATATTGGAAAATATTTTCTCATCACACATGAATAGAAATAAAAATCCCTTAAAAACTAAAAAGTAATGTATAGGTAATATTTTATGTGGATATTATAGATAACATAATGTTAAAGGATACAGAAGAAAACATATTTGTTAAATGAAATTTTATTCAATTGATATTCTCATTGTCAATGGAGTTTGTTATAATTGACTTAGTGTATCTCAAACTTGTAATAAGTGAATTTTTTTATATTTTAGTGTACATCATGTTTCATTATGAGGATGATGTATGAAATAGTATTCAATGTTTTATAATAAAAAATTGGAAAAAATATTTTTTATTACAAAAACATAGTAGATATTTCATCAGTTTGAAAGAGGAAAATGAAATTTGGAATATATCTCAAGGATATTTGGTTCAATAGAGAGTTTAAAAACATATGAAATTTAAATATTGATAAATTTTCCAAGGATTAACCATGATAAAATAAAAAAATGTGGGGTATTTCATAAAGGAATTATTTTGATCAAAAGTCAAAATCATGCTGAGATAAAAATAATGAAATCACTTGAATTGATAGACAAGGATACTTGTTTTATAATAATATTGAACTCACCTAATCGAAATAACTACACTATTAAAATTATTGGAAATATTGATAACATTGTATATATCTATTTTATATTTAGTAAATAACAAGATCCATATAGGTTTACTAATTTTTTATGTGCACTGAAAATTAAATGATATGTATTATCAAAATATTTTAATATTATAATGGATCAAAATAATAGTTTAATGGATTTAAATTATATCATGAGAATATAGGGATAATAAATTAATGTAATTAAATATATATTAACACTAAATTGAATTTTTTTCTAAAATATTTAATTAGGGATTATTAGATATGCGGAGATCCATCTAATCAATGAACAGTGGTTGAAAATAACTTTAGAGACATAATATTAAAATAAATTTCATTATTCTAAATAGATTTATAATTGATCAACCATCAATAAGAAATGTTCTTAGATGTTCTTTATGAAGAATATTGATATTACATGTTGAATGTATTGATAATATCTTTCATAAACAATATCAATGGGAGTTACTTGGGAATTTTTTAAAGTAATACAATAAAGGGATATTTCATGTATTTAAACCCCATTGGCAGAGTTACTAATGTTACAAAAAAGAATATTATGAAGGTAATTTAATGATTTTAGGTCAATATTATGGAGTATCATGTAATATAAAGAAACTAAATTCACATTGAGGATGAGAATAAAGTATCTTAATATTATATTGATGGATAACATGGCATAAATTTAAATATGTGAGAATATATATCAAGTGATAGTTATAGAGATTATGATAGAAGACATGTCACCATTTATGAGGAAAAAAGATAAATATTTTATGAAAAATACATAACTATTTAAAATAAATAATAATAATGATGTTTGAATGAGAATAATAATAGGCCAATGTGGAAAGATGTTTCCATATTAAAATATCTCAATTACATAATAATATATATATACACACACACATATATATATATATTATTTTTCTATGCTTATATTCAAAAGATGAATTAATGAAGGATATGTTATACAAGGATTTTATAACAAGATTACAATTGATATATTATATATTTCATGAGTGGTAAGATGATACTAATACCTATAAACATCATGTGGGATGATTAATACAAAATCCAAAACTGTTATGATAGAATGAAATATTCTTTGAAGTTGAAGAAAAGAAGAAGAGATGAGACTGACATATGAACATTACTATTTATAATCATTTTCATCAAGGGGAGATAATATTAATTTTTTTCATAAAAAGTTTCACTACAAAAGATAATGAATATTATATAGGTTTTTTGGTTAATCACACATGTTATGACCATTATGATGTGTAGTAGTGGTGGATAAGAACACAACTATGGTTTATTATCTACATGTTGATGTAGACCTTAGCTATCATGATGGTCTATTTAATGTTTATAATGGATCATCGAGTTAAGGGAAGATATTTTACCAGATAGTTTCAAACACCATTAGGGATTATATGTTATACTAGTAAAATGTACATATTATTAGATAGCTAACTTTTGTGAAATAATATTCAGGGTTAATGATGATACATTCCTTATAAATTAACATTATGATATTAATGGATATTTATTTCGTGTATATTAGTAGAATGAATAAAGGATATATTAAACCACATTGTGGGTGAAATTATAAAGATCATGTATCATGTGTTGTGTTGGGAATAATTTTATAGTACAATTCATACAAAATATTTTGGGGGTTTTAATTTATATTTTTTTGATTAAGTTGAAATAATTCAATAAGGGTTACATATAATAGATTTTGTCTTTAGTAAATAAATTATAAATTATAATACTAATTTTTTTACTATTTATATTGTATCCGTTAAATTTTTTGTTTAAAATATCTGATTTTATCTTTATGTAAATTTCCAAATAGTTTAATGAAGATTTTAGTAGTTAGTTGATTTTTTTTATTTCCCTTATATCCAGTATTTTGTAAAAAAATAAGAGGGAAATGGTTTTCAAATAGTTAGTTATAATTGTGTGTCTGAACTATAAACCCCAGCAATCGGACCCATAAAATTAGTGAAACTGTGAATAGAAGGGAACATAATTGTGCGAGATGATGTAGAGGAATTATTAATGGGATTTGAAAGGATTACAAAAAATTGTAATATATTTTGTTCATATTCTTAATGGTTAGTTATACTCATGCAGTGTGCCCATATCATTAGTGTATGTTTTCGCCAAAACCTGTGTCCAAACCATGAACCCCATTAGAATTGGTAAAATTTCCCCCTTTACCAAAAACCTTTATAACATACACCGATATTTATCTACTAATTTCCATTCACAATACCCATCCTTTATTGAAATTTATACCATTTTAACTACAATGAAATTAATACTTATCCTTCAATTGGAACATTATCACACCATTTTTTATTTCTTTGTTTATCAAATGGTATGTTCTTTGATTTAGCACCTTCATTTGGTGACTTTTTTCTCAATCCATGGTGTTATTTAACGTAAATAAAATATGAACTATTTTAATTGGAAGTTGTAAATTGGTATTTTTTTCACAAGGACAATGAATACTAATTAAATTTATTGTTATTACAACAATAATGGATCTTATTATTATTAATGGAGTGTTTGGGATTTTTTTACCCTTAGAATCCTAATGGAATTCAATAATCACTCAGAGGTTGCTAATGTGAATAATTTAGATGGTTTATAAGGGTGATACCATACATTAAATTAAGTATTTGAATCATTAGTATGTGAATTATTTGGTATAGTACTATTCATTAAATTAAATCATATATAAATAATTATAATTCTTTTGGTATATTCCATATATTTAGAATAAAGATCTTGAACTAGTGAAACTTTTTATTTTCTCTTTTAGATATAGTCCCATTTATCATACGATTATCCCTGGATGGGTTCTATGGAATTGGTTTAACATTTTTCTAGTGGATTGGAATTGGTGTGCAAAACAGGTTACACTTAACCCTGATATCTTATATGTATGAATTATTTTAGTGATATAAAATGATTATATATGGTTGAAGATTCCTAAGTTTTGCCTCATGTCCTATCCTTTAATTAATTATTCTTGGATGTATTGGATACACCTCAGGGCCCATTTTATATATTTTTTATACTTGAACACCTTGGTTATATACTTTTTACCATAACCATTTACAAGTCTCCTATTTGGTAACATCCAATTTAGTTCAAATTAGGTGTGTTCAGTGGATAATCCATTGATGATTCAAGACTGATAGGGTTACTATTACACACATATTATTCCACATCAGATATCTATATGATGTTATGTTTATATAAAAATACTATAATTTTCATATTAACCATTTGTGGTGGGCCACTTTATATATCTCACTCCATCTTTGGGAAACTGATTTATACATGTACATGCTCTATTGATATTGGTAGGGATCATGGATAGAACCAGATCACTGATGATTGAGTTTATTATAGAATGGGATCTATGTAAAATATGACCAAGAATTTGTCCAAAATGATATCAGATACACTTCTTCAGGTAATTTAATCAAATGGATATATTTTTACTATAAGTGTTCTTATTTAAATGTATTCTTATTACTTTTTTTATAAAACCCTTTTATTGAAATCATTTTATATATAGTTTCAACGGTTTTTTATTAGGCACTTTAACTTATCCAGGTCTGTATCTTTTCCATCACCCTTGTTGTATTTGTTATCCACTTCGGATGTTATTCAATTATTATACCACTAAGTTCGACTATGATCATGAGGGTATAGAATCTATATTGTACGACCGTAGACCATCGGTTCTAGTTTATACAATCTAGTGTTCAAGATGTGGTTCTTAAGGCCATGTGGCCAACTAGGATTAGTTATATTTTAGTGAAAAGGGGTTTGGCTATCAAAAAGTTGACTCAAACCCCTATTTATATGTTTCTTACTATTTATGGTTTTTAGTCATGTTACTAGGATTATTCTAGAATTTTTTAATGCGTATGTTCTTGGGAGTAGCTATCCCACAAAAAGGGAAAGAACCCAATTTCATCAGATGAGATTGGATATTTTATATTTCACATGTTATATCTATAGTGATATCACCATTGGGTGACAAACAAGGATTTTGAATTTTATTAATATTTTAAATTTTATCATTACCCTTGTCCCAATAAGGTTACATAGTAAGGTATCATGAATTATTACAAGAAAATGAGGCTTAATATTCAATGAATTAATCCTTGCCACATTTACTTATTACATGAATTTCATTCTTCATATACATTTTCTTCCATCATATTATTAGATGACACTGTAATACAGTTTCATGAAAGGATAAACTAGTTGGATTAATTAATGTTTTTGAATCAAACAACATGGTTCTTTATCATATTTCTTAATTTTGGAATCTCAATTTTCCAATTATAGAGTGTTTGAGATATGTACCAATTGTCACATGAGCTAAAATTTTTGATAGTTAAAATAATATTACTTCCAACTACAATTTAAAGAGTTCAATTTCCTTTATAAGTTTGTAATTGTAATTCATCTAATTGAACCATCTATAAATCTTTGTAATAGTTACATGTTGTACCAATTATATCTTTTTAAATAATTAAAATCTATAACATATTAATTGAAGATATATCTAAGTAATCTTTCATATATATGTGTATATTAATGTTAAATCATTTATGAACTATTGATTTATAAATTTAAATAGAGTTTGTTTCAATTAAATTTGGTAATCAATAATACATAAATGATGATTTCTATTATAACATGAAATTGAAACATCATAGACAAGAATCCCTATAAATATTTTTTTACCCTGACCATTAACCTAACATTATATCATGGGTAATTGGGTTTGAGTGTCTTGGGTAGGGATCCATTATGTTTATTATTGAATTATGAGATCCTCTTTTTATATCCTATCTATTTTAAAGCATGTTATTGGTAATGGTTGATAGATATCATGTGGATAACATCATGTTGATTTCCAAGAAGATGTAGACATGTATACTTATACGATGGTGGGACATAACATGCTTGTAGGGACACCTATGAAAAATCCCATTTCCACCTAAATGGGAACATATTCCTAGTTTAAATAGGGTTTAATATAGCTTAGAATGACTATATAGGGAGACCCTTGACCAACAACTACTATCAATGAGATGAATGAAAAGTTACATAAGAGGTATCTACCTATTTTTTTGGGGTATGGTGGCCCTCGGGTTGCTGAGACGTGGTAAGAGGTAAAGCTTCCTATCATTGGGGAACTAGATACACCTCCAGAAAGGAGGGTCAATCTTTCACCTTCACTACATTATGGTTATTCCTTGAATTTTTGGGATGTTATTACCCACGAAAACCATAAATAAAATATGGAAATGAGATACATCCTTGATTCTTTATATGACTATTTACATCCAGATACATTTAAGGATTAACAAGCTATGGAATTTATGAACCTAGAGAAGTAACCCATTTTTGTAATATATTAATCTACATTAATTAATAAGATTCATAATTTTTTACCTTCCATTTAGGTTGATGAGTTTTTTTGGTAGAGTATATTTGATGATGGGACTGGATATGTCATCGTGTGTCATTTATATTTCTTCCATTTAACTACAATTATTGGATTTCAAACTAGGCCTTAATCATTGACAGAAATATGAGGAAAGATGATGGTATTGGGAATATTAGTCAAGAAAAAATGTAGGGTATTAGTTATATTTTGGAAGGAAATTTCATTTGGAGGGATCCTTATAAATATGAAGAAGCTAGAGAATCTATATTGGAAGATTTATAAATTTCACCAGTGTGGATGACAAGGTTATGTAAATCCAAATTACAGCCGAGAACCAGTTGATTTCCATTTTTGTAACATAGTTGGACAACATTAGTAGTTTTTATGACCATTATATCTAGACCATGTAGAAAAAGGATGCACCCAAAAACATCATATCATAGTAAGATTGGTTAATCATAGTTAAGATGGAAGTAGGATTACTGTTGTTCATACAATATGATGAGGATAAAGTGTTCGACAAGGCATAACTGAGGATATTAACAACTACTTGAGTGGAAAAATTCTAGGATGTCGGGTGGCATAACAGGGTATTGGATAATGATATACACACATAGTGTAGCCTATGTGTGCTGAGTTGGATGTTGTTCCATCTATAGTACAAGGTACTTTCATGGATGTCTCCACTTTAGTGTATTCTTTATATGATACAATGGATTCTCATTATTTTATATTAATTCCTATCATTAAAATCAGTGGGTTTGAATTTTTTTCCTTTTTTAGAGTGCTGACTCTGGATAAAATATTAGGAGTATAGTCAAAAAGTGTACACAAAATACAATAGTTCCTGATCATATTATTTGATTATGATTACAAATACAATCTATTCCTTTTGACATGACATGTTTATACATCATTATCAACATGGAATGGTTGGTTCCCAATCATACTCAAGTTGATTATTATTACCTAAGGATTTGTTTCACATCACCTGATAGTGTTACATTTATTCGCATTAGAAAATTTGATGTATATAATCTTGAGATGTACTTATGAATTATGGGATGGTTGAAGTGAGAACCCTGATTTCTTAGTAGGTTTTGACTAATTATGAAAATGAATATATATATTTCCCACCTCAAGTGGATAGTTTTAGGGACATATTCATTAATGAATTTTCTATGTTACCACTTATGGGGTAACTAGACTTCATTATTGAACCAATAATGAGAGTATCACTAGGGTCCATTCCACCATACAAGATGCCACAAAATAAGATTTAGGAACTCAACAAGTAGTTATAGGATGTGGAAGCAAGGGGGATTATAAAACCCAATACATATTCTTGGGTATCCCAATTTCATTTGTCTAATAAGATGACTGATACCATCTGGTATATGTATGAATTATCATAAATTGAATCATCTTTTGATTTAGAACCATGATTCCTTACCTCATATAGATGACATCTATGACTAGCTTTGAGGAGATTATATTTTTCAGAAGATAAATGTGGTATATCCTATCACCAATTATGATTTAGAACATCATAAACACCTTACCAACCATGTTTTAGTAGGTTAAACCTTTATGAGTATATGGTAACTCCCATCATTTTGAAAAACATACCAACCTTTTTTAAGGCTATGATGAATTCGGTTTTACACCCATATCTTGATTCTTTTGTTATATTATTCATTTAATACATCTTGTCTTGCTCACACACTATAAATGAACATGATAAACATCTTGGTGTCATTTGGAGTTCAATTATGGGGAAATAGTTGTTGTCTAGTATGAAAAAATTCATCTTTTTGATTGATAAGTTTCACTTTTAGGCTTACATTCTATCACAATTAAGAGTATTTATGTATCTATATAAGGATAGTGATGTTTTTAATAGAATAATCCTAAGATTTATTTTTTCACATATATATTCGTTGGGTTAAATGGCTATTATTTATGCTTTATTACCGATGTTTCACTTTTAATAACTCTTATAATAGGATTGGCTGTGAAAGTAATGAATTATATATGGTCTAAAATATGTGGGAGGAAATTTGATTAATTGAATGGATGATTGATACCAGTGTAAATATTGATTCTTCCAAAGCTATGAAGATGTTATAAATTCTATTATGTTCCTACAGTCATCATGTTAAGAGTCATCCTGATGTATGACGATTGTGTTATGGAATACATTTCTTGATAATTGAGGTCCAATGAGAGAAATTACCTGATTTATGACCTCTAGATAGTAATTGCAGTAGATACCATAAATTTTTGGAGGAGCTAATTCCTAGGACAACTCATTGTGTTTTATATAGACCAGTAGAGTTTTACATAAAAATTTACCTAGCATTACTTCAATATCGGGACATCAATATGGGTTGAATACCTACTGTCTTCCAACATTGAACATGCCAGTACATAGGGTTAGGAATTTTTTTTGAATGATTCTCTAAGATATAAGACTAAAAACATGATGTTAAAGATTCTAGTGGTTAATTGAATACGATAGTTCTATTTTCAATAATGAATTTTGGATTTATGAAACTTTCATGGACCATCTATTGTCATATAAATAGCGGTGATCCCATACCGTCAAGATATGGTGAAAATGTGACACCTTTAAGGCCTCGATTGATTTTTCCTAAATGGGAGTGATTTAAGAAAATATATTTCACCAGGAATGAACATTTATATTAACGAGATATTTTAACTTCATGGACACTTATGGGTTCCTGAAAATGTGTAAGAAAAAATGATATGATAATCTCATTCTTTTAGAATAGAGGTACACCATAAGATTAATAAAATTTTCAAAGACATACACCACAAATATTTTTGGATATGTATAAAGTATAATATATTAATATTTTTCAATATTTGTCTCATCTATTAGTATGTGAATGGAGAACACCAATGACTAGAATGGATTTTATAGTTTATTCCATTTCTGAATTGAAAATATGACAATGAATCCTTAGTTTTTTGACTAGCATATTGAGATGCCCATGAGAATGTGATGAAGTTTGGGTAACAATTGATTGATTGATAAATTTTACTCAATTTATTCCTATTTGAGAGGCCTTTTGATGGGTATAAAATTTGAGGATTTATATCCAAGAGATTACAAGAATTCATTGAGTCCAATGGAATTTTTTATTAGACATATAAACATTTTTTACTTCTCAATTCTTGTAAGGCCTCAATAGGGTGTTGTGTTCATAAGTAATTTTGAATTAATCATACCACACCCAGAATGATTTATATTCTAAGAGTAAGATAATATTGTAATAGGACAATCTTATAGAACGAGTCCTCAGTTTGGGATTTTTTTGGGGAAAGCAACATATTTCTAGCCGATTTATCATATAATATCCTCTTTTAGGATATAAAATAGATGATTCTTTATGAGGGCTTACACAAGAGGCTATTTCTTTATCCCTACGATGGTTAGGTGAAAGAGAGGAAGTTGAAATGAGAACTCTTCTCGTCTGGTAGATATCAGAGAATGTAAAAAATTATTGATTATGCATCTAATCAGAATAGTTTTGTAAGATTTATTATTCCAATCATCATAAAAAACTCAATATTTTGATGTTTGGGATAGGGTCCCCATACATGTTTCATGTAGGTTAGGTGATCGAATGATTCATAAAAAATGAAATATAACAAATATTATTTTTGGAATCATTGGGATTTTAGAGGAGGTTGGGATTGTAGATTATAAAATAGCCATTCCTAATAGGTACTGATCCATATAAAACATCATCAGCATATCAAAGCATTTTATGTGTCACTCAGTCCCATATCATACCTTTGATATTGAAGATGTATTTTTGTCTTTAATTATTTATATGATAATTTTATATTTATATCATGAAGATAACCATGAATTTCCATTAATATAGGTTAGTTACATTATTTCCAATTCTATTGTAGCATAAATTCATAAATGTTGGGACTTAGGAGAGAGGGATGATGTAAATGCTCAGCGGATAGTGATATTCATAGATGATTCTTTACTACCCTTCGAAGGGAAAAATGTTGACTAGTGGTCTTATGTGGGTGACGTTTTAGGATCTAATTACTTCCAATATGTTATGGATCCTCTATATTCGCATTTAAAACATTTTGTTTACTCTTTATAAAATTTTCCAAGGTTATATGTAAGGTTTTGAGAGTAACTATGGATTTTACATAACTCAAAGCTCTATTTTTTGGAGATAAATATAAATAAGTAATTAAAAATTGATTAGTATTAACGATGATACAAAACCATTTACCCTTTTTATAGGAGTTGAATGGGAAATTTAATAGTGGTTATGAGGCCACATGACCATACAGGATGTTTTAATGAAATTTTAGAGAGGGTCATCATGGGATACACAAGTTTCTCTAAAAATTTGTTTCTATCCCACAAGATTATTTTTACATGGGTAGTGTACCTACACATTTGGTGAACAGTTTGGAAAAACATTTCCCCTTAAAAATTGGGTAAAATTAAAAAGTTTACCTTAAATATTTATACCTCATACCCAATGTTTTCTTCTTATATTCATGCACAACACCCTTTAACCAATGAGAGCTTTTCCATGATATTTATCTAGTATTTGAATCCTCTCATTCAATTAGACTCTAATATGACCTCCATTTATCACGTTGGTTAGCCAATGTTAGTGGATTCAACCCATTATCTTTATTTATTAGATTATCACACAATATTTGGCATTATTTCCATGAACAATAACATGCAGTATTTTATAGTTATTTTTATATTTCTCTATTTTCTTCCATCGTATCTGAAATCAGAAGCTAATAATAAATGATCATTCTTTTACTTCCATAAGGTAAGTGGTTTATAACTTTTCCATAGGTATCATTATTTATATTTTTTGTTATAGTGTTCTATTCCATTTTTACCAACACGTTTATTCTAAAGATACTCAATAATAAATTACATTATTAATTTTAAATACAAACATCCAAAAGACCCTCGTTCTATCGTTAGAGGTCAATGACCTTAATGTGAGACACCCCTAGGTATTATATAGAGATTACTATATGACCTTCTGGAAATTATTAATAAAAATAGCCATGGGTGTGTTTGGTTCATCTTTCACAATGGGATTTAAAAAATTTAAAGAGATGAAATTGTAGTTTATGTTTGGGAAAGTATGTTCCACTTGTACTTTTAAATATTAAATAAAATTTATATTCATATCACTCCTCCATGACCATTTTTATTTATGATTTCTAGGTTGAGAGATTTAATTAATTATATATAGTATGTTAGCATGGTTCATATATGAAATTTGATAGGTATTAAAGGTAAGGATCAAAATACTATGATGATATGTTTTCATGTTAAATTGGTGGTCATACTTGAGTTATCCTGGAATTTTCGATGGAAAACCTTGATCACATAGAGGATTCCACCGTAATTTATTGAGGTAATTCCCAAGGGGATACCCACCATGGAATTCAGGTTTTTTCACTTTCATATGTGAATGCCTTGGTGTAGTACTGATGATTCATCAACATCATATAAGGAAATTAGATTTTCATTGATATACTCTTTGGATTAATCTAGTTGTCCTCATACATGCAATGACTTTGATTTTCACCTTTGTCGGTAGTCATGCATAGCCAAATATTAACTATAGATGTATTATTTGAACTTGATTTGACACTTCATTTGTGGAAATCATAGGATTTTCCCCTTATATTATCCTTATACACATGTATCTAGGTCCTAGGCTTTATCACTATAAAATGGGTTGACCTAAAAAGTAAAATATTACTTATTTACACCTTGGGTCATATCCTCTTTCTATTAGTAAATAAATTACTTTGTTACGCATTGGGTCCAACTATATATATTTATTATACTTAGACAAATTGGTTATATTATTTATAACATGACAATTTATAGGTCACCTATTTAGGTGCATTCAGTTTAGACAGAAGCTAGTATGGTCAGACGAGCATCCCAAGAGGATTTGAGCCGAACATGGTTATTATTTCCTAAATCATGTTTCAATTAACATACCTTTAAACTAGTAGATTTATATTCATATAGTAAAAAATTTATAAAAATCATTGGTTATTTATTATAGAATATATATCACATTATATTTGAAAAACTGATTCATACTTGGAGTGACCTCATGGATACTGGTAGAGATAAGGTCAAGAACCCAATAATGGATACCTTATTTTCTTTTTGTAATGGAACATATGAGATGAAGGTAAAAAATGGGAATGGGATTATATTGGAGATATCATTTTTTATCTTTTAAAAATATTATTTATATAGGTGTTACTGTTTCTGTAACAGCCCAAGATTTTATAAAAAAATATTCTTTTTAATGTCTTGTGTTAGGATCTTGCACAACACGCATCCTTGACTTGCCTTGCATTACACGCAATCACGACCTTCCTCGATAGCGTGTGTAATACGCAATACCGAGTTTCACTAAACAACGATATGCTATTAAAATATTATTAAAACTAGCCAACATGAATAGTAATAACCACTTTTTAAAATTCTGTAAATCTTATTTTTCAAAATGAACTTCATTTTTGGATTCGGGGTATCGAATTTAGCCTATGGTGATATTTTGGTACATTTCGGATAACTTTCATATTCTGATGAATAGTGAAAATTACTAAATTATAATTAAAAAAACAACTTTTTTAATCGAAATAATTAATAGTGATAAATTATTAATTGGAGTAGTTTTAAAGTATATTTAGAATATATTTTTACAATTTAATACAATGTTGGTCATTGGATGTAATTGCACATTTAAACCAGACATAAACAAGTGTCAATCTTTTGATAGATATTGTTTCTTAAAAACACGCTATTTGTTTTAACAGTGGGATTTAATTATAAAATTAATTAATGCAAATTCTATGTAATGAATTTGGTAAAATAGACTTCATTTTTGAATTTGGAATATGAAATATAGCTTAGGATGAAATTTTGGCATTTTTTCTGAAAACCTTCATTTTTTGATGAATAGTGAAACTACTAAGTGGTAGTTAAAAAACTGAATTTTTCATAAAACTTAATTTTACCGATTCTGTGAATGGAATTTCAAAAATCCGAGAGACACGGTTGATGTCAGTAAGTAAAATGTGGTTCAATGAGATGAAAATAATTTTTGGTGAATAGTAACTTTTTACTTTTATTTACCACGGTTAAAAGTAAATAGGGTAATTAAGGGTAAGAATGATATTAATATTACCCTAACACATGTCCTAATTCTATTGGACAAGTGTATCTCGACCAAAAACAACCTTAAGTGTAAAATATTATCATTTAGGCCCACTTGGATTAGATTAGGACATTTATTATTATTTAATTCAAAGAAGAGTTAAAAGAGTTAAAATCACAGTTTATTCACTAAAACATTTTTAATATGGGGTTATACATAAGATAAATTCGACTATAAATATTCATTAGAAAGCTAAAAAGATTTCCTATATAATGATATTTTATTTATAATTTTTAGACTTTAAATAAATTAATTTATTTATGACACAACGATGATGCAGTAATTACCCTTTTAAGGAAATATTAACATAATTGATGATATAAATACTCAAATGAATGTAATTTGAGACTTTTTATGAATTCCACTAATTTTTTAGGTTACTATGATATATTAGTGTTGATTTAATCAACTTGGTTCGAACATATAATTCTGTTATGACTTTCACAAAAATCATATATCAAATAGTGTCAAAATTGACACAAAATAGTTTTTAAATCAAATATTATATTATTAATTGTTATTTTATTCCTAAAAATCTAAGGTTCGGCCAAATGACTTAGATAAGGATATATATATTAATAATAAACAATTTGGGGTTCGTTTGGCATGTTATAGTAAGTGTATTAACCATATAGTGAAAGAAAACAAAAAGACACGGTAAAAGTTAAATTATTTAACTTAGAGTTAAATCTAATTGATAAGGTTAAAATAAGAACCTAAACATGTCTAAATCATATTGGTTGATAGGATTTTGACCCATACCCACTTTAGATTCTAAATAAGACCCTTTGGAACCATTATAAACCGATTTTTACTTTAATATAAAATAATATTTTGAGATATTCCTAAGGTGCCCATCTCCTCCCTTATAAAAGGGCACCTCCTCCCCCTCCTCCTCACACCAATTTGAGCACTCAAGCTCGGCCAACCCCTGCCAAAATCTCTTCTCCACTTCCCTAGCAGCATCCTATAGGTTCTGGTCTTCCTCAAAGACCAATTTTAGTTCCCTAAGAGGAGGTCTCCAAAAGGCGCTTCAAAGAAGAGGTAATTACCGTTACCAATTCTTTCATCTTCATTTCTTTTTCCACTTCTTCTTCTTAGGTTGTTTCATTATGAAGTAATAATATCAGTATCACTCATATACGGATATGTTATTATAAGTATGAAACAACCCTATTTCACCATCTATCCATCCTACAGAAAAAGAAATCACCGCGCGTGCGTACGTACGGAATACCGTCTCCACGCCGTGGTGTAATCTATTTTCCGCCACCACCTTACATGGATAGGTATAATGGTGTAAAGAATAACTATACATAGTTATTACAACATCATATTGATTCTGATATATTGTATAATCCACTCCAATTCAATTCAATATTTATAGAAATGATATCATCGCTCGTGCGTACGTACGGACTACCGTCTCCACGACGCGATGAGATTCATTCTCCATGTTAACCATTTAAGAATGATTATAATGTATATATAAGAAATAATAATGAAATATATGAAATTATAAAGCTACTGGATTTATGTATATATATACATATGTATGTCATCTACTTACTTCCATTTCAAGACAATAAGGAAAGAAAAACAGCGTTCATGCGTACGTACGGACTACCGTCTCCATGAACGGTGTTTTTCATTTTATTTATCTATCTATTATATATTTATATATACTGAATATATATGATATATATATCATATTTTATATTCTGGAAGTAAGTAAATCATGATATAAGTAATAATGATGTCAAGAACAACAAGTCAAAACACCTACGATAAATGAAACGATTTTACCCAAAACGCTTCTTTAACATGGAATTTACAAAAGAACGGGTAATATAATGTCATAAGTGAACCATATATGATATCATAACAATGAATATGATTCTGTAATAAGTCAATGACATTATTTATATCATTATACAGGAGGTTCGGACACATACGAAGCAAATTGGACCTAAGGTAAGGGAAATATCACAATCTCATTTTTATCCGAGATTGTTTATTCGTAAGTATTTACTGGGGTGTATTTTATCATCCACATCCATGTTCCTTCAATATGTAATATTGTTTCCATCCACTTACAATAGTTTAAATCCAATTTTACTCTTCGGTGAGTTTTTAGTAAAGAATATGAAAGGAATCTTTTGTCGCTTTTTCATACGAGGTACTTTTTGACTTTTCCGACAAAAGTACGAAGAATGTTTTTTTTAGCTTATACGGCACGAATGGATTTCTACTGTTTTATAAAGCCTTATTTTCATGAAGCTTCCTCTAAAATATTTCATGACTATTTTCAATAAAATCTCTTTCTTTTAAAATTGCATGATGTTTTGTGAAAAGAAAATGATTTTGAAGAAGAAAGGATATTTTCCTCAAGAATTCATTTCAAGTGTTTTATCAAAATTATTTTCCATATAAGATAATAAAGGGTTCTGTTTTTATACCTATTATTAAATTGATTTGTTCATTTTGTGATGGAATTATTTTTATGAATTCCTTTATCTTATATGAATTGTTTTATGATGTCATGTTGTTTAAGAATTCCATTTTTATTACATGGGTTATGCGATGAAGTATGATTTATGATTATGTGGCACACATAAGAAAGGATTCATTATAAGATGGGTGGGACCTATATCTCCCTCCAATGCATTGGGTAATGATTTTATATCTCATGAGATAGACAGGGCTGGAACGGTAGGTTATACCGATTCAGTGAAACAGGACTGAAACGAGGGTTACTCGATTCAGAAAGGGACTTTGTCCACGAAGATAGTCTTGGCAATTAGTCTTGACTAACAAGAAATGATTCTCTATGATTATGTGTGTATGCCACAAAGTTTCATGTTTTAAGTTATGATTATTGGGATTAATTTTTCACTGCCATGATTTATCCCATAATTATGAAATTATGCTCTCTTTTGCAGGTTATGATTTCCAAAATGTTATGTTCTTATGAATATGATGTGATTGATATTTATTTTGTTTACCCTTACTGAGCATTTGAGCTCACCATTTTATGTTTTCTTTTCCCCAGGATAATAAGAAAGGTTTTAGGTAAAAAAAAGGAAGATCTTTATGGGAGATTTTGAAGATCTTTCACCACGATTAGAAGATTATAGTCCGAGTTTCCAAAGACACTAAACTATTACGGTCCTTGTGTGTGTGTTTTTGTAATGTACTAAGTATTCCGCAAAAGTAATGTAATGTCAATGTACGTCAAGATACGGGTCTCTACAGTTGGTATCAGAGGAAAGGTTTAGTCAACCTTTGGAAACTAGGATGCGAAAACGTTAGTGAGATCCCTAGAGATATTTCTAAGGTATGTCTAGGGATGTCTCTAAGGTTAAGTATACGTATAGGTTATAGTCCTAGAATTTCTCTAACGATCTTAGAATTTAACCTAAGATGTTAGATATTGAGGGTACTACCCCTTTATTATGTTGTTTTCCCTACCATGATTTTTGCCTCTCACACTATTCTTTTGGGGTTTTAGACGATGGCTGGAACCCGAAGGAACCGTGTTGATCAATGCAATGGACAATGCAATGATTGTCCCCCTGAGGAACCAAACGATATGGGAGCTGGAATGCAAAATCGTGTAGCCATGCTCACACAACTTTCTCAAGCTATGAATCATGCAGGACTTCCAAACGAGCAAAGGAAGGAGCAACATTCTGTTGAATCCTTCATGAGGCAGCGTCCGCCTTCTTTCAGTGGGTCTACTGATCCATTAGTTTCTGAACAATGGATTAGTACTACTAAAAAGATATTTTCAGTTCTTCAATGTTCTGAACATGATAAAGTCATCTTAGCAGTATATCGTTTGGAAGGTGAAGCTGATCAATGGTGGAATCTTATCAAGAATACGAGGCAAAGAGATGAAATTGATTCCATGGAATGGGACGAGTTCAAGAACTTGTTTTTCAGTAAGTACTTCCCTCGTATTCTTCGAATGAAGATGGAGAAGGAGTTTCTTGAACTAAAGCAAAAGGATGATGAATCTGTTGGTATATACGAAGCGAATTTTACAAGACTTGCAAGGTATGCATCTGGCATTATCATCCAACCTGAAAGTAAAGTTGATCGATTTTTCAGTGGCTTAAAACGAAGTCTTCGAAGGGCATTATCTATAAGAGACTTCAGTAGCTATGAAGAAATTGTGCGTTGTGCTATCAAGGTAGAAATGGAAGTTGGTGTTACATATCCATCTCATGGTTTTGACAAGAAACGAAAGATGGAGTTCAAGGAGAAATCTCAGAATAATGGTGAAAAGAAGATGAATGTTTCCTTATGCACAAAGTGTGGAAAGAAGCATGGTGGAGATTGTCTTAAAGGGACTAGAAAATGTTTTAAGTGTGGAAAAGAAGGTCATCGAGCAGCTGAGTGTCGAAGTAATGGAAAAAAGGATTCTAATGAAGTGAATAAAGCAAACACTGTAGAGAACGCACAACCAACACTTCAATGCTTCAAGTGCAAGGAGGTGGGACATTATGCCAATAAATGCCCTAATCCAAGGGTTAGTGATGATCGACATGACCAACCGCTTAAGGCAAAGGACAAAGGGAAGTCACATGCGATCACTATTGGCAATGTTGAATATGACAACGATGTGGTGGAATGATTAAGTTTTTATGTAATGGGATTCCAAAATAATGTTGTATCATGGAATATTGGAATATTTATGTATTGGTCTAATGTGGTATTCAAAGTGATTGAGATATTATGCGCATAATGAAGGGAAAACGAGAAAATGAAATGTTTAATAGTATTCATGAGCTCATGATTGATATAAGGACTAAGTGATATCATGGTTTGAGTATATAGAATTTTGAGGATTTTGGTATGTGGAAAGTGTTAACTTTTAACTACATTCAAGTTTTCACTAAGGTTCAATGGGTATTCAAGAGAGTACAAGATTAAGGCCTTTGAATGTTTGGAATGTGTCCAACAAGATATATCTTATGATATATGGGGATCAACGATGGTATTAAATCTATGGTTATCGTTTTCACTATGTTATGAGAATGAACTGCAGTATTATGGATAGGACTAAAGATTGGAATGGATTATGTTGGACATAAGTTAGTATTGTTTAAGGATAGAAGTTTTTTCGATATTATTTATGGGATGTTATAGTAATATAGTTTTAGAAAAAGGACAACCTGCAGGACGGGCGACAGCCCATCGCTTCGGACAAGGCTGTGGGAATCGAACCCACAACCGAAGTGCGACTGGCCTTTATCGCCTACCACTGGCCTACAGGAAGTCCCTGTTTAGTAGAAACTAGTTTTATTATATTAAGCAGTATGATATATGAAGTATAAGTCCATTTTAGGAACTATATATGATTAATCTCACTATAGATCGACTTATGTATATAATTTTTGCTAACCTTTTGTTTGAGACAGATGGAATGACCCGTCATTCTATCACATGATCTGCTAACACTTCACGAATAACAAATTCAACTTCATTTATTTAAGAGATGAAGTGGAAATTGTTCTAGGCACGAACAATAGTGAGATTGTACCAAAATAAAGAAAGTATTTATTCCAATTCAAATTTTCAAATTTAGGGAAATGATCTTGAAAACCAAAAATGTTGTCCTAGTGATCTTATACCTGATGAATCGGATGGTACCTTAGATCGTCACAATTTTATGGATTTGTGATTATTGGATTTTCCATAGCCATGTTCTCTACCACTCTCCATCAGAACATGATGGTTAGATTTCTCTTCCATATCCATATTTTCACCTATGTGGAAACCCAATGATTAGTTTATTTGGGTAACCGTTACGTTTCATACTTTTGTTTTTAAATATTGGTTTTGATATTCCTTTTTACTATGTGGGTTTCTATTAAAGAAACTTTCAAATAGTAAACCATTTATAACCCCGACAAATTTCGAGGGCGAAATTCAATTTAAGGGGGGTAGAATGTAACAGCCCAAGATTTTATAAAAAAATATTCTTTTTAATGTCTTGTGTTAGGAGCTTGCACAACACGCATCCTTGACTTGCCTTGCATTACACGCAATCACGACCTTCCTCGATAGCGTGTGTAATACGCAATACCGAGTTTCACTAAACAACGACATGCTATTAAAATATTATTAAAACTAGCCGGCATGAATAGTAATAACCACTTTTTAAAATTCTGTAAATCTTATTTTTCAAAATGAACTTCATTTTTGGATTCGGAGTATCGAATTTAGCCTATGGTGAAATTTTGGTACATTTCAGATAACTTTCATATTCTGATGAATAGTGAAAATTAATAAATTATAATTAAAAAAACAACTTTTTTAATCGAAGTAATTAATAGTGATAAATTATTAATTGGAGTAGTTTTAAAGTATATTTAGAATATATTTTTACAATTTAATACAATGTTGGTCATTGGATGTAATTGCACATTTAAACCAGACATAAACAAGTGTCAATCTCTTGATAGATATTGTTTCTTAAAAACACGCTATTTGTTTTAACAGCGGGATTTAATTATAAAATTAATTAATGCAAATTCTATGTTATGAATTTGGTAAAATAGACTTCATTTTTGAATTCGGAATATGAAATATAGCTTAGGATGAAATTTTGGCATTTTTTCTGAAAACCTTCATTTTTTGATGAATAGTGAAACTACTAAGTGGTAGTTAAAAAACTGAATTTTTCATAAAACTTAATTTGACCGCTTCTGTGAATGGAATTTCAAAAATCCAAGAGACACGGTTGATGTCAGTAAGTAAAATGTGGTTCAATGAGATGAAAATAATTTTTGGTGAATAGTAACTTTTTACTTTTATTTACCATGGTTAAAAGTAAATAGGGTAATTAAGGGTAAGAATGATATTAATATTACCCTAACACATGTACTAATTCTATTGGACAAGTGTATCTCGACCAAAAACAACCTTAAGTGTAAAATATTATCATTTAGGCCCACTTGGATTAGATTAGGACATTTATTATTATTTAATTCAAAGAAGAGTTAAAAGAGATAAAATCAAAGTTTATTTACTAAAACATTTTTAATATGGGGTTATACATAAGATAAATTCGACTATAAATATTCATTAGAAAGATAAAAAGATTTCCTATATAATGATAGTTTATTTATAATTTTTAGACTTTAAATAAATTAATTTATTTATGACACAACGATGATGCAGTAATTACCCTTTTAAGGAAATATTAACATAATTGATGTTATAAATACTCAAATGAATGTAATTTGAGACTCTTTATGAATTCAACTAATTTTCTAGGTTACTATGATATATTAGTGTTGATTTAATCAACTTGGTTCGAACATATAATTCTTTTATGACTTTCACAAAAATCATATATCAAATATTGTCAAAATTGACACAAAATAGTTTTTAAATCAAATATTATATTATTAATTGTTATTTTATTCCTAAAAATCTAAGGTTCGGCCAAATGACTTAGATAAGGATATATATATTAATAATAAACAATTTGGGGTTCGTTTGGCATGTTATAGTAAGTGTATTAACCATATAGTGAAAGAAAACAAAAAGACACGGTAAAAGTTAAATTATTTAACTTAGAGTTAAATCTAATTGATAAGGTTAAAATAAGAACCTAAACTTGTCTAAATCCTATTGGTTGATAGGATTTCGACCCATCCCCACTTTATCTTCGAAATAAGACCCTTTGGAACCATTATAAACCGATTTTTACTTTAATATAAAATAATATTTTGAGATATTCCTAAGGTGCCCCTCTCCTCCCTTATAAAAGGGCACCTCCTCCCCCTCCTCCTCACACCAATTTGAGCACTCAAGCTCCTCCAACCCCTGCCAAAATCTCTTCTCCACTTCCCTAGCAACATCCTAGAGGTTCTGGTCTTCCTCAAAGACCAATTTTAGTTCCCTAAGAGGAGGTCTCCAAAAGGCGCTTCAAAGAAGAGGTAATTACCGTTACCAATTCTTTCATCTTTATTTCTTCTTCCACTTCTTCTTCTTAGGTTGTTTCATTATGAAGTAATAACATCAGTATCACTAATATACTGATATGTTATTATAAGTATGAAACAACCCTATTTCACCATCTATCCATCCTACGGAAAAAGAAATCACCACGCGTGCGTACGTACGGAATACCGTCTCCACGCCGTGGTGTAATCTATTTTCCACCACCACCTTACATGGATGGGTATAATGGTGTAAAGAATAACTATACATAGTTATTAAAACATCATATTGATTCTGATATATTTTATAATCCACTCCAATTCAATTCAATATTTATAGAAATTATATCATCGCTCGTGCGTACGTACGGACTACCGTCTCCACGACGCGATGAGATTCATTCTCCATGTTAACCATTTAAGAATGATTATAATGTATATATAAGAAATAATAATGAAATATATGACATTATAAAGCTACTGGATTTATGTATATATATACATATGTATGTCATCTACTTACTTCCATTTCAAGACAACAAGGAAAGAAAAACAGCGTTCATGCATACGTACGGACTACCGTCTCCATGAACGGTGTTTTTCATTTTATTTATCTATCTATTATATATATATATACTGAATATATATGATATATATATCATATTTTATATTCTGGAAGTAAGTAAATCATGATATAAGTAATAATGATGTCAATAACAACAAGTCAAAACACCTACGATAAATGAAACGATTTTACCCAAAACGCTTCTTTAACATGGAATTTACAAAAGAACGGGTAATATAATGTCATAAGTGAACCATATATGATATCATAACAATGAATATGATTCTGTAATAAGTCAAGGACATTATTTAAATCATTATACAGTAGGTTCGGACACATACGAAGCAAATTGGACCTAAGGTAAGGGAAATATCACAATCTCATTTTTATCCGAGATTGTTTATTCGTAAGTATTTACTGGGGTGTATTTTATCATCCACATCCATGTTCCTTCAATATGTAATATTGTTTCAATCCACTTACAATAGTTTAAATCCAATTTTACTCTTCGGTGAGTTTTTAGTAATGAATATGAAAGGAATCTTTTGTCGCTTTTTCATACGAGGTACTTTTTGACTTTTCCGACAAAAGTACAAAGAATGTTTTTTTTAGCTTATACGGCACGAACGGATTTCTTCTGTTTTATAAAGCCTTATTTTCATGAAGATTCCTCTAAAATATTTCATGACTATTTTCAATAAAATCTCTTTCTTTTAAAATTGCATGATGTTTTGTGAAAAGAAATTGATTTTGAAGAAGAAAGGATATTTTCCTCAAGAATTCATTTCAAGTGTTTTATCAAAATTATTTTCCATCTAAGATAATAAAGGGTTCTGTTTTTATCCCTATTATTAAATTGATTTGTTCATGTTGTGATGGAATTATTTTTATGAATTCCTTTATCTTATATGAATTGTTTTATGATGTCATGTTGTTTAAGAATTCCATTTTTATTACATGGGTTATGCGATGAAGTATGATTTATGATTATGTGGCACACATAAGAAAGGATTCATTATAAGATGGGTGGGACCTATATCTCCCTCCAATGCATTGGGTAAATATTTTATATCTCATGAGATAGACAGGGCTGGAACGGTACGTTATACCGGTTCAGTGAAACAGGACTGAAACGAGGGTTACTCGATTCAGAAAGGGACTTTGTCCACTAAGATAGTCTTGGCAATTAGTCTTGACTAACAAGAAATGATTCTCTATGATTATGTGTGTATGCCACAAAGTTTCATGTTTTACGTTATGATTATTGGGATTACTTTTTCACTGCCATGATTTATCCCATGATTATGAAATTATGCTCTCTTTTGCAGGTTATGATTTCCAAAATGTTATGTTCTTATGAATATGATGTGATTGATATTTATTTTGTTTACCCTTACTGAGCATTTGAGCTCACCCTTTTATGTTTTCTTTTCCCCAGGATATAAAGAAAGGTTTTAGGTAAAAAAAGGAAGATCTTTATGGGAGATTTTGAAGATCTTTCACCACGATTAGAAGATTATAGTCCGAGTTTCCAAAGACACTAAACTATTACGGTCCTTGTGTGTGTATTTTTGTAATGTACTAAGTATTCCGCAAAAGTAATGTAATGTCAATGTACGTCAAGATACAGGTCTCTACAGTTTCTATGTATGTGTATTAATTTTTGTAAAGAATCATATAATTGAAATCAATTTATATAAAGTGATAATTTCTGTTGTTCTGTAAATTTATCATATAATGATATTTATATATTATTATAATATAATTTTCATTATTATCTTATTCTACATTATTTTAATTATTATACCCATACATTTTACATTGATCATTACGGTATAGTCTCCCGATAATACCTCCTTAGACCCTCACTACTATTTGGCATCCACTGGTATATAGGGAGGTGTTCTTGAGGCCACGTAGCAAACCTGGTTTGGATAT
Source organism: Viscum album (assembly GCA_963277665.1). Lineage (NCBI taxonomy): Eukaryota > Viridiplantae > Streptophyta > Magnoliopsida > Santalales > Viscaceae > Viscum > Viscum album. The sequence continues at coordinate 559,666,069 of OY728146.1, forward strand.
AAATGATTAAAAATGGCTTGAAACATCAGAAAATCAATAACTAAAGGTAAAATAATGGAAAATATGATATTTAATCAATAAAATGTGTATTTAGAATTATATGGTTGAAATAAATGATGATGCAATAATGCCGTATAAAAAATAACATGAGATTGATGATTTTCAAGGATATCATAACTAATGAAAATAACTGCATGCAATCAAAAACTAGTTTTCTAATGATAGAATTCATAATTAAGGTCATATGAAACATCCCATTGAGGCCTTATTCCATGATATCTAAACCAATTTGGTGTCCCGTGCCAAGAAAACATACATAAGTGTGTAATTATTTTTCTATATACACAACCCATTTTATTTAATGAAGCATAAAAAATCATCATGTGGATATATAGTACTAGTCACCACACTATAATTTTTTATCCTATTTTATTCATGTTATAAATAATCAATAAAATTCATTCAATATTCATTACTAATAAAAAAGTGACTATATCGAAAAAACTAAATACAAAATGTGAACATGATATGTAGTCAAATGAATAATAAACCATCCATAGAAAGAATAAAGATATTATAATTATAACATGTGTCTAGTGGATCAATATTAAAAAACAATTGTTTTCATTAATCAATATGGAAACCATAAAATTATAATTAAAATCAATCTTGAAAAAAAAAACAATTTTTAGGTTGATATTCACTTCTAAAAAATAAATTTTTCAACAATAAAAAATATCTATGAAAATAATCATGGAAAATTTTAAATTTAACTTAAATGTATTGGATGGTAATAATTGTGTAAAATTATTTTCCATCCATGTATGTTAAAAAAATGATTTCATGCTTTTGTAAAAGAAGTAAAAACGTACCCCATTAAGAAAATAGAAAGAACATTCCTTTGATTTTTATTGTAAATACTTAGAAACAGGTAAATATGTTTATTAACAAATCGTTATAGAATATTAAAAATAATATGTAATTAATTTTAGGAAATATTATGTATATAATAAAAATATTCTCATCCATGTATAAGAATGAGGTCTATTTTCCACTTTTATAATATTTTTTATCATGAGTAAGAGAAGGTGAAAATGAAAGGAAAACATGTAATATACATAAATAACTAGTGGATAAAATCATATATTATGTTTACGATATAAGGGAAGATAAGCGGCGATGGGGATCCCGACCTAAGCTCATGATGATATACTGGCTCCGACAATGGGGATCTCGTCTCCACCCTCCCTGTTAGAGAGGGGATATCCTTCTCAACCATCGCCACAGATGCGCCCTCCTGTATTTGCTCATTTCTCAAATTATGAGTTTTTTCCCTCATTTCCATGTATTCAGATTTTCCCGAATGTTCCAGATTTGTACTATGGGGAACCTCATCTCTCCTTAGAGCCATTAGAGTTTAACTCTGCCTTGGATCTATTCAAGCTGACATTGGGGGATCGGTTTCATCAGTGGAGAGCCTCGATTGACGCGTTCGGCCGATTTGTCTTTAAAGACTCAGATCTTCAGGATCATGCAATTATTGGTCACCTTGATCAAAGGAATATCATGATATGGTTTGTGTCGATAGAGGATCTCGTCACTGCATGGTCTAAAGCCCCCGAAAATGTTGTGGTTATCTTTCTATCTCCTTCGGTGGAACTATGAATTTCATATGCAGAGAGATAACCCAAGCATGACCATATGGGTATATTTTCCCTGTCTCCCAGTTCCCTTTTAGAACCCTTTTATTTTTCCTCTCCATGGAAATTTTATTGGTGGTTACCTATGTTCGGATTCAAAAACTAATGTTGTTTGTCACCCAATCTTCCCGCAGATATCCATGGCGGTTAATGCATCAAAACCCCCGGTTGAGTGGGTGTGGATCACCGATGGGAAAGATTTCTGGTGGAGGAAAGCCGTCATGTTAGAGTAATGTAAAAACTTCTATTGCTCATGTAATAGGTTCGGTCACTATACATCGTCTTGCTGGAATGGCTCCTAGAGAAAGAAAATGCGTAGATGGGGACCATATGCTCTTGTTGTCTGTGATGGTTTTGTTGAGGCATCTCTGATGTTGTAGGGTATGATTTCATCAGATGGTGGGCTGAAAGCTCAACCAGTGAGGGAGGATGCTGGGGTCATTGGTGAGGGAGGTATGCGGAATAAGCCATGTGTGGTGCCTCCTGGGTCAAGGGTCAAGGATATCTTCAATATACTGTTGCAGGATTTGGGGGAGGTAGGATCTATGAGTGGCAATGAGCATGCTGCTCTTGCTGCTTCACCTATGGTTGCATGGGGCTTTGATGAGCCATCTGTTGTTGTGGGTTTCTCCATGGTAAAACTTTACAACTACCCTGAACATATGGGCCAAGCTAGAGCTACAGATTTGGCTTCAGTTGGGAAATCTAATGATGCTAGCTCCTTTGGACTACTTCAGGAGGATTCTACAATCCCTCTGAAGCAGGTGGTCAGTGAAGATGGTGTACAGGATTGGAGTTCTGATGGGCCGAAGACAGCTTCTGTGAAGTAGGCTGCTGGAGTTGCCCTTAGTAACTGATTTTCTGGATTGGTGGATGCTGTCCCGGATCTGGATCATGCTGGGGGTATGCCTTCAAGTGACATTGCTCTTGAGGATCAAGGTGCTGTAGTTCTGGGGCTCTTTGTTGGATTATAGGAGCAGGATTCTGGAGATAGAGTTCTTGCGACTTCCTTGAATGAAAATAGCATAAATGAAGCGGAGAATGGTAATGTTGCAGCCTATGAGGAGGTTGTGATGAATGGGATAAATGTTAGTCATGAGTTCAGGGATCATTCACACTATCTTGCAGTGATTGACACTAATAGTCGACCTCAGAAGGAAGGGAAGGTGAAAGAGGGCTATCATGGTGTGAACATTGCTAGGAACTGGGGGGATTGCATTGATAGTGATTAAGAAAATGCTGGTGGCATGCCCTGAACATCATACAGTGATGCTGTGCAGGGTGAAAAAAAAGAAGGTGTATGTGCATGATGAAGTGATGACTTCCCCACCATAGAGGAAGAGGAGGAAAGACTATTCTCACCTGCCAAAGCAAATGTCCACCAGGTCTTCCATCAAGAAGGAGAGTTGGGAAGTGAATTCATATAAAGATTATATTGCCTTGGAAAAATTGAATATCAGAAAGAAGTATGCCAGGATTTTGAAGTAGTATGCTTGTTTAGAGTGGGAATCATCTACGGTAGAAGAAACACTTCAGTATGGATGTGGTGATGGGTATAACTTTTATGATATGTAGTTGTTTCTATTACCTTGTTGTAAATGCTTGCTGTACTTTTATTTATTTTAATAAATGATCAGGGTCTTGCCTCTAACTGAGGTTTTTTGGTATGTTTAAGATATAAATATATGTTATTTCTCCTGATGGAGATCTAAACACAAACAATATTGAATACTAATCATTTAATGAAATAAACAATTATCTCTTTTGTAAAATTTTAATAATAATGCCAAAAAATAGAATAAATTAAAATGAATCATTAAATACCATTAATATATATGGGTTATAAAAATATCAAATAAAATGGTAGGTATATATTCTGGATTAAATAAACATGGGATGAATATTGAATATGTCTCATGGAAATAATAGTGAGATGATAATCCCTTACCTCATGTATGAATGCCAACATATATGTTTGAACCTACTATATAATAAATATATTTGGAAAATAAAAACATTTTATAATTATAATAATAAATATAATACCTTATATAATTTATTTATAACCACTTTCAACTCATTTGATACCAACGATTTATTAAAATTACTTTCTATGGTGATAAGTACTTAGTTTTTCATATTTTTTAGTTTAGTAGTTTCTATCCTTATACATTAATCAAAATTCTATAATGTCAATAATTATATTAATGAAGAAAATATAATATATAATTAATAATATATTCATATCATGATCCATTAAAATCATAATTGATAAACATATCACATCCCTTCTTAGTGGTGTTAGTCCACACATACACACAAGTGAAGTTATCATTTTCCAATGGATTAGAAGCTATGAAGTTATATATGATATTATAATTATAAAAGAATATTAATTCCATTGATATCATATATATTAATTAGTTTCATAATTATAACTATACATGTATTCTATTCATGAAAACCGAATTAAAACATTACATAGAGATGTTGAAAAAAATATATATATAAGAGGAATTGTTTTGTTTTTCATAAGAAGGAAAATAGTTGTAAATTTATTTGTATCATAATAATAATAGAATGTAATTATATTAATAAAACAACAGTTGTTCTATTAGTATGTGTACAATAAATTTATACAATGTTGAATAAGATGGAATTTTGAACGAGATGGTAAAGATGATTACATCTTTTTCAAAAGATATCATTTTGTTATTCTCTTACGGGGCATGGGGAGAGTCTTTTGGAAATACATGAACCTCTAAATCATGGATAAGGATGTTGAGAAGAGTATTTTTTGAATTTTATCCATCTACAAGGCTGTAGTTAGTGCAGGAAATATAGAACATATGGTGTCTTTTCATGGTGAATGAAAAGACTCACATGAAATTAATAAAATGATATAAAAATTATAAATTAATTTTCATGTGAAATTTTAAATATTTGGCCATAATTTAAAAAATATAATAGGACATGGTTGAAATACATTCTACCAATAATATAACTACATGTTCTGTCAGTATTTTAAAAATTATTTTTTAATCCCCTTAATTAACCAATGTTTATCTTAACCGTGGTAATGCCTTTTTCACTCTTAAAAGGTTTTTATATTGCATATAACGAAACAATTATCCCATAAATGTCCTATAGATGAATGTTTATACTATATTGTATAATAATTATCATCATGAAATATTTTATTTATTTGATATTATTTATTAAAATATATTTTCAAAAACATCATTAATTCTATTTTTGATAGTACAAATTTAATTTGATTTAATGAAATTAATGAAAATGTGTAATTAAAAAATATTTATATTTAGAAAATCTCTAATATTATATATATATATATAATTTTTTTATAACTATTACTCACAAAAAATTATTAATCTTAGAGTTGTTAATTCATTTTATTTTTATATTAATTTAATAAATACTATACCAGCATTGCACAAGCATTTAAGGTAATTATATAAAAAATAAATATTATAAATTAAATAACATGATAAAAAACTATTTCTCTTTGTAATAAACATAATGAACTAATATTTTCCAATTTTTAACCTTATAATCAAATTATAGAGAAATTAAATGTGAGATAATTCAATTTTAGCTTTATTGTTTTATTAAATTTAGATAAACATCATAATCATAGAAATATTGAAACAAGTGATCACATATTTTATAATTTGATGGAAATGGCCCAAATAAACCCATAAAATAGGTTGCAGAAAAATCTTTGGCACATTTTTATTCCTTATCATGTTATTTTTAAACATAATAACATTATTTACCCTCAATTTGGTGACAATTATTTATTTTGGTCATTATTAATAATGACATAAAATAAAACAACAATTTTAAAAATTTGGAACTCTTAAATAAAAATATGGAATTTAACTTTTAGGATTCAATTTCTATAATTGGAAAACATTAATTTAATATTATAATGAAAAACAAAAAAAACCCATTCTATTAGGTAAATGATTTTATGTATATAAATGATTTTCTACCAAATTTTACCTTAAACTCAACTCCAATATTTTTAATTGTATTATTTAAAATATAAGAGAACTAATTATAGTTTTAAACCATTCAAAAAAAATTTACATTATAGAAAAAATATAGTTTTCAGAAACAATATATTTAGCGTTCATTATTCATTATGAAATTAATATTTTGATAAAATTAACAAAAAAATTCCCAATGATAATTTATAAATTTGTATTTAATAAATGATGTTCATTTAGTATAACATTTTTTATAAAAGTGGAAAAAAATTAATATAATATTTCTTAAAAAAGTGAAATAAAATTCATTTTTAAAGGAACATATTTTAGATGCATAATATATATTTACTAGATATCTTATCTTTATTACCTAAGAATTAAAAAAATTAAATTTTATTCAGAAAACAAACGTATATTTTATAATGTGAATTTTATAGTCCATTCTATCTAATTAAAATACAATGTTATAATTTTTATATTTAATTAAAAATATTTATATTTTCATTTATGATCTATGTTGGGTGTTGTACATAATAAAAATTGTAACACCCCAAACTTCCACAGTAAGTTTACCATTGAATAATGTTATAGCTTGCGTTGTACACAACTTAGAGTATTAACACACCACGACCAATCAAACTAGCCATTATGAATATTAATACCCACTTTTTGAAATTTTATAAATTTTATTTTTCAAAATGGACTTCATTTTTGGATTCATAATATCAAAATTAGATTAGGGTGAAATTTTAGTATTTTTTTAAAAACATTAAATTTTTGAAGAATAGTGAAAAACATTGTGTTATTGTTTAAAACCAACTTTTTTTTAAAAATAATTTATTTATTTATTTCTATTTATTTAAGGTCAAAATAGATACATAATACCTATACATGTTCAATTTCATCCATTAAAGTCATTTTATAATATGTTTAGATATTTACAATTTTATTGAACTTTTTACCGTCTTTTACCCACCTTCTAAGAGAATTTGTAAATGTGTACAAAACATAATTTTACCAATTCTGTGAGTTGAATTCCAAAAATCAAGGAGACACGGTTAACATCATTTTGTAAAATTTGGTTCAATAAGATGTATTTTTTTGATGAATAGTAACTGTGGGCTTTTATTTACAACGGGTAAAAGTAAATAGGATAATTAAGGGTAACAATTATATCATAATTACCCTAACACATTTCCAAATTATATTTGATAAGTGTAATTCGTCCAAAAAAAACCATATGAAGAAAATAGGATCTCGTTTTGCACAGTTGGATTAGATTAGGACATTTTTTATTATTTTATTTAAGGTAATCTTAAAAGTGTTAAATTCAATGTTTAAGAAGTAAACCATTTTTAATATAGGGTTACACACAATATAAATTTGACAATAAATATTAATTTGAAATATAATGATATTTCCCATATAATCGTATTTTATTTATAAATTTTAAACATTAAATAATTTAATTTATATTTGACACAATGATGAAGCTGTAATTACTTTATTAATAATATATTAAAATAATTGATATTATAAAAATCCAAATAAATATAAATTGAGAATTTAGATTAATTCTACTAATTTTATAGGATAACATGACATGTTATGATTGATAAAATAAATTTTATTCTTAGTGATAATGTTTTTATGGCTTTCAGAAAAATCCAATACTAAATAGTTTCAAAATAGACATAATTGAGTTTTTAAAACAAATACTATATTATTAATTGATATAAGATTTCTAAAAATATAAAGCATAGAAAAAGGTCTTATAAAATGTTATATATATTAATAATTAACCACTTGGTGTTCTCTTGGCTTGTTATAATACGTTTATTATCCATATAATATAAAAATACAAAGAGACATAGTAAATGTCAAGCAATTTAAATAAGAGTTAAATCTAAAAGATATGATTAATATGGTGACCAAAACCAATATGAAACCTATTTGTTGATAGGTTACTAACCCATACCCACCATATAATTTAAATAAATCATTTTTGAGCCATTAAACCCGAAAATTAATATATTATAAAATAATATTTCAAGCATTTCCTAAAATGACCCTCACCAATCTTATAAAAGGGTACTTCCCATTCTCATAATGTCACACCTCCAAATACATTTTTCTCATCCAAACCCATCCCAAATACCCTACCAACATTCCACAATTCAACCTATAGGACTTATATTGATAAAATGTCCATCCTGTCAATCCTTTTTGATTAACTCAATAGGGAACACATAAAGAAGAGGTAATAATTTCACCACCCTCTTTCAAGTTTTTTTCTTATTCCCCAGCCACATTCATTGTTGTTTCCATACCTAAATAATAAATATTATACCTTCTAAATAATATGATGTTATTTTGAATATGGTATAACAATATTTTTTATTCTATACATCCTATAAATGACAATGTCACAATACATGCGTATGTATGGCTTACCGTCTCCATGTCGTGGTGTAGTTTCTTATTCAAAAAGTTAATTATTTTGGATGTGTATAATAATGAGTATTAATGATGTATATTATAAATATAACATGGTAATTATTCTTTATATATGATATACCATCCAATTACAAACGATTTCACCATCAATATAATGATATTGTCACCCGTGCATACGTACAGATTACCGTCTCCACAAACACGATGAGATTCATTCCCCATTATAATCATTGTAGAATAATTTTCAATTTATGATAAAAAATATTGTTTATGAACATAATATCATTATTTATATGAATCAAATATATCTAATCCAAAAGAATCATTGATTACGTAACCAAGCATATATAGGAAAACGAATCAGTTAACAACCAAAACGATGATAGTACGGAAAAATTTTTAACAAAGAAATATTAGAGGATTATATATGATATAATCTATATGTATATAGTTTTAATTAAATTTATTAACAATGTTTTAACAATTATATATGTGGTTAAAATACCATCAACTATGAAAAATTATAAGGTAAGGTTAAATTCCACAATCTCTTCATCATCCAAGGTTGTTTATACGTAAGTATCTACTGGAACCTCTTTATCATCCACATCCGTGTTTCATAAAAATATAATAAAAAAACTTTTTACTATTTCCTAGACTCTGGGTTAAAAACATTTATACCTTTTTTGACTTTTTATAAAAATTTTATAAATGAATATTTTCATCGTTTTCCAAACAAGGTCCTTTATACACTTTTCGACAAATTTAAGGAAAAAATGTTTTTTAACTAATATGGTGGGTTTGTCTATTTTCCCACATTATAACACCTTTGAAGCTTCCCTTACAAGATTATAATAATATTTTAAAAATATATTTTTTATTTTATAATAACATGACTTCTAAATGATTTCAAAATAGAAAGAGATATTTTTTCTCAAAAACATTTCATTTTATCTTTGTCAACATTAATTAATGGATTTTACACTTGTTTGAAGTTGATTTGTTATGAAACAAATATTCCATATAGTATTGATGTTTTTTTATATAATTGACTGTGGATGGGTTATTTCTACACCATTCACTATTTATATATAATGTATTGACATTTTTATGATAGTTTTAATACGAATGTTTATATTATGTTTAAACCTTTTAATATGAGGAATGCATTGGACTTAGTAAGTGACTGGTAGAGACCTTTACAACTCCTCGATGAATCAGTAGTTCTAATGAGACAAACTAGTGTCTTGGCAGCAGGCCTTAAAAACATCTTATTTTTAGTCAGGGCACAAGGCCTTGACTATGTGGTTATGAAGCCCGGAATTATGCATTACATCTTTATGAAATTGGATAATTATATTACATGTGATTATTCAACTTGTAGAATATCCATTTTAATATGTAATTGGAATTATTGGATTTATCATTGCATTATTACGATGAAATTTAAGTTTAAAAGTCTTTCATATTGGTCTTATACATTGCCTTAAATGTTTATGCTTAGTTATAAAAGTTTTCACTATATTGTTATCCTTCCTAAGCATCTGAGTTAACCCCATTGTATGTTTTATTCTTCCCTGGATGTGAAGAAGTATATTATGACTTCATAGTAGGGATAGACTAAGGGATATGAATTTGTTATAAGGATACAATTTTGATGTTGTTTTTTATGTTATAAAATAATATAAAACATATGAATGTATCTAGTACTTCCATGGATACTAAACTGATCGGTATTTTAGGGTCTGATCACTTGTGATCATTACAATGTTATTTAATAATTCAACAACTAAATGAAACTAGGTTTGGGGCATTACATTTGGTATTAGTGGTTGTTTAGTACAATCCTTAAAAGCCATGTTTTGAAAAACTCTGATTAGTTAACATTACCTTAAGACAGATTTTGAAGTTTAGTATTTAAGAACATACGAGAATTTTGTTAATTTAGATATTTTTTTGAGTTTTCTAAGAAATAAATCTCTATCTAGATACGAGTAGGTAGATGTGGTTCTTGCACAGATGTACCTAGGTGTAAATCTAGAAAACACTGCATTGAGCTAGACTTGAATGGGAACTGGTGCACGACAAAGGGCGTTATTTCACTCTTGGTAATATCACTCCTAGGGGTTTTTCGTTGGATAATTCACATTTCATTTACAAACAATTATGAAGGATTTATGAGTATATACCTCCTCAAATAAAACATTTTAATGATTATGGATTATATCCAAAAACTGTTAAATTTATGTTATCTATTTTACAATTTTTCAATTATGTACAACGATTTCTAAACAAATCTTCTTTATGTCATTGTATAGAAATGGTGCCAAGTGGAAGGAATAGAAACTGTATCAATGTACGTAATACATTTAGGGATTTCCCTTATACTCAACAAAATTATAGTGGAGCTGGTGTTCGAACTTGTGCTGATCAGATTATCACCATACTGAGACAACTCACCCAGGTTATGAATAATAACCTTACTCATATAGAGAACCCTCATCCACAACATAGAGGATCAATGTTATAATTCTTCATGAGGAAAGAAACACTAGAATTCAGTAGGATTACAAATCCCTTTGTAGCTGATCAATGGATAAGTTATATAGAGAAAATATTTCAGGCATTGGGGAGTAGTGAAAGGGAAAAAGTTGTCAGGGAATTTTATCGCATCACGGGAGCTGCAAATCAATGGTTCTCATTAATCCATAAAACAATGGAAGATGAAAACTATTAAACATTTAATTGAGGGAGTTTAAAGAGATTTTATTAGAAAAATACCATCCTCATGACATTTGATCTGATATAGAAAGAAAATTTCGGAGTCTGAGGAAAAAGGAGGATGAGAATATCACAAAGTATGAGGCTAACATTACTAGGTTAGAAAGGAAGGAAACATATTATATATGTAACCCAAAGAGTAATATTTATTGATTATTTGATGATTTAAAACCAATTATTCATCGATCATTTGTCTGATAATCCATCTCCTTGTACAAAGATATTGTCTCATGCGCTATCAAGATAAAGAAATAATTTTCTATGTATTAAAACTTTAAAGAAATGTTACAGAAAAAGAGATCCATTTGACACACTAGAAATAGAAATAAGGAGAAGAAGGGAAATTTTGAATATCTATCCTGCGGTAAATGTGGGAAGAAACACCCAGGAACTTTCCTGAATGGAATAAGAATCTATTACATGCGTGGTGAAAAAGGCCACCATGCTCATTATTGCAAGGGAAAGAAAAAGGATATCAATGATGAATGATACAATTGTAGTGAAAATAGGAATTATACAAAATAATTATTCCAAGAGCCTTGGGAACTTACATCATAAAATGCTAAGGGACAAATTCCATGTGTTTGTGATCACTACGGTTGAGGTTGAATCTCCGAAAGATGTGGTGGTAGGTAATTTAATTGTTTCCTCAAGTTTTTTCAAAGATTTATTTGATTCTGGATCATTGAATTCTTTTATATCTTCCCAGTTTGCAATAAAAATATGATATTTCAAATTTGAATTAACGATGGAGTTTTCAGTCAAAACACCTATGGGAAGTTTCATCACAATAATCTTTTGTGAATTAGTTCCCATTAGGGCATATACATTTTATTTATCTACTGATCGCATCATCATACCTATGATAAAATTTGATATAATCACGGGAATGTATTGGATTTTAAACCATGATGTGAAAATTTACTGTAAGAAGAATGAGGTTACAATTTTCGATAGAATTTAGAGTAGAAACGTCACCACCTAATTCTTATCTTGATCCACCCCAGTAGCTCTACTAAATTCAATTATTGGGGTGGAAGAGAATTAAATTAAATTAGTGTATGAAAAGAATTTTTGAATATAGGACATAACTATTGTGAATGAATTTGTTGATGTGTTTCTAGACGATTTACCTAGACATCCTTCATAACGAGAAATTGAGTTTTCCATTGATTTGATTCCTGGTTCGAGGCCCATATTGAAGACCCCTTATAGTATGTCCACTGTGGAATTAGTGGAACTAAATAAAAATCTAGAGGAATTGAGTAATAATGGATTCATTCTCCCCAGTGTTTCTCCATGGGGATCCCCTATCCTTTTTATTAAGAAGAAAAATGGATCTATGAGGTTTTACATTGACTTCAAGGAGATCAATGATATAACAATAATGAAAAAGTATCCCCTACCTCTCATTGAGGATTTATTCGACCAACTTTATGGAGTTGAATATTTTTCAAAGATTGACCTTCGATCTAGATATCATCAGTTGTGTGTGATGAAGGAATACATTTTTGAAAACATCATTTCGAATCTAGTATGGGATTTTCGAGTTTACAGTAATTCCTTTTGGATTGACTAATGCACCATCTGTCATCATGGCTCTAATGAATAGAGTTTCTAAGGAATATATTGAATATTTTTTAGTTGAATTTATTGATGATATCTTGGTATACTAAACAAGTTATAATGATCCTAAAAATCACTAATGCACTATTTTGAAAACCCTCAAGAGAAATGAATTAGATGGGATGTTTATAAAGTTTGAATTCCAGCTTCAAGAGATTTCTTTTCATGGTCAAATTGTCTCTAAGGATGGAAGATCTGTTGATCCTTCAAAGACCAAAGCAATACAAGAATGGCCAGTACCGATGAGTATAAAATAGGTATGAAATTACATTGGTTTTGTAGGATATCATCAACATTTTGTCCTGAATTTTTCCTTGTTGGGTGACCCATTAACCAAGATCACACGTAAAGGGGTTAATTTTTTTGAAAACAAATTGTGAAGAATGTTTTAAAGAACTGAAGAGAACATTATTAAATGCTCCAATCTTGACTCTACCACCAGGGAATGATGAGTTTGTTTTTTATAGTGATGCTTCAAATAATGGATTTGGTTGTATCCTTATGTAGAATGATAGATTTATTGCCTATGCATCAAAACCTCTAAAAAATAAAGAGAAAAATTAACCTACTTATTATCATGTGTTAGAAGCTGTAATTTTCTCTCTAAAAATATGGAGACACTATCTTTATGGTGAAAATGTGAGATTTATATTGATCAGAAGAGTTTAAAGTATATTTTCTCACAGAACGAACTCAACATGAGGCAAAGATGATGGATTTAACTATTCAAGGATTATGATTTCCATATAAACTAACACCCAAGGAAGGCAAATAAGGTGTAAATTTTTTGAGTATAAAGGATCATGGAGTTTTGAATAACTGAGAGTTAAAAGGGATCTTATTTTCAAGTATTTAGTAAAGAATGTTATGGGAATAACCATGGAAGGTGAAACATAAATATTTTTTCAAATGGTTTCCAAACCATCCTTACTATAATGGATAATGAGTTCTCAGAATGATGATGAGGAGATTCAAAATAATAATAAAGTTTTGAATGATGGGATATTGGGTGACTTCATATATAAAGATGGAATTTTGAAATTTGGGAAGAGACTCTGTATTCCTAACATGCCAGATCTAAAAGGGGAATCATTGGATGATGTTCATAGATCCAATTTATCTATACACCATGGGAGAACCAAGATGTATAGATATTTTAAGGAAAATTTTTGGTGGGACAACATGAAGAGGGAGATTGTTTATTTTGTGTCATGATGTATGGTTTATCAATAGGTGAAACCTGGAAGGAAACATCCTAGAAGAGTCATTCAACCTCTTCCCATACCTAAGTGTAAATGGAATAATATTATAGTGGACTTTGTCAGGGGGTTATGAAAGAATCCTATAAGGAATGATGAAATATGGGTCTTTTTTGATCGTCTTACCAAGTCAGCACATTTTCCTGCTATCAGAGAAGATTTACCACTTGAACATCTAGAATGACTATATATTAATGAAGTCGTAAGACACCATGGTGTACCTCTATTGATTTTTTCTCATCACGATGCTCGTTTTACATCAATATATTGGAAAATACATTAGATGGTCTTGTATAATGAACTTTATTTGAGCATTTCCTACCACTTTCAAACTGATGGAAAATCAGAATAGACTATTCAAACCGTAGAAGAAATGTTGATATCATGCTCAGTTGAGTTTCATGGTTTGTGGTATCAATATTTACCTCTGGTTGAATTTCCCTATAACAATAGATTCCATTCAAGTATTCAGATGGCATCATATGAAGTGTTATATTGAAAGTGATGTCGCACACCAACTTTTTGGAATGATGTTGGTGAAAGAAAACTTGTAAACCTAGAACTTGTAGAGTTAAAATAGAAACAGTGAATATTAACCAAACCCACATCAAAGAAGCCCAATGTAAGAAAAATAGCTATGTTGATAATTGAAGGTAGGATTTGGAATTTCAAGTAGGAGACCATGTTTTCTTGAATGTATCTCAATGGATGGGTGTTATAACTTTATATAAGAATGGTAAATTGATTCCCAGGTTAATCAGACATTTCAATAATCTTGAACAAATTAGAGTTGTAGAATATTGCTTGGAAATGCCTCCATGTCTCTCCATAGTTCGTGACGTGTTCCGTGGATCACTATTGAGCATGCCTGACCCAACCCATATACCCACCTATGAGGAAATTGAATTGGAACCTGATCTGTATTATTGTGAAGATCCTGTCAGAATTCTTCATACTAGGGAACAAGTTCTAAAAAATCGGATGACTCATCTGGTAAATGTTCTATAGAGAAACCATAAGATGGAAGAGGCAATGTGGGAACCTGCAAAACATGGGTGACGAACCACTAGAATCATTTTATGCAGTAAAATCCTAGAAATTTTGAGGACGAAATTATTTTAAGGGGGGGAGAATGTAACACCCCAAACATCCACAGTACGTTTCCCTCTGAATAATGTAGTAGCTTGCGCTGTACTCAACGTGGAGTTCAAACACACCACAACCAACCAAACTAGCCATTATAAATATCAATACCCAATTTTGATATTTTATAAATTTTATTTCTCAAAATCTACTTCATTTTAGGATTCTTAATATAAAAATTATCTTAGGGTGATTTTTTTTTGTATTTTTATAAAAACATTCAATTTTTGATGAATAGTGAAAACACTATGTTATTGTTTAAAACCGACATTCAATTTAAATAATTTGTTATTATATTTTAATTTATTTTCAGTAAAAATTAATACAAAATAATTATATATGTTCAATGTAATTCATTAGAGTCATTTTATAATTCTTTTAGATATATAAAATCTAATTGAACATTTCACCATCTTTTAACCATATTCTAGGATCATTTAAAAATTTACATAAAATAGACATTAAACACTTTTGTGAGTTTAATATGAAAAATTCATGAGACACAGTTGATATCAGTAAGTAAAATTTGGAACAATAAGATGAAATTAATTTTTGTTGAATAGTAATTTTTGACTTTTATATTACCACGGTTAAATGTAAATTGTGTAATTAAAGGTAAAAATGGCATCATAATTGTAGAGACCCGTATCTTGACGTACATTTACATTACATTACTTTTGCGGAATACTTAGTACATTACAAAAACAGACACACAAGGACCGTAATAGTTTAGTGTCTTTGGAAACTCGGACTATAATCTTCTAATCATAGTGAAAGATCTTGAAAATCTCCCATAAAGATCTTCCTTTTTTTTACCTAAAACCTTTTTTATATCCTGGGGAAAAGAAAACATAAAAGGGTGAGATCAAATGCTCAGTAAGGGTAAACAAAATAAATATCAATCACATCATATTCATAAGAACATAACATTTTGGAAATCATAACCTGCAAAAGAGAGCATAATTTCATAATCATGGGATAAATCATGGCAGTGAAATAGTAATCCCAATAATCATAACTTAAAACATGAAACGTTGTGGCATACACACATAATCATAGAGAATCATTTCTTGTTAGTCAAGACTAATTGCCAAGACTATCTTAGTGGACAAAGTCCCTTTCTGAATCGAGTAACCCTCGTTTTAGTCCTGTTTCACTGAACCGGTATAACCTACCGTTCCAGCCCTGTCTATCTCATGAGATATAAAATCTTTACCCAATGCATTGGAGGGAGATATAGGTCCCACCCATCTTATAATGAATCCTTTCTTATGTGTGCCACATAATCATAAATCATACTTCATCGCATAACCCATGTAATAAAAATGGAATTCTTAAACAACATGACATCATAAAACAATTCATATAAGATAAAGGAATTCATAAAAATAATTCCATAACAACATGAACAAATCAATTTAATAATAGGGATAAAAACAGAGCCCTTTATTATCTTAGATGGAAAATAATTTTGATAAAACACTTGAAATGAATTCTTGAGGAAAATATCCTTTCTTCTTCAAAATCAATTTCTTTTCACAAAACATCATGCAATTTTAAAAGAAAGAGATTTTATTAAAAATAGTCATGAAATTTTTTGGAGGAAGCTTCATGAAAATAAGGCTTTATAAAACCGTAAAAATCCGTTCATGCCGTTTAAGTTAAAAAAAACATTCTTCGTACTTTTGTCGGAAAAGTCAAAAAGTACCTCGTATGAAAAAGCGACAAAAGATTCCTTTCATATTCTTTACTAAAAACTCACCGAAGAGTAAAATTGGATTTAAACTATTGTAAGTGGATGGAAACAATATTACATATTGAAGTAACATGGATGTGGATGATAAAATACACCCCAGTAAATACTTATGAATAAACAATCTCGGATAAAAATGAGATTGTGATATTTCCCTTACCTTAGGTCCAATTTGCTTCGTATGTGTCCGAACCTCCTGTATAATGATTTAAATAATGTCATTGACTTATTACAGAATCATATTCATTGTTATGATATCATATATGGTTCACTTATGACATTATATTACCCGTTCTTTTGTAAATTCCATGTTAAAGAAGCGTTTTGGGTAAAATCGTTTCATTTATCGTAGGTGTTTTGACTTGTTGTTCTTGACATCATTATTAATTATATCATGATTTACTTACTTCCAGAATATAAAATATGATATATATATCATATATATTCAGTATATATATATATATAATAGATAGATAAATAAAATGAAAAACACCGTTCATGGAGACGGTAGTCCGTACGTACGCATGAACGCTGTTTTTCTTTCCTTATTGTCTTGAAATGGAAGTAAGTAGACGACATACATATGTATATATATACATAAATCCAGTAGCTTTATAATGTCATATATTTCATTATTATTTCTTATATATACATTATAATCATTCTTAAATGGTTAACATGGAGAATGAATCTCATCGCGTCGTGGAGACGGTAGTCCGTACGTACGCACGAGCGATGATATCATTTCTATAAATATTGAATTGAATTGGAGTGGATTATACAATATATCAGAATCAATATTATGTTGTAATAACTATGTATAGTTATTCTTTACACCATTATACCCATCCATGTAAGGTGGTGGTGGAAAATAGATTACACCACGGCGTGGAGACGGTATTCCGTACGTACGCACGCGCGGTGATTTCTTTTTCCGTAGGATGGATAGATGGTGAAATAGGGTTGTTTCATACTTATAATAACATATCAGTATATGAGTGATACTGATGTTATTACTTCATAATGAAACAACCTATGAAGAAGAAGTGGAATAAGAAATAAAGATGAACGAATTGGTAACGGTAATTACCTCTTCTTTGAAGCGCCTTTTGGAGACCTCCTCTTAGGGAACTAAAATTGGTCTTTGAGGAAGACCAGAACCACTAGGATGTTGCTAGGGAAGTGGAGAAGAGATTTTGGCAGGGGTTGGCCGAGCTTGAGTGCTCAAATTGGTGTGAGGAGGAGGGGGAGGAGGTGCCCTTTTATAAGGGAGGAGAGGGGCACCTTAGGAATATCTCAAAATATTATTTTATATTAAAGTAAAAATCGGTTTATAATGGTTCCAAAGGGTCTTATTTAGAAGCTAAAGTGGGGATGGGTCGAAATCCTATCAACCAATAGGATTTAGACAAGTTTAGGTTCTTATTTTAACCTTATGAATTAGATTTAACTCTAAGTTAAATAATTTAACTTTTACCGTGTCTTTTTGTTTTCTTTCACTATATGGTTAATACACTTACTATAACATGCCAAACGAACCCCAAATTGTTTATTATTAATATATATATCCTTATCTAAGTCATTTGGCCGATCCTTAGATTTTTAGGAATAAAATAACAATTAATAATATAATATTTTATTTAAAAACTATTTTGTGTCAATTTTGACACTATTTGAAATATGATTTTTGTGAAAGTCATAACAGAATTATATGTTCGAACCAAGTTGATTAAAGCAACACTAATATATCATAGTAACCTATAAAATTAGTTTAATTCATAAAAAGTCTCAAATTACATTCATTTGAGTATTTATAACATCAATTATGTTAATATTTCCTTAAAAGGGTAATTACTGCATCATCATTGTGTCATAAATAAATTAATTTATTTAAAGTCTAAAAATTATAAATAAAATATCATTATATAGGAAATCTTTTTAGCTTTCTAATTAATATTTATAGTCGAATTTATCTTATGTATAACCCCATATTAAAAATGTTTTAGTGAATAAACATTGATTTTATCTCTTTTAACTCTTCTTTGAATTAAATAATAATAAATGTCCTAATCTAATCCAAGTGGGCCTAAATGATAATATTTTACACTTAAGGTTGTTTTTGGTCGAGATACACTTGTCCAATAGAATTAGGACATGTTTTAGGGTAATATTAATATCATTCTTACCCTTAATTACCCTATTTACTTTTAACCGTGGTAAATAAAAGTAAAAAGTTACTATTCACCAAAAATTATTTTCATCTCATTGAACCACATTTTACTTACTGACATCAACCGTGTCTCTCGGATTTTTTAACTTCCATTCACAGAAGCGGTAAAATTAAGTTTTATGAAAAATTCAGTTTTTTAACTACCACTTAGTAGTTTCACTATTCATCAAAAAATGAAGGTTTTCAGAAAAAATGCCAAAATTTCATCCTAAGCTATATTTCATATTCCGAATTCAAAAATGAAGTCTATTTTACCAAATTCATAACATAGAATTTTCATTAATTAATTTTATAATTAAATCCCGCTGTTAAAACAAATAGCGTGTTTTTAAGAAACAATATCTATCAAAAGATTGACACTTGTTTATGTCTGGTTTAAATGTGCAATTACATCCAATGACCAACATTGTATTAAATTGTAAAAATATATTCTAAATATACTTTAAAACTACTCCAATTAATAATTTATCACTATTAATTATTTCGATTAAAAAATTTGTTTTTTTAATTATAATTTAGTAATTTTCACTATTCATCAGAATATGAAAGTTATCCGAAATGTACCAAAATTTCACCATAGGCTAAATTCGATACTCCGAATCCAAAAATGAAGTTCATTTTGAAAAATAAGATTTACAGAATTTTAAAAAGTGGTTATTACTATTCATGCCGGCTAGTTTTAATAATATTTTAATAGCATATCGTTGTTTAGTGAAACTCGGTATTGCGTATTACACACGCTATCGAGGAAGGTCGCGATTACGTGTAATGCAAGGCAAGTCAAGGATGCGTGTTGTGCAAGCTCCTAACACAAGACATTAAAAAGAATATTTTTTTATAAAATCTTGGGCTGTTACATTCTACCCCCCTTAAAATGAATTTCGCCCTCGAAATTCGTCGGGGTTATAAATGGTTTACTATTTGAAAGTTTCTTTAATAGAAACCCACATCGTAAAAAGGAATACCAAAACCAATCTTTAAAAACAAAAGTATGAAACGTAACGGTTACCCAAATAAACTAATCATTGGGTTTCCACATATGTGAAAATATGGATATGGAAGAGAAATCTAACCATCATGTTCTGATGGAGAGTGGTAGAGAACATGGCTATGGAAAAGCCAATAATCACAAATCCATAAATTTGTGACGATCTAAGGTACCATCTGATTCATCAGGTATAAGATCACTAGGACAACATTTTTGGTTTTCAAGATCAATTCCCTAAAGTTGAAAATTTGAATTGGAATAAATACTTTCTTTATTTTGGTACAATCTCACTATTGTTCGTGCCTAGAACAATTTCCACTTCATCTCTTAAATAAATGAAGTTGAATTTGTTATTCCCGAAGTGTTAGCAGATCATGTGATAGAATGACGGGTCATTCCATCTGTCTCAAACAAAAGGTTAGCAAAAATTATATACATAAGTCGATCTATAGTGAGATTAATCATATATAGTTCCTAAAATGGACTTATACTTCATATATCATACTGCTTAATATAATAAAACTAGTTTCTAATAAACAGGGACTTCCTATAGGCCAGTGGTAGGCGATAAAGGCCAGTCGCACTTCGGTTGTGGGTTCGATTCCCACAGCCTTGTCCGAAGCGATGGGCTGTCGCCCGTCCTGCAGGTTGTCCTTTTTCTAAAACTATATTACTATAACATCCCATAAATAATATAGAAAAAACTTCTATCCTTAAACAATACTAACTTATGTCCAACATAATCCATTCCAATCTTTAGTCCTATCCATAATACTGCAGTTCATTCTCATAACATAGTGAAAACGATAACCAGAGATTTAATACCATCGTTGATCCCCATATATCATAAGATATATCTTGTTGGACACATTCCAAACATTCAAAGGCCTTAATCTTGTACTCTCTTGAATACCCATTGAACCTTAGTGAAAACTTGAATGCAGTTAAAAGTTAACACTTTCCACATACCAAAATCCTCAAAATTCTATATACTCAAACCATGATATCACTTAGTCCTTATATCAATCATGAGCTCATGAATACTGTTAAACATTTCATTTTCTCGTTTTCCCTTCATTATGCGCATAATATCTCAATCACTTTGAATACCACATTAGACCAATACATAAATATTCCAATATTCCTTGATACAACATTATTTTGGAATCCCATTACATAAAAACTTAATCATTCCACCACAACGTTGTCATATTCAACATTGCCAATAGTGATCGCATGTGACTTCCCTTTGTCCTTTGCCTTAAGCGGTTGCTCATGTCGATCATCACTAACCCTTGGATTAGGGAATTTATTGGCATAATGTCCCACCTCCTTGCAGTTGAAGCATTGAAGTGTTGGTTGTGCGTTCTCTACAGTGTTTGCTTTATTCACTTCATTAGAATCCTTTTTTCCATTACTTCGACACTCAGCTGCTCGATGACCTTCTTTTCCACACTTAAAACATTTTCTAGTCCCTTTAAGACAATCTCCACCATGCTTCTTTCCACACATTGTGCATAAGGAAACATTCATCTTCTTTTCACCATTATTCTGAGATTTCTCCTTGAACTCCATCTTTCGTTTCTTGTCAAAACCATGAGATGGATATGTAACACCAACTTCCATTTCTACCTTGATAGCACAACGCACAATTTCTTCATAGCTACTGAAGTCTCTTATAGCTAATTCCCTTCGAAGACTTGGTTTTAAGCCACTGAAAAATCGATCAACTTTACTTTCAGGTTGGATGATAATGCCAGATGCATACCTTGCAAGTCCTGTAAAATTCGCTTCGTATATACCAACAGATTCATCATCCTTTTGCTTTAGTTCAAGAAACTCCTTCTCCATCTTCGTTCGAAGAATACGAGGGAAGTACTTACTGAAAAACAAGTTCTTGAACTCATCCCATTCCATGGAATCAATTTCAGCTCTTTGCCTCGTATTCTTGATAAGATTCCACCATTGATCAGCTTCACCTTCCAAACGATATACTGCTAAGATGACTTTATCATGTTCAGAACATTGAAGAACTGAAAATATCTTTTCAGTAGTACTAATCCATTGTTCAGCAACTAATGGATCAGTAGACCCACTGAAAGAAGGCGGACGCTGCCTCATGAAGGATTCAACAGAATGTTGCTCCTTCCTTTGCTCGTTTGGAAGTCCTGCATGATTCATAGCTTGAGAAAGTTGTGTGAGTATGGCTACAAGATTTTGCATTCCAGGTCCAATATCGTTTGGTTGCTCAGGGGGACAATCATTGCATTGTCCATTGCATTGATCAACACGGTTCCTTCGGGTTCCAGCCATCGTCTAAAACCCCAAAAGAATAGTGTGAGAGGAAAAAATCATGCTAGGGAAAACAACATAATAAAGGGGTAGTACCCTCAATATCTAACATCGTAGGTTAAATTCTAAGATCGTTAAAGCAATTCTAGGACTATAACCTATACGTATACTTAACCTTAGAGACATCCCTAGACATACCTTAGAAATATCTCTAGGGATCTCACTAACGTTTTCGCATCCTAGTTTCCAAAGGTTGACTAAACCTTTCCTCTGATACCAACTGTAGAGACCCGTATCTTGACGTACATTGACATTACATTACTTTTGCGGAATACTTAGTACATTACAAAAACACACACACAAGGACCGTAATAGTTTAGTGTCTTTGGAAACTCGGACTATAATCTTCTAATCGTGGTGAAAGATCTTCAAAATCTCCCATAAAGATCTTACTTTTTTTTACCTAAAAACTTTCTTTATATCCTGGGGAAAATAAAACATAAAAGGGTGAGCTCAAATGCTCAGTAAGGGTAAACAAAATAAATATCAATCACATCATATTCATAAGAACATAACATTTTGGAAATCATAACCTGCAAAAGAGAGCATAATTTCATAATCATGGGATAAATCATGGCAGTGAAAAAGTAATCCCAATAATCATAACTTAAAACATGAAACTTTGTGGCATACACACATAATCATAGATAATCATTTCTTGTTAGTCAAGACTAATTGCCAAGACTATCTTAGTGGACAAAGTCCCTTTCTGAATCGAGTAACCCTCGTTTCAGTCCTGTTTCACTGAACCGGTATAACCTACCGTTCCAGCCCTGTCTATCTCATGAGATATAAAATCTTTACCCAATGAATTGGAGGGAGATATAGGTCCCACCCATCTTATAATGAATCCTTTCTTATGTGTGCCACATAATCATAAATCATACTTCATCGCATAACCCATGTAATAAAAATGGAATTCTTAAACAACATGACATCATAAAACAATTCATATAAGATAAAGGAATTCATAAAAATAATTCCATCACAACATGAACAAATCAATTTAATAATAGGGATAAAAACAGAACCCTTTATTATCTTAGATGGAAAATAATTTTGATAAAACACTTGAAATGAATTCTTGAGGAAAATATCCTTTCTTCTTCAAAATCAATTTCTTTTCACAAAACATCATGCAATTTTAAAAGAAAGAGATTTTATTGAAAATATTCATGAAATATTTTAGAGGAAGCTTCATGAAAATAAGGCTTTATAAAACAGTAGAAATCCGTTCGTGCCGTATAAGCTAAAAAAAACATTCTTCGTACTTTTGTCGGAAAAGTCAAAAAGTACCTCGTATGAAAAAGCGACAAAAGATTCCTTTCATATTCTTTACTAAAAACTCACCGAAGAGTAAAATTGGATTTAAACTATTGTAAGTGGATTGAAACAATATTACATATTGAAGGAACATGGATGTGGATGATAAAATACACCCCAGTAAATACTTACGAATAAACAATCTCGGATAAAAATGAGATTGTGATATTTCCCTTACCTTAGGTCCAATTTGCTTCGTATGTGTCCGAACCTACTGTATAATGATTTAAATAATGTCATTGACTTATTACAGAATCATATTCATTGTTATGATATCATATATGGTTCACTTATGACATTATATTACCCGTTCTTTTGTAAATTCCATGTTAAAGAAGCGTTTTGGGTAAAATCGTTTCATTTATCGTAGGTGTTTTGACTTGTTGTTCTTGACATCATTATTACTTATATCATGATTTACTTACTTCCAGAATATAAAATATGATATATATATCATATATATTCAGTATATATATATATAATAGATAGATAAATAAAATGAAAAACACCGTTCATGGAGACGGTAGTCCGTACGTACGCATGAACGCTGTTTTTCTTTCCTTATTGTCTTGAAATGGAAGTAAGTAGATGACATACATATGTATATATATACATAAATCCAGTAGCTTTATAATGTCATATATTTCATTATTATTTCTTATATATACATTATAATCATTCTTAAATGGTTAACATGGAGAATGAATCTCATCGCGTCGTGGAGACGGTAGTCCGTACGTACGCACGAGCGATGATATAATTTCAATAAATATTGAATTGAATTGGAGTGGATTATACAATATATCAGAATCAATATGATTTTGTAATAACTATGTATAGTTATTCTTTACACCATTATACCCATCCATGTAAGGTGGTGGTGGAAAATAGATTACACGACGGCGTGGAGACGGTATTCCGTACGTACGCACGCGCGGTGATTTCTTTTTCCGTAGGATGGATAGATGGTGAAATAGGGTTGTTTCATACTTATAATAACATATCAGTATATGAGTGATACTGATGTTATTACTTCATAATGAAACAACCTAAGAATAAGAAGTGGAAGAAGAAATAAAGATGAAAGAATTGGTAACGGTAATTACCTCTTCTTTGAAGCGCCTTTTGGAGACCTCCTCTTAGGGAAATAAAATTGGTCTTTGAGGAAGACCAGAACCTCTAGGATGTTGCTAGGGAAGTGGAGAAGAGATTTTGGCAGGGGTTGGAGGAGCTTGAGTGCTCAAATTGGTGTGAGGAGGAGGGGGAGGAGGTGCCCTTTTATAAGGGAGGAGAGGGGCACCTTAGGAATATCTCAAAATATTATTTTATATTAAAGTAAATATCGGTTTATAATGGTTCCAAAGGGTCGTATTTCGAAGCTAAAGTGGGGCTGGGTCGAAATCCTATCAACCAATAGGATTTAGACAAGTTTAGGTTCTTATTTTAACCTTATCAATTAGATTTAACTCTAAGTTAAATAATTTAACTTTTACCGTGTCTTTTTGTTTTCTTTCACTATATGGTTAATACACTTACTATAACATGCCAAACGAACCCCAAATTGTTTATTATTAATATATATATCCTTATATAAGTCATTTGGCCGAACCTTAGATTTTTAGGAATAAAATAACAATTAATAATATAATATTTTATTTAAAAACTATTTTGTGTCAATTTTGACACTATTTGATATATGATTTTTGTGAAAGTCATAACAGAATTATATGTTCGAACCAAGTTGATTAAATCAACACTAATATATCATAGTAACCTATAAAATTAGTGGAATTCATAAAAAGTCTCAAATGACATTCATTTGAGTATTTATAACATCAATTATGTTAATATTTCCTTAAAAGGGTAATTACTGCATCATCGTTGTGTCATAAATAAATTAATTTATTTAAAGTCTAAAAATTATAAATAAAATTTCATTATATAGGAAATCTTTTTATCTTTCTAATGAATATTTATAGTCTAATTTATCTTATGTATAACCCCATATTAAAAATGTTTTAGTGAATAAACTTTGATTTTAACTCTTTTAACTCTTCTTTGAATTAAATAATAATAAATGTCCTAATCTAATCCAAGTGGGCCTAAATGATAATATTTTACACTTAAGGTTGTTTTTGGTCTAGATACACTTGTCCAATAGAATTAGGACATGTGTTAGGATAATATTAACATCATTCTTACCCTTAATTACCCTATTTACTTTTAACCGTGGTAAATAAAAGTAAAAAGTTACTATTCACCAAAAATTATTTTCATCTCATTGAACCACATTTTACTTACTGACATCAACCGTGTCTCTTGGATTTTTGAAATTCCATTCACAGAAGCGGTAAAATTAAGTTTTATGAAAAATTCAGTTTTTTAACTACCACTTAGTAGTTTCACTATTCATCAAAAAATGAAGGTTTTCAGAAAAAATGCCAAAATTTCATCCTAAGCTATATTTCATATTCCGAATTCAAAAATGAAGTCTATTTTACCAAATTCATAACATAGAATTTTCATTAATTAATTTTATAATTAAATCCCGCTGTTAAAACAAATAGCGTGTTTTTAAGAAACAATATCTATCAAAAGATTGACACTTGTTTATGTCTGGTTTAAATGTGCAATTACATCCAATGACCAACATTGTATTAAATTGTAAAAATATATTCTAAATATACTTTAAAACTACTCCAATTAATAATTTATCACTATTAATTATTTCGATTAAAAAATTTGTTTTTTTAATTATAATATATTAATTTTCACTATTCATCAGAATATGAAAGTTATCCGAAATGTACCAAAATTTCACCATAGGCTAAATTCGATACTCCGAATCCAAAAATGAAGTTCATTTTGAAAAATAAGATTTACAGAATTTTAAAAAGTGGTTACTACTATTCATGCCGGCTAGTTTTAATAATATTTTAATAGCATATCGTTGTTTAGTGAAACTCGGTATTGCGTATTACACACGCTATCGAGGAAGGTCGCGATTGCGTGTAATGTAAGGCAAGTCAGGGATGCGTGTTGTGCAAGCTCCTAACACAAGACATTAAAAAGAATATTTTTTTATAAAATCTTGGGCTGTTACAATAATTACCGTAACAGATGTCTTAATTCTATTGAATAATTGTAATTCTACCAAAAACACCCTTAGTAATAAAATATGATCCTCTTTGGTCCACATGGATTAGATTAGGACATTTATTATTATTTTATTTAATAAAGAGTTAAAATTGTTAAATTCAATGTTTAATAACTAGACAATTTTTAATATAGGGTTACACAAAATATAAATTCAACTATTAATATTAATTTTATATATAAAAAGATATCCTATATAATGGTATTTTATTTATAGTTTTTACACATTAATTAATTTAATTTATTTACGACACAATGATGTTGTAGTAATTACATTATTAATGAAATATTAAAATAATTGATATTATAAATATACAAATAAATGTAACCTGAGAATTATGATGAATTCCACAAATTTTTAGGTTAATATGACACGTTATGGATGATTAAATATATTTAATTCTAAGTTATAATGTTATTATGGATTTAAAAACATCAAATACTAAATAATGTCAAAATGGACATAATTGTTTTTTTAATATAAATAATATATTATTAATAGGAATAATATTTCAAAAAAATATAAGGATCATCCAAAGGACATAGATAAAGTTATATATATTTATAATGAACCCCTGCGGGTTCGCTTGACTTTTTATAGTATGTTTATTAACTATATAATATAAAAAAACAAAGAGACATGGTAAATGTCAAACTATTTAACTAGGAGTTAAATATAAATTATAAGGTTAATATTATAACCAAAACCTATATAAAACATATTTTATGAGAGGTTTTAAAACAATAAACACCTTATCCTATATATAAATCATTTTGTATCTATTAGAAACTAAAAATTATTTTATTATAAAAAAATATCTCATGCTTTTCTTAAAGTGACCCTGACCTCTCTTAAAAAAATGTACATACTCTTCTCATAATTTCACACCTCTGAGGAAATTTGTCAGGGAAAAACCCCACCCAAATACCTTTTAAAATTTCCTCACATCAACCTAGATGCATTAATTTGATCAAAAATCTATCCCATGGATCCCTTTTGATCTACTCAAAATGAAACACACAAAGAAGAGGTAATAATTTCCCCACTATCTTTCAAGTTCTTTTCTTCACCCACTTCCTATTTTATTATTTATTGCATACCAAAATAAAAACTATAGTACCTTTAAACACTGTGATGTTATAATAAATATGGTATAACCATATTCTTTATTCTATACATCCTATAAATGATAATGTCACTATACGTGCATATGTACGACTTATGGTCTCCACACTGTGGTGTAGTTTTTTATTCAAACACTTAATTATTTTGGATGGGTATAATAATGCATATAACTGATGAAAATAATAAAAATAACATGTTAATTATTCTGTATATATGATATAATATCCAATTACAAACAATTTCACCATCAATATAAATATATTGTCGCCCGTGCGTACCTACGAATTACCATCTCCACAAACATGATTAGATTCATTCCCCCTCATAATCATTCAATAATATTTTTATATTTATTGTCAAAAATAATTTTTTTAAACATAATATGATTTTATATATGAATCAAATACGTCCTATCCAAAACAGTCATGGATTACGTAACCAAGCATATAAAGGAAAACGAATCAGTTAACACCCAAAACGATGATACTGCTGAAATATTATTTACAAAGGAAAAGTAGAGGATCATATATGATATCATATTTAGGTATATAGTTCTACTATAATTTAATAACAATGTTTTAACTATTATACAGAAGGTTAAGATACCATCAACTAAGGAAAAGTACAAGGTAAGGGTTAATTCCACAATCTCTTCATTATCCGAGTTTGTTTATACATTAGTATCTATAGGGACCTCATTATCATACATATCCGTGTTTCATAAAAATATATTTAAAAAAATTATATTTCCTATAATATGGTTTAAAGACATTAATACCCTTTTGTGACTTTTTATAAAAATTTTATAATGGAATCTTTTCGTCGTTTATCAAACAATGTCCTTTACAACATTTTCGACTAAATTAAAGAAAGAATGTTTTTTTAACTTATACAGTGGGTGAGACTATATTCTGCCTTTATAATACCTTCAATGATTCCCTTACAATATTATAAAAATATTTTCAAAATGAATGTTTTCCTTTATAATTATATGAATTTTAAATTATTTCAAAATAGAATGACATATTTCTCTCAAAAAGGTTTGATTTCATCTATGTCACCATCCATTGATGGATTTGAAACCTGTTTGATGTTGATCTATTATGATAAACATATTCCATATTGTATTGATATTTTTCTGATATATTTTACACTGGAAATGTTATTTGTATACCATACATGGTTTATGGATAACGTTTTGAGATTTTGTATGCTAGTTTTAATACGAGTGATTAAGTTAGGATTAAACCATTTAATATAAGGAATGCAATTGACTTAGTAAGGAATTGGTGGAGCCCACTATATCTGCTTGATGAATTGGTAAGTCTCATAAGACAAACTGTTGTCTTGGCCTAAGGTTTTGAAAAAATATTTTTTTAGTCTTGTCACAATGCCTTAACTATGTTTTTATGTAGTCTGGCATTATGCATTCCATGATTATGAAATTGGATATTGATATTACATGTGATTATCTGACTAGTATAATATCTATGTGAATAATTAAATGATAAAATTTAATTTATCTTTGTAATATTATGCTGAATTTTAAGTTTAAATGGCATTTATTTTAGTCTTATACACTGCCTTAAATGTTTAGGGTTATTTATGATAGTTTATGCTATATTGTAATCTTTACTAAGCATTTGAGATCACCCATTTCTATGTTTTTTTCCAATGATACGAAGATGTATATTATGATTGACCTATAATATTAGTCTAAGGGATACAAATGTGGTCAATGAGGATAATTTTGATGTTGTTTTTTATTTTATAATGTATTTTAATACTTATGAATGTATTTAGTACTTCCTAGGCTACTAAAATGATCAGTCTTTTAGGATTTTATCCCTTGTGATCATGCATATGTTATGTAATAATGCATCGAATCTGGGTAACTAGGGTCATGGCATTTCACAAACCAAGTATTATTTAAAAATCATGTATTTTTGGAATGATTCATAACCATAATAATCCATTTTTAAGACAACATCATGCATAGTATAATTATCCAACCCCTGAAAACCTCATGTGATCAAATATATAACATAGAAACAACAAGGATGTACACTAACAAGAACAATCCTTCCAATAAACTTCATAAAATTCACTAATAATACATACAAATTATCATAGGTTCAAATAAGTTCTAATGATAAGGGTTTTTATTGATTTCTAATTTCACTACTCTAGGTCCATAGAATATCCACTATTGATAAGGGTCTACATAAAAATGATACATATATAGACAATCGTAGAATCTAGGTATTGATTCTAGAAACAAAAAATAATGGTTTTTGAAGGCCTTTCAACACCCCTTTGATCTAATCAATAAATAGAGTGCTTAATTGGGATTGACCACATAAACAAAAATATAATTGATTTATATTATATTTATACACGTCTGATTAGGAATATAAGATCCAATAATTATATGGGAATCAAATGGGGGAGTAAAAGTGGTGAGAGAGCCCCATATTTATGTAATAGAGCTTATAGGGTGATATGGTTTAAGAGGTTCGTATGATAATGAAAAAACATGTGAGTTGTATGGAATTTAAAAAACTGATATAACCAGACAAATCATTTTAAGCTGTAAATGGTTCCACCAATGAGATGGTTACCTCCACCATTTAGCCAATGGATTCTTTTAACAAAGGGTTATTTCTGGGGTCCACACCACCAGGTTGATGGATTTCCCCAAGATGTTTGATCAACAACGTTGTAGATGATTTTGTAGAATCCAATTATCGAGCCCATATTCGGTTCTAACCTCTTGAATTCCTCTGTCCTACCTAGAAAACAATCGGAAAATGTTATACACCTACTTAAATTACATGTACCTTAAATATTGAATATTGTAATAATTCCAAAACTATAGAGTTGATCGATTATTATATGCATAAAAAAATTATCGATTTTTTTGTCTTTTTATTCCTCTCGATGGTAAAAATATTCTCTTTAATTTCATGGAAAATGTTGAGTCCTATTAGTTTCCTCTCCCTAACTACATCCTAGTAGGTTAGAGTCCTATATATTTTTATATAAATGAAAAAAAGTTTTTTAAAACAAATTTTTAATGGAAAATAATGTGTCATGCGAAATAAACTTGGGGAGGTAATGATCCCAACAATATTGAAAACACATCAGAAAAGGTCTCAATATATCCTCTAAAGTTTGAATATTCCTCTAAAACTAAACATCTAACTGATGTTGATAAGAAGTTATTAAATATATATCATAATTTAATTTTGGTAAATTATATTACATAAACATAAGATAATCCTTACATATTTATTTGTTATAATAGAGAGTGGTACTACATGCAACCCTACCACATAGTTTATTTTTTTCATAGACCATTGGTCAAGAAGTAAATATACTTTTGTATAAATAAAATTTGATAATTTTTGAATGTAAAATACTACATCCAAAATAAAACTATTTAATATAGATGTATTAGGGGTCCTATAAATCATTCAAAAGTTATAATTTCTAATTTTCAAACTAATACGGGTAATGGTTAAAATATACCCTATGAATTCTGACTTTTAGCATTAACATGGTTTCATAATAAGAATCGAGATACATATTTTGTAAACAAATTCTTCATATTATCCCACATGAAGTTTTTTATATCTCTATACATGTTTATACTTCCTAGATAAATAGTTAAGGATACTTATTGTGATTTATCCCAATGTTTCGTCTTCAATTATAGTTTTTACTGAAATCATATATAGGTTCTAAAACATATGACTAAATATTTATCAATGTTGTGATTTGGAATATTCATTATCTATTTCTATCTCAAAATTATCTTTCTAGGCATCTTTTTTAATGATGTTGATATATGGTTGAGTAATTCTTTGGGAAATATTGGATTTATCCTCTCCCATTATGAGTTCAAGAACAATCCTATGTAGATCAAACATTATTGGGTATCTTTTCATCCATATCATTTATATTTTAGGATGGAATATCCAACTAAATGGATCCAAACAAGTTTCCCCTTCTCAAGGTGGTAATGTATTAATAGATCATAATATTTTATCAAATTACAAGCATCTCTATTAGACCATATTCAACTCATTTTGGGTGAATAAATTTTTTTAGACATTCTCATCAATATATATATCATAATTTTTTTCTAATTATATATTTACATACAATATTAAATTAAAATATATCTATCACCAGCTCTAAATAAAATGTAGGATAATTTTTCACATGATTTTTAATTATCACGAGGCATAATAAATTACATTAACATTCTAAATACGGATGTATCCCAATCCACATTTCTATTCATCATAATGCAGTATAAACCATTCTATACAACAAAGTGGTGTATGTATAAGAGTAGTGAAAAATATATTTTCTGTTTCCTTGAAACATTATAAACATTAAAATATCCAAAGGAACATAAATCCATTCCAAATTTAATGGGTTAATGTATATCATATCCATGAAAGTTTTTTAAGAAATAATCTGAAATAATATACTAACCAATATAAAATATATATCATAGTTATTCTAATTGTATTGTAACATTTCATTATAATATCCATTTTTATATATCTACTAATATTACCATTATCATGGATGCATGACCCAAAAATTAAATTTTATATAGACAAAATTCTGAAATGATAAATTTGTAATATAGTTCTTTATTTTTCAATTTTTAATCCAGTTTAAAAATAATAGAAATTCCCTAAAATTATTTTCTAATATATATGAAGATATTATATAATTATAACCATAAATAAATCAAGGTATTGAATAACGACTCAATTTATTAAATGTATGAGAAAAATGGAATCATCTGTAAGCCCAAAGGGAATAACAATAAATTAATATTTTCAATAGTTAATATAGAAATAGGTTGTGGAAATAACCTGCCTCATTACCTATACCCGATGATATCGAGATCGGAGGTCAATCTACGATATGTATCGAGAAACACTTGGTGGATGAAACTAATCATCTATACCAAATATAAATACTTATTCTTGATCAATATTTTATTATGTTCATCTTAATAAATGAAATCTTACATCACTCCATCCATTTTATTCACACAATGTACTGGAATTTTCTATGGTAAATCCCATGTTTATAAAACCCTTCCCAATATTCTCTTGAAAAAAATATCTAATTACTCTAATTCAATGGGGTTAGTTTTATATGGACTCTTTCATATAATAATGTTTCTTTGTATTTATTTTATTGAAATTTAAACCTCACAATCATGTGTAAGATAAATAAATTATTTCAGAAATAAATTAGCAAACTAACAAAAAGTAAGAATGTTACCAATTTTGACTTCTACTATGATAATTTGTGTCGAGAGTCACCCATTAGGGGGTATAAGTTCTTATTTTGGAATATTCTTCCTCATAGTGTTCATAGTTATCATTTCCCTGATATATGATAACCTGACAATATAGGATATGAAATAAAAGTTTCCTTTCCCGATAGATAGTATGTTCCATACACAATGGTATTTAATACATGCATAATATTAAATCAAATTATACCAATGCATTTATAACTAGATACTCATGATATAGTTTCTAGAAATCTTGATAGAAGAATATTTATATATATTTTATAGTACCATCATCGAACCATGATTATTTTTATATAGTTTTATATATGTTGTTTGAAGGTTTGAATCCAAATTCCTAGTAAAACTGATTAATATAATTGAATTAAATGAGTCAGAATAATATAATAAATTCATTGTTCTAGAATAAAGTATAAGTGCACATTTTAAGACATCATTATTATGATCCACCTTAGTAGTGGTGATTGAATATTCCCTCCCTTCTTCCCTTGGTATAAGAGGTTTAAAGGGTTTATTATTTTTATTTTCACTAGAGTTATGGAAATTATTATTATAATTCCAGAACTCTTTTAATTTAAAGAATTGTTGTTCTGTTGACACATTTGTGGGGTCCTTTTTCTCCTCTATTGTATTATTCATCATATTATCTACATTTTTTCAGTTATGATAATGATACCCTAATTTAATTCTATTTAACACATCCATAATACCCTAAGGAAATTTCCATGTTTCTTATTGAAAAATTTATTACATTTAATTAATTATGCATTCTCCCTAAAATATGTATTATCATCAAATATTCCATGATTCTATGAATTACCTTAATTTTCTAAAAAAAGTGATTGTTTCCAATTTCCACTTATATATACATATCACGATGAATAATTTAAATGTAGAAAATAAAATATCCTATAGATAAATCAATTAAATGAATAGTAATTAAGCAAATAATTATATGATAAACATTTATTTCGATATGAGAGATGAATTCAAAGGAATACCTTGGAAAATTATGATATTTTATTCATAATATCCAATAGATTCATTTCCATTTTTGGCTTCAATTCCATGAAATACCACTTCATTTTTTTTTCAAAGAGTCTAAAGAAAATTAATTGTTAATGATATATTTTTGAAATATAACCATTTATTATTTTAAAATTTCTCCTTTTCCATGGTTTTTTCAATGAGAGTCCACAACTTATCAGCCTCAACATTTAAATAGTATATCACCAAAAAAACAATTTCATTGTTAAATCACAATATAATGAAAATATATTTTCCATCACATTTACCCACTACATAGAAAATAGTGTATTTATAGAACTACTATTTTTTTATAATTTTCCCCATGTATGACATAATAAAAATTTGTTCCTTAATTGGTGTATTCAAAAGATCTAAACTATTTATGTTGTTTCCCATATATTGACACATTTTTTTGATGATTTCTATATCACCACCATTATTGCAATAGGTATAATGTTAATATATTCTCCATATTTTCCATAACACCAATTGTTAACGTAGTTGTTTTTGGTACCCACCATTACCTTGTCAGAGTCCAAATTGGGAATACTTATACATAAATTCCTACCTGTATAAATAATGAAACTGTAATCATATAAGATGGTTTTCATAAATGAAATGCACTTTTTATCCTATGAATTATTATTATTCAATAATGGTTATCCATGTTTAGTTTTGTAATGAAACTATTTTTATATTATAATAATTGATAATGGTTCATACTGAGAATGTGAAAGGCAATGATAATATCACAAAGTAGTGTCTCTCTATTTTTTAAGTCATAATAACACTAATTATGTACCAAAGTAAAGATTGGGGAAATGAGTAAGAAAAACAATTTAGGTCGTTTACCGATAGCTGTATCTATTCCATAACCAAAATGACTTTCAAATTTCTATACACAACATTAATTCCTTTTAGAGTCACTCAATCTCTACATTACATAAAATTTATAATGTTTTTATATACATATAAATATACCTTTGAACAATCCCTATAGGTTTTTATAATTTTATCTCTTCCTAATTCCCCAGAATACATAAAATAATCCAAAAAACTAAATAAAACATTTTATAATACAATATTAAAAGACCCAATCATAATATTTTTTAATAAATCAATAGTTTTATTATTTATGTAATGAAACTCAAAAAATAAGCGCACAACCAAATGACCAAATTTATTATAGTTATAGGGATTTGGTATATAAAAATATTATCTTACAACACATAAGAACACCTATCCTTAGTTATAGTACAATAAACCCCATTCTATACATCTCACATTATATAGTCATCTTCATAACCTGGGGAATAAAAACATAATAAACTGGTAACCTCAAACAAATAATAAGGTAATGACATATCATAATGTATCATACCATAGTCAAAATAGAGAACAAGAATATATTATAAATATAATATTAAAATGCCCATAAAGTGTATATTATAATCATAAAACATGGTAACAAAACATATTGACATTAAAATATTGATAAGAAATAGTATATGTCTTGTCACGGCCTAAAACAATATCTCAATAATCATGAAACATGTGAGAATCACAATAGAGTGACAAATATATTTAAAATAAGGAATAACATGAAAATATATAATTTTATGAAATGAAAAATAAAATATGAAGTTTGGAATATCATGATTGGCATATTAAATATGTGCAACATTAATAAACCTATGAAACAATTTGTGATAAATGTCATTATTCCCATGTATTTGTGCAGAAAATCTTTACAAACCCACATGCAAATATGAGCAAACTCATTTTGACTATGTCTATATGAACAAAATCATTATTTTCATTTGTGTCTATAAAATGAGATATCAATATATACCAATTCACTGAAGGGTGATATATAACTCCAACCATCATGATCCTTACAAATGTGTTACTTATGAAATAAACCACCCACATATCATAAAGATCAAATGTAAAATAATCAGTTTCTTAATCTTTAGAAAAATATCACATAATTTTAAATTTTCAAATAAAAAGATATCAAAAATATCATTTTTAAATGAAAAAAACATATTCAAATACATTATTTGTTTTCGAACATCACATTCTGAGTGATTAAACAAGGATTAAGAATAGATGTGAAAATAAAATACTATTCCCAAGTACTTTTAATAATTAATATAAAAGATGGTGTTAAAGATACTATAAAAAAATATTGAGAAGTGAAAGATAAATTTTTGAAAACCTTATTATAATGATTTTAAAATTATTGTTCTTTGAAAAGAATGTAATTACAATTTAAAAAATATAAGGTATACAAAATGAAAATAAATTTCTTAATTTATTATTTTAGTCTTTTTGAAGAAAAAACACCACAATTAACTATAAAAATCCTTCTTTATCTTTAATAGTGGTAATTGAAAATATGTGTATTAAGAAAGGAAAAACACATTTGTATTTCATTAAAAAAAATAATTTTGCAATTTATTGACATGGAATAAAAATATTCATCCGGATGAGTGAGAGTTATTCTTAAAAATATTATAATTTTAAATCATATAAAATTTTCTAGAGAAGTGGTTATTGATAATGATAAGTAATTTACAAAGAGAAAAATATTAAATAAAATATAAAATTTGGGCTTGAAGTATTAATTGAATATTCAAATTTAAATTTCATTAAGAATGATTATGGCCCAATGAATCAGAAAATGGGTAAATTAAACCCTTACCTTGAATTACCATTTATTGGCTATCCATATTACCTCTTATAAAATAAAAATAACTATTTTAATAACCTATTTGATAACATTAAACATATATAAATCCGTTTAAATAATACAAATATATATTATTTTTGGAAAATATATGAGTTTAGCATGGATTATCATTAGCATTGGGTGTTAATAATTTCATACTTATGTTGGGAAATTTTAAAATTTTAATATTGATACTAATTTATTAACATTAGTTATAAATGTAATTGATCATTTAGGGTATTATAATACATTTGTTTCATTGATTTATAATCTTATTATCTTCTTTCGGGAGAGTTTTATTTATGTTATGTGAAAAATAAATTAGTGAATATATTGTTTTGGTCATTCTTATCAAACTCTGGTGATTAATTAATAATGGGATAAGTAGTAATATTTTAAAAAAATTAAACCCTTTAATATTTAATTATTATCAAGTAATTATATATGTATTTTATTTCCCAAAGACATCTATTATAGATTTTTGTAGTACAATTCATATGGGTGGTTAAAACAATAAAAAAAAGAATAAGATATAACATGATGTTAGAGAACGATTTAAGAGGTTTGTAATATAATTATATTAGAATAATAGTGATATTATATATATTTCAATTGTTGGTTAATCATATTTCATGTTTTTTTGATAATATATAAATATAAAAAAATTCCAAATGTTACTTCGTTGAGGGGGTAGTTTGAAAATACACACTATTGAACAATTTATTATTAATAAATGAAAAAATTATAATATTAATGATACTGATGAAATTTTAGTACTATTTTTATGTTTTTTAAGGATGATAATTATTAAGAAGAAAACATTATGTATTATGTAATTCTAATCTTGATACATTAAATTTCTTTTGAAATTCACTGTGAAATGAGGGGCCTAGGATATCTTTTAGTTTCCATGGTATTTAATATGTATGAGGAACCTCTTGAATAACAAAATTGGATTTTATTTCATGAATATTATGATTTATAAGCTTAACATTGATTGGTTATACATTATAATCATTTATAGTTTAAGATAATGGGATTTTTGTAAATACACATTATTTTTCAATAACAACATATGACTATTCAAGGACAAATGGTTCTAATAGTGAAATTTGAAATATAATATTTAGTTATTGGTAATAATTAACTCTAAAAAAATTCATTTTGATGTTTCTTGAGAGTTATTTATGTCTTTACCCTTTTATTTTCACTACTATAAAAATATACATTTAACTTGGTATATTTTTTTTCTTCCCTTGGTAATTCATATTGATGAAAAAAATAAAAATTCCCACATTACCTATAATTAAAATTATTCTATCTAATTTATATTTAAAATTATAAAAACAAAATTTATTTGGTTGAAAAAAATTTATTTCCAAAATAGACCAAATAACATGTAAATTTCATTAAATGAAAAGTATGTTTTTAAGTAATTAATTTATGTATTCATTATAATTTCAAATTATATTTACATTATTTAAATAAAATGTATATCTATTATATAGATATTTTTATATAACTTCTAATGTAAGAAGATATTTTTTTAAAATTAAGAGTTAATTATGAGAAAATAAGAGAAATAGACTTCTATTATAAAATATTAATTATATAACTAAATATTATACTCATATGCTTTATAAGATAAGAATATTTTTTTGATATGAGTATAATAAAACCATAAATGTATATTTTATCAAATAAATGTTGTCATATAATTTTATAACATACCTATATAGTGATGATGTTTATAGTAATGGGAAAAACATTCTTCACTATTCACCTTAAAAGAACGTATTTCATAAAAAAAAATTAATCATAGTCAATATTTTTAATTATAAATTTATGAATAAAATTAATTTAATTAAATTAAAAATCTTTAATTTATATATATAGTTTTTAAATTGAATTAAATTATTTGATATTAAACAAATTTTTTAATTAAAAAAGAATTTTTTTTTGTTTTGAGTGTTCCTAACCCTATATTTCATGAATTTCATATTGATTACAAATATATTATCTAATATATCTTCTAGTGATGTTAATTTTTTTATTATAACACGGATGATTTTAGTGTTATTATGCTAATGATGGAATTATTTAGACATAATATTTATTTAAGGAGAAATAATTTTTTATAAACATGAGTCATTACAATGTGGCTAATGAAACTCCATAAATTAAACCCATGAGAGGTTTATAAATCCATTAAAATTGGGTTGGCAATGGAATACGGTAAATTACCAAAAAAAATTAATTTATGAAATAAACATAATAAAATATTGAGTTGTCCACCACTGTGTGAATAATTTCACATCCCTAAAAAATGGCATCATAGAGCTAAGGAGAATATGATGATGGATAAATAGAAAGTAATTTTTAATTTATAAAATTTAATTTGGTTTTAAAAATTATAATTGAAGGAAAAAATATAAAAATAAAATGGAAATGAATTATTAAATTGATGTGAAATAAATAAATAATTTTTAAAATAATTTTGAAAATTATTTAATTATTTGAAACCTCTAGTCGACCATCCAGGTTTCATAGTCATCCATAAAATATTGTAGTCCAATAGGTGGTGCAATTTTCTAAAAAGTTTACTTCTTTAAAAAATATATTTCAATCATGGATTTGTCTATCATCATTTATAAAAATTAATTTACATTATTATCGACGATTTTTAATGTGTTATTCAAAAAAATAAAATTTGAATTCATTTATTCTTGAATATTTTAATATTTCATCTCAATTGGATTAACCATTTATGTGTCCCGTAAAAAATTTAAACCATTGTTTTTGGCAATGATATTCATACCAATATTTCATCTTCAATATATTTTAACTAGATCACAAGAAAATATAAAAATAATTATCATGGAAAATAGTTTAAAATAATAATACACATGATTTAATATATACAGATTTATAATTTGAAATATATTAAATATGAATTACATTCTCCAAATTCATGTTAGAGCTTCTGTGTACATTCAAATTTTTAAATAATGTTTTATATTTGTGTCCCAAAATATACATCATCTTCACTAAATATTGAATTAATATTCCAGGATTTTAACCCAATCATTTGATTAAATTTATATTATAAAATTTAATTATGTATCTTTGTTTATTTTAAAGAATTAATAAATATTCGAATAATTAATTTCGATTAAAAATTAATTACAAACGTGAAGTAAAATAAAGTTAAAATTTTATTATTAACCTCAAAATCTATGAACAAAGAGGAAATTAGATATATTCAAAACTAAAGGAAAATATTTCCTGAGAGACTCATAGCACCCCTACCATTCACCTTGATATTTTTAATCCATAAAAAATTACAGGCTCAAAAAATCAAAATTCAATTTCCATGTCAAATCACAATTTTGCATACAATGTTTTCCATGTGGAACATTTATAAAACAATTATGGAACCCATAAATATACATTAAAACAATACATGTAAATAATATTATCCAATTCCCATTGCAATTACTATGATCAAATTCATCACAACATTTCATCCAACTCTAATTATTTATAAATATGTGTTATACATCTAAAAAGGCATCATAATTTTTTATTCAACGATGGATATAGGGAATAACTATGTGGGAATAACAATTACAATTAGAATTATTATCGAATTTTATTCAGTTATTTATTTGTTTTTTTATTTTTTCAATCGAAACTAAAATAACGATCAACCCAATATACCAATGAAAAAAATCAATGGCGATAACTACTAAGTATAACGACATTAGGGAACCAAGTGAATATCATATTTTCTTAAATAATATCATGAAAACATAATAAAATTAATTTTTGAATAAGAAAAATTGATATTGAAATTCTCTCATAGATCAACAAAAATAATAAATATATATTCCCAAATTTTGAAAGCCAGAGATTAGGTCAATCCATTAAAATATGTGTTAATTTAATATAATTATTAAATTCATTGTTAACATATTAAAATAAAACAATAATAAAACCTATGATGTAAGTTTATGGACCCCATTATCTAAAAAATATATCACATAATCACATGCTTTTCTTTTGGATTATTTTAATAAATGAAAAACAACTATATGGTAAAAAATGGCCTAAAAACCATGCATACAAACATTTATTCTTAGGATCATAAACCTGCCCAAATATCACAATCATTGAATGATGACTAATTTGATATCAAGTATTATTTAAGAAAAAATATGTTATCTATAGAAAGGATAATTAAATTTTGTTTTATGATATATTTTCAAATAATTCATTTTCATACAAAATTTTGAATTTTCTGACCCAACATAGATTTGGATTCCTTGGTGGTTAAAAGAATATAATGATTAATTTTAAATGGGGGATAATTTGGAGTAATTAAGTTAATCTAAAATGTTTTTAATTATTAAATGTAAAAGAATAAAATTCAATAATTATTAATAGACTTTAGTTAGAAATTGATCATTCAATCTATATATCACATTCATATTCATTGTGGATGATTAAATACTGGGTTATAACCTTGGAATATAAATTGTTTAATTGAATATATTATAACACATACATTTATATATAATTATACCTAAAATATACTATAGAACTTTGAAATATTTATGGGTTCTCATTATATGAAACCTGAAACAAAAAAATAATGGAAAAAGAAGTAATTTTTTTATGGATGAGGGGAAAAATATAAAGTTGAAAAACTAAAATGAATTACTGTATACTTCTTGAAAGATCATTTTTAAAGTAGTTTTTCAAATATAGACCACAAAATATATCAAATGTTATTGCCATCAATGATTAACACATTAAACACCGATTTATTTTAATGTTTATAGAATGAATTTATTAACGTATTTAGAATATGACCATTGAACTAAAATATATTATAAGTCATTGAATACTAAATGTCAACTACTTCATTAGTGTAGACACGATACATATTGTTAAGACCTAAATACCACAACCTCAACTCCTCCATGTGAAAATGGTGTTTATATGATCAAATTATCATATATTTTACTCAATCAAAATGTTTTTCATTAATATTAATAGATTTTTTTGCCTAGACACTTGAGTTTTTTAAAATGTAATTTCTATAATCCTCTATCCTAATTTCCTCATGTTCAGGAGGCATAATTTTCTCTTTATCCATACTATTTAAAGGTAACAAATTGTATATTTTTTAATTTCCAAATTTTAATTGGGCATAACATAAAAATATTTATTAATATCATTTCAATTAAACACAAAATATGATTATTTTAATTCATTATTTTTATATAAAACATAATATACCCAAAGACAAACCAAGAGAATTATATGCCAATAATTCATTTATGGATCACTTTTTATTTATAGAATATTATTTTTCAATATAAGAACCTAAACACGACCATTGGTTTGATGGCGGTGGGTTATAGAAATGTTTAAACAAATACAATTCTTTGAGATTGTATAGGGAAGGGAGGATTATAAAATTATTTCCCAAGGAAAAAAATGAAATATCTATAATTTCTAAATCTGGAAAACTATATTTATTTTAGGAATAAATTTCATAAATGATGATAATAAGATATTTTAAGGTTAAATTCACCCCACTTAGACACATATTCATATGTTTGGAGGATGTATATATGATGTAATGTTTGGTAGGGT
Organism: Viscum album; assembly: GCA_963277665.1. Classification (NCBI taxonomy): domain Eukaryota; kingdom Viridiplantae; phylum Streptophyta; class Magnoliopsida; order Santalales; family Viscaceae; genus Viscum; species Viscum album. The sequence continues at coordinate 559,708,753 of OY728146.1, forward strand.
TCACATAAAATCATCACCCGAATAAAAAATGATATAAAAAAGGGATTGAGCAATATATGGTTATTTTTAGAGATTTCATATAGTTTATTACACCATATATGTCTTAGTAAATAGGTATAGGAATACCTAGCATGGTGAGGAAAAAATGTAAATTATTTAAAAAATTTCACAATAGTTTTATTTCTAAAAACTCTTATATGAATACTTCTCTATGAAATTAATTGAAAAAAAACTCTTAATCATCTTTTAAGAAACATACTATAATGTCATGATTGATTAAAATCATATATAATTAAGGACAATAAAATAATTTGGGATTAAAATCATAAATTAACTTTTTTTAAAGAATTAGTTCTCATTGACAATGTAATGAATCTAATTAGTAAATAGACTATATTATCCATATACTAAGGGTATTCACAAACAATATTGAGATTCTCATATGGAAATCAATTGAACTTTGTATTCTTGGATATATTATATTTGATATATATCATATAAATTTTGATATATACTAATTTTTTTACACATTTCTTCCATTATTTTTTTATTATTGTAATAAAAGGACTCCCTATTCAATACAGACATAACACCTTATTTTAGGGAGAATTATTTAAATGTATAATTATTGAGAAAATAATGACGAGGGATAATAATAGATAATATCAAAACATATTTAGGGTTATAAAATAATTAAATTACATATCAGTGGTATTTTAGATTGTTTGTATACCATTAAATTATATGTAAGTACACAAAATTAAAAAATATGTTCTTTCTCACGTTTACCTCATGATAATTCCTTCATAATTATAGATTGCATGACTCATTATATCAAATTGAAGGTCTGAATTAATAATACATAAAATTTGTGGAGTGATAATATTGGAGTAAATAGATGTGAATGATTTATTATAGCTTTTTATCCCAGGAAAATAGACACATTCTTTAGGAAATTAACCAAAGAGTCGTATAGTGGAATTGAATTTCATCTTTCCCATTATATACAAACATATATTTCATAATATTGAATATATTTAACAGATACTTTTTATGTTGGAAGTTTAGGAATGATATCCACCATTTTATTTAAACATCAGTCTATATAACATAGATATAAAGCCAATTGAAAAATAATTTAACATGAAATGAAGTTATTTTTAATTTAAGAAAACAATATTATGCTCAGTTCAAGAAAGAAACCTCTAAAAAATTTAATCCTCACTCAAATGTATCCCCAATTAATTAAAAATCAACAAATTATTTCTAAAACTCCCCCAAAATTCTAGGAAAAATAATCATATTGCACTACCAGACAGTAATATAGGAATTTCACTAACCAAATATCTTGTATATGAAGGAAAATGTTTTAGATAAACCAATTATGGTTTTTAAATTTATCCACTAAGGAATCCAAAATTTCTCACTAGAAAGATTAAAAATCTTTGTAGTTCTACAAACCATCCCATATAAATCACCTATGTAATAAAACACATAAGGGTAAGTTAAAATGATAATTGTTATTACATTATTTTAAATTACTATTATATATTAACCTTATCCATTAAATTCTCACCATTCAAGGAATAAGGTCATCATAATAAATATTTAACACAAATATTTTAGTATCATAAAGAACCATTCAAATTGATCAAACAAACTCATTAACTACAATGAGGTATCTAATACCATGTTTCAATAAATTGTAGATTTTATTATGTACCACATCATTTAGGTCTAGATTCATTATTTTCAAGGGTTGGGTGAAAGGTACAGAATCAGTTTGATGAACAAACCTATTAGTCCTAATATGTTTGATACACCCGTGAATTTTTTAATGGGTGTAATAATCAAATTATTATTCCTACTAAAGACATCCAAAATTGTTATCTCTTAGTTAGATTTCCTAGAATATTAATTTAAAACTATAAAAATTATTATATTCCAGAAGAATAAATCTATGGTTGTTTAAAATTTGCAGACACACATAGGATGTTGGAATCAAACTCGATCATATTTTCTATAACTCCAATTATATATTATTCATTTATAACATAAATTTAATCTTCCAAAATTGATTGATCAGTTATGGGAATGATTATATAAATGTTTTTTATGATACCCCCTAGTTTTCAGCTATTAGTAATCCCAAAAAATCATCATATAACCTATATGTAATTGATTCAAAAAAATTTGGAAATATTCCCTTATACGGACATTGGAAATTAATCCCCTTATCATAAATATATTTTATAAATTAATTAGTTTACCTTGGGTTTAGCTTCAATAAAATTTGTTATATTTAAACCAAAAAACCACTCCTCATCATCAATTTTGAGTTCATTCATTTTATATACTGATATTGAGACTCATGTTCAACATGGTTAATGAAATCACCTCACTCATACAATGAATTTTTGGGAAGATTAAATCCAAGATAAGATGACAATTAATTATATGAGTTTTTTTCCCAAGTACCAAATATTATATTATTTATATGGATAATGAATTCATTCATATAAATGTTATTTTAATATTTTTTCAAAATAAAATTTTATTTTCCTTGGGGATCCCAAACCCTAAGAATGGTGAGCTAGAGTGTGATAGATGTGGGTTGAGTATCATCAATAAAAAAACTCACAATATGAAGAATATTAAATAATATAAACATTAGATTCCTAATCACATATATATTTCAAAAACCATTTTATCTTCATCTTCATCAATGTTGTATATAAAATAGAGGATTTTTATCATATAAGTTATTGTTCTATGGAGGATTTTATCATATTTATATACTTTATGACACGGTTATTATGATAAAATATTTGTTTAAACATAATTTTGTTTCAATTATATAGTTATTTGTTATATTTATTTAGGAAATATAATTATGATCTTAACATGTTAAATCATTTACCAAAATGTTTTACATTATTCAATTATATGTTTTACTCTTTTTAATTGAGTAAATGGAAAATTTTGATAATGTGGTTTGAAATATACAGGTTAGTATAAACTATTAGATTTACCATAATCTTAAAGTCGTTCTTTATAATGATAATTATAGGTAAAATCATTATATGGTCTATGAAGGTGTTATTTAGTTTTCTTAATCACATTCCCATAACTTCATATAGTAACATAATTATTATTTTTGATAGAGGTTTATATGAAACTAGATTCTCCCCCTATTTTTAAAGAAACTATATGATTAGTGGGAATGGTTTCATTAACAATTATAAGGTATTAAATTCAAATTTTAAGGATGAAACTTCATAATTTTTTTAATTTTTACTCTCATTGGTTCCTATGTATATGGAATGAAATAGACTAAACAAGTGTTATGTCTAGTTATTTATCCTAGGAAGATGATTAGTCAATAATAATTTAAATTTATGAATTTATAATTTATATGGTGTAGATTTAAATTGGTTATAAATATAGAAATATTGCAGTGGGTTGAAATTTTGATCCTATAGAAGATTGATTTTTTGATTATCCCACTCAAAAAATTTAAGATGTTAATTATTCATTATTTGAAATTGTTTTGGTTTTCTAATTTTTAAAATTTAATGAATTTTACTCTATAGATGCCTCATTAATGTGTATCCACTAATAAATGAATGTTCATAAAATCATCACTCTTATAGCAATGTTTGTCACATATTATAAAAAATATTCTATATATCGAACATCATTGAAACTCTTAATATATATCTCATTGATATTTCTATATAGGGATACTTTTTTTTCATTTTTATTTAATTTTTTAAAATATTTTTTATCCCATATTAATTGAGGTAATTTTCATAATAGTGAGTGGTTCCCCATTTGGTGTATGTTCGCCAGACTATTCATATAATAGTAATCACCAATGTGGCCATTGATTATTAATGTCATTTTTGAAATAATTCCTATTATATTAATGATACCTAGAAATAATACATTTAAAATGATTATATTTTGTCAAAAATTACAGACCATGGATATATATCTTGCCTAAAGTGTTTTTAAACCATTAAAATTTCTTATAGAATGAATCACCATTATTTCCATCACTACTTTTGTAACTATATTTTAATCAAAAGATTTATTGTACTGGGGAAGGTATTTATTATAAAAATCCATTTTTAATTGGTATTATTAATAGTTTTATTCAAGCCTCAAATTAAATAATCAGTTATTTTTTGGTACATTTAAGAAGAATGAAATAGAATAATCATTACTAAATCAATTTAGTGTGTGGGTATGTTGTCTCAAATATGTAATTAAACTCCTAACCAAGAAGGTACTGTATATTTTAATCAATCCAATTTTGTTTAATATAATGGTTATAGACAAGTTTATTAAAATTATAGTGTAATATTATATAGGGAGTATATCTATTGCATTAAGGAGAATTTGAATAAGAAGAACCAGGGTTATTATCCATAGTTGTATCTATGACATTCCCTTAGTCAGGGGATCCAAAATTATATTTCCTCTTTGATTCCCACATGAGATTACTGTGGGTTTATAATGAATACTTAAATTATAGTGAATTGATGTTTAATGTCTTTAGAGTTTTAAAATTTATATCTAATGGGTGAAAGAAATTATGTTAACATGATTCCCCACCCATAGTGTTATCCTATATAACCTATTGGTTGGAATGATATTGAACACAAGGGGTCATAAATAGAAGGATAAAAGGGAAAAATATAAATTATTCTAATTATATAATTAGTGTCTAGAAATAATTTCATGGGTCCTCGAAAATGCCCGGATGATTTAATTTGAAAGAATATACCCCATGGGATTTAGCATTCACATGTTGTACGACTAGGGTGTCATAGGTACCCAAGACCCCCAATCCTCAATCATGTACATAAAAAAATTATATAAAATTAGACTTGACACTATGTTTGAAGTATCATAATTTCTTTATGTATTTATTGAATATAAGAAATAAATATCACATTTGATTTCACAATCCAAACAACCAAAACATTTACTATATTTTGACATTTTTTTAATAAAAATTTCATTGTTAACATTTATCTCTAATTTTAAAATTATATATCCCATTATTGACATATTCTATGATATAATCGTCATCATATCATAGGGAAGGGAAACATAAGAAAGGGGTGACATCCAACACCAAACAAAGAAAAAATTAACAATGAATAATAACATTATTTAGATTATGATCATATGTGAGTAAATTAGTTATGGAGATATATCTTATTAAATGTAACATAGAGCAATAAGAGTTTCCCATAAGGACTACAAAATTAACAAATAAATTTAAAATTAACAAATGTATTCCATTACATAATATTTGGGAAAACAAGAGACAATAATCATGATATATAGACCATAACATACACATATAACATTGAAATGAGTAATACATAAAATAATTGGAAATTATAAAATCGTGAACATAAAAATACACAATAATGATATCAAAAGTCATTGTGTGAATATAACTACTATTATACTCACAAAAAATCATTGTGATCATATATAAAACATTTTACATTCATGAAAATCATTGTGAGTATAGATTACTACTCATATAATCTTCCACAATATTTTTGATCATAGATAATTTTCCTTTTACACTTACATAATCATTGTGAGCATTGGTGGAGATATTTATAATCATAAAAAATAGTTGTGAGAATAACTCCCCACAATTATGATGATTAATAATCTTTGTCGGAATAACTAGTTGTGATTACACACACAAAATTCATTTATGTGTGTTATTGAAATCACTTATTCTCATGCACAATCTGTGTGATTATATATTTCTACACATATACTCACTCACAAAATCATTATATCATGGGATGAAAATACTTAACTAATATTCTTAGGGGTCTATATAAGACACAAAAATTCATAAAAATAATCTTCTGTAAATATGTGTGAAATTAAAACATGAAAGAATTCATAATTCAATCATAACATAGTTAATATATAACACCCAACCTAAATAATGGTGTCATATCTTGATATAAACATGTCCTAATGAAATAATCTCCATACACAAGTCGTTTTAAATTAGTAGTGAGTGTCCAAGTGTCATTTATATGGATAATATACACCTAATATCTAAAAATTAATGTATAAATAATGAATCAAGATATGCTAAAAGAATAAATAAATAATAATATAAAAAAATGGAACTAAAAGTATCATATTCCATTCAAAATAATAAATAGAGGACCCCAAGTGTAATAGGTCAAAATGGATGTGATATAGGCTAGTAAGTATATAAAGTAATGTGGCATTGTGATAGAGTCTATTCCAATACTATCTCCTATCACCATAATCTATCTCCTTTCTCCCTATTAACAGGACATTATCGTTTCCTAAATCCCTCATTCTGATGAAATCACTTTCATTGAGATACCAGTGCAGTGTATGAGTATAAACCCTCTAGGAGACCAAATATGCATCCTTAAAATGAGTGAACATGAATAAGAGTGTATATCAAAAAAAAATATTCATAATAAATCAACATATAATCATTTAACAAGTGGCATTAGGGTAGCCAAAATTTTACATACCCCCATTCACACCTACACTATATTTATATATGAATCATTTTAGAAACATTATTAATGAACTAGAGTTGAAACAAATTTCTCCACATATATCCCTCATCGACCATAAGGTAAAAATAATTGATTACATGAAAAACATATCATATTATGACACTACCTTTGGCCATGGAATATGGATAGGGTATTTTAGCACCCCCTTTCACCAGACCACAAGGACGTGGTATTCTAACACTACCTTTCATCATTCCAAAAGGTCACCATATCCTGGAACTATGTCTTAGGTCATGTCACTGTTGAAAATAATATCCAACTATTTTTATTCATATTAGCAGACATAAGACAATAATGTCTCCAGGTCAGGCCTATCTCAACACTATGCCTTAGGTCATGTCCCTGAAGACCAACATGTCCCACCGTTTCCTTTCATTTTAGATTAGACAAGACCATCATATCAATAGGATAGGATAAAATCCTATTATTCCCCATCGTTTTACTCTTTCTTTTCATCATGTCACATGGAACATCATAGAACACTCCCCCACTATGCCCAATAATCCACAACATGTACACCTATAACATAGAACCACGAATAGAACAACTACAGAGAACATACCAAAAAATGGAATAATATAATAATGTAATCACATCAGTCATATATATATTAAGGTACAACATAATATATTTAGAGTGAGAAAATATATCTAATCACACACACATATCTTATCAATGTCAAGAATTGGTCTCCTGGTAGACACAAATACACACACATGTGATCAAACATCAACCATGGACTCGTGGTCTAAAAACACACATATATGTGATCATAATCAAACATGGTCTAATATTAAAGGGGAAAAAATCATATCGTGGTAACAATCATAAAAAAAGAATCTACAATACAATAATATTCATACATAAAACTTATTAATATAAACATCATGCTTCACTAAAAAGGTAGTAACCCAAAACAGGATCAAACCAATGGACCATAAGAATAATCTTCAATGTCTCATGATATCCAAGATTTGATATTATAGGAGAAGATAATTGAAGATCTGAATAAATATAATCACCAAAAAATATTCCACACAATAGAAACTATTTAAATGTTCCATACTAAACAACAACTATGTTCCTATAAAAAAAACTTGCACACTATAGGGTCCTAAAAATTCGTCAAGGGGGAAATCCAATTACCCCAAGACTTGGGAAAGGACCGAACAAGTCCGCGTACCGTATCCCAGAAATAGTATGTGTCTGGTTCGGTGAACTGCATTTCCATGGACCTACATCTTCCACGAAATGGATGTGGGTACCCCATCACAGGCGTGAAGTAAGACGGACACCAGGTCGGTCCACCGCCGCGAACAACGCCAACTGGCCCATTCCACACATGCCATTGTTCAAAAAACAATGGCGGAATCCATATGCAGTTTTGAATCTCATCATTCACGAAATAGAGGAGGAGTGGGTCACAGACGTGGATCAAATCCACGAATCTCGGTTATAAAAATTCTCAGTTTACCGAGTCATTTGCGGGTGGGGATACCTTCATGGGATTCTGTAGAAAGTGTCATGGGCCCATCGATACTACCTTTTCACTACTCTATAAATAGACCCCTAGGGGCACCAAAAAGAGAGAGGATGGATGGGTGAAAACCTATGGGGGGGGGATGCTGGAGAAATTTCTCCTATTGGTATTGTTCCGCGACTATCATCGGACCCCATATTGTCCGTAGATGCACTCTTCTGCATAGAGGAGAAACCAAACTGCGAACCACATGCGGCCATCTTCTTCGCAGCCACCCCCTCTGCGGACCAGTGTCGTTCGTGAAATGGAGGAGGGAACCCCTCCCCGGGAACGATGTAGGATGGGCGTCAACCCCATTCCAGACACCATTCGTGGCCATTTACTTTCCGGTTATCTCATCCGTGGTCACCCTTCGCAGATTTCCATCTCCTCTGGGGCCATCCTTCGCGGATAGCCTCCTTCATGGCCTAGCCCTTCGCGGCCTACTCCCTTGCAGCTTGTTCCTCCACGGACACCCTTCATAGACAACCAAACAGTGAACCATATTCGGCCATCCCTTAGCAGCCATTTCCTTTGCGGACATCCTAGGTGGCAAGCTTCTACACGGACCGCCCTCTCCGCGACCATCCCCCATGAAAATGGAGAGTCACACTGTGAACTTTTCAGGCTGGGTTAACAGTATTTTACATTGCAACCATGCGCCGCCCCAACATCCGTACTATATATTCCTTGATTCGATCTTCTCCTCATGACTCTCCTGTAAACCCATTAACTAGCTCCTTTTTCCAGGTTCATCTAGAAAAGGCCACTTTTTCGTATATCCCACACCAACCATTGATAGGTATCTTCTACCTAGTTGTCCTAACCACATGATGCTAATCTATATGTCCCTTTTCTTATCCACATGACATTAAACTGTACAGAAACAGTACGATCTATATGACATTAAACTGTAGTATTCCCTGTGTTCCAAATGTAGGATGACACTTGCTCCAAAAAAGATATGCCTTATGCTCCAAGCATAAGATTCCTCATACCATGATCACAGTGGAGTACCTTCAAGAGAATTGGAATCTATTCAAACATTCCATCACTCCTCTTCACGCTTTGTGTGTCCTTAATTTGGATCTTCATCCACTTCCATGTCCGAAGGGACCCCCTAACATGCTGGTCCCATGTCGCATCGTCTCAACTACCATCCTGGGCCAATGCCCCAGAAGACTTTTGACAACACTTTTAGTCAGGTCCTGTGTTTCGAACATGGTCAGCAGTCGAACCTCATTTGATTGTCCCCATTTTAGGTTAACATTATATGGATTCTCTATTTCAAACACTGTCAATAGTTATCCTCCATCGCTATGCCACCCTCATTGCATTCCAAATGTCGGGCATGTAATTCACACTTTTCATCTCCATTTATGCGGACTGATTCCAATTACCTTCGTGTTATCCCGCTTGTGCACTTGCGCATAGGTGTAGGACTCTTCGTATTCCTCAACCCACCTGTGGGTTGTGATGCCCTCATGGATAGACATGAGGAAGAAACCTCAGGCCTCCATCCTAGAGTATGTCCCAGTCTATATTTCTTCAGGATGCTCCATGCGTAAGCCCCACTCCACTTCCCACAGACGCACCTTTCCCGACATGATCGTCATTTCTCTACTGCCTCTTGTTTCCAACACAAGGCATGACTCATGTGGGCTTAGAGTAATCACCCACCCAGACCACCATCTACTACGAACTACAAGGATGTTGATCCATACCAAGGCATGGTATGTAGGAAGCCTCCATGAGGTTAAAGCCTACTACCCATCGGACCCCCGGTCTATCCTCACATCAATTATCTGACACAAACTCCACCGATATACATGGATTCTGATTCCTCTCATGAGGATACATAGGAATCTCATATCACAAGTTCGATCCAAATGCCCAAGTCTTTACTTGTCCCCCCTAGAAGAAAATAAACTCTAGAGTGCCCAGCGATGAGGCTTCATGTTAATGCCATCTCAATGAGTCCAAATTCCTCAGAGTCATTAACCCCAATGATGGATGGTAAGCCTTGTGCCTAAATGATTCATAATCCTTGGATTTAGCTGACCATTTACATCCCGGGGTAATCTGTGGATACTGTTCTTGGGTATAAAATAGAGATTCGCGAACATATGAACACATCTGAAATCTATAAGAGAGTCCCGGAACAGAAAATAATTCCCCCCAAAAGGGTGCGATGAGCCTGAATTCCCATCCCCTCAACCAATGTGAGTTTCTAAGCATCATTGACCAAATCAACCCAGCAAACGCCTGCCTTTGGAAAGCAGGTCCACATATCGGTGGATATAGAATCGTTGGGCGTTTCGAAACAATGACCGATATACCCGACCATAGCAATCAAGCAGAGCTCAACCCTCCTTGAGATCGACGGTCGGGGTGCGTCAGTCCACTCCAATCTGATTCACGTCGAAACAGAAAAATGGTGAACCTGAAGTGAATATTTAACCAAGAATGATGGGTTTAACCTAATCCCACTCTATGTCCCCTTATACTCAAAAGGAGGGAAAAGAAAGGTCATTAAATATGCATGGGATCATGAGATACTTCTTTGATGGATTTGCTGTTTGTATTTGTTAATAAATTTTTATATATACCACATAGAACTCCCTTTGATCTAATGTCATCATAGTGAAACTCACAGGTGCACACTTCATGCTAAGTGATGAACGATCATCCTGACCAACAGAGGACCCCGTCACCTACCCAGTGTCTACAAAACTGAGTCTTGGAAGCACTGATATGAGAGTACCACTTGAAGGGTACTCTACCGACGGTGGAGGCATCCATGTACGCCCTCCAATACACCAAGACCTGCCGGTCGCCTGACCAACATCGGTCGTGAAATCAGATCCAAACGGCTCCTGTTGCTATCTCATACCGTTTTGGGATTCTATCCCTGGAACGGGCCAATACGTACCTCGCTTATCATATGAAGGCAGATGAGGTCGACGCTTAGGACTTCATCCCCACTGAACGGGGGTTTCTCACTAAGGCCCCCGGTGGGAGATATCATCACAGATACACCACGACTCAATACCCTCACACTAAGGAAGATGTAGCCCCGAGGATCCATGCCCACACTCCCCGAGCTCCAGCCCCTCAGATCACCCGATGAGGGTGGTAAACGCGCAACCAGGGACCAGTCATCACCCTTTTCCATGAAGAGGAGCTCTGCTACCAAGTCACAGAAACGTATCATGAGCAAGCACATATACCTGCCCGCTCCTCCAAAGACTGCCATCTATACATGGCGGCATCATACAAGCAGGCGTGCATCCCCGCCGGGCTCAATCAAGACCGTCACTCACACATGACTACAACTTCCTAGTAGGAACCTTTTCCTACCTAGGGTTGTGAAGCCCACCAACCAGACATGGTGGTGACCCAGCACTTGTAGGACGAGTCCCTAGTAGATTCTGCTGATGACTACTATCCTGATGTTGTGGTGATCAACAAAGCCTGCCATCCAGATATGGTAGAAATTAATAGGTAGGCACGTCTCCCTACCAACAAAGATCACTAAAACCATATGGTGGGAAGAAAACATATGCAGGGCTAGCTCCATGTGGATGCAAGTAATGTCTGCCATCCCGATGTGGCAGAAAACAAAGAGATAAACCCGAATATCCCGACACAGGGTCAGATTCGTTCACCTGCCCCGACACAGGAGAATTTTCAGTACCCACAGACCACTGAAGGACCAGAGTAGGATATTCCTACTCTGGTACTAGAATGAGCCTTTATACCCGTTACATCCAAAGAATTATCTCTTCATATCCTGGTAATGATGGAGGAGCAGGTATCGATTGCAGATCATATCTTGCAGACTTGCCAAAATGTGACTGTGTCATCGGCAACAGCAATGACTCAGGCCCGTGATCCCGTATCCCCAATTGAGGTGACTCATCTAGGAGACGAGATATCTGCCTTGGAGCTGATATGAATCCCTTCTTCCACCCAGGAGGGTCATTGTCCATATTCCATGATACAAGGGAAATCAGATCGAGTAGCTTCACTCATTCCAACTGGGGGACACCCGCCCATCATGGTGGATGTTCTGGGGTAGGCATATATCTGTGATAAAAGTCAAGATGTTCATCGACATATATTGGCAGCATCACAAGACCCAATTATAAAGGGACCCAAAGGTGAAGGCCATTATCAACAGCAGATAGTCCCCACTACCCATTGGAATGCACCCCGAACATACCGAAGGCATCCAGAAAATAACGAGCATGTTCAAGATTCCGCACTACTAGAAGCTGGGGTTCCGAACCCCGATAAGCACATATCGAAGGCTCAGAACCCTACCCAACCATTACGATATTATGTGAGTGGCAGTAGCAGTTGCGAAGGTCCTCCTCACAATGTCTCTACCAGAAACTCTGAAGGTCCTCCCTAGAGTACCTGTAGGGGCCTCCCCCACGGTAATATAATGATCGATCACGAGAGCCTCTCTTTTGATGTGAGTCTCAGTAACCCTCCGCGTGACAAGAAGATCGAGCAGCAAGAAGGCCCTCCACTTTCTGCAGTCCACCCTGAAGGTCCTCCCCGGGGTATACCCTGTAAACACTCTCCATGTAGTGGGACCCTAGATTTTGATAGTACACCTCGCTATTGTAGTCACAACTACAGACCCCCCCCCCCCCGCAGTGATGTCTCATCATGACAAGAAGACCTCCCTTAGTCGTGGCCTGCCCTGAAGGTCCTCCCTATGAGTTACATTGCAAAGCCACTTCGCGCAGCCAGGTATTAGATCACGGTGGTAGTCCTCACCACTATGATAATAGAGGTCATCCCTGTAGAGACATCAAGACACAAGAAGGACCTCCACTCATTGCGGTGCATTCTGAAGTCCCTCCCCAGGGTGTACCCCATAGACATTCTCCCGACGGTACCTGTAATGGTAGTCCTCTCCATCAGGGCTGCTATTGGGAATGTCCTCCCCACAATGGCTCCAAGAAACAAGATGCCCCCACCCTTGTCGTAGTGTGTCTTGATGGTCCTGCGCATGATACACATCGAACATCCAACCATGATGGTTTTCCTCACAATGATGGAAGTTGTTGCGAAGGCCCTCCCCGTAACAATGCAACATGACTTGGAGGTCCTCCCCAGGGTAGGTACTACAAAATGTACATTATGGAATGAAGCGCCAAGTAGTAATGGTAGCCCTCTCCATTATGACATGAATAACGGATGTCCTCCCCGTAGAGACGCCAATGAACGAGAAGCCCCTCCCCTCATAGTGGTACATCTTGAAGGCCCTCCCCAGGGTGTACCCCGCACGTTCTCTCCCTACGACAGCTGTAATGGTAGTCCTTGCCATCACGACCACCATTGTGATGGTCCTCCTCGCAGTGAAATATCATATGGACAGGATGGTCCTCCCCGTGCCAAATTAAGCACAGAAAAGCCCTCATATGCTGAGGCACTCAGAAGGACGGGATCAAGCATGTCATATTTCTATTCAATCGCTAACGACATCCCTCTTCAATCAGAAGACGGTTTGGGACCACATTCATCTTCAGAATTGCCCCGGAACCGCCCACATGACAATTCCATACTTGTCGGCCCCACTTCCCCTGACCACACTATTGACGAGAGTCTCAGTTGTGCTGACCAGGTAGAGGAATCGCTAGAGGATGAGTATGCTGACATGTGGCACCTGATGGATTGACTGGCTAGAGATGATATACGAGTTATGTTTTGGCCCACAACCACCACTCGATTTGAAATACCCTGGACGTTGTCAGAAGAATGAGTGCACGACATCTACTCCAATATATGGACATCCCATTGCCGGATGAAATCAAGATTTCTGCACTATGAGGGGTATGTAGATAATGTCAAGACCAAATGAGACATCCTGCGTCACATCGACCTGGATGCTCTTCCTTCAATGCAGCAACCGTGACCTGAGAGACAGAATGGAGACCCTGAGTTAGCTTGCCTCCATGTACTGAACCAGTTGTGTCACCTTATTGGTGATGCCCTGATGGGAGTCCATTTTAGAGGATGGGGAGAACATGGAGCTCTTCATTTCACTATTATCCCCACCCAGAGGAACCCGTTCAGTGTAATATCTTGCAACGACATCACATCAATACAGGTGGTATCTATGTTCATGAAATTCGACACACCCAACAAAGACTGGCCTTGAGTAAGTCCCAAAAGCGTCAAGCCTGATGGGAACAATCCATTCACAAAATCTTAAATCAGGCCACCGAAATCATACAACAGGCCTCTCGTCTAAGAGAGGCCAATCAGTAGTCATTTCTCGCCACCCCAAAGGGGATTAATTCACAGGTGTACTCAGCCTCATATTTAGTTCACCCCTGAATGGGGGCACGTGAAATTAGGAAAATAGCGATAGCATCAGCCACTGCCGCAATCCAGGGTCAACCCCAGCCTGCATGGTTGTGGGAATTTTTAACAAAAAATTCCTCCATAAGACCAATAAAAAAGGGAAGAGACTCAGCGTCCAATGAACGGAGCCAACCCTAGCCCTCAGTGCAGGGGGCATTTTTACCACCTCAACAATAACCTCCCCCATGAGAATCAGTATTATCTCGACTAGGGAGGACAGTTAAAAGAGGAGCTTCCTGAACTATTCCATCCTTTGAATCATCATCCCTTCAAGAGGGAGGCGTACCATAAGCTCGCATCAAAGAACTCTCCACGTCACCCTTCGTCAAGAAGTCTGAAAGCGATATTGGGGCAAGATGGGGAGGACCATTAAAAGGTGTGGGAGATCGTCTTCCTATTTGGAAGATGATATCTCCACCACCCCATGATATGCATCCATCAACACCAAAGAGGCTAACCCCACGGGTGATACCAGAGATGATGGAAATCCGGATGGATTGGGAGACGATGATTCCGGTCAAGCTGTGAATCACAATGAACCACCAGGTGCACACACTGAGAACTAGGGGGCCGCCCTAAATATGGCCACCCCTGCAGCTAACCCTCATCCACCAACCCTGCGAGCGTCCAACAAGGATAAGAACAAAAGACCAGTTACCCTTAATTCACCCCGATCTCTTGATAAAAATGAGTCACTTACGATCAAAGGGAGATTCACTTGACATGAAGAGGAACTGAAGGAACTGAGGAATCTTAATGGTGAGCTACTACAAAGGAATATTCTTATTGAAAGAGCATCCAAAAAAGAGCCGCACCTTGCACTCCTAGTAAGTGAACCTCAAAGTCCCAGGTTTGCCCAGCCAAATGAGGTTCCTGGTCCGTCCAACTACATGAATATGGATTCGGGGGGATACCATGAATTACCTCAACTCAAGAAGAAACTAGAGCCAGTACGTCAGAACCCTCCAAAGGTGTCCCAAAATACATATTCACCCTTGGTACGGGCCGAGCTGAACCCTGAAGCAATGCCTCAGGCTGCAGCTACTCAAGACCGAGCCCAATAGGTTGTAAACCATGGACTCACTATCACCATCGAGGCAATGGCATCTCGGTTGGAATCAATGGAAGGTCGACATGCTCTGGTACAAATAGAGAGAAAACCTTACCATGATTGGGTGAGAAACACACCTCCTCCACCCAATTTTGGGAGCCTTGTATTCCCTATCTTCAATGGGTCAGGCGATCCAGAACAACACTTGATGCACTATGCATCTTATTGCAACACTATGATGGGAACTCTAGAACAATAAGAAGCAGTGAAACTCAGATTCATTGTACGGACCTTGCAATGATCTGCCTTCGTCTGGTACATGAATCTACCAGCTCAGTCCATAAAGAGATAGGAAGACCTTCGACAGTAGTTCCTGTTCCACTTCAGCTCAACGCTACCTAAAACCACAGTCAGTGACCTCATGAATAATAAAAAGAGGTATAACAAGAGGGTCTCGGACTTCATCACCAAAGGGAAGTGTTTGACCCACTCTCTGAACAAGCCAATGCCTCAAGATGAGATTCTTACCATATGAATCAATAAGCATAGAGATGAGTTGTGAACACCACTGATACCAGTGGAGTGCACCACTGGCTTCCTTAATCTCTCTACCATTGCCCAAATAATTGAAGTCTCCCAACATTGGACCAATATGAAGTCCATAATAGCATCACATGCTCCTATGAAGTGAACAGTTAGAGCAGAAGCGTCCTCTGTCATGCCCAAGCTGACCCCTGCGCCTGCTCTACTGCGTCGGCCTCCAGAAAATCATCAAAGGCCCCCTATATATCAGCAGCTACCTCTGCCCAAGTGGGATGATCAGAGAGGATCAATGAGGAATCAGTTTGAGGAACTGAGAGAAAAATTATACTCATTCCGAGAGGACCAAGTCTGCTGCTACTTCATCCCTTCCGTGAATTTCAACTTGATCTGCCTCCCAGAGCCAAGGAACCCCATAGAAGTCGGCCACAATGACAGGAAAAATTACTATCCCTACCATCGAATGTTGGGGAACAGTATCCCAGAATGCTTCATCTTCAATGAACTCCTGCAAAGGATGGTAGACTCCGGGCTGGTTGAGATGAGACCACCCCCAGCACATGTGACATACATTTTTATCACTGACTCTGATAAGGGGGAGGGTGGTAGGAAGTCACCATAAAAAAGGGGTAGAAATTTGATAACTAGATGACTCGGAAGACTGTCAACGGGGCCCAAGGAATTCTCTGAGCTCAACTACAGCCACTGGGGTAGGTGAACAAATCTTCCCATGTTCCGAGATATGAGGCTTATCTCTCCGTTTTCCGCCACATCGGGATGGCGGACATAACATGCATCTACAGGGAGCTGGCCCTGTATATGTTGAATTCCCACCGTATCAATTCAGTGGCCTTTGTTGGTAGGGAGACGTTCCTGCCTATTAATTGCAGCCATATCTGGATGGCGAGCTTTGTTGATAGCCACCACATCGGGATAGTAGGCGTCAAGAGAATCTACTAGGGACTGGTCCTACAAGTGCTGGGTTTCCACCATGTCTGTTTGTTGGGCTTCACGACCCTGGGCAGGGAAAGGTGAATGCCCGGTAGGTTCCTTCATTAGTGAGTGACGGGCTTGATAAAGCTCGGCTGGGATGCGTGCCTACTCGTATGATGTCACGATGTCTAGATGGCAGACTTTGGAGGAGAGGGCAGGTATATGTGCCTGCTCGTGATACATTTACTTGATCAGGTAGCAGAGCTCCTTATTAGGGACAAGGTTGATGACTTTTCCCTAGTTTCACATTTTCCACCCTTATCGGGTAGTCCGAGGAGCCGGAGCTCGGGGAGCATGGGGCTGGATCCTCAGGGCGACATCCTCCATAGCGTGAGGATATTGAGTCACAACGTAATAGTGATTACATCTCCCGGCGGGGGCCTTAGTGTGAAACCCCCATTCAGTGGGGATGATGTCCTCAACGTCGACCTCATCCACCTCCATAAGATAAGGGAGGTATGCATTGTCCCGTTCCAGGTATAGACTCCCGAAATGGTTTAAGACAACAACATGTGCCATCTTGATCTACATTCACGGCCGCTGTTGGGCGAGAAACTGGTGGGTCTTAGCAGATTGGAGGGCATACATGGCCACCTCCACTGTCGGGGGAGTACCATTCAAGTGGTACTCTTAGACCAGTGCATCCGAGACCCATCGTTGGAGAAGCTGGGTAGGTGACAGGGTCCTCCGTTGGTGAGGATGTCCAGTCATCATGTAGCTAAAAGTGCGCACCTACGAGTTTCTCCGTGATGCCATTGGATCATATGGAGTTCTAAGTGGTACATTCAAAAATACTTTAACAAATAAAAACAAAAAATCCGTCAAAGCAGCATCTCATGATCCCATGCATATTTAATGACCTTTCTTGTCCATCCTTGTGAGTATAAGGGGGAACAAACTGGGATAAAGTTAAACATGTCATTCATGGTTAAATATTAATGTAGGGTTCATCATTTTTTTGTTTCGACGCGAATCAGACTGGAGTGGACAGACGCGCCCCACCCGTCGATCTCACAGAGGGTTGAGCTGTGCTTGATCGCTAAGGTCAGGTATATCGGTCATCAATTCGAAATGCCGAACGGTTTCATATCCAATGATACGTGGACATTCTTTCCAAAGGCAGACGTTCTCTGGGTTGATTTGTCCATCGATTCATAATAACTCACATTGGTCAAGAGGATGGGAAGTCGGGCACATCGCACCTTTTAAGGGGGGAATTATTTCCTGTTCCGGGACTCTCTTATAGATTTAAGACGCGTTCATATGTTCGTGAATATTTGGTTTATAACCCATAATAGTATCCATAGATTACCCCTGGTTGGAAATGGTTAGTAACTGTGAGGATTCGAAATCATTTAGGCCCGAGGATTACCATCCCTCATTGGGGTTAATGACTCTGAGGAATTTGGACTCATTGAGATGGCGTTAACTTGAATCCCCATAGTTGGGAACTCTGGATTTTATTGTCTTCCAGGGGAGTCAGGTAACGACTTGAGTGTTTGGATCGAACCCGTGATATGGGCTTCCTACGTATCCTCATGGTAGGAATTAGAATCCATGTAGTTTGGTGGAGGTGGTGTTAGAGAACCAACGTGATGATGGACCGGGGGTCCGATGGGTAGTGGGCTTGAACCTCATGGGGGATTCCTACGTAACATGCCTTGACATAGATCAATGTCCTCATAGTTCGTAGGTAGGTGTTTTCAGGGTTGATGCTTACTCTAAGCCCATGTGAATCATGCTAGGTGTGAGAAACAAGAGGAAGGAGGGACCTGGCCATCATGTCGCGAATGGTGTGTCTGTGGGAAGCGGAGTGGCGCTTACACATGGAGCAGCCCAGACAAATGGGTATTAGGAATTACTCTAGGATGGAGGCCCAGGGTGTCTTCCTCATGTCTGGATATGATGGAATCCCAACCCACTTGTGGGTTTAGGAATATAATGGGGCCCAATGCCTATGCACAAGTGCACAATAGGGATAATGCCAAGGGCGCTAGAATCCGTCCAAAGAAAGGGAGATGAAAAGTTTGAATTACATGCCTGAAATTCAGAACAAAATGACAGTGGGATGGATATGGAGGATAACTATTGACCGTGTTCAAAACACAACATCCATATCACGTTAGCCTGAAATGGGGGCAAACAAATGAGGGTCGACTACTAACCATGTTTGAAATACAGGACCAGACTCAAAGTGTTGTCGAAAGCCTTCTGGGGTGTGCGTCATGGGACCAGGACGTTATGGGGTCCCTTCGGTCATGGAAGTGGATGAAAGTACGAATGAAGGACACGAAAAAATGGAGGTGGAGTGATGGAATGTTTGATAATATTCCAATGCACATTAAGGCACGCCATTGTTATCATGGCATTAGGAATCTTATGGTTGGAGAATAAGGCATTTCATGTTTAGAGAAAGAGGCATCCTACCTTTGGAAAATAGGGAATACTAAAGTTTAATGTCATGTAGATGGAACTGTCCCATGGGGGATGGCTGCAGTGGAGGTGGGTCGCATAGAAGCTGGCCGCCTAGGATGTCTGAAAAAGAAATGGTTGCTAAGGTTTGGCCGCATGTCGTTCGCGGTTTGGTTATCCGCAAAGTGTGTCCGCGGAGGAGCTGGTCGTGTGGGAGCATGCCACGAAGGACTAGGCCACGATAGAGGTTATCCGCAAAGGATGACCACAGAGGGTATTTCCATCCGTGAAGGGTGTCCGCAGATGAGATGGCCTTGAAGGAGATGACTTTCCACAAAGGGTGTCCACTGATGAGATGTTCGTGAAGGAAATAGCTGCGAAGGGCATCTGCAAAGGGGCTAGCGCCCATCCTACTTCGCACTCATGGAGGGGTTCCAACGTCTATTTCGCGAACGACACTGGTCCACGGAGGTGTGGCCACAAAGGATATGGCCGTATGTGGTTCGCGGTTTGGTTTCTCCTCTATGAGGATGAGTGCATACGCGGACGATATGGGGTCCGCAGATGCTCACAGAACTTTACCGCTGGGAAAAATTTCTCCAGTGTCTCCCCACATGTTTTCAACCGCCCTTCCTCTCCCTTTTTGGGTGCCCCTTGGGGACTATTTATAGAGTAGCGAAGAGGTAGTATTGATGGGCCCATGCCACTTTCTGTGGAAGCCCATGAATGAATCCAAACCCACGAATGACTCTGTCAACCAGGGAATTTTGGAACCGAGATTCATGGAATTTCTCCACGGTCGCATACCTCTCCGCTACTGTTTCGTGAATGTTGAGGTTCGCAGCCACATACGTCTTGTGCCTCCTTTTTCCAAGCGACGACGTTCACGGCCACATACGGCTTCCACCTCCATTTCGCAAATGACGGCGCATGCGACATTAGCCGTTTGGCACGAATTATGGTGGTGGATTATCCTGGATTCACCGGCATTCTTCCTGGTTCGCACCTGTATAGGCGCTCCACCCCCATTTCATGAACGAAAACATCTAATGGAGGGAGGTTCACCAAAATGGCAATGTAATGTTGTTGGGAGCCAGTACGTGGACCAGTTCAGTCCTTTTCCAAGTGTTGGGTTAATTGGATTTCCCCCTCGTGGAATTTTCAGGACACTACACACACCAAAAGCTCATATAATTGATTCAAACATGGAATGATAAATTTACATGAATAGAAATAAAGAAAACACCAATAAAATAATAGAATTAATAGTTATGTAATTATCTTAACCATTAATGTTTTAATTCAAGGGTCTCCAATTCCAATTTTAATCTCCAAACGGTACACGTGTCCCACCATAATTCAATAAAACATTGATCAACCTATGTACATAGAGTGAAAATATATGGAAATGTTTTTAGATATTTGAAACTAATATTTTTATAATTTAAATCCTTCCCATATATGGATTTTCATTCACAAGGATTATCTAATATAGTCTTTCTTAAATAACTCTTACCATTAATCTCATACATATATATCTTAGTCCTAAGTTTCATCCTGGATCTTCACATGCTACCATATGACTCATAGAACCGACACATCATTCCACCAAAAAACATTCTCACTGTAGATTAAATTTTCCATTGTAATTTCTTTATATGATATGACTAAATCCAATTAAAAATCCTCAAAGACCATTACGTGCTCATTAACAAGTATATAACTGAAAAGATGAGATACAAGAACACATCATTCATACAATGATAAGGTATAGGATGTTAAAATTGTAAATCCAATTATATGAATCATTCAGTGATATCTTAGTGTTCCAAAAACCATGGTTCCAGCATACCATTCTTCCATAATATAGAACCCATAAAATGAGTTGACGCATGATGGAAATCGTAATCACCAACAGTGTAATACAACCTTTGTCTCATCTAAATATAGTATAATCGATGTATAATCTTAGTTGTAGCCAACTAATTCCTAATAAAATGTATATTATCATCAGTCTCCTATACCATAACCAACCCAACAACTATTGCCTCACCCACCATGTCCAAATATATCGATAAACAACATGATTTTATATAAAAATCCTTAAAATATTACTTCTAAAAAGAATCTTGGAAAATGTTATTGTTAGAGAAATCACACAAGATTTATTTCTCATCATAGGATCCAAAAAAAGACTAATATGTATTCTTAATTTATATCCTCAAGTATTTGATTCTTCCTCTATGAATTTATATCGATTTATATATGGAATTCCATATTCAACATCAACATTTTCCCCAATACTTCTATAATTATTTCCCAAACCATTATGTAAAATGTGAATCTAAATCTGATATGACACTATAAGTCAATCTATAATGTATTATAATGAATTAAATACTCATATTTACAAATATCATAAATATAGTGATTCTCATTTGTTGACATGAAATGTTCTATATTTGTCTTTTGAGATATTATCTTCCAAAAGATATAACAAACCCTCAAGGTATTTTGTTTCACTATCACGATGTATATATTCACATCATCCCACTTTGAAAATGATAAATTAAGTGTTTAAATAAAAACACTAATACATAGTTGCAAGACCATTACCCTATGGATGTTAAGGCTTCATGAAATAAAACTAGTGATGTCTCTCTTCATGGAAAGACACTAGAACTAACTTCATATGTCATGGTACATCATCATGGACCCCAGATAAATTTAAAATTTAAAATTATTAAAGTATATAATTAGATTTCCATTTAGTAATCTAGAATAACAACCATAAATTAGATTTAGATAATATCATCATTGTCTACGGAAATCTCTGGAACAATATAATATCGCATGATGCATTCGTACGACACTACAATCTTACCATTTGACTCTTAGACCACTTTCACATTCTCCACCAAAGACTAAATGATCTGCAAATGTTCACATATAATCAAAAAAAGACATCCTAATTAAAAATTAGCCACTCCCCTATCAAAATAATTATATTCCATTCATCATACGAATGTTTAACAGAATACTCCTACATATCCGGAATTATCATACTAAGAGTATATGTAAAAATATTTTCCCCCTCCTATAGTATTTATCATTTAAATTTATAATGTATTAAGGTTATTCACAAAATTTCATTGACACATATTCTTTTCCCTAGGAGAGAAAATATAATAGAGTATCTATAGGTTTCTGAAAACAAAAAACCACTCACTGATGTGATAATGTTGCCCATAATTCAAAGTGTGGACCACAACTGTAAAATCCAAGTCATTTTTTATGTTGTCTCACTCATTTGGGTTTGAAATAAAATGAACCAAAAGCCACAATGTGATCCTTATGTATCGTTTTAGATCCCAAACCAACACATGAGGAATAAAAGTACACTACATATCTAATCCAAGTATATTATTACATTAGAATCGTGGTTTCTTTTAAGCTTGTCCTCAGCTTCAGGAAGTCTTCTACACACTTATCAAAACCCTAAAACATATTCTCGTATTTGGGTAACCATATCATCAATTTTTTAAAATTTAATAAGTTATATATATATTTATTGAATTATATATCTATCCTAAGTAAAATCATTATGTGAAAAAAATTCCATGTGTGAGCCAATGCCCTCACCACTTCCACCTTCACATGGTCTACCAAGATTCCTGTATCAGAAATCACATGTCCTAGGAAAAGTGCATCCTAAATATAGAAGGGGAGAATTTATATATTGTAATTATAATTGACATAGTAAAATTGTGATCAATAGAATATCAAGGTTCAACTAATTTATATCTAATGTCTATTATTATATTAGGATATCATCCTTGGATACAACTTTGAATGAGTCTTCAACTGGATGGAAAATACTATTCCTCGATGAAACAAACACCTCTTTGGATTTTTTTCAAACCAAAAGGCATTAAAATATATTCATATTGTACATGTAAACTTTCAAACACTATCATTTTAATATCGAATTCTTTAAACCATATGTGGTTGTATATCGAAAGAAGATCAAAACTGGGGTACCACTGAAATCTCTGTAACTGATAAAAGGGATCATCAAATTTAGGTAACTGATGAAATTTATTCACTATCAGCTAATTCATCATAATTTAGAATACACATAATAAAATAATACTATATTATTTAATTTCTAAAAACCTAGGAGAACCCCATGGAGAAATTCATCATCTAAAAAATACAACCACCTACAAATATAATATCATTTTCATCCTCAAGTATCTAAATTTAATTGGTACAATATGTTAAAGAGGAATTAATATCTCTTATTTTTTTAGAATAATCTCAATTCAAATATCATTTTCTATATTTAGAAAAGTTCCTGAGAAGTAAACTAAAAAAATCTAGATACTGATCCAATATTAGAGGAATTATATTGGTTTATACTGTAGTTTCTACAATTGGATCCATACCCACTAATTTTTCCATATGATCAATAATATATCTTATTTTTATTCCCACTCTTCCAACTCTGACATCCCATTCAGCAATCATCACAAAAAATTTATCACCTAGGTGGATGAAAATATATCAATAAGATGTAATTATCAATGATCCCTCAATAACAAGTCAATTAATCCATGTAGAAGATCACATGAAAAGTATTAAAATCGTGGATTATGAAATATATTAGATGTATATTGACGAAAAAAACTATGGGACATACAAGAAATATATAGAGATGATAAATTTGATTTACAATGTGTTCTATGAGAGAAATAATTTCAAAAGTTAACTTGATAAATAATCTATCCCATTACAATTATTCACAAATATAAACAGATGGTATACATTCTTATAATATATATATATATATTAGAGGTTATTAAGTCTATAACAAGAATAGTTTTTAGTACCTATCCCCAGTATACCATGACTTTTTTCCACAACACACGCTAATATTTACTCCGATCTATGGCCATGCCCCTAGTGTGAATGAATCACCTATGTAATAATTATCTAAGGTGTACAATATTACAATCAAGACCCTAGGTAGTCTCAAAGATCGATTTTTATATCTAGCATAAACCTCATGGCAATAACATATATGATATATTAGAGTAGAAATGCATAAGATGTCTAATCATGATACACAAATTAATCTCAACAACATGACTTGATTTTTTTGCGACAATTTCTACCCGATCCAGATCATAAGTAGTGCAAACCTTCTTTAGCCATAGTATATACAGAAGAACCACTATTCTTCCCTTAATGACTAAAAAATTTCTCATCTGAACCATCTTCCATATACTTCAAAATATAATAATTTCTAGCTATAATTACCAAAAAATACAGAGGAAGACCCAAGAGTCTATCCACATATAGACCCTTTTTCACTTAATAGGGGATTTCCAAGAATCTCTATGTACATCGTTGGGTCAGAGCTCCAAAACTTCTGCCTCAACCATGGTCATAGGATGATCTAGAACTTCCTATGTTTCTATTAATATTTCTAGACTTGTTATGAGAAAATATATGTATCATAGTTAAAAGTTCAAATAAATAATCCATCATCATCAACCCTTAGTGAATCCCCTTGAACTCAAATACTTGACCCATATTCAGTGTACCTATACAGTACTCCACAATGAATAATTTATTAAAGGTAATATAAGTTAAACTATCACATCTCTTATCATGGTTCATAAAAGCCCATAACCCGTATATAGTACTTGAGGTATGATTGAATCTTACTTCACTCGAGGGACCTCTAGAGCCTCCACCCTATTGAAGTAATATCGATGGAGTCAATCAAGTCCTATGTATCGTAACGACATATGGTTCTCTATAAGGATAGAGGATGTTGGAGTTGAATGTCCCATGTACACAAAAATATAGTAATAGAATTTCTTCTACATGAATTGGAACATTGTGGAAGAATAATAGATTAATTATCCCTTCTTCCAAAACAAATACAGATGGTGTAAGAGAATCATCTTAGAAAAGTGGTTGTAGAACTAATATGTCCTCACATTCATGAAAATACATGCATATTTCTCATGGGGGCCCAATATGATGATATCAAGGATTCATTTCCTAAAATTAAATTCTATTCATTTAATTCATATAAAAACATAATAGATAACAGAGTAGGTATTTCATTGTAATGCACAATGAATTTTGGAAAGTCAAATATAGGAGGATATCGATTATAATAAAAAAACCCTCTATGTACTACTCATGTTTCCATAATAATTCCACATACGTATATTTTAGTTATAGTTGTATATAAAAAGTCATGAATTATAATGTTAAAATAATTTAAGTCATATAATTTATAAAAATTATGGGAACCAAATATATCACACAATAAGTAGCACATATCAAGGATTTTAATTTAATTACTATAGTGGAACACTGAATAGAAATATTTGTGTGCTTGTGTGTGTATTTATATATATAATTTCATAATAAATTCTTAGTCATGCTAAATTAATGAACCCAAATTCCAAAAATTAGTAACATCATAATATAATTTGGATCAATATAAAATTCATAATACAATAAATGCTAGAAGTACAAAAAATGGTAACTCAATGTTTCATTAAACATGAATTATCAAAGAACACATGATACTACCATGAATGAGTCCCACAAAATCAAACCCCATTTTTAAATTCCATAATAAATAGTCAATATGGAACAATGATTGAAAATACCATTTGAATAAAATTTAAAACTCATTAAAATGAAACATTAGGTCAAAGCTGGAGTGTGACATAACTTCATGAATTCCATCCCATACTGAAGAATTTCCCACATGTAGTGAGGGTTACAGTGTCATTAGTGGGGAGATTATACCCTCTATATCAAAAAATTAATGTATAAATATTGAGATAAAATAAACCTAGTTTGGAACCAGAAACATGACATTGAAAATAGTGCCTTGCATAAGATTCTATGCTTGGATAATAGTTAAACATGAATGAGATAAACATAAAATCAGTTTAAAAATGGTCATATGGAAACTGAGACTCTTCAAAAATACGGTAATACCTACTTAGGTTACATGTAAACATGTTATAATAATAAGAATAATGAACTATGTTTCACTACAAGGACACCACATGCATCGTACATCCTATACAAGGAAATATTTTCTCAATCACATCACAAGTCTATAATATTCTGATGATACATTAGAAAATAGAATAAGACCATCATATCTATAAATTGGATCTTAGTTATGATCACGAAATACTATAATTCCCAACTATTTCTTTCTAGGTTTGATCGCAAATAACTACCATGTCTCTATGTCTGGCCCTAATTCCGTCTCTCCTCAATTCTAACATTTTCCTTTCATATTTCCACATGTGGTATTTAAACAATATTCTCCTATTGTGAAATCAATCCATGACATGTCAATTATTAACATGGTATGATGCATATAATAACATCATAGTATATAAAACAATCAACCGAATGTAAATATTGTCATCACAACAGTCAAAAAAATCAATAGGCATTACATAATATTTCATGATTGAGAAACAATATCCAAGAACACAATCTTGTGAAGTAACTCAATCACAGATCTCACGGGCTATGCACATACACACATTCATGGGATCAAACATAAATAATAGTAAATGGTATACTCAGTAATACACATGGGTTAAAACAAAAGTATGGTATGTGGATATATACATATAATTTCAAATGATTTAAGAAATGTCATACTTTATATAGAAAGGAGAATCCCGTATCAAATGTTTCAACATCAACATCTTGGTTTCTCATGAATCTTGTCTCACAAAATAATCTCACACCCTTTGACACTACGATTCATCTTCATTGTGACATTATTGTTTGATACAAGAGATTCTATGATAATATCACCTTGGACAGAAAAAAAGAGGCTCCTTTAAGAATTGTCAATAAGAAAATAAAATAGGGAACATCCTAAAGGCAACCATATCTGTGAACCTATATGAACCAAACTGCACCCCAAATACTCCAAAACCAATTCCAAAATATCATGACAATGGTTCTTTAAGGTAATTTAAGATGGAACCAAGATAAGTATATAATCACTATATACCCAATAATTGACAACATAAATTTTACAAATTGAGACTAGTTGTGGGATGATAAATTTTCTTCATAAGGAGTGGTGGATAAAGAATAAAAAAATCCCAATATAATAATTATGTAGATCAAACTAAAATCCCATTAATGGATGAATTTACTATGGGCTCCTAATTATAGAATATATCCACTCAATTTTTCACCCAAGGTCCAACCATGGAGAAGTTATAATTCATATGAATCAATGAAATCACAAAGGGAGTAGTAAGAACTGATTAATAGGTGTATAAATCAATTAATACCTATATTAAGTGGTCATAATTAATTTTCTATAAGGATACTATTTGAAAATTTAGAGATATGAGATGAATAGATGGGTTTTAGACCATTTCAAAATGCAGTCGGATTTCTCCATATACACCACCATGACATCAAAAAGACTATGGTGTCCATGAACCTACTCCAAATATGACATGTTTCTATGGTGTTGCCCCATGAATCTATATGTTTCCCATAACCACACTCTCCACCATGGGTGTGGTGATGTATCCCAATCCATGACCCATGAAAGTTCCCCTCGATCTCCAATTCTGGCTAAACCCATTTCTCCCCATTTATCAATGGATGTTTTTATATTAGGTAAACCATTGCATCCAACATGCCATGGTCTTGCTTATATTGGAAAAAATGATCTCCAAAACCCATTTTTCATTTTTTGGAAGATTCTAATGCCCCCTAATCCTGACCCAAACATGGATCAACCAATATAATCATACAAAAAATATGGATACAAGGTTTGTACATATATTAAAAAAATATTGAAGTCTTTACAAAACATAGAAAAGAGATTAATTTCATTATTAAAATTCAATGAACATTCCGTAAGGAATCAAGAGAAATAATGTTGGTGGTATCAAAAGAATATATACATGGTGAAGAATAATGTTTTTAAGTTTAATGATATTAATGTAAAATAAAAATTATTAAAATAACACATATAATGGTCTAATTTTATTGAATAGTATCAGATCAAATATATTTAAGATTGAGATCACTTGTTAATAAAAAAAGAAATCCCAAAAGTAGTACATATTAAGGGAATTTCGTATGTTTTTAATGAAATATTATGACAAAGGAGAAATATATTTAGGAGATAAAGAGAGAAAATATAATCAAAATTTGAATGGGTAGTTTTTTTAAAAAATATTTATCATTTTTTAAAGAAAAAAAAACCGTCACATGAAAATTTCTAAAAAAGTGAAGCAAATTGTTTTGAAAACATTTAATTTAATGAATAATATTTAAAAATGCATCCCTGAAAAAGGTATAAGGGTATTTTGGAATATGTTTTGATGGTATCAATTTTTTTTGCCAACACATATCATAAAAAGGGTAATAATTCATTCATTTTAAAAGAGGTAAAGTGACATTTTATGATAACATGAAATAAAAAAATTTGGATTTGATAATAAGAAATATGAAACTTGGTGGAAAATAAATGTATGAACATGGATGATAATGAGAAACATTTATGTGGGACAGGAAATATTTTTAACATATAAATACTTTGATGTGAAATAATATATCCACAGAAGAAAAATTGACATAAAATTTCATTTTTTCAAATGAAAAATATAATGTATAATATAATAAAATCATATAATGTTAGAGAAAAAAATATAATAAATTTATTAATGAATAATTTTTATAACTCAATTAAATAGCGTTGAATAATGAAAAACACATAAAACATTATTATCATTAGAATCAGAAACCAATGTATGGTATAACATGAGATAAATATTTAGATTTCAAATATTTCATAGAGAAATCGATGTCATTATATCCATGGGAGGTGTGTTAAAAAAATTAATCATATGGTAAACCTGGTATAAGGCTCAATGAATGAAAACTAAGAAAATAATACTTTACTTATTTTAGAACATTTACTTTAAATTAAATTGAAAACGAAAACATGATATGAAATATTAAATTATCTTAACAAATAGATTATAAAGATATAATAATTATCATATAAATTATATAATGATATATAAATATATATTTTTTGTAATTACAAACATGTCAAAATGAAGAAAAAATCAGATGAAACCCTTTATTTAACTCTCAAATACCATGAAATCACATTAAAATATTGAATATTAAGAAACAAAATCTTAATCATCTATATAAACACCTTATTCATGTTAATATTCTTTAAATATTTTTAATTATATTCATTCTTAATAAATTTTAATGTATGGTAATGTTTATTTTCATCATCAGTTATACTTGATATTAATTATTTAACACGTCATTTAAAATATGGACATTTACCCCATTCCATTGTATAGTATTCATAATGTAAAGATTATTTGTAATTCAAAGAATAAAATTTATAATTATTCATAAGGGTTCTATTACTTTAAATGGAATTTTTATGTATGATTCATGAAATTGAATTTATGAAAACATTATTTTTGATATTTCTAATCAGAAAAAGGTGTTTTGTTAATAAGAATTATACTATTTTTGTAAAACAGACATAACATTATGAATTCTCTTAAAATAATTTTATTCTAATAAATAGATTCATATAACCATCAATGTATGGATATGTAGAAATAATGTATCACTTTTTGGAGGGGGTAGTCATTGCATACACTCATACATCGTATTCATTTCCATTAAAAAAGAGGAAGGGTTAAAATGGTTTATCATTTTTGAATCACAATAATGTTATAAATACAAAATCATTTCCTTGAATCATTTTTTAACTATTCTTATAAAGAGCTAGTGAAAAATAAAACACTTAGGTCATGGTTTGTATAGACTACACGTAATCATGACAACATTATCGTTTTTATAAGGAAAAAGTTTGAAAGGTATGTAACGCTTATTTCAAAAACATAAAAACATATCAGTATATATATTATACTATTTTAATAAAGTCTCAATGTGTAATATAGGTTTTCATGAGAGTGTTAGATCTGGAAAATGATTATAGAGCAATTTGAATTTTTGTTTAGAATTTTTTCTTTCTCTTGAATACATTTATAGTGTTGGAGGACAAGGTAAAATTTCACGAGAGTTGAGGATTATTGTAATGAAATAATATTACATGGGAATTAAATTGTTAAGTTCTATAGTGTAATTATAATTTTTAATGTGGATATAAATGGGTGTTGGAGGACCTATTTTATTTGTTGATAGGAATGATTGTTTTGTAAATATAACCTCTTAAAATAAATAAATTGCATTTTTCTCATGGAAATTGTAGTAAAAAATGATAAATAAATGTTTAGAGATAATATTTGGTCAATAAATGAAAAATTTATTTGAATATAGGTTTTAAAAATGTTTTATGTATTAGCACATAGATTTAAATCTTTTATTATTTTCTGTTTTCACATTGGTATCTAATTTTAGTATATTTTATTTATTTTTTAGAAAAAAAATGAAATGAATGAAAATACATATGTTTTCCACAAATATTAAAAAAATACTAAACACGGTATATCATATAAAATTTAATAAAGTAAAAATATTAATTTTATGTTTAGTGCACATAACACATGAAATATATTATTATAATTAGTGTATTTGTATGCATAAAAATTTTATTTAGAAAAGAAATATATTTCATTTAATTTAACAATATTTGATGGTTTATTAATAACTATATAAGGGTTTTTCCATTAAAATGTAATGAAAAAACTAATTCAACTTTTTAGATATTTAATTTAGTTAAACATAACAAATATTGCAATTATTATAATTAATATTTTTTATATTTACAAATAATAATTGGATATTAGAATTAAAAATAAAATTTTCAATTGAAATATTTTTCATATTAAATAGTTAGTCATTGATGATTTTTTTTATAATTTTTAATTTCAAATATTGATATGTGGATGTAATAAAATATATTGTATAGGTATAGAATGTATTTTTCCGTATTCACCTATGAATAATTTATTTCATAAAATTCCCAAAAAGTAACCCAAATATAATTATTACACGTTTAATTAAAAAATCATGATAATATCCCAAAATTAAAAGTCCAAATATTATAAATTAATTTTTAAAATGGACACATATAATGAGAACCAATTTTATGAGAAAGGGAATTTTCAAATATTAATTATTTTTATTTTTATTTAATTAAAATTAATTATTAAGGTTATGTTAACATAATAATCATATAAAAATACCATTTTTATCATTATTTATCCATTATACGTTTTTATCTTATAATAAAAAAGTATTTCAATTTTTTTTAAATTATTCATATATTAGCATAAAATGATCATATAATTTATTATTCTATATTAAAATATTTTAATAAAATAATTATTGTAAAAAATGAAAATAATAGTTATTTTTAATTTGATTTTATAATGTGGTCACCTCTATTTATACCCACCAATTCAATGGTAGCTATAAAATATTAATACTTGTCTTAATAAAATGTGTCGTAATTTATTTATGTTTTGTGTTTTGTGTGAAAATATTATTTTGATGAGTATTTATTTAATAATAAATATATTAAAAATATTTGTGTGTTACATTCTACATACACATTTAATATATAGTTTCTATGTAATTTTAAATATCTTTCACAAATGAAAATACATAAAGGAATATATAAGATATAAAATATAGATTTTATATCGATGATGTAAATTCCGACTCAGTATCATGGATAAGACTACATAATAAAATTTTCATTTATTAATGGAATATATAAATATTCCAAACCATTTGATCCTAAATTGACAAGTTAGCTATATATAAGTATAATATATTTTTAGAGACATATCTTTTACAACACCATTTTAATGATCATGTTTCCAATAATAATAATAATAATAATAATAATAACAATAAATGGTTATGATGTTATCCAACGATATCAAAATAAGTGACCTAATGAATATAAATACTCTAACCCTTGATGTCATCTCTAATAAAACCATCATTTCACCCCAAGATACTTTCCTATCAACTGTGAAATAAAGGGGACAACCAATAACTCATTCATTTTTGCCAATATTATCCATAATCATTTTCATATTGTGTTTTATGACCTAACTATATATTTATTACATGATCAACTTCCATTTAAATACCTCATAATGGTTAATGAAGAATATTTGAGTCAAAAAAATAATATCCATTGAGTGTGTAAAACTAGATGTCCAGTTTTGCATCTTCTGCATTCACCAGGTGATGTTTGATTTTTTAACTGACCATCATTTATAGTGATATTACATATAGGTTAATATTTATAAAATCCTTCATCTACATATAGTTTCAAAATGATGATTCCATATTTAGGAAACCACACAATTTCAACGTTTGCAGAATTTGAAGATGTTATCCCAAAATTAAAATTCTGAATAACATTTTCATTAAATTTCAATTATCCTAGTCCCGAAATATATTTAATTTAATCACAAAAAATAAATAAACTGGAGTTTAAAACCATGTGAGGCCCTCCAAAACTAATGTACCATATCTAGTGCTAAAAAATGTATTTACAACCAGATTTGATACTATGTGAGAAGAATTATAAAACAATCATATATTCCTAGAATATAAACCTTACATCTTAAAAGTGATTAAAAAATCTCATATCCCAGTGGTTTTTGTACTTAAATATTAATATATTATATATTTATTGAAATCATTTTTCTATAACCTCACAATTCATGATCCCAATTTGGACATATCATATGTTATAATCATCCTTCAATTCAGAAGAATGGAATTTGTAGAAAGGGGAGATAAAAAATACACAGTAAGGTAAAACATATCCATGATTGATAAAAGTGGTTAGATCACACGAATATTTTAAAACAAGAAGAGGGTCAAAATATCCTATTTAAAGTGTCGTGAAAAAATATGTGTTTTTCTATACCATGATTAAAAAACATATAAATTCAAAATGATCAAAAATTTAACATTTCGTAGGGTATAGAAAATAAGGGAACATATTAATTATCCATAGATGATAACATAGGTATATAACAAAAAATTAACAATTACTAATAAAGTAGTATATTATAGCATTCCCGACATTGATATTTTAAATAATGTACATGAATAGTATTTATGAGAATGCTAAGATCATTTTTTGTCATGCATAGTCTTTCTGAGCATATCTAATGAAAATTATACCCCTGATTAACAATTATGAGCATATATGTTTAGAATTATACTCATGGAAAATATTTTTCAGTATATATTATAGAACGTATACTCATGAATATTAGTTATAAGCATAATTGACCATGGTTATACTCATGCAAACCATTATGATCATAGATGATTGAAATCATATACAAACACAATATTATTTAGATTATCTAAGTAGAATATTAATAAAAAACAATCATTGTGAGCATAGATTACTACACTTATGCTATCACACAATCATAGAGTGTGTACCTAACAAAACATATAAACATGTTTAATGTAACTATATTGTTGGGAAAAATACCTCAAGGTATCATTGAAGTATTTTTGAGGTGATTGTGTTTGTTGACAAAGTAAACATCTGTGGTGTGATTGTTGACAATACAAACCATGACATACAAATTTGTTGACAAATGGCATATCATGATGGAATTTCGAGTTCAAGAGATGTGGTTAACGGTTAATGATTGATTCAAGAACATCGACAAAGGAATGGATGATCTGGAGGCGGTAGAAAATGAACAGACACAAGGTGGCACTGATTTCTAGTGATTGCCACATTTTTGGGCCTGAAAATTGAAAAATAATGAAAAGTGGTTTTTGGAAAAGGGACATGAGAACCATGTACTTGAAGGCATGGAAACATGCGTGCCATATGTTTTTCATGATCAGATCTTCAAAATATAGAAATGGGATATCTTTCACACAAGTATTGGTGGTGTCGCACAGGTGACTTGCGCGTCGTGGAGAGACTTGCACGCCGATGCCCTGGAAGCTTGATAACTTGCACGCCTATGGTTTTTAAAGATCAGAACATCAAAATATTGAAAAGGAAAGTGGTTCACGCAAGTTTGGAATTTGATCATGCAAGTAACTTGTAGGGGATGAGACCTGTGTGCCGAGACTTTCGTGCCTAAGGGAGAGTTGCGCGCCATCACGCAGGGGTGACCAAAAGCCTCTAAATACTGACCTACCCTCTTCATTCTTCACCGGGGTTCAAAACATTGAGAAATAAGATCTCCCGTTGCACAGGTGTGGTGGTGGCGCAAGTGGTGGTGTGTTGCGCAAGTGGGACTTGCGCATCAGATTTGGAGAAGGGCGATTGTTGGCAGTTGCATTCCAATATTGGATTGGGTGTAAAAGGAAGTGAGTCGCACAAGTTTATAGTTGAAAATCTTGTGTCGCGAAAGTGTTTGGGGTGGACTTGAGTTCCAGTTGTGACTTGCGTGCTGATACTTGTGCATTGAGATAGATTTTCTCTCCAAGTATGGATTATTTCCGGAAGTGTTTTTTGAGCACCATGGAAGCTGGAAGTTTTCCCGATACCTTCGGTGCAAAGAGATATTCATCTATGGCACAAAGTTGGACTTCAACAGAGCATCTATATATAGAGTAAGATGCATTCCTTCATGAATATTAAGAGACATATAGGTCTATAAACTGTGAGTGGATCCTTTCTAGAGAAGTTAGCAAAGGAAGCGGAAGGAGGTGATCCTCTCCACCGGTAGTGTGCGAGAGAGAGAGAAACAAGGAATGAACCTTATGAAAGTAGTGAGATGACCCTAAATCTTGTAAAGACAGTGAGCCTGGGATAGAGTGACTTTACCTGGACCATGTAATCCACAGCTAGTGAAGTATAGTGGAATTTGGTACGATCGACATCTTATTGGTGTATGCTCCATGGACATAGCCCTTAGTGGTGAACCAAGTAAAATTGATGTGTCTTATGCTTTCTTTACCATCTATTTATATTGTGAAAGAGAAAAGAGATACAAGAGTGTTTTTCATAATAGCGAAACAAGATAAGAACGGGCTTTAATTATAAATTATTCATACCCTGATTCACCCCCCCCCCCCTCTCAGGGTATTCAGCCTTGTGGACCAAAAAATTGGTATCAGAGGCAAGGTTGCTCTTATCAGATTTGTTTGCTCTGAATTGGTGTAGTCGATCTATGTGGTTAAAGAATCAGTCTTCTCTTATCTCGGTGAGCCATGGAAAAGGGAAAAACATCAAAGAAGAATCAGAAGTCAGGTTGTATTCCTCAGTGTGGAAGTATGCATGGAAAGTTTTTGATTCAACTAAAAGAATCAAATAGCTTACTGAAAGAAGGCGTGGATGAATCTGATAGGCAAAAGATTGATTCACTCAATCATGATGTAGGAATGAGTGAAGTAACTGAACATCAAAGTGATTCTGAAACAACTGATGATGAAGAAGTTTTAAGAAGGTGGCCACCAGTATATGTTGTCAACATGACAAAGGAAGTGGACCGAAAATTGGATGAAGAAGTCAAATCTAAGGATATCCGGATCAAAGTACTGAAGATTGAGGTCAGAAAGATAAGAGGATTAAATCAATGACTTATTGATGTGGATACTGAACTAAAGGATTAGAATGATTCTCAAAGTGAAGAACTATAAAATATAGCTAAAATGAAAGGAAAACAAAATGCTGGTGATCATAAAGAGGATCAAAAGTCATATGAAGTTCAGAATCTGAATGCTCGAAATGATGATCTAACAGCACAATTGTCTGAAGAAACCCAGAAGAATCAAAGTCTACAACCAGAGAATGAATCTATCTCTAAATATTTTTCTGACGAAAAATTGAATGAAATGCAACAAGGTGACATGGTAGAAAAGATCACCCGAGAACTGGAAGATGATATGAGTTGTGGAAATAATCCCAGAAGAGA
This sequence comes from Viscum album, assembly GCA_963277665.1. Classification (NCBI taxonomy): domain Eukaryota; kingdom Viridiplantae; phylum Streptophyta; class Magnoliopsida; order Santalales; family Viscaceae; genus Viscum; species Viscum album. The sequence goes on from OY728146.1 coordinate 559,745,236, forward strand.
ACTCAATTCCCAAATTGAATCAAGGGATATGAAGATTCAAATGTTGGAAGAAGAGCAAGAAGCAGTGAAGAAGAAAGTGTAGAAATCCAAAGCTAAAGGAATGCCTAAAATGAAGGATTCCTTACACTTGGTATTTGATTATCCTTCTGCAGGTGGTGATGAAATGAAAAGAAAATTTTCTATTTCTGAAAAGAGGCAAGAACAAATTTTCTTAGCTCAAAGACCATATAGTCTGGGAACAACTAGTATCGGATTTGATGAATCCCATCCCATTAAAGATAGAAAGAGAGTTGTGAACAGTTATAGATGTGAAATAAATCCTATAGGTGCTAGATATAGGCCTAAGAGGACAGTTACAAAAATTAGTGATGACATGTGCTATTTCTTCAGGACTCATGGACACACATTAGGCTTCTGTTTAAAAGTTCATGAATACATTTCAGGCTGTAAAAATAGAAACTACACAAAATATGAGAATATGATGAAGCGTCAGGAGAAATCAGAGGGAAGAGTCTCTCAGAGGAAAACCTTCATCAGATGCTACTACTGTGGTAGAAAGGGACACAAAAAGAGTATTTGTCAAGAATATCAGGAGCTCAATGTCAGGGTAATAAATCAAGATACATCAACATCTCAACATAGAAATGATTAAATGATGTATTTATTTAATGGAAGATGTTTTATATGTTCTGATCATGGGCATTTGGCCAGACAGTGCACCAAAAAGAAAGCAAGGAATGAAAAGGAACCCAGAAAGAGAATTTCAACTCCAGTGACACATAATGAGAAATTATACAGTGGAAGACAAAGTGGTAACGTGAATAATAGGCTTAGAGCCTCAGGGGAATCACATGGAGCTGAACAAAAGGTGTATCAGTCACCTCCTCTATCATACTCACAACACCTATCAAGGAGAGAATGTGAACATACCTGGAATATTAAGGGGAGATCCACTCCAACAGTGATAAAGAAGAATGAGCGTTCAATGGAGAACTATCCACCAGTGAAAATGAGTATGGTGACACAAAAATATGATAATTGAAAGATGAACAAAGAATGTATTGAAAAATATGCATGTCGTGTTCCACAACGAAAAGTAGAGGAAAACGCAAGATCCTTGCAATGGTGGAAGAAGCAAGGTAATATGGAATGAATAGATATTCCTGGTCAGGGAATAAATCAAGGGAAATGTAATTTTGATGGAAAATTAAAAAAGGAAATGTGTACTAGTGGGTTTAAGCCCCAAATTGTGAAAAATGCCAAGCCAACAGAATTTAAAAATCAGAAAAAGGCTCAGAATATGAGTAACGAATGCCTAGTCATATGGCTAGAACAGTTGAAGTTGGCTAGGCAGTTATAAGAAGCAATGAAAGAGTGTGATGCTCTACAAGAAAGAATCATAGGGTTGACCCATCAGGATCAACCATAATCCACATCTTGAGGATTATAGATGGACCCCATCTCCCTATGTATATATATGCTATTAACTGGTGATTAATGTGTTTCAGGTTTAGGGAGATACGATCGAAGGGGAAGTGGCATCTGAAGATGAAAAGTGGAGAAGTGATATGGTGTAGACATTCAATTGATTCAAATTTGGTACTAAAGATGAAGGAGAAAGGGAGAAACAGAGCACAATAGGAAGTGATTGTGTTATTAACCATGTCTCTTGTTTCCTACGCTGAGTTCCAAATCAGTAGGATTAGAGATTTTGTTAATGGATCAATTCTGAGTGGAATATGAGAACAAATGATGAAGGTGAAGAAGAATTTTTATGGTACTAAAAGATGACTATTTTCAGGATACTAAGAAGTAGTGAGAGAAAATCAAAGGTGTGTCAACAAAAATCTGAGAGAAGATGTTCAAAGAAATGACATCATTGAATAATGACATAGTGAAAAGTTTTCTGTTAAAAGTATGGAAGAGATAAGATACTTAGGTAGAGAAGAAGTGAATGAAGATGATTTAGAAGAGGATACTGATGGAGAGTACAAGGAAGTAAAATCCTTATATGCACAAAAGCCAAAGAGTCAAGCTGAAATTGATAGGCAGAATATAATTGTGATCAGACGACTCCAGTTTATACTCGAAGAATGAAATCATTACAGAAAACATCGTTTTTATCTCAGGTGGAGCCGAAATGTTTTTTTGATGCAGTTAAAGATGGAAACTGGGTTCAGGCTATGAATAAATAGCTTGATCAGATTGAGAAGAACCAGACATGGGTGATTGTTTTGGGGCCAGCAGACAAGAATTTCATCGAGACTAAATTGGTATATCGCAATAAGATAAATGAAGATGGAAATTTCATTTGAAACAAAACACAGATAGTGGGAAATGGATACTCCCAGATAGAGGGAATAGATGTAGATGAGTCATTTGTACCGATTTCAAAGCTGGAGACAATCAGATTATTTTAAGCCATAATAGTGCAAAGAGAGATCAAAGTGTTCCAGATGAACATCAAATCTGCATTTCTAAATGGGGTTCTGGAATAAGAGGTGTACATTGATCAGCCCGATGGTTTTCTCATTCATGAGGATGAAAATTTTTTTTGTAGGCTGAAGAAGGTGTTGTATGGGTTAAAACAAGCACCAAGAGCATGGTACTCAAGGCTTGATCAGTACATGAAGAAGCTTGGTTTCCCACATGGTGGAGTTGATTACAATATCTATTTCAACAACAATAGTAATCAAAGGATGATGGTGCTGGTTTATGTCAATGACATAATATTTGGTGGATTAGATGAAGCTAAGTGCAGACAGTTTTCCAAATTCATGAAAATTGAGTTTGAAATGTCAATGATTAGAGAGATAATGTTTTCCTTAGTCTACAGGTGACACAAGGATGGAATGGAACATTCATTTCTCAATCCAAATATGCCAAGGAGGTATTAAGAAGGTTTGGAATGGAAAGTCACATGCTATCAGAGTAATCCCTAGTAAAGTAACATGCTCTCAGTGAAAAGAATACTTCGTTAAATCGAGGGCATGGTGGACTTCGGCTTGACATATAACGACAAATATCAGATAGAGTTATTAGGATATACTGATGCAAACTGGGCCGGTTCGGTGGATGATATGAAATAAACATCTGGAGGTGCATTGTATCTTTTCAGACTATGTATTGCTTGGTTAATCAAGAAGGAGGATTGCATTTCATTAGGCACCGCAGAAGCTGATTATATTGCGGCCACTCAGGCATGCACACAGTTATTATGGATGAAGCAACAACATGATGATCTGGGAGTTGAAGTGGATACTCCGATCACAATCCAGTTTTATAACTCAATTGCTATCAATCTTATCAAAAATCTTGTTCATCACTCAAGGACAAAGAACATTGAGATCAAATATAATTTTAACAAGGAGAAAGTGGAGAAAGGGCTTGTGAAGTTGGAGTATGTGCCTACAAAGTTATAGGTTGCAGATATTCTGAAAAAGGCCTTACCCAAGGAAGAATTTGGAAAGCATCGACTGTCTCTAGGAGTTCAGTCAATTCCCCGAACATAAAAGCGTGTGGATGTAAAACCCCCCCTCTCCCCGAGGTATGATTTGTTTTCCCTAATGTGCTGATATGTGTTCTCTACTCTGTTACAGACTTCAAAGGAGTAACCTTTGGGTTCATTGATAAAGGGGTAGAAAATAGTGATTGTTCAAGGGGGAGATAGTGTGGCTATTTAAGAAATCTTGATAGATAAGGGGAGAATGTGACAGGTGGAGCAGCTAGATAGGGGGAGATGAAGCCAGTTGAACGTGCTTATCCAGAGTTTAGCATGGAAAACACAAGAAATAGGGCTAAAGAGGTGTTGAAGCTATGAGTAGAAAGGGGGAGCGTATAAAATTTGATGATGCTAGAAGTGATCGATCAAAGAATAGATATCATGATAGCTGAGGATCATGATAAAAGTAGAAGAGTGGTGTTGGAAAGTGGTAATGATATTTCCAAAAATTGGTATCAGTTTGGAAACATCGTTTGGAAATAATTGGTATCAGTTAGGTGTCAATAGAGGGTGTCAGAGTTGAAGCGATTCATTGATGAACATTTCATTTACTCTTGTTTCTCATGCCGAGAATTGCTCATGTGGGCTTAGAGTATGTGTAGACTAAATCGTTGATCGCTAACAGAATCATGACAGGAAAACAGTAGCTGAAAAATTAACAATATGTCTTATTATGGAAGAGTTTTCAACAAACCCAAAGGGGGAGATTGTTGGGAAAAAAATCCCTTAAGGCATCATTGAAGTATTTTTGAGGTGATTGTGTTTGTTGAAAAAGTGAACATTTATGTTGTGATTGTTGACAATACAAACCATGACATACAAATTTATTGACAAAGAGGATATCATGATGGAATGTTGAGTTCAGAGCTATGGTTAATGATCAATGATTGATTCGAGAACATCGACAAAGGAATGGATGATCTGGAGGCGGTACAAAAAGAACAGATACATGGTGGCACTGATTTCCAGTGTTTGCCAAATTTTTGGCCCTGAAAATAAAAAAATAAAGAAAAGTGGTTTTTGGAAAAGGTACTTGCATGACGTGTACTTGAATTCTTGGAAACATGCGCGCCATATGTTTTTCATTATCAGATCATCAAAATATGGAAAAGGGATAAGTATCGCGCAAGTATTGGTGGTGTCACACAGGTGACTTGCGCGCCGTGAAGAGACTTGCGCGCCGATGCCTTGGAAGCTTGAGAACTTGCACGCCTATGGTTTTTCAAGATAAGAAGATCAAAATATTGCAAAGAAAAGAGGTTCGCGCAACTTTGGAATTTGGTCGCACACATAACTTGTAGGGGATGAGACCTGCACGTTATGACTTGTGTGCCGAAGGGAGAGTTGTGGGCCGTCGCACATGGGTGACCAAATGCCTATAAATACTAGACCACCCCTCTTCATTCTTCACTGGAGTTCAACACTCTGTCGGCGTATGCTCATTAGATGTAGCCCTTAGCGGTGAACCACGTAAAATTGTTGTGTCCTGTGATTTCGTTACCTTTTGTTTATATTGTACAATAGGAAATAGAGAGAAGAGTGTTTTACTTAATAGTGAAACAAGATTAGAATGAGCTTTAATTTTAAATTAGTCATACCCTGATTCACCCCCCTCTCAGGGTATTCAGCCTTGTGGACTTAAGATATATCCTGATATAGAAATACATTACCAATTGATTGAAGTATTATATAGGACCCTCACCAGAATAATAATTGTGATATTTTTATATGTGATCCACTAGAACATGAATAAATTTATACATAAAACACCGTTAAAATAACCCATTGAAATGATACATCATTAAGTAATTTATTAAGAACATTTTATATTCCATACATAAAAATAATTTGGATGGTAGAATAAGAATATAACCCAAATTTAGAATAATAAAATTTTGAATACTATAATTTTTAAAATTAATATTCAATAATGTTTCCTCTAAAATCACATAATGTTAATTATTGGATATATGGACTTGATGATAAAACATTAGAACATGAAACTAAATAACAATTTAGAATTTCAAAATAACATATTTAAAACCTATACAATAAAATTAATGATCAAGAAATAATTTCAAAATACATTTAAATGAATATTAAGATCACTATAAATAAAAAAATATTTTTATATGAAATATAATAAATGAAAACACTAAATGAATTAAGGGATATAGAAATGGATGGAAAAGAGATTATTTGGAGTGAATGTGAATTATTCTTAACAACATTATGAATTTATGTTGGAGAAACTTTTTATAGAATCTGTAATTGATTAAAATTTTATTTTTCTATGAGATAAGTGAAAGTTTATTATATTGAACAGTTATAATGGAAGTAATCAGACACATAATAATTTGTTTCATTAATAATTTATAAAAATAAATAAAAGAAAGTTGATTTAAAAAATACCTATACAACATTATTTCATTTTGAATCAAAAACCAATAAAAATATATCATATTATATTAATGTTTTTATCAATTCAATATAACAATGAACATGATAATATGTAATTCATGGGTAGTGTATACCAAATTAAACAAGTTTATACAATGCAATATTTCTAAATGAAATAAAATTTGTTTTATAGTTTATTATAGTCTTTCAAAGATTTCATTAAAAAATATCATGGAATACAAAATATAAAATAAAATATTATGTACCATAAAAAATGGTTTATCATGATATATTACATCAATGAGGTATCTTATATAACATATGAATAAAAAATGGGTGCATAACACAAGACATGCCTCAATGAATGGAATATGACCTGAAACTCTTACCATAAGCTTATTCATCCATAAATACCACAAATTCAATGTATACTGAGAATAAACATCTTAATAAATTATTTTAAATCTACATTCATAACTATATTTTTTTAGTTTAATAATAAGGATGAGTTCTACATTTACTAGTAATTTAATTTCTATTTCTTGATAATGATGAAATCATAATTGTAAGACTCCCTATGTTATGTATAATAGCTTCTATGGTTTCATATTTAGAATGGTGATATCAAATTTTTATGGATTTGAGAATATGTAAGGTGGACATCACCCCTTGATTTCTCATATTAAGGATTATTACAACAGAAGAAATGAAATAGGCTTTCTGCGTGGGCCAAATATCTCACGAGGAGAGAACAAGAAAAAATATATTACATTTTCATTGATAAGTGATTATCAATACAATGTAACTAATAGAGGTGGAAATATGGCATAATGATAAATGTACGTCTCCAAATTTGAACAAAGACAAATATCAACTTTTCTTGATTCTGATTTAGGTGATATTTTCCATAATGGAGACACATATCATGTGATTATTATGTATGATGCAATCTTAGAGAGACAAAAATTTTGTCAAAACACAATTATAGGATGAGTTTTTTTCATTAATTATCAAAATAAATTAAATATATAGGGAATTTCTTGAAAATTAATATGGTATTTGGGTTTCATAAACTGGATGTGTATTATATTAGGCCATGGATTCTATCACATTTAGCTCTCACCCAATAAGGGATTTAGGCTTTTGTTGTGTATTCCTAATACAAGGTGTTATCCAAATTTTGAAATGGATCCCAATATTCTATCCCTTTAAGGAATGTAATTAGTTTTTTTTGTATATGTTGGTCAGATATTTCTTTTATAAACTAGATATTTATTCTATTTAAGATCCTTTTACAAATTCACATAATAATTAGTATTACTATAGAAATAGATAAAATAAATGAATTGGAATTACATGGATACTATGTTAGTGTCATTAATGGGGATGTTTAGAATTTAACCCTTTCTATAATGTTTCTATTATGAACTCAATATAATGAATTGAATATTCAGGTGGATAAATAGTGGATTAAATATTTTTTTAATGATTTTAATGTATTTTTTCACACTATATGTATCTATAAAAAGTCTCAATAATTATAATTTGTTTAGATAGTTTACACGATGAATATAATTTTAGGTCTCGAATAAATAGACTCGTGAAAAAAGATGATAATAATGATACTAATAATTATAAATGAAATACATTGTGAAAACATATAATGAATTATACTATGGTGAAATATTGTCTTCTAAGAGTGATGTTTTGGATTTTGGTCATTCTTCCCATCAGGGGAAGTTGGATTCATTGGGGATATTTTATTATCTAGAAATATTTTTTTTGTTAAAAGGAAGCATTATTCCTTTGAGAGAATACACAACAATAATTACTCTATATAGATTAAATAAAGGGATTTAGTTTCTTTTGAATAAATATATGGGTATCAATAGAGGAAACTTTTTCTATGATTAGGGTCATGTAGGGTATTTAAAAGGATTTATGGTTTATTAATATTAGAAATTTATGTAATTTCAAAATAATGGGTAGGACCTAACCCTAATTATTACAATAGATCACCAAATATGTTATTATTTTCTACAATATATGGTAAATAATATGGTATTTGGGACTGAGATTGTTCGGTCCTTGAATTAATCATATTCTTCTCAGGTACAAATTATAGGTGGGAAACATAATTTTATAATGGAAATGTTGGTGGCAAATAATTATCCCTAATAATTAAATATCAATTATTATAAAGATAAAATATTTTTTTTGTATATTATACGATTTTGTTTATTAATAAGATGTCTGTGATCCATAAAAAGTGAGGATACGTCACTGAACTTGAAGTGGATATAAATATTTAACATAATGAAAATACTTCTATAGACAAAAATATCTTATGGGATGAAGATATATGAGGTGGGAAATTTATCTTATCCTATAAAGAATGTTTGGTACCAGTAACACAACACCCATATTAAACCCATTGTGAGAACAAGAAACAACCCTAGGTCTCCAGGACACTAGAAAAATAATTTATGTTCATTCATTTTAGTGAATATTCAATCTGGTTTTGATATGACAATTCTCCTAATATTTATGATAATCATTAATAATTTTGGCTACTATAATGTTGGAATTTTTCTTTGGTAGAAGGTAGGACTGTTGTGTCAGAACCCATTCATCATTAATCCCTGATCTTTTCTTCATTTCATTAATAAATGGGGTTTTCCCATGTTATGTTTGAATTTATATTCTCATCATCAGATATTATCATTTTTTGTTTCAATAATGATAATATATGTCAATGGAAACCCATGTCATTTTAATACAAGTTCATTATTCCTATATTATATAGGGTGTTGAAATAGATTTTCTATAATGATTAATATTGTTATAATTTCATTTCACTAATTTTTATTATTTTTTAATATGGAATAAATTAACATCATATATAAGTAATTTTAAGGATAAAAATATTTTATATTAATTATTAATTAAATATTAATATAATTCTTCCATAACAATACATAATTTTTTAATATCATTTTTATTTACTAACTATATTCTTAGAATCATCTATATAGGGTGATGATTAAAAAAATATCTCGCTTCATGGAAGTGGAAGTACATATGTAAAAAATAATAACATATTCATTTTACATAGAATGAGGTAAATATAAGAATTATTTTATCTTTTAGCAATAATAATTATGTAGTAAATACCATATTTTATAATTAAATCTAATTTTTTATATTTCAATGTAATCGAGTGATAAAAAATAAATCATGTTATTCATGTTGGCAGTAGATCACACAAACACATAATAACTTAAACATTCCTATAATGTGGTGAGAAAAAATAAAATATTTCCTAAGTCAAAATAATTTAAATCAGTCAACCAGGTTTTTTCTCCTGATAGGAGTGTACTATTATCACATTTGGCACTTGAAATCAGAAAGAGAAATTGAGGTTGTTTTAGAAATTGTTAAATTTTGAAAAGAAATAAATCTATTAAAAATAATGTTCAAACACATGTTCATGATGATAGTAATGGGGTCATGGTATGATCACCTTTTTCATTTTCATAATGGTCATAAAAATAATTAATTATCTATTACTATTTGATGAAAAATTAATGACTCCTCGATCAAGTTTTCAATCACCCTTGGTTAGAGGATGCAATGGAAACAAAACTTATGTCAATGAAAATTAATAAACTAACCCCAAAAAACTAAAAATGTCCTGATAGGGAATTTCTGATGCTTATAAATAGGGAAACAATTTACTAGTTCTACTCATGTTCCAAGGATATCTAGACACTCACACCCTAACACAATTATTTCGATCAATAAATACTACATTAGACAGAAGAAGTTTAAAGATCGCCATCCAAAGCTATAAAACATTGAATGTCACAAAAACCCAAAACACTATAACAATATAAGTTTTAGGATCCACTAAAAAATAATAATACAATTGAAAAAGCGTGGTTAGAATTAAATTAAAAGGCTCTGACATTACAAAATAAAACATACCCTTATCTGTTAAATAAATATATTTACCAGTCCATTTGATGTTTAATAGAGTTTAATGGGGAATAATTGACCCATATAAAACTACGGAAAGAGAAAATAGAAAATACATGACACTTAAAGAGATGAATAATAAAGAATAACCCATCCTTATATTCCATTAACAAAATTGAATGGATGTGATGACTAATATTTTCAGGCTTGAGTGGTAGAGAATTTCCTTCTAGATTCATTACATTGAAAGTAGGAGTTTATTTATAATAGTAAATGGTATAATATTCAAAGGATTTATTCATAAAATTTTGTTCCCCTATTTAATTTACATGCACTCACTAAATCTCATCTCATTTGAAAAAATGGAAACTATATTAATGCAAGAATTACTATAGAATATATTTTTTACCGTAGGAGACTCCTAAATTCCATCAAACTTATCAAATAAAATAGATTCCTTAATGGTCAAATTTCATCATGAAATATATTATTTAAATGAGGTACAATGTAATATCTCAAATCCATCTAAAATAATAAAATTATTATATCTTTATACTGATATATTCTTTAATTACAAATTGGGGGGTTCATTATATATTCCAAAATAGTTCCTTGATTTATCGATTTTTTTGAACTAATGTGTTTTGAATTTGATCTAATTCTATTATTCAATGTTGAAACCCAAAAATGAAGGAAGAATGAAAAATAAAATCACTGAAATGTTATTCTATGATGTATGTTGTCAGGTACACTGACCAATTTAATTATAATTGTATATGGATTGAATCTGATTCTTAGAGTTTGGTTCATTCTTTGAGAACCATGACATGCCATGCGCCTTGGTGTTTGTGACATCAGTGGGTTGACTGTCTCAGAAAGATCATTCAAATGCATATGGTTTTATCGTAAGTCTACCGGGAATCCAATTAGGTGGTTGATGCTTTGGAAAAGCGGGCAGTCATTGATCATGGAAAGATGTGGTCTTTCACGGCTCCAGATTTTTGCTCGCCACTGGTGGAGGAAGATAGATGTAGTGTAATGCACACTCATTTATGTAATAACCACATGTATGCCTGACTCTCTTCCTATTTTTATTTAATTTTCATAGGGCCATCTTCTAACGGTTCCTAGTATTTTTTCTAATTGAAGTTCCAAAAAACTGTGAGATTTTCTGAATTGACAAATTTTCACAATTATACCAAAACATCAGAAAAAAAATTAAATTTATTAAAAATAGTTTAAATTTATTATTTATAGGGGATTTAATTATTTAAAAACATAATAAATTACTTTTAATATTTTTTTCTCTATCAACTCCCCAACACATATCACTTGGACTCCAGGAGAAGTAAAAATGAAAACAAATTCAAAATACTTGTCCGTGAGATCCACCAAATCCACAATAATAAATAGAAGATATCATTCAACATAAAAATTATCTCATGTTCTCAATTAATATAATTCAATATATATTTTTTTAATTTTTACTCTCATGTGCACATGACACATAACATACATTAATTTTATCTTATCTCACAAATTCGAATTAACAATATGGTGTTTCTCTTCCAAACCAATTAATGTCTCACTATAGTCTTGATAAATTCAATATTCTCCACAAGATGTGAGTCAAGGACATATGTAAATTATGAGGAACATATAGGGTTGTTCATTGGATTTTGGTTGGTAAGATTTTGATGTGACCTATTTAGAGGTCGAATGAGGAGGTCCTTATACTTATTGAAGAATTTTTTAAAAATAATAATTTTCACTAAAGAATGTTATCCTCCTCACTCTTCATAGTATAAAATAAGATCCATCATCATGAAAAATCATAGAAAGTGCACACCATTAATCATTTTTTCCGAAAAAATTGAATCTTCCCAGACATAATTTTTGTTGAAATCTCCAGATAGGCACAAATTTCTTTCTTGGTTGGATGCTCAAAAAAGAAACAATTTCTCACATCATGAAATATCTATAAAACTAAAATATATCAATAGAATGAATTTTTATATCATAAAAATCACATCCTAATCATTTTATTTTCCACCCAATTTATCCCCAAATATGTTGGCATAACATAATATAGCTTCCCCCCACAAAGAAGTTGAAATAGATCATGCAATATTACTTCAATAGCAGGTTATAAAGGTAAATTAGGATTATAATGTGGCTAAACTAACAGGTTGTTCCTGAATTCTATAATTTATAAGGAATAAATTTACTTGGAAGGACATAATGAAAATTATTCTCCTTAAAATGGGTCTTAAGAAACTATTAAATTCCTTAATCATTTAAAACAAAAAAATACCCCAAACCCTCATGTTTTAATAGTAATAAATAAAATTCTTGTTAAAGAAAGAATATTTTGGTTCTCTAAATAAGTGATGTTAATGTGAAAATTAAGGAAAAAATATATTTTAGAATCATTAATATAAATTAATTTCTATGATAATGACAATGATATACGGCCTGGGATTCAAAATTAAGAGTAATTTACCCGAAATTCAAAAAGATTTTAATATAAAATGAAGTCATTTTTTATCATTCATTTAATCACTATTTCACGGAATAAATGTTTTCACCTATTAAAATGGTGTTCAAAAGGGAAATGATAATCATTTTGACTATAAAATTTCAGAACAAACAAAAATTAAAAAAAAACACAAAAATATTGAAAACACACATGTTTTTAAAATAAGAAATACAAACAACAAATTAAAATAAAAAAAAGAAAAGGTTCCCTTACCCATACATAAATGATTCAATGTACAAAATTCATTAAAATAGAGGTAAAATGTTAGAATATTTAAAAATGGATCCCAACAAGAAAGAAAGTGTAAAGGACAACTATGAATAGATGGATTTTATTGATAGCCGTGTTTGTAGTTTGTGATCTACTACAATAGATCTAATAGAATGGTCCGTGGGAATTTTTCATCATATGTCCATTAATAGTCAATGGATCCAACTATTCATCATTTATAATTTACATAACATTGAATGGATATAAGTGATTAAATATTAATATACCATACAATCTTGAATAAAGTTTACCTAGCATGAAATGAATCATGAGTAGAATAAAAATACTTTGTCTTTGGGGGTGATGTATTTTGGTTGGATTAGAATTTCATGGGAAATTATTGTTCTATCTTTGAAATTCATAAAATAAAAAAAATTCTCCCTTATAATTTCCTACATCTCCTAAAACTACAATATTTTATCTTTCCCATTACATTCAAGATTCCAATTCATCATCCTAACATCCCAAGATTCCATTCTCTCTAATTACACTATTATATGATAAATGTTTCCTTAAATTAACCTATATAGACTCATTTTAATTATGGATTTATAGGATATCTTTCAATCCTATAATATGATTTCCATCCTTTGGCTTCAATCTTTCCTATTTGGATTATCACACTATTCCATATTCTATTTATTTCCCTATTGGACACATCAAATATCACATTCATTTTTTATGATAGGATATTGATGTTTTATGTTACACCCCACAATTATATTAAAAAAATCATCCTTTATCCTACTGAAAAATAGAGTCCCCTAATAACTGAATATGGATCTATAAACTCTAAACCTACAAAATATTTCATCGAGGAAAAAATCATAACAAAAATTTACCATCACCTATATTGGTGGCTTTTATGTCCTCCCATTATGAAACATAATAAACTTTATGAATGATATAATAATTTCCAAATTACATTGGGAAAGGGAATGTAATGTATATCCCCCAAACATTAATATTTTAATAAAATTAATCAGATTTTTCGAAATTTATTTTCTCTTTTAAAAATTTTAAGATATCTAACATTTGTCACACAGTTTGTAAAATTTGGAGCTTATTTAAAAAGGGAGGTGAAAAAACATCTAGATTATAAAACTTTTCTTATTTTACATTTAAGTACAAAGTGACTACCATAAGATATTGAATGATAGAACTCAAAATAGAGAGCTAAAATCACCCTCAGGAAAACATATCCTTACCACTAGGTCACTGAAAATGTTTTACTAAAATAGATAATCCCAAACATAATATCTAGTTTCATCAGTCAGTTTTTGAATTTGGATGGAATTTATATTTTATGGGACATGATATGTTACAAGATATATGGTCATATCAATATACCAAGGCACTTCTACTTTGACCATATACCACTATTATCCTTTATGGTAATTAGTAAATGCTTTATTTTCAAGAATTTCCTCTTTATAAGTGTTGGTATGTAAAGACCCGTAAAATTCAAGGGAAATTTTTTCTTAATTTTCTTTAGAATTTTACAAGAGCGCGGTTTCAGACGGCACCTAATTCCGAGGCCCGGAGTGCCCGGAATTAATTTCTGAAGTTGGCTCGGGTACGTTCAGTGAACGAACGAGCGGGAATTCCTAACTTTTGATCCGGTGCTCGGAATTGAAATCCGAGGGCACCGATGAACTCGTAGCGCCGATATTCGCTTAAAGAGACCCTTTCGGGAGTTGCGTTTGTTGCGGGTTGAAAGTTAGTTTTTGGGAGATTTATAAAAAGTTGAATAAAAAAAATGTGGATTCTTTTTATTTCAATTTGTAGGTTAACTCCTCTCAAAAGGAGTTAGGGGTGGGACCCACACCCACTTAACCTCCCTTGAGAGGATTAAGTGTAGTGGGACCCACACGAACCTAAACCTCTCAACTTCCCCCTTAAACTCCCCTCTCTCCCTCTTAAATGTTTGTAAACTTAACATCTAATTAATTACACATGACATGTTAATTAATTAAGTGTTATGTTTTTGAATTTGAAGTTTTGAATTCCTTGGCTTGGTAAATAAAATAAGGAGGGACCTTATTTTATTTTGTTAGACAACTTGTGTGGATTTCTTTTTGAGAGCTCCTCCTCCATCTTCTTCATCTTGACGAAGAACACTCATCTTGACGAAGAACGCTCATCTTGATGAAGAATGCTCAAGCTCCGACGAAGAACGCCGCTCCGCTCTTCTTCGTCTTCCGTGTCAACGAGAGGGAACACCGCTTTCTCCTCGGATTCCCTTCGTCGACATAAGAGGTTTCTCCAACAACGTATCACATCGGACGCATCTCTTCGTCAACGGAATTGACGAACGACGACCGCGACGCCCGCTCTCCGCGACGTTGACTTCTGCGGACGTTGGAAAATCCTCGAACTTATACCCAAGGTAGGGGATGTTGTTTATTGTTTAATTATTCTATTCTTGATCATGAATTTAGCAAGTCTAACGTGTGGCTTTGAAATATTTTAAGTTGCGTTATTGCTTAACGTGAGGGGGCCGGACCGCATGAACACGGCCGAACCCCCTCCATCGTTCTTGTTGTATTGCTTGCGGGTGGATGAATCAAGGTGGCGTGGTGCCGTCGCACCACACAGATATTCGCCCAATCCTTATTACGCGACATCGTCGCGCCGCGCCATGAAAGAAACATCAAGAACGCGACGCTGTCGCGCCGCGTTGAAGAAATCGAGGTGTGGCGGAGGGGCGCGGTGCCGTCGCACCGCGCCGGATGACGAAAACCGCGGCCGGATTCCGGGCCGCGGCGGAAGAGAAGACCGGCGGCCGGGCCGCCGGCGTCGGAAGCCGAAGGGGGGACCGGAATTTCCGGTCCCGTTGGAGAAAACCGTCCGGCCAGCTGGCCGGCCGGATGGCATTAAGCCGGGGGAATTAATTCCCCGGCCGGCACACAAAAACCCCCCTCTTTATGAGGGGGGGGCGGTTCTTTGAAGGGAGGGGGGCAGCCGGCCCCCCGGTTCCGCACAAACAGGCCCCCCACGTGGGGGGGGGGGGGGCGTTTTAAAAAAAACGGCGCGGCATAGCCGCGCCGCCTATTGAAGAAGCGGGGGCTTGATTGCCCCCGCGTACACCCTCAGTGCGGCTCTAGGCCGCCGCGGCCCCCGCGCCGCCGCGCCGCCAGGCCGCCGCGCCGACGCACCGCCGGCAGGGCCGACCCAGGGGGGGTCGGGCCGGGTCGGGCCGGACCCGAACCCCCCCCCCCGGTTTTGAACCAGTCTCGGTCTTTTGGCCATATCTTGAGCCTCAGACCTCCAAATGACGAACCGTATGCGGCAACACGATCCTTGGATCGAGACGGTCGTTTCGGTATATCGCACTCAAGGTTTCGGATTACTTTGTGTTCGGCCGGGTTGGTTCGTTCACGAAACCAACCGGGCCTTCGGAGCGGAAACGCTCATATCTTGAGCTACGGACGTCCGATTGACGTGTCGTCAGCTGTGTTGTGTTCCTCTTAGTGAGACGGATCTTTTGGCATACTCCGCCCGAGGTTTGGACGCAGGTGGAGTATGGTCGGGTTGGTTTTGCCTTAAAAACCAACCGGGCCCCGGAGACGAAAATGCCAATAACTCTCAGACCGGGCGTCCGATCGACGCGCCGTCTGTTGCGTTGAGTTCCTGTTGACGATACGGAACTTTTGGATACATCAACTCTGGTCTTCGTGACAGTTGATGTATCAGCCTCTCGGCTCGTGGAGCGGACCCTCCGAACGAGCTTGCTGTGTGCGGGAACCCTAGTGCTGGCTGCGACTGTTACTGTGACTACTACTGCTACGACTGCTACTGTGACTGTGACGACG
Source organism: Viscum album (assembly GCA_963277665.1). Taxonomy (NCBI): domain Eukaryota; kingdom Viridiplantae; phylum Streptophyta; class Magnoliopsida; order Santalales; family Viscaceae; genus Viscum; species Viscum album. The sequence goes on from OY728146.1 coordinate 559,761,740, forward strand.
ACAGTACAGAGATCCTGTGTGGATTCGACGACGAAAGTACAGAGATCCTGTGTGGATTCGACGACGACGACTACAGCACTCAGCGATCCTACGTGGATCAGTGCTACAGGTCCTGTGTGGGCTCGATCCTGTGTGGGTCCGATCCTGTGTGGATCCGCGCTCAGCGGTTCTGTGTGAGCCAGCGCCTACAGGTCCTGTGTGGGCCCGATCCTGTGAGGGTCTTTGCAGGGGTTAGTTACCTATCGATCCTTCGTGGGTCCGACGACTTAGATGGATCAGTGATCATCTTTATCGTCCTTTGAAGAAGTATACCTGTGTGAGCTGAATCGTTTTTCTTTCCTGTGTGGATTGTGTTGTGCAATCCTGTGTGGATTACGTTTTGCTTTCCTGTGTGGATTGTGTTGTGCAATCCTGTGTGGATTATGTTTTTCTTTCCTGTGTGGAATACGTTTACTTTCCTGTGTGGTCTGAGTTGTACTTGGGCTCGGAGGTTGGAGCGTATTTGAATTGATGACTTAGGTATATGTATGGGCATATACCTAAGCAGTGTCGGTTGTTACTTCGTGATTGTACTTTTCTTCGTGGTTTATCCTTTGTGGATTTGAGAGACCTTCAGGGGTCTCGGGGTCCCTACTGAGTAGCTTATACTCACCCCTGCACGGGCTTTGCCCGCACTACGTTGTGTTGGTTGCAGACGACGGACATCGTTGACTTTAGCTGAGGCTTGCAGAGCGGGACGGTACCCGGAGGTGGACCACTGGGCGGGACGTGCTCGGAGCGGACGGCGGGACCCGTGGAGCAGAGGAGCTATCTGTACCCACCCGGCAGGTGGGATTTCCAGTGGACAGCTCGGAGTAGCGGCTTTTACTTTTGAGTTGTTGTTTTCCCTTTCGAGTTGTACTTTACTTTCAGTTTGGGTTTGTATACTGGCCCATTTACTTTTCCTCACTTTCAGTTGTACTCTGCTTTTGTTTAGTGTTTACTTTCCGCTTGCTTACTCTGTGGTGTTTGTTAACTTTTCAAAGGCAATGCCTTCCCTTTTTACTGGGATTTACGCCTTGGTGCTAGTCGCCAGCCCCTGGCCTATGGAAGGCGGGCTTGGGGTAGTCACGACACGGACCCCGAGGGCGGGTCGTGACAAATTGGTATCAGAGGAGTTCGGTTCTACCGCGAACTCTGATCTTTTCTATGTGAAGCAATAATGTTTAGCGTATTGAGTGTGGTTATCAGTCCAGGGAGTCCAGTGTTGGTGCGGCGGCCGACGTATCCGTACACCAGGACCCTGACTTCTGATTTCCGACTTAATGCACGAAAACATTGATTGCGTGTGTGTTTCAAAGTTTTCTTTGTGATTACTTATATCAACTCACCAGGTATACTGTTCTGACCGTGGTGCACCTGTTTCATTTTCAGGATGGCCCCACGACGGCAGCCAGCTAGGGTTCAGAGAGTCGAGCATGACGACAGCCCACCGAGCGACGAGGCCTTGGTGCAGGGCCCTTTGCCAGTAGTGGCACCGGCGGTAGCTTTACCCGCCGAGCCCCCGATGCTTCCAGCAGCAGCCGCTGACGATGCACGTCACCTCAGCGCACTGCATGAGTTTCAGCGCCAGCGACCGCCCAGGTTTCGCGGGGAGACGGATCCCCAGGCAGCAGAGGACTGGCTGGAGGCAGTGGTTCGAGTGTTTAGGATAGTGAGGACACCAGCAGACCTCATGGTGATCCTCGCTGCGAGCCTACTACACGCAGCAGCAGGACGATGGTGGAGCTTGATGCTCCAGGTGCACGATGAGGCATCTCTACTTTGGACGGACTTTGAGAGCCTCTTCCGCTCGGAGTTCGTCCCAGCCACCCTTCGTGCGGTGCGTATCCAGGAGCTTCTATAGCTGCGGCAGGGCAGCATGACGGTCGCTCAGTACTCGGCGAGATTTACCGATATCTCGCGCTACTCGACCGACATGGTACGGGACCCATTCTTCCGAGCCCGGACCTTCGAGCATGGTTTGAGACACGAGATCAGGGCATCGCTGATCTCCCTCAGCATACCGACTCAGACAGGAGTACTGGAGCGGGCTCTTCTGATCGAGAGCTTCCTTGCTGAGTCTACACCAGCACAGAGACCCACCGCAGAGCGGCACGTGGCAGAGTCATCTGCAGCAGGCAGTCGACGGATGACTCAGGGGTCCAGAAAGACAAGACCTTCGGGCAGACGAACTCAGGGCATTGGCTCAGCAGTGCGGGGCACACAGCGCGGGGCCAGTCTTACGAGAGGCAGACAGTGCTACTCGTGCGGCGGGCAGGGCCACATGGCTCGTGACTGCCCGACCCGTCGTGCCGAGGAGCAGCAGATAGTTGATGGACCACCGAGGCAGAGGCAGAGGGTAGACCGTGGCGGTCCGCAGGGAGGAGGCGGACGAGGCAGAGGAGCTGCACGAGCAGCCGGTGGTAGCCGACGCTTTGAGGCACTACCACCACCACCACCAGGAGGTCCACCCCGACCACAGGGAGCTGGCGGGCAGCGACATGCACATCTCCAGGAAGCAGAGGCCTACGACCACGGCGCACCCGAGATGATTCGAGGTACTCTCTGTGTCTACTCCACCCTTGCTGCAGTTCTTATAGACACAGGAGCGAGTCACTCTTTCATAGCCGCTGCCCTTGTTCGGAGCTCGGAGATTCCGACAGAGCCGTTGGCTCGATCCTTACGGCTAGAGACTCCTACGGGAGCAGACTCGATGATTACGCACTGGTGCCGGCAGTGTGAGCTTACTCTAGGAGGCGAGAGCTTCGGCTGGGATCTTCTTGTAGCAGCGTCGAGGCCTTACGACGTCATCTTGGGCATGGATTGGCTATCTACGGTCCATGCACAGATTGACTGTTTTAGGCGCAAGGTGCGATGTGTATGCACCGACGGGAGCAGGTTCACCCTCACCGGCGAGATGGGAGCCTTAGCAGCACAGGATGGACTTCCGCGGAGGAGAGGACAGCCCATCACTCATCAGTTGGCTAGCCTTATCCTTGGAGCAGTTGACGTGCGGAGTCCTGGTTTTCCTGCAGTGGTGGATCAGTTTGCGGACGTTTTTCCCGACGACGTTCCAGGGCTACCTCCTCGCAGAGAGGTAGACTTTTATATTGACTTGTACCCCGGGACAGCCCCGATATCTACTCCAGCATATTGGATGGCCCCCGCCGAGCTTCGAGAGCTACGGGTACAGTTGGAGGACTTGCAGGGCAAGGGGTTCATCCGACCCAGTGTTTCACTCTGGGCTTCCCCGATTTTGTTCGCCAAGAAGGCGGACAGGAGCTTGCGACTTTGTGTTGACTATCGTCGCCTGAACCAGGTGACAGTGAGGAACAAGTATCCGCTACCGAGGATTGATGACCTCTTTGATCAGCTCAAGGGAACACGGTGGTTCTCGAAGATAGACCTCAGGTCAGGCTATCATCAGCTCAGAGTCAGAGACGAGGATGTGCAGAAGACAGCCTTCAGATGTCGGTATGGCCACTATGAGTTCTTGGTTATGCCTTTCGGTGTAACCAATGCTCCAGCAGTGTTCATGGCTCTCATGAACAGGATCTTTCAGCCATACCTCGATCGGTTTGTCGTGGTCTTCATCGACGACATTCTGATTTACTCTACGACAGAGGAGGAGCACGCCTATCACTTGCGAGTTGTACTAGACACACTCCGAGAGCACCAGCTTTATGGTAAGCTCTCGAAGTGCCAGTTTTGGATACGTGAGGTCCACTTCTTGGGTCACGTTATCTCTGAGGCGGGAGTTGCAGTGGATCCCGCGAAGATTGAGGCTGTGTTAGCATGGGAGCCACCCAGGAGCGTGACTGAGGTTCAGAGTTTCTTGGGACTAGCTGGATACTATCAGAGATTCGTGCCGAACTTCTCTAGAGTTGCGGCACCACTCACAGCTTTGAAGAAGAAGGGGAAACCCTTCGTATGGTCAGACAGATGTCAGAAGAGCTTCCAGGAGCTGAGACAGTGATTGACTAGCGCACCTATCTTGAGGTTGCCTGAGGAGGGAGTAGGGTACGTAGTCTACTGCGATGCATCCGGGACCGGACTCGGATGTGTTCTGATGCAGGAGCGGGCCGTGATCGCCTATGGATCACGTCAGTTGAGGCCGCATGAGCAGAACTATGCTACCCATGACCTGGAGCTAGCAGCAGTGCTCTTCGCTTTGAAGACATGGAGACACTACCTGATGGGCGAGCGCTTTACAGTCTTTTCCGATCATCAGAGTCTCAGGTATATCTTCTCGCAGAAGGACCTGAACCTGAGACAGCGGCGATGGCTCGAGTTCCTCCAGGACTATGACTTTGGGATAGTCTATACTCCTGGGAAGGGGAACGTAGTAGCCGATGCCCTCAGCAGGAGGACGGGCATTCAGCTACTTGAGGAGGCGACAGAGAAGCTAGCCTCTTTACAGATATCCTTCGTGGATAGAGATGGAGCAGCATTTCTTCAGTCACTCACAGTCACTCCTCCACTACTACATCGGGTCAGGGAGGCACAGCGTGAGGACGCTGACTGTGAGACACGGCGTGCACAGATATCCTCGGGACAGGCACCTGATGGTTTCTCCCTTGGAGTAGAGCACGACATCCTTTTCAGAGGACGTACCATGGTACCAGTAGCTTTGCGAGAGGAAGTGATGAGAGAGTTTCACACTTCTCCTTTGGCGGTACATCCTGGAGTGGCGAAGATGTACCAGGACCTCAGACGACAGCACTGGTGGCCGGGCATGAAGAAGGCTGTAGCAGAGTTCGTTTCTCGATGCCTCACCTTTCAGCAGGTAAAGGCAGAGCATCAGGTACCAGCGGTCTTGGTACAGACCTTGGAGGTTCCGGAGTGGAAGTGGGACGACATACCTATGGACTTCGTGACTGGACTTCCACGCACTTCCAGAGGTCACGACTCTATCTGGGTGATTGTTGACCGACTCACCAAGTCGGCACACTTTTTACCCATCAGAGAGCAGGGCTCAGTGGAGAGCTTGGGACGTCTCTACATTCAGGAGATTGTGCGGCTCCACGGTGTGCCATCATCTATCGTCTCCGATCGAGATGCCCGCTTTACTTCCCGGCTTTGGAAGGGGTTACAAGAGGCGTTCGGGACGCAGCTACGTCTGAGCACAGCCTTTCACCCTCAGACGGATGGTCAGACGGAGAGGACCATTCAGACTCTCGAGGACATGCTCCGCGCATGTGTCCTCGACTTTGGTCGAAGCTGGGAGGACCACCTACCCTTGGTGGAGTTTGCGTACAACAACAGCTACCACTCCACCATCGGGATGGCACCATACGAGGCGTTGTACGGCCGACCATGTAGATATCCTTTGTGCTGGACAGACCCTGGGGAGTCAGCACTGGTGGGACTGGAGATGCTCCAGGCCACGACAGAGAAGTTCCAGGTCATCCAGGAGCGGATGAGGACAGCTCAGAGCCGGCAGAAGTCATATGATGACAGGAGGCGCAGGCCACTGGAGTTCGAGGATGGCGACCACGTCTTCTTGCGGGTCTCACCTCGACGTGGTATTCGGAGATTTGGCCGAGGCGGTAAGTTATCTCCGTGCTTCATCGGACCCTTCCAGGTCCTCAGCAGGGTTGGTGAGGTGGCTTATCGCCTGCCTCTACCACCTCAGTTGCACCGGGTGCACGACGTCTTCCACGTATCCCAACTGAGGAGATACGTGCACGACCCGACGCACATCATTGACCATGGGGAGCTTGACGTTGACGATGGGGCGACTTTTACGGAGGTCCCGGTGGAGATAGAGGATCGACATGAGCGGGTCCTGCGTGGGCGATCGATTCCTCTTGTGCGCATCAGATGGCAGCACGGGAATCTCCAGGAGAGCACATTGGAGCGGGAGGCTCAGATGCGTGCTCAGTACCCTCATTTGTTTCCCCAGTTTTTGATGTGTCTTTACGGGGACGTAAAGCCCTGAGGTGGGAGTAATGTAAAGACCCGTAAAATTCAATGGAAATTTTTTCTTAATTTTCTTTAGAATTTTACAAGAGCGCGGTTTCAGACGGCACCTAATTCCGAGGCCCGGAGTGCCCGGAATTAATTTCTGAAGTTGGCTCGGGTACGTTCAGTGAACGAACGAGCAGGAATTCCTAACTTTTGATCCGGTGCTCGGAATTGAAATCCGAGGGCACCGATGAACTCGTAGCGCTGATATTCGCTTAAAGAGACCCCTTCGGGAGTTGCGTTTGTTGTGGGTTGAAAGTTAGTTTTTGGGAGATTTATAAAAAGATGAATAAAAAAATGTGGATTCTTTTTATTTCACTTTGTAGGTTAACTTTTCTCAAAAGGAGTTAGGGGTGGGACCCACACCCACTTAACCTCCCTTGAGAGGATTAAGTGTAGTGGGACCCACACGAACCTAAACCTCTCAACTTCCCCCTTAAACTCCCCTCTCTCCCTCTTAAATGTTTGTAAACTTAACATCTAATTAATTACACATGACATGTTAATTAATTAAGTGTTATGTTTTTGAATTTGAAGTTTTGAATTCCTTGGCTTGGTAAATAAAATAAGGAGGGACCTTATTTTATTTTGTTAGCCAACTTGTGTGGATTTCTTTTTGAGATCTCCTCCTCCATCTTCTTCATCTTGACGAAGAACGCTCATCTTGACGAAGAACGCTCATCTTGACGAAGAATGCTCAAGCTCCGACGAAGAACGCCGCTCCGCTCTTCTTCGTCTTCCGTGTCAACGAGAGGGAACACCACTTTCTCCTCGGATTCCCTTCGTCGACATAAGAGGTTTCGCCAACGACGTATCACATAGGACACATCTCTTCGTCAACGGAATTGACGAACGACGACCGCGACGCCCGCTCTCCGCGACGTTGACTTCCGTGGACGTTGGAAAATCCTCGAACTTATACCCAAGGTAGGGGTTGTTGTTTATTGTTTAATTATTCTATTCTTGATCATGAATTTAGCAAGTCTAACGTGTGGCTTTGAAATATTTTAAGTTGCGTTATTGCTTAATGGGAGGGGGCCGGACCGCATGAACACGGCCGAACCCCCTCCATCGTTCTTATTGTATTGCTTGCGGGTGGATGAATCAAGGTGGTGTGGTGCCATCGCACCACGCGAATATTCTCCCAATCCTTATTACGCAACACCGTCGCGCCGCGCCATGAAAGAAACATCAAGAACGCGACGCCGTCGCGCCGCGTTGAAGAAATCAAGGTGCGGCGGAGGGGCGCGGTGCCGTCGCACCGCGCCGGATGACGAAAACCGCGGCCGGATTCCGGGCCGCTGCGGAAGAGAAGACCGGCGGCCGGGCCGCCGGCGTCGGAAGCCGAAGGGGGGACCGGAATTTCCGGTCTCGTTGGAGAAAACCGGTCGGCCAGCTGGCCGGCCGGATGGCATTAATCCGGGGGAATTAATTCCCCGGCCGGCACACAAAAACCCCCCTCTTTATGAGGGGGGCGGTTCTTTGAAGGGAGGGGGGCAGCCGGCCCCCCGGTTCCGCACAAACAGGCCCCCCACGTGGGGGGGGGGGGGGGGGGGGCGTTTTAAAAAAAAAACGGCGCGGCATAGCCGCGCCGCCTATTGAAGAAGCGGGGGCTTGATTGCCCCCCGCGTACACCCTCCGTGCGGCGCCAGGCCGCCGCGGCCCCCACGCCGCCGTGCCGCCGCGCCGCCGGCCGGCCGGGCCGACCCAGGGGGGGTCGGGCCGGGCCGGGTCGGCCCGGACCCGAACCCCCCCGTTTCGAACCAGTCTCGGTCTTTTAGCCATATCTTGAGCCTCGGACCTTCGAATGACGAACCGTCTACGGCAACGCGGTCCTTGGATCGAGACGGTCGTTTCGGTATATCGCACTCAAGGTTTCGGATTACTTTGAGTTCGGCCGGGTTGGTTCGTTCACGAAACCAACCGGGCCTTCGGAACGGAAACGCTCATATCTTGAGCTACGGACGTCCGATTGACGTGCCGTCAGCTGTGTTGTGTTCCTCTTAGTGAGACGGATCTTTTGGCATACTCCGCTTGAGGTTTGGACGCAGGTGGAGTACGGTCGGGTTGGTTTTTCCTTAAAAACCAACCGGGCCCCGGAGACGAAAATGCCAATAACTCTCAGACCGGGCGTCCGATCGACGCGACGTCTATTGCGTTGAGTTCCTGTTGACGATACGTAACATTTGGATACATCAACTCTGGTCTTCGTGACAGTTGATGTATCAGCCTCTTGGCTCATGGAGCGGACCCTCCGAACGAGCTTACTGTGTGCGGGAACCCTAGTGCTGGCTGCGACTGTTACTGTGACTACTACTGCTACGACTGCTACTGTGACTGCGACGACGACAGTACAGAGATCCTGTGTGGATTCGACGACGACAGTACAGAGATCCTGTGTGGATTCGACGACGACGACTACAGCACTCAGCGATCCTACGTGGATCAGTGCTACATGTCCTGTGTGGGCCCGATCCTGTGTGGGTCCGATCCTGTGTGGATCCGCGCTCAGCGGTTCTGTGTGAGCCAGCGCCTACAGGTCCTGTGTGGGCCCGATCCTGTGTGGGTCTTTGCAGGGGTTAGTTATCTATCGATCCTTCATGGGTCCGACGACTTAGATGGATCAGTGATCATCTTTATCGTCCTTTGAAGAAGTATACCTGTGTGAGCTGAATCGTTTTGCTTTCCTGTGTGGATTGTGTTGTGCAATCCTATGTGGATTACGTTTTTCTTTCCTGTGTGGATTGTGTTGTGCAATCCTCTGTGGATTATGTTTTGCTTTCCTGTGTGGAATACGTTTAATTTCCTGTGTGGTCTGAGTTGTACTTGGGCTCGGAGGTTGGAGCGTATTTGAATTGATGACTTAGGTATATGTATGGGCATATACCTAAGCAGTGTCGGTTGTTACTTCGTGATTGTACTTTTCTTCGTGGTTTATCCTTTGTGGATTTGAGAGACCTTCAGGGGTCTCGGGGTCCCTACTGAGTAGGTTATACTCACCCCTGCACGGGCTTTGCCCGCACTACGTTGTGTTGGTTGCAGACGACGGACAGCGTTGACTTTAGCTGAGGCTTGTAGAGCGGGACGGTACCCGGAGGTGGACCACTGGGCGGGACGTGCTCGGAGCGGACGGCGGGACCCATGGAGTATAGGAGCTATCTGTACCCACCCTTAAGGTGGGATTTCCAGTGGACAGCTCGGAGTAGCGGCTTTTACTTTTCAGTTGCTGTTTTCCCTTTCGAGTTTTACTTTACTTTCAGTTTGGGTTTGTATACTGGCCCATTTACTTTTCCGCACTTTCAGTTGCACTCTGCTTTTGTTTAGTGTTTACTTTCCGCTTGCTTACTCTGTGGTGTTTGTTTACTTTTCAAAGGCAATGGCTTCCCTTTTTACTGGGATTTACGCCTTGGTGCTAGTCGCCAGCCCCTGGCCTATGGAAGGCGGGCTTGGGGTAGTCACAGCACGGACCCCGAGGGCGGGTCGTGACATGGTATGTATTCTTAAATAGACATAAAATTCGTTCACAACTCTCTTTATTTCGTGCATTTCTATTTTGAGCTCGTACTACAATAAAATCCATTTTGTCCTCATTTTATCATTTCCATTATTCCTCATGTATATAGAAGATTCCAAATTATAAAATACAGTGACTTTTGTTCAAGGAATATATGATCTAAATCATTCCGAAGAAAAAATAAATTCAAAAAAACTATTTTTCTATGGTTGTAATATTTAATTGAGCCACATATAAGGTTATCCAGGTATTGGAAATGACTTGTGTCCTTCTCTAAATTCGTTGAGAAAGGACATATCCAACTTCTTAGTTTGAAGAATAAAAAAGTAACTCAAATGGTTCTTCCATGTTTTGTGGCTAAATCACTAGTGGTATAGTCAATCCACTTTTCAACTCATCAAATGGTTCCCTACACACAACATTGAAAACTAAATCCACATCATTATGAAAAACTAGAGAGAGGGAGATATATCTTAATTAGATCTTTGATAAAAAAAACCTGTTAATTCCTGCTAGTATGAAAAATGATCTAACAAGATTCACACAAGTTGCGTATAGTAATGAATTTATCAAATTAATTTATGATTTATCCATTTCTATTCATTTTTTGGAAATGTAAATTTCAGGTAAAATTACTCTATCAACCATTAAATGATAAATTTCAAATTTGTAAAAAATTATTCTTTTCATTGTATGATTTTTTAAAAAATCCCTATTTATAAAAAATAGTCAATGGAATTTCCATAAAATATTAAATCATAAAATAAAACCTCTATTAACTCTTCAATGTGATTAGAAAAATTCATAAAAACCACATATTAAATTTAGATGAAGCATTACATAATCCATATGCCATCTATTTATAAGAAAAAGTTATATAGGGACAACAAAGGTTGTATTCACTGGATCCTCAGGAGTAATAGGTGCCTAAAAAGTACCTAAAAATACATCCAAAAAGAAATATTGAGTTTTACCTTAAGATCAATCTAAACATTTTTAAATTAAAGGTATTGGTAAATAATCATTTAGAGTGACATAATTCAACATCTAAAAATCATTGCACACTCTCTAGCAATTCTATATCCTCTCATGGATTAATTCATTCTTTTCATTCATGAAAGTTGTTAGAGCATTTTTTAGAACAATGTGAATGGGGGTAACCCATTGTGAATCTATTCTGGTATATATTATCTCATCTTCTATGACCTTCACAATATCCTTCTTCAATACTTCCATCAAGGTGGGATTAAGAATCTTTTGGGGAATTTAGTAAATTTTGGAATATACCTCAAGCAGAATTACATGTGACCATATATTTGGGTATATTCATGGGTTATCGCACAGGATCCAACCTCTTAATTGTGAATTATCTATAATAATAAAAGTAAATTATTTTTCATTGGGTTTAGTCATTTTATTAGTAGTTATCACTGATAATTTATCTCCCTTTTTAATGTATATATTTTTCAAATTACTAGGGATTGGTTTTAATTAAAGATCATGTGTATTATCAAGGGATGAAATTAGACTAATGTTCCCCAATTAAAATGGTTATAATGAAATCAAAAATCAAAATGTATCACCCTCTTCATATTTTAACAAATCTCCAATGAAGTCAAAATTTACCGCATCTTCCAACATGAAATCAGAATCTTCACCTATTTGGGATTACACATGATGCATGAATTTTTCAATGAAAAACATTCTCTCCTAAGTATATGAAATCATAGAACATACATTATTCTTCAATATCATCAATATAAAATTCATGGGATAGTGCATGGAGTGAGTGATCATATGATTGGTGGCTCATGGATTCAAAAATATTGTAGTGGTAAGTGAAATCTACAAACTCTATTGTAATATCCCTTCATTGGAATATAGGATGGTTTATCTATATTTATGAAGTCTCTCCCCAAAAATATGGGTGACTGTGATGAGATCATATATTCTTTTATATTCATCACATATAAATCATCTTTGAATAATACATATTTTATATTCATTAGGCTATCCTATATAACTCATGTTGGGAAGAATGTGGATTTGTTTTCACGGTCTACCACCACTCTTGTGGGATTCAATGATACCATATGAAAATAAGTGTATAATAAGTGAGGGAATACGTTAATTTAAACACATTTATCACCCAAATTATTATCAAAATAATAGAAACTAATGGTTCATTTAATGTAAAATATTCGTAGATCATAACATTTGGTTCAAAACAATTGTATGATAAGGTCTGAGACACATCATTCTCTATTTATCCTCTCATTCCCTTAAATTATTATCTTATTAGTGAATATATCCTATAAAAATTTATCATAATTTGTAATTTTTTGACTGATTCAGGAATGGGAATCTTAATTTCTACACTCTAAATGGCATTCAAAATTTATTTTTAGGTTATTATTCTTACAATATCATAGATTCAATCTTCCATGATATAAATGGTGATGGAATGTATTTATAATCTATTTATTAAATTTTTAATGGGGACTCTTTTCTCATCCTCCTTACCCAATCCTTCTCCACTTCATCTTTCCTTTCATCATCTTGGTTCATTTTCAAAGATTTTTATGAATTTCCTACATCATTATTCCTTAGCTCTGGGGGTCTTATTTTAGGCACATGGGATACCAATGGATAAAGTTATTTTCCATTTTTTTATTATAATGAATGAATTATCTTTTGGATTTCAGATTTTTTGGGAGATGAGTTTGCCTAGATTTTGGCTAGGAATTCAAATAGATATTCGAACTAGTGTGACAAATCATTTACGGTATATTTGAAACCCTCAATCTCAAATATCTATTATTAGTTTTGAACATGATGTTATGCACCAGTGGATGGATTCTCATTGGGTATTTGGAAAGTGGGTGGTAGTGGTAAGGTGTATGGTTATAGGATATATTGTTTTTTAAAATGTTGGTGGGTTTTGTAATTGATGATGGAATGAGGGTTATTTTTTGGAACATGTTTTTTTTTGAGGGTATAGCTTGATTATACTAATTTCCAAATCCATATTTAACATGATCATGATCCATCCATCCTTGAATTTATTGTAATTACTTATGTTGAATTGATTCTTTAAAATTATCCATTCCATATATTTCAACACAATGGATAGTGAAATGATCAAGTAAAGATCATAAACCACATACCTTAGTAAATCTGTGTATGTAATCCACCTTTTCATGGCCATGTTTCTTACCATACTTACTAGCTTAGAAATCATAATTTCCCATAAAGGTGACTGATAATAATTTATCACATCAATAATTACTCTTGTTCCACTACCTCTTTTACCAAACTATAGTGAGTTCTATGAAATATTTTTAATTAATCCATTTTATTCTTCTGGTTAATTTTTAATCAATACACCACTTGATGATTCATCTAGAATATTTCTATAATTGTCTAGTAATCCTTTTTAAAAGAAGAAACAAATTGATGATCCAAAATTTCATTATCTGGTCAAAATTCATTAACACTTTTTAGACATTCTGAGTACATGTAAAGGGTTTCTCAATGTGATAATCTGATGGAATTTATTTTTTCTTTATGGTCATGCTTTTGGAGGTCGAGTAGAATCTTTTCATGTATCATCCAACTAAATCATTCTAATCATTAACATATATTGGATTTAGTCTACACAAATATTATTTGGAAGAAAAATGTAATGAAAATAGTTATACTTTACAATTTACATACTCCTCAACTACTCAATAAGGTTTGAAAGTAGAGAAGACATGTGTGAACTCTTTAATATGTTGGTTTTGGTATTTTTCTACCAAACACTGAAATTTTTTGAGAAGTGGAATCACGTTAGCTTTCATATTAAAACATGTTTTAAACACTAACATGTAAATATGATAGTTTTGATTAATTAGTTATTATGTGTAAAGGTTTATAAAGTCCGAGTTCTAGTTTCGATCCATGATGACCCGAACAGAGTGAACACTTGATGTTTCACTTTAGTATATAAGAATAAATTCTTAAAATTCATATTTTTAATTAGTTTTTTGTGCCTATTAAACATGGTTCATGAATCATTTTTATCTAAGGGAAATGGTTTGTTGCTTTTTGTTGTAGTCATGAAATTTCAAATAGAAAACATGAAAATAAGAGAAAATATTGTTGGAACAACCTTTTTAGAAATGGGGAAATGTTTTGAAACATGCATATCATGGAGTGTAATAAAAATATATTTTCTATGTTAAAAATGGAAAATTTTGGTAAACCAAGGTTATATCATGATAGGAGATAACAACAATCACATTTATCTCTTGAAAATAGATATATAAGTGGAGGTTGATTCAGAAATTTCTTATGGTTGAATAGAAAAAAAACCAATTTTAAATTATGTTTGAACACAAGTTCATAAAGAGAGTGATGGGGTCCTGGTAGGATCACCTTTTACAATTTCATTATGTTCTTGGAAGGAATTCCATTTATTTTACTATTGAATAAAAAATGAAAAACACCTTGATCAAATTTTTAATCGCCTTTGGTTAGAGGTTATAATTGAAACCACACATATGTGCCTAAAAATTTAGATACCATTCCAAAATTTCTATGTTAATCCCCAATTTGGTGTTTCTGATCTTTGTAAATCTAGAATTGATTCACTTGTACTACACATGTGCCAACGATTTCTAGACACTCACCACCTAACATAATCTGCCTGATCGAGACAAACTACCTTAGACCGAAGGAGTTTAATGATCATCAACCCAATATATAAACAATGAATGAAAAAAAGTAAAATAATGATCAAATTAAAATAATTGGTAACCACCAATAATATGAATAATTCAATATAAAAGTGTTTTTTACTTTACATCATAATACTCCTAAATTTCAAAAGAAAAACACCCCCTTCCCCTATCATTCAAATTATTTACCCCTAAGTGATCGGTAATAGAGTATAATGGGAAATAAGTGAGAATTATAAAAATAAGAAAAAATAAAAGAGAAAATCCAAATATATATATATATATTGAAATCCTCAAAAACAAACCCCCGTTCTCTACCTTTTACAAAATTGAATTTAAGTGACCACATGTATTTATAGGATTGAAAGGTGGAAAATTTCCATTCGAGATTAATTTATCTGAATAATTTAGTTTATATTGAATAATTAATGAAAAATACTATGCATATTTTCCTCAAAAAATATATTACCCATTATATTTTTGATTCTCTCACAAAATATTATCTCTTTTTGACTATTGGAAGGAAAATTATTTCTTGAATTAATGATGAAGGTTTTTTCTGTCAGAGGAGAATCCTCAACTCCATGCACATTATTTCATTCAATGGATGCCTTCATGACTGAATTTCATCATGATATTTATTGTGAACATGAGAATTAGAGTCCTATATCTAATATAACTCTAATAATGTCATTTTGAAATCTCTTCACTGAGATATTATTCATTTATTGTTGTGGACTAAATTTTATCAGCTAACAAAATTTCTCTCCATGATTGATTTTTTAGTCTAGTGTGTTTTGAATTGGACTGGGATCTAGAAAAAAAGTCACATCACTCCATATATAGAAGAACATAAAAAAAGAGTCTCATAAACAAGATCAAAATATTAATTGATTTTTATGAAAAATAGAATCTGAAAAAAACTATAAAATTTCTATAAATAATAAATTTTCACAATTAAGCCCAAAATACAAAAAAAATACTAAAATGATGTAAATTATATCTATTTGATTAATTAAAAGGGATGAAAAAGTTGAAACACACATGAGTAATTATAAAAATATTCATTCTATTAGTGGAATTTGGATACTTATAAGGAAAAGGATGAAAGGTATATAATTTTTATACCATAAATATAGAAACATATAATTATATAAATACTACAAATTTCATCGCGATGATATTTTTTGTTGGTTTTTCGGTGAATGATTGATAAAGAAACAATTACTGTTTGTTTAGATGATACATTGGGAATTTTAACTCTTTTATAAAATAATTCTTCTACATAGAGTATATATCTAAATTTATTGAGAATAATGGATTAATTAAATTGAATATGATTTTTTTTCAAAAAAATGGGTATGGTTTTAAGAGAAAATATAATTTTAAGAGTTTCATTGATGGGTTGGAACAATGATCCTTTTTATAAGTGGAGAAATTTGTATTTTCTAAAAAAACTTTATAATATTAAGGGAACATGTTTGTCCAATAATTTGAAATCCAAAAAAATTAATAATAAATTAGAAATATTTATTGGTCCAACTGCACCTCAACCATTAATTTTAGGGCATGTTTTCAATATGGTTTATGTGTAAACAATTAGATTATACACTTAATTTTTTTACTCGGGTAACAAATTTTTTCATTATCAATTTATATAAAATGAACCTAAATATATAATTTGAACAAATGGATTTAAAATAATATTTTCACTCTTTCTAATGAAATTTATCCACGTGAGATAAATTATTATTACGTTTAGTGATTATAATGTGAGAATATAATTTTTCAAAATGTGTACTTTTAAGAATAATGTTATATGATAAAATTATTAATGCTGTGGAATTTTGTGTTATTAGTTGGGTTAAAATTTTCCGAATAATAGTGTTTATATATTAATGACATGAAATTACTAATTACACATTTTTGAAATTTAATTATAATGATTGGATAAAAAATATATTTTCTAAAAAATTATTATTTAAGATTAAATATGTTAAAAATAAGTTTTCTAAATTCAACAATGTAATTTTATATGTAATTTTTTACATTATAAACACAATTTTCTCCTCTATTTGATTATATGATTAAAATTTAAACTAATTGTTTTGATAATGTCAACTAATATGAAGAAAACGAATAAATGGTATTTTATAATTTTCATATAAAAAACTATCTCATAAAAATATAAAAAATTTCAACTCATGTTAGTACTAATAGAATTAAATAAAATATTATTTTTATTTAATCTGGGTCAATTATGGAGATTTACACATTTATATTTTAAATGGAAGCATATAATAAAAATTGATTTTATAATAAATTAATTTCAAATATGAATTATCCATATTATTATTGCCTATTAATTTATAATTAAAATATTCTTAATTTATTATTAGTATAAAAAATATATGATTCATCATTTAACAATAATATGTTTATCATTTTGAAATAAAAAATCATGTAGCATAAAAAGACAATTTTAGAAAAATATTATTTACCAAAAATGATATTATAAGTATTTTAGCTATATTAATTGAATTCAATAGGTTATTTAAAATTTAAAATTTAAATTATTTATATTTATATGTAAATTTTATAATTCAGCTAACTGTATTTAAAACTGAAAATTCAATGTCTATATTCAAATAAATATATTTGTACAAATAAAAATGTCTTCCTATTCATTTTAGATTTGTGTTATTTGTGAAATAATAAATCGAATGATTATTTATATAGGATTAAATATATACTAAAATCTCAAGGTAGAACAACATCAATTCCATATAGAACAAATATCTTCAGAAATAGTTTAGTATGTTCATATAAGATTAGGAAACAAAGTTCAAAACAACAAGGATTAGTTAATTTAAAAAAACATAATAAAATATGATTGAAATTTAACATATTATATAATATTTTTAAATTACTGGTTGTTTATAATAGTATATTAGATGGAAATATTATATAATATTTTAATTTTCTTTTTCATGATGTTTCCATTTAACAAAATAAAATTTATTTTATCCATCTGTAACTAAATTTCTTCAAAATTATAAGGATAATCATATTAAAATATAAAATAATTTTCATGAAAACTCAATGGTATAGGAAGGAATTTATATCCAAGACTTGTATTTATTAAATATTGAAAATTTGATAACAAAATAATTCATCAAAATAAAATATCAGATACTGGAACTAATTAGAACTATAAAACACACTAAATTTGAAATTCAACAACCCATATAACTCTGTAAAATAAAACCATATGAGTATTGTCCACAAATCAATATAAATATCGTAATAGAAAATATTAGTTGACCTCTAGATATATATTTGAGGAAATAAAATTAATCAAATAACGATATCACTAGTATAGTATGATGTATTTCACTATATATAAGAAATTATACAGAAAATATAATGAGAATAAGAGAAAAACAAATAATAAATAATTGTTTATTTATAAAAATAGGTCGGGATTAAAACAATTAAAATTGAAATATAGACATAAAAAAACAAAATAAAATAGGAAAAAAAATAAAATGAATGAAAAGTCAAATTTTACATATATTCATTAAAAAGATAAGTTTAAATTCATTGGTCAACCACCCGTCAATTTTAGTATTAAAAATACATGGTAACAAAAATGGGTTGTGTAATGTGGTGGAAAATTTTCTTTCCTTCTGTTCACAAATATTTCATATATACTTTTCATTTCCATGATTAAATAGACTAAAAAATGAATATTGGACGTCCCTAAGTGACTTCTATCATCATTAACAATAGATTTATGTTCCTCCCACATAGTGAATCGAATGTGTATGATTGATTTTTGGATTCTATAGTAATGACATCACTATCCTACCTCTTTATAGTGATCCTTAGTTTTTATACATTAATATTACATAACATTAGTGGAATAATTAAAACATTATAAAAACAAACACCCACATACCATATTAGTCAAGTTCGTTTCGAAATATGGAATCATAAACACATGTACATAAGTGAGCTATATTATCTCCTACTATGTTCTTCATGACAAAAAACATTTTTAGAAATAAAATAAATTATAAATATCTTGATAACCTTGAAAAATAAACATAAAATGGCTGATCTTAGAAACTCTGTAAGAGTAAAAAAGTGAGACATGTAATCATTTTCATGAGAATACTGGAATGAGAACATGGTCATAACATTAGAACATCATACCTTGAAAATAATAAGATCATAATCACGAATCATGGAATGAATAATGTAATTTCATAAGACATTAATCATAAGAAAATAAATAACATAAACCATGAAATCAAAATATTTGAATAATACATGGAATTTTGGTGGCCACATAAGAATATAGAATGATTTCCATAATTATCAAGGCATCGTTTCACATTACATATTATTTAAAAACCTTATTCAATAAACCGGGTTCACATCCCATTCTAGCACTATATCAGTGAAACAAGTTCCCTCCTTATAAAAGCCCTATAATACAAAACTGAGATCATTTATCATCCCAGCCCTATACTACAGATCTAAGTTCATTTCCCATTCCATAAATGTATATCTCATGTAATATAAGTCATTTCCCAATAAATTTTAGGGAGATATAGGTCCCACTAATATCATAATAAAATTATACATACATTTGATTAAAATTCATAAAAATTCATATCATAAAACATGAAATCAAATGGGTTTCATAAAAATGTAATCATATCTTAACCTTTTGTAAAAAAATTTATTTTAAAATTTATAATGATTTGATGTAAAAGTTTTGAATACTATTTTACTTGATTACTTGAAAAAGGATTTTGAAAACATTTTGAAAACCAATTTTTTTAAAATATGTTTAAACTTATATATAAGGATTGAAATCATTTTGAAAAGAGTACCCCTTGAAAACATATTGAATAAGACTGATAAAATTTTAAAAACTATTTTCTTTGAGAGATTATAAATGAAGATTGAAATTATTGGAAAATAATTTATGTGGCAAAAATATCAATGATTCATGAAAAAATTTTGAAGACAATTTTCCTAGGGTTCTTATAAATGAATATTGAAAACATTTTGTAAACAATTATCCTTGAAAACTTATAACATTTTTTTGAAAACATCTTCAACCCCATTTTCCATATATGCTTATAAATAATCTTAAATAACATTTGGAAAACAAATTCATAGAAAAATACATTGAAAACATATAAATAAATCAAGGAATTTATTTCAAAAAAATTTCTTTAAAATAATTATTTAAATTATTTTTATAAAAAATAATATTTTAAACAAGCAATGGAAGCATCATAGAAATGATACTGGGTAAATTCATACATGACATACTATATAATATGAACATTCGTTTTTATCAGATGAAAAGTTTATATATATCATTTTTTTTAAAAATAGATAAGAATATTCCTTTGAAACAACTAAGAAAAATAAAAATGGGAATAAAATTGTTTCAAAATTTATATGAAAATATTTAAATATTCTTGGAAACCCTCTTTAGAAAACATGGTTTTGAAGGAAGACATAATTCCGACCAAAGACATGGGAAATTCAGGGTCTCTTAAAAACACCTTTGTAACTATTTTATTGACCAATGATTGGAAAAAGGCTACCAATACATTAATATATCATGATTAACTAGGGAGAATAAATTTCATGAGTGATCTTGAGGTATGGATCATAATATTTCATCAAAGGTAGCATAGTCAAAAAAAATTCTCAATATACATTGAGATTATCTCAATAAAATATTAAAACATAGTATATTAAAATTATACTCACCATATAATAAATTGAAATAAAATGAATACCAAAAATTTAATTAAATGATGTACATTCAACAAATAACATATCAAATTGATATATATATATACCTTGAATAAAAATTTAGATGCATAATAAAACATGTCTCTCAAAGGAGGAAAATTTAAGTAAAATTGTCTAACCGAATTGGTTGCTTTTGAATCATTATCCCCATGAAATAAAGATCATTTAATGGATATGTAAATAACTATAAATTTAATTATACTAATCATTGAATACATTCATGTGTTGTATACACACCACACCAATTGAATGTTTGGTGAATAAATTATGTATCTTTTGAAAATAAAAACTAAGATGAAATTCCCTTATATTGTGTCTAAATTCTCTTCGTACTGGTTCAAGACACTAGTATAAAAAAATATATATTTATAATATATATTTTATAGAATCGTACTAATTTATCTATTACCATATATGTTTTTATTCTAACCTCCAATTAAACATTTGTTAATAATATTATATTATGTTTTCACATGGGGTTATATTCACATTGTTATTTACATTTGTTATAGTTTATAATTTATTTTATCATTATACTTATACCATGATTTCAAAAATTTATTTAATGATATGAATATCGTGTATATTCAAAAAAAATATTATAATAATCTGTATAATATTTATGTATGAAATAGAATACAATGTTTAAAGAGATAATAAGTCGTGCATACACATGAACATTGACTGCATTTTCATTTCCGAATTGAATGAATGAATGTAAATAATATATGTGTATATATAAGTATATATATATATATGTATGTATATATATAAATCTTCCAATATAATGGTTATATCATATATATCATATATTTTCACTAAACCCAACCTTAATAAATTCCATGTAGTGTGTGAATGAATAACATCTCTTTTAAGGGAGGTAGTGCACACATCCTCAAAAGAAAATATCATACATACAAAAAATGTATAATTTAGTTATATGTGTGGTAAAAGTATAAAATAAGATTAAATAGATAATAAATATATTATATAACCAATAATTTTTTTCAAATCATAAATTCCTCAATGATAGGTGGTAAAGGGAAAATAAACTAACCTTATTTTGTGAGGCGGTAGTTCACTATACAGGTAAACAGTTTTTTCATTACCCATTAGATGAATGTGTGTGTAATTTTAGTTCAAAAACATAGAATAAAAACATCATAAACTATTTAAGATACTTTTTTAATCAATCATGGAATAAATAGAGTGTAGGGGGTGAAGAAGGAATAAAAAAGAATGGATCTTGGGATAAGATGTTACCTCTCAATCTGGTAAATAATTTTTGTTTTCTCAAAAAGGGATCATTGTATTTTGTTTTCCAAATGGGAGTATTATAGTAGGATAATATGTAAGATGGTATATGGATTGGGAATATATTATATGATATTAAGTGTTTTGAGTGGTGTGTTGAAGGGGGAGAGGTTGTGACCCTGTATAGGTAAGGGAAAAAATGCCATTTCAAGAAAAAAGGTTATGTGTACCATCTTTTTTACATATTAATAGTCAGAAAACCAAAAAAAACTCAGTTTTGGATGTTTTATTGAAGAATCATGTCCATACAATGGTTTTTGGACATGTTTATAGAATATTTTGGGTCTTTCATATGAGGTTTAGTACTTTGTTAACAAATTTTTTCTATTAATTGTTGTAATTAATTATAACCACTTTCACTAATATATTTGGTAAAAATAAATTTTCAACATATTAAAAATTATATATTATACTGATTCAAAATATGTAATCCATTTTTTCATATTAATATCATAGAGGTGCTAGAAATTAATTTAATAATAATCCTGGTGATGGGACAATACTGTTGGATTTTAATGTAAAAATGTCCAAATGATTCCAATCTATTGATACAAAATTTCAAATAGAAAATGATTCCAATGACCCAAATTGGATTAATTTATAAAATTATTATCTCATAAAAAAATTTAACGAATTTAAGGAAATATTTTATCTAATAAATGTATTATATCAAAAATTATATTTAAATTTAAATTCATTTTTAATAACTATTTATGTCAAAATAAAATATAAAAGAAAAATACCAAAAAAAATCATAACATAATTTTTAAGTATCTATTTAAAATAATATTTTTTGAAATTTTAAATTTATAAATGATCCAAAAATGGTATCTATAATTTTTTCTCCAATAAAAGGCGGTAAAACATCCTTTATAAAAATATAG
Source organism: Viscum album (assembly GCA_963277665.1). NCBI lineage: Eukaryota > Viridiplantae > Streptophyta > Magnoliopsida > Santalales > Viscaceae > Viscum > Viscum album. The sequence goes on from OY728146.1 coordinate 559,784,008, forward strand.
GTTTTCACCATTAAATTGTGGTTGTTTGTATCTTATAACTATAAAATATGTTGGATGATTATAAAAGATATTTTTGTGATTATATAACATTTAAACTTATTTATAATCATTCCTTATTAGTAATCAATTAATCTTATTAATATAAATCATTTTTTTCATATAAAAATATGCATTTATAAAATTAGTCACTTAATATTGATTTGGTTTATATGTTATTTTCCAATTAATATGTAACTAATGAATTAAACTACAAATATATTCATATACTTTTTAATCATATAAAATTTTATTTAATTTTTATGTCATAACCATTTAAATAAATATATTTTATGAAATAATTATTATTCGGTGACACTCGGCCTTGTTTCTTACACATGTTATTGAGGACAGTCAGTCTTGCATATAATATAATCTATCCTCGGTGTTCTAAGAAGTGAATTCTAAAATTTATATTATGTGTAGTTCATAGTTAAATTGTTATTGTTTATAATGTAAGACAACTAAAATGATTATATATGAAATAAACTTTTCCTAGTGTAGTGTGAAAAGAGTATTAATAAAAAGATTAAATTAATTAGAAACAAATAATTCAATAAATCAATGTGGTGCTTTCTACCAAATAAAATTAATTTCACCCTATAAATTTGATTAGGTAATATAATGGTTAATACTTGAATATTTCTTTAATAATAACCCACATCATAAAACTGATTCATAAAATTTCTTTTCCAAAGGGAATTCTTGGAAAAAATGGCTACCCAAAGTAACATATAACTGGGGTTACACATAGGATAACATATGATGAAATAGAAAACATATACTTGTAGGAAAAGCATAAATATTCATTGGGATTTATTGATGTCATCAGTCACAAAAATTAAGTGATTAATGAAAGGTTCAGGGACTCAATGTAAAAAATAAATGATTATTTAAAAGTCCATCAGTTAAAAAAATTATGTTTTCGTACAACACCATTTTTTGAGCATTATCCAATCATTCAACAATTAGTTTAATGAAAAATAATTTAAGAAACAATGATTACTTATTATTTATTATGAACAAAATTCCATTCCTTGTTTGGGCATTTATAGATTTTTAAATCATATATTATCTTAGGAGATGGAGGTCCTAAAATTAACATTGATTTACAAAGCACTAAAATACAGTTTTAGAACACATAAATCCCCATAAAAGAATGGAATATATAACTATTAATCTAAAAATATTATTAAAAAACAGTACTATTATTACATAAATTTCAAAACATAAAACTTAACACTATTGTTTCATCATAAATAATTATTCATAAAAAATAATTAAACATTAACCAGGACACCGTAATGAATAGTGCTAGGTGTGAAATGCTTATTATGCTTCAGTCATCAGTTTATGACCCACGTAATTGTACGACATTAATTTTTTCACCTAATATACATGATGTCCTTTTCTGAAACTAAAAAATATATAATTTATTAAATAAATAAAATTGTGATCTTAAAAATAACATTAATCAATAAATAGAATTTTAACCAAGGTTTCCAATACAATTTCAATATATAAATACTTCCTCCAAATGTGAAAATATAATTTTCCTAGATGGTTAACCATATAACCCTAATAAAAGGTGAAAATCCAAAACATTAGAAATAATTTCATGAAATATGATTAAAATTGATCCACCATGTATCACAAATTATCTCTTGGATTTCACATACCAATCATGTAAATACCCTAAAGGTAAATTCTCTTGGAATATGGTGACATACTGAATCCCTATAAATATCTTTCTAAAACATGCATCCTTCATTATTAAATATATTACTTGTTATATTATATTAATCAAATTAGTTGAAATATTCATCCATGATAGCATGATCGACTTATCAATAACTTTATAATTAGTTCATGTGTAATCAGTATGGTCCAATGTACCTATTCATATGAAACAAATTATTTTTAAAACATCAATGTCTTAACATAAGTGGAATATTATGTTTTATCTCCCCATAGTCAATATATCACCTTGTTATTAAATCACTTTTATATTTTATTTGAAACATTCAAAATAATATTTTAATTCCTTAAATAAAAACATAAATAAGATAATACTTATATATTTCACCATTGATATAACATAATTACCATGTACCAAGTACATAAATACATAGATTATTAAAAATAATCCATAATACATAATAATTCTACAATGTCTTGAAACATAGTACCTATTTTATATCACATTTCTTATGTAGTCTCATCATCATAAACAATATAACCTTTATGCACACTACCTTGATAATTCTTTTTATGGGATTTCCTATTGGGATATTTATCTACATAATGACTATTTATTCTACACCTTAAACACTTAACTGTTTTCGTTTCATTAGGGATGTCAATATTTTTATCTATTTAATTAACAAAACTCATAATATTTATCTAGAATTCACACTATTTGTGTCCTTTTCTATAGTTAAAAAAATTTATTTTTTTACTCTAAGTCATTCACGTAGATGATTTGCTCAACATTTATGAGACAAAATAAATTGAATATTTTTTCCACCAGGGTCTCCATTAACCATACTCTCATTGAAATCCTTTATTATTTCACTGGGTGATTCTAAGCATTACTTATAGTAATTTTTGTTAATCAAGTTCCATGAAAATTGATTATGCATGATGACATAATCTTTCACTCTAGTGATCATCCCACTTGAGAATTCGTAATAAAATTTAATATCACATTGATCATTAATTATGTTCCTTTAGGTTCTTTCTACCCACTAAAACCAGATGAATTGTGTGAAAATTACTCAACATAGCAGAAAATCATATATTTATGAAAATAATTACTTATAAAATGTCTAAATTATGAAACCTTCCTTAATCTATGACAACTAAGGATTATCCTATGTAATTCAAAATAATATTCTAGTCAAATTTATCATAATGGTTCATGAATCGTTTGTGAATTTTCAAATCATATCCCTTTGGACTATCAAACCATGTTTGTAGATAGGCATGTTGTCGTATATCTCATTACCCTGAGTAAAGTCCGAGACATACTGTATATATTGTTAAAACTAGGAATATATGTTCTAGATCTCCATCTACTTATAGTATCGATACATGGATGTATTACTAGGAAACCAGTCACTCTACCATTTAACAAAATTACAGTACATTTTTCTTATACATTTCGTTATCTATATATAATCCTTAGAGACATCTTCAGGGTTATCCCTGAGGGTTTTTCATCCTAACATCCAAAAAACTATGATCTAATACCAACTATAACAACCCTCTATTTTCATTCATTAATAATAAAAAACATTTTCATAATAATTAAAAGATGGTACAAACAAACACAAAAAGACTATATGAGTCTAGTTACTTTGTAAACATAAATACATAAACACTTGTACATAAGTGACCTACATTATATTACACTATGTTCTTCATTCCTGACACCACTCTTTGACACATAATAGATAATATAAATCTAGAAAACCTTCGGAACGAAACATATATTATTTTGATCTCACATGCTCAGAAAGTGGATAAAAAGGGGATATTTAATCTTAATCATCGACATAATGTTAGGAGAACATGATCATAACATTTGGAAATCATACCCTTCAAATCACAAGTTCATAAACATGAATCCTATAATAAATATTGTATGTTCTTAAGACATGAATAAAATGTAAATAAGGAACATTATCCATTGAATCATAATATAGGAATAATACATGGAAAAATTGATGAAACAAAAACATATATAACAATTTTCATAGTAGTCAAGGTATCACTACAAATGGAATATTAGAGTAATAATATATTCATTAAATCAGGTTCACAACCTATTTTATCCATGTATTACCTAACCAAATTCACTCCCATTCCATTCCTATAATACAGTAGTAAGTTTTTTTTATTATTCTTTATGCATAATACTGATTCATGTTTATTTCACATTACGTCCATTCCTATATCATGAGATATAAATATTTAACCAATGCATTGGAGGGAGATATACATCCCACAAATCTCATAATGAAATCAGACATACACCTTCCACATATTCATAAAAATCATTTCATAACCCATCAAATGAAATGGTTTCCCTAAAAATGTAATAATATCGTAACCTATGAAAAAATAAAGGTTTCATAACCATTTCATCAAACCATATCCCATGAATGAAAATGGGTTTCAATATAATATTACCCATGGAAGTAAAATTGGGTGTCAAAAGCATCATACCCTCAAAATATAAACCATTCAATAAAAGAATATGATTTAAAAAATTGGACCATCTAATAGATGGGAATAAGTAACATCAACAGATGTAATCTTATAAGGATAATAGCATGGAAAGATATTTTGAAAACATTTCATGGGGAAAATACCATTTATTATTTGAAAAAAGTCATGTTAAAATATAAAACACTTTTGAAAACCATTTTCCTAATAATAGACATGAAATATTATAAATAAATAATTTAAAACAATTTAGAATTCTTTTTCATAAAACATATAAAGAGATGATGAAATTTTGATTAATTCATATTTCCATGATAACATATAAAAGGATATAAATACAGATTTGAAAGAAATTTCATTAGAAAAACTTTTATTACGTATAAATAAAAATTTAAAAAATTTTGAGAATCATTTTCCTTGAATATTTATAATATAATCATGAGAAAAATTTGTAAAAAAATCCCTTAAAAACATAACATATTCTTGAAAACAATTTGAAGATATTTTTTGTGGAAAAATTATAAAAAAATCTTGAAAAAATTTTTAAAAACAATTTTCCATAAAAACAAATGAAATAGTCCTAAAACCATTTTCAAAGTCATTTTAGAGAAAATAATTATGAAATAGACTTAAAAACATATTGAAAAACATATTCCTTGAAAAAATACATTGATAATATATATCGAAATCATGAATATTTTTTGGAACACATTTATTTTAGAATTATTTAAAAAAAATTCATAAAAATTATACTTTTAAACCTGAAAGTTAATCTTCATGTAAATGATAGTTGGTAAATTCATAAATATTGTATAATGTAATAAGAAAATTCCTTTTTTGCACGGTAAAAGGATAGATAAATTACTTATTCAGAATGTAAAAGAAGACTCATTCAAAAAAAAAATATAACAGAAATAATGGTAAAAAATTTCTTTTATTGATTATTTTATAAAAATACATTATTCATAGAATCACTTTTTATAAAAATTGGGTTTCAAGGAACACAGATTTATGAATGAAAAGTGATTGTAGTTTGGATTTAATAAAAACACTTTCTTAGCAATATTATGTACCAATGTGCATAAAATTGGTACCACTTCATAAATATATCATGAATAACTAGTGATGAATAAAATTCATTAATACTGCTGAAGGATGAATCATACTATGTCTATAAAGGAAGAAAAATCATAAACAATCTTGATATACAATGTGATTATTTAAATAAACTCTTACTCTATGTTAACTTTGGATCATACTCTCCCTGTATGAAAATGAAATTAAATAAATATTAAAATATGATGGAATAGAACTTATTCAATATATAATATAAATTTTTTTTGTATTAACACCACCAAAAAAATGTTGCTGTATAATAATACATGTGTCCCAAAGAAGGAACATTGAGACCAAACAATCATACAAATTTGGTATCTTTTGAAACATTAACCCCATGACATATAGATCATTGAATGTATAACTGATACCAATAAATTTAGGTATAGAAATCAATGAATACCATAATGGTTATTATAAACACAAAAAAATGGGTGTGGAATAAAGGATGTATCTCATGGAAATAAAAAGATAGATGAAATCACCAAATATTGTGTCTTGACTCTCATCGTAATAATTAAAACCAATTTTATCGTAAATATAAATTTATTATAAATATATTAATGAAACATATTATTGTTTTTAATAAAATATATGTTTTGATTATGATGTTATATTACATTCTTGTTCTCAGTCATTTGTTAAGGTTTCACATTACGTGATATTCACTTTGTTCTACGCATATATCTTAATTTTTTATATCATTGGTCCTTATATATATATCTTGATTTATAGATTTTACATAATTATATAAATATAATTTAAATTGATTAAATTTATATTATAATAATCAATATAAAATATAATTATTAAGTGGAATAGACCATTCATAGAGACGGAAAGTCGTATATAAGCATGAACATTATTTCTATTTTTGTTGTCTCATTGAATGAAATTAGGATAATGAAACACAAACATCTATATATAGTCATTATAGTCAATTTATATTATAATATATATAACATAATTTCATTTAACCCAACCTTAATACATTCCAAGTAGTGTGTTCACAAATCATATCTCTTTGAGTGGGTGTCAATCCACACATCCCCAAATGAAATTATTATATTCACAAATAATGAAATTATAATGATTTTTTAAAAGGACTAAGTAATCTAAAAAATAATTAATATTATATGTAACATAAATAGATATTTTTTCCATCATAATTTCTACCATGACAGATGGTAAATGAAAAATAAACAATCATCATTTTGTGAGGGGGTAGTTCACCAAAAAAATAAATAGTATGTTCATTACTCATTAGATGGAAGACTGAAATAGTGTAGGTAGAAAACATAGAATAAAAATAAAAAAAATATTAAATATAATTTGTTTTACATATGAATAGAATAATTAGAGGGGTGGGGTATAGAAGGAAATTAAATGAATAGATCTTGGGAAAAGACATTACCTATTAATTGGATAACTTCTTTTGGTTTGTGCCAAAAGGATTAATTATATATTTTCATTTATATGTGGAGAATTCTAATATAATGGTAGGGATATTCTTGATTTTATTGGGATTATATTTTTCTAAACTAAGTGGGTTGAGTGGTACGAAGAAAAGTGAGAGGTTGTGTCATTTTATAACGAAGGGAATGGGTGAACTTGGCATTTTTGTAAAAAAAGGTTATGTGTACACACATTTTTTCCTAAAAGATATAATGTACCAGAAATAATGTATAAATTTTTATAATTATTTGGAATTATTTCAAGACCATAAAATCTGATGTCGCATGATTCCAAGGCCCGGAGTGCCTGAAATAAACCGTCAACGTTTTTTTAAACATTTTATAATGGGCATAAGATGTTTTACTGAAAAAGTTGAATAACTCTTAAATGGACACTCATATGGGAAATCATAGGGCATCGTTTTGTTTAAGATAGAGGTTTTATCCTAGGAGTGACTTATGTTTTGTCAGTGTAGGACTCATGTGAGAAAACCCGAAAATGGCATAACTGTAAATAATATAATTAAATAAACTATTTTTTATTTTCAAATACTTTTAACTCACAAACGGTAGGTCAGATTTAAAATCTGAGACCACCGCTGAACTCGTGAGGGAATTAATTATTTATGAAGATACTAAATTTGTCCAGCACTGGCCACTAGTGAAATTAGTTTTTGCCCGTAATTAAAATAATTAAATGACAATTATTTTATTTTAAAAACCATAACCATTAAACGGTAACTCAGATTGAAAATCTGAGAGTTTCGGTGGGTACGTTAGGGCGTGTTTCACTTGGGAAGTGCCTATCCTTGACTGGCATGAGACAATGGTGACTGTTAATAAAATTTTGAAATTTTTTTCGAGTTTGTTCAATAAACGCATAAGAGACGTTTTGTAACTTTTGAACCCATACTCAGAATAGAAATCAAGGGACACCGTTGAACTCAAAGTGTCAATATTCGGCTAAGGAGACCTTCACCTTGACTATAGTGGGTCGAGGGTAAAAGTTAGTTTTTTGGATTTTCGTGGGGGAAGAAAAAAAATAAAAAAAATAACTATTTATTTAATTATTTTGAAACCACCATTTGTATGCTTGGTGGTGGGAACCACCCAAACTCTCAATTAATGTGGGTAAAAACCATGGTATTCCAATAGTTAATGTGCCATCCTCAATTTACATAATGATCCAACTTAACTTGTAAAATTAATAAACATAATTTAATACGTTGGCCCCCCTTTTTCTTGAGTTTGGGAAAAAGTGTTGGAAAAGGGATAATTGGTGAGAGCTTTTGGAGGATCATCTTCTCCAACGAATAATACTCTCTAATGAAGAGCACCCTCTGGAATCGGAGAATGAGGATGAAACTTGAGGCCAGATCAGAAACATATTGCGGGAGCAACGAATGACAACATCACCATCTCATATCCTCCATCTTCTTCCTTACGCCACCTCCAGTGGACAATCTATGTAGGGGTTTTAAGCATGTTGAATTTTATTCTATTGTTTCTCCTTATCCTAAATTCACAACGATTATTTTTAAATGAACATGGCCATCATCCCGCACATAAACCATGCTCCACTTTATTTTATTTCATCGCATGTTATTTGTGCGTTCTTTAACACATAATATTTATTGGTGCTATAAATTTGGAGTATTTATGAACGTGATATATAGAAGTGAACCCTTGACCCAAGGATCACAAATATGCGATCATTTAATTTTTCGGGTTTGGAACGAAGCTGCAATGACACGTAGGAGGCAGAAAAATAATAATTGGTGTTGAAACACATAGATTTGTTGAGAGCGATATATGGATATGTATCCCTTGATGCAAGGATCACAAATATGCGATCATTTAATTATTTGGTCTTAGAATGATTCTGACATGGCTCGCGGAATGAGGCGGCTGCAGGCACCCGACTGGCCGCGAGAAAGGAATGGCGGTACACGTTCACGTTGTAGGATGATGAGAAGGTCGCGGACCATCAGCCATGACAGAGTGAGGACAGCAGACGGTGTAGCGTCCGACCACATGACGGCAGTGGCGGTGTGTGTCTGTGCCGCCTGACGTGCAGGGGCCATGACAGTTATGGAGGGGCAGCTGGCCGAGCCCACTGGCAGCAGTGCGGCATACTACCACCCAGCGAAGGAGGGCTGGCCATTCGGTTAGCCGTGGGCCACCCAGAGTTGTCCGCTCTGCAGGCTGGGCTACACTGGCGGGTCGAGCTAGACCCAGCGGGCCGGGTCAGATCCCCCAGGTCGTGTTCGACCCAAGGACAGATTTGGGTCAGGTCGACCACTGCCGGGTTTGGCTGGACATGGACCCACTTTGACCTTTTATCACTCATCTGATCATATATTGAGCTACGAGCATCTGTTTGAAGAACCATCTACGTCGCAAGAAACCTTCGATCAAGACAGTCCTTTTGGTATACCTCACTTGAGTTTTGGATAATGTTGGGGTATGGATGGGTTGGATCGGACACAAATCCAACCTGTCCCTCAGGACTTAAAGGCCAATAACTTACAGACTTGGCATTCGAATGACGCAGCATCTGTTACCTTGATACATCTTTAACATGGCAGTCCTTTGGGATACTTCTTTGCGGGACATCGTGGCAGTTGGAGTATCGACCTATGGCTTGGGGAGTGGACCCTCTTGGTATGAAGCAAGCATAGTGTGGGAACCTTGTAGCTGGCCGTAACATGAGAAAGGGATCCTTTGTGGGTCTATTCTTGGGATCCTTTGTGGGTATGTGTTCGAGAGCCTCACTTGGATCAGCTCTAGGAATCCATGTGTGACTACTCTAGGAGCCTTTGTGGGTCTGATGTACTAGGATCATGTGTGGGTCTGGGGATGTACTAGGATCATATGTGGGTCTGATGTACTCGGATCTTGTGTGGTTCTAACAATGTACTAGGATTCTATGTGGGCCTAACGATGCATTAGGATCCTGTGTGGGTCGGAGGATGTACAAGGATCATGTGTGGGTCTTCTGTACTAGGATCTTGTGTGGGTTTGACGATGTACTAGGAACTTGTGTGGGTCTGACGATGTACTAGGGTCCTGTGTGGTTCTGAGGATGTACTAGGATCCTGCGTGGGTATGTTGTACAAGGATCATATGTTGGTGTGGCGATGTGCTGGGATCCTGTGTGGGTCAAATGATGTATTAAGATCCTGTGTGGGTCTGATGATGTACTAGGATCTTGTGTGGGTCTGATGATTTAGGATCCTATGTGGGTCTGCCACTTAATATAGTGAGATGATTCAGTTGTTACATCTAATCATCTCTACTATATTACTGAAGTTATACCTAGTGTGAGCTGAGTCTTTACATTTGTGGTATTCTTCTGTGTGGAATACATGTATGGTACTTACCATCATGGTGATACCTTTTTTGTATTCTTCTATGTGGCATACCTGTGTGGTACTTATCTTTGTGGTGACACCTTTATGTAATTCTTCTGTGTGGCATACAATTGTTGTACTTCCCTTCGTGGTGATATTTCCATCATGGAATAGTTTTACTTTGGATAATGAGTTAGGCCTTGTGTTTCCTCATGAATGAGATGGGTAATATTTGATAACATAGTTATATGTATGGGCATATACCTATGTAGGGATAACACTGGTTTACATGATATTTGGTTAATGATTTGTGGATTTTCTGAGACATTGAGGGTCTAGGGGTCCCTACTGAGTAACATTGTACTCAACACTTCACAGGCTTCCCCACACCTTGTTGTTTTTGGTGCTGATAACAGACAACACTGATCGAGGATAAGGGTATCAGGACTGGACGGTGCCCAGAGGTGGACTATACGACATGTTAGTACGTAGAGGATACATGTGGATGTGGAGTTATGAGGAGGCGATCTGTACCTACCTTTCATATAAGAACCATATAGGATTACCTAGTATCTATCTTTCTCTTTCATCTGGTGTATTGAGTTTTCTGTTGTACATGTACCCTTACTGTTGGGATTGTATTCTGGCACCTCTTACTTTTAGCACTCTTTTTTCTATACAGTTTACTTCTGTTCGTATCATGATGGTTGTTTGGATGAGTGTTTTTATAGGATATAAAGAAAATTCCTTCCCAGTTTTGGGGGATACAACATTCAGTTCTAGTCTCCATCCCATGGCCTATGGAAGGTAGGCTTGGGGTAGTCATAGTATGGGCCTCAGGGAATAGTTTCTGACAAATGATTTCATAAAAAAATATGGAAACTTAGTAATTTTGTGTAAGTGGGTTAATAATGTGAATACAAAAAGGTTTTTACATGTATATAGGATGTTTTGTGTCTTTAATTTAAGGTTTAGGACTTTGCGAACCTATACTTTCTCTTAATCCATGTAATTAATTTTTATATCTTTCACTAATATTTTTTGTTAAATGAATTGAAATTATTAGAAATTATAATTTGGGCTGGGTAAAAATATGGATTCAATTTTTTCAATTTCTTTTTACATAAGTGTCAAAAATTAATTTAAAAATAATCACACTAATAGGATGACCGTATGTTGTTTTAAAATAAAAAAAAACAAAACGTTTGTAAAGTTTTTACAACCAATTTCAATATAAAATTGATTCCAATTACCCTAATTGGATAAATATATACTTTTTTATATAATTAAACATTATAACCATTTTTAAATATAATTTATACTTATAAATGTGTTATATTAAAAAATTGTTTTGAATTAAAAGTCAAAATTTTTAACTATTCATTAAAAAATGAAACCTTACAGAAAAATACAAAACATTTATCCTAACCTGGATTTTATGTTTATCATTAAGATATTAAATTTAATTTCTCATATGAAATCTATAAAAATTCCAAAAATTGTATTTCAAATGGATTCTCCATTAATAGTATGTAAAAACACCATTATAAAAACATTGGGTTTTAAGCATTAACATATGTTTGTTCTTATCATATATTTGTCAAATGTATTGGATAATTTAAAAAAATTATATAATATGTAAATTTAGTTAATATTTTTCATTATCAGTAATTAATTTAACTTATAAATATAAATATTCTTTTTTACATAAAATGAAATTTTATAAAATAAGTCCCTTTATATTTTTTGATTCTATATTATTTTAAAATTAATTGGTAACCAATGATTTAAAATATATATATTCATATGTTACTTAATCCTATAATCATAATTTTAATGGCCTTATTATATTCTATTAAAAAATAATTTTTTAATAATGAACTATATTTTGATAACTCTACCCGATGTGTTACCTAATCCATTGAAGAAAGTCAATCATCCATGTAACATAAGCTATCATTTGGGTTCCATATAGTGGATGATAAATTTTATGTTGTGTTTAGTTATTGGTTAACTTTATATTGTATATAAATAAATCTAGAAATAGTTATTTAATATTAAATAACTATTTTCACCCTTGTGTGTATTGAAAATTTTCATAAAAATAAGATTAAATCGAAAAAATAATTCAAAAATTCATTATGTATTACAATTTTCTGCCTCTAATTATCGTTCGTTTTTTCCAGTTTTTTTTTCACTTGAACTAGAGGAATTCATTTTACCCTTTTCTTGAATGTTTTATCTTCTTTATGGATTTCTATGGTCATCCATTTTTTAGTTCGCAACACCTAACTTATTTATTTCTTGCCTGGTTATTCCTTAGCATTGTATTGTGGAGTCATACCACACTAGTTATGATATATTTGGATTCACCTAAAATGTGGTGATTCAATCTCAAATTTCATTGAGTTCCACTTTTAGTATTTTATTAGGGTATATAATTGAATCTCTATTCCTTTAGTTGAATTAGAATCCTTCTTATCCCTAATGGGATTTGTATCCCTATTTGATGTAAGAGCTTTTGTTTAGGGTGGTAGTCATCTATTGGATTTGGTGGAGGGTATTCATTAGTGATTCAATTTGATTTTCTCTTGTGGTTTTTGTGTTTTTCTCCATGAAATATAGTTGTAGAGTAGATCCTTTATGGAATCATGAAAATAAATAAACTGTTTTTATCATATTTCACACAATTTTATAGGTTGAATTTTTTATTCAATATTTTTAATATTCTTCTATAAATAGTGGGAGTGATGTTCAATGGATGTTTGATTCACTAAAGGTTAAAATTTAAAATCTCTAGAAGCATGAATATCTCTATTTGAGGTTTTTCTTACAACATTATATCTACATGTGTTCCTATATTTTTCGATGAGTAATCATTGTAATTCAATTTTTGTTATTAAAAAAAATGATCATACTGAATGAGATGGGTGTAGGTGTGATGCAATGAATGTGAGGTATGTAGGTAATTGTGATTGTTTTAGATAATTAATTTTGATCGACCGTATGATCTATTTTAATAGTGTTACATGATTAGGTTATACTTGTAATTATCTTACCCAGTTTTCAGATCCTATTTTTAGGGGACATTTTTTATTTTAGGTGGTTCAATTTTTATCCATTTTTCCTATTGGTTTATCCTATACATGGATTCCACATAACTAGATAGTGGAATTCTAAAAATTGGGGAAAATATTATATAATATTAGCCATCTGATATATATATCAAAAAATGATGGGTCATTATTTTAGGAAATTAAATTAGTATTATAAAAAATTTGTTACATGGGATTCCTTAGTCACCTTCAAAAATAATCTAATATTTTACACTATTGAAAAATTGATTGCATTTCATGATTTCCTCTATCTATAGATAATAATTTATCTTTATTAGAAATTATTTTTTCACCACATTCATGTTAGTTGTTAGGTATCCGACATTATTTTCCAAGAAAAGTTTTGATTTAAAGTCCCAAATTTAAATTTTCCATTGCTCAAACTCGTTAAATATTCCATATTATAGTAATAAATTTATCTATACTTTTAAAATTAAATTATTTAAATTTATAATATTATAAGGTGTCTTAAATGGTTAATGAATTAATTGATTTATAATAATAATTATTAACAAGAAGAGAAATGATGTTTAATTTCTAAAGTTGTTAACCTCATAGTGTATCAGAATTGAAGAACATGAAAAATATTCAAAATGAAATAATTACTATTTTCTATCAATATTAAATAAAAAGGTTTCTCAACATGTATAAATTGAACCATATATAGTTTCAACATTTTTTAGAGATTGTTATGGACAACTTAACCCATGACTGACCCTCCAAACCCATTACTCTATAGCTGGGGTATTTTACAGTTGATACTCCTTAGAAATGTCTTGGGATACACAGAGAACAGATTCCATGAGTGGTGTACATTACCATGAATTGTGTTAGTATTCAATAATTACTTATTTTAGTATAATTTATTGAAGTGAAGACTGACTATTGAGAGGATAGTTTTTAATTAGCATATTAATGAGAATTTGATATATTTTCTTTATGTTTGGTTCAGACCCTATGATATGGTAAATTATATACAATCCCACTAAATTTTGAGGTATGTTAGAATCGATATAACATATGACAAGGTTCATAGTGTGATATATATTATTAACATAGTAATTAAATTTGGTCGATTATCCAAGAAATAATGCAATAAACCATTAAATCATATAGAATTTTTTAATGATCGATAACCCAATAACTCAAGTTTATTATTATTTTATTAGCATGTACCCATTCAATCAGGTTTAAAATTACCGTATTTCTTATTAATTTTTAAATCATTACTATTTTATTAGTGAATATGTATTCACCCTTGTATCTATATATGATATCTTGAAAGGACATTCACATATGTAAATTTTTATGAAGGGGTGAAAATCTATTCACCTTTATATATGATAATATTATAGTGATAATTCAGTTATAAATTATATGAGTATTCGTATGGTGATATACTTCTAATTTTATTTATAAATATGATAAAAACACATTCCCCATGGTTTTGTGTATGATGGTTTCTGACTCATTCACCTATACACAAATGATAGTAATTATTAATTTTTCATCCGTAGAATTATTTATTATGGTAATATCTTAATCACACAAGATATTTTATTTATTATGGTGATAATCTGGTAAATAATTTAATTCTTATACATATTTCTAAAATATTTTCAATCTTATAAATTTTATAATAAAATGATAACCCATTCAAAAATGTTATATATTTTTTATTGTGATAGACTCATAAGCCACTAAAATTATAGAATTGTTAATAAATCCTTAACCAACACTCTACTGGTTGGTGATGATTAACAATTAAAATTTATTCCTTATGATTATAATGTGTATATATTTTTCATTATTTATATGATTATGGTGGTGAATTATTCACTTTTATTATTTATAATTATAGTAATCAATCATTTATGTAAATTGTTTATGATTACTACAACAACAACTTAAAATTTATTGTATATAATTTTTATGATGACCCATTCACCAATACTTGGGTCATGTTTAATGATAAACCATTCAAACAACAACCTTTTTTATACATTTTCTATTAATTAATTATTTATATGGTGATAAACTATTCATCCATTAGTTTTGCTCTGATTATGGGGGTACTCATCCATTTTTGATACAATACAAAGAATGTAGGGTCATTTATCAAGATGTATTTATAAAATCTCAGGATGTAAAAGGTGTTATGTTTATTATGGTTATTTCCATATCATATCAAACATGCACCCTTATATACTAGATTTATTTAGGGTCATCATTGGTTGTAGCGTATATTGTATATATATTACACAATGCATGTGCACATTAATAGTATTTTAGACATACTAACATATGATGAATTTATGGGAAGTTAACTTATAATATATTATTGATATAGGACACATGATTAACTTATAATATCATGATGGAAATTAACTCTAACCCAAATTTATAATTCATTTCCATTAATTTTTATATTTTTTAAAGGATTTTAATGTATGATTTTCCTATGGGGAAATCATAATATATATATCATGTTTGGAATTATGGTTGATTCATATTTAATTTATATTAATCATATGGTTATTTTTTATGGTTGTTAGATCAACATAATATTCATATAATGTAATACTATAGTAGAAGGGTTCTTTTTATATTCACTATTATTTATGGTTATATAATCGAGGTAATTGTGTCCCCTAGTGGTATTATTACATTTATTATAGTTGGAAACCTTTCATATAAGGGGTTTAACACCTGAGGTTTAGTGGTGTGTTGATTGAAGATTGTTTTGGTTAACTGAGTTGGGCATACTGTATCATAATACTTATATATGATGGAAAATAACCACACACAGACATTGTATCTCTCTATATAGGGGGGGTTGATATAAAATAGGTATATCATAATATAAAAAATACATTATTCCATTATAATACTTTGTAACATTACACACACAGACACACACAATAATTTTATATACATAATCCCATTGAAAACTTTTTATATAGACTAACGAACATATATAATCCATTCAACACAAGACTTCTATTCTACCTACAAATTATCAAAGAACAACCAGATAAAAACATTTAATAAAAATAATATTTAATGTGATATGAAAATATTAATAATACCAAAGAAACATATAAAATATAATAATGAATAGTTTAAATGGTATAATTTAATAGAGTCATGTTTTGATGGTGATTTTTTGAAGAAAATATTATTTCACTGTATCTAACTCTACCAAATATTTTTAATGTCTATATCACTATAATAGTATATGATAGAGGTGGGTTGATGTCACATAAACAAGTGTTTAATTTTGACACAGATAGATATATCATATACAATGATTCAGGAATCAGTTATAAATTTTTAACACTCTACAGCTATGAATAGTACACATAGAATATCATAAGTAGTGGTATGTGATATCATCTTCTAAAAAATTCTAGATCAACGAGTTTTGATAAAGGATTAAATAATTAATATATAATAATGAAAGTTCTAAAATAACAACATATACTATAACATGTGTGTAATAATGAAAGAAAATAAAGAGACATATGAAAAATATTTATATATACATATATATAAATGGATATATTTTTAAATGTATAATGATTATGTATGACTACATATAACATAATATGGTGCATTAAAGTTATAGATCCTTGAATATATTTTAATAAATTCATGGAAATCAAGCACATTCCTATATTGTAGACTCCTGGTATGTCTATGTGGAATAATCAATAATTTTTAAAGACATTCCCAAACGGGGAATAAAATAAGTAAATCCCATTATGCATAATGATGTTTTAAAAATACACACATTCATAACTTATCTCTGATAAAATAAAAGTTTATTTTTGAAAATGGAAAAGTGGGAGGAAAATGGATTAGATAATGTAGTAGAAATAAGTGACTATTTTTGATTGTGTAAAATACTATCCATATGAACAAAATTAAAATAATGAAATAATATGAAGATAATAATTGTTTTATAAATTTTTTAGATTTTATTTGGATGAAAGAATATGCTTACCAAGAATGAAACTATTCTAATTTAAAGAGATTCCAAAATACACTTCATGGACATTTTGAGGGTCTATAATGATAATATATATATATTTTATAAAAAGTGGAACCAATAATAATATCTATGATATAGTTTAGTTTATAATATATATATATATATATACTTGAAATTATAATGGATTATAGGTGATTTTTATGGACATTACATATCCAAAAGGATAAATAATATAGGTTTAATCTTCTATTCCATTATTTTAGAAGGTGGATCCCTTATCTTTATATTAAAATATTTATAGTTTTCAAAGAATATAAGAACACTTTTTAAATTGAGAAAAATTATTAGAATAAAATAAATATATTAAATTATATGATGGATAACATACACATTTCATTCAATAAATGACGTTACTGGTACCTTACAATGATTTTGGTCATTGAAATTAACTTTCTCTCATGTCACTAATGAGGAAAACAAGGGAAGAACCCACAATAATTCCATATTGTAAAAGTATCCATGGGTGTTTGTGAATAAATTATCATGAATATGGGATTATTACACCCTCTAGTACATTGTAGTACCTCATGATGTATAGGTGAAATGAGATGTGTGAGTTTCGACTAATGATTAGGAAAGATTTCATACAAACTATATCAATGAGAATCAATACCTATAAATACTTTAGGGAAAATTCCCAATATTTCATGGATTCACATAAGAATCATAACTCAAGATTATATTATCTGGTTTCTATCCAAAAACCTTGTATGAATAAAAAAATCCCATACGTCTCATCTCATGAAACAATAATTTTATAATAAAAACCCAAATGATCACATAGTCATTAATATTTTTCCGTTTTATTACATAAAAAAGATTGTGTTTTGTATATCATTCTTTGTAACCTATAAATTCCTAAACATTTACTTTTATGAACAATAGAAAAATAATACATTATGGAATCACTACATCATAATATTCATTTTATCCATAATACATCATATTAATATGAGAGATATTGAATATCTCATTTGGTACACCACCTTAAAAAATCATTATAGGATTTTCCAAATAAACTTATATCATATCAAAAATTATATCCTTGGGAAATCATATGTAAAACTATTTTTATTTAATCGATAAAACTATGATAAAGAATTAATCATTTTAACTATTTATCACATCATATTAAATATGTTATGAATACCCATTTGAAACACTTTTGAATTAAATATAATATAATTGTTATGGAAGATATCTAAGTAAAAAACAAACACAATTTCGTCCGAAATAATGTATGACCGTGTGATAAATTATTTCATTTATAATTTATATTAACCACAAGAACAAAAAATATAAGAAAATTGATGCCTCTAGAAAAGGATCAACGATACTCCAAGAACAAACATGTCATATTTGATCTCTATTATTCATATTTAGCTCTATACATATTTCCACTAGTTTTATATCATAATAGAAGGCATTATAATATATAACTTTTTTACAATACATGTTTTGACTATGCGAAACAATATTATTCCCATATATTCATCTTTTATATCCTCAAATAATCGAGTATTGTATGATACCATGTTCTTATAAGAGGAAGAAATCCTTTAAATGTGGTTTAATTTCATGGTTTTGACTTAATATAAATTAAGAATGAGGTCATTTATATTTTCATGGTAATTGGGGATTATTACCATATTATAGTCCATGTTTTTGGAAATTAATGTTGTGTAGAATAATTAGTAGAAATTATGAGACCTACACTATATGGATGGAGGAAACCATGTATAGAGTTGTATAAGGTAGAAGTGGAGCATAATTTTCCCAACATGTTCACTCAAGGCTGCTTTCCCATGTGGGTTGCTCTAATTTATTTTTTAGAGGAATCAAGTATGGATTTAACAAAACTTCCAAAACAATGTACATATATAGTACAAGTTCCCTATTGTGGTAGAGATGGGTTGATAGTTGGTGCATGATTTGGCCATCCATGTGGAAAAACCATGCGAACCATTGATTCAAGGTGAATTCACCATTTCTCAATACATAAAATAAAAATCAAACCGACATTCCTATTTTCAATTCTCCTATGGATCCTCCTTCTTATTGAGAACCTCATAAAGTCTATTGTATGCTTTAATCCAATTCATTTTTTTAATGACTAATTCCATTCCTTATCATCTCATAGGATCCATACTACTGATATATTCATTAATAATGTAGTTTTATTTGGATTCCATCATATCTATAGAGTAATTTATGTTCATGATAACATAGCCAATTTCTAGGGAAATTGTCAATTCTTTTAATTTTTTATAATTTGGCTCAATTTAGTATTTGATACTATAAAATATTTCTATCAAAAGTATATGGTAGGTGATCTTTGACTTTCCCTTAAAGATTGATATTTTATAAACATTTTTTTTCATTTTTCAAAACACTAAATATTCTAGTGCTTCTCTAAAAATTAATTGAAATTTCTGATGAAATTGTTTGTAACCTATTAGGCTTTCCCTGAGTACCATTTAGTGTTTGGAGGGTGGTATCCTCAACCTAGGACACCCATGGGGTGTTCCCTTGCATCTTACCTATGTCATTCCACCCTTGTAGTTGTGTGTGATATCAAAACTTATTTATAGATACTTGCATATTTTAATGTGAGTTAAATGAATATTAATAGAAGGGTTATGCATCCATTAAATTTGATGAAATATTATTTATATTATTAAATAAATTATATAGAAATTGATGAATGGGTTTGATGAACTCATGAATGGTTATGAAATTATTAATGAATTTCATCGTGAATTGATAATGGTTGTGGATTCCTTGTATGAGCTCCATGGATCCATATTCAATTGTATGACATGGAATTATATATTCCATATATCACTATTGATTCTTGTAGTGGATTCCATAGACATTACTACTCCATGGTTCTTAGTTCTGTAAGAATATATGGGAATTGCTACCCCTTTGATATGATTTCCTTGAACATGAATTGGACATGCTTCATCCACAAGCTCCTTGGACACCACACAAGTCATTAATTAGTTTCCATCAAGAGACTCCATGGACTCGATGAGGATGACATGGAATTTTATTCTTTTGATCATTCCCCTCATTGATTGAAATTGGATAAAAAAACATAGGATGTTGTATAAATATTCACTTTATTATACAACAAATGTTATATTGACTGTTATTTATTCATTATTGATAGCCCTGGAATGGGTAATTGATTACTGTTGTTTGACCGGATAATATCAAACCATCTACTTTATACATTATAGTTAGACCTTTATTAGGGGTGCATATTTATCCATCACAAGTAGACATGATGGTCTATAGTTGTTTTTATCTAAATTTTATCCATTAATTTTATTACTAGTATGCATGTGATGTACTTTAAATCACATCATTGTTTATAAATCGAATGGAAATGATATATAAACTGTTTGTGGTGGATTATGTATTGTTATCAGAGACCCTACTTAGATCGTCAATTGGTACCCACACATACATTATGGATGTGGTTAGGGAATGGGGAAAGTACCCAATATTTTAGGATTGATATTATCATTCATTATGAGTAGGGGAGAAAAAGACATATATAGGTACATCATTCTATTTAGAAATATGATTTTTTTTTATTTTTGGACTTTTGACCCGTGTATTGTAATGGATTCCTATTACCATGTGTTTCCTTCCATTTTTATAGGGGAAATACATGTTCATTTTATAGTTTATGATATTGATTTTGGATTGGTTAATTAATATTTCTATTTAATGGATAATATTATTTAATGATCAGTCATTTATATTCCATTGCTATAGATTTTTATTATATTTTCACTACGATACACATTGATTAAGAGGGTATAGAATCCCTACAATACAACCTTAGACCCTCTTTGCTAGTCTGCAATATCTGGCACATAGGGAGAAAATCATGATGTAATGTGACCCACTATCTGAGGGATCCATTTATGGGATCCATGACTGAGGTGTCACCAGTATTTACTTAACTATTTTTATGAATACTTCACATGTAATTAATATTTAAATATGAGTACACAACATGTCTCACACCAAAATAAAATCCCACATCATATATAATATCTATGTGTAGAAACAAACTGCCCAATTGATCTCAATCAATTCCAATATGACAAACATGTTATATGATAAGGAGAATACCATCATTGTTGTGCTCTAATAATTACATGATTTTCTACAAACCCAATCACCCAATAATTATTTATGACTAAATGATTGGGTGTGAATGATATCAAAGTATTATGGTTCTTATTCTAAGCATCACAGAAACCCTAGGTATAAGGGACTTGAAATAGACACATGAACCCCTAGTATAATGAAGAGAAGGTGTATGAATACCTATGTCTTATAAAAGACTACATAATTTAGAACTAAAAAAACATTTTTATCATGGGTATATTCTATATCACCGTGCAATAATGCTACTAATGTTAACATCAACATTCCATCATAGTCTATCATACTCTGTGATGAAAAACAATTCGGGATAAATTAATGTCATACATTGAGAGATTAGTTTTATTATACCTGAAAAATGTATATCAATATATATATATATGTATCAAAAATTATTTAACTATAAAATTTAGATTTTAATTTTTTTGATACCTTTATATTTTCTAAAAATTATTCAAGAAAATTTAACAACCTCTACATATGAACTATTCTGTAATTTCATATATATTTGACTTCTATATATTACTTATTTTCCTACACATTCTAGTTGTTCATTAATTCATTAAATTTATATATGTAATTCCAATCAAATCTCAATATAATTATCTGTTAAAACAATTATATTAAACTATTTATCTTCTATCATCAATAACGAATAAAAAATAAAATAATTGTGATATTCAGAAATCATATTCAAAATGATTAACTCATTAAAAATATTATAAATCCTTAATTTCAAAACCTTAAATGATATGATGTTGATTTAATTTATCTAAATAGAACCTTTGATATGTATAAAATCATCATCGTCATTGTATCTTTTTCTATAAAACATTTCAAATTAAATACTTTAGTAAAACATGAATCTATTTTATTTTTCACTAACCAAAACATACAAAAGCATTTTTGGAAAAAGTTCAAATAAAATTATTATTGTAATTAAATGTTATTAATTACATTTTTTTCATCTCATATCCTAAAATCATTATGATATCATGTGGAACTTATATATTAATTTTTAGTAACGTAATATTTTATTTATTCAATTTGAACATCTGTATATTAAAAAATAATCGTAATATCTTCTTAGACACTACTATCTTCAAGATAGAATTATAAGATATGAAAAATCCATTGGGTTATGACATAATGTTTTTTTAGTTAGAACATTTAAAAAATAATCTATTATCTTCATATAATATATGGGTTTCTTATTTTGGAGCATTATTTTTCTAATAACATCACTTTTATATTAAAAATATTCCACTAATGGGTGTTGAGAACATCCTCACCCATATTTTAATGAACATCCTGACAATACTTTTATCTTGGATATGTTTTTTAATAATTTAATTATTTTCAAGAAAATGTTATACAAACTAATGAACCATAAAAATGTATTAACATCATTATTTCTTATTATTACTAAAATATATATTTTTTAAAATAGTTCTTATCATAAATGATTGATGAGATATGTTTATAAATTGTTCCATTAGATTCAACTAAACTTGATAAAATCTATTACATGCAATCCTTTTATATAAAAATTATTTACATATTTATTTAAATGGAAATTGAATGATTTTTCAATTATTCCAATGATTTTAAAAACAATTATATTTAAGAAACATGTAAAACATATTATTTGTATCAAATACACATAATACCTTAAGATTATATTTTTTTAATGAATGATTCATTAATTGTAAATTATATGTAATTTCCAAAATAGAAGTATCAAATCTAAAAAGCTTTATCTTAAGGAATCATTAAACATTATTATGATTTATACTAGGTTTCAATGACATTAAATGGTTCCTACAAGAAGGTAAATAATAATTTTTATCCAAAATTTATTCTTATATATTAACCCTTTACCAATATTTACTTTCAAAAAATCACATGAAATTAATGATTAAATTCTTAGATCTCCAATCCTCAAAACATTTACAATAATAGGGTAATGATTTCATGAATGAAATCATATTTTAAAAACTTTTTATTTGATGGAAATTGGATTAATTACATAATTATAAGATGGATTAATGATACCTCATATCCCACTATGTTAATTAAATACTATATCATATTAGTTATATGAGTCATGACTAAAATTTATTAGGATATATTCATCAATATCCTTTAAAATGTATGTTATTCTTTGTATTATTACATAATAATATAAATTTAAGTGGTAAACATTAAAATTCATTATCACTAAAGAAGGCTCCTGAAGGGGTTTATATAACACATAGATTTTTTTAAATAATAATAGTTATTAAGATACCATTTATATAAGTATTTTAAAATATTATTCTATTTTATAATGTATTGATATTGAATTTATGATTGATGATGATAAAGGTATTTTTTTCTAAAAATAACATTTTCTCAAATTATTATCATGTTTTGAATTCATTTAATATGATTTTTAATTAAATGGGATCCCATAAAAATGATAACGACCCCAAACCTCGTAACCTAAAAATGATGTCAGATTTATTTCATTGTCATAAGATATAATGATTTACCTCCCATATGTCAAAATAGTTTATTATTATTGGTAAACGAAATGAATACCTTATTCTCATTTTATAATTGAATAAAAAAAATTAAAACATAATTTTTTTAGAATATCATTATTCACGTGTGAAAATCTTTTTATATCAATAATAGTGCCCTACAAGAATTATTATGAAGTAGAAAAAATGGTGATCTCAAGTTATCAATAATTATTACTTAAAAAAATATTATATTATGAGGATTTAAGGAACAATTAATAAGGAATAATAAATATGGGAATGTAAATATCTAAACACACATTTGATTTAATAGGTAACATTACTGTCATGATTAGATAAGGAATAATTAGTGTGGAATGGAAAATAAATTAATACACATTACAATTTTATAATATAACTATCATTTATAGATAATGTATAATGAATATAGCGGGTTAAATAAATTAAAACACAATCTATTTAATCAATAAAATGGTATTGTAAATGAATCCAAAGACAATATAATTGGGAAAATATCATGGATAATAATAATAAAATTCATAATTAAAAAAATTCTTAATTATCATACATCATGATTTAATGTATCCTGGAAACTCAATTATAAAGTCCTTCAAACGAATTTTAAAAATTTTTGGTTAGTTATACACCCTAAACCCATTTAACTAAGGATAAAAAATCGATTTGTCACACGAGACTACTAATGCATCAAGGGGATAACTATAACAGAACACTAGTTGTATATATATGTTCAAAAACATTACCACTATATCGAATGATTAATTTAATTCATGAAAAAATATTTCATGTCATCAAATATTCATACTGATAAAAAGAGGTTGATTTATCAATATATACCGAGTTAATAAAATAAATTTCCATATAATAAATGTGTAAAAAACTGATATATAGCTTATGAAATAACCATATTCATAATAACTAAATATTTATATTTAATATAAATTTATTATGGAATAAGGAATAATCAATATAATGAGATTATTTTATTAAAATGTAAACTATCTCCAAAGAGACTATGATTGTACCATACTTTTTACCACTTTGGTGACATTTAAATTTTATCTCCATGAAGAATAAACTTGAAGAAAATCTAAATCATCAAGAATAGATAGTTATTCATCACAAATACATCTATGAGGTAGTATATGAACAACCTAAAAGTTAATTGTTTCATATTAATGAATATGTGTCAATGAAATGAAATTTGATATAAAAACACTTCTAATGATAATTACCTTGAAGTGAGAATTAATCAATGAATTGATTATCCATATAAAATTTTAATCCCCATAAAAATTTAATAAACAAAATAAATATTAAAAATTAATTACACATATAATCTTAGAATATCAAAGTCAATGATGAAATAATATACACTAAAGGAAAGAAACTGGGTTATGGAATTATTTACCACATGGTGGCTTATAGTTAAAATTTTATTAGATGAAATAAATATAATTGAAACATAATATAATGTTAAATATGAAGGATCTAAAATATAAATTTTTAATGGGGAAGTATATTCATTGTATAACATAAATTATGTCCATTACATTAAAATATTCTTTAATGGAGATAAAATTGAGACGATGCCCCTTGCCTCATGGCTCCTTTCAGTTGAACATGATTTAGTATCCATTATAATTATTTTAATAGTGTTATTAATTTTTGAAAAGACAAAAAATGGTATTAATAATTATTATATAATATATGATCCTATTATAACATCTTATCATTTGATTTTTAATAATATATCATTATTACTATTGTTTTTAGTGATAATTTCCCTATCTTATCATGCATGTTTTAACAAGAAAGTTACGATTTGTGAGAATATTAAATATTTCTATAATATAACAAGTTATATTATTTTTCAATATAGTTTTTCACATTACATACTATTTCATATTAATTATTTATTTTTGAACATTGAGATTGGATCACATCTCTTTGTGGACAAGTTAGGTTGCACGTACAAATGAGTGATATAATATTTTCCATAATGGGTGATAGGGTAAAGAATTAGGTTATAGGTTAATTTTATAAAATTAGTATTATGTAAAAAATATCAGATATATTCATTAAATGATTCATTATTACATTCCAATTATAGTATAATTGAAAATTATATTACATTATTTTGGGTAGCGGTAGTCTTCTGTATACACGAGAAATTTAGTCATAATTTAAAAAAATTGGAAATTATATAGTTAAATGGTATATATTAATTTTTTAAGTAAGATTATATAATAAATATTATATATAAAAATTAAATCATTCGATATATTCAATCATGAGATGAGTTTATAGAATATGAGTTACATCGGTTGGAGATGTGGTAGTCATCTATTCATATGATCAATGATTCCATATCCATTTATTGGAGGGAGAGATATATGAATTTAATGCCAATAACATATTAAAATATGAATATATGTGATATAATGTTTTTATTATAATTAAATTAATTAATAATATTCTAATTATGTTGAAGAATAAATAAAATAAAAATGAACATTTAAAATTTTTACCTCTTCTTTAGAGGACATAATTTGTTTTGAACCAAAATCTCTAATAAGAGGAATTTATGATCCAAAAAATATGTTGATGATATATGGTGGGAGTGATTAAGTTATTTTTATATGTATTGGAGAAACAAAATGGCATTGGAAGTTTGATGATATGAGGAGTGGGTGGCCTTTAGTAAGTGAGGGGGATGACATACATGCAATTTTTGAAAAGAATAAATTAAAACCCAAATTTTTATCTAGAAAAAAGACTAAAAAATGGACCATTAAATAACATTATATGTTATAATGTCTCTAAATTTACATTAAAATTGTTTTTTTATAATTTGGTATGGAATTTTAACCCTTAACTTTTTAATGTAACACCCTAGTTAATTAGTTTTTACTTAAACAACTGTAATTAATTTTATACTTATTATACTATTTATACTGCAAAAAATTCATGTTTAACATATTAGATATTATAAAATCTTTTGATAAAAAATTTGGAGTAATATTTTACAATTTCAATTCATATTATTGGAAAATTACATTATAAAATTAAAACCATGGATGTGATGAAAATATAGGTTTCCAAATAAAAGATTTTAATAACATTATAATGGTATTAATATCAGGGATAATAAGAAAATGAATCTTATTAAATAAATTGTATTGATTATAATATAATTAATATAATTTTATATTAATGTTTATTCATTGATTTTTTTTTTGTTTTTTTGGTTATATAAATAAATTTGATGTTTTGGATAAAAATCAGTTTTTGTTCACTATACATCAAAAAATGATACAGGTCTGAAAAATCAACTAACATCACTATTAGTAAATTTTGATATGAAAATTTTAAAAATTGAGTTCAGTTAACAAAATAAATTTTTTATAATTGGTTAAAATTAAAATTGAAGTCTGTATGAAAGTCAAGAAAAAACCACATTTTAGAAAAACATAGTTTTCCAGAAAACCATTATTTTTCAATTAAATGAATATAATTTTATTTTTTATAAATAGATAACAAAAATTTTCATAATTTTGTTATTCCTTATAATATATTTTATTTATAATGATATTTTATGATATCATACTTATTTTCCTTACAATTAGATATAGGGTTGCATGTTTCATAATCTATTGATGATATCGAATTTATATTAAAAAGAATATATTATAAAATATTTGATTATTACATTCTAATATCATCATAGTGTCTGATGAAAAATATTCTATAATTACGAAATTTATTCTTTTATAATATTTTGGTCTTACATTCTCCCCACCATTAATGAATTTATTCCTTACAATTTAAACATGATCTCGGCAATGAAGGGAATTTCATTTGGAAATTAAATTATTAAAAACAAGCATCGTAAAAGGGATAAGAAAACATAATATATATAAGAGGAAATGAAATATATGAATTTAATATGGAATAAAAATGAAATGGTTCACAAGTAGGAGAGCATCGTTTATAGGTGAAGAAATTAAAATGGAAGGAAAGAGTAATTCCAAAATAATGATAGAGGATCATAATGGTTATTTACAAGAAGAATATGATTGATCAAGATAAAATTAGTATTCTCAAAACTATAAATATAGGTTGATTTAATATACCATTAATTGATCCAATAATATATTATCATGAAAAAATTTATATTTCATCATCTTTTTTATAATGGTAACTAATTCTATTACTCTCTCCGAATATAAGGAATTATTTATTCATGATATATTTAAATTTCATAGGAACAATTTCACCCTTTGGTTATATATTGGTCAATTAATCAATCATCTCATTGGATAAGAAATAAATATCAAAAAGTAATTTTTTATTCCAAAAGAACTAAAATTAACTTTTAAAAGATCACAATATACATAATGTGGTGACAAGTATTTCTTCATATTTGTAAATATTTTCAGAAACCAATATGGTTAACACAATTAATTAATCTCTTACCATTAACAATAACACCACCAGTACATTATCAATATTTATTCATCCAACTTTTTAAGATAAATTAATGACATATTAACCAGTTCAAGATATAGTCTAGGGGTAGCCACACAACCCTTTTTATCCTTCAGTTATGAGTTAACGCCCTATGGAATTTTGAATTAAATGGGTTTTAAAAGGTTATGTGGGTATTCCTTTTTCAAAAACTATATATATATATAATTCATATAACATTACAAAATTATGATGACCTGTAATTACTACAACAAAAAATATAAGATAAACCTTATAGGATACCAATGCCTCGAACCTTACATCTAAAAAATAAAATATAATTTATCATCAAATATTATTAGAGTGTATTAATAAAATAGGATTTATTCCCTTAATGTTTTTTTAGAAATATCATTAATCATGTTATATTACAACCACAACTAATTTAAAAATAGGTTTCTATATTATGAGATATTTATTATCCTTAATCTAGTAAACCTATTATATTATCAATCACTCGAATGTTAATGAAGAAATTAAATCTAATATATTTAAAAAAAATCCATTGATTTATAATGATTCATATAACCAAAAATTAATTGGTATTAATATATCTAAAATTAAATTCATGAATCTTATTAGATAAATACTTAAAAATTTTATTTCAATATAGATCATTTTTTATGGATTAAACTTTATAAGAGTTAATTGACTCATATAATTTCCAATTTACCACCATTTAAAACAATAATTTTAAATTTATCCCTCTGAGGAAATTTACATCCTCCCATTATACTATTCATTTTTAATCAGAAATTCATTTCACTACTCATTTATTTATGAAAAAAATAAATTTCCTATTACATTGAGGAACTATCATGGCTGTCTCCTTCCACATTTTGTGATTAATGTAAATAATTACCTATTTCACATATGGTATCCACCATTTGTGCTCTTTTTAAACTCTATCCTTATTTTTTTTGGAATGTTATTGAGTTGGTTATGATATATGTCATTAACAATATTTTGGGGTACCATATTAGTTATAATAACACTATCATTCACTCTTTTCATCAACTCATTCATTTTACCATATAAAAAACATTTGAAATTATGTTTAATGTAATCATGAATCCATTTAGTTATATTAGTTGAATGAAACCAAAAATCATATCTTGGGAAAACTTTTCTATAATTTAAAAACCATATAGTCATTTATTGGAAGTCTAATTCATGTAACCTTTTTTCTAACAAAGACTCAATAGGGTTAACCAAGGCTATCCATTTTCAACATTTATTCAAATACTTCATAACTATTAGTATTGAAAATTGGAATAATCCAAATTATATCTCTCTAGAGTGGAATGATATATGTACAATAAGGCCCATTGTCATATACCATGTAAAAATTTGGTCAATCCCATAATGCCTAGTTTGAAATGAATACCCCTACCTACATCTATTATAAAACAATTTATAATATTAATATCCAAAAATAGATTAATTTCATGGAAAAAGCACATAATTTCTACCATAAAAAATCTTTATGTATTTTTTATATAATTATCCCCAATGTATATTATGTGGTTATGATCCCTAATAAATGTTCACCAAATTTAGTTCAAAAGGCTTCAACTAAACATCCTCTAAACAAAATTTAACAACACTAATAATTGTAGCTTATATCTACTGTCTTCACAATTACATTGGAAAAAGATACCTGGAATCACATCTTGATGGACCAAATAGTTCAATTGTCCTTATAATCTAGATACGTAAATAAATACCATATTGTATTTGAATACAAAAAATTACCACATTTTATTCGACAATATATTTATTCCCACTTGCATATCCTTGCATATTATTCATATTATACTTCATTTATTTCTTAGAGAGGGAAAACAGAAGGGTGAGATAAAATAATCATTAACTGTAATAGAATGTGGAAGGTATAGTGAGTAAATAATGAATAATCTATAAGGAATAATCAATATCGAAAGGTTAATTTCTAAACATGCATTAGATTTAATATATAACATAACTGTCAGGATTAGATAAAGAAAAATGAACATGGAATGGTAAATAAGTAAACAAACATTACATATAAATAACATAAATATCATGAATTGATATAGAATTGTCAAATTAGAAAAGAATGTAACTGAAAAAACCATGAGATTTATAAACTAATAATTAAAAATTATCTAGAGATATTACCATTGAAAGAATATCATAGATAATAAAAAATAAATTATTAATGACACAAATGATTAATTATTTCATTTCATGATCTCATATATCAGGATTCCAATACTCTCAAAATCATTCACAATTCATTTTGAAACTAATAGGCTTTTATACATTATAAACCCATTTATGTAAGGAAAGTCAATTGATTCGTATAATTATACTACTAGTATATTGAGGTTCTATCTATTATTCGTCCACACCCATATATTCATGTGAACACATTCTATATGTATGTAACTATTAATTAAATTCAAGGACTAATATAACTTGTCCTCAAATATATGTATTAATTAAAGGATATAAATTTATCAGTATTTCTCAAGTTAATCTAATAACATTAAATATAAACCCCATATATAGAAATGGAATACAATTTAGAAATTAATCATATCCATAGTACATGAATATGGAAATTTAAGATAAATGTATTGTATGATGTATAATGATAAAATATGATTGTTTCAAGAGAGTGGAAAAAATCGCAACGGAAATTGAAACTCTTCAATAATATTTATGTCTTTGGAAACATTTAAATTAAAATCCCAAGAACATAGATTGGACTCTCACTGCCCGCTGGATGGACTATTTCCACTCTATATAGGATATCAACTTATTTACAACCCATACCTACTGGGAAGCAAACTAGCTCACTGAAGAAATTTCCAAAATTGGAGTTAATCACGGAATCTCCTGGAGGGATGACCTTACTCATGAGTTACCCCCTCTTTATGCCAATGATGTTCAAAAAATTCCTTATTTTAGACTTATGTAATCCATTCTTATTCCATCCTTTATAATAATATTTGTGTTTTGGTCTTTGACCAGAACACCACCTCCCTCTAAAAAAATTATTCAATGAAATAATAAAATATAAAATATATAAATCCACATAAAATAAGTTTATATAAAGTAGAATATATTCAAAATTAATTAAACTCATAATCTAATAATATAAAATAAAATTAATTAGTAATATAACCCAATATAAAGTATTTTTTCATTACATTATTTACTTCTATGTAACCATCATGTCCAATCCGTTTGAATTAAATCATTCCAATTGAAATATAAAATGTAACGAATTTTGAAGGATTCATGGTATTACATATTGAAGGGGTATTATATAACCCAGATAAATGGAAATTTTTACATCACCTTAAAATATGACTTGATTAAGGGAAATTTAGATGAATCCCACACCTCACACATCTGTCATGTCAAAATTCTTTTAACAACCTATCTAATAGTTTTTTGAATGTTATTAATTTATACCAAAATAAGAACCATATTCAAATTTATAATATCATGTGTGGTACTTATATGACATATTATCACACATTTATTAACTATATTTTATTATTAATAATTTTTCATCCCTAGAATGCAATTTTGAAACACGCTAACACTTTTTTAAATAGTTATCTATAGAAAAAATTTCTCTCTTTGATATCTTTTTCTACACACTACACTAAGTTTAAGATAATTTCAATATACATTTGAAAAATAATTATTTGATGGGATAGTTATCACATATAAATTAGATTGGTGAGTATGAATTTGATTAACTAAATTATTAAAATAAGAATGTGTATTTATTAGTAAACATTATTCTTATTATATAAATTAATAATATATAAAAATAAAAATGATTTGTAAATAATGGAGATGGTATGAAAAAAAATTTATAAACACAATATGTTATTAAATTAATAAATTAAATTTATAATTATTTGTTAATAATGTTAATGAAATATATTTTTCAAATATTAAATAAAATGTTTTAACTATTATTAAATATTTCACTATAGACAAAAAATAAAAAAATACAGTTTTATACTTAAAATGTATATTTCAAAAAAGTTATTTTTGTTGAAATTTTCATTATTATATTAAAATATAGTTCCCCTACATATAAAAATTTATGACAATAAATTTGATTACATATTTCTCATTAGGATGGAAAAATTTGGTAAATAGGTCCCTTTTATTTCTCTTCAATATGAATTGTAACCATAGTAAAATTTATCACCTCAAAAAAGGGTAAATCTTGATGGACATGGTTAAAATTAATTTTTCAGATCACCAATTTTCATCAAATTTGTTACATTTATAAATTTAATCATACACATAACACATTAGGATATAAATTAAATTTATATGGGACATGTTTATGTGAGAATGACATATATATTATTTAAAGTAATGAAAAATAAAAAATTACACTCTCTTAGTTTTATATATAATTTATGATTTCCCATAGAAAAAAAGAAATTTAAAACCAAAAGAAATTTATATTATTAATATAATTAAATTATAATTATGATAGAAACATATTTATAATTTTTTGTAAAAATACAATTGTCTTAACAGCTTATGAAACACCAACAAAATATTTGTTCAGCTAGTAAAGAAAAAAATTAATTGATTTAAAAAATATAAAGTAATTTAATTTCAAGGATTTATATTTTTACATGTATTTTATAGATGAATATGATATTATAATGTCATGTTTATGTATTATATTAAAAAAATATACTTTTTATTTAGGAATGATAAATTAAATTAAATGAATAGTGTTAAAATTGACATTAATGATATTTTATCATAATAATATTTAATTAAATTATTAAAAAAAAATAACATACATGAAAGTGGAAAATGAGGATAATATTTTTTCTAAAATATCACCAATTTTCCAATCATGATTCAATTTTATCCAAATATATATTAAATTATAACCCATAATGAATAATAAAAATGTTATCGCGGTTAAGGGTAAAATATTTTAATTATGTGGTTAAACCAAACGATATGGTTTTATAACCCACATAAAACTAACTAAATATTATTTTTATTAGATATTATAACTACCTAATATATTATATTATAATTAATTTCCTTATTGATTCATTTGGGATAGATATTGAATTTATTATACTTTATTATTTTAAGTAATAGAAAGAGTGACCCTCTCATCAATTATAATGGGAACCTCCCCATTAACTTCCCACAACATTGATCCTTAAAAATATAAGAAAAACAAAAAATTTCTATTATACAATAACATATAAATATTAATTAGGTTTAATTTTTCCCAAAAGGCCAACCATAAGTTATTAAATAGTATATCTAATGGATTTCATTAAAATAAGAGGTAATAACTTTACTTGATCACTTTCTTGTTAATTATTTTTCTAACAAGTATAAATAAATAAAATTATTCATTATATAATTAATTCATCATTCCCAATGTAATATAAATTTTTTATTATTATATAACTACTATTATCCTCCTTCATTCACAAAAAATGGGATTTGAATGTATCACATGTGTGAACGTAACACATACCATCTTCATAAAGTGATATAATTTTTCTCACCACTATTTTTTATGGATGTATACTAGGTTGGTATTAAGTTTATATATGATATTAATGACATAATTTTTAATAATTAATGACAATATCATATTTTAAATCTTAGCTTCCAAATCGTTGTAGAATGATAATGTCACTAGTGCGTACATGTGGACTACCACCTCCATAAAATGATGAGATTAATTTTTCATAATTAGTTTACATGGATTGTAATAAAGATGGATTTAATCAATATATATTATTCACAACATATACTAATTATTATCAAAAAGTTTATCATGATTAATGTTTCTTTAGATTCCATCTATTGAAAAGGGAAAACTACGTTCATACGTGTATACTACCTTCCATCCAAATGAACAATATTGTACCTTTTTCAATCTATAAATAATATGGATCACTCAATATATATATATTTATATTGAACATATATAATATTTATATCATTATCATCATTTTTAAATGATGTAATCATTATAAATATATAAATTACGTTATTTATGAACTGAAACATCCATGAAAAAAGATGTTATTACCACATAAAATAATGACATTAATTAAAAAGTGTTATTTGGTAGGTGATTTGATTTAATGTGTAAATCATAAATAGTTTTATAGATATGATTATTTTATTTTAATACGTGTATCATAAATCTATATTTACTATATAATATGTTCGTAGATTAGGAAATGAAAGATGATACTTGAGGTAACATATTTATGAATCAATCATATTTTAATAGTCATTATTTTTGGATAAATTTCATTTAATAAAAGTATATGAATATTATAAGATAATTCTGGATAATTTTCTTATTATATTATATTTTTCTCTAGAAAGTATTCTTTACTATCTTATTACTCAAATTATATATTTAAGATATCAAAATATTATTTTTAATAAAAACAGATCTTATTTTTCTATTTCATATAAAATACTTTTTATTTTATGTCTATATTTTTTAAAAATTCCATTAGGAATGTTTTTAATAATTTTATAAATTTATTTAATGATTTCTTATCTCTTTGATGACTATTACAAAAATGTTTTAAAATTATTCTTATTTTCATTTTCTAAATGAGGTAGTTTTTGTCCTTCTATCAAAAATGGGAATGGATTGTTTTATTTTAACTTATAGGGAATGAAAATATTTTCCCACAATCATGAACAACCATTGTATAGATTATTAATTTAATATTTAATATATTTCATTAAAAATAAAATATTTTCTAAAATATTTTGTAAATCTTCATATTTTAATGAATTTATTTCAATATGGGATAGGTATTTTCATGAATAATGCTGTTAAAAATATGTTTTATTAATTAAAATAATAATGTTTTTTTATAATTTACTAGGAATATGAGCCAATATTACCATCCTTTTTCTTTTTTTGGATGGTTTATGATTATTATGAATTGATTTTTTTGAAAATCATTTATTTTTTATGCAGTATACTCTGATGGATTGATGTAATGTTATTGAAACCCATTTAATTTTCATTGGTTATGATTAATATTCTATGATATTGTGGAACACATATATAGGGTTTTAATTAGGTTATAAGAGGTAATATTATTATATATCCTCTTATTTCATTTTTTGAAGTATTAGTTCTCATGAAAAATGTATGGGAAATAAGACTATGTGCCTGATCCACAGTGGGAAACAAGTTATTGATCATGATTTGTTATAGGAAGCACACAAGTGTGATTAATATAATATGTTGAAAATGAGTTGATGCAGGTGTCATTATGATTTAATTGTCTCGTTAGATAACCATGACATATTTAATGGTTTCTATAATTATGATGATGAAGTACTTATATAAGATGAACTTATTGTTCATGATTGATTTATGATATTTCCTCACTCTTTTTATTTGCATCCTTTTAAATGATAAAAAATGATGGCATGACTCATTTTTATGATATCTGATTGATGAGGTATGGTAATTTTATGTGATGGTCATGATCACATACACTTATTTTTACCTTATTCCCACATAAGGAAATTTATTTTTTTCTATAATTGTTTCCATTAATAGGAATATGAGATCACACTTCCATATGTTTCTTTTCCCCATGTTTTAAAGAATTGTTTTTTGTAGTTTCTTCCTATAAGGATTTTTAATTTCAAGATCTTTTTATGACATGTTAAATATCCATTATAAGATAATTATTTTTTATATCTAGTACCAATGATCCTAAACCTTTATTTCTCATGTCCTAATGCATGTAAAATGTATTCTATATTCATCTTATAAGATGTGTTAAATATATATTAAAATATTGGGCCTTTTACGATTGTTCTATAGTTAGGTTTTGGCCCTCTATAGAGATTGGTATTAGAGAACATTGGTTCAAAACAAGGGGATAAGTTTATATATATGGTAACATCCGAATGTTTTGGTAATGGGAATATATAACTGTGGATAACCCTAAGGACACCTAAATTAAAAATAATTTTACATGATATAAACATCCTTAAAAATATATTTCATGAATATATTACTGCTCACATTGATTTTTATATATTTATGTTTACACTTTATGATTAGGTTTTAGTCTATGAATGTAACTAAAATTAATAATTCCATCAATCAATGTGACATATAGTGAAATGATTTTACACCTGATAAAAAATAATAATATTGAACGAATTTATAATTTTATTAGTTTTTATTGAATATTTCTCAGGCCATGAATCATACTGGGAAACTGAATTAACAGAGGGAATAAGGTACTATTGAGTAATTCATGGGGAAACATCTACATTTTTTGTTATTCTATTCCATTAGTGGCTAATATATAGATCAATAGTAATGAAAAAATATTTTTGTTTCCTTAGTGGTTTGTTCCTCAAAAGAATATCTTATCTATTTTTCATTCTAAAGGAGAACCATATGAATGGTTTAATCTAATTTACAATATGAGAAAAGGGGTAAGAATATAATCTATGGGATGGGATGAGTTGAAGAATATATTTTTTAGAAATTAATTACCTCAAATTTTGATGTATAATAATGAGGAAAAATTACATGAGCTTAAGAAAAAGGATGATGAATCCATGGGTATCTATGAGAAAACTTTTAGAGGAAATTCATGAAATCCCACTATAATAATTATTACTAATGAAATTAATATTGATATATTATATTAGGGATTCAAACCATGTATAAAAAAATGTTAAATCATTATGAGGCCTTAGTAGTAATTAATAAATCACTCGATGTTCACTGAAGATAGAAATTAATGTTTGAGATTCCCACACTTCACATGGTTTTTATAAGAAATTCAAGAAAAAGTCTCATGAAAACACAAATAATTCAAAATAATGACTCAGATTATACAACAAAAATATTTATAAATTATTTGGGAAAATTATGAGACAAGGGGTTAGACGGATGACAATTTTGAGGTCTGGTGTGCCTGAAACATTTCATGGAAAAATGTTATGTTTTTAATAGCATTCATGCACAGTTTTCCTAAAGAAATTGAATAACTCATAAATTGAATCCGAGATCCAAAATATGATGGCAAGACTGTGTTTAGAGAAGTGAAATTACATTAGGTGAGTCAAAACATTGGCCGGTGCGAGTCATCTATGAAATATTGTTTTTCGATGCAACCAAAAATAATATAATTATATAAAAATTATTTTATTTTCCAATCTTAATAACTCATGAATAGACACTTAGACTCGAAACTAAGACCAATGTTGAGTTCATAATGTGAGGGTGTCCCTAGGTGCTACATAATTTTATTCAGAGTTATTCTACAACTGAATAATCTTAAAATGACACCGTATTTATTAAAACATTTCAAGAAAAATTATTTTGTTGATGCAATGACTATTTTCTCTATTAAAAACATTATGACAAAAAACATGGGGTTATATGCATAAACCAAGGTATGCTATAGAATTATTAAAGAGAGATTTGTGGATTTTTTTCATGGTGAACGATGACAAGATTGTGGATAGACGATCGTCATGTGATGAAAACAAAGGATC
Source organism: Viscum album (assembly GCA_963277665.1). Lineage (NCBI taxonomy): Eukaryota > Viridiplantae > Streptophyta > Magnoliopsida > Santalales > Viscaceae > Viscum > Viscum album. The sequence continues at coordinate 559,822,213 of OY728146.1, forward strand.
CCTCCAACCATCGTAGAGGAACTTCATTCTTCATCATAATTTGAACCCAATGAGTTTGGGTGGTTGTTTATATATGATTTTCCAAAATCATTATATAAATGATTGAAGCACTCTAATAAACAAATAGATTAACCCATTGATCGATTGTATGTTGTGGGAGTGATATATTATGGTATATCCAGCATTTATTTAATATATTTTAAAACCCAAATCCCCTGGATCTTGGCCGTTGGAAAATAATTCATGGACAATGAAGTTAGACCATAGTTTTGTGTATATCTCCCTATCTATTCCACATTCTTCCCATTTACAACCATATTGTTCCTAGATCAATATTCTTAGTTAGTTATGAGCCTGATCATATACCCATATTCATGGTGAACCAATTGTAAGGTATAAAGTAAGGTAGATCAGGTCATGAGGAACATGAATCCTTGATCTCTCAAAATTCCATGTGTCATAGGATCCCTGGTGGTCTGCGGATGAGACCACCAGCATGTGTATTGTGAGGCACGATAGTGGACCCGATGGGGAATGGTGGTGACAGCTGGAGTGGTGGGGGTGGAGCTGGCTTCTATATTAGTTGCATCGTCAAGAGGATACATTGGAAGGCAATGGGTTGCTTGTGTCTAGGTAGAGGTGTGGTGGAAGTCATCATGTGACTGGAGGTGATGATAAGACCACGTCATTAGTATGGCCACATGTAGTCATGCTTTACGGGGTGCACGTGAAGGAAGTCAGAAAACTTCGTGGGATGAGGTGTCACAAGGACACCAAGTGGAGAACATGGTCTTGGATAACCATGTGCAGTGAGTGAAGTAAGACTGTATAAGGTATGTCAGACTAGAAGATCAATGATGCTTTATATTGCCCTACTGAATGTATTTCAGTAGGCTTATAGTATTGGACCGGTTTGAGAAGGACCAGGTCCTTTCAGGTCAGCCAGCGGGTCAGGCTATGTCCAATGGGTTATATCAGACCCAGATCGGACCCAAGCTGGCCATTTTTAGGAAAATAGGTGAAACATTCAAACCATTTTACCATTTGTGATGCTGTTTTCTGTGTTGTGACCCTTGTGTTGGGATAGCCATTCTGAGGCACTCTATGTTAGTTTTTGTGTATGTTCACATAAAACAAAATGGATCAAGATTTTGGATCTCCTAGATTGATTTTTCTACAAGTTGAATCATGTTCCCTATTGTGACCTTGAAAATACATGAATTATATAGACTTTTTTTCTAATAGAGAATATGTGTTTCATTTAGGTTTTGTGTTATATAGATAATATGAGTCTTATTGTGAATGGGTGGCATATCATGACTGGGTTGGTACTCCCATATCCTACTCGGTTGTAGGTCCTTAAGACTAGGTGCCTTATTGAGAAAATGTGTCTTATCAAGACTAAGTTTCATATTAGGAAGACTGTTTTATTGAGATTGTGTTTTTTATCATGTGGGATAGGGTAATCCATTATGATATGGACCTTCCTCAAATATTAGAAATATTTATGAGGTGCATACCCATTAACATGGTGTGAGCAATACCAAGATAAGAGCTATATCTCCCACTATGGACTCAGGAACTAGACACACCATTCATTTGTGACAAGAGCCTCATGGGTTGGTAAGGGGAAATACTCCGTTGACTGTGGTGAAGTGGTGAGGTGTGATTTCATCCACACTCTCTTACTACAGGGGATTCACATGGTGCATTTTTTGTAGTAGTTCTCCATCAACAATGTATATAGGTGAGGTGAATAACTCTTCATGTGGGTTTCTTATCTTTCTATGGGTGCAAGGCGGTGATGACCATGCATTGTTTAGTGTAGTTCACTATCAAGTGTGTGAAGTGGTTAGTGGTAGACCTCTTCAAATGAGTTTCTTAGCTTATGCTCGGCGCAAGGAAATGATGAATGGATCCCTAGTGATTGGAACTGAAGATAGACCTAATTATATGTTCCCAATGGAGTGCATCTCTCAAACAAGTTCCATATGAGATTTCTAAGCTCAGGAAATATGTCCTCATCATTTTTATGTCATGATTCGAGACAATTTTGAGAATCATGTTGATGGCTATGACGTTGGAACCTCCAGATAAATGATTTCTATGATGGATATACTTGGATGTTCTTGATATATGTTCTATAGACATATATCTATGTTGTGATGACTCTATATCATGTATTTTTTGGTTTTTTACTTCATATATTTCGTTTTAGGGTACTTCTTAAAATTTATTGTATTCTTCCATTGTGGTTTCATGGTTTCCTACTGAGTTTTTTTACTCACCACTTCACAGGCCTTAACTACAAATGTCATGTCTTGTGAAGATGTTTGATGCTTTGACATAGTCCTAGGTGGACCAAGACTAGGTGGTTCATTGGGAGATTAGACAATCGAGGTGTGCACATGTGACTTCAGATATCTATCCATATACCAATCCATTAGGTAGGGTTTCTATAGATGAAATTTAGAAACAAGTTAATTAACTTTTATAGACAATTACTATTGGTCGGATTATATTATGGCCCTATTTAATTTCTTGTTTTCTATTATAATAAAATTTTTTTGGTATACATAGTGGTCTGATTAATTATTTATATAGAATTTTACATTTCATTTTTTTGGTCATGGAGATGTATGTGTGTGTGTGTGTGTGTGTGTGTGTGTGTGTGTGTGTGTGTGTGTCTAGGTACATTGGAAAATGGATCACAATTATAGGATATGCCTACTTCGTACTACTCACATGCCCAAGGCCTATTGGAGGCGGGCTTGGGGTAGTCACATCACAGGCCCATCATGGAAGAGACATGCTAAAGTGGTACCAGAGGAGGTCAGTTATACCTAATAGACTAGGAGTCTATTAGATTGGTATGGGGAAACAATGAAAAAACTTTCAAGTTCAGATTTTCAGCTAGGGAGTCTAGTGTTGGTGTAGAGGATGACAAATCAATTCAACAAACCTCATAATATTTCTTTTCAACTCGGTAGATGAAAAAACTAGTTTCATAGAAAATAAAATTACTTCCATTATATAGGATACTAGGTTTGTTATTATATCCTTCTAAAGTAATATCACCAAGTGTACTGTATTGATCATGGTAAATCATGTGAAATTTCATGTTTTCTCTATGTAGATAGCCATCTAGGATTCCACCATATGATCACGAGGATGATCCAATGGGTGATGTGACATTAATACAAGGATTGATACTAGAGATTGAACTTATATGTGGTACACCAAATATACCACCACCTATAGAGAAGCACATGGTACCCATATTACCAATGAATGAGGAGTCAAAGCCGAGCGTGCCTCAAGAGTTTTAGTGATAAAGGCTGCACATGTTCCGAGATGAGGAAAACACACAAGCAGCTGAGTACTGATTTATAGAGGTGATCCTTGTTTTCAATCTAGTCATGAAACTAGGAAATCATATAGCGGTATAAATAGTGAGTCTTCTACATGAATTAGCAGTGCAATGGTTGGGTTTTGGTACTTCTCAGTATCAGACTATTCATTGAGGCATACCGAACTTTTCCAAGTACTTGATGGATATGTTACCTGACCAATACTTTAGGTATTAACCATAGAGTGAGGTATTCATAAGGATATCTAAGACATATTGTTTCCTATGTGCATTCCAACTTATGGTAGGGTGATAGAGTGATCCTTTTTGGATGAGAGTTCCATTGTTTGGAAGTTAGAGCTAATTGTATTGCGCTGTGGGAATAAGGGATCAGAGGCTATAAAACTAGGAACTCGACGTTAGTATTAGAGACATGGACATGTGAAACAATCCATGTGGATGTCCCATGATAGGGGACTTATGGCTCATGGATAATTAAGTGAACCCAATCATCCTAGATATAGGAAATTATTTTCGTGTGACAACAAGGGACATCTCGATAGAGATTTTCTATCCAATCAAAATGTTGATAGTGAAATAGTTAGTGGGCCATTGATATAGTGACATTGAAAAGAATAGACATATCTATAGGTTATAGGATGAAGAAAACGAGATGAGATAATACAATGATGTGGTATACTTTAATACGTGTTACCACCACCACCCCTAGGGGAACCACACTATGCGTAAAGAGCTAGAGTGCTGAGGATGTGATAACAATATGTAGTCGATTCATATGACCAATGAGATCCCTAAATGATCCTAGGTATATTTTGTGTCAATTCTAAAATGGATTATATTTTGTAGACACATGATCTATTAATTTTTTTTATTATGAATCATATTTGAGACTCCAAGAATTCGGTTGTATCATTAACAAGAACCTCATGTTTGGAGACACTTAATAGAGGATACCTAGGGATCACACACTATTAACATTTGTCTAACCCAAGAATTTGGTGATATATTTTTTTGTTGGGAACTCAAGGTAGTGGCGTGAAGGCATTACAAATTCATTCTTGGAATGGGCTGATTACCCAAAGTTCATTCTCAAAATGACTGTTTTAGGAGAGGAGTGTGGTGTGTACAAATTGGTGGAATAAGGTATTCCATTTTAGTGAAAATGGACCCATGGAGCATAGGATAGACCCAAATATAGAAGGGTGCACCAAATTACTCAACAAATAGATGTCATAACCCTCAGTGTAGTGGGTTTAATGTGTCCATAGTTTCCTACAGTGGTGGAAGATTCATAGTGTATCCAAAAAAGGTTTATATTGAGGTGTATTATATAGTTATACTAGTATAATTACTTTTAGATTGTATGTATACTTGGGAAGGGTAACATAGGGAAAAATGCTCTCAGTAAGAGATTTAGGTTTCAATTTTTGAATGAGTGGTCAAAGAAGATTTCTTTGTTTTTGTTATAGATCATATATAGAGATGGAACACCTTACCTCCAGTTGATGGATGTCACCCCTAAAATCATTTATAATGTCTTGGAGGCACAACTCGGAGTTATGAACAATAATACTTTACATGCTCAAATGTCCAAAGGGAAGGACCTTGATGGATAGTTGGAATTTTTGGAGAACATTATTCTTTTCATAGGATGGTCAGTGGTACCAGTGGCATTACAAGATGTGTTTTGAGTGAGGTCCATTCATCCCCTTTTGTAGTACATCTATGTGTGACAATGATATAAAAGGAAGTTCGACATTAGTTCTGGTGAGTGATAATGAAGAAGTAATTTGTAGAGTTTTTCTATCAATGCCTCACTTATCAGTAAATGAAGGCTGAGCACCATGTTCCATTTAGTTTGAATCAACCCCAATAGGTGAAATAATGGGAGTCGAATATTTTATAAATGGATTTCTATATAGGTATACCATGTATGTTTAGGGGACAAGATACCATCTATGTGATCTTGGAATGGATCACCAAGTCAGCCCACTAATTAGCTATTCAGAATCATAGTTCAGTAGTGAAATTAAGATGCATATTCATATAAGAGATTGTACGACTCCTTGTAGTTCCATTGATGGAACGCTCAGATAATTATTTTTTATTTACATCCTGGTTTTGGAAGTGATTTCAGTAGGATTTTGGGAATCAGTTACAATTTAGTAAAATGTTTCAACCATAGAAGGACGACCAGACTGAGTGACCCATTTAGGTTCTAATGGAAATTATATGGGGTTTCCTGTTATATTTTTTCTTGGATATTTGAGAATTATTAATCAGTTATATATTTCTTGAGTACATGTTTAGTGGAGGCACATGAATATTCAGTAGACCACATGGAAGCAGGAGGCTAATATTTATTCTTAGTACAATCAAATTTTTGGGTAGATGTTGGTTTGGATTTTGGGAATGTGGATCCATAAGGTGGGGGAGAATTTAATGAATTGTATTTTCCAAAATTTATATTTATAAATTATTTAGAAAACTTTTGAGACCAGGCTTTACGACAATGAGGAATTTCAACGCCCGGTGTGCTGAAAAAAGATCATTGAAAATTTTTAAATCATTAAAAGAACATACACGTAGTTATACTAAAAAAGATGAATAAATATAAAGAAGATGTTCGTATTATAAATCAAAGGGAACCATTATTTTCATAGTAACGACTTTACCTAAGGCAATCATCGAATGGCACAAATTGACTATAAAAGATATTTTATGAAAGTAACCATAAATAAAATAATTAAATAAACGTTATTTTTTTTCAAATCTTAATAACTCATAAATGGAGAATTGGATTGGAAATTAGAGACCATAATTTATTATATAATGTGGTGTTTTCTATAGTCATGACATAACTCTTATCATCGTTGGGTTTCTATTAAAACTTCAAAAATCTAGTAATCATTATTAAATAATTTAATGATAATTTTTTTGGTTGATGGATCATTGATTTCATTTAAAAAATCCTTATGAAAAAATACAAGGGTTTGCAACATAACCTTCGGAATGCCAGAGGATATCTTTAAATAGATAAGAGGATTTTTTTTCTTAGAGAGCAATGATCGGATCATGGATTAAAGATTTGCACATGATGAAATAAATAGATCCCAACAAAGATCACGGAACAACTTCATTCTTCATCCACATTTGAACCCAATAATGTCTAGTAATTCTTTATTTGACATTTTCCCCTTTCTTAATTTCATTTAAGAACATGGAATAATAAAAAACAAATTATCTCTCAGATTGATTGTATGTTGCGAGATGGATCTACTGAGGGTTAGCAAGATTTGATTTAATTTTTTTGTTACACAAATCCCAAATATTTTGATCATCAATCAAGAATGCTTGTTGAATGATGTTAAACTTTTGTTATTTTCATATACCCATTTTTGTTGTTTTTTTCACCATTTGAACCTTGTGGTTCTTTGATTGACATTAATGAGTGGTTCTAAGCATGTTCGGACCCCTAGATTCAAGGAGAATTGATATCAAAGGCCACAAAAAGGTAGATCGGGTCACGAGGAACACATATCTATGATCTAGTCAAATTCATGGCATCGAAGAAGACTTGGTTTTCCAGAAAATGGACCTCTAGAATGTGTTTTACAAGGCATAGTTACAGTACAAGTGAGCTGAGGCGGTTGTGGCTGGATCAGCGGTGGCCTGAGGCAGTGGGTAGAGTGACAATAGCCTTGTGTGGCTGCGTCAGAAGGCCTTGGGTAAGCTGGTTGCGAAGGTGGGACTGAATAGTATCCCATAGCGAGGTTTAAACCACAAGATATTTTGTTGTGTAGGGTGAATGTGGGGGCAGTGGTCATATCCCATGGGATGTGGCATTACCATGAATCTAAGCGGAGCACGTGGTTTGGGCAGACAGTTTGCGATGCATGAAGCCAGAAAATATGTGGTGGGACAGAACAAGAGAGTCGGGCCATGGTCTAGTAGGCCCAACAGACCGAGACTACTAAGAAGGGTTGGATCATGCTGGTTTAGATCAGGCTAGGTCAGGTAGATTTGGTTAGCGGGTGGGGAAGGGTCCAGTAGGTTATATCAGACCTAAACTAGACCCAGGTCGGAAATGTTTATGAAAACATGTGTAACATTCAAACATCAAATCCATTAGACAAGTTGTTGGATGATTTGGGGCCATTTTAATGATAAAATAATTTTTAAATAATCTATGTCAGTGTTTTTCTATGTTCACATGTGACCTAATGGGCTAAAGAGTAGGTTCTACTAGAAAAATCACACTATGAGCAGAATCCTATGGTAGGCTTTGTCCTTGATACTAAGTAACTTATAGAGTCTGTGTGTCTTAAAAAGATTGTGTGTCTTATTAAGACAGTGTGTCTTATAGATTATATGTGTCTTATCGATATTGGGTACATTGTCATGATTATGTTGATACCATTTGTTTTACCAGGGTTTGGGTCCTCAAATCACTAAGTGGTACTCCCCTACCGATTTAGGGTACATGTCCTCGAGAATGAGTGTTTTAATGAGACATTGTGTATTATCAAGACTATGTTTCTTTTTGAGACTCGGTGTTATACGGATACTTTGTGTCTTATCATTCAAGAGAGGGTACCCCATTAGAGATGAGTTTCCCCGACTATTGAAAATAGTTTTGATGAGTAGACCGATTCACTTGGTGTGAATGATACCTAGTTAGGAGTAAGAGCTCCCTCGACAGACTGAGGAGTGGGCTACTCTATTAAGGAGAGATATATGTTTTAGCGGTTAGTTAGGGTAATTAATCCATCGAATGTGGGGGTAGTGGTGAGGAGTGAGTTCCCCCCCTCTATATTTCTAGAGAGAATACACATGGTGCATAGTTTAGAGTAGTTCTCAAAAAAGCTTTTGTATTACTTTGGGGAGGACCTATTATGATTTGTTTCTTATCTTGTACTGGGCGCAAGGTGGTGATGACTGTTCATTTTTTAGTTTAGTTCTCTTTCAACTGTGTGCAATGGTGGGAGAAAACCTCTTCACATGGGTTTCATAGCTTGCGTTTGGCACATGGCGGTGATGACTGGCCCCTGGGGCTTGGCACTAGATCTATACAAAGTAGAATCATCCTGATGGTGTGTGACTCTTGGAAGGCTTCAATCACAAATGAATGAGCTCGTGGAGTTTCTCCTCCAGGTTTTGGTGTTCCGATTCAAGCCTACGATGAGAATCATGTTGCAGACTATGAGTTTATATTCTTATGATACTTAGGGTTTGAGATGTGTGTATCTAGATTTCCTTGATATATGTATTGTATAGATATATATATGTTTTAATGACTTTACCTTGTGTATTTTATTGTGGTGTAATTCATGTATTTCTTTATAGGGGCACTTCTAGCATTTCTTAGTAGTATTCCTATGTAGTTTTAGGGTATCCTACTATGTATTGTTTTAATCTCCCATTCATGTGCCTTGCCTAAATTTGTTGCATTATGAGAATACATTAGATTCATGGATAGAGACCAAGGTGGGCTATAAATAAGTGTTTCTTATAGAAATAATATAGTCAAGGTGTCCTCCTTTGGCTTCAGATAGCTATCCATGTACGTACCCTCAACATAGTGTTTTTAGTAGATGCTTATAAAGAACTTCTGTGGTAACTTTTATAGAATCTTACCTTTGGTGGGCATGTATTCTGTCCATATTTATATTCCATTTTCCATCTATAATAATATGTTATTGGTATTATTAGTGGTATGAATACGTGTTTACAAAGCAGTTTACATTTCAATATTTTGGGCATGGAGATGTCAATGTGTGTACATGTACAATGGAAAATACCTCCCATTTTTGGGATACGACTACTCAGTGCTAGTCAGTAGCCCTTTTCCTGTTAGATTTGGGCTTGGGGTAGCCATGACATGGGACCCTATGGGATGGGTCATAACAATCACATAGTATAATGAAATTCCATCCATTTATATGTCAGAACTGTGGGAAGATTCATCAAGGGAATTTTATGATCAGAATTGATATTTTATTTAAATGTGTAATTATATTCCATAAATATCATGAATTTAGAAAGGGGATGAATATTATAGTTACTTTAATGGATGAATAGATGATAAAAAATAATTCAATACCCATAGATCAATGTTATAATGGCATGTAATATGTGAACTAAACCAACAAGTGCATGAATTATATGGTTTTTGATAATTAGTTAAAATTTCTACTGAAGACCAAAAGAAAATAGAAATTTCATGTTATCATGACTACCATAGTGGTCTATGAGAATGATGTGGTGAAAGGTAGAATTAACATCCACCATTGAAATTCTAATGTCTTATTTTATTATGGATCTATACACTATTTTTTATCTAATAAATTTTCAATGGGTATCATATTAGGAGTTCAATGAATAGTTATTTAGTTTTTGAGAAAAACTCATAATAGTACAATGTTCATATCTCAAGTGTATAGTTCCTCTCTAGTTCAAGTTTATAATAATGTGTTTCTTGAAAATATTTTGACCATTCCATTATTTGAACATGAAATGATTCTAGGAATGGAATGGATTTAATTTTATTAATCCCATATCAGTTTTCCTAGAAGTAAATGTCACATTTCATATTATGAATGAACACAAATAATTTATTAGTGGGATGATGAATATAAACATACAATGGAATTTGCTTTTATATTATGGTTATTAATTTCAATTTATGAATGATATTTATCTTAGATGGTTAGGGAGAAAATGAATATATAAAATTTGAGTGTATTTCAATTGTATTTCGATGTATTTACAAAATATATTTATATTATTTTTTAAATATTGAAGATCAATTTTGGTTGAACACTAGATTGTTGAAAAAACTATTTCAAATAATTCTTATAGAATGTCCATGATTGAGTAGTATTAATTGAAGAACAAACACAAGAATAATTATTAAAAGGGATTCATTCATTCTAGTACATTACTATGGGGTTCACCTATTCGTTTTGTTAATGCAGAGAAATAGTTCAATGAAACTATGCATTGATTAACTAAACATAACAAGATCACTATTAAGAACATGTATACTCTACACCATATTGATGAATTGTATGTTCAACTATGTGGGAATAAAAACATTCATAAAAATTAACATAATTGTTGATATCATCTATCGTCTGTCTTGAACAATATATACTGAATATGGTCTTCCTTAAAATGTATAGACACTATGAATTTATATTGAATCCTTTTTCTCTTACTGATTCCAATGCCATTATCTTCAATTTAATTAATATGTTTTTTAAATATTACATTGAATAATTTTTGGTAGTATTTAAATATGATAATCTCTTAAAATCAAAGTGAAAATATGCAAAATGTTTTTAAATTGAGAATTAAGCTGAAGACACTAAAAAAGTGGAAATTTTTTGCAAAATTTACCAGGTGTATATTTTTTCAATGAAATTTATTATTTTATTGCCATTACATTTCATGTGAGGTAATTTTAGTAAATCCCCATAGAATTTTTTCATATAGAAATTGATTGGGCCAACATGGTAACAGATATATGTAGTTATTTATTGGCTATTTGTATTTTATTGATTCCATTTGGAATATTTATTATGGTTTTCAAATCTACACACCATGTTAAATGTAAATAGTTCTTGGTTCCTTTATAAATATGAATATGAAGAATGTTTCAATATCATGAAGAGAATTCTTGTCAGTACACAAATGATTACACTACCCTATAGTGGGTAAGATTTTATAATATATTGTGATTCATCAAAAAATGGTATTTTGATGTGTTCTCAGGAAGAAATATATAATTATGGAGTATGCCTCACAAATATTGATGGTTTAAGAGAAAAATAACCAAACTCAACATCCTGAGTTTGATAAGGTAATTTTTAAATTAAAGACATTGGGACATAACATTATTGAGAATATGATATTTATATATTAATAATAAAGTGTTAAAGAATATATTCACTCAAAAAGAGATGAATATGAAAAAAGAAAATATTGTTTTTTCTCACTGAAGATTAATATTTCTTAATACAATACCATATTGAGAATGAAAATATGGTGGATGATGATTAAAGTGGAAAGGATCAATATAAATTATCTTTAATGAGGATAGAGAAACATTTCTATATTTTAAATGTATTAATATTAATATCATAATGAAATGTGTTAAATATTATCTTCTTCCAATGAATGTTTGAGCATATATCCATTTGAGAATTAAAGTGGAAAAAATGAGATTGTGGATGTGCAGTGGAATGTGATAAATATTCTTGAATTAAACCATCATTTTCATGGGATAATTGGATTCATGAGCTGTGTATGCTTACCGTTAATACTATATTTGAAAAGGGATCTACTGAATGAAGCTAATGGTTGTTCATTAGGAATCCATCCTTGATATATAATGGGATATATGGATATGAATATTTTTGGTGGTATGGATTCAAGAGAGTGATTGGAGGGTTTATATCATGATGATTAGTTTTTCATCAGGTTGTGGATGAGAGATAAAAATATATTGGGATATTTCCACCATTTCATATACCATATTGGAAATGGTAAAACATCACATAGGATTACTTCATTAGACTAACTGAAAATTGTGAAGGGAAAATAGTATAAAGGCAGTAGTTAATAACCTTGAGAAGGTAATATTTTTTCCAATTTAAAATATTTATCTCATGATAATCTTACTAGGTTAAAAATTATGTAAGTGGTGATAATATATATAATACCACATTCCATTTTATCTAATTGGGTTCTGTGGTTTATCTCTATTTTAAAAGAATTTTTCACTAGTCTCTTGCTACAAAGTAACATTTTACAGCCTTTTATCATCATTATAAATATTTTTAGCCTAAGGGAACCATTAAAACACTATAAGACATTTTGGGAGATTTACCTTAGTAATTAAAAAAAATTTGGTATAAAAAAAATCTTTATTACAATTCTCTTATAAAATAGCTTCCACGTGAACATTAACTTTTTGTCCTTCTGAATCCCTCTATAGAAGGAATTGAATAACACCAACATTTAGGGATAATGTTTAAGAAAGAAATATATTAATTTATATTATAAATGAAAAAATTATAGATAATAATATATACATTCAATATCATATAAGGAATTAAAAACATATATTAAAAAATTATTCTAAAAATCATCAATGATATCTATATTTGGATGTTGGATCCAAGGTGTTCCTATAAATATCTCCATATAAAAAATGTTTTTAGGATTAAAAATAAGTTAATATTTTTTTCCATAGATGTATATTTTTGTTTGAAATTGTAGATTGTACTAGGATGGAAACTTATCATTTGTTTCTTCTGTAGAATCACTCTCTCATTTACAATGTGTTCCATAAATCTCTCATGTAGATGTTTATACTTGATCTTTCGCATGTAATGAAATCAAATGTTATACTAATGATAAAATTTCTCTGTTAATTTGAAAAACTAGTGAAAATTTTGTATCATAGAGGGAATTTTCATTTATATAAGACCACTCACCTGAAAAAAGTTTTATGGTTAACCAAAAAATTGGGGAAGCTATGTGGGAAAACAATAATGGGATTAGGTGTAAGTATGCTCATCAATTTATATCTCAGTGAAAAATTTTGATGGAAAAATTCATTTTAAATGGGGAGGAAGATAATAAACTGATATTTTTGGAAATAATTGTTTATAAATAAATTTTATTTCATTAATATCAAGTATTACACACAACATCGTGTTTATGTAAACCATGATATACTATGAAAATTTTATTATTCAAGGTGATGGTTATTATCTAGTGATTGTATTGGTGTGTATGAGTATGATTAATTAAATTAATAAAATGAGAATCTTTATATATGATTAAAATTTATTCCTTATTTATCAATTAGTTATGAATTTTTGTAAAAATCATTTAAAAATAAAGGATATGTTTTTTGGGAAACTATTTTTATTTACATAATTTTTTTTTATTAACATAAACTTTTCAAGTTATTTAATTGAATTAAATTCATTTATATATTATATATTCAATCAAATGTTTGGTTTAAAATCTAATATTTTTTCTATAAATGTGAAAATAATAAATCCAGTTTTATGTATAAAAATTGTTTTTTAGCAAACATGTTATATTTAATTTTGCGTGATTACTATAAATTAATTATTACTACTTATAGAAATAAAATTTTATAAAACAGATTAAATATTTGGAATCAGGACATTCTTATTTGGTAAATATTCTACATTTATTTTGTATCAATTGGAATATTGACATTAGTAATAATTTTCACCATAGTAAAGGGTAAATTAGATCAGACCATGTTAAATTTTTTTTAATTTAACTATTTATCATCATGACTATTATTTCATGAATTTAATAAGAACTTTCTCACCAAAGTATCAAAATATAATTTTCAAGTGACACTTTTCTCTGAAAATGAAATATATAATATTTAATGTAATGGAAAATACAAAAATATAACTCTCTATGTATTAAATATCTTTTATGTGTTCACATAGTCACAAAAAATGTTGTAATAGAATATAGTTATATATTCTGAGAATTATGAAGTTATATTCATGATGGATAATTATTTATAATTTTTTAAAAATATATAATTTAATTAAATAATTACGAAGAAACAACATGTTATTTTATTAATAAATAAAAAAACGAAATAAATGATATTAAAAATATATAAATTAATATAAATAGAATGATTTATCGTGTTATATGAAATTTCTAGATGAATATTAAATAAATTAGTTTTGATAAAAGATTATATTTGAAATCGAACATTTTATTTACATCTATTAATTCAAATTGAATGAATAGTTTCAAAACTGACCTTAATGGTAATTTATCAAATTAATATTTTATAAAATGATTTAAAAAACATAAAAATCATTATAGAGGACAAGTAGAAAAACATTTCACCAACAATTCAAACCATTCTTCATTTAATATCAAATTCAAATCATTTTTATAAATTTTAACCCTTTATGATTAAAAAAGGTGTTATCATGATTATGGTTAAAATATGTAGATACAGGGGTTGAACTAAAAAAATAAGGATTAAAACCCCACTTAAAACATCCAAACCAATAGAAATATATAACTTATATCATATATACAAGTAGAATACCACAACCATAATGAAATTAGATTAATGTTACATCTTTGATTTACATGGATTGAAAAAAGGATATATTTGATGAATAAATTTGAATCATGTGATATAATAATGATTATAGATAGTTAAATTATTAGTAACCTTTATTTATTCCCATCTATCTGAAATTGAAAACAGAAGTCAGGAATATGTACCTCCAAAATTTGGCATTAATGATGTAAGTAATTGTTCATTCTTTATTTTTTATGGATATATATATATATATATCATATATATTATGTTTAGATCATTGTTAATTTTTTTGAAATAATGTAATAATGATAAATGTAATGATAGAATGACTATTGAACCGAAACATGAATGAAAAACGAATCTGTTATCACCATGAATAGTTATATTTATAACAAACTTTAAATAAAATGATGAAAATATTTCATAAGTAAATCATAAATTATATGATATAAAGGATTATTTTTAAGGATAAAACATGAACCAATAAATTATATACTTTAGTTGATATATTTCAATTTCAGTCTTATTTTATTCATTATATTTATAATTGAATTTAAAATGTGGAAATTAGACGATAATTATTTTATAAAAAAAATTAATTTTATTATCCACAATTTATTTCATAAGAATATATTCTTTAATTTCATTTTACCACCTATAATAATTCAACTGATATATATACATTTTTAAGGAAGACCTACTTTGTTTTTCTTTTAACATTAAAACCCGTTTTCTATATATCAATATTTTTTAAAACTTATTTCATTAATGTTTTTTATATTATGAAATTATTATCTAGTGAAGATTTCATTCATGTTATATTTATGTTAAAATGGTTTAAAAAGAACCATATTCTTGTTTATTTAATGAGGTAATTTTGGGCAATTTTACCAAAAATGAAAGGAATACTTTCCTTTAACTTATATGGAATAAATGGAATTTAATTCTACAATGACCAATCAATTAATTAAATACTAAATTACATATTTCCACATTTAAATTCAAGAAATGTTTTTCCATATTTTTTTAGATTTTTAAAATTTTAATAATTTATTTCAAAATGTATTGCGCATTTTTTCAAAAATGATTTTAATAATAA
Source organism: Viscum album (assembly GCA_963277665.1). Classification (NCBI taxonomy): domain Eukaryota; kingdom Viridiplantae; phylum Streptophyta; class Magnoliopsida; order Santalales; family Viscaceae; genus Viscum; species Viscum album. The sequence continues at coordinate 559,837,816 of OY728146.1, forward strand.
TTTTATTATTCACCATTCAAAACAATTTTTGTTGATTATGTTTTACTTTAAATATAATCCAATGGTATTATCCTTATTATTTTCTTGGGGGTTTTAAAATCATGTTTGTGAGATGTTTATGAAACTAATATATTTTCCATGGGTTAGGATTTTATGGATTGATTAAATATTTATGAAATATCTTTTTTTGCATGAGTTTTGATATGAAGATATGATGATTATTTTATGATCTTATTGGACACCCATGGTTGGTTTTAATTATGTGATTGGTGTGACCAAAATTATATATCCTCCACATTCATCGAGTAATGTATTATATCTCATTAGATAAATATGGGGAAAATGTTGATGTCCTTGATACACTCTAGGAAACGAATCGATGATCTTTACTTACAATGAGAATCAAGTTGATGTGATTGGTCCATTAATAAAAAACATCAATGAAATATATTCAGTATGAGAAAAAGGTGTTGATTAATAATCTATTTTTATTTTATGGTATTTTTAGTCAACTTTTACATATTAGTTGGTTTCTATATTTTTTATGATGCCACACTATTATGAAATTATCTTATGGTTCATTATTCATTTATGATGCTTTCTTACTCTTATGATTTTTGTAATTTAAAATAATAAATATCTATTCCATGATTCATTTTTCTGTTCTTTTACAGATGGGCTATGAACTTTGTAACTTATATTTGGATCTCATACACTTATTCTTATTTTATTAACTCATATGACCATTAATTGATTTCTCCCAAGTTTACCCTTATTAATAATCTATGGTCAAAATTATTATCTATCAATCCCCTTTGTTACAATTAAATTATTTATGTATGGTTTTCAATAATGATTATTTAATTTTAAGATATTTTTTAGGAGATCATGTTGTCCATCAATGATATATGATGATTTTGCGTCTTGTCTATCAGGACACTAAACAATTACAGTCCTCAGGAATGTGTTTTTGAAATTTATTAAATACTTATTTAATAATTTTTAATATTTATTTATTAAAATCCTTGGTATTTATATACATCCCCATAACACCTCTATTAACCATGTAATTCATTGTATCATTTGTTATTTTAGATCATGAAATGATGGATCTCTATGGTGTATGGTGTCTTTCTTTTTCCTCAATTGATTGGATTATTTTTTTATTTGGATCTTTTGTATCATATATTCATTGGTCTTCTATATATGAATAATATTTCATGTCATTTTTCATTTGAAAGGAGATCCACTACAAACCATATAACATTATTCCATTTAGATGTTTTGGGACATAGTTGGTAAAATCCAAATCTATTTTTTCACATTAACAATATGGTATGGGTAATGGTAATAACATCCACATAGTTTTTTGTCTCCTACCCTTAAATTTTTAAAATACCAAGACCCAAGATATTTATTCTACAATATCACTCTTCATGTCTTCTAACTAGAAAAACATTTCTATCTCTATATATTTTCACAAATCTTTGATGAATATATAATGAAGAACGAAGATCATCTTCTAACATCTCATTCTTCAAACCTAGTATGAATGAAACACATACACTATTCATAAAACTTATTATTTGATAATAATAAATGTTTGATAGTGGAATTTTTTTAAACATATTTTGTGGCTCCTTATCATCTATTTTAACATCTTTTATCCTCACATGAATATATGGTTTAATACTTATTTGAGAAATATAATATTTAATCCTTCCATCAATATTTCAATATCTCTTAGATGAAAATCTCATAATTATTGGATCTTTTTTTATCATAATCATAAATAATTGAGTATGATCCTTTGTATTGAGTTCATCGATCCACTTTATTACTTTCCCATGGTGGTAATATATTGAGTAGTAATAAACATTAATTAGATAAAATATATTCTATAGTGTATATTCAACTCCTTCTATGTGAATATAAACTTTCTAATTTTCTGGTCGATATATATATTACACCCTTTTCCATAAAAATATTTCCTAAAAATAATTAATGAAAAAATTTCCACAGTTTAGTCTAAATCAATTATTGGGTAAATTTTTTCATAATACATCATTTTTCATGAGGCATAATCAATAAAAATTTTATTCTACATGTGAGCATATCATAATTTCATCTTGGATAAATCACTTTGTAATAAAATTTATTATTAAATAATATGTAATAAATGAAACGGTGAACTAACTAATGATCTCTTAAGTTCTTTTAAATCTCCATCATAATCATCAGTCAAGAATAACTTTCTTCGATTACAACTTAACTTGGTGAGTGGATTTGATATTCATGATATATTTTCCATATACCATTGATAATAACATTATATCCCCAGAATAATATGGATCCGAGTAAGAATTATTAGTCTAGGACAATGATAAATATCTTTTATAATTGATAGATGTACCAATATAAGCTATATTGTCGATAAATGAAAAGAAATGAATACTTTTGTTCCAAAAAGTAAAATATAGTAATTAATTCATACAGTTTCTCCTTCCATATGGTATTTAATACAATTATCAGGTGATCTTAATGCTCTATATTATTCTTGGAATTGATGAGAGTATCTTCGAAAAATGATTACAATAAATAATAAAGGAAATAACAAAAATCTATATTCATTAAATCCATGCATATATATGGGGAATTATAAAGACTTCATGACGTCAAAATATGCCTATAGTGTGTATTCATTTTATGAAATGTTTTCTCCGGTGTATCCACATTATTGATCCTCAATAGATGATACCTATTATAATGATCATACTTAGAAATGTATTTATATCTATTGATGTGATCAAACAAGTCATCAATATAGAGTAAATGATATTTTTTCATGAAGGTTATCTTGTTAATCTCTTAATAGTCAATAAAGTGTTAATCAATCAGTGTTTCTTAAAAACAGAATAGATGCACTACATGATGATGCACATGGACAATTGAATTCATTTTCATTGTCATATTGGAGATTACTATTTAATCTCCATAACTCAAACTGGTCCATTCTATTGGGATTCTTTTGAAGTGGGTGTAACACTAGGTATGTGTTCTATTGAGAACTCAACTTCAAAATTTAGTGGAATAATATGAAACTAAGTCCTAAAGACATTAAAAGCTCTCAGATAATAGTAATGTCATTGATGTTTAACTTATCTAATATTATATATGATAAATAACTTTTTTAATGAGAATCAAGTCCCATAAAATGGATTTAATTTTCCAAGGTAGTTCATATTAATCTTTTTAGTAAGAGGTGATCATTTTTTATTGGAATATCAAATTTGTCCTCCATTTATCAACAATGGAACTAGGATAAATATATTAAAATTAAGTCCCTGATTATGATACAAAAAATTCAAACCATGGGATAATAACAAGATTTATAGGAATCACATTCCCACACACATCAGCATGAGAAAACATATACTTGAGTTTTTAGTATCATGCCTTTTTGGTTTTTCACTACATATTTAACATCAAATAAATGAGGACATGATTTGAAATCCCATTATTAATTTCCTTATAATAGGTAACTCATGTAACACAGATCAAATAGGGAGCATCAATATTTGTGTGTGACTATTACCACACAAAATTCATTTGCCTATCATTAATCCCATATTCAATCAATAATTTTTTACATGACCATCATGAATTTTTTATAATAGTTACAAATAAAAGAAACGATTATATCATCATGGAACATAATTTTCAATATATGAAACCATAGTCTTATAATAGGTCACTAATGTTCTTCATCATTTAAAATCTATTATAAAATTTCATAACAGATTTGAAATTTTCCAAAACATATCCCCTAACTGAGTCAAACCCAACATGGAGTAAGGAAAATTTTCATTAACCGTGCGGCAATTGTTTCTAACTCAAAGAACCCATTTCAAAGTTATTACCCATAATTTAAACTATTCATTATATAAAACTGTTTATAGTATCCGGACATGAATGTAATTTCTTAGAAACCACACACTCTATAGTGCATGAAAATTCTGAGATATATAGCTACAGTTAGACATATCAATATGGTTTTCACTAATGTTTAATCAATATAAATTAAAAAATTTGTACTATTTATCTCTCCAATATTAGATATAATTATTTAAAATTCACATACATATATATTTCATCTTAATAGATGAATATTCATTACATAAAATAATGATCTATGCAAGAATCATATAGTAAAATTGCCTTTGGAGACACAGATACATAGATAACTAGTTCATATGTGAAATAAAATGCATCCTAATAACTTCATCAAAACTATTACACTTATAATACATATCATACCTAACACCATTCCTCATAACCCTGGGGAAAGAAATATAGGAATGGGTGAACTGAAATTTATAGTAAGGATAAATAAGAGAAATAATAATATAACATTGCATAATGGTATGGGAACCTGTGAATCAAAGTTGAATAGCAGTACATTAATATAATATAACATATAAATTCTTTATGGATTAAATATTTGAAGTTCAGAAATAATGAATAATTTTGTAAACAAGGAACTTTCCCCCTAAGAGAATAACACTAGAATAAGACATAGATTTTCTGTAGAGACATAAGTAAACAGATTGATTTACCTAGTATGAAATGATCAATTAAAAACCTTTATTATTTAACTTTTTACACTACCAAAACCATCATAGCTATCAAGGATTACTCCCACTAATATCATAGTGAAAAATGTACATGATGCACTAGGTTTACTCCCCATTACAATATTGTTTATTTCATTAGATATCAATTTTCAACCAATGCATAATAGGATCATATAGGTCCCAAACATCACATAATTTATAAAATTGTATGGAGAAATATTATATAACATTAATCATATCATATACCATATAAATGAAATCGATCTCATAAACATTTTATTATAGGGTAACCCACCAAAAGGAAATTGGTTTCATAATCATCTCATAAATTCATCATAGCATAACCTAAGGAAAAGGAATGGGTTTTATATAAATACCATAATCATAATCATACTCCATCAACAAAAATAATTAGTATGTTATCATTGGATTATATCCCAGGTAAATCAGATGTTACAACAGAGGTTTTCAACTTACATGGAATATGATTTTGAATAATCCCATAGGAATTTTTTTTAGGGAAATAACCTTTCACACTGAAGATAATTTTTTTTAAAACTAAAATAATGTGAAACTACATTTATTTTAATATAACATTTTGAACTTATATTGTAATATTTAAATCATTCCTTGGTTACAATAGTGTAAAATATTGTTCATGGCCTACAAGTTATAAAATGTTTCATTTTTCATTTTCATTAAAAAATAAAGATTTTAAATGCTTAGGAAATGATAAGAAGATTCATTTTAAGTATTTTATAAAATTTACAACATGTTTAAAAAATTTTACAATCAGAAATTGTAAATCACTAAATAAATTCACTAAATCTTTTTTTAAACTCATTAACATGTATAAAATGAGATTTTCTGCCAATAAGAGAAATAATGTCGATTAAAAGACATTTTTTTCTTCCAATGTGTTAATAAATATATAAAAATGAATGGAACATTTTATTTTAATGGAACTAAATGATAAAATATAGGATTTTATTGATTGTTATATTATAATATCTCATCATTGGAATCATAATCATAAACAATCATGGTACAAATAAAGAGTGTAACATGAATCTACAACCTTTTTTGTATCATTTTAATTAAAATAACCGTGAATGAAATAAAATTATATATATTTTTATAAATCATAAATTTAAATATATTAATCATGAAATATGTTTATGAAAAGTATATACATGACATAAAAGAAACAGGTGGTGTATAGGGATTGTGTCCCCCCGAAATTTAAGTGAGTTTAAAATACCATACTACTATGGAAAATTTTGAATTATATGCCCCATTAAAGAAAAACATAAATTAAAATATTAAAATTCAGGAATATAATGGAATTATTGATATAAAATTAAAATGGTGTCATATATTTACCATAACAAATAAATTAGTTGTAAATTTTGTATAAGCCTCCCAAAAATAAAATAGAGACATGAAATCTGTTACTTTAAGTGTCGACATTATCTGAACATGTCAACAAACATGTTTAATAAATATATGATTATTATAAATATATTAAAGAATCAAAATCAAATGTATCATAATATATATTATTTACCCATATCCTATAAATACTTGTTTATATAAAAATCCATGTTAAAATCGTGTTTAGGGTGATAACAATATTGTTTTCCATGTATATTTTGATTTGGTTTTTTAAGTGATTTTACATTTATTATGGTTATATAATATATTTAATTTTATCCATGATAAGAATATTATATATTCATTATATCATTATTTATAATAATCTATAAATTTTAGATATAAAAAATAAAATACACCAATCATGGAAGGGGAATTTCGTTTGTATGCATGAATGTCGTTTCCATTTCCTCGATATATGGAAAAACATAATTGTAAATAATATATATAATTTAAACAAAAATTCAAATTTCATATATTTCATAGACTCATTAAATCTTACTTTATTACCATCCATGAAAAAAAATAAAAAATGTATCGCAATGCTTCTTGGAGGTGGTAGTGTAAACAGATTCTTGAGTGATGTTGTCAATATCCAAAGATTTGATGGTAAGCAGGAATATGTAATATTATTGTTCAAAAAATAATAATAACTTCATATATATCTTATATAAGGATTTTACCCTTCATTAGCTACATCTTTGATATTTGGTGATAGAAAACGAATTACATCATATTGTGAGATGGTATTCCTCCAAACACATAATAGACAGTTTTGTTTTCTATTTGAAAGAAGATGAGATGTTTATATGTTACTACATAAACATAATATAATTTGAATATATTAAAGATACTGGTGTTATTTTATTTGCATAGTCTAATAATATTTTAGGGATGTTGTTGATGAAATAAATTAAGAAATATTGTCCAAGCGGTTTCCCTATTCATCGAAATACAAAATTTGGTTTATATATTAATCCTTCATTGAGGTATTTAATTATTAAAATAAGGAATATAATATTTGGTGGGGGAATTGAGGATTTTATTTATGTAGTTAATGGAAAAATCAAATTGTCTTTAAAGTGTGATGTGGAGACAATATCAGATGCCCTTTTATATGTTGGGGAGAGGACAAAATAAAAATATTTGAAATGAAATGGGGCATCAAACGTTTGAAAAATGGAAAAATTCTGCAAAATGACTACTTAATAAACAATAGGTGATATAAGTTAGAAATATATAAACAAAATTAGAATTTAAGATATGTCATTTTTCATTTTAGCTCTTGTTTTTTAGTTTAACACTTTGTTAAACTATTTCAATTTAAACCTTGGTAATTATTTTTCACTGTATTTATTATTTAGTTTGAAACAAAATTAATATAAAAATATTATATAACAATAATTATTCTCATTAATAATATTGAATCAATTTTTTTAAATTGTATTCCTATAATTGGATAGTTAAAATTTAAAATTAATGCTGAAGGCTTAAAGAAAAAATAGTTTTCCAAATAGAAAATATTCATATGTATAGAATGTTTTGAAAAAAAATTAATCATGAATTTTATTTTAATGACATTAAATGGGTTAATTATTACGTAATTAGACTAATTTTTCATTAAAAACCTTTTAAATTTTTTTAAAAATTATAATATATTTAAATCAAATGTTTTTAATAATAATCAATAATATTCACTATTCACTAAAACTATTTCATTCCAAAAAATTATAAAAAATTAACACCAAGATAATTTGGAAATGTAGATTATAAATATTCTGTTAATTATTTCTAATACATTTAATAATGTTTTCAATAGTTATTTTTATTATTTTATCACAAAAATAAATAATAATAATTTTTTTAGAAAATACTATTTTCAAATCATATTAAGACCAAACAAAAAATTAGGCACTCATTTATAAATGAACATTAATTTTCAAAAAACAATATACATAAATTTCAATTTTTATTTCATGTCCATTATTCAAAATTTAATATTAAGGATGTAAAGATAATTTTAAAATAACAATTTTAATTGAATATCATGATTCACAAAAAAATAGTAGAGTATATAATTCATGAAATCTATAAAATTAAATTATTCAAAAAAAATTTCCATAATCAGTCATGGTGTTACGTTTATGAATCATGTAATCACCTGAAGGGGAAGTTGATCAGTGCTCTAATTCTTCTGTTTCATGATGTAGATGTGCTATTTAATAGTTTCTATAATGCTTCCCATATATTATTGGGATGTGTCTTGATGAATAAGAGAGAGAGAATTTGTTATGTGTCTATGAATTTACATCCCTAAGAGTATAAATTTTCTAACAATGATTTAGTTTTAGGGAAAGTTGTGTATGAAATAATGTTGTGATAACATTACCTAAAAATTGATCACTATTTGGCATTTCCTGAACAAAATTAGACTGAAATATGTTCTCGTATAGATCGATTTGTATCTATGATAGTTATGGTGGATATATTTTCTTAAAAATAATGATTTTAAGGTCTCTAACACCATGGGAAATAGTAATTTTGTTATCACTCATGCACTGATTCAGATGTCCTAGGAGATGTGCATCAGGTGTCTGCTAATATTTGGAATGGTTTTGAGATGTTTTCACTGATGTATCTATACAAGGGGAGATTAGAGGACGATATTCTCATTTTCACATTAATTTGAAGTCATCCTTGATTTAGAAGGTCCAAGATTCTCACAAGGTCGATTTATTGGTAGAGGTAATGTGTGACTGTGTTGGATATGGTGATGCTCCAAATGGATGGTCAAAGGATAGGCAAAACTACATGTTATTTCATGAAAAGTTATTTCTCCTATAAGAAGTTCTTGAATGATTTTTCTATCAGTTTTGTAGATAACCTATATTAGTGAGTATCAGTGTGATTATTTTGTATCTTGGATTGAGGAGGAAGATTTTGTTTCCTAGAATTAAATATGTGATTGCAGATTTATAGAAATATTTTTGTGTTTTCAACATGATAAGGTGTATGAAAATAATTTTATAGGTTTTTCTCACTCCATGGTGTTGGATCGAATATAAAAGTCTATTAGATGGAACAATACAAGAGGGGGGTGAATTGTAGGTTTAAAAACTTTGAGTTTTAGTAACAAAGAGATTAGTTTAAATGATCTTAAACTAATACAAATACAAACACCCACAATTGTATTGAATGTAAAAGGTATGATGTATTGTAATACTAATGTTATGTAAAACAATTGTATTCAAGATGAACACAATAATCAGAGTAATACAGATATGAATGATTCTACCTTAAAGCGTATAGAACCAATCAATACAATATGTAATGGAATGATTGTAATTGAAACAATTACAATTGAATATGTAAAGAAGAAAGGAAACAATACAAATCCCTTTCTAATACAACAGCGGAAATGTAAAAGTAATACAATTCTTTTAACCCAAAGAGAAGGGTTATCCTTTCACCTAGGATAAAAGGTCTGTCTCACCAACACCTTGGTGAGCCCTCGATACGATGATCGGCACGTCTGTCTGCCTATCCCCGGCAGCCCTCGATACGATGATCGGCACGTCTGTCTGCCTATCCCCGGCAGCCCTCGATACGATGATCGGCACGTCTGTCTGCCTATCCCCGGCAGCCCTCGATTTTGCAGGTAATCGGCACCTCTGTCTTTCAATTACTTGAAAGCCCTCGATACGATGATCGGTCTCACAAAGCTGATGAGAGAAGTCACAGTGTCTCTCTCTAGAATCTTCGTAGTTCACAGAGTCTCTTCATTCGTTCTCTTTGTTCATCGTTGTGTTCTCAGCTTCAAATGACCTCCTATTTATAGGCCTCGGGTTCCAACGGTCATATTGCCTCCAACGGTCATATTGAAACAGAAAGCACGACATCGTTTTGATTAGTTTGTAACTAACTCAACGATATCGTTTTGATAGGACAAGAGATATATAGAAATGTAAAACATGAGTACGATTCATATGCAGAGAGAGTTTTTGACAAAGTATCAAAACAAATAATGATCATCTGAAAGGCAGAGTCAGTACGATACGATTGACAGAGTCAGTACGATACGATTGACAGAGTCAATACGATACGTTTTGGTCAGTACGATCAACATCGTACGATACGATAAACATGATAAAAGTCAATAAAACTATGATAGAATACATTTGTGATTTCCAAAACATGATATAGAAGTCAAAAGAAGACTTGACTTAACAATCTCCCCCTTTTTGGAAAGCACAAATACACAAAGTAAATGTAACAAGAAATACTTATCTCCCCTGAGTTTAAAAAACTCTTCTGAATAAGAAAATTGAATACAACTAACTCCCCCTTAGGTATTGACTTTCCTAAGGATTGTATTCGTAGATTTTTCTTTAAGAGCATTGAAATGCATTCTCCCCCTTTGTAAAACAATATTTGCTTTGTAAATATTCTCCCCCTTTGTGATTTACAAAAAGAAAGGAGTAATCTCGAATTGTCTGAAAGAGTTAGTGAAGTAATACAAGACAATTCATAAAAGAGAACGAAATATAAGAGTTATTACAAAACAAACAAGTTCCAAAAGAAACAAATACAACAATCATTTGTTTTCTCTTTCCTTCTCTTTCTTTATAAGCTCATGAAGCACAGCTTTCATCTTCTTGATCTCCTTCTTGTCTTCAGAAATTGATTCACCCTGAGTTTTGAGAAGCTCATGTTGATCCGCAAAAATCTGATCTTGATTTCTGATGGTTTCCTCCTGGAATCTGATTACTTCTTCAAGAGTATCAATTCTGATTTGCAGAGTCTTGTTATCCTTGGACAACACAGAATTTTGATTCTTCAGTAAGACCATTTCATCTTTGAAAGATGAAACCTTCGAGAACTCAGATTGGAAAACATTCATTCTTTCTTGCAAGTCTTTCACTGAAGGAACATCGGCTCTTTGAGAAGATAAAAGGTTCAGCCTTTCAACCGTTTCTTTATCAAGTTTGTTGAAAGCAATTGCTAGCTCATTTTATAACCTCCTTATATCTTCAATAGCTATTTCATGATCATTGATTGAGCTCTCTGTTTTGTAGGACCACTTGGTCATCTTATTGCAAGCTTTCTTATGAGCAACTGAGCTTTCCGAAAGAACTTTCAGATCGGCTTCTACTGACAAAACTTTCTTTCTTAATTCTTTTACAGAGCCAAATTTTTTCCTTTGATTTTCAGTAATAAAATCAATCTTCCCTTCCAGCCTCGGGAAATAAGGAATTGTTTTCTCCACCCTTCTCAAAACATGAACAATGTAATCACTCTTCTTGAGAGAGATTGTATGCTCTGAATCAGTATCTTCATCGTACGATGCTAGTTCATACGATCTGCTTGAATCAAAAACTGGCTGTTTCCCTTTCACTTTTTCTTTCTATTTTCTTTCATCTTCCACTTTGTCACTAATGACAACTACTTTATCAGACTGAGAAGATTGAGAATCTTGCTTTTCTCGAGATGACATCCTGTCCGGAGATCTTTCCTGATCGGCATGAGGAGTTTGTTGAACACCTTCGCTCAGCTTTTGAAGCGATTCCTCTCTACTTTTCTTTGAACTTTGAAGAAATTCTAACAGAAAATCTCCTTCTTCTACTTCCACTTCTTCTATCACTTGTTTTCCTTTTTCTTTCTCAGGCAGACTCTGTACGATGGGCTCTTGGTGCACTTCCACAGTTAGTTGAGCACTAGCATCTTCAACTGCTTTCAAGACTTTAGAAATATCAAAGTCCTGAGCCTTTCTTTTCAAAAGAGTCTTCTTTTTCTTTTCAGCTTGAAGGGTTTCTTCTACCCTTATTCTTTCTGCAAAGGCCTCAGCAGGGTCAAGACCAAACTTCGGATCACCCTCTTTTCTCTGTTCCTTGTCCTTTCTCCATTTGGCTACAACTTCCTTACTATACCTTGGCTTCATCTTTGGTTTTGAACTAGTTTGAGGATCAGACTTTCGAGTAACACCGGTAGATTGATTGTCCTTGGCTGGCATAGGTGCCGATTGATTTTGAGCCAATTCAGCTTCTACATCTCTGACAAAAAGTTTTGAATTTGAATCAAAACAAACATTCAGCTTTTTCATCGTACTCTTATTAATCAAAGACGGCCACAAATCCATAGGTTCTCCTTTCAAAGGAATGTTACAAAACTTCATACTCTCAAGAATGAATTTCGTAAGGATGGCTGGATACATTATTATCTGGGATTTAATCCCTCCTTTCTTGACATTCTTGATGGTTTCAAAAACATATCCCATGAGATTTACTTTCCTCATATTCACAAGATAGTCGAGCATAAAGACATCAGAAACTTTAAGGGTTTCTCTATCCCCTTTTCTTGGGATAAGAAAACCTTGCATCCATAAAGTGACAAACCGATTGTCCGGTGAAAGATGAGAAACTTTCCTCTTTCCCTCATTAATAACAAACAATGTTTTTTCAGCACTTTCTTTATTAAACGTACCAACTTCCTCTGGTAGTTTGTGAGATGGACAGAATGCATCGCCTTCTATAGAAACATTCAGAAAATGTGCCGCTTGTTTCACAGACATAGATAACTTTCTATCGTACACAGCGAAGTTTATAGTCATATCTTTGTCGAAAGAAACGGTTTTGTAAAACTGAAAAACTTCATAAAAAAGAACTGGATCTTGAATATCAGGCTTTTCCACACAGAGATGTTCCCATCCTTGAAACAAAATAATCCTTTTGATTGTAGAATCGTACATATAGAAAAAATCTCGGGATACTAACCTTTCTCTGTGAAAGTCTTTCTCTGTAAAAGTCTTTGAAGACATTTCGGCAGGAGTATTAGCAGAAGATTGAGACATAAAGGTTCTGCCGATGAGAAGATCGTACGATGGTTTATAGCTGGTGGAGCAGAGCTTCGCCTCAAATCCTGAACAATCAATGTGGGTTTGGGGAGGGGAGGGGGGGTATTTATAGGCGATAAAGAGATGACCGTTGATATTCTACGGTCAAGATTAGATAATACCAGATCAATGGTTAGGATTAAAGCAAAAAAAATTTATAAAAAAATTGAAAAGAAACCTGTCGGAGAACATAAGGTGATTGCTGGTTTTGGTATGAATCAAAAGTAAACACAATCGTAAGAAGAAAAAAAAATCATGATGCCGATGGAAAACAAAGTCATTACTATGATCGTACCGTACGATGGAAAATAGTTGTTACCATTAACTGACAGTACGATGGAAGACAATCTCAATACTATCATCGGTCGATACAAAACTATTTGAATGATAAGATGGAAAAGAATTTCAATACTATCATCGGTCGATTCAAAAACTATTGAATGGTACGATGGAAAAGAATTTCAATACTATCATCGGTCGATTCAAAAACTATTGAATGGTATGATGGAAAAGAATTTCAATACTATCATCGGTCGATTCAAAAACTATTGAATGGTACGATGGAAAAGTATTTCAATACGATAAACAGAAAAACTGAAATGGTCAATACGATAAACAGGAAACTAAAAAAAATGTCAATACGATAAACAGAAAAAGAAACATATAAATAGAGTAAATAGTTAGACCAGAAACATAAAGACATAAAGAAATGTCCTCCCCCTTTCTACGAGGATTTTCTTACTATTAGGAGAGATGTAAAACAGGAAGTAGATATGAATGATTATTTTAATTTAATCATTCCTAGCTTCTGTTTTATAAATTCAAATCTATCGGAAGGTAAAGGTTTTGTAAAAATATCAGCAAGTTGTTCTTGCGTTCCGATGAATTGTAAAACAATATCTCCTTTTTGTGTGTGATCTCTGAGAAAGTGATGCCTAATATCTATGTGTTTTGCACGAGAGTGATGTGCTGGGTTTTTACTAAGAGCTATGGCACTTGTATTATCACACAGAATTTGAGTTTTGGAGAAACTCAAACCATAGTCAGTGAGTGTGTGCTACATCCACAATACTTGAGCACAGCAACTTCCAGCTGCTACATATTCAGCTTCAGCAGTGGAGAGTGCTACTGAGTGTTGTTTCTTGCAGGACCAAGAAACCAAAGAGTCTCCTAAGAAATGACATGTTACAGATGTACTTTTTCTATCCATTCTACAACCACCAAAGTCAGCATCTGAAAAACTTTTTAAAACAAAATCATTTCCAGAAGAGTAGAAAAGTCCTAAATCCATAGTGTCTTTTAAATACCGAAATATTCTCTTTACGGCTTTTAAGTGAGACTCTTTTGGATTAGATTGATATCTTGCACATAAGCATACAGAAAACATCAAGTCGGGTCGACTAGCTGTCAAGTATAGCAAACTCCCTATCATACCTCTAAAAATTGTTTGATCTACTGGTTTCCCAGTTTCATCAAGATCAAGAGTATTTGAGGTACCAATTGGGGTGCTAATACTTTTAGTTTTGTCAAAACCATACTTTTTGTGTAAGTCTTTAATATACTTATGTTGAGATATATATGTTCCTTCTGGTTTTTGAGATATTTGAAAACCTAGAAAGAATGTTAACTCACCCATCATACTCATTTCAAACTCAGATTTCATTAAATTTGCAAAAGAATCGGTTAAAGATTTCTGAGTTGATCCAAATATGATGTCATCAACATAGATTTGGACAACCAAAACATTTTTGTTTTCCATTTTGATAAAAAGATTTGGATCAGCTGTACCTTTTCTATAATTGTTTTGTAAAAGAAATCCTGTAAGTCTATCATACCATGCTCTAGGGGCTTGTTTAAGACCATATAGAGCCTTGGTAAGTTTAAAAACATGATCAGGATGTTTTGGGTCTTGAAAACCAGGAGTTTGTTCGACAAAAACTTCTTCTTGAACAAAACCATTTAAAAAAGCACATTTGACATCCATTTGAAATAGTTTGAAATTGAAATATGCTGCGAAGGCTAATAGAATACGAATAGATTCAAGTCTAGCTACTGGAGCATATGTTTCTTCATAGTCTATTCCCTCTTGTTGATTATAGCCTTTAGCAACAAGTCTTGCTTTATTTCTTACAATAATTCCATTTTCATCACACTTATTTCTGAAAACCCATTTTACACCAATTACAGTTGTTTCTTTAGGTCTTTCAACTAAAGTACAGACTTGATTCCTTTCAAATTCATTTAGTTCATCCTGCATTGCTTTGATCCAATCATCATCACCTAAGGCCTCACTTGGACTTTTAGGTTCAAATTGGGAAAGAAAAGCAAGATGTTCTATTTCATTTCTTAAGGAATTTCTGGTCCTTACAGGTTGATTTATATCACCAATGATGTTATAACTGGGATGATTCCTAAGAAACAATTGATTTGGGTTTTGTAAAACCTGTTCATCAACATATGGTAGAAAATCTTCTGTGGTAAATGTTTCAGGAATACTTTCTTGAACATTTTCCTTATCAAAATGTTCTTCTAACAAAGGTTGATAAACATCTTTAGAAAACACATCCGAAGATGTAGGATTGGGTTGGTTGAAAACAAAAGGGTTAGTTTCATCAAATTTTACATGTACTGTTTCTTCAACAGTACAAGTGTTTTTATTGAAAACTCTATAAGCCATAGAGGTTGTGGAATAGCCTAGAAAGATTCCTTCATCAGATTTTGGTGCAAATTTGTGTAAATTATCTTTTGTATTCAAAATGAATACTTTGCATCCAAAAACATTGAAGTATGAAACTTTAGGTTTTCGGCCAGTCCATAACTCGTAAGGGGTTTTATTAAGAAATGGTCTAGTTAAAACACGATTTATAGTATAACAGGCAGTACTTACAGCTTCAGCCCAAAAGTGCTTAGCAATTGAGTATTCACTCAACATGGTTCGAGTCATTTCCTGAAGAATACGATTTCTTCTTTCAACAACCCCATTTTGCTGAGGAGTTCTTGGAGATGAGAAATTGTGAGTAATACCTTTCTTACTACAAAAAGTTTCAAAATCTGAATTTTGAAATTCACCACCATGATCACTATGAATAGTTATCAATGGTAGGTTTTTCTCATTTTTAACTTGGGCTCTAAAAGTTTTGAAATAGGTAAAGGCTTCAGATTTCTTTGTGAGAAAGTAGACCCATGTAAATCTAGTAAAGTCATCAACTAAAACAAATACATAGTATTTGCCTCCAATGCTTCCAGATTGTGAAGGAACAAACAGATCCATATGCACAAGCTGTAATGCATTAGAAGTTGAAACTTCATTAATTGGTTTAAAGCTAGTTTTATGTTGCTTGCCAAATTGACAAGGATCACAGACTTTTGAAGAATCATATCTAAGATCCGGTATCCCTTTTACAAGTCCTTTCTTTGAGAGTTTTCTTAGGTTTCTCAAATTACAGTGTCCTAGTCTCCTATTCCATAGCCACGATTGGTCTTCTATTACACTTAAACAAGGTAATTTTTGGTTCCTAAGGTCTTCTAAGTTAATAGTGTAAACATTCTCTTGCCTATGGGCAGATAGAATGAATTCATCCTTGGAATTGTGAACTAGACACCTATCATTTCTAAAATTCACAAGGTAACCTTCATCACATAATTGACTTATGCTGATGAGATTGTGCCTAAGACCATTAACAAACAAAACATTTGAAATAAGAACTTTTCCAAGAAAAACGATATTACCTATACCAACAATCTTTCCTTGAGCATTATCTCCGAAGGTAACTTTTCCACCTTTTGTTTTGATAACCTTTTCAAAGAAATCTTTGTTTCCAGTCATATGTCGAGAACAACCACTATCCATGTACCAAATGTTCTTATTGATACACTTCTCGTTTCCCTGAAAAAGAAACAATTAGATTTTCGGAATCCAAACTTGTTTGGATCCAGAAGGGTTAGATAAAAGAATTTTAGGAATCCACATTTGTTTTGCAAAATGAGCTTTATGAAATCCTAAGGATTGAGTTTTGTTAAGAGAACAATCTCTTCTCCAATGTCCACCACATTGACACTTGGAACAGAAAATGGTTTTTTGAGGAACAAAATAGTTATTACTAAAAACAGGTTTGGAATAAGTATAACCAAGACCAGAACGATTTCTCAACGGTCTTATTTGAGAGTACATCTTATCAATGTTTTCTTTTCCATGAGTAAAGTTTGACAAACACTTTTTCAAGGATAAAATCTCTGACTTTAGTTTTAAAACCAAATTCTTGTTTTCTAAAACATTTGAATTTGAACTAGAGTTAGACTCTAAAATATTTTTCTTTGAAATAGCAGTTTCAAGATCCTTAGAAAGTTTATCTTTTTCAGATTTGACTTTCTCAAGGGTTTTCAAAATACTTTCAAAATCAGAAGTTTTCCCATCAAGATCTTTAGAAAGATCTGATACTTCTTTAGTCAAAATAGAAATTCTAGAATTTGCTTTTTCAAATCTCTTTTTGAGTTTAGAATTTTCATTTTCAAGTAACTTAGCAAATCTAGAAACTTCTTCAAAAGAAGGTAAAGTATCATCTTCTGATGATGAGGGTTCATCATTTGAATATTCATAATATCTATTATCAACATAATTTGCATTTAAAGATACATTTGTAACAGCTTCAGCATTATGTACCATAGCCATGAGACAATGATCTTCAATTGGTAGTTTGGCTAGAAGTCCAATATTCCTTTGTCCTGACGTCTCATATTCTGAAGAATCATCTGAGGAATCACTACCACTTGCACTCCATGTATCATTTGCTTTCAAGCCTTTCTTTGTCTTATAAAACCTTTTCTTGTTTCTTTCAGAGTGTTTCTCTTTTCTATCTTTCCTCTTCAGTAAAGGACAATCAGGCCTTATATGACCTGCTTTCTTGCATTCATAACAAGTTACTTCTGAATCTTTTCTATCTTTCTTGTCTTTCTTTTTGAATCTATATTGAAAATCTTTTTTCCCCACAATCTTGTTCATCCTTCGAGCAAGATTATCTAACTCATTATCTGAAAGATTACAATCACTTGAATCAGATACAACATTCTTGGATTTAGACCTTGTAACCCTTTCAGGTGTTTTAGCTTTAGATGCAAAAGCTACACTTCCATTCCCATTCTTCTTCTTATTGAAATCAGCATCTCTTTTCATTCTTGTCTCGTGCTGTAGAAGAGTTCCAAAGAGTTCATCAAGAGTAATCTGGGAAACTTTTCTATTTTCATCAATAGCTGTTCTTTTTGACTCCCATTCATTTGGCATAATATCTGTAATCTTATCAAGAAGAGCTTCATCATCAAGACCTTTTTCTCCCATAGATTGTAAGCTGTTGACAATTGTCATAAACCTTTGTTTCACTTTACATACTGGCTCTCCATAAGGAAAAACAAATCCATGATACTCTGCTCGAAGCATTGCTCTCCTTGTTTCTATAACCTTGGATGTACCAAAATGAGTGACTTCTAATTTCTTCCAAATACAGTTGGCTGCTTCACATGAAGATATCTGACTATATATATTCCTGGTCATAGACCATAATAAAGTATTGCGTACCTTGTAATTAAGTTGATATTCTTGCTTCTCTTGGTTGGTAAAAGTATTGACTTCTTTGTCAGGAATTTTGTAACCCCCAGTAAGCATAATAAAATTGTCTACACCAGTATTGATGACGAAAGTCTTCATACGATCTCTCCAATACTCATAATCATTCCCATCGAAAATTGGTGGTCTAGAAGGATTTAGATTATCTATTGATCCGATATTCATTCCTGCCATCTAATATAACAAAAACAACTTTTCCACTCCACACGTTAGTGTAGTAAGTATTCAAGAAAGTAATAAGAAATAAAGCTAATAAAACAAATTAGTGGAAAACCTCCTTTGATACCAATTGTTGGATCGAATATAAAAGTCTATTAGATGGAACAATACAAGAGGGGGGGGGGTGAATTGTAGGTTTAAAAACTTTGAGTTTTAGTAACAAAGAGATTAGTTTAAATGATCTTAAACTAATACAAATACAAACACCCACAATTGTATTGAATGTAAAAGGTATGATGTATTGTAATACTAATGTTATGTAAAACAATTGTATTCAAGATGAACACAATAATCAGAGTAATACAGATATGAATGATTCTACCTTAAAGCGTATAGAACCAATCAATACAATATGTAATGGAATGATTGTAATTGAAACAATTACAATTGAATATGTAAAGAAGAAAGGAAACAATACAAATCCCTTTCTAATACAACAGCGGAAATGTAAAAGTAATACAATTCTTTTAACCCAAAGAGAAGGGTTATCCTTTCACCAAGGATAAAAGGTCTGTCTCACCAACACCTTGGTGAGCCCTCGATACGATGATCGGCACGTCTGTCTGCCTATCCCCGGCAGCCCTCGATACGATGATCGGCAGGTCTGTCTGCCTATCCCCGGCAGCCCTCGATACGATGATCGGCACGTCTGTCTGCCTATCCCCGACAGCCCTCTATTTTGCAGGTAATCGGCACCTCTGTCTTTCAATTACTTGAAATCCCTCGATACGATGATCGGTCGCACAAAGCTGATGAGAGAAGTCACAGTGTCTCTCTCTAGAATCTTCGTAGTTCACAGAGTCTCTTCATTCGTTCTCTTTGTTCATCGTTGTGTTCTCAGCTTCAAATGACCTCCTATTTATAGGCCTCGGGTTCCAACGGTCATATTGCCTCCAACTGTCATATTGAAACAGAAAGCACGACATCGTTTTGATTAGTTTGTAACTAACTCAACGACATCGTTTTGTTAGGACAAGAGATATATAGAAATGTAAAACATGAGTACGATTCATATGCAGAGAGAGTTTTTGACAAAGTATCAAAACAAATAATGATCATCTGAAAGGCAGAGTCAGTACGATACGATTGACAGAGTCAGTACGATACGATTGACAGAGTCAATACGATACGTTTTGGTCAGTACGATCAAAATCGTACGATACGATAAACATGATAAAAGTCAATAAAACTATGATAGAATACATTTGTGATTTCCAAAACATGATATAGAAGTCAAAAGAAGACTTGACTTAACACATGGAAGTTCTACAATATATATGGAACTAAATCAGTAATAATTTCATCATTTGGTTACCCCATTGTTATGAAATATGTTTTCTAGTTTATGTTATAGTGGACGAAATAGAAATCTTTTCTCATTTTCCATCATTCTGTTAGTTGAGTATCATGGATGAATCAGAATAGTGGTATTTGGATGACGAGGTTATGCTTTATGGGGTAAAAAAGGACAACAATCTATTATCATGACTCGTTTTACATCTCGTAGTTTTATAAGGGATTTCATCATGATAATGGCTCCCCTTTAAGGATTATAACTATATTCCACCCTTAGATAGATGGGTAGACAAATTGGACTATCTAGACATTGGAGGATATGATGTGAGATTTGATCATGGAGTTAGGATTATCATGGGTATGGCACTATACTTTGGTTTTGTTTTCTTATTAAAATATATTCACATCACCCTTTAACATGGACACACTAATTTTGTTTTTGAGAGGCTATGTCATTCATTGTTGTGATTGATAAAGGTTGGGGAGTCAATTAAACAAGTTACTTATGATATTTAGGGAATTACTAAGAAGAAATAATTTGTTTGAGAGAGGATGAGGGTAGATAATAACTATTATAAGAGATATTCTAATTGTTTTGGTACACCCTAGGGGATTGAGTTTGGAGACCATATATTCTTAGGGGTTAACCCTTGGAAAACGTAGTTGATGTCTGGAAAGGGGAGTAACAATTATCTCTATTCAAATGCTTCTTTTGATGGGTTGGAGATTGTTCAAGGGGATTCATATTTTTTTTCACTAAAAACATGTCTGTGAGTGATCCATGATATCTTCCAAATTTCCAAACATCAATGATGTATTTATGATGACTCCAATGTCATTTAATATTGAGAGTCTGATATCTCTAGTGATACAATGTTTATTGAGTGACTGATAGGGATCGGGGTTCATCGATAGATGGTTCTTTGGGGGTGAAAGATCCCTTTTTTACATTGTTGATGCATGGACATTTGGAGGAGAGTGCGTGCGAGCATGTAGAGAACATGAATTCGTAAAACCCATATTTTTGGGAATGTTTGTTTTCTCAATTTTTATTTTATGATGTGATATTCAGTCCTTCATGTGTTATTATATATTCCTTATTTTAAGTTCATGATTTGTTTATTACGGTTTCAGGTTCCGGGATAAGATAATTCCATTTTATAACAAAGAGTTATTCTATTATGACATGTTTTAATACCAAAGAGGCACATTAGTGCTACCCATATTGGATAATATCACACCCTTGAAGTGTAATTTTCTTGATTATTGTGCTCTCAGCAAAGGCTTTTAATGATTTTGGACGATATTGGCTTGGACTATGTGGAGGTTTAGATGGTTTTGTGTATGGTTTTGTGGAGTCTAGGTGACTTGTGGTTTGATTATGGATGTTTGTTGTTGGGGGTAATGAGATAGTGATGTGGTCTTTTGGGGTGTTTTAAAATGTTTGGGTTTTTTTTACAGTGGTAGTTTTTGAGGTGTAATAATATCGCTGAGAGGTATCTCTCAGGATGGTAGTTCAGAACCTCACCTTATTCTTGGGTATGATTATATTCTTAAGGATGAAATTTTTTGGATATATAACTATTGTAAAATTATATTCTTCTCATACTTTTAAATTTTCATTTTAGACATTGGAGATTTTATATGGGGTCTTGAGGTGGCCTTGGTGGCTGATAGAGCTGTATCAGGTGTTTCATGATCTGATTATGGAATTGAAGATGTGAGATAGTGATTTTCTCTTGGGAATATATCAATTCATGGATTAAATATGAGTGAAGATTCCTCCATAATATAAATTGTTAGTGTTAAAGTTAGTTTCATGTAATAAATTTATTATTTTAGAGGCACCATTAATTTCAGTGTAAGATTAAGATATAAAATACTAAAGCCTTGTATATGGTTTTTGACTTATGTTTGGTGGTCTTGAAAAACCTCATGATGTGAGTATATAATTCCTAACATGAAAATGGTGGTTTCAACATTTTTTATGTTTTTAGTCCCCTAAGAATATTATCTCATACATCATTTATTCGCTATAGTTATTGAGTTTACCCTATGTTCTGTGGGACGGTCATCCATCCCCTTCCTTACAATGTTTATCTCCAGGATCACAAGGTGATTTTTTGGAAATCTGAGGTGATCTCTTCCATTTATCATCATATTTCCATTCTATCTTATTCCACAAATTCATTACGGTTTTGTTGTTTTTTTATTGTGGTGTTTTTGAAAATGCATTGATGATCCCTTGGTGTGGTTTAGGTTGTTATTATGAATCCTATAATGGTTTTTATTTTTGAGTTGTTTATCCATCTCCCTATAGATAAATGTGATTCAGAATGATTCTTTTATGTAGGTGATCATCATTGTCTACTATTTATGTGCATAATGTGGGGATTTCATAATTTATAATTATATTAGGTGGATATTAAATGGTATATTAATAATGATAATGAATTGGATAATATGATATTGATGGAATTGGAAATAATTGAATGTTTTACTATTTGACTTTATTACTAATGAATTTATACTTGTTTATTTCGATTGCTGAAAAGTATAGTTTTCAGGGGAAATTCTTGCAATATAGTGGATATGTTTGTGAGGACCATTATGTGTTTGTTTTTTAAGACCTTTAATAAAGAATATAATATTCTATATATTTATAAAAAATTAGATACCCTATGAATTTGGATTTTTCATGTTAACAACCATGATTAATATTGAAGTGAAGTAATGTATACCCTTAAAACTAATTTTTGTTATTTGAGATATTATGTCATGTGGGGATGTTCATGTTTTATTACCTTGTGTATTGTGGTGTTTTTGTGTTTAACATGGTGGCCAGATGGGAAACGAAATGTTTTGGAAGAAATGTGATTGTGTTGAAATGGGGTATAGTGAGGAAAATGGGGTTTTGTTTGTTCGGTGACATGATTGATACGTTTGTAGTGATGTAATGTGGTAGACATGTGGTTTGGTTGTGTTATATGGGGGTTTTATTTTATGTCGGTTGAGGTGGATATTTATTATGCTGATTTTACATGGTTTATTTGTTGTTCTTGAAATGATATATGTTTGATTGATGTGATTTTGTGTATTTTGTTTTTTTCCTTCTTTCCATGGAATAATCATAATGATTAAATATAATGTCATGGGTATGTAAATGAATAGTGGATGGGATTTATTTGATTATTAAAAATTGGAATAAATTTAGTGAATGATAAATTAAAAGGCCACATAAATGTGAATATAATGGATTGTAAATGGGATTATTAGGAATCATGTAAAATCATGAAAAAAAAATTTAAACTATAATTAAATGTATAAATGTGTTGATTGTGTGTTTTTTATACGGTTTGTGGAATTAGGTGGTGAAAACACTTCTTCCAGTTGAAATTTGGTGCAATGGAGGTGTTCTGTTTTTTTCTAGTGATGTTGTTATGACCCATATGATGGGTAATTTTATTTATCTATATATAATTTATTTTATATTATTTTCGTACATTCCCCACATGTGTTGGATAAATATACAAAAACCCATTGGTTTTGGTTTCTGGGTTTTCCCCCAAGATATTATTTGTTACATTCCCCTCCCCATATTGTTATTAATGTCGTATAATATTATTCTCATTATTGTAGTGTATTTGATAATTACTCTAAATTTTACCTATACTATAAATAAATACAGTTCTTGATCAAGAATATTTTTTTATATATTACATACTCATTCAATAGAAAAAAATAAAAGGATTCTACATTGAGGAGGAGGATGAATTGATCTTTTTAGATATAAAGTACATATAAATTTTTTTGGGGCATATAAACTTTTTATAATATTATAAAATTTTATAAGAGAGTTATTTTTATAAATAAAGAGTTCTCATAAATACATTTAAATTATTTATTTTATCTTCATAGATTATTATTTAACATATTCTATAATATTATTATAAGATGTTAAGAATAATAATATTTTATCATTGGAACATTTTTTTATAAAAAATATTTGTTAAAATAAGATGGATAGAGTTCCCACTATAGTACAAAATAATATTTCTAAAAATTAAATAATTTTTAGAACATTTCACCATTAACTAGAATAACGTAAAAGATATAGTTATTTATAATTTATTTATTAAATATTCCCATAATAGGAAATAAATCTATGTTCCTAAAACACAGGGAATTTCATTTATTAGATACAAACACTGGTTTATAATATATTTTAAATGATGATAGTTGGATAAATTTTGATATTAGAGATGTTTAATGTTTTATATAAAAACGAATACAAAAATATAACTAAAAGTATAAAATAAATTTATATTTTAAAGGTTTTTAAGTTATGTTTATAAATTATTATAAAATTTAAACAATTTCATTTAAATTTGATACAAAATAATTATTAAAATAAATATGATTTAGAATGTTTCTAAGATGATAATAAAGAACATAGAAGATTTAAATGTTTTAATAAATAAAATTAACTAATATTGTAATATTGGAAAGTATGATATAATGTTATTTTAATATTTTTACATGATATTAGATTTTTAAAATTATGAATCCGGATGTCCAATATATTCAAACAATTATCTTACACTGATTTTAAAATAAAAATGTAGATAACTGGGATGATTTTAAAAATAAACAAATTAATATATAGAAATTATTAAAAAGTGGTGTAATGATTTAAAAAAAATCAAATATTTATAAAAAAAACATAAGGCCACTCCAGAGATAGATCAAATTGGATATGATTAGATTGGAGCCTCTGTATAGTATTACAAATATTCATATTTTCTAATATATACAATTTATCTTCTTCTAAAAAAATTATGTATCAAAATACATAGTGTCTTAGATTTTCTAAATTAATTATATTAGTTGAAATTTTAAATAACCTAAAGAGCCTGGCATTTAGATATGCCAAATTTATTCCCATAAAAAATTATGAATGGTTGTAATGATAATTGAATATTATCATGGGTTATTTTTCATATTGAGATATATGATTCTCTATTGTTTCAAAAAATGAGTTTTTCTACATTGATGTCCAATTATGTTGACTATATGGGGGGTATTGTTTATAGTGGTGTGAAATGTATAAACATATATGTTTTTACTATTTTTTTATTGTCTTTTAAGAATCTATGGTCACATATAAATGAATGCATTATGGAATAAATATTTAATTTTTTTTAAATGTTAGAAAAGAGATGCTTTTGAGAAATTTGGTGTTTTAGGTTCATGAAATAAAGAATATATATATATATATATATATAATTTAGTAGTTTATGACACTGTAATCACCCATAGTAATTTCAATTAACCATAGCTAGAAAAAACTAAAGTTAAGGTGTTTTATTTTCTATTCTAGGATTTCATACGACTAAAACTAGTGTTTTGTGTGAGTTCTACATTGATAACTCTTATGGTTGAATTAAAAATGTAAAGTGATTTAATAGCTATCACTGATGATCAAGTTATTTTCATTCAATATCATTTACTGGAACTCATCATAAAAAGAGGTGAGGAATTAGTTGTGTTTACCAAATTTTTATATTTTGATTCATGTTTCAAGTATATATATTTAAAATAACATGGGATTTCCATATTACATAAATAAGACAATGTTATTTACCAAAAAACCACTCTTTTGAAAGGGAAAAAATGAATAACGGTTGAATAAATTATCATATGAAAAGGCACCACAAAACATGTTCCTATAATTATTAGTGAGGTATACATTTACACAAGTAAAAAACAAAAATATATATATATAACATCAATTAAATGAAAATTGAAATAGTTACCCACCAAATATGGAGAACTACATCAAGGTTCCACTTTGGGTGATCAAGAGATGTTCAACACTACATTAAGGGTGATTATGGAAATATAAAATAACCCAAATATAGGTATATCACTCCTTCGTTAAGCATCCTTTAATAATGAGGCAGTCAATATTTTTTTTTAATATTTTCAATGAGATTTATATAAAATAATATTATTTTCTATGAGTATAGGAGATAATTCCATGAAATAATTATACAAAAATTTTTCTATGTATACGAAATAATTATACACAAAATATTGGACAAAATTTATTTTGGCTACTTGGGACATTGAGTTTTCATTCAAATTGTGGTGGAATCATCCAAATCGGAGGTCCATATCCTAAAATATGGTCCATTTATAAAAGGTTGGTATAATATCTCTTAGTAATATTGTAGAGACCCAAAGATTGACATTCATGGACATTACATTACTTTTTTGGAATACTTAGTACATAACAAAAATAGACACACAAGGACCATAATAGTTTAGTGTCTTTGGAAACTCAGAATATAATATTCTAATCGTGGTGAAAGATCTTCATCATCTCCCATAATGATCTTCCCCTTTTTTTATTACCTAAATCCTTTCATTATATCTTGGGGAAAAGAAAAACTAAAATGGGTGAGCTCAAATGCCCAGTAAGGGAAAACATAGAAAATAGAAAACAATACATAAACATTTGAATGCAAAAACATGAACATAAAATCTAAACATCAAAATATTGAGAAAATACATGAATCTTAGAAGTATATAAGGAATATATCATAAGGGAACATCAATCATGATAAAATATCAGGGGAATAAATCATTTAATTGTGGAAACCATTAAACACATGTTATGATTTCCATAGTATCCAAGGAATTGCTCCCAAGACCATCTTAGTGGAAAAAGTCCCTTTCTGAATCGAGTTCACTCCTCATTTCATTCCTATAACTCTGAATCGAATTAACATACCATTCCATCCTTGTCTATCTCATGAGATATAAATCTTTACCCAATGCATTGGAGAGAGATATAGGTCCCAACCATCTCATAATGAAATCAATCTTACTTGTTCCACAAAATAAACGTAAAACATTCATCATTACCCAAAGAATAAAATGGGTTTCATAAACATCATCCCTTCATTTCATATTCCATATAAAACAAATGTACATTTCATCATAATAAAAGTAAACCATTTAAATCATAGAGACATTAAACTTGAAAGATACACATATGAAATAATGACATCTTTGATGGAAAATGGTTTTGATAAAACATTTGAAATGAATTATTTGGGAAAATATCCTTTATTCGTAAAAATAATTTTCTTTTCAAAAAATGCCATGCACCATTAAAATAAAATTAATTTGTTGAAAACAGTCATAAAATCATGTAGAGAAAGATTCATGAAAATGATGCATTATGAAACTGTAAAAATCCATTCACGCCTTATAAGTTAAAAATAACATTCTCCTTATACTTTTTTCAGAAAAGTCAAAAAGTACCTCGTATGGGAAAAACATATTCCTTACATACCACGTAGTAAAATTAAAAAATGGGAAAAAGGTCTTTAAACATAAATTAAAACATTTTTATAAAACTTGGACATGGATGATAAATATTACCCGGGTAAATACTTATGTATAAGCAATCTTGGATGGAAAACAATTGAGATTGCAACATTATCCCTTACCTTAGGTCCGATATGCTTTTTACATTTCCAAACCTCATGTATAATGATTTAAATAATGTCATTGACTTATTAAAGAATCATATTCATTGTTATGATATCATATATGGTTCACTTATGACTTTATATTACCCATTCTTTTGTAAGTTCCATGTTAAAGCAGCGTTTTGGGATAAATCATTTTATTTATCGTACGTGTTTGGACTTGTTGTTCTTCATATTATTACTTATATCCTGATTTACATAATTCCAGAATTTAAAAAATCATTTATATATAATATATATTTCAGTATATACATATATATATATGATAGATCGATTAAATTAAATGAAATACACCGTTCATGAGGACGGTAGGTCGTACGTACGCATGAACACTGTTTTCGTTTCCTTATTGAATTGAATGAAATTAAGTAGATAAAATACATATATATACACATAAATATTGTATCATTATTATGTCATATATTTCATGATTACTTATTATATATACTTTATAATCAATCATGAATAGTTAACATGGAGAATGACTCTCATCGCGTTGTGGAGACGGTAGTCCGTACGTACGCACGAGTGATGATATCATTCCCATGATCATGGAATTTCATTGAAGTGTATGTATAATAATTAAAAATAAATATCACTTTTACATAATCATATATAGTTATTTATTTACACCATTATACCCATCCAAGTAAGGAGGTGGTCCAAAACCGATTACACCACGGCGTGGAGACGGTATTCCGTATGTACGCATGCGTGGTGATTTCGTTTTCTGTAGGATGGACAGATGGTTAAATAGGGTTGTTTCAAAAATATAATAACATATCAGTATATTAGTGATACTGATTTTATTACTTCATAATGAAATAACTAAACAAGAATAAGTAGAAGAATAAATAAAGTTGAAAGAATCCGTAATGGATATTACCTCTTCTTTCGACACACCATTTTGAAACCTCCTCTTAGGGCACTATGATTAGTCTTTGAAGAAGACCAGAACCTCTAGGATGTTTCTGGGGAAGTGGATAAGAGAAATTTTCATAGTTTGGCCGAGCATTAAGGCTTAAAGTGGTTTGAGGAAGAGTGGTAGGAGGTGCCCTTTTATAAGGGAGGAGAGGGGAACCTTTGGAATAACTAAAAATATTATTTTATTATAAAGTCATATTAGATTTCTAATAGCTCCAAATTTAGTTATTAAGAATATAATGTGGGTATGGGTCTAAATACACTCATCCAATAGAATTTATACAAGTTTATGTTTCTATTTTAACCATATCATTTATATTTTACTTTAAGTTAAATAATTTTTCTTTTACCGTGTCTTCTTGTTTTCTTACACTATAAGGTTAATAAACATACGATAATAAGAAAAACGAACTCCAAGTTGTTTATGATTAATATATATAACCTTATCTAATTCATTTTTCTGAACCATAGATTTTTATAAATAAAATATCTATTAATAATATTATATTTGTTTTAAAAACTATTTTATATCAATTTTGACACTATTTGGTAATTGATTTTTGTGAAAATCATAACTGAATGATTAGTTATAAAAAAGTTTATTAATTAATTACTAACATGTCATATTAACCTAGATAATTATTTTAATTCATAAAAAGTCTCAAATTACATTTATTTGGGTATTTATAACATCAATTATGTCAATATTTCCTTAATAATATAATTACTACATAATCATTGTGTCATAAATAAATTAACATATTTAAAGTATAAAAATTACAAATAAAATACCATTATGTAAAAAATATTTTTAGATTTATAATGAATATTTATATTTGAATTTATCTTCTGTATAACCCTATATTAAAAATGATTTACTTATTGAACTTTGATTTTAACTATTTTAACCCTTCTTTAAATAAATTAATATTAAATGTCCTAATCTAATCCAAGTGGGAATAAATGGTAATATTTTATTTCTATGGTTGTTTCTGGTCGAATTAAACTTATCCAATAGAATTAAGACATGTGTTAGGGTAATAATAATAACATTTTTACACTTAATTACCCTATTTACTTTTAACCGTGGTAAATAAAAGTAAAATTCTATTGTTCACCAAAAAATATTTTCATCTCATTGATCCACATTTTACTTACTGACATCAACCGTGTCTCTCAGATTCTTGAAATTCATTTCACAAAAGTGGTGAAATTAAATTTTATGTAAATTTACAAATTCTCCTAGGAGGTGGGTAAAAAACGGTCAAAAGTTCAATAAAATTTTTATATATCCAAAATTATTATAAAATTACTCTAATGAATTATATTGAACTTATATTGGTATTATGTATCAACTTTTACCTAAAATAAATTTAAATAATATAAATAATTATTTAAATAAAAAGTCGGTTTTTAAATAGTAACCTAGTGTTTTCACTATTCATCAAAAATTAAAAGTTTTCAGAAAAATACCAAAATTTTACCTTAGGATAATTTCAATATTCTGAAACCAAAAATAAAGTCCATTTTTTAAAATAAAATTTATAAAATTTCAAAATTTGGGTATTACTATTCATAATGTCTAGTTTATATAATATATCATTGTTTAGCGAAACTCGGTTTTCCGTACAACACACGCTATCGTGGAAGGTCGTGATTGCATGTAATTCAAGCCAAGTTAGGGATGCGTGTTGTGCAAGCTCCTTTTGGTGTAGCATACAACACAAGACATTAATGAAATTAAAAAAAACATTTTTCATAAAATGTCAAGGTGTAACATTTTACCCCCCTTAAAATGGATTTCGCCCTAGAAATTCTTCGGTGTTATAAATGGTTTACTACTCGAAAGTTTCTTTAATAGAAACTCACATAGTAAAAAGGAATACCAAAAAAAGTCTTTAAAAACAAAAGTATGAAACGTAACGGTTACCCGAATTAACTAATCAATGAGTTTCCACATAGGAGAACATATGTGAAAATATGGATATGGAAGAGAAATCTAACTATCATGTTCTGATGGAGAGTAGTAGAGAACATGGCTATGAAAAAGCCAACAATCACAAATCCATAAATTTGTGATGATCTAGGGTACCATCTAATTCATCTGATATAAGGGCACTAGGACATCATTTTTGGTTTTCAAGATCATTTCCCAAAAGTTGAAGAATTTGAATTAGAATAAGTACTTAATTTATTTTGGTACAATCTCACTATTGTTCGTGCATTGAACAATTTACACTTCATCTCTTAAAGAAATAAAGTTGAATTTGTTATTCGTGAGGTGTTAACAGATCATGTTATAGAATGATGGGTCATTCCATGTGTTTCAGACAAAAGGTTAGCAAAAGTTATCAAATATACATAAGTCCATCTTTGGTGAGGTTAATTGTGTATGATTCCAAAAATGATCTTATACATCATATATCATACAGCTTAATAAAATAAAACTAGTATCAACTAACCAGGGACTTCCTGTAGGCCAGTGGTATCCGATAAAGGCAAGTCGCACTTCGGTTGTTGGTTCGATTCCCACATCCTTGTCCGACGCGATGGGCTGTCGCACATCCTGCAGGTTGTCCTTTTTCTAAAACTACATTACTATAACATCCCATCAATAATATTGAAAAAACGTCTATCCTTAAACAATACTAACTTATGTCCAGCATAATCCATTCCAATCTTTAGGTTTATCCATAATACTGCAGTCCACTCTCATAATATAGTGAAAATGATTACCAGAGATTTCATATAACAAGAGAGTTAATACCATCATTGATCCTTGTATATCATAATATATGTCTTGTTGGTCACATTCCAATCATTATAATGCCTTAATCGTGTATTCTCTTGAAAAATGAATACCCATTGAATCAGAGTGAAAACACGGGTGCTGTCAAAAGTTAACTCTTTCCACATACCAAAACCCCAAAATTCTATATACTCAAACCATGATGTAACTATTTCCTTATATCAGTCATGAGCTCATGAATATTTTCAAACATTTCATTTTCTCCTTATCCCTTCATTATGCTCATATCATCTTCTTTCCAAAAATATCTCAATCACTATCCATGGTTACCGGTACCATAAAATTATTTAAAACCACAATAGACCAATACATAAAATTTCCAATATTCCACGATACTATATACATCATTATTTTTGAATCCCATTACATACACACTTAACCATTCCACCACATCGTTGAAATATTCAAAATCACCAATAGTGATCACATTTTACTTCCCTCTGTCCTTTTCTTTAAGTGGTTTCTCATGTTGATCATCATTAAACCTTGGATTAGGGCATTGATTATCATAATGCCCCATTTCATTGCACTTGCAGCATTGAAGTGTTGGTGGTGCGTTCTCTGCAGTATTTTCTTTATTCACACCATTAGCGACCCTTTTTCCATTACTTTGATACTCATCTGCACTATGACCTTCTTTTCCACACATAAAACATTTTCTAGACCCTTTAAGACAATCTCCACCATGATTCTTTCCACACATTGAGCATAAGGAAGCATTCATCTTCTTTTCACCATTATTCTGAGATTTCTACTTGAACTCCATCTTTCATTACTTTTCAAAACCATGAGATGGATATGTTACACCAACTTCCATTTATACCTTGATAGCACAACACACAATTTCTTCATAGCTACTGATGTCTCTTATAGCTAATTCCTTTCGAGGATTTGGTTTTAAGCCACTGAAGAATCGATCAACTTTACATCCAGGTTGGATGATAATGACAGATGCATACTGTAACATCACAATTAAGCAATGAATAATAAATATAGTTATCTATGTCTATTTATGAATTAGATAGTGTTTTAGAGGCTTAAAATGAGAATAAATCCAACCTAAAGCATGAAATACTCTAATATTTTAAAAAGATTGTTTTACCACCTTTTGATGGAGAACCATTTTTGAATCTATCTTTTGACAATTTTATAAGCTATATTTGTCAAAATAAACATATTATTTGTGATTAGGACATTTAAATTTACTTTTGATAAATTTCTGGTATATTTCTGATAATGATTATTTTTAAATGAATAGTGAAAAATGTGGTATTTTATTTCAAAACCTCTTTTTAATCTAATTTGTTTGTATGATTAGATTATATTTTGAATTTGTCTTAAATTGAAATTATAATATATTTTTACATTTAATCCAATGGTGGTCATTGGAATTAATTTCACTTTGAAATTAGACTCAAACTAGTGTCAATCTTTTGATATATATTGTTTATAAAAACACGCTATCTGTTCTGACAGCGGGAATTAATTATTGTAACTTATATATTTTGAATTTTGTAAAATAGACATCATTTTTTAATTCGGAATATCAAATATAGATTAGGGTGATGTTTTGGTATTTTTCTGAAAAACTTCAATTTTTGATGAAGAGTGACACCGCTAAGTAGTACTTAAAAAAATGATTTTTTGTTTAAATTAAAATTTACCACCCCTGTGTTTTGAATTTCAAAAATCCGACATACATGGTTGTCATTAGGAAGTAATATTTGGTTCAATGGGAATAAAATATTTTTTTTGGTGAATAGTAACTTATAAGTTTTTAATGGTGATTAGAGGTAATTAGTGTAGTTTAAGGTAAAAATAATGTTTTAATAATATGAAATGACCTTGAAACATGTCCTAACCTTATTTTATGTGTCATGGACGACCGCAAAATCCCATGGGACGATTTTTGGGACCCCATGGAGCCACTTGGGTATGATAATGACATTAATGCCTTTTATTTAAAGTAAAAGTAAAAATGACACAAACATGTATTGTTTTAATAAAACAATTTTTACATGGGGATATACATGTCAGATATTTGACTAAAAATAGTCATTGGAATTATAAAACGCTTTCCTACATCATATTATTTATTTGTATAATTTTTATACATTAAATAAATTAAATTATTTATGACATCATGATGATGCAGCGATTACCTCATTATTTAACGATTTAAATAAAATTAAAAGATAATGTATAATATAAGACATACACATGTCCAAAACCTATTGGATGGGTGGATTTAGAACTCTTATCACCTTAACCTCGAAATAAATCAATTTGGGACCTCTAAAATCCGAAAATCATTTGAAAATAAAGTAATATTTTATACCATTCCAAGAGTGCCCCTCCTCTCCTTTTATAAAAGTCCCCCACCTCTACCTCTATACCCACACCTCTCAAGCCTTTGTCTCAGCCAATCTCTGATAATTTTGTTTCTCCACATCCCTCTCCTCATCCTAAAAGCCTTACCTTAGGCAGGAAGCTCTTCAAGAAACCCTTTTGGTTCAAACCAAAGGGAGTTACACAATTTTAAGGTAATGTCTTCACTTTTGTTATTTTGTTTTATTTGGCTTCTCCAACCCCCTAAACTCTTTTTATTAATTTTTCTATAGCAAATAAAGTATATTCCATATACTAGGATGTTTTTATAAGAAGTATTCAAGCTACACTTACACACACCTTCATCTAATGGTTAAAGAGCATACTGTTTCCGTGGATGGTGAATTTCTGCCTCATGAAACGATGATTGTTCAATATTCTTCTAACACCTTAAAAGGTGGCCATTAAGATGACAATATATTTATATATGATATATAATATGTTTATGTTTTCCTTAAGCTTCTGTATTTTTCATTTTTGTCATACTTTTATGGTTTCCATTATGGGTAAACGTGATATCTTCATTTTAGAAATTGCGGACTACCGCCCCCTCAAAGTGATTTGATTCTTTAATACCATATGTTGTACATATAAAGGATATATTTAATGATATTATATATGATACCATACTGTAATTATAATACTATTATGTATCATTATGTTTTAATTCCATTAAATATGATATAGAAATGGAAGTAGCATTCATCCGTACGTACGGCTTACCGTCTCCATGAACGGTGCATTTCATTTCTTACCTCAAAATATTATGTAATATTATAAATTCATGTATATAATATATATATATTATATATATTATATCTACATAATGAATATAATTCTGGATATAATGGATATTTTACCCCATGAACAAACTTGTAATTGTAAAGAATTTATTTTTGACTCAAGTAGAAATGATCGACAAAACGACCATTATTAACTTAAAAAATTACATAGTGTTCAAAACATAATAATAAGTGATATGAAAGGAATAATGAACTTGAAAAAGGATATTAATCAAGTAGAAATTAACTCAATTTTATTATTTGGTGGGTTAAAGAATAATCGAGTCAAGTCGGACCCGAGGTAAGGGACTTCATCTCAATCTCCATTCATTGAGGCATATTTTTTTTATACACAAATTTCGTTTATACGGTGTATAAAACCCTTTGAATATTACCCTTATTCAAAAGGAATATTTTTTTATACAAAGCGTTTTACTAAATTACTAAAGGAATGTTTTTTTTTTCGTACGTATGTGGCGACAACAGCTTCTCCACCGCCGTGACCATTATTTGAGTATCGACTTCATCTACAAGCCGTAACATAAATTTTTTTAAAAATTAAAGATAAATACCATGTATTAATTTTCATTTATTTTGGTATTGAAAATGGTTTTCATAATTTTTTTATTATATCAATGTGTTGTATTGATATCTTGTGATTGAAATGTGGAAATGTTATGTTTCATTTATGCATGTTTTATGTGATATGATTATGTTATGGTTCTTGGGAATTGTTATGAAGATGGTTGGTTTCGTGATAAACTAAGGGCGGGTGTGCCCGATATAGCTCTCCAATGCATTGGGTAATGCGAAGGAGTTAAACGTTGAGGT
Organism: Viscum album; assembly: GCA_963277665.1. Taxonomy (NCBI): domain Eukaryota; kingdom Viridiplantae; phylum Streptophyta; class Magnoliopsida; order Santalales; family Viscaceae; genus Viscum; species Viscum album. The sequence goes on from OY728146.1 coordinate 559,873,201, forward strand.
TTCCCCGAAGAGATTTAGGGAATATACTTTGATGGTTACTCCAAACGTAACCAAGAGTGTTACTCCCTATGTAAAAATGTTATGAATGCCTCAAGATACCATTATGTCTTATGATTTCTATGATTTATTCATGATTTGATGAGGTATGTTAAAGTTATTATGTTTTATGGGTAAAGTATGATTTCATTGATTCATATGTATACATGTACTCATATTTCCTTTCCATATTTTTATATCCCTTACTGAGCTTTTTATGCTCATCACAAGTTTTTTGAAATTTTTTTTCGCAGGTCAAGGGAAAGGTACATGATATGATGATAGTGTCAAGGAATTGTCAAGAATGAATCCATGTTTTATTTTAAATATGTTTCCGTTGATGGGAAAAGTGAGTACTATCTTTTATGTAACCACTTTGTTTAAATGTAGAATGTAATGCATGTTTTATGATGTAATTCTCTAAAACTCTAAACCTGAAAATATCCTCAATGCGTAATCGTGAAATAACTCAAGATTAAGTAAGGTTTAAGGCTGGGGCCATATAGTTGGTTTCAAAGGTAGGTTTACATAACATTAAGAGTTAGAATTCTATTAAATTATTATCCAAAAATATTTTTTATGGTCAAATTAAAATCATATAGCATTTGAATATTACCATGTTGCTTCATCTAAGACATGTTTGTTCTGAATGGTTTTCCACAGAGGAAATAGGGAAGTAGTGCTAGGAAGGCATAAAAAAGGAAATGTCCATTCGAATCAGTATCCTGAGATGGTCAGAATTGGAATAGAACAGTTGGTTGCAGTAATGGCGCAGTTGATTCAAGAGATAAATAGTGGTGGTATCCATGCATGGGATCAGCCAGATCAACCACAGAGGAACATGTCTGTGTTGGAACATTTCATGAGGCAACATCCCCATCATTCAGCGGATCATCTAACCCTGTGCTAGCTGAAGTGTGGATTAAAGCACTGGAGAAGATTTTTGATGTTATGGGGTGTCCATAAAATCAAAAGGTTAGTCTTTCTATTTACCGTTTGGAGGGTGAAGTAGATTAGTGGTGGTCGATGGTTAAAAATATCAGGGACGCTGATAAGATTGATTCTCTCGACAGGGATGAATTCAAAGGTATGTTTTTTGAGAAGTATTTTCCTAGGGATATTCGACATAGGATGGAAAAATAATTCCTGGAATTGAGGCAAGAGGAAGACTCACTGGCTGCCTATGAAGAAAGGTTCACTCGATTGGCAAGGTATGCTCCAAATTTTACTTGGGACCTTGATAGTAAAATCAATCGTTTTTACTTGAGATTAAAGCCAAAATATCGAAGCGCATTAGCTTCTTGTGAGTTCAAAAGTTATGAAAATCTTGTTCGATGTGCTGAGAAGGTGGAAATGGAGTTTTACGACTTTCAAGTGTCCTATAACAACCAACAGAAGAAGAGACCGAGGTGGCTGGAGAAAGGGAAGATTTCTTCAAAATGGTCTGATGGTAAGAAATCTAAGTTTCTCGTTTGTGATAAATTTGGTAAAAGTCATGCTAGGGAATGTCTTTTGAATTCTGGAATGTTCTACCGATGCAGTAAAATGGGACATAAGGCTCGTGATTTCCCTGAAAAAGATCAGGGTGATGGTAAGACCAAATTTGATTTACAATTAGTGAAATGTTTTAAGTGTAATGAGATGGGCCACTATGCCAATGAGTGTCCGAAAAGGAGTGTCACGACCCGTCCTGGGGGCCCGTGTCGTGACTACCCCAAGCCCGCCTTCTATAGGCCAGGGGCTGGCGACTAGCACCAAGGCGTAAATCCTGGTAAAAAGGGAAGGCATTGCCTTTGTAAGTAAACAAGCACCACATAGTACAAGCAGAAGAAGTAAAAACTAAGTAAAAATAGAGTACAACAGTAAGTGTGGAAAGTAAAAGGGGCCAGAAATACAAGCCCAATTGTAATGTACAACTCGAAAGGGAATACAACAACTGTAAAGTAAAGCCGCTACACCGAGCTGTCCACTGGAAATCCCACTTGAAGGGTGGGTACAGATAACTCCACTACTCCTCGGGTCCCGCCGTCTACTCCGAGTACGTCCCGCCCAGTGGTCCACCTCCAGGTACCGTCCTGCTCTGCATGCCTCAACCACGATCAACGCTGTCCGTCGTCTACAACCAACACAATGTAGTGTGGGCATTGCTTGTGCAGGGGTGAGTATAAGCTACATAGTAGGGACCACGAGACCCCCGAAGGTCTCCCAAAATCCACAATGGATAGATACAATCACGAAGTAACAACAGACACTGCTTAGGTATATGCCCATACATATACCTAAGTCATCAATTCAAATACGCTCCAGCCTCCGAGCCCAAGTACAACTCAGTCCACACAGGAAAGTATACGTATTCCACACAAGAAAGCAAAACGTAATCCACACAGGATAGCACAACACAATCCACCCAGGAAAGAAAACAGGATTCAGCTCACACAGGTATACTTCTTCGATGATGATAGAGATGATCACTGATCCATCTAAGTCGTCGGACCCACAAAGGATCGATAGGTACTAACCCCCGGAAAGACCCACACAGGATCGGGCCCACACAGGACCTGTAGGCTCTGGCTCACACAGAACCACTGAGCGCTGACCCACACAGGATCGGACCCACACTGGATCGGTAGAACTGATCCACATAGGATCGCTGAGTGCTGTAGTCGTCTCCGTCGAATCCACTGAGGATCTCTGTACAGTCGTCGTCGCAGTCACAGTAGCAGTCGCAGCCAGCTCTAGGGTTCCCACACACAACAAGATCGTTCGGGAGGGTCTGCTACACGATCCGAGAGGCTGATACATCAACTAACACATAGTCCAGAGTTGATGTATCCGAATGTTCTGTATCATCAACAGGAACTCAACGCAACAGACGGCGCATCAATCGGACGCCCGGTCTGAGAGTTATTGGCTTTTTCGTCCCAGGGGCCCTGTTGGTTTTTAAGGAAAAAACAACCCGACCTTACTCTGACTGTGTCCAAACCTTGGGAGGAGTATGCCAAAAGATCCTTCTCACTAAGAGGAACTCAACAAAGTTGACGGCACGACAATCGGACGTCCGTAGCTCAAGATATGAGCGTTTCCGCTCCGAGGGCCCGGTTGGTTTCGTGTATGAACAAACCCAGCCGAACTCAAAGAATTCCCAAACCAGGAGTGCAATATGTAGAAATGAACATCTTGTTCCAAGGATCGTGTCGCAGCTGACAGCACATCGATCGGAGGTCCATAGCCCGAGTTATGGACATTTGAATCCAATCGGTCCGAAAATGGGGGTTTTGGGCCCTGACTGACCTGGCCCGGCGCGGCCCGGCCTGGCTGACCGGCCAGGCGCTGGTCCGGCTGGGGACAGCGTGCCCAGCATGCAATCCGGCTCGGCCTTTGGCTGAGCCGTTTCGGCATGGGGGGGGGGGGGGGGGGCGCCTGCCCCCCTGTGTAACTGCGCCCCCCCATTAATGGGGGGCCGTTTGAAGTCGGCCGAGGGAATTTAATTCCCTCGGCTCCTCCCTTTTTCGGTGGGCCCGACCTGGCCGGCCGGTTCCTTCCCAACGGGACCGGTGGTGGCCGGTCCCCTTCCGGCTCCGACGCCGGCGGCCCGGTCCGGCCGCCGGTCTCCTTGCTCCACCGCGGCCCAGAACCGTCCACGGCCCTTTGTCGTCTGGCGTGGTGCGACAACACCACGTCCCTCCGCCGCGCACCCGCTCCGGACGCGGTGCCTTCGATTTGCTTCGACGCGGCGCGACGACGTCGCGTTCTTAGAATTCTTTCCACGATGCGGCGCGACGGCGCCACACATTTCCTTCCGCATGAATCCTCGTGGTGCGACGACACCACGCCTTCCCGAACCAATCCACAAGGATTCCACACGAAGATTAATGAGGAGGGTCGGACATGTTTTTGCGGTCTGACCCCCTCGCGTTATTCGATAACAAATGTTTTAAATCCATGAATATCGACAAGTTGGAAGAAAACACGAACTCAAAAATAAACCCCTACCTCATTTCAGGTACTGTGCATGACAATTGAGCCACGAAAGATGAGCATCGCGGAGGTCGGGCGTCGTGGAAAACGATCGTCGATTCCATTGTCTTCGAGGATTCGTAGTCGTTTACAGAGATCTCGTCACGGAAAACCGTTGCGGAAGAAGAACGTCGAGGAAGAAATTCTCTATGTTCTTCGGAAGGGATGTTCTTCATTGAAGAAGAAGATGTTCTTCCCAAAACCTCTCAATGACAAACTCTATCAACCAAAATAAAATAAGTTTCTTTCTTATTTTATTAACACAACAACTATTTTGAATTTCAAGAGTTTGAAATTCTAATAACCACACACAACTCACCTCATTAAACTTATTACATTAAAGTCATATGTTAGAACTTAACTTAACAAAATTAAAGTGGGAGTTATGGGGGGTTAAAGGATATGAAGGGGAGGGGTTCTTGTGGGCCCCACCACGCTCCTAACCTCCCATGGGAGGTTGGGTGGTTACCCAACTTCCATCCAGAACTAACTCTTAGAGTAAAAAGAATAAAAATTTTAGAGTAATAATAAAATAAACTTTTACAATTTTTATCATCAACACTCATGTAAACGCAACTTCAGAACAAGAGTTCTTAAGCAATTACCGGCGCTGCAGTTCCATCGGTGCCCTCAGAATTCGATTCTGAGCACCGGTTAAAAAGTAAAAAATTCCCGCTCATTCGTTCACTGAACGTACTCGAGCCAAACTTCGCAAATTGATTCCGGGCACACCGGGCCTCGGATTCAGGTGTCGTCAGAAACCGTGTTCCTGTAAAATTCCAATGAAAATTAAGAAAAAAATTTCCCTTGCATTTTACGGGTCTTTACATTACTCCCACCTTAGGGATTTACACCCCCATAAAGATACATCAAAACTATGGAAACAAATGAGGGTAATGAGCATGAATCTGAGCCTCCCTCTCCCAAGTGCTCTCCTGGAGGTTCCCGTGCTGCCATCTGATGCGCACGAGAGGAATCGACCATCCACGTAGGACCCACTCCTGTCGATCCTCGATCTCCACTGGAACCTCTGGGAAAGTCTCCCCATCATCAACATTTATCTCCCCATGGTCAATGATGTGCGTCGGGTTGTGCACGTATCTCCTCAGCTGAGATACGTGGAAGACGTCTTGCACCCGGTGCAATTGAGGTGGTAGAGCCAGACGATACGCCACCTCTCCAATCCTACTGAGGACCTGGAAGGGTCTAATGAAGTGCCGAGATAACTTTCCTCCTTGGACAAATCTCCGTAATCTACGTCGATGTGAGACACACAAGAAGACGTGGTCTCCATCCTCGAACTCTAGTGGCCTCCGCCTCCTATCAGCGTATAACTTCTTCCCGTTCTGAGACGTCCTCATTTGCTCCTGGATGAACTGGACCTTCTCTGTCGTGGCTTGGACGATCTCCGGTCCCACAAGTGCTGACTGCCCAGTGTCTGTCCAGAACAAAGGAGATCTGCAAGGTCGGCCGTACAACACCTCATACGGTGCCATCCCGATGGTGGAGTGGTAGCTGTTGTTGTACGCAAACTCCACCAAGGGTAGGTGGTCCTCCCAGCTACGACCAAAGTCTAGGACACATGTGCGGAGCATGTCCTCTAGAGTCTGAATGGTCCTCTCTGTCTGACCATTCGTCTGAGGGTGAAAGGTTGTGCTCAGACATAGCTGCGTCCCGAACACCTCCTGCAATCCCTTTCATAGTCAGTAAGTAAAACGGGTATCTCGATCAGAGAAGATAGATGATGGAACACCGTGAAGCCGCACAATCTCCTGAATGTAAGGTCGTCCCAAGCTCTCCACTGAGCCCTGCTCTTTGATGGGTAAGAAGTGAGACGACTTGGTGAGTCGGTCGACAATCACCCAAATGGAGTCGTGACCTCTGGAAGTACGTGGAATTCCAGAAATGAAGTCCATAGATATCCCATCCCACTTCCACTCCGGGACCTCTAAGGGATGTACCAAGCCTGCTGGTACCTGGTGCTCTGCCTTCACCTGCTGGGAGGTGAGGCATTGAGAAACGAACTCTGCCACAGCCTTCTTCATGCATGGACACCAATGCTATCTTCTGAGATCCTGGTACATCTTTGCCACTCCGGGATGTACTGCAAAGGGAGAAGTGTGAAACTCTCTCAGCACCGCCTCCCGTAAAGCAACTGGTACCATGGTACATCCTCTAAAAAGGATATCATGCTCTGCTCCAAAGGAGAAACCATAAGGTGCCTATCCTGAGGATATCTGTGCATGCCGCGTCTCACAGTCGGTGTCCCCACGTTGTGCCTCTCTGAATCGATGCAGTAGTGGAGGAGTGACTGTGAGAGACTGAAGGAAGGCTGCCCCATCTCTATCCACGAAGGATATCTGCAAAGAGGCTAGCTGCTCTGTCACCTCCTCAAGTAGCTGAATTCCCGTCCTCCTGCTGAGGGCGTCAGCTATTACGTTCCCCTTCCCAGGAGTATAGACTATCTCAAAGTCATAGTCCTGGAGGAACTCAAGCCATCGTCGTTGCCTCAGGTACAGGTCCTTCTATGAGAAGTTGTACCTAAGACTATGATGGTCAGAAAAGACTGTAAAGTGTTCACCCATCAGATAGTGTCACCATGTCTTCAGAGCGAAGACCACTGCTGCTAACTCCAGGTAATGGGTAGCGTAGTTCTTCTCATACGACCTCAACTGAAGTGATCCATAGGAGATCACTGCTCGCTCCTGCATTTGGACACAATCGAGTCCGGTCCCTGATGAATCACAGTAGACTACGTACCCTACTCCCCCCTTAGGCAACATCAAGATAGGTGCGCTGGTCAATCTCTCTCTTAGCTCCCGGAAGCTCTGCTGACATCTGTCTGACCACACGAAGGGTTTCCCCTTCTTCATCAAAGCTGAGAGTGGTGCCGCAACTCTGGAGAAGTCTGTCACAAATCTCCGGTAGTATCCAGCTAGTCCCAAGAAACTCCACACCTCTGTCACGCTCCTGGGTGGCACCCAAGCTAACACTGCCTCGATCTTCGACGGATCTACTGCAACTCCCACCTTAGAGATGAAATTCCCCAAGAAGTGTACCTCACGTATCCAGAACTGACACTTCGAGTGCTTACCATAAAGCTCGTGCTCTCGGAGTGTGTCTAGTACAACCCGTAAGTGGTAGGCGTGCTCCTCCTCAGTCTTCGAGTAAATCAAAATGCCGTCAATGAAGACCATGACAAATCGATCGAGGTATAGCTGAAATATCATGTTTATGAGGGCCATGAACACTGCTGGAGCATTGGTTACGCCGAAGGGCATAAACAAGAACTCAGAGTGGCCATACCGACATCTGAAGGTCATCTTCTGCACATCCTCGTCTCGAACTCTGAGCTGTTGATAGCCTGACCTGAGGTCTATCTTCGAGAACCACCGTGCTCCCTTGAGCTGATCGAAGAGGTCATCAATCCTAGGTAGCGGATACTTGTTCCTCAATATCACCTGGTTTAGGCGACGATAGTCGACACACAGTCGCAAGCTCCCGTCCGCCTTCTTGGCAAACAATATCGGGGAAGCCCAGGGTGAAACATTGGATCAGTTAAACCCCCTGCCCTGCAAGTCCTCTAACTGTACCCGTAGCTCTCGAAGCTTGGCAGGGGCCATCCGATATGCTGCAGTTGATATCAGGGCTGTTCCGGGGTACATTTCATATAAAAGTCTACCTCTCTGCGAGGAGGTAATCCTGGAACATCGTCGGGAAAAACGCCCGCAAATTGATCCACCACTGCAGGAAAACCAGGACTACGCACATCAACTGCTCCTAGGATGAGGCTAGCCAACTGATGAGTGATGGGATGTCCTCTCCTCTGCGAAATTCCGTTCTGTGTTGAAAAGGCTCCCATCTCACCGATGAAGGTGAACCTATTCCCGTCGGTGCGTACACATCACACCTTGTGCCTAAAACATTCAATCTGTGCATGGACCGTAGATAACCAATCCATGACCAAGATGACGTCGTAAGGCCTCGGCGCCGCTACAAGAAGATCCCAGCCGAAGCTCTCACCTCCTAGAATAAGCTCACACTGCCGGCACCAGTGCGTAATCGTCGAGTCTTCTCCCGTAGGAGTCTCTAGCTGTAAGGATCGAGCCAACGACTCTGTCTGAATCTCCGAGTTCTGAACAAGGGCAGTGGCTATGAAAGAGTGACTCGCTCCTGTGTCTATAAGTACTTCAGAAAGGGTGGAATAAACAGAGATAGTACCTCGAATCATCTCGGGTGCGCCGTGGTCGTAGTCCTCTACTGCCTGAAGCTGTTCCTGTCTCTGCCTGCCAGCTCCCTGTGGTCGGGGTGGACATCCTAGTTGTGGTGGTGGTAGAGCTTCAAAGCGTCACCCACCAACTGCTACTCAGCCAGCTCCCCTGCCTCGTCCGCCTCCTCCCTTTGGACCTCCATGGTCGACCCTCTGCCTCTGCCTCGATGGTCCCTCAACCGTCTGCTGCTCCTCGGCACGGTGAGTCGGGCAATCACGAGCAATGTGGCTCTGCCCGCCGCATGAGTAGCACTGCCTGCCTCTCGAAAGACTGGCTCCACGCTGTGTGCCCCGCACTACTGAGCCATTGTCCTGAGGTCGTCTTCCTGAGGGTCTGGTCTGCCTAGACCCAAGAGTCATCCATCGACTGCCTGCTGCAGAATACTCTGCTACGTGCCGCCCTGCAGTGGGTCTCGGCGCTGTTGTAGACTCAGAAAGAAAGCTATCGATCAAAATGGCCCGCTCCAGTACTCCTGTCTGAGTTAGAATGCTGAGGGACATCAGCGATGCCTTGATCTCGTGTCTCAATCCCTGCTCAAAGGTTCGGGCCCGGATGAATGGGTCCCGTACCATGTCGGTCGTGTAGCGCGAGAGATAGGTAAATCTCGCCGAATACTGGGCGACCATCATGTTTCCCTACCGCAGCTGAAGAAGCTCCTGAATGCGCACCGCACAGAGGGTGGCTGGGAAAAAATCTGAGCGAAAGAGGCTCTCAAAGTCTGACCAAAGTAGAGATGCCTCAACGTGAACCTGGAGAATCATGCTCCACCATCGGCCCACTGCTGCGTGTAGTAGGCTCACAGCGAGGATCACCATGAGGTCTGCTGGTGTCCTCACTAGCCTGAAAACTCGTACGACTACCTCTAGCCAGTCCTCGGCTGCCTGGGGGTCCGTCTCCCCACGGAACCTAGGCGGTCGCTGGCGCTGGAACTCATGCAGTGCACTGAGGAAACGTGCATCGTCAGTGGCTAGTGCTGGAAGCATCGGTGGCTCGGTGGGTAGAGCTACCACCGGTGCCACTGCTGACAAAGGGCCCTACACCGAGGCCTCGTCGCTCAGTGGGCTGTCATCACGCTCGACTCTCGGAACCCTAGATGGATACCATCTTGGGGACATCTTAAAAAGGAAACAGGTGCGCCACGGTTAAAACAGTATACCTGGTGAGCTGATACAAAGTAATCACAAAGAAAACATGAAACACACATGCAATCAATTTTTTCGTGCATTAAGTCAGAAATCAGAAGTCAGGGTCCTGGTGTACGGATACGTCATCCACCACATCAACACTGGACTCCCTGGACTGATAACCACACCCAATATGCTTAACACTATTGCTTCACATAGAAAAAAGATCAGAGTCTATGGTAGAACCGAACTCCTCTGATACCAATTTGTCACGACCCGTCCTCGGGGCCCGTGTCATGACTACCCCAAGCCCGCCTTCCATAGGCCAGGGGCTGGCGACTAGCATCAAGGCAGAAATCCCGATAAAAAGGGAAGGCATTGCCTTTGTAAGTAAACAAGCACCACAGAGTACAAGAGGAAGAAGTAAACACTAAGTAAAAACTGAGTACAACAGTAAGTGCAGAAAGTAAAAGGGGCCGGAAATACAAGCCCAACTGTAAAGTACAACTCGAAAGGGAAAACAACAACTATAATGTAAAGCCGCTATGCTGGTCTGTACACTAGAAATCCCACCTGAAGGGTGGGTACAGATAGCTCCACTACTCCTCAGGTCCCGCCGTCTACTCCGAGTATGTCCCGCCCAGTGGTCCACCTCGAGGTACCGTCCTGCTCTGCAAGCCTCAACCACGATCAACGCTGTCGGTCATCTGCAACCAACACAACGTAGTGCGGGTATAGCCTATGTAGGGGTGAGTATAAGCTACTCAGTAGAGACCCCGAGACCCCCAAAGGTCTCCCAAAATCCACAAAGGATAGATGCAATGACGAAGTAAAAACCGACACTACTTAGGTATATGCCCATACATATACCTAATTCATCAATTCCAATACGCTCCAACCTCTGAGCCCAAGTACAACTCAGTCCACATATGAAATTATACGTATTCCACACAAGAAATAAAAACGTAATCCACACAGGATAGCACAACACAATCCACACAGGAAAGCAAACAAGATTCAGATCACACAGGTATACTTATTCGATGACGATAGAGATGATCACTGATCCATCTAAGTCGTCAGACCCACAAAAGATCGAAAGGTACTAACCCCCACAAAGACCCACACAGGATCATGCCCACACAGGACCTGTAGGCGCTGGCTCACACAGAACCGCTGAGCGCTGACCCACATAGGATCAGACCCACACAGGATCGGTAGCACTGATCCACATAGGATCGCTGAGTGTTGTAGTCGTCACCGTCGAATCCACTGAGGATCTCTGTAAAGTCGTTGTCGTAGTCAGAGTAGCAGTCGCACCCATCTCTAGGGTTCCTGCAAATAGCAAGCTCGTTCGGGAGGGTCTGCTCCATGAACCGAGAGGCTGATACATCAACTGACACATAGTATAGAGTTGATGTATCCAAAAGTTCCGTATCATCAACATGAACTCAACGCAACAGATAGAGCGTCAATCGGACGCTCGGTCTGAGAGTTATTGGCATTTTCATCCTAGGGGCCCGGTTGGTTTTTAAGGAAAAACCAACCCAACCATACTCTGCATGCGTCCATACCTCAGGCAGAGTATGACAAAAGATCTTTCTCACTAAGAGGAACTCAAAAAAGTTGACGACACGTCAATCGGACGTTCGTAGCTCAAGATATTAGTGTTTCCGCTCCAAGGGCCCGATTGGTTTCATGTACGAAACAACCCGGACGAACTCAAAGCATTCCGAAACCTTTAGTGCGATCTGTCGAAATTCCCGCCTCGTTCCAATGATCGTGTCGCCGCTGACAGCGCATCGATCGGAGGTCCGTAGCCCGAGTTATGGGCATTTGAATCCAACCGGTCTGAAAATGGGGGTTTCGGGCCCGGACCGACCCGGCCCGAGACCCCATGGGTCGGCCCGAACCGGGTCGACCTGGTCCGGCTCGTCCCAGCCTAGTACGGCCCGGACCGGCGGGGCGCGGCCCGGCCCAGTGTGGCCCGGCCTGGCAACCCGGCCAGGCGCCGGTCCGGCTGGTGACAGCGCGCCCAGCGCGCTGTCTGGCTCGTCCTTTGGCCGAGCCATTTTGGCAGGGGGGGCCTGCCCACATGTGTAACCACGGCCCCCCATTAATGGGGCGCCGTTTGAAGCTGGCTGGGGGAATTTAATTCCCCCGACTCCTCCCTTTTCTGGCCTGCCCAACCTGGCTGGCCGGTTCCTCCTCAATAGGAACTGTGGTTGCCGGTCCCCATCCAGCTCCGACGCTGGCGGCCCGGTCCGGCCGCCGGTCTCCTTGCTCCGCAGCAACCCGGAACCGGCCGTGACCCATTGTCGTCCGGCGTGGTGCGACGACAACGCGTCCCTCCGCCGCGGACCCGCTCCGGTTGTGGCGCCTTCGATATTCTACGACGTGGCGCGACAGCGTCACGTTCTTAGACTTCTTTCCATGGTGCAACACGACGACACCACACATTTCCTTCCGCATGAATCCGCTTGGTGCGATGACACCACGCCTTCCCGAACCAATCCACAAGGAATGAACATGAAGAATAAAGAGGAGGGTCAGCCGTGTTTGTGCGGTCCGACCCCCTCGCGTTATTCGATAACAAATGGATTAAATCCACGAAGATCGACAAGTTGGAAGAAAACACAAACTCAAAAATAAACCCCTACCTCGGTTTAGGTACGGTGCATGACGATCGAGCCGCGGAAGACGAGCGTCGCGGAGGTAGGGCGTCACATAAAATGATCGTCGATTCCGTTGTATTCGAGGATTTGTAGTCGTTGACGGAGATATCGTCGCGGAAAACCTTCACGGAAGAAGAACGTCGAGGAAGAAGAACGTCGCGTCGCGGAAGAAGAACGTCGATGAAGAAATTCTCCGTGTTCTTCGGCGGGGAAGTTCTTCGTTGAATAAGAAGATATTCTTCCCAAAACCTCTCAATGACAGCCTCTATCAACCAAAATAAAATAAGTTCCTTTCTTATTTTATTAACACAACAACTCTTTTGAATTTAAAGAGTTTGAAATTCTAATAACCACACACAAATCACCTCATTAAACATATTACATTAAAGTCATATGTTAGGACTTAAGTTAACAAAATTAAAGTGGGAGTTGTGGGGGGTTAGAGGATATGAAGGGGTGGGGTTCTTATGGGCCCCACCACCCTCATAACATCCCAAGGGAGGTTGGGTGGTTACCTAACTTCCATCCAGAACTAACACTTAGAGTAAAAATAATAAAAATTGTAGAGTAATAATAAAATAAACTTCTATAATTTTTATCATCAACACTCATGTAAACGCAACTCTAGAACAGTAGTTCCTAAGAAATTACCGGCGTTGCGGTTCCATCGGTGCCCTCGGAATTCGATTCCGGGCACCGGTTCAAAAGTTAGAAATTCCCGCTCGTTGGTTCACTGAACGTACCCAAGACAAACTTCGGAAATTGATTCCGGGCACACCGGGCCTCGGAATCAGGTGCCGTCAAAAACTGCGTTCCTGTAAAATTCAAAGATAATTAAGAAAAAAATTTCCTTTGAATTTTACGGTTCTTTACAAATAGGTTGAGTAATGGGAATTAGTTAGACTAAAAGAAGAATGTGGTGGTGAAATCCTTTGCAACTACTTCAGAAGATGTTGGGCCATCAAATGAAGTTGTATCAGGTACTTTGTGTTTTTTTAGATCATGTCAGTGTGTTGTTTGATTCGGGGTCTACACATTCTATCATCTCTGAACACTTTTCTAGTAAAATGGGAATACTATCTCAATAAATGACTCCTAAACTTGTCGTAAAAACACCTGGGGGAAATATTGAGGCAAAAAAAAATTTATAAGAATTTTCCTATCCTTATCCATGGAAAGAACCTACATGAAAACCTTATTGTTTTACCTCTAGTAGATTTTTATGTTATCCAGGGTATGGATTGGCTCTCTATTTACCATGCTATGATTGAATGTAGAGCTAAAGAAGTTTTTTTTAGAAATACTTTTAGTTTGTGTACATGAATGAACCCTTACTGTTGATAAATAATCAAGAGGCCAAGAAACATGTAAAAGATGGAAATGAATGTTACCTTTCTAACATTGTTGAAAACAAAGGAACTATTCAGATTAATGATGTGCCAGTGGTAAATAAGTATCCTAATGTTTTTCCTGATGAGTTGGCTGGAATAATACCAGATCCGGAAGTTCAATTTACCTTTGACATAGTTCCTGATGCTAAGCCAATATCAAAACCCAAAAATCAAATGGCTCAAATTGAACTTTTATAGTTAAAGGGTCAATTGCTAGATTTATTAGAGAAGGGTTTCATTCAACCTATAAAATCACCATGGGGTGCTCATATTTTATTCGTTAAAAAGAACGATGGTTCAATGAGAATTTTCATTGATTATAGAGCCTTGAATAATATCACTGTTAAGAACAAATATCCTTTGCCTCATATCGATGATTTGTTTGATCAGCTCTAGGGAGCTCAGTATTTTTCAAATATTGACCTGAGATCGGGTTACCATCAGTTGAAGGTAAAAGAAGCAGATGTTCTGAAGACTGCGTTTCGTACAAGATATGGCCATTATGAGTTTTTAGTAATGTCTTTTGGGCTATCCAATGCACCTGCTGTATTTATGGACTTAATGAATTGAATTTTCCATGAGTTATTGGATAAATTTGTGGTGGTTTTCATTGATGATATTCTGGTGTTTTCTAAAAGTAAAGAGGATCATGAAAGACATTTAAGGGTTATTTTTCAATCCTTAAAAGAAAAGAAATTGTATGAAAAATTCAGAAAGTCTGAGTATTGGTTGCAACAAATTTATTTCCTTGGTCACATTGTTTCTAAAGAAGGGAAAACTATTGATCCTGAAAAAACAAAGGTTGTTGAAGAATGGCAAAGAACAACAAATGTAACTGAGATACATAGCTTCCTTGGTTTTTCAGGCTATTACCAAAGGTCAGATAGAAATTTTTCATGTTTATCTAGTCTAATGACTAAGCTAACTAGGAAGAGTGTTAAGTGTATCGGGACAAAAGAATGTGATGATTGTTTTCAAGAATTGAAAAGAAGATTGGTGAATGCTACAGTTTTGGCACTACCTTACTGGAATGGTGAGATTGTTATCTACAGCGATGCTTCAATGAAAGGGCTTGGTTGTGTCCTAATGCATAATGATCAGGTAATTTCTTATGCTTCACATCAGTTGAAAACTCATGAGGTAAATTACCCTACACATGATTTGGAAATAGCTACAGTTGTTTTCGCTTTAAAAATTTGGAGGCATCATTTATATGGAGTAAAGTGTGAAATATATACCGATCACAAAAGTTTAAAGTATATATTCACTCATAAATAATTGAACATGATATAGAGGATATGGCTAGAATTAATCAAGGATTATGATTGTACAATTTATTTCCATCTAGGAATAGCAAATAAATTGGCTGATGCTTTGAGTCGAAAATGTAAAGCTTCATTAACAATGTTGTGTTTGGAACGTGATCCTTTGGCTAAGGATTTGATGAAATTTGGAATAGAAGTTGTTGGTGCAGGAAGTTCTTCTCTTTTGTTTCAGGTATCAGTGAGATCATTTCTATTAGAGAGAATTATGCAAGTACAAAAGAAAGACAATGAGTTGCAGAAAAAGGTAGAGATGGATCAGAAGGGTAAGTTGCCTGAATTCAACATTAACAATGATTGTGTTTTGAGATTTGGTAAGAGATTGTGTGTGCCTTGTGATTTACAATTGAAGAGAGAGTTTTTATGTGAAGCTCATAGTTCTCCGTTTTCAGTCCATCCAGGAAGTACTAAGATGTATAGAGATCTTCATGATTAATACTGGTGGGATGGAATGAAAAAGGATATTACTAATTTTACTATGAAGTGTTTGACATGTCAATAGGTAAAAGTAGAGTGGCAGTTACCGAAAGGGATGCTTCAACCTTTACCAGTACTAGAGTGGAAATGGGAGAATATATCCATGGACATCGTTGTGGGATTGTCGAAGACAGCTCGAGGTAATAATGAAATCTAGGTTATTGTTGATTGCTTGACTAAATCTTCTCATTTCCTTGCTATACGAGATACTTTTTCCCTAGATCAACTTTCTCATTTGTATATTAATGATATTTTAAGGTTACATGGAGTTCCCCTCTACATTGTATCTGATCGTGATCCCAGGTTTACTTCTAACTTTTGGAAAGGCCTTCAAAAGTCGTTGGGTACTGAATTAAATTTTAGTACATCTTTTCATCCTCAATCAGATAGGCAGTTAGAATGATCAATTAAGATTTTGGAGGATATGATATGTGATTTTTCAATGTATTATCAGGGAAGTTGTGACCAACTTCTTTCTTTGGTTGAATTTTCATATAATAACAGTTTTCATTCCAGTATACAAATGGAACCATTTGAGGCATTATATGGGAAGTATTGTCGAACTCCAAATTTTTGGGATGAAGTTGGTGAGAGGAAGCTGATGAGACCAGAATTGGTAGAAGAGTTGGAAGAAACAGTTCAACTGATATATAGACACATGAGAATCGCTCAGAGCAGGCAGAAGAGTTATGCAGTCAACAGGAGGAAGGATCTCTCTTTTGAGGTAGGTGATCGTGTCTTCCTCAAAGTCTCTCCATGGAAAAGTGTGTTGTGATTTGGTAAGAAAGTAATGTTGAGTCCAAGGTTCATTAGACCATATGAAATTCTTGAGAGAGTTGGATCAGTTGCATACAGAGTGGCTTTACCTCTGATTTTATCTCAGGTACATAATGTTTTTCATGTTTCAATGTTAAGGAAGTACATGCTAGATCCATCTCATGTTTTGAGCCCATAGGTAGTTCAGTTGGAATAGAATCTCTCTTATAAAGAACAACCAGTTCAGATTATTGACCGAAGGGATCATGTGTTGTGAAATAAGGTAATTCACCAGGTAAAGGTTTTGTGAAAAAACCATATGGTTGAAGAGGCAACGTGGGAATCTGAAAATGTTATGAGGAATAAATACCATCACTTATTCGATAAGTAAATAAATTGCAAGGAGGCAATTTTGTAAAGGGGGAAGTATGTAACATACCAAGTAATTAATAAATAATAGATATAGTTATCTATGTCTATTTATGAATTAGATAGTGTTTTAGAGGCTTAAAATGAGAATAAATCCAACCTAAAGCATGAAATACTCTATTATTTTTAAAAGATTGTTTTACAGCCATTTCATGGTGAATCATTTTTAAATATATATTTTGACAATTTTATAAGCTATATTTTTCAAAATAAACTTATTAATTATTATTGTGACATTTGAATTTATTTTGGATAAATTTCTGGTATTTTTATGATCATGTTCATTTTTTTAATGAATAGTGAAAAATGTTGTATTTTAATTCAAACCCACTTTTTAATATAATTTATTTGTATGATTATATTATCTTTTTAATTGGTTTTAATGTGAAATTAGAATATATTTTATCCATTTATTCCAATGGTGGTCATTGGAATTAATTTCACTTTGAAATTGGACTGAAACTACTGTCAATATTTTGATATATATTGTTTCATAAAAACACGCTATTTGTTCTAACAGCGGGAATTAAATATTAAATTACTTATTATAAATTATATGTTTTGAATTTTTTAAAATAGACATCATTTTTTAATTCGTAATATCAAATATATCTTAGGGTGAGGTTTTGGTATTTTTCTGATAAACTTCAATTTTTGATGAATTGTAAAACAACTATGTGGTACTTAAAAAACTGATTATTTGATTAAAAGAAATTTTACCACCCCTGTGTTTTGAATTTAAAAAATCATACATACATGGATGTCATTAGGAAGTAAAATGTGTTTCAATGGGATTAAAATAATTTTTTGGTGAATAATAACTTTTAAGTTTTTAATCGCGATTAGAGGTAATTAATGTAGTTTAAGGTAAAAATAATGATTTAATAATATGAAATGACCTTGAAACATGTCCTACCCAAATTGGATGTGTCATGGCCGACCAAGACAACCTATGGGTCGATTTTTTGGACCCCATGGAGCCACGTGGGTAAGATAATGACATTAATGTCTTTTATTTAAAGTAAAAGTAAAAATGACACAAACATGTATTATTTTACTAAAAAAATTATATGGGGTTATACAAGTCATGTATTTTACTATAAATAGTTCTTGGAAAGATAAAATGATTTTATACATCATAGTATTTTTTTTATAATTTTTATTCATTAAATAAATTAAATTATTTATGACATCATGATGATGCAGTGATTACCTCATTATTTAACGATTTAAATAAAATGAAAAGATAATGTATAATCTAAAAACTACACATGTCAAAAAGCAATTGGATGGGTGGATATAGAACTCTTATCACCTTATACTTGAAATAAATCAACGTGGGACCTTTAAAATCTGAAAATAATTTGAAAATAAAGTAACATTTTATACCTTTCCAAGAGTGCCACTCCTCTCCTCTTATAAAAGCCCCCACCTCAATCTCTTTACCCATCCCTCTCAATCCTTTCCTCAGACAATATCTGTTAATTTTGTCTCTCCACATCCCTATCCTAATCCTAGAAGCCTTACCTTAGGCAAGAAGCTCTTCAAGAAACCTTTTTGGTTCAAGCCAAAGGGAGTTACCCGATTTTAAGGTAATGTATTCACTTGTGTTATTTTGTTTTATTTTGATTCTCCAACCCCCTAAACTCTTTTTATTCATTTATTTTGTAAAAACTCCAGAATCTTCAATATACTAGTATGTTTTTATTAGAATTATTAGAGCTCAACATACACACACCTTCATCTAATGGTTAATGAGAATACTGTTTCCGTGGATGGTTAATTTCTGCCTCACAAAATGATGATTGTTCAATATTCTTCTAAAACCTTCAAAGGTGGAAATTAAGATGAAACTATATTTATATATGATATATAAAATGTTTATGTTTTCCTTAAGCTTCATTATTTTTCATTTTTGTCATACCTTTATGGTTTCCATTATGGGTAAACGCGATATCTTCATTTTAGGAAGTGCGGACTACCGCCCCCTCAAAGTGATTTGATTCGTTAATACCATATGTGGTACGTATAAATGATATATTTAATTATATTATATATGAAACCATACTGTAATTATAATACTATTATGTATCATTATGTTTTAATTCCATTAAATATGAAATAGAATTGGAAGTAGCGTTAATGCGTACGTACGGCTTACCGTCTCCATGAACAGTGCATTTCATTTCTTACCTCTAAATGTTATGTAACATTATAAATCCATGTATATAATGGATATATATGATATATATGATATTTAAATAATGAATATAATTTTTGATATAATGGATATTTTTCCCCATGAACAAACTTGTAATTATAATGAATTTATTTTTGACTCAAGTAGCAATGATCGACAAAACGACCATTATTAACTTAAATAATTACATAGTGTTAATAACATAGTAATAAGTGATATAAAAGGAATAATGAAATTGAAAAAGGATCTTAAGAAATTAGAAATTAACTCAAGTTTATTATTCTGGAGGTTAAAGAACGATCGAATCAAGTCAGACCCGAGGTAAGGAAATTCATCTCCATCTCCATTCATTGAGGAATTTTTTGTTTTATACACAACATTCTTTTATACCATGTATAAACCCCTTTGACTATTACTCTTATTCAAAAGGAATATTTTTTTATACGAAGCGTTTTACTAAACCACAAAAGGAATGTTTTTTTTGTCGAATGTATGCGGCGAAAACGACTTCTCCGCCATCGTGACCATTATTTGAGTTTCAGCTTTCCTCTACAAGCCTTAACCTAACTTTTTTTAAAATGAAAAATAAATACCATGTATTACTTTTATTTTATTTTTGTATTGAAAATGGTTTTCATATTTGTTTTTATTATATCAATGTGTTGTATTGATATATTGTGATTGAAATGTGGAAATGTTATGTTTCCTTTGTTCATGTTTTACATGATACGATTATGTTATGGTTCTTGGGAATTGTTATGATGACGGGTGGTTCTGTGATAAACTAAGGGCAGGTGAGCCCGATTTAGCTCTCCAATGCATTGGGTAACATGAAAGAGTTAAATGTTAAGGTTTCTCTGATGAGATTTAGGGAATATACTATGATGGGTATTCCAAACGTAACCAAGCGGGTTACTCCCTACGTAAGAATGATATGAATGCCTCAAGTTACCATTATGTCTTATGATTTCTATGACTTATTCATTATTTGATGAGGTATGTTAAATTGCTTATGTTTTATGGGTAATGTATGATTTCATTGATTCTTATGTATACATGTACTCATGTTTCCATTCCATATTTTTATATCCCTTAGTGAGCTTTTTATGCTCATCCCATGTTTTTTGCAATGTTTTTTCACAGGTCAAGGGAATGGTACATGATATGATGATAGTGTCAACGAATTGTCAATAAAGAATCCATGTTGTATTTTAAATATGTTTCCGTTGATGGGAATAAATGAGTACTATCTTTAATGTAAACACTTTGTTTAAATGTGGAATGTAATGCATGTTTTATGATCTAATTCTCTAAAACTCTAAACCTGAAAGGATCCTAAATGGGTAATCTTGTAATAAATTAAGATTAATTAAGGTTTAAGGCTAGGGCCTTATACATACCTGTCTTGCCTTGCAAAATTTTCTTCGTATATACCAACAGATTCGTCATCCTTTGGATTTA
The DNA here is from genome assembly GCA_963277665.1 of Viscum album. Classification (NCBI taxonomy): domain Eukaryota; kingdom Viridiplantae; phylum Streptophyta; class Magnoliopsida; order Santalales; family Viscaceae; genus Viscum; species Viscum album. Next base: position 559,893,360 of record OY728146.1, read on the forward strand.
GTCCAAGAAACTCCTTCTCCATCTTTTTTCAAAGAATACGAGGGAAGTACTTATTGAAAAATAAGTGCTTGAACTCGTCCCAATCCATGGACTAAATTTCATCTCTTGGCCTCATATTCTTGATAATATTCCACCAGTGATCAGATTCACCTTCCAGACGATATACTGCTAAGATGAATTTATCATGTTAAGAACATTGAAGAACTGAAAAAAATATTTTCAGTGGTACTGATCCATTGTTTAGAAACAAGTGGATCAGAAGACCCACTGAAAGAAGGTGGACGTTGCCTCATGAATGACTCAATAGAATATTGTTCCCTTCTCTGCTCATTTGGATGTCCAGAATGATTCATAGCTTGTTTAAGTATAGTTAAAAGATTTTTCACTCCATCTCCCATAACATTTGTTTCTTCAGGAGGACAATCATTACATTTTACATTACATTGAACAACACGGTTCCTTCGGGTTCCATCCATTGTCTAAAACCCAAAAAAAATAGCGTGAGAGGCAAAAATCATTCTTGGGAAAACAACATAATAAAGGGGGAGTACCTTCAAAATCTTACATCATAGGTTACCGTAATTCAATTACTATTACCTATACTTATACTTAACCTTATATACATCCCAATACATACCTTACAAATATCTCTAGGGATCTCACTAAAGTTCTCGAATCCTAGTTTCCAAAGGTTGACTAAACATTTCCTTTGATACCAACTATAGAGACCCAAAGCTTGAAGTTCATGGACATTACATTCCTTTTGTGGAATACTTAGTACATAACAAAAATAGGCACACAAGGACTGTAATAGTTTAGTGTCTTTGGAAACTCGGAATATAATCTTCTAATCATGGTGAAATATCTTCAACATCTCCCATAAATGTCTTCCCCTTTTTTTATTACCTAAAACCATTATTTATACCTTGGGGAAATGAAAACATAGGGGTGAGCTGAAATGCCCAGTAAGGTTAAACATAGAGAACATAAAACAATCCATAAACATTTGAATGAAAAAACTTGAACATAAAATCTAAACATCAAAATCTTGAGCAAAGTCATGAATCGTGGAAGTAGGTAAGGCATATATCATAAGGGAACATAATCATGATAAAATATCATGGGAATTAATCATGTAATTGTGGAAACCATTATGCACATGTTATGATTTCAATAGTATCCAAGGCATTGCTGCCAAGACCATCTTAGTGGACAAAGTCCCTTTCTGAATCGAGTTCACGCCTCATTTCAGTCGTGTAACACTGAACTGGATTAACATACCATTCTAGCCATGACTATATCATGAGATATAAATCATTACACAATGCATTGGAGGGAGATATAGGTCCCACCCATCTGATAATGAAATCATTCTTACTTGTTCCACAAAATAAACTTAAATCATTCATCATAACCCAAAGAATAAAATGGGTTTCATAAACGTCATCCCATCATTTCATAATCCATATAAAATAAATGGAAATTTCATCATAAGAAAATTGAACCCTATAAATCATAGAGACATTAAACTTGAAACATACACATATGAAATAATGTCATCTTTGATAGAAAATGGATTTGATAAAACATTTGAAATGAATTCTTGAGGAAAATATCCTTTCATCGTAAAAATCATTTTCTTTTCAAAAAATGCCATGCACTTTTAAAATATATTTATTTTTTTGAAAACAGTCATAAAATAATGTAGAGTAAGCTTCATAAAAATGAGGCATTATGAAACCGTAAAAATCAGTTCACGCCGTATAAGTTAAAAATAACATTCTCCTCGTACTGTTGTAAAAAAAGTCAAAAATTACCTCGTATGGAAAAAAAGATTCCTTACATACCATGTAATAAAAGTAATAAATGGGAAAAAAGACTTTAAACATACATGAAAACATTTTTATAAAACATGGACTTGTATGATAAATATTACCCTAGTAAATAGTTATGTATAAGCAATCTCGGATAGAAAACAATTGAGATTGCAACATTATCCCTTACCTTAGGTCCAATATACTTAGTACATTTCCGAACCTCTTGTATAATGATTTAAATAATGTCATTGACTTATTATATAATCATATTCATTGTTATGATATCATATATGGTTCACTAATGACTTTATATTACCTGTTCTTTTGTAAGTTCCATGTTAAAGCTGCGTTTTGGGTTAAATCGTTTTATATATCGTACATGTTTGGACTTGTTGTTCTTGAAATTATTACTTATATCCTGATTTACTTAATTCCAAAATGTAAAACAGGATTTTTATATTATATATATTTCAGTATATACATATATATATGATAGATCGATTAAATGAAATGAAATACACCGTTCATGGAGACGGTAGGCCGTATGTACGAAAGAACGCTGTTTTCGTTTCCTTATTGAATTGAATAAAATTAAGTAGATGACATAAATATATATACACATAAATCCAGTATCATTATTATTTCATATATTTCATGATTAATTATTATATATACTTTATAATCATTCATGAATGGTTAACATGGAGAATGAATCTCATCGCGCCGTGGAGACGGAAGTCCATGCGCACGCACGAGTGATGATATCATTCCCATGATCGTGGAATTGCATTGAAGTGTATGTATAATATTTTAGAATCAATATAAATTTTATATAATCATATATTGTTATTTATTTACACCATTATACCCATCCATGTAAGGTGGTGATCGAAAACAGATTACACCACGGCGTGGAGACGGTATTCCGTACGTACGCACACGCGATTATTTCATTTTCCATAGGATGGAAATATGGTGAAATAGGGTTGTATCACACTTATAATAACATATCAATATATTAGTGATACTGATGTTATTACTTCATAACGAAAAAACTAAATAAGAAGACGTAGAAGAAGAAATAATGTTGAAAGAATCGGTAATTGAAATTACCTCTTCTTTCGATACGCCTTTTCGAAAACTCGTCTTAGGGCAGTAATATTGGTCTTTCAAGAAGACGCAAACCTCCAGGATGTTTCTAGGGAAGTAGATAAGAAAAATTTTAAGTGGTTGGACGTGCTTGAAGGCTCAACCTGGTGTGAGGAAGAGAGGGAGGAGGTGCCCTTTTATAAGGGAGGAGAGGGGCACCTTTGGAATAACTAAATATATTATTTTATTATAAAGTCATATTCGATTTTTAATAGCTCCAAATTGAGTTATTTCAAATATAAGGTTGGTATGGGTAAAATAACTCTCATCCAATACAATTTAGTCAAGTTTAGGTTTTTATTTTAACCTTATCATTTAGATTTAACTTCAAGTTAAATAATTTTTCTTTTACCTTGTCTTCTTGTTTTCTTACACTTTAACGTTAATAAACATACTATAACAAGCCAAACGAACCCCAAGTTGTTTATCATTAATATATATAACCTTATCTAAGTCATTGGGTGGAACATTAGCTTTTTATAAATATAATAACAATTAATAATATAATATTTGTTTTAAAAACTATTTTATGTCTATTTTGTCACTATTGGGCAATTGATTATTGTGAAAAATATAACAGAATGATTATTTCTATAAAAGTTAATTAAATCATTACTAACATGTCATATTAACCTTGAAAATTTATTTAATTCATAAAAAGTCTCAAATTACATTTATTTGGATATTTATAACATCAATTATGTCAATATTTCATTAATAATATAATTACTGCATCATCATTGTGTCATAAGTAAATTAAATTATTTAGTGTCTAAAAATTACAAATAAGAAAACATTATATAGGAAATATTCTTATATTTCTAATGAATATTTATAATCGAATTTATCTTATGTATAACCCTATATTAAAAATGATTTACTTATTAAAGTATGATTTTAACTATTTTAACCCTTCTTTAAATAAATTAATATTAAATGTCCTAACCTAATCCAAGTGGGAATAAATGGTCATATTTTATTCCTAAGGTTGTTTTTGGTCGAATTAAACTTATAAAATATAATTAGGACTTGTGTTAGGGTAATAATAATATCATTTATACCCTTAATTACCCTATTTACGTTTAACAATGGTAAGTAAAAGTAAAAAGGTACTATTCACCAAAAATTATTTTCAACTTATTAAACCACATTTTACTTTCTGAAATCAACAATGTCTCTTAGATTTTTGAAATTCCATTCACAAAATCATTAAAATTATGTGTTATGTAAATTTTCAAATTCTCCTAGGAGGTGGGTAAAAGACGGTCAAAAGTTCAATAAATTTTTTATATATCTATAATTATTATAAAATTACTCTAATGAATTACATTGAACATATATAGGTATTAGGTATCAATTTTTACCTAAAATAAATTTAAATAAAATAAATAATTATTTAAATAAAAATTCGGTTTTTATATAGTAACCCAGTGTTTTCACTATTCATCAAAAATTGAATGATTTCAGAAAAATACCAAAATTTCACCCTAGGCTAATTTCAATATTCCGAAACAAAAAATAAAGTTCATTTTGAAAATAAAAATTATAAAATTTAAAAAATTGGGTATTACTATTAAAAATGGCTACTGTATATAACATATCGTTGTTTAGCGAACCTCGGTATGTCGTTCAACACACGCTATCGTGGAAGGTAACAATTGCGTGTAATGCAAGCCAAGTCAGGTATGCATGTTGTGCATGCTCCTTTTGGTGTAGCATACAACAGAAGACATTAATGAAGTTAAAACGAATAATTTTCATAAAATATCGGGGTGTAACAAATATTATATTATCATTTTGGACATCTTATGCCTTCATTAAGCTCTTAGATCTGTATAAAAACATTTCCCCTAATGAAACATTCATCTTATTAAAAATAAATATTCGAATTTAAAACAACTATATTAATATTATTATAAAAATAGATAATGTTTTCTAGTAAGATAAATCATTATTTTCCAATTTAATCATTTTTTTAATATGTACATTGAATATATATGTTTTTTGAAAAATGATAAAATAATGGGATTATTTACTACATGAAAAATATAAAAATAAATGTATAATTAAAAAATAAAATTTATATCCCAAATCCATTACAACACAATACCTAAACCATCATTGACAATGTTATATATCACAGCCAAATTCTAATCCTAAATCAATGGTGTCTGTTTTAAATAATGTAACTATAGTTGTAACTGTGAATAAAAAATGGTTTTTACCAAATACATAACTCAGTAAAAATAGAGCAATTATTAGTTATTTAAAGATTTGATTAATTTTAAAGCAATTTTCTTGAGGAAAAAACCATATTAGAGCAATAAAGAATATAGGGTGCTCAGTCGAAGATGAAAAAATTTGATTACATTACCTCTTATAATGGGTAAATAGTACATGATAGTAACAAACGAGACATGGGTTTTAAAAACTAATAAAACAGAAAATATTTATATTAATAAAAAAATTGAAGATATTTCATATTATAATTATTTCGAAACCATTTTTCAAAAAAATAACAGAATTTCCCTAAAGGATAATAATGTATTTAATGTGATTTTGGATAATTTATTATAGCTCAATATATTTTAAAAAACAAATAATAAAAATTAAAACATAATGGAAAGATAAAAAATAGAATTATTTTTTTAGATACAACTAAAATACATAATATATGATAATTACCTACCTACACCTATTTTATTCATTATCCTCATTATAAGTAGTTCGAAAATCTTCATAGAATTTTTTATGTAACTAACCATTAATGGAAAACCATTATCCAATTTTCTTATAAAAACCCTCAATTCCAGTTGATGGATAAATATTATTAATGGCATAAGTACTTTTCCATCTGGAAAAATAATCAATAATACTATATTTATCCTAGAATTATACATGATAATATTCTCAATAGTATAAATATTTTCCTGATGACACATATAAAGGTGAACATAATTTATATTGTCATTATAGATTCACGAGTTCTTCTATTAATCACTATTAATTTCTTCAAAATATAAAATATATAGTCTTTTCGTATCTCTTGTCTAATATATTTTAATATTAAGTAATTTATCATCCTAATGTTCATTTATTTCTATCTGCTTTAGTAAGTTAAAATCATACCAAAGATAATAATAGACGATGGCATACCGATGGGGGTTTTAAAAGCCATATAATATACCAATATTTCATCATCGAGAAGAATATTCAAATGTACTTTGTTGGGACGTAAATTCATTTTCAGTGATTTTATTAACATCATGATTTGGAATTTAATAATGTTAATTTCTTGGGGGATGATATAAAATAGGGAATTGATATACTACCCCATATATATTAACTTAAGTATTCATGTTGGGATTGAAAACATCATTCTTTAATTACTAATGAAAAGCCTCTCTAAAACCAATTTTTATAAAAAAAATATTCTATTTAATTCGACAATCAAATGAGAATCAAAATCATGGGTATTATTTTTAATCAACACATAGTTATTTTATTTATTATTAATAACATAGAAGGCTCTATTTATGTTGTAAAATAGTAAAAATACCATAGAAAAATAAACATAAAAAATATTTCTAATAGTGATATTCCACATGATTTTTGTTAGTTACCACTTTATTGAAAATTAATCAATCACCATATTTGTGGAAATTAAAGTATGTTTAATATTAATGAAATAAATACATATTTATCCAATTAGGATGATGTCTATATATCCTAAAAAGATTTTGAGATGGAAATAATAACAATATAATTCTCTACAGAATAGGATTTTTACCCTTAAGAAGGTAATAATTTGGTGTTCAGGTATAAGAAATCAGACTGATCTATTCTATTTTTTAGACGTTTAATCAGTCAATGAATTATAGAAGACATATATTCATGTTTTTTGTAATATTAGGATTATCTATAATATGCCCATGTCATTCATCACCAACAATAGGGAATGTGAGATATTGTAATTACAATGGAGAGATAGTTTCATGTGGTTTTAATAGAAAATTGATTATTAGATATGGGATTTTTGAGATAATTATGATTAAATGCATGTCAACTCTAATAATAATTTTTATCAATGTAATTTAGTCAATGATTTAGGACCGTATTTATTAATCATTCTCCTCATTCTTAGAGTGGTTTAATTATACCACTCATGACCTGAATACTAAAATATATGTTTAATAATGATGATATTATTAAAATCATAGAATAAGTAAAATTTAATAGTTATCAACTTTTTAATTTTTGTATAAATTCAATGGTAGTTTTATTTAATATACACTATAGATAATGGGATATAATAGGTTCAAAAATTAAAATACGATGATATATTTTTATTAATAATATTTTTTATTTATTGGAAAAAATGGAATGATAATGTTTAATACTAAACATATGAATACATATAACATATAATTAGTAATTCATGTTTGTTGGAATTTAATTATTTTCTTTGTATATTTTTTTCAAATTTATGAATATCTAATACAGATAATTTTAGTAATTTTCTCTTGAAAAAGATTATTTTGTTAATTTTTTTATATTCAGTAAACATAATTCAATTTTCTGATGTTCTTCACTATGTATATTATCATGAGAAATTATTATTATCATATATATTATTTGATCATTTTTTTTCTTATTCCCTATAAAATTGTTGGATCACTGCTGCCCTTATCCATTGTTTATGGTTCAGCTAGGGCTGATCAATAAGAAAAGTGGTCGGTGATCAATATTGGCGGGTTAGTAATAGAAAATAATTTATGAGTATAAAATTTATAGTGCTTTACATGTTTCAAATAAATATTAGATGTGAGTTGGTATCATGGGGGTATATGGATAAAAATTTTATTACGGTGTTTGGAATGATTATGAAAGTACTATAGATCATTATAATTATGGTCGCCCATGTGATTGGAATAAAAATGTGAATATATTGAAATTTGATATAACTAAATAGATGATTCTAGATATGGAATAAATTTATGATTATATGGTGTGTAGTTCATAAGGTCACATGTCTTATAAGTTGCAATATAGGGTAGATTGGGTTTCAAAGGATTAAAAATATTCTATGGGGTGTAACCCTTGGTTAAAGGTTGTGTATTGGTACCATGTATCTTGTAAATGATCATATTGTACACAATGATTACTAGGGAATATCCACACATTATATAGAATAAAATACATTCTATAAATAAAGGGATGGATTCCACATCATATACCAAGAGTACATGTCAGCTATCCCACATGGTCCTACATGCATTATGATCCAAATTAAAATTATTTTATATAGGAAACATGTCCTTTGTATATTTTGAAGTTCATTCTTGAGAGTTTAGCTACTCCCAAAATTCATTTTCACTACAAAAAATCATTTATATATATACACAATATAAACTAATCAATTGTAGTTCCACATGTCATTTTAACACACAATAATTCATGTATCATGATGTATTACTTAGAATGTTCCAATGCTACATTCCGAAATAGAGAAAGGAGACCCACAATCCACGTACATTTCTAGAAATTCCATGTAACAATAATAGCCATGTTTTAAAAATATATGAACATGCGAGAAAAATTTGTAGTGATTACACACCATGTACAAGAGGAGTCCATGTCACGTACTGCAGAGTATTCCATTTTCTCCATTCCTCTCACCTAGGTCTCAAAATTGAAAATGAGTTGTCTTTTATATTTTTTTTCCTACAAAAATCAAAATAGTTCATAATTAAATCTCATTTATTGTGGTTTAAATGAATTTTGGAATATAAAATTTCCTTTATCATCAATAAGATGAATTTCATGGATTAGTTATCCATTCAATGCTATCATTGGATAAGTATCACTTTAGGAATGTTATTCGCAAAATGTGTGGGACCATGATATATACTATGGAGTCTAATACCATTTGTGGGTTGATATTTTGCAAAACAATAATCATGGATAATATTATATTTAATATTATATGGTCGATACCCCAAATATCTTGATGAGTCTCAGGTACCACAAACTATTGTTGATGTCTTTATACAAGCACAAAATGGGATAAATGGATTACACATATAATGGTTTCTGTTTTACATATAATATAGGTTTTAGTTCATTCCTCTCATTGGTCATGATACCCCTATGAATAATTCAATCATCATTGAGGCACAAGTCCCCATATTATTGTTAAACGAAGGATTCGTGGATGTTATTTAGTATGGGTATATGTTTTAATGTATTTTTAGGAAGCATGTCTTATAAAATGATTTTTATACTTTTTTAATTTGAGTTAAAAATTATAGTTGGGTAAATAAATGAGAAATTTATAAGGTGTCAGATACTCTAGTTTGATTGGTTATAGTGACATATGATCTTTCATTAAGGTACGATATGAATATTTTGATTGTTCATTTTCAACAGTTGAACAGACATTAGAGTATATCTATTACATTGGGATTCCACTTCCAATTTCTTATGCAGTGTGGTTTTTGTGACAAATAATTTATTTATATTTATGTTTTATATTAGTGTGTCCAACTTGGTATGTTTATTATCACCCCAATATAATACATGTACCTAAACATTTTTCCCAATGAAGATGTCGTATAGTTTGGTGGTGAATTTAGATATTGTGGTGCTGCTATATCTAATAAATTTAGTTATTTGTGGAAGATGGTGATACATGGTGGATATGGATTAATATAAAATTTTTACTCTAAGAATCATTTTTAACATTATATTATTTTTCCCAATCAGACAACAATTGCATATGATGATATTGACATATTTTGTTTTTTCTTTTCATTTTTTTATAGTACAAGAATATTTTCACCTCGTGCCTAAATTTTTTTATAGTTATATATTTTATTATTGGTTTATATATATATATATATATATATTATTAGGATTTATTTTACTACATTTTGTTGTTAGAAGGCCTCCCATGTATATTTATGCCTTCTTAGTGATTGTCACTAGCCCATAACAAATTAGAGGATGGATTGGGAAAGGAAATTCAACCTATTTCTTTCTAATTGGGCCTTTAGTGGGTTATTTCATTTTAGAATTTTGTCATAAAATATACTTTTTTAGATATTTTTAGTTTATTTAGAATCTTAATTTTGATTACATTTTGAATTTTTGGCATCATTTTAAATTGAATAATGAGGTCTGTTATCACAAAAAGGATTCGAATGTTTTGGTAGTTACATATATATCCTTTTAACATGAATCTAATATATTTTTAGTTTACAAAAAACATTATCTAATCAATTATGGGGTAAAATTATGTTTTTTACAATTATCCTATGATAGTATTTCTTGATCTTTCAGACCCTTCTTATGTTAGATAACTATGATATTATCAAATAAATTCAGAATCATAAAGTCTAATACAGGATGTCACCAATACATATATTTATTATGATAAAATTAAGGATAATTGTGAGAAATGGATAATGTATTAGCATCTCTTAATTGATCATTTGAGTAATGAGGTAATAAATTTCATAATTATTATGAGGTATCAACCCCCATGAAAAATCATAAAAATTCCATTATTTGGGATTTGTAAATACATAATTTCAGATTGAAAGGTAGTTTTTGTTCTGCCAATAATGTATACATATATTTCTATTCTTATATATGTCTTCCAGTGATAGAATACATATGCTTTATTGGGGTGAGCATAATTCTTTGTAGGTTATGTATTAGTTAGAGTCTTAGATTTTTTCCTATTTAATCTGTTAATTTTTTCAATACTGTTGTTCTTGAAGTTGAGTATACTATTATGTAGTATGGTGTAATTGGTTGATGGTAACCTAAATTCATAACATTATTACCCTATAATGGATAGAATATGAGATCCAATTTAGGGTGTCCCATCAAACTATGTAAATGATCAATTGTGATCAAAAGGAGTTAGATCTTATTCATTTATATATGACCATGATGAATTATATGATACATATTTTATATTGGTCACACATTAGGAATATTTTATGATGGATTACCTTTATGTCGAGACGGTTCAAATCCATCTTGGTAGATATTTGATCAGTGTTTTTTCCTTTATGGATTCCCTCATCCACCTCAGATACCTAATGTTTTAATTTTTATTTGGGAGTCATTTATAAGAACCAAAACCCAACACATATTTCTTCGATGATTCACCTATGGATAGTTTTTGTTTTTTGGTGGATATACTTCCATGTAGTTGATATATTTGATATTATAATTTCTCCAATTTTGTAATTTTTATCCCACTGAATTGTAGTTCAAATAGAACATTTTTTGATTCTTGTGTAGCATTTGATGGTAAACCCATTAGATCATTCAATACATCTTTTGATAATTTTGGAGTCATATATTCTTGTATATATCATACATAGTCCATTTTATTTAGAAAAATATTATTGTTGATGTTGAATTTAGCTCATGGTTGTTGAAATATTTAATTCACCCTATAGAGAGAGAGTCCATATATGGCTTTCTATCATATTGGAATGACATGATGTGTCATTATTCATTATGTATGTTAGATGGTTTTTTAATGTTGTGAAGTAATATACATTTGGAAATATCATACATTTTTTATCACTAATGGTAATTTGATCTCATCAAAAAAATATTTTCATGATTAAATTAATTAGAAATTATCAAACATCAACCATATGTTGTTGTTCCAAAAAACTTTTTACCATTTATTGGATAGCCTTATTTAGGTAAATGAACTGATTCTACATTTGAGATGACTATTTAAGGAAGGCATTAAATGATAATAATAGGACCTCTTTGATCATTCCATTGGGAAAAAGTGGATTCATGAGGTTTAAATTAGTTCAATTTAGCACTATTATATTTTTTAATGATTACATCTCACTCGAAACATTCATATATTTTTGAAGATATCATGAAATAATAGTTTTTTAATTGTAAATAATAAAAGACTTGATTTTTTTATATATTCCATGGGTAAATTTTTAAAATATTCTATCACCACACCCTTTATGAGTCAAACTAGTTGGGTTATATCCTATGTGGTTGGTAGTTATTATTGGAATATATCATGATTTTTTTATAACCTATTTATGTGTGAGTTATTAATGAATTAAAATTAATCTTTTTTTGTGTAATATATATGATGGTGGTTTATTTATTAGATAACATAATTCATGGTTTGTAATGTACTGTGTGAGTAGATTGGCATAGTGGCGGTGTGGTAACATGATGGGTTTATTATTTTTAACATCCCATTATTTAAAATGAGTGTGGTAGGCCTTCTATTGTGGTACCTATTATGAGATCATATGTTATAATATTTTTTCAAGTGGTAAACCTAATTCATTCAACTAGTTATTGGAAGATTACATCATGTATCAAGGTTGAATATTAGGGTAACCGTAAGGCTCATCTTTTCTATTGTGTTGAGTAATTTCAACTATGGTCACCAAATAGAGTGTAAAACCATTGAGGTTTAAGAAAAAATACATGGGTGTCCAACATGTGGTGATTCTACCAAAACAATGAGGGATATATATCTATGGGTTATGTAATTTTTTTTGAATTTCATCTATTTTAGGTGATTCCTATTTTCCAAAGCCAATAATACTGGGTATTTTTAGTGATTCAAACTATATTCATTATAATATATCATAAGGAGTCATCAACAATTTTAGATTAGGTTTAATGGTTATTTGAGAAAGCTAATTCCATATCGTTTTATGATCATTAGCTACATTTATGAAGAGATATTTCAACAAAACTATGTAATAATAAATACTATTTCTGATCTTGTTTTTAGTTAGAGAGGTGGCTGTGTATTTTCAATAGGTATAATAAGGAGGTTAAGCCATTAAATATGTAATGTTCATTATTATAAATGTCACATACATTGAAATATGAAGCTCGTAGACTAAATATATGCAGTGAAATGGATATCAATGTTACTTTTCCTATGATATATTAGATGATCACATGAAATATTTATATGTGTCACGTTAAGGAAGGTTTTGATGTGGAATGAAGGTTTTAAGTGGAAGAAATTCAATTTCACATTAACTGTGTAGATTATAATAGTACCACATTTGGTGACCCAATTTATAAAACATTCTAAGGTTATGATAAATAATTCATGTTTCAAGATTCATTTATGAGGATTAGGGACCAATGTCAGGAATGGTGTTTGAGTTGAAACAAATAAACATTCACATGATGAAATATCATGCTTTTGTTGAGACTATCCAGTATTGTATTGAGTTTAATGACTCAAATGGAAAGGTGTTTTCTATGAAAATGCATGAAAATAAAGATATGTTTGGTATGTATTTTTTCGTAGGATGGTATATTCATTATAAACCTATAATTGTATCAATTACAAGAAATAGTGGGTTATTCCATACATAATTATTTTTCACGGATTCTCATTTTAGTACAATAGGGTTGTTCATTTTTAGTGATGAAAAATTTTAAATGTGTTTTTGATGTAGGTACCTAGATTTTTCATTAAGGGAGATCTACTTTTTTGATCCTTGAGGTAATTGGACCACTAAATTATGAAAATGGTAAATTAACCCATGAGGATAAAATTGGGATTACTTTTTTTATTTATTTTTTTTTGTTGAGTATGGTAGGAAATAATTTCCATTTGTCGATGTTTTTTTGAACATTCTATAGTTTAAACATAATTGGAATTTGATATCAATTAAATATAAAATATTAATTCCATGTTCATTATGTAAATAACTCCAAAATAGAATCTCATATAAAAATAATATTAGAAACGTTGTCTCCAAAATTGGGTGATTACCCTAGGTGAGGTACTTGTTTTGTTCCTATCTGTCGATCCTTGGACTGATCTATTTTATGTTTTTTATTAATCATCTTGATTAAATTATTGTGAAAACATTAATTTTAATTTTTTTATAAATCCCTAATTTTATCCGCATTATGGAATTTTCTCCAATCACCATCAAGACAGAAGGGGCTATGACTAATGTTCTTATTGGACATAGTTTTCTAGAGTGTCAATAAGTGATCGATAAGAGGTAATGGGTTCTTGAGTGGAAAGGGATAATATTTTTGTCAATTCCAATTCTATTTTTATGTGACATCATTTTCTCCATGAGGAATGTCCTTCTCTTTTAATATATATCCCTTTTCTTTGACGGTTTCAATTATCTCTCTCTTGATAAAAAAACCAAAATATATTATTAAATATAATTAACCATAGAATATTAATCATAGAATAAATATAAATAGAATATTCATCAGTTACATGATTTAGGAGTTAAAAAAATGGATTTTATATTTCATGCTAAATTTTAATTTACTGTAAAAATAATGTTGGTAAATGGGAATATATGTAATTGTTCTGATTAATAAGAAACTATTTTTCCATATATCAATTGAGAAAATTTCATGTTTACCTGTACAATTATATTTTCATTAAATTTATCATTGGTAATTAATTTTTTACAAAAACATTCAATTATTAAATATAATTATTTTTTTAATGTGATACTAAAATAATTGAAGAATTTATGGCTTTATCTATCTGAAGAAAAATTTGGTTATAATTGGGTTATATTTGAATAAATAATATTTCACCACAATTTTTAAATATTTTGTATTGGAATATTATTTGATCATAATTACACTATAATAACTATTTTTCATTTTCCCCCCTTATCACTTTTTTCACCCACTACCAACCCTCATCGTTAAGGGTTGATCAATCAATGATGATCATAATAACAAGTAGTCAGTAATTAGTGGAATATAGATAGTTAGATCATGGTAGTATTCATGTGATAACTCCAAAAAGTTGCTTAATATCACATAAATTCTGTCATTATGATTCTCTCAAGGGAGAGAATATCCTAAAACATCATGGAGGTGGCCAAAATAATGATAACAGAACATTAATAGAATATAACAGTATGTTATTGAATAATACAAAGTGAAATAAAATGATAATGTATTTAAAGATTCATCGAGATAATATTCTAGATCTAGAATGGATTTTATAAAAATATTGTTTTTTTCATCATGTCCAGACATCATGTATATGTCTATATATAATATCATGGGTTTCCATAGATTATAAATTCTCATCATCGTGTGACTAAGGGTAACCCACATTATATATTGTCTTGTTTAGGTTGAGTGTGTAACATTTTTATGTATTTAATGACTATCCAATAACTATGATACATTTATTTTATAATTAAATGGATTAATTTTAATGAACTCATAGACATAGTGGATAGCCATTATAGTCCGACACAAAATATTATCAAAAATATACTTTATATTTTTAGGACACATGACCCAGGATACCCATGAAATACACCATTGAAAGGTTGTGGTCATTATACATAATGTGGGAAGATTGTTTTTACAATTCCATATAAATTATTAGATTAATGACTCACATTATACTTATGTAATGTTTAATTAATGTTTCTAATAATACAAATCTACATATACTGGAAGTAAATTCATTAATGTAGAAGGGGTCCAATACTCTACATACAATTAAAGAAAAGACATATATATTTAATATATATTTTAGGATAATGTGAAAAAGCAACTAGATAATTATCTATGATTACACACCATGTAACAAATAATTACATGTCATGTACTATATAGATTTTAGTTTATCTCATGTATTCTATCTGGGTGTTAAAACCCATTATATGAGTAATTATTTTTATATTATTTTCAATATAAATCATCACGGTGTATAATTCATCATTATTTAGGGTTTGTTCCATGTAATTTAGGATACATGATGTTCCTTTAACTTTGGAGAATCATTTACTATGTTGGAATGTCATTTGGTGATAACACAAGGCCAATAAAACAGATCGATATGTTTAGAGAATAGAATGGGTGTATCTTTTATGAACTATAGTTTTAATTACCATGATGGGGGATTGGGGTGTAATAAATACATTTTTAGTGTGTTGATCTTCTATTCATGTATTTTTTAATTTCCACTTGATACTAACAATGTGTGTGTCCCCATATTATTGGAATTTTTAGTATCCCCCAATGTGATGGGGAATGAGTCATCCAATATAGAGGTCATTGTTTTCCCTATGATATTTGTTTTTGGAGATTCTTATGATAGGGTCTGATACCCCATAGAATGATTCTGAATTGCATTGTTCATCTCCCTACTAAATTTAAAGTTAGGTTTCTTGGAATTCATGCATTACAGGTAGAATTTAGGATGTATGATTTGGGCTACATTTCCTGTGAAATGTTATGTATACTCAGCTATCTTTGAGTTATGATGTATTATTGGAGTATTGACTTCACACTCTTTGATTATTTGGATATACTACTGAATTTGGTTTCTATGAGATACTATCAATATTATAGATGATTTTTTGATGGTTTTGATTCCTATTTTATCCTTAGTTTACTATTCAATAATACATATATGTTCTGTTTTGATTCTCTTTATTGTATCTAATAGAATAGTGTTTTATGTTGATAATTATTATATTTTTTTAAATGTAGTTTATTTTACTCATAATTTTTATACTCACTCTTACATGTTAATTTCTCAAACATGTGTTGTGTTTATAAATATAATTCAAAATTTAATAATGAAATTGGTGAATGTTGAGCTAGTGCTGCATGTAATGACAGTTCTTAATAGTGTGTGTAAAAACAGGGTGATGATGGTTGTTACCGGAATTATCTTACATATAATTATTATGTTGTGGATTAGTTTTCCCATATCACAAATTAGTTGGGTAAACTAATATAATATTGTTTTATTTTTTACATATTTAATTTCCCTTGTGGTAAAATACTGGTACTTTTGTTCACACTCATTCATTTTTAAACAGATCAATTTTCATATGAATTTATTATTGAGAGCTATTATATATATATATATATTTATATCTGTGTGTGTGTGTGTATTATTGGTTTTATTTATATATATTTTATTGGTTATGGAATCCCATGTATGTTCATTCCTTCTTAGTGATTGTCACTAACCCTTATACACTTTAATGTAGCTCTATAGTGGCACACTCAACTTATTAAATTGAAAGGTGGGGTTTTTGTGAATTTGGTCATTTGACATTCATACACATTACATTTATATCCAAAAATATATAAAAATAATAGAAAATAAATAAAATTTACACATTGAAAATATACTTTCAAGGAATCCATGACATAAATGAACCTTATATAAACCGCCTTAAAAAAATAACATGGGTTGTTGGTGAATTTCATTCTTCATTTATATATTCCATATTAATTAACATCATGTATGTGAACTTTAAAACTGATTATAATCCCCATTAAATGTGGGCTAATAATTTCATGAGTCATTGACCCTTCAATTATTGATTGATTGAAAAAGATTCCCAAAAATTATAGGGTGTCAAAAAAACTCAAAAATGATGTGAACTCATGGTCGGGTACACACTATTAAATAAAATTATCAATAAAAATATATCGCATATATGGTTCATCAAAAATATCCCATCAGAACTCAGTCTTATGTATCCATAATTTTATTGTGCTAAAATTAATAAGGTCTTTATATGATATAATGAAATACACAATGTCTTCATACCAAGGGGTATGTTTCATCCAATCAAAAAGACTCTCATCCTGAAATAACTTACTAATGGGGATGTATGATTCAATATGTAGATCCCTTGGTTTGTAAATAATAATACTATCATCAGTAATAACATTTTACATTCCTCAAATATCTCATTTCTCTTGTTCCAACTTTTATATATGGAGAATTCTATAAATGAGTTGAGATTTATTTAGAAGAATGAATTAGAAAACAATTTACTTTGAACCTGGAAGACATGAATGTAATATTTATAGGGAAAAAAGGATGGAATTACTATTGAAAATGTAATACAGTTTCCTAATAAAATCATTAATGATAATGAATTATATGTTGTGATATGAAGAGCAATCACAATCATTGTAATAAAATAACACAAAATATATAGTTAAGGGTGTAACTAATAATCTCATTGGAGAGTTCTCACCAAGGTTCTTAGTATATTGAGTAGAAGTGAGAAATTATAATAGTCAATTGAATGAATCTATGAAATGATCATGAAGAGCAATAATTTTTTTAATCAAAATGGAAAGGTGTGTGTGATCTAGATAAACTCTATAAATAATTACTGATAATACCCAACACATTCCGTGAAATACCATACAACAACGAAAATTGTATATAAAAAGATGAAAAGTATTCAAATGTAAAATTTTAAATAATTATCATATTCTTAGAGATAGAGTTTATCAGAATAGTCCATCACTATAACATAATACCGAATCTTACATAATTTAATCCAATGAATTTTTAAAATAAAATGCATACAAAAAAATCCTACAATTTACTAACAATCCTCAAATGATGAGTCATAAATGTTTAAATCATCCATTAAAACACCTTTAAATTCTATAAATACATTTATAAAATACAAACCACATAATATAAAAAGGTACCTAGATCATTATACATAACAAATTCCTATTTCAATATGAATATGTATCGATCTGATAGACAATGGTTCCTTTTCATGAAAATTAATGACTATAAATATTTGAAAAAAACCTGATTAAAGATAATGGAAAAGAATTAGTTACCATGTAATCATTATAATATTTAGTCAATAATGGATTGAGGAAATTACTTCTTTTCATGATGACTGATTTAGGCATTGTTACTCAATACAAACACACCTACTTTTTAAACATATCAAAGAACTAATTCATTTATATCATATGAAAATATAACTAAATAGGTTTTAATGTGAATAATTTTCATTATAATAGACCAATTAATATTATATATTGGATTGATTATCCCAAAATTACATAATATTATCATCTCCATTTTGTCCACACCCTAATATATGGTAATTATTTATCATTTATCTGGATATAAGAGTTTCTCCACACCCTCTGAAATTAGAGGATATTTAATATCCCGAATGAGAAGCCACTAAAATTGTTCCCCATTCTGGTTTTCAACAAGGACATAAGTGATACTCCTCATACATAAGAGGATATCGAGTAACATTGAGATCCTATGTAATGTTTATGGGGAGGCTATTCCTATATATTATATTAATATAAAATAATTAATTAACCAAACATCTTCTATAGTAGTATTAAAATATAGTGAAATAGTAGTAAATAAGTAAAAATAGAAGAATGCTTCAATAAAAAATAAACTGAAATAAAATCTTAAATAACCATATCTTACATTAATAAATGATCACCACCTAATAAAACCATATACATACAATATTATATAATAAAATAAAATAAATTTACATAGATCAATTACTAACTCTGAATATGACCACAAACTCAGTCTTTAAACTCTATCACACTCCTCCAACCCAATCATAAGAATCCGAAGGCCCATCATTGATAGTATCATTCAACCATGTCCCTCAAGCCTATCCATTATATATCGGTAATCATCCTAAGAAGAATAAATAATGTCTTTAAACATAACAAGGTTCATGATTAAGGGGTGAGAATGAAATCTATTATTTTCACCACCAACGGTGAATATATATTTTGTTATCCTATGTGCATGATTATGAAATATGATCAACCTAGATGAGACACAACTAAAAATAATAAATAAATTTAATAACATTAATTGGTAGTCTATATTGGTTCTAGCATCCCAATAAACTAGAAAATTCACGATCATGAATATATATATATTTATATATATATTCCCATATATGTATATATGAATAAGGTGAGAACATAACATAATTAAATAGTAATAGATTACTTGGTATATAATAAAAATTGTCTAGATAAGTGGTGAAAATAGAATTGAGATTAATGTCATTCCTCTCAATCAATGAATAGTTTTTAATTACAGGGGTATGCAATCCTTTTCTAGAATTCCTACATTGACCAGCATTAAAAATATATAGTATTATGGTATTTTACTAGAGGCAGGTACATGTCTTAGGGAAAGCATCACCCATAATTTCCTCCAATCCAAATTATAACATATTACAAGAAAAATGTTGACATTCAATAGATATGTTATGATATATTTACAAAAATCGTGACCTAATGTACATAACCAAGGCCTTCATGTATAACAATGACCCAATAAAAAATAATTTGATGTATCTAATAAGCATGTATAAGGCTTTTTATATTAAATCCATGTATCACATAATGAATGTCATAATTTCATTTGACCTATGAGTCCGTATATGGTAATTGGTACAATGATACCTTTTGTAGTCTATGAAATTATATAAAATCCATTATCCTATGAGAACATCCAAGGAATTTTGTAATATGAACCCATGTATCGATCAAGGGCTGTCATAATTGCATCATACCTATAAGTTCATCCATGGAATCTCTACATTGGAATCCATGTACTATTCAATGAATATTTAAAACCACTCATCCTACGAGTATATAAAAGGAAAACCATATAAATATGATGAGGATCACTCATGGTGTAATATAAACCATTCAACCTATGTGTCCATTTGAAAAATTAATACATGAAAATCCATGTATCAAAAATTTTATTGTATAAAGAACTCACCCAATGATCCTGTCTACTGACTTAAAAAATGGGGATCCAAGTTTCACCCAAGGCCTATATAAATCACTCACCCTACTAGTCCATGGGAATCCGTATATCACTCAAGGAGTATGTAATCCACTCACCCTATGATTTCTTTGAAGGCATTCCATATAATGAAAATGATCATCACTGAAGGTGTAGAAAAATTTGTAATATCCAAGGAAGCACATCTAGGAATATTAATTGTATAACAGCAGATCAAAAGGATCATAGATTCCAAATCCCTGGAAGTACCATTTGTTGTCAAAAATATATATCACCTCGAACTTGGATCATCAGACAAATGACAAGAATCACCTCAAGAATCACAATTTAATCATTATTGGTTTAGTGAATACATAAATAATAGATTGACGATTGTTGACTATATAAAACTACCCATACGTCCTCGTACAATTGGTCATATAGGCATGGAATTGATTCTAAGGTGACACTCACTTCCATATCCCCCAAAAAGAGCTAATGCACTTGATCATGTTTTTTCATATGGAAGGGTACCCACTGTGTCCCCCAAGTTAGTAAATATGAGAAAAACCATATATTGGATCATTTAAGAAGAAAATAATTAAGATCCATTCTACAGGGGATATTTAGAAACAACTAATCATATAGACTCTATGATGTGAAAGGAATATCTCAATATTGATACACCCCTAAAAAATATATATTAATTATACTCAAGATTTTATTTTCCACATATATGTGGAAACTCCATAGCTATTTCCATCACATATCACCATGGCCACACTTCTCGTATTGTCCTATTCCTTACTCCTCCACTTTAAATTAAGTCCATCTTCTACCACTATTCACATCTCTCAGTCTCACTCCGCTTCTCGCCCCATCAAGGCCACATAAACATCCCTATAATCCCTTCATCCAAATTCTTACATAGTTTTTTCACTACTATATTCTCTCCAGGCCTTCATTTAAATGTTTTTTGGGCATCCCTATTCTTTTCTACATCCATATCTTCCTCCCTATCTACAACTCCACCCCTTTTCCTATTCCAAAACCCTTATCCTCTAAACCCTTCTACACACCTGGGAGGCCAAGAATGACACAATGAGGATCTATAGTAGGTAGTCCAGGGAGATCGGAGAGTCCAACATCATAACTGATAAAAAAATTGTAATAACCATGAATTATGGTTTCATATGCTCATGCATCCTTCCCCTGATCCGACTAAACCTTATATACCATCATTTTTTATGCAGTGAGCCCTTCACATCAGAGGCACATTTAAGGATCTAGATGCGGCCAATAGAGCTTGCGAGAATCACTAACCCATGAATGGTGGGAGGAGGGATAAATGAAACCTCGTGTCTCTCTGTACATAGATGATTTGGCCACATAATTCCCCACAACAAGGGAACTCCATCCATCTCCTTCCCCACCCCTCTATTCCTTTTCTTATTTCGATCTCAAATTATCATGAATCTTGAATAAGAAATTAGTAATAATTCCATGAATTCATTATTATTACACCATTACAAGAGTCACCTAGTTCTCATGATTCATAACATCCATATAATTTTATTGGGTCGGATTTGAAAAAACATACACTATATTGACGGACCTTGAAGGTTCATGGGTGTACCTCGATTAATGGCTCTAGGCTCACCATCCACATAATTTTTTAAGGAATCCTCTATACAAAATTCTATTTTCAGATTATAGGTGAGTGAGTGAGATTTATCAATGAGAGATATGTGATTCATTGACTGAATTCTCTGTACTGGGTGGTGGGTTCTTCCTATCCTAACCTTTTCATTAAATGGTACAGTACTATGTATTCACAACTTATCTTATATCCAATCATTGAATGTTCATGCTGCATTAATGGTTGTTTGATCTCTGTTATATGTTGTAGTTCTATTTTTACTTATCTTAAATGTTGTGTGAATTGTATCATCTATTTATATAATGACGTATATATATATATAAATTGTTTAGTGTTTTAATTATACGAAATGATATTTTTAGTGAATAACATGTGTACAAAAATATATCATAAATTTAATGTTTCATTCTATAAAGAATTATTTATTATTTTTCAGAAATTTAAACATTCATTGAGTTTTTTTAAACATTAGTAAGACACTTAACTTATCATTAAACAATGTTGTACTATAATCCAAACACTCAATATCATTTTGTAAGTATTATATATCCTTTCAAAATATTAGTACATTGTGCTTTAAAAATTGATTTAAATATTTTTTTCTTAAATAATTTTTTATATAATATTTTTAGCTTTTGTAAAATTTGTAATGGAGTTTTCATATTCAAATAATATAGCATTCAACACTAAGAAGTCAAATAATTTTGTTCATTTCCATTTTATTTTAACATTATACACCCCAAATTTTTTTGAGGAATATTGACATCACTTGATCAACTAATTGATTAATTTTCACCAATAATAGAGTGCATATGGTTTTAATAACACATGTATTTGGAAAAAAGATAGAGATAGAATGTTTGTTTAGCATTAGTAGGATCAAACTAATAGTATGTAGTTTCACAAAATTGAAAACTATGGATCATTTTTGATGATTTGGTCGAATCAACCCTTTTAACCATAATAAACTAAAACAATTTTTTATTAACACAAATCCAAAGTTTGTTATGAATGCATCGCATTATTGTTTTTTATTCTGGTGTTTTTATTACAATATACTCTTTGTATATTATTAAAACAACTATGGATTTATTATGATGTGTTTTTGGTATTGTATCATTAAAATTTTGCTGAGCTTACCCCACCATAATAAATACGTCATTTAGTGTGGTTCCTTTATCAAAATTTCCAAGTATGGGTGAGGTGTTATGGGGAGATGTAGTGGTAATGAATCAAAATTTCTATATGATGTAAAAATGATATGTTTCCTATATTTTTGGTGACTAATATTTTCTAAACATTCTTATCCATTGAAAGATGATTTTCATTGGATTTTAAGTAAAAAAAATTCATATGGATATCCTCTTTTCTCACTAATATTAATGTTATCTCACATGTACAGTTTTAATTTTATTTTCTCTAATAAATTTAATAAAAACAAGAAAACCCTATTAATATATTCCTTATTGATCTGACCATCAATGCCATTAAATTATTGAATAATGATTTCATACTTTTATCATTTCAATATACACACATTAATATTAATTTCTTATTTTACAATTTAGAATATCATGTAAGTCATTACATATCATATTCTTTTTTAACAGTGAAACCATATCCTAGATTATAAAATTTTCATCTAATTGTAATAAAACATAAATTTTTAATATTATTTACTCTATGCACTTTCACATATATCTTACCCAACTTGTTCATTGAAATAACATATAGATTTTTTTTACAAGAATAACATACTAAAGAAAAAGTCAAAAGAAATTTCAATGCATAGAATTAAAATAATTTAATGACTAAAAAGAATGTAGTGAAGGAATTAATGGTATTAAAACAATGTTCTTATTTCACATCTTACCAGATGGATTAATTTTCTAGTCCTTATAGGTACAGAACTCATCAAATTTTTCTTATATTTTTTATATATTTTTTCACTGTATAGATTTTATTAAATTGAATTGTATGTTTTCTCTAACATAATTATCATATAAACGTTATAAGTAATTTTTCATTCTACTGGATTAACTACATGTTGTATTATTTACAATGACTACTATATTTTTGATTCTTTCTATTTTATGTTTTCATCATAACTTTATTTATTCCTAGGTTTGGGGAATATTATCAAAAACATTCTACAAAACACTTTGAATGACTAATAGAACACAACCTAATCATCCTATAGTACCCATAGTAAGTGAAGAATCATCAAACGACCACTGATTTTCAAAAGTATTTTTCTAATATTGTTTCTAGATATGTGACCTAGCATCACACTTACTTTAATATTTTAATTTCTTATTTTAAATATTTTATAGATTGTAATAAACACTAAATTCCCATTATTTGGAGCCTTTAATATTTTATAGTTTTTCTTATTTTACCATTACTAAATCTTATTCATTGATTGCATTATATTCCTTAGTGAATCCCCAAAGATCAATGGGGGAGCCTTACAATCCTCAGAATAATCATCTTTTTGTGTTCATGGGTAATCCCAAGAATAAGAAGTTTCTAAATCACTATTTTTGGATAAAACCATAGGGTCCAACTATTGAAAAGAGATGTCACCTTATATGGTTTCTCTTTGCTGCAATGATCCAATATTCTGTAATATCATCTGTTTGTTGGATTTTTTTCAATTAAACATGATATTTCACCTCCCAGGATTACTTACTACAACTATCTCTAGACAACATGTAAAAATCTTCAAGAAGGTCAACATAATTTATCCCAATATATCTCTTAGAGGATGAAGACTCAGTAGAGATAATGAAATCATCATTACTAAAATATCTAACATAAGGTTTCAGTGTTAATAAAACCTTATATTTAGGTCCATTTTGATTCATGTGTTTAACTTTATATCGATTCACCTGGATTTCTGTGTTACACATGAGTTTAATTTCATTAAACATAATATAAACCTATATACTCATAATTATAGTGTTATCTTTGATAAAACATATGGATTCACCTCATTGTTGAGGACATTTTTTAAAATGTGGTATCTGATGGTAGTTTGTGAATAACATTATTCATAATAGTAAAAATACATACATTCTATTATGATATATTTATCGTTTAAAGATAGTAATGAGATCAATAGGTGGTTCTCCAATGCATTCTCATTCCTTCCCTTCTAGGAGATTTGAATTCTTGATATGTCATCCAACTGAAGGAGTTAACCATCCCTCCTTTGAAGTAAACCATCCATCACCTTAAGCCGCCTATCCTACTAAATAAATTTATCACAAAAAGATGAAATAACATTTTCACATCTGATCAAGTTCTTTAAAACTATATATGACCATGATTTCAATTAATAGTGTCAATAATATCTGAATAACAATCCTATTGTCTATATTAGTTTACTAGAATTTTAAATATTACTTGTTTAATATGTCACTATGTGAATATTTTTCCCCACCAAATTTCCTAAAGTATTTTTTCACCAACACTATACTTTCTTTTGTATTTTTAAAAGACACTTTTGGTCATGTGGAAACCTGAAACCAAGATTCACATCATCACCACACATACCACATACACCATATTACAACCCATGAAATACAACATTCAAATATCAAAAACCAAATTCAATTTCAAAAATAACCACCACATAACCTTCAAAACATTACCTCATGTCATGAAATACACATGGACACCCACAAAAACTAATAAAAATAAACAGAG
Organism: Viscum album; assembly: GCA_963277665.1. NCBI lineage: Eukaryota > Viridiplantae > Streptophyta > Magnoliopsida > Santalales > Viscaceae > Viscum > Viscum album. The sequence goes on from OY728146.1 coordinate 559,919,326, forward strand.
CATATCAAACCTTAGATTTCGAGTTTCCAAGTGTAGTGAACTCTCACGTGTCCATCACCATCATCCCTAAACATCCAATGCCAATGACCTCCTGTGAAGGAACCACCGTAACCATCCATCACCAGTGAGAAATGAACTCCCCTGCATAAGCAAATCATGCTCCCCGCAAAAACAAGTGAGCTATTCAAAGAAGATGCATCGAGGAAGGACATGTCCAGATGACATTTCTATTTCCACAGCCATCCAATTGCTTCTACACCATCACCAATGTCATCTTCTCCTTTGCTAAAGCAACCCGTTACAGCTGCCATGTTGTGCAAAAAAACAGAAGCCTCTCTGTTGCCACCAGTTGCACCACCTAGAACCCCCACTCCACATCACACTACACAACCCAAAACTCCTAGAGATCATCACACCTGACCAACCTAGAAGGGATCAAAGGACCCAGAGGCTATAGAGGAGTATGAGCATAAAGGGACTCCACAACAAGCCATGTCCAAGAAATCCCCATCACCAAACCATAATACCTCAACGTCAAACCATAAAACCTCAAAGGAGAACCATTACCAGAAAAATAAAGAACACCATCAAAACAACCCAACAGAACAAGATTCACAACATAAAACCACCATCGAATCAGGGAGAAGAAAAACGGACTAAAACCAAAATTGGAGAACTGAAAGGGGGAAACCGAAAGGGGGAAACAGGGTTGAAACCCTAAATTAAAGGAAACACATTGGTGGGAAGAAACCCTAGGAAGAAGAATAAGGACGCTCCAATGCCCTGGGGAATAAACCTTGAGAAGAATAGGAAAAACGTGTGAGAGCTCTGGGGAGTATATAGGGGAGACAAGTGAAGAAAACACTAAATAGAGAATCCCACGCCACAGTCCCAAACCCATCTAAGCACCAATAAAGCCGACCAAATGGAGCCGTGTGTAATAGGCTAGACTAGCAGAGAAGTGGAGGGAGAGTTGAAAGAAAGATAACTCCATAATTAAGAAAGAAGCAAACCTAGAAGAGGAGAATGACCCAAAAGGTGATGATAAAGAGGGGGGAAATCCTAAAGGTGAAGGCGGTGATTTTCCCATCACTGTCTAGGAAAACATGAAACCCTAAAAGGAGAGGGTGGAGATGAGAGCAGAAGCCGAGAGCGAACTCCGGACGAGTGGGGTGCCATATGTGCTACACAGATAACACTTTTGGTACTATTAAAAGAATAATGAATAATTACTACCCCACCCATGAAGTTTCATATTATTCATACCTTGTAAAAAATACAATGCCCACAATAGTGTTATCTTTATATAATATGCATGCCTTCATATTTTGAAAAAATGATATTTCTTGTTATTTAACATGTAGTACACAAATCTCAACATATCATAATAGGGGTATGTGTTTATGATCATTCAAATAGTTGTACATTTGTTGGGGTATGTGTTCTATGATCATTCTAATAGATTTCTTGCCTTATACATGGATTTTTCTCCTTGCAGTTTCTCACTAATTTTTTATCATCGTTTTCTAGTTACATAATTATTAACATCAATGACCAAAATTCAATAATGTAATTAAACTTATATTAAATTTTCCAAATAGGAGCTGAACCATTAGTTCATCTACATCAACGGATATAATGATTACAAGAATATCATAATAAGCTTCTTCAACCTAATTGTATCCTAATTATTTTTGAGTTATTTAATTTTCATAACAATAAATTTTGACACAACCCAAATTTATAATGATTTTTTTATATATCCGTTTTTCTCCATATGAACATATTTTTTCTTGAGTGCAATGTTTTTCATAACATTTGAGTGATTCTAAAAGTCATAAAGGTATGTTATTGATAATGCCTTATTTTAGTTTTTTCATAAAACAAATTATTTTCATTATTACTATCATTTTGGTAAGCATGTTGATGCTTCAAATATGTTATAATAGTGTTAAATCATGTTATTTTATAACTTCCTCAATCCATTTACACAATGTTTAACAAATACATTTGAAAATCAATGAAACGGTTATTAAATATTTTTAAATCTTTATTGAATATGTATGATGGATATAAGTTATTCAACTGGTGGAAACTATAAAAAGTATATTGGCATCATGTTATTATAATTTTCATAGATTTATTTTGATCTACTAAAATAGAAACATACTAGGGAATAAACGACTATAAAAAATCAATGAGAGACCCTTATATAAAATGATTAAATTTACACAGATCATTCACACAACATTTATATTGTTTTCTAACTTCGTTTCAATTTATTTCTTCATTTTAGATTTTAAGGCTTCAATTCTAATCAATTAGAAGAATATTTTTAACTCATCAATGTAACCTATAATAAAAAGTACTATTCGCTCATGTATTTACATGGTGATATTATACAATGATATAAAAATTGATTCACTACTCAATTAAATAAAAAATATTCACTACTCAAATTAAATAAACCATCAACTACAGAACGATAATAATTAAACTCATAATAAGAAGTCAAAATATACCATAACAACAATTTGGATTAGTTACATGTAAACTAATATAGTGAGACAATAAATAAATAAATAAATACTGCTGAATATATCTTATAAAAAAGATGAACATAACAACAATGGTGGTTTTTTATGATTTTTTTTTGGATGCAAGAAAATCGAAATGATGGAACCAAAAATATATGTTTCGAAATATAAAATCCTGAAAAGTTATGATGAATGAAAATGGAGAGACTAAGAGATGGATTGATTCAACATTATAACATGAGATAATCCAACAAATAACATGGAAATCACAACCACAATATGTTTTTCTAGTGTCTTCTCCCCTTATTGATGTAATGATGTAGCGGGTTCCTGTTGTGGTATGATAGATTTGCAGAGATCAATTTTTACCAAAAATGAGTTAACGATGCAGTAGGGTGAAGGTGTAGGATGGAATTTCTGGACATCCATTTGGACAGAAAAAACCACACTCCTATTTAAATATTCAATTAAAGAACATAATGAAACACCGTGCATTACAATGTCATTTAATTTGGAAAACTGGAAAACCGAAAATAATATTATATTGACCAACATTTAATAATGTTATTTTATAATGAAATAAAAGAAATATAATATAGTAAACATCATGCTACATCACACATCAATGTTAAGGATATATACCAACTAATGATAACTATTATAACTAAATACTACACTCTATATTAAATATCAAAAAAATTCATCAACGTTATATAAAAAATCAAGAAAGGTCTTTAAATCACATTAGATTCCCTGATGAATCCTTAATGCAATGGAGAGACATCATATAATATGTGTATATTTAAAATATTTACAAGGAAATATGATACTTATAGTAGGAAAACATGTTTGTAGTACCTTGTAAATGCCCGAAAAACATTCAATCTAGTTTTTCAGATTGTTTTCTTTCTATCATCCAATATATAGAGATGAAGTTCATTGTAATGAGTTGATGTTGTCATGATGTCTCGAGATAGTTATTCAATACATCTGCCTGCATCTTTACCAATGAATTCTATAAAAAAAAATTATACATCAATATATCATTGTAAATAATGAGCAACAATCAATTCATATAAGTCAAACCCTTAAAGCATCAATGTAATATTTAATATTTGGAAATTTAGAATAATAAATGTGATTTTTCTATAAAAAAAAAGAAAAAAATAAAATGCAATAAAGAAAAAATAATATTATCTACAACACATTAACATTGAGAGTAACATACAATTTATGTAGATAAATTATACATGAGATGAATATACAATTGTACCTATTGTATTGAATCCAGCACCAGTGTTCCAACTGACTCATGAAGATACAACATTGTGATATTCCTAAAATAGATCGGTTACATGAATATTATGGGTATATGGTGAGTGTTTTTTTAAATAATAAGAATGATAAATCAGAAAAAATAAAATATTACATAGCAATAACGTTATCATGAGAGTTGTTATGTGAAATTCATAAGGCTGCCGATATATCATTTTAGAACAATGACTATATTTACCTGGATATCTGCCAAAAAATTATGATAGGTACTGATTTAATTTTTATTATCACTAATGAAGTGAATTGTGTATGTGTTTTGTTCTGAATAACATTTTTTATTCTGAATGTTGTAACTTCTGAAACCTAGTGACCAAAAACTCTCGTTGTTTTTGAAAATATTTAGATATGGGGGAAAATCACACTCATCCATATCCTAATTTGTAATTAATAGAACCTTTTGTTTAAAAAGAACATCAAATATATGAAAAAACATAGTTGAATTAGTTGTCTTGTATCATATTATCTCTCAACTGAGAAACTGTTATGATTATAAATTACATGATGTGCTTTTATAAGTGAATGATAGATAGTGAGTCCTTGTCATCATTCACCCGTAGTTGAATAATAAACTTTTTGTATTAATAGTTGTTAGAATTCATGGTGTTCTATCTATACTATTAAATTCATATACTAAGAATATAATGGTTTAACATTTATCAATATAAGAAGTCATTAATTTAAAACCATGGAGTTGTTCAGTATGGTAATTTTTTACAATTATGGCACCAAATGTTCCCATATGCAGATTGTACTTTATTCATGCTATATTAGCAAGATTAAATATAGGATTCATGAGGGATTTGATGCTTTATTACTGTCATAGTAATAAAATTCCTTTCACGAAATGGGACAATTATTGATATCAAAATATTCATGAAATGGGATCTTACATGTATAATGTTTTAAATGATGTAGTCATATATGAAATTCGGGATATTGTACTTTCCTCCAGAAACGTTTTCAAATAAGAAATAACTTTTTGGTAATTACAATAAGGTAAAGGTGTAACAAAACATTTTGAATGTTTTGATAGATTAATTTGAAATTGATAATGACTGATGAAGCCATATATGATAAATGCTGAAAATACAGCATTGAAGCTATCAATTTATGTAGATTTCATACATGATGTTGGTCTTAGTAAATAGAAAATCTCGACCAATAATATCAGTTAACATTTTTCATGCTTCTGAAATTTTGGAATAATGGGATTCCCAAGTTGAGTAGTATTATCAATGAATTAATTGAAGTGTTGATAATAACAGATGTTGGAACATGTTGAAGTGAATAAAAATAATTTGAATTAACATATTTGTTAACATTATTGTGAATCTTTGGAAAATTTTGCAGAGCTTAAGAAAAATTTGGAAACATTGCAATTTTCAATAATGAATAACAGTTACTTGAACATAATAATTTTCAATAAGGAATAAGAGATGATAGAAAATAATAGTTTATGGAACATTACCTTTTTCAATTTGCAATAATGCCTAATAAGTGTTAAAACATTATAATTTTCAAGCACTAAAATTTTCAAGAAGACATAAAATATTACATCGGTGATAATAACAGATACTAAAATATGTTGAACATCATGATCATAATTTGAAGTAACTAATTTGTAAAAATTATATTTTTCAATAAGGATGATTTTTTAATATATTCTTAGATTTCATACATGCCAATCGGTTTTCCCTGACCATCTACAAGATCTACACTTTATAAGGCTCACAGTTTTTTCCAATTAATATGACATTTCTTGGAAAACCCCCTACAAGAAAATGAGTATTCATAAGACTCTAAAAGAAATCATTGCAGATGTGTTGGTAGTTGTAAAATTCTATGTCAATTGTATTGAGAAGACAAGGATACTAACCTGTCATCCTTGAATAAATTTTGATCTTTTGGTTGAACGTAACGTTAGACTATATATGAAAGCATTGACATAGATGTCCAATAATTTATATTACAAGTTCAAGTGATGCAAAAATATGAGTTATTTAAGAATAGAGTATCACTCTTAACAGTGTATGAATTGTAAAAAATTTGTACAAACTGAACTATATACGAAGTCTGATCTATATTTTTGGGGTGTATTTATTAAAAAAATTCTTTAAAGATGCATTTTAAAATCATATCATTCCAGAAAAAATACGGGTAGTGAAATGTCCCTATTATATGTTGTTCCAGAATTATTTTTTTCATGATCTATGAAAAATATGTGATCCCAAAACTGAATAGTGGTAGCTGAACATCGGTCTGTTGAACATATATTGTTTTTGAGAAAAACAGTTGGAAAGCATGTCTTACCCCCAAGTATCTCACTTTATTATGAGCAAGTTGAATGTATTGTATAATGCAACACATGCCTTCATGCATCAGTGGATTGTACTTGGGTATTTTTCAGTTGTTAGTAATTGTACATTGAATTTAGGTATGCTAATTTAATTAATTTTCAAATTAAACCATTAAAAAACATATGTCTCGTTTTAATGATATAAAAACTTTACTTTAATAGAATTTCATAGTATTATAGTTATTTAAATAGTACAGATTTATTATGTTCTTAACATTACAAAATAACTTGTGAATCATATATAATTAGATCGATAACATCAACATCAAATTTGGGTGACGAGTTACACCAATGATTCAATACACAGACTTGTATCTTCAATATTTCATTAGAATCAATACTAATCCCATTCAATAGACAAATTCTTTGTGACATGTTTTCAGATCCTTATATTTTTTATTAGTATAGAGATATAACATCGTAAGTATCATTATATGTCATGTGTTCCTATATATCTATATTTCATAACATCATTGAAATCTATATATTTGAAATGAAAGGATACCCAATAAAGGTTATCAAAAATATCTATATAGGTAATGTTTTGTGTACAGTAAGAGGTTGGTTCATCTCTATCATCATAAACAATTTTCAAACCCCTTGGTGATGTCACTCTAGATATAGAACCATAATTGTTTCCATGACAGAGCACAGTTTTGTAAAGATATAAACTAACCAAAGATAGATATTGGGTTTGACTCTTATTAATAGTCATTTATTAAGAAAAAAATCATATTATATTTTCATGTTTGTAATTTCAAATGTTACCTATTGTTAATTCCTATTATATTTATAATTGGGTTGAAAGCTAGATACACAGAATGACAACTAGTTAAAATTTCAACTCCATAGAATTGGAAACTCAAGTGATTAATAATTATAAGAGTACCATTGCATAACCCCAATGATTGTTCTACATTTTATAGGAATATAATAGGTACTCTGATCATTAACGTAATTTTGTATTCAAGAACCCCATAGACATTGATACCATTTAAAACTCCACTTGTATATATGTTCTCAAGATGATCTGTATCAAAATTGGCATTGAAAAAAGAATCAAATGTTATGTAACTTTTTCCATCATAGGTATTATGAGTTATCATATAGTCATTGAATTCTTGAAATATGTCACGATATATAGCTTGTATAGGAAAACATTTCAAATATAATACATCTAAATGTTTATCTTGGAAATGAAGGTAATCAAATTCAAAAATATATTGTTAATGGGGATTTATTTGTTGTCAGAAGATATGTTGATGGTATTTGAAAAATCATGTCCATATTATTGAGCTCACAAATGCGTCCCTCACTTATATCCAAAATCCACAGAGCAAATTGTTGAACATCATTTGAACCATCGTTTTTATATGTTTATTAAGACCACATGATTTCAGTTATTGTTAAAACCTGATAGTGTTTCCATTGATATGATGACCTTATACATGAAAGTACAATTTCACTCTTATCACCACCACGTATTACAGGATGTATTTGTCTGAAATCTCCACCTAGGAAAACCGTTAGATGACCAAATTTTATATTAGAATAATTTTCATTCTATACCGATAGTATGTCTCTTATTTTAAGATCAAGAGTGTCAAAATAGTTTTTATTAATCATTGGAAACACTTCCCATGTATTCAATTCTATTGACAGTAGTTATTCTGTGCCATCACTCCCTTAATAATTATTGTGGACCCAGTGTTCATTTATTGATATAGGAATTAAAAATTTAGAATGGTCTATCCTACCATATGGTATAAGTAATGATGTTATTCCACTGGAATAAAATACATGAATACTTTTACACTCTGACGTTAGTTTACATGTAAAAACTCTACAGATAAATGTCTTACTTGTCCCACCCAATCCATGCAAGAAAAAACCTGAGAAATAGAAGATAACAAATAACTAATTCTCCCCATAATATTTTTTAATGATGTATACTCATTATGAATAAATTCTCTATTTTATTTAATCTCTTCTATAATCAACTAATTTGGTTGACCAGCTATTGAATAATATGGAATACGCATTGGAGGATAATATTGAAGGTATTTACAATAACGACAGAGAATGTTGTCTCTTTCAATCAATGAAAACATTTTCCTTTGATGATATGTGAGTTTTAATCTTATAGGAGGGGGAAATAGTATTTGAATAAAATATACTAACAAATATATCTAGTGACACGGAAATTTACTTGTTTTTATCTTGTATTTGCAGTTTCTGTTTTTGGGCACATATAATATATTCAGTTAGAATCTTCTATCTTTCATGCAAAATAATTTCAGGTCGAGAAATGGTATTTGAGAATAACATTTTAGCGAATAATATTCATAATGAGTGTCACATTCCCTATGAAGATAAATCTTTTAGTAGATGAATAAACTTATTACAATTAGCTAACAATATCATTTCAAATTAGGTTTGTCTGATTGTATGATGAGTAATGTTGTTCACCATTATTATATTATCATATGATGTCGCACCTCTAACCTTTTTAAATATAATCCCAAAGTAATATAGTTCCCCAGAAGAGGGTGGAACACGGTACAGTCATCAAATACTCAATCCTTTTTTTCACAGATACTATTTCATTTCACAATATTGTAAGACACATATTTTTGGGAATTCTATATATTATAGTCTTCTGCCCTCTGGTTACAACATATTTTCTTCAAACCAAGATGTGAACATGGTATATAAAATGTTTCACATTTTTAGATGTCTTTAATATTGTCACGGTCTGGATATGTCACGTTGTTTTTTCCTACTAAATGAAACTACAATCTATAAAGTGGAGGATATATATAATTTATATCATAAAATATATCCTCTATGATGCTTCACAAGATGAGGTGAATTGGTAGACAAAGTACATTTTAATATCATCAACACTATTGTGGGAAAAATGATTGTTGTTTTTGTCACAGAGTGCCAGAGTAACATGATCATGACCCTTTATTATATATTTAAAATGTTATTTGATAGATGATGAATGATTGAAATTTTTTATATTTAGATGAGATTTTCATTTTAACAGCAAAATATGATTGTATGGAACACCAATCTGATTTTCCAATTCTATTCCATTTTTGACAACAGAACATCCATAATTTCTTCTCTAATATACAACATAACCACCATCATCAATTGTTTTATGTGGAAAAATTTATTTTTGATAATACATTAAGAATTTTCCATTCCTCATACATGGTGATAGATAATTGGAATCCCCACAAGGCCCTTGGATCATAATATTTGTGACTGCTTCATAATGTTTTATAATGGAACCTTTATAGGGAATTTCAGCTAAAAAATTCAAATAATATTTTTTTGAGTGAAAATTTTTACTTCATGACTATGAAATAATAGAATCATCACATGTGGCAATCCTCTTTTCTAAAACTGCACTGTTGAAAATATGACATTGGATATTTCAAGGTAGATGAAAAAACATGTGACATTTTCTGGTAACTGCAATCATTTTAAAAGTAGAATACATCATTTATGGCGTATTCTGCCTTCTCAAGACTTTCTGATGAAACCTCCTTCTGATGAATCATTCATTATTTTTTCGACCATATTATTGAAAATTCATCACAATATATGAGGATCGTCAAATGGATGAATCTAGTTTACTTTAAAAAATCATGAAACATCTTGCCACATTGGATTATAAGTAAATTTTAAAAAAATATCTAGATAACCTGAAAAATTAGGTATTGGCATAGAATCATGGTAATTTAGAGTAATATTCCTTGGACTACCTATAAATGTTGATGGTAAAATGATATGCTTCCCACATAATGACTGTTCTCAATCACCTTAATGAAATGAATCTTGCAACCCACTGTATAGTTCTTCACTCAAGTACTTTTTAATAAAGTGAATAAACGATAGTCTTCGAGACTCAATCATTATATAGGCATCTATAATAAACTATTGCAGAATCCTCCTAGAATAAATAAGACTAGATGAATCCTTGTTACAGAATTGAAGGTGAATGGAGAAATATCCTTCCACTATTAATTTCCTGAGTTGTTCACTTCTATTGAAGGCTGTCACCCGATGGAATATTTGGTTGACATATCCTTCCTCTCCACCCATGAAAACCAATTTATATTTCAATGAAAGGTATTGGGGTGAAGCTCATCATTGCATTAAAATTACCCACTTTTTCATTGAATGGTTATATCTTTAACATGATTTAGATCTTCAATGTTTCCCTTAATTAGCATTCCAATCATAGAAGTAGTTCGTAATTTATATGTTTGTGCATCTCTTCCTCGACATCAAAGAAGTAATAGATCTATATTTGTAGTAAAATGACTCTCAATAACATCTCGATCTATTCTGAATTGATGTGGTAATGCATTGTTTTGGTGAAGAAAATATTGTAGTTTCTCAACAACACATAAATCAATAATAGAGTGTTGGTTTCTATCATTTATGTTTCAAACCAAAGTGTAATCGAAAAGTTAAAACCCAAACAGACAATATTCATATATTACTACATAATTTAGAAGTTACCTGATATCCCGTAGTATCTTTTGATATTCAATTGTTGGGTCACATACATAACCATGTGTAAACTTTAGTGGTCTTCCATCAGGATGAAACAGACATCCAATGATATGGTAGTTTTTTCCATTTAATCTAAATTTATTTTAAGACCCACCATAGTTCATATATTTTCCTACATTTCCATCTAATGATGTGAATGCAATCATAGAGTTGTAAATGTGCATGTGGTCTTGGAATATTTTTGAATGTGTAAAGGTTTTATTGAATATTAATGTGTTAATGTATTCATTATATGATAGAACCAACTATAAATTTTTTTTCTTAGTTATAAACATAAATAAATATGTGGTATATGTCTATGGCTACATTTTTCTTCCTATCTTAATACAATAAAGATGAACCACAATATTCACCAATGATTGAAGTGTCTCCACAATCTAAATATTTTTAAGGAGAAATGTATTATAATATTTGATATTAATTGGGAATTAAAAATAGTCTAATAAAATTATACACTGTCAATTTTGTAATATAATTTTTTATAAAATGAAAATATCATATTTGTTCAGTAGTTTGAATTTTTAGTGATTTATCTTCATCATTAAATATCATGTTATCTATTATTGGTGGATATTTACAAATATGAAATATAAATTGAACCAAATGAATTATTAAAATTTAATGTCCATTTTGATAGATCTATGAAGATAAATGAAGGATCTATGTAATATTTTTTTGTAGGAATATTTTATATTGACATATGATTCGTTTAAAGTTGTTCCTTAGGAGGTTATATATAATATGAATAATTATTAATCCCTCTTTATAATAACATCATTGGTGAAAATTTTATTAAATATTATAATGTGTATATATATATAATGATATATAGATGAAATACCTAACATTCTCTTTGGACTGTATAACATACCTATGGAAGACAAAGAAATACAGTTTTTTAGAATATTATAAGTAGTACAATTCATTATAATAGTTGAATGTGTAGGAATCAATATTGCACTGACAGAGAATAAATGATGCCGTGGACTATTTTGTGCTCGCTATGATGAGGAGGCATCAGAGGACTCCATCAATGTACGACCATTTGTATTCGTACCTTTTAAGATTAATATTGGGGAATGATGTTGTTAAAGAGAAATGTAACATATTGAATGTATAGTTAAACAATGTTCAATTAAAACATGCTCATATAATAAATGTTTTTATTGTATCATGGTATTAATTGGTTGTTTTCCCTTGTTTGATCCGTCATATATCATTGAAAAATTTGAACATTCTTGAGGGACTAGTTGATGACATCTCACTCTCTTGGTCACTCACAAACCCTCAACCCGACTCCCATCTCCTAGGGTTTCAGCTTCTCTCGGTGGTGATCCTATACTCTGGTTCTTTTGGGTTCTTTCTTCTCTCTGACTTGTTTTAGCTACGGTCTCTATTGGTTTTCTTTCTATCTCTATCTTTCCTTTCCATGCTCTTTGTTAGCAGTTCGGTTTTCTCCCTGTCCGACTCTCGGTGTTTTGATCATGCATTCCTCAGCCCCTCTCTATGTTGGATTTGGACCACGAGATACCCTGAGGTTTTGGGCAAACAGTTTGGCAGAAGGAAGATTTCAAGACATTACTCGAGTTGGTATGTAACACCCCGAGATTTTTTGAGAAGTATTACTTTTAATTTATTTGATGTCTTGTGTTGTATGCTACACCAAGATTAGCTTGTACTATAAGAAACACCATATTTGCTTGCAGTATATGCAACACCCAACGGAGATTTCACTACATGAATCCCTGACTTGGCTTGCATTACACACAATCAAAACCTTCATCGATTGCGTGTGTAGTATGCAATACAAAGATTCACTAAACGATATATTATTATAATATTATTATTAACTAGTTATTATGAATATTAATACACACCTTAAAAAATGTGATAAATTGTATCTTTCAAAATGGACTTCAGTTTTGGATTCGGAATATCAACATTAGCCTTGAGTGAATTTTTGGTATTTTTCTAAAAACATTAAATTTTTGATGACTAGTGAAAACACTGGGATACTATTTAAAAACCGACTTTTTATTTAAATAATTAATTATTTTATTTAAATTTATTTTAGGTCAAAATTTATACATAATACCTATATAAGATCAATTTAATACATTTGAGTCATTTTATAATAATTTTAGATATATAAATATTTTATTGAACTTTTCACCGTCTTTTACCCACCTCCTAAATGAATTTGAAAATCTACATAAAAACGAATTTTACCGCTTCTGTGAGTGGAATTTCAAAAATCCGAGAGACACGGTTAATATCAAGGAGTAAAATGTGGTTCAATATGATAAAAATAATTTTTGGTGAATAGTCACCTTTTCTTTTATTTACTATGGTTAAAAGTAAATAGGGTAATTAAGGGTAAAAATGATATTATTATTACCCTAACACATGCCATAATTCTGTTGGATAAGTTTAATTTGACCAAAAACAACCTCAGGAATAAAATATTACCCTTTATGTCTACTTTCATTAGATTAGGACACTTATTATTATTTTATTTAAAGAAGAGTTAAAATAGTTAAAATCAAAGTTTAATAATTAAAAAAAAATTAATATAGGGTTATACAGAAGATAAATTCGACTATAAATATTAATTAGAATGATAAAAATATTTCATACATAATGGTATTTTATTTATAATTTTTAGAAATTAAATAAATTAATTTATTTGTGACACAATGATGATGCAGTAATAAACTTATTAATGAAATATAAACATAATTAATCTTATAAATACCCAAATAAATGTAATTTGAGACTTTTTATGAATTCCAATAATTTTATATGTTAACATAACATGTTAGTATTGATTAAATCAACATTTTTCGAACTAATCATGTTAGGATTTTCACAAAACTCAATTACCAATGAGTGACAAAATTGACATAAAATAGTTTTTAAAACAAATATTATATTATTAATTGTTATTATATTCCTAAAAATATAAGGTTCATAAAAATGATGTATATATGGTTATATATATTAATAATGAACCACTTGGGGTTCGTTTGGATTGTTATAGTATGTTTATTAACCATATAGTGTAAGAAAACAAGAACACATGGTAAATGTTAAATTATATAACTTAGAGTTAAATCTAAATGATATGGTTAAAATAGAAGCCTAAACTTGTCTAAAACCTATTTTTTGAGATCATTTCGACCCATCCCCACATTAGATTCTAAAGTAATCAATTTGGAGCTATTACAAACCGAATAGGACTTTATTATAAAATAATATTTTATGTTTTTCCAATAGTGCCCCTCTCCTCCCTTATAAAAAGGGAACCCTTTTCCTCTTCTCTCCACACCATTTTGAGCCTTGAAGCTCGTCCAAACACTGCCAATTATTCAACTCAACCTCTCTAGTTATATTATAGAGGTTATGGTCTTCTCAAAAGACCAACTCTAGTGCCCTAAGAAGATGTTTAAAGGAGGTGCGTCGAGGAAGAGGTAATCTATTCTACCTACTCTTTCCAGTTTCTATCTTCTTCTACTTATTCTTCTTTAGTAGTTTAATAATAAAGTAATAACATAATTATTAATTATATACTGATATGTTGTTATATATATGAAACATCCCTATTTTACCTTCTATCCATCCTACAGAAAATGAAATCACCGCGCGTGCGTACGTACAGAATACCATCTCTATGCCGTGCTGTAATCAGTTTTTCCCCGACCATCTTACTTGGATGGGTATAATGACGTAAAGAATAACTATATATGAATAATATAACATCATACAGATTCTAGGATATTATATCATCCACTCCAATTCTATTCAATAATCATGGGAATAATATCATCGCTCGTGCGTACGTACAGACTACCGTCTCCACAACGCGATGCGATTCATTCTCAATGTTAACCATTCAAGAATGATTATAAAGTATATATAATGAATAATAATGAAATATATGAAATGATAAATCTACTAAATTTATATATATATATATTTCATCTACTTACTTCCATTCAAGTCAATAAGTAATGGAAATCAGCATTCATGCGTACGTACGACCTACCATCTCCATGAACGGTGTATTTCAATTCATTTATCTATCTATTATATATATATATAATTATTGAATATATATGATATACAAATCATGATTTACAATCTGGATATAATTAAATCATGATATAAGTAATAATACTACCATTGACAACAAGTCCAAACACATACGATGAATAAAACGATTTTACCCAAAATGATGTTTTAACATCGAATTTACAAAAGAACGGGTAATATAAAGTCATAAGTGACCCATATATGATATAATAATAATGAATATGATTCTGAAATAAGTGAAAGAAATTATTTAAATAATTATACCGGAGGTTTGGATACGTACGAAGCATATCAGACCTAAGGTAAGGGATACCTTTTCCTATCTCGTTTTTATCCGAGATTGTTTTTTCGTAAGTATTTACTAGGGTTATATTTACTATCCATATCCCAATTTTCAAAAAATAGTTTCATGTATGCTTAATTTACTTTTTACCCATATTTTACTTTTACTACATGGTAGGTAAGGAATATGTTTTTGATTACCATACGAGGTAAATTTTGACTTTTCCTACAAAAGTACGAGAAGAATGTTTTCGTTAACTTATACGGCATAAACGGATTTTTACGGTTTCATAACGCCTTATTTTCATGAAGTTTACTCTACAAGATTTCATGGTTATATTCAATAAAATCATTTTTTTTAAAATTGTGTGGCATTTTATGAAAAGAAAATGATTTTTTAGAAGAAAGGATATTTTCCTCAATAATTCTTTTTAAGTGTTTTATCAAAACCATTTTACATCTAAGATGACATTATTTCATATGTGTATGTTCAAGTATAATATCTCTATGGTTTACATTGTATAACTTTTCTTATGATTAAATGATATCCATTTGTTATATATGGATAATGTTATGATGGGATGATGTTTATGAAACCCAATTTTATTATTTGGATTATGATGAATGATATATGTTTATATATTGGCACAAGTAAGAATGATTTCATTATGAGATTGGTGGGACCTATATCTCCCTCCAATGAATTGGGTAACAATTTATATCTCATGAGATAGACATGTCAGAAATGGTAAGTTAATACAGTTCCGTGATACAGGACTGGAACAAGGAGTGAACTTGATTCAGAAAGAGACTTTGTCCACTAAGATGGTCTAGGCACAAATGCCTTGGCTACTATGGAAATCATATCATGTGCTTAATGGTTTTCCACAATTACATGTTTTATTCCCATAATATTTTATCATGATTAAAGTTTCATTATGATATATTCCTTAAATACTGCCATGTTTTATGTCATTGCGCATGATTTTGATGTTTAAACATTATGTTCATGTTTTTAGTTCAAATGTATATGATTTGTTTTATTTTATCCGTGCTTACCCATACTGAGCATTTGAGCTCACCCTTTATATGTTTTCTTTTCCCTTGGATATAAAGAAAGGTTTTTGGTATGAAAACAAAAAGGGGAAGATCGTTGGAGAGATGTTGGAGATCTTTCACCATGATTAGAAGATTATGTTTTCAGTTTTCAAAGACACTAAACTATTATGGACCTTGAGTGATGGTTTATATTATGTATTAAGTATTCTTCAAAAGTTCTGTAATGTCTGTGTATGTCATGCTTTGGGTATTTACAGTTGGTATCAGAGGAACGTTTTAGTTAACCTTTGGAAACTAGGATGCAAAAACATTAGTGAAATCCGTAGAGATATTTCTAAGGAATGTCTAGGGATGTCCTTAAGGTTAAGTATACATATTGGTTAAAGTCCTAGAATTATGTTGGTGATCATGAATAACGTAGGGTGAAACTAAGGTTTCATGGGTTAAATTGTTTTATAAGTTAGACATCCCATAAGTGACTTTTTATGATTATGTGGTTCCACGTTATTTTAACAGTTTCTTACACTATAGTTTATGGTCCTAATCAATGGAGGGAACGAGAAGGAATTAAGTTAACATTGATTCCAATGGAAAAATTTGGGAATATAATCAACGAAATTATGTAACACCTGGAGAGAAAGATATTGTGATTATGCCGAATCAGTTATCTTGATATATAATTATCAAGGTAAACCTTAGTTGTATTCCTAAGTCATCAAATAAGAGGAAGATGGAATTTTTTGCATGTCTACATGGTGAGGATCATATAGAAAGGAAGATTGAGATTTCTATGGAATGGAAGAAGAACCTTGATTCATACCTCAAATAGAGTGGAAGATGTTATCTATGTGGAGAAAAGGGTCATAGAGTGACAGACTGTTATGGAGTCCAATGTCTTATTTGTGGAGAACATGCGGATTACCCGACTCAATGCCCTGACCTAAGAAGTTACTTCTAAATCGATGAAGGACCTATTCCATGACAATCATTGAAGAGGATGGATTAAAGTAATTATGTATTGTAATTCAATAATAATGTCGTTGAGGTACTTATATAGTATATTGAAATATCTGTGTATTGGTCCATTGTGGTTTTCTATAAAAATATTGTACCACTAACCATGAAAAGTGATTAAAATATTTTGGAAAGTAGATGATATGCGCATAATGAAGGGATAAGGAGGAAAAAAATGGTTTGATAGTATTCATGAGCTCATGATTGATATAAGAACTTAGTGATATCATGGTTTGAGTATATAGAATTTTTGGGATTTTGGTATGTGGAAAGAGTTAACTTTTAACTACATTCATGTTTTCACTAAGGTTCAATGGGTATTCATTTTTTGAGAGAATACACGATTAATGACTTTAAATGTTTGGAATGTGAATAAAAATACATATCTTATGATATATGGGGTTAAATGACGGTATTTACAGGCTTAGTAGATAACCTCTCTATCAATCTTTTTCCTTATACTGTGAGTTCGTGTAAGACTAAAGATTAGAATAGATTAAGTTAGACATCAGATAGTATTGTTTGAGGATAGAACTTTTTGATATTATTTTTTGAATGTTATAATAATATATTTTTAGAAAAAGGAAAACCTGTAGGATGAGAGACAACCCTTCACGTCGGACAAGGCTGTGGGAATCAACCCCACAACTGAAGTGTTGCAGGCCTCTATCAAATAGCACAAGCCTACAGGAAGTCCCTAGTTAGTATTAATTAGTTTTAATTTATTAAGTGGTATGATATATGAAGTATAAGTCCATTTTAGGAACCATATATAATAAATATCGCTATAGATGGACTTATGAATATTTAAAAACATTTTCTAACCTATTGTTTGAGACATATGGAATAACCTATCACTATATCTCATGATCTGCTAACACTTCATGAATGACAAGTTCAACTTCATTTCTATAAGATATGAATTGGAAATTGTTCATGGATTTACCAACAGTGAGATTGTACCAAAATCAAGAATGTATTGCTTCTAATTCCAATTTTTTTCAACATTAGGGAAATGATCTTAAAAACCAATAATGTTGTCTTATTGCCCTCATATCTGATGAATCAGATGGTACCTTCGATCATAACAAATTTATGGCTTTGTGATTGTTGACTTTTTCATATCGTTGTTCTCTACCACTCCCCATCAGAACATGATGGTTAGATTTGTCTTCCATATACATATTTTCACCTATGTTCTATGTGGAAACCCAGTGATTATTTAATTTGGGTAACCGTAATGTTTCATAATTTAGTTTTCAATGTTATGTTTTGGTAGTCCTTTTTATGATGTGGGTTTCTATTAAAGAAACTTTCAAGTAGTAAACCAATTATAACCCCGAAAAATTTCGAGGGCGAAATTCATTTTAAGGGGGTTAGAATGTAACACCCCGACATTTTTAGAGAAGTATTCTATTTAATTTATTTGATGTCTTGTGTTGTATGCTACACTAAGATTAGCTTGTACTATACAAAACTGAAATTTAGCTTGTAGTAAACGCAACACCAAACAGAGAATTCACTACACACAGCCCTGACATGGCTTTCATTACAAGCAATCAAGACCTTCTTTGATAGTGTGTGTAGTACACAATACCATGTTTCATTAAATGAGATATTATTATAATATTATTATGAACTAGCCATTATGAATAGAAATATCATATTTTTGAAATTTTATGAATTTTATCTTTCAAAATGGACTTCATTTTTGGTTACAAAATATCGAAATTAGCCTAGGGTGAATTTTTGTGATTTTTCTGAAAAATTTTATTTTTTGATGAATAGTGAAAACACAGGGTTACTATTTAATAACCGGCTTTTTATTTAAATAATTATTTATTTTATTTAAATTTATTTTAGTTCAAAATTGTAAAATAATACCTATATAAGTTCAATTTAATTCATTTGAGTCATTTTATAAAAATTTTAGATATATAAAAATTGTGTTGAACTTTTCACCGTCTTTGACCCACCTCCTAGGAGAATTTGAAAATCTACATAAAAATAAATTTTACCACTTATGTGAGGGGAAATTAAAAAATACGAGAGACGCAGTTAATATCAAGGAGTACAATTTGGTTCATTGAAATAAAAATAATTTTTCGTGAATAGTAACTTTTTACTTTTATTTACCACTGTTAAAAGTAAATTAAGAAATTAAGGGTAAAAATGATATTATTATTACCCAAAAACATGTGATAATCCTATTGGATAAGTGTAATTCAACCAAAATTAACCTTAGGAATAAAATATTATCGTTTAGGTCCATATGGATTAGATTAGGACACTTATTATTATTTTATTTAAAGAAGAGTTAAAATAGTTAAAATCAATGTTTAATAACTAAAACATTTTTAATATAGGGTTATACATAATATAAATTCGACTATAAATATTAATTATAAAGATAAATAATTTTCATAAATAATGGTAATTTGTTTATAATTTTTATACAATAAATAATTTAATTTATTCGTGACACAGTGATGATGCAGTAATTATCTTATTAATGAAATATTAACATAATTAATGTTATAAATACCCAAATAAATGTAATTTGAGACTTTTTATGAATTCCAATAATTTTATAGGTTAATATGACATGTTATTATTTATTAAATTAACTTTTTTCGAACTATTCATGTTGTTAGGATTTTCACAATAATCAATTACCAAATAGTGTCAAAATTGACAAAAAATAGTTTTTAAAACAAATATTCTATTATTAATTGTTATTATATTCCTAACAATCTAAGGTTCTGCCAAATGACTTATATAAGGTTATATATATTAATAAGGAACCACATGGGTTTCTTTTGGCTTCCTATATTTAGTTTATTAACCATATAGTGTAAGCAAACAAGAACACACAGTAAAAGTTAAATTATATAACTTAGAGTTAAATCTAAATGATAAGTTTATAATAGTAACCTAAACTTGTATAAATCTAATTGGTTGAAAGGATTTAGGACAATACCCACATTAGATTCGAAATAAATCAATTTGGAGCTATTATAAACTGAATATGACTTTATTATAAATTATTTTTTATCTTTTTCCAAAGGTGTCGCTCTCCTCCCTTATAAAAAGGGCACCTCTTCTCTCTTCTCTTTACACCCTTTTGATCATTGAATCTCGGTCAAACATTGCCAATTCCTATTCGCAACCTCTCTAGTTATATCATAGAGGTTCTGGTCATCTAAAAAGACCAACTCTAGTGCCCTAAGAAGAAGTTTAAAGGAGGTGCATCGAGGGAGAGGTAATCTCTTCTACCGACTTTTTCATGTTTATTTCTTCTTCTACTTCCTCTTATTTTGTTTTTTAATTATAAAGTAATAACATAATTATTAATTATATACTGATTTGTTATTATAAATATGAAACAAACCGTTTTCACCTTCTATCCATCTTACGAAAAATGATATCACCGCACGTGTGTATGTACGGAATACCGTCTCCACGTCGTGGTGTAATCAGTTTTCCCCAACCACCTTACTTAGATGTGTATAATGGTGTAAAGAATAACTATATATTATTATGATAACATCATACTGATTCTAAGATATTATATCATCCAATAAAATTCTATTCAATAATTATGGGAATGATATCATCGCTCATACGTTCATACGGACTACCGTCTCCACAACGCGATGAGGTTCATTCTCCATGTTAACCATTAAAGAATGATTATAATGTGTATATAATGAATAATAATAAAATAAATCAAATGATAAATCTACTATATTTATTTATATATATATTCCATCTACTTACTTCCATTCAAGTCAATAAGGAGAGGAAAACATCGTTCATGCGTACGTATAGCCTACCGTCTCCATGAACAGTGTATTTCATTTCATTTATCTATCTATTATATATATTAATACTGAATATATATGATATATAAATCATGATTTACATTCTGTAAGTAATTAAATCATGATATAAGTTATAATAATATCAATAAAAACAAGTCCAAACACGTACGATAAATAAAACGATTTTACCCAAAATGCTGCTTTAACATGGAATTTAAAAAGGAATGGGTTATATAAAGTCATAAGTGAAACATATAAGATATCCTAAAAATGTATATGATTCTGTAATAAGTCAATGAAATTATTTAAATCATTATATAGGTCGTTCGGATACATATGAAGCATATCGAACCTAAGGTAAGATATAACTTTCTCAATCTTGTTTTTATCCAAGATTGTTTATTCGTAAGTATTTACTAGGTTTATATTTATCATACATATCCCTATTTTCTAAAAATGATATCATGTATTTTTAATGTCATTTTTACCCATTTTTTACTTTTACGACATGGTACGTAAGGAATCATTTTTTGATTACCATACGAGGTACATTTTGACTTTTCCAGCAAATGTATGAGAAGAATGTTTTCTTTAACTTATACAGCATGAACAGATTTTTATGGTTTCATAATGCCTTATTTTCATGATTCTTAATCTATAATATTTCATGGTTATTTTCAATAAAATCCTTTTGTTTTTTAATTGTGTGCAATTTTTTGAAAACAAAATAATTTTTAAGAAGCATGGATATTTTCCTCAAGAATTTTTTTAATGTGTTTTATCAAAAACATTTTACATCTAAGATGACATTATATTGTATGTGTATGTTTCAAGTATAATATCTCTATGATTTACATGGGTTCAATTTTCATATGATGAAATGATATCCATTTCTTTTATATGTATTATGTTATGATGGGATGATGTTTAAGAAACCCATTTTTATTCTTTGGGTTATGGTGAATGATTTATGTTTATGTTGTCGTACAAGTAAGAATGATTTCATTATGAGATGGGTGGGACCTATATCTCCATACAATGCATTGGGTAAAGATTTATATCTCATTATATATACATGGATTAAATGGTAAGTTAATCTGGTTTAGTGATACAAGACTAGAATGAGGAGTGTACTCGATTCAGAAAGGGACATTGTCCACTAAGAAGGTCTTGGAAGAAATTCCTTGGATAATATAAAAATCATATCATGTTATTAATGGTTTTCCACAATTACATGTTTTATTCCCATGATATTTTTTCATGATTAATGTTTCATTATGATCTATGCCTTAGGTACTGCCATGTTTTATGTCATTGCTCAAGATTTTGATGATTAAACATTATGTTCTTGTTTTTTTAATTCAAATGTATAAGATTTGTTTTATTTTCTACATGCTTACCCTTACTGAGTATTTGAGCTCACCCTTTATATGTTTTCATTTCCCCAGGATATAAAGAAAGGTTTTAGGTAAGAAAACAAAAAGGGGAAGATCTTTATGGGAGATGTTGAAGATCTTTCATCATGGTTAGAATATTATGTTCCGAGTTTATAAAGACACTAAACTATTACGGTCCTTGAGTATTGGTTTTTGTTATGTAGTATGTATTCCACAAAAGTAATGTAATTTCCAGGTTTGTCAAGCTTTGGGTCTTTACATGGTCCTTCTTCCTTTGGATTGAATAGCAATACCAATCCATTACTCAGGTTTTATCTGCATTTCTTTTCTGGTAGTGTATATATTTCCATGCTTCCATCATAATCGTCTTCCTTCTTAGGGTTCAATCCAATGATCTATTTCGGGTCGTGTCCTACTTTAATCTTCATTCTTGATTTGAACTAACGGTTTTCTTGGTGTGTTTTTTTTTCCTGTTATCTTGAATGTTTGGCTGGCGGTGACTACTTTGGTGAACAGTTCTTGTCGACGTTCGGTGGTGTCAATTTTTTTTCTTGGTTTCTTCTTCGTTTTGGAAGGTTAAGTGTGGTGTATTTTGGGACTGATATTTTTTCTCGCTCGACCATGTGGTCGATTTGTGGTCCATTCCATGATTTGTTTCTATTTTGTTGATAGATTCGATGTGAATGATGATGATGATGAGGTTGAAGCGACAATGGTTCCTTTGGTTTAGATTCTGTTGGATGAAATCAATTTTTCTTTCTGTGGGGATGGTGTTTTTGGGGCATTGATGCAGTGGTTCTGGTGATAAGGATGATAGAAAACGATGTTGGGGGTGTATTGAGTGGAGACAATGATTGTGGTATTGGGAGGCGTCGATGATGATGTTGACGATGGCGACATGACAGTTGTGACGATGTTGATAGCGGCGATGAATGGAGATGTCTCTCTATGTTTGAGATCATGTTGTTTTATGTATTGTGAATCATGATTGGTTTAATCGTTGTTCTAGGTGGATTTGGTGGTATTTTGAATTTTTCCTTCTGCAATTTGAATGATGAATTTTTGAATTTTGAATGTTGTGGATATGTGGATGTGGATGTTGGATATTCTTGAGCTCTCATTTATGGTCACCATTCACACAGAAAGTGGATTTTAAATAATAAAATTATATATTAATAAATATGGAGGGACTCGAAAACTGTGAGATTAAAATTTGTAGCCTGACAAGCTTACTTGTCTTGCATTTTGAAATAGAACTAATTAAATTGGAAATATTAAATGAATATAATCATTGCTGGATATAAGTGATAAGGGAATGTTTCGATTTATTTCTTTGTTATTAGCTGGTGTGACCAGTTAAACTATAATACATTGTCCAACAGTTGTAGTTATCATAATATTCTATGTACTGTTTGAATATACTATGTTAGGAAGCAAGAAAATATTTTATAGAGGTATGATATTTAGGTTTTCAATATTATAACTAGATGAAATTTAATAGAATTTGTAAATTAAACATACCATTTCTGGGTAGCAGTGATAAAGGAATACATTTCCTTGTTTACATGCTTCATGTAGGTGTTACATGTTCGGTGGCATTAAATAATCTGGCCATCAATGTGTACATTATCTCTTCTCTCTGGCCAATAATTAAACATTAATTTCATATTGTTAGGACATTTTCTAGATGGATTGTGAATTGGAACTCCACTCTTAAGTTCTAGCTTGATAATTGGACTGGTGATATTCTATATGATGGTTTCCAGCCAATTGTGCTGTGATCAGGTTATCATGTCTCTATCAAGGATTTTTTGGATGATCCTCCATCAACGTTGCAATATAAACTCCATGATTTGATTGATCGTTAAAATTATACCTCTTTTCCAATATTCTTATCTTGGGAACTACCTAGAAATGGTTTTTTGACTAGAAAATTATACTATATACATGTCACCAAGGGTCATCATGATGATTATTAATTGTAGTCTATTTTCAATAAAAAAATGGATCAGGACATCATGCCTAACTCTTATATAGAGGATGGCTTACAACATGGTACCGACTGATGAGGATATCCCAATGTTGGGGTTGCTGCATTATTCCAGGTGAGTTAGGTTCCATAAGCATAAGAAAGATGAAGATCCTATCTTCCACATTTTTGCAACAACAACGACCATATAGATGGAGGTTTTGGGTGCCTTTGAGCTTGCTGGGATTTAATTTTCGAGACTGCAGACCCTTCTCGGCTATTATAAGGTTATCCAGCTCTAACCTCATGTTCGTTATCTCCTCTGACTAGATATAGCTGATGTGTTGGATACCATTTTGTGGCACCAAAATTCCTCTTTTCACAATGGAAAGGGATATTTTTTAATATGGTCACGAAGTATGATTTTACTGCTATAAGGAATATATCTGATGCTTTAATTGTTTAATGCTACAAAAAAATTCAGGATTTTATGGATATGAAAAATCATGACGTACAAGGGAATTTCATACATTCTATAGGGAATATTGAGGGGTCTTAGAAACCACCCTTTCCAATTTGTATAAACGTTAATGCCTATAATTTTTTTGAAGGGTACCCAAGGAAATCCGGTTGTTGTGCAGTCTTCCAGGCCCATGATGATTCTGTTATGGAATGTTTCTATTGTTCTTGTGTTGTGAAAAGTTCTCTTGAGGCAGATATTCTTGGAATGATTCACACTATCTCTTTTGCGAAAATGAAATGTAGTACTAATATATGGTTGGAAAGTGACTCTTCTACAATCGTGTAGGCCATCAGAAATGGGGAAATGCATATCTCTTGGTGGCTCGCAGCAAAGGGGATGTAGTGCATTGTGACTCATTCAACTCTCATCATCATCATCAGACATTTTTATCAAGAGGAGAACATGGTTGTGGTTGTTCTTGTGAGCATAGGGGTTGGTGAACCTCTTACCGGGTCAGATACAGTTCTTGTGGTACTTCTCCCTTTTTATTAGGATGATTGTAATAAGATCATTCATTTTTGTCTCTTATAATCTTCTTATATTTCATGAATAATTGCCTCGACCATATGGTTGAGGGAAGATTTCAAAAAACAATTAGTACATTTATAATCGACTGAATGATGAAAAACAGAATAGAATCAGGAGTGCAGAACAAAGATAAGACATCCTGATTGACATTGTTGTCATCACAGTATTCTTTGATGTCGTGCATCTGTATATCTCTACGAGGAGTAATTGTTTTTAGGGTGTATATTTTTATTTGGTTGAGATATAATTTAATATAACCATAGAACCATGCAATTATGTACCCTGATCATATTATAAACAATGTATATTCGAAATACAAATAATCTTTAGAATGTGCATGTAGTCACTACAAGGGTTGAATGTCTGAATTGTACTAGTAATAGTTATTTACAATTATCAATACTATGTAATCACTGTTAATAATAAATGTTTAATAAAAATGGAAGATCATATTAAACATGTCTACTAGGAAGTCGTATTTTGGTCACAGTATATGCAATGTAGATACTAAAGACAAATAATACATAGAATGTGAATATAGTCACTTCTATGGTTGGATTTCAATTTATAGTTATTTATTATCATGGGAAGAAGGTAAATGAGGAATAAAAATAATACATGAAGTATTGAAATAATATAAAGTATTTTGAACTTTTTATTAACACATGGTAACATTGAAAAAAATGATGCAAAAAAGGTATAGTCATTGAAGGATAGTATTATAACATTCTTGTTGTAGAAGGGATTGTGGGAGTTGATCCAAAGAGAAGCTGAGTGAATTGGCTGAGTAAAAAAGGGAAAATTTTAGAGAAAATGGATGATATGTTAGTGGTAGATGAATTATCAGTTACAATAATAGAGGTATGTGAAGTAATTTAATGCGGTTGATAGTGATGGAGCTCTTGTAGCTGAGAATAAAGGACTTGAAACCCTATATTTTGGAATACTGAATGTAGTATCATTCCAAACCCAAGAATGCATATATCTGAAGATGTGGAGATGGAGTGTAGAAAAGTAGTGCTAAGTGTAGATTTGGGAAGGTGATATTGGAGAAATTATATTATGAGGTGGAAGGGAAAACATTTCATGTTTTCAAATAGGTGATTCAGAATAGATAACTCATGATGGGGAGGAGATCTGTAGAGGTGAACATGGAGTAGCGAAGTCACTAACGGGTTGAGATATTAAGAGGGGAAAATGGAGTAGGGAGATTCTGTACAATCTATAGAATCCAATAGCTGATTTCGGTGAAATAATTGGATGACAAGAAAGGAAGATCATCAAATGTTTTGAAACGATAGATGTGGAAGTGGGATGTCCCGATGGAGAGAGAGGGGTTGGAAATGGAATAAGGGAATAGGGGTATGGGAAAATAAACGGAGTAGATGAGGGATTGAAACATGTCAAAAAATGCCAAATTTACTATACACTAATACTCACTTGTGCATTCATACAGGGATATTATAAAATTCCATAAAAATTGATTTACTAATCAATTACAAAAATCCACCTCTCAAATTAAATTCCCCATCAACTGCAAAAAGATACTAATTAAACTATTAATAAGTAGAAAAAAAATAAACAGCAATTGCAATGTTGATTACTCTTAGGTAAAAAAGTATAGTCAAACACCAATAAAAAATAACTACTACTAAATCTATCATAGAAAAAAAAATATAAACATTACTACTATAGTGGTTTTTATCAATTTTTTGGATAAAACAAAATATGGATTGTTGAACCATAAATATATGTTTCAAAAACTCAAATCCCTAAAAGGGATGATATAAACAAAATAGATTGATAAAGGGAAGGCTTGCTTCAACCTGAGACCATGATAGGATCCAAAAATGAACATGGACTTCCCCACCACCACATATTTTTTAAGTGTGATATCCCCTTGTCGATGTAATGAAGCAGCATGTTCCTATTGTGGGATTATAATTCTACATTCTTCTATTTCAGAAGAAAATGAGTTGACGATGTTTCATGGTGAAGGTGTGGGATGGGATTTCGAGTGTTCCATTTGAATTGGAAAAAACCAAACTAAATTGTAAAGAACAAATTAAGCAATGCAGTGAAACAACATGTACTACAACGTAATTTAATTAGAAATACTAGAAAACAAAAAATATTTATATTAATCTACATTAAATGCTGTTATTATGTGATAAAATTAAGGAATCCAATGATCGTAAACATAATTCTACATTACACATCAATGATATGAAAAAATAAAATTTTAAGATAAGTAAACCAATTAGAGACTACACACTATTGTAAACATTAATTTTTTTCATTAAAGAAAAATAACCAAATTAAGAAAGGTCCTTAAATCACATCTGTTTCATAGAAGAAAACATAATTAAATGAAGAGACATCTATAATATATGTAAAAATAATGTTTGTAAAATTATATTTGAAACATATCGATATGTCAACATATTTTGAATACATTGGAAATGCATGAAAATCATTCAGTAAATTTTGTCAGTTCTTTAATTTTCAATTATAAGAGATGAAGTTCATTGGCATGAGTTGATGTTGGAAAGGAGTCTAAGGACAATTATTCTTTGTGTTTGATCACATTTTCATCATCAAATCTTGTCAATAGTTTTTTCTATATAAAGATATGATTGTAACGTATGACGAGTAGTCCATACTTATAAGTCACTCCATTGGAGAAGAAATGTAATATTCATCTATTGGAAAATCAGAAGAACAAAGGAATTGTTTTATAATAAAAGTAATAAAATATAAATGAATAAAAAAACCTATATTTTCAATTACATGTATACATGGATAGTAATAGAAAATTAATATATAGAATTTATAACTGATATGAAGATACAATTGGAAATGTTGTATCGAAGCCAACATCAATGTTGTAGCAGAATCCTAAATATCCAGCATGGTGATTTTCCTAAAACAGATGTGTGAAATGAATATTACATGTATGTGGTGACTGTTTTTAAAATAATACTAATGTTAAAGAAGAAAAAATAAATTACTAGATGGTAATAATGTTAAAAAGAATGTTGTTATATGAAATTCATATGGATGCTAATAAAATTATTTTGGAAGAATGACATTATTTAGCTTGTTTTCTAAAAAAAATTGATGATAGGAAATGATATAATTTCCAAAATCACTGATGAATATATCTATATACATATTCTTTTTTCGAGAACATTTTATACTGTGAATATTGTAACTTGTGACATCTACTAAAAAGAACTCTCTTTTATTTTAAAAGTTCTAACTCTAGGGGAAAAGAAAACTCACCATGGTACTATTTTGTAATTAAACAGAATAGTGAGTTTAAAAGAAACATCGAGTAATTTACAAGAATACATAGTTTAATACACTTACTTTTATCAGAGCATATCCCAAGTGAGATTCTATATTGATTATAATCTGCATGACCGACTTGTCGAAGAAAATCATAAATAGTGAGTCTTTATCGAAAATAACTAGCAGTTGAACTCTAAACATGTTGTATTAATAGATTTAAGTAATCATCATGTTCAATAAATAATGTTAAATTTAAATAATATGGATATAATGAAGTAACATTTTCCAATAAAGGAAGTCATTAATTGAATACCTCGGAGTAGTGTAACATGGTGTTTTTTTACAATTTTGACACCAAATGTTCTGATCTATAGTTTTTACTTTCTTCATGAATGAGTTTCATGATTCAAAATAATAGTTATGAGTGATTTTAAGATTTAGTACTGTAGCAGAAATAAAACACCTTTTCTGATATGAGACATGTTTTGATATTAATATATTTATGAAATATGTTCTTATATGTAATGTGTTGTAGAAATCATAGTCAAATAAAAAATTCATGATTGTTTTACATATATCCAGAAACATTTTATAATCAGAAGGAAATTTTTTTTGTTATTCAAATAAGGTAAAGGTATAATATAAATATTTGAATGCGTTGATGGAGGAAATTGAAATTGTGAATGACTGGTGAAGCAAGATCTGATTATTGTAGATAATACCGCATCTAAGACCACAATTTTAGTAGAGTTTATTCATGTTGTTTGTATTTATAAACAAAAAATATGGAAAAATTATATATGTTGAAATTTTACCAGCTTCTAAATTTATGGGCTACTAGGATATCTATGTTGAGTAGTATTTTCAAAGAATTAATAGTAGTGGTGATAATAAATGATGATAGAACATGTTAAAGATCATAAAAATAATTTGATGTAACTAATTTGTAAAAATTAAAGTGAATATATAGAACATGTTGGAGAGAATGATAATAATTTGTAAATATTAAATTTTTCAATAGGTCATAATAGATTCCAGAAGATAACTGATTTCAATAAGGAATAATAGATGCTAGAACATAACACAAGATGAAACATTACAGTTTTCAGTTTTCAATAAGGCATAACATATGATGGAAGATCAAAAATGATAGAACATTATTATTTTCAAACACTGTAATTTGTAATAAGACATAAAAAATTATAGTGGTGATAATAAAAGATGCTTGAACATGTTTATGATCATAAGAATAATTTTAAGTGACTAATTTGTAAACATTGTAGTTTTTAACCAGGAAGATTGTGTAATATGTCAGTAGATTTCATATAAGTCAATCACTTGGCCCTGACCAGCTAAAATATTAATAATTTAGAGGTGTTTTTTTTGTTTTCAAAGTACTCTGACTTAATTATGGAAACCCCCCAGCATAAGATAAAAATTATTGAAAATCCCTTAAAAGATATCATAGTAGATGTGTTGGTAATTCCAATCTTTTATGTCAATTATAGTGAGAATACAAGGATTCTAACATTTCATCCATGAAAACCATTTAGATCTTTTTAATGGATGAACTGATATACTATATATGATAAGATATATTTATATTTACTATAACTTCTATAATATGTAAAATTGATGTAAAAACATGAGTTGTTTATGAAAAGAGTACCACTCTTAACTATGTTTGATTGGTAGAGAATATGATCAAACTAAAAAGTATACAAAGGAATATCATTATTTCCAGAGCATATTTATTAAAAATGTAGTAAACATGAGTATTAAAATAATACCATGCAATAAAAAAGAGCTTTACTTAGATTTACCTATTAAATAAAGTTCTAGAACAATTTTGTTAATGATTTCTACAAAATATGTGATGTTGAAACTGAATAGTGGTAGACGAACAATGTTCGGTCAAACAAACATTATTTTTGTAAAAACATATTGGAAAAAATATATTTTCCCTATGTATCTCCCTTAATTAGGAGCAATTTTTAATTTTTGTATAACGTAGCACATGCCATTATGCATGACTAGTTTGTACATGGGAAATAGGTGAAGGTTAGTAATTGTACACTAAATGTTGGTCTCCATAATAAATTAATTATCAATGTGAACCTTTAAAAATAATATGTTAGATATCATTGATAAAAAAGTTACCCTAAAATAGAATTACATAGTATTATAAATTTGAAATAGTATAGAAACTAAATTCTCATAGCATGACAAACTATAACAACCTTTCTCTTTAATATACACATAATCATTTTTTATTACACAAACATGCACTTACGATAAATTTGAGGATCAAGAGTTCTAGTGTAATAGGAAATTAGGAACATTACATAACAATATATAAAATAAAATATAGAATCCTTATTGAAAAAGTTTCTGCATGACCACAACAATCCTTCGTACCTAGAATTGTGTGGGGTAACTGGAGAAAATACATAAGAAAAAGGTGAGCTGTGAAACCAAAAAATTGACTAAACAATGCCTAAAATGAAGAATAAAATTCATGTTATCCAATAATCATATTATTAGATCATAATAAAATAAAGAACATAAAGTCATAATGTAGCATGATTTTCACAACATCTAGATATGACAACAACATTTCACATGGTATTAACATTAGTCAAAGTTCATTTCTCATGTAGCATGAGTAAACTATCATTTCACCTGAATTAGAATGAGTAAACATTAATTATCACGATTCAACACTCATTTCACATTATGTATCATGAAAATATTCGTTACCCAATGCATTTGATTGCTATCAAGGAAGACCCTTCTTAATCATTTCATATCGTGAATAAGTGTGACACATAGATCACACAACAAGGATTAATAAAACATCATAATTTATTCAAAAAATAAGATATGTGGAATAAATAAATTTGAGTATTAAATAAACTAGTATATATTCATAAAGGTGAATACCTTTGATAGAGAAATGGGTATGGTATTCAACTACATGATGATTATGGAAGGGGAAATTTTAGTGTAACTTTAGCAGCATAACAATGTCATATTGAAATCATAAAATGGGATGATGATAGAGGAAGGTTTATCCCATCATTTATACATGAAATGGACTGTAATGGGGTCATGGAACATAATATCACAACATAGGTAAAGGAATTTAGATTCATAATATAATATAATTTCTTGAATGTACATGAGGAGAGAGAAATACCTTAATTAAATTGGTCGTGATAACAGGTGTACATGGAAGGAATTAATGGGAAAGAAAATGTTCTCTTATCATTAAAAAATAGGGAGGGAACTATAAGGGAGGTGATAAATAATACCCCAACATTTGTAATTGAAAATTAAAGATCATAACAATATAAGGAATCTGGGACATAAATAAGTAAGGAAGGAAAGTGAGGATCCCTTTTATGGAAGTGTGAATATAAAGGATCGGGAGAAGATTGATAGAGGATTCTTGGGAGCATGGGGCACCTTAAAATTATTATAGGGAGAAGAGGGAAAAGGTTATTCTAGAACCAAATGGTTTTAGTTATGAGAAAGATGAGATTGAGTGAGTTTATATAGGAAAAGAGAGCGAATTCTTTATTATTTAGGTTTTCGACACTACACATTAATCTAATAAAAACCTCAAACCATACCATAGTTTTTTCCCACAGTATTTTCCAAATTATAGTGGAAAAAATTATTTTATATGGAAAATGGACGAACTTATTATAATATTATTGTTTCTTATATGGATTTGAGTCACACTCTCAAAAACATCATTTAAAATGTTAAAATGTTTTATAAGTCTAGGACGGTCCAAAAAGACATTGTAAAATTAATCAAACAATTCTAAAATCACATTATATTTAAGTTAAAACATATATTTTCTGAATATCAATTTTATAAAATAGTATTACATCACTATTGAGTCATTATGATGTCATAAAACACTTTATATATTTATGTGGTATTTAATTTTTATCCAAAATTTTGATTGTCTCATAAAATTATGAAAAATTAACTCTTAGAAAATTTTAACATCCTAAATCCAAAAAGAGTATTCATTTTATGTAAATAATTTCCTTAAATTTGTTAATTTTTACTTTTAATATAGAAAACAACATTTATTGAAAATTCATTGGTTTGAATAAAACCGTTTTCAAACCATAATAAAATTACAAGTGTATTGATAAAAATTATAATATAATTTATATTTTAGAAAAATTTATTTATTAATAATTATTTATTAAAATATTATTTAATTAAAAAATACTTTAATTCATCAAAATATATTTCTTAATGGAATTTAAATATTAAATAAAAATACTAATTTGTTGTTTAAAACCCATTTACAAAGTAAAAATAATAAAATGAATGTATATTATTTATATAAAAATTAATGTACATAAATAGAGTTCTAGGGTATTATTAAATAATCACTTATATCACTTGCATAAGACCTAAGGGTATGTTGTGGGATGGTGATAGGCTCTTGGGGCGGCTCGGATAAAATCGCTCGAGTTGTAATCTCTATTAACATACAATTCTCCTATAGGAAGTTCCATTCAAGCATAATGTCTTGAAGCTCAACTTGGTCTAGGAAAAGAGAGAATCTTAGTGATAGTACATCATTTCTAAACTCCGAAAAATGGTCTACGTATAGTGAAATTTTACTGGATGAGGCCATCACTTTCTCTTTCTGAGTAAATTATATTTTTTAAAGCCCTATATTTATACAAACAATGTGAACCCTTTTAAAAGGATATATTATCAAGGATGACAATTATTAATGGTATTTTAAAAATGGAAAACATAAAACCATGGATGTGTCTATGTTATAAATAACTATTTTACATAATAAGACATTTAATTAAATCAAGATGAATTTTCATTAATAAAATTTTTGGTTGTTACAATCTTCCCCCCTTTAGATATTTCACCCTAGAAATTTCATTTTCCCACAATAAAACAGATGTGGGTAAATTTTCTTCATCATTTCTTTTGATTCCCATATTTCCTCTTTAAACATGTGGTATCGGCACAACACCAAGATGAGGTGCATTTTCTAATTTCATAGAACATTCCCCCTATGATTGAAGATCTTAACTAGATTCTCTTCATAGGAGAGGTCATTATCTTACAGAACCACCTTTGGAATGAGTACATGGGAAGAGTCAGGTATGTAATTCCTTAGGAGTGATACATGGTATATATTATCTACTTGATACAGGTTCAGTGGGAGTGATAATTGATAGTCCACTAATCCAATTTGATCAATGATCTCTTAAGGTAATATGTATCTTGGACTAAGATTTTCCTTCTTCCCTAATCTCATAACACTCTACCAGGAAAATATGAAGAGGAATACCATGTCTCCAATATCATAATCTATGTATCGTTGATGATTATAAGCCTAGCTCTTTTGTCAAATCATAGAAGATTTAATGTGCTGCTGAATGGTCTGTACCATCTCCACCATATCTTCGACCATTTTCAAGACCTATAAGTTTTCACTCCCCAACATCATCCTACCATGCTGGTGTTCTACACCTATTCCCATAATCATATTTATAATTAGCCATTTGTATGCTTGAGTAGAAACGATTATTGTAAGAGAACTCAACTTGAGGAAGATGTTGATCCATCATTTTTTGATGTCCATTCAGCATGTTCTCAACATTTATTCAGCTGTATGGCTATTATGCTCATATTGTTTATAAGTTTAAGGATGATAAGTAGTACATAAGTACACCTAATTATTCAGAACATGTTGGATAATCATCTAAATCGTAGAGGTTAATATTGTATCTCAATCAGATACAATAGATATTGGTACTCCATACAGCCTAACCACTTATCTGATCATATACTTATTGATTGATCCAATTATAAATCATATCAAATTTCAAAGTAGTGTGCAGTTTTTCTAAGATGATCCACGATGACCTATATAACATTGTTTCCCATGGATTTCTTTAGAATTCTAGTGAAAAATTACATGGCGATGTCCACCAATTTCCACATTTGTATGGGTAATGGTTACATAATCCCCTTAGACTTTATCCTATGGGCCAATTAATTCTGACACACTAAACACTTTTATGTATACTCAGTGATATCTTTCTGTATGTTGTCCCACCAATAAATTTTTCTGATATTTCAATACATATTTTTGTTTCCTGGATGAATAGAGAAATTCTAACTATGTGACGTATGATTTTTCTTATTAGACTCCATATTTGATGGAAGACGTAGTCTTGACCAAAATAACAAAATTCCTTCTTTATTAACATTAAACTCTGAGTGTTTCCATTTTCTAATAGTTTCAATATTCATTTTAATTCCCACATCATCCTTTGGATAATCCTTTATCCTTTCCAAAAGAGATGGTTGGGCATGACTTTTTTAAAGGATTGATGATGTTCACTTATTTTTTATTATCATATCCATATTCACCAAATATATGAATATTGGATGCTTTTCAATTATCATGAATGAAAGTGTTGTAGGATCATTTCTATATAGAGCATCCTCCTCCTTATTTACCTTCCCCAGATTATAGTGAATTGAGATTTCATGGTCTTTGATCAGCTCTAACCTTCATCATTGTCACATAATTAGCTCTTTATGTGTGAATACATACTTGAGGATTTTTTGATCCATATATATTTCAAACATCTTCCCATAGAAGTAATCTCACCATATTATTAAGGTCAATATTACTACAGTCAATTCTATATCATCTATTGGATAGTTTTTCTCATGAACATTCAATTTCCTCCATGAATATGAAATTTATTTGTCATTTTGCATCAACACACAACACATTCCCATATTTGAAGAATCTCTAAATACCACAAAATGATATCCACGTGTGGGTAGTGTGAGAACGGGTGTAGTGATAGGCCTCTTTTTCAACTCCTTGAAGATATCCTTACACTCATCACACCACGAAAAATTGACTCCCTTCCTTATTATCTTAGTAAGATGTTTTGACAATAGTTAGAAATTTCTCACAAATCGACGATAATATCTAGAAAACCCAATCAAGATATAGATATCCATTAAAAATGATGGCCTCAACTATCTTTAATTTGCATTTGGCTTGGAGGGATCCTAATATATACCATTTATTGTGATGGTAAGACCCAATAATGAGACTCCATTCAACTATAACTCACACTTGTTGTACTTTGTATAGAGATTCTCCAATCATAAGGTCTCTAGTATATTTTTAATTTTCTTTTCATGCTCCACTTGGACATTGGGGTATATTATAATATCATCTATAAATACTACCAAAAAATTGTTGTGGTAACCTCTTAAGACTCTATTCATTGAGTCTGTGAATATTTCTAGAAAGTTAGTTAGTCTTAATGGAATTAATATGAATTTCTTGTTCCCATACCATGTATGAAAAGCAATCTTGGGCGTATCCCCATTCGTCACCCATACCTGGTAATATCCCAACTATAGATCCACCATGGGTAAGTATTGTGCTCCATGTAGATGATCGAATAAGTCATCAATTCGTGTTAGAGGGTAATTGTTCTTTAATGTGGTTTTTTGAGATCATTATAATCAATGCAATGGTGTATTTACCCATCCTTCTTCATGATGAAGAGGACTGGTGCACCCCATGGTGAAGCACCTGGGTGTATAACCCCTTTTTATAGATTATCATGTAGCTGTTTATTTATCTCCTCAAGATCCAAAAAGCCTTTCAATATAGAGTCTTGGATACCGGTGAAGCAACAATTATAAGATCAATCAAGAATTCAACATCTCTTATAGGAGGAAGATCGGCCATTTCCTTCAGAAACAATTCAAAAAAATATCCCACAATAGGCATGTCATCAAGTATGGTTTCTTCCATAGAATCCATCATCTGATAAATATATGCTTGCTCATAAGGTAGTAATATCCACACATGAGATGATGGTTCTAAATAAGATTTATCTTTATCCTAGCACTTGTAAAGAATCGTGGGGTCGATTCTCCATTTGGAGAGTGATTTTTCTCTCACACCAATTTATGTTTGCTCTATATATGGAAACTAAATCCATGCAATTAATTGCATAAAATTATACCATAGGGATTATGGAGAGGTTTCTAGGAAGTTCAATACAAAAAAAGTGACAGGGGAGGAGTTATATTTCTAGGATGCAATTATTTCCCCATTTTCTGTTCTGAATGACATCACTATGTCCATGCTTTTTGGTGGTCCTGGATTGTTCTACTAAACATTTAGGATATAAAATAATTTATAGAACCATAATAAAAAAATACATTAATTATTCATGAATGAATAACAAGTGTAACTATCACCACTTTGAATATATGGTTCGTGTTAGTGGTAGTGATTGAAAAATCTCACCCTTATTTCCTTGGATGTTGTTGGTTGCCTCTGAAAACCCTTGTCATAGGGAACTTGTTTGAAAAGTTTCATGGTTAATTGTAGTTGATGCAATGAACAATTCATTTATGGTCAGATAGAGAATTCCTCTAATCTATCGTAGCATTTGGTATATCTTGTCACCAATTAATGACCAGGTGCCCTTATAATCCCCATATAATGCATTTCATTGTCTCCATCAGGCAATTTATGGGGTTCATCTTTCTACACCATTGGCAAGTGGGGTGCTAGAATTTCATAGCACCATTTGATTTATCCATCGGACTTCTAGAATTAAAGTCCACATTCCACTTCCTGTCCCCATGATACCCCTAAGATTCACCAATCTCTATTTCAAATTTGAGGGCACATCAGATGATTTTCTTATAGAATTCAAAGTCCAGAATCTCTAGGTATTTTTGTAGGCTAGGTTTTAGCCCACCAATGAAGTGGATAAACATGCATTTAGAGGTAACTACAAAGCCGAAGGATTATCTTGTAAGCCTTGGGAGGTTTTCCTTGTATGCTCCGACTGATTTGTTATCTTTTTTTCTTTTGGGAAATGAAGTCCCTTTCCATATTAAGTCAAAGGGTTCAAGGAAAATGTTTATAGAAAATCATTTTTGGGAAATCCTTGAATTCCAATGCTTGAATCTCTTTATAAGGCTTTGTATTTTGGATCAATTTCCACCATTTCTCAGTTTCACCCTATTCACTGTAAGCATCGACAAGAACCCTCTTTTGTTCAGAACATTGAATGTTAGAGAAAATCTTCTCAATTAAGTTTATCCATTGTTTGGTGATAAAGGGATCATATAATCCATTAAAACTAGAATTCATGTGTCATATGAATCAGTCAATTTTTGATTTTTCATTCTTAGGGCGGGGAGGGGGGGGGGGGTTGGACATTCCTATTGACCCATGTATCTATTCAAAATATGAGTTAAATGAGGGAGTATCGAGACAAATGTGTGTGATTCAATATCCCATTAGATTGGAAATATCATTATAATAGTCATGACATTGATCTTCACATCAGCTGTTATCTTGAGTCCTCATATTACCAACCATTGAAAAAAATAAATAGAATATTGGGAGTAACACATAAAGTGGAATCCAATAAAAAATTGGTAACTTATAAATTACAATTATTTCCTTAAATTATGAATTTATAGGCCCCAATCTATGTTATCTATAATCTATTTCCCAAAATATAATTTAAGGGTCATCTTCCCATAAAAATGCTTCATACTAATCTTATGAATTTACTAAAGCAAATTCACCAGGATTGTCAAACCAAGAGTTTAGCAAGGCCCATTTTCGTGCACTAGTTCACATTCAAGTCTAGCTCGAAGCTATGTTTTTGGGGTTTACCCATAGATACATATGTGCCAGAGCCACCTCTACATGTTCGTTTCCAGAAAAGGATGTATTTTATTAATAAACCACTTACTCTATACTCACTAAAAATAAGTTATGTTTTTATTAATATTTTTCTTTTCTTGAAGTCTTTCACGAGGGTTTTCTAATCCCCAACCCAATAAAACTAAACATATCCTCTAATATCAACTATAATAACCCTCCTCATTAATACAAACTTACACAGGATTTATTTCATAATAATTCTTTTAAGACAACTCTGATGGTCGAGTGGTCTACAATCTTGTAAAATTAGAAACGTTGCATAATAACTTAAACCATAAATTTCATCATCATTATTGAAAAATTATTTCATATGACCACAACATTCCTTTATACTAAGTATTACATGGGACATCTTGAGGACATACATAAGAAAAAAGTGAGCTAAAAATCCCCTTAAGGGAGTAAAAAAGGAATAACAAGAAGAATAAAATACATGTTAGAAGATATTCTTATCAATGGATCATAAGAGAAACATGAACATAAAGGAATGATATAGCACAATTTTCATAACATGGAGAAGTGGAAACAACATTTAACATCATATTAGCATGATCCGACATTCATTTTAAATGGGGCATGAGTAAACCCTTATTGCACAAGAATTAGAATGAGTAAACCCACATTTAACATGAATTAGAATGCATCAACACTAATCTAAAATGATGTATCAAGATACTATTCTATAACCAATGCATTGAAGCGCTATTAGGTAACACCATTCTTAATCATTTCATTTCATCTATAAGTGTGCCACATAGATCATACCACAAGGATTAATTAAAAAAATTATTACATGTATAATAGATAAGGAATAAATAAATTTAAGTACTAAATCAACAAGTACATGTTTATATAGGTGAATACCACTGGTAGGGATATTGTTATGGTATTCAATTACACAATGTTTTTGGCATGGGAAATTTTGGAGTAACTTCAGCAGCATAACGACATCCAATAGAAATCGTAAAATGGGTAGATTAGAGAGAAAGGTGTATCCCTTAATTTATATATGAAATGTAAAGAATGGGGGTCAGAGAACATAATATACCAGCATATTTAATGGAATTTATATGCATAATATAAAATAATTGCTTCAATGAAAATGAGGATAGAGAAGTATCTTATGGAATTTCAGTGTGGTAACAGGTGTTCCTGGAATGAATTAAAGAGAGATAAAGTGTTCAATAATAATTTCAACATAAGGAGGGAAATATAGGGGAGGTGAGAAATCATATGCCAACATTTTAAATTGAAATAAAAGTTTATAATAATATATGGAAACTTCGAAATAAATAAGAAATGTAGTAAAGTGAAGATCCATTACATGGAAGTGTGATCCCAATGGCTTTGGAATGTCTTAAGAGAGGATTTATGGGAGCATGGGGCACCATGGTAGGAATATAGATACGGGAGGGAAGAGATTTTTCAAGCTCCAAATTTTTTGAGTTAATAGGAATGGAATATTTTGTGGGTTTATATATGAAATGAGAGTGAATTAATTATTATTTTGGTTCTGGACACTACACATTAATATAATCCAAACCACAAACTATCCAATAGTTTTTACCATGGTTTTTTCTAAAGTGGATTGGAAAAAAAATTAAATGGCCAGTGGCCGAAATTATTAAGAATATAGGCTTGATTATATGAAGGCGAGCCACAATCTGAAGGAAATAATTTTAAAATGTTAAAATTATTTATAATCCTTAGGGGGTCCCCTAAGGAATTCTAAAATTAATCAATCAAATATAAAATCGCATTATTTTAAAGGTAAAACATATATTGTCTGAATATCCATTTTATATAATTTTATTACATCACTGTTGGGTCATTATAATGTCATTTATCAGATTATATGTTTAAGTGGTATTTAATTTTCACTAAAAAAATTCAGTGTCTTAAAATAATATGTTGAAATCACCATTAGATAATTCTAACATCCTGAATCCAAAATTAATATTAATTTTGTCTAATTATTTTTCTAAATATTTGAATTTTTGAATAAAAACTAACAAATATCAAAAAATCATGGGTTTTAACACAAAACAAATTCATACATTAATAAAAATTAAAATTGTGTTCATATAAATTATACAATAATTAATATTTAATAAAAAGTAATTTAGTGATAAAATTTTATTACTATATTATTTATTTCCAAAATTCATAAAAATATATTTCTTAATTGAAATAAATAATTAACTAAAAATACTATTTTTTCACTAAAATCAATATAAAAAA
Organism: Viscum album; assembly: GCA_963277665.1. NCBI lineage: Eukaryota > Viridiplantae > Streptophyta > Magnoliopsida > Santalales > Viscaceae > Viscum > Viscum album. Next base: position 559,960,175 of record OY728146.1, read on the forward strand.
TAAAAAAATAAAGTGAATGAATATTCATTATAAAAAAATAATGCACAAAATTATATTTCTATGTTCTTGTTACATAACCACATATAACACACACATAAGGACTAAGGGTAAGGTGTGTGATGATGATAAACTCTTGGGAAATCTCAGATAACATTGCTCAGGTGGTAACCTATATTAACTTCCACTTCTCACATAGTGGTTACATTCAAACTTAACGCATTTAATCTTAGATTGGGCTTGGTCAAGAGAAAATCCCTGTGACCCTACCTCTTTTTCGAGCTTCGATAAATGTGATTCTTATGGGGAAATTCTACTGGACGAGTCCATCGTTTCCTTTGTCCGAATAAATTGGCTTACTTAAAGCCACTTAGTTATACATATCTTGTGATCCTTGTTCATTGTATATATTAGAAATGGTGAAATTCTTAATTATATATTTAAATCCATAAACATGAAACCATGTATGTTCATTTGTTTTATATAACCATTTTACATAATAAGAAATTTAATTAAATTGAGAAGAAGTTTCCTAAATAAAAGGATGGTTCATTACATAAACACACTTGTGCATTATAAACAATTGGATCGATAGTAGCAACCTCAGAGTTGGATAGTTAGTTACACCCCAGATTCAATACACAGACTTGTATCTTCAATGATTCATCGACATCAATAGAAATCTCATTCAATGAAAAAATTCTTCATGACAAGTTTTCAATTCTGTATTTTTTAAATATCATACAGATTTGACATAGTAAGAAGTAATGTATGTCATCCATTTCTATATATCTTAAATTGATAAAATAGTTCAAATGTATATATTGGAAATGGAAAGATACCTAATAAATGTTATCAAATTTTTCTGTATAGACAAATGTTTTGGTACAATCAGAGGTTGGGTTATCTCTATCATCAACAACAATTTTCAGACCCCGTTGTGATGTCACTATATATATGGAAACATAAAGTTGTCTATGAGGGAACATAGTATTATGATGATATAAACAAAAAAAGTTAGATATTGGACATGAATCTTATTAATAGTCACTGTATAAGAAACAATCAAATGATATTGTCTTCTTTGTAATTTTGAATGACATATATCATCAGTGGGGGTCATATTTAATCTTGGGATGAACGAAAGATTCCCAGAATAACATTCAAGTAAGATTTGTTCTCCGATGACAAGGTCACCCATGTGTGTAACAATTAGATGAGTACCATTTCATAACCCCACAGATTGGTCAAAATTTATATGAAACATAATGGGTACTCTGATCATCAATGTATGTTTTGGTGAAGGAAGCCCATAGACATTGAAACCATATGTAACATAACTTCTACATATGTTCTCTGACCGATATGTGTCAAAATTGGCATTGAAAACCAAATCAGAAATGAAGTAATATTTCCCATATTAGGTACTACGAGTTAACATGTTTTCAATAACATCCTAAACAACATCCCAAGATAGTTCTAATATAGAATGAAATTTGAAATGAGATACATCTCCAATGTTTTCAATAAAATATGTGTATGATAATTCAATAGATGTTTTCAATGGTAATTTAGTTGTTGTCCGATTTTATGTTGATGGTATTTGAATGCACACATTCCCCTCTCTGAGCTCACTAAAACATACCTCAAAAATATAAAAAAAACAACATATGAAATTTTTGAACATAATTTGAACCATCATTTGTATCTAATAATTGAAAAATCACGATTTGGGTCAATGTTACAACCTGGCAGTGTTTTCAAATATACGATGAGCTTATAATAGAAAATACAATGTAACTTCTGTCACCACCATGGATTACCTGAAATTTTTGTCTCAAATCTTCACCTATGAAAACATATAGAACAAAAAATGTTAAATTAAAATAATTTTCCTTCATTACTAATATTATATCTCTTAACGTACAATCATGATCTTCAAAAAGTATTTTATGAATCACTGGAGCCCCATCACAGATAATCGATTTTCATTACTCTAGCTGTTATGCAACATCACTCCCTTACTGAATATTAGAGTAAGAGTGGTCCATTATAGATATTAGAATTAGAAATTTAGAATAGGTTGTCCTCCCACCAGGTAGGTGTAATGATGTTATTCCAATGGAAGCTACTGCACAATCAATTTTACATTCTGACCTTAGTATACATGTTCAAAGTCTCTAGATGAATACCTTACCCCTCCCTCCAAATACATGTAAGAAAAAACACATCTACAGTAGAACAAAATGCACACATAATTCTAATAATAACTAGTTTATGTTCTATTGTATTCATAATGTTTAATGATGTGAACTCATTATGGAGGTTTTCCATAAAATAATTAATCTCTTATGCGATCAAGTGATTTGTTGGATAATCTATTGAATAATACATAATGGGAATTGGGGGATAAAATTTATGATATTTACAATTTTGTGGGGAATGTTGTCTATTTCAATCAAAGAAATTTTTTTTGTTTGATTATATTTGAGTTTAATGTACACAAGGTATAAAAATAGTATTAAAAATAAATATACTAACATATATATCTAGTGATAGATGTTGTAAATTGTTTCTACATTGTATTTTCATTCACTTTTGTGGGGAATATATAATATCTTCGTTAAGAATTTTCTAGGTTTCATGTCAAACAATGTTTGATCAAGAAATGGCATTTGGGAATTAACTTCTGGAATGAAGTATTCATAAAGAGTGTCCAATTCTCTAAGAAGGTACATCTTTTAGTTCTTGAATTAAATCAATGTCATCATCACTCAATTCCATTATTGAATAGGGTTTTTCTATATATATGATTAGTAATGTTGTTCAACATTCTAATAGAATCATAAAATGTCTCACCTATGACCATTTTTTGTTGAATCTGCATGTAATATAGTTCTCTATAATAGGGAAGCACATAGTATTGTCGGCCAATACTGAATCCCTATTTGCGTAGATATTTTTAAATTTCATGATATTGGAAGAAAAATAATATAGGGAATTATGCATAAGTTAGGCCTTTTCTCTTTGGGTATAATGGATTTTCATAATACCAAGATGTGAACATGGTATCATAAATGTTTCTCTTCATTAAGATGACTTCAATATTGTCACAGTATGCATACGTCATGATGATTTTTCTTGGGAAATAAATTAGAAATCTATCCATTAGAGGATATCTATAGTGGATATCAAGATAAAATATCCTCTAAGATGATTCATAAGGTGAGATGTACCAGCTGTAATAGTACATTTTAATCTCATTGACACTGTTTTCAGAGAGATGTTTGTTTTGGTGTCATAGTGTACCACAGTTACATGATCATGAACCATGATTATATAATTATAATCTTATTTAAAAGAGGATGACTAATTTAAAATTTCAATATTTTCATGAGATTTATATTATAACATCAAAATTTGATTGTATGGAACAATAAACCAATTTTCCAATGGTATACCATTTTTGACAATAGTACATCCATAATTTCATCTCTGATATACAACATAATTGTCATCATCCATTGTTGTATGTACAAATTCATTTTTTGGATAATACATCAGGAATTTTCTATTCTACATACAAGGTGAGCCACGATTGGTATCACACTAAGGCCCATGGATAATAACATTTTTAATTCATTATGATGTTTTGGGAAGGTACCATTATTTTTAATTTTACTCAAAAAATTTCTGTTAATGAATATTGGAGTGAAAAAATTATCTTCATTACTAAAAAATAGTTTAATGTGCACATACAGAAATCTTCTTTTCTAATACACCAATGGTATAACGACTATATTAGGGATTCCATGGTCGATAAAAAAACATGTGACATTTTTTGGAAAAATAATTCATTATAAAAGTTGAATATATTAGTGTTGAATTATCATACTTTTATGAGACTTTCTTAAGAAAAATCCTTCTAATAAATCATCATGATTTGATCAACATTAATATAGAAATTGTTTTGACCATATATAAGGACAATATGATGGTAGAAGGATGATTACTTTAACAAATCATGAAAGACGAGGCAACATTGGATTACATGTAAGTGTTGAAAATGATCAAGATAGCCTACCTAATTAAATATTGATGTAGCATCATGGTAATTTGGAGTTATATACCTTGTACCACCTACAAATGTGGAAGGTAAAATGAAACCCTTCCAACATAAAGACCCATCTTGGTCACCACTATGGAATGAATCTGATATCCCATTGTATAGTTCTTCCCTCAAGAAAATTTGATTAAATAAAATAAAAGGTAGTCTCCAATTCTCAATCATTTTTGATTCTTCTAAAATTAACTTTTGTAGAGTCCTACAATAATAAAGAAGTGTGGATGCATCATTAAAATAGAATTGAGGGTTAAAGGAGAAATATTATGTCATTGTTACTTTTCTGAGTTTTTCAATTCTATTGAAGGGTGTCACATGATTGAATATGTTTTCAACATATCCATCCTCTCAACCTATGAAAACCAAAGGATATTTAATAGGAAAGTATAATGGGTGATGGTATTATATGAGTTATAATTCACCACTTTTTATTTGAATTTTGATAACCATCCCATTATTTAGATCGTGAATGTCACTAACAATGAGAATTGCAATATCAGATGTAGTTGGTATGCTGTATATTTGTGAATATCTTCCACATCTTCTAAGTAGTTGCAGCTTTCCATTTTTAGTTGCATGACTCTCAATAACATCCCTAGAAGTTCTGAATTGATATGATAAAGCATTTTTTTAGTGAATCATATCTTGTAGTTTCTGAACACCTCTTAAATCAATTATTGATTTTTGGTTTCCATCATCGAATCTGTATATGAAATTGTTAGTAAAATTTTAAATCACAAGATATAATATCTAGATATTACTACTAAATGTCGTTGTTTCATGACGCCTCACACTCTATAGTGAGAATCCTTTTCAATTTCATATATATAGAGCTGAGCAATATTTTTTCATTGTCTATACAAAGGAAATAAACATCTAATTTGATGGTTGATTTATACATTTAATCTATATATATTTGGAGACCCAACATAGTTCACATATGTGCCTACTATGCCACCCAATAATGTGAATCCAAATATAGAGTTATAAATGTGCATATAGACTTGTAAATTTTTTAATGTGTAGAGGTTTAATTAAAAATTATGGTTCTATACTATTTAGGAAATGCATGAAACAACTCTAAATAAATTTTTCCTAGAGAGAAACATAACGAGAAATGTGGTATATGTCAATGGGTATATTTATCATTACTCTCTTCAAAATAGAAGGTTGAACCATAATATTCACAAATGATAATAGGGTCTCTACAGACTGAATATTCTCAATGAGAAAACTCTGAAAAAAATTGATATTAATTCGGAATGAAAGAGTATTCTAATAAAATATAATACAAAATAAATGTAGTAATATAAATGTTTATTTAATGATTATAACCATATTTTTCCTTAGTTTGAAGTATTTATGAATTATATTCTGCATTGAACAGAATGTTATTTTTTATTTATGAATACTTAGTAAGAGAAAATATATAGTAAAACAGTTGAATGTATAAAATGTAATTTCCACATTGACAGACCCTAGAATATGAATATAAGATCTATTTCAGAGTTTGTTATAGGAGTAGTTTCAATGGATGTATGATTCATTGAATGTTGTTCCTCAGGAAATTGTTTAAAAACATCATGCTTATTACTCACTATTTAGAATAAAATGATAGGTGAAAATGTTATTAAATATAATAAAGTGTATATGTAAATATATATATATATATATATATATATATGAAAAACCACAAAGGATAGTTAGAGTGTATAATATACCTATGGATGAAAAATGAATGTCGTTTTTGATATCTGTATAAGGATTATTTTTCATTATAGTAGTTGCATGAGTAATATTAAATATTGAACTGATAGAGAATCAATTATGTAGTGGAATATTGTGTGCTTACTGTAATGAGGAATAGTCAATTAAATCCATAAAAGTATGACCATTTATATTCCTAACTTGTAAGAGTAATTTTGGTACATGTGGTTGTTAAATATAATTGTAACATATTGACCATATAGGTAAAAAAGTTCAATGAAAACATGGATACAGATTGAAATCCTATGTTTTATCATGGTATTCATTTGTTTTTTTCTCTTGTTTAATTCATCATATATCATAGATAGATTTAAACAGTCTTAAGGGACTATGAAGCAAGGATATGAAAAATTGTAGGAAGACATATTTACCTATTTTCATTTATGAAATAAAATTAATTAAATTAGAGATAGCCAACAGAAATATCCATTGATGGATATAGGTGACAATGTAATTCCTCGACAGATTTCTGTGTTATTAGCTGGGGTGACATGTTCCTCTATAAAAAATTTTCTAATAGTTATTATTATCATAAAATTCTTAGTACTATTAAAATATACTTTTTCAGGAAGAAAGATAATATTTTACAGAGTATTATATTTCAGTTTTTAAAATGAGAACTAAATAATAAGTAATTGACTTTTAAAATTGAACATATCATTACTTGGCATCAGTGACGAATGAATACCTATTCCTATTTGTGTAATTCCTGTTTATGTTACATGTTTAGTTGGATTAATATTTTCTATATATATATTGGCTATAGAATTGATAAAATAGTGAATATATAAGTTGTTAATTTATAAAAAACATAATAGTATCATGAGTTTAGAATTAAAATAAGGCAACCTGATTGATGTTTTTTCCATAGTAGTCATCTTTGATGTAGTGTTTCTTTATATCTTAACATGGAGTTCATGTTTATATTCTCTATCGTTTTATTTGATTGTGATGAAGTTAAACATAACCATAGAACCAGGCAATGCAGTACTGTGATCATATTATATATAATTTATATTATTAAGAAAAATAATCCTTAGAATGTACATGTAGTTACTGCTTGTTTTTTATATCTAAATAGAAATAGTTATAGTTATTTATAGTGATCAATAAAATTTAAACCCTACCGAAAATGATTGGTCAAAAAATGGATTATCAGATTATACATGTCTACTTAGAGGTAGTACTTTTATCATAGTATTTAAAATGTATATGATAAAGACAAATAATACATATAATGTGCATGTAGTCACTACTATGGTTGGATCTTAAGTTACAGTTTTTAGATATCATGAGAAGATGGTAAATGATGAATAAAAATAATAGTTGGGGTATTGAAAAAGGATAAATTATAATGAAATTATCATTACCTTATGTAATCATGAAAATAATAGAAGTCGCACAGTAGGGATAGGTGTGGAAGGAAAATAGAATAACATACCTGTTGCGGATGGGATTGCGGGAGTTGAACCAAGGAGAGCCCGAGTGAACTAGATGAGTAGAAGAGTGCATGTTTTATAGAAAAACTGAGAAGAATTTAGTGGTGGATGATTAATTTGTTAACATAAATTGAGGTATATGAAGTAATTTAAGGTGTTTGATGACAATGTATCCCTAAAATCCAAACACAAATCACTTGAAACCCTAGATTTGGGAGACCGAATGGAATAGCATACCAAAACCTTGATTGATGATATCCAACATGGTGAAGAAGGAGTATTGAGAAGCAGTGTGGATCATAGATTTCGGAGGTCGATATTGGTGAAATAGATGGATGAGGAGGAAGGGAAAACAATGGTGGTTTTCAAATAGGTGATTCAGAATAAGATACTCTTGGTGAGGAGGATATTGGTAGAGGTAAAGATGGAGTAGAAAATACGAGATGGGGTGGAAAAATGTAGAGGGGATGATGGAGTGGAGATATGTAGTGAAATCTATTGAATTGAGAGGCTGATGTTGGTGAAATTGATAGATGACGAGAAAGGAAGAGCAATAGAGGTTTTGAAACTGTAGAATTATAAGAGGGAATTTTCAATCACAAGAGAGGGGAAGATGATGGAATAACAGATGAGGGTTATGGGATAGTTAAGGGAGTTGATGCAGGTGTGACACATTGGATAAATTTTTTTAGCATTATTATATATATAGATATAGATATAGATAAAATAAGAATATAAAAATATATTATTCCTGATTGTAATTTTTATTTTTATTTTTCTTATCATTTTTTATGTTTTCAATTATGTTGTATATCTATATTATTTAGTAACTATGATTTATATTACATTTTTTATTTATTTTTCTATTATCATTGAGTATTGGATGTACAATTTCACGTATAATTATTAACTTATCCATTTTCTTCATGTCTGATATGTAATATTAAAAATAATCCCTGAGAAAATAAATTCTAAACCTATCAGATTCATTTATTTTCCTTTTTATATTTATGTAGATATATATATGTGGGCTTATTTATAAATGTGTCAGTGTAAATGTTTGAGTTACCATTTTTTAAAATAAATAATTTTCACATATTTCCATTTTATCATTAACTATAACCAATTCATTTTACATTATTATACTTTTAGTTTCCACTCAACTTGTTTATTTATGTCAACCCATTTGAAATTGTTCATTTCTTCCCTCTCAATCGAAAATTTTGATCCCATTTTTAGGTTTTATGCCATGATACTAAACACACACTGAATTTTAAATTACAATGTATTTCTATTTATATTTCATTTTACCTTGTACATTATATTGTAGTTTTATCTATAATGAATGTTTAGTTAACATTTTAGTTTTTATAGATGCTTAAATAGAACATTATATTATATGTTATATTGATGTTTACATTTCAATATCAGGTATTAAGATTACATTTCCCTTGCAGTTTAAATTGTAGTTTATATTAACATTAATGTAGTTTCCTTGTGCATAATATAATTACAGTCATTTTAGAGAAGGCATAAAGAGGAGACCTTATTTCCAATAAAGTAACATGTCATCCCTACTGATCTAAATATTGGTTGGTCTCTTTGTGTGGTGCGGAAGAGGATCAATATGAGTGTTGAGAATGACATTTTCATCTTTTTGAATAATATTTTACCACTCACCATTTCCATGAGGTCTGCAATGTTTTAGGTAAAGAAGGATAGAAATTGATTCATACATGACATATACGGGTTAGAATACAATTTGGAATGAACATACGAAAGTAAAGCTCAAGGTTTGTTAAAATATAAATTGTTTGTGAAAATTATTGGGGGAAACTTCTACCTTAGGAATAAAACTGTAGCTTGTAGAATGATTTTTTAGTGTTATTTATAGTCTTTTTGGATGAAACTGTAGCTTTTGGGTTGAAATTAGTAGTGTTATCGATGAAATTTTGGCATTAAACTATAGATTTTCTTATGAAGCTGTGGATTGTTTTTGGCTTGAATGTAATAGTTTCAATAACAAAATTAATGCTAATTAAATTCTTGGGTGAAACTGTATCTTTTGGCATGAAACTATAGCTTTTTATATGAATTTTGTGTAATCTATTGGGTGTAACTGTAGCTTTATCCAATATTTGGAATGTGATTTTATTATTTATTTATCTTATTCGGTGTATAATAGATCTCTAAATTAGTATGGGTTCATTTGGGATTGATGCTATGTATCATGGTAATGTGGGGGATTATTGAATGAAGGGGTCGTGAGGGATAGGTGGTGTCATGGTTTTCGAACGAGAAGGGTTATATATATATTGTAAGGAATTGGAATAGAGGCATGGTTGGAGGTGTGTATGAGTCAAATCTGGTTGTGGCATCAATGTAGGGGATGCCATCCTAGGGGTGGGTGGGAATATGAGCTATATTAGGTGATGTTTTATTTTTTTATAGGGGTGATATGGTTGTGTGGGTTGTGGTGGCTTATATTAATGACAGGCTAGATCTAGTACAAAATTCATATGTAAAGATGTGAATTGACAAAAAAATGGTATGGAAAATGTGAATAAGTGTGTTTATAAATATAGTAGGTTAATTCATCCCTTGAAAGAAAATTCAACTAATGATAAAAATATGCTTGCTATCTTGAATGACCACATCAATCTGCCTTAAATAATATAATTCTTTTTGAAAACATTTGAAACATGATTAACATACCTAAAACATCTGTGACATGTATGTGAAATTGTTTTGGATCATGAATACCCTTAACGAAGATGGTAGGAGTATCCCACATATCATTATCTAGTATTTAATATTTTTATAGTAAGATTTGTATTAGACTCATCCCATAAAAATTCCACCTAAAGTGAGTAGAATATTTGATTTCTCGAATCACAAAAAAGAATTATGCTTCATATGCCTATCTAATTCGAACTTAATGGTGAAAAAATCCCATTACAATACCTTTTCATGTTTGAAATAAATCTCATACCTAAGGTCTATAGGTCACCTAATACTTTAGGTATGCAATACATAGGTTCTCCATTCCTGTTTTTTAGATTATGGAATCTGTTAGACATAATTTTGGATTTAAAAGTAATATTTTCCATAACCATTATTGAATATTATGTTGACTATATAATTTCTATAATTTAATCCTTTTTTCACTTTAATTTTAAAGGAAGACATGTATTTGTGATTAAAATGGTGACATTTGTCTAGTGATATTCAGTGTCTTGATGGATCTTGGGCTAGAATCATTTCAAGAATTAGTGGATCTGTTAGGTTCTTCCTAGGTTTGTGGTGTTGTGACATTGACCGGCCTTCGATGAGTTAATCCTCATCCTCTTCAAGAGAATCATATTTTCTCTACAAAAACATTGATCAGTGGTGTAAAATTGATTTTATCCTTTAAATTTGGTTCATGGAGAAACTCATAGTGAGTATACTAACTATGGGGATGCAACAACATGATGTGTTCATGGTCACTTAATTATATGTGAGTTGATCTTGTGTTAGGTTAGGATCACCCATACATGGTCACATAAAAAAATATACATTTTAGATATCTTTTTTAATATAATTATCTATTATTAAAAAAATTAGTTTATCAATCTCTATATTTCAATATATATTTTTATATTATTTAAATCCAACATTCAACACATTTTCAAAAAATATTTTTTTACATTATATACTTCATGTAATTATAGTATGCATTCCTTATACTTACTATTTAGTATTCATCTCAAGAGTTTTCGTGTCTTATATATAGTATGCATACATTTATTAAAATCACATTCAGTTTTATGCATACTTTATACATGAATTGATTTACTTTTTAAGAACATGTTCTTATAAATATAGATCTATAATTAAATGTAATGATTCCACATACATGTGTCACCACTTTTATTCTCTCCATTTCCATGTGTCACGATCATCCCACTCACTTCATTTCCTCGTCCAATATCATACGTCTATCTCATAAAGTTAAAAATATTTCATATATAATCACCATGATTTATTGATCTTTTGTATGAATATTTTTATCTAAATAATCATGTCATGAAAATTCACGGGTTGGGTACTAGTGACACATAAGCATCAGCCATGAGAAATATATCATGGCACATTTTAGATCATGCTCCCACTCTTGGTTAGTTTGACTAACCATCCAATCTATCCCACTCTCAGAAGATTAAAAAATCCTATTATTTTAGTAGATACATTTCCATTATATCCCATTCTCTCTAAAGAAACCATTAGGATTCCTCGTATCGAAACAAGTTTTATACCAACACTTTATATGTATAAAAAATAAAAATGTACTACTCATGTATCCAAATATAGATATGGGGTGTTAAAGCATGAAAATTTTGAAAAAATCACAAATGAAATGAGTTGGAAACATGTATACCCAAGTACACATCTTGTACTCTCACATCTCCACTTTGATGCGTACTTTAGATTGACATGGACTATAAAACCCATGTAAATGTCATGTATAATAGGTAAACGAAATTCACCCAACATGGAGAACCTACTTGTTTATCTTATTTGGTCTATCAACGTGTATTTTCCTTCTAAGGTACTTTGTAAATGGCATATATACTACCAATGGTCTTGCCATGTACCCTACTGGGCCTTGGGTCGCAATATGGGTTGTTTGGAAACTTACTCAGCAGCATGGGGAAGCATCGGTACATGATGTGCACTCCCAGTACCTTGAGTGTACTTCTAAAAAGTTATATTTCCAAATGCTATAAACACTTTCTGTGCGTTATTCTAATAGACATTGTGTGATAATGATTAAGGAATAGAAAACCCGTGTGTACGCCCCAAAAGCCTAATATTCCCTAGAAAATCAATAGATAAACTCTCACGGGGTGTTGTGAAGTCATGAATGGGAATTAAAACTACAAATCAATAACTATACAAGGATTTAGGGTGTAATATTTAAAATTTACTACCTTTATCTTCAATACAAAAAAAATAATCTCATTTCCATTATCTAGTACTACCACACGACGATCCAACTCCACCCAAGATTCTAGAAACCACATCTCTTCCACTTTCTAACATCTTCAATCTCTTTATCTCACTCTATGTGGATCAAACTAACCTCTAGTATTCAAATTGGAGGAAGCACACTAGGGTAATGAACATTAATCAATTGGAAACCAGGATTAAATTAAAATAATAAATGATATTGATGAAAAAAGAAATTAAAAACGAGTAAGAAGGGAATAAATTCTAGCCTAAGCCTAACCAAGATTCTTGACATGAGTTTATTATTCAGCTAAGATAAACCACATACTATATAATCAATGATGGAGAACAATATTATTCTAATAATTCATTGAAAAGATAAAGTGGACCATGTGTGTAAATAAATTAATTTTTAAATAAATTTATATAAAATATTAATTATTCGAAGAAAATTCATGAATCCAGGTTTTCAATGAATCTCTAATACTTGGGTAAAATCCTTATTTTAGGAATAATGGTCTGGTCATAAAAATAATCTAAGAACATATATTATGGTAGAATAATAATTTTAGTGTTTTTTATCATCGAAAAGATAAAATTGAAAAATATATATCAGATTTCTAGTTTAGAAAAACACAAGTGATTACAACCAAACCACCATATTCCTACACATACTCAATAAGACATGTTGGTAAAATGTTGTCATCCCCACATCATGAGAATAGGCACCACTACACTATATTGGCTTTATAATGTTTAACCTAGTTGAGTTAATAAACCATACATAAGAGGTTTAATTGTGAATGATCCGGTGTTCCCAACCATAGGAATACCCTTATCATCACCTCCAAATAAATATCATGCTCATAGAAACACACTCCTTCCATTATCAAAAAAATAACATGTGTTTCCAAAATCTCTCATACGAGAGAACCAACATAGAAGTAATAAAACGTCATATATTCATACTTCTTGATAACGTTTTCCATGAAAAACAATGAATTTCAACTGAAAACAAGGGTTCACAACCTCAAATGGAAAATAATTAGAGCACCAAAATATTAATTACCTTATTCCACACCTCCATTTCAACATCAAAAGAGTCCATAAAACAAAAATAGGATTGTTATTTAAAAAAAAGATGCTCAAAATATAACACAATCTCTCTCACTACACTCAAAAGGATGTCATGATTTAGAGTATGATCACCTAAAAACATAGAGTATTCTATGATTCATATGATAGGCATGTATATCGCTCTCGAAGAAACTCTCATATCAATAAAAATCTATAACCATCTATAACCAATACTTAACCCAACATATCAGGAAAATACTTGTCTTAGACAATACAATATTCAACTACACTAAATCACCACATATCCTCATTGTCTCCCCTACCATAGAAGAAAATTTATCATTTTATCATAGAAACTACTAAATAGAGGCCACATTATATCATTAATTTTTTTCCTTGGGGTCACACACATACACCCAAAAATTTATGATTTTATAATAACCAAACACAACACATGTGTATATTTTTCTATTTCACACAATTCAATGGGTGTAAAAACCCTTACCACCCTATCATTACCCATCTCACACTCCCATGATTCATATGCTACAGATGTTGTACTGTCCATGTTACCAAAAATTCCTATCTCAATAATCCCGAATCTCTTTTTGAACTCCTCTTAAAAATAACATACTCCAGACATTCCATAATTTATTACATTACCACTCACTATAAGGATTTTTTTCCTATAATTTATTCCTAAACCACACATATATTGGTCCACTAGGCTATGAATCCAAACAATATTTCCTATCATAGCTAGCCACAAAACACAAAAAGCCATTTTTCATCTTTATAAAAAGAAGGCATCCACCTACATATATCAAAAAACCTGATGATGCATCAAAAATTAGCCATAGAATGGGTGTAAACTCATGCTTCTTACATGAAAAGGATAACCTATACAATGTCGAATATCTCTTGTTGTTTACGCTTGATAAAACTAAATGTCGAGAATCTAGGGTATAGTTTAAAACTAAATCCCTCTTGGTCTCCCACTAATCCATATGATCAATTATCATATGAGGGCTTCTAGGTAAAACCATTAATCTTAATTGTCATACCTCTCAAAAAATTCATATATGAGGTTGAATAACATACAGAACAATCATAGTATAACGATTCTAACATGTCTGTATGCTCCATCTCTAAATTAGGTAAAGAAAAATTCAACCTAAAAGGATTAAAACTATCATGAATAAGCCTACATAGGCCCTGATCTTATATAGAAATACTAATTTGGATCTTCCCTCTACATTATCATGATATGAATACAAAATAATGATCATAAAATCAATGAGAGTCCAAATATGGTAATACCAACTTGAGGTTCAATTCACTATAAACATTTAGGTGTCTATATGAATCATTTAGAGTAACCTATATTGATCATCATAAATAAATTCATAAATTTCCATGGTTGAACTATGAGGGATAACAACACTCAAAAGCATCACCTTAATAATCCTGTCATATCATTATCATGTGGTTAGGTTTCCTTGAATTTAATTCCAAAATATACTAAATATCACAATATAGGTTGTTCTTGAAAATTTAAATGAACTAACATAAAAAAGGATTCACTAAATGGGTTCCTGTACTAGGTCATAATATTCCTTATCAACTTATAGGGTCAAGACACCTCCCAAAAATGAGGTCTGAGTCATTAGTATCACTATAAAAATACTAATCGTAGATCCGAATAGGCAAACATCAGGACACACCCACACACACACAAACACACAGATATATATATATATATATATATATATATTCTGGTTTTGTTAAATTATTTGAATGACACCAATAACATACACTGGGAAACAACATTTAGTTTTCTATGGATACATTAAAAAATTGGGCTCTGACATCAGAAAAATCACATACAAGAATTCTTATAACATGTTCATTGTACACGAAAAATATGATGCACAATATACCACTAAACTTTTCCCATTAATAGTCAAAATAAAACATAAACATCATTCCAATTATTTAAGAGGAAGATTTCCATAAATATCCTCTTACCAATTGGAGGAATGACATAAATAAATGAAATGTCATCTCTCCACACAATAAGTACATTTCTCAAATATGAAATAATATAAAATTGAAACATCACATATCAAACAATCCCATATCCCTTGAACTGTGACTTATATTTGGGAAAATTGTTCTTAACACCCTAATATGATAACCATAATTGGTTGAAATACATTCAATATACTTATATTTACCAAACCACAAATAGTAATAAAGTCGGAAAATAAATTTTTAGATTCTATTTTTAACGTCATGTCCCGCAAGACACTAAAACGATGCCCCAGACTAGTTTTCCATGATGTATCATGTGTTCCCCATCATACAACAGAGGATGCTAAATAAAATCAAGGGATTATGGTGTTTCTAAGGGGAGAATATGTCATCATATTAGAGTAATTTAAATAGTATAAATATTAAAATATTATCCAAAGCGGTATTGAATAGAGTGAAAAATTAGTAAATAAGCTGGAACTGAAGCATGATATAACAATAAAAGAATTTACATACATTCCTAATTGAATATATCATATATAAAACATTGATATACCACTAAGATGAGAATAAATATAAATATATGATCACATAAAAAAACCAAAATATATTAACATTTCTTAACTTATAAATCTGAGTAATAGTATATACTATATCTCCAAACTCTATCAAACGTCTCCAAATCATTAATATGAATCCACAAGAGAATATCATCCTAATCATACAAACATGAGTCTCTTCCCTATACATTATTTATTTGTGCTCACGATAAAAATAATACATAAGTTCTTTCATGAACAACGACATACATGTGTAGGTTTTGATAATTATATCTCACTAGATGCCCCAAAAATGATCCTATAATATCCTTTCATTATTTAATTATCATATAATATATTTATCATAAAATATATATAACTATAAATGATGATTAAACTAAAAACAAGAAAACATAGTCATACACTGAGTCTATGACCCCGGTCAGCTGAAAAATATTCAATTATGTGTATATATATGTGTGAATATATATTCCCATAATTATATATCAATTATTAACATTAGAAAATAACATAAAACAATAGGATTTGATTAATGGGTATGAAATCCAGATCATCTAGAAATCCTAAAAAAGGGAATTGAGGTTGATGACATACCACTAAAGATGTGAATAATTTGTTAATCATTAGGTTGAAAAATATTATCAATACTACCTACTTCGACCAACATTAGAAATGTCACTAAGCTACCTAGGATAGTATAAATTGATATATTTCCTAGGCCATGGTTAATTCGTACTCAATTCCAATCACTATAATTTAGGTTTCTTGGAATATCTTGAAAACCCTTAAAATATGTAACTCTTCCATTATATAAAACAATGACCGAAGGAATCCATGTATATAGGTAATCATGTGAAAAATAATTCCATATATCTCGCGAGAATTCATATAGAATACAATATGGAATTGAAATATTAATCATGGAATATCATGATTATATTTAACATATGATCCCATCCATGAAATACCATATAATTTACCCATGTGCCACTCAAGGAACAATATATAATTAGTTAACCTTTAATCCCATCCAAGGATTTCCATAAAAGAAACTCATTTTATAACATTCGAGGTAACTATAGAACAATAATTTTTCTTTTATATTAATATATATGAATAAGATATTAATTTTATATTAATGGGGACTGTATGTCTGATATCATCCCTAACACAAAACAATGGGTTTCTCTAAAATCGTAATTTTCACACAAGAGTGAGTTGTACCTAAAAATATAATATTTTTAATATTATTATTTTAAGTTAAAGTTATCACCTTGTTTTTTCATTGGAAATAAAGAATAAAGGTAATTATATTATGTTTACACAAGTATGTTAATTGTTTTTACTTTCTTCCAATAAAGTTTATATGATTAAAATAAGAATGTATCCAAATTTAGGCATACAAACAATAATATTTTGAAAACCTAATTTTACATCATTTTGATGGATACCCGATTTTAAATATAGTTTTGAAAATTTAAGTTTTTTTGGAAATATAAACTGTTTATTTCGAAGTGGGACATCAAAATTTATTTTGGGAAAATTTGTTGTAATTTTTTTATTACTTATAATTTTAATGAATAGTGAAAAATATATCATTTTAATTTAAAACGTCTTTTTCATCAAATTTATTTATATTGCCATATTATAATTTTAATTATATTTAAAGTATAATTATAATATTTCTTTATCATTTAATCCTATTTTGGTAATTTTATATATTTTCACATTAAAATCGTATTTAAACACTTGTCAATATTTTGATAGTTTTTACTATTAAAAACCATTTTTTCTCATTTGGTTAGTGAGACTAATTTGAGATTAATTATTAAATATTTGGTATTTTAAATTTTTAAAAATTGATTCCATATTTGGATTCAGTGGGTGAATATAATTTTAATTAGTTTCTTTAATTTTTTTCGATTTTATTAATCGTAGCTATGGTAATTTGTATTTACCACATATAAAGGTAAATCATGTAAATTAGGGTAACAAATAATATTATAAGGAAAATACAATTTCCCTAAATCCTATCAAAATATTTTTGGGTGAGTTAACATCTACCGTCAACAAATATGTATTATAATTGACTCATCTAACGAAATTTTGTCTTTGAAAGTGATATAAATATTTTTAAAACTATGGAAAGTGACATGAAAGTGAAAAAATGATGCCGAAATATTTCATATAAGTATAGTATTTTGAATATATTGATAAATAATATATAACATTGACAATAAATATAGTGAAATTTTATACATTATGTGATTTTATTTATACTTTTTAGAGATTAAATAATTACCATATAAACGGACATAGTAGGGATACAATAATTATTTTATTAATAATAATGTGAAAAAAAATTATGAAAAATATTAAAATAAACACAATTTGATTTTTTTGTGTACTCTATGAATTATTCAAAACACTATGTAATATTATAAGTATATTAAATGGTTTTTTAAAATTATATCTCACTATTTGGATTTTATTTATTTTCAATGATAAAATAGTGTTAAAATTGATAGGATTCATATTTTATAAATATTTTATTTTATTAAATTATTTAATAATCATAGATATATTTAAGAAATTAAAAGTTAATATTATAAGATTTAAAAGTTCACAAGTTTTCAATATATATGAAATTGAACCCATATAATTAAATGATATAGAAACATAATATTTGAAATATTGTTTCCATAATTAAAATTATAGTATAATAATTATGGGTAAAATGAAATGATAAGATTAAAAATATATTCAATACATGAAAGAAAAATATTGTATGAGATTATTCTGAACCATCTTCATATTATCTTCTATATAACTCAATT
Source organism: Viscum album (assembly GCA_963277665.1). Classification (NCBI taxonomy): domain Eukaryota; kingdom Viridiplantae; phylum Streptophyta; class Magnoliopsida; order Santalales; family Viscaceae; genus Viscum; species Viscum album. The sequence continues at coordinate 559,979,001 of OY728146.1, forward strand.
TAGACTCATTCGGAGTTATAAATTAATTTATATTATTTAAATAATTTATGATTTTCCAAGGGTGCCCCTCCACTCTCCTATAAAAAAGTACTAATTAATATCTATTAATTACACCTCCAAAACCATCTGTATTGGGAAATATATAACCAAAAACCTTCTTAGTATCCATCCCTACATTCTTCATTGACTTTTTTATGAAGAACACCCTTTATTGATGTGTTATGTGTTAAAAAATGTGATCATACAAATGACATGTATTGTTTTTGTTGAAGAATTTCCATTTTATATCATCATCCACATCCTTTAAATCTCCTTCAACCATGATGAACTTATAAATATAGTATTCTCCATACACTATGATTTTATTATGTTAATATCATAACCTAAATCCACATAAAATTTAATCAATTGGGAAATTAACTTTTTGATCGTGTGTACAGAAGAATCCCACCTCATGAATTGATATTGTTTGTTTTACATTAATGTCAATCATAATAGGTCATAATGATGTAATTAAAGTTTATATAAGGTTTTCATGACATATTTTTCATTATAAAATAATAATATATCAATTATGTTCTTACGTTCCATGCACATAAAAAGTATAATGTTGTTTACAAGTACGTGTGAACTTTCACCTCCGCAAAGTTATGTGATTCAATTTTTTCACTTCATGACATGTATGATATATTCAGGTATATTTATACTATTTTTATGATGTTAAAAATATAATAATATTTTTGAAAATATAACATTTGAATTAACTTATTTCCATAATTATCAATGAAAAATGGAATTGTTAATCATGCATACGAATGACCTACTATCTCCAAGATTAAAACAATATTCATTTTTTATACCATAAAAATAGTTTGATATAAATGTAAAATTGATTTTGAAAAGTAATTAGTATTTCTTAAATGTTGTTCTGGTTATGACGGACATATTACCACAATGACTATTGACATCATACCCAGTTCATCTTGGACTCAAATTCTAAATATTGACCAAACGTCTAATATGAACATAAATAATATTTTAATTTTTATAACATGGGAATAAGTCATATAAATTGAATAATGAACATGAAAATGTAGTCAATAATTGATAAATTAACCAATTAATATTATTAAGGAATATAATGATTGTCTATGATGAGTGAGTTTCATTGTAGGGGTCTTTATCTCAATCTCATTCCACTAATCCATATTTTGATTGTATACAACACCTTTTTTATACTTTTTATAATCAACCCATTTGTTTTTAAATTTAATTAAATGGTTTTGAAAGGGAATATTTTTTATAGAAATCATTTTAATAAATTATATATTTAATGTTTTTATGGTATATGACGACATCAAATTTTCTATCACCATAACCACTATTTGGTATTTGGATTCCTGTACAAGCCATAATGTTTACTAAAAGAAAAAAAATACAATTTTAAATTTTTAGTTATTTTTTAATTTATAATGGTTTTGATAATGGATTGATTATATCAATATCTTGATATTATATTTTTTGATTCCAAATTATAAATGTTACTTTTCTTTTATACCGATTTTATGTGTTATGGTTATGTTGTGGTTCTTGGTAATTGATTATGTATATGAGTGGTTCTGTGATAAACCGAGGGTTAGTGAACCTATGATAGCTCTATAATTAACTTAGTAATGAGATAGACTAAAATAGTAGGGTTTATCCAAATTTATTTACGATATATATTGTAATGGGTATTCAAAATGTTACCCTGAAGGTTACACCCATTCTAATTACAAAATCTACAAATTAATTAAGATATGGATGCCCCAAGTTAACTTTATGATTTATGATTTAAATTATCTTTTTCAGTAAACTTATGATTTCATGAGGTTTGTTAAAGATCTTATGTTTAATTGGTGAAATTTATGATTTATTGAAATTTCATCATGATTTTATGATATTCTTGGACTAATGATTTCATTCTTTATTTTATATCCCTTACTAAATTTTTTGTTCCAATACCATGTTTTTGAAATGTTTTTCATAGGTTATAAATATGGGTAAGATAATTTAAGAATTCGAGATGAATGTAATTATGATTTTTATCATGAAAATGAAATCATGTTTTATAAATATTTTCTTTTTGTGAAAAAATTGATAGTGAATGGATGTGTTCCCATTTTAATATTTTTTTTTCATATAACGGTTCTGAACTAAATATTTAACACAATAAACCTGATAATATTATCTATGTGATTTCATGATTTAACTCAATACTATATAATTTTTAATGATGAGGACTTATAGTTTGTAACAATGTTTAGTTTAGAAAACATCCGGGGTTATGATATGGTTAATAGAATATGCCAAAATGGTTTTTTCTTCATGGAAAAAATGAAATTATATAGCATTTGAAGATTAACATGTTGCTTTATCTAAGATATATTTGTTTAAAATGGGGTTTCATAGAGGAAACATGGAAGCTATATAAGGATAATGTTATGTGTAAAACAACCTTCCAAATCAGTATCCTGATATGGTTGGAATTAGAACTGAACACACTGTTTCACTGATTTCATAGTTGAATCAGGCAATGAATAGTCAAAGTATCCATGCATGAGATCAGACAGATCAACTATAGTTTATCATGTTGGTAGTAGATAATCTCATGAGGAAAAATCCTCCATCATTTAGAGGATCATCAAACCATAATCTAGCTGAAGGTGCATTAAATCTCATGAAGATATTTTTGATGTCAAGGGGTGTTCAATCAATCAAAATGTTAATTTTATTTTTTGCCATTTTGAAGGAGAAAATGATCAGAAATAGTTGATGTTTTAAAATTTAATGGATAATGATGATATTGATTCTCTTAATTGGGTTGAATAAAAAATATTTTTATTGATAAATATATTGCAAAGATAGTTCGATTAAGGATAGAAAATAAAGTCATAGATTTAAAGAAATATGAGGATTAATGGCTACATATGAAGAAAAATTTACTCAACTGTAAAGGTATTCTCCAAGTTACATCTAGAATCATAATAGTAAAATAATTCATTTTTAATTATTTTTAAATACCTTGTTTCTAAAAAAATGTCTTCTCATGAGTTCAAAAGTAACGAAAAAAATGTTCGATGTGAGGAGAATGTGGAAATGGAGTTTGTCGATGATCATGTTTTATTTGAAACATAATATAAGAAGAGGTTGTGGTGGAAGGTGAAATGGGAGTATTCATCATGGAAAGACTGGTGGTAGAACATTTGTTTTAGAGTATGATATAATTGTGGGAAAAACATACTATATAATGCCTTATGAATTTTGGTAACTACTTCCATTGTGGTCAAATACGGAATAAGTCTCATAACTGCACCGAAAAAGATAATGGTAGTGGTGAGAAAAAAATATGATTTAAAATTATTAAATTTTTTTATGTGCAATGATATAGGACATTAGGAAAATCAGTTTCTAATGAAGAACTCAAATGATAGGAAGCATATATACTATATGCAGAAAGGTGAGGTGAAATCTTTTACAACTACTTCATTTGTTTCTGGAACATAAAATGATGTCATATCAAGTTTATTGTTTGTCTATTCCGATTATTTTAATGTGCTATTTGCATCTGGGTATACACATTATTTCATTTTTGAGATATTTTTTAGTTAATTGGATAACCCCTTCATTAAATTAATAAAAAGAATTTGTTAAAAACACCTAAAGGAAATGTTGAGAAAAAACAAAATTATAAGAATCTTCCCATCATATTCTGTGGACTAAATCTACTTAATTTTTTTTACTCTAGTAGAGTTTCATGTTATTATGGTTATGGATTTTATTTTTATTTACTACGATAAGAATTGCGATGAAGCATAAAAAAGTTTCATTTCAGAATGAATTTTAGTTTTTGTACAATAATGAATGGTTACCATTAATACCATATCTAGAAGAAGAGAATGTATTAAAATATTGAAATGAATTCTATCTTTCACTTATTTCTAAGAAAATAAATAAATTATTTAGATTAATGATATGCAAGTGGTAAATGAGAGTCTAAATTTTTTTCCCTGATGATTATCCTAGTATTATACAATGTGCATTGATCCTATATAGGTTTATTAGGTAATGGTTTCATTTGGCTTATAAAATCAATGTGCTTTGATCATATATAGGTTACTATAAATAAAAATCATCCAGTTGTTATTTTCATTTACTATGGAGCCTTCAATAACAAAAGGTGATATGAAAAAGTTTCATTTTTCTCATATCAATGATTTCTTTGATCAACACCTCGGGGAAAGCATTTAAATGGTTTAAATATGGATGTGGTACCATGAGTTGAATATAATGGATGAAAACATTTATAGGATATCATTTAATATCAAATATGAATATTATGTATTTGTAGTTATGTTGTTTGGGATAACTAATTAACATGTTTTATTCATGGATCTCATGAATATAATATTTCATAAGTTTTTTAATATGTTTGTGGTTGTGTTTATTGATGAGATTTTTTTTCTATGAGTAATTATGACAATGAAAATAATCTATGTGTTGTCTTGGAACCTTAAATGATAATAAAATGTATGGGAAATTCAAAAATAGTGAATTTAGGTTGTAAATAAATCATTCTTTGGTCATATTTTCTCTAAATATGGCATAACTGATGATATTTTGTAAAATGTGTTACTTTTATCTTGAAAAAATAATTGGATTTCAATTTTCATGAATTGAAAAAATGATTTATGAATGATCTAGTTTTTGACCTTCCTTCTAGAATTATTGAATTTTTTATTTACTGTTATGCTTTATAAAAAGGACACGGTTCTTTAAGAATAAATACCGGTCATGTAATTTCTTATTTTTCATGTTATTAAAAAATTCATGAGTTAAGTTAACCTAAAGATGATTTGGAATTAGTTTCATTGGTTTTCTACTTTAAAAAAATGTATTCACCAAATATACGTAGTAAAATGTGAATTAGATACTAAGAAAAAAATTTAAAATATATATTCACTCTATTGGAATTGAACATGAGATAGAAAATATGGGTTCAACTTATCATTGATTATGATTTCACAATTCATTTCCATTCAAGTACAGTAATTAAAGTGGATGATTCTTGGAGCTGAAAAAGTAATTAAACACTAATGATTATGTATTTGTAATATGAAACATAGTTGATGATTGGATGAACTTTTTCATGGATGTTATTAGAAAAAACACCCCTTTGATTTTTTAGGTTTCAGTGCAATAGTCTCTATCCAAATGAATTAAGAAGGGGGACAAGGGAGATAGTGAATTGTAGAAAAAGGTAGAATTTCCATGTAAGTTAACTAAATTTTACACTGATAAGAATTGTTTTTTTAATATTTTAGGGGATATTATCTATGATGTTGAATCAAAATTGAAGAAACTTTTGTTAATTTAAGCTCATAGTTTTCTATTTTCATTTAATATGGGTAGCACTAGGATGTATATATAAAATTTTTAGTATTAATGATGTGATGGAATGAAAAGAAATATTGTTCATTTTACTCTGAGATGTTTGACTTTTAAACAAGTTAAGCTCCATCATTTTGGGATGATATTGGAGAAAGGAACCTGATGGGACCATATTTTGTAGAAAATATGGCTAAGAAATTTCAATTTATTCTGAGACACATGAGTATAACACAGAGTAGGAACAATTGTTATGAATATTACAAGACAAATGATCTTTCTTTTGAAGTATGTGATCAAGTATTTTTCAATGATTCTCTATGGAAAATTGGTATGTGTTTTTGTAAGAAGGGGAAGGTGATCCCACTGTTCATTAGGCCCTTTGAAATCCTAGAAAATGTAGGATCAATTTTTTATAGAGTGAATTTACTTCCAATTTTATCCCATGTACAATGTTTTTTTACATTTCAACATTAATTAACTATTTTGCAGATCCAACTCATGTTTTTAGTGTTGAAGTAGCTTAGTTGGAAGAGAAAATTTCATATAAGTAATAGATAGTCTGGATTATTGATCACAAAGATAAAGTGTTGTGGAATAAGATGAATAATCATGTTATAGTTTTTTATATGATCCATATAACGACCCATACATTACATATATTTTTATTACATCAAAATTGAAGCACACTTATTACAACATATAACAAAACCATGAAAGGACCGTATAGGTATAGTGTCTTTAGAAACTGGAAAGAATAAACAACTAGTTCATAAAGCATCTACTTTGCCTTTCATTTATTTCATCATATCTAGAGTCCCTTTTTGGCATATCCTACTTAATAACCTTCTTCCTTGCCTGGGGAAATAAAACATACAAAAGGGTGATCTCAAATGCTCAGTAAGGGTAAACAAAAGAAATATCAATCACATCATATACATAAGCACATAACTTTTGGAAATCTTAACCTACAAAAGAGATCATAATTTCATAACATGGGATAAATCATAGTAGTGAAATGTAATCCCAATAATCATAACTTAAAACATGAAACATTTTGTCATACACTCATAATCATTGAGAATCATTTCTTGTTAGTCAAGACTCATTGCCAAGACTATCTTAGTGGACAAAGTCCACTTCTGAACAGAGTTCACTCCTCGTTTCAGTCCTATTTCACTGAACCGGTTTAACCTGGCATTCCAGCAATGTCTATCTCATGAGATATAAAATCTTTACCCAATGCATTGGAGGGAGATATAGGTCCCACTCATCTCATAATGATACCATTCTTATGTGTACCACAGAATCAGAAAACCATACATCATAGCATAACCCATGTAATAAAAATGGGAATCTTAAACATCGTGACATCATAAAACAATTCATATAATATAAATGAATTCATGAAAATATAATTCCATCACAACATAATCAAATCAATGTAATAATATGGATAAAAACAGAACCCTTTATTATCTTAGATGGAAACTAATTTTGATAAAACAGTTGAACTCCATTCTTGAGGAAAATATCATTTCTACTTCAAAAACACTTTTCCTTTCTTAACATGTTGTAAAATTATAAACTAAAAGAAGTTGATTAAAAATAAACTTGAAAACTTTTGAAGTATTCTTATTGGAAATAATGTTTTAAAAATCCATTCATGCCATATAAGTTAAAAAAACATTCTTCATACTTTTGTCGGAAAAGTCAAAAAGTACCTCGTACGAAAAACGACAAAAGATTATTTTCATAACCTTTACTAAAAACTCATCGAAGGGTAAAATTGGATTTAAAAAATTATAGGTGGATGGAAATAATATTACATATTGAGGAAACGTGGATGTGTATGATAAAATACACCCTAGTAAATGCCAAAGTATAAACAATCTCGGAGAAAAATGAGATTGTGATATTTCCCTTACCTTAGGTCCGATATGCTTTGTACATATCTGAACCTCCTATATAATGATTTAAATAATGTTATTGACATATTCCATAATCATATTCATTGTTATGATATCACATATGGTCATATTCTTAGCTTCTTATTAGTAATATTTCATTACAACTTGTTATTCGGGTGTTTATTACTTTTTGTTCTTATGCGTGTTTTGTCGAATAAATTATTATTCTTCTCTTTATGTTATATATACCTCATTTACATAATTTTATTAGTGTAATATATATAATATTAATTCGTTCAATTCATTTATATAATCGTTATGCAATGAAGAACATGTTGAACGAGTCGCACCACATCGTGGAGACGGTATTTCGTACGTACGCACGAGCGATGATATCATTTCCATGATAATGGAATTGTATTGGAGTGTATGTATACTATTTTAGAATCAATATCACTTTACAATAATCATATATAGTCATTATTTTCACCATTATACCCATCCAAGTAAGGTGGTGGTGGAAAATAGATTACACCACGGTGTGGAGACGGTATTTCGTACGTACGCACGCGCGGTGATTTCATTTTCCGTAGGATGGATAGATGGTAAAATAGGGTTGTTTCATACATATAATAACATATCAGTATATGAGTGATTCTGATGTTATTACTTCATAATTAAACACCTAATGAAGAAGAAGTGGAAGAAGAAATAAAGATGAAAGAATCGGTAACGGACATTACCTCTTCTTTGAAGTGCTTCTTTGAGACCTCCTTTTAGGGAACTACAATTGGTCTTTGAAGAATACCAGGACCTCTAGGTTGTCTCTAGGGAAGTGGAGACGATAATGTGGTAGGGGTTTTCCGAGATTAAAGGCTCAAAGTGGTGTGAGGAAGAGAGGGAGGAGGTTCCCTTTTATAAGGGAGGAGAGGGGCACCTTTGGAATAACTAAAAATATTATATTATTATAAAGCAAAATTCGGTTTTAAATAGCTCCAAATTGATTTATTTCGAAGCTATAGTAGGGATGGGTCGAAATAATCTCATCAAATAGAATTTAGACAAGTTTAGGTCCCTATTTTGACCTTATCATTTAGATTTAACATTAAGTTAAATAATTTTACTTTTACTGTATCTTCTTGTGTTCTTACATTATAAGGTCAATATACATACTATAAAAATCCAAAAGAACCCCAAGTTGTTTATTATTAATATATATAACCTTATCTAAGTCATTTTACCAAACCTTATATTTTTAGGAATAAAATAACAATTAATAATATAATATTTGTTTTAAAAACTATTTTATGTCAATTTTGACACTATTTAGTAATTTATTTTTGTGAAAATCATAACAGAAAGATTTGTTCGAAAAAAGTTAATTAAATAAATACTAATATGTCATATTAACTTATAAGATTAGTGGAATTCATAAAATGTCTTAAATTATATTTATTTGGGTATTTATGACATCAATTATGTCAATATTTCATTAATAAGATAATTACTGCATCATCTTTGTGTCATAAATAAATTAAATTATTTAAAGTCTAAAAATTACAAATAAAATACAATTATGTAGGAAATCTTTTTATATTTCTAATTAATATTTATAGTCGAATTTATCTTATGTATATGCCTATATTAAAAATGATATAGTTATTAAACATTTATTTTAACTATTTTAACCCTTCTTTAAATAAATTAATAATAAATATCCTAATATAATCCAAGTGGGCCTAAAGGGTCATATTTTATTCCTAAGTTTGTTTTTGGTCGAATTAAACAAATTAAATAGAATTAGGTCATGTGTTAGGGTAATAATAATATCATTTGTACCCTTAATTACCCTATTTACTTTTAACCGTGATAAATAAAAGTAAAAAGTTACTATTCACCAAAAATTATTTTCATCTCATTGAACCACATTTTACTTACTGATACCAACCGTGTCTCTTGGATTTTTGAAATTCCACTCACAGAAATGGTAAAATTATGTTTTATGAAAAATTCAGTTTTTTTAACTACCACTTAGTGGTTTCACTATTCATCATAAATTGAAAGCTTTCAGAAAAATACAAAAATTTCACCCTAGGCTAATTTTGATATTCCGAATCAAAAAATGAAGTCCGTTTTAAAAAATAAAATTTATAAAACTTCAAAAACTGGTTATTAATATTCATAATGGCTAATTTTAATAATATTTTAATAGTATATCATTGTTTAGTGAAACTCGGTATTGCGTGCGACGCAAGATATCGAGGAAGGTCGTGATTTGGTGTAAAGAAAGCCAAGATAGTGTTGTGTGTCGTGAAAGATTCCTTTTATGATTTATAAAAACAAAAAATATTTCTCATAAAAGTCTCGGGTGTTACATTCTACCCCCCTTAAAATGAATTTCTCCCTCAAAATTCATCACTTTGTAACAAACAGATGAGGATACCTCTCCCTCATCATATCCTCAAGCTCCCATGTAGCTTCTTCTAATTGGTGGTTCCTCCATAAAACATTCACCAAGCGAGTGGTCTTGTTTCGTAAGACTTTTTCACTACAATCCAGAATCTCTATCGGTTGTTCTTCATAAGAAAGATCTTGCTCCAGCGGTACAACTTCTAAGCTGAGTACATGTGAAGGATCAGGTATGTACTTTCTCAAGAGAGATACATGGATCACATCGTGAACTTGAGAGAGATTCGATGGAAGCGCCAATCGGTAAGGTACCTTCCCAACAAGATCCAATATTTCGAAAGGACCGATATACCTAGGGCACAACTTTCCCTTCTTTCCAAATATCATTACTCCCTTCCAAGGAGATATTCATAAGAACACTTTATCACCCACTTCAAATTCTAGGTCTCTTCTTCGATTGTCGGCATGACTTTTCTGTCAACTCTGAGCTGCTCTTATGTGTTGTTGAATAGATCTGACCTTTTCTGCCATTTCATCAACGAGATCGGTTCCTAATAGCTTTCTTTCCCCAACTTCATCCAAGAAAGTTAGAGTCCTGCATTTCATTCCATAGAGTGCTTCATAAGGATCCATTTGAATACTAGAGTGAAAGCTATTATTATAAGAAAAATTTACCAAAGGTAGGTGTTGATCCCAACCACCTTTTAAATCCATAGAGCAAGCTCTCATCATATCTTCTAGAGTTTGAATTTTTCTCTTAGATTGACCATCTGTCTGAGGATGATAAGTAGTGCTGAAACTCAACTCTGTATCTAGAGTATGCTGAACACTTCCCCAGAACTTCGAGGTAAATCTCGGATCCTGATCAGATATAATTGAAAGTGGTACTCCATGCAATCTTACCACTTCCTTCACATATATCCTGGAAAGCTGATCCAGAGAGAAATCTCTCTAATAGCGATGAAGTGTGCAGACTTTGTAAGACGATCAACTATGACCCAGATATCATTATTTCTTTTGGATGTTTTAGGAAATCCGGTGACAAATTCCATAGTGATGTTTTCACATTTCCATTCAGGTATGGGTAATGGTTGTAACATCCCCTTATACTTCTGTCTCTCAGCTTTAACTTGCTGACAAACCAAGCATCGAGAGACATATTCAGCAAAATCTCTTTTCATACCATCCCACCAGAAGTACTCTTTCAGGTCCCTATACATCTTCGTGCTTCCAGGATAAATGGAGAATGAAGAACTATGAGCCTCATCCAGAAGCTCCTTCTTTAATTCGTGGATGGGAGGAACACAAACCCAATTCTTGAACAATATTATCCCATCACAATCAGGGTTGAATTCAGGAACATTTCTCACCTTCTTTTGTAACTCAACATCTTCTTTCTGTGCCTCTTTAATCTTCACAAGTATAGATGGTTGAACATTCATTTGATAAAGATACGATTTTTCCCCTTTCATTATAATTCCAAGATCTATTCTTTGTAAATCCATAAATATTGGATCTTTTGTGATACTCATCATAGATAAACTAGCATTGTCTTGTGGAATTAATGCATCTTCCACCTTGTTTGCTTTCCCAGGATGGTAATAAATTGAGCAGTCGTAATCCTTAATCAGCTCAAACCATCTTCTTTGGCGCATATTCAGCTCCTTTTGTGTGAAAATATACATTAAACTTTTATGATCAGTATAAATATAACACCTCTCACCATAAAGGTAATGCCTCCAAATATTTAATGCAAAGATTACCGCAGCTAACTCCAAATCATGAGTTGGGTAATTTTGCTCATGTATTTTAAACTGTCATGAGGCATAAGCTATCACCATATCATTTTTCAGAAGAACACACCCCAATCCTTCTTGTATGCATCACGGTAGATCACAAACCTTTCTCCACTACAAGGAAGTGTGAGTACAGGTGCACTAGATAACATTCTTTTCAACTCCTTGAAATTCTCTTCACATTCGTCTGTCTACATGAAATTAACTCCTTTTCGAGTCAACCTGGTGAGTGGATTAGTTAATCGTGAAAAATCTTTCACAAAACCATGATAATATCCTTCCAAACCAAGAAAACTTCAGATCTCAGTTACTGTTGTTGGTATCGACCATCTTTTGATAACCTCTGTTTTTGCAGGATCCACAAAGATCCCCTATGTTGAGATTATGTGACCCAAAAATGCAAATTTTTGAAGCCAAAATTCACACTTGGTAAATTTGGCATAAAGCTTCTCCTTTCTTAGGGTCTTCAATATAATTCTCAAGTGATCTTCATGTTCATCCTTTCTCTTTGAATATACCAAAATATCAACTATAGAGACTACCACAAACTGATCAAGATAGTCTCTAATGACTCTATTCATCAGATCCATGAAGATAGCAGGGGAATTAGTAAGGCCAAACGACATCACTATAAATTCATAGTGTCCATACCTTTTACGGAAAGCCATCTTTGGTATATCCTCCCTTTTGACCCTTAATTGATGATACCCTGAACGTAGATCAATCTTGGAAAACGATTGAGCTCCTCATAGTTGGTCAAATAAGTCATCAATGCATGGGAGATGATATTTGTTCTTGATAGTGATCTTGTTAAGTTCTCGATAATCAATGCAAAGTCTCATTGATCCATCTTTCTTCCTAAAAAACAGAACATGTGCTCCCCAAGGTGACGCACTAGGGCATATGAACCCCTTATCAAGATTCTCTTGGAGTTGCTTCTTCAATTCCTGCAACTCAATTGGGGCCATTCTATAAGGTGTCCTTGAAATAGGCAAAGCACCCAGTACGTGTTCTATTGAAAAATCAACTTCACGATTTGGTGGAAGACCCGGTAATTCCTCCTGAAAGACATCATCAAACTATCGTACAATGGGCATATTATTAATCATGAGTTTCTCACCAACCATTTGAGATAAATAACCATCATTTAGTGGAATCAATACCCATAAAATGGAAGAAATTTCCACTGGAAGGTTATGTTCATCCTTGCATTGATAGATGATCATAGATTGATCTAGAATATGAAATGTGACTTCCCTTCTTTGGAAATTGATATGAGCTCCATTTAGAGAAATCCAATCCATGCCAAGAATCACATAAAATTCAACTATAGGAAGGATCACAAGATTTGCAGGAAGCACTTTCCCACAAACTTCAATCGGAGAAGAATTATAAACTTTTGATGCGACTGTTGTGCCATTAGGGGTTGTCACAGCTAACTCAACATCTAACTGTTGAGGTAATACGGTGATATCCTTATAAAATTCTTCAGAAATAAAAGAGTGGGTGGATTCAGAATCAAATAAAACATTTTCTACATTCGAGTGGATGGTAAGTGTACCTTTCACCACATCGTTATCGTACTCCACATCTCTTATAGAAATTTCATGTTACTTTCCTTTATATTTAGCCTTAAGAGTTTTTTTGACTTTGACCATCATCATCAACCCTTGGATTTGGGCATTGATTGTCATAATTCCCCATCTCCTTGCACTTAAAACATTGAAGTGTAGTAGGTTCATTCTGTGTATCCCTTCCTTTGTTTTCATCATTAGACATCTTCTTCCCATCATTGTGGCATTCAAATGCCCGATAACCTTCCTTTCCAAATTTGATACATTTACTTGTCCCTTTAATACAACTACCTCCATGTTTCTTTCCACACATTTAGCATAAAGGAAATGTCATCTTCATTTTAGTGTACTCTTTAGATTTTCCTTTGAATTCCATTTTTATCTTCTTATCAAACCCATATGACGGATGAGTTTCTCCAATCTCCATCTCGACTTTGAGAGGACATCGAATGATTTCCTCATAGCTGTTGAAGTCCCTTATGGATAACGCCCTTCGAAGACTTGTTTTTAAGCCACTAAATTATCAATCGATCTTACTCTCAGGTTGGATAATAATACCAGAAGCGTACCTTGAAAGTCTTATAAAATTTGCTTCATAGGTACCAACAGATTCATCATCCTTTTCATTTAGTTCAAGGAACTCCTTATCCATCATTGATCGGAGAATATGAGGGAAGTACTTATTGAAAAATAAGTTCTTGGACTTGTCCCATTCCATGGACTCAATTTCATCCCTTTGCCTCATATTCTTAATAAGATTCCACCATTGATCAACATCTCCTTCCAAACGATACACTGCTAGGATGACTTTATCATGTTCAGAACGTTGAAGAACTGAAAATAACTTTTCAGTAGTACTAATCCATTGTTCAGCAAATAATGGATCAATAGACCCGCTGAAAGAAGGCGGACGCTGCCTCATGAAGGATTCAACAGAATATTGCTCCTTGCATTGCTCGTTTGGAAGTCCTGCATGATTCATAGCTTGAGAAAGTTGTGTGAGCATGGATACAAGATTTTTCATACCATCTCCCATAACATTTGGTTGCTTAGGGGGACAATCATTGCATTGCCCGTCGCATTCCGCATTAACATGGTTCATTTGGCTTCCAGCCATTGACTAAAACCAAGAAGAATAGTGTGATAAATACTAATTATAATAGGAAAACCACATAATCAAGAATAAAATTTGACACTTAAGGTATTATCCGAGGTTATTCATGGCCATTTCTAAAACACTAATATTGTGTTCTATGATTAGACTCCTCTTTAGGGTTCTTACTAAGACTTTCACATCCTAGTTGCCAAAGGTTGACTATACCTTTCCTCTGATACCAACTATAACGACCCATACTTTACATATATTGTTATTACATCAAAAATGAAGCACACTTATTACAACATATAACAAAACCATAAATAGACCGTATAGGTATAGTGTCTTTAGAATTTGGAAAGCATAAACAACTAGTTCATAAAGCATCTACTTTTCCTCCCATTTATTTTATCATACCTAGAGTCCCTTTTGGCATATCCTACTTAATAACCTTCTTCCAAACCTGGGGAAATAAAACATACAAAATGGTGAGCTCAAATGCTCATTAAGGGTAAACAAAAGAAATATCAATCACATCATATACATAAGCACATAACTTTTGGAAATCTTAACCCGCAAAAGAGATCATAATTTCATAACATGGGATAAATCATTGTATTGAAATGTAATCCCAATAATCATAACATAAAGCATGATACTTTTTGGCATACACACATAATCATTGAGAATCATTTCTTTTTAGTCAAGACTCATTTCCAAGACTATCTTAGTGGACAAAGTCCACTTCTGAACCGAGTTCACTCCTCGTTTCAGTCCTGTTTCACTGAACCGGTTTAACCTGCCCTTCCAGCCATGTATATCTCATGATATATAAAATCTTTACCCAAATCATTGGAGGGATATATAGGTCCCACCCATCTCATAATGATACCATTCTTATGTGTGCCACAAAATCAGAAAACCACACATCATAGCATATCCCATGTAATAAAAGTGGGAATCTTAAGCCTCGTGACATCATAAAACAATTCATATAAGATAAAAGATTTCATAAAAATATAATTCCATCACAACATAATAAAATCAATGTAATAATAGGGATAAAAACATAACCCTTTATTATCTTAGATGGAAAATAATTTTGATAAAACACTTGAACTCCATTCTTGAGGAAAATATCATTTCTACTTCAAAAACACTTTTCCATTCTTAACATGTCATAAAATTATAAACTAAAAGAAGTTGATTAAAAATAAACTTGAAAAATTTTAAATGAAGCTTCTTGGAAATAATGTTTTAAAAATCCATTCTTGCCTTATAAATTAATAAAATATTCTTCGTACTTTTGTCGGAAAAGTCAAAAAGTACTTCGTACGAAAAATGACAAAATATTCCTTTCATATCCTTTAATAAAAACTCACAGAAGGGTAAAATAGGATTTAAAAAATTTTAGGTGAATGGAAATAATATTACATATTGATGAAACATGGATGTGGATGATAAAATACACCCCAGTAAATGCCGAAGTATAAACAATCTCAGATAAAAATGAGATTGTGATATTTCCCTTACCTTAGGTATGATATGCTTTGTACGTAACCGAACCCCATGTATAATGATTTAAATAATGTTATTGACTTATTCCATAATCATATTCATTGTTATGATATCACATATGGTCATATTATTAGCTTCTTATTAGTAATATTTCATTACAACTTGTTATTCGGGTGTTTATTACTTTTTGTTCATATGCGTGTTTTGTCGAATAAATTATTATTCTTATCTTTAGGTTATAGATACCTCATTTAAAGAATGTTATTAGTGTAGTATATATCATATTAATTCATTAAATTCATTTATATAATCTTTAAGCAATGAAGATCATGTAGAACGAGTCACATAACATCATGGAGACGGTATTCCATACGTACACACGAGCAGTGATATCGTTCCCATGATCATGGAATTGTATTGGAGTGTATATATACTATTTCATAATCCATATAACTTTACAATAATCATATATAGTTATTATTTACACCATTATAACCATTCAAGTAATGTGGTGGTGTAAAATAGATTACACCACGTCATGGAGACGGTATTCTGTACGTACGCATGCGCGGTGATTTCATTTTCCGTAGGATGGATAGATTGTGAAATAGGGTTGTTTCATACTTATAATAACATATCAGTATATGAAGGATACTGATGTTATTACTTCATAATGAAAAAACTAAAGAAGAAGAAGTGGAAGAAGAAATAAAGATGAAAGAATCGGTAACGGACATTACCTCTTCTTTGAAGTGCTTCCTTGAGACCTCCTTTTAGGGCACTAAAATTGGTCTTTGAAGAAAACCAAGACCACAAGGATGTCTCTAGGGAAGTGGATAGGAGACAGTGGCAGGGGTTGGACGAGCTTGAAGGGTCAAAGTGGTGTGAGGAAGAGAGGGAGGAGGTGACCTTTTATAAGGGATGAGAGGGGCACCTTTGGAATAACAAAAAATATTATTTTATTATAAAGCCAGATTCGGTTTTATATAGCTAAATATTGATTTATTTCGAAGATAAGTTGGGGATGGGTCGAACTCCTCTAATCCAATAGAATTTAGACAAGTTTAGGATCCTATTTTGACCTTATCATTTAAATTTATCATTAAGTTAAATAATTTTACATTTACCGTGTCTTCTTGTATTCTTACACTATAAGGTTAATATACTTACTATAACAATCCAAACGAACCACAAGTTTTTTATTATTAATATATATAAACTTATCTAAGTCATTTGGAAGAACCTTAGATTTTTAGGAACAAAATAACATTTAATAATATAATATTTTTTTTAAAAACTATTTTATGTCAATTTTGACACTATTTAGTTATTGATTTTTGTGAAAATCATAACAGAATGATTAGTTCGGGAAAAGTTACTTAAATCAATAATAACATGTCATATTAACCTATAAAATTAGTGGAATTCATAAAAAGTCTCAAATTATATTTATTTGGTTATTTATAACATCAATTATGTCAATATTTCATAAATAAGATAATTACAGCATCATCTTTGTGTCATAAATAAATTAAATTATTTAAAGTCTAAAAATTAAAAATAAAATATCATTATGTAGGAACGCCTTTTAGGTTTCTAATTAATACTTATAGTCGAATTTATCTTATGTATAATCCTATATTAAAAATGATATACTTATTAAACTTTGATTTTAACTATTTTAACCCTTCTTTAAATAAATTAATAATAAATATCCTAATCTAATCCAAGTGGGCCTAAATGGTCATATTTTATTCCTAAGATTGTTTTTGGTCGAATTAAACTTATCCAATAGAATTAGGACATGTGTTACTGTAATAATAATTTCATTTTTACCCTTAATTATCCTATTTATTTTTAAACGTGGTAAATAAAAGTAAAAAGTTACTATTCACCAAAAATTATTTTCATCTAATTGAACCACATTTTACTTAATGACATCAACCGTGTCTCTCATATTTTTGAAATTCCACTCACAGAAATGGTAAAATTAAGTTTTATGAAAATTTCAGTTTTTTTAACTACCACTTAGTGGTTTCACTATTAATCAAAAATTGAAAGTTTTCAGAAAAATACCAAAATTTCACCCTAGGATAATTTCGATATTCTGAATCCAAAAATGAAGTCCGTTTTGAAAAATTAAATTTATAAAATTTCAAAAAGTGGTTATTACTATTCATAATGGCTAGTTTTAATAATATTTTAATAGTATTTTGTTGTTTAGTGAAACTTGGTATTGCGTACGACGCAAACTATCGAAGAAGGTCGCGATTGCGTGTAAATAAAGCCAAGCTATTGTTGTGTGTAGTGAAAGATTTCTTTTATGATTTATAAAAACAAAAAATATTTCTCATAAAACTCTCGGGTTTTACAAACCATATATTAGAAGACACGTCATAGGAATAAAAAAATTCCATGATGGGAAAAAACACCAACTTATTTGATACGTGAATAAAATTACGAGGATGAAATTTCAAAAAGAGGGGAAGGAAGTAACATCCCAAGTAATTATAGAATAATCCATTTTCTTTATATGTTAGTATTTATGAATATGATAGTAAATTTATGTTAAATGTGATTCTGTGTTTGGTACCATACCCAAAATGCAATAACGGGTATCTCCAAAATCATATGTTGCACATTAGACTGGGAAATAACAAAAAATAATATATTATTAATATTATTATTTGAAGTGGTAGTTATTTACTAGTCATTGTATTGGAGGGAATGAACAGAACTAACTATATTATGATTACACATGTATATTATTATTTTTATCTTCTTCAAAAAAATATGGGCTTAAAATAACAATAAATTCAATTTTATGCCTATCAACTCTAATATTTTTAAAAGTTCATTTTTCCACCATATGGAAGATAGTAAATTTTAAATCTAGTTTTTGACCCCTTTATAAGTCATATTTAGAAAAATAAAAATCTTTTTTCGAATAGAGATGAAAAAAATATAGTTTTCATATATTTTTGATACTTTTCTGACAACTTTTATATTTTAATGAATAGTGAAATATTCTTCATTACAATTCATAATAACGTTTTTGTCATAATATTTTATACTACTAGATTATCCTTTTAATTGAATTTAATGTCTAATTAGATAACTATTTTTATCATTTAATCTAATTTTTGATATTGGATGTATTTTAACATTAAAATTGGATATAAACACAAGTAAATATTGTGATGGTTTTTACTTTTAGAAAACTAATTTTCCCATTTTGATAATGATAATAATTTTAATTTAATTACTCAATCATATTTATCTTAAATTTTGAAAAATGGATTCTATATTTGGAAGTTCTGGGTCCAAATTATGTTAAAAGGATACTTCTAAATGTTTGGATAATATAAATAGTTCCTATATTAATTTTTATTTACCACAGTTAAAGGTAAATCTGGTAAATTAGGTTAACCAAAAATATAATAATGGAAATACTATTAAACTAACAAGTACTAAAATCATATTGGATTTTTCTATATCAAACCTTAACACCTGAGGATTTTAATTGACTCATTTAATGGATTTTTTCTATGAAGGTGATATAAAAATTTTCAAAACAAATTAAAGTGACATGATTGTGAAAAAATGACACCATATTATTTCTTATATGTAAGATAATTTTAATATAGTGATAAATATGATATAACATCGATAATAAATAGTATTATTAAATAAAAAAATTATATATATCATGATATTTTATTTAGAATTTCTTTATATATAATAATTTCCATAAATACATATTAAACAGTGATACAATTATTATTTACTTAATATATATATTTATATTAAATTATATGAATTATATAAAATAAAATATAATTTGGATTAATTAGGGTAATCCCAGAATTTTCTAGTTGACTATGACATATTAGAAGTCTATTATTTTTTTCTATTTTATCTCTATGTTTTGATTATATGGGATATTGACCCCATATAAGTAAAATTCATAGGCATATAATATTTGAAATGTTTTCACCATAATTAAAATTAAAATTAAAATATAATAATTCATGTTAAAAATAAATGATAAGTTTTAAAATATAATAAATTTAATAATAACAATTATTGGATGATATGATTTCAAACCATTCTCATATTTTCTTAGATATAACTCAATTTTCAGTTATTTAGTGTTATAAATTAATTAATATTAATTTAATAAATTATGATTTTACATGGATGAACCATCCATTCTCCTATAAAAACGTTCCAATTCTTATCTATTAATTACACTTCAAAATCATTATAGATATTCATATCTCTACCCAAACCCTACTTATAATACCTCCCGATATTCTAAAGGCCATATTTTATGTGGAACACCCTTCATACATGTGTTAAAGTGTTAAAAATGGTCATCATCTAAATTAAAGGTAATGTTTTTATTGAATAATTTCATTTTTATTTCATCTTCCACTTCCATTAAATCTCTTTCATCTATGATGAACTAATAACAATAGTATCCTCAATATACTATGATGTTATTATGTTTATATCATCCCATAAATTCATATCCAATTGAATCAAATGGGGAATGACTATTTTGTTCATGTTTATGGTAGAAATTTTCCTCACTAACAGATATAATTAGTTATCATTAGCATCCCATAGTACTGGTCATAATGATTTATTTAAGGTTTATATATGATGTTCATGAAATAATTGACATTACAAAGTATTGATGTAAAATTTTTTTTCTTACATTACATGCACAAGAAAATGAAAACGTCGTTCGTACTTATGTGTGAAGTATCACCTCTATAAAGCGATGCAAATCATTTTTATTTACAACATAAATCCTATGATATATTTAAGCATATTTAAATTTCAATTATAATTTTAATAATATTAAGATTTTTTTAAATATAAAATAATATTTACATTATTTCCATAATGATAAATGATAAATAGAAATGTTACTAATGCGTATGTATGACCTACCGTCTCTATGATTATAACACTATTCATTTTTCATTCCACAAATAAATTGTTTGATTTAAAGGTTTAATTAATTTATAATACTGATTATCATGTAATTAATTTTTTTCTAGTAGATATAGAATTATGACCACATATATAGTTGAAATCATACTATGTTCATTTTTGATCCAAGGGTCGAATATCAACAAAACACCTGACATGAACATAAATAATTATGTAATTTTTATAACATGTTAATAAGGGATTTGAAAGAAATAATAAACTTGAAAAGGGTTCTTATGATATTATAAATCAACTTATGTTTATTATAATGGAATATATTTATTGTACGTGATGAGTCTGACTCCTTGTAAGGGACATCGTCTAAATGCCCTTCCATTGAGGTATATTTTGATATTATACACAACCTTGTTTTATACGGTGTATAATAAACCCATTGGAATTTTAATTAAATTCAATGGTTTTCAATAGTAATATTTTTAATAGAATCCATTTACTAAATGATAAAATTAAAGGGCTTATGGTGTGCGACAATAATGAAATTTCTGATGCGGTGCCATTATTTGGTATTTTTCTTCCTCTATAATCAAAAATGAACATTAAATGAAAAAACAATAAAATTTTGCATTTTTATGTATTTTTTAATGGAATAGGGTTTTGAGAATGGATTTATTATTTCAATATCTTGAAATTATTATTTTTGACTTCAAAGTGGAAATGTTAATTTTCCATTATGATTTTTTGTATGTTATGATTATGTTGTGGTTCATGGGCATTTCCAATTCATATGGGTGTTTTTGTGAATAGCTGATGGTGGTGGGGATGTCGTGATATCACTCCAATAAATTGGATAATGATATAGAGTTAAATGTTATGGTTTATTCTACAATATTTATGCGGTATACTGTGATGGGTATTCCAAATGTAACCATGAAGGTTACCCCCTATGGACGACAAAATATTATATGCCAGTATGATATAGATTCCACAGGTTTCCATTATGATTTATGATTTCTATGAGGTTTCTCATCATTCTTATGATTTCTTATGGTATTTTAAATAGCTTATGTTTTATGGGTGGAAAGTGTGGTTTGGTGTAAATATTTCCTTGTTTTTATGATATTAGTGGACTATCGGTTTAATTATTTATTTAATATCCTTTACTGAGCTTTTTGTGCTCATCTTTTTTTATTAAGATGTTTTTCAAAGGGTATAAGGATTGGTAAGGCTGTGTAAAAATTCAAGATGAATGTTATGATGTTTTTTTATAAAAAATAATAAATCATGATTTATATTAATGAGATTCATATTGTGAAAAAAATTTATAGTGAGTATAAGTGTCTACTTTGAAATATTTCACTTGTCATGTATATTTATGAATTTTGTCTCTAAAGCATTATACCTGAAAAGATCCTCAATTTGAATTATTTTTTAAAAAATGATTATGTAATTCTTAAGACTGGGGACATATTCATGTATCCCTCAAGGCCTAATATAATATCATCATACCTATGAGTATGCCCAAGGAATTCCTATATGGGTTTCCAAGTATCGTATAAGGCGTATATAATCCACTACCATTATGAGTACATTTATGGAATTTCATATTATGAATCATTGTATAACTCAATGAGAAATATAATCCTCTCACCCAATGAATCCATCCATGGAATTCCTACACTATAATCAATGTATAAGTCATGTGATATATAAACCACTTTCCCTATGAAATTATTGAAGGAATTACCACATGGGAATCAAATTTTTAGTTATGGGATATATAAACCTATATCCCAATGATTCCATACATTGGATTCCTAAATTATAATACATGTATCAATAAATGTGTCTACGGACCGTTCTCATTATAAGTCTCCCAAAGTAATTATTTATATGGAAGATGAGTATCACTCAAGGAATGATATAATTACTCAAATCAAAATATTTACCTCAAGGATTTGTGATGGTGTAATAATAGATAAAAAGGGGCATAGATTCAAGATCCTAGGATAAACCATTGGTCACCTCGCAAAAATTCAACTTCATACCAAGATCCTTGGACAAATAAAAGAAAGCACCTCTTGAATCATAAAACCATCATCAATAATATGTTGAATTTATAAATAAGATATTGAGGGTAGAAGAACGCCAAAATAATCCCTTACATGAATACCCACTTGGGATTTCACGATTTTTATGGGATCTATGGTAACATTCACTATAATTTCTACACATACCTCTAAATAGAATTCTTATCATCGTCCAGAAACTAGTGTAACCACTACATCCCCAATGTCAATACACAAGAGAAGAATTATACTTGGGATCCACAGAATCAAGATGTCAGTAGTGAAAACCTACATTGAATACTTTTAATGAAAATATTGGGATGCATCTTATATATTATCATGTTGGACAAAACAAAAGTGAAGTCAACCTATATGGGATCCACAAAAAGTATAGTTACGTAGTGAAATCCAACATAGGATTCTCAGAGATATATGTAAGGGAAGGAATCCTCCATAGGATCTTATAGGTTAAAATAAATGTTGATACATCCTAATTGGGTTCCACAGAAACAAATTTTCTAAAGACCACCTAGACTAGAAGAGAAAACCTGGAAAGGGAGACACCCTCAAAGAAAAAGATCCATAAGCATAGTCCATGTGAGATTTTTCAAGGATCCTTATCGGTCAAGGATTCAAACATGGTTTCTCTAAACACCCAACCAGTATATTTTACTCTCATGATATAACAGATAAAAATTATTGGATGATCCACCACCCTATTTTATTTCATATCCACTATAAACTACATATGACTCCTCAAATCATCCCAAGGGTTGTACCGTCACAATATATATAACAAATACTCAAATTGTTCTACTCATGAATCCAATTTGGAATAAAGGGTGTAAAATCCTTATAACAACTAACAGGGTTTCATGAATAGAATTCATGATGTGTTTACACAAATAAATGATGGATACTCATGCATCTCAAGCTTGGTCGTGTACTTCTTTGAGAAATTGCATATAGAACCCATGTTCATGACATAAATAATATTTACATGACATTTACAATTTATGTTTTACATTGTCATGTAACTCAGATGTACTTGACATGTGTTTTAGTTTGGTTGTGTAATTCATATATGGTGTGTTTACAATATGGGTTCGAGCCATTTACCCAAAAAGACCTTGTCCCCCCAGTGGGATTTCTAGACAGGTACTCAGTTTCCTAGAAGTGCACTAGTACATAGAGTGTACACCCAATGGAAAATGCATTCTTATTATAAGTAATCTTCCCCAAGTGAGAAAAACAAATGTTTTTCTCCCTAAATTGAACACTAATTGATTGGGATTTCTAAATGGTCAACCATTACCAATGGGAAAAAATCCCAATTTTTCCCACAAATTCTATAGGTCATCCAAAAATTGGTACAAAAAAGTTATCAAAAAATTTAAATAAAAAATAATCTAAATATATATTTAATTTTTGAATATATTTAAAGATTGGATGAATTTGGAAAATAAATCACTAAATATTTTCTCATTTTCATGATATGTAATTGCCACAAAATGATCTAGCTCCACCCAAGATCCATGGTAGGACCTATATTTCTCTATCCCTCGATAGATATTTACCCTATATATCCTCTATTTTTCATGGTGATTCAATCCCATAGTGGGAATTCATTATAATATAAGGGACAAAATGATGAATAGAGTAGTGGAAAAAGAAATTTAAGGAAATAAAAAGGAAAATGAAAATGAAAATGAGGGAATGAGCCCAACCAAAGCACCAACATGAGTGTATATAGCACCTAGAAATAACTCCCTTTCTTGTCATAATTACAGATATGGAATTTTATTCATATTTTCCATTCAAAATATATAAATGGATGAACATGTGTGAATAAATTAATATTTAATTAAATATTTATTAAATATTTTATATTCCATGAAAATTTGAATGGTTTAGATTTAATAAAACTCCATTCCGTGGGAAATATTAATATTATAGAATTGATGGAGTGGACATGAAAATTATTTGAGATCATATCCAATTAGAAAATTACCATTTCAACTCTTACAAGCAAAAGCATTTAAAATTTCAATTCAAAATTTTAATCTAAAAAATCAAGAGTACTTACATGATGCATTCCTTGTGAAAGTTGATTCTATGTAATATCATCCAATTCCCATTCAATTATCAATATGAACTATCTAAAAATTTATTTTTTTTAAATTTAATCATTAAAGATAGGTTCTTTGTAATAATTATGTTTCACTGGTTAATAAAATCAATAGAATTTTATAAAAGAATAACTGTTATTCTTATTTAATTTAAATAATGATTTATTTACATAGGAAATGATATTTGAGGGGTTTTTTTTATTAAGGACACTATATATTCTATTATAGAGACCAATAATCTTCATAATAATCACTACATATTATAGAATTGATATTTAATATATATCAATTTGTCCTACATCTGAATCATATAGTTTTAGTGTCTTTTGAAATGTGGAAATAATTTTTTTCATAGGTGATATACATCACATCCCTTGATGTTCTTAAATTTTTTTAAAACTCATTGAAATATCCTACCAAAACCCATTCTACATAACCCTGGGGAAATAAAACATATAAAAGGGTAATTTTAGAGGATAAGTATATAAATCAATTGAGTTATCAAGGATCACATAATAATAACATGCTCTTAATGGTACTAAACATGATATTATAATTTTATAATTAATACCCATCATTTCATATATTATAATCAAGAATCATGGCATAAATATTATCATTTAAAAATAAATGAAATAGAAGGTATCACAAAATAAGATCCATGAGATAATAAAATTTTCATGAGAAATAATTTTTTTAATAATTATAATCATATAAGACATTTCCATAGTTAAGGATAAATTTAAAGACAAACATAATATATTATGTTTAATGCCCATTCCATTATATAAATAGTCCTTGTTTGTTCTATATACTATTATAGTGGGAGAGAATATTATTGAACATGGTTCACCCCCATTACAGTCCTTATAATGTTATGGGATATCCACCATTTCCCAATTAATTATTGGAATATAGAACTATGTTACAATCCATCAAATAATCATTATTCATTCAAATGTGTTCAACAAGATCAAAAAAATACATCATATATTAGAATCCATGCAAAGGGAATAATATTCATAAACATTTCTACAAATCATCATAGAAACACTCATGGAAAATAAATAGGTTTCATAATAATCTTTTCATTATATCATAAATCCTCGAGAGATAGAAAAAATTTGGTATCCTAGGGTCAAATATCTATGACAAATAATTAATATCAAATGATGTTATTATAAATTAAAATTCCATTAAAATATCAATTACAACACTTCTATAGGAATATATCCTTTTAATTTTGAAATTACATATTTACAAATTATAAAATTCTAATCTTTGAAGGAAAATATTCTCATTTTTAAAATAATTGGAAACATGTTATGGAAGCATCAAATCATTGAGTGGTCATGATGGTAGAAAATTTTGTTCCTTACATTAATATTAAACAATAAATACTTTAATGTTTCTAATAACATGTTTAAGGAATAACATTTAGATAATGAAAACAATATTCTTTTACCGTTCATAGAGACACAACATTTCATGAACCCATAAACGTTGTTTTCACTATTCATTTAGAGGAATGAAAGGTTTGTAAAGAATAAATAACCTTTAATAATAATTATTATATCATATGTCAAATATATTTATCAAATATATCCTAATTACCAAGGAAGGTGGCCAGAGGAAAACCCATTACTATTTATTAAAATAAACAAAAAGTGCATAAAGAGCGCGCCACAAAGTAAAAGTCATCACATGTCATACATATCAAAACCATTCCCACCTCCCGGATAGACATCCTCCGCCGTGGCTGATTCCCATTCTGAACTTTCATATTGCTTGAGGATCTTGGCATACTTCCTTCGGAGATTCAGCTTCTCCAACGAGATCAGCTCTTTTGGCGATTGCTTTAAAGAGGACCGAGTAGATATTGGCTTCGGCAGCGTGGAGTAATCCTTCCTCGGCTTTCGACTTGGAGTGACAGGGATCACCTGTCCACGCTTTCCCTTCCCATCTTTTAGAACATCACTATATGACAGTATGCCCTTCCCAATTTCTTTATCACTTTCCAAAGCATCAGCCCAATTCCCAGACACCACACCATAAGAGCCAACAACAACCTCCCAAGCAGCATTCACACTGTTACAGTCCACCATCTCCAAGCAGTGCGGCTGTCCCTCAAAGACTTGTTCATCATTTACAGCCTTTTCTGTATCAACCGGGACAATTTTCATCTCCTGGCTAGCATCCAGTGTGATCTCCCCATTCAAATCCTCTTCATTCGCCATGACTTGGAACCTGTTATCAGTCTGAACCTCATTTGGAGGAACAGCAGCATGCAAATGCCTCCTGGACTCTATAGGAGAGAGCACATCATTGGATTGCTTCCGGCCCTCTGAGCCCAACCTCCTCCCATCCCCCTTCATGCTGTCAATCACCCCTGCAGCACTTACAGCATATACAGCCTCCATCGGAAGATCAGTAGCCTTGACAGCAATAGCAGCTCCAGGGCTGATTCTGCTCCCCTCAATCCCAGCGTTGGAGGCACCCACATCACGCATCACTGTAGAATGCAGGCTCACCCCACTTTCAGAAGGACCGGCTGTATGAGCACAGACCTGAGAAAGAACAACTGAAGGATTCACCCGCACTCCACCCATGCCATCACCGGCACCATTCACCTCACGAACACAGTCCTGACGAGGCCCCACTGCATGTCACGACCCTACTTCACCCACACCATCGTGAGAAGCACCAGTCCTCCTCCCATTTCCAGCATCCTTACCACTGCACCCCATCAGCCCTGAAACAACACCACCATGACACTTCCCATCCCGATGACCCAGCCGCTGGCACCCTGGACAGAAATCCTCCCATGACTCAAAGACCACCGCTTGCTTCCATCGGAGTTCCTCACCGATCGTGATCCAAATCCACTCAACAGGCGGTTTAGATACGTCCACCTCCACACAGATCCGCAGATTGACCGGGTGACATACCGAAGACGTTCGCGTGTCCGAGAAGAGGAACCGCCCAACCAAATTCCCAAGCATACGTATATTGGATGGGTTTTGAAACGGCAACGGGAGATGAGGAAGACTAACCCACAACACAGCTGAAGGTGAATCATGATTCAAACACAGATCGAACGTCCATCGAAGCAGAAAGAAGCGACATCTACCACATCGACGCGGAGCCCGCGACCAAGCGCAAACAAGATCTTCCTCCGAGGCAAAACGAATCATCAGTTGATTCTTGTCCAGCAACCCCACGACGGCACGATCCTGCAAATCCCACTTACTGAACACGAACCTGTCAAATTCGTCAACCGATGGTCTTCGGTGATGAAAACGAGCCACCAGAGTAAGGTTAAGGAGATTCGATGCCGTCGAGAACTCCGGGAGAGAAATCGATACTTGAGGAATCCCAAGATGTAAATCTGGGACCTTTGGACTCAAGGAAATCGGAGGGAAATCAGGCAGAAAGTTAGGGTTAGAGAAGGGTACAAAATTCTCTCGCTTGTTCGTGAAACGCGGAAGAACATCCTCCCCCCGCCCACCGCCAGGGAGGGGGGGAAAATCACATCATTTTGTATAGGGGGAAGTCTACACGTACGCATAAGCGACATTATCATTTTCTAATATATTTTAATGTAATATAGTAGATATGATATTTCAATCACGTAATATTAATTGTTTAATAAATATGATATTTAAACATTATAACACTATAATAACCACCCATCTATAATTACAATGAAAAATCAATTTTATTTTTTTGTTGAGGCTACATTCCACACTTACACAAAAGGGATACTTTAACTTCCCAATTATTGGAAAATATTGTCAATAATGGTGGTTACATTATCGTAATGAAATTTAAGTAAATTTTGGACATTTAAATCATTAATTTATTATTAAAAACATATAATTACTGTATTTATTGGAAGAAACATTTTGAAAATGGTTAGGTACGATGATTATAATTTCTCCGGAAAGCAACTATTGGATGCATTATTAAAGAAACATTTAAGGATATTATAACATGAAAAAAACATAAAAATAATTTCTAGGGGATTTGTTATGATAATAGTTTAGGTTTATTTATAGTTATATTGGTCAATGTTTGGTAAAATGGAGAGCTAAGGCGACCCTTTTATATGTGGTGGAGATGACACACTTGGAATTCTTATAAGAATAAAATATTTTAATGTTAATCTCATGAAAATAAATCCAATTGGATATAGGTTTGATGGATTAAAATGATGAGTCTTAAATATGTCCATTAAATAAAATACATACTAAATTAATTTGATAACATAACTCTTCCATTGTTTTGACCCCCCACACATTATAAAACCCATTTTATCCTTTACAACAATAGAAAATGTTTATTGTGTTTACTATTAATTATGGGAAAAATGAATGTTTGAACATTTTTTTCAATTATGATACAAAATATGGAATAAATTTTATTATATTGAATTCCTATATGGGTATAAATTTAATTTAAAATTAAACTCATAAAATTTAAAAAAACTAGTTTCCCAAAAAAAATATTCTCTTATATATGAATTTTTTATACTAAAATCTACCTTTATATTAATTAAAATAATGTAAATTGAATTATTAATATTATAATTGAAAAAATTACTTATAAAAACATTTTAAAAGATGTTCAATCATTGTATATTTTTTAAATTAAAATATATTTCTTAAATAAAAATCATTATTTTCATTATTTATAGAAAAATCAACCATTACAAATAATTATTTTAAATTAACTCAAAGAAAATTTTGACATACTTATTTAAAATGTGGTTTTCATTTATTAAAATAAATTCTCTAATATTTATATACATTAATTATATATTATTTCAAAAAATAAATGTAACCAATTTTTGAAGAAAAAAGTATATTTCATAGAATATATTGACATTAATTAAAATTGAGTTCTTATTTCTCAGTTTACTCTATCAATATAGATCCTTTAAATATATTTTTTAAAAATCATGTCTATTAATATTCACTCCACAAATTATACTACTACTTTATTCAGATATTCTCCCTTATGATAATTTTATACTAGGGTTTTCATGTATCATAAGATATTTATGAAACTAAATTTATTTAAACATATATATATCCTAAATAAATGGGGTATTATATTATTCCCAAATTAAAATTAATTTATCCTTATAAATTAAATTATTATGAGTCAAAAATGGGGTTATAGAAATTTCATCATATCCTCTTATTCTGAATAATATTTTTTAAATTTATGCTTCCTCAATACAACATTACCCAGGTGGGAATCCATATTTTATAGCACATTATCTATATGATCTAATATTTTTAAATTTTTTATTTTTATTAAATATCATACATTGGTATTTAGACACATGAGTTTAATATATATGATGGATCATTTATGTATTTCATCTAGATAGATACAGTTAATATATCATTAATTTGGGATAGTTCTATAGAATAACTATTGGATATGCTACCAACCATACTCAATAAATATTCATGATGAAGATAATATGAAAATGGATTATATTTCCTTTACCTTCAAATATAATAACATCATTCGATTGGCAAATTTGTAAGAATTCCTCTTATTAATTTCATATTCCATATTTAATAAATGATTTTCAATATAACATTTCAACTAACCCTTTGTCACATCGATGTGATACTAAATTCTTCCATATTTTTCTATGGTTTCCACATCTTGCATCAAACCCAATATAATTATTCCTAAAACTTATTCCCAAAAAATTGGTGTGTTAAACTTCATTCCATATAGGTATACATAAGGATCCCTAATAATTGTTCAGTGTAAGATAATGTTGTAGGGAAACTCTACTAAATAATGGAGTTAAGCCCAAACACCTTTAAAATACATTGAATAAGACAACAACATATATTCCAGTGTTTTAATAGTTCTCCCAAACTTAATATATATCCAATGATGAAATTGTTCACTAAAGCACAAATCTAAATCTAAATATCTATAAAAACATCACCAGAACATTGTTAGGTGCCTTAGATATTAGTTTAATTTAATAAAATTTTAAACTCCATGAAACTTTACGACTTATTTAATATATATTATATATATTTTTAAGACATATTCCATCAATGATATTAGTGAAGTATTTTGACTTTATAAGGTGATCTACTATAAGTGAAAATGGATTTTAGATATCATATGTTCTTTGGAGTATGAAGAAAAAATCACTGCTGATGTTATCCCATTTTATTTGTTGTATTGGTAATAGTTCTAAAATAACATTATAATTAAATCTCTTATAAATAGATTTTTAAAGAACCAATCATCATGATAAATACTCTTCAATATATCTATTAATGTTTTCAAACAATAGATACAATTTAAGATCAATATATATCTTTGTACATATAATGTTAATAGAGCATGATGAACTTTTAGATTCATCATATATGTCTGTAAACTTTTATACGGATTGGTAAACTATATGGTTTTTAAACATTATAATTCCATGAAAATCATGGCTGACGTTTGGATCTTTTTTCACCTTAATTTTTAGTTCTAAAACTTTTATTTGTGCCTCTTCAATCATTAGTTGGATTGATGGTTGAACACTCATTTGAGAGAAATTATATTTCTCCTCTTCTTATATGATTTCTAGAACAATTCTTGTTAAATACTAAAATGATAGACTTTATCATCTATATTATAAATTGGTTAGCATGACTCTTTTACTTAAATCATAAGCCACCATGACTTATTTCACATTATTTTAATTCATAGAGAATTCATAAACCCATGTAAACATTAACCATGTTATCTATTACATTTTTTAATCATTCAGTTCAAATATATTCATCTAAAATTTATAATCACTATATATTTTAAAATTTAACCCACAAATAAAATGAATTTTTATCATTAATGAAAAAATTATTCCAAATAACTCTAAATTATGAGTTGGGAAGTTTTCCTCATGAACCATCGATTATCATGATCCGTGAGGTTTAACTATATGATTATAAATGAGGAATAATTTATATTCCTTCTTAGATGTACCACTATAGAGTAGAAAAACATCTTTATGACACTGTATTGAACCCAAATGTTTGTTGAATAATCTTATAATATGTTCCTTGATTTTTTCGACATAGTCATCTATGAAAAGGAATTTTTCTCCCTTTTATGAAAACATGGTCAGTGGGATCAGACTTCATGAGGTATTCTCCAAAAAAATTTATAATATCCAACCAAATATAGAAAAAAAAAGATCATAGTAAAAGTTGTTGGTTAGGGTCAACATTTAAAAAAATCCATCTTTGAGGTATCCACTAATTTACCCTTTCATAAAATGATATAACAAAAATATTAATCCATAAATATATTAAATTCAAAATAATTTTTTAAAATCTTTCCTTTTGTACTCTATTAAAATAATCAATTTATCACCATTCCCTTCATTAATTTTGGAATAAATTAGAAATTATTCATCATAGACAACTAAAAAAATGAACCAGGATATATCTAATGTCTATTAATTAAATCCATAACAATAATGGGGGATTTAGTGATGCAAAATGGGATCAATATAAATTAAATGTTTTGTAACTTTTATGGAGAGTAATCTTGGGTTTTTCATCAATTTTTACCTTACATTAAAAATATCATTATTGAATATCTATCATGGAAAAATATTTTTCCATCATAATTGCTTTATCAATTCATCAATACAGGGTAGAGGATAATACTATTGATTTGGATATTATTCCATTTCTGATTATCATTATAGAGTCATATTGATAAATCATTCATCATAATAAAAATATTATGTATACCCCATGGTGACTCACATGGATGAATAAATCCCTTTAAAATATTCTACAATAGTTTCTTCTTTGATTTGGACAACGCAATCCAAAAAATTCTATATAATGTTTTTAAAATAGGTGTAGCATAAGGTATGAGTTCTGCTGATAACATAAATTCAGTATTTAGGTGAATTCTAGGGTAATATTCTTTAAATATATCAATATACCCTCTTATAATGGAAATATCATTAATTATTAGATTTTCCATAAACACATAAGATATAATTCAATTTTAATGTGCAATTAAGACTCATCCAATTGATGTAATTTCAATAGGATGTTCATATTTATCAGTCCACTAATAGAATGACTTATGTTTGTTAATAATATTAAATTTCACTTCCTTTAATATATAATTTATTTGAGATTAATTTATTAAAAAATAATTTTGGAGATAATATAAAATTCAACAAGAGGGAGAATAATGAGATTTTTAGGAAACATGTCCTAGTAAACATCGATTACTAAGGAATTATATTCTTGTGATTTGACAATTTTACCACTATGATTTCCCACAACCAACTCAATATCTAATATTATTGGTGTTATTTTGACACCCATAGAAATTTGATTAGATATAAGAGTGGGTCGATCCAAAATATATTTATAAATTGGCTATTCCAGAGCTGGTGATATTTTTTCCAATCACCACATAAATATCAATAACCATATTGGGAATATTCATTACATGTTATTTTTCCTTTTTTCAGGGATTAGAATGTTATAGTCATCGATAATCATCACTAACCTTTATATATGTGAACTATTAAGATTAATTCCTATAATCATTCAATTTGAAGTAAAAAATTCTGAGTGGTGAATTATATATATATTTTTCAACACCATTAGTTAATATTTTATTCAAATCACTTAGAAATTTAATTTACTATGAATTATCATTTCCACACATAAAATTCATACCAGTCTCATCAATATAATTTCCTCTACGTTTCTTTACACACAATGAGCATAATGAACAGAGCATGTTCCTATATCGATGATATTTATTATTTCAATTTTTATTACATTATATTTTTTTACTATCAAAACCATGATCATTATGGGTAAGTGAAATAAAAATTTATAACTTGATATCCCATTGAAAGATTTATTTTTAGTTACTAATATCTCTTTTTTCTAAAAGAATTTATGGACTTCGTTTTTTCCTCTGAAGAACCAATCAATATTTCTTTGAAGCTGGATGAAAATACATGAATTGTACCTATCATGTATTTTAAAATGTTACTTATAAGTATTAAGGGGTTCTTCATCATTATTACTAAGAATAAAGAGAACCTTATTCATCTTAATATGATGAATATATGGAACTTTCTTGATGAAAAATATTCTATTAAACTCTTCCCAGTACATGTACTCAACTTAATAATGTTGATATTTGTTATTGATAAAATTATACCATTGATTTACTTCCAATTTAAAATAATAAATTTCTAAAATAACATATTCATGTCTTGAAAACCGGTGAATATAAGATGCATATTCAGCGGTACTAATCCATTACTCAGTAAAATGTAGTTAAAAATACTCATTAAATGGAGGTAGATATATCTTCATGAAAGAAATCAAAATAATATTGTTCCTTACACTACTCATCTTGAATGTAAACATGATTCATGTATTGATAATATTTCATAATCACAACCTCAGTATTTTTCATTCTATTTCCCATGAAATTTTATTACTCAGGTGGAAAATTGTTGTATTTTCTATCACATTCATTATTAACATGGTTAATTTATGTTCAATGCAATGACCCAATACAAAAGACATAGTGTGAGAAATAATAACCAGGTAGGTAAAACCCATAATCATGAATAATAGTTTCTTGGAATTAAAAATATTGAAAACCTCTTATTTTTCTATGACACTATAGTTTAAATTAGGTCATTCTTGGTCACTAACTGTCCAAATAAATCAAAATGGGTTGTAAAGAAAATTATAGTTAACGCATGAATATAAAACATGTGTTTTAAAATAGTTTCATAGTAAAGGAAGACTAAATGTGAACTATAATGATGGATGAGACCCTCACAACCAATTCTATTCATGTTAATTACTCCCAGATGCACCTATTCAAAAATCTTGTGGACTTATAGTATGTAGATAATGATATTTTTCTATGAATAAAACACTCCAAGCCATACCATAACTTATGAATCTATCCTATACATTATATTATTATACGGGTTATCACTATATTTTCAAAAACAAATTTTTAATATTAAATAATCATTTCCCTAATACCATCTATAGGGACCCAAACATTTCATATATAAATATTACATTATATTATAAAAATATTCAATACCTAAAATTTTTATATATGATAGAATAATATGGTTTTAGTGTATTTGGAAACACATATAGATGACTATATTATTAATAATTGATCTAAATCCTGACACACAATGTTATTCATAACTAGAATACTTCTTAGAGATATCATAGTTAAAATAATTATTTATAACTAAGGGAATCAAGACATTATAATGGGTGAGCATAGATGACTAATAATGTTATATAAAAGAGATATCAATGATCATATAAGAATTAATTGACAAAAATTGTTGGTAGGAAGAGATTAATATTTTAAAATTCATATTCATCATTCATTGATCAAAATCATGAAGCACAGATTATTCATGGAATTTCCTAAGACACAGATCATAATAGAAACAATGAAAATGAACCATGAGATAATAACATTTGAATAATACATAAGATTATAGAAATATGAAATCATAGAACACCAATTTCTTATTTAAGGATAAATTAGAAGAATATTTGGGTGAATTTGGTTCACTCTTCTTTCTATCGTACCATTTATATAGTTTCACTCGCAAAAATATTATAATAATAAGATTCCCGTATTGAATTGATTTTAGTCATCATTACAGTCATTGTTATCTTATGATAATTCTATATTTAACCATGTCATTAGAGATATATATAATTATGGTCTCACCAATAAAATAATCATAATATATTAATGTTCAATCTATAAGATCATTACAAAATCATCATATATCTAAACTATTGAAAACCATAAATAAATAATCCTAGCATAACCCATAAAAAATAAAAATAGATCTTAAAGACCACAACCCCATTATCATAAACAAAATAGAGAAATAATAGTGAGGGTATCATTTGATCATGTCCCTTGTAAAGCAAAACTAATATCATAGGATTTCATTATAACTAAAAATTGCATTACTATATCACATGGAATATTTATCGATGGGACCTCTCTATTAATTTTCAGACTCCTTAATAAAAATTAATAAATATAGAAAATATTATAGAATAAAATTCTTTTAGAAGATACCAAGAAACATCTAATGGGATAATCAATGAATTAATTGGTCATGATGGTAAAAAATTCAACACATTCTGTGTGTGGGAAAAAATGATTCCTTCCATCTTTTCTATTATAAGGCAAGAGTACCTCATTTATAACATAATAAAAAATATATATATTAATTTTGAATTTAAAAATTCAGATATGGGTAGAAATTACATAAAACTATCATACAATAACAGAAAAACATTCATGAAAACAATTTAAAAACATGGATATCGATGAAAATGGATTTCTGACCGAATAGTGAAATCAATTAACTATTTCATAAGAAAATTATTTTAACCATTTAAGTTACTATAAAGAAAGAACTAAATTGAATAAAATTAATCTACATAATTAACAATATTTGAATACAATTCATTATATTATTGACATAATTTCTATAAAATTTTATCATCGAAAACATAATCTTAACGAATATCAATAAACAATTAGTTTTATACTAAATCCCTTATCCCTTTTGTTCTATTCAACTAAAAATCTTATAATAGAGGGAATCATATATGGTTATGTAAATATGAATATTTTTCATAATAATTAACAAAAAATAAATTCATTTTATGTAAAAACACTAAATAAATGAAACAGGGGGTGAATTTGGCATGTGTCTCATTGTAATAAATGTGAGATAAAAACCTATTACATCAAGTTATATTTGTATTGTAAGTTATATAACCTCATATATGATAAATTTAAATTTATTATAAATATATGAAAAATAATTTAAATAATTATAATTTCATATATGATCTAAATATAACATTTTCACTACCATTTATTAATAATTCATTATTAAAATCATTTTTCCTCCTGTTAACTGTTATATTTTTCATAGGAAATTTGGTTTCATAATTCTAGTCCCATTACATTGATCACGGTTAAGTAATATCTATAATGTTACTAATGATATAAATATGAAATATATTTATTATAATTATATTTATTGTAAAAAATAAATGTTTTATGTAGGAAAAACACTTAAACTATTCAAAGAGATGGTAGGTTGCAGGTACGTATGAATGTTGTCTTCGCATTTTGATAGAAAAACATATTAAATAATAATTAACAATTATATTATTTTATATACATATTATATATCATATATATTCAAAAAATATATTCTTATAACTGAATATGTAATGTATAATTGAAAAACATATTACAACAGATTGTGGAGGTGGTTGACCACATATTCACCTAAGCAACATTATCATTTACTAATAGATTTGAATTTAATAAGGTAAATAAGATATTAAAATATAATATAAATATTAATTTCATAAATATAATATATAAACTACAAATCTATCATAATAACCTTACCTGAAATATACATAGAGAAAATGAATAGAATCATTACATAGAGGGGGTAGTCCATATTTACAAATGAGTGATAATTTTATATCTTATTTGAAGGAAAATAGGGTGAATAATAGTGGTTACATAATAATAATATAATTTTATAATATTGTGGAATTAATTTTATTTTAAAATTAATTCCATAAAAAAAGTGGTGGTAAACGAAGAAATAATTTTAATGTGGTCGGGTATTATGATTATCTTTTCTCTAGGCCACTATTAGAACCTTCATTAAAGAAACATGGAATGGTATATCAATGATACAAGAAAATATAAATATTTTATATTGAATTTTAGAAGATAATTGTTCATGTATTTTTTGGGATAGATATCTCAAATTGGTTTGAATATGGGAAAAAGGGTTTTTATTTTATATACAGGGGAGAGAATACAATTTGAATATATTAAGAGATCAAAAAAATTATTTTATGGACTATAAAAAATCATAACAATGAGAATAGGTTGATGGTTTTAAGATATGATGTTTAATAAATGGAAAAATGATTGTATAAATGTATTATTAGAAAATGTATCATTATATCTTGGTTAACACCCTGAAAACCTATTTTTAACCTTAACTGCAGTGACAATGTTTTTTAAATTTTATTATTCATTATGAAAAAATATTAAAGTTGAATAATTTATGATTTTAGTAAAATATTATTAAAAATATAGATTCAAATTCTTTAAATTTATTTTATTTATGCTTCCAAATTTAATTTTATATTCAACCAACAAAACATTGTGAGAATCTATTTACCAGAAAAACTGGTTTCTTATGTATAATGGATTAAAAAAAAATTAAAACATAAAATTATTTCCAATTGTCTAAATTTTAGTAATAATAGTAAAATAATTTAATGATCATTTTAATACAGTTTTATAAAAAAATGTCTTTATAAATTAATTAAACGAAATGAATTTTTTTAATAAAATTTAGTATATTTCCTTATACATCCAAAAATAGATCTCTTTAAAAAACTATAAAATTTTCCTTCTATGATAATTTTGGAAATATTATGATAAAAATAATGAAAATTTCATCTATTAAAACATATAATACTGGTATAAGATTATAATATTATCCTCTCAAAAATCAAACAAAAACAATTTTTTACGAAAACTAATTTTTTAAATAATATAATGACTTTACTACAACATTAGTATATACATATCTCTATATTTTGTTCATATAAAACCTTTAAAAACATTTATAAAAAATTTGGTTATTCTTATTCACATCATGTACTAAAAATCTATTTTATAATTGTAAAATCAATAGATTTTAATAGAAATTTACACAATGATTAAAAACAAAGAAATATTAATATTTAACTGTTATAGTTATAACCAAGATGTTAAATTATTATGAATGGATATTGTTAACCACAATAATATATATATATATATATATTTATTAATCAATAAATGATTCCAAATTAATATTTATGAAATAAAGAATCTATTATTTAATAAAGATATTTTATAATTCAAAAATATGATTTCATTAAAAAAGTGGTTTTATTTATTTTAGAGATTTAAATTTATTATAAATTATTTAAAATTTTTGAAATTTTATTTTAAAAAAGTTATATCATATTTGAATTTGTATTTTTAAAATTAACGTTTGGTGATTTTTTTAAATTTTAATTTTTTTCATGAATAGTGGTAAATATTGATATTCATGGATTCCATATTATCAAAGGTAAATGATATTATGTATTTTTTATTATACAAAATTAGTTCCTTTTTATTTAATATATTCAAATTATGGTATTTATATTTTTTTAATATTTAATTTTTTAAAAAAACATTGTTTTTACTTACAAAGTATCATATAAAATAAAAATTTGCATCTCATTCTTAGTGAGATATTTTAAATTAAAATTTTCTAGTTCATGAAATTTAATATTGAAAATTGGAGTATATATTTGGAATTAGGTTGTCCAAATTGGGTTAATATGGCCCCTTTTTATCATTATAAATAGTAACCATTGTATATTATTGTAACCACGTTTACCAAAAAATGGGTTAATTACTATTAAAACTAAAGTTATAGGTCTTGAAAGTCATCCAAACACATGACATAATTTTAAATTATTAATTAATTTCATAACAACCTCATATTTATTTCAAATTATATCAATTGGGATATATTTAATTCCAAAAAAAATTTATTTTACAATTATAAATTAATAACTTCTATGAATTCTCTATCCCTCACTTATAAAAGGGGACCCACTCTCATCCTCTTTACAGACCTTAAGGGACCATTGTATTAACTGAAAAATCTCTCAATAAATTATGAGAATACAAGCCTATATTACAATATTATTTTTTAAATAATAATATCATCCTTAAGGTCAATAAGTTAAAAAGAAAATGAGGTTTTTTAAGATGATGTATAACTTTTAATCGAATGTTTTAGTTCTTCTTCTTCTTTTACGTCATTAAAATACTCATCAACCACTACCTAACAATAACATCATTGTATTATATATAATTATATTTTATTATGTAAATTTTATAACCTATTTCAATATCCACTTCCATCAAATGTAAAATAAAACTATCTTTAGTGTGTATAAAGGACTACCACTTCATGTACTCATGTAATTGACAATCTATCACTGCATATAAATACTAGATTTAATTTTGGATTTAATGTAAAAATATTTTATAAAATAAATAATTAAAAAATTTTAAAAATAATATGTCATCAATATTAATACCTTTCAATCCATTGAAAATGATAACATTATTCATCATATGTGTGGACAACCCCCTCCATAACACAATGCGATTCATTTTTCATCAACACATAACATGGAAACTAAAAATAAATTATTAAAAGAGATAATATTATATTTAGAATATAATAATAAATATGAAAATAAAAAATTATACTTATAAAACTTCTTCCATGATCATAGAAATTTGGATACGTTACTCATGTGAATGTACAGCCTACAATCTCTATTTCTAAAACATATTCTATTATAAATAAATATCATTAATGTTATGTCTTAAAAGTAAAATCATTTTTTCAGAATTATACTTATTTTATTATTTTTTTATATATGATCAATGATTTAGCTAATTATAAACGGAAAAAATAGTGATATTTTTCTACAACTAGGAACCAAACGTCCTAAAAACACATGAGAAGGTCTAACCATATTACATATTTATATATATAACTATAATAAATGAACTGAATGGTTTGATAATAATGAGATAAAACTAAAAAAATTTATTAATTGATTATATGATTGATATATTTTTATAATAACTTAGAAAAAGGGACTACATATATTGAATGACTCGATGTAAGGGGTGTCATCTCAGTTTCCCTTAATTATGTCATTTTTTAATGTTTTGATCCAAATGTATTTTATGTGGTTTATATAATTAACTTTTAAATTTCTTATTATTAATATAACAAACTAAAATTAATTTTAATTGATAATTCAGATAAATTTCATTGTAGTGATATTGAATTAAATTTACCAAGTGTTAAGGGATATCTTAATTAAAATTCCATTTAATAGGTTATAATTTTACTTCATTGAGTATGAATTACCATTACTATTTATGAATTACCATTATGTTTATTATGTTGTATTTACAGTTTTTTGTTTTATGAGTTTACAATTATATCACATATTTCCTCTTTGAATAACTCAATCTTTAGTGGTTCGATCTTTGTAATGATTATAAGTCTTCATATTGAGTTGTTGAGATGTGTCTTGAATTGTGATGATACATAATTTCATAATGTGTATTTACAGAATGTTGATATATTATATCATTATTAAACTTGGGAATATATATTTTATTTTTCAAATTTAAGTTATCTCTTTAATGATATATTTATTCCAATTTATAAAAGTTTATTTTTATTCATTATTTCAATATCAATTCATTATGAAACAATACAAATTATTCACCATGATTTATTTTATATAATACAGTTACTGTCCCATGAATGTGTGTCATCATATTCTATCTGGTAAATTATCGGTTTTATTTAATCATTTTATTTTAATTCATGTAAAGTATTTTTATTCATGAATTAACCATATTGAATCAGTTTCTTTTCAAAAAATGGTGTAACTGGTTTTTCCTAAATGATCGTATTTTAATTTTTTTTATATCTTTAACCAATCCCATCCTCTATTTATATATTTATTTTATGAGTTTTTCATTAAAATCATAAATAATTCTCCATGTTTTATATTTCTTGACATTTGAGATAATTTTCTGAGGTTTAATGAATGAAAT
The DNA here is from genome assembly GCA_963277665.1 of Viscum album. NCBI lineage: Eukaryota > Viridiplantae > Streptophyta > Magnoliopsida > Santalales > Viscaceae > Viscum > Viscum album. Next base: position 560,020,751 of record OY728146.1, read on the forward strand.
TATGAAATTATTTTTACATATGATACTTTTGAATCTCATTAAAAAATATTTAAATGAATATTTATTTTTAACATTTTCAACCTGAACGCATCTTCCAAATATGATGATAATTATTTTCATTGAAATGAAAATTTTGTAAATTTTATCATTTTAAATGACATTCCCTTTCATTATAATTTTTGAATTTTTATATTTAGGGTATAAAATGGAAAAGGTATTTCCCTCTTTTTTATAATAACTATAATAAATGATACTCTAAAGGTATTTTAATCTATGTAATCATGTTTTAATAATTACCATAATTCGCAGTGATTATGATAATATTAGTTTATCCATATTCTTTCTTTATACTGATTATTATTTTTTAAATATATACTTTTTAAACTCATTTCTTTTCTATGCGCAAATCAAGCTATAATGAAATGTGTGTTGTGTTTAATGTTTTTTTTGATGAAAATGAAACCTTAATTGTATTAGTTTCATTTTTTACATAGAAATTATTTATGATGATTTATGTGCTTGATACAACTTATAAAATGATGTATCCAAATACTATTTATATGATGGGTAAGCTCTATATAGCTTATATGATGGGTAACCACGATATATCACTCTAATTCATTTGTTAATCATCATTATATTTAAATAAAATATTAAGGGACTTATCCTGGGGGTTTATCTAATAGATTTGACTAGGCTCTACTTATTTTTTACACGGGTTATGAAGATGATGTTCTATGATGCTAACCCAATATTAATATTCCTTCTGTTATATTAAATTTGTTCCTTTATTTATAATTGGCTTAATATAACTCGTGTTTATTGATTATTTTGACTCTTTATAACACCTAGAGATTTTAATGAATATTTTTCGTGAATAAATTAAACTTTCATTGATATTTTTCATTACACTATATCAATAATTCCTTTCCAATGACATCGATATGGATTATGCTACATGGAACATCGACTTCGAATATGTTAAATTCCCAAAAACTTGTTTATGTTAAATGCAACAACAATTTTGAATAAGATTCACACACCACCTACTTGGCATACACAACATGCAACATTGAGTTTCTACAAAACATCATTTTATTATTATAATTATTAAAAAAATATAATTATATCCTTGGTATTAAACATAGTAATATGAAAAGTAATAAATAACTTAAAAATATTATTTATAATGTTTTTGTATAAATAAAACATATTGATAATGAATGTTGAAATTTCAGTTCAAGTACTTATCTATTTAAAAATACTATTTTCTCAAATGAGCTACATTTAAGGTCATTATAGGAAAAATAATAAAATTATTTTTTTAAACATTTTGAAATTTAATTTTACAAAATGAAATTCATTTTTAAATTTATGATGTCTAAATTATCATAGGGAAAAGTTTTGGTATTTTTTAGAGAAACGTCATTTTGGATGAATAGTTTGAAAATCGGGATTTTGATTAAAAATATCACTTTATTTAAAATTATTTATAATGATAAATTATATTTAAATATATTTTAATGTTTATGTAGATTATATTTTTATCAGTTAAACCAATGTGGGTCATTGGAGTCAATTTCCCACTGAAATTTAATATAAAAATAGAGAAAATTTTTGAAAGTTTTCTACATTAAAACCCTACATTATCAACCAAACTATAGGTTTAAATTTAAATTAATTTCTACCAATTAAGTGAATTTAATATATAAAACTGAATCCATATTTTTAATAATAATAATTTCTAATTCCTAATAAGTATAAATGAGTATTTAACAAATATAATTTTAGTGAAGGTAATTAAAAAAATTATAACGAGTAATGTAAAATTTAACATAATAATGGGCTAAAAATTAATAATGAGGGCCCAAATGACATATAAATTAGTCCAAAACCCATTTTATTGAGATTATTCCCAACTAAACTTTAATTATTTATTTTGGAAGGATTTGGATGTGTTTTTATAGGTAAAAATAGGTGTACAACTAACTTATTTTACAAAATGCCAAATGTTTCCTTTCCGTCCCCTATAGTAGGCCACCAACTATCCATCTTTGTCAACTCATCCTAAAACACATAAATTCATACATTATCTACAAAATAATCATCTTGAAATCCATAACTAAATACGTAAATCCTAGCATTGGGATGAAATTATTCCATGGAATTTCCTTGATGCAATCCAAATGGAGTTACCCGATTAAGAGGCAACACCCTCCCCAAAACTCCTTTCTTTTATTTTTATATACACTCTCTCAGATATTATTATTATATTATTATATAAAACCACCTGTATCTTCCATATAATAGGATGTTATTATGATATGGTATTGAACTAATGTTAAACACAGATCCATCTAATGGGTAACGAACATACTGTTTTTGTGTACAATGGAATATCACCTCACTATATGATGGTTGTTCATTTTTCCTCTACTGAATATCATAGATAACATTATGATGGTATATATAGATATAATATAATATTTATTATGTTTTAAATATTTTTTTTAATAAAATCCCTTTTAGTCATCATTCGGTGTAAATATGATGATTTAATTTGGGGAAATATGGACTACCACCCATCAAAGCAATGTCATTTATTCACACACAAAATGAAATGTATTAAAGGTGTGATTATTGAATTTAGTTGATATATATTATAAAATATTTTAACTATAATAATTATATATATTGATACATATATGTCATTTTCTTTCATTCTTTCAACACGAAAATAAAAACAGAAACATTGTTCATGCTTATATAAAAATAATCATCTACATGAACGATGTATTCCATTTCATAATTATATATTTTATATTTTATTATAACAAACATATAATAAATTTAAATTATATTTCTATCATTTTTTAAATTATTTAAATCATTATATAATTATAAGGACCCGATATATAACATATCAAGACACCAGCAAAGAACAACCTCAATGATATCCATAACTAAGGTCACTCTTCGAAAAATATTTAGTTATTCAATGCTCATTGAATAATCCATGTATGTGAGGCATATGATTCATATTATTTATTGAAATAAATTTGATTTCTCAATTATCAATGAACAACCTCAATGATTCATCTTTTTTTGAAATGAAATGTAATGGGGATCCCTATGGGGAAAGACTATAGATTATAAATACATTATTATGTTACTCATATAGTTATACCTTAAAATTCATTAATCTATAATGTCAATTCTATAAGTATTATTTGATATTTGTCTTGCATCAAGGATTAAATCAATGTAATACCAAACTTCATGCTTCAGTTTATTACCTAGTAATTCTCTATGATATACAAAAATGTATTGTTTTAAAATAGTTACGTGTTCATTCTAAATATTACCCTTCCCATATATAGGTTATTTACTCCCTTCATACCCAAGAATCTAACACAAAAAGGGATTTTTTTGGGGGATCTTTAGATGATCCTATAATGAATTATCCCATCTAAATATTATGTATTACTTATCTCAAATTATAGTTTCATTCTCATCATTACAAATTTTTTATTATATTTAGAAATTTATTCCATAACAAGGATTACATGAAAATAAACCTTGGGTGTAATAATGATTGTGGTAAATAAGGGATGTAAATGATTCATAATAGGAACTAACCGATACATCATTTTGGTGGTGAGACTTCCACTTGGAGGATTAAATGATAACTACCATTTTAATATTAATAAAAAATATCTCATTTTCATATAAATCATGGAATATAGAAAATAGTTTGACAGAGGAGAATAAAATAATTCATTAGATAAATTTGATGATATAATTAGAGTACATACCAATAGATCTTGAGGATCCTTGGCATCAACTGTTGTGATGCATAAGTGGGATCTTATTCCATTACCTTTTTCACTATAAAATATACTTAAATCATAGGAAAACAATTTTCATTTTCCTCATCTCCTTATATTTGTAGAATTGAACGTTTGTAATTTAATTCATTCCATTGGAATCATGATTATGATTTCATATTTATATATACGTGATTCAATAACCATTTAATTAAATGTATAACCTATTATTTCTACCAAAATATTTTACATGATATAATATCCACCATTAATTTATTTCCATTATAAATCATTTTCATTTTCATCCTCTTATTCTCTTTATTTCCATTGAATCTAGAAGTCATGGAGAATTATTTAACTATAATTATATAACATAATATTATATCCTCATATGATGAGAATTATTGTTATACTAGTTCTAATAAATTCATTGGATTCATCCCATGAAGGAAACTTTCAATCATTCACTTTTTATTATGTACATAGTCCAAAACATTCCTTGTTATCCATTTGAAGTTTTATTCAAAATTTACAACATTCTTATCTTCATTTTGGGTTATACCAAAAAATTGTCTCTCCGTATTTTCCAATTACTCAGGAGGAAAATAGTTCTACATGAAACATTCCTTATAATGCTTTACAATGGGATCTAAAACTGGTAATACATTTTGTTATGGTTTTTAACATTCCTACCTATTATGGTCAAAACTAAATTAATTTACTACTATTCTAATTCATTACTACTAGTTTAATATTTTCTATTTATTATTTATACATGTTTTACATTCTAGTGTTAATAAACATAATAATGTAATTAAATAATTGTCTTTTTAAATTATATTTTTATCATAATTTCTCTAAGACTGATAAATAACTATGATTTATTTTGTAAAACCTCAATATTTTATAGTATGTTATCTTATAAAAGTAATTATGTAACTTGCGCTACATGAAACATCAAGTTCAAGCCCATCACAAGTTATTAAACTAGCCATTTTAAAAGTGGTTATGATTAATATTAACCACATTCTGAATTTTATTTGAACCCTAATATTTTTTGGTTCTTTGACATAATGTAAGGGTAAAATAAATTGTCATATTAAAGGAGTATTTTTATAAAAATGTAGTTTTTTCACCTTTTATGGGAGAACCATTTTTAAATTAAATAATTTACACTTATATATATATTCAATTTAACTAAATAAAATTCTTTTTTTAGAAGTGGGACATAAAAGTTTTGTTTGGATAACATTTCTGTACTTCTCAAATAACTTGCATAATTTTTATGAATAGTGGAAAATAATAAATTTTAATTGAAAACAACTTTTTTAATAGAAAAAATTTATAGTTTTAAAATTTTCAATTGAGTGGTTTTAATGTATAATTTTATTTTATTTTTATAATTTAATATAATATAGGTCTTTGTTAAAAATTTCACAATAAAATTGGACATAAACACATGTCAATCATTTGATAATTATTAGTCACTAAAAACCCGCTTTCAGGTTTTAACAATGAGAATTAATTTTAAATTAAATAATGCAAATTCTATGTTTTTAATTTTGGAAAATCGACATAATTTATGAATTTATAATATCAAAATTATCTTTGGAGGAATTTTTGGTATTTTCTGAAAACATTCAATTTTTTATGAATAGTGAAAAACAATGCGTTATAAATAAAAAAAGGCTTTTTCTTTACAGAATTATTTTTAATTAAAAATTTATTATATATTAAAAATAGATACATAATACATATATGAATTCAATGTATTTATTTAGTGTAATTTTATAATATCATTAGACATATAATATTATATTAAACTTTTTCACGTATATTACCCACCTTCCATGAACATTATCAAATTTGCATGAAACGTAATTTTACCACTTTTGTGTATTGAATTTCAAAAATCTGAGAGACATGGTTGACATTTGTAAATAAAATGTGGCTCAACAGGATGAAAATAATTTTTGATTAATAATAACTTTTGACTTTTATTTTCCATGATTAAAAGTAAATAGTGCAATTAAAGGTAAAAATGATATTATAATTACAATAACACATGTCCTAATTCTATTGGATATGTGTTTTTTGACCCAAATGAACCTTTGTAACAAAATATGATTCTCTTTTAACCACATGGATTAGATTATGACATTTATTATTATTTTATTTAATAAAGAGTTAAAAGTGTAAAATTCAAATTTTAATGACTAAAACATTTATCTTATAGGGTTATAAATACGATAATTTCAACAATAAATATTCATTATAAATTTGAAAAGATATCATATATCATGGTAGTTCATTTATAATTTTTAGTAATTATATAATTAAATTTATTTATGAGACAATGAATTTGCATTAATTACCTAATTAATGAATGATTAAAATAATTGGTATTATAAATTTGAAAATAAATGTAAATTGATAATTATGATGCATTAAAATAATATTTTTGGTTAATATGACATTTTAGGGTAGATTTAATTTATTTTTTCGAATTAATTATTATTTTTTTACTTTCAAAATAACCAAATACTAAATATTTTCAAAATTGACATAAAATAGTTTTTAAATGAAATACTATATTATTAAATGATATAATTTTTATTAAAATATAAGAATTGTCCAAAGGACTTATACATTGATATATGTCATTAATTAACCAATTGAGGTTTTCTGGGCCTTTTATAGCATTTTTATTAACCATTTAATATAAAAAAATGAAGACAGAGTAAAAGATAAATTACATAACCATGAGTTAAATATAAAAGATATGTTTAATGTTGTGACCTAAAATTTTCTAAATCTTATTGTATAAGAATATTTAAACCCATCCTCACATTATTCTATAAATAAAACAATTTTAGGCCCCTGGAAACTGAGAATAATTTTATAATAAAATAATATTTCAGGACTTTCCTAAAATGCACCTCACCTCTCTTATAAAATGTTTGTTTCCATTCTTTTAATTTCAAACCACAAAAGCAAATTTTCTCAGAAGAACCAAAATCAAATATCCTCCTAAATACACTCTATTAAACATAGAGGCCTTAAATTGATCATAAAAATTTCCTATGGAGACCTTTCGATCAAATCAAAAGGAAGCACCCGAAGAAGAGGCAATTGATTCATCACCTCTTTCAAAGTTCTTTTCTTCGTCCACTTCATCATTATTTGTTGTTTCCACACAAAAATAATAACTACATTACCTTATAAATACTAGGATTTTTTTATAATTATAGTATAACCATTTTCATTATTCTATCCATCCTGTTAATGACAATGTCACCATACGTTCGTACGTACGGTATACTGTCTCAAAGTTATGGTGTAGTTTGTTATTCACCACATCATTATTTGGATGGGTATAATAATGATTATAATTGATTTAAATAAAATATATAACATTTTAATGATTATGTCTATATAATATATCATCCTATTATTTATTATTTCACCATCAATAGAATGATGTTGTCGCTCATGCATACGCACAGATTACCGTCTCCCCGAACGCGATGACAATCATTCACCATCAGAACCGTTTAAGAAAAATTTCCTTCTTATGATTAAAAAAATTATGTACATAATTTAATTATGGATATGAATATAATACATCCTATCCATTTAAAAAATTACTTACATAACAAAAAATATAAATTAAAATGAATCATTTAACACCCAAAACAACGATTTTACTAAAATAATATTACCAATGAAATATCAGAACATAATATGTGATATCATATTTATGTATATGGTACTTGTATAATTTAATAATAATGATTTAACTATATTAAAATAGGTTAAAAAACCATCAATTAAGTTAATGTACCAGTAAAGTGTTAATTTTACAATCTCTTTACTATCAAAGGTTGTTTTTACGTAAACATATATTGGGACTTCTATATCATCCACCACTGTGATTCTTAAAAATATATTTAAACACAATTTTTCTCTTTCCAATGAAAATGGATAATTATTTTTATACCTTCATTTGAATTTTTATTAATTGTTTTGAAAGGAATCACTCTATAATTTTCAAATCAAGGTACTTTATGACCTTTTCCTCAAATTATGGTATAGAATGTTTTTTTAACTTATACAATGGGTGCGGAAATTTTCTGGCGTTATAACACCTTAAAAGCATCTCTTACAAGCTTATGAAAATATTTTAAATATAAATGTTTTCATTTAAATTTATGTGACTTTTAAATGATTTCAATAAATAAAGAGATATTTCTCTAAAATAGTTTTTATTTCATCTATTTCATCATACTTTGATGGATTGTACACATGTTTGAAGATGATTTATTATAATACAATTATCCATATTGTATTGATGGTTTTGTGATATGTTTGACTACATATGTTTTATTTTTATACCATTCATGGTTTAGGGTTAATATATTAAAATTTTTATGCCAGTTTTAATAGTAATGTTTATGTTATGTTTCAATCTTTTCATATTTGGAATGAATAGGACTTAGAAAGTGATGTGGGGATCCCACAATAGCCCCTCAATGCCTCAGTATGTATCATGGTACAAACTTGTGTCTTACCATAAGTCCTTGAAAAAATCTTATTTTTATTCCTAGAACGAGGAATTGACAATGTGGTTTTGATGTCTAGCATTAGGAATTTATTAACTATGAAATTAGCTATGGTTTTTACATGTTATTATTAAACTAGTAGAATATCCATGTAAATATGTAACATTAATTATTTGAAATATCTTTCAATTTGATTCTAACGGTTATGTTTAAAAGGCTTGTGGTTTATTCTTTTACATTTCCTTAAATATTTATTCGTATTAATGATAGTTTCTGCTATATTGTTATCCTTACAGAACATCTGAGCTCACCCTCTTCTTATGTTTTATTTTTCCCAATATGGGAAGAAGTATATTATGATTAACCTACAAAAATAGGTTATGTGATATGAGTGTGTTCAAAGGGGTCAAAATGTTGGCTTTTCATTTAATAATGTAACATAAAACTTATGTATATATCTAGTACTTCCATGGATACTAAACTAAGTGGTCTTTTGAGATTTGATCCCTTGTGATCTTTCCAATGTTATGTAATAATGCACCGACTCTAGGAAACATGGGTCGTTGTGTTGTAGTTGGTATCAAGGGAATTTTTGTACCAACCTTAGAAACTATATTTATATAATTTCTGGTTAGAGAACATTACACTAAGATAGACTTTGAATATTAGTAAAGAATAACAATTTTAAATTTTGGTATTATAAATATTGTATCAGTTTTCTAAGAAAATGCATCCTTATCTGGATATAAACAGGTAGAGGTGGATCTGGAATAAATGTACCACAGAGTGAAAACACCGAAAAAGTGTTTGGCCGTAACACATGGTATCCTAGTACATGACAATGAGCCTTGCTTCACTCTTAGTATTGAGACTCCCCTGGGATATTCTAATGATACATAACATTTTCTTTACAAATAATTATGAAGCATTTATGAGTAAATTATTCCACAATAAAAATATTTTTATGATTATGGATTATATTCATAATGTTTTCAATTTATGTTTGGTATTTTTCATGTTTGGAATTATAAATTGTGATTCCTAAAATAACAATGTGTATGAAACTGTTTTGAAATGGAGCTTAGTATAAGGAATGATAACGCTATCAATACGAATTATCTATATAGTAAAAAGTACCATATATTTAATGGTATTAAGCCAACATTTTTAAGGGGAATGGTCTCCCACATATTCTCATCATATGAAAAAATAATTTCATATATTAATAAGATAAATAGATAATTCTTTGAGTCCTATGGCATTGAAGGAAATCTTGAGAATAAAAGGATGGTAGAGAGAAAGATGGATAAATAGAAGAATGGAAAGAAGGGTTTTCCCATATGTTAAAAATATGGAATGAATCACCTTTTTAAATGATATAATGTAATGAAAGTTTATTGTAAGTGTGGAGAAAAAGGACACTAATTTCATGTCAGTTAGGTTATGAAAAATGATTCAAATGTACAACAATTCATCTGCACGGAGTTGTGACACAACATGAATTTGTGTACCAATAATCTAAGTATACCTCCAATGATTTTATTGGATAATATTTAAGTTATGATACTATCGTAGACGAAGAGGAATAATTAGTGTTCTTATTTTTTATTAATTAATTATGTCATTTTAGTGTTGTATCAACGATATAATGGTTATATTAATTATGGAAGTAAATAAGGATTGGTCTGTAGTACTATTTCATTAAGGATTTGAGATTATATGGTACTATAAAAATTGACTCAACAACAAGTTAAAATGTTTGGAAAATAAATCGTTAAAGGATAGTTAAACTTAATATAGTCATGATACTGAGGTAATGATATTGGAATAAGAGATGGTGGATCTGGATAAATTATATTGCATATTCCAGACTACCTTGGAACTGATTAATGGTTTTTTATTCCATCATTATTGGAGTATTCAAACAATTTTGGATATAAAGAATATATATAGTATTATAAAAGGAATAAGGTTGAAGGAATTTAATAAATAAGGTTTCATGGTAATTTAGGGTGTTATCATGTTTTAAAAGAATAAACGATGAAGGTACTCACAAGTTATTATGTGGAAAAAAGAGATCTTCATTAGGTTATGTTGACCTTCCTTATAAATTTTAAGACTATGAGTTTGGGCACATGTATTTTGGATAAGCATAAAGTTTGGAATTGATTAAGTTGTACATTGGATAATATTGTTTAAGGTTAAAACATTTCATCAGATTATTTTTTTTGTAATTTTTATAAAAAGGAAAACCTAAAGGATGGTCGATAACCTGTCACATCCGGAAAGGCCGATAGACTTGAACCTGCAACCGAAGGGCAACTAGGGTGCATCACCTACCACTTCCCTACGTGATGTCCTGGTTTGTATAATGTAGTTTTTTTAAATGATCTTATAGATGAATTATAAATTCATTTTTTAAAATCTATATGATTATGATAAATAGAATATTTTCGAGTTCTTTTATTACTTGGAGTGAATGATGAGTTTGCCTTAGAATTTTGTTAGAGGAATGAAATCTACATGTCATGTATTTTTCAATATTTTATGAAGAAATTTATTCAAAAAAATTAGGGAAGCGATCTTAAAACCAAAAAATTCTTACCCTAATACCTTATGTTTTGATGAACCAATTATATTTTATGTCATCAATGATTTCTGGATTTGAGGCCATCAATTTTCTATTTATTGTTCCCTTGTTTGTGATTGGTGACCACAGTCACTCCCTATAAATATTTACATTTTCCTTCCAGTTATTTGTCTCAAATATCCACCAATGTTCTCTTACTCAAAATCCTAATTTTGTGGTGACTTTTTCATTTACCTTTCCCTATTATTAAGACTTAATTTTCTTAACCGTATTTCTGATGTGGGTTTTCCACAAAGGTATTTTCTATATTCAACCTTTTAATTTTGAAAAAAAAATAAATTGCATGGAATCAATTTATTGATGTAAGGGATAATGTAACTCCCTACGATATCATAGTATGTTGTCTCTTTAAATTAATTCAATAGCTTGCGCTACACACAATACTGAGTTAAAGCACATAACTACCTATCAAAATAACCTTTTTATAAGTGGTTATGAAGAGAATTAAACTCATTTTTAATTCTATATATATACTAAATAATTTTAACGTTAATATTCTTTTTTTCTTATATATAATATAAGGACAAATTAGATTATTCAGATAAAAGGAATATTTTTCAAAAACTACAGTTTTTCCACCTTTTAATAGGGAACCCTTTGTAAATACAATATTTGACACTTTTATATGTTCAATTTAATGAAATAATTTTATTCTATAGATGTGGGACATAAAAGTATAATTTGGATGCATTTCTGTTACTTTTATGATAATTTATATATTTTGAAGAATATTGAAAAATAATAAATTTAAATTGAAAACATCTTTTTTAATCAAAATAATTTATAGTGTTAAATTATGAATTTCAGTGGTTGTAAAGTATAATTAGATTATATTTCTATAATTTAATATTATTTTGGTAAATTAATGTAATTTCACATTTAAATTGGACATAAATATATGTCAATATTTTATTAGTTTATTCTTTTTAAAGCCCCACTTTCTAGTTTTCACAATGGGAATTAATTTTAAATTAATTAATTCAACTCCAATGTTTTGAATTTGTTAAAATTGATTTAATTTATTAATTTGTAATATCGAAATTATATTTGGTTTATTTTTTTTTATTTTTCTGAAAACATTCAATTTTTTATTAAAAATGAAAAACACAACGTTGTAGATAAAAACCGACTATTTATTTCAAATAATTTTATAATTAAAAATTTATCTTAATTTCAAAATAGATACATGATTTATACACTAGTTCAATTTAATTCATTGGAGTCATTTAATAATAAGACTAGATATATAAATTTTTTTTGAACTTTTTTAACGTCAATTGGACCCCCTTCATGGGACATTTGTAAATTTGCAAGAATAGTAATTTTACTACTTCTGTGAATTGAATTTCAAAACTCCAAGAGACACTGTTGAAATTAGAAATTAAAATGTGGTTCAATAGGATGCAAATATGTTTTGGTGAATGGTAACTTCAGAATTTCATTTACCATGGATAAATGTAAATAAGGTAATTAAATGTAAAAATGATATTACAATTACACTAACACATTTCCTAAATATTTTGGATACATTATTTGGACCAAAATCAACCTTATTAATAAAATATTATCCACTTTGTTACCCTTGGATTAGATTAGGATCTTTATTATTATTTTATTTAAATAATAGTTAAATGTGTGGACTTCAAATTTCAATAATTAAAAAAATTATCATATAGAGTTATACAAAAGAAAATTTCAAAATTAAATATTCATTTGAAAAATAAAACTATATCCTAGATAACGGTATTTTATTTTTAATTTTGTTACTTTAAAAAAATTAATTAATTTATGACCCAATGATGATGCAGTAATTACATTTTTAATAAAAGAATAAAAAATTGATATTATATATATATATATAAATTTAAATTCAGTCTTTTGATGCATAACACAAATTTTATAGGTTAATATGACATTTTAGGGTCGATAAAATTTATATTTTTCAAAGTAATCAAATTTTTTTGACTCTCAGAAAAACCAAATACTATATAGTGTCAAAATTGACAAAAATGAGTTTTCAATACAAATACTATATTATTAAATAATATAATATTTCTAAAAATCTATGGTTCATCCAATGGACCTATATAATGATATATATGTCATTAAATAACCACATGAGGTTCTCTTGGAATTTTATTTTATGTTAATTAACCATTTAATAGAATAACACAAGAAGACAATGTAAAAGGTAAACTATTTAAATGGGAGATAAATATAGAAGACACTGATAATATGGTGAACTAAACATGTATAAAACCATTTTATTGATAATATTTCAACACATCCACACCTTATTCTAGAAATAAATCCATTTGGAGCAATTTGAAACCGATAATTATTTTATGATAATTTAATGTTTCTAGCTTTTCATAATGTGCCTCTCACCTCTCTTAAAAACATGTATGTTACCTTCTCTTAATTTCACACATCCAAAGACATTTGGCTTGGGAAACTCCTAATAAAATATCCTCCCAACTACCCTCAATTAAAACTAGAGGCAATACATTGACCATAATGGATACCTAAGGATCCCTTTTTGATCAAATCCCAATGAAGCACCCAAAGAAGAGATAATTATATCATCTCCTCTTTCAATGTTATTTTCTTCTTCCACTTCTTCTTTCTTGATTTTTACATACAAAATAAATAAATCTATTACCTTATATAAATTTTGATCTTATTATAAATATTTTAAAACCATATTAAATATTTTATTCATCCTTTGAAGGATAATGTCACCATATGAGCGTACATACGTCTTACCATCTACATGTCATGGGGTAGTTTTTTATTCAACACTTAATTATTTGGATAGGTTTAATAATGAGTATAATTGATATAAATAATAAATATTACATGTTAATTATTCTTTATAAATAATATAACATCTAATTATGTACAATTTAACTATAAATCGAATGATATTGTCGTTCGTGCATATGTACGGATTACAGTCTCTATGAATGCAATGAGATTCATTCCCCATCGTAACCCTTAATGAATAATTATAATTTTATGATTAAAAATTATTTTAATGAACTTAAAATCATTCTATATCTGAAAAAAATACATCATATAAATAAAAAAATGACTTACATTAGAAAACATATAAAGGAAAACAAATCATTTAACACCATAAATAGTGATACTACTCAAATATTATTAACAATGAAATATTAGAAGATCATATATGATTTCATATTTATATATATGGTTCTGGTGTAATTTAATAATAATTATTTAACTATTATACAAGATTTTAATGTACCATCAACTGAGGAAAATTACAAGGTAAGGGTTAATTTTACATTCTCTTTATTATTCGAGTTATTTTTACGTAAGATCAACTAGGACTTCTTTATCATCCACCTCTGTGATTCTTAAATATGTATTCCCAATTTTTTTTAACATTTACTATATTATGTTTCAATTACATTTATAAAATCATTTTAATTTTTCAAATATGTTTTTAAATTAATCATTCCATCGTTTTCCAAACAAGGTACTTTATGGCCTTTTCAAAAAATTAATGTAAGAATATATTTTTGACTTATACGGTGGCTACGGCTATTTTCTACCATTATAGCACCTTCGAAGCGTCCCTTTCAAGCTTATAATAAATTTTTTAAAAAATATTCTTTTATAATAACATGAATTTTAAATGATTTCAAAAAAGAAAGAGATATTTCACTCAAAAAGTTAGGATTTCAACTATATCGACATCCATTCATAGATCTTACACTTTTTTGAAGATGAATTATTTTAATACAATATTCCATATTATATTGAATGTTTTGTGATATGTATGAATGTGGATGTATTATTTTTATACCATTAATGGTTTATGGTTATTGTATTAATATTTCTTAGGCAATTTTTAATAAAAAGTATGTTTTTTCATCTTTTTCATATAAGTAATTCATTGGACATAGTTAGTGTTAGGTGGAGCCTGCTATAGATATTTGATGTATCAATAGGTATCTTGTGAAAACTAGTTTCTTTGTATAAGTCTTTGAAAAAATCTTATTTGAATCTTGGAACAAGGCCTTGACTATATGGTCATGATGTCCGATATTAAGCATATCATCATTATAAAATTGGCTTTTGATTTTACATGTGATTATTCAAATAGTAGAATATCCATGTAAATAAGTAAAAGGGTATATTTGATTCATCTATGCCATATAATTCTAAAGATTAAGTTTAAAATGCATGTGTTTTATTCATATACATAACCTTAAATTTTTGTGTTTATTTATAATAGTATATGTTATATTGTTGTCCTTACTGAACATCTGAGCTCAACCATTTCATAGGTATTATTTTTTTTAGGATATGTATAAGTATATTACGATTAACCTGTTGTAATATGATAAGGGATATGACTGTGTTAAAATTGGATACAATTTTGTTGTTCTTTATTTAATAATGTAATGTAAAACTTATGTATGTATCTCATAATTCCATGTCTACAAAGCTAGTCGATCATTTAGGATTTGATCCTTAGTGATCATTCCAATGTTATGTGATAATGAACAGACTCTGCGTAACTAGGGTAAGAGCATTACATATCAGAAAATTAATAATTACTGTTTTTTAATCTAATAAAACCAGGATCATTCTGTGATTACTTTTATAAATATAGATGTTATGAGTTTTTCATTTATTTAATTTTTAAACATCAATTCACCCCCATTTTGTAGCCATAATTAGTTGTTAAAATCCAAAAATATGTATCAAAGGAGGTCATAATACTCTACATGAATAATTTTTTACTATTATTATTAAAGAGTAAGTAATTAAATGTTATAATGATATAAACTATATGTTTATAAACAATGTTACACTAAAGTGTTTTGTAGAAAAAAATATTTTTATTAGATAGTAAGATTAAATATTTTAAACATATAAAATATAAATCCATGTAGTCCGCCTGTCATTGATGATTCAGATTACAAATATTGTTGATATCATATTAATACATTCATTGTTAATACATGTGTATTTATTTTATTGGTTTTCCATGTAATTACAAGATTACTGATAAAGAGTTTACTTACAATACATATCTAGAGAAAATGGAATATCAATCCAATTATAGAGTAAGGAACTATTCATTTTATTATATAACTCGAAATATATATCGTCATATTTCATTGGGTAAAGATGACAATATTTTTTATAATTGGTTAGATGATTTTTTTTTCTGACATCTAATTTTATTGAAATATTAAGAGTTATGAATCGTGATGATGGTATATCCTTATATTTTTTAACTGGAAGTATGATTAAAATATAAACCAATGGTTTATGACTATTATAAATAGTTTAAAATATCATAGAGATAATGTTCTTTAAGATAAAAAGATATTTGAGAGAATTATGTAGATCATTTTAAATAAAGGATAATCTAAATGAACTTCTTTGAATGATATAATGTAGATTACAAATCTTACATTAGATGATCATAATGGTACCCTTATTTAATGTTAATGGATATTGAAAATAGTATATACAAAAAATGTAAGAGTTTCTCTTGAATGAACATTTATTTTTATTCAACTAATGCTCCTTCAGTAGTTAATGTCTTAATGTATTCTAGAAAGTAGCAATTTTTTCTAATTTCGGTATTTGTTCTTCCCAAAAGATTAAAAATAAATTAGAAGTTATTGAAATATGGATAAATAAGACTGATGGAAAGAAATATTTTGAATTAAAATATAATAAAAGTAATATGGATAATAAAAACATTAATGAATGTTCCAAATTTATGTTTTATGAATTTAATAAGTCAGGAAAAATCACACCAGATTGTCTTAGGCAGAGAAGGTTAAAAAAAAGAAATGATTTTAGATATAAATAAAAATAATTACAATAATAATTTGGGAAATTCATGCATAACATATTATAAAACTTGGATTGAATGTGGTGGAGAACGATCTTATAAAGAAAATTTCCAGATATTAATTTTTCTTCATAGAGTAAAATTGGATTGTGTACTAAAATACCTATGGTGAGTAAAGGTTTAATAGCTATGGAAAAAACTGAGGAATTTCTTATGAATCTTAACCAAAATTATAAGAATAAAAATAGTTATAATGTTAAAAATTAAACATATTCTATTGAATAATCTTCCTCATATGAAGAATAGAATACCTTACCATGTTATGAAGAAGTATCTAGGATTTCAAAATGTTTTTAAAACATTTCTAAAACACATGAAATTTCTTAAGGAAAACATGTTAAATAAATTTCAAGGATTTCTATTTTATTAACTAAAATATTAACTCATTCCAATGATCATGATAATAATTATTTTTAAAAGGAAAACCATTCTAATGACCATGAGAAAACTATTTATTATACAAATATTTTAGAAATAGATTTTGAAAAACCTAGTCCAAGAAATACAATATAGAGGATAAAAAATTATTTGTACAACTAAAATAATAAATTTTTAGTTTGAAGTAACTTTTATCTGTAATTAACACTGGTAAAAGAACATTAAGATAATATATAATCAAATTAAGTCCCATGATGATATTTTAAAAAGGTGTTTTACTAATTATATACATGTATTTAGTTATAATTATTTTGATTCAAAAAGTGATAATTTTTTCAAAATATGTCAAATCATTTGAAATTGGAAAAATATTATATATATAAATAGATTTCAAAACCTTGGGTTTCAAAAATAATATTTCTGAAAGGAAATTACATTTTATTAATGAAGTAATGTTGAAAAATACCCAATATTCTATTTTCTAATAATACCAAACACAAGATGGTTTTGGTTCCCAATAAATAATATGTTTGTATTCAAAAAATAATAAACAATGGTCAAAACAAATATATGGATGGTGGTTTCTCTAGAAATATGTTTAGAAATAAATATTTATTTAGGAAGATCATAAATATGAAAGGTATAAAAGTCACTTTCATAGAAAATGATTTAAGAGAAATTATTAATATAAGTAATTTTTTTCAACTTAGAAAATCATTTTTCTAATATATCATTTTAATGAAAATATAAAATGATATAAGTGTTATCATGTGAGATTCATGAATGAAAAATTTATTGTAAATAATTCAGAATTTGAATTTATTATTTCATCCAATCAACATGAGAATATTTACTCATTAAACATAGAAGAATATACAAGTCATGATCTACCTTTTCTTAATCAAATGAAAGATCAATCATGGACATTCATAGAAGGTTTGAACAATGCCACCTTATAGAATTTTATAGGTTAACTAAAAAAGGAATTATGAATTGTCTACAACAACATAGGTTTGATACATCAATATTCTAAAAATCTTGTCATATTTGTAATCGTATAATTCATGTTTTAAATTAGCTAGTGAAGTATCAACATATGATGTTTTATAGATAGTGCACATGGATTTCTTTGGTACTAAAAAAACTAGATGTATTAGTGGAAAATACTATATATATGTTTTATCTGATGATTACACTATATAAAAATGGTTCTATATTCATGAATATTAATCTGAATCCATTAGTTTCTTTAATATTTTTCTATAATAATTATAAATGTAAAAAAATATCCTTGATAACTATTCATAGTGAACATATTGAATAATTGATGAATTCTGAATTTGTGAATATTTTTAGTAATAAATGTATTATATAGAACATTTTGGAAAATAGAACTCTATAGAAAAGTGGTGAGGTTGAAATAAGAAAAAGTGTTTTTAAAGAAATTACAAGAACTTAGTTTAATGAATTAACAGTTGCTAAAAAATTTTGGATGATGAAATTAGTACTTCCCTCTAGAATTGAAATCTAGAATTAAATTGATATTTTCATAAAAAACAACTTTGAGTTGTAATATATAATCGAAAAAAACATTATTACTTTAATGTACATATAATCAATGTATTAATTATTAATAAAAAGGATAATGCTCATAAACTTTCTCTAGATTCAAAGAAAGAAATATTTTTAGGTTGTTACAAAACAATTAAGGATTATAGAGTTTTTAATAAAAATAAAATTCATGTTGAGGAAACTTTATGGGTTATTATTGATGAGCTTGAGGCTTTTGTTTTAAAATAACCTTAACCACCATATCCAGAGGCTATTTCACTAACTAATTTTTAATATATGTTATATATTTATTCTCATGTTAAAAAAATAAAGATTATGTCTCTCAAGTTATTTCTAAATAATATTTCAAAATAATTATTGATTAAAATACTATTGAGAACCTAAGAACTCATTTAATTCATAGGAATCATCCCAATGATAATATCATTGTGGATGAAGATCAAAAAATCATTAATAGTAGTTCATCAATAATTTAATTTGAACATATATTTTTTTTTCTAAATTCAAACATAAGAATCTTCATAAGGATTTAGGTGATTGGGATTGGATAAAATTAATTCATGATCAACTAAATTAGTTTTAAAGGAACCATTGATAGATTTTAGGTGAACGACCAAATGATAATTTTTTATTTGGATTAAAATTGGTTTTTATGAATCAATATGATGAAAATGGTGTAAAAGTAAAAAATAATTCAAAACGTGCATCTAGTGGTTTCAATAAACCATAATTAATAGACTATGAAGAAACATTTACTTCTATAGTATGACATGAGGGTATTCATATAATTTTAGAATATGCGACATTTTAAAATATCAAACTATTTCAGGTGTATTTAATGTGTGATTTTCTGTAATGGATATGTTTAGGGGGGTTATGTATAAAGACCTCATAGTTATGAAAATAATAAAAATCCAAAACAAATTTTTAGACATACCATGGATCTTTATGTACTAAAAAAACCACTTGATCCTAGTATGAT
Source organism: Viscum album (assembly GCA_963277665.1). NCBI lineage: Eukaryota > Viridiplantae > Streptophyta > Magnoliopsida > Santalales > Viscaceae > Viscum > Viscum album. Next base: position 560,040,630 of record OY728146.1, read on the forward strand.
TTGTTAACATCATTTTTATTACAAAATAATATTGATATGTGAAAAAAAATCAAACACCTTTTTGAATACAAGTTATTAAAAATATATTTAATTTACAAATATATGTTGATGAAATATTATTCTATTCAAATCAATAGTCTTTAACATATTCATTCACATAACATTTATTGTATGATATTGAAATGAGAATTATGGGTCTGTTAAAAAATATGAAGTATTAATTGTTTTTGAAAAAAACATGATGTTACATTTTATATATCAATGTAATTATACAATATATTTACTAAATAAATTGGGTTACAAGAATAATAAAATTATTAGTAATACTATCATAACCTCAAATAATTTTGATCTTAATAAAATTGGGAAATCATTTGATCAAAATACTTCTATATTTATGATTGGATGTTTATGTGACTAGTAGCTAGTCGTCTAAATTTAATGATATCAATATTATTTTTTCACTATATCTTAATAATATGAAAGGGTACAACATTAAATCCATTAATGGATTTTTTTATTATATTAAGGTGATATTTTAAATAATTTTATTCTACTCTTTTGAAAATGATTTTGAGATAAAATATTTTCTGATACTGACAATGGTGTATAGATAATGGATATAAAAAGTACATTCAAAACATTTCAATTATTACTTAAGGCTTTAGTTTCATGTTTTTGTAAGAATCAGCACATAGTTTCACATTCTACTTCCAAATCCAATTATGTGGAAGCTAGATTTTTTTGTAAAATTTTTTTTTTGAGGAAACACACACTAACTGACAATGAAATTAGTTTTTATTAAAACTAATATTTTTTGTAATAAGACATGTGACATTTTTATAAGTTAAAACACAGAATATAACTCATGTGATAAGAACAGAGATATAAAACACTATTTTATTTTTGGATTACAATAAAAGGATATATAATTTTACAATTCATCAGAAATAGAGAATAACATGATGATATTTCTACTACACCATTTAGTTATGATGAACATTAATACATTAAATTGAATTTAATAATGATCTATACCAATTTATTATTATTATCTCTTTTTTTACATGTATACTTAAAATAATGAAATTAAATTCAATGGAGGCGCATATGTTTCTTTTCCAAAAAATTATATTTATAAGTCTATTAGTTTTATAGAACAATATATTTGAACAATATATTTCTATTTTTTTAATATTTTTATTTTTTATAAATGTTTCATGATAAGAAAATTTTCATACTCAATAACATTTATAATAATTTCAAGAGTCATTTTTGAAAACATCTTCAGAACCAAAATAAAATATAATTAAAATAATTTTCTTATATAATTTTTGAGCTCAAAAATTTTTATTACATTTTTCATAAAATATTTATATTATAAAAATTATCACAATTCATTTATTATATAAAAATAATGAACATTATGATTCTCATACAGATTTGAATTTTTATATCTAATAGGTAATCTTCTTTTATTTTTTCCACTTAATTATTAAATTATATTAATCACATTGTTTAACATGTAATTTTATTTTTAATATATTTAATCCCAAAATAATTTTTTTCTAATTGAAATATTATTTCTGTAGAAAAATTATTATTAAATAAACACTTTGTGTTTAGATTTAAATTTAAATCAATTTTTTATTAAATCTAAACCATCATATTAGAAACTATTTTCCATTTAAAATATTGAATTTATCTTGATATAAAACCATAAACTTGCAAGCCTATAAATGGGATAGATAAAGCATTTCCTACAATGGATTATAGGTTTTCTACCCGGAATCTCTCTAAACTTTTTAGTGATCTATCCAAATTTTGTTATTCGTCTGATCACTAGTACCACCATCAAAATAAAAGAACTAATGAATATTTTTCAAAAAAGGATGTTGTTTGAGGAAGACTCGTGGAGAAGAAATGATATGATAATTATGATTCTATTTTGAAAATAGTTACAAAATTTCGAATTTGGGATAATATTTTTTCTTTTCAAATGAAATTTTAAATTTTATTTTTAACACATTAAGATATGGGGATTTATTATTTTTTACTTAATTTAATCCTTTGTTTTTTTATTATTTTACACAACACTGAATATATATTTTTTATATCAAATAACTAAATTCATATTGTTTTATATGAAAAAATGATAATATTTTACTACAAGAAAAACTTAGATTATCTTTCCGAACACACAACAATATATTTTTCGTTCATTATAGAAAATAATGAGTCCTTATTATACCTTTTTTTAAATATAAGGTCATGTTTTTCTAGACTACAAGATACCATTAATAATATTTTTAAAATATTATTATATCAACCACCTATATGTTGGAATGGAAATTAAAAATAAGATTAATTTAACTGTGAAAAAACAATTTAAACATGTTTATAACAAGAATCCTTTTATTATAGATTATTTCAATTTAATATAATATTTATTTGAAAATAATAACATTACATTTCTAAGGAAACTATTTTTCTATTTTCTAACGGAATCATATTTCAACAAAAAAATTTAAAATTGATTAATTAATTAAATAAAATTTAAATTTCATATAATTAATGAATAATTTTGATACTTATATAATATATTTTATTAGTATAAGATAAGAATCAACCAAATTTTATATAAATTATGTTTTCGTTAAAGTTATATTTATTACTTTTTAATCGAGAATTTATTTTAATTCTCATTTTTTCACTTTTATATTTTTTATTTTAAAATATAAAAATAATGGTGTAAGTAATCACATAAAAATTTAAAAGGGGTCAAATTTATTATTTTCCTATGAAGATTTATTTTTTTATTAATATGGAATACTACTAATTTTAAATTCAAAACTACTTTTTAATATAATATATTTATAACTATAAATTAAGTATTTTATCGATTTTAATATTAATTTATATCAATTTTACATATATTAATCTAATTTATGTCATTTTATTCAAATTTAAATTGTAATTGCATATAAAACATTCCAAACTTCTGAAAATGATTACTTTAAAAACCCGTTTTGTTGTGTCGACTTTGTGATTAATTATAAATTAACTTATACCACTACTATGAGTGGAATTTTGTAAAACAGAATCCATGTTTTGAATAAGCATAATTTATAATATCTAATAAGGAAAAATTAGTTTTTTACAAAAAAAATTAGTGACTGTGATTAAAAATAATTACAACTATTAAGAGAATAATTATCTTAACAAGGGACTACTCCTTATACTTTAGGGAAAAAGTTCCTAGCTATTTGTCCAAAATCCTTTGGATGTCCAAATTTAAACCCTAAAATAACTTGTATAAAATTTAATTCATTATTAGATTCAATTTTCATAGGAAAATGTGGGTGTAATTTCCTTCTAAATAAATTCTCAATAATTTCACTCGTCCTCCACTATAAAAAGTAACTCACCCTACCACTTATTAACATCCATAAATACCTTTTTCACAGCCATAATATGATAAATAAAGCTCCAAATATGCTTCCACTCCTTCAATTATTCATTTTAAATTATTATATAATAACCACTGTATCCTAAATAAATATATATTTTGTAATTAATAAGGTTATACATATAATTTCTCACTATTCTATCTAATGGGAAATTAAAATACAATTCTTTTGTATAGAAAAAAATGCCCCACCAAAAATGTAGTTCATTATTCATTTACGCATATCATGGTTGGTAATTATAAAGTAAATTTTTTTAGATGATATAGACGACATTTAGTATGTATTTATTCTTATTTAATTAGTATATAACATATAACTTCAAACTTTTCATTATGTGTAAATATGATAATTTCATATTGGGAAGGGTGGACTACCACCTCCTCAAAAATATTTGATTCATTCACACTCTACATAAAATGTATTAAAGATAGTATTGGTCGACATATATGATATATATGAAATAATAATTCTAATTAAATTATAATATATAGGTATATGTTATTTAATTCAATTCATTTAATATGAAAATAAAATAAAAACAATATTCAAGTGTACATAGGACCTACCAACTCTATGAATGGTGTATTCGATATCATATGTATATTATTATAGGTTATAATAAAGAAAAATATAATTAATATATTTTGTAATTATATAATTATTTCCAGTCTTAATATAATTAAATCACTAACAATGTAATTTTATCTTGTGAAAATTCCAAAATCTATATAAAAACATATATATTACCCAAAACAAAATTCTAACATGGTGTTGTTAAAAAATGTTTAATATAAATAAATAACCAAATAATATATGGTATGATATATAATAAAAAAATTTCGTTGATATATGTATAATAAAATTAAATTTTCAAATCATCAGGCTTTAATGTGATCAAAGAAAGTCAACGCTTAAGTTAACTGAATTTTGTCTCACATTTTATTTCTATGAGAAACATTGCATATTCACAACTCAATTATTGTTTGTGTTGTATATAATACCCATGAAAAAATTATATAATTTCTATAATTACATTTATGGATATTTACATATCCATTTTATGATCTTTAATTTACAGTGATTAAGGTTCAAAAGTTACCGAATCTAAAAATTATTTTTTCCTAAATTTTCATTCCCTGAGATAAAAGTCATGTCATAAACCTATATTTTTTATAGGGAGTATATACATACCATTGGAATGTGAAATCCAGAATATTATTATTTTAATTATAATTTAATATTTATATAATTTTATTATTTCATGTGTATTTCGATTCAATGCTACCAAAGTGGTAATAGTTTTTTTCTATAATCTCACTGTTTAATGAGGTTGTTTATGATTATTATTCCATTTATGAAATCATATTATCCATATCTGAATAAAATAACTCATGAATTTTATTCTACTCTAATAATCCATGATATATTTATATATTATTACCATCTTACACTCATTTTTTACTTTGGATAATTATGAAAATGTTTTTATGAAATCTAACATTATTACTCAATTCTATTGGAAATCTGTGTTCTTTAAAAAATGTTTTATCTAATTATTTTCCATTGATTTTTACTATTACCTCGTGACGTATATGTGAAATATTTACTATGTTTTAATTTTTCATTGAATTGGGTTAAAATTAATATTATTATCATTTTCTCGGCAAAGCACTTTTCTTGACATTTATGTTGGAAAAGAAATGTTCGATATCTACCTGCTTACCCACAATAGTGACCATCATTTTCTTGAATCATAATTTATTCATTTATAAAGATATTATGAATGAAAATATTTACCATAATATAATATATTTTTTTTGAATTTAATTTTTCTTTCAATGAAATGAATTAAAAATACTTTTTATATTTAAAAATTGTTTTAATTGATTTTAAGGCTTCCTTTATATGTTTTTACTAGTTTATTTGTAAGTAAAATGATTTAAATTATTTAATGTGCTTTATATAAGTTTATAAATTCACTTTATAGTAATATATTTTCAAAATGATTTATATCCTGGTATTTAAGTTTAAAATGTATTTTAAATGAAAATGATTTTAAAAATGAACTCAAGATTCTTTTGTAAGTTTTCGATATTATTTTTTGTATTCTCATGAAATGTTTTTTCAAAATTTTTAAATTTTATTTTATTAGTTTTCATGGTAAAAAAGTTTCAAAATGTTTTCAATCTTCTTTAAAATGTTTTTGAGGAAATTATTCATATTATTTGTTTTGGTGAATCCTTTAAAATGTTTCAATATAATTTTAAAAATAAATATTTTTAGAAATGAATATTTAAATTTTTTAAATAAAATATATTATATTTTCTTAATGATGTCTTTTAGTGGAAAATGCAACATTAATTTATATCATAGATGATATTTGTGGGTGTAACTAATATTTTTATATTAAATGATTTAATTTTTTAATTCATATTCTTTATCTGAATGGTTTATATTTTGTTGGAATTATTTTTTAAAAACTCAATTCTTCTTACTTAGTTATATAATTATGAAAACCACTTCTTTTAATATGATATCTTTTAATGAAATTATTATGAAACTTATCTATCTTCCTTAGGTTATGATAAGACTATAAGTTTATGATACCTATTTTATTTCATGGGTTATGATATGATGGATATTTATGATCTTGTAGAAAATGTATATATAATTTCATAATGAGATGGGTGTGACATGCATCTCCCTTCAATTAATTGGGTAAATAATTATATCTTTTGAAATAATGATGAGAATCAAGTTGAAATTATTGATCCACTATAGAATATTTGGAAGCGATGTCCACTACGGGATGATGGGGAAACCCAACACACTATTGGAAGATGGGGAAACCTAATCCACTATTGGAATATGGGGAAACGTGATCCCTTACCTATAATATACCAGGACCGTGGATTTTTGTGTGCCTACCTAGTAGATATAGTCCCCATAATGTTCATGGGTTATTTTTTTGAAATGATCCTTGAATTACAAGGAATGTTATTACATGTTTATTTTTTTTCAGTGTGTTTATATCTTATGTCTATGATATGAGTACATGGTCCATAATATTGATTAACTTATGATTAATTTCTTAAAAATTACAAATATTTTTCCATATTTAATTATTATGATATTTTATATAAGGGATATGATATTAAAAAGTTATTCTCATGTTATCATACCCTTATGGACATGTTGTGCCAACTTATTTACATTAATTACACTTAATGATCATTTGATACCCCACATTTATTATGATTCATTTTCTAATTTTATCAATACATGATTAATGTATAGTTATTAATGGGGTAGATAATTATAAGATATATTGATGATCATTCACTATACTATAATAACATGTTCCATGTTTCCTAATAAAGTAAAATATTATTATTCTTGGGATATAAATTTTTAATGTGTTGAATATTCATCAAAAAATTTGTAATATCTATATATGTAAATACTTTGTTGATATATCTTTTATATAAGGAATGGATTATTAAACCATTGGATACATGAATGAGAAATCATTAATCAAATCCCTTGGGAATATTTCATAGGACTTTTCTTGGGATGTCTTAAAGGATATGTTTAAGGGTGATGAAATGTATAGGAAACTAATTAGGAAATTTTTAAAGGATAAAGAGTGTCTTTTCTTAGAATTACTTCATTTTTTGGATACTATAAGTTGATGTGGCTCTGGAATAGAAGTAATTTGGGTAAACAATTATGAAAGTTGCATCAGGCATGACATGAGTGTAACCTGATACATGTCAATGGGTCTTGTTACACATCTGGTTTCACACTCCTAGGGATATTTTTTAGGAATTCACAATTCCATTAAGAACCATCATGAATGATTTATGTAGAATATTAATTTGAATAACATATGATAAACCATTGCTATCAAAGATTGAAGATGTTTAAGCAATGATTTTCACATTTGATAAGTGACTTCATTCATGATTATGTGGGTTTCCATTATGATTAATTTTTATCACATAATGATTTCCAATTATATTCAATGGGGGGAACCAGTTAAAGGTGGATTGACATTAAGTGTGATGGAAAATTTTAAAATGATTTTTCAAATGGGATTATTATTTGAGTTAAGGATGTTGTGATCATAAATAATTTCTTTTCAATGAAAATCATTAACAATGAGAACCATAACAAAATATAGGATTCTTCAAAGAGGAGAAGGAATGATTTAACTGGTTTTTTTTGTAATGGTGTCCATAGGAGAAAGAATATTTAGTTTCCATTGTGTGCATATTCTGGAATTAATCTTCTAAGTGATCATTATTTAGTAACAAGATGATATTTTTAATTTGGAATAGAAGGCTAGAATTAAAATAATTGTAAAATAAATATGAAGAATTCACTCAACATGATGATAGGAAATATTTTTCTCCCTAAAAAATGATCAAGGATTCAATTCATTATGAGTGGAATGAAAGTTAATCATTAAAATTGATTTCTTATAATCAATTCTAATACAGAGAATCATATAGGTGGTACAGGTAATGGGTTTTCTATTAATGAGTATGTGACCTAGAATGAAATATGAATGGTTTAAGATTTAATTCTATTATTGTTTACCATATACATATGAATAATGATTATATTGAGATTGTGAAAACATAATAAGAGATACATATTTCATATTATAGGAAATATGATTTAATGATTAAGATGACGAATCATTGATAATGGTTTATGAATATTGTTTTATGATTAAAGTTAATATGTTTTGGAAATAAATTATTATATTATACAAAACATAAAATATATATAATTTTTTTTGGATATGGTATTCATCAAGGATTGAAAAATATATTCATACAGATGAAGAATACAACAAAATATGATATTTTTATGAATGGAATGTGACCCATTAAGTGTTTATAATTTTGATCAAATTAGTTTTAGCATGGATAAAGAGACTATTAATTCAGATAAAGTAAATTAGATAGTATAAGGGATCTTAGAAGTAATTATGTATTTTTAACAATGTATTTTAGGTCATCATGGATGATGTTTATAACTTCATAGATTTAGAAAATATATGTAGAAATATTTGGAATAAGGAATAGAGAATTTTTTCTAAAAGGTTAAATGGTAGTTCTTGTTCTTACATTTTTTCACGATAATATACATTGAGGGTATTCACATGTTTAGAATGTGAAAATAAAAAAAACTTAGTGATATAAGGGGGATCAATGTTAAGGCGATTTTGTGGAGTTGTTTCTAATGTTTTGAATTTCCATATTTTAGTAGGGTCATATTATGGGATAGCTTATAATGTATCTCATGATCTGTTCGTGATTTTGGAATGAAAAAAATCAACTTATATTTTGGGGAAAGATGTGATGTGGAAATTTATCAATGAACAGTAATGGGTGAGGTTTTACTAAAATCATACAATTATATATTATCATGAAAATTATTCAACTTTATGAAAATGATCTATAAATAAATATTTCTCAGAATAAATAAATTTTTGTTCAACTGGTGGCCTTTTAAATAATCACATATTTATTATTAGGTGGATCTCATATTTACATTTATCATTCACTTTTTTACTATTTATTAACCCAATCACTCACTATAAATATATATAAATATTTCCTCCATGTAAATATTTTCGCATACCACCAATGTTCTCCCATGTGTAAACCAATTTGTGAGTTACTATGGGTAACCACTTGGTTTCGAACATTCCTTTTTTATAGGATGTATTCATATTCATTTTTATTATGTTTTTTTATGAAAGGAACTTCATGTAATAAAAATTTAATAAACTAGATTTTTTTTATTGAAAATTACATTTTAAGGGGTTTAAATGTAAAAACCTGATATTTTTTAAATATATATTTTTTGGAATAATTTAATCTTTTAATAACTGTTTATTTGTCAAAAGAATTAATATAGATATTTTTATATAAAATTAGTAAGTGTTTCTTTAATTATATATAACATCAATGAAATCATTCACTGCATGAAAAAAATTATGTTATCATGGGTATATGAAACACTATTTTTTACTTGTATCACACCCAACACTGAGTCACATTGATAGTATTTGTTACATGATGGGGGAACTATTATAGTACTACATGATCATATTAATATTATTATTAAAATATTGTATTTCCTACTACCTATACTTTGGGATGGAAGATAAAAATATGATTAACAAAAATTTTGAAATATAATTTTCACATGTATATACAAATAATCCTTTCGGAATAAATTATTTGATGTGAATGTGTAAGTTATTTGAAAATAATGAAATTATTTGTGTAAGAAAATTATTTTTCTTTGTTAAAGAAAACTTTTATATCAATAAAAAATCTTTTATGACTAATTTTTTCCCTAAAATATATATATTATATATTTAATTAATACTTTTGATACTCAACTAATATATTTTATAGATTTAATATATGAATAAATCCGAGTTTTTGAATAAAAGGTGTATTTTTCTAAAAGGTAATTTCACAACCTTTAAATTGCTAACACATTTTAAATCTAATATTGAAAATATTTTAATATTTATTTAACAAAATGTTATTAATTTTTAAATATAACATTAATATTAGATTTTGGGGAATTTTTGTTATTTTTCAATGTTGATTCTTTTATTGATGAATAGTTAATGAAACTTAATTTTAATACAAAAATAATTTCTCATATAATGTATTTTTAAATTAAAATTATGTTCCTGATTGGTTATAATGCTTAAATAGTTCAATAACACATCAATTAATACAATTTAGGTCATTAAATACAATTCCAATTTGAATTTTTTTAAAAAAAATTACAATATTTTGAATATTTTAACCTTAAATACATGTTGTGCCATCCAGTCTATGGGATTAAATTTTAATTAATTTATGCCACTTATGAGATTGATATTTGGAAAAATGGATTCCATCTTTACTATTCGAATAATTTATAGTTTCTATTAAGGTCAATTATGTTTTTTACAAAAAAATTTATTGGAAATGATTAAAACCAATTACACCGATTAAGCCGAAAATTAGCTTAAAAAGAAAATAAATTGTACAATTATATTCCAAAATTACATAGACAGAAGTCCCAAATCCATTAGATGGCCATATTTCAGCCTTTTCCTATATTGGCTTTGAATTTCTTTATTATTCGATTCAATTATCATAGGGAAAATATGGGTCAAATTCCCATTAAAAAAATTAACTAGAATGTGACTCCTCTACTATAAAAAGGAACTCACCCCTCCAAATTATCCACACCTCTAAATCCAATTGGATCACCCAGTATCTGATAAAATAAGATCAAAATATCCCTCAAAACATCATAGAATCCCCATTTTGGTGAGATATTTATCCAAGGAAGTCCTAGGATTTACACATATCCCTTAAAAATATTATTTGAAAATACAAACATATGGATCATATCGATCCAAGGATGTCATTTTGAAAAACCAAAAATCATTTACCAAAAAAGGTGGTGACTTACTTAAATGATAACTATAGTTATATTTCTTTATCCACTCCCTCTAATCTCATTATTACATGATAATATAATAACACCAGTATACTGAATACACTAAGAAGTTTTTCTTCTAATGGTAAGAACTAAAATAACACACACTTCCATAAAATTGTTAACGAACACACCATTCAATTGTATAGAAACTACCGCCTCCCACAATGAGAATTCTCATTATTTCTTTACCTCCTTTCATGGTTTAGAGTTATGATTGAAAATATATATTTTTTTGTGACATATATAATATTTATTATGTATTTGTTATTTTTGAATTTTTATATAAAAAATATGTTCTTGTTGTCAATTTTTTAAAGAAGATAAATTAATTTGGGGAAGTGTTGACAAACGCCTCCTTAAAGGGATGTAAATTTTTCTCACTCAAAATGGAATGCATTAAGGTTGGTATTAGTGAAATTATATGCCTTTACCTACCTTCTACATGATAATATATAGGAACGAAATATGCTAAGACATTTCTTCTTCATGTTTAATGGGAGATAATGACCCATGTGTCTTTCCTCCAATAAATGTCAGGGTGGGAACAAGAACCAAGGGTATATAAATTTCACAGAAACTGGGAGGCATTACCCATTATTATAGTAACAATTATTCAGATATAATATGTATCGACGTTAGAAAAAAACAAGATATATATATACATATACACACATAAGGAAACCAAAATCCATCTCACATGAATGTTTAATGTAAAAATGATAAGAGAATAAATAGAAAACACCATGGTAAGTAAAAAAATAATACTAACCAGTGGGACAAAAATCGTCCCCAATGTATGATCTTGATTATTCTATCATGGTCTACATTTCTCCCTAGAAACCAAAAACAATTTAATCTATGTAGGTTGAGAATATAAGTATAATTTACGGAAAAACCAAAGTCACCCAAGTAGATGGGGGATAAGCATACTAATTCCCAAATGATAAAATTGTAGAAAATCAAAAGAACATAACAGGGTATACTATCTACCACAACATCATCAATGCATGTTCACCAAATAATGTATGTCAATTAATTTATTATAATAGTTGCATTGATATTTTGGTACCCCCCACCACATCCTAGTAGAGAGGATGTGGGGAGGGGTGGGCCTAAAAATTATGATCGTTTAGAGTGCGGGCCAATGCAGGTTGAGCCTACACGGGTGCGGTCCAATGCGTGTTGAGCCCACGCTGGGGCGGGCTTGCCAGCGGGCCTGATTTAAAAAATATATATATTATTTTTACAATATATGTTTCTTTAACATTTTAGTTTTATTAATAAAAAAATCATTGTTAAATAGTGAAATTATTTCTCACCGTAATGATCATATTAATCCACCATTTATTCACATATGAATTTTAAATAGGCCTATGTTTATTGTTTTAATATGATATTATATTATTTATATAGTAATTATTAATTATATTTACATGGTGTGTCAACCAATCTCTTGAAAAATGTAACTCATCACCCCTACGCATGGTTTCAATACTATAAGAGTCATTATAATCATAATATGTGTTCGGTATATTTAATTTTGTTATTAATTTTTTTTGTTATTAATAGAATCGGATAAAATCTCATGAAAAAACTCATAGCTTCCTCTAAATCTAATCGTTACCTGGAGAGACTTCGTTCATTCACATATTTAGTTGTTCACATCACCACAAAACCAACATTATCATTGATCAGAAATCACTGATCACTCACCTACTTTCCATCGCAATAGCTCGCCACCACATAGCCATTATAGAAAGCCACCATTAACCCCTAAAAATGTTCTATCACATCCTTTAAAACTCTAGTTATTGTAAATTTATACTTTTCCACACAAATACATTTATGATTGATAAAAAATACAGTATTTAGATGATTATAAAAAGTTTTTTTTTGTAAATTTGGATAAGCATGTGGGCAACCCTCGGGCAGCCCATGGGTTTATGTGGGGTGTGGCAGTATTGAATTTTTTTGTTCACATTATATGCAGGCTTTTGCAGACAAACCCGTGTGGGCTCAAATTCGTGCGAGCTTGGCCCGCCCCACCCCGGTCTGCCCGTTTCTCATTACTATACCTTTTCTACAAGACTTACTATCACAACCTGCCTGTACACACATTGGCCACAATCCACACACATCCTTCTCACAAACACTTAGGAAACTACATCACTAAAATCCTTACTATATAAATATAGTTCTCACCAATACCACTCCCAACCCAAATACTATTGGGCCTCATCCTAATGTCCCAAGGTAAACAAACCACATCTCACACAACCAGTGTCATAGATCTAGTAACAAACCTCAAGACATTATGGCCTTCCTGAAGTGTGTCTGGTGGTAAATTCCTAGAATAGGTCGCAAAGAAGGGCCAAAAACTATCCATCCATCATCCCACTATGATTTTGGGAAAGTCACCCTCCCCCATAGTAATGTGGGTGTTCAGCTCATAGTTCTCAAATTGGGTTGGGAGAATATAGAAAACGTAAGGTACTACAAGGACATATATAGTTACCAAAAACTCCTCCCAACCTATGGGATTTCAAAAAAATCTTTCATCCCACAAAAAAATATATTTTCTTCCACATCTAAATTCATGTATCACCACAAATTATGGTCAGTTCTATAAGTTTAAGTTTACCACCATCCAATTCATTTAACAAATTTTCATTCTATATTTATCTACTTGTTCATTTATTTATTCCACTCTTACCCAAGATACTATCAAGGACAACATATACAACTATTCTCAGATGTGAAAAGCCTCTAAACACACCCCACAACAAAACACACATTAAATAAACCACTTTTTCTTTCAACCCCATATGACACCCATTCATATTCTGACACTACCAACATCATTCAACAAATCCATGTATCCATGTCCATCTTATAAATAAAAAACCCCCATTACACCACCATACAACCACAATTGGAAGCCCCAGTACAGAAAACCATAGTTATCACAACAATAACATGAACATGCTTTAACCCCACCATGCATCCCCACAGCCCAACTGTTGCCCAGTAGTAGTCCCATTGTACAACAAGTCAATCCATTCCACAATCAATCAATATCTAAAATTGGGATACCATCACACATCCATTGCAACCCTATACACACAATGACACCCCTAGACATAAAATTACACTACCAAAACCAAACAAGAACCAAAATCCAATAGAAAAAAACACAAAATAACACTTATCAAATAGGTTGTATTTAGATTTGGTGAACACTGTTCATTAAAAAAACATGATAAATAGGGGTGATCATACACTGGTTTCCATCTTGGGGAATCCATTTCATTTAACAGGGTATACTTGATTAATCAGATTGATATTTATTGTAATTATTAACAAGGAAACAACAACAGTTATGAAGCATCACCCATGTGAATGAAAAGACCACACAAGACCATGATTTCTAGAAGCCAAACATACATAAAAAATCACATCATCAATATTGATAACAAATAAAACAAGCGATCAACATCAATCCACACCCACAACATGTTAAAGTTTATATTAGCATTTATCTTTTTTAAAAAGTATATTGGGATGATTTTACAAAATAACATTACCAAGACAACCCCATATGACACACAATTATAAGAGAGATGATGGAAATCCATACATGGAAAAGTAAATGATCAACAATTCTTCCTTACATATAAAATTGAGGGTTACACTAGCAGCAGGAAAGACTCCATGGGGAACGCGATTGATGCCTACAACAAAACACACAACTCCACAATGAATAGAATCCCTAGGCATTCCAAGAGAAAAAATAAACACATAAGCAAAAATTTCAGTCTATAAGGGCCATATCCTATATTAACGAGATGGGGAAAATATTCATTAATGTGAGATCAGTGTCAAGATTATGTGGTTACACTATCTTAATGTCCCTAGAGCATTAGGATATTAAAAATAAATTAAATATCCATTAAAATGTATATAGAAATTATCAAACAAGATTCAATCTCTATTTATGTAAAATACAAAATAATTGAGGTGAAATAAGAAAATTGGGGAAATACTAGAAATGAGGCACTGATGGGTGAGTCATTGACTCCAAAAACGAGTCTCCAATGTTTGAGTCACCGATTGTAATCCACTGATACTAATTGTGTGTCATTGAAGCTGATATACTAATGCTGAGCCACCAGTGTTTCCAATTAATTCATGACACAATGACACCCTAACTCACCATCAAGGATGCCCTGAGTCATCGAGACTAACACCCTAATTCAATGTCATCACCACCCTGACCCACCGACACGAATTCCCTAACACCCCGACACTGACACGCGGGCTGTTTGATGCTGACACCCTAACTTAGTCAAACTGAAGTCCAAAATCCATGACATTAATGCCTTGACTCACTAAAAACAACACCATGACTCACAATAACTGATTCAATAAATCAGAGACATAGATGGCCTAAATCAGCAACAGGAACACATTCACTCGCTGACACCAACTCCTTGAGTCGATGATGAAAAAATAGGAAAATTTTGAGACTCTTGGAATGGGATAATTTTACCTCCCATAACACCCCAAATACTAGATTTGACAATTTAAAGGGCCATAGAGGTCCGATCTATGACATCAAACACCTCTAAAACTATTATCACCTTGGATAATTCAAAAGAAACCACCCATGAAATAAGGCACCGAACAAGAACCTCATAAGATACCTCTCAGGGGTAAGACACCTTCTGTTGTTAGATAGGTTAAGAGAAACCAAAACATATATGAAAAACTCCTCCCACATAATCTAACCAAAAAATTCCCAAGACATACCACACATGAACCAAAATTCACACTACCCAAACATATGAATCATGGTACTCCATATTCCATATCATGATATTATATGCTTTGGGTGGAACTAACTCACTCACATGGGTTTAATCACAACCAAATTAATGCATTGTGATTACAGATCTGGTCCCCCCTCCTCAAAGGCTAAGATTCTATAATACGTCATGAAATGAGGAAATAACTCATCTTATAGAAAATAATGTTAAAGAAATAAATCTCAAAACGAAACACATGACAAAAACACAAAACAACTCCTAGTATTGGGCATGCATTTTTGTCTCTCACTTCATGTACTATCCTATAGACCACCATTCCTCCACAACAAGTGAAGCATGTGAATTTTCAACACTAAAACACCTTCTCCTAATAATCTTGGATCTCCAATAGTCTCCCCATGAATGTTTCATCATCCTCGATATCTAAATCTCTCCAATAAATGAAAAGGAATTCATTTTGGATATACTAATGATGATGGGAGACATGAAATACATTGTGGGTCCACCCAAACTATGGTAGAAACATCATCTAATATTCCACATTTTTAACTCATCCCAACACCACAAAAGGGTCTGATGAACATGGGAGAAATCATACTCCATCTTCTAAACCTTTGCATTCCACATTTATGGGTAACATTCTAGAATATGTTGTCCCCAACCTCAAAATATGAAGTCCCTATAATACGGTTGGCATATGACTTTTCTTGGCCCTATGGTGCCTTCATCCTATCATGGACAAGCTATACCTTCTATGTTGTATTCTTCACAACATTCGAACCAAGAATATATTCCACCCCAAAATCCATTTAACACAAGGGTGAATGTAACTACCATGTGTATAAGTCCTTGAATAGAGGTATGCTAATGGAAGAGTGATTTATATTATTGTAAGTGGTCCCAATCAAGGGAAATTTCCACACCAAATACCCACTAAAGTCTATAACATGTTCCTATAAAATTTCCTCCAACGTCTAGAGGGACCTATTTGTTTGTCCATTGATCTAAGGGTGGAAATTAGTTTGCACATATTGGTGGGTGGAAATGGAATGCTTCAATCCCCTCTAGACTGAATATGTAAAACATGTATATCGATTTGAGATGATAAATCTTGGAAATCCATATATTATCACTACCCAATCCACATACCTCTGTGATGAGGAATCCACTGCGCTCGAATTATTAATCATTATGAACTGATCCAATTTCATCAACCAAACCAGTACTACCAAAATAACATCTGATCCCCATTGAGCCTTGAGTAATCCTGTGATAAAATCCTTTAATATATCATCCAACTTATACTAAAGAAAATCTATAGGCTACAACAAACCGTCAGGAACATGGTACTCATCCTTTACTAGACGAAACACTGAGAATCTTTACATAAACCCTTCCCTTACACACATCATCCTAATACACTAGAAGAGATCCATCAAGCCCTCATACATCTTGGTACTCCTAGGTGTACATCTATGGGTGATCTATGATACACATGGATAACTTTACCACGAATTTCCACTACAACAAAAATATAGCCATAAAACAACATCTGATTATGACCATCCTCTAACCATCCCTCTAGAGAATGACCTAGGAAAATGTGACCAGTCATCACCTATGCCTCTATGTCTACATATTGAGACACCTCCATCTATTTCATCAGATAAGACTGTACTATCATTTGAAATATAAAACATTTTCCATCACCCATTCTTGCATCTATGTGCATGGAATCCAACCCCATTATCACCCTCAAAGAACATTTCAATTCCCAAATTACCTCCTTCTAGTACATCCTTCTCAATTCACCATCCATGACATTTCCCATCACGTTGTTGTAAGAGTCATAAAAATATCAATTCTAGAGAAAATCCCTCCACCTCCAATGTCGCATGTTCACGTCTCACAATGAAATGATGTACCTAAATCACTTCTGATCTGTGAAGACCACAAATTTCTCCATAATGAGGTAATTTCAACACAGATTTAGTACAAACATCAACACTGCTAGCTCTAGATCATGGGTGGTATAGTAACCTTTATGGGGATGTAATTTCTTTGACCAATAAGAGATCACTCTATGTTTCTACATTAGAACACACCCCATTCCTATATTAGAATCATTGAAATCCTCCTTCGAACATCACCCCTTCTTATGGAAGCCTTAATATGGGATAACTGACCATCTCCCCTATCAGATAGCTGAACGCTACCTCACACTACTCACCCCATAAAAACCATGTCCCCTTCTAGTGAGATCCATCAATGGTGCTACATATCGAGGGAAATCCCACACGAATCTCTTATAATAGCATGAAAAACCAAAAAAACTATAATCCACTACCGCATTATTGGGTGATGCCCAATAAATTACTACCTCAACCTTTGATGGGTCCACGGATACACCCTTCTGAGACACCACACATCCATGGATGTGGAACTCCCTTGTCCAAAACATTCACAATGGAAGCTTTACATAGATTTGGTGGTGTTGAAGGACCTCTAGGATAGTATGGTCATACTCAATATGATCCTCCTCTGACATCATGTATATTAGGATGATATCGATGAATATGATGATGAAATGGTCAAGGAATTTATGAATGATAGAGTTCATGATGCCCATGATCTTGGTTGGTGTGTTCGTAATGCCGAACGACATAATTGAAAACTCGATGTGCCCATACCTACACCTATAATAAGTCTTTGGGATTCTACACTCTTTCACCCTCAATTGGTTTTATCCATATCACATGTTGTTTTTAGAAAACCAACTCTCTCTCCTCATCTAATTGAAAATATCATTTATCCTTGGGAGAGGGTAACAGTTCATGATTGTTACCATATCCTGTCTCTGGTAGTCTATGAACCACTTCAGACCACCATCTTTCTTCTCTATAAACATGATCGGCACACCCCATGGTGACACACTGGGTTAAATGAATCCCTTATTCATCATATCATCAATCTGAATCCACAACTCCAGCAACTCGGAAGGTTTTATCTGATAAAGATCCATCAAAATCAGTCTATTCTCTGGTTGTAGGACTATTCCAAACTCAACATCACTTAGAGGGGGTATATTCACAACTATTTTTGTGAAAACATCCAAAAACCATCCAAAAACATCTAGAACCTCCTCCATCTCAACATCCATCGATCCCACTGAAAGATTGGCTAAAAAGAAAAGAAGAATCTCCAAACATCAACTTCCCTTCTGGAAGTTCCTCTCACCAATGAAATCGACACGTTTTTCTTTCACATCTAAAACAATAATCTTCTCGAGAAGTCATCTATAACATAATTTATAGAGTACATCTAGTTGATGCCAAGGATTACATCATATGAATACATCTGTAGCAGAATGATATCCCTGCTGGACTTATGCCTCCCCAACATCAGTCTATATCCCCAAAAAAACATCAAAAAAACTTGTGTGACCTCTAACTGTGTACTCAACACCAGGTTCACGAAATGTCTCTCTACATCTAGACCCAAATAATGGGATTGACATGGTGAAACGAATGAATGTGAAGCTCTAGAATCATAAAATGAACAAGAAATCATACTTAAATAACTGATCGTACCTTGAATGATCTTTGGACCTACTATAGTAGATGACAATATGGTGTGGAAGTTCCCACAACAAGCCCATATACCCCTCTGAAACGAAAATCCTCCCCAACCATGACCTGGTCAAAGTCCCAATGGAGATCCCTAATGATAGCCTCCTCCTACACCGTCTTCCCTTAGTAGAGCAGGGGATGGCTGCCCCATATACTGGAAAGGACTCGCTTGAAACTATTGTTTATGTGGGTGGTATACATTCCTACATCCACCAAACATATTTTGGATCAAGCACTATCCCTGGATCATTGTGCGGCCTCTGCAAGGATGTCATATTGGCCCCAGGATTGTGGGAAAAGGGAGAGGACCAGAGGGAAAGAACTAAAACAGATGGGCTCTGCTCCCCACCAGCTGGAACCTTGAAGGCCCTGACGCTATAGAGATACTACTAACGACCATTACTTTTGACGAACATTGCTGACTTCACTATTATAGTAAACTCCTATGATTAAAACCTTTCCACTACACAAGCCTTTTTCAGAACCACTATGTATGTCGGTAGGGAGAACTGTGTAACTATATACTAAATAGAATGATGGAGTTCCTACTCTAAGCACCTTTCCTGAGACTCCTCATTCAGAAATAGATCTAGTGAAAATGTAGTTGTTACTTGAACTTGATTTACAACTCCCTCACCAACATACACCCCTACTGGATGGAGAGTCTCTCTTACCTCTTCTTGGAATTCATTGTGGAAGAATGAAATTCCAACCATAACTCCTTATCAATATTGACCCACAAAACATTGGTCTCCTTTATCTCCCTAAGGTAATTTTTCCACTACTAATTCACTTTTCCCCTCACTTAGCTCACTTCTGGGGGAACCGAGTACTCCAACATGGCCCATATCAACTTGAATGAGATCACTATCTCCTCAAACAATCTCTCTATCTCTATGTCTGAGACACTAGCATCGTTCTTTCCTTAAATATATCGCAAGAATGAATAAATAATATTTTTCCACTGAACCACCTCTTATACTGGGTTGCCTCTCCCCTGGTCAACTGGGATAGCCTGGTGAACCTCCAATGCTAGTACCACATGCAGGCGATGTCTGTGATACATAGCTGACTTGAAAATAAGGATCTCCAAAGACCTAATAGTTTGCAAATATTTTCTTTTGATCCTTTTTTACTTATTATTTATTTTAATTTCTTGAAAATGACCACAATGAATATGAACACAAGTCGTCATGATGAATGTACCTTTCCTAGGTTCATTACCTTGTAATCGGTTCATCCTTTCCCGGTTGTTCGGAATGCTCAGATTCCATTAATTATATTTTGGGGGGTTGAATAAAAAATTATATCTGATCTTCCATGAAAAATGTCACACACCAAGATCACGTAACATTTTCCCCCACCATTCCACAAATTCCTTACTACACCTAACTCCAAACTCCATATTATCTCTCAAACTTCCTTTTGATACCATTCTGTCATGACCCGCCATCATCATCAGGAAGGAAGGCCTCAACAACTCTGTATCCCTTCCCTCATCTTGAAGAAGGTGGGTCATGAAATTTAATGCTAAATATGACATAATAATTTTACTATAATGATAATATATATATATTTATTTATTTTGCATTATTTTGCATTATTTTTTCAATATGATTATTAAACAGAAACAACATTCATGGGTATATATTACTACTATCTACATGAATGTTGTATTCCATTTCATATTTATATATTTTAAAGATAACTATAAAAAATACATAATGAATATATAAGATATTTATATTCTGATTTGAATTCTATAAATAATTAAATCATGATATAAGTAATATGATAAATAATAACAAGACAAAACATATATGAAT
Organism: Viscum album; assembly: GCA_963277665.1. Classification (NCBI taxonomy): domain Eukaryota; kingdom Viridiplantae; phylum Streptophyta; class Magnoliopsida; order Santalales; family Viscaceae; genus Viscum; species Viscum album. The sequence goes on from OY728146.1 coordinate 560,061,914, forward strand.
AACAAAGAAAAAATTACCCAAAAAATAATATCAACAGAAAGTTGTCAATAAAAAGGTAATATAATGTCACAAAAAAAATCATATATGGAATTTGATATAATAATATGGTACTATTTTTGGTTTAAAATAAACATATATTTTTAATACATTAGGTTTTAACATGTATATCAAATTTCAAGGCTTCGCGTAAGAGAATTGCATCTCACTTTTTATTTATGTGAGATACTTTCCAAATTAATCACGTATTAATTTTATGTGGTGTATATACTTATCATTAATGTATTATATGATTCCTATAATTAGATTTAAGGGTATTTATGAATCCATTAAATAATATTTCTAGCATTGGGATTATGGTTTAATAATTACAAAATCTCTAATGTAATTTTGTATCAATTTTCTTTCTCTAATATATGTTTCATATTATGCTCCTATTTTTTTATATATTGTATTTAATTTAAATATAAATATAATATAATGAATATAATTCATGAAATTATATTTTAATCTTCATGAAATTTTATTCTTTCAAGGGTATTATGATTAAATGTTACCAAAGTGTTAATATTTTATTACTACAAACAAATCATTGAATAGGATTGTTTATAATTATTCATCCATGGATAAAATATTATGATCCATATGTCAAAAAAATGATGAATTTTATTATAAAATGGTTATCATTGATATCTTCATTTATTAATACCATTTTCTACAATTTTTAATTAATATAATTATGAAAATGTATATATTAAATCCTAAATATATATCATTTTTTTCAATCACAAATCTATGTTCTTTTAAAACCTTAATTTATGAAAACATTTTCCAAAATTATTTTATTTCACCTAATGATTTTAATATACATTTTCACCATTGTTTTAATTTTTCCCATAATGGTATTAATTGGTATATTCTTTTAATTTTACATTCGAGGATCTTACCAATACATTTACAGTGAAAAACAAAGATTTGTTATATTTGGACATACCTGATGTTAGGACCATAATTTCAGGAAGAATCCTTTATATGTTTAAAAGTTTATATTTAAATAAACGTTTTTCTTAATATTCTAGAAGCATGTTTTCATAATGTGGTTTTTAATGAAAATGGTATTCAAAAAAAATCTTTTTAAATGATCTTATAAATGATTTTGAAATCTTCTTTCACATCTTTTCAACGTGTTCTTTCTATTTAAAAGGATTTCAATGAGGCCAAAAATAGTTAATATTTTTGAAAGTCCATTTTCAGGAAATTTTTTCTGAAAATAATTTCAAGACATTTGTTTATGTTGTAAAATTTTTTTGATAGAAAATGGTCTTTAAAATTTTTTCAATCATCATTTATAAGATTTTATAGAAAATGATTTTCCAAAAGTGTTCAAATATCATTTGTATGTTTTCAGGGAAAAATGTTTTCAAAATATTTTCAATATTATTTTATAAATTTTCTGTGAAAAAGAACTTAAAAATTTATTCATTATTATTTAATAATTTTTCAAGAAAAGATTTTTCCACAATGTTTTCAAGTACATATTTTTGTTTTGAAGGAAAAAAAATGTCATTCTGTTTTGTAGAAATAATTATTAGTTTTAATGTTTATTTTAAAAATAAGTGGTTTTAAAAATGGTTTTTGTTTAAAAAATCATCTTTCAAATAAAAAATAATATTTTAATTTGTTAATGTTTTTATTTTAAATTTCCAAATGAATTTCTATCAAATATGAAATCAATTGTTGTTAATCATGCCTTTATTATAAGTGATCCAATGATTCCATTCATATTTCTTCTTTTAATAATTTATGATTTTATGTTATGATTCTTATGAAAACCATTTATCATTCTTGAGTTTTATGATTATTAAAGCCCCATATTATCATGGTTTTTGATTTGATTAAATGATTATGTAACCTGTCACTTTTTTCATAATTTATGAAATGAGTACCTATTTAAGATACCCATTTTATTTTCATGGGTTAAGATATAATAAAATTATATTGTCTTGTGGAACATATATGTATACATTCATTATGAGATGGGTGGGACCTGTATCCCCATCAAATTAATTGGGTAATTATTTTTATCACATGAGGTAATGATTGGAATTAAGACAACAAGCATTATCCACTATGGATGATGGGGAAACCTGATCCACCCTAGGAATATAGGTACACCTGAGGAACAATGGTATTATGGGGATACCATATCCATGATGGTATATTGGGGAAAGATGACCCACTATAGGATGATAGGGAAACCCAATCGAAGCTCTATCGCTTACAAGGAATGGACTTTGAATAGGATGGTTTTGTCCCCCCGCCCCCCATTAGGTTTATTCCCCATGATGTTCCCTACTATATTTTTGGCAGTGATCCATGCCTTATAAGGAATGATATTACATGTTTATGTGTTCTCAAAAATTAAATTTCTTATGCCTAATATATGAAAATATGTTTCATTCACAAAATTATCTTATAATTCATTTATTATGAACATCCCACAATTACATGTCTCCTTATTATGATATTTCATATTCATTTTATGATTTTAAACTCTCATTCCCAGGTAACCATACATTTATGTTCATGTTATGCTTACAAATATACTTTGATTACCATTACCGAGCTGTTGATATCAATCCATTATTTTATTTCCTTTCTCTATTATTGATTCCAAAATTTGGGAAGAATAATAACAAGAGGGAAGCCTCTTGTGCTACCTCGCAAAGACCTTTCGTGGAGACCCATGGCCCCACGCCAGTCACGGAGAAAAGAGGTGGGCCACTGTTTCCCTCTGGAATTGGGGATAACCTCTTTGATTGAATGTTCAAACATTCCAATCGGTTTCTAACAGGTTTGTTCGTAGAACTGAAAAAATCCAATGATTCCATATATATTTTGACCTACTTTCCAAAGGTAGGCACTCATTAGTTGTGATGTGATGAGGCTTAAGAGTTTGCATTGGTCGAGAGGATGGGAGGTTGGACTCATCACACCTTTTTGAGGGGAATTATTGTCTACTCTAGGACACTCTTTATAGATTTTTGTTATGTTCGTGAATCCTTATTACATTACCAAGTATAAAATGTGCTTTCCTTTAGATCTGACAATCAATTATTGATATGAAATAAATTTAGAGAATCTTTTATATGTATTTGAGGTTCTACATCGATAGAGAATCATCTGTATTTGTTAGAGATTCTTAGTTTATGGTATCCTTAAATAGATAAATTCTATTGGTCATTATGATGACCATACTGGTTTTAAAGCCAATTAGTGGGGCACTTGAAGTTTATTGTCATTCAGGAGGACGTAGATTATTTCAGTGTTGGGATCATACCCGCAGATGGGCTACCAATGTATCCTTTGTATGGAAAAGGAATCAGAACCCACGTAGTTTGAGTAAGGGAGTATGATGTTTATGATTGATGGCTCAATGAAAGATGTCATAATTACTTTTACACTCTATGCTCACGTGAGTCATGCTCGGTGTGAGAAACAAGAGGTATTGGTAAAACTAGACAATTGTTCCATGGAATGTGAAATCATAAGAAATGATGTGGGGATTATGTATGTATGACTGCCCAAAAATAGATGAGGATTAAGATTTAATTCAGGGAATCAATCCATGAACAGGGTCCATAAATGTATATGTTCTTCATGGAGATTTGGGTACTCTAATCTTGTGGCTTACTCCAATGTAATATTCCCATGTTAGGAGGGGACTTATGATTAGGTTGTACTCCTAATAAGGAAGTCCAGATCAAAAGGAATTATGATTGGTTAAGAGAAATTAAGAATATGGCATATTCCTAAGGAGGAGGCCCAGGTTAAAGGGATTTGAAAATTAAGGGACTTTGGGCTTACTCCCAAGGAGGATGCCCATATTTGAGATTGGGACTTACTCCTAAAAAGGAGGACCAGCTTAAGGTAATTATTGTTGGGGATTACTCCTAAGGAGGATGTCCATATTTGAGACTTTAAGACTGGGGCTTACACTTAATGAGGATGCCCAGATTAGGGGACATGGGTCTTACTCCTGATAAGGATGCCCATAAATTGGGGAACTATGACTGGGGAATATTCCTGAAAAAGAGGCCTAGATTTGAGAATTATGACTGGGGCATATTCCTGAAAAGGAATCCTAAATTTTATAATTATGACTAGGGGTTATTCTTGAAAAGGATTCCCTGGTTAAGGATTCTCTCATCTTAAAGGATGAGGTTGAATGAATGAAATATCAATCTTTAGTGACATGAAGATGTATAAATCACTAGATTTTGAGAGATGATCCACTGAGTTCCTTTCAGATAAGGAATCCAAATCAAGAAATCATGCCATTAATGGATTTGAAGAGTGTCTTGAAGAATAAATCTTGAATAGGAGAGGTGGAATGAGATAAGAGGGGTGAAATGGGCAGGAAAGGCACCAATAAAGGTTGGGGCGCGCAAGTCTTGCTAGGTGTGTAGGTACTACGTGGGCACGCAAGTCCTGGTCACACAGGTATACCTGCGCGACACATGGGTACTTGCACGATATTCATCCCTTTGGGTAATATTTGGGCTAGACTTGGCTCAAACCCTTGGTATTATTGCTAGAGGCTTTCCAGAAGATGGCGCACAAGTTCTGGTGAAGAGGTAGGGCATCGCGCAAGTGTGTTCATTTCCCTTAAGGGTAAAACCACTTAGGTGTGCCAGTGTTTGTGAAATCATGCACTTAGACCTTACTCATCCGGTTTAGACCATCCATTATAGGTAAAGAATTACCTTAGAAGAGTTTAGAAGTCCTGAGAGGAGACATGGACATTTAGAGATCTGTCTATGAATTCTGGAAAAATTCCTCCTTAAATGGGGGGGCCCACCGGGAGTATTTATAGGCTGGAGAAGACCCCGGGTGGTTATCCCTTATGGCGCACTAGTCATTTTCTTGACCATTATGTGGCGCGCAAGTATACTTGCGCGATAGAGATGGAACATGCACGACCTTTGTGCTTTTGAAGCCTTGTTCATGCCTTTGTGAATTTTTTATGATTTCTTCAAAGGATGAATCAATTTGTGCTAAGTTATGTCTCATTCCATTATTTTAGAAAATGTTATCAAAAGGAGCATCAACAAAAGTCCCCCCTCAGAGTTGGATCTGAAAAAATGAGGATGTGACTCTGAGGAAAAGAATAAAACTAAAGTAAAGGCGGCGCGCAAGTGTTCAGGGCGCAACACTTGGTACGCAGGATGTGGATCGCAAGGTATGGCATGAAACTTCTAGCTGGACAGACTTCAGTGAGCAGGGTATGGTAGTGGCCTATAAATATGTGGCCCCATTTCCGTATAAAGCATCCGGATTTCATACTTTTGAGCTCTCTCTGTGCAAGTGGGCTTCACCACATAGGTTGCTTTATTTTCTGCTGTTTCTTTGTGGTCGTGCTACTGTAGAGGTGTTTACACTTATGCGGTTTATACTTGCGCGTCAAAAAATAGCGCGGCACACTAACACATGTGCGCCAAGTTTAGACTTGCGCGCCTTAATCCCTTTTCCTTTTTTCTGAATTCCTTCACAAATTTTATGAAAATTAAACCCATTTAAGAGTTAGTTTATTCAACTTTGGTGTAGATTCAATGGCTCTCAGAAGAATTGGAATGGTTGATGAACTGGATAGCAAGCGGATTGATGACATGATGAACATTGTTGACCATGATTACTATGATATATGCGACAACACTCTCCCAGATTTGGCTAAGTAAATTAAAAAATATCATCTTAATTTCCCACAGATAATCTACTTGTCTCTCTATGATCATGGTCATATGCAAGGAGTCAATGTTCCAGATGCAAAGAACTATATTCCTGAGATGCAGCTGCACTACTACTCCTCTATTTCGGCTATGTTGTGCATTAAGAGCAACAACATTGGTGTGAACTTTAAAATTTTCCTTCCATGCCATTTCCTTGTAGATATAAAAATGGAAAACCCATGGTCTGAAATGCTTTCCGATGCCGGTTGGTGGAGAGAAGATAAACATGGTATTAGAGCAATATCTTAAAACATTACTCTATCCAAATGGATCTTTACTTCCAATGCTTCATTCTCAAATCCATGTATCCATCTTCAAAGTCACTTGGATAGAAATAGTGTTACTATTTGATCAGCAGAAAATTTTCTCATACCGCACTCAAGAACATCCTTTAACAATTGTTCCAATAAGAGATTGTATCACTGCATCTCTTATTGTATCTAGTTGAATGAATGATTTCCACGTGGTTTCTTATGAATCTCGGGATGCCGTAAATCAAATGAAGAGTTATGATGAAAGCTTTTTTAATTCTTGAAAAAGAGAAGAGACTCCATTCTGTGGATGTCCTTCTATCTCTTATGTATCAATGAAAAACTCTTTCATCTTCAATCATTCGTACCTACATTCTTTTTTACTATCTCCTTTAAATTTACTTAAGCCAATGGGCCTAGTAAATATAGTTTGATTTTTACTAAGATTATTATAAATAACCCTACAAACTTTGAATATTTTAATTTTCTTAATATCACATAAATCATAAAAAATGTATGTTTAGTGAGCTGGAACTTGAATATTATTCAGAGTTCCTTTGTATTTTGTGGGTAGTTTAAAGTCATTCATGTTGGACATACAGAGGATAATGTTTAAGGTCAAAAATAGATTTGACCGAATGAATTAGAATTGACTCAATTGTTTGAAAATTTATCTGAAAACATATTACCATACTCAAGTATGAGAAAAAATATGTAAACTATGGATTATGAATATTTGAATCTGCGGAATGATATGAAAAAGATCTAAAAGGCATTAGAAGAAGTAGTTTCCAAGAATGAAGTTACTATTATTTAACAAACCCGTTAGGGGGTTGAATTATGTAGGGCCACTTAAGGGCATTGGCTTCATAGTCAAATAAATAGCATCTTTTGGCTAACAAGTCTGTTATGTAGACTATTTATGCAAGGCCACCTAAGGGAACGTGATTCATAGTCAGGAAAAAGAACTCTCAGAATTTTACTTTCCTAGTCCTAAAAATCTAGTGAATGTGTATGGAGATTCAAATTTTTCAGAGTATAGTGTTTGCTATATGAAAAAAGGTACTTGAATATGGAGAAGATATTTCCAATCAGGATTATCAAATAACTAGATGGATACCACTCCTATGAAGGTCTGACCCAAACATAGGGAAGGAGAATATAAACCATCGACATGAAATACTTATAGATCATGTAAAAGGATATGGGACAAATATGTTAAGGATTGCTATTTTTGCAGACCCCTACATACTGTCATTTAAGACCAATAAGGACAACAGATGCTTTCTTCCCAATAATGAAGTTACCAGTATCCGACAAACCCGTTAGGGGTTAAATAAGGCCGGGCCACCTAAGGGCATTAGATGCATAGTCAGATAATAGTATCATTTGGCTGACAAATTTGTTTTGTAGACTGTTTATGCAAGGACGCCTAAGGGCACGCGCTATATATTTAGGTAAAAGAACTCTCAAAAATTTGACATTTTTGTGATTAATAGTCAAGAAAAGGGTTATGAAGATGTGAAAATATTTAATGTTAGGATTATGACACATAAAATGGGTATTGTCTAGTGTATACAGAGATACATATATCAATGCTAACCATAATCATGTTGTGGCTAGGTCCTGAATTGAAATGTTGGACACCACCACGTATCCCATAAGGATGGGAATATAGCCATATATAGTTCTTGAACTACAGTTTAACGTCTTGTGGGAAAAAAAGATTGAAGATCTTAGTTTAGGGTCATAGAGCTTGGACAATTATAAAAAATAAACAATGTGAGTTTTCATGGGGACTTTTCAGCCAGGGTACTGAAAGTGGAATATGGGATTAGGCCCAAAGACTTGGGGCTGGATTCGAGGGACACTCGAACGTTCCTACATATCCCATAAATATGGAAATTAAGCCCACATAGTTCTAGAAATACCCTCTGTACCAATTTGGTTCTTACATGTGAAGGGTGAAAAGGGACTTTAGTCCAACGATGGTTTATCCCAAGATAAAAGGATTGGGCATTTCCATGTATGCATGTAGTCTTTGAAAAGAAACCTGATTGAAAAATCAATGTAAATAATGGTTCCCTCTCAGGTGAGGGTATCAAATAATATTGTAGTTTATTGTTATACTGGACAAAAGTGTTGTATAGTTTAACGTCTTATATCAAGGATGAATGTGAACCAATGTAAAGGTATTGATTCTAGGGGCGGTTTCATGAATCAACATTGTATGAGATGGAGGTGAACTGATGTGAAGAGATTGATATTGGGCTTGAAACATGGGAGGTTTCCTACGTACCCAACCTAGAAGGAAAGGATCTATGTCCGCATAGTATAATTTAAGAATTAATTAATGATCAAGTTGTTATTGGGGAAAACGACCTAAAAAAGATGTTGTTGGGACTTACACATGGTCTGTAGCCCATAGAGAGTGATATGGTTGAGGTTTTCTCTAAGCTCACGTGAGTCATACTCTGTGTGAGAAACAAGATGTAACAACAACCTTAAAGATGCATAGTTTAATGTCATGTAGGACATATAAAGGGACTATGCAGTTTAAAGTCTTGTAGTTAGGAAAATTGGTGCAGCACAGTTTAGTGTCATGTAGTAGGAACAATGTACAGTTTAATGTCCTATAGGACATATCAAAGGACTTTCTGTACAGTTTAGCATCATGTAGTTTGGACGATGGAGACAACACAGTTTAACGTCATGTTGGAAAAAAAGATGACTGTGAAATTTAATGTCATGCGATAAGGACAAATGAGTACACCATTTAACGTCATTTTGGATGTATTAGGGAATTTTTTCCATAGTTTAATGTCATGTTGCACAAAAAAGGGATCATACAGTTTAGCATCTCGTTGGATAAATGTGCAAATAGTTAAGGTCATATGCATGGACTGTGGATGGTGCAGTATAATGTAATGCTGAACGTAAGGGACTTCTGTACAGTTCACCGTCATGTAGTTAGGACATTATAGATTAAAATCATGTGAGATGGAAGGAATACAAATAGTTTAAGGTCATATGTATGGACCGTTGCTGTAAAGTTTAACGTCATATACCAAGGACAATGAAGGGGACATAGTTTAATGTCATGTTTGATGTATGTGCAAATAGTCTATGGTCATATGCATGGATCGTTGAGGACATAGTTTAACATCTTGCTGGACGGTGGTGCAATTTAAGGTCATACCGGACCATTAGTGATATATTTTTTTTTATACAAAATACTTCTTAAAAAATCTGGCTTTAGTTGGAGTAGTGATGAGTTCTCCATCTATCGAGATTAACGAATATGCTCCATTGGAGTAGACCCTATGTATTGAGTAAGGTTCTTCCCATTTTGGATCAAGCATGGGATGTTTCTTTCCTGTTATCATTGGAGTTCTGAGAACTAATACCAATTCTCCCTGAGTGAATGAACAAAGATGAACTTTTTTGTAAAAATATCGTGTTATTCGATTCTGATAGACTTCAAAGTGTGAAAAGTGCAAAATATTTTCTCATCTAACCATTAAAATTCATTCAATCACTTTTGGGATTGTTCATCTGTAGATGACTGATCACAAATGGCTACTATGAGTGAGGGTAATTGAACTTCAATGGAAAAGATGGCTTCCATTCCATATACCAATGAATATAGAGTTGACCGAGTTGCAGTGCGGGTGGTAGTACGATAAGACCATAAAGCATGAAAGAGTTTATTAGGCCATGATTTCTTATCTTTATCCACCATATTTTGTAGTATATTTTACAGAGTATTGTTGAAAGCATCTATCCGGCCATTGGCCGCTGAATGATACCGAGATGACTGGTTGAATTTGATGTTTTATTCCTGATACAACTTCTTCACCTCATATGAACAGAAGTTGGTGCCATTTTCCGTCAATATGGTATGAGGGACACCTAATCTGTTAATGATGTTAGACTTGATGACGATAACAATGCATTTAGAACTGACTTCCTTGAGAGTTGTTGCCTCAAGCAATTTAGAAAAGAAATCAGTAGTAGTAAGAATATACTTAAACTGCTTGGCTGTAGCTGAAGGGTAAGGTCCCACCACATCCATTCCCCATGTGGCAAATGGCCATGAGTATTTAGCTGTATGAAGAAACTCTGGAGGTTGATGAATGATGATGGCATGTACTTGACTTGAATGACACTTCTTCGTGAAATCAACACAATCTTGTATCATTGAAGGCCAATAGTATCCACGCCTTCGAATATGATCAGACAGTCTATGTCCAGACTGGTGGGCACCACAGACTCCTACATGCACTTCTTTCATGAGAGCCATTGTCTCTTCACCATCAATGCATCTGAAGAGAACTCCATCAAAACCACGCTTCTAGAGAATTTTCTCTAGGTGATCTGGGCTATCATAAAGAGTAAAATTGACCACACGTTGTCAGATTTGTTCTTTATCAGCTCTATCAGGTGGAAGTGTTCCATTTTGATCGTATTCCCTGATAGGTGACATCCATCCTATAGTATGACCATATGGTTCAGGAATGGGAATAATTTCATTAATTTCCTCTATTCTGATTCAAACATAAGGTGAAATTTCATGGCGGTGGGCAATATTGATGGTTGTCTCGTCCCGATTTGGATCTTCTAGAGTTGTGGTTATATTATCCAAGGCATCGCTTGAGCATTTGTTGATCGCAGGACATAAGAAAATGCCCGTTATGAAGTGAATTCCACCATTAACTCTCTAACATAATCATACAAAGGGAATAGTTCTTCTTTTTTGATTGTATAATCCCCATTGACTTGTTTTATTACCAGGTCTGAATCACCATTCACCTTTAAGTGATTCACTTGTGCATAGTGCCAATTCCAAGCTTGTGATGAGAGGTTGGTATTCTGCTTCATTATTGGTACCACCTTACCACAATAAGAAGGAATAAGGTAACACTGCCTTTTCTAGATAAATGATCACAATTCCTATGCCATCTTTGTTGAATTTAGGATTTTCCATTTTCATCCATATTGGAATTCTCGAAGCACCATCAAAATACATTTCCCATGCCTAAGGACTTTCTTAAATAGAAAAGATTTCCTCATCAGAAAGTTCAATATCTGAATACATGCCCTCCACTGAAGGGTGTTCAGCCAAGAAATTACCTAGAGCATGGCCTTTTATTTCCATTTGAGACACATACTGAATATCGAATTGCTGAAAAATAACTACCCACCTTGCCCGACGTCCTGTAAGCATTGGACGACTAAGGATGAATTTGAGCGGGTTATTGCAAGATACCAATTGGACCTCATGATGTTGCAGGTACTGTCTCAACATATGAACTGCAAAGATTAATTCCAGACAACACTTCTCAATACTTGAATATAGGGTTTCTACTTCAAGCATCATCTGACTATGGTAGTAGAGGATGTTTTCATTCCCAGCATTATACATCTTAGCAATAGAGGTACCCAATGATCACTCTAAATCTGTCACGTTGAGGATATGTGGTCTTCATTCAACAGGTGTCATGAGTACCGGCAGACTCAAGATCAATTTCTTTAGAATATTGAATGCATCTTGAGATTCTTGATTCCACTGGTATGTGACTCCCTTCTTCATCAATTTGGTAAAGGGTAAACATTTGTCTGCCAAATTGGCAATGAAACAATGAATATAGGCTATGTGTCCTCGAATTCCTCTAAATTCTTTCAAATTTTTAAGAGGTGACATACCAAGGATTGGCTTTGCCTTCTCAGGATCAACTTCAATACCACAATGGCGTACAACAATGCTGAGAAATTTTCATGAGGATAGCCCAAAAGCACATTTTAAGGGGTTCATCTTCAAATTATGTTGTCGAAGCTTGCTGAATATGACTTCCAAATCAGCCAAGTGATTAGAACATTTTTTTGATATAACCACCAAATTATCTACATATAATTCATCAAACTTCCCTAAAAAGGGTTTGAAGATATGATGCCTCGCACGCTGATATGTTGCGCCTGCATTCTTTTGGATGAAGGGAATTACCCGATAGAAAAACACACCATGAGGGGCTCTAGAGGCTGTGGATTTCACATCTTCATGGGATATTCAGATTTGATTATATCCAGAATATCCATCCATTAAGGAAAGTGCTTCATAGCCAGGTGTTTCATCAATTAAAAGATCTGTAATCGGAACTGGTAAATCATCCTTAGGGAAATGCCGATTAAGATCTCTGAAATCAATGAAAACTCTAATTTGTCTATTATTCTTCTTTGAGGGACAATATTAGACAACCACATGGGATATTGAACTTCTTTGATGAAGATAGCTTTGATAAGTTTATCCACTTCACCTTCAATTTTGAAAGCATATGTTGGGTGTGTTCTTCTTGCGACTTTCTTAAATCCTCGATGTTCTTCTGGTAAACCAAAATGATGAGTAGAAACATCAGGATCAAGCCCGGGAATCAATTTATAGTTCCAAGCAAATACATCTCAATTTTGCCTTAAAAAGTAAATATACATCTCTTTTCCTTCAAGAGTCATGGCCACAATGATTAAAGTGGGCGTGGATGTTCTTTTGTAACTAGATTTATTTCTCTGAGTTCATCCACGGTGGTAGAGATACCCTCTTCAAATGCTGGAGGAGCATCTCTGAGATCTTCCTCTTCTTCTTTAACATGTGTTATTTCTTTCGTTTCTGCATGCATAGTAGATGATGAAGTAGGATTTTCATGATCATAAGAGACGTCAAAATTTTCACATCTTGAAGAAGAAGCTTCCATTTCTGACCTTATTGAGGATGAAGTGTCTTCTTTGGGAAATAAAGAGGATATGATGGATTGATAATCGACATCATTGTTCACCTTTGATGTTTCTATAACTTCTTCTAGCCAGATTGGTGATGTATAGACTTGTTGGATTTCAGCAGATGAAATGAAGATGTCACCATTTGGGCTTTCATCACTGCTTGGAGGATCACTAATTTCTCCCATGTTGTCTTGATAGATTGCCGTAATTGAAATTATGGATCATTCCATAAGAGTATTTTGATTTGGTTCTATCTTGTCAATTTGACTGATAGGAAATACATAATCTGTACTCACATGTGAAAATGGATTTACTGGAATCTTTTCCAAACCATACGGAGCATTAACTTTGGTAATCTCCTTTGATGTGGATTTCTACCTTCCCTTCATTTGATAGAATTTTGCCTCAATGTATTGAGACTCACATGTATGGAATGGGGCCTTATCACCATACAATGTCCCAACTTGACATTCGAAAAAATATTTGAGACATTGATGGTATGATGAAGGGATAGCCGCATGTTTATGTTGCCAGGGTCTTCTAAGTAATATGTTGAAGGCTGAGTCTTGATCAACAACCATGAAATCCGAATTGCATATAAGATCTCAAAACCGAGTTCTGAGTGTATCTTCACCCAGTGGTTCTTGTTATTTTTTATCGAATCCTTGTAACATCATGGAAGAAGGAGATAAATCAGATTCCGTGAGGCCCAATCGATGAAGTGTATGAATGGGAATGAGGATGACTTCTAAACCATTGTCAATGAAAACTCTTCGGATGTCTATGCCATTGACCTTGCCAGATAAGTACAAAGGTCTAATATTCCCATAAACAACATCATCTTCATCTTCATCAGTAAAAGATATTAATTCATGGCATTCTACAAGATTGTTCTCTATGTGATAGACTTCAGCTACATCAATTTCAGTTTCAAACTTCTGAGGACATGACAAAGCCTCAATGAGTGCTTCTCGAAGATCCATTGATAGATTATAAGCATCCAGAATTGATAACCTAGCTGGTACATGGTCCAAGGGTTTTAGTACATCATACTTTTGATCCGGAGGTCTGTGTTTCCCGACAGGAACATGTGGTTTAGTAGGTGTCTAGGAAGAAGATTCTTTGGAAGTTGATGAATCTTGTACTGGGATAGGAGTTGGTAATACTCATAACGTTGGAAGATTAGACCAATTAGGTCTTTTTACTTGCTGAGAGGAAGAAGATTAATCCATCAACCAGTCTTCCAAAATAACTATTCCAGGACTGAATTTTCTATTGGTGGAAGATGTTTCTTGTTCTTGCTGAGCTCGTTGAAGGGCTCTACCATGAGTTTCTACTGCATATACAGTTCTAGCAGGGGTAGAATGGGAATAGTGTTTTCTAAAAAATTCACGTCTTCCCCTGTATCCTGAGCCTCTGTAAATTCCTCTGATTCCTCAGTTTGATACAGGGAATTCAGGCTCATTGAAAATGAAACTTCAACTGGTATATGGATCTGTTAATTGAATCATATTAACAGAACCGAAAATAAACTCTTCATCCGATGAAGAATCTGCCTAACTAGCCTATTTGGTCTTTGTTGTTTGGTGGGGAGGTGCCCTTTGATTTTAATTAGATGGCATGAGGTCCTCTAGAGTCAAAGACAACATAGGCTTTGACACATACTCATCTTCTTCTGATTCATTCTCTTTCTTGGAATTATGACACCCTTTTGAGGATTTTCCCTCTGAAGAGGATTTTACTGCAGCATTCATCGTAGAAGGTACAATTGGTTTCGTCAATTGTGTTAGCAAAATAACATGAGTTTGGTTGATCATCTTTATGACCATCCAATCATTATATTTTTGTGCATTTTTTCTTTTGACTTCTTTCCACTCTCCTTCCTCTTCTAGAACTGTAGCAGTGACACATGTTACCTGGGCTGAAGAGATTTTCAGTTTGACTTGTCCCAAGTCGACCATTTTTTGAATGAGGTCTTTGAAGACAAAACACTCCTAGATGGGATGCAAAAAATTTGATGAATGGGGCAACAATTGGGACTGTCTTCAACTCCTTCCTTATTTGGCCTCTTGGGCTTTGGTAGCTGAACCAAATTATTCTCTAGGGATGAAATGAAGTAACCTTAAACTTGATCATTTCGGAAAGAGTATGTTTTTATCTTCAGATCCTCAAATTTTTTCCGTCATTGATCTCTTTGATCTTCTTGATGAAACAGCCTTTGTTGTTGACGCTCAGGAGGTGGAGCCCATCGAGAAGATGCTGATTTTGAGGTAAACGCAGGTACAGTTTCTTGTTAAAGCATAACTATAGCAGTTTCTGCTTTACCCATTCTACTTCCTAGAGCTAATGGAATTACACAAGATTTATCCTTAGTCTGTATAATATAATCTTCAATTTGTTGAGCTATTGAATTAAGGTCTCGAAACCCTCCTATTTATTTCACAGGGATCAACGGCATGCGTAATTCATCACGCAAATTTTCCACATAGATTGACAACAGTTCCTCTTGAGTTCGTGCTAGGATTAGGGAATATGTTAATCCCTTCCAGCGAACAATGAAGTTAGAGACTCTATCATTATCCCTTTTCTTACAGTTTCTAAGATAAAAAACTGTTGTCTTTGGAAAAGTTGAGATGAACTGATGAAGAAATATTTGACAGAGATCTTCCCATCCGGTAATTGACCAGGATTTCAAGCTTGTCTACCAGACAATGGCTGGTCCTTGCAAGGTTCGCACGAAGCATCAGAGTTTCACTACTTCTTGCTACTCCAGAGGTCCCCTCATAGGATCGCAACAAGACAGGTAATGCATCAAATACTATTCAGGATCGCTTGATCCATTGAAAATAGAGAATAGAGGATTCCCAAAATTTGACGGGGGAGAGATTGAATCTACCCATTCAGGGTAAGATTTATTTTCTGGTTGAACCTGCACACGCTTCCCTTCCATAGTCTCTAACCAAGATGTTAATGAATCAATGTTAGTTATTAACTTCTGAGAAATATCTGGTTGAACTTGGACTTGGGCTGGTGACTTGACTAGAGTTTGGACAGGTATGGCAGCTGGTACTGCAACAGATGGTAGTACTGCCAATTGTTGTTGCACTTGACTCGTAGGATTAGACCTATGAGGGTGTACTGATAAAGGAGGATATTCTTGATCCATCTCAGTAGCTGCAACAAACACCCTTGGCTTACTGACTTTATCATGCTTAGGAGGAAGACTACCATGAAGTAGTTCTGCGTTCAACCTCTTTAATTCTTTCATTTCTTCCTCATGTTGGGAAAATCATTTCTCTAGTGAGAGAGATTGTCCTTCTCCAGAGGAAGGATATGTAACCTATTTCTTTCCCTTCCCCTTGTTTGATCCCTTTCAGATAGGGGGAAGTGGGTTATTTTATGGAACGCCTAGATTCTGGGTAAACCTTTGATTTCGTGTACGCACACCTTCTTCATCAGTGTTTGTGCGTACAACTTCCTGAGCAGCAACCTCTTCATCTGAGTCCCCTGAGTGACCCTCATCTGTTAGATCAGCAACAACGAAATTTATGACATTGATTGATTCATAACACATCACATCCATTATATCATCATTTCTGTGATATTTTCATCGTCCATGTCTTTGAGGAGACGGTGCATTTTGTTGATTCAATCCCTCAAGAACTTCTTGACGAACCAGAATTTGGAGAGAATCTCCTAATAATTTGGATCTTCATTCTTCTTGAGGCTGCTTCCCCAATCGAGAAAAGGCCGAGTTTCTCTGAGGATGGGATTGATGATTTGAAAAATTCCCCAGTCCGGTGGACTGGGGCTGTTCCTACTGTTCCTGCTCAACTCCTCGAAACCTATTTGTTGATTCTGAGCATTGGTTTAAAGGAGTCCCCTATCTGGAAAGCTAGGGTGGCTCTTGACATGCTATGTTTGAGACTTTCTTAAAATATTTCCTGATCTTGCAGACCTTATTCCGGAAATTAGCTGTATGCATTATCATGTATCCACTTTTATCACCTGGTTCTAATGACCGTTGGATGATTTCTAACACTTCTGTCACATGATGATGTGCTTGCTCCATATGAGAGGCCTATTCAATATTCTCGTTTGCTTAATGCAGGAGTAATTCAACAACGTTTTCTCTGTATTCTTGATTTTGAGATGAAATAGTTGAGGCATGTTCTTGGGAAAGCATTTGATTACAAACAAATCCAACTGACTGTGGCCGAACAAGGGGAATAACATTGCATGAGACCATTTTCCGCGGGCTTTTCTAACTAGAGAGCACCATGAAATGTAGTGCTCCATGAACACCCCATCCTCAGACATGAATAACAGATGGGGAATTGGCAATTAACTGGCGCAATATTCTTAGTGCGCCAAGGCATGAATGCTGAAGGGCTCTCTGTTGTTTTTCAGCATTCGGATATCGAGAGACTGATAGAGATTACAAATCAATCTGACGTTGTAACCCTTCTATTATCTTATGATGATTTTCATATTCATCATAAGATAATACTTTTTTTCAACTGAAAAAGAGTTTTCCATATGTTGTGATGAATATCATGAATCCCATCTTCCATTAACATCTTCGGAATTCCGTACTGAGAGTCAGCCAGAGGCCGAAAAATAACTAGCAGTTCACCTTTTTTCAGTTGTTTTCTCATGATTAGTATTTACAATTTATCATTAAATGAAGATTATTCTACCTGATTTGACTAGATTTGGTGCTTCCATGGGATATCTTCTGATTGAGAAAGTATTTCACCTGCTAGCGATGAGGCATCAGAGATGACTAGTTTTGTATTTTCATGTGCCTCATGATAAGAGGGCTTTATCGGTACTACATTGTCCACTGGATCATTTTTCGTTCAATGTGTATCACTATTGCGGAGAGGACTTTCGCAGTGAAATTCATCATCATGGGGAGGACCACCATGATGGGTTATAGAAAAAGATGAGATCTCTTTCTCCTTGGTCTTCTGACCACACAGAGGGTTCCTGTGGCTATCATGTGAAGATGAAACATCGAGATTGACCAAATTGTCACGAAGAAATCCTTCATGAGGAAGTGTCTATTGAAGACCTTCAGAATTAATGTTCCCACTATTTGGAAATGGGGGAGTAGAATTTTAAATTCCAACAGATAACTTTCTGAGGGCCTCAAGAACTCATCCATTGAGTAAGGCCTTATTACAGATTGGCGCTTGATCTCCTGACTGTGCTGGGCATGTCTTCTTCTTAGATTCCTTCTCACTCACCTTGGAAACCACTTGTTGATGAATGTGACTGCTCTGAGTAGGTGTATGTTCCTAATAAGGAAAAGTTGTCCAGGTTAGGCTAACGATCTCCACTCAAATCAGGTGTATGTGCCTGACTTGGTTGTTTGTATGATATGGGGGAGTATACCCCCACAACCCTCTTAGACTAGAACAGATGTGTGTGTCTGTTTCGGAGTGAACTATTGATGTGTCACTCCACTGGTGGGGATAGATTTATGTGTCATTCTCTAAGATGTTGCTGAAGCTGTTATAATATCCTGGAAAGCATCCAGAATATGAATGAGCAGGGATTTTCTTCTGTGCTTTCATCATTGATAAAATATGCTTGGTGACTTCAGCTATCAGAACAAGGATATACGTTCATTCTGTGCTTGGAGTAGGTGTATATTCCTACTCCTGTCCTCCTTTTCCTGTCAGTGAATCCTGACAGTACTCAAGTGTGGGGGCAAAGAGTTGATTATGCCTCATGTTTGTCGCCGGAGCTTTCCGACTGACTTCTTCATGTGCAACCATGAAAGACTGTTGGTATGGGTGATTAATACTAGTAGGTGTATGTGCCTTATGATTGTACTTCACTTAACATGGTTGATGAGCTTCATCATATGTAGTCAGACAAGCCTGCAGACAATCTTATGATGTATAAACAGGTGTATGTTTCTGCCTATCGTTCTCCACCAGAATTGCCTAGTGGGATTGATGTGATACTGCCAGACGAGTCTGCTAGACAATAGAATTAAAATGGGAAGGTGTATTTTCTCACTCGTTTCTTGCCACCAAGATAGGTTGGTGGACTTCTCCAGAGATGGCAGAGATGAGAACCTACTCACTGTTGACCGGATTCCGCCTCTGGCGGTTCGTCTTTCCTTCTCGGGTTCGAGGAACCTGAGCCGAACGCCAGGAGTCGGTACCCTCAACATGTTGAGGGTGTGTTGCCACACGAGTCTGGCGGCGATTGTTTATAGGAGCCCTCAGGAAGGAATCATGCTTCTTTGAATTAAGTCCTTGAGGGACCTGCTCATTCACCACCCTAGAATATGGGACTGAATGGTGATTGCATTCCGAGGATAACAATCCGAAACAGTTGGAGACGGTAGTTAGCACCGCCTGTTTCTTGATCATTGTTTGTCAGATTCTGGACGACCAGGTTGAATTTTTCACTTGAAGGGCTTGTCAAGCAGCCTACAGAGTTGGAATGGTACCGTGTTGACGGTACTCCTTAACCAGCGCATTTGATACCCAGCATTGAAGACACTGAGTATGTGATGTCATCCTCAGAGCAGATGACGATCCAACAGTAGTAGCAGCAGTGGAATTTGCAGCAGCGGTATTCACAGCAGTGGTATTCATAGGTGTGAACTAGAGAGCATCCATTTATTAGAATGTATAAAATCTTGAAAAAGAGTGCATGTTTGATGTAACAGGTGTAATCAGGATAAATTCAGCCACTACTTCTTTTGAATGAGTACATATGTCATTGATTGTTTTGTTGGCCCTCACAATGTTTTTTAAATAGGGGCCTAACAAATAAGCAAAACATTATTTTAACATGGTTATGGATTCATGTCGGGTTCAACATTTTTTTGTTTCCCTCTGGAATCAGGGATGACCTCTTTGATTGAAGGTTCAAATATTCCAATCAGTTTCTAATGGGTTTTTTCGTAGAACCAGAAACATCCAATGATTTCATATCCACTTAGACCTACATTCCAAAGGTAGGTGATCATTAGTTGTGAACTGATGAGGCTTAGGAGTTTTCATTGGTCAAGAGGATGGGAGGTCCGACTCATCACACCTTTTTTAGGGGAATTATTGTCTACTCTGGGACACTCTTTATAGATTTATGTTATGTTCGTGAATCCTTATTAAATTACCAAGTATAAAATGAGCTTTACTTTAGATCTGACAATCAATGATTGATATGAAGGAAATTTAGAGAATTTGTTATATGTATTCGAGGTTCTTCATCGATATAGAATCATCTATATTTGTTAAAGATTCTTAGTTGATGGTATCATTAAATACATAAAGTCCTTTGGTCATTATGATGACCATACTGGTTTTAAATCCACTCAGTGGGGAACTTGAAGTTTATTGTCATTTAGGAGGACATAGATTATTTCAGTATTGGGATCGTACCCTCATATGGGCTACCAATATATCCATTGTATGGGAAAGGAATATGAACCCACGTAGTTCGAGTAAGGGAGTATGATGTTTAGGATTGATGGATCAAAGAAATATGTCATAATTACTTTTACACTTTAATCTCACGTTAGTCATATTCGGTGTGAGAAACAAGAGGTATTGGTAAAACCAGACAATTGTGCCATGAAAGGTGCAATCATAAGAAATGATTTGGGGATTATGTATGTATGACTGCCCAAAAATAGATGAGGATTAAGATATAATTCAGGGAATAAATCCATGAACAGGGTCCATAAATGTATATGTGCTTCATGGAGATTTGGATACTCTAATGTCAGGGCTTACTCCAAAGGATGATGCCCAAGTTAGGATGGGACTTATGATTGGGTTTTACTCCTAAGAAGGAAGCCCATATCAAAAGGAATTATGACTGGTTAAGAGAAATTAAGACTGGGGATTATTCCTAAAGAGGAGGCCCAGGTTAAATGTATTTTAAAATTAAGGGACTTGGGGCTTACTCCCAAAGAGGATGCCTATATTTGAGACTGGGGATTACTCCTAAAAAGGAGGCAAAGGTTAATTGAATTATTGTTGGGGATTACTCCTTAGGAGGATTCCCATATTTGAGACTTTAAGACATGGGCTTACTCTTAAGGAGGATACCCAGATTAGGGGACTAGGGACATACTCCTGAGAAGGATGCCCATAATTTGGGGAATTATGACTGGGGATTATTCCTGAAAAAGAGACCCAGATTTGAGAATTATGACTGGGGTTGATTCCTAAAAAGGAAGCCCAGATTTGAGAATTATGACTGGGGCTTATTCTAGAAAAGGAATCCCATGATAAGGATTCTCTCATCATAAAGGATGCGGTTGAATGAATGAAATCTCAATCTTTAGAGACATAAAGATGTATAAATCACTAGATTTTGAGAAATTTTTCATGGAGTTCCTTTAAAATAAGGAAGCCAAATCAAGAAATCATGCCATAAATGGATTTGAAGAGTGTCTTGAATACTGAATATTGAATAGGAGAGGTGGAATGACATAAGAGGGGTCAATTGGGCAGGAAAGGCACCGATAAATTTAGGGGCACACAAGTCTTGGCAGGCGGGTAGGTACTGCATGGGCACGCAAGTCCTGGTCGTGCAGGTATACCTGTGTGACACATGGGTACCTGCGCAATTTTCATCCCTTAGGGTAATATTTGGGAGAGACTTGGCTCAAACTCTTGGTATTATCCCTAGAGGCTTTCCAGAAGATGGTGCACAATTCTGGTGAAGATGTAGGGTGGCGCACAAGTGTGTCCATTTCCCTTAAGGGTAAAACCAATTAGGCGCACAAGTGTTTGTGAATTCTAACACTTATACGTTACTACTCCCATTTAGACCTTCCATTCTAGGTAGAGAATTACCTTAGAAGAGTTCAGAAGACCTGAGGAAGAGACTTGGGTGTTAAGAGCTCTGTCTATGAATTCTGGAAAAATTCCTCCTTAAATAGGGGGCCACCAGGGGTATTTATAGGCTGTAGAAGACCCCGGGCAGTTATCCTTTAGGGCATGCAGGTCACTTGCGCGACCATTATGTGGCACGCTAGTATACGTGCATGACAATGATGGAATGTGCGCGAACATTGTGCTTTTGAAGCCTTGTGCATGCCTTTGCTGATTTTTGATTATTTCTTCAAAGGATGAATCAATTTGTGCTATGTCATTTCCCTTTCCATTATTTTAGACAATGTGAAAAAAAAAAGAGAATCAACAGCCACCCTACGAATTCCTTTGACGTTCGCAGCCCCGCCATAGCGCTAAGAGGAGGGACACCCCGTGAACCCCTTTTATGTTCGCAACCCAGCCACGAATCAAGGAGATGAGATTCCCCTCGTACCCCTTCTATGTTCCTGACCCCACCACGGAGCAAGGATACCGGAGGCTCTGTGAAAAAATTTGACGTTCGTGAACCCACTGTGGATCAAGGAGGTGGGGAACCCTGCAAAACCCTTTGACATTCGCGACCCCTCCACGGAACAAGGAGGAATGACGATCTAGGAACAATATGACTTGCCTGAGCCCTCTGTGGAGCAAGGAGGCAGGATGCCCTAAGAACCCCTTTGACATTCGCGACCCGCTGCAGAGGAAACTCTTTCTTCACGCTAATATAGCTCTACTTCGCGGCGCCTCTTGCCTATAAATACAAGGATCCCCTCAATCTCAATAGATGGATCATCCAACCTTTCACCTTCTGAGCTCTCAAATCATGAAGAACTTCTTTCCCTGCGAACCATGTGCTTTTCAAGGAACCTTTCCTTGTGAAGTGCCTCCCCCTATGCTTTAATTCAACCCCTCTTTCAAGAGGGATACCTTTCGTGAAGCCCATGGGCCTTCACGAAGGAATGTGATCCCAATGGGGACATGGGTCATCACGAAGAATTTATGCTTTGTGAAACACCATCATTACACAGGAGACCCACTTGTGAAGGCATGGTCACTGTGCTTCATAAAGCACATTGCTTCACATCACCTTGGTTCACGAGGAAACCTTATTTCACGAGGAATTGCTTTGCGAATGACCTTCCACTTCTTGAATCTACTCCCACATGCACCTATTCATTATGCCTATACTAGGAGACTTCACTTTACAAAGTAAATCCCTTCATGAAGCCCCTCCACTTCATGGACAGCCATAGCTTCACAAGCCCTCTACCTATGAATCCCATTTCACTACAACTCCTTTTCCCGTGTGACCATTCAGGTTTGCACGATGCAATTTCAATGTACCTTGGATGATAATGCCCATTGTGTTGATTCACCTCATGCTTCTTCACATAGACACACTAATAGCTATTGTTTCTTCTCATAGCCACACTAACATGGACCCCCCAAGGGGATAACCTCTCAATAACCCCCAGTTAGTTCATTGTCGATGCCTTCCTTCCACCAAGGGAGGGAGGGTATCAGTTATGTATGTCCTAGGGGTCTGGAGAGAACCCACCTCGTCTGAGCTGCAAGACATTAAACAGCGAAGCGCCACCATCCTCAACACATGATGGTAAACTGTTTCTTTGCCTCATGTCTTAAATGCGGGGTGCCCCACCTTGAATGTTCTTTACACTCCCTGGTCTCCATGGGATGGAGATCATTCCTCGCATGTAATGAAATCCTCTTTATCGGGGCAACATTCATCCAAGGTGAAAGGGAAACCACCTTGGTTTAAGCCCCTATCCATTCCTGTCGGAATTAGCACCCCTGGACCTCCTCTTTTCTTGGGTTCCAAATCCCTCTCCCGATGGGCTTTGGCAGCACTCGTTCCTCCACCCTAGAGTAAGTCCCAATCTCCATTCCTTTGGGTTACTAAGCTTGCGTAATCCCATATTTCCCCTTTAGGATAAGGACCATGCGTAAGCCCATGTTTCTTTTTTGGGCCTCTACCTGCGCATCAGCCCTATTCAAATTCCCACAGCTACACCTTCTACGATGTGATTGTCAGGTCTTTGCAATCTCTTGTTTCTCACACCGAGCATGAATCACATGGTCTTAGAGCAAGCATTGACCATGAAATCCTCTATGGGAAGCCTAGAGTGTAATCCCCAACCTCCCAAAAAGGGATCCCACCAGGTCATGTCCATGCTGCCACCCAATCTTACTGGTTGAGGAGCAAGTAAGCCATGTACCTTCACCAAAAGCTATGGTTCGTCTAAACGGACGCCAGCGTCGGGCACAAGCCGAAGAGGATGTCTGATAAGGGGAGCAAACAGATGTGGATACTGCGGCACGATTCACCGTGGATGCATATCACCAACTCCCTGTGTATGGATAGCAGGGACATTCATATTCCCGAACTATATCAAGGAACCAACTACCATACGGGCAGGCGGGGTCGACTGACATGGTCCCCAGCACTGACAGTGGTTGTCGCAGACTAACCCGCAGCGATGCCACCCAGTACGGAGGTCCACCCCGTACTGCTACTGTGGAGAATTTATCCCTTCTTCACTTCCAATCATGGCATGGAGGAATTCCCAATGCCAACTGCAATAAAAATTAGGTTCCTCCCGAAGGCGGTGATTCTCAGTACATAAGTAACTTCAATGACCACTACACCAGATATGGAGTCATGCCTCCCACCACTGACCGTTGGTATGGGGAAATTGCACATCTGGTCACCCTCAAACGTGGGGACCCTCCCAGTGTCCTCATAGCAGCTGGCGAAGGTCTGTTGCTCCCCAGAAATCAGAGGAGTGAGGGTTGACTTCAATTCACCCATGCCCAGCATGGAGGTCCTACCCGTGTTCAGCTCGACCAATACAAGGACCCCCCTCATACTGATGTCACCAGGGAAAATAAGCATGGAGGTCCCCCATGCTCCTACCAGCTCCAGCAGAGGTCTTACCCACTCCAGCGCTACACCTGGAGGTCCTCCCCATGTCCCATTTAATATCATTCCCGATGCTCCTCACACCCCAGCTTACTCGAGTGGAAGTCCTCCCTACCCTAGCACCAGTGTGGCCGAATGACCTCCCCATGCCGAGAATATGCCATATTCGGAAAAAACATCCTGGGGAAAGAGGGTGGGTTGTCTCTTCCATAAAAGAAACACTGAGAAAATTCAGACTGAGATCAAACCGGTTTTCTTCTCAGATTCTGAAGCCGAATATGTCTCAACAATGGAAGCCTCACACAGGTCCTATGGGTCATGTTTCGGGGCAGGAACAAGGCTCATAAGCATCTTAATCCCATAATGTGAGGTCTACTGGATTCCTACCTTCCACCATAGTTACATCTAGGAGGAATAAAATAATGCAACCTCATAGGTTATGGTCATGCAATCACCATCGTCATCACCGGAAACACTCCCTACCTAGATTAGAGAGCACAGAGAGCTATTTTGGGGACAAATGGTGGGAGAGCAGTAGTGCAGCCATCGTCACTAGCCCAAGACCCTGCACCAGTAACTGCGAAAATCAGCCCATCTTACAATGATGTGTTTGCTATGTTTCTACACTCTTCGGAGGGCATCCCGAGATGTAGCGGTTTGTTAGCTATCTTGCTGAATTCTCCACCATCCACCCTACCATCCCAGCAGTCTGCATCGGTACTACTACAAGTTCCTCAGTCACTTATGGTTGACGAGTGGGTAAAAAAAGGTCCAAACCTTGAATCGAAGCCCAACATCTTATGGAATATCCTCGCAGCGAACCAGTTCCCTGAGATGTTTTTGTCCATGGAAGCACCAAATTTTTTTAAGCCGGAATCCCTCACCCTCGAAGATGTTGAGTGTTTCTGTCAAACCCACTGGGTGAAGAACTTCCACCTTCGTCAACAGTGAGTCACTTATCTGAATATCCAAGTGAATTTTGAAGATATTTGCTAAAAATTCTATCTACTTGATTTAGCCGCAGTCTCTATAGCCCAGCGCCCTGAGTCACCAGGTCACCATAGGGCCCTCCAACAACAATACATTCAAGGATTCATGGTACTCCACAAGATTATAAAAGAGGCTTCTCCCCAGCCATAGATCCATGACTGGGGGAAACATACTGCCCTTCTCCTCAGTCCAATTCGATGGCAACTCAAATCACTAGGTGACATGGGGGACATTCTCCCACGTAGAGTCGCGGTCAATATGGCCACCCTATCGGAAAGGGAAAATGAGATATAGCTTATGTACGGGTACATACCCCCTAAAATTGTGGTGAAACTACTGGATCCCTCAGGAAGGGTAACTCATCAACAGAGGATCCTGTTGGATCTCCCTTCGCCCAACAAATTATTAGTCCTTAGCTGAAATCACGATAATGGTAAATAAAAAGTGGAATTTGACAAACCCACTGACCAGTCCAGCTCAGTACAGAAGACGGTGGAGGACCCCAAAAAGGCTATGTTGCGTCAGCAAATTGCAGTGCAATAGAAGGTAGTAGATGACCTCATAGATGAACGGGTTGCAGAGTGACGACCGGAATACAGTAATCCTAGTCTATGAGAGCTGGGGCAGGAACAACTTTCCATCGGCGAGCTACATCTAGGTTACCCTAACCATCATTCCCTCATGGACAAGGATAATGCCATAACATACGACAATGAGGGAATGGTATGCCTTGAAAAAACCTCTATAATGGCACGACAATCCATGGGACCCAGTTCAGGTTACCCCAACTGCACTGATGTTCGTGCCACTAGCCGCTCGACAAGCCGTTGGGTCTGTTTACCATGATGAAGAACCCGCCAATGACCTCGTCATTAGAGATCCCCATTAAGATAGGGACACCAACACAAATGATCCAATAGAGACACTCATAGACCGCCTTGAGGCATTGGAAACACAAAAGGTGGAGATCCCACATGATTGAAAGCCATATCTAGCATGGGTGGATGATATGTCAGCACCCCCAGGTATCGTAAATCTTGTCTTCTCCCCCATTTAATTGGACAAGTGGTCCCCCAATTAACTTGTCCCACTTGACCTTAGGGTGTGGACCGATGTTGGGAACTCTAGCATATTGGGAAACTACCAAACTCCGGAGTTTTGTGCAAATGTTGGAAGGCCATGTGTCTGTATGGTATACCCAGTTCCCCATCAAATCGGTGATGTCTGGGAGGCCCTCTATAGGATATTCCTCTACCAGTTCAGCTCCACCACGTGGAAAACAAGTATCGAGGACCTCTTCAAGTGCAAGAAAAGGCCTAATGAGATATTTACTGACTTCTTCACCCTGTGGAAAGGAATCACGCATTCCCTCAACACGCTACTGACTCAGAGGAAATTGCTAAATATGTGTGTAGGAAATGTCAAGACGGAGCAGTTCCCCTCCATGATAACCTAGAACTATTACAGAGGATTTTGGGACTTATTTGATAAATCCTTGATCCTAGGGGATGCCTTAAAATTGGATAATTTGGCACATCCATTGCCTCCTGCAATCCCCGCGAGAAGGGTCTCTAGGGCCGAACCCACTACAGTGGACCAAATAAAATCCCCTAGGGGATTAGAGTTTTTACCAGTGCAGTCGCCTCCACATCCTTGTAGAGGCCCTCTACATCAGGGGCAGCCTCTAGCCCAGCAGTATCCATCTATGAATTAGTAAGTGACCCCGCACAATGTGCCACCACAACCCCGGAAGGATAACAAGGTTCCACCTCCTAGAAAGGGTTCTCCATCCCCTGATCAGGGTCAAGCTCCAAGGGACCCCTTTTCGAACAAGAGAAAACATGCCTACTCATTCAACGAGACACATTTTTCTGGTTACTTCCGTAGTGAATTGGTATAGAGGATTCTGTATTTTCCTGAGTGTAGAAGAGTGGAAGAGGAAAATCTCACTAATCTCCCCAACTACTGCACATATCACCAGATCCTAGGGAACACCATCAAGTAGTGGTATGGGTTCAAAGACTAGATCCTAGGCTAGTTTGAAAACAATATATTCAATTTGGGCCTGGCCCCAGCATAAGTGGCATGTGTCTCTATAAGGTCAGATAGAAATAGCAACATCAAAGGTGAGTGGCAGCAAGTTTCTAACCACGGGTCCCAGAAGTATGATAATTTTAAGGCTTTCAAAATGGTTTCCCATTCCCATGGTACCATCCCTGCATTCATGAATTAGCTAGAGCCTTCAGAAGCCATATCTACCACTTCTGTATCGTCCTCTCAGCTAGCCTCTTCCCGGAAGAGTATACCCCGACAACGCAAGGGAATGAAAAGTCCACCACCGATGCCATCATCATCACGTAAAATTGGAGACATCATGCCCACGGGGATAGAAATACTTCCCTAAATCCGTCTAGTAGTGGATGAATATTCATGTAACTATCATGGGTATGCCTCAGTTAACACCATTGAGCTGGTAAATACCTACATGATTCCTAATGATGAGGAGTGCCAAGAGAATCATTCCAACATCCAGAGCCATCACCATCATCGATGGAGTCGTGGCTATATGGCCCATAAATGAGAATCAGTCAGCACATTTATCCTGGTAGTTCATGCTACCGAAACATGGTAATAGGCTCAACATATTGATCAACATGTGCAACCTTCTCACCAAATGGAATTAGGCTCGCCTTCACCACCGTCCGTGTTACGGGATCAGGTAGAGCCACCCCGACTATGCCATGACCAGTCACGTACTTCTACAGGCTGGTATCAGTCATCTGGCCATCATCTGGAAGTCACTCCATAGTCTTTGACTTGTGATTAGTGGGGTATGCCCCTGCACCTGTCAGCTGCTAGTCCAGCCAGCAGGGCCATCCGTGCCTCCTGTCATAGTGTGACCCCCTACAAGAAGAAGACCATGGATGGCAGAGAAGTATGATGTTTATAAGAATATTTCTAGTATCCCAGGAAGGATCTTTATTCTTGGGGACCTTCTCTAATTGTCAGATATGTGTTAGTCCCTCACTGAGACTTCAATAATCCCCATCCCATTTGAGATGGAAATAGCAGCTGCAGAAGCGTTTCATGCTGAAGCAGTCTAGAATGCTGAATGACATGCCATTATCTCATTCACTAGAGATGATGAAGGATCCACCATACATGGGCACATTTTCCCATTTTACATCACTGGACAGTTCAATGGTGTGGAGGTTTGTCATTGCCCTATCAACATAGGCTCTGGAATAAATCTAATCCCGACTTGGACACTTCAAAAGATAGAATTGTCTAGAGATGATCTGAGTCCCTATGACCTAAGAATAAAACGTTATTATAGGATGGAATAGACATCAGTAAGTAAGATCTGTTTGAATACCCATTTTGGTGGCCTAGTTCCCAACATAGAATTTATGGTAGTGTCCCAGGACACTGCCTACAATGCGTTGATGGGAAGGCCATGGCTCCACCTGCATGCAGTGATTCCCACATTATATCACCAGTGACACAATTACTCCCTTAATGGTCGAGTGGGTGTGCTTCAAGGTGATGCATCTCCCTTTTCTTCTTATGATGCTCGCTATCTGGATGCCAACTTCTACAAGAGCAATTACAAGATGACTCGGACTATTGAGGTCGAGCATGCCACGACCTTGACCGACCTGTGGATAGATCTAGATGATTCCTACATCTTTCCAATCCACTGATTGAAGGATACAACCCCGGACATGGGACAATGCTTTGTTGTGTCTGGGAAGAGGGGTGGAACAACTTCCCATGTTTATGATATAGAAAAAAATCTCCTCGTACTCCTATAAAAATCAGGCTCAGGTGATCCCAGAGCCTCCTACCCGCATAAGGTATCAGGACATCCACCCCATGGCAATGAAAACACATCACATGTACTTGTTCTGTCAGGATGGAATTAATAGGATCAAGACAATGTTCCATTATTGCTTCAATATCATTATGTGTGTCCCCTTGGGCTAAAGGCTAGATTGGATCAGATCATCACCCTTCATCGTTATGGTTACAACAGCACAAGGGGTCTTCCGATGCAGTGACCACTGCCGCTTAGGCCAGTACAAGCCTTCTGTCAGAATCTTCAAACACATAAGCAATTCCTCTCACCGAGGATCTCCCATCTTTCTATGAAGAAGAAGACATAGAGGATTCTCCCCCTCCTTTGAAGAGGGCTTCTCTACCACAGTCGACGCGTAGGTATAGGTGAACCTCAATAGCAATACAGACCTAAGACCCACAATCATTAATGCTACCATGTTCCTTGAGGAGCAGCGCCAGTAAATAGAATTCCTAAGAAAGAATCATGATGTATTCTCAAGGATTTATGACAAGATTTAAAGAATAGATCCTTAGGTAGTCGTCCACTTCCTCAGTCTCCCTAAAAATCATCGCGGGTTCAAGAAGCCTCCCAGAAAGATGAACCCTTCATAGGGTGCCATGGTAGTGGTGGAATATGATAAACTCATCAGACCTAATTTCGTTACGTAATTCCAATACCACAAATTACTAGCCGGCATTTTTTCAGTCAAAAAGAAGAATGGATAGATCAGATTCGGCATCATCTTCTATGATCTCATCCATCACTGTCCGGAGGATGAATTTACCCTTTATGTGACAGAGTTTTTGATTGATGCTATTGCTGGATTCCAAACCCTCTCCATCATGGATGGGTACTCTGGGTACATCCAGATATGATTGGCCCCCGAGGAAGAGGATTTCACAACCTTCAGAGTGTCATAGGTTACTTTCTATTACCATGCCATGCCCATTGTTTTAAAGAATGATGGTGTGACCTACCAGCAGGCTATGCATCACATATTTAAACCGATCCTGGGGACATTGTTGGAATGGTATGTGGAAAATATGGTGGTCAAATCCCACCAATTTCAGGACCATATTAAAGTCCTTGATAATTTTTTTGGCTTCCTCTATTCCTATCACCTGATGATGAACCCATTTATATGTGCCTTCTAGGTCACCTCTAGAAAGTTTCTCAGCTTCGTTTTCAGATATATGTTCATTGAGATTGACCCAGAGCGGATCAAGGCCATTAGCTAGAAGTCTCTTCTTGGAAACATTTGGTAGCTTCAAGGTTTCTATGTCCATAGAGCCTACATACAAATATTCATTTTGAAATTGGCTGGCAAGTGTATTCCCTTGTCTCAACTCATGAAGAAAAGCACCATCTATGAGTGGGACGAAGAGTTTCAGATTGATTTTGAGGAGGTCAAACAGTATCTAATCCATCCTTTGGTGTTAATGGAACCCATATCCAAAAAAACAATTAGTCATTTATGTGACCTCCTTGGTATGATCTCTCGACACCCTACTTGTCTTGAAGTACAATGAGGGGAAGGAAAACAAACATTACTACCTCAATCTTATGCTCCTCGATACGGATACCAGATACTACCCTATCGAAAAGAGCTGCCTTGAAATGGTATTCGTAGTATAGAAATTGTTACATTACATGCAGCACCACGAGGTACTGCTGGTATCTCGGGGGGACCCATTGAAGTACATTCTAAACTACCCCATGTTGATAGGACATCTTGCTCGGTGAGTTGTAATTCTCCAGCAGTTCGATGTCAGGTTTTTCCCTAAGAATGCTATTAAGGGGCATGCATTGGAAGACATCGTTGCTTCCCATCCGGCGCATACTGAGCAGCCCTTGGATCTCGATTTCCCCGATGAGGTGATCCTCTCAGTAGACCATATCGTGTCATGCTGGAAGTTGCACATTGATGGTGCTTCCTGAAGCCCCACCGACATGAGGCAAAATGTTCCACTGATCAACATGGTATGCTTGGATATCGTCTTTTTTACCCCATCACAAGCTATTATGTTGTACTCATTCATGTTGTCAGAAGGCTGCACCAACAATGAGGTAGGGTATCACGCTCTCATCACTAGCCTTGTGCTGGCCCTCGAGATTTATGTGACACATTTTCATGTAAAAGGGGATTCCATCTATTCATCAAGCAGATCAATGGTGACTATCTCATCAAAAATCCATAGCTCATACCATTTATGGAATGCATTCTCTATCTAATGGCCTAGTTCCCCTCTTATCCAGAAGATTCCATGGTCCCTAGGTCATAGAACAGTAGAGCTAACGACTTGGCTAGCCTGGCTACATTAAATGAAGAACATGAGCAGGATGATCTGATTATTCACGTGGCACACTGGAGAGTCAATGCTCATGTCTCACTAGATGACGACGACAGCCTGCGGGTGAGCCATCATTCCACCGGAGCCTCCATGGTAGGACTCCTAGATGTGTTGGTTGAAGTGACTCATGAGTAGAGAGCCCCCTTTGTAAAATATCTCCAAATTGGTTACCACATGGCTGATCGGGCCAGACGTGAGCAAATCTGATGTCGTGCGTTGCAGTTCACCCATAAGGACTGCCCTAACCATGAGAAAATCCTCTAAAAGCACAGGTTCGATGGCGTTCTCCACCATTGCATTCATGAAGTTGAGATTTCTCAGGTCATGCAATAGGTTCACACTGGTTCCCATGGGTCTCATCAGTCCAGGATGAAGCTATCTCACCAAATCTAGTGACCGGGGTACATTTTTCCCTCCATGATTCATGATTTCATCGAGTTCGCCAAGAGATTCCATGCTTTCCAAATTCATGCTATCTTTTTCGCATCGGCCTCCAGAGCATCTCCACTACACCATGTAATCATGTCCATTTATAGTATGGGAACTCGATGTCATGGAAATATATCCACCAGTGACATCTCGCAAGTGCAGATTCATCATGACGGCTACCGATGTCTTCTCTAAGTGGGCAGAGGTAGTGCCACTAAGGAAGGTCAAGGCCCGGTCCATCGTTGACTTTGGGAGTTCAAACATCATCTACTGATTTAGAGTCCCTCACGCTATCCTCACCGATAATGGAACTATCATCCAAGCATCTGAGCTTAATAAATTGTATGTTATGTACAACATCCATTCTAACCATTCCTCCTGCTATCATGTGCAAGAAAATAGACAGATCAAGGCGTTCAAAAAACTCATTCTAACAATATGTAGAAAATGGTTGGTCAGAATAAGAATAGTTGGACGGAGAAGCTCCCCAATTCCCTCTGGGATTATTGGATGACAACTCATAATTCCACCCAGGTGACCCCATATTCCATGGACTGTAGAACAAAGACCATCCTACATATCAAAATTCATTTTATCTCATTGCAGACAGCTATCTATGATCAAAAAGTGCCAAATAATGTAGCCAAAATTCATCTGTCTATGTTGGAAGTGCTTGAGAAGAGTAGGATTTGTGCCCTGCACAATCTGGAATGTCAACGGAATAAAATAGCCAGAGCTTTCAACAAGAAATTTCACCTTCGCTCCTTCTTGTAGGGCAACTTGGTACTGGCACTGAGGGCACAAATGATACCTAGCTGGAAACCGCCCATGTTGGAACCTAAATGGGAAGGTCCTTACATCATTCACAAGGTTTACTCCATTGGTGTGTACTCACTGGTAACAAGGGATGATGAGCCTATAACTCCTCCCACCAATCCTAAGTTCCTCAAGAAATACTTTCCATGAGCCTTAGGGTCCCCCATGACAATAAATTTTATGGTCATGCATGACCTTAATCTATTTGGTCCCGCATGACCATAAACTACAGGATCGTCCAGCATGACCATAAACTACATGGTACTACATGAACTCAAACTATGCATCATTTTACATGACACTAAACCACATCATAAGAACTATGTATGGCTTGATTTCCGTTCTCATGGGATATGTAGGAACACATAGACACCTCATCTTGAGTCCATTACCAATTTCCTCTTTGACTATCTCATACTAGGAATTGTTCTTTTGGGGGATCTAACATGGCATCGTTTAGGCTTCTCAGGCCCCTCCAATGTAAATGTTACGATGATAGCACCATGTGCCATTATTTGTTCTTCTAATCCCTCCAAGTCCTTACCGCTTGATGCTAAGATGTATGGACATTTCAGAACTACATGTGGATTGATTCCCATCCTCATGGGATACGTAGAACCACCCAGACATTTCATCCTTGGTCCTAGCCCCAAAAAATTATGACATTCTGTTGGGATGAAACACATGGTGTGTCACATGCATTTTCCCCTATTCGTATAAAGTCCATCATGATCATACAATGTATCTATATCCCTTGAAAATATCTGTCTCTTCCCCTGTCCAACAATATTAAGAATTTCACGGTGCATTCATGCCCCACACACCCCATCATTTGGGTCCCAATTGTCTTTCAAATATGAAGGGTCCCCCAAATGATAGGGATACTTAGCCTAAGGGATCTCCTATCATTTCGGTCCAACACCCTGAAGGGTTTCGGAAAACAAATCGATATGTGTCCCATGGGGTGAATATAGTCAACGGTCGATGCTTATTTGTTGTTCCCATTTCGGGTCACATGATATTGATGTTGTGTTTCGAATCAGGCCAAAATCCACCATTTTTCGTTGTCACCATCCCCCATTTGTCTCAAACATGGAGTGTAATAGTTCATTCTACCATACCATATCTAAAAATCTCAGCCTTCCTCGAGCAGGTGTGTGATTCCAACTATCAGACCCTTTTATGATGGGGAGAGCCTAGTCCTACTCCATGTTTCCCACACCAAGCATTTATCACGTTGGATTATGAGTTGTAAAGGAAATGACAACATGATAGGTCATATGGCTCAGCCTTAGGCCCCTTGGCCTTTTTGGGCCCCTGGACCGTGTTCTCACCAAGGGTTATACGGTGTGGTGCGAGAATATGTCCTCATTCACATCAGGTTACTTTTAATGCTGTAAAATCCCCAGATGAGATACCTTACACCTATCATTGTTCTCACTAAAAGACGTTAAAATGCAAGCTGGCCATGGAATTCTATGAAGGGCTCCGCCTCAGGCCACTTGGCCTTTTTGGGAACCATGCCCAAGTTCTCACCTAGGGTTGTACGGTGTGGTGCATGATTGTGACTTCATTCTTAATGGGTTACTCGTTTTTCCATACACGTACCTCATTGGGGTATGTGGCCTTTATTTTCATCATCCCTTTTCTAGAATTACATGTGGATTGATTCCCATTTTAATGGGATACATAGGACTGGCCGAACATCTAGACTTCGGGTCCAGTCCCATATCATAGAAACCACCATATCATTTTGACCTCTTGGCTAGTGCTCTTCCCGAAGAGGGGTATACATTGTGTAATGTGTTCATGTACACATTCACATGGTATTTATAAAAACCACGCTCTATATCTCTCTATCTTGAGCGGCCTTTACCCCCTTTCCCTACTTTCATCTCCTTGAGTCGGCTGCCCTGGTGTAGGGTCCCTCTTTTCTCTTCGGTGATTCACCAACAGGCCCATGATTACTCTAGTCTAAAAACCTGAGTTTCAGATTCTACATGGACAATCTTTCACCCATTTCTATCCTCCTAACATGAAAATATGCACTGAGGGATAGTTCCATGAGTTTCAAAATTCCATTTGGACATGATAGGGTGGAAAATAATGTGAATGATGTAACCAAAATTCAAGGCTTTACATGGACGGCATGATGGTGGAGGGTACATGTTTATAATACTGGAAACATAGTATCCATATCCTGTTGTCCTGAAATTGGGACGAACAAATGAGCATCAACTTCTAACCATATTTTTGATAGGTCCCGTGTTTTGAACAAGGTCAGCGGTCGACCCTCGTTTTCATGTCTCAATTCCAGTCTAAAAATATATGGTAACTGTCTTATGAACATGGTTAAGAGCCATCCCCAATCGTCATACCACCATCATTGTGGTCTAGATCTCAAGCATCATGATTCACATATTTCTGGTTTCTTATGACCAAGTGGAATTTCAACAAAATCGTATTTACTCTTCCAGGCATCTTGGTGAATTATAAAGGGGGATTAACATCATTGGTACATCATTTACCTAGTGTCCCATGTCCCCTAACATGTGCCTTCATGTGCTAGGAATGTCTAATCATTGCTCCTTGTTTCCCACATTGATCATGACTCACATGGGCTTAGTTGTTCTAGTAGGACAAGTAATGGAACAACCATTCCACACATGCCTTTCATCGTCCAACATGACATTAAATTGTGCCTCAGAACTACGTATGGATTAATTCAAATCATAATTGGTTATGTAAGAATATCTAGGCCCCTTGCCTTGGGCTTATCCTAACATTCAATTTTAGTCCCCAGACCTGAAGAACTTCCTCCGTGGATATGTGGTGTGGTGAAGACTCTTTATGTCCCCATTCACATCAGTTTTATAGCTATAAGACTACATAATCCATTCTTGGGATCTCACCTTTAACTATTCTTCCTACCACGTGAGATTAAACTACACAATTCCTTATATCCTTGATGCATGACACTAAACTATAGTTTAACTTTGAACAAGATCAGGATGCCCCATGTTAATCATGGGATGAAACAGATCCCATACTATAGAGGATTTTCCTTATCAGTGTTGGCCCCCAGCCACACCATGATTAAGAACAAAGTTTTTCTTGATTCACTTCCTTCTGAGATACGTAGAGAATGCCCATAAAATTCACCTCGGGCCTAGATCTAGGGTTATTAAGCGTCCTGGCCCCTTGGCCCCAATTACGGTCTTGTATTTATGACCTTAAACTAGGAGCCTACAATCCAGGACCATGACTTTAAACTGTTAACCTTGTTCCAGGAATTATGACCTTATAACTATGTACACCATCCTCACCATACTGTGTTAAACTATGTGCCTATTGTCCTCATTTGTATGATGTAAAACTACATGTTTTCCCATGTCCTTACTTGAGAGGTCATGTTTTGGTGTAGTTATGATCCCAGATCACACTGATGCACCCAACAAATGTGTCTTCACCATAGGGGTGTAATTTCATGACTCCCATTCAAACTACACATCTCTCCACACTCCATGCCTTGCATTCCCTTTATTCAGACTCTCATTCTCTTTCGTTTCTAAAAAACCCCTAAAAGTTTTTATGCTATGCTTATGGCTTGCTTACTATCATATAAAAATATTTTGAAAGGATAATGGATGAAATTTCGATTTAGCCCCATGTTTCGAACATGTTCAGCAGTCGTCCCTCATTTTTTATTCCCATTCTTAGCTAACGAAATTCAGATAATGTTTTTGAAACATGGTAAATAGTCATCCTTTATGGTCATTCCACCCCTACAATGTTCCAAACCTATGGTATCCAGATTCACACTTTCCATACCCCTATCTTCGTATTAAGTAAAACTCCCCTGGTGTGACCCCACTCATGAAGTACAACACATTGGAAGGACAACATTTTGATTGTTCTAAGGTCATCATCCCCCAATCGGGACTCTCTTATTTCTTCCCATAAATCCAGATTGGTTGATCAAACCCCTAGATGCCCAAATCTTGGTTTCCACTTTTACATTTGGGTGGAGTAATAAGGTGGTCATCCCCTGTTTCTCAAACCAGGACCGACCCATGTGACCTTAGGGATTGATCGCTAGATGCTCCACAAATATGATGGGAATACAATAAACAAATACAAATAATGGAACACTTGGATGCATATAGCAAAAAATAATCAAAGCATGACATTACTTTTGAGGGTTTGAAATCATTATAGTACCCAAGGGTCGATCTGTCCCTTGGATGGATTAACCCCGTCAAAAAAAAGTTTCAGCTCTGCCTCCCTCTAGCTTGTAGAATCTAGGATTTGCTGCAGCATGCTCAACTAACGTTCCTCCTAAACAACGATGGGGTGCAATTTATCAGCTGAAATCTGGGACCGCTCTACATAGGTTTGGATGAAGGTCATCTTTTTAGAAGTTTTCCTCATGTTTAACTTAGCCTCTGCCAGTTGGGACTGCAATCGCAAAATTAGATCTAATTGTGCATCGAGGGAGGTTGAGTGCTAATCCACCTAGACCTAAATCCACTGAATCTTATCTTCATCCTCCCAGAGCCTCTTGATGTTCACCGCTTTCCTCTGCTTCCAGCCCACATCGAGGCCATGGTCATATTCCCGAATCTTCTCCTCCATAAAATCTCGAATGAGAATGTGGGGACACTGGGCATCCACTCCCCCAACACACAGTTCACACAGTTGTGAGTGAAGTCTATCCATCTCATCCATCCATTGTGTTTGGGGGTGTCAAAAATGATGTTCTTGATCAGCTTCCATGATCAGTGACAGACTATTTTGTTATCCTCTTCATCAGAGGTCGTCTCATCCCAGTCGGTGAGGTTGGCAGTCTCATATGCAGGGAACACCCATAGGAACTCATCAGTAGGGTCCTCATCTATCATTTGATCAGGTATGGTGGGACCCGGGATATCTGATCAATCCTCATCCATAGACCCCAGATCAATAATCTTGGGCTCAACCTTGCTGACGGTCCTACCAGTGATTGGGAGCGCCACGGCTTGGTCAGTCTGTGTATCCGCCTCCACGATCACCAACATTCCTTTGGGAAATATGCCATCAGAAACCCCGAAAAAACTTTCCAAGGCGCCCCACACCATTTGTAGAACTATGCACACCAAAAAGGGGATTGGATGTTAGTTGACAAAGTCAATGGAAGACAATCAGAAATTTGGTAGAGTAGACTTATAGAGGTCGAATTCTTGGTCTCGTTCATGGGTTGGCGCCATTAAGACCCTGAAGTGTGGCTCCCTGTATTTGCTCAGATGTTCAGAAAGCTCTGGAGAAGCAACCATATGTGTCTTGGCCCTGCCGAACATGGTAATCAATGCATCCGTAGGTGTAGATCATAAAGGTCCCACATCTATATCTGTTGAGGGGCGAGAAAGGGTTCTATGTATGAGACTCTCCTGTACAGTTCATGTATTAGTAAAGAGTCCAGAACGACCTTGGAGTAGACCTTGAGGAAGGGTCTTGGGATTTTACATCAAGGGACTTTACAAATTCATGAAGCTCTGAGTCTTGATCACCAAATT
The DNA here is from genome assembly GCA_963277665.1 of Viscum album. Lineage (NCBI taxonomy): Eukaryota > Viridiplantae > Streptophyta > Magnoliopsida > Santalales > Viscaceae > Viscum > Viscum album. The sequence goes on from OY728146.1 coordinate 560,100,494, forward strand.
CACCCTCCTCCAATGGGCTCCCTTGACTGGCCTCCTCCCCATAGGAGGACTCATCTGATTCCTCTTGTAATGGAAATAAATCCCTTAGTTCAGTATATGAAAACTATGAAGGGGATGTATGATTCAACAAAACCTTCTTATAGTCTATCATTGGACATAGGGTACCCTAGGAGTAGACAAAATCCCCTAGCTCAGTCACGTATCCCTCCGCCTCCTTGATAGATACTACGAAGCTAGCCCTAACAGGGACAATTCTGTGCAATTCCATCCTAAAATGGTTTAAGTGTTTCCATATCTCATGCGGGCCATGGAATTTCCGGTTGAATAAATTGATATTCGAGGCCTCTGAGAAGAAAAAATTCTCTTTCATGTTTATATGGTGCAGCCGCTTCCCCGTAGCATGGTTGGATATCTTACAGAATCCTCTCAGTGGTCTCCCCTCTAGATAACCCTATTATTAAGGGACCACTAGGTCAGCTACCATGAATGGATCCACTACCACTACTCCCCCTCAATCAGTGGTGGCCTCATCGCCATATCAACCCCGCCACCGTGAGATTCCCTTGTCACATTCCTCTCCTAGCCCTGAGGTTGGGAAGGCTCACCATCACTGACCTGAATGGTTGGATTCTTCAAAATCTCCACTGGGTGGGCCTCCTCCCAACTTTGGGCATACACTTTTACCAACCCAAAAAATAGAAGTAGGTGGAGGTAGTTCATTCCGCATCTTCCCATCTTATTGGGTGAACATGAGCCACATATGCCTCATCACACACAAGGGTTCCTCGTGGTACACCAATATATAGACCTACAAGGTCAGTCATTTCTGACAGAAAAATTTCCTAGAAAATCGGGGTGAATTATACAGCTCATAGAGGGGGTCACGACCCACCATTTCTACCAGGACCCCACCTCTAGAGGCCATGATATAGGACCAATGATCTTTTGTTCATTGTCCGTCATCGATAAATGCACTAATTGGCCACAAAAATAGGTGAAAGTTGAATTCATCCACCTTCCACACCCAGTTCATTACCAACGGTGTGGTCAGCTTGTCTTTAAAGTTTCTTGCGCCATTCAAGATTGATGGGTGGACATTCGATCCTATAGTTGAGATGGGGTTCGGGTATTCATAAACCCTCTAACATGTGCCGCTATCCACCCATACAAGAGGTGGAATGGACTAGATATCCTCTGTGGCCTCTTCCCCTCACTGATGTGCCACACCATATTGTATAGCTTGGAGAGAATTGGGATCCCGAGGATGACTCACCCTCTTGTCACCATCATGGATTCCAGGATGAACGTGCTTGGTCGAATGCCCATGTTTGTATCCCTCACCAGCAGGATCCAACCACAGATGAGAGCCACGATGAATTCCACTAGCTTGACTATCGGCTACTGCTCGGTTCTAATGATAAATCCCCATGTTTTCTAATGGCTGTCATCCAAGAGTCTCCATTACAAGTTCTTCATGCCCCATTGATCCCCCAATGGGTATGTTCGAGGCCTCAGTGAAAACTTCCTCTCTTTTATAAATTTTAGAAACTTCTTGAACCACCACTTGAAATGGACACCCCTCACTGCATCCTTGTCCCCTCCGGGCAACAGCCTCATCAACATCATCGCCAGTCGCGACATATACTATGGATCCTCACACACACCCATAACGGGGAGGAATTCATCGTACATTTACCCTAATATCAGGACCCTTGAGATCTGATGCACATACCACAAGCTGATGCCAACCTCCCTGTAGTGCAAGTGGAAGGTATTGGTCCTTGATGACCACTTGGTCAACCATTTCGACATCAGCTACTCCAGTTGTTAAATGTCGAATTGGGAGGCCCAAGCCGCGTCATACAGACATAATCTTCTCTACTTTTCCCCAAAATCCTTGCACGAGGAACGTACCCAGTAGGCCCTGGCCCAATCATCTATGAAATTTTCACCCTGACACATATCCCAATCCATAGACCATCCCTTCCTCAGGTTCCTCAAGGTTGCCTTCAAAATTGTCAGCTATAGAGGGGGTGGGACGTCTCCGGTTGCAGTGATTCCCATCAACATTGTTTAAGTGGTTATACGGGAAGTCAACATTGAGAAGCGTGATGTCTTCACGAGCATGGCCGTCAGCTTCCCTGAAGGATTGGCACTGACATGACGTACTCCTAAAACAATAAGTTGGCTCATCCATACTTGCTTCGGGAATGAAAAATTCATACGTCAGCCCGAATCCATACAAAGGAAGCCTCTCTCATAGTGGATTGTACCTCTGGCTCTTTGATAGCAGCTCCACCAATAATACTTGGTTAGAATGGCTCCGTATTAACTCTCCTAGGCCTAAAATTTTCTCCATATCCTCTCTTTGAGCAACATCCTCATGGAACCCCCTAGAAGCCTCTTGCTGAGACATTCAGTTTTGAGTTTGGGTGATTTTTGGGTTTGGTTTGTGAAGCTCATTCGCAGAGCATGTTTGTGGAGAACGTTCACAAGGACTGTTCATTGTACCCTACCCTGGCCAGTCAATTCCAAGATTCATATCCCTCCGACATGAATTCAGAGAATCACTATGCACTGTGAAGTAGAGGACCCAAATCAGGGAGAGAAATTGCAGAGTACGCGGGAGATTCACAAATCAAGAGATCTAAAAGCCAAATTAGTGGAGGATAGAAAGGAAAAAAGAGATGTCAGATCCCCTATTTATATGTGAAGAAATTCATAGCTTCATGGTGTGTCCATATCGTGTCGAGTTTTGCGTTACACTTAGCCTGCACGTCACATATCTATCTTGCGATCCCCCTTCGTGAAATAGTTTCACAGATGGCTGAGGGATTTTGGAGAATGAACGTTAGACATTGAACCTAGATTTATCCTTAGCTCCATGTCTGAGGGGAGCCAATTATTGATGCCAAAATATTGGGAAGAAGAAGAACTAGAGGGAAGTCTCCAGGTTTTGCTCGGGAATACATTCTGCTGAGACACATGGCACTGTTCCCACTGCGGAGTAAGGAGGCATGTCACCCCATGAACCCCTTTAATGTTAGTGACATCGCCGCAGATCAAGGAGGTGGGTACTACATGAAACCCTATGATGTTCGCGACACCGCTGTAGTGCAAGGAGGCGGGAGGCTCAATGAACAAATTTGATGTTTGTGAGCCCACCGCGGAGCAAGGAGGCAAGGCACCACATAAACCCTTTTGACAATCACGACACCACTATAGTGCAAGGAGGTGGGAGACTCTGTGAATGAATTTTTTATTCTCAAGCCTGACGCAGAGCAAGGACGCAGGATTCCTTGTGATCCCTGTTGACCTTCACGACCTGCCGTAGAGCAAACTTTGCCTTCGTGTAGAGCGTGATCTGCTTCGCGGCACATCTTGCCTATAAATATTGGGCTCTCCTCGAGCCCAACAGATGGATCATCCGACCCTTCACCTTTTTTGCTCTCGAATCATGAATAAATTCTTTCTCTGTGAACCATGATATTCTAAAGGTAAGTTTTCATTGCGAAGTGCCTCCGTCTTTTCTTTAATTCAATCCCTCATCTGAGAGGGATGCCTTTTGCAAATCCCACTGGCCTTCATGAAGGAAGTGGATCCCCATGGAGACTTGGGTTATACTGAAGCGTTTATGCTTCACTAAACACCCTCCATACATAGGCGAACCACTGGCTAAGGCAGGGTCACTATGCTTCGCGATGCACATTGCTTCACAACACCTTGCTTTATGAGGCACCCTTGCTTCCCGAGCCATTTATTCATGAATTCATTTCCACTTCTTGAAGCACCTCCCTTATGTACATCTTCCCTATTCTAAGAATAGGCGACTTCTCTTCCCAAATCACATCCCTTCACGAATCCCCTCCACTTCATGGAGCACTAGAGCTTCACAAGGCTTCAACCTATGAACCCCTTTCCTCTAGAAATCCTTTTCCCGTGTGGATCTTCAGGTTTGCACGATGCTATTTCAAAGACCCTTGGATGATACTTCTTGTTGCATTGCTTCACCTCATGGTTCATCTCATGGGCACACTAATGGATATTTCATCTTCGCATCGCCATGCTAACGTGGAACCCCAATGGGATCACCTGTCAACACCCCCTATTATGTCTTTGCCGATGCCCTTCATCCCCCAAGGGTAGGTGGGTATCAGTTATGTAAGTTCAAGGGGCATCGAGAACACCCACATGGTCTGAGCTGTAGGATATTAAACTTCCATTAACCATCGTTCTCAGCAAGTCATGTTAAATTGTGGCCTCACCCCACGCCTTTCATGCGGGTCACCCCACCTTGGACGTTCTCTATGCCCATTGGTCTCCATGGGGAATGGGCAACCACCCTTGTGTAAGACCCTTTTTCATTCCTCTGAGAGGTAGCACCCCTACTCCTCCTCTTTTACTAGGTGCCAAATCCCTCTCCCACCGAGCTTTGTCATCAGTCGAACCTCCACTATGGAGTAAGTCCCAATATCCATCACTTTGGGCTCTAATGATGCGTAAGCCGTTGTTTTCTCTTTGGGCTACAAACCACACAAAATATCATGTTTCCTTTTTGGGCCACTACCTGCGCATCTGCCACATTCTACTTCCCACAGACACACCTTATGTGACGAGATCGTTAGGTCTTTTATGTCTATTATTTCTCACATCGACCATGACTCATGCGGTCTTAGAGCGAGCATCGACCATGAAAGCCTCTCTAGGTATCCGAGAGTGTAGGCCCCAAACATCACAATGAACTACAAGGTCTTTGATTTTCGCCAAGGCAGGGTACGTAGGTAGCCTTCCTGAGGCTCAAGCAAAACAACCACTCCTCTTGAACTACGTGGAATTTGATCCTTTCCAAGGAAAGGTATGTTGGAAGCCTCGCTGAGGTTCAATCCCACCATCCATTTGTCTCGACCATAATCATGCTGGTTCACCAAACACCCCTTCTGAACTATGCAGTCTTTGATCCTTACCATGGCAAGGTACGTCGGAAGCCTCCCTGAGGTACAATCCTAACACTAGATCATTCCGACCACCTTCACATAGGTTCACCCAAACTAACCATGAAATACAAGGTCTTTAATCCATGCCATGGTCGTTGTTCTCGACTGCCTAGAGCTGTGCCCGCCTCTATCTGCCAGCTCCCTGTGGTCGGGGTGGACCTCCTGGTGATGGTGGTGGTAGAGCCTCGAAACGTCGGCTACCAACCAATGCTCGGCCAACTCCTCTGCCTCGTCCGCCCGCTCCCGGTTGAAAACCATGGTCAAACCTCTGCCTCTTCCTGGGAGGTCCCTCTACTATCTACTGCTTGTCTGCTTGGCTGGTCGGGCTATCATGATCCATGTGGCCCTGCCCGCTGCATTCATATCATTTCCTGCTCCTCGTACGGCTGGCTCTATTTCGTGTGCCCCACACAACTGAACCTGTATCCTGAGGTTGCCCACCTGATGGCCTGGATCACTTAGACCCCTGTGACATCTATCCACTGTCGGCTGTAGAAGACTCCGCTACATGTTTCCCTTCGGTGGGTCTTGCCGCTAGTGACTGCTCAGCGAGAAATCTCTACACTAGAAGGGCTCACTCCAACACCCCTTCCTGTGTCAGGATGCTGACGGGAATCGTCGAAGCCCAGATCTTATGACTCAGTCCCTACATGATGGTTCAGGCACTGAAGAATGGGTCTTGTACCATATCTGTGTTGTACTGTGAGATGTTAGTAAACCTCGCTGAGTACTGAGCTACTAACATGTTGCCCTGCTGCAGATGTAGTAACTCCTAAATCCGCACCACATGAAGGGTGGATGGAACAAACTCCGAATGGAAGAGACACTCGAAGTCCATCCAGAGTAAAGATGCCTTGTCATGCACCTAGAGCATCAGGCTCCACCATCTGCCTACCGCTGCACGGAAGAGACTCACGACAAGGATCACCAAAAGGTCGGCTGCTGCCCCTACCAATCTAAAAACCTTGACGATAGCCTCCGGCCAATCCTCAGCTGCATGTGGGTCCGTCTCTCCACAGAAAATTGGTGGCCTCTGTCACTGGAACTCGTGAAACACTCTAAAATGGCATGCACTCTCTGCTACTGGAGATGGTAGTATCAGTGGCTCAGCGGGTAGTGGTACCGCTAGGGCCTCTACTGGGATGGGGCCCTGCACTGAGGCCTCGTCGCTCAGTGGGCTACCATCTTGCACGTGACTCGAACCCTATCTGGTTGCATTCATGGGGCCGTCCTGAAAAGAAACAGATGCGCCATAGTCAAACAGTATACCCAGGGAGCTCACACAACATAATCACAAAGAAAACATTTGAAACACACATGCAATTAGTGTTTTCATGCACCGAGTCGGAAATCAGAGCTCAGGGTCCTCCTGAATGGATACGTCAGCCGCCGCACCAACACTGGACTCCCTAGACTGAAAACCACACTCAATAATCATAACATAATTACTCCACCGAAAGAAAGATCAGAGTCCTGAGTTCTACGGTAGAACCGACTCCTCTAATACCAATTTGTTACGACGCGTCCTCAAGGACCGTGCCGTGACTACCCCAAGCCCACCTTACATAGGCCAGGGGCTGGCGACTAGAACCAAAAGCATAAATCCCAATAAAAAGAAAATTAAGTTCCTTTATAAAATAAAAAAACACAATATAGTACACAACTGAAGTAAGAACTATGTAAACATAGTAAAAAAGTAAATGTTAAAAGGTAAATGAGACTCTATACAAACTCAACTGAAAGTAGAATTCAACTGAAAGCTAAAACAACTACAGTATAATAAAACAGCAACCACTGAATCTTCTTTCAGGAATCCCACCTGAAGGGTGGGTACAGATGGCCTTCTCAGCACCTCAAGTCTTTCCGTCCGCTCCGTGTACGTCTCACCAAGTGGTCCACCTCCAGGTACCATCCAACGCAACAAGTATCCACCTCGATCAGTGTTTTACTTCATCTGTAACCAACAAAATGTAGAGCGGGCAAGGCCCGTGCAGGGGTGAGTATACGATACTCAATAGGGACACCGAGACCCCCGAAGTTCTCCCAGAATCCACAAATGATAAACTATAGGAGAGAGATACAAACACAATGTATAAACCAAACCTACTTCTGTAAATTACCATACATATACCTATGTTATAAATCACAGTACGACTCCAACTGTAGATCCCAAATACAACCCAGACCACACAGGAAATAAGTCAATCACATCGATGATAATGATTGAAAAGAAAGACTCCTATCACACAGGTATTCATATTTCATATAGCGGTAGAGAAGATCAGATGTAGTCACAGATTAAAATAAGATGTCGGACCCTCATAGTATACAAGACCAGGTAAGCTATCGGACCCACACTGGATACAAGACCAGCTACTCTGCCGGACCCTCACAGGATACAAGTAAAAAGGTCAAACTGTCAGACCCACACAGGATACAAGAATAGTAGTCATCGTTGTTGAACCCACAGAGGATTCTAGTACAGTAGTCATCACTGTCGAAATCACGAAGGGTTCCAGTACAGTAGTCGATGTAGTCACAGCCAGCTCTAGGGTTCCCGCACATAGCACGCTCGATTCCGAGAGGGTCCGCTCCTCAAGCAAAGGGTTCATCACATAAACAATCATGAATTCTATAGTTTATTTACCCCAAAGTTTCGTCTTGTCAAAATAAACCCATCATGACAGACTGCGCGTCAATCGGATGCCCGGTCTGAGAGATATTGACTTTTCTGTTCCAGGGGCCCGGTAGGAAATATGCTCGTTCCAAACCCGACCATTTTCCAAAGTGGTCCAAAACTCATTTAGAGTATCACAAAACGAACTATTCATCCTTAGGATCACAAATACAAAGACGGAGTGTTGATCGGACACACGGTCTTATTGTTACTCACATTTAAGTGAAAACGGGCTCGGCCCGTTAAGCCCAATGGGCTAGCAGGTCGGGGCAACCCAGTTTTGGAAGGTCCGACTCGGCAAAGGGTCAGACCGGCCCAATGTGTCGCGCAGCTCGGCCCGATGGGTGCGACAAGGATTGAGGGGGCACGGTCCAGCCAAGAACGGTGCGGCCTGGCCTGGCAGAGCGAGGCCTAGCTGGCCGCGGCTCGGCCAGCTAGCCGAGCGGTCTGAGGGGGGGGGGGGTGTCTACCCCCCGCTTTCCTAAATCGTCTGTGTCGAATGGTGCCCCCTCCTAACCAGTCGGCAGAACATCCTAGTGCGAGCAGGCTGCATGTGTGGGCCACGGTCCCTTCGGCGTGGCCCCCTCAGGGCGCCACCTCTCCTTCATCCCAGCTGGCTGACGAACCAGCCGGTTCGCCTCCAAGTGGCCCACGGAGCACAGGTTGTGGATCTCCATAGCACGATGTCCCTTGTGGCACAGCGGTCTCTTCGGTCCGGCCAGCATTAGCCGGTCGGTTCTTCGCCGGCCGAGCGGCCTGCGGTTCCGGGCTTCAGTTCTTCAGCACGCGGCTGGCGCACAGCGGCCACATTCTCTTGCCACCGCCTCCATTCTCCACAACCTCCCATTTCGAATTAAATAAACAAGATATGACAGATGGAAATTGGGCCATGTTTGGTCGGCCCGCACCCTCTGCGTTAGGCGGTAACAATCCACCCTGGACAAATAAAAAAAAATTGACAATGAATGGTGTACAAATTATTCATTTAAAATTGTATAAACCTCTACCTCAGAATTGACGTCACATGTCGTCGAGCCGCGGAAGATGAGCGTCGCGGTAGTCGGGTGTCGTAGAAGAACGGTGTCGTCCCATCAATGATGTAGTAAGAGTCATTGTCATAGGCGATGTAGACTCATTGACGTCGAGGTGCGTCCGAGTAAGATGCATCGTTGGAAGAAGTCCTTTGCGTTCTTCATCGGGAATGTTCTTCATTGAAGAACTGTGTTATTCATCGAAGACGGATCACCACTCTTCTAAATCTCTAGATCCTTCCCCCCAAAAGTAATTTTCCAACGCAAAAATAAATAAAAAGGCTCTCAAATTAATATAATTGACATGAAATTCAATTTGAATAAAAAAAGGTTCTGAATAATTAATCTAGACATTAATTATATGATTTGGCATAATTGATGGGAAGAGGGAGGTGGAGAGGCTCCACCATTAATGTGGAGTTGACCAAATAAAAATTAGGGAATTAATGGGGAGTTGAGGGGAGGTGGAAGGGTTCGGGTTCGTGTGGAACCCACCTCAAAAATATCCTATCATGAGAGGTTAGGTGGGTGCGGGCCCCACAAAAAACTTCATCATGTAGGATTTAACTACACAATATACTGTAAAATTGTTCAAAAATATATTATTTAACATTTTTCTTAATCCCCACAAAATTTACTTTCAACCCACAAAAAACACAACTGTGATAAAGGTCCCCTTAAGCGAATACCAGTGCTGCGAGTTTATCAGTGCCCTCCGATTTCAATTCCGAGCACCAATTCAAAAGACTGAAAAACCCACACGTATGTTTACTAAACTTACCCAAAAAAACTTCAGAAATTTATTTCGGGCACACTGGGCCTCGGAATCAAGAGCTGTCAGAAACTGCAGACTCGTAAAATTCCAAAGTATTTATGAAAAACAATTCCATGAAATTTCCATAATATTACATATAACATTATAGGAATGAAGATAAAAAGATCACAACATAGAAAAATTTATATATAAAGATGAATGGAAAGAATGATTTACAACATGTGATACATGTGGAAGAAAACATGATGGTACAAGATTGAAAGGAAAAGGAGTTTGTTTCTTGTATGGGGAAAGAATCCACCATGATCACGATTTCATGGTTAGAAATGAATTTTCCAATGTGAAATTATTCCACTATAAGTATATGGGGCACTACAAAAATAATTTTCTAATACTTCATGGGAATTTATCTTCGAATTTGCAAAGAGATCATATTCAAGAATAAGTTATAGATATTGAGAAAGTGTAATAGTTACTCTTTGTGTGTATTTTTATCCCAAAAAAATATTGCGAGGACTTTAATGTAATACTATTTCATTAAGGAATTTGAGTTATATTTTGAATAGTATTGGTGACCAATATAATGGATTATTTAGAAAGTTGATATTTTTTCAAGCACATTATTTTGGTAATATGCTATTTATATGTTTTTCAAGATTGAGATACTAATTTTAAATATATGTTTATGAGTCACTATGGTGGAATAAGAAGATGGTTTGTGATTTTTATGGTTTATGTTATCTTTGATGAGATTATTCGATATTTTGATTTATGGAATATATTAAACAAAGTGATATTTTATTTTTGGAAGAATGAATTTTTTATATTATGTTATATAGGTGATCATAGTACTCATATATTAGGTTTGTGAAAATTGGAGAAAAATTATGTTATTTTAGGTAATATTATGTTATTTTTATGTTTGTAAATTAGTGAACATAATTTTTATATATTTATATTTGAATTTTAACATATATATTTTGAATGATTCTTAAGATTAACAACCTATGGGATGGATTATATTAATAATTGGATATTATTGTTCATTGATAAAATATTCTAAACATTTCCGTTTGTGTAAAAATTTAATTTCTGATAGAATAACATGTGGATCTTATGATTCATTTATTCTATTTAGAAATAAAAAATTCATCTTCACTATATATTTCCTAGTATAAGAGATGATGTGAAAATTGATCTATGAGTTATAGAATGATGACATTATTCTTTTGACATGGAAGGAAATAAATTATGTTTATTTTCTCATGATCTTTCTTGTATATAAATATAATCTCGTAGCTCTTGTAAAATCATTTTGATAAAAAGTTAACTTATTACTATTCTAATAGAGAATTAAATATTCTTTTTATAGATAAATTATTTATAGAAATGTGGTAGTTAACTTTCTGAAGACCATGTTCTCTATCACTATCTATCATAACATTTCAGTTCTATTTATCTTTTACCTCCATATTTTCATATCAAACTAATGTTCTCATAATTATAATTCTTGTCTTTTGATGATCTTTTCAATTCCCTTTCCCTATTTTCTAGAGGATGTTCTCATAACCCTTTTGTTGATGTAGGTTTCTGACAATGGAATTTTTAAATAATCAACCTTCAATTTTTAAAATTTGATTGAAATTTCCAAGGACACAATGTTTTATAGGTGGGTTAATGTTTCATCTATATATTTTAAAACATATAAATTTTAATTTATATTATTATATGCATACAATAAAGACTCTTAAACCATAGGATACCACAAAATATTATTTTTTTAATGATCATTATAACCAAGAAATTAAATATTAGTGTGTCCATAGAAATTAATATTTTATTAAATGATTGTGATGTTCATATTTAAAAATATTTATTTATTTAATAGATTAATGTAAACACATAGTTTTTTGTAAATTTAAATTTTCTCAAATATATTTTTCCTTCAAAAATTAATTTTTAGTTATTTGGATGGAAAATAAAAATAATTAATTATAGAATCATTTATATAATTTATTCAAAAAAATTAATATTTTTTATAAATAATTATTTCGGAATTATCCTATGGATAAATTTTGATAGTTTTTTGAAAAATACTATTTCTTTGTGAATAGTAAAAAGTTCAGCTTTTTTGGAAATACATTATTTTATGTAATATTTTCTATACATAACTATGATATGAAAATTTATTAAATTTATTTGAAGACTCGTGTATGATAATATAACACAAATATCATAATAAACATTTACACCAAATAAATTAGTTATTATTTAATGATAAATAGTTAAATCATTTTTAGTGTTGACATAATGATTGTGCAACATTGGTATATTCAAAACTGGTTCCTCTTAAATAATAAATGAGTTCTAAAAACAAATTTCAGGAATTGTTTATTAAATATTAATTGTAAATTATTATTATTACTCATGGATTCAAATTAATGAATTATACAGAAATAATATTATCCAAATTAATGTGTAAGGATTTCCCAAACCTAGAAAAGTTAAATTAACAAACTAAGTAATATATCATTAAATAAATATTAGTTAATATATATAATCAAATAATAGAAAATATTATATTGAGCCTAATTTATTTATTGTTTTTATTGTAAATTATTTTTCAATTTTACATATAAAATGAGAAACTATAATTCTTATCAGATGCTTATACAGTACTTTTAAAAATAGATGGAAACAGTCAATAAAATGAATTTAATTAAAATTATAAGATTCATGAAAAGGTCCCAAATTTTTAATTAATAATATTTGATGACTTAGTATTAATGATAATAAGAACATGGTTTAATTTATGACCATTGGGATCCACCTAGTGTACATTTCATTCATTTTAGTATTTTATTTAAAACAATTTCAATGATTTAATAGTTCATCTCTTAATAAGAATATCATATTTAAATATATTGTTTTCTAGAAGATATGTCAGACATTAAACAGTCATTTGAAATATATAACATTTTTAATTATCCTGAAAACATATTTTTTAGTTTTGTGGAAGAGATAAATAACATAAATTCTCATACAATTATGATATGATACATGTTAAATTAATGGAAAAAATTTAAATGTTATTATAATTATTAATGGAAAAATAATTTTATTTAATAAAGAAGGTAAAACAATTTTGTATATTAATATGACATAATTTTGATGTATATAACTTAATTATTTTAATATATCTTATAATTGTTATATTCTTAATGTGAATGTAAGGAATAGTCCCTCAAATTGACATAATGAATATTTTATACTAAATAATATTTTATTAAATGAATTAAAAAATACTAAAAAACATGTATTCTGTAAAATTAAAGTTAAATTTTTTAATTAAACACACTATAGTAAATTTATTAGTGTTTTTAAAATATATTTAATCCTTATTGATAATTATATAGTATAAATTTTATATAGTACAATAATTGTCAAAAGAGTGAACAGGTGGGTCGGAAAAAGATTAGGGTATAACGATGACCAAAACATATCCAAAATTATTTTATAAAGTGAATAATACCCTTATCCGGTTAATATTTAATTTAAGTTGTTCCATGGAAACTTTTATATAAAAATTACAAATATATTTTTTAAATCACAGATCCTTTAAAAATGACACTCTTTTTTATTTAATATCTTGTATGTCCCCATATAGGGAAACAATAGAGATATAAATAAAAATTATGTCATTTTTGATATTAATAAAATTAAGTTCATGATAGAAATGTATTTTAAATTATTATAAATTATATAATTAATTTAAATGCTTATGTAATACTAATATAATATTTATTTAATTAACAGAAAGATTAATTTATTTTAAAATTTTATTATTGATAAAATATGAGTGTATTAATGTCTACACTAAATTTTATATATCTATATATAATATTATTGAGTTTTTAAATAATTAAATTCTAATTTAACATAATTTTTTTTGAATTCAAAATAAATAAATATTATGCTAATTAACATTAATTAATATTTACCCAAATAAAATTTTATTTAATTATAGAAAATTCATAAAAATTATCATCAACCATGTGAATGGAATATAGTTTATAACTTCACTAATTGTCCTTTTAGGAGTTTTTTTACATTTATATTAATATTAAATATCCTTTCTGAAAAAAAATTTACCTTGGTTAATGTCAAAAATAACTAACCAAGGGGTTGGAAAAAAATTATATGGTTTGAAATTACACCAAAATATGTCTAAATTATTTTTTATAAGATATAAAATAAATATATTATCTTATATTCAAATAAAATTACATTTTATAAGTTTTTTATGTTAAATAAATATATTATAACTTAAAAGTTTGACAATTTCGGAAAGTGTCACTCTCCTAAATTATAATTGGGAGCCTCCTTTGTCATTTATTCACACCACAATGAAAGATATATCATGAAAAATACATGATAATTTATCTTTAAATTAACCTTAGTTAAATTATGGAGGATATATCTTTATATAAATAAAAACAAAAATGTCCATAAGAAATGTTCTGAAGGATGTTCGTTCAAGAATATTTAATCATCATTACTGACTCTTTCATGTTTATTTCTAAATTTTCTTCTTCTTTATGTGTCATTTCCATCCTAAAATAAAAAAATTAATTATAGTACATATAAGTATATGTTAGTAGGATTATAAAATAACATATTCTACATTTTATCAATCCTTTTTTGACAAAATCACAACACATGTGTAGGTATGACTAACTTTCTCTACAAGGCAACATAAATCGTTTTTCATCACCATATCACATGGATTGTTATATGAGTAGAAATAATTTATATATGATAATTATTACATTATATTCATTATTTAAAATTATTATATCATACAATTCCATATAATTTCCTCCATTTATAAATGATATCATCACTTGTGCGTATTACGACTTTCTATCTTCAAGAAGCGACATGATTCATTTTATATGTTAAAAATTAAAAAATCCTTCTAAAAAATAATATTTAATGCATATTTATTATATTTATCAAGGTAATATTATTCTATAAATTTTTTATCAATATCCTATGAAAGAGATCCATTACTTTCAAGGTAAATAATCATGGTAAAACAAAAAAATTAACACCCAAAACAGATAAATGAATACAATATTATTCATAAAATAGTGATAAACTATTATAATATGACCATATATGATATAATAATTTTCTAATAAAAATAAAATATAATTTAATATTAAGTTTAAAACAATTATATTATATGTTCATACTTATATGGATGAAATTATACCAAATACAATGGTTTATTTCACAAGGCACTTTGTTGACTTTTCTGAAAAAAAACAGAATGAATGTTTTTTTTATTTATAAAAAATGAGTATAGTTTCTTGAATTAATGAAACCTAAATATTTTTAAAATAAATTACGTGTTTACAAGGTTAATTTTAATGAAATTTTTTTCTTTTATAGTTGCATGACTTTTTATATTAAATATTTCAATGTAAAAAAGGTTTTCTATGAAGTAGTTTTCAATGATTTTATTTGAGTATTTTCACATATGTTGAATATTATAATCAATTGAGGTTGATATCTTATAATAACTTCTAAACTATTTTATTTAATGGGGTTTTATCAGTTTTATAATTTAAATTCTATTTTGAAACCATTCATCATATTTCTCTAGATGTTTCACAGTTATTAATTGCGGAATGTTTTCACATTTCATATTATAGTTTTAAAATATGATTTTTATGTTTATCTTTTCCTGAACCATTTATATGCGGAATTAATTGGACTTATTAAATATGAAGTGGGGCACACTATATCCTCTAAATTATTTAGTATGTCTCATGAGACAAACTAGATTGTGGTTTGGCTATGGCTTTACCCGGTTATATGTATTTCTTGGTAAAAGAATTGATATTTTGTTTTAGAAATATGAAAGTACTAATTAAATTATTTTGATATTAGTTATTTATATTTCATGTGAATATTCGATTATTTGAATATAAATGGTTATGGTAAATTTATATCTTATTATTTATATGTAATTATTTGATCATTATTTATCCCTATAATATTATGCTTAATTTAATGACTAAATTGAATGGGTTACATTTATTTACCTTTAAATATTTCTTTTTCCACATTTACTCATATATTCATTTATATGATTAACCTTACTAATCATTTGATATCACATATTTTTGAAGTTTTATTTCTTCCCATAATTTCAAGAAGATTATTATGACTGATATACTGGGTTAATATAACAGAATAATGGTGTTCTCAAAGGATTAAATATGTTATCATTTATATATTAAAATTTAATTTATGTTTTTATTATGTGTCCATTTAACCACGAATTGTAAATTATTAGTTCATTTGGGATTGATTTCCATTTTTAATATATCAATATAATAATGTAACCTTTGACTTTAGGGAACTAGGGTTTGGTTCTTTACATGGTGGGTATAAATATTAATACCCAAATAATAAAAATTATTTTTTACTAATTTATAAAATAAATTTAACAATTATCAATTTATTAATAATAATATAAGAACCACTTGAAAGTGAAAGAAATTATTTAGAAAAAACTAGATTGTTTCTAAAAGAGAATTAGTAGCTCCTTGTGGAAATAATTTACAATCAATTTTTACCACATATAGAATTTTTCAACCATATAAAATTTGTTTTTTGAAATATAATTTTGAAAATTATATTTTTCTTAATCCATTTTAATTTTTTGGAAATATGTTGTTTTTTATTAATAGTTAAAAATATAAATTTTATTTAAAAATGCCTTTCTACATATTTTATATAAAAAGGAAATTTATTATTTAAATGTTTTTCTTAGAAAAATATGTTAAATAATATTAATATGTAACAAATTTGGTTCACTGGATTAAATTACATATTTATGTATGATAATTAAAAATTTTAATCTTATGAATTATTTTCATTTGAAGTCCATTTTTGACACATAAATGTGTTCAATTTTTAATTAATTTCGGAAAATTTTGGGTATTTTATTTGGAAAAAATGGATAAATATTTGGAATCAAAATAATTAATATTTTATAATGGGTTATACATTAGTTTTTTATAATAATTAACAGTTTAAATGGAATATTATATTTACCATAGTTATGAAAATGACAAGTTTAATAGGGGTTAAACTAAAAAAATACTAAAAATGATCCAAAACAATTATAATTCTTAATTAATGGTAATACTTCTAAATTATATATTATATAGTCTTAATATTGTTTATTTTTTTGAAACTTTTATTGGGATCAAAACCTTAGTGAAATTCATTCCTTTTTAATAGTCCAGGTGTTTCCTCTTCCCCTCTTATAAAATTCCACTCCAATCCTCCTTATTCAATACATAAAAAACCAATTGGTTTGTATAATACCAACCCAAATCACTAACATAAATTCTTTTACTCATAATGAAATCATATTGGGTGATAAATCCTCCATAAGAAGTATTTTTATTCACATGAAAGAAAATCGAAGAAATGGTAACATCAATATTTAAGCGTTTGATTTTTATTCATCTTCTAGCAAATTAAAATATTATTAAATGGTTTTGATTTGATAAACTCAATAAAAATAATAATTTTTTAAATTTCATGATGTAAACTATCCCCTCTTCCCTAAAATGGTAACTGATATTGTTGAAAATGTGTACAGTTGACAACCACCTCACGAACCAAAAAAAATCATTTTCCATCACTACTTCTCACGGACGGATATAGTGTTATACATAATGATTTTATATTATATTTATTATATAATTACAAGTATGGTATTATAATATCATGTATATATTCTATCATTACATTCCACAGATAATTTGACAACACTGTTAATCTTTACATAAAAATACTACCTTATGAAGTGATGTTATTCATTTTTCACTAAAACATTACACAAAAGGCTAAAAATAGATAAATATAGCGAATATATGTGATAAATTTGATATGATATTTACTTTTTAAAAAATAATATACAATCCAATTATTAACCCTTTCATCTATTAAAGAAATGATATTGTCTCCTATGCATTTGTATGACCTACCATCTACACAAAGAGATGATATTCATTCTCCAAGTTCAAAATTATATAATGATACAAAAGATGTATATAATGAAAAACCCAATATTTAAAAAAATAAATTCATTATTTATATTATTAAACAATATATAATTTTCATGATCAAGAAAAATCATGATGAAAAATTCATGTAAAAATAGAGAAATAAATACATGAAACAATAGTGAAAATGAATGATTATTAAAGAAAAAATAATAAAATGTAATAAAATTTTCATTTATGAAATTATAAATAAGCATAAAATTATTTAATATGCTATTAATTTTTCATAAAAAACACTAAGGATGTTAAATAGATCTCAAATAAAGGTAATCATGATTTAAGGTGTTTTTAACTCAATTTCCATTAATCTGGTTATACAACAACTTTATTGATTGCAATATGTCAAAAATTATGTTTATACTGGTTTTTAATATTTTTATGTTTTATTTATAAATTTTTTCTTATTAATATAAATTTATTACACATAATATTACCTTTTATTAACAATCACAATATTGACATTAACTTTGTAAGGGTTTTATCTCAAACATTATTCTTTGAGGAAGATTTTATTTTATGCCCCCGATTTCTATTGAATGGTCTATATACTACCCATTTACATAACATATCATGATTACTCCCTACATAATGATTTTTTATGTTCCAATTCACTTATTTATTAATTTTATGTTATGTTTCAAAAGATACCAAAGTTGTAATGTTCTTTTTATCCAATATCATTCTAATTTGGTTCTTATACCTTAATTTCCATTGAATGAAATAATTTGATAATATGTTAATAAAAAAATTAATTGTACATTCCTTTAGTTATTCATTAAAATTTTAATTTGTATTACAATTTACATATCTTTGATTCTAAAAATAAATAAATTTATTTATTTTAATTCCATATCATTTGTCTCTTTTGTTGGAAATCATTATTCTTCAAAACAACTATTTTCTAAATTTATTTTCAAAAAAATTAAAGTATTAGGGTTTAAAGGTATTTTTATCCAAAATTTGATTTTTTTTAAAAGCATTGAAAGGTTTATTCCACCCATTTTATAAATATGATGAAATTTAAATTATTAAACAAAAATTAAAAGATTATTTTTTATCCTATTTGAATTGAATAAATATTATCCATTATATTGACAACTAATTGTTTTCAAACATCCAATTTTGTATTGAAATTTTATTTACAAAAATAGTTTAAAAAAATTCTTGGGATGAAATAGTGATTCTCACGATCCCATCTATGTTGATAGAATAACATTTTGATCACCCACTAGATGAAAAGAAACGATTCTAGAGTTCAATAAAATTGTTACTATTCCTTTTATAATTTTTTAATTTTGGGTGCTTTTTGAGAGGAGGTGAATGATAGTACCCTGATCCATAAATTTCTATAAATGAAATAAAATTAAATTATTTATATATAAAATATCTATTGTCATAATTATTAATAGGATTAGTGCTCTGGATGGTTAAACGACACGTGGTTATGGTCTATCGTATAATGTTTTGGGAATTTTACTAAAAATATTTTTTTAGTGTGATGTTAGTTCACATAATAAAAATAGTATAGGTGTTTGTAAATGATTAATAATAAACATATTTATACTATTAGATTATAGAATATATGGGGAAATTATGGATATCTATGTTGGAATCCATGGGTGTATCGTTTCCTACAATTCATTTGGATATTATTTTATATTTTTCATTCTAATTAAATTCATCAAACCTCACTTCTAGTTTTCATTAAAAATCATAGAAAATTAACAAACACATAAAAAACTATGAGTGAGAGTGATTAATCTCTATTAATATCTTTACGGACTATAAACATGGTCTCATTTCATTATTATGCATCAAATTTATTAATTCATCTCTAATATCCATCTACAAGGGTGTCCTTCGAAATGTAGAGCAGTTCCCTATTTGTTATGTTTGTGTTCTCCTTTTTATATTTTTATATTTTCATTTTAAATGTTTTTATACATTACCATGTCATGTTTGATCATATTTGTTTATTTTATTTATAGTTTTAATAACATAGTTTAATGGAGTTATAAATTTAAAAATGAATAGGACAATGCAATGGATCTATTCACAATCACATTGAAAGGATATCCAATCATTTAATATAAATACACCAAAGTTACATTATAATGTGTAACCATGTAATATAGTCTATAATACTAAAATATAAAATTGATAGAATTATTTTAAATGAATATTAATAAACATAATTTGATTCAACAACCACATAAGCAATATTATTTTTCGACAAAGATATGAATAATCTAAGTAGATTGAATATCCAATGGTGTAAGAGAAAAAGTCCAAATACATCACCTTAGACTATTTTTAATTTATTTAGTAATGTTAAACATAGTTAATCACTAGAGGATCAAATCAGCTCAATGGTTTTGTTTTCTCCCAGAAAAGATATACCAAGGGGTGGATGTACAACATGAATCCTAGAGAAGTCATCACATTATATGAACTCTAGAGGTTGTAAATCTAAATTTTTTTCCATAATTTATTATATAACTAGCATTATAAACTGATCTATGTATTAAAGTAACACAAGGAATAATATATTCTATAAAAATAATGACAAATCTACCTAAAAAATTTGAAGACTTAGGTACGTCGTTGATCATAGGAGAACTCAATTGTCTCAATGCATTATATAACATTAGAGATACAATTATTGTAATGCCTTAATATTCTTAAACTAACCTTAACATATAATAACTCATGAAATTAAATGTTTTTATGAAACATTCCAATCAATTCAATACCTTCCCCATTGTTGTTATAGAGGATGTTTTGGTAAGGGTAAATAGATCATTATGCCTTTTTATTTTTTATTTTATTTCTATAGAGGAATAAATATTCATATTTGATTCTACAATTTTATCTAAATGGGAAATTTATTCAATCATCTAAAATAATACTAAATTTCTATGAAGTTACTCATTCATTGGAGTTTGGGGAAAAATTGAAAATTTTAGTATTTTGGATTTAACGAAATTTCATTAAGAAGAACTATCAGTTTGAACATTACTCAATTTATAATTCCATATTTATATAAGGAATGAATTTATATGTTATCTGAAATAGTAAATCATAGAGATGTATTAAAATAAATATATCTATCTGATAAATTATTTAAAAAAAATAATGAAATCTGTAATCATATTTTTATATTGAAGAGTTTGAAAAATGGGATAACAAATATTTTTATTATTTAGATAAATAAATTACTCAATATTATTTATTGAACATGAATGAAATAATAATGGGAAACATTTATTTTAAAAAATTATTATAACACCTTCCAAAATTGGATGTTTTGTCTCTATTTCGCAATATAAAATTGGAATTTATAAAATAATTAAAAGATACATATGATAATACAAAAAACATTGGATCTTATAAATAAACACAATTTTCTAATAAAATATAAAAACAATATTTGGCTATAGTCATGTTAAAAGATAGATTACTTTGTTTTTACCATAACTTATGCGTACAATATCCTCTTTGAGAATGATTTAAAATCAGTATAAAACTAAAAATAAGGCTCCAATCAACCCTAATTGATGTTGTGATAAAATAAATTAAAATATTATTATTAGATATAATCATATAAATCATCTTAGAATCCTAGAGGATGATTCCAATTTATATTATACCTAGAAAAATTAGAACCATCAATTATAAAAAAAAGAATAATGAGATAGTCTCCACAAAGAATGAATATTGTTAGAATGTTTTAATTAAATAAAAAAAATTAAATATTATAGTACGAAATGATATCATTCCCAACCCATTTTAGATTAAATATTATAAATAATATATATGATGGGAAATATCTTATTTCATGATTTATTTTTTGTTATTATAATTTTTCTAAAGAACAATAAGATTGAGAAAAACATTAAATTCAAATTTTCTTATATTACATTTTCAGATGTAATCATTCATTATAGGGTATACAATGCCTGATCATATTTCTAAAAAATATGGTATGAATATTTTTTGGATTGATTGAATGATTCTAGGAGGTATATCTTATTTAATTTAATGGAAGTGATATTTATTTTGTAATCATTATTGATAATCTATATTTGGTTTTAAAATAGATTTACTGAAAAGGACATAGTTATACAATTTAATAAGTTTCATTTAATGTTTGAAAAATATAATTTTATAGGAAAATTTATTTCCATTATAATAATTAATGTGCATAAAAGAATGAATGAAATCATATACACACTTACACACTATAACACTATGTTTCTTATTATATTCTTTTTAAGACATTCTATATTTTATAGGTGATCTAATAATGATTTTAAAAAACTAATTTTCACTTTAATAACATACATAATAATGATAATAATGTCCCTTTAATGAATCATGTAATAAAATATTCAATAAAAACAAGATGATGTTAACATCAACCCCTATAATCAAACAACAGATTGACCAAGAACACATTGAAGTGTTCATTATTGCATGTATCCAAGAAGTTGGAGAAATATTATACTATATTATGTATAGAAACTATAATATGAATAAATAAACTTCACTAAACATGAACCCATCTCAAATATACTATAAAATATGGGAAAATGGGGTTTTTACAATTTATTTTTCTCTGTAATATTTCCATTAATATTTTATTTTGTGAAAAGTAATATTTTTCTTTTTTGATGATTCTCTCAAATATTTGATAATGAATTTTAATATAAATCTATGATCAGTATGATGGATTTTTTCAACAAGAATTCAATTTGGATATCATAGATTATAAAGAGTGTCAAAACGTATTTGAAGACTTCATCAGTTTATTTTCCGACACTATTATGGAATCAATACCAACTACCCTTAAAGACTCTCTACCTATTGAGAATATTTAGATCTCATAATACATGCTTGGTATTCCTAAATGTAAAACTATTTATTCACATCAAAAATATTTTTCTTATTGTCAATGTATAATACTATTAAACTATAATCCTAATCATAATACTATGATTTACTAAATCCACATTTTTAAAATTTATAGTCATTAAAAAATTATAAGATGCATAATTGTGATAAATATATATTATGTGATTACATTTTGTCACACCCCTACTTATGGAGAAAATTATAAACATAAAAATATATCTCGAATGGTGTTGGTAACCGGTTTATTTCAGATATAAAAATTATAGGCTCACATAATCATTTTATATTATTTTATAAATAAAAATTTATAAGAGGTGTTTAAATAATATGAAAAATTATCAACAACCCTTACCTTTCTTAGAAATATTGGATGTTTGGGAATAAAATATCATGAATCAATTTATATTTCCTTTTAATTTACTACATTTTTTTAAAACGGATCACATTTCTAAGTGGACTAAATCTCAAGAACATAATAAGTGTTATTACATGGTGACTATATGATTTCTAAGATAACCAATTTATTTTATATTGGGAATAATTTGGGATTAATATGTGATTATAGTACACATCCCTATTACTATTTCATAGAATCCCATCTGAATAAGTTCGGATTATAACATGATATATCTTTTAAATATCACTAAAATATATCGATAGGTTATGGTATAAAATATATAGATAAAGTGTATAATAGAAATGAAATTATAGAGAAAACAGAAAGGATATATCCTAATGTTAGAGAAAAAATAGTTCACCAAAATTACAATCAATGACCCCTTTCAATATCACCTTACTGGCTATTTTATCTATATTTTCTCCCTTTACTATCCAGTAAAAGTAAAAATCATATTTTTATGTGATTTAATTGAACATGGAATCCAATATGATAGGATAATATATAAGGATCCAAATTATCAATCTATACGAGATGTGAATAGAATATTAGGTGAATTATCCCAGATAAAAGATGAAATCCAAATTTTCATTTGATATATTAATTAAGAAATGTGACATTCAATATTTAGATAGAAATATACTATTATAATTAACTATGTATCTCATTTATGTTAATAGTTATTCTAAATAGAATAAACCCTTTATAATTAACAACACATTTGCATTTTGTTGTATTAAGATCAACTGAACTATAATATAACAACCCTATAGGGTGAATGGATAGAAATCGATTAAGTTTCATGAATTCATTTTAAAAGAACTAAAAGAGGTGTTGAAACACCTTTCTGTATTGTTTGAATAACGAAAACTATATTTTTTATTCATAAAATCTATTATTGACACTCAATTTTCAAATATGCTATTCATTAATAAATTCATACTAGATATAATTTGAAGTAGTGTCTATGATAAGTGTGCGGGTGAAGAAAATGTATCTTTGTATGTAATTAAATTGATGTGTTCCATATTTTTGTGTTATTTTAGATGCTAAATATAATAAAAATTAATATGTATCTAATTTTTTTTACCCATGATGAAGGAAATAAACAAAAACTTTTGAATAAGAACCATGGAAAAAATTTCATTATAACTATAGTGGGATGTTTTATATTATTGACAAAAATTGAATCAATATGTAACATGAGGAAACCAAATTTTGTTAAGAAAAATATAAGAGATATTTCCATTTTAATTAATGAGAATCTTTAAGATATTCTCAATGTGAGATCTTGGTAACTCATATAAACTGTATTAAAATAATTTGATGCATAAAAATCGATATTTCTTCATAAGTCCACAAGAGGGCATGTTTGTTTGATAAATACAATTGAACATATAATAAGTTCTTTTTAGATATCCTAAATGGGTTAAATTCAATAGGTTCTTCATTTTCAAAAAACACATGGATTTATGGGAGGGGGTATATTGAAAAAATATTAACAAGGGAAATTGAGATTATTTTATTTTATTTATTTTGTATCAAGGATCTGTAAAATGGATCTTTGGGGAAAGGAACATATGATATATGTATAAATTAATGTTCCATATGTCAAAATAATAATTATATTAATTGTAATTCAGGATTCACTCCTTGAAATATAACTTTTACATAAAATTAAGTGATGTTGATATTTTGATTCATATAAAATTTATGCTATTTTATATAATTATTTAATCTTTCCTTTTTTAACCATTTGATTTTAGTGGCTTTTTTATTAATGTGGATGAAATTATTGTTATATATAATTATATTATTTCTTTATATTGTAATAATGTTTGTGGGGAGTGGTGATAAATAATATTTTCTAAATTTTAATATAATTATAAATGGTAATTATCCTGAAAAAAATATAAATCCATTAATATAATTATATTTTATGAATACTGGTGGATCAATAATTTAATTATTAATGTAATTTATCATGTTTTTAAATTATTTTGTTGTTTTATTGGAATAATTTATGAATATGTGAATTTATATGATTCTATATTTAAACTAATTTTTAGACTTATAAATCTGTTTTTTATTTTTTAAAACATTTATTATATAATCATGATAATTTTAAACATAATTTTTCTCCTTTGAATAGAGGGTTCACAATAAAAAAGGGATATATTTATTAAAATTAATTCCTATTAATAATTATGGGATTTACTAGTGTATATTAAACATAATTTTTTTTCAGAATATAGGAAATACATGAGCTACATCCCGTGTATAGAATAATTTCTCATTATCACATATAACATTCTACATATTTCATACACTGTATGGATTGAACATAAGATATTCCATACAGCCTGTATTAATTCTAAATGAATGAATATTTCTGTCTTAGAATTGTTTCTAAATTTTTCTAGCATATAAAACATTTCTGTGGCCACAACCAATATCATAAATTCAAATCATCATAATTAGATAGGATGTATATGTCTTCAAAAAATGTATTTGGATTTGGAATGTACATCTAACATTACCTTTTTAATTTTCTAAACCAAACAAAATTTAAATATGATATCTACCATAATGGAAATGGTTTTACAACAAATAAATTTGGTTTCCTATGAATGAAAAAAATCTGGATTTAGTAGTATGATATCTCCAAACATGTATCAATAAAGACCTTACAACTTGTTAATTTGTGTAGAATATAGTGGTGGGAATATCCATAGAGTTCTCAAAGAGTTGGTGATTATAGGATATGACTTATATTAATTCATATAGTT
The DNA here is from genome assembly GCA_963277665.1 of Viscum album. NCBI lineage: Eukaryota > Viridiplantae > Streptophyta > Magnoliopsida > Santalales > Viscaceae > Viscum > Viscum album. Next base: position 560,126,224 of record OY728146.1, read on the forward strand.
TGGATCCATATGATTCATTATAGAGGTGGTTTTCAATTTTTTTTGACCCAACATTAGTGTATGGTTCTTATGGAATGTGTTTTGTACCAACTACCAATAGTGGAATAGCTACGATGTGGAGCATGGGACTATGCTATAAAAAGATTCCATGGTGTTTGGAATATTCAGTTGTGGTGTAGAAGGAATTATAGGTTTATTTTAGTTGTTTTTTCATTTTTAAGGAAGCTATACTGGGGAGTTGGTTTATGACATTGCCATCCACCTATGGTTTTTGGGTCTTCAGGCATAGTATCCTTTGATGTTTCATGGAGTCTTCATTTTTTATATCTTTGTGGTGGAGATAGACATGTATCTCAGATATGCTTTTAATAACATTGTTTTGGATTTTTGAGGGTTCATGTGAAATATTCCATGTGGTTTTCAATAGTTCTTAATTGTGGATCTAGAATCTATATTGGGTAATTCTATTTTATGTAATGGGTATTAATTATTAAATCACATAAAATACTAGCATAATTTTGATATTACTCAAATTTCATGGTTGAACCAAGAAAATCCCAAGGATCTCTCTCATCTTTGTTTCAGTTGATTTTAGCCTCGAACATGGTAGAATGACAAATGCGGGTTTATCTAAGTTCATACCAATGTCATCCCTATTTCCATTATTTTATTTCATGAGGTGGTTTTTTAAAGGGAAATTTTGGTTATGGGTTTATCATGGGTGAATGATGTGGTTTTTGTGTTCAAGACTATTATGGGTATTCTTTTTCATTTATGTTCTCTTTGTTAGACATGATTTTGCATAAACATTATATAGAGGATTATAAATATTTCTTTTTGGCCATGGGTCCTTCGATTTTCATCTACTGTATAATCCTAGATGGGTTATACTATTTTTATTTTTTGGGAATATTGGTTAAATCAGTTTAATTAATGATAAAGATTGTGATTTACTAAAATTCAGTGTAGAATGGAAATTGAAGCACATGATTTTTATGATTTTTAATATTATTTATATTTTGATTATAATTTCATGATACATTATCCAAAATCATGGAATTTGGGGGCATTTTTTATGAAATGAATTTATTTTCATATTGAATTATGTTGTGTGATTATTTATTATCCCCAAAATTATAAAATTTTAACCTGTTATGTCACATTAATAGAATGGTTTCACCTTTAAATGTGGATTAAATTATAATAATATTAAAATCATAAAGGGTATGATATTTAAATCCACTAACTATATTAAAAAAATTGATGACTCTATGTGATATAATTTTCTTTATTCGTGGTTGTGATATGTGGTGGATGTTTTTTGGTGTGGTTATGATTTTCGGTGGTTATATGTGATTTCGATGAGGGATGGTGATGTGACTATATTATGATTTGGTATTTAGTAGTTCTATTTTAGAAAATGGTTGTGATGTAGAATGCGGTTGTGGTTGTGAAAGGGATGTTATGAGGGATTATTCTCTTGAGGATAGTGTGTTGTTAATTATGTGTATTGGAGAATTTATTTAGTTTCTTGGATATTAATAAAAATAATTGTAAGTTATTGGTTTTAATGAAATGGATTGAATGGTTAATAAGTGAATATAATTGGATGAAATAATTAAATTAATGTGAAGTAATAATGAATATAATTAATGAATGAGGTGGGATTGCAAAGTGAATTCTAAAAATTTGATTGAAATGTAATAAAGGGTGGAATGTGTTGTGTTGTGTTGTGTTGTGAATTAATCAGTGGTAGTGAGAAGGATGTTTGTTGTGTGTCTAAGTGGTGATGTAGTGAGATGGTTTTTTATCATTTTATGAACGCATAGGTTGGTCTTGTGTGTGTATGTTTATTTATAAATTTTATGATTGTTGAGATTTCTCTAACCCCCCACCCATAATGAGCACAATGCTCCAAAAACCATATTTTTTGGGGGTGTAATTCCCAAAATAATTATCGTGGGGGTGGTTGGATTTTAGTTCATTCATGACCTCTCTACTATGGGAGATAGATGTGGATAGCTTATGTTGGATGGAAGTAAAAAGTGAACTTGTTGTAGTTTTCTGATGTGATGATGAGACATATTATGGCAGGGTAGTGAATTATAGGAGAAATCAACATTTTTGATGTACTTCAAGATAAAAATACCTTACTTTTATGGATATAGTTGTGATGTAGTGGCCCAGGTGTCCTTGGGTGAAATTTGGTTTGATGGGCTTGGTGCGTTCTGGAATGATGTGGTGTGATTCTTCAGGTGAAATTTTGTGCCTTGAACAAGGTGTATTTTGGTGAGATGTAAAGTGATCACTTGATGCACACAGGGATATTCGAATAATGTTATTTTTACAATAGATTGGAGAGTCAGTGTGGATGAAATTATTTACAAAGAGTGTAAACATAATATTAAAATCGATGAGGGTTTACATTACATCAATATGGTCCTTATTATGTTATTAGACATGGATATGTTATTTTTGAGCGTGCCTTAGTGAATATGTGAAATTTTAGATGAGAATATTAGGTGTTTTTTGTTCTACTATTTTCTCACTAGAGTATTAGTATTATAATTTAAAATGTGAATAGTATAATTTGGGATTGTTCCAACTTAGTATAGATTTATTATAACCATATATATATATAAACTATTTACAAGCACCACTGATGACTAATAAAACCATGAAAAACACTAATTGACTAGATATTTTGAACTACTGTTGAGTCACTGTGGTAGTAATTTATTTTTTGTATTTATTTGGATACATTTATCTATATCAATTAATATTATACATGAATTATGGTTTATATTTGGTTTCTTTATTATATATTATTTCATTTAGATTATTATGGTAAATTTATTATAACTCGTAATCATATAATTATATAGGGTAATTCCTCTCATTTATGAGTCTTTTATAGGCTCGGTGATAGTTTCATACCCAGAGACTACTGGAGGTGGGACACATTGGCCATTTTATTCATTCCTTAATTTACAACCTTAGAGGGGTTCCTTGAAGGAATATTGTCTTGGAATTATGGTTTTAGTGGATTATGGTTAATGTAAAGTGTGGATTTCATAGTAAAGGATAGTGGGGATTGTTTGTGGTAGTGTGGCAATGAGGTTAGTTGATCTTGATTTGTATCATAGTCTTTGAATGACTTGATTATAAATAGGATATTAGTGGTCCCATGATATAATGAAATCCAACTAATCTGACTAAATATCAATCTGTGATTGTTCCAGTTGCAAGTTGTAAACATATAAGATTTAGATACATCATGATTGATTTGTGTTTATATTTTAATTAATAGTTTTTAGAAGGATAAATGAATAAATAAATAACAATAAAATTATTTTTTATCAAGATTCTGAAATCCATATCTCCATTTTTACTTTTAAATATTATTAATCATCCGCCTGTGGTCCATGATGTGGAGGTTCACCAGGTTAGTTTTGTTGATTGTCAAAGGATTTATCATATTAACGAATATAGTTATTAAAAGAGTTCATGGAACTCATTTTAGTATTAGGATTTGGGGAAGTATGAGTGTATAATTTATAATATGGATATTGATATCTAGTTAGAGGAGCATGAGATAACCTTTATTAATCTAGTCCCGACATAGTACTGGTCACATTGGTCATTTTTCATATATGGTGATATGTGCAGATGTGGTAGAAATTTCATTTCGGTGGTAAAAATGAGTAAGATGTTTTATGGGGAAAAATATCAAAATGAATTCCATGAATTGTTACTTTCCTAACCCTGAATACAGTGTATATGTTGGAAATTATCTCTCTTCATTAAGGGTGACCTTATATCTGGGATCTTGGGATTAATTTGAATGAACTTTTTTCACCCCTAATAATTTTTCATAATGACGAGTCACAAGAATGGATTCAAAAGGTTTTACTATATACTAATATCTTTTATGGGATTACTCTATTTACATTTCCAATATATTTGAATGTACAAATGAAAAATAATGTGGTCAATAATATGAACATTTGAATAGGTTAGTTGTGTGGGGTGAGCAAACTAGTATGGTTTCATTGGGAATTGAGTTTTTGGTGGATGGTCTCAAGTCCCATGGATTTTATCATTTCAAACAATAGAGAGTTGACCTCAATTAAATACCTCTCATCCATAAAAGGAAAATGTATTTCATTATTTTCATGGGGAATTTGGGCCATTTTTTGACTAAGTGGTTTGTGTTTATCAAGAAAATAAGTACTCAATGGTTCCATAGGCACAGTACTGTGTGTGTGGATAGTTTCTATGCTAGAATTAGTTATGACTACTCGTGAGACATTTTTTGCAGTTGGGGAAGAATTATTTTGTTCCATAGAGAGGGTATGACACACAAAAAGTCCAATACCATAATATTCCTCATCTTTCATGATCATTAGCTATCCATGGAAATGGATTTGGCTGTCAACAGAAAGGAGGGGTAGTTGGGAGTGGTGAGATTCATGCCTTATAGGTGTAAACACATGAGGGTACATATATATTTAAGATGTTATAAACATTTCAACTACCCTTGTTTTTAAATTTTTTGATTTTTGACCTTTGAGGTCCATTATTATAAATTATCTAGTTAGGGAACAAGTAATAGATGTAGACATTTTTCATATTCCACTCATGTTCACAACACTAGTTTGATGATAAATTTTATTTATTTATGTTGAGGGTGTAGACAAGTAAGGGGCCACACTATTCTTATATGGATCTTTTCATACTATAAACTCCATAATTAAATCTTACTCATGAAAAAACTATTTATATTACATGCATTCAACTGTTGAATTACATTAAAGGTGTTTTTTCAGATTTATATGGATACAGTGCAGTTTATATTGATGATAATATTTTTCAATTTAGAAGAGTATGTGTGGATCCTAATTATTCCTTGGTTTTCATGTTATATATTGAATTATTTTATGTTATGATATAGGATACTTCTATGGTTTTCAGCTTTTTTCTAGGTATTTTTCTAAATGATATTATGATATTACCTTCTTCATGTGATTTTCAGTATAGGATAGACAAGAAATTCAGTGGTTCCACGATTTCTATAGATCATTATTGGATAATTCCTTTTCAGTTTCAATACAAGGGGATTTATGTAGATGATTTGAGATAAAAGGGTTTATTCACAAATAGTGTTTCATCATGGGGTGACATGTTGTTGTTCTCTAAAAAGGCATTGGTATTGCGATATACTGTACAGACTAATAGTGGTTGAATCAAGGGATGATTAAGACTTGTTACCCTCTTCCAAGGATATGGGGAATTTTTTTACCAATTGTGTGGATCTTGTTTGTTATATATTATTGAACTGTGGCTTGGGTATCTATAGTTGAAGGTGAATTAGGGTGATGTTCCATAGATTTCCTTAAAATGCTAGTCTGGGAACTTCAAGTCCATAGTCTTAAAACTTGGTTGCAATAATTCATCAACTTTGTTCATGGTGAGCATGAACAGTGTATTCTATAAAATAATGTTCTAGTTCATGGTCATGTTCATTGATTAGATATTGATATACATAAAGTACAATGAATAATATTTTGACCAACATAGATCTATCTTTTAATTTTTTCTTTCACCATCTCTGTTAAAATTCTTCTTTGTGTAAGATTTGTACAAGGGAGTTAAGTTTTCTTGAGATTGGGGTGTACTAGAATGGTGAGGTCATCGAACCATCAATGGAAAACACTATTGTTTTTTGTGATGTACCCATGAATGAGGTGGTGGTTTATATTTTCCATGGTATAAAAGTCTATTACTGGAGGATAATATTTAATATCTAAAGGGTACTGGATATGTTGACAGCTTTGGAATAGAAATACCATGATTTTTATTTGAAATTATTATTTTTTGATAACGTTAGACTATCTTAAGGGGAGATTCATTACTGCTCCAATACTCAGTTTCTAGAGGAAGGGGTGATGTTTTATGTGTTTTGTGATTCATGTTATTTAGGCTCGGGATGAGTCATGATGCAACATAAATCGTTGATATCATATGGATCAAAGCAGTTATGTCCAAATGTAAATCACTATTCCACCAATGATCTAGAGTTATAGGTGTTTGTATTTTCACATAATTTATGGGGACATTACCTCAATAGGGATTACATTGTTGTCATCATTGGTCATAGTATCTTTAGTTTAATCATTTATCATTCTGATATGAATATGTGAAAATAGAGGTGGTTTATGTTTTTTAGTAATATAATTTTTAGATTTTTATAACTAAATAAATGATAATATTGTTGGTAGTGAATTGAACAAGAAGTCATGGAGTAATGATTTACAAGGATTTTTATGATGACATGACTAAAATGGGGGAGTTTTTATCCCTAAACCAAGATGTTGTAGTGGTTGATGGTGTAGGTTTCTTGATTGTAATGATAGTGTAGTCTTCTCTGATTGAAAATATTGAGGAGTTTCAATTGGTTTTCTTGGAGGAATAAGTGATAAAATATACTTTATCCATGATGATTATTCTTATGTATGGATAGAGGGATGTTCATAACTAAATTTTTTCTAAGAGTGGTTTTTTGTTACAGAGGTGATGCATGAGGGGGTACTTTAGGAGATTTGTAGCTCACCATTGGAGGTACACTCTGGTTTATCTAAAATTTTCTATTGCACGAGGATGTTATTTTGGTGTCTCACGATTACAATAGTAGTGTTAGGGTTTATTTATTGATATATTAATTTCCATTATGTAATCAAGATGCATTGAATTTATTGTTTTTTGTTATTGGTGTTGGATGTTACTAACTTGAAGTAGGATGAAATATTTATTAATATTTTCATAGGGTTATCCCAATTTTAGTATCATTTTGATTCTATCTTAGTATTTCTTCATCAATTGATGAAATTGGATCACTTCAAAGTGACCATGGATTTGACCTTCATGGATGGTTTAGAAAAGAGGTATGTGGATTAGGTGTGGTGGATTCATATAAATCACTGTCCTGTTTTCCCATACTAGTAAAAAAATTTACCTCGTGGATCTAAAGGGTATTTCATCATGTTTTTGAAACTCAGTTACATCTCCTCAATAAATCCTATAATCAAACAATAGAATATATATTTCAAGAATTCATATTAATATTTACTGGATCCTTCAGAATGTTATTTATTTTGGATAAGTTTTATTAAAAAAATTATTTATCAATCATCCATCATTATGCCCCTATTTAAATATTTTTTCAAGTGGTCATGTAGTTCCTCATTATTATAGGATGAGGTTATAGAGCCATCAATTCTTATAACTAATGTGGTGCAGATGATGACCAAGATGGTTTATCATGTTTCTGAGAGAATGGAATCATCATAGAATATGCATAATTCTTTAGTTGATCAAAAAATTAAGCCCTTATATTTAGAGGGTGGAATCCATGTGTTCTTAACAGAATCCCCTTGATGAGGGAATCATTGGATAAGAAAGGGGAGAAAGCTCTCCCTCCATTTTTTTGAACCTTTATGGTTTTAGGGTGAGATTGATTAGTGGATTACAGGTTGGAATTCACATCTCAACTAATCTTTATTTGTGATGACTTCTAGATTTCCATGATGTGTTTGTATCATTGTGATGACTCACATATCATTGAAAAGGGGAGTTGGATATCAATTACAATTTTTCATTAGTGTAGTTGCTAGTGGAGACATGTGATTGATGGGAGATGGTTAAATGGTGATGTAACATTCCATTGGTTCATTTATAATAAAGCCTAAGCATCTTGGATATGAGTAATTGGAATTATGAGATGCAGATGTGTGTTTATTACAAAGATTTTTTTGAGTTTCCTTTACACAATTTTGATTTGTTAATGTTATATTTTGATCTTTATGTCATAAAAAATATTATTTTCCTTTGCGAATTTTATTTTTGATAAATATTCAATCATATATAGATGTAAAATATGATTCTTAATCTATATTACATTTACATTTATATTATAAAAACCATGTGGTAGACTAAGTGATTCCAAAATTGGATAATATCCTGACATGGGAAGTAAATTGATTTTTTTCTTTGGTAATTATCATGTATTGGTAGTGGTGATAAATGGCTGGGATAGTTTATAGGTTGATATTGAGATCATCAATATGTTAAAAAGGTGGTTTCTTGCAGGTAGCATGAAATGTTCTGTTGTTGTACATAGAATACTAGAAGTTAAATTGGTGTAGTGATGTGGTTGTGTGAAATGAATAATGTTTTTTTACAATGGATGGTTATTCTTTCTGGTGGTTTAATTTTTTCGTAATAATATCCAAGAAAATTATATTGTGGGATGATTGTTTGAAATATTTTTATCTTCTTTCTTGGTTTGTTTTGATTCAACATGATGAGAATATTTTGAGAGGTACCTGATGTAATGGTCAAGACCTTCCAGCACATTTTATTTTGGCGATTGTGGTAGGTGAGGAGTTTAGGGTAGATCCTAAGGATATATAATGCAATTTAGATGTTTCGTTAGGTTTTTTGGGGTTTACATCTATATAATGCCCCATAGAAGTGGTTATTGTGGCATATATGATCCATCTCTGGTGTCATTTCTGAGGGAATATGATTTACATATACTTCTAATATTTGCATAGTTGTGTTGTGGAGTATGTGAATGTTTCATAATAGAATCTATTATGGTGTGGAGTATTTGGTTACTTTACAGAGTTGTTCAGAGGTATATTTTTATGGGTTTTCCATTTTGAGGGTGGAATCATCAAGGAGTTATGCTATGGTGTTCCCCCAAAAAGGTTATTATGTCCTCTATCATTTCGATCCAAGATGATTCATGGTTTATTCCCCCATTTTGAATTCCAATAGTTTATTGACATCCAGGGATCAATAAGATAGATTATCAAATAGGTTTGCGGCAAGGTTGGGGTCATTCACCATAGTCTGTTGGGTTCAAACAACTATGTGTCTTGGTCTATGAGGCTACACAATGGTTTTAGTTTTTCAAGACTTGGAATAAATTATTAAATCCACTAAAAAATAAATTTTTAACGTTTTTCTCATTTATTGGGTCACTAATGTGCATTCCAATGATCCCTTTCATCCCCTTTTAGTGTATTTTTACCCTAACAATAGAGGATTAGCTCGTAGTGGCTTATTTGAGTTCTTATAATCATTTCTCAAATTTTCCCCTATTTTCTTATAAGTGGTTGTCTTTTTTATAAAAATTAATATATTTTGGTGTAGTTTGGATGTTGTAGTGATGTGTATATTTTTCTCTAGACTATTATGGTTGTTAATATTTATTTTTGGTCTTGATGGTGTCCTCCCTCATACAATAAACTTTCACAACCGATCAATAATATATGTTGAAGGAAGGTGATACTTTATTTCCCATAAAGAAGTTTTTGTAATGTTGTTTTGTTTTGGAATGATATTTTTCATCAGTTTAATTAAATATAAAGATAAATTTTAATTGAAATTGAAAGGATAATGGGAATTTAGTTTAATGATTTTTCTTTTTTGATATTATTGTTATTGTGATTATATAGTAATGACGCCTCACTAAAAAATATGGCTTTTTAGAGCCTTTATTTGTTCTGGGAATTCATTTTTTTAACCATGTTAGGTGATTTTTAGTCACATCAACTATAATAGGATAAACACTTTTATATGTTTAAGAAAATATTTTTCCATTGTAATATGTCTTATTTTTGAATTCCACTATATAAATAAGGTGATGTTATGAAAAATCACTTTCTAATTATAACAATCGATAGGTGACTGTGATATAAAAATAGTTTTCATGTTTGGATGTGATGTTTGAAGGATTTTTTTGATATAATTATAGATTAGGGTATCGATGAGATGTTGTGAAGTAGGTCAACGATGTGATGTGATGTACATTATGCATGTGGTGGTTGTTATGTGGAAATTTGATGTGGCTTTGGGGTGATGTGGTCTTGCTGGTATGAGAATGATGGGATGTTTATTTGTGTGGTGTTTTATTGTTATAGTTTCCTAGTATCTCATGAAATTAAATGTATGTGATGAATTATACAGTAATGATTTTAATTTTTTATGAATGAATTAAAAGGGTATTGGTGTCTTATATGGAAAATATTAAATGTTAATTGAACATGTCAATATAGGGAAATTAATGGGATGAAAATATGAACAATATTAATTATTCATGAGGGTTGGTAATGGGATAACATTAAAATTGCATGGATTATAATAAAATGTGGAATTTTTTATGTTCCTTTAGGAGTTTTTCATTGCGTGTTTTATTTATAGAATGTATCAAAAGAATATGTTGTTTTTAGGTTTAGTGTGGATGTAATGAGATTATTGGTTCTCGATTCATGAACTCATAGATTGGTCTTGTGTGTGGATATATTTATTAAGATCGTATGTTTAGTTTGAATTATACAAGAGCCCCATTCATGTCAAGTACAATGCATTGAAGACAAATTATTTTTCGGTCTATTTTTCTGAACAACATGTTTGTGAAGATAGATGGATGGTTATCATCCTTTTTCATCTCTGTCTTCTTGTTGAGTTAGATATTAATATATTTTAATTGAATAATGTTAAAAGTGAACTACTGGTATTTTTATGAGGTAATTAGAGGGATTATGGTGGGGTCATGCATTTCATTGGGAGGGAGTGAGTATTATTTCCATCATGTTCATGATACCATAATATTCTAGTTATTTATGTGATGTTATGTCCTTGATTTCTTTAGGTGATATTTTGTGTGATGTTTTAGGTGTCTTCGAGAAACAATTAGAGTAACAGAAATGGTATCGTTGAATGAGATTTTGTTTGACAACCCAAGATTTGTTAGGTAATATGTGATTTTATTTTCAAATTCAAATGGCATTCTTGGCATGATGTGATTTTTAGAAGAGATTTGAGCATCACGACATACAATGTTTAGGTTTGATAGTGGAAAATATATAGGGATGGTTTTCTGCTTAGCATTATATCATTACACTTCATATTATATTATTACATTTTCATTTATTATTTTACCATGCCTTGGGAAGTATAAGATATTTTGGTTAAATGATTGAGGTTTTATTGGTTCTTTTTTCATTGGTGTATTAATATCATCTTTTCACTTAGATTTGGTAAACATTGGATATGGTCCTAATGATTATACTTTTTCCCTTGATGGACATATATAAGAAATATTTCAATGATTCAATAAGGACTATGTAAACCATGATTGGAATTAGTAGCATGGAACTTTAAAGTATTTTTTAATTCTATACATTATATACTTATTTGGGTATGTATATAAACATTTATCTCTTTCAATTTACATTATACATGAAACAGGGGATGGTTTTGCATTCCTCTATTTTATTCTTTCATATATTTTACTGTGGAGGATTTGAATTATCTATGGATACTATTATTATAGAGGGTAATTCCTCCCATTTGTGAGATTTTATAACAACAATGAAAATCTCATACCAAGAACCACCTATAAAAAATAAAATAAAGTCATGTGTATGTGCAGACTACCTACTAAATGAACATTGTGTTTTAGTTTTCATCAAAATATAACAAACCAAGTAAAAAATGGGATTTAATAGAGAATTATTTAATTTATATAATTAATGAGACTCTAAAAAAGCAATTTTTTCCTATATTCCTCATATTCCTGGAAGCACAAATATGTCATCTGTGTATACATGCAAACTACAATATCAATTTAGAAAACACATTTTTTTCATTATCACCCTAATTGGATGATTATGAGAATTTATTTAATGAGTAAAATCAATACTCAGACCATTATTAATGTTATATATATATTATATTAATATTTTACTTTTTATTTATATAACATCCTTCTCTCCAAATAAATTAATGAAATAATATTGGAACTGATTCCATCATCACGAATAATGAAGAAAAAATCATCAACTGAAAATAGATCTTTATAAATATTTATAGAAATACTAATATATGTATCTGTTATGATATTGTAATGATTAATGTGTATCTGATAGTATATTGATTCACATCATCATTACCATACCTAGTTGACTAAAAAACCTATTAGCATATTATGAGGAAAATAAAATTTAACTAAAAAATTATATATTATAATTGATTATTATTGAAGATAATAAGAGAAAATATATGTCAATATGTTTATAGAATTTTTATTAAAATAGATGTCATTATTATACTAGAGGGTAATGCGGTGTCAAATAATTCAGGAATAAATGAATGGTTTTAATATCAATTTTTTCTTTTAGACTTATGCCATATTCCTTAATCTTTTTCTTTTCGCACAATACCCGTAGATATATTTTTATAATTTTAGAAATTTAATTAAAATAATTAATATGTTCATATAATATTTAACCATTTATGGGGTTTAGACTAAAAAAATATCAATGTTATAGCTGTTTTTTACTAATGTATTTTTTTGTTATAAGATCTATTAATTAAAACATTTAAACTATTCTGGGTTCCTTCCACCCAAGATTTTATTATACGATAATTTAGATTTTCCTTTTAAAAAAGAAATTTTAAATCCATGATTCTTCTATGTCTTTTCCCCATAAAATTATGATTTTTGAATAATAATTCATATCCACCCCAAATATGCTCATTTTTTTCAATATTTATATTCTCTCATTCAACCTGTTATCTCCTTTATAATATTAAAAAGAATGAATGTTTTATTTCTATTGGTCTTCAAATTTAACTTTAACTCTATTTAAATGAACTATTTGTCAATCATTTATGATGTGCGATTCAACAAAGTTATTTTCAAACACTAATAGTTTATTTTAATTTATAATCATATTTTTTTCTTCCACTTCATATTTACATTGAAAAAACATCATGTCAATTTCAAGGATCCATTATTGAAATTTCATTTTAAATGGAATAGTTTTAAAAGGATTTCACTATACCTTTTCAAAAATATGTTTTCAGAAGTGTCTAATAATTTCTTAATTTTTTTAAAATGCTAAAAAAAATTTCTAAATAAAATATCATGTATTCCCTAGGAGTTTAATTTTAACCACTTAATATTTATCATCATTGTAGTATTGTTTCAAGAATCACTCCCAAAATTATATTTTAAATTAATCTTTTGGCTAATTAAATTTTGAGTTCCTTCCAATCGAAATATAGATTCCATTTCATGTGATAACATTGGAAAAAGTGGTTCAATTCATTTTTGTCTTCTTATAAAGGTTTATTTCACTATTTTATCATCCAAAATATTTTTGAGCTACAAATTGGAAATGTTCTTGTGATACCACACAACTTCTTTTTTTAGATGAATTGTGGAATGTTCTATGAAATTTTTTCATGTAACACATCTCTTTTCTAGAGGTTAATTATGTAGTATGTGAAGTGTGAATATTAAATATTTCTAATGTCATAGAAACATATGATTGAATATTATTATGAATTTACATGTTATATATATCCATCCAATGCCTTGGTTAAGGATTATTACCTTTTGGGACATTGAATTTTTTCTAAGGTATATGTGTGTAAATTTGGGCTAAAAAGGATTATGTGTGATGAGATATGTGGTTACCTATGCTAAAAATATTATGTATGAGTATAAGTGGAGCTAAATATTCCAAAAAGTTTTCTTTATGGGGGTGTGATAAATTATTTTTGCTCGGAAAAATTGGTCATGACTATATGTTGTTTCCGCTATACAGATATGTTTTTTGAATACTAATATGTGTGGTTACCTTCAATCATAAATCTTATTGGTCGGTGTAACTGTGATTATATTTGATCAGAAGAAGTGTAATGGAGTAAAAATATAGTCATTTAAACCAACAAAGATTGTGTGGGATTTAAATTATGGTCTTCTATAATCAAAATATCCATTTATGGGAACAATTACATATGGTCATATCATCAATATTATAATACCATACTCTTTTGTAAATTCTTATGTTATGTACATGTTTTATAGACCATATCTCATGATTTTTTCCTCTTACATTCTAAAGAACAAAACCATGGAATATTTTCGATCATTTTGAAGTTATATTTTTATTTAAAATTTCTTATGAGAAACTATTATTGTTTCATGTTCCTTTTTATATAATATTTCTCCAATTTTCATGTTTTTAGCATTCATTAGGATATAACCCCTTTTATGAATCATTGATGATTTTTTATTACTGGTCATTTAATATCTCCCCATTTTTATGATTCAATTAATTTGGATTTGAATATGAGCACAAAATAATATATTTGTAGAAGATGATATTTAATTTAGATATAATAGATAAATTTTCAAAAATAATAATTTTATACATTTTTTCTCGAAAATACCCTACACATACATCATTTGGTATCGAGAAATAATTTCTATTATTTTAGGTTTATTTTCTTGATATTTATATATACACATAAAATTTTATTGATTATTCGCATGTGGAATCAAATCCAATAGTAATTAATTTTTTTAATGATTTCTATAGGAAAGAGAGTCTGGGATATCTTAATTTGATTCCAATAATTTTTTTTATTTTTTATGACTAGTTTCGTTATTTGGGGTGATTAAGATCAAATAAATTATATGAAAACCCTTGTAATAATACAAATGATAAAAATATAATAAAAATTTGAAAAATTAGAGTTTATGGTTTCTGTTTAATAAATTATAGGTTTAGATACTACCCGTTAACGCAGACTCAGGAAATAATGTATCAGGAGGAATTCACTTGGAAAATGATGGTTTTGTATTAACTCAATATTCACCCAAAACATGAAATTAAGGACTGACTTTAAACCTTGCCTAAAAATACCTAGGTACATTCCTTAGTAATTCACACACTCTTTAAAAACTATTGTGATTGATTTTAACCTAAAGCCGGTAAGGAACCAAATAAGAAAAAGGGAATGGTTAACACAGATAAAATAAATTAAATTTAAAATTTTGAATATGAACATCCCCTATGTGAAAAATAGAGCATATCATAATTCCCTTCATGATACTCTATTATCATATGAAATAGCTCATCTAATCCAATAATGATCCCTGAAATATTGACTAAATGTTCAAATGATAGGTTTATTTTCCATATTTAATTTTATCATAGTCAATATATTGATCATGCATTCCTAGTTCGTATATTGATATCAAGATATATTCTATATAGTGATGGAAGATTGTTCAACACTATGTATAGTGACCGCGTAATATTTTCAAGTGTCTGCATGACCTTTTTTCCTCCATAATAGGTACACTCTCTATAATACAACTAATTTGATGTTATCCTTTCGGAATGTATTCCACCCAAAAGTGTATCTTATATTCATGGTTACACCAAAAATAATTACTTTTTCCCTGAATCATGAATTTTTAAAGAGGTATTATTTTTCATTATTTTTCATAATTTAATAACCATCATGTTTATTTCAAAAACTTATTTGTTTTTTTTGAATTTATAAATTTCATATATTTAAGATAATAATCATGAGGATTATTTATAAATATTATAAATAGTTTTAAATAGTGATTAATATTTATTCCTTATTATTTCATAACCCATTAAACGTTTATTTTTAATGTTTATGTTTTTATATTTTAATATAATTCTATTGAATTATTCTTTTATAAATTTTTATATACTGACATTAAAATTATTCAAACAAATTTATGTTATTTATTAAATATTAAATAATTCTTGAATAATTATTTAATTCATTAAATTAGATTTTATTTGATATTTGTATTTAATATCCCATTTTATTCCAATTTTTCATTGAATTTCCTTGATTTATTTTTATGGAATCTATACGACATATTTAATGGTTAATTAAAAATTCAATGATCTTGTCTTTAATTTTTTTTTAATTCACAAAATTAATGTTATGATTATTCAAGATCATAGTTTTCTCTCTTTGATAGTTATTTATTTTTTAATTTGATTTTATTTAACAGGTATGATATTGGATTGTTAGTTTTTAAGGATCCTATTTAGAATATCTATGGTTAATTCAAAGTATATTCACAACACTTTTGATAAAACAATAACTTTTGGAAAATAAAATTTATTCTAATGTGAAAAGGAGTGTGTGTTTGTGAACATGTGTTTAAATATAAGATTATATCTGAAAGATTATACCTAATATTATTTGGATAATAATCCCTTAATGATATAAAATTATACCCTACTAACAAACCATTACATATGCTTTCTTTTTAATCTTCTATGTAGACTTGGTTTCTTTTGTTTTTATACATTTTCCCATCTATCACAGACACTCTATTTTCTGTTTTTTATTTTATATGAAAAAAAATTTATTCTTGTATTCATTGGGTTGTGAATCAAGGAATATTATTTTAGGTCAGTTCTAGTTATAAACCCCATAGTCGAATATTTCTTTTGTATTTTGGTTATAACTCCCCATAAAAATTTCATTTATCAGTCATTATCCCTCTACTTTGTATAAACTTATTCATTAATTTGGTTACGATTCATCATAAAAAATTTGATTAATAGAAAATCTTTCTCTCCCAAAATATAGTTATATAGGAGTATATTAGGGATACATTGGACCATAATAAAACAAAAAACATTATTTTTCATTATTTTATTCCAATGCTAATAATATCCAATAATTAACATTTATATTTAATTTTAATAATTAATATATTTTGTTAAAATATTTATTCTGACCTATTCACCCCCTCTAGATAATTTGGAATTACCCTTTGGTACCTAAACTGGTTTCAAATGAATTTACTTTTTTTAAGGTAGCCAATTATTGTGTACATTATGTCGATTATATTTTTTTCAAACATATTCCTAGACCATACAATCTAAGGAAAATATCCTTAAGATAGAAAGAATAAAAAAATGATTTTTGGATTACAAAAGATCTATATATTCTTAACGTTAATTAATATATTCATTAGAGATAAAGAGTGAAGGAATACCTCAAATAATTATTCATAAAGCATTGTTCCATCATAGAAATGTCATAAAAGCTTTTAAAAGATGACCTAAATACTCTTACATGGAATGCTAATATTAATTATGTTGTCAAATACACTGTGGTTGAAATTTCATAATTATCCATAAAAATATGTGTGTTTGGTTAGGTGTCTCCTTATATGGAATATCCTTATATTTATAAGATTCCTCAAATTACTCACCATGTATTTGACAATTTGATTCAAACTAGCCTTGGATTGCCTCAATATAAGTAATGTGACTTCCAGAAGGGTTAATGAAATACTATAAATAAATTTTTTAACCAATTATAAAACACTTTAAATGTATTATATCCATTTAAAATATTCATAGTATCTATAAAAAAATTAAATGAAAAAAATGTTACTATTGATAAATGTAAGAACATTAAATAGTACACTCTTGATGAAGTGATTAGGTAATTTCTTTACTAAAAATTTAATTGAAAAACATCACTGAAGAGGGGGAAAATAAAATTTATATCATTTAAATATATTAATTTAGTTTCTACTATAACTTTTGATTTTGATTTAGAGGACATATAAAAATAAGATAATGATCAGATTGTGATTTGAGTCTACAAATGAATGTAAAATATATATTCAATAACTAATTTTAAAAAAACCCATGAGATGATAAACTCAAGGGAGATAAAAAAGGTAGTAATAATTTTAATATTATAAAATTAACTTTTATTCAATGTAGGAATAATAATCACATCCAGATTCACATCCCAAAATTGAAGTGTAATGATAAAAACAAAAGGAAAGATAGAAGGGAAATGAAATCAAGATGGACTTGTTTTGAGGAATAATATTCTAGTAAAGAATATAGAAATTAATAATATTATAAAACAAGTTATTTATAGAATATCCAAATTAGTTTAATGATTTTTTTCTTTTTTCTGAATGTTTGGATTCTGATCATGACGTTAAAAATCCAATTTTTTCGTATTAAATGATTAAAATGAAAGCCTAAGAAAAGGCGTTTTTAATGATGCTGACATATATAATAAGATTAAGAAAAATATAGAAAACGTATTAATTAATTATATTACCCTTTAAAGTGGAGTAAAAATTAAGGTGCAACAAATATTATTCTTATTTTACCATTTCTGATAATCTTAAATTATCTCATGATTTTAATGAAAAATTTAAAAGACAATTGTAATGTATTTAGAAATTTTTTACTACTTTTTTTCAATTTTGTGAAAAATATCTTAAAATAGAGCATGTGTATAAATTAAATAAAAATATGGATGGTATTCCATATCATATTTGATGTTATAAAATGTATAAAAATAATTTTCTACATGTAAATATAGCTTTACTTGTAATATTACATGTTTTAAATGTGTTGTGAAACGTAACTATGAAAATTATTATTCTATTATATTTAGATATCCATTAGAATCCCCTCGGACAAAGCATTTTAAATTATTTTATTTAGACTACGATATAATATTTGTATAAATTTTAGGTAGGTACCAAAAAAACAGTATTACTAATCCAATTGGACGCAAAGTAGCTTGGGTAGAAAAAATTTCATGTATTTGTTTTTGTTTGGAAAATTCATTGTGTGTATTGATAATGTAATATGGTATATAGAAAATTGATTCTAATGAAATATTACTAGAAACCCATCAAAATTTACCACTTATAATTCATATGATGTAGGAACTATTTCATTTAGAGATAATTCAAATGGAAAAGCAAAATGGTTTGGTAATTTAAGTATTTGGATTTCATCTATTATAGAAAAAAAATTATATATTGAAAGTTTAAAAAATAATTTAATTAATATATCTCAATTATATGGTGATGAAATGGATTTTAAATTTATAAATGAGTAATATCTACTTTTAAGTATGATTCATTATTAATCTATGTTAATCTGATGGAAATATTAATATAATTAATTTTTTTAAACTAATTACTTTATATGTTAAATGTTTGAATGATCTATAGAGTGATAGAATAATTTAACATGGATTATATTGTTATATTAATATCAAAATGTTACAAAATATCTCTAGACTTTGAAATTTTGTAGCATTACCTACCTTGATGAAACAACAGCTCTATGTTTGTATTTATTTTAGTAAAATGAAACAAGATAAATCTATGATTAGACATATGAATCAGATAATTACTATTATACCCTTACAGTTAGTATATCTTGATATATATTTCTCAAACTCAAATTTCAATTCATTATATATATAAATAAACATTATTTATTTTAGATGATTTTAGTGGGATTACATATTTTTATATTTTTAAAAATAAAAACAATAAATTATCCTGATTTATTTCCATCTAAAATTTTGTTCGAAATGAAAAGGTTTTTATGAATTATTTTATTCATAGTAATGAAAGAGAAATTTTTTAATATTAATAATTTTAATATTTACCAAAATAAACTATATTTTTCAGAAAAATCACCTAGAACACAATGAAAAAATATTTTTGTGGAACAGAAGAATTGAAACCTTATCTAAAAGGCCCAATATTTATTAAATAAAAATACTTTTCAGAGATATTTTTGGCTAGAAGACATTTTTTCATGTTATTGTATTTTAAATATAGTTTCCCTTGATCCATTATCAATGATATTTTTAATTAATTCCTTAAATTTAATAATCGCAATGTTGGTTAATTTAATTTTTTTGGATTTGAAGTATTTATTTTGAATTCAAAGGATAATTTTTATAAATTGAATGTTTAAAGTGATGAAGGTATTTTTTTGTTATAATAGTAATATAAATGAATACAGAGTTTTAAATAAATGTAATATGGTTTTTATTGAAGCTTTTCATGTTGTGTTTGATGAAAATAATTTTAAATTAAATTATCATTCGAATGATTTTGATGATGTGTTTAGTGATTTTTATTTAGTGAATGAAAACCTCAAGATATGGATAAATCAATTGAGGGTAACATAATTCTTATCATCTTAATCTAATGTCATGTATTATACAGAGATATCATGCAGTTGAAAATGTAATTGGTAATTTTTATTGTGGTAGTAAACTAAAAATCATTTTCAATGTTTTTTGGAAAATTATACTTTTATTATTGAATTTATTCTTGATTATTTTAATGATACTTTAAATGATTATAATTGGATATTTTTTATCCATGATTATATTAATCAATTAAATTGAAAAAATTTATTGTATTTAATGAAACAAACATTATATTGGTATATTAGAGGGAAAATGGATATTTATAAACCTAATTGATGAATATGGTCATGTTGTCAAGAATAAATATAGATTTATAGCCCAGTGCTACTGTTAAGAATAAGTTATAGATTATAATTAATCATTTATATCTATTTTTATAATTGAATATAAATGATTTTTTTTTTATTTTTTTTCTTTTCATGGTTTTATCTCTTTTAAATTGGGTGTGAAATATTCTTTAATATATTTCATTATATAGGATGATGTTTATGTTTCACAACCCCTTGTTATTTAAAATGTTAAATATCTAAATCATATTTTTAAGTTATCAAAAGGTTTATATAGTATTAATCAACAACCTCTTTATTAGAAGGATACATATATTTTTTCTAATATAAATATTATTTTTCTAGAGGAAAATGGATATCCAAATTTTTTTATTAAATAATATCAAATTATATTTCAGTTTTTGAAATTTTTATTTATGACATTTTTTATATTAAAATTATATTATTTTAAAAAAGATTGAAATTTTGATGGAAAATAAGTTGGATTGTGTCTTATTAAAGAATTAATATTCCTACTAAAACATTAGTTATTTCAATGAAATAATAGAATATTTTTGAATCAATCTAAAAATGATAATTACTTAGTGAAATGATTTGGTATATATACATCTAAAACATTTAAAACCACTGTGTGTGTTAGTTTTAAATATTATTTTGATGTTTTTGGAAAATATGTTAAATCCAAATTCTTTAGGGGGTTCAATTTAATTTTGTGGTATATAATAAATTTTTGACCTGATATTATCTTTCAATTATATTTATATTACCAAATTCAATTTGATCATAATGAATATCACTTGATATATTTTGAGAGTATAATGAGATATATTAAAGTGAAATTTAATTTTGGATTTTTTTATAAAAAAACTGTTTTGATTTTATTAGTTGCTCTGACTCTGATTTTGGAGGGTGTGAACATGATAAAATAATCACCTAATGTGTGTTTCACATTCTATAGACGAATTTAGTTTCTTGGAGTTCAATAGAATATAAATCTACTACTTTTTCAATTGCTAAAAGGGAGTATATCTTTGTTTCCCCACATTTCTATTTATCTCAATGGATTAAGAAAAATATTTTTTTTATGCTTTCACGATTAAAAATTACAATTTAATATTATAATTCGTATGATATTTCTATTTAAAATATCCCATTAATTCATTCTACAACAACTAATATAGACATATAGATTCATTTTTATTGTGATTATGATTATACAGGTGATATTATTCTTCAATATATTCCATATGAAAAACAATTGGAGATATTTTCAACAATCCATTGGATTCTAAAAAGCATGAGAAACTAAAATTGGATCACAGTATGTTAAATGTTCTATTTGAACATTTTATTATTCTTTATAAACACATCATATGATTAATTTATTATGGGAGTGATTAATTTTTTCAAATGGATTGTGTTTTCATATTTCATAATATTGTCTCTTTGAAAATACCAAAAAGGGGGGAAATTTTAATGGATGTTATTTGGATTTTTAATATTCCAAAAAGGATGATTTTTTGTGGTGTTAATTTTTATTTGTTTATATTTTATGTTTTTAAATATTACAAATCCTTTCAAAACCATCTCATTATTTCAGGTTAAAACAAGTTATTACTTGGTTTCTATATTTTTATTCTCTCATAAGACATTGTGATCAAAATTTTATAATTACTTATTAATATGAAATATATGATGTTGATATAATTTTAATTCTAGTATTATTATATCAAATTCAATTTCTATAATGTTTGTAATTTTTTTAGAACATACTGCATTCTTTTGGATTCATGATTGTTTTTCAATTTATAATGTTTCATAGTTATCCTTAGTCACTAAATTATAGCATGATTTATATTTATCACATTTTCATGAAACCTCTATCTTTGGATATATAATATATTTATATTCATTTCATTATAATAAATGGAAATATGAAATTTTTTTAAGATTCTAAAAAATTGTTGAATTATCTTCCACAGTTATGAAATTATGGAATTTACAGAATTCATGTTCTTTCGCATTTCACTAATAAAATTTGTGATATATATTATAATATCACTATGTTTCATAAATTGGATAAATAAAACATATATGTACGTTTCATTAAACTACATTAATGGTCCAAAACTCTATTAAGATACAATATAACTTGGTTGACTATTCTGTAATATTTCATTATATTTTATAGAGTTTTTTTATATTTTCTACCCTGTCATAATGGTTTATAATGATATTGATGTAATATAAAAGAGTTATTTGATCCACTGGAAACCTCTCAAATTATATACATTTTATTATTCTAGACTTTTTCACTATTTATGATGTTTATATGGGCTCAAAAATCATGAAAGATTTTGTTTTCAAGTTATAGAATTATTTGAAAGCCACATATTCGAAGCAATCATGAATTCATATTCAATATATTACAGTATAAATTAACTATCAATAATATGATTCCAGACATGTGATGTAGTAATTGAACCAATTTTTAATTGTCTTCTTGATACCAAAGTATTTTTTTAAATATCTTATTATTACCGTATGAGGCATTTTTAACAAGAAACTGATACATATGATTCTCATTTCATGTATATTATTTCTTCATGCTGCATGTATCATGCACTTGGAAAAGAATAATAGTATTTCAATGCCACCTGAATATGAGTTCTTTGAATCCTATATATCACTTTGAGATAACATTTTACATTCATATCATGTAATTTTGTAAAACACTCCAATGGGTTTTCAATCTAGAATATCATTTACAATGTGTTTTGTTTATTTCATTATTTAGAGAATCTGTTATATGTAGTATATAGAATAGAATAATACTCATTGTGATAAACTATTATACAATTATGTAGATCTTTTTATGAAGTAAATATCCCTTGGAGACACACCATGCATTAAAATTGAATGTATTGATACTGAATTTAATTTTATCATGGTCAATATACTAACGGTACATTCGCTATCAGTATACCACCACAATATCTATTTTAGGGGTCGAAAATTGTGAAAATATTTAGTACAATGACCACATGTTATTTTCAACACAACGTATGAAATATATTTTTCCATTGTGATTATGCAAACCACTCGACAATTGGACACACATTTTTGGAATAGTAATAATTCCAACTATAAGGGTATCTCCTGTGCATGGCTAGTTGAAAAATAATTAATTTTTGCATGAATATGGAATTTTTAAACATTCCATATTATCCATTATTTTTAATCACTTCATTAATAAAATGATTATTTATTTTGATTCATGTTTTTTTATTTCTAAAATTCATATATATTTTATAAAATCCATGAAAATTATTTTTGAAAAATTTAAATAGACTAAAATGATGATATAATGTTATTCATTATACATTTTTTACTCATACAACATGTAATATATATATATTTTTTCATTTTCTGATAATTTATTTTACTTATTATTTTCTAAATTAATATTTAATTACGTTGAAATTTTTTCAAAATATTTTCTATATTTATTTAATTTTAATTAATTTTTAAAAATTTACGAACATCAATAAATTAGAATTTATTTTAAATTTAAACATAATATATAGTTTTAATAAAATTTATGTGGAATTTATATAACCATTTATTATTAAGTCAATAATTATTATTAAATGGTTTATTAAAATGGTTTGAATTTGCCATTAATTTTTTCATTCATCGAATTATTGTCATGATTATTCTATAAAATAGTTTTCTCCTTCCTAAATAATTATGTATTTTTTAATTGAAATTTCTTCACTAGGATGGAGGTGGTATTTTTAGTTTTAATAGATCATATTTATGTTATTTGGAATGAGTTAAAAGTATATACATGACACTTATGAGAACACCATCATATTTTTAACCGAAGATTTACTCTTTTGTATAAACTGTTGCATATGCGTACAAGTATACTTATACTACAATATCTCATGGGGGTTGTACTGAGTCTTCTATAACAAAAATTGGATTGATGTGACAACCTAATACATAACTCAATAACCAAGGCATGTGTTTCTGTTTTTATCTAATACCTCAACCTAGTTTTTTAGTCTATGACACATTTCCATATTTGTAAAGTACACATTGTTTTTGGTTTATTATTTTACATGGAAAATAATTTTTTCTTCTCTTCATCATTTTTTGAATCTCTCATAACAATTTTTGAAAAATTCAGGTTGTGATACTTGTTTTCTAAATTCAATGTTGTTTTTTTTGTTTATGAATCCCCATAAAAAATTTATTGTGTCATTTATTATCTCTCCACTCTGTATAAATGGATTCCATAAACAGGCTATGATTCTCCATCCAAAGTAGGATTAATTCACAACATATATCTCAATGAGTAGATAAATATAAGATTATATTCATCCCACATTGAACTGAACTATTATAAAGACATCCTTTTTTTCATTATTTTATTCCACTACATATCAACAACAGTAATTATCATTCATAATAAATTTAGATAATTAATAAATTTCATTAAAATTGACATCCTTTTCTATTCACCCCCTCTAGACCATCTTCCATTACCCTTTGGGACTTAATGGATTATAGATCATGGTGAAATTGAGTTAATAATAGATGATGGACAATAAAATGATTATCCCAAATGGTGAAATAATTGGATAGAAAATGGTTTGAAGACCATTATTAAAATTATATCGCGGTTTATGTATAATATCCCAAATCATATTGATCTCCTAAATTCACCAGGTATGTTTACAATTTTTATCTAATCATGAATATGAAAATGTATATACACATTTAATGTATCTTCCAATAATCTAATTGTTAAAAATAGCTCAATATAGCATAGATGATATTTTATGTCCTCTAATTCATGAACCATGAGAACTTAATATTAGTATTTTATCATATTGATTTTGAGGCAAACCAATGATGGAATATCAAGAATCATATATAAATGAAAAAATAAGTTTACTCTTAATATGTTATCATATTGTGAAAATATTCTACCCTAATATTCACCCAAAAATTTCCACATAATGATAATTATAAAATCTATATATCTGAAAAAAAAATTAGAATTAATTAGTGAGTACCTATGAAGAGAACATTACATGAATTGTAATGAACACCCCTAGTTTTTTCCCCTGATCTCGAGTGTATAATTTAAGGAATATTTAGTGTCTTAAAACTGAAATTTTAATTGATTTAGCTATCGGAGAATTTTATAGGGATTGATATGTTTTAATATTTGTACCTAACATTGAATGGGAACCAAAGGCCTTTGAAGACAATAAAATAAATTAAGATATTCCTGTAAACTTGTATAACAGTCCTCATTGAGGAATGATAATGTAACTACCAGCATATCAAAAATGTGATTGGAAGAACACATGGGATTCCAAAATTATAAAGATAAATTGATTTAAGTGTGGAAGGAATATTTATCCAAAACATTATCATAGATCATAGAAGAATAGGATAATAAAATCAATAGAGATAAAAATATACAATGATTTAAATATAAAGAGTTGGTGAAGTATTAAAATCAATTCCCTAACCCAAGGGATAATGAGTATAAAGAATGATAGTCACCTTCAATGTGAAATGAACAAGGAATATCATATGCAATAACAGCTACTAAAGTTGGTTATCAAAATAATGGTTAAAGGATACACTAATATCTATGTTGAAAACAAAATTTTTTCGGTTTTGGTTTAGGTTCCACCAATTAATAAATATTTATAAAATTTTAATGATCTTAAATTTCAATATTTATGAAAATTTATATTGGTTTGATAATAACATATCCTTCCAATAACAACACATTAATATTTATTTTTGTGATTTTCCATACTACATAACATATTATACTTACTTTAGTAAAATCTGTTATTATATTGGACATGGATTGGATCACTTTACATAGTGACCTTGATAATTTTCAAGATAATGAAATCAAATTCAAAATACTAAATCAACATGCAGTAATATATTGATAAAATTATAATGGTACTCTACAAATAAAAAATAAAACCCACAATATATGTATTGACACCCAATATAGAATGATAGTTAAATAAAATGTTTAGAAAAAAATAATTTTTATGGACACACATAGTAACTTCCCCGATCTTGAAGCCACTAAATCGGTGCTCCGTGTCGGGTGGTTACATGACTTTAAGCGCGCCTCCCCGTACGCCAAAGGCTACCGACTAGCAGCGGGGGACTATGTGGTCATGTGGGGAGACTATACCCCCTTTTATCAAAGTAAGCCACAACAGAAATAAACCAATAACGGAACCAATAATCAAAAAACAAGGAACATGTATAACAACCATTTCCATCAATAAATATGCCATGTCATACTTCAAGTGCAAGAGTGAAGAAAAACGAAAAATAAAGACAATGGAAAAATCCCCAAAACGGTACTGACTACAAGTATGGATCCTCCACCAAGTGATTCCCATGTCCACTCACTATCTATAAAGGACCCTTTCCCTTCCCATGACCTGCAAAAAAGATGTATGCTCGGGTACCCAACGGTGGCACGAGCAGGGTGTAAGTACAACTCAGTAGGCCACCACCAATAGTGTCTACAAAATATACTGTATGAATAGGTAGTTCATGAAAAAGTTATATTAATGATAATTACCAAGTAATTAATTAATGTTCCATTAACCAGTTCATGGCCAAATCCATTGCCACTTCCATTACCATTCGCTTCACAACAATTGTCACCATTTACCATTTCAACTCATTTCAATGGGTTAATCACATACATTATGTTACATGGGTCTAAGGCCAACAATAAAATTCATGTGGTTAAACACATTTTTATCCTGTCTCACTAGTACTAACCCCTCATAGCAACCATATCCTCACCTCGAAGCCTCAGTCCAGGTAGATGCATCCGTTAGGAGAATAGACCCTTAGTCCCCTTTCCTAATCCGTGCATTTAGGGTGGAGTATAGAACCTCAGTCTTATCTCAACCCATGGGAGTATATCCTCCCACTCTATGAAGCCATATGCACATGATTATATATAAGTAACTATCATCCATCCAAACCACTCCCCTTCGGCAAAACTATTCACAACAACCCACTTGGGAATTCACATCATGCCTTAACCCATTAAAACATTACCATTTCACATAATTTAACCATTCAACCATTTACCATGTGTTATTCCTAACTCACTAATCATTTATCATTAAACCCATAACCTATCCCATTATGGTCTTAAATAAGTTTTCACATTAACCCATTTAACTCGTTCATCATTTCTATGATTCAACCATTCATCCCATTCCAAATAACCCTTTGGGTATTTCCAAGTCTAGGTTCATCACATAAGTTCTATTCCATGTTCAACCAATTATGCCAAAATGTTTATCAAGGGCTCTAAAATTTACTACAACAAGGTCACACTTTTAATAACAATCCCTAAACCCGGGAAAAGCCGACACATCCCATGGATGGCCCTAGATTAGGTCATTTCAATCCTGATACATCCCATGGGGATCATGAGGGTTCCCATTTTCCATTTTAAACATCATTACTACCAAACATGCCAAGGTTATTGAAAACATAACCAAGGAGAAACAATAACATAACTAGACATACAAAAATACCCAAATAACAATGGGATATCACTTCTATACCACATACCTCAAAACCGCGGTTGAACGCACTCTCAATCGAGTACTTCTACCTCGATCTAACCAACCATTAGATCTTCAACCTAAAAATCACCCAAAAGAAAGGGGTTTAGAGCTTCGGAATAAGAGAGAGAGAGAGAGAGAGAGAAGATACAAACCCTAAACCAAAAAGAGAAGCATGGATGGGATTATACATACCCGGAGCTTCAATCCGCAACCAACGGCACCAAAAATGCCATAGAAACGAGGGAGATCGGTCTCTTGGATCCCTTGGGCGATTTGGTTCATGCCTAGGGTGAAGAGGGAGGAAATGAGAGAAAATCCTAAGTTGGGTTTTAAAATCCTGGAGTGGCAATTTTCAAATTTTCCCAACATTAATTGGAAGCACAGTTTGTCCGCACAGTTTGGAAAACCGTGTGCAAACCATATGCATGCCACTGTTCGGATAAGGAAGGGTCGTACGGTTTAGCTCCACGGTTCGGAAACCCGTGCACATGCCGTGCACATGTTTCAATCTATATGAGGAAGGGTGGCACAGTTTACCTTAGCAGGCTGCACGGTTTTCCCTGGCCATGCGCAGACTACGCGCCATGGCTTCTCTTGCCCATATTTTCCTTTCATTCATGCCTTGATCCCCTGGAACTCTCCCAATACCTCTCATACTTTCCAAAGATACCCCTTGAAACCTAGAACAATGGATCCATAAAAAACATAATGAAAACATACCTTTCCAAAAACTGGGATCTTACAACCTCCCCATCTTATAACCGCTTTCCCTCGAGCCGAGTTTCCAAGTCACATTGATCCACCAAACAGAAGAGTTCGGGCCATTGAGCCCACATATCTGATTCCCATTCCCACGTTTGTTCCTGATATTTCCCATGCTTCCATAGTACTGGCACTAATGTCACAACCTTGCCTCGAAAGAACTTTTCACTACGATCCACAACACGAACCAGATGCTCCTCAAAGGATGCATTAGCCTCAATCTCCATATCCTCAACATCAACCACATGAGATGGGTCATGGTGATACCGTCAAAGCTTCAACACATGAAACACATCATGCATCCCACCATACCACTATAAGTGATGCAATTGATTGTCCACTAGTATGATCCTCTCCATAATATCAAAATGTCCCACAAACCTGGGCGCCAACTTACCCTGCTTTCGAATCTGACGGTGACCCAACCTTGGAGACACCCAAAGGAACACTTTATCACACACCCAAAACTCAAGAGGTCTATGCCTCCGATCTACATACTACTTCTTCCTACTCCGAGTCATATCCATTCGCTTCCTGGTCAACATAACTTCCTCTGAAGTCTCCTGCATGAGACTTGGCCCTACTAACTCAGATTCACCGGCCTCTAGACAAAACAACGGAGATCTGCATGGCCCCCCATAGAGTTCCTCAAATGGTGAAATATGAATCATTTCCTAAAAACTATTATTGTAGGCAAACTCAATTAATGATAAATGCTTCTTCCAATACCCACAAAATTCCAAGACACAATGTCTTAACATTTCTTCCAACACCTGGATCATACGTTCCGACTGCCCATCTATCTGTGGGTGGAAAGTCGTACTCAAAAACACCTGCATACCATGCACCTTCTCTAACCCTTTCCAGAAACACAATGTGAAACTTGGATCTCAGTTCGAAACTATGATTCATGAAACACCATGCAACTGCACTATTTCTCAAACATTCAACTCACCCAACTGTTCAACTGTAAAGGTCTCCTGAATCATTAAGAAATGAGACACTTTCGTTAACCGATTCACAACCACCCAGATTGAATAATTCTTTCGTGGCATCCTCAGAAGACCCATGACAAAATCCATTATTATATCATCCTACTTCCATTCCGGAATGGGAAAGGGATGCAACAAACCACCTAGGCATTGATTCTTGGCCCTCACCTGCAGACATGTAAGACACTATGCCACAAAGCCCGCAACTTCATTCTTCATTCCCGGCCACCAAAACTACCTTCGGAGATCACGGTACATCTTGGTCAAACCAGGATGCACTGCCCACATTGATGCATGGAACTCATGCATAAATTGTCCGGAATACAGTCTAGAACAACCACACAATCACGAACATGAACAACACCGTCCATGCCGACGACCAAACTAGAATCTAGCTCCCCACTATTAAGATTTTCCTTCATGATAAAACACTCAGGATCATCATGCTAACCTTACTTAACTTGAATCAAAAACATTGACTCCATCGTTAAGAAAGCAAGAGTGACCTGACCATTCTCCTCTTGCACCTCCAGGTGCATCTCTACAAACAAACCCACCACCTTCCACTCAGTGCTGGACTCCTAAACCTCCTGATTCTTAACATTCCTGCTCAGAGAATCAGTAACATTGTTACCCTTTCCTAGCATGTAATCTATATCAAAGTAAAAATACTGGAGATATTCAACCCATCATCACTACTGAAGATTCAGATCCCGCAGTGAGAATATGTACTTTAAACTCTCATTGTCGGTGAACACGGTAAACTGTTCTCCCAACAGATAGTCCCTCCACCACTTCAAGGAATACACCACTGAAGCCAACTCAAGGAAATGAATGGGATAATACTGGTCATGGGGTCTCAACTACCTTGACCAATAAGCCACAACCCGCTCATATGGCATCAACACAACCCCAAGTCCAACTCTGGATGCACCGAAAAACATGATGTACTTCTTACCTGGCTCAGGTAATATCAAAATTGGTGTGGTCATCAACCGCTTCTTCAACTCTTGGAAGGCATTATCACAAGCCTCTGACCACTTGAACCTAATTCCTTTTATGGTCAATCCCGAGAGTTGTACTGCCAAGTGAGAGAAATCCTTAATGACCCTTCGGTAATACCAAACCAGTCCCAGAAAGCTCCAAACATTAGAGACACTCTTGGGCTGCTACCAAGATACAACTGCTTGAACTTTCCCTAGATCCACTGACACACCTACGTCCAAGATGATGTGACCCAGAAAATTCACCTCACCTATCCTGAATTGACACTTCGATAGCTTGTCATATAGCCGATGCTCTCTTAGTGTACCCAAGACGATTTCAACGTGTTGTCAATGATTGTCGTCTGTTTTTGAGTACACTAAGATGTCATCAACAAATACAACCATGAACTGATCTAGATATGGATGAATGATTAGGTTCATCAAATCCATAAAACTGATGGTTTATTAGTCAAGCTGAAAGGAATTACCACGAACTCATACATCTTGTACCGACTCCAGAAATTTTTTCACGGTACATTAGAAGACCTCACCCTCAACTGGTGATAACCCGAACTATGATAAATCTTATAAAACACTGATGCACCCCACAATTTATCAAATAGATAATCAATTCTGGGAAGAGGGTACCGATTTTTCACTGTCATCTGATTCCACTTCCGATAGTCAACACACAGTCTCAACGACCCATCGAACTTATTTGTAAAATGCATAAGAGATCCCCAATGAGACGTACTAGGATAGATAAACCCCTTATTCTCCAACTCCTAAAGTTGAAATGTCAGTTCCTGGAGTTCTACCGGTTCCATTTAGTATGGTGGAATAGAAACTAGCTTCACTCCCGGCAGCTACTCGATCATGAACTCAACATCCCTCTCGGGTGGTAACCTTGAGAAATCCTCAGGAAACATGTCCTGAAACCAATCCACCACAAGAGGGAAAACAGATTGTTCTCTTCCCTAATTATCATCAAGCATGAGACATTCCAATTGAGTTGGGATTCTACTCAACCGCTGACCAATCATTCCTGCAAGACCTGCTCGATTATCCCATTTGCCATAGTGGACATAAGTGTAACCCTCAAGAGACCTGAACGATACTCTATGATGATAGCAGTCTATGTGTTCCCGATACAACACCCACAAATCCAATCCCATGATTAGGTCAAACCCTGAAATCTCGAGAATGATCACATCCCACAGACAAAGATACCCCCCAACTTCCAAGGCATATCCCTTGCACTGCTTGATATCTTCAACCAGCACCCCCAACAGATTGTCAATCGACATAACTCCACACACCCTCTCCATAGGTAAACCATGCGCTATAACAAGTTGAGCAGAGATAAAAGAGTGTGTGGAACCTCTGTCAAACAAGGAACTTGAAAAGGTAGAAGCTACAAGGATCGTACCTCGAACAGTCGATGATCCAGCGTTGCCACCACTAGGTGAAAACTGAAATGCCCTAAGCTGACCTGCCCCTCTACCCTGGGCTCCTGCATGAGTACTTTGTGCTACACTACCTTTCTGGCATGAGCGATCATTCCCTGGAGTTCGACATCCACCGTCCCTGCAAGTACGGCCCATGGACCTCCAACTACCTGCCTGATATGGGGAAACAGATCCCCTTCCCATACATGGCACCTACTTTTCATCATCTTGCTCACTCGTCTATTGAGGGTTCTTTCAAAATATCTACACATACCCCATCCTGCTGCACGAATGGAACTCAACTGGAGGTCGAGGAAACTATCCACGCAAATGCACTGGTCTACCGCATTGATAGGTGAACACCTGATTCCCACTCGGAGGGGCTGAACCTCTCTTCCAACCACTTTTAACACTTTTTTCATGCTCTGAGCACTAATGGAGTCACTTCTTACCCTCGGTAGCTGCACTAATCGTTTTCCCCACTAGCACCACAAGCCCACTACACGAAGCACCCATCTGGTTTTCTTCTGAGATCAATGCCTGATCTACTGCCTCTGCAATCCTCTTCAAGCAGAAGTTGTTTGATTGATATCTGATCTCATGTCTTAGCCCATCTTGGAAATGGTTTTCTACCACAGCCACATCCCCTGCTAATACTGGGACAAAGAGTCTCCAATTAGTGAAGCGACTAGTATAGTCCATCACTCATAGCGATCCCCGAGTCAGGCTCATAAACTCTGCAGCCCACTCCTACCTCAAAGTCTCTAGATAGAAATTCTCTAGAAACTTTTCCTGAAAAATCCTTCCACGACATTCCCTCAACCTGCTCGATTTAATCCTAAATGTCCCAAAAACTCCTAGCATGGCCTCGCAAAATATAAGCGGCCAGCTTCACTTTTTTTTTCAACAGAGGTATCCAGATTGTCCGGTATTGTCAAGACAGACTCTAACCATAACTCCACTGCTTCTTTCCCACCCTCTATGGTGAAGTTTAGAGGGTGCAGCAGCTGGAAATCCCTGGTCAACTCAAGCATACTCGGTGCAACCCGCCCTAAGTCCCGGTCCATCATCTGTATAAGGCGAGCTATGTTCCCACGGAACTGGTCTTCTCCACCCTCATGGGTCACCACATTTTATTGCTCCTCTCCTAGAGGAGTGTTCTCAGCAACATACTCATGTTGAACAACTGGTAACTGACGTCGTTTTGGCATTTCACTACAATGCCAAGCAAGTGATTTTAGAACACATACCATAAACTTTCATGACTCCATCAAAAGCTCTTTACTAGCAACAACAACCCATTTCATATACTAACACAAAAACATTTTAAAATTTGTTTCAAACCCTATAAATACATTAAACATCATTTACCATTCATTCAACCTTACCCACTTGTGTTATTTCATTCATATCATCATTTCGTGATTTCATGAAATGCGTGATGCACCCTACCTACCTGCTCACAAACCCATCCTGTGTGTGTGCCTAACACGATGCATGCCGCCAATCTCCCTACATTCCTACAATGATGCATGAATGCAAATCCTCGTGCCCTTATGGCCACAAGACAAATATCATAATATCGTCACATCAAACCACAAGTGCATCACCCAACGGTGAAATATCATCTCATATAACAACATACAACAAAGAACAACAATTCCCACCTAGGGTGAATTGGGTTTCCCCCATACCTGGGTTAGGTACTCCCAAGCAAGAGATCATTACCATGTCCCAACATGTCTTAACCCTTGGCTACCAATCCCAAATAACAAGACCTCAGAGAAGGAGAAGGAAGACCTCCTCTGATATGAAATTGTAACATCCCCGACCCAGAAGCCATTAAACAGGTTCTCCGAGCCGGGTGGTTACATGGCCTTAAGCGTGCCTCCCCCAACGCCAAAGGCAGACGACAAGTAGCGGGGGTCTATGTGGACAAGTGGGGAGACTATACCCCCTTTTATCAGTGTAAGCCACAACAAAAATAAACCAATAGCGGAAAATCAACAAACAAGAAACATGTATGACAACCATTTCCAACAATAAATATCCCATGTCATACTAAAAGTGCAAGAGTGAACACAAACCCAAAATAAAGACAACAACCAATTCCAAAAAATGGTCTAGACTCCATGTTTGGATCCTCCACCACGTGCTACCCATGTCCACTCACTATCACGCAAGGACCCTTTCCCTTCTCCTGACCTGCAAACATGATGTCTGCTTGGGTACCCAATGGCGGCTCGACCAGAGTGTGAGTATAACTCAATAGGCCACTGCCAATGATGTCTACAAAATATCCTATATAAACAGGTAGGGCATTCAAAAGGATTATGAATGATAATTTCCAAGTAATTAATTATGGATCCATTAACCAGTTCGTGGAAAAATCCATTTCCACTTCCATTACCATTCACTTCACACCAATTGTCACCATTTACCATTTCAACACATTTCAATGGGTTAATCACATACATTATGTTACATGGGTCTAAGGACAAAAATCAAATGAAAGAGGGTAAACACATAATTATCCTATCTAACTAAGACTAACCCCTCATAGCAACCATATTATCACCTCGAAGCCTCAGTCCGAGTAGATGCAATAGTTAGGAGAATAGACCCTCAGTCCCCTTTCCTATCCCGGGCATTTAGGGTGGATTTTAGACCCTCAATCTTAGCTCAACCCGTGGGAATATATCCTCATGTAATACCCCACTCTACTAAGCCATGTTCAAGTGCATATATATAAGTAACCGTCAACCATCCAAACCATTGCCCTTCGGCTAAACTATTCACAAAAACCCACATGGGAATTCACATCATGCCTTAACCCATTAACACATTAGCATTTCACATCATTTAATCATTCACCCAATTCCCATGTTTTATGCCTAACTCACTATGAATTTAACATTAAACCAATAACCAATCTAGTTATGGTCTTAAATCAGTTTACACATTAACCCATTTAACCCGTTCATCATTTCTATGATTCAACCATTCATCCCATTCCAAATAACCCTTTGGTTTTTTCCAAGTCTAGGTGAATCACCTTTATTCTATTCCATGTTCAACCAATCATGCCAACATGTTTATCAAAGGCTCAACAATTTATGACAACAAAGGTCACTCTTTTAATAAAAAACCCTAAACCCAAGAAAAGTCAGCACATCCCATGGATGGCCATAGATTAGGTCAAGTCAATCCCGACACATCCCACGATGGATTGTGAGGTTTCCCAATTTCCATTTTAAAAATCATTACTTCCAAAAAAGCCAAGGTTATTCAAAACATAACCAAGGAGAAACAAGAACATAACTAAACATGCACAAATACCCAAATAACTATAGGATATCACTTGTAGACCACCTACCTTGAAACTGCGGTTAAACACACTCTTAATCAAGTCCTAATACCTCGATCCGACCAGCCTTTGGAGCTTCAACCTAAAACTCACCCAAAAGATAGATTTTTTGTTCATCGGAACAAGAGAGAGAGAGAGATGATATAAAACCTAAACCAAAAATAGAAGCATGGATGAGATTAGCCTTACCCGGAGCTTCGATCTGCAACCAACGACAAAAAAACTCCTTAGAAAGGAGGAAGATCGATCTCTTGGAGCCCTTGGGCTATTTGGTTCGTGCCTAGGGTGAAGAGGGTGGTAATGAGAGGAAATACAAAGTTGGTCTTTAAAATCCCGGAGTAAAAATTTTGTAATTTTTCCCAACATTAAGTGGTTGCAGGGTTTGTCCGCACGGTTTGGAAAACTGTGCACAAACTGTGTATCTGCCAGTTTCGGAAGGGGGAAGGGTTGCATGGTTTAGCCGCACAGTTTGGAAAACCATGTGTAAGCCGTGCACATGATTCTATCCGGAGGAGGAAGGGTTGCACTGTTTACCTGGGCAGGCCGAACGGTTTGCCCTGCCCGTGCGCAGGTCGTGTGCCCTGGATTCTCTTACCCAATTTTTCCTTTCTGTCATGCCCCAAGCCCCCAAAACACCCCCAAGACCTATCATACTTTCCAAAGACATCCCCTGATTCCCAAAACAAGGGATCCAACCAAAACATAACGAAAACATACCTTTCCAAAAACCGGGATTTTACACACATACTATTAGTTAATAGTTAAGATCAATTGTTTTATCATTTATAGTGATGGAAGAACCATATAAATAATGTTTGGAGTAATTGATAATGTTATCTATTTAAATTAGTTAGTGATAAATAAAATTGAGAGGTCCAAGTTGATTTATGTGCAGGTTGAATGTAACACGCTATGATTTTAAATAATATTTTCCCTTTACACCATAATGTGTTTAGTGGTTGGTTTTCTGTGAAACACCATACCAAAACCATCCATTGAACATTATATAAATGTTAAATAGTATTATTTTAATCATAAGGTAAGAATAGGTTTAAATAAATTTTTTAATATATGTAAAAATAAAATTATTTTGACTTTAATACCAATCTGTAGACAAAATTGAGTCAAGGTAGTTAAATTACAAATAAGCACTTTTGAGGCTAATGATAATTTTTTCTTAAATTTTATTTGTATTCACTTAATATAAAAAAATTAGATAGATTAATATTAAAATATTTTATTTATTTAGAATATATATTAACACACTTATAAATACAAGATGATATGAAATAAGAATTTAACTGGTTAATACTTTAAAAATTCATTTTCCCATCAAAAAAATTTCATTATAGTTTTATTTTTTGTTTAAAGATTATGTTATCATACATTCTCATATATATATTACTAAAGTAACATCATGTTTTTATTTGGAAAAAATCATTAGATTATAATAAATTTTTATTATTTATCTGAAATAACTGATTTAATGTGAATTGTGAAAAATATATTTTACATCTATACCATGCATTCATGACATTATCATCGACTGTGTATGGAATTAATTTTTTTTTTTAAAAACTAAAGACCAAAAATAAATTAATAGATTCAATTTATTAATTTGAAAGTCTTATATAGAATTTAAAGAAGACATTTTTAAAATTTTGAAACACATTTTATTTTATTAAAAACAATCATTGTTTTGTTTTTTTAATTATATATCCAAATTATGGAATTGGGTTTTGGATTGTTCTAACATCATCACAAATCATAATTGGTTAATAATATATAAAATAATTCCATGTAAGTCAGCAACATTTCAAATATGATATTAAACGTAACTATTATGATTAAAAATATTGTTTGTCAAATAATTGTTTACCATGTTATATTCTATAAAAATTATGTTAATTTTTATCACTCATATAAATTTTATTTGATAAAATGGTTTTCCTTTATTTTATCACTATGCAAAAATAATTTTAATTAGTTAATTTTTTTTAATGTGTGAAAATAAAATAGATTCGTAAAAATCACATACCATGTAACTACCAAAAAAAGGATAAAGTGTAATATCTTAGCATAAAAGATCTAAAACATGTTAATAAAAATTATTCAAATTAATTTTTGAGGTTTGGATAAACAAAAAATTATCTTCAATCCATAATTTCTCATTTTTTTTCAACATTACATGTGATACATGGGATACAATTCTATTCATGAGTTATATTTTAAAAATAGTAATATCCTTCCTTTATAAAATGGGACATCTACCTCACAATAAAAACCATATATAAAATTATAATTAATATTGAAATTATATCCATTTTATTTCTCTAATGAACCTCTGTGATGAATATAATATTATGTCTATATGATATTGTCCAAATCAATCAACCTCCTTGAATTCCTTCACAAGAAATGTCAAAACTCTCAAAATAATTATTAATTTAACTTCATTCTCTTTTCTTTATCTATTTTTCATTTAAAAATATAATACACATTAAATTATTGTGAAATATATATTATTTATACAATAATTTTTTATAGTCATTTCATTCCCTTATCCTTTTTATATAGAAAAATTAAAACATTCTCAATGTATTCATTTTCAATCCAACCTCCACAAATGACATATTTTATTTTTAAGCGCAACATTAAATATACTGTTTAGAAAAGGGGATTTATTTAAATATTATATAATTTATAAAATTATTTAGATTCCTAAATAATAAGAAATTTCATAGTTTTCTATTGTTCTATGTCATATAAAGATGTCATTTGTGTGTATGTGCATACAACCACCTCCATATAGAAATATATTTCAATTTTCATCATCATGCATAGTAGATGAATGTTAGAATGTATTTAATGAATAAAAATTATATTATTAACATCTTCATATTTCTATTTGTTTTTTGTTATTATTCATCTTCTTATTAATGAAAAATCATTCCATAATTAAAAATAATCAAAATACCCTTATCACGAATTCCATATTCCCAAACATTAAATAAAAAATCATGAAATAAAATTTATACTATATAAATCATTATAATACATATATTTTATGTGAATTTAATTATATGGTGACCATTAATTTGTATATGTGAAAATATTTATCAGTATAATTATCACAAAACTCATTATAAGAAACAAAACATCAAACATATAGTGATGATAATAAATTATAAAGAACTAATAAATATTTTATAAATGATTATAAATGAATAGTGTAAAATGTATTACAAGTGAATAAGTTTATAAAATATTTTTATATTATTTTTTTTATTATACAAGAGATTAATGTGGTTTCATGGAATTATTGAATTAATTTAAAGTATAATTGAATGAATTTTTATTCATTTGGACGTGTTTCATATTCACCACTTGTTTAACTTTTTATAAAATTCTAATGGATTTCGTATTATCATGATATTTATTAATTTAAAGGGGTTCAAAAAATTAATACAATGTCAAACATTTCTGGGGGCTTAAATTCGAATGATAACATTGTGGTAGTAAATTTTATTAACTAAATACACTTTCATTGATTTATAAGATTTATTAAAGAACATATTTATTCAATGTTGGGTTCTATTCTCCTTGATATTTTATTGCATTGTATTATCCCTTTTTATTTAGAAAAAAAAATTTGAATTTAATATTTTTTACTTAAGAAATATTTTCCCTTAAAACATTGACATTGTTAAGGGTAATTCCCATCCACCCCAAATATTTTTTTTCCTTCCATATCCATAATAACACTTTACAAAAATGATATCATTTATTATATTAAAATTAAAATATGAATAATTGTTTTTTTATTTAAATCTTATTTACCAATCTTCATATGAAGGATTTATTAGTATTTTGATAATGTAATTTTCATGAATGACGTTATGAATTATTATATGTTTTTTCCCTTATTGATTTTTTATTTTATTTACCACTCCCCACTTCCTCTGAGAATGTTTATCACATTTCTAAGGCTCTATTATTGAATATTCATTTTAAATGTTAAAATATTCAAAAATATTTCAGTTCGCCTTTTGAAAAATGTCATTTTTAATTGATCAATAATTTCTTCTTTTTCGATAATGTTACAAAATGTTTATTATATACCTTTTACAGTTTTTCATACATTTCCCTCTTTATTTCTAAAATATATATCTGTTTTGATGTAATTTTGAATCAATCACCCATTAATAAACTTATAAAATAATACATTTGGTTGATCTAAATGTGTATCAACTGAAATAATTTTACAGTAAATTTCTTGTGATACAATTTGGAAATGTTATAATGTTTGAAGTGTTCTTATAATAATGTATTTTTTTATAAACATCAATAACATTAAATGTTTTTATGAATAATTATGAATATGCTCTTACCCTATTATCCACCAATTTGTTAGTATTTTATTTTGTTTCTGCTTGGATTGATTTTCATGAAATAAGTAACTTTTCCACAAGTAAAAAATGTGATGTTTTTAGTATAAAGGATTACATGTTGTAATGACATTCATATGTATAAATTATTAATATTATGTAGGTTGGGTTCAATTATAGACTGCAAATTCATTGGTTATAGATTTATATAACATGAGACAATGAAATTATGTGTTAGTATTACTACATCCAATGATCCTTAAATAGATAGTTCATGAGTATACTTGTGATTAGTTCTGACCACAATGACTCTATATTGGTGAGAGTGAAGTTGACATTGACTACATAGATCTTTTGAATAAAAGTATATGTTATTAGGATGAAAAATATTGTGTGTAATTATAAGCATAGTTAGATTTGATTAAAAAGACTACACATCATTATAATTGTGGTCAACATTGCATACAAACATTGAGTGTTAATATATGTGAATTTTAGTATACTCACAAGGATTCTAAATAAATATAAGTGTGGTTAGTTATGCCAAGGTGGACTATGTGTCAGTATACCGATATTTATATATGATCATCATGACTCTATATAAGCATAAATTTAAATGTCTATTTCCCAATGTTATAATATCATATGATATTATGTTCACAAAATTTCTCTGTTATTTTACCATGTTATGGTTCATGGATCATAATTATTATTAATTTTTTCTTCATTCTAACACCATAGTATACTTGTTTATCATTTTGATGGTATATGTTCCTCTACCATGCATTATGGATGACACCAATTTTTTTTGTTTCTTTTTAAAATATTTTCCACCTGTATTCATGTTTTTATATATGATAGTGATTTATTTCATTTCATATCTTTTATATTTTTTTACAAAATTATATTTAGGTCTCACTATATTCTAATGTTTCTATTACCCATGATTTAATAATGGTTTTAGAGTGGGAAATATATTGTAGTGGATAATGAAAAGTGTAATTATAGAGAAATTGTTACAGTAATATATTTATATATCTGACCAAAAAAGAAATTAAACCTTTGTTTTCTAAAAATTTTAAATAATTTATGATAATTAATGTTTGTATTATATATATATAGTTGGATTTATTCTTATCAAGTGGTTTGAAAATCCGATATAAAGAAATTTTTTTTAGAAATAGATCAAGGAGTGTGGGTCTAGGGTGCCTCATCACTCACAATGTTGTATTTACTTTTTTATTCACATGATTCCGGATGATTATAGGTTAGAGGGTAATGATCATATATCAAGATATAATTTACCCTATCCCCTGTCAAACTATTTAAATCAATGACATTCCCAATGTCAAAATCACTAGTGTATGATAGGATCATAATTCTTAAATTTGAATGAAATTGTTGTTATGATCCATTAGTTGGCGATGGATAGAAATTTTTATTTATTTATTTATTGTATGATTCATTCATATAATTTACATAGTGAAGAATTGTTTTTTAAAACCAAATGTTCTTTTAAATAATCAATTTCAAGGGATGTATTGATTTTTGACTTTGGTGATAGGTTCGCTTTGAGAATTTGAAAATTGATTAAAATTTGATGTGTTTATAAATATCTTGATGGAATTTATGGATATAAATCGAAATATGGAAGTTGTTTCAAGTGTTTTAGAAATCCAATTAGTTGTTTATAGCCGCTAGGAAGGATCTTCACCATATTATTGTCTCATTGCTCCCCCTATGTCGTAGTGCCCATAGTGTGGTTGTTTTTGAAAAAAAATTGAGATACATTCTGGGGAGCTTCTTTTGTTGGTAAGTGGTTTCAATTTTGAGAAATTGAATAGAGGAAACTTACCATTGTTCACTATTGGCCATATTTCCTTCATAATGGTTTACAAGGTAGTTTGAAATGGTTTCTACCGTACTATAGTGTATTTGAGGTTATCATTTAGATGAACCACAAGGATCCATGTGTAGCAGTGAACAGTGTGGTGTGATTGGGGTAATTGTGGTGCTCCTATATAAAATAGTAAATGTGTGAGGTACGGTTTCATTATCATCAAAATTTCATGATATTTATTAGATAGCTAGGCATGGACAACAACAATTTCAAAGTCCTGTTTCATACCATTTGGTCTAGCCTTGATGAACATTTTTACTAATGTAATTTTATTGTATTTGATTATAAATAGATTATAACAACTTTTCCAATCATTATACAAAAAAATAAACCTAGTATGAGATCTAGTAAATTCACATTTCGTTCATAAGGATTTTTTTTGGATTATGATGGCACTTTGAGGATAGTTTATTTTGATATCATCACTTCCATGGATATATATTTCTTCCCATGTCTTCAAATTTTATTTTATTGAAGGAAAATCATGTTGATAATTTTTTAGGGTCCAAACATAAATAGAAATTATTTTCTTAATGAATGGATGCCCTGTGTTATCGACTTTTCCCAAAATGATATTAATGTTAGGTTTCATACATTGTGTGAGTGGTTTTTTACATTTTTGGTGTGGAAACCCCAATAGATGAGAATTTAGAAATTTAGCCTAAATGAATGAATTTTTCAATTTTTTATGAATTGTAAAATGTATTATAAAAATAAATTTTTATATTTTTATATTTATATAAAATATTTCATAACATGATATATGACGTCATGATATAATTTTTTTTAGATGAATATAGATTATTATATGAAATAATGCAACATTGGTCACTTAAAAAAAATATTGATTAATGGATGTAGGTGGCCTTGAAATTACTATATATCATTCTCAGTTAATAAATTTAGGTTTCTATTCTTTATTTATATTATCATCCTATATATGATATAAATTTTTTGATTTGACTATTAGGATGA
This sequence comes from Viscum album, assembly GCA_963277665.1. NCBI lineage: Eukaryota > Viridiplantae > Streptophyta > Magnoliopsida > Santalales > Viscaceae > Viscum > Viscum album. The sequence goes on from OY728146.1 coordinate 560,168,919, forward strand.
GGTGATATTACCTCATCAATATATTTACATTAACAATATAGCTTAATAAGTTTTTTGATGGTGGTTCCTTGGTGATATTATTCTATTGTACCTCTTTATATATTTCTAGTAGGCATTCATTTTATTTAAGAAAATAAAAAAATTGACATCCTTTTTAAAATGTGATTTTAGAAACTAGATATTTTGAAGATTATTTTCAAGGTAAAATTGCTGATTTTAGAAATGTGTTTCTATTAGTATTTCATAATAGAAATGAAATTTCATAAAGAATATTTTTATGTGATCTATGAAAAAGTGATAGCATGAATATTTTTTATTGAGATTCCACTTATAAAATGTATATAAAATAATTTCACTAAGTTTCCAAATGAAATATTGAATATATTGATTTTGTTTATTTTTTTCTATTTTCCCTCTAAGGAAGATGACCTATTGTAAAAATAACTAGTGATTTTATTTTTTACCTTTTCTCTAATTAACATATGTGTTTATTATTTCATGATAATGCAGTTTGGGTAGGTTGTACAATGTGGGTTATTCTTGGCATCAATGTTTTGGGTTGACCTAGGTCAGTACGATGGACTCCTAAGTGGGTAGATATGGTTCTAAAGGACTGTAATGAACATTGATGGATTTCATGGACATAATTAATGTATGAGATTGAGATATGTAAATGTGATTGAATAAATCATATATGATTACCTTTTTTGGTACCTAGACAGAATGTTCACCCTAGAAAGGGTGAGATTGATTTATTGGTGTTTAGGAATATAGGTGTCGTTTTATAAAAAAATGATTTTTTATTTATTTATTGTTAATGTTGTAATATATAATGAATTTTAGAAGTTGATCTATGTTATGTCAGATAAGTTCAATTCTATATATGACACCATTATGATTAAATATGGGATTTGATTTTGATGGGATGCATTTTCGACAATGATGCACGTATATACATGTGATTCCTCAAATATTTTCCTTAGATTAGGCCTCAATTACGAATATTCTATTGGATATCTAGGTATACACAATAAGGAAAAATATTTTATACGGTTAATAATTCCATTGACATGTTCTTAGAATAAATTGCGATTTCAATATGAATTTATCCTAATGTGATAATTTTATTTCATATGCGCCTATTTTGGTTATTGTTATTAAAGAATCATAAACAATAGATGAATAAATTAGTAGATCATGTTTTTGATTTGAGGTAGGAATTTTTTCTCCATGGGTGGTATTTCATGTTTTGAGACACTCTAACTTTGTCCAAAGTAGGTATGGTCATTTTCTAGGTTGTATAGTTTAAAACTAATCACCTATAATATATATTTGATAACTATTTAATGATATTTTTTGGGTGTCTGTGTATCATAGGATCGACCATACCCATATATATATATATGTATTTTATGCATATCAACATGGTCAATGAAAAATATAGTGTTGTTGAGGCGTTAGAGATTTCAATTGGTTCTTTAGACCACCCCCACACTGACCAATGTAAACTGAAAGATTTTTAATGCATATGGTCACACCATCCTGTTACATTTCAGTATATAGTGATTTATTGGATATGGACTCAAATTTTGGTAAGCATGTTTTGGGCTCTAAGTATTTATCAGGTTGGAATATGTGATATGTGTACAAGGATACATTTTTATTTTTAGTAAATTTTAAGCACATATTGTTCAATGGTATGTTTATTCTATGTTGTTACTCACATTCCATGTTTAACTTCAATGACTCTATTATATATTGGTAAAATATATAGATATATTTTCTACATTATATTCTAGACTGTTTGAGCCTATAAGGGAACATATTTTATTACTACTGTTTTTTGGATTTCCATTATTTGGATGGTTCATGTCTAATTTTTTTTATATGGTCATGGACCATAATCACTATATTATTGGGAATAGTCACCCCATGAATATTTCAGGACATTCAAATAATGAATAACCACTTGAAAGTGGGCACATGTGCATGATTCCATGCAACATCTGTGCACAAGATTAGTTAGGGTGGTTAATAGAGATGAATTATAAAGTAATAACAAATATATTTTTTCAAATTGAATGTTTAAAATACAGTTGTATTAGGTTTTGAGGGACTTAGGAGTCAGTCCATGAACACAACCATCATGTATGGAACAGGTTAAACACATATAGATATGGGACTTCTCTTGTTTACAATAGATCCTCTAGGATATGTGAGTTGTTGGCTTAGACTAATGATACAAATTTGGATGGGTAATACATAGGATAGTTCATATGTATTGGGTAGGATATTCTATGTTTTACAAGAATCATTAGTGATTCATGATAAGGGAATGTCACATAAGCCTATCAGCTGTGTTGTTTAGCAGGTTCTCCATTTAAAAACCCAATATTAATTGAAAACAATTATAATGTGATACATGTTTTATCAATTACACTATTAAGGGTGACTATAAAAATATGTATTTTAGTGTATTGGGTGAATAATTGTTGATTTTGAGTGTCCTTGTGTGGATTTTATAAGTTAATATTTTTTGAAATGATTGTTTTTTAAAAAATCATGATTTGATGATACAAAGTCATATCAATCAATTAGGTGTGTAAAAAATTATTTTTAAATTTTTTTGGTTGAAATGTAACATAGATACAGTGATTTTGAAATTGATTCAAATTTTGGGATTTTTGGAATGGTGAGTAAAATGTGTATGAGAAACTACAATTAATATGGGTTTTGAAACTAGATATAAAAATTGATTTGTAAAATGAGAATGGTTTTTCGGAAAGTGATAATCTATATCAATTCATTTAAGTTATTTTAATTATGGGTGAATCTCTGTGATTTAAAAGGGGGTATTTGAAAACCTCTAGATAATTGGAGAGTGTTATTTTTGAAATAGGCAATTGGTGCATGTGTAAATGTTTTATTCATGTATCTTGATTTGGTTTGGATATAAATGAAACTCATGGTTTTTTATCTTCTTAGAATATGGTTTCTGTTTTCTTGGGACTACCATGTGTGATTGTTTAGTGTGTATGATTTTTTTCATTTGATGGGAAAGAAATCATTGCATGTGTAGCAAATTTTCTCTTTGTTTTTTGTAAAATACATGATGATAATTTTGTTTTATCATAATTTTAGTGGGTGTATTATAATTATTATTTTATGTAATATTTGTGTGTGGAAATATAATGAGATTAATTATATTTTTAGGAATGAGTAATTGGATGTGATTTTTTGGGTTTAGTGATTTGACACCTTGATGTCTATTTTAATTATTATTTTGGTTGGGAAATTTGATTTTTTTTTTCAATAGACAATTTCAATCATTGGTTGATCCATTAGATATTATCAAACTCATTTAGTGGAATCATATGGATGAAAACACCATAAGATCAAGATTTAATAGTATTTGAAACATTACACTTCTAAGATTCATGGGTGCGGTTGAGAACTATATTTGTATTTCAGTTATTTTTGTTTTGTGTGGACACTTTGGAATGAATTGGGTGATCATTACAAGATGATTCACTTTAAAATATACAAATTTTGAGTGATACATTGGTATATTTGGTTCTATGAGGTGATAATAATGATCCCCCTCCATAGGGAGCATCATATCGATCATGGGTGTATGATCCTTGGGTCCTAATGATCATGAGAATGGTGGATAAATATTTTTGATAGTTTGGATGGTAACAATATACTGGTTAGAATATGTGAGGGTATTATATTCATAACACACAAAAATATTATGGAATCTTATATGGCTTTTCAATAAATATCATAATAATAAAATCCTAAGAACCATATTGGTTTTGTTTCTTTAGACACTAGATAAATAATAACATTATTTCATAAATGATCTTCATATTTTACCAAAAAACTCTTCTCACAATGAAATATTCATGGACATATATTACATAATACCTTTTTTCAAAAATATAGAAATGGAAAAATAATAAATTATGAACTCTAAAAAGCAGTAATGGTAGATATGGGAGATATCAATCAAATATCATATGAGATAAATATAAATATAGGCATATAATTCCATGATCATAACATATAAAATTCATACACAATTTGTCACATGTTATATGTAATGGGTTAAAGGATAACATATTTTCATAACAATGTACATGAACTATAAGAGGGAAAAATCATCAATAATCCATCATGATCCTTTAGAAGATATCAGAATCACAAAAAAGGACATAGGGGTGTTGGATAATCATATGAATTTAAAATTGTTTCATTAGTTATAAATAAATACCAAGACCTTCATAACATATCCTAATGAGTTCTATAGTGTATTTGGTTCACCTCCTAGTCCATTTTCATTCATGGTGACCAGATCCCTATGTTTTGTTGGGATCACTCAATAATCTCTACAATATTATCTTATAATCTATTATAAATTAACCAATTATTTAGAGGGATATATGCTTCTAATTTTACATGACAAATAGATAAAACACGACATATGTTCCTCAAAATATCACCAAAACATTAATCATTTAATAATAGAAAAATTTAATAGTTGGAAAAAAATATATTTCATTAATAATATAATTAAAATATAATCTTAATGATCTATCTAGAGAAATTTAATGAAGTGTATAATAATATAAAATTCAAAGTGATTCAAATAAAATGTAAATGGGGATGAAAAAAAAGTAATATACATATATTAGCTTACCAAATATGAATTAAGAAATGGGATAAATCATCATTTTCTTTGGTAACTATTCATAACAAAAATATGAAAAAAAGAGGAATGTAATTTACATTATAAATTCATGGAAACTTATAAATGATTCATCGTAATAATTAATATACCTATTAGTAGGAAAAAAATTTCATTCAACCAACATTAAAACGGATTCTTTTCTAAGAATTCAAAAAATTCAAATATAACTCTCATATATAACAACATAGAGATTTCATTTCTATAATTTTCATATAAATTAAATAATTGTGTTAAATTAAATTATAACAAATTTTTAATATAAAAGATCATTTTAAATTCCTTCTATTGGATATGGACATAAACTAAAAATATTCCCTTTCAAAAAAAATGAAATACAATCAATTATTGTTTAAAACATTATATTTGTATATCAAGTGTAAAAAAGTGTAAGTTGGAATGAATACATGAAAATACAGTAAATAACTAGGTAACAATTAAATATTATGTACGTTAGAGTGGTAGAGCCAAAAAGTTCCCTAATGGGTAAGTAAACATGAATAATCTTTATTAAAAATAATATTGTAACCTAAACTCTTACATCATGTCCCGACTTGGGTCACTCATGATATAACCACCTATATAATAATTTTATTTTTAATAAAAAAATTACTATAATATTATTAATTTTTATCATCAAATTATTATTCATTCATAATTTCTAACAACCCATTTTGAATTATTTCTACAATTGAATGGTTTTAATGGTTAATAACTATTTCATTTTGCATGAATGTATTATATCAATGATCCTAGTATTGAAACATTATTCAGTGTATCATTATCTCTATAATACTAATTGGGTAATAAATATCCTATATATTCATTATGTACACTTTTTGAGAAATCCATTTATGGTGGGGTTGAAAAATGAATTACATCAGTTCATGTAGGCGATGTTTGCACATATGCTTGAGTGTTGTGTTAATATTTTTATAAAATGTAAAGAAATGAAGGGAAATAAAAACATATATTTAAATAATAATAGATAAAGTTTATTATTATTTTCATTAAATATATAAATATAACCATCCATGTGAGGGATTGATGACAAATGAAACATGTCACTTCAATGAGATTGTATTTCGTACATATGAATGAGCAATGATTTCATTTTCCATTTGATAGATGAAAATTAGATAACAATTGTTTCCACCAAATAATAATATTATATGATATTTATTATACTAATTTATATATATTATTATTGAAACAATGTATTTGAAATATATTGATGATGAAATATATTTTAATGATCCCGGTGAAGGCAATTACATAATTTTATGTATCATCATTTGTCTTGTACGTTAGGCCTTAAATATATGGTATTTAATGATAATAGGATCTATATAAAGTGGGACGAATTTTTTAATGATATTTGATAATGTATTGGTTAAGCTACATTGCTCCACATTTGTGATGAAGTGAGGATAACATGTTCCCTTTCCTAAGTGAGTGGGGGTGGCACCCCTATAAATTGTCAATGTTCTGATCCTTTTATATTATTTTAACATCAGATATTTCTGGGTCTATATGCACATATACACTATCTTTTTCACAATATTTAGTGATATTTTAGTCCTTTTATATTAGTTTACCCCCCCTTCGTTAACCCATTAAATTCATAACATGTTCATTAAATTTTACAATGGTATGTATTCATTATGATCAAACAAAAAATTATATATACCAAAATTTTAATATGATAGTTAGAAATATTTAATCCATTATATAATTATTTATTTATATAGGTGGTGATAATTAATATTGAAATAATCACACAAAACAATGAAAAAATATTTTATAAATTTTTTTTTAAAACATAAAATATATATATTCTATTTCCATTCATGTTAAAACACATTAAATGAATACTAAATTTTTTCTTAATCACATGATATAAAATTTAATTTTATAATAATTCACCAGTGGAGATAATTTTATTTTTAGAAGATAAAAATACATTTCATTCATAAATAGTGTTATCCAAAAAATATTGGTTTATACCTTCAATTATTTAATATTTTTGTATAAATAATTTAAATAAAGTTTTGAATGATTGAACATTTTTATACTTCTATAAAATATAATTTTCCATAATATTATTAGTTAAAATAAGAGAAATTAACTTTTAAATATAAAATAATAGATAAAATAATGTTTGTAATCAAAACATTTCTATTAATCAATGATTTACTAGATTAACATCACCTTTCATTTATAAATAAAATTATACTATTTGAGTAAATTTATTTTATAATAATACAAAAATGATATTAAATTTAATGAAATGAATAATTCAATAAAATATTTCACAACATCTTCTCTATGATTAGTTATATTTCCATAATATAAAATAAACCTTTTTAAATTTTTTTTAATTTATGAATTTTAGTTAATTATAAATCGATATCTCTATTTTATTATTTTTTAGAAGAAATTGTTCAAAAGGGTTTGAACTTTTGAGTATCAAAACCTTTCAAAAAAATCAAATTTATTATAGTTAAAATTGTTTTAAAATCATTGGGTGTTACAAGATAGACCCAGTTTGGAAATTTATGTGCAGTGTTTAGATATTATATATATTGCAAACAGACTACAAGTAGTGGAAGTGTGATCAGAATATTTTGGATTGTATAAGTGATGGCTCTCATGTTTAGTGTCTATATATTGAATCAGTTACTAGGGAATCCATCCATGGATTCACACAAGATGTCAAATATAAACATTTGTTTTGGGGTTTTCATTATTCAACAATGTGTTTGAGTGTCAATGGATTGTTACAAAGTTATTAAGTGATTAATTAGCAGGTGTTGTTGCATGGTTTTTATAAAAATGATAAATTTTGTAAAGGAAGACATTTTGTAAATAGATTTGGGGGTGTGGAAACTACATCTACAGTGTAATTATGGACACTTTTGTGGTGGTTCGAGGAACATTCAAGGCATTTAATGGGGAGAGGAACTTCATGTATTTTGGTGTTATAGTTGATTTTCATGTCACTGTAATGTTTGGAATCATGGGATGAAATTTACTAAATGGGTATGAGTTAATAATGGATAGTGGTTTAGTTTTATATTTATGGACCACTAGAGATTCCTAAGGATTAGAATTTACAGCATGGGGAGGATGTAAAAGTCCCTTAAATTATTTATTATTATTGTAATGAGAAATCTAAATTTAATATTTTTTTCATGGGATTAAATTTGTCTACCTGGGACAAGAACATGATTTTAGGTGTTTTTATTTCTCTAAAAGATAGTTTTAGATGAGTAAGTATTCCTGAGAGGTATTCCATGAGCTAGGGGAAACGTGGGAGTATGTTAGAGTGTTCTGATCGGAGCACGAAAATCCTAGACACTCATCAAACCATCCCTTAGACTATGATTCCCTTTGGCTAGAATCATTGGATAATCTTCGAAAGCCGAAAATCATAGACCTTATCATGGCACTAGGTTTTGCGATATGAATGAAATACCAGAGAGGATCCTCACCATAGTTCACTTTTTGTCACTTTTTATGGATGTGGTATTGTACTAGGTCATTTTTAAGAACATATATCATGTCATAGGGGATATAGGATTCCAATTTTGAGGAATCATGTAGAGAACCAAGAAATAGTGCATGGATTGGTGTGATGGGGACCACAACATTTCACCTATCTAAAATACTATGGTAAAGAGCATCTACATCATGGTACTAAACATGTTAGGATTCCCAAGGGATACCGATATGTGTACATGGTGTAGTGAGATATATTGTGTAATCTTTTTTACAAACCTTATTGTAAATATTTTTCAATGCTATTTGTTTTATCTCTTCAATTATTAAAGAATCATTCTCCATTTTCCTTTCCACCCCCTTTCATGGATTACCTAAAAGGATTTTCCCTTTATTATCCTTTGATACCATATGACATGGAGATGCTTTTTATTGCATTTTGATGAATTTTTGGGGTGATATTCTATCATCTATTCTCTCCATATTCTTCATTTTCATTTATCTTTTGATTTATGATTTTATTCATGATTTTTTATAGAGTATTCTAGTGTATAATAGAAACTTTTCCCTTTATTTTGGGGATTCATCGTGGCTTTTCTAGAGGATGTATCAAGAGAAAGATCACAGGTCATTACATTACATGTTATTTATGGAAATTATTTATGATCTATTTATTCATGTTTTTGGCTTAAGCTGAATTATATTTCTTATTGAACGAATGTCTTGTCTAAGGGGTTATCCAATAAATGATATTAGGAGTCAGTCATGGGACATATTTATTTGGTTGTTTGTTCCTTTTTAGAGTCTTCTAGGTGATATTTTATCCATTATACCATATTAAATTAATTTATAAATTGATCATAAAATTTAAATGTCTTCGGATAAAAAATTCAAAAAATTGAAATTAATTATGGGATATTTCAAGAAATGAATCTGGTTTCCATCAAAAAAAGCACACAACCTTGCCCATGACATATTCAGAAGGGAATTTCCAATCCCCATGGGCTGGCACAAGTGACCAGGGTATCAGAAAATGAAAATTTGGAACGGTTTACCCGAGTTTATAAACATACAATGACAAAAAAATCCAATAACACAAATCTGGAAATTTTTTAAATAAAACCATCTTTTTCAAAATTTATAACCTAAATTACATAATTTAAAAGGATATTTAAAGATAATTAAGAAGGAATAAAACCCAAAAATGATAGCCCAAGAACTTCTAAATGGCAACCGGCACCACCCACAATCAATCTCCACATTAATTCATCACAAAAGACTAGTAAAAACCAGAACCATTGGAACTAGGGGCTCTACCCAATCCTACGACAAAATAAGCAAGTCTAAAAACACCCATGGTTGTATATACATTTCGGGCCAAAGCCCAGTAGGATACCCCTACAATGATAGTCCATGTGATAAACATTCAAAGATGAAAAGCATTCCAGTTTTAATAACATGAAATTATAGTAAATATTTCTAAAATATGCAACATTAAATAAAACTAGTTTTTAAGTTGGATAATCTAAAGAATAAAAAAATTTATAAAGAATTTGAGTGCTACATATTTTTTCATCCAATCATTCCATATGTCGAAGGTAAGAACAAATCATATAATAACCATAAGCAATGGGAAATAACCCCTAGGAACTAGTTTGTTGTAGGTCCCATGTACCTCCTATGCCATTGAGAGTAACCGTTACAATATCTATTCTTGCTCACATGAGCCTCTAGTGGGGATCACACCCATAATATAGCTGTTCTACCATATCTTCATCATCATTATATATTAGTTAGTGTTTTTGAATCAAACATTCTATGTGAAACTAATTCCAAACCCCATAGGATCACTAGAATACTAGTACACATCCACCCACCTAGATTCATTTGTTTCCCTCTTGTTATCAAACAAGTTCAACAAGCGCTGAAATATAATTTTCACATGAAAATACCTATTCTACATCACACATTCATGATACATACCACTTTCATATCACAAAAATCACATAGTCTACTTTTTCATTCAAATGCATTTTGAAATCATACTCACACAAAAACATCAAACAACATTTTTCATATCTCCTTAATAGTTCAACAAATTTTTTAATCCATTTAATAAAAATTTCAAAGATATTAATGTTCACATAACAACCCACACACAATTCACATAATTCCCTTTTCACCTTCAAATTCATTTTATCATCAAAATCACACGAAACATCCCATAAAAATGTTTCACAACCACATCACAATTTCATAAAAACAGTTTTTCAATTTTTAAAACTTTATAAAAATTATTTAAATCATAAATCAACTCTTTACCTTTAAAAACTCCATATTAGGTGAGAACACTCACAAAAAGAGTACATATACATTGTTTTACAGCATTTTTTCACCCAATAAATCATTTAATCTTCTTGTAAAACAATCCCAAGGGGTATAACATTGTTTTTCACACAAAACTCATTTCCAAACCCCCATTCAAGGAAAACATTACACCAATACCACTCAAAAAAAGAATAGTAATCCCCTTTCGACAATTAATAAATCCTTTTCACATTTTATAAAACAACAAAAAGAGATATCACATGAGTTACATTTGAAAAATAGATACATCAAACTAAAAATACCACTTAAATACTAAATGCTTTACTATTGATAAAAAAATTATTTTCACACCACACACAATAGATTAAGAACATTCTAAATTAATAAATCAAGCAAGCTATCTCATAAATAATTTTTTACACATGTAATCACCTACCTTTTGATCAAAACCCACAGGTCATGGTGTGAAACTTCAACCACATCACCGATGCACCACAAGGATGATAAATCCATCCCTAGTCCAATTGATTTAACCAAAAAGACACCAAATCAAACTAGGGGTTTAGTAAATAACATTTGTACATGAGGATATTCAATAAATAGGAAAAAACTAATGGGGTATTGAAGAAAACAATAATTAATTTACTTACATGAAATATCATGTGGTTTATCTAACAAATCCTCCATAAAAATGAGATCTATTTGATGGAGAGAAAACCTGGAGGGTGTCCATGGAGGTACTGAATGAAATGGGGAATAATGGGGTTGATTTGGGTTTATTACAGAAGGTAAATGTTGTAATTAAAAATTGTTTGTAATGACCCAGAAACCCCTACATGGGTTTCTTGCATGGTTTATAAACTATACGGCCTAACCGTGTGGCATGTTCTATCCCTCCAAAACCAAGCCATTATCCTCCAATTTTGGGGGGGGGGTCCAAGGGGGAAACCAAGGTGGAATTATAGGGCATGTATAGGGGAGAAAAATTTCTAAAATAAACCATAATTTTCAATCCTAAACTCATATAACTGAAGGGTAAAAACCACCTCAATAACTTACCCCACAAGTGGCACCATAAAGAGTGTCACAAAATAAACGCCAAAATACCATAACCTAATACCGTATTTTTGAAAAAAGAGGATTATAAATACAATCCAAGACCCCCAAGACTAATTTCATAGATCAAGAACACAAGAGACACCAAAATTTAAAATCCAGAACACCCAGAACACCTAGAATCCCAGAAAAATATAAGAACCAAAAGAGGATTTTAATAAAATCATGGAATCAAAAATCCTGGTGTGTAAATTCTCCCCACCATAATTCTTATTCCCCCAGAAATACACATCAAGGAAAAAGAAACAACAACCCCCAATGGATAAACCAAGATGTAATCCCTTGCTATGCTTCATCTCCCTCAAAGTTCAAAACACCTCCAGTGATAAATTAATGAAAGAATATTCTCACAACCAAAAACATACATCAATTTCATGAAACGATAAAGCACATTCAGAATTTATCTCAAAATAAAATCCTTATACACTATTCAAATGAGTCTAAAGATGTTTACCCAAATGAACAACAACAACGAACAATGTCAAATTTACCTTGTTTTAACTGAACCATTGTGCACTCTCCAATCCCAATGTTTACCCATTGAAGAAGTTGGTAATAAGATAAAACAAAACAAGAAAACCTAAGGTCAATCCTTGACTAATGAAAAATATGTGTTACAAGTATAAGGAGACACAAATGGAATCCCCACTATAAGAACCAACCATCTTAACTGACTATCATGGGTTGACCCATAAAGACCACAAAATTTAAAGAGTTGGGACAACGACATAGTTAGTCCACATGGTTTGGGAAACCATGCGCTAACCATGTGGATCCTTCAATCGTCATGGTTTTCTAGGGAACAGTTTCTACTAACCATGTTCAAATCATGTGCTATACATATCTTACCAAATTACAAACCAAACACTAACTCAATGGAAACCAAAGGGGAAACGAATTACATTGGGCGATAACATGGGGACGAGGCCCTCCACCTTGTTCCACTGAATGGGAAAAACATAATCATGATGATGACACCAAAGTCTTAAAATATTTTCAAATTACATATTGAGGATAAGAATTTGTAAAATGTTTTTAACAACCCTAGGATTTCCCCTAACTATTCATCAACATCTCTATGAGACCTATGACTAGATCCCAATTGATTGAAACATTTATTACCTCACAATTAGGCTTTGTGAACACCCAAACAAAACTTTTTCTTTAGGAGATACAAACAACTACACTTAAAACCTTGATAGGTTTACCAAGACATTACACACTCTAAAACTCATTTAATCTAAACCCAAAATTTCAATGAAACAATGGCTTAGAGGATGTACACACATCACTCCTTTTTTCATCAGTTCAGAAAGGACTGAAGGAAAGGAAATATAAAACACATTCCTCTAAAATAGAAGGTTTTGATGTTTTGGAAAGGGATACATACTACCATCCAAACAAAAACTCATAAGGGATTGCACGACCTTCACCTTTATAGTAGAACATGCACATGATATCACAAGGTGCCACTGAACATGACCATTTTGACTAATAGAAACAATACATAGAGGGGGACCTTATACAACACCAATAAACATCACAAAATTCTAGAAAGTGTCCACAACAGCCTCTCATGACCAGATTTCCCACATTGATGGGTTATCATAATCCATTGCTTCAATGATACTATGAAGGACCTCGGGGATCACCTCGACACTATCCACAAGGACTACCCAAGACTACTTTCACCTTAAATGAATTAGGTAACTTCTAAAACTATGTTATCTTTCTTCATTCCACGTGAAATATAATTCTACAAGAGGGTATACAATGTAAAGAAATGAAAAGGTGTAGATTCATTTTACAAATCATAAGAAATGCTTCATTATACTGATTAACTGGATGATTTTCCAATGGATAAATAATATAGGATTCACTTCAGTCATACACTAACCCTTATTGGGGGTGTACCTTATTTAATGAAAAACCCCAAGGACCCTACCAAGAAGGACCATTGGTCAAGATATACCTCAACTAGATCCAAACATATAAGGGGATCCAAAATAAATTCTTTCCTAACTTTTTGTAGATGATACCACTTACCGGCCCATCATCCCAACTTATTGACCAAACACAAACCCAAAACATCATTCAAATAAGAGGGGTTATTTGAATCAAAACATCCCACAACAACAACATTTCCAAAAACACATAATACACTCAACCCAAATCAGTCATAAATACATCATGTTTTCTTTTAATATATTTTCTTTGAATATAAATGGTTCATTAGTTAGCGTATCTGCCTATGGTACCCCATGGACCTCACACATGCATGTTTATGTGACACACCAGGCACCTACTCATATCCATCTCTGCAGTCATCTAGTGGTGACATTAACCATTAATAATCCCATATAACCCCATGCACGTGGTCCCTCATGGAAATACAAAAAGTTAAAACAGATATTCATTCCACTTTTCAAAAACAAAGCTGTCAACCAATACACCCTTTTTTCTCAAGACAACTAACCAAGAAATCAAACCCAAATTACAGCTTAACAAAGGATTCAGAAAGAACAATCCTTAAAATAAAAACTCAATTTCAATATATTCACTTAAATTTCAATACATCCTATCCAATTCAAACACTTTTAAATTGTTTATAAAACACTATTGGGGAATCATTTTCAAAACCATCTTTTACATAATTTCTTGCTTTCAAAAGAGGTGTAAACACACCATTTCTATTTCAAATTTTTTTTGAAAACATAGTTCTACAATTTCACAAATATATCATTTGTCTCATTATTAGAAAATAATTCCACAAAAATATTATGCTTCTTAAAACCATTTCATTTCTTCTTTAAAACCAAACACCCATTATTTAAAAACTGAAGGACAGAGAACAATGCGAGAGGAAACTAGTTTCAGTGGGTGACTAGGACATATGGTTGGAAACCATACACCCATAACTTATCCATAATAGATAGTGTTCTAGGGAAATATCCTCAGCTCTACATGGATTTCTAGGCCTTAAGAGCTAACAGAGACCATTAACCCAACTCTATTTTCATTTCTAATAACCATCATCAAACCATTAAAACCAAATGATTGTGATAGATCCAGAAATACAATGGAGAATCCAATCCCATCCTGAGGTGTGCTTCCTAGGCACACTACCCATAACAAGAATTTCATCTCCAGACAGTCCAAGCTATATACTATATCACCTCTTCCCTAGATAACATAACACAATGTGTTAGCATGAACCTCCTATGATAACATTTTATCTCGAACCGAATTCGGTCTCAATCAAAACTGGAAACCGACTCTTTCCACGACAATTATTGAATGTCGTACCGATCCCAATAGTGTAGAACAAGTGCTAGTGTATCATAAAATTAAATTTAGGATCATTTTATCTGAGTGTATAAACAATAAATGATAAACAAATCCAATAACACAAATCGAGATTTTTTTTAATAAAACCACCTTTTACCAAATTTCATAACTAAATTAAATAATATAAAACAATTATTAAATATCATCACAAAAGAATAAAACGTAAAAGGATGGACCATGAATCTCTACATGGAATGAGGCACCGCCCCAAGCCATCTCCACAACAATGAATTCTGAAGGACTAGTAAAATCCCAAACCATTGGCAGTAGAGGCTCTACCAAAACCAACAACAAAATAACCAACAAAACATTCTCCCAAGGGAGTATGTTTGGTGTGATAAAAATCCCATTAAGATACCACCACTAAGAGATTCATTGTTATAAACATTAAATGACCAAAATCATGCATGTTTTCACAACATGAAATGCTAGTAAAAGTTTCTAAAAGATGCTAATTTAAATAAAAACAGTCTTTAAGTGGGTATTCTAACGAAACAACAATTTTAAAAAGAATTCCAAATTTTTTGTATTTTCCATCCAGTAATACCATATGTCGATGGTATTCAAAATGATTGTAATGAGCATAAGAAACGTGAAATAACTGATAGACACTAGCTCGATGTGGGTATGAGGTACCTCATAACATGGTGAGAGTAACCATCACAATGTCTGTTCTAGTGCAAACAAGCCACAAGTAGGGATCACACCCATATCCAAGTGTTCACCCAAGATCATTTTAATCATATTTATGTTAGTTTTTTTAGCGTCAAACATACTATGTGAAATTGATGCCAAACCCCAATGGATCACTAGGATACCACTACACATCCACCCACCAAGATACCCGAAATTCCATCTTGTACTTAAACAACTCCAACAAGCCATGAAATATAATATTCACAAGAAAATAACTCTTCTATATAACGAATATTCCTAATATCCCACAAGCATATCACATGAGTCAAATAATCCACTTTTTCAATCAAATGCATTTTCTAATCACACTCACACCAAAATATCCAACAATATTTTTCACATCTCATTAATAATTCAAAAAATCCATTAAACCATCTTATAAAACCATTCCAATATATTCTAGTTCTCATAATATCCTACACACATGTCACTTAATTCACTTTTCACATTCAAAATCATTTTATCATCAAACTCACATGAAATAACCCACAAAGATGATTCGCACCCACATCAAAATTTAATAAAAACACTTAAAAAATTTATAAAACATTATAAAATTGTTTAAAACAGAAATCTACCCATTACAATTCAAAAACCAATATTAGGTGAGTAAATTCACCAATACAGTAAATATACATCCATTTCCCACATTTTTTAACCCAATAAAACATTTACAATTTTCGTAAAACAATACCAAGGGGTATAATTGGATTTGGACACAAAACCCATTTTCAAACCACCATCAAGGACAAAATCACACCAATAACACTCTATAATAGAATTGGAATCCCCAATCAACAACTAATAAATCCATTTCACATTTTATAAAACCACCACTGGATATGTCACATGAGTTACATTTTAAAAATACACACTTCAAACAAAAATGTATCTTTAATACTAAATGCATTATTTTTACTACAAAAAATGGTTTTCTCATCCCAAACATCATATTTGTAACATTCTATATTAATTAACCATGAAATATAACTCATCCATAATTTCTTAAACATGGAATCACCTACCATTTGAGTCAAAACTATAATATCACGGTAAGTTTTCAGGTACTTTTTATGTTTCTAAGTACCTCTATTTTGGAGTAGTGACAAATGGGAGAGTCGAGAGAACATTAAATGTTATTTTGGGGAAAAGTGAAAGTCACAAGGGCAAAGCACGAGTTGTCTAAACTGTGCGGCCAAACCGTGCGTAGTTGGTCTTGGAGGTGGTATTTTCTGCACGGGCAGTGCACGGTTTGTCTAACCGTGCTTCCAAACCATGAGTGAAGGGTGGAAAAGGTAGTAGCTAATGCACAGATAGTGCACGGTTTTTCAAAACATGTGAGAAAACCATGCGAGCACTTAATTGAGATCCTTAAATTGTGGATCTCACTCATTTTTGCCTCTTAGTGCCTCATTTTTCCTCCTAAGTAGCCCTAACTTGGGATTTTGCTTCACCAAAGGTCAGAGAAGGTTCTACCATCATTTAAGAGGTGATCCAAAGGCTCCTCTAGGTGAATCAAAGATGTATTATTGAGGTAAGTGAACATTCATCATTGTTCTTGATCGGTTTCTTAGATTTATTTAGATCTACTTCTTTTCCTCCCTTGGTTTCTTAGATCTACACACGTTATGGGTAGATCTATGTGTTTGGATGAAAAATATAAAAAGATTTTGTTTTGATCTTTCTAGGAGAAGAGATATAAGGCATTATCTTGAAGTAGCTTCCCAGTTTTCATGAGTGTTCTTGACCGTTGTGGTTTTCGTCAAAACATTTGATGTTGGTGGTTCCGTCCTGACTTACCAAGTTTATTGTCATTGTATTTGATTGATTTATTTCAATTGTTGATTTAAACTCAATTTCTACAATTTTCATTCAATTAAATTGATAAAAACTTGATTCTAGTGAATCGAGATATTTGAAAATATTTTGGCATGGAAATTTAGAAAACCCCAATTCCATTGAATTGAGTGTGTTTATGGAAATTTTCTGATTTATATTGTGTAATTTAAATTGTGGATTTGACAGAAACGATTTCAATTACATTGTTGAATATAATTGTGGACATAAATTGTGTGATGATGGAATTGGTTTTTAATGGATTTCAAACTGGTGAAAATGGCATGAAATGATTTGACAGAAACCCATTGGTTTTATCTTGTGAAAAAGGAATGTTTTGAATAAAACCTATTTTGATTTTAAATATAATGAAATTGTCACTTTTGAAATGTAATAATTGGATTGATCATATTTTAAGCATTCTTAAAATAGTTCTCCCATCATTTAATAGTGCTTACAAGCCTTAGGTTGTTAGTTAGTTATTTGGATACACTCTACGCTACGACAATGTTCTAAAACATACTTGTGGCGGGTCACATACCAAACGGGTTGGTGACGAGTCTCCTTTGGCTAGTGTCGTAGAGATGTGTGTATACATATTTTTCTGAGTTCACATAGATAGTGTGGAATCCTATGATTAGTTAATATTATCGTAACTTTTTGCAGATGACCATGTTACTCACTTTTTTATTTACATTTGAGATATAAATGTATGCCAATGCTTTTGAACTGCTTTACATGCCTGCAGAATTTATATAAACTATTTTATATAAATGTTTTTCTTAAGCAATTTTTTAGAAATATTCCATCATTGTAAAGCCTTTTCTTAAAGCAATTTTTCCATCATTTGAAAATGTATAGCATGTTTTGTTAAAATTTTCTTTTGAGTTGCCAAACCTATTTATTGGAAAAATGAAATATTTGGATAATATATATTTTGCATCTATTATGGAATCATTGTTGGTATCTTACTATGCTTAGGCTTAAACTCTACTTTTTCCTTTGGGTGTTTGTGGACTTTCTTCTTACATGATCGAGCAAATGGATTGGAAATCTTATAGTACTTTGGGGTTTTTAAGCCTCTTTGTATTCTAGTACATTACTCCTGGTAGAGTTTCTTTTGTTTTGCATACTATCATGCTTCTTTTCATCCGCATTGTTGGTGGAAAAAATCATTCCCACTTTCATGTTATGTGATGCTAGGTGCTATTTTCTGACCTGTAGGGATCGGGAATGCCCTTCGTGCTATGTCAGGTCCGGCTCAGTTATCGGGTTACCAGGGTACCATGGATGGTTCGTGACAAAGTGGTATCATAGGGAAGGTTAACCATCTTTCATTGATGACAGTTTGAATTTGAGAATTATTTTCTGGACTTAGGAGGTATATTTGATTGAGTGCCTGGCCAACTCTCACCACAATGAACCTTATGTCACCATGGTTGGTTAGGGAAATACGACTTGTGCATTAGTTATAGTATTTTTCTATTTTGACTTGGATAGAGTGGAATCCAAATCTTGTTATCCCTTCTATTAAGAATTGTTTTCCTTGTGACTTGGCTTGAGTGTTAATATATGTATTTTTATGTTTTGTAGCATCATGCCTCCGAGAAGACGTGGGAATCAAATCCAAAAAATGGCTACTGCTGAATCTCAACAAGTGAGTCCTATTGTGTATCTGAGTCTAGTTGAGGTTATCGTTCACACTGTCCAAGCTCTAGGACAGGAAGCACCTCCAGTTCCTGTTTAGGAGCCAACTATAGATCCTCATAGTGACATTCGCTGAAGTCATTATCAAGATTTACTATGCCAGAAGCCACCAGTTTTCAAAGGCTCTACTGACCCTCAATATACTGAGGAATGGTTGAGTAAGATTGAATGCCTGTTCGGGTTCTTGGAGACACCTAATGTGATCAAGGTGAAGTGTTCCACCTGCGTACTGAAGGGACTAAGTTGGAGATGGTGGGACATGATTGTGACGGCTGGGAAACATGAGGGTTTGTTGTGGAAAGACTTTAGGGTTATTTTCACTAACCAGTTCTATCCAGAATCATTGGTGTTGGCCAAGGTTGTGGAGTTTTTCAAGCTTGAGCAGTCCCAAAAACCGTGACTGAGTACTCAAATCGCTTTTCTGAGCTGGTATATTTTTCTTCTGATATTGTATCTAATGAGAGGATAAAGGCTCGACAATTTTAGTTGGGACATAAATCAGATATCTATTCTCAGGTTTTCGTACTAAAGCTACCCACTTATGCGGATGTGCTGGATAGGGTTATGATGGTTGAGATAGACTTTATAGGAAAGTTATGGTTGAAGGAAGTTCCTATCCCTCCAAGTGGCCGTGTTGGTTCCATTAATGTAAAACAGAAGTGTGGAATTACTCAGGGTAGTTCTTGATAACAATGCCATTCTCGACCTCCGGTAGCAACAGGAGGGGCTTCATTGACTTACTATCAGTGTGGAATGCCAGGACATTCTAAGATAGTTTGCAATGAGGCACCCCAGAACTGTAGCTCCTGTAGACTTTTAGAGAACTTACAGTGATTTATCCATCACTTCTCTACTCCACGTAGTGGAACAAGATCATCAGAACCTCTAGAAACTGTGGGTCAATCAAATGCTTCACATACAAAAGGGTTCCGGCCACAGGCATCCGGAACAAAGCTTCTTCACGTAGTGGAAGAGTCTCCAGAGTTAACTGATACAGGTCCTACAACTGTGAGAGGCACCACTACTATAGCTACAACTTTAGTGAACTCTCATTTTGATTCTTGTGCAACTCACACAATTATTTCAACTGATATTGTTAATCTGAATAATCTACCTATAGAAATTTTTTCTTGTGCGACGGATATTACAACACCACTTGGTACAATGAGAGAGACGGGTCTTCGTAGTCCTTCTTGTTTCTCCTCTCTATCAGATGATGATCATACTTCATGTTTTTTGGTTATCGACATGAAATATTTTGACATCATATTTGGGATGGATTGGCTCACTGCCAATAATGCACGGATCAATTGTTATCTTCGACAGGTCTACCTTACTACACCTAGTGGTGTGCCTCTTTTTTTCAAGGGGAATGGGACCCAAGTTCATGCAAAGGTGGAGCCTCTTATCAAGATTTGGGTAAAGTTATATCATTGTTTGATTTTTATCTACATAGTGATTCTATTTGTGGTGATCTTACTCCATTCATTGCTGAGTTTCCCGTTGTGTTTCCCTCTGACTTCTCTGTTTTGCCACCAGTAAGGGATGTTTATTTTTATATTAATATAATATAGGGTACTCAACTGATTTTTATTCCCTCTTACTGAATGGCTAAAGATGAACTAAAAGAACCGGAGTATCAGTTAGATGATCTTCTTGAGAAAGGTTTTATATGCCCGAGTGTGTCACCATGGGCAGCACCCATTCTTTTCACCAAGAAGGTTGATGGTTCTATTCACTTGTGTGTTGATTACCAAAATCTCAATCGAGTTACAATAAAGAACAAATATCTATTACCACGAATTGATGATTTGTTTGATCAATTGAAAGGGGTAATGTGGTTTCCAAAAATTGATCTTCGATCTAGTTACCATCAATTGAGGATAAAAGAATCTGACATTCATATGACCGCTTGTCGGAGTAGGTATCGCCGATATGAGTACCTTTTTATAACCTTCAGACTCACAAATGCTCATGTAGTTTTCATAGCTTTGATGCACATTGTTTTATTGGAGTATCTAGATACATTCGTGGTAGTCTTTGTGGATGACATTGTTGTCTACTCCATGTCTGAGGAGGAACATGTGAGTCCTCTAAGAACAGTTCTGAGTCTTCAAAAGAATCACCGACTTTATGCCAAGCATTAAAAGTTCGATTTTTGTATTCGGGAATTGAAATTCATGAGATGTGCCATGTCATAACAAGGAATATCAGTTGATCATGAGAAGGTGAAGGCTGTTATGACTTTGGAACAACCACAAAATGTTTTCGAGATTTGGAGCTTCTTGGGCTTAGTAGGATATTATCGTTGATTTGTTAAAGACTTCTCAAAGTTAGCTTCTCCAATGACTTATCTGACTTGAAAGGGAGTGAATTTTTCCTGTAATGATAAATGTTAGAGTAATTTTGTTGAGTTAAAGAATCTTTTTACTACTACACCATTGTTAACTCTTCCTGGGGATAGGATAGGTTACATGGTCTTTTGTGATGCATTAGGTTCAGGTTTGGGATGTGTCCTTGTGCAATGTAATAATTTTGTTGCCTATGGATCTCTTCAACTTAAACCTAATGAGAAAAATAACCTACCCATGACCCTGAACTTGTATCTTTAATGCATGCACTTAAGTGTTGGAGACATTAACATTATGGAGAAAGGTTTACTGTGAATTCAGACCACAAGAGGTTGAGTTATATCTTATCTCAAAAAGATTTGAATATCCACCAAAGGTGTTGGGTGGAGTACCTGAAATATTTCAATGTTGACATTACCTATACCCCCCGAGAAAGGAAATGTAGTTTCATATGCATTAAGAAGAAAAATTCCATCACAGGCTCTGAAAGAATCTTCGGAAGAGTGGATTTTGATGGCTCTTTTTTCTCAGTTGCATATTGGAGTTCAGTAGAAGTGGAATGACGTTTCTTTAGACAATGTTCAGTTGACTTCTGCTCTCCTCAAGTTAATTCTTTTGGAACAACAACTAGATGATAAATTCTATAGTATTAAGGACACTCTTTATGGTGGGGATATTGACACCCAGGTCGTTCTCCAATGAGGGTGTTCTCTATTATCGAAACAGTTACGTTGTGCTGTTATTATCAAGGAAGGATGTAATGGGGGATTGTCGTAACTCTCAGTGGTATGTACACCCAAGAACCAAAAATATGTTATATGACATGCGACGATAGTTCTGGTGACCAGGTATGAGACAAGACATTGCTGAGTTTCTATCTCATTTCTATACATGCCAGTAGGTGAAAGCCGAGCACAAAAAACCTTCGGGATTGCCTCAAAGACTTCAAATCCCAACATGGAAGTGGGATGAAATCTCTATGGACATTGTGGTTGGGTTACCTCAATACCAGAGGAAGAAAAACATGATATAGGTTGTGATTGATAGGCTGACCAAGTCAGCTCACTTTATACCTACTCGAGATTCAACCAAAGTTGAGGAGTTGGGAAATATCTATGTGAAAGAAATTTTCATGGTCATGGATTTTGGTCTGCTATAGTCTCTAATAGGGATCCTCGGTTTACTTCTCACTTTTGGAGAGGCCTTCAGGAGGCACTGGGATCCCAGGTCCATTTGAGCATGTCCTACCATCCACAGTCAGATGGACAGACAGAGAGAGCTATTCAGATCCTTGATGATATGCTTCGCACATGTGTTCTTGACTTTGATGGGTTTTGAGATGATCATATGGGGATAGTTGAGTTTTTTTATAACAATATATATTAGTCTGTGATCAAAATGTCTCATTTTGGGGTATTGTATGGCCGTCTTTGTAAATCTCCTTTATGTTGGTCGAAGATTGGTGAAAGTTCTTGGGTAGGACTAAGATTGGTCCAAGAGATGATAGCTAAGATCCAGTTGATTATTCAGAGAATGTTGATCACATAGAGTCGGTAAAAGTCTTATGCTGATCTTCCATGTAGACCATTAGAGTTCTTATTTGCTGACCAAGTGTTCTTGAAAGTTTCACCCAGATTAGGTCATCGACCACTTGGGATTCAAGGGAATCTTGCTCCTCATTTTTAGGTACCTTTTGAGGTTATTGGTCTTCTAGGGAAAGTTTATTATCATTTATCTCTACCACCATATATGGATTCGATACATATCGTGTTCCATGTATCATAGCTGTGAATGTATCTCTCTAATTGATCTCATGTTTTGAGATGCAGTGATCTTGATATTGAACTAGATTTATCTATGACTGAATGACCAGTCAGAGTTGTTGATTCTGAGACCAAGGTACTTCGTGGGAAAACGATACCTCTGGTTCATGTACTATGGTATAATGGTTCTGATTCTCATGGGTCGTTGCAAAGGGAGGAACCAATGAGAGAGCAGTGGTCTCATATTTTTGACGTGGAGGATTCTTCATAGGCTTTCTGGTGACAAATTTATCTTATAGTGGGGAGGTTGTAACATCCCATTAAATTTTCAGATACTTTTGATGTTTCTATGTACCACTATTTTTAAGCAGTGACAAATGAGAGAGTTGGGAGAACTGTAAATGTTGTTTTGGAGAAATGGGGAAGTCGCATGGGTGGTGCACAGTTTGTCTAAACCGTGCGGCCAAACCGTGTGTAGTTGGTCTTGGAGGTAGTATCTTTCACATGGTCAGCACACAGTTTGTCTAACCATGCAGCCAAACCACACGTGAAGGGTGGCCGAGGAAGTATCTAATGCATGACTAGTGCATGGTTTGTCAAACCATGCGAACTAACCATGCAGGCATTTATATAAGATCCTTATATTGTGGATCTCACATGTTTTTGCCTCTAAGTGCATCCTTTTTCCTATTAAGTGGCCCTAACTCTGTATTTTTCTTATCTTAAGGATAGAGAAGGTTCTCCCATCATTCCAGAGGTGATCCAAAGGCTCCTCTTGGTGAATCCAAAATGGATTCTTGAGGTATGTGATTGTTCTTCATTGTTCTTGATCGGTTTCTTAGATCTACTTCTCCTCTTCTCTCGGTTTCTTAGATCTATGAACTTTATGGGTATATCTATGTGTGTTGATGACAAATATAATTAGATTTGATCTTTATCTTTCTAGGAGAAGATATCTAAAATAGGTTCTTGAAGAAACAACCCGGTTTTCTTGAGCGTTCTCGATTGTTGTGGTTTTCGCCAAAACCATTGATGTAGGCAGTTCCGCCCCGACTTACCAAGTTGATTATCATTGTATTTTTTGATTTATTTTAGTTTTTTATTTAAACTCAATTGATCAAATTTTATTTCAATTAAAATTATAAAAAATTGATTCCACTGAATCGAGATATTTGAAATTTTTTTAGCATTGAAATTTGGAAAACCCTAATTCCATTGAATTGAGTGTGTATATAGATATATGCTGATTTAATTGTATTATTAAAATTATGAATTTGATGGAAATTTTTTCAGTTAAATAGTTAAATTTAATTGTGGAAATAAATTGTTTGATTAATATATTGGTTTTGAAATGATTTCAAACTGGTGAAAATGGCTTAAAATGATTTGATATAAACCCATTGGTTTTATCTTGTGAAAAAGTCATGTTTTGAATAAAACCTGTTTGTGTTTTAAATGGAATTAAATTGGAACTTTTGAAATGGAAGAATGAGATTGATCGTATTTTAATCATTCTTAAAGTAGTTCTCCCATCATGTAACAGCGCATGGAAGCCTTAGGTAGATAGTGAGTTATTTGGATACACTCTACGATATAACAATGTTCTAAAACATACTTGCGGAGGGTCACATCCACGATGGGTTAGTGATGAGTCTCCTTTGGCCAGTGTCATAGGGACATGTGTATACACATTTTGTTGAGTTCACATAGAGAGTGTGTAATCCTATAACTGGTTAATACAATCGTACTTTTTGGAAGATGACCATGTATCTCGCTTGTTTATTTATATTTGTGATATAAAGTTATGAAAATACTTTTGAACTGCATTGCATACCTACTGAATTTATATAAACTGTTTTATATAAATGTTTTTCTTAATATATTGTTTTAGAAATATTCCATCATTGTACAGCCTTTACGTAAAGTAATTTTTCCATCATTTGAAAATGTATAGAATGTTTTGTTAAAATATGTTTTTTGAGTTCCCTAACCTGTTTAGTTGAAAATTTGAAGATTTTCATTGGATAATTTATATTTATCCTCTATTATGGAATCTTTGGTGGTATCCTACTTGGCATAGTCTCACACCTTACTTTTGCCTTTGAGTGTTTGTAGAATTTCTTCTTCAATTATCGAGCAATAGAAAGGGATCTCTTTGAGGTGGATATAGATGTTGATCTTCGATCTTGGTGAGTTGTGTCCTTAGGTACATTGGGAATTCTTTCCCTTTTTTTAGTACTTGGGTTGTAGTACATTGTGCTTTTTATACCACTTTGTATTCTGGTACATTACTCCCAGAGGAGTTTCTTTTGAAATGAATACTGTCTTGTTTCTTTTCTTCCACATTGATGGTGGAAAAAATCATTCTCACATGAATGTTATGTGATTCTAGGTGCTAGTCGATCACCCGTGGGTATTGGGAATTCCCATCGAGGTATGTCAGGGCCAGCTCGGTTATCGGGTTACCAGGGTACTCGAGCTAGTTCTTCACAAAAACCCTCAAATCTTGGGGTGAAATGTCAACTGCCCCGCCGCCACACCACAAGAAAGATAAATCCATCCCTCAACAACGAGATTTGATCAAAAATATACCAAATCAAACACTAGGTTCGATCCCTAACTTCTGAACATTAAGAACGTTAATAAATAAGAAATAAATCTAAAATAAGATGGATGAAACAAAGAAGGAATTCACTTACATGAAATATTTGGTGCTTTCTACACCAAATCATCCATCTAAAATGAGTTCCAATGGAGGGACATAAAGATTAGAGGTTGTCCATGGTGGTAAGGCATTATGTGGGAAAATATGGGGTAGATTTGGGTTTATTCTAGAAGGTCTATGTTGTAATTAAAAAAAATTAATAACAAGGACACCATTACACGGTTTAGTAGACCATGTGGACACATCCTGGGGCATGTTCTGGCCACCCAAAAACAAAACGTTCTCCTACACATTTTGAGGGGTCCAAGGGGGAACCAAGGGGGGAAGATAGGCCACGAATAGGGGAGAAAAATTCCCAAATTAAGCCACAATTTTCACCCCAAAACTCACCCAACACATGGGTACAAACTGCCCACAACAACTTACCCCACAAGTGGCAACACTAGGAGTGTCACAAAACCAACTCCAAAACACCCCAACCTAATTCCAAATTTTTGGCAAAAGAAGAGTCCAACTACATTCCATGACCCCCAAGACTATGTTCACATATAAAAAACATAGGATACACCAATATATCAAACCCGAAACACCTGAAATCTAAGAGAAGGATAAAAACCCAAAGAAGATTTCAATAAAAGCATGGAATCAAAAATACAGGTGTGAAAATATATCTTGACATCATATTTATACTTATTATGATATATGATAGATGATTGGAATATGATGAGTAAATTCAATGCTGTAAAAGTGTTTACTTAAAATAAAATGTCTTGATTATGGGTTATGGCCATTGTATTTGAAAATCACCTACTGGTTTGGAAATTTTATGTGTGTGTGCCATTATTTTTTTTGGATCTATATATATTACCACTGTTTTAATTTCCACATATAATTTGGATGATATTTCATCAGCCTAATAGTCAACATCAACTACATAGCATGCTAAATTATTCTGTGTTGGTTCCTATATCACTCTAGTGTCAATGGTCCTCATTTTGGGTTATCTAGAGGGGTGATTTTGATTATTTAAATAAAAAAAACTGGATTTATATTTTAAAATTATTTTTTAAATGTGTTTGTTAATGTTTATTTTGATAATAAAATGGGTGATATTCAAATTAGATTGAAATGGTATTTTAATAGTGAAATTGAATTTCCCACGTAATTTTTTTTATTATTTTGGAAAATGAAGAACTATGAGTAATAGGACTTGTGATATCATTTGATTTTATTTAAAATTTATTTTATAGTGATTTAAATCACATTTTAAAAGGCATAAATAGAGCCAATTTATTTTAATTTGGCCTCATGCGAATGATACCATATTTTTTGATTCATGAGTGGTTGTATATTTTCACTCAACATTGATTGTGTTATATGATTCTTATTAGATGATTATTTCTGTTTTGTGCATTTGTTAATGTGTAATTATATTTTTATCAATGATACTTGTTGATCTCAGATGATATGAAATGCCAAATAGAATAGAGAAATTATTTTTATGGATCTTAATAGATTTTGATATTAATGTTATGATAAAAATATTGGGATTATATCAGGAGATAAAAATATGATTTAGGGACATTTAAAAGGTGTATGTAATGTGGTTTGACTTAGTAGACCCATGATGAGTGTTATAATAATTTTTTAATCATTTAGATGGTGACTATTCAATATGTGGGTTGTGGATTATATGTATTTTGATATATTCAAATTAAAATTCATCTTGATATATCCATGGAATAAATAGGTTATAAACTCGATAGGTTTGAATCTATTTTTTGAAATGGTTTAAAGTAGATGGTTAACCACATTGAGATGTGATTTGTTACATTATTTATTTGGGGCATGGTACCTATTGATATATATTCAGATACATAAAATGCATTGGGAGTTTTCCATAGAATCAGCCATCAAGCCGAATATTGGTTTGAAATTCCATTGACATGTACCATGCATCTAGATATGTTATTGTTTGGAATTAATTATACATAATAAATAGATTCATATGATATATAATTTATACTACATGATAATGATAGTTATATTATTTATTCTGCCTTTTAATAATTCCTTTGATGAGATAGTTGGATTTTCCTTTTGCATGTATGGGTAATTGTGATCATAGAAACTCCATTACTAGGGGGAAGCATGTATAAAATTTAGCATTGACTTAATGGTTGTGTTTGATTATTTTTTACTGACATATAAAAACCAAACATGCATTTCTTATTATAATTTCATGTTATATTTTGTGGTGGGTGTGTTTTATAGGGAAAAATACTATTATGTATATATTTAATTCCAATACACATGATCATAGTAATACTTAGTTTTGTTGAGGGGTTAAGGATTCCCATTAATTCATTGAAATCACCCCCAACCCACATTTATTGAATGTGTTTTGATGTATATTTGAAGACTATCTTGTTTTTTATGAATGTGGAAGTATCAATTAAACCTAGATATTTTGTTCTACTACAATGTTGTTGAGGCTAAGGTTTTTTCATTTGGGATTATGTGTGTTGGGATGAAGGCCATTTTATTTTTTTTATTTTTTATTTATCATGATAAGCAAACTATTTAAATTATTATATGTGAGTCCCCTTTTTCTATGTTTATCTATTAGGAATAATTTATATCTTTTTAAATCATATAGATATATTTAATTTTTCTATTATTGATTATAGAGGATAATATAGATCCATTATTTTGTATACACATTTTTTGGTGGTCAATTATATTGATTACTCTTGTCAAAGTTTATTTTATTTTATTAAAACCCCTTAAACATTCTATTAGTGGGAAATGTATCCCCATAATTTTTCCCTCACATATAGTCTATAACCTCTAACATATAGGTGAGTAAACCTCATTTTAATTATATTCCTTGCACGAGCACCATTCCATTGTTCTAGGTTGAGGTTTTACTACTGTAACTGGTTGGAAACACAAATTGAGTTGGATTATGTGATCAAATACATAAGAAAATAAATGATCAGTGTGATTGAATCCAATGGTACATCCATGAAAACATTCATTTTTATTAGAATAATTATTTCATGTTTCACTCATCATATATTATTTTTATTCTTCTTTCTGAAACATAGAAATCAA
Source organism: Viscum album (assembly GCA_963277665.1). Classification (NCBI taxonomy): domain Eukaryota; kingdom Viridiplantae; phylum Streptophyta; class Magnoliopsida; order Santalales; family Viscaceae; genus Viscum; species Viscum album. Next base: position 560,198,097 of record OY728146.1, read on the forward strand.
CTACCCCCGACAATTATATGTGTGAAAATAGTAATGATTAAATCCCTTCTCATTGAAATATAAAACATTTGGTTTTATTTCAATTGTATCAGTAATTTATAAATTTTTATTTGATATCATTCCATAATGTATGAATATCAACCATTATATAACACAATCATCATATGTGTTGGATGATTGTACAAACATGACATACACTTCCTTTTTTTTATCTCCACTACACAAACTAATCCTATAACAACATTCATATGAGGATAAAATCATCTCATCCACTAGTTTTAACCATCTCTATGGTCAAAATCAGACAAGGTAACCCTTTATAGTCTCTTAATTAACTTCAATATTTTAAACCCCAACATGTATTATGTTATTTCTTTTCAAACCACGGGAGTTAATCACTATTGAAAATAGAAAAAATTTATTAATTTGATCACCTTCAAATTCTAGACTATCTACTATGATGTCATGTAGAATATGATAAAAATGCCAAAGGGATTATCTAATAAACATATCCCTTCAAAAATCAAGAATTTTTTGGACTTCTAACACCTAAAAAATAATAATTCCTTGATTGTATACCCTTATGTAAATCATTAATAATCCATCATGTTACCTTACTTAGATGGAATGAAGGGAACATAATACATTATCAACCATGTCTCACTCACTGTATTTAAACACATCATGGATCCATATATCCCATGTAAATATTTATAGTCAATACCATCGACACCATAAACTATTACTTGAATGTTCTGTTCAAGGGACAATTTCTCCCCAAGAATCTATTATTTTACTCATGGGGACTATAAGAAACAATTCGTCGATAATAAAAGTTATATAAAACACATGTTGTGAGACCACATATCATATAATATAAAACATACCGAATAAACCATAGGTATATTTTTAGCTACAACCTGTCTCATTCATTGTTATTTTTTTATGAGATACTCATCCACCAATACTTAAGCACATTAGAGCCTGATCTAGCATCACCCATCAACATGATGACTAATAACCATCACGAATCATTCAAATTATTTATGAACCAATATAACTTCCACATCTAACTGCCTTTTCAAAATAAATAAATTTTTAAATAGGTGATATCTTGTGATATAATCCTTTAGAAATATGTAATGCATAACCCTTAGAGTAAAAATCATCCACTATAATAGAAAATCATTCATATTTCATTCCATACCTTCTATCAAATTATCCACAAATGATGGATGTAGAAATCTATTACAACAATGAGATATGAAATTTGAGAAATTGAAAAATACCATGTGTGTTAATTCACCTGGAATCTCCCTTATCCATGAAAAATTAAATCCCTATATTATTTTGTGTCATTCCACCATGCATCAGCAGAACCATCTTCAAACACTAACCTGAAAAAAACCAACATCACATAATGATTATAAGATTAAGTGATTTTGAATAAGGATCTAATTTCTTAAAAAACACTTTTAACTAAAATATATCAAATATGTAGCATATAATAAGATAAATGGGATGAGTAATTGACCTATCCTATTAAATGTTTCCAAAAATGAATAATTAAAAAGGTTTTACTAGTTTTAGGAGAATAAAATATGATCCTTCCTCTTGTTTTAAAAAAATGGAAAGGGACCCAAAATGAAATGACCCATATGGGACCTGATGTTAGACCTATGTTAGGAATCCATCATGGTGTGGCCTCTCGGGTTATAATATGGAAGAAGTCAACCATCCAAAATAAATGAAACATCTTCACTTACATGATTCATTTCATGTAATAACACAACCCTTCATAGTGAAATTACTAACAAATAATCAAGATCCATAGTGTGGTCCTTATACATTTGGACTATCACGTCACACTATGATGATCATTATGATGCTTACCAATGTTTCAGATCACGACACCCTACCCTCAAGAAAAACCCACAAGACCTTGACCTATAATGATTGAGTAGCCCCATCCTCCATGAAAAGGACCGTCCCAGTTATGCTTCCTAAAATGAAACCTTTTTCATGGTTCTCTTCCACTTAAGGATTAATGGTGAAACTCATATGTAATTGAATGAATATAATTACCCATATAAAACATTTAAAATTAATATATATAAATTTTAATGCAATATGAAATGATTGTTAGTTTTTATAGTTAATTTGTTAGATTAATCACCATAGAATAACACTATGGGTAACAGAATGACTAGCCTTCCCCAAGAAAGATTTCGTAACTATAGTACATAAGGGTTAATTGGGTGATATATAGTGGTCATTATCAAGGAATAATGCCCTTCCAGCATAATAGATTCCTAAAAACCCTACTAACATAACCAATATATATAAGGACTTAACCAAATGAATAAACAACTTCATACATTAAAACATACATCTTGTTAGGGTTCCCCATAGATATGAAGTGATCATTGATCTGAATCCTATAATTTCATGATTATCTATGTTATGGAATTTTTTTCTTTACACTATATAAATTTAAATAAAGTCCACCCAAACATACACCAACACTTTCCTGAGAAACCATGACATCTTAATGGCCTCTGATCACATTTAAAAACACCTTCGAGAGACCCCCAATCAGATAAAAATCTAATATCATACCAAATTTCTAAGATTTTTCACACTTCGATAAAAAAATTCCATTATTTTACACATACATGTAATTACACATATCAATTCAAACACACCACCATAACGATTCAATTTACTAATAATTCCCCTTTGGAATCTCTGTTGACCATCTCTGTCACCATGATCTAATGTACAATGAAAATCCAATTTCTCCAATTTTTTATGGTCATGGTGACACTTAACCTGAACAATCTGCACTACTCAAAACATACGTTTACCATGCATTAGAAATACATATTAGTTACACCAACTCCATTATGATTCGTAACTGTTGATGAAGTTAAGGAATTTTCAAACCAAATATATTTCACACTATAAATTGATATCATTGGTCAATGTCACGAAATTTCTTTCCTAATGTAACACCTAAGAATCACTTGAAAATTATAATGAGAATTTGTAGTCTCACTTCTAATATTATATAAATAACACATGGGATTTCTTCATTTCACATGTTGGAATACTACCAATGATAATCAACATTCAATTAGCCTTGTCGCAAAACGAACCAATTTCACACAATTAACCAATGATCATGCCACATAAATATTATCCATCGTTTATCAGGTTTTCCTCTCCAAAAATATTGTTTCACCCATTTTTAATAAAATAGTACCCATATTATGGTATTTTCCATTTACTACACATTAACTAACATCTTACATCAATGAAATATCACAAAATAAAATACACCCCCTTGTTGGGTTCACTAACACATCACTCATGAAATTTACTAAAAACAATTGAAATTAAGAAAAATTTTAATATATAATCTATAAAATTGTACAGACTATAGAACATTAATCATAACCAATCCAAAAGCACAAACATATCGAACATCCACCACCATCTGCACACAGATCCGCATGGGACCCAGTATTATTACATGACTATGTCTATATACAGGCACCAACTCTATATTCCAATAATATTGTGACACCTCATGTAACCAATTTTAATTCTACTAATAGTCCTTAGTAACACACCTGGGCTTAATGGGTCTAAATCAATGTAAATTTCCTTGAAAAATTTTACACCACTCTCATTTACCACCATCCTACATTCCCCAATAAGTCCCACTACCAACTCATTATCATACAAGTTGCCAATATATCATTTTTAAGGTAATCCATTGATTCCATATCTATCTTGTCCATCCACTAAGTCCAACTAAATCTCAAAAGAACCATCATTCACATCACCAAATTACACATGTCACAATCTATCATAGATCATATGTCACATGGGTTTATCATCTCGATAATTCCAACATGGCATAACCTATTGGTCATTCCTCTATCAAAATATTGAGATATCATCCCATGTCGTTGTCATACCCCAATGAAACAACAAGAATCTATTATACCACACATGAAATTACATCAAAGATACCCTATCTCAAAGGATCCAATGTTATAAAATCAATTGTTAACACTATTTCTCCTTTTCCAAATCATAAAAAGATGGATCCCACCTTTCCTATATTATCTCACATATGATAACCATCGACTTGTGACATGCATGCTCTCCCATATGAAACCTAGGACATAACTTTGTGTGATCACCTAATTAATGAATCCTAGAATCTATCACATTACATTGGAACATATTAGGGTATTAACACTAAATTGGAATAATGGTACCAAACACGTATGTTCCAAAATGGCCAACCATCACCATATAATGAAAAAATATAATAACCATAAATTTTCCTCTATTATCATGAATCCACATTAGGAGTCACATATATTACCAAAATCAATATTCTTAACACAATGATTCACCAATATCGACCCATCAATATGGATTCTATAAAATCCATGGATAATCACACAGAATAAAACATCATGATTTCCTACCATAGGCTGATATCAGGTATCACCGATTCATCAATCTTTTTTAATAGATAGAAAATCACTCTCTTGATATTTTGAAATAGAGTATCTATAAATAAACCTCAAAATTGTGATAAAAGACCCATGTTACTATAAATAATTATTCCCAAGTAGGCATATCCCCTGGGGATACCAACCCAGACCATCACACTCATTCCATATCAATTAATATCCCATAAGTCCTCAGATTACTATCATAAAACACTAGATAACCACACATCAGACATTTGATCTCTTATCCATTATAAGATTCTATTTTAAATAGACTCATAATCATGCCAAACTTGAATTTTATACATTTCCACAATATAATCCCCATCTGTTTTCACATGACAAATAACAAGGTCAATTCTATGAGAATGTCACATACTTTGTAGAACTTTATTTTTAATGATTTCAAACAAAAACCATTTGTATACTCTACCCATATATAATGGTGTTCATAATGTAGGGATACACACTCTCTCAAGACACCAATATACACCACAACTCATCACAACCTCTAAAAGTAAAACAACATTCTATTCAAATATAACACAAGACATTCCAATATCTCAGCTACATATCAATGCAATTAGGTTCTACCAAAAATCCCCTAACCATACCTCACATAGGTATTAACTAATAAGAAAAAATTCATGATCTAATTTATAAAACCATAGTGTTTTTAACATTCAATTATACCCACACTAAGTCTCTCATATTAATATATATATATATATATAATCTATCTAATACTATATCTAACATCCCACTCCATAAAACTAATCCTCAATGGGAATGTGTATATTAGAGAACCCCCAAGAGGACGAAGGTTATATCTGTGTACATGAAACAACCTCCCCCTATGACTTTAAATATAAACAAAATCCATACAAAGCTATATTGGTTAATAAAAATTCATGAAATGAGTTAATTATGAAAAAAAAGAAGTCAGTATTGACACAATAAATAAATTGAACAATTTTTTACACTTTTCTAGAACTAGTATCTCAATCACACACAAGAATAAATATATAATGTGACATATTTAAATTACGTGATGCATGAATTCAAGATTATTAATACTCTGGTCCAAAATTAAAACAATGAATCGAATAAGTCAAGACATCATACTCGATAATAATGAACCCTACAGTAACATAAAATATAAGGAATATCATTCCCATGTCATGGGAAATTTTGACTTCAACTCTTAGAAGTACATGGAATGAACAAAACATATTTTATATAACTAAATATTGAGTAGTTTTATATTTGGTTTATATTATCCTATATATATTAAAAAATAACATTGTTGTGATACCACATGGTACCTTTTCAACTTGGATCCCACTATAGTTGCCATATCAGCCTACCACATGACTTTATAAACACTTCCGCATATTCCATAGGCTTCAGACTAGTTTTTATGGTATATGGTTATGCTATAATATGATAATACATGTATGTAGGAGTAAAAAACTAGTGGAAATATAATAATTTTATCTGTGATAGTCTTTTACTAAATAAATATTATACAATGGACAAAATAAGTCAAAAGGATGAAACATAAAAAAATTTATTAATATTTAAATTTACAGAAATGAAATTTGTGTTGTAAAGAGATCAATAATATATCTTATTCGAAGATCATATATAAACAACATAAATATAAATTATCGTCAGCCTAGTCTCATGTCCAAAAAAATCCAAACTATTATCTTTTTCTGTGAAATATTTCATGGCCTTCAAACACTACACCTCTTCCATAACAATTATGATGATCATAATGTCCTCAAAAGTAATAATTTTCTTGGTCTGCTCCATTAGGGAGAGATTATAATTCAATATTTTATCACTAATTATGTTCCTAACATAATTTTTCAAAATGAGCATGAATAAAATTTTAAGCTTATGATAATATTTAATCATCTAAAAGTATAAAAAAAGGCATGACCATGTGTTCTGACAATGTAACCAAAGTATAACAATTCCATAATTTGAAAATAATTCATGTCTTTAAACACAATACATCACCACATAGTGGTGAATAGATCCATATCATGGGCACATCTAAAAAATTTGAACATAGTAGGGATTAGAACCCCATTACATAACCCACTCTAATACCTCACCACGTACATGGAATGGTAGTCGACCATAGATATATCTTTATAATATCACCGCATAGTAGGATATAGTGTTCATCCACTGAACACTCTTAGATATCACCACTCACGGGGATAATAGTTCCCCTCCAAAGAACCATTTCCTTAATACCAACCCCATGGGATGAATAGTTACACAAATTGTAATTATCTCGGATATCAACACCCAATAAAAAAAGTCCCTTCTCAAAACCCCATTTTAAGAATATAAACACCCTTGGTGGAATGGTTCTATAACCTAAAATAGTCTCAATCATGTCACAACACATCATGAACAACACTCAATCCATTAACCATCTCAAACACCTCTACGTAGATACTCACCCCACACATAGTCATTTTATAAGAATTTATCAATTATATATAATTTAACATATCCCTAATATATATGATTATAAACTGACTATAATATATATTATAACATTATGTGTATTATTTCCCAACCCTTGTACAATAATAAAACAAAATCATTACATTAGTTTTCATCTTTCCTGAAACTGATCTACACAACCTAGGTTGTCCTCTAAAAACACAACTTAATCCCATAAAAAATTATGTTATGATAAATTATTTTTATCCTTTCATTAAAACCCCTTAAATGGTCTATAATGTATAGGGAACCCTTTAAGGTCTCCAAATCCACATAAATGTCTACATACCCTATGTGGGTTCATTTATATTTTTTCTAACCCCTAGCATGAAAACACATCGCTAAATAGAATAACATCCCTACAAAAGGATTCATTTATTCCTTGGTATAACCATACACATGGATAATGAAATATAATTAAAAACCCAACTAAATTTTATAAGGATGATATCACTTCCATAATAAATATAGGTTGTTCCTTGCACATGAAAACTATACAAACCCCTATAGAGTATACCCATATGCAAATGATTTAAGTACCCAACACTCTTATACATATAGTGATCAAAAGGAACCTAGTTAGTGTTTCATAATTTTCACTCAATATATTTATACTACCTTAATTTTCTTATATCATATGTACATATCGATAGCCAATCCCCTGAACATCAGTGATTGTGGCCTAAAACTACTGTTAAAGGATCTGTCTTGTACCAATACAGTTTTTTATACACATTAATATTATAGGAAAAATAAATTATAATTCAAGTATGATCACTCTCACATGGGGACACAACATGTCAGTTTCTATATAATATAAATTACATTGATGTTAGGGATCACCAACCTCATTCAAATTTATTCATTTCATAAAAATATTGGCCCCAAAACCTATAATAAGAACCCAAGATATCTATCATGTCTATAATTACACCATTAAGCTCATATAAGAGATATTACGACTCTTGAATGTCTAATTTTAAATCCCATTCAAAACAATGTCCCCACCATAGAACAAAAAATTAAAATTTGACTTATTTTACATCAACTCCTAACGACACCGGTAGTTACTAGCATCCCTAGGGGAATCCCTTTCTAGATTTTGTAGAATGTAGATTTTATATATAGTTTTTATCATCATTAATATATTTAATGGATCATAACCATGGTAACAAAAGAATAATATTATTCTCACTCTAATGATTTCAGAAATATAGGTCCTTGATCATGAAAAAAACATTACATTAACTGATAATGGATCATCACCATGATACCGAGAACGTTGTAAAAGGCTCACCACCAACAATTCATAACATTTTAGATATATGAAATGAAATAACTATAAATTATTTCCTCATGATATATAATTCATTACTTAAAAAATTGGGGGATATATAAATTTTTTCACCACCTATCATCATAACATGTCATTTATTTATCTCAACATGAATATGGAAAAAATAATAAATACATTAATATAATATCATGATTAGAAAATTGAAAAAAATGAGAATACAATAAAATTAATTAGTTATCTATGTATGTACCCCCTGAAATGTTAACAAACCATAATTTATTTACTCTATATAGAATAATTGGTATGTCAACTAATAAATAATTTACTATATTAAATAACATGTATTGTTTTCTAGGATAACACTCATCAATAAAAAGAATAAATTATAAATTATTCACAAATTAACATCCTTATATGCATGAATATATTTATTCGTTACTGATGACATGGTAATATAGAGGGGGATTTGAGTCATTTCTCTCTTATAGGGATTATTTACTCCACATCATATATATATTATCACTTACATTATGAATCATATTATTGTTTACAAAAATTATTATCTTATGATAAGTACCCCATTAATGAAAATTTAATATGATTTATATTCTAATGAGTTATATAAAAAATTGTATATACAATAATAAAGACTATTTTAGATAAATATATTAAATTATGTATACATTAATATTAAATTTCTAGGTATTTCCACCCTATTGAAAAAATTATAACATATTTTTTTAAGAATGAAATAATTTTAATATTTATTGAAAATTGAAAATTTATTTTTTAACATGAATGATTAATAGGTCATAACATATAAATTAGGCCTATAAAAAATATTTATATGAATATAGTAAATGTATGATGAGATATCATAGATAAAATTTTCATAACATTTATTGATGTTTTTTAAAGACACAAAAATGGGTCATTTTAAAACCATATATGAAATGTGATAATTTATTACAAAAAATGATTACAAAATTAAAAAATAATTAATTCATGAAAAAATAGTGTGGTTTTTCTTAAATCCTTAAGAGTAAAATAAGAAAAAAAAATTGATTTTTTTAAAATATCGTTGCATTTAACAAAATGGATTTATAATATTGGAATCGTAAAGACATAATTAGTCCATGAAAAGGATGTAAAATGATTCATAGAGAAGGAGATAGAACAACTGGAATAATACCTTTATAATTACTAGAATGAAGTGTTTTTCAATGAGATATTATACAAGAAGGACATTATGGTTGATATGATTCTGAGGTTTTAACATCTTGATAGGGATAAATCCTGTATAAAATGGATTCCTGAATGATACATGAATTTGTCATTCTTCCATTCCTACATCAAGGAGAAGGAATGATTATATAGACCTCACATATTGATGGAGAAAGTCACATAACATGATGATCGATATGTAGTTGTGAACATTGACTTTCTTATTTTAGATCCCTTATTGTGGACCCCAACCCTTTTAGGAGAGATGGTTTTCCAAGGGGTTGTTTTGATATTCTTGAAGCTATTCCTCGGGATGTTTCTAGTAAAAGAAATAATATACTTGATTAAGTTATTGATATAGATGGTATATGAAAGGATGTCAATATAATCAATCTAGAGTGTGAACCAAGACATGATGGATTCCCAAGTGCTTTTATAGAGATTCTTTAGATGTGGTACGACATGACATGTTAAATGTTATTGATGATTTTTTCATGGGAGGATATATACCATGCATTGCATGGGCGACTTCCATTTTCCTTATTCCAAATATCAAAGAATATACCCCTCTTCATCGATGCATTACCATTAGATTGTGTAATAACATGTATAATGTTCTTTCCCGCATTATGAACAAAAGACACTCAACTCATTAACATGGTTGGATTTCATACGAGAAGCTTGGGTTTTTAAAAGGAAGAATGATTTAAGGTCTATTACTACTACTCTAGATCCAGTCAATAACATCAACAAAAAGGTTCATGGCTCAAATAATATTTTCAATCTTGACATGGACAAGGCATATGACCGCATTGAATGGAAATTTATCCTCGTGGTTTCCATGAAGATGAGATTATCAACTTGGGCTATGGATATCATCTCTAAATGTTTGATCTCCTCTTGGAATGCCATATCATTCCTTGGAAAGTCATATGGATTCATTAATGAAACACATAGACATAGTAAAGGGGATCCCCTATACCCAAATATCATAATCATAACACAGAATGTGATAATGAGAAACATAAATGGGAATATATCTAGTGAAACCATTATTCCTTACTGGTGTAGGTCTCTTTGCACTAGTACGTATCATTTCATGTTTGTGGACAAAACCATATCAATTTGAAATTATACAAAGAGATTAGTTAGAGAAATCAATGTGGTTCTTGATGATTATTATAGTTAGAGTGGCCAAATTATCAACTAATCATAGAGAAGTATCTACATCATTCAATACAGTTCGGATATGAGTGTTATAGTGGTTTGTAATGACATGGGTTTCCAACAAAGGATCTTCTAATTGGTCTACAAGGTGGAAAATTTCACTTCGATTATTACCCATATAACACTTTGATTGTATTTTAGAAATGATCAAGAGTCTCATAATTAATTGGAAGAACTGATACATCTCATTTGGTTTTATAATTACACTAGTTAATGGTGTTCCTGCATCCATTCAAATTTGTACATTTTTTTAAATCAAAGTTCAAAATGTATTCCTTCATAATACAGATAAAATTTTCTCCCCATTCGTGTGGGATGCTAATGATGATGGGAAATACCACTAAACATCATGGAGAAGAATTAATAAACCCCCACAAGAAGGGGTATCAATGTCCAAAATATCACATACACCTTTCCAAGCCTACATGAGAAACTATATTACGATATGGTTAAAGGAAACTCTCTTTGGGGATGATCTAAGGGAGTGTAAAATCAATGGGAGAGGGAGGCTACGAATAGATCCTTATGTAATTTTATCTATCTTCATTACATTACAGTTGATGAAAATTCATGGTGGGTGATGTGGAGAGGGGTAATACAGTTCATGCATCACCACTAAGAAGGATATGTTCTCATCTTCACTAGTAATCTAACAATATTTATCTCATTCCAACAAGATAGAAAAAACCTTTTATTTATCAGTGTAGTTCTAGACTATGATCTATGTCAAAATTTTTATCCCATTGATATAAATGATGATTCATATAGGTTCATGTTTGCAAACTCACCCTCATGATTTTTTTGATAAGGGTATATCCCATAATTCTCTCTTCATCGAATCATTGGGAATGACAGATCAAATTTATATGGTGTAAAGTTGTCCCCAATAAATATGATTTTCCCTTTTGAAGAATAAGGAGAAAAGATTTACCCATAGATGATAATATGAACATCCTTTGAATTATCTTATTCTTTATTTTTTTAATCATAAAAAATATGTAAGAGGTGGTCATATACCATTTTTTCAAAATACTTTTTGAACATATAATCTGGAAAACCTTGGTAACATTATTGGATTCAATGAACATGGTTGTAGGGATGCCACATTTCATTGTAGCCGGTTTCTTGTAGTGGATCTATTTTTCCTTGAAAAAATCCATGAGTAGTTGTGTTAGTATTTTGATGTCCCTATTTGTGGAAATCTTGGAGCAAGATCTTCTATGAAGGGGTGGCTTCACGAATAAGACACCCGTGATCTAGAAAAAATCCTCATATTGGATATTATTTAACTTTTCAAGAATTGTATTGGTTATAAAACCCTCCATCCCCTAGAAAAAGGTAAGACCATCTCTCACTCAGTTTTTAGCTCCTCTTATGATTGTAATGTTCGTTGGAAACCCAATGGATCTTGTAACAAACAAAACCCCCAATGGATGTTGCTCTTTAGGTTTCATGAGAGGATAAGGAGAAGTCCATGACACTTGGGGAATTTTAATATTCTCATTCTCATCATTTTTTGGATGTGTCACCACATTAAAGCTGACTAAGTAGAGATGTTAACTAGATTTGAATTATATTGACATTAGAATGTGAACCTTAGGTTTGTGGAAACAGAATACTTAATTCATTAAAGCTCCTTGAAGATCACTTATGATGTGTCGTGGTCTATAGAAGATATTTCTAGAAGATAAAGTGTCTATATATGAATCAATACTGAGATCTTCAATACCTAGTGTGAATGCAATAGGGAAAATGATATTCTTTCTTCTTTATCCTCACCTCTCGTAGATTTTACTCTCTATCCCTCAGATTTGTTTTGGGCTCTGGAGGGGGGAATCCCATTAGAGGTGATTCTCATGGGATTCACTATTATAAACCACGTTATGTAAATATGATATGCCCTCTTTCCCATTTCTTATTTTCCCATTTCTATCTTCTCTATACGATACTATTTTCAAAAATAAATAAGATGTTGATAATAGATAAATAATATCAAGAATCAGAATAAATGAGAAATTTCCCTTCCAAATAATTCATGGTATGAACTATAAATTCATGATGGAGGAACCAATAACATAAATTTATCTTAAATTAATGTAAAATATAGAAAAAATCACATAGGATATTGGACTTGATACAATAATGAGTGGATGTGAATTATAATATGTCAAAATAATGTACATTTTGAATGAAATACATATTATGAGTCATAACATACAGAGTATATCTTCTACGATATTATTTCATATAATTCATTAATTTATTACTCCATGAAAACCTATTATTTCATTATTATTTCATATTTCAATTATTTAGGTATCTTCTATTACTAATTTATTAGATGTTTTTTTTTCAATTTGAGGGTGTGATGTTGTTCGATTCCTAATTCCAAATATTCTTTGATGTAATGGGATCTATTAATGTTCAATTTATAATGGTTATATAAAAATAATTAGATTAACAACATAGTTTTAATGGTATTCTTTAATTAAAAAAACATAACTGTTCACTATATGTAATAATTTTTTCTAATTGCTAATGTTTTCCATTATAATCATGATTTAAAATATTAAAAAGAAATTTGCTGATTCATTGAATAACAGTATTATAATAACTATAATATTATTAAACCATAATAAAAAGAATATAATATTAATATTATATTATATTAAATCATAATATTAATAATTAAATCAATCTTTAATTGAATATGTGAAAAATTAAACACTATCATTAATATAGTTATTGTTAGACCACCACGTAAGGCCGATGTTTTTATTTAATGAAATTATACATAAGGGGATGAAAAATTAATATTTTTTATATAAATAACCTAATGTATAGTTAAAAAAGTATTTATATTTAAATTTAAATATTTCTTTTGTTGATAGAAGGTGTAAGAGGTGAATTGAAATGAAAGGAAATATTTTATGAAACCTATATTTCGACAAATTAATGTCTTTTGAAAAATATTTTTATAAGAATTAGTTTTTCATTCAAATAAATAATGTATCATAATGATGTCAAAAAATGGGAATAAAATATTTTCATTTTTGTATGTCAATATTTAAACTAGTTATATGAAAAAATAATTTCAAATAAATAATAAAATAGGGGACGACTTGGGAACCCTTACATTTTTTATTAATAAATTTAAAAAGGTTATGATGAGAGGAAATGAGTTATTTAACATTGATAATAGGTAAAAAGTATGATAATATAATATAATTAAAATAATTCAAGTATATAAAGAGGGTTTTAATAATTATATTCTAAAATATTATTTGTGAAATAAATTGGATTTATAATGAATCTATTGAATTTCTAATTGAGTAACCATAATTGGAATGATCATAAAAACTATCAAGGGATCTTATTTTCACATAAGTGGATTTTTGATGTGGATATTAGTGTTTGTATATGGATTTTTTAAGCTTTTGAAATGGGATGTGCTTTAAAAGTTTGGAGAATAAGGCATTGAAGGGTGTCTATATAAGAAGAGGGGAGGGTATTGTAGTATAAATATATGTTATTTTTTATTTATGAAAAAAATATGAATAGGGATGATTAATTTTCTTTTTCATAATGTAGGAATAACAAATTTATATTTTTTTTTATGAATTAACAGTCCTAAAACAAAACTTTTTCTTAGGCTCCAAAGGTGAAAGACATTTCATATAAAATTTGATTCATATTTACACCATGATGATGTCTTAAATCATATTTTATTTATATAAATTTGATTTCAAATTATTCACCAAAAAATTAAACATTGTCATAAAAAATCCAACAAATCACCGGAGGATTGTTTTATGTTATTATTCAAAAAACAGTGTCAATATTATTATTATACATAAACAATTTCAATATTAAATAAAAACATTTGATATAGAGAAATAATGTTATTCAGAAAATATATATATATATTACTTTGAGTGATAATATTTATTTTTTTAATTTATAAAAAATTATATGGTGAATAATTAATTATTATGCATGTGGAACACATAAGTTTAATAAAATTAAATTTTTAGTAAAGTTTAGTTTTTCTTTCATAGAAATATTTTCAAAAATAGTTTGGGTGTGACGAACATTATATATTATTACATCACTTTTATTTCATAAACCCATTTCCTTTTATAATGAGAACATTATCAAAATTTAATAATAATTTACAAAAATTAGAATATAAAAATTTGTGAAATTATGTTATCTGTTAAAAATAATAAGTACCCCATATTGTTATTTTTTGTGTCAAAAATGTTAAATAAAATTTGAAAATTCGTTTTTGTGGTAATAAACTTTAATTAAGGATATGAACATAATTAGTTAAACAATAAACTTATATATTATTAAATATTAACAATATAAAATATTTTGAGGAAACATTTTTTTTTTATAAAATTATTTTGTTTTATTATACACATATAATGTCATAATGGAGTTAATAATTACTACTTTATATTCAATGGTTTTATATTAGAATTATGATACTATAAACAGATTTTTCATACATTATTAATATGTATGAATGATAAATAAATATATAATTTAATGGAAATATGAAAATAAATTTTTTTCATTACTGTAGTTTTGTTATGAAATAAAACAATTTGGTACAATTAATGACGAATACAGTAACAAAGATTTTATAAAACCATTCTAATACACATTGATCAAAAAAATATGTTATTATTATTATTTTTTAAGAATATTATTTATTCAATTAATCAATATTATTAAATGATATATTTTTTTAAAAAAATCTATTTTTATATAATTGAAATAAATATAATAAATGCATATAATATTTATATATAATTTTTGAACAGAGAAATTTTGAAAATACTCTTCAAAAATAAGGGATTATATAAAAAATATTATTATCCTTTTCCTATGAGTAGTTATATTGATTTAACAAAAATTATCCATTATATATGAAGTAATCAGCATCAAGAAAATAAAACACCATCACTATTTCAAAAGACATGGAATTATAAAATTATATTAATATAAATAATCAACATGTATAAAAATTGACACATTTTTTCTCATGGGATAATAACCTAGGGATAAAGGATACAACGTTATACTTGAATTGGTGGGACCATCTATTATCCTATGACACAATCTTACAACACATTTCAAAACATACTCTCACAACCATTATTTAACAGAAACCCACTAGTTAGGTCATGAACATATATTGGAGATAATATCCAAAAAGCTATATTATGTTTAAATTACACAAATTTAAAATATTAAAACTTATAAACCAATTTTTTGACCATAAAATTTTAAAAAGTAAACTAAAATGTAATTTTTATTTTCAATTATGCTAAAAAAAACCCAATAAGAAAATAAATCAATAATTCATAGAAACACACATATCACCACCCATTCACAATTAAAAAACACAATACCATTTCATATATATAATTAAATTATATAATAATTGATTCAATAAAAATTTAAACCATAAAAATAGAGAACAAACAATTGGATGTGAGAAAATAATAATCACTTTTATCACATAACTAGCAATGGAATTTTTCTTTAAATGAAAATTTAAAATCATTAAATTATCGTAAAAAATCAATAAAAAAATCATTAATATTTGTTCAATTTATATGATGATAAGTCCCATTTACATTTTATTAACCACCATGTGTGCATAATATAATATGAGTATAATTTTTTATATACATTTATGAATATTACCATTATAACATTCCCCTAATTCGACACTCTCTCATGTGGCTTCATCTAGATGGTTATGGGACTACAAGAATGCCTACACATATTCCAAAGGCTACTAAATTGAATCAAGGGTTAAAATATCATGATACAAATACTATACCACCATGTATAAAAGTTTTAATATTGTAAATTAAAAAAAAATACGAGTGTAAAATAAATATTGGAAACAATGTAATATACAAATTAAATGAATGGGATGAACCTAAAAAAATCAAATAAAAACAAAGTAATGTGGCACTCTAATTTACATAAATATTAAAATAAATATAATAAAGCTAAAATACCATACTAAAAAAATAAAACCAAAATTCCCTTATCTCAAACCCAATGTCAGCCCCATATCCAAGCTCCAAATAATATAGAATGTAACATTCATCAATAAGGTCATACACCATCTTCCAAACCTCGATCCAGGTAAACTTTTTAGGTACCAAATAGCTTCCCAGATAGGGTTTAAGAGAAATTCAGTAGGGAATATCACCATGTCTAAACATAACCATTCAAGTATTAATTTAATGCAACATAGTGATAAATATGTTTAATAATTAAACAATTAATAGAATAAAACAATCTACCCTCATCACCACCATGCCAGAATAACATTGAGAATGCATAAAATCATTATAAAACCTAATTAAAAGTCCAAATTGTAATAACATGACATATACATTTCATATATATAATAATTTTTGCATCCCATCCAAGCTATTTATATAATAATTTCATTTCTCGGGCCTAATAGTCTACATAAAATTTCAATGTCCAGGAAAATCTCTCTATATAAGAATATTAGCATCATTGGGAATATATCTTTTTATAATCATATCAGTATCACATTGAATATACCTTTATATAATCATTTCAGTATCACTAGGTGTTTCCCTTTAATAATTTTTGCACCAAACACAACACATTCCAATATAGAAAAATTAATGAAACATAATATCAAAAGACACAAATGATTAATTCATCCAATTATCATTTTTTTGATTCACATTTATATCAGTTAATCATATCTTAATCATTTTCAGTTTTATTTTTCACACCCATTTTATATTCACATCCTCCGGGCATTCTATAATCCATTATGCTATTTGTGAATCTATAAAATGAAATCACCTGATATATCAAATCATGCTAAAACATATTTAATTTTTTATCCAATTAATTATTATTCCTTGGTATTCTCATCCAGTGGTTGAATATTGGATGGATCCAAAAAAAATGTATTCAAAGGGATCCAATTTTTCATCAAACTCATGATTTAGGATCACCATTATTCTGTTAGTTAATATTCACATTATGTTTATGAAATCAAACACTATTTCACATAACTGAACTATTAGAAATAGTCCACATGTTTTTTTTATAAATTCTACCTTAAGCAATGATCAATATAATCTTTCCAATATGTAATACCTATAATGTAATTAGTTTATGATGATCATGAAGAAAACATTGGTCACACAAGATCATGATCATCACCCAAAATAACTACAATCATGAAATTGCAACATAATTATAGAGATTAATGGAATATAGTGGTTAAAAAGAAAAAAATCATCAAGGATTAGTGGCCTGATTGGGATGTCAATAAGTGAAAATATAATTACATAATTAGATATAGATGATATAGGTTTGTGATATAGGGACTCACTATGGATGAAGAGTAAATAAAATACACTACATCACATTAAAAATCATATATGATGGAAAACGGGGTTTGTAATCCTTTCATGGTGTGTTTATCAATTTATAAGTTACGCTGAAAATCCCATCACCTCTGTTAAAATGACAAAAATTGAACATTAAAAATGTGAATTAGTTTCATGGGGTGTATAAATTTTATTCTCTAAACTAGTTAAAAATGGTCTCCTAGAAAAATTTACACATCATGTAACATGTTCACTATTTGTAAATGTCCAACAGACATCACTAATCCCAATTTATATAGAAGATCTTACAACACCTCTGAAGGCTTCTATACATAATGATAGTCCTCATAATCCCCAGAAATGATTATAGACCAAGTCAAATAATTAAAAAAAAACAAATATCCACGAAATTTAAATCATTTTCCCTAGAAAAAGATCTCTATTACCAATAAAGGACTTTACCACTATGTTTAATATATGAATAAAAAACTGAAAAAATAGGTTTAACCACAATTTCAATAGGTCCATAACTTGAATAATATGGTATATTAAAAACTCAACATCTCATCCCCTAACTAATCCAAACATTACTATGAGGTATCAGCAAAAATGACAATACATATTTCATGTATATTATATTTCTTCTCCCATTTATCCTCATTAAGACACCCATATTCCCACTGCACTTGAACTAGAGGTAAGTCTTATAGCAGAGATATTTTCCATAATGGTCCAAATTATAATAAGAGTAAAAATTTATATGAATATCAACTTCATCAACATATACCACATAAGATGGGTGAGGAATGTAACTTATAATCTATATCATGTAAATATATCATCCATTCCACTATAACATAGTGGAAGGGATAGTCATAACACCACTAGACCAAAACTTTCTACTATCTCAAATGACATGACGAACCTGGACAGTGGATTTCCCAGTTTTGAGATATGTAATTTCATTTACCAAGGAGACAACTGAAGGAAAAAAATTACAACCCTAAAACTCTATAGGTTTTCTCCACTAGACATTATAATATTTCGGACTAATATTTGGGGATGCCAAACACCTCCTGATCAGCAGAACCTCCTCAGAAATATCCTTTATGAGACTCAGTCCAACAAGTGCTTACTCGCCTTATTCAAACCAATAAAGAGGTGAATGGAACAACTAAAAATACAAATCCTCAAAAGGTTCCATTTGGATTTATGTCTCTATGTTTTTTTTAGAAACAATAAGAGTTTTATATGTTTCTCATATGAAAAACTAAAATCCAAAACATATGCATGTATCGTATCCTTTAGAATCAGAATCATCTGTTTATATTTTCCATCAATATTATAATGATATGATATACTTATATGAATATTAAATCTCAAATATTTCTAATGTCCCTATAAAAACTAGGACATGAAATGTGTATCTCTATCCAAAATGGTAGTCCTCATAATATCATATATTATAACTATCTCCCATGAATGAATACTATCCAAATAATGAACAGTGATAGTCTCCCTAATTTGAAATAAGGGGGATACCATCATTAGTTGATCTACCAACACCTATAAAAAATCATTTTTTTGGGGTCTCATGGGTAATCTTATAAAAAAATTCATATCAACATCCTCATTTTACACTCTATAATCGGATGTGGCCCAAATAGCCAAGATGTATTCTAATGCTTGAATTTTACCTGCTAACATGTGAAACAGATCACTACAAAACCTTCAACCTCCTTCATATTTGGAAATCAATATTTTTTACTCAGAACTTCATAAATATTTATTAGACCAATATGTATCATCCATATGTAATCATAAAACTATCTCATCAACTCCATTAACAAACCCATAGAAACAGATAATTATACATGGAAATGAAATGAATTTAATCTTCATAAAGATCATCTAGCTACTGTCTCCCCACTATACAAGTAGTCCCTCCTAGCTAAGCCCTTAGAATCAAATAACTTCACAATCGTGATCTGGAAAAGATGAATAGATATAACTGATGTAGAGTTACGTGTCAGTCATCCTTGGGACTCTTGATCATCAAGATGAATGTATGAAAATAGTTCCATCATCTTCCACTCCTCACTAGAATCCTGTACTACATCGGTCTGCATCATCATGATCAAGTAATTAGTAATGATGGTTCCATTTCATAGTGAATATAAAAACTAGATTTTGAGTTAATGTAGTTACATTACACATATCCTCTTCATATTTATTTGGTCCAACTATGAAAAAATTTACATGATACTCACGTGTTCTATTTACACAACAAACCTATCACCCAAAAAATTGGGTCTCGACCAACTCATGTATTGTACCATGTAAAATGACTCCGGATCATGATTAGGATTATTTATCTCATGTAGTCTCAGTTTTATTGATCCATAAGAAGCCAATGAGTCCTTCATCTTTATAAATGTACTGATTCCAACTCTGAATGTTTCAGAATACATAGTATATTTTGTACCTAGAATTGGTAATGTAAGGATAGGTATTGAGAAAATCTTCCTTCTCGACTCCTGGAAATAAATTTCTCATGAATCGAACAAAATGAACTCTACACCATTCTTGGTCATCCTAGACATCAGTGTTTCCATATAGAAAATTTATTAGATAAAATTATGATAACAAATTGATATACCCATAAAATTCAGAATCTAGAAGGCATTATTAGGTAACTCTGATGATACCATCATTTCAATATTTTCTAGGTCCACTAAATGTATATCCACTGATAATATATTTCTAATGATGTTCTAATTATCAATCAAAAAACTGCATTTGATTATTTGGTATAAATAAAATTCTATCACTATATACTTAGGACGGTGTCAAGATATTGGGCATGGTCCCTTGAAAAATGGGAGTATACTATGACTTCATCCACAAAAACTATGGGAAATTATTAAGAATATTTTGGAATATATGATACATCATTTCCATGAATATCACTGGTGTATTTGTTAAGCCAAACTACATCACTACAATCTCACAAAAACTGTAACTGCTCCTAAAAGTAATCTGAGTTATTTCGGATGGTGTCACCCTCAAATAAGATTATCCTGATATCAAATCAATTTTCATGAAGACATTATCACAACTCTATAGGTTGAATAGATAATCGTGGCGTAGAAGGGGATAGTAATTCATGACTATCATCCAAATCAATATATGATAATCTACACATAAATCAATATTATGATTATCTATCTTGGTAAAAAGAACTAAATACCCTATGAAGAAGTACTAGGTCATATGAATGCATTATCATATAGATAATCACACTGAACATTCATCTCGTGAAGCTCTTATGGTTCCATCATGTATGATGAAATGGAAACAAGGTCTGTTACCAATACCAACATGATCATGAAATCAATCCTCATAAAGGGTGGAAAGTAAAAGAAACAATCAATAATGTATTCTTAAAAATGGTCTACCATATGTATAAATATATCATACAAAATTCCACCATCATCCAGTAAAATATCTTTTATCTAATCCATTAGAAAAACTAATCTATACTGAATTGGTCCTATATGATTGGCCTAAAGAACCAAATAATGTTGATGAATGTGGATTCCTCCTTCTATAGATAAAATGTTAAATATCCTATAGTAAGAATTGATAAGATACATTTATAGAAATAACCAATCTATATCAAGAATAAAATTTGAATGTTTAATATCTAGTACAAAAAACATCCCAAAAAGAAATTGTAACCACAAATTACAATAAAACATGCATTGAAATGTTTGATAGTCCCTAACCAAAAACACGATAGTGTATTGATGGTCAAGACACCATTCATGATATCTTCATAAAATCCAAAAAAATCATGAAAATATAATAGATAAAATGCAATTTGATTCCCTTGTATTGAAAAAATGAAAGCAATGGTAGATCATACAATAATCACATCTTTGAAGATAGAGGTTCCTACATTCACACATGCCGAAGTAAATATCATAATGTGCATTTGAAATTACCCTATAGATTGGGATCTATTACAACTCACCTATGATATTCCCTATTCTTGGTACTTCCACTATTACACTAGGGTGACACATCCCCTACATCGACTTGAATATCTAGTAAAACGTCATCTACTAGTCTGCTGAGGGGTAGTTGTGTCCTTCTGATACTCTGGTTTCTATCTTGATCCCTTACCACATTAATATTATTTTACTCCCCTAAAAATCATTTATATGTGGCCCAACCTACCATAAGAATGGAGCTCTAACATAGGGTATGGAAACTGATTCTTCTTGTGACCAAACATTCTACACTAATATAACTATAATAAAAAATTGTCTGGAGATGGTCGTCCACTACCATTACAAATCTTCCTTCTGTTTCTTTGGTGATATTAGTCCTAGTGGAAATTCTTACAAGTTATTGAAGTTACCATAGCTCTCCTTGGAAAATCATCATTTTCGCAACTCGGGTCCTCTCATTCAATCCCTTTTGGGATGAGTGCTTCATTCATCATCATTGAAATGTTAATCATGAGAAATATATTCACATGTGACTTGAAATTATCAAGAATCCAATCATGAAAATGTCTATACAATTCATCTCATCATATTTTAATGTTGGTGTTGTATTTTTTATTATGGTGAAATATAAGTTTTAGTCCTTCCCTAACCTACCATAATATGTTATAAGGATGAATTTCAAGCCTTCAAATCCCACAACATCAAGGGATAGAAGTGCCTTAGTAAATTTTCCTCAATGATCTTCTAGGATAACACATATTTACACCCATATTTCTATACAATCTTCTAATAATTTATGGAATGTATATGAAGAATGTAAATAGAATGATTCACCCTAATATCAGTGGTTTTCTCAATGTTCTTCAATATCATTTGAATTATATCAATCTGGAACTTCACTACCCTGGGGACTCCCTCCCTAATGAGAAAAGGTGGATTTTGTTGTTGAAACTCACCCATTAGCTCATACATTGAAGGAACAATGATAAAATATCCCTTTCCATGGATCACATGAACCTCATGATGCTTTTATGATAATGATCATCAGGATGATCCTCATGATCAATAGGAATATTTTTTTTGTTAGGATCAGGATGATTTCCACAGTCTAGGACCTCAATTAGAAGGCAATGAGGAAGTGTTTTATTTATCATAATATCACACTTCTTATATCACTAGAAAACCATAAGGTCAACCGGAAATGGTCTTAATAAAATATAATCAATGGATCATGATCTATAGAAGAATGTATTACTAGTGATTTATCATGAAATACTAGTTATTTCATTCCATTTACCAGATATAATATGTATATAATTTTAATGTTCATACATGAAAAATGTATCACAAGAGATAAATGAATCCCTATCATTAAAAAATAATGTCAAAATATATCCCTATGTTCCTAACATAATTTATGGATATAAATATCATTCCATAACAAGACATGAGTATATATCTCTAGATAAAATAACATTGCATGGAACGTGATTCATCAATGGTGAAATAATATCTATTGTATTGGGAGTGCATCATTAAGAATAATCTCATAGCTAGAACTCATATTTTACCCCTTACATTGGTTAGGTACTCCCCTTAGTTTTCTAATACCCAAGTTATGAAACATTCACATCTCTATTATACATTTCCAAAATTGTAAAAAAAGAGAAAACTATAACCACTTCAATATCACTTAATAAAGTTACCCGTATCGGGCACTATCTCACATGCCCTTATCTGGTTGGTTATGATACCTAATGTGTTCCTATACTTAAAATAGAAGATATCGAATAGCTGTTAGGCTATAAATATTGTAGCAAAGATACTATATACATAGATACAATGTTGTAATATATTGTAAGTAAACATGTAAATATCATATTAATAAAAATAGGGGTAATAGTAAAAAATAAAAATGAATGGTAAATGAGTGTGCTAGAAAATAAAATAATAAACTATATAATGTTAGTTTGGGAGGTATATAAGAAAAATTGGTAGTGAAACTTATAAAATTCAACAGTAACACAAAAAAACTCTACATGACACAATCTTGTAATCCATATCAATCCCATCCCCAAGATCCATCACATCCAACATGAAACAATAGAAATTAAGGTCTCTTCCCCATGACTAAACATGCATCCATAAATCTTATCAAATAGCATAAGTAAACACAAATAGGGAGTGAGTAAAACTATATAGTTTGACACCACCATGCCTATACAAAACTAGTATAATTATAGTTTCATTCAATAAAGTAATAAATATGTGTAATAGTAAACCATTTAATTCAACAAAACAATAAACATGATTTGGAAACATGCTGGAATATCATATATACTGTAGAAGAACCATGAATATCATAAATAAAATTCATTATTATAATCACATAATGAGGAAAATCCATCCATATAAACATTTTAGTGTCTAGGAGAATACATTTTAATTATAATTTCAGCATTCATACTAATCCTTCTATATATTCATTTTAGCATCCATACCAATCTTCCTATATAATAATTTCATCATCACTTTGAATATACCTTTATATAATAATTTCGGCATCACTGGGCATATCCCATTATATATGATTTTCTGTATCATCAAGAATATCCATTCATATAATTATTTTAGAGTCTAACACAATAGAAGTCAATAGAGAATTAATAATAGATCAAAACATCACATGCCAGAATGGATAACTTATCCAATTACCCTTTTTCATTAAATTACCCAATAAATTATTAAATTATATATTAATCATTTGTGATACCAATTTACAAAACCATATTATATTATCCCCCTAGAAACCCTATAATCCATGAATCTATTTTCCATGGAGAATATATCACATGAAATAACATTATGCATCATGATAGGCTAAAAAATAGTTTATGCCATTAGAAAAATCATTGTTATTTTAGGGTAGATTAATTCATGTGTATCCACAAGCCATGTCACATCGCCATTAGATCCAAAGGAATCCCTAGATTCATACAACACATGATATGTCAACACCATTATTTTGTTAACTAATATTGATTTAATGTTATAGAAATCTCACAAATTGTTTTATACTAAAAAAAAATGAAAGAGAATATTGGATTTGGATTTAGAACACGTACCTTAATCGGTGATAATTAGAAAGCTTCTAATAGGTAATTACAAAAAGATGATAAAGTAGATAATGATCATAAATAAAACCTAGATCTCACAAGATAAAGATCAACACCCAAAAAACCCATGGTAAATATATTCTAACACCACGATAGAGAGACCTAGAAGATAGTAAATAACCATAGAAAAAATTACATTTGGGATCTAAGGCTTGATCAGGGCATCCTGATGGGCTGAAAGAACACAAAAATTAAATGAAGTTTCTCTATAGTCTTAGAGAGAGGTATTTATGGAGGTTATAGACTTATTAAAATTCACATAATGGATTTATAATTATTGATCATGAGAAATTTATTGTACCACACCATGTTTCTAATATGTAACCCTTACATAATGTTTTTCATGGTCTAATTTTTAATGGTAATGGTTGGGAGAGTTTGTGTAAATATAAATATGATTTTTGGGGTAAAGTAGGTGCACATAAGTTGTACACAGTTTGTCTAATTCATGATGATATACTAGATGAACCTGTGAGCTATTCCAGTTTGGAGGTAGTACCATTATCATGGTTTGAGAACAGATAAGTAGACCATGTGAGAAGGCCATGATAGGTATTCTTTAAGGCAGTAGCTAACACATTCTTAGTGCATAGTTTGTATAACCGTGTAAGCTAACTATTCATATGGATGAAACAATATTGTAAAAAATTTTATCTGGGTCGGCCATTCCATTAATCAACTCATTTTTACCCAAACCAATTCTAATATGGAATTTTCCATAACTTGAGGCCAAATATGGTTCTCCCATTGATTCAAAGGAAATATATGGGCTCCCATTGGTGATTCAGAATCATATTTACGAGGTATGTGATGATTATTCATTGTTCATGATTAGATTCTTAGACCTACTTGATATACTTCTCCCCTATTCTAAGTTTCATAGATATACACCCATTATGGGTAGATACAATATTTTTGATGCCAAATAAGTTGATATTTGTTCTCCATTATGATGGGAGAAAATATTTTTAAGAAATTGGACCTTCGTTTCTAGTATGTTTTTCCTTTTTCGGGTGTTTTTGAGAAAAGAGGAGTTTCTGGAAATTTTTTAAGTACATGTCATGTACTTTCTGAGTACACATCATGTATTCCTTAACGCACAAGGTCGTGTGCTGGTCATGTCCGAGCCACACACACGACCATGTAAGGGTGATGTGGAGGCCTCTTAAATCAGATTACAGAAAATCCTAGTAGATGCTATGTACTCCAAAAGTACATGTCATGCACTTTATTGTTTTCATTAAATGGATTGGGGTCACGTCGTAACCCCGGAACTATCTTCTTCTCTAGCTTCGTTGACCGAGAGCATTTCGTACGGCCACGAATTTCCTCCGAGCCCCCAATCCCCTGTCGGTTCTCTGAATCGATCATCATCAATTGTGTTGGAACCGTAGTTGTAAGCACTTCCTTCTTATAGAGCATCATTTTCAAATTCCTCATCTTTTTCAACTTATCAGGGGTTGAACCTTTTGTGAATTTTTATTAATCTACGATGTTAAAAATAGATTCAAGCTTTGTGGTTAATGTATATGGATCATCTAGCATCAAGTTAGGTGGTTTGTGCCTTTCGTTTTATGACTTTGAGTTTTATGTGCAATTTCCACCAATGCCCTTGAACATGGTATTGTGTGTTTACTGTTTTCCCCAGTTGTTTTCCTACCTTTATTTTATTCTTGTGTGGAGTTAATTTGGTTATGTATGAGGATAGTTTCTATGCTTGGATGTTTTTCCCATTCCTTTTTCAGTTTACGACCTTTTGGTATTGTTCAGCCTTTGGCCGTTATACCTATTTTCCATGCCCTGTGACTGTTGGAAGGATTTTTGTTCCCTAATATTCTTGTTATGTTATAGAATAGTTAGCCACGTAGCTCTATAGGTTTAGTTTGTCCTTATATCATTATTATTCATTTAATGGAACGAGGCCATGAGAAACTGGTGCTATAGACTATAAGGGTATATACCGAGTGAGCTTAATCAGAGAGTCTTGGAAATTATAGACTATAGGGGATAGACCGAGTGAGCTTCCCAGGGTGTCTTGGATATTATAGACTATAGGAGGGTAGACCAAGTGAGTTTCCTCAGAGAGTCTTGAGATTTATAGTGTACAATAGGATAGACCGAGTGAGTGTAGAGGCCCGAATATTGACTTACATAGACATTACATTACTTTTATGGAATACTTAATACATAACAAAAATAAACACACAAGGACCGTAATAGTTTAGTGTTTTTGGAAACTCGGAAAAATAATCTTCTAGTCATGGTGAATGATCTTCAATAACTCCCATAAAAATCTTCCCCTTTTTATTCTTACCTAAATCCTTTCTTTAAATCATAGGGAAAATAAAATATATAAAGGGTGATCTCAAATGCTCGGTAAGGGTAAACATAGAGGAAATAAAACAATCCATAAACATTTGAATGAAAAAGCTTGAACAAAAAATCTAAACATAAAAATCTTGAGAAAAGAATAAATCTTGGAAGTACGTAAGGCATATATCCTAAAGGAACATCAATAATGATAAAATAGAATGGGAATAAAACATGTGATTGTGGCAAGCATTAAGCACGTGATATGATTTCCAAAGTAGCCAAGGCATTGCCGCCAAGACCATATTAGTGGACAAAGTCCCTTACTGAACCGGGTTTACTTGTCGTTCCTGCCATGTCTATATCATGAGATATAAATCATTACCCAATGAATTGGAGAGAGATATGGGTCCCACCCATCTCATAATGAAATCATTCTTACTTTTTTCACAAAATAAACATAAAACATTCATCATAACCCAAAGAATAAAATGGGTTTCATAAATATCATCCCATCATAACATAATCCTTATAAAACAAATGGATATAATTTCATCAATATAGAAGTAAAACCATGTAAATCATAGAGACATTATACTTGGAACATACACATATGAAATAATGTCATCATATATTGAAAATGATTTTTATAAAGCACTTGAAATGAATTCTTGAGGAAAATATCCTCTCTTCTTGAAAAACATTTTCATTCTAGAAAATGCCATAAAATTTTAAAAGAAATAGATTTTTTTTGAAAATATTCATGAAATATTTTAGAGAAAGATTCATTAAAATAACGCTTAATAAATCCGTAAAAATCCTTTCATCCCGTATAAGTTAAAAAAACATTCTCCTCGTACTTTTTTCCAGAAAAGTAAAAAAGTACCTCATAACATAAACAAAAGAAAGATTCCTTAAATACCATGAAGTAAAAGACAAAATCGGTAAAAGGACATTAAACATACATAAAAACACTTTTAGAAAACATGGACTTGGATCATAATAATAACCCCAGCAAATACTTACGAATAAACAATCTCGGATAAGAACGAGATTGGAAAGGTTATACCTTTCCTTAGGTCCGATATGCTTCGTACGTATCGGAACCTCCTGTAAAATGATTTATATAATTTCATTGACTTATTACAGAATCATATTTGTTGTTATGATATCATATATGGTTCACTTATTACTTTATATTACCCGTTCTTTTGTGAATCCCATGTTAAAGCAACGTTTTGGGTAAAATCATCTTATTTATCGTACGTGATTGGACTTGTTGTTCTTGATGATAGTATTACTTATATCATGATTTAGTTACATACATAATGTAAATAAATACGTATATATCATATATATTCATTATATTTCCAGCATATAGTTGTATTTATAATAGTACATAACATATAGAAGTAAGCAATGAAATGCACCGTTCATGGAGACGGTAAGACGTACGTACGCATGAACACTACTTTTATTTCTATTTATTATTTTAATTAAAACATAATGATACATAGGTATATTATAATTCCAGTATAATATCATATATAATATCATTAACTACATCCTTTATACATCCTAAAGAAGGCATTAATGAATCACATCACTTTTAGGGGACGGTAGTCCGCACTTCCCCAAATGAGATTATCGTATTTATCGACTATGGAAACCATAAAGGCATGATATAATTCGGAAGTAAATAAGAATAAGAAAATCATAAACATAATATATATCGTATATAAATATAGTTCCATCATAATGGCCACCATGAGAGGCGGTAGGATAAAATCGAACAATCATCATTTTGTGAGGCGTTTTTATGCCATCCCTAGAAACATTTTGTTCTTCATCCCTTAGATGGAGGTGTGTATAAGTATAGTTATAATACATCTCATAGAAAAATCCTATTATTTTGAGGATACTTGTGTTTTCACATAAGAAAGGATTAAAAAGATTTTAGGGGTTGGAGCAGTAGAATAAAAGAAAACGACTTAAAAGAATCTATTCCCTTTAATTTGGGTAACTTCCATTGGATTGAACCAAAAGGACATCTTGGAGTGCCTTATGCCTAATGTAAGGCTTACAGGGGGAGTAGACGGATGTATAGAGCTTAATTGGTGACAGTTTGTATGAGCCATAAGTCTTGAGAGGTGTGAGGAATTGCATAGAAGTGGTCTCCTTTTATAAGGGAGAGGAGGGGCTCTTTAGGATAGTGTGAAAACATTATTATTATTATAAACTTATATTCGGTATCAAGAGGTCCAAAACAAATTAATTTCAAAGATAAGATAAGTTATATTCGAAATAAAATAATCCAATAGGGATTGGACAGGTTTTGGATAATATTTTATGCATTATAATCTTATTTATTTAAATCATTTATTAATGAGGTAAATACTGCATCATTATTGTGTCATAAATAATTTAACTTATTTGATGTCTAAAAATTATAAAAAAATACCAACATGTAGGAAATCTTTTCTTCTTTCCAATGAATATTTATAGACTAAATGATAATTTATATCCCCTTATAAAAATTAATTACTAAAAGATTTTTGATAATGCCAATTTTGTCCTTACATTAAATTAATTAATCTAATGTGTCATTGTCTTTCATAAGTGGCTCCATGGGGTCCAAAAATCAACCCAAAGATGACCATGGTTGGAAATTACTCATCCAATAATGTTTTGACAAGTGTTAAGGTAATTTTCAATTATTATAATATTCTTTTAACCTTGAATTACCCTATTTACTTTTAACCGTGGTAAATAAAAGTAAAAAGTTACTATTCAATAAAAATTATATTTACCTGATTGAACCACATTTTAATACTTGATATTAATTGTGTCTCTCATATTTTCAAATTTCATCTCACAGAAGCGGTAAAATTATGTTTTATGAACAATTGAAAAATCTCCTAGGAGGTGGGTAAAAGACAGTGAAAAGTTCAATACAATTTTTATAAATCATAAATTATTATAAAATGATTCTGATTAATTTCATTGAACTTATATATGTATTATGAATCTATTTTTAGATAAATAAATTTAAATCAAATAAATTATTATTTAAATAAAAAGTCGATTTTAACTAAAAACATAGTGTTTTCACTATTCATCAAAAATTGATGTTTTTCAAAAAAATACCATAAAATCAGCCTAAGATATATTTGATATTATGAATTCAAAAATGATGTATATTTTTCTAATGTCAAAACATAGAAGTGGCATTAATTAATTTTAAAAATAATTCCCATTATCAAAACAAATAGTGTGTTTTTAAGAAATTATAACTATCAAAAGATCATCACTTGTTTATGTTCAATTTCAAAGTGAAATTAATTCCAATGACCAACATTGGACTAAATGGTAAAAATAGTTTCTAATTACACATTAAAACCAATTAAAAAGATAATCTATCCATATAAATTATTACGATGAATTTTTTTTAATTAAAATATACCGTTTTTTTACTATTCATCAAAATATGAAAGTTATCAGAATAATATGAAAATTTGATCCAAAGAAAATTTTTATATATTGATTCCAAAGAAGAATTTTATTTTGTCAAATTGAACTTATAGACATGTCAAAAACAAGATTTAATGTGGGTGCACCATCAAAAGGCGGAAAAACTACATTTTTTTAAAAATGCTTATTTTACATGAACAATTGATTTTGTTCTCATACCATGTTCTAGAAAATATGTAAGATGAATAATAATGTTATAAAATTCAAAATATGTTAATAATATTCATAAAGGATAGTTCATAATAATATTATAACCATATATCATTGTTTAGTGAAACCCGGTATTGCGTACTACACACGCTATCGGGGAAGCTCACGATTGCGTGTAATGCAAGCCAAGTCAGGGTTGCATGTGATGCAAGACTCCTTTGTTGTTTTGTATAACAGAATCCAACCACATTTCATTTATACATTGAATATATATATATATATATATACACACTCAATGTTGCGTAGAATAACTACTATTAAATTTGTGTGTAACATGATCTAAGAATAGTGTTGCGTATACTACAAGCTAATACGGTGTTGTGTATAGAGCAAGGTAATCCTGGTTTAGTTTACAACACAAGACATCAATGAAATTGAAAAAATATTTTCCATAAAACCACAGGGTGTTACATTCTACCCCACTTAAAATGAATTTCACCCTCTAAATTCGTCGGGGTTATAAATCGTTTAATATTCATAGAAACCCTCATCGTAAAAAAGAATACTAAAACATGATTTTAAAAACTAAAGTATGAAATGAAATGGTTACCCAAATTAACTAATCACTGGGTTTCCACATAGGAATCATTGGTGGAAATATGGATATGGAAGAGAAATCTTACCGTCATATTCTGATGGAGGGTGGTAGAGAACATGGCTATGAAAAATCCCACAATCACAAAGTGATAAATTTGTGATGTTGTAAAGTACCATATGATTCATTAGATATGAGGGCACTAGGAGAACATATTTGGTTTTCAGGATCATTTCCCTAATGTTGAAGAATTTTCGAATCAAAAGAAATACTTACTTGATTTTGTACAATCTCACCGTTGTTCATGCCTTGAACAATTTCCACTTCATCTCTTAATGAAATGAAGTTGAATCGTTCATTCGTGAAGTGTTAGCAGATTATGTGATAGAATGATGAGTCATTCCATCTGTTTGAAACAAAAGGTTAGAACTAGTTATCAAATATACATAAGTCCATCTATGGTGTGCTTAATCGTATATGATTCCAAAAATTGACTTATACTTCATCTATCATACCACTTAATAAAATAAATCTAGTTTCTACTAACAAGGGACTTCCTATAGGCCAATGGTAGGTGATAAAGGCCTGTCACACTTCGGTTGTGGGTTCGATTCCCACAACCTTGTCTGACGAGACAGGTTTTCGTCCGTCCTATTGGTTGTCCTTTTTTAAAACTATACTATCATAACATAAAAAGTTATATCTTTAACCAATACTATATGATGTCCATTCCAACCTTTAGGCTAATTGAAAATACTTTTGTCTGATTACTAGAAATTTCATCTATCGAGCATGTGAATTCCTTTTTTGTCCCTCATATATCATAAGATATATCTTTTTGGTCACATTGTAAAAAATTTATTACCTTAATCATGTATTCTTTTGAAAATTGAATACCCATTAAACCTTAGTTAAAACATGAATTTTGTCAAAAGATAACTCTTTCCACGTACCAAAAATCCAAAAAATTCTATATGCTCAGATCATGATATCACATAGTCCTTATATCAATCATAAGCTCATGAATACTATCAAACATTTCATTATCTCCTTATCCCATCTTTATGTGCAAATCATGTATTTTCCAAATATATCTGAATAACCTTTCATGGTTACTGGTACCATTCAACATGTACTTTCAAATACATATGGAAATACAATAGTGTAACAATCCTTAGATGTCTCATTATTCTATAGTACCATGATATTACTTATATAACATTACTCTTGATAAACATGTAATCATTCCACTAGCATCTTAAACCATTGACCGAGCTTGAACAATTCTTTCATCTCACATATCATTTGTAGTCTATTCATCATCATCTACATAAATACTACCCATACGACCATGTTGATTCTCTTCATGAGACATTCCCATAGGGCATTGGTTTTCATAATGCCCATACATTCCACATTTAAAACATTTAATCATTGTTGATGTTGTAGAAATACAATCATCCTTGTCCATGGTGTTAATTGAACCTTTTCCTTTACACTTATTGGCTTTATGTCATTCTTTTTGGCACCCAAAGCATCTTCCAGTTCCTTTGAAACATTCTCCTTGATACCTCTTCCCACATGATTTACATGAGGGAAATTGAACTTTATTTCCTCTATGATCATCATGAAACTCCATATTTTTCTTATTAGTCAAGTCTGGAAACATACCAAATTTGATATTATTGATCATAGTATGATATTTATGATTAGAAATAATAATGATGTTTGGACTTCCAAATTCCATTTCATTTGGTAGCTCATGAATAATATCATTCCATTATCCATCATATCCTCCATTATCATGAATCTTCATGTTTCCAGCCATTTTCTAAAACCCAAAAAGAATAGTGTGAGACGAAAAAAATCATGATAGGTAAAACAACATAATAAAGGGGGAGTAACTTCAATATCTAACATCATAGGTTTAATTATAAGATCGTTACTCTAATTCTAGAACTATATCTTATACTTATACTTAACCTTAGGGACATCCTTAGACATACATTAGAAATATATCTAGGGATCTCACTATGATTTTTGAATCATAGTTTCCAAAGTTTGACTAAACCTCTCTCTAATACCAACTTTAGAATCCTGAAACTTGACGTACATAGACATTACAGTACTTTTTCGGAGTACTTAATAACTAACAAAAACAAACACAGAAGGATCGTAATAGTTTAGTGTCTTTGGAAACTCAGAAAAATAATCATCTAATCATGGTGAAAGATCTTCAACATCTCCCATAAAGATCTCCCCCTTTGTTTTCTTACCTGAAACCTTTCTTTAAATCGTGGGGAAAAGAAAACATATAAAGGGTGAGCTCAAATTCTCAGTAAGGGTAATCATAAAGAATACAAAAAAATCCATAAACATTTGAATGCAAAAGCTTGAACATAAAATATAATCATAAAAATCTTGAGCAAAGACATAAATATTGGAAGTACGTAAGACATATATTATAAAGGAATATCAATCATAATAAAATAGCATGGGAATAAAACATGTGATTGTGGAAACCATTAATCACATGATATGATTTCCATAGTAACCAAGACATTGCTTCCAAGACCATCTTAGTGGACAACGTCCCTTACTAAAATGGGTTTCCTTGTCATTCCAGCCATGTCTATCTCATGAGATATAAATATTTAACCAATGCATTGAAGGGAGATATAGGTCCAACCCATCTCCTAATGAAATAATTCTTACTTGTACCACAAAATAAACTTAAAACATTCATCATAACCAAATAATAAAATGGGTTTCATAAACATCATCCCATCATAACATAATCCATATAAAACAAATGGAAATAATTTCATTATAAAATAATTAAAACCATGTAAATCATAGAGAAATTATACTTGAAACAAACACATATGAAATAATGTCATCTTAGATGGAAAATGGTTTTGATAAAGCACTTTAAATGAATTCTTGAGGAAAATATCCTTTAATTGTGAAAATCACTTTTTTTCACAAAATGCCATGCAATTTTAAATGAAAGATATTTTTTAAAAAAATATTCAAGAAATATATTAGATGATGCTTCATGAAAATAATGATTTATAGAACCGTAAAAATCCTTTCATGTCGTATAAGTTTAAAAAAACATTATCCTCGTACTTTTGTCAAAAAAAGTCAAAAAGTACCTTGTAACGTAAACAAAAGAAAGATTCCTTACATACCATGTACTAAAATAAAAAATGTGTAAAAAGTACATTAAAAATAAATAAAAACAAATTTATAAAAAATGGACTTGGATGATAACAATAACCCCAAAAAATACTTACGAAGAAACAATCTTGGATAAGAACAAGATTGGAATGGTTATCCCTTACCTTAGGTCTGGTATGCTTCGTACGTATCCAAACCTCTTATATAATGATTTAAATAATGCCATTGACTTATTACATAATCATATTCATTGTTATGATATCATATATGGTACAATTATTACTTTATATTACCCGTTATTTTGTAAACCCATGTTAATGCAACGTTTTGGGTAAAATCATCTTATTTATCCTACGTGTTTGGACTTTTTGTTCTTGAAGTTAGTATTACTTATATCATGATTTACATACTTCCAGAATCTAAATCATGATTTTTATATCATATATATTCATTATATGACAATCATATACATGTATTTATAATAGTACATGACATATGGAGGTAAGAAATGAAATGCACTGTTCATGGAGACGGAAAGCTGTACGTACGCATGAACGCTAATTTCATTTCTATTTATTATTTTCATTAAAACATAATGATACATAGTTATATTATAATTCCAGTATAATATCATATATAATATCATTAACTACATCATTTATACATCCCACATAAGGCATTAACGAATCACATCACTTTGAGGGGGCGGTAGTCCGCACTTCCTCAAATGAGATTATCGTATTTACTGACTATGGAAACCCTAAAGCCTTGATATAATTTGGAATTAAAGAAGCATCAAGAAATAATAAACATAATATATATCACATATAAATATAGTTCTATCATAATGACCACCATGAGAGGCGGTAGGAGAAAATCGAACAATCATTGTTTCGTGAGGCGTTAGTTTGTCATCCACAGAAACATTATGTTCTTTATCCATTTGATGGAGGTGTGTATAAGTGTAGTTATAATCTTTCTAATAAAAAAATCCTAGTATTTTGAGGATACTTGTGTTGTCACAAAAAAAGGATTAAAAAGAGTTTAGGGGTTGGATAAGTAGAATAAAAGAAAACAACTTAAGAGAAACTATTACCATTAATTTGTGTAACTTTCTTTGGATTGAACCAAAAGGACTTCTTGGCGTGCCTTATTCCTAATTTAAGGCTTCATGGGGGAGGAGAGGGATGTAGAGAACTTAATTGGTCATAGTTTGGATGATCCAAAAGTCTTGAGAGGTGTGAGGAATTGCATAGAAGTGGTCTCCATTTATAAGGGAGAAATGTCTCTTTAGGAAAGTGTGAAAACATTATTTTATTATAAACATATCTTCAGATTCAAGAGGTCCAAAAAAAATAAATTTCAAAGATTAGATGGCTCATATTCGAAATAATATCATCCAATAGGTATTGGATAGGTTTTGAATAATATTTTAACAATTATAATCTTATTTATTTAAATCATTTATTAATGAGGTAAATACTGCATCATTATTGTGTCATAAATAATTTAATTTATTTGATGTATAAAAATTATAAAACAAATACCAACATGTAGGAAATATTTTTATCATTCCAATGAATAATTATAGTTGAAAGGATAATTTATATAGCCCCTTGTAAAAATTAATTACTAAAAGATTTTTGATAATTCCAATTTTGTCTTTACATTAAATTAATTAATCTAATGTGTCATTGTCTTTCATAAGTGGCTCCATGGGGTCCCAAAATCGACCCAAGGAAGCCCATGGCCGGAAATTACTCATAAAATAAGGTTTGGACAAGTGTTAATGTGTTTTTGAATTATTATAATATTCTTTTAACCTTGAATTACCATATTTACTTTTAATCG
Organism: Viscum album; assembly: GCA_963277665.1. Taxonomy (NCBI): domain Eukaryota; kingdom Viridiplantae; phylum Streptophyta; class Magnoliopsida; order Santalales; family Viscaceae; genus Viscum; species Viscum album. The sequence goes on from OY728146.1 coordinate 560,235,136, forward strand.
TGGAAAATAAAAGTAAAAAGTCACTATTCACCAAAAATTATTTTTATCTGATTGAACTACATTCTACTCCTTGATATTAACTGCGTCTCTCGGATTTTATAAATTCAACTCACAGAAGTGGTAAAATTATGTTTTATGAACAATTGCAAAAGCTCCTAGTAGGTGGGTAAAAGACGGTGAAATGTTCAATACAATTTTTATAAATCTAAAATTATTATAAAATGATTCTGATGAATTTCATTGGCCTTATATAAGTATTATGTATCTATTTCGACCTAAAATAAATTTAAATCAAATAAATGATTATTTAATTAAAATGTCGGTTTTAACCAAAACCTCGGTGTTTTCACTATTCATCAAAAGTTGAAGTTTTTCAAAAAAATACCAAAAATTCAGCCTAAACTATATTTGATATTCCGAATTAAAAAATGATGTCAATTTTTCCAAATTCATAAAATATAAGTGGCATTGATTAATTTTTAAAATAATTCCTGTTATAAAAACAAATAGCGTGTTTTTAAGAAACAATAACTATAAAAAGATCACCACTTGTTTATGCCCAATTTCAAAGTGAAATTAATTTCAATGACCAAAATTGAATTAAATGGAAAAATATATTCTATTTACTCATTAAAACTAATTATGAATATAATCTATCCATATAAATTATTGAGATGAAAAAATATTTTTTTAATTAAAATATTGCGTGTTTTTACTATTCATCAAAATATGAAAGTTATCAGAAGAAAATGAAAAATTTATCCAAAGTAAATTTTTATATCCCGATTCCAAAGAAGAATTTTATTTTATCAAATTTAACTTATTGACATGTCAAAAACCTGATTTAATGTGGGTGTTCCATCAGAAGACGACAAAACTACATCTTTTGAAAAATACTTATTTTACTCAAAAAATTGATTTTGTTCTTATAAAATGTTCTAGAAAATATGTAAGATGAATAATAATGTTATAAAATTAAAAAAGTAGTTAATACAATTCATAACGGCTAGTTCATAAATATATTAGAACCATATATCGTTGTTTAGTGAAACCCGATATTGCGTACTACTCACGCTATCGAGGAAGGTCGTGATTGTGAGTAATGCAAGCCAAGTCAGGGTTGCGTGTGATGCAAGACTCCTTCGTTATTTCTTATAATATAATCCAACCATATTTCATTTATATATTGAATATATATATATATATATGTGTATATACACACTCATTGTTTCATAGAATAACTACAATCAAAATTGTGTGTAACATGATCCAAGAATAGTGTTGCATATATTACAAGCTGATATGGTGTTGCGTATAGCGCAAGGTAATCTTGGTGTAGCGTACAACACAAGACATCAATGAAATTGAAATAATATTTTTCATAAAACCATAGGGTTTTACATTCTACACCCCTTAAAATGAATTTCTCCCTAGAAATTCGTCGGGGTTATAAATCGTTTAATATTCATAGAAACCCACATCGTAAAAAGGAATACTAAAACATGATTTTAAAAACTAATGTATGAAACGTAATGGTTACCCAAATTAACTAATCACTAGGTTTCCACATAGAAGAACATAGGTGAAAATATGGATTTGGAAAAGAAATTTAACCATCATGTTCTGATGGAGAGTGGTAGAGAACAAGGCTATGAAAAATACAACAATCACAAATCCATAAATTTGTGATGTTCTAAGGTACCATCTGATTCATCATATATGAGTGCACTAGGAAAACATTTTTTTTCAAGATCATTTCCCTAATGTTGAATAATTTTCGAATCAAAAGAAATACTTAGTAGATTTTGGAACAATATCACCGTTGTTCGTGCCTTGAACAATTTCCACTTCATCTCTTAAAGAAATGAAGTTGAATTTGTTATTCATTAAGTTTTAGCAGATCATGTGATAGAATGATGAGTCACTCCATATGTTTGAAACAAAAGGTTAGAAAAAGTTGTCAAATATACATAAGTCTATCTATGGTGTGGTTAATCGTATATGATTCCAAAAATGGACTTATAATCCATCTATCATAAAACTTAATAAAATAAAACTAGTTTCTACTAACAAGGGACATCCTGGAGGCCAGTGGTAGGAGATAAAGGCCTGTCGCACTTCGGTTATGGGTTCGATTCCCGTAACCTTTTCCGACGCGACGGGTTGTCTTCCATCCTCTGGGTTGTCCTTTTTCTAAAACTACACTATCATAACATAAAAAGATATATCTCTAACCAATAATATATGATGTCCATTCCAACCTTTAGACTTATCGAAAATACTTCTGTCTGATTACCAGAAATTTCATCTATCGAGCATGTGAATTACTTCATTTGTCCCCCATATATCATAAGATATATCTTGTTGGTCACATTCCAAACATGTGAATACCATAATCATGTATTCTTTTTAAAATTGAATACCCATTAAAACTTAGTAAAAACATGAATGTTGTCAAAAGTTAACTCTTTCCACATACCCAAAATCACAAACGTTCTATATACTCAGTCCATGATATCACTTAGTCCTTATATCAATCATGAGATCATGAATACTATCAAACATTTTATTATCTCCTTATCCCTTCTTTATGCACACATCATCTATTTTCCAAAAATATCTGAATAACATATCATGGTTACTAGTACCATTCAACATATACATTCAAAAACATATGGAAAAACAATAGTGTATCATTCCTTAGATTTCACTTTATTCCATAGTACCATGAGATTACTTATACAACTTTACTTTTGATGAACATGAAATAATTCAACTACCTTCTTAAACCATTGACCGAGCTTGAACAATTCTTTCATCTCACATATCATATGTAGTCTCTTCATCATCATCAACATAAATACTACCCATACAACTTTGTTGATTCTGTTCATGAGACTTTACCTTAGGGCATTGGTTTGCATAATGCCCATACATTCCATATTTAAAACATTTAATCATTTTGGATGTCCTAGAAATACCATTATCCTTGTCCATGGTGTTAACTAAACCTTTTCCTTTACACTTACTGGATTTATGTCCTTCTTTTCCACACCCAAATCATCTTCCAGCTCCTTTGAAACATTCTCCTTGATGCCTCTTCCCACATGATTTACATGAGGAAAATTGAACTTTATTTCCTCTATGATCATCATGAAACTACATATTTTTATTATTAGTCGAGTCAAGAAACTTACCAATGTTGATATTATTGATCATATTATGAGATTTCCGATTAGGCATAATAATTATTTTTAGACTTCCAAATTTCATTTCATTTGGTAGCTCATGAAAAATATCATTCCATTATCCATCATATCCTCTATTATCGTGAATCTTTATGTTTCCTTCCATTTTCTAATACCCAAAAAGAATAGTGTGAGAGGAAACAATCATGATAGGTAAAACAACATAATAAAGGGGGAGTAACTTCAATATCTAAAATCTTAGGTTTAATTCTAAGATCATTACCGTAATTCTAGGACTATAACTTATAATTATACTTAACCTTATGGACATCCCTAGACATGCCTTAGAAATATGTCTAGGGATCTCACTAATGTTTTCACATCCTAGTTTCCAAAGGTTGACTAAACCCTTCTCTGATACCAACTGTAGAGGCCTGAATCTTGATGTAAAAAGAAATTTCATTACTTTTGCAGAATACATAATACATAACAAAATCAAACACACAAGGACCGTAATAGTTTAGTGTCTTTGGAAACTCAGAAAAATAATCATCAAATCATGGTGAATGATCATAAACATCTCCAATAAAGATCTTCCCCTTTGTTTTCTTACCGAAAACCTTTCATTAAATCCTGGGGAAAATAAAACCTATAAAGGGTGAGCTCAAATGCTCAGTAAGGTTAAGCATAGAGAACTTAAAATAATCAATAAACATTTGAATGAAAAAGCTTGATCATAAAATCTAAACATCAAAATCATGAGAAAAGAAATAAATCATTGAAGTATGTAAGGCATATATCATAAAGTAACATCAATCATGATAAAATAGCATGGGAATAATACATGTGATTGTGGAAACCATTAAAGACATGATATGATTTCCATAGTAGCCAAGGCATTGCTGCCAAGACCATCATAGTTGACAAAGTCCCTTACTGAACCGGGTTTACTTGCCGTTCTAGCCATGTCTATCTCATGAGATATAAATCTTTACCCAATGCATTGGAGGTAGATATAGGTCCCAATAATCTCATAATGAAATCATTCTTACTTGTGACATAAAGTAAACTTAAAACATTCATCATCACCCAAAGAATAAAATGGGTTTCATAAACATCATCCCATCATAACATAATCCATATAAAACAAATGGATATAATTTCATCATAAGAGAACAAAACCCATGTAAAGCATAGAGACAATATACTGGAAACATACACATATGAAATAATGTCAACTTAGATGGATAATGGTTTTGATAAAGCACTTGAAATGAATTCTTGAGGAAAATATCTTTTCTTCTTGAAAATTATTTACTTCTCACAAAATTCCATGAAATTTTAAAAGAAAAAGATTTTTTATGAAAATACACATTAAATATTTTGAAGTAAGCTTCATGAAAATAAGTCTTTATAAAACCATAAAAATCCTTTCATGCCGTATAAGTTAAGAAAGCATTCTCCTCGTACTTTTGTCAGAAAAGTCAAAATATACATTGTAACGTAAACAAAAGAATGATTCCTTACATAAAATGTAGTAAAAGAAAAAATTGGTAAAAAGGACATTAAAAATACATAAAAACACTTTTATAAAACATGGTCTTTGATGATAACAATAACCCCAGAAAATACTTAAGAATAAACAATCTTGGATAAGAATGAGATTGGAAAGGTTATCCCTTACCTTAGGTCTGATATGCTTCGTACATATCTGAACCTCCTCTATAATGATTTAAATAATGACATTGACTTATTAAAGAATAATATTCATTGTTATGATATCATATATGGTTCACTTATGATTTTATATTACCCGTTCTTTTGTAAATCCCATGTTAAAGCAACGTTTTGAGTAAAGTCATCTTATTTATCGTACGTATTTGGACTTGTTGTTATTGATGTTAGTATTACATATATCATGATTTCCAAACTTCCAGAATGTAAATAATGATTTATATATCATATTTATTCTTTATATAACCAACATATACATGTATTTATAATAGTACATAACAAATGGAGGTATGAAATGAAATGCACCGTTCAGGGAGACGGTAAGCCATACGTACGCATGAACGCTACTTTCATTTCTATTTATTATTTTAATTAAAAAATAATTATACATAGGTATATTATAAATCTAGTATAATATCATATATAATATCATTAAATACATCCTTTATACATCCACATAAGGCTTTAATGAATCACATCACTTTGAGGGGGTGGTAGTCCGCACTTCCTCAAATGAGATTATCATATTTACCGACTATGGAAACTATAAAGGCTTGATATAATTGGGAATTAAATAAGAATAAAGAAATAATAAACATAATATATATCATATATAAATATAGTACCATCTTAATGTCCACCATGAGAGGCGGTAGGAGAAAATCGAACATTCATCATTTTATGAGGCATTAGTTTGTCATCCACAGAAACATTATGTTCTTCATCCATTAGATGGAGGTGTGTATAAGTGTATGTAACATCCCAGGTAATTAAAGAATAAATAATTTTCATATTTATTAATATTAGAGAATTAAATATGAATTTTAATTAAAAGGGGTTGCTATGTTCGATAGCGTACCCGATACGCAACGATGAGTTTCTTTGAAACTTACGTAGCACACTAGTAATAAAATAATATTTTTTTTTAAAATGTTAGTTAACAAGTAGTCGTTGTACTGGCGGGAATGAATAGAAATTACTAAAATATGAATAGATATGTTTTTATATGTTTTTACATTTACCCAATAAAAGATAAAGGCATAAAATACGGAAAGAGTTCAATTTTAGGCTTTTATACTCTAATTTTCACTAAAGGTTCACTTATCACCTTTTAATGGTGAACCGTCATTAAATATAGTTTTGATCACTCTTATACATTCTTTTGGACCAAATAAAACTCTTATTAAGAATCGGGACATCAAATTTTACTTTGTGTAATTTTTGGTACCTTTCTGATAAAGTTCATTTTTTTATGAATAGTGTAAAATGTTGTGTTTTACATCAAAACTGCTTTTTAATCTAATTTATTTATATGATTAGATTATGTTTTGAATTGGTTTTGAAGTAAAATTAGAATATATTTTTACAATTTTATCCAATGGTGGTCATTGGAATCAATTTCACTTTGAAATTAGACTTAAACTGGTGTCAATCTTTTGATACTTATTGTTTTGTAAAAACACGCTATTTGCTCTGGCAGCGGGAATTAATTATTAAATTAATTAATGTGACTTATATGATTTTAATTTTGTAAAATAGACTTCATTTTTGAATTCGGAATATCAAATATAGCTTAGGGTGAATTTTTGGTAATTTTCTGAAAAACTTCAATTTTGATGAATAGTGAAACCACTAAGTGGTAATCAAGCAAACTGTTTTTTTCAGTTAAATTAAAGTTTACCACTAATGTGTATTGAATTTTGAAAATCCGACATACATGGTTGTCATTAAGAAGTAAAATGTGGTTCAATGAGATTAAAATAATTTTTTGGTGAATAGTAACTTATTAAGTTCTTAATCGCGATTAGTGGTAATTAGGGTAGTTTAATGTATAAATAATGCTTTAATAATATAAAATGACCTAGACACATGTCCCAACCTCATTTGTTGTGTCATGGCCGACCAAGACAAGTCATGGCCTAACTTGGGGACCCCATGTATCCACTTTTGTTGGGAAATAACATAAATTACTTTTTATTAAATGTTAAAGTGAAAATGACACAAACATAATATGTTTTGCGAAAACAATTTTTAAGTGGGGTTATACAAGTCCAAATTTTGATTATAAATATTCAATGGAAAGCTAAAAAGATTTCCTACATCATAGTAATTTGTTTATAATTTTTAGACATTAAGTAAATTTAATTATTTATGACATAATAATGATGCAGCGATGACATCATTATTTGACGATTTAAATAAAATAGAAAGATAATGTAAAATCTATGAACTACACATGTCCAAACCCAATTGGATGAGTGGATTTCGAACCCTTATCACCTTATCCACGAATTCCATCAATGTGGGACCTTTTAAAACCGAAACACATTTTCAAATAATGTAATGTTTCTTTACTTTCCAAAAGTGCCCCTCCTCTCCCCTTATAAAAGGCCCCCACCTCTACCTCATTTCACACACTCTTCAAGCCTTTGGCTCGGCCAACCCCTGCCCATTTGCTCTCTCCACATCCCTCTCCTCATCCTAGAGGATTCCCTTTGGGCAGAATCCTTTCAAAGGAAGCCTTTAGGCTCAAACCAAAAGAAGTTACACTTTTTAAGGTATTTCATTCTCTCATGTTCATTTGTTTTATTTTTCTTCTCCAACCCCCTAAACTCTTTTTATTTACTTCTTTTGTAACAACACCAGTATCTTCAATATACTAGGATGTTGTTATAAGATTTATTTGAGCTACACTCTCACACAACTACATCAAATGGTTAAAGAACATACGGTTTCCGTGGATGGCGAAATTCTGCCTCCCGAAACGATGATTGTTCAATACTCATTTAACACCTTCAAAGGTGGCCATTATGATGTCACTATTTTTATATATGATATGTAATATGTTTATGTTTTACTTATTCTTCTGTATTTTTCATTTGTGTCTTACCTTTATGGCTTCCATTATGGGTATACGCGATATCTTCACTTAAGGAAGTGCGGACTACCGCCCCCTCAAAGTGATGTGATTCGTTAATGCCATATGTGGGACGTGTAAAGGATGGATTTAAAGTTATTATATATGATGTTATACTGGAATTATAATATACCTATATATATCATTATCATTTATTTCCATTAAAGTATGAGATAGAAATGAAAGTAGCGTTCATGCGTACGTACGGACTACCGTCTCCATGAACGGTGCATTTCATTTCTTATCCCCAAATGTAATGTACTATTAAAAGTACATGTATATAATGGATATATAAAATTAATGATATATCTAAATGATGAATATAATTCTGGAATTAAAATATACATAAGTCTCATTTAGTTTTAATTCCGTTAATATGACAAAGAAATGAAAGTAGCGTTCATGCGTACGTACGGCTTACCGTCTCCATGAACGGTGCATTTCATTTCTTACCTCTAAATGATTATGTAATATTTTAAATACATGTATGTACTGGATATATATGACATATATGATATCTACATCATGAATACCATTCTGGATATAATGAAACATTGACCAAATTAACAACATGTAAGTGTAAGAAGTCTATTTTTGACTTAAGAACCAAATACCGACAAAATGAACATTATTAACTTAAATGATTTCATGATGTTCATAACATGGTATAAAAGAAATAATGAACTTGGAAAAGATTCATAATCAAGTAGAGATTAACTAAAGTTTATTATTCAGGAGTTTAAAGAACGGTCGGGTCAAGTCAGATACGAGGTATGGGAACTTCTTAACCCAATTTCCATTCTTTGGGTTAATCTCCTACTTTCAAATTATGTCATTATGTTATTATGTCGTATCTTGTATTGGTACTTTATTTATGTGTACTTATAGTAAGTACACATAATGTATCTATTTTATTTTAAAAATTATCTTTGTATGGGACTTCGTCTCAATCTCCTTTCGTTGAGGCATATTTTATTTTATACACAACTTTCTTTTATACGGTGTATAAACCCCTTTGACTTTTACGTTTACTCAAAAGGAATCTTTTTTATACGAAGCGTTTACTAAACGACAAAAGGGAATGTTTTTGTCGTACGTATGCGGCGACAACGACTTCTCCGCCGTCGTAACCGTTATTTGAGTTTCGGCTTCCTCTACAAGCCATACCTTTTTTTTAAAAAGAAAAATAAATACCATGTTTTACTTTGGTATTGAAAATGGTTTTCATAATGTTTTTATTATATCAATGTGTTGTATTGATATCTCGTGATTGAAATGCGGAAATGTTATGTTTCCTTTATGCATGTTTTATGTGATATGATTATGTTATGGTTCTTGGGCATTATTATGAAGACGGGTGGTTCCGTGATAAACTAAGGGCGGGTGAGCCCGTTATAGCTCTCCAATGCATTGGGTAACGCGAAGGAGTGAAACATTAAGGTTTCTCCGAAGAGATTTTTAGGGAATATACTGTGATGGGTATTCCAAACGTAACCAAGAGGGTTACTCCCTACGTAAGAATGTTATGAATGCCTCAAGTTACCTTTATGTCTTATGATTTCTATGATTTATTCATGATTTTATGAGGTATGTTAAAGTGATTATGTTTTATGGGTAAAGTATGATTTCACTCTTATGTATGTATGTACCCATGTTTCCTTTCCATGTTTTTATAACCCATACTGAGTTTTTATGCTCATCCCAAGTTTTTGAAATGTTTTTCACAGGTCAAGGGAAAGGTACATGATAAGATGATAGAGTCAAGGATGTGTCAAGAATTAATCCATGTTTTATTTTAAATGTGTTTCCATTGATGGGAATGAAGAATACTATCTTTATGTAACCACTTTGTTTATATGTGGAATGTAATGCAAGTTTTATGATCTAATTCTCTAAAACTCTAAACCCGAAAAGATCCTCAATGTGTAATCTTGTAATAACTCAAGATTAAGTAAGGTTTAAGGCTGGGGCCTTATAGTTGGTATCAAAGGGAGGTTTAGACAACTTTAGGAGTTAGAAAAGTGTTAAATTATAATATGATTGAAATGATATAGCATTTACGGATTACCATGTTGCTTCGCCTAAGATATTTCCATGTTCAGAATGGTTTTCCGTAGGGGAAACAAAGCAGCTATGTTGGGACGACATCAGGAGGAAGACAACCTTCCAAATCAGCAACCTGAGATGGTTGGAATCGGAACTGAACAGTTTGTTGCAGTGATGGCACAGTTGACTCAGGCTATAAATGGTGGTGGTATCCATGCACGAGATCAGCCAGATCAACCGCATAGGAACATGTCAATGGTGGAACATTTCATGAGGCAACATCCCCCATCATTCAGAGGATCATCTGACCCTGTGCAAGCTGAAGGGTGGATTAAAGCACTGGAGAAGATTTTTGATGTCATGGGGTGTTCAGACAATCAAAAGGTTAGTCTTGCTATTTACCGTTTGGAGGGTGAAGCAGATCAGTGGTGGTCTATGGTTAAAAATATCAGGGACGCCGATGAGATTGATGCTCTTGACTGGGATGAATTCAAAGGTATGTTTCTTGAGAAGTATTTTCCTAAGGCTGTTCGACTTAGGATGGAAAAGCAATTCTTGGAATTGAGGCAAGAGGAAGAATCAGTGGCTGCCTATGAAGAAAGGTTCACTCGATTGGCAAGGTATGCTCCAAATTTTATTCGGGACCTTGATAGTAAAATCAATGGTTTTTACTCAGGATTAAAGCCAAAGTATCGAAGGGCATTAGCTTCTCGAGAGTTTAAAAGTTATGAAAAGCTTTTTCGATGTGCTGAGAAGGTGGAAATGGAGTTTATCGATGACCAAGTGTTCTATAACAACCAGCAGAAGAAGAGACCGAGGTGGCAAGAGAAAGGTAAGAATTCTTCAAAAAAGTCTGATGGTAAGAAAACTAAGTTTCCAGTTTGTGATAAATGTGGCAAAAGGCATGCTGGGGAATGTCTTCTGAATTCTGGGAAGTGCTACCGATGTGGTAAGATGGGACATAAGGCGCGTGATTGCACTGAAAAGGATCAAGGTGAAGGTAAGAATAAATTTGATTTACAGTTAGTGAAATGTTATAAGTGCAATGAGATGGGTCACTATGCAAACGAGTGTCCGACAAGGAGCTTGAGTGATGGGAAGCAGTTAGACTACAAGCATAAAGGGGTGCTGAAATCCTTTGCAACTACTTCAGCAGATGTTGGGCCATCGAATGAAGTGGTGTCAGCTCCAGGGAGCTCAGTATTTTTTGAAGATTGACTTGAGGTCGGGGTACCATCAGTTGAATGTAAAAGAAGCAGACGTTCCGAAGACTGCATTCCGTACTAGATATGGCCATTATGAATTTGTAGTTATGCCTTTTGGGTTAACCAATGCACCTGCCGTATTCATGGACCTTATGAATAAAATTTTCCATGAGTTCTTGGATAAGTTTGTGTTTGTGTTTTGAGGTTTGTGAAGAGGTTATGTGTGCCTTGTGATTCACAGTTGAAGAGAGAGTTGTTATGTGAAGCTCATAGTTCTCCGTTTTCAGTTCATCCGGGCAGTACTAAGATGTATAGAGATCTGCGGGAGTATTACTGGTGGGATGGAATGAAAAGAGATATTGCTGATTTTACTGTGAAGTGTTTGACTTTTCAACAGGTTAAAGCAGATCGGCAGTTACCAAAAGGGATGCTTCAGCCTTTACCAGTGCCAGAGTGGAAATGGGAGAATATATCCATGGACTTTGTTGTTGGATTACCGAAGACATCTCGAGGTAATAATGCAATCTGGGTTATTGTTGATCGCTTGACTAAATCTGCTCATTTTCTTTCTATACGAGATACTTTCTATCTAGATCAAATTTCCCGTTTGTATCTTAAGGAGATAGTCAGGTTACATGGAGTTCCTCTCTCCATTGTATCAGATCGTGATCCCAGGTTTACCTCTAACTTTTGGAAAGGCCTTCAGAAGTCGTTGGGTACTGAATTAAATTTTAGTACAGCTTTTCATCCTCAATCAGATGGGCAGTCAGAACGAACAATTCAGACATTGGAGGATATGCTACGAGCTTGTTCTATGGATTATCAGGGAAGTTGGGACCAACATCTTTCTTTGGTTGAGTTTTCATATAATAATAGTTTCCATTCGAGTATACAGATGGCACCATTTCAGGCATTATATGGGAAGCGGTGTCGAACTCCAGCTTTCTGGGATGAAGTGGGTGAAAGAAAGTTGATGGGACCAGAATTGGTAGAAGAGATGGCAGAAAAAGTTCAGTTGATTCAGAAACACATGAGAATAGCTCAGAGTAGGCAGAAGAGTTATGCAGATAACCAGAGGAAGGATCTATCTTTCGAGGTACACAATGTTTTTCACGTTTCGATGTTGAGAAAGAATATGCCAGATCCATCTCATGTTTTGAGTCCAGAGGTAGTTCAGCTGGAAGAGAACCTATCTTATGAGGAACAACCGGTCCAGATTCTTGACCACAGGGAGCAAGTGTTACGGAATAAGGTGATTCACCAGGTAAAGGTTTTGTGGAAAAACCACATGATTGAAGAGGCAACATGGGAATCTGAAAATGCTATGAGGGATAAATACCCCCACTTATTTTGATAAGTGAATAAAATTGCGAGGACGCAATTCCCAAAAGGGGGGAAGGATGTAACATCCCAGGTAATTAAAGAATAAATAATTTTCATATTTATTAATATTAGAGAATTAAATATGAATTTTAATTAAAAGGGGTTGCTATGTTCGATAGCGTACCCGATACGCAACGATGAGTTTCTTTGAAACTTACGTAGCACACTAGTAATAAAATAATATTTTTTTTTAAAATGTTAGTTAACAAGTAGTCGTTGTACTGGCGGGAATGAATAGAAATTACTAAAATATGAATAGATATGTTTTTATATGTTTTTACATTTACCCAATAAAAGATAAAGGCATAAAATACGGAAAGAGTTCAATTTTAGGCTTTTATACTCTAATTTTCACTAAAGGTTCACTTATCACCTTTTAATGGTGAACCGTCATTAAATATAGTTTTGATCACTCTTATACATTCTTTTGGACCAAATAAAACTCTTATTAAGAATCGGGACATCAAATTTTACTTTGTGTAATTTTTGGTACCTTTCTGATAAAGTTCATTTTTTTATGAATAGTGTAAAATGTTGTGTTTTACATCAAAACTGCTTTTTAATCTAATTTATTTATATGATTAGATTATGTTTTGAATTGGTTTTGAAGTAAAATTAGAATATATTTTTACAATTTTATCCAATGGTGGTCATTGGAATCAATTTCACTTTGAAATTAGACTTAAACTGGTGTCAATCTTTTGATACTTATTGTTTTGTAAAAACACGCTATTTGCTCTGGCAGCGGGAATTAATTATTAAATTAATTAATGTGACTTATATGATTTTAATTTTGTAAAATAGACTTCATTTTTGAATTCGGAATATCAAATATAGCTTAGGGTGAATTTTTGGTAATTTTCTGAAAAACTTCAATTTTGATGAATAGTGAAACCACTAAGTGGTAATCAAGCAAACTGTTTTTTTCAGTTAAATTAAAGTTTACCACTAATGTGTATTGAATTTTGAAAATCCAACATACATGGTTGTCATTAAGAAGTAAAATGTGGTTCAATGAGATTAAAATAATTTTTTGGTGAATAGTAACTTATTAAGTTCTTAATCGCGATTAGTGGTAATTAGGGTAGTTTAATGTATAAATAATGCTTTAATAATATAAAATGACCTAGACACATGTCCCAACCTCATTGGTTGTGTCATGGCCGACCAAGACAAGTCATGGCCTAACTTGGGGACCCCATGTATCCACTTTTGTTGGGAAATAACATAAATTACTTTTTATTAAATGTTAAAGTGAAAATGACACAAACATAATATGTTTTGCGAAAACAATTTTTAAGTGGGGTTATACAAGTCCAAATTTTGATTATAAATATTCAATGGAAAGATAAAAAGATTTCCTACATCATAGTAATTTTTTTATAATTTTTAGACATTAAATAAATTTAATTATTTATGACATAATAATGATGCAGCGATGACATCATTATTTGACGATTTAAATAAAATAGAAAGATAATGTAAAATCTATGAACTACACATGTCCAAACCCAATTGGATGAGTGGATTTAGAACCCTTATCACCTTATCCACGAATTCCATCAATGTGGGACCTTTTAAAACCGAAACACATTTTCAAATAATGTAATGTTTCTTTACTTTCCAAAAGTGCCCCTCCTCTCCCCTTATAAAAGGCCCCCACCTCTACCTCATTTCACACACTCTTCAAGCCTTTGGCTCGGCCAACCCCTGCCCATTTGCTCTCTCCACATCCCTCTCCTCATCCTAGAGGATTCCCTTTGGGCAGAATCCTTTCAAAGGAAGCCTTTAGGCTCAAACCAAAAGAAGTTACACTTTTTAAGGTATTTCATTCTCTCATGTTCATTTGTTTTATTTTTCTTCTCCAACCCCCTAAACTCTTTTTATTTACTTCTTTTGTAACAACACCAGTATCTTCAATATACTAGGATGTTGTTATAAGATTTATTTGAGCTACACTCTCACACAACTACATCAAATGGTTAAAGAACATACGGTTTCCGTGGATGGCGAAATTCTGCCTCCCGAAACGATGATTGTTCAATACTCATTTAACACCTTCAAAGGTGGCCATTATGATGTCACTATTTTTATATATGATATGTAATATGTTTATGTTTTACTTATTCTTCTGTATTTTTCATTTGTGTCTTACCTTTATGGCTTCCATTATGGGTATACGCGATATCTTCACTTAAGGAAGTGCGGACTACCGCCCCCTCAAAGTGATGTGATTCGTTAATGCCATATGTGGGACGTGTAAAGGATGGATTTAAAGTTATTATATATGATGTTATACTGGAATTATAATATACCTATATATATCATTATCATTTATTTCCATTAAAGTATGAGATAGAAATGAAAGTAGCGTTCATGCGTACGTACGGACTACCGTCTCCATGAACGGTGCATTTCATTTCTTATCCCCAAATGTAATGTACTATTAAAAGTACATGTATATAATGGATATATAAAATTAATGATATATCTAAATGATGAATATAATTCTGGAATTAAAATATACATAAGTCTCATTTAGTTTTAATTCCGTTAATATGACAAAGAAATGAAAGTAGCGTTCATGCGTACGTACGGCTTACCGTCTCCATGAACGGTGCCTTTCATTTCTTACCTCTAAATGATTATGTAATATTTTAAATACATGTATGTACTGGATATATATGACATATATGATATCTACATCATGAATACCATTCTGGATATAATGAAACATTGACCAAATTAACAACATGTAAGTGTAAGAAGTCTATTTTTGACTTAAGAACCAAATACCGACAAAATGAACATTATTAACTTAAATGATTTCATGATGTTCATAACATGGTATAAAAGAAATAATGAACTTGGAAAAGATTCATAATCAAGTAGAGATTAACTAAAGTTTATTATTCAGGAGTTTAAAGAACGGTCGGGTCAAGTCAGATACGAGGTATGGGAACTTCTTAACCCAATTTCCATTCTTTGGGTTAATCTCCTACTTTCAAATTATGTCATTATGTTATTATGTCGTATCTTGTATTGGTACTTTATTTATGTGTACTTATAGTAAGTACACATAATGTATCTATTTTATTTTAAAAATTATCTTTGTATGGGACTTCGTCTCAATCTCCTTTCGTTGAGGCATATTTTATTTTATACACAACTTTCTTTTATACGGTGTATAAACCCCTTTGACTTTTACGTTTACTCAAAAGGAATCTTTTTATACTAAGCGTTTACTAAACGACAAAAGGGAATGTTTTTGTCGTACGTATGCGGCGACAACGACTTCTCCGCCGTCGTAACCGTTATTTGAGTTTCGGCTTCCTCTACAAGCCATACCTTTTTTTTAAAAAGAAAAATAAATACCATGTTTTACTTTGGTATTGAAAATGGTTTTCATAATGTTTTTATTATATCAATGTGTTGTATTGATATCTCGTGATTGAAATGCGGAAATGTTATGTTTCCTTTATGCATGTTTTATGTGATATGATTATGTTATGGTTCTTGGGCATTATTATGAAGACGGGTGGTTCCGTGATAAACTAAGGGCGGGTGAGCCCGTTATAGCTCTCCAATGCATTGGGTAACGCGAAGGAGTGAAACATTAAGGTTTCTCCGAAGAGATTTTTAGGGAATATACTGTGATGGGTATTCCAAACGTAACCAAGAGGGTTACTCCCTACGTAAGAATGTTATGAATGCCTCAAGTTACCTTTATGTCTTATGATTTCTATGATTTATTCATGATTTTATGAGGTATGTTAAAGTGATTATGTTTTATGGGTAAAGTATGATTTCACTCTTATGTATGTATGTACCCATGTTTCCTTTCCATGTTTTTATAACCCATACTGAGTTTTTATGCTCATCCCAAGTTTTTGAAATGTTTTTCACAGGTCAAGGGAAAGGTACATGATAAGATGATAGAGTCAAGGATGTGTCAAGAATTAATCCATGTTTTATTTTAAATGTGTTTCCATTGATGGGAATGAAGAATACTATCTTTATGTAACCACTTTGTTTATATGTGGAATGTAATGCAAGTTTTATGATCTAATTCTCTAAAAATCTAAACCCGAAAAGATCCTCAATGTGTAATCTTGTAATAACTCAAGATTAAGTAAGGTTTAAGGCTGGGGCCTTATAGTGTAGTTCTAATACTTCTCATAACAAAATCCTAGAATTTTTTAGATAATCGTTTTGTCACAAAATAATGGATTAAAAAGAGTTTAGGGGTTGGAGAAGTAGAATAAAAGAAAATAACTTAAGAGAAACTATTACCATTAATTTGGGTAACTTCCTTTGGATTGAACCAAAATAACTTCTTGGAGTGCCTTATTACAAATTTAAGGCTTCAAAGGGGAAGAGAGGGATGTATAGAGCTTCATTGGGGATAGTTTGTATGCGCCAAAATGCTTGAGAGGTGTGAGGAATTGCATAGAAGTGGTCTCCTTTTATAAGGGAGAGGAGGGGCTCTTTAAGAAAGTGTGAAAACATTATTTTATTATAAACTTATCATCGGTTTCAATAGGTCCAAAACAAATTAATTTAGAATATAATATTACTCATATTCGAAATAAAATCATCCAATAGGAATATATAGGTTTTGGATAATATTTTAATCATTATAATCTTATTTATTGAAATCATTTATTAATGAGGTAAATACTTAATCATTATTGTGTCATAAATAATATAATTTATATGATTTATAAATATTATAAATAAATACCATCATGTATAAAATATTTTTACCTTTCCAATTGATATTTATAGTCGAAATGATAGTCTATATATCCCCTTATAAAAATTAATTACTAAAGGATTTTTGTTAATGACAATTTTTTCTTTATAATTAATTAATTAATATAATGTGTCATTGTCTTTCATAAGTGGCTCCATGGGGTCCCAAAATCGAATCAAGGATGAAAATGATCGTCCATTACTCATCAAATAATTTTTGGACAAGTGTTAAGGTAATTTTGAATTATTATAATATTCATTAACCTTGAATTACCCTATTTACTTTTAATCGTGGTAAATAAAAGTAAAAAGTTTCTATTCAACAAAAATTATTTTTATCTGATTGAACCCCATTTTACTACTTAATATTAACCGTGTCTCTTGTATTTTACAAATTAAACTCACAGAAGCGGTAAAATTATGTTTTATGAACAATTACAAAAGCACCTAGGAGATGGGTAAAAGACGATGAAAAGTTCAATAAAATTTTTATAAATCTAAAATTATTATAAAATGATTTCAATTAATTTAATTGAACTTATATAAGTATTATGTATCTATTTAGACCTAAAAAAATTTAATTCAAATAAATGATTATTTAAATACAAAGTCAGTTTTAACAAAAAAAACTCACTCTTTTCCCTATTCATCAAAAATAGAAGCTTTTCAAAAAAATACCAAAAATTCAGCCTATGCTATATTTGATATTCTGAATTCAAAAATGATGTCTATTTTTCCAAATTCAAAACATATAAGTGAAATTAATTAATTTTAAAAATTATTCCCATTATCAAAACAAATAGCGTGTATTTAAGAAACAATAACTATCAATAGATCATCACTTGTTTATGTCCAATTTCAAAGTGAAATTAATTCCAATGACAAACATTGGATTAAATGGTATAAATATATTATAATTACACATAAAAACCAATTAATGAGATAATATGTCCATATAAATTATTGGAATAAAAAATGTTGTTTTTAATTAAAATTAGCGTGTTTTTACTATTCATCAAAATATGAAAGTTATCAGAATAATATGAAAAATTTATCCAATGTAGATTTTTATATCCTGATTCCAAATAAGAATTTTATTTCGTCAAATTGAACTTATATACATGTCAAAAACATAATTTAAAGTGGGTGTGCCATCAAAAGGAGGAAAAACTACATTTTTTTAAAAATACTTCTTTTACTCGAAAAATTGATTTTGTTCTCAAACTATGTTCTAGAAAATATGTAATATGAATAATAATGTTATAAAATTCAAAATTTTAGTTAATAATATTCATAACGGCTAGTTCATAATAATACTATAACTATATTTCGTTGTTTAGTGAAACCCGATATTGCATACTACACATGCTATCGAGGAAGGTCATGATTGCATGTAATGCAAGCCAAGTCAGGGTTGCGTGTGATGCAAGAATCCTTCGTTGTTTCATATAACAGAATCGAAACATATTTCATTTATACATTGAATATATATTTATATGTATATACGCAGTCAATGATGCGTAGAATAACTACTATCAAAATTGTGTGTAACATGATCGAAGAATAGTGTTGTGTATACTACAAGCTAATACGGTGTTGTGTATAGCGCAAGGTAATCTTGGTGTAGCGTACAACACAAGACATCAATGAAATCGAAAGAATACTTTTCATAAAATCTCTTGGTGTTACATTCTTCCCCCCTTAAAATGAATTTCTCCCTTGAAATTCATCGGGTTTATAAAACGGTTACTATTCATAGAAACCCACATTGAAAAAGGAATACTAAAACATGATTTTAAAAATTAAAGAATGAAACGTAACGGTTACCCAAATTAACTAATAACTTGGTTTCCACATAGGAGAACATAGGTGAATATATGAATATGGAATAGAAATCTAACTGTCATGTTCTGATGGAGAGTGGTAGAGAACATGGCTATGAAAAATCCAACAATCAAAAGGCCATAAATTTGTGATGTTCTAAGGTACCATCTTATTCATCAGATATGAGGGAAATAGGACAACATTTTTGGTTTTCATGATCATTTCCCTAATGTTCAAGAATTTTTGAATCAAAATAAATACTTACTTGATTTTTGTACAATCTCACCATTTTTCATGCCATGAACAATTTCCACTTCATCTCTTAAAGAAATGAAGTTGAATTTGTCATTCGTGAAGTGTTAGCAGATCATGTGATAGAATGATGAGTCATTCCATCTATTTCAAAAAAAAAGGTTAGAAAAATTTATCAAATATACATAAGTCCATCTATGGTGTGATTAATCATATATGATTCCAAAAATGGACTTATACTTCATCTATCATACCGCTTAATAAAATAAAACTAGTTTCTACTAACAAGGGACTTCATGTAGGCCAGTGGTGGGAAATAAAGGCATGTCGCACTTTGGTTGTCTGTTCGATTCCCGCTACCTTGTCCGACGCGATGGGTTTTCGTCCGTCCTATGGGTTGTCCTTTTTCTAAAACAATATTATCATAAAAAAATGTTATATCATTAACCAATACTATATGATGTCTATTCGAACCTTTAGGCTTATCGAAAATACTTCTGTCTGATTACTAGAAATTTTATCTATCGAGAATGTGAATTCATTCATTTCTCCCCCATATATCAGAAGATATATATTTTTGGTTACATTCCAAACATGTGAATACCTTAATCATGTATTCTTTTGAAAATTGAATACGCATCAAACCTTAGTAAAAAATGAAAGTTGTCAAAAGTTAACTCTTTCCACATACCAAAAATCCCAAAAATTCAATATACTCAGACCATGATATCACTTAGTCCTTATATTAATCATGAGCTCATGAATACTATCAAACATTCCATTATCTCCTTATCCCTTATTTATGCGCACATCATCTATTTTCCAAAAATATTATAATATCCTTTCATGGTTACCTGTACCATTCAACATATACTTTAAAAAACATATGGAAAAACAATAGTGTCACATTCCATATATGTCTCTACATTCCATAGTACAATGAGATTACTTATACAACATTACTCTTGATAAAAATGTAATCATTCCACTACCTTCTTAAACAATTGTCCGATCTTGAACAATTCATTCATCTCACACATCATTCTAGTATCTTCATCATCATCAATATAAATACTACCCATATGACCATGTTGAGTCTCTTCATGAGACATTCCCTTAGGGAATTGGTTTTCATAATTCCCATACATTCCACATTTAAAACATTTAATCATTGTGGATGTCGTAGCAATACCATTATCCTTGTCCATGGTGTTAACTGAACCTTTTTCGTTACACTTACTGGCTTTATGTCCTTCTTTTCTACACCCAAAGTATCTTCTAGTTCCTTTGAAACAATATCCTTGATGCCTCTTCCCACATGATTTACATGAGGGAAATTGAACTTTATTTCCTCTATAATCATCATGAAACTCCATCTTTTTCTTATTAGTCGAGTCTGGAAACATACCAAAGTTGATATTATTGATCATCTTATGAGATTTATGATTAGGCATAATAATGATTTTTGGACTTCCAAATTCCATTTCATTTGGTAGCTCATGAAGAATATCATTCCATTGTCCATCATATCCTCCATTATCGTGAATCTTCATGTTTCTAGTCATTTTCTAAAACCCAAAAAGAATTGTGTTAGGGGAAAAAATCATGATAAGTAAAAAAACATAATAAAGGGTGAGTAACTTCAATATCTAACATCTTAGCATTAATTTTAAGATCGTTACTATAATTATAGGACTATAACTTATACTTATACTTAACCTTAAGGACATCCCTAGACTTACCATAGAAATATCTCTAGGTATCTCACTAAAGTTTTTGCAGCCTAGTTTTCTAAGGTTGACTAAACATAACTATGATTCCAACTGTGGAGGCATAAAGATTGACGTATATAGACATTACATTACTTTTGCAGAATACATAATACATAACAAAAACAAACACACAAGGACCGTAATAGTTTAGTGTCTTTGGAAACTCAAAAAAATAATCTTCTAATCATGGTGAATGATCTTAAACATCTCCCATTAAGATCTTCCCATTTGTTTTCAAACCTAAAACCTTTCTTTAACTCCTAGGGAAATGATTACATATAATGGGTGAGATCAAATTCTCAGTAAGGGTAAACATAGAGAACATAAAACAATCCATAAACATTTGAATGAATAATCTTGAACATAATATCAAAACATCAAAATCATGAGAAAAGACATAAATCTTGGAAGTACGTAATGCATATATCATAAAGGAATATGAATAATGATAAAATAGCATGGGAATAAAACATGTGATTGTGGGAACCATTAAACACATGATATGATTTCCATCGTATCCAAGGCATTGTTTCCAATACCATCTTAGTGGACAAAGTCCCTTACTGAACTAGGATTACTTTCCGTTCCATCCATGTCTATCTAATGAGATATAAATCATTACCCAATGAATTGGAGAGAGATATAGGTCCCACCCATCTCATAAATAAATCATTCTTACTTGTGGTACATAACAAAACTTAAAACAGTCATCATAACCCAAATAATAAAATGGGTTTCATAAACATCTTTCCATCATAACATAATCCATATAAAAAAATTGGATATAATTTCATCATAAGAGAAGTAAAACCATGTAAATCATAGAGACATTATAATTGAAATATACACATATGAAGTAATGTCATCTTAGATGGAAAATGGTTTTGATAATGCTCTTGAAATGAATTCTTGAGGAAAATATCCTTTCTTTTTGAAAATGATTTTATTTTCAAAAAATGCCATTAAATTTTAAAAGAAATAGATTTTTTTTTAAAATAGTCATGAAATATTTTTGAGGAAGATTCATGAAAATAAGGCTTTATAAAACTGTAAAAATATTTTCATTCCGTATAGGTTAAAAAAAATTCTCCTCTTATTGTTGTCAGAAAAGTCAAAAAGTACCTCGTAACGTAAACAAAAGAAGGATTCCTTAAATACCATGTAGTAAAAGACAAAATGGGTAAAATGAAATTAAACATACATAAAAAAACTTTTATAAAACATGGACTTGTATGATAACAATAACCCCAAAAAATACATGCGAATAAACAACCTCAGATAAGAACGGGATTGGAAAGGTTATCCATGACCTTATGTCTGATATGCTTTGTACGTATCCAAACCTCATGTATAATGATTTAAATAATGTAATTGACTAATTAAAAAATCATATTCATTGTTATGATATCATATATGGTTCACTTATTACATTATATTACCCGTTCTTTTGTAAATCACATGTTAAAGCAACATTTTGTGTAAATTCATCTTATTTATCGTACGTGTTTGGACTTATTGTTCTTGATGTTAGTATTACTTATATCATGATTTACTTACATTAAGAATATAAATCATGATTTATATATCATATATATTCATTATATAACCAGCATATCCATGTATTTATAATAGTACATAACATATGGATGTAAGAAATCAAATGCATCGTTCATGGAGATGGTAAGCCGTACGTACCCATGAACGCAACTTTCATTTCTATTTATTATTTTAATTAAAACATAACGACACATAATTATATTATAATTCCAGTATAATATCATATATTATATCATTAACAACATCCTTTATACACCCCACACAAGGCATTAACAAATCACATCACTTTGAGGGGGTGGTAGTCTGCACTTCCTCAAATGAGATTATCGTATTTACCGACTATGGAAAACATAAAGGCTTGATATAATTGGGAAGTAAAGAAGAATAAGGAAATCATAAACATAATATATATCATATATAAAAACAGATCCATCCTAATGGACACCATGAGAGGTGGTAGGAGAAAATCGATCAATCATCGTTTCGTGAGGCGTTAGTTTGCCATCCACAGAAACATTATGTTCTTCATCCATTAGACGGAGGTGTGTATATGCGTAGTTCTAATACTTCACATAAAAAATCCTATTATTTTTAGGATACTGGTGTTTTCATAAATTAAATGATTAAAAAGAGTTTAGGTTTTGGAGAAGTAGAATAAAATAAAACAACTTAAGAGAAACTATTACCTTAAATTTGGGTAACTTCCTTTTGATTGAACCAAAAGGACTTCTTGTAGTGCCTTCTGCCTAATGTAACGCTTCAAGGGGGAGGATAGGGATTTAGAGGGATTAATTTGGTAGAGTTTGGACTAGAAAATAGGCTTGAGAGGTGTGACGAATTGCATTTAAGTGGTCTCCTTTTATAAGGGAGTGGAGCGTCTCCTTACGAAAGTTTTAAAACATTATTTTATTATAAAAATATATTCGGTTTAAAGAGGTAAAAAATAAATTAATTTGAAGATAAGATGACTCATATTCTAAATAAAATCATCCAATAGTAATTGTGAGGTTTTGGATAAAATTTTAATCATTATAATCGTATTTATTTAAATCATTTATTAATGAGGTAAATACTGCATCATTATTGTGTCATAAATAATTTTATGTAATTGATGTCTAAAAATTATAAGAAAATACCAAAATGTAGGATATATATTTAGATTTACAATGAATATTTATATTTTAAAAGGTAATCTATATAGCCCCTTATAAAAATTAATTACTAAATGATTTTTGTTAATGCCAATTTTGACTTTACATTAAATTAATTAATCTAATGTGTCATTGTCTTTCATAAGTGGCTCTATGGGGTCCCAAAATCGACCTAGTGATGCCCATGGTCAGCCATTACTCATCAAATAATTTTTGGACAATTTTTAAGGTAATTTTGAATTATTATAATATTCTTATAACCTTGAATTACCCATCTTACATTTAATCGTGGTAAATAAAAGTAAAAAGGTATTATTCACCAAAAATTTTTTTTATCTGATTGAACCAAATTTTACTCCTTGATATTAACCACGTCTCTTGGATTATTGAAATTCAACTCACAGAAGTGGTAAAATTATGTTTTTTGAACAATTGCAAAAGCTCCTAGGAGATTGGTAAAAGACGGTGAAAAGTTCAATAAAATTTTTATAAATCTAAAATTATTATAAAATGATTACAATGAATTTCATTGAACATATATAATTATTATGTATATATTTCTACCTAAATTAAATTTAAATCAAATAAGTGATTATTTAAATAAAAAGTCTGTTTTAACAAAAAACTCAGTGTTTTCACTATTCATCAAAATTTGATGTTTTTCAAAAAAATACCAAAAATTCAGACAAAGTTATATTTGATATTCCAAATTCAAAAATGATGTCTATTTTTTAAAAATCAAATCATAGAAGTGGAATTAATTAATTTTAAAAATAATCCTCGTTATCAAAACAAATATCGTTTTTTTAAAAAACAATAACTATCAAAAGATCATCACTTGTTTATGTCAAATTTCAAAGTGAAATAAATTCCAATGACCAAAATTGGATTAAATGGTAAAAATATATTATAATTAAACATTAAAACCAATTAAAAAGATAATCTATCCATATAAATTATTGGGATGAAAAAAGTTGTTTTTAATTAAAATATATTGTGTTTTTACTATTCATCAAAATATAAAATTTATCAAAATAATATGAATAATTTATCCAAAGTAAATTTTTATATCCTGATTCCAAAAAAGAATTTTATTTTGTCAAATTTAACTTATAGAGATGTCAAAAACAATATTTAATGTGGGTGTGCCATCAAAAGGCGGTAAAACTACATTTTTTGAAAAATAATTATTTTACTCGAAAAAATGATTTTGTCTTTATACCATGTTCTAGAAAATATTTAAGATGAATAATAATGTTATAAAATTCAAAATGTAGTTAATACTATTCATAACAGCTAGTTTATAATAATATTATAACCATATATCTTTGTTTAGTGAAACTCGGTACTGCTTACTACACACGCTATCGAGGAAGGCCGTGATTGTGTGTAATGTAAGCCAAATCAGGGTTGCGTGTGATGCAAGACTCCTTCGTTGTTTCATATAACAGAATCCAACAATATTTCATTTATACATTGATTATATATATCTATATATACACACTCAATGTTGCGTAGAATAACTACTATCAAAATTGTGTGTATCATGATCCAAGAATAGTGTTGTGTATACTACAAGCTAATACGATGTTGCGTATATCGCAAGTTAATCTAGGTGTAGCATACAATAGAAGACATAAATGAAATTGAATGAATATTTTTCATAAAATCTCAGGGTGTTAGAGTGAGCTTCCTCAAAGAGTCTTTGTTTTTATTGAATTTCATTAAACCATTCCAAGCTATAGAAGGAATTGACCAAGTGAGATTCCTCATAGAGTCTGTGACAGACCTAAGGCTACAAAAGGAATTGACCGAGTGATATTACTTAGATAGTCCCTAGACCTTGGGGCTATAAGGGGATTAAACCACATGATCTTCCTCATAGATTCCCAGAATACCTTAGACTATAAGTGGAATTGACTCAACATGCTTCCTTAGAGAGTCTTATAGTTTCGTATGACCAAACCAAAGGGGTCAGGATGACTGCACTACCCATAGGGTTGTTGTTACTTCTTGGATAGGACCAGAGGGGATGGCTATGAGTACTTCCTAGAGGGATTTCTATTTTTATTTAGTTGTTTGCTTCACTACTGCTTGTTGATTTGTGGATTGTTTACTATGTGTATCATCCTATTTACTGTTTACTGTTTACTGCCTACTATTATATTACCTTACATATGCTCACTGAATGTTATGCACAAAACATTAGGTTGAAGCCTACTGGTATTTTGTCCCACACCCTGTTTGGGTCATGATTTTGGTCCCAAACAGGTTATATTGATGCCAGTATAGACAAGGGAAAGCACCCTTTGACTACAAGTACTTGATTACTTTGGAGCAGGAGAGCACGAAACCAAGCCAAAGCTTGTGATGCTGAGGAGTTGTTTATCTCTTTTTTGTTTGTACTTGGGTTTAGTATTGTATTCAGAATTATGACTAGTTTGGCTGATTTCCTATACATATGTATCATGCATCATTGCATATATATGTGTGTGCTCAAGTTGTTTATTTTTTTAGTCTTCAAATTTTTACTATTGTTGGATATTTACTACTTCCACTCTTGTATGAGTTGTTTTCTTCCACTGTATACTCTGCCAATGTTGGCATAGTTTCCCCACTAACACACCCTACTCCCTCGCTTCTAGTTGGCAGCCTCTAGAATTCGGGGAAATGAGCATGAGGCCATGTTACCAACTTGGTATGGGGCACCTCTGGGTAGCTTCCGGGACTGGGACATTACAAATTGGTATTAGAGGGACTCTTTTCTCTTCACTTACTATTTGGAGCCTATAGTTAGGGATAGGATGGAATAGGTATTTGGTAATAAGCTGTTATAGGTATTATCTAACTCATGTACAATGAAATGCCACACTATCTCGTTTATTGTAGTTTTACAAGTTTAAAATTTTATAATTTATTTGATTTCACTGTTGGGTGATTCACATACTTTGTGTTGTTACAGTTATTGTTATTGTGGTTCTATTTCTGTCGCAACCCGATGAGATGCAGGTATTCCATCTCATGCATTATATAGGCACTTGTTAGAAATCACATTCCATGCATTGTTTCCATTATATCTAGGATGCATTAGTGATTTCATGTTGTTGTGATAGACTTTGTGTTGATTATGCATGCTGTTGTGATTTATGGATTGATAGAATCGCTTCTGTTTGATAGACTGTTTGTTTGTATAGTACTTTGCTTAAATGGACACCAAACATTGGTTCTGGAGGTGTTATGGGCCCTCATGGACCGTATTTTGGAGGATCATTGCCTGGTTTCCTTATTATAACTTGTATAAGATGCCAAGATTTGATTAGTGGGGAGTGTGGGTCCTCATGGATCAGAATTTGGCACCTTAACCCCTGTTTTCTGTGTTTTCTAGGCTTCAGAGCAGTTTCTGAGCTACTTCTGGAAAATCCCAGAATACGCGGCATGTACTTTATTAATACACATCGTGTAGTTTTTAATCCATGTCACTGACTATGTGGGAAGAAACACAAGGTTGTGAAAAATCTTCATAAACATGCCGTGTACGGTACGTACATGCCATGTAGTAGAAAACGTGTGTCTACCTGTGTGTAAAACAACAATAATGGATGAAACATTGACATTACATGCCGTGTCCTATTATTACACGATGTGCCATGTAACCTAAGTACCCGGATGTGTCACGAACAACAGCGTTAGAAGAAAACCTTCAAGTACACGTCGTGTTTTCAAGGAGAACTCTGTGAATGAGTGAACCATGTAGCTGACCGGGTAACTAACAACACGGGTCTTTAAAACCTTGTCTAGTACTCGTTGTATCCTTCATGAACACGCCATGTAGCCTAGGTTTAAGAGGACCGTGTGGGTTAGTCGTGTAAGGAGACTCGGGCAGGGGAATAGATTCCAAGTACACGCCGTGTGTGGGGAAAACATGTCGTGTGGTTGAGGCGTTACACCACTAGTTGTGGTAGAAGTACATTCCCATGTGAATGGATTAAAATAACACACCGTGTAGTTTTTATAAATGCCGTGTAGTCATCTTTTGTAAAACGTGAATGTTTCTTCCTCCTGTTTCTGTATTGTACTCTTATGATATTAGCCTTTGATAATCCTGATCTGTGGTGTGCTTTTGACCATTCAGAGCTATGCTACCGAGACGTCCTCCAGTTTTACTTCAGCTGCCATATGGTGATCAGACACCGGATATGGCCAATTAGAGACCTCCTATAGATCCTACAACTATGCCAGTCTTGGCACTGGCAGTTATACCTGTTGCAATAACCGATGCGCAGTTTAGGGAAGACATTATGAGGATGATGTAGACCTTCCAGGGTGCTCTTCCTCTTTCCCCGTCGATGGTAGAGTTGACACGGGTTTTCCAGTAGCATCCTCCTCCAACATTCTCAGGGGATAGAGGACCTCCAGATGCAGAGTCATGACTAGAGGCCACAAAGACAATTTTTGAGCATCTGGAGATACCTCCAGAGAGGAGGGTGAAGCTCACTACCTATATGCTCTGAGACTCCACCAAGAGGTGGTGGGAGGTGATCCCACAGTCAGGACTCCAATAGAGTATGACATGGGATGAGTTTCAACACATCTTCTACGATTACATATACCCGGAGACCTTGAGGGCCGACCAAGAATAAGAGTCCATGAGCTTAGAGTAGGGTAGTCTTTCTGTGATGGAGTATTCCTATTGTTTCATGAAGATGCATCATTTCATTCCTATCCCAGTAGGTGAAGAGTTGTTCCGGGTTGAGATGTTTGAGGATGGTCTCAGGAAGGAGATTTGTTCCCAGGTGAACATCTTTAGGTTTACTTCGATATCATCCATCATCAACTAGGGGCTGATCACTGAGTGCAATATGAGGGATTCTAGAGCAGTGAGCCAGGGCGGTTCGACATCCAGAGTCAGTGTTTCTCCTATTGATAGAAGAAAGTGCCGCAAGGAGTCTTCTAAAGGAGATTAGAGTAGGCAGAATGTATCTTTGGGTAGCCAGGTAGTGTGCTACCTGGGCGGGAGGAGTGGGAATACTAGGCTACAGTTCCAGAGCGACCCGATGGAGTGCCGATCTTGAAGAAAGATAGTCTATATTCATCGTTTTATTTAGATCTTCTCACCTACAGCTGGTTGTAGGGGTTCTTCTATGACCCCACGTTTAAGATATGCATCTCCCGTTTCTCACCAGTCTGGGAACTAGAGTTCTTCTGGTAGTTCAAGATGAGGTGGAGGTTGTGGTCATGGTGGTCATTCCCCATGTTACCAATGACATCATATTGGATTAACTCCGAGTGTTTAGCCATGGTCTCAGGGCTATGGTGCAGGACAAACTTTTACTATGGAGCATACCCATCAAGATTAGGATCCCGAACCATCCACAGTTTGAGGTACGATCTTCATATCCTCGGTTCTATCATTGGTGATTTTTGATATTGGTTCTACGCAACGCATTATCTCTAATTCTGTTGTGGAGAGCCATGGGTGCTGCATCTTTTCCTCTGCCAATACTTTGACTATAGAAACACCGTTGGGGACTAGAACGGTTTGAGTATGTCAGTGTAGAGAGTTCCCACTGGAGGTTGCATTGTGTCAATTCTTATGGGACTTATATTTCCTAGAGATGATGAGCTATGATATCATTTTCGGAATGGAATGATTATTTCCCTTCATGGAAGTCGTCGATTTCTATCGTCGCAGGGTGAGTTTCCTATCACCAAATGGTGGATACTTTATTCTTAAAGGTGATTGGGTTGTCCAGGCGAGTTGAGCAGGACCCGAGCACCATGGGCTAGGAGGAGTTTCAACCCAGATTGTTGGTCATTATCTGGAAGACTAGGGGACTTCACAGTTATACTTTCCTCCTGTGGTGGATCATTTCATAGATGTCTTTCCAGAAGAATTTTTAGGATTTCCTCTAAAGCTTTAGGTGGACATCATGATGGAGCTCATGTCAGGAGTGGCACCAGTGTCCATTTCTCCTTAATGGATGGCTACTATTGAGTTACCGGAGCTCAATAAGCAGTTGGAGGAGTTACTAGAAAAGGGTTTTATCTGACCCAGTACATCTTCTTTGGGGTTCTGCTGTCCTATTTGCGAAGAAGGAATATGGAACTCTCAGGATTTTTGTGGATTATCGGAATCTAAACTAGTTGACAGTCATGAACCGATATCCCTTTTCAAGGATTGATGATCTCTTTGATCATATTTGTGTAGCACGGGTGTTTTAGAAGATTGAATTGAGATCCATTTACCATCAATTGCATGTTAGACTATCTGATACACCTCTTACAGCTTTCCATAGTAGGTATGGTGTATACGAGTTATGGTTATGTCGTTCGGTCTCGTGAATGCACCTACGGTTTTCATGGCACCTATGAACTGAGTGTTCCATACATACTTGGATTCAATCATTGTGGTTGTCGTGGACAACATCTTAGTGTACTCTCACACTCGAAACGACCATGCTACCCAACTTGAGATCATTCTGAGTACACTGAGAGAGAAACAGTTATATGCTAAGCTCTTGAAATGCAACTTTTAGATGGATCAGATTCACTTCTTGGGTCATGTTATCTAAGAGACAAGAGTATCAGTAGACCTAAAGAAAGTGAGAGCTATAGATTCATGGGAGAAGCCGAAGAATATCTTCTAGGTGCAGAGTTTTCTATGGCTGTCCAGATACTACAGGAATTTCATATTGGACTTTTCACACCTATCATCACCACTTACAGGTCTGACAATGAATGGGGAAAACTTATTATTGTCAGATTTCTGTGAGTCAGGATTTCTTATGCTGAAGGGGAGGTTGACATCAGCACCTATACTAGTCTTGCTAGAGCCGGCCATGAGCTATACGGTCTATTTTGATTCTTCAGGTATCGTGCTAGGAATCATGCTTATGTAAGGAGATATAGTCGTTGTGTACGGGTCTCGACAGCTGAGGCAACACGGGAGAAATTACCCGACACACGACCTGGAGTTTGAAGTTGTTGTTCATACCTTACGGTATTGGAGACATTATCTTCTGGGAGAGCACATTGTGGTGTTTACAGACCACAAGAGTCTCAAGTATGGCTTTACTAAGCATGATCTGAATCTGAGACAGCACAGATGGGTTGAGTATCTTTAGTCCTTCGACATTGAGCTTGCCTATACATCGGTTAACGGAAATGTAGTGGATGATGTGTTCAGTAGGAGAACTCAAATACAGTCAGTTCAAGAGGCCAGCAATGAGTGGCAGCCTATGGCTCTGTTCTCTAAGATGCATTAGGAGTTGCACGACAGACAGTGGAAGACCATTCTATTTTCTGTAGCAGTTACCTCTACACTTCTTGATCGGGTACAGATGAGGCAGATATCAGACTCAGAAGGCCTAGTCCTGTGGGAGACTGTGTCAGGAGAGGACCCTCTTCCTGGATGGACAGTGGGTGAGGATGAGATCTTGAGTTTCCAGGGACATGTATGGGTGCCAGCATTCATACACGAGGAGCTGATGCAGGACTTTCATTCCTCAGTTTGGGCAGTTAATGCTGGCATCACCAAGATGTATTATGATCTTCACTTCCAGTATTGGTGGCCTGGTATAGAGAGAGATGTTTCTAGATTTGTCATGAGGTGTTGCACTTGATATCAGTTGAATGCAGAGCATCAGCGACCAGAAACCTTTTACAATAGATACCCATTCCTGAGAGAAAGTGGAATGATGTTGTGATGAACTTTGTGACCGGGCTACCGAGGACGCCTTGAGATAATGATGCTATTTGGGTTGTCAACAATAGGATTATGATGTTTTCTAAATTCTTGTCGATCAAGGAGTCCTTTAGTGTTGATGAGCTGGGACGGTTTTACATTCGAGAGATTCTACGTCTACCAGGACTTCCATGATCCATTTTTTCAGACAAAGATGTGCACTTTACTTCTCGGTTCTAGCAGGGGCTTCAGAAGGATTTGTGTACAAATGTACTTTTGAGTACAACATACCATCCCGAGACGGATGGCCAGTCCGAGTGTATGATTCCGGTGCTTGAGGATATACTATGAGATTTCATTCTAGACATCATAGGTTCTTGTGAGAAACATATAACTCTTGTCGAGTTCACCTACAACAACATTTTTCAGGTGACTATTCAAATGGAACCTTACGAGGATTTGTACGGTAGGCCATGCCGATCACCTTTATACTGGCTAGAGGCAGGATATGTAGCTTTTTTGGGACCTCGACTTGTTTAGGAGACCTCAGAATAGATAGAGAAGATTTGGAAGAGGATGGCTATGGCACAGTCTCGACAGAAGTCTTATGTTGTTCAGCGGAGATGACCTCTAGAGTTCGAGGTCGGAGATCAGGTTTTCCTACATGTCGCACTGAGGTTGGGACACAAGAGGATTTGGATACATGGTAAGATTTCACTATGGTATGTCGGGCCATTTGAGGTGTTAGAGAGATTTGGGCCAGTTTCCTATCAGTTGCAGTTTCCTTAGAGGTACCAGGCTATGCACAATGTCTTCCACATTTCTCAGCTCCGACGTTACTTTCCAGACCCGTCTCATGTCTTTTAAACTGATGATATTGAGCTCGAATCGAATGAATCTTTTGAGAAGCATCATATCCGTTTTGTCGATCGAAGTATGGAGGATCTCTGTGGTTGGTCTGTTCCTCTGGTACGGGTGCTATGGTAGCACAGGTGAGTATAGGACGAGACTTGGGAGAGGGGGGCCGATGTACAATCCCAGTGATCAGAGCTGTTACAGGATTCTTCTTCCATGCCTCACTAAGGAAATTCGAGGATGAATATCTTTACGGGGGGAAGTTTGTAAGAACCTAGACCTTTGTTTCAGGTATGTTTTTAATTTTTCTAGAGTTTTTGAGAAAACAGGAGTTTATAGAATGTGTTGAAGTTCACGTCATGTACTTTATGAGTACATGCCTTGTACTACCTTGTCGTGCAAGGCCATATGATGTCCGTGTCCAGGTCAGACACACGGCCATGTAGGGGTGATGTGGAGACCCCTTAAAGCGGAGTATGAAAAAGCCTAGTACACACCGTGTACTCCAAAAGTACACAACGTATACTTTTTTTACATTAAACAGACCGGGGTTGCGTCTTATCCCTATAACTATCTTCTTCTCCAGCTTCTTCGACCAAGATCATTTTATACGGCTTTGAATCTCCATCAAGCCACTGAGCCCTCTTCGGTTCTCCGAATCGACTGCTATCGATTGCATTGGAACCACAACGGTAAGCCCTTCCTTCATCTAGAGCATCATTTTCCAATTCTTCATATTTTTCAAGTTATCATGGGTTGAATGTTTTGTGAATTTACATAGATCTATGACGTTCTAAGGAGATTCAAGAATCTTGGTTCAAGTATATTGATATTATAGCATCAAGTTTGGTGGTTTGATCCTTTCCGTTCGATGTCATTTAGTTCTATGTGTAATTTCCACCAATGCCCTTGAATGGGGTATTGCATGTTTACTATTTTTCCCATGTTGTTTTCCTTCCTTTCTTGTATTCTTGTGTAGATGTAATTTTGTTATGTATGAGGATAATTTCTATGCTTGGATGTTTTTTCCATGCCTTTTTCTATTTACGATCTTTTGGTATTTTTCAGCCTTTGGCCGTTATACCTGTTTTCCATGCCTTGTGACCGTTGGATAGAGTGTTGTTCCCTGACATGATTTTTATGCTATAGACTGGTTAGCCATGTAGCGCTAGAGGTTTACATAGGCTTTAAATCATTATTATGTACTGAATAAAATGGTGCCGTGAGAACCTAGTGCAATAGACTATAAGGTGATAGACCGAGTGAGCTTCCTCAGAGGGTCTTGGACTTTATAGACAATTGGGGATAGACCAGGTGAGCTTCCCATATAGTCATTGATATTATAGAATACAAGAGGGTATATCGAGTGAGCTTCCTCAAAGAGTCTTGAGCTTTATAGACTATAGGAGGATAGACCGAGTGAGCTTCCTCATAAAGTCATTGTTTTGTTTGAATTTCCTTAAACCATTCCAGGATATAGGAGGAATTGATCAGGTGAGCTCCGTCAGAGAGTGTCTAGACATTGGGTTTATAAGGGGATTAGACTGCTTGATCTTCCTCAGAGAGTCCTTGACAACCT
This sequence comes from Viscum album, assembly GCA_963277665.1. Taxonomy (NCBI): domain Eukaryota; kingdom Viridiplantae; phylum Streptophyta; class Magnoliopsida; order Santalales; family Viscaceae; genus Viscum; species Viscum album. Next base: position 560,269,038 of record OY728146.1, read on the forward strand.
TAGACTATAAGGGGAATTGACAGATTGTGCATCCTCAGAGAGTCTTAAAATATTGTGTGACCAAACCAGAGGGGTTAGGCTGAGTGTACTACCCAGAGGGTTGTTGGTACTTCTTGGATACGACCATAGGGGATGGCTGTGAGTACTTCATAGAGGGATTCCTATTTGTTGTTAGATGTTTTCATCACTGATGCTTGTTGATCTGTGGGTTTTTTCTGTGTGTATCATCATGTTTACTGTTTACTATTTACTACATACGGTACTATTACCTGCCATATGCTCAATGACTATTATGCATAGATCATCGGGTGGTTTCCTACTGGTATTTAGTCTCATATCCTATTTGGGTCAAGCTTTTAGTCCCAAATAGATTATATTGATGTAGGTATAGATAAGAGAAAATTCCCTTCGACTTCAGGTACTTTATTACTTTAGAGCAGGAGAGCATGGGACCAAGCTTAGGCTTGTGGTGCTGAGGAGTTTCTTATATGTTTTTCATTTGTACTTTGCTTTAGTATTGTATTCATAATTGTAACTTGTTTGGATGCATTCCTAGACATGTGTATCATGAAACATTTCATATATATGTGTCTTCTCTAGTTGCTTATTGTTTTATTCTTCCGTTGTTTACTATTGTTGGTTATTTACTACTTCCGCTCTTGTATGTGTTGTTTACTTCAGATTTGTACTCTGCCAATTAGGGCATAGTTTCCCCACTAACATACCAACGTCCCTCACTGCTAGTCGGCAACCTCTAGAATTTGGGTAAATGTGCTTGAGGCCATGTGACCAATCGGGTACGGGGCGCCTCTGGGTGGCTTCCGAAACCGGGACTTTACAAGATCTATGGTAGTTTTGGGGAGTTTCAACCTAGTTTCTAGAGATTTCACCATCTTCTATCATGTTTCACCAAACCCATTGTAGTGGGTGGATTCTCTCATGACTCATCCAGAATGGATTGATTGTATTAGTTTCAAATTGATTAAATTTAATGCAAATGATTGTGAAATAATGGTTTAATACATGTAATACATTATCTTTAGAGATGATTTTTCATTTTTGTCCAATTGTGTAATCTTAGTGAATTGTTTTAGATTCTTTAACATAAAAAGGTAATTTATATTTATGGATTTTCAATAATTTCTAAATGGTTTGATGTAAAAAAAATCAATAAGAATGTTGTTTTATTTAAATATTATGGAATGGAAATGGTTTTTATGGAAAACCATTTTCAATAAAAAATTATTTCATTGAAATGCCATTTTTTGTAGGATCCTTGGGAATATTTGAGTGTGTGTGCATATTTCATTTCTGGGGTGTATATTTAATATGAACATGTTCTCAAAGAAAATTTTTAGATGGAACATAGGATATAGTTACCTTGTGATGACATGGTAGACTGAAGTGAAACCACTCATGAGTATGGAACTGTCATCACGTAGCATGATTGGGTGGTTCTTTAGATTTTTTTTGAATTTATTGGGTATTCCAAAGGAATCTTGATAAATGATTTTATGTATGGAAAAAATAACATTCAGGAAAATTGGATTCAATTTCACTTATATGCATGGTTATCAATGGTTTTGGAAACATGATTATATTTAGTTACAAACTAATTTGAGAAATTATTTTATATATACTATTTAATATAATTGTTTCTAACTCTTCTATCACAGTGGCATGATTAGGGATGTCTTTGGGGGAAACCTACAAATTTTAATACTCACCCCTACTTTGGAAACTTAGTGATTTTGCATAATATAACATTCAGGACCTAGGAAATGGTAATTTATCACATGTTTTTTGCAACACCTCATGATACTTGGGTTGTTTAGTGGTTGTGGAGATTTGATCATGTAAATCATGGAGTTTAGGGGTCATTAGGGAGTCTTTTTTTCCTACTCTATTTAATTTTTTGATTGTTTAGTGTTTTTCTATTTCACACTTTAGAGAGGTTTTGATATAAATAAATAGTTGTGTTGTCTAGATTTTTTTTCATGCATCATTTAGTGAAAAATTTTGTTATGGTTTGTTGGTTTTATGGTTTTATTCTTAATGGTTAAATTGTCCCCGACTTCTATTTGAAATACATTGACATTTATTTCTATCATTTGGCATCTTGGGGATGTCGCTTGAGGCCTATTAATGATTCATTGTATTCCCAAGATAATGATATTTAGCAAGTCATTACAAATGGTGTCAGCTTTTTCGCTCCATGCCGAACAAGATGTTTTAGCTTTCTTGGTCTTGGATTTTATTCATCCTTATGTATTCCATGGGTTTTGATCTTAGAAAGGTGTAGGATTGTCAGGACATAAAATTTATATTGTAAAAGGACATAGTTATCCTGTTAATGTTGAATATCATGTTACCAGGTTGTTGGGTACATAAGTGTTTCAAATAAACTTATGGAATATTAGATTTTCATTATCTTGGGTTTAGCCGATGAGAAAAAAATATCATGCATTATTGGTGTAATTTCCCTCTTGTATTTTATATTTCATTTGGAGTAATTATTTATGACCTAGTGAAAATGTGTAAATTTATTAAAAATGTATAATTTTTTTCAAATGGATGATTTTGAAAAGAGGATACATAGTGTATTTTGAAAATAATATTATTTCCAAAGTCAATAATAGTTTTTTCAAAAATTGATGAACAAGAAAATTTTGTTTCTAAAAGAAATGTTGTTATAGCTGATGTGATATAATATTAAATTTTATGCCCTTAGTTATTAGTGTGTGAGATTTATCGAGTTTGTTTCTTGTTTAGTTAATGGAACATGATAGGCGTCACCAAAACCAACTTGATGAAGTTAAAAAAATGCGATTTCACCTGAACCAAAGGTTACCTGTGAAGTAGTTTAGAATATCATTCATGAAATTAATGCTTTGGATATGGGAAACAGGACGAATGAGCTAAGGCATGGGGATCATTCCATCTAGATAATGAAGGAAAATCCACCCTTCTTCTACTGTGATTCTAAACTTAAAAAGGATAAGTTGTGGCCAAGTAGAATGAATCATATATTAAAGCTCATTGGAACATAAGTGGAGATCATGGCTAATATGGTGATGTGTATTATCAAGGATTATTCAGACCAGTTGTGGGATCTTGTGATGGATTCTAAAGTTGATCAAAGCCATACTAGGAAGGATTTTTAGGAATTTCTTAATTAAAATTTCTAACATCACAAGTTCAAGATCTAGATGGTGATAGAACAATTTATCCTAAATTAGGATAATCTCTCTATCACATAATATGAATTTAAATTCATAAATTTTGTATGCTTTTCTGCAGAAGATGCATTGAGTGTATCCCTGAAGGCACGTATCTTCTAATCAAGTATAATGATGGAAATTTGATCAATGAATGTGGTTATCTCTATTAATGACTATATAGTTATGGTAAATAGAGTGTTGTTGTCTTAGCGAGACATATATAGATATATGGGAGGAGGTAGTATCATTATCCCTTGAGAGAAATGGTGGAAACTCCAATGATGGGATCAAGAAAAATTGATACATCTATTTCCAATGTGGGAGTAGGAATCATAATCAGACAGCTAGATTAGTAATCATTCCTCCATGAAAAAAGAGCTAATTAGGATGCAACAAATGTGGGTCCTTTGACCAAATAATGCAGGAATGTACAAAACAACCAAGAGATTTCCATAATTGAAAGAAGATAGGATATCATAAGTTATTTTGTCATAGTACTCCATGGGAGGGTGCTCGAGACACTACTCAGGAGTCGGAAGCATCATATGTTCCAATAGAATGGGGATAGTAGACTCATTCTCATCAACATAGCAGAGATAACATTAGATATACTTAGAATACCATGACTCTTCAGCACATGAAATCTCATCAAGGAAATAAAGATCATAGTAGAACAATGAAGAAATTCCATAGAGATGAGTAGGTGATTTTGGATGATCAGGTTGGACCCTCTACAATTTGAGGTATGATTATTTAACGTTATACCTTTGTTCATGTACTTTTTAATACTTATTCTTCGCATTCCATCATTTCTTCTCATGTTTTTGACCTTCTTTTATTAAAACATGAAATGATGCACTCTGTGATAAAACTAGAAAAATAAATTTGGTGAAAGAGAATGTCATGCCTTTTTGTATAAAGTTGTGTTATATAGAAATTGGTGGAGTTGAGATTAAATGGGACATCGTGATGGTGAAGATGGATGTTAGTGATGTAATCCTGGATATGGATTGGTTGACAAGATTCTTGGCTCACATCGATTATTATAGAAGAATGATTATTTTTACATCTGAGGATGGCATCAAGTATCACATCAATGGAGAGAAGGTTTTAAAGAAAAGTGTAATAGGATTTTCTATAGCAGTGGTGGAAACGTTATCATACTAGTCAGACACGTTGAATTTGGCATCGAGGAAAGAGATCTAGGATGTTATATTTCTTATAGTGGTGGATCAATTTCATTATGTCGTTCTCGATGCCTTATCATGGTTACCACCTATAATGGAAGTGGAGTTTATAATTGATCACATTTTGGATACTAGAAATATTTCCAGTCGGTCTTATAGGATAACACCAAAACTTTTAACGGATTTGATTATGCATTTGGAGGAGTTGGATTATAAGGGTTTCATTTAGCCATATATGTCTCAGTGGGTATCACTGGTCCTGTTTGTGAAGAAATCGGATGGAACTATTTGGTTTTGAATCTATTATCATATGATTATCCAGGTTACAATAAAAATTCTGTATCCACTATCACACATTAAGGTCCTTCTTGATAAATTGAGTGGATATTAGTGGTTCTCAAAATATGACATGCGATCAGGATATCATCAATTGCCAGTGGAAAAAGAACTTATTCTGAAGACATCTTTTAGATATAGATATGTCCACTATCAATACATATTTATGACTTTTGGTATTATGAATTCACCATAATTCCTTATAGATTAGATGAATTGTATATTTCAGATATATCTTGATTATTTAGTTGTGGGTTTTGTCAATAATATATTGGGGTTTAGATGGACAATGGATGAGAAGGAAAAACATGTTTTGAAAGTGTTGGGAATAATGAAAGGCCATCGTTTGTTTTCCATATTGTGAAATCTCAAGTGTTTTATACAAGAAGTACACATTATTTCCCATGAAATTTCTAAAAATGGTGTTTTAGTGGACCCATAGAAGATAGAAGCTTTTATCTCGGGGAAACTACCAGAGAATGTCTTTGAGATATAATGTTTTCTGGGTCTAGGTGGTTATAAAAAATGATTTTTGTGTGACTTCTCAAGATATCCTCACCAATGAAAGATTTTCAAAAGAATAATTCTCCATTAAAATTTAAAGAGGGATTCCATAAGTCATTCCAATAGTTGAAAGAATATCTTACTTCAAAAACTATCATGATTTTTCCAGAGTCTGGATGGAGATATGTGGTGTACTATGATGCTTTGGGATCAGGGTTGGGTTGTGTTGTTATGCATGGAGACCATGATGTGTCTTGTGGTTCAAGGAAGTTGAGAGTGCATGATATGAATTACCCAACATATGATTTGGAGCTAGTTTCAGTCGTCCATGCTTTGAAGACATGGTGTCATTATGTCTTTTGGGAGAAATTCAATGTCAGTCCATCTCGACATGTATGTGGAATGTGAATACCATAGTGATGTTTTAGTTTTATCTTCAGATACACTTGTTCTATATTTGGTAAATATATTCAAAGAGGCATATGATGTAGAATTCCAAGTTATGAGTTAAATATCAATAGTAGAGAGATCATTTAAGAATGGATTCTTAATGGTTGTTCAGTTTTTTGTTTCATAGCACAGAGGGTTATACATTTTACTTTTCAGTAACAACATCTTCCTGATTAGAACCATTAAATATGATTTTTACATCAGGGTACACAGAATTTGTATAGGGCATTAAAGGTGTAGTTTCGGTGGAGCGTCATGAAAAAAAAGTTTGTAGAGTTTGTCTTGCAATGCTAAACGTGTTAGCAGGATAAAGCATAACATCCACAATCATGTATGTTGTAATATTTACCTATCCCAATGTTGAAATTATAGCATATTGTAGTGTATTTTTTATAGTTCTTCCAGGAATGGTTTAGAAACATGATTTTATGTGGGTGATAGTGGATCATCTTACCATGTTGACCCATTTCATCCTGATTTTTGAAAAGAATACAGTGGAGAATCTATCCAAAATATATATCCACCAAGTTGTAAAGAGGCCTGGAGAAAGAGTTTAAGTCATGTCAGATAGAGATATGAGGTTCACATATTGTTTCTAGAAATGTATACATAAATATAACGGAACATAGATGAATCTGTACATGACATATCATCCTCAAATGGATTGGAAATCTTAAAGGAAAATAAAGATGTTGGAAGATATGTTTCAAGCCTATGTGATGTATTTTGGTGGCTTATGTGATGAACGCATAACCTTAGTGGAGTTATCATATAATAACTGCTCTCAGGACTCAGTACACAAGGCTACATTTGAATCATTAATTGGGTGTCATTATCATTCTCCACTATGTTGGCTGGAAACATATAAAACATCACTAGTTGGTTGAAGCCTTGTCTAAGAAACAATGATGAAGATTCAGTTAATCAGAAAGAGGATAGATATGGCTTAGAGTGGTCATAAATCTTATGTGGATCATCATTGATGAATGTCGTTGTTTGTCATGGGAGATAATGTGTTCTTGAGGATCACTCCAAGAAATGGAAAACATCATTTCAGAAAGTAGGGAAAGTTATCTCCTCGATACATTGTCCCTTTGAAGATAATAGAACAGATTTTGTAGGTGGCATATCATTTGGTATTTACAACATTGTTTAGCTCAGTGCATATTGTATTCCATGTATCTCAGTTGAAAAATACTCAGCCTGATCCTGACCGTCTGATAATATGGGATCATGTTGTCCTAGAGTCAAATGATTCCATGGTAAATATCTTATAGAAGATTCTGGATTGGAAAGATAAATTATTTTATGGAAAAAGAATATGTCTAGTGCTGGTTTTATCAAAAATTGGTTAGATTCAGGAAGAAACATGGGAACATGATATGGAAATGAAAGAGCTATGTCCGAAACTCTTTCTAGGGAACGATGGTTTTTAACATTCTGATGATGATTGAACCAATAGTGGGAGATTATAGTACCCATTTTTGTTGTATGTAGCACTTACCTATTATTTTTCATGGCTAAATGTGTAAGGGTAAATGATGAAATATTTAGGTGAACTCTAAATATGTTGTTGCGGATAATGATGGTGCACACGGGTTGCACACAGATTGTCTAAAACCTATTTATATCCTAAAGGAAACCATGTGTTGTTTTAGTTTTGAGGCAATAGCCTAGGCATGGTTTGAGAATGGTTAGGGACACTATTCAAGGAGGCCATGTGATGGTTTCTTTATGGAATAAACTAACACATGTTTAGAAAATGGTTTGTCTAACCATGCAAGCTAACTATTTGTGGGGTTAAAACAATATCTTAATAGCGTGGATCTGGATCGGCCATGTTTTTAATCAACTCATTTTTCCCCAAACCTTATCAAACCAAGGATTATCCTTCTCTTAATTCCAAATAATGTTCTCCAATCAATCTAGAGGCAATACGAAGGCTTTTTATTGTGATTCAAATCTGTATTCTTGAGGTCTATGATCATTCATCACAGTTCTGGATTAGTTTCTTAGATATACTAAGATCAAATTCCCCTATATTATAAATTTTTTATATATAAAACCATTATGGGGATATATAAAATTTTTGATTCCAAATATATTGTAATTTGGTGTTAATAAGTATAGGATAAGAGATTTAAGGCTGTTTTGGGGAGTTTCATCCTGTTTTCCAGAGCATTTTTCATCCTTTATCGAGCTTCATCCAAACCATTGAGGTATGGGGGCTTCTATCTTGACTCCTCTTACAATAACTGATTTTCATAGTTTCAATTAATTAAAATTTATTCAATTTATTGTGAAATAATGGTTCAATTCATGGAAAAAATCTTCTTTTGTGATGATTTATCATTTTTATGGAATTGTCCAATCTCGGTGAATTTTTTAAAAAATTATTTTAGTTTATTGAATTTAAAATGGTAATTTTATATTATGTATTTTCTAGAATTTAAAAATGGTTTGATGGATAAATGGGTTTCAATAAAACTGATGATTTATTGAAATAGTCTGTAATTAAAATGGTTTTCATGGAAAATTGTTTTCATCAAAAAGGTGATTTTAAAAAAAATTATTTTTTTGGGAATGATCCTTGGAAATATTCTTGTGTGATTTCATATTAAATTTCTATTTATTGGTTGAATTATGACCTTGTGATCAGTTCTAAAGGTAAAATAGCACATGTGATATAATTAAATTTTCATGACATAGAATATCATCATGAAACCATCCATGGGTATGGAACTATCATCGTGTAACATGCATGGTTTGTTGTGTGGATTGGTGGAATGGATTTGGTATGCCAAAAGAATATTGAGAAAGTGGTTTTATGTTTTTTTAGTTTTTTTTTGGAAAAATTACATGACGGGAAATTGGATTCAATATTACTTGTATGTTTGGTTATCAATGCTTTTGGAATCATTTTTATATTTAGTTATAAAATATTTTCAGAAATTGATTAATATATTATTTATTATAAAACTACTACAAACTCTTCTATCCTATTGGTACGAGTAGCGAAGTGATTGTGGAAAGCCAAATTAGTGTTATAATCACCCCTCCTTTGGAACTTTGTTGCTTTCACAGATGTTATCGTCATGGAAATTGGAAAAGGTAAAGTATCACATTTTTTTAGAACCACCTCATGATACTTGGGATGTTCGGTGGTTTTTGAGCATGGATCTTGTGGAACATGGAGTTTTGGGGTGTTTTTTAATTGTTATCTATTCATTAACTCTTTAACATGATAGTTATTTTCTCTTCCACTGTTGCACAAATTGGAGTGGTTTTGATATGAACAATTATTTGTGTTTTCTTCTGTTGGTTAATGAATAATTTAGTGAATGGTTAGGTTATGGTTTTTTGGTTTAATGATTTTATTCTTAATGTGTAAATCTTACCCACTTGTATTTGGAACCCCTTGGAATTTATTAATATCCTTTTGAATCTTGGTTAAGTTTCTTAAGGAATATAAATAATTAATTTCATTACCAAGTTGATGAGAATTAACGAGTCATTATATTTATCGTCTTTAATCCTTTCACATCTTCTATTTCTAATTTTTTGACACACATCTGAAAATTTGATTCTTTGGGATGAAATAAATGTGATCGAACATTACAAAAAATGAACTAGTATTATTGTGTATAATCATTTCATGACTTAAACTTGTTCGTTATGTCTTCTTAGCATCATTTAGACGTCGTGCGACTTATTCATCGATTTTGATTGTACATCAGGAAGCACTCATCCCAGTTTCTTCAAAATAGCATGAATCACCTTTGTATACTTACAATCTCATGTATAATCCTCCCAATTCTGTAACATGATTATACCTAGAATACATTAATTAAATGAATAATAAATATCTAAAATTTATGATATTTTTTCCATAAAATTATATTTATTTATATAATGTGACTTAACCACCAAGGTTTAAAGATAAATGTATACAATAAATAAATAGGTTCAACAAAAACACAAATAGGGATATATGAAATCAAATAAGGATCCTACACCTTTCAAATAACATTTAATTATACTATAAATAATATAATACTTTTATAAAACATTGATTTGATATTTATCGATTTTGTTAATATGTAGAATAATAGATTTTAAATACTTAACAACACAAGTATTTTTCATTGAAATTGAAGTGAAATGAAATACATATTGGAATACAACATAACCATGAATATTTACCCATTAAAGGATAAATTTAGACTAGAAAAGTTATTTTCATCATTAAGACATCACAATCCTAATATATTTTTTCAGTCCCTTTCTAAAATGGGAAAACTCCAAACACTCATAATAAAAATGTTTTGAAATAAATTTCTAGATTGTTGTAAGACATTGAGATAAAAGATGGATTAGATGAAGGAAATTCATACTTCCTTCTTATAGAGGAATATTAATTGAAGGTATATGGATCTAAAATAGTTTAGGGTAAATATTTTATAATCTTGTTCTGTAGTTGAAATGAGGGAGGAAATGAGATATTTCTTTTCTAATTTCAAAACTGATAATAATAATATTATTCCAATTATAATATATTATACATAGTATAAATGTTATAAATTAAATACAAAAATATGCAACAACTATAACACCACAATATTTTATGTTATATTGGTTTTCAAATAAATGTCTTTAATAGATTATAATTCATGCATCGATGAGTTTAAATGAACTGAAATATAGTATACCATTATAACATAGTGATAAAATTGTTGAGTATAAATAAGGTAGAATAAATTATTAAACATGTATGGTTTTAACTTTTATGAAATAATTTTTTTGGTATTAGATAATTAAAAAGGAGTATCCGAAATGATCTTATCTTAAAATTAACTTTTTATGAAAAATATTTTTTTATTAGTGAAATGTGTTTTTATTTGAAAAAATAGATTTATCACTATTAGAGAACGATTTTAATGAATTTTAAATATTATGTATTCAATCAAATGTGTCAATGTTAATTTAATATTTTTTTAGGAAATATATAAGAATATATATCATATTTTGTGCTCAAAAATTTATATTCCTAAATAATGGGTTTATCACATTTTAGGAAATTGTTATGTACTGTCACGTCCTAGAAGCCACTGATTAGTGCCCCAAGACATTTGGCCACATTAACTCATATGTACCTTTCCATGTGATAGAGTAAATTGACTAGAAGAGAGGGAACATGTTGATTCCATGATGAGACTAGGACATCTGATTTTGAGTGTAGCACAAGGGAAAATAAAAATTTCAATGAAAAAAATGTTCATTATATAGGTTAATAATTAATTTAATGGTAAAATAATTAAATAAATAACCTCATACCAATATCTTTAAGGACACCTAAGTTACATTTCCTATATTAAATTAATATAGATATCCTTGAATGGACGTAAACATGTATATATATGATAGGGGTGTATAAATGGGTCATCCCAAATCAAGTATCATGATTTGACCGATCCCAGACATGTTATTTGTAATATCATATGCATCCCAATATTAAATGTTATGCATTATATATTTTTAATATAAAAAGAATCTTTATAATCAAATAACAAAAAACTAGTGCCCATCCAAGGTGATGTATAAATGGATTTCCATTTATCACTATAGGATAACTGTAAATACACAACATTGTAACATTCTATCCATGGTGATCCATAAAAGCATCCAGAGTATCACTCCACTCCTGGTGTAAACCATGACCCTCTGATCCCATCTTAGGTATCTCACATAGGGGGATAAATTTCACTCATGTAATGGTATATCCATCATACCCGTGAGACCATCGAAGGTCACTGATTTAGTGAATTAGTATAACTTGTCGGTAGGTAAGTAATCCGCCTATTAGCATATCCAATGTATTTTATAAATAATCCAATTATCTCAGCTGTTGTAAACATAAACAATCCCATTTCATATTATGAAACATGATATTACTATTTAAGGCATCCTTACATCAGGATTGTGGTACAACAATTTATTAAAAATATTGGAAGGTTATGGTTAGCACTAACTAATACCGTACACTCAAACAATTTATATCAATTAGTAAAATTCCTTTAATTCCTAAAACACAATATATGGAATAAATCATAGTGGACTAAACACTTGTACAACCATAGATATTTTGTAAAACTCAATCCATTCCTTTTATTACATTTTGTTCATGCACCCCAACTAAAAATAATTGAATCATTAGCAAAGAAGAAGTCTTATAAGCCCTTAAAAAGAGGTACACCCATATGGGTGGGTCATGTTGAGGTGAACTCCTCATGTCATTTGATTCACGGGTAGCTAGGGTCATGTTAATAAAATGAAAAACAACTAATTTTGTTTATTAAATATTATTGTGGTGATGCTAAAAGGTCCCATACATTAAACAATGATGCTTAATAAATACAAAAAGACTTGATTAAAAATAACTAAACCACATACCATAGTTTCTTAGCAGATTCATCATTTAGTGTCGGCCTATGAATTGGGATTAAATTAGGGAAAATAAAAAACATTTCAATTCCCTAAAAATAGGTAATATGAGCTTGCACTAAAATAGAGAATGAGATTGGAATAGAAAATAGTAATAAAAGTATGATTGTTAATGTTATTACATTAGGTATACAACTCATATGAGGGTGAATGAAATAGAGTTTGGATGAAGTAATTAATTCAATTCCCAGTTGTAGGAGGAGGAAGGAATTCATATGGCCAGACAATAGAGAAAAAATGTTGGAGGAATTGGATTCAAGAGTTTAAATAGAAAAGGAAAAAATTACCCGGTATTAAAATTGGATCAGGGTTTGGCCACATAATTGTTCGAACCATGTGCTAACTTTGAACTAGTTAACACAAAAGTATTCACATCACATAGGTTTGGCACATAGTTTAACTAACAATGCATATCCAGTGAAAAATATATTTGTCACCTATCATAGACAAATCATAGAAATATGTGTCCATGGTCGCAAAGTTCAATCAAACCATAAAGAACCATATTATTCATTGAGCAACCCACATGGTTGAGGTGAACGGTTATCACTAACCATTTTATAACTTAGAATCTCAATTTTTCTCTCCAAATTCTATATCTTAGGAATCTAAACGTGCCAAAAATTCACCAAAACCATTAATTAACCTCTTAAGGACATTATTATCATAATCTAATAGGTTTTCAACTGCATCGATAGCATCCATTACTCTTTGAAAATCATTGTCATTACATCCTCCCCTCCATGAAACAACTCTTCCCTAAGATTAACTTCTATCGTTCGAAAAGAATTATATAAAAGATGTTCAGTCTACAGAGAATGTATATTAGAATCATTCTCTAAGGACTTTTCATATTCATGGATGTGCATCCATATCTGTCAGACTAAGGGGAATAAACTATATCAATGATCCTTTATTCTCTGATTAATCATACATATTAGATGCTTCACAAAGGATGCATCTTCTTCCACATAAAATACATTAGAATAAAATTAATGAGATGGGTTAGAATGTAAAATGGGAATCTATGATACATTGATGACATTATACTTAGCATGGAACCCCTGAGGTATGTGAAAGTAATTGGTTTCTAGATAGTCTCTATCCACAATCAGAAAAGGACCATCATACCGCGGTGATAACTTACTCTATATTTTATTCCATCTATGACACAATCATGGGAAAACATCTAGAAGGACATAATATCCCACCTCAAAATATAGAGGTCATCGGTGATGATCGATAAAAGGGTTATTCGTGGAATTATTTATATACATATGTTTTTTAATTATTTTTACCTCTTATGAAGTATCCTAAACTAGATGAGGAACTAGTAGTGACACCTCACCCACTTCTAACACTCACTGGAGTGAACAGAACATTATACTATAAAAGGGACTCATAAGGAGACATATTAATCATTCCCTGACAACTATTATTTTTGAAAAAATCACAATATAGAACATTATTCTCCGAATAACCTCCAAAATCGAGGATGATTTCTTGGATCATGTTCTCTAACACATGGATCATACACTTGGACATCATGTCTGTATGGGAGTGATATCATGTACATAGAAGCACCTATGATACTATATCCTTTATAAGACCTAACAGAACTATGAAGTTAAACTGGAATCTCTGAAAGATACAATAGAATGGGGAACACCATGAAGGCATTTAATCTCAAAAATATAATGCCTCTCAATATCATCAGCTGAAAAGTTCTCTTGGATTTGAAGGAATTGTTTGACATTTGTCAACCTGTTGAAAATCACTCATATAGTATCACTAAATTGATGTGATACAATTAAAATAATTTTAAAATCCATATTTCTGTCATCCCATTACACAAAGTAATGTATAGAGGTTACTATTGTCTAGTACTTCACTAGTGCTCATCCTTTACCTACTTACAGGTGGACCCTAAGGGATAAAATATGCAATTAGACTCATCATGCATGGACACCAATAATAATGAATTTTTTTTCACCTTGGGAATTCCATGTTGATCTACCCAGATATAGGTAAGAGATTACAACATCCACTCATTCCATATACCTGAAATCTCCCAAATATATCCCTGAATGTTTAGAATCGCATCCTTTTTGGCAGCGTATATTGGAGGTGGGTCCACACCTGAGACAATCTGCCTTTGGAAAATCACATTAGAATCTGAATGTTATATCATCTGCACATGTTCATAAAGGTTTTGTGTCACTAAAAAATATGTTAAAATAGTCTTTGAATGATTTTCTTCAAACTCCATGTTCGTCTCTAAAAACATGGCCATTAAATTCCACTCATTGTTGGCACATTTGAAAGAATATTTATTAGAAATTAAAATTTTTGTTCATCCATTGTATTCCCATATATAGGTATATAAGAAATCTAAATGTAAAATTAATTTAGGTCCTCTACCCACCAACACTACATCAGAATCTAATCACGCTCTATAGAAATATATTTAATAATTTCATTGTCTTTATAAATAATGAATTATTACCCAAATAGATAATTCCTCCAATAGTGTTTATACTGATCCATGTTTTCTATATAGATATTATCCATATAATAATTAATATTAGAAGGTCTAAAATATCAGGTAATGAATGTAACAACCCCATCTCTCTACATTAGGACATCTCTTATCCTGATTCAAAAAATAATCATAATAATCTCTAAATATTTTTCTTTGCCTTATCATAATCAGGATTAAAGCTGAAGTCAATCTCCCCTTAAACTCTAAAAAGAATATCTCACAATGTTTAGAATTAAATAACTCCACACACTATTATTAAATAACATTATTGGTGATTCTATGAATGAACATTAATGAATGAAATACTTTTAATAAAATCTATCCCCAGTAAACTCTATATGAATGATACAATCTTCGGATACTCTCAGGAAACCACATTTCTCACCCACTCTAGGTCAGTAGACACTCTTTCTACTAGGTTAATATGACCCAATAAGTGAACATTACCGATGAAAAAGTTTAATTTAGATATATTATAATACAACTAATGATTTGTCGGTGAATTTAGCATAATCTAATGAGTTTTATCCTAGTCTTGATGAGTATGATAATAACCAAAGATGTTTTCCACAATAACTACCAAAAATGAATTCCCTAATTTGTGGAAAACCTAATTCACTGGATCCATAAAAAAAGATGGCACTTTTATAGAGTAGAATGGAATAGCTACATTCTCATCAAAACTATACCTTTTCGTTAACACTATTTGTGGTACATTTTTCAGATTCACAAACAAATGATGGTAGACCAAACTCAAATCTCTCACAGAGAAAACCATTTATCCTAGGATATTATTTAATAATACATTTATACATGGTAGTGGATACCATTTCTTTACCATATGTTGGTTCATCCAAAGATAAAATTAGGAAACCTAAGGATACCATCTATCTTCTTGGAATGAAGGATCTTTGAAAATCATAGAAAAGTATTGGTTTATTTGAACCCATTTGTTATGTCCTCCAAATACTTATTATTTTCATGGATATATAAATTTTTTATCCTATAAAGAGGAATAGACATAATTTTTAATCATGAAAAGAGCCCTATGATGTAATAAACCTCTCTTATAGGATGTAAACTAGTGAATTCTTTAGGGAATATTTCCATTAAATGATTCACCATAAGTGGAAACTCCATGGAATGTATTCCGTGATCACTTATAAATGGAGTATACATTTGGGATTTCACCTTATATATCCCATGATGTTGGGGTCCATCATGAATCTCTTAGACATCCCATTACCCCTTATGAACATTAAAAATTCCCTCATATGATGTAAAAGACACCCTATATACATTGAAATCGTTATGAGTATGGTAAATAAGTAGGGATTCATTTCCAAGTATGATGCTAAATATGGTCATATTGGGGATGAATAATTTTAAAAAACAGTTTATACCAACCAATGTCATGTAGGAACCCCTTCCACTGGTATATGGTCTGTAATTTAGCCTCTAACGGTGTGTCAAAAGTTATTACACCCCCTAAGTACTCCATAAAAAATCCCATATATTTATATAATATTATAATATATAAAAGAGTGTGACAAAACAATATGAAATATGTAATAAAAAAAATTAGATTCTTCTAAAAGAGTACCTCATATTGTAGAAGACCCTGTTCTATGATCCTTCCAATTATGATGCACAGAATACATATGCCATGATACTCGACCACGAGATGAAAAATGAATAACCTCGGTAGGTCCACTCTGAGGACGTTAAACCTCTATGTTCTGAATACCTCAGCCATGACAAACTTCTCATCCATGTTGGCCGTTAGTAGACCAAATATCAGCCTGACACAGTTCTAAAAATCCTATAACGGAATGTGTTTTGTGCATAGATCCCTTCTTAATAGGATTTTGAGGGAATATTTATTAGAAATACTAATGGTGACCTATTTTACATATTCTCAACACTTGATTGGGTTCCTCATATGAGGGGAATTATTATGGCCTTTCCTACAACATTGGTGGCACAACAAATAAATTTATGTGCATCCCATCTGGCACGTAATACCCCCATGTGCACATAAGAAATGGAATTTCATAGCTCTAAACTAACTACCTCCCTATCTCAAAGATAAACTACCCTAATAAAATTTTCAACTTCCCTTAGGTTCTAATCAATAGTGATGGTTTGGTTTACTATTTATAAAACCTCTTTTAGTAATAAAACATTGATATGTGATAGGATGTCATATGTAATACCGTACTGAAACCATTTCACAGTCATCACCTCATCACCGGTCAGTGTCATCGTAGATTGATGAATATTGGTTTAAAAAATCTGAAACTCCATCACAGACACAAATACCTATTGTACATCATTAAATTCTCCAGTGATTTGCACTCTCAATGAATTCAAAAAATAAAATAGCCATAGATTACTTCCTGGAAGTCCTGCAAGGCCATTCTATGATAATGATTAGTGTGATATATGACATCCCAACATCTTTTGTAAGAGTCTGATAGTATATAGGTTTCCATAATGACCCTCCAATTTGGAGTTATCTCCATATTATTGATGATTTATAAAATGGAATCTAGTCAAGACTAAAAAACATAAGGTCATCCATCCCATAAAAAGTGTGAGGATTCTACTATAGTAATTCATGGGTCAAATCTACTAGTGGATGGTCACTGGGGTCCCTGTACAGACTATATGAACCACAAGAATCTATCTTAGAAGTAATAATAGTTGCCCAATGGACGATCTATTTGTGGATACCAAGGTGGAAATACATGAGTAATATCAGCAACTCAACTCCCACCACCTTCAGAGCATGGTCGACTCCAACCACCTCGAGTATTATTTGAAGATATCATTGTGCTATAGCACTATAATCATCAAATTTGTGACTCAAATAAGATTTAATAAGATATATGAAATGATATAACAATAAATCGTGGGTATAAAAGTTTACATAAATGATCACACCAATATGTATACTCCTAATACAATGTTAACTTGATAATAAATATCACAACGTCCCACTAAAAACACTTCTTACTTACCATTACTATGGTTGGGTAAGGGTTAAGGTCTCAATCATAGTAGAGGTTCACGTTTATACAGTTTCAATTTCAGGGTATAAAAGAAAACACCTATTACATTGCAATTAGCATCACTATTTAGTTGGAACCGTTAAAGTTTTAATGTGTAAATTTGTTTAATATAAATATAAGTGATATGAATATATATATCAATATCTGGTAATATGCATCACTATTACGAATTAATAATTCCCCATACTCCTATTAAATTTCAATTTGTATATAATGTGGCTATGAGATAACCTTTATATCTGGTATATGGATGTGATTGTTTTTTGTATAGGGATTTTATTAAATGAACTATCATTCAAAATTTATATAATTACATTCTTCTTAAATTTAAAATGGAATTAAACAATCCAGTAATTTAATATTTCCTCACATAGAACTTTTGGTTTTGGATCAAACAAAGAATAGTTTATTAATTTAGGTCCCATCATTAATCAATAAAACAAAAAACCATTTCGATTGATGCATAATGTCAACTAAATCCAATTATATTATCCCTTTAACAAGAAACAAATTTATAAATATGGTAATCAATTTACTCACAACAATCTTCAGAAATACAAGAAATAAAAAAGTAATATAAATATAGAAAGGAATAATTCAAGACATGTGTATCCTCCTGTTCCTAAAATGATGCAGGAGAAAATACATCCATTCCATACATAGAGAAGTAATAGATAAATATACTAATAATATAAATAATAATAATAATAATAATTTAACAAGACAAGTGATTCCCCCATTGGTTAAATCCTTGTAACAATAATAGGCACAGACATGAACAACAATTATCCATCCAATGTGATTTGGGATTCCCCTTTACTTGTTTTAACTAATACAAGGAATAAGTTTATAACCAAATTATTATACATTCTTATCTCCATTATAATACCCAAATCATATATTAAGAGTAAAAATATCCACTGATACAACATTATATCATCCATCTCTAAAATCCACTATGTAGTTCCCTATGTCGGTCGCCCACATAACCTCAAACACACCTCCCCATACACCAAAGTCTACCGACTAGTGGTGAGGGCCTTAGGTGTCTTTGATGGGATCTGATTCACTCTCAATCAGAGTGTATCATAAAATTAAATAATAAAAGGAATATATAAGAATAAGTAATAAATAATCAACAAAAAAATTATCCAGATAGTGAAATGGGACGAATTTGATTCATAAATTGTTACAATAATGATGAAGTTATTATCATGTAGCTATATAAATATAAGATTCATCATATATAAGGGAAATGTTAATATACAAATTTTTAAACAAATAAAAAATTTCTATATGCTTCCACTACATTCATCACCGCCATACGCTAAGTTATCTACTCTCATACTCTATCCCAATACTATGAATCAAACATTAGAAACATAACGCTTCCCTTTTTCAACACCTACAATCATAATGTCTGGTTTGGTACCACGTGAATCCCATGTAGGGTGTGATATATACTCAGTTGTCCACAACCAATGATGTCTAAAAAAATTCATTCTGTGTATATAAAATGAGGAGTTTATCGGTGAATAATAAATGTCATGTAATAAATAATTAAATAAATCACCTAGGACTAGGTTTCTAATAGATAGCCAACAAAAACTACCTGCTATGACCTACGATGGATATATATAACCTTAATAAATACTATATAGATATTATTGGGGTGTATAAATTGGTTATCCAAATCCATGTATCATGATCTCAATTGTCCCAACCATGTTATTTGGCATGGAGGATGCTTCCATGGGATAACAGTTATGAATTTTTTATTTTTAAAATTAAAATCATCCTCAAAATTTAATTAGAATAATCATTGTCCCATCTAAGGTGATCTATAAGAGGAATCATGATTATAAATGTTGGGGAATAATAAATACCAAACATCATAATATTCTATCCAAGGTGGTATATAAAGGGAAACCATGTTTCTCTCCATGTGTGGTGTAATGGATGACCATATGAGCCTGTCCCATGAATCTCACATACGGAATTGAGAATCACTCAAGGAATAGTATGACTGTATTTCCACTGAACTATCCAAGAAGACTCCCCTGGGGAACTAGTATCAATTATTGTTTTGTAATTAATATAACCAGTGATCCCATCAATGTAATCCTATTAAAAATACTTGTATCTCACCTATTGTAAAGATAGTAATTCTAATTTCTCATTATGAAGCTCACTTATCCCATCTATGGTAACCTTATATTAGGGTACTTGTATCGCCCTTTTCATAATCTAAATGGAATCAAATGGTTAGAACTAACTCATACCATACAAATAAATAAAATTTATAAAATTTTAAAATTAGTTGAATTCAAACAATTCAAACTATAGAATAAATGATAGATTCCTAAAAAATTTCCCTATAATTTCTCTCATCATATTATCATTACAATAAAATTATTAAAATTTAATTCATACACTCAAATTAATAATAAATAATGATTTACCAATGCATAAGTCACTGGATCCATTAAATAGGTTCTCAGTCAACTGGGTGGATAATATGTATGTAAATGTCAGAGGACATTTATTTGTGGGTTTCTCAAGTCTATTACACATAAGTATAAAAAATGATTTATTGAATTAATAATTATGAAGGAAAAACTAAAGAGTGTGGTGAATTGAACATCGAAATAGAATAAAATACAACTATACATGAGGTAAACCAACAAGACCTTCTACCATATGCATGTATAACTCTCCCCATCCAGTGTTTCCCTTGAATAGAGCTATAATAGGACCAATAGGATGAACTAATATATGCCCTAAAAATATGACATATGAGCTCACACCAAAATAGTGTAGGATATATGATGTGAAATTATGAATTGAAAGAGGTGGATTAAATATCATATTTTTTGATATCCAATGCATATGATGGAAAAGTAAATAGAGTCCCGAAGAGGTAATAGCTTCACATTCTAATGATATTAGGAGGATGTAATGACCCAACCCCAGTTGCCTAGAGTTGGTGGTTACTGTATTACATTGGAATAAGATATATGGAATCACATCCAGAAGGAAAAAATAGTTTAGCAGTATTTATAAACTAGATACAAAATTGAAATCCATATTATATTTTAAAACAGAAAATACACAATGAATTTCATTAAGACTTCCATTATTAAAACTTTGTGTAACCCTTCATACCGGTAATATTATTATTCAAAGAATCATAGGAAAAAATTAAATATATGAAAGGGGTGAGATTAGTTAATTAGTATGGGAATGTATACAACATAATCTATTAGTACATTTGGAATAAGAAAATGGAAAGGTAAATAAATGATACACATAGAATTTACATAATCACATGATTTGGAAAAATTAAGAATGTATATTTTAGTAATCTAACAAAAAAATATAATATCAATAACAACATTGATACTGATAAAATGAATAATGTTGGGAATATAAAACATACCTTCAAGGATTATTCCAAAAATCTAATACTTTCATGGATTTGGGACAAGAATATTACATGATCAAGGATTCATATAAAAAATCTAGTTAATGTTTAAGGCATCGGCCAAAAACCATTCTAGATTGTCTCATGATACCTACTGATGAATTGAAGGGATATAGTGGGCTCCACCCATCACAGAATAATCCAAATAATTATTCAGATAAATTTGATCAAAAATAAACATCATAAACATTCTTAATGAATACTATTATATGAAATTTTAATACTTTAATAATAGCCTAATAATTATATCTAAATACCACATATATAGTGAAACTGATCATATACTATTCAATAAAATATAATAAAAGATATCATAAGACATGAAAAAGAATATAAATAATATTCAACAAATCTTGTTGACAAAGATGAATATAATATAATAAAATCAATAAAAAATATCTTGTTTAACCCATATGAAAAAAATTTGTATAAAAATACCCTTTTAATTTAAAAACCACCATTTTCAATACCAAATATTCCAAAATAAGTGAATAGTTTTTTTTATTTTTGAAAATATCTATTATTTAAATGGATTCTAGAAATAATAATCAGAGTGGTGGAAAATTCATTGTGTTAATGCAAGTTAAAAACAGAACAACCATTTTTTCGTATTTCACACATTTCCATATAAAATTATTAAAAAGATTCATTTTCAAAAACATTGAATGACATTTATTGTAGAATTAAAATTTCATATATACTCTTTTTATACATATATAAATAAATATGTGATATAATATCAAGGATATTTACATGGATAAAAATATTTGATAATTAAATATTTAATAATTCAAGGTGTCACATTCAACAATATAAATTTAAATCATAGGACCCAAAAAATAATGAAATTTATCAAAAAAATTAAATAAAACTATAATCAAAAATTAATTACATGATAATTTAGTGGGAATATATATATAAATAGTAAAATAATGTGGGTGTATAACATCAATCTATGCCTCAATGAAAGAAGATTGCGATGAAGTCCCTTACCTTACGCTTCCTTTATAAGAATTTCCAGTTACAACCTTTATAAGTGTTTATATAATGTTATTAAATGATATTATAACCTTATTCATATTTATGATAATCTATATAAGAATCTTATATTATTTTTTCACCTGTTGGTTGATATTCTTTTGTTACTACCATTTTTACAGTGTTAACTACATCATTTTTGGATTCATGTTTTGTTATGAATGTATTTGTTATATTGCATAGGATATAGATCCAACATCTCTAGAGTTATATTAATTTTATAAATATAATAAATAATCATTAAATACATTTTTAGATCCATTATTTAGGGTTTTATTCTGAAAATAACTCACATTGCCTCCTAGAGACTATTAGTCATACAAACACATGAGTGACGATACAATGCCTTAATGTGTGAAAGGATAAGAATGTTTATGGTATATTAATTTTTGAAAAAACAATATTATTTTATAATTATCATATATATTCCTTATTTTCATCATTATATCCATCCAAATTATTTTTTGACTAAAAACATATTACACCATGACATTGGGATAATAAGTTGTACGTATCCACACATGGTGTTTTCATTTATCATAGGACGGATAAAAGGTGGAATATGGTTATTCCTATATTATAATGACTTGTAAGAATATACATGGTACTGTATTTATTACTTTATCATGGAAAAAACACATGAACAAGATGTATATGAATACATGAACATTGATTATTTGGTAAACATTATCACCTCTTCTTTGGCCGACTTCCTTTAGAACTCTTATTAAGGCGTCTATGGTTTGTCTTTTTAGATGATCCTGACCACCAGAACATGGTTAAATATGATATAAAAATAAATTTTCCATTAATAGTCAATTTATAATGTTAAATGTGGTTTTATTTTGTGAGGGAGGATGTTCCCTTTTATAATTGATGTGAGTGCAGTTCTGGAAAGTCTCAAAATATTAAATTAATATAAATTATTTTTCAAATAAAAATGGATCCAATGTGAGTTACATTGAATAAACAAAGCTAGTGAGTCTAAATAATCTCATAAAATAATTTTAAGAATAGTTTAGGTCACACTCTTACTCATATCCTTTGGTTTTAACACTTCTTTAAACCCTCTAAATCTTATCGTGACAACATGTTTTTTTAATCTCTGTAGGTTAATATAGTTCCATAAAATGACAAAAAACCATAAATGGATCGTGCATGTCTTTTAAAAATTTCAAAACTCATTTTTATGTGGTTTTTTATTTTATATCATATTTTGAAATATTAGTAATTTGAAAATATTATTAATGTCCATTTTAATAATATTCATTACATGACTTAATAAAAAATTACAATACAAAAGTTAAATTCAAGAAAACCCAATAATATATCAATAATATATATAGTTAATCTATAAAATTCATATATGACATTAATTATATAAAATTATATTTATTTAAATATTATTAATATCATTTATTTGATATTTCAATTAACTAAATAGCTACTACATCATCATTTTGAAAAGAATTTAATGTAACTATTTATTTCCATGAAAACAAATATAAATTACCATAAATAATTTAAAAAAATTTAGTCTCAAATGAATACTTATAATATAATATATATTCTATACAACCTTATATAAAAAATTAAATACTTATTAGAAAAATGAGTATGATAAATTTGACTTTCAGTACACTAAAACTATATAAATTTTCAAAATTCATTCAAATGTATCCGTGAGGCCATAAAATAATCCAACTAATTATTTTGATATAAAATAACACAAAAAATAACATTATTACAATTTTTAGGGTAATTATAACATATTTTTAAAATAATTTTTACCATTAATTTAATGATTTACCCTTAACCGAGATAATTAATATTAATAATGTTTCTTTTTATATTGGCCAAATATAATTATGAAATATATAATTAATTTATAAATTTTTATTTAAAATATAGTTTCCATATTTTAATATACAAAATAGGTAATTATATGAAATTAATATTAATCCCATTGATGGGGTGAGAAGATGAGTTGTTTAAGTATAAATGGTCATGACATTGAAATGTTTTTATATCCAAATTCATTTAAAAATTGATTCCAATTACCAAAATTGAATGAAATATAATTTTTTCTTCCAATTATACATTATAAAAAATAATAAATGAAATTTAAATATATAAATTATTTAGATGAAAAAGTGGATTCCATTTAAAATCCAATATTTTTTACGATTCAAAAAACCATGAATCTTATTATAAAAATACCAAAAATTTATCAAAAATAAATTATTGTATTATTATTTAATAAAAAAATGGTTTTTTCATCTAATATACTTTATAAAAGTTTTAAATTTTATTTTTAAATCCATTTTTCTTTTAAAAGGAGGCAATACTCCCTTCAGAATATTATAAATATTTAGGAATAAAGGTGAATTTTTTTTATATCATGTATATAAATCATAAAAGATGAATG
The DNA here is from genome assembly GCA_963277665.1 of Viscum album. Taxonomy (NCBI): domain Eukaryota; kingdom Viridiplantae; phylum Streptophyta; class Magnoliopsida; order Santalales; family Viscaceae; genus Viscum; species Viscum album. Next base: position 560,293,803 of record OY728146.1, read on the forward strand.
ATAAAAATTATTTTGAACATATAATATATAAATTTTATAATGTGGTTAATATTATTAATTTGTTCCAACTTAAGGGCTAGGTTATAATAATATTTAACATTTAATTTATATAGGGTGTGAAATATAATCTTTCAAAAAGATAAACATTAAAAAAAGACATACAATAAAATATTGGTGTGTAAAATTATAATCCCCATAAATAACATTCTTCCTCATAATTTTAAATTTCACTTCAAAAATAAATTTTTGATACATGAAAATTCTATTGTGGGAATCCCACATTATAAAAATGGTAAATAAATTATCAATATAATAAGATAGAATGGGAAATATGAAGGTCACCACAAATATAGTCTTTAGAATGGAGAAACAATTAGTGTGATGTGAAACCATGAAATGGAAGATAAATTTATCAATCATGTTTTGATGTCGATTGATAGAGAACAAGGTCATTAAAATATTAACCATTATAAAATCAGAATCATTTTTAGTTAAAAGACTATTGATTTCTCAGAATGAAATGTTAACAAATAATGTTTTTATTCAAAAGTCTTTTTCCCTAGAGTTTATGGACTGTTTTAATATTGAGATATTTGATCGAGATAATAAACTAACTTTATTACCTTCAACGTCATACAAATAATCTCATCATTTGGTTGTACGTCAGCATTTTTTAAATTCAACATGTACACTAGGAAATTGATGTTCACTGTGACCATTATTTGTTGAAGAAAATTAATTAATCATGAGGTCCACATGTAATTATAGAATGACCTAAATATTATAAAAAAATGTTTATTTTGAGTTTTCTAATATGATAAATCATACTTTTACCTCAAATAAAAATATCCAACGTTCAACATTGTCTATTCCACAATTAGTTAATATTAAAACTCATCCAACATATGTTTCCACAAATTCCGTGAACAATTATTTAGTAGAAAAGGTTATAGAATTTCCAAAATTAATTTGACATTAGATTCCTTAAAAAATATAGCTCTTATCACCAAATATATATATATCTTAATCACCTCATATACCATAATGAAAATATTAATGCTTCCAAATCCTTAAATTGGATGTATTGAAGTATCATCCATGTTTATCCATTGATTACTATCAACATATAACCATTGATGAACTAATTTATTAATAAAAATACTAAATAACATTACTCATTCTAGCCTTTAACCAAAACCTAATGATGATTGTCAAGAAAAAATATTATATCTATATAGTCATGTGGATTCATTTAAATTATGTCTAAATCTTGACATATTATACTCAATCTATGAGTCCATAGGATTAATCTAGGTTATACATTGTATTGAAAAATCAATCCAATATATAGAATTATCCTTAACGTCAGTCATAGGTTTATATTTCCTAATCATTGTTTTACTAAATTCAGTTCCCAAGGTTTATACTAAAATTTTTCTAACACCATATTCAATGATCCTGACCATAGTTTCATAGAGATTATCATAACATTATGAAATTGGAAAAATATATAAGGAATCACATCCCAAAAGACCAAATAAATTTTTATTCTTGGTAAAGGTGATACATAATCTAAATCCACATTACATTTTAAAACATAAAATACAAAAAAAAATCATTGTGTCTTCAATTATTTACCCTTGGTGTAACCATTCTAATAAGTAATAATATTCTACTTGGAATCTTATGGAAAATGAAGCATATGAATATTGTGAGCTCAAATTCTCAGTAAGGATAAGAGTGTAGAAGAATCTATGAGTAAATTTTTTATAAATAATATATAAAGGTTAATAATGAAAATACAGTACATTTGAAAATCACATGATCTTGGAATCGTAACCATGTATATTCTAGTAGTCGAATAATCACATGTAAAAAAATAAATGAATTTATACTAATGGATTACATAATGTCAGACATTTAAAACATAAATTTGAAAATTCAAACCATGTATCTAATACACTCAAGTATTCATTCAAATAATATATCCTTATTAAGGATTCGTACTAAGTACCAAATAAATGTGTAAGTCCATGTCCGAATGATTTCCATGTTTTTTCATTGATACCTACCAAATCATCAAGGGGATATATTGTTCCCCACCATTCACATAATATTTCCAACGCATTCCTCATGAAAAATGGGTGAAACTTTAACTACAAAAACATTTGAATTAAAAACGAGCATATAAAATATATTGTATTTATCCATAAAAAAATAATCTTATCTAAATAGAAATTCAAAATATGAATCGGTCATAAAACAATAAATAAAATATGGTCAATGATTAAATAAGATAAAATTCTAAATTAATAATAATATTAAATAAATGGCATTGACATTAATGAAAAAAATCTAACAAACTCATTGATAAATTAATGAGGAATCTTTTTTTTAGAACCCATATGAAAAAAAAATTCAGATTTAAATTACCTCATTATTTTTACAATAACCCTATTAAAACAGTAATATAAAAAAACATATGTAGGGTTTTTCAATTTATGAAAAAATATATGCATGAAATAGAAGATATAAATAATTGTCTCGGTGGCGGGAAAGTCATTGTCATCTTTTACATTAAAAATAAATCATTCCTTTGGTCATTTTTCAAAATGTTCCATATAAAAAACATTGAAACATTCCATTTGAGAAATTTTTAAACTATTTAAAAATAGTATAAATAATGTTGAAATGGAGAAAAATATTTGATAGTTAAATATTTAAACATTCAAGTTCTCTCATACCTTATTGTACATTTAAATCATAATCCCCATGAAATAATAAGATTTAAAAAACAATAGATAACATTATTTAAAATATATCAATGAAATTATATGTAAATGGTACATTATATACACCTCATAAAATAATTTGGTTGTATTACATCAAATTATGACTCCATTAAAGGAGATTGAGACAAAGTCCCCTACCTCACACTTACATTAGCCGAACATCATTTGTCCTCATGTATATTAGTTCTACTAATGTTATTAAATTATATCATAACCTTTTATATATATATATGATATGATATATTATCTTATTATATTTCTTTATCACCTATTTGTTGATAATATTTCATAATTTACCTTGTTTCTGCAGTTAACAGATTTATTTTTCTATGAATTTTTTATCATTAATGTATCAATTATTTTAAATAAGATATATATATATATAATGAATAATGATATTTATATTTAATAATATAATATTTAATCATTAAATAAATTTTTATATCCATTATTTAATTTGGGATATGGAAAATAAATCGGATTGCATCGTGGAGGTGGTTGGTTGTACGTGTGCACGAACAATAGTATAATTCTATTAATAATAGAAAGGACAGAAAATAATATGAGATATTAATTTTTCAAAACTAAATATCATTTAATAATTATAATATATATCAATATTTATATAATTATACCCATCCAAGTAATGTTTTGATAAAAAAACATTTTAAACCACGATGTAGAGACGATAAGGTTATGTGTGTAGGCGCTATCCTTTCATTTTTTATATGATTTATAAAAGGTGAAATATGGTTCAAAAATAATATTAATAACATATAATAATATATAATATAATATATTTATTATTTTATCCTGTAAATGACATATTAAGGGGATGTACAAAATTAAATGATCATGGTTCAGTTGGCAATACTAATTGCCTCTCCATGAGCAGACTTCCCTTGGGTATCATCTTATGGAATATATGTGTGGTCTTGTTGGAAGGTAAGGACCTATAAAACATTTATAATAATGTAATTAGTGGTAATGAGAATGATCATGTGGTTATAGAAGGCTAAATGTGGTGTGAATAAGTGAAGGAGGAGGTTGCTTTTTTAATTGAGGTAAGGGGCACTTTTAGAAAATATCAAAATATGAAATTAATAAAAAGTAATTTTATATTAAAAGTAAATCAAAAGTAGTTTATTTTAAATATAACATTATAATTCCCAAAATCATCTCATACTATAGTTTTAGACATATTTTAGTAACATTATTATTCTTATTTTTTGGTGTTAACCCATATTTTAACAAGTTAACTCTTACCATGGCAACATGTGTTTTTACTCTTTGCGGGATAATATATTTATTATAAAAATATAAAAGTACAAAAAATGATACATGATTTAAAATTTAATCCTTATCCAAATATGTTTAATTTTAGATATTTTCATTAATTTAATATTGTTTAGGTAAAGACTCTGAATTTCCGTGGTAATTGTTTTTCATAAATACATGGAAATTTTACAAATCTGCAGTTTCTGACGGCGCTTGATTCTGAGGCCCAGTGTTCCCAGAATCAATTTATGAGGTTTTGTTCGAGTACATTCAGTAAACTTATGAGTGGGATTTTATATATTTGTAAGAAGTTCTCGGAACTGAAATCTGAGGGCATCATTGAACTCGCAGTGTTGGTGATTGCTTAGTGAGACCTTCACCACTCTTGCATTTTAACGAGAGTGGAAGATAGTATTTGGGGATTTTAAATAAAATTCAAAAAAAATAACATTTTACTTATTTTTATTTATTAGTGGTTAAAACCTCAATGGGGAGGTTGGAGGTAGGAGCCACCGCACCCTAACCTCATATGGGAGGTTATAGTTGTGTGGCCCACCCGAGCATAACCTCCCTTGGAAGGATGTTATTAGGTGGAGCCCACGCAAGCTCCTTACCTCCTCTAACCCCCTTAAACTCCTTGGAACCCCCAATTAAGTGGGGGATCCTCTTCACCTTCCCCCATCAATTATTGAACCAACTCCACCCATTTAATTAAGTCAAGTAACTTAGTTAATTTGAATTATTTTGAATTCGTTATGTTAACATTATAATAAAATGTTATATTTTATTATTATGGGTTGGAATAATATTTTTGGGGAGGTTTAAGGATAGGGAAGATCATGGTGGAGACTTTTCTCTACAATAAAGAACCACCGAAGAAAGAAGAGCACATCCCTCTTCCTTCTTCCACTGGGGCAAGAAAGGGAAGCGTCGCCGCTCACGAAGAATGCTGAGGACGTTGTCTTCGACTCGTCTTCTCCAAACTCTTCCTCCTCTGATGTCAACGGAATGACATCCACCTTACCACAACATCATCAAGGATCATTGGAAATATAAGGTAAGGGGATTTGAGTTATTTTATGTACGACTATAAACCTCCATTCTTCGTCGTTTAAATTTTTGGATTATGGCATGCTAAATTTTATCGCCATGACGGGGAGGGTTCGGACCGAACGAACAGGGCCCGACCCTCCCCTTTTGTTGGTTCTTGTTTGAAGAAGATGGAGGCAGTACACATAGATATGATGATGAAGATGAAAAACAATGGTCACGCAACCGACAGCCTCTGCGAACCATGATACCCCCACAGCACCCCAACGCGCTACTTGCGCCCTAGTGCGCTGCTCGGCACCCCTGCACCCTGCCGGCGACCTGCGTGGGCCATGTCGGGGGCCTGCCCTATGCCCTCGTTCCCCAAACGGCCTACTTGGCCCATACCGGTGGCCGGCCCAATGCCTCGATGCTCTGCATGTCGCCCTTGCAGCCCCTTGTCGTGGTTTGCCCGGTGCCCCGGGGCGCTGCCTACGCCCCTGCGAGCTGCCCGGGTGCACTGCCCAGTGCCCTAACACCCTTCCTGGTGCACCCGCGGCCAGCTCGTTGCCTAGCCATCTTGCCCACGCCCCGCGTGGCCTACTGCTGGCCTCCCACCGGCTGACCTCCCAAGACGTTCCCCTCACGGCACTAGCTGAACCAGCCTTGGCCTTCAGGTCGAGCCCCCTACGTGGTGGCATCCGGGCCAAACCGCCCTCATAGTCTGCTGGGTTGGGGCCAGTGGATCGGGCCTGACTTAGCAGGAAGACCTACCTAATGGGCTGGGTTAGACCCATTAGGTCTGTCCAAGTTGATCATGTAACACCCCAAGCTTCCATGATATGATTCTCTTTGAATAATACAGTATCATGTGTTGTACGCAACTACGAGTTCTAACACACCACATCCAATCAAACTAGCCCTTATGAATAGTAATACCCACTTTTTGAAATTTTATGCTTTTTATCATTCAAAATGGACTTCATTTTTGGATTAGGAAAATAAAAATTATCTTAGGGTAAATTTTTTCTACTTTTCTAATAACTTTTATATTTTGAGGAATATTGAAAATAACTAAATTTTAATTAAAATCAAATTTTTCAATCAAAACAATAAATAGTGATAGATTATGAATATTAGTTATTTTAAAGTATAATTAGATTATATTTTTACAATTTAATACAATTTTTTTCATTGGACATAATTTCACATTTAAACCGAACGTAAACAAGTGTCAATCTTCTGATAGTTAATATTTCTTAAAAACACACTTTTTGTTTTGACAGCAGGAAATAATTTTAAATTAATATCATCCATTTCTGTGTTTTGACTTTAGAAAAATGGATTCCATATTTAGAATCAGGAGATCCAAATTGTGCAAATAGTTATCTTTTATTTTTATACATTTTGAATAATTTCTTCGGTAAATATTTTATTACCATTGTCAAAGGGTAAATCTAGTAAATAAGGGTACCAAAAAATATTATAATAATATTAAATTATACTAAAACGTGTCCTAACCCTATTGGATGACACATGTTCGACCATGGGAATCTTTGGGCCGATTTTGGAACCCCATGGATCCACTTGTAAGTGATAATGACACTTTATATTAATTAATTTAAATTAAATACAAAAAATGACATAAGCATATATCTTTTAGAAATACAATTTTTAAATTGGGTTATATATGCTATATTTTCGACTATAAATATTAATTAGAAAGATAAAAATATTTTCTACATAATGGTATTTTATTTATAATTTTAATACATTTAATACATTTAATATTAAAATTTATTTATGACACAATAATGATGCAATATTTTTATTATTAATGAAAGAATCAAATAATTAGTATTATAAATGTTAAAATAAATATAATTTCATAGTTTTGAGAACATCCACGAATTTTATTTGTCAATATGACATGTTAAAATTTCTTAAATTAATTGTTTTTGAATTAATAAAGTGGTTAAGATGTTAACAAAAATCGATTATTAAATAGTGTCAAAATAGACATAAAAGTGTTTTTAAAACAAATATTATATTATTAATTGATATTCTATTCATAAATTTCTAATGTTCGGACAATGGAATTATATAATGATAGGTGTATTATTATTGGACAACTTGAGGGTCTCTTAAAAGTTTATATTAAGTTTATTGACTATATAATATAAAAATACCACGAAACGTGGTAAATGTCAAACTATTTAACTAAGAGTTAAATCAAAACGATAATGTAAATATAGTGACCCAAACCTGTCTAAAACATATTGGTTGAGTGGTTTGAGACCTATACCCACCGTAAACATTAAATAATCCACTTTGGATCAATTAGAAACCAAATATTAATTTATTGTAAAATAATATTTCTAGCTTTTCTTAAGGTCCCCTCACCCCTCTTATAAAAGGGAACTTCCCCTTCCCTATAATTCACACCTTCAAAGCCATTTGGATCCGCCAAAACCTATAAAAATATTCTCTAAAATTCCATCACTTCAACTTAATGGCCTTATTTTGTTTATAAATCCAACCTATGGAACCTTTTTGATCAAATCAAAAGGAAGAACAAAATGAATAGGTAATGTTGTCACCACCCTCTTTCAGGTTCCTTTCTTCTTCAACATCTTCTTTCATTGATATTTCCATTCAAAAATAATAACTCCAGTGTCTTCTATATACTGTGATGTTATTATGAATTTGGTACAACCATATTCAGTATTCTATCCGTTCTTTTAATGACATGTCACGATAGGTTTGTGTGTATGGGTTACCGTCTCCACATCATGGTGTAATTGTTATTCAAAACATTATTATATGGATGGGTATGATAATGATGTGTAATTGATGTAAATAATAAATATAAAATTATTATGATTCTGTATATATGATATACCATCCAATTATATATTATTTTAATATTAGAAAAATGATATTGTCGCTCGTGCGTATGTACGGACTACCGTCTCCCCAAACGCGAAGAGATTCATCCCCCATCATATCCATGCAAGTCTAATTCTAATTTGATGATTAAAAATAATGTTTAAGGAATTGATATAATTCATTATATGAATAATATAGAACCTATCCATAACAAATACGTCTTATATAACAAAACATATAAAAAACAAGTAAGTTAACAACTGAAACGACGATAATACTATGATATTATTAACAAAGAAATGTTAAAAGATCATATATGATATCATATTAATATATATGATTATTTTATAACATAATAACAATTATTTTACCATTATACAGGAGGTTAACCTACCCTCAACAAAGGAAAAGTTCAACATAAGGGTTTATTTCACAATCTCTTCATCATCAGAGGTTGTTTATACGTAATTATCTACTGGGACCTCTTTATCATCCACATCTATGTTTCATAAAAAGGTATTTCAAATCATTCTTAATATTTTATAGACTATGGTTTAAAGTCATTTATACCCTTGTTTACTTTTTATAAGTTGTTTGTAAAGGAATCTTCCTGTCGTTTTCCAAACAAGGTGATTTATAACCTTTTTGACAGAATTAAGGTAAGAATGTCTTTTTTTAACTTATACAGCAGGTGAAACTACTTTCTACCATTATAAAATCATCAAATAATCCCTTAAAATAATATAAGAAACTTTTCAATGTAAATGATATCTTTTAAAATTAAGTGACTTTTAAAAAAATTTAAAAAAGAGATATTTCTCTCAAATAGTTTTGATTTCATCTATGTCAACATTCGTTGATGGATTTTAAGCTTATTTGAAGTTGATTTATTATGATACAAAACATCCATATTGTATTTAAGGTTTTGTGATATGTTTGACTGTGGACATGTTATTTATATACCATTCATGATTTAAGGAGAAAGTATTGACATTTCGTATGCTAGTTTTAATACTAATGTTTATCTTATGTTTAAACCTGTTCATACGAGGAATGCATTGGATATAATAAGTGACAGGTGGAGCCCGCTATAGCTCATCAATGCATCAGTAGGTCTCATGAGAAAAACTAGTGTCTTGTCACAAGGACATGACAAAATATTATTTGTAGTCTTGGCATAAGGCCTTGACAATGTGGTTATTATAGTCTGGCATTACACATTCCTTCATTATGAAAGTAGCTATTGATATTGCATGTGATTATTCAACTAGTAGAATATCCATGTGAATATGTAAATTGAATTATATCATTTTTATTACTACCATATTATGCTGAAGTTCATGTTTAAAAGGCTTTTTTAGTTATACATTGCATTAAATGTTTATGATTATTTAGGAATGTTTTTGCTATATTTTTAACCTTACTGGGCATTTGAGCTCACCCCTTTCTATGTATTATTTTATCAAGGATGTGAAGAAGTATTTTATGAATGAACTGCAGGCATTGTATAAGGGGATATGATTGGGGAGTCAAGATGTTGTTGTAGTTTTCAATTTATGATGTAATGTAAACTTTATGAATGTATCTAGTGATTCCAAGGATACTAAACTAATCCTTCTTTATAGAATTGTTCTTTTGGGATCATGCCAATGTTGTGTAATAATGAACCAACTCTGTGTAACTAGGGTTGGGGTATTAAATTTGGTATCAGAGAAAGATTAGTACAATATTTGGAAACTAGATATTGATAAAATCTGATTAGAACACACAACCATAAGATAGAAATTGAGGTTTAGTATAGAAGAACATCCAAGAATTTTGGTTTTGTTGAGATTTTGTGAGTTTTCTAAGCAATACATCCCTTTCTGGATTCAAGCAGGTAGAGGTGGCTCCGGCACAGATGTACCTACGGGTAAAACTCAAAAACATCGCTTTGAGCTAGACTCGAACTGGAACCGGTGCACAACAATAGGCCTTGCTGTACTCTTGGTTACGACACTCCAGGGGGATATGATTAGGATAATTATCATTTTCATTACAAACCATTATTAAGGTTTTATGATTAAATACTTCCTCAAAGAAAACATTTTTTTGTCATTATGGATTATATCCATAAACTGTTCAATTTATATTATGTGTTTTACAAGTTTGGATATATGTGTTGCGATTCATAAACTAATCTAGTGTATGCCATTGTTTAGAAATGTATCCTAGTGGAAGAAATAGAAACTTTATCAATGAACGCAGTCCATGTAGGGATTTAGCTCCTTCCAAAGGTAATTATAGTGGAGCTGGTGAAGCAACTGGTGCTGATTAGTTAATCACCATACTGGGAAAACTCACTCAGGTTATGAATAATAACCTTACCCATATGGAGCACCCTGATCCGCAGTGTGGAGGATCAATGTTAGAACGCTTCATAAAGAAAAATCCACCCACATTCGATGATAATAAAAATACCTTAGTATCTGAGCTATGGATAAATTCCTTAGAGAAAACATTCCATGCCTTGGGGATTAGTGAAAGGGAAAACGTTATCATGGCAGTTTACCGCCTCACTGGAGATACTAATCAATGGTGTTAATTTATTCAAAACACGAAATGAGATGATGAAGTATCAAATATGAAATGGAGGGAGTTCAAAGAGCTTTTCTTAGAAAAAAACATTCTTCATGACCATCGAGCAAATATAGAAATGAAATTTCTGAGTCTGAGACAAAAGGAGGATGAGAATGTCGCAAAGTATGAGGCTAACTTTACAAGGATAGCAAGGTATAATGAATATTATATACATAACCCATGAAGTAAGATTAATCATTTCTCTGATGGGTTAAAACTGTTTCTCAATCGAGAATTAGTCTCACAATCCTTCTCATCGTACGAAGATATTGACTCATGTTCTATCAAGATAAAAAAATAATTCTGACTTTAAAGCAAAGAAAAAGAAGGAGAGATCTGTTGATCACTCTAGAAATGGAAATAAAGGGAATAAGGTAAAAGTTTATTATACAACCTATAGTAAATGTGATAAGAAACACCCCCGTACTTTCTTGAATGGAATGGGAGTCTGTTACAAGTGTGGTGAAAAAGGCCACCAAGCTCATTATTGCAAAGGAATGAAAGTTACTGTCAATGTGGAATGCTATAATCGTAGAGAAATAGAGTATTATGAAAATGAATTTCCTATGAGTCAGGGGAACTTACCTCAGAAAATGCCAAGGGATCAAGGCCATGCTTATTCTATCACTACCGCTGAGGTAGAATCTTCGAAAGACATGGTGGAAGGTAATTTAATGGATTCCTCAAGTTTCACAAATACATTATTTGATTCTGGATCGTCACATTGTTTCATATCTTTCATGTTTGCTAAGAAAATTAGATATTTCCAATTTGATCTAACAAGGGAGTTTTCAGTTAATACTCATAAGGGAAGTATCATTGCTACAATGTTTTCTGGATCCTTCCCCATTAAGTCAAATAAATGTTCTTTGTCTGCTGATCTCATCATCATTCCCATGATTGAATTTGATATAATCCTCGGTATGGATTAGAATTTGGACCATGATGTGAAAATTTTTTGTAAGAAGAAGGAGGTTACAATTTTTGATGATGATGATAAAGAACACCATATCTTTAGTGTAGAATCATCACCAACTGATTCTTACCTAGATCCACCCCCAGTAGCTCAACTAAATTCAATTTTTGGGGAGGAAGAGAATGAAATAATCGTGGTTAAGGAAACTGATGTTCAAATAGATGATGTACCTATTGTGAAATAATATGTAGATGTGTTTCTGGATGATTTCCCTGGACATCCTCTAGGAGGAGAAATTGAGTTTTCCATTGATTTAATTCCAGGTTCAAGGCCCATATCAAAGACCCCTTATAGAATGGCCACTGTTGAATTAGTTGAACTAAAGTAACAACAAGAGAAATTGAGTAATAAAGGATTTATTCTCCCTAGTGTTTCTCCATGGGGAGCCCCTACCATTTTTGTTAAGAAGAACGATGGATTTATGAGGTTATGTATCGACTACAGGGAAATCCATGAAATAACAATAAAGAACAAGTGTCCCCTACCTCGAATTGATGATTTATTTGACCAACTACATGGAGCTCAATACTTTTCAAAGATTGAACTTTGATCTCGATACCATCAGTTGTGTGTGAAGAAGGAATACATTCTGAAAATATTATTTTGAACTACGTACAGGCATTCTGATTTTACAGTAATGCCTTTTGGGATAAATAACGCACCCTCTGTTTTTTTGGATCTGATGAACAACGTTTTCAAGGAATATCTCGATGATTTATTAGTGGTATTTATTAATTATATCTTAGTATATTCCAAAATCTACAAAGACCATGAAAACCTCTTGCGCGTTATCCTGAAGACTCTAAGAAGGCATGAATTATATGGGAAGCTTAGCAATTGTGAATTCTAGCTTCATGAGATCTCTTTTCCTGGCCATATTGTCTCAAAGGATGGAATCTATGTTCATCCTTCTATAAAAAAGGAAATCCAAGAATGTCCAGCATCGACAAGTATAACTGAGGTATGCAGTTATATTGGTTTTGCAGGTTGTTATTGATGTTTCGTACAGAATTTTTTTCAGATGGCTAACCCATTAACAAAGCTCACACGTAAAGGGGTTAAATTTGTTTTCACAAAAGAGTATGAATTTTTTTTTAAATAAATGAAGATAATATTATTCAATTCTCCTACATTGTCTCTACTGTCGGGGAATGACAGGTATGTTATTTATAGTGATTCATCGAAAAAATGACTTGGTTGTGTCCTTATGCAGAATGATAGAGTTATTGCATATGCATCAGGACAGCTGAAAATTCATGAGCAAAACTATCCTACTCATGATCTAGAGTTACCAGCTGTAATCTTTTCTTAGAAGATATAGGGAAATTATCTCTAGGGTGAAAAATGTGAGATATATTCCGATCACAAGTGTTTGAAGTACATTTTCTCATAGAAAGATCTAAACATGAAGCAAAGGCGATGGCTTGAACTACTCATGGATTATGATTGCACGAAACACAACCACCCGGGGAAGGAAAATAAGGTGGAAGATGCTTTGAGCATAAATGGTCATAGAGTTTTGAACAAGATGAGAGTTGAAAGTGATCATATTTTCATGGATCTAGTTAAGATGTATATGGGAATCACCATGGAAGGTGAAACCTCAATACTTTCTCAAATTGTTTCCAAACCATATTTACTAGAAAGGATAAATAATTCTTAGACCAATGATGAAGAGTTTAAAAATAATATTAAAGCTATGAATAGTGGGAGATTGAGTGACTTTGTGTATAAAGATAGAATTTTTAAATTTGGGAAGAGACTTTGTGTTCCCGATATACTTGATTTAAAAAGGAAATTTTTAGATGATGCTCATAGTTCCAATTATCTATACACCCTGGGAGAACCAAAATGTATAGAGATTTGAAGAAACATATTTGGTGGGACAACATGAAGAGGGAGATTTATGATTTTGTGTCAAGATGTATGGGTTTTCAACAAGTGAAATATGGAAGGCAATAGCCTGGAGGAGTCATGAAACATCATCCTATACCTGAGTGTAAATGGGATAATATCACGATGGACTTTTTCATTGGACTACAAAAGACTTCTAGAAGGAATGATACAATATGGGTCATTATTGATCATCTTACCATGTCAGCACATTTTCTTTCTATATGAGAAGATCTACCACTTGAACATCTAGCAAGACTATATATTAATTATGTTGTGAGACTTCATGGCATACCCCTGTCGATTGTTTTGGATCATGATCCCCGTTTTACTTCATGATTCTGGAAAAGTCTTCAGAAAGATCTTGATACTGAACTTCATTTGAGCACTGCCTACCACCCCAAACTGATGGAAAATCATAACGGACTATTAAAACCTTATAAGACATGTTGAGATCTTTCTCACTTGACATTAAAGGTATGAGGGACCAATATTTACCTATAGTAGAATTTTCCTATAACAATAGCTTCCATTGAGGTATTCAGATGGAACCATATGTAGCATTATACCGAAAAAGATGTCGCACACCAACCTATTGGAATGATGTTGGTGAAGGAAAACTCATAGGCCCAAAACTGTTAGAGGAAACCATAGAAAAGATGCAGGTGATCCAAAACCACATCAAAGAAACTAAAAGTACGCAGAAGAGCTATGCTGACAACCGAAGGAAGGATTTGGAATTTCAGGTAGGAGATCATGTTTTCTTGAAGGTATATCCATGGAAGGGTGTTATAAATTTTGGTAAGAAGGGAAAATTGAGTCCAAGGTACATATGACCATTCGAAATTCTGTAATGAATTGGGGTTATAGCTTACCATTTGGAAATGCCTCCAAGTCTGCCCAAAGTTCACGATGAATTCCACGTATCACTGTTGAAAAAAACATGCCTGACCCAACGCATGTACTCACAAATGAGGAACATGAACTGGAACGTGATATATCTTATTGAAAATAGCCCATCAGGATTCTTGATATGAGATAACACATGTTGAAAAACCAAATTACTCGTCTGGTAAAGGTTCTATGGAGAAACCGTAAGATGAAAGAGGCAACGTGGGAAACCGAGGAACTTATGATGAAGAACCACCTGAGTTATTTCATGTGGTAGTATTATAGAAATTTAGAGGATCAAATTATTTTAATGAGGGGATAATTTAACACTCCAGGCTTCCATGATATGCATCCCATTGAATAATACAGTAGCGTGTGTTGTATGCAACTTTGAGTTCTAACACACCACCACCAATCAAACTAGTCGTTATGAATAGTAATACCCAATTTTTGAAATTTCATACATATAATCATTAAAAATAGAATTAATTTTTTGATTCAAAATATCAAAATTAGCTTACGGTGAATTTTTGGTACTTTTCTGATAACTTTCATATTTTGATGAATAGTGAAAATTACTAAATTTTAATTAAAAACAACATTTTTAATCAAAATAATTAAGAGTGATAAATTATATATTTGAGTGATTTTAAATTATAATTAGATTATTATTTTATCATTTAATAGAATTTTTTTCATTGGACATAATTTTACTTTTAAACCGGACATAAACATGTGTCAATCTTTTGATCGTTATTATTTCTTAAAAACACGCTTTTTGTTTTGACAGCGGGAATTAATTTTAAAATAATTTCTGCCACTTCGGTGTTTTGAATTTAGAAAAATGGATTCCATATTTATAATCAGGAGGTAAAAATTGTGTAAATAGTTAAAATTTTTTAGACATTTTTAATAATTACTTCGGTAAATATTTTATTTACCATGGTTAAAGGGTAAATCCCGTAAATAAGGGTAAAAAATAATATTATAATACTCTTAATTTACCATAAAATGTGTCCTAAACCTATTGGTTAATACCTTTCTGACCATTGGAATCTTTGGGTCGATTTTGGGACCCCATGGATCCACTTGTATGTGATAATGGCACTTTATATAAATTAAGTTAAAGTAAATACAAAAATGACATAAGGATATATCTTTTAGAAAATCAATTTTTACGTATGGTTATATATGTTATATTTTCGACTATAAATATTCAATAAAAATATAAAAACATTTCCTACCTAATAGTAATTTATTTATAATTTTTATACATTGAATAAATAAATTTATTTATGACACGATAATGATGCAGTATTTTCCTTATTAATGAAAGAATCAAATAATTAGTATTATAAATGTTAAAATAAATATAATTTGAAAGTTTTAATGAAATCCAAGAATATTTGAAAAATTAAATTTTATGATTTCTTAAATTAATTTGGTTCTAATTAATAATGTTGTGAAGACTTTAACAAAAAAACAAGTATTAAATAGTGTCAAAATTGACATAAAAGAGTTTTTAAAACAAATATTATATTATTAATTGATATTTTATTCCTAAAAATCTATGGATCAGAAAAAGGACTTATATAATGATATTTTTATTATTAATGGACCAATTTTGGGTCTCTTATAAGTTTATAGTATGTTTATTGACTATATAATATAAAAATACAAAGAGACATGGTAAATGTCAAAATATTTAACTAATTGTTAAATAAAAAAGATAATGTTAATATAGTGACCCAAACCTCTCTAAAACCAATTGGTTGAGTGGTTTTCAACCTATCCTAACATTTAACTTTAAATAATCCACATTGGATCCATTATAAACCAAATATGAATTTATTATAAAATAATATTTCTAGCATTTCCTAAGGTACCCTCTACCCTCTTATAAAAAGGCACTTCACCTTCCCGCTAATTCACACCTTAAAAGCCTTTTGGCTCAACCAAAACCTACCCAAATATTCTCTCAACTTCCCTCACTTCAACCTAGAGTCCATAGATTGATAATAAGGCCAACCAAAGGATCCCTTTTGATCAAATCAAAAGGAAGAACCCGAAGAAGAGGTAGTGTTTTCACCACCCTCTTTCAAGTTCCTTTCTTCAGAAACTTCTTCTTTTTTGTTATTTCCATTCTAAAATAATAACTATATTATATTTTATATACTGTGATTTTTTAAAAATATGGTACAACCATATTCAGTATTTTATCCATCTTTTGAATGACATGTCACCATACGTGCGTACATATGGCTTACCGTCTCCACGTCCCGGTGTAATTGTTATTCAAAACATTATTATTTGGATGAGTTTGATAAAGATATTTAATTGATTTAAATAATAAATATAACATGATAATGATTCTGTATATATATTATATACCATCCAATTATATATTATTTTAATATCAAAAGAATGATATTGTTTCTCGTGCGTACGTACGGACTAGCGTCTCCACGAAAGCGATTAGATTCATTCCCAATCGTATCCATGAATGTATAATTCTCATTTGATGATTAAAATTTTTTTTAAGGACTTGATATCATTCTGTATATGAATGAGATACAACCTTTCCAAAACCAACACGACTTATTTAACCAAACATATAAAATAAAACGAGTAAGTTAACACCCAAAATGACATTAATACTAAGATACTATTAACAAAGAAATATTTAAAGATCATATATGATATCATATTATTTTATATTATTCCTGTATAATTTAATATAAATTATTTTACCATTATATAGGAGGTTAACCTACCCTCGACCTAGGAAAATTTCAAGTTAAGGGTTTATTTCACAATCTCTTCATTATCCGAGGTTGTTTATACGTAATTATCTAATGGGGCCTCTTTATCATCCCCATCCATGATTAGTAGAAATGTATTTCAAATCATTCTTACTATTTTACACACTATGGGTTAATTTCATTTATACCCTTGTTGAAATTTTATAAGATGTTTATAAAGGAATCATTTCGTCGTTTTCCAAAAAAGTTCCTTTTTAACCTTTTCGATATAATTAAGGTAGGAATGTCTTTTTTTAACTTATAAAATGGGTGTGGATATTTTTTTCCATTATAAAATAGTCAAAGCTTCCCTTACAATAATTTAAGAATATTTTCAATGTAAATGTTTTCTTTTATAATTAAGTTACTTTTAAACGATTTCAAAAAAGAGATATTTCTCTCAAATTGTTTTGATTTCATCTATGTCAACATTCTTTGATGGATTTTAAGATTATTTAAAGTTGATTTATTATGATACAAATACTTGTATTGTATTGAATTTTTTGTGATATGTTTGACTGTGGATGTGTTATTTTATACCATTCATGTATTATGGAGAATGTATTGACATTTCACATTCTAGTTTTTATATGAATGTTTATGTTATGTTTAAACCTGTTCATATGAGGAATGCATTAGACTTAATAAGTGACAGGTGTAGACCACTATAGCTCCTCGATGCATCAGTAGGTCTCATGAGGCAAACTAGTGTCTTGGCCCAAGGGCTTGACAAATTCTTATTTGTGGTCATGGCACAAGGCCTTGACTATGTGGTTATGATAGTCTGGCATTAGACATTCCATCATTATGAAAGTGGTTATTGATATTGCATTTGATTACTCGACTTGTAGAATATCCATGTGAATAAGTAAATGGCATTATTTCATTTTATTTATGCTATATTACGGCGAAGTTCATGTTTAAAAGGCTTTTATTTTAGTTATACATTGCCTGTAATGTTTATGCTTTTTTATGAAAGTGTCTGTTATATTGTTTTCCTCACTAGGCATTTGATCTCACCCCTTTCTATGTTTTATTTGTCCCAAGATGTGATGAATTATTTAATTAATACCCTGCAGGGATAGTATATGGGTATATGAGTGTGGAGATAAGATGTTGTTGTAGTTTTCACGTTATAATGTAATGTAAACTTTATGAATGTATATAGTGATTCCAAGGCTACTAAACTAATCGGTCATTCGAGACATGATCCATTGTGATCATGCCAATGTTATGTAATAATGCACCAACTCTGGGTATCTGGGGTCAGGGCATTACAGATCGAGGTCATGTCGGCTCAGACTGGGTTAGGCCAAGTTTGTCTGATGGGGTCGGACCGGACCCAGGACCACTATCGACCCATTGCTTACATTGGCCATATCTTTGGCACCAGACGTCCATTTCACGAACCGTCCACAGCGCTGGTAATCTCAATGAGTTATGGTCCCATTGAGAATACCCCACTAGAGTTCAGGGTATAATTGAGATAAGGTTGGGTCGGTTCGTACACAAATCTAACCAGGCACCTAGGACTAAAAGGCTAATAACTAACATATTGTGCGTCTGAATGATGCACCATATGTTGCATTGAGATTCTATTGATGAGACATAACTTTGAGATACTTCTACATGAAACTTCGTGATAGTTGGAGTTTTTCCTAGTAGCTTGGGGATCAGATCTTTCCAGTGAGGAGCCGATAGAGTGCAGAGACCTAGTAGCTGGAAGACCTGATGACTTCTTGACCGATTCGACTAGCCTAGTGGGGAGCGCCTATTACTTGACGGCCGACCCATGGTAGAGGAGCGCCAGGTATTTGGAAGCATACTAGTGGTACTCGATATGAGGAGTACCTCTCTAGGCTATTTGGGGAGTTCCTAGTATTTTGAAGGAGACCCCCAGTAGAGGAGAGCATGCTATTTGGTGGTAGATCTGTGGTACTTGAAAGGAGGAGTACCTTAACATTACAAGGTTAGTGAGTAGCTCCTTAATGTCGCGACATGCCCACTGTTCTCGACAGAGGAGGAGTTCTTCAGTAGCTGTGGTTTCGATAAAGAAAATCATGGTTTGAGCTGAGTTAATGACAATTGTGTTACCTCATGATTGTGATGGGTTACTAGATAACCTAGGTATATGTATGGGCATTTACCTATGTATGGTTTATCCGTTGAATACTTTACATTTTGTTTTATCCTTGTTGGATATTGTGAGACATTCAGGGTCTCAGGGTCCCTACTGAGTATCTTCAGACTCACCCCTTCATGGGATTTTCCCGCACCTCGTTGTGTTGGATGCAGACGACGGACATCACTGACCGAGGAGGAGTGTATGAGGACTGGACGGTACCCGGAGATGGACCTCATAAATGAGTTAGTACCCGGAGGATATAGATAGATGTGGAGCGGTGAGGAGGCTATCTGTACCTACCCTTCAGTTAAGATCCATGGTGGATGATCCAAGAGATGCAAGACACCTTCCAGTTGTTTTTCATTTTAGTTGTAACTGTTTTTCATTTCCCTATACTTTACAATTGGGCTTCTATTTCCGGCCCCTTTTACTTTCCATAACCTCTTCTGTATTCAGTATTGCTTTGTGTTTTGCTACTAGTTATGTACTTTGAATGTGTGTGTTTTATTTTTATAAAGGAATTGCCTTCTCATCTTATGGATTTATGCCTTTGGTTCTAGTCGCCATCCCCTAGACTATGTAAGGTAGGATTGGGGTAGTCATGGTATGGGTCCCAAGGATGGGTCGTGATAAATCGGTATCAAAGGGATGTTCTACCACATAACATTGGACTCTGATCATTATTTTCTCTGAAGTAATATTTTTAAGGGTACCAAGTGTGGTTTTTAGTTCAGGGAGACTACTGTTGGTGTGGCGACCGATGTATCCATTCACCAGGACCATTACTATTGATTTCTAACTTAGTGAATGGAAACGATGATTGCATGTGTTTTTTAAAAAGTATTATCTAATTCATCTCAACCAGGTTTTCTCACCAGGTATAATCGTTTGACCATGCCGCATATATTTCTTTCAGGATGCCTCCCCGCGGACGGCTAGTTAGAGCCCCGATATTTGTACGCACTGACAGCCCGCTGAGTGACGAGGCCTTAGTGCACGGCCTCTTTCTAGTTGAGTTACTATTGGAGGTACCAGTGGTACCACCACCTGTTTGGACACTGATTCCACCGGCCCCAGAAGCAGACGATGCACGCCACTGGAGCACACTACATGAATTCCAGCACCAGAGGACACCTAGGTTCCGGGGAGAGACAGACCCACAGGTGGCTGAGGATTGGATAGAGGCTATGGTGAGATTCATTAGGCTCGTAGGGAAACCAGCAAACTACAGGGTGAGTCTTATTACCAGGCTCCTTCAGACAGTAGTAGGTAGATGGTGGATCCTCATGATCCAAGTCCATAATGAGGTGACACTTCTCCGGGCAGACATCAAGAGCCTGTTCCAGGAGAAGTTTTTTGCAGACACCCTTCATAAAGTGCAGATATAGGAGAAAATTCATCTACAGCAGGGGCGCATTACTTAGCGAGGTTAACTAACCTCTTGCGCTACTCCACATATATGGTAGAGGACCCATTCTTCAGGGTTCGGACCTTCGAGCTGAGACTCATCCAAGAGATCAGAGCCTCGATGATCTCCCTCAGCATTCTGACACAAGTGGGGGTGTTAGAGAGAGCCCTCTTGGTAGAGAGTTTTTTTTGGAGAAGCCACCAACAGCAATACATAATACTAGTCGACACGATGAAGAGTCTTCTACAGCTAGAAGTATATAGTTTTTGCAGAGGTCCAAGAGGGCCAGACATATAGGTGGACAATCACATGACTCAGGATCGGTTGTGCGGGGCACCTGGAGTGGAGATAGAGCCAGGAATGACTAGAGCGGATAGTGTTACTCATGCAGTGGGATTGGTCACATGGCTCGTGACTTTCCGAACCTCCATTCAGATGATCATCAGTCCGTTGAGGGACCACACATGCAGAGGAAGGGATTCAATCGAGGCGGTCCGTAGGGCACAGGTGGATGTGGTAGAGGAGCTGGTTGATCAGCTGGCAGTGGTTGACATTACAAGGTGCTACCAGCACCACCAATAGGAGGTCCACAATGACTGCATGAAGTTGGTGGACTAGGGAGAGCTCAGCTTCAGGTAGCTAAGGAAAATGACCATGGCAGTATGCAGATGATTCTTGGTATAATCTTTTTCTACTCCACCTTACATGCAGTTCTTATAGACACGGGATCCGGTAATTCATTCATTTCCATTTCCCTCATTCGGATCTCTGAGATTCTGACAGATTCGTTGGCTTGATACTTACAGCTAGATACTCTTACGGGTGTAGACTCGATGATTACACACTGGTGCCAGCAGTGTGAGCTTACTCTAGTAGGTGAGAGTTTTGACTGGAATCTCTTTGTAGCAGCGTCGAGGCCTTATGACGTCATCTTAGGTATGGACTGGTTATCTACAATCCATGCTTAGATCGACTATATTAGGCACAAAGTGCGGTGTGTCAGCCCGGATGGGACACGGTTCAACTTCACCGACGAGAAGGGGACCATTGCAGCATATGAAATACTTAATCGGAGGAGAGTGTAGCTGATCACTCACTAGTTGACTTGCCTCACCCTCAGAGCAGTTGATGTGGAGAGTGCGACTTATACTGTAGTGGTGAACTAGTACACAGATGATTTACCTGAAAATGTTCCAGGACTACCTCCATATAGATAGGTGGAAATCTATATTGAACTATACCCCAGAACGACATTGATATTTACTCCAGCATATCGGATGTCTCCCGCCGAGCTTCGCGAGTTGAGGGTACAGCTCGGGGACTTGTAGGGGAAGGAATTCATATGGCCCAGTGTTTCTCATTGGGCAGCCTCGATTTTGTTCACCAAGAAGGGATATGGGTGCTTGATGTTCCGTGTCGACTAACCTCGGCTGAACTATGCGACATTGAAGAACAAGTACCCGCATTTGAGTATTGACGACCTCTTTGATCAGATAAAAGGAGCACGATGGATGTCGAACATAGACCTCAGATCAGGCTATCACAAGCTCAGAGTTTGAGAAAAGGATGGGCAGAAGAGGGACTTCAGGTGTTAGTACAAACATTGCAAGTTCCTAGTTATGCCCTTAGGTGTAACCAATGGTCCATCAATGTTCATGAGTCTCTTGAATAGGATCTTCCAGCCTTACCTCCATCATTTTTTTGTGGTCTTAATCGATGACAATATGATCTACTCGACTACTGAGAATGAGAATGCCTACCATTTTCATATAGTATTGTAAACATTATGAGAGTACCAGCTTTATGGTAATCACTTGAAGTGCCAGTTTTTTATTTGAGAGGTTCACTTTTTGCGGAACGCCATCTCGGAGGTAGGATTTGTTGCGGATCTAGTGAAGATCGAGGCAGTACTTGCTTGGGATCCACCCAAGAGTGTGACGGAGGTACGGAGTTTCTTGGGTTTGGCTGGATACTATCGAAGGTTCATTCTAGATTTCCCCAGAATTGAAATACCACTTTCAGCCTTGACGAAGAAGGGGAAACCCTTGGTGTGGTCAGAGAGATGCCATAAGTGCTTTCAGGACCTGAGGTAGAGGTTGAATAGTTCCCCCATCTCGAGGCTTCCAGAGGACGGCATAGGGTACGTAGTCTACTATGACGCATCAGGGACCAGACATGGGTGTGTCTTAATGTAGAAGCGAGCAGTGATCGCATATGGTTCTCAGTAGCAGAGGCAGCACGAGCAAAACTATCCTACCCATGACTTGTAGTTAGTAGTAGTCCTCTTCGCCTGGAATATGTGGCGGCACTATCCGATGGGAGAGCGTTTTACCATATAATCTGATCACAAGAGTTCTAGGAATATCTTCACTCAGAAGGAACTGAACCTGAGATAGCGTCGATGGCTTGAGTTCCTCTAGGACTATGACTTCGAAATAGTCTACACACCTATGAAGGGGAACGTGGTTGCAAATGCGCTAAGCAGGAGAACTAGTATTCATCTTCTAGGAGAGGCGATATAGCAACTGGCTGCTTAATAGATATCCTTTGTTGATAGAGATAGAGAAGCCTTTCTACAGTATCTCATAGTCACTCCTCCATTTATTCAGCGATTCAGGGAGGTGTAGCATGGGTATGCTAACTACGAGATGCGACGTGCTCAGATATCCACAGGGCAGGCACCTGGAGGATTTTTTGTAGGTGGGGAGCATGGCATCCTCTTCAGAGGATGTAATATGGTACCAGTAGCACATTAACAGTAAGTGTTGAGGGAGTTCCACACATCCCATTTAGTGGTACATCGAAGTGATGAGAAGTTGTACCAGGACCTTCGATGACAACATTGGTGTCTAGGTATGAATAAGGAGGTAGTAGAGATTGTATCATGATGCCTCACTTTCCAGCAAGTGAAGATAGATAACCAGGTACTAGGAGGCTTGGTTTAGCCCTTATAGGTCCCAGAGTGGAAGTGGGATGTGATATACATGGACATTGTGATGGGTCTTCCACATACATCAAGGAGTCGCGACTTGACATGGGTGATCGTTGACTGACTCACCAAGTGTGCCCACTTCCTATCGATCAGAGAGCATGGATCAGTTAAGAGTTTGGGATGCCTCTGAGTGTAGAAGATAGTGCGTTTACATGGAGTACCTTCCCCAATTGACTCCGACTGAGACCCACATTTTACTACCCGGCTATGGAAGGGGTTATAGGAGGCTTTCGGGATGCAGCTACGTTTGAGCACCGCCTTCAATCCTCAGACGGATGGCCAAACTGAGAGGACCATTCAGACCCTCGAGGACATGCTCCTTGCATGTTTACTCAACTTTGGTCATAGCTGGGAGGACCACTTACCTTTGGTGGATTTTTCCTAGAATAACAACTATCCCTATACCATCTGCATAGCACCTTTTGAGGCCTTGTATGGTCGGCCTTGCCGAATGCCACTGTGCTGGACAGAACGAGGGGAGTCAGTAATAGTGGGACCAGAGATGGTATGGGCTACCATAAAGAAGTTGAAGATCATCCAGAAGTAGATGAATACTGTAAAAAGTAGGCATAATTTGTATACTGACAGGAGACAGAGACCTATGGAGTTCGAGTATGGCGACCATGTCTTCCTACAAGTCTCACCTCGACGTGGTCTGTGGGAATTTGGCTGAGGCGATAAGTTATCTTCACGATTTATCGTACCTTTTTAGGTCCTCAGTAGAATAGGCGAGGTGGCTTACCGCCTGGCTCTTCCACCTCAGCTGCATCAGTTTCACAACGTCTTCCATGTATCTCAGCTGAGAAGTTACGTGCATGACCCGTCCCACATCATCGTCCATGGAGAGCTGTACATCGATGATAGGGAGACATTCACGGAGGTCCTAGTGGATATCAAGGATCGACATTAGCAAGTATTGCATAGATGGTCGATACCTCTGGTGCACGTTTGCTGGTAGAATGAGAACCACTAGGAGAGCACATGGAAGTGGGAGGCTCAGTTGCGTGCTTAGTACCACCCCTTTGTTCCCTTAGTTCGAGTTGTAGCATACGAGGATGTAAAACCCTGAGGTGGGGAGATTGTAAAGACCCAGAATTTTTGGGTAATTTTTTCCCCTAAATAAATGGGAATTTTATGAGTCCATCGTTTTTTATAGCGCTTGATTCTAAGGGCCGGTGTGCTCGGAATCAATTTCTGAAGTTTTGTTCGGATACATTCAGTAAACGTACAAGCAGGATTGTATATCATTTGAATGGGTGCTCGGAACTAAAATCTGAGGGCACTGTTGAACTCGTAGTTTCGGTGATTTCATAGTGAGATCTTCTCCACAGTTTCATTTTAATGAGATTGGAATATAGTTTTCAGGGTTTTAATGTAAAATTAAATAAAAATACAACTTAACTTATTTGTATTTTTTGGGGGTTATAACCTCCAAGGGGATGTTGGAGGTGGGAGCCACCACACCCTAACCTCCCATTGGAGGTTATGGTGGTGGTACCCACCTGATCATAACCTCCCTTGGAAGGGTGTTATTAGGTGGGGCCCACCCCAACTCCTTAACTCCTTTAACCCCCTTAAACTCCTTGGAACCCCCAATTAAGTGGGGGAGCCTCTTCACCTTCCCCCATCAATTAATGAGCCAACTCCACCCATTTAATTAAGTGAAGTAACTTAATTAATTTGAATTATTTTGAATTATTTATGAAAACATGATCATAAGATGATATATTTTATTATTAGGGGTTGGAATAATTAATGTTTGGAGGATTAAGGAAGGGAAAGAACATGGTGGAGCATTTTCTTTCCAACAATGTACCACCAATGAATGAGGAGAACCATCTTCTTCCTTCTTCAACTGGGGAAATAAAGGGATGCATCACCGATCATGAAGAATAGCAAGAACGTCGTCTTCGACTTGTCTTCTACAAACTCTCCCTCCTCCGACATCAATGGAATGACGCCCACCTTAATGCGACTTTGTCAACGATTGTCGGCAATTGAAGGTAGGGGGATTTGAGTTATTTTATATATGAGTATAAACCACAATTCTATGTCATTTAAATTTCTAGATTATGGAATGCCAAATGTTATCGCCATGACGGGGAGGGTTCGGACCACATGAACATGGCCCGACCCTCCCCTGTTGTCGTGTTGAGAGGAAAACAAGAAGATAACTCTCTTGAATTTTCCCTCTGATTCTAGAACTTTGATAAACATTTACACTATTCTGATAGCAATTCATATTAGTTTTGTTACTTTTATTCTTACTGTAAGGATTCTATCTATGTTTTTAATTAATTTTTGTTTCTCACTTTAAATAGATCTTATTTTATAAATTTTTCCCAGTATTGAAATTTCTTATAGAAATTTTTTTTAAATGATTTAATTGGATTCTGAAATCTAAATTTCATTTGTTCAATCCAATCACTAATATTTATCAACTAAATTAATAATTTCGAATTATATATGTCTATTATGGTATGAGAAGTTCTATAAAAACTATACTTAAATATTTTCCTTAATTTTGTGACTAATTATTCTTATGGTAAGGAGTTATTTTTTAATAAAACTATTATTGTATTCTTTAATTATTACAGAATATATTATTAGTATTTAAAACTTATCATTTATACATAATCTATTGTGAAGATCTTATGTGTGTTAAATAAGTTTATTTTATATAAAATGTTTTGGATTTTTATGAAGATCATTTATTTTATACCAATTTTTTCATTCACTTCACGACATTACTCAATTATTTTATTCATTATTTTTTTAGTAAAAAACCATAAATTTTCATGAAATCAACCCTTTCAAAAAAATTTACACAAATTTTATTTATTTTAATACTATGTAAAATGTAACGTTTATCTGTTATATGCTTATTTATTTTAGGGTTGTTTAGATAATTTTGTATAATTAAATTATTAAAACTAAACATGAATTTTTAAACTAATTTTTTATATAAAAAAGGATATTTTGATGATTGAAAAGGGATTATTCTCTTGTAATGCATTAATGTTTCATGTTATCAATTCACTAAATATTTTAATTTATTTTGATCAACTCATTTATAAAAAATTATTTTTAATAATTAAATAATTCTACACTGAATCCTTTGAATACATTCGATGTTATATCTCTTTCAAAAAAATATATGTTTTAAATCAATGTATGCATGTTTATATATATATTTAGACACATATACATATCATGGAATGTTAAAATGTTGTTTTTTGTAACAATAAAAATAACTTAATGGTCACTTGATTTTTAATTAATCCCTACGATTGTATGAAACGTTATAAAATTAATTGTTTTTAATCAAGTTGGCGAATAAAAATTATAATCATATATACTCATGTATATATAAATGATTTCTTATGAATCAATTTTTAAATTATACATGTATATGTATATATATACATTCACACACATGTCTATATGTATATATAATTATTTTGATTGTTATATATCAATGAATGTGTTTATTTAACCTTATGTAAATGTTTTATTTTCGTATTTAATCAATGTATATATTCCTTAGAGGGAGAAATTTTTTTATTCAAACACTAATAATTATGTATGTATATGGTCATTTTATAAAAAAACTATTATATACATGTACATAAATGTTATTGTTATGTATATTAATGAATAACTACTTTTTTTTATGATACACAAAGGTTATTTTTATGAAATAATTTTGTAAACTCATGTCTTAAAAAGAAATTTCATGCTCAATCACATGCAATGAGGGTTCCCCTTTGGTATGTCTAGTGAACTGTGGGTTTACAAATGTTGATTCATGTTCAATAAGGGTTTACTCATGCTGATTCACAAGCAAGGAATGTTTACACATGCTAATCCATGTTCCATGAGGGTTACTAATGCTAATTCAGTTTCTCTGAGGGTTCTCTCATTCTCCTCCATGTGAAATGAGCCTAGACTCTTGATTATTTCAGGTAACATGTCTCATAAGTGAACTGATAATTTATATTTTGTTCTAAGGTGGATTTGACAATTAATTAGGAATGTTTACAATATTATAAAGTAAAATTAATATTTCATTATAAATAATCAATGTTTATTTTCCAAATATTGTATAAATTGAATTACTTTTTTTAATCTAAGATGTTTATTTACTTTACTAAATTCGGTAACACTCTTTACCTTTTTATGAAATTTGAAAATGTTATAAAGTTCCATTTAATTAAATAACCTCTTTCGGAACTTTTTTCGCTCACCCTATGTCTTCAAAATCCATTTTCGTAGGTCATAAGGATGTTTAGAAGTGGGAGAGTGGTTGAGTTCCAAAAAGGTGTATAACCATTTCAAGTAATAGTTTTTGCCTTTTCTTTCGAAGGTTGTGGATTCTCATGTGTATCTAGATGCTCTAAAACTCAAAAACTTTGCGAACCCAAATTGTGTAAATAAATAAATGATTTATTTCTATAAAAAATTGGACCTTGAATTCAGGTTCGTTATAAATATATTTCTCAAATTATTATTTTTATATCTTTAATATCATTTTTTGGTATTTCAATTAATAAAGTAATGACATCATCATCATTATGTAATCCTCCAAGAAAATTCATTATTTCCTAAAAATTAAAAATAAATTAAAATAATGAATATACCAATTTTAGATTTCTTATTAATATTAATGTTCTAAGATATCTTTCCAATTACCACATATAAAAAATATAATACTTATTAAAAACATGAGTACCCCATATTTTTTTTAAATAGAATAAAATTATATAAAAGATTAATAGGGGTCGAAGTGGCTAAAAAATGCCATAAAAATGCAAAATAATTTTTTTTGTAAAAAATAATTCATAATTTTTTGGAAAAGTAATAGGTTAATGTTATAATATTTATAATATTATTTTTACCCTTAATTAAACAATTTACACTTAACCGTGGTAATTGAAATTACTAATGTTATTATCGATATTCGAAAAAAATAAAAGTTAAAAATTTACATAGTTAATAATTTATCATTCTAAATACTGAATCCATTTTTTAATATTTTAATCAAATAATTTTTTAAAATTAATTTATAATTATTATTGTAGACAGTGTAAGAATATGGATTACTAAATTGAAATCATTGAAAAAATTGAAATATTTTTATAGCCAAATTCATTTAGAAATTGATTATAATGAAATAAATTGAGGTAAATGATATAAAATTTATCAAATAACACATTAAAACAAATAAATATTATTTTTTATAATGTATATTATATAGAGCCAAAATATGTTTTAAATAAATATCCAATTTTTTAACTATTCATAAAATCCTAAAACAGTTCATAAAAATAGAAAAAATACAACAGATATAAATATTATTATTATTATTTTAAAGGTAACATTTATTTCTTAAAATATAATTTATAAATGTTTTAAATTTTATTTTTTCTTAAAGTGGTCCATCAAATGTTTGAAATAATATATTTTCAAAAATATATATTTTCATATGTAAAATTTTTGTTATTTATACAGCATGTATATAAATCAAAAACAATGAATGGTCTACTTTATATTAATCATATAATACATGTATTTAATTACGATTATAATAATATTTATTATGTCCAACTTAACAACTAAGTTATAATAATATTCCATTGTTAATTTAAACTGGGTGTGCATCATAAGGTTTCAAAAGGATTAACATTAAAAATAGATATTATATACAATATTGGGCTATAATAGTGGAGGATATTCCATGATCCTACCTCTGGAGAAAATCATAGTAGGATTAATGTGTTTATTTTTTATTCATAAAAGGAAAAATGATTATCTCTCCCACTTATTAAAGGGGAAAGTGGTTTGGATGCCCAATTAGCCAAACTATGTACTAACTGTGTGCCATCAACTTCACCGATAAGCCACTCACATAGTACATTCCCTCCCTTTTTCATTCCATGCATAATCCATGAAAAATAGATTTATCCCATATATGAGAAAAATGACATCTCCATGCATCATGGGAAACAAAATTGATTCAAACTATGTACCACCTACTATGCTCTGTTAACCCCACACAGTCAAGTCACATGTTAGTCTCCAACCAAGAACTCAATGAATGGCTTAATATCTCTCTCAAAATTCTACAGATCTGTCCCCATATGAGCCATGTACTCACTCAAACCACAACATAGCCTCTTAATCTCATTATTAGCATATAATGATAGGTTTTGAATAACATAACAATCAAAAATAACTCTCCATAAATCTTATGCATTACATATTTTAAAATTAATTTCCTCATTTAGTTAATTTGAATATTAAAAATATGAGTCCATATTAAAAATTATTAGGTTAAATTTTTTAAACACATTACTTTAATTTTTTGTTTAATATGAATATAAACCATATAATATTTTGTCACATTGATAAATGTAATGATGGTAAAATAAGCTTAAAACATTTGGATAAGGGATCAAAAATTATCATACACTTTCTTTAATAATATAAAATGATTTTATTTCTACATGACCTTCAACATTCATGAATATATATATCCATATGATGTAATATTGTATTGAATATGTCCATATTATTAATTTAAAAAAAGAATAAATAAAAATACCTCTATCTTTACATTAATATATCATCCTTTTTTAATATATAAATATAAATATGATATTTTTGGAAAAATAATTATATTTTAAGGACAATTTATTATTCTTATCATAGTAATTTATTTTTAATTACAAGTGACATAATATTACAATAAACTCTAATGAAACATTGACTTAATATTTATTCAATTAATTGAAAAATTTATTATTTAAAAAATATTCATTGAATTATGATTTTATTGAGTAATTTTGTTACTGATTTTTTTATATAAAAATAAAATATAACGTATTTTTCAAAATATTATATTATAATTCAATATTTTTCCTGGTTTCTTTGAGTTAAAATTAAATTAATTGTTCGAAAATATTATTTATTGTTTTTTTAAAAAAAATAATATTTTATTAAATTATTTAAACATTGTAGATATATTGTATATTTCTAAGTAAATGGAATAATGTTGAAAATATCTACCATGGTCCATTTTTTATCCATTTTCCCATTTATGGTTATATTATTAACATATAATTATTGAAATAATTATTACTCCGGTTATGATGAAAACTGACTAATGAAGGGGGTTAATAAAAAGGATATGATTTTAAATAAGAGTAAAAACTATATAAATTTAATTGCGTTATATTATTTTTACCCAATATTTTATTCATTTGAATAAATTTACATTTAGTATAAATTTTCTTGATAATGAATCCCTTATGTTTTTATCTTTCCATAAATTCAATGTATGCCCTCTCCCTCCCATATAAAAGGAATATGGTCCTTTCTCTTCAAAACACTACAAAGATCCTTCTATCATGAACATACTGTCAAAAATTCTCTCATAAAATTACCTATATATTTTATATATATTTCTTTCAACCCCAAATACCATCCCTAGGGTTTTTAAGAGGAGATCCAATGGTGATCCTTAAAAGACGAGTAAATCATCTTAACTAATCCCATTTTTTTAATTCTTCTTTTTTGGTCAAGGAAAATATCTGGTATTTATCAAATAAATAATAAATTTTGTATCATATATTTTCTAAAATTTTATTATTATTTTTAAACAGCCTATATTCACCCTCTTATCCATCAAAAGGTATGTTAATGAAGTGTTCCTGCTTACATACGACCTACCTTATACAAGAATGGTTAATTCAACAATCTATCTAAAACTTTTATGGATAAATAAAAAAATGAATATATTAAATTTATAAAATATTAATATCATGATTAATATTCTTGATGTTATACAGACGTGATAAAAAAAAGGACCCAAACATCCATAATGAAATTCTCATGATGAAAAAAATAGTAAGCACACTTAAAAGACAATTTTAATAAGGAAGAATTAATAAATAGGTGATAAAATGTTAAATGTGGATCATATATGATATTATAATTATGTTCACGAATTTATTATATAATCATAAAAAAGGTAAATTTATTAAATATTAGATTATAGTACTTTTTAATCATATTGAATTTGAGGTAGTGGGGTTTTATTAAAATATCACTTTTTATGGGGATTGTTTGTGATTATTTTTCCAATGATAAGATTTCTTGATTTACCAATCAATAATATCAGCAATTTAATATCCTTCAGTTATTTCTATGGAACAAATTTTTCAATTTCATTTTACTCCCTTTATAAAATCAATATTTGAGAAATGTGTTTTTATGTATTACTTTTTTCCATCATTAGTTAAAAACTATTTTTCATCTATTTCCATGTTTATAAAAATTGTTTTTAAAATGAATTTCATAGTATCCTATGATTGTTTAAATAATTTTTTTACAATTTTTTAATTTTAACAAATTTTTTTAAAATTTATCTCTTTATAATTTTTAGAATGATTTATTGTTTGACTTTTTGTTAATATTATGAGAGGAATTTTTTCTTTTTATCTTTTACTGAATGACAATAATTTCCAGAATAATGGCCACAAAAAAATTTTAATCATCCTCTAAAATATTCCTTGGTTATTTTAGATAATTTTTTCTCCATATTATTTTTAAAATTATTATATTTTAAATATGTAATTCCAATGTTAAAAAGGTATTTTAATCATCTCATATTCAATGTGATATTTTAAAATTATTTTCATTTATGATAACATCATTTTTTTAATTTATGATCAACTCAGGATATTATCCAAGGATACTATCATTATTATATTTCTATATGGTTTATGATTATGACTATAAGATGTTTGTGAAAATTTTTATTTTTCCAAGGGTTATGTCATGGTGAACTGATTATGAAACCTATTTCTTTTCCATGTGTCCTTACATGATTAAAAGTCATTGAAAAATATTTATTATCCAAAGGCTATTATATGATGAATTGTTTCTAATTTTTTAGAAAGAAAATATCTATGAATTTTAAATGCAATGGGTGGACCAGAAATTATATATGTCTTTGATACATTAGTAATGGAATGATATCACAAGATTCAAACAAGACTATATTTGGGAGTGAACCTAGTTCAATAAGGGGATTTATATACTATGATAGTAAAGGGAGTGAACCCTGAAGAATTAATTAGAATGGATAGTTAACCCAATCCACTATGATCATCTTGTTATTGATCCTTGACTTGTCAGTAATTTATGTTATATAATTTAGTGTATTACACATATTTATGTATTATGACAATGTTATGATCTCATGGATCAGGATATTTTTTTAGATTATGATTCATTTCATATAAAATTTCAATAATTATTCCATGATTCAAAAGTATGATCTATGGTCTGTAGAGAATGAGTTTCAATTTTTATAATAATTTTTCAGACCCTTGTGGTCGTATTATTTTTATGTGTTCATTGATATCTACCTTTTTTACCCATAATGATATTATGATATCATATTTTTTATTACCGTGTTCACTATGTTTGGAAGAAGGGTATTAAGTGAAATATATGTTAAAATGTATCTTGTTATAATGAACTGGGTGGGAGATGTTGTGGTTAACTTATGAACCAATAGATTATATATCAATTTTTTTAAAGAGACTAGTCCTTTAGGATTTGATCATGTATAGTTTGGTTACCTAATGAATATTAATCTAATGATATTTATTACTTATGTACAAATTTTATTCTTTTCAATATATGGTTTTAGATAAAGGTTTATTTTCTATTTGAAATAAGGATCAGAAATCATTAGTTATAGCTCTTACGATTATCATATGTATTAGATGGAATCTAATGAAAATGAAATAAAAGTAGTGGTGTTTTCCTATAAATATATACCTCCCATGACAATAAAAGTTGAAGTGGTTTTAGAAAGGATGAATCTAAAAGTAATCACTCAAAAAAATAAGTTAATGTATGTATTAACCATTATTCTAGTTCATAATGAGGGTTCTCCCACTATGTTACTGGTTTCACACTTGTAGGCGATATGAATATGTAAATTCACATTTTTTATGTACCATTTTTATAGATTTGAAAAGATGATTAAAATGGATAAACTAGGATAACCTAAGGTGACATTGAATGAAAATAAGGTATAATGATATATATATATATATATATCTAAATTATTTTTCATTATTAAGTCACATCCCATTATGAATTATGATTCTTCCACTATGATTATTAGATTTAGTAACTATCATGAACATGAAGGATTCATGTTAATGTTGAATGATATAGATAATGAAATGGTTATCCACGTGAGAAAAAAAATGTTATTCAAGTGGGAATAAATATATCTTATTTTTATTCTCACACAATATTCTCAGTAAAAGATTCATGTTTTGGTTTAAATGAGAAAAGGGGAGAACTATGTATTATTGTGTCCTTAACATGGTATCATCTACCTTTTTTAGCATGTTTTTTGATAAACTTGTTTTTTTAAAATGGATTATTTATACTAAAAATATATTTTAAATTATCTAGTGTTAAAAGAAATGAAAGAGTTTTTTTTTGTTTACCGTCTAGAAGGTGAACCAGATCTATGGTGAAATATTATCTAGAACCACATAAAATATGATGAAACTAGATATATATAGTGAGATGAATTTATTAATATATATTATATAATGATTTTTACCCTTATTTTATTCTTATGAATAATGATAAGGAATTTCTTATTCTATAGAATAAGAATGATGATTTATTCAACACCAATGAGGAATATTGCTCATGACTTGTGAGATAAGCTTTGGGTAATATAATCCTATAATAATGTGAGGTAAATTTATTATTAAGTGGATTAAAATGAATTCAAAAATTTAATAATCCATAAGAGACACTATTACCTATGGAGAAATAGTTTTATTTTCTATTAATGTAGAAATTAATATTTTAGTTACCCAACAACCACATGGTTTTGATTATAAAATAATTATGTAGATCATTGTAAAATCTAAAATTCATGGAGGGAAAATGATGTCATTTCCATTAAGAAGGATGTTTGGATGGAAAAAAAGAATGAAATATTCCTAAGGGTAAAAATAGATGTCTTACGATATTATGGTAAGGACCTTAGGAAATTTATGTATGATGTGATTTGAAGAATTATGTTAATGATTCCAATAGATAGAAAGTTCCACATGATACCTCACCCAAACTCCATTGTTTCACTTGAAAGAAATATCAGAATAATTCTAACCTGTCCTAAAATCTAATGCTTATTAAAAATAATCAATTTCAGATTCCTCTTCATTCTAGAGAGAAAGAAAAATATCTTGTTATCATTACTACTTATGTGGACTATGTTAAGGGAGTTCTAGAAGGTACACTTAACAACCACTCAAGAACTTATAATTTCTTATTTTATTCTATACTTACACACTCTTTTTATATTTGAATAATTATATACATGTGTCAATGTACTGCCAAAATGATTAGATATTGAATTTTTTGTGAAAATAGAAAATGATATAACGATTGCATCACTAGTATATGACTATTCTTTATTTAGTGTTTGTGGGAATGAACATCCAAAAAATATTTCTATTATCCCTATAGATGAATTTGATGTTATATTATGCATAGATTCAAATTATTTACATGGAGACATCATAAATTTTTGATTAAGGGAATCCATGATTTATATTACAACCAATCCTATGGTTATCTATTTTTATATTAATAAATTTTAACTTTGAGTGGAAATTATATCCAATTTATGAGTTTTGATTCCTTTTCAAAAAGGGATTTTATCATGAGTAGATTGAGAGAAACTTGAAATCAATCATATTCTTGTTATGTGGTATTTTTTATGTATTTTTTAAATAGTTTTGTAGTATTCCAAAAAATCTCTATGTTCACATTATAATATAGAGCATACCTATTTTTACACCTATTTGAAACATTCAATATAGAATATCACCAATTCAGTTGCATGATTTGAAGAATAAAATGTATGAGAATTTTGACAAGGGATTCATTCATCTGTATGTGTCACCATGGTATAAACCTATAATTTTTGTTAAGAATAAATATGTAAATATGTTTCTCAATATTAATTATCAGGAAGATAACAAGATCACACTCAATAATAAATATCATCTATTCCATACTAGTGACATGTTTGATCAACTTTGTGGAACTAAATACTCTAAAAATATTGATATTCAGTTTTAGGGAACATTAATAGAGATTCAAGAATAAGCATCTATCGAAACCAACATTTTAGACAAGGTATAAACATTAAGAATATATATTGATTCCATTTGGTCCTACTAAATCACCCTCTATCATTATGAATTTATTAAAAATAGTCTTTAGAGATTACCTTTATTAGTATGTAGTTGTATTTATAGACAATATTCTAATAAATTCAAAGACAAAATAATATCGTGGGGATTAATTAATGATTATAATTAAGACAGTAATGAAGGTGAATCTATATTAAAATTTTACAGTGTTCAAATTTTTTATAAAAACTATATTTTAGTGTCATATAACCTAAATAGATGATATATTAGTGGATCCATCAAAGATAGAAGTTATAGAAAATTAGACTATAACAACCACTGTGATTGATATCCTTAGTTTTCATGTTTTGGTTGTATATCATTGGGTCTTTGTGTATAATTTTCATGATTCTATAATCCTATCATAAATATATCTCGGAATGGATCCAAGTTGATTTTGATATATGAATATGAATAAAATGTCAAGAACACAAATAGAATATCAATAATCCACCCTATGAATACATTCCCCTTCATTGAAAAGTGTTTGTATTCTATAATGATGTACTAAAGAATGTATTGTGATGTTATTTCATGCAAAATAATTGTTTTATAGCTTATTCCTCATAACAGTTTTTGGTTGAGGAGAAAAATTACCCAATTCATGATTTTTATTTTAAAATGTTTTTTTGAAAGAATTATTTATTTGAATTATCTTTATGTATAATGATGTGATATGTGTTAATAATAAAATATAAATTATATATTAACTTATAGGATTTGAATACATGATAGAGAATTATGAAGGGGATGATTAATGACTTTGAATTCTCAATACATTCACCCTAGGAGGGTGAACAAGGTAGTATATTCTCCATGTATGATAACGATCACAAAATATATTATATTTAAGGATAGGAAATGATGTTTTTTTATGTCAAGAAATAAGGGGAGATAACTCATCTATATCAAATGATTTTTCGACTATCTATCCTTGTGATGATTAAATAGGTGAAGAAATAAGTTGTCAGAACCAAAAAGATGGTCAAATTTTTCTTGAATTAAACATTGATTTTTTATGTAATGATAATGATAAGGAACCATTTGTGTGTTACATATATACAATATGTGAAAAAGGTTTTATTTTATGAGGCTTGTTATTCAAGACTCATTATTAATTCTGAATGTAAAAACATGTATAGAGAAATCAAAACGTATATTTGGTGGGACATCACATAGTGAGATATTGTAGAGTATGTTTTATAGTTCCTAGTATATCATAATTTTAATGCTGATATAAAAAAATCTAAGGTAATTTTAAAATAATTACCTATAATAGAATGGAAATGATAAAATATCCCTATGTATTTTGTTGTTGTAGTCCACAAAACATCTAAAGTCAATAATACTATGTGTTTTTAATCCAAGACTGTTTGAATATAGCACACTTCATTTATGTCATATAATATTTCTCTTATTATTATATTTATATAATATAAATTAGGGATGTATTAATGTTTCATTGAGTTCAACATTATATTATATCTTATTAAGACCAAATATTTAATAGAAATTTATAGAAAAAACCTTCTTCATTTTCAAGGTACAGAGTTAAATATTTTTATTACATATCATCCTATGATAGATGGTATGAATATGTGTAGCACCAAAAGATTTTATTTTATGTCTCTTTTTAAATAAATCATATCTCTTTGATAGATTATAGTTTATGAAACACTGATCTTAAATTAACTCTAGAATATTACTATTTTAACATGCTCATTATAAACTAGTTATTATATAGGAGGGTTTGAATATGATTTAATATAATATTAAATACATATGAATTTGAAAAGGAATAAAAATTTATTTATAATTATTAATTGAATACATAATATTCCATAATGTCTTTTTATTCTTTAAATATTTATTTTCTTGAGATAGCTATTTTAATTTATTTATATGAGAAAATAAATATTATTAACTTTTGAATCATTAAAAAATTAATTTTTTAAAATTAACTTCAATTTTTATATAATTATATTGAAATTATTTTATCAGGAATTTTTGGGGAGTTTGGGATAAATCTTATTTTTCAATAAATATGCAAAATACTAGTTTTTATAAGAAATTGTATTTTATTTACAAAATAAAATTAGGTTTAAGATTATTTTTAAATTATTATTAGTTCATATATATTTATAATAATGAAATTATTATTTTTAAATATATTTTATAATTAAATTTAGAACAAAACAATTATATTTAGAATGTCATTTTTCCAAAAAAAATGTTTTTCATATTGTTTTTTAAGATTAATATTAGATTTATTTCTAAATTTTATTTGGTTAATATTTGGGAAAGTGGATTCCATATTTTTAAATACAAGTTCCAAATTAAGAAATATTTTTTATTTACATGTTTAGGAATTAATTAATTTTTTCATTGAAAAAAAGGATTTTCTTCCACATAGGTAAAATTATAAAGAGGGTTAAAAATAATAAAATTCTTAAAATACACAGAAAATATAAAACTAATCTATTCTTTGATGTTTTTTACGACCCTAATCTGTATTTACAACATTAATTTTCATCAAAAATATTTAGAATGAATTCCACCCAAATGTGGTTAGCTTTAAATAAAAAATTATTATTATTTAATCACTTAAAACCACCCATCCTCTGATATAATTAACCCCATTCCTTAATCACTTCTCCACACAATATTTCATTTCCATATCTTATCCATTTCAATTCTCAATATCCTTATATAATATTTTGAGGTCATTTCCTTCTAGAAGGTCTAACTATAGTGACTCTAAGTGGAGATACAACGAAAGATTCTTTTCGAGATGATAATCATCTATACAACCTGTTTAAATCTTATTTCTGTATTTAATGTGTAGTAACAATTATAAAGTATTAAATCGAGTAATTTCATTGTAATAATTATTTATTAGCTTTATAGGACAACCATTTTCAATCTCATCTCTATCCCTGGAAAATAGAATACATTACTCGTGCGTATATACAGCTTAACGTCTCCATGTAGATGTGTTTTTTATCAGAAATTTACTTGGGTGGTTATAATTATGAATATAAATAGACTAAATTATAATAATATCATGACATTAAGTATTTAAATAATTATTCCATCCACTTAATTGCCATTTAAACCATTTAGAAATGATATCATCACTCGTGTGTATGTATGGCTTACCATCTCCATGAAGCATTGTAGTTAATTTTCTATGATTAATATTCTATAATGGCTCTAAAAATTTAATTACCACCAAATATGATATTAATTACATTATCCTTTTAGATTTTATGGATCTATACCCAATTCAATAAAATTGGGACTTTCATGACAAAAAAAGCTTGAGAATACAAAGCTATTAACCCCCCAAATAATGAAAATATTGAAATATTATTAATAAATGGGTAGTAATATGTTATAAAAGATTTTTATAATATTTTATAAATATAAATAGTTTTTTTCAAAAAAAATAAATTTTTTAAACCATAATACATTACGTTTGAGCATGTATGAAGGAAGTGGATCTAGTGGTAAGGGATTTCATAACTAAATTTCCTTTAATTATGTTAAACATATACTTAATTTATCATGTAATGATAAGATTATTATTAAATACATTTTTACTTTTTTATGTTTTATATGAAAATGGTTTTTAAAATTTTTATACACATAATTCATTCATTTGATTAATTCACAATTCAATGATATGATCTTATTTAGTGTCTCTTGTCTAATGTTTATATTTGTGGGACATATTCCATATTTCCCACTTATTTTTTGTGTATTGTATATAATTTCCATTTTTTAATTTATATAATTAATTAGTTTATATACATGTTACATAATGTTTTATATAAATTCATTCCTTTCTTGGGGGCATATGGTTCAACTAATTACATAGTGGTAAATGATTATTCCATAATCTCATCATTGTATGGGATTATTTATGTTTAAGTATCCATTGGGGAATATTTATCTTCCATGTCTATGTTTTCCAACAATAATTTCTAAAATATATTTTAAATATTTTCCAAAAAAATTAGAAATTATTTTTTAAAAAATGTATTTTTTTCAATAGGGTTTGAATGTAATATTTTTCTCATTTTCATAATGAATTTATTTATGACTTTTGAAATAATATTATGGAAGTACTGTTTTTTGAACTTATATTGAATGAGTTTATTTTACCACTATCATGATTCATTAATGTCTTGAAGCATTTATTGAAACCATAGAATCTTATTTTCAATGAAAATGATTTCCTTTATAATTTCATAGAAATTAAAAAAAAAATTCAAAACAGAAAAGATTCTTACCTCCATAATTATTTCAACTGACCTTTCAAAATCATTTCCGATATTAGATAAAATTATTGGATATTTATTATGATTTAATATCTATTTTATCCAAGGATATAAACTGCACACATTATAAAGTTGGTTTATTTTTATGAGTTCATGATGTTGATGAAATAAAATTTATTTTCCTTATGTTATTCAATGATAAAATGATTATGAAACCCTTTTCATTTCATAGTTCTGATACGTTGAATGATTTATGTTCAATTGAATCATATATTTGGGGTTTTTATTATATTATTGGTGATACCAATATATCTTTCTAATGCATTGGGAAATTATTTATATATCATGATATATACAAGAGAGGAAGGAGAATTAAAATCAGTTATGTATGGGGAATTTTATGTTATAATAAACTTGGGGAAGAACATGGGGTATTATGATAATTTGGTAATTAAAACCATACCTCTAGGATATTAATATAAATGATCCTTGATTAATTTGGGAATTATTTAGTATAATTATTTTTATGCCAAAATTCTATGTGTCATCCAACTATTCTTCTCTCCTGGATCATGTTATTTTATAATTCATGTCTTGTAAAATTTTATGAAATATTCCATGACTCAATATTATGATCCTTG
This sequence comes from Viscum album, assembly GCA_963277665.1. Taxonomy (NCBI): domain Eukaryota; kingdom Viridiplantae; phylum Streptophyta; class Magnoliopsida; order Santalales; family Viscaceae; genus Viscum; species Viscum album. Next base: position 560,334,728 of record OY728146.1, read on the forward strand.
TTATGAGATGTGTAGTTTTCAAATGTTATTATCAAGTTCTTATACACTAATTCTAATTTTATGATTGATATATCCCTGTTTAAACCATACATAGTATCTATGATCAATTTTTTGTTATGGTTCTTTTCAAAACAGTTGAAGAATGGTTTTAGGAATGATATGTCAAAAAGGATTCTAGTTATGAAGTAATTAACAAGAGATAATGTAGATCCTTTATGAATATATTGTTTATATTTCCAACCATTCAAATACACTAATCCGATATAGTTCCAGCCTAGATTTTTTATGTTATGTAATAAATATTCATCTCTCTAGATTTAATATCAACATATGAAAATAATGTGACATTATAGTCAGTATTATAGAAAGACTTAGTCAACCATTTGAAACTTGGTCAATAAAAAATAGTAAGACCCCATAGGTTGAGTCAAGGATAAAATCCTAGAGTTTTTGTAATGTTATTTAATAACATATATTAAACCAAATGTTTCTTAGATATAAATATTACTTTTGCAGAATACTTAGTACATAAAAAAAATAGACACACAAGGACCGTAATAGTTTAGTGTCTTTGGAAACTCGAAATATAATCTTCTAATCGTGGTGAAAGATCTTCAACATCTCCCATAAATATCTTCCCCATGTTTTTCTTACCTAAAACATTACTTTATATCCTGGGGAAAAGAAAACATAAAAGGGGTGAGCTCAAATGATCAGTGAGGGTAAGAATAGAGAAGATAAAACAATCTATAAACATTTGAATGCAAAAACTTAAACATAAAATCTAAACATAAATATCTTGAACAATGACAAGAATCCTGGAAGTACGTAAGGCATATATCATAAGGGAACATCAATCATGATACAATTTCATGGGAATAAAGCATGTAATTGTGGAAACCATTAAGCACACGTTATGATTTCCATATTAGCCAAGACATTGCTTCCAAGACCATATTAGTGGACAATGTCCCTTTCTGAATCGAGTTCACTCCTTGTTTCAGTTCTGTAACACTGAACAGGATTAACTTACCGTCCCATCCATGTCTATCTCGTTAGATATAAATTTTTACCCAATGAATTGGAGGGAGATATAGGTCCCACTCATCTCATAATGAAATCATTCTTACTTGTGACAAAAAATAAACTAAAACATTCATCATAACCCAAAAATAAAATGGGTTTCATAAACATCGTCCCATCATTTGATAATCCATATAAAACAAATGGAAATTTCATCATAAGAAAAGTGAACTATGTAAATCATAGATACAATAAACTTGAAACATACACATATGAAATAATCTCATCATAGATGGAAAATGGTTTTGATAAAACATTTGAAATGAAATCTTGAGGAAAATAACCATTATTCGTAAAAATCATTTTCTTTTCGAAAAATGCCATTAACTTTTAAAATAAAATTATTTTGTTGAAAACAACCATAAAATCATGTGGAGTAAGCTTCATGAAAATGAGGCATTATGAAACTATAAAAATCCATTCACACCGTATAACATAAAAATAACATTCTCCTCGTACTTTTTGTTAGAATAGTCAAAAAGTACCTCGTGTGGAAAAAAAGATTCCTTACATACCATGTAGTAACAGTCAAAAATGGGAAAAAGGGACTTTAAACATACATGAATTTTTTTTATAAAACTTGGACATGGATGATAAATATTACCCCAGTAAATACTTACGTATAATCAATCTCGGATAGAAAACAATTGAGATTGCAACATTATCCCTTACCTTAGGTCCGATATGCTTCGTACGTTTCCGAACAACCTCTTCTTTCGACACGCCTTTTTGAAACCTCCTCTTAGGGCACTAAGATTGGTCTTTGAAGAAGACCAGAACCTATAGGATGTTTCTAGGGAAGTGTAGCAGAGAAATTTTCTGGGTTTGGCTGAGCTTGAAGGCTCAAAGTGGTGTGAGTACGAGAGGGAGGAGGTGCCCTTTTATAAGGGACGAGAGGGGCACCTTTGGAATAACTAAAAATATTTTTTTTATTATAAAGTCATATTCGGTTTTTAATAGCTCCAAATTGAGTTATTTAGAAATAAGATGGGTATGGGTCGAAATCCTCTCATCCAATATAATTTTGACAATTTTAGGTTTCTATTTTAAACTTATCATTTAGATTTAACTTTAAGTTAAATAATTTTTCTTTTACCGTGACTTATTGTTTTCTTAAACTATAAGGTTAATAAACTTACTATAACAAGCCAAACGAACCCCAAGTTGTTTATTATTAATATATATAACTTTATCTATGTCATTTGGCCGAACATTAGATTTTTATAAATAACATAACAATTAATAATATATTATTTTTTTTAAAAACTGTTTTATGTAAATTTTGAAACTATTTGGTAATTGATTTTTGCGAAAATCATAACAGAATGATTAGTTATAAAAAATTAAATTAAATCAATACTAACTTGTCATATTATCCTATAAAATTATTGGAATTCAAAAAAAGTCTCAAATTCTATTTATTTGGGTATTTATAACATCAATTATGTCAATATTTCATTAATAATATAATTACTTCATCATCATTCTCTCATAAATAAATTAAATTATTTAAAGTCTAAAAATTAAAAATAAAATACCATTATGTAGGAAATACTTTTAGCTTTCTAACTAATATTTATAGTCGAATATATCTTATGTATAACCCTATATTAAAAATGATTTACTTATTAAACATTGATTTTAACTATTTTAACCCTTCTTTAAATAAATTTATATTAAATGTCCTAACCCAATCCAAGTGGGCCTAAATGGTCATATTTTATTCCTAAGGTTGTTTTTGGTCGAATTACACTTATCCAATAGAATTTAAACATGTGTTAGGGTAATAATAATATCATTTTTACCCTTAATTAACCTATTTAATTTTAACCGTAGTAAATAAAAGTAAAAAAGTTACTATTCACCAAAAATTATATTCATCTCATTGAACCACATTTTACTTACTGAAATCAACCATGTATCTCAGATTTTTGAAATTCCATTCAAAAAAGAGGTAAAATTATGGTTTATGTAAATTTGCAAATTCTCCTAGGAGGTGGGTAAAAGACGGTCAAAAGTTCAATAAACTTTTTATATATCTAAAATTATTATAAATTGACTCCAATGAATTACACTGAAATTATATAGGTATTATGTATCAATTTTGACCTAAAATAAATTTAAATAAAATAAGTAATTATTTAAAAAAAAGTCATTTTTTAAATAGTGACCCAATGTTTTCACTATTCATCAAAAATTGAATTTTTTATGAAAAATACTAAAATATCACCCTAGGATAATTTCAACATTCCGAAACAAAAAATGGAGTCCATTTTGAAAAATAAAATTTAAAAAATTACCAAAATTGGTTTTTACTATTCATAACGGCTAGTTTTAATAATATTTTAATAGCATATCATTGTTTAGTGAAACTCAGTATTGCGTACGACGCAAGCTATCGAGGAAGGTCGTGATTGCATGTAAAGCAAGCCAAGATAGTGTTGTGTGTAGTGAAATATCACATTGATGATTTATATAACATAAAAACAAAATATTTCTCATAAAAGTCTCGGGTGTTACATTCTACACCCCATAAAATGAACTTCGCCCTCAAAATTGGACACATTGTAACAAAAAGATGAGGATAACTCTCCCTCATCATACCCTTAAGCTCCCATGTAGCTTCTTCTAATTGGTGGTTCCTCCATAAAACATTCACCAACCGAGTGGTATTGTTCTGTAGGACTTTTTTGCTATGATCTACAATCACTATCAGCTGTTCTTCATAAGAAAGATCTTGCTCCAGCGGTACAACTTCTGAGCTGAGTACATGTGAAGGATCATGTATGTACATTCTCAGGAGAGATACATGGAACACATCGTGAACTTGGGAGAGATTTGGTGGAAGAACCAATCGGTAAGCTACCTTCCCAACACGATCCAATATTTCGAAAGGACCGATATACCTAGGGCTCAACTTTCCCTTCTTCCCAAATCTCATTACTCTCTTCCAAGGAGATATTTGTAAGAACACTTTATCACCCATTTCAAACTCTAGGCCATTTCTTCGGTTATCTACATAACTATTTTGTCGACTCTGAGATGCTCTAATGTGTTGTTGAATTGATCAGACCTTTTCTGCCACCTCATCAACAAGATCAGGTCCTAATAGATTTCATTCCCCAACACCATCCCAGCAAGTTGGAGTCTTGAATTTTTTTCCATAGAGAGATTCATAAGGAGCCATTTGAATATAGGATTGAAAGCTATTATTATAAGAAAATTCCACCAAAGGTAGGTGTTGATCCCAACCGCATTTGAAATCCATAGAGCAAGCTCTCAACATATCTTCTAGAATTTGAATTGTCCTCTTAGACTGACCATCTATCCGAGGTTGATAAGCAGTGCTGAAACTCATCTCTGTATCCAGAGTATGCTGAAGACTTCGCCAGAACATCGAGGTAAATCTCGGATCCCGATCAGATATAATGAAAAGTTGTACACCATGCAATCTTACCAATTCCATTACATATATCCTGGCAAGCTGATCTAGAGAGAAATCCTCTCTAAAAGCAATGAAGTGTGCAGACATTGTAAGATGAACAACTATGACCCAGATAGCATTATTTCCTTTCGATGTTTTAGGAAGTCCATTGACAAAGTCCATAGTGATGTTTTCCTATTTCCATTCTGGTATGGGTAATGGTTGTAACATCCCCTTAGACTTCTGTCTCTCTACTTTAACTTGCTGAAAAACCAAGCATTGAGAGACATATTCAACAACATCTCTTTTCATGCCATCCCACTAGAAGTACTCTTTCAGGTCACTATAAATCATCGTGCTTCCAGGATGAATAGAGAATGAAGAACTATGAGCCTCATCCAGAAGCTCCTTCGTTAATTTAGGGATGGGAGGAACAGAAACCTGATTCCTGACCTTTATTATCCCATCACAATCAAGGTTGAATTCAGGAACATTTCTCACTTCTTTTGTAACTCTACATATTCTTTCTGTGCCTATTTAATCTTCACATGTATATATGGTTGAACATTAATTTTAGAAAGATATGATTTCCCCCTTCCATTATAATTCCAAGATCCATCATTTGTAAATCCATAAATATTGGATATTTTGTGATCCTCATCATGGATAAGCTAGCATGGTCTTGTCGACTTAATGCATATGCCACCTTGTTTTCTTTCCTATGGTGGTAATTAATTGAGCAGTCGTAATCCTTAATCAGCTCCAACCATCTTCTTTGGCACATATTCAGCTCCTTTTGTGTGAAAATATACTATAAAATTTTATGATTAATATAAATACCACACCTTTCTCCATAAATCTAATGCCTCTGAATCTTTAATGCAATGATAACCGAAGCTAACTCCAAATCATGAGTTGGGTAATTTTGCTCATGGATTTTCAACTGTCGTGAGGCATAATCTATCACCATATCGTTTCGCATGAGAACACACCCAAATACCTTCTTGGATGCATCACTGTAGATCACAAACCTTTCTCCACTACATGGAAGTGTGAGTACAGGTGCACTGGATAACCTTCTCTTCAACTCCTTGAAATTCTTTTCACATTCTTCCGTCCACACGAACTTAAAACCTCTTCGAGTCATCCTGGTGAGTGGATTAGATAATCATGAAAAAACATTCACAAAACGTCGATAATATCCAGCCAAACCAAGAAAACATCGGATCTCAGTTACTATTGTTGGTCTCGACCATCTTTCAATAACCTCTGTTTTTGCTGGATCCACATATATCCCTTATTTTGAGATTATGTGACCCAAAAATGCAACTTTTTAAAGCCAAAATTCACACTTGGTAAATTTGACATAAAGCTTCTCCTTTCTCAGGGTCTTCAACATAATTCTTAAGTGATATTCATGATCTTCCTTGCTCTTTGAATAGAAAAGAATATCGTCTATAAAGACTACCACAAACTGATCGAGATAGTCTCTAAAGACTCTATTCATTAGATCCATGAAGATAGTAGGGGAATTAGTAAGACCAAATGGAATCACTATAAATTCATAGCGTCCATACCTTGTACAGAAAGCCGTCTTTGGTATATCCTCCCTTTTGACCATTAATTGATGATACCCTGAACGAAGATCAATCCTAGAAAAGTATTGAGCTCCATGTAGTTGGTCAAATAAGTCATCAATGCACGGGAGAGTATATTTCTTCTTGATATTGATCGTGTTAAGTTCATGATCATTTAGACAAGTTTAGGGTTCTATTTTAACCTTATCATTTAGATTTAACTCTATGTTAGATAGTTTTACTTTTACCGTGTCTTCTGGTTTTCATACAATATAAGGTTAAAAAACATACTATAACAAGCCAAATTAACCCTCAAGTTGTTTATTATTAATATATAAAACCTTATCTAAGTAATTTGGCCGAACCGTAGATTTTTACGAATAAAATAACAATTAATAATATAATATTTGTTTTAAAAACTATTTTATGTCAATTTTGACACTATTTGGTAATTGATTTTCGTGAAAATCATAACATAAATATTAGTCCAAAAAAGTTTCTTAAATCAATACTAACATGTCATGTTAACATATAAAATTATTTTAATTCATAAAAAGCCTCAAAATAAATTTATTTGGGTATTTATAACTTCAATTATGTCAATATTTCATTAATAATATAATTATTTCACCATAATGTGTCATAAATAAATTAAATTCTTTAAATTCTTAAAATTACAAATAAAATACCATTATGTAAGAAATTGTTTTAGATTTCTAATGAATATTTATAGTTGAATTTATCTTATGTATAACTCTATATTGAAAATGATTTAGTTATTAAACATTGATTTTAACTATTTTAACCCTTCTTCAAATAAATTAATATTAAATGTCCTAATCTAATCCAAGTGGGCCTAAATGGTCATATTTTATTCCTAATATTGTTTTTGGTCGAATTACACTTATCCAATAAAAATAGTACATGTGTTAGGGTAATAATAATATCATTTCCACCCTTAATTACCCTATTTACTTGTAACTGTGGTAAATAAATGTAAAAAAGTGACTATTCACCAAAATATATTTTCTTCACATTTAACCACATTTTACATACTAACATCAATTGTGTCTCTCGGATTTTTGAAATTCCATTCACAAAAGCAGTAAAATTATGTTTTATGTAAATTTAGAAATTCTTTTAGGAGGTGGGTAAAAGTCGGTCAAAAGTTCAATAAAATTTTTATATATCTAAAGTTATAATAAAATGACTCCAATGAATTGCATTGAACTTCTATAGGTATTTTGTATCAATTTTTACCTAAATTAAATTTAAATAAAATAAATAATTATTTAAATAAAAATTCGGTTCTTAAATAGTAACCCAGTGTTTTAACTATTCATCCAAAATTGAATGTTTTCAGAAAAATACCAAAATTTCACCCTAGGCCAGTTTTTATACTCTGAAACCAAAAATGAAGTCCATTTTGAAAAATAAAATTTATAAAATTTCAAAAAGTAGTTATTACTATTCATAACGGCTAGTTTTAATAATATTTTAATAGCATATCGTTGTTTAGTGAAACTCGGTATTGTGTACGACGCAAGCTATCAAGGAAGGTCACGATTGCATGTAAAACAAGCCAAGCTAGTGTTGTGTGTAGTGAAAGATATCTTTGATGATTTATATATCATAAAAACAAAGTATTTCTCATAAAAGACTCGGGTGTTACATTCTACCCCCATTAAAATGAATTTCTCCCTCGAAATTCGTCACTTTGTAACAAAGAGATGAGGATACCTCTCCCTCATCATATCCACAGGCTCCCATGTAGCTTCTTATAATTGGTGGTTCCTCCATAAAAATTTCACCAAACGAGTGATCTTGTTCCGTAATACTTTTTCCCTACGATATAGAATCTCTGTCGGATGTTCTTCATAAGAATGATCTTGCTCCAGCGGTATAACTTTTGAGCTAAGTACATGTGAAGGAATAGGTATGTACATTCTTAGGAGAGATACATGGTCGTGAACATGGGTGATATTTTGTGGAAACACCAATCTGTAAGCTACCTTCCCAACACGATCCATCATTTCAAAAGGACTGATATACCTAGGTCTTAGCTTTTTCTTCTTCCCAAATATCATTACTCTCTTCCAAGAAGATATTTGTACGAACACTTTATCACCCACTTCAAACTCTAGGTCTTTCTTCGGTTGTCGCCATAACATTTTTTTCTAATCTGAGCTTCTCTTATGTGTTGTTGAATAGATCAGACATTTTCTGCCATCTCATCATCAAGATCAGGTCCTAATATCTTTCTTTCCCCAACATCATTCACGAAAGTTGGAGTCCTGCATTTCATTCCATAGAGAGCTTCATAAGGAGCCATACGAATACTGGAGTGAAAGCTATTATTATAAGAAAATTCCACCAAAGGTAGGTGTTGATCCCAACCACCTTTGAAATACATAGAAAAATATCTCAACATATCTTCTAGAGTTTTAATTTTCCTCTCAGACTGACCGTCTGTCTGAGGATGATAAGCAGTGCTGAAACTCAACTCTGTATCTAGAGTATGCTTAAGACTTCGCTAGAACTTTAGGTAAATCTTGGATCCCGATCAGATATAACGGAATGTGGTACTCCATGCAATCTTACCACTTCTGATACATATATCCTGGCAAACTGATCTAGAGAGAAATCCTCTCAAATAGCAATGAAGTGTTCAAACTTTTTAATATGATCAAATATGACCCAGATAGTATTATTTTCTTTGGATGTTTTAGGAAGTCCAGTGACAAAGTCTATAATGATGTTTTCTCAATTCCATTCAAGTATGAGTAATGGTTGTAAATCCCCTTAGACTTCTGTATCTCAACTTTAACATGCTGAAAAACCAAGCATCGAGAGACATATTCAGCAACATCTCTTTTCATGTCATCCCACCAGAAGTACTCTTTCAGGTCCCTATACATCTTCGTGCTTCCAGGATGAATAGAGAATGAAGAACTATGAGTCTCATCCAGCAACTCCTTCTTTAATTCAGGGATGGGAGGAACACAAACCTGATTCATGAACTTTATTATACCATCATAATCATGGTTGAGTTCAGGAACATTTCTTACCTTCTTTTGTAACTCTACATATTCTTTATGTGCCTCTATAATCATCACATGTATAGATGGTTGACTTTCATTTGAGAAAGATACAATTTTTCCCCTTCCATTATAATTCCAAGATCCATCCTTTGTAAATCCATAAATATTGGATCTTTTGGGATCCTCATCATGGATAATCTAGCATGGTCTTGTCGAACTATGCATCTTCCACCTTGTTTGCTTTCCTAGGGTGTTAATGAATTGAGCAGTCGTAATCCTTAATCAGCTCCAACCATCTTATTTGGCGCATATTCAGTTCCTTTTGTGTGAAAATATAATTTAAACTTTTATGATCAGTATAAATGTCACACCTTTCTCCATAAAGCTAATGCCTCCAAATCATTAATGCAAAGATTACCGCAGCTAACTACAAATCATGAGTTGGGTAATATTGCTCATGGATTTTCATCTTTTGTGAGGCATAAGCTATCACCATATTTTTTTTCATAATAACACACCCCAGTCCCTCTCTTGGATGCATCACTATAGATCACAATCCTCTCTCCACTACATGGAAGTGTGAGGACCGGTGCACTGGATAACCTCCTTTTCAACTCCTTGAAATTCTCTTCACATTCCTCCATCCACACGAACATAACTCCTGTTCAAGTCAACCTGTTGAGTGTATTAGATAATCATGAAAAATCTTTCACAAAACGTCGAAAATATCCAACCAAACCAAGAAAACATCGAATCTCAGTTACTGTTGTTGGTCTCGACCATCTTTCGATAACCTCTGTTTTTGCTGGATCTACAGATATCCCCTCTTTTGAGATTATGTGACCCAAAAATGAATCTTTTTGAAGCCAAAATTCATACTTTGTAAATTTGGCATAAAGCTTCTACTTTCTCAGGGGCTTCAATATAATTCTCAAGTGATCTTCATGTGATTCCTTTCGATTTGAATAGACAATAATATCATCTATAAATACTACCACAAACTAATCAAGATAGTCTCTAATGACTCTATTCATCCGATCCATGAAGATAACAGGGGAATTGGTAAGACCAAATGACATCACTATAAATTCATATTGTCCATACCTTGTACGAAAATCCATATTTGGTATATCCTCCCTTTTGGACCTTAATTTATGATTCCTTTAATGAAGATCATTCTTAGAAAATTATTGAGCTCCGCATAGTTGGTCAAATAATTCATCAATGCGCGGGAGATGATATTTTTTCTTGATAGTGATATTGTTAAGTTCTCGATAATCAATGCACAGTCTCATTGACCCATCATTCTTCTTAACAAAAAAACAGGTGCTCCCCAAGGTGAAACACTAGGGAGTATGAATCCTTTATCAATATTCTCTTGGAGTTTCTTCTTAAATTCCTAAAACTCAATTGCATCCATTCTATATGGTGTCTTTTAAATAGGCAAAGCACCCGGTACGAGTTCTATTGAAAACACAACATCACGATTTGGTGTAAGACCTAGAAATTCCTCTAGAAAAACATCATCAATCTCCCGTATAATGGGCATATTTTTAACTGTGAGTTTATCACCAACCATTTGAGATAAATAACCTTCATTTAGTGGAATCAAGACCCATAAGATGGAAGAAATTTACACTGGAAGGTTATGTTTATCCTTTCATCGATAGACGATCATAGATTGATCTGGAATATGAAACGTGACTTCCCTTCTTTAGAAATTGATATGACTCCATATAGAGAAATCCAATCAATGCCAAGAAACACATCAGATTCCACTATAGGAAGGATCACAAGATTTTCAGGAAGCACTTTCCCACAAACTTCAATCGGAGAAGAATTATAAACTTTTGATGCAACTGTTGTGCCATTGGGGGTTGTCACAGCTAACACAACATCTAATTGTTGAGGTAATATGGAGATACCCTTAGAAAATTCTTCATAAATAAAAGAGTGGGTGGATCGAGAATCAAATAAAACATTTTCTACTTTATTGTGGATGGTAAGTGTACCTTTTACCACTTCGTTATCGTACTCCACATCACTGATAGAAATTGCATGTGACTTTCCTTTGTCTTTAGCCTTATGAGTTTCTTAGCATCGATCATCATAAAAAACCCTTGGATTGGGGCATTGATAAGAATAATTCCCTATTTCCTTGCACTTGTAACATTGATGTGTAGGAGGTGCACTCTATATAGCCTCATCTTTGTTCGCAACACTAGACATCTTCTTCCCATCATTTCGGCATTCAAATGCCCGATGACCTTCCTTTCCACATTTGAAACATTTACTTTTCCCTTTAAGACAACTCCTTCCATGTTTCTTTCCAAACTTTGAGCATAAGGGAAAACTCATCTTCTTTTCAGTGTGCTCTTTAAATTTTCCTTTGAATTACATTTTCCTCTTCTTATCAAACCCATATGACTAATGGGTTACGTCGATCTCCATCTCAAATTTGAGAGAACATCGAATGATTTTCTCATAGATATTGATGTCTTATATGGATAATGCCCTTTGAAGGCTTGGTTTTAAGCCACTAAAGAATCGATCGATCTTACTCTCAGGTTGGATAATAATACCAGAAGTGTACCTTGAAATTCTTGTAAAATTTGCTTCATAGGTACCAATAGATTCATCATCTTTTTAATTCAGTTCAAGAAACTCCTTCTCCATCTTTGTTAGAAGAATATGAGGTAAGTACTTATTGAAAAATAATTTCTTGAACTCCTCCCATTCCATGGACTCAATTTCATCTATTGTTCGCGTATTCTTGATAAGATTCCACCATTGATCATCATCGCATTCCAAAAGATATACTGCAAAGATGACTTTATCATGTTCATAACATTGAAGAACAGAAAATATCTTTTTAGTGGTACTGATCCATTGTTCATCCACTAATTGATCAGAAGACCCGCTGAATGAAGGTGGACGCTGCCTCATGAAGGATTCAACAGAATTTTTCTCCTCCCTTTGCTTGATTGGAAGTCTTGCATTATTCATATCTTGAGAAAGTTGTGTGATCATGGCTACATGATTTGAAATTCCAACTCCCATAACGTTTTGTTGCTCAGGGGGAAAATCATTTCATTGCCCATCGCATTCTGGATTGACACGGTTCCTTCGGGATCCATCCATGTATATCTCATGAGATATAAATCATTACCCAATGCATTGGTGGGAGATATAGGTCAGACCCATATCATAATGAAACCATTCTTATGTGTTCCACAAAATCATAAATCATACATCATAGCATAACCCATGTAATAAAAATGGGATTCTTAAACATCGTGAAATCATAAAACAATTCATATAAGATTAAGTAATTCATAAAAATAATTCCATCAGAACATAATCAAATCAATGTAATAATAGGGATAGAAACAGAACCCTATATTATCATAGATGGAAAATAATTTTCATAAAACACTTGAACTCCATTATAGAGGAAAATATCCTTTCTACATCAAAAACATTTTTCCTTTATTATCATGTCATAAAATTTTAATCTAACTGAAGTTGATGAAAAATAAACTTGAAAACTAGTAAAGGAAGCTTCATGGAAATAATATTCTATGAATCCATTCTTGCCATATCAGTTAAAAAAACATTTTTCCCATACTTATGTAAGAAAAGTCAAAAAGTACCTCGTATGAATAATGAAAAAAGATTTCTTTCATATCATTTACTAAAAGCACACTGAAGGGTAAAATTGGATTTATAAAATTGTAGGTGGATTGAAATAATATTACATATTGAGGAAACATGGATGTGGATGATAAATATTCCCCAGTAAATTCTGAAGTATAAACAATCTCGGATAAAAATGAGATTGTGATATTTTCCATTACCTTAGGTCATATTTGCTTCGTAAGTGTCCGAACCTCCTGTATAATGATTTAAATAATGTCATTGACATATACCAGAATCATACTCATTGTTAGGATATCGAATAAATTATTATTCTTATATTTAGGTTATAGATACCTAATTTCCAGAATGGTATTATTGTACTATATATCATATTTATTCCTTAAATTCATTTATATAATAATTGTCCAATGAAGATCATGTAGAACGAGTCGCATCACATCGTGGAGACGGTATTCGGTATGTACGCACGAGTGATGATATCGTTCCCATGATAATAGAATTGTATAGGAGTGTATGCATACTATTTAAGAATAAATATCACTTTACAATAATCATATATAGTAATTTATTTGCACCATTATACCCATCCAAGTAAGGTGGTGGTTGAAAATAGATTACACCACGGCGTGGAGACGGTATTCCGTACGTACGCACGTGCGGTGATTTCATTTTCTGTAGGATGGATAGATGGTGAAATAGGGTTGTTTCATACTTATAATAACATATCGGTATATGAGAGATACTTATGTTATTACTTCATAATGAAACAACTAAATATGATGAAGTGGAAAAAGAAATAAAGTTAAATGAATTGGTAACACACATTACCCCTTCTTTAAAGAGCCTCTTCGAGACCTCCTCTTAGGGCACTAAAATTTGTCTTTGAATAAGACCAGGCCCTCTAGGATTTTTCTAGGGAAGTGGAGAATAGAATTTTTGTAGGGTTTGGCCAAGCTAGAAGGCTCAAGGTGGTGGGAGGAAGAGAGGGAGGAGGTGCCCTTTTATAAGGGAGGAGAGGTGCACCTTAGGAAAAACTAAAAATATTATTTTATTATAAAGTCATATTCGGTTTTTAAAACCTCCAAATTGATTTATTTCAAAGATAATGTGGGTATGGGTCGAAATACTCTCATCCAATATAATTTAGACAGGTTTAGGGTTCTATTTTAACCTTATCATTTAGACATAACTTTAAGTTAAATAATTTTATTTTTACCGTGTCTTCTTTTTTTCATACACTAGAAGGTTAATAAACATACCATAACAAGCCAAATAAACCCCAATATGTTTATTATTAATATATATAACCTTATCTAAGTCATATTTCCGAATCTAAGATTTTTAGGAATAAAAAAATTAATAATATAATATTTGTTTTAAAAAATAATTTATGTTAATTTTGAAACTATTTGGTAATTGATTTTTATGAAAATAATAACAGAATTATTAGTTCTATAAAAGTTACTTAAATCAATACTAACATGTCATATTAACCTAGAAAATTATTGGAATTTATAAAAAGTTTCAAATTACATTTATTTGGGTATTTATAACATCAATTATGTCAATATTTCATTAATAATATAATTACGGCATCATCATTGTGTCATAAATAAATAAATTTATTTAAAGTCTAAAAATTAAAAATAAAATTCCATTATGTAGGAAATATTTTTATATTTATAGTGAATATTTATAGGCGAATTTATCTTATTTATAACCCTATATTAAAAATGATTTATTTATTAAGCTATGATTTTAACTATTTTAACCCTTCATTAAATAAATTAATATTAACTGTCCTAATCTAATACAAGTGGGCCTAAATGGTCATATTTTATTCCTAATGTTGTTTTTGGTCGAATTACACTTATCCAATAGAATTAGGACATGTTTTAGGGTAATAATAATATCAGTTGTACCCTTAATTACCCTATTTAATTTTAACCGTGGTAAATTAAAGTAAAAGGATAATATTCACCAAAAATTATTTTTATCTCATTGAACCACATTTGACTTATTGACATCAACCGTGTCTCTCATATTTTTTAAATTCCATTAACAATAGCGGTAAAATTATGTTTTATGTAAATTTGAAAATTCTCTTAGGAGGTGGGTAAAAGACAGTCAAAAGTTCAATAAAATTTTTATATATCTAAAATTATTATAAAATGACTCCAATGAATTACATTGAACATATAAATTTATTATGTATCACTTTTTAAATGAAATAAATTTAAATAAAATAAATAATTTTTAGATAAAAATTCAGTTTTTAAATTGTAACCCAGTGTTTTCACTATTCATCCAAAATTGATTGTTTTCAGAAAAATACCAAAATTTCACCCTAGGCTAATTTCGATATTCCGAAACCAAAAATGAAGTCCATTTTGAAAAATAAAATCTATAAAATTTAAAAAAGTGGTTATTACTATTCATAATGGTTAGTTTTAATAATATTTTAATAGCATATCATTGTTTAGTGAAACTCAGTATTGCGTACGATGAAAGTTATCGAGGAAGGTCGTGATTACGTGTAAAGAAAGCCAAGATAGTGTTGTGTGTAGTGAAAGATCTCTTTGATGATTTATAAGAACAAAATATTTCTCATAAAATTCTTGAGTGTTACATTCTACCCCCCTTAAAATGAATTTCTCCCTCAAAATTCATCACTTTGTGATAAACAGATAAGGATACCTCTCCCTCATCATATCCTCAAGCTCCCATGTAGCTTCTTCTAATTGGTGGTTCCTCCATAAAACGTTCACCAATCGAGTGGTCTTGTTCCGTAGGAAATTGTCGCTATGATCCAGAATCACTATCAGTTGTTCTTCATAAGAAAGATCTTTCTCTAGCGGTACAACTTCTGAGTTGAGTACGTGTGAAGGATCAGGTATGTACTTTCTCAGGAGAGATACATGGAACACATCGTGATCTTGGGAGAGATTTGGTGGAAGCGCCAATCGGTAAGCTACCTTCCCAACACGATCCAATATTTCGAAAGGACCGATATACCTAGGGCTCAGGTTTCTCTTCATTCCAAATCATATTACTCTCTTCCAAGGAGATATTCGTAAGAACACTTTATCACCCACTTCAAACTCTAGGTCTTTTCTTCGGTTGTCGGCATAATTGTTTTGGCGACTCTGAGCTGCTCTTATGTGTTTTGACGAATAAATTATTATTCTTCTTTTTAGGTTATAGATACATCATTTATAGAAGGGTATTAGTGTAATACATATCATATTTATTCACTCAATTCATTTATGTAATCATTATGCAATGAAAATCATGTAGAATGAGTCGCATCACATCGTGGAGATGGTATTCCATACGTACGCACGAGCGATGATATCATTACCATGATCGTGGAATTGTATTAGAGTGTATGTATACTATTTTAGAATCAATACCACTTTACAATAATCATATATAGATATTTATTTGCACCATTATACCCATCCAAGTAAGGTGGTGGTGGAAAATAGATTACACCACGGCGTGGAGTTGGTATTCCGTACGTACGCACGCGCGGTGATTTCATTTTCCGTCGGATGGATAGATGGTGAAATAGGGATGTTTCATACTTATAATATAATATAATTATATGATTGATACTGATGTTATTACTTCATAATGAAACAACTAAAGAATAATAAGTGGAGGAAAAAATAAAGTTGAAAGAATCGGTAACGGACATTCACTCTTCTTTGAAGCGCCTCTTTGAGACCTCCACATAGGGCACTTAAATTGGACTTTGAAGAAGTCCAAGAACTCTAGTATGTTTCTAGGGAAGTGGAGAATAGAATTTGGCAGGTTTTGGATAATCTTGGAGGCTCAATGTGGTGTGAGGAAGAGAGGGAGGAGGTGCCCTTTTATATGGGAGGAGAGGGGTACCTTTGGAAAAACTAAACATATTATTTTATTATAAAGTCATATTCGGTTTTTAATAGCTCAAAATTGATTTATTTTGAAGATAAGGTGGGGATGGGTCTAAATCCTTTCATCCAATATAATTTAGGCAAGTTTAGGTATCCATTTTAACCTTATCATTTAGATTTATCTTTAAGATAGATAATTTTAATTTTACCGTGTCTTCTTGTTTTCTTACACTATAAGGTTAATAAACATACTATAACAAGCCAAACGAAACCAAAGATGTTTATTATTAATATATATAAACTTATCTAAGTCATTTGGCCGAACCTTAGATATTTAGAAATAAAATAACAATTAATAATATTATATTTGTTTTAAAAACTATTTTATCTGAATTTTGACACTATTTGGTAATTGATTTTTCTGAAAATCATAACTGAACGATTAGTTCAAACAATGTTAATTAAATAAATTCTAACATGTCATATTAGCCTAGAAAATTATTCTAATTTAGATAAAGTCTCAAATTTCAATTATTTGGGTATTTATAACATCAATTATATCAATATTTCATTAATAAGATAATTACTGCATCACCATTGGGACAGAAATAAATTAAATCATGTAATGTCTAAAAATTACAAATAAATTATAATTATGTAGGAAATCTTTTTATCTTTCTAATGAATATTTATAGGTGAATTTATCTTATGTATAACCCTATATTAAAAATGATTTAGTTATTAAACATTGATTTTAAATATTTTACCCCTTTTTTAAATAATTTAATAATAAATGTTATAATCTAATCCATGTGGGCCTAAATGGTCATATTTTTTTCCTAAGGTTTTTTTCGGTCGAATTTAACTTATCCAATAGAATTAAGTCATTTTTAGGGTAATAATAATATCATTTTTATCCTTAATTACCCTATTTACTTTTAACCGTGGTAAATAAAAGTAAAAAGTTACTATTCACCAAAAATTATTTTCATCTCATTGAACCAAATTTTAATTACTGAAATCAATCGTTTCTCTCGGATTTTTGAAATTCCATTCACAAAAGTGGTCAACTTATGTTTTATGTAAATTTCCAAATTCTCCTAGGAGGTGGGTAAAAGACGGTATAAAGTTCAATAAAATTTTTATATATCAAAAATTATTATAAAATGACTCCAATGAATTACATTGAACATATAAAGGTATTATGTATCAATTTTTACCTAAATTGAATTTAAATAAAATAAATAATCATTTAAATAAAAAGCCGGTTTTTAAATAGTAACCCAGTGGTTTCACTATTCATCCAAAATTGAATGTTTTCATAAACATACCAAAATTTCACCATATGCTAATTTCGATATTACGAATCCAAAAAAGAAGTCCATTTTGAAATATAAAATTTATAAAAATTTAAAAAGTGGTTATTACTATTCATAACCACTAGTTTTAATAATATTTTAATAGCATATCGTTGTTTAGTAAAACATGGTATTGCGTACGACGCAAGCTATCGTGGAAGGTCGCGATTGCGTGTAAAGAAAGCCAAGCTAGCGTTGTGTGTATTTAAAGATCCCATTGATGATTTATATAACATAAAAACAAAATATTTCTCATAAAAGTTTCGGGTGTTACATTTTACCCCCCTTAAAATGAATTTGGCCCTCAAAATTCGTCATTTGTAACAAACATATGAGGATACCTCTCCCTCATCATATACTCATGCTCCCATGTACCTTCTTCTAATTGGTGGTTCCTCCATAAAACGTTCACCAAGCGAGTGGTCTTGTTCCGTAGGACATTTTCTCTATGATCCAGAATCTCTATCAGTTGTTCTTCATAAGAAATATCTTGCTCCAGCGGTACAACTTTGGAGTTGAGTACATGTGAAGGATCTGGTAAGTACTTTCTTAGGAGAGATACATGGAACACATTGTGAACTTGGAAGAGATTTGGTGGAAGCTCCAATCGGTAAGCAACCTTCCCAATCCGATCCTGTATTTTGAAATGACCGATATACCTAGGGCTCAGCTTTCCCTTCTTTCCTAATCTCATTACTCTCTTCCAAGGAGATGTTTGTAAGAATACTTTATCACCCACTTCAAACTCTAGGTCTTTTCTTCGGTTGTTGGCATAACTTTTTTGTCGACACTGAGCTTCTCTTATGTGTTGTTGAATAGATCTGACATTTTCTATCATCTCATCAACAAGATCAGGTCCTAATAGCTTTCTTTCCCCAACTTCGTCCCAGTAGGTGGGAGTCCTGCATTTCTTCCCATAGAGAGCTTCATAAGGAGCCATCTGAATACTGGACTGAAAGCTATTATTATAAGAAAATTCCACCAAAGGTAGGTGTTGATCCCAATGACCTTTGAAATCCATAGAGCAAGCTCTTAACATATCTTTTAGTGTTTGATTTTTCCTCTCAGACTGACCGTCTGTCTGAGGATGATAAGCAGTGCTGAAACTCAACTCTGTATCTAGAGTGTGCTGAAGACTTCACCAGAATTTCGAGGTAAACCTCGGATCACAATCAGATATAAGGGAAAGTGGTACTCCATGCAATCTTACCGCTTCCTTTAGAAATATCTTGGAAAGCTGATCTAGAGGGAAAACCTCTATAATAACAATTAAGTGTGTAGATTTTTTAAGATGATCAACTATGACCAAGATAGCATTATTTCATTAGGATGTTTTAGGAAGTCCGGTGACAAAGTCCGTAGTGATGTTTTCCTATTATAATCAGTGTTGCTAACACTATTCTTCTTGGTTTTATTTAATGGATGGAACCCAAAGGAACCATGTTAATGAGGAATGCGACGGGCAATGAAATGATTGTCCCCCTGAGCAACCAATCGTTATGGGAGTTGGAATGAAAAATCTTGTAGCTATGCTCACACAACTTTCTCAAGCTATGAATCATGCAGGAATTCCAAATGAGAAATGTACGGAACAACATTCTGTTGAATCCTTTATGAGGCAGCGTCCACCTTCATTCAGCGGGTCTTCTGATCCACCTTCATTCATCTTAGCAGTGTATCGTTTGAAAGGAGATGTTGATCAATGGTGGAATCTTTTTAAGAATATGAGGAAAAGGGATAAAATTGAGTCCATGTAATGGGACGAGTTCAAGAAATTATTTTTCAACAATTACATCTCTCGTATTATTTGAACAAAGTTGGAGAAGAAGTTTCTTGAACTGAAGCAAAAGGATGATGAATCTGTTGGTACCTATGAAGAAAATTGTACTAGACTTGCAAGGTACGCTACTGGTATTATTATCCAACCTGAGACTAAGATCAATCAATTCTTTAGTGGCTTAAAACCATGCCTTTGAAGGGAATTATCCATAAGGGACTTCAATAGTTGTGAGGAAATCGTTCGATGTGCTCTCAAATTTGAGATGGACATTGGAGTAACCCATCAGTCATATGGGTTTGATGAGAAGAGGAAAATGGAATTCAAAAGAAAATCTAAAGAGCACACTGAAAAGAAGTTGATTTTTCCCTTATTCTCAACGTGTGAAAAGATACATGGGCGGAGTTGACATAAAGGGACAAGTAAATTTTTCAAATGTGGAAAGGATGGTCATTGGGCATTTGAATGCCGCAATGATGGGAAGAAGATGTCTAGTGATTCGAACAAATAAAAGGCTACACAGAGTGCACCTCCTACACTTAAATGTTACAAGTGCAAGGAAATGGGGAATTTTTTCAATCAATTCTCTAATCCAAGGGTTGTTGATGATGATCGACGTCAACAAACTCTTAAGTCTAAAGATAAAGGAAAGTCACATGCAATTTCTATCAGCGATGTGGAATACGATAACGAAGTGGTGAAAGGTAGACATACCATCCATTCTAAAGTAGAAAATGATTTATTTAATTATGGATCCACCCACTCATTTATTTTTAATGAATTTTCTAAGGGTATCACCGTATTACCTCAACATTTAGATGTTGAGTTAGCTGTGACAACCCCTAATGGCACAACAGTCACATCAAAAGTTTATAATTCTTCTCTTATTGAAGTTTGTGGGAATGTTCTTCCTGCAAATCTTATGATCCTTCCTATAGTGGAATTTGATGTGATTCTTGGCATGGATTGTCTTTCTCTATATGGAGCTCAAATCAATTTCCAAAGAAGGGAAGTCACATTTCATATTCCAGATCAATCTGTGATCATCTATCGATGTAAGGATGAACATAACCATCCAGTGGATATTTATTACATCTTATGGGTCTTGATTCCACTAAATGAAGGTTATTTATCTCAAATGTTTGGTGAGAAACTAGCGATTAATAATATTCCCATTGTACGAGAGTTTGACGATGTCTTTCCGGAGGAATTTCTGGGTCTTCCACCAAATTTTGAAGTTGATTTTTCAATAGAACTCGTAATGGGTGCTTTGACTATTTCTTATACACCTTACAGAATGGTCCCAATTGAGTTTCAGGAATTGAAGAAGAAACTCCAAGAGAATCTTGATAAATGATTCATACACCCTAGTGTGTCACCTTGGGGAGCACATGTTCTATTTGTTAAGAAGAAAGATGGATCAATGAGACTCTGCATTGATTATCAATAACATAACAAGATCACTATCAAGAAAAATATCCTCTCCTGCGCATTGATGACTTATTTGATCAACTACGCGGAGATCAATACTTTTCTAAGATTGATCTTCATTTTGGGTATCATCAATTAAGGGTCAAAATAGAGGATATACCAAAGACGAATTTCCATAAATGTTATGGACACTATGAATTTATAGTGATGCCATTTGGTCTTAGTAATGCCCATGCTATCTTCATGGATATGATAAATAGAGTCTTTAGAGACTATCTTGATCAGTTTGTGGTAGTCTTTATAGACGATATTATTGTCTATTCAATAAGAAAGGAAGAACATGAAGATCACTTGATAATTATTTTGAAGACACTGAGAAAGGAGAAGATTTATACCAAATTTACGAAGTGTGAATTTTGGATTCAAAAACATTCATTTCTGGGTCTCATAATCTCAAAAGAGGGGATATATGTGGATCCAGCCAAAATAGAGGTTATCGAAAGATGATCAAGAACAACAACAGCAACTGAGATCCGATGTTTTCTAGGTTTGGCTGGATATTATTGACGTTTTGTGAAATATTTTTCACAATTATCTAATCCACTCACCAAGTTGACTCAAAAAGGAGTTATGTTCGTGTGGACATAGGAATGTGAAGACAAATTCAAGGAGTTGAAAAGAAGGTTATCCAGTGCACTTGTGCTCATACTTCCTTGTAGTAGAGAGAGGTTTGTGATCTACAGTGATGCATCCAAGAAGGGGCTAGGTGTGTTATTATGCAAAATGATATGCTGATGTCTTATAACTCACGACAGTTGAAAATCGATGAGCAAAATTACCCAACTCATGATTTGGTGTTAGCTGCGGTAAACGTTTCATTAAATATTTGGAGGAATTATCTTTATGGAGAAACATGTGACATTTATACTGATCATAGATGTTTAATGTATATTTTCACACAAAAGTAGCTGAATATGCACCAAAGAAGATGGTTGGAGCTGATTAAGGATTACGACTGCTCAATTCTTTACCACCCTGGGAAAGAAAACAAGGTGGCAGATTCATTAAGTCGATAAGACCATGATAGCTTATCCATGATAAGGATCACAAAAGATCCAATATTTATGGATTTACAAAAGATGGATCTTGGAATTATAATGGAATTGGAAAATCGTATATTTCTCAAATGAATGTTCAACCATCTATACATGTTAAGATTAAAGAGGCATAGAAAGAAGATGTAGAGTTACAAAAAAAGGTGAGAAATTTTCCTGAATTCAACCATGATTGTGATGGGATAATAAAGTTCAGGAATCAGGTTTGTGTTCCTCCCTTCCCCAAATTAAAGAAGGATCTGCTGGATGAGGCTCATTGTTCTTCATTATCTATTCATCCTAGAAGCACGAAGATGTATAGGGAACTAAAAGAGTACTTCCGGTGGGATGGCATGAAAAGAGATGTTGCTGAATATGTCTCTCGATTCATGATTTGTTAGAAAGTTAAAGCTGTGAGACAGAAGTCTAAGGGGATGTTACAACCATTACCCATACCTGAATGGAAATGGGAAAACATCATTATGGGCATTGTCACCGGACTTCCTAAAACATCCAAAGGCAATAATTCTATCTGGGTCATATTTGATCGTCTTACAAAGTCTACACACTTAATTTCTATTAGAGAGGATTTACCTCTAGATCAGTTTGCCATGATATATGTAAATAAACTGGTAATATTTCTTGGAGTACCACTTTCCATTATATCTGATCGGGATTCGATATTTACCTCGAAGTTCTGGCGAAGTCTTTAGCATACTCTGGATACAAAGTTGAGTTTCAGCACTGCTTATCATCCTCAGACAGACGGTCAGTCTGAGAGGACAATTCAAACTCAAGAAGATATGTTGAGAGATTGCTCTATGGATTTTAATGGTAGTTGGGATAAACACCTACCTTAGGTGGAATTTTCTTATAATAATAGCTTTCTCTCCAGTATTTGGATGGATCCTTATAAATCTCTCTATGGAAAGAAATGAAGGACTCCAACTTGTTGGGATGAAGTTTGGGAAAGAAAGCTATTATGACCTAATCTTGTTGATGAGATGGTAGAAAAGGTCCGATCTATTCAAAAACACATAAGATCATCTCAGAGTTGACAAAAAAGTTATGCCGACAACTGAAGAAAAGACTTATAGTTGTATGTGGGTGATAAAGTGTTCTTACGAATATCTCCTTGGATGAGAGTAATGAGATTTGGGATGAAGGGAAAGTCGAGCCCTAGGTATATCGGTCCATTCGAAATACTGGATCATGTTGGGAAGGCAGCTTACCGATTGGAGCTTCCATAAAATCTCTCCCAAGTTCACGATGTGTTCCATGTATCTCTCTTGAGAGAGTACATACCTGATCCTTCACATGTACTGAGCTCAGAAGTTGTACCGCTGAAGCAAGATCTTTCTTATGGAGAACAACCAATAGAGATTCTGGATCGTGGCGAAAAAGTCCTACGGAACAAGACCACTCGCTTGGTGAATGTTTTATGGAGGAATCACCAATTAGAAGAAGCTATATGGGAGCTTGAGGATATGATGTGGGAGAGGTGTCCTCATCTGTTTGTTACAAAGTGATGAATTTTGAGTGCGAAATTCATTTTATGGGCGGTAGAATATAACACCCGAGACTTTTATGAGAAATATTTTGTTTTTATGTTATATAAATCATCAAAGGGATCTTTCACTACACACAAAACTATGTTGGATTTCTTTACATGCAATCGTGACCGTCCTCTATAGCTTGCATTGTGCGCAATACCGAGTTTCACTAAACAATGATATGCTATTATAATATTATTTAAACTAGCCTTTATGAATAGTAGTAACCGCTTTTTTTAAATTTTATAAATTTTGTTTTTCAAAATGGACTTCATTTTTTGTTTCGTAATATCGAAATTAGCCTAGGATGAAATTTTTGTATTTTTCTAAAAACATTCAATTTTTGATGAATAGTTAAAACACGGTGTTGCTATTTAAAAACTGACTTTTTATTTAAATAATTATTTATTTTATTTAAATTTATTTTAATTAAAAATTGACAAATAATACCTATATAAGTTCAATGTAATTCATTGGAGTCATTTTATAAAAAATTTAGATATATAAAAATTTTATCGAACTTTTGATCGTCTTTTACCCACCTCTTAGGAGAATTTGGAAATTTACATAAAACATAATTTTACCACTTTTGGGAATGGAGTTTCAAAAATCCAAGAGACAGGGTTGATGTCAGTAAGTAAAATGTGGTTCAATTAGATGAAAATAATTTTTGGTAAATAGTAACTTTTTACCTTTATTTACCATGGTTAAAAGTAAATAGGGTAATTGAGGGTAAAAATGTTATTATTGTTACCCTAACACATGTTCTAATTCTGTTGGATAAGCTTAATTCGACCAAAAATTACCTTAGGAATAAAATATGACCATTTAGGCCCACTTGGATTAGTTAAAGACATTTAATATTAATTTATTTAAAGAAGGGTTAAAATAGTTAAAATCAATGTTTAAAAAGTAAATCATTTTTATTATAGGGTTATACATAAGATAAATTCGACTATAAATATTCATTAGAAAGATAACAAGACTTCGTACATAATGGTATTTTATTTTTAATTTATAGACTTTAAATAATTTAATTTATTTATGACTCAATGATGATGTAGTAATTATATTTTTAATGAAATATTGATATAATTGATGTTATAAATACCTAGATAAATGTAATTTAAGACTTTTAATGAATTACCATAATTTTATATGTTAATATGACATGTCAGTATTGATTTAATTAACTGTTTTCGAACTAATCTTTCTTTTATGATTTTCAAAAAAATCAATTACCAAATAGTGTCAAAATTGACATAAAATAGTTTTTAAAACAAATATTATATTATTAATTGTTATTTTATTCCTAAAAATATAAGGTTCAGAAAAATGACTTATATAAGGTTATATATATTAATAATAAACATCTTGGAGTTCTTTTGGCTTGTTATGTAATGTTTATTAACCTTATAGTGTAAGAAAACAAGAAGACACGGTAAAAGTAAAATTATTTAACTTAAAGTTAAATATAAATGATAAGGTTAAAATAGAACCCTAAACTTGTCTAAATTATATTGGATTATAAATTTAGACCCATCACCACCTTATATTCAAAATAAATCAATTTGGAGCTATTAATAACAAAATATGACTTTATAATAAAATAATATTTTTAGTTTTTCCTAAGGTGCCCCTCTCCTCCCTTATAAAAGGGCACCTCCACCGTCTCTTCCTCACACTCGATTGAGCCTTCAAGCTCGGCCAAACCCTGCCAAATTCTCTTCTACACTTCCCTAGAAACATCCTAGAGGTCCTGGTCTTCTTCAAAGACCAATCTTAGTGCCCTAAGAGGAGGTCTCAAAGAGGCGCTTCAAAGAAGAGGTAATGTCCGTTACCGATTCTTTCAACTTTATTTCTTCTTCCACTTATTCTTATTTAGTTGTTTCCTTATGAATTAATAACATCAGTATCACCCATATACTGATATGTAATTATAAGTATGAAACATCCCTATTTCACCATCTATCCATCCTATGGAAAACGAAATCACCGCGCGTGCGTACGCACAAAATACCGTCTCTACACCGTGGTGTAATCTATTTTCCACTACCACCTTACATGGATGGCTATAATGGTGAAAATAAATAAATAAATATGATTATTGTAAAGTTGTATTGATTCTGAAATATTATACATACACTCCAATAAAATTCCACGATCATGGTAATGATATCATCGCTCGTGCGTACGTACGTAATACCGTCTCCACGATGTGATGCGACTCATTCTACATGATTTTCATTGCATAGTGATTACATAAATGAATTGAGTGAATTAATATGATATGTATTACCCTAGTACAATTCTGTAAATGAGGTATCTATAACCTAAAACAAGGAATAATAATTTATTCGACAAAACACGCATAAGAACAAAAAGCAATAAACACGCGAATAACAAGTAACAATGAAACATTACTAATAAAATGCTAAGAATGTGACCATATATGATATCATAACAATGAGTATGATTCTGGAATAAGTCAATGACAACATTTAAATCATTATACAGGTGGTTAGGACTCTTACGAAGCAAATCAGACCTAAGGTAAGGGAAAATATCACAATATCATTTTTTATCCAGGATTGTTTATACATCAGAATTTACTGGGGAATATTTATCATCCACATCCATGTTTCCTCAATATGTATTATTATTTCCATACACCTACAATTGTTTAAATCCAATTTTACCATTCAATGAGTTTTTAGTAAAAGATATTAAAGGAATCTATTTTCGTTATTTATACCAAAATGAATAATTATTTAAATAAAAAGTCGGTTGTTAAATAGTAACCCAGTGTTTTCACTATTCATCAAAAATTGAATTTTTTCAGAACAATACCAAAATTTCACCCTACGTTAATTTCAATATTCTGAAATTAAAAATGAAGTCCATTTTGAAAAATAAAATTTATAAAATTTCAAAAATTGCGTATTACTATTCCTTACAGCTAGTTTATATAACATATCGTTGTTTATCAAAACTCGGTATTGCGTAAAACACACACTATCGTGGAAGGTCGCGATTGCGTGTAATTCAAGCCAAGTCAGGGATGCGTGTTGTTCACGCTCTTTTTGGTGCATCATACAAAACAAGACATTAATGAAATTAAAACAATTATTTTTCCGAAAATCTCGGGGTGTTACATTCTACCCCACCCCCACCCTTAAAATGAATTTCCCCCTCGAAATTCGTCGGGGTTATAAATGGTTTACTACTCGAAAGATTATTTAATAGAAACCCACATTGTAAAAAGGAATACCAAAACTTGGATATAAATACAAAAGTATGAAACGTAACTGTTACCCAAATTAACTAATCATTGGGTTTCCACATAGGAGAACATAGGTGAAAAATATGGATATGGAAGAGAAATGTTACTGTCATGTTCTGATGGAGAGTGGTAGAGAACATGGTTATGAAAAATCCAACAATAAAAAAGCCATAAATTTGTGATGATCTAGTGTATCATCTGATTCATCAGATATAAGGGCACTAGGACAACATTTTTGGTTTTCAAGATCATTTCCCGAAAGTTAAAGAATTTGAATTAGAATAAATACTTACTTTATTTTGGTACAATCTCACTGTTGTTCGTGCTTTGAACAATTTCTACTTCATCTCATAAAGAAATGAAGTTGAATTTGTTATTCATGAAGTGTTAACAGATCATGTGATAGAATGATGGGTCATTCCATCTGTTCCAAACAAAAGGTTAGCAAAAGTTATCAAATATACATAAGTCCATATATGGTGAGTTTAATCATATATGATTCCAAAAATGATCTTATAATTCGTATATCATAAAGCTTAATAAAATAAAACTAGTTTCCACTAACCAAGGACTTCCGGCCGGCCAGTGGTATGCAATAAAGTCTGGTCACAATTCGGTTTTGGGTTCGAATCCCACAGCCTTGTCCGACGCGGTGGGTTGTCGCCAATCCTGCAGGTTTTCCTTTTTCTAAAACTAAATTACTATAACATCCCATCAATAATATCAAAAAAACTCCTATCCTTAAACAATACTAACTTATGTCCAACATAATTCATTCCAATCTATAGGCTTATCCATAATACTATAGTCCACTCTCATAATATAGTGAAAACGATTACCAGAGATTTCATATAACAAGCATGTTAATACCATCGTTGATCCCCATATATAATAAGATATGTCTTGTTGGTCACATTCTAAACATTCGAAGGCCTTAATCATGTTTTCACTAAGATTAAATGGATATTCATCTTCTTTAGTTGTTTCATTATGAAGTAATAACATCAGTATAAATCATATATGGATATATTATTATAAGTGTGAAACAACCCTATTTCACCATCTATCCATCCTACGTAAAACGAAATCACCACACATGCGTACATACAGAATACCGTCTCCACGTCGTGGTGTAATATGTTTTCGACCATCACCTTACTTGGATGGGTATAATGGTGTAAATCAATAACTATATATGATTATTGCAAAATGATATTGATTCTGAAATATTATACATAAACTTCAATTCAATTCCACGATCATGGGAATGATATCATCGCTCGTGCGTACGTACGGACTAAAGTCTCTACAACACGATGAGATTCATTCCCCATGTTAACCATTCATGAATGATTATAAATTATATATAATAAGTAATCATGAAATATAATAAATAATAATGATACTGGATTTATGTGTATATATATGTATGTCATCTACTTAATTTCATTCAATTCAATAAGGAAACGAAAACAGTGTTCATGCGTACGTACGACCTACCGTCTCCATGAATGGTGTATTTCATTTCATTTAATCGATATATCATATATATATATATGTATATACAAAAATATATATTATATATAAATCATTTTTTACATTCTGGAATTAAGTAAATCAGGATATAAGTAATAATATCAAGAACAAAAAGTCCAAACACGTACGATAAATAAAACGATTTAACCCAAAATGTTGTTTTAACATGGAACTTACAAAAGAATGGGTAATATAAAGTCATAATTGAACCATATATGATATCATAAAAATGAATATGATTCTGTAATAATTCAATGACATTATTTAAATCATTATACAGGAGGTTCGGAAACGTACGAATCATATCAGACCTAAGGTAAGAGATAATGTTGCAATTTCAATTGTTTTCTATCCAAGAATGATTATACATACTTATTTACTAGGGTAATATCTATCATCCATGTCCAAGTTTTATAAAAAAAATTCATGTATGTTTAAAGTCCTTTTTCCCATTTTTTGACTTTTACTACATGGTATGTAAGGAATCATTTTTTCCATACGAGGTACGTTCTGACATTTCTAAAAAACGTACGAGGAGAATGTTATTTTTAACTTATACGGCGTGAACATATTTTTACAGTTTAATAATGCCTCATTTTCATGATGATTAATCTACATGATTTTATGACTGTCTTCAACAAAATACTTTTATTTTAAAAGTGAGTGGCATTTTTTGAAAAGAAAATGATTTTTACGAAGAAAATATATTTTCCTTAAGAATCCATTTCAAAGGTTTTTTCAAAACCATTTTCCATATAAGATGACATTATTTCATATGTGAATGTTTAAATATTAATTTCTCTATGATTTACATGGTTCAGTTTTCTTATGATGAAATTTCCATTTGTTTTAAATGGATTATGGAAGGATGGGATGATTTTTATGAAACCCATTTTATTCATTGGGTTATGATGATGGTTTTAAGTTTATTTTGTGGCAAAAGTAAGAATGATTTAATTATGAGATGGGTGGGACCTATATCTCCCTCCAATGAATTGGGTAAATATTTATATCTCATGAGATATACATGGATGGAATGGTATGTTAATCTGGTTTAGTGTTACAGGACTGAAACGACGAGTGAACTCGATTCAGAAAGGGACTTTGTCCACTAAGATGGTATTGGCAGCAATGCCTTGGGTACTATAGAAATCATAACATGTGCTCAATGGTTTCCATAATTACATACTTTATTCCCATGCTATTTTATCATGATTTATGTTCCCTTATGATATATGCCTTACGTACTTCCATGATTCATTTCTTTGATCACGATTTTCATGTTTAGATTTTAGGTTCAAGTTCTTGCAATCAATTGTTTATGGATTGTTTTATGTTCTCTATATTTACCCTTACTAGGAATTTGAGCTCACCCCTTTTATGATTTCTTTTCCTGAGGATATAAAGAAAGGCTTTAGGTAAGAAGAAAAGGGGAATATCTTTATTGGAGATGTTGAAGATCTTTCACCGCGATTTGAAGATTATATTCTGAGTTTCCAAATACACTTAATTATTACGGTCCATGTGTGTCTGTTTTTTTTATGTACTAAGTATTCCTCAAATGTAATGTAATGTTCGTCTACATCAAGCTTTGGGTCTCTACATTTTCTCTCATGTTTGAGATAGAAATTGGAGATACCCATAAATCCTATGGTATTGAGAAAATAATAAAAATTAAAATTGAATGAAATTATAAAAACCATTGAGAAAAGAAAATATAAAATACTTCTTTCTCAATGTGTAGTAGAGAACAATGGGGAAATTATATTTTGGATAGTGGTAAATTTTTCAGGTATTCAATGGATGGTCATCTAGAAAACAAATTCCAATGTGATGGGAGGAAGTAATCTAATGTTGTTAATGAATAAAAAGATCCATATAATGAACAAACCATTCTCCAATGACATAAATATAAGTAGTATGATAATTATTCTAATATGTGAGTGAATATGATAGTTTATTATAATTACCATAAACAACAATTAATTACAATTTTCAAGGAAAATATCATATGTTCATGACTGCCGAAGTATGTTATGAGAATGATGTGGTTAAAGGTACACTTATTTTCTACTATAGAATAGTTAATATATTGTTTCATTCTGGATCAAAACAGTGCATTAATTTTAAATAATTATCTAATGTTATCAAAATAATCCCTTAACAATTAAATGTTGAGTTATCAATTAAAAAACTAATAGCACAATGGTCGCATCTGAAGATTATAGGACTTCCCTTTCTAAATATTGAAGGAAACTAAATAAAATAAATCCTAGGTTTATCTCAGTATATGAATTAGAAGTGATTCCTAGAATGGTATTTCTTTCTCTATATTTGGATCATATTAATTTATAAGGACGGTATGTCACATTTCATATTCTAAATGAACCCATAATCATTTATCAATAAATATATTATTTGAAAATAGAAAAAAAATTATTTCAATTATGGGTATTAATTACATTAAATAAAGGTTATCTAAATCAATTGGTTGTATAAAAACTAAAATTTATATACACACCAATTATAAGGGACTTTGTTGATTTATTTCCAGAATAATTTTTTGTTCTTACAGTAAATCATGATGTCTAGTTTTTAATAAAAATCCAAAAATGTTGATATAACTATTTAGAATAAAACTTGTATAATGAACCCAATTGAGTAACTATAATTGAGTAAGAAACTCCAAGAGAATCTTTAAAATGGGAGAGTATTCCCATTTACATCATCATGAGACATAAAAGTTATATTTCTTATGAATAAGGATTGATCAATGTGACTCAGTATTGATTATCAGGAGAAAAAAAAGATCACTCTCAAGAATAAGTACTATCTTCCACATGATGATGAATTATTTGATCAAATACGTAGTTATCATTACTTTTCTTAGATTGAACGTCATTCTGGGTATCATCAATTCAGATTCATGATGAATTATATACCCAAAACAAAATTCTGTACATGGAATGAACATTATGAACTTATAGTGGTTCATTTTGGGCTGACAAACACTGCCACTATCATTATAGATTTAATAAATACAGTATTTGGAGAATATCTTTATCTTTTTTGATAGTATTTATGGATTATATTATTGGATATTAAATGTGTAATGATGATTATAATGATCACTTGATAATTGTGATGAAAACAATAAACAAGGAAAAATATTTTTGAAAAAATTTCCATCTGTGAATTTTTTCGACATAAAGAATAAATTTTGGGTCAATTTAATCTTAATTAAGGGTATATAAATATGTCCTTAAATGAATATAACTACTTATAAAATTCATTGACCATCCATGGTGACTGAAATCCATAGTTTTCATTGGTTTTCTGAACATTATATATGGTTTTACAATGATTTTACAAGATTATCTTATATTTCCACCTAGTTGACTCATAATGAATATAAGTTCATATAGATGAAGGAATGTAAAGTGAATATCAAGGATCTAAAAAGATGGTTGGTCAGTTCACTTGTTATAACACAACCCTATAGTGGATAATGTTTTGTGATCTATAGTGATATATTAAAGAAGGGGATGTGATTTTTCATCATGTGAAATTATTTGGTGATACCTTAAGCCACAGTATAATTGAAGATCCATGATAAAATTTATCCATATCTTTATTTGTATTTTGTTTCGGTATTTGTTTCATTAAATATATGGAATCATTATCTCTATAGATAATGTTATGAAATATATACATGTCACAAAAAGAATATAGTAATTTTTCACTTAAAAGGGCATAAGATAGATAAATAATATGGTTTGAGATGATTAATTAATATGTGTAATCTACACATTACAACCCTAGGAAAGAGAACAATGAGGGAGATACCTTAAACTAAAAAAAACATTATAGCTTGTCTAAGATGAGTATAAAAAAATATACAACATTTATGGATTTGCAAAGGATTTACCTTAATATCATAAAAGAAAGGAAGAAATCTTATCTAGCATAAATGATTGATCAACCTTTAATCCAATTGAGGTCTCAATATGTCCATAAGGATGGTGTTAAGATATATAAGAATATAAGAAATGGTCATTAGTTCAAACTAGATTGTAATGGAATAATATGGTTCAGAAATTGTGTTTGTGTTCCCCCCATCACATATTTGAAGAAGGATTCGTGGGACTAGGCTCATTTTTAAATAATCTATATTTATCATATAAGTAAAAATAATGTATTGAGACATAAAATAATATTTTTGGTGTGATGGAATGAAGAAAGATATAGCATAATATGTTTCTCACTGCATAGTTTGTGAGAATGTTAAGGCTGATAGATTGATGTCTAAGGGGATGTTACAACTATTTAGCATAGCTAAATGGAAATATAAAAACATTACCATTGATTTGGTCATCACACTCCCATATGCATCTAAAATAAATAATTCTATATGGGTTATAATAAGTTTCTATATTAATGCGGAACACATCATTTTCATAAGAGAAGATTTATCTCTTGGTCACCTTTATATAGTATATATTATGGATGATGTAATATTTAATGCAGTTCCACTTTCCATTGAATCTGATTTATATTTGTGGGTTACCTAATTGTTCTAGAGAATCCTTCAAGAGGCTCTTGATATAATGTTTTGTATCATCCTTTTTTATCATCTTGATACATATGATCCATCAAGTAGGACCATTCAAAATTTATAATACATGTTTTTATCATACTCTATGGATATTAATGGTGGATGGGATCTACAAATTCCATTGGTAAAAATTTCTTATTACAATAACTTTCATTATAGTATTAATATGCCTCATTATGAATTTATATAAGGTAAGAGGTTAAGAACACCGACATGAAGGAGTGGTGTTGGTGAATAAAATATATTTGAAAATAATCAAGTTGGAGAGGTGGAAGAGAAGGATTGGTCAATTAAACAATATATAAGAGAAACTCATATTGAAAAATAGGTTATGATGACAATCATAAAAAGAATCTTGAGTATGATAAGGGTGAGAAGGAATATCTAAGAATATCACTCAAGAGGGGAGTGTTGAGATTTTGAAATAATGGTATGTTATGTGCTATGTATATCAGTCCCATTTAAATGATTTATTGTATCAAGATGGTATCTTATCGATTAGAACATCCACTTAATCCATCCCTAGTTTATGTTGTTTTCCTTTTTTCATCTCATGAAGAAGTAAAACCATGATAATTTACATTTAATAAACTAATAATTAATACCACTAGAGAATGATCCTTCCTATGAATATCAACCGGTGGATATTAAAGATCGTATAGATCAAATTCTTTGAAATAAGACCACTCACTTGGTAAACACTTTGTGGTGAAACCAATATTTTTGGGGAGCTATGTGGGAACCTAAGGATATGACAGGGTAGTGGTATCGTGATCTATTGGTATACGAGTAATGAATTTCAAAGGTGGAATTTAGTTTAAATGGGGTATAATGTAACACACCAATTTTTTATATTACATCATTATAAATAAATTTTATCTCTTCAATAAGATTATGATTCATGAAACATCAATCATAAAAGAACTCCATAAAATTATTATTTTGACAATACCATTATTAATCGTCAATTAAATTAGATGGTGTGAATTGAACTAAATATATTATTAAATACATATAAATTTCATAGGCAATAAAATTTTACATATTCGTAGAAAATAAACACTTACATTATAGTAAAATTATTTTTTCATTTAAATATTTGTTTTCCTCAAAAAGATAGTTTTAATTCATTATATGATAAAAAATAACTAAATTTTAAAAATTTTAAAAACATTTTTTAATATAATGATCATTATTTTTTAATTCGTCATATTAAAATTAGTTTATGGTGAATTTTGTGTAATTTTCTTAAGAGGGGGTTTTTTCAATGAACAATGAAAAATGATAGCTTTTATTGGAAACTGGATTTTTTGTTAAAAGGAAAAATTAAATTGTTCATTACTTTTAATTTTTATTATTTTAATTTTATTAAAAATAATCCTGTTAGGGTTTTTAATATAGAATTTAGACATTAATTTAGAATTGAGATAAGTTTTATATAAACATGTTTTTTCTCGAAAACCTGTTCTTCATTTCCTTTTTTCGGATTAATTTTAATTTAATTATGTACCTTATATGATTTGATTTCGGTAAAATTGATTATATATTTTTATTTATGAGGTTAATGAGGTTGTTATCATTTTTATACATAATAAATTAATCATGTTACCAATGATTTATTTTAATATAGGTAAAATGATGTAGAGGGTTAAAATTAAAAGATAAGAGATTGAAATAAATAAAAAATAAAAAATTGAATTGGAATTTGGTGTGTTTCAAGACCCCAAACAAT
This sequence comes from Viscum album, assembly GCA_963277665.1. Lineage (NCBI taxonomy): Eukaryota > Viridiplantae > Streptophyta > Magnoliopsida > Santalales > Viscaceae > Viscum > Viscum album. Next base: position 560,369,773 of record OY728146.1, read on the forward strand.
CTAAAAAACATTAATTATAATCCTTAACCATTTTAATTAATTCTAACCTAAATTACACACCTTTAAATAGAAAATAATCAATATTTAATGACTTTAAACCACACCTCCTCACATAAAAATATACCACGATCCCCCTCACTTAACTAGAGCACAAATTTCATCCAAAATATTATCATTTATATCCCAAACATATTTACCCAGGTTTTTTGAGGTCATTGTATTCCAAATATCCCAACCCTAGTCTCACTAATAAGAGATCCAATGGAGTATTCTTTATGATAATGTAATAATAATTATCAACTCTGCCAATTTTATTTCAGATATTATTTCCACAAAAGGATTTATATCAGTTATAAAGTAATAAATATTGTATCATAAATGTTCCTAGATTTAATTATGTATACAGTATAAAATTTTCCATCTCTTCTTCATCAAATGAAAGCTGACCACATCGCTCGTGCATATTTGTGGGTTTTGATCTCCATGTAGCGGTGTAATTCATTTTCATCACCTCATTGATATGGTTATTATAATTATGGATGTAATGGATTTAAATTATAATTATGGAATTATAATGAATATATATTTTAATATACCATCTACTTTTTACATGTTTAACCATTTAGAAATGATATCATCACTCGTGTGTACGTATGACTTACCTTCTCCATAAAGTGATGCAATTTATTTTCAATGTTAAATACTAAATAATGGTTATAAAATATATTTTATTATTATATATTATATTATATTATTAATATAATTCTATAAATTTTGGATCTATATCTTGTGAAATTTAACTTTCACATTCATGAAAAAACAAGAATAAAAAAATAAGGAAATTAAAACACAAAATAGAAAAAATATTCAGATATTATTATTGAACGAGTCATACGATTTATAAAAGGATCATATAATATGTGATAAATATAATTTATTTTTTATTTTAAATTATTATCATTTGTACATCTATTATACATGAATATTGAAAATGTTGGAATGAATTTGAAAATGACGTAAGGGATAACGTAACTAAATTAAAATTTATTAGTTTAAACATCTCCTTCATTGATTATGCCAAAATAAAATTATACTAAAATTAATTTTTATTACCACATATATTATTTCTTATTATGTTATTTGGATTTATAGCGGATACACTTAATCTATTGATTTCATTAATTATGACCTCAATGATAGGATCTTCATAAGGGTTTCTCATCTCACATTTACTATCATGACACATACACCATATTGACCTTTTTTTTATTTTTTCTGTTTCATATAATTACAATTTTATATATTTAATCATGAAATAATTTGTATTATTTTTATTTAATGTTTAATTTAAAATCATTTCATTCCTAGGGTTTTCAATTCAACTTATTACAATGTGGAAAAGGTTTATTTCATAATCTAATCATTTTCAAAATGTTCTATGTCTAAGTCTCCACTAGGGAATATTTCTCTTCAATGTCCTTGTTTTCAAAATGTTTATTCAAAAAATTTACATAATAATGACCTAAAAATGATTAAAATCATTTTTTCACATGTTCTCTATTTAAAAATATATTCTGAATGGAATGTTTTTTCTTTTTTTTAAACAAGGGTTTTTATGAATTATCCTAAAAATACTGAAATAATTTTTATTAATCATATATGGAATTAGAATATTTTACCACCATAGGGATCCCATTATTTTTTTATTCATTATTTTTTGTTATACAATGATAATTTCAAATAAAATTTTTTATTTTTACATTTTGATGCATTTAAAAAAATATTTTCAAAAAAGTAATTCTTTTTCAATAATTAATTCAAGATATCTTTCAAAATAATATTCCATATAAGAACAAATTATTTTGTGTTACTTATATTTTATTGGGTAAAATATGTATAGATTGCATCCTTAATCATTATCTATTTTGTTTATTTTTCTTATAGAATGATGTTTATGAAACCCATTTCTTTTGCACTGGTTATTCAGTGATGAAATGTATATGAAACCCATTTATTTACATGGGTTAAGATATTATGATTTATTTATTTTATTTTGAAAATCATATATATAGTTTTATTATGTTATAGTTTGGACCTGTATCTCACATTAATTCATTTGATAATGATTTAATTCTCTTTAGCTAGGTAATACTGGAATATGAAGCGAAAGAGGCCATTTAAGGTATATTTCCTGCTAATATAGAATTAGGAGTTAATAGTAATGACTATAATGGTATGGGATGTGAACCCATTACACTCTAATAGTATTGTAAAATACCCACAACTACTAACGAAATGGTGTTCCATTCATATTTTTATGAAACAATTCAATGACTTATTCCAATGTTATTCTATCAAGGTTCATGTTTCTTTATGATTCTTATCATATGAAATTCAATGATTTATTCCTTGAATCATTATTATGATATATGATTTGTATGATATATTTTTCAAATGTTATGATCATGTAATTATGCACTTTTTATTATTTTAGGATTTATATCTCACTTATTTACCCTTATTGAGCATATGAGATCACCATTTAATTGTATTTAATTCTGTAATATGTTATGAAATGTATTATGAATGATATTTTAAAAAAGGATTATATTTTTTAAGTTATAAGTTTGAGGTTATATAGATTCTATATGAAATAGTTGTCTATATTTCCATGGTTCTTAAAGGAGGAAACCCATTCATTTCTGGTGTTTTTTTGTTAAGTTTCATAATAAATATTTATCTACTTAGATGTAAAATAAATTTAGTAAATGAATTTGTCATTATACTGTGAGAGACATTCAGAACCTATAAGATATAATGAGATATTGTTCTATATATAATAATTCTAGTTGGGATAAAAACCTCCATCTAGTAATGGTTTCCTAGAATAATAGATTTCACCCAAGTATTAAGATGGTTCCTTATTAAGACCATTATGGGATGAAGTGTAAAACTCCAAATTTCTAGGATTAAATTTTAAAAATAAATATCTTAAAACTTGTGATAGATGAAGTTATGGTAGAGAATTTCATACCACTTTAACAACACATAATTGTTGTTATGTGTCTATGGAAAATTTATATTTATAATCATAAGTTATACCAGGAATTCAAAATTAGTGAGAATGTATTTCAAAGAAATTATCCATGGAAAAAAATATGAGATTTGGGATGAAATTTTTTTTCTCCATAACTATATTGGCCCCTTTTAAATTATTGACGAAGTAGGGATCATGTCTTTTCACTTGGTTCTACCACCAAACATATCTGAGGTTCATGATGTGTTCAATGTTTCTAAGCTATGGAATTGTATACCAAATACATCACATGTATATAAATCTAAGTCATTTTATTAGATAATTATATTTTCAATGAAGAAAATTTGATGTAAGTATTGTATCATTGAGATAATGTGCTATGAAAAAATATTACACACATGTTTATAGTTCTCAAGTGGAATAAAAAATTCAAATAAGATACTTGGGAATGAGAAGATGTATTAAAATAGTGTTTTCCCGAAATATTGAAATCATAAAATTTATTTTTAAAGAGTGAATTTTTTTAGTGTGGTATAATTAAAAATCATTATATTTTATGATATATTAAATTTTAAATAATTATTTGATACATTGCGATATTTGAAACCACAAGTCTAAATGAATTGTAACTCTGTATATCATTATAGCATTGTTTTTAAATTTAGAGGAATTAATTATTTAAAAATAAATATAATTAATTTATGGTATCTAAATGTATAAAATGAATTATTTGGTACTCTATTGATTAGAATTTAAGAAAAATATTTTTCATGTGAAAGATATGTTTTTGTTATTTTGTTTTTATATGGGATTTTTTATTTTAATAATTCAATTTATCAATATTACATAATAGTTCTAAAAAAATATAACTATTATTTTCTTAATAATTTTTCTTAATATTAATAAAAAAAATTATAGGCATGACTGACGAATATATATTTAATTTGATGATTAAAATGAATTTTTCTAAAAATGGAATTACGTCATATTTAGTGAACATACATTAAAATGAATTAATATATTTTTTTTAATTGAATCTCAAAAAATGGATTCCATATTTTGAGTTAGTTCATTCATATTGTGAAAATTAATCCCATTTATATTTTTCAATATTTTTAGTTATAGTAGTAAAATATTGTCCCCATGGTAATGGAAAAGCATGTAAAATAAGGTTAAAACATTTGTAAAAGGATTTAAAATTTATCTTAAAATTATTCCTATTCAATTGGATGCCTCTAATAATTAAATTTCTAAATAAGTCTCAAATATATGTCCAGTTTTTGTAATATATATTTTAAATTCGCTAATAGATTAATATAAAAACATTATAATTAAAAAATTTCACTCCATAGAATTTAAAATGTGTAAAAACATTTCATAGGGATAAAAATAGAATAAATTTGGTTTAATGTTTTTATAAAACATATATATGTTTTTCACAAAGTATTTCATTTATAAATTTTAGTTATTTAAGTTTAACCTTACCCTTTAATGAAAATCCTACACAATATTTAGTGAATTAATAGTTAAATAAAATAAATTGTAAAATAACATTAAAAGTAATATGATTAATTTTATTATTATATTCCATGAATTTATAAGATACACATTTATGGATGGGTAAAATTATTACATTCAAGTTCCATTATTGTTTTGGTGTCAATAATGTAAAATTATATAAATTCTTCTGCATCAAATTTTGGACATTTTATTAAAATATTATTTATTATATGATGTAAAATTAATAATAAAAAATATAATTCACCATGTGGATGGAATATTATTGAAAATATCAACCATAATCTATTTATTAGTTAGTTTTCCTTTTACAGTGAAATTTTTATCCAATTACGATTTAAATATTTGTTATAAAAGTTAAAATTAAAAAAATGATTTACGAATGGGTTTTCTAAAAAATGGGTGATTGATATTGCACAATAACAAATATAAATTGAATTGGACGATGTAATTTATAGAATTTATAATTTTTATTCTATTTTTGTATCCATTGAGACTCAGATATCATTATAATTAATTAATTTTATTTTGATATTTTTAGAAATTATATGTGTTCCCTCTCTCTCCCTTTTAAAAGGACACCCCTCATCTATCTTCATTACACCACTTTGATAATTTTATCTTAAACTATGTTAGGAAATGATTCTTCAAATTTTTCATCTAATAATTATAGATGAATTGTTTTCTTCGAAAAATAAACCCCTAAGGTCCATAAGTGGAGATCAGAAGGAGTCCTTCAATGAAGAGTTCATTGCCCTAACTGATCACTTTCTTTTTTTACTTATTTTTTTAACTACAATAAATAAGATATATGTATCATGAATAAAATATATTTAGTAGCCTAAATATGTTTAAATTTATTATGATTATTAAATCATCTTTATTCACTTTTTATATAAAATGTAAAGTGAATGTATCAGGCATGGGTATGTATGCCCAACCCTCTCTATTAATAGTGTAATTCATTTTTCAATATCTAAATTTTAGGGATGAATATTTATATGTATAAAATAATTATATATGATATTTAACTCAGGATTAAAATTAAATATATTATATAATAATTATAAATTTATGAGGATCAGAACATCTAAACTAAAAATATCTTGAATAACATAACAATTAACACATTGAGTCAATGAATTTAATAATACATAATTAATAAATGGATATTTTGAAAGTTAAATTGTGATAAAATATCATTTTAAAATTATGATCATCACATTATTATGAAATAATAATTAAAATAAAATTATTATATTGGATATCATATTTCATTCAATGAATGTGGAACTCAAGAGAATGGGTTTTTTTTAAAATCTCATCGTTTATCATGGATATTTATGATTTAGTTTTTGATGATGAAATTATATAATCAAACTATAAATATTATATTGATTTTTATTATACTTCTATTACTTGTATTATTTAGATATTTATAATTTCATTTTATTCTCATTAAGAACTCAATATACCAAAAACATTTTTTATGGATAATCAATATTATTTATCTTTTCGATTTAAAACATTATTTCTTCTAAGAAAATGTTTTCAGTAAAATGTATTCATGAATTTATTAGGCATTATATTATAAATTTTTAATTAAATTTCTACATATTATTTTTTTAATATTGTTTTTTAAAAAGAATGTTTTTCATTTAAAAATAATATTTTTTTAACATTTTTATGAATAAATAAAATGAACATTTTCTTTAAACATATATAACATGAATGTAATTTTCCCATCATATGATCAAAAAATGATTTGAATATTACTTCATAATTTTACAAGGTTTTTTTAATTAAGTTTTCATTCTATAAAATTTTGAAAAAAATTCAATTTTATATATGTAATTTCAAAGTGATAATGGTATTTTCCTCATAAAATATTATATGTGATAATTTAATGGAATTTTATTATTTGATAACATCCATTGATGTTATGTAATTTATATTAGGGAAATAATACAAGGATAATATCCTTATTTTTCATATAGTTGGTTTGGAATTATTATGATATGTTGTTTATGAATAACGTTCCTTTAATACATGTTATGACATAATTAATTTAGTATGAAACTTGTCGCATTAACACCTGTTATTCCATGATGAATTGTTGGTAAAACTCATTTATTTTTCATGGTTTATGATATGATTATTTTTTATGATAATATTGTAAACATGTATATTATTTTAATTATTTGAAGGGTGATCCAATAATTATATAACACTCAAATTCATTGGGTAATGTTTGATACAATTTGATATAAACATGAATATAATGGGGAGTGAACCCAAATTAGTAAGGGAATATAAGTTCTATGATAAACATAAAAGTTAACCTTGAGAAATAAAATCTAATTGGGATAGAACTCAATCTACCATGACAGTTTCTTATGTGATGCATTTTTTATAACGAAATGTTTTTCTTGTTTAATGTGTCGACCACAAATTTTTGGATTATCCAATGTTATACTATCATCGAACATGTTCTTTGATTCCTTTATGATTCATGGATTGTGAACTACTAAGTGGTATTCTATGTCTCAATATTATGATCTTTGATATAAAATTTATGTTTTTTAAATTTTATATTTATGTTCCCATACCATTATTCGTATTTTATGATTAAATAATCATTGATATATCCCTTTTGTAACCTTACCAGGAATCTGATATCAGTTTTTCTTATGTTTCATTTTCCTAGGTTATGAAGAAATTTATTTAGTATGATCTATTTATGAAGTGTGAAAGTTATAAATAACATAGAGCGAGATTATGTCATTTACATATTAAAAAGAATATTATTTACCCAATCCTCCAAATATTCTATATCTATACTATTTTGGTGTTGGTCATTATGTTATATAAATAATATTAATCTAAAAATATGTAATATCTAATTATGATATGTATGGTTCATTATACACAACCTTTTGGACACCATGGATAAAATCACCCCCTAGAGGATAATCCAACATAAATATTCTCCAAAAATAGTTACATTCCCAGAAGACAGAAAAATTTGATTCCACAAATTCATATTGATAAAGTCCAAATTTCAAGGCCAAAAAGACCCTTATTGATGAATATTACTACTAATACTACAATACTTAATCTTCTATAATGTCAAATTTTTATATTGCATTCAATAGTACAATCCACTTTTATAGTACATACCCACTACATTTCTATATTAATTTTTTAGTAAATCCCTAATAAATTCCATGTTAAAGGTGGTTTTTACTAACTGAACCCTAACTATAAAGATTTGGAGTGACATGATGAACCACTTGAGAAACATATAAAAGTAGTAATAATAATATGATGTTGTATATGTTACTATTCTATCCTCAAATGATATCAATTAAAAACTGAAAATAATAAATAATAATAATCATCTAATAAAACCAACAACATATCGTTCACAGATATATTTTAAACATTTGAAACTAAAATCATGGGGAAATATTTCATGATTTTTATGTAAAATATAAATTTTCAATATCATACTTATAACAATCCATATATCTATTATTGGGCGTTTTGGTATGTTTGGACATGAAAACAAATTTTTATGGTCAATATTAAAAATTAATGACTTCTACAAATTCTCTTCAATACTAAGCATAAGATCATCCATCACACACTATGTAGACTAGGCACTCAACTGAGCATCACTAAAAAATTTCAAATAAAATCAAAATTTTCATATTTTTTATATCAAAAATAAATAAATATATATATATATATATATTACAAAAAGTAGGATTTCATAATTCTTCAAACCATAATGTTTCATTACCATAGAATTCATCATCCCATTACCAGGGCTCCACTATCCAAATTTCCTTTATTAAAATACCCCATTAATTATAAGTCTTGTATCCCCTTTTCCAAAAAAAAGTACTCTGATGAAAAGATATTTTTATAAAATAAAGCCCATTGAAAATCATATTTTCAATTATAAATTATAAAAATGTTTTAAATAAATAAATAATGTGTAAAAACTCTATTTTTAAAAGAATAATCGGAGATAAATTCAAAATAGTAGTCCCCGTATCTACTCATTAAATATTACCTCAATCATATAATGATAGTGAGTACCACATCAAACTAATTTGGTGATGATTAAAAAACATATTTTTAATATAAAAAAAATGGATGTGAGCCCCTTATAATTAAAACATCATATATATCTATGCTATATATGATTTGACATCAAACATAGGAAAAATTGACACCCATGTCAAAAAAATTTGGAAATTTTGGATAAATTATTATATTTAAATATTCCTCAGGACATAAAACATTTATACGAACCATAGAAATGACTAAAATTTGTTTGTGAAGTAAACATATGTCTAAAAACGTTTTCTAGAAACACTTTCATGGTCAAAATGCATGCTCACTAGGTTGTGCTCCCAATCACGCAACACGTTCTAGATATAATTTTTTATTGTACATGTGACTATGCACTCACTAGAAAAATGATAATTTGGGTTTTATCAATCCCCATGAATATTCATTATGAATATAAATTTTTTATTAACTGATCACAGTTTTTTTTAAATTCATATTTGTTTCCTTTTTTATTAATTTCAACTTCAATTTTTTTTTGAAACATAAATATCTAAAACCTACATATTAGTGTCGTGGTTTTTCTTCTCAAAATAAAATAAAATTAATTATCCTAATTTTAAAAAACATTTCTAGAAAAACACTATAAGACATTTTGAAATTCAAGAATTCAATTTTTTTGTATAATAATTGACATATAGAAACTATAAAAAAACTAAATATTTTAATAACCTTATAAAAGGATAATATTATATAATAATAATTTTAAATCTAAGAAACATACTTATTACCAAATCAGGACATGTTAAACATTACATCAGTTTTTTAAAAATAAGTAATTGTTTTACAAAATGAAAAACCCTTATTTTATCAAACCAAATCATTCAGGACATAGTTAAATTAAAAATTAAATCTATGGTTTGATTTATAAATATATCATAATTAGTTAGATAATACACTCTATTAACGATAAAAACAAATAATGATAGTAAATTAATTCAGTGCTTCCAAATATATTAATTATTTTTTAAAAAATTAGTTGTGTTACTTTCTTGAATCACAATTTAATATAATTAAATTGAAAAAATAAACTCTTGTTTAGAAACATTACCTTATATTTATGAAATCATTTATTTAAAATATATGAGGACCCTTTACCCTATATGTTATATGTATTTAAAATTTATAAAAAAATAAAGTCATTGAATATATATATTAAAATGACAAATAGATATTTACAATTATAAAATCACATGTAAACATAAAAATGAAAATATTCAATGAATCAATCATCGCAAAATTTGAATAATATTATATTTTAATATATTTAGTTGGGGAACTAATTCAAAGAAACATTTATTATGAATAATATAATTTAAAATGCACATGTCAGAAAATCAAAAATCATGTTATTCAAAAATAATAATAAAGATTTTCCCCAACCAATGTCTACATATATTATTTTAAAAATGGTCTTAAATAAGACTATAATTTCTTTAAAATAATTTATATATTTCTAAAATTTCATCATATAATTGGTTATGAAATCCTATTAAGACAAAAAACTTGGTTGATCCAATATAATACTAAAAATCAAATGTAATTTTTCACAAACCATACTATGTTATCCCCAATCTAGCAACACAAGATAGTCCATTGAAAGGAAAAAAAATTGTTTCCAATCCCAATAACCTAGAAACTAATTCATGGATATTAAAAAAATTATTTTGGATTATAATTACAAATAAAATAATAAATGTAATAAAAATGAAGAATAAAAAATAACAATAATCGCAAAGAAAAAATAACATCCAATCATGGAATTAATGAACATAAAAATCAAAACAAAAATAATAGTTAGGAATGGAATCCAGATATCTATACAAAAACGGGAAAGATGTCATGTGAACCTGAAATGAAACAAAAGTAATCTAACTATCTCAGTGTTACATAATCCCTCACAAAACCACCACCATCAACCTACCATGAACTGCTTGTAAGAGTACAAGCTACCTCTATGTGACACTATTCATTTTCTTATATTTCAAAAATGGTATGCATATTCCCCTTGGGTGTATATAGGCTGTGAACATAAAGTCCCAATAAGTTCCCAACAATCATTTACTATATAATAATTGATAAAAAAACTAAACATTATTGTTTTAATGTTACATAATTTGCAATATGATATAACATTATATATTATTAAGAATAAGAATCAATAATTATGAAATCAAAAACTAACCCCATTGTTATCCCTAGGGTAAATATGGTTTCGTTATATCATAGGATCCACATACTCCATGGGGTCGAACCAATTTCAATCCTTCCCATGATAAATCCACTGGAGAGGACTAATATAAATACCATGAATTTATCATATATATAGTATAAATTGTTATTTAGGATTTTATCATAGTGAAAATCCTATAAATAGTATAAATTATCTAGTATACATTTCATTGTTATCTCACCCGAGTACATGGGGTTCCCAAGTGATCACCCATTTCAAATCAATTAAATTCCAATAATAAATTCACAATAAAATCAAAACATAACACATTCTATCATTTTTTATATAAAAACTAGTGAAAACAAATTTTAAATCATCCCAAAAAAACCTGAAATCCCTAAGACACTATTTTATACAACAAACCATTACATCATTCTTTTTAAATAAATGAATGTATGTTTAATTCATCATACTATGGAAAAATGTGAGACTATATGCATTTATCTCTTGAAACCATTGGAACATGGGTGTAATCCACTAGAAAAAATAGGTAATAACCTATAGAAGTTAAATAATCCCATAAATAAAATGTCACTAACTATATAGTTTGGATTAAAAAACACCCTAGGTAATCATGGCCACGTGGAAGATGAAAACCCATGAGGGAAGGGGATAATATGAAAAGGCATGAGGAGGGGTTCATTACACGAAGATTCACTGATCAAAATGATTAAAATATAACATAAAATAAACCCAAATAGAGAAAGGGAAAGAGTTTTTTTACCTTAGTATAGAAAATTTATGGGAGAGAGAGGTGAGTAAACTATGTATTAAATTCATATATGGGAAAAATGGTAAGCATTTATTTTTTTCATTCTTGGGAAGCATGGATCTTGATTTTAATGGGTGGTACATGACATGAATAAAAATTTCATGTCTTGGTTAATGTATTGAAAAAATTGTACACACCATGAAACAAACCTGTTGAAATTGAGCCTCTCTATAAAAATTTCAATTCATTCCCACCCTTAGTCATGTTGTGAATTATTATAAATTCAATCATATAATTTACCAAGGGCCAAAAAATACCCATGAAAATGAGAGGAGCTCAAGAAATAACCAAAATAAAAATGGAAGAAAAAATTCATACATGAATTAATAATATTTGTTTGAATATTCTCCCCAATATATTTCTTTTTGACCCGAGAATGTCAACTGGATGCATGTTTATGAAATAGATGAGGCTAGTAATCCTTCAAAAATTATTCTCACTCACATATATTTTTGGAATAGTTATTTTGTTTCCATAACATATGTACTAACATAATATATTTAACATGAAGAACTTTATCCCATGATTCAAAAATCTGAATCGACTGCTAAGTCAAAAAACAAATATGGTTCCTCCAAAAGAACCTACCAATTTAAAACCTAGTAGGGGTTCATATTATAATTTTTTAGATGATAAAAATATAATATATTAGGGATTTACATTAATTTACAATGAACCACCAATATATACACATATTTCTCAATTCTATCATCAATCTTGAATGGTAAAAAATACCTCACTAAAGGATTCCCATACTTTCCAATTCAATGAAGACAAAACCAAGGAGAAAATTTTAGAAAAACCTTGGTCTCCAAACATAAAATCTAAGGAAACATTCCAATTATCTTTGTAATACTTGTGGAAACTATTATACAAAAATATAGCTTTCTAATAGTACGAACCAAACTAGACATCAACTAAATGATGATTATCCCTCTAAGATAAATCATTTACACCATTATCTAACAGAGGGATGAATGAAATGGGTGACTATATAAAGAATCAAACGGTTATTGCCTGATCTATGAATAGTACATTTTATATATTATATGAAAATATAATAATCACAAAATGGAAATCGCATAATCCATTAAGATTCAAGGAAGGATTAGGGATCATTTCCTCCAGAATCTAAGTTTCAAACATTTTTTTATGGTTAGTCGGTGGCTGGTAGGTTGTTCTCGTTATGTCATTCGATCCTAACTACTCCAGGCTAAATTCCATAAATGATATGTAATTGTTTTTCTCTAAAAAATTATAGTAGTTATAACCCCATTAAACATATCTATATAGAAAATATATAACTGGTTAATCTCTTCCACCTTAATAGTGTTAATAATAAAAATTAAGTGATCAGACTTCATTATATGATCAATCATGTATCATATAGCATTGTAACCTTGAAGGGTTTATGTTATCCCAACGATAAAGCCCATGGACACCTTATTCTTCTACCATATGGGTATTGGAAGTGGCTAATGTATAATAGAAGGATTGTAATTCTGAACATTTATATATTACAAAGTAAAACATCATGATAAGAATCCTGATATATCTCTTCTCAAACAAAGGAAACATAATTTTCACATTAGATCGTAATACATATTGGATATACTTTGATTGGATAACTACTAAGACTAATAGAAATACTCCATCACTAAATTTCACATATAGAACGGAACCATATAAAAATTATAAAATTAGATAGTACTCTCTAAAGACTAAGACTACTCAATAGTTGTATCAACACTCTTCAAAACACTCCCAATGTTTTCAAATTCCCAAACACCCACATGTTCCAATAGAATAATCTTAGTAATTAATGAATTAACTATAAAATAATAATAATTATTATTATATCTTTTTCTTACATTGATATCATTTTTATATAAGAAAAAATTCACATTGAAAGTCATTTATCGATAGACTTATTGACATCCCATGAGGGAAACATCCAACGAAGTTCATAAACAACCACATGTCTGTTTTCATGTTTGTACTCTATGATAAAATCAAATCACTATTGGTATTACACCTTTCTATAATACAAAGAAAACTATTTTGTAATGGTTTCACGTAATCATTACTTTTAGTTGAATTTTCATCTAAACACTATCCACTCAGACTGTACAACAGAACATATTGATGGAACCTTGATGTTATAAAAAACATATTACTTTGGAATGTTTTACATAGATTTAATTATCTAAAAAAACATATTTTATTCACCAATAAATCCAATTCCAATTTCGAAATATGAAATAACCAAAAATGGAAAAATTTGTTCAGTACATAGAAAATGTTTCGTACACAATATGTATTTGATCATGATGTATGTCATGGTCTTAACTCAAACTGATATAGCTTAAGAAAACGTGATTTGTGAATTGGTACATCTATAATCATTAAAAGAATCATTTTAAAGATTTTATAAGGATCTTAAATTAAAAAAAGGAAGAAGTAAATTATATTACATAATTTGGAAAGGAAATTTATTAAAGCGGAATGTGGAAACTAACCATGGAGTTAATTTCGATAGAAATATACGTTCCACAATTTATATACTTAAATGTGGATGAATTAAAATAAACTAGATATAACACCTACAAAAGATCGTGGCACCGTAAACCATAGAGTAAAAATACATTATACAAATACAATCCATGAAGGGTATGGTCGTTATATAGAACATATTATAAGATATAGATAGAAAATATGTGGGAAAATGTATTGTAATTTTAAATCCATAGTGTTATATATATCCGATAAAGATCAAGGTTCTTCATGCACAAACATATAACATCTAGTTGAATTACTATTTTATCAAAGGGTTAATAGAGGATAGTTTGCAAACATTTATAAAGATTAATAGAATAAAAAATCTGGTAGAAATGTTAATAAATCTAGTTACTATAGAGATGTTGAGTTATAGTTGTGCCTTAATTGGTTTTTTAATGAATATCTAATGGGATATAGAAAATGGGATAACATTAATTTAATATATAAGGGAAAATATGTAATATTTTTGGAATCCCCATCTTGAATGTGAATCATTAATCGGACGTTCCTATTAGTGAGTGCAGAAAATGAGTATATCCTATTTAGATGTTTTTCTAAGTCAGCGGTATTAGAACTGGTTAGAATATCGAATAATGATACATGTTGGATATTTTATTAATGGTGAAACCCAATCCTTTTGGATGATAAATATTGGCCCGAATACAAATCTGTCTGGCATTACAGTAGACTGCAACCCTCGTTGACTGACATGTACTAATTATGAGTCACTATAGTAAAGCTTACGTACTATAACATTTTTAACTAGAAGAACTAAAAAGTAACTATATAATTTTGAAATTAAATATGTTAATGTAAAACATGTGACTAGAAATATTGATATGTAACATTAGAGAAAAACATATATCTAGTAGTTAATGTATCATAATAGAAATACTGTGTGATTGATTTCATTTTAGAAATGCGGGTTACTATACCACCACCTTGAATTGTGATCCTATTTCATGATTGGGTTTTTAATGCTAAAAAATGACAATATAATCTATACATTGTACATCCTTAAGTGATTTTCCACAAAATGGATGTATATATTCTTCCTAAACCAATATTTTTATGTATCACTTTTTTATCAAATTCATTTTTTATTCGTTTTCCCCCTTTCAATCATGTTTCAAAGATCATTCATCATCTTTTCAACTACAATTTTCACAAAAACCACTACTTCGATGTGAAAATATAGTTTATGCTTTTTTCATCCAAAAAGTGATGTTTTCCACAAATAGATACTCGAACTATTTTTCAGATCATTTATCACAGTAGTCATCTCAATTTCATGGTTCGAGTAGTAATTTTCCCGTCGTTGGAGATAAAAAATTTTAAACACAACAAAAAGGTCACCCTATATAAAAACACACCCTTGTCTTACACTCGTTGAATCATAGTAACCCACATAACCATGACCAAACTCTAGAAAAATAAGTAGAAGAGTTGATGTAAACCATTTTATTATCACATCTAAAGATTCTTAACACTCATGGATCCATTAGAACATTACCCATTTCTAGAAGAGTATTCTATATGGTGATGCAAGCCAACAATACTCCTTAAAAAATTAAAAAAAAGTATCATATCAAATGAAAATATATTGAATTATTGAATAAATCCTCCGGACCCTCCCATGATATCCTCGACCTGGTCTTATTGAGACCAGTTATGATACCCTTTTCTGATAACACATTCCCAAGGAAATTTATCAATTTTATCTAGAAACTACACATAGAAAATTAATAATTGTGTAATTTATATTGTATGGTTCTTAAATGACCTCCATGCCACTCCTAAATCATTGAATAAACCATAATGTTATTCCAAGATATCATAAAAAAATTTATCTACAAATATATGGAATATATTATATATAAGAACAATAAAAATCAATAACCAATTATCCAATCTACAAGAAATTACTATATATTTATTCCTTTTATACCTTCCTTGAAAATATATTTTAATCTCATAATTATCTCTCACACTAAGATGGTGATAAAATACATGAAAATAAAGTTTTGAAAACACCTATATAACATTACCATATCAAATATATCATCAATTTGGGGCTATGGTTGTTTATTATTGATCATGGGCAGATTCAACACCTATTAGTTAATGTATAAATGAATTATTCTATATGATATATTAGTAAATAGAATTTCAGAGTACCATAGAGACACACCTTTTTGATTTTATCAAATACAATCCAAATCAGCTAACTTAACATTTAATCCATTTAACACTAGAGGATAGATATGCTATAAAGGGAGAGAGATCAAATGATATCCCCATACTAGATTGATAAATAAATACACATCCCCTATTAAGGTAAGGTTGATGAACTATTTGGGTAATGGTCGGAAAATTCCCTTGACATGGTTTGTTATTCACTCCTTGAATTCTATTCATCAACATCGAAAAAGTTGATTATACACTAAACAGTAGAGAATGCCAAATTCCAGATGACATGGTATCACTCGACTATATTATGGGTCTCATTCCCCATGAAATAATCATGTTCTCTAGTTTGGGATGGTGAAAGTAAATCTCTAATTGTAATAGTATATATGAGATTTATAGTCTACTTCTTGTTCAACTAAGGAATGAAAATGAAAATTACTATTTAAAATATAAGAATATCCAATGCCATCTTGTATTTTTATAATGTGATTAGACCTAAAGGTAGTAAACCTTGTTCTCCATTTCTCCCAAGTGGAGTGTTTATCTTAACAAAATATGCCATGATATTGGTTTGTAATTATAGAAATTAAAAATATTGGGGAGATTAAAAATGGTTATTGGAATTAGTTTTAAATAAAGCAATAAACATAATTGAAGAAATAATAAAAGAATGTATCCTTAACATAGTCCCATCCTTGGATTACATGGGTGCTAGATCCACTACCTGAAATGGGTTAACCACAATGTTATATGGAGGTTTATTACTAGCGTATGGGTCATCCTAAAATGAATATTAATATGAAATGAACCATTCCTACCCCACTCTAATATGGATTAGCTCCCATATCATAGGATGAATTTGCCAATACCACATATAGTCAGTGGAATTAATACCGTATACATTTTTAGGAAGAAATTTTGGATCATGTGAATCTATAAAGATGGCTCTGATGTTTTCACTAAAGAAAATGTATGAGTTCCACTAGATTTATAAACTGCACATTTCCATGAATCCAACACCAATATAAAGAAAAATATCCACCACCAGTACATGAAGATTAATAATTTAGAGGTTAATATAAAGACCTACCAGTACAAAAATTCCATTGATCTTCTTGATTCTTTTTATTCTATAAGGAACCATTTCTAGCATCACTAATCATAGAAGGAGCATAAGTTAACAAATAATTACATTCATTCCCTAGTATAAAAATATGTTTTTACACAAGTGATTTTTTTTATTTTTTACAACTATTTTATAGGTGACGTTGATGTTGGTGATGTAGAAAAACAAATTCATGTCATTAATTATAACTGATTCCAAAATTAAAATTTAAAATAAATTTTACCTTTCTTATTTAAAAAATGATGTAAAAATGTAATGGTCAATTTCATTTATAAAACAAATTGTTGAATGTGTGTTTTTACACCTATTATATAATAGCTGATGATATAAATAATCTAATTTTTTGAATACATTCAATGAATATTACACCACCCAATGAATTAAAAGGATGATAAAATTAAAATATATATATATATATAATATATTATATCATGAAATAAAATTAAATCATTAACATAATTATTCATCCTATAATAATATTTATCCTCATAATTTTATTAGGATGAAATGTCATAGAAGTCATCCTGCTTTTCATATTAGAAATAATTTTAGTCTATAATTGAATATTTATAGTTTTGACATGATTCATTGAAGGTTTGTATATTATTAGAAAAATGGAATACTTACCTGGTGCATTAATTGTGAAAAACTAATTAAAACAAAAATAAATCATGAAAAAATAATTATAAATACCATGATGGTTTCATTAAAAGAATACATAATGGAAAAATTATAATGATATAAAGAGTTGAATCAATGTAGCATTGAGGATGATAAAAATTGTTGATCATGGATTGAATAATTGTGGATCACGTAAACATTAAAATGATATTTGAAAAGAAAACTATAAAATAATAATGGTTAGGTAGTAATTGAATATTTAAGAGGTGTGATATAAAAAAATGGGATTATAAATTGACATGGTAAAAAATATTTTTATTAGAATCGATTATAATTTAACAGATGTTGAAAATTATTTTTTAGCATCATTTATTAACTAAATGACATTAAAAGTTTATTTTTTCAGGTCTTTTTTATAAAAAATAGAAAACTCGTCTTTAATGTTTTTTCAAAAATATGTGATAAAACAAACTGGAATGTTTTTAATGATACTTATTTATAGAACTGAGAAAAAAACATTTTAACATGGATTATTTAAAAACTATTTCCAATACTCTAATATAATATATTTTTTCAGATATGTAGTGGTTTATCTCCAACATTAGATATTGATCAATACCATTATCAAAGTTCATGAATTCCAATAGAATACTTGGGACTGTATGTTGAGTCATATATGTATATTAAATGATGTTTAATTGGTTTATTAATTAAAAATAATCTAAATAGGTAAGTGAAATATCTTGGATAACTGATTCACATATTCCAATTCCTATCATTTTCCCTTATGAGGGCACATGAATTCATATTCCTTATCCAGTTCCAAGGTTACGAGGTAGAACTATTGAGTAAATATTATTTTTAATTCCATTCACTCAATATTCCCATCCTCATTTTCTAATAAAAATAACTCCAACCAATTACAGATACATCCTTTATAAATGATATTTCTAAACATTAACTTCACAAACAAGAAAATTACAAGGATTTTAATGATTTTCAGTGTCTACCCTATCATATAATCATTCATATATGGATTTTTTATTCCCAAAAATTTGTGAGTTTTATTCTAGATGTATTCATTATATCAATCATTGTCTATGGATTGATCAGTTTCCATTGCATGAGTGGGTGTATAATATTTCCATTTTCCAAAGTTCAAATATCCTAGACCACATAA
The DNA here is from genome assembly GCA_963277665.1 of Viscum album. Lineage (NCBI taxonomy): Eukaryota > Viridiplantae > Streptophyta > Magnoliopsida > Santalales > Viscaceae > Viscum > Viscum album. Next base: position 560,389,149 of record OY728146.1, read on the forward strand.
TTAATTAGATTTTGATCTTCCATGTGATCTTCCCATGGAAATATAATTGAATAATTATATAATGTGTTTATTTTACACTTTCTATTGCTAATAGTGCCACATGAAATCAATAAATGTGGAATCCTTCACCCCCAACAATTAATCATTTACTAATTCTATAAAAAATAAAAAATAACCAAATAAATCAGGACAAAAAAATCAACTAATCAAAACTTTCTATATCACTATGATTACAATCATGGTATATAAAATACCAATTATACCCAATGGTTTAGGGTAAAAAATCCATGATCAAATAAAATTTCATATATATCCAATATTAATTTAAGAGATAATACTACTATTGTGGTCAATACATACATTCCTAACTCTTAAATAAGCATAAATAATTATATATCATTCCTATCCAAAAATACCAAATAATATAGACCAAAAAAACATGGAATTGATACAATTTTTTTAATAAAACAACCTATGATACTTGTAGCCCAAGCACCCACTACCTTCCGTGGAATGGGATGAAGGTTGTTCAAAAACCCGGTTGTTTTGCAACTTGACCTTGAGATTCAAGAATTTTTTATGGAATTGTTATAAAAAACAAAAAATATAAAAACATACTCACAAAAAACAAACATTATATAAATTAAATATTAATATCATGAAACATAATAAATGTGAATAAATATCCATATAGAAATTCAATTAAGGGATAGTCCATATATCTCTATATAAGAGGTTAAAATTCCACTGAAACCCAAAATGAAACAAATATATTGGAACCAATATCCTTGTGATTCAATGTTCATCATCTCACCATTTCAACCACATAACCCATCAATGATCTACTAGAATGATTATTTTTTAACTCTAAGATGACCCTTCTATTTACCATTATATTACGATTAATTAAATATGAATATAATAAAGTATGAAACCTATTGAATGTATTAATTAAGAAATAAAATTCATCATATGGATTGAAATGAAATTAAAAGGCATGGAAACACCAACTAAAACCAAGAATGGACGGGATAAAAATCAAAAAAGAGGAAGAGCTGATCCTTACGAACAATCTTCAGGCCCTAGACTATCATGACCCGTCCCATGGGGCCCATGTCATGACTATCCTAGGCTCGCCTTCCAAAGGCCAGGGGTTAGCGACTTGCACTGGAAATGACTATCCCTAAAATGGGAAGACATTTCCTTTTAACCTATACAAACACATATAATTGGTATAAAAAAATGTAAACTACATAGTAAAATATCTAGAGTAAAAGTATGTACTGAAATTAAGGGGTCAGAATACAAGCCCAACTAAAAAGATACAACTACAACTGAAAACAGAAAAATAACTCAAGAGATCATCCAATGATAACCCTACCTAAAGGGTAGGTATAAATCATCTCTACAGCTCTCCATGTCAACTGTCACCACTATCCACCTTCAAGTCCTAGCTACCCGAGTCCCAGTAAAGGCTACCAGTCTTCTGAAAAAGACCCAACAAGGTGCGGGTGAAGCCCGAGCTAGGGGGAGTATAAAAATACTTAGTAGGGACCCAGAGACCCATGATGGTCTCTCAGAATTTCATAGAGGAATAACAAAATAATGATCTCAATCACAAAGAAAAAAATTAATACACATAACTTAAAAAAGGTATAACTGAGTACAAAAGTATAGATGACTGGTCATAAGGCTAGATCGTCTTACTCGGTTAGGAGGCACGTCTGCTAACCATCATAGAATCGATAGGTACCTACCCCAGCAATATCAACACAGGATTGATAGGTTTTGATTCACAAAGAATCATTGGGTTTTTATTTACATAGAATCAATGGTTATATATTAACACAAAATCATTCATTGTTGATTCAATGACAATCGTTGCATTCTAATTCACAAAGAATCGGTGGGTGCTGATTCACACGGAATCCCTGGGTGTCGATTCGCTTAGAATCGATGGCTACTAATTCACACTGAATCATTGGGTTTTCATTCCCACAGAATATCAGGGTGCGGATTCACACAGAATCACTCTTAATTCATCACGTCTCAACCAGCAATAGGATTTCCTCTCATATTACACTGGTTTTATGGGAGAAGCTGCTTCTCAAGACATCAGTCTTATTTCAGCAACCAAAAAGTTCCACGATAAAGTTACCCCATGATCCCTCATGTCATAAGGGTTCCAATGCAATAGAAGGCGCATCATCCAGATTCTTTGTCCATCAGTTATTGTCATTTTAGTACTAAAGGCCTAGTTGGATTAGGAGTCAATCCAACTCGGCTCTACTCCAACATTCTTCAAAACACTCCAAGAGTATTTCAAAAGGAAAATCTGGCTCTAAGGATCCTACTTCATCTGATGGCTCCTCAAACGGATATTTGGATCGCATGTTACGGTCACTTAAGTGTATCTGGGCCCAAGAGATTTCTAGGTCCGGTCTGACCAGCCTGACTAGGCCTGGGTCCAACCCATACCAGCCCAAACCGGCTTGGGATGGCCCAACCCACCATGACTAGGCCGGCCCGCAGCGGGCGCAGTTCTAGGCATGTTCATCCTGCTTGGGAGGGCTGCAAACCACTTGCTGGTGCATCCCGCATGGGTGTTGCACGGTCCGCTTGTCGAATAGCTCAAAGGAGTTGTTCAACTCCTTGATTGGAGGCGCAAGTTGGGGCTGCCTCATCACCTACAAGATACATATGTAGCTGGTCCTAGCCATCATTTTGTATTCTCTCACTACAGCATGGCATGGCACACTGCCTCCCATATCTACCATCGGTCATTGTCGGCCTCCTGTACGACTTCCATGGTGCCGAGCAACGCCACCCTCCTCCGTAGCTGGTGAGAGATTTCCTCCCTCTGTAATGCTCGTTTCGGTCACCAATGCCATGCCGGTAGATCTTCCACGGGACACCGGGTAAGTTTTGGTGGTCCGTTCTTCCTTCCAGATGTGCATACTTCCCTCTCGAGATGTTGTCGTCGGTGCGCACCACCCGTTTTCCACATTCTAATGTGTTGAATATCGTTCCATGAGGAACGTGTCAAGAAATGAAGCGTGAGAGGTTTTGGGTCTTGTTCGTTGTCCTGCACCCTCTGCATTAGCATTATAACAAGTGGGAGATAATTTAATCAACATTAATAGACAATAAAATTTCTATGATTCATCACTTTGTAAAAGAACAAGGGAAGAACAATTCTCAAGAACCGAAAAACCCATACCTCATGAATCGTTGGATTCATTGTAGTGGATGAAGTAGAATATGTGCTTTGATGACGTCGTTGGGGTTTGTTGTTCCATGTTCGATCCCTCTAATGACTTCCATGATTCTGTACCTCGTTAGTTGAAGATGTATCTTAACTTCTATAGAGTTTTCTTACATGGTGAATTCGTGTAAAAAATCCACCACAAGCCTCATTTAAATATAGGGGAAAGGGTGTGTAACACACCAAGAAATTAATGAGGTTCATTAATTGACGTAATTAATGTGCCACATTAATTAAACAAGTGTTTTTTACACAACCAAAGTGTAATTGGAATTTAATGTGACACCCTAATCTTCATCGATATGCTTCTCTTTGAATAATACAGTAGTGTGTGTTGTACACAACTTCGAGTTCTAACACACACCACAACCAATCAAACTAGCTGTTATGAATAGTAATTCCTACTTTTTAAAATTTTATAAATCTTATCATTCAAAATGGACTTCATTTTTGGATTAGGAATATCTATTTTATCCTAGGGTGAAATTTTGGAACTTTTCAGATAACTTTTATATGTTGCTGAATAGTGAAAATTACTAAATTTTAATTAAAATTTTTTTTTAATCAAAATAATTAATAGTGATAAATTATTCTATTTAGTGGTTTTAAAGTGTAATTAGAATATAATTTTTCCATTTTATCCAGTGGTGGTCATTATAATTAACTTCACATTGAAATTGGAATAAACAATTCTCAATCTTTTGATTGATATTGTTTCATAAAAACATGCTATTTGTTTTGAAAATGGGAATTAATTATAAAATTAATTATTGAAACTTATATGTTTGTAATTTTTTAAAATAGACACCATTTTTGAATTCAGAATATCAATTATAGCTTATGGTGATTTTTTAGTATTTTTTTGAAAAACTACAATTTTTGATGAATAGTGAAACCGCTAAGTGGTAGTTTAAAAACTAAATTTTCAGGTAAATGAATCATTACCACTTATGTGATTTTATTTTCAAAAATCCAACATACATGGTTTTAATTAGGAAGTAAATTTGTTTTAATGGGATTAAAATAATTTTTTGGTGAATAGTAGCTTTTATGTTTTATTAATCGCAATTAAAGGTAATTAGTAAAATTTAAGGTAAAAATGATATTATAAAAATATGAAAATATCATGACACTTGTCCCACCCTTATTGGATGAGTCATGGTAGACCAAGAAAATCCATGGGTCAACTTGGGGAACCCATTGAACCACTTGGGTAAGAAAATGACATTAATAACTTTTTATTTAAAGTAAAAATAAAATTGTCACAAACAAGTGTTGTTTTACTAAAACAATTATTACATCGGGTTATATAAGTTAACATTTCGATTATAAATATTAATTGGAAAGATAAAAAGATTCACTACATAATGGTATTTTTTTTATAATTTTTATAAATTAAATTAATAAATTTATTTATCACACCATGAAGTTGCAGCGATTACCACATTAATTAACGATTTAAATAAAATGAAAAGATAATGAAAAATCTACGAATTACGCTCGTAAAAAAACTATTGGATGAGTATATTTCGAACCCTTATCACCTTATCTTTGAAATGTATAATTTTGGGACCTTTGAAATCCTAAAAGCACTTCATAATAATGTAACATTTCATGACTTTCCAAGAGAGCCCCTCCTCTCCTCTTGTAAAAGGCCCCCACATCTACCACCATATTCACATCATCAAAGCCATATGGCTCAGCCAACCTCTACTCAAATACTCATTAAACATACCTCTCTTACTCCTAGAAGCCTCACTTTGGGAATAATTCTTCCCAAGGAATCCTTTGGCTCAAATCAAAAAGAGTTACCCGAATTTAAGGTAATGTCTTCTCTTATGTTCTTTTGTTTTATTTTGCTTCTCCAACCCCTTAAACTCTTTTTTATTCATTTATTTAGTAACAAAACCAGTATATAAAATATACTATGATATTTTCATGAGAAGGATTTTATTTACACTTACACATACCTTCTTCTAACGGTTAAAGAACATACTGTTTCTGTGGGTGGGGAATTACTGCTTCACGAAACAATGAATGTTCAATCTTCTTTTAACACCTCTCATGGTGGACATTATGATGACACTATTTTAATATATGATATATATATTATGTTTATGTTTTCCTTATGCTTCTGTATTTCTCATTTATGGAATTTCTTTATTATTTCCATTATGGGTAAACACGATAATTTCATTTTAGGAAGTGCAGACTACCGCCCACTGAAAGTTATTTGAATCGTTAATTTCATATGTGGGACGTATAAAGGATAGATTAAATGATATTATATATGATATTATACTGGAATTATAATACACCTTTATTTCATTATGATTTCATTCCATTAAATATGAAATAAAATGAAAGTAGCGTTCATGCGTACGTACGACTTACCGTCTCCATGAACGGTGCATTTCATTTCTTACCTCTAAATGTTATGTAATATTATGAATGAATTTATATGCTGTATATATATGATATATATGATATCTAAATCATGAATATAATTCAGGATATAATGGATATTTTACCACATGAACAACTTGTAATTATAAGAAGTTTATTTTTGACTCAAGTTCCAAAGATCGACAAAATGACCGTTATTAACATAAATAATTAAATAATGTTCATAAAATGTTAATAAGTGATATAAAAGTAATAAAAAACTTGAAAAATTTTCTTATTAAATAATAAATTAACTCTAGTTTATTATTCAGTAGGTTAAAGAACAGTCGAGTCAAGTCGGACACGAGGTAAGGGACTTCGTCTCAATCTCCATTTATTGAGGCATATATTATTTTATACACAAATTTCTTTTATATAGTGTATAAAACCCTTTGACATTTACGTTTATTCAAAAGGAATCTTTTTATATGAAGAATTTTACTAAATGAAAAAATGTAATGTTTGTCTTGTCGTACGTTTGCGGCGATAATGACTTCTCCGCTGCCATGACCATTATTTGAGTTTCATCTTTCTCTACAAGCAATAACTTTTTTTTAATGAAAAATAAATATCATGTTTTAATTATATTTTTTTTGGTATTTAAAATGGTTTTGATAATTTTTTTATTATATCAATGTGTTGTATTGATATATTGTGATTGAAATGTGGGACGGTTTTTTTCCTTTATGCATGTTTTATGTGATATGATTATGTTATGGTTTATGATATGTTTAAACCTGTTCATATGAGGAATGTGTAGGACTTAATAAGTGACTGGTGGAGCCTGATATATCTCTTTGATGCATCGGTAGGTCTCATGAGACAAACTAGTGTCTTGGCACGAGGCCTTGTAAAAATATTATTTTTATTCATGGCACAAGGCCTCGGCTACGTGGTTATTATAATCTAGAATTATGCATTCCATCATTATGAAAGTGGTTATTGATATTGCATGTGATTATTCGACTAGTAGAATAACCATGTGACTATGTAAATGGAATTATTTTATTTTATTTTATCCATATTAGGTTGAAGATCAAGTTTAAATGGATTTTGTCTTAGTTATACATTGCCTTAAATGTTTATGTTTATTTTTGAAAGATTCTGCTGTATTGTTATCCTTACTGAGTATCTGTGCTCACCCCCTGCAATGTCTTAATTTATCCAGGATGTGATGAATTATATTATGAATGACCTGCAGGGATAGTATGAGGGGATATTAATACAGGATGTTTTTTTAGTTTTTTTTTGAATTTATGATATAATATAAGACTTATGAATGTATCTGGTGTTTCCAAAGCTGCTAAACTAATCAGACTTTCGAGACATGATCTTTTGTGATCATGCAAATGTAACACAATAATGCACCGAATCTGGGTAACTGGGATCAAGGCATCACAGTTGTTATCAAAGGCAGTTTAGTACTAACCGTGGAAGCTAGATTTAGATAAAATCTGGTTAGAGCACATATCCCAATGATAGACTTTGAGGATTAGTATAGAAGAACTTCCTATAATTGTAGTATTATAGAGATTTTGTGACTTTTTTGAGAAATACATCCCTATCTGGATATGAAAAGGTAGAGGCGGCTCTGGCACATATGTATCTAGGGGTAAAACTCGAAAACACCGATTTGAGCTAGACTCGAAGGGGAACTGGTGCACGACAACAGGCCTTGTTGCACTCTTAGTTAGGACACTCCCAGGGGATATGCTTAGGATAATTCTAATTTTCTTTAAAAACCATTATGAAGGGTTTCTGAGTATATACTTCCTCAAAGAAAACATTTTTATGATTATTGTTCAATTTATGTTAAGTGTTTTAGAAGTATGGAATTATGTATTTTGATTCATAAAATGATCTAGTTTATGCCATTGTTTAGAAATGGTGCCTAGTGGGAGGAATGGAAACTGTATCAATGCACGCACTCCATGTCAGGATTTCTCTCTTGCTGAAGATAATTATTGTGGACCTGGAGATACAAATGGTGCTGATCAACTAATTACCATACAGAGAAAACTCACTCAGGTTATGAATAATAACCTTACTCATATGAAGCACCCTGATCCGCAATGTAGAGAATTAATGTTAGACCGCTTCATGAGGAAACAACCACCATAATTTAATGGGGGGGTACAAATCCATTATTAGCTGAGCAATGGATAACCACCATAGAGAAAATATTCCACGCCTTGGGGAGTAGAGAAATGGATAAGGTTGTCATGGCAGTTTACCGCCTCACTGGAGATGTCGATCAATGGTGGTCGTTGATTCAAAACACAAAGGATGATAAAGAAGTATCAAGTATGGAATCGAGGGAGTTTAAGGAAATTTTCATAGAAAAATACTTTCCACATAACCATTGAGCAGATATGGAAATGCAATTTCTGAGTCTGAGGCAGAAGGAGGATGAGAATGTCGTAAAGTATGATGTTATCTTTACAAGGTTAGCGAGGAATGCTTCAGATTATATATGTAACCCAAGAAGTAAGATTGATTGTATCTTTGATGGGTTAAAACCAATTCTCCTTCGAGCATTAGTCCCATAATCCTTCTCATCGTACAAATATATTGTCTCGTGTGCTATCAAGACAGAAAACGAATTATCTAATTCTAATGACTTTAAATCAATGCAAGAGAAGAAGAGATCTTCTGATCAATCTGGAAATGGAAATAAGGGGAAGAAGGGAAATGTTGAATATCAGTCATGTAGTAAATGTGGGAAGAAACACCTTGGTACTTGCTTGAAGGGAATGGGAGTCTGTTACAAGTGTAGAGAAAAAGTCCACCAAGCTCATGATCGCAAGGGAAAGAGAGTTTCTATCAATGTGGAATGCTATAATTTTAGAAAGACGGGACATTATACAAATGAATGTTCTAAGCGTCAGGGAAACATACCTCAGAAGAGGCCAAGGGATCAAGGACAATCTTATGTTATCACCACTGCTGACGTTGAAGCTCCAAAAGAAGTGGTGGCATGTAATTTAATGGTTTCCTCAAGTTTATAAAATGCATTATTTTATTCTAGATCATCGCATTGTTTAATATCTTCCCAGTTTTCTCTGAAAATTAGATATTTAAAATTTTGTTTAACAAGATAATTTTCTGTCAAAACTCATAAGGGAATTATCATTGCAACAATGTTTTTTGAATCAGTCCCCATTAGAGCACATAAATATTATTTATCCACTGATCTCATTGTCATACCTATGATTGAGTTTGATATAATCCATGGTATGGAATGGATTTTGGACTATGATGAAAATATTTATTATAAGAAGAAGTAGGTTACAATTTTTGATGATGCTAATAAGGAACAACTTATCTTTCGAGCACAATCGTCACCACCTAATTCTTATTTAGATCCGCCCCAAGGAGCTAAACAAAATTCAATTATTGGGGAGGAAGAGAATGAAATGACTGAGGGCGAGGAACGGAATGTTCAAATAGAGGATGTACCTATTGTGAAAGAATATATAGATGTGTTTCCGGAAGATTTACCTGGACATCCTCCAGAACGAGAAGTTGAGTTTTCCATTGATTTAATTCCTGGATCAAGGCCTATATCGAAGACCCCTTATAGAATGTCCATCATGGAATTAGTTGAACTAAAGAAACAACTAGAAGAATTTATTAATAAAGGATTTATTCACCCTAGTTTTTCTCCATGGGGAGCCCCTGTCCTTTTTGATAAGAAAAATGATGGATCTATGAGGTTGTGTGTTGACTACAGGGAGATCAATGCTATAGAAATAAACAACAAGTATCCCCTACCTCGCATTGATGGTTTATTTGACCAGTTTCATGGAGCTCAATACTTTTCAAAGATTCACCTTTAATCGGGATACCATTAGTTGTGTGTGAAGAAAGAAGTCATTCCGAAGACAGCATTTCGAACAAGGTACGAGCATTACGATTTTACAGTAATGCAATTTGGATTGACTAATTCACCCTCTGTATTCATGGATCTAATGAATAGAGTTTTCAAAGAATATATTGATGATTTTTTGGTGGTATTTATTTATGATATCTTGGTATACTCCAAAATCTATGAAGATCATGAAAATCACTTTCGCATTATCTTGAAGACTCATAGAAGGCATGAATTATATGGGAAGTTTAGCAAGTGCGAATTATAGCTTCAGGAGATTTCTTTTCTTGGCCATATTGTCTATAAGGATGAAATTTCTGTTGATCCTTCTATGACCAAGGCAATCCAAGAATGGCTGGCACCGACGAGTATAACTGAGGTACACATTTTTATTGGTTTGGCAGGTTATAATCGACGTTTTGTCCAAAATATTGCCTTGTTGGCTAACCGATTAACGGAGCTCACAAATAAAGGGGTTAAATTTGTTTAAACAAAAGAGTGTGAAGAATGTTTTTAAGAACTACAGAGAATATTAGTCAATTCTCCTATATATACTCTACCATCCGGGAATGATGAGTTCGTTATTTATAGTGATGCATCAATGAAAGGACATGGTTGTGTCTTTATGCGGAATGATAGGGTTATTGCCTTTGCATCACAACAACTAAAAATTCATGAGCAGAACAATCCTACACATGATCTCGAGTTAGCTGCTGTAATCTTTGCCTTGAAGATATGGATACATTATCTCTATTGTAAAAAATGTGAGATATATACCGATCACAAGAGTTTGAAATATATTTTCTCATAAAAAAAACTCAACATTTAGGAAAAGGCGATGGCTTGAACTACTCAAGGATTACGATTGCACGATACTCTACCACCCGGGGAAGGAAAATAAGTTTGAAGATGCTTTGAGTAGAAAAGATCATGGAGTTTTGAACAAGATGAGAGTGGAAAGGGATCCTATTTTCATGGATCTAGTAAAGATGGATATGGGAATCACCATGGAGGGTGAAACATCAATACTTTTTCAACTGGTTGCCAAACCATCTTTACAAGAAAGGATAAAGTGTTCTCGGGCTGATGATGAAGAGTTGAAAAAGAGGTTTAAAGATGTGAATGATGGGCGATTGAGTGACTTTGTGTGTGAAGATAGAATTTTGAAATTTGGGATGAGACTTTGTGTTCCAGATATACCTGATTTAGAGAGGGAATTGTTTGATGATTCTCATAGTTACAATTTCTCTATACACCTTGGGAGCACCAAAATGTATAGAGATTTAAAAGGGACATTTTTTGTGGGAAAACATTAAGAGGGATATTTCTGATTTTGTGTCAAGACGTATGGTTTTCCAACAAGTGAAAGCTGGATGGAAACTGCCTCGTGGAGTATTGAAACCTCTTCCCATACCTGAGTGGAAATGGGATAATATTACTATGGACATTGTATTGGGACTACCAAAGACTCCTTGAAGGAATGATCCAATATGGGTCATTGTTGATCATCTCACGAAGTCATCACATGTTCTTGCTATAGGAGAAGATCTGCCAATTGAACATCTAGAAAGACTATATATTAATGATGTTGTGAGACTTCATGGACTACCCCTGTTGATTGTCTCAGATCGTGATCCCCGTTTTACATAAAGATTCTGGAAAAGTATTCAGAAGGCCTTGGATAGTGAACTTCTTTTGAGAACTGCTTACCACCATCAAACAAATGGACAATCAGAATGAACTATTCAAACCTTAGAAGGCATGTTTAGATCATGATCACTTGACATTCAGGGTATGTCGGATCAATATTTACCTCTGGTAGAATTTTCCTATAACAATAGATTCCATTCAAGTATTATGATGGCACCATATGAAGCATTATATGGAAAGAGATGTCACATACCAACCTGTTGGGAGGATGTTCATGAAAGAAAACTTGTAGGCCCAGAACCTGTGGAGGAAATGATGGAAAAGGTGATGGTAATCCAAAACTGCATCAAACCAGCTCAATGTAGGCAGAAGAGCTATGCTGACAACCGAAGGACGAATTTGGGATTTCAGGTAGGAGATCATGTTTTCTTGAAGGTATCTCCATGGAAGGGAGTTAAACGTTTCGGTAAGAAGGGTAAATTGAGTCCCAGGTACATCAAACCCTTTGAAATTCTAGAACGAATTGGGGTTGTAGCTTACCGTTTGGAAATGCCGCCAAGTCTCTCCAAAGTTCACGATGTATTCCACGTATCACTGTTGAGAAAATACATGCCTGACCCAATGCATGTACTCACCTATGAGGAATTAGAACTGGAACCCGATCTGTCTTATTATGAAGAGCCCGTCAGGATTCTTGATACAAGAGAACAAGTGCTGAGAAACCAGGCGACTCGTCTGGTAAAATTTCTATGATGAAACCATAAGATAGAAGAGTCAACATGGGAACCTGAGGAACGTATGATGAAGAATCACCCAAGTCTTTTTATACAGAGATATTATATGAAATTTTGACGATGAAATTATTTGAAGGAGGGGAGAATGTAACACCCAAAGCTTCCAAGGTATGCTTCTCTTTGAATAATACAGTAGCGTGTGTTGTACGCAACTTCAAGTTCTAACACACACCACAACCAATCAAAGTAGCCGTTATGAATAGTAATACTGACTTTTTGAAATTTTATAAATTTTAACTTTCAAAATGGACTTTATTTTTGGATTTATAATATCTAATTTAGCCTAGAATGAAATTTTGGAACTTTTCGGAAAAACATTTATATTTTGATGAATAGTTAAAATTACTAAATTTTAATTAAAAACAATATTTTTAATCAAAATAATTAATAGTGATAAATTATTCTATTTAGTGGTTTTAAAGTATAATTAGAATATAATTTTACCATTTTATCCAATGGTGGTCATTATAATTAACTTCACTTTGAAATTGGACATAAACAGTTGTCAATCTTTTGATTGATATTGTTTCATAAAAACATGCTATTTGTTTTGACAACGGGAATAAATTATAAAATTATTTAAAGAAACTTATATGTTTTGAATTTTGTAAAATTGACACCATTTTTGAATTTAGAATATCAATTATAGCTTTGGGTGAATTTTTGGTATTTTTATGAAAAACTTCAATTTTTTATGAATAGTGAAACCATTAAGTGGTAGTTTAAAAACTAATTTCTCGTGTAAATGAAACATTACCACTTCTGTGATTTTATTTTAAAAAATCCAACATACATGGTTGTCATTATGAAGTAAAATGTGGTTAAATGGGATTAAAATATTTTTTTGGTGAATAGTAACTTTTAAGTTTTATTAATCGCAATTAAACGTAATTAGTGAAATATAAGGTAGAAATGATATTATAAAAATATGAAAATATCTTGTAACTTTTCCTACCATTATTGGATGAGTAATGGCTGACCAAGACAATCCTTGGGTCAACTTGGGGACCCCATATATCCACTTGGGTAAGAAAATGACATTAATAACTTTTTATTTAGAGTAAAAATAAAATTGTCACAAACATGTGTTGTTTTACTAAAACAATTATTACATGGGGTTATTTAAGTTAACTTTTCAATTATAAATATTCATTGGAAATATAAAAATATTCACTACATCATGGTATTTTGTTTTATAATTTTTAGAGATTATATAAATAAATTCATTTATCACACCATGATGTTGCAGCGATTACCTCATTAATTAACGATTTAAATAAAATGAAAAGATAATGTAAAATCTAAGACTTTAACTTGTAAAAAACAAATTATAGGAGTATATTTCGAACCCTTATCACCTTATCTTTGAAATATATGATTTTGGGACCTTTGAAATAAGAAAAGCACTTCATAATAATGTAACATTTCATGATTTTCCAAGAGAGCCCCTCCTCTCCTATAATAAAAGGCCCCCACCTCTACCACCTTATTCACACAATCAAAGACATTTGGCTCCGAAAACCTCTGCCCAAATACTCTTTCAACTTCCCAGTCTTACCCCTAGAATCATCACTTTGGGAAGATGTCTTCCCAAGGAATCCTTTGGCTCAAATCAAAAAGAGTTACCCGATTTTAAGGTAATGTCTTCTCTTATATTCTTTTGTTTTATTTTTCTTATCCAACCCCTTAAAATATTTTTTATTATTTTATTTTGTAACAAAAACAGTATCTACAATATAAAAGGATGTTTTCATGAGAATTATTTTATTTACACTTACACATACCTTCGTCTAATGGTTAAAGAACATACTGTTTCTGTGGGTGGTGAATTACTGCCTCACGAAACGATGATTTTTCAATCTTCTTTTAACACCTATCATGGTGGAGATTATGATGACTATATTTTCATATATGATATATATATTATATTTATGTTTTCCTTATTATTCTGTATTTCTCATTTATGGCATACCTTTATGATTTCCATTATGGGTAAACGCGATAATTTCATTTTAGGAAGTTCGGACTACCGCCCCCTCAAAGTGATTTGAATCGTTAATGCCATATGTGGGACGTATATAGGATGGAGTAAATGATATTATATATGATATTACACTAGAATTATAATACACCTTTGTATCATTATGATTTCATTCCATTAAATACGAAATAGAAATGAAAGTTGCGTTCATACGTACGTACGGCTTACCGTCTCCATGAACGGTGCATTTCATTTCTTACCTCTAAATGTTACGTAATATTATGAATGAATGTATATACTGGATATATATGATATATATGATATCTACATCATGAATATAATTCTTGATATAATGTATATTTTACCACATGAACAACTTGTAATTATAAGAAGTTTATTTTTGACTCAAGTACCAAAGATCGACATAATGACTGTTATTAACATAAATCATTACATAATGTTCATAAAATGGTAATAAATGATCTAAAAGGAATAATAAACTTGAAAAAGGTTCTTAAGCAATTATAAATTAACTCTAGTTTATTATTCACGAGGTTAAAGAACCATCGATTCAAGTCGGACATGAGGTAAGGGACTTCGTCTCAATCTCCATCCATTGAGGAATATTTTGTTTTATACACAATTTTAGTTTATATGGTGTATAAATCCCTTTGAATTTTATGTTTATTAAAAGGAATATTTTTATAAGAAGCGTTTTAATGAATTTCAAGAAGGAATTTTTTTCTTGTCACACGTATGCGGCGACAACAACTTCTCTGCCGTCATGACCATTATTTGAGTTTCAACTTCCTCTACAAGCCATATTTTTTTTTTATTTTTTTTTTATTTTGGTACTGAAAATGGTTTTGATAATGTTTTTATTATATCAATGTTTTGTATTGATATCATCTGATTTAAATGTGGGAATGTTATGTTTCCTTTCAGCATGTTTTATGTGATACGATTATGTTATGTTTTAAGATATGTTTAAACCTGTTCATATGAGGAATTCATTGGACATAATAAGTGACGGGTGGAGCCCGCTATAGCTCCTCTATGCATCGGTAGGTCTCATGAGACAAACTAGTTTCTTGGCACGAGGCCTTGACAAAATCTTATTTGTTTTCTTGGCACGAGTCCTTGGCTACGTGGTTTTGATAGTCTGGAATTATGAATTCCATCATTATGAAAGAGGTTATTGATATTGAATGTGATTATTCGACTAGTATAATAACCATGTGAATAAGTAAATGGAATTATTTCATTTTATTTTTGCCATATTATGTTGAAGTTCAGGTTTAAAAGGCTTTTGTCTTAGTTATACGATGCCTTAAATGTTTATGTTTATTCACAAAATATTTCATTGTATTGCTATCCTTACTGGGCATCTGATCTAACCCCTTGCAATGTTTTAATTTTTCCAGGATGTGATGAAGTAAATTATGAATGACCTGCATGGATAGTATGAGGGGATATGAAGACAAGATGTTTTTTTAGTTTTGTTTTACTTTATGATGCAATGTAAGACTTATGAATGCATCTAGTGCGTCCAAGGCTACTAAACTAATCAGTCTTTCAAGACTTGATCTTTTGTGATCATTCCAATGTCAAGAAATAATGCACTGACTCTAGGTAACTGGGGTTGGGGCATTACATTTAATATCTCCTATGAAATTTCTATCTACCTATGTGGTCCCTTCCACCACCACTCAATAGGTTGTAGGAAATAATTAAATAAAATGGAAATCTCTTTTTTATTTTATATTTTTTTTGAAACAATCAAAAAATATCTTCTTCACCCAAGCTACTTTGGTCTAGTTAAAGAATCCCTTAAGAAAATATCAACATTGTGGATTAAATGGTGCTCTCATATTTCAATTCTGAGCACCAATTGAAATGATAGAAAATACAACCTGCGTATTTGCTGAACGTACCATGAAAAAGTTTAAAAATTTAATTTGGGCACACTAGGCCTCAGAATTAATCACAAAAAAATTGGAAGACACATAATAATCCCAAATAATATTATAAAAATTACATTTAATGTTCGGTTCTTTACATTCTCCCAACCTTTGGGATTTTTGTTCCCAAAATCTACGACAAAATTAGGGGAAGAAGTGGTGGTATAGAGAATGCATCTTATTTACCCTCTCCCATGTGCTCTCTAGGAGGTACTCATGCTACCATCAAAACTCACACCAAATGAATCGACCACCCACTAATGACCCACTCCTGTCAATCCTCTATCACCACTGGGAACTCTGAAAATGTCTCCCCAGCCAAACCTTAGTAATCCTCATCGGGGTATGACATGTAGGAGAACATGGCCCCCTCCTCAAATAACAAGGGTCTCTATCTCTAGTTGACATATGACATCTTTTAGTTATGTGCCGTATTCATCTGCTCCAGGATTATCTGCACCTTCTCTGTGGTAGATTATACCAACTCTGGACCAATATGTGATGAATCACCTGGGTCTGTCCAGCGCATAGATGATCTTAATGGTCTCCCATACATGTCCTCAAATAGATCTATGCCAATGATGGGGTGATAACTATTGTTGTAGATAAACTCCACCACTAGAAGGTGGTCCTCCCAACTGTGTCCAGAATCGAGGACAAAAGCACGAAGAATATCCTCGAGTGTATGTATGGTCCACTCCATATGACCATCTATATATGGATGGAAGGCTATTCTCAGGTGTAGCTGAGTCCCTAAATCCTCTTAAAATCCCTTCCACAATTAGAATGTACAATTTTGTGCAGCGATCTAAGAATATTGTTGACGGAACCTCGTGACATCCCACAATATCCTGTATGTAGAGACATCCCATGCTATTTATTGATCCCTACTATCGGATGGGGAGGAAGTGGGATGACTTTTTGAGTCTATCAATAATCACCCATATGGAATCATGGACCCTGGATGTATATGGTATCCCCATCATGAAGTCCATGGATATACCATACCACATCCACTTTGGTACCTCATGTGGTTCAGCTAATCCTTCTGGTACCTGATGCTTGGCCTTCACTTGCAAACAAGTGAGGTATCGAGATACGAACTCCGCCACTTTTTTCTTCATCCATGGCCACTATAACTGACATAGGATGTCATGGTACATCCTCACCACTCATAGATGTACCTCTAAAGAGAATTTCTAGAACTCCCTAAACACCT
This sequence comes from Viscum album, assembly GCA_963277665.1. Classification (NCBI taxonomy): domain Eukaryota; kingdom Viridiplantae; phylum Streptophyta; class Magnoliopsida; order Santalales; family Viscaceae; genus Viscum; species Viscum album. Next base: position 560,406,335 of record OY728146.1, read on the forward strand.
CCTCTTGTAGCGTCACTAGTACAATGTTGAGTCCTTTTAAGTGGACAACGCGCTCTCCACCTTCAGAAAATCTATCAGGAGCCTGTCTTGAGTATATCAGAGCACATAGGGCCTCACAGTATATTTCTATAAGCTATGTCTCCCTGTATTTCCATAGAAGTGGGTGTGTAACTATCATAGACAGTAGGTTAGCTAATCAATCTCTATCCATAAAGACAACTGTAACACAACTAGCTGCTATGTCGCCTCACTCAGCAACAGTAGACCAGACATCCTACTGAGTGTGTCACCTACTATATTTCCCTTCCCTAGAGTATTGACTATATCGAAGTCATGGTCCTATAGTAACTCTACACACCATCGTTGCCTTGGGTTCAGGTACCTCTGTGGGAAGATATAACATAGACTCTTGTGATAATTGTAAACAGTAAACAGTTCACCCATTATGTAGTGTCGCCACATCTTCAGTGCAAAAACCACTTCTGCTAACTCTAGGACATGAATATCATAGGTCTCCTCATGATGTCTCAACTTACTTGAGACATAGGTGATAACTTCTCCCTCCTGAATTAGGACACATCCTAGTCTGGTCCTTGATGTGTTGCAGAAGACTATGTACCCATGTCCCTCTTTGGGTAGCCTCAAAATGGGGGCAATCATCAGTCTCTACCTCAGATCCTAAAAACTAAGATATCACTTCTATATCCACAAGAATGGATTCCCCTTCATCAACAAGGCTGAAAAGTATGTCGTTAATACAGAGAATTCATGTACAAATCCATGTTAGTACCCATCCAATCCCAAGAAACTCTGCATCTCGGTCACACTCTTGAGTTTATACCAAGCTAGCACTACTTCTACCATTGTCGGATCCACTACAACTCTAGACTCTAAAATAACATGCCACAGAAAGTGGAATTCACATATCTAGGACTATCACTTTGAGAACATTCCATATAGCCAGTGCTCTCGATGTTTATCAAGAACTATCTACTATTTTTTGGTGTTCTCCTCCTCTAACGCCGAGTATATCAAGATCCCATCAAAAAAGACCACCATGAAGCGATCGAGGTATGGATGGAATATCCTATTCATGATCCCCATTAATACTACTGCAGCATTGTTCATGCATAAAGGAATCACCAAGATCTTGTAATGGTCATACTTTCATCTGAAGGCTGTCATTGGTATGTCCTCATCCATTACCCTAATCTGGTGATAGCCTGATCTGATGTCTATCTTTGAAAACCTTTGAGCTACCTTCAGCTGGTCGAAGAGAAAATCGATCCTCAGCAGAGGATACATGTTCCTCATGGTCACATGTTTCGGGTGCTGATAGTCCACAAAAATCCTTAGACTCTCATCTATCCTCATGGTGAACAAGATCAGGGATGACCACAAAGAAACATTGGGACTTACAAACCCCTTTCTCTGCAAGTCCTCCAATTGTACCATCAACTCCTGATGCTCCCTGGGAGACATATTATATGATGTTGTAGATATGTTTGTTGTCTTGGAGTATAGGTTGATGTGAATGTATAACTCTCTATGATAAGGTAGTCCCAAAACATCATCAGGGAATACATCAACATTCTGGTCCACCACAACATGATAAGTCGGACTCATCATGCCATCTATTCCGAGGGTGAGGGTATCCAACTGATGTGTAATCATCTGCACCCACTTCTAAAATAGTCATTCCATTATTGCAAAGGTTTCTTCCCAATCGATGAAGGTAAACCAAATCCCATCCTCATGGACACAATGCACTTTTCACCTAAAATAGTATATCTTGCATTGACTGTAGATAGCCAGTCCATCCCAAAGATGACATCATAATTCCTCGAAGAGGCTATTAAGAGATCCCAGCCAAATCTATCATCTCCAAGAGTGAGTTCACTTAGCCTTCACCATTGTGTAATCATTGAATCTTCTCCTATAAAAAACTCTAATCGCAAGGATTGAGCCAAAGACTCTATCTGGATCTCTGAGATCTGATCGAGTGCCCTAGAAATAAATGATTGACTGGATATTTTGTCTATAAGAACTATAAATAGGGTGAAATATACATATATTATACCAATAATCCTATCTGTGGCATCGTGGTTGTATGCCTTGACAGTCTGTAGCTAAGCTCACCCCTGTCTAGCTGCTCCCTGTGGTCGAGGTCAACCACCTTTGTGTGGTAGTGGTAGAACCTCAAGCCGTTGTCCAACCCTTATGCCGAACCTACTCCTCTTCTATGTCTGTTTCCCTACAGACCTCCCCCCTCGAACCTCGGCTACTACCTTGGCAGTCTCTCGACCATCTACTGATCATCAGTACACTAGGTCGGGCAGTCACGATCCATGTGGCCCTATCCACCGCAAGTGAAGCACAGTCTTCTACCTTGTTGAACTCCTCTACCTCATAAGCTCATTACCTCTGACCCATTGTCCTGGGGTCTTCCACCGGTGGTTCTATCCTACTAAGACCCTTACATAATATGTCTACTGCCTCCTGCAGATGAATTGGCTAACTATAATCTGATGGTGGCTCACATCGTCAGTGTCTGCTCAGATATGAATCTCTCCACCAAAAATACTCACTCATGCACCCCACCCTATGTTGGGATATACAGATATATCATCGATGCTATAATCTTCGGCCAGAGACCCTGGTCAAAGGTTCATGACCTAAATAATGGGTCTCGTACCATTTCGGTGGAGTAGCGTGAGAGGGCAGGGAATCTTGATGAGTATTGGGCTACTATTATGCTGCCCTACTATAAGTGCAGGAGATCCTGAATACGCAAAGAGCATAGTGTCGCAGGAATGAACATTTTCCTGAGGAGGTTCTCAATGTTCTTCTAGGTGTGGGTCACCTAGTCATGTGTATAGAGTGTTAGGCGCCACCATCTCTATGTTGTCCCCTGAAAAATTATAGTAGATAGGATAACCAACTACTCTCCCAGTGTCCCAACAATGAAGAATACTCTATCCACACCCTCCTGCCAGTCCTCACCTTCTAGGGGATCTATCTCCCCTCAAAACCTCAGAGGCCTCTATCTCTGGAACTCGTGAAACACACTCAGTTCGTCTGCATGGTCTACAGTTGAGGCTGGTGGAAACTACTTCCCTCCGAGTGGTGGTGCTGCTTGTACACCACCTGAAGGCTATAACACTATAAGAGATCCTTGCATCAACGCCTTGTCACTCAATGGGCCATCATTGTGTACTCTCTTGAGAATCCTACATTTCTGTCTACAAGGCGTTATCCTGAAAAGAAACAAGTGCACCACAGGTAACAAGTTATACTTGGTGAGTTGACTCAAAAGAGATCAAAAGGAAAACATTTCCAAAACACACACAATCATTTTGTTCATTCACTGAACCTAAAAACAGAATTCGGGTTCATGGTGTATAGATAAGTCAGCTACTGCACCAACACTAGACTCCATGAACAGAAAACCACACTCAAAATACATAACACTATTACTATATTAGAAATATCAGAGTTCTAGTACTATGGTAGAACATACTTTTGATACCACATTATCATGTCCCATCCCCTAAGGCCTATTATTTGAATACCACATGCTCTACAACTATTGGTCAGGGGTTGGCCACTAGCACCAGAAAGATGAATTCCTAAAATGGGAATGAATTTCCTTTTGAACTATAAAAACACATATACTGGGTATAAAAAAAATTAAACCACATAGTAAAATAGCTGACGTAAATGTGTGTACTGAAAGTAAGGGGTTGGAATACAAGCCCAACTGAAAAGATACAACTACAACTAAAAATAGGAAAATAGATTCTAAAATTGTCCATCGAGAATCCTTCCAGAATGGTAGGTACAGATTTTCCCCACAGCTCTCCAACTCAACCATCATCGCCATCCACCTTTAGGTCTGGGCTCCCTGAGTCATAGTTAAGGTTGTACGTCATCTGCACAAGACGAAACAAGGTGAAGGTGAAGCCCGTGCAGGGGTGAGTATAACAATACTAAGTAGGGACCCCAACACCCGCGAATGTTTCTAATAATTTCACAGTGGAATAACCCAAGAACTATCTCGTTCACAAATCATAAGTCAACTGACACAACCCAAACCAGGTATAACTGAGTACAACAGTACAGATGATTATCCAAAAGGTTAGATCATCATAATCATTCAAGAGGCACTGCTGAAAACCCACATAGGATCGATAGGTACTAAACCCCTCAATAGACACACATGATTGATTGGTGCTGATTAAAACAAAATTGATGGTTGCTGATTTACATAGAATCGCTGGTGGCTGATTCACATAGAATCAGAGGGTGCCAATTCTTACAGAATTGTTGGGTGCTGATTCACATACAATTACTGTTTGATGATTCACACAGAAGCATGGTGTGATAATTCAAATAGAATTACTAGGTGTTGATTCAAACTAAAACAATGGGTTCTGATTCACACAGATTTGATGCATACTGTTTCACACTGAATCACTCTTTATTCTTCACATCTCAGCAAGTTGTAGGATTTCTGCTAATAGTACAGTGGTATTATGGGAGAAACTCCTCCCCATCCCATCGGTTATATTTCAACCAGCAAGAAGTCCCATAAGGAATTTACCCAATGAGCCATCATTTAATAATGGCAACAATTCAATAGACGGAACGTCATCTGGACAACCGGTCTGTATGTTATTGGAATTTTAGTGTCATGGTATTGGTAAGATTCTGTGTCCATCCAACCCGTCAGTACTCTAACATTTTCCAAACCACTCGTGGGTTATTTCAAAAGGACTGTCTCACTCCAATGATCCTAGAGCTACTGATCTTTTGTAAAATGGTCACCCAGTTCATAAGTTATGGTCACTTAAGAGTATCTGGGCTTGAGAGGGGTCCGACTCGGCCTGGCCAGAACCAGCCAGGGCTGGGCCACAGACCCGCACGGCCTACTATCTGGGTGCAGCCTGCCGGGCGCATTGGCCCACTAGCATGTGAGACCCATGTAGTGTCACGTAGCCTGCCTACCAAATAGTTCAAAGGAGTCATTCTACTCCTTGATTAGCAGTGCTAGGTGGCATCGCCTCATCACCCGCAGGTAGTGCGTCTCGGTCATCATTGTGTTTTCATGACACTGCTTGTCTCACCATGGATTTGTGTCCTGGATTGTCTCACCACATTTGACCATGGTGTTCCACCTCCCTTCTCTGTGTGATGCCTATCCCTATCTCCATCTCTTCCACCGGCGCCGGTCGTTGGTGCCACCGCGATGGTGCCACATTGACAGAGCTTCTGTGGGCCATCGGGTGTGCTCTGGTGGTCCGTTCTTCCTTCCAAATGTGCCTACAGACTTCTTGGGATATCTCCATCATTGCATGCCTCATAGTTTCCTCTTCCTGATGAGTTTAAAAGCGTTCCAAGAAGAATGTGTCATGAAACGAATTAGTAGATGTTTTGGGCCTTATTCGTTTGGCCCGTGCCCTCTGCGTTAGCATTATAACAAGCAAAAGATAATTGAATCAACCTTAATAAACTATAATACACCTGTGATTATTTACTTTATTGATGATTGAGGGAAGAATAATTCTTTTGAACATAAACAAAACCACTACCTCATTAATTGTTGGAGCCGTCATTGTGGAAGAAGGAGAATCCATGCTTTGATCAAGTTATTGGCATTCATCGTTCTCGGTTAAATCCCACCGATGACATCCAAGATTCTATTCCCTATCGGTAGAAGACATCATATCACATCACTCTAGGATTATTTCTTATTGAATCCATGTCAAAACTCCACACCAAGCCACAGTTAAATAGGCTCGAAAAGGGTGGGCAACACACCGAAGAATTATTGAGTTTCATTATTTAATATAATTAATGTGCCACATTAATTACATGAGAGGTGGTTATGCAATCAAAGTGTAACCAAAATTTTATATCCAATATTAAATTCATGAATACATCTATGTTCCCTTCCACCACCACTCAACAGGTGGTAGGAAAAAAAGAAATAAGATAATAATCTCTATGTAATTTTATTATTTAAAAAAAATCCAAAAAAACATTGTTTCTCACCAAACCAACTAAGGTTTAATTGAAGATTCCTTTAAGAGAATCTCGGCCTTGCAGAATCAAATGTGCTCTTAGATTTCAATATCAATATCCTATTCAAATGATAGAAAAAAATGCTCAAGTGTTTACTGAACGGTCCTTAAAATGTTCAGAATTTCATTTCGGACACACCAAGACTCGTAATTAAGCACCGAAAAAATTAAGAGACTAGTAATAGTCACAAATAATTTAAATAAATTACATGGAATTATAAATTCTCTATGTTGACATAAGAAAACAAACGAATTTTAGCCATTCCAAACCATAGTATTATTCAAAACAATAATCATGCCGATAGAGATCTTAGAAATGAGAGATAGGGATTAGGAGAAGTAGAAACCAAGAAGAATCACTAACCATTGGGGATAAATCAACACAAAAATGAAAAAAAATAATAGAGGGTGAAGAGAGAGGCACCTCTGGTCAAATCAAAACTTTTTGGGAATCATTATGGAGGTTGAGTCACAAAAAATTGGTGTCTAGATCAAACTTTATTGATCATGTAATTGAATACATGGGTTTTTTGCATGATTTTGTAAGACAAATGAAAACTGTATGAGGGATACAGGAAGAATCAATAAATTTTTAGGTTTAAGCTGCATAGTATGGGAAAACCGTGATCAAATTATGAAACCCCCAAAATTGGTAAAAAACCATTAAATGATGCCCCAAATACAAGATAAGACCCACCCAATGATCCTTTAATGATTAAAACACTATATAATATCATTTTGGTTGTTCCAAAATCTCTACCATTACATTTTCTCTTAATTTAACTCAAGATAACCATGAATAAGATATTAAAAAAACTAAAACCACCAAAAACCAAAGTATTTTGTTAGACTCTCATGCTGATCCTCAACCAAAATATCCAGAATTCGGAAATAAAAAAACAAATGATAACAGTGGATGGGGTGTGACACCAATGGTATCCGAGAAACTAGAGTGAAATATTCTTTAGAATTTTTAATTTTATTATATTTACTACATTTTAGGATAAGTGTTTATAAGACGTATTCATCACCTTAAAAGAACAAAATTTAGTAGTTTCATTCCTAAATTGTTTTAAATTTAATAATTAATGATCATCATGGAATCAATAGCTAAATGGAAGTGTTTCATTTACAAACATTGTTTTTATCAGAAATAATTATGTTCAAATATAATTTCATTTATATAGTGTTTTAAAATTATAGAGAAGTATTTTTGACACATGTAGATAGTTTATTTATAATTAATCTATTTTTTATAGATTAGTTTGAAATAAAAATAAAATTATATTCTTTTAAATAGATATACTATTTTTTTAGATGATAGTTTTTTCAGTCAATAAATTGTAATAATAAATAAATAAAATACCCAAAACTGAGAAATTATTTTAATAACATTTTTATAGAATATAATAAATTTAATTTTTAACATTATTATATGGATTTTTACTAGTAATGTAATTAAAATAAAATTATTTTCCTGTAAAAAAATAGAATTTTCAAAAAAATAATTTTCCTTATGTTTTGAATGGTTATATTAAAATAAATTTTGACCAAATATTTAATTGAATTTGATAAAATGGTTTATGTATTTCGACACATAATATCTAATTTTTTTATACGGTTGATTTTATTTTAGGTTATAGTGATTTTTATCTTGGAAAAAGATAATTAGAATGGTAAGGGTTGATAGGTTAATAAGGGGGTTAATTTTAGGGATAAGGACTAAAATATCTATTAAACATCTATATAATTCATTTGTGGATAATATTTAGTTCCTATATTATAATAAAATTAATTATTTTTTAATTTAGTTCCACATTACATCGATAATGAACTAATATTATTTTGAATCATGGAATATTAACATCTGGACACTAACCTCACATATAAAAGGGATCCTCCACTAATCAAATCTTCACACAGTATGAGAACTGTATCCTAATAAATATTAGCTCAAATATATTCCCATATTTATTTCCCTCTTTAAATAGGTCATGCTATCACCAAAATACCACTCTTTAAAGTCTTATATTTTATTCCAAATGGTGAGTCACAAAGAAGATTTAATCATCTTAACTGAGTTCATTCAAGTTTATTTCTTCATATACTTATATAAAATATATTATATCTTTCCTATCATTTATTATTATTATATTTTAATTTTTGTTAAATTTTTTTAAATAATTTTTATTTGATAATAAATTCCACAAAAAATTGATATTTTACTCATTCATATATGTGGACTATCATCCCCATTAAGCAACATGTGTCATTTTTCATCACTAACACCCTTGAAAAATGATAGTATTCAATGTAATGAATATATATTAAAATTATTGTATAATTGTTATTATTTAATTTTAAATTTTTATTTACCTCCATTTATTCTCATTCACTAAAAATTAAAGCATCACATGTGCATACGTGAGGGCTACCACCTCCAAGAAGTGATGTAATTCATTTTCCATGTCATCATTACATGAATTTTTATAATAATTTATAGAGTGGATAAGAATTATTTTATTGTAATTAATAACATTATATGTAATTTTAAACTAGGACCAAGGTTTAAGGGCCAAACTCTCCAAATAATATATGCCTGAAAATTGACACTGTTAACACCCAGAATATTGATTTCAATGGAGAATTATAAATAAATAAGTGATTAAAAATTATCAATGTATTATAAATGGATATAAAATTATAAATATGGTTAATATATATATTTTAAAAAATATATTTTTATACAGTATTTAAGAGAATTTATGAAGCAACATGGGACTTTAGGAAAATTTTTATGCTATAATATCATTTTTAAATGGAATTGTTCATGTTTAAATCTTCATTAGGAGACACATTACGCTATATCAATAATAAAACCATTATATGTTTATATAATCTGGTTATTTTTAAGGATTTCATATATTCATTCCATCCCCCCCCCTCTTTGGTAGTTAAAATATAGAATAAATGTATTTAAGAAAAGAAAACCTTGATTCATATTTTAACAAAAGAATTTTTTATTCAATTCTCATAATCCTTATTTATTTTAGAAAAATTCTTTTATATTCTCCTATAATTATGTAAAGTGATTTTAAAAAGCATTTCAATTTATTTTTAAATGTTTAAAAAGTGATCATTATAATGTATTCTATATTCCTTATATTTTATTTTTTTATAAAAGGTGTAAAATAATTTATTAGATTATTTTCGAAATGATCATTTTTTCCTTTCATCATGATCATTTTTGTTTTATATATACCATTACAAGTTTCCATGATTTTAAAATTATAATAATTTAAATTTTATAAAAGTCACCAAAATAAATATATGTTTTCCATTGTTTTTAATGACAATTTTAAAAGCCTTATTAACGTTATTTTTCATCTATGCCAACATACTTTAAGGATAGTTATGTTTCACTAGGTATAAGGGTTTATTATTTCATACAATTACATTTTGGGTATAGTTTATAATGATTATGTTTTAATGAATATTTATGGAGCAAGTCTCATTCCCGCTATTAAATAATGCTATAATGATATTTTGATCATTATAGTGATGATGTTCCAAACAATATATTTGATTATATTTATGTAAAGGATAAATAAAAATAACGTAGTCCTCCATTACATTGGGTAATTTTGTTTTTCTCATTAGATTGTATGAATGGAAATGGTAAGGGAACCCAATCATCTATAGAACATTTTCAGAATTGTATATAGTATTAGAGAATGAAATAAATCAACTATAAGACTCTATATAATATATTTCTAGGAATATCGATTTAATAAAACCTATTATGTAACTCTTTACACACTGGTTAAAAGATTCCAAATAGAAAAATATTTTATAATCACCTAAAATTTCTATAGGGTGTCTGTTAATTAAATTTTTTTGTGCGTTGTTTCTTCTCTTATTGAATGATTAAACTATTCAGATGGTTGGATATGGCTTTCAAAAAAAATGATTAACCACTGATGTTGTATTATAACTACTAGGGGACGTTATCTCATTATTTATATGGAACTAGCTAATAAGTGATCCATCGCCAACCTACAAGTGGTGTCCACCATCTCAATAATAGGATTCTATGAGTTATATATTGATGATGAATCTATAATTAATCTTATAATCCACCTTATTTCCTATTAAATATTGTGACCTAAGCATCACCTAAACCAGGTAACTAATAAAGTTATTCCATTGTATTTTTGAGGTTCTCCCTCTCATTTTTTCTTTTTGAGAGGTTCATTTGTCTCCTTTTTCTATGAGTGTCTCTAAGATAGTTCATCGACATGGTAGCTCTATTCCCCTATATTTTTATGTCTCTTATAAAAAATACTAATTTAGTGTTTTAGTGTACAATTTTGGTGATATTGTTCATCATGATCATTTATGATCATATATTATGTTTTCTAAGCTCTTCTCCTTTTAAGGTATGTAGTATTGAGTTATTCCATTATTTATTATTGATTTTATATTTTTATATGATGGGTAGTCACATTTATATAATGTGTTCTTGGAAATATTTAAATAATAATCAAATTACATCCCTAATTTGAATGTGGTAGACCATTCTATGGGAACCTAATTGTCAACTTATGAGTATTGTTTGGGATATGGGCAACGAAAAAATGTATAACAACCGTTGGAAATAAAATAAACATTAATGTGGTAGCGATATATTGAATTTTCCATGAATAATTATTAAGGAGTTTTTTTGTGATGCTTAGGAGGATTCCTAAAAATCAAGAAATTTATTAATGATTTATTCATTATAACTTTAGTAAATTATTTTTTGATGAGTACATGATTAAAATATATATTAATGAGAACTTGAATAAAATATTCATTTATGAGCTTTAATTAAATGAATTATTGAGGGAAATCATTCTTAAATTAAATGATAGACCTTATCTTAATATAATTATAATCTAAATGTTTTTGAATTTTATTTAATGGCTGCTGATATTAGAATACTTGGTTATGGGACTTCTTGGAATCTATCCTTGGGCTTTTGATTGCCTATTTATGTACCAGGTATATATATTCTGGTATTGGGATGGATTGGAATCAGTCCATGGGGTCCTTACTTCCTATTAGGGTACCCATTAAAATATTCATATATACATATATAAATATCATTGTGGGTGGGTGTGTGTGTGTGTGTATATTGACCACATTGGATATGATCCACAGGTTCATGGGTAACTGACGAACCCCCACCCCTTTCCCCTTCCCCCCTTCCCCCACCACCTCCACCCCCATATAGTTTTAGATATTATGTCATTTAGCCCAAATGTTATAAGGATACTATTTTGTACATACATTAATTTGAAAATTGGATAATATAATTGATTTTTCCATTTTATCTGATACATTTTATCTTGGGGATTTATGTTTTTTATACCACATATTTTTTTCTTGGGAGATATTTTGGTGGGCGTGGTCATACGATGTGCTCAGAAACATCCCAACATTGGCTAAAGCAGGTTTTCATTGAACCATACTATTATCCCAAACATTGTAGTTATACTTATTATTTATTTTATTTATTATAATGTTGTACTTTATTTCCTAACATCATCAAGAAATTTTTTTACATAATACTAAATGTTATATAGATATTGTTGGTGGTGGCCTACTAAAATGTACCCATATCCAACTGAGGTCATAGTTGATTCTCAAGAATACATTATTATGTTATGTAAAGATAATGAAGATAGATTTGATAGAAGAATGATCCAGTATATAATGACTAGATTATGAAAGGTGTGATTGGTCGTTGTCTTGAAACTAGTTTTCGGTTTATATCTTTTTAATTAATTTTTTACTCGTAATGTATGTTGTATGAACTTCATCTAGTTATATCATGTTTATAAATTTCATATTATTTTTTTACTATCATGATGTATGTTTTGATGGTTTGTTAAGAAGTATGTAGTTATAAATTCAAATTTTATTGCTCCTCTAAATAGATGTTACATTGTCCCCATGTTATGTTCCATGAACCTTGATTCTTTTCAGCATCATCTAGATTATAGAGAGATGTCATTATGGTAGTATATTAACTAGATTCAATTACATATCTGTGAACGATTTCAAATATATTACAAAGTTGTATCCAAGCCTTCCACATTACTTATTTCATTATTTTGGAATGGTATACGGGAGATTATAAAATTTTTGTACATAGTGTTAAACTCATTATTAGGAGTATCATTCTCATGTATGAGAAAGTATTAGGATACCAAGGATGGGACAATTCCTATTCTTATCACAATTTATAGTGGAATTATTTTAACCATATGTTATGCAATAAATGATAGATATTAATTCTTTCTGGGATTTCACACCTCAGATAGTGTGACTTGAGGGCGTGTGTGTAAATATCATGATAATCATAGAGGGATTACTATTCCTTGCATTCTTTATTTTGAGTTGTAATTAGTAATGAAAAAAATGCTCCGCTACATAAGGTGTCAGAAACACCTTACGTAGTTTTTTCCCATATATTGTAATTCTGAAATGTAATTCCCCGAACATATTTAATTTGTAATAATAATATTTTGATTTTTATTTTTTTTTATTTTTTTTGTTTAATAATGGTTCCATCTATAATAAATTACTTTTATAATAGGTATATATAATTGTTTTATACAATATAAATTTGGAAATCATATATCTCCCTAATGCCAAATGATCATAAATGACCTAGAATACCATTTAGGAGACCTATCAGAATCACCGAGAGACCAACCAATACAACAGACCGACTAAGAAAATAGTGAAAGTCATTTGTGTTTATCACAATGAAAAACATTATGAAAAAAATGGAAATAGTACTAAGCATCAATAGGATGTAGATCACCATCATCACCAAATTGGTTTTTGAAGATTGGATAATTCTTAACTAGTATTTTGTAAGTACATGAAAATAAATATAAATTTTCTTTCCAGTCATGTCTTTAGATGATAGTTGGCTCTTAAAAAAATCATACAATTTTATAACGGTTAGGTATTTAATGTATTTTGATTATTTTATGTTTAATATGTATTTAAGTATATTAAGAGTTGTACTATTTTTAAATGTTTTAAATTTATTTATGTTTTATCTTTACATGTATCTCATATTTGGATTTAAAAAATATAAAACTAATAACCACGGTGTTCTTTTTAAAAGATTCATGATGAATATAAATGTTTTAATGGAAGTGTAAATTTAGATTTTTAAATTTAATGTTTTGATAAAAAAATGAATAAAAACATATAAAAAAATAAAATTTGGAAAATTAATGGATAGTATATATAGATATATATTGATTGATATATAAGTTTTATTTGTTTTTATAAAATATGTGTTCTGGGTTTTTTAGGATTCTATAAAAAAATGGACCTTGGCTACGCTAGACAGCTCGGGGAGGCATCACGCACTACTCACTATGAGTGGGGAACCTAATCCTGGACTCCCCAACCATCCAACATAGGTTAGTAATGTGGGGTTCTACTTCATGCCCATGGGGGGAGGAGTAACCGAGTCAACACCACTATAATAAACAAAAAATTTATTAATTAAAATTCCTCTATATCTAATTATATTATATATATATATAACACAAGCACTTCCATGGTTTTATGTTTTTGGTTTTAAAAAAATATTATGATTTGTTACTATTGATAATATAGGAGTTGAACAGTGACAACATGAATTGTATAAGTATAGGGCATTACCAAATCCAATTTTCTAAGAACAATGAAGTGATGGCCTTGTCCACTAGAATGGATCTATATGAAGCATATTTTTTAGATATTTGAAAGGAGGTAGAATCACTAGGTTCCTCTCTCAACCAATCCCATGCTGAGCTTCACCATTTTAAGCTTGAACAGAACCGCCTACGGAAGAAGTGGATGGAAATAACGATTCTCACCAGATAGATGTTATCCGAGCCGCCACGAGTGTCTATCACCATTGCACAACTTACCCTTAGATCTTTTTCGGGTTTTATAAGGGGTTATTTAATAAGACCCTATCACTATGATTATGTTATTTATTTATTTTTATCAATAATATATATTCATTTAATTATTGTAAATCTGTTTTAAAGAACAAATAGTATTCTTATTTAATATTCAATTAAGAAATATATAATTAGGAATTAATGAATTTTTTAATAACAAAATACTTTAATAAAATATTATTACTAATTTAATTTTTATTAAATAGAAATGATTGTATAATCTTTAATTAATTCAATGGTAATTTTATTAAGGTTTAAATGTTTTTTCCAAAACCCATGAATTATTTACAAATTTCAGTTTTTATTTTAAAAGTAAAAAATTCTCATATTTATGAAACTATTAAGATAAAATTAAAATCATTTTTTGAATCAGGACATCAAAAATATCTAAAATTGATTATTTCATAATTTTATGAGACAGTCAATTTTTTTGGGTAAAAATTATATACCGTTTAAATATATAATGTTCTTCATCACATCATAATGACTCAATAGGTATGTAATAGAATAATATAACTGGTATTCGTCCAATATATGTATTACCTTTAAAATAATGTGATTTTATATCTATTTTATTAATTTTATGGCACTCTGGTGGACACTTCAAGACTTAAAAAATATTTAAACATTTTAAAATGATTTCCATGAGAGTATGAGTGACCTTCACATAAGAAAGACTAATATTTTAATATGTTCAGAAATTCTACATATAAAATAATGTTTTAAACTCCCCTTTGGAAAAAACCATTGGAAAATACCACAGGATGGTTTTTGGTTCTGATTAGTTTATTATGTAGTGTCCAAAACCTAAATAATAAAGAATTCCCCCTCCTTTATTATATAACCCCTCTCTATATCCCATTCCTCTTCACTATATCAATTTAGAGGTCAACCAACCAATTCCCTCCACTCTCTATAATCAGACGAAGGCTCCCCATGTTCCCATGATGCCTCTGTTAAGACTCTCTAAAGCCATTGGGATCACACAACCATGTAATGGATCCTAACTTTCCTATCATCCTTTTAAATTTATGCATCTTATTCGAAAGTGGATCTTGTAATTTTGAATGGTTATAATATTATTTGTTTATAATAATTCTATTACATTCCATTGTATGTTATTTTATTGAGGTATTATTTATCCTCCCACATTTTTACCCTTACCTAAGTCATTACTATGCCAAAAGTTTGTAAGGGATCCACACTTTCTTCTTCCTTGTTTTTTGTTGATGTTTCTTATAATGTAATTCCCATTTATTTTCAATTAGAAATGTTGGTTTATGATTTCACACCTACATTATACTTCTCTCCTTATGTTTTAATGATGAGAGACCCTTTTCGGTCTCATTAATTCCTCCCATGTACACATGTTCCCATGTCGAAATTCTATACGGGATTTCTCTATCATCATATAAATTCAAGAAATTCATTTATAGTAAGTATATAAATTCCATTAAATATTTTTGGGATATTATACTAAAGAACCCCCTTACTGTCCATTTCCTATTTAATTTATGACATACCACTTTTTTCTCTCATAAACTCACTATAAAATTTTTATTTGACATCGTTATGATGCTAAAGATAATCCAATCATTCCATGCCAAAATCATCATGTTAGAGAATACCATACCCATGTCTTTATATGGGGTATTCACCATTATGAATATGTACATGTTGATTGAGTAAGTAATTTTATGTATTCCATATCTCTTATTTATGGAATAAATTATAATGTTTAATGAATACTTATTATATGATCTATGTGGCACACTTAATTATTAAATGAGTTGATTAAGAAGGGTGTTCCCTGGTAGCACTCCAATAAATTTGGTAAAAAAAAGTATAATTATATGTCATGTACAATGAGTTTTGACTCATGCTAATTCATGTCAAATGTAGTTTTACTCATTCTAATTCAAATTCAATGAGGTTTTACTCATTCTCCATGAACAATGATACTTGGATAATGCTAATATCAAGTTAAATTTTGTTTCCAAATTTCCATGTCATAATAAAAAGGCAATATCATGTATTTATGTTCATGTTTCTGTTATAATCCATTAATATTCATATTTCCTAACATGTATTTTATTTATCAAGTTATGCCTTTTGTACTTCCTTACTAGGATTTATAGCTCACTCTTTTCATATTTATGTCCTAAGGCTATCCCATGAAATGATAAGTAAGAAATAATGATGTGGTCATGCAAATGAATTTTTCAATAAATATGTTGTATTTTATGTGTTATTTTTCATGTATTGTTCCAAATTTCCAAGGACACTAGACCTATAAATCCTAAGAGTTTTCTTAACTATATGATTATGTAATAAATCATGATTAAGTGTGTAAAAAATTGTAGGGTTGTTATAGTTTGTATCGAATTATTGGTTTTCTTATCTTTGGGGATAGGATTGAAAAATCCTAGTGAAAGCCTTAGTGATAAGACTAAGTATAAGAAAACCATCCATAAAATATGGTGATTATTTATTAAGTGGATTATCATGTAAATACATCCCTCATTGGATATGCAAAAGTTGAGTTGGCTCTAGCACAGATGTATCTAGGGGTAAAACCCGAAAACACCGCTTTGAACTAGACTCGAACAGGAACTGGTGCATGATAATGGGCCATGCTGCACTCTTAGGTCAACAATCCCAGGGGATATGCTTCTGTATATTCATATGCTTAGTAAAAACCTTTATTAATGGAACCACATAAAATAACCATAAGAATAAATGCTATGAAATAGATCATGGAGAACATAGATTTAAAATTAGGGTATCACATGTTAGGATACACTATTTATATACCAGCTTATCCTTATATGTTTAATGTTTTATTTTTTACATTCTTATTAAATATGTATTCCAACCCCCTAATTGTATATTATTTTTCTTACATAAAATATGGAAGGTGGAATATCATGAACAACTCTTCTCTCTATTCATCAAGAACTATATGGAGAGAATATCCTGAAGTCATTCTCAGATGAATTTGAAACTTTTTTAAATATCTATGTTACATGCACACTACATTATAATGTATCCAATACCTCAATAATTTCATTATTCATTCAAGGTTCATTTATTGTATATTGTAGAACCTTTTACTATCTACATTCTTACTATGCTGATCATTGGAAGCACAATAACTGCATTTTTAAGTTATTCTCTTTATTTCCATATTATGATTCTCTAAAGGGTTTTCTAGATTCTGAAAAAGGGGGAGTGCTCGTAGTAGCAAATATGAATCAATTTATATATTTATTTATTTGGGGAAATAAAAAAACAGATTTAAAAAAACTTATTTGGAAATATTTGAAGATGAATCAGTAAGACATTTTTATAGAAAACATATTCAGAATGGTCTATCAAAATTATATATAGGAAATTACTTTTTATGACATATCAATGCTTCCATAAATTTAATCCATGATAGATGAGGTGTTCTTGGGTAAAGGAAGTAGTTGATTTTGAAACAATCGTTAAGTACCATCATGATGTACGAACCCTTTCTCCTAGAAGGAAATTATGACAATAAAGACGGAAGACCTTATTGAAGCGATAAAGGAGAAGAACCCTCGCCTGATTTCCCAATATGTTTTGAAAATAAATTTTGAAGGATAAATTTCTTAAGGGGGGAAGATTGTATCAACTTAAACCATTATTAATGAAAATTTCTATAGATTTAATTAAATTTATTATTGATATTGAAAACAAATTCACTTCCATGGTTATATGTTTTTGGAATTTAAAATATTGTTATGATTTGTTACTGTTTCTAATATTTCTATTGAACGGTGATCACATGATTAGTATTAATCTAGGGATTTCAAAATTCCAATTTACTTAGAAATAGGAAGTGATTGTCTCATCAATCAGAATTTCTCTATATGATGTCGATTTTTCATATGTTAGAAAGTAGTAGCATCATTGGCCTTCACTCTTGACCAAGCCTTGGCCGAGATTCAACACATTAATTTTAAAAGGATCCGTCTATGGGATAAGATGAAGTCAATAGGGATTATCACCTATGTGATGTTATCTGAGCCTCCACAAGAGTCTTTCATCATCACACTCCTTACTCATAGGTCTTATGTGGGTGTTTTGAGGGGTTATATAACAAGTCCCTATCACTCTAATTGTCTTATTTATTTTTTGTGTATAAAGAATATACATTCATTTTATTATTATAAATGGGTTTTGAAGAACAAATCGTATTTTCAGTTAATATTTATTTAAAAAATATATTTTGATGAACAAACGGATTTTTAAATTAAATAATATTTTAGAAAATAATTTATTATTAAATTACTTTTTATTAAATATAAATCATCGTATAAATATTTATGAATAAAATGGTAATTTTTATTATGTTTTAAAATGTGTCATTGTCAAAGCACATTATTTTTTTTATAAATATCGGTTTCTATTTTAAATGTAAAAAATTCACATAATTAGAAAATTATTTAGATTAAATGAATATCATTTTTGGATTCAGGATGTCAAAATTATCTAATGGTAAATGTTTCACAATAATCTAATATAGTGGAATTTTTGGCTAAAAATTAATATCATTTAAATATATAATGTGTTTTATGACATCATAATGCCCACATATTGATGTAATAAAATAAAATAAAAGTAATAATTATAAAATATATGTTTTAAATTTAAAATAATATAATTTTATATATGTTTGATTAATTTTATGGTGCTTTAGTGGACCCTCTATTACATATGAAATATTTAAACATTTTAAAATGATTCCCTTGAGAGTGTGGCTAACCTCTATATAAGAAAGCCTAATATATTAAAAACCTCGGTCATTGGCCTTAAAAAATTATTTTTTCCTTCCCATTTGGGAAAAAACCATGGTATGTTTTTTGTTTTTGATTATATTAATGTGTTATGTCCATAACCTAAATAATAAATAATTCCCTCTCCTTTACAATATAAATTCACTTATTCTCCCATTATTCTACACTCAAATAATTTAAAGCATGTGAAAACCCTACACTCCTCTCTCTAAAATCATCCAATGGTGCCCCAGCCTCCCATAAAACCTCTCTCAGGTCTCTCCCAAGCCTTTGGGATCACACTTCTTAGTAAGGGATCCTCACTTTCTTCTCCAGCTTTCAAATTCTTGCATCCTATTCAAAAGTGGTTCTTGTAATTTTGAATGGTTATAATGTTATAATTTTATAATCATTTTATTACTGTCCGTTTTATGTTATTTGAATGATGTATTATTTATCTTCTCTAATTGTTAGCTGTACTTAAGTCTTTACTATGACAATTTTTTGTAAAGGATCCTCACTTTCCATCCATCCTTGTTTATGTCCATGTTTCTATATATTATTATGACCATTTATTTTTATTTAAAAATTTTGGTGGATGATTTATAACCTACCCTATATTGCACTCCTTATGTTTCAATGATGAGATACCCCTTTCTCTCTCATTAATTCCTCTCATGCATGTAACACCCCAAGCTTCCACGGTAAGATTCCCTTTGAATAATGCAATAGCTAACATTGTACGCAACTTCGAGATTCTAACACATTGTGACAAATCAAACTAACCGTTATGAATGGTAATACCCACTTTTTGAAATTTTATAAATTTTATATTTCAAAATGGACATCATTTTTGGATTTGGAATATCTAAATTAGCTTAGGTTGAATGTTTGGTATTTTTCTTAAAACTTTTAATTCTTGATGAATAGTAAAAAACACTGAGTTATTGCTTAAATCCGAATTTTTATATAAATATTTATTTATTTTATTTAAATTTATTTTAGGTCAAAATAGATACATAATTCCTATATAAGATCAATGTAATTCATTGGAGTCAGTTTATACTAATTTTAGATATAAAAAATTTTATTGAACTTTTTACCGTCTTTTACACACCTCCTAGGAGCATTTGAAAATTTACATAAAATATAATTTTACCAATTTTGTGAGTTGAATTTAAAGAATCCAAGAGATGCGGTTGATATCAGTATGTAAAATTTTGGTCAATAAGATGAAAATAATTTTTGGTGAATTGTAACTTTCTACTTTTCTTTACAACGGTTAAAAGTAAATAGAGAAATTTAAGGGTACAAATGATATTATTAGTACCCAATCACATGTACTAATTCTATTGGATATATGTAATTCGACCGAAAGCAACATTAGTAAAAAAAATTGATCATTAAGGTCCATTTGGATTAGATTAGGAAAATTATTATTATTTAATTCAAAGAAGAGTTAAAAGTGTTAAATTCAAATTTTAACAACTAAACCATTTTTAATATAGGGTTACCAAAAGAAAAATTAAACTATATGTATTTACTAAAAATCTTAAATTATTTCCTAAATAATGGTATTTTATTTATAATTTTTATACATTAGATAATTAAATTTATTTATGACACAATAATGATGCAGTAATTACCTAATTAATGAAATATTTAAATAATTGATATTATAAATATCCAAATAAATGCAATTTGAGACTTTTTATGAATTATAATAATTTTTTAGGTTAATAGGACATGTTATGGTTGTTTATATGAATTTTTTTCGATGTTATACTGCTGTTAAGAATTTAGAAAAAAACAAAATAACAAATAGTATCAAAATTGACATAAAACAGTTTTTAAAACAGGTATTATATTATTAATTGATATTCTATTTTTAAAATTATAAGGTTTGTATAAAGACATATATAATGATAGGTGTATCATTAATGAACCACTTTGGGTTTGTTTGGAAGTACATATTATATTTATTAACCATAGTATATAAAAATACAAAGAGACATGGTAAATTTCAAACTATTTATCTAAGAGGTAAATATAAAATATATGGTTTATATAGTGACCTAAACCTGTCTAAAACCTATTGGTTGAGTGGTTTTTTACTCATCCCCACCATAAAATTTTAATAATTTATTTTGGAGCCATTAGAAACCGAATTTTTTATTATTAAATAATATTTCTAGCTTTTCCTACGGTTCCCCTCACCCCTCTTATAAAAGGGCACTCCCCCTTCTTGCTAATTCACACCTTCAATGACATTTGGCTTGGACAACCCCTTCTCAAATACCCTATCAACTGTCCTCCCATCATCCTATAATACTTCCTTTATCCATAAATAGAAACTATAGAGTCCTCTTGATGATAACAAAAGGAAGAACCCGAAGATGAGGTAAATATGTAATCATCTATTTCAAGTTCCTTTCTTCTTCCACTTCCTCTTTATTTGTTGTTTCCATTCTAAAATAATAACTCCAGAATATTAAATATATCGTGATGTTATTATAAATATGGTAAAATCATATTTATTATTCTATCCATCCTTTGAATGACATGTCACCATACGTGCATACGTATGGCTTATCGTCTCCACATCGTGGTGTAATTGTTATTCAATACATTATTATTAGGATGGGTATAATATTGATGTGTAATTGATGTAAATAATAAATATAACATGATTATGATTATGTATTTATGATATACCATCAAATTATATATTATGTTAATATCAAAGGAATGATATTTTCGCTCGTGCGTACGTACGAATTACTGTCTCCATGAATCTGATGAGATTCATTCCCCATCGTATCCGTTCATGACTAATATTCATTAGATGATTAAAAATATTTTTTAAAGACTTAATATCATTATGAATATGAAAAAGATACATCCTATCCATAACAAACATTACTTACATAACAATTCATATAAAGTAAAATGAATTAGTTAACACCCAAAATGACGATAATACTAAAATATTATTAACAAAACAATGTTAAAAGATCATATATGATATCATATTAATGTATATTATTCCTATAAAATTTAATAATAATTATTTCACCATTATACAGGAGGTTAACCGACCCAAGAACAAGGAAAAGAACATGGTAAGGGTTAATTCTACATCTTTATCATTATTCAAGGTTGTTTATATGTAATTATCTACTGGGACCTCATTATCATCTGTATCAATGATTCTTCAAAAAGTTTTTCAAAACAGTTTTACTATTTACTAGACTATAAGTTAAAGTCATTTATACCCTTGTTTGATGTTTTATAAAATGTTTTGAAAATAATCTTTCCGTCTTTTCCAAACAATGTACCTTATGACTTTCTTGACAAAATTAAGGTAAGAATGTTTTTTAACTTATACGGTGGGTGCAGCTATATTACACTCTTATAACAATGTCAAAGATTCCCTTAAAAAATTATTATACTATTTTCCAATATAAATATTTTCTTTTATAATTATGTAACTTTTAAATGATTTCAAAATAGGAAGAGATATTTCTCGAAAAATGTTTTTATTTCATCTATTTCAACATCCATTGATGGATTTTAGGTTTGTTTGAAGATGATTTATTATGATGAAAAACATCAATATTGTATTGAAGGTTTTTTTATATGTTTGACTATGAATGTGTTATTTCATACCAATCATGGCTTATAGATAAAGTATTGACATTTCATATGGCAGTTTTAATACAAATGTTTATGTTATGTTTAAACCTTTTCATATGACGAATGCATTGGACATAGTAAGTGACGGGTGGATCCCACTATAGCTTCTCGATGAATCAGTAGTTCTGAAGAGAAAATATAGTGTCTTAGCACAAGGTCTTGAAGAAATATTATTTTTAGTCTTGGAATAAGGCCTTGATAATGTTGTTATGAAAGTTTGACATTGTGCACTCTATCATTATAAAAGTTGCTATTGGTATTTCATGTGATTATTCGACTAGTAGAATATGCAAGTTAATAAGTAAATGACATTATTTGCTTTAATCATTTCCATATTATTATGATGTTCAGGTTTAAAAGGATTTTTTTAGTCTTATACATTTCCTTAAATGTCTATTCTTATTTATTTGAGTTTTTTACTTTATTGTCATCCTTACTGAGCATTTGAGATCATCCCTTTATATGTTTTATTTTTCCCAGGATGCGAAGAAGTATATTACGACTGACCTGCAGGGATATTCTTTGGGACCTCAGTGTTGTCCATGGAAATAAGGCTGTTGTGGTTTTCCATTTTATGATGTAATGTAAACCTTATAAATGTATATAGTACATCCAGGGCTACTAAACTAATCTGTATTCCGAGAGTTGATCTTTTTTTATCATGCCAATGATACGTGATAATGAACCGACTCTAGGTAACTTGGATCGGGCCATTACAGTTGGTATTAGAGGGTGTTTAGTACAAACCGTTGAATATAGATTTAGCTAAACTGTGATTAGAGCCCATTACCCTAAGATAGACTTTGAGGATTAATATAGAAGAACATTCTAGAATTTTGTATTGTAGTGATTTTGTGAGTCTTCCAAGAAATACATCCTTGTCTAGATATGAGCAGGTAGAGGAAGCTCTGGCACAGATGTACCTGGGGGTAAAACCCGAAAACACCACTTTGAGCTAGACTCGAACGAGAACAAGTGTACGAAAATGGGTCTTGCAGCACTCTTGGTTACAACACCATCAGGGGATATTCATAGGATAATTCTTTTTTTCGTTACAAACCATTATGAAGGGATTATGAGTATATAATTCATCAATGAAATAATTTTTATAACTTTGGATTATATCCGTAAACTGTTCAGTTTATGTTAAGTATTTTACAATTTTCGAAATATGTTTTTTGATTCATAAACCTATCTAGTTTATGACATTGTTTAGAAATGGAACCTAGTGGAAGGAATGGAAATTGTATCAAGGCACACACTCCATGTATGGATTTCCCTCCTACTCATGATAATTATAGTGGATCTAGTGAAGCAACTGCTGTTGATCAGCTTATCAACATACTGGGAAAACTCACTCAGGTTATGTATAATAACCTTACCCGTATGGAGCACTCTGATCCACAATGTGGAAGATCAATGTCAGATCACTTCATGATGAAATAGCAACAAACATTAAATGGGAGTAAAAATCCATTAGTATATGAGAAGTGGATAAATTACTTTTTGGAAATAGTCCATGCCTTGGGGAGTAGTGAAAGGGAAAATGTTGTCATGGCAGTTTACCACCTCACTGGACATGCTAATCAATGGTGGTCATTGATTCAAAACACAAAGTAATATGATGAAGTATCATATAATAAATTGAGAGTGTTAAAAGATATTTTCTAGAAAAATAGTTTCCTCGTGTTCATCGAGCAGATATAGAAATGCAATTTATGAGTCTAAGGAAAACGGAGGATAAGAATGTCGCAAAGTATGATACTAACTTTACAAGGTTAGCGAGGAATTCCTCAGATTATATACATTACCCAAGAAGTAATATTGATTGTTTCTATGATGGGTTAAAACTATTTCTTCGTCGAGCATTAGTCTCAAAATCTTTCTCATCGTATGAAGATATTTTCTCATGTGCTAGAAAGAGAGAAAAAGAATTCCCTATGTCTTTTGACATTAAAGCAAAGAAAGAGAAGAAGATAGTTTATGAACACTCTGGAAATGAAAATAATGGGAAGAAGGGAATAGTTGAATATTCATCCTCCTGTAAATGAGGGAAGAAATACCTCAGTATTTTCCTGATGGTAATGGGAGTCTTTTACAGGTGTGGTGAAAAAGGTGACCAAGATCATGATTGGAAGGGGAAGAAAGAGGTTGTCACTGTTGAATGCTACAATTGTAGATAAAGGGGGTATTATGAAAATGAATTTTCTAAGAACCAAGGGAACTTACCTCAGAAAAGGTCAATGGATCAAGGCCAAGATTATGCTATCACTGATGCTGAGGTTGATGCTCAGAAATATTTAGTGATAGGTAATTTAATGGCTTCCTCAAGTTTAGAAAATGATTTATTTGATTCTGGATCATCGCATTGTTTCATATCTTCCCGGTTTTCTATGAAAATTAGATATTTACAATTTGATTTAACAAGGGAGTTGTGAGTAAAAACTCTGAAGGGAAGTATCATTACAACATTGTTTTGTGAATCAGTCCCCATTAGGGCATATACATGTTCTTTATATGCTGATATCTTCATAATACCCATGATTGAATTTGATACAGTTATTGGTATGGATTGGATTTTGGACCGTGATGCAAAAATTTATTTTAAGAAGAAGGTGGTTATGATTTTTGATGATGAATATAAAGAACACCTAATCTTTGGAGAAGAGTCGTCACCACCTGATTCTCATCTAGATCCACCCCTAGTACCTCAACTAAATTACATTATTGGGGAAGAAGATAATTAAATTAATGTGGGTGAGGAAAAGAATGTTCAAATAGAATATTTACCTATCATGCATGAATATGTTGATGTGTTTCCAGATGATTTTCCTAGACATCCTCCAGAATGAGAAATTGAGTTTTCCATTGATTTAATTCCTGGTTCAAGGCCCATATCGAAGAACCCTTATAGAATGACCACTATAGAATTAGTCGAACTAAAGAATCAACTAGAGGAATTGAGTAATAAGGAATTTATTCTCCCTAGAGTTTAACTATGGGGATCCCCTGTCCTTTTTGTTAAGAAGAAAGATGGATATATGAGGTTGTTCATTGATTACATGGATATTAATGCTATAACAATAAAGAAAAAGTATCCCCTACCTCGCATTGCTGATTTATTTGACCAACTTCATAGAGATAAATACTTCTCAAAGATTCACCATCGATTTGGATATAATCAGTTGTATGTGAAGAAGGAAGACATTCTGAAAACAGCATTTCGAACCATGTACGGGCATCACGCGTTTACAATAATGCCTTTTGGCCTGACTAATGCACCCTTTGTTTTCATGGATCTAATGAATAGAGTTTTTGTGGAATATCTTGATGAATTTTTAATGGTATTTACTAATGATATCTTGGTATACACCAAAAGCTATGCAGATCATGAAAATCACTTTCGCATTATCCTAAAGACTCTTAGAAGATATGAATTATATGAGATGTTTAACAAGTGTAAATTCTGGCTTCAGAAGATTTATTTTCTTGGACAAATCATCCCTAAGGATGGAATATCCATCGATCCTTTTAGGATAAGAGGAATACAAGAGTGGCCAGCACCAACAAGTATAACTGTGGTACACAGTTTTATTGGTTTAGTTGGTTATTATCAGTGTTTCATCCAGAATTTTTCGCAATTGGCTAACCCATTAAAAAATATCACTCGTAAATGGGTTAAATTTGTGTGGAAAAAAGAGTGTGAAGAATGTTTTGAATAATTGAGGAGAATATTATGTAATGCTCATATATTGACTATACCATCGGGGAATGATAGGTTTTTTATTTATAGTGATGCTTCAATGAAATGTCTTGGTTGTGTCCTTATGCAGAATTATAGGGTTATTTCCTATGAATCACGATAGCTAAAAATTCATGTTCAAAACTATCCTACTAATGATCATGAGTTAGCAGCTGTAATCATTGCTTTGATGCTTTGGAGACCCTATATCTATTGTGAAAATATGAGATTTATACATATCACAAGAGTTTGAAGTATAATTTCTCATTGAAAGAACTCAACACGAGGGAAAGGAGATATCTTTAACTACTCAATGATTATGATTTCATGATACACTACCACCTGGGGAAGGAAAATAAGGTGGAAGATGCTTTAAGTAGAAAAGATCTCGGAGTTTTGAACAAGATGAGAGTTTAAAGTGATCCTATTTTCATGGATCTAGTAAAGATAGATATGGTAATAACCATGGAAGGAGAAACATTAATGCTTTTTCACATGGTTTCCAAACAATCTTTACTAGAAAGGATAAAAAGTTATCAAGTTGATTATGAGTTGTTTAAAAAAATATTAAAGTTGTGAATGATGGTAGATTGAGTGACATCATATATGAAGATGGAATTTTGAAATTTGGGAAGATACTTTGTGTTCATGATATGCCTGATATAAAAAGATAATTGTTGGATGATGCTCATAGTTCCAATTTCTCAATACGGCATAGGAGCACCGAAATGTATAGATTTTCGAAGGAACATTTTTAGTTGGACAACATGAAGAGGGATATTTCTGATTTTGTGTCAAGATGTATGGTTTTTCAACAAGTGAAAGCTGGAAGGAAACAACCTTGACGAGTCTTACAACCTCTTCCCATACCTAAGTGGAAATGGGATAAAATTATGATGGACTTTGTCATTGGACTACCAAAGAATCCTAGAAGGAATGATGAAATATGGGTCATTGTTGATTGTCTTACCAAGTCAGCACATTTTCATGCTATAAAATAATATTTACAACTTGAATGTCTAGAAAGACTATATATTAATGAAGTCGTGAGACTTCATGGAGTACCCCAATCAATTGTTTCAAGTCATGATCCATGTTTTACATCATTATTTTGGAAAATTATTTAGAAAGGCCTGGATACTGAACTTCATTTGAGCACTTCCTACCACCCCCAAACTGATGGCCAATCATAAATAACTATTCAAACCTTAGAAGACATGTTGAGAACATGGTCACTTGAAATTTAAGGTATTTGAGATCAATATTTACCTCTGGTTGAATTTTTCTATAACAATAGCTTCCATTCAAGTATTCAGATGGCACTATTTGAAGCGTTATATGGAAAGAGATTTCGTACATCAACCAGTTGGGATGATATTAGTGAATGAAAACTCATAGTCACAAAACTGGTGGAGGGAAACAATGGAAAAGGTGAAGGTAATCCAAAACCACATCAATGCAGCTCAATGTAGGTAGAAGAGCTATGCCAATAACCAAAATATGAATTTGGAATTTTATGTATCATATCATGTTTTCATGAAGTAATCTCAATGGAAGAGTGTTATAAGTTTCGGTAATAAGGGAAAATTATGTCCCAGGTACATCACACCTTTCAAAATTCTAGAACGAATTGGGGTTGTGTCTTACTGTTTTGGTAATGCTGTCAAGTCTCTCCAAAGTTCACAATGTATTCAACGTATCACTATTTTGAAAACACATGCCTGACCCAATGCATGTACATACCTATTAGGAATTAGAATGAGAACCTGATATGTCTTATTGTGAAGAGTCTGTCAAGGTTCTTGATACAAGAGAAAAAGTGTTGAGAAATAGGATGACTCGTCTAGTAAAAGTTCTATGGGGAAACCATTTGATGGAAGAGGCAACATGGGAACCTGAGGAACATATGATTAAGAAGAACATGAATATTTTTATGTAGTAATATTCTAGAAATTTTTAGGATGATATTATTTGAAGGAGGGGAGAATGTAACATCCAAAGCTTCCACGGTATGTTTCCCTTTGAATAATTCAATAGCTTGCATTGTACGCAACTTCGAGATTCTAACACATCGCGACCAATAAAACTAGCCATTATGAATATTAATACCCAATTTTTGAAATTTTATAAACTTTATCATTCAAAATGTACTTCATTTTTGGATTCGAAATATCAAAATTATTTTAGGGTGAATTTTTGGTATATTTCTGAAAACTTTCAATTTTTTATGAATAGTGAAAAACACTAAGATATTGTTTAAAACTGACTTTTTATTTTATTATTTATAGATTTTACTTTAAATTATATTAGGTCAAAATATATATATAATACCTATATAACTTCAATGTAATTAATTGGAGTCAGTTTATAATAATTTTAGATATATAAAAATTTTATTGAACTTTTTACCGTCTTTTACCCACCTCCTAGGAGCATTTTCAAATTTACATAAAACATAATTTTACCGCATATTTGAGTTGAATTTCAAAAAAAAGGGCATGGTAGATATCAGTAAGTAAAATTTGGTTCAATAAGATGAACATAATTTTTTTTGTAAATAGTAATTTCTTTACCTTTATTTACCATGGTTAAAAGTAAACAGTGTATTTATGGGTAAAAATGATATTATTATTACCCTAACACATGTCCTAATTCTATTTTATAAGTGTAATTAGACCAAAAAAACCATAGGAATAAAATATGACCCTTTAGGTCTACTTGGATTAGATTAGGACATTTATTATTAATTAATTCCAAGAACAGTTAAAAGTGTTAAATTCAAAGTTTAATAACAAAACAATTTTTAATATACGGTTACACAAAAGATAAATTAGACTATAAATATTTATTAGGAAGATAATGATAATTCCTACATAATTGAATTTTATTTATAATTTTTAGAAATTAAATAATTAAATTTATTTATGACACAATGATGATGTAGTAATTAAATAATTAATAAAATATTAAAATGATTAATATTATAAATATCCAAATAAATGTAATTTTAGAATTTTTATGAATTAAACTAATTTTATTTGTTAATATGTCATGTTATAGTTGGTAAGATGAATTTTGTTTATGTAATAATTCTGTTATGAATTTAGCAAAAACAAAATACCGAATAGTGTCAAAATTGACATAAAAGTGTTTTTAAAACAAATATTATATTATTAATTTATATCCTCTTCCAAAAAAATATAAGGCTAAGACAAAAGACTTATATAATGAAATTTTTTTCATTAATGAACCACTTGGGGTTATCTTGGAATTATAAAGTAAGTTTATTAACCATATAATATAAAAATTCAAGGAGACATGGTAAATTTCAAACTATTTAACTAAGAGTAAAATCTAAAAGATAGGGTTAATATAGTGACCCAAACCTATAAAAACCCTAGTGGTTGAGTGTTTTCGACCCATACCCACCTTACCCATTAAATAATTTATTTTGGAGGAATTATAAAGGTAAAATTATTTTATTATAAAATAATATTTCAAATTTTTCCAATGGATCCCCTCACACCTCTTATAAAAGGGCACTGCACCTTCTCTCTAATTCACACCATCAAATCCATTTTCCTTGGCCAAAACCTGCCCAAATAACCTCTCAACTGTCCTAACTTAATCCTAGAGGCCTTAATTTAGTCATAAATTCATCCTATGGATCCCTTTTGAGAATATCAAAAAGAAGAACCCGAAAAAGAGGTAAATATTTCATCACCTCTTTCAAGTTCCATTCTTCTTCTACTTCCTATTTATCTGTTTTTTCCATTCTAAAATAATAACTATATTATCTTCTACATACATTGATTTTACTATAAATATGGTACCACCATATTCATTATTCTATCCATCCTTTGAATTACATGTCACCATACATGCGAACATATGGCTTACCATCTCCACGTCGTGCTGTAATTGTTATTCAATACATTATTATTTGGATGGGTATAATAATGAAGTGTAATTGATGTAAATAATAAATATAACATGATAATTATTCTTTATGTATATGATATACCATCTAATTATTTATTATTTTAATATCAAAAAAATGATATTGTCCCCGTGCGTACGTACGGATTACCCTCTCCTTGAAAGTGATGAGATTCATTCCCCATCATATCCATTCAAGAATAATTTTCATTAGATGATTAAAAATAATGTTTAAAGACATGATATCATTCTGAATATGAATATGATAAATCCTATCCACAAAAAAATTTACTTACTTAACAAAGCATATAAATTAAAATGAAGCAGTTAACACCCAAAACGATGATAAAACTAAAATATTTTTAACAAAGCAATGTTAAAGGATCATATATGATATCATATTAATGTATATTATTATCTTATAATTTAATAACAATTATTTCACAATGATATAGGAGTTAAACCTACCCTCAACCAAGGAAAATAACATGGTAAGGGTTAATTCAACAACCTCTTCATTATTCCAGGTTGTTTATATGTAATTATCTAATGGGATCTCTTTATCACCCAAATCCATAATTCATAAAATTTTATTTGAAAACATTTTTACTATTTACAAGACTATGGTTTAAATTAATTTATACCCTTGTTTGAATTTTTATAAAATGGGTTTAAGGGAATCTTTCCGTCATTTTCCAGACAAGGTACCTTATGTCCTTTTCGACAAAATTATAGTAAGAATGTTTTTTAACTTATACGGAGGGTTCGACTATATTAAGCCATTATAAAAATGTCGAAGCTTCCCTTACAAGATTATTATAATGTTTTCAAATATAAATGTTTTCTTTTTTAATTATGTGAATTTTAAATGATTTCAAAATAGAAAGAGATATTTCTCTAAAAATGTTTTTATTTCATCTATGTCAACATCCATTAATGTATTTTATGTTTGATTGATGTTGATTTATTATGATACAATACATACATATTTTATTGAAGTTTTTGTGATATGGTAAACTATTGATGTGTTATTTCATACCATTTATGGCTTATGGATAAAGTATTGACATTTTTTATGCCAGTTTTAAAAGGAATGTTTATGTTATTTTTTAACCATTCCATATGAGGAATGAATTGGACTTATTAAGTGATGGGTGGAGCCTGCTATAGCTCCTTGATGCATTAGTAGGTCTCTTGAGACAAACTGGTGTTTGGAACAAGGCCTTGATAAAATCTTATTTGTATTCTTGGCACAAGGCCTTGACTACGTGGTTATGAATGTTTTTCATTATGCATTCCATCGTTATGAAAGTGTCTATTGATATTGCATGTAATTATCTGACTAGTAGAATATTCACGTGAATATGTAAATGGAATTATTTGATTTTATCGTTGCCATATTATGCTAAAGTTCAAGTTTAAAATCCTTTTTTTAGTCTTATACATTTCCTTAAATGTTTATACTTATTTATGAATGTTTCCTCTATATTGTTATCAATACCGAGCATTTGAGCTCACCCCTTTCTATGTTTTATTTTTTCCAGGATGCGAAGAAGTATATTATGACTGACCTGTAGGGATAGTCTATGGGATCTCAGTGTTGTCCATGGAAACAATTTTTATTTGTTTTCCATTTTATGATGTAATGTAAACCTTACGAATGTATCTAGTACTTCCAAGGCTACTAAACTAATCGGTCTTTCAAGACTTGATCTTTTGTGATCATGAAAATGATACATAATAATGCACCAACTCTAGGTAACTAGGGTTGGGGTGTTAAAATTTACATCTGCTACTATGCTTAAATTTCATAAGGTATTTTTCTCTCCTCATTTAAATTCAACATATTATCTTTTTTATGCATCTAAATTTCATTAAATATGTTGGGATATTATATTACATGACTCTCTTACTGTCCATTTCACATATAAATGATTATAGACTACTTTTTCTATTATCAAACTATTTTATGATTTCTAATTGACGTTGTAATGCCGCCACTATTACACAAAACATTCCTTTCCTAATTCATTATGTAAATGAATACCATACCCATTTCTCTATAAATACTATTCACATTTATGCTCATGTACTTTTTGAATGAGGTTTTACATTTTTGTATTCCAAATCTCTTACACATTTAACAAATTATTATGTTTAATGAATCCATGTTTTATGATCTATTTGGCACACATATTCATGAAATGAAATGATTATAAAGGGCGGGCCCTGATAGTGCTCTAAAGCATTAGTTAAAGAATAGTATCGTGAAACCTCATGTGAAACGAGTGTTGAATCATGATAATTCACATGCAATGAGGTTTTACTCGTTATAATTCAAGATCATTGAGTGTTTACTCAGGCTCCTAGTGCAATGATCGCTGGATCCTGCTAATATAATGTACAATATTGTAGTCTCATTTCCAAGTTTTGTTAATCATGGTATATCAGGCATTTATGATCATATTTCTCTTATGATGCATTTATTTTCCTATTTCCTAACATGTATTTTATTATTAAAGTTATTCCATGTTTACTCTTTTAAAAGGATATATAGATCACCTTATTCATATGTATGTCCATAGGTAATCCCATGAAATTCTATGTATGATGGAATGTTTTACACATGTAGAAGAAGTATTCAATAATAATTTTTTATTTTATGATTTATGTTTTCATATAATGTTACTTATTTCCTAAAACACTAGACCTCTTGATCATTTAATTTGAAAAAGTTTAAATTTTATTTAGTAAATCAATTTTATGTGTGTAATAAATAGCATTGTTGTTATATAATCTGTGCAAGTCCACACGATGGAAAAGGGTGGAAACATAGTGCACCCGCAAGAGAACTGCTATGGGGTGGTACTAGGGAGAGAGAAGGGAGTTCATTAAAATGTCTTTTTGGTGTTACGGTATATAAGGTATTACCAAATCAATCCATATTTTTAGGGTGGACATAGGTTTTTGAGGGGGATCTAATATATGCCATTCAATCTCACTGCGTGATATTTGGAATGTTCAATCTGATTACACCTTTAAACTCCACTATCCCTTCCATTTAACTATGTTTTCATAATCAATTCAATCGAGACGTGATTGATCTCATCCCATAAACGCTTTTTAGAAACTATTTTCTTCATTGACCGTCTGATCAATCCATGACTGATCTCGATCGTCTATCCATTTTTAAACCAGTGGAACTCAATTGAGTTGTCGGATCGATCCATTCATAATCATGGACATCCATTATTTTTCCACAACTCTCCTTTTCTTCTTCTTATTCCTTGTGCCACAACTGTATCCATCAACATCTCTCCACTATGTCTTCATCATCTAGTGAGTATTAATATCTCTCTTCATGCCTGATCATCCACCATTCTTCTTTCCAGAGGTCTTCAGGAGTGTTTATTTTAATATAAACCCTACCTTTTCTCATGAAATCATTCAACAATATATATATATTTACAATAGAAACAACTGATTCATTTATGATTTCCCTAATCATGGTTTTTTTCTCGGTCTAAAAAGTGGGATTTGGAATTCAAAAAGTTTTATTGTTTATGTTTTTATGATTGATCTATTGTATATAATATTATATATAAAAATTTTATATAATCTATTTATATAAACCCTCATTTTATACCTTATACTTTTGGGTTTCTACCTTTACAAACAACTCTCTAACCTCTGCTTGACTCCACCAAGCATTTGATTATAGGAAAGTACTTATTTTTGTTTTGTGTTTGATTTAACTGTCTATATACTAATATATGTATATAAATTTATTTACCAAATAAACATATTCTGGTTTTGTAATTTTTGAATAATGATTTATTTATTAGATAATGTCTTTAATTAATGTAATTAATGTAAGTATTATATTTAGTTTTTCTAATTGACCAATATATATGTGTGTGTGTGTGTGTTTATATATATGTTTATATATATATATTCCAAACTAGTTATATTTTGTTTTTCTGAAATGATGAAAATTTGTATGGTGATCTATTATGATTCTACGAAGGGATATATTTAATTTTTAATTTGATTAATTTGTGAATATGTTGTTATATATATATATATATTTATTATTTATTGTCTGAATTTGGTTTTCATGAAATTTATTTTAGTGATTGAATTATGTATTTGATGTGTATGAAACATATAAGTATTTATCAATCCATTATTAGATTGTTAAATCTATATGTATTCAGATTGTGTATATATGGTTTTCTATAATTTTAAATCCCACATGCATATATATATATAAGAACTGCAATTACAGACATTTATGTCTTGATTTATTTTGAGGGGTTTTGTTGGTATAAACATGGTGATGATTTTCTATTTTATCGATATATTTTTATTTGTTCAAAGTGTTAAAAAAATAGACATTATACAATTCTATATTGGAAAATAATAAATATCATTATTTTTTTACTGTGTGCCTAAATGTTTTAAGATGTCATCACCTTGATATTACATGAATGCATACCTAATTTATAAATTGTATGATAGAAGAATGGAATAATATTTTTTTATTACACATAAATGTATATACATCCATAAGAACATTTAGTAAAATGTGTTTGATTATTTCTTTATCCATTAATACCTCGCATGAAATAATTTTTTTACATTTATACAAATTATATTCAAAATGAATCTACCACAATGAATGTTATTAGTTATTAAAGGTTATGATTTAATCTGTTGAGCTCTACAATTTATCATTTTATGGTAAATATGAATGATATATATCTTCAATTTAAAAAAATGTATTTTTGTATATAAAATGAAAAATTTCATGAAACATGGGTATTGAATTTAATCATTGTTATTTTATGTGAAAAACACAAAAAATATACTATTAATTTAGCACTTGTGATGCTTTATAAATAAAGAATTTAATTATTCAAAGTGGTATGAGACACTTTTAATAAAAAAACATTAATTAATTATTCTATGTGTTCAAGGACACTTCAAATAAAATAAATGAATTAATTATTCAAAGTG
Organism: Viscum album; assembly: GCA_963277665.1. Taxonomy (NCBI): domain Eukaryota; kingdom Viridiplantae; phylum Streptophyta; class Magnoliopsida; order Santalales; family Viscaceae; genus Viscum; species Viscum album. The sequence continues at coordinate 560,441,637 of OY728146.1, forward strand.
GCATGGGACACGTAAAATTAAATTCATAATTTAATAAATCAAAGTGGTATGGTAAACATGTATTTAGTACATTTATACATGTGTTGAATTCATTGTACAGATTGTTTGACTGGTGAGGCCTGTTATTTCCTCTCGATGCATCGACATATTTTATAAGACAAACCATGTCATGGAATGAGGCCTTAGCAAAATGATTATTTATGATCATGGAACGAGACTGAGATAGAATTTTATGGTTGTTTAGTAATATAATTTCCTCAATATGTGATTAATATTTAACCTATCATGTGATTATTCAACTAGAATAATATATTTGGTTACGATATTGGTAATAAATGCACATGTCATAATGAATAATGTACTTGGAAAGTCCCTTATAATGAATGTGCTGAACCTATTTTAATAAATTTGATACTGAAATTAATATTACCTCTATCATTTCATAAGTTGAATTTTTTGTGTTAAGTGAATCATGATATTTTATCTTATGAAATTCTAAGCAAGTATTATTACATGTGAAAATTAGTGCATATACACATGGATGTCACCCTTAATTTGGTTTGATCAATTTCTAACTTATATGCAGCATTCCATGCATTCTTATACAAGTATGTGTACTCTGATATGTGTATTATATGTAGATTTAAAATATATATATATATATATATATATATTCTTGTGTGAGAAATTTCCCCAAAAATGTTTTCAAGTAATGTTTTAATAATTTTGAGGACATGCTTCAATAAATGATGATTTCTTTTAAGGAAATGTTATGTAATTATTTAAAAGGATGTTTTAAAAAGGAATTTTAGTAATTGGTTATAAAACCCCTTACTGAGAGTTTTAAATTCTCACTCTATTTTCTCAATTTTTTTACAGGATCAGTATATTTTTCAACTTGAGTGGTGGTTGCTTTATGAAGCTTATCTCATTCCGTTTTGAAAAAAAAAGAATCAGTTGTATTTGGATTTCTATAACCTAGACCAAGAGTTTTCTCTCTGATGCAACGTGATATGTAATTTTATCAGCATGTAATTATAAAATTATATGACACACCTTGTTTTAGGCACTAACACTGGGCTTCTGCGGTCGGTTCCTCACTTTTGGTATCAGAGGAATTATTTAGATAATTCGAAAAAAATTAGAACAGAGCAAAACAAATTAGTATGTTTTGCTGAGTAGAAATTTTTGATAAAATTTTTAGATGGAAGGATATGGTCCACCATGAAACCTCTTGTATCTCCCTACAAAATTACTAGGGAATATAATTTGTGAGTCAGGATTAGAATCATACCATCCTTTCACGAACCTATATCCAACCAGCAAATTCCTCTATCAAGTTTCAATCGGCCCAAATGTCCATCGGTCCTATTAGAAATATAATTATATTTATCATTATATTGAAAATGTAAATTGTATGCATATAGAAATAGGGTAATGTATCATGAATATATCATCCTCTATTTCACTCAATCCAAAAATTTCCAAGCCATATGGATGTTTTGGGAAGCTGCATTGGACGATGACCTTTGAGCAGCATATCTGTTCCAGGTTATGAGTTTGAGCATTTAAGGGAGACTCTTGGAAATTAAAACTCCCAAGAACAATATAGCTCGGATGATCTAAAATGTATGAGTTCATGAAAAAATCTCGGAGATCTATACCTCCCATGAGACTCTCTGTAATCTCAAGTGTAACATACGTATGTTTGACACTAATTGCTAAACGTTTATCTGGGCTAGGGAGATTGGGGAACTGAAAACTACCCTAGAAATACACTTGATCAGATCAACGGATAATCCAAGTTGGTGTTCCTGGTGAAGGTAAAAACTAAATTTTTATCAATCAATTTTTTTAAATCAATAATAATTAAGACATATCTTGTAGGGAAATCAAGGTTAATGTCAGAAGCTGGAGTTGGGGATGTTTTGGTGTACAAAGGAAATTCGAGGTTTTATTTCTTTTGAGGGGGGGGGGAATTAACTCCTTGTAAATATTTAATTTGTAATAATAATATTTTGATAATTATTAGTGTTATTATTATTATTTTAGTTCTATAATGGTGTTATATAAAATAAAATACATACGGAATGAAAATACAGACATGTTTTATGCAATAGAAATATTGAAAAAATACATTGTTAAATGTCTAAAAGAACCTAATTAACCAATAATACCTACTTGGATACCTATAAGAGTCACCAAGAGTCCACTAAACACAAAAAAAGAACTATAAAACAGTGAAAGTACTTTGGTTCGTTCACAATAAAAATTATTATGGAATGAATAATGGAAAACATACTTAGCAACAAGGGAATGTACTGCACCATATTCACCAAATTTTTTTTGATGTTTGGAACAAACCAAACAAGTATTTATAAGATATTGAAGTTAAATATTACTGTTGTTAGTCGTTGAAGTCTTTATATTCCCATTGGTTCTTGTAAAGGTCATAATATTTTATAACTGTTGTGTATTTTAAGTATATTTATTATTTTAAGTATACTACGTATTTGATTATATTAAGAGTTTCATTTTTTTAATTATTTTAAATTTATTATTGTGTTATCAATAGATGAATCTCTTACATTCATTTTAAAAAAATAACCCTTCTTACCGAGGTGTTTCTTTTTAAATGATTTCTGATTAAGATAAATGTTTTAATTGAAGTGAAAATTTGGATTTTGAAATTAAATTTTTTTACAATGAAAAAATAAATACTAAGATATTAAAATAATTTAATTTGGTAAATGAAAGAATATATATACATATAATATATATATATATATTATCATATATGTTTTGTTTGTTTTTTTAAATTTTGGTTGCTTGTTTTTTTGGGTTTCTACAAAACAATGGCCATTTTCATGGCCAGACAACTAGGGGAGGAAGCACACACCACTCACTATGAGTGGTATGTCCAAGCCTTAACTCCCTAACTAGCCATTATAGGACGGTTGTATTGGGTTCTTGTGCACTCCCACAGGGGGCGTAACCTGGAACCGAGGCGGCGCCACCATGCTGGGCGACACGACGACATAGGGTGGGCGCAGAGCGTGCCCACAAGAGAACCGGTATAGGGAGGTACTGTAGAGTGGGAAGGGAGATAATTTCCCTACTGTTATCATATCAATGTATATATGTGCAATGTCCTAGTTCCGGTTTCCACCCAGAGTTTCCCCATAACCAATTGGCCACATGGCCTCAAGCACATTTCCCTGAATTCCAGAGGCTACCAACTAGAATTGAGGGCCTTGGGTCGACCATTCATTATCTGATGTCTAGGACACATGCTCGAGGAATTTCCTCCTGTACCAGAATCATACACTTGGACTGGCTATCTATCTTGGTATCTTAATTTGTACTTATAATTTCCTATGTACCGCAAGCCCTATGTAGTCCTTACTAGAACTCAAAATTAATATGATCATCCAGGTCTGAAACGATAGAGTAAAAACCCCATACAATCATACAATCTATTGAATATAAAACCTTCCCATCTCATCCACATAGATGGTCTCCATGATCACTAGGAAATTAAAATCCGTCATGGGTCTATTAATGAAAACATAAATGGTATCATTCCCTCGATGTGACCTAGGAAAACCTGCCATGAAGTCCATTGCGACATCATTCCACTTCCACTAGAGAATTGGTAACTGCTGAAAAATCCATGTTGCTCACTGATACTCTGCCTTAACCTACTGAACGGTGGAACACCTAATCAAAAATCTTGCAATATACCCCTTCTTATCTGGCCAGCAATACTGATGGTGTAGATCTTGATACATATTGGTTACACTAAGATGAAATTCCCAAACTGAAGAATGGAAATCCCGCTTCAGCTCCTCACATATGTCTTCCTCCACCCATAAACGCCTAGGAAAACGCAATACCTCATCCTCGCATGTGTTCTGTCTAGTAATATGGTCCTCTCCTAGAACACTCTCCGGTAGAACTAGTCCTTCAAAATATAATAGTTTCCACATTCTCACATGATCAAGTAGAGTATAGGTGACAACTACAGATAAAATAAATATCTACCCATGTCTTTTGTGCACCTCCAAATGCATCTTAGAGAAGAGATCCCTAAGTTTCCACACATTGTTGGCCTCCTGATCTGAAAATATCAGAGACCTCCATCTCAACACATCATCCATAATGTTTCCCTTCCCAGGCATGTAGGCATGCTCAATGTCAACGGACTGCAAATACTCAACCCACCTTCGTTGTCTCATGTTCAGATCGTGCTGAGTGAAGATATACATGAGACTTTTGTGGTAAGTGTATACCACAAAATTCATTCCCATAATTTAATGCCTCCAACAACATCATCCATGAACAATAACATCCAACTCTAGAACGTGTGTTTGGTAGTTCTTCTCATTTAGCCCCAATAGCTGAGATTCGTATGCAATGGCTCCTTCCCCCTGCATGAGCGCTTCTCCCATCCCAATACCTAAAGTATTAGAGTAAATATTATAGATCTTCCATGGAAATGGAAAATGGTGTATCAATTCTGATGTCAACCTACCTTTTAGCTCCAAAAGGATGACTCACATGAATCTTTCCAAAGGTACTTCACACCATTCTTATTCTGGCCTCTTAGTGGCATCGCTAACCATGAAATGTCATATATGAAACGTTTGTAGTAACCATCCTGCCCTAGAAATCATCATACCTCAAATACATTATTTGGATGATCCCAAAAAACTATTACTCTCACATTCTTTAGAGTCAACTAATACTCCTATCTCTGAGATAACATGACCAAAGAAGTGAATATAGTCCATCAAAAATGGAATTTTGAGATAATAGCATATAACTGATGTGCTCTCAGTGTACTCAAAATGATCTCAATATGGGTTGTATGGTCATGTCGAGTCTGAGAGTAGACCAAGATATCATCCACAAAAACCATCACCTAGGAATCTACATATAGATGGAACACTCATTTCATTGGTTCCATAAAAACTGCAGGCGCATTCATGAGACCGAACGTCAAAACCGCATACTCATAAAGACCATAACTGCTCCGAAAGGCTTTAAGAGGTATATCTGGTGGTCAAACGTGAAACTGATTATAACTGGATCTCAATTAAATCTTCAAGAACATAATGTCTCATTCAATCTAATCAGATAAATAATCAATCCTCGGAAAGGGATATCGGTTCCTGACGGTCAACTAGTTCAGCCTCTGATAATCCACACAAATAATAAGGGTATCATCCACCTTCTTCGCAAACACTACAGAAGAACCCAAAGGGGAAATAATGGGTCAGATGAAACCCTTTGGTTGTAACTCCTCTAACTTCTTCTTGACCACTACAAACTCTTGTGTATCCATCCTATAAGGCGGAATGGACACCGGTGGTTCCCCTGGCACAAGTTCAATAGAAAAGTATACCTCTCTCTCTGGAGGAAAACCTAAAAGGTATTCTGGAAATACATTCCTAAAATGATCCACCAGAGGAGGAAAGTTCATATGTAAAGTTCCTTAGTCATCTAGATATAGTCGAGCAATATGGGCAATAAATCTTCTTACCCTATGATTCTCGGGTCCCACACTAATTTCATGGACATCCCATTCATCCTTATATAGAAACAAACCGCCCACATCGGATGTGAAACTCTCCCTACGACGATATAAGTCGACAATAGAATGGTATGGAAACAAACATTCCATCCATAGAATGACATCATATCCTATTATCTCTATGAAATAGAGGACCAATATGAAGTGACACCCACTAACCTCAAGAGGGCACTCCTTTCACTAACATACACTTGTCATTGTAGTCCCAAACAGAGTGTACACAGTCAAGATATTAGAAGAGGTAAAGGTAAAGAGCCCAAGGCTCTCCACAAAAGCAACAGATATGAAACAATGGGAAGCCCTATTACAAAAAGTGAAGAATTAAAAAATGAGGCAACTAGAATTGTACCTCTGATTGTGGAGGGTTTGGGATCCTACTCCTACTTGGTCTGCACCACTACAAAAGTCTGACAAGTACCTCAGCCCGGCGACCCTTCATGTCCACCTAGATCTAATGCACCCTGTTATTGCTGAAATCCTGGCGAAGGGCTACCATGACCATAACCCCTACCTCGGCTTGAATGGACGGATGAACTACAGTTCCCTAACTAATGAGAAACTGGCGATCCATAACCTGAACGATGAGTCATAGAAGAACCTCTATGACCAACTTATGGTGAGAATATTTGATAGAATGGTTGAAGATGAGCCATCGTGCCATAATATCGGAACTCCATTGGGTCTTTCTGGCAATGTGTTCTCATATTCCTGCTCTTCCCACACTGGTACCTTACCACCTAGCAACCTAATGAAGTACTCTGCCTACTTGGATTGTGAAAATTGGGCCTCGCCCACCAGTTTCCCCTCATACATGTGGGACCCACCCTCGGGTCCCGCCCATGTGCACGAACGGGTCATCTGAATAATGACATCCCCCATAGGCTAACACATGTCCTTTCGAGTGGGTTTTGTCCTTACTTACACACACTCTGAGAAACTCCCTAAGAAGTCACACATCATGATCACTACTCCAGGCCAATCATGCTTAACTATGGAGTTCTAATCAAGTAGGCTCTTGAAACGGAAGGTGCACCTTGTTGACATGAGTCATGTCATTAATCATTTAACCCTTTAACATTTGGGCATGTTATAATCACACCCCATAGAGCACAACCCCATCATGGTGGGCCCTAAAAATCAACCCAGGTAGTGCACCGCACTTATGGATGGGTACCACCTCTGATACCAAATGTGACAACTGGGCCCTGCCCACCAGTTTCCCCACAGACACAGGGGCCCCACCTCAGGGTCCGACCCAAGTGCCTGAAAGGGTCATCTGACTAATGGCAGCCCCCACAAGCCAACACATGTCATTTCTAGTGTTTTTTTCCTCACTCGCACACACCCTAAGAAAATTCACAGGAGTTTACCTATCCTGATCACTACTCCAGGCCAAGAACGCTTAACTATGGTGTTCTAATCCGACAGGCTCCTGAAAAGAAAGGTAAACCTTGTTGACATGAGTCATATCATTTATTCGTTTAACCCTTTATAATTTGGGAAAGTTATAATCACATGTCCATTCTAGTGTATTTTGTCCTCACTCACACACACCCTGAGAAAATTTCCAAGAGGTCACCCATCCTGATCACTACTCCAGGCTATGCACGCTTAACTATGGAGTTCTAATCAGGTAGGCTCCCGAAAAAGAAGGTGCACCTTGTTGACTTGAGTCATATCATTTAGTCATTTAACCATTTATCATTTGGAGATGTTATAATCACCCCCCACCATTAGAGCACAACATCCTCATTGTGGGCCCTACATATCAACCCAGGGAGTGCACCACACATAAGGCTGGGTACCACCTCTGATACCAAATGTGACAACTAGGCCCCGCCCACCAGTTGCCTCGTAGACACGTGGGCCCATCCCTAGGTCCCACCCACATGCCTGAACGGGTTATCTGACTAATGACAACCCCCACAGGCCAACACATGTCTTTTCCAGTGTGTTCTGTCCTCACTCACAAACACCCTGGAAAACTTCCCAGGAGGTCACCTATCCTGATCACTACTGAATGCCAAACATGATTAGCTATGGAGTTATAACTAGGTAGGCTCCCAAAAAGAAAGGTTTAACTTGTTGACAAGAGTAATAACATTTAGACAATTAACCCTTTATCGTTTGGGGATGTTATAATCACCCCCCCCCCCCAGAGCACAATTCCCTCATTGTGGGCCCTACATATCAACCCAGGCAGTGCATGACACTTAAGGATGGGTACCACCTCTAATACCAAATGTGACAACTGGGCCCTGCCCACCAGTTGCCCCACAAACACATGGGCCCCACCTCAAAGTCCCACCCACGTGCCCGAATGGGTCATTTAACTAATGGCAATCCCCACAGGAAAACACATGTCCCTTTAGTGTGTTTTTTCCTCACTCACACACACCCTGAGAAACTTCCCAAGAGGTCACCCATCATGATCACTACTCCAGGCCAAGCACTATTAACTATGGAGTTCTAATCACGTAGGCTCCTGAAAAGGAAGGTTCACCTTGTTGACATGATTCATATCATTTAGTTATTTAACCCTTTATCATTTGAGGATGTTATAATCACCCTTAATTTTTTGATGAATAGTGAAATACATTAATTTACAAAAATAAGATAAATAAGCTAATTATAGAGTCTTGTGTGATGTTCTGCTAATGTAAGCCCACTTGGTTTGGGATCCCATGATAAAATTACTATTCTTGTTCTTGGAATACTCACTATTATTTCTCTTGTACATAAATAATAAACTAATGAATTTTTTATTAAAGAAACCCCTCTCCCCTCCACTATAAAATCCACCCTTCACACCCTCATTTCCTCACACCTCTCAAGCTCCATCCTTTCTCTAAAATCTTCCCAAACATCCTCCCTATCCCCTCTCCCACGTTCAAGAGCTTCTGGTCTCATCAGAAGTCCAAACCTAGCTTCCTTAAGGAGGATCTCAAGATGAGGATTTAAGAGGTAATTTCTCCCCCTCTTATCCTTTAATGTCCTTTCAAGGTCAAGTTCATTTCGTGATCTCTCCCTACCTATCTTCATCAAAATGGATTTGTAACTCCAGTATTATACATATACTGTAATTTTATGATTCTAATGGGATATTATATCATCCAACCCCATTTCCCACTTCCTTTTATTTTATTAAAGAGAACGTTGTTCATGAGGTGTTCATTTATCACCTTCAAGAACTAAATGATTTCTTCTTCCATTTCTAACATCAGATCTGGTCATGAAAGAATTTTTATGGTTGAACCAGAATATGTTATATGTATTATGTCCTATTTATCAATCCGGAAATAACTTATGGCCACATTACTAAGTGATAAATTAAAACTAGTTAGTTGTGATCGAAATATCGCCCAAATTAACCCAAACAATCATCATTTAATTCTTATCTAATGATTCATCTACATGGATATAATATGATACATTATAAGAACATTCAAACTAATATAATATCTTTAATAACTTGTAATATCATTTCTGGATCTTTAATCATGTTATTACTGAATATTAATTTAAGAATACAAGTGAACCACTTAAGAAAACCATGAAAACAACCATTCTCGAACAATGTTTTAAAACTATATAAATCATCCAAAGGAACATAAAATCACTTAATGAAACTATAATGAACCATATTAATGTAAAAAAAGATCTTTATTTCAAATTAATTAATATGATGTCATTATACAAGACATTAAAGAGAAGGAAGCATTCAGATACAAGGTAAGGGGAAATCTTGAACCCAATTTTCTTCCTTCGGGTTCTCCCTCTTTCACTCAATTTTTGATATGGTTAATCCTAAAAGATCATATTTTCATAATTTTATTTACTTTTCTGGTATATACATGTTTTCCACTTGTTTTTATGTCAATCAAAATGTTTTCCAAAAGAACTCCTCTTTTAAGAACACCCCTTTTACTTCTCACTCAAAGTGGACAGCTCTTGCAACATGTATGTTATTACCTCTTTCTTTTAGGAACCCAAAGCTTATGAATGTGTTATTATGAGATGAAATCTATTCCATTCCATGGTTTAGTTATGTAAATCTTTGATATGTGTTCTATGTGGAATGCATGATGATGATAATGTTTTGATGTGACGGGTGCGCCCAGAATTATATAGCGCAATATGAATGTTTCAATGTGATGGGTGTCCCTGTAATTATACAGAACTCTAATTCATTGGGTAAAGTGATGAATCTCATGAGTAAATATGAAATTATGTGTGATGAAGATGCTATTTTGGTTCATATGTATGTGTAATAGTTAACCACTAAGACATGATGTTTCATTTTTATGTATTGCCACATTTAAATTCTTATATTTATACTTCCTCTTAGGTTCATGATATTTTTCCCAAGTTATGATTATTCTCACCCCATTCTATATTGTTCTTATCTATCCTCTTACTGGGATTCTAGCTCACCCCTTTTTTATGTATATCCTCAGGTGGGGACTGTCATTAGTCAGATAACCCGTTCGGGCATGTGGTTGGGACCTAGGGTGGGGCCCATATGTCTGCGAGGAAACTGGTGGCCGGGGCCCAGTTGTCACATTTGTATCAGAGGTGGTACCTAGCCTTATGTGTGGTGCACTGCTTGGGTTGATATATAGGAACCACAATGCGGGTGTTGTGCTCTAATGGGATGGGGTTGATTATAACAGCCCCAAATGTTAAAGGGTTAAATGACTAAATGGTATGACTCATGTCAACAAGGTGCACCTTCCTTTTCAAGAGCCTACCTGATTAGAACTCCATAGTTATGAATGCTTGGACTGGAGTAGTGATCAAGATGGGTGACCACGTCGGAGGTTTTTCAGGGTGTGTGTGTGTGTGAGGACAAAACACACTAGAAAGGACATGTGTTGGCCTATGGGGACTGTCATTAGTTAGATGACCCGTTCGGGCACGTGGGTGGGGCCCACGTGTCTGCGGGAAAACATGTGGGTGGTGTCCAGTTGTCACATGGATCTCTATGTGTAGACTTCCTTTGATGCTTCTGGCTGTCAGTCAGAAGGGTACCAACCCCGGATGTTGAGCCGCCTGGGCTCAAAGCTCTAGAATACATCTGATTGAGCTCTGTGATCAACGATTGGTTGACTATAGAGGTTATGGAAGTCATCCTTAAGATTTTCACCTATGATCATATGTCATTCATGAGACCATCCTCAAACATCCTTTCCAGAAATAACTCATTACACATAGAATTAGTTTGATGTGATTAAGCTCTCTAAAGAGAGGAGAGTACTCGATGACTGAGAGAGTACCCTGTTCCAAACTCTTTAATAGGCATGATCAATCATCCCTCAAAGACTCGTTGTAGAAGTAGTCGTAGAAGGTATGGTGGAACTCAACAAAAACCATAACCTGCTGGAATCCCACCTATGAGATCACATCCCAAAATCTCAAGAAGGAATCCCAAAGCATGTATGTAGAGATCTTCACCCTCCGCTCTAGAGGTGTCTTTAGATGATCAAATATTGACCGCATGGCTTCGAACCATGACTCTGCATCTTGAGTTCATCCATCCCCTAGAAAGGTGGGAGGATGTTGCTGCTGAAAGTCCCACGTCAACTCTTTCATATATGGGGAATGATATGGTGTTCCCTGGAAGTTCTTCAAAAACATCATGAATCCTTCCCTAAAATGTGCATCTTCACATGTGTCTGGAATGATAGGTGGTGCCAAGAGAGTCGTGATGGGAGGATCTACTGGTGGCCCTTGATCCACCATGTCTGGTGTCTGATCATTTCCTAGAATTTAGGGAACAATAGGAGGACGTCTCAGTGGAATGACTCTGCAAGGTCATGGTCACACCTCTGTTAAATATTTACAAGGAGGGAAACTTATAAGTGCAAGAAAGCAACCGGGGAAATAATTCATTCAAGTTCATAAAAATATGGATACAGGCCTGTATAACCCCTATATGGTGTGTTGGCATCCCTCCTATGAGATCACATCCCAAAGTCTCAAGGAGGAACCCCAAATCATGTATGTAGAGATCTTCACCCTCCAATCTGGTGGGGTCTCTAGATGCTCGAAGATTGACAGCACGACTTCGAACCAAGACTCTGCATCCTGAGGTAATCCATCCCCTGGGAAGGTGGGAGGATGTTGCTGCTGAAAGACCCATGTAAACTCTTCCATAAAAGGGGAATGATTTGGTGTTCCCTTGAAGTTCATCATAAACTTCAAGAATCCTTCCCTAAACTGTGAATCTTTACATGTGTCTAGAATGATAGGTGCTGCCACGATAGGGAGGATGGGAGGATCGGCTTGTGTTCCTTGATCCACCATGTCCGGTATCTGATCATTGCCTATAATTTTGAACAATTGGAGGACTTCATAGTGGCGTGACTCTGCAAGGTCAAGAGCACACCTCAGTTCAATATTTTCAAGGAGTGAAACATATAGGTGAATAAAAGAGACAGAAGAAATAATTCATTCAAGTTCGTCAAAATATGGATACAAGCCTATAAAACCCCTATATGGCGTGTTCCTGTATGTCATTACATGGTCATGTACATCTTCCAAAACTGGTCATGTAACATTCAATACACCTGGCATTTTATCCATTTACATGGTGTGGGATTGAATCCATTTCACTTTATTAAGTTCCTCTACATGGCTAAGCCACACTGTTATCTCCTAGAAAAAAACTACATGGAATTTTTGTTCAATACACGGTGTGTACCGCATAGGTTTCCACCACCCATTTGGTTAGTCAAATGGTTGGAGACATGACTGAATCTATAGGACTTGTTTATGCAAGGCACGACGTGTAGTAGAAGGATTTCAACCACCCATGTTGTTATTCACACGGTCAGGCACACGACCTCTACAACACGATGTGTGATTCTTGTACACGACATGTTCCACTATTGATTTTCCAACCCCATGTCTCTTCCCACACCTACCGTCACACGATCATGGATTACACAGCGTGTACATTAATCACACTGCATGTCCTTGTAAAAAATAGTTCCTTCCTGAACAGAAGGATACATGGAATGTATTAATCAATACACATCGTGTATTCTGGGTTTTTCTAGGATAGTAAGCCTAAAAATTACTAAGGAACCCATAATAACCCAAAAACAAACATTAAAGTGTTGAATTTTAAACTGCGTGGGACCATATTCATAGAAAATAAAATCTTGGCATAATATTCATGTCACATAACAAGTATAATAGTGCAAGAAACACATGATCTACCAAATTCCAATCCATGAGGGGTCATTACACCTTAGAGACCGAAGTGTGGTGCCCATTCAAACGAAATATCTCACAATAATCAATACCCTATTAAATTGCAGGAATTTTATCAAGGAATCTATCATAACAACATGCATATCTTCCACAACATCTATCACTACAACATGAAATCAGTAATCCAACCTAAATGGAATGACAAGTATGTATGAAATGTGATATCTAGAAAGTGTCTATATGATGAAAGATATGAAATACACTCATCTCATCAGGTTGCAATATAAATAGAACCTCAATAACATCAATTATAACAAAAAAACATTTGGATCACCAATCGGTGAAATCAAATCAACTATGACAATTGCAATAGCCAAAAAAATTACAACAATCGTGGTATATTGTCTTTTCAATGTACATGGGACAAATACTCCTCGGAACAACTTATTACCAAATACCTATTCATTTATATCATTGTCTATAGGATCTAAATAGTATGTTCAGAAGAAAGGAATCCCTTTGATACCACTTTGTAACATCCCTGTTTCGGGTGCTACTTAGAGGTGCCCCATACCCAGTTGGTCACATGGCCTCAAGTGCATTTTCTTGAATGCCAGAGGCTGCTGACTAGTAGCGAGTGAATGTGGTGTGATAGTGGGGAAACTATTCCCTCATTGGCAGAGTAACACAATGTAATGGAAATAAGATAACAATAGTAGAAGCAATAATACCAGACAATAAGTAAACAAAAGAAGACTGAAAGTAAATAAAAAATTGTAGCACATATATTAATGATGCATGTAACATATGGCTAGGAAAGAAGCCAAACAAGTAAAAATGCTGTAATATAGTACTAAACCAATGTAGAAAGGAAAAATAAGTAAAAAGTCTAAAGCATCGCAAGCCTCAGCTTGATCCCATGCACCCCAGATCCACAACAATAAATTACCAGGAGTAGAAGGGTGCTTCACCTTATCTATTACAATGGAAATATAATCTATTTGGTCCCAAAATCATGACCCAAACATGGTGTGAGACGAATCTTAGTAGGGAACCACCCAATGATATGTTCCTAACTATCCATAAATATATTACATATGCCATTAAATAGGAAAACTAAAGTAATAAACAAGGAAGTAATCAAAAGTAAATAAAACTACACGTCCAAATACATTTAATTAAATTTATTAAATAAACAACCATGAAATATCATAAAAACTCTAAGAAGTTCTCATAGTCTAACACCTCTGGTTCAGCTTAATAAAGACTCTCTCAGGAAGAACTCAATATCAATTCCCCATGTGGTCTTGTAACAGAAATTTACAGACACTATAGGGTAGCACTAAACGTCCAATTCTCCCTATGGTCTCGCAACATGTAACTACAGAAACTCTGAGGGAGAACTTACATCCATCCCTCCTATGGTCTCGCAATGTGAAAAGTATAACAGACACTCTGGGGAATCCCTCAGTGTCTATTCCCCCAATGGTCAAACTACACTGGGTTCCCACATCCCTGTGTAAATCCATCACTCCAATGATTTACAAAATCCAAATAAAACAAAATATACAAATTGGATAAACAAATACAATGAATATCACAATATATCAGATAATATCAATCCATCCTAACAACACTATGCATGGTAAACAAATCAGCCTAATATGTGGTTCTGGACCCAACGACCAAAACGATCAAACATTGGAAAACACATCCATAGAAAGGTAATTAAACCCTATTCTTAATCAATATCCCTTACTCATGAAATCAAGGCATAGAATAAATTGAAGGGTTAAATTCCTTAAACAAGAAATACCCTAAACAAGTGTATTGGGAACTCTTACATATATAATTTAAATACAATATATGGAAAGTCACAAACCACCAACCTCAATTGTGTATAGTCTATATAGTTGAATATTAGCCTTTAAATAGACCGAGAACATCATATATATACAAAAATGTCTACAGTTTTCGACCAATAATATCTCACGATTGAGGAGAAATCATGGTATGAGACTCTAGAAGAAGGAAGAAATCACTATAGTGATACAAACACAATCAATGGTGGTTAATTCAGAGAATTTATAGTCTATCATGGGCTCCAGGAAGAATCAGTGATATTTGTTTCTCCTGGATGAGCTGAGCCAAGTTGAAGATGTTTCTGTCGATTAGACACAACCCCAGACTGTTTAATCAATTAAAAAGAATTATACACGATGCGTACTCTAAGAGTACACGGAGTGTATGTTCCTTTATAGTGCCACAGTTTAGGTTGTCTTTATGTAACCCCACTTGTCCATGTACTTGGACGTTATACAACTAGTACACGGTTACATGCGGCAGCTGGGTACACGGTGTGTACTCCAATATATATGGAATGTACTCTATAAATTTCTATATTCTCTTATTTTTCAAAAACACACTTGAAAACAAGATCAATACATGAAATGATGATCTGGGTTCTTACAATAAGGATCTCCAAAATTTCTCCCTATTTTGATGTCGAATGTGGGTTTTATGGGGGGTCTAATTTGGGTCGTTCAATCCTTCCATGAAATATCTCGTCTATTTGATCCTGTCTAGCCTTCGAACTCCACCAACCACTCCATTTCTCTATGATTTTATTCAGTTGTCTAATCTAGATGGGGATGATCTCATCCGCTCAACTCTTTTTAAAACCCATAGTTTCCTCTAACCGTCTAATCAATCCATGAAGGATCTTGACCGTTTTTAAACCCATGAAACCTTCATTATTTGTTTAATCGATCTACGCCTAATCATGGCCATCAATTATTTTTCCACACTTCTCCCTCTATTATTCATCTTGCTCACGCTGCACTAGTATCCATTACCATCTCTCTACTAGGTCTTCCTCCTCTTTTGAGTCTTCATATCCCTCTCTATGCCTGGTTTCCCACCATTCTTCATTACACTGGTATTAAAGGGTGTTTATTTAAATATAAACTGAACCTTTTCTCATGAAATCTGTCCAAAAATTTATATATAATAGAGACAACTGATTCCTAGAAGATTTTCCTAATAAATGTTTTATTCCAATCTGAATAGTGGGACTTGGATTTCATAAATTTTTACTGTTTATATTTTTATGATTGAACCGTTGTATATATAATTATATATATATACAGTGTTTATAATCCATTTATATAGAACTCCATTTTACACAATAACCCTAGGGATTTATCTCTTCTCAAACTACTCTCCAACCTCTACATGACTCCACCCAACCATTGAGTTTAGGTAATGTATTATTTTTGCTTTGTGTTTGAATTATATATATATATACTTATTTATGTATATACGTTTATTTATAAAAAAAACCTATTCTGGTTTGTTGATTTTCAAATGGTGATTTTTTTAAATGATGTTCATAATCCATGTAATTCATGTACGTGTTCAATTTGGTTTTGTTTAATTGAACCAAATATACATATATATATATATATATACATTAATATATATATATGAATCCAATTCTGTTTCATATTTCTTGAATGATGAAAATTTATATGGTGATCTTTTATAATTCACGTAATGGTTATTTTTAGTTTCGAATTTGATATGTAAACCCCATATATTCACATTGTGTGTATGCCATCGTATTATATATAATAATAGATTTTAACTATAATATGAATTAGGTTTTCATAAAACTGATTTTAGTGATAAAATTGTGTTTCTGAAATGTATGAAACTTATATTGACTTATCAAACATTGATTAGACTATGAAATTACATTGTATAAACTTTGTTTATATATTGTTTTACTACGTTTTAAAACCCACATATATATATATAAGAACCAAAATTTCACATATGAATGACCTGGTTTATTTTTGGAGATTTTGACGGTATTAAACTAGTGATGACTTTATATTTCAATGTTATATTATGATTTTTTCATAATGTTTTATACATTACACAAGATACAATTTTTTATTTGAAAACAATAACAAAGCCATTTTTTGTTATTCTGTGCCTAAAAGGTTTAAGAAGTCATCACCTTGATATTACATTAATGCTTCCCCAATTTAAAAATTATACGATAGCTGGTTGGAATAATATATTTTTCTTTACACATAAATATATATACATGCATAATAACATGTAGTGAAATGTGTTTTATTATTACTTTAGGCATGAATACCTCACATGAAATAATTTTTTTACATTTATACTCAGTATATTAATGATGAATTTGCCACAATGGATGATATTAGTTATTAATGGTTATGATTTAATCTATCTAGATTTACGATTTATCAGTGCATGTATAATATGAATGATATCTATTTTAAATTAAATAATAAGTATTTTTATATATAGAATGATTAATTTCATGAAACATGGGTTTTGAATTTAATTGTTGTTTTTTTTGTGACAATCCCAAACAATATATTTTTAATTTATGACTTATTCTAAATTGTGGAATAAGAATTTAATTATTTTAAGTTGCATGGGACACATAAAATAAATTACATGAATTATTTATTTGAAGTGATATGGGACCCTATGAATAAAATATTTTAATTAATTATTCAATGTGATATGGGACACTTCGAATAAAAGAAATAATTTTATAAATAAAATTTGTATGGGACACATTTATTTAAGACATTTAGACATATGAGGAATAAATTGGACTGATTATGTGATTAGGGAGGCCCACTATAGCCTCTCTATGCATCGGTATGTCTCATGAGACAAACTAGGTCAGGGCATGAGGCCTTGGAAAAATGATTATGCATGGTCATTGCTTGAGGCCTCAATAGAATGTTATGATTGTACAAAATTATTCATTTACCCAATATGTGATTATTATTTTACCTACCATGTGATTATTCTACTATTATAATATCATGTTTATGATAATGGTAAAAAATTCACATGGCTTAATGAAGTATGTACATGGAATTCCACTTACAGAAAAAGTGTTGCACCAATTTTGATATCAATAGTACAAAAATTAATATTTCCTCTATCATTTAATTAGTTGAATTTTGAGCATAAAGTGATTAATGATATCAACACTTATGAAATTATAAGTATGTTTTATTAATTTTCTAATATAGTACATATACCCTTACATGTTACTCTTTATTTGGTTTGATTAATTTCTATCTTATATGTAGCATTTCATGTATTTTTGTACAAGTATGTGTACTCTGATATGTGTTTTATTTATATATTTAAAATAAATATATAAATTCTTAAGTAAGATATTTACCTAAAAAAATTCAAGTATCCTTTGGAAAAAGTTGAGGATGTGCTTTAGAAAATGTTTATTTCCTTTTAAGAAAATGTTTTATAATTATTTAAAAGGTTGATTTAAAATGAATTTCATTGATTTGTTTTAAAAACCCTTATTGAGCATTTTTAATTATCACCCTATGTTTTCAATTTATTTTTTATAGTATTATTAGATTTTTCATCTTGAGTGGTGGATACATTATGATGATTATCTCATTCCATTTTTATGAAAGGAATCAGCTATATCAGGATTTCCATAAGCTAGTCTAGAATGATTCTCCATGATGGAATGTAATGCGTAATTTTATCTGCATGTTTTTTTTAAATACACACCATGTTTTAGGAACCGACTCCTAGATTCTATGGTCATGTCCTCAAATGAAACCATACTCTATATATTTTTAGATGATTAAATCATAAGACCTGTTTAATTTCTCAATTTTATATTGTTATTCAATGTAAACCAAATGCTGATGAGAACATAAAAAATTCCTCTATAACTTTTAAATTCTAATTTTATTTAATTGAGTCTTAGTAAATAATATTGTTTAATATGATGATAAAAGGTAAATTATACTTGGGTAATATATAATTTATATGAGTTCCCCGTGTGGTGATTATTGGGGAAGGTTTTAGTGCCCATGATATAAACCTATATGATATAATGTGGAGAATAACATTTTTGGTATCCTGTTATAGATTTCCTTAGGTGTGTCTTCCTATTTTTCCTATAGGGAGATATACGGTGTGTTTTTATCATTGTATAGAAATTCATACATGAATACCTAAGATAGAGAATCCTAAGGGTTATTATGAGCATTTCCCACAAAGTGCAAACAAGATCATTCAGATTATTTTGATAACACAGTAGATGACCGGTTCCATGATAGCTTGTTCAATGTTATGAATTCAATAGAGAGAGAACCTCCATGGTGTTTTATAATGATACATGACCTTAATAAAGAGTTTAAAAAACTGAAGCCACATAAAATGATCTTTTAAGGGGGAGGTAAATCATTGGTATTAGAATTCTTGGTGGTATCAATGTAGACCAAATATAATCACCTAAGGAATTACATATAGTGGAGAGTAGAGATTAAAGTCAATATGATTTGGGTATCAGTAAATCATTGGTGGGATATCTCGGGTCTAGACAGACTAGCATATGGGTACCACATTGATAAAATTTTAGTCTAATTTCTTCAATTATTTATTCTTAAATACCATTATGGTATATAAAGTTATATGTTTCATTCACATTATGTAAGGAGGTATCTTAGTGATGTAATATGAATCATGTTTTAAATATTTGTATAATTTTTCCTTACCAAAGGAAAAGTGTTGATGTGATCAGAGAAAATTTCTTTTTTGAATGTCTCCTTTATGAGATTAATTTTCAAGTGAAGGTATTTCATTTAAAATAGAATTTTTTGTGATAAATTTTTCCCTCATCACTGATGGAAATGTGAGGGGGCCTAGATAGAGGGCCGGTATATTTGCCTATAAACATGGTTAGGGGACATTTGTGTGGTGTGAAGTGTCACTTTGATTGATTACACCTTGGTAGCAGTGGTAATAGTATCATTGGTGGTATTTTTTATTTTAGGATAGTAACTAAGTGAAATTATTTTAGTGTGGCATGTCGAGTCACAAGTGTCCTCAGAAGACTAGACACCAATGGAGTGTCGTGCCTGTGGAATGATGGGGAACCTCCAGATATTGTTTACGGACCCCCATAGGTTGACCACTTATAAGTAATACAATATTATTGAAAAATATAGTATGTGATTTAATATATCATGATAGGGGGATTGTTGGTTTTCTAGTGGCCATATAGGTCAGGGTGGGGGATGCAGTACGCCATAATTGTAATAATATTTCCCATAGATTTTTTCATTTTAGGAAACATATAAAGTGTCCTAAGTTTTTGTTATATGAAATATTCAGATTATTATACCAACTCTATTCGATCAAATTTTCATCCCATCTATAATTTTAGGTACAATCATATAGATTCTTAGTTTGTATTAGTTTAATTATATACCATAGCTTCCCATTTATATTTATTTAATTAGTTTATTTATTGTTATGAGTTCACCATTGAAAACATATGAGGATTTAGGATGCTAGATACATCATTAGAAAACAAGTATATAGAAATTCCTCGTTATAGGGAATGAATTATCAATTTCACTAGTTATCAGTTTCTCTTGAATTTATTCATGATCGAGATAGATGGTTTTAATATAATTATTTGTTTTGATTTTCTAGTATAATATCAATCTTGTGTCAATTTTTATCATCATTGAGTGTCTTTTATGTACACCTGATGTAGTATCTATGCACAAAAAACTCTAGTGGCATCTATAGGCATGTCATTTAGGATCTTACCACTGGTACATGGGTGATATTTCACCTCAAATTTTCAACATTGTTATAGAGGATGGTATAGTGTAAGTCTATTTTTTCTGGTTCATGATCAATTTTGAGAATTTTTACTCAACAACTTCTAATGATTTTCATGCAATAGATTAGTGTAGCTCACCATTTATTACATTCTGGGCACATATCCTATTTCCAATCTTATATATGTATTTCAAGTAAATTTCAGAGCTTAAGGATCAGTAAGTGGAATTATAAACCAATGTATTTATAGAACAATGAAAATCCCCATGCATTTATCTCATTCTATTCATAATGAGAAAAATAATATTCATCGTTTATGTTTAATGATTATTATAGGTTTAACAAATTGACAATCATAAACTGATAACCACTTCCACATATAAATGATATTTTCAACTGACACATCATATTTTTTATATTATTCAATATTGACCTTAAAACCAGTTATCACATGTTGAGGGTGAAGTATATGAACATATTACATACTACTTTTAGAATTTGTTATACTATGTATTAGTAACTTTTGATTTCCAAAAACATGATGTACATGGTTGTTGTTTTTATGGCCTTGAGGAATCATTTTTCCCACATATTTATCGATAATTTTGTGGTCGATTTTTCAATGATATAAATATGTATTCAACATGGAAGGAGGAATACCAACAAAACACAGTAATTATTTTGTAAATTATGATTGATAACTGACTATATTAAAATATATTGACATGTAACATCATGATTGACAGAGTAAACATTATAGTTCATGCAGTATATGAGGATAGAGTGTTAGTGGACCCAAATAATATAAGTTTATTGGTTTATTTGGAGAAGAACAGAAACATTTTTGAGATTCATATCATCTTGAGTATGGAATAAAAATACCAAAGGATCATGTTTTACATCTCCCACTTTAAATAATATATAAATAATCTATCCATTAAGGGGGAGATGTTCATGGGTCTTGACACTTTTATGGATTCTTTTCAAAATTTTAAAATAATGGATATATGATAACAAATTATTATATTACCTACAATGGGTAAGAAGTATGTATTTTAATGCATCTAGGGTCAAGATGGGAGAATTATTTATGTAATAATTTCATTTAGTAACTTATGGGTCACAGTAGTTGAGGTTCCATGATTGGAACTATCTTACACATGACATGAAATTTGGAGTCATAATACCTGACCTGAAATGTGGGTGTAATTAACTATTGAGAGAATGGTTCATGGTGTACACATACCATAATATCCTGAAATATAACTTCCTAAAAGATGATTTAAATATTAAAAAATTTATATTAGATGAGTTCAAAAAGTATTTTAACTTTGAGTTAAGATATTCCCATGAAAAGAAAGAAACACCATTACTGGATATTTGAATAGGGAGACTCAAACATAGGTTGTGTAGCAAACCAACCATGAGGGAAAGATGATATATCTTTTTTATAGAGATGAATTTATATGACTGGTAGTATTAGTGTAGAGGATATCTTATGTCCATTACCCTTTTACTACTCAAAATGATAGAGAGAATAAAATTTTCATATCCATAGAATATATCCCTAAAGGAAATTTAAATTGTATGGATTCATCATCAAATTAGAATAACACTGATGATGTGATTTTTGATGTTTATGGTCATGTATTAGATCCCATAGATATGGATGTGGAATTTCTGAGGGAATATATTTCCTCATATAGGAAGGTGTATCTAGTTTTATCAAAGATGTGTCATGTAATTTCCAGTAAGTACTATTGTCTGGGTATGAAGATGGTGATAACAAGTTTTGTGATGTGGTGATCCACCAATAAATTCATAAAAACAATGTACTAATTCACCACATGTCTTTTTATACTATTTCACATTCCAATATTTAAATGTGATGATTTTACTATAGAATTTATTTTAGTTTTATTGACAACGTCCTAATGGAACTATC
This sequence comes from Viscum album, assembly GCA_963277665.1. Classification (NCBI taxonomy): domain Eukaryota; kingdom Viridiplantae; phylum Streptophyta; class Magnoliopsida; order Santalales; family Viscaceae; genus Viscum; species Viscum album. The sequence continues at coordinate 560,464,073 of OY728146.1, forward strand.
TGGTTTGGGTGTTCTTCGATTATTTGACTAAAATGGCCCATATCTTACTTATTTTTGATACACTCAGTATGGATGTGAAGGAAAGATCTATATTTCCTATATAGTGTGACTGGATGGAGTGTTTTAGATAATTATATGAGACTGAAAAGCCTATATCACCTCATGCTTCATGTAGAGAGTATTGAATGTTCTTGGTACTCGATTATATATAATGAGAGTTTATCACCTGATGAATAATCAATGGTATGATCATACAACCCAAAATATTTAAAAATGATAAGGTCATGAATCATATACATTGGTGGTAATCCGGAGGTCCACTTTTCATTATTATAGATTATAAAAAATAATATCTACTAGGATTAAATTCATATGGAACAATTCAAGGATTTTTATGGAAAGCCTTACAAATCACCCTTATTTTGATTGGATACTAGTTAGATAGTTTTTGTTGGGTGGAAACCTATATAGTAGATGATTTCATAATTTTCTTGGATTCTATATGGGTTTTAATTTTCCTATAGTAGGAATATGTCATATGATTATCATCAATGGTGAATGGTTGATTTTGATATGACGGATCGAGAATTCTTCTCAGTGTTTCCATGTATGGGATATCTTCATATTCTGATGTAGGAAATGTTGACTCTTATGTATGTTTGGATGTATGAGTTCATGTAGAAGATTGGTGTTGGGGAATTCTTGTTATATCATCCAAAGGCTTTTGGTGTCATTCCCAATAATTTCCAAGAGCGGTAGTTTCAATGGCATCAACAAGATCCTTATATTTTTATCATGGAAAGATATATCAATCATGATAATGATGTATATTTTCAGAATATTATGAGGTGTGACAATTCGTGCCCTAAAAATAATGTACACCTGGTGAATGTGTAGGGAAAGAATTAGATTTTTGGAGAGTTAATGTTGGACTGGGATCCTGAATTATGACCCAAGTTTTCATAATTAGACCCAAGTGAGACTTGATGATATCGAGGACTATAGCTCAAGTACATGTCATTATATCCTGGGGAGGTTTTAGCACCCCTACCATTCATAGAAGTGTGTAAATATTAAATTTTATTTGGACGAAATCAATTTTACTATTTTTGACAAATTTAGGAGTCACGATTTTTGTATGTGGGATCATTATATTGAAATGTGATCCAAAAACATGAATATAATTATAGGGGAATTTGATATGAAGTTTCAATCCAGCATCCAACCAATGGGAAGACATATATCCAGCCTATTAATAGAGTCCACCAGTTATCAGTTGATCCACCATTATCAGACGAGTGATCAACTAGCTGGACAGTAGTGGATCACCACTCACCAATGGACTCTTTTTTCTTTTTATAGACTATTTCCTCATTATATTACATGAAATACCATTAATTTGCCCGTATATGACCCATAGCCTTCACTCGAACCATTTTATGGAAGGAGATCCTCTAAAGATATTCTGGATCTCTATGGATCACTTCTTGGTTGATTCAAGTTCTATATGTTGAGTTTTATTCTTCTAAGTGAGTCTTAGATTATTCATAATATAAACATATATATTCCTATAATTTTATTATTTCTCCACATTGATACCATAAATTTATATTATTGGGGGCCGTATTTATATTTGGTTGGTTAGGATAGTTTCTAGAGGTTGTTTTTCACATTTGATCTTCACTATATTTTATATAGGTAGTCTTGAGTTTTTTAATAGGAATTTATGCTTTTACAAGTCTATATGATGGGTGATTACACTAAAATAATTTATTCATTATCTTTATAAACAAATAATTAAATTTTAGCCGTATTTTTAACATGGTAGACCATTTTATGGGATCCATGTAGTACATTGATGAGTATAGACTATGGCTTCGACCCTATTATATGGTCTATGAAAACTTTGAAATAACATGGAAAATAAATTTGTGAATTTTCAAGGCTCATGTCATAGACTAACGATTAATGATTCATCATATGATAATTATGGGGATTCCTTCGAATAAAAATATTATTTTATTGTCTTATTGATAAGAATTTGAATAGATTATTTATTATTGAGCAAATTATTAAAGGACTTGTCAATGAGAACAATAAAAAAATATTAGTTGATAATTCTTTATTGAATTATTTATTAGAGGAAACCATGGTCAATAGAACTTAAGGGCCATAATCAGATTTAATAAAGAAGTTTTAATTAATGAAATTGATTTAATAGTTGATGAAACTGTCATGCATAGTTATTTGATTTTTTATACCCTATCCTAAGATCATTGATTACCCATTTTAGAACTATACTTATCCATTAAATATAAGGAATGAATTATAATTTGACCTTAGAAATTTGGTTGATTTTTGTGTACCTATATACACACATAGACACAAATTCACAAAGACACAATAATCGATATAGACATGATCTTTGGGATCACAAGTGATAGAGTTGAACCCCCCCCCCCCCCCCGCACACAAACACACACACCCTCAGAGATTTTGGGATGTAGTTGTATTTATCTACGGAGTTAGGAAAATAATTTTTAGGGACTAAATATATTTAGATATCAGATCATAACATTTGGGATACCATTGGATTTGATCCATGGAGTGTAGAGGATTTATTTTTTGGTTTCCATGGATTTGGAACTCGAGTTCTATCTAGGTCACAATGGTCAAACGATGTGCTCTAATACATTTTTGATTTAACAAGAGTAGGTTTATGTTGACCCCAGGTGACATCTTGAAACCCTTCGGTTGATAGTTTAATTATTTAATTTTATTTATGTTATAATTAATTTTCTGACATCAATATACACTATTCATTAATCAAGACATGATGTGATTTAGACACAATTGGTGGTATACTTTTGAGTTTTCTTACTATTATCTCATGCCATCATCATTTCATAGACATACATCAAGGTTTCAGGTATGGATAAGGGAAAATTATCTATGATAGATGGTTGATCTTATATATCAATATTGTTGTATGGATAGAATAATTGATCATGGTTTTGGAACTAGTTTTTGGTTTATATCATTTTAGATAATTTTGGATCTTTTTTCCTATACAGTATATCCTTCAAATTATTACATAATGGATATATATTATGAAATGTTTTCGAACTATCGTGATTTGTTTTTTGATGGTATGTGATGGATTATACTAATATGATTTATGTTGTATTTTTAATCTAACTATAGTGTATTTTCTCCATGTTTTATACTTCAATACCCTCCCAAATAGTTGATAGACATTGGAAAGTGTTGAGGCATTCATATGGTCATATAGACACATAATTCGATTATATATGAGTTATTTGACCTAGGGAAGTTTAAAACATTCTCTAGGAATTTTTTAACTATGTTCATGTGAATATAGAGTGATCCCAATTATGTAGCATACTCAAACCAATAAGATATGATAGTCTTAGCATCAATCTATCTCTAATGGAATGATTTTCTGAAATTATTTATATCATAAAAACTTATGTTTTATGCTCATGATTTTACCTCATGCCTCAATATTGATTAATAATGATTTCCTACTCTTATAAATCACGTATTTTTTAAGGAAAATCTATATAACATGACTCCTTGTTTTTGGCCTATTACTATATGTGTATGCTTTTACATGTGAGGATAATATTATTATACATAAATTCATATCAAATTGTCAATAAAGACCAAAAATTGATATCTTTTATTTTTATCATTACTAATAATAAGATCTTAACCATTATTTTATTTTCAATTCCCTCCCATATCAAAAAAAGTTATTATGAATTATATTTCTATGAACTGTATAGTGTTAGAAGAAAATTTTTCGAGATATTGAAGATATTTTATGAAAAAATTTTATTATGTATATAGTCAATAAAGAAAATAGAATTTTCAGTTTTTTTGTTTGTATTATTGAGATATTCATTGAATATTATTATAAAATGGTGCAACATGTATGTTTAAAATTCCCAGGTCCCCTTATTTTGTATTATATCATAGTTTAGATATTTAGGGTATAATTATTTGAAACCATTAGTTATAGCACATGGGGTAAGGCTAACTATAAAAAATATTAAATAACATTTGTTAATGTATGGAGTGTGCGGTTTCCTAGAAATTTCATCCCTATCAAGATATATGATTTTTGTTGTAGACACTTTCACAAATTCTTATATGGGTAATATACATATAAGGTATAGCTAGTTATTAACTCGATATTCACCTTGTTGAAAATAAGTAGCCTAAATTAGACATATTAATTGGAACTCATGAGGATGTTCGTTGGTTAATTAAAATAAACATTTTTGACCTATTATGTGGTGTTGGAATATATTCTGGTTTTCAATCTTAAATGTAAATTGACCCAAAAAATAAATTTAAACATTTAATTTCATGGGTATAAATAATTTTCCATAAATTAGGACATCTTATGAAATATTTTAACAATTATTTATCATTTCACTCATATTATTATTTACTGATAACAAAATTATCCTTTTTGGTTTGAATAAATAATGAAATAATGAATCAAATTTAGATAGATAGGTTTATTATGCATCCATGAGATTTAAATATACTATTTGTATATTTCTTAACTACTATTTTATATCTGAAACTTTAATAAGAGAATCACATCAATAGTACCAATATCAGGTAATGATTTATCAAATAAACCTATAAATATCAGGATAATCATATCTCAATTACATAGAACCTCTTGAATTGAATCATGTGATAACGGGGTTATGAAAAATCATCTTATTTTATGACTAGTTGAATTTGATATGATTTTGATCATTGATTAGATCTCTCTATCTAGAAACCAAATAGATTTCCAATGAAGGGAAGTCATGTTTGATAATGTTAATCTAATTTTGATAATCTAATAGTGAAAGGATGAATATGAACATCCAATTTAAAATAAACCCATTTATGGTTCTTACAACCCATTCATGAAGGGTATTTATGAGAAATCATTAGGGAGAAACTCAATGTGGTATTTATTCATATTGTGTGATAATATACTACTTTTTTTCCTAAATAATTCTCTAGTCTCAATCAGGATAATCAAGTTGAGTTATCAATTGATGTAAAATAATTTTATATTCCTATTTCAAATCCTATGTCTAGAATAAACCTGATTGAGTTTTATTAATTAAATAATAAACCGAAAGAGATTTTAGATTAGGGATTCTAAAAACCCAAGTCTTTGTAAAATAATTAAATATTGTTTATTACATAAATATTCACATAATATTACTCTAAGGATCTAGAGGTATAGTTTCTTGTTAAATTAGGGACATTACATGAATACATATGATATTAAAATACAACAACTTTATTGAAAACTTCCTTTACTTCTCCACAAAATTCCCTTATACATAGCATTGCATGGGATAACCTGAAGAAATACATGAGAAAAGTGTGAGCTATAAAGCTTAGTAAGGGAGTAAACAAGGCATAAAATGAATAATATAATACATGTTAGGTAATAGGAATATCAATTGAGTATAAGATAAACATGAATATAAAGTCATGATATAGCATGATTATCATAACATGGAAATGTGGAAACAACATTTAACATGATATGAAAATGATCCAAGGCTCATTTCACATGTATCCTGAGTAAACACTAAATTCACATAAAATTGAATGAGTAGCCCTCAATTAACTTGACCTATCATGATACTAATATTTACCAAATGCATTGGAGTTATATCATAGCGCACCCTTCTTATCCATTTCAATTCATGCAATATGTGCCACATAGATCATAAAACTTGGATTCATTAAATATAATAATTTATTCCATGATAATGAAATGTGGAATTAAAACATGAAACTCTATAATAAATATGTAAATATTCATAAAGTTTAATACCCTTGATAGAGAAATGGGCATGGTATTCACTACATAATGACATTGGCATGAATAATCATGGTGCAATTTTTGTAGCATAAAAGCGTGACATAAGAATTCAAAAAATTTATTGATGAGAGAGAATGTGGTATCTCATAATTTGTAATTGAAATGGAAAGTATTTCAGTCATATAGATACATTTCCAAACATATGTAATTGAATTTAGATTCATAATAAAGAAAATTAATAATGTAAATGATGAGAGAGAAATCCATTACGAAATTTTTTTCATGGTATCAGGTGTACATGGGAGGCATTAATGAGATATAAAGTGGTATCTAATCATTATAAAATAATTAGTTAAGTATTGTAGAGGTTAAAATTCACACCCCAACATTTTTAATTGACAAAAAGGCCATTACAACATAAATAAAGTTCGACAAAAATGAGAAAAAAATTCCTTACTTGAATGTGTGATCCCAAAGGATTGGGGGTGGTTTAGTGGGGATTCTTGGGAACTTGTGGAACCATAGGAGGATTCTAGAGAGAGGAGGGTAGAGTTTGTTCTAGCTCCAAGTGGTTTAAATGAAGAGGAACAGAAGATTGAGTGGATTTATATAGAAAATGAGAGATAATTCATTATTATTTAGGTTTTGGACACAAAATATTAAACTAATAAAAACCAAAAACCATACCATTGTTTTTCCCATTTTTTGTGCCAAAGGGGAGTGAAACTTATTCTTTTATAAGTCCAATGTCTAAACTACTTAAAATATTAGGCTTTATTATCTAGAGGTGAGTCATGCTCTCATCGAAATCATTTTAAAAAGTTAAAATATTTTTATAAGTTTTGGAGGGTCCACTAAGGGGTTTTAAAATGAATCAGACAAACCTAAAATCACATTATTTTAAAGATAAAACATATATTTTCCTAACACCCATTTTATAGAATTTTATTACATCCTTATTGGGTCATTATGATGTCATAAAACACATTATATATTTAAACAGTATTAAATTTTAACCCAAAAAATTCGATTGTCTATGAAAATTATTAAAAATTAAATATTGGATTTTATTGAAGTCCTGATTGCAAAAATAATTTTAATTTTATCAAAATAATTTTCATGATATATTACTTTTTAATTTTAAAATAAAACAGAAATTTATAAAAAATTCATGGGTTCTGAGAAAATTAGTTTCCAACCCTTAATAAAAATCACAATTGTTTTCATAAAAATAATAAAATGAATTATATTTAAAAAACGTAATTTGAAAATATTTTTTTTATAAAAAAATTATTTAATTAAAAAACCATTAATTCATCAAAATAGTTTTCTTAACTGAATATTTACTCCAAATAATATTCTTCCTTTAAAACTATTTACAATTAAACAATATTAAAATAAATTTATATTATTTATTCTATAAAAAAATATTGCACATAATCATTGTGCTAGGGTTTTGTTATATAACCCCTTATAACACCCATATATGACATAAGGGTAACGTGTACGATGATGATAGACTATTGGGGTGTCTCAGATAACATCGCTCATCTATTATTAACTATTAACTTCCACTTCTCCCATAGGTGGTTCTCTTCAAGATTTATGCATTGAATCTTGGATTGGGTGTGCTCAAGAGTGAAGCCTAGTAATGCAACCTCCTTTCAGAGCTCTGAAAAATGGGCTTCGAATCGAGCATTTATGCTTGATGAGGCCAATGCTTCCTTTATCTAGGTAAATTAGATTTATTAAAGCCATGTATTTAAAATAATCATGTGATCACCATTGAATAGCTATATTAGAAACGAGAATAATAAGTAAATGTATTTTAAAATCCAAAAACATAAAACCAAATAAGTTTATATTTTTTATAGAACCATTTTACATTATATTACATTTAATTATATCAAGAGGAATTTTCATAAATAAAAGTTTGTGCGTTACAATCTTCTAACGTTAGGAAATTTCTTCCCAAAAATTACTATTTCTTGTACTAAAACTAGAGAGGGTAACACTTTTTAATCACATCCTTTTATTCTCACATTTCTTCTTCAAACTTTAGGTTTTTCCACAACACCTTGATTAGGGGAATTGTCTTATTTTCTAAACATTTTCCCTACGATCCAATATCTTCATTGTCTTCTCTTCATAGAAGAGGACACTCTCTAATGGTACTTCCTCTGGATTGAGTACATGAAATGGGTTATGTATGTAATTATTTAAGAGAGATTCATGGAATCCATCATGTAATTGAGATAGGCTTGGTGAGAGTGCTAGTCGATAGGCCACTGCTCCAATGTGATCAATTATCTCCAAAAGGGTTGATGGACCATGGACTAAGCTTTCCATTCTCCCCTTCCATAATGATATGATGAGGAATACCATGTCTCCAACATCAAACTCCTGGTCTCATCGACAATTATCAGCATGTCTATTTTGTAGACTCTGATCAGATTTAATGTGCTACTGGACAATATTAACCTTCTCCACCATTTCATTCACAATTTCCAGACCTAAGAGTTTTTCTACCTAACATCATCTCAACATGCCAATGTTCTGCACCTCTTCCTATAAAGGGATTCATATGGATCCATTTATATTTCTATGTGCAAACTACTATTTTAAGATAACTCAACTAGGGGTAGATATTTATCCCATCGTCCTTTGATGTCTTTTGAGCATTATCCCATCATGTAATTAAGTGTTTGGATAGTCCACTCATATTTTCCATTAGTTTGAGGATGATATTCATTGTTGAAGTTCATCTTAGTATTCAGATCATGTTCAAGACTCTTCCGAAACATGGAGGTGAATCTTGGAGCTTTGTAACGACCCAAAGTTTCATTAAAGGAAAATCCCTCTTGATATAATTAAATGTCTCTTAATGTTTAAATAAAATGTCAACTTCCTTGGTTTTATGATATGAATTTTAACCGTTGCTAATATATCCATTTAACAGTGATCACATGATTAGTATAAATATAGGGCTTTAACAAATCCTATTTACTCAGACAAAAGAAGCGATGGCCTCATCTAGTAGAATTGCTCCATACGAAGCCCATTTATCAAAGCATGGAAAAGAGGCGGCGTCCTTGGGCTTCTCTCTTGACCAAGCCCAAGATGAGCTTCATAATGTCATGCTCGAACGAGACCGTCTATGGGAGAAGTGGAAGTTTATAGAAATTACCACTCGAGCGATGTTATCTAAGCCACCCCAAGAGTCCCTCTCTATCACACACCTTACCCTTAGGTCTTATGTGATTGTTTTAAGGTATTATGTAACAAATAGCTAGTACTATGTTCATGTATATTATTTTTTTTATATAATAATAAATATACCTTCTTTTCATTATCGATACATTGTAAATAGTTTTTGAAGTTAAAATAGTATTTTTAGTTATTATTTAATTAAGAATTATATTTTATTAAATTAAAGGATTTTTGAATTAAATATTATTTTAATAAAATATTTTTATTATTATTATTAAATTAATTTTTATTAAATATAAATGATCTTAATATTTTATGAATGAAATTATAATTTTTATTAAGGTTTGAAAGCCATTTTTTTCAAAACCCGTGAATTTTTTATAAATGTCGGTTTTTATTTTAAAAGTGAAAATTAACATATTTAGAAAATTATTTAGATTAAACAAATGTTATTTCAGGAATCAGCATATCGAAATTATCCAACGGTGAATTTTTCATAATTTTCTGAGTCAGTCAATTTTTTGGGTAAAAATTAAATACTATTTAAATATATAATGTGTTTTATGACATCATAATAACCCAATAGTGATGTAATAAAATACTATGATCTTTATGTTCGGACAATATATGTTTTACCATTAAAATAATGTGAATTTGGGTTAGTTTGGATTACTTTTCAAAGCATTCATGGACCCCTCAAGACTTTTTAAACACCTTGTCTTTTTAAATTAATTTCCATGGGAGTATGACTAACCTCCACATAAGCAACCTCATTATTTTAAGAAATTAGGACTTTTGCCTTATAAAATATTGTTTTCCTCTTCCCTTTGACAAAAACTATGGGAAAAAACCATGGGTTGGTTTGTGGTTTGGATTAATTTAATGTAAGGGGACCCAAACCTAAATAATAAAGAATTCACTCACCTTTCCTTTATAAACCCACCCAAGCTCCCACTTCCTCCTAACTCAAAGCCTTTGGAGTTCATCAAACCTCTACCCTACTCTCTCAGGAATCCTCCCAAGGTTCCCCACGCTCCCAAGAAGCCTCTCACAAGCAACTCTCTAGCCTTTGGATGCACACTTCCAAGTAAGGGTTTTATTCTTCCTTTCACTTTTTGACCAATTTTCTTAATATTGTTATGCCCTTTTAATTTAAATTATAAATTCTGGGGTATGGTTTCACACCTCCCCCATAATTCTATATTTATGTTTGAATGATGGAATAACTCTTTCTCTCTCATTAAATAACACCCATGTACACCCGTTACTATGGCGATATTCCGAAAGAAACTTCTCTCTCCTCTTTTACATTCAAGCAATACTTTTATATCATGATTCTAAATTCCATTACAATTTTTGGGACATGTATCTACATGGCCTACATAATTTCCATTACATGTAAATCTGATGAGGAACCCCATTCACTATCATCAACAATTTTTATGAATTCTAATGTCACGTCATTACGCTGCCAAAATCGCATCGATTTTCTAAGCCACTGACATTGTGTAGTGAATACCATGCCCATTTCTCCATCAAGGGTATTCACCTCTATGCAAATTTACTTATTTATTATAAAGTTTCATGTATGAGTACCTCATTCCTTTATCGTGTAATAAATTATTATGTTTTATAAATCCATGTTTTATGATTCATGTGGCACACTTATGTATGAAATGGAATGTTTAAGAAGTGTTCGCCCTTATAGAACTCCAATGCATTGGGTAAAGTATAGTATCATGATACGTCATGTTCAATGAGTGTTGACTCATTCTAATTCAAGTGTAACGATGTTTTACTCATGTTTCATGTGCAATTAGGATTTACTCATTCTCCATGTGCAATGGGCCTTATCTCATGCTAATTCTGTGTTAAGTGTTGTTACCACATTTCCATGTTATGATTATCATGCTTTATCATGCCTTTATGTTCATGTTTCTATTATGATCTATTTATATGCCTAATGTCTAACATGTATTGTAATCCTCATGTTATTCCATGTGTATTCCCTTACTGGGAGTTATAGCTCACCCTTTTCTTATGCATGTCCTCAGGTTATCCCATGCAATGCTATGTACGAGGGAATGTAGTGGTCATGTAAAGGAAGTTTTCAATAAAGATGTTGTATTTCATGTTTAAAGTTTTTATTTAATGATCCTAATACCCAAAGACACTAAACCTCTCGATCTTTTTTGTTGTATCAATTGATGTTTTATGTAATAAATAATGTTTAAGTTTGTAATAAAAGTAGGGTTTTCACAGTTGGTATCAGAGGATATGTTTGGTTATTTTTGGGATTAGGATTAGAAAACCCTAGTAATGCCTTAGAGACATGAATAAGTATAATAAAAATGTACCTATGTTTTTGGGATTATTGAGTAAGTGGTTTATCAAGAAAATACATCCATGTCTGGATACGAGCAGGTAGAGGCGACTCTGGCACAGATGTATCCTAGGGGTAAAACCCGAAAACACTGCTTTGAGCTAGACTCGAACGGGAACTGGTGCACGAAAATGTGCCCTACTTCACTCTTGGTTATGACACTCCCGGGGGATATGTTTTGATAAATTCATAATCTTAATATGAACCTTTATTAAGGGAATTAAAAAAATACCCCAAACAATATATGTTAGAAGGTAAGTCATGAAAAGCCTAGATTGAAGCCTATAGACTCATGAGTTAAGGAAATAAAATTTTATTTAAAAGTCATCAACTTTTTTCATTGGATTACCCTTTATATGTTACCCCTAACATTCCTTTTATTCCAAAAAATGGCTGGTAATAGGAGGACTCGGGCTAACAACCATTGTGAAGATCAGTGTGATGACTGTACTAATGATATGCCCAATCCAATGGGAGTGGGAATCACGAACTTTTTCATGCTTCTCTCTCATCTAACTCAAGTTTTGAATAGAAACAAGGGTCAAGGGGAACGTTCAACCCCCCCCCCCCCCACCCCTATGAAATAAAAGTCACTATAGAGAGCTTTATGAGACAAAGGACTCCTTCTTTTAGTGGATCATCTGATCCCACGATCACTAAAAAATGGATCGACTCCATTGAAAAGATCTTCTCCATCCTTCAATTTTCTGAAAAAGAGAAGGTTTTCCTGGTGGCTTATCATATGGAGGGTGAAGCTGATCAAAGGTAGACGTTGATCAAAATTACGAAGCCTGAGGAGGAGATCGAGGCATTGGAATGGAAGGATTTCCTGAAGATTTTTTTTGATAAATATTTTTCGTGCACCCTCCAGCATAATATGGAAAGGGACTTCTTTTCCCTCAAGCAGAAATATGAAGAATTTGTTAGAGAATATGTGGAAAACTTCACAAGGATTTCACGATACACTTCCGGCTTTGTCGTTATCCCCGAATGAAAAGTTGACCGCTTCTTTGGTTGGCTGAAGCCTAGCCTGCGGAAAGCTTTAGCAATATGTGACTTCAACAGCTATGAGGAAACTGTCTAATGTGCCCTCAAGGTCGAAATGGATATCTGAGAATCATAGGGGCATCACAGGGATAAGAAGCGTATGGTTGACTTCAATGCTAGTGGTATGATGGATAAATCCAACGATGCTAAGAGGATCCAGCATCCCACTTGCCAAAAGTGCAGAAAGAAGCACCCTGGAAATTGCCTTTAGGGGACAAGGAAATGCTTCAAGTGTGGAAGAGAATGGCACCTAGCTGTTAACTGTCAGCAAGAAAGACCCGCGGCTACGACAGAGGAGAGGAACGCTCTTTTTGAACCTCAATGCGTTGTTAAATGCTATAAATTCAAATTATTGGGTTGTTTTACAAATCAATTCCCTAATCGAAGGGTTTTCGGAGGCAACCAATAACCTCCAAGGCAGCAAGGAAGAGCTTTTTCCATCACTTCTTCCAAAGTGAACCCTAACAAAAAAGTGGTGACAGGTACGCTAGTTATTCATTCAACAATAGCGAAAGTACTTTTAGATTCAGGTTATACGCATTCTTTTATATCTAGAGAGTTTAGTAGAACAATCCCAGCACCACCACAAATCATGGAGGTGAAGATGTCGGTGAGTACGACAAATGGGGAAATCATTGCATCCCGGGAATATTAGTCCTCCCCTGTTATAATTTGTGGATTTAATTTCCCACCAAACCTCGTCATACTCACTATGGTGGAATTTGATTCAATTCTTGTCATAGATTGGATTTTCTTATATAGAGCCAATATAAATTGTCGGGAGAGGGAAATAACACTCCATATGGATAATCGGCCCCTGATTATTTACAAGTGTAAGGAGGAAGATGAATCTCCTTTAGCTCCATCATCTCAAGCATGGATATTACTGAACTATGAGCATGCGTATCTAGCTCAGATGATTGTGTCCAAGGAAGATACCATCCTTGAAGAAATGCCTATTGCGAGGGAATTCACTGATGTGTTTCCTGAGGAAATTCATGGTCTTCCTCCTAGATATCACACCTACAAAAGACAGTGGCACCATCAACCATAGATTAATAATAAATTATACAAATACAATCCATGAAGGGTATGGTTGTTATATAGAACATATTATAATATATAGATAGAAAATATGTCAGAAAATGTATTGCAATTTTAAATCCATAGTGTTGTATATATCCTATAAAGTTCAAATTTCTTCATGCACAAACGTATAACATCTAGTTGAATTGCTATTTTATCAAAGGGTTAATAGAGTATAGTTTTCAAACATTTAAAATGATTAATAGAATAAAAAATCAGGTAGAAATGTTAATAAATCTAGTTACTATAGAGATGTTGAGTTATAGTTGTGCGTTAATTGGTTTTTTAATGAATATCTAATGGGATATAGAAAATGGGATAACATTAATTGAATATATAAGGGAAAATATATAATATTTCTGGAATCCCCATCTTGAATGTGAATCATTAATCGGACGTTCCTATTAGTGAGTGGAGAAAATGAGTATATCCTATTTAGATGTTCTTCTAAGTTAGTGGTATTAGAACTGGTTAGCATATCGAATGATGATACATGTTGGATATTTTTTTAATGGTGAAACCCAATCCTTTTGGATGATAAATATTGGCCCGAATACAAATTTATCTGGATTTACAGTAGACTCTAACCCTCATTGATTGACTTGTACTAATTATGAGTCACTATAGTAAAGCTTACAAACTATAACATTTATAACCAGAAGAACTAAAAAGTAACTATATAATTTTGAAATTAAATATGTTAATGTAAAACATGTGACTAGAAATATTGACATGTCACATTAAGGAAAAACATATATCTAGTAGTTAATATAGCATAATAGAAATACTGTGTGATTGATTTCATTTTAGTAATGCGGGTTACTATACCACCACCTTGAATTATGATCCTATTTCATGACTGGGTTTTTAATGCTCCAAAATGACAATATAATATATTCATTGAACATCCTTAAGTGATTTTTCCACAAAATGGATGTATATATTCTTCCTAAACCAATAATTTTATGTATCTCTTTTTTATCAAATTCATTTTTTATTCGTTTTTTCTCTTTCAATCATGTTTCAAAGATCATTCATCATTTTTTCAACTACGATTTTCACAAAAACAACTAATTCGATGTGAAAATATATTTAATGCTATTTTCATCCAGAAAAGTGATGTTTTCTACAAATAGATACTCGAACTATTTTTTAAGATCATTTATCACAGTAGTCATCTCAATGTCATGGGTCGGGTGGTAATTTTCCTGTGGTTGGAGATAAAAAAATTTAAACACAACAAAAAGGTCACCCTATATAAAAACACACACTTTTCTCACACTCGTTGAATCATATTAACCCACATAACCATGACCAAACTCTAGAAAAATAAGTAGAAGAGTTGATTTAAACCATTTTATTAGCTCATCTAAAGATTCTTAACACTCATGGATCCATTAGATCATTACCCATTTCTAGAAGAGTATTCTATATGGTGATGCAAGCCAACAATACTCCTTAAAAGATTAAAAAAAGTATCATATCAAATGAAAATATATTGAATTATTGAGAAAATCCTTCGGACCCTCCCATGATATCCTCGACCTGGTCTTATTGAGACCAGTTATGATACCCTTTTCTGATAACATATTCCCAAGGAAATTTATCAATTTTATCTAGAAACTACACATAGAAAATTAATAAATGTGTAATTTATATTGTATGGTTCTTAAATGACATGCATGCCACTCCTAAGTCTTTGAATAAACCATAATGTTATTCCAAAATATCATAAAAATGTTATCTACAAATCTATGGAATATATTATCTATAAGAACAATAAAAATCATAAAACAATTGTCCAATCTAAAAGAAATTACTATATATTTATTCCTTTCATACCTTCCTTGAAAATATATTTTAATCTCACAATTATCTCTCACACTAAGATAGTGATAAAATACATGAAAATAGAGTTGTGAAAACACCTATATAACTTTACCATATCAAATATATCATCAATTTGGGGCTATGGTTGTTTATTATTGATCATGGAAAAATTCAAAACCTATTAGTTAATGTATAAATGAATTATTCTATATGATATATTTGTAAATAGCATTTCAGAGGCCCATAGAGACACACCTGTTTGATTTTATCAAATATAATCTAAATCAGCTAACTTAACATTAAATCTATTTAACACTAGAGGATACATATGCTATAAAGGGAGAGAGATCAAATGATATCCCCATACTAGATCGATAAATAAATACACATCCCCTATTAAGGTAAGGTTGATGAACTATTTGGGTAATGGTCGGAAAATTCCCTTGACATGGTATGTTATTCACTCCTTGAATTCAATTCATCAACTTCCAAAAAGATGATTATACACTAAACAGAAGAGAATTCCAAATCCCAGACGACATGGTATCACTCGACTATACTATGGGTCTCATTCCCCATGGAATAATCATGTTCTCTTGTTTGGGATGGTGAAAGTAAATCTCTAATTGTAATAGTATATATGAGATTTATAGTCCCCTTCTTGTTCAACTAAGGAATTAAAATGAAAACTCCTATTTAAAATATAAGAAGATCCAATGCCATCTTGTATTTTGATAATGTGATTAGACCTAAAGGTAGTAAACCTTGTTCTCCCTTTCTCCCAAGTGGAGTGTTTATCTTAATGAAATATGTCGTGATATTGGTTAGTAATTATAGAAATTAAAAATTTTGGGGAGATTAAAAATGGTGATTGGAATTAGTTTTATATAAAGCAATAAACATAATTTAAGTAATAATAAAAGAATGTATCATTAACATAGTCCCCTCCTTGGATTCCATGGGTGCTAGATCCACTACCTGAAATGGGTTTACAACAATGTTATATGGAGGTTTATTACTAGTGTATGGGTCATCCTAAAATGAATTTTAATATGCAATGAACCATTCCTACCCCACTATAATATGGATTTGTTCCCATATCATAGGATGAATTTGACAATACCACATATAGTCTGTGGAATTAATACCGTATACATTTTTAGGAAGAAAAGTTGGATCATGTGAATCTATAAAGATGGATATGACGTTTTCACTAAAGAAAATGTATGAGTTCCACTAGATTTATAAACTTCACATTTCCATGAATCCAACAACAATATAAAGAACAATATCCACCACCAGTACATGAAGATTAATAATTTAGAGGTTTATATCGAGACCTACCACTACAAAAATTCCATTGATCTTCTTGATTCCTGTTATTCTATAAGGAACCATTTCTAACATCACTAATAATAGAAGGAGCATAAATTAACAAATAATTACATTCATTCCCTAGTATAAAAATATGTTTTTACAGAAGTGATTTTTTTTTTATTTTTTACAACTATTTTATAGGTGACGTTGATGTTGGTGATGTAGAAAAACAAATTCATGTCATTAATTATAACTGATTCAAAAATTAAAATTTAAAATAAATTTTCCTTTCAAATTTAAAAAATGATGTAAAAAAGTAATGTTCAATTTCATTTATAAAAAAATTGTTGAAAGTGTGTGTTTACACCTATTATATAATAACTGATGATATAAATAAACTAATTTTTTGAAAACATTCAATGAATATTACACCACCCAATGAATTAAAAGGATGATAAAATGAAAATATATATATAATATATTATATCATGAAATAAAATTAAATCATTAACATAATTATTAATCCTATAATAATATTTATCCTCATAATTTTATTAGGATCAAATGTCATAGAACTCATCCTTCTTTTCATATTAGAAATAATTTTAGTCTATAATTGAATATTTATAGTTTTGACATGATTCATTGAAGTTTTGTATATTATTAGAAAAATGGAATACTTACCTGGTGCATTAATTATGAAAAAATAATTAGAACAAAAATAAATCATGAAAAAATAATTATAAATACAATGATGGTTTCACTCAAAGAATACATGATGGAAAAATTCTAATGATATAAAGAGTTGAATCAGTGTAGCATTGAGGATGATAAAAATTGTTGATCATGGATTGAATAATTGTGGATCACGTAAACATTAAAATGATATTTGAAAAGAAAACTATAAAATAATAATAGTTAGGTAGTAATTGAATATTAAAGAGGGGTGATATAAAAAAATGGGATTATAAATTGACATGGTAAAAAATATTTTTATTAGAATTGATTATAATTTAACAGATGTTAAAAATTATTTTTTAGCATCATTTATTAACTAAATGACATTAAAAGTTTATTTTTTCACGCCAGTTTTATAAAAAATAGAAAACTCATCTTTAATGTTTTTTTAAAAAATATGTGATAAAACAAACTGGAATGTTTTTAATGATACTTATTTATAGAACTGAGGAAAAAAAAATAACATGGATTATTTAAAACCTAATTCCAATACTCTAATATAATATATTTTTTTCAGATATGTAGTGGTTTATCTCCAACTTTAGATCTTGATCAATAACCTTATCAATGGTCTTGAATTCCAATAGAATACTTGGGACTGTATGTTGAGTCATAGATGTATATTAAATGATGTTTAATTGTTTTATTAATTAAAAATAATCTAAATAGGTAAGTGAAATATCTTGGATAACTGATTCACATATTCCAATTCGTATCATTTTCCCTTACGAGGGCACATGAATTCATATTCCTTATCCAGTGCCAAGGTTTCGAGGTAGAACTATTGAGTAAAGATCATTTTTAAATCCATTCACTCAATATTCCAATGCTCATTTTCTAATAAAAATAACTCCAACCAATTACAGATACATCCTTTATAAATGATTTTTCTAAACATTAACTTCACAAACAATAAAATTACAAGGATTTTAATTATTTTCATGGTCTACCCTATCATATTATCATTCATATATGGATTTTTTATCCCAAATATTTGGGAGGTTTATTATATGTGTATTCATTATATCAATCATTATATATGGATTGATCAGTTTCCATTTCATGAGTGGGTGTATAATATTTCCATTTTCCAAAGTTCAAATATCCTAAACAACATTATTAATTAGATTTTGATCTTCCATGTGATCTTCCCATGGAAATATAATTGAATAATCATATAATGAGTTTATTTTACACTTTTTATTGGTAATAGTGCCACATGAAATAAATAAATGTGGAATCCTTAACCTCCAACAATTAATCATTTACTAATTCTATAAAAAAATAACAAAATAAATCACGACAAAAAAAATCAACTAAACAAAACCTTCTATATCACTTTGATTACAATCATGGTATATAAACTACAAATTATACCCAAAGGTTTAGGGTAAAAAATCCATGATCAAACAAAATTTCATATATATCCAATAGTAATTTAATAGATAATACTACTATTGTGGTCAATACATACATTCCTAACTCTTAAATCACCATCAATAATTATATCTCTTTCCTATCCTAAAATACCAAAAAATATAGATAAAAAAAACATGGAATTGATACCATTTTTTTAATAAAACAACATATGATACTTGTAACCCCAGCACCCAATACCTTCCGTGGAATGGGATGAAGGTTGTTTTAAAACCCGGTTGTTTTGAAACTTGACCTTGAGATTCAAGAATTTTTTATGGAATTGTTATCAAAAAAATCAAAAAATGTAATAACATACTCACAAAAAACAAACATAATATAAATTAAATATGAATATCATGAAACATAATAAATGTGAATAAATATCCATATAAAAATTTAATTAAGGGATAGTCCATATATCTCTATATAAGAGGTTAAAATTCCACTGAAACACAAAATGATACAAATATATTGGAACCAATATCCATATGATTCAATGTTCATCATCTCACCATTTCAACCACATAACCCATCCATGATCTACTAGAATGATTATTTTTTAACTCTAAGAGGATCCTTCTATTTACCATTATATTACGATAAATTAAATATGAATATAATAATTTATGAAACCTATTTAATGTATTAATAAAGAAATAAAATTCATCATATGGATCGAAATGAAATTAAAAGGCATGGAAACACCAACTAAAACCAAGAATGGATGGGATAAAAATCCAAAAAGAGGAAGAGCTGAGCCTTACGAACAATCGTCAGGCCCTAGACTCTCATGACCCATCCCATGGGGCCCATGTCGTGACTATCCTAGGCTCTCATTCCAAAGGCCAGGGGTTAGTGACTTGCACTGGATATGAATATCCATAAAATGGGAAGACATTTCCTTTTAACCAATACAAACACATAGAATTGGTATAAAACAATGTAAACCACAAAGTAAAATATCTAGTGTAAAAGTATGTACTGAAAGTAAGTGGTCGGAATACAAGCCCAACTGAAAAGATACAACTACAACTGAAAATAGAAAAATAACTCAAGAGATCATGCAATGATAACTCTACCTAAGGGGTAGGTATACATCATCTCTACAGCTCTCCATGTCAAACGTCACCACTATCCACCTTCAGGTCCTAGCTACCTGAGTCCTAGTAAAGGCTACCAGTCTTCTGAAAAAGACCCAACAAGGTGAGGGTGAAGCCCGAGCTGGGGTGAGTATAAAAATACATAGTAGGGACCCAGAGTCCCATGATGGTCTCTCAGTATTTCATAGAGTAATAACAGAATAATGATCTCAATCCCAAAGAAAAAAGTAATACACATAGCTTAAAAAAGTTATAACTCAGTACAAAAGTATAGATGACTAGTCATAAGGCTAGATCATCTTACTCAGTTAGGAGGCACGTCTGCTAACCATCATAGAATCGATAGGTACCTACCCCTACCAGATCGACACAGGATTGATAGGTTTTCATTCACAAAGAATCATTGGGTGTTTATTTACATAGAATCAATGGTTATATATTAACACAAAATCATTCATTGCTGATTCATAGAGAATCGTTGGATTCTAATTCACAAAGAATCGGTGGGTGCTGATTCACACAGAATCCCTGGGTGTCAATTTGCTCAGAATCAATGGCTATTGATTCACACTGAATCATTGGGTTCTCATTCACACAGAATCGCCGGATGCAGATTCACACAGAATCACTCTTAATTCATCACGTCTCAACCAGCCATAGGATTTCCTCTCATATTACACTTGTTTTATGGGAGAAGCTGCTTCTCAAGCCATGAGTCTTATTTTGGCCACCAAAAA
This sequence comes from Viscum album, assembly GCA_963277665.1. Taxonomy (NCBI): domain Eukaryota; kingdom Viridiplantae; phylum Streptophyta; class Magnoliopsida; order Santalales; family Viscaceae; genus Viscum; species Viscum album. The sequence continues at coordinate 560,484,815 of OY728146.1, forward strand.
GTTCCATGATAAAGTTATCCCATGATCCCTCATGTCATAAGGGTTCCAATACAATAGAAGGCGCATCAACCATATTCCTTGTCCATAAGTTATTCTCATTTTAGTACTGAAGGCCTAGTTGGATTAGGAGTCAATCCAACTCGGCTCTACTCCAACATTCTTCAAAACACTCCAATAGTATTTCAAAATGAACATCTTTCTCCAAGGATCCTACTTCATCTGATGGTTCCTCAAACAGATATTTGGATCACATGTTACGGTCACTTAAGTGTATCTGGGCCCAAGAGAGGTCCAAGTCTGCTCTGAACGACCCGAATAGGCCTGGGTCCGACCCTGACCAGCCCAAACCGGCTTGGGATGGCCCAACCCACCCTGACATGGCTGGCCCGCGGCGGGTGGAGTTCGAGGCATGTTCATCCTGCTTGGGAGGGATGCAAACCACTTGCCGGTGCGTCCCGCATGGGTGTTGCACGACCCTCTTGTCGAACATCTCAAAGGAGTTGTTCAACTCCTTGATTGGAGGCGCAAGTTGGGGCTGCCTCATCACCTATAGGATCCATATGTAGCTTGTCCTAGCCATCATTCTGTATTCTCTCACTACAGCATGCCATGGCACACTGCCTCCCATATCTACCATCGGTCATTATCGGCCTCCTGTCCGACTCCCATGGTGCCGAGCAACGCCGCCCTCCTCCGTAGCTAGCGAGAGATTTCCTCCCTCTCTAATGCTAGTTCCGGTCACCAATGCCATGCCGGTAGAGCTTCCACAGGACACCAAGTGAGTTTTGATGGTCCGTTATTCCTTCCAGATGCACCTACTGCCCTCTCGAGATGTTTTCGTCAGTGCGCACCACCCGTTTTCCACATTCTAATGTGTTGAATATCGTTCCATGAAGAACGTGTCAAGAAATGAAGCGTCGGTGGTTTTGGGTCTTGTTTGTTTGTCCTGCACCCTCTGTATTAGCATTATAACAAGTGGGAGATAATTTAATCAAAATTAATAGACAATAAAATTTCTATGATTCATCACTTCGCTAAAGACCGAGGGAAGACAAATTCTCCTGAACCGAAAAAACCATGCCTCATGAATCTTTGGATTTGTTGTAGTGGATGAAGTAGAATATGTGCTTTGATGATGTCGTTGGGGTTTGTTGTTCTATGTTTGATCCCTCTAATGACTTCCATGATTCTGTTCCTCATCAGTTGAAGATGTATCTTCACTTCTCTAGAGGTTTCTTACATGGTGAAGTCGTGTAAAAAATCCACCACAAGCCTCATTTAAATATAGGGGAAAGGGTGTGTAACACACCAAGAAATTAATGAGGTTCATTAATTGACATAATTAATGTGCCACATTAATTAAACAAGTGTTTGTTACACAACCAAAGTGTAATTGGAATTTAATGTAACACCCCAATCTTTCGTGATATGCTTCACTTTGAATAATACAGTAGTGTGTGTTGTACGCAACTTCGAGTTCTAACACACACCACAACCAATCAAAGTAGCCGTTATGAATAATAATATCTACTTTTTTGAAATTTTATAAATTTTATCATTCAAAATGGACTTCATTTTTGGATTCGGAATATCTATTTTAGCCTAGGGTGAAATTTTGGAACTTTTCAGATAACTTTTATATGTTGGTGAATAGTGAAAATTATTAAATTTTAATTAAAAACAAATTTTTTAATCAAAATAATTAATAGTGATAAATTATTATATTTAGTGGTTTTAAAGTGTAATTAGAATATAATTTTTCCATTTTATCCCGTGGTGGTCATTATAATTAACTTCACTTTGAAATTAGACATAAACAATTGTCAATGTTTTGATTGATATTGTTTCATAAAAACAGGCTATTTGTTTTGAAAATGGGAATTAATTATAAAATTAATTATTTAAACTTATATGTTTTTAATTTTGTAAAATAGACACCATTTTTTAATTCATAATATCAATTATAGCTTATGGTGATTTTTTTGTATTTTTCTGAAAAACATCAATTTTTGATGAATAGTGAAACCGCTAAGTGGTAGTTTAAAAACTAATTTTCCATGTAAATGAAACATTACCACTTCTGTGATTTTATTTTCAAAAATCCAACATACATGGTTTTCATTAGGAAGTAAAATTTGGTTCAATGGGATTAAAATAATTTTTTGGTGAATAGTAATTTTTAAGTTTTATTAATCGCGATTAAAGGTAATTAGTGAAATTTAAGGTAAAAATGATATTATAAAAATTTGAAAATATCTAGAAACTTGTCCTACCCTTATTCTATGATTCATGGAAGACCAAGAAAATCCATGGGTCAACTTGGGGACCCCATTGAGCCACTTGGGTAAGAAAATGAGATTAATAACTTTTTATTTAAAGTAAAAATAAAATTGTCACGAACACGTGTTGTTTTACTAAAACAATTATTACATCGGGTTATATAAGTTAACATTTTGATTATAAATATTCATTGGAAAGATAAAAAAGATTCACTACATCATGGTATTTGTTTTATAATTTTTAGACATTAAATAAATAAATTTATTTATCACACCATGATGATGCAACGATTACCTCATTAATTATTGATATAAATAAAATACAAAGATAATGGAAAATATAAGACTTACACTTTTCAAAAACCTATTGGATGAGTATATTTCGAACCCTTATCACCTTATCTTCGAAATATATAATTTTGGGACCTTTGATATCTGAAAATCACATCATAATAATGTAACATTTCATGACTTTCCAAGAGAGCCCCTCCTCTCCTCTTATAAAAGGCCCCCACCTCTACCACCATATTCACACCATCAAAGCCATTTGGCTCAGCCAATATCTACTCAAATACTTGTTCAACTTACCTCTCTTACTCTTAGAAGCCTCACTTTTGGAATAATTCTTCCAAAGGAATCCTTTGGCTCAAATCAAAAAGAGTTACCCGAATTTAAGGTAATGTCTTCTCTTATGTTCTTTTGTTTTATTTTGCTTCTCCAACCCCTTAAACTCTTTTTTGTTCCTTTATTTAGTAACAACACTAGTATATACAATATACTATGATGTTTTCATGAGAATAGTTTTATTTACACTTACACATACCTTCGTCTAATGGTTAATGAACATACTGTTTCTGTGGGTGGCGAATTACTGCCTCACGAAACAATGATTGTTCAATCTTCTTTTAACACCTCTCATGGTGGCCATTATGATGACACTATTTTCATATATGATATATATATATTATGTTTATGTTTTCATTATGCTTCTGTATTTTTCATTTTTTTCATACCTTTATTATTTCCATTATGGGTAAACGCAATAATTTCATTTCAGGAAGTGCGGACTACCGCCCCCTCAAAGTGATTTGAATCATTAATGTCATATGTGGGACGTATAAAGGAGGAGTAAATGATATTATATATGATATTATACTGGAATAATAATACACCTTTATATAATTATTATTTCATTCCATTAAATATGAAATAGAAATGAAAGTAGCGTTCAAGCGTACGTACGTCTTACCGTCTCCATGAACGGTGCATTTCATTTCTTACCTCTAATTGTTACGTAATATTATGAATGAATTTATATACTGTATATATATATGATATATATGATATCTAAATCATGAATATAATTCTGGATATATTGTATATTTTACCACATGAATAAATTGTAATTATAAGAAGTTTATTTTTGACTCAAGTACCAAAGATCGACAAAATGACCGTTATTAACATAAATAATTACATAATGTTCATAAAATGGTAATAAGTGATATGAAAGGAACAATAAACTTGAAAAATGTTCTTAATAAATAATAAATTAACTCTAGTTTATTATTCAGTAGGATAAATAATGGTCGAGTCAAGTCAGACATGAGGTAAGGGACTTCGTCTCAATCTCCATTCATTGAGACATATATAATTTTATACACAAATTTCTTTTATACAGTGTATAAACCCCTTTGACATTTACGTTTATTTAATAGGAATCTTTTTATATGAAGCATTTTACTAAATGAAAAAAAGTAATGTTTGTCTTGTTGTACGCTTGCGGCGATAACGACTTCTCTGCTGCCATGACCATTATTTGAGTTTCGGCTTCCACTACAAGCCATAACTTTTTTTTGATGAAAAATAAATACCATTTTTTAATTATCTTTTATTTTGGTATTTAAAATTGTTTTGATAATGTTTTTATTATATCAATGTCTTGTATTGTTATATTGTGATTGAAATGTGGGAAGGTTTTTTTTCTTTATGCATGTTTTATGTGATATGATTATGTTATGGTTTATGATATGTTTAAACCTGTTCATATGAGGAATGTATAGGACTTAATAAGTGACGGGTGGAGCCTGATATAGCTCTTTGATGCATCAGTAGGTCTCATGAGACAATCTAGTGTCTTGGCACGAGGCCTTGGAAAAATCTTATTTGTATTCATGGAACAAGGCCTCGGCTACGTGGTTATGATAATCTGGCATTATGCATTCCATCATTATGAAAGTGGTTATTGATATTGCATGTGATTATTCGACTAGTAGAATAAACATGTGAATATGTAAATAGAATTATTTCATTTTATTTTTTCCATATTAGGCTGAAGTTCAAGTTTAAAAGGATTGTGTCTTAGTGATACATTGCCTTAAATGTTTCTGTTTATTTTTGAATGATTCTGCTGTATTGTTATCCTTACTGAGTATCTGTGCTCACCCCTTGCAATGTTTTAATCTTTCCAGGATGTGATGAAGTATATTATGAATGACCTGCAGGGATAGTATGAGGGGATATGAAGACATGATGTTTTTTTAGTTTTGTTTGACTTTATGATATTATATAAGGCATATGAATGTATCTAGTGTTTTCAAAGACGCTAAAAAATCAAACATTCGAGACTTGATCTTTTGTGATCATGCCAATGTTACACATTAATGCACCGACTCTAGGTAACTGGGATCAGGGCATTACAGTTGTTATCAGAGACAGTTTAGTACTAACCTTGGAAGCTAGATTTAGATAAACTATGCTTAGAGCACATATCCCAATGATAGACTTTGAGGATTAGTATAGAAGAACTTCCTAGAATTGTAGTATTATAGAGATTTTGTGAGTTTTCTGAGAAATACATCCCTATCTGGATACGAGAAAGTAGAGGCGGCTTTGGCACATATGTATCAAGGGGTAAAACCGGAAAACACCTCTTTGAGCTAGACTCGAATGGGAACTGGTGCACGACAATAGGACTTGCTGCACTCTTAGTTAGGACACTCCTGGGGAATATGCTTAGGATAATTCTCATTTTAATTAAAAACCATTATGAAGGGTTTATGAGTACATACTTCCTCAAAGAAAACATTTTTATGATTATTTATCAATTTATGTTAAGTGTTTTACAAGTATGGAATTATGTATTTTGATTCATAAAATAATCTAGTTTATGCCATTGTTTAGAAATGGCACCTAGTGGGAGGAATGGAAACCGTATCAATGCACGCACTCCATGTAGGGATTTCTCTCTTGATAATGATAATTATTGTGGAGCTGCAGATACAAATTGTGCTGAACAACATATCACCATACAGGGAAAACTCACTCAGGTTATGAATAATAACCATACACGTATGGAGCACCCTGATCCGCAATGTAGAGGATTAATGTTAGAACGCTTCATGAGGGAACAACCACCATAATTTAATGGGGGTACAAATCCATTGTTAGCTGAGCAATGGATAACCACCTTGGAGAAAATATTCCACACCTTGGGGAGTAGAGAAATGGAAAAGGTTGTCGTGGCAGTTTACCGCCTCACTGGAGATGTCGATCAATGATGGTTGCTGATTCAAAACACAAAGGATGATGAAGAAGTATCATGTATGGAATAGAGGGAGTTTAAGGAAATTTTCATAGAAAAATACTTTCCACATGACCATTGAGCAGATATGGAAAGGCAATTTCGGAGTATGAGGCAGAAGGAGGATGAGAATGTCGCAAAGTATGATGCTAACTTTACAGGGATAGCGAGGAATGCTTCAGATTATATACGTAACCCAAGAAGTAAGATTGATTATTTCTTTGATGGGTTAAAACAAATTCTCCGTCAAGCATTACTCTCGTAAAACTTCTCATCGTACGAATATATTGTCTTGTGTGCTATCAAGACAGAAAATGAATTCTCTAATTCTTATGACTTTAAAGCAAAATAAGAGAAGAAGAGATCTTCTGATCAATCTGGAAATGGAAATAAGGGGAAGAAGGGAAAAGTTGAATATCATTCCTACAGTAAATGTGGGAAGAAACACCCTGGTACATGCTTGAAGGGTATGGGAGTTTGTTAAAAGTGTAGAGAAAAAGGCCACCAAGCTCATGATTGCAAAGGAAAGAGAGTTTCTGTCAATGTGGAATGCTATAATGGTATAAAGACGGGACATTATATAAATGAATGTTCTAAGCGTCAGGGAAACATACCTCAGAAGAGGCCAAGGGATCAAGGACAACCTTATGTTATCACCACTGCTGACGTTGAAGCTCCAAAAGAAGTGGTGGTAGTTAATTTAATGGTTTCCTCAAGTTTATAAAATGCATTATTTGATTCTGGATCATTGCATTGTTTCATATATTCCCAGTTTCCTAAGAAAATTAGATATTTAAAATTTTATTTAACAAGATAATTTTCTGTCAAAACTCCAAAGGGATGTATCATTGCAACAATGTTTGGTGAATAAGTCCCCATTAGAGAACATAAATATTATTTATCCACTGATCCCATTGTCATTCCTATGATTGAGTTTGATATAATCCTCGGTATGGATTGGATTTCAGAATATGATTCAAAGATTTATTATAAGAAGAAGGAGGTTATGATTTTTGATGATGTTGATAAGGAACACCTTATCTTTAGAGCAGAATCATCACGACCTAATTCTTATTTAGATCTGCCCCATGAAGCTCAACTAAATTCAATTATTGGGGAGGAAGAGAATGAAATGACTGAGGGCGAGTAAAGGAATGTTCAAATAGAGGATGTACCTTTTGTGAAAGAATATATAGATGTGTTTCCGGAAGATTTACCTGGACATCCTCCAGAACGAGAAGTTGAGTATTTCATTGATTTAATTCCTGGATCAAGGCCTATATCGAAGACCCCTTATAGAATGGACACCATGTAATTAGTTGAACTAAAGAAACAACTAGAAGAATTTAGTAATAAGGGATTTATTCGCCCTAGTTTTTCTCCATGGGGAGCCCATGTCCTTTTTTATATAAAAAATGATGGATCTATGAGGTTGTGTGTTGACTACAGGGAGATCAATGCTATAGAAATAAACAACAAGTATCCCCAACCTCACATTGATGGTTTATTTGACCAATTGCATGGAGCTCAATACTTTTCAAAGATTGACCTTTGATCGGGATACCATCAGTTGCGTGTGAAGAATGAAGGCATTCCGAAGACATCATTTCGAAAAAGGTACGGGCATTACAATTTTACAGTAATGCATTTTGGATTGACTAATTCACCCTCTGTATTCATGGATCTAATGAATAGAGTTTTCAAGAAATATATTGATGGTTTTTTTGTGGTATTTATTTATGATATCTTGGTATACTCCAAAATCTACGAAGATCATCAAAATCACTTTCGCATTATCTTGAAGACTCTTAGAAGTCATGAATTATATGGGAAGTTTAGCAAGTGAGAATTCTGGCTTTAGGAGATTTCTTTTCTTTCCCATATTGTCTCTAAGGATGGAATTTACATTGATCCTTCTAAGACCAAGGCAATCCAAGAATGGTCATCACCGACGAGTATAACTGAGGTACACAGTTTTATTTGTTTGACAGGTTATAATCGACGTTTTGTCCAGAATATTGCCTGATTGGATAACCCATTAATGAAGCTCGCAACTAAAGGGGTTAAATTTGTCAGAACCAAAGAGTGTGAAGAATGTTTTTAAGAACTAAAGAGAATATTAGTCAATGCTCCTATATATACTCTACCATCAGGGAGTTATGAGTTTGTTATTTATAGTGATGCATCAATGAAAGGTCATGGTTGTGTCCTTATGCAGAATGATAGGTTTATTGCCTTTGAATCACAACAACTAAAAATTCATGAGCAGAACTATCCTACTCATGATCTCGAGTTAGCTGCTATAATCTTTTCCTTAAAGATATGGATACATTATCTCTATGGTGAAAAATGTGAGATATATACCGATCATAAGAGTTTGAAATATATTTTCTCACAAAAAGAACTCAACATTTAGGCAAAGTTGATGGCTTGAACTACTCAAGTATTATGATTGCACGATAATCTACCACCCAGCGAAGTCAAATAAGTTTGCAGATGCTTTGAGTAGAAAAGATCATGGAGTTTTGAACATGATGAGAGTGGAAAGGGATCCTATTTTCATGGATCTAGTAAAGATGGATATGGGAATCACCATGGAGGGTGAAACATCAATACTTTTTCAAATGGTTGCCAAACCATCTTTACTAGAAAAGATAAAGTGTTCTCAGGATAATGATGAAGAGTTGAAAAATATGTTTAAAGATGTGAATGATGGGCGATTGAGTGACTTTGTGTATGAAGATGGAATTTTGAAATTTGGGAGGAGACATTGTGTTCCCGATATACCTGATTTAAAGAGGGAATTGTTGGATGATTATCATAGTTACAATTTCTCTATACACCCGGGGAGAACCAAAATGTATAGAGATTTAAAAGGGAATTTTTTTGTGGGACAACATGAAGAGGGATATTTCTGATTTTGCGTCATGATGTATGGTTTGCCAACATGTGAAAGTTGGATGGCAACTGCCTAGTGGAGTATTGTAACCTCTTCCCATACCTGAGTGGAAATGGGATAATATTACGATGAAATTTGTAATGGGACTACCAAAGACTCCTTTAAAGAATGATCCAATATGGGTCATTGTTGATCATCTCACAAAGTCAGCACATTTTCTTGCTATATGAGAAGATCTGCCACTTGAACGTCTAGAAAGACTATATATTAATGAAGTTGTGAGAATTCATGGAGTACCCCTGTCGATTGTCTCGGATCGTGATCCCCATTTTACACAAAGATTCTGGAAAAGTATTCAGAAGGCCTTGGATACTGAACTTCGTTTGAGCACTGCTTACCACCCTCAAACAAATGGACAATCAGAACAAACCATTCAAACCTTAGAAGACATGTTGAGATCATGCCCACATGACTTTTAGGGTATGTCAGATCAATATTTACCTCTGGTAGAATTTTCCTATAAAAATAGCTTCCATTAAAGTATTCAGATGGCACTATATGAAATGTTATATGGAAAGAGATGTAACACACCAACCTGTTGGGAGGACGTTGGTGGAAGAAAACTTGTAGGCCCAGAACCGGTGGACGAAATGATGGAAAAGGTGATGGTAATCCAAAACTACATCAAACCAGCTCAAAGTAGGCAGAAGAGCTATGCTGAAAACCGAAGGAAGGATTTGGAATTTCAGGTAGTAGATCATGTTTTCTCGAAGTTATCTCCATGGAAGGGAGTTAAACGTTTCGGTAAGAAGGGTAAATTGAGTCCCAGGTACATCAGACCCTTTGAAATTCTAGAACGAATTGGGGTTGTAGCTTACCGTTTGGCAATGCTGCCAAGACTCTCCTAAGTTTACGATGTATTCCACGTATCACTGTTGAGAAAATACATGCCTGACCCAACACATGTACTCACCTATGAGGAACTAGAACTGGAACCCGATCTATCTTATTGTGAAGAGCCTATTAGGATTCTTGATACAAGGGAACAAGTGTTGAGAAACCAGACGACTCGTCTGGTAAAATTTCTATGATGAAACCATAAGATGGAGGAGTCAACGTGGGAACCTAAGGAACTTATGATGAAGAATCACCCGAGTCTTTTTATACAGTGATATTATATGAAATTTTGATGATGAAATTATTTGATGGAGGGGATAATGTAACACCAAAATCTTCCAAGGTATGATTCTCTTTGAATAATACAGTAGCGTGTGTTGTACGCAACTTCAAGTTCTAACACACATCACAACCAATCAATGTAGCCATAATGAATAGTAATACCGACTTTCTGAAATTTTATAAATTTTATCATTCAAAATGGACTTTATTTTTGGATTTAGAATATCTAATTTAGCCTAGGATGAAATTTTGGAACTTTTCGGATAACTTTTATATTTTGATGAATATTTAAAATTACTAAATTTTAATTAAAAATAATATTTTTAATCAAAATAATTAATAGTGATAAATTATTCTATTTAGTGGTTTTAAAGTATAAATAGAATATAATTTTACCATTTTATCCAATGGTGGTCATTATAATTAAATTTACTTTGAAATTGGACATAAACAATTGTCAATCTTTTGATTGATATTGTTTCATAAAAACATGCTATTTGTTTTGACAATGGGAATAAATTAAAAAATTAATTATAGAAACTTATATGTTTTGAATTTTGTAAAATAGACACCTTTTTTGAATTCAGAATATCAATTATATCTTAGGGTGAATGTTTTGTATTTTTATGAAAAACATCAATTTTTGATGAATAGTGAAACCCTTAAGTGGTAGTTTAAAAACTAATTTTTCGTGTAAATTAAACATTACCACTTATGTGATTTTATTTTCAAAAATCCAACATTCATTTTTTTCATTATGAAGTAAAATGTGGTTCAATGAGACTAAAATATTTTTTGGTGAATAGTAACTTCTAAGTTTTATTAATTGCAATTAAACGTAATTAGTGAAATATAAGGTCAAAATGATATTATAAAAATATTAAAATATCTTGAAACATTTCCTACCCTTATTTTATGAGTAATGGACGACCAAGAAAATCCTTGGGTCAACTTGGGGACCCCATAGATCCACTTGGGTAAGAAAATGACATTAATAACTTTTTATTTAGAGTAAAAATAAAATTGTCACAAACATGTGTTGTTTTACTAAAACAATTATTATATGGGGTTATTTAAGTTAAATATTCAATTATAAATATTCATTGGAAATATAAAAATATTCACTACATCATGGTATTTTTTTTATAATTTTTATACATTATATAAATAAATTCATTTATCACACCATGATGATGCAGCGATTACCTCATTAATTAACGATTTAAATAAAATGAAAAGATAATGTAAAATCTAAGATTTAAACATGTATAAAACCTATTTTAGGAGTATATTTCGAACACTTATCACCTTATCTCTGAAATATATGATTTTGGGACCTTTGAAATACGAAACGCACTTCATAATAATGTAACATTTCATGATTTTCCAAGAGAGCCCCCCCTCTCCTCTAATAAAAGGCCCCCACCTCAACCACCTTATTCACACAATCAAAGACATTTGGCTCAGAAATCATCTGCCCAAATACTCTTTCAACTTCCCACTCGTACCCCTAGAAGCCTCACTTTGGGAAGATGTCTTCCCAAGGAAGCCTTTGGCTCAAATCAAAAAGAGTTACCCGATTTTAAGGTAATGTCTTCTCTTATATTCTTATGTTTTATTTTTCTTATCCAACCCCTGAAAATCTTTTTTATTCTTTTATTTTTTAAAAAAACCATTATCTAAAATATACAAGGATTTTTTCATGAGAATTATTTTATTTACACTTACACATACCTTCGCCTAATGGTTAAAGAACATACTGTTTCTGTGGGTGGTGAATTACTGCCTCATTAAATGATGATTGTTCAATCTTCTTTTAACACCTCTCATGGTGGACATTATGATGACTCTATTTTAATATATGATATATATATATATTATATTTATGTTTTCCTTATGCTTCTTTATTTCTCATTTATGGCATACCTTTATGATTTCCATTATGGGTAAACGCGATAATTTCATTTTAGGAAGTGCGGAAGATCTCCCCCTCAAAGTGATCTGAATCGTTAATTACATATGTGGGACGTATATAGGATGGAGTAAATTATATTATATATGATATTATACTAGAATTATAATACACCTTTATATCATTATGATTTCATTCCATTAAATACGAAATAGAAATGAAAGTTGCCTTCATGCGTACGTACGGCTTACCGTCTCCATGAACGGTGCATTTCATTTCTTACCTCTAAATGTTACGTAATATTATGAATGAATGTATATACTTGATATATATATATGATATATATGATATCTACATCATGAATATAATTCTGGATATAATTGATATTTTACCACATGAACAACTTGTAATTATAAGAAGTTTATTTTTGACTCAAGTACCAAAGATCGACATAACAACTTTTATTAACATAAATAATTACATAATGTTTATAACATGGTAATAAGTTATATAAAATGAATAATAAATTTGAAAAATTTTCTTAAGCAATTATAAATTAACTCTATTTTATTATTCAGGAGGTTAAAGAACCATCGATTCAAGTCGGACACGAGGTAAGGGACTTCGTCTCAATATCCCTTCATTGAGGCATATTTTGTTTTATACACAAATTTCTTTTATACCGTGTATAAATCCCTTTGAATTTTATGTTTATTAAAAGGAATATATTTATATGAAGCGTTTTACTGAATGTCGAGAAGGAATTTTTTTCTTATCACATGTATGCGGCGACAACAACTTCTCTGCCGTCGTGACCATTATTTGAGTTTCGACTTCCTCTACAAGCCATATTTTTTTTAAAATGAAAAATAAATACCATGTTTTTATTTTATTTTATTTTGGTACTGAAAATGGTTTTGATAATGTTTTTATTATATCAATGTGTTGTATTGATATCATCTGATTTAAATTTGGGAATGTTATGTTTCCTTTCTGCATGTTTTATGTGATACGATTATGTTATGTTTTATGATATGTTTAAACCTGTTAATATGAGGAATGCATTGGACATAATAAGTGACGGGTGGAGCCCGCTATAGCTCCACGATGCATCGGAAGGTCTCATGAGACAAACTAGTGTCTTGGCACGAGGCCTTGACAAAATCTTATTTGTAGTCTTGGCATGAGGCCTTGGCTACGTGGTTTTTCTAGTCTTTCATTATGCATTCCATCATTATGAAAGTGGTTATTTATATTGCATGTGATTATTCTACTAGTATAATAACCATGTGAATAAGTAAATTTCATTATTTCATTTTAATTTTTCCATATTATATTGAAGTTCATGTTTAAAAGGCTTTTGTATTAGTTATACAATTCCTTAAATGTTTATGTTTATTCATAAAATATTTCATTGTATTGCTATCCTTACTGAGCATATGATCTAACCCCTTGCAATGTTTTAATTTTTCTAGGATGTGATGTAGTATATTATGAATGACCTGCATGGATAGTATGAGGGGATATTAAGACAAGATGTTTTTTTAGTTTTGTTTTACTTTATGATGTAATGTAAGACTTATGAATGTATCTAGTGTGTCCAAGGCTACTAAACTAATCAGTATTTTAAGACATGAACTTTTGTGATCATTCCAATGTTACGAAATAATGCATCGACTCTGGGTAACTGGGGTTGGGGAATTACATTTAATATCTCATATGAAATGTCTATCTACCTCTATGGTCCCTGCCACCACCGCTCAATAGGTTTTAGAAAAAAATGAAATAAAATGACAATATCTTTTTTTTTAAACAATAAAAAACTATCTTCTTCACCCAACCTACTTCGGTCGAGTTAAAGAATCCCATAAGAAAATCTCTTCATTGTGGATTAAATGGTGCTCTCATATTTCAATTCCAAGAACCAATTTAAATGATAGAAAATACCACCTATGTATTGGCTGAACGTACCATGAAAAAGTTTAAAAATTAAATTTGGGCACACTGGGCCTCAGAATTAATCCCAAAAAAATTATGAAGACTCATAATAATCCCAGATAATATTAATAAAATTACATTTAATGTTCGGTTCTTTACATTCTTCCCACCTTTGGGATTTTTGTTCCCAAAATCTATGACAAAATTAGGGGAACAAGTGGGGGTATAGATAATGCATCTTAGTTACCCTCTCCCATGTGATATCTAGGAGGTACTCATGCTACCATCAAACTCACACCAAATGAATCGACCACCCACTAATGACCCGCTCCTAGCAATCCTCTATCACCATTGGGAACTCTGCAAATGTCTCACCAGCCAAACCTTAGTAAACCTCATCGGTGTATGACATGTAGGAGAACATGGTCCCCCTACTCAAACAACAAGGGTCTTTGTCTCTAGTTGACATAAAACTTCTTCTAGCTCTATGTAGTATTCATCTGTTTCGGGATTAACTGCACCTTCTCTGTGGTAGATTATACCATCTCGGGACCCATATGTGATGAATCCCCTGGGTCTTTCCAGCGCATAGATGATCTTAATGGTCTCCCATACAAGGCCTCAAATAGATCCATGCCAATGATGGGGTGATAACTATTTTCGTAGATAAAATCCACCACTAGAAGGTGGTCCTCCCAACTGTGTCCAGAATCGAGTACAAAAGCATGAAGCATATCCTCGAGTGTCTGCATGGTCCACTCCATCTGACCATCTATCTATGGATGGAAGGATGTGCTCAGGTGTAGCTGAGTCCTAAAAGCCTCTTACAATCCCTTCCAAAAGTAGAATATAAAATTTATGCAGCGATCTATGAAGATTGTTGATGGAACCTCGTGATGTCCCACAATATCCTGTATGTAGAGACATCTCATGCTATTTATTGATCCCTACTCTCGGATGGGTAGGAAGTGGGATGAATTTTTGTGTCTATCAATAATCACCCATATGGAATCGTGGAACCTGGATGTATGTGGTATCCCCATCATGAAGTCCATGGATATACCATCCCACATCCACTTTGGTACCTCATGTGGTTCAGCTAAGCCTACTGGAACCTGATTCTTGGTCTTCAATTGCAGACAATTGAGGTATCGAGATACGAACTTCGCCACTTTTTTCTTCATCCATGGCCTCCATAACAAACATAGGATGTCATGGTACATCCTCACCACTCTCTGATGTACCTCTAAAGATAATTTCTAGAACTCCCTAAACACCTCATCTTGTAGTGTCACTAGTACAATGTTGAGTCCTTTTAAGTGGACAACGCGCTCTCCACCTTTAGAAAATCCATCAGGAGCCTATCTTGAGTATATCAGAGCACATAGGGCCTCACAGTCTATTTCAATAAGCTATGTCTCCCTGGATTTCCATAGAAGTGGGTGTGTAACAATCATAGACAGTAGGTTATCTAATCAATCTCTATCAATAAAGACAACCCTAACGCAACTAGCTACTATGTCGCCTCAATCAGCAACAGTAGACCAGACCTACTACTGAGTGTGTCTCCTACTATATTTCCCTTCCCTAGAGTATTGACTATATCAAAGTCATGGTCCTATAGTAACTCTACACATCGTCGTTGTCTTGGGTTCAGGTACCTCTGTTGGAAGATATAACATAGACTCTTGTGATCATTGTAAACAGAAAACAGTTCACCTATTAAGTAGTGTCGCCACATCTTCAGTGCAAAAATCACTACTGCTAACTCTAGGACATGGGTATCATAGTTCTCCTCATGATGTCTCAACTTACTTGAGACTTATGTGATCACTTCTCCCTCCTGCATTTGGACACATCCTAGTCTGGTCCCTGATGTGTTGCAGAAAACTACATACCCGTGTCCCTCTTTGGGTAGCCTCAAAATGGGGGCAATCATCAGTCTCTGCCTCAGCTCCTAAAAACTAGGCTATCACTTCTCTATCCATAAGAATGGATGCCCCTTCATCAACAAGGCTGAAAATTATGTCTTTAATATGGAGAATGCATGTACAAATCCATTTTAGTACCCATCCAATCCCAAGAAACTCTGCACCTCGGTCACACTCATGATTTTATACCAAGCTAGCACTACTTCTACCTTTGTCGGATCCACTACAACTCCAGACTCTGAAATAACATGCCCCAGAAAGTGGAATTCACATATCTAGGACTATCACCTTGAGAACATTCCATATAGCTGGTGCTCTAAATGTTTATCAAGAACTATCTACTATTTTGTGGTGTTCTCCTCCTCTAACGCAGAGTATATCAAGATCCAATCAAAAAAGACCACCATGAAGCGATCGAGGTATGGATGGAATATCCTCTTTATGAGCCCCATTAATACTACTGGAGGATTTTTCATGCATCAATAAATCACCAGGATCTTGTAATGGTCATACTTTCTTCTGAAGGATGTCTTTGGTATGTCCTCATCTATTACCCTAATCTGGTGGTAGCCTGATCTAATGTCTATCTTCGAAAACCATTGAGCTACCTTCAGCTGGTCGAAGGGAACATCGATCCTCAACAGAGGATACATGTTCCTCATGGTCACATGTTTCAGGTGCTGATAGTCCACAAAAATCCTTAGACTCCCATCTATCCTCATGGTGAACACGATCAGGGATGCCCACAAAGAAACATTGGGACTTACAAACCACTTTCTCTGCAAGTCCTCCAATTGTACCATCAACTCCTGATGCTCCCTGCGAGACATATTATATGATGGTGAAGATATTTTCATTGTCTTGAGGTATAGGTTGGTGTGAATGTCTAACTCTCTATGACAAGGTAGTCCCAGAACATCATCAGTGAATACATCAACATTCTGTTCCACCACAACATGATAAGTCGGACTCATCACGCCAACTATTCCAAGGGTGAGGGTATCCAACGGATTTGTAATCAACTGCACCCTCTTCTGAAATAGTCATTCCATTATTGCAAAGGTTTCCTCCTAATCAATGAAGGTAAACCTAATCAAATCCTCATGGACACAATGCACTTTCCACCTAAAATAGTATATCTTTCATGGACTGTAGATAGCCAGTCCATCCCAAAGATGACGTCATAAGTCCTCGAAGAGGCTACTATGAAATCCCATCCAAAGCTCTCTTCCCCTAGAGTGAGCTCACTTAGCCTTCACCATTGTGTAATCATCGAATCATCTCTTATAAAACACTCTAATAACAAGGATTGAGCCAAAGACTCTATCTGGATCTCTAAGATCTGATCGAGTGCCCTGGAAATAAATGATTGACTGGATCTTTTGTCTATAAGAACTATAAATAGGGTGAAATATACATAGATTGTACCTATAATCCTATCTGGAGCATCGTGGTTGTATGCCTTGATAGTCTGTAGCTATGCTCACCCCTATCCACCTGCTCCCTTTGGTCGAGGTCAACCACCTTAGTGTGGCGGTGGTAGAACCTCAAACCATTGTCCAACCCTTGTACCGAACCTACTCCTCTTCTATGTCTGTTTCCCTGTGGACCTCCTCGCTCGAACCTCGGATACAGCCTTGGAAGTCTCTCAACCATCTACTGATCATCGGTACACTGGGTCGGGCAGTCATGATCCATGTGGCCCTGTCCACCGCAAGGGAAGCACAATCTTCTACCTTGTTGAACTCCTCTACCTCATGAGCTTGGCACCTCTGACCCATTGTCCTGGGGTCGTCCACCGGTGGGTCTATCCTACAAAGAGCCTTGCATCAAATGTCTACTGCCTCCTGCAGATGACTTGGCTAACTATCATCTGATGGTGGCTCTCATCGTTAGTGTCTGCTCAGCTGTGGAGCTCTCCACCAAAAATACTCACTCATGCACCCCAACCTATGTTGGGATATACAGATATATCATCGATGCCATAGTCTCCGGCCAGAGACCCTGGTCAAAGGTTCAGGACCTAAATAATGGGTCTCGTACCATTTTAGTGGAGTAGCGTGAGAGGGCAGTGAATCGTGACGAGTATTGGGCTACTATCATGTTGCCCTGCTATAAGTGCAGGAGATCCTGAATACGCACAGAGCATAGTGTCACTGGAATGAACATTTTCTTGAGGAGGTTCTCAATGTTCTTCTAGGTGTGGGTCACCTAGTCATGTGTATAGAGTTTTCGGCGCCACCATCTCCCCGTTGTGCCCTGAAACATTATAGTAGACAGGATAACAAACTAATCGCCCAGTGTCCCAACCAAGAAGAATACTCTAGCCACACCCTCCTACCAGTCCTCACCTTCTAGGGGATCTATCTCCCCTTAAAACCTCAGAGTCCTCTATCTCTGGAACTCGTGAAACACACTCAGTTCGTCTGCACAGTCTATAGCTGAGGCCGGTGGCAACTGCTGCCCTCCGAGTGGTGCTGCTGCTTGTACACCACCTGAATGCGATAACACTATAAGAGATCCTTTCACCAACACCTTGTCGCTGAATGGGCCATCATTGTGTACTCTCTTGAGAATCTTACATTACTGTCTACATGGAGTTATCCTGAAAAGAAACAAGTGCACCATAGGTAACAAGTTATACTTGGTGAGTTGACTCAAAAGAGATCAAAAGGAAAACATTTCCAAAACACACACAATCATATTGTTCATTCACTGAGCCTGAAAATAGAATTCAGGTTCATGGTGTATTGATATGTCAGCTACTGCACCAACACTAGACTCCAAAAATAGAAAACCACACTCAAAATACATAACACTATTACTATATTGGAAATATCAGAGGTCTAGTACTATGGTAGAACATCCTTTTGATACCACATTATCATGACCTGTCCCCTAAGGCCTATTATGTGACTACCACATGCTCTCCAACTATTGGTCAGGGGTTGGCCACTAGCACTAGAAAGTTGAATCCCTAAAATGGGAATGAATTGACTTTTGAACTATAAAAACACATATACTGGGTATAAAAAAAATTAAACCACATAGTAAAATAGCAGAAGTAAATGTGTGTACTGAAAGTAATGGGTTGGATTACAAGCCCAACAGAAAAGATACAACTATAACTAAAATCAGGAAAACAGATTCTAAAATCGTCCCCCGAGAATCCTTCCAGAATGGTAGGTACAGCTTGTCCCCACAGCTCTCCAACTCAACCATCGCCGCCATCCACCTTTAGGTCTGGGCTCCCTGTGTCCTAGTTAAGGCTGTCTTTCGTCTGCACAAGACAAGAAAAGGTGCGGGTGAAGCCCGTGCAGGGGTGAGTATAACAATACTAAGTAGGGACCCACAACACCGCCGAATGTCACTTAGCATTTCACAGAGGAATAACCCAAGAACTATCTCATTCACAAATCATAAGTCAACTGACACAACCCAAACCAGGTATAACTGAGTACAAAAGTATAGTTGATTATCCAAAAGGTTAGATCATCATAATCATTCAAGAGGCACTGTTGATAACCCACATAGGATCGATAGGTACTAAACCCCACAATAGACACACATGATTGATTGGTGCTGATTAACACAGAATGGATGGCTTCTGATTTACATAGAATTGCTGGTGGCTAATTCACATAGAATCAGAGGGTGTCGATTCTCATAAAATTGTTGGGTGCTGATTCACATACAATTACTGTTTGATGATTCACATAGAAGCATGATGTGATAATTAAAATAGAATTACTAGGTGTTGATTCACACTAAAACAATGGGTTCTGATTCACACAGAGCCGATGCAGACTGTTTCACACTGGATCACTCTTCATTCTTCACATCTCAGCAAGTTGTAGGATTTCAGCTAATAGTACACTGGTATTATGGGAGAAACTGCTCCCCATCCCATTGATTATATTTCAACCAGCAAGAAGTCCCACAAGGAATTTACCCAATGATCAATCATTTAATAATGGTAAAAATTCAATAGACGGAACATCATCTGGACGCTCGGTCTGTATGTTACTGGCATTTTAGTGTCATGGTCCTGGTAAGATTCGGTGTCCATCCAACCCTTCAGTACTCCATAATTTTCCAAACCACTCATGGGTTATCTCAAAAGGACTTTCTCACTCCAAGGATCCTAGATCTACTGATATTTTTTAAAATGGTCACCCAGTTCATAAGTTATGGTCACTTAAGCGTATCTGGGCTTGAGAGGGGTCTGACTCGGCTTGGCCAGAACCGGCCTGGGCTGGGCCACAGACCCGCACGGCCTACTGTCTGGGTGCAGCCTGCCGGGCGCATTGGCCCACTGACATGTGAGACCCGAGCGGTGTCACGCGGCCTACCTAACGAATAGTTCAAAGTAGTCGTTCGACTCCTTGATTGGCATTTCTAGGTGGCATCGCCTCATCACCCGTAGGTAGTGCGTCTCGGTCATCATTGTGTTTTCATGACACTGCTTCTCTCACCATGGATTTGTGTCATGGATTGTCTCACCACAGTTCAGGATGGTGTGCCACCTCCCTTCTCTGTGTGATGCCTTTCCCTATCTCCGTCTCTTCCACCGGTGTCGGTCGTTGGTGCCACCGCGATGGTGCCACATCGACAGAGCTTCTGTGGGCCATCAGGTGTGCTTCGGTGGTCTGTTCTTCCTTCTAGGTGTGCCTACAGACTTCTTGGGATATCTCCATCATTGAATGCCTCATAGATTCCTCTTCCTGATGAGTTTAAAATCGTTCCAAGAAGAATGTGTCATGAAACGAAGCAGTAGAGGTTTTGGGCCTTATTCGTTTGGCCCGCGCCCTCTGCATTAGCATTATAACAAGCGAAAGATAATTGAATCAACATTAATAGACTATAATACATCTGTGATTAATCACTTTTTTGATTATTGAGGGAAGAATATTTATTATGAACATAAACAAAACCACTACCTCGTTAATTGTTGGAGAGTTCGTTGTGGAAGAAGGAGAATCCATGCTTTGATCAAGTCATTGGCATTCATCGTTCTCTGTTCAATCCCACCAATGACATCCAAGATTATATTCCCTATCGGTGGAATACATCATGTCACATCACTCGAGGATTCCTTCTTATTTAATCCATGTCAAAACTCCACACCAAGCCACACTTAAATAGGCTGGAAAAGGGTGGGCAACACACCGAAGAATTATTGAGTTTCATTATTTAATATAATTAATGAGCCACATTAATTACATGAGAGGTGGTTATGCAACCAAAGTGTAACCAAAATTTTATATCCCATATTAAATTCATGAATACATCCATGGTCCCTTCCACCACCACTCAACAGGTGGTAGGGAAAAATAAATAACATAAAAATCTCTATGTAATTTTATTATTTCAAAAAAAGCCAAAAAACATTGTTTCTCACCAAACCAACTAAGGTTGAATTGAAGCTTCCTTTAAGAGAATCTCGGCCTTGCAGAATAAACTGTGCTCTTAGATTTCAATATCAATATCCTATTCAAATGATAGAAAACAATGCCCAAGTGTTTACTGAACTAGCCTTAAAAAGTTCAGAATTTCATTTCGGACACACCAAGACTTGTAATTAAGCACTGAAAAAATTAAGAGATTAGTAATAGTCACAAATAATTTAAATAAATTACATGGATTTATAAATTATCTATGTTGACATAAGAAAACAAACGAATATTGGCCATTCGAAACCATAGTATTCTTCCAAACAATAATCATGCCAATAGAGATCTTAGAAATGAGAGATAGGGATTAAGGGAAGTGGAAACCAAGAAGAATCACTAACCATTAGTGATAAATCAACACAAAAATGAAAAAAAATAATAGAGTGTGAAGATAGAGGCACCTATAGTCAATTCCCAACTTTTTGGGAATCATTATGGAGGTTGAATCACCTAAAATGGGTCTCTAGATCAAACTTTATTGATCATGTAATTGAATACCTGGGTTTTTTTTCATGATTTTCTAAGACAAATGAAAACCGTATGAGGGATACAGGAAGAATCAATAACTTTGTAGGTTTAAGATGCATAGTATGGGAAAACTGTGCTCAAATTATGAAAACCCCAAAATTGGTCAAAAACATTAAATGATGACCCAAATACAAGGTAAGACCCACCCAATGATCTTTTAATGATTTAAACACAATATATTGTCATTGTGGTTGTTCCAAATTCTCTACCATTCAATTTTCTCTTAATTTAACTAAAGATAACCATGAATAAGTTATTAAAAAAACAAAAACCACCAAAACACAAAGTCTTTTGTTAGACCCTCATGCTGATCCTCAACCAAAATATCCACCATTCGGAAATAAAAAACAACTGATAACATTGGATGGGGTGTGACACCAATGGTATCCAAGAAACTAGAGTGAAATATTTTTTATAATTATTAATTTTATTATATTTACTACATTTTAGGATAAGTGTTTATAAGACATATTCATAACCTTAAAAGAACAAAATTTAGTAGTTTAATTCCTAAAAAGTTTTAAATTTAATAATTAATGATCATCATGGAATCAGTAGCTAAATGGAAGTGTTTCATTTACAAACATTGTTTTTATCATAAATAATTAAGTTCAAATATAATTTCATTTATATAGAGTTTTAAAATTATAGAGAACTATTTTTGACACATGTAGATAGTTTATTTATAATTACTCTATTTTTTATAGATTAGTTTGAAATAAAAATAAAATTTTATTCTTGTAAATAAATATACTATTTTTTTAGATGATAGTTTTTGAGTCAATAAATTGTTATAATAAATAAATAAATTACCCAAATCTGATAAATTATTTTAATAAAAATTTTATAGAATATAATAAATTTAATTTTTAACATTATTATATGGATTTTTACTAGTAATGTAATTAAAATAAATTTATTTTCCTATAAAAATAGAGTTTAAAAAAACCATTTTCCTTATGTTTTGAATGGTTATATTAAAATAAATTTTGACCAAATATTGAATTGGATTTGATAAAATGGTTTATGTATTTAGAAACATAATATCTAATTTTTTATACGATTGATTTTATTTTAGGTAATAGTGATTTTTATCTTGGAAAAAGATAATTAGAATGGTAAGGGTTGATAGGTTAATAAGGGGGTTAATTTTAGGGATAAGGACTAAAATATCTATTAAACATCTATATAATTCATTTGTGTATGATATTTAGTTCATATATAATAATAAAATTAATTATTTTTTAATTTAGTTCTACATTACATCGATAATGAATTAATATTATTTTGAATCATGGAATTTTAACATCTGGACACTCACCTCACATATAAAAGGGATCCTCCACTCATCAAATCTTCACACAGTATGAGAAATATATCCCAATAAATATTATCTCAAATGTATTCCCATATTTACTCCCACTTCAAATAGGTCATGCTATCACCAAAATACCACTCTTTAAAGTCTTATGTTTTATTCCAAATGGTGATTCACAAAGAAGATTTAATCATATTAACCGAGTTCATTCAAGTTTATTTCTTCGTATGCTTATATAAAATATATTATATTTGTCCTATCATTTATTATTATTATATTTTAATTTTTGTTAAATTTTTTTAAATAATTTTTATTTGATAATAAATTCCACAAAAAATTGATATTTTAGTCATTCATATATGTGGACTATCATCCCTATGAAGCAACATGTGTCATTTTTCATCATTAACACCCTTGAAAAATGATATTATTCAATGTAATGAATATATATTAAAATTATTGTATAATTTTTATTATTTAATTTTTAATTTTTATTTACCTCCTTTTATTTACATTCACTAAAAATTAAAGCATCACATGTGCGTACGTGAGGACTACCACCTCCAAGAAGTGATGTAATTCATTTTCCATGACATCATTACATGAATTTTTATAATAATTTATAAAGTGGATAAGAATTATTTTATTGTAATTAATAACATTATATGGAATTTTAAACTAGGACCAAGGTTTAAGGGCCAAACTATCCAAATAATATATGCCTGAAAATTGACACTGTTAACACCCAGAATATTGATTTCAATGGAGAATTATTAATAAATAAGTGATTAAAAATTATCAATGGAATATAAATGGATATATAATTATAAATATGGTTAATATATATATTCAAAAAAAATATTTTTATATAGTATTTAAGATAATTTATGAAGAAACATGGGACTTTAGGAAAATGTTTATGCTATAATATCATTTTTAAATGCAATTGTTCATGTTTAAATCTTCATTAGGAGACACATTACACTATATCAATAATAAAACCATTATATTTTTATATAATCTGGTTATTTTTAAGGATTTCATGTATTCATTCCATCCCCCCCCCCTTTGGTAGTCAAAATATAGAATAAATGTATTTAAGAAAAGAAAACATTGATTCATATTTTAACTAAAGATTATTTTTTCAATTCTCATAA
This sequence comes from Viscum album, assembly GCA_963277665.1. Lineage (NCBI taxonomy): Eukaryota > Viridiplantae > Streptophyta > Magnoliopsida > Santalales > Viscaceae > Viscum > Viscum album. The sequence goes on from OY728146.1 coordinate 560,508,992, forward strand.
TCCTTATTTATTTTAGAAAAATTATTTTATATTCTCCTATAATTATGTAAAGTGATTTTCAATAGCATTTCAATTTATTTTCAAATGTTTAAAAAAGTGATCATTATAATGTTTTATATATTACTTATATTTTATTTTTTTATAAAAGGTGTAAAATAATTTATTAGATCATTTTCGAAATGATTATTTTTTCCATTCATCATGATTATTTTTTTTATATATACCTTTACAATTTTACATGATTTTAAAATTATAATATTTTTAATTTAATAAAAGTCACCAAAATAAATATATGTTTTCCATTATTTTTAATGACAAATTTAAAAGCCTTATTAACGTTATTTTTCATCTATTCCAACATCCATTAAGGATATTTATGTTTCACTAGGGATATGGGTTTATTATTTCATACAATTACATTTTGTGTATAGTTTATAATGATTATGTTTTAATGAATATTTATGGAGAAAGTTTCATTCCCGCTATTAAATAATGATATTTTGATATTTTGATCATTATAGTGATGTTTTTACAAACAATATATTTGACTATATTTATGTAAAGGATAAATCAAAATAACATAGTCCTCCATTACATTGGGTAATTTTGTTTTTCTAATTAGATTGTATGAATGGAAATTGTAAGGGAACCCAATCTTCTATAGAACATTTTCAGAATTGTATATAGTATTGGACAATGAAATAAATCAACTATAAGACTCTATAAAATATATTTCTAGGAATATAGATAAAACCTATTATGTGACTCTTTACACACTGGTTAAAGGATTCCAAATAGAAAAAAAAATTTATAATCACCTAAAATTTCTATAGGGTGTCTGTAAATTAAATTTTGTTTGTGAGTTGTTTCTTCTCTTATTGAATGATTCAACTATTAATATGGTTGGATATGGCTTTCAAAAAAAATGATTAACCACTGATGTTGTATTATAACTACTAGGGGACGTTATCTAATTATTTATATGGAACTAGCTAATAAGTGATCCATCACCAACCTACAAGTGGTGTCCACCATCTCACTAATAGGATTCTATGAGTTTTATATTGATGATGGATCTATAATTAATCCTAGAATCCACCTTATTTCCTATTAAATATTGTGACCTATGCATCACCTAAACCAGGTAACTAATAGAGATATTCCTTTGTATTTTTGGAGATCTCCCTCTCATTTTCTCTTTTTGAAAGGTTCATTTCTCTCTTTTTTCTATGAGTGTCTCTAAGATAGTTCATCAACATGGTATCTCTATTCCACTATATTTTTATGTCTCTTATAAAAAATACTAATTTAGTGTTTTAGTGTACAATTTTACTGATATTGTTCATCATGATCATTTATGATCATATATTATATTTTCTAAGCTCTTCTCCTTTTAATGTATGTAGTCTTGAGTTATTCCATTTTTTACTATTGATTTTATATTTTTATATGATGGGTAGTCACATTGATATAATGTGTGGGTAGTCACATTGATATAATGTGTTCTTGTAAATATTTAAATAATAATCAAATTACATCCCTAATTTGAATGTGGTAGACCATTCTATGGGAACGTAATTGTCCACTTATGAATATTGTTTGGGATATGGGAAACGAAAAAATTTGTAAAAGCCGTTGGAAATAAAATAAAAATTAATGTGGTAGAGATATATTGAATTTTCCATGAATAATTATTAAGGGGTTTTTTTGTGATTCTTAGGAGGATTCCTAAAAATCAAAAAATTTATTAATGATTTATTCATTATAACTTTAGTAAATAATTTATTGATGAGTACATGATTAAAATATTTATTAATGATAACTTGAATAAAATATTCATTTATGAGCTTTAATTAACTGAATTATTAAGGGAAATCATTCTTAAATTAAATGATAGACCTTATGTTAATATAATTATAATCTAAATGTTTTTGAATTTTATTTAATGGTTGCTGATATTAGAATACTTTGTTATGGGACTTCTTGGAATCTATCCTTGGGCTTTTGATTGCCTATTTGTGTACCTAGTATATATATTCTAGTATTGGGATGGATTGGAATCAGTCCATGGGGTTCTTATTTCCTATTAGGGTACCCATAAAAATATTCATATATACATATATACATATCATTGTGGGTGGGTGTGTGTGTGTGTACATTGACCACATTGGATATGATCCACAGGTTCCTGGGTAATTGATGAACCCCCACCCCTTTCCCATTCCCCCCTTCCCCCACCACCTCCACCACCCATATAGTTTTAGATATTATGTCATTTAGACCAAATTTTATAAGGATACTATTTTGGCCATCCATTAATTTGAAAATTGGATAATATAATTGATTTTTCCATTTTATCAGATACATTTTATCTTGGGGATTTATGTTTTTTATACCACATATTTTTTTTCGTGGGAGATATTCTGGTGGGCATGGTCATACGATGTGCTCAGACACATCCCAACATTGGCTAAAGCAGGTTTTCATTGAACCATACTCTTATCCCAGACATTGTGGTTATACGTATTATTTATTTTTTTTATTATAATGTTGTACTTTATTTTCTAACATCATCAAGAACTTTTTTTACAAAATACTGAATGTGATATAGATGTTGTTGGTGGTGGCCTACTACAATGTACCCATACCCTACTGAGGTCATAGTTGTTTCTCAAGAATACATTATTATTTTATGTAAAGATAAGGAAGATAGATTCGATAGAAGTGTGATCCAGTATATAATGACTAGAATATAAAAGGTGTGATTGGTCATTGTCTTCAAACTAGTTTTCGGTTTATAACTTTTTAATTAATTTTATTACTCGTAATGTATGTTGTATGAACTTGATATAGTTATATCATGTTTATAAATTTCATATTATTTTTTTAATATCATGATGTATGTTTTGATGGTTTGTTAAGAAGTATGTACTTATAAATTCCAGGTTTATTGCCCCTCTAAATAGATGGTACATTGTCCCCATGTTATGTTCCATGAACCTTGATTCTTTTTAGCGTCATCTAGATTATAGAGAGATGTCATTATGGTTGTATATTAACTAGATTCAATTACATATCTGTGAACCATTTAAAATATATTACAAAGTTGTATCCAATCCTTCCACATTACTTATTTCATTATTTTGGAATTGTATACCGGAGATTATAAAATTTTTGTACATAGTGTGAAACTCATTCTTAGGAGTATCATTCTCATGTATGAAAAAATATTAGGATACCAAGGATGGGAAAATTCCTATTCTTATCACAATTTATAGTTGAATTGTTTTAACCATATGTTATGCAATAAATGATAGATATTAATTCTTTCTGAGATTTCACACCTCAGATAGTGTGACTTGAGGGCGTGTGTGTAAATATCATGATAATCATAGAGGGATTACTATTCCTTGCATTCTTGATTTTGAGTTGTAATTAGTAATGAAAAAAATGCCCGTTACATAAGGTGTCAGAAACACCTTACGTAGTTTTTTCCCATATATTGTAATTTTGAAATGTAACTCCCCAAACATATTTAATTTGTAATAATAATATTTTGATAATTATTTTTATTATTATTTTTGTTTAATAATGGTTCCATATATAATAAATTACTTTTATAATAAGTATATATAATTGTTTAATACAATAGAAATTCGGAAAACATATATCTCCCCAATGCCAAATGATCATAAATGACCTAGAATACCATCTAGGAGACCTATCAGAATCACCGAGAGACCAACCAATACAATAGACAGACTAAGAAAATAGTGAATGTCATTTGGGTTTATCAGAATAAAAAACATTATGAAAAGAACAATGGAAATCGTACTAATCATCAATAGGATGTAGATCACCATCATCACCGAATTGGTTTTTGATGTTTGGATAATTCTAATCTAGTATTTTGTAAGTACATGAAAATAAATATAAATTTTCTTTCCAGTAAAGTCTTTAGATGATAGTTGGCTCTTACAAAATTCATACAATTTTAGAACTGTTAGGTATTTAATGTATTTTGATTATTTTATGTTTAATATGTATTTAGGTATATTAAGAGTTCCACTATTTTTAAATGTTTTAAATTTATTTATGTTTTATCTTTACATGTATCAAATATTTGGATTTAAAAAATATAAAACTAATAGCCACGGTGTTTTTTTTTAAAGATTCATGATGAATATAAATGTTTTAATGGAAGTTTAAATTTTTATTTTTAAATTTAATGTTTTGATAAAAAATGAATAATAACATATAAAAAATTAAAATTTTGGAAATTAATGGATAGTATATGTATATATATATATTGAATGATATATAAGTTTTATTTGTTTTTTTAAAATATGGGTTCTGGGTTTTTTAGGATTCTATAAAAAAATGGACCTTGTCTACGCCAGACAGCTCAGGGAGGCATCACGCACTACTCACTATGAGTGGGTCACCTAATCCTGGACTCCCCAACCATCCAACATAGGTTAGTAATGTGGGGTGTTACTTCATGCCCATGGGGGGAGGAGTAACTGAGTCAGCACCACTATAATAAACGAAAATTTTATTAATTAAAATTCCTCATTATCTAATTATATTATATATATATATAAAACACAAGCACTTCTATGGTTTTATGTTTTATGTTTTAAAAAATATTATGATTTTTTACTATTGATAATATAGAAGTTGAACAGTGATAACATGAATTGTATAAGTATAGGGCATTACCAAATCCAATTTTCTAAGAACAATGAAGTGATGGCCTCATCCACTAGAATGGATCTTTACGAAGTAGATTTTTTAGATATTTGAAACGAGGTAGAATCACTAGGTTCCTCTCTTAACCAATCCCAAGCTGAGCTTCACCATTTTAAGCTTGAACAAAACCGTCTACGGGAGAAGTGGATGGAAATAAAGATTCTCACGAGAGAGATGTTATCTGAGCCGCCACGAGTGTCTATCACCACTGCACACCTTACCCTTAGATCTTTTGCGGGTGTTATAAGGGGTTATTTAATAAGACCCTATCACTATGATAATGTTATTTATTTATTTTTATCAATAATATATATTCATTTTATTATTGTAAATGTGTTTTAAAGAACAAATAGTATTCTTATTTAATATTCAATTAAGAAATATATATTTTGGAATTAATGAATTATTTAATAAAAAAATATTTTAATAAAATATTATTACCAATTTAATTTTTATTAAATAGAAATGATTGTATAATATTTAATTAATTCAATGGTAATTTTATTAAGGTTTAAATGTTTTTTTTCAAACCCCATGAATTATTTACAAATGTCAGTTTTTATTTTAAAAGTAAAAAATTCACATATTTATAAAACTATTCAGATAAAATTAAAATCATTTTTTGAATGAGGACATCAAATATATCTAAAAGTGATTATTTCATAATTTTATGAGACTATCAATTTTTTTGGGTAAAAATTATATACCGTTTAAATATATAATGTTCTTAATCACATCATAATGACTCAATAGGTATGTAATAGAATAATATAAAAGGTATTTGTCCAATAAATGTATTACCTTTAAAATAATGTGATTTTATATCTATTTTATTAATTTTATGGCACCTTGGTGGACACTTCAAGACATAAAAAATATTTTTACATTTTAAAATGATTTCCATGAGATTTTGAGTGACCTCCACATAAGCAAGACTAATATTTTAATATGTTCAGAAATTCTACATATAAAATAATGTTTTAAACTCCCCTTTGGAAAAAACCATTGGAAAATACCACAGGATGGTTTGTGGTTCTAATTATTTTATTATGTGGTGTCCAAAACCTAAATAATAAAGAAGTCCCCCTCCTTTATTATATAACCCCACTCTATATCCCATTCCTCTTCACAATATCAATTTTTATATCAACCAACCAATTACCTCCACTCTCTATAATCCGACGAAGGCTCCCCATGTTCCCACAATGCCTCTATTAAGACTCTCTGAAGCCATTGGGATCACACAACCATGTAAGGGATCCTAACTTTCCTATCATCCTTTCAAATTTAAGCAACTTATTCGAAAGTGGATATTGTAATTTTGAATGGTTATAATATTATTTGTTTATAATAATTATATTACATTCCATTATATGTTATTTTATTGAGGTATTATTTATCCTCCCACATTTTTACCCTTACCTAAGCTGTTACTATGCCAAAAGTTTGTAAGGGATCCACACTTTCTTCTTCCTTGTTTTTTTCCATGTTTTTTATAATGTAATTCCCTTTTATTTTCAATTAAAAATGTTGGTTTATGATTTCACACCTACCTTATACTTCTCTCCTTATGTTTTAATGATGAGAGACCCTTTTTGGTCTCATTAATTCCTCCCATGTACACATGTTACCATGTCGAAATTCTATACGGGATTTCTCTCTTATAATTTACATTCATGAAATTCATTTATATTAAGCATATAAATTCGATTAAATATTTTTGGGATATTATACTAAAGGACACCCTTACTGTCCATTTCCTATTTAATTTATGATATACCACGTTTTCTCTCATAAACTCACTATAAAATTTCTATTTGACATCGTTATGATGCTAAAGATAATCCAATCATTCCATGCCAAAATCATCATGTTAGAGAATACTATACCCATGTCTTTATATGGGGTATTCACCATTATGATCATGTACATGTTGATTGAGTAAGTAATTTTATGTATTACATATCTTTTATTCAAGGAATAAATTATAATGTTTAATGAATACTTGTTGTATGATCTATGTGGAACACTTATTTATTAAATGAGATGATTATGAAGGGTGTGCCCTGGTAGCACTCCAATAAATTTGGTAAAAAAAGAATCATTATATGTCATGTACAATGAGTTTTGACTCATGCTAATTTATGTCAAATGTAGTTTTATTCATTCTAATCAAGTTCAATGAGGTTTTACTCATTCCCCATGCACAATGATACTCGGATCATGCTAATATCAAGTTAAATTTTGTTTCTAAATTTACATGTCCTGATAAAAATGCAATATCATGTATTTATGTTCATGTTTCTGTTATAATCCATTAATATTCCTATTTCCTAACATGTATTTTATTCATCAATAATTCCTTTTTACTTCCATACTAGGATTTATAGCTCACCCTTTTCATATTTATGTCCTAAATCTATCCCATAAAATGAAAAGTAAGAAATAATGATGTGGTCATGCAAATGAGTTTTTCAATAAAGACGTTGTATTTTATGTCTTATTTTTCATGTATTGTTCCAAATTTCCAAGGACACTAGACCTATCAATCCTCAGAGTTTTCTTAACTGTATGATTATGTAATAAATCATGATTAAGTGTATAAAAAATTGTAGGGTTGTTATAGTTTGTATAAAATTATTGGTTTACTTATCTTTGGGGATAGGATTACAAAATCTTAGTGAAAGCCTTATTGATAAGACTAAGTCTAAGAAACCATCCATAAAATATGGTGAGTATAGATTAAGTGGTTTATCATGGAAATACATCCCTCTTTGGATATGAAAAATTTGAGTTGGCTCTATTACAGATGTATCTAGGGGTAAAACCTGAAAACACCGCTTTGAACTTGACTCGAACGGGAACGGGTTCATGATAATGGGCCATGCTGCACTCTTACTTCAACAATCCCAGGGGATATGCTTCTGTATATTCATATACTTAGTAAAAAAAATTATTAATGGAACCACATAAAATAACCATAAGAATAAATGCTATGAAACAGATCATGGAGAACATAGATTTTAAATTAGGGTATCACATGTTAGGATACACTTTTTATATACCGTCTTATCCTTATATGTTCAATGTTTTATTTTTTACATTCTTATTAAATATGTATTCTAACCCCCTAATTGTATATTATTTTTCTTATATAAAATATGGAAAGTGGAAGATCATGAACAACTCTTCTCTCTATTCATCAAGAACTATATGGAGAGAATATCCTGAAGTCATTCTCAGATGAATTTGAAACTTTTTTAAATATCTATGTTACATGCACAAAACATTATAATGTATCCAATACCTATATAATTTCACTATTAATTCAAGGTTCATTTATTGTATATTGGAGATCCTTTTAATATCTACATTCTTACTATGCTAATCATTGGAAGCACAATAACTGCATTTTTATGTTATTCTCTTTATTTCCAAATTATGATGCTCTAAAGGGTTTTCTAGATTCTGCCCAAGGGGGAGTCCTTGGAGTATAAAATATGAATCAAATTATATATTTATGTATTTGGGGAAATAAAAAAACTGATTAAAAAAACCTTATTTTGAAATATTTGAAGATGGATCAGTAAGGCATTTTTATAGAAAACATATTCAGGATGATCTATCAAAATTAAATATTGGAAATAACTTTTTATGACATATCAATGCTTCCATCGATTTAATCCATGATAGATGATGCGTTCTTGGGTAAAGGAAGTAGTTGATTTTGAAAAAATCGTGAAGTACCATCATGATGTATGAACCCTTTCTCCTAGAAGGAAATTCTGACAATAAAGACTAAAGACCTTATTGAAGCGATAAAGGAGAAGAACCCTCACCTGATTTCCCAATATGTTTTGAAAATAAATTTTGAAGGATAAATTTCTTAAGGGGGGAAGATTGTATCAACTTAAACCATTATTAATGAAACTTTATATAGATCTAATTAAATGTATTATTGATATAGGAAACAAATTCACTTACATGGTTATATGTTTTTGGAATTTAATATATTGTTATGATTTGTTACTGTTGCTAATATTTCCATTGAACAGTGATCACATAATTAGTCTTAATCTAGGGATTTAAAAATTCCAATTTACTCAGAAATAGGAAGTGATTGTCTCATCCAGCAGAATTTCTCTATATGATGTCGATTTTTCATAGCTCAGAAAGGAGTAGCATCATTGGCCTTCACTATTGACCAAGCCTTGGCCGAGATTCAACACATTAATTTTGAAAGGAACCGTCTATGGGAGAAGATGAATTCAATATAGATTATCACCTATGTGATGTTATCTGATCCTCCACAAGAGTCATTCATCGTCACACTCCTTACTCATAGGTCTTATGTGGGTGTTTTGAGGGGCTATGTAACAAGACCCTATCACTCTAATTGTCTTATTTATTTTTTCTGTATAAAGAATATACATTCATTTTATTATTATAAATGGGGTTTGAAGCACAAATCGTATTTTCAGTTAATAATTATTTAAAAAATATATTTTAATAAAAAAACGTATTTTTAAATTAAATAATATTTTAGAAAATAATTTATTATTAAATTTCATTTTATTAAATATAAATCATCATATAATTATTTATGAATAAAATGGTAATTTTTATTATGTTTTAAAACGTGTCATTGTCAAAGCACATGAATTTTTTTATAAATATCGGTTTTTATTTTAAATGTAAAAAATTCACATATTCAGAAAATTATTTAGATTAAATGAATATCATTTTTGGATTCAGGATGTCAAAATTACTTAATGGTAAATTTTTCACAATAATCTGATATAGTGGAATTTTTGGCTAAAAATTAATATCATTTAAATATATAATGTGTTTTATGACATTATAATGCCCCCATATTGATGTAATAAAATACAATAAAAGGATTAATTAAAAAATATATGTTTTAAATTTAAAATAATATATTTGTATATATGTTTGATTAATTTTATGATGCTTTAGTGGACCCTCCATTACATATGAAGTATTTAAGCATTTTTACATTATTCCCTTGAGAGTGTGGCTAACCTCTACATAAGAAAGCCTAATATTTTAATAATCTCAGTCATTGGCCTTAAAAAATAATTTTTGCCTTCTAATTTTGGAAAAAATCCATTGCAAAAAACCGTGGTATGTTATTTGTTTTTGATTATATTAATGTGTTGTTTCCAAAACCTAAATAATAAAAAATTCCCTCTCCTTTCCAATATAAATTCACTTAGTCTCCCATTATTCTACACTCAAATAATTTCAATTATGTGAAAACCCTACACTCATCTCTCTAAAATCATCCAATGGTTCCCCAGCCTCCCATAAAACCTCTCTCAGGTCTCTCCCAAACCTTTGGGATCACACTTCTTAGTAAGGGATCCTCAATTTATTCTCCTCCTTTCAAATTCATGCATCCTATTCAAAATTGGTTCTTGTAATTTTGAATGGTTATAATGTTATCATTTTATAATCATTTTATTACTATCTGTTATATGTTATTTGAATGATGTATTATTTATCTTCCCTCATTTTTAGCTGTACATAAGTCTTTAATATGAAAATTTTCTGTAAAGGATCCTCACTTTCCATCCATCCTTATTTATGTCCATGTTTCTATATATTATTATGACCATTTATTTTTAATTAAAAATTTTGGTGGATTATTTATATCCTCTAATATATTGCACTCTTTATGTTTCAATGATGAGATACCCCTTTCTCTCTTAGTAATTCCTCTCATGCATGTAACACCCCAAGCTTCCACGGTAAGATTCCCTTTGAATAATGCAATAGCATACATTATACGCAACATCGAGATTCTAACACATTGTGACAAATCAAACTAACCATTTTGAATGGTAATACCCACTTTTTGAAATTTTATAAATTTTATATTTCAAAATGGAAATCGTTTTTGGATTTGGAATATCTAAATTTGCTTAGGGTGAATTTTTGGTATTTTTCTTAAAACTTTCAATTTTTGATGAATAGTGAAAAACACCGAGTTATTGCTTAAATCCGAAATTTTATTTAAATATTTATTTATTGTATTTAAATTTATTTTAGGTCAAAATAGATACATAATTCATATATAAGGTCAATGTAATTCATTGGAGTCAGTTTATACTAATTTTAGATATAAAAAAAAATTATTGAACTTTTTATCGTCCTTTACACACCTCCTAGGAGCATTTGAAAATTTACATAAAACATAATTTTACCATTTTTGTGAGTTGAATTTCAAGAATCAGAGAGACGCGGTTGATATCAGGATGTAAAATTTTGGTCAATAAGATGAAAATAATTTTTGGTGAATTGTAACTTTCTACTTTTATTTACAACAGTTAAAAGTAAATAAGGAATTTAAGGGTACAAATGATATTATTAGTTCCCTAACACATGTTCTAATTATATTGGATATATGTAATTCGACCGAAAGCAAAATTAGTAATAAAATTTTATCATTAAGGTCCACTTGGATTAGATTAGGAAATTTATTATTATTTAATTAAAAGAAGAGTTAAAAGTGTTAAATTCAAAGTTTAATAACTAAACCATTTTTAATCTAGGGTTACCAAAAGATAAATTAAACTATAAGTATTTAATACAAATCTAAAATTATTTCCTAAATAATGGTATTTTATTTATAATTGTTATACATTAGATAATTAAATTTATTTATGACACAATAATGATGCAATAATTACCTAATTAATGAAATATTTAAATAATTGATATTATAAATATTCAAATAAATCTAATTTGAGACTTTTTATGAATTATAATAATTTTTTAGGTTAATAGGACATGTTAGGGTTTTTTATATGAATTTTTTTCGATTTTATACTGTTGTTAAGAATTTAGAAAAAAACAAAATAACAAATAGTATCAAAATTGACATAAAACAGTTTTTAAAACAGGGATTATATTATTAATTTATATTCTAGTTTTAAAATTCTAAGGTTTGGATAAATACATATATAATGATAGGTGTATCATTAATGAACCACTTTGGGTTTGTTTGGAAGTACATATTATATTTATTAACCATATAATATAAAAATACAAAGAGACCTGGTAAATGTCAAACTATTTATCTAAGAGTTAAATATAAAAGATATGATTAATATAGTGACATAAACCTATCTAAAACCTATTGGTTGAGTGGTTTTCGACTCATCCCCACCATAAAATTTAAATGATTTATTTTGGAGCCATTAGAAACAAAAAATTATTTTTTTATTAAATAATATTTCTAGCTTTTCCTACGTGCCCCTCACCCCTCTTATAAAAGGGCATTCCCCTTCTCGCTAATTCACACCTTCAATGACTTTTGGCTTGGCCAACCCCTTCTCAAATACCCTATCAACTATCCTCCCTTCATCCTAGAAGCCTTCCTTTAGACATAAATAAAAACTATAGAATCCTCTTGATGATAACAAAAGGAAAAACCTGAAGAAGAGGTAAATATGTAATCATCTATTTCAAGTTCCTTTCTTCGTCCACTTCCTCTTTATTTGTTGTTTCCATTCTAAATTAATAACTCCAGAATCATAAATATACCGTGATGTTATTATAAATATGTTACAATCATATTTATTATTCTATCCATCCTTTGAATGACATGTCACCATACGTGCATACATATGGCTGATCGTCTCCACATCGTGGTGTAATTGTTATTCAATAAATTATTATTAGGATGGGTATAATATTGATGTGTAATTGATGTAAATAATAAATATAACATGATTATGATTCTGTATTTATTATATACCAACAAATTATATATTATTTTAATACCAAAAGAATGATATTTTCGCTCGTGCGTGCGTACGGATTACCGTCTCCATGAATCTGATGAGACTCATTCCCCATCATATTCGTTCATGACTAATATTCATTAGATGATTAAAAATATTTTTTAAAGACTTAATATCATTATGAATATGAATAAGATACATCCTATCCATAAAAAACATTACTTACATAACAATTCATATAAAGTAAAACGAATTAGTTAACACCCGAAATGACGATAATACTAAAATATTATTAACAAAACAATGTTAAAAGATCATATATGATATCATATTAATGTATATTATTCCTATAAAATTTAATAAAAATTATTTCACCATTATACAGGAGGTTAACCTACACTCGACCAATGATAAGAACAAGCTCAGGGTTAATTCTACAACTTCATCATTATTCAAGGTTGTTTATATGTAATTATCTACTGGGACCTCTTTATCATCTCCATCAATGATTCATCAAAATGTTTTTCAAAAATTCTTTACTATTTACTAGACTATGGGTTAAATTCATTTATACCCTTGTTTGACGTTTTATAAAATGTTTTGAAAATAATATTTCCGTCGTTTTCCAAACAAGGTACCTTATGACTTTTTTGACAAAATTAAGGTAAGAATGTTTTTTTATATTATATGGTGGGTGCGGCTATATTAAGCGGTTATAACAATGTCAAAGCTTCCCTTAAAAACTTATTAGACTATTTTCCAATATAAATGTTTTCTTTTATAATTATGTGACTTTTAAATGATTTCAAAATAGAAAGAGATATTTCTCGAAAAAGGTTTTAATTTCATATATGTCAACATCCATTGATAGATTTTACATTTGTTTGAAGATGATTTATTATGATGCAAAACATCAATATTGTATTGAAGGTTTTTTTATTTGTTTGACTATGAATGTGATATTTCATACCAATCATGGCTTATAGATAAAGCATTGACATTTCGTATGGTAGTTTTAATACAAATGTTTATGTTATGTTTAAACCTTTTCATATGACGAATGCATTGGACATAGTAAGTGACGGGTAGAGCCCGCTACAGCTTCTCAATGAATCAGTAGTTCTGAAGAGAAAATATAGCATCTTTGCACATGGTCTTGATAAAATCTTATTTGTAGTCTTGGAATAAGGCATTGATAATGTTGTTATGAAAGTTTGACATTGTGAACTCCGTCATTATAAAAGTGGCTATTGGTATTTCATGTGATTATTTGACTAGTATAATATCCATGTTAATAAGTAAATGACATTATTTTCTTTTATCATTTCTATATAATGATGATGTTTAGGTTTAAAAGGATTTTTTTGTCTTATACATTTCCTTAAATGTCTATTCTTATTTACATGAGTTTTTTACTTTATTGTCGTCCTTACCGAGCATTTGAGATCACCCCTTTATATGTTTTATTTTTCCCAGGATGCGAAGAAGTATATTACGACTGACCTGCAAGGATATTCTATGGGACCTCAGTGTTGTCCATGGAAATAAGGCTGTTGTGGTTTTCTATTTTATGATGTAATGTAAACCTTATGAATGTATATAGTACATCCAGGGCTACTAAACTAATCTGTATTTCGAGAGTTGATCTTTTTTTATCATGACAATGATTCGTAATAATGAACTGACTCTATGTAACTTGGATCAGGCCATTACAGGTGGTATTAGAGGGTGTTTAGTACAAACTGTTGAATCTAGATTTAGATAAACTCCGATTAGAGCCCATTACCCTAAGATAGACTTGGAGGATTAATATTGAAGAACATTCTAGAATTTTGTATTGTAGTGATTTTGTGAGTTTTCCAAGCAATACAACCTTGTCTAGATATGAGCAGGTAGAGGCAGCTCTGGCACATATGTACCTGGGGGTAAAACCCGAAAACACCACTTTGAGCTAGACTCGAACGAGAACTAGTGTACGACAATGGGTCTTGCGGCACTCTTGGTTACAACACCCCCAGGGGATATTCATAGGATAATTCTCATTTTCATTACAAACTATTATGAATGGATTATGAGTATATAATTCATCAATGAAAAGATTTTTATGACTTTGGATTATATCCGTAAACTGTTCAGTTTATGTTAAGTATTTTAAAAGTTTCGAAATATGTATTTCGATTCATAAACCTATCTAGTTTATGCCATTATTTAGAAGTGGAACCTAGTGGAAGGAATGGAAATTGTATCAAGGAATGCACTCCATGTATGTATTTCCCTCCTACTAATGATAATTATAGTGGAGCTAGTGAAATAACTGGTGTTGATCAGCTTATCACCATACTGGGAAAACTCACTCAGGTTATGTATAATAACCTTACCCGTATCGAGCACTCTGATCCACAATGTGGAAGATCAATGTTAGATAACTTCATGAGGAAATAGCAACCAACATTCAATGGGATTAAAAATCCATTAGTAGACGATAAATGCATAAATTCCTTATAGAAAATATTCCACGCCTTGGGGAGTAGTGAAAGGGAAAATGTTGTCATGGCAGTTTACTGCCTCACTGGACATGCTAATCAATGGTGGTCATTGATTCAAAACAAAAAGGAAGATGATGAAGTATCATATAATTAATGGAGAGTGTTCAAAGATATTTTCTAGAAAAATACATTCCTCGTGACCATCGAGCAGATATAGAAAATCAATTTCTGAGTCTAAGGCAAATGGAGGATGAGAATGTTGCAAAGTGTGATACTAACTTTACAAGGTTAGTGAGGCATTCCTCAGATTATATACATTACCCAAGAAGTAATATTGATAGTTTCTTTTATGGGTTAAAACTATTTCTTCGTCGAGCATTAGTCTCAAAATCCTTCTCATCGTATGAAGATATTTTCTCATGTGCTAGAAAGAGAGAAAAGGAATTCTCTATGTCTTATGACATTAAAGCAAAGAAAGAGAAGAAGAGATCTGATGAACACTCTGGAAATTAAAATAAGGGGAAGAAGGGAAAAGTTGAATATCCATCCTCCTGTAAATGAGGGAAGAAACACCTCAGTATTTCCCTGATGGTAATGGGAGTCTTTTACAAGTGTGGTGAAAAACGCGACCAAGATCAGGATTGGAAGGGGAAGAAAGAGGTTGTCACTGTTGAGTGATACAATTGTAGATAAAGGGGGTATTATGCAAATGAATGTTCTAAGCACCAAGGGAACTTACCTCAGAAAAGGTCAATGGATCAAGGCCATGATTATGCTATCACTGATGGTGAGGTTGATGCTCAGAAAGATGTAGTGGCAGGTAATTTAATGGCTTCCTCATGTTTAGAAAATGATTTATTTGATTCTGGATCATCGCATTGTTTCATATATTCCCAGTTTTCTATTAAAATTAGATATTTCCAATTTGATTTAACAAGGGAGTTTTGAGTAAAAACTCTGAAGGGAAGTATCATTACAACATTTTTTTTGTAAATCAGTACCCATTAGGGAATATACATGTTCTTTGTATATTGATCTCTTCGTAATACCCATGATTGAATTTGATACAGTTATTGGTATGGATTGGATTTTGTACCATGATGCAAAAAATTTATTTTAAGAAGAAGGAGGTTACGATTTTTGATGATGATGATAAAGAACACCTAATCTTTAGAGCAGAATCGTCACCACCTGATTCTCATCTAGATCCACCCCTAGTACCTCAACTAAATTACATTATTGGGGAGGAATAGAATTAAATT
Source organism: Viscum album (assembly GCA_963277665.1). NCBI lineage: Eukaryota > Viridiplantae > Streptophyta > Magnoliopsida > Santalales > Viscaceae > Viscum > Viscum album. Next base: position 560,525,261 of record OY728146.1, read on the forward strand.
AATGTGGGTGAGGAAAAGAATGTTCAAATAGAATATATACCTATCGTGTATGAATATGTTGATGTGTTTCCAGAGGATTTTCCTAGACATCCTCCAGAATGAGAAATTGAGTTTTCCATTGATTTAATTCCTGGTTCAAGGCCCATATCGAAGACCCCTTATAGAATGGCCACTATAGAATTATTTGAACTAAATAATCAACTAGAGTAATTGAGTAATAAGGTATTTATTCGCCCTAGAGTTTCTCTATGGGGAACCCCTGTCCTTTTGGTTAAGAAGAAAGATAGATATATGAGGTTTTGCATTGACTACAGGGATATCAATGCTATAACAATAATGAAAAAGTATCCCCTACCTCGCATTATGGATTTATTTGACCAACATCATAGAGCTCAATAATTCTCAAAGATTCACCATCTATTTGGATATCATCAGTTGTATGTGAAGAAGGAATACATTTTGAAAACAGCATTTCGAACCATGTACGGGCATCACGCGTTTACAATAATGCCTTTTGGGATGACTAATTTACCCTCTATTATCATGGATATAATGAATAGAGTTTTGTGGAATATCTTGATTAATTTTTAATGGTATTTACTAATGATATCATGGTATACACCAAAAGCTATGCAGATCATGAAAATCACTTGCGCATTATCCTAAAGATTCTTAGAAGATAAGAATTATATGAGATGTTTAGAAAGTGTGAATTCTGGCTTCAGAAGATTTATTTTCTTGGACATATCATCTCTAAGGATGGAATATCCATTGATCCTTTTTGTATAAGAGCAATACAAGAGTGGCCAGCACCAACAAGTATAACTGTGGTACACAGTTTTATTGGTTTAGTTTGATATTATCAGTGTTTCATCCAAAATTTTTCCCAATTGGCTAACCCATTAAAAATATCCCACGTACATGGGTTAAATATGTTTAGACAAAAGAGTGTGAAGAATGTTTTGAAGAATTGAGGAGAATATTAAGTAATTCTCCTATATTGACTATACCATCGGGGAATGATAGGTTTTGTATTTATAGTGATGCTTCAAAGAAAAGTCTTGGTTGTGTCCTTATGCAGAATGATAGGGTTATTGCCTATGCATCACGATAGCTAAAAATTCATGTGAAAAACTATCCTACTAATGATCATGAGTTAGCAGTTGTAATCATTGATTTGATGATTTGGAGACCCTCTATCTCTGGTGAAAATAAGAGATTTATACAGATCACAAGAGTTTGAATTATATTTTCTCATAGAAAGAACTCAATACGAGGGAAAAGAGATATCTTGAACTACTCAAGGATTATGATTGCATGATACACTACCACCTAGGGAAGAAAAATAAGGTGGAAGATGCTTTAAGTAGAAAATATCATGGTGTTTTGAACAAGATGATAGTTGAAAGGGATCCTATTTTTATCGATCTAGTAAAGATGGATATGGGAATAAACATGGAAGGTGAAACATTAATGCTTTTTCAAATGGTTTCCAAACTATCTTTACTAGAATGGATAAAAACGTTATCAAGTTGATTATGAGGTGTTTCAAAAAATATTAATGTTGTGAATGATGGGAGATTGAGTGACATCGTATATGAAGATGGAATTTTGAAATTTGGGAAGAGACTTTGTGTTCATGATATACCTGATATAAAAAGAGAATTGTTGGATGATACCCATAGTTCCAATTTCTCTATAAACCCTAGGAGCACCGAAATGTATAGATATTTGAAGGAAAAGTTTTGGTGGGACAACATGAAGAGGGATATTGCTGATTTTGTGTCAAGATGTATGGTTTTTCAACAAGTTAAAGCTGAAAGGAAACAACCGTGATGAGTCTTGCAACCTCTTCCCATACCTAAGTGGAAGTGGGATAATATTACGATGGACTTTGTCATGGGACTACCAAAGACTCCTAGAAGGAACGATGAAATATGGGTCATTGTTGATCATCTTACCAAGTCACCACATTTTCATGCTATAAAAGAATATTTACAACTTGAATGTCTAGAAAGACTATATATTAATGAAGTCGTGAGACTTCATGGAGTACCCCAATCAATTTTCTTTGATCATGATCCATGTTTTACATCATGATTTTGGAAAAGTCTTTAGAAAGGCCTGGATACTGAACTTCATTTGAGCACTGCATACCACCCCCAAATTGATGGCCAATCAGAAATAACTATTCAAACCTTAGAATACATGTTGAGAACATGGTCACTTGAAATTTAAGGTATGTGGGATCAATACTTACCTCTGGTTGAATTTGTTTACAAAAATAGCTTCCATTCAAGTATTCAGATGGCACCATATGAAGCGTTATATGGAAAGAGATGTCGTACATCAACCAGTTGGGATGATATTAGTGAAACAAAACTCATAGGCACAGAACTAGTGGAGGAAAACAATGGAAAATGTGAAGGTAATCCAAAACCACATCAATGCAGCTCAATGTAGGTAGAAGAGCTATGCCGATACCCAAAATATGAATTTGGAATTTTACGTATCATATCATGTTTTCATAAAGTAATATCCATGGATGGGTGTTATAAGTTTCGGTAAGAAGGGAAATTTATGTCCCAGGTACATCGCACCATTCAAAATTCTAGAACGAATTGGGGTTGTAACTTATTGTTTTGGTAATGCTGTCAAGTCTCTCCAAAGTTCACATTGTATTCAACGTATCACTATATAGAAAATACATGCCTGACCCAACGCATGTACTTACCTATTAGGAATTAGAATGAGACCCCGATATGTCTTATTGCGAAGAGTCTGTCAAGGTTCTTGATACAAGAGAACAAGTGTTGAGAAATAAGACGACTCATCTAGTAAAAGTTCAATGGGGAAACCATTTGATGGAAGAGGAAACATGGGAACCTGAGGAACATATGATGAAGAACTACATGAATATTTTTATGTTGTAATAATCTAGAAATTTTGAGGACGTTATTATTTGAAGGAGGGGAGAATGTAACATCCAAAACTTCCACGGTATGTTTCCCTTTGAATAATTCAATAGCTTGCATTGTATGCAACTTCGAGATTCTAACACATCGCGACCAATCAAACTAGCCATTATGAATATTAATACCCAATTTTTGAAATTTTATAAATTTTATCATTCAAAATGTACTTCATTTTTTGATTTGGAATATCAAAATTATTTTAGGGTGAATTTTTGGTATATTTCTGAAAACTTTCAATTTTTTATGAATAGTGAAAAACACTAAGATATTGTTTAACACTGACATTTTATTTAAATATTTATATATTTTATTTAAAATTATATTAGGTCAAAATATATATATAATACCTATATAATTTCAATGTAATTAATTGGAGTCAGTTTATAATAATTTTAGATATATAAAAATTTTATTGAACTTTTTACTGTCTTTTACCCACCTCTTGGGAGCATTTTCAAATTTACGTAAAACATAATTTTACCGCTTCTATGAGTTGAATTTTAAAAAACAAAGGGGTATGGTTGATATCAATAAGTAAAATTTGGTTCAATAAGATGAAAATAATTTTTTGTAAATTGTAATTTCTTTACCTTTATTTACCATGGTTAAAAGTAAATAGGGTAGTTATGGGTAAAAATGATATTATTATTACCCTAACACAAGTCCTAATTCTATTTTATAAGTGTAATTCGACCACAAAAACCATAGTAATAAAATATGACCCTTTAGGTCTACTTGGATTAGATTAGTACATTTATTATTATTTAATTCCAAGAACAGTTAAAAGTATTAAATTCAAAGTTTAATAACAAAACAATTTTTAATATAGGGTTACACAAAAGATAAATTAGACTATAAATATTCATTAGGAAGATAAAAATAATTACTACATAATTGAATTTTATTTATAATTTTTAGAAATTACATAATTAAATTTATTTATGACACAATGATGATGCAGTAATTAAATAATTAATAAAAGATTAAAATGATTAATATTATAAATATCCAAATAAATGTAATTTTAGAATTTTTCGGAATTAAACTAATTTTATTGGTTAATATGAAATGTTATAGTTGGTAAGATGAATTTTGTTGGAAGTAATAATTCTGTTATGAATTTAGCAAAAACAAAATACCGAATAGTGTCAAAATTGACATAAAAGAGTTTTTAAAGCAAATATTATATTATTAATTTGTATACCCTTCCAAAAAATAAAAGGCTAAGACAAAAGACTTATATAATGAAATTTTTATCATTAATGAACCACTTGGGGTTCTCTTAGAAGTATAAAGTAAGTTTATTAAACATATAATATAAAAATTCAAGGAGACATGGTAAATTTCAAACTATTTAACTAAGAGTTAAATCTAAAACATAGGGTTAATATAGTGACCCAAACCTATAAAAACCCTATTGGTTGAGTGTTTTCGACCCATACCCACCTTACCCATTAAAAAATTCATTTTTTAGGAATTATAAACCTAAAATTATTTTATTATAAAATAATATTTCAAACTTTTCCAATGGATCCCCTCACACCACTTATAAAAGGGCACTGCACCTTCTCTCTAATTCACACCATCAAAGCCATTTTCCTCGGCCAAAACCTTCCCAAATAACCTCTAAACTGTCCTACCTTCATCCTAGAGGCCTAAATTTAGTCAGAAAGCCATCCTATGGATCCCTTTTGAGAAAATCAAAAAGAAGAACACGAAAAAGAGGTAAATATTTCATCACCTCTTTGAAGTTCCATTCTTCTTCCACTTCCTATTTATTTGTTTTTTCCATTCTAAAATAATGACCCTATTATCTTATACATACTGTGATTTTACTATAAATATGGTACCAACATATTCGTTATTCTATCCATCCTTGGAATTACATGTCACCATACATGCGAACATATGGCTCACCGTCTCCATGTCGTGCTGTAATTTTTATTCAATACATTATTATTTGGATGAGTATAATAATGAAGTGTAATTGATGTAAATAATAAATATAACATGATAATGATTTTTTATATATATGATATACCATCCAATTATTTATTATTTTAATATCAAAAAAATGATATTGTCGCCCGTGCGTACGTACAGATTACCGTCTCCATGAAAGTGATGAGATTCATTCCCCATCGTATCCATTCAAGAATAAATTTCATTAGATGATTAAAAATAATGTTTAAATACTTGATATCATTCTGAATATGAATAAGATATATCCTATCCACAACAAACTTTACTTACTTAACAAAGCATATAAATTAAAATGAATCAGTTAACACCCAAAACGATGATAAAAATAAAATATTATTAACAAAGCAATGTTAAAGGATCATATATGATATCATATTAATGTATATTATTATATTATAATTTAATAAAAATTATTTCACAATTATATAAGAGGTAAACCTACCCTCAACCAAGGAAAATAACATGGTAAGGGTTAATTCTACAACCTCTTCATTATTCCAGGTTGTTTATATGTAATTGTCTAATGAGACCTCTTTATCATCCAAATCCATAATTCATAAAATATTATTTGAAAACATTTTTACTATTTACAAGACTAAGGGATAAATTAATTTATACCCTTGTATGAATTTTTATAAAATGGGTTTAAGGGAATCTTTTCGTCATTTTCCAGACAAGGTACCGTATGTCCTTTTCAACAAAATTATGTTAAGAATGTTTTTTAACTTATACGGAGGGTTTGACTATATTAAGCCATTATAAAAATGTCGAAGCTTCCCTTACAATATTATTATAATATTTTCAAATATAAATGCTTTCTTTTTTAATTATGTGAATTTTAAATGATTTCAAAATAGAAAGAGATATTTCTCTAAAAATGTTTTTATTTCATCTATGTCAACATCCTTTAATGTATTTTATGTTTTTTTGAAGTTGATTTATTATGATAAAATATATCCATTTTTTATTGATGGTTTTGTGATATTTTTAACTATTGATGTGTTATTTCATACCATTTATGGCTTATGGATAAAGTATTGACATTTTTTATGCCAGTTTTAAAAGGAATGTTTATGTTATTTTTTAACCTTTCCATATGAGGAATGAATTGGACTTAGTAAGTGATGGTTGGAGCCTACTATATCTCCTTGATGCATTGGTAGGTCTCTTGAGACAAACTGGTGTTTGGAACGAGGCCTTGATAAAATCTTATTTGTATTCTTGGCATAAGGCCTTGACTACGTGGTTATGAATGTTTTTCATTATTCAGTCCATCATTATGAAAGTGTCTATTGATATTGCATTTAATTATTTTAATAGTAGAATATTCAGGTGAATAAGTAAATGGAATTATTTGATTTTATCGTTTCCATATTATGCTAATGTTAAAGTTTAAAATCCTTTTGTTTTAGTCTTATACATTTCCTTGAGTGTTTATACTTATTTATGAATGTTTCCACTATATTGTTATCAATACTGAGCATTTGAGCTCACCCATTTCTATGTTTTATTTTTCCCGGGATGCGAAGAAGTATATTATGACTGACCTGTAGGGATAGTCTATGGGATCTCAGTGTTGTCCATGGAAACAATGTTTTTTTTGTTTTCCATTTTATGATGTAATGTAAACCTTACGAATGTATCTAGTAATTCCAATGCTAATAAACTAATCTGTCTTTCAAGACTTGATCTTTTGTGATCATGAAAATGATACATAATAATGCACCAACTCTGGGTAACTAGGGTTGGGGTGTTACAATGTACATCTGCTACTATGCTAAAATTTCATAAGGTATTTTTCTCTCCTCATTTAAATTCAACATATTATCTTTTTTATGCATCTAAATTCCATTAAATATGTTGGGATATTATATTACATGAGTTCCTTACTGTCCATTTCACTTATAAATGATAATAGACTACTTTTTATATTATCAAACTACTTTATGATTTCTATTTGATGTTGTAATGCTGCCAAAGTTACACAAAAAATTCCATGCCAAATTCATTGTGTAAGTGAATACCATACCCATTTCTCTGTAAATGGTATTCACATTTATGCTCATGTAATTTTTGAATGAGGGTGTACATTTTTTTATTCCAAATCTCTTACTCATTAAACAAATTATTATTTTTAATGAAGCCATGTTTTATGATCTATTTGGCACACATATGCATGAAATGAAATTATTATAAAGGGTGGGCCCTGATAGTGCTCTAAAGAATTGGATAAAGAATAGTATCGTGAAACCACATGTGAAACGAGTTTTGAATCATGATAATTCACATGCAATGAGGTTTTACTCATTATAATTCAAGATCAATGAGTGTTTACTCAGGATCCTTGTGCAATGATCACTAGATCCTGCTAATATAATGTACAATATTGTAGTCGCATTTCCAAGTTATGTTAATCATGGTATATCATTCATTTATGTTCATGTTGCTCTTATACTGCATTGATTTTCCTATTTCATAACATTTATTTTATTATTAAAGTTATTCCATGTTTACTCTTTTAAAAGGTAATATATATCACCTTATTCATATGTATGTCCTTAGGTAATCCCATGAAATTCTAAGTATGTTGGAATGTTTTACTCATGTAAAAGAAGTATTCAATAATGATTTTTTATTTTATGATTTATGTTTTCATATAATGTTACTTATTTCCAAAAACACTAGACCTATTGATCTTATAATTTTTAAAAGGTTCAATTTTATTTAATAAATCAAGTTTAAGTGTGTAAAAAATAGCATTGTTGTTATATAATCGGTGCAAGGCTGCACGATGGCAAAGGGTGGGAACATAGTGCACCCGCAAGAGAACTGCTATGGGGTGGTACCAAGGAGAGAGAAGGGAATTCATTACAATGTCTTTTTGGTGTTAAGGTATATAAGGTATTACCAAATCAATCCATATTTTTAGGGTGGACATAGGTTTTTGAGGGGGATCTAATCTATGCCATTCAATCTCACCGCGTGAAATTTGGAATGTTCAATCTAATTACACCTTTAAACTCAACCATCCCTTCCATTTAACTATGTTTTCTTCATCTATTCAATCAGGACGTGATTGATCTCAACCCATCAACTCTTTTTAGAAACTATTTTTTTCGATGACCGTCTGATCAATCCATGACTGATCTTGATCGTCCATCCATTTTTAAACCAGTGTAACTCAATTCAGTTGTCTGATCGATCCATTCATAGTCATGGACATCCATTATTTTTCCACAACTCTCCCTTTCTTCTTCTTCTTCCTTGTGCCACACCTGTATCCATCAACATCTCTCCACTATGTCTTCATCATCTAGTGAGTATTAATATCTCTCTTCAGGCCTGATCATCCACCATTCTTCTTTCCAGAGGTCTTCAGGAGTGTTTATTATAATATAAACCCTACCTTTTCTCATGGAATCATTCAACAATATATATATATATATATACAATAGAAACAACTGATTCATTTATAATTTCCCTAATAATGGTGTTTTTCTCAGTCTAAAAAATGGGATTTGGAATTCAAAAAGTTTTATTGTTTATGTTTTTATGATTTATGTATTGTATGTAATATTATATATATAAATTTTATATAATCTATTTATATAAACCCTCATTTTATACCTTAACCTTTTGGGTTTCTCCCTTTACAAACAACTCTCTAACCTCTTCTTGACTCCACCAAGCATTTGATTATAGTAAAGTACTTATTTTTGTTTTGTGTTTGATTTAACTATATATATACTAATATATGTATATAAATTTATTTACCAAATCAACATATTCTGGTTTTTTAATTTTTGAATAATGGATTATTTATTAAATAATGTTTTTAATTAATGTAATTAATGTAAGTATTCTATTTAGTTTTTCTAATTGACCAATATATATATCTGTGTGTGTTTATATATATGTTAATATTTATATATATCAAACCAGTTATATTTTGTTTTTCTGAAATGATGAAAATTTGTATGGTAATCTATTATGATTCGAGGAAGGGATATATTTAATTTTGAATTTGATTAATTTGTGAATATGTTGTTATATATATGTATTATTTATTATCTGAATTTGGTTTTCATGAAATTTATTTTAGTTATTGAATTATGTATTTGATGTGTATGAAACATATAAGTATTTATCAATCCGTGATTAGATTGTTAAATTTATATGTATTCAGATTGTGTATATATGGTTTTCTATAATTTTAAATCCTACATGCATATATATATATATAAGAACTGCAATTACATACATTTATGTCTTGATTTATTTTGAGGGGTTTTGTTGGTATAAACAAGGTGATGATTTTCTGTTTTATCGATATATTTTTATTTGTTCAAAGTGTTCAAAAAATAGACATGATGCAATTCTATATTGGAAAACAATAAGAAACATTGTTTTGTTACTGTGTGCCTAAATGATTTAAGAAGTCATCACCTTGATATTACATGCATGCATACCTAATTTATAAATTGTATGATAGAAGAATGGAATAATATTTTTTTATTACACATAAATATATATACATCCATAAGAACATTTAGTAAAATGTGTTTTATTATTTCCTTATCCATTAATACCTCGCATGAAATAATTTTTTTACATTTATACTAATTATATTCAGAATGAATCTACCATAATGAATGTTATTAGTTATTAAAGGTTATGATTTAATTTTTTGAGCTCTAAAATTTATCATTTTATGGTAAATATGAATGATATATATCTTCAATTCAAAAAAATGTATTTTTGTATATAAAATGAAAAATTTCATGAAACATGGGTTTTGAATTTAATCATTGTTAATTTATGTGAAAAACAAAAAATATATACTATTAATTTATCACTTATGATGCTTTATAAATAAAGAATTTAATTATTCAAAGTTGTATGAGACACTTTTAATAAAAAAACATTAATTAATTAATCTATGTGTTCAAGGACACTTCAAATAAAATAAATTAATTAATTATTCAAAGTGGCATGGGACACGTAAAATTAAATTCATAATTTAATAAATCAAAGTGGTATGGTAAACATGGATTTAATAAATTTTGACATATGATGAATTCATTGTACAGATTGTTTGACTGGTGAGGCCCGTTATTTCCTCTCGATGCATCGACATATTTTCTAAGACAAACCATGTCATAGCATGATGCCTTAGCAAAATTATTATTTATGATCATGGAATGAGACTGAGATATAATTTTATGGTTGTTCAGTATTAGAATTTCCTTAATATGTGATTAATATTTAACCTACCATGTGATTATTAATCTAGAATAATATATTTTGTTATGATATTGGTAATAAATGCACATGTCATAATGAATAATGTACTTGGAAAGTCCCTTATAATGAATGTGTTGAACCTATTTTAATATCTTTGATACTGAAATTAATATTACCTCTATAATTTCATAATTTGAATTTTTTGTGTTAAGTGAATCATGATATTTTAACTTATGAAATTCTAAGCAAGTATGATTACATGTGAAAATTATTGCATATACACATGGACGTCAGCCTTAATTTGGTTTGATCAATTTCTAACTTATATGTAGCATTCCATGCATTCTTGTACAAGTTTGTGTACTCTGATATGTGTATTATATGTAGATTTAATATAAATATATATATTCTTGTGTGAGAAATTTCTCCAAAAATGTTTTCAAGTAATTTTTTAATAATTTTGAGGACATGCTTCAATAAATGATGATTTCTTTCAAGGAAATGTTATGTAATTATTTAAAATAATGTTTTAAAAAGGAATTTTTGTAATTGGTTATAAAACCCCTTACTGGGAGTTTTAAATTCTCGCTCTATTTTCTCAATTTTATTTACAAGATCAGTATATTTTTCAGCTTGAGTGGTGGTTGCTTTAGGAAGCGTATCTCATTCAGTTTTGAAAAAAAGAATTTGTTGTATCTGGATTTCTATAACCTAGACCATGATTTTTCTCTCTGATGTAATGTGATATGTAATTTTATCATCATGTTATTATAAAATTATATGACACACCTTGTTTTAGGCACTAACACTGGGCTTCTGGGGTCAGTTCCTCACTTTTGGTATTAGAGGAATTATATAGATAATTCGACAAAAATTAGAACAGAGCAAAACAAATTAGTATGTTTTGCGGAGTATAAATTTTTCATAAAATTTTTAGATGGAAGGATATGGTCCACCAAGAAACCTCTTGTATCTCCCTACAAAATTACTAGAGAATATAATTTTCGAGTCAGGTTTAGAATCGTACCATCCTTTCACGAACCTATATCCAACCAAAAAATTCCCCTATCATGTTTCAATCATCCCAAATGTCCATTGGTCCTATTATAAATATAATTATATTTATCATTATATGTAAAATGATCAATTTTATGCGTATAGAAATAGGGTAAAGTATCATGAATATATCATCCTCTATTTCACTCAATCCAAAAATTTCCCAGCCATAGGGATTTTTTGGGAAGCTACATTGAACGATGACCTTTGAGCAGCATATCTGTTCCAGGTTATGAGTTTGAGCATTTAAGGGAGACTCTTGGAAATTAGAACTCCCAAGAACAATATAGCTCGGATGATCTAAAATGTATGAGTTCGTGAAAAAATCTCTGAGATCTATACCTCCCATGAGACTCTCTGTAATCTCGAGTGTAACATGCGTATGTTTGACACTAATTGATAAATGTGTATCTGGGATAGGGATATTGGGGAACTGGAAACTACCCTAGCAATCCACTTGATCACATCAACGGATAATCCAAGTTGGTGTTCCTGGTGAAGGTAAAAACTAAATTATTTTCAATCAATTTTTTTTAAATCAATAATAATTAAGGCATATCTTGTAGGGAAATCAAGGTTAATGTCAGAAGCTGGAGTTGTGGATGTTTTTGTGTACAATTGAAATTCGAGGGTTTCTTTCTTTTGAGGGGGAAAAATTTAACTCCTAGGAAATATTTAATTTTTAATAATAATAGTTTGATAATTATTAGTGTTGTTATTATTTTTTTAGTTCAATAATGGTGTCATATAAAATAAAATACATACGGAATGAAAATAAATACATGTTTTATGCAATAGAAATGTTGATAAAATACATTGTTAAAAGTCTAAAAGACCCTAATTAACCAATAATTCCTACTTGGATACCTATAAGAGTCACCAAGAGGCCACTAAACACAAAAAAAGAACTATAAAGTAGTGAAAGTACTTTGGTTCGGTCACAATAAAAATCATTATGGAATGAACAATGGAAAACATAATTAGCAACAAGGGAATGTATTGCACCATATTCACCATTTTTTTTGAAGTTTGGAACAATCCAAACAAGTATTTATAAGATCTTGAAGTTAAATATTACTATTGTTAGTCGTTGAAGTCTTTATATGTCCATTGGTTCTTGTAATGGTCATAATATTTTATAACTGTTGTGTATTTTAAGTATATTTATTATTTTAAGTATACTAAGTATTTGATTATATTAAGAGTTTCATTTTTTTTAATTATTTTAAATTTATTATTGTGTTATCAATAGATGAATCTCTTACATTCATTTTAAAAAAATAGCCCTTCTTACCGAGGTGTTTCTTTTTAAATGATTTCTGATGAAGATAAATGTTTTAATTGAAGTGAAAATTTGGATTTTGAAATTAAATTTTTTTACAATGAAAAAATGAATACTAACATATTAAAATAATTTTATTTGGTAAATTAAAGAATATATATACATATAATATATATATATGTATACAGATATTATCCTATATGTTCTGTTTGATTTTTTAAATTTTGGTTGTCTTTTTTTTTGGGTTTCTACAAAACAATGGCCCTTTTCATGGCCAGCCAACTAGGGGAGGAAGCACACACCACTCACTATGAGTGGGATGTCCAAGCCTCAACTCCTAAGCTAGCCACTATAGGATGGTTGTATTGGGTTCTTGTGCACTCCCACAGGGGGCGTAACCTGGAACCGAGGCGACGCCACCATGCTGGGCGACACGACAACATAGGGTGGGCATAGAGTGTGCCCACAAGAGAACCGATATAGAGAGGTACTGTGGAGTGGGAAGGGAGATAATTTCCCTACTGTTGTCGTATCAATGTATATATGTGCAATGTCCTAGTTCTGGTTTCCACCCAGAGTTTCCCCATAACCAATTGGTCATATGGCCTCAAGCACATTTCCCCAAATTCTAGAGGCTACCAACTAGAATTGAGGTCCTTGGGTCGACCATTCATTATCTGAAATCTAGGACACATGCTCGAGGAATGTCCTCCCGTACCAGAATCATACACATGAACTGGCTATCTATCTGGGTATCTTAAGTTGTACTTAGAAGTACCTATGTACCGCAAGACCTCTATAGTCCTTACTAGACCTCAAAATTAATATGATCATCCAGGTCTGAAACGATAGAGTGAAAACCCCATACAATCATACAATATCTCGAATATAAAACCTTCCCATCTCATCCGCATAGATGGTCTCCATGATCAATAGGAAATTAAAATCTTTCATGGGTCTATCAATGAAAACCCAAATGGTATCATTCCCTCGATGTGACCTAGGAAAACCTGTCTTGAATTCCATTGCGACATCATTCCACTTCCACTCGAGAATTGGTAACTGCAGAAAAAGCCATGTTGCTCACTGATACTATGCCTTAACCTACTAAACGGTGGAACACCTAATCAAAAATCTAGCAATATACCCCTTCTTATCTGGCCACCAATACTCATGGTGTAGATTTTGATACATCATGGTTACACCAAGATGAAATTCCCAAACTGAAGAATGGAAAACCTGCATCAGCTCCTCACATATGTCTTCCTCCACCCATAAACGCCCAGGAAAACGCAATATCTCATCCTCACATGTGTTCTGTCTAGTAATATGGTCCTCTCCTAGAACACTCTCCGGTATAACTAGTCCTTCAAAATCTAATAGTTTCCACATTCTCACATGATCAAGTAGAGTAGAGGTGAAAACTACAGATAAAATAAATATCTACCCATGTCTATCGTGCACCTCCAAATGCATCTTAGAGAATAGAGCCCTATATTTACACTCACTATTGGCCTCCTAATCTGAAAATATCAAAGTCCTCCATCTCAACACATCATCCATAATGTTGCCTTTCCCAGGAATGTAGGCATGCTCAAAGTCAATGGACTGCAAATACTCAACCCACCTTCGTTGTCTCATGTTTAGATCGTGCTGAGTGAAGATATACATGAGACTTTTGTGGTAAGTGTATACCACAAAATTCTTTCCCATAATTTAATGCCTCCAACGACATCATCCATGAATAATAAGATCCAACTCGAGAATGTGTGTTTGGTAGTTCTTCTCATTTATCCCCAATAGCTGAGATTCGTATGAAATGGCTCCTTCCCCCTGCATGAGCGCTTCTCCCATCCCAATACCTAAAGTATTAGGGTATATATTATAGATCGTCCATGGAAATGGAAAATCTTGTATCATTTCTGATGTCAACCTACCTTTTAGCTCCAAAAAGGATGACTCACATTAATCTTACCAAAGGTACTTCACACCATTCTTATTCCGGCCTCTTAGTGGCATCACTAACCATGAAATGTCATATATGAAACGTTTGTAGTAACCATCCCGCCCTGGAAATCATCATACCTCAAATACATTCTTTGGATGATCCCAAAAAACTATTACTCTCACTTTCTTTAGAGTCAACTAATACTCCTATCTCTGAGAAAACATGACCAAAGAAGTGAATATAGTCCATCCAAAATGGAATTTTGAGATAATAGCATATAACTGATGTGCTCTCAGTGTACTAAAAATTATCTCAATATGGGTTGTATGGTCGTTTCGAGTCTGAGATTAAACCAAGATATCTTCCACAAAAACCATCACCTAGGAATCTATATATAGATGGAACACTCATTTCATTGGTTCCATAAAAACTTTAGGTGCATTCATGAGACCGAACGTCATAACCACATACTCATAAAGACCATAACTACTCCAAAAGGCTATAAAAGGTATATCTGGTGGTCTAACGTGCAACTGATTATAACTGGATCTCAATTCAATCTTCGAGAACTTAATGTCTCATTCAATCTAATCAAATAAATAATCATTCCTCAGAAAGGGATATCTGTTCCTGACAGTCAACTAGTTCAGCCTCTGATAATCCACACAAAGAATAAGGGTATCATCCACCTTCTTCACAAACACTACAGAAGAACACAAAGGGGAAATAATGGGTCAGATGAAACCCTTTTGTTGTAACGCCTCTAACATCTTCTTGACCACCTGAAACTCTAGTGTATCCATCCTATAAGGAGGAATGGACAACAGTGGTTCCCCTGGCACAAGTTCAATAGAAAATTATACCTCTCTCTCTGGAGGCAAACCTAAAAGGTACTCTGGAAATACATTCCTAAAATGACCCACTACAGGAGGAAAGTTCATATGTAATGTTCCCTAGTCATCTAGATATTGTCTAGCAATCTGGGCAATAAATCCTCTTACCCTTTGATTCTCAGGTCCCACTCTAATTTCCTGGACATCCCATTTATCCTTATATAGAAACAAACCACCCACTTAGAATGTGAAACTCTCCCTACGACGATATAAGTAGACAATAGAATGGTATGGAAATAAACATTCCATCCATAGAATGACATCATATCCTATTATCTCTATGAAATAGAGGACCAATATGAAGTGACACACACTAGCCTCAAGAGGGCACTCCTTTCACTAATGTACACTTGTCATTGTAGTCCCAAACAGAGTGTATACAGTTAAGATATTAGAAGAGGTAAAGGTAAAGAGCCCAAGTCTCTCCACAAAATCAACAGATATGAAACAATGGGAAGCCCTATAACAAAAAGTGAAGAATCAAAAAATGAGGCAACTAGAATTGTACCTCTGATTGTGGAAGGTTTGGGATCCTACGCCGACTTGGTCTGCTCCACTACAAAAGTCTGACAAGTAACTCAGCCCGATGACCCTTACTGTCCACCCAGATCTAATGCACCCTGTTATTGCTGAAATCCTTGCGAATAGCTACAATGACCATGACCCCCACCTCGGCCTGAATGGCCGGATGAACTATAGTTCCCTAACTAATGAGAAACTGGTGATCCTTCACCTGAACGATGAGTCATAGAAGAACCTCTATGACCAACTGATGGTGAGAAAATGTGATAGAAGGGTTGAAGATAAGCCATCATGCCATAATATCGGAACTCCTATGGGTCTTTCTGGCAATGTGGTCTCATATGCCTGCTCTTCCCACACTGGAACCTTACCACCTAGGTACCTAAATAAGTACTCCGCCTACTTGGATTGTGAAAATTGGGCCTCGCCGACCAGTTTCCCCGCGTACACATGGGACCCACCCTCGGGTCCCACCCACATGAACGAATGGGTCATCTGACTAATAACATCCCCCACAGGCCGACACATGTCCTTTCGAGTGGGTTTTGTCCTCACTCACACACACCCTGAGAAACGCCCTAGAAGGTAAACCATCCTGATCACTACTCCAGGTCAAGCACGCTTAACTATGGAGTTCTAATCAAGTAGGCTCTTGAAAAGGAAGGTGCACCTTGTTGACATGAGTCATGTCATTAATCGTTTAACCCTTTATCATTTGGGGATGTTATAATCACCCCCCACAGAGCACAACTCCATCGTGGTGGGCCCTAAAAATCAACCTAGGTAGTGCACCGCACTTACGGCTGGGTACCACCTCTGATACCAAATGTGACAACTGGGCCCTGCCCACCAGTTTCCCCACAGACACGTGGGCCCCACCTCAGGGTCCCACCCAAGTGCCCGAACGGGTCATCTGACTAACGACAGTCCCCACAATCCAACACATGTCATTTCTACTGTGTGTTGTCCTCACTCGAACACACCCTAAAAAAATTCACAGGAGGTCACCTATCCTGATCACTATTCTAGGCCAAGTACGCTTAACTATGGTGTTCTAATCCGGCAGGCTCCTGAAAAGGAAGGTGCACCTTGTTGACATGAGTCATATCATTTAGTCATTTAACCCTTTATAATTTGGGAAAGTTATAATCACATGTCCTTTCTAGTGTATTTTGTCCTCACTCACACACACCCTGAGAAAATTCCCAAGAGGTCACCCATCCTGGTCACTACTCCAGGCCATGCACACTTAACTATGGAGTTCTAATCAGGTAGGCTCCCGGAAAAGAAGGTGCACCTTGTTGACAAGAGTCATATCATTTAGTAATTTAACCGTTTATACTTTGGAGATGTTATAATCACCCCCACCTTTAGAGCACAACATCCTCATTGTGGGCCCTACATATCAACCTAGGTAGTGCACCACACATAAGGTTGGGTACCACCTCTGATACCAAATGTGACAACTGGGCCCCACCCACCAGTTGCCTCGCAGACACGTGGGCCCCTCCCTAGGTCCCACCCACGTGCCCGAACGAGTTATCTGACTAATGAAAACCCCCACAGGCCAACACATGTCTTTTCCAGTGTGTCCTGTCCTCACTCACACACACCCTGGGAAACTTCCCAGAAGGTCAGCTATCATGATCACTACTCAATGCCAAACATGATTAACTATGGAGTAATAACTAGGTAGGCTCCTAAAAAGAAAGGTGCACCTTGTTGACATGAGTAATAAGATGTAGTCATTTAACCCTTTATCATTTGGGGATGTTATAATCACCCCCCCCAGAGCACAATGCCCTCATTTTGGGCCCTACATATCAACCAAGGCAGTGCATGACACTTAAGGCTGGGTACCACCTCTAATACCAAATGTGACAGCTGGGACCCGCCCACCAGTTGCCCCACAGACACGTGGGCCCCACCCCAAAGTCCCACCTACGTGCCCGAATGGGTCATCTGACTAATGGCAATCCCCACAGGCCAACACATGTCCTTTTAGTGTGTTTTTTCCTCACTCACACACACCCTGAGAAACTTCGCAAGAGGTCACCCATCATGATCACTACTCTAGGCCAAGCATGATTAACTATGGAGTTCTAATCACGTAGGCTCCTAAAAAGGAAGGTTCACCTTGTTTACATGATTCATATCATTTAGTCATTTAACCCTTTATCATTTGGGGATGTTATAATCCCCCTTAATTTTTTGATGAATAGTGAAATACCTTAATTTACAAAAATAAGATAAATAAGCTAATTATAGAGTCATGTGTGATGTTCTGCTAATATAAGCCCACATGGTTTGGGATCACATGATAAAATTACTATTCTTGTTCTTGGAATACTCACTATTATTTCTCTTGTAAATAAATAATAAACTAACGAATTTTATATTAAAGAAACCCCTCTCCCCTCCACAATAAAATCCACCCTTCACACCCTCATTGCCTCACACCTCTCAAGCTCATCCTCTCTAAACTCTGCCCAAACATCCTCCCTATCCCCTCTCCCACGTTCAAGAGCTTCTGGTCTCATCAAAAGTCCAAACCTAGCTTCCATAACGAGGATCTCGAGAGGAGGATTTAAGAGGTAATTTCTCCCCCTCTTCTCCTTTAATGTCCTTTCAAGGTCAAGTTCATTTCTTGATCTCTCCCTACCTATCTTCATCAAAATGGTATTGGAACTCCAGTTTTATACATATAATGTAATTTTATGATTCAAATGGGATATTATATCATCCAACCTCTTTCCCCACTTCCTTTTATTTTATTAAAGAGAACGTTGTTCATGAGGTGTTAATTTATCACCTTCAAGAACTAAATGCTTTCTTCTTCCATTTCTAACTTCAGATCTGGTCATGAAAGAATTTTTATGGTTGAACCAGAATATGTTATACATATTATGTCCTATTTAGCATTCTGGAAATATCTTATGGCCACATTACTAAGTGATAAATTAAAACAAGTTTTTTGTGATCGAAAAATCGCCCAAATTAATCCAAACAATCATCATTTAATTCTTATCTAATGATTCATCCACATGGATATAATATGATACATTATAAGATCATTCAAACTACTATAATATCGTTAATAACATGTAATATCATTTCTGGTTGTTTAATCATGTTCTAACCGAATATTAATTTAAGAATACAAGTGAACCACTAAAGAAAACCATGAAAACAACCATTCTAGAACAATGTTTTAAAACTATATAAATCATCCAAAGGAACATAAAATCACTTAATGAAACTATAATTAACCATATTAATGTAAAAAAAGTTCTGTATTTCAAATTAATTAATATAATGTCGTTATAAAAGACATTAAAGAGAAGGAAGCATTTAGATACAAGGTAAGGGGAAATCTCAAACCCAATTTTCTTCTTTCGGGTTCTCCCTCTTTCACTCAATTTTTGATATGGTTACTCCTAAAAGATCATATTTTCATAATTTTCATTACTTTTCAATTATATACATGTTTTCAACTTGTTTTTATGTCAAACAAAATGTTTTCCAAAATAAATCCTCTTTTAAGAACATCGCTTTTACTTCTCACTCAAAGTGGACAACTCTTGCAACATGTATGTTATTACCTCTTTATTTTAAGAACCCAAAGATTATGAATGTGTTATTATGAGATGAAATCAATTCCATTTCATGGTTTAGTTATGAACATATTTGATATGTGTTCTATGTGGAAAGCATGATGATGATAATGTTGTGATGTGACGGGTGGGCCAAGAATTATATAGCGCAATATGAATGTTTCAATGTGATGGGTGTCCCTGGAATTATACAGAACTCTAATGCATTGGGTAAAGTGATGAATCTCATGAGTAAATGTGAAATGATGCATGAACAAGATTCTATTTTGGTTCATATGTATGTGTAATATTTAACCACTAAGACATGATGTTTCATTTTTATGGATTACCACATTTCAAGTCTTATATTTATACTTCCTCTCAGGTTCATGATATTTTTCCCAAGTTATGATTATGCTCACCCAATTCTATATTGTTCTTATCTATCCTCTTACTAGGATTCTAGCTCACCCCTTTTTATGTATATCCTCATGTGGGGACTGTCATTAGTCAGATAACCCGTTCGGGCATGTGGGTGGGACCTAGGGTGGGGCCCATGTGTCTGCGAGGAAACTGGTGGGCAGGGCCCAGTTGTCACATTTTGTATCAGAGGTGGTACCCAGCCTTAAGTGTGGTGCACTGCCTGGGTTGATATATAGGGCCCACAACGAGGGTGTTGTGCTCTAATGGGATGGGGTTGATTATAACAGCCCCAAATGATAAAGGGTTAAATGACTAAATGATATGACTAATGTCAACAAGGTGCACCTTCCTTTTCAAGAGCCTACCTGAATAGAACTCCATAGTTAAGAATGCTTGGCCTGGAGTAGTCATCAAGATGGGTGACCACTTAGGATGTTTTTCAGGGTGTGTATGAGTGAGGAAAAAACACACTAGAAATGACATGTGTTGGCCAGTGGGAACTATCATTAGTTAGATGACCCGTTTGGGCACGTGGGTGGGGCCCATGTGTTGGGGAATTCTTGTTATCTCATCCAAAGGCTTTTGGTGTCATTCCCAATAATTTCCAAGAGCAGTACTTTCAATGGTATCACCAAGATCCTTATATTTTATCATGGAAAGAGATATCAATCATGATAATGATGTCTATTTTCAGAATATTATGAGGTGTGACAATTCTCGCCCGGAAAATAATGTACATCTTGTGAATGTGTAGGGAAAGAGTTGGATTTTTGGAGAGTTAATGTTGGACTGGGATCCTGAATTATGACCAAAGTTGTCACAATTAGTCCCAAGTGAGACTTGATGATATCAATTACTATAGCTCAAGTACATGTCATTATATCCTGGGGAGGTTTTAGCACCCCTACCATTCATAGAGGTGGGTAAATATTTAATTTTATTTGGACGAAATCATTTTTACTATTTTTGACAACTTCAGGAGTCACGTTTTTTGTATGTGGGATCATTATATTAAAATTTGATCCAAAAACATGAATATAATTATAAGGGAATTGGATATGAAGTTTCAATCCAGCATCCAACCAATGGGAAGACTTGTATGCCAACCTACTAATAGAGTCCACCAGTTATCAGTTGATCCACTATTATCGGACAAGTGATCAACTAGCTGGACAGTAGTGGATCACCACTCACCAATTGACTCTTTTTTCTTTTTATAGACTATTTCCTCATTATGTTACATGAAATTCCTTTAATTTACCCATATATGACCCCTAACCTTCACTCGAACCATTTTATGGGAGGAGATCCTCCAAAGATATTCTGGATCTCTATGGCTCACATCTTGGGTGATTCAAGTTCTATATGTTAATTTTTATTCTTCTAAGTGAGTCTTAGATTATTCATAATATAAATATATATATTCCTATAATTTTATTATTTCTCCACATTGATACCATAAATTTATATTATTGGGGGCCTTTTTTATATTTGGTTCATTAGGCTAGTTTCTAGAGGTTGTTTTTCACATTTGATCTTCACTATATTTAATATAGGTAGTCTTGAGTTTTTTATTATGAATTTATGCTTTTACAAGTCTATATGATGGGTGATTGCACTAAAATAATTTATTCATTATCTTGATAAACTAATAATTAAATTTTAGCCCTATTTTTAACATGGTAGCCCATTTTATGGGATCCATGTAGTACATTGATGAGTATAGACTATGGCTTCGACCCTATTATATGGACTAAAGAAACTTTGAAATAACATAGAAATTAAATTTGTGAATTTTCGAGGCTCGTGTCATAGACTAATGATTAATGATTCATCATATGATAATTATGGAGATTCCTTCGAATAAAAATGTTATTTTGTTGTCTTATTGATATGAATTTGAATAGATTATTTATTAATGATAACATTGTTAAAGGACTTGTCAATGAGAACAATAATAAAATATTAGTTGATAATTCTTTATTGATTTATTTATTAGAGGAAACCTTGGTCAATATAATTTAAGGGCCATAATCAGATTTAATAAAGAAGTTTTAATTAATGAAATTGATTTAATAGTTGATGAAACTTTCATGAATTGTTAATGGATTTTTTATACCCTACCCTAAGATTATTGATTACACATTTTAGAACTATACATATCAATTAAATATAAGGAATGAATTATAATTTGACCTTGGAAATTTGGTTGATTTTTTTGTACCTATATACACACATAGACACAAATTCACAGAGACAAAATAATCGATATAGACATGCACTTTGGGATCACAAGTGAGATATTTGAACCCCCCCCCCCCCCCCGCACACAAACACACACACCCTCAGAGAGTTTGGGATGTAGTTGTATTTATCTACGGAGTTAGGAAAATAATTTTTAGGTACTAAATATATTTAGATATCAGATCATAACAATTGGGATACCATTGGATTTGATCCATGGAGTCCTGATATAAGGCCCCAGCCTTAAAACTTACTTAATCTCGAGTTATTACAAGATTACACATTGAGGATCTTTTCAGGTTTAGAGTTTTAGAGAATTAGATCATGAAACTTGCATTACATTCCACATTTAAACAAAGTGGATTACAGAAAAGACAATATTCATTCTTCCCATCAACGAGAACATATTTAAAATAAAACATGGATTCTCTCTTAACACATCCTTGACTCTATCGTCTTATCACGTACCTTTCCTCTTGACCTGAAAAACATTTCAGAAACTTGGGATGAGCATAAAAAGCTCAGTAAGGGACATAAAAATATGGAAAGGAAACATGAGTTCATGTATACATAAAGATGAAATCATAATTTACCCATAAAACATAGGCACTTTAACCTAACTCATCAAAACATGAATAAATCATAGAAATCATAAGACATAAAGGTAACTTGAGGCATTCATAACATTCTTACGTAGGGAGTAACCCTCTTGGTTACGTTTGGAATACCCATCACAGTATATTCCCTAAATCTCTTCGGAGAAACCTTAACGTTTCACTCCTTCGCGTTACCCAATGCATTGGAGAGCTATATCGGGCTCACCCGCCCTTAGTTTATCACGGAACCACCCGTTCTTCATAACAATGCCCAAGAACCATAACATAATCGTATCACATAAAACATGAATAAAGGAAACATAACATTTCCACATTTCAATCATAATATAACAGTTTAAGATATTGAAATAATGAATCCATTAAAAACCATTTTCAAAACCATTTAAAACATTTAATAAAGAGATTTTTCTGAATCAAATTGTCCCATACCACCTTGAAGCTTTTAAAATTTTAAACCATTAATATCCATATAAATAAATCCTTAAAACCACTTTGAAAACATGGATATTAATAAGAACTAATAATTAAAGCATTTAAAACGATATTTTGGTTAAAGGGGTTTTACCAAAATTAGAGACACTTGAATACAATAATTGAGGAATAACATTTAGTCAAAACTTTGTAATATCATGGGAATAAAGGAATCCATGATATAATATTCCAAAGGACAGTATATACACCATATAAGAGTGAATTGGTGCATAACAACAATGAAGTCTCAAAAGGGATGTAAAATGTGATGAAATCCCTTATAAAGTAGGTATCCTTAAATCAAGGACAAATCAATCTCAAAAATATGTGTGACAAATATAAATACACCCAATATGAGTGGATATTAAGTGTAAAACAATAAACGGTCGTTCACACATATTCAATGGATGACATATTCAATGACTACATGTTCAACCCAAAGAAATCGAAATTGGGTTAAAAAGTTCCCTTGACAGCCAAACGGCATCACATCAAAATGAGTTGATGAGAGATAAAAAGTGTATCTCATCACTTGGACATAAAATTTACATCAATAAGGATATATGAGAACATATCCCAACATAGCAATATGTAAATTAACAGACCCAACAAAAGAAGTCTTTTAAAAAAAAAGGAGGGTGAAAGGTTCCCTTACCGACTTGGGTATCTTTCAAAACATACACCCCATGAAAGAAAGACAATAGGTCATTGATGTAAATACTCATAAACGAAAGTATATTACACAAATATTAGAATAATTGGCAGTACATACACCACTCAATGGAATTTGTGGCGAATGTAGCATAAATCTCACGGGAATAAAAGTGAGATGAAAAATCCCTTACGAAAACTCGGCAGCCTAACGGCGCCACATAAAACTTCCAAAATGGATTGATGAGAGAGAATAGGGTCTCTCATAACATGAACATAAAAATTACAGTATGTGTAATATAAAAGATCATCCCAATAACAATAAATATGAGCTTTAAAAGGAATGACATAAAAGTGTATACTTAAAAAGAAAGAGAGGAGTAGGATCCCTTACCTCGGGTCCGACTTGACTCGATCGTTCTTTAACGTCCTGAATAATAAACTTGAGTTAATTTATATTTGCTTAAGAACCTTTTCCAAGTTCATTATTCCTTTTATATCAATTATTGACATGTTTTGAACATTATGTAATCATTTAAGTTAATAATGTTCATTTTGTCGGTATTTGGTTCTTAAGTCGAAAGTGGACTTCTTACAATTACATGTTGTTCATGTGGCCAAATGTTTATTATATCCAGAATTGTATTCATGTTGTAGATATAATATATGTCATATATATCCAGTACATTCATGCATTTATAACATTACATAATCATTTAGAGGTAAGAAATGAAATGCACCGTTCATGGAGACGGTAAGCCGTACGTACGCATGAACGCTACTTTCATTTCTATTCGTATTTTATAGAATGGAATAATAATGATATAAATGTATATTATAATTCCAGTATAATATCATATTTAATATCATAGTTCCATCCTTTATATGTCCCACATATGGTATTTAACGAATCAAATCACTTTGAGGGGGCGGTAGTCCGCACTTCCTTAAATGAAGATATCGTGTTTACCCATAATGGGAACCATAAAGGTTTGACCAAAATGTAAAAAACAGAATATTAAGGAAAACATAAACATACTATATATCATATATAAAAATAGTGACATCATAATGGCCACCTTTGAAGGTGTTAAATGAGTATTGAACAATCATCGTTTCGGGAGGCAGAATTTCACCATCCACGGAAACCGTATGTTCTTTAACCATTTGATGTAGTTGTGTGAGAGTGTAGCTCAAATAAATATTATAACAACATCCTAGTATATTGAAGATACTGTTGTTGTTACAAAAGAAGTAAATAAAAAGAGATTAGGGGGTTGGAGAAGCAAAATAAAACAAATGAACATGAGAGAAACAATTACCTTTAAAAGTGTAACTCTTTTTGATTTGAGCCTAAAGTCTTCCTTTGAAAGGATTCTTCCCAAGGTAAATCCTCTAGGATGAGGAGAGGGATGTGGAGAGAGCAAATGGGCAGGGGTTGGCCGAGCCAAAGGCTTTTGAAGTGTGTGAAATAAGGTGGAGGTGGGGGCCTTTTATAAGAGGAGAGGAGGGGCACTTTTAGAAAGCAAAGAAATATCACTTTATTTGAAAATGCTTTTCGGTTTTAAATGGTCCCACATTGGTAGAATTCGTGGATAAGGTGATAATTCATCGAAATCCACTCATCCAATTGTTTTTTTCCATGTGTATATCGTAGATTTTTCATTATCTTTCCATTTTAATTAAATTGTCAAATAATGATGTCATCGCTGCATCATTATTATGTCATAAATAATTTAATTTCTTTAATGTCTAAAAATTATAAACAAAATACTATGATATAGGAAATCTTTTTAGCTTTCCAATGACTATTTATAATCAAAATTTGGACTTGTATAACCCCACTTAAAAATTGTTTTAGTAAAACATACTATGTTAGTGTCATTTTCACTTTAACATTAAATAAAAAGTATTTTATGTTATTTCCCAACAAAAGTGGATCCATGGGGTCCCCAAGTTAGGCCATGGCTTGTCTTGGTCGGCCATGACACAACCAATAGGGTTGTGACATGTGTCTAGGTCATTTCATATTTTTAATGTATTATTTATACCTTAAACTACACTAATTATCACTAATCGCGATTAAAAACTTAATAAGTTACTATTCACCAAAAAATTATTATAATCTCATTGAACCACATTTTACTTCTTAATGACAACCATGTATGTCGGATTTTCAAAATTCAATACACATTAGTGGTAAACTTTCATTTAACTGAAAAAATCAGTTTGCTTGATTATCACTTAGTGGTTTCACTATTCATCAAAAATTGAAGTTTTTCAGAAAATTACCAAAAATTCACCCTAAGCTATATTTGATATTCTGAATTCAAAAATGAAGTCCGTTTTACAAAATTCAAAACATATTAGTCACATTAATTAATTTAATAATTAATTCCCGCTGTCAGAGCAAATAGCGTGTTTTTATAAAACAATAAGTATCAAAAGATTGACACCAGTTTAAGTCCGATTTCAAAGTGAAATTAATTCCAACCACCACTATTGGATTTAATGGTAAAAATATTTTCTAATTTCACTTTAAAACCAATTCAAAAGATAATCTAATCATATAAATAAATTAGATTAAAAAGTGGTTTTTAATTAAAATACAACATTTTACACTATTCCTTAAAAAAATGAACTTTATCGGAAAGATACCAAAAATTTACACAAAGTAAATTTTGATGTCCCGATTCTTAATAAGAGTTTTATTTGGTCCAAAAGAATGTTTAAGAGTGAACAAAACTATATTTAATGATGGTTCAACATCAAAAGGTGATAAGTGAACCTTTAGTGAAAACTAGGGCATATACGCCTAAAATTGAATTCTTTCCGTATTTTAAGCCTCTATTCTTTATTGGATAAATGTAAAAACAATTAAAAACATATGAAATCATATTTTAGTTATTTCTATCCATTCCCGCCAATACAACGGCTACATGTTAACTACCATTTAAAATAATATTATTTTATTATTAGAGTGCAACGTAAGATTCCCAAGAAACTCGTTGTTGCGTGTTGGGTACGCCATCGAGCATAGAGTCCCCTTTTAAAGTCATATTAATATTTTATTCACAAATATGGATAAATATGAAAATGTCATATTCTTTATTTACCTGGGGTGTTACATCCTTCCCCCCTTTTGGGAATTGCGTCCTCGCAATTTTAAAATTGCGCTTGGAAACATCCTTGAAAGTCCCACATCGGAACAAGAGTCGGTAAAACAATCACTTTAAAATAAGGAAAGATAAGTACAAAGGTCACCCGAGTTAACCCATACTAGGACTCCAAGTATGAAAATATGGACATGGAGGAAAAAAACAAAGGGTCATGTTCTGATGGAGAGTGTTAGAAAACATGTTTAGGAGAAAGTTAACCACGAGAAAATCACAAACTTGTGATGGGTTAAACGGTATTCGATTCCCTAGTAGGAAAAGTTAATAGACAACATTTTTGTTTTAAGTTACTTTTTATTGAGGAATTTTATTCATAAGGAAACATAATCACTTATCATGTTGACCTTCAATATTTACTAGATTCCTTAATCAAACTCATATTTTTTTTCAAAAGACGAGTATTTAGGGAGACTTGTTCGCATTAAGAGTACCATAATCAACTTCTAGAGAATCACCTAATCCACAAAAGAGAGCTATATACTTCCCATGTCTTTAGACTTTATCCAAAAACAAAACCAAAAAGGCTAGTACAAGATCAGATAATCCAGAAAAGGATAACCCTTTATAAAAATAAAATCTATTCTTAACATCCAAAATTTGTCAAACAAAACCCAATGTTCAACAAGGATCATTCGACAAACAATTTGTCCATAAAATTCTTCAAAGTAAACCAATATAAGATCGAAACCCAAATATTTGAAAGATTTAGTCACATAGTCTTCCAAGTTAAATCGTAACATTTATCTCCAAAAAACATCAGTTGCTCCTAAAGTCTCGTATTGAAAAGTAATTAACCTAATCACATATCATCCATGATAGGTTAATCATTTTCATAAATAACCCAAAATCAACTTACTCTTAATTCATAAAATCATATAACTTGAAAGAATCAATCAAACTAACCAGGGACTTCACGTAGTCCAGTGGTAGGCGATAAATACCAGTCGCACATTGGTTGTGGGTTCGATTCCCGCAGCTTTGTCCGACGCGACGGGATGTCACACGGTCTGCGTGTTGTCCTTTTTCCAAAACTATATAATTCTTAAAACATTCCCCAAAACGAGATAAAATCTTCAAAAATAATCATAACACATTTTAACCTCAATTTCATCTCATGCCCTCCACTTCAATCATAACCTTTAGTAACCCATAATTACCTCAAAAGTAAGGATCATATAAACCCAAATGGTTCTTTATAACTATGTCCACAAAAGAAAAGGTAACTATTCCTTGGATAAAATTTGCCTATATTAATCATCAGGGTTACACATAATATAAAAAGTCTTCTAATGTAACCCCATCATCAAAAGAGACATAATACTCTTAAGAATTTCACCATAACTCTTGAAGCCCTTATATGTTGACATCTTACTCATTCAACATTCTTCATGATCCATTATCCATTCCTTTCCAACCTATTCCGAAATACCTCTTTCCTACAAACAAAATCATGAATCATATCCTAAGATTTCAAAATAGGAAAACAACAGTCATGAAATAGTACATACCTTTGATTGGTCATTGTCAGTTCCTTCATCCTCAATAGGAATGGCATTAGGTATTGGTAGACGAACATTTGTACGCTCTTGGTGACCCCATTCACGATACTTCTTCATAGAACATGTGTTTGCATAATGACCATGCATACCACATTTAAAACATTCAATTGATCCCTCAGAAAGAACTTCTTTCCCTTTCCTCGAGTCAACGGGATGCTTCCTTTTTCCATTGCAGGTTCTTGCTTTATGACCTTCATTTCCACATCTATAGCATATTTCTGTCCCTTTGAAACATTTTCCTAGGTGTTTCTTTCCACATCTCTGACACATAGGTTTTTGAACACACATACCTTTATGATTATTACCTGCACTTCCGTAGGGATTTGTTTCTTGCATATATGATGCCTTAGAGAAAACTCCAAGGTTTAGGTGGTCAATCATGACTCCAGATAGTTGGTTGAGGATAATCAGAAGAGATCTCATTGCAGCTCCCATATCATTCAGTTGCTTGCTCAAAGAACTATCACAGTTTCCTTCACATCCACTGTTACTTTGGTGCCTGCTAGATCCAGCCATTTACTAAAACCAAAAAGGTCAGTGTGAGTATATCAACAAAACCATTATGTACTAATGAGGAAGATAAACACTAAGATACACTTACTCATTCACTTTATCTAAAACTAGGACTCTTTCTTAAATCCTAACCATTATGGTAATGTCACTTATGCTTAAGGAATACCCTAACCTCTAAAGTTATCTAAACCGACCTTTGATACCAACTATAAGGCCCCAGCCTTAAAACTTACTTAATCTCGAGTTATTACAAGATTACACATTGAGGATCTTTTCAGGTTTAGAGTTTTAGAGAATTAGATCATGAAACTTGCATTACATTCCACATTTAAACAAAGTGGATTACAGAAAAGACAATATTCATTCTTCCCATCAACGAGAACATATTTAAAATAAAACATGGATTCTCTCTTAACACATCCTTGACTCTATCGTCTTATCACGTACCTTTCCTCTTGACCTGAAAAACATTTCAGAAACTTGGGATGAGCATAAAAAGCTCAGTAAGGGACATAAAAATATGGAAAGGAAACATGAGTTCATGTATACATAAAGATGAAATCATAATTTACCCATAAAACATAGGCACTTTAACCTAACTCATCAAAACATGAATAAATCATAGAAATCATAAGACATAAAGGTAACTTGAGGCATTCATAACATTCTTACGTAGGGAGTAACCCTCTTGGTTACGTTTGGAATACCCATCACAGTATATTCCCTAAATCTCTTCGGAGAAACCTTAACGTTTCACTCCTTCGCGTTACCCAATGCATTGGAGAGCTATATCGGGCTCACCCGCCCTTAGTTTATCACGGAACCACCCGTTCTTCATAACAATGCCCAAGAACCATAACATAATCGTATCACATAAAACATGAATAAAGGAAACATAACATTTCCACATTTCAATCATAATATAACAGTTTAAGATATTGAAATAATGAATCCATTAAAAACCATTTTCAAAACCATTTAAAACATTTAATAAAGAGATTTTTCTGAATCAAAGTGTCCCATACCACCTTGAAGCTTTTATAATTTTAAACCATTAATATCCATATAAATAAATCCTTAAAACCACTTTGAAAACATGGATATTAATAAGAACGAATAATTAAAGCATTTAAAACGATATTTTGGTTAAAGGGGTTTTACCAAAATTAGAGACACTTGAATACAATAATTGAGGAATAACATTTAGTCAAAACTTTGTAATATCATGGGAATAAAGGAATCCATGATATAATATTCCAAAGGACAGTATATACACCATATAAGAGTGAATTGGTGCATAACAACAATGAAGTCTCAAAAGGGATGTAAAATGTGATGAAATCCCTTATAAAGTAGGTATCCTTAAATCAAGGACAAATCAATCTCAAAAATATGTGTGACAAATATAAATACACCCAATATGAGTGGATATTAAGTGTAAAACAATAAACGGTCGTTCACACATATTCAATGGATGACATATTCAATGACTACATGTTCAACCCAAAGAAATCGAAATTGGGTTAAAAAGTTCCCTTGACAGCCAAACGGCATCACATCAAAATGAGTTGATGAGAGATAAAAAGTGTATCTCATCACTTGGACATAAAATTTACATCAATAAGGATATATGAGAACATATCCAAACATAGAAATATGTAAATTAACAGACCCAACAAAAGAAGTCTTTTAAAAAAAAAGGAGGGTGAAAGGTTCCCTTACCGACTTGGGTATCTTTCAAAACATACACCCCATGAAAGAAAGACAATAGGTCATTGATGTAAATACTCATAAACGAAAGTATATTACACAAATATTAGAATAATTGGCAGTACATACACCACTCAATGGAATTTGTGGCGAATGTAGCATAAATCTCACGGGAATAAAAGTGAGATGAAAAATCCCTTACGAAAACTCGGCAGCCTAACGGCGCCACATAAAACTTCCAAAATGGATTGATGAGAGAGAATAGGGTCTCTCATAACATGAACATAAAAATTACAGTATGTGTAATATAAAAGATCATCCCAATAACAATAAATATGAGCTTTAAAAGGAATGACATAAAAGTGTATACTTAAAAAGAAAGAGAGGAGTAGGATCCCTTACCTCGGGTCCGACTTGACTCGATCGTTCTTTAACGTCCTGAATAATAAACTTGAGTTAATTTATATTTGCTTAAGAACCTTTTCCAAGTTCATTATTCCTTTTATATCAATTATTGACATGTTTTGAACATTATGTAATCATTTAAGTTAATAATGTTCATTTTGTCGGTATTTGGTTCTTAAGTCGAAAGTGGACTTCTTACAATTACATGTTGTTCATGTGGCCAAATGTTTATTATATCCAGAATTGTATTCATGTTGTAGATATAATATATGTCATATATATCCAGTACATTCATGCATTTATAACATTACATAATCATTTAGAGGTAAGAAATGAAATGCATCGTTCATGGAGACGGTAAGCCGTACGTACGCATGAACGCTACTTTCATTTCTATTCGTATTTTATAGAATGGAATAATAATGATATAAATGTATATTATAATTCCAGTATAATATCATATTTAATATCATAGTTCCATCCTTTATATGTCCCACATATGGTATTTAACGAATCAAATCACTTTGAGGGGGCGGTAGTCCGCACTTCCTTAAATGAAGATATCGTGTTTACCCATAATGGGAACCATAAAGGTTTGACCAAAATGTAAAAAACAGAATATTAAGGAAAACATAAACATACTATATATCATATATAAAAATAGTGACATCATAATGGCCACCTTTGAAGGTGTTAAATGAGTATTGAACAATCATCGTTTCGGGAGGCAGAATTTCACCATCCACGGAAACCGTATGTTCTTTAACCATTTGATGTAGTTGTGTGAGAGTGTAGCTCAAATAAATATTATAACAACATCCTAGTATATTGAAGATACTGTTTTTGTTACAAAAGAAGTAAATAAAAAGAGATTAGGGGGTTGGAGAAGCAAAATAAAACAAATGAACATGAGAGAAACAATTACCTTTAAAAGTGTAACTCTTTTTGATTTGAGCCTAAAGTCTTCCTTTGAAAGGATTCTTCCCAAGGTAAATCCTCTAGGATGAGGAGAGGGATGTGGAGAGAGCAAATGGGCAGGGGTTGGCCGAGCCAAAGGCTTTTGAAGTGTGTGAAATAAGGTGGAGGTGGGGGCCTTTTATAAGAGGAGAGGAGGGGCACTTTTAGAAAGCAAAGAAATATCACTTTATTTGAAAATGCTTTTCGGTTTTAAATGGTCCCACATTGGTAGAATTCGTGGATAAGGTGATAATTCATCGAAATCCACTCATCCAATTGTTTTTTTCCATGTGTATATCGTAGATTTTTCATTATCTTTCCATTTTAATTAAATTGTCAAATAATGATGTCATCGCTGCATCATTATTATGTCATAAATAATTTAATTTCTTTAATGTCTAAAAATTATAAACAAAATACTATGATATAGGAAATCTTTTTAGCTTTCCAATGACTATTTATAATCAAAATTTGGACTTGTATAACCCCACTTAAAAATTGTTTTAGTAAAACATACTATGTTAGTGTCATTTTCACTTTAACATTAAATAAAAAGTATTTTATGTTATTTCCCAACAAAAGTGGATCCATGGGGTCCCCAAGTTAGGCCATGGCTTGTCTTGGTCGGCCATGACACAACCAATAGGGTTGTGACATGTGTCTAGGTCATTTCATATTTTTAATGTATTATTTATACCTTAAACTACACTAATTATCACTAATCGCGATTAAAAACTTAATAAGTTACTATTCACCAAAAAATTATTATAATCTCATTGAACCACATTTTACTTCTTAATGACAACCATGTATGTCGGATTTTCAAAATTCAATACACATTAGTGGTAAACTTTCATTTAACTGAAAAAATCAGTTTGCTTGATTATCACTTAGTGGTTTCACTATTCATCAAAAATTGAAGTTTTTCAGAAAATTACCAAAAATTCACCCTAAGCTATATTTGATATTCTGAATTCAAAAATGAAGTCCGTTTTACAAAATTCAAAACATATTAGTCACATTAATTAATTTAATAATTAATTCCCGCTGTCAGAGCAAATAGCGTGTTTTTATAAAACAATAAGTATCAAAAGATTGACACCAGTTTAAGTCCGATTTCAAAGTGAAATTAATTCCAACCACCACTATTGGATTTAATGGTAAAAATATTTTCTAATTTCACTTTAAAACCAATTCAAAAGATAATCTAATCATATAAATAAATTAGATTAAAAAGTGGTTTTGAATTAAAATACAACATTTTACACTATTCCTTAAAAAAAATGAACTTTATCGGAAAGATACCAAAAATTTACACAAAGTAAATTTTGATGTCCCGATTCTTAATAAGAGTTTTATTTGGTCCAAAAGAATGTTTAAGAGTGAACAAAACTATATTTAATGATGGTTCAACATCAAAAGGTGATAAGTGAACCTTTAGTGAAAACTAGGGCATATACGCCTAAAATTGAATTCTTTCCGTATTTTAAGCCTCTATTCTTTATTGGATAAATGTAAAAACAATTAAAAACATATGAAATCATATTTTAGTTATTTCTATCCATTCCCGCCAATACAACGGCTACATGTTAACTACCATTTAAAATAATATTATTTTATTATTAGAGTGCAACGTAAGATTCCCAAGAAACTCGTTGTTGCGTGTTGGGTACGCCATCGAGCATAGAGTCCCCTTTTAAAGTCATATTAATATTTTATTCACAAATATGGATAAATATGAAAATGTCATATTCTTTATTTACCTGGGGTGTTACACCTGAGGATTTATTTTTGGGTTTCCATGGATTTGGAACTCGAGTTCTATCTAGGTCACAATGGTCAAACGATGTGCTCTAATACATTTTTGATTTAACAAATGTAGGTTTATGTTGACCGCTGGTGACATCTTGAAACCCTTGGGTTGATAGTTTAATTATTATTTTTTTATTTATGTTATAATTAATTTTCTCACATCAATATACACTATTCTTTAATCAAGACATGATATGATTTATACACAATTGGTGGTATAATTTTGAGTTTTCTAACTATTATCTCATGTCATCATCATTTCATAGACATACATCATGGTTTCAGGTATGGATAAGGGAAAATTATCTATGATATATGGTTGATCTTATATATCAATATTGGTGTATGGATAGAAGAATTGATCATGGATTCGGAAATAGTTTTTGGTTCATATCATTTTAGATTATTTTGGATCTTTTTTCATATACAGTATATCCTTCAAATTATTACATAATGGTTATATATTATGAAATGTTTTGTAACTATCGTGATTTGTTTTTTGATGGTATGTGATGGATTATACTAATATTATTTATGTTGTTTGTTTACTCTAACTATAGTGTATTTTATCCATGTTTTATACTCCAATACCCTCCCAGATAGTCAATAGAAATTAGAAAATGTTGAGGCATTCTTATGGTCATATAGATACCTAATTCGGTTATATATGAGTTTTTTGATCTAGGGAAATTTAAAACATTCTCTAGGAATTTGTTAACTATGTTCATGTGAATATAGAGTGATCCCAATTATGTAGCATACTCAAACCAATAAGATATGATAGTCTTAGAAGAAATCTATCTCTAAGGGAGTTATTTTCTAAAATTATTTATATCATAAAAACATATGTGTTATGATCATGATTTTACCTCATGCCTCAATATTGATTAATAATGATTTCCTACTCTTATAAATCGCGTATTTTTTAAGGAAAATCTATATAACATGACTCCTTGTTTTTGGCCTATTACTATATGTGTATGCTTTTATATGTGAGGATAAAATTATTATACGTAAATTCTTATGAAATTGTCAATAAAGACCATAAATTGATATCTTTAATTTTTATCATTACTAAGAATCAAATCTTAACCATTATTTTATTTTAAATTCTCTCCCATATGAACAAAAGTTATTAAGAATTATATGTCTATGAACTGTATAGTGTCAGAAGAAAATTTTTCAAGATATTTAAGATATTTAATGAAATAATTTTATTATGTATATAGTCACTAATGAAAATAGAATTTTTAGTTTTTTTGTTTGTATTATTGAGATATTCATTTAATATAATTATAAAATGGTGCAACATGTATGTTTAAAATTCTCAGGTCCCCTTAGTTTGTATTATATGATAGTTTAGATATTTAGGGTATAATTATTTGAAACCATTTGTTATAGCACATGGGATAAGACTAACTATAAAAAATATTAAATAAAATTAGTTAATGTATGGAGTTTGCGGTTTCCTAGAAATTTCATCCCTATCAAGATATATGATTTTTGGTGTAGAAACTTTCACAAATTCTTATATGGGTAATATACATATAAGGTATAGCTAGTTATTAACTCGATATTCCCCTCGTTGAAAATAAGTAGCCTAAATTAGACATATTAATTGGAACTCATGAGGATGTTCGTTGGTTAATTAAAATAAACCTTTTTGACCTATTATGTGGTGTTGGAATATATTCTGGTTTTCAATCTTAAATGTAAATTGACCCAAAAAATAAATTTAAACATTTAATTTCATGGGTATAAAGAATTTTCCATAAATTAGGACATCTTATAAAATATTTTTACAATTATTTATCTTATCACTCATATTATTATTTACTGATAACAAATTATCCTTTTTGGTTTGAATAAATAATGAAATCATGAATCAAATTTAGAAATATAGGTTTATTATGCATCCTTGAGATTTAAATATATTATTTGTATATTTTTTAACTACTATTTTATATCTGAATACTTTAATAAGAGAATCACATCAATAGTACAAATATCAGGTAATGATTTATCAAAGGAAACTATACATGTCTGGATAATCATATCTCAATTACATAGAACCTCTTGAATTGAATCATGTGATAATGGGGTTATGAAAAATCATATTATTTTTTGACTAGTTGAATTTGATATGATTTTGAGCATTGATTAGATCTCTCTATATAGAAACCAAATAGATTTCCAATAAAGGGAAGTCATGTTTGATAAAATTAATCTAATTTTGATAATCTAATAGTGAAAGGATGAATATGAACTTCCAATTAAAATTAAACTCATTTATGGTTCTTATAACCCATTCATGAAGGGTATTTAAGATAAATCATTAGGGAGAAACTCAATGTGGTATTTATTTATATTGTGTGATAATATACTAATTTTTTTCCTAAATAATTCTCTAGTCTCAATCAGGTTAATAATTTTGAGTTATCAATTGATGTAAAATAATTTTATATTCCTATTTCAAATCCTATGTCTAGAATAAACCTGATTGATTTGTATAAATTAAGTAAGAAACCCAAAGAGATTTTAGATTAGGGATTCTAAAAACCCAAGTCTTTGTAAAATAATTAAACATTGATTATTAAATAAAAATTCACATAATATTACTCTGAGGATTTAGAGGTACATTTTCTTGTTAAATTAGAGACATTACATGAATACATATGATATAAAAATACAACAACTTTATTGAAAACTTCTTTTACTTGACCACAAAATTCCCTTATACATAGCATTGCATGGGATAACCTGAAGAAATACATGAGAAAAGTGTGAGCTATAAAGCTTAGTAAGGGAGTAAACAAGGCATAACATGAATAAAATAATACATGTTAGGGAATAGGCATATCAATTGAGTATAAGATAAACATGAATATAAATGCATGATATAGCATGATTATCATAACATGGAAATGTGGAAACAACATTTAACATGATATGAGAACGATACAAGGCTCATTTCACATGTATCCTGAGTAAACACTAAATTCACATAAAATTGAATGAGTATCCCTCAATGAACATGACCTATCATGATACTAATATTTACCAAATGAATTGGAGTTCTATCATAGTGCACCCGTCTTAGCCATTTCAATTCATGCAATATGTTCCACATAGATCATAAAACTTGGATTCATTAAATATAATAATTTATTCCATGATAAAGGAATGTGGAGTTAAAACATAAAACTCTATAATAAATATGTAAATGTTCATAAAGTTGAATACCCTTGATAGAGAAATGGGCACGGTATTCACTACATAATGACTTTGGCTTGAATAATCATGGTGTAATTTTTGTAGTATAACAGCGTGACATAAGAATTCAAAAAAATGGTTGATGAGAGAGAATGTGGTATCTCATCATATGTAATTGAAATGGAAAGTATTTCAGTCATATAGTTACATTTCCAAACATATTTAATTGAATTTATATTCATAATAAAAAAAATTATTAATGTAAATGATGAGAGAGAAATCCATTACAGAATTTTTTCATGGTATCAGGTGTACATGGGAGGCATTAATGAGATATAAAGTGGTATATAATCATTATAAAATAATGATTTAAGTATTGGAGAGGTTAAAATTCACACCCCAACATTTTTAATTGACAAAATGTCCATTACAACATAAATAAATTCCGAAAGAAATGAGAAAAAACCCCTTACTTGAATGTGTGATCCCAAAGGATTGGGGGTGGATTGAGTCGGGATTCTTGGGAGCTTGTGGAACCATAGGTGGATTCTAGAGAGAGGAGGGTAGAGGTTGTTCTAGCTCCAAGTGGTTTCAATGAAGACGAACAGCATATTGAGTGGATTTATATAGAAAATGAGAGATAATTCTTTATTATTTAGGTTTTGGACACAAAATATTAAACTAATAAAAACCAAAAACCATACCATTATTTTTCCCATTTTTTGTGCCAAAGGGGAGTGGAACATATTATTTTATAAGTCCAATGTCTAAATTACTTAAAATATTAGACTTTCTTATGTGGAGGTGAGTCATGCTCTCATCGAAATCATTTTAAAAAGTTAAAATATTTTATAAGTTTTCGAGGGTCCACTAAGGGGTTCTAAAATGGATCAGACAAACCTAAAATCACATTATTTTAAAGATAAAACATATATTTTCTTAACACCCATTTTATATAATTTTATTACATCCTTATTGGGTCATTATGATGTCATAAAACACATTATATATTTAAACAGTATTAAATTTTAACCCAAAAAATTCGATTGTCTTTGAAAATTATTAAAAATTAACTATTGGATTTTATTGAAGTCCTGATTGCAAAAATAATTTTAATTTTATCAAAATAATTTTCAAGATATGTTAAATATTATTTTTAAAATAAAAACAGAAATTTATAAAAAATTCATGGGTTCTGACAAAATTAGCTTCCAAACCTTAATAAGAATTACAATTGTTTTCATAAAAATTATAAAATAAATTATATTTAAAAAACGTAATTTGAAAATATTTTTTTTATAAAAATATTATTTAATTAAAAAAACAATTAATTCATCAAAATAGATTTCTTAACTGAATATTTACTCCAAATAATATTCTTCCTTTAAAACTATTTACAATTTAACAATATTAAAATAAATTTATATTATTTATTCTATAAAAAAATATTTCACATAATCATTGTGCTAGGGTCTTGTTATATAACCTCTTATAACACCCATATATGACATAAGGGTAACGTGTGCGATGATGATAGACTATTGGGGTGTCTTGGATAATATCGCTTGTTTATTATTAACTATTAACTTCCAATTCTCTCATAGGTGGTTCTGTTCAAGATTTACGCAATGAATCTTGGATTGGGTGTGCTCAAGAGTGAAGCCTGGTGATGCAACTTCCTTTTAGAGCTCTGAAAAATGGGCTTCGAATGGAGCAGTTCTGCTTGATGAGGCCAATGATTCCATTATCTAGGTAAATTAGATTTGTTAAAGCCCTATATTTAAAATAATCATTTGATCACCATTGAATAGATATATTAGAAAAGAGAATAATAGTTAATTGTATTTTAAAATCCAAAAACATAAAACCAAATAAGTTTATATTTTTTATAGAACCATTTTACATTATATTAAATTTAATTATATCAAGTGGAATTTTCATAAATAAAAGTTTGTGCGTTACAATCTTCTAACTTTAGGAAATTTCTTCCCAAAAATTACTATTTCTTGTACTAAAACTGGAGAGGGTAACACTTTTTCATCACATACTTTTATTTTCACATTGCTTCTTCAAACTTTAGGTTTTTTCACAACACCTTGATTAGGGGAATTGTCTTATTCTCTAGAACATTTTCCCTACAATCCAATATCTTCATTGTATTCTCTTCATAGGAGAGGTTACTCTCCAATGGTACTTCCTCTGGATTGAGTACATGAAATGGGTTAGGTATGTAATTATTTAAGAGAGATTCATGGAATCCATCATGTAATTG
The DNA here is from genome assembly GCA_963277665.1 of Viscum album. NCBI lineage: Eukaryota > Viridiplantae > Streptophyta > Magnoliopsida > Santalales > Viscaceae > Viscum > Viscum album. Next base: position 560,564,780 of record OY728146.1, read on the forward strand.
AGATAGGCTTGGTGAGAGTGCTAGTCGATAGGCCACTGCTCCAATGTGATCAATTATCTCCAAAAGGGTTGATGGACCATGGACTAAGCTTTCCATTCTCCCCTTCCATAGTGATATGATGAGGAATACCATGTCTCCAACATCAAACTCTTGGTCTCATCGACAACTATCAACATGTCTATTTTGTAGACTCTGATCAGATTTAATGTGCTACTAGACAATATTAACCATCTCTACCATTTCTTTCGCAATTTCCAGACCTAAGAGTTTTTCACCCTAAAATCATCTCAACATGCCAATGTTCTGCACCTCTTCCTATAAAGGGCTTCATATGGATCCATTTATATTCCTGAGTGCATACTACTATTTTAAGATAACTCAACTAGGGGTAGATATTGATCCCATCGTCCTTTGATGTCTTTTGAGAATTCTTACATCATGTAATCAAGTGTTTGGATAGTCCACTCATATTTTCCATTAGTTTGAGGATGATATTCATTACTAAAGTTCATCTTAGTATTCAGATCATGTTGGAGACTCTTCCCAAACACGGAGGTGAATCATGGATCTTTGTAACGACCCAAATTTTCATTAATGGAAAATCCCTCTTGATCTAATTAGATGTCTCTTCATGTTTAAATAAAATGTCTACTTCCTTGGTTTTATGTTTTCAATTTTAACCGTTGCTAATATATCCATTTAACAGTGATCACATTATTAGTATAAATATAGGGCTTTAACAAATCCTTTTTACTCAGACAAAATAAGTGATGGCCTCATCTATTAGAATTGCTCCATACGAAGCCCATTTATCAAAGCATGGAAAAGAGGTGGCGTACTTGGTCTTCGCTCTTGACAATGCCCAAGATGAGCTTCATAATGCCAAGCTCGAACGAAACTGTCTATGGGTGAAGTGGAAGTTGATAGAAATTACAACTCGATCGATGTTATCTGAGCCACCCCAAGAGTCCCTCACTATCACACACCTTACCCTTAGGTCTTATGCGGTTGTTTTAAGGGGTTATGTAACAAATCTCTAGTACTATATTGATGTATATTATTTTTTTATATAAATATAAATATACCTTCTTTTCATTATCGATACATTGTACATAGTTTTTGAAGTAAAAATTGTATTTTTAGTTATTATTTAATTAAGAATTATTTTTTATTAAATTAAAGGATTTTTAAATAAATATTATTTTAATAAAATATTATTATTATTATTAAATTAATGTTTATTAAATATAAATGATCTTAATATTTTATGAATGCAATTATAATTTTTATTAAGGTTTGAAAGCCATTTTTTCCAAAACCCGTGAATTTTCGATAAATGTCAGTTTTTATTTTAAAAGTGAAAATTAACATATTTAGAAAATTATTTAGATAAAATTAATGTTATTTCAGGAATCAGGATGTCAAAATTATCCAACGGTGAATTTTTCCTAATTTTCTGAGTCAGTCAATTTTTTGGGTAAAAATTAAATACTATTTAAATATTTAATGTGTTTTATGACATCATAATGTGCAAATACTGATGTAATAAAATACTATGATCTTTATTTTCGGACAATATATGTTTTACCATTAAAATAATGTGGTTTTGGGTTTGTTTGGATTACTTTTCAAAGCATTAATAGACCCCTCAAGACTTTTTAAACACCTTGTCTTTTTAAATTAATTTCCATGGGAGTATGACTAACCTCAACATAAGAAACCTCATTATTTTAAGAAATTCGGACTTTTTCCTTATAAAATATTGTTTTCGTCTTCCCTTTGACAAAAACTATGTGCAAAAACCATGGGATGGTTTGTGGTTTTGATTAAGTAAGGGGACCCAAACCTAAATAAAAAAGAATTCACTCACCTTTCCTATATAAACCCACCCAAGCTCACACTTCCTCCTCACTCAAATCCTTTGGTGTTCATCAAAACTCTGCCATAATCTCTCTAGAATCCTCCAATGGTGCCCCAATCTCACAAGAAGCCTCTCACAAGCAACTCTCTAGCCTTTGGATGCACACTTCTAAGTAAGGGTTTTTTTCTTCCTTTCACTTTTTGTCCAATTTTCATAATATTGTTATGCACTTTTAATTTAAATTATAAATTCTGGGGTATGTTTTCAAACATCCCCCATACATTCCTATTTATGTTTGAATGATGGAATACCTCTTTCTCTTTCATTAAATTCCACCCATGTACGCCCGTTACTATTGTTCAATTCCGAAAGAAACTTTTCTCTCCTCTTTTACATTCAAGCAATACTTTTATATCATGAATCTAAATTCCATTAAAAATTTTGGTACATGAATCTATATGACCTCCTTACTGTCCATTACATATAAATATGATGAGGAACCCCATTCTCTCTCATCAACCATTTTTATGAATTCTAATGTCACGTCGTTACTTTGCCGAAATCACACCGATTTTCTATGCCAATGTCATTGTGTAGTGAATACCATGCCCATTTCTCCATCAAGGGTATTCACCTTTATGAAAATTTACATATATATTATAAAGATTCATGTATGAATTCCACATTGCTTTATCATGTAATAAATCATTATTTTTTCTGAATCCATGTTTTATGATCCATGTGGCACACTTATGTATGAAATGAAATGATTACGAAGGGTGCGCCCTTATAGCACTCCAATGCATTGGGTAAAGTATAGTATCACGATACATCATGTTCAATGAGTTTTGACTCATTCTAATTCAAGTGTAACGAGGGATTACTCGTGCTTCATGTGAAATTAGGATTTACTCATTCTCCATGTGCAATGGGCCGTAGCTCATGCTAATTCTGTGTTAAGTGTTGTTGCCACATTTCCATGTTATGATTATCATGCTTTATCATGCCTTTATGTTCATGTTTCTCTTGTGATCTATTTATATGCCTGATGTTTAACATGTATTGTAATCCTCATGTTATTCCATGTGTATTCCCTTACTGGGCTTTATAGATCACCCTTTTCTTATGCATGTCCTCAGGTTATCCCATGCAATGCTATGTATGAGGGAATGTAGAGGTCATGTAAAGGAAGTTTTTAATAAAGACGTTGTATTTCATGTTTCATGTTTTTATATAATGATCCTAATACCCAAATACACTAAACCTCTCAATCTTCATTGTTGTATCAATTGATGTTTTATTTAATAAATAATGTTTATGTTTGTAATAAAAGAAGGGTTGTCACAGTTGGTATCAGAGGATATGTTTGGTTATTTTTGGGATTAGGATTAGAAAACCCTAGTAATTACTTAGTGACAAGACTAAGTATAAGAAAAATATACCTATGTTTTGTTGATTATTGAGTAAGTGGTTTATCAAGAAAATACATCCCTGTCTGGATACGAGCAGGTAGAGGCGGTTCTGGCACAGATGTATCCTAGGGGTAAAACCCGAAAACACCGCTTTGAGCTAGACTCGAACGGGAACTGGTGCATGACAATGGGCCCTGCTAAACTCTTGGTTACGACACTCCCGGGGGATATGTTTTGATAAATTCACAAGCTTAGTATGAACCCTTATTAAGGGAATTAAAAAAATCCCCAAATAATATATGTTAGAAGGTAAATCATGAAAAGGCTAGATTAAAGCCAATAGACTCATGAGTTAAGGAAATAAAATTTTATTTATAAGTCATAAACATTTTTATTTGGATTACCCTTTATGTGTTACCCCTAACTTTCCTTTTATTCCAACAAATGGCCGGTAATAGGAGGACTCAGGATAACAACCGTTGTGAAGATCAGTGTGATGATTGTACTAATGAGATGCCCAATCCAATGGGAGCAGGAATATTGAACTTTGTCATGCTTCTCTCTCAGCTAACTCATGTTTTTAATAGAGACAAGGGTCAAGGGGAATGTTCAACCCCCCCCCCCAAGAAAGAAAAGTCTCTATCGAGAGCTTTATGAGACAAAGGCCTCCTACTTTTAGTGGATCATCTGATCCCACGATCACTAAACAATGGATCAACTCCATTGAAAAGATCTTCTCCATCCTTCAATTTTTTTAACAAGAGAAGGTTTTCCTGGTGGCTTATCATATGGAGGGTGAAGTTGATCAATGGTAGACGTTGATAAAAAATAAGAAGCTTGAGGAAGAGATCGAGGCGTTGGAATGGAAGGATTTCCTGAAGATGTTTTTTGGTAAATATTTTTCGCGCACCCTCCGGAATAATATGGAAAGGGACTTCCTTTCCCTCAAGAAAAAATATCAATAATCTGTTGGAGAATATGTGGAAAACATCACAAGGATTGAACAATACGCTTCCGGCTTTTTCGTTACCCCCGAATGAAAAGTTGACCACTTCTTTGGTGGGCTGAAGCCTAGCCTACGAAAAGATTTGGCGATCCATGACTTCGACAGCTATGAGGAAATTGTCTGATGCGCCCTCAAGGTCAAAATGGAGATCAGAGAATCATAGGGGTATCATGGGGATAATAAGAATATGGTTGACTTCAATGCTAGTGGTCTTATGGATAAATCCAACGATGCTAAGATGATCCAGCATCCCACTTTCCAAACGTGCGGAAAGAAGCACCCTGGAAATTGCCTTTAGGGGACAAGAAAATGCTTTAGGTGTGGAAGAAAAGGGCACTTAGCTGTTAAATGTCACCAAGAAAGACCTGCGGTTGCGACAGAGGAGAGGAACGCTTTGTTTGAACCTCAACACATTGTTCAATGCTATAAATGCAATGAACATGGTCATTTTTCAAATCAGTTCCCTAATCCAAGGGTTTTCGGAGGCAACCAATAACCTCCAAGGCAGCAAGGAAGATCTTTTTCCATCACTTCTTCCAAAGTGAAACCAAACAAAAAAGTGGTGACAGGTACGCTAGTTATTCATTCAATAATAGCGAAAGTACTTTTTGATTCAGGTTATACACATTCTTTTATATCTCGAAAGTTTAGTAGAATAATCTCAGCACCACCACAAATAATGGAGGTGAAGATGTCGGTGAGTATGGCAAATGGAGAAATCATTGCATCATGGGAATATTAGTCCTCCCCTGTTATAATTTGTGGATTTAATTTACCAGAAAACCTCTTCATACTCCCTATGGTAGAATTTGATGCAATTCTTGTCATAGATTGGATTTTCTTATATATAGCCAATATAAATTGTCGGGAGAGGGAAATAACAATCCATATGGATAATCGGCCCCTGATTATTTACAATTGTAAGGAGGAAGATGAATCTCCTTTAGCTCCATCATCTCAAGCATGGATATTACTTCCCTATGAGCATGCGTATCTGGCTCAGATGATTGAGTCCACGGAAGATACCATCCTTGAAGAAATGCTTATTGCGAGGGAATTCACTGATGTGTTTCTTGAGGAACTTCCCGGTCTTCCTCCTAGAAGAGATGTTGAATTCTCAATTGAACTTATACCCGGGGCATTACCAATATCCAAGGCTCTATATAGAATGGCTATTGTAGAGCTTGAAGAGCTAAAGAAAGAACTATAGGAGAATCTCGATAAAGGGTTTATACGCCCAAGTTCTTCACCATGGGGTGCACCAATCCTCTTCATCATGAAATAGGATGGGTCAATGCGGCTTTGCATCAATTATCGTGAACATAACAAAATCATGATAAAAGAAAATTATACTCTCCCAAGAATTGAATACTTATTCGATCAGCTGCGTGGAGCACAATACTTCTCCAAGGTGGACTTGCGGTCGGGATATTATCAAGTAAGGGTGAAGAAGGAAGATATCCCCAAGACTGCTTTTCGCACAAGATACAGGTATTATGAATTCATATTAATGCCTTTAGGACTCACTAATGCTCCATAAATATTCATGGAATTAATGAATAGAGTCTTTAGAGATTACCTTGAAAAATTTGTGGCAGTCTTTATAGATGATAATCTAGTATACTCCAAAACCAAGGAGGATCATGAGGAGCATTTAAGAACTGTACTGGGTAATTTGCACAAGGATAAGCTCTATGAAAAGTATATCAAGTGTGAGTTCTGGTTGAAGGAAGTCTCATTATTGCAATTATCATCACAAGAAATAGGATATGTGTGTATCCCTCCAAAATAGATGCAATTGAGGGATGGTTGAGGCCAACATCGGTAACAGATATCTGTAGCTTCTTAGGGTTAGCTGGATATTATCAAAGATTTGTGAGAAATTTCTCACCGTTGTCCAACCCTCTTACCATGCTAACACGAAAGCGAGTAAAGTTTTCTTGGAGTGATGAATGCGATGAAAGCTTCATGGAGTTGAAAGAAAGGCTTATCACTGCGCCTGTGCTCACTTTACCCACCAGTGGGGAACTTTTTTTGGTATTCAGTTATGCTTCAAAGAAGGGATTAGGTTGTGTCCTGATGCAGAATTATAAAGTGATATCCTATGCCTTAAGGTAGTTGAAATTCCATGAGCGAAACTATCCAACACATGATCTGGAGTTGGTGGCAGTGATCTTTTCCTTTAAAATCTGGCGGCATTATCTATATGGAGAGAAATTTGAGATATATACTAACCACAAGAGTCTTAAATATATATTCACATAGAAAGAGAATAATATATGCCAGAGAAGATGTATAGAGCTCATCAAGGATTATGACTGTTCAATCCATTACCACCATGGGAAAGCGAAAAAGGTGGCAGATTCCCTAAGTAGAAAGGATCCGACGATTCTATCGATGATGATAATTGTGAAGGATCCAATATTCTTAGACTTGATGAAGATGGACATGGGAATCATATAGAAGGAAAAATCATCAATCCTTTCACAAATGACTTATCAACCATCTATTTTGGAAAGGTTAAAGGATGCTCAAAAGGATGATGTGTGAATTCAAGAAAAAGTGGAAGCTATCGAAAAAGGTAAATCCTCGGAGTTTAATGTTAATGAAGAAGGAATTGTGCGGTTTGGGAAATGACTATGTGTTCCATCAGGACAGGAGCTGAAGAAGGAACTTTTGGATGATTCACATAGTTCATATTTCTCTATTCACCCTGGGAGCACAAAGATGTATCAAGATCTCCGAGAAAACTTTTGGTGGGATAATATGAAGAAGGAGATCGTTGAATATACATCAAAGTACCTGGTGTTACAGAAAGTGAAGGCAGAGAGGCAAAAGTATAATGGGATGATGCAACCATTGCCCATACCAGAATGGAAATGGGAGAACATTACCATAGACTTTGTCACCGGACATCCGAGGACATCCAAAGGCAACAATTCAAGTTGGGTTGTTGTGGATCGTCTTAGAATGACTGCACACTTCATTCCATATTTGAGAGGATTTCTCATTGGATCAACTAGCAAAGATATATATCAGGGAAGTGGTAAGGTTACATGGAGTACCACTATCTATTGTGTCTGACCGATATCCAATATTCACGTCTATGTTTTGGAAGAGTCTTCAACATGCTCTGAATACTGAACTAAACTTCAGTATGGCCTATCATCCTCAAATTGATGGCCAATCTAAGTGGACTATACAAACACTTGAGGAAATGTTAAGAGAATTCTCAATGGACGTTAAAAGAGGATGGGATCAAAATCTTCTTTTGGTTGAGTTATATTATAATAACAGTTTCCACTCAAACATCCAAATGGCACCATATGAATCCCTATATGGGAAAAGGTGCAGAACACCAACATGTTAGGATGAGGTTGGTGAACGTAAGCTGGTTGGAAAAGAAATGGTCGAGGAAATGGTGGAGAAGGTGAAAACCATTCAGCAGTATATCAAGGAAGCCTAGAGTCGACAATAGAATTATGTAGATAACCGTCGAAGAGACCTTGAGTTTAATGTTGGAGAGATGGTGTTTCTATGCATATCTTTGTGGAAGAAGGTCATGAGTTTTGCAATGAAAGGGAAGTTAAGTCCATTTTACATAGGCCCCTTTGAGATTCATGATCATGTCGGGGTTGTGGCCTATCAACTAGCACTTCTACCTACCAAGGCCAAAGTACATGATGTCTTTCATGTATCCCTCTTAAGGAAGTACATACCGGACCCTTCACATGTACTCTCTTCTGAGGTCGTATAATTGGAAGATGGTCTTTCTTATAAGGAGCAACCAGTGAAGATATTATATCGTAGAGAAACATTTATATGAAATAAGACAATGCCCTTCATCAAGGTGTTGTGGGGAAACCACTAGTTTGAAGAAGAAACATGGGAATCAGAGGAAATGATGAAGTTGAGTTACCCACATCTGTTTTAGTGTGGGAAAAGGAAAATTTCGAGGGCGAAATTTCTTAAGGGGGGAATATTGTAACGACCCAATGTTTGATTAATGCAAAATCCCTCTAGATCTAATTAAATTTTTCTTTCATGTTTATATAAAATGTTATCTTTTTTGGGTTTTATGTTAAGAATTTTGACCATTTCTAATATATTCATTGAACAGTGATCACATGATTAGTATAAATATAGGGATTTAACAAATCAAATTTACTAAGAAAAAAGAAGCGATGGCCACATCCAGTGGAATTGCTCCATATGAAGCCCATTTGTCGAAGCTTGGAAAAGAGGTGGTGTCCTTGGGCTTTTCTCTTGACCATGACCAAGCCGAGCATCATCATGTCAACCTCGAATGGGACCGTCTATCGGAGAAGTTGATGTTGATAGAAATTACCACTCGAGCGATGTTATCTGAGCCACCCCAAGAGTCTGTCTACATCGCACACCTTACCCTTAGGTATTATGCTGCTGTTTTAAGGAGTTATGTAACAAATCGCTAGTACTATTTTCATGTATATTATTTTTGTATATAATAATAAATATACCTTCTTGTCATTATCGATACATTGTAAATAGTTATTGATGTACAAATAGTATTTTTAGTTATTATTTAATTAAGAATTATATTTTATTAAATTAAATGATTTTTTAATTAAATAATATTTTAATAAAATATTATTATTATTATTATTAAATTACTTTTTATTAAATATAGATGATCTTATAATTTTATGAATGCAATTATAATTTTTATTATAGTTTGAAAGCCATTTTTTGTCAAAACCCGTGAATTTTCGATAAATGACAGTTCTTATATTAAAAGTGAAAATTAACATATTTAGAAAAAAAATTAGATAAAATAAATGTTATTTCTAGATTCAGGACACCGAAATTATCCAACGGTGAATTTTTCATAATTTTCTGAGACAGTCAATTTTTTGGGTAAAAATTAAATACTGTTTAAATATATAATGTGTTTTATGACATCATAATGACCCAATAGTGATGTAATAAAATACTATAATCTTTATGTTCGGGAAATACATGTTTTACCATTAAAATAATTTGATTTTGGGTTTGTTTGGATTACTTTTGAAATCATTAATGGACCCTTCAAGACTTAATAAACACAGTGTTTTTTAAATTAATTTCCATGGGAGTATGACTCACCTATACATAAGCAACCTCATTATTTTAAGAAATGCTGACTTTGGCCTTATAAAATATTGTATTCCTATTCCCTTTTTCAAAACCCATGGGCAAAAACCGTGGGATGGTTTGTGGTTTGGATTAATTTATTGTAAGGTTACCCAAACCTAAATAATAATGAATTCACTCACCTTTCCTATATAAACCCACCCAAGCTCCCACTTCCTCCTCACTCAAAGCCTTTGGTGTTCATAAAACCTCTGCCCCACTCTCTCTATAATCCTTACAAGGTGCCTCAAGCACCAAATAAGCCTCTCACAAGCCTCTCTCTAGCCTTTGGTAGCACACTTCCAAGTAAGGGTTTTTTTCTTCCGTTCACTTTTTGTCCAATTTTCTGAATATTGTTATGCCCTTTTAATTTCAATTATAAATGATGGGGTATGGTTTCACACATCCCATGTACTTCCCTATTTGAGTTTGAAAGATGGGAGACCTCTTTATCTCTCATTAAATGCCTCCCATGTACACCCGTTACTATGTCGAAATTCTGAAAGGAACTTCTCTCTCCTCTTTTACATTCAAGCAATACTTTTGTATCATGAATCTAAATTCCATTACAATTGTTGGAGAATGTATCTATATAACCTCATTAATATCCATTATATTTAAATATTATGAGGAACCCCATTATCTTTCATCAACCATATTTATGATTTCTAATGTCACGCTGTTACACTGCCGAAATCGCACCAATTTTCTAAGCCAATGTCATTTTGTAGTGAATACCATGACCATTTCTCCGTCAAGGGTATTCACCTTTATTCACATTTACATATTGATTATAATGTTTCATGTATGAATTCCACATTCCTTTATCGTGAAATAAATCATTATGTTTTATGAATCTATGTTTTATGATCCATGTGGCACACTTATGCATGAAATGAAATGTTTAAGAAGGGTGTGCCCTTATAGAGCTCCAATGCATTGGGTAAAGTATATTATCATGATAAGTCATGTGAAATGAGTGTTGAATCTTTCTAATTCATGTTCAATGAATGTTTACTCGTGATTCATGTGCAATGAGGATTTACTCATTCTCCATGTGAAATGGGCCTTAGCTCATGTTAATTCTGTGTTAAGTGTTGTTGCCACATTTCCATGTTATAATTTTCATGATTTATCATGCCTTTATGTTCATGTTTCTCTTGTGCTCTATATATATGAATAATGTCTAAAATGTATTGTACTCCTCATGTTATGCCATGCGTATTCCCTTACTGGGCTTTATATCTCATACTTTTCTTATGCATGTCCTCAGGTTATCCCATGAAATGCTAAGTACGAGGGAATGTAGTGGTCATGTAAACGATGTTTTCAATAAAGATGTTGTATTTCATGTTTCATGTTTTTATTTAATGATCCTAAGACCCAAAGACACTAAACCTCTCGATCTTCTTTGTTGTATCAAGTGAAGTTTTATGTAATAAATCATTTTTATGTTTGTAAAAAAATCAGGGTTGTCATAATCATGATCAGATATTATCGATAGTTTTACTCCAGGGAGCATTACCACTTTTATGATGTATATCCATGATAGTTAATCCTATGAGAAACCGTCCATAATTTCAAGGATGTGTGGAGTCCTTGTAAGACTATCCACAACAACCCAGATAGCATTATCTCCATTTGATGTCTACAAATGTTCAGTGACAATGGCTGTGGTGATGTTCTCAAAATTCCATGTTTGTATAGGTAATAGTTGCATAATCCCCTTAGAGTTATACCTCTCAGCCTTCACATGTTAGCATACCAGGCTCTTTGATTTATACTCAAGGATCTCCTTTTTCTTGTTATACCACTAATAATTCTCTATGAGATCTCAATAATCATTTTTGATTTCTTGTGTTGATGTAGAAATTTTAACTATGTGCATCATCCAAAAGTTATTTATTTTACATCATATGTGATGGAAGGCATAGTCTGGACCCAAATCTCACAATTCTTTCTTCATTAAAATTGATATCTGAGGATTTACCTTTTATTATAGTTTCTACTTTCTTCTGAATTCTCACATCATCCTTTTGAGCATCCTTTAACCATTATTAAAGAGTTGGTTGAGCAATCATTCGTGAGTGGACTAGTGATTATACCATCTTTATGATTCCCATGTCTATATTCAACAAATATAAGAATATTAGGACCTTTTCAATTCCCATAAATGACAAAATTAATCATTCCTTTATACATAGTTCATCTTCCCCATTGTTCACTTTCCCATGATGGTAATGGGTTGAGCATCCATAGTCTTTAATCAGCTCTAACCATCTTCATTGGTACATATTCCACTATTTCTAGGGGGATATATAATTGATTCTCTTATGATCTATATATATTTCACACTTATACACAAATAGGTAATTCAATAAAATTTTCAAATTGAATATTAGTGAATAAAACTACAGATCATGTGTTTGATAGTTTTTCTCATGAAATTTTAATTGCCTTGAAGTATATGCAATGAATTTGTCATTTTTCATCAACAAACAGCCCATGATCTTCTTCTAAGTATCACAAAATACCACAAAAGGTTCTCTACTAGTGGTTTGTGTGGGCATTGTAACAGTGATAAGCCTTCATTTCAACTCCTTGAAGCTATCTTTGCATTCATCACTACAAGAAAGCTTGACTCCCTTTTGATTTATCTTGGTAAAAGGGTATGATAATCATGATAAATTTCTCACAAATTAGTGATAATAACCAGATTACCCCAGGAAGCTACAATTATCGATCACCTATGTTGGCCTTGTCCATCCCTTAATTGCTGTTTCCATAGAGGAATTCACAAATAACCCATTTAATATGATGATATTACCCAAGAATGAGGCTTCCATCATGTAAAACCCACACTTTTTGTACTTTTAATAGAGCTTCTCATTTCACAAGGTCTCTAGTATAGTTCTCATATTCCCTTCATGCTCCTCGTTGGTTTTAGAATATATTTGAATATAGTTTATAAAGACTACCAAAAACTTGTCGAGGTAATCACTAACGACTATTTATAATATCAATGTTGATTTTTAGAGAATTATTGATTCTTAAATGAATAACTATGAATTCATAGTTCCCGTACATTGTATGAAAAGTAGCCTTAGGGATATCCTCTACTTCACCCACACTTGGTAATATACCAAATGAAAATCCACCTTGGAAAAGTATTGTTCTACACATTGATGATCGAACAAGGAATCAATTAGTTTCATAATATACTTGTTCTTTATCATGATTTTTTAGTTCATGATAATCAATGCAAAGATGCATTGATCCATTCTTGTTCTTAAAAAATAGGACTGTTGCACCACATATTGAAGCACTTGGGTTTATAAACCCGTTATCTAGATTATCTTGTAGTTGTTTCTTCATCTCCTCAAGATCCACATCAACCATTCTATTCAGAGTCTAGATATTGGTTATGCCCTAGGTATAAGGACAATCGAGAATTAAAAATCTCTTCTAGGAGGAAGACCATACAATTCCTCAAGAAACACTTTCTTGAATTCTCTCAAAATAGGCATGTCTTTGGGGATGGTTTCTTACAAAGACTCAGTCATATGGTCAAGATAATCATACACATAGGTCACTAATATCCACTCTTAAGATGATGGTGTTAAACAATATTCATCCTTCTGTTTTCACATTTACAGAATCAGGGGTCAATTCTCCTTATGGATGTGATTTCCCAATCACATCAATTTATGTTGGCTCTATATAAGGAAACCCAATCAATGAAAACAATTGCATCAAATTCCACCATAGGGATTATAATGAGGTTCACCAAAAATTTAAAACCACAAATTGTGATAGGGTTGTATTTATATAAATGGATTGCAATGATTTCCTCATTTTTGTTCTCACCGATATCTTTTCTTCCATTATTGGAGGTGGTGTTGTATTGTTCTACTAGTCCTTCAGGATATAAATCAATGCATAGAACTAGAATCAATAAGTATATTCACTATTATTGAATGAATAAATAGCGTACCTATAACCACTTAATTTTTGGGGTTTTCTTCGGTGGTAGTGATGGAAAAATATCACCCTTGTCTCCTTGAGGGAGAATAGAGCATTCCTCTCCTCTATCATTGGATCGGTTTTTTCTTATCGGCATTTAATTTTCAGGTTCCCTTCTCTACCACACCTGCCGAATTTTATCGTCACCTTCATGAAATTTTTTGGGTGCTTCTTTCTACACCATTGGAAAGTGGGGTGTTGTAATTTAAGCGAACCATTGGATTTTCCATCAGACAGCTAGAATTAACGTCCACATTACACTTCTTTTCCCATGATAACCCTTAGATTATCCAATATCCATTTTTACCTTGTGGTAACATGTGAAAATTTCCTCATATCTATCGAAGACATGGATCACTAATACTATCCTTAAGATAGGTTTTATCCAACAAAAGAAACATTCAAGATTTTATTCAGGGATAATGGTAATGGTGGAGTCATATCATGAAATCCTTTTGATGTTTGACTCGTACACTTTGATGTATTCATCATCTTTTTCTTGGGGGAAAGGAATTCACTCTCTATCTTATGTTGGAGGGTGCGAGGAAAATATTTATCAAAATTGTTTTTTATTTAAATCCTTAAATTCCAACACCTCGATATCCTCTTCTAACTTCTTATTCTTTATCATTGTCCAACATTGATAAACTTCACCCTCTATACGATAAATAGTCATATGTACCTTCTCTTGTTATGAACATTTAAAGATGGATAAGATATTTTCAATGGAGTTGATCCATTTTTGAATGATTGAGGGATCATATGATCCATTAATAGTAGGAGGAAATTGCCTCCAGAATCTCTCGATTGCAACTTGTTCTTTCTTTGGGGGGGGAGGGTTGAATGTTCCTATGAACCCATGTTTATATTCAAAATTTGTGTGAACTAAGACTGTTTCATCATAATTTTTTCGATTACTGCTACCATAGGATTGGGCATCTCATTAGTATACTCAACCTACTGATCATCACATAATATATTATCTAGAGTCCTCCAATAACCATCAATTGGCTCGAATAAAAGTAAATTTAAGGGTCCAGATAATGTGTAATCAAATGAATAAAGGGATAACATATAAATTACATTTATTTTCTTAACATATGAATTTATAAACTTCAATCTATGTTATGCATGATCAACATCATAAGATATTTTCATAGGGAAATATTTTATTCCCTTAAAAATGGTTCATAATATGCTTATGAATTTTCCAAAGAATATCCCCTAGAGTGCCATAACCAAAAGTGTTGTAAGGCCCGTTGTCATGAACAAGTTCCCATTCGAGTCAAGATCAAATCGGTGTTTTTGGGTTTTACCCCTTGATACATATATGCCAGAGACACCTCTACTTGCTCATATCTATACATGGATGTATTTTCATGATAAACCACTTACTCAATACTCCCATAAAATTAGAAATGTTTTTTATACTTAGTCTTATCCTTAAGGCTTTCACTAGGTTTTTTCTAATATTAATCTCTAAAATAACTACACATTTCCTCCTATAAAAACAATAACAACATTTCTCTATATTACACAATTAATATGACTTAGAAGATCGAGAGGTCTAGTGTCTTGGGATATTAAGGAAATTACATGACAAATTAAGAAATCAAAATACAACATTTTATTGAAATCATCATTAACATGATGACTGCATTCCCTCATACATAGTATTTCATATGATAACATGACTAATACATCTGAAAAGGGTGAGATATAAAGCTCATTAATGAAGTAATTAAGGAAAAACATGAATAATACAATACATTTTAAGAAATAGGCATATAAATGGGCCATAATAGAAAAGAGAACATATAGTAATGATAATTCATGATTATTATAGCATGGAAATGTGGAAACATCATTTTACATGATATTAGCATGATCCAAGTCTCCTTGCACATGGAGAATGAGTAAACCCTCATTTAACTTAAATTAGCATGATTAAAACCTCTTTTCACTTGATATATCATGATTCAAATCTTTACCCAATGCATTATAGTGCTATCAGGGTGTACAATTCTTAATCATTTAATTTCATGCATAAGTGTGCCTTGTAGATCATACAACATATATTCTTTAAAGATCTTCATTTATTACACTATAAGGGAATGTGGAATTAATTAATGAAACTCAGTAATAAATAAGTAAATGTGCATAAAAGTGAATACTTTTGATAATAAAATGGGTATGGTATTCACTACACAAGGACTTTGTCTCGGAGAATTGTGGTGCAATTTCGGCAACATAGCATTGTGACATAAGAATTATTAAAAAAGGATGATGAAATATAAAGGGGGTATATCATCATATGTACATGAAATGGATAGTAATGGGGTAATATAGATACGTGTCCCAATATATATATTGTAATTTACATGCATAATATAAAATAGTTTCTTGGATGTAAATGAGATGATAGGAATCCCTTACGGGATTTCGATATGGTAATGAGTGTACATGGGAGGCATCAGCGAGAGAGAAAGGTGTGTATCATCATTTAGACATAATGATTGCAGTATATGGGAGGGAAAAAATCATACCCCAGCATTTTTAATTAAAAATAAAAGGGCATAAAAACATAAATAAATTAGAATAAAAATGGGAAAAAATCCCTTACTTGGAAGTGTGATCTCAATGGCATGGGAGAGGTTTAGAGGGGATTAATAGTAGCATGGGGTGATTTGGGAGGATTATTGAGATAAGATGGAAGAGGTTTTTCGAGCTCTAAATGGGTTGAGTGAAGTGGAATGGGGGATTGAGTTGTTTTATATAAGAAATTAGAGGGAATTCTTTATTATGTTTGTTTTGGACACTACATATTAAACGAATCAAAAATAAAAACAATTACATGGTTTTTGCCCATGGTTTTAATCAAATGGCCGTGTAGAACATTATTTTATAATTCCTATGGTTGTAAATCATAAAATATTAGGATTTATTATGTGGAGGTGAGTCAAAATCTCATTGGAATCATTTTAGAAAGATAAAAATATTTTATAAGTCCTGCAGAGTCCATTATGGCATTGTAAAATAAATCAAACAAACCAAAAATAACATTATTTTAATGTTAAAAATATATTGGCTGAAAATACCATTTATAGTATTTTATTACATCACTATTGGGTCATTATGATGTCATAAAACACATTTTATATTTAACGAGTATTTAATGTTTACCCACAAATATTCAATTATCTCAGAAAATTATGAAAAATTCACAATTTGATGATTTTGAAATCCAGATTCAAATAGTAATAATATTCATTTTTCAAAATAATTTTCAAGATATATGAATAGTATTTTAAAAATAAAAACCAACATTTATAAAAAATTCATGGGTTTTGACAAAAAAATCATTCAAACCATCAAAATAATATTATGATTATTTTTATTTAAAAATAGAAATTTATTTACAATATTTTATAAAAATATTATATATTTTAAAAATACTTTAATTAATCAATATAATTTTTTTAATTATATATTAACTATAAATAATATTGGTTCTTTAAAAACTATTTACAAAGTAATAATAATAAAATGATTGTATATTAATTATTCTATAAAAAAATAATTCACATAATCAGAGTACTAGGGTCTTCTTACATAGCTCTTTATAACACCTACATATGACCTAAGTATTAGTTGTGTGAGAGTGAAAAAATATTGGGGTGGCTCGGGTAACATTGCCCGGGTGGTAATATCTATTGACTTCCACTTCTCCCATAGGTAATTCCGATCAAACATAATGTGTTGAAGCTCTGCTTGGTCATTGTCAACAGCGTAGCCCAGTGATTCTACATACTTTCTTAGCTCCAACAAAAGGGATTGATATAAGTAAATTCTAATGGATGAGGCCATCACTTACTTTGTGTGAGTAAATTCAATTTTTTAAATCCTTATATTTTTACTAATCATGTGTTCACTATTCAACGTCTATATTAGAAACGATATCAATTATTAACTGTATTTTAAAATCCAAAAACATAAAACCAAGGAAGTGCATATGTTTTACCATTTTACATTATAAGACATTTAATTAGATTAATATCAATTTTCAATAATAAAATTTGGGGTTATTACAAGGATTCATTTGGACATGTTCTTTTTAATAGGGTTCATCAATTATTTTTTATAAAAAGAAATATATTTTAAAGAATCACTATAATAATTATAAAGAACTCAGTCAGTGGAAAATAAGTAATATAAATCATTTATCCCATTTTAATTATTTTTTTATGAATATTATGATGTTAATACATATAAATTATTGTCCTTTTTTATGGCTGTCATCAATTAATGGTCGAAATATGGTAGAAACCTATGAGGGCCTCCAATAAGAAGTATGGAACATATAAATTTTTACTTATGTCATACGCACTTTCCCACACTCCATTTATCATTATTAATCTAATTAATAAAGCCATTAGAGATTACATTGATTAGTTCATGTAATATTGGTTGTTGATATTCTTATATATTCCCTATGTAAGGATGGGAATTAAGATCCTTTCAACATTATTTAGATATGAAATTCAAATAATAATTTTTGTTCCATTTTTAGAATGTGTGAAATTTTTATATAGAAAGTATCAATTTTATGTTATATAATAACAAGTGTGGGGATATCGGTGGATCCATAAATGATGGAATTTATAACACATGTTCTATGAACAACACTACTAATTGAGATTCATAATATTTCTATATTTTACAGATAATATTTATTATTTGTGAATAATTTCTATCATATGATAAATTCATCGACAAAGTTGACATGAACGTGAGTCAAATAAATTTCAACTGATAAATTTCAAGATAATTTTAAATAACTATAGATAATATGGGTTAGTTAACCCATTATCACACTATAATATAGTAGAATAGCATCTATAATATAAATTTTTTCCATAAAATAAGGGGCTAGGATATATTATCATATAATATAACATAGTGGAATCGTATTCCTCACAATAATTTGTCTTCACGAGAAAAATTACAAAACTCATGATTTAGAGATGGATTTGGATATTTTGATTTAAATATATTGTAGAATTGTATTTAATTTCAAATGTGGTTTTAAGATAATGATCATAAAATATAAAATTATATATTCAAATATTAATATTTGATTATTTCACGACTTTCCTTCCTCAATAAGGGTGAAGGGATAGCAAATCGTCACGCCAATCGTTTTTCTTGATAATGTAGAGATAACGACCCCTGAGTCCTGCCTTCAATAGGCCCCATAGTGACATATATCCCCAAGGGTATAGATTATCACACCCAATAAAAGTCATTACCCATTTAAATGAAAATATGATCATGAGATAAGAAGGTAAACACCCAAAACAACACCAAACATTTATATAAAGGAACCCAGAATCCAATCCATGCAACGATTAAATTAAAAAGGTGAGAATTGTTCAAAAATTGCACTAAAACAAGTACAAAATAAAGAGACTAAGAAGCAACACAACAAATATCATGCCGCTTCATCTAGTAATGTCCAAAACGGTCCTCAATGTTGTCACAGAAACCAGAAAACCGTTTTACAGACATTGGAGGAGAATAGAAGTATACCCATTATGAAAACTAACAATACCCATGAAGAATGTGAGGGAAACATACTAATTTCTCTATGAGAGCATAGTATAACATTAAAGAGCCTTCCAATGATTACTTACTATCCCATCCTCACAATTTTACGCCCACAAAATAACACACTTCATGAAGCATGTGAATATAAGCACGTCGACATTTGGTTTCCCCACACCACTTCCCCATTGGTTAACTACTCAATCTTAATAGCTGATGTTTTGATGCTACCACTCTTCCAAAACATAGTCCCACTAACACAAACTACCTACACACACATGGGCCTCAATTCACACACAAATCCCACCCGCAACACTTATCCCACAACCATACCACACATCTCACCCACAAACACTTGGGCCACAACAACCACACCTCTTTCCCGAAGACACATGGGACTCATCCTGAGGTCACTTGTGAAAACAAACATTACCCAAAAACACATGTTCCACATGTCAAAAACAAGCCTTCCAAAAGGATATTGGACTATGGAAAGCCTCGTGTCATCACAAGCTTCTCGAATATGGTCAAACTAAATGAATAAAAAAGATACTGTTTGGAAGAAAGTCATTAACCAACAATCAATCCTCCCACCAGGATGTTGGGAAATACACTCTGCCCCATGAAATGGGGGTGTTAATCACATGTTGATAAATAAAGTTGGGGTGTGTATAGTAGTCACAAGGAACTACAATTTATATATATAAGTACAAAAACACTCAGAACAACTTACGAGTCCCCAATACAATCAACCAAACTACCAAAACCACTATTGCTTATACCACTATATGCACGACAACAAAAACGTCCACTTCCAAAGCATAACACAACCCTTTTCTAGTTAACCATTTTTCATTTATTAATTAAGGGGTTAACTATGTTTTATTCCCACACTACCTTGGGATACTACCAAGAAGAACATCTACAACATTCTCTGATGGTGGATAGACTGATAAACTAAACACACAACAACCAACTCAATTTTCTATTCGGTACTTCCAACATAGAACAAGAGAAGAGGGACCAACGTAAATAATTTCCATTTTAAAACCAATTAATAAAAAACACAAAATAACCTACCAACGCTCCCACTACACAACGTCACTCCAGGGCCACAACATAAGTAGAGGTATACCCAATTCCTACAAGTCCACCCATTCCACAATCCATCAGTCTCTCAAACTGGGATACCAACACACCCCCTATAACACCCCATACACAAAGACCACAACAAAAACAACTTAAAACACAACCATGATGCACAAACATAACAACCCAACTCATATAACTAAATAAACACAACATGCATCTACACCATTTATTTAAAAATATACAGTTTTAAAAAGAGGGGTTCATTAATAAAACATTAAAATAACAGGGGTGATCACAAAATAGGATTGATCTTGTACATTTCATTTCAATTAGCCATGTATACATGAATAATCATATATCATTTTATAGTCTTTTGTCATGTGTCACGACATAAACATGGCAACATTAGTAAAAAAGAAAAGTCTGCCAATGTCCATGATTTTAAGAAGGCATACAACCACAACAAACCGTATGAGAATAAAATAAAATTTGGGATCAACATAAAACCACTCCAAACCCTCTGTTTTTATGACCTATGTTATATTTTGATCACATTCTTGACTTATTAATTAGTCATTTTAAGAAAATTATTAACCTATTAATTATAAGGAATCATTAGTAGACCCACCATGTATGATGTATAATTAACATGAGGAAAAAGATATCCATACTTGAAATAATAGGTGACCAAAACTCCTCTTTGAACCAAGAATACGGAATAACACAAGAAACTGAAAACCCAGAGAAAACTAATCAAGATGGGTCCCTAGTGGAGGAGCATGACTTATATTTAGAGGAACACATTAGGTACCCTATGATTTAATGGAAAACACACTGGGAAGGTAAGATCCCATCTGTGAAGAGTCACATCAAATATTAAAGGATGGACAGTTTCAAAATCCAATAACGTGGGATCTTGGTCAAGATCATGCGGTTTGAATATCTCTAATCCCCAAAAGTGTTATGATATTAAAGATATAATTAATATCCATTAAAATGCCTATAAATTGCTCAAACACACCTTTAAACTCAATTTATGTCCAACAAAATGTAATAGTGGAGAAACTATTTAACTAGGGAAAAATGGAAAAACTGGAAAAAGTCACTGATTGGTGAGTTACTAATGGGTGAGTAACTGACACTGAGCCATGGATGGGTGAGCTATTGATGCTACTAACCAACACAGATCCACGGATGTTGATATACTAACACAAAGAATCACTGAGGCCACAACTCAATGACACCCTAACTCAGTGACACCTTAGCGCTAACGTCGTAACCTGCTGACACCGACACCAACGACTCACCGATATCGATGCCCTGAATCACTGATGCTGACACCCCTACCTCACTGATGCCGAAGGTTAAAAATGGATTTCTGAATAACTCACAGAATGAGTCACCAATATCCCCTTGAACACTCCAAACACTAGTTTTCACAAAGGAATGGCTCAAGGAATCTAAGTCATTACATCAGATACCTTTCAAAATATTCTCATCCCCAATAATTCAAAACCAACCCAGAAGGAAGAGAGGTAAAATGAAATACCTTGTTAGATCCCTCTCATGGATAAACTACCCTATATTGTTCAAAAACTAGAGTGAAATAGTTAACATCCAAAGAATCCTCCTTGACATGTAACTGTGGATAAACTATAAAGACACGAAGGTCCCACTTCCTTACAAAACCACACAAACACTGAAGTCACACTCTCTAGACACATGGATTAGGAATCCCATTCCGTCATGTCATCATCCTCTTCTCCTTGGGTGGGACATAATTTCGTGCATCGGTTTAATCGCATCAACAATAATGCATCTTGATTAGGGATCCGGTCCTCCCCTCCATACAGTGAGGACTTTTCACAGACATTCAGGAAATAGGTAAACAACCCATCTGATAATGACCAAGGTCAAGCATTACATCATTAATAATGCACAAAAGTTAAACACAAAAACAAAAAATAGAATAAATCTAGGTATTGGGTACACATTTGTTCCTCCTAACCCCATGTACACTCCTCAAGGTCACCATGACTTAAAAACTCACAAATGAAAGGAATCTTTCATCCAAAATGCACTTTTCCCCCACGATCATTGATTCTTAAATGCCTCTCTACAAATTTACCATCATCCCTAATATCACACTCTCCCTATTCAATGACGTGGGAGAAATAATATAGATATGGGTGGATCATAGATACATGGAAGACATCATGGATACTCTCCAACAATGGTGGAAATGCAATCTGATATGCCACTACTCCCATTCATCCCAACACCTCGAATTGTCTGATGAACCTGGGAGAATATTTTATACCAATACCAATACTCTGATTCCCACACTGAGATAAAAACTTTATAAAAATATGGCCATTAATCATGAACTCTAAGATCCTCCTCTTGTGATCGACATATGAAATTTTTCAGTCATGTGATGCCTTCATCCTCTCATGAACAAGCTACAAATTCATTATCGTACACTGTACATGGCTGGACTAAGTATAGATGCCTCCGCAATATCCTTCAAACACAAAGGTGAAAGACATGGCCTCCCATATAGAGCATTGAAAAGAGCCATAATTTTGGAAGAGTGATAATTATTATTGTTTGAAAACTATACCAAGGGAAAATGTTGCACCTAAGACCCACTAATTTTTTAGAATACAAACCCATATCATGTACTCTAATGTCTGGATGTTCCTCTATGTCATCCAATCCATATGAGTTTATAATGTAGTGATGAGGTGTAATTGATTTCCATAGTAATACTGCAATCCACTACAGAGTGATGATATAAAATGTGTCTCCTGTTTCAATATAATGGATCATGGAATTCCATTCCGCAGCACCACCTCATCCACATACCTCTGGGTTTATGCATCCATTGGCTTAGACTATCTGATCTCTAAGAAGTGAGCTGAATTCTTCAACTAATACACTAATTGCCAAAGGGAATTACATCTACTATGATTCCTCAGTAATCATGTGAAGAAATCCATTGAGATGTCATCCTACACCCCCTTGGGAATATCTAAGGCTTCAATATACCACAGTGAACATGGTGCTCAGCCTTCACCTGCTAAAACACTAGGCACCTTGCCACAAACTCCTCCACAACCCACTATACCCAAGGCCACCAACAATATTCCCTCAAGCCTCGGTACATCATAGAGACTCATGGATTCACCACTAGTGGTGTGATTTGTAACTCAGGGAGAAATACTAGCTGCATTTCCCCAGGGGAAAACAGCTTCCCACATAACAACTCCTAATTCTGAATATCCTCTTACCATCCCTCAAAAGAATCACCCAAGACTGCATGATCACACATTACATTAGTATTAAAAAAATTAAAATGACTAACTTTCTAAATCAAAAAATCGTCATTATTCCTTTAAACATTTAATATCACTCCCTACAAACCATTATCTATAGAACAACCATAAAAATTCTTTAGTATTAAAAATTTAACATGACTCATTATCTAGATATTTAAGAATGATATATGCCCTTTATGAACCATGAATTCATTTTTCATGAGAAATTATTTTCATAAAATTAATCCCTTGTGTGATTAGAGAAATCATGAACAATGGTATGATTAAATGAGAAGGTGATGATTATATGAATGTAATGGAATTGATTGTTCCTCATAGAGGAAGTTAAAAACAAATTATATGAATAACGAGTTTCATTTTCATTGCTATTAAAAGTGTGATACACATTGGATAGTTTTTTTTAATTTTTCATTGGTAATATTTCAAATGTTCACTTTTTTAGGAATCCAAGGACTTAGAGTTAGGGAATTGACCAAAACAATTATTTCATTTTATATTGATATTAAATTCATTTTTTACATTTAAATTTACTTGTTTATTGCATATTATGATGTTTATGGGTTAAAGTATCATTTCATTAGATTTTGATAACATTTCCCTAAATAATTGAATTTATAAATTTAATTAATTAATTAATTTTCTAGTATGAAATGAGTTGATATCACCTAATAAATTATATTTATTTTTGATTAATGATAATTTATTTGGAGAATATTTATCCAAAATATAACTTAAGTATGATTGAATGATTTAAATTGATTATCATGGTGTTTCTATTATTAATATATTGATGTTGATATCCACATGTTCTTGGATATACTAGTTGTTAGAGATAATAATATACAATGATGTTCCAATATATTTTCTCTAATCATGTTTTATTATAGAATATTGATTGTAAAAGTTATTTATCCAAAATAAAAATTATTACACAAAATAGTTTATAAATAAAAAATATGTAAACATCACTCTATAAATAAAATTAAATCCTGGATTTAGTGTCTGTGTGTATGTGTGCGATGGTTTTTTCCATTCTCTCTATAAGTGTGGAAAAATTCTCCCCTGAGATTGTTTTCTTATGTTAGGAGTATTAATTTTTTAGAATATGTCTAATGTTCTCTAAAATTGGAAAAGAACTAGCCTGCCTAAAGCTTATTCTAGATCATATCACGATACATAAAACTTGTAAGAAAAAGTGAAAATAATTTTTAGAAGTGGACATTGATATGAAAAAATAAAATTCAAATATCTATATGTTATAAAATCATATATAATATTCCTTCTGAATAATGTATTTTAATATTTGAAAATTACTTATTAAAAATATAAAAACCATTTGGATTATGCGCTGTTGAATTTGGATAAGTAAATAATATTTAAATGTAACCCCAGTTGATATATAAGGATCATATCCATGTTGGTTTTAGTAATTATTTGTTTAAAAAATTATTTTTAAGGTGCAATAAATATGATGGTTTCAATAATGATGAGATTAATCTGATATCATAATTATGATAATGATAGACTAATGGTAAAAGTAATCTGAATATTTTTAATGATTTTTTATTCTATGAAATCAATCTATATCAAAACATTGGATGTTGATAATGAAAAAACATTCAAATATATTTTAAATATCTTCCCTTGAGATGTTTTTTGATGGGATATGTTTTCATGGGATGTAGTATATCTATAAAATTAAATTTTTAAGTATCTATGACTAAATCCATACCTCTTCCAAAGTGAAAATATCAGGTTATAGTTAATTAATTAAGAAATTATAGGAGTTAACTCTAATTGACATTGTAGTTATTTGGATTTGGCTCTCTCAAACTAACTTTCTAATATAATGTTGAGTACAAGATTCTTTATTATGTCTATATATGTTATACTATTAAATCATATTGATCTTAGTTTTTTATCTATTCTATGATAAATTCTTTAGTGCATCAAATGCCGAAATGGTTAACATTAGTTCTCCACTACAATGATAAATGAGGGATATCAAGATGTTATTTTTTAAACTACACCCTTTAATCAAGATATGTCAATAAGATGAATCCAAAATGTTGTTTGGTTATCAATTTCTATAGTTTTTTATTCACTGAAAATTATTAAAATGAATTATTCACTTGGTGATCACAAAGAATTTAGATCATTAGGAATGATCTACCAAATGAAACACCATATAATTAGTGGTTAATTGGGTGTTCCTATCTGTAAGAGGGAATGGTGATCAACTTATTTGAGGATTTTATCAATGCATATCGTGAATTTTGTAAATATATTGAAAAATAATAATTTATTTAATCATTTATAAGTAGATACTTCCTTGTCTGATATGATTTTAATGGAATTGATTGAGTCAAGATAAAATTTTCAGATTTTTGGTTAGGTAACGGTACTTCTATTTGAATATTATTAAGATGGAAGTGTTTGGATGAAATAGATATCTATGTTAATTTACAGAGAAGATATTCTCAACATGCTAAATAAATAAAAATCAATTATAATTAATTATGACACATGTATAAATATTTATTCATGATATATCATTTTAAGGACAGTTATATTACAAAGTAGAATTCACATGAAGTTTGTCATTTGTGTTCTTATGAAATAACCATTTTGTTAAAAGGGTTCGGACTAATTGATAGATACCACTCCAAAAATATGTGTTGGAGTAATTTACACCAACAAAAAATAATATAGAGTCACACATGAAGTGTACCTTGAAACTCATTGGATATAGTTGAATATATTATTGAGTTTAAATCCATTTTGTATATTTTTATTTACATTTTTACACTACGGGAAAAAGGGCTATTTGCGACGGGGGAAAAGACCCGTCGCAAATAACCAACTATTTGCAACGGTATTTCGTCACTCGTCACAAATAGTTTGGCACGGATAACGCGCCAAAGTGCACAAAGGTTATATGCGATGGTGGGATCCCACCGCCGCAAATAGTTAAGTATTTACGACGAGACCCGTCACAAATAACCGGCGGCGGTTTATAGCATTTTGCGACAAGACACCATTTGCGACGGGGCCCGTCGTAAATAACCGGTGGCGGTTGATAGCCTTTTGCGATGGGATGTCTTCCCGTCGTAAAAGGTGTGTCGGCAGGGCCTATTTGCGATGGGACCTGTCGCAAAAAACTTTTTATCCACCAACAGTAATTAATGTGGGTGTATTTATTAGCAGCGGGACCCATCACAAAAGATTCTATTTGCAGCGGGATACACATCACAAATAATCCCGTTAAAAAAATCTAACCTATATATACCCTAATCCGTTTTTTTTCGCATTCCTCTCTAATTTTGGATACTATTTCTCTCTAAACTCTTATTTTAGAGAGAGAATTTTTCTAAGTTAATTTTTTTGTTCATGAAGAAGTTGTAAATCCATCTGCATTAATAGAAAATCAGTCTGAAAGGTATTTATGTTATTTTAATTTATTATTTATTTAATTTTTTATGTGAATTTTGTTATTGTTGATTAGTTGTAATTAAATTAAATTTCAATTGTTATGTCATTAGTATTAATTTGTACTCATAAATTATAATTTTTAGTATTAATTTTTAATAATTAGTGGAAATTATTAATTATTAACGATAATTAGTAATGTATATAATTAATTTGTAGTAATTAATAATAATTTGTAATAAATATCAATAAATAGGAATAATTAGTAATAATTACGAATAATTAGTAATAATCAGGAATAAATATTAATAATTAGTTATAAATATGAATAATTAATAATAATTAACTATAATTAGGAATAATTAGCAATAATTAGTAATAATTAGCAATAATTAGTTATAAATAGCAACAAAATCACAATAATTAATAATAATTAGTAATAAATTGTAGTAATTGGTAATAAATTGTAATAATTACCAATAAAGAATAATAATAATAATTTCTAATAATTACTAATAAATACGAATAATTTGCAATAAATACAAATAATTAGGAATAATTAGTAATAATTAGAAATAATTAGAAATAATTAGAAATAAATTGTAATAATTAGCAGAAATTAGCAATAATTAGCAATAATTAGGAATAATTAGCAATAATTAAGAATAATTAGCAATAATTAGCAATAATTAGCAATAATTAAGAATAAATAGAAATAATTATCAATAATTAACAATAAATAGCAATAAATAGTAATAAATAGCAATAAATAGATAAAAATGAATAATTAGTAATAAATATGAATAATTAGTAATAATTATGAATAATTTATAATAATTTGTAATAAATTGTAATCATCAGCAATAAATTGTAATAATTAGTAATAAATTGTAATATTTACTAATAAATACTAACAATTACTAATAATTACTAATAATTACAAATAATTATAAATAAATACTAATAATTCTGAATAATTAGCAATATTTAGAGATATTTAGCAATAATTAGAAATAAATAGCAATAAATAGCAATAATTAACAATAATTAGGAATAATTAATAATAATTAGGAATAATTAGGAATAATTAGGAATAATTAGTAATAATTAGGAATAATTAGTAATAATTAGCAATAATTAGCAATAATTAGCAATTATTAGTAATAAATAGCAATAAATAGCAAAAAATATGAATAATTAGTAATAAAAATGAATAATTAGGAATAATTAGGAATAATTAATAATAATTTGGAATAATTAATAATAATTAGTAATAAATTGTAATAGTTAGTAATAAATTGTAATAATTAGTAATAAATTGTAGTTATGAGTAATAAATTGTAATAATTATTAATAATTAGTAATAAATAGTAATTAATTGTAATAAATTGTATTAAATATTAATAAATTGTAATAAATTTTAATAAATTGTAATACTTTGTAATAAATAGTAATAGTTAGTAATAAATAGTAATAGTTAGTAATAAATAGGAATAATTAGTTATTAATAAGAATAATTAGTAATAATTAGGAATAAATACTAATAAATACGAATAAATATTAATAATTTTTAATATCTATCAATATTTAGTAATATTTAGAAAAAATTTGTGATAATTAGCAATAATTAAGAATAATTATAAATAATTAGGAATGATTAGAAATAATAACTAATAATTACCAATAAATGCTAACAATTATTAATAAATTCTAATAATTAGCAATAATTAGAAATAAATAGTAATAATTATATTTAATTAGATATATTTACATATTATTAGAAATAATTAGATATAATTAGAAATAATTTGTATTAATTAGTAATAATGAGCTAATTAGATATAATTAGTAATAATTAGTAATAATTAGTAATAATTATTAATAATTAGATATAATTAGATATAATTAGTAATAATTAGTTTTAATTTGTAATAATTAGTAATAATTAGTAATAATTAGTAATAATTAGTAATAATAAGATATAATTTGTAACAATTAGATATAATTAGATATAATTAGATATAATTAGTAATAATTAGATATAATTATATATCATTAGATATCATTAGATAGAATTAGATAGAATTAGTAATAATTAGTAATAATTTGTAATATTTAGTTATAATTAGTCATAATTAGTCATAATTAGTAATAATTAACCAAAATTAGCCATAATTAGTCATAATTATTCATAATTAGTGATAATTAGTCATAATTAGTCATAATTAGTCATAATTATATATAATTAGATATAATTAGATATAATTGTTCTTTCATGGTTGATCACATTACAAGTAGCATTGCAATATGACAACCCATGTTATGCCCTTCTCATCTATAAGAATTATCTCACATGACCCTTTACATAGACCATTCTTCCTCGAAAATTTAAGGGAACAATACTGATGTCCCCTAAAATATTTAAGGAAAATGATCTATGTAAAGGGAGAGAGATGATTCTTAAAGACGAGAACAACATTACATTGGTCATCCTATTGCAACACTACCTACAAGGTGATCAACCATGAAAGGACAATTATAGAGTTTACATTGGACACGGCTGACCCAAACTTTTTATTGCGCATGACCTGACAATTGGAGACCCTTTGAGATTTGAACATGTTATGAATAGAGAAATGCCTGTTGTGAATATTTATAATTTTAATATTTTATAAATTTTTTATTATTTTAATAATATTAATATTGTTTTTTCATAAATATTGATAATATAATTTTTTATTAGTAATAATTATTTATAATTATAATTGGTAAATGAAAACTGCTTGGATAATGAAGGGAAATTTTGTAATAATCTCCACAATGTTGACTACCAAATTTCCTTTCATTATTAAAGTTGTTTTAATTTTCCTAAGTATTGCTAAGTATTGATAAATTTGTAATAATTAGCAATAAATAGTAATAATTAATAATAATTAATTAGGAATTGTTAGAAAAAAATTTGAATAAATTTTATTAAATTCCATGAACCTGGTACATTTTCCAGTGGATTGATGGCACTCCTTTTGCTCGATGAATTTTCTCCTTTTAACTCTCACCAACTCCAAAAAATATGAAAAATGTGCGTCTACATAGGCACATTCAATATCGTACACATGAGATTGGATATGCATTTATAGGATCATATTTTTTATAATGTTTTCTGGGGATGAAAGTTGGAAGAAGATGATTCATCAACCAAAAGGGGGCTCTTTTAACCAACCGCTCATTTACTTGCATCTTACTCACAATGAAATCACAATGAAGAATCTAGTCGGAGGTGCGCATATTCATTCTCTTATGCACAAGAATGAATATTCATACCTCTGACCAGATTCATCATTTGTGATTTTAGTGTGAGAAAGATGCAAGTAAATGAGTAGTCAGACAAAAGAGTTGTCATGAATCCACAGGAAATTATGTTGCCTTTAATTAATAGAATTTATTAAGATATTTTAGTAATTATTTATCTTCTTTTTGTAGATAGTATTTTTATAATTTCAAATTATTAAAAAATTGTGATGATTTTATATTTTGTAGAAAAATATGGAACAAGGAAGTCGACATCAGTCATTTTTAGATGATTGCGCTTGGATAAATCCGCATAGAAATCCAAATGTTTCTTGTTTAAATCCTATATATAATGAGGGTGTTGAATATTTATTAGAATTTGCATCTTCAAAACTACAATATTTTTCCAAAGGCACAATTTAGTGCCCTTGTAAAAAATGTGCTCTGAGAACGTTTGACTCATTTGACAAGGTTGACGGACATGTCTTGTGCTTTGGTTTTCAAACAGATTATGTTTTTTGTTATCAACATTGGTGAACATAGTTCTAGATAAGATATTAATAACTTGATTCTGGATCCATCAATGATCTAAAATTTATTACATGATGTTACAGGTCCATCTATTCAACAAACTAAAACTCACGATGATATTAATTTAACTCCTAAGTTGGAACCGTCCAAATTTTATGAGATATTGAGGTCTGCTAAGGATGAATTACATCCTGTTTGTAAGATAAGCAAATCATATGTGGTTGAAAAATTTATGGCTATTAAATCAGATAATGCAATGTTCAAACAACAGTTTTGATCAGATATTTTCTTTGGTTAAAACACTGTTACCATGAGGAAATGTGTTGCCTACAAATTACTATAAGAGCAAGAGGTTGGTTCATAATCTAGGCCTTAGTTATCAGAATATTCATGCTTTTAAAAATGATTTCATCTTATATTCTGGTGAAAATGAGTCGTTGGATAGTTGTCCAACATGTGGAAAATCGAGGTTTAATGAAGCTCAACCAGGGAAGTCTGGATCGATTCCTATAAAATAGTTGAGATATTTCCCCCTTACACCCAGGCTGCAACATTTATTTATGTCTCATAAAACAGTGTCAATGATGTCATGGTAAAAAACCAATATTTCAACCATTAAAAGATTTAATCATCCATTAGACGGTGATTCATGGAAACATTTTTATCGTCTGCATCTGTCTATTTCATTAGAACCCTGAAACGTGCGATTAGGTCTTTCTACTGACAGTTTCTGTCTGTTTGGTTCTTATGGTATTCCATATTCATGTTGGTTTATCTTTATAACTCCTTACAATCTACCTCCATGGATGTTGATGAAGGAGACCTATATCTTTTTGACTTTATTAATCCCAGTACATCCGAAAAATAATATTGTTGTTTATTTGAAACCATTGATTGATGTGCTAAATGCATTGTGGAGTAATGGTGTTAGTACATATGATGTTATTGAGAAAGAAAGTTTCACATTAAAAGCTGCATTGATGTGGATGATTATTGACTTTCCGGCATATGGAATGTTATCTAGCTAGAGTACACATGGTCTGAAATCATGTCCTTACTGTATGAAAGAAAATAAAGATTTTATGCTTGTAAATGGAAAAAAACCTTCCTATTTTAACTATCATAACATATTTCTTCGAACCGATCATCCTTTTCGAAGGAAAAAATATCATTTCAGAAAAGGTACAATTGAAAGGGATGAACGTCCAAAAATGATCTCAGGTATAGAGATAAAATCTGTAGTATTTTCATTACCTCCATTCATATTTTTTCCAATAGTAAACCAACAAAAAATTCATGGCATTGGTAAAGAACATAATTGGATAAAATGAAGAATTTTTTGAGACCTCCCATATTGGTCTGATTTGTTGGTTCGGAAATTGTTGGATGTCATGCACATTGAGAAGAACTGTTTTGATAATTTATTTCATACAGTTTTGGATACACCAGGTCAGAACAAAGATACTGTAAAAGCATGACTATATCTTGCCCAAATTTACAGGCGACCAGGACAGGAACTATTTGAAAATTTCATATCACAAAGGTTAATGAATCCAAACGTAACTTATACACTATCTAAAGAGATTCGTTTATTATTTGTGTAGTGGATTGTAGATTTGAGACTTTCAGATGTCTATGCTTCCAATTTGGTCAGATGTGTTAAGAATGGTCATATTACCGGATTAAAAAGTCATGATTGTCATGTTATAATAGAAATACTTATGCCAATTGGATTAATAGGTTTGTTGAATTATATGATTTTGTATTCGATAACAGACATATCATATTTTCTTCTAGTCATTTTTGAAGCAACAAATAACTACGACGCACTAAGAAAACTTGTAGAAGATGTTGCTATAATTATATGTAAACTGGAAAAAATCTTTCCACTTGATTTCTTTGACTCAATGGAACATATGATATTACATTTTCCACATGAAGATAAATGTGGAGGTCCAGTGCAGTTTTAATGGATGTACCCATTCGAGAGATGAATGTTGTAATTTAAGAAAAAATTACTTAACAAAGCCTTAGTTGAAGGCTCAATTGCTGAAGCTTGTTTGCAAGAGGATATTGCTTTTTTTTCTCTCTCACTATTTTGAATCTGAATATCCCTAAAAAACTGCATGGGACAGAATGAGGTAAATGTTAATGATGAAATGGACAATCATTTATCTGTTTTTAATCATCCAAATCTTGTCTTCGGTGGAGTTCAAGAATGATTTCATTCAGATGATGAACATCATAGAGCTCATACATATATTCTGCTCAACTATAAAGAAATGAAAGCATTTGTACTGTGAGTGATTCTATCACTTATTCTATAATTTCTGTTACAGTACGTAAACATATTTTATTTTTAGGTGATATGATATTCATATCAAGAAACAAGTTCCACAAATTATAGCAGCTGCTCTTGAAGAACACAAAGAAAAAAAATTTATCCGTGGTTTCAGAAGCTGGTAACATAAATTATTGATGGTTTAATATCAATTCATTTTACTATTTATTATATTGATTATTGTTTTAAAATTTTCAGGTGTCTCAACATGTTGATAAAATTGATAAGCGACTGTGTATATTTAGTTACCCACCATCCAAAATGGTTAACTCTTAAAATGAATATGTGGTGAATGGTTTTCAATTTCATACACATGCAAATTGGGAATCAAAAAAACAATGAACAGTGGAGTTTGTTTGGGAGGATCTCATCATAGATAAACTGATGTATACTTTTACAGCATTCATGATGATATTCTTGAGCTATGTTATCTTGGAGAAAATTATATAATGATGTTTAAATGTTGGTGGTTTGATACTGAGAGAGGCTTGCGTGTTCAACTGACTCATGGAATCATCGATATTAAATATAACAGTCTTCTTGTAGTAAAATGAACCATTTTTACTGTCTCAATAGGCACATCAAATTTATTAGTCAAAGTAGTGTGCTACTTGAAGATACCTGGGTGATTGGTGGAGCATAATAAAAATATGATCTCAGGAAAATCAATTTACTCAAACTGAATTTCGTTCCGCTAAAGTGGAAGAAATTGAAAATTTTCAAGAGACTACTCAAAATCAATCTTTTTTCACAAAGAAACGTGAATATCGATGAGGACACCCCACAATTAAGGGTTCATCATGACAAAGATATTAATGATGTTCCAAATGATATTGAAATGACAAGGGATGATGATAGTGAAACTCATATGGATATTAATGATGTCGAGGAGGAATATGAAGACATTGACATCATTAGAAATGAAGATGATGATGAAGGTGAACATTGGAATAGTTAAATTCTGGTTATGATCATAACTAATATATATATATATAAGTTATTTTCAACTATCTGCTAACAACAATCATTTTCTGTTTCATATGTACTCTCATCTATTGCATGAGTTATAGAATGTTGAGCTACCTTTGGATGAGGGGGATGTGAGATCATCTAACCCTCAACCTACTAGTGGTTCAGGAGGTACGCGGAGGGGGCGTGGTCTTGCGCGACTGATGATTCTTGACCATATCCCCGAGCGACGTCCACATATTGGCTTCGATCCATGCACACGGAGGTATGGTAACCTGTATATTTTAGTTAGATTTCATTAATTTTTCTATATATATACTAATATTTTGATTATTTATTTTTTCACATTTTTGTGCATTTAACTGTTGGACATGGGAGCGTTGTTTTTCGTAATTAGTTTTCTCCACCATGGACCACATGGTAATAGATTCCCGTTTATGTGCAGCTCGTCATGTATAATCATTGGCTGGTACGTAAATAAATAATATTTATTTTGAAATTTATTTTATTAATAACATGATATTATAAAATAATTTAGGGTTTATGGTATCCCATCAATGATAGCATGCGTGATGATATCCATGCAGCATGGGAGGTGGCTATGAGTGAGCGTTTGTGTCAGTTTTTGCACAATTTGAGAAAGAGGGTCATTAAGAAAGCATGAGTGTGTAACAGCCCAAGATTTTATGAAAAATATTCTTTTTAATTTTATTAATGTCTTATGTTGTACGCTACACCAAAAAGAGCTTGCACAACACGCATCCTTGACTTTCCTTGCATTACACTCAATCGCAACCTTCCTCGATAGCGTGTGTAGTACGCAATACTGAGTTTCACGAAACAATGATATGATATTAAAATATTATTAGAACTAGCCGTTATGGATGGTAATAACCAATTTTTAAATTTTAGAAAATTTAGCTCTCAAAATGGACTTCATTTTTGGATTCGGAGTATCGAATTTAGCCTAAGGTGAAATTTTGGTACTTTTCGGATAACTTTCATATTCTGATGAATAGTGAAAATTACTAAATTATAATTAAAAACAACTTTTTTAATCGAAATAATTAATAGTGATAAATTATTAATTTGAGTGGTTTTAAAGTATATTTAGAATATATTTTTACAATTTAATACAATGTTGGTCATTGGTTGTAATTTCACATTTAAACCAGACATAAACAAGTGTCAATCTTTTGATAGATATTGTTTCTTAAAAACACGCTTTTTGTTTTCACAGCGGGATTTAATTATAAAATTAATTAATGAAACTTCTATGTTATGAATTTGGTAAAATATACTTCATTTTTGAATTCGGAATATGAAATATAGCTTAGGATGAAATTTTGGCATTGTTCTGAAAAACATCAATTTTTGATGAATAGTGAAACTACTAAGTGGTAGTTAAATAACTGAATTTTTCATAAAACTTAATTTTACCACTCTTGTGAATGGAATTTCAAAAATCCTAGAGACACGGTTGATTTCAGTAAGTAAAATGTGGTTCAATGAGATGAAAATAATTTTTGGTGAATAGTAACTTTTTACTTTTATTTACCACGGTTAAAAGTAAATAGGGTAATTAAGGGTAAGAATGATATTAATATTACCCTTACACATGTCCTAATTCTATTGGACAAGTGTATTTCGACCAAAAACAAACTTAAATGTAAAATATTATCATTTAGGCCCACTTGGATTAGATTAGGACATTTATTATTATTTAATTCAAAGAAGAGTTAAAAGAGTTAAAATCAAAGTATATTTACCAAAACATTTTTAATATAGGGTTTTACATCAGATAATTTAGATTGTAAATATTCATTAGAAAGATAAAAAGATATCCTACATAATGGTATTTTATTTGTAATTTTTAGACATCAAATAATTTAATTTATTTATGACACAAAGATGATGCAGTAATTATCTTATTAATGAAATATTGACAAAATTGATATTAAAAATTCCAAAATAAATGTAATTTTAGACTTTTTATGAATTCCACTATGTTTCTAGGTTAATATTATATATTATTGTTGATTTAATCCACTTGTTTCGAACATATAAATCTGTTATGACTTTCACAAAAATCATATATCAAATAGTGTCAAAATTGACACAAAATAGTTTTTTAAATCAAATATTATATTATTATTTGTTATTTTATTCCTAAAAATCTAAGGTTCGGACAAATGACTTAGATAAGGATATATATATTAATAATAAACAATTTGGGGTTCATTTGGCATTTTATAGTATGTTTATTAACCATATAGTGTAAGAAAACAAAAAGACACGGTAAAAGTTAAATTATTTAACTTAGAGTTAAATCTAATTGATAAGGTTAAAATAATAACCTAAACTTGTCTAAATACAATTGGTTGATAGGATTTCGACCCATCCCCACTTTATCTTCTAAGTAAGACCCTTTGGAACCATTATAAACCGATTTTGACTTTAATATAAAATAATATTTTGAGATATTCCTAAGGTGCCCCTCTCCTCCCTTATAAAAGGGAACCTCCTCCCCTTCCTCCTCACACCAATTTGAGCACTCAAGCTCGGCCAACCTCTGCCAAAATCCCTTCTACACTTACCTAGAATAATCCTAGAGGTCCTGGTCTTCTTCAAAGACCAATATTAGTTCCCCTAAGTGAAGGATTCAAAGAGGCGTTTCAAAGAAGAGGTAATAACCATTACCGATCTTTTCAATTTATTTCTTCTTCAACATCTTCTTCTTTAGTTGTTTCATGAAAAATTAATAACATCAGTATTACTTACATACTGATATGTTATTATAAATATGAAACAACTCTAATTAACCTTCTATCCATCTTACGGAAAAAGGAAATCACCGCGCGTGCGTACGTACGGAATACCATCTCCACGCCGTGGTGTAATATATTTTTCGCCACCACCTTAATTGGATGGGTATAATGGTTTAATGAGTAACTATATATGATTATTATAAATTGATATTGATACTGAAATAGTATACATACACTTCAACACAATTCCACGACCATGGGAATGATATCATCACTCGTGCGTACGTACGGACTACCGTCTCCACGACGCGATGAGATTCATTCTCAATGATTAACCATTCATGAATGATTATAAAGTATATATATTACTAATGAAATATATGACATAATAATGATACTGGAATTATTTATATGTATGTCATCTACTTAATTCCATTCAATTTAATAAGGAAACGAAAATAGCGTTCATGCGTACGTACGGACTACCGTCTCCATAAACGGTGTATTTCATTCCATTTAGTGATTTATTATATATGTATATTCTGAATATATATATAAATCATGTTTTATATTCTGGAATTAAGTAATCATGATCTAAGTAATCATATGAATAATTACAAGTTAAAAACACGAACGAAAAATGAGACGATTTTACCCAAAACGCTACTTTAACATGAATTTACAAAAGAACGGGTAATATAAAGTCATAAGTGGATCATATATGATATAATAACAATGAATATGATTCTGGAATAAGTCAATAACATGATTTAAATCATTATACAGGAGGTTCGGACACTTACAAAGCAAGTCGGACCTAAGGTAAGGGAAATATCACAATCTCATTTTTGTCCGAGATTGTTTATACTTTGGTATTTACTGGGGTGTATTTTATCATCCACATCCATGTTTCCTCAATATGTAATATTTATATCCTTATACAATAGTTTATATTCAATTTTACCGTTCGGTAAATTTTTAGTAAAGGATATGAAAGGAATCTTTTGTCGTTTTTCGTACGAGGTACTTTTTTGACTTTTCCGACAAAAGTACGAAGAATTTTTTTTTAACTTATACGGCCTGAATGGATTTTTAAAACATTATTTCAAAGAATCTTCCTTTACAAGTTTTCAAGTTTATTTTTAATTCTTTTAGTTTAAAATTGTATGACATGTTAAGAAAAGAAAAAGTTTTGAAGTAAAAAGGATATTTTCCTCAAGAATGTAGTTCAAGTGTTTTATCAAAATTATTTTCCATCTAAGATAATAAAAGGGTTCTGTTTTTATCACAATTATTACATTGGTTTGATTATGTTGTGATGGAAATACTTTTATGAATTCCTTTATCTTATATGAATTGTTTTATGATGTCATGGTGTTTAAGAATCCCATTTTTATTACATGGGTTATGCAATGATGTATGATTTATGATTTTGTGGTACACATAAGAATGGTATCATTATGAGATGGGTGGGACCTATATCTCCCTCCAATGCATTGGGTAAAGATTTTATATCTCATGAGATAGACATGGCTGGAATGGTAGGTTATACCGGTTCAGTGAAACAGGACTGAAACGAGGGTTACTCGATTAAGAAAGGGACTTTGTCCACTAAGATAGTCTTGGAAATGAGTCTTGACTAATAAGAAATGATTCTCTATGATTATGTGTGAATGCCACAAAGTTTCATGTTTTAAGTTATGATTATTGTGGTTACATTTCACTGCCATGATTTATCCCATGTTATGAAATTATGATCTCTTTTGCAGGTTAAGATTTCCAAAAGTTATGTGCTTGTGTATATGATGTGATTGATATTTCTTTTGTTTACCCTTACTAAGCATTTGAGCTCACCCTTTTATGTTTTCTTTTCCCCAGGATATAAAAAAAGGGTTTTAGGTAAAAAAATGGAAGATCTTTATAGGAGATATTGAAGATCTTTCACCACGATTAGAAGATTATGTTCTGAGTTTCCAAAGAAACTAAACTGTTACGATCCTTGTGTGTGTTTTTTTGTTATGTACCAAGTATTCTGCAAAAGTAATGTAATGTCCATGTACGTCAAGATACGGGTCTCTACAGTTGGTATCAGAGGCAAAGGAGGTAGGAATGTATCCGATCCTTGGGAACTCTCACATGTGAGCGTTGGACGAAGCATGGCTCTCCGCCCAAGGGATTCATGAGGAAATGGATGCCACTGGGGATGGTGGTGTGTCCCGCCCAGGGTGTGTAGCCGCCCATGGAGTGCCCTGATAGGTATCAATTATAGTCCACTGGAAGTAATTCCAGACCTCTACAGTTGGTATAAGAGTAAAGGTTTAATCAACCTTTGGAAACTAGGATGCGAAAATGTTAGTGAGATCCCTAGAGATATTTCTAAGGTATGTCTAGGGATGTCCCTAAGGATAAGTATACATATAGGATATAGTCCTAGAACTACGGTAACGATCTTAGAATTTAATCTAAGATGTTAGATATTGAGGGTACTCCCCCTTTACTATGTTGTTTTCTCTAGCATGATTTTTGCCTCTCAACGAATTCTTTTTGTGTTTTAGTTAATGGAGGGAACCAGACGGAATTCGGTTAACATTGAATCCAATGGACAAATTGGTGACTATAAGAAAAAAAATTATGTAATGCCTAGAGGGAAAGATATTGTGATTATGTCGAATCAGGCATCACGATATATGATTAACAAGGTGAAATTTAGTGGTATACCTAATTCATCAAACAAGAGGAATATAGACTATTATGCATGTTCGCATGTTGAGCAGCATAAAGAAAGGAAGATTGAGATTTCTAAAGAAGGGAAGAAGAACCTTGAAGAATACCTCAAATGGAGGGACCGATGTTATTTGTGTGGAGATAAGGGTCATAGAGTGACAGACTATTATGGAGTTCAATGTATTATTTGTGGAGAACATGGGCATTACCCAACTCAATGCCCTGACCTAAAAAGTTACTTCTAAATCATGGAAGGACTTATTCCAGGACAATAATTGAAGAAGATGGATTGAAGTGTTTATGTATTGGTATTCAAGAATAATGTTGTTGAGGTACTTTTATTGTTTATTATAATATTTTTGTATTATTTTGGTTTTCAATAGTTTTAAGGTACCGGTAACCATGAAAAGTGATTCAAATATTTTGGAAAGCAGATGATATGCGCATAATGAAGGGATAAGGAGAAAATGAAATGTTTGACAGTATTCATGAGCTAATGATTGATATAAGGACTAAGTGATATCATGGTTTGAGTATATAGAATTTTGAGGATTTTGGTATGTGGAAAGTGTTAAATTTTAACTGCATTCATGTTTTCACTAAGGTATTCAAGAGAATACATGATTAAGGACTTTGAATGTTTGGAATGTGACCAACAAAAAATATCTTATGATATATGGGGATCGATGATGGTGTTAAATCTCTGGTAATCGTTTTCACTATGTTATGAGAGTGGACTGCAGTATTATGGATAAGCCTAATGATTGGAATGGATTATGTTGGACATAAGTTTGTATTATTTAAGGATAGAATTTTTCTCGATATTATTGATGGGATGTTATAGTAATATAGTTTTTGAAAAAGGAAAACCTGCAGGACGGGCGACAACCCATCGCGTCGGACAAGGATGTTGGAATCGAACCCACAACCGAAATGCAACTGGCCTTTATCGCCTACCACTTGACTACAGGAAGTCCATGTTTATTAGAAACTAGTGTTATTGTATTAAGCAGTATGATATATGAAGTATAAAGTCCATTTTAGGAACCATATATGATTAATCTCACTATAGATCGACTTATGTATATAATTTTTGCTAACCTTTTGTTTGAGACAGATGGAATGACCCGCCATTCTATCACATGATCTGCTAACACTTCACGAATAACAAATTCAACTTCATTTATTTAAGAGATGAAGTGTAAATTGATAAAGGCACGAACAACAGTGAGATTGTACCAAAATAAAGTAAGTATTTATTCTAATTCAAATTCTTTAACTTTAGGGAAACGATCTTGAAAACCAAAAATGTTGTCCTAGTTATCTTATATCTGATGAATCAGATGGTACCTTAGATCATCACAAATTTATGGCTTTGTGATTGCTGGATTTTCCATAGCCATGTTCTCTACCACTCTCCGTCAGAACATGATGGTTAGATTTCTCTTCCATATCCATATTTTCACCTATGTGGAAACCCAGTGATTAGTTTATTTGGGTAACCGTTACATTTCATACTTTTGTTTTTAATGATTGGTTTGGATATTCCTTTTTACTATGTGGGTTTCTATTAAGGAAACTTTTGAATAGTAAACCATTTATAACCCTCACGAATTTCGAGGGCGAAATTCATTTTAAGGGGGGTAGAATGTAACAGCCCGAGATTTTATGAAAAATATTCATTTTAATTTTATTAATGTCTTATGTTGTATGCTACACCAAAAGGATCTTGCACAACACTCATCCTTGACTTGCCTTGCATTACACGCAATCGCGACCTTCCTCGATAGCGTGTGTAGTACGCAATACTGTGTTTCACGAAACAACGATATGCTATTAAAATATTATTAAAACTAGCTGTTATGAATGGTAATAACCACTTTTTAAATTTTAGAAAATTTATCTCTCAAAATGGACTTCATTTTTGGATTCGGAGTATCGAATTTAGCCTAAGGTGAAATTTTGGTACTTTTCGGATAACTTTCATATTCTGATGAATAGTGAAAATTACTAAATTATAATTAAAAACAACTTTTTTAATCGAAATAAATAATAGTGATAAATTATTAATTTGAGTGGTTTTAAAGTATATTTAGAATATATTTTTACAATTTAATACAATGTTGGTCATCGGTTGTAATTTCACATTTAAACCAGACATAAACAAGTGTCAATCTTTTGATAGATATTGTTTCTTAAAAACACGCTTTTTGTTTTAACAGTGGGATTTAATTATAAAATTAATTAATGAAACTTCTATGTTATGAATTTGGTAAAATAGACTTCATTTTTGAATTCGGAATATGAAATATAGCTTAGGATGAAATTTTGGCATTGTTCTGAAAAACATCAATTTTTGATGAATAGTGAAACTACTAAATGGTAGTTAAAAAACTGAATTTTTCATAAAACTTAATTTTACCGCTTCTGTGAATGGAATTTAAAAAATCCGAGAGACACGGTTGATGTCAGTAAGTAAAATGTGGTTCAATGAGATGAAAATAATTCTTGGCGAATAGTAACTTTTTACTTTTATTTACCACGGTTAAAAGTAAATAGGGTAATTAAGGGTAAGAATGATATTAATATTACCCTAACACATGTCCTAATTCTATTGGACAAGTGTATTTCGACCAAAAACAAACTTAAATGTAAAATATTATCATTTAGGCCCACTTGGATTAGATTAGGACATTTATTATTATTTAATTCAAAGAAGAATTAAAAGAGTTAAAATCAAAGTATATTTACTAAAACATTTTTAATATAGGGTTGTACATAAGATAATTTCGATTGTAAATATTCATTAGAAAGCTAAAACGATATCCTACATAATGGTATTTTATTTGTCATTTTTAGACATCAAATAATTTAATTTATTTGTGACACAATGATGATGCAGTAATTATCTTATTAATGAAATATTGACATAATTGATATTATAAATACCAAAATAAATGTAATTTTAGACTTTTTATGAATTCCACTAATTTTCTAGGTCACTATGATATATTAGTGTAGATTTAATCCACTTGGTTCGAACATATAATTCTGTTATGACTTTCACAAAAAACATATATCAAATAGTGTCAAAATTGACACAAAATAGTTTTTTAAATCAAATATTATATTATTATTTGTTATTTTATTCCTAAAAATATAAGGTTCGGCCGAATGACTTAGATACGAATATATATATTAATAAT
This sequence comes from Viscum album, assembly GCA_963277665.1. NCBI lineage: Eukaryota > Viridiplantae > Streptophyta > Magnoliopsida > Santalales > Viscaceae > Viscum > Viscum album. The sequence goes on from OY728146.1 coordinate 560,607,526, forward strand.
AAACAATTTGGGGTTCTTTTGGCATTTTATAGTAATTTTATTAAACATATACTGTAAAAAACAAAAAGACACGGTAAAAGTTAAATTATTTAACTTAGAGTTAAATCTAATTGACAAGGTTAAAATAATAACCTAAACTTGTCTGAATCCTATTGGTTGATAGGATTTCGACCCATCCCCACTTTAGCTTCGAAATAAGACCCTTTGGAACCATTATAAACCGATTTTTACTTTAATATAAAATAATATTTTGAGATATTCCTAAGGTGCCCCTCTCCTCCCTTATAAAAGGGCACCTCCTCCCCTTCCTCCTCACACCAATATGAGCACTCAAGCTCGACCAACCTCTGACAAAATCCCTTCTCCACTTCCCTAGAATAATCCTAGAGGTCATGGTCTTCTTCAAAGACCAATCTTAGTTCCCCTAAGTGAATGATTCAAAGAGGCGTTTCAAAGAAGAGGTAATAACCATTACCGATCTTTTCAATTTATTTCTTCTTCAACTTCTTCTTCTTTAGTTGTTTCATGAAAAAGTAATAAAATCAGTATTACTTACATACTGATATGTTATTATAAATATGAATCAACTCTAATTAACCTTCTATCCATCCTACGGAAAAAGTAAATCACCGCGCGTGCGTACGTACGGAATACCGTCTCCACGCCGTGGTGTAATATATTTTTCGCCACCACCTTAATTGGATGGGTATAATGGTTTAATGAGTAACTATATATGATTATTATAAAGTGATATTGATACTTAAATAGTATACATACACTTCCACACAATTCCACGACCATGGGAATGATATCATCGCTCGTGCGTACGTACGGACTACCGTCTCCACGACGCGATGAGATTCATTCTCAATGATTAACCATTCATGAATGATTATAAAGTATATATAGTACTAATGAAATATATGACACAATAATGATACTGGAATTATTTATATGTATGTCATCTACTTAATTCCATTCAATTTAATAAGGAAACAAAAACAGCGTTCATGCGTACGTACGGACTACCGTCTCCATGAACGGTGTATTAAATTCCATTTACTGATTTATTATATATGTATATTATTAATATATATATAAATCATGTTTTATATTCTGGAATTAAGTAATCATGATCTAAGTAATCATATGAATAATTACAAGTTAAAAACACGAATGACAAATGAGACGATTTTACCCAAAACGCTACTTTAACATGAATTTACAAAAGAACGGGTAATATAAAGTCATAAGTGGATCATATATGATATAATAACAATGAATATGATTCTGGAATAAGTCAATAACATGATTTAAATAATTATACTGGAGGTTCGGACACTTACAAAGCAAGTCGGACCTAAGGTAACGGAAATATCACAATCTCATTTTTATCCGAGATTGTTTATACTTTGGTATTTACTTGGGTGTATTTTATCATCCACATCCATGTTTCCTCAATATGTAATATTTATATCCTTATACAATAGTTTATATTCAATTTTACCCTTCGATAAATTTTTAGTAAAGGATATGAAAGGAATCTTTTGTCGTTTTTCGTACGAGGTACTTTTTTGACTTTTCCGACAAAAGTACGAAGAATGTTTTTTTTAACTTATACGGCCTGAATGGATTTTTAAAACATTATTTCAAAGAAGCTTCCTTTACAAGTTTTCAAGTTTATTTTTAATTCTTTTAGTTTAAAATTGTATGACATGTTAAGAAAAGAAAAAATTTTGAAGTAAAAAAGGATATTTTCCTCAAGAATGTAGTTCAAGTGTTTTATCAAAATTATTTTCCATCTATGATAATAAAAGGGTTCTGTTTTTATCCCTATTATTACATTGGTTTGATTATGTTGTGATGGAAATATTTTTATGAATTCCTTTATCTTATATGAATTGTTTTATGATGTCATGTTGTTTAAGAATCCCATTTTTATTACATGGGTTATGCAATGATGTATGATTTATGATTTTGTGGCACACATAAGAATGGTATCATTATGAGATGGGTGGGACCTATATCTCCCTCCAATGCATTGGGTAAAGATTTTATATCTCATGAGATAGACATGGCTGGAATGGTAGGTTATACCGGTTCAGTGAAACAGGACTGAAACGAGGGTTACTCGATTTTGAAAGGGACTTTGTCCACTAAGATAGTCTTGGAAATGAGTCTTGACTAACAAGAAATGATTCTCTATGATTATGTGTGAATGCCACAAAGTTTCATGTTTTAAGTTATGATTATTGTGATTACATTTCACTGCCATGATTTATCCCGTGTTATGAAATTATGATCTCTTTTGCAGGTTAAGATTTCCAAAAGTTATGTGCTTGTGTATATGATGTGATTGATATTTCTTTTGTTTACCCTTACTGAGAATTTGCGCTCACCCTTTTATGTTTTCTTTTCCCCAGGATATAAAAAAAGGGTTTTAGGTAAAAAAATGGAAGATCATTATGGGAGATATTGAAGATCTTTCACCACGATTAGAAGATTATGTTCCGAGTTTCCAAAGACACTAAACTATTACGATCCTTGTGTGTGTGTTTTTGTTATATACCAAGTATTCCGCAAAAGTAATGTAATTTCCATGTACGTCAAGATACGGGTCTCTACAGTTGGTATTAGAGGCAAAGGAGGTAGGAATGTATCCGATCCTTGGGAACTCTCACATGTGAGCTTTGGACGAAGCATGGCTCTCCGCCCAAGGGCTTCATGAGGAAATGGCTGCCACTGGGGATGGTGGTGTGTCCCGCCCAGGGGGTGTAGCCGCCCATGGAGTTCCCTGATAGGTATCAATTATAGTCCACTGGAAGTAATTCCAGACCGCTACAGTTGGTATCAGAGGAAAGGTTTAGTCAACCTTTGGAAACTAGGATGCGAAAATGTTAGTGAGATCCCTAGAGATATTTCTAAGGTATGTCTAGGGATGTCCCTAAGGATAAGTATACATATAGGATATAGTCCTAGAACTACGGTAACGATCTTAGAATTTAATCTAAGATGTTAGATATTGAGGGTACTCCCCCTTTACTATGTTGTTTTCTCTAGCATGATTTTTGCCTCTCAACGAATTCTTTTTGTGTTTTAGTTAATGGAGGGAACCAGACGGAATTTGGTTAACATTGAATCCAATGGACAAATTGGTGATTATAAGCAACAAAATTATGTAATGCCTAGAGAGAATGATATTGTGATTATGTCGAATCAGTCATCGCGATATATGATTAACAAGGTGAAATTTAGTGGTATACCTAATTCATCAAACAACAGGAAGATAGACTATTATGCATGTTCGCATGTTGAGCAGCATAAAGAAAGGAAGATTGAGATTTCTAAAGAAGGGAAGAAGAACCTTGAAGAATACCTCAAATGGAGGGACCGATGTTATTTGTGTGGAGATAAGGGTCATAGAGTGACAGACTGTTATGGAGTTCAATGTATTATTTGTGGAGAACATGGGCATTACCCAACTCAATGCCCTGACCTAAAAAGTTACTTCTAAATCATGGAAGGACTTATTCTAGGACAATAATTGAAGAGGATGGATTGAAGTGTTTATGTATTGGTATTCAAGAATAATGTTGTTGAGGTACTTTTATTGTTTATTATAATATTTTTGTATTATTTTGGTTTTCAATAATTTTAAGGTACTGGTAACCATGAAAAGTGATTCAAATATTTTGGAAAGCATATGATATGCGCATAATGAAGGGATAAGGAGAAAATGAAATGTTTGACAGTATTCATGAGCTCATGATTGATATAAGGACTAAGTGATATCATGGTTTGAGTATATAGAATTTTGAGGATTTTGGTATGTGGAAAGTGTTAAATTTTAACTGCATTCATGTTTTCACTAAGGTATTCAAGAGAATACATGATTAAGGACTTTGAATGTTTGGAATGTGACCAACAAAACATATCTTATGATATATGGGGATCGATGATGGTGTTAAATCTCTGGTAATCGTTTTCACTATGTTATGAGAGTGGTCTGCAGTATTATTGATAAGCCTAAAGATTGGAATGGATTATGTTGGACATAAGTTAGTATTATTTAAGGATAGAATTTTTCTCGATATTATTGATGGGATGTTATAGTAATATAGTTTTTGAAAAAGGACAACCTGCAGGATGGGCGACAACCCATCGCGTCGGACAAGGATGTTGGAATCGAACCCACAACCGAAATGTGACTGGCCTTTATCGCCTACCACTGGCCTACAGGAAGTCCATGTTTATTAGAAACTAGTGTTATTGTATTAAGCAGTATGATATATGAAGTATAAAGTCCATTTTAGGAACCATATATGATTAATCTCACTATAGATCGACTTATGTATATAATTTTTGCTAACCTTTTGTTTGAGACAGATGGAATGACCCGCCATTCTATCACATGATCTGCTAACACTTCACGAATAACAAATTCAACTTCATTTATTTAAGAGATGAAGTGGAAATTGATAAAGGCACGAAAAACAGTGAGATTGTACCAAAATAAAGTAAGTATTTATTCTAATTCAAATTCTTTAACTTTAGGGAAACGATCTTGAAAACCAAAAATGTTGTCCTAGTGACCTTATATCTGATGAATCAGATGGTACCTTAGATCATCACAAATTTATGGATTTGTGATTGCTGGATTTTCCATAGACATGTTCTCTACCACTCTCCATCAGAACATGATGGTTAGATTTCTCTTCCATATCCATATTTTCACCTATGTGGAAACCCAGTGATTAGTTTATTTGGGTAACCGTTACATTTCATACTTTTGTTTTTAATGATTGGTTTTGATATTCCTTTTTACTATGTGGGTTTCTATTAAAGAAACTTTTGAATAGTAAACCATTTATAACCCTGACGAATTTCGATGGCGAAATTCATTTTAAGGGGGGTAGAATGTAACAGCCCGAGATTTTATGAAAAATATTCTTTTTAATTTTATTAATGTATTATGTTGTACGCTACACCAAAAGGATCTTGCACAACACGCATCCTTGACTTTCCTTGCATTACACGCAATTGCGACCTTCCTCGATAGCGTGTGTAGTACGCAATACTGTGTTTCACGAAACAACGATATGCTATTAAAATATTATTAAAACTAGCCGTTATGAATGGTAATAACCACTTTTTAAATTTTAGAAAATTTAGCTCTCAAAATGGACTTAATTTTTGGATTCGGAGTATCGAATTTAGCCTAAGGTGAAATTTTGATACTTTTCGGATAACTTTCATATTCTGATGAATAGTGAAAATTACTAAATTATAATTAAAAACAACTTTTTTAATCGAAATAATTAATAGTGATAAATTATTAATTTGAGTGGTTTTAAAGTATATTTAGAATATATTTTTACAATTTAATACAATGTTGGTCATTGGTTGTAATTTCACATTTAAACCAGACATAAATAGGTGTCAATCTTTTGATAGATATTGTTTCTTAAAAACACGCTTTTTGTTTTAACAGCGGGATTTAATTATAAAATTAATTAATGAAACTTCTATGTTATGAATTTGGTAAAATAGACTTCATTTTTTAATTTGTAATATGAAATATAGCTTAGGATGAAATTTTGGCATTGTTCTGAAAAACATCAATTTTTGATGAATAGTGAAACTACTAAGTGGTAGTTAAAAAACTGAATTTTTCATAAAACTTAATTTTACCGCTTCTGTGAATGGAATTTCAAAAATCCGAGAGACACGGTTGATTTCAGTAAGTAAAATGTGGTTCAATGAGATGAAAATAATTTTTGGTGAATAGTAACTTTTTACTTTTATTTACCACGATTAAAAGTAAATAGGGTAATTAAGGGTATGAATGATATTAATATTACCCTAACACATGTCCTAATTCTATTGGACAAGTGTATTTCGACAAAAAACAAATTTAAATGTAAAATATTATCATTTAGGCCCACTTGGATTAGATTAGGACATTTATTATTATTTAATTCAAAGAAGAGTTAAAAGAGTTAAAATCAAAGAATATTTACTAAAACATTTTTAATATAGGGTTGTACATAAGATAATTTCGATTGTAAATATTCATTACAAAGCTAAAACGATATCCTACATAATGGTATTTTATTTGTAATTTTTAGACATCAAATAATTTAATTTATTTATGACACAAAGATGATGCAGTAATTATCTTATTAAGGAAATATTGACATAATTGATATTATAAATACCAAAATAAATATAATTTTAGACTTTTTATGAATTCCACTAATTTTATAGGTTACTATGATATATTAGTGTTGCTTTAATCAACTTGGTTAGAACATATAGTTCTGTTATGACTTTCACAAAAATCATATATCAAATAGTGTCAAAATTGACACAAAATAGTTTTTTAAATCAAATATTATATTATTATGTGTTATTTTATTCCTAAAAATCTAAGGTTCGGCCTAATGACTTAGATAAGGATATATATATTAATAATATACAATTTGGGGTTCGTTTGGCATTTTATAGTAATTTTATTAACCATATAGTGTAAGAAAATAAAAAGACACGGTAAAAGTTAAATTGTTTAACTTAGAGTTAAATCTAATTGATAAGGTTAAAATAATAACCTAAACTTGTCTGAATCCTATTGGTTGATAGGATTTCGACCCATCCCCACTTTAGCTTCGAAATAAGACCCTTTGGAACCATTATAAACCGATTTTGACTTTAATATAAAATAATATTTTGAGATATTCCTAAGGTGCCCCTCTCCTCCCTTATAAAAAGGCACCTCCTCCCCTTCCTCCTCACAACAATTTGAGCACTCAAGCTCGGCCAACCTCTGCCAAAATCCCTTCTCCACTTCTCTAGAATAATCCTAGAGGTCCTGGTCTTCTTCAAAGACCAATCTTAGTTCCCCTAAGTGAGGGATTCAAAGAGGCGTTTCAAAGAAGAGGTAATAACCATTACCGATCTTTTCAATTTATTTCTTCTTCAACTTCTTCTTCTTTAGTTGTTTCATGAAAAAGTAATAGCATAAGTATTACTTACATACTGATATGTTATTATAAATATGAAACAACTCTAATTAACCTTCTATCCATCCTACGGAAAAAGGAAATCACAGCGCGTGTGTACGTACGGAATACCGTCTCCACGCCGTGGTGTAATATATTTTTCTCCACCACCTTAATTGGATGGGTATAATGGTTTAATGAGTAACTATATATGATTATTATAAAGTTATATTGATACTGAAAAAGTATACATACACTTCCACAAAATTCCACGACCATGGGAATGATATCATCGCTCGTGCGTACGTACGGACTACCGTCTCCACGACGCGATGAGATTCATTCTCAATGATTAACCATTCATGAATGATTATAAAGTATATATAGTACTAATGAAATATATGACATAATAATGATACTGGAATTATTTATATGTATGTCATCTACTTAATTCCATTCAATTTAATAAGGAAACGAAAACAGCGTTCATGCGTACGTACGGACTACCGTCTCCATGAACGGTGTATTTCATTCCATTTACTGATTTATTATATATGTATATTATGAATATATATATAAATAATGTTTTATATTCTTTAATTAATTAATCATGATCTAAGTAATCATATGAATAATTACAAGTTAAAAACACGAACGACAAATGAGACGATTTTACCCAAAACGCTACTTTAACGGGAATTTACAAAAGAACGGGTAATATAAAGTCATAAGTGGATCATATACGATATAATAACAATGAGTATGATTCTGGAATAAGTCAATAACATGATTTAAATAATTATACAGGAGGTTCGGACACTTACAAAGCAAGTCGGACCTAAGGTAAGGGAAATATCACAATCTCATTTTTATCCGAGATTGTTTATACTTTGGTATTTACTGGGGTGTATTTTATCATCCACATCCATGTTTCCTCAATATGTAATATTTATATCCTCATACAATAGTTTATATTCAATTTTACCCTTCGATAAATTTTTAGTAAAGGATATGAAAGGAATCTTTTGTCGTTTTTCGTACGAGGTACTTTTTTGACTTTTCCGACAAAAGTACGAAGAATGTTTTTTTAACTTATACGGACTGAATGGATTTTTAAAACATTATTTCAAAGAAGCTTCCTTTACAAGTTTTCAAGTTTATTTTTAATTCTTTTAGTTTAAAATTGTATTACATGTTAAGAAAAGAAAAAGTTTTGAAGTAAAAAGGATATTTTCCTCAAGAATGTAGTTCAAGTGTTTTATCAAAATTATTTTCCATCTAAGATAATAAAAGGGTTCTGTTTTTATCCCTATTATTACATTGGTTTGATTATGTTGTGATGGAAATATTTTTATGTATTCCTTTATCTTATATGAATTGTTTTATGATGTCATGTTGTTTTAGAATCCCATTTTTATTACATGGGTTATGCAATGATGTATGATTTATGATTTTGTGGCACACATAAGAATGGTATCATTCTGAGATGGGTGGGACCTATATCTCCCTCCAATGCATTGGGTAAAGATTTTATATCTCATGAGATAGACATGGCTGGAATGGTAGGTTATACCGGTTCAGTGAAACAGGACTGAAACGAGGGTTACTCGATTAAGAAAGGGACTTTGTCCACTAAGATAGTCTTGGCAATGAGTCTTGACTAACAAGAAATGATTCTCTATGATTATGTGTGAATGCCACAAAGTTTCATGTTTTAAGTTATGATTATTTTGATTACATTTCGCTGCCATGATTTATCCCATGTTATGAAATTATGATCTCTTTTGCAGGTTAATATTTCCAAAAGTTATGTGCTTGTGTATATGATGTGATTGATATTTCTTTTGTTTACCCTTACTGAGCATTTGAGCTCACCCTTTTATGTTTTCTTTTCCCCAGGATAAAAAAAAGGTTTTTAGGTATAAAAAAATGGAAGATCATTATGGGAGATATTGAAGATCTTTCACCATGATTAGAAGATTATGTTCCGAGTTTCCAAAGACACTAAACTATTACGATCCTTGTGTGTGTGTGTTTTTGTTATGTACCAAGTATTCCGCAAAAGTAATGTAATGTCCATGTACGTCAAGATACGGGTCTCTACAGAGTGACAGTATTTGATGAGTCATGTAGAGCCCACTGACCAGAGTACATTTCTTCTTAGCTTTGGGATTGATTATGTGCACACTGGTTGGGTGGTGGATTTTAGAGGAGTTCTTCATTGGGTCAGCAGAATCGAGGGAGACAGGAGGTGACTCTTGGTACTTATTATCGTACTGCTGCGATGTCGGTGTCTAGCTCGGGATGAGCTCGTGGAGAGGCATCATCTTCTAGATCAAAGTATTAGGAGATGTTTTGAGCTCAGAATAACCTTATAGAGAGTTTGCAGAAGCACCAAGAAGAGATGCAATAGCAGCAGAAGCATCAGCAGCACGAGGATGAGATGCGTCGATGGCAGCAGGAGCATCAACAACATGAGGAGGAGATGAGTCGATGGCAGCATCAGCGTCATGAGTAGATGGAGTACAAGCACCGTCTGACTCGTAGATTAGGGATGGAGTTTCCTCCATCAGCTCCTTCAGCTCCACCACCTCCTCCAGAAGACGACCCCAAGTGATTTTTTTATGTCAAAAACATTTGAATTTAAATTTGTTGTAATATGAACTATTTACAGTTTTTGTCTTTTATATCAGTGTGATTATTACATAATTTACTTTTTAATATTTTATGATTTGTTTTTGTGAATATTGGGATTTTTAATATTTTTTTATTATTTTAATAATATTAATATTATTGTTTCATTAATCATAATTTTATTAAATATTTTTTCTAGTATTATATTTTTTAATATTTGTTTTTTGTTTTACTAATAATATAAATAATAATAATAAAAATAATTTATGATTTTGTATATTTTCTTGTGAATATTGAGAATTTTAATGTTTTTTATTTTTTTATTTTAATAATATTAAAATTAATTTTTCAATATTCAAAATAATATTTTATGAATTTTTTTATATTTTTTTGGGAATATTTATAATTTTAAGAATTCTTTATTTTTTATATATTTTAATAATATTAAAATTAATTTTTCAATAATAATAATTTTATTAAATTTATTTTTTTAAAATTTATTTATTATTTGCGATGGGATCTGTTGTGATGGGATCATATCAGAAATAGTCTAAATAATTTTTTCTTAAAACTGTATTTGTGACGGGATTACGGGCCCATTGCAAATAGTATAAAAAATAATTTCAAAAAGCATTTACTAAGGGATTACGGGTCTGTCGCAAAAAAGTATATGCAACGGGCCCATCACAAAAGAGCTTATTTATATATATATATATAAATTATATAATCGGAGACTTATTTGAAACAGTGATGGTTCCTGTTGTTGGAACCACTTTGTGTATAAGTTTGTATTTGTTGTCAATAGTTGTCAATGAAGATCAAAATGAAGGAGATCAAGAAGTACTCCGATGAAATGGAGGATTGGAAGATCAAAATAAAGGAGATCATGAAGTACTCTGCTGAAGTAGAGGAATGGTGATTCAGACGATTTTTGTACTGATCGTATGTTCAAAGAACATGTGTCAAAGGTGATACATTGTTTACAACAATGAAGAATGTGAGGTGTAATCCATCTGAGGATGATTAAAGATGAATGGGGTTTTTTTGATGAAGACCATGCAATTCCTCATTATTGCATGAGATGCATGGGTTTTGATGAAGACCATGAAATTACTCATGATTGCATGAGAACCATGCAAGAGACTTCTTGATGAATAGAATCACATGGTTTGCATGAAGTTGATCATGACGGTTGATGAAGAAGACAATGTGGAAATGATTGGAATTCTACGATAGCCATGCACATCAAATTGTCATAGAAGATGATGATGCTAAAGCTATGCCTTCAAAGAATACATATCACAATAGTGGAGTTTGTGATAAAAGTAGAAGAGTTGCTAAAGGATACATATCACAAAGCAGAAGTTTTGTTGAGGTGATTGTGCTTGTTGACAAAGGAGATTCCATGGTGACATGTCGAGTTTGAGGACTGTGGTTAATGATCCATGTTTGGTCAGAGAACGTCGACAAAGGAATGGATGATCTAGAGGAAGTACAAAAAGAGCAGATATAAGGTGGTGCTATTTCCCAATGTTTGCCCAAATTTTGGACCTCAAAATCAGAAAATGATGACATGGATTGTCTGCAAAAGGAGGTTCGCACAAAGAGAAAGTGGTGTGAGAAAAATAAGAGGCCTGCGCGAAATACATAATTTTGGCGTGGAAAACAGTGGGATGCGCGAAATAGGGGATCGAGGTTTTTCGCGCACATAGTGTTTCGAAATTAGATTGGTGAAAAATGGCAAAGGCATGGGCTATGTGGAAAATAAGGGTTGTGCATGAAATGCCTGATCTAGGCACAAAAAACAGCGTGGTGCGCGAAATAGAGGAGCAAAGTTTTTCGTGCAAATAGTGTTTCAGAATCAAAATGTTGAAAAATGGTAACGGCACGGGCAGCGCGAAAAAACCAGAGTTGTCTGTGGAGAAATGGGAATGTGCACGAAAAACGTTGTGCGTAGAATAGTCGGGTGAATTTTTCGCGCAAGCAGTGTATTGAATCAGAAATATAGAAAATCGGAAAAGGCAAGAGGTGCGCGAAAAATCAGAGATGTTCGCGCCATGTGCATGGAAAATCAAACTGTTGCGCGTAAAGTTGGTTGTGCGCAAAATTTGGGTTTGATGTTTTACGCACAAGAGAAGATTAATGTTTTGAATGATGGAAAATGTAGAAGTAATGAGATGCATGAAAAACCAAGGTGGTGTGCGAGAATAAAAGGAAGGTGCGCGTAATTTAATGAACGGAGAGTTAGTTTTACGCGCAGGAAGGGGTTTTACACCCAGGATCAAAAACGCCTATAAATATGAGGTGAACCCCTCTTATTGGGAGAGGCTCGACACTAAGACAGATCCCGAGATCTGGTGCGTGGAAAAATTGAGGTATAGAGTGGTGATCGAAAAGAAGAAGGGTTGCGCAAAAAATAAGGTGTTGCGCAAAAAAGGGAGGATTTGCGCGAAAAAGGAGAGTTGCGCGAAAAACCTTTTACGCGCCAAAAGTTATTTTTACGTGCAAGGTTTAAATTTTACGCGCACGACACAAGGAAGGGAGCGCGAAAATTTGGGGGTCCCGCAGGCCTTTAACAGGTGCTTAGCACTCTCAAATCTGCTTTGCGAAGACAGAAAAATAGTAAACCATTTGGTTTTATGAAGAGAAGTGGTACCGCACACACATGAATGGTGTTTAACATCCTCATTGTTCTTTGTGAAGAGAAGAAGACCGCATCATTCAACTAAACTCAGATCTGCATAGTAATAAGGGAATATATCAATACACTCAGGTGTTAGTATTGATAATTAAAGGAAGAGAAGAAGAATATCTAGTGCATTCAGTCATTGCACTAAAGAAGAAAGATTGAACTAAAAAGGGCATCATTTGCTGAACCCTGATGCAAGAAAAGTCTCATGCAGAATAGGAGACAAAGAACATCAATGAAAATCTATTGAAGAGACATTCACGTCTATAAACTGAGTGAGACTTCACCAACGGCAGTGAACCACGGGGAGTCAATGGGAGTGACCCAAGGGACGCAGTGAGCTATCCCTAAACTTTTGTAAAGGTCGTGAGCCTGGGACAGAGTGACTGTACCTAACCATTTGTGATATACATCTAGTGAAGCATAGTGGATTTTGGTACGACCGAAAACCTGTCGGAGTATTCTCCTTGGACGTAGCCCTTAGTGGTGAACCAAATAAAAATAGCTATGTCATCTCTCTGCATGTGAATGTTTCATTATTGATCATATCCATCATACAGGTTAATGTAGTTCCTACCAATGTGGGAACAAGATCCACAAGTTTAAGAAGAAAAAGTTGACACCCTGATTCACCCCTCCCCTCTCAGGGTGTCTCGGGGTCCTACAAGTGGTATCAGAGGAAAAGGTTGACGTATGTTGGATATTCTCCAGTAATTCTATTCAGAAGAGGATTTGAGTTTCTTCCCTAATGTCAACAATGAAGAGCAGTCTTGATGAAGATTTAGTCATTTCTGAGCAGAGGTCTACATCCAGCAAGAGCATGACACAGAGTAAAAATAATGAGAAGAAGAAGCTAAAGAAGTCCCTCATATCCAATGAAGATTCAGTGTCTTGTTCTCCATGCCATTCCAATAATGAAGAAATATCAGTATTTGAAAGTATCAAGTAGGTGGCTCAAAGTTCTTCCAGAGGAAAGGATGACATCCCCAATTCAAGCTTTTAGGAAAAACTCAAAACATATCTGCATGATATTCCTGAAGAAAGGGTTGCTATTATTTGTAGCCTATTCCAATCTATGCAGGTTGAGATCACTCGACTAGAAAGAGAAGCTCACAATATGGAAAAGGGGTTGGAACGAAAAGATCTGGAAAATATGAATCTCACCAAACAGGTTAAAGTATTTGAAGAAAACTAGGCAATCAATAAGAATCTAAATGAAAAGATCCATGCACTTGAAGCTGAGATGAAGAATAGCAATGAAGTCAAGAGTTTTTGTTTGGAAGAAACATTCATTAAATTTAGGGAACTTGACTCTATGTTACAAAACAAAGATAAGATGAATGAAGATGAGGTTGAAAGATTGAAGAAGACTTGTGAAGAGAAGATGATCATTATTGAAGATCAGAAGATCATCCTCAATATTGAGGGTCAGAAATTGGAAGCCCAGGTGACCAAGATTGAGAATGGACATATTGAGACTTCACAAAAGAATGAAATGAGTGATTCTTGCACTCAATTTTCGTTGGAGGAATCTAAAGTTGAGATACCTCCAACATGTGACAAGAAGATTATGACGACTCTTGATTATCCACATCAAGAATCAGTTTCTACTGGTACTCAATGATAATTGGAGGATTCTATTGTCGAAAGACCTCTAAAATGTGATAAGAAGATCATGACTTCACTAGTTGATCTATCACAAGAAACTGAGAAAATGAAGGTACCATCCAAACCATCTTGTACTCATGTTTCTAGATACATTCCCATAATTAGTGCAGGTTGGACGAACAGTTCTAAACAAGTATGGATTAGGAAATGTGATAAGAAGAAACCCACCACCATGGCTAGCGTGGATAGGAAGAAAAATAAGGAAGTTGGTTCCTCAAATAGAGCACAAAATATTAAGAAGATGGCCCAACAACATAATACAAAAGATACAAAGAAGAAATGATTTGTGGGTCAATGTTGGTGCTGAAACAGATTTGGGAACTGTGCACTAGATTGTTTTTATAATCCCTTAAATGGAAAATAATAGGGAAAGCCAATATCAAACGGAAGGAAGCCAGAGAAGAAGAAGCAACATCTGCAGGTCCGGAAGTATCTATTTACTGCAAACAGATTTGGAATTCTTGATAACATTTGTGATGTATGCAATGGCAGCGGTCACAAGGCATGCACATGTCCATATCAACATGCTTTCTCTGTTGATAAGAAAAGAATACCACTGATGCCGTCTAAGTATGAAGAAAGTACCTTGGGAATAAATCAAAAGAATATGGTGAACACACATTTCCCCCAAGAAGATATAAAGTAGGGAAGCTGAGAAGACCCAGGATTTTAGATCCATGAAATTGAAGGGTCATTCATCCGAAAGAAACACTAAGTGGGATGAAACTCAGATGAACCCGTGTGGATGACACAAACCAGCTACAATAGTTCCAAATGACATATTGGTCATCTGGCCAGAATATTTGAAAATAATGAGGAAACTTGAAGATGAAAAGGCCAATGCTGGTGACAAAGGAAAGGGAAAAATTTCACATGATGAAGACACAATACATGAGAGATTGCAAGCAAAGAGAAACACATGTGTCAAAGAAGTTCTATGTGAGAGATGCTATAAATCTGGTCACACTATAAAAGGTTTCCTAACCTTAATACCATAGCAAGAAGCAGTCCTTAAGAGGAGTAAGAATGTATCATTCAAGATGGCTATTAAGCAGAAAAATTCCTCACACAATGTAAAAGAGAATGTGAAGAAAGCCATGCCACACCAATAGATGTCATAACATATGTTCAAATGTGCAGGCATGAATACTGGAGTGAATAGAGTAACTTGGTTGAGAAAAGAACCTCAACCATGCAGGTCTTGTTGATGAAGAAAATATGAACCACCTTATTCCCTTATTCATTTGTGTATTGTATTTGTGCTAATAATGCAGGGAATTGAAGGTGAAGCATGCTCTCAGGGTGAGAACCTAAGAATTAGTGAATGTTGTCAACTCATGATAGCCAATATGATGAGGAGTGTTTCCCATGAGGGGTAGAAAAATGAACAAGATTCCATAATCACTGTGTCAATCAATATCAACTCCATCTGGACTCAAAAGTAGTTACTCCGTGAATTTCTTGAAGAACATGTCAATGGAGAAGTTATGACATTTCTCAATCTCTATCCCTTTGTTACTCAGATCAAATATCATTCTACAAAGGGGGAGTAACTGAATTGATGAGTGACATAATAAGAATGGATGTACCCCGAGGTCACTTATCCTGGAGATTGCACTTGAATGTTTTTTATCAGTTTGCTGATGTAAGTGCAGGAATTTCAGGTTGATCATTCCCTATAACATTTTATTTCTTATGCCTGAAATAAAATTGGTAAACCCTTGAAGACAAAATACATGATTTCTCATCTCATGTTGGTATCATGATCTGTGAATAATGGGCAGCCTTGTTGACTTAATCAAATCCTCTTGTTTTCTACATCGGGCATTGCTCAAGTAGACTTAGAGTGAAATGATTAATGAAACATTTCTTAAGTATGGATTGATATCCTCCCTACAATGCGTTTTGTATTTCATGTCAATAAGGGGGAGATAAAGTGAAATGAATGTTTGAAAAGGAAATTTCATTGAAGAGAATATTCTCATTTTGACATTGACGAATTCATTTCAGAAGATGTATAAGGTATTGACAAAAAAATACAAAGGGAGAGATTGTTGGAACCACATTGTGTATATGTTTGTATTTTTTGTCAATAGTTGTCAATGAAGATCAAAATGAAGGAGATCAAGAAGTGCTCCAATGAAATGGAGGATTGGAAGATCAAAATGAAGGAGATCTTGAAGTACTCCGCTGATGTAGAGGAATGGTGATTCAGACGATTGTTGTACTAATCGTATGATCAAAGAACATGTGTCAAAGGTGATACATTGTTTACAACAGTGAAAAATGTGAGGTGTAATCCATCTGAGGATGATTAAATATGAATGGTGTTTTTTAATGAAGACCATGCAATTCCTCATTATTGCATGAGATCCATGGGGTTTGATGAAGACCATGCAATTACTCATGATTGCATGAGAACCATGAAAGAGACTTCATGATGAATAGAATCACATGGTTTGAATGAAGTTGATAATGACGGTTGAGGAAGGAGACAATGTGGCAATGATTGGAATTCTACGATAGCCATGCACATCACATTGTCATAAAAGATGATGATGCGGAAGCTATGCCTTCAAAGAATACATATCACAATAGTGGAGTTTGTGATAAAAGCAGAAGATTTGCTGAAGGATACATATACCAAGAAGAAGTGTTGTTGAGGTGATCGTGCTTGTTGACAAAGGAGATTCCATGGTGACATGTCGAGTTCGAAGACTGTGGTTAATGATCAATGTTTGGTCAGAGAACGTCGACAAAGGAATGAATGATCTAGAGGCAGTACAAAAAGAGCAGATATAAGGTGGTGCTATTTCCCAGTGTTTGCCAAATTTTTGGGCCTCAAAATCGGAAAATGATGACATGGATTGTCTGCAAAAAGAGGTTCACACAAAGTGGAAGTGGTGCGCGAAAAATAAGAGTCCTACAAGAAATACTTAAGTTGGGCACAGAAAATAGCGGGATGCCCGAAATAGGGGATCGAGGTTTTTCGCACACATAGTGTTTCGAAATCAGATTGGTGAAAAATTGAAAGGGAATGGGCTGCATGGAAAATAAGGGTTGTGCACGAAATACCTGATCTAGGCGTGAAAAACAGTGTGGTGTGCAAAATAGCAGAGCAAAGATTTTCGCGCAAATAGTGTTTCCGAATCAGAACGTTGAAAAATGATAAAGGCACGAGCTGCGTGAAAACCCAGAGTTGTTCATGGAAAAATGGGAATGTGCACGAAAAATGTTGTGTGCAGAATATCCAAGTGAATTTTTCACGCAAGAAGTGTATTGAATCAAAAATACAGAAAATCGGCAAAGGCAAGAGTTGCGCGAAAAATCGGAGATGTTCGCGCCATGTGTGCGGTAAATCAAACTGCAGCACGTAAATTTGGTTCTGCACAAAATGTGGGTTTGAAGTTTTACGCACAAGAGAAGATTCATGTTCTGAATGATGGAAAATGTAGAAGTAATGAGTTGCGCGCAAAACCAAGGCGGTGTGCGAGAATAAAAAGAAGGTGCGTGTAATTCAAAGAACTGAGACACAGTTTTACGTGCAGGAAGGGGTTTTACGCAAAAGATCAAAAAAACCTATAAATATGAGGTGAACCCCTCTTATTGGGAGAGGCTCTACACTTAGACAGATCCCGAGCTCTAGCGCACAGAAAAATTGAGGTATAGAGTGGTGTGCGAAAAGAAGAAGGGTTGTGCGAAAAATAAGGTGTTGCACGAAAAAGGGAAGATCTGCGCGAAAAAGGAAATTTGCGCAAAAAACCTTCTACTTACCAAAAGTTATTTTTACACGCATGGTTTAAATTTTACGTGCAAGGAACCAGGAAGGGAGCGCGAAAATTTGGGGGTCCTGCAGGCCTTTGACAGGTGCTTAGCACTCTCAAATCTTCTTTGCGAAGACGGAAGAATAGTAAACCATTTGGTTTTACGAAGAAAAGTGGTACCACACACACATGACTGGTGTTTAAAATCCTCATTGTACTTTGCGAAGAGAAGACGAATCGATCGTGCAATTAAACTCAGATTTTCACAGAAAGAGGGTAATATATCAATACACTCAGGTGTTAGTATTGAGAATCAAAGTAAGAGAAGAAGAAGATCTAGTGCATTCAGTGATTGCACTAAAGAAGAAGGATTGAACTAAAAAAGGCATCAACTGCTGAACCCTGATGCAAGCAAAGTCTCATGCTGAACAGGAGACAAATAACTTCAATGAAAACCTATTGAAGAGACCTACACATCTATAAACTGAGTGAGACTTCACCAACGGCAGTGAGCCGGGGGGGTCAACGGGAGTGACCCGAGGGTCGTAGTGAGCTATCCCTACACTTTTGTAAAGGCAGTGAGCCTGGGACAGAGTGATTGTACCTGAACATTTGTGATCTACAACTAGTGAAGCATAGTGGATTTTGGTACGACCGACAACCTGTGGGAGTATGCTCCTTGGATGTATCTCTTAGTGGTGAACCAAGTAAAAATAGATGTGTCATCTCTCTACATGTGAATGTTTCATTGCTGATCATATCCATCATACAGATTATAGTAGTTCCTACCAACATGGGAACAAGATCCACAAGTTTAAGAAGAAAAAGTTGACACACTGATTCACCCCTCCCCACTGAGGGTGTCCCGGGGTCCTACAAGTGGTATCAGAGGAAAAGGTTGACGTATGATGGATATTCTCTAGTAATTCTATTCAGAAGAGTATTTGAGTTTCTTTCCTAAAGCCAACAATGAAGAGCAGTATTGATGAAGATTCATTCATTTCTAAGCAGAAGTCTACATCCAGCAAGACCATGACAAACAGTAAAAAGAAAGAGAAAAAGCATCTAAAGAAGTCTCTCATATCCAATGAAGATTCGGTGTCCTGTTCTCCATGCCATTCCAATAATGAATAAATATTAGGATTGGGAAGTATCAAGCAGGTGGCTCAAAGTTCTTCCAGAGGAAAGGATGACATCCCCAATTCAAGCTTTTAGGGAAAACTCAAAAAATATCTGCATGATATTCCTGAAGAGAGGGTTGCTATTATTTGTAGCCTATTCCAATATATGCATTTTGAGATCACTCGACTAGAAAGAGAAGCGGACAATATGGAAAATGGGTTGGAATGAAAAGATCTGGGAAATATGAAGCTCACCAAACTGGTTAAAGTCTTTGAAAAAAACTAGGCAATCAATAAGACTCTAAATGAAAAGATCAATGCACTTGAAGCTAAGCTGAAGAATAGAAATGAAGTTAAGAGTTTTTGTTTGGAAGAAACATCCATTAAATTTAGGGAACTTGACTCTTTGTTACAAAAAAAATTTAAGATGCATGAAGATGAGGTTGAAGGATTGAAGAAGACTTGTGAAGAGAAGATGATCATGATTGAAGATCAAAAGATCATCCTAAATATTTAGGGTCAAAATTTGGAAGCCTAGTTGTCCAAGATTGAGAATACACATATTGAGACTTTACAAAATAATGAAATGAGTGATTCTTGCACTCAGTGTTCATTGGAGGAATCTAAAGCTGAGATACCTCCAACATGTGACAAGAGGATTTTGACGACTCTTGATTATCCACATCAGGAATCAGTTGCTGCTGGTATTCAATGATCACTGGATGATTCTATTGTAGAAAGACCTCAAAATGTGATAATAAGATCATGAATTCACAAGTTGATCTATCACAAGAAAATGAGAAAGTGAAGGTACCATTCAAACCATCTTGTACGCATGTTTCTAGATACATTCCCATAATCAGTGCAGGTTGGACGAACAGTTCTAAACAAGTATGGATGAGGAAAGGTGAGAAGAAGAAAACTACCACCATGGCTTGGGTGGATGGGAAGAAAAATGAGGAAGTTGGTTCCTCAAATGGAGCAGAAAAGATTAAGTAGATGGCCCAACAACCTAATAAAGAAGATACAAAGAATAAAATATTCGTGGGTCAATGTTGGTGCTGCAACAGATTTGGGCACTATGTACTGGATTGTTTTTATAATCCCTTACATGGAAAAGAACAGGGAAAGCCTATATCAATGGGAAGGAAGCCAGAGATGAAGAAGAAACATCCACAGGTCCATAAGAATCTGTTTACCGCAAACAGATTTGGAATTCTTTATAACATCTGTGATGTATGCAACGACAGCGGTCACAAGGCATCCACATGTCCATATCAACGTTCTTTCTCTGTTGATAAGAAAAGAAGACCTCTAATGCCATCTAAGTATTAAGAAAGTACCTTGGGAACAAATAAAAAGAATATGGTGAACAAACATTTCCCCCAAGAAGATCTCAAGTAGAGAAGCTGAGAAGACCCAGGATTTTAGATCCATGAAATTGAAGGGTCATTCATCGAAAAGAAACACTATGTGGGATGAAACTCAGATGAACCCATGTGGAAGACCCAAACCATCTATAACAGTTCAAAATGACATATTGGTCATTTGGCCAGAATATTTGAAAAGAATGAGGAAACATGGAGATGGAAAGGCCAAGGCTGGTGGCAAAGGAAAGGGAAAAATTTTACATGATGAAGACACAATGAATGAGAGATTACAAGAAAAGAGAAACACACGTGTCAAAGAAGTTCTATGTGAGAGATGCAAGAAATCTGGTCACACTGCAAAAGGTTCCCTAACCTTAATACCAGAGCAAGAAGCAGTCCTTAAAAGGAGTAAAAATGTATCATTCAAGATGGCTATTAAGAAGAACAATTCCCCACACAA
Source organism: Viscum album (assembly GCA_963277665.1). Classification (NCBI taxonomy): domain Eukaryota; kingdom Viridiplantae; phylum Streptophyta; class Magnoliopsida; order Santalales; family Viscaceae; genus Viscum; species Viscum album. Next base: position 560,628,230 of record OY728146.1, read on the forward strand.
TGTAAAAGAGAATGTGAAGAAATCCATGCCACACCAACAGATGTCAGAACATATGTTCAAATGTGCAGGCATGAAGACTAGAGTGAACAGAGTAACTTGGTTGAGAAAAGAACCTCAACCATGTAGGTCTTGTTGATGAAGCAAAGAGGAACCACCTTATTCCCTTATTCATTTGTGTATTGTATATGTGCTACTAATGCAGGGAATTGAAGGTGAAGCATGCTCTGAGGGTGAGAACCTATGAAGTAGTGAATATTGTCAACTCTTGATAGCCAAGATGATGAGGAGTGTTTCCCTTGAGGGGGAGAAAAATGAACAAGCTTCCATAATCACTGTGTCAATCAATATCAACTCCAGCTGGACTCAAAAACAGTTACTCTGTGAATTTTTTGAAGAACATGTCAATGGAGAAGGTATGCCATTTCTCAATCTCTACCTCTTTGTTACTCAGATCAAAGATCATTCTACAAAGGGGGAGTAACTGAATTGATCAGTGACATAATAAGAATGGATGTGCCCTAAGGTCACTTATCCTACAGATTGCACTTGAATGTTTTTTATCAGTTTGCTGATGTAAGTGCAGGAATTTCAGGTTGATCATTCCCTATAACATTTTATTTCTTATTCTTGAAATAAAAGTGGTAAACCCTTGAATACAAAATACATGAGTTCTCATCTCATGTTGGTATCATGATCTGTGAATAATGGGCAGCCTTGTTGACTTAATCAAATCCTCTTTTTTTCTACATCTAGCATTGCTCAAGTAGACTTAGAGTGAAATGATTAATGAAACATTTCTTAAGTATGGATTTATACCCTCCCTACCATGAGTTTTGTATTTCTTGTCAATAAGGGGGAGAGACAGTGAAATGATTGTTTGAAAATAAAAGTTCATTGAAGAGAATATTCTCATTTTGACATTGACGAATTCATTTCAGAAGATGTATAAGGTATTGACAACAAAATACAATGGGGGAGATTGTTGGAACCACTTTGTGTATAAGTTTGTATTTGTTGTCAATAGTTGTCAATGAAGATCAAAATGAAGGAGATCAAGAAGTACTCCAATGAAATAGAGGATTGGAAGATCAAAATCAAGGAGATCATGAAGTACTCCACTGAATTAGAGGAATGGTGATTCAGACGATTGTTGTACTGATCGTATGTTCAAAGAACCTGTGTCAAAGGTGATACATTGTTTACAACAATGATGAATGTGAGGTGTAATCCATCTGAGGATGATTAAAGAAGAATGGGGTTTTTTTATAAAGACCATGCAATTCCTCATTATTGCATGGGATCCATGGGTTTTGATGAACACCATGAAATTACTCATGATTGCATGAGAACCATGCAAGAGACTTCTGGATGAATAAAATCACATGGTTTGCATGAATTTGATCATGACTGCTGATGAAGAAGACAATGTGGCAATGATTGGAATTCTGCGATAGCCATGCACATCACATTGTCATAGAGGATGATGATGTTGAAGCTATGCCTTCAAAGAATACATATCACAATAGTGGAGTTTGTGATAAAAGTAGAAGAGTTGCTGAAGGATACATATCACCAAGAAGAAGTGATGTTGAGGTGATCGTGATTGTTGACAAATGAGATTTCATGGTGACATGTCGAGTTCGAGGACTATGGTTAATGATCGATGTTTGGTCAAAGAATGTCGACAAAGGAATGGATGATCTGGAGGCAGTACAAAAAGAGAAGATATAAGGTGGTGCTATTTCCCAATGTTTGCCAAATTGTTGGGCCTCAAAATCGGAAAATGATGACATGGATTTTCTGCAAAAGGAGGTTCTCACAAAGATAAAGTGGTGCGCGAAGAATATGATTCCTACGCTAAATACTTAAGTTGGGCACGGAAAACAGCGGGATGCGTGAAATAGGGGATCGAGGTTTTTCGTGCACATAGTGTTTCGAAATCAGATCGGTGAAAAATAGAAAAGGCATGGGTTGTGCGGAAAATAGGGTTTGTGCATGAAATACCTGATTAGGGTGTGAAAAACAATGTGGTGTGAGAAATAGCGGAGAAAATTATTTCGCGCAAATAGTGTTTCAGAATCAGAAAGTTGAAAAATGTTAAAGGCATGGGCTGCGCGAAAAACCATAGTTGTCTGCGAAAAAATGGGAATGTGCGTGAAAAATGATGTGCATAGAATAGCCGGGTGAATTTTTCGTGCGAGAAATGTATTGAATCAGAAATACCGAAAATCGGCAAAGGCAATAGGTGCGCGAAAAATCAGAGATGTTCGTGCCATGTGCACGGAAAATCAAACTGCTACGCGTAAAGTTGGTTGTGCGCAAAATGTGGGTTTGAAGTTTTACGCACAAGAGAAGATTCATGTTCTGAATGATGGAAAATGTAGAAGTCATGAGATGCGGGCAAAACCAAGGCGGTGCGCGAGAATAAAAGGAAGGTGCGCGTAATTCAAAGAACTGAGAGACAGTTTTACGTGCAGAAAGGGGTTTTACACACAGGATCAAAAACGCCTATAAATATGAGGTGAACCCCTCTTATTGGGAGAGGATCGACACTTAGACAGATCCCGAGCTCTATCATGTGGAAAAATTGAGGAATAGAGTGGTGCACGAAAAGAAGATGGGTTGCGCGAAAAATAAGGTGTTGCACGAAAAAGGGAAGATTTGCGCGAAAAAGGAGAGTTGCGCAAAAAACCTTTTAAGCGCCAAAAGTTATTTTTACGCGAAAGGTTTAAATTTTATGCGCAAGGCACCAGGAAGGGAGCGCGGATATTTGGGGGTCCTGCAGGCCTTTGACAGGTGCTTAGCACTCTCAAATCTGCTTTGTGAAGATGAAACAACAGTAAAACATTTGGTTTTTTGAAGAGAAGTGGCACCACACACACATGACTGGTGTTTAAAATCCTCACTGTACTTTGCAAAGAGATGATGAATGGATCGTGCAATTAAACTCAGATCTGAACAGATAGAGTGGAATATATCAATACACTCAGGTGTTAGTATTGAGAATCAAAGTAAGAGAATAAGAAGATCTAGTGCATTCAGTGATTGCACTAAAGAAGAAGGATTGAACTAAAAAGGGAATCAACTGGTGAACCCTGATGCTAGAAATGTCTCATTCTAAACAGGAGACAATGAACTTCAATGCAAATCTATTGAATAGACCTTAACGTCTATAAACTGAGTGAGACTTCACCAATGGTAGTGAGCCAGGGGGAGTCAACGGGAGTGACCCGAGGGACGCAGTGAGCTATCCCTAAACTTTTTTAAAGGCGGTGAGCCTGGGACAGAGTGACTGTACCTGAACATTTGTGATCTACAGCTAGTGAAGCATAGTGGATTTTGGTATGACTGACAACCTGTCAGTGTATTCTCCTTGGACGTAGCCCTTAGTGGTGAACCAAGTAAAAATAGGTGTGTCATCTCTCTGCATGTGAATGTTTCATTACTGATCATATCCATTATACAGGTTTAAGTAGTTCCTACCAACGTGGGAACAAGATCCACAAGTTTAAGAAGAAAAAGCTGACACCCTGATTCACCCCTCCCCACTCAGGGTGTCCTAGGGTCCTACACCCATCACTAAAAAAATATTATTTGCGACGGGCCCGTCCCAAATAATATTTTTTGCGACGACGTTTTCTACATCGAGCTATTTGTGAAGGGCCCCCATCACTAAAGCTTATTTGGGACGGGATCCCATCCCAAATAACCTGTCGAAAATTCCTTGAATTATAGTAGTGTTATATGTTATATGAGTCATAAATATTTCAATAAAATTTCATTAAATTAAATAATAAGTTATTATAAATGAATATATTTTCATTCAAAAGATATTAAAATATAATTTTTAATTTAACCATGAGATGAGAGAATATATTTTGAAATTAAAAAGGATAAAATATGATTAATTAACATGAATTAACAAAAAAAACCACTACTCTCATCCAACAATGCTTAACTAGTGATGTTATAATGAGCTATGGATCATTATCTCTAGTGTGGCCACACCTAATTATATGAGTTAATGCAATATTTATTTATTTATATGATAACTAAATATATTTATTTTATTGAATGAACATAATTATTTTCTACTTTGATGTCTAATAGATTTTAAATTGAACATTCTAACTAATATAATTGTTTAAAAGAAATAATTTTAATATAATTTAAAATAAATATAATACATTTTTACTTAATGAGTGATATTAGATACAATTGTCACTAAAATTATACTTATTTATTTATTTTATTTTTATGATGTGACATGGGGTCTTTATTTAGGGTTACTAATATAAAGGGACTTTGTGAATTTGTTTATGTCTAATATAAATATAAAATATAAAATATGGAAAAATAATTTTAAATGGAACTAATTTATATAATTAAAATATAAATACCTATAGAATAAATTAAATATACTCATCGAACATCCATTATTTTTTAATTTATTTAATGTAAAAAATGAAATATATGAATAAAAATAAATGATTTTAAGAACTTGATTCCCTTATACTAAAACCCAATATATCGAGAACATCATTCAGATATTCATTGAATTTGTGTGGGCTTCCATATAGTAAATATTATATAGATTTTTTGATGTAATGATAATATCAAAATGATCAGTTCTCAGATCATTAATATAAATAAAGACTTCAAATAAAATTGGAAACAAATACCTTAATGTTATTACATTATTTAAATTTTTAATTTTTGACTATTTGTGATTATCCTTTTGAAAGATTAATTGAAATTTTTCCAAATTAATAAAAAAATTATAATTTGAAATTTTAACCCATTTTTTATATTACCCTTTAATCCTTCAATAGGGGAATCAATGATCCCTCAAATATATTTATAGAGAATAAATTGGTGTTTAAATTTCCTATTTAGTTGATTAAACGAAATTATCTAGTACAATGAAACCAAAAACTGTAATACCCTGATGCAGTTTTTCCAAAAATAACCCTTTTGAGGGTATTGATGGAGCCTCAATCATTCCACCCTATATGCCCATTAATTTATACTACAAGTGTGGGAGTCAAAATTTGGTGGGGAGACAATTCCACCAATAAAAAGCACAATGTTACATAACTGACTCTACCGAAAAATCCCAGTGACCATTTTATGTGGTGGAAAATCCTATAACCTTAACACTATAAACAATAAATAATGAGTTAATATCATTATAGATTATAAATATGTAAAATTTATATACCTCATCAAGAAAAAAACAAAAACTGAATCACATGCATTGAAGGTGATAGATATTGTGAAATGAATAATAATAAAGGAGTGGAACAATGAATAATATATGGAATGTAAAACAAAAAATTAAAAATAAAATCACCTGTATCCCAACTCATATAATAAAATATACTTATCTAATCATTCTCTAACACACTACATGGCCTCAACTACATGTATGTATCCCAATAAATAATTGTTCTTAAAAGAATAAAATAATATATAATCATGTCCATTGAACCTTATTCGATGTGAACGAGTAGTGGTGCATCCAATAGCCTAGTATGATAATCCTACTTACAATAAAACATGGATTTTTGATGTGAATTAGTGGATGTTCATGTAAAACATGCTATATATTCCATTCCATTCACAGTGTCACTCACCAGCTTAGAAATATAAAATAATGAGTATTTTTTAAATATTCCTATGACAATATTTATAGAAAATTAATGGTTCAAAATTAATCAATCTAAATCCATAAAAATAAAGCAAAGATCCATATTATTGTAATTTATAATATGAATTATATTACAGACTAAGAAGGTATAACACACCAATAACATATTATTAGAAATTATCACTATAATGTATGCCAAAACACATACAGGCTCACTAATTAGAGTCTTTCTAGACCCATAAACGACATTAATAAAAATCAACAATGAATGAAAAAAGTATACATTTTAAAAAAATCAAATCTAAGAATCCAAAAATGGGGAAATCAATTAGTTACAAGACATCAATGAAATTTAAACAACATAAAAAAGAATCATTTATTTCCATTGGACCCAGTGTATCAAATAACATTGAACAATCATACAATGAAAAAATAATTTTGAAAACCTAGGAATGGTTTCCACCTTTATGTAATGGTTGTCCCAATATTCACGATCTATCCTATTTCATCTAATTGATCCTTTTTCATGCTATCTAAATGACTAAACCTAGAGCACCTTTGTCTCTATATGAAAAATTCCACGCCATCATATTGGTTGGTTCCTAAAACAAGACATTATAACTATGCCAATATACCCTATTCCCTCATATCATTTCTCATCATAATCATTATATTCATAAAATAATTATATGTCATATAAATGGTCATACCTCTAGTGGACCAATGAGAATATTCAATCCTTGTCTATTTAAGGAATCCCATTATCGTATCCCACAGGTTATCCATTGTTTAACATATTTCATTAATAACCACCACTCTATTTCTAGAAACCCATGGGGAAGAACAAATCTAGAAAGATTCACCTCATTACTAGGCTACAAAAAAAATGTGTGGCCACTTAATAACAAAAACTTGTAATCCTTAAGAAAAATTTGAGTCCTGAATTTCATCCATGTTATAAATTCACATGGGTATTGACACTACATCTAGAGGACTGTCACCTATGTCAAACATCCTCTCAGTCTATAATCCTAGTAATGAAATATCATGCTACATACACTAATTTAAATTACGAATGAAACACACAATCCATATTTCAATAAAACAAAATAGGTGTCATGGACCTCATGTGACATCTCTTGATCCAGACCACATATCTTTATGACTCATGTTTCATATTTAAATAACATGGCATCAGACTACACTCAACACATATAGTGACTAATTGATTCCTCATCCACTGAGCCCAATCACATAAATCCCATACAATAGACTGAGGAATCCAACCAATATCACCAGAATCTGAATGACATCATATATTCCAATGTAGAAAAACCAACAATTAGTCCATAAAAATTTATACCTAGCACACATCCCAATGTAAAACCAATATTCTTGTAGACCTATGAAAAAATAAATCCAACACATTATCCAATTCTAACCAAAACACCCCCAAAGATAATGATCAATCTATTAATCATATAGTATCATAAATAATTTAAGAATCCATAAATAATTTAATATAAAATCTTAAACAGAAAACCAATATGTAATATAAAATAACTAGCAAACATGGGCTCACCTATAGAAGGTCTATAGAGATAGAAATTTCTTAAATAATCCCATTTGATCACCTTAAAAACAAAAACAGAAAACCCAATTCAATTTAATCTAAAATTAAGAAACTAAAACCTTATCCGTGATTTCCAAAAAAGGCACCAATTGTCAACTTATATAAAATATAACTGTTCTAAATAACCCAAAATTATGACAACATTAAACAAAAACACCTTTTATGAAAACACACTATAAAATTGATTCCCCAAATCACCCCTTCCCCTTTGAAATATGATGTATAGTAATTTCCCAAAACAACCAATTTCCTTTTGATAAATTATTCAAAAATAATCACCCAATAAGAAAAGTAAAAAATAAGGGCCTCAATACACATTCATCCATGGAACAAAAATGGAAATTCTAGAAAGATATATGAAATTATTAATTATTAAGTCTATTCAAACCCATCTCATTTTATTGATGAATAACAAACTAATAATCAATGTTTCATCAATAAAAATAATATTCTAATTTACCATAAATGACCTAATGGTGTAGAAGAATCAATAATACAATGAAGAAAACCATATGTGATGACCCAACATGAATCAAAATCTATTACTATCTACCATGATATAAAGTGAAACTATAACATCCATAAACACCAAAAAATTATTAAAAATAATTTTTTAACAAAATGTGCACATTGGAATAATCAATCTCAAACTCACTATGAAGCCTCACTACATCAAAACCATAACCCAAGGGGTGTGTTACACTCCCTAAAAGAAACTAATTGAACTATACATAAAATTCATAACTTATGAAAGTTTAATTAATAACTAACATACACAACTTCTAGAAAATCTATAATTAGGCATGTATAGAAAAAAACAAAAAATATGTACAATATCTAACAATAATAATAAAAACATTGTAATATTTTTACACACACCACACAATAGATCCATATTATTAATAATAGAATAAATTATGATGGTGTGTAATCACACCTTAAATAAATAAATTCAATGAATAGTAATTAGGGAAAAAGAATAGGTTGGATGAAGTGTATAATAATGATTCCATCATAACATTATCTTATATGAAAATTCCTCCAAAGTAACCAAAAATTAAGGGGAATTATGTCAGAATAAATAGAAGGTAAAAGGGAGGATATAAGTAGATTTAGTTTGAAAAAATAGAATCCCACATTCCATTTTCATATGCAAGATAATCGGTTATCCACTATTAACTAATGGATATACCCAAACAATGAAAAATAGAAAAACCCAATAGGTAACTGATCAATCATTATAGGGTACTCTATGTGTCCATTGAGTAACTAGGGAAGTTAATTGGACACTCCAAGGACCATCAAAGAGTCCACTAGCTCCAAAACCATCACTAGGTACTTGGTGACATCCAACTGAGTACATAGTTTCTTTTAAAAGATAATAGACTTTCCATTTCCATCCACCACTGCACAGGATATCACTTTTTGTTACTGCTATACTTAATGGAAACCCCTAAAAAACCTTATAATAAATCCCAAATGGGATCCAAACTCCCATTTTTTTTATGAATTCAAAAATTAAAATAAACTAATCCACCAAACTATTTTGGATCTATCCCTTTCTTTAGTTCTTCGACTATAAAATATATTAGTTTTTATCAACTCACCACCATAACATCTCGCATCCTTAAGAAGCTGTGAAAATAATTCATGTCATTAACTAGCATGGGTACCATAGTATCATGATAAATAATCTAGACCCGACACAGCCTTAAGGGTGTTATCCATCCCCATAGGCATATAAATATCAGCTGGACTCATAAAAAATAAATGTGGGAATAGTTTCCCACCAATATTACAGAAGATAAAAGTTACAAGACAATATGAATTTCAAAAGAAAATCCAATTGGATCATTGTACCAAAATTCAAATCAGAATTTAAAGCCAAAATACTACAACTAACGCTCCAAAATAAAAAAACATTACCCATCTAATAAAGGACACAAGTCACCAAGTCCAAGGTTCAATAGTTGGAACCACCCCCAAGAGACCACATTACCCTGATCTAACCAAGTAGGCGATAATATACAATCCCTTGAAGGCACAATTAGGGTTTGAGGCAAATCCCAATAGGATTTCTCCAGTGATTCAATAATAATATGCCAATATCAAATTAACTGTGAATTCTCTTTCAATTTTAAAATAAACAGGTTTTTCAAATGAAAATAGTATTTAAACAAACCATTAATTAAAATTTAAATGACAGAAATTAATTTAGTAATCGTTGCTTCACATATTAAAAAAATGAAAGAACATATCAAAGAATGGAATTTTTCTTCAAACATGAGGTTATTTACACAAATAAGTCTTTTTATAAATTTGATTAAACAAACAAGTTTAAATGAAAAAAAACTTAAATAAATTCTGAAGGCATTTAAAAGAGTTTATATCAACTACATATACATATGAAATACAGAAAAACTAGAAATATCAACTTATGCCAAATCGGTACGATAGTTCTAGACTATAGGTATCCAACACTGTAAAATGGAAGGTATGTACATATTACCCTTTGGTCAAAAGTAAAAGTGTGCTCATCACCATCTCTTAAATAATAATGATGTGCAGATATGAGGTTCTAGAACATTTTATGTCATAACATATTGTCCAACATAAAAACCAACTACCTAAGGCTTACATGTTATCAATTAAAAAATGATGAGAAATTTTTTTCATGACTTCTTAAAATAAAATTATATCTTATCACCCATTTCAAAAATGCCAACTTTCTCATTAAAATGTATAATGGGGTTTCAATAAAAAAAACATTCTTTTTTTTATAACAAAAAACTATATGGTTTCCAAAATAAAATTTATAAGCCATTGTTTCATAATATTTGAATTTTAAAAAAATTGACACTATTTCATAATCCATTAAAAAATTATGCTTAAAAATTTAATGTTAAAAAAATTCAATAAATTTCAAAACAAACACCCAATTCAAGGTAATTAATTCTTTTGACAATTTTTCATCAAAAAATTCCAAAATTAAATAAAAATAATAATTGATTCAATTTACATAGAAAAATTCAAATTAATCAATTTAAATCTCACTAATTACCAATTCCATGCCAGAAAACTATTTTTATGAAAAACCCAAATTAAAAATAATTGGGTTTTACCACAATCTAATTGAAATCCATATAATTAAAATCAAAATAAGTCAATTTAAAATTTAAAAAATTAAATTTAAATAGAGTAATTCGGGTTAATATAAATTGTGAATCCTAACCGAACCACATACCTCCTAATTCCACATATATCACAATGCCAAAAACTAATTATAATTTGTCAACGGAAAATGACGATCACCAAAAAGGGAATCAAAACTAGTTTTACATTCCCATGATATTGAGTATTATATACATAAATTAATATGGGGATCCACAAAACCCTATAGAGAAAAATAGAAACCATGGAAAAATGTGATTTGGAAAAGAAAACTAATCATGAGGATATCAAAGGTAATTTCTCAAGAATTATATCACATTAGTGTGAATTCGAGAGTCTAATAATCCTACATTTAATATTTGAGTAAGGGTGAAATTATTTTGGGCCAATAGAGGTCCATATATGACATAAAATATAGTTTTGGGATTTTTAATAAAAATTTGGATCACTTAAATTCATGCATGCATGGTTTCATAGGTAGAACCACACTATAAGACCAAACCATGAAGACAGGACCTACACCCATTTTATATGGGTTTCATAGTTTCTACTAAGAGTTTACACATCTTGACTAACCATGCACCTCTCATGCATGATCACACTAACATGGCTTTCACAGTTTTCTCTGATAGGGCACACGGTTTGGGAAAACAATGTGCCAACTGTGCACTAGCCCAAAAAATTAAAATAACATTAAAATTTCACCTAAAGAAACTCAAGGTAACCACCAACTAAACCCAAAAAAAAGATCAATAAAAAGGAGGGTTTACGATTTACTAAAAATAGTAATAGGATATTACAACCTCCCTATCATAGAATCTTTTTGTCCCAATAATTCCTTCGAAGAAGCATTCATGAAAAATATTTCAGGACACTGATATTTTATCAGTACATGTATATCCATAGTCTAATGAATATTATAATAGTTCAACCATAGAACTCAAACCAAAAGGTATAATATTGTCATGAAGTACCTCACTGTTAGAATCAATTATCCTGATAGGTCGATCTGTTATGGATAAATCTATCTCAACATTGAGATCACGTTAACTCAAAATATGAGATAGACCATAAAAATAAATTCATAACTAAGATACATTAAACATGATATGTATCAATGTAAATTATAGTGTATGTTATTACATAATGACACATTCCACGCCTTCTCAAAAACCATGACATGTCCCTAAAAATGAGGAGAAACCTTCACTAGCCTCATAAGTTTTTGATAACCCAACTAGGGTGAAACCTTCATAAAAACCTAGACACCAACTAAAAACACTAATGGTTTATGATGAAGATCAATATATGAATTATATCAGATCAGTTTCATCGAAATCCTATGATGAATCAACTGAATCTTTGTGGTCGTCTCTTTCACCAAACATGGTCTAACAACGGAACTTTCACCAGTATCCAACCAACACAATTGATATTTATGATCAATAACATACAACGCCTCCAAAGGTGTCATCCTAATAATGGACTAGAAACAATTTTTATTAGAAAGAACAACCATCCCAAAATATTCATTCCAAGACCCACTAATTTCAAAATTACAAGTGGAAGAGTATCCTCAAGAATCATTATAGAACTTCTTATCATGCCTTTCATCTACATATGGTATGGAATACTCAAATGGATGTGACATACTAGTGCATCTTGAATGCCTGTCCAAATATTAGAATTTATCTAGGGTTCCATATCCTTGAATATATAAAATGGAACTCCATGAAAATAAATAATCTATTTCACATATATGTTTCCAAATTCCTTAACTTTGGTAAAATCACGAATGGGTATAAAGTGGGTCAATTATGTCAGCCTATTGATAACAACTAATATAATATTCTTCTTTCTCTTTGTAAGTGTAAACTAAACCAATAATTACATATATATATATATATATATATATCATTCCTCTTCTATATAGGTACTTGATGTGGATGTATCAAACCCGAAGGCTCCCGGTTCTTAGCCTTCACCTGCTGGAAAGCATAGTGAAAAAAGGAAAATTCATCAATGTGTCGTCTCATACTTGATGACCAAAACTATTTCCATTTGTCATAGTACGTCTTTGTGGTTCCAGGGTGAAAACCCCATAAAATTTATGGAAATCCACCACCACATATTTCATTACCAAATATGGTACTAAAAACAATTATGATATAATAGAATTACCTCCTTGGAGAATTACCATAAAGAAGCTATATCTACACCATAAAGAGAGTCTCTAGTGCGATAGAACTCATTATCAATATACTGATCTAGAAGAATCATTTTGAGAAGAGATAATTCCAACTGAACACTGTCAGAGGAAACCTCGATCCATTTCTTCTGAACTCCAATTTGAAACTCATTTTTAAGAGCCATAAAATTCCACTCTACAAAAGATTCATTCACTACCTGGTTTATATGTTTCCTGTTCAATGAATCTACAATGACATTAACTTTCCCTAGGTTATAAGAAATTTCATTGTCTAATGATTACATGTATTCCACCAAACACATCTTGTGTATGTTAATATATTCTTGAGAGAATACATAAATCAATTTTTGTTGTCTGAAATAGTATAATATTTTTCTCTAAAGGTAATTTTGCTACCTCTTATGTAAATGTATCAAAACTGCTAGTTCTAGGTCATGGGTTGGATAATTATTCTCATGTGGAATAAAATAATGAGATCCATAGGAAACGACCTGATTAACTTTCATAAGAACGCTGCCCAAACATGAACCCGATGCATCCTGGAAGAGAAAATAGCCATGCCTAAGCTCTAGAAAAGTCAAAATCGGAGTAGTATAATAACAGTTTTAAGCTCAAAAACATAACTCTAAAATTAACCATTCCATGAAAAAATTACATCCATCCTATATATAAGAGTCATTTATAAAGACAACATTGAGAATTCCTTAATGAATCAGCGAAAATATCCAACTCCACCTTAGAAATTTCAAATCTCAAATAACATTTAATCGTTGTTTCAGTGCCAAAACATAATTCAGATTCTCAGGGTGAACTGAAATTTCAAGTTCAAAAATACATGTCCTAATAATTTCACTTCCATAATCTAAAAACCACATTTCAAAATTTTAGCATAGAGTCGGTCATTTTCAACAAACTTAGGACTATTGTCAGATGATTCTCATGATGCTCCTAGTTCATAGAGTAAATGAGTATTTCATTCATGAAGACTACAAAAAATGTATCCAAATACTCATATAAGAACATTTTCATTAAATTAATGAATTATTTTGGAGCTTTTTTTAGTCCAATGGGCATAAAATGATACTCATAATGATTTGACCTTCTCTGATAAATGGTTTTATAAACATTACGTTCCTTTATTCTCAACCGATGGTAACCATAACAATAATCTATATTTGGGATCCACTATTCATATTTGAACTTATCAGAAATATCATCAATAAATAAAAAGAGATACTTTTTTCACCATAAATTGGTTGAGCTTCACGTAGGTGAAGTTAACCATTTTCTTTGTTTGAAAAGGAAACTCCCACCTCCCAATGTGACACACATAGGCATATATACCATTTCTCAAGAAGATCTTCAAACTGGGACTTTATCTATTTCATGTCACCTAGTTCTATGTGTTAAGAAGAGTTAAAAACTGGTTGAGTACCATGTATTAAGTCAATGGAAAACTCAACCTCTCTTACTGGTGAAAAAACAGAGATTTCCGTAAGAAACATGTCTGAAATCTCGGAGAAAACTAGAGGGAGATCACAAATCAATTATTCTTTCTCTATATCAATGGAAAACACCAATATTACTTTTCCCAACTATAAATACAATGTTCCATACCTTCTCAATAATGGTTCTCATTCCCCTTTAATAACATGTGACACAACACTAGGTGTAGTAAATGATACCTATCAATGACAATAATCAATCCGGAATTTTCTAGAAATTTTCTAATATATCATGAATATGAAATCAAGAGGTTTCATATCAAGAACCAATGATCTCTCATAATTCTCAACATCTAATATAGTGAAAACACAATTGGTGATATAGAGACTATGCTCTCTCATTATACCAAATGGTGTAGGAATATCCACTACACAAGATAAAATATCTATAGGAAGGTTTAACAGAATAATAATATTGGTTGAAATAAATTAATGACATGATACAATATCAAATAGAGTAGTAATTAACAATGATTCTATATTAATGGTACCTTTAAATGTTTCTAGACCTGTTTCCATTTCCTCTATAGACTCTTCCACTTTGTGAAGTAGCTTTATTCTAGATGCATGTTTCTGGAACCCTTTTAAACATGAAATATTGTATTTCAAAATAATTATTGAAGGTTTAGATGATCCCATTCCACTAAATGTATTATAATAAACAAGGAAGAACCTTTATATGTTCCCTGAGCAGCCGCATGAACCGCTTTTCCTTGGTGCATTGGTGCAACCCCTCTTTGAATTTATTATATTTCCTTACTGGTAACATATCTAAGGACCTATTGTGGGAACTAAAGGATGTATAGAATAACTGTGATATCATGAAATTCCATGAGAATCATCACACTTCCTCTATCACTTAGATGAATGCACCCTTCTACTATTAGTGAAACAAACTCCCAATAACCAGGACATTCTAGGTAGGTCAATCTTGACCATCAGTGTTTTATCCACTACATCGATATAATAATGAAATTTCAACAAGAAATCATTAGAACGGTAATACTAAATAATTCCTAACTCAATCCATCGAGCCTTAATATAATTATTTGATATAATATTAGGTGTGAAATGAAAGATCTGGGTAAAAAAGTTTTCATACTAAATCATAGTTTTTCAAGCCTCCAAAAACATGAAAATATCCATAAACTTGGACAACAACATCGATTCGGGAATGAATTGGTCAGTGAGAATAACATTGATGTTATTCCACTCTAATCCCTAATGATTCCTTTCTATCACCACATTGTCCTGTCATCTATTTCTTGGTCCTTCTAGCACAAAAGTGCCACACTTCACTTTGATCTCATATGTTTTTTCCAAGATCCCCAACAAACATTCCAAAATTCTCAACCATTCCTTAGCCTCTAGAATATCATTTGAGATTTTGAGCAGTTTATTATTATGGGGAAGGAACTCTGGAGAACATAATTTGAGAATGTATCTATGAGGATCCATAACTAGATCTTGAATGAGAACTATAGGTGGTGTGTGTGCTAGAGCTTGGATATTTTACAAAATCACCATTACTAGATTCAAATCTATAAAATGATTCACCCATAGAAGATTAACAATATCTTCCTCTTGAATATGATTCATGGTTCTTCTCAAAGGCTAGATGCTATAAAACACCTAGAAACAACACGGAAGACATCAGATAATGCTCAAATATTGAAATAAAAGAAATTATTCCAAACTCATATAACAAACATGATTAGGATTTCACCCTATCCAAATAAAAATACTGAAAATACTAGAACTATTCCGCCAGATGCCTTTACGTACCCACCCTTGGTGACTTAATGTTCGTTTTGGTGAGTGCTAGTCGAGAACTAAATCTTAAATACCTCTTATATTATGACATGATTTTACAATTCATACTATCTTCAAGATAAAATATGAACCTCCTCTAATACCATGTTTTCATGAACCATCTTGGGTAACTTGGTATCCCAATAACCATTCCAGTCATGACATAGCCCAACGGACGTTTCAAATCCCCATAGGTTGGAGATTGGAACCATATATCATAAAACCTAACTGTGGGAATGGTTTTGACAAAAACATTATGAAATAAAAATACACAAGAAAAAATGATTTTCAAATGAAAATAAACTAGTATTAATTTTCCACATGTCAAATAGGCATTTATGCCAAAAGTACTAGAGAAAATTTATAAAAAAATGATAACAACACATGTCCCCAATGGACACTACTCACAAAATCCAAGGTCCAGTAACTGGATCCAGCACTAAGATATTATTTTAACTTCCTCGAACCAGAAAGGAAAAAATCATTAAACCCATGAAGGAACAATTAGGGTGTAAATGAAACCACAGAAGTATTCCACCAATGATTTCATAATAAAATTATAATATCAAATTATCTGAGAATTTTCTATCACTTTTGAAATAAATAGTTTTTTCATACAAAAATAATAATTAATAAAATCATGATTTACAATTTAAATGATGGAAATACATTTAAAATTTCATGATTAACATTTAAAATGATGCAAATATATTTCAATCAATTCAATTTACCATTACATATGGTTTTCTTTACACAAATAAAACATTTCAAAAAATTGATTAATTAAACGCATTAATATAAATAAAATGTATATAAATTCTCAAGGAAATAAAAATCTTATAAAAACGAAATGTACAATTAAAATGGAAATAAGAAAGAAACATGGTCAAATGAAAAATAGGTATGATTTTTCAAGGCTATAAAAAAACAACACTATGGAATGGAATATATGTATATACACACCTTTAGGCCTAAGGAAAATGGGACTCATCACTATTTCCTAAGAAAATATAGTAATATAATATGAGGTTTTATAATGATGTAAGTTGTAATGTATTATCAAATATAACACACAAGATATATTAGTATTGAATATTCTCAAGTACAATCAATTATGGTATATTTATTTGAAGACTGCTTAAAATACAATTTAATCTCATTCCCTATTTCCAATATGACAATTTTTCTTTAAAACCTATAAAGTGGTTTTAATAAAAAAATTACATTTAACCAACATAAATCAAAAAGGATTTTATAAAACATTTTTTATCCATTTTTTAAAATATAATGATTTGAAAAAATTTAATGCAATTTTACAATCTAGTTTACAGTTAAACTGAACAAATTAATTTTCATTGAATTCTATAAATTTCCTCACAAACTCTCAATTCATATGAATTGGGGGTTTTCATAATTTTCCCTAAAAACCAATTCAAAAATTTAATTAAAAATTTTAATTGAATCAATTTCCATTAAAATCAGAATTGAAATCAAACAATTCAAATCTCACTAATTTCAAATTACATGCCTACAAACCATTTTTCCCAAAAATCCCCAATTCATAGTAATTGGGTTTCACGAAAAAAAAATCAATATCTATAAAATAAAAATCCAAATATTTCATTTAAATTAATAAAATAGAAATTTTGTAAATTTAATTAGGGTTAATATAAATTGGTAATCGTAATAGAAAGACATACCTAAGAATCTAATATATCACGCAACATCAAACCATATTTTAGATTTTTCCCTAAATAAAAAGGATAACAGAATATGAATCAAACCGAATTTTATGATCCCTAAATAAAGGGTATTAGATCCACGAATCAATATGGTGATCCAAGGAACCCAAGAGAAAAGAAAAGAGACCACTAGAGAACAATATCGGGGTAAAGAAACTAATACAATAGACAATAAAGGGTATTCCTCTATCGTAACATCTCATCTGGTAGAGATAAAAGGGTAAATCAATCCTTTTCTTGAGATTTGGGGATGGGAGAAATGATTTTTTGTCATAGGATTTCTTTTCAAGAGCTATTATAGGGATTCATTAATTTTTTTTTATAAATTCAGATTTCTTAATTCACATACGCGTGTTTTCCTAAGAAAATCTATATGGTTAGACCAAACCATGTGGCATGGATGTGCATATATTTTAAATGGGTCAAATAGTTTTTATTAAGAGGGTGCACAGCTGCACTGGCCATCTTCTAGCCATGTAAAATCTTGCTGCCTTAGGTTTCATTTATTACTCTAAGAGGGGACAATGTTTGGGAAAACTATGTGGCAACTATGCACTGGACTAGAAAATTCAAAAAATCATAAAACATTACCTAAATCAACCCAAAGAATCCCAAAAAAACCCCAAAGATCTGATTAAAAAGTTTGGTTTTATAATTCCTAAAAATAGTAATATGATGCCACAATTCATCTATACACCCCAACCAACATTTTTATCAGTTCATCATAATCCTCCATGTTGTGTCTATGAATTCCAACTATGCCTCCAATGTTCAACACCAAAACCTTATTGCACTATTCCATGAATAACTCATTACTAAATAACTAATACTTCCACATAACCTTCCATAATCACAACTATCTCACTAGTGTATTCTCTCAGTATGAATTCTACCAAATTTCTTGGATCTCAAAAACATTTTTCTAGAAACACTAATCATAACCATAAACAAAACAAAAATCAGTATTTATAAATCTCCCTACAATCCCAAACCCCTATTGAGCCACCCAAAGTTGGCATCATGGTTCACAAAAAAATAATTAACTCACCAACAAAGTATTATTCTCCAAAATGGTTATCCCCACCACATGAATGTCCTATTGTTACACAACATATACAGTGTAAAATTCTATACCATAAATCTATATACAATAACATAATCTTGACACTAATTTTCCCATAAATTTGAAACATATGGATCTCTAAAAACGAAAAAACCCACACAATCCAAAGCACCTGGGTCACTATATGTTCAACCACTAAAAATAAACAATCCTAATTTATACATTTACCAGTTTCGTATTTCAACACACACTAAAATAACATTATACATAGTAAAAGTAAAGTTAATTTTTGGAACAAAATCATTTCCCATAGAAGATATCGTCACAAAAACTAGGGATCTTGACATCTCCAGAGTTTTCCTAATATTCTTAAAAACCCAATGTATTCTCAAACTTAATTTGAAATTAAATTTCATAAACCACTTCCCCAAAAAATCTCAATCATAAAAAATACCAAATCATTTTATTCAATCCTTAATAAAACTAATGAGTTTTTTAACATGTTTTTTTCTAAAAAACAATCTGATGAAAAACATTCCACATATTATAAAAATAAGAATAATTAATAATAGATCTATCAATCCCATTGATCAAATAATAATCTTATCTACAATATTATTTTTGAAAAAAATAAAATACATAATTTGTGACATCAATTAATAGTTGATATTGATGAATAATGATGTAAAAAAGACTTGTTATCATGTATCATGGCCTAAGAATGACACTATCATAATGCATGAAAAAAGAAAATAACACCAAATTTGTCTAAAAAACACATCCCAAGTCTCATTCACCATTAATTGGTATTCTAAATTCAATACCTCACTCATATATAGTGTTCCTAGTCACAAAACTAGACGTATTATAGTAATGTGCTTTTTCACCAAACTCTTGATGGATATCCACATCTATATGAAATTTTCCCATAAAACACATACTTGGTTTTCAATTTGTAATGCCCCAACCAAGGTTACCCAAATTTTACCCATGCAAGGATTACCACAAAACCAGGGGTGGGCCTCCTCATTTTTTAATGTATTTTAATTTGTTTTGAGGACCTAAAACAATCACGTTTATATTATTCCATTGATAAAATTCCCAAGGGGTAATCACAAACCATAGTGAAAATATATAATGATAAATTTTTGTGGTGGATAACCAAAACATTTCAACAAAAAACTGGGATACAAGAGGCCCCCTTCATAAAAAATGTTAGAAAAAATAATTTATATGATTTATCAAGAAAAAATATGTAATTAAGAGATTCATATACATGATAGGTAATTTATATATAGAAAATAATAAAAATAAATAAGTCGAATAGTGGACAATATATATTAAGTAAAACTTGAATGGATAAGTGAAACATCCACCTAACCAATCAAAAAACTAACTTCTTCAAACACCTCATATTCCAATGCATAAATTCACCTGATAAACAACTCTACATCATATCAAATACCTACTCATAAAAGCATATATGTGAATATAGTTACCATTAAATTTAAGCCCATTCCATGTAAGAAGGTATGTGGTGAGTCTAGAAACCAAACATAAATCCCCTACACAAATATATAATCAATATGTTATTTTGAGCAAGTGTATGTGCTTCTAAAACATGGAAGAGTGTGAAAATCATTCTTAGCAAAATTCACTCGCATGGAAACAAAACAGATGGAATAAATCAATACCATTCATTTTCCATCACAAAAATAATGACATATTCTTTATAAGGATATTTAATGATGTTATCAAACTCAATAAAAAACTCACATGATTGCGATAAATAACTTATATCCCATCATGACCTAATGAAGTATACCACACCTCTAGAATGCCATCAAATATAATCACTGTGAAGTGTCATCACATCCATAATGACTCTATCATCTGAGTCCCACTTGACACATCTATCACCTCACTAAAACGATATAATGCAAACCAATAAAAAATAATCTGAAATAAAACATCATGCAGTAATTTAATAAATTTACAATCAAAGAGGTCTCAAAATCTAATCATAATTCAAACGAAAATCAAAACATTAAATGGGTATTCAATTAGGTCCCAAAAAAATGTAACTGAAAAGTAATCCAATGATAAAATTAATGGGGAAACCAAAGAATGAGGCCTCATATATGACATAAAAGTCCTAGTTATCACTCAATATGTAGAGAACTGGCCCAGGCTGGCCAGAAACCTCACCTTACCCAGCCCACCACTGGGCCTAATGTGAATTCTAGATCCCCACATCGTGAAAACCAATGAATGGGTGTCATAAATTCCCATTTGGAAGGGTTTAACACATATATAATCAAATAAACCATCTTTGAAGAGAACCATGAATCTAGAAGGAAAAATTTAGGATTTTAACATAAATATATATATAATATAAAAACACTTAATAAATAAATTATCCAAATAAAGATAGATATATAAACATCCATCCAAGGGATAATTATTGAAGAAAACAATTAGTGGATGTAAATAAAAATAACCATCTTATGGTTAATTGAATGATAAAACATCCCAAAATTTGATGTATGGAATCCAAATTTCACTAATTTTAATGATTGGTTACCCACATCAACTTACCACCTCGACTAATCAATCATGGACCAACCAAGACCTCATGATTATGAAATGAATCTGCACTCATAAAATAGAGATAATAAAACTATATATAAACCCACACTCTAGTGAATTTGTTTGAGTGAGATAAACAAGGAATGTATGATTTCACTATGGTGTTTTTGTAGATTCATTTTTCAAAGTAGTTAAAACAATTATAGTTTTAAAACAAATTATTAAATACGTTTTAAATTTTTTGTATAAAATACATATAAAAACAAGACACAAACACACCATAATAAAACAACAATCCTTTTAAATAAAACTATGATTGAAAACTACATTGGTTAATAATTTTAAAACATGGAAATTATATATTAAAAATATATTAAAAATGAATTTATATTTCATTCCACATAAGAAAATATTCCAAAAATTTGCATGTTAAAAAATGAATTTATTTAAAACCACCTTTTTAAAAACTATTTTAAATCCTAAAAAACATTTCCCTATAAATAAATATTCCTAAAAATTTCAAAATATATCATGTAATGAGAAATATTTTAAAAAGACTACATCATAAAAAAAGACACCGTGAAATAATTATATAAAATACAATTTTAATAATCAAGATATTGTAAAATATGATCAAGGGAAATCAGGGGAATAGAAATGGTTCCCTAAACGAAATCCCCATTAACATTATAGAAATGACTTATGTTTTATTGGAATCTCCCTCAAGATCATATAAAAAGAACAGAAACTAGTTATGGGGAACCATGTCTGTAACTAAAAAACCTATCCAGATCCTCAATAGTCCCATAAAACTATCCCAAGATAAATCATCGAAAGAGAAGACAGCTACCATAGCCTAATATATACCAACTACCCTATTCATTCTAACTGAAAAAAATTTCTAGGTTGTATTCCCTAGTAAATAAAAAACTATTCTTGGTCTATCAGTCATCTTTTTCATATACTAATTCCTTGTTCACCGATGAAATTCCCAACATATGTGATAAAAGAAATATAAATCACGTGAATCAATGGTGAAGCATTTAATATAAATCTTATCTCAGATCATAAACCATTTAAACAAAAAAACTTGTACTAAAAATGATTAAACATCAAATAAAACATATTACTAGAACACATCACCCATGTTTTCACAAGATTCAAGTTTAAATCAATTATAATGGGTCCATTAAAGATATAACATGTTTTATAAAACAATTTATTTATGTTTTAAAATTTTGATTTTGAAAATAAGATTAGGTTTCCAAAAAATCCACAAAATTTGTGATCACATTTCAAAATACGATTTCAAATACATTTATCAAAAAATCAATAAAAATTCATATTCAAAAATGGATATCTTCTAAAAATTAACTTTTAATGTATTTTAATTACCACTATTCCCAATAGTAAAAAAATTCAAAATGGGGGACAACCCCCTTATTTTTTAAAATATTTCTTTAAAACATCAAATTTCTAATTTTAAGATTGGTTTTGGAATAAAAAATAATTAAAAAAACATAATTATATTTTCCAAAGCTTCATGGTATTTTTGATTAACACATGGCATGATACACTAGTATAGGCCATGTGTATAAATCAATTAAAACCCACTGAAACCTTTCAAGGCTATACCATAAAGTTATAATCTCATAAGAAAATAGTTTAAATGATATAAGAAATTTATTATAAGAATTAAAATACAAACTCAAATAAAAACCCCATTCAATCTGAAGGTCAAACCATAATATTTTAGAATATATTTCTCTTTAAAAAAATTAAAAGTGTTTGAATACATTCTGGACACACAAAACTTCTCTTAGAGTAAACTACAATATATTATTATATATCCACTAAATTGAGAAGTATAAATAGAATTAGGAAAATTATGATAGGTAAATATTGCAATTTTTTATATAATTATAATATTTTTATTAGTAACTGATATTTATTGACACTATTTTCGTATAGATATTTTATGTTTTGAAAATGAATGTTCTTCTAAAATGGTTCTTATTGAATTTTTTGCTTGAATATTATAGTTATTTTCTACAACATTTAAAATATTTAATTTGAAAATTATAATTTTTTATCATATTTATCATATCAAATTTATATTATTGTGGACTCTTTAAATTCTTCTAAAAATAGTTTTTTTCACTGAATAATGAAAAATATGATATTTTGAAAAACTGTCATTTATTTTTATTAAATAATGTAACCAAACAAATATCACTATGTTATGAAATTTATGTAAAATTATCCTTTGTAGACTTTAATTATATATAATATAAGTAATTACATAAAATGAATCGTTGTTATTTTTTTTTAAAGTTCATTTTTTGTAACAAATTTTCCTAAAAGTATTTTTATGTTCACAATTTGGGTTTATCAAAACAAATTAAATAAATAATAATTTATTAAGTATGATAATGAAAATTATATATTATATATATCAAAAAAATTATTTTAAATTAATTTGATTTCATTCACAAGGAATGTAATTAGATTAAATCCATTTTACACCTAAATTTTAATTTTTCTATAATTTTTTTTATGTTTTGTGTGATGATATTAAAAATAATTTAATCCACTTATATAAAATTATTTTGATTAAATGAATTCCATATATATAATTAGAATAATTAATATCATTTAATTTTTTCAACTAAATTTTTTTCCATAATTAATAGTACTCATAGTAATTATTTATTTATATTGGTAAAAGAGGTAAATGTTTATTAAAATTATGGGGTATACCTTTAAGAAAATATATCACTTAAAAGTATGTTATTGTATGAGATGTTACAACATAAATATGTGTTTTAACTGTTAAATAAATTACTTTTAAACAATATTTAGAAATTGGGAATCCAATAATAAATTTTTCTAGGTTAATTTGTATTTTATTTATATTAAAAATTATTTTGGGGCCTCTATATTTTTTAGAATTTTTAAATGATTACATTCATATTTGGATAGAACAAAAATATTAATACCATTCTATGTTTATTATATACCCTATTATTTTTTTAAAAAATATTTCATGATATAAAGGTGAAATTTTTTTACTCTTAAATTGGATATTTTTCTATAAACATTTTCTATGTCTTTTGTGTTCATATTTTAAAATTTCATCATAAAACATATTGAAAATGAATCTGATAAAATGAACTTCAAATTTTGAATCAAGACACTCAATTGTCCTAGAGGTCCCCTTTAATTTTTTTCGTATAATTTTGTTATCATGGTAAAATTTATGTTATCATGGTTAAAATAGAAATGGATTTAAAAATGGCAAACTAACATATATGGGATAAATAATATCCAAAAAATCTATAAATATGATTTTCTGATCTTATTTTTACCCTACAACATTTTATTGTATAATTTTGTGTTATGTGGTTCAACTTGAAAATATTATGATTTATATATTATTTTATATTTTAGGTGACTCTATGTGTATCCTTTAGTTAATTTGTAAATGGTCACCACATATCATCTCTTATTCAAAACTGTTTTGTCCATACTGATTTTCCAATAAAGACATCAATACCATCCAAGACTACATAAAAAATTCCTATATTTTATATTATTTCTAAAATATATTTTTTTATTGATTCATGTGTTAGTCCAATGAGGTTTTTCAATAATGTTATATAAAAATTAACCGAGTACAGTCATTTTTACAAATTTTTAAAACAAATATAAATATTGTGTAACTATTCTAAAATAAATACTTCATTATATTATATAGAATATATTTTTCTTATGATGATGTTAAAAAATATATATCCACTTATTTTCCATCTTATGTGAAATGATAACATTGATCGTGCATACATGTGGACTACCACCTCTACAAAGTTATGGGTTTCATTTTTCACCACCAATACACTTTGATGGTAATAATAAATGATTTAAAAAATAAAACTAATATTTTTTATATTAATATATATATTTAATGGTGTAATTTTTTATCAATTTTTTTCAATCCATCCATTGAAATGTGGAAACATCAAAAATTCATATGTGTAGACTACCATCCTTAAGAAGTGATATAATTAATTTTTCATTACCACTTTATATGAATAGTTATAAAAGTGTACACAATGATTGCATAAATTAATCCTTAAATTATCATATTTGAAGAGAATATAATTATTACATATGATAATATTGAAATGATTAAAATTACTTATATGATCCAGCAATGGATGATGTATATGTACATGGACGATCAGAATGAAAAATAAATCAAAAACTGAGCAGTTTTCACACAAAATAGTGATTTAAATAAGGAATTGATAACAAATGGGTTATAATATGTTATTAGTAAGTCATATTTAATATGATATAAATTAATATGGTTTATCTAATATATTTATAGTAAATATATATTTACATTATTTTATTTTGGAAGACATACAAATCAATACTATGCATGAGGTATGTGGTTGATGTTTCAATCCAATTTTAGTTGGGATTGTTTATGCTAGAATACAAATTTAAGAAATTATATAATAATTATTTGATAATATCATTTAATTTCTCTTATAAAAATTTCATTTTTAGTTTATTATTCTATAGCTCCATTTTCATCTCTTTTCTATTAAAAACTATTCATAAAATAATTTTATCAAAAAAATATTTATTTCTACTCATTCACTGAGAAAAACGTTTTATTACATTTCCATGTTATCAAAAATTTATTCGATGGATTTTTTTATTATTCATAAATTATATTTTAAATTAATTATCCCCATGATCTAATTTATACCAAAAGTGTTAAAAAAATTTCTTGAATATAGTTCTTTTATCTAAAGGTGATACCATATTTATTATTTCTTTTGAGGATTTAATTTTATGATGATGATATTTTTGCGAGACTCGTTTATTTTCCATGGCTTCTTCTATGATGATATGATATATTATTTATGATATTATAGTATCCAAATGAATAAATTAGGATAATATCATGGTTTAGTCCATTATATCACTATAATATATTTGTAATTCAACATTGATATATCATTGTTTTATACTGATAAGTCTATTCGTGTTTTTAAAAATCACTGAATACATATTGGTGTGCGTGTATGATTTCTTATATTTATTTACAGAAGATTATGTATGGAAATAATTAAAAATTGTTTTGTTCACATTTAGGTTCATGGGTATGATTAAATTATAGTTATTCTCATAGAATTATGAATTAAAATTATTGTGAATTCATTTTTCACCAGATTATGGTTCCTCATGCTTATGATTTCACACTCCTATTTTATAACTATTTGATGATAATTACTTCTTTAACACACATATTGTTCATGATTCTAGATATGGCATGATTAGATATTTTTTGATATATGACTCTATGGTTATAACTATTTTGTGTTAAGAACATTCAAATAAGCATTTCTCCATACCCTAATGATTATCTTATTCTATTATGATTTATGTCACATATGTTTTCCCTTACTGAGCATCTGAGCTCACCCTTTCTTATGTTTACCTTCCACAAGTTTTATGGATGGTTTTAAGATTGATATTTCTATAAGAGTACTAATATGAAGAAATTTGTTTGATATATTGAATATAATTCATGGAATATATTGATTTTGTATCTAGTCCCCAAATAAATGAATCATTTATGATCTTCAGACATGTTTTTTTGTGACATGCATTGAATATTGAGTTTAAAAAATGTAATTTTTATGTAAATAATTTACATTCTACTATAGTTGGTATTAATATCGGTTCTTATAATTTTTTATATTATGAATATATAACTATAGTGATGATTTTTTGGATAATTCTAAGTATTATATAACATTCTAATTTATTTTTAAGTTAGATATTACTTTGGTTTCATAACAGTACAACCATGTATAAACACTAAATGTGCCCATAGTTTTGGAACCTATTTTTTAAAGGGGTAGAAACCCTTAAAATATTCGAATGATTATATCTACGATATCATTATGGTGCACAGTGAATGATCCCTCACTGTGCACCTTGTTTGAAACTCTTGCCAGATATTCTTAGGCTAATTCACATTCAAATCATGAACCATTGTGAAATATTTGAATAGATTATTTCCATGGGGGACCTATTTCAAACATAAGGTGTTCTGTATTGAAAAGAAGGTGTCCTGATTTAGATATCCCATGAATGATTTTTCAATATTATACCATTTCTCACTATGAATATTATTACGCATAATATGATTTTATGATTTATAGATTGTATGAAACTAGTATGGACCATGTTATAAAATAATTTAATGGATTACTAAATGATTATATTCTTAAGAAACTAAATTTTATGTTATATGGAATAAATATTCTTGTGATCATTCATAATCTGTTATATTAATAGAAAATTAAAAACTACATCTTGGGGGTGTTTCTTGAAACACCTAACAAGAAACAATTAGCGTTAAATGGAAGTTTTGTTGATAAATAATTTAGGTGTAAAATATTTATATTTTATAGTGTCAAGAAAATGTTAAGAATAACTAAGGAAAATGACTCAAATAAAATGGGCATGGTTTCTATGAGAAATAAATGAGATAGATTATGTAATTATTGATTGAAAATGATGTCTTTAATGAATATAAAATAATTTAATCCTATTTTTCCATTTATAGTTTAATTTATTATGTGTTAAAAACATATATTTTATTCAAGTTGATTCCATGACCCACATGCTTTCCCATAGACGATGGAAGGGAATATTCATTTCAAATCAGTAAAATTGAATTATTGTTATGATTATGTTTTTTAATTCAATATTATGTTGTACTAGTGTATATTAAGTGATATTAAACTTAAAAAATAATGAGACTTATAAGGATTCATATGATTTAGTTTATCATTAGGAATTTGAAATAATATGTTAAATGATATTAGAATCCACGAAAAATGATTTTGTGATTATGTGATAAATTTTAAAAACAAATGATTTATGGGAATATAATTTTTAATATGTTATTCATGTTTAGATAATAATGTTTAATTTGGATAAATAATTTAGCTAGTGAATTTTATAGTATTTATGACCATATAATTAATTGGTTATTTTATGAAATACTAATTTATGTTATCCTTGGTGAATTTTACTACATTTTTAGATTTATGGATTATATTGGATTGTTTTTATATGATATGTTCTTTATAAAACATAGGGTTTTTAAACGATTTTAGAGTGATTCATGTACTTTTGGGAAAGTCTTATCATGTTTTAAAAAAATAAATGATCACAAGATTTGTGTGCTTAGCATGTAACACTACGAGATACTTTACATTATCTATGGATAAATAAAAAATTTGATCATACAAATAAATATGTCATCAATTATTTTAGATTTTTTGGTTAAAATGGTTGGGGCAGAAGCCTCATTTTATTATTAATGTAAATCAAAGACCTCTTTTAACTGGTTAGAGGGAAACCCATTACATAGCCTGAAGTCCAGGTGGGCTTGTAGCCTATTATATAGCCCGTAGGCCCAATTTTTTGGCCCAATATTCATTCTTTGATTAGTAACCCATCTACTACAGTACCCGCACAATACTACCGCCACTATAGTACCCCGCTTCCACTATAGTACCTGTCGATCTACAGTGCCACTGCTGCTACTGTATCGCTACAGTACTGCTATAGTAACATGCGCCCAATGGGTTTTGAACCCCCATTTTTCATGTAGGATTACGGAATGCTTACCGCTAAGGAAAACCCCAAAACTTTTGTATTTTCTATTTTTGAGTATGGTTATATATATTTTATAGGACCTATAATGTTTAATTTTTATAGAATGGATTAATTTGATATTTATTTATTATTTTTATGGTTTTATAGATTAAGGAATATTATTAGATAAACCATTATAACCATTTTTGTTTTAGAAAATATTTATAGATGAATATAAGCAATTGAAGATATTGTGATCTTTTAGAAGATATTTTTAGAGCTATATTCATGAAAAAATCATATTGAATATTCATTTCATGGGGTAAGTGTTTTATTGGAAATTTATTGAAGGACGACTAATGTATGAAATTTTTCTTATGAAATCCAATTAAAAAAATTAATTATTTTTTTCAAATGTACATTATCATGGTTGGAATAGAATACCATAACATTAGGTAATTTTTGATAAAATAAAAATTTAATTGTTTTAGCTTCCTTTTTCTAAAATTTATGGTATTTTAACTAATCCTTGATTTGTTGTTTCATGGTCAATAACAATATCATGATCAGTTTCATTATCACTCTATATTTGTCCATGGATATTATATTTCTCCAACATCCATATATCTTAACATCTTAACAAAGTTTTCCTTATTCGGATACTCTGTTATGTCTTATTTTAGGTAACCTATAGGATTCCCAATTACCATATTATGGGAGGTCTTATTATCCTTTTCTATAATGTGTTTTGATAATTATTATCAAAATAAAACCATTAATTTCTATGAAAAAAATTTTGGGGTCATAATATATTTAAAGGGTGTAGAACAAAACAACTAGATATTTTTGAATATATTTCTCTTCAAATATATTATAAGTGTTTGATTACATGCTTGACATGAATCCCCAAGCATAAAATGAACTGTGATATATTTTAAAATATCCATTAATTTGATTTTTATGAAATTGATTATATATATATATATTTATTTTACAAAAATAAAATTCATTTATTAATGAATAATATATGAGGGCTCAATTTATTGTTAAATAAATTAAATTTTAAAAAATATGTTCTATTATAAAATAGTTATTTTTCATTTTTTTGAGAATATTATAACAAATTTTTATAAGTATTTCAAATTTTATCTGAAAAATGTATTTAATTTTTATATTCATCATGTAAAATTTTTACTAGAGTAGTTTTTTAATTTTTTCTATGAACATTTATTTTTTAGTGAATAATGAAAAAAGGTTTTCTATAATACAATCAATTATTTTCAATAAATAAATTAATTTCAAAATATAAAATTATATTTTTAATTTTATGTTTATTTAAATTAATTATATTTTAATTTATATAATCTAATTAGAAACATTATAATAAATATTATATATTATTTTGTTATAAGTTCATTTTGGGGCTTAATACTCATTTTTTTATGAAACTGTTTTTATACTAGCAATGGGGTTTATATTAATTAATTATTTAATTATATATTGATTAATTATATTAATTAAGTGAATCTATAATATATTTAATATAAGTCTTTTAAATACATTTAATACATTTTAGTATGTGCAGAATAAAGAATAAGTCCATTTTTATTTTTTAAAATGTACTGTTCTGAAAACACATTTCATTTTCTACTCTTATTTTAAAATAAAATTTTTTGAATTCTAAAAATTTATTATTTTAAAATGTATTCCTTAGTTTATATCATAATAATTAATATAATATAATATAGTCAATATATTTTTTTACATTATGAATATTTATCATGGAAAATAATTGTCACCGAAATAAAAGACGTAAAACTCATTTAAAACAACTGGGTTATGATTTCAGAAATATCTAAACATTTCATTATCCAATTTTATAATTTTGTGGGAAATTATATTTTTATAGATCTATAAGAAATATATTTTTAATTTTCTTTTGAAATTGGGAACAAAATATTGACTTTTTGGAAGATAAGTTATATTTTATTCAATTTGAAAACTATGTTTGGATATTTTAATTTAGTGGAACTATATGAATGATAAATTTATTTTAAGGTCTTCAAAAACATTTAAAAACATTCCTTTTTAATTATTCTACCAATATCAATTTTTGAAACCACAGTATTACTTTATTTCAAAGTGAACTGATGTTCACACTTAAATAATGTATTTTCCTAAAATAAATTCAGGTACTTTTGTTCTTATATTAAAATTAATTTATGGAACCTAAGAAAATTATATAAGAAAAATTTATTAAACTATTATTTAAAAAAATAGGATTCTCCTTTTATATAAAGTTAAATATTTAAGTTACCTTGTTAAAATGTTTTGTTACCAAGATTAAGGTTAGAAATAGGTTTAAACCAGTTTTACATGGATACATGGTTTAAAGTGTATCCAAAACCTATATAAAAGTGATTAATTGAGTTTATTTAGAATATATCAGATATTTTATTGGATTTTGGGGTTACTTTATTTATATTTTAATATATATATATATATATATATATATATATATATATTATTAATTCATTTAAGTAATGCAATGGTTGTCTTTTCCATTTCTTATAAAATGAAACTTACTCTGAACCTTTATTAATAATGTTTAATGAATAATGATCAGTAAATATTTACCATAATAACTTTTTATATTTTGTACCCTTATCTTAGATATTATTTTATTTTAAATCGAGTATCCTTTATAATCTTAATGTGTAATCAAAGTTAGTTTTCTCAGGGAAGAGATAATACTCTTAACCGAGTAATGTAAATTTTATAACATCTTACACCTCCTATAAATATATTATATAAATTATTAAAAAATAAAATATTTATATTAAATATTTATAATTTTTATTATGATGAGGGAAAAACATGTTATGCATCTCTTTTTAATCTCACAGGAAAAAAACAATGCTCATGTAGTGATGTATTAAATATTTCATTACCATTTCACATTGGTGATTATAATGATGTATTTAATAAATATATATAAAATTGATGTGATTATTATGTATATTTAATATTTAATTATTATTTTATTTTATTTCTTTATGTTCATCAAATGGTAGAGTCACTACTCATGTGTACATACTAACCATAGTATCCACGTAGTGATGTAAATAATTTTTTATCACTACATTATATAAAATGTTATTAAAGTTTATATAATGTTAAAAATAATAATCACAACATGAAAAATATTATATAGATAATATATAACTATCAATGTTTGAGGATAGGTACTTTTGAACCCAAACCGATATAAAAAATGAAGTAGGGTTTTCCATGACCAAATATTTTAATAAAGAATTATTATTAAATAGGTGATAAGATGATATAAATAAATCATATATTTCTTAATATATATGGATACGGTACTTTAATATATGTACAGTAAATAAATATTAATTATACAATGGTTTTTAATAGGTATGAAGTAATAAAGGACTCAAGAAAATGGGTTTATGTTTCGGTCCCATTTTAATCAGGATTTCTCATGATTGAATTTCTATTGAGGAAATTATACAATACGTAATTGATAAAAAAAACTCTTTAATTTTTATTATCCTATGGTTTATTTATAATTTTTAACTTCTCCTACCATTTTATGATCTTTCATACAAAAAATGATTCTAAAAATTCTTTTAATAACATTGATACTAGTTTTTCCTCTTTTGATTGGAAAACAATTTTCTTATATATCTATGTTTTCAAAAATGTTTTTAAAAATGTC
Source organism: Viscum album (assembly GCA_963277665.1). Taxonomy (NCBI): domain Eukaryota; kingdom Viridiplantae; phylum Streptophyta; class Magnoliopsida; order Santalales; family Viscaceae; genus Viscum; species Viscum album. Next base: position 560,661,035 of record OY728146.1, read on the forward strand.
CTTGAATAATATTAAATTATTTTTTAAGTCAATTTTTACTTCTTTTTCTTTTAAAATTTTCAACCATAGTTTTCGTAATATGTTTTGAATAAGGTAATTTTTAACAAATATGTGAACAAAATATTTTTTAAATGGTTACTAAATTGATGGAATTATCCACCGTCATGACCAATCAATGACTTGAATCATCCATTTCAAGTAATATGGATTATTTTTAATGAGTGTTTTTCCTCAATATTTTTTAAATGTTTGGATTTAAAATAAGTGATTTCAAAATGAAAAAGGTATTTTCCTTAATAAATATTCATGTGATATTTTAAAGGCATGTTCATCATTGATTACATACATTAATGTTAAATATTATTTACACTATGTATTAGACAATGATGTCATCCTCATTATTTCCTGAGCTTTATTTTTAATATAATGATGAGATATTTACAAAAACAATTATATTCCCAAGATAATGCTATGATTATATTATCAATGTTTTATGATCTTGTGGAATTCATTTTAATTTATTATGTTTATGCGACATTTGGGTCGATTATAAATCTAAAATGTATTGATAAAAGTGATATTTATATCTAATGAGATGATGATGATGATGATCCATGTAGATATGACTATGAACATATTTTCTAACATTTTGGTGTTTGATTACAATTTCTTATTGGTATTCTCACATGATTATGCATGGACATGACAGTGAATAGTTTTGTTACAATTTTTATGTGGGCGTATGATATATTTCCTATTATTCTCTCAAGATTATGAATAGGCATGATTTGAGTATTCATTTTTCATAAAATTATTGTTTCATATTCTTATGATTCTATATACCTATTTTATAAATCATGAAGGATGATTACTACTTTAGCATCCTTATTGATCCTTCTTTTTAAGATGGATTGATTAGAGGGTTTAAGATTTACAATTTTCTGGGTATTAATATTTAATATGGAGAACATGTATTTTAATATGTTATCATAATATTTTGATCATCTTATTATCTTATGATTAATATGTCATGTGTTTACCCTTACAAATAAATTGATCATACCATTTATAATGTTTTCCACAATTAGGTTTTAAAGGATGTTTTATGTATGAGATTTCAATAAGTGTGATAATATGATGATATTTGCGTCATATGTTTAATAAAACTCCTCAAAAAAAGAAAATTAATTATCTAACCTCCAAATACAGTAAACCATAATTGTCCTCATATGTGTATTAATATTATTTTTTTATATTAATCTAAAATGGTGTAATATTTTTTGTATGAAATGTATGGGTAATTATATCGAAGACAACCAAAACATGTAACCTTCTATGGAGAATCCACAATTGAATAATGGAAATCCTTCATAATCCCATAAATACCAAAATTTCATTTAGTGCAATTATACCCAATCCTAATACCTACCACAATAATATTTTTTATTTTTAGAAGGAATAAAAATATGGATGGAAAGAAAATATTGGAGAGGTAGAGAGTAACTTGGTGTCCTACTCATGGAACACCATCCAATAACGACTTCAATGACAAAAAATTTACCCAGTGGCTCCCATAGCTATCTGGGGAGTGTTTACTCCTCTCTATTACCATTATTACATACTGAAGGTATCCACAAGATCAATCTATCAATTGATACTCCTGAATGGATTTGCTATAATTTGAGAAACTCAAATCAACCTTATTAGTACAATTAAATGATCTATGGGCATCACAAGAGACCACCATTCATATAAGATAAATCTAGTGAACCACTGAAATGATACACTAAATTAAGGATACCATAAGAACAAAAAAAATATTTCATTGAAAAAAATATCAATAAATTCAATACCCAAATCTAGATCACCTCGATGAACTCATAACAAATCATTTTCATTGAAAACCACTAACAATTACCAAAATGACCACCAAAACAAAGAACCAAAATCCCACAACCACAAGGGATTAAATTACAAGAAGTTCCATAGAGAAATTCATAATTAGATTTGAGGTATGATTGGGGACCTCCTCTAAATAACCATGAAAATAAAGGCCACAGTCCTTTAGATCATGGTCACTTAAATATAAAGCTCAAAAACTTAGTGGACTCTCCTCCGAAATAGATATTTCACAATTCCATTGATGAATCACCATCTTTAATAAATCATAAGTAAATATCAGAACCTAAGAAGATAGAACAATGTGTGATGTCACTATATTCAATGTTTTTTTCTGACTACGAATAGAAACATACTCAAACAATTAGAGGGTTCACCCTATCTTTATATAAGTTATAATAAATTATATCTTCACCAATATTTTTTTCTATATTTCTACATTACACAACAAGAAACATGAATCTAGATCATTAATGTTAGCTTAAAAAAACTAGTACCTAAACACACAAAGGAAAAATCCAAAAACACAAAATAGTTATGAAAAAATTCATGAAAAAATGTTATTCCATTAAAAACCACCAAATTATAAAAGGAATAAAGAAATACCTTCCAAGGTCAGTTGTGATTTTAAAAAACACACATCCATTTAAAAAAATATTATTTCACTTAATTTCTAAACCTATGAAGGTTATTTTAAAACATTTAATAGTGCTTCAAAACCCTACTCATTTGTATTTAAAATAAGAATATTATTGAGTAAGTATTGTTTTCAACAATACATAATGTTTTTGTTTATTGGGAGAGTTTATTGAGAACAATACTCTATCTATTTAGGATAATTTTGATGCCCACAAATACCCTTAATTATTTTCTAATGATTTTATTTGTTATGTATATTGCAGGTATTTATTATTCCTTATTTTTTTTCTGGATGAATTATTTATGTTCATAAACAACGACGATTAACTACTAAAGTATTCATATTAGCGTGCTCTGAAAACATTGTATGTGCTCTACATATTTTGGATTTGCTTTAGCGTGTTCTGGAAACATTGTTCATACCCTAAATGGAGAAAAGTAACATAAGGATGAAATGTAGTGTAATCTTTATGAGTTATCAGAAAAGTATGGAAGAGGAACCCGACGTTAGGAAGGAACCCTACATTTGGGTTATTCAAAAATGGTGGAAGAAGAACCATACATATGTTTTAAATGTTTTGTTTGTTTCTCAAAAATTATGGTTCATGATGCTTACTTTTGTAAACAACCATACGTTCTTAGAAAATTATGGATCAAGTACCTTTCATTTGAAAGCTTAAAAAGTATTAATCTTTTCTAATAAGTTTAAATGTTGAAGGGAAAAATTATAGATGGCCAACCCTATGTTTGTGATCAACCATACGTTTCCAACCCTATGTTTGTGATCAACCATACGTTGAAAACCTTACGTTTGAAGGCTACATCATCAATCTTACCTTTATTATCTATATTACATCCAAAGGATGCATATTGTACAACTCAACCTTACGTTTGGCATCATAGAGTTTAAATTCGATATTATTATGCAACGGTCAGCAAGATGTTTATTAGGATAATTTCAATCTGGATTAATATATTATTTTAAAATGTGTCTTTGACAACTTTATAGTTTTTTAGGATCGAATTAATAGGAGATTTTCTTGGAGAATTTTTAGGGAAGTTACCACTACTCTGTATCTTAAAATGTTTGAATATCATGAGTCAGAAGGTGAATTTTGTGGATCTAAATTTATAAGAGAAGTACTCGATTTTATTATATAGATTTTTTTTTAAACACCTATGTGGGGGTAATTTAAAACTGCATCAATTGATCATTAAATAAAAGGATGGAAAATAGAGAATATAAAAAAACATAGATCTGCTGATTCAAAAGAATGACAAAGCTGTGTTTATTGAAGAAGAAACTTCACGATAGAATATTCACTTGTTCTACATCTAAGATTATTTGTGAATCTACTACTACTGAAGTTGTGAATTATATTTCTATATCTACTGTAATAAGATCGACTTAGAATGACTCTTATTTTATGATAATTAAATCTGAAGGTGATGATCAATCTATTGTCAACTGCATTCTGTTGCAATTGTGAAGAAAAACTGGAAAGTATTTTCAAAATTACAGATATCGTTCTTTTCTTTTATCGAGTGAACAGATTCTCATACTAAGATGTGTAGGTTCTGTGAGTGAACCAAAAGGCTTTGTTTTTATTTAGATTGAAAAGGTGTTAACTGCCTGTACTCAGTTGTGAAACAGTCTCTAGAAATGAGGACCATATAGTGAAAATCACCAAGCTTGTAGAGTAGAGCGTTGGTGGAGTGGACTAGGGGCCTTCTATTCCCTGAGGCACAATATAACTTGTGTCTATACTATTTAAATTTCCATTTCATTAATTCATCTGATTAATGTAAAAGGGAAAAACACGATCTCATAAAGATTTCTGAAAACACACAATTAACCCCTCTCTTGTGTATATTTAATATAATCTGATCCAACCATTGTTATCAGAGGTTGAGCTTTCTGATAAAGGATTAATAAGCTGAAATTTATTATACACAAAGCAATATGAAAAATACAAGAGAGAGAATGGCCATGGTTAGAGCACCATACTTAAATGTATAAGACTATGGATTCTATAAGTCTTGAATGATTATCTATCTGAAAAACCTTGGATAGAGAGTATATTCTTAGATTATCACTCTACATGAAATACCAGAAAAACCTAAAACATGGAGTGCAGCTACTGAGGTAGAATATGAAATTAACATGAAGGCAATGAGTGAAATTATATGTGGTCTAGGACCTGATGAATTTAATAGAGTATCTCAAAGCCCGACAGCATATGAGATGTGGAAAACTATTGTTGTTTCTTATGAAGGAACCGAAAATATCAGGGAAATGGGATATGCTACTACTAAGGTTAAATTTGATACATTAATAATGGTTAAATGTGAAATTATTACTCAAATGAATGTAATATTGAGAGTGATTTTCAATAACATAACCACCTTGGGAGATCCCATTAAACTATCTGATCAAGCTTTAAAAGTACTAAGAGTACTTCTTACAAGATGGAATGGAATCTCTACTACAATCAGACGGTCGACATTTTTCGAAGACTTAACCATGAGAGAACAGATTGGAACACTAATGATGTATGAATTTGAGATGAAAGATGAAGCAAATTACCATAAAGTGTTTATCAAGAGTGATGAGACTGGCTTGAATGTTTCATCATAGAGAAAAAACAAAAAACATGAATAAAAGTGTAAAAGTGAAATCAGAATGTTTTGATTTTTCAAATTCGGATGTGGAACTTGCTCAGCTAGCCGGAAAATTCACTAAATTCTATAGAATGAAGAAGGTCTTATGAATATCCTTCAAAAATTATGACAAGAAATTCAGATGTTATGCTTGCAAGAAAATGGGGCACGCCAGACCAGACTGTCCTCAGCTAAAAGAAGACAAGAAAAAGAAAGTCTTCAAAATAAATGATTATGAGCATAAGGACAAGAAAGTAATGAAAGCTACATGGAGTGTATCTGAAGACTCCAGTTGCACTTCTAAATCAATCTCATAGAATGAAGAAGAAAATATGAAAGCTAACATGTGTTTTATGGTAGAAACAAATGAGTTACAATCTTACTACTCTTCTGACTCTAGAGTTTAATCTAGTTAATCGAAAAAAAATCCTACAGCTTACTGCAATATACTTGAAGAAAAATATGATTCTCTATTTAAGAAGCATATGCATCTAAAGAAAATTCATAAGTATGTTTATGATTAAAGAGATACAATGATGAAACAATATAAATAGTTAACTGAAATGTTTAACTCAATTAAAACTAACAATACAGATTATTAATCAAAGATAAAAATACTACAAACTGAAGTGGAAACTTTTCAAAATTCAGCCCTTGTTTTTACTAAAGTAGAAAATACTTTAAATTAAATTCTTGGAAAAAATGTCATTAAAAAGGAAAGATTTGGAATAGGTAGCAAAGGGGAAAAACCTAAGCTATACAAAAATTATTTTATTCCATGTAAAAAATATATAAAATTGTAATTAATGTGGAACAAGGGGGCATATTTCTAAAAAATTCTTCTTAAGAAAACCCCAAATAAGTGGTATTAACAATGATTTTGTGACAAATAATTTATTTGACTTTTCTGTTATTAGACAAACAAAGTAGGTCTAGATTCCCAGATCATTGCTGGCTAACACCCCTGGAGCCAACATAATATTGGTACCAAAGAAAATTGTGTAAATGCCTTTACAGGGAGTAGGTCACAAAAGCAAAGAGGGAATATGGTATATGGATAGTGGCTGCTCAAGGAATATGAGTGAAAACCCATCTAATTTCATTAATCTGAATCAAAAATATAGTGGACTTGTCACTTTTTGTGACAGTGCCAAAGGGAAAATCATTGGTATTGGATCAGTTGGAGATCCAGAAGTTCACTCAATCAACAAAGTACTTTATGTACAAGGATTGAAACACAATCTGATATGTATCTCTCAACTATAAGATGTTGGTTATGTTGTTGATTTTTCTAACAATTTGTGTTCCTATTTTAAAAATAAACAACTTAAATTTAGAGCACCTAGAACTAAAAATGTTTATACCCTGGATTTAAATTCATTGTGTAAACAACATGAAAAATTTCTAACTGCTAAAATAAATGTATCTTGGATCTGGCATAGAAGACTTGGACATTAAAATCTATATGTTTTACATAAATTATCTAAGAAACAATTATTTTCTCATTTTCCTAGTCTTAGATTTGAAAGTGACATATTCTGTGATGCATGTCAACATTGCAAGAAACACAAATAATCATTCTGATTTGTTTACAAAATTGTTACATCTAAACCTCTAGAACTTATCCATATTGAATTTTTAGACCTTCAAGATTAGAAAGATTGGTTGGAAAATTATATGTATATTTTTTAGTTCATGAATATTCTAGATTTACCTGGGTTTTCTTTTTAAATTTTAAAAATGATTCTTTTACATTATTTGAAAGTTTTTGAAAAGTTGTTCAAAATGAAAAAGGTTTTAGAATAATTTTATTATGAAGTGATCATGGTAGAGAATTTGAGAATCATGAATTTAATTTATTTTTTCAAATATGGGTATTAAACAAACTTTCTCTACAACAAGAACGCCTCAAAAAAATGGAATTGTTGAAAGAAGAAATAGGAATATTCCGGAAATGGCTAGGACTATGGAAAATGAATACAGTCTTCCTACATATTTTTGGGCAGAATCTATAAGCACAGCCTGCTATATAATGAAATGAATTTTAATTAGACAAATTTTGAAAAAGACACCCTATGAACTCTCGAATAACAGAAAACCTAAAGTAAATTACCTTAAAGGTTTTAGATGCAAGGTTTACACCTTAAACACCAAATAAAATCTTGGTAACTTTGATACAAAATAAAATGAAAGAATTTTCATAGGATATTCTACTACTTTAAAAGCATATAGATTCTATAATAAGAAGTCAAGGATTGTTTATGAATCAATTCATGTGAAATTTGATGAATCTGATACCTTTGAGAAAAGGATAGATCAAATGGATGAATCTAACTCTAATGATAACATGAAACTTGAGAATGTGAAAAATGATTTTGAAAAAGATATAAATGAAATTCAGCCCATTTTAGAAGAGAATGACACTGAATATCCTATATGTGTACTGCATAGACAAACTAGAGCCCTAAAGAATCACACTTTAGAATTTATAATATATGACATAGACATAGGAATAAAAACTAGAATAAATATATGAATTCTTGTAGAATTCTCTACCTTTCTATCCCAATTAGAACACATGTTTATTGAAGAATCTTTAAATGATGAAAGCTAGATCATAGCAATACAAGAGGAATTAAACTAGTTCAAAAGAAATGAAGTCTGAGAATTAGTTGAAAGACCATGGAATTATCCAATGATAGGAACCAAATGAATCTTTATAAAAAACAAGATTATCAAAGAATAAAAACTACAAATAAAGAAAGACTTGTAGCTGAAGGATATAATCCGGAAGAAGGTATAGATTATGATGATACCTTTTCACCTATATCTAGATTAGAATCCATTAGAATCCTTTTATCTTATACATATCATATGAACATTAAATTATTTCATATGGATGTTAAGTCTAGGTTTTTAAATGGTTATTTAGTGGAGGAAGTTTATGTTGAGAAACCTCTTGGTTTTGAAAATTCACAAAAACCAGATTCTGTTTCTAAATTTACTAAATCTCTTTATGGTCATAAACATACACCTAGAGCATGGTATGAATGATTAAGCTATTTTATATTGAAAAATGATTTTACTATTGGAATAGAAGATCAAACACTTTTTATGAAAACTATAAATTCTAGTATTTTATTGGTTCAAATTTATGTTGATGATTTAATTTTTGGATCAAATAATAAATCCTTTTTTGTAAGTTTTCAAATCTAATGCAAAAAGAATTTGAAATGAGTATGATGGGAGAATTAAATTTCTTTTTAGGACTTCAAATTTTTCAGAATTATTTTAAAAATATTTTAAATCAAAGAAAATACATTACTAATTTACTGATGAAATTTGGACTTGAAAACAACAAGATGTATACAACTCCTATATGTACTAATATAAGACTTGATTTGGATGAAACTGTAAAATCAGTTGACAACAAGTTATATAGAGGTATGATTGGTAATTTATTATATCTTACTGCTAGCAGTGCAGATATAATGTATTCAGTATGTCTTTCTAAAATATTTCAATCAAATCCTAATGGATCCCATTTAACTGACATTAAAAGAATTTTTAGATATTTAAAAGGAACTACTTTTCATCCCTTCTTTGTCACAAAACATCTTATTTTAATTTAATTTTATATTCATATTCTGACATTGGGAGTTGTGGATTATATAGAAAAATAACTTTAGGAACCTGTCACTTTTTTGGGAAATTATTTTTGTCATGGTCAAGTAAGAAATAACATTCAGTTGACCTTTCAACAGGTGAGGCAGAATATGTTTCTGCTGGTAGTTGTTGTGCACAAGTGTTGTGGATGAAAAACACACTTATGGTCTTTGGACTAAATCTTAATAATACACCTATTTTATGTAATAATACTAGGGAAATTAATATTTCAAAAATTCCTATTAATCATTCTAGGACTAAGAATATTGATATCAAACATCATTTTCTAAGAGATCATGTTCTTAAAAAAGATATATATTAGGAATTTGAAACTACTGAAATTCAATTAGTCGGTATTTTTACAAAACCAAATCGCACTACAATGTTTGATATTATTAAGGGGGAGTTAGGTTTATTTAATTTTAAATAACATTTTACTTTATTATATTTTTTCCTTATCTTAATACTGTTTTGAAATAAATTTGTTATATGTTTTTCAAACAGAATAAAATTTATCCTCCATGCAATAAATTTTATTCATTTTTAAAATGTATGTAATAATTAATGATGACATGAGAATCAAGGCTATCATAAACCTTCTGAATTCTGTATCTTTTCATTTTTACCAAAAAACCTTTTGAACTCACTTTGATTTATCGTTCTTTGTCCATTAGAACCTAAAATCCATTGAAACCCTAATCCTATTTCAAACCTTCAAATATTTCTCGCAGAAATGGCAAAAACCAAGAGAACCGATGAGGCTGAGACCAGCACTGTCAAGAAATAGGGCTCTGAAGGAAGAAAAAAAATTCAAGGAAATGTCATAGACCTAGAATGGCTATATCAGACTAATATTCTGTTGAAATAAGCTCCATCTTTTCAAAATCTAGAGCAGACCTTCAATGGTGAGAAGGTTGAGTTTTTTTATGAAGTTGAACTATGATATTTCTTTATGTCTTTAAAATTTAGTCTCAAAGATGATGAGGAAACTATGGAAGCTAATATAGACGATCGAGATGTCTCGATATCCTCTGTGGAGATTGGTTAGATTCTAAACATCCCTCACGAGAGTGTTTCTCATTTTGATTTGAAAAATATAGGAGATTCCATTCATAAGTCTGAAGATATCATGTCTTTTCTTTTTTTTTCTACTCATATAAAGAAGATATTCATAAAGGACCTGGAGCTAGATCAGAAAATTCTAGTAAAATTTGGGCAAACATGGATTGCACCGAGGATGTCTGAGTTGGAGAAAATATTGTATCCAGATATTTATATATTGTTTCTATTAATAAATGATATAAGGCTTAACTTTCCTAGGTACATGATAAGGTATCTTCATTACTGCTGTCAAAGTTAAGCTATGATGAATTTTTTTTCGTTTGGTAGATTCATCTCAAAAATTCTGTACAAAAAAAGATATGGGGAAGCTAGTGGAAGCCAGTGTTATATGTCATCACAGTAACACCTTTGGTGCTGGGACCCTGAGAAAAATTTTCTATTTCTGGAGCACATTAAAAAGGGATACATTTTCCGGTAGGAGCTGAGGAAGAAGCAGAGAGTGATCAAGCTCAGTTTTCTATGTCCAAAGAGGGACATGGTGAATTGAGAGTAAGCACTACTCCAAGAAGAATAAGATTTGAAATTGAAGACTCTTAAGAAGAAAGAAGTCAGCAGGGATGTCAGAGTCAATGAAAAAAACTGTTAATGAGGAAATTTTTTCCTATTTAATGACAATTAAGGATTTAGGTTCTTACATTTTTATCCGATAAAAAGTTGTTGAGAAGCCATAGGAATATGATACGACTCAAATTACAGGGACTCAAATATTCCAAACTTAAATTGAACCTCAATTTGTAGCTGACGCTGAAGTTACACATAAATAGGAAAAGGAGGCAGAGCCTAGTGAGGTAGTGGCTAGTCCTCAATAAAATCCAAAAGATATTATTTTAGAAAATCCAATATAAGAATAGATTGATGGTTTTTGTGATGAGAATGTTTCTGAGGGTCAAACTGAAGTAATTCATGAAAATTCTTATGTGGAATAGTCTGGAAAAGACTCTAAGGAAAAATATGTGGATTAACCAGCTTAGGAGAAGGAAAAAAGAAAAATCTGATGCAGATTCGCTACCTTTAGTATTGCTGCATCACATTGAAATTGAGAATAAAAATCAAGAACCAGGAGCCTATGATTCAGTGAATAAGGAAGTAGAAGAGCAATACATAAAGTTTTCTAATTTGGAATCTGAAAATATTTCTCTAAGGAGAGCCTTAGAAACAGAACAGTTGAAATTTCAGAGACTTAAGGGAAGTACAGTTTAACAACAAGAAGTTGAAAATTTTAAGCAAGAGATGTTGATAGAGGTATATAAGTTAAAATCAGAAATGGTAAAAAAAGTCAGATCTCTTAGTGTTTAAAGAAGTTTTGGAGAAACAATTTGATTCTGTCAGGACTAGTGCTACTAGTGGATCAGGTACTTCAACTAATATAATCAGAATGTTTCAGGCTATTACAGATGCCATTAGCAATATGAATGATAGGTTGCAAGATCATCAATATAATAGTTCTCCTTTATCAATCTTGTTAGAAAATAAGATATTTTTGGTTGATGAGTTGACCTCAAGTAAACTGAATATTAGAAATGTGCTGACTCGGTTCATAGAAAAGATGTCCTTTTATATGGGAAAGGAAGAAACACTTCATGAGTTTTTCAGAGTAAACCTCATAGGAGACATTCTTATGACTCAAGAGAACATGGATCTTATTATTAGGCTTGGTGATGGAATGATCAAAAGGATGAGGGAGCAGTTAACAAAAATCAAGTCCGTAATTCAGAGGACATAGACCCTATCTGATACAATTACCACACATTTATTCAAGTGTTCATCATGATTGAACATATTCCATGTTCTCAATGAAAATATGGATTCATTTTTATTTTTATTATTATTTATTTTATTGTCCTAGTTTCAATATGCCAGTAATCTGGATTTAATTTTTGACAAACTATTAATAATATAGCATTTATATACGTTCAGTACTGCATTAAATGTGTTCTATTCCGTATTCTATGATTGTTTTTGATATCATAAAAAGGGAGAAATTTCGATAAACACAATATTTTATTTTAATTATTTCATATTATATACTTTAAATGTTTTTTTTTCTATTTATTGTTAGAGAAATTAGAGGGGGGAATTAAGATAAATCTAATATTGTATTTATCTTTACAAAATTCATAACTATATGTAATTAAGTTTTCAAGTTAATTATATTGGTTATTTTTTGGGTTTTGTGATCATCAAAAGGGGAAGATTGTTGAGAACGTGTTGTTTTCAACAATACATAATGTTTTTATTTAAAGGGGGAGTTTTTTTAGTACAATACTCTATCTCTTTATTTTCATTTTGATGCTCACAAATACCCTTAATTATTTTCTAATGATTTTATTTGTTAAGTATATATGTAGGAATTTATTATTCATTATATTATTATTTCTGGATGAAATATTTATGTTCTTGAACAACAAGTATTAATTAATAAATTATTTGAATTAGCGTGTTCAAGAAACATTGTTCATGCTCTATATATTCGGGATCTACTTTAGTGTGTTCACGAATCACTGTTCATACCACACATGGAGATACATCGCGTAAGGATGATATGCAGTGTATACTTTATGAGTTATTAGAAAAGTATGGAAGAGGAACCCTACATTAGGAAGGAACCATACATTTGATTTATAGAAAAAGTTGGGAAGAAGAACTGTACGTAAGTTTTGAACATTATGCTTGTTTCTAAAAAAGTATGGTTCATCAACATTACTTTTGTAAACAACCATATTTTCATATAAAAGTATGGATCAGGTAACTTTTATTTGAAATCTTATAAAAGTATGGATATTTTATAATACGTTTGAATATTGAAGAAAAAAGGTATGGATGGTCAACCCTTCATTTGTGGTCAACCATAGGTTTCAAACCCTACATTTGTGGTCAACCACATGTTGAAATCCTACATTTGAAGGCTGCATCATCAATATTACGTTTATTATCTACATTATATTCATAGGATGCATACTGTACAACTCAACCTTACTTTTGGTGTCTGCGAGTTTAAAGTCAATATTATTATGCAACGGTCATCAAGCAGTTTATTAGGCTGATTTCAAGCCGGATTAAAAGATGATTTTAAAATGTGTCTTTGAGGAGTTTGAAACTGTTTAAGGATCAAATAAAAAGGATATTTTCTTGGATAATTTCAAGGGACATTACGACTACTCTGTAAATTAAAATGTTTGAATATCACGACTCAGAAGGTGACTTTTGTGGATCTAAATTTATAGGAGAAATGCTCAACGTTATTATTTAGATATTTTTTAAAAACAATATGTGGGGGTAATTTAAAACTGCATCAATTGATCATTCAAAAAAGGAAGGAAAATAGAGACTATCAAAAAAACACAGATCTGCTGATTCAAAAGTATGACAAAGCTCTGTTTATTGAAGAAGAAGAATCACGATAGAAGATTCACTCATTATAAATCGAATATCTTTTGTGAATCTGATACTACTGATGTTGTGAATTATATTTCTATATCTGCTGCAACAATATCAACTCAGAATGAATCTTATTTGAAGATCATTATTTCTGAAGGCGACAATCCATCTACTGTCAATTGTTTTTAATTGAAATTGTGAAGAACAACTGGAATATATTTTCAAAAGTACAGATATATTTATTTTCAATTCTCGAGTGATTGGATTCTCATACTAAGTTATGTAGCATCTGTGAGTGAAATAGAAGGCTCTTTTTGCCCAATATTGTAAAGGTTTCAACTGCCTATACTCAGTGGTGAAATGGTCTATGGAAACGAGGATCAGATAGTGAAAATCACCTTGCTCATGGAGTAAAGCATTGGGGGAGTGGACTAGGGACCTTCTGTTCCCCAAACAACTATATATCTTGTGTCTCTGCTATTTAAATTTTGTCTACATTAATTCATCTAATTAATGATAAAGGGCATAACATGATCTTGTGAAGATTTCTAAAAAGATACAATTCACTGACCTCTTGTGTATATTTATTATAATCTGATCCAACAAATACCCCTTTTCATTTTTAGTCAATTTTCCCATAATCCATTGAGAATTTCATATACATTCATCAATTTATCTTTATTAATATAAAAAATGAAACTTTCAAAAAAACACCCCATGTGAGACAAAAAGCATTTCAAATTACCTCACCCAACTGATTCCAAAATGAATGTCTCATTCGTATTTCATTGTAAAATATATAATGTTCAAAATAATATAAAAATAAACATTTTAATATTATAAACAATTTATAATCCTTCATTCCAAAAGGAATATTTTTTCAGAGATATCCTTTATTAAATAAAAACAGTTTTCATAGTACCTATAACAGAGAAAACACATCCCAAATCCAATCTACAAAATAAAATTTTCAAATTCAATTTGATTTAACTCATTACTAGTTATCAACCCAGTGTATTATAAATATTACATAAAAATTTTATGTGTATCCATACATGAATCCACCCCATGTATTGATGGTCCATGTGATAATCATGAAATAATTCCTGAAATGATTATAAGATCAAGTTTTAATCATTTCCTAGTTTACCATGTCATGTAAGACAACCTCACACCATCAATACTTTTTTACATCCTCATCTAAAATATAAATAATGAACAGAAAGGAAACTCATCACATAAAATTGTGGACCAAAAAATAATATCACAATCCCTAATAAAATATAAACAATCAGAAATAATTAAAATCACACTACCCATCGAAATTCAAGTGTTATCATGAAGGGTGGTGATCAAGAACCCACTAAAGTACAAAATCCCGAGTCCCAATGAAAATATTCACACAATTTTAGCATGATGAAACAAAAAAATAGGTCCTTCAAGAACTACTAATGATAACTAGAAATATTAGTAATGATTCCATTTTTAGAAAACCATCCTAGGATATCCTAATATGTCCCTTGAACCAACCCGCCACATGTCTTGAAGGGGTTTACCAATACCCATGAGATGGTAGCTACTAAACGGGTCTCAATATTACATAGTTGTGAATTGTTAAACTCTTATATTCAAATAAACTGACAAAAAATCGATCATGAATTCAGTTTGAAATTTTCAGTAAGTATAAATGCATGAAATTAATATAAGGAAAAGAACATAATAAATAATACAGACTAGAAATAATTAATTAACATCCATATAATGTATACTGGTGAAATTAATACATATATTAACGAAATAAAAATAAATATGATCAAATTAATTGGACAGTAAAACATACCAAAATAATAAGTATGGATCCCGAACAACTCTAACATTACCACCAGTTACCCATGACCACTAACCACCAGCACACATCCATCATGCACCAACCAAAACCATAAATAATGAAAAAAAGACAGTGGACCTAATATATAGATAGAAAAACATGATATACCCCCACAAAATTTCAAATATATAGTGTTTTATTGAAACATTCATAGTCAGATCTCACAAAGCAGTGAATATTCCCTTCAAAAGATAGTCTATAAGAATCTAGTTTGAACATTTGGTATAAATTTCATTTTCACGTGAGCATGTACAGAAATAAAAATCATAAATGATATAATAAACATCCAAAACAAGCATCTAAAAAATATGGATTTAATATAAATGGATCACAATCAATTAATGGTGTAATGTGATAAAATAAAACAAGGGGAGTATAAATGATACAATAAATGATATATTATTGAATATCCTAAAAGGACCTCATTATAAGGGGATAATTCTAAACTGTCATTTAATCATGACCAAAAAATATAGATATGGAACATAGGCTAGTACTGATAAACCAATCCACATTCATGGTGTCCAATTAAATTATCCAATGATAAAACATCTTGGGATCACACATTGTCCCGGATAAACTATAATTCAATCTTTCCATTTCTTTCAAACCAACACAATTAAGCAATGATGTATTCTATATTTAGTGAAAAAACTATTCTTGGTCTAGAACTCATCCAGAGCATATACTAATTCCATGTACTATAATAAAATTCCCAATTGTGGTGTGAAAAGAAATAATAAATCACATGAATCTAATGTAAATAATTTAAAAATACCATCATCCCACCTCCAACACCCTCACATTATAAAGATTATTTTTACATCATAATTATTCATCAAATAAATGATATCAGTATAAAACATCCCCCAATATATCACAATAAACAATGAGAAAGAAATTTTAAGGGGATAAATTTATAGTATTAATTATTTTAGATACAAATCTTTGAATATAAAATCAAGATTTCAAAATTAAGCTCAAGATGTTAGGTCACCTCCAACCATTTAAAATTACATTACGTAGTACCATATGAATTCTATTTATCAAAACTCCCCATTGAAATTCATTTGGAAAACCAATAATAAAAAAAATCCATTATTTTTTTTGTATTTCAAACTCTATTGAAATTAAATGTTATCAAAAAATTTAATGTATGGGTAAAAACCATTATTTTTTATAATATCTCTTTAAATTTTCAGAAACACTCTTATAAAAGTGTTGTAACATGAAACATTTTTCCAAAGCATCTAATTTTATTTGAGAAATTAACATGTTTGTTTTCAATAACCATTTGTATATGAATGATGTTCATTCCATGTGTTTATACTATTTGAAATCCATTAATTCCTTAGAATTATATTCTATAACTATAAAATTTAATATGAAATATACTGACCATTGGATAATGATGTCGTATATTTCTATATTTTATTTTTATGTGTCACAATTGCTGAAATGAAATTAAAGGAGATATTATGGGTTATTTGGAGATTATATGACAATATAATATAGTTTTGATTTATATTTGATTTGCACTAGTTATGAACAACTTCATGATTTTATGGTTATATCACTAGTTGAGTTAAAGAAATAAAATATCCATCCAATTAGTGTTAAACATTAGGAAAAACTAATCCTTAATTGGATGGGGATTTGAAAATTTCCATGTAGGCTAAGAAATGATTTTAGAAATCAAATATCCGATTTCAAGATTCATTGAGTTGATTTGAACAAATTCTATAAGTACTGTATTAAACACAAAAAAATGATAAATTTGTTAATCAAATGATATGGCCCTCATTTTATATATTAAATCATTTTCATATATTTCATCTATGAGAATTAATTTTCTAAAAGGCATTTATATTATATATATATATGGACTATGTAAGATATTTTATGTTGTTGTATAAAAATTAATTTACATCATAAGGGATTAATGAGCATGTAATTAAATTCTTTTTATGTTAACAAAAATCATATTATGTAAAAAAAGTGAATGGAATTTATCTTACATGCTTGAGGTTTGATGAGAAAATAAAATAGTTTATCTCATGTGAAGATAAATTATTCTATTTAATAATTTTTTTCCTGTATTGAATTCTAAATTTAAATATTTTGAATAATGAGACATAGATTAAATGATTATTGTGTAAATTTCTTCATTAATCATGCATCATGATCAAATCCATAATCAATTTTCACTGTAAAATCAGGTGGATTCTTTGTGAAGGATAATTTTTGAGTGTTGAGGCATGTTTCATTCCATATAATGAGATTCAATGAAACCACACCAATGTTGAAATAAAAAGTGAACACAAAGGTGATGATTTTTTAAAAATTTAAAGATTGTATAAGGATATGATATTTTAAATAACTACAGTAGGAAAAAATTATTTATATGAACATTAATGAATAATTTTTATAATTATTTGACTCACTATGAACAGAAGACCAAGATTGGATGATGATCTGATACTGCTTCAACCTCCACCTCTTTCTATATATAAAGGTCAAATAAGATATGAATAAGTGAAAGTATGAGATTATTATGATCCTGAGAACTAAAATATTGTTTTATCGAAGAGAAATCATATGGGAAATTTCATAGAAGACTATTGTGAAAATAGGAGGAAGGGGAAGAAAATCATCATATAGGGGAAATATAGAAGCTCATATTATCAATAGTCACTACACTTCGTTAAAGAGTTATTTTTTATTTTTAGAGTAATGTTTAACTTATTCAGGATAAAATATAGTATAATTTCAATTTCATCCCTTTTCATTAGTTAATTTTTATTATAAAAAAGGGCACTATATACATGGGATGATAATGAAAACACAACATTGACATAATCATCAACACAGAGATAACCCTCAATAATTATTCTGTTATGCCTATATTTATAACATTGATGTGAATATGCCAGATAAGTGTCTAAGAAGTAAGATAGTTTAATGGTTTTAAATTTTTTATAAACACAAATTTACAACCATCCCCTCTTAGTGTTTTCCATCCTTTTTAATATCCAATAGTTTTTATCAGATCCTATTTTCACTCACTTACACAAAGGGCCAAAATATAGATGAACACAATTATATTAACATTAATGCATCCCAAAATTTGAAACCAATGGTTTCACTCATGGAAATAATTTATGGTTTAGTATATTCTTTCATTTGGCCTTGATGATCATGATTCTTCTCAATATGGATTTTTTACTAGACAAAAACTCATTGTGGCCACTGAAATTAATAAAAATAATAATAAAAATGATCTTAAATTTATGAATTAGCCTTTATCTATTATATAATAAAATTAAATAATAACATTCATGTGCTATATAATGTCTAAATTAATATAGAATATGATTCCTAACATATATGGTTGAATAAAAAGGGTTAACTAAAATACTACAAATTAGTAAAAAAAACATTGAATATTTGAGAATTTTGACATCCCAAAACCCAATTCCATATTAATGGTTCCATAATTCAAAATATCCACATGGACTCAAAAAAATACCTTTAAATAGTTGAGGCTTCCGAATAGTAGTGAGGTACTAGGGTGTGTCCATGGGAAGACTATTTAATCATTACCAAAGTTAATTTTAGTGAATAACATATAATAATAGGTAAATAAATAAATAGAGGTAGCTATATATGTAATAATAATGAATATCAGAAGGAAAAAATAAACATAATAGAAATAACTAGAATAACATACTACAAATGATGATAATATATGTCATATCAAAAATAATCTATGAAAACAAGTACACAAGAAAGATACAATAATTCTATATAAAATGAAAAATTGAATGTAAAATACATCACAAGAATCCTGAGATCCAAAATCGATCATCTATTACCATCTCCAATGTAAAATAGCAAGCAATTAGGTATTTTAAGCCTAATGTTTCCCTTTTTAATCACTAGAAATCATAGTGTCTACCTCGTGTTCCAAACAATAGCTTGGATTGGTTGTAAAATAAATCTGAGTAGGCCACCACCAACATTTTCTATGACATCCTGTCTGTGTAAAATAAATATAATGGTGTCCAAGAATTCATATAAATAACTAATGTAGTACAGTTACATGAATACCTCAGTACCTGCTTTATCCCTTGGTGGGTGTTTGAACATGTAAATGGTTCAGGAATTAATTAATATTAATTTTCTATACTTCATTTATTTGAGGAATATCCAGAATTCACATCACACCATGATAAAAATATTATAGGTTCCATTATTTAATAAGGAAACCATTAATGTAATTATTCATTAATGGTTTCCGAGTTATTGACCAATGAAAACATGGAAATTATAATTTAAATGGGTTCCATGGTAATAAATGAGGAATCCTAGACCCCAATGGTCACTAACAAAGTAATTTATGTATCCGAGATAATGGTTAAGAGTGTTATCTAAGGATCATCATCGAAGGAATTCCACAATAGTTCGATCTAACCAAGTCATCTGAATTCATCCAAGATAAAATATGATAAGCTATATCTAGAACAATGGATGTAACCAAGATAACTCATGTTTTTATAATTCGTTCTAGATCTAAGTAGTATATATAATGAATAATAAAATTATATAGAACATATCCAATAGTGTCATACCGGGCATCCAATGATAGAAAAGGATCTTGTTCTGAGGTGGTTTTCTACCAAGGAAACCAACATCCATGAATAAGAATGGAATCCTTGAGTGATTATGTAATTCCCTTCCAAATCCATGGGTTATCTCAAGTCAAGACCTTCCTATAATTTTTCATGGTTGAAATACAATTAGGGACCATAAATTTATTCATTTATTCAATTATTCTATATTTTAATTATTCCATTTAACAAATCATAAGGTTCATTCCATTTCATTTTGTAAGTGTTATAAGGATTATTGATAATAAAACCATTTTATAATTACATATAGTTTATATCAATTAACATGGTTCATTACTGTACCTTCCACCATAAATGTCAAGGGGTGATAGGCATACAACCAACCATTAAACATCATTAATTGGGAGAAGTAATATTAATACCATAAGCTTTGCAATATAGAATTTAAAATTTATTAAAAAAGTACAATCACATAACATAGGTGTGCCAATTGGAAAAAAAGGTCCAAACCATTAATCAATTCACAATTCAATAACCATTTATAAATATAATTCTTACCATTAGGATGGTCATCCTTAAGTCACAACCGAACTATGGCTCAACGTGTCAAAACACTAAAACACCAAAAATATAATGTCACAAAACATTGGGTGGTCAGAGATCTGGAATTAACCAGAAAAAATTAATTACATATATGCAATGCGTCTTAAATTATAGTTCTATGACTACAATAATGAAATATAGTTTTCAAAAATGACACCCAATGAGATCGGAATGGTGAAACAAAAATCGATAAAATGATGGAAGTTGATGAACGAGTTATAAACCACTTACAACATTATTTTATGACTATACCCATCTAGAATCATCCTATAATTCATCATGTGTTAGATTATTTGTGAAAAAATTATAATAATCCTACAACTTGAAAACCTGGGAAAGAGGAACAGAAATAAAAAATAGCTCAAAATGACTTGTGTTCTTACTGATGTGAATCCAATGTGAAAAGGGGAAGCTTTGTTAGACCTTATATGAAGGATATCCCTTAGTATCAATATTAGGATCGATGAGATCTAAAAATTGGAAGATATGGTGGTTCAATCAAATGGAATCATATATGAGAAGAAGGGTCTAGTTACTTATAATATAATGGGAAATTGGAAAATTTACAAAAAAAATACCATGTGAATGGTTTGACCACATGGTTTTCAAAACTACACGCCAAATCGGAATGGGTTCCTTGAAGAAGAAGGTAACTCACATGGTTAGGCCCCATGTTCTAAGAAACCTTTCACCAACAATGTGACATGGATATGCCAAAAAATTAATTCAATCCCAAAGTTGGATCTAATCATGCACAGTACATTCTTGGTTTAAACTAACCATTCATCAAGCCAAATTCTCCTGAACAAATATGGTTTTCAGACTAAGAACAATTCCTAAACACTCTTGAGACCTTTGGGAAACCATTAGGAATCAGAAATAAGTCCCAAATAAATTGTTAGACAAACAATTAAAGTATCCTTCATTAATTCAAAAATTAGGCTCTTACATTCTTCCCCCCATTAATGAAATTCTCCCCTAGATCACCTTCCCTAGAGGGACAAACACTATCAGAGATTATCTCGGGACACTAAGCACGTATGTCATCCTCCCTCACCAATATATAATCATATACACAGTCATGCTACCATATCACGTGTATAAATAGAACATACCATCCTTGGAGATCCTTTGTGTTACGTTCAATTATGCGTATATGATATTCATTAAAGGAATTGTAGATATAAAGTAAAATTTCCTTGGTATAAAGTGTATGAGATGGTTAAAAATGATAACAATGAAGATGTAAAACATTGAAGACATAATGCATGAAACAGTACCTCTAAGGCAGTAAAAACTGACAAGATACCAGGATGAAAATCTTCGAAATCTCAAATGGACCTAGAAAATAGGACTCCAACTTCCCTTACTTTTATATCAATCTATTCCCCATCCTGGTTGATAACCACAGGAAAACAAGATCTGCAACATTGAAATCTATAAATCATCTATAGTGATCAATATAAAGATTTTCTCTAGACTGTGCAAAATATATACACTTACTAATCAGTTAAACCATCTCCAGAGTGGTAGATAATAAATAGGGACCTTTTAGGGCCACCTCACAATTCTCTAGCATACAAATGGTTGAATGAGACATCCTGCCATATATGGCCTCAAAATAAGCCACCTGAATTTTTTCCTGAAAGGTGTTATTATATGTGAACTGAACGAGAGGGATATACTTCCCACAGGAACCACCAAAATAAGGATCATGTGATCGTATCATGTCCTCTAAACATGTATTATCTGTTTCAACTATCCATGTTTATGAGGGTGAAAGGTTATTCTCAGAAGAAATTGGGTATCCGTTTTTTTCATTAACCCCTCCATGAATCATGATGTTAGACAACAATCCCATTATAAAAATATATTATGGGGACCCCATGTAGTCATATGATCTCACGGATATATATTCATTACATATCATCAACTAAGAATATCTCTCAAATATGAATGAATTGGGTTGCATTCATTAGTTTTTCAAAAAATACCCATAGAGAATATCTACCCCAAGGTGACATAGGCAATCCGACTATAAAGTACATAGAAATATTACACAATTTTCATTTTGGGTCAGGAAGTTGATGTAACCAGCATGGATGAATCTAGTTCTCCACCATTAGATGCTGACAGTTGGAACACCTAGTGATAAAATATTTTATCTAATGTTTCATCCCAAGACACGAATACTAGCATTTCATGTCTCAATAAATTTTTGGATATTCTTGGATTAACATACCAATAAGAATCATGGGTCTACTCAATCAACTACTTTCTCATATCTCTAGAAACCCAAACACATCCTTGGAAACACAAGATTTCACCTCTCTCCACATATTAATATAGAGATGGGTCTACTCCTAAAATATCCTCATATAGAACCAATACCTCGGGATATGAAAATTTCATGACGATCAACTTATCATGAGGGGAAGATGTTACTATCAAGTATAAGAGGAAATAATGCTCAAGAGAATTATGAAACTCCATATGTAACTCAGAAAATAGGGAAATAGAATTATATTCATCAATAGATTCATGTATATCTTGTGTCTGATCTTTCCAAATGAGCATATCAGTGTATACATTTCCTTTTCTAGAATATATGAAATCTTCAAATAGAATGATTGATGATATTATGCCCATATTTTCTAACCGTGTTTCATTTGATGTTTTGAAAATATTTATTTTAGGATCCTGTGTTTTTTATACATGACAAAGTGCTCACCCTATAGATAATGTCACTAGCAATGTAAATAATGAACAACTGTTGTTAGCTCAAGGTCATGTGTACGGTAATTTCTCTCATTATTACTTAGATACTATTATTTTTTCGTTGTTACACTATCTTTATACTACTTAACTACTCCTAGGAATAATTTTGATGCATCAAAGAAGATGATATAACAACTTCCATGCTATAGAAGAATCTATATCAGTTCCAAGACAATCGTCCCTTTCAGATCCAGAAATTCTTTCTCACATACTTCAGACCAATAAAACATAACACCCTTATTTTTATTATTAGTAATATGTTATGAAAGGAATGAGAATCTCTTAATAAAATTATGATAATATCTATACGTCTCTAAGAAACACTATATTTTAAAATAGTTTCATGGGATGCTCCTCAGAAACCATATCACTAAAATTCTCTTATCCAATAGAAACTTTTAATTAAGAGATAATATGTCTGATGTAGTGAGTATTTTATTTACATATGTGTCACTTATCATTATTGTAATAAATTTGATGCTGACATAGCGTACTCAGAATGATATCAAGGTCCTCAACATGGTTTCTAAATATGTAATAATACACCAAGATGTTGTCTACGAGGACTACGAAAAAAAATCTAGATAGTGGTGGAGCACCATATTCATCATAACCATTAAAATGATTAGTGATTTGATAAGAATAAATTGTATAATTACATGCTCATAAAGACAATACCTACTTAGGAATGTTGTATGAGGTTTGTATAATGTCCTGACACACACTTGATGATATCCTCGTATTATGTCAACATTATAGAAGACCCTATATCCTCATATATAGACAAATATATCATCTATTAGAGTTAGTGGATAGAGGTTCTTGACTATATGTTGGTTTAATTGTCTATAATCCATGCATTGATGAAGGATCTTATAATCCTTTTTGGAGAAAAGCATAGGAAAACCCCAAGAGGAACTGATAAGCTATAAAAATCATTTCGCCTCCCCATCCTATAACTACCACCTAATACCTGGAGTTTAGTAGTATCCATCCTGTATGGATGAATGGGAGTTTTATGTCCTCCTAGAGCATGATAAATTACAAACACTATTTACCTCAGATGAAGAAATTCAAAAAAAATGTGGGAAATACTTCCATGAAACAATCTAATCTTAGAGGTATTTCAGCAGAGTCTAAACCTTGATCCTCCGTGAACTGATATGAAATATGGGTGGTCAGTCCACAAATCCCATGATTCTCTGGTTCAGAACTACTTTTATAGACATCTCAATCACCCTTTTGTATATAAATACTTCACTATGTTGATGTAAATGACACCCACCAGTGATAGTAGTCCACAAAAGTTTGATATCAAAGAAACCAATTCGTCTCAAGAATTATATTGAATCTATTATTCTTGAGAACAAGGGGTTCCCACAATAATGTGTCAATTTCACATCAAATGGAAAGTACCTACATTAGCATACTCTCTCTGACTGTACTCCCAATGGTTTTTAGGGTCCTAATACCACAATAATACTATATTTCTATCCCAAGGATTTCCACAAAAGATAAAGAAATGAAAGAGTGATAAGAAAATGTATAAAATAATACATATATTATAGTGGAGGCTACAATAATAGTAACTCATACTATATATTGTCCCACAACCAGATCCTCAGCTATCAACTATAATGCATACAATTGGCCTAATCCACGAACATGTGAAAAAACTAAACGAACACAATCTTAACGACTCTTTTGGGACTACTGGTAATCATGGGTATGGATACCATGGATATGACCTCCTCATTGTCTACTCTTTGCAGTGCTACTCCAAATCCCCAATTGAAATGGTGCAAAATAACTTTCCCCTAATGATAGAGCTAGTACAAAATCGATTCCACTAGAAGCTAATAGAACATTCTAACAGAATCTCTGCAAGTTCCACATACGACTACAATACTGACACTATAGTGGGTATCTATCACAATGGAAATTCATATTCCCATGTTTTCCATAGTAGTGACACACCAATGAGATATAAGAATGGGTAATCCTTCTTCTACACACCTAATTATATAACATGAGATATCTATTCTAGGTACTTGAAGAACTACTAGCCTACCATGGTACTGCACTTATGTGCCCTGTAATATCACCATCAATTAGGTTTCATTTGGTGATAAGAGACTGATTTACTATTTCAAATAATTTATAAAGGGAACAAAAATTTGAATGAATATGGATGAAATGAAAGAGACAATCCATTAAGAGTCTAGAATAAGAAATATCATCACAAGATAGAAGTGGTTAAAAGAGTTTTAACTTAGTGAAATGCACTGAATACACCATATTTAATGTAGAACACTACTCTAGGTGCATGAACACTCCGGATCTGTCATCACAGAGTTCATGAAGGAAGAAATAATCATAGAAGGTATTCAAGAAGTCATATCATACCAATTTTTTATGGTGACTAGCATGGTTAATCATATCCTCCCAATGTCTGGTAGAATCAATGAGTATTTAGTCTACAAGATTGAACATATACTATTGATGCATCTCCAGATGTTCAAATACAAGAAAGGTGGCCTCTAGCTAAGACATAGTATTTTGTGGATCACCATCCATAGAGAATATAGGATGATGATTCTACAATACTCGTGGGTCATATCAACCGTCATAGGTTCTTCTCTTGAAGAACAATTCATTGAGTGCCTCAGAAGTATGAAACAAACACAAACTTGAGATTTTTCAACATAATGTCTAAAATCATTAAAAAGAAAGGAAAACATTAAAAATTTATAAAATACATTATATAAAAAATAGTATCAAATATTTTAAAAACACAAGGTATGATAGAATAACATAATAAAAAAATTAAATATCTATAAGGAATATTAATTGCATAAAAGATATTAATTAATGGCATATAGTAACAAGGTAAATCGTATATGTGATGTAAAATTCTTATAATTAGTTTCTTCAAATAAATTCCCAATGAATTATCCAGATTTTTAGATTAACAAAATTTATATGTAAAGAAACATTAAAGGGAAAATATAGTAAATAGGAATATGAAAAGGCATTCGAATAATGATTAAAGAAATTTCATTACATTCAAAACAAAGATAAAATGTTGTATAGAATTCCATATAAAAAAAATACATGGTTCAACACTTGTCCACTTGGGTGATACATATAATATATACTTACACCTTTTCAAACGTATAAGGTACAGATATAGAGGCAAACATAGTTCAGGTTAAGGATATAATGACTAAAGGGAGAGTGGGAGGCTCATTGATGATAATAACCCATAGATGTTTTGTTGCTCCTCTCGGATTCAGGCGGAAAGGTTCAAACAGACAAATAAGAAGTACATTTGGATCATAGGTAATATTATGGATTTCTATCCCGATAGAATTAATAGTTTAAGATAAATAAAAATTTATGGGAATTTTTTATTGAGCTAAAACTATTATTCCATAAAAAAGAGGTAAGGATTCATCAGATTAATGAAGTCCATGATTCCATTTCCCCTTGATCTATGTCACTAAAAAAATTGAATTCCATAAAAAACATCAGACCTGGTTTCATCACCATTAACTGATTAACATTCTCTTTTATGGAGAGGATGCTCACCCACCTCTAAGAGAATATTAGTGTGGAACCAGAAATATAGGTAAGTCCACATCAATGTGAACTTTATAGGGTAGCTAACTCAAGTAATATATGTATCATGTTTAATAATTTTATGATCTCTTTTAGAAAATAGTGGTCTTGCCTGTGAAAAATGGTTTCACATTTTTCCTCAAAATTGCTTAGTAAATATTTAAATATGGATGGTAAGAAATAAGAAGTGTGATTTGTGGGCATACTTAGTGAAAATCTTCAAAATTTAATACATGATTTCCTTTGTGAGGGTTTCTATTTTATTTTCATGATCATTCATACATTACCTACCATCTTATACACATGATCACTATTATTCCTAATCGGCCTCCAACACCCCTAAAGGATATCAGGAATATCTCTTGAAATAGATTGGAGATCCTCTCAGACAACATATCTTATCAGATATATAATAAATTAAGGGGGAGGAGAACCATAAGTAGAAGACATGGAAGATATATTCATTACCCTCTATAAAAATCCACCAGAGAATTAGAAAAATCATAAATCATCTACTACATCATAGTCCTCAAGGATTCAAACTCCTTAGTTGTCCTTATATTCCTTATCCCCAATATTGAATATATTAAATCGACTTGGGATGATTGTGGTGTATCACAAGGTAAAATAAATATACAACACCACTATCACTATGAATTGTGATAAATGATGGTTGATTCATCAAAACCCAATCAAAGTTAGAAAGTAGTTTTTTTCTGAAACACTCAAGGTCTGCTCTAGAAGCCACATCATCAAGAATTGGATAAACTGTTGACAAACGAGCCGAAAACCACATAGAATTAGCCTCATATAGTTTAGATATAGTGGAAAAATGTGAATAAAGTCTTGGAAGAACTCACAAGGCATCAATTGTTTCTAGAATGGATACCTTAGTATCTTACACTATTTGAACTTGGGCGGCAGGTCTACCATTCATTGGTGGCCTCATCTCATCATTATTATATTCATAGTAGTACAACGCATGTCACAAAAATACAGGGTTCCTATCCCATCAATTAAGATATGAAACACCTACTATGGAAGAAGAAATTATAGTATGCTCCAAATATCCACCATCGGTAAGCTCATCATTTACATTATCAACTCTATGTCTCACAAAATGTATAGTTTCCTCCCCCTTGATAGATGCTCTCAACATAGCTCAAGTAGCATCATAAATATGTTAAACAGGGCTTGGTATCCACTCAATCCTAAAATAATGAGATACAATAAGATAAGTGACATGTGGCTTAGGAATCTCATGATAATCTAGCTTATCGTGGTTATAACAATCATTACTACCATTTCCATCACCATATCATTCAAGTTTTTTATCTCCATATCATTTATCTATTTCACTTCCATCATTTTAATCCTTTTATTAATCACCAACATTATCATCACATTTAAAACATACATTTTAATCTCCATATCCATTTGATTCAATGAAATATATAAATTCCTTGGAATTCTTTGAAGAAGAAAATATATTTTTTCCTCTTTAGAAACCTCAATATCAACTTCTTCACTTCATGAAGATAAAAGAAATTTTTTATATGAAGATATATAGAATGGCTAGATTGACCAAAAATAATACATGGAAGCCTATGTAGATCTATGACACTACCTTATCAAGTGAAATACCAATCACCAATTTTCTAGATGAAGAAAAAACCTCTTATTCTTGCTCCTCGTTTGAGTAATCAACCAATTCATTTGGTACAATGCTAGGGTCAATAAGATATTTTTTTCTTGTAGGGTAATCAATATGATTTAAATACTCATACAACTTGTCAAAACCGTTAAAACAAATACTTATCAATGGATTCTAATTTATTATTCTTCTATTACAAATTAAAATGGTTAGAAAAAACCTACACAATTCACCTCGTTTTCCTCTTTCTCATTATCCAAACCTCTGGCCTCCATCATAGATGAAATGAAATTTAGGTAAATCATATATTTTATCGTGGATGATGGTATTCCCATATAAATAAAATGAACCATAAAATACCTTCATATGTCAATTTTCTCCCCATTTCATAATTTATAATAGATATAAATCCATTTTTCACATTTTATAGAAATCACTTTTTCTCAGGAACAATATGTGATGAATGAATGTAAAAAAGAAAATGGAACTCAGTATCTATATCAATTACATCTACTATACTTTTGATTCTATCTCTAATATTCTAAGACAAGGAATCATTATATTTTGTAGAATCTCTTAACATGTAATATATTCCAAATATTCCTTTGAGACTCATTTTGGATGATCATTAAGATATTTATCCCATCGACTTGAAGATAAAACAACCTTGTACCTATTTATCCTACTTTGAACCTAGTTTTGGTCTTCCTGAAATATAAAATCACCATTATGATAAAATTGAGACACTAACCTAGTATAGAATGAACACTCATTATATGAGAACCACCCTACCCTCCCATGGTCTTTGATCAATTTACAAACCAATGAACTTCTCAACATCAACCACTCAATATTTACTTCCATCTCATGTGTGATGCTTCAATTCTAATGAAGCATGTTTCGTGTCGTGAAAAAAATATCTACTAGAATTTTTTTTGTCGAATGATAGTACTCATATAGAGATGATACAATATCTCTCTTCACTCATACCATTTTGACAGAGCTAAAATGTTTTGGTGAGGTTGAGGGTAGGTGAGTTGTCAGAAGAGAAGAGGTGTGGAGAAGCTCTAAGGCCCCAAGGAATAAGATTCTACATAAAAAATATATTAAGGGTATAATATATATATATATTAGATTTTAAAAATAAAAAGTCAAAATAAAAAATTAAATCATTATGAAATAGATAAATAACCCATAAATAAAAAATAACAATACGAAAAAGAATAAAAATCCATGGTGACTTAATTTCAATAGAGATCCATTACCAACTATGGGTTATTAAAAAAATCAGTAATCCAAAGGTGGGTTATCCAAAGGTGTGTAATTTATAATTGTAGGTAATTTCAAATTTTGGGTAATTTCTAATATTGTGTTATCCCAGTGGGTAACTTTTAACAGTGGGTACCCTAAATTTATGTCTAAATTTTTTTTATCATACCAATATCATGTTTGATGTAGTCAAGTCACTTGATACTCAATGGATTAGTAAATATATATGAAATATGATGGTCAATTCCCGTGCATTCAATATTTATATTACTATTTTCAAAATGAAATCTATAAAATTGATGTATTACGTCAATATGTTTTTTTTTCTAGAGTGATAAATATTATTTTTAATTATATTTATCACACATGTATTGTAAACATTTATAGGGGAATATATGAATTTATATCCTTAGTCCAGTAAGATATGTTTCATCTAAATAAATTGAGCAGAACAAATACCTAAAGTTATGTATTTATCTTCACCTATTGAAAGTGTAAAAAAAATTCCTTACTACACCAATAAACTAGAAAATTTCCCAAAATGTGACATGTTCTGGAGGTACATTCTATATCTAACATAACACCATGATAATTATCATCTAGATATTTTACTAGGTCAAATTCTAGTATTTTGGGATATTAAACTTCTAAATTTTATGTATTTCGTAGGAATTTGGAAATCCTTTTAGCCATGTGTAAGTATTTATTTTTCTATTTTCTTCAAAATGGACACACATTCACTAACTAAACATAATATCAGGTTAACTAGGTGTTAAGTATAGAAGACGTCCAATCCTACCTCCATAACTAGTTTAATCTAAAGGATTCCCAAAATTTTTCAGATATGATTTATAAGTTATACTCATCGGAGGGTAACTGATCATTGTGTTATATAAACCAATACATTTAAGAAGATATTTTTTGTACTTACATTGATTAAAAACAATTACTTATTTATTTGGGAATGTATGAAATTCATGAAACAGTTTTACTTATCCAATTAAAATAATTTCAAATTCATTTTTTATCATCTTTCAATATTAAGTACACAAATAATTTCTAGAAGATACATATAAAATATCATATATATTGATTTAAATAACTAGAACATATTTTGAAAATATTTTTTAAAAAATGGAAAGGTCGGATATACCTTTTGAAAATACTTTTGAAATAACAAATGATTTGATCATATCATATCAAAGTCTATGATGTTATTTTAAAATATATAAATATTTTGATAATTTAAAAAAAAAATTGAAAATTGATTATTCTTAAAACCAGGTGGTTGATCAAAAAAACATCTTCAAATATAAAACCATTCTTGAATATACTTTTGACAACATTTTTACATGTCTTGAAAT
This sequence comes from Viscum album, assembly GCA_963277665.1. Lineage (NCBI taxonomy): Eukaryota > Viridiplantae > Streptophyta > Magnoliopsida > Santalales > Viscaceae > Viscum > Viscum album. The sequence goes on from OY728146.1 coordinate 560,692,208, forward strand.
CTAAATCTGCTATATAGGTCAAAAATATTCTTATGGATTCATATCTAGATAATGGGGATAATGTTTCCTCATAATATATACCCTCTTCTTGATTATACCCTTGTGAAACAAGTCTAGCCTTATTTCATACTATGGTTCTATATTCATCAACCTTCTTTCTGAAACACATTTTTCTCCAATAGTCATAGTGTCTTTAGGCCTAACCATAATTCTCTTCAATTTATTTATTTAAAAATTTTAATGCTCTTATATCATAATAATTATCCATTATTAGTCATTAATTACATCATTGATGTTTTAAGGTTTATGATGTGACAATAATGCTTAGTGTTTAACCACATTCCATAGATAAGATATAGTCAATTTACATACTTCTATATCTTCACCTAAATTATCATAAGTATTAAATCTATGAGTATTAGCAGCTATATTAGAATATGACATGGTTACCTCATAATCATCTACTTGTTCAGGTTCTGGTTCAAGGAGTTCTTTAGAGATGGATGATTTTTATGTGTCTTTGATAGCTATGTCATCATATTTGGAATTGAATGTCTATAGTTGTAAAATAATCCTCAAGGTTTTCTAAAGGTATTTTTCTCTAATGTGGATCTTCCTCATAAAATATGACTTGAAAAAATTGTTCCACAAATTTGGACTATTTATTTAACACTCTATATGATTTAATAGTTTTTTTATAACTATGAAATATTCCACCATATCCCATTGAATCAAACTTTTCATGATTATCCATAGTTTAATGAATAAATAAACTGAAAAATATAAATAAGTTAAACATGGGGTTTTATTATTCCAAAGATCTATTAGAGTTTTCACTAAAAGGTGTGTAATTAAGACTCTATAAATTATATATGAGGATATATTAATAGCCACTACCCTAAATTAGATAGGAATGATATATTCATTTAGTATTCTCTAGGCTATCTTCTATATTTTTCTATTTATTCTATTATAACAATAATTTTTTGGTGGGTCATATGAGAAGATAATTTATCTCTATATCAGTTTTTAAAGAAAATGTATTCAATGTCTTTATTTTTTAACTCACGACCAAGGTAACATAATATTTTCTTAATTATATCTTAACATAATTTTTATTGATCTCACATACATGGAAATGTGAGAGAAGTATTCACTATTATGTGATAAGGATAAACCCACATATTTCTAGAATAATCATATACAAGTACATAGACAATGTGATTCCTAATTAAAATATAAACTCTAGATGTTTCAAACAAATCTATCTGAATAAACTATAGGTGTTAAGAAGATGAAGATTATTTCCTTTATGTGAATGATATTTTGTGTTGTTAACCTTTTTTATAGGGGTGTCATCCTTTATCAATTGAAAATTCATGTTCACATAGATATCTGACAATTCCCTTTCCAAGTAAGATTTCTATGTAAAGAAATATTTCAATGGATTGGTATCCTATTTCAAATCCTAGATTCCTTATAAAGAAACTTATACAAGAAACAAGATGAGAATATAAAAGATCTAGATTAACAATATCATAATTTCATTTCTCAAAGCGAAAAATACTAAATAATTTTCAAAATTAAAGACATTAATAACATTACATTGAAATTTCATATTAAATCCATCCTCATATAACATTTATATGCTATGAAGATTAAATTTTAAACATTCATAAAAATTACTCAATAAATTTATTCTAGGTTAAAATTACCAATTTTTCCACGGTTAATGATTTCCTCTTTATCATTGTTTCGTAAGTGACTTGTACACCATAAACCATTATCATAATTTTGAAGCTCATGTAATATACTATCATATGTATTCAATAATTTATTTCAAGATACCATATAGTTTTATAGGATATATTTAACAATTATTTCTACAAAAAATATTTTATTCCAAAAATTATTTTGGTACCCATATCTTCTTGGGTCCGAGAATGTTAGTAATTAGATATTTTGGAATCCAAATTTTCATAGTGGGTTTCCAATAGGTTGTTTTTAATCTTTTAGAACTAAAAAATTTATTTGGTATTCTTGAATAATAACTATAAGTATGTATCCTAGAACTTTATTTAGGAACAAAATTATTATTGATAATTCTATTTTGTCCATGTAGATAACATAGACTAGTAACATACTTAGGTTCCAATTTTTACTTAATATTATAGAGATTGTTTCTCATAAATTAATGAATATCTCCAGGTCTTTCTTTAAATCCTCATTTAGAAATTTATGTTCATCATTTTCTTTCAACATTCGATAATTGTTTTCCCTTTCCATAGTACGGTTAGATTTACCACTATAAGATAAATCATGATGTTTATATAAAAATATTTATTTATCATTAATAGAATTGAAGGTATCATCGTTAATATTATATTATTCAATAATTTCTCCATTATTCATATTATCTTCATCATTTTGATCTCATGGAATATTGAAATCATGTACAAAAGATATAGTAACTTTCATTGATATATTATTCTTAAAGTAGATGTTTTCTCTATTATGATTTTTTCAAGAATCTATTATAATTCAATAAATCCATCTTCATAGGCACTCCAGATGGATTACATTTCATTCATATACTTTTTATCATTATCAACATTATTTTTTTGTATTTTATCTTCATACATTCTACCATAACCTATCCCTTTCTTTTATAATCATAATATCTAATCTCATTTGAAATATCTTATGTTTTCCACTACATTTCACAATCCCCTCTATTATTATACTTTCCCTTATAGCTTAGTTCCCTGAATAATTTATTTTTATTATATAATTTCGTAAACCTTTGGTCAATATGGTCCATCTCCTCTTCACTGACGGCTGGTGATTTCTCATCATTGGATATTTTTTCTTGATTTTTTTATTTTCTTGAAGAATTTGACGACAACTATACAAAAATAATATTATATTCATCATCTCCTTCGTAGTTATCTTTATAATATTCCTCATACATCATGATATATCAAATAATTTCCTTAGTAGATATATTTCTAATTTCACAAGATCCTCTTATGAAAAAATATGTTCCACTCCAACTATTGAGAATACGTCTCAGCAGTCACATGATTTTATCTTTTTATGTAACTATATTTCCAATGAAACTAATTTCATTTACTATCTCATTAAACATGAGATACATATCTGAAATATTCTCATCAGGTTTCATCTTAAATTAATCATATTTTAATATATAACTATTTAATCTTATTTCATTATCATTAGTTTTTCCTTCATAAAATAAAAAAAATCATCACAAATAACATACTTTATTTTACTATAATATATTATATTAAACTCTTCATTTCCTAGAGATAAAAAAATATCATTTATAGAGTTATATTTATTTTTATAATCACATATAGTGCATAATCCCATATACCTCTTGAATTAGATGGTTGTTCATATATATCTCTTATATACATCAATATTTCAAATCCAAATATTTATATGGTAATTTTCATCATTATTTACCATTGAGAATAGTTATTTCCTTAAAAAAGGAGGTTTTTTGGTTGAAAACACATATTTTTTATTCTCCATTTGAATGACTTTATTTAGAAATAACAAAAATTTATTATCTTTAAAACACAAAAAAAATCACAGTTGAAAAAGATTCTGAATAACCACGAGTACCTAATGTTTGTTAGAGTGACTAACTCAGGAGGGGATGTGAATTGAGTTCCTCTTAAAAATTTCATTAAAATAAGTTTAAATAAAATCCCATATTATAAAATGCATAGTTCATCAAAAAACTTGTTTGTATTAATTTTGATCATTTAAAAGATTCATCAAAACATTATTAGTGCTTAGTTAAAACAATATTAATAGTATTAAAACTTTTTAAATTAATTTACTTAATAAGTTATTTATATAAACAGAGATTATGATTAACTATAAAAGTATATCTTTTTATACAAATTGAAATAGATTATCTTTAATTTTTTAAATTATGAAAAACAAAATACAATGAATAATTCAAATAAGAGGATTAGTCTCATGTTGAGTCTTCAAACCCTCCATACGGAAGTCACTCACTACCAATAATATTATTTAAATATAATATCTACCTCTAACATAGATCATGTATACACAAAAACAAAGAAAATTTTTAGGACACACTAGGGCCTCTTTTATAATAACTGTGGAATGAAAACAAAAATGGTCCATATAAGGTCCTCTTCAAAAAAATATCATTGTTATACAGATGAAATGAGAGTGAATATGATGTATCATATCTTCTAGTTATATCACAAGATGATGTCTGCCTTAATAAAAAACAAACAAAACACTAAACAATATGTAAAGGAAACAAATAGAAATAGAAATTAAAAAGATAGAGAAAATATGTTGCCTCTCAGTCTGGTGTACTATAAGGGATTAAGACTCATCATATGTATCCAGGAGAGGAGGTCGATCCATTTCTCTAAAAATTGTAATAAAATAGAGTATCGTAATATTTCTTTGTTTTGATGGTATGAAAGGATTTGAATATTTAGTAATCTCCACTCTTTTACAATATAAATGTAGGTATGAATAATATGTGTATGGTTTTTTATTAAAATTATAACCCTGTTCATATCGTTTCACTATTTTTGAGTTGTTTTACAACACAATCCATTTTGAATGTAAGATCATCCTCTTTTGATGATAATCATCTAGATCTACTGAATCTGTGTATTAAACAACTAAAATAGCTTTTAATGGACTTTAAAATAGTCATGATTATAATAATAAAATAAATACTAGAACATTATTAATTATATAGTCATTTAGTTAGTTTAAGATAAAATTCTCATTAAATAGATGGTATCACTTTTTAGGCAGCATGTAAACTCTGGTGGTGACTCGTCTAGATAATGACTCAAAATGACAGTGAGTCTAGCTGGTTGTAATTCATTTGTGTGCATTTCATACTCAGTGGTAAATCATGATCAGTGGGGAATCACATTAATGGAGACTGATCTCAATGGTGAATCTTCCAAATAGTGACTCATCTTAGTGAAGGCTCCTCTCAATGGCGACTCATCTCTACATCGACTTGTATCAATGGTGACTCATCTCAACGGTGACTCATCTCAACGATGAATCATCTCAACAGAGACTCTCTTCACTGGTGACCCATCTTAATGGGGACTCATCTCAATGGATACTCATCTCAATGGTGACTCATCTCAAGAGTTGGTCATCAATAGTGGTGATTCCTTTCTGATGGTAGGTATCATCTTGTTGTAACACTCCGAAATTCTAAATTAAAAAAAATAGTTAGTAGTATTTATGACATTAAACAACAAGAACATAGTGGAATATAATATGCCAACAACTTATGTTAAATTTTCTATTTTTAAATAGATTATATTATATTCTATATATTGAAATTTTTTCAAAATAAAAATTAGATTATGTTTCATGTAATGAGTTTCTTGATAGCCTTTATCACTCACAAGACTAAATCACACCTAATAATATTAATATTATTATTTAAATTTAGGATTATCTCGTACTCATAAAATATAGGTTATGAATATGATAAAATGACTTATGAAAACATTTTTTTAATTAATTGGTTATTAATTATTTTGAAATTAATATACATATAAAATGAATATTAGGGGAATTATTTTATGAAAATATATTTGAATGATCAAATATTATTTTAAATTAATAAATTTAATTAATTATTATTATTAAATGACATTAATGAAATATATATATCATATATTCAACAAATTATTTTTTTTATACATCCAATATATTTAATAGGCAATAGATAAGGAAAAATCCAATTTTACAAATAAAAACCTATATATTTATAAAAGCAGTTTTACCTCCATTTAATAGAGCTCATACATTAAATATGAATTTTGACACATTTATGAATTTAATATGAAAAAAAAATTCATCTTTAAATTTAAATCATAAAAAATCGGTTTGGGTATTTTTTGGGTATTTTTATTTGAATTTTCATTTTATGATGAATAATTAAAAATGCTGAATTTTAATTCAAAATTTATTTTTTTAATTTCATTAGATGGATAAATTGTATTTTTAATTATTTTATATGTTTAATTTGATCCAATTTATTTATATTAATACAAATATGATTAACAAAATCATTTTTTCTTTCAAATTGGATACAAAAAATTTGTATTCTTTTGAATATTTTTTCTTTAAAACCCTGCTTTGTTGTCTTATCTATGAGATTAATTTTCAATTAATTTCTACAAGTTATTTGATTGGAATTTAGAAAAAAGGTATTCAATATATTTAATGAACATGATTTATAATTTATCATATGGTAAATTTGTTTTTTTTTTACTAAAATATATTCATGAATGTGATTAAAATTAATCACATCAATTAAGTTGAAAATTAGTTTAACACGAGAAAACCCATAATCTTAAGGCCCAGAATGACTTAGAAACATGTCAAAAAAGCTAATTCATTAACATATTTTGACACTGTAATCCATTATTATTAATTTTTACCATTATTAGACCCACATTAAATCCAAAAAACATTGGTGGACTTACCTCTCCCAAAAATATTCTATAATATCACTCCCCCAATATAAAAAGAACTCAACCCTCCCATATTCTCAGACCGATAGAGACATTTTTATTTTTGAAATTCTAATAAAATAATTTTCAACCCCCCCCCCCCTCATTCTTGAATCATCAATTTTTGTATAAATCTTCCCAAGTAATACCTTTTCTACAAACTAGAGTGAGTTACCCTAAGAATAGGTAAAAACCTTCCTCAAGCTCTATTTTTTATTATAATTATTCTCCCCATCAACTCTTCTTCTACCATAAATGTATAATAATATGAATATCCTAAATATAATTATACTTCTTGATAATAAGTATTGTTCCTAAAATCAAAAACACTTCAATCTAATGGGTAATAAACATACAGTTCTTGTGTACGACGAACTACCACCTCACATAATGAAGTCATTCATTTTTTCTTTTACCACATATCATGGTTTAGAAGAAACATGGACACTTTTATATATATATATATAAATTATATTGATAATTTATTTACACTTTTTTAATTATTATATAAAACATACATATATTCTTTTCATTTTTCAGGAATATGATAACGACGTCTATGGAAGTCTGGAATGTCATTTCCTTAGAGCGATGTGAACTACCTACATTATAAACGGAACATATAAAGGATTGTTTTAATAAATATATTTGAAATTAATGTTATATTTATTATATATATTATATTATTACATTTTTAAGTATAATATATTATTTTATTCTTACCCTCTTCACAACTAAAAAATGTGATAACATTGTTCGTGTACACGTGAATTATTGCCTCCACGATAAGATATCATTCCTTTCACATCACAATGATTACATATATAAGTATATATGATTAAAAACATGGTATTTATTATATAATGATCATTTTGTATATATATAATTATTTTTACCTTCTTTCCATTATGATCATTGAAAAATGGGAATGTTATTCATGTGAAAGTAAGACCTGCCATATCCATGCTTGTAATGTTGGTTTATTTTCCATTTCCATATTCCAGGATTAGTTATAAAAATATAATTCATTTATAAATATGATAATTATTTAATTATTATCATTTCTTGATGTTTATATAATATCCCCTTTGACTATAGTCGACATAAAAATTTTCTTTTAACAGATGAAACAATTTTTTTTAAACACAAGAGGTAAATTAAATTTTTTAAGTAGTTGTATAAAAATATTTAATAATGAAATTAATTTAATTATTATATTTATATAGGTTAAGAAAAAAATTAAATAATTATCATAGCTTTTTATTAAGGAAGATAGAGACAAAAGGGATAAGTCAGACTCATGTTATAAGATGTTTTCTCAATTTACATTCCATTGAGACTTAGTTGTTGTTATGCACCAAGTCACTTTTATATAGCTTATATATTAACAATTGAAATTTAATATCCCTAAGATAATTATTACAATAATATTATCTATTTCATTTAATTTTGATAATTATTTTTTTTATTAAAATGATGCAATGTTTTATGGGACACTTTGGAATGGTTATTGTTTATTCTCTTCCAGATTGATTTGTTGATCACTCAATGGTAATTTTGTTCTTCAACATCAACAACCCTTGTTGTTATATATACTCTACTAGGATTTTTTCCTAAATCCTTATATTTTATTAAATATAGTTATTTGATGATAATGAATTTTTTTATTAATTAAATTGATTATTCGATATATGTTGAATGATTTGGACATAGAAGAGATTGGTTGGGGAACAAAAAATGAATAATCTTCAAAGAATCAATAGTCTCATCAGGGAAAATAGTTGGAGACCAACCCATTATTTTTTTTCTTCAATAATAGACCGGTATGATATGTGTTGGGGATCAGTTAATGCAATCCCCTCAATGATTCAATAATCTCATGAGATGAATATTTTTTTCAAATGAGAGTAGTTCAAACTATATTAATAATAAATCATGATTGTAAAGGATTCATATACTTTAGAAACATGAAATAAAATGGGTAAGAATTTCAATTATTTAGTATTCATTTTTTATTATGATACATGAATTTTTTTAATTTAAAATATCTATGTAGTAATTTCAATATCTATTTATTAATTAAATAGAATTTGTCCTCATTTTCATACCCTGGCATATTGATTATTCCGTATCTGGTTATTTGAATGGAATGTTTTATCAGTTATTTACCTTTCCATATTGATTTATCAATTCATTATTTATTCCTCTTTATACAACCTTAATTATCATTTTCCCTCAAAATTATTATTTTTTCATTCCCATGATATAATGAAGATTACTTTTAATGAGTTTCTTGGATTCTATTTTTTTATATTATTGTGTATTATGTTTTTATTTTCATTTCCCAATATGGGTATAATGTATGTAATCTATTTTTTCAATAATACTAACTTTTTTGGTCCCTTTTATTTTAATATTGTATCTATAAAAATGCAGTAGAGTAATGCATCATATACAGGCCTCTAGGGTCACAGTGTTATAGTTTTTATCAGAGATGGTTTTGCAGTATCCTTTTAAACTCGAATTAGAAAACAATTATTTGGTAACATAAACATAAGATAGAGTTTTTAGGTTTAGTGTATAATAACATCTTAAAATTTATTTATGTTAGATATTATAGGGGTATTCTTATCAATACATAATTTAATGGATACTACATGTGGACATAGTTTTGGTATAGATTTACCTTGGGGCAATAACATCAACATGGTGAAGTGGGCCTAACATGAACATAACCTGGTACATGATAATGTGTCTTACTATACATTTGGTTTGAAACTCCCTTAGGATATTCTTACGCAATTCAATTTTTTTTTATAAACCATTATGATGGATTTAAAGGTAACTATATCCCAAAATAATCCATGATTTTGATTACTAGACTAGCTGAAAATAATTTTTTTTATTTATAATAAGTATTTTTCTAGCATTGGGATTATAAATTATTATTTTTTATTATTATAAACTAATTTATTGTATGTATTCATTTAGAAATATTTCCTATATTAAGTAACATGAACCTATCTTATTTACATGATCCAATAAAATTATAAGGATCTTAACCTTTATGTATATAGTCTAATATTTCATAGTAAAATAATATCCCAGTCATTCTCATTATATGAGTACAAGGTATCATGTGATAACCAGATTGGTAATGAATTATCCAATCCCTTTGACATCTATGGAATGAATGAGATGTATTGTATGGAAGGCCAAAATATGTTCAAGGATTGAAGGAGAAATAAGTATTTTCCCACTTCTGATAATTTTGGAAGAAACATCTAAGTAATTTCGTGAAGGGAATAGTAGTTTTTTATATGTGTGTAGAAAAAGGACCACTAGTTAATAATTTCATGCGAAATAATAAAAATTATAATTTTTAATTCTTCCACTACAAGGATATGGGACACTATACAAATCAATATTTTATGTTTCAAAAAAATATACCCTAAAAAAAGCTAATCGATCATGGTAAATATTATACTACATCCACAGACACAAATGATTAATTAATTATCTAATTTTTCTATTTAATAATTATGTCATTTATGTATTTTATCAATGATGTACTAGTTATAATAATTGTAGAATATATAAAGATTTTACAATAGTAATTTTTCATTAAGTATTTGACATCAGATGTTGAATGGTACCATGAAATGTTTTTCATTATAAAGTAGCCCTTTTTGGAAAACACATTACTGTGTGATATATATCCCTATTATATTCCTAATTTCAAGAAAATTATGTTTTGATAATGAAATGATTGGTTTGGAAAATTTATTTAAGATAAGTGCTGACTACCTTGGAACTGATTAATGACTTGTTAAAAAAGGGGATTATGCAATAATTTATTGACTTTAAAAGTATTTTGTATTTATGGAAAATATCAAATATCAGGTTTTTAATTGATGTGACATGTAAGAATTCATGTTTATAATAAATTATTTGGGTAATTCAACTTATTATAAAATTTCAAGAGAATACATGATGGAGTTGTTCACCTTTTTTGTGTGTGATGATTAAAGAGACACTGCATACAGATGTATAGATTAGGATAATTTCATTTTAGAAATTCAGTGACCTTCAATCTATAGTGATGTTTCATAAACATTTGAAAATGTGACCCATTTATGAAATAGATTATGTTCAATTTTGGATGAGGTTTTAGAGGTTAAGGTATTACATCACTAGATGATGCAAATTGTGATAATAAATGGCGTAGAAATTGTTTAATGAATGTCCAGATAATAATATTTTATTTATATAATAGAAAATATATTTACTTACATTAATATAGTGTGAAATAATTCCTCCACTATAGGGAAAATAGTCTTGAAAAAAAGTCTTATTATCATCATTTTTGATGATATAAATTCCCTTTTCATAATAGAGTTTAAAGGATTTTTGGTCATCAAATTTTAGAATAAATTTTTCTCTACCACACTCCAGAATAACATTATTGTTATATTTTTATTTGGTAACCATGTTTCTATCTCCAACCATTTTTCTCCTACTAAGGAATTAGGTTTGATGGAAATTGTACTTTATTTTCTCTCTTATTTTGAAATTTTTTTATTAAAACTTCTAAAGGTGTGGGTTTTTAATGAATAGTTTGTTTTCAAATATCAACCCACTTATTACAAAGAATTGTTTTAAATTTAAAGGACATAATTTATTTTAGGTGGTGAGAATGTGACATCACAAAATTCTAAAGTAAGAACATTGAATTTAATAATGCGTAGGACATCTAACACCAGGAGCTTAAAGGGATATAATATCCTAATAAATTTTAGTATATTATATATTTTTAAATATATTAAAAAAAATTTCTATATTGTAATTCATGAAAAAGTATCTTATCATTCATTTCACGTAACGAGTTTCTTCAATGGCTTGTGTAACACGCAAGGACAGATCTTATCGAATAATATTAATATTGTTATTTAAAAATATTATAATCTCCTAGACATTAAATTGAATTTATTATTATTATTAAATTAATTATCAAAATATAAATTTCAATTAATTGGTTACCAATTATTTAGAAATTTATATAGAAACCAATTGAATATAAAAGAAATGATTTTAGAGAAAAAATATTTTTATCCTCCAAATGAGTATTATCATAACAAATTAAATCAATTAATATTAGTTAATTGTATAAAATAAATATTTATATCATATATTCAATAAAATATATTTTAAATTCAACATGTAGATTTGATATGAATAATATAAGAACAAAACCATTTTTAGACATAAAAACCAATATTTTATAAAAGAAGTTTTATCACCTTTTAATTGGGCACCAACATTAAATATGAATGTTAACACTTTTATGAATTAAATATGATAAAATAAACTTCATTTATTAAAATTAAACAAAAAAAATAGGTTAGGGTGATTTCTAGTTTTTTTCCTATAAAGTTTCATTTTTTAACAAATAATGAAAAATACAACATTTTATTTCAAAACTGATGTTTCATATAATTTATTTATAACAATAATTTATATATTTTATTGTTTTTATCATGTAATTTTATAATATATATATATTTTAACCCACTTTTTTATTTTAATTAGTTTTAAATTTAATATTTATATTAAAATATTGATAACATTTGACCATTTTTTCATTAAAAATATGTCTCGTCATCCTGTTTTCTGGATTTTTTTTAAATTAATATAACCCAATTCAATGATTTATTTTTTTAAAAAAAATATTCTATATTTATATTAGGGAATTTTTTCTTAATTTTAATTATTTAAATTCATTTTTTTACAAAAAATATTATTGAAAGTGATTGACATTAATTACAGGGATTAAGAGTAAAATTAACATAATATAAGACTAAACCAGAATAATAAGGATCAAAATGACCTAGAAAAAAATCTAAAATCCATTAATTTAACATATTTAGATGATAAAATCAATTTTATAAAATTTTCACAATTAATTTACCCACTTTCAATATAAAAAACGTTTGTGGAATTCCTTATCTAAAAATTTACAATAATGACACTCCTCCACCACTGTAAAAAGGCACCCACCCTACCACATAGTAATAAAAATAAATCCATATTTCTATCCAATATTATAATACAATAATCTCCAAATACTACTCTAATAATAATATAATTATACTTTTTTGAGTAAAGAAACCTACATATGTCCTTTGGTGGAATCTAAGAGGTGTTACCAAATGAATATGCGACATCCTTCATCATGCTCCATTGTTTTATTTTAATTATTCAACCCTAAAATATTATTATTCCATGATTTAATAATAACATAATTATAATAAAAATATTGAAATTTAATTATTATAATTGTTTGACCTACATTTTGTCACACTTCCATCAAATGTGTAACAAACATTCAATTCAAGTGTAAGGAGAAATACGGCCTCATGAACGATGTTGTTTTTTCTCTTTACCACCTATCATGGTTAAGAATTATAATAGAAACTAAATTTATATATGTTATATATGATTTTTATAATTTCTTTATTATTATTTAATTCTTATATAACACATACATTTATTCTTTAATGTTTTAGGGAATAGGATAACATCATTTATGCAAATGTGGACTACCACCTCTTCAAAGATGTGTGATTCATTCACACTACACAGGGAATGTATAAAAGAAACTTTTAATAAAAATTTGTTAAATTAATGAAATATATATAATATTAATGACAAAATAAAATTTATTTAATTATAATATATCATTTTATTTTAATACTGTATTCACACACTAAAAAGTTGATAACATCATTTGTGGACATGTGGACTTACGCCTCCTCACCGGATGAGATTCCCTTTACATAACAATAATTACATATATAAAAATTTATGATAAAATTAAAAATCTGTAAATATATAATTTATTTATCTTATTTCCATAATGATCATTGAAAAATTAGAATATTACTCATGCGTACAAACAGTCTATCATCTCTATGATTGTAATGCTGGTGTATTTTGTATAATCATCATTCTAATTGGCTTTAAAAATTATATTTATGTATAAATATGAAAATTAGGTCATTATTATTATTTTGGATATTTTTATATTGTTACCCCTTTGACCATGGATGATCTAGTAATGTCATTTTAATACATGAATATAATTTGGTCAAAACACCCGATGTAAACTTAATTGTTTAAGTAGTTGTATACAACATTATAATAATAATTTAAAATAATGATAAACTTGATAATTGATATGAAAAAATTATATGATTAACATATTATTATTATTTAGGAAGATAAATACACACGTGACAAGTTGGACTCAAGGTAAAGTATTTTGCCTCAATTTATATTCCATTGAGACATTCTGGTTGTTATGCACCAAGTCACATTTATATGATGTATATACTACAAACAAAATTTTATAAAATGAATCATAATATTATAATGATATTATATATTTCATTTATTGTTATTCCTTCATAGGGATTATGATTCAAATTGTTCAATGCTGTATGTGACACTTTAGAATGTCTAAATATTATTCTCCTCAAAAATGTTTTATTGATATTTCAGTGGTATTTTCATTCATCAATGTCAAAAACCATTATTGTAACTTTTCTTGTAATTGGGATGATTTGATAAATCCATATATTTTATTCAATGTGGCCATTTTATGATAAATAACAATTTTTATTAATTAAATCGACTATGTGGTATATGAGGATTGCATTGGACAAGAAAGACACTGGTGGGGGACAGTTTATACAAGAACAACAATGCATCTATAGCCTCGTGGTATGAAACTGGTTGGTGAACACCCCTTAACATTTATTTCCAAGAAGAGTAGAATTTTATAATATTTTTTGGTAACCTATTAATACAAGAACATCAATTCATCATTTTTCTCACACAGAAAATCATTTGTCCAAACCAGATTAGTTAAGCTGTCATGAGAATGAATATTGATGGTAATGGTATCATGTTCTTAAGAAACATGACATCAAATAGTTAGGAATCTCCTTTATAAAGAATTTATGTTTTCTAATTATTCATCATCATTTTTTCTTTGACATATCTATGGATGCATTTTATTCTTAGTGTATTGATTAAATCATTTTTGTTTTTAGTTTATTATAATTCTATATTGATTATTCCTTATATAGTTATTTGAATGTAATGTGTTATTGTATATTTAAATATTAATTTTTATTCATCAATTCATTATTTCTTCCTCTTTACTTACCCTTACTAAACATTTGAGATCACCCATATTTTAGTTCCCATCATAATTTATAACGAATATTCCATTGAACGAGTTTTAAGGATGTTGGTTTATTCATTTTATTATGTATCTTGTTTTTACTTGATTTTCACAATTTATTATGGGTATCATGTTGTTTTATAAATATTCTAAACTACTTGGTCCATAATTATGTCAAACATTTATCTATTCCAATGTAGTAAAATAATATACCAGCTCTGGGCATCTGGAGGTGGGGAATTGTACTATTGGTGGCTCGTTCTCAATGGTGATCCATCTATACGAGTGAGAATGTTTTGTAAGTGACTCAATATCAATAGTGGTTCATTTCTGGTAGAGAAACATGTTGACTGGTCATATATCTCTAGAAGTGACACTTTTCGACCCTTATCCAAATTCCTTCAAATTTCCTCATATAGAAAAATTATATCATAAAATAGTAAAACCATTAAAAACAAAATAAACATGATTTCTGATTATTAAAATAAGGATGTACCAATACATTTCATCAACAGGGATTTGACCTAAGAATTACAATGTGGTCGACGTAATGTTCAATATCACAATATTTTGTGATTTTAATCTTTATATTGAAAAATAACTTTATTATAATAATTTTTCATTAAAAGTTTACTTTATTATAAATATCCATATTCTTGAGTAATAAATATGATTATTTTTTAAAATATATAAATTTTTTACATACGGTGTTTAATTTGAATTTTATTTGATTAAATGGATATATATTTATAAATATGTATCCTTAACTGAAAATGGTTATTTCGTGATAAGGAATATTGATTCACAAATTTAATTGATAATTTGATATATGAGTAATTATTTAGACTTATAATGGTGGGTGAGTACTGGTGTAATATATTCCCATGTTGCATTAACAAGTCTCTAGGGAAAAATTCTACCTTCCAAATTAAACATGTTTCTCCCAAGAGTATTTAAATTTCCTTGGTATTAGTCTTGATAGTAGATGAATCATGATTCCTGAGATCTTGGGGTCCAATAATTAAGCATTCACATAATTAAGAATGTAGTTATTGTTTTCCATGATATTTTGCAATGATATTATCTCTAGAAGCATTTAATTATAATTTTCTAAATAATTGGTCTGAGTTTTAGTTATTTACCTTTCCATATTGATTATGGATTATCTATTCATGTATTAAAGTTAGATTAATGGAAATTGGGTTTACTTATTCACCATTATATATTTATTATTCTTTACTCATTCATGAGAGATTCCACTATTCTTACCCCTTTCTGAGAATTTGATCTCACCCTTATTGTTTTCCATTCCCTAATATATATGGAATATATCATTGAATGAATTTTCAAAAATGTAGTCTATTTTTTATTGTTATGTATTATTTTTTGCTTTTATTTTTATAATGTAAAATGGGTTTTATGTATTTATATATTTCCCAAAAACTACTAATATGATTGGAAATTTTGGATTCTAACTATTGTATATATGATTATATAATAAAATAAACCACCAACTATGGGCAATTGGATTTTGGGGCTCTATAGTTTGAATAAGAGGATTTTTTAAAGAAAACAGGGGAACTAGATTATAGAAAACATATACTATAGAACGTAACCCTAATATGTAATTTGAGGATAAGTAAATTAGGACAATCTGATTTTTTGGTAAAGAATATATTATATGGTTTTTTTGGTAATATATCCTTGTATGGATACTACAAGTGCATGTGATTCTAGAAAAGAGGTTTCTAGGGATAATAACTCTAAAAAGAGAGTATTGTGTTTGACATGATCATCACCTACTGTACTCCAACAGGCCTTAATATGCACTTATATTGACACAATCAGGGGATACACTTACGATAATTCTCAACTTCATTGCAAAAAATTATGAAGGATTGTAAAATAATGATATCCCTATAGAAATAAAGTTTAGGATTCTGCAATTAACAATGAATACATTTTTTTAAGGTAAGTGTAAGACCAAAACTGAAATTATAAATTATGATTTACAATTCATAATTTTATAATTTAATACAATATTTTCCATTTTTTATAAATTGAGCATGTAAGGAATATTGGTAATAATACTAATGGAAAACATAGAGATTTCCCTTCATATGAAACCAATAAAGTATGTATTATAATGGATAAAACTATTGAATTATAAGTGAATCATAATTATGTTATGCAAAATTATAATCCACGGGTGGATTAGAAACTTCTATTGCAACATTATCGTGTGCTAGATCACATTTTGTAACAGAATCCGCATA
The DNA here is from genome assembly GCA_963277665.1 of Viscum album. Lineage (NCBI taxonomy): Eukaryota > Viridiplantae > Streptophyta > Magnoliopsida > Santalales > Viscaceae > Viscum > Viscum album. The sequence continues at coordinate 560,709,307 of OY728146.1, forward strand.
ATTCATTGGGACTACCAATCTAGTGGTATCTATGAAGAAAATTTTAAATAATGAATATTTTATCAATGGAAATTCCATTCTTATAATAATTCCATATATTATAAATCTCATAACATAACATAGAGGACACAATATAAACATTGTAAATGAAGAATTTATGGAATAAGATGTATATCTTGAATTTATGGAATTTATACAAAGAGAATAGAAACATGACTTTTGGAATAGAAATGTGACCATTAAGATTAGAAATCCATCCAAGATAATAGTAACCTCAAATACTAATTTATAAATTAAATTAAATTATATTGTGAGTGGAAAAATAATAAATCTATATCAAGGAATATGTAAATAACAATTTTAGAAATAACAAATTCGGTGTTGGTATTTTTGAAGATTAAAAATATTTAATTAGAAATTTATAATTAAGAGAATGATTTATAATAAAAATTATTTTCTATGAATTTATCCATATGTTATTATTTTTTTGATACTATTATATGATAATTTATGAGAACAAATAAAATTGCCCAATGCTTCATAAAGTCATTTAAAATTTTATAATAAAATTTTTTCTAATAAATGATGATTTAAATTAACAATTTAATACATCATATATTGAAATTCTTTTTAGTAAAATGGATTCAATTTTTTAATTATATTTGTTAAAAAATAATTAGTGTAATTTTCTGGTATTTTTCTAAAATAATGTAATTTTTTGTGAATAATGAAATATTGTAATTTATGGGATATATAAATTATAAGTTAAATACTTTATTCCTTGAGTCATTACTGATGTAATTACAATAATATAGAACTCTCCTTTATTAGTTTAATTTATTTAGTGATAATTTTCTATCTATTTATTCTCTTGAGACAAAATAATAAACTAATGAATAAAATATTTAAAAACACTCATCTCCTCCACAATAAATACAACATCTCGCCACATGTTTTGCTCAAAACATCCAAGCATTGAATCATGTACATATTATACCCAATATTGATACCAATAATATTCCACACATCCAGTATCCTTTTTTATCACCAGAATACCAAAACCAATCTTCATAAGGAGGTTCACGATGAAAAGAATTCAAGAGGTAAAATAATATTTTTTTCATTTTTTTCTTTTCATTTTCATTAACATTATTTTTATATCCAAATATTCCAAATAAAAATTGAATTATAACTCTATAATATTATTTATAATGGAAATTTATTATGTTAATGTAATAATCTATCTTCAAACAACTTCTCATCTCTATTTTATTTTGAAAATGAAAATGTCCATTTTTTAGGTGTTGTCTTATCACATTTAAGGAAGATAAGTTTTTATTCTTCCATTAACAACCTCAAGAATTGTATTAAAACAAATATAATGGAAAAAATACAGTAATATTTATTTAAAAAAATTATGTTATGGAACTAACACACACACACACACATATATATATAATATTAAATAATAAAACAAAATAAGTTTGTTGTGATTAATAAACCTCCAAATTGATATAAATGATTATCAATAACATTTTATCTAATGAATCATACTATCATCTAAAAAAATTAAGATCAAAATATCATTAGTAATATTTTTAATGACATATAATATCAAGTCAAAATGATTATCAAAAATTTACATGATTTACAACATATGTATTCAATTTAATAGATCACAAAAACCATGGAAATGAACACTCCAAAATGATGAAATTGAATACAATAACTCATAAAATGGGACAAAAAAAACTAATACAATTATAATGAATCAATACATATGTAATATGTTCATAATTTATTAATTAATGAATATAATTGGACTATACAAGACATTAATGTGAAGAAATTGTTCGGACATAAGGTAAGGTTATTCTTGAAAACAAATATCTTTAATTGGGTTTTTTGCCTCTCACTCTATTTTTAGTTTGGATATTCCATTAATGTTCCTAAATTAAAATTTCATTTCTATTTACCTTTAATTTTAATGTATATACATGTTTTTATTATGATTTTATGACAAATGAAAATATTTCTCCAAAATAACTCTTCGTTCTAAAAACACACCTTTTCATTCTCATAATATTATTTCTTCTTCGCTCAATAATGACGATTCTTATACGTAATATGTCATTTCCTTTTTAATTTTATAACCCAAATGTTTATTCATGAATTATTTCTTTATGAAATTATAAAGAAAACAGTTTCCATTCCAATTGTTATTTTATATGTTAAATTGATATATGTTCTATGTGGAATGCATGATCATACAAATGTTATGATCTGATCCGTGTGCCCGAAAATATATTGCACTCACGTTAAAAATTTAATGTGATGTATCTCATGAGATAATTTGAAATATGCATGAACAAGATTATATATTTTTTCACAAATATTATATTATACATATGAACATATTTTATGCATGGACATGATGCTAGATTTTTTCACAACAATGTGAGGTATTCAACTACTGAGATAATGTTTCATTTTTATACATTTAATCATTCAACGATTTTATCTAAAACTTCCTATCATTATTATCATGATGATCATATTATTATTTTATGATGATGATGACTATTCTCACAAATGTTATATTCATTCATGTATTTATCTAACCACTTATTTGGATTTTATTTAACCCCTTTTATTGATTTATTTCCTTTTGTGATTACATATATGAAAGAGAAAAGAAGGGCCACTATGAATCTATAGAATTTGGAATTAAATAATTTTTCTATTTTATTATTGAAAATATTATGTTTTTTTATAATTTTTCCATCATAGTAAATCATTAGATCCTAGTTTTGTTACAATATTATATTACTTATCGTCAAAATTATGTAATAGTAATATAAGAATAGTAGGGTATATATATAATTGTTATCGAAGAAAAAATTAGTTAATTTATTAATTATTATTAGCGAAAATCAGTTAAAACCCTTAGAATGATACTTAGTATATGTAAGAACCCAATAATCATCATTTAAAATAATGGTGATCATAAGGATGCCACAAGTAATAAAATTATACTTAATTTCACCAAAGGAAAAATTATTTATTCATGACTTGTTGACATTTGATTTTCTCAAAAAATTTCTCTTTTAGAAAATGATGTGGACTCTGGGAAATCATGACAGAAATCAATGTGATGGAAAAACAGATAATTCCTAAATGACTCCCTAATGCCACGGGAGGACTAGTTAAAAATTTCATTGAGATTCATACACATATGTGTCAGGCTATCAATAATAACATGATTGATTTGTAATATAATCCTTCATCTAAGAGGGAGAAACTAGATACTGATTATTTTATATGGAAATGACCATAGAAATTTATTTAATCCTTTTATCCACTAGATTCAGATAAGTGGGTCGAAACTATGGAGAATATATTTTACGTGCTTCACTGTTATGAGATGGAGAAGGTGACTCTGTACGTCTATCATTTTTAGGTAGAAGATGATAAATGGTGGGAGTATATTCAGAACAACAAAATAATGGATTAAATTGAATATATTTAGTGGGAAGACATTATGAAAAAACTCATAACAAGTATTCCCATGAACACTTCATAAAAATATTGAGAGTTAATTATTAGAGTTATGAAAAATGAATAAGAATAGGTCACACATTATAAATAAAAATTCACAAGGAATTAATGGTACAACATAGGTTAGGATATCAAAAATTTCTTAAAAATAGATACATTCTTTTTTGGTTTAAAACCACCACATTGAAAGGATCTGGAAATTTGAGAATTTGGGAGTTAAGAAGAAGTCATTCAACCAGATCTCAATGTAGAGATAGAGTTCAACGAATGGTCACATATGAATAGATATATGAAATTAAATATGGAGATTCATGCTGGAGGGCAAATGAAAAAGGTTAAAAGAAAAATCAACCCCTCACATATAAAAAATGTCAGAAGTGGACTCATGGGAATTTCCTCTAAAGGATGGTAAAATGATTCTTGTGTGGGAGAGAAGGAAAACATGCTCATGAATATATAAGATACATGAGTATATATGAAAATTTTGTGAAGGGAATAATCCTAAAACACTTTGTTGAATTCTTCACCAATATGGAGCAAGGTTATTATGCAAGCCAATGCATGAAACCTTGAGTCATTAAGGGTAAGTTGTGTTAGAGACCACCAAATCCCAAGGAGAGTGGTAAATCTTATATCGTCACTACAACTTAGATGGATCACAAAAATGATGTGTTTAAAGGTATAATAGTCATAAATTCATGAATAATGATGTTTTTGATACTTTTTATGTGCATTCTTTCATATTCAATAAGTTTAGTAGAATATTTCAAACCCTACCTCAAAATATGGAGGTTGAGTTGTCTTTGAAAATAGAAAATTAGAAAATTATTGATTCCATTGTATATAACTCCTCCCCAGTTATGTTTTCTTGGATTTTACCTCATTAAAAATATTTTCTTACTTCTTTTTGTGATGTTTGATTCTATATTAGGCATGGATTGTCTATCTTAATACAAATACAACATCTATTGTCAGGAAAGGGAGATTAATATTCACATCTTGATGCATCCTCTCATTCTGTACAATACAATGAGGTGGATCATTATCCTCTAGAGTCAACATATCGTGATTGGATATTATTTCCTTAGGATAAGTCATATATAGCTCAAATTATTGACACAAAGGTTAGAATCGTGATTGAATACATGACCATTGTGTGGGACTACAATGACATTTTCCTTGAAGAATTACATGGAAATTTTCATGACTGAGGGGTTAAGTTCTCAATTAAATGTGTTCCTTGATATCTACATATATAAAAGATTCCTTATAGAATGGCCACCATTCTTATAGACTAACTAATGAAACAGTTTCAAGAAAACATGGACAACGGTTTCACAATCCGAATTACTTCACCCTGGGGTTCACCATTATTCATTGTTAAGAAGAAGGAAGGATAAATGAACCCCTATATTTATTATCATGATCCCAATAAAATAATTATAAAAAACAGGTATCCACTTCCATAGATAAATTAATTTTCCAATCAATGGTGTGGGTCTATGTATTTCTCTACAGTGGACCTTCAGTTGGGATATCACCAATTAACGGTGAAGAAGAAATATATTCATAAAACTTCCTTTTTAATGAGGTATGGAATCTAATAGTTCTTATTGATTTTTTTAATACTCTCTAATTCCCATTAAATATTCACGTACATAATTAATAGAGTCTTTAGATATTACACAAAAAAATTTGTAGTCATGGGGATGTGAAAAGGTTCATTTTCACTGCACAAGTATTCACACTACCATCAAATGTGGAACTATTTTTGGTATATAATGATTTCATAAATCACTGACTTAGGTTATTTACTAATGAAAAATCATAATTTGTTAGAATATTCCTCAAGGTATTTGTAAATCCATGAGAAAAACTATTCCACACATGATTTGGAGTTGGTGACTATAATCTTCACATAGAAAATATTGAGTCATTATCTCTAAGGTTAGAACTATTAAATATATAAGGATCATAAGATCGATAAATAATTACTCATATAGAAGGAGTATAATATGTTCCAAAGAATATGGTTAGATATTATCAAGTATTATTAATTCCCAATCAACTATCATCCTGGTAAAGTTAATAAAATAGAGGATGATCTAAGTAGAAAACATCTTAAAACATTATCAATGATGAGAATTGAGAAGGGTCCAACATCCTTATATTTATAATTTATGGACATAAGGATCACTAGGGAAGGAATATCATCAATCCTTTATCAAATGATAACCTAACTATCCCTTATAGAAAAAATAATGGATGGTCAGTTGAATGATGTGTAAATTCAAAAAAGTGTGGAAGCGGTCAAAAATGTGATATCCTCAAAATTAGGAATTACTGAAGAAGGAGTTGTAATATTTTTTGTGCACAACTATGTGTACCATAAAATCTAGAGATAAAAAATAATCTTTTGAATGATGCACATAGCTCAACCTTCTTATTCACCTAGGGAACACAATTGTGAATTGAGATTAATGAGAACACTATAGGTGGGACAAAATGAAAAAGGGTATCACTGAATATATATAAAATTACATGCTTTGTTACCAAATAAAGGCTAAAATGAAAAATATTATAAAGGGACGATGCAACCATTACCTACACAGACACGTAAAAGGGATAACATCACAATATACATCTTCACCACACTTCAAAATACATCTATAAGAAACAATGATATATGGGTTTTTTAATCATCTCACAAATAAAACTCACATTATCACAATTTGAGAGAATTTATCACTAGATCACCTTGGTCGGATATAAATTAGAGACTTGGAAAGGATGCATGGAGTACCATTATAAATTTTATCTGAATAAGATCCAAGATGAACCACAAAAATCCGAAAAAATATCCAACATGATTAAAACACTAAACCATACATCATTATTTCCTATCATCCTAAAAATGATGTTAAATATAATAAGACTCTTTAGAAATTTAAATATATGTTGAGATCATGTTTATGGACTGTATAGGAGTTTGGTACCAACATCCACCTATAGGTATGTTCTCGTACAACAGTAGTTTCCAATAGAGCATGCAAATGTCTCTATATGAAACCATTTATGGGACAATATGCATAACACTGGCATTCTGGGATGAAGTTAGTTAATGTAAGCTTCTAGGACCTGATATGATCAAAAAATGATGGATTAGGTGAAAACTATTTAGCAACACATAAAGGCATCCCAATTTCAAAAAAATAGAAATATATACAATCATTGATGGGATCATGACTTTATATTTGAATAACTAGTATTTCTATGAATATCTTCAAAGAAAAGTATCGTTAGATTTGGGAACAAATGATAGTTGATTCCTAGGTTCATCGTCCCCTGTGATATTCTTGATTGTGTTAGAGTTGTGGTCTATCAACTAATAAATCCACCAACCATTTCTAAAGTACACGATGTATTCCATGTAACCCAATTGAGAAAGTACATAACGGATCCATCACATGTCTTAAATATAGATATAGTACAGTTGGAAAATGATCTCTCTTACAAGGGAGATCTGGTGAAGATTGTCGACCATTGAGATAAATTTCTACCTAAAAAATGAAAACCAAAGGAAGTGATGAAGTAGATGTACCTTCAACTATTTTCAAAATAGAAATTAAAATGAAATTTCATGGGAAGATTTTCATAATGGTGGAAGAACGTAATGACCCAAAACATTATCAACAACAATTCACTTCTTCTTATTATTTCATATTTTATAAGTCACAAAAAATCACATATGGGATACAATATAAACATTATAAATGTATAATGAGAAAAATATAAGGTATTTATAGATGTTCAGGAAACTATACCAATAGAATAGTATTTTATCCTTTAAAATTTTAATGTGACCATCAGAAATATTAAATTTTCTAATATAATAGTTTCCAAACCTATGAATGTATAAATTTAATTTAGGAATATTATGAAATAAAATGATATATTTATTTAATGGTATTAGTAAACAAACCGTTCAGAAAAGAAAAATTATGTGTTTCATTTTTTATAAGTTATAAATATTTAACTAAAATTTTATAATTCATGTAATTATTTATAATAAAATTTATTTTCATAAATTATTGTTATTTTTCTTTTTTTATAATATAATTTTATGATACCTTATGTAATTTTTCAATGATTCATAAAATCAGTTATAATATTAAAATTAGTATTTTTTTAATAAATGATAATTTTAATTAAAAATTATGTTTCTAATATTTAGTAAATTAATTTACTAAAATGGATTCCCTTTTTAAATTCTATACTTTTAGAAATGTACAGTGTAAATTTTAGTGATTTTTCTAAAAAAGTTGAATTTTCCGTGAATACAAAAATATGGTAATTTATGGTATATATAAATTAAGTTAAATACACTATTATCTGATTCATTTATAATGTAATCACAATAATCTTGAACTCTACTTCATTATTTTAATATATTTATTCATATGGTTCAATAAATTCAAATTCTTAAGCCAAAATAATAAATAAATGAATAAAATAATCAAAAAACACCCCTCTCCTCTACTATAAATACCACCCCTCACAACATCTTCTCTTCACGACTTGTAGGCCTTGAATATTGTACAATTTTACCCAATCCTATTACCATGTCACCAACCCACATATATGAGTCTTTGGTCTCAAAAAAATACCAAAACCAATAACTCAATGGAGGTTCTCAAGGATAAGAATTCAAAATAAAAAATCCACTTTCTTTTCTTTTAATTTCGTTTCATTTTCTTTTATTTTACATTTCTATACTCATATACCATTATCAAAGTGGCCATATAACTTGAAAATTTTATGTACACTACAATGTTATTTTTTTAATGGAAGAATATATCATCAATCATATTCTTTTCTCCCTTTTCTTCCAAAAATGGAATAGTTGTTCTTGAGGTGTTGTTTTATCACCTTCATGGGGGATAAGCATTCATTTTCCATTAATGAATTTTATTATTATATTAAACGCTTTTAATTGTTAAATTTTTTTGTAAAATGTATCTTATAATTATTTTTTATTCTACATAATATTAAATAATAATAAAATGATTTTGTTCTTATAAAAAACCCTCAAAATTAATCTAAATGATTATCATTAACATTTTATCTAATTAATCATCCATATATTTGAGGAAAAATACATAAAGAAAATTAAAATTATTTAAATTCATTTTGAAAACATAATATCAATTTATGAGGATTATCCCCATTTTACACAATCTTTCATACATGTAAACAAGTGAATCTGTCAGGAAAACCAAAAAAATTGAACACTTCCAAATGTCCAAATTGAACAATTTAACTCATCAATTTGGCAATAAATGAATAGAATAATATTATAATGAATCAAATACATGTATAATTGGTTCTTTAATTATTATGAAATGAATCTAATATGATTATCTAGGACATTAAACTGAATAAATCAGTCGAACATAAGGTAAAGGGACTCTCAAAACCAACTCTCATCCTTTGGGTTTTCCCTCCCTCACTCAATTTTAGGTATTTACGTTCCTTTGATGTTCCATAAATATTTTTTCATTTCATTTCAATTTTATTTTCTAGGATATAATTGTTTTTTATATTATTTTATGAATTTTTGTTTTCAAAAGAACTATTCTTTCAATAAAACACACCTTTTACATTGAGATTGTTTCTTTTTCCATAAAAAATGATGATTCTTATCCCAATTATGTTATTATGTTTTTATTTCTAGAATACCAATGTTTTATCATTAATGTAATAATTATACAAATCTAATTAACCCCATTTTTTCAATGGGTTATTTAATGTCTCAGATTAATAAATGTTCTATGTGGCATTCATGATTATATAAGTGTATGATGTGAAAAATGTGCCCGGAAATATATAGTAGTCCGATCGACTGGGAAATTTGTAATAACTCATGAGATAATGTGATATATGAATGAAAATTATGTTATATTTTTCATAAGAATGATGTTTTGATTATGCACATATGTAACGTGTGAACATGATGTTAGCCTTATTCATAACTATGTGTTGTATTTGACCACTAAAACCTGATATTTCATTTTTTTTAAATTTACACATTCCATACATGTATCTAATGATTCCTATCATGAATGTGACTATGATCCTATGATTATGTCATGATGATGATGATTATTCTCACTCATGTTATATTGACTTTTCTTTTTATATATTCTCTTAGTGTAATTTTCGCTCACCCCATTCATTAATATATATTCTATGGTTTTTCATTTTACTAAAGTTAACTTAAGGGCCAATATGAAACTTGATAAAATGGAGTTAAATAAATTTTTGGTTCTATTATGTGGATTATATGTTTGGTACTAATTTTCCAAATACACTAATCTTTTGGATCCTTGTTTTGTAAAACTATTAAATTATTTATCTTTAGAATGATGTTATGGTAATTTATGAAAATTAGGGTACCTATACATATTAGTCCTTTGGAGAGATTATTTATGAAATTAAGATAATATTGAAAAGAAAAGGTTACAATTGTAGTTTATTGTATCAATGTTTATGGATCAAGATACTAAAGGATTATGACTTCTAATACACTAATACATAGGGAAATAAAATAATGTAGTGGATGTATAGAGTAAAAATATAATGGAGTTATACCCTAAATGAGTATTGAAATGGATCATTCTTTCATGGATATAGTAAACATAGATATTTTAGTTTTTATATAAGTTAATATATCACTCAATTTTAAAATTATTTCAAAACTATCTTTATTATAAAATATTAAAAGATCTGAATCACTTGATGATAAGTTGTAGCTAAAATTTAAACCATTAAATAAAAGAAAATTAGTAGACACCATTTGGGAAGATGGTGTGTTGAAATTTTAAAGGAAATAATGAATTTAATTTATACATAAATTAAAAACTGAATTTTTGGATGATTCTCCAAGCTCTAATTTCCTTATACACCATGAAATCACAAAGATGTATAAGGATTTGAGGGAATACTTTCGTAGGAATAACATAATGTGCGAATTTTCAGGTTATGCATCTAGATGTTTGGTTTTTCAACAGGTGAATTCTTTATGATATTGACCTAGAGGATTCATGCATCCTCTTTATATTAATTTTGGGAATTGGGATTACATTATAATGGACATTATTATAGGACTACCAAAGACTCTTAAAAAGAATTATAAAATAAGGGCTATCACAGACCTCCAAATCAAATATATACATTTCCTAAATATAAAAGAATATTAATCAATAAAGTGGCTTAGAAGATCTTATATTGAATAATTTTATAGTATTTATGGTGCATCGATTTTAATTTTATGTATCAGTATCCATATTTTACATCATTATTTTGGGAGTGTTTTAGAAATATCTTAAAACTGATATTCATTTGAGCACCACATGCCATCCTCAAAATGATGGATAGTCTGAAAGGACTATACAAATAATGTAATACAAATTGAGCTCATTATCACATGAATTTCATGGTATGTGGGATCAATATTTACCTTTTATAGAGACTTCCAATATTAATATTTTCAATTCGTTAATTCAAATAGTATTGCATGAGAAGTATTATGTAAAGATATGTCATTATTTATATTGTTGTGATGAATATAGTGAATAAAAATTTATAGACCCATATTTGTTTGAAGATACAATGGAAATGTATAGTCTGTTTGGGCTCACTTTAAAGCATCTCAAAGCAGACATGTTAGTCGTGCTAATAATCAAATGAAATATTTTTAATTCGAAGTAGAATATCATGTTTTATTGAAAGTATCACTAATGAAGTGAATTACAAGAATCAATAAGAAAGGGAAATTGATCCTCAGGTACATTGGATCCATTGAAATTATCGAACAAACTGGTTTTGTTTATTATGATTTTTCAACATGTCCAAATCTCTCAAAAATACTTGTTGTGTTCTATATATAATTGTTTAGAAAGTACATTCAAGAATCAATAATTGTGATCACCTCTAATAAAATAGAATTCAAAAAAATTCTTACTATTATGAACCAATATATATTCTTGATACTAGGGAGAAGTCATTGAGGAATCCGACAAAATGATTGGAAAAGCAACATTAGTGAAATCCAAAAATAAATGTAGCAATGCTGGAACTAGAGGACAATATTAAGAAGTGGTACCAACATCTATATCAAAGGTAATATACATAGAATTTTTTGGATTATCTTTTCTTTGGGATAATGTAACACCTCATGACATTATAATATATTTATTTTATAATAAATTTAATATTTTCAATAACTTTCAATAAACATAACATTGGGATCAAATGAAACACTAAAAAATAATATTTAGGCTTATTCATGCTTCAGAACATAATTTAAAATTAATTTCTGCCCATTTTAGGAAAAAAATTTATATAATAAAAATAATTTTTTAAATCATAATATCAAAAAAGGTTTATTATTAATATTTTGGATTTTTCTAAAAAGTTTTATTTTTTGATAAATTAAATTTTGATAAATTTTTTCTAATTTAAATATTTTGTAATGTAAAATTATATTTTCAATTGGGTTTCGTGTAAAAATAGTTCAATTTTATATACATTAATTTAATTTTAGACATTGTAAAAAATTTCATTTGGAATATTGATATTTAAAACCATGTAAATATTTTATGATGTTCTCATTAAAAACAAACATTCTCATCATATCGGTGAGATTAATTTTAAATTTAATTTTGATACTTTTAATAATTGAATTTGAAAAATGAATTAAATATTTGTAATTAGTAAAATTTATAATTTATAATCTGTTCAATATAATTTTTTTACAAAACATAATTTTGAAAATAATAAAAAAAATTAATTATCACTATTGAGGTAAAAAAATGATTTACTATATCGTTGAACTAAGAGGATAAGGGTTAAAAATTAACTACCACCTTTCTAAAAGAAAATCTAGCCATATTGCAACCGAAAATATTATACGCCTAATAATTTCTCATTTTTTGAATCTTTCTTCATGATAAAACTATGAATATGAAATAATCTCTTTGAAAAAATGCTACTTCACCACGCACCTCACAAATAAAAGGCCACAATATCTCATTTATTATTCACATCATAAATTTTTTTATAAAAATAAATTCCAAATTCACCCCCATAATTACCTATAATAATCTTGGATTCTGTATTTTGGGCATAAATCCTACCTATAAAGGCATAGTGAAAACCTAATGGGGATACATGAAGAAGAGGTAATGTTCTTCAACAAGCACCTTTATTTCATTTTTCTCTCGAGTTCATTAAATTATTATTAAAACCAGATGATATATTAGCATAAGAAACTTACATATACATTTATTTTGTTATAATAAGATAAATAACTTCATCAATATCTACATCAATTGTATGAGTTACAAAATCATCATTCGTGGGTACGATAGACTACCACCCTGCGATCTAATGTCATTGGTTCTTCCACTACCACCTTTTCTTGTTGGGTATAATTATGGATATAAAAACATATATATGATATTTATAAAAAATCTATACTTATTGATTCATTATAAAATATGTAACTTTTTTACCTTTCATTATGTATGAGATATGATAACATTACACATGTGTTTGTCAGACTACCGCCTCACAAAACAATTTGAATCATATTTCACTAATCCTTCACATGGAAGGAAATTAGAAAACATTTAATTATTTTTTGTGATATTCTTTAATTAACTATGATATATATGACATAAGTATAATCATATAGTGTTAAAATATAATTTTATTTCATACATTTTTCACCCACTTAATCATAATAACATTATTTATGTACAAGTTGACTACTGCCTTTAAGAATTTATGTGACTGTATTTTCATCACTAAACACCATTTATGATATATATATATATATATTATGGTATAAATTATATTTTTTTATTATGGAAGGATTATATATTATTTTCTTGATTCTATTATGATCACTAGAAAATGAAATTGTTACTCATGCATATGTAATGCCTACCGTCTCCCTAATCGTAACATAATTCATCTTTCTTAAACATAATTCATGTATGGATTAAAAATATTATAACTCTTTTTATTTTAAATTTTATATATATGAAAAAACAATGTTTTTTGTGAAATAATATGATCTTTAATGAAAACAATCATAACAAAAAAACGTAATTACCACGAAATGCAATTAAAATAACAAAAGAATATAAACTAATTGTTGATAAGATTTTTTAAAAGGATTAGTTATGTTATTATAAATATAAATATTTTTTTGTTTAAAAATAAAAACATTTTTATAACAATTATACCTGAATTTAAATATTTTTTACCCAAAATGAGGCTTGAGGTGAGGGATTATGTCTCAATTTACATTCCATTGAGACTTCATTGTTATTATATACCAATTCACTTTTTTGTGGTGATAGTACCTACCCTTTGACATGTAATATCAGGGTTCATTCATAATCCATGATATTTTAATTTTTTTAGTTGAATCATATCCTGAGAGAGTATTATAATTGAAAATTACAAATTGGAAAAAATTTGTGGAACATTACTTTCATTTGTGATTGTTAACTATCTCTTGAAACAATCACATTATTTTAATCATTTTCGTGGAAATTAAATTTATATTACATATCAATATTATCAAGTTATTGATATAATTATTATGTAATCCATTTAAATTTTTTGTAAATAGTTCTTACTTTGAATTTTATTTGATTAACTGGGGAAATATTGAAAAATATGCATCATTTACTCAATACATATTTTTGCTGATAATGTATATTGAATTATGAATTAAATGTATTATTCAATATATAAGGAATTATTTGGGCATGTAGTGATGGGTGGGGCCTAGTATAATATAACACCTTGATGCATAATTAAGTGTCATGATTCAAATTATGTTATCCAAATTAAATAGGTTTCTACTCATAATATTTGACCTATCTTGTGAATGGTATTAAAAGTAGATGTATCTTGATGCATGAAATCATAGTGTAAAATAATTAAGAATTTCATTCATTATTAATTTATTTATTATTATCCATGATACTTTCAAAATGAAATTTTCTGAAGATTACAATCATTCTATGTTTATTGATTAAATGGACGGAGTTTTAGTTATTATCCATGGAATATTGATTATGAATTATCTATTCAGTTATTAAAGATAGTTAAAAAGAATGTGTGTTGAATTATTTACCATACCATATCGATTATTCTTTAATGATTCATTTATTCTTTCATTGTACACTACGCTTACTAGGAATTTGATCTCACCCTTCTTTTTTCCCTTTACCTTGGATATGAAAAAGTTATATTTGAATGGGTTTTCAAGGATACAAATTATTTGTTTTTGTTATTTTTTATATTTTATTTTATTCTCCCATCATAAGGTGGGTAACATGTACGTATATAGTTCTAAAAAACTACTAAACTCATAAACCCTTCTGGATTCAACCCATTATGTCAATGATATGGTAAAAATTTATGGCAGTAACTTCGGGATACTAGGGTTAGGTTTGTCACAACCATCACCATCATCTTAAAAATTATTTTGATAAATACATAAGATAAACGAATGTAATGATTAATAAAGTTTTGATATGTAATAATTACTAAAAATAAATATAATTAATGAAAAAAATTAATAATATGTAATTAAAAAATATTAAGAAACTAGTTCAAGTTTAATAAATAATAATTCTATGAGAAATTATAATTCAAAAATTAATTTATTCAGATCTATAAATAATTTAAATACGTAAAATTTTATAATTATCAAAAAAATTCATATACATTTTTAATACTTATATTGAAGGTAATAAAAACTCAATCTTTTTCATTATGAAAACATAATGCGGTTCTCAGAGCTACTCAAATCCCATCACATAGTGATAATTAAAAAACAAATTATAATTTAAAAAATTAACCTCCCTATCCTTTTGAAATAATATTAAATTTTCAAGGTAGAAATTACATAATTTTATGATTGAAATGATAATATATTCTCCCAAATTACTTTACATAATGTTTATTTTGATTAATTGATACTTAAAAATTGAATCCCTCTAAATTTATTCATTTATGAAAAAAATTGTAGATCAAAAATATAAAGAGTATATATTATTTCTTTATAAATTCTAATTTAATAAAAATATGTAAAGGATTCACTATATAAACTTTAGTTATTAGAATATGAATTTTATAATGTGAGTTTAATTTTAAATTATGTTAATGAAAAATTATTATAAAACCTTTATAAATTGACTTTTTGTGAAAACCAAATTTTTAAATAATAAGTGGACATAATTTAGTATATTTGATAATAATTAATACAAAAATATGACAAAAAACTGAGTGTATAAATGTACAATTGTAAACCAAAATGGAGATTCCAATATTAAATAGATTACATGTAAATATAAAAATGTGATCAGATAAACACACTAGATCCAACTATATTTTAGTATTAATTATTATTCTCAGTGAGTTTAATAAAATAAAATTTCTTATATAAAATAAAATTTAAATTATTTCAGCATACACAACCAAACATTAAAATATATAAATATATATATTTTAACAACATAATTTTTAATCCATAAACTATTTAAAATAGATTTAACAATATTAAATCATCACATGTTAATCACGTATATCAGATTATATTTAAAAATAATTAAACATAACTTATACATATAATGATATATACTAAAGTAAATAAATAAAATTTTCACATTCCTAAACAAAAAATTAAAAACATATGTAAGCATTCTAAAAATATGACTAAAATAAAAATATATAAGAAACTTTTTTAAATCGAATACAAAATTTCTCAACTACAATAGATGCATTCTATATATATCAATAACAATAAATTTAACATTTAAAAAAATTGTATCAATTACATTATACCCTATCATGAATAAATAGATTATTCTTATAAAATTTTTCAATCCCATCATTGATAAAATAGTGAAGAATATATTAGATTAAATAGATTGTAAAATGTGAATTAAATTTATATAAATTTATATTTTTATTAGTTCTAGAAAAGGGAATAAATTTAAAATTTTGAAACAATAGTTTCTTATGAATTTATATTTTTTCCTCACTTCAATAAAAACAAAACCATCTCATGAGCATTTTAAATTTTTAGAAATCAAATATATATATATATATATATTACATTAAAAGTAGATTTAAATTTACTACAAATTTAGAAATAAAATTGGGTTAAACCTGTTTTTAAATTGGATACATATAATATGAATCTAAAGTAACTCCCATAAATTATTTATTCATTCACAATGGCAATATCTAAGAAATACAAGAAAAACAATTTATTTCCAATTATGAATACTCATCCAAAATCTTACTTTAATATCACGAGGATCCATGAATCATGTTATCAGATATTCATAGATTCTTTAAGGAGAAAAAATGATAATAAAATATTAATATATAAAAATTTGAAACAAAAATAATATATTAATTTTTGAATATGTTAAAATAAATTTAATATCATAAAATATAAAAACTATTTTGATCACATTTACTATCACAAAAAAGTGAAATATTTAAGTACATGTTAAAATACAATAAAGTTACATGGTATATCAAAATTTCTGAGATGATATACAATAGATTAAAAATATATTTCCAATGTTCCAAGAATATAACCAGAATTAAATGAATACAGGACATATGGTTTTCTAAATTAATAAATATTACATAGTTATAAAGAGTTGTTATATTTAATAAATATTAGTTATAATTTACATCATAATTTCACAAAAATTATTAAAAAATTATTTAGGTAGCAAATAAATTGATAATTTAGGAATTTTAGCAATGAAATATGATATAAAACTAAAATTCCTTTTATCACCAAAATATTGTGTGAATGTCCAAGGAAAATCAAAAGTACAGTGACCTTAAAATATATATTTTAAAAAATTAGTCAAAGAAATTACAATAGTTATTCCTTTCAAAATTATTTTATAAACATTGTAGAAACAAATAATCATAAATATATCTATTCATTTTTATTACATTTTAAAAAAAATCTGTTCTAATATTGAAATTTGAATCAAAATTCTTATTAATTTTCATTTTCTAGAAATTATTTTCATTTATAAATTTATCTAATTCAACTATAAGTGTTTAATTTAATTTTTGAAAAGATTCAAAATAATCACAAAGATTTTCATGTGAAAAAGAATCTATGTTTCTAGTAATTTTATTTAATAACTCACTTTCTCCCTAATGATTGAAAATTTATGAATCAAAATTCTCTGATTTTGAAAAATAAATTCTTGTTTATTTCATGAACATATTATTTTTCTTCTGAAAAAATTATATAATTCATTTGTTTTATTTTATCATCATATGAATCGTAGCTTTCCAATAGATATTTAATACATGTCACATTATTTTGGGAGTTTATAGGATTATGAGATTCAGAACTAAAATCACTATCGTTAGTTATACATGTCACATTTATATTTCCATATTTTCTAGCCTATTAATCATGGATACATGAAAAATAAGGTTAGGGTGAATATTTTACCATCGAATAATTTTTAAAAAATGAAACATTACCAGTATCATTTTAACTTTCATCCTTATTTCATAAGCATTAAGAATAACTCCATGTATTCAATTTTTTTCTTGAATTTCCTCATATTTTTTAGCATCATAAAATTCATTTTAATAATTATAATATTCTTTCTAAAATAAATAATAATATGGTAACAATTAAATCTTATATGTGAGTAACCTTGGGTGACATTATAATAAGAAATTGATTTGATTCCTTTTCTATAGAATTTAATCCTTCAAATTTAATTTTTTTAAAGCTGTTTTTATATTTCATAAGTATAGATGCCACTATTTTTTTCAATCATATTTCCAGAAAAATAAAAATAAAGTTTAATCTTGGCCATGTAATTGGTTTCATATTTAACTACATCTTCTCTTTTAAAAAAAACTAGATCATATTTTAGAAGAAATAAGAGTTAGACACAATATCCCAAAATATAATACAAATACTATTCAGAAAATATTAAATTTTGATCTTTCACTAAGTAAATTTAATTCCATTGAAATGTGGTGGAAATGTCGAATTCTAAAATATTTATTCCTTCATTCAAACATCATGAAAAATGAATCTCCCTTGGTCTTATTAAGGAATAGGATAAATAGTTATCATCATAATTATAAAATATAAATTGAGGAAATATATATCCTTAAGATAACTAGTCTATGATACTAGTAATGAGGTGCAAAAAATTGACACAAACTTTATTGTCCTAATAATGTGTCCTCCCATGACACAAATTGTTAGGTACTGAAGGGGGTGGAAATGTACAGAAGGTAAATGATTTATCCTTCTTCCAAATTTAATTAGAGTTTATTCCTTAAGTACAGAAAGTGATCATTTCAAATTTTAAATAAATACAAAATACTGATATAATAAAATCAAAAAGAAAAAAACTGCAAGACATTAAAATTTGAAAAAAATAAATTTATGGGGGTTCATATCTAAATGATCATACCCTACTCATTACACACTATAAGTTTGTTTGAACACACAATGATATATTACTTTTAAATGAGTGTGATGACACATTGTATAATCCCTTTTCACACCTGGAGGCTTTAGACAATTACATTATATTTTAATGGGTTATGAATAATACCTACATTTTATTGGATAATACCAAACAACACCTTCACTGAATCAATCCTATCAATTTTTTTATTTAAACAAAAATCAATCTTTTATATGAAAAATAACCAAGACATTTAATGGTGAAAACCAACCAATACTTATAAAATAAATTTCATGACATCTTCTAGGCTACATGATAAGTGGAAACCAATCTTCTAAGGGGACAGACTTAACCATACTCTAACAGAATTAGTCATTTTCTCTACTATTTTATTAGATAAGAAGAACCCATCATCATAAAGAGATAGACTAATCCTTGAAGAATCTTTTGTTTTGTTATTATTACCCCATTTAAGATGCACTATGTTTGATGATAAAACCTAGACATATAAATTAAAATGAATTAATATAGTGATTTAAACTATTAAATGCTTTCTTTTGAATATTTTGGAATTTGGTTTTAATAGTGATTAGACCCATCAAACTGTTGAAATAATTTATCTCAAGAACCCGTTAATTAGCTTTAGAAATAAGTTGAATGATAAAGCTTCATGAATCTAAAAGAATCTATAAGAAACTATATAGAACATAAAATAAATCCGGATTAATGTATTTCCTTCATTAATTCATGAATGGTTCGTTTTATAATCTAAATTCCAATTATTTTTTTCCTTTATAAATTCTTATGATATCATATTCACATATAAGAATATCTTATTATATAGTAAAAAAAAGAAAAACATTCTACGCACAAATAATCATTAGAAAAAAATACATAATATAGTAATAAATAAATAAATATAATTATATAATAAAACTTTTTGAATACTCCAATAACTCATCCATGTCTAACACTTAATATTCTCAAAGAATTATAGTTTCAACTTTTCATTTGTGATACCTCTATTGATATTCAATAAAAATATTGTATAGAGATAAAAACATAAAAGAAATAAATATAATACATAAAAATAAATATTAATATTCTTGAGAAAATACAAGAATTCTTTTAACAAACTCATCATATTTCAACCGTCATAATTTTGAATATCAGATTTTCTAAAATATTGGCCTGAATATGTTTACATGTGTCAATCTCATATGAGTCTAATTTAATTCAATATAAACAATCATGAACATATTTCCATGGATTTGGGATAATTAATTACTAATTTTAGGAGAAATAAAATACTAATAAAATTCATAATAAATATAAAATAATTGAAAATATGAAATAATGTGAAAAAATAGTGTATATTTCCTGTTTTACAAACATCCTACAGAAACATGAAAAAAAGGTAGTTAAATTCACCTAGGTTTTTTTGAGGTATTAATTTTTACCCATGGAAGTTAGTTTCAAGTATATGGGTTACACATTAGTGAATTGAACACATAGATGAATTCATGTATGTCAATTACATGTATGTGAATCGACGTAGTGGAATCTAGAAATTTGTAAATAGCTTAACATAACAAATTTCATACCTAAAACAAACTTCATATTAAAGGCATCATATTTTTTGTAGTTTTTTATATTTATAAAATTTCAATAACATTATAAGGAATAAATAATAACCACATTTTTACATTTACAACTCATGTTATCAATAAAATAATTTTTAAAAATAGTTTTAAAAAACATTTGATTTCTACCAAAAAGCATACAATGAATTTTAGATGACTTTAAAACATGATATAGATCTATAAAAAAATATAATGTATTCTAATTAAATGAAGATAATTTTCCTTTATTTCCAACTCAACATGATGCAATAATTTGTTTTTCTAATCTTAGGTTATGGTTGAAATAATTAAGGTAACTATATTAATATATTTGACTATGTGGGGAATTGGAAATGTAGATTTTAGTGAAATGGGGGATTTAGAAATGTGGGAAAATTCTATTAGATATGTTGGAATAGTAAAAATCATCTATAAGTGATATTTCAAGGTCCAAAATTACTTATGTATCCTTCCTACACACCCTGAAACTTATAAAACAATTTTTGAACAATCAATAAAAGAAATCTGGTGATAAATAAGGTAATGAATAAAATTATATAACTAAGATACGAATTATTTAAATTAATATGTAAGAAAAAGTAAAGGTAAGTCTCAAAAAATCCATAATAAATTATAACTAATCACAAAATAATATAATCGATGAAAAAGTTAATAATAAATAATTAAAAAAATAATTATAAGCTAAAACAATATTAAAACATAGTAATACTTTTTGGAATTATAATTTAGAAAATAAATGTATTAGGACTAATGGAAAATAAAAACAACTAATATTTTTTTTATAAAATTTTTTTTTATGATTTTAAGTAATTATGTTTAGGGGAATAAAACCAAAAAATGTTATTAATTATCAAAACATAAAGTGGTTCAATGAGCCACACAAAACTGCAGGGCATGTGAAAAGATGTCTCATATTTTGATATACGATATCCTAGGTTTTTTCATATTATGAAAAAACTCAACAATTATCATAATATATTTAAATTATATTTCTGACACTTGAGACCACCTTTAATTTGGTAATGAATTACTTTATCTAAATAGAATTGATATTCTCATCTGGTTTTGTGATATTTTCAACTTTTTTGGGATGTAATTATAATGGGTTTTCTATATTGTTTTTATCTCACCCTTACAAAATTTAGGAAAATAATAGATACTAAATTTTAATTAAATAATTTTTTTCAATTTTAAAATTGCAATATGTGTTACACTACTTAACAATATCTTACTCACCACCAACTACATAGGATAAAACCTTAGTTCTTCTCATGTACATAATCATATTTTTTCACCACTACTGAGTGCCTTTCACAATTATTATATTAGTAACTATGCATCACATTTAATTCATAAGATACATTTTTACAGGTATAAAATATAAAATAAAATATTTATTGAAAATTAAAATCACATCAAATCCCATTTGTTTTTTTAAAGGTTGGGGTCGAAGCCTTATTTTTTATTAATAAAGCAAAGCAAAGACCTCTTTTAACTGGGTAGAGGGAGACCCATTACATAGCCTGAAGGCCCAGTGGGCTTGTAGCCCATTACATAGCCCGTAGGCCCAATTTTTTGGCCAAATTCCTATTCTATGAATAGTAACCTGGCTGCTACAGTACCCGCACAGTACTGTCGCCGCTACACTGCCATGTCGCCGCTATAGTACCCGCCGATCAACAGTACCGCCGTTGCTACAGTACTCGCTACAGTACTGCTACAGTACCCTGCGCCCAATGGGTTTTGAACCCCCATTTTTCATGTAGTATTACGGGGTGCTTAACACTAATCCAAACCCCAACTACGCATCAAATCCCATTTGTTCATTATCTTTCTTTAAATAATAAGACAAAAAAGTTATTGGAAGTAATATTTCTACAAAACAGTAGTTAGTAACCCTTTTTATAATTTTAGATGTTTAAAATTTTAATAACTTTACAAATGTATATTTTTTTAACAAGGCCAATATTTTATTAATATCAATATCTATAGATCTCCATACCTGGTATGTAATTTTATTTAGAATGATATTTACCAAAATTGAATATTCCCAAATACTTTTTCACTAATTAAAATATAGAATATTATTTTGAATTGTAAATATATCATCAATATACTACACAAGTTATAAAAATATTCTTCCACTAACTAATTTTTTTACACATGGTTTATCATAATAATTTAAAGTAAAAATAATTAATAGTTTTATCGAAATGTATATTAAAATACTGGAAATATTTTTCCAAACCAAAAACCGATCATTTTATATTATAAATATTACCTAAATTCCATGGATCATAAAAAACCTTAAGCTATATTATATATATAATATAATAAATTAAAATAAGTTAATATAACTTTTAAATATAAAATAAATATATCATAATGTTAATATATAACTAAAAATAAATTTATTTGAATAAATTTCATCATATCTATTGGAGGAATGTTTTCTTTATAGTCAATTACCTAAATTTACAAAAAATACTCAAAAAAATGTTATTTAAAAATAGAAAATATACCATCCATATTAATATTCTTATGAATAACCCACTAACTCACACTCTTTTTTTCCTTATAAAGTATATTGAATGGTTAGAAAACATTATTACTATGAATGGATTCTATATCTCAATACGTTACTTTTAACAAATATTCTTATTAAAAACATATGATAAAATAATGTAACAAAATTAGACCATCTTATGTTGTTGTTAGAAAATATTTAGTAGATATTCTAAATAAAAACATATTAGTTTATAAATGAAATTTATTATTTCTTTTTATTTTGATACTATTGTGTGTTGGTTAAATTTATAAAACCCATTATGTCTCTAAAAAATCCATCTCAATGTTAATATCTTATTTCTAATCTTAAAATTCCCAAAGTTCAATCTTTTCATAAAAATTTCATTTTTAGAAAGATTGTAATTTGACTATAAAACAAATTGATCCTTTGTGGATAATAAAATTAAAAACCTAATGACTCTTTTGGATAATCAAAAAAATGACATATATCTAATTTAGGTTTAGTTTAATATGTTTTAGTTCCCAAAAAAGTCGATAAATTCTTGCATCTCCATGAATGAAAAATATGAGAACTTCTCAGACAACATCTCATTTTATTTCTTATAAATAGAATTTTATTGATCATGGTATTCAGTAATATAAATAAATATGTAGTGAATAATCTAAAATGTAAATAAAATTATTTCATAACTCATATTAGATCGATCCATTTCATAGAAAATCATAATTCATATTGAAGTCGTCAATAAATTTTATGGTGTATTGAATTCCATTTTGTTGTACTTTACTTATAGGACCACAAATATTATTAAATATGTGAATTAATATACCATTATATCTTTGATCAATTCACTTAAAAGTTTTTCTATCAATTTTACTTAATAAAATAGATCTAAATACGTTTAATGATTTATAGTTATAGAATCCAACAATCCAACATTGTGGAGTCATTTGATTTGAATAGTATTTACATAAAACAATTCCAGCGATATTTCAAACTCAAATAATTAATTATGACTTACTATATTTGATATTATAGATCCATTTATCAAGTTATAATAAATATAATCTATTAATCAAAATTTATTATTCATACTACATTTCATTCATATAAATTGAAAAACAATTTTCCTTTAATAAAAATATAAATTTCACTTTATCCAGTAATGATTACTGGTTATCTTTTATTGTTGTTACGTGATGACGGTTATATCAAAACAAAAAAAATACACAATGAAGAATAAAATAAATTAACCAAACATTTAATAAAACAACTACTTCCAAATTTAGTAATGTAATAAAAGTTTGGATTATGGAAAATCATTATTAGTAAAAATATTTTAATGGGATACAGTGTGAAGTACATAAATTCCCTTGTATAATTATTCTTGGGTCTACTGGTTTTGTCAGATAAATAAATTTATTTTAATATGAACAATTTTTCTAAGATATTGAGTAACTATGGGTCACAATGTATTTCAATACCATATAATTACTCATATATTCTTGTATCTCCATGTAGAGACTTAAAAAGTTGATGAATACTTTATAAGTTATTCAACTAAGAATATTTTTACATCACATTACTCTTATACATATATATAAGCACATTACATGAACCTTATATTTGTATAGAAATAATTTTCCATAGTATATATTAATTGGGAGCCAAAATTTCATAATAAACATATGAAAATAAACTCCAATATTGGATAAGACTCAACCAAAAAAATCCCCAATTACATATCCAACCACCCCTATTTTGCAATTCTTCAGCCAAAATCATGATCAACATACCCAACCACATCCTAATTATCTTAGACTCATGGTTTTCATTGTAAAGGTATCATAGTATTAGGATTCACAAGAAACATATTTCCCAATCATAGGTATGGGGAAATCCTATAATGATTCAAAAACAACTTCTATACCAAATATATAGTGTAAAACAATACACATGGTCACATGGTGGTTTATCTAGAACCAAAAATAAATTATTGTGTCTCAAAAATAATTTGATATCTCGATATGAAATCACATACATACTATAAAATATCATCACGAAATATAATAACCCATGATGAACCATTATTATAGATAACTCAATGTCCTACATTTATAGGTTAATTATCATTGAAATTTATATAATATGTGCATCTTATATGAAATAATGATAAATTTTGGGGTTCCTTTTTTTATAAACTATTAGAGTTATTAATCTTAAACACTTTTAATAATACTAATAAAAAAATATAAAACAATACTTATAATCATATTTCGAATAATTTGTTGCTATATTTTTTTATATTTTTTTATCTTTTTGGTTTTATAAAAAAATTATCACAGCACTACATAATTCCATCCGTATATTTTTTTAACCATTTTATTAAACCCTCTAAGTAAAATATTGAGTATATAAAATATATGAACGGATTTATTATTGAATATTGGTGACACATTAGAATCATATTCTCTGGGTTAAACTCATAGAAAACGTTTTCAAAATCCAATATTTCACAGTTTCAAATTTTATATTTTCAATAACTTTTGTTGCCGTCTTTGACCGCTTTCTACGTTCATCTTCTTTAATAACATTGGAAATTTTCCAAAAAATATTTTTTTATATCAATTCGTAAATAATTAAACTCTTGAAATTTTTCTTTTCCAACACATCCTAAAATGTTTTAGGATATAAAGTCACATTCACTTCAATATGGTAACAATATAAATCTATTCTCATTTTAATATTTATCATTATATCATAAAATCTATTAAGGTATTATGTTGTAAAAAAAATTTATTAGACTATTTTAAACTAATATTTATTAAAAATTAAATATATATATGTCCATGAAACTTGTATTAGCTTTGTAGACAATATATTCTATCCTAAATAACATTTTTAGTATACACAATCATCATTTTTTTGGAAGATTGACACTAATTCATTTAGTGGTAATTTTTGATATTAAACAATTTACACCATAGAAATTAATATAGTGATCATAAGCCTCAATTGTGGACCTCTAAAGACAATGGAAAGATGGTGAGGACCCTACTTGAAGTCCAATGCTTCATGTGTGGAACCAAGCCCCATTTTTAGTTTTCTTGTAATTATATTTGGTAGTCATAAAAAATTAAAATTAATTTTTCAAATTATAATTTTCAAATTATCTTTGGGTGAATTTTTAAAAACATTTTTAGAAGATAAGTTTTTTGATGATTAATTGAAAAATTATATAACCATTAAAATGTAGTCATTTAATTGGAATGTAATTTCATATAAAAAATTAATATAGAGATACTTTATGTACTTATTTTAATATATTAACATTTTTTTGGGTGTTTGTGATATCTGAAAACCTATAAAATAATTCCTTGAATATTTATTTAAAATATGACAAGGTAATTTACAAATAAAATTTTCAAGGGAGATGATTTTACTCTTTATATTTGGTTAAGTGTGTCCCCAAGGGGCAATATTTCCACACCAACAACCAAAATACTACTAAATAATATTAATAATGACCGTTTGAATTTAAAAAAAATAAATATTAATTAAAACAGAAATATTTTTGGAACATAAATCATAATTTTTTTGAAAATATAATCCCTAAAAAGGAATTTCTAAAAGAATCAAAATATTTAAGTAAATTAATAATCTTCCCTAGAAAATATATTCGATTAAATTAAAATCATTTTTGAATCAAAACTGGGGTATTTCAATCACCAACAACTTCTAATCCAAAATTCTTCAAATCATTAAACAAGGGATCATGTTCCAAATGTAACGTGGTTGAATCATCCTTGAAGGACGTAGATCAATGAGATACCAAACATGAATAAATCATAACATTTCTATAACATGGCCATTCGAGATCAGATCGATGTGTGGTTTAAATTGATAAATCCTTTTTCAAACCCTCTACTTGATTTTAATGAAAATTTAATCTTCTAGGATTGATATAAAAATTGTACATTGGGATTTGACTTGATCATCAACTGGTGCATGACAACAGGCCTTGTTTCACTCCTAGAATCACTTAAAATAAAATATTAAATTCATCATTAAAAAATTCATTTAATAACTTCATATCTTCAAATCATTTAAAACCCTCACAAATGAGTTGCAAGAAAAATATTTTATACATCAAATAAGTTATTTTAATGTCAAAATTTTATTTTCCATAAGTATTTTTCGAGTGATCTTTTTAAATTATTTTCTTTTAATATAATGGTACTTTATAGTAATTACCCATATTATATTAGAAATGGGAATGTATGCCCATTATTTCATCATTAGACTCATTGAAACCACAATGCCCAAAAAACAACCTCTATAAAACTGTAAATATACATCTATAAATTTTCACACATCATATTTTATTAAATGATGAGATTAAATATAAAAACATAGAAAACATTTGATCAATTTTACATAAAAAACCCATAGCCATCCTAAGAAAACTGTAATTTTTAAAATTTGTCATTAGTTCCAATATTTCACAATAATATTTATAGTCATTTTTCTAATATGAGAGGTAATGAATAATTGGTAATGAATTTCTAGATGAGTGAAATTCCAATGAAAAACCTTTAAGTTAATACCCACTTTCCCCTTGTTAAATTTTACACTTGAAATTTTATTTTACATACTATGATGTAAATCATAATAAAATAGAGTTTAAAATGAAATTATTTTTTATTAAATATATATAATATTATATATTATTTATCTAATTAGATACAGTCTGAATATATTTTTATAACATAACAACCATTTTTTCCATCCCATCTAATAGAAAATGTTAACATCACCCATGTGTACGTATAAAATACCACCTCAAAAAAAGATGTGATTTGTTTTTAAAAATCTTTTAATTGGTTCATAATAATTGGATCATGGATGGGAATGAAAAAAACTCCTAGAAATTTCTTGGTACTATAATATGTGATTGGATTCCGATATTTTTTCCTTATTATCACTGATTACCTCAAATTTTTAATAAGTATCACTAATTACTACTATGTTTTATTTGACAAATTGTGTGACTTGTATGACTCCAAGTGTGTGTTTTTATTTAAAATTAACAATAATTATAGTAATGTTTTATTCTATGGGTTTATTGAAATATTATAAAAACATGATTTTATGAACTAAAATATTCCACTAATGGGTTGTGAAGTTACATCCCTACTAATTTATAATATTTCCATGATAAATACTTTTAAACTAGATATAATTTTTAAAATCCTTTACATATATCTATTTGGGGATAAAATAACCTTTTTATTCAACTGTAGAATTTAGTAACTATTTTCTTCATCATTTTAATTAGAACTACAAGAAACATCAATTCTTAAATTTATTTTTTCCTATAATATATTTACAAATAATGATACAATATTCATTTGTATCATATTTCATATACAATTTAATAATTGATTTCTATAACATCAATGATTTATATAGAATCTCCAAGGAGTTTATCAAACCCCTCTAGTTATCTCTTTTAATTACATCAAATAACGAAATATTGCCCTTTCTTCTTTGTACCTCCTTTAGGCTTAAATTAATATGGCCAACTATTGAAAAAACAAATATTTTTATATATTAAATTGAGAATATTTTTTTACATTCAATTTGATATAAAAATATTAACATCACAACCTTTTTCCCCTATATTCAAAACATTGAAAAAATATGGTAATAATTTTATACACTAATTAAAAATAAGGCCATTTTTACTAAAATTTATTTGAAACTATATTGGGATTCATCAATGATTATCATAATAATCTTGATCCAATTTTTGAAAAACCACAATATTTTGTAACTCGGGATGGTGTTTTCTAACACATATAACTTTTTTAATCTATGAATAATGATTTTATATATATTTTACCAGACTATTTCATTTCATTAAATAAGTTCCTCCATTATATTGGATAGATATAAATGATGTGTTAAATAATAATGATTTCATTTTATCTACAACAGTAGTTTTTATTAGATATTTATCATGGTCAACAATATTTTTTGCAAAACATTTACATAATATACTCCAATAAAATGATGAATCCTTTTAGAAATCCATTAAATCAATTAATTTTCAATTATCTATATTGTACTATAATTTATGATACATTTGAATTTATTCCACTACATAGTTATTTAGATATAAATTATTTCAATTATATCATATATGAATCATATATTTTTTATTAGAATATTATTTATCTAAACCCTTCATGTGGATTTAATCATAATTATTCCTCTTGTTACTCTATTCCTTTATAACCACTCACCTAAGTGTAACAAAAACATGAATCTAATAATATAACCCAAATATAATTAGGTCCACCCATTAATTTCATTCCATTCATGAGATAATCCAAGGGCACCCGACATTAGCAAGTGCAACTTAGTCAGATGATGGAGTCCTTAAAAAGTAATTTTACGAAATGTAACCCATATTTTTTGGGGTACTTTTCACTATCATACCTAAAGTATTTCCTTTTCTTGTATTCATTATTTTAAAGATTTATATTGAAATTTTATTCCTCACAAATAATAATTATGTTCAAACTATATTCATCTGTAACTCTTTACACAACAAAATTATTAAGTTACAACCCCAAAAAATCCAAATATATTCAGAAATAATAAAATGAATTCTATGAATAGGGAACATAAAACCCTTTCAGGTAATGTATTAAAATAATTTTTAATCAACAGTCTCCAAAAGTTCAAATTTGGAATGACACAAAGTAAACCATTAATTTTATAAGAAGGGAAAAATCTTTTTAGAAAATGGGAAGTTTGATACAAATTCCACATATAAAAAGTTAATTTACTTAAGAGATATTAAATTACATCACAATTCCAGCACCTAATATGAAAAAACCATAAATAACTTCTTAGTTCATTCTCATAAATGATTTAAATCCAAAGTCATTGTAGAAGAAAACTAAATCCAAATACCTATAATGTAACCACCCAGATCCATATATGATATTTTATAGATTTCTTTAACACCTTAATCTAAAGAATAAATTTTTTGATTAAATAATCAATTTATATCAATAAATAATGTATGGATTAACAAAAGTAATTTAAAAATTAATATATTTAAACATGATATAAAAAATTATAAACTATTCATGTGTCTGTAAATTATAAACACATTACATTCTAATCATGAATCATGTGTATTCAATAATTAAATGAATAAAAACAATTTATATTTATTCCAAATATGAAAACATTCATAAATTTATTTATATAGAATTTTGTATATATAAAATATATTAAATGAAATATTAACACCTTGAATTCAAATTTTGAAAACAATTTATATAATTTTGATAGAAATTATCAAAACTTATTTTATATGCATTAAATAATTTCCTCAATTAATTCCTTTAATTTAAATATTTCAAAATAATTTTTATGAAACATTAGTAAAATTATATAAAATCTCTTTACTATTTTATAATAAAATTTTATTTCAAAACACTTTATAAATTACACTTATAATTTTAATAAAATCCTTATATATGAAAATTATATGTCAATCTATATAATTCAAAAATGGGTTTAATTTCAGTATACTATATTAGAGAATATTTAATAATTATTAAGAAAATGTATATATTTAATTAACTTATAAGCATCATATATATTAAATAAATATCTAAAAGTATATTTTTAATAATATTTATACATTTAAAATTATTTTTTAAATTGAAAATTAATATTTATCAAAAATAAATTATTCATGTATATCATATTTTGTGATATAATTTATATCATAGGTTAAAGAACTCTATATTATCTATCATATTTTTTTATAGATAAATCTTAGTTTTTATATACCATTTGGAACCTTAGTGGTCATATCATATGATATACCTTATATCATGTATACGATGTGAGGATTTTTTTCATATGTTGTTCGATGGAATAACTTCTTATGAAATCCCATGTTATTCACTATAATATGTAAAAAACTAAAGGAATTGAACAATTTCACTTCATACAATATCCCTTATTATATTAAATAAAGATATCAAAGATTATAAAGTATTTTATCATAAGTCTATGTAGATACCAA
The DNA here is from genome assembly GCA_963277665.1 of Viscum album. Taxonomy (NCBI): domain Eukaryota; kingdom Viridiplantae; phylum Streptophyta; class Magnoliopsida; order Santalales; family Viscaceae; genus Viscum; species Viscum album. The sequence continues at coordinate 560,740,726 of OY728146.1, forward strand.
ATTTACAATCATTTCATGCATTTGAAAATATAATATACAATATGAAATATAATTTCATCATTTTTAAACTACATTTAAACAATCAATAATCATCTTAAATGATCTGATACCAATTTTGGTTTTTAAAAATCAAATAAAACTTATACAATTCATGGGAATATAATATAAACCATAATTCCAAATACCACAATTCATAGAAGAAAATTTTTAATACCTTAAATAAAGACCATGGACCTTTCATCGATGATATAGTCTCCTACTCACTTTAATCATATGCTGAATGAAAATCCATTTGAAGCATCTAGTATTCTCTTACCACTATTTTGCATCCATGGTAAAATCTGAAACATCAAATGTTTTGGTGGGATTCCCTATAAATACCAAGGTATGATTGTACCCCATAGAGGAATAGGAAAATAAAGAAAGTGAAATTTGATTGGGACACTCATCAATGTAAATTTGGGATTATCAAACCAAAACTATATAAATTTCTTAATATATTTATAGAAAACTCTTGAATTTTATCTAATTATCAATAAATTTTCTATAATATTTGTACTATATGATTAAATAGAATTTTTGTTCAAAATACTTTTATCTATTTGGCCATGCCGATACTCCCATGTATTTCAACTTATGAAACATAATTTATAGCTTACATGGTAGATATTAAAATTATAAATATTAATTTTTTATTTTCATTTTTTATCACAGTAATAATATGAATTCTAAAATATAAATCAAAATTCTTTATCATATTACCTCATTGTATACTACTGTAGGTCTATATAGATTCCTAATGTCCAATATCATTATTTATGATATAGCATTCACCATGGAATTTGGTATGATTTGGATTTAAATATTTCATACCATAACAAAAATGAAAACAATCCAATATGATAATGAAACAATCTGACATATATATATATTGGATTTAAGGAATATTTCCCTCAAACACATAGTGAGATCATACTATTATTTTCAACGATCTCAATACTAATGATGATTTGAGAAATAAAATATGATTATCATATTATATAATAAATATTCTTATTCTGATTAATTTATTATAATATTAACATTTTTGGAATCAATATGTTAAGAAATTTATTGATGAAGTTGTAAAATACTATGATTTTAAAAGAAAACTATATTTAATAGAGCATAAGACATAGTACATTGATCATAAAAAACTGTGTAATATTTATATTTCAATTATAATCATCCCATAGAATTGGTGAATTTGAATAAACTTAATGAGATTATAAAATATATATATATATATATATGTTATAATAAATACAATTTTGGAGATAAATTATAAGAAATAAGAAATTAGATTTCACTAAATTCATTTTATTCTTCAAAATACCTTTTTATTTATATTTGGGAGAGGATATTAATATATATATTTAGATATTTAAAAAATTAATTTGATGAGAATAATATAAATTTTCAAATAAATATATCAACATGACCATATGGTTAATTTTTTGTATTTTTTTGAAATATTTTATATTCCATTTAATACAGAAAAATACTAAATATTATTGAAAAGTATGTTCTTGTTTCATGAAATTTAAAAGAACCATTATGTTTTCAATTCTTTGCACACTAAAATTAGTTGTATTAAATTTTATATAATCCAATTTTGTTCATATGAATAAATTTTATCATTTAATTTGTCATGAAAACATTTTTAACAAAAATATGCATTTAATAGAAAAAATGTTTTTCATTTCCTTTTTAGTTTTTATGAAAACTTAATTTCATCCACATATATAATTTGAATAATTAAAAATTGATTCTATGTTTCTAATTATCTGTTTATAATATGGTTGATTGGATCATTTTATGTTTTACATTATAAATTGTAACTACGGTATATGTTGTTTCCATGGTAAGTGTAAAATTTGTAAAATATTATTAAAATAATGAGATAAGCTCTCAAAGTTAACCCAAATTTTCCATCATTTAATAATATGTGAAAAATTTGGGAATACTAGAAAATTTTTAAAATATTTAATTTAATATGGATTTATACTGGATAATGACATTTGTTTTATTTTAGGTAACGAAAATTCCAAAATATCTCCATCTTGACTTTAAAATCTCAAATTTTTTATATATGGATAAAACAAGGATAAATTTTTTTAAATCTATTTATTTGAAATATTAATTAATTTTTAATCATGTCATTTTATTTTAAATTTTCAGTGATTTGATAATTACCTTGAATTCTTGCATAATAACAACATAGTTCTAGATAAGGTAGTATAAAAGTCATGTAACTGATTTTAAACACTTTATAAGTCATATTGGTTGAGTTAGTTATAGTTCCCCATGAATTGTTTTGAATAATAAAACATATCTGGGTTTTTTGAAAAAATTATTCTCTATTTAAAGTATTATATTAATGGGTTTAAGTTAAAATTATGGAAATGGGGTCAAAAATGACATTATTTATAATATATGAAACATAATATTTTGTTAAATTATCTTAAATTAATATAAATTATAAAATTTTAAAATCATGATGTTAAATGGTTTAAAATTTAATCATATAAAATATTATGAGATAATTTTTATCCTATTATTAAAATTATAACCCTTAAATATTGAAATTTTTTTTACTGTAATAAATATTAAAATCAATTAATGAATACATTAAACCAATAGATATGGTTTAAAATGACCCCAAACACTATCAAATAAATTTTTTTATATATCTACCAACCCATGAAAAAAATTCGTATAAATCATCAAATATATAAATTAGAGGTTATGGGCTTCATGAAATAATATTACAAAGGTTATTTAAGAAATTATCTAAATGAAGCATTCTGAAGAATATGTAGTCTTCCTACCCATACACTTTTAATTTATTTCTTCTTATAAATCATATAAATATATATTATTCTCCATCATATAATAAATTCATTATCCTAAATATGCTATGTTTTTTTTATGATTATTTAAATACCATTATCTACCCTCTTATTTGTAAAATGTGATGTGAAATTATCACTCATGCATATATGTGGACTACCACCACCATGTAGCCATAAAATTAATTTTCCCAAACTATTTTAATGTATTGTTATTTTAATGAGCTTAAATTTTATATAGGATATTTACGACCTGATAACACTTCTTTATTTATAATATCACATCATTCATTAAAAATTCAGAATCATTGAAAAACAATAATGTTTGTTACGTGTACGTGTCAAATTCCACCTCCACAAAGTGATGTTATTCATTTTCCATTTTATATATACATAGACAGTAATAATGAAAAATTTAATGAATGTATAAAATATATATGATAAAACAATTATTCAGTTAGTGTATTTTTTTAACTTTCTTTCACTCCATCCAGCGGAATGTTAAAATAGTTTTCATGCATACATGGATCCTGCCATCTCCAAGAATGGTTTAATTAATTTTTTACTATGTTCCTTTAATTCACGACAAAAAATATACATATAATGAATATATATTTATTTATATAATTATTATCATTATATATATAATATGAATCTATTATCAAATTACATGGATTAGAACTAGAGTAATGAAATTCTCATGGGAAAAATGAATTTTTTGACATCCATAAACAATGATTTTAGTAATGAGTTATTATTAAATGGGTATTAAATTATAATAATTGCATCATATATTATATTATAAGTATTTAAATGACTCTTTTATAGAATTAAAATAAATTCAAATTTATTATATAGGAGTTTAGTGATCTTTAAAAGAAATCTGAACACATGGTACAAGACTTTAATCTCTATTTTATTTCTGTGAGACACAATCCATTTTCCTAACTTGTTTATTTTAGGAGTTTTATATAATAACCATAAATTTCATTTATAATAAATATAATAAAAATAATTTTATTTCAACACATATAAAATATTGAACCATTAATTATGATTTGATTCAAAAGTTACAAAAGTGTTAAAGGATTCATGTTACAATATAATTGCTTATAAGGATTGTTTATTATTAATTTTTTTATGATAATTTTTTTTATCTAAATTAAAAGAAACTCATTAATTTTTCACCTATATTTATTTCAATGGAATACATTTTTTCTATTAATTTTCAATATTTTTGTAGCTAAATATACTGAAATAATATTATTAAGGAAAATCAACTTTATTTCTATCTTAAGTAAAAATAATAATTCATTCATATCCTTTTTCATGAACTTTTTTTCAAGAATGTTTTTAATAATATAAAATGATCAAATAATTTAATTTTTACAAATGATTTAATTTTTAACAAATAGTTGAAAAGGAATATTCTAATTATTTTTTTATTAAGGTACTTTTTTACTTTTTATTGAAAATTGTAAAAACAATTTTTTTAACATACACAATATGAATTGAATTTGAAATGACATTCACACTCAACACATTGAGTCATACGTTAAATGTATCCAATAATAATTTGAAATAAATTTTTTCATCAATAAAAGGATTTTTTTAAAAAAAATTGTGATTTCAAATTTAAAATGGTTTTATCCTTAAGAAATAAGACAATGAAAAATTAATAAAATTTGATGTCTATTATAACATTATTTGATGATAATTATGTTTTATTTGGTAAATGATCCAATGATAATATCAGTATTATTTTAATAGATTCTTTATGAGTGTGAGATTTTTATGAAACCCATTTATTTTCCACAAGTAATTCTATGATTAAATGTTGAAATATTTAAGGCCCTCATTTCCTTTAAATGAGTAATTTTATGTTGATATGATGAATGTTTTATGATTTTTTCGCACACATAAGAATGGAAAATAATTATTTGATGGGAAAAATAGATTTATATACCCTCTAATTAATTAATTAATGTTTAATTTTTCATGAGATAATAATGACTGAAATTGGATGTAAACCCATTTAAGTATGAGATTATGTCTACTATGAAGTAATGGGAGTGAACCTTGGCTAAGGATATGAATGAATAAGGAGTGAATTCATTCCACTATGATATTCTTGGAATTGATACATGACTAAGGAAATTATTTTCTATGATTTTTTGTATGCTAAAACTTCTGTATTACGTCAATGTTATACTCTCATGGATGATGTTCTCTGATTTATTAATGATTCTTATGCTATGAACTACCATGATTTATTTAATGATTCAAGATTATGATCTATAATATATTCAGTATCCATTTTCAAAATTGAATCTCTTGTTTTTTGGATAGTAATATTATTGATGGATACATGGGGTCGAATTATAGTTTATAAAATTAAACTAATACAAAAAACACCCTCTCATAAGAAAAAAATAATGGACTCAGTGTTTAACTAATGATTTTGGTGTTAAAATCTGGTCCAGTTATAGTCATATATATATGATTTATTATCAGTATCATTGAAAGAAAAATAAAATAGTTTATTAAAAATATAAGTAAATAACTAACTTTCTAATGATAATTAAAATTGGAATATTAACCATTTACAATCAAGAAAAACTAAATGTTATTTCAGTAAGAATGGATTACCAGATTTATAAATGATAATTTTACTTTTTAATATTATTATTTAAGGAATTTAGATATCAAAACTTATGATATCCACAATTTCAATAGACACTTTTATGTTATGTATGTCCTTTCTAAGAAAACCCTCGATTGAATGGTCGGAATGTCTCCATATTCCAAAACCCTGGAATACCTCATTCTGATAGATCTATATTAGCTCTATCATTCTTATAAAATAAATCCCTTGACATGAATATCATTTTCTCATTCTTCCTAGTCATGGAAGTCCTAAAAATGATGGATCGTATTCACTTGTCTTCTTATTCTCATAATTCATTGATTTGTGCCATGATAAGACACTACAAATAATAATGAAACATTCTATGCTGAATTACAGTCCTCACATGGATTCATTATATCTAAAAATATCTAAAGGATTACATATCATAGGATTGAGATCTTCAAACAAGGAAATGATCAGGCATGTTGAGATGTTAATGTATCATCTCCCATCACTTCTAATGACCACCTCTTAATAGAAAAATCTATAAGGATCGTATTATGATTTGGTTGAAAAAAATTAGGAAATATTTCACTATGTTAGCTCAAATTGATATGGATCGTTATCTTGGTAGCTAATAATGAACTATAATTTATTTTCCAAGTTAGTTTTTTAGCATTATTACAATTTTAAAAATATTCACATCAAATAGTAATAGTTCTAACTTCTCTGATTATAAACATTACTTATTGTGATAGACTATACTAATGATTTTCAATTAGATAAACATTATTATGATTAGTAAAATTAATTGAAAACGTTTTCTATATAATAGTTATGACTATAATTAATCTAATAGACAAACCACTTATCTAACAACTGGTCAAAATAGGAGTCGGTCCGATGTACCAGATGTATATTAAGTCTAATGGATTTTATTTAATAATAAAATTATGTATTCAATACACATTAGAATCATTTCATTGATTTGAATAAAAATAATTTTTGAACAAAAATATACTAAAACACTTTGGAAATATATGTTTAGAAAAATCATGTTTTAATAAAATGTTTTTTTTTTTGATTTCTAAAAATATGGAATGAAAATGTATAAAGTATAATTTTGGACTCAAAAATATCTCCCTTTTGGGTAGAATGAAACACAACATATAAATTGATAAAAACATAGAAATAATTATAAACCTTTTTATAATTACAAACATCAAAAACACTCTTTACAATAAAATTTCATTTTCTTATCCTACCTCCCATTGATTTTTACACTTTTCTATGATACAATGAAAATGTAATACATTGGATTCTACCCCCTTCTAAAACACCCTCCTTAAAAATATTCCCCCCTTTAAGATAAAATATCAACCTTGGACTCTTCATTTATTCTTGAACAAACTCACCCTATTTCAAAAAGATTCTCTGAAAAAATTATCACCCAAACTTCTCCCCATTTTTTATTTACCAAATTTATAGGGAAATCATTTTAATTCATCAAATCATATAAAATCAAAAAATAAAAAACAATTTTTTTTAAATAAGTGTTCTTCTAGGAGAATATTTAAATGGTAATACACATGAAATTGGGAACCATTCATAAAAATTATAATTTTTGAAAAACACATTCATGAAAATTTCATTCAAAGGTTATCCCTACATCAAGTGTTCAAATAAAATTGTCTATAATTTTTTATATAACTTCTTTATAATTTCATTAAAATTCATTACATTATCATGATCCTTCTAATATGTATTAATATTGTATTAAATCGCTATCATCCTCTCCCCAATGACTAATAGTCTATGATTCTCTACCTATGATATTTCAATATTCTCAAAGTTGTATTTAGTTTCTTCCATTACGCCAAAAAAACTCATATTCACAAGATCAATGCATTTTATTTTTTACATACAACATGTGAAATTTCTCTTTCATAACTTTAAAATCCTATTCTCTATTTTAAATCATGTCTTTAAATTGTTCAAAATATTCTACATTGTTCAATACATCAAATGATTGTTCTTCAATAGAATCGGTAATATCAATAAAAAATATCTAAAAATCCAATATTTGATCCAAATGGTCCTTCAAATAGATATCATTGTGTCTTTAAAATCAATCCATATATTTGGATATTTTATTTTGTTCATGTTATTTTTTATGATGTTTTTGATTTCGGACTCATATTAGATTACTAAGTCATTTAATAACTTCAAGGATTATATATTTTCACTCATGATTATCTAAATATATTTTCATCTCGATTCAATATTTGGTACATATGGAATTTATTTTTCAAGATTTTTTATTTTTTAAAAAATATAGTCAATATTATTTTTTTCCTCTATGTTTTTTGAGTCTGATGAGTGATATGTATCTTCTAAAAACTGAGGTCTAGAATGTCTAAAAAATAACTTTATCTTATCATAATATTTTCCTAGTTTTAAAACATATATAAGGTCACCATAATTATTTGACTCGGCCTTTTTTGATACATTCATCTGTTAATTCTTAGCATCTTCTTCTCCTTTCAAATATGATTAAACAAATTCTAAAACATATATGTTATGATTCTTATTTGACTAGGAATATAATGAAGTTGATTTTGAATATGAATCTAAAGAAATATTATTTTCATCAGTATATTACTTTGTTAAAGTTTCCACTTATTATTTTTCTTCTTCATCATCATATTCTTCCACATATTCTCTTTATTCATCCAATTCTTGTTCAAACTTCCACATAGTTCTCAATACACCTTTAATAATTTGTTTAATTATTTTTCTTTCTTCATTTAAACTATATTTTAACCCTATATTAAGAAAAATAATATTATAGTATTTTTAGCATGATATTTTTCATTGATATTATTTCCCTTCAAGTTATCCTCATCTTGTGGGACTACTGGTCAAATTAATAATGTTTTAAATAAATATCAACTAGCATCAATAATTTTATTATTTAAATGATGAATTATTCTAGACCATAAAATCAGTTTTACAATTGATAATGGGGAAATGGATAAACCATGATCATATGATACTCTTTTAACTCCTTTTATCAACATTTATACTATTATTACCTATAAAACCATTTCATATTATTTAATTCTTTGCATAGCCTCCTTCAAATAATTAGTATTTTTTATCTTCAAATCAATCACCTCAGCCTTATCAATCCCAAAACTTGACCACTTAGTTTCTTTTGTGGATTATGTTATATAAGAATATTTAATTACTAATTACTCATCATATTCTATTACTTTTAATCTTTTAGGTGTGATGAATATTCCCTCTTTTTCTTTCAAATTATTTTTTTCTTTTTATAGTTCATCATCGAATATGGTTATTTATATTTTCTCCAAAAAATATATTTAACATTAAATAAAAAAATAATCCTCACCATAGTCACATCACCAATTATATAAATTCATTCACTCATATCATAATTTTGATTCTTAATATTATAAAATTATTTAGAATTTATTGTAATTTTATATATAAATCTACAAAATGTCATGATCATGGCCTGCATTTATTGCATCTTAATGGATTTTAGTAAGAGTAAAACAATCTTGGCATGTCTATTTGCCTCATGATGATCAAAAATTATATAATAAAAATATCAATAACCTTAATTGTATCCCTATCTCGCTTTCTTGAAATTAAATAAACCAATATTCATAAGATTATTGTCCTTACATCAAGAGTAAGGTGTGAAATATTTATTACCTTCTCAAAAAATCTCAACAAAGATAAAACATCAATTTTCTTAACAAAACTCTCAATATTTTCTAGATTCTACTAAGAATTGAGATAATCTAATCCTAACAATGAATCATCCACTAAGTAAGCTACTTTTTGATATTTGGGTTTTAACTGATGAGAAAAAAAGAGTAAAAAAATTATTCTATGTCCCCTTGTGAGATAAACTATAATGATGGGTAAAAAACACTTAATATATAAGGATGATGTTTATCAAAATCCACTCTATGAAATAAATATCATTCCAAGGATTTAAATGTAATAAATTTATTAAACAGAGAATTATATTTACTGTACGACTCCACTTAAACTAATGGTTATCTAACAAATTATATATTGGAAAATCCTCAGCAAGGACCATCATAGTTAATATTTTATATAATTTAGATGAATTTAAAAGATTCATATTGGGGAAAATAACAATTGGTGAGAGTAGGGAGATAATTCATTGACAACTAATGTGGAACAATTAGGTGAATCACAATTATATAGGCTCAAGGTGATAGTTCGTATTCAATAAATATAAACATATCAAATTGAATTAATTTTTGTGACCTGACGATTTAGATTCAATTGAATACATTTTAAAAAAAATTAAACTCTTTACATTTTTATGTTAACATTTCAACAGAATAAAAAAACCATTTTTAAAAAAATTATGTTTGTAAAAAAATAATGTCTATAAAACTAAAATAATTTGTATAACAACATTTATAAACTAATGAAATGAATAAGTGAAAAATCATAAAGAAGAGTACCTTTTAATGAATATTTTTACTCCCCGAATAAATAAATTTTTTATTTTCTATTGTAAAATAAATTGATTCGAAAAAAGTTCTTATAAATATTATTGTCTGCAATAATTTTATAATAATTTTAACATATATGAAGATTTAAAATTCAAAAATATTTTTTAATTCATTTTGGTTCTATAGATTTTATAGGATATCTAATTCTAAATGTATTGTAAAAAACATATCTCTAAATAACATTAAGATGCCAAAATAAAAACTTTTTAGAAAACCAAAGTTTTTAGAAATAAAAAGGTTTAAGAAATCCAAATTAACAAAGGGTCTAGATTTTGAGATGTTTTTCATTAAGGATATAATTTTTCAAAGTAATGAGTAGATATTAATAATAATTTTTTGCTGATCATTCCAAGATTTTTTTTAATATATTCAAATCTATTAAAAAACAAGGTTTAGTAAATGTATCTGCATGTTATTATTTCTTTTTGATTAATTATAAAATAATAACTCCTTTATTTTTTAAATCTTGAATGAGATATTTTCCCATATCTATGTGCATATCATGTGATTGATTTCAACAATTTTTACTTAGAGTAAAGGAACTTTTCTTTCACACACAATTTTAGTTTCTGGAAAAATCATTCGATGTTCATTGAGTGTGTGTTACATCCACAACACATTATCACAACAACTTCCATATACTATATATTGAGCTTTGGAAGTGTAAATTTCCGCTTACTGTTGTTTTTTACAATACTGTGAAACTAAATATTATCCTAATAAATCATATTTTCTAGATATACTTTTCATATCCATTCTACATCCACCAAAGTCAACAACTATAAAAATATTTAACTAAATATTATTTATATGAGTGTAAAGAAAACATAAATCCATAGTTCCATTAAGATAACAAATAAAATCATTTAACTTCATTAGTTTGAGACTCTTTGGAATTATTTTCATATATCTAAAAAAATAATACTAAAAAATTAAATCTAGATGACTTTTTATTATGTAACTCAATTCTCTTATCATTCCACTAAATTTATTTTGATTAATTTGTTTTCTAGCTTCATCAATATCTTAAGTATTTTAGGTTCCGATAGGAGAACTAATATTTTTGGTGTTTTCATACCCAAATATCATAAGAAGTTATTTTATATACATATGTTGATATATAAATTCTCCTATTATTTTTTGATAAATTTGAAAACACAAAATTGTTAATAACTAGCCCATTATAATCATTTTAACCTCATATTTCATAATATCCACAACGGAATCTGTTAAAGGTGTTTGATTTGTTTTGAATATTATTTCATCAACATATATTTGAATAATAATATAAAAATTATTAAAATAATTTATAAAATAGTTCAATCCACATATACCAAAACAATTTGTGACAAAAATCTTGTTAACCAATCATACAAGGACCTAGGGGGTTGTTTAAGTCCATATAGTTCCTTGGTATGTTTAAAACCATCTTTGGAATGTGTTGTATTTCCAATGACAGATGTTTTATTTACATAAAAATCCTATTGAAAATATAAATTATTGAAGTCACACTTTACAACCATTTCATAAATTTTTTAATCTATGAATTCTACATAAGACAAAACAATATTAATAACCTGAAGTCTAGCTACTCGAGCATAAGTTTTTTTATAGTATATTCCCTCTAATAGATTATAACCCATAAAAAAGAATTTCATTATTTCTAACTATTATAAAATTTTCATCAAATATATTCTGAAAGAATTATTTCAATCTAATTATAGTGTTATCATTAGGTCATTCAGTCAATGTAAAAATCATGTTTCTCTAAAAATCCAGGGGTTCATATTGAATTAGTTTTATCTAACCATGAACACCTAAAGCCTCATCAAGAATATTATATATAAACAAAGATAAAAATCTAGATTATCAATTACATTTCATAAATAAATTCTAGTCCAAAATTGTTGACCTACATCACCAATTATATTATCACTAGGATGATTCAAACGACAAAACAGATTTCATAGATTTTCAAATGTAATTTATTCAAAAATTGGATTTAAATATTGTGGAGGAATCACTTATAATATAAATTCGTGATTTGTTTTGTCATGAGATTAAATTTCTAAAATGCATTAAAAAATTTATTTAGAAGTATCATCTACAGTTTTTTTGGTTTTTTATATATCCCACCACTCATAGGATTTGTATTCTTAAAAGGTCTAAATAAAACTTTCTTTATAGTGTAACTAACATAACTATCCTCTTTTAAAAAAAATGTTTAGTAACTCGTTATTATTTCATCAAGGTTTTAGTAATCTCTTGAAAAACTATAATTCTTATTTCAACAACATCATATTACTGTGGAGGTATAGGTATTGAAAATTTATGTCTAATAACATTTTCCATATAAAAAACAAAGTCAGGATTTAAAAATTCTCCACCATAATCACTATGAAGAGTTATTAGGGATAAGTTTTTTCTTATCATTAACTATGTCTACAATCATTTTAAAACATTTAAATGTGTCAAATTTCCAGGATATAAAATAGACATAATTTTATCTATTGTAATCATTAAACAAAATATATACAATGTATTTTCCACTAAAACATCAAGTTATTGTCGGAATAGATAACTCCATGTTCCCTAAATGTAAATAATCAAATGTTTATAATTCACTAATAGAAATATTTCATGATGTATGTCACTTATCATATTGATAAGTATTGGTGATTTTTCAAAAATCAAACCTATGATTCAGTAGACCCATAGCTGGTTTTTTCTTATAAAACATATATAATGTTAAATGGTTAAAGTGTACTAATATTCTATTCTGTGACAATGATTTTTTTCCATTTTTCTAATATAGGGTAAATCTTGGATCTTGTGGTATTCAATGTTTAAAGTGCTTTCATTCTCATACCGAATGGTAGAAAAAACAATTCATATTTAAATCTATGAATAGTATATTTTTCATTCCTAATATTCATAAGACAAACCTCATCTTATAATAAAATTCTTATTATAAGTTTCTACTTATGTCTTGAAATTATTAAGATATTTTAATTTAATTATTTAAAAAGATGAACAATGTTACCAATAGTGATAAATTCTCTTTGATCATTATCGATGAAAGTGGTTTTTCCACCTTTCATCTTTATGATCTTCTAGAAGAAATCGTTTTTCTTGATCATATGTATATATGAACCACTATCATTGTACAAAATTCATTTATTATTGATACATTCATTACGTTCCAAAAAATTAATATATTATACTTTTAGAGCAAAAAATTCTTGGTTACGATATTATCAAAAAGTAAATTCATTGCTATCCAAATTTTTCAAACATTTATATTATCATAAATGTAAAAGATTTCAAAAAATAAACTTTTTTAAACAGAGAATACTAAACATTATTTAAATAACATTTGATCTAACAATGTCCAATAAATTTACATTTAGTGAAAAAAAGTATAATACTTTTGAATTATTTAATTATAACTCAAAATAGGTTTTTTGTTTGTGAAACCAATTCAAGAAATATCTCTATGAGTTCTGACTTTCATAAAAAATGTTTCATATTTTTTTGTAGAGGGAAAAAAGAAAAAAATTCTCTTCAATCTAGAAATTTTATTTTTCATTTTTCTGACTATGTTCTTATCCTCAGTAGAAGTTATATTCATACTGAGTTTTAAAAAATTAGGTTGTGAACTATTTTTCTCATAAATAGAATTTTTATGATCTTTAAAAATATTATCTTTTTCAAAGACAGTTTTATCAAGTTCTTTTGAAAGATCCAATATTTTAGTAGTAAGTGTACTAATTTTATATTTTTATTTTACATTTTTACCTTGAGAGTTATCATGTTCTTTATAAATATTATAATTTTCATTCTCAACTGATTTATAAAAACAATACTGTTCTTCATAACATAAAAATTTATTATCATATTCATTGGAAGAAGATTCATTATTTGAATTGTTTGAACTTTTATCATCATTACTATTAGGGTAGTTGGAATTTAAATTAATTTTATTAATAGATTCATCAGAAGTTACCTTATCAATGATACATTTATTATCCTTTTGTATTTTTTTATATAAACCAAATTTCTTTATAATACACTCATTTAATGAATACTTTTTAGAATAACAATATCCATTAATTTCTCTCAAGGTGTTTGAAGTTTTCTGTCACTTCATTCTATTTGGCTTGAAATAAATTTTACCGTTACTATTATAATTACTTTATTTATTATCTATTATTTTCTTTATAGAAATATCATGTCTTATATGTATTTTTTTTTGCACTCATAATATATATACTTATAAGAATATATCTTATCATCATTATCTATGTGACTTTTCATATATCTATAATGAAAATATTTCTTTCTAACAACATTATTCATCCTTTCTAAAAGATTACCAATTTCATTCCAAGATGATTTTGATGAATTAGAATTTGATTAATCAATGAATTTCAAATTAATAGAATATTTCTCAACTCTTTTAGAAAATTTTACATTAATAGAAATAGTAGAGGAAGTTATAAAAAAATATTCTATTTTTTTTTCTCATTTTCTCTACTTCCAGTTTTAGTCTACTATAATATTAAAAGAGGGTGGTAATGAGATCCACTCATGTTTGATTTCTAATTAACTTCATGTAATCAAAAGTTGTTTTTTTATATTCACATTCATTAAAATTAATATCAATAATATTCTAAGACATGATTTCATCTGTTAATGTTTTCTCTCTAAGAGAGTGTAAACTATTAACAATGTTTATGAATATTTCATTTATGTTAGCAACTGATTCTCCGTTTGAAAAACCAAAATCATGATAGAGATATCCCAATATGGATCTTATTATTTCAATAACTCTCAAATTTTCAATATGAGTTTCCACTAATTTTTATCCATATACTTTTAGCTATATAAAATCATAAAATTTGACAATAAATACTTATTTTAATAGAAAATTGTAGATTATTCATTACTCTTTTATTCAATTTAAATTCCTGTCTTTTCAAATTCTAAAAATTAGAAACATTTTTCTAAGGAATATGGTAATATCTATTTAGCATGAAACATTTTTTATACCTACAAGGATAAAAATATATTTATTGTGTCTTTTCAGTATTCATAATCCTTCCCAAAAAAATAGGTTCTCTATTGTGGTTCATATTTTCTAATGTACTCACATTCAATTTTATCATCTTATCAAATAGAAACTCTTTTATACAAAAAATGCGTTATTTTTAAATCTTTTAATAATGAAATATTATTAACATTCAACATATATCTAAATTAATATCATAGAAAGTTTAATATTAGAATATATTTTGATACCAATTGTTGGACTATAAGAGTATATAATGACTAGAAGAGGGAGGTTGATGTAACACCCCGAGATTTTATGAAAAATATTCTTTTTAAATTCATTAATGTCTTGTGTTGTACGCTACACCAAAAAGAGCTTGCACAACACGCATCCTTGACTTTCTTTTCATTATACGCAATCGCGACCTTCCTCGATAGAGTGTGTAGTACACAATACCGAGTTTCACTAAACAACGATATGCTATTAAAATATTATTAAAACTAGCTGTTATGAATAGTAATAACCACCTTTTCAAATTTTAAAAATTTTATCTCTGAAAATGGACTTCATTTTTGGATTCAGAATATTGAAATTAGCTTAGGGTGAAATTTTGGTACTTTTCGGATAACTTTCATATTCTGATGAATAGTGAAAATTACTAAATTATAATTAAAAACAACTTTTTTAATCGAAATAATTAATAGTGATAAATTATTAATTTGAGTGGTTTTAAAGTATATTTTTAATATGTTTTTACAATTTAATACATTTTTTGTCACTAGATGTAATTTCACATTTAAACCAGTTATAAACAAGTGTCAATCTTTTGATAGTTATTATCTCTTTAGAACACGCTATTTGTTTTGACGACGGGAATTAATTTTTAAATTAATTAATGCAACTAATATGTTTTTAATTTGGTAAAATAGACATCATTTTTGAGTTCATAATATCAAACATATCTTAGGCCTAATTTTTGGTATTTTTCTGGAATGATTCATTTTTTGATGAATAGTGAAACCACTATGTGGTAGTAAAAAAATGATTTTTTCATAAAACTTAATTTTACCACTTCTGTGAGTGGAATTTCAAAAATCCAAGAGACACGGTTGATGTCAGTATGTAAAATATTGTTCAATGAGATGAAAATAATTTTTCGTGAATAGTAACTTTTTACTTTTTTACCACGGTTAAAAGTAAATAGGGTAATTAAGGGTAAAAATGATATTATTATTACCCTAACACATGTCCTAATTCTATTGGATAAGTGTAATTCGACCAAAAAAACCTTAGGATAAAAATATGACCATTTATGCCCACCTGGATTAGATTAGGACATTTATTATTATTTAATTCAAAGAAGAGTTAAAAGAGTTAAAATCAAAGTTTATTTACTAAAACATTTTTAATATAGTGTTATACATATGATAAATTAGACTTTAAATATTCATTAGAACTCTAATATGATTTCCTACATAATAGTATTTTATTTATAATTTTTACACATTAAATAATTTAATTTATTTATGACACAACGATGATGCAGTAATTATCTTATTAATGAAATATTGACATAATTGATGATATAAAATACCCAAATAAATGTGATTCGAGACTTTATATGAATTAAACTAATTTTCTATTTTAATATGACATGTTAGTATTGATTAATGTAACTTGGTTTTAACTAATAATTCTGTTATGATTTTCACAAAAATAAATTACTAAATAGTGTCAAAATTGACATAAAATAGTTTTTAAAACAAATATTATATTATTAATTGTTATTTTATTCCTAAAAATCTAATGTTCATCCAATTGACATATATAAGGTTATATATATTAATAATAAACAACTTGGGGTTCTTTTGTCTTGTTATAGTATGTTTATGAACCTTATAGTGTAAGAACACAAGAAGACACGGTAAAAGTAATATTATTTAACTTAATGTTAAATCTAAATGATAAAGTTAAAATAGGAACCTAAACTTGTATAAATTCTATTAGATGAGAGTATTGCGACCCATACCCACCTTAGCTTCGAAATAAATCAATTTGAAGCTATTTAAAACCGAATTGGGCTTTATAATAAAATAATATTTTTCATTATACCAAACGTGCCCCTCTCCTCTCTTATAAAAGGGCACCCCCTCCCTCTCTTCCTCAAACCACTTTGAGCCTTCATTCTTGGACAAACCCTGCCAAATTCTCTTCTCCACTTCCCTAGAAACATCCTAGAGGTTCTGGTCTTCCTCAAAGAACAATTTTAGTGCCCTAAAAGGAGATCTCAAAGAGGCGTTTCAAAGAAGAGGTAATGTCTGTTACCGATTCTTTCATCTTTATTTCTTCTTCCACTTCATCTTCATAGGTTGTTTCATTATGAAGTAATAACATCAGTATCATATATATACTGATATTTTATTATAATTATGAAACAACCTTATTTCACCATCTATCCATCCTACGAAAAACGAAATCACCACACTTGCGTACGTACGGAATACCGTCTCCACGTCGTGGTGTAATCTATTTTACACCACCACCTTACATGGATGGGTATAATGGTGTACATAATAACTATATATGATAATATTAAAGTGATATTGATTCTGAAATAGTATACATACACTCTAATACAATTCCACGATCATGAGAACGATATAATCGCTCGTGCGTACGTACGGACTACCGTCTCCACAACGCGATGAGATTCATTCTCCACGTTAACCATTCATGAATGATTATAAAGTATATATAATAACTAATAATGAAATATATGACATAATAATGATTCTGGATTTATGTTTATATATATGTATGTCATCTACCTAATTCCATTCAACTCAATAAGGAAAAGAAAACAGCGTTCATGCGTACGTACGGTCTACCGTCTCCATGAACGGTGTATTTATTTCCATTTACTGATCTATTATATATATATATTATGAATATATATTATATATAAATCATGTTTTATATTCTGTAATTAAGTAATCATGATCTAAGTAATCATATGAATAATTACAAGTCAAAACACGGACGACAAATGAAACGAGTTTACCCAAAATGCTCTTTAACATGAAATTTAAAAAAGAACGGGTAATATAAATCCATAAGTGAACCATATATGATATCATAACAATGAGTATGATTCTGTAATAAGTCAATGACATTATTTAAATCATTATACAGGAGGTTCGGACACATACGAAGCAAATCAGACCTAAGGTAAGGGAAATATCACAATCTCATTTTTATCTGAGATTGTTTATACTTTGGTATTTACTAGGGTGTATTTTATCATCCACATCCATGTTTCCTCAATAAGTAATATTATTTCCATCCACCTACAATTGTTTAAATCCTATTTTACCCTTCGGTGAGTTTTTAGTAAATGATATGAAAGGAATCTTTTGACGTTTTTCGTACGAGGTACTTTTTGACTTGTCCGACAAAAGTACGAGAAGAATGTTTTTTTAACTTATACGGCATGAATGAATTTTTAAAACATTATTTCCAAGAATCATACTTTACAAGTTTTCAAGTCTATTTTTAATCAACTTCCTTTAGTTTATAATTGTATGACATGTTAAGAAAGGAAAAGTGTTTTTGAAGTAGAAAAGATATTTTCCTCAAGAATGGAGTTCAAGTGTTTTCTCAAAATTATCTTCCATCTCAGATAATAAAGGTTTCTGTTTTTATCCCTATTATTACATGGATTTGATTATGTTGTGATAGAATTATTTTTATAAATTCATTTATCCTATATGAATTGTTTTATGATGTCATGATGATGTTTAAGATTCCCATTTTTATTACATGGGTTATGCAATGATGTATGATTTATGAATTTGTGGGACACATAAGAATGGTATCATTATGATATGGGTGGGACCTATATCTCCCATCAATTCATTGGGTAAAGATTTTATATCTCATGAGATAGACATGGCTGGAACGGTAGGTTATACCGGTTCAGTGAAACAGGACTGAAACGAGGAGTGAACTCGGTTCAGAAATGGACTTTGCCAACTAAGATAGTCTTGGAAATGAGTCTTGAATAATAAGAAATGATTCTCTATGATTATGTGTGTATGCCACAAAGTTTCATGTTTTAAGTTATGATTATTGGGATTATATTTCACTACTATGATTTATCCCATGTTATGATATTATGATCTCTTTTGCAGTTTAAGAATTCCAAAATGTTATGTTCTTATGAATATGATGTGATTGATATTTATTTTTTTTACCCTTACTGAGCATTTGAGCTCACCCTTTTATGTTTTCTTTTCCCCATGATATAAAAAAAGGTTTTAGGTATAAAAAAAGGAAGATCTTTATGGGGGATTTTGAAGATCTTTCACCACGATTAGAAGATTATATTCCGAGTTTCCAAATACACTAAACTATTACGGTCCTTGTGTGTGTGTTTTTGATATGTAATAAGTATTCCGCAAAAGTAATGTAATGTCCATGTACGTCAGGATTCGGGTCTCTATAGTTTGTATCAGAGGAAAGGTTTAGTCAACCATTGGATACTAGGATGCGAAAACGTTAGTGAGATCCCAATAGATATTTCTATGGTATGTCCAGGGATGTCCCTAAGGATATGTATAATAATAGGATATAGTCCTAGAACTATGGTAACGATCTTAGAATTTAACCTAAGATGTTAGATATTCATGGTTCTTCCCCTTTACTATGTTATTTTCCCTAGCATGATTTTTTCCTCTAACACTATTCTTTTTGGGTTTTAGAAAAAGGCTGGAAACAGGAAGATTCACGATAATGGAGGACATAACGGTCAATGGAATGATATTCTTCATGAGCAACCAAATGAAACTAGATTTGGAAGTCCAAAAATCATTATTATGCCGAATCAGCAATCTCATAATATGATCAATAAACTCAAATTTGGTAAGTTTCCTAAGTCGGCTAATAGGAGAAAGATGGAGTTTCATGATGATCCTAGAGGAAAGAAAGTTCAATTTCCCCTATGTAAATCATGTGGGAAGTGGCATCAAGGAGAATGTTTCAAGGGAACTGGAAGATGCTTTGGGTGTGGAAAAGAAGGACATAAAGCCAGTAAGTGCAAAGGAAAAGGTTTAGTTAACACCATGGATGCAGATAATGGTATTGCTACGACATCAACAATGGTTAAATGCTTTAAATGTGGAATGTACGGGCATTATGCAAACCAATGCCCAATGGTAAAGTCTCGTAAAGAGAATCAATATGGTCTTATGGGTAATATTTATGTTGATGATGATGAAGAGACTACAAATGATTTGTGAGATGAAAGAATTGTTGAAGTTTAGTCAATGGTTTAAGAAGGTAGTTGAATGATTACATGTTTACCAAGTGTAATGTTGTATAAGTAATATCACGGTACTATGGAATAAAGAGACATCTAAGGATTGTTACACTATTGTCTTCCCTGATGTTTCGAAATTGTATGATTAATGGTACCAGTAACCATGAAAGGTTATTCAGATATTTTTGGAAAGCAGATGATATGCACATATTGAAGGGATAAGGAGAAAATGAAATGTTTGACAGTATTCATGAGCTCATGATTGATATAAGGACTAAGTGATATCATGGTTTGAGTATAAAGAATTTTGAGGATTTTGGTATGTGGAAAGTGTTAACTTTTAACTGCATTCTTGTTTTCACTAAGGTTCAATGGATATTCATTCTTCAGAGAATACATGATTATGGTATTCACATATTTGTAATTTTACCAACAAGATATATCTTATGATATATGGGGGATAAATGATGGCATTCACGTGATAATTTTCTTTATACTATGAGCTTGGACCAAAGTATTTTAGATAAACCTAAAGATTAGAATGGATTATGTTGGACATAAGTTAGTATTGTTTAAGGATAAAATTTTTTGATATTGTTGATGGGATGTTATAGTAATACTGCTTTAGAAAAAGGACAAACTGCAGGACGGGTGACAGCCCATCGCGTCGGACAAGGCTGTGGGAATCGAACACACAACCGAAGTGCGACTGGCCTTTATCGCCTACCATTGGCCTACATGAAGTCTCTGTTTAGTATAAACTAGTTTTATTATATTAATCAGTATGATATATGAAGTATAAGTCCATTTTAGGAACCATATATGATTAATCTCACTATAGATGGACTTATGTATTTTTTGATAACATTTCTAACCTTTTATTTGAGACAGATGGAATAACCCATCATTCTATCACATGATCTGCTAACACATTGAGAATGAAAAATTCAACTTCATTTCTTTAAGAGATGAAGTGGAAATTTTCCAAAGAATGACTAACGGTGAGACTATACCAAAATCACAAAAGTATTTATTCTAATTCCAATTTCATCAACTTTAGGGAAATGATCTTGAAAACCAAAAATGTTGTCCTATTGCTCTTATATCTGATGAATCAGATGGTACCTTAGATCATCACAAATTTATGGCTTTGTGATTGCTGGATTTTCCATAGCCATGTTCTCTACCACTCTCCATCAGAACATGATGGTTAGATTTCTCTTCCATATCCATATTTTCACCTATGTGGAAACCCAGTGATTAGTTTATTTAGGTAACCATTACGTTTCATACTTTTGTTTTTAAAGATTGGTTTTGGTATTCCTTTTTACAATGTGTGTTTCTATTAAAGAATCTTTCAAGTAGTAAACCATTTATAACCCCGACGAATTTCGAGGGCGAAATTCATTTTAAGGGGGGTAGAATGTAACACCCCGAGATTTTATGAAAAATATTCTTTTTAACTTCATTAATGTCTTGTTTTGTACGCTACACCAAATGTATCTTTCACAACACACATTCTTGAATTTCCTTGCATTACACGCAATCGCGACCTTCCTCGATAGCGTGTGTAGTACGCAATACCGAGTTTCACTAAACAACGATATGCTATTAAAATATTATTAAAACTAGCTGTTATGAAAAGTAATAACCACCTTTTAAAATTTTAGAAATTTTATCTCTCAAAATGGGCTTCATTTTTGGATTCAGAATATCGAACTTAGATTAGGGTGAAATTTTGGTACTTTTCGGATAACTTTCATATTCTGGTGAATAGTGAAAATTACTAAATTTTAATTAAAAACTTTTTTAATCAAAATAATTAATAGTGATAAATTATTAATTTTAGTGGTTTTAAAGTATATTTAGAATATATTTTTACAGTTTAATACAATGTTGGTCATTAGATGTAATTTCACATTTAAACCAATTATAAACAAGTGTCAATCTTTTGATAGTTATTATCTCTTAAGAACATGCTATTTATTTTGACGATAGGAATTAATTTTTAAATTAATTAATGCAACTAATATGTTTTTAATATGGTAAAATAGACATAATTTTTGAGTTCATAATATCAAATATAGATTAGGCCTAATTTTTGATATTTTTCTGGAAACTTTCATTTTTTGATGAATAGTGAAACCACTAAGTGGTAGTAAAAAAAATGATTTTTTCATAAAACTTAATTTTACCGCTTCTATGAGTGGAATTTAAAAAATCTGAGAGACACTGTTTATGTCAGTAAGTAAAATGTTGTTCAATGAGATGAAAATAATTTTTGGTGAATAGTAACATTTTATTTTTTACCACGGTTAAAAGTAAATAGGGTAATTGAGGGTAAAATGATATTATTATTACCCTAACACATGTCCTAATTCTATTTGATAAGTTTAATTTGACCAAACACAACATTAGGAATTAAATATGACCATTTAGGCCCACTTGGATTAGATTGGGACTTTTATTATTATTTAACTCAAAGAAGAGTTAAAAGAGTTAAAATCAAAGTTTATTTACTAAAACAATTTTAATATAGTGTTATCTATAAGATAAATTCGATTGTAAATATTCATTAGAAAGATAATACGATTTACTACATAATGGTATTTTATTTATAATTTTTATACATTATATAATTTAATTTATTTAGGACACAACGATGATGCAGTAATTATCTTATTAATGAAATATTGACATAATTGATGTTATAAAATATGAAAATAAATGTAATTTGAGACTTTTTATGAATTACACTAATTTTCTAGGTTAATATGACATGTTAGTATGGATTTAAGTAACTTGGTTTGAACTAATCATTCTGTTATGATTTTCACAAAAATCAATTACTAAATAGTGTCAAAATTGACATAAAATAGTTTTTTAAAACAAATATTATATTATTAATTGCTATTTTATTTTAAAAAATCTAAGGTTCAGCCAAATGACATAGATAAGGTTATATATATTAATAATAAACAACTTGGGGCTCTTTTGGCTTTTTATAGTAAGTTTATTAACCTTATAGTGTAAGAACACAAGAAGACACGGTAAAAGTAAAATTATTTAACGTAATGTTAAATCTAAATTATAAGGTTAAAATAGGAACCTAAACTTGTATAAATTCTATTGGATGAGAGCATTGCGACCCGTCCCCACCTTAGCTTCGAAATAAATCAATTTTGAGCTATTTAAAACCGAATTGGCCTTTATAATAAAAAAATATATTTAGTTATTCCAAAGGTGCCCCTCTCCTCCCTTATAAAAGGGCACCCCCTCCCTAACTTCCTCACACCACTTTGAGCCTTCATGCTCGGCCAAACCATGACAAATTATCTTCTCCACTTCCCTAGAAACATCCTAGAGGTTCTGGTCTTCCTCAAAGACCAATTTTAGTGCCCTAAAAAGAGATCTCAAAGAGGCGCTTCAGAGAAGAGGTAATGTCCATTACTGATTCTTTCATCTTTATATCTTTTTCCACTTATTCTTATTAGGTTGTTTCATTATGAATTAATAACATCATTATCACTTATATAATGATATGTTATTATAAATATGAAACAACCTTATTTCACCATCTATCCATCCTACGGAAAACGAAATCACCGCGCGTGCGTACGTACGGAATACCGTCTCCACGCCGTGGTGTAATCTATTTTCCACCATCACCTTACTTGGATGGGTATAATGGTGTACATAATAACTATATATGATTATTGTAAATTGATATTGATTCTGAAATAGTATACATACACTCCAATAGAATTCCACGATCATGAGAATGACATCATCGCTCGTGCGTACTTACGGACTACCGTCTCCACGAAGCGATGAGATTCATTCTCCATGTGAACCATTCATGAATGATTATAAAGTATATATAATAAAAAATAATGAAATATATGACATAATAATGATTCTGAATTTATGTTTATATATATGCATGTCATCTACTTAATTCAATTCAACTCAATAAGGAAAAGAAAACAGCGTTCATGCGTACGTACGGTCTACCGTCTCCATGAACGATGTATCTCTTTCCATTTACTTATCTATTATATATATATATATATTATGAATATATATTATATATAAATCTTGTTTTATATTCTGGAATTAATTAATCAAGATCTAAGTAATCATATGAATAATTACAAGTCAAAACACGGACAACAAATGAAACGATTTTACCTAAAACGCTCTTTAACATGGAATTTACTAAAGAATGGGTAATATAAAGCCATAAGTGAACCATATATGATATCATAACAATGATTTTGATTCTGGAATAAGTAAATGACATTATTTAAATCATTATACAGGAGTTTCGGACACATATGAAGCAAATCAGACCTAAGGTAAGGGAAATATCACAATCTCATTTTTATCTGAGATTGTTTGTACTTTGGTATTTACTGGGGTGTATTTTATCATCCACATCCATGTTTCCTCAATAAGTAATATTTTTTCCATCCACCTACAATTTTTTAAATCCTATTTTACCCTTCGGTGAGTTTTTAGTAAAAGATATGAAAGGAATCTTTTGACATTTTTTGTACGAGGTACTTTTTGACTTTTCCGACAAAAGTACGAGAAGAATTTTTTATTAACTTATATGACATGAATGGATTTTTAAAACATTATTTCCAAGAAGCTTACTTTACAAGTTTTCAAGTATATTTTTAATCAACTTCCTTTAGTTTAGAATTGTATGACATGTTAAGAAAGTAAAAGTGTTTTTGAAGTAGAAAGGATATTTTCCTCAAGAATGGAGTTCAAGTGTTTTATCAAAATTATTTTCCATCTAAGATAATAAAGGTTTCTGTTTCTATCCCTATTATTAAATGGATTTGATTATGTTGTGATGGAAATATTTTTATGAATTCCTTTATCCTATATGAATTGTTTTATGATGTCATGATGATGTTTAAGATTCCCATTTTTATTACATTGGTTATGCAATGATGTTTGATTTATGAATTTGTGGCACACATAAGAATGGTATAATTATGAGATGGGTGGGACCTATATATCCCTCCAATGCATTGGGTAAAGATTTTATATCTCATGAGATAGAAATGGCTGGAACGGTAGGTTATACCGGTTCAGTGAAACAGGACTAAAATGAAGAGTGAACTCGGTTCAGAAATGGACTTTGTCCACTAAGATAGTCTTGGCAATGAGTCTTGACTAATAAGAAATGATTCTCTATGATTATGTGTGTATGCCACAAAGTTTCATGTTTTAAGTTATGATTGTTGGGATTACATTTCACTACTATGATTTATCCCATGTTATGATATTATGATCTCTTTTGCAGGTTAAGAATTCCAAAATGTTATGTTCTTATGAATATGATGTGATTGATATTTCTTTTATTTGCCCTTACTAAGCATTTGAGATCACCCTTTTATGTTTTCTTTTCCCCATGATATAAAGAAAGTTTTTAGGTATAAAAAAAGGAATATATTTATGGGAGATGTTGAAGATCTTTCACCACAATTAGAAGATTATATTCTGAGTTTCCAAAGACACTAAACTATTACGGTCCTTGTGTGTGTGTTTTTGTTATGTACTAAGTATTCCACAAAAGTAATGTAATGTCCATGTACGTCAGGCTTCAGTTATCTACAGTTCAATTGTTTTTTAAAAAATTTAAACTAAGTCAAAACACAAAATCTTATAGAATATGATGATTAGACTTGGTGTTATTTTAATAATCACAGTATTAAAAAGAGATCAAATAACTATAGGATATATCAGTGTTATTTTTGAAATCATAGATACAATGATAGAACCGTTTATTAGAAATATAATTTAAGAAATCAATTTCTAATATTAATTAAAAATTTGATATCAAACATTTAATGTGGTTAAAAAGCTAACAACAGTAAGAAAAGATTACATGATTTATAAAAGTCAAGTATAGACTTTTTACTTAAGATATGTGAAGGTGAGAAATCCTGACATTAGATATCCACTTTTTTAATACATGTTGTAACGGTCTATATTTCCTTATTAAGAAATCCACTAATATGATGATCAAAATGTCTCTAAATTATAACAACCTACAATCCCTAGATACGACATATTGGTGTCAACTCTATCACTCGTAAACATGAAATCCCTTAATATTAAGATCAATGCCTTTTTCTTCCAAGCCTAGGAACCCCTTGATATGATTGATCTAATTCAACATTATTTCTATCCCATTAATACCACTATAAATTCTATGATGGGATACAGTAAATATAAAAGAAAAACATTATATGGAATTTAAAATCCTTACATGGATTCCATAGAACTAAAACTCTATGAATAATTACAAATATTAGGAATGAGATGTTCATATTGAGTAATCTTCAAACATGTTGATTTTAAAATAAATCTACTCCAAACTCTTAAAATTACTCTTATAGAATAAAAATAGATATAACAACTCTGATTCTAATCTTTTTAATCAGATGATCATAATTGTGGTGAGTCTAATCAATCAAAATAGTTGTCTTTATAATGGTTATGAATTAGGTGAGTCTGAAAGGAAAATAATTATCTGACCACTAGTTATAATAGTATTATTCTGAATAACTGTACATGACTTCAGTTTGATGTTTCATATTTAATAATAATGTTTCTGGTTCATTTTCCATTTGGGAAGTTTTTATGGTTTGTATATAAATTTTTTATCTAAAGAAATATACTAAAAAAATGAAGATATATAATGTTATTTAAATAGTGTTTTAAGAAAATGGTTAAGATTTACAATACTAAGGAAATGAAAAATTAAATAAATAAATGTTAACTCAATAATGTTATCATACAATTATTCTTTTGTTATTTCTAATTAATCATTGATATCACCCTATTTTACCCTTACTGATAGTTTGAGCTCACCCTTTCCTATGTTTCTACTACCTAGTCATAGAGAATGGTTTTAATTATGTTATTTCTAATTATATTAGTCTATGGGAAGATCAACTTTTTATATTTTGAAGATACTTCATAAAATAATAATATTATACATCTATTCTCTAATTATAGTTAATCATTATATTTTTTCCATTATTATAATGTTACATTTTTAATATTTATATAAAATCATGTCATATATGTGCTTGAAATATAGTTGTTGATATAATTTGTATCAGAGATAGGATTCATTAATAAATTTATATTAGAGATTGAAAGAATTGGTGAAATCCTTGGTGATAAGAATATGTATAGGATAACATATTAATGTCTTTGTAATGATCATCAATAACTAGGATAAAAATATGTATACATAGATTGAAATGAAGGTTTAATGATTTAAATACTCTCTGGATGATTTTTTATGATTATATGATTTCACGCTATGATTTTTGTACCCCATACTATACTTTATGGTTTTTTTCAATATAAGGATCTTTGAGGATTCACATTAACATTTCATGTGACGAAAAATGGAATGGTTTTCCTCATGAGTACCCAAATAAAATGGGATATGAAAAGTTATATATTTTCCAAATTAAAAATATTTAATCTCAGTATATAATTAAAAATGTAAACATTGGTGAGTTTTCTGGGCTGCCTAATAGAAGAAATATGGACTTTCATGAAGAACATGGTGGAAAGATGATTCTAATTCCTACATGTAAAGTATGTGGGAAGAAGCACATATGGGAATGTCTCATAGGAAAACTAAAATGTTTTATGTTCTAGAAATAAGGGAATAGAGAAAGTATTTTCCAATAAAAATGAGGAGCTTGATGGAATGATATATATTTATTCTTATGTTTGTTAATGTTGTTCAATTGAATATGTATAGACGATATGGGAACTATTTGATCCTTTTCACAGGTCCAAGGGTTAAATAATTTATCAAGGAATGACATATTCTATGAAAATAGTTTATGTTGAAGGATGGAAATGATTATGTACTGGGTTTAGATAATTATATTATAGATGTGTAATATAAATTTTATTTTGGTTATAAGAATCAAGAAAAATGTTAAGATAGTACCAAAATATTTATTATTTTTTGATTTTAACAAATATGTAGTTAAAATGAATATTTACGGGAGGTTCATGATTATGGTCTAGATTACACTTAATATGTGGTTTGTATTGAGATAATATTGTTTAGTTGGTCCAAAGAGATAATCTAGTAAATTGGATGGTATTTATGACCAGGAAATTGATTATTGATTTGATGATAATTTCATTTATGTGATCAATGTAAAGTTTTACACTATTTTGGATTTATAAAGTATATAAAAGAATTTAAGCATTAATGGTTTCATTGAGATTTTATGTGATGGGATTTTGAGGTGACATGAATCATTTTTTTTGGATTTTAGTAAGAATAATATATAGAGTTTTAAAAAACCTAATTGGTTAATATATGATTTGATTTTAAGTTACTTATAGTTTTTTTGATAGTGGGATGTAGTTAATCTTGATGGTTGTAAAGTGATTCATTTGACAATGTGATATTTTCAGATATATTTTTGGTCAAGATAAGGATTACATTTAATTTGAGCATCTAAAATTGATTCAGGATATATATGTGTTGTTCACTACAATATATTATTATATATATATTTATCATAGTAATTACAGTTATTTTGGGAGATTTTTCATTGGTTTGAGGTATATGTAACTCTTACTTTCAACTTGTGATTTAATAAGAAAGATTATTCAAATGAATAAAATGAAATTCATTATATATTTGTAAAAAGTTATGAAATTACCTTTGAGGTTAAATTTTTTTAATGTTGATATTATTGGGGTATTTTTAGAATTTGGGTTGTTATATTATGGAATAATATAACATGTACCTTTAGTTTAATTAAGATTTTTTAAAATAAACTTTATTATTTTCTCACATAAAGGTTTATACATTTTGGATGTTATCTTAATTTATTCTGGACATTTTGATTTTTTAATGATTACATATAGGAGGAATAGATTATTATAATTTTTCTGATTATGTAATATTTTAGAATACAATTTTAATGCATCATGCATGAAAAATAACTTCATATTGTATACGCTCTATTTGGAAAAAAGGTGATATTTATAAAGAAATTTATTGAAGGATCAAATTATACTTTTCCAGTAAGTATATTTCCTAATTTTCTTCATATAAAATGTAAATGAATTCCTCAACTATATGTAAAGGATCATGTAATATATATTTTAACATATTTCATTCATTTTTGACGAACCTATGGTGTTTTCCACACTTAATTTATTTATATTTTTGTGGTGATTACATTTATTAAGGTCATTCACATTCATCGACCAATATTATTTTTGTATCCCTGTCATTATTTTCACATTAAATTTTACCACAATTTCATTATTTTCACATCCCACTAATTTTATCCTATTTGGAAGCATAATAATATTGTATTCCATATTCCTTAATATTTAAATTTCCCTATATTTAATATGATTTTTTATTCACCCATTTTATAAAATGGGTTTGCAACAATGTAATTTTTAAACATCAAACATTTGTTTACCGAGCTCAACATCAAATTTTGAGGATGGAATTTATAAAAGGGTTATAATGTTACACCTTGATATTTTAAAATAATTCTATATTCTATAGCATATACAACACACAACTGTAAGTATAAATAAACAATGTAATATTATTATGATAGGTATAAGCTAATCACTAGATTTGAAGGTATATAGAGATGTAACTCAATTATGAAATATAAATATCTATGTCATGTTAAATAAAAATGTATTGATAAATTCTTAAGAAATAATAAGTCAATTTTTTTTGTAAAGTCGTTTTATATATCAAAATATATTTTTTATTTTAGTGAGAAGCTACTCTAATTAAATTTAGAAAATATTCAAAATTTAATTTTAAAAAATTAATATCAATTTTTTAAACGTTATAAAAAAATTATCTTAATATACATTTTTGGTATTTTTTATAAAATATTGTTTTCCTGAAAAAGGTTATAACTATTTATTTTTATTGAAAACAAAATATTTTGTTAAATAATTTTAAAATTACCAATTTTTTAAGAGGTTTAAAAATTAAAATCATTTCCCTTATATTAATAACAATTAAATTAAGTTCATAGGGATCAATTTTATAACGGAATTTAGTATAAAACCATATTTATACATGAAAGGAGTTTTTATGGAAAGCTACTCATTGGGTTTTTAAATTTAATGTTAAATTAGATTCTACAACTTTTAATAATTAAATATTTAAAAAGCGTTTCTATATTTGGAATCAGTAGTTATAATTTTTTTAAAAAGATCCCTTTTATTTTCGGTCATTATGAATAGAAACTTCAGTAAATTTTTATTACCTCGGTAAGGTTAAGTGCATAAAAAGTGCATAAAACAATGATATATTGTCTAAAAATTAACTGAAATTATTCCATTATTTTAATTTTCAAAGAAATTATATTGTATAATTCTCAATATTGAGTATATGTAATTCAGTTTCCATTTTCCCTTGATAATAAAATTTTAATTAATTTAAGTACAGTAAATTAAAAAATTTCAAACATATAACATTAATATCTCTGTATAATTAAATTATGATAAAATATATATACATTTAGTAATAAATGATTCTTTAAAATATGAATTTTAATTTTTTTTAGGAATTTTTTTTAATTCTAAGTGATGGAATAATTCCCTTAAATTCTTACATATAGATCACATAGTTCTTCTGCACGGAGTAAAAATATCATATAAATGATGTTTACAAATCCAAATTTAATATTTTTTGGGTGAGTTATAGTTTTATAAGACATTAAGAGATTAAAAAACATTCTAGGGATGCATGAATGTATAATATTCAAATTAAATAATTATCTTGATATGTTTAAAGCCAAATAAAATGAATAGTGTCAAATATTAGATTAGTGATATTTATTATACAATAATAATTTATTAAATTATGTATAAATCATAATAAAATTTGAACAATACTATTAGGATGGTAAAAAGTCTAAAATATCATAAATTATCCTTTTATAATCTAATTGTTAGCTTATAAGTAAAATTATATCCATTTAATATTGAAAATATTGTAACCTTAATTAATATTATAATTGGTTGAAAATGATTTAAACAAAAAGATATGGTTTAAAATGACAACAAAACCTATCAAATATTCATTTTCATATTATATTTTCAAAAAAGTAACATTATATTCTAATTGATGTCTATTTTTATGCCTTATACTGGTTATATACATTAATTATATTTCAATCTATATGGTAATTTCAACAGTGGATTTTCCAACCATTACAAAAGAAAACATTTTCCCTCACTTATTTACAAGACACTGATCTATATAACTTGAAAACACCATTACCAATTCTATTATAAACTTCCATGTAAAAATCAAAGAGTTCATGGACTTCCTAAAATACCATTATAAGGGACTTTAAAAGTAATATATTGGAGCCAAACTGAAGAATAAGTAATATTCCAACCTGATAACATTCAATTTTTTTTCTTCATTTACCTTCACTAAAAAAATTTATTCATAACAAAATAACAAATTTACTATCCTAATCATACTAAAATTTAATTATTATTATGTAACAACCAATATCAACCCACTTTTCAATCAAATGGAAAATGAAAATATTGCATGTGTATACATGTAGACTACCGTCTCTACGTAGTGACAGAAATCATTTTCCATAACAAACATTAATATATGGTTATTATGATTGTATTTATTATTATATATGATATTTAGGAAATAATTAGTATTGTATAATTATGATATCACATCTACCATCTTACCTTTAATTTTTTGAAATGATAATGTCTCGGGTAAGTACTTGTAGACCACCACCTCCATGATGCGGTGTGATTGGTATTTCCAATCCAATTTAAATGTATGGTAATAAAATTAATTTCAATTTTTTATTTTAATTCCTTTCCCCCTTTTTTGAAAAGAGAAAACAATGTTCATGCTTCTGTACAGCCTAACATCTATAAGTAGAGTATAATTAATTTTTCTATATCAACCATTTGTGGAAGAATAAGAATGTATATATAATAAATATATATTAAATTTAAATCACGATTTGAATTATTCATATTATAGAACCAAGATAAATTTAAAATAATTGTAACTACCACACTAAAAGTGTCATGAAAAATTAGACAATTAACACATAGAAACTATTATTTCAGTAAGGAGTTATTAATAAATCGTTTAAAAAATGTAGTAATTTGACCATATATATTATTATAATTATTTTAATTTATAATTTATATAATTATAATATATTTAAATTTATTATAAATTAGGTTGAAGTGGTTTCCAAAAATATTTAACTTCCGGTAAAGGATTTTCGTCCCACTTTTATGTTTCTAATACCCATGCCATATTCAAAACATTATTCATTTATGTTGTGTATAAACTACCCATGAATGTATTTTATTATTAATATCATGAAGATTATAGTTATTTAAATATTCATATAATTTTACCACTTTCATTAGGATTTTATTCAAAGTTATAATAGTTAGGATTAATTTATGTTACAGTCTCATTGTTTAGCATGATGGTTTATAGTTATGTTTATAATTAAGAAATTTTATGATCTACCACTCATGAAACTAAAGTATTATCATCTACTATAGTTATTTATAAATATAAAAATTTTCAATTTTATTTGACTATTCTAAAAAACATAATATACAGAAATAATGTTTTTAAGAAAAATATACTTTTTTCTATCTTTGATAAAAACTCATTTTTCTTCCATGTCCAACTTTTTTAAAAATATATTAAACAATATTTTAACTATTCTCATTTTATTTTTAATATAATTTTTACACATTATAGTATTTTTTTAAAATATTTCAAAAAGAATATAATTTTCATTTTTATAAGGAGTTACTATTTATTTTTTTACAAAAAATGTTAAAGGAGTCCTAGTCTAAATGTATACGACATAAACCAAATTTCCTGCAGTCATGACTACTCAATACGTTGAACGATCCTTAAAATGATTCCAAGTTTATTTTTTAATAAGTTTTTCAATTTATATATGACTAATTTTTTATAAATAAATTATTTAAATGATAAAAGAAAATATTCCTAGTGAAATATTATGAATATATTTTAATTTAATTTTTAATATATGATAACATCCTTTAATGCTAATTATGATTTACTAGATATATTGTACAATTATACAATCATTATTATTTCTAAAGATAATTTATTATAATTAAGTGTTTATTTTGGAGAAACTATTCTATTTTCCACATGTTCTTCTATGACTTAATATAGATATGATTATGAACCCCATTTCACTTTCATGGGTTATGATAAGTTGATATAATGATTTTTTATGATTTTTGGGAACACATTTGAATGAACCATGATTATGTGAAGGGTGTTCCAAGAATTATATTTCCCATTAATATATTAGGTAAAATTTTATATCTCATGATATAATAAGGATTTGAATGGGGAGTGAACCCATTTTAATATGGGGCTCTATCAACTATGATAGTATAGGGAGTGAACCTTTACTTAGGATATGATAGAAACAGGAGTGAAACAAATCCACTATAATAGTATTGGAAGTGATACTTGATTAAAGAATTGATTTTAAATTATGATTATTTTTTTATTAACTTATACCTTATGATAATGTTATAACTTTATGGATTATATAATTTGATTTATTTATTATTAATTTCTTCTAAACTGGTTATATTTATTCAATGAGTCAAGATTATGATCAATGATATACACTAGTAGAATACTAACCTATACCAACGGTTTGGAACCGTTGGTATAGGCCTCCAAACCGTTGGTATAGCCTATACCAACGGTTTGGAGAACCGTTGCGAAGTAAGCCGTTGGGATAGGTCTATACCAACGGTTTTCCCAAAACCGTTGGTATAGACCTATCCCAACGGTTTACAAAACCGTTGGTATAAGTAATATGAAAATCTATTCCAACGGATATAAAACCGTTGGTAAATGTATTTCAAAAAAAAAATATGTGCTGGGATTTGATCCCACGACCCCTTGTTTATAATCGAACGACTTAACCACTAAGCTAACTTCACTTTTGTAAACATAATTTCATAAATATATATATGTATTATCATAATTATTTAAAATTTAGATTTATATAATGTTCTCGGGTAGCAGACCTGGAAGAAATGAAAGAATCTATCCCAACGGTTCTCAAAACCGTTGGGATAGGTCTATCCCAACGGTTCTCAAAACTGTTGGGATAGGTGGAAATTTGCTGGAGGGTGAAGGTTGGTTTTGGGGGTGAGTTTTCCCAACGGTTCTCTCAAACCGTTGGGAAAGGGGGGGTCTTTCCCAACGGTTTGGGAGAACCGTTGGGAAAGGGTCCTCAAAACCCACCTTTCCCAACGGTTCTCCCAAACCGTTGGGAAAGACCCCCCCTTTCCCAACGGTTTGGGAGAACCGTTGGGAAAGGTGGGTTTTGAGGACCCTTTCCCAACGGTTCTCCCAAACCGTTGGGAAAGGTGGGTTTTGAGGACCCTTTCCCAACGGTTCTCCCAAACCGTTGGGAAAGACCCCCCTTTCCCAACGGTTTGGGAGAACCGTTGGGAAAGGGTATATATAAGTGTTGGGAAAGATCTGATTTCCAGTAGTGATACTGGGTATGGATTTTTTAATGTAAATATCATTTTATTATATACTTATTATCATTTTTTGTTTAAGTTATCATTGATATCTCTCCTATAAACCTGTACTAAGAATATAATTATACCCTTTACTATGTATCCTTTCCCTATGACATAAATAATGGTTTTAAGATAGTTATATCCCTAAAGACTATTGTGTGTGAAGACATTTTTTAGAGATATCAAAAATCATTTTTGAAAATAGATTATTTTTTTAGGTAATCAAAGACAATAATCCATTAATGTTATACCATATATCATAATGTCACATATTGAATATTCATCTAAAATGATTTGAAATTTTTGTATGACAATTAATTTTCAATATGAAAGAAGAATAAAATTGGAAGGTGAAGCATAATAATATTGTGATATTACTTGGTTATTCTGTTGAAACCCTTAAAACTATATTTAATCTTATATTCCTTTGTATGTTTTTGGTATGAAGATAAAAACAGTCAAATTGTTAAATTGTTCAGTTTTTTAGTTTATTATATATATGTATAAGTACATATAGAATGTTAATCTGTATGAATATATCTATGTGGAGGTATGGAAAGTTAGACATCTCACTTGTAAAATTGTTTCAGAATTATAATGGACATAGGGGAAGGGAATTCATAATAATTTTATTTTCATTTTCTTACAAATAAATAATTAAAAACATTTATCATTAAGTATATATTATATTTATGATATGTCTTTTAATTATTTATAATCTTAAAGACATTATTTATCTGAAACACATCTAATGTTATTTTAAGGCATGTAACATATTACATGACCACATCATGCATCAAAAGTTGTTTGATTCCGGTATTGTAAAGTATCTATATTAAGACATAAGTTAATTTATTATATCATTGATTTAGGGTTTTGTTATTTTTAGAAAAAAAATTACAATATATCCCATTAAATATTGGTTTTAATCACCAACGATTTTAATTTCACTTTGATTACAAGTAACATACTTATTTTTAAACTAGTTTCACTATATATTAAAAACTTTCACTCCAACACTCCCCTTTATTTATGCACATATATTTAACATAATAATTTTTTATACAATGAAATTAATATTCTCTCTATGACACTTTTAGTGGCTACATCAATACACCATTATTTTATCGAACTTAAAATATTTCTAAAGGTAACATTCCACTTGTAATAATTCTCATTCCCAAAATGATAATCTATAACAAAAACATGTTTTTTTGTAATTTTTTTTTATATTTAAAATTCACACATTTATTACATAATATTAAATTTACACACTTAATAATAAAATATACTGATAATTTTCATAGGGTTTCTTCAGACTATTATAATGGGAATGAAATCCACCTCATTCACATACATTAAAATGTTTTAAAAAAATATTTTTTTATATTGTATCCTTATTATCTAAATCTTAATTTTTTAATATAGTTTATTTTATTTTCATATAAATTATTATTCTCAAAAATAAACCTATATAGGTATTCTATAAATGAACAGTTTAATACATAGACTAATCACAGTAGCCTAATATTTTATTTATCATTATCTTCATATTACCCTAGGGTCCCATTGTAATGTTTTTAATGGTTATATACTAAATTGATTATAAAAACATAAGATACGTATCTAACAGCACATCCTATAAATACAAATTTAAAAAGGGGTTGTTTTGATCATTCACACCACATATTCATTTACAATGTTATTTAATCCTTTATACTGAGAATAGGACTATTACTTGTACCATGTCAGCACTATATAACTCATCATTTTTCCATAATTTTCAAGCTAATAAAACATTTAAAAATATATCACATGTAATTATATTTTAATTTTTTTTCACTTACATACGCAAAATATAATTATGGTCATTAAATTCATAAACCAATCATATGGGTGAACAAATCCTATCATAATAAATCAAATCCCTCTACATGATTATTATCAAACAAAAATTCATTATGTTAATCAAAATTATAAAATGACTATAAATTCGTATAAATGTGTTTAACATCACATGAAGGGAAGCATTATAACAATATTTATATGAATTATCTATAGCTATTGTCTACCTGAGGAACACTAGGACACATATACGATAATATATTTCTATTACATTATATGTGTTAATATGGATATAATTTCTCGATATTATATCCCAGGATTGATCAGTTTTATCACCATAAAAATCAAGCTACCCATAAAGACCATAACATATCATCACATCAAAACATGTTTATCATCAATAAAGGATAACATTCTATTACATAAATTATTTGGGTTGATTTTCTTGTAATCTACCTTTTTTACACAAATAATATTAATGAATGAAATTATGTTTCCATTATTATACAATACATTATACAAAGATTCTGAATAAAAAAATATTAAATTTTAGGATAAGAACCAATAATGATGTGATATGTGTTATCATTAAAATGATATACATTCTATAAATAATACATTGTAACATATAATTATGCAAGTCATAATGCATAATGCACATGAATATTATAATAGGATTTATACGATTGTGTAATATTTATATCTGTGTTGTTATCATATAGAGATTTTTGTTATCAATGAGTTATTATATAAGGTGGATCTCATATAGTTGTTGGTGAAACTAACCTAATTTGGAAGTACTCTCATAGTAGTAGAAGTTTGGAATAATGTCCCTACAAAGGATAACTTTCCATATATATTCTCAATCGCCTTGAATTCAGGCTCTATAACATGGTCATATAAATATTAATCACTATATGAACTCACCATAATCAGAAACATTTTAAAAATTAATATAAAAAATATGAAATTGAACACATGAATTTCGTGTTTTGGTAATAAGTATTACATCCATGTGAGAACAACATAATAACTATTTTAAAGCTATAAATGTTATAATTAACACTCTCACTCTCAAATCACTTGATAAAAAATCTAAATTATCTAATCTTCATATCTATTTCTTTATATATCTTCATAGATTTTCACACCACATATTTATAGTGGAATTCATCCAGTAAATTTGTTTCAACACCCATTGAGATTCAGGTTTTTTCTTCAATCGACCAAGGAAAACACAGATACATTAATATATCTCTATTTAATCACATTAAAATGGTAAACTAGTGTTATTCCCATTTATTGGAAATATCAATTTATATAATTCTATGAAACATTGAAATAATGATCTTATATAAAAATATTTCACAAAATCCAATGTTTAAAAATGTTACCTGAAAACATCATTCGGAAAAGTGATCCTTCATAAGGATCTCCTCCTTTAAAATAGAAGAGACATCATAGATACCAAAAATATTGATATACCCAAAATTATAGTAGGAGAAAGGGAATCTACCATCATGAATTTTATTTTAATGATGATAATTTGATCAGGTATATCAAGACATTTGTAAATTGATTTGCAAATTTTTTGTGTGTTTAGATAACCTATAGAAGGTGTGTCACACTTGGATTGACATACTTCACAGATAGTAACTTGGTCTAATAATTTTTTCATGTGATTTTTTTTTACTTTCATAGTGGTTATTGTACATTTTAACCCATTAAATGAAAGTCCTTAGTAGATTTTAGAGATTGGGGACATTGATCAATAACTCTACTTGAGAATCTGGGTATTCCATCATAATTGTGGTCTTCTGGATAGGTTGATGTATAATATGTTATTTTACTAATATTATTATATATGATCATCATTATATATTGTGACACTAAATTACACTAGTACTAGAAACTCTATAATTTTTTTTAAACTTTAGTTATTTTAACATCAGTTATAATGATATGTCATTGTGATTGACATAGAAAATATAATTTTTATGTTTGTTCTATGACTATCATTGAAACATATTTTCAATATAAATTATTATATAAATATATATATAATATTGTTTACATCAATAATAATTCTAATTATATTAAATTACGCAGTTGGAAATTTTGGATAAGCATCATAGTATAGAATATTCAATGTTGGTTTTAAGTAAAACCAATATTTAATATTGTGTAATTTTTTAAAAGTAGTCAAATATTTCACATTATTGGTAATAAAACTCGTCTTGGAAATTTATCATTCACATTTTATTCTAACAAAAAACATTGTTTAATTTATTTTTTTAACATTGGTTTCATAAAAAAATTATTTCTATATAATATAAATTTACCTATATTGAACATCAATTATTAAAATAACAAACATAAAAACAATTTTTCATAATATTTGGTTCGAATAAAAAAAAACCCAAACTTATTAGATCTAAATATAAAAAGAATTATGGTAAATTTTAAATGAATATATTCATTTTAATGTTTATAATTTTAAATTACAAAAATGTTATAATATGAAAAAATTACAATATAATAAAATACAATTTAAAATTTACAATACAAAACCATCAAAAAACATATAAGCATGACCTAAAATAATAACTAAAAATAAAAAATAATTATAATTTATTACTCTTATATGTGTTATTCCAGCTACATTATTTAATTTAGTTTATGTGAAAACAATCCAAATTTAAATAATCTACTTAGAAGTTAAAATATAATGATATGATAATAAAAGGATTCTATTTTATAGAAATTTAATTCATTAAATATATAAATATTGAAAATGTAATTGTTTCACAAATAAATTAAAAAATAATATCCACATTTAATTAATATATGTTGATCATAAAATTATTTTTAAAACCCATTAATGAAATAACAAAAGAAACAACTTAATTATCCAGTAAAAAAATTCTCTTAACAAAAAATTTACGTGTTCATAAACGCATTGGATTTTTATTTTCCATTTTTTAATAATATATAGTAGTGCATCCATGAAATATTTTAATTTTACTATAGTTAGTGAATTATATACAAATTTGTAATAAAATATTATCATTTATAAAATAAAACATAATGTTAGAAGATTTTATTAAAATTTTCAATCCCTTCACTAACTATTGATATTTATAAATAAGTGGTGATCTCTAGAGGGTAAAAACACAGAACATTTAATGTATGATAAAATAAAAAAACTAAATTATTGATAAAATTATTTAATGTGATATGATTCTTTTTATCATACCTCTCAAGACAATGATATATTCACGTTTTTATTTAATCATTCTAAAATATTTATAAGATATTTTCAATCCTTCAAGCATGATCTAGAGGAAGCACTTCTGGGGAAGTGAATTGTATTTCCATTAATCCATATATAGATTAAAATACATATTTATTCTACAAAATGAATATACTTTAAATTATTTAATATTGATTAAATAAAATAAAATATTTTAATTTTTATAAATTAAAAACTTTATTAAACTCTAATACCTAATATATCAAGAATAAAAATCTCTAATTTATCTTTTTTTATTATATTATTTTATAAACACATCCAAATATTTTATAATTCCTTAGAATATTATACTAATTCTAAAGCATATAATAATACATCAAATGTTAAGATAATATTTTAAGTGAATATTATTGAATGTCATCTTGACTGTGGTTTTTCGTATGAATCATTAAATCATTAAATTATAGATTTTGTTATATAAATTTACATATATATATTCGACAAAAATTTACAAATAAATTTAAAAAAATTAAAATATAAATATAGTGTACACATACTATGGTATCCATCTAAAATATAATTCTAGTAATCAAAAATTTAAAATACCTATCACTCTGTCTAACTAAATCAAAACTATAATTTGGGAACAACAATCTAGATGATACATCTATAATATCTTATTCCCTCAACCTTATTTAAAATTTAACTGCTATCTTATAATATATGGTATCCCCAATATAATGTATGATCACATATGATATAATATGATATTTGGGATCCGTAATTTTTAACTATACGTAGATGGTTGTCTGTGGAATAGTGATATATGAAGGATGAGACCTTCTCAAAATATAGGTAAGCATAAACTTTACCATTGATCTAATCATCCCCATTATTTATGCACCCAACACGTGATTTTTTTTCATAAAATATTTTATTTCTCCATTTTGTGATGTCCACAAAATCAATTTCAATTCACTGAGAGTGGCTGAATATTTGAAAACTATTATATTTCATATAATAAGATTTATTGTGATATATACCTCTAACACATGTTAGAGTGACTAATCTCACTATTTATTTCTAAAAAACTAATAGTATAAAAGATATAAGAAATGTTTGATATATAAGATTTATTACTCAAAATGTTTTGTTACTCCTTGGAATGATCTAGGAAAATTATAAACAAAAAATTCTACTAGAGTCGCCATTTCAGATAGACTAAGAAGGGTTTCTCCTTGAACATGTTTTTCATGAATAAAAAAACCGTTGTTTCCTAAAAATTATATTGAAAATTTTCATTATTGTATTGAAATTCAATGATTTAGGGATTATATTTGTTTCAATAATTTAAAGTCTCTTCAAATTTTTTAGTTCTCAGAAAGTTTTTCATGAAGTACAATATGTGTGAATGTTATTGTTCTTCAACACAAAATAAATATTTGATGATCACACTTAGACCATGTGTGTAGTCATCACCTTGTTATTCTTCTTCTTCTTCTTATTCTTCTCTTTTTTAAAGAAAAACATCTACACATATTCTCAATCTTTGGTATCTTCATCTATAATCTTGATTATTTTTGTAATTACAATTTTCATATATATCATTCAAAAAGACATACTCTTCCTCCAGTTCAATGATAAATTTAAAATTATAATTCAAAATCACAGCCTATTTTAAATATTAATTACCATTCCTAAGTAATTAGTACATTTATAGAACATTTTATGTCTTCCTTCCACCATTATATATCTTAATAAGACAGAATAATTCATTTTAGAGCATCTCATGTGTCACTAAATGAGCCACATCATCAAGAACCTTAAACTATATACTATAGTATAAATAATTTTATGAATTATTCATTTTGACATTATCAACCAGTATTCCTCAAACAACTTCTAAAAATATTTCTCCCTTTATGGAGACATCAACCTATTTAGGGTTCATAGGTTGTCTTATATTATATTTATAAATATGCTTATGACATGATATAATACATTGTAGGATAGCACCAACATGTATGTCACACATTATTTTCAATTGTGTTATAGCCTTATCAGTGTGGTGTGATTGTCTATCAATTCATAATCCTACCTAGAAACATTTATTTATCTGCATCTTTCATTGTAATGTTATTATCATCTTCACTACACTATCATTTTTCTTAAACTACTATAATCTTGGTGTTTCTTTATAATGTATAATCCAAAAAGCAACACCTTCATTATCATTATATTCAAATTTTTGAAAATTATGTTAATACCCTTTCCTATTGTACTAATTATTATATATAACCTAAAATATCTCATTAACTGATAGGTATTTTCTTAATGTAACTTATTAATCCATTGAAGTCATCAGGAGAACCATTCATATCATCATGAATCTCTATGTGACTCTACTATACATTTGATGACGTGTTCAACCCTTAAGAATTATAGTATCCCATATATATTGAGGAACATAAAAAAATTAGATCTATTATTCCTAGTATAGACTAAAACTTATATATAACCTTATGTTTTAGAGTAACCCTTATCTACTGAAGTATTTACCAATTTTTTAGACCCATAGTACTCATTAGATAGTGACCCTTATGTATTGAGGAAAATAGTGATTTTTAGATGAAAAATTATGGATAACCCTTATGTATCTAGAGTAATTAAAAAGGGACTCTTAAATATTCCAGTGAACATAAAATTGAATCTTATTTAAAATATACTTTTTAAAATTCATTAATAACCTTTAAATTCTAATTTCTCTAAAAACATATAAAAACCGAACATAAACATCCAAACACATTCTATGTTTATTCAATCAATCCTAATCCTTAGAATATAAATAACCTAAATAAACACCATGTTACATTTATATTTGATCCTAAATTAGGTGTTTTTATTATAATAAAATATAAAAACTATATCTAT
Organism: Viscum album; assembly: GCA_963277665.1. NCBI lineage: Eukaryota > Viridiplantae > Streptophyta > Magnoliopsida > Santalales > Viscaceae > Viscum > Viscum album. Next base: position 560,783,904 of record OY728146.1, read on the forward strand.
TTATTTCCTTTATCAATTCATATCCATCTTCTTCTAACCTCAAGAAACTCCCATGTGATCTTAGCAACATCCCCATGGTCATAACCACTGTGGATATCAATATATTCTAAATTCATTGAATCAATAACATCCCCTATATGTTTTTTTGTAAACCATTTAATAAAAATTACATTAGAAATTTATCAGGACAATCAATGAATAATTATTCAATAATTATTTGACTATGTGGTAAATATCTAAAGAAGAATTTTTAAAATGACTGAAAAATCTTGATTTCCATTAAAGTAACATAAATCCACTTATTCATCATTATATACACATCAAAAAAAATTATCCTATTTGATACATGTTTTTATATAATTTCCCAATAAATAACTTACAACATATCAAAACAAAGAAAACCAAGAACACATAATAGATTTCCCCAATTAAAAATGTAAAGACCCAAAAATTTCAAGGGAAAATTTTTCATAATTTCTTTGTAATTTTACAAGTCTGTGGCTATAGACGCCACTTGATTTTGAGGCCCGGTGTGCCCAGAATCAATTTCCAAAATATATCTCGGGTACGTTCAGTGAACGAATGAGCGGGTTTTTCTATATTTTGAACTGGTGCTCGGAATCAAGTTGGTGTGTACAATATTATTGGTGTGTACAATTTTATTGGTGTGTACAATTTTGGGGAATTAGTTCAAAAATTAATAAAATTGGTGTGTGCAATTTTATTGATATCTACGGGGGTTAAATCTTACAAAGGGGAGTTAAGGGTGGGACCCACAACCACCTAACTACCCTTGTGTGGATATTTGGGAGGTGGGGCCCACATGAATCCCAACCTTCCACCTTCCATAACACTTTTCAAACCCCTCATTCAACTCCCCAAAAATCTCCCTTAAACCCATTTTTTATTAACTTGTTAAATCCTCAAATCCCCTATTAGTGAGAATTCTTCACCTCCCTCTTCTCTTCTTAAATGCATGCCAACTCTTTTAAATTAAGGTGATCAACCTCTTAAATTAATTAAAGAGTTCGATTTATATTTAAATGGCATGAAACTTCTATAAAATGTGATAACTTATTTCTTATTATGGGGTTAGCAGATATTTTGTGGGGGAAAAGTCTGGAGAAATAAAAATTGGTGTTCTTATTTCAACAAAGAACATCGTCCACTCTCGATGAAGAATGCCTCCGACAAAGAACGCGAAGTCATTGACGACGTTCCTTATCCTCTTCATCCTCCGTGTCAAGGGAGGAGACACCACTACAAGGAATGTCTCCATCGGTGACGACCCTTCCTCCGACGTCAACAGAATCGGCACCGAACTTCTGTGACGAACGATCATCGCGACGCTTACCTATTTTCGCGGCTCGATGACGTGCGACGTTTTTGCAAGGTAGGGGTTAATTCTATTGTTCAAGTTTTATCATCAACCTTCGTTTTTTAAAATTTGGCCGCTTGTTATCGTCGTAATGGGAGGATACCAGACCGCACAAACATGGCCGATTCTCCTCCCCTTTTTTATTTTGATCTTGGTTGATTATTGTGGCGAAGGCGGTGCGGTGATACTGCATCGCGCGGGGATGAAGAGGACCGCGACTGGAGTGGTCTATGGTGGTGGTGCGAGGCACCGACAAAAAGTGTTGGTGAGGCTGAAGGAGGCCACGGCTAGGAGCAGGCCGCGGCGGAGTGGTGCGGTGCCGTCGCGCCACACCGGAGCTCCAATATGGCCGTGGTGGAGGGGCGTGGCGCCGTCGTGCCATGCCGGTCGGATAGGAGCCGCGGCCTAGGGCGGTGGCGGTCTTTGAAGGGGCGGCTAGATAACCGGTCGTCGGCACCACCTGGAGGTGGGACACGATGGTGTCCTGCGGTTACACAGCTGGTCGGCCTTTGGGCCGACTGTTCGAGTAACTCGAGGGGTTCATAACCCCCCAAAAATCAAATAGGGCGGACCCCATAGGGTCTGCCATTCCGCAAAAAGGGGCGGTACCCCCCCCCCCCCCCCTTCGCACCCCGCTCGGCCGAGAGCCGAGCCGCGGCCGGCTTCCGAGCCGGGCCGCAAGCCATGCCAGGCCGGGCCGCCCGCACTGGGTCGGGCCCCTCGCACTGGGTCGGGCCACAAGCGCCATGTCAGGCCACTCACGCCGATCCGGACCCGAACCCGGGTTGGGCCGACCCGGTTCGGGCCACCCAGGGGGTATTGGGCCGAGTCGGACCAGGCCCAAACCCCCTAATTTTATACTAGGTTTGTTCAAACACCCATATCTTGGGATACGAACCTCTGATCAACGCAACGTAAGTTGCATAGGGATCCGTGGATGGATATGGTCGTTTCATTATATTACACTCAAGCTTTACGTGATGTTTGGGTATGGCCGGGTTGGTTCGAACATGAGACTAATCGGGCCCTCGGAGCGGAAATGGTTATAACATCAGCTCTGGTCGTCCAATTGACATATCGTTGACTTTATTGGATTCCTTTTGGTCAGACAGATCTTTTGGTATACTTAACTTGAGTTTTGGACATAGTTGGAGTATGGCCGGGATGGATTGTACCCCAAATCCAACCGGGCCCCTAGAACGGAAAAGCCGATAACTTTCAAACAAGACATTCGTTTGATGAGCCATCAGTGGCATTGGTAATCCCATTTAGAAATGGTCTCATCGAGGTTACCCTATGATAGTTCGGGGTACAGCTGAGATATGGTCGGATTGGTTAGTAAACGAAACCAACCGGGCCCCCGAGACGAAAAGACTAATAACTCACACATCAGGCGTCTGATCAATGCGCCGTCTGTTGCGTTGAGACCCCTGCGATGAGGCATCCCCTTTTGATACTTCTTTTTGGGACTTTGTGATACTTGGAGCATCGAACAGTAGCTTGTGGAGCAGATCCTCCCAAAGACGAGCATGCGGAGTGCGGAGACCAAGTAGTTGTGGACTTGACGACTGCTTGACCGATTCGACTAGGAGTGAGTCGACTAGCTCAGTGGACGGAGCGCCCAGTATTTGGTGGAAGACCCACGGTGGATGGAGTGCCTGGTAGTTGGCAGCAGACTTGCGTTACACGGTATGAGGAGTACCTTTGTAGGCTATTAGGGGAACCGCTACTGTGTTTGGGTGGCAGAACCCTGGCGGGGAGCACTAATGTGTTTTGGTGAGGTCCTGCGGTACTCGATAGGAGGAGTACCTCAGTAGTCTAAGGCTAGTGTGTAGCGCCTCAGAGTCATGAGAGGGCTACTGTACTCGACAGAGGATGAGTTATCCAGCAGTTGTGGTTTCAGGATCATTAATCAAAATCCTGGTTTGAGATGATTAAATGATCTTTGGGTATTCCTCATGATTGAGATGGGTTACTTGATAACTTAGGTATATATATGGGCATATACCTAAGTAGTGGTTATCTACTGATTTCATATCTATTTGATACCTCATGATTGAGATAGGCTACTTGAAAACTTACGTATAAGTATGGGCTTATACCTAAGTAATTTTTATCTGTTAGATCCTTTTTTCTGGTTATCCTTGATGGATTTAGTGAGACCTTGAGGTTCTCATGGTCCCTACTGAGTATCGTTATACTCACCCCTACACGGGCTATGCTTGCACCACATTGTGTTGGATGCAGATGACGGATAGTGCTAACGAAGGCTGAGTGTTCGAGGACTAGACTGTACCCGAAGGTGGATATCATGACGGGTCAGTATCCGGAGGTGGACTTCATGACGAGACGGTACTCGTAGGAGGTTGACAGGAGAGAGCATTGAGGAGGCTATCAGTACCTACCCTTCATGTAGGATTCGTGGTGGACGATCCAGGAGTTGTGCTATCTATACCTACCCTTTAGGTAGGATCTGTGGTGGATGATCTAGGAGCTGCGCTATCTGCACCTACCCTTCAGGTAGGATCTGAGGTGGACGACCCAAGAGATGCTTCTATTTTCCATCTGTTTGTCTTATCTGTTGTACTTTCGTTCAGTTGTAGCGGTACTTTTCAGTTGGTTTGTATTCTGGCCCATTTACTTTTCAGCAATTCCTTTTATACATAGTGTATTACTTCCGCTTGTACTATGTGGTGTTTGTTTACTATTATAAATGCAATTCCTTCACAGTTATCGGGATTTACACCTTTGGTGCTAGTCACTAGCCCCTGGCCTATGGAAGGTGGGCTTGGGGTAGTCACGTCACGGGCCCTAAATACGAGTTGTGACAAATAGGTATCATAGGAGTCGGTTCTAGCATAGAACTCCGGACTCAGATAACCCTTTTCTATGAAGAAATACTGTTAAAAGTACCGAGTGTGGTCTTCAGTTCAAGGAGTCCAGCGTTGGTGCGCGCGGCCGATGTATCCATACAACAGGACCCTGACTACAGATTTCCGACTTAGTGCACGAAAACACTGATTGTGTGTGTGTTTCCAAAAGTTTTAAAGTCAGCTCAAACCAGGTTGACTCACCAGGTATAAATCATTTGACCATGTCGCATCTGTTCAGGATACCTCCACACTGACAGTTTTTTGGTGTTCCGAGTGAGTACTCGATGACAACCCACTAAGCGATGAGGCTCCGGTGCAGGGCCCTTTTACTATGTTGGATCCTTCGGGTGGGGTACCAGCAGCACCACCACCCGTTGGAAGTAGATTCCACCAGTCGTACTAGTGAATGGTGCACGGTGACAGATCATGTTGCAAGAGTTTTAGCAGCAGAGGCCTCTGAGGTTACAAGGCGAGACAGATTCCTAGGCAACAGAGGACTGGATGGAGGTGATAGCTAGAGTTCTCTGCCTAGTTGAGACACTAGTAGAGTGGATGGTGGACTTAGATACTATTGTATTCTAGTGAGTGACCATGATGACAGACCTCATGGTGATGAGGCTTTGGTACGTGGACCGATGCCTGAGATAGTACCTTCGAGTAGTGTGCCAGCTATATCACAACCTGTTGGTCTGCAGACATTACCGGCGGTACCAGTAGAGGACACATGTAGGCTTACTGCCTTACATGTGTTTCAGCACCAGATATCCCTCATGTTCCGAGGTGATCCCAACACACAGGCATCTGAGGACTGGCTTGAGGAGGAGGCTGAGAGTTTTTCTAGAGCTTATACAGCTTTGGAAGGACAACTTATCGGTAGCTGAGTATTCATTGAAGCATACCGATCTTTCCGGGTACTCGATGAATATGATATGATAAGTTCTTTAGATCATGGACCTCTGAGGGAGGTGTGTATAAGGATATTTGAGACAACACCTTTCCTTTATGAATTCCTACTTATGTTAGAGTGCTAGAGGGAACCTTTATGGTTGAGAATTCTCTGGCTGAGTTGATACAGTCAGTGAAGGTTAGCAGTGGGAAAGCATGAAACTGGCGCCAGTCTTGGAGACTTGGGCGTGTAAAATGTTTCAAGAAGAGGAGATATTAAGGACAGATAAATCTGCAGAGCAGCATGCATGGAAGTAGATCTAGGAGAGCAGTATAAGGTGGTGTACATTTCTACAGGTTACAATCACCCGCCTTTATAGTCCCTCCAGGCTCAGGGATCTGGAGGGTAGGGGAAGAGAGTTGTTGCGTTCGGTCAAGGATTGTGACCCAATGGCTCTAATAATGATTCAAGGTACGGTCAGTTTCTACTACCAGCTTCCGTAACAATAGACATTGAAACAAATCATCCCATCCTTCCACGAATCTTGTCCCAGACCTAGAGTTTCTGGTTAAAAGATGTTGACTTGACCCTCAAGTCTGAAGATACCATTGGGAGGAGACTCGATAATCACACTTACGCCGATGGTGTGATATAACCCTTGAGGTGAGAGTTTCAGTTGGAACCTCTTGGTGGTAGCGTCGATGCCTTATGATGTTAGTTTGGGTATGGACTGGTCAACCACAGTTCATACACGGATTGACGGTATTAGGAAAAAAGGTTGTGGTTTATCTACAACGTTGGGATGGGGTTTTCCTTGGTCGGTGAAAAAGAAAACCCAGGTAGCATAGGATGGAATCATGCATAAGAGGGTTCATTCGATCACCCATGAGGCAGACAGACTTTCCTTTTTTCTAGAATTCTCCAATGTTGCAGCACCACTTCCAGCAGAGTTTTCAAGAGCTAGGGTAGAGGTTGAACAGTGCGCGCAACCTGAGGGCGTTGGTTGCATTGTTCAATGTGACGCATCAGGGACCGGACTTGTGATGTGTCCTGATGTAGGAGTGGTTAGTGATCACCTATGGATCACAATAGATGAGACCGCAGAGAGCAGACGGGAGACCACTATAGTTCGAGAATGGCGACCACGTCTTCTTACGGGTCTCACCTCGATAAAGTCTAAGGAGATTTGGTCGAGGAGACAAGTTATCTCTGAGGTTCATCAGACCCTTATAGGTCCTCAGTAGGGTAAGCGAGGTGGTTTACGGCATGAACTTTCTACCACAGTTACACTGGGTGCACAACATCATCCACTTATATCAGCTAAGGAGATGTACGAACGAGCTAACCGTCATCATGGACCACGGAGAGCTAGACATCGAAGATAGGGTGACTTTATCAGGGTTTCGGTAGAGGTTGAGGATCGATCGGAGTGGGTCCTACGGGGATGGTTGATTCCTCATGTGAACATTCGCTGGCAGCACGGGAACCTCAAGGAAAGCACATTGGAATGGGGGGCTCAGTTGCGTGCTCGGTACCTCCTATAGTTTCCCTAGTTGGAGTTATACCTTTACGGGGACATAAATCCCTGAGGTGGGAGTAATGTAAACACCCAGAAATTTCAAGAAATTTTTTTTCTTAATTTCTTTGGAATTTTATGAGTCTTTGGCTTTAGACGCCACTTGATTCCAAGGCCCGATGTGCTCGGAATCAATTTCCGAAGTTTAGCTCGGGTACGTTCAGTAAACGAACGAGCGGGTTTTTCTATCTTTTGAACCATTGCTCATATTTGAAAACCGAGGGCACCGATGAACTCGCAGCACCAGTAATTGCTTAAGGGGACCTTTAGCATAGTTTCATTTTAAGCGGGTTAGGATTTAATTTTTAGGGAATTAGTTTAAAAATAAATAAAATTGGAGTATACAATTTTATTTATATCTATGGTGGTTAAATCCTATAAATGGGAGTAAAGGGTGGGACCCAAAACCACCTAACTACCCTTGTGTGGATATTTGGGAGGTGGGGCCCACACAAGCCCCAACCTTCCACCTTCCATAACACTTTTCAAACCCTCATTAATCTCCCCAAATATATCCCTTAAACCTTTTTTATTAACTTGTTAACTCCTCAACTCCCCTATTAATGAGAACTCTTCACCTCCCTCATCCCCTCTTAAATTCATGCCAACTCGTTTTAATTAAGTAGATCAACCTCTTAAATTAATTAAAGAGTTTGATTTATTTTAAAATGGAATGAAACATCTATAAATTGGGAGAGGTTATTTCTTATTATGGGGTTAACAAATATTTTGTGGGGGAAAACTCTGGAGAAATAAAAATTGGTGTTCTTGTCTCAACGAAGAACATCGTCCACTCTCGACGAAGAACACCACCGATGAAGAGAGCGAAGTCACCGATGACGTTCCTTCTCCTCTTCATCATCCGAGTCAAGGGAGGAGACACCACCACGAGGGAATGTCGCCATCGATGATGACACTTCCTCTGATGTCAACAGAATAGGCACTGATCTTCTGCGACATCTGATCATCGCGACGCTTGCCTCTTTCCACGGCTCGACGACGTGCGACGTCTTTGTGAGGTTGGGGTAAATTCTATTGTTCAAGTTTTATAATCGACCTTCGTTCTTTAAAATTTGGCCTCTTGTTATCGTAGTAACGAGAGGAGACCAGATCGCACAAACACGACCAATTCTCCTCCCCTTTTCCTTTTGATCATGGTTTATTATTTTGGCGAAGGCGGCGTGGTGATGTTTCATCGACCGGGGATGAAGAGGGCCGCGACCGGATCGGGCCGCGGTGGTGGTGTGAGGCACTGATGCACAGCGCCGGTGAGGTCGAAGGAGGCTACGGCCAGGATCTGACCGCTGCGGAGGGGTGTGGCGCCGTCATGCCATGCCAGAGCTCCATGGGGGTTGCGGCCAGGATGGGCCGCTGTGGTGGGGCACGGCGCTATCGCGCCGCGCCGGTCGGACAGTATACATGTCCTAGGGCCATGGAAGTCTTCACAGGGGTGGCCGGATAACCGGCCGCCGGCACCACCTGGAGGTTGGACCCAATGGGGTCCCGCGGTTACACAGCTGGCCGGCCTTTGGGCCGGCCGTTCGAAGTACTCGGGGTGTCATAACCCCCGAAAATCAAATAGGGTGGACCCCATAGGGTCTTCCTTTCCTCAAAAAGGGGGGGGGGAACCCCCCCCCCCCCCCCCCTCGCACCCAGCATGGCCGCGAGCCGAGCCGCGGCAAGCTTTCGAGCTCGGTCGCAGGCCGCGCAGGGCCGGGTCACCCGCGCTGGGTTGGGCCGCCCGTGCTGGGCCGGGCCGCCAGCATCGGGCTGGGCCACCCATGCCTAGTCAGGCCACGCCATCTGGGTCAGGCCGTGCCCAATCGGGCCAAACCCGGACCCGGGTCGGGTCATCCTGGTTCGGGCCGACCCAAGGGGTATTGGGCCGGGTCGGACTGGGCCCAAACTCCCTAATTTCAGACCAAGTTCGTTCAAACATCCATATCTTGGGGTACGAACCTTCGATCGACACACCGTCAGTGGCGTAGAGATCCTTAGATTTAGATGGTCGTTTCGGTATATTACACTCAAGTTTTTGGTGATGTTTGGGTACTGCTGGTTTGGCTCAAACATGAAACCAACCGGGCCCTCGGAGCGGAAATGGTTATAACTTGAGCTCCAGACGTCCGATTGACGTAGCGACAACTGTTTTGGATTCCATTCGGTGAGGTGGATGTTTTGGTATAATTCATCTGAGATTTGGACATAGTTGGACTAAGGTTGGGTTGGATTTTTCCCAAAATCCAACCGGGCCCCTAGAACGGAAAAGCCGATAACTTTCAGACCAGAAATCCGTTTGACGAGCCGTCAGCGGCATTGGTAATCCCGTTGAGAAACAGTCTCTTTGAGTTTACCCTATGAGAGTTTAGGTTATAGTTGAGATACGGTTGGGCTGGTTCGTACGCGAAACCAACCAGGCCCCCGGAATTAAAAGGCTATTAACTCACAGACCGGGCGTCTGATCGACAGACCGTCTGTTGCGTTGAGACCCCTACGATGAGGAGGTCCCTTGTGATACTTATTTGTGGTAATTTGTGATACTTGGAGTATCGACCCATAGCTCATGGAGAGAACCCTCCCAGAGACAAGCGTATGGAGTGCGGAGACCTAGTAGCTGTGGACTTGACGACTGCTTGACCGATTCGACTTGGAGTGAGTCGACTAGCCCAGTGTACAGAGCGCCCTGTATTTGGCGGCAGACCCACACTGGACGTAGTGCCTAGTAGTTGGCAACAGACCTACAATACTCAGCAGGAGGAGTACCTTTGTAAGCAATTAGTGGAACCACTACTATATTTGGGCGGGAGACCCCTGGTCGAGAGTGATTCTATGTTTGGGTGCGGACTCGATGTACTCGACAGGAGGAGTACCTCAAGAGTCGAAGGTTAGTGAGTAGTGCCTCAAATTCATGACACGGATACTGTACTCGACAAAGGAGGAGTTCTCCAGCAGTTTTGGTTTTAGTATCATTAATGAAAATCCTAGTTTCAGCCGAGCCAACAATCTTTGTGTATTCCTCATGATTGAGATGAGTTACTTGATAACATAGTATATGCATGGGCATATACCTAAGTAGTGGTTATCTGTTGATTTCATATCTTTGTGATACCTCATGATTGAGATGGGCTACTTGACAATTCAGGTATAATTATGGGCTTATACCTAAGTAAGGTTTATCTGTTAGAACCTTCTTTGTGGTTATCCTTGATGGATTTAGTGAGACCTTGAGGGTCTCGGGGTCCCTACTGAGTATCGTTATACTAACCCCTGCACGGGATACGCCCATAGCTCATTGTGTTGGATGCAGATGAAAAATAGTGCTGATGGAGGTTGAGTGTTCGAGGGTTGGACGGTACCCGGAGGTGGGCCTCACGACGAGTCAATATCTGGAGGTGGACTTCACGACGAGACGGTACTCAGAGGAGGTTGACGGGGGAGAGAATTGAGGAGGATATCTGTACCTACCATTCATGTAGTATCTGTGGTGGATGATCCAGGAACTTCACAATCTATACCTACCCTTCAGGTAGGATCCGTGGTGGACGATCCAGGAGTTGTGAAATCTATACCTACCCTTCAAGTAGGATCCGTGGTGGACGACCTATGAGCTGCTTCTATTTTCCAACTGTTTGTCTTTTCTGTTGTACTTTTTTTATTTGTAGCTGTACTTTTCAGTAGGGTTTGTATTCTGGCCCATTTTCTTTTCAGCACTTCCTTTTATACATAGTGTATTACTTGCTCTTGTACTCTGGGGTGTTTTTTTATTATTATAAAGGCAATGTCTTCCCAGTTATCCGGATTTACGCCTTTGGTGCTAGTCGCCAACCCCTGGCCTATGGAAGTCGGGCATGGGGTAGTCACGGCACGGGCCATAATGACGGGTCGTGACTAAAAACTAAGTCTAAATATATGATCCCTCTAAATAAGATAACTTCTACCAAATTAGGTCAAAAAATATCATTTATTCCACATTTTATATTTTTTCCTCCCCATAAATTAATGAATATACATTAATGTGTTTATGTTTCCTTTCTCCCCATTAATAGAATATATAAAAAGGATAAGTTAGAGAGAGGAAGTAATAATTATACCTTATCCACTGGTATGTGAAGGCTATGATATCATCATCAATGTATATCTCTTCGTCTTCAACTCCTTCTTTGAGTGATAAATTTTTTATCATCCCAATGTTTCTCTAACATGAATTACATATAATACTTCTTCATCTTATTTTCTTCTTCCATATGACATGGTATCAACTCAACAATTGTTTTATCTACACTTATTTATTTTCAACACTTTGACATATTTTTAAGGATATTGAAAAAGACTTCTTCATCCATCCTTTTATTAAATATTGTAATTAGGATCACTATTTTAGACTAATTTTTTAATATACAATTTTTTTACATAATTTTTTGTCAACAATATCCAATTGATTATATTATAAATTTTATTCATTATTCTAATAATTTTTGGTATTATAATTCATACTCATATAGGCATTTAAAATGGTGATCCATTTTTGAGAAATGTTTATTGGATATTCACATATTCCAAAAACCTCACATAATGGTTAGAACTTATTCACAACCATAATTCTAGAACTTTAAATTTTTTTCTAGACTTCTCTTCTCTGAGTGGGATGAATCCACTTTTAGATTTTTATCTAATAACATGTGTACTCATAGTAAAATAGTTAATTTAACTCAAAACATATTCACATGTTCTGAAATACTACACAATACAAATAGTAAGCATATAAAACCCATATTCATTTGTATAATGGTTACTATTCAAAAATAGAACCATTTTACTCTTTTATTATTTGATCGTTAACCTTGGATCCATTCTCCAAAAACATTATAGTAGAATCATAAAAAACTATATAAATGTTTTAATATTCCTTTTTTACTGATTCTAATCCCTATTTATAGAATATTTTACTTTCAAATAAGTAATATCAATAATTTTCCTATTTTTTAGAATTGGATTTCATTTCCATAAATTCAATATTATACAATTGCATATTCACATCAACCAGTTTGACCAATTTTTACTTAAATCTCTCACTATCCTCTTGAATTGAGTTCAGAAAGCAAAATTTTATTTTTCTTTAACACACATTCCACATCCATAAATTTATATTGAATAATTTAAAACTATTTTTTATTTACTTTGGGCTTTATTTCTATTTTAGAGCTCAAATTCATGACTTAGACTAGTATCTTCATTAATTTTTCATTCTCATTATTCAACTTTTACTTGTTTTTTTCATATAATATTTCATTTTATATATTTTTTTTAATCATTCTTAAAAATATTTATATCCTTTCCAAAATGATAAATAATCAAGAGAAACTCTTTAGGTTCTTTCTCTATCAAGAACTCTATTTTTGTTTCTTCCTTAATACCAATATTACTACATTCTATGTAGTTAAACTCATCCTCAATCACATTTTTAATCATAAATATTTCATTAATTTAATTATAAGTATTAATTTTTTTATTTATTATTATCTACATATTTAATCATATATAAAACATTTATCATCGCTAATTCCAAAAAATTATTACCCTTCCATTTGAGGAATATCAAAGTGCTTTCTTTATTTAGGGACTTCTTTATTTATCATCAAAATCATCAAATACATCATCTTCTTTTAATATAGGAAAATGTATTTTGAAATTTACAATTTTTCTATAATCAAAGAATTTAATTGGAATATTCCCATGAATCCTTCCTTGTACTATTCTCATTATTCTTAAAATTAATGACATAAATTTTCCAAATTTCATTACTAAATTTCCTAAATCAATATATTCTTCATCACCATAGTCAATTTATTTACATCTCTTTTATTATTTCAATGTAAAAAAGAACATTTTATTGTAATCATTTATCAAATTCTATGTGGAACTACCATTTTCATTTCATATGTGATCAATGTTATTTTAAAATCATCCATTTTTAGTATAATTAGATCATTGTCTCTATGTCCTAAAACCATTGCTTCACATATCTCTAGAATGATATGTAGTACCTTTTATGCAATTCTAAAATCATCCAAAATCTTCCAAAAACCTGTATTGGAAAAAATGACATCATTTCCTTGGGTGAAGAATTTATCTAATATTTAATAATAATTATTGATTAAATCATAATTATTTAGTCTCAAAATATAGAGAATAGATTATTTCACATATTTGATTCCTTTATAAATATTTTCTATCATATCTGAAATTATTTTTGATTTCTTCATCCCTATAACCTTGAAAAACTTATTTTCTTTAAAATATGACATTATGGAATTATAATCATGGCCATCATTATTTACATAATTTATATTTACTACTTCCATCACCAAACCATTTTCTTGATGAAAACAACTATTGGCAGTAGATATCAAAACATCCAAACTGATTGAAATTGAATATAGTGGTATCTTATGTTTTCCAATATGTATGATTTCCTATTTGCAATAATAGTGTTGTTTATTTGAAATTCTATACTATAGACCAGTATATAAATGTCAGTTCATGTTCACACATTCATTTATGTATTTAAAAGTATTTCTGGTTATTAATATTTTTTATATTTGATGCCTTGAGGTAAAAAATATATTTTAAAATCATGCTAAAATTCTAGAATAGATATTATTAAGAAAAAATATTATAGTAGGTTTATCAATAATTTTTTTATGGTAACAAAGATCTATCATCCTTCCCTTTTATATTTTTATTATTTTGTCACCTTCAATATGTTGGCCCATTGGAAAACATCTTCTCTAGTATCTTTATAAAATGGTTTGTCCATAACTATCTACAACCACCCATTATTGTGAAATAATTAACTTGTAGCTTCATAAATTCTTAAAAACACTCCTTATGGATGGTCTTTCCATGAAATACTTTCGAGAAACTATGAAAAACTTCATAAAAAAATTGAACATAAAATTTTATACATCTTCTCATTATATAAAAATAATCTTATGTAAATAACTTATTAATGGATTTTAGAAACATTGATGTCAGTATAGAATCGTCTAGAATCAGTTATAATGTTTCTTAACAAAAATCATGCTTCCTCTAAAAACTACAGGAAAAAAATTTATTAAAAAAATTTATTCACAAACATCCCACACCATCAATCTTACATGTTTTAAAATACATTATTTAAGAAAATTTATTTTACATAAAATATTAAAAAAATAAGAAAAATATCATAAATGATTTTCAATGTCCCTCTTTTTTTTCAAAATTCATTAACATCATTCCATAGGGCATCATTTTTCATCCCTCAAATTTTTTACAACATATTAATGTGAAAAATATCTTTTTATCAAATTCTAACAAAACATATACTTCCTCATATATAGGTTCTTGACAACACACTATTGGATATATTATTGTTTTTTTGAAATTTTATCCCCTAGTGAAATGAAAATTTTCAACCATGTTAAGATAAATTTCCCTTCACATTTATTATCTACTTTGTTTTCTCCCCCATTTTATTATATTCCACAGATTTAGATTCACTTTTTTCATAAGTTTTCATTATCACTCCCATTTTGGATAAATTTTACTTTCCATAATTCATGAAAATGTTTTACAAATTATCCTAATTTTATAACATTATCCAAATAATTTTTTGGGTGGATACCATGGTGTATTTAAAATTCATTAATGGAGGTTTAATAGGAATTTTTATCCTAGATTCCACAAATCACACTTTTGAAATAGATTTTGTTAAAATATTAGAAGTTTTCTATTTTATAAAAATGTGTTCTAGTAATACATCTCTACCAAAAACATTATTGTTTTTTAGGTGTTTTTTATATCAATGTTTTTTACCTTGAATATTGTACAAGATTTTTTGAAAGATAAATTGGTCATTGATTATCATAGATAATATTCAATGGTGTAGAAACCTTCACTTCAAAATACTTCTACTGTACATTCATCCAACTCATTTTTTTACAACCATTGGTGGTGGAAACGTATTTGGTTTCCACTGTACTAAAATTTATTGAGATCTATTACTTACTAGTTCAACTGAGAAAACATTCTCCCATGAAAAATGATTCTCATGATGTTTATACACAATCATTTCAATATATATCTCAATCAGAATAAGAATATACTTTAACGTACATATTAAAACCTATTTTATATAAAATCCCACAAGAATTCCTCCCTTAAATATACCTAAGAATTAATTTTTCATCCAACATATGAGATTATATTGGATCACTCAAATATTTCCCACACATAATAAAATAATACAAAATTTATATCCTCAATGTTTCATGATAATGTAAACTTCTAATTAATTTCCAGATATCATTCTATTTCAAAAAGTTTGAAAACATGTCTTTACTCAATTCTAATCCAATAAAAATGGGTGTGTAATAAATATTGAATCTACTGTAGAAAATGTTTTAACAATTCCCTAGAATAATTTTCATGTTATTGGAAATTATATCTCTCATTTTGTTGGAATTATAAACCAATAAAAAAATTTACTCCACTATGCATTGAAATTTAAAAATACAAATTCATTTTATTAGAAAACTATTGAGAATAAATTTCTCAATCCCTTGTAAAAATTATGGCATCAATATAAACTATAAACATTATGATACCTATGTTAATCTACACTATATTTTCCAAGAAATAATCAAAATTTTAGTACAATGATCATGGTTCTTATTTCAACCAATATTAGTAAATATTAAACTTACAAACCCTGATTCTATATTTTTCAAGTATAACCCCACATGGTTGGTCAATATATAGATTTTCCTTAATCTCTCCATTTAATAAGAATGACGTTACATCCATCAGATAAACTTTATAAGAACATTCAGTAGCTACTCCCAAGAAAATTATGATTATTTATAATATAGGAAGGGGTAATAGTTTCTTCAAAATCCACTCATCCCACCTATGAATAGCTTTTATAAGAATTTAAATATTTGATTCCTGAAACATCCCCACTTTATTTCATCATTTTTAGGAACACACATTTTAACCCAATAATATTATTCGCTGTTGGTCATGGAAGAAGTTCACATGTGTTTCTTTACTCTATTAATATTAATTATTAATTCATATATTCTTACCACAAAATTTGCTTAGATACTTTTGAAATTGATTCATGTTGATCTAATAAAGATAGTGATTTTTTATATTCTAATATCAAATTTGTTCTAGTATGAAGAAGTTATTTCTAATTTCAAATAATTTTTTAAATTTCATCTAGTTTCTATATAATATTAAATTGTAGATATTTTATTCAGAATTAACTTTCCTCACCACATTATTCTTCAGAATCATCATTCACATGTTTTGAATCACTTCCATATTCACTTTTGTTATTCTTATTGGAATTATTTAATTTATCATCTAAAACATTCCCAAAAAACTTTGTAAATAATTTATCTTTTCAATAACATTCAATTTATAGGAATTGAACAACATATTCAAACACATATTCTAACATTTATAGCTTCCTTTATTAAGGTATTATCCAATGACAATTACATTCTCATCTTTATCAACAATTTTTAAATAATATATATATTTTATAATTTGTAAATAGGGACTTCAAAAATACATGAAATAATTTACAGATGGGTTTTCACACCACATAAAAAGAAATTTATATATTATTTTAGCCTTAACAATCATTTATTTTGTAAATTTATATTAGTACTTACAACTTATCTCTATAAAAACATAGAGAGTTTTTATTCTCCTAGCATGATTCTTCTCATTTATAGTAGCTTATATTTTTCTTTTTTCACCCCAATTTTCTTAGGGGTGTATAGATGACTATACTAATTATTTAGTTAAATATTCTTAAAATACTATTTTAAATCATTCCATGTGTATTCCATTCTAAAATAAATTATTACCTACATTATATAAGCACCAATTTCTCTCGTAACATAACTTTTAAAGCAAATAAGAACATTTATGTTGATCTTATCTTTTGGTTTATAAATATAATGGTTGTCTTCTATGTGAAGTCATAAATTAGAGTTATAAATAAAAAAATCTCTTTCATTGATTGATATCTCATCGGCCCACATAAACTGTATTGAATAAGATCGGCAGGTCTAATAGAATAGAATCCAAATTTCAAATAGACTCTACGATCATTATAACATTTCTAATGTGTGGTAAATACATCATCATCTTTCCTTTCCAATGTTGGAAGGATTCTTATGGAATAAAATTTGGAATGTTTTTTCCTACTTTTCTAGAAAACATTACTCATCTTGTGATTCCTGATGTTGTTCTCATCATCAGTACTCTAATAACATGAGAAACCATGTTCTAAATTTTGAGATAGATATCTTATAGTTATTCTCCCCCACAGTAAAAAATTTACTATATTCCACACTTTTGATGATGAAGATATATTTTATAAATATAAATTACTTTCCATCATCACAAATTTTTCTCACACTAATTATGTTCTTTATGAACCCATAAATATATAAAACATCCTTAGATTTCAGTTTCTCACCTTCAATCCCAGTCATTCTGATTCATTATGTTTATATGGAACTATAATTTCTGAGTGTAACTATTCCTATATCATGATTTTCAATATCAACAAATATTTTATATCTCTAACCATGTGTGGGTAATATGCACTATCCGGAATCCGTTGTTGTTTTCCATTTTCCTTCATCTAGAGTTTCCTTACGAAAAAATACATTAACATTCACGTTATTAATTCTAGATTATTTTCCA
The DNA here is from genome assembly GCA_963277665.1 of Viscum album. NCBI lineage: Eukaryota > Viridiplantae > Streptophyta > Magnoliopsida > Santalales > Viscaceae > Viscum > Viscum album. The sequence goes on from OY728146.1 coordinate 560,801,384, forward strand.
TTCCTTAGATAAGAATAATTTCCTAGATGAGTTTTCATACATTTTTCAATAAGGTGGACCTAATGGTTACATTTTAAAAAAAATTCTTCCAAAAATCAAAACATATTTTTTTTTATAATATTCATAACATCTTGAGATTTTTATTTTCTAACATCTTGTGGCTTACTAAAGTTACTAACCTTTCTTCTATTTTTTCTACTTCTATGTTCATACCTACTTTCTATAAGATACTTATGTGTCCCAAAATATAATAATTATTACCAAATTTACTCTAGAACTAAAAATATCCTCTTAATCTTGGTCTCCTATAGAAATAAATTAATTCTATATAATTAGTTTACTAAGGTTTCTAAAATATTTCAGTTTTTGTTTCAACTTGGTTTCAGTTATCATTATTAAATTGGTTATTATCTCCTATTATATATGTGGTAGATTTCTATTATATTTTTATAATACAATATTTCTGAATATTTGTTAAAACGCATTCATTTTTAGTTAAATAAGATGGACTTTTACAATTATTGGGGAGGGATTTCACATGATTCTTATAGGGATCTTCTAAACAGCTTGAGATGATTCATATTTCATCTTTAATACCTTGTTGAAATCATCATTCCTTTTTTAAGGTAATTTCAAACTACATATGTTTCTATTGAGTTTTCGATAACAATCCATCCTAGGCTGAAATATTCGATCAAAGATCATCCAAAAAATTTCCTCATTAAACAAATTTTAATTTACAATAAACAATCTCTTGGATGTACATGTCTTTTTGTCTAAATAAATATGTCATTCATTCATCATTATTTCCACTGTATATCTTAATCACTCTGATATTATTTTATTATTCAATTATTCTTAGTAAATGAAATATTTTATTATCTGAGTTTTTATTCCCAATAATATTTTGTATGTCCTTATATATCACAATTTGAGGAATCCATTTTATTGGAAACATTTTCAAATGAGTTTCTAAATATAACTAAACATTCATCTTATGATGAATTTTTCTCAGTAGACTCATATTTAAATTTCTAAATTATATCACCCCATATTTCATGGTATGTATCTTCTTAAATAAATGAAATTTATTAGATAGAAAATGATCATAAATGAAACATGATATACAATTTGATATTAGCATGACCATTGGAATATCAATGTGACCGATAGAGATAGTAATGTTTTCAATAGACTAATACCCTCACCTTTCAATGTATAAATAAAATTTAGGTATCTCATAAAATAAAATGTAATAAATTTATGTAATTCAATAAATAAATATATGTTTTAAAAACTATAAACCATGTTTTGGTTTATTTAAAAAATGTAAATTTTTATTTACATCATTATAAATAATAAATTTATTTAAAAGATAATTTATTTTCAAATAATAGACCAATTAATTAATGTTTCATTTTATTATAATTATAATATAATTATATGAGACCATATTTAATTTTTAAATGTTTCATAAAATCAGTTATAATATTTAAATCAGTATTTTTGGAATAAATGTATGTTTTACTTAAAAATTAAACTTATCTTATATATAAAATTATTTTCATCAAATGGAGTATGTTTCTTAAAACTATTCATTGGAAAATTTATAGGGTTTGTTTTTTGTACTTTTGTAAAATATTGTACTTTTTGGTTAATAAGGAAATACGTTATATGATGGTATTAAACATTATAATTAAATTAATTAATTATAGACTGTTGGATGAAGTATGGATGATGTATTAACCTATAATTTTGAATTAAAATTCTCCAGTTATTGTATTCATTCATGGGAATCTGAAAATTTTAAATTCTTGATCCAAAAAAATAAAGAAATGTATAAAATAATCCAAAACACCTCTCCACTCTACCAATATATACCACCCCTCTCCAACCATTTTCCACACACAATTTAAGAACTTAATATTGAATAAATTATATGTACATACCATCCTAGACCTCTTCCCCACATATAGGACCTTCTTTCATTACCAAAATTTTAAATCCAAGAGTTTTAACGGGGGTCCCAAGGAGGCGATATTCAAGACGTAAAATCCTCCTTCTTTCTCTTTTATTTTATTTACTTATCTTATTATATACTCACCTCTGATTTTACAAAGTGGAATGATATACATAGTATCATATATATATATATATATATATTGTTTTAATGTAATATCAATACTCATATTTCATCCCTTCTACTTTTTTTAAATGGAAACATCATTTGTGATGTGTTGATTCACCGTCTCTGTGGACTGTGGGTTTTCATTTTCCATTACCACCTTAAAAGATGGTCATAAAATCATTATTAAGATTAAATAATATTTTATTATACTTATTATAAGTTATATATTTTTCTTTTACCTAATATAATATAATATTTAATAAAAAGATATATGTTTGTGATGGTCATAAGAAGCAACAAAATAAGGTAAGACATTATCATCAACAATTCATCTAATAATTAATCCTCATGACATATTAAAATGTTATATGATACCATTAGAACATATTTATTATCATTAAATGTATATATTTTAACTTTTTTAGTTTTTCTTAAATTTTAAAACATTCTTACAATTATATACAAGGGAATTAACCATAAAAGCCTGAAATGAATGCTTTCGGAACAACAAAATTTAAAATTATAACTCATCATAATGGCTATAAATAACCCTAATTGTAACATCCCATGTAATTAATTAATAATAGATATTCTTATATATGTCTATTTATGAATTAGATAGTGTTTCAAAGGCTTAAAATGAGAATAAATCCAATCTTAAGCATGGAATACGCTAATATTTTTAAAACATTGTTTTACTGCCTTTTGATGGAAAATCATTTTTAAATCAAAATTTTGACAATTTTATAAGCTCTATTTGTCAAAATAAACTTATAATTTATGATTGGGACATTTAAATTTTCATTGGATACTTTTTTTGTTATTTTTCTGACAATGTTCATTTTTTTAGTGAATAGTGAAAAATACTGCATTTTACATCAAAACTACTTTTTCATCTAATTTAATTATATAGATAGATTATCATTTTAATTTTTTTTAAAGTATAAATATAATATATTTTTTCCATTTAATCCATTGGTGGTAATTGGGATTAATTTTACTTTGGAATTGGTCATAAACAGGTGCCAAACCTTTTATAGATATTGTTTCAAAAAAAACCCGCTATTTGTTTTGACAACGGGAATTATTTTTAAATTAAATATTTAAATTTATATGTTTTTAATTTGGTAAAATGGATTCCATATTTGGAATCAGAAGGTCCAAAATATGTAATTAAGACTCTGTTGTTTTTTAAAATTATGAATAGAAACGACAGTAATTATCTTTAATTATCTTGATTAATGAGTAATCAGGTAGTTAAGGATAATAAAATAATATCATAATAATACAAAATGACCCCAACATGTGTCATAATTCTACTGGTTGTCTCATGTCCGAACATGGGATTCCTTGTGTAAAACATGGGGACCCCATGGAATCACTTTTGTGTGAAAGTGACTTTTTATCTTTGTATTTTTAATGAAAGATAAATATAACAAAGAATGTATCACCTGAGTAAAATATTTGTAATTTTGTCAACATATATGATCTATTGGACTATAAATAGTCATTGGAAATATAAAACTATTTCCTATGTCATAGTATTTTTTGGTAATTTTTAGATATTAAATAAATTAAATTCTTTATGACATCATGATGATGCAGCGATTACCTCATTATTTAACGATTTAAATAAAATGAAACGATAATATAAAATATAAGAGCTAAACATGTCAAACACATATTGGACGAGTATATTTAGAACCCTTATCACCGTATCCTCGAAATACATCAAAGTGGGACCTTTAAAATCCGAAACTCAATTGAAAATAAAGTAACATTTTATAACTTTCCAAGAGTGCCCCTCCTCTCCTCTTATAAAAGGCCCCCACCTCTTACACCTTACCCACAACTCTCAAGCATTTGGCTCGGCCAACCCATGCTCATTGTTTCTCTCCACATCCCTCTATTACTCCTAGAAGCCTTACCTTAGGCAGGAAGCTCTTCAAGAAACCATTTTGGTTCAAACCAAATAGAGATACCCGATTTTAAGGTAATGTCTTCACTTGTGTTCTTTTGTTTTATTTTTCTTCTCCAACCCCCTAAAATATTTTTATTCATTTCTTTTGTAACAACTCTAGTATCTTCAATATACTAGTATGTTTTTATAAGAAGTATTCGAGCTACACTTACACACACCTACATATAATGGCTAAATAACATACTGTTTCTGTGGATGGTGAATTTCTGGCTCACTAAACGATGATTGTTCAATATTATTTTACCACCTTCAAAGGTGTCCATTAAGATGTCAATATTTTTATATATGATATATAATATGTTTATGTCTTCCTTAAGCTTCTGTATTTTTCATTTATGACATACCTTTATGGTTTTCATTATGGGTAAACGTGATATCTTCATTTTTGGAAGTGTGGACTACCGCCCCCTCAAAGTGATTTGATTCGTTAATACCATATCTAGAACGTATAAAGGATAGATTTAATGATATTATATGTGATTCCATATTTTAATTATAATACTATTATTTATATTTATGTTTTAATTCCATTAAATATGAAATATAAATAGAAGTAGCGTTCATGCGTACGTACGGCTTACCGTCTCCATGAACGGTGCATTTCATTTCTTACCTCTAAATGATTATGTAATATTATAAATGCATGTTTATACTAGATATATATTATATATGTGGAATCTACATCATGAATATAATTCTTGAGATAATGGATATTTGACTACGTTAACACCTTGTAAATATAAGAAGTTCACTTTTTACTTAAGTACCAAATATCGACAAAATGACCGTTATTAACTTAAATGATTACATAATGTTCATAACATGGTAATAAGTGATATAAAAGGAATAATGAAATTGAAAAAGGTTCTTAAGTAAGTATAAATTAACTCAAGTTTATTATTTAGGACATTAAAGAACGATCGAGTCAATTCGGACCCGAGGAAAGGGAATCTGTCTCAATCTTTTTTCATTGAGGCATATTTTGTTTTATATACAACATTACATTATACGGTGTATAAACCCCTTTGACTTTTATGATTATTCTAAAGGAATATGTTTATATGAAGCGTTTACTAAACTAAAAAAGGGAATTTTTTTTGTCGTACGTATGCAGCGACAATGACTTCTCCGCCGCCGTGACCATTATGTGAGTTTCAACTTCCTCTACAATCCATAACTTTTTTTTGAATGAAAAATAATTACCATTTTTTACTTTTCTTTTATTTTGGTATTGAAAATGTTTTTCATAATGTTTTTATATCAATGTGTTGTATTGATATCTTGTGATTGCAAAGTGGAAATGTTATGTTTCCTTTATGCATGTTTTATGTGATACGATTATGTTATAGTTCTTGGGAATTGTTATGAAGACGGGTGGTTCTATGATAAAATAAGGGCGGGTGAGCCTGATATAGCTCTCCAATGCATTGGGTAATGCGATGGAGTTAAACGTTATGGTTTCTCTGAAGATATTTAGGGAATATATTGTGATGGGTATTCCAAACGTAACCAAGAGGGTTACTCCCTATGTAAGAATGTTATGAATGCCTCAAGTTACCTTTATGTCTTATGATTTCTATGATTTATTCATGATTTGATGAGGTATGTTAAAATTCTTATGTTTTATGAGTGACGTATGATTTCATACATAGACTAAAGTCATCATTTCTTACTTTTATATCCCTTACTGAGATTTTTATGCTCATCCCATGTTTTTGAAATTTTTTTCACAGGTCAAGGGAAGGGTACATGATATGATGATAGTGTCAAAGAAGTGTCAAGAAAGAATCCATGTTTTATTTTAAATATGTTTCCATTGATAGGAAAAATGAATACTATCTTTTATGTAACCACTTTGTTTAAATGTGGAATGTAATGAATGTCTTATGATCTAATTCTCTAAAACACTAAACCTGAAAAGATCTTCAACATGTATTCTTGAAATAACTCAAGATTAAGTAAGGTTTAAGGCTAGGGCATTATAGTTGGTATTAGAGGTCGGCTTAGATAACTTTAGGAATTATAATTCTATTAAATGATTATCCAAAAATATTTTTTTATGGTCAAATAGAAATGATATAGCATTTGAATATTACAATGTTGCTTCATCTAAGAATTGTTTGTTCAAAATGGTTTTCCGTAGAGAAAATAGGGAAGCAGTGATAGGAAAGCATACAAAAGGAAATAACCTTCCGAATCAACATCCTGAGATGGTTGGAATTGGAACTGAACATTTTGTTGCAGTAATTTCACAGTTGACTCAAGCGATAAATAGTGGTGGTATCCATGCACGAGATCATCCAGATCAACCGCAGAGGAACATGTCAGTGGTGGAACATTTCATGAGGCAAAATCCCCGATCATTTAGAGGATCATCTGACCCTGTGCTAGCTGAAGGGTGGATTAAAGCACTGAAAAATATTTTCGATGTCATGGGGTATTCAGACAATCAAAAGGTTAGTCATGCTATTTACAGTTTGGAGAGTGAAGCAGATCAGTGGTGGTTGATGGTTAAAGATATCAGGGATGTTGATGAGATTGATGCTCTCGACTAGGATGAATTCAAAGGTATGTTTCTTGAGAAGTATTTTCCTAAGGCTGTTTGACTATGTATGGAAAAACAATTCCTGGAATTGAGGCAAGAGGAAGACTCATTGGCTACCTATGATGAAAGGTTCACTCGATTGGCAAGGTATGCTCCAAATTTTATACGAGACCTTGATAGTAAAATCAATCGTTTTTAATCAGGATTAAATCCAAAATATCAAAGGTCATTAGCTTCTCGTGAGTTCAAAAGTTATGAAAAGCTTGTTCGATGTCCTGAGAAGGTGGAAATGGAGTTTTCCAATGCTCAAGTGTTCTAAAACAACCGACAGAAGAAGAGACCGAGGTGGCAGTAGAAAGGGAAGAATTCATCAAAAAGGTTCGATGGTAAGAAAACTAAGTTTCTAGTTTGTGATAAATGTGGTAAAAGGCATGTTGGGGAATGTCTTCTGAATTATGGAAAGTGCTACCGATGTGGTAATATGGGACATAAGGCTCGTGATTGCACTGAAAAAGATCAAGGTGATGGTAATTCCAAATTTGATTTACAGTTATCGAAATGTTTTAAGTGCAATGAGATGGGTCACTATGCAAACGAGTGTCCAACAAAGAGCTTGAGTGATGGGAAGTAGTTAAACTACAAGTAGAAAGGGGTGGTGAAATCCTTTTCAACTACATCAGCAGATTTCGGGCCATCAAATGAAGTTGTATCAGGTACTTTGTTTGTTTTTTCAGATTATGCCAGTGTGTTTTATGATTCTGGGTCTACACATTCTTTCATCTCTGACAACATTTCTAGTAAAATGGGAATATCATATCATGAAATGACTCCTGAACTTGTGGTAAAAACACCTTGTGAAAATGTTGAGGCAAAAAGAATTTATTAGAATCTTCCTATCCTTATCCGTGGAAAGAACCTACCTGCAAACCTAATTGTTCTAACTCTAGTAGAGTTTGATGTTATCCTGGGTATATATTGGCTCTCTATTTACCATGATAAGAATGAATATAGAGCTAAAGAAGTTTGTTTTCAGAAATAATTTCAGTTTGTGTAAAAGAATGAACCTTTACTGTTGATAACATATCAAGAGGACGAGAAAATTGTAAAAGATGGAAATGAATTTTACCTTGCACATATTGTTGAAAAAAAAGGAACTGTTTAGATTAGTGATGTGCTGGTGGTAAATGAGTATCCTAATGTTTTTCCTGATGATTTTCTTGGAAAAATACCAGATCAGGAAGTTGAGTTTACTATTGACTTAGTTCATGATGCTAAGACAATTTCAAAACACCCTTATCGAATGGCTCAAATTGAACTTTTAGAGTTGAATGAGCAATTTCAAGATTTATTAGAGAAAGGTTTCATTTGACCTAGCACATCACCATGGGGTGCTGCTATTTTATTTGATAAAAACAAAGATGGCTCTATGAGACTTTTCATTGATTATAGATCATTGAATAACATCACTATTAAGAACAAATATCATTTGCCTCATATCGATGATTTGTTTGATCAACTCCAAGGATCTCAATATTTATCAAAGATTGACCTGAGATCGGGGTACCATCAGGTGAAGGTAAAGGAAGAAGATGTTCCAAAGACCGCGCTTCATACAAGATATGGCCATTATGAATTTGTATTAATGCCTTTTGGGCTAACCAATGCACCTTCTGTATTCATGGAATTAATGAATAGAATTTTCCATGAGTTCTTGGATATGTTTGCGGTGGTTTTCATTGATGATATTTTGGTGTTTTCTAAAAGTAAAGAGGAGTATGAAAGACATTTAAGGGTTATTTTACAAACCTTAAAAGAAAATAAATTGTATGGTAAATTCAGAAAGTGTGAGTTTTGGTTGCAAAAAATTTCATTCCTTGGTCACATTGTTTCTAAAGATGGGATAAATGTTGATCCTGCAAAAAGAATAGTTTTTGAAAAATGGGAAAGAACCACAAATGTAACTGAGATTCGTAGCATCCTTGGTTTGGAAGGATATTACCGAAGGTTTGTTAGAAAATTTTCACGGTTATCTAGTCCAATGACTAAGCTAACTCAGAAGGGTGTTAATTTTATCTAGACAAAAGAATGTGATGATTGTTTTCAGGAGTAGAAAAGGATATTTGTCAATGCTCCAGTTTTGGCACTTCCATCCAGGAATGGTGAGTTTATTATCTACAGTGATGCTTTATTGAAAGGACTTGGTTGCTTCCTAATGAATAATTATCAGGTAATTTATTATGCTTCATGAAAATTGCAAACTCATGAGGTAAATTACCCTACACATGATTTGGAATTAGCTGCTGTTGTTTTCGCTTTAAAAATTTGGAGGCATCATTTGTATGGAGTAAAGTGTGAAATATATACCGATCACAAAATTTTAAAGTATATATTCACTCATAAATAATTGAAAATGAGACAGATGAGATGGCTAGAATTAATCAAGGATTATGATTGTACAATTCATTGCCACCCGGGAAAAGCAAATAAAGTGGCTGATGCTTTGAGTCGAAAAAGTAATTCTTCATTAACAATGTTGTGTTTGAAACGTGATCCTTTGTTTAAGGATTTGATGAACTTTGGAATAGAATTTGTTGGTGCAGGATAACCTTCTGTTTTTTTTAGGCATTAGTCAAATCTTATCTATCAGACAGAATCAAGCAAGCACATAAGTAAGACAGTGAGTTGTAGAAAAAGGTTGATCTAGTTCAAAAGGGTAATTTGCCTGAATTCAACATTGATAATGATTGTGTTTTGAGATTTGGGAAGACATTGTGTGTGCCATGTGATTCACAGTTAAAGAGAGATTTGTTATTGGAGCTCATAGTTCTCCGTTTTCAGTTCATCCTGGCAGTACTAAGATGTATAGAGATCTTCGGGAGTATTACTGGTGGGACGGAATGAAATGGGATATTGTTGATTTTACTTTGAAGATTTTGACTTTTCAGCTGGTTAAATCAGAGCGGAAGTTACCGAAAGGGATGCTTCAGCCTTTACCAGTGCCAGAGTGGAAATGGGAAAATATATCCATGGACTTCATTGTGGGATTTCCAAAGACACATCGAGGTAATAATGCAATCTAGGTTATTGGTGATTGCTTGACTAAATCTGTTCATTTCCTTGCTGTACGAGATACTTTTTCCCTAGATGAAAATTCTCATTTGTATCTTAATGAGATATTCAGGTTACATGGATTTCCCCTATCCATTGTATTTGATCGTGATCTTAGGTTTATTTCTATCTTTTGGAAAGGCCTTCAGAAGTCATTGGGTAATGAATTAAATTTTAGTACTACTTTTCATCCTCAATCAGATTGGCAGTTAGAACGAACTATTCAGACTTTGGAAGATATGCTACGTGCTTTTTCTATGGATTATTAGGGAATTTGGACCAAAATCTTTCTTTGGTTGAGTTTTCTTATAATAACAATTTTCATTCCAGTATACAGATGGCACCATTTGAGGCATTTTATGGGAAGCGGTGTTGAACTCCAGCTTTCTGGGATGAAGTGGGTGAAATAAAGCTGATGAGACCAGAATTGGTAGAAGAGTTGGCGGAAAAAGTTCAGCTGATACAGAAACACATGAGAACAGCTCAGAGAAGGAAGAAGAGTTATGCAGACAACAGGAGGAAGGATCTCTCTTTTGAGGTAGGTGATCATGTTTTTCTCAAAGTCTCACCATGGAAAAGCATGATGCGATTTGGTAAGAAAGGAAAGTTGAGTCCAAGGATCATTGGACCATATGACATTTTGGAGAGAGTTGGATCAGTTGCTTACTGAGTGGCTTTTCCTCCGATGTTATCTCAGGTACACAATGTTTTTCATGTTTCAATGTTAAGGAAGTAAATGCCAAATCCATCTCATGTTTTGAGTACAGAGGTAGTTCAGCTGGAAGAGAACATACCTTATGAGGAACAACCAGTCCAGATTCTTGACCATAGGGATCAAGTGTTACGGAATAAGGTGATTCATCAGGTAAAGGTTTTTTAGAAAAACCACATGATTGATGAGGCAACATGGGAATCTGAAAATGCAATGAGGGCTAAAAACCTCCACTTATTCGATAAGTAAATAAATTGCGGGGATGGAATTTTCCAAAGGGGGAAGGATTTAACATACCAAGTAAGTAATGAATAATTTATATTCTTATATATGTCTATTTATGAATTAGATAGTGTTTTAGAGGCTTAAAATGAGAATATATCCAATCCTAAGCATGGAATACACTAATATTTTTAAAAGATTGTTTTACTACCTTTTGATGGAAAATCATTTTTAAATCAAAGATTTGACAATTTTATAAGCTCTATTTGTCAAAATAAACTTATTATTCATGATTGTAACATTGAAATTTACATTGGATAATTTTTTGGTTTTTTTCTGAAAATGTTTATTTTTTTAATGAAAAGTGAAAAATACTGCATTTTACATCAAAACTGCTTTTTCATCTAATTTAATTATATGGTTAGATTCTCTCTTTAATTGGATTTAAAGTTTAAATAGAATATATTTTTTCCATGTAATTCAATGGTGGTCATTGGGATTAATTTCACTTTGGAATTAGGTATAAACAAGTGCCAAACTTTTCAGAGATATTGTTTCAAAGAAAACCCCCTATTTGTTTTGACAACGGGAATAATTTTTAAATTAACTATTGCAATTTATATGTTTGGAATTTGGTAAAATGGATTCCATATTTTTAATCATAAGGTCCAAAATATTTAATTAGGACACTGTTGTCTTTGGACATTATGGATAGTAACGACGATAATTATCTTTAATTATCTTGATTAATGAGTAATCGGGTAGTTAAGGATAATAAAATAATATCATAATAATAAAAAATGACCCCAACATGTGTCCTAATGCTACTGGTTTTCTCGTGGACGACCATGTTATTCCATTTGAAAAACTTGGGGACCCCATGGAATCACTTTTGTGTTAAAGTGACTTTTTATCTTTTTATTTTTAAAGAAAGTTAAATATAACAAAGAATGTATCACCTGAGTAAAACATTTTTAATTTTGTCTAAATAAACGATATATTGGACTATAAATAGTAATTGGAAAGATAAAAATATTTCCTACATCATAGTATTTTTTCTGTAATTTTTAAACATTAAATAAATTAAATTATTATGACATCATGATGATGCAGCGATTACCTCATTGCTTAACGATTTAAATAAAATGAAAATATAATATAAACTCTAAGACCTAAACATGTCAAAAACCTATTGGATGAGTATATTTCGAAACCTTATCACCTTATCCTTTAAATACATCAATGTGGGACCTTTAAAATCCGAAACTCATTTGAAAATAAAGTAACATTTTGTATCTTTCCAAGAGTGCCCCTCCTCTCCTCTTATAAAAGGACCCCAACTTTACCACCTTACCCACACCTCTCAAACCTTTTGCTCGGCCAACCCCTTCTCATGTTGTCTCTACACATCTATATATTACTCATAGAATCCTTAGATTAGGAAGGAAGCTCTTCAAGAAACCATTTTGGTTCAAACCAAAGGGAGTTTCCCGATTTTAAGGTAATGTCTTCACTTGTGTTCTTCTGTTTTATTAGGCTTCTACAACCCCATAAACTCTTTTTATTCATTTATTTTGTAAAAAATACAGTATCTTAAATATACTAGGATGTTTTTATAAGAATGATTCGAGCTACACTTACACACACCTACATCTAAGGGTTAAAGAACCTACTATTTCTGTGGATGGTGAATTTCTGCCTCACGAAACGATGATTGTTCAATATTCTTTTAACACCTTAAAATGTGGCCATTAAGATGTCACTGTATTGATATAAGATATATAATATGTTTATGTCTTCCTTAAGCTTATGTATTTTTCATTTATGGCATACCTTTATGGTTCTATTATGGGTAAACGTGATATCTTCATTTTAGGAAGTGCGGACTATCGCCCCCTCAAAGTGATTTGATTCGTTAATACCATATGTGGTACGTATAAAGGATAGATTAAATGATATTACATGTGATACCATATTGGAATTATAATACTATTATGTATCATTATTTTTTAATTCCATTAAATATGAAATAGAAATGGAAGTAGCGTTCATGCATACGTACGACTTACCATCTCCATGAACGGTGCATTTCATTTCTTACCTCTAAATGATTATGTAATATTATAAATGCATGTATATACTGGATATAAATTATATATATGGAATCTACATCATGAATATCATTCTTTTGATAATGGATATTTGATTACGTGAACAACTTGTAAATATAAGAAGTTGACTTTTGACTCAAGTACCAAATATCGACAAAACGACCGTTATTAACTTAAATGATTACATAATGTTCATAACATGGTAATAAGTTATATAAAAGGAATAATGAACTTGAAAAAGGTTCTCAAGCAAGTATAAATTAACTCATGTTTATTATTCAGGACATTAAATAACAATCAAGTCATGTGGGACCCGAGGTAAGAGAATCTGTCCCAATCTCCTTTCATTGAGGCATATTTTGTTTTATATACAACTTTCTTTTATACGGTGTATAAACCAAATTGACTTTTATGATTATTAAAAATGAATCTTTTTATACAAATCATTTAATAACGATAAAAGGTAATTTTTTTTGTCGTACGTATGCGGCGACAATGACTTCTCCACCGCTGTGACCATTATTTGAGTTTCGACTTCCTCTACAAGCCATAACTTTTTTTTGAATGAATAATAAATAAGATGTTTTAATTTTATTTTATTTTGGTATTGAAAATGGTTTTCATAATGTTTTTACGTCAATGTGTTGTATTTATATCTTGTGATTGAAAAGTGTAAATGTTATGTTTCCTTTATGCATGTTTTATGTGATACGATTATGTTATGGTTCTTGGGAATTGTTATGAAGATGGGTGGTTCCGTGATAAACTAAGGGTGGGTCAGCACAATATAGATGTCCAATGCATTGGGTAATTCAAATGAGTTATACTTTATGTTTTCTCCTAAGAGATTTAGGGAATATACTGTGATGGGTATTCCAAACATAACCAAGAGGGTTACTCCCTACGTAAGAATGTTATGAATGCCTCAAGTTACCTTTATGTCTTATGATTTCTATGATTTATTCGTGATTTGATGAGGTATATTAAAATGATTATGTTTTATGAGTGAAGTATGATTTCATACATGGACTAATGTTTTCATTTCGTACTTTTATATCCCTTGCTGAGCTTTTTATGCTCATCCCATGTTTTTGAAATGTTTTTCACAAGTCAAGGTAAGGGTACATGATATTATGATAGTGTCAAGGAAGTGTCAAGAATGAATCCATGTTTTATTTTAAATATGTTTTTGTTGATGGGAAAAATGAATACTATATTTTATGCAACCACCTTTTTTAAATGTGGAATGTAATGCATGTTTTATGATCTAATTCTCTAAAACTCTAATCCTGAAAAGATCCTCAATGTGTATTCTTGAAGTAACTCAATATTATGTAAGGTTTAAGGCTGGGGATTTATACTAATAAAATTTTAATAAATAAAATATATTATTAATAGTTATTAATTATGTAATTAATTAATCTAATTTTATTATACAAGACATTAATTACAATTGTAGAACAATTTCATACAGAAGGTTAAGGTTTTCTCGTCTCACTTTTACTTTTATAAGATATATTCCTTATCCAACCCATATTTTTTGTCTGTAGTGTACAATGTTCCCTTTAATATATAATATTCTTAATTTTATTATAATCTTGGTATTAAATTATTTATTGGATAATTATTAATTTTATGGGGAATATGATTCTACTTATTAGAAACTGGTAAGGGGTTTCTCATCCCACTTTTATTAATTTTGTGAAATTCCTTACTAAAAAATTATTTCTTGTGTCTGGTGTATATATATATCACATTGAAATATGATATCATTAATCTCATTATATTCAAGGTATTATTCTTTACATTTTATAATCATTAAATTAAGTGGTATACTGTTTGATTTATTACTTGTTGTAAGGGTATTTATCCTCACAATAATTATTGTGGGATATATTTCAAATATATAACTTCCTTAAAATATGTACTAGAAGTTTATTTATGATTATCAATCATTTAATATTTCATTAAATATACAAATTTCTTGTGTCATTTATATGATTATTTTCTATGTCGTATACCATTATTATATATTGTGTTTATTTGGAATGTTATTTTAACAGGGGAGATACTGATAAATTTATATCATCTAACAAATATTGATATTTTGATATGTAATATTGTCTAGGAATTAAATATATGTGTGAATAATGATTTTTTGTTATTGTTATTTGAGATTCCCAACATTATATAGCTTGTAGATGCATCGATGGGGATCCTAAGACAAAACAATTGGTAACAAGCCTTTCACATTGTTTTCTTGGAAGATTCAAATAGGATTATTCCCACAAACACAGACCACTGTGTGAAAGGTTGTAATGATAGTGGTTCATGTTTCAGATACATTAAATCCAATAATTAAGCATTTCCTTCATTTAGTATTCAGTTATTACAATACATTAGATTTTCACTGTTATAAAATTTATTAATGAAATTCCATTCCCTGGTTATCAATTAAATGGGATTGGTTTTCAGAAATTTACCATTCCATATTGATAATTAATTACTGATTATGATTCGCTAATTATTGATTCATATTTACATTGTATGTACCCCTTACTGATCATTTGAGTTCTCCATTAACTTTTTCCTTCCCCAAGTTATGAAAATGAGATATTTGAATAAGTGTCAAGGAATGATTTTATTCTCCTTCTTTGTGTTTTGTTATTCCTTACTAATGTAACAAGGGAACGACATCTTTATGAATGTTATTCCACAATAAAAAAATTGATAGATTTTGGGTTATGTGATCTACTATATCTATGACATTCTTGTAATTTAAGGTTCCAGCTTCTGGCTACTGGTGTTGGGGTTGTTATAGTTTTTATTAGATAAGGTTTAGTTTAAATATTGGAAACTAGATGTTTAATAAACATGAGAATTATAATAATTCCTTAATTTGAATTTCTTTCTCATTACTCATGATTATTTTGATATAACAAAATGTGTTCAAATATTTAGTGATTTCTTATAATGGATAAAAGTTAATAAATACTCGCATATAGTGTGGTGATTTCCCCAATAGGTAATTCAACACAGTTGGTGTTGCATCTTAGTAGATCATCACCATATTGGGATAGCTCACTCATTTTTTGACGAATAACCATACTAAACTGATGCTAGATAATTTTAAGTATCAGAAGACACTAAATGTTAATGGGACTAAGAATATAGTGTTTGTTGAGAAATGGATAAATTCCCTTGAGAAGATATTTTTTCATTAAGATGTGATGAATGGGAAAAGTTAGTGATCATTGTATATTACCTCAAGGGTGATGATGACCAGTGGTGGTTTTTGACCAAAAATACTATAGAGTAAGATGAGATAAAAGACATAGAATGGGTAAAATTTAACGAAGAATTATTCTAAAAATATTTCCCATATATCAAACTATCTAAAATAAAGATAAATTTCCTTAATATAAAGAAAAAAGAAGAGGAGAGTGTTTCATAGTATAAGGATACATTCACAAGACTATATAGGTATTCTGCAGATTATATATTTTATTTTGAAAATATTATTGATCATTTCCTTGATGGTCTTCAGCCATGTATTCAAAGGGCACTAGTTTCTCAAAAAACTTCATCATATGATGAAATATTATTTGGTTCCATAATAATAGAGAAGGAATTTGAAAGATCCTATATGTTCTAGGTCAATCAAGAAATGAATAGGTTTTTGATAACTATGAAAATGATAAACCATAAAATAGGAATATGGGAATAAAGAAATTCCCATTATAATTTTTTTGGGAAAGAATCATCCAATGAAATCTTTGGAAGGCTTGGAATTTTTTTATAAGTGTGGATAAAACGGTTTTCAAGCTAATGAATGTGTGGGTAAGAAATAAATTAATTATATTATGTGTTTAAATTGTAAATAAATTGGGAATAATGCAAACCATTATCAAAAGATTCTGGGGAATCTACCACAAAATAGGAAAAGTGGATATATCCAAGCTAGTGATATCCACACTACTGAAGTACAAATACCTAATAATGTGTTGGTAGGTAAATTAATCCTATAATAAAATTTATCCAATGCTATTTTCGATTTGGGATAATCGTACTCATTTATATCTACTAATTGTTCTATGAAAATTTGACAATTCCCTTGTGATTTAATAAGGGATTTATCAGTCAGAACTCCTAAGGGAATTCTCATTGCAACAAAAATGTGTTAGGAAATCCCCGTTATAACACTTAAACATTCTTTATTTTCTATCCTGGTCATCATAACTATGGTTTAATTTGATATAATCATTTGTATGGACATTCTAGAAAAATATGATGTGAACATTTATATTAAAAAGAAATGAATTGTGATTTTGGATGAAGATATAGAATTCATGATCATTAGAGAAGAAATTTCATTATCTAATTCTTATCTAGATCAACCCTAGTAGGACTACTAAATGAAAATATTTGGAAGGAAGGAAAAACAACGTATGATTATATTTAATTTAACTTTTAAATTGAGGATGTACCAATTTTATAGGAATTCATTGATGTATTTCCTGATGAATTATTGAGACACCCCCAAAGAATGAATTTGAGTTTACTAATGATTTAATCCCTAATGTAGTTCCAATATCAAGGACTCATTATATAATATATATCTTCCCTCTATTTATATACATTAAAATTAAATGAGATTTTTGGAATACTTAATACATCCCAAAAATATATCCCCAAAGACCGTGGTAGTTTATTGCCATTATAAATGTGGAATAAAATATTCTAACTCATTGAAATATCTTAAATGTTTCCAAAAATATCTCCCCCCATGTAATTATAATTAATGAAATTTATCCATAACCCGAGGAAACAAAAAATATAAGGGTTTATCATTAATTCTTAGTAAGTGTGAATAAACAAAATACCTAAGAATAACAGAAACATAAATGTATGAGAAAATTAGCCTAACATGAAATGATAATAACCTTAATATCATTGATCGTAAAGATGAATCACAGAATAAATATTAGTAGTTAATAAGACATATTTCATAAGTAAATTAAGAACATAATCCATAAAACAATATCATAGGAATAACACATGAAATTGTGGCATACACATAAGAATATAAAATTATCTCCATAATTATATGTTAATAAATGACAAGTACCTCTTAGTAGTATGGGTTCACACACCATATCTCCATTTTTGTCCTGATTAAATCTCATGGACAGATCTCTAGTATTATTTCACTCCCAATACAATATTGGTAGTCCTTTTTCACTCCCATTGACATCCTAGTAGTCAAGGTTCACTCCCAAGACCATCTTAGTCTATTTTATGATTTATAAATATGTGCCCAATGTATTGGAGGGAGATATAGGTCTCACCCATCTCAAAAATAAAACAAACATATGTGTTCCCTATTTTCATAAACAATCATATCATAACTGATGAAATGAAATGTGTTTCATAAACATGTAATAATATCATGACATGGGGAAAATATATAGGTTACATAATCATTTTATCAAAATCATAACCTATAAAAGTAACTGTGTTTCAAAGGCATATATCCCATGAAAGGGAAATGGATTTCATAAACATCATTCCATCAAAACATAGACCATTAATAGAATGAATATAAATAGAATCATTGAATAATTTCCCAAGAAAAGAATTATTAACACTATTAGATGTCATCATAGATAGAAAATAATTTTGAATGATATTTTAAAAACATTACTCATGGAAAAACTAATTTATTTATTTCAAATTTTATTTTAAAAAATAATGCCTTTTGAAATCAATTTTATTAAATTAATAATCATGAAATCATATAAAGGATTCATGGAAAAAAATTAAAATATTTTTTCATGAACACATATAAGATAATCATGAAACCATTTTGAGAGCATTTTCCTTGAATATATATTTTAAAAAATGTAAGTAAATCCTGAAAACATTTTGAAAACATCTTTCTTGAAAACATATAAAAGCGGTTGAAATGTTTTGCAAAAACATTTCTTCAAAAAAAGATTTTTAAAACATGTAAATTAATATTTTAAAATCATTAAAGTCTCTTTAACTTAAAAATATAATTAAAATATAATTTAAAACACTTTTTTAAAACCATTTTGAAAAGATGTTTTTTTGAATAAAACATATTTCCTGCCAAAAAGAGAAATGAGTTTATATTTTCATAAAAATATTTTATTAATTATCGTAAGTGAAACAAACTGTAAACTGGGACCATTAATTAGATATAATCTGATTAACCATAGGGTAAAAATATTAATTATATTTCATGATATATGTATCATAATACTTCATAAATGGATTCCTATTCATATACAATCTCTATAAATTATGAGACTATAGCAATAAACCATTACCATGTAAGTAAAATTTAATCATAATATAATGGAAATAATAAAATTACATAAATCATAAAATATAATTTAAATATTTATATTCATGATATAAAAATTAAGAGGTAGTATATACACCTCGTAGAAAATATATTCACATAATATGGCATGTGTTTGAATGATTTCTATTTACGACAAAATTACTTTACCAATTTGGTAACATTTGAAACAAAAACCACATGAAATAAATGTAATAAAATTGATATTTAAATACCCATAAATTAAGTTATATGAATTATATCATAAATCAATGGTTATTATATACACCACATAAAATAAATGAGTGGTGAATATGTCATGTATCTTACGAAAATACAAAGTAAAATGAAATTTCTTTAGCTTGTGTGTTGACATTATTCATACTCACCAAAACCACATTGATAATAAATACAATTTTATTATAGATATTTTAAATAATATATTCTTATTTTTAATACCATATATAGTCGGATTAGGACATTTTATTACCTACTTATTAACATTTCCAAGTTAAAGTTTCGCTTCAAATAATATCCTCTTATTTCAACAAGTTTCTTAATTTGTTAAACTTTTTTCCTCATATATATATTTATATTGTGATTTATAGAATTTAAAATAGGATATAAATATAATTTATACTCTGTAAAAATTTATTTATAATAATATAGTGTATATAGAAATATTATATGGAAAACATTGTTCATGGATATGGTTGGTCGTACGAATGCATGAATGTTATTTCCATTTTTCTTTGTAATATTGAAACAAAGTAAAGAATATATATATGTATATATTCAATAATGTAGAATTATTATGTTTTATAAATCACATAATTTCACTAAAATTATCCTTAATATGTTCTATGTAGTGTGTGAGTGAATCACATCGCTTGGAGGAGGTGGTAGTCCACACTTCCCCGAATGAAATTATCATCTTTACACAAAAAGGAAAGCAAGAAGGTAGGATTTATATAATTACTAAATAAGTAGAAATACATCATAAATATAATATATATTATATTAAAATATATTTTAAATCATAATTATCAACTATGATAGGTAGTAATGGTAAAACAAACAACATCATTTCCTGAGGCAGTAGTTCATCTTTGTCAAAAACGGTAATTTCATTACCCATTATATGGAATTGTGTTTATGTTCAAGTAGAAAATTTAGAATAAAAAAAATATATATATATATATCTATTAATATTGTTATTATATTATAAATTATTAATAATATTTTAGGTGGTAATGAAAAAAAATAAAATAAAGGAGCTTGAGGAAGGAGCTCATCCCTTCTTTGGGTAACTCTATTTAGGTTTCAACAAAGAGATTCCTTGGATGGATTTCTCCAAAACAGAGTCATTAAAGAGGAATGTTGGGTTTTGGGTAAGTTAACTTTGTATATTTTTTATAAACATAATTTTTCTGAGATTTTTGACGAAGGGTAACAGGTGGTGGTCATCAATAGGGGGAGTGGAAATACATCGCATTTTTTAAAACAACATAAGTCTACTTCCGTTTATACCTAACAGAATTTCTTAAAACTCTATAGAACACAAAAATAGAAGTTACATATCGTAACTATCATCATATAATGGGTTCTGGAATGTTTTTTTACCTCATTTAGGCCCTTATGATTACAGTTTAGTCATTTGTTAAGCTTAATTTTTCATAAATCACTGTAATTAATTTTAATCACATTCACAAATAATTTTCTCAAAAAATAAGTTGTTCCTATTAGACTATAAATATTATACTCATTATAAAAGTTTAATCCTATTTTGTTATAAATTTAATTCATATAATTGTAGATTTTTTTTTCAATTCTAATATCACATATGTGGTGAGAAAGACGGTTTTTATGGAGAGAATGATAAAATGTTAATTATTCTTTTATATATAAATTCAATATAAAAATGATTCTAATGAACTAAATTTAATTTATATATATATTATTGATATTTTTTTTGACATTAAGACCAAATTTAAATATAATTTAAATATGAAAATAAATTACATGATAAATAACATCTGAATTAAAAGTTAGTATTTTTCACTATTCACACAAAAATGAAGTTCCTTGGAAAAATACAAAACAATAAAACTGAGATAATTTTTCCATTATGAATGAAAAAAAATAAGTTTACTTTATCAAATTATATTTCTAGGAGTGAATATAATTAATTTTATTATTATTCAAAAAATGACATAAAATGTATTTTAATTGATAATATAGTATTTTCAAACATTTAAAGACTACCAAAAATTATATATTTCATTATCAGTATATTTTATTTATGTGATACCATTATAAATATCATATAATATTATTTATTACTATTCATATTACAATTTTTTACATCTATATTATAACTATCACATTTAAATAACAAAAATAATAATGTTTTTTATCAACGAAACTCCATGTTGCATGTAACACAATCCATATCGATGTTCCATATAGTGAAATAATACCATGGTGTTGTTTGAAATGAAATTCAAACACAGTGAATTCATAAAATATATATTATATATTCTATTTATTTAAATGAAAATTATAAAAATGATTAAATCACATCGAAAAATATATTTCAAAACATCTTGTGGTATTACATTCTAACCCCTTATAATGAATTTCTCCATCAAAATTCTCTTGGGTTATCAAAGGTTTAATACTTGAAATTTCCTTTCATAGAATTTCACATCATATAAATGTATAATAATACATCCTTTAAAAATAAATTTGGAACTATAATGTTTTCCCAACGTAACTCAAAACTAGGTTCCCACATAAGAGAATACATGTGGGGAGTGAAAACATGGACACGGAAGAGAAATATAACTATCATGTTTCGGATGAGAGAGATATACAACAAGGTCATGAAAAAGTTAACAATAACAATGTAATTAATATGTGATGATCTAAGGGGCTATTTGTTTCATCTGATAATAATGTTTAGGAATATCGTTTTTTATTCCAAGATCTTTTCCCAATAGTTGAAGAATTTTTTTGAGATGTTATACTTACTTGATTTAATTGCCTTTTATAAGTAAAATATCACCCTTCGTTCGTGTCTCGACCAATTTCCAATTCACCACTTTCTCCAAAAAATATGGTTCATTTTTTAATCCTAAAGCACTAATAGATCATATGATCCATGATTCATTATCCCATGTCTCATTAGTTACCATCACCAAATAGTAGTTAGTAAAGGTTATACAATATGAATAAATACTCATATGGTGATATAAGACATTAATATTTCAAACATGGTCTAATTTTTATTTTAATATTTTCATATATTATTAGCCTAATAACTCTTTGTAATGATTAAATTCCTAGACATTAGAAATAAAGTGTCTAAATAATAATAACATTAATTTTTCATATATCAGGATGTTGGTAGTGGTTTTCAAATTCCAAACATGTGAATACCACAATCGTATATTCTATAGAAACATGGTAATAACCTAAATCACCATTAATACTTTTGGAAAACATGGATACTTACTTATTTCAAAGATAACCAGATATATTCTTTATATCCAAGAAGTCATAAAAATCATCCATCATAACATAGAAAAAAATTTCAACAAATACATTATCTGTTCTAAGGTAACTAGTACCATAAAATTTACTTATTCATATCCCATATGTCATTATCCCAATATAATTATCTCAACATTAGTAATATATTTAGAGTTTCTTTACTTTAATAAGAATACAATAATTAAATGAAATACAATTTATACCTCACTAGGATAATATGACATATCCTTTCAAATTCTAAATAAAAACATATACTATAAATACATATATATATTTCATGATTCATATAATATAATCAGTTATTTTTATAATACATACACTTCAATCAACCAAAATTATTCTAAAACCATTTCCCAAGCTTCGTCAAAAAATTATTTAATACATAATTATTATAATATGAAAAAATAAAGTATTAACATTAAGAAAACTCAATTTAATCATGATTATCGAAAAAATATATTATGAAATAACATAACCTTCAAATGTCATTCATGTTCTCTTTATCATCGTTAGAAAAACCATTACTTATACTGCCATGTTGATTCTCTTCCTGATCCTTCTACATAGTACACCGATTTTAATAATTCGCATAATTTCCAAATATAAAGTATTCATAAATTAATTATATCATAGGGAATCAAACATAGACATCTATTTCAATAACTAAACATTTAATTTTCCATTTGTAGTTACATTCTTTGTTCCATTTTTTTCTACAATCAAAAAAATTTCTTTTTCCTCTAATACATTTACTTGGGTGATCTTTTCAACATTTCTAACACAAAGGGAACTTAATCTTATTTCCTACATGTTCTCCATTACCTGAAATCTCGAAAAAAAACTCATTACCTCTATTAATTGGTGAGTCTGAGAGTTGGTTAAGGTGGAAATTTTTAATCATGTTCTATGAAAACAGATTATCAATGATCACAACATCCTTTACTCCATTGATCATCCCAATTGACTATTCATTGGAAACTTTTCCACCAAATTCAATGTTAATCCAGTTTCCTTCTGTTTCCAACCATTTAGAAAAGCCAAAAATCATATTTTAATAACTACATATCATAGAGGAAAACCATATAATCCTAAAAATTGATTACTTATAGGATGTCTAAATCATGAAACCTACTTATTTCATCAATGAATACAATGTTTGTATAATAGGTTATTCATAATATTATTCTATTTAAATCATTTATGATTTTTCATCAATATTTTGTGAATTTCAAAAGTATGTCCCCCATGAGTATCAAACCAGGTGTGTGATCAGGGTCGTTGTCATGTACTATGTTATGTTGAGTCATTCTTGACACACCATGTGTAGTACCCACGGTTTGAGGTATGTGGCCTTTAATTATGCATTTATATGTGTTTAAAGTACATGGGATGAGTTGGGAAGAGGTTGGGAGAGTGTGGAATAGTTTTGGATGTGTTTGGAGGCTTTTAAAGGCATGCCCGGTTTGAGCACTGTTTGTGGAAACCGTGTGGATTCTCCAAGAAACCGTGCAAGGGAGACAGTATGCTTCGCATGTCCTATGCACGGTTTTCCAAGCTGTGCAGACCATTGATCTCAAGGTAGTATCATGCACATGGTTAGTGCACGGTTTTCCAAACCGTGCGAGTTAACCATGCGTCCACTTAAAAATAGGTTTATAAGTTCTGGGCTCCCTCGGGCTTAACCTATTTCACTCCAAACATCCTTCCACTCGCGACTCACTCAGGTTATTTGGTTGTAAGGGGGGTGTAAGAGGTTTCCCACTCAATTTTGGAGCATTTTGAAGATGTTTCTTAGCGGTTTGAAGGTGGTTTCTCCCGAGTAAGTATCTCCTCTTGGTTTCCCTGTGTTTTCCTCTAGATCTACATCCCTATCTTTGATGGTTTTCTAGATATACACTTTTTCGTGTATATATAGGGTTTTGGTTGCCTTTGATGATGTTTTTAAGTCAGGTGAATGTTAGGGAAGGGGATCTAGAAAGGATTCAGTGGTGCGTTCGCTGGATTTGAGATGTTGTTGTTCATGGGTCGATTTCTCAGGAACCCTAAAGGTAGGTGGATTCTCTCTCGACTCTACTTGGTTAGAGATACTAGTTTTTTGTTAAAATTAATTTTTTTTCCTTTAAATTAATTGTGTTTTGATGTGAATAGTTAGTTGAACATCCATTTGGGTATTTTTGGGAAAATGGGGGTTTTATGGTGAAATGCTCTTGTTGTGGATTTTGAAATGGAGATTTTAAAATGGGATGCTATGTTTGATTTGTGAAAATGATTGATGGAAATGGATTTCAATAATGATGTTGTTTTATTGAAATGTGGTTTGGCCTGAGAAATGATTTCCAATAAATGGGAGATTTGTTGAACTGGGTTGATATGCAATGGAACATGGTTAATTGCATGTTGTTGTGACCATGGTGGGTTTATGATTGGCTGTATTGATTGAACTTTTTGTGGAAGTGGGTGGGAAGTCTCACTATAAAAAGAGGATGGATAGTGGTCGAAAGAACCATCATATGAGTAGTGGTCGGGATGTACCTCTAGTTGTGAATGGGTGAATGGGTTGGGCGGAATTCCCACTGTTTTGGTTGTTTTTTGTGCATTGATTTGTAAGAAGGAAGTGGTTATGCTAACGTGTAAATGAAGAGGCGGTTTTTTGCATGTTTTATTTGGATTTCCCTTGCTTTCTTGGGTTGGATTTTATGTCTTGGTAAGGGCATGTTTGGCTTGTGAAAAATGGTTGCACTTGTGATTTATTTTATATAAACTGTTTTATATAAATGTGCTAACAGTTTTATCCTAGTGGCATGTGTTTGGATGTAATTTGGGGAAAACCTACTACGTTTTAGTACTCACCCTCTACTTTGGCGCATTGGTGTCTTTGCAGATGTTGTGTATCATGACATGGGAAAATGTAAGGCATCACCCTCCTTTAGTGGAGCATTGTGATACCTTGGTGAAGATTGGAGCTTGGAGCGTGATGTGGAGTTGTGGTGGTGTCATGGCTTGTGGTGTTTGGTTGTTAAGTTTCCACGGTGTACTCTTTAGTTTTGTGGACATGTCTGAATGTTTTGGTTTTGGGTTATATTATGGAAAAACTTGGTTGTCTTTTGGGATTACATGTGTGGGTTTGATAGTGCATGCATTATTAATTTTTGTTTTGGTTGGTTTTCTCTTAAGGGAAAATTGTTCCCCAACGTAATCATGAAGCCTTTGACAATTATTGCTAGCCTTTAGAGTCTTGGGAATGTCACTCAAAGCTGAGTAGACCACAATGCCTCCTCAATCCAATGAGGTAGGAGCGGGGTGTTACAAGTGGTATCAATTTGTTCGGTCCTTTGTAGTTGATTTTCTGATTTGGTGTTGACATTCGTATTGTTACATTCCTTGAGTCAGGATGGTAGCAAGGTGTAGGAATGTTGGAACATAGAATTTATAGCATAAAATGACGTAGATAACCTTTTTATGCTGAAATTCAGGTTACCAGGGAGTTGGGTGCATAAGTGTTTTGGAGACACTTATAGGCACTGGAAATCTCATTGTCGTGGGTGTAGCCAATGAGATGTGCATGGCATATAAGGTAGAAATTACTTCCCTCTAGGATGAATATTTCATTGGGGTATAATGATTTATGATTTGATATGAATGTGTGAAAATTTAATGTGAATAAATTTGTATTTTGTAAATGGTTTGGTTTTCAAAATGGTGAAACATGGAACATGTGGAAAAGGTGGAAAACCTTGTTGTGATAGTGTTGGGTAATGTGATTTGAAATGGTATTCCGTGATGTCTACAGAAGTGAGAATCATGGATGTTTGTTTTATGTTTATAGATATGGAACCA
Source organism: Viscum album (assembly GCA_963277665.1). Taxonomy (NCBI): domain Eukaryota; kingdom Viridiplantae; phylum Streptophyta; class Magnoliopsida; order Santalales; family Viscaceae; genus Viscum; species Viscum album. The sequence continues at coordinate 560,827,950 of OY728146.1, forward strand.
AGCAGGCGTCGTAGAGACCAACTGGAGGAGGCTGCTGAGAATATATATGGTAGCACCTGAGCCTCAGGTGAACTAGCAGTTAGTGCGGAGTATAGTGCAAGCTTTCCATGCTATGGAAAGTGGAAACAAAGAGGATGAACCAAGGCATGTGGATCATGTGTTTCAGTTTCAAAAGCATAATCCACCCATCTTCAAGGGTGATTCAGAGCTGGAGAGGGCAGAAGCATGGTTGAATAAAATGAACAAGATTGTCGAGTTCTTGGGAACACTGGTAGAGTGAAAAGTGAAGTTGGCCACGTATATGTTGGAAGATCATGCACTTAAGTGGTGGGAGTTTGTAGTCCAAGTGGGGATGGACCAGGGTATGATTTGGGAAGGCTTTGAATAATTTTTTAACAAAAAATTCTACCCATGTACATTTAGAATTCAGCACCCGGCTGATTTCTTTAGTCTGAAGTAAGTGCCTATATTTGTGATGGAGTATGAAACTAAGTTTATGACCTTAGTGTTTTTTTCACACGAGGTGGCGAGTATCAAATCATTGAAGGAATAATATTTGAAGCGAGGTTAAGGAAAGAAATCCATTCAAATATAGCGGTGCTGTGTAAAAATGATTACACGAAGATGGTTAATAGAGCCTCGAGGGATGAGCGGGATTTGTTGGGCACTCCGGGCAGAGGAAGCATGGTGGTACCCATGGGGAATAGTGGGAACTCTAATGCTAGGTTCAAGTTGATGAGGGACACTTATTCCGAGGGAGGGAACACAGAAAATAGTCCAATGGAAGGATCGGTGAATCTTTCTCCGAATCCCCAGAGAAAGTTAGGATGTTTTCAGTGTGGTTCTACAAGCCACATCAAGTGGGATTGTATGGAAAAACCTTGAGCATGTCATAATTTTAAGTAGATGGGGCATATGCATCATTATTGTTGGAATTATCTAAGTTTGGGTGTGTGTAAAACTCCCCACGGATCACAGAAGTCGTATGCTTCGACTGGACAGGGACAGTAGCACACCCCTCGTCAGCAGAGCAAAGTGGGTCATGGTGATTCTCGGGACACCACGATGCCTCAGCATGGCAATAAATAGTAGACTGTGGCAAGAAAACATGCGTTTGGAGCTGAGCAGGTTGTGTTGGATGATCAGTCAGGACCATCCATAGTGTGAGGTACTATTCTCTTAAATTCTACCTTAATGCAAGTGTGGTTTGATACGGGTGGTTCACACTCTTTTATTGATGCACGTGTGGTTGATTTTCTGGGTTTAAGGGTAGAAATTATTCCCTCTATTTTGAAACATCAAACTTCTCTAGGTCAAAGAGAGTGTCAATCTTTCTTGTGTATAGCATGTTGTATCATTGTGGGTGAAGATGATCTAATGTGGAATTTCTCAATGCTTGAGATGGATGGGTATGTTGTAATCTAGGGAATGGATTGGCTGGTGGCGTTTAAGGCTCACATTGACTGTGATGAGCGAACAGTGGCTTTTACGACACACGATGGAGTTAGATATATCTTTAGAGGAGAGGGGCATGAAAGGTAGGGTGCAATGGTTTTTTTTTTGGCACCAGCAGTGGGCACATTATCTTATCATTTGGTGGTGTTGTCATTGGAATCGGTAGATGTTGTTGAGAAAAATGTTCTTCCCACAGTGATGGATCATTTCAAGGATCTCTTTCCTGAAAAATTTTATGGGTCATCTCCTGTAAGAGATGTGGAGTTTATGATTGATCTCCTTCCGGGGACAAGTCCTATCTCACTTCCGTCTTATCGTATGGCACAAACTGAATTAGATGAATTTATAGTCTAGTAGGAAGAGTTAGAAAACAATGGGTTTATATGGCCCAGAACTTCTCTGTGGGCAGTGCTGGTGTTGTTTGTGAAAAATGAGGATGGGAAATTGAGGCTATATGTTGTTTATCGTAGACTCAACCAAGTTAGGATAAACAATAGATAACCACTTCCACGAATTGATGATTTTTTTGATCAATTGATGGGAGACCATTGGTTCTCCAAGATCGACCTGAGGTCATGATATCATCAATTTCGGGTGAGGAAGTACGATATTCCTAAAATAGCTTTCAGAAGTAGAAATGGCCATTATGAATATGTGGTTATGCCCTTTGGTCTAACGAATGCTCTTGCGGTGTTTATGGCATTGATGATTCGAATATTTCAGATATATCTGGATTCATTTTTTGTGGTGTTTTTAGATGATATTCTGGTGTATTCAAAGACAATAATGGAGCATGAGCGGCACTTCGCGACAGTGCTGGGGATCTTGAGGGATCAGCAGTTGTATGCCAAATTTTCAAAATGTGACTTTTGGATAAAGAATGTTTTTTTTCTTGTCCATGTGATTTGTGAAAGAGGTTTTTACGTGGATCCAGAAAAGATAGTGGTGGTTATCTCATAGAAAATTCAAAAGAATGTGTTTGAGATATGGAGTTTTCTTGGTGTAGTTCGGTATTATCGACGTTTTGTTCATGATTGTTCACATTTTGTTTTGCTGATGGCAGCTTTGACAAGGAATAAAGTTCCATTCCAGTGGAATGAGCAATGTCAGCAGTGTTTCGAAGAGCTAATGTATTACCTTACATCAGCACCAATCTTGGTTTTTCTAGAACCAGAAAGAGGGTACGTGGTGTATTTTGATACATCGGGATCAGGGTTCGGGTGCGTTCTCATTCAAGGGAATCATGTGGTTGTGTATGGCTCACGGCAGTTGAGGGTGTATGAGAAGAACAACCCAACTCATGATTTTAAGTTGGCAACAGTGGTTCATGCTTTGAAAGTGTGGCATCATTATCTCTTTGGTGATAAATTCATGGTATATACAGATCATAAGATCTTGAAGAATGTTTTCTCACAATGGGATTTGAACTTGTGGAAAAGGAGATGGATGGAATATCTTCAGATGTTTGATTTTGACTTTATGTAAACACTGGGTAAGTGAAATTCGGTGGCGAATGCATTAATTAGAATATCATATGCTCAGGTGGTAAAATAGGCATCGGACCAATGGCAGTTGATGTCAGTTATAGCTGATATGTGCTTATAATGTGAGGACTAGGGTAAAAGAGAGGTCTTCTTTCCAGTTTTTTTGATTCCTGACATGGTTGTCTTGGTTAAATAAGAACATATATATGATTCTGTGTGTGTGACCATGGGGTCAAGACTCAATTGAAGGGAGACCTTTGAGGGTTGGCAACTGAATAGAGATTCAGTTTTGTGTTTTCGGAATCAGATGATTGTACTGGTTGTTTGTCAGGAAGATATTCTTAGGGAATATCATCATTCTAGGTGGGATTTTTATCCTGGAATTCACAAAATGTATAAAGCATTGAAAACACAGTTCTGGTGAGTTGGTATAAATAGAAGAGTGAATGAGTTCGTTTCGAGATTCATGACTTGTCAGCAGGTCAAGGCAGAGCATCAGAGGTTAGTAGGAATGTTGCAATCATTACCAATCCCTATTTGGAAGTGGGAACAGATAGCGGTGGATTTTTTTCTGGTCTCCCAAGAATGGTCAGAAAGCATGATGCCATTTGGGTGATAGTGGATCGACTAACAAAGTCAGCCAATTTCATTTCAATTCATGAATCTCATACGGTGGAGGATCTATCCAAAATCAGTATCTGAGAGGTGGTAATGAGTCATGGTATTCCAGTTTCTATTGTATCAGATAGAGATCTGAGGTTTATATCTTGTTTTTGGAAATCCATACATCAAACACTTAGGACATAGTTAACTTTGAGAACGGATGGTCAATCCTAGAGGACGATACAAACTCTGGAGGATATTTTGCAGTCTTGTGTCATGGATTTTGGTGGCTCGGGGAGGATCACTTGTTGTTGGTTGAGTTCTTGTACAATAACAGTTATCAGGCATCCATACATATAGCTTCGTTTGAAGCATTTTATGGGCGGGCATATTATTATCCACTATGTTGGGTGGAAATGGGTGAGTCCTCCATGGTTGGGTCGAGCCTTGTCCAGGAGACTACGGAGAATATCAACTTGATTCAGAAGAGAATGGAGACAGCTTTAGAGTTGTTATAAATCTTATGTGGATCATTGTCGACTATCATTGTTGTTCAAGGTGAGTGGTCATCTTTTCTGGAGGATCTCTCCTAGGTTGGCACATTGTCGGTTTGGGAAGTAGGGAAAGTTATCTCTGAGGTATGTTGGACCTTTTGAGATTCTTGAGAGAGTTGGTGAGGTGGCTTATCATTTGTCTTTTCCACATTGGTTTAGTGCGGTGCACAATGTGTTTCATGTGTCGCAGTTGAAAAAGTATCAATAGGATTGTGACCATGTGATTCAATGGGATCATATTGAGCTCGATCCATATGCTTTGTTGGTGCACATTCTAGTGCGGATTGTGGATATGCAAGAGAAATTCAGGCATGGTAAAAGAATTAGTTTATTTCATGTTTTATGGTGACATGGTCAGATTCAAGAGGTGACTTGGGAGCGGGAGAAGGATATGGTCGAGCAGTGGCCCAAGCTCTTTCGGCAAAGGGTGGGTTCACTACATTCCGAGGAAGGAATGTCTAATGGTGGGGAGAATATAGTACACCTAGTTTGAGGTATATGGCATATTTTTATGCATTTTATTGTGTTTAAATTTCATGGGATGAGTTAGGAAGAGGTTGGGAGAGTTTGGTATGGTTTTGGATGTGTTTGGAGGATTTTAAAGGCATGCACGGTTTGAGTACAGTTAGTGGAAACCGTGTGGATTCTCAAGGAAATCATGTAAGGGAGATAATAGGCATTGCATGGGCTACGCAATGATTTCCAAACCGTGTGAGGACACTGTACAGACCCTTTCTTTCAATGTAGTAGCATGCTCACCGTTAGTGCACGGTTTTCCAAACCGTGCGGGTTAACCGTGCGGCCACACAAAAATAATGTTAAAAGTTCCGGGATCCCTTGGGATTAACCTATTTCACTCAAAACATCCTTCCACTCTCGAATCACACGGTTTCATCGATTCTCAGGGGGTTAAGGTGCTTTTCCTCTCAATTTGGGAGAATTTTGAAGAGGTTTCTTAGTAGTTTGAAGGTTGTTTCTCCCTGGTAAGTCTCTCCACTTGGTTTCCCTATGTTTTCCTCTAGATCTACATATCCATATTTCTTGGTTTTCTAGATCTACACTTTTTGTGTGTAGATATAGGTTTTTGGTTTCCATGGATGATGTTTTTACGTCTTGTGAATGTTAGGGAAGGGGATCTAGAGAGGTTTTGGTGGTGCATTCTCCAGATTTGAGGCACGATTGTTTGTGGGTCGATTTCTCATGAACCCTAAAGGTAGGTGGCTTCCCTCTAGACTCCACATGGTTAGAGCTAGGGGTTTTTGGTTAGAATTAATTTTTTTGTATTTAAATTAATTGTGTTTTTATGAGAAAAGTATATTGAACATTCATTTAGGGATTTTTTTGAAAATGGGGGTTTTATGGTGAAATACTCTTGTTGAGGATTTTAAAATGGAGATTTTAAAATGGGATGCTATGGTTGATTTGTGAAAATGATTGGTGGAAATGGTTTTCAATAAAGTGTTTGTTTTATTAAATCGTTGTTTGGCATGGGAAATGATTTTCAATAAATGGGTGATTTATTGAAGTTCATCGATATTCAATGGAACTTGGTTGATTGCATGTTGTTGTGACCTTGGTGGGTTTATGCATTGTTGGATTGATTGAAATGTTGTGTGTAAGTGGGTGGTAAGTCTAACTATAAAAAGAGGATAGATATTGGTCGTAAGAAAAACCATATGGGTAGTGGTCGGGAAGTACCGCTAGTTGTGAATGAGTGAATCGGTTGGGAAGAAGTCCCACCGTTTTGATTGTTTTGGTGTGAATGGGTGAATGGGTTGAGCAGAAGTCCAAATATTTTGGTTGTTTATTGTGAATTCCTTTTCAAGATGGAAGTTTTTGTGAAAACACGTAAATGAAGAGATGGTTTGTAGCATGTTCGCTTTGGATTTCCCTTGGTTTATTGGGTTGGAAGTGATGGCCTGGTAAGGGCATGTTTGGAATATGAAAAATGGTTTCTCTTTATGATTTATTTTATATAAACTATTTTATATAAATGTGACAATGGTTTTATCCTAGTGGAATGTTTAGGGAAGTCATTTTGGGAAAGCCAACTGAGTTTTAGTACTCACCCCCTGCTTTGGAACATTGGTGTCTTTTCAGATGTTGTATATAATGACGTGGGAAAATGTAAGGCAACACCCTTCCTTAGTAGAGCATTGTGATTACTTGGTGGATCTTGGATCTTGGATCATGATTTAGAGATGTGGTGTTGTCATGGAGGGTGGTGTTTGATTGTTTAGTTTTCGTGGTGTACTCTTATGTTGTGTGGACATGACTGGCTGTATTGGATTTGGGTTGTATTATGGAATAACATGGTAGCCTTTTGGGAATACATGTTTCGGTTTGATAGTTCATGAATAATTAATTGTTGGTTTGGTTGGTTTTTTCATAAGGTAAAATTGTTCCCCAACATAATCTTGAAGCCCTTGGAATTTATTTCCAGCCTTTGGCATCTTGGGAACGTTGCTTAAGGCCGAGTATCCCTCACTGCCTCTTCAAGCCAATGAGGTAGGGGCGGGGTGTTACACCTTGTCAGAGTAGTTAATCACAAATAAATTTCTTCCATAACCACCTCCACATATAGAATACATACATGGATGTATTTTTAGGAATCCACTCACTATTTCCTTTATCAAAATTCCACAAAACATTCCAAATCATTAACTCGTCCTTATACTTATCCTTATAGTCATCCCTAGAAATATCCTTAGTAATATACCTACGGATATCACTAAAGTTTTCTCATCCTATATTCCAAAGGTTAATTAAACCCTTTCTTTGATACCATCTATAGTGACACTCACTTTATAATCATTAACTTTACTTCACTTTCAATAGAATACTTAATACATCCTGAAAATAGATTCCTAAAGATTATATTATTTTAGGGGCTTTGGATACATGGAAAACAATATTATGACTCACTTAATTATCTTTAATGTTTCCCAAAATGATCTTATACCTTTGTAATTCTACGTAAAACAATACTTCATAAAATGTGGAAAATAATCATAAAAAAGGGGAGAACATAAATTATCTGTATGGGTAAATAAATGAATTATATAAGAATAACATGAACAAAAGGATATTGGAACATAATCATATCATTCAAATGTCATACAATACACATCACAGATCATAAGCATGAATCATGGAATAAATATTGGTAGTTCATAATACATGAATCATGAGGTTTTAAATAACATAATAAATAAATGAATTACATTGGAATAATACATGGAATTGTGGCATACACGTAATCATATAAATTTTTTTTTAATATTTAAGTGAATAATTTCCTAGGCCATATTAGTAGTATTGATTCATTCCCATGTCATCTTGGTAGTCATGGGTCACTCCCATGGTTTTCTTACTTATATGATTCTACTCACCATACCGTATCGGTAGTCATGGTTCCATCACATGGACAACTTAATAGTCAAGGTACACTTCGAGTACCATCTTAATCTATCTAATGAGATATAAATCATTAACCAATGAATTATAGGGGATATAGGTCCCACCTATCACACAAATAAATCATAATAAAATGGAAATAATAACATTAAATTAAGAATTAAATGTTTCAAATATTAGTAGATTCAGGATATAACCTATCAATGGCATTATAAACACCTCATAGGACAATATGTGTTCATAACATTGGATGTGTCTCAAAGAGGGAAATTTGAGACAAATTTACATTATCGATTTGGTAAATTTTAAAACATAAAAAACATGATAGAATGATAATAAAATAGATATTTAATTACTAATATATTTGGTTATAATATTCATATATTACATTTATGGGAATTTTATACACAAAATAAAAGAAATTAGTGGTTAATAAGGCAGGTATCTCATAAAGATAAAAAGTTAGATAACTACCAATACCATATGTATTGAATCTATTATTACTCATAAAAACATAATTTATAATAAATATATGATAATTATATATCATTTGAATAAACAAGTTATTATTTATAATACCTTATACAGTTTTATTACGAATTTATATTAACAGGTTATTTAAAATTCCTTGTAAAGGTTTCACTTCGGGTAATATTTTCTTTGTTTTTTATTTGTCTTAATTTGTTATATTTTTTATCCTGGTGCTTATATAATTATTTTGATCATTTAAAACATGATATTAATAAATTTTATATTCAATACATATTCATTTTTAATAATCTATATTATACATAAATATGAAATGGAATTCACCATTCATGGAGACGGTAGGTCGTACATACGCATGAACATTGTTTCCATGTTTCCTTGTAATATTGAAGGAATGAAAGTAAAGGAAATATATGTATATGTATTATATAATTATCATATAATTATTATCTTATATATATAATATAATTTCACTAAATACATACTTCATATTTTTCATCTATTGTATGAATGAATCATATCGCTATGAGTGGGAGGGAGTCCTCCCATCCTCAAATAAAAGAATCTTATTTATAAAAAATTGAAAACATGAATGTAGGATTTATATAATAACTAAAAAATTATAAACTCATCATAAATATAATATATATTATATAAAATTACAATTTACATCATAATTACCAACCATGAGTGGAGGTAACGTTTAAACGAACAACATTATTTCGTGATGCAGTAGTCCATCGTACAGAAGAACTATAAGTTCTTTACCCATTTGATGGATGTGTGTATACGTTATGTTTTATCTTTTAAATTAACTACATATAACTATATTAAGGATATTTTTTTATTATATGATCATGTAACTATATGAATTGAGGTGGTGTAGAATGAAAATAATAGAAAGGAGCTTGAGAAAAGATTTTACCTCTTCTTAGGGTAATTCTTTTTGGTTTGCACTGAAGGAATTACATGGATGAATTTCATCCAAAAGGGAGGATTAAAAGAGTAAGGTATGGATTTTGGAAAGTTAATTTGGTATATCATGGCCAAAATTAAGTGGTTTTATTAGCTTGAAGAAGGGGGATATTTGGGGTCCTTTTATAGGGGAGGGAGGGGATACTCATGGCATTTTTGGCCAAATTGTAGGTATAAAAAACGTTTTACCTAAAAAAAGTCATCAAAAATGATAAATACTAAATAATTGACGTATTATGTAATAAATATATCCACAAAATTGATTTAGTACAAGTGTGTAGGTTATTTGGGCAGTTACATTTAATTTTTAGTCCCTTGTTATGATTTGTTTTACATTAATTGGTGTAATTAATTTTAATCACTTTCACTAACCATATTGGTAAAAAATAATTTTTCTATTTTAATACTATAAATATGATACTAAGAAAAACCATGTATGTTTTTTTAAATTAAACTAAAAGAAGAAGAAAAATTATGTTTAATGAAAATCCCACAGATTTTGCGAGAAAGTGGGTATTAAATAGAGAATGTTCAAAAGTTTGTTTAGTTTTTATGTATAGAATAAACCTAAAAATTATTACATGACATAAATTAAATTAATAGATGTATTATTGATATAAATTTAATTTAAAAAAAATATTTATAAGTATTTTAACTATATTAATAAAATAAATGAAAAAGTAATAATGAATTAGAGTTCAGTATTTTTTACTATTCACCCAAAAATGATATTTCTCATAAAAATATCAAAAGCACACCATAATATAATTTTTAAATTGAAAATTAAAAAATAAATCTTATTATAATAATTAAATTTCTAATAGTGTCTACAATTAATTTTATTATTGTTCATAGAAGGGCATAAAAAGTTGTTTATTTGAGAAAATTGTATTTTACAACATATAAGGACTTTACAAAAAAAAAATGTTTCATTATAGATATGTTTTAGTTATTTAAAAAATATATAAAAAACAGATAAAAATTATTTATTATTATTCATATTAGAATTTAAAACTCTATATTATAATTATCTCATTTAAATAATAATTATAATTCTAAAGTGTTGTTTCATAGAAACATCATATTACATATAAAAAACCCAAGTCAGTGTGGTGTGTAGTGCAAGATTAAAATGATTTTTTTTAGAAACAAAAGTAAATATTATTGTTTTATTATAATATAAGATATATAGGATTATTATTAAAATAGAGAATATAAAAAAATTAAATAATTCAAACAAATATTTCACGAAATCTCATGGTGTTATAGAATGGCCATAGTAGAATTTATGGTGCCTAAGAAACAACTAGAGGAATTGAGTAATAAGTGATTTGTTCTCCCTATTTTTTATCCATGGGGGTGCCCATTTATCTCTGTTAAGAATTAATACGAATCAATTATGTTGTGCATTAAAAAAAGTGAAATCAATGATATTATAATAAAGAGAAAATATCATATGCCTCGCATTGATGATTTATTCAATCAATTACATAGAGATGTATTTTTTTGAAGAATTAACATAACTATAGGTATTATAAATTATATTTAAATAAGTAATTTATTTCATAAATAGAAATTTGACCAAGGAATGGACATTATGAGTTTACAGTAATTCTCTATGGATTGACTAATGGTTCCACTATGTTTAGGTATATGATTAAGAAAATTTTCAAGGAATATCATGGAAATTTTTATTAGAATCCATTGTTGATATTATGGTGTATTTTAAAACATTTCGAGACCATGAGAATAACTTTCTACTCATTCTTGAGACTCTCATAAAGAAATATTTATATGGTAAATTATTTATTTCTGAATTATTGTTTTAAGAGAAAAAAAAAATCTTGGCCATATGGTCTCCAAGGATAGAATATTAGTTGATACTATGATGACAAATGAAATAAGGGAGTGTCCTACATTAATTAAAATAATTGAGTTACACAATATCCTTAGTTTATTATGTTACTGTAATCATTTAGATTATAATGTTTCATGATTTTTTCCCCATTAACTAAGATCACCCATAAAGGGGTTATGTTCGTATGGACAAAATAATTTGTGGAATGTTTTGAATAATTGAATAGAAAATAATTCAATGCAATCATTTTCACTATACCATCATAATTTTTTTTTGATATACAATGATTCACAAAATAAAGGAACGGTTTTGTACTTATGAAAAAAAAATGTAATGTTATTGAATATGCATCATATCATGAAAAAAATTATACAAATCAAAACCTTGAGTTAGATGCTTTAATATTTGGTCTAAAGATATGATAAAATTATATCAATAGGTAAATATGTGACATATATTTGGATCACAAATACATCCTCACACATAAATAACTCAACATGAGAAAAATAAAATGGCTCGAGTTACTCAAATATTTTGATTAGTCAATACAATGCAACCTAGGAAAAGAAAATAAAGTAGTATATGCATTAAAAATTCATGAAATTATAACCCAAAATAGGAATAATAAAGATCCACAGTTCAGGGATTTATTAAATATTGATATGGTAATTTTCATGGAAGGGGAACATCACTAATTTTTCAAATGACTTTGAAACCATATTTATTAGAAAATATAAAAATCACTCAATCTGAATATGATTATTATCAAATGAAAATATCATCCATTAAGTATATAAAATTGGAAGGCGTCATTTATGAATATTGAATTATGAAATTCATATTGAGGCTATGTGTTTCCTAAATACTAGAGCTAAAATGGAACTATGATATGATGCTCACTAATTATATTTCTTTGTACACTCGAGTAGTACCAATATGTATCGAGATCTGATGGAATTTTTTTGTGGATAATATGATGTGGGAAATTACAAACTATATGCCAGTTTTTCTTGTTTTTTCAAAACATTAACGCTAAAAGACAACATCCATAATGACTTATACAACCTATGCCTATTATTATGTGGAATTGGGATGACATTATAATGGACTCCATCACTAGATTACCGAATATGTTCTGAAAGAATGATATGATATGTGTTATGGTTGATCTCCTTACAAAATCAGAACATTTTATTACTATAATAGATGATTTACCTATTGGGATCCTATAATGACTATATATTAATCATGTTTTAAGATATTATTGTGTGCCTATATGGACTGTGTTTGATTGGGATCCCCATTTTTAAAAAAAATCAAGAAGTGCCTTTGAAATTCATTCAATATTGTGCTTCATTTGAGTACTAATTACCACCCTCAAACTAATAGAGAGTATTAAAAGACTATTTGAAAATTATATTGCATATCGATATCATGATCTCTTGACTTTCATGGAATATGGGATCAGTATTTACCTTTGGTATAGTTTCCCTACAATAATTGTTTCCTTTCTAGTATTCATGTGGTTCCATATTAAGCATTATATTGGAAGAGATTTATTACTCCAATATGTTAGGTTGATGTCAATTAGAGAAAAAATATAAGTCCAAAATATATTAAATAGACATCGATAATGGTAAATAATATTCAGGATTGTATTAAAGTATCTCAATGTAGTCAAAAGATTTATGTTGATAACCAGATAATGGATTTGGAATTTCAAGTGGGAGATTTTGTCTTTTGGAAAGTATATCCATGGAAGGTTGTCACAAGTTTAGGTAAGAAGGGTAAACCAAGCCCCAGGTACATCAGACCATTTGAATGTGTGGAAGGAATTGGAGATATATTTTACTGATTATCTATGTCACTGTGTCACTCCAATGTTCATGATGTGTTCAATGTATCATTTTTAAATAAGTACATGCCAGACCAAACACATGTACTCCGCTATAAAGAAATATATCTTGAACCTAATTTTCATTACTCTAAATAGCCTATCAAGATTATTGATACAAAAGATAATGTATTTAGAAATCAGAAAACTCTAATGGTAAAAGATCTTTGGAATCCCCATAAAATGGAAGATGGAACATCGGATCCTAAATATGTTATAAAGAAGAACCAACCTCATTTATTGAGAAGGAATTATAAATTAATAGTATCAAGGAAAACATTCTAAAAGGGGAGAGGAATATAACACACCAATATTTTAGGATATTTATTTTCTTAAATAAATTCAATTTATTCAACATCATACGATATGGTATAAACCATGATATACTATTAAATATTTACATGACATTACAATAGAAATGAGACCATTGGGAATATTAATGCTTCCATTATAATAATAACCTCACCTATGATGGAATATATAAAATTTAGGTTTCTCATAAAAGAAAATATGATATGTTTATACCATGGAACAAGTAAATAATGGATTAAAAAATAATTATTTAACTGTTGGTATTTTTTTTGAAATGTAAATATTTATTAATAGTTTTATAAATACGATTATGATTTAGAAGAAAATTGATTTTCATAAAATATATTCATAAATTAATATTTTCTTTTATTCTAATTATAATATAATATAATGGGACCATAATTAATTTTACAAAGTTTCATAAAATTAGTTATAATATGAAAATTGTTATTTTTTTGAATAAATGATTTTTTTAATTTCATATTAATGTAATAGTATTTTTAAAATATTTTCTTTAAAATGGAGTCAATTTTTAAAATCAACACATCATAAAATGGTTAGGACATATTTTTGGGGCTCTTCTAAAATAGTTAACTTTTTATGAATAGTGGTATATGATAATTAATTGTATTTAACGTTATAAGTAAATAAATGAATTATTGAGCAGGTATTATGTATGGGTCAGTAAACAAATCATTAGTTCGAACTCACATTTTAGAGTTAATATATTTAGTCAATATATTCAACACTATTGATTGTCTTCATTAAAAATAACAATCAAATGAACAAAATAATAAAAAACACCCCTCTTATCTCTAAATAAATATATCCCCTTCTCCTAACACCTTTGAAGTCTTCAGTCTTGTCTAAATTCATTCTAATTCCCTTCCCAATACATATCCAGAAGCCCAAGACTAGATGGTCTTACCAAAACATCAAATAAAAGTGTCTCAAGGAGGTTCCTATTGAGATTATATTCAGGAGATTAAATCATCCTTCATTGTATTTTATTTTCTTTTATTTGCTTATTATATACTAACCTCCCCTAATCCAAAGTGGCATGATTACTCCAGTATCAAATATATTTTGATATTTTATAATTCTGATGCATAAATTCCATTTATATCTTAGTAATGGATCATTTTAATTTTGATTTAATTCATTATTTTTTTCCAAATTTGGATGCCCTGTGGGACTATAAATGTTTAGAGTTTGTTTGGGGATTGTTTAGTGCTTGAAACCCTAGTGAGGGGGAAAACACTGGGTAGCATGGGAAATAAAAACCTTACTACTAATACATCATGGTATCTCCTAACCATTTGAGTCTGGACATTGGGGTGAATCAAGGTACACTGTTTTCCCTAACTGTTTGGAAGAGACCATATGCTAGTGAAATGTGGGTTTTGTTTTTAGAAAACATGTTTTTCACGGTTGACACACTATTTCTATAGCAATATTGAATAACTGTGTCAACTACCCATCCATAAAGTTGGTGGGGTAAGGTTGATTCATGTTTTGTCGAACCATGCGGCAAAACAATGTGACCCATATTTGTGTGTTAAATTACAGAAATAATCTTAATGGTTTAAAATTTTAACCCCCTTAACTGTATTAATTAATTCTTATAAATAAGGACCTCATTCTTCATATTGGATCTCCCAAATCTCACTTTTGTAGTATTTGATCTTTTTATTATATCCATAGTTCGATCGGAGAACCATTCATCTCATTGGATCCTCACCGGTATGATCTTAATTCCTTTTTATACATTCTTATTTTATCTTTATGCCGATGGAGTTTTCTAGTTGAAATATCAAATTCCTAATTTTTATATCATTGGATTGTTTTTTTATATTTCTTCTAATCCAGTCCAAACTAAAGGCTAAAACTAGATTTTGAGAGTCATACTGTCATGTGGTAGGTGGACTATATATTATTCCTTAAGTTTTTATGTTTTATAATTTTTTTTGTCTTTCTCATGCCAGTTTCACCATGTATTGATCGTAAATTTCTTCTTCATTAAATTGGTTTCCATTTTTGAAACCTAATGAACTTATTAGACCCCTAATGATTAACTAATTTAGATAGAGATGTCCCTTGGTTTATTCACTCTTACGTGCTTAAATGGATTTTATTACAATATAGAAAAATCATCTATCTGATTGCTGACATTCATTTTAATTCTGATATTATAAATAAATTGGATTAATTTAGTGTTGTATCATGGATTACACTCTTATAAAAACATAATTTATTAGTGGTGTGTGGTAAGACCACATCTCCTAATTCAAATTTACAATGGTTTTTTCCTTATTAATGATGAATGTAAATGAATTGTGAATTATTCTTTTGATCATATAAAATACATTGGTTATTTATTAATGAAATGAAATAAGTGAATGGTGAACCTTGTGAATGAAAATGAATGGGCATGATGACCCTTATGAATGATTATATTATATGGTAATGGGATCCATATTGATATAGGCATGGAATCCCATGTGATATGGGCATGATTTCCCTTGTGAATGATTATATTATATGGTCATGGAATCTATTATGATATAGGCATGGAATCCCATGTAATATGGGCATGATTTCCCTTGTGATATTGGCATGGTGTCACTTGTGATAATATTTTAATACAGGAATGGATCCCATTGTGATACTAGTACGATGTCCCTTGTAATGATATTGGGATACTATATGGGAATGGTGTCCATTACTTTAACACTGGGCATGGAATCCTTTTCAAATTTGATATTGGGAATGGCATCCCTTATAAATGTGATATTGCACATTGTTCCCCATGATATGATTTCAGCATTATTTTGGAATGAGCTAAATCCTATAGTGTTTTTCTACTTTCCTTTTAGGAACCAGAGCCAACCAATTTAAGTTGTTATTACTACTTTATAATGATTTTTCATTACACTACCATATTGTATACAAAGACTTGATATTGATAGATTCCCGTGGTGGTTGCCTAATAAGAATTATTTCACACCCTATCTGGGTCAGCTATGGATCCTGGGAAGACTTCAGGCTTATAGGTATAGATAAGGGGAATTTTTCTCTTATGAATGTTTGACATTCATGCAGTACATAGGATGGAGATTGTTGTATATGACTAGGATGGAGCTCAAAATTCTCAGTTAGACTACAAAAAAAATTTCATTTTATTTTTTTTGTATGGAATGTATCACATGATACTTTGTATTCATATTTTTACACATTTTAGAGACATTAAATTATCATCTTTTTATATTATTTTGTATCTTGTTATCAATTAGTTAATATTTCATTGTTAATTATATCTACTTTTGTTATGCCTTCAATTATTCGACTTGAAATTTTTATTATTTGATTGTACCATTTCTATTCCCTGTTAATGAGGGTATATTCTCTCCTTGGACACACCCTATGCCCTTCTTATAGTTCGAAGCCTATGGTATTTAGATAGATGCACTTGGGGCCATGTGTACCATGAGGAATGGGGCAGCATTGAGTGAAACTCAGGTTCAGGTGTCACAAAGTTGTATTAGAGCATCATTTTTTCTTGATTTAAAATTTTGAGAAAATGTTAAGGATATGAGAAAGGTTATTGATTTGGTTAATCAGTTTTTCCTAGGTGTAGATAACTCATATACTACAAAATCTTAATTGTTTCAAGTTAAAATTATTAATTACTTCTTCTTTTTCTTATTACATTTGATTGGAATCCACCATTTGGTGATGCAATTGAATTGTTACAATACTATTAATTCAATTGATTTTTACCTTTTATCCTTTTAGAAATGTTATTAGGTAAAGGGAGTATTGAGAATGAATCTAATTACTAACCTTATAGGAAATTCACATGCCAAGAATATGAAATGACATATAAGAGAATTATGTTGTTGCATCACCTATAATTGTTAAGTGTTATTTGATACTATAAATGGAATTGTTACTGGATAATAATTCTTTCATGGAATTAAGGGATACGTAGTGGATACATAGATAATGTTTTGTAATGTAATAGCGAGTTCCTACATTGGATATAGAAATTCCCTAAGAAGCCAACTTTGGGACTTTGAGTCATGGATCATTAGTCACTTGGAATGGAATGTGTCATTGTTTCGATTCACTAGATTCTATATCTTGGTTTATAAGATATTATGGGACCTTATGGATTGTAAGTGGTGAACCATTTAGTTCAACTACTTAAATCAAATTGAAAAGTAATTAAAATTTTAAAATGATTTTGAAATTAAAAAACATAGAGCTTGACCTAGTCCTGCCCTTAGTAGAGGGAAGTGGGTAGTGACTATATTGTCCCCTATAATGGTTTCAATCACCCAAAAAATGAATCATTGAGCTCTAGGAGGGGTCTTGTAATAACATAGAAACTGTTTATACATGTTCTATTTCTATATATTTGAATTATTCAATTATAAAATCCCACTAAATTCTTGGTATTTTTTATTGTTGAGTAATTTCTCCGTGAGGTCCTCATATCATTCGCTAGGAAAGCGGGGATGACCATGCCCTATAGGTGGTGGGACATAAGCTACAAGTTATATCATTAGTAGTGACACCTATGGAAACTCTTCAGGTGCTAGATGTTGACGATGATGACCCATTTGAAACAAATTTCATGTGACTTGTGCAGAAGATTCATGAAGCCTCGTGATCTTCCCCTTTTATATGATAGTTTACTCGGTAGGTCCTACAGCAGCATCCGCCCAAGTTTTCAGGGGATGATGGACCATAGGATACTATTTTATGGCTTCAGGGTATTATGACTATATTCCCACATTTATAGATACCTAATTTAGGTGATTAAAACACTCTAAGTATACATTGAGAGGATCCATTAAATGTTGCTCGAACATTTTAAATCCAGAGGCTTAGTAATGGGAAGTAATATTGATGGAATTCTAGTTGATAATCACTGATTATTTGTTTCTAGATAACATGATATATAATCATTCTAGGGAATTAATAAACCTAAATCAAGGTTTCATCAAAGTCATGGAATATTCAACTCCTTTTATAGAGCATCATCACTTCACACCTATATATACTACTAATGAGCTAGTGAAAGAGAGATTATTTTAAGATGGTCTAAGAATTTTATTGATTATTAGGTAAATATTTTCAGTTTGACTACAATATCTAAAATAGTGAACTAGGACCCTATCACCAAGTGGAACCAAAGTTAAGTAGACAGTTTGATCCAAGGTAGTTTAGAAACCATATAGGGTAATGGTTATTCTAGTGGTTGAAAGCAATGCTTTGAGACTGCATGTGTGAGAAACAGCAGCCAGTTGACACCCAAAAATAGTTATGTGGTATTTAACCAGTGTATGAAGAATGTTAATTAGAGTTCTATGAGTACCAGATACCCCCATTGAGTGTTGACACTAATTAATATTGGGAAAACCTCATCATTTCTCTAGTAACATTTCATATGTGCCGAGTGGGAGAGTATTTCTGTTAGATCCACCTTCTATAGAAGGTTTTGTAGATCCTTTACCAAAATATATTTGTTGTAATACTAGACATATATAGAGAGGATGGGCTCGTGGTTATGGTTTCTAGACATCAGTTATTTAGCACCAACATAGTGGAACAACTCCAGGTAGTATGTTATAGAACATGGTTGGGGATAAATCCATCTTTATATAGTCCATCCAAGATTGAATTAGAAGAATGATGGTACATCTACTATTTGAGGTACTATTCTAGTATCCTCTGTTATTATTACTGGATTATTGGATACATGTGTTTCACATTCCTTCATATATGTCCCTATTTTGTAGAGTTTATAATTTTTGTTTGATTACTCTGATGGCATCATGATGCTTGATAAGCCTTTGGGAATACAATCAGAGATAATAAACAAGTGAAAGGTATATCCTCTTGAGTTAGGAAACCATGATTTCTTTTAAACCCTCATCATCCTTGGGATGATAGGATTTTACGTCATTCTAGAAATGGACTGGTTGATTCCTAATCATTTCTATGTGAACTAATATCGTTGGAGGGTGTTTTTTACATCACTAGAAGGTGGCACATATATTCACAAAAGATAGTGGGATTTCCAAGATGGTAGATCTAGACCAGCACAACATTGGATAACTAAAGTGACTACCCAAATATCTAACCTCTATATTAATTAACAAGTACTACATTGTATTTTGTTCCATCGATTAGTTAATAATTTCATTGCTGTATTATATTACACCATTACTGGACTACCTATTAAGAGAGAGGTAGAGTTTATTTTCAAGATAGTATATAGAGACACAACAGTATCCATTCCTCCTTATAAGATGGATATGACTGTGTTGTAATATACCAACTGGCAGCTACATGGTTAAGTGGCCATTGGTTTTATCTGAAACAATACTTCTCCTTGGGGATCACTAGTCCTTTTCTATATGACGTTGGATGGAACCCTGTATAATTTTATGTATTATCGAATGTTAAATTAGCACATAGTGAAAAATCATTATCCTTTACCTCACATAGATGGCCTTTTTGAACTGCTCCAAGGAGATTGGGTATTCAAGAAGATCTACCAGAGATTGGGATATAATCTAGATAGAGTTAGGTATTTAGATATTCCACATATGGATTTCAATGGTCAACAATGTACCATATGTGTTACTTGTGATGTTGTTCGGTCTTACAAAAATTCATGTCCTTTTCATGGATTTGATTAATAGGGTTTTCCATCCATATATAAACTCTTTTTTCTTGGTATTTGTAGATGATATATTGGTATATTATCATACTCAGATTGACTATTTCACTCCTCTAAATATAATTTTTGATACACTGAGATAGAACTACATGTATGCTGAGATTAGTAAATTTCATTTCTAGATCTACAAGGTACACTTCTTGGGTTCCATTATCTAAAAGGAAATAGTTTCAATTCACCCATAGAAGGTCATAGATATAGTTACCTGGGATAATCCTATGAAAATATTTTAAATAAAAAGTTTCTTTGGGATATGTAGCTACTACAATTGTTTTATATAGAAATTATCACACCTTTCTATAAATTTTACCAGTCATACAAAGAGGGGTGTTATGTTCCTCTGGTCAGAAGTGTGTGAGAAAGATTTTCAGTATCTCAAATAAAATATTACCTTAGAACATATTCTTATTCTTCTAGATCCTATACGATGTATATAGTACACTTTGAGGAATCTGTAATTTATTGGGTAGCTAAGGTGATGTAGTAATATAGAGTCATTGAATATAGGTAACAACTTTTGAGGCCTATTGAGCTGAACTACCTGAAAAACGATCTCGTGTTGGCCTATGGTGTACATGCCTTTCATTGTTTGAGTAATTATGTACTGGGAAATAATTTTTTATTATTTACATACCACAATATCCTTACATATATTTTTACATAGTGAGACATAAATCATAGGAAACAAAGATAGGTAAAATATCTATAGTCCTTTTACTTTGAGCTAGAAAATTTTCATGGGAAGGTAAATGTTATTATAGATTATCTGAGTAGATGGAATCATACATAGGATGTTTTGGAGTCCAATAGTTAATGTAATATTATAGATCTATTTTATGAGATTAAAATTGTTGTTCCAAACCATCATGGATAGTCTTTACATTCATCACTATCAGTGACTACTTCACTTCTAGATAAGGTGAATGTTATGTAGTTTTTTAGATTCTGAGGTATTAGTACATCAAGAGACTATTGACAGAGAGGACTCGCCTCCTAGTTGAACTATTGATGATGAAAAAATCATGTATATACATGGTCATATTTGGGTTTCTACATATATGGGAGTGGAGCCGATGTGGATATCACATGCTTCCTTGGGGGAAGTTCACCCAGGTATCCCTAAGATGTTTCATGATATGTTATAATAGTATTGGTGTATAGGTTTTTTGATTCTTATATAATGTTTTACCACTAAGTGTTCCAAACATTTGTAGTTAAAGTTAGAGCACTTGGGACCTATAGAATTCCTAATGCCATTAAAAGTCTCAGGTTTGAAACATATGGATGTTGTGATGGATTTTATGGTTGAATTATTGGGTTCCCCTTGATTTAACGACACAATTTGGGTTGTCATTGACATACTGAAGAAATTGACCCACTTCCTTTCTATCCAAGAGACATTCTTAGTTGATGAGATGGGATGATTATATGTTCAAGATATCTTATGACTGTAAAGACTCCCTTGTATTCTCCCTTAAAATAGAGGTTATGGAAGGGTTTTCATAATTCTATGGGTATAGAGGTGCTTCTAACCACATCCTTTCACCTTTATACTGATGGTTAGTCCCAACATTCCATAGAGGTTATATAGGAAATGCTAAAATAATGTGTTCTTTCTTTTAGTTGTTATTGGTAGAATCATATCCCACTCATAGAGTTCTCCAACATTAATTTATTTTAGGTGTTGATTCAAATGGATCCCTATGAGGCCCTATATGGTCGGTCATGACGTTCACCCTTGTACTGGTTAGAGGAATGAGAGACAGTACTATTGAGTCCCCATCTTATTCAGCTAACTTTGGAGCATGTTCATATGATCAGGAAGAGTATGTTTACTACTTAGTCTCGAAGAAAATTATATGACGATAACCATCAATTACCTATGTTGTTCTAGGTCATGGATAGTTTTTTCTTCAGAGTGTCACCCAGAATTGTTAATATATGGATACATATCAAACGAAAGTTGTTGTTGTGGTTTTTTTGGAAAATTTGATATTCATGAGAGATTTGGACTACTATCTAGTACTTTTTAATTTTTTATAGGTGCCATTCCTTACACATCAACTTCCATGTTTCACAGGTACCCTAATATCATGGTAACTCTTATTGTAATTTTGATATAAAGGATAATGAGCTTGATACAGATTCTTTTTTGAGGAGTATTCTATATGTAATATTGATCAAATCAAGAAGTCTCTCTATAGTTAGATTATCCCTTTAGTACAGTTCTATACAATTTATTCATGGTGCATCTTGAGACATAGGAGTGGGAGGCTAACATTCATGATTAGTTGCTAATGTTATTCTCTGATGATGTGTTGCTACCCTTAGATAGTGAACTCAAGGATGAGTTCGTTTAAGGCTTGAAGAATCTAAAAACCTAATTTTTATCTCACGTATGGATCCTTTTAATTTTGTTCAAATTATTTATTTTGGAACAAATAAGGATTTCTGATGATGTTATAATGTTTTTAGGGATTCTGGTCCTTTTTTAGACCTCAAAACCTCGACCAATGGAGAAAACCCTTGGGTTATATTGGTAGTAAAAAACATGCATCCTAAACTACTTGGTATCCAATAACCATGTAGGTTTTGATATTGGGGTGAATTAAGGATCATAATTTTCTCTAATCATGTCCTAAGAGCCTCATGCCTATGTTAAATGTCACAAATTTTTAAGAGATTTTTTTTTCATTTTCAGAACATTGTTTCCCATCATATGATACCAAAACATTTTATGTGACCCTCCTTATAGTATGTGGTCCATGGTTGGTGAAATTTTTTTCTATCCATGTGGCCAAAGCATACGACCCATTTCTTTGGATCAAATTACTAATATAACCCTAATGGGTTATAATGCTAATCCCCTTCCTCTTGTTCATTATTTCCTGTGAAGGAGTCCCTCTATTATTTAATATGGAACTCCCAAAGCCCTCATTTTTGTTATTTTATCACATTCATCTAGCCAAATTCTAATCCGAACAACAATTGTTCTTTTGGTTCCATTCCTAAAATATTTTAATTCCTTTTTATATTTTCTTCATTTACCATTATCTTAGTGGAGTTATCAAGGTTTAGGCTAATATGCCTTATTAACATAGAGAAGTTCCACTATTTATATTTCATCTAATCTAGGCCTAGATAAAGGCTAAAACTAGATGAGGAGAGGTATTCTATATATTATTCGTCAATTTTTGATGTTTTACAATATGTTTCAATGTGCCAGATGCCTAGATTCACCATTTCTTGCTCCTAAATTACACCTACTGTAAAATGATTTCATGTTTGGAGCATACTAAACTTATTAGACCCATTTAGATCTACCAACATAGATATATCCATCTCTTTGGGTGTTATATCTTTTTTACCAAAATTTATTTAATTAAAATATGGAAAAAGAACCCATTGGAGTGTTGGCCTTCCATTATATTTTCATAATATAAATTTAATGGATGAATGTAGTGTTGTAGTATGGATAACGATCATATAATGAATTGAATTGAACTATTTTTAGTGGCAATAAAACATCACCAAGTTCAAATAGTTAATTTTTAGGACCATATTCATGAGGAAATTAAATGAATTATGAGTTATAATGTGGATTATATAACAATATATAGTTATTTTCAAATGTTATGACATATGGGCATAACAATCCTTTTGAATGAAAATGAATTGGCATGATGCCCTTTATGCTTGATTATATAAAATGGGCATGTATTCCTTGTTTTATGAGAATGAAGCCACTTTTGATATAGAATTGTCTTCCCTTATGATATGTACATGGCGTTCCCTATGATATGGTAGTAATACTGGCATAGCGGCCCTTGTGATATAGTCTTGGAGTCCTTTTCAATATTATTCAGATTCTATAGGGGCATGGTGTCCCTTACTGTGATATTGGGTTGGGCGTCCTCTATAAATGTGTTCATGGGATAGTTATCCCTTATAAATGGTATATTGAGCATATTTCCCCTTATAAATGTGATATTGGGCATTGTGTCCCTTGATACTATTTTATCATTGTCCCAGCACATGCCAAATCATGGAGTGTCAACCTGGTTACCTTTTACAAACCAAATAAAACCCATATATAGTTTTTATTACATCTTTACATTGATATATCTACCCAATTCCATATTTTATAAATATACTATATATTTATATAGGTCATCATTGGTGGCCTATTGAGATTGGTCTCACACCCTATTCCGGTCCCCTATGGCACCAAGGTAGACATCATGCTTGTAGGTGTAGATAAGGGGAAGTGTCCTCTTACAGATGTTTGAAATTTTTTATGACTAGGATGGAGATATTACCAAATTACTAGGTTGGGTATTGGTATTCTTGGATAGAGACTTGAATTTTTTTCATTTTCTTATTTTTTACACCTTGTATTACATGTTTCTTTTTATTCATGTTTTCTTTCTTGGTAGGCACAGGACATTATCATACTTTCTTATGATTAAATATTCAGAAATTAGTTGATTATTACTGATTGGTTTTGTATATATTCCTCTATTTATCCATCTGTTATACTACTTCTACTATTTATATATGGATTCTACCAAGGTGCTAATCTAGTAATGATGGTATATTCTCCCCACATACAAACCCTAGTCTCTCATTGCTAATCGGTAGCCTCAAGCATTCGGGACATGCGCTTGAGGCCACGTGTCCCACTAGGATTGAGGAACCAATAAGTGGAAATCAGGTCTGGGGCATCATATTTTACTTTAATATCCATCATCAAATATCTCCTCTTATATTTTTATTTTAAAAATGGAATAATCTTTCATGATGTGTCGATTCACCACTTTCATGGAAGAACATATTTCATTTTCCATTACTGCAATCAAGACTGGTCATTAAGACATTACTATGGATAAATTGTATTTTAACATACATATTATATGTTATATCATGTTAATGGACCAACATAAAAATATAATATTAAATAAAACGATACATTTTTTTATGGTTGTAAAAAGCACCAAAATAAATTAAGACATTTTATCTAGTGATTCCTCCTCATACCATATAACCAAACAAATAATTCGACAATTTAAAATTATATATGTTCATTATTAATAAATTATTTCACTTATAGAGTTTTTCATACATTTAAAAATAACTCTCATAATTATACACAACGGCAATGGAAGTAAAAACATGAAATGAACCTTTATGGAATAATGAAATTAATCATTGTGTCTCATTTAAATGGCCATAAATGATGATACTAAAATTATAATAAATAAAATATATATTTTTGAACTTATTAATTAAGTAATTAATGAGTATAGTTTTATTTTCCATGAGATTAAGTACATGTTTTGAAATCCTCAAGACATAAGGTATTTGTTTTCTCGTCTCACTTTTACTTCTATGAGATATATTCCTGGTTCAAGAGTTTTTTTTTGTGTGTGTTATACATAATACCATTTGATATATTATATCATGAATTTTATTATATTCATGGTATTCAATATTTTCACTTTATAGATATTAATTGTATGGGTTATACAAGTCTACTGATTACAAAGTGGTAAGGGGTTCCTCATCTCACTTTTATATCTATGACATTTTCCTTATTCATCACTTATTTATTGTATATGGTATATTTATACTACCCTTTTATATATGATATCATGAACCTCGTAATATTCATTGTATCAAATGTTTCATTGAATATCCAGTATTTTTATGGGGCATATGATAGGACTGATTAATTGTGGTAAGGGTTTTTGTCCCACTTTAATTTCTATTGGACATAATTCATATTCATTACTTATTTCCTCTGTGTAAATACATTTAATATATGATAATCAATAATTTAATATTTAATTAATCATTCGTATTCCTTGTATATGATATATGATTTTTTTCTATGTCTTATACCAATTTTACAAACGGTGGTCACTTTGAATGTTATTTCAACATTAAAAATATTAATAAATCTCTATCCTCTACTAAATTTTGATATTTTGGTACAGAATGTTGGTCATGAATTAAATATATATATATATATATATGAATAATTATTTGTAAATGTTGGGACTTGTGGGGAATGACATTATATCTCCCCACGATGCATCAACAGGTCTTATGTGAGAAATAATTTGGCAACAAACACTTCAAATTTGTTTCCAAGAAGAATTGAATGGGTTTATACCCATAGACTTTAACAATGTTGTGAAATGTCCATAAAAATTGGTTCATGTGCTTGATACATGACATAAAATAATTAATCATTTTCTTTATTCTGTATTTAGACATTATTATCCAAAATATTTTTATTATGACAAAATCTTTAGATAAATTTCAATTATCATTTTATCTATTCAATGGAATTTTTTTATCTATTTACAATACCATATTGATTATTTAATTTTTATTATTCAGAAATTATAATTGATCCGTGTTTATTATATATGTAAACCTTATGAATCATATGAGCTAGCCATTTTATTTGGTTTCCTTACCCTGGTTATGAAGATGAAATCATGGAATAAGTTTCAAGGAAGAAGTTAATTATCCTTTGTTATATTCTATGATTAATTACCAATTTCATAAGGGAACCATGTATGTATTTAGATCATAAATACTACTAAAATGGTCAAACCATGTTAATGTCATCTCTTGTATCTACGCCATTATAATAAAGTAATGCCCCAGCTTCGATCTACTAGGGTCGAGGAAGTTACACATTGTATTACAGAATGTATAATAGAATCCTTGGAAACTAGATGTTAAATAAAAAAGATAATTATAATAATTCATTATAGTGGATTTTAAAATTATTCCCTAGATGATTATGATCTAACATATTGTGTGGCCTTATTTATTCATGGTTCTTAATGGTTGAAATGGAATCAACACTCAATGAAAATGTAGGGTTTTCCCCACTATGTTTGTCGACACAGTTGGTGTTAGAGATGAGAAAATCAAGACCATATAAGACCATATCGGGATAGAATACATAGGTTATGATATATAACCATAATAAACCTATGTTGGATCATTTCATGTGCAAGAATCCCCAATCATTTATTGGGACTACTAATCCATTGTTTGATGAGAAATGGATTAAGTTTCTTAAAAAGAAATTTCAGACATTAGGATGTGATGAAAGGGAAAATGTAGTGATAGTAGTGAGTTTCATCAAGGATGTTGCTGATCAATGGTTGTATTTGATCCAAAATTCTAAGGACAGACATGTAATAGAATACATGAAATGGATAACTTATAAAGATCTATTATTTAATAAATATTTCTCTTGTGAAAGACAAAATAAAATTTTGAGAAAATTACTTTGTTTTAATAAAAAGGATCAAGTGAGTATTGTGGAGTATATGGATACATTCACGTGACTATGTATTTATGCTACAAATTACATATGAAAATTGTAAAACAAGATTTATCATTTATTTTATATTATTAATCCAATTCTCTAAAGGGAAATGGGTTATTAATCATTTTCATCATATGATGAAATATTAGTAACTTCCATAAAAAAGAATAATTAATTTCAACGGTCCTACATGTTCAATTTAAATAAAAAGAAGAAGATTTATAATGATAACTATGAAAACGTTAAATCATCAATGATGAATTGTGGAATGAATCAAGTCACATTATTTTAAAATAATGAAAATAATTTATCCTAGAAAATGCTTCAACAATATTGTAGATTATTATAAATGTGGAGAAAAGAGTCATCGAGCTAATGAATTCAAGGTGATGAAACAAGTAAATTATTTTAAATTATTAAAATGTAAATAAATTTCTTTTTAATCAATATAATGTCACAATCATCAGGGGAATCTACCACATAAGATTCTAAGGGGGGTGACCATGTCTGTGAGATCACCATTCCTAAAGTAGTACTACCCAATGATTTAGTGGTATGTATATTAATCCTATATTCAAATTTATACAATGAATTATTTTATTATAGATTATCTGACACATTAATATCTACACAGTTTTCATTAAAAATTATACATTTAACTTTTTATTTAATAAAGGATTTTCCATTCAAAAACTCTTAAGTGATGTCCTCATTAGAATAAAAAAATTTCAGTTGATACCCATTATAACACATAAAAAGGA
Organism: Viscum album; assembly: GCA_963277665.1. Classification (NCBI taxonomy): domain Eukaryota; kingdom Viridiplantae; phylum Streptophyta; class Magnoliopsida; order Santalales; family Viscaceae; genus Viscum; species Viscum album. The sequence goes on from OY728146.1 coordinate 560,855,860, forward strand.
TTTATTTAGTGACCTAGTCATCATAACTATGGTTGAATTTCCTATAATCCTTGGTATATATTGGCTTTCAAAATATCATGAAAAAATTTGTTATAGGAAGAAATAAATTAATATTTCAAAGGAATATATAGATTTCCATATCATCCGAAGATAAAATTCGCCATCATATTCTTATGTCGATCCACTCCTAGTAGATCTACTGAATGAAAATCATGTGGAGGAAGAAAAAATCATCCTGAGAAGAGTAAATTAACCTTCTAATTGAGGATGTACCAATTTTACAGGAATACAATGTTGTATTTCCTAAGTAATTACCTTGACACCTCCTGGATCCTAATGTTTTGTTTACCATTTTTTTATCCCAAATGTAACACCAATATAAAAGACAATCTATGGATGCCTGTTTTTGAATTGGTGGTGCTAAAGAAACAACTATATTTTTTGGTTAATGAGGGATTTATTTTACCTGTTTTTTCTCCATGATGTGACCGTGTTCGCTTTTTTGATAAAAAAAGATAGATACATGCAGTTGTGATTTGACTATAAAGAAATCAATTCTATTTAAAAAATAAGAGTCATGTTCCCCAAATTAATGATTTATTTGAAAAAAAAATCATGGAGTTAATTATTTTTTAGCATTCACCTTTATTATGGGTATCATAAATTGTGATTAAATAAGGAATATATTCTGAATACATCATTTAGATGAGGTGAAAACATTAAGAGTTTATAATAATTCCATTTGTATTGATTTATTCACCTAATTTTTTTATAGATCTGGTGAAAAAATATTCATGTAATGACTTGAGAAACTGTTGTGGTATTCATTGATGATATTCAGGTCTATTTTAAAAAATATTAAAACCACGAGAATCACTTAAGAATAATTATTGTGTCTCCGAAAAGGAAATAGTTTAATAGTAAATTTAGATACTGTGAATTATAGAATCAAAAAATTTCTTCTTTTGTCCATATTGTCTCAAAATATAGAGAATTAATTGATACTATAATTATAGATGGAATCCATGAATGGCTTATTATAATGAATATAAATGAGGTATGTTGCTTCATTATTTTTCTAGGTTACTATAATTGTTTCGTTCAGAATTATTCCTAATGGGATAAACCATTATTCTAGATCACACATAAAGGGGTTATGTTTTTGTGGAAAAAATAATGTGCCAAAACTGGTAAAGTGTTTAAGAGAAGATTAGTCAAAGCTTATCTTTTGACTCTACCATCCATAAATGATGGGTTTTTGATGTACATTAATGCATCGAAGAAATTACTGGGATGTGTACTTATGAAAAATTATAATGTTATTGCATATGAATCATATATATTTAAGATTCATGAACTAAGTTATCCAGCACATGATCTTGAGTTTTTAGCTATAATCGTTTCACTAAAGATATCGAGACACAATCCATATGGTGAATGATGTGAGATATATATGGATCAAAAGATTTTAAAATTCATATGTATAATGGAAGAATTCAACATGAGAAAAAGATTATGGCCCTAGTTACTCAAAGATTATTATTTCTTGATGCACTACCACCTAGGAAAAGAAGATAAGGTATCATATGCATTAAATAATAATGATCATGGAATTGTAAGATAAATGTTGTTTGAGAAAGATCTTATGTTCATATATTTAAATAATATAGATATGGGAATTGTTAAGTAAGGGGAAAGATCACTCCTTTTTCAAATTCTTATGAATTCATATTTATGAGGAAATATAAAAAGCTTTTAGTCTGGTGATTAGAATTATCAAAACAATATTAATGTTGTTAAGGATGGAAGATTTGAAGACTTCTTGTACGATAATGGAATTATCAAATTTGGAAAGTGGGTGTGTGTTCCATCAATACCTAAGCTAAAAATGGATATATTATATGATTCTCATATCAAAAATTTCTCTACACACCCATGTGGTAAAATGATGTATACAGATCTAAAGAACCATCTTTAATGGGATAAGATGAATTAAAAAATTAGGGAATATATGTCACGATTAATAGTATATCAAGATATTGAGGTAGAGAGATATAATTATAGAGGATTCATGAAACATATACCAATATTTCTATGGATGTTGGGTAAAAAATCTATGTACTTAATCACTGTATTTCTAACTACACCCCAAATGAATGACATGATACGGTAAATTTTTTATCACATTACAAAATCACCCTTTGTTATTTCTATAAAACTAGCTTTACCTATTTAGTGCCTAGGAATACTCATTATTATTATCATCTTAAGACTTCATCATGACCCTCTAAAAATTTTGTTTTATTGAGATCCCTATTTTAAATCAAAATTCTAGAAGAGTCTATAGAAGGCTTTGTATATTGAGTTTCGTTTCAGTACCACTTATCACAATTAAAGAGATGAACAATATTATATTACTATTCAAACAATATAAGGCATGATTATATTATGCTCACCTGACTTTCAAGGTATGTGTGAGAAGTATGTACCTTTGGAATGTTTTTCATACAATAATAGTTTCCTTCCTATTATTCAAATGGAACCATATTAAGAATTATATAGAAATATATTTCATAATTCAAATAGTATGGAAATATTTGGTCATAGTTAACTTATAGGATTATAAAATATTAAAGAGGCAATAAGAGAGGTAATGAAAATTTAGGCTCATTTTAGAGTATCACAATGTAGGTAAAAGAGAGATGATGATAACTGGAGAAATTATTTGGAAATTAAATTGGTAGATCATGTCATTTTGGATGTATTTCTATGGAAGTGTGTCATAAGATTTTTTATAAAAGAGAAAATGTGCCCCAGATACATCAGACCATATGAAATTCAGGAAGGAATTGGAGTTTTATCTTAATTAATAGAAATTCTACCATGTATCTCCAATGTTCATGATGTATTCCTCATATCATTGTTAAATAAGTAAATGTCAGACGCCACTCAGGTAATCACCTATTATGAAATACAATTCAAACCTAAAATTTCTTGCTATGAAGCAACTATCGTGGATATTGATACTAGATAGATAGTACTAACAAATAGTATGACTTGGACAGTAAAAGTTCTTTAGAGAAACCATAAAATTAAAGAAACATTGTGGGAAGTGGAGGATGTTATTAAGAAGAACCACCCTAATATGTTTACAAGAAGATATTAATGAAAACTTTACAGGATGAAATTTTAAAATGAGGGATATATATAAAACTCCATGATTTTATAGTATGTATCTTCTTAAATAAATTAATTTTATTCAAAACCATATGACGTAAATGAACTATGTTATACTATTAAACATTAACCATACCATTAGAATTGTAATTAGATTATTAGGAATAGAAATGTAATAATAATAATAGTGACCTCACCTGTGATAGTACTAATAAAATTTAGGTATCACATATGAGAAAATATGATATATATATATTTCCTTTAATGGGAAAATAAATGTTTTAAAAATGGTAAATTAAGTGTTGGAATTTTTATAAAAAGTAAATTTTTATTTATAATATTATAACTAATATAATGATTTAAAAATAAAATTAATTTTAAAAGATAGATTCAAAAATTAAATTTTATTATTATTATAATTTTAAGATAATTTTATGCAACCATAATAATTTTTTTAAATTGAGAAAAAACGATTATAATTTAAAATAGGTAAATAAGAAAGTGGAAAATATATTCAAAATAGCCTAATTATAATGTAAGAATTGAAATTTTTCTAACATAGTCAGTGAATTTTTTCTGGTAGAATTAAAAAATCTTCTAGACACCTCTCAAACTCATAAGATATTTATTAATCAAATAGTAAAATGGTCCCATAAAGTTCATTTTGATATCAAACTACTTGATGATATTTTTGATGATGTAAATAATCTCACGAATGAATAATCTGAATCCTTTAGTATGTTATCTAGAAATTTCAAAAATAGGGTGAAGTGTGTAGAATGTTTCATAGATAATATAATTAAAAGAAATGAGGAATTTAATTATTTAGAAAATAAGATTAATGATATGGATCTTGTTTTGATAAGTCTAGTTATGGTTGAAGGTGAATTGGTCGTAGTCAGAAACCAAAAAAAGTACTATCTAAGAATGTTCTAGTTCATGAAGAAAGGATAGTGAAGATGGACCATGATCAAAAAAAGGTTAATACTATGATGAGTTTTGTAAAAACTTTCACAAAGAATAATTGAACCTAATTTCTTTCTAAATCTTATTATATTTGTTATGAAAAACATTTGATATTTTTTTATGAATGAATTATCCTTCGTCCCAAATTTGGATTATTTTAATGTATTCCATTTATGATTGGATGAATGTTATTTTTTTATGTGGATGATTGGTTTTTTAGTTATATTGTTTCATATTTATTCCTTGTCTATCATTTCTAAAAACTCATACATTCCCTGTTATTGTTGAAAATTACAAAGGGGGTAACTTTATAAAACATTGAAGATAGAATTTTTAGGTGGGGAGAAGATTTTACAAATGGGGATATGTTTATTTAAGGGGGAATATGATCTGAAGGGTGAGATATTACCTTGAGGGTGATATCATTATATTCACAATAATTCTCCTCATAAAATTTATAAATGATATAAACTTAGGTACATTAAGGATATATTAATTAACTCTTAATATGAATTACTTAATATAAAATTGAATTTGATTTTTTAATGTTATTTTCATTTAGGTTTTCTGGTTTTATGATTTCCAAAAAGGGTATATTTTTGAATGGGAGGTTACTTATTACTTTTCCATTCCTTTAGTTTTGGAAATCACAAACACATTCCTAAAAACATTTTTCACTAAACTTTTATACACCTAGTGTTTAAAAATATTATAGATAAAATACTCTTTTAATATACATTTAATATGTTTTAATAAATTTTGAAAATAAACATTACATTCATTATTAGGATTATCATGATAATTGTTTTCCAATAAAATTGAACACTGCTTTATCAGATCAAGTGTTATAATTTTAATCTTTTATATTGTGATAAAAAGAAATAATCACATGATTGATACTAATGCTAATAAACATTGGATTGATACTTATAAAGGTTCTCATAATGAATATCATAAGGAAGTCCATCAGATTAAATATGTTTATAATCATATTCAGAATACTTTTTTATAATGTAAGGTAAATTTTTATAAATTATAATTGTGTTTACAAATACAACATCAATCAATAAGTTAATCTAGATCATTATGAGCTGCCAAGCTCTAGGTTTCTGTATTCGTTACAAAAAACTCATAAAAAATATGACCATGGGGAGATTAATATGACCATTGGGATGATTCCAATAAATACCAGCTCATTTGAAGAGTGTGGTGCTAGATAATTAAATATGATCTTGAATTTTCATATGAATAAATGGTGTGAACAACTCATTGATAAAAATAATATTTATTAAAAGATTTTTTCATTCAGAATGAATAATTTTCAGGTTTTCCCCTTAAGAATGTTTTTGTAATAGTGTCTATTACTAATAATCATTACTATCAAGGAATTCTTGGGATATGAAGATGTAAAATCTTATCCATCAGAGTGAGGTATACCAAAAATAGTTATATAGAGTAAATATAATCATCATATCGAGGGATTATAGGGATAAGAAGTAAGATCTATTCCAATATACAAATTGAGGGATTTCAATGGTAAGGAATGAAATACATTACTATAAGTGTAAATTTTTTGATTCCATTAATCTGGGTTATAGGCTCCCTTAAAATTAATTTTAAAGGAGGTTTTTCGTTGAATATCTTGAAATTAATTTTTTCTTTTGAATGTTATTGTTTACTTATTGTTTAAATTTTTATATTTTTCTTTGCATTTAATATAAAGTGATTCATCATTTTCATATTTCTATTATGATTTGTTTTATCATAATAACTATTATTTTGATACAAACTCAAATTAATAAAATACATAGTGATTATGACTATTAACTTTTTTAATCAAATACATAGTGAGTATTAATTTTTCATTACTAATAGAACAAACTGTTGATTCTCTTAATGATATATAAAGGGATTTTGGATTTATTTATTTTAATTATTTTAAACTATATTTTTTAATAGTATAATTCACCCTCTCTTGTAAGTTATCTATAAAGATCATTTTATTTCAATACTAATCTGTATTTATGATATATATATCCAACAACATATTGATTTATGGCTCCAAAAAGTTAAACTTATGTAGTTCAGTCATTAAAATGTTGAGTCCACTCCCCCATAATTATATACACATTCACATCTCATGAAATTTTAATAAATTATATTAATGAAATAAAACCAACAATATTTTCTTTACAGGTAGAATTTTTACATGGGAATAAACAATAAAAATGGTTCTTAGGTCATAGAAATATCAGTTTGCACATTAGGGTCTTGCTAATTCAAAAACATGGGTTACGTATGAAAGTTATTTCCTAATTTATTACATTTGAAACACATTATTGATAGAATTAATTTGATGTGTTAAGGAAAAAATTATAAAACCTCCCCAATACACTCAAAAACCTCAAAAACTATTACATATCTTATTACCATCTTCCCTTATTCTTACATCATTGGTGACCCAGTTGAGGAGAGACAGTCAAGAACACAGAGTAAATAATAAGTAAATCCAAAGGAAATTAAAAATGATGTCAATAAAATTTATACTAGCTCTAAGATATGACCAACAAACGAGGAATAAACAAGTTCTTTGTTTTCATCTCCTAGACCATGAAATTTCCAACCATAGAAGCATCACCTATCTCTTACCAAAAGAGTATAGATATACATAGTCATCCATAAAATGCTTAAAAGGATTCCATTTTAATGAATAGTTGAGAGGTTATATTCTAGGAAAAATAGTCCATCATAAAACAGAAATTCCACATTTCTCTAATGTCTTGGATGCACTATTGAGGAATATATTTAGGAATTTTCATTGCTCGTATTGTATAACCATCAATCTATGGAGGATTATTTTTCACAAATTGACATAGGATCCCATATCTTCCTAATGGATTCTTTAAAATTCAGATGTGAATCAAAGAACCCTACTGGATAAAAAGGATGATGAAACTACATGAAACATAAGAATCTATTTCATATAAATGTTTCATATATCCACAAAATTTTTATTATAATAAATAGGAAACAAGTGATATGATTTTTTCAATCATTCGATTAATACACAAATACCATTCTTCACTCCAGGAGTATGTGACAACCCAAATACTAAATTCATTTATACTAATCATATTTCTATGCAATCATGATGATGTGTTTAATAAAACCAAAAGGATTTCGATTCTCATCCAAGATTATCTAATAGATATAACAACTAGAAAAAAATCAAAGATATCATTTTTCTAATCTATAAACTATAATTGATGCCTCATAATATCAAACTTTTTAGTTAGGATTAGGTGAACCACCCACTGGTAATTATGATAATTTTTCATCACGTCCAATATTATAGTTAACAAAATGAGATAACAGTTCCTATAGAAAAGATTTTCCTCTAGATATAGAGCCCATTAACCAATTGTATAACCACTATAAAATGAATTCAAGATTATGTATAACTTATTATAAAATTTATTATCCTATTGGGTCACCACTATAAGAGATGATGTCAACAAAAACATAGTAGAAAAACTATCTCACTTCCTTTGGGACTCCATGATTCTTCTGAAAAAAGTTCTATAAGATTACACTCCTCTAATAATTCCTTCAAATCATGGGAAGGAAACAACTTTTTATTATATTAATCAACAACATTCCCCTTTGTAATGGTTTAGGAAATTTCAATGTCTAGTGATTTTAGGAACTCTAGTAATTTCTTCTATCAAATATTCAAATGTTTTTTGTGAAAACTTATGTCTTAATCTCTTATGATAAGTTTAAATGAAAATAAATTCTTTGAAAAGTAGCTATGTCACCTCTTAAGGGTGTGAATCATAATAATTAGGTCTATATTTGGTTTGTGATATTTTTTGTCATGTTACCAAAAATGATGATAACCAAATGCTACCATGTGATGACACTTCTTGAGAACCCAACCCAAACCCAAAACTAATGCATCAAAAATAATGATTCTCCCTATAAAATATAAGGAATTGTTAGAACATGATCTTAATTCATACATATTTTAAACACATAAATCTAACACCCAAATTTTGAATCACAATCAACATTGACTCCATTCATTAGACCTTAGTTTTGGATATCTTGATGAATCTCTAACATTAAAAAAATTTGTCAATGTGATGATAATTGATTTATATGGTAATGTTTATGGGGAATGTGGTCTCAGAACATGGATATTGATTGTTCTAAAAATGTGAATGTTTTAATATCATGGTGTGGACTATTGGATTTTATTGATATTTAAACTTTATCAATTTGAACAGTTAATTCAACTATTATTTTTTGAGTGAAGGGATATATTCAATGGTAAATACTCATATTCCCCATCGGCCTAAAATTTAGGGATGTGTACACACCTAGAGCTATAATTTAACAAGAATGTGAGGATTCTTAATATTTGATCTTACTATCCTCGAGCATTACAACCATGGTATTATGATTGAAAATGAATTGTTACAATCCTTGGTTTATAAAATTATTTATTCATGACTATTTTAACCAGGATTCTAATTTTTTTATGTTTTTATAGAAATGATAATTTTTATATTCTTTGTACATTGAATTAAAATCATTTAAAAAGTTTGTTTTATTATAGATTCTTAAGAGAATTATTAATCCATGTTTTATTTAAAATTAATAATTTTTGGTTTATTTCATATGGATTGATTATGTAGTACATGGTGGGGGCCTATTTGTCTATTTCTTCTATCACCCCACATATGTCAATGGGAATATGTAAATTTTTTCCAAATATAGAAAAAGGGAAAGAATAACATAGAGGTTGGGGGTGTTATTGAATGTGAAAGCATAATAATTAATGGTGACATGTGGATTGTGTGTTCCACCTATTACAAGGATACCTGAGTTGATATGATATCATTAGTTTGTGTGATGTTTTATGTCGCTTCCCTATCTTAGTTTATGTTTATTCCTTCACATGGTCAATTTATCTTATTTACTATTTTAAAATACTGATTATTTATTGATTCTTGTTTTATTTTTTGTATTGTTTGGTTATTATTGTGGGGAAATAATTACTCTTGATCATTATTGACACCAAATCACTAGCCACCAGCCCATGAAGATCATGAATTCCCTACAAGATTTGTTTGGGGTGACTTAGGTATCGGTTTAGTGGGTTATATGGGATGGTTTTTAATAGCCTAAAATCATTTAAAATATTTATATAAAAATTATTCTATAAGTGGAAGAAAAATTAATTTATATATGTTAGTTTAATTTTTGCATGGAAAATAAAAGATTCATGGATGATTTTACCATTGTGCTCTACTATAGATAGGTTTTTTTAATTTCCACATGCATGTGATAAACTGGATAAATAAGTAATATCATGGTTATAAACTCTAAAAGTATTATAATATCATGTAGAAGAATGTGAGAATCATGTAGAGGAATACAGTGGGTATTCTCTAAATGAATTATAAGACTAATCTTATTATATTATAAATTTCACAAAAAAAATTAAATTAACAAAATACTAGAACAAAATCAAAATTAATGAATTTAATGATGGTTATTGGTATATTTAATTGAATAAAAAATAGAAAAATAATTTCATGTAAAATTAATGTGGATAATAAAATAGTGGCATAACCCTAGGTTGAATGGTACTCTTTTTTAGACACTAAATAAGGGATTCTAGGTTTTAATTCATAGAATCCCTCTTTTTGTCGATGTATAGTGTGGTGGGTGACATGGTAACTATCACCGGAAGACGGAGACACATGTTGGTGATGTAGGAGTAACATGAGTATCGTTTTATACCTATTTAATGGTCTTTGGGCCATTAGGGATTTGTGATAATAAATGTAATTTTAATTATATGCAGGGGATCAACCCTTAGAGGTTATGTGCCCTTTCCTTATGGGATTATGGGTGTGTATTTTTTCCTTTCCTTGTAACCCCAATGACCTTAAGTAAAGATAATTTGATAAGAAATTAAATTTTACTTATACAAATTATACATAATCAAATGAATTTTTTTACAAAACATATAAAATAGTATTAGCATGACAATCCTAAACATAAGTGATGGTAAAATTGATGTATAAATGGAAGTAAAATAGCTATCTTTATGTAACCAAATTTAATTTATTATAAAATAAAATTCTCATAGTTTTTAATATAGTTAATATAACTATTAATAATAACGTCAAGTTTTTCGTTTACATAATAACATAACTAAATTAAAATTGACATATATTAGTTGAAAGACTATAATATTTCTAATGTATTATTTTCTCATATCCCTTCTTCAAGATCATTACATATAATGTGAACTATTTCTATGTCATAGTCATTAGCAGTATCTATTAATTGTGTAATGGGTAGAGTAATCTCATATAAGACCATAACACATCAAATATTATCGTCACAAAATATGTTTTTCCATTGAAAACAATAGAAAATCAATCATTTTATAGATCAAAAGAACAACTGAAATTCACATGTACTTTCCTAATAAAATGGTTATATTTTATCACAATATTTTCAAATATATAATTGTAAATTTTAATTCATCTTCTTTAACACCATTCTTACCATTACACAGTTACTCTTAAGAAAAGGCACTCATAATTGTTTTGTAATAAATCTCTCAGGTGTAATCAATAACTATATAATATAAAATTAATATAGAGATTGGGTTTTTCCTTTTCTACAAGAAAAATGAAATAATTAAGTGGCAATAATTAATCCACTATTTTAAAATAAAGTTTTATTATATTTATATTTAGTAAAAAATGTATAACTATTAACATCATAATATGACTGTGTTATTATATTTAAAAATGGGTAACCCATGAACTATATAAATGTTTTTATTCTAATGAATCACAACTCAATTTCACTTTAAAGTATGTAACAAATTTTTATACTAGTTTGTCAACCGTAAATATTTCTTTTTTGGATAATGATGTTTTATTTCATTAATTTGAAATGTTATTTGTGATTGAACTGAATTTTTTTGTTTAATACCTCTAAGAGTTCCTATATTATTTTGCCATGTATCAAGGAAATTATTTTTATTCCACATATATGTTTTACACTTATACTTACTCCCACATAGTATGGCATCGAGAAACTAATATTATTTAATTTAAACAAGTATTCCATACAAAACTCAACCACCACCACATATATATACTTTTCAATAATAGAGTCCTTTTATTAATTTTGATTCTTAATGTTCCATATAAAATATTCACTAACCATTTAAAATTATACATACAACATATATATACGGATCCATATAAAATTATTTCAAAAACTAAATAGTTTTTGAGATATAAAATGATGAATAAAATAATGTTAGAAAATATAGCTACAGTTATCAACATATATTAATATCTACTTTCTATAAAATATATCGGGTGAATATAGATCCATGAAATTTATAAAAATAGATTTTAAAAATTAACACATCTTAATGAAAGTCATTCTAACATGTATTTTTAGTATTCCATGTAGAGAATCTAATAATATTTTTTATATAAAAACATGATAGTAATTATATTTCTCATTCATTAATGAGAAATATTCTAATATTGAAAAAATGTTCACATTTAAAAAATACATTTCAATGACATTATTACAGTCAAAAAAACATAAAAACAATTTGTTTCCTCTTCTATATATTGTTTTCAAATTGATTGGAATGAATGTTAATTTTCCTTTAGTAATGGGTGCTAAATCCATGCATATTTTGATTTATAATAAGTCCAAACATGTATTCAATTCATTCATTTTATTGTGTTTAATTTCTATCAATATTCTAGTAAAATGTTCTTGTATGTTTTTATAAGAATGTATTCTTTGCCACAATAGTTCTAAAAATTCCATAAGAGTAGGGTGAATTATTGTAATAATATGACATTTTTAACCATTTTAATTAATTATTTTTTAATAGATTGTGTCAATTAGAACACCAAAATAATGAAACCACGGGATAAAAACAATGAAATATTTAAATTACATGATTAATATAATTATTAGTAGATAGAAAGATGATAATTTTTTGAAATTATCAGCTATTTTTTTTTATTTGATTAATTTTTTAAAAGTGATGCCTTTATTTGAATAATATATAAAAGATATTAGATTTTACATTAAATATTAAATTTATCATGGTTATAAAATTATTATATTAAGTATTATTTAGATTTATAAATTAAAATTTCATGATTCAATTATTTATAAATTTATATAAAATAATATTAGAGACACCTTAGGTTTAAAAGGTTATTTATTAATAAAATTATTTTTTAATTATATATTATATTTTCATTTGAAAGAGAAATTGATAATTTTTATAATTATTTGTTGTTAAATATAATTAATTTTTTGATTATAATTTCCAATATTATCTCTGGATAAATTATTTTTACTTTTAGAAAATAATTAATCTTAACATTAATATTTTAAAAAATAATTATTTTGTTAATTCCATCGATTTTTTAACATTATTATAAAAATATAATGACTAAAATAAATTTAATATTTTTATATAAAAATATATATTTATAAATTAAAATTATTATGTTTAATTAAAATTTGTAATTTATAAAACCCATGTTTAACATTTTAGAAACTTATGTAATTGTTTACGCTAATTTTTTTTATTTGTTTACATTAAAAATTAGTTGTAATAAATAATAGAAAAAACATCAAAGAATAACATACATTTTTAAGATAAAAAATTTCATAATATGTAATAACTATAATTTTATTTTTAGGCAAATACATAATATTTAAAAGACTAAATTAATGACCATGGTAATGTTCATTCAATTATTTTCAAAGAACTATTTTATTAACATTGTGTAATTTTTTTTATAATTAAATAAATTAATTTCTTCTAAAAATAATTTAAAAAAATCATAACATTACTAACAAATATTATCACACATTAAATTTTTATTAAATATTAAATATGATTAATAACACTTAATTCTAGAGGAAACATTTTCCTGTAAACTATTTCTCCTTATATTAAAAGTATTAATTAAAAAGTTAATGTAAACATATTTAATAACATTATTAGGTTACATGGGGATTAAATTTAATTTCAAAATAATTAATCTTATTTATCTTATATTTTTATTAAAAATTAAATTATTGATTTAAAAACTAATAACCAAGGTCAAATAAAAATTGTAACATATAAGATTCAAGTACTTTAAGGATTAAAACATGTTTAAAACAATTGTAAAAAATAGTTTTAGAGTCCTTATAAAGCTTACATAAACCCAAAATCCCTTATTTATCACTTTTGGATCCATTCACCATTAAATAGTGTAATTGTATTATAATATAACAGTTGATATTCCTAAAAGTTACCTTTTCATCACTTATAAAATGGGTTTACTTCAACCCTTTCAATGATCCACCTTCCATTTGAAATATCTTTTAACATCTTTCCAATTTTAATTTAATAAAATATCCCTTTAATTTAATAAATTTCTTGGTCACATCAAGTTATTTTAAGTCCTCCAATTCAAAGGGTTATATCATGGAAATGTTCATGGTCTCGGCGTAGGCAATACTTAATACATTTTCTTCAAAATATTTTACTCCCAAAAATTAATCAAAAAGTAATCTAATGACATAAGTATAATTATGAAAATTAATTTTTAATAAATTAGTTTAAAAATAACTACTTATGAATTTACATCCACTTCGAATTGTAAAATAACATAGATGGTGTCTTTGTGTTGATTACATATAAGAAGTATTTAGTGTCTTCCATTTTTCACCATGGCCTCTATTCACTAGATATAAGGATATAATTGAATAATATATATAAAAAATATAATACAATTATTATTATTAATTGAAAAATTATATTCAAATTTATTCCCACACATTCATGAGGAAATGAAAATTGTAATCGGGTGTTTTGTGGATGACCTCCTCCACGAAGTAAAATTTTTCAATTTTTAACTTGAATCTCATAATTTATCAAATGCACTTAAAATAATATTAATTTTTTTAAAAAAATCAAAAAAATATAATTATTCTTCTATTATAATGATATTACAAACCTTATTAACCATACTTGCCTATTGATATATATCATTTTCGTGTTTGGGTCTGTTTAAACCCACCCATGAACAATTTTATAAAACATTCTCATAGATGACTATGGGAAATAAAATAAAAAATTTAATATATTTTAATAATAAAATTATTACTATTTTCTGTTTATAATAATATTATATAAAATATTTAACTTTTTTTAATATACCATCATTTATCAATAAAATTTTCAAAATAAGCAGATATAGATTCAATTTTCATAAAAAATAGACATAAGAAAACTATATAACAAATTCAAACAATATAATAACAAATGGAGTTTATTAAATTAAATATATTTGAATAATTTTAATTATATGGTATGAAATAAATATAATTTGATTATTCAAGAATTTAGTCACATTTATTTATTGAATAAGGACCATGCTTAGGGTTTCTTTTCTTATTTTTCAATCCCTTAAGTCATACTTCTTATTATACACCAAGATTTCTTTAGCATGGTTTAATTATTAACCATTTAATATTTTTTATAATTATCCAAAAATTATTCATTGTATTTATTTTTTAATTAGAAATAATATCTTTTAGGGTTTTTGATTCAAGTGATTCTGATATTGTAAGGGTTTATGCTAACAAAATTTTCTTATATATGTTACAAACATAATAAATTCTATTGTTCCATGCATTGTTTTTTCTGAAAAATAGTATACTTTGTATTTTATTTCATATTTCCTTTCTAGGGTTCTAAATTTATTTCTTGAAGCCTCATTATGAGATGATTTTTGTCTTGAGTATTGTGTTATATTAAGGTATTTTTGTGTCTTAGCTCTTATTTATTGAGAAATACCTCTTGTTACACACCCATTTACTTTTATACTGTGTATATACTTATTATTTGTAATAATGTTTCATGAATATACTATTTTTCAATGTACATTTGGATTAATTTCAAAATCCTTCTCATTCAAGGTGTTTCGATTTAAATATAACTGAAACCATAACTGATTTCTCAACTCGAATTATTCCTCCTTGATTCATTAATTTTCTACAAGTTTATATCCTTATAAATCCCTTATTATCCTCACATTTAATTTTTAATATTTTAATTAATATTTTTATTGGGGAAAGATACTTTTTTCCATCATTATCTTATCATTGGTGAAATAACATATCAAATACAATTTAAAAATTAGTATAAATAATGCTCATTATTAAAAAAATATTTATCCTTGATGTCAATGTTTTTCGTCCCACTAATATATTCCCCTATTTTTTAGAAATCATATACAAATTTATTCATCTGATCCTATTAATTCTCATCATCACTTTTAAAATTTAAATTTTATTTCCTTACTTATGATGTAGGATTTCAATAAATATGTTTCAAAATATTAAAAGGTTTTACAGATCATTGATATATTTCTTATATTTCACTCTACATTTTCTATATAAGACTAAAATTTATTTTTTAAGTATCAATTATTAGATATTTACTAGAAATTAATAATTTATTATATATAAAATTATTATTTTCATCATTTTCCGAAATTACATTTCCAAACATACATGGGCCTTTATTTCTTAGAATTTCTATATAAAAAAGTAAAAGATAAAAATTTTAAAATGTTTTTCACAAGATTTTATTTGTTATCATTTTGAAGCTTATTTCCCATGTTTCATGGTTTTAAAAATTTAATTATTTATTCATTATTAATTATTTTTTAATTAAAAGGGTTTTCAATGAAAAATAGTCATTTTCATGATACATTTCAATGTAATATTATATTATTCTTCAAAAATAATTTTTTATATATCATTAAATTATATACCTATTTTTTATAAATGAGAAATTTTAAATTTCTATAAAAAAAATTATCTATCACTACCTTTTTCTTTCCTAATCATTTTCTGTGTATAAACATAATATTTTTATCCAAATTATTTCCTCTATAAATACCCAATTTTCAATTAATTTTATATTAGGGTGTTCACCTAGATGCCTTACATATATTGATTTAGTAATTTTTTGACAAAATTATATTTCGTTTATATATATTGTGTAAATTTTGTATTATATATAACTTTATTGAAGTCAATATACCAACAATGTTATTAAATATCATTTTATACCAAATTATTTTCCATGCATTTACCATGGTCTGATTATTAATGGAATTATGAATGAATATTTATGTCACACCATTTAAGAAGGATATGAGACCATTTTATTTCTTTGGTTTCTTTATGATATGAAGAATGATTGATTTCAATTGGAAATCATATATGTAGATGAATGTTGTGTGGGGTCCTATATCTCTCTCTACAATTCAATGGATGATTGTTCAAATCTCATGATATAGTTATATGTGATTCCAATTATTTTTTCCAGTAGGATTATATTGAAGATTGTGACTCACGATTGTAATGTATATGCGGGTAAAATTGTGTTGTCTCCCAAGCGTGGGTAAAAGTGTGTAACTCGTGAAGGTGATTTTTCTCTATAGTTGTAAGATCCCGGTCTTTTGGGAAGGTATTTTTTTTCTTTGTGTTTCGGTTAAATACCTTGTTCTTGGTTTAAAGGGATGTCTTACGAATGTATGAGAGGCCTTGGGGGTGTTCAAGGGCTCGGGGCATGGAATAAAGGAAAACCTGGTAGGACCGGCCAAGGTGCACGGCCTACGCACGACCAACCAAACCGTGCGGCCTGCCCAGGTGAAACTGTGTGACCCTTACTTCTCCAGACAGAAGCATGTGCATGGTTTGTGCATGGTTTGACAAACTGTTCAGATTGATCGTTCAACCCCTCCTCCTCAGGGCAGTGACATGCGTACAGCTTGCACACAGTTTTCCAAACCATGCGGCTAAACCATGCGGCCACTTAAAACATGGAAAAATTACAAAAATTGCCACTCTGGGCTTTTCAAACCCAACTTGGGATTTTCCTCCCATTTTCCCCTCTTCATCATAGGTACGAATCAGACATCCCAAGGGCTCCAAGATAACGATATCCTTCGATTCTAAGGCGTTCGGAGTGTTGTTGGTAAAAGATTGAAGCTCCGGGTAAGGCTAACCTCATCCTCAATTCTCTTTTTGGTTTATGGTTTGTTTCTTCTCTCCCTCTCGTTCCAAAGCTCTAAAACCCTATCTTTTGGGTGAGTTTTAGGTTGAAGCTTCAAAGGTTGGTTGGATCAAGGTCTAAGGAATCAATAGGGAGTGCGTTCAACTGAAGTTTCTAGGTATGGGGTCTACAAGTTATATCCCATGGTTATTTAGCGTTTTTTGCTTGGTTACTTATGTTCTTGTTTCCCTTTGTTAGGTTTTGAATAACCTTGGCGTGATTGGTTTTAATGATGTTTAAAATGGAAAATGGGAACTGTCACGATCCCTGTGGGGTGTGTTGGGATTGACTTGACCTAATTGGTCCGTCCATGTGATGTGTCGCCTTTTCCCGGGATTAGGGATTGACATTAAACAAGTGACTAATTGTAGTGAATTGTAGATCCCTTGATAGAAAATTTGGCATGATTGGTTGAACTTGGAATATAAGTTAGGTGGTGCACCTAGACTTGGAAATAACCTATGGGTTAATTGAAATATAGTGAATGGTTGATTCATGGGAATGATGAACAGGTTAAATGAGATAATGCGTAAATGGATTAAAGACCATAATGGGATAGATTATGGGTTTAATGTTGAATGCTTAGTGAGATAGGCATAACACATGGGAATTGGGTGAATGGTTAAATGATGTGAAATGGTAATGTGTTAATGGGTTAAGGCATGACGTGGTTTCCCACATGGGTAGATGTTAATAGTGTTTGTCGAAGGGAAATGGTTTGGATGGTTGAGGGTTACTTATATATAAGCATGTGGACATGGCTTTGTAGAGTGGAGTATGACTTGAAGACCTATACCCACGAGTTGAGTGAAGACTGAGGTTCTAAACTCTACCCTAATTGCACGGGTTAGGAAACGGGACTGAGAGTCTATTCTTCTAATGGTTGCATCCACCCGGACTGAGGCTTCTAGGTGAGGTTATAGTTGTTATGAGGGAGTTAGTCCTCGTGCGATAGTATAACGATGTGTTTACCCTCTTGTAGGTGATTGTTGGCCTTAGATCCACATAACATAATGTATGTGATTAACCCATGGAAATGTGATTAAATGGTAAATGGTGATAATGGGTGTGTAATGAATGGTAATGAAAGTGGTAATGGCTTGGCTTTAAACTGGATGATGGAACCTTAGTTAATTACTTGACATTTATCATTCATTTTCTTTTTTCATGAACTGCTTGTTTATACTGGATAGTTTGTAGACACCGTTGGTGGTGGCCTACTGGGTTGAACTCACACCCTGCTTAGGCTGTCATTGGGTACTCGAGAAGACATAATGTTTTCAGGTAAGGACAAGGGCAAGGGTCCTTGCTAGATATCTGAGTGTACATGGGTAGCACTTGGTGGTGGATCCAGACTTGGAGTCGGGACCATTTTGGGGATTTTGGCATTTTTCTTTATTTTGGGTTTGTGTCCAATTTTTCACTTGTAGTATGACATGACATATTTATTTTTAGAAATGGTTTCTATACATGTTCTTTGTTTATTATTTAATGTTTCTACTATCTGGTTTATTAATGTTATGCTTACTCTGATAAAAAGGGGGTATAGTCTCCCCACATGACAGCATAGACCCTCGATGCTAGTCTGCAGCCTTTGGCGTATGGGGAGGCGTGCATAAGGTCATGTAACCACCTAGCTCAGAGCACCATTTTAGTGGCTTCCGGGTTGGTGATGTCACAAAGTTGTATCATAGGAGGTCTTTCTTCTCCTTCTCTGAGGTCTTGTTATTTGGGATTGGTAGCCAAGGGTTAGGATGTGTCGGGCCTTGTAAATGAGCTCATTCTTGGGAGTAGCTAACCTAGGTATGGGGGAAGACCCAATTCACCTTGGTTGGGAAATGTTGTTCTTGGTTGTGTGTTATTACAGTGGATGATATTTCACCATTGGGGGATGCAAATGTGGTTTGATGTGACTATTTTATGATTTTTGGCTTGTGGCATTAATGGCATGAGAATTGGAATTCATGCATCATTATAGGCACCTAGGGAGATAGGTGACATGCATTGTATTGGACACATACACGGGGTGGGTGTGTGATGCAGGAAATTAGGGTGCATCATGAATTTCATGAAACCAAGAAATAATGAGAAGAATGAAATAAAACAAGTGGGTAGATGATGTTTAATGGACAAATAGGGTTTGAAAAAACTTGGAAAAAATGTTGTTGGGTTAGTATATGAAAATTTGGTTTTTGTAGCTAGTAAAGAGCTTTTGGTGGAGGCATGAATGTTTATGGTATTTGTGCTAAAACTCGTGCATGGAATTGTAGTGAAGTTCCACCATGACGTCGGTTACCAGTTGGGAAATAGGAGGGTGTTTCTGAGAAAACTCCTCCAGTAGAGGAGTAAGAAAATTTTGTGATCAGTGAAGGTTGAGAAGACCAGTTCCAAGAGAACTTGACTCACCTTATACAGATGATGGATCAAGACCCCGGGCGGGTTGCACCGAGTATGTTTGAGCTGACCGGGGAGTTCCAAATGCAACACCCTCCGACATTCACCGGAGAGGGTGGGCCAGAGGCAGTGGAGTTCTGGTTAGAGTCTGTCCAGAAGATACTGGATAATATAGAGACCCCCATTGAAAAACGATAAAAGATGGCCGCCTATATGTTGCGAGGTCAGGCTAGGCGTTGGTGGGACATTTAGGCCCAAATGGAGTAGGCTGAGGGAATGCCGTGGAAAGACTTTTAGGAAAAGTTTCTGGAGCATTTCTACCCAGAGACTTTGAGGAAGGAGTGGGCTGCAGAGTTTATGAGCTTGACTCAGGGATCGCTATCGGTGATGTACTACGCTAGTCACTTCACTGATTTGATATGCTTTGTCCTAGTGTTAGCAGGGGGTGAGGCAGTGGTAGAAAGGCATTTCCAGGATGGGCTGAGACATGAGATCAGGTCTCAAGTAAACTTCTTCCACATAAAGAAGTTCGCATAGGTAGTAGACCAGGCATTGATCTCGGACGGGAAAATGAAGGGATCCTCGGGTAGCGGGCTTGTGGTGCCAGTGTGGTTGAAGAGTGGTTCAGCTACCGAGGGTCGGAAGCGATGCCATGAAGTCTCACAGCATGGTGGAAGTGTGAAAAGTGGGTGGAAGAGAGGGTCAGCCTCTCAGAGTGGGGGTCAGGTGTTCTGCTATCCGTGTGGTAAGTAGGGGCATTTGTGTGTTCAGTATCCTTGACCTCCAGTTGTGTGTCGTTCGTGCAGAAGGATTGGGCATGTGCAGAGGTTCTGTAGGAATCCTTGGCAGGCAGGTGAGCATGATGGTGGAAGTTAAGTACCAGATATGGGAAGGGGATCTTTTTCCCTATATCAGGCAGGAAGTTGGAGCTCCACATGTCGTACTGGTAGGGAAGGTGGACGTGGAACTCCCAGGAAAGATTACTCATGCCAGCAGGGCAGTGCATCTCAGGGCATTCCAGCTGGAGCCCAGGGTATAGGGGTAAGTCAGCTTCAGGTAGTTCAGTTTGCACCTGGTGATGGCGAGGATGGACCATCGATTGTTTGAGGTACGATCCTTGTAGCTTCTACTTTTTCTAGTGCGTTGTTTGACAGAGGTGCCACACACTCTTTTATCTCTGATCAACTTATGGTAGCACTAGGTTTACCTGTGGAGGGGGTGGGTGGGGTGATGTTAATTGTCACTCTGTTGGGGGTGCGGGTTGACGATATCAAGCACTACAAGGGATGTGCTTCGGAAATTGGTGTGTATTGTTTTCTGTGGAACTTCTTCATTCTCGAGATGTCAGGGTTTGACCTAATCCTAGGAATGGATTGGTTGGTGTTGTATCAGACGCACATAGACTTTTATCATCGCAGAGTATCGTTCAGGTCGCTTGAGGGTGACGCCTATGCCCACCGTGGCAAATGGGATATTCGAGCAGGGCATGTGGGGCCGTTATTTTGATAGATGAGTGGAATCGCAGCTCAAGTGGAATGTCTCATGCTTGATGATGTTGAGGGAGGGGAAAAACTAATTTCCCTCCTGTGGTGGATCGGTTTTAGGACGTGTTTCCTAATTATTTTTTAGGGTTACCCCCTAATAGGGATGTTGAGTTCACGATCGAGTTGCTGTCGGGAACGGAGCCAGTTTCTATTCCGCTATACCGAATGGAACTGGCAGAACTCCAGGAACTAAAGGCTCAACTTGAGGAGTTGGACCGTAAGGGGTTTATCCATCCTAGTACGTCTCCTTGGGGATCTACAGTGTTTTTTGCAAAGAAGGATGATGGGACGTTGAGGTTTTGTGTTAACTATCGAAGGTTGAATCAGATGACATTGATGAATCAATACCCTCTTCCTATAATTGATGACCAGTTTGATTAGTTGAGGGGTTCATCAGTGTTCTCTAAAATTTATCTGATGTCAGGTTATCACCATTTGAGGGTGAGGTCTTATGATGTACCGCGTACCGCTTTCTGGAGTCGGTACGGGTTGATTGAGTTTGTGGTAATGCCTTTTGGCTTGACCAATGCACCAGCGGTGTTTATGGATTTGATGAACCAGATCAATAATCGCTATCTAGATCAGTTTGTGGTTGTCTTTGTTGATGATATCTTAGTGTACTCAAAAACTCAGGATGATCATTCCTAACATCTTGACATCGTCCTGGGTATGCTAAGAGAGCATCAGCTATACGCCAAGCTATCCAAGTGTCAATTATGGATAGGTGAGGAACATTTTCTAGGTGACATCATCTCGGAGGCAGGTGTGTCAGTGGATCTAGAGAAAGTGTAGGCGGTTGTATCTTGGGAGTAGCCCAAGAGTGTTTTTGATGTTTGGAGTTTTCAGGGTTTGGCCAGGTATTACCGAAGGTTCATTCAGGATTTCTCTCGCTTGGAAACATCACTCTCGGGCTTGACCAAGAAAGGAATCAGGTTCAAGTGGTCTGAGTATTGTAATAATTCCCTTCAAGAGTTGAAGAAGTGTTTGACGACCGCACCTATCTTGATCATACCTATGTCGGGTATGAATTACGTCGTGTTTTGTGATGTGTCCGGAATCGGACATGGGGCTGTGTTGATGTAGGATGAGAGGGTTGTGGCTTATGGGTCGAGATAGTTGAGACCCCATGAGCAAAACTATCCCACTCATGATCTTGAGTTGGCTTCAGTAGTGTACACCTTGAAGTGATGGAGGCACTATCTGTTGGGGGAACGATTTACCATGTTTACGGACCATAAGAGCATAAAGTATATCTTCTCACAGTGAGATCTGAATCATCAGCAGCGGAGATAGGTTGAATACCTCCAATCTTTCGACTTTGAGTTGGTTTACATGCTGGGAAAGGTAAACAGTGCTACTGATGCTCTGAGCATGAAGGTTCAGAATTAGGTGGTTCAGGAATCCAGTACCGAGTAGAAGGTGATGGCCCTATTTTCATAGATGAACCTAGAGGTGCAAGAGGATAATGTTCAGGTCACTCTTGCTTCATTAATGATGGATTCGATGCTTTTAAGTCAAGTTAAGGAAGGTCATCTTGATGATACTGAGTGTTTTATCATGAAGGAAAAGCTTAAAGGTGGGGAGCTGCCTTCTGGTTTGGCTGTCGGTGGGGACGGAGTTGTTTTTGTTCGTGATCATGTGGTTGTGCCAGAGTGTATCCGAGAAGAATTGATGTGTGAGTTCCATGCATCAAAGTGGACAGTGCATCCAGTTTTGACCAAGATGTATCGTGATCTTTGAAGGTGGTTTTGGTGGCCTAGGATGAAGAAGGAAGTTGCGGGCTTTGTGGCACGGTGCCTTACCAGTCAGTAGGTGAAAGAAGAGAATCAACACCTATGTGGTTTGTTGCATCCATTTCCCATTCCAGAATGGAAGTGGGATGATGTGACAATGATTTTTATGTGGGACTTCCGAGGACTCCATAGAAGAATGATGCAATATGGGTGGTTGTGGATCAGTTAACAAAACGTGCTCATTTCTTACCGATCCTGGAGACCCTTACAGTCTATCAGTTGGGTGAATTGTATGTTCAAGAAATAGTGTGGTTGCATGGTGTGTCATGGACCATAGTTTCAGACTGAGATCCACATTTCACATCGTGTTTCTGGCAAGGGTTTCAGAAGGCACTTGGTACGTAGGTGTTTTTGATTACGGCTTTCCAGCCGCAGACAGATGGGCAGTTGGAACGTATGATCCAAGTATTGGAAGACATGTTAAGAGATTCTGTCTTGGACTTTGTTGGTTCTTGGGAGAGACACCAATCGCTAGTTGAGTTTGCATACAACAACATTTTTTAGGATACGATTCAGAGGCACCATTTGAGGTGCTTTTTGGGAGACTATGTAGATCTCCATTATGCTGGCTAGAGGTCGGGGAATCTGAGTTGTTGGAGAAGAGTCTCGTGCTAGAGACTTCAGAGAGAGTTCAGTTGTTCAGGAAGAGAATGGCTACGGCTCAGAGAAGGAATAAGTCATATGTAGATCGGATGTGTAGACCTCTTGAGTTTGGGGTGGGTGATAAAGTATTCCTTTGGGTGTCGCCATGGTTGGGTCACCGACTGATTCGAAAGTAGGGTAAGTTGGCACCCAGGTATGTGGGACTTTTTGAGATTAGGGAGAGGATCTGGCCAGTGGCATACCGATTGGCTATTCCGCAGCAGTATGGTGGGATTCATGATGTTTTTCATGTTTCTTAGCTTCGACAGTAGCACCATGTCCCATCCCAAGTGGTTGATGGTGAGGATGTGGAGCATGAGGTTGATGCGTCCTATGAGGAGCATCTGGTTCGTGTGGTGGATCATAGTCAGAAGGCCTTGAGGGGAAGGTTGTGCCGTTGGTGCGAGTACTATGGAAGTATGGGAAATTTCAGGAAGAACTTGGGAGAGGGAATCAGATATGCGGGCTCAGTGGCCCGAACTCTTCCCGTCGGTGGATCAATGAGGTTTGGAACCTCAGCTTGAGGATGAGCCATTATACGGTGGGGAGGTTGTAAGATCCTAGCCTTTTCGGAAGGTATGTTTTTCTTTATGTTTTTGTTAAATACCTTTTTTTGGGCTTCAAGGGATGTCTTATGAAAGTATGAGAGGCCTTTGGGGTGTTCAGGGACTCGAGGCATGGAAGAAAGAAAAACTAGGCAAGACAGGCCAAGGCGCACGGCCTGTGCATGGCCAACCAAACTGTGCGGCCTGCCCAGTTGAAACCGTGCAACCCTTCCTCCTCCGGACAGAAGCATTATCACGGTTTTCCAAACAGTGTAGATTGATCATGCAACCCCTCCTCCTCAGGGTAGTGTCATGCACACGGTTTGTGCACAGTTTTCCAAACTGTGCGGCTAAACCCTACGACCACTTAAAACATGGAAAAATAACAAAAATTGCCACTCTGAAATTTTTAAACACAACTAATGATTTTCTTCCCATTTCCCCCACTTCACCCTAGGTTTGAACTAGACCTCCGAAGGTCTCTCATATATTGATCTCCTTCGATTCTAAGGCATTTGGAGTTCCGTTGGTTGCGGATTGAAGGTCTGGGTAATGCTAACCTCATCCTCAGTTCTCTTTTTGGTTTAGGGTTTGTATCTTCTCTCCCTCTTGTTCTGAAGCTCTAAAACCCTATATTTTGGGTGATTTATAGGTTGAAACATTGAAGGTTGGTTGGATCTAGGTCTAAGGACTCAATAGGTAGTGCGTTCAACTGCAGGTTTGAGGTAGGTGGTCTACAAGTTATATCCCATGGTTGTTTATGGTTTTGTGCATGTTTACTTGTGTTCTTGTTTCCCTTGGTTCAGTTCTGAATAACCTTGGCATGGTTGGTTTTAATGATGTTTAAAATGGGAAATGGGAACACTCACGTTCCCCGTGGGATTTGTTGGGATTGACTTGACCTAATTAGGCTGTCCATGGAATGTGTCGGCTTATACCGGGTTTAGGGACTGACAATAAAAAAGTGACTTGTTATAGTGAATTGCAGAGCCCTTGATAAAAATGTTGGAATGATTGGTTGAACTTGGAATATAAGTTAGGTGATGCACCTAGACATGGCAATAAACTTGAGGTTAATTGAAATAGAGTGAATGGTTGATTCATGGGAATGATGAATGGGTTAAATGGGTTAATGCGTAAACGGATTAAATACCATAATAGGATAGATTATGGGTTTATTGTTGAATGATTAGTGAGATAGTAATAACACATGGGAATTGGGTGAATGGTTAAATGATGTGAAATGGTAATGTGTTAATGGTTAAGGCATGATGTGGTTACCCACGTGGGTAGTTGTGAATAGTGTTTTCCGAAGGTCAATGGTTTGGATGGTTGATGGTTACTTATATATAAGCATGTGCACATGGCTTCGTAGACTGGGGTATGACTTAAGGATCTACGCCCATGGGCCAAGTGAAGACTAAGGTTCTAAACTCCACCCTAAATGCACAGGTTAGGAAAGGGGACTGAGGGTCTATTCTCCTAACGGTTTCATTCACCCAGACTGAGGCTTCGAGGTGAGGTTATGGTTGCTATGACGGAGTTAGTCCAAGTGTGATAGGATAACGATGTGTTTACCCTCTTGCAGGTCATTTTTGGCCTTAGACCAATGTAACATAATGTATGTGATTAACCCATGGAAATGTGATGAAATGGTAAATGGTGATAATGGGTGTGTAATGAATGGTAATGGAAGTGGAAATGGCTTGGCTCTAAACTGGTTGACGACACCTTAGTTAATTACCTGGAATTTATCATTCATTTCCCATTTGCATGCAATGCCTGTTTATTCTGGATAGTTTGAAGACACCGTTGGTATTGGGCGACTGAGTTTTACTCCCACCCTGCTCAGGCCTCCGTTGGGTACCCGAGTAGACTTCATGTTTTCAAGTCTGGAAAAGGGCAAGGGTCCTTGCTAGATAGCTGAGTAGACATGGGTAGCACTTGGTGGAGGATCTGGACTTGGAGTCGGGACCATTTTGGGGATTTTAGTCGTTGTATTTATTTTGCGGTTTTGTCTACTTTTCCACTTGTATTATGAAATGACATATTTATTATTGGAAAATGTTGTTATACATATTCCTTGTTTATTGGTTATTGTTTTTGCTATCGAGTTTATTTCTGTTGTGCTTACTCTGATAAAAAGGGGGTATAGTCTCCCCACTTGACACCATAGACCCCCGCTACTATTCAGCATCCTTTGGCATATGGGGAGGTGCACTTAAGTTCATTTAACCACCCAGCTCAGAGCACTGATTTAGTGGCTTACGGGTCGGGGACGTTACAAATATTTTTTCCAAATTTCTATGGTATCCCAATTTTAATATCTCATGGAAAATATTTATTGACTTTTATTTCAACACACATTTTATTCAATAATTTTTTATTTAAGCAATTATTTATGATCTGTGATTTTTTTATATAGATTTACTATGTATATTTACTATACCCGTTTACTTATATTATGCTCAATTAGGACATTTTACTTTTATTTTTGATGTTTACCTTTACTGATCATTTGGTCACACCCATTTTTTTCATGTGATATGAATACGACTACAACATATGGGATGTATAGAATAGGTTATAGTATGGTTTTGTTGGATAAATGTTCAAACTTTGTGTAAAAGTATATTTTGTAGGTAACTGTACCTTAATTTTACTAAGCCAAAATTTTCTCTGGGTTATCTAAGACTATTATTATATACAATAGTATTGTGAAATTTTTTCAATCTTATCTTCTATCATCTCACTTATTTTTAAATTTAATCTATAAACATAACTGTATTTACTACCAAGCCTAGGATTACTGGTTTGAGGAACCTCTTTATGTATCAAATGAGTGTTTAGTTATTTATGGGGATTATTATATTTATTTTTATTAAGATAAGATAAATTTAGTGAAAACCCTATAGATATTCATGATGGATATGTCTATGTATAGGATATCATCCTATAATTTTGGTGGAGTTTTGAGTATGTGGTTTTCTTAGCACTGAAATCTGGGTCTCGATTCTACTAGTTGATAAAGACCCTAGAACAAATTTAAATAGTGGTAATGGGACTAAAAATCGAGTATTGGGTATTAACTCAATCATCACCTAGTGTATGATAATGTTTTCTGACGGGAACCCCTGTTTGACACTCCCAAGGGATATTATTTAGCCAATTCACATTCTCTTTAATAAACCATTATAAATGATTGAGTATGGTTTCAACTAATTAGGTTTGATAACTTTTAAGGGAAATTACCATGGATGACTAAGGATTAAATATGGTCATTGGTTGAACTAAATGTATCATATGATAAAACATAATATCCATTGGATAAAAAATCTTTAAATTTATGATTACATATTCATATTGGGGATATTATCATCACAATTTTTTTATAATATTTGAATGCCACATTCTCAAAAAAATTAAAATCAGAATGTTGTGTATCTAGAAACAAATATTTATTATAAATAATTAAGGGAGAAAACTTAAATGGATTTTTTATAACAGAATATTCATGTTATGATTGAAAATATGAGTTTCTTATTCATACCTAAGGTATTGAGGCTGATATATTAATAGATATTAAATATCAATACTCTTACCTATTTTTATTTGGGAGTGATATTTACTGATGATATTCTATTTCATTCTAAAGGTTATGAGGACTAATTAAAAATTAAAATAATTTTTATTTTTTCGTTAAACTTTAAAGGTTTCGAAACATATATTAAATGCTATTATTAAATATAGGAAAATATTTTAGGACAATATTTTATTTTTTGGGATAACTGATGGAGAACATGTGATTGAGGTATGAAAAAAATCTTAGGTTTAACATATTCTTTATATTGAGGTAATAAAGGTTAGATTTATTTTGAGAAAAAATTACTAAATTATATTTATATCTTAAGAATTGATCAATGATTTGATGAAAAAGTGACCCATTATATAACTTGTGAATTTAATATCATTCTTGGGAATATGGTATATATTGACTAGTTTGTGACCTTATGGGACATTGATTATTAAATTTGAGGCTTAAGGATATTGTTAATTTTTGGAGGAATATATAATCACTAAGTTGTTTAATGTCTTAGAGAAAAAATTGGTTTTAAGAAATGTTTGTTTTGGAGAATATATGACATGTTTTTATATAAACATGTTAATATGACTGTATGAATGAAATATATTCTTTGAGAAAAGATAAGTAACATAATAATGCATAAGAGGGTATGATAGATTTAATTTTATAATTTATAACCGAAATGATTAATATGTTAACAATAATCTAACACACTATCATTACTATGTAATAATTAAAATATTTAGAATGAAATTTATTTAAGCATGCAGAATTTGATAACTCAGTCTTTTTTTAGCTTTAAATTAATATTGTCTTTAAAATTTTCTGTCACACAGCACTCTAAATTAAACCAACAACCAATGAAAATAATCCATGATATATTAAAATTACCTGAATAATCTGATAATCAACAGATAAAAATATAATAATCAACTAAAATCATTGTATATTATTATTTTTCATTGATTAATATTTAAAAAATGATACCTTTCTATAAATATTTTAAAACGTACAGTATTTTACAATAATAAAACAAATTTATCATAGTTAAAAACTTATTATAATATGTAGTATTTATATTATAAATAATATTTCAATATTAACTTATTTATAAAATTATAAAAAATAATATTAAATATAGTTGATGTTTAAAAGTGTAATTTTTTTTAAAAATAAAGTAGTATTTCGTTATATATTATAATTTACTTTAAAAGTAAAATTTTTAAATTTTATAATATTAATATTAAATAATTAACTCTATTTTTCATAATGAAATATCATGATATCTAATTATTGGTTTTTTTATTTTTCTAAAATAACTATGTTTTAGATGAATAATTAAAGAATATTGTCTTTTTATTAAGATAATTTTTAAAACATTATCAAAAATAATATTGATAGTATTTTAATAAAAATTATATAAAAATATACATTTATTAATAAAAATAAATCATTTAAAACATTATTTTGAATTTATAAATCCCATGTTTCATGATATTGAAACTTATGTATTTTTTAACTCTAAGAAATGCTTAATTCACTTATATTAAAAATTAGTATTCATAAATGGTAATAACTAAATATAAAAATGGATTTTATATTTTCGATCAAAATATTCATATTATGAAATAAGATTAATTTAATTTTTGGAAATAAAATTTGGATTTCTAATATTGTCATTAATAACCATTATATTGGTAAAGTTGTTATATTTAATGAGTTATTTTATTATAACAATGTAATTATTATCAAATAAAATAAATTAATATAATAAAAAAATTACATTAATATAATATTGAAATAAATATTTAAATAAAAAAATCCCTCATTTATTTTTTTAATCAATACTAATTTAGATTTGGAACACTTAGTAGTGAAAAAGATAATTTTCATCAAAATAAGTTTTCTTTCTATTAATTATATTATTATAAAATTTAATTCTATATTATTTAAAAATTTAATCATATAAAATGGGTATTAGAATTATGTTCATAAAAAAAATTTAATAATATGGGTTCTCCTATATTTTATGAAGACTTAAATTACTTATTTCGAAACTACATTCCATGTTAAAAATTGTAAAATGTAAAAAAACATGTAGTAAACAAAATGTATTATGATTAAAACAAGTGTGAAAAATGATTGGTATCATATTTATCAATGTTATGTCACCCCAAAATCGATAATTTATAACTTTTGGATCCATTCACCCTTAAATATGTTCATTCCATTATTGAAAAATAATGGATATTAACAAAAGTTCTATTTTATTAGTTTATAAATTGGGGTCAATTATAAACTTTCAATGATCAAATTTTACATTATAATATCCTATAATACCGACCCAATTATCTTATCTTCTAATTCCTTTGCATATTTTAAATCCCCTGTTCACGATAATTTTTTCGAATTCAATCAATTTTTTTATGATTATCAAAAGGAAGTACAATGTCCTAACCTATGTATGACATACTCATTATATCTGTTTCTTCATATTTTCCATCCAAACCTATCATAACCATAGTTATATATTGGCCTAAGTATAATTTTTTACTTAATTATTATTTTGTTGGTGTAGAAAAGAGTAATTTTCCATTTACATTCACTTAGAAAAAAAAATATTGATTAAGTGTTTGTTTTGGACCACTACCTATATTAAGAGACATATTTCATTTTTCACAACCGCCTCTCCTAACTAGTTATAATGGTCGAATTAAATAATACATGCGATTTATATTATATAATTATTTTTATTATGAGACTAATTATAATCTAACTTCATTCCCTTTAATTTTTCATGAAAGGAAAACGTTAACCATGAATTGTGAAGATGATCACCTACAAGAAGTAAAGTTGTTTTTGGTTTTCATATTGATATTATTTTATTCTCCAAACCAATCAATATATAATTCACCGAATAGAAAACATCAAATTTAAAAAAAATATTTTTTATAATTGTTATATTTACATACATAACCATACTATATCATCAAGATATAGCTTGTTCATGTTTGGGTTGTTTTAACCACAGACTTGAACAACTATGTTTAAGATTACTATGAATCTAAGATCACCTCTTTGTTATGTTTTCTTTACATGGGTTATAAAGAGGACTTAAATCTATGGTAATTCAAGAAGGGGTTCTTTAATAGTTCAATTGTGTATTAATTTTCTCATGTGTTTTCAATTAAGATACCACTGTAATTCGTCCTCAAAGAGAATAAACCAAAGGCTCATTCTATTTTGTTAGATTATAGTAACATGTACTATTAATGTGATGTATATGAAAGATTAACTTGGTTCATATAACATTACATAAGATTAAATTAGTAAAATTATGTGTTTTCAGTAATATACTTAGGATTTAGGGTATAGGGATACTCAATTAGGGTTTCCATTTTAGTTTCTAGCATTAAATAGATCATGGTCCCGTGTTTCAAATAATTTTCTAAAAAAGTACAAAACTCAAGCACACATAAAAATAATTAAAATTAACAATAATAATTAATACAAAAATGGGATTTTACATGGTTCCACAATAAGGGATAATCAAAATTGAATAAATCCATAATGTGTTAATGTTTCAAGTAGATTATTATGAACTGTATTTAATTTCAATGTTTAGGAAATGCCCACTACCAAACAATGGTTTATTTTCCCTTTATTTTTATCCACAAACTAATTTAAATAAGAGTAAAAAAAATAAACGACACATAAATTTCTATCTACATAATAAAAATAATAAATATTCAAACAAAATTTGGAATTTTTGTTTATCCTAAGATATATTTTTCTTAATAAAACATATATCATAAAGGATGTGTATCATAGTAAAATATCCTCTCTATTTCAAAAATAAATATTCTCATTGAATTTATTTTAAATATAAACAATAAACCCAAATATGTATTTACCCATTATCTTAAAAAATCATCAATTGTTTACAACCAAATTCATCCTTCATTTTATGTGACATGTATGAACTTAATTTTACTAAATACCCAACTTTTAGAATCAAATAAACTCACAAAAACTTTATTAAATCTCTTTTGATTTGAAAAATATTTGGACTTACAAATTAATTTTCAATACACAAAATTATAGAGTGATGATAAAAATTATAGTATAATTCCATTAACTTATGAAATCATATAATAATAATGACCGGGTTTAAATTTTTTCATTGAATATCATGAGATCAAATGTTTTTGATATTTCCATTGAAATCAAATTACGATGTATAATATTTTTTTATAGAGTAATCAACTTTTTTACTTTAAATTTCATGTTCATATTATATGGTGACCTTCTTATCATAATTTCTAGAAAAAATACACTCTCTTATATCATTATAATTCATAGTGTAATGAACTTGAATTATAGTGAAAAATATAATTATAAATACTCTAATTCCACCAAATCATCATAAAATGGCATAATATTTTTCATCTAACATCTAATAGTTAATAACCCCATCTTTTAAAATATTATCAAAAAAAAATTGTTGAAATTATTTAACATGAGAGTATAATATTAAATAAACATTTTTCTAAAACAGAAAACTAATATTATGGCGTAACTAATATGATTGTGTCATTGATTTGAATCAATCGTGATATTTCCTCTATAACTCCCCAATCCATCACCAAACATCTCAAGTAAAAATTATATTCATAATGGTTCCAAAAATGAATATTTATTATAACTATAATTGGTTTTAATCTTTATCTAAAAAATCCAAGTTTATATGGGCATGATTTTGACATTATCTCATTTACCAAGTTACCTTCTATCATTATTCTTCATGATTAAATTTGTTCTAATGTTATCCCCCATTTGGATTTATTAAAATCCAAAGATTCTACTATTAATTTCAACACTAATAATTCTACAATAAATAGAAATAGTAATAAAAAAAATTAAACTGTCACATTAAGACTATGTGATAAATCCTCTATATAAAAAATAAAATATCTAGAGTGAATTATTTACCCTAATTATAAAAATTAGGATTCATATTCAATCAACCACTTGTAATTCACTTTTAATTTGTAAAATTGCTCATATTTTCAATCACTTATCAAATATTATACACATTAATCATATCTTCCCAGTCTCATATAAGGAAATATTATCCCAAAAAAGTATATTTATGTCTTTTGATATAAGAATTTTAAATTTTCACTAACTCCACATATTGATATCCCTGATCTCAGATTTCACATTCTTATCCACTAATGGTTTCAATAATTTCCCACATTTTATAATAAACATAATAGTTATGACCAAACATAAATTGAAAAACCAAAATAAATAATAAATTCAAATGGGTAGCAATTATTTTAAAAACCTCCAAAGATGGTGAGTTGTGGTAGAAAACCAATATTCAAAAAATTATTCTAAAACCATGTTTTAGATGATTGTTATATAAATATTTTTTTTTATTGATATGTTAAAATAAAATCCAGTTTAATAATTCCTTAATGTACCATTTCCTTGTTAAAATGATGTTGAATCCTTATATTCATTTTACTAGACAGTTGTACTAGGCTCTTCGTCAACTCGTTAATGAACAATTTGTTACCATAAAACACTATAGGAACTTTTTATGCTTCCCCAAAATCATAACATTTTTTATTCATAATAATCAAGTGAGTTCATATATTTCTTATAAGAATATATTCATGTTTTTCAATTTGAATATATCAGTACTCTTTATTTTTTTTATTCTATCTAACACATTTTTAAAGTTTAAAATACAATTCTATTGTGGGATTTTATATCTATAATATCTCAGGACTAGTATATAAACCATTATGATAGTATATATTACAATTTGTTATCAAAAATATATATCTATATAATTGTAACCTTGAATATACATCCAATTTTTTTCCATATTTGTAGGATGCTCTTCCATAATACAACTTAAAAAAAATTTCACTAAACAATTTTCATAAACTACACCGGATCTTATTACTCTTTTATACAAAAAAAATCCATATTTTATTACCTCACCATATATGGGTTGCTTCTTTGAGAATTTGTTTTCATTTAATCACTTATTAAGCATTAATTTTAGTCAGGAGGGAGTTAGTGGTTTTTTGAGGGAATAAGAAAATAGAATGCGGTATATTGGTATTAAGAAAATGATGAGTACCTAGTGATAGGAAATGGTTACCCAATGGATTCCTAGTGGTCAAAAATCCATTGCGAGAATAACCAGGTACCTAGTGGACCAAGGAAAAGTAATGGATGGATCAAGAGTTTATTTGATTAAATGATAGGGGTAAAATTTTTTGTGATCCCTAGTTTTTTCCCTTTTGCCTATTAAACCTTATAATTTCACCCTTATTCTTAGTAATTAGGCCTTTGATAGTGCCCCCCTTATAATAATATTAATCCCAAATGAATACCTTCATTATTCCTTAATAAATAATCTACAAGGGGTCTTGGAAATCTACCTTTGGCTTAGTTTATATCATTCCTCCTCTAATATTTCCTTATAATTATCATTCCTTTATGGTAGTGGCACATGTATCCCTATCCTATAAAATATTTCTAACTAAAATATTTGAGACTTTCAGTTTTCTCTGGTCAATTATTTAATGGACATATTACTAGTGAGTCAAATGTAATAATAATTCTCCCTTCATATATTTGATTTCATTTATAGAATTGGATAAAACCATTGAATATATATTATTAGGTTGGTCCATTATTTTTTTATTGTGGT
The DNA here is from genome assembly GCA_963277665.1 of Viscum album. Classification (NCBI taxonomy): domain Eukaryota; kingdom Viridiplantae; phylum Streptophyta; class Magnoliopsida; order Santalales; family Viscaceae; genus Viscum; species Viscum album. The sequence goes on from OY728146.1 coordinate 560,890,441, forward strand.
ATACAATCTTCTATTAGACCTCAAGTGATTTTTTTATTTATTATCTTTCATGAACCCCTATTTATTTTATACATCCAAAGGGTTGATTGATTAGTTGGTTAGGATAAATAAAATCATATTAATATGGGATATTTTTAAAAAAATAAATATTTTCATTTATTATTTTATAATGTTTAAAAATATTTTATTCTAGTTTGATACATTTAGACTACTTTTCATGATCAAAATCACTTATAAGTGACATATTTGATTCCATATTTCGTTCGATTATTTTTTTCTTATGGTAGGGTTGAGAAACACATACAAAATCGAATCCACATCCTTGGACAAGTCATGGTCCTTTTTGTCATGTATTATATCCTTCGAAAGGTCTGAGATACTCACCACCATTGTTGATGACATTAAATCCATGATAAAAATGTAAATATTTGATTTTAACTCTTCTTTTTATGGATTCAAACTTTTATATCATCACCTAGTCTGAGTCTCACATACAAATTTAAGACTGGTTTTTAATATCATTCTGGACATTGTATATAAGAATAAGCTGGTAAATTTCACTAGTTATTATCATATTAGGGAACATACCTACAATTGGAGATTGTGATAAAATTTATCATTTTAGGTATCTCTAAAATTACCCTTACTTGAGGATGTGAGGTATCTTATGTGCATTACATAAGGAATCCCATGTTCAATACCTAATAAATCTCTTGATCATTGTGAGTCCATATTCGTTCAGTGCATAAGGTACCTAAGGCTCGTTAACTCATTTGTCCTTTTTTCATCACACAAGGAGTATCACATTATTCATGTGAGGCATATGAAACTTATCATTCCTAGAAGCTTATGCTCATCAAATAATGATTCTGTGATTCCACACTTTGGGCATCCAGTGCTCCTGAAATGGAGTAATAACATATGCATGCCACATATAGAAATGGTTAATAGATCATATTTTCATCCCATATAAATATTAAATTTTTATATAAGGATTATAATTCACATTACAAGTAGTATAATCATATCCTCAACACCTTAATAGAGAGATAAGAGATCATTTTGCATCACATATTTTTAATAGGCTCATCCCCGATATTTACCTAGCCTTATCACTTAATGATATACTTCTAAATCATTATGTGGGGTCACCAGTTTAAAGTTATGTGAATGCCACAATCGATTTAATTTACACTACAAGGATTCTCCCATGTAGGATCATCATGTAATAGGATAAGAAAATAATTATAGCTGACTGAGGGTGCTCTTGGTTTAAATTCGTGGTGGAATTATCACCAAATTAATGTCTATGGGAGGTAAGTTTCTCATATATTCACATCATGTACTAGACCGTGTATAGGTTAGAATCTTATTAGACACCAAAATATAGTGTTTAATTGGGTTTATAGTGATAGTTTCTTTATACTCACAAAATATAACCTTGAATCAGATTTTTTGACTCTGTATGAGGGGGTGAGATGGAAATCAAATTCTAATTTTTTGGGATAGCGAAGTCATATCAGGGATTCCACTCATGCATCGGAGATGATATTATTGGTTTATCAGTATTTAACCTTGGAGAGGTATCTTACATTCACTTTTGAAGGTAGGGATAAAATACCCATGTAGTTTGAGTGCACATTTTATGTTAATACAATAAGATTATACAATTTATTTTATCATCATGTGGTAAAGGCACATGCATCCTGAGATTATAGAAAATAATGGATGGTGTAGGGAATATGAATATGACTTTATACATATATGGTGGAATCATATCATGAACCTCACATAAGTAATTTCAATATCATCAGACAAGGAATCATTTTCTCACCACATAGGGCATCCCTTGCTTATTTTATAGGGTGATTTAATAATTTAACGTAATGAATTCAGGATGGTGTCACAAAGTTTATAATTTTAAAACTAAAAAATTGTGTTATGTAGTTTATGGTCCTACTGCTCAAATTTATTTAAGTCTTATGTTTAATTATTTCCATTCCAAGTTAGGGTGGGAGGAGATAAGGATCTAGTGATCATTCCTTATCTTTATGAGGTATATAATGGTTAGTTTGCCTCAAAGAAGACACAGTCGGGACATATGTATCCACTCTATAGATGATTTATGAGTTTAATATAAGTAGACACAACTCGTTTCAGGTTACATGTAGGAGTCATGACATGAGGGTATATATGCTCGGGAGAAAAGGGCTTGGTGACTTCCTAGCCCATTGATGGATCCATTGGACTAGGAATGAGGATACATGATACTAGTCATGTGTATGTGAAATTCATGAGTGAACCTGGTATGAATTTTTGTGGCTATCATGAGAGCATATATTTCAAAAAAAATATATGTTTTATCAAATGAGACATATAACATTGAAATTGGAGGCTATGTCATGAAACTGTGTATTTGTGTGAATCATTAGAGTTTTTAAACCATAGGCTTTAGAATAATGGTGGTTAATAGATTTTAATGATATAGTTTCATGAATATTGTGGTTTTTTTTGAAATAATAGTTTCAAAATGATTTAAATATCATGAAAACTCATGTTCTCGTTTTTATTAATGTTTCAAAAAATCATTTTTAATAGAATATAGAGTGATATATGATTTATCTAATGTTCTAGTCACATATTCTTAATCTATATAAATTCAGGGGTCTCTATTGTTAAGTGAATTACCAAAAGAAATATTTTTAGGATCTTAGAGAGATCCTCTTCAACATTCAAGGGTTTATCATAAAAAATGTGGGGTTATATTATATTCATAAAACATTTGGCTTTTTAGTTGACAATTTTTCACATAACTCCATCCTGGTCAAAACACCACAACAGTGGGGTACAACATTGTTTGCGATGGTGGGCCTTTTTTCATGGGGATGTCATGAGGATGAATATAATGTTATCCATCTGACATTTCCTTCGTTGGAAGACCATGTTTCCTGAAAATTAAAATTTTGTTAATACTGATGGTATATTACACACTACTCTATATTTTTTATTTGAATTATTTCCCTAGTATCCATATAACATTAGTCAATTTACAATTCCTTTGTATTATAAGTGAGTTATAAGACGGATATTATAGTTCCACGTAATTATGGAATGTTTTTTGAAACTCACACCTTTGTTTTAGTATCAACCCAGGATCCTTTTCCATTGATTTTTATCATAGGGTTTTTTTCTATTTTAATAGATGAAAAATTCATCATAAATAAATTACACACTTATAATGTTATCTAATTGGTAATAGGAGGACTGAAATTTTAATGAAAATTTCAATATCTAGGTATTTTCAACATAAGTCATAGAACCATTACATGTGTCACCTAAGTGTGGACTAGTTATGGAAACCACATTGTGTATATTTTTTTGTATGGTTTTAACCTTCCTTATAAATAATAGAGGATATTATTAGTGTGTTTAAAATACTTATGTGAAATACAACAATACTCTCTTATTGTATAACTATAATCTTGTGGGAACCACGAGAGCTTAGATCCTTCTTGTGTGCACAAGTCGTTTTCTTCCTAATGAATGTTCAGTGATCTTGATTCTATAGATAAGATATTTTATATAATGAAAAATGATTTTTCATTTAATATATAATAGTAAAATGAAGTATTCAAACTTTCATGACACCTCTTAATGTTTCATGATCTATGCTTTGGATGCTCTTAAAACACTATAAAATTTGATGAAAATATTGTTTCTATTGATTATACTATAAAGAGGATGGAAATGTATATAAAACATAAAATCTCTTGATCTAGGAGGGTAAGGTCAGAAAAAAATGTGATTATGAATTTTCTAATGGAGACTAATAATAATAATTTCTATGAAACTTGTTACCACTCAAAAACTTCAATCTTATGGATGATGTAATCATCCCCAAGAAAAATTTCAATACACTAGAGAACTATTTCTCAATCCATAATAGTCTCCACGGATGGAGTGTGGTCACCATTGGTCATGAAGTAAAAAACCATGATCTCAAAATGATTCCTACCCTTAAAAACCAAACTAATATCATTACAGGATAACTAAAAATTCTTGAATTGTTTCAACCCCATTACACAAACATAATTTCCACAAGCATCTTGGAAAACCCTAAAATATGGTATGACAATTAGGGAAAATTCATGGGAGGAAATATCATGAAATAATGGGAATATTAGTACTATGTATGATACACGTGTGTGTGTAGTATATTCCTCAGTTGTTTCGTATAGGATTATATAAGGTAGTATGTGTTTCATAGTTTTGTGTCTCCCATAATCTAGACCTATTTCAAGAGATATTGAGAAGGTGGTCAACAGAGACCAATATATTTTTCCACCTCCATGGAAAAGTCTGAATCCTCCCATATTAGAATTACATGATCGGCGGGATTCCCCTTACAGGATTTCAATATGATAAGTTTCTCCGTGTGGATAGTTATTCGGGAGACATAGATCATAAATTGGTGGTAGTTAAGATTATACTCAATCAACTAAAATTGATGATTCTACATCATCCATTACATCCCTCAAATATCCTAGTCATGTCATTTTTTGAAATTTTACAAAATAATTATATAGACATCGTGATAGGTTTACTGAAGTAGTGCTGGGATTTGAGCATCCCAGGAAGCTAGGTTCATATTGGCTCGCCAGGGAGGAATATGATTTTCAACAGTGATGTTAATACATAAAAAATCACACCCAAAGGATTATTTGGTATCATTCATAGAAGATTTTTATGTATATATGTACTTCCCATGAAGGAAACATTCATGGTGGTACAGTCAGGAACCTTTTCCACATTAGTGATGTTAGCCTCTATAAATCGAGTGAACCTTAGTGTCCCGTTAATAGATGGGACTTGTAACCAACTTGGGTATTTAAGTAGAGGGTTCATTCCCAAGTGTATTTATATCCTTTTCCAATTTTTCTATGGATGGATGACAACACACTTCTAGAGGTATGAGTTTCTAAACACCATCCCCCCCCCACAAACGCCCACACACACACACACAACAACAACAACAACCACTTTAGGATGGCCCTACTCAACATTGTCAAAGAATTAACAAAATAGAACAATAAATCTAGTGTGATTTCCCATATTATTAATTCATAATACATTTAATTAAATACATTCCATGTTATGACAAATAAATTTTTCGACACTATGGAGGGGACTATCAAGAAATTTTTATATTAAAAAACCTTCATTGGTGGGGTGTTAGTTTCATGGTTATTAGGACAAATATATTTCTATCCATACACCTCAGATAGAATTTCTCATCATTATATATATATACAATTGTAGAGGACATATTTAGACACCATTATGTATATGAAGAGAAACCCCTATGTCATATGGAACCTATGGGGGATGTTCATTCGTGAAATTTCTTGTATGAAAATCATATTACCACCATTTTATATAGAAATTATGATTACACTGGACTAATATCACTAATCAATTTAATCATATCCTAATGTTTTATTATGGATATGGTTACATTCGGTTTCTCTATCAGATGAGTCCTAGGGATACCATAATATTCAGTGGAATACCATTAGAGGAGATTACCAGGTCAGATGATTGGCCTTTATGGTGTATGATCTACTAATAAGAGATCCTAGAGGTCTCTCACCCAACATCCTTCTCGTGGAGACTCTAGAACGCATGAACTAAAATGTGTGATAATTTTGAGAAAGTAACCATTTGAGTAGGATTGGATTTCTAGAGATGTATCGAGAAATTCTATTGAGGCTCTCATGAATTATTTCCATTAATTGGTGTATATGGAAAATGATGTGATCCACCCCATACTCCGGCCAGAGATGTATACGTTATTATTTTATAACATGATGTAGGAGTTGTAATATAGGGTAACAATAGAATTAATCAAACTATTAGAGGTATGTATCATCAATATGACTCCCAATTTGACTATCGATAGTGGATCAATTGAAAATCCAAGATGGATTCTCAGAAACATTGGTTTGGAGTGGGTGATCCAAAAAATTATAAGGTGTATTTCATGATCGCTAGAAAATATGCTTAGGACAAATACATCTAAGAACTAGATCAAGAAGATCCAGTTTGTGATGCAAGTTCATGGTTTTCTAGTGACGATGAGTCCAAGGGTAATGATGTTGAGATAAATATACCCCATGAGATAAATGTAAGTCATTATAAATTGTGTCTTCATTAAAATTCTCTTTGAAAATGTAATTATTTATATTATGAGTGCAATTTCATAGCCAATCATTAATCATTACATATAAACATTTTATGATCTATGTTGGGAAAGTCAGGTGAGGAAAATTAATCCTCATAATGTGGTGGGGATGGTTTCTACAAAGATAATGAACATGGAACCTATAATTTTATCTATGATAAATTAATGGGGATGTCTTAGATAAATAGGGTCTGATGATTTTAGTTCCCACACCCTCCAAGTCATATACGGGAATCCAGACCCTTATGTGTTTAAGGTGTCCCAATCTTCGAGCATGTCTCATCATCCAGTGGGAATTATCATTCAGCTAGATTTGTATATAACTAGTAATCCCCATATTGTATTCTCCATTTTCTCTTTTCCTTGGATATCAATTTGGAATTTTTTTCCTAGCCTACCTATTTTTGTTTTGCGCATATCTAGGGTTTGAACCTTAAAATATTATGAGGTGGTCAGGGTGGTTTCTACCAGCATGGAGGGATCATTGGTGATTGAACATACCTTTGAGACATTAGGATGGTATGAATTAGTTGGGGTGGTAGACACGCCAAACATTATTGTTGAGGGGTTAATGGAAACTGACATCATAGGGGCCATCATATAATGTAAGACCTTACTCTTATGAATTTTAATGAATCCTTAAACCACCATGTGTCAGACTAACACTCAATATATATTTTTATATTTTATAAACTCATGTATCCCTCAAATTAATGTGTACTACAAGATCATAGAACTCTGTAATATTGTATAGTAATTAGATAAAGGTGTCCTAGATCTATGACATCTATCACTGAATGTGCAAAACCTACTCATGTATCAGAGGCCTGGTCGAGTAATGAGGTTTTTTCTTCTAGATAGGGTTCAAACACACTCTAAGGGGAATGGTATGACATGTTAGGGAATTCTTATTAGGGGATTGATGATACTTTCTAAGACAAATATATAGCACATGACAAGGGGTCTTCCAAGTCAAGCTCCCCACTTGTCATGGATCATGTATTTTCATAGAGAATTCTAGAGAGGGATCCTATCACAGATGTTCTCATGGATTTCACTAAGTACTATACTTCCCCATTAAAATAACATGAATATTTTAGGTTATATTTCCACAAGGATAATTATGTGTTCTATAGTATTACATGGATGACAATCTAGTGAAAAATATCCCATACACCATTAGGTTATCTTGTGGTCTGAATGGGATCATATTAAAATTTTCTAGTGACCATAGTGATCATATGAGTGGACTACCAAACCCTATATGCACTATATCAGGACTTCATAGTTAATAGGGTGAACATGCAGCATCAAGAGGTAAAATTCTCCCAATATTAGTACATTTCTAATGGTGTCAAGGCACTTTATGTGTATGAACAATAGCTCAAGGATCTTGAGTACAAATCATATAAGCTTTAGGTTTTCATCACCAAAATAGAGGAAACCATTATCAAATTAATGGAAAATTGATAATGACTCAGGATGAGGGTACAAATAAATTTATCTAGAAGAGGATGATATTTTGGGGTTTTCTAAGTGGAAGAAGGTCATCAAAGATGCCCAAGAAATGTTGTCTATGATAGACAGGTCCATTTAACAATATAATATATAAGGGTTATCTTTATTGATGGGGAGGAATTAATATAGAGATGACACATTAAATTATTGTTTTATTTATAAATAAATCACTATTTTTCTCAGTTTCCGATGATAAAATGTTTAACTCCATTGTACTAAAAAAAGGTGAAAAAATCTATAATCCCTAAATAACCGTGAATGGTGTGGAAAAAATAGTCCAATAGAAGATTTTCCATTCACATGTGTGTGTAGGATAGTGGGAATAATAATCGAAATCAATATATTTCATTGATCACCATTTAAAACCTATAAGGGTGGGGAACTAAGTTAGTGTGATTTCATAATTTTTATTTCCATGGTGATGTACATGATGCACAAGGTTGTGATAGAAAATGTGTGATAATTGTACATGGTAAAAGGGAATGTTTTAAGTATAAATTCCTGACTCTAAATATTCATATCGATAATGGTCGGAAGAAGATATGTTTAGGGTAACCATTGGACACACTCAAAACATGGGATACACTATCGTATCACTAAATATTTCATTTCTAAAATGTGTTCCCCAGATGAGAGGAAAACCTATAATAGAAATGGGTCTTAACTGTAGGGGATTACATTCAAATATTAGGATGGTTCATCCGGGGAATGTATTCTACATTGGAGGAAGGCCTACAGATAGTTGTTTCATCGACATAGGGGGTTCAATTTGGATGTGGGATATGAATGAATATCCAAATAAAGGGTTATAAATAATGTTGTTGGATGAGTTGGAGTTTTTGTAAGATTTCATTCACTATTATAGCTATGTCATCATGCACTCATCAGGTGGAAAGTACTTTCCAATCATGTGGGAAGCAAGTGAGATAGTTGGGTAATTGAAAATGGAAACCAAGTTAAGGACAAGTGAGTATACTATGTCATGCTCCAAGGAAGACATTTATTATCTACAAGGATTCTTAATTCTGGTTCTATTTATATGTAACTAAGTGGTGTTCATCTTATTGTCATGAAACCACAACCATGTTTAGATAAGGTTTTATGTTATATATATTTGCCTAGGGGTGTTCCTTTTTAGGTTTTCAAACCAATACCAAAGGGTTTCTACCTTTATGATAAAGTTATAAGGTCCACAAAGTGTGGAGATAATTTTTCTAAGAAATAAAAAAACTATACGTGAACATAGGCCCTAGAGGCCAAATGGTAAACAAGAAGGTCTCACCAGTGATGAATAATTTTTGATTGGGAGTATGATAGGGTATCTAGGAGTCACTATATATATCCCATAGAATGGGAATAAATATATATGTAGTATTATATGAGGTTTTTTGTATGACCAACAACAAATGTGGAACATAGATGGAAGCCAAGATCATGTCAGAGATTTCATCTCATGTGTGGACTAAGAAATCATGCAGTTTAATGTTATGTGATGGAGACATACCATACAGTTTAATATCATGTTGTAAGAAAGTAAGAAAATTATCTTTTCATCTTATGCTGGTGATGAAAACCATTTAGTTTAACATCATTTAGAGAAGATGAATTGAAATTAAATTTCATTTCATATGTCTAGGGAAAGGGGGAAATTGTTGAAGGGTTGGATATAACTTTTTCCTTGAAAAATTGGTTCATCAACCGCAACTGGTACTATAACACCCAAAGCATCCATGATACACTTATCTTTGAATAATACAATAGCGTGTGTTGTAAGCAACTTCGAGTTCTAACACACCACAACCTATCAAACTAGTCGTTATGAATAGTAATACCCACTTTTTGAAATTTTATAAATTTTATCTTTCAAAATTTACTTCATTTTTTGATTTAGAATATCGAAATTATCCTAGGGTGAATTTTTGGTATTTTTCTGAAAACATTCATCGTTTGATGAATAGGGAAAAACACTGAGATATTGTTTAAACCCGAATTTTTATTTAAATAATTAATAGTTTTATTTAAATTTATTTTAGGTAAAAATAGATATATAATACTTATATAGGTTCAATATAATTCATTGGAGTTATTTTTTAATAATATTAGATATATAAAATTTTATTGAACTTTTCACCATCTTTTACCCACCTACTAGGAGCATTTGCAAATTTACATAAAACATAATTTTAATTCTTAAGTGAGTTGAATTTAAAAAATAAAAGAGACACAGTTGATATTAGTAAGTAAAATGTGGTTCAATAAGATGAAAATATTTTTTGGTGAATAGTAAGTGTTTACTTTTATTTATCATGGTTAAAATTAAATAGGGTAATTAAGGGTAAAAATAATAATATTATTACCCTAACACGTGTCCTAATTCTATTGGATAAGTTTAATTTGACCAAACCAACTGTAGTAATAAAATTTGATCCATTAGGTCCACTTGGATTAGATTATGACATTTATTATTATTTAATTCAAAGAAGAGTTAAATGTGTTAAATTCAATGTTTAATAACTAATCCATTTTTAATATACGGATAAACATAAGATAAATTTGACTATAAATATTCAATAGAAATATAAAAATATTTCCTACATAAATCTATTTTATTTATATTTTTTTAGAAATTAAATAATTAAATTTATTTATGACACAATGATGATGCAGTAATTACCGTATTAATGAAAGATAATAATAATTGATATTATAAATATCCAAATAAATGTAATTTGATACCTTTTATGAATTACACTAATTCTATAGGTTAATATGACATATTAGGGTTGTATAGATGAATTTCTTTTTGAAGTAATAATGTTGTTAAGAATTTAGAAAAAACAAACTGCCAAATAGTGTCAAAATTGACATTAAAGTGTTTTTAAAAACTATATTATAATATTAATTGATATTCTATTCCTAGAAATCTATGGTTCGGGAGAAATACTTATATAATTATGTTCGTATCATTAATTAACCACTTGGGTTCACTTGTAAGTATATAGTATGTTTATTAACAATATAATATAAAACTTCAACGAGACATTGTAAATGTCAAATATTTAACCAAGAGTTAAATTTAAATGATAAGGTTAGTATAGTGACTCAAACATATCTAAAACCTATTGATTGAGTGTTTTTAGACCCATCCCCACCTTATACTTTAATTAATCCATTTTAGAGCCATTAGAAACTGAAAATGATTTTATTATAAAATGATATTTGTAGCTTTTCCTAAGGTGCTCCTCACCCCTCTTATAAAAGGGAACTCCCCCTTCCCTCTAATTCACACTTTAAAAACCATTTGTCTTAGAAAAACCCTACCCAAATACCCTCTCAATTGTACTCCCTTAATACTAGATGAATTTATTCAGTCAGAAAGCAAACCTATGGAGACCTTTTGATCAAATCAAAAGGAAGAACCCGAAGAAGAGGTAAATATTTCATCACATCTTTTAAGTTCCTTTATTCTTCCACTTCCTCCTTCTTTGTTGCTTACATTATAAAACAATAACTCCAATATATTCTATATATTTTGATGTCATTATAAACATGGTAAAACCATATTCATTATTCTATCCATCCTTTGACTGACATGACACCATACGTGCATACATACAACTAACAGTCTCCATGCCGTGGTGTAATTTTTATTCAATATATTGTTATTTGGATGTGTATAATAATTATGTGTAATTGATGTAAATAATAAATATAACATGATAATGATTCTGTATATATTATATACCATCCATTTATATATTATTATAATATGAAAAGAATGATATTGTCGTTCGTGCGTACGTACGAATTACCGTCTCAACTAACACGATGAGATTCATTCCCCATCGTATCCATTCAAGACTAATTTTTATTTGATGATTGAAAATAATGTTTAAAGACTTAATATAATTATGAATAGGAATAAAATACATCCTATCAATAACAAACATTACTTATGTATCAAATAATATAAAGGACATCGAATCAGTTAACACCAGAAATGACGATAACACAAAAATATTATTAACAATGAAATATTAAATGATTATATGTGATATCATATCAATGTATATTATTAATTTAGAATTTAACAACAATTATTTCACCATTATATAGGAGGTTAACCTACCCTAGACCAAGGAAAAGTACAAGGTAAGGGTTAATTTCACAATCTCTCCATTATCCGAGGTTGTTTTTACGTAAGTATCTACTGGGACCTCTTTATCATCCACATCCATGTTTCCTAAAAATGTATTCCAAAACATTTTTACTATTTAATAGACTATAGGTTAAGGTCATTTATACCCTTTTTGACTTTTTATAAAATGTTTTCAAGGGAATCTTTCCATAATTATTCAAACAGGGTACCTTATGACCTTTTCGACAAAATTATGGTAAGAATGTTTTTTTAACTTATACGGCAGGTGCGGCTATATTATGCCATTAAAACAAAGTCGAAGCTTCCCTTATAAGCTTATAAGAATATTTTAAAATATATATATTTTCTTTTATAATTACGTGACTTTTAAATGATTTTAAAATAGAAAGAGATATTTCCCTAAAAGGGTTTTGATATCATCTATGTAAACATCCTTTGATGGATTTTAAGTTTGTTTAAGTTTATTTATTATGATACAAAAAATCCATATTGTATTGAAGTTTTTGTGATATGTTTTAATGTGGATATTTTATTTCATACCATTAATGGTTTATGGATAATGTATTGACATTTCGTATTCCAATTTTAATACGAATGTTTATGTTGTGTTTAAACCTTTTCATATGAGAAATTAATTATTCTTAGTAAGTGACGGGTGGATCCCACTATAGATCCTCGATGCATCGGTAGGTCTCATGAGATAAACTAGTGTCTTGGAACAAGGCCTTGAAAAAATATTATTTTTAGTCTTGGCACAAGTTCTTGACTATGTGGTTATGAATGTTTGGCATTATGCATTCTATCATTATAAAAGTGGCTATTGATATTTCATGTGATTATTAAACTAGTATAATATCCATGTGTGTAAGTAAATGGAATTATTTTGATTTATATTTTCCATATTATGATTAATTTTATGTTAAAAAGGATTTTGTTTTAGTTTTTTAAATTTTCATAAATGTTTATGCTTATTTATCAATGTTTCTTCTATATTGTTATCCTTACTGAGCATCTATGCTCACCCATTTCTCTATTTTATTTTTCCTAGGATGTGAAGAAGTATATTATGACTGACCTATAGGGATAGTCTATGGGATCTTAGTTTTGTCCATGGAAATAATGTTGTTTTAGTTTTCCATTTTATGATGTAATGTAAACCTTATGAATGTATTTATTACTTACAAGTCTACTAAACTAATCAGTCTTTTGAGACTTGATATATTGTGATCATTCTAATGATATATATTAATGCACTGACTCTGGACTTCTGGGGTCGGGGTGTTACAGGTACATTACTAGGTCTCAATAATGATCCCCATGTAATTTTTACCATTTACCTTTGGGATTTCACTTTTACCAAATTCATTGAGATACTTGAATAGTAGATCCCAAGTCTTTCACAAGCATTCTACTACTAATTTTCAGCCTGATGTGAATTTTTACCACCTACCTAGGGTAGTTTATTGTCATTACAGATGGACTCTAGGAATATAAGTTTTATGTTCATACAAATTTTACCAATGGGGTCTTCCTAGTTTGACAACATAGATCTCATATTGTGATGGGGATAACAAAAAATTTAACTGTATAAAAACAACTCCAATGTGAATATAAGGACATGTGGGTGTATTAAGCAATAATATATCATCTTACATATATATGTGTAATATAGATTATTTTTATGATGCATGGATCAGAAAATCATATTTATAAGGAAAATTTATATATCGTCTAAAGGGAAATATTCTCCGAGATTAGTAAATAAATGGTTAAACCTATGTTTGTCAAGGTGACTTAAATTACAGAATGGGGAGAAATTAGAATTTTTTTTGGAATCATAGGAATGTAGTTAGAAAAAAATATATATCCATAAAATTAAAAATAAATCCTAATATTGTTATTTCAGGGGTCATGGAAAGAAACTAGTACCATGTCAATGAGGATTCCATTATCTCAGGTGAGTATTTAAGGTATCATATAGTTTTATGTCATGTAGAAGGGACTCAAACTTGTATTTTAATTTCTTGTAGTAAGGATGAATGAAATATTGGATGATGTATTATGTGTATTAGAGATGCACAAACATCCTCAAAAAAATTATTTTAGGAAGTGGGTTCCTATACTTGGGACACATATTATATATCCATTTTGATCAAAGAAAACCCTACAATAATAGAAGGATAAAAGGAGGCCCAAAAGGATGGGTGAAATCATGGTAATCCCAAATATATGATGTGTGTGTAGTTAAAGTTCATAATATGTGGAATGTGTGGTATCCCCATTGATATAATATAGATTAATCAATCTTATAGAAACATAATAAAGTTTAACTATTACATCAAAATGATCTATGATTGTTATGGGAAAAAGGAAATAGAAATAACTTCTCATGGACTAAAGAGTTGACATTGGTGGAGTAAGGGTTGGGGTTATAATAACATTTAAACCATCTATAACATCTCTATCAAGGATAGGCTAGCCTAGGGAAGTTCTCCCACAATCATATTTATTCATTGATGTCAACAGGTGTATGAGAAAGTTAAAATTGACATTATTGTATTTTACCAAAAGGGAAGGGGAGTGATTAAAGTAAAATGTTAATTATAAGATATAGAAAATAAAATCAGAATGGAAAATATGTGAAGGTAGTCTTCTAACATTGTCTTTGAAATATTGGAGCATAACTGCACTATTGAGTAAAAGGTGAAAGAAATTGGATTGACTATTGACCATGTTAAAAACATGGGAAGTTTCACATTTCAACAAAAGTCTTTTATAGTGTGCGACATGGATGGAAGACGATCTAATTTTTTCCATGAGCCATAACCATATGGGATCCTACTCAAACCTAGTGGATGAAGAGGGTGCAAATAAATTAAGAATTGGAATTGAAGGTGAACATGAGGTGACACTTTGAAGAGTTCAATATCCTAATCATCACATCAGTGTTAATTTTGGAATATTGGTAAGGCATATCAGTACAGATGAGGTCTACGCCTATCTATTAATAGGGGATCTTCATCCATTCCATATTAGAGAAATGAATACATCATAATCGTATTTGTCATTATGGATGGGTGGGGATGAAAGAGTTCCTATAATAGTGGTAGTAACTGTAGTTGGGCCTAGGATTGGAGATTTGAGCATCACTACATCTCCTATGAAATGGGAGTTGAGACACAAATTTGTCTCATGTGTGGTATAAAAGGTAGAATGGTTTTAAGAAGGATGGGGATATCCACTCAGGGGAGGAGGATGAGAAGATTTTGTAGTTTACAATATAATAAAAATACATTAGTTATGAGGTTTAAATTCTAGTATATAGCATGTTATAGTATAGTTTCATATCATATGATGAGGATGATGAACATGTAGTTTAACGTCATTCGATAAGGATAATATATCATATACTTTACATTCATTTTGTAAGGATAAATGGGATACAATTAAACATCATGTGACTAATGCATTTTTAACATATGGGAATTTTATTAAATATCATGTTCCATAACTATACATTGGAGGGAGGTGTGATGATTTTTAATGATGCTAGTAAATCATCCAATAAAATACCTTAGTCCCATGTGAGTTAAACATTATGTGAGAAGAAAGGGGCCCTAAAATATTTTCCACATATAATGTTTGTTAACGGTGGGATTTAGTAGGTCATGATAGTAAGGTTTCATCGGTCACCAAGGGTCACCCGTGAAAGTGGGAAACTGATTAGTTATTATCCAAATGACCAATTCACCCTTCCAATGTGTAGGAATTCATGAAATTCAAAGATTAATGATAGTTCCCCATGTAATACCTTAGGAAAGTTAATAAAGGGTTGAAATGTTTTCTATGGTCTTTTTGTAAACAATTGTGTTTATTAATAACATATATAACATTAATAGGGTTTAAAGATAAACCTTAATTTTTTCACATTTTTCTTTTTATGTTCTAACTATTTCACAGTCCAAGGAAGCGCGTCTTGGCTAGTAGAGAATCAATTTTTTCTCAAACTTTATTTTGTTGTTTTCAACCAAAAGGTACCTTTTTCTTCTTACAGGGGTATTTTATAGTCATTTTACATGGATTTTAAGGGGATAGTGTTTAGGGTCACCCATATTTAACCAAATAGTATTCTATATATTTATGGTCATAGAGATTATATCATTGTGCATAGTTTGATGTTGCATGTCCTAGACCAATATAGTAATTAGATTAAAGGTTATGTTACATTCACCAAAACTATAATAAGAGATAACGTGTGACATGATCATCAACCTTAACCTAATGTGAATGAAGGAAAATAGATTCCTTATTTTAGAAAACTACCTCTAGGGTGGTAAAAATGTAGTTTTAAAGGAACAATGATTGGACTATGGGGGTTTTTACAAGTTTATGCTCATTTACATTGAACCCAAGGTGGTTCAAGGGATATTAAAATGTAAGGATAAATAGTATTAACCCAAAATGAATAGAGGGGAAAAGGGTCCCTACCATAAAAACTTCTTTGGATGAAAGCTCCACATATTTTGAGTTCAGGATGCGTGGAACATGTGGGTGTTCTACATGGGAGAATTTTTGTGCCTCTATTAAATATGGGAATAATCCACCAATATTACTAATCCCACATGATTTATGCATGATGTCAGAAAAAATATGAGTGGCATACCTCCAATGTCACATAAGAGTGCATTATAGGGTGAATAAATACTGGTTTGAGATTTTTCCAATGACACTGACTTTATAGTCAATGCATGTGGATGTACAAATGGGTAATACCAAGGGTACTAAAACTACATTGTAGTAGAGAAAGGATGAGAGGAATTCAATTCTGAATTTTTAGAGATTAATCAAAAGGGGTGATACAAAATGGTGAGGGATGAATGTTTACCATGTCATTGAAATAGAGATCTCAGAACATCATAGTCAAGAATATGTAAAACAAATTTTAGATCAACCATTGACCATGTTTGAGATATGGGAACTATAATTTTTTCATGAATTCTATTGGGGTTTGTTTATTGGATGGTCAAATAGCCAATTTTATCCTGATTAATCACCATTGTGAAGACAATTTATAAATAGTAGATAATAAATTTCCAAATTGGGGGTAACAAGAACATTGAAGGTGAAAATGAAGTGATGTTCAAAGAGATTCAAACTCTATGGGTGGAACGTCATTATGAACTCCAGTGATTTGATGGGGCACATTAGTCAGTGATATTCACACCCATTCTCAAGGGGAAACCCCAAAATATGTTTTTGGTTGATAATGGGTTGTTCCATATATTAATCAATATGTGTCCACTAAAATATAAATCAAAAAACATGTAGTTATAAAATTTGGGGTGATAGATAAGAAAAACTAAAGGTATATTTACTCTCAAATGAGGGTCAGTGCATAAATTAATTGTATTTCATGTTGCAGGTATTTTTCCTTTATTATAATGTTATTGTGATATAATTTTAGTCACACAGTTTAATTACATATGTTGAGGATAGATACTATGATGTTTAACATCTTTTATTATGGACACTAGACACAAATTTTATCATCATATAGTGAGGATTAATACTCATAGTTTAACATATTATGTAAAAGGTGTTGAATATGTAGTATAACCTCAAGTTGTGTAGATTATGAACATTTAGTTTATCTTCTAATTATAAATACATTGGATTCATAGGTTAATGTCATACAATATTTTTTAAATTTCAAACCATTTTATGCATTGTGATGATGATTAATGTAATACTATTTAATATATTGTGATGGGGATTAAAATAATGTGAATGTCATGAAATATACCATTTGGGTTTCCTTTCCTTGGTGGGAGGGGTGATGTTCTCCCCTTCTAGGTTAATTATGGAATATAAACCATTGGGGTAAACAATATGAATGTTTATATGGACGTAACACTTATTCTCAATCTTTGGTGGTTTACATATAGGAATCACGTGAACTCTCGATGACACAAAAAAGTCACACTAATGAAAAGACATCAAAAATTGTTTCTTTCAAATTCTTAGGCCACCCAGTCCTGATATAATTTGAGGTTTTCCAATGCTCATAGTTCACGCTCACTGAGGGATTACAATTCTTCTATGTAAACCTCACCTATTTTTTGGAATTATTTGACTATAATTAGTTATCATGAGTGATGAAAGATAAAAAAATTTGGGTAATATTTCCTCTATTTCATATACCAAGGAGTATGGGTTTACCAAGGTTGAATTATGAGTCATTATCCTATGTTCCTAGGGTGAATTAAATAGCATGTTGGTCCAGGTTTATATATTTTGACCCACAATATTCTACATAATTCTAGAGATAATTTTGTTGAAATACTTACACAATCCATTTTCTGATGAATAGTAATGTGATGTATGATTGGACCTAATGTTGTACTTTGACATAAAATTATTTAGCTTCGAAGATTGAAAATTAGTATTTTCATTGGTGATAATAGTTTTAGGGACACAAAATAAATGGATGATATGGGATTTCAAAAACTCTATCATAGACTGTGTCTTGGAATTTTTACAGGGGATGTATTCTACCCACATTGAGAAGAATTCGGTAGTGGTAAGAATGAACCAGCACTACCAAGCTATCAGTAGAGAATTGGGCCACACAATGTCAAATGCTCACCCAATAAATTGTATGTATTACATAGTGGCGTGGAGTATTTATAGTATATGATTAACTAGGATGGTATATATTTTTCACATATATATAACATTTTAGTAAACTCCATGTAGTCATGAACCATGGTGGGATAGAAGTACCCAACCTTTGGATCTAGTGAGAGAGATTCAACCCAACTTGATGGTCCTTACAAGACCCATTATGTACCTCTTTCGTAACCTTAAGT
Source organism: Viscum album (assembly GCA_963277665.1). Classification (NCBI taxonomy): domain Eukaryota; kingdom Viridiplantae; phylum Streptophyta; class Magnoliopsida; order Santalales; family Viscaceae; genus Viscum; species Viscum album. The sequence goes on from OY728146.1 coordinate 560,909,228, forward strand.
ACCTCTTCCATTGGAATCAATAGATAAATTTTCTTTCATATCCACACATATAGCAGACCTTTAATGAGTATGGATGTCATGGAGGATGAAATTCGACATGCACTAGAGGAATTGATCATGATCAGCATGGTCTAATGGGAGAGTCTTGTGATCGAGGTACATGAGAAAAGGATTTATCTATTCCAATACTTATTCCATCATAGTGTAATCTAATGTTCCTTATGGGTAAATTCCAAATACATGTTATTTTATTTGATGTTCCTCTTTATAATAATAAATAGAGGAAATTAACTTATAATGTGACTTTTGAATGACAAAGTCATCTCGTTTTGGCTATGTAAGGGATGCATCAAAGATTTCCTAACACTCTTCTTGGTTATTATTTGATGATGGTAGTTGAGTCACATTAGGCTTCAAAGTAAATAATCCCCTCATCTCATGTGTGTGCACTAACAAGGGTATGAGATCTTTTATTCATACAAGGTAGTCGACATTTACATTCTTGAAAGATGGATTTGAGTCACCCTTCACATGAAACTATAAAATGTCAATCTAGATATCAATGTTGAGACTAGTGATAGGGGCTTGTTTTTTAGCTTCATTATTGGAGAAGCCTTGTAATATGTGTAATTATTATAAGATGAGGTATTATGAGGAGTTTAAAAATGATCCTAAGTTTAACCCTTTGTGTTTTATTTTTTGGGGTATTCTCTTGGTCGTGCACTCGAAGGAACCATCAAAGTGGATCAGTCAACACAACATTTCCTGATCAGAAGTGAATATGAGATTTTTTAGAAATATACCTATATATTCAGTAAATTAGATGTCATATACGAGGATAAAAATACGACCAATTATCACCCTAAAAAATCTTTTAGGGGATATAATTGCTATAAAACAATTATAGGGTTTCCACATATTATTCCAATCACCAAATAGACACGGTATAGTTAATGATGTACTTTAGTGGGTCAAAATAGGATACCATTTATATATCATTATGTTGTATGTAATTTCAAAACCTGTGAACCTTAAAAACCATATTGAGGAAAATATTCTTAATGGGATAATATTGGGGGTCAGTTTTAACCAACATGAAACTCATATTGTGAAAAATTATCTCCTTACCATTATTATTTTTTTAGGCTAAGAGGGAAGAAAGGTATCATTATGTGGTAGTCACATGACGGATGAAAAACTTCCTTTGTATTAGAGATATTATAACCACAGAATGTATAAAATATCATTTATTGTCATCAAATGAAATCTTTTATTCCTTATCTCATTGATACTAAGTGAACATATTCATTATATTGTATAAGGGATAAAATTTTCATTCAAAGTTAATGAAAAAATTATTAATATAGTAAATATGGAAATTAATTCTCCATAACATTTGAAGATTTCATGGATGAGGAATTAGGTTAACAACCATAATATTCTATAGGTTGATATCAATGCCTCTTTACCTGAAAAAAGGAATAGATCTTCACATAGGTAAAAATGAATGAAAAAATAAATAGGTTTATCATTAGGTGATGGGAATAATATGGTTCAAATTATTTTTCATATAGTTGATATGTTTCGAGAATTGATGGGGTTTTCCCTCAAATAATCCATCTAACACTCCGTTGATGTTATGAGGAGCCTCTTGAAGATGATATGCATGAATTGTTTATAAGTGGCTCTGACACTCTTACAAAAAAATGAAATCACATAGTGATATAAAATTCTATTCTGTGTCCTAAAATAATTGGATTATTCATCGTTGAAGGCCATCCAAATTTAATTCTAACCAGAATACACATTCATGAAGGATATTTCTATGAATCCATCCATGGAATTAATTAGTAGTTTTATCACTGGGGCTGGGAATACATCCATCTTAAAGTAGTTATTGATGTCCCATAAGTGGATGAAAACAATAATATGTCTATTAATATTCATGAATGGTAAAATATTGGGAATCCATTTAGGGTATTAGACTTCCAATATAATTTTTTATTTGATTATCTTTTCAACATCATCCTCAACCGTTGAATTTGGGGAGGTATGTAGATTATTGGGTTTATTTTTAAACCTTTTGTTGATTGTATAAAAACCAAGGTTGTGGGAAATCCCCTAGTTATTAATCCATGTCATTTCCTTTTAGTTACATGTGAAAACATCATGGTGATTCTTCAATAATTCCCCATATTTCTACTTCTCCCCAAGATACGTGACATTATTAATCAATATTGACCCTAGATATTCCTTGGAGTAAATATTAACCAATATTAATTCATAGATATTGTTGAATACCCATTCCTCAAAATCAGGAGGGGATTCATCCAAGTCCTTTTCATCACAAAAATCATGATGATCGAAAGAAGGATAAGACTATACAGGAATATGAAACCATGAGGTAACACTATCACCTTCTTCTATAGGAGTAGAATTTAGTAGTGTATTCATGTCCTTCAGGATTTGGGAGTACAATATAAAAAGAAGATAATGATAAAATCACATGTGATTACCTTGATGGGTTAAACCCTTGAAATTGAAATAGTGATGATGCTTTAACATTCATTGGCTCAATCATACCCTCTAAAATACATGATGATGGAATGGGTTAGCTACTAAGGAATTGAACATTCAATATACAATAGGAGAGGACCTTTCCGATTTTATTGGAACATACCCTCTATAAGAATATTATGTTATCTAATATAATTCTATTTTCATGGGGATGGTGACATGGTTACCATGGTTTGGAGGGGTTTCTTTCAATAATTTGATCAACATGATAAATTTATCCTTTATATACTCCCATGGATATGTTGAGGTGGTTGTCAAGTCATTCATAATATTGAAAAAATAAACTTAATTAAAATATAGCTACATAAAATCCTTTTTATAATACTCATCATCCAAATCGTAGGATTAATATGATTCAAAAGGGTTTACATCTCCATAGAGTACCCATGCCTAGCTATAGAGGGAGTATCTGACACATCAGTAATATTATTAGGGGATTTTTGCATGTAGCTGGATCCATTGCCTTATATGTTTTTCATTTAATAAAGTGAGCTATGGGACCACCATGAACATATATTTTTCCACAAGTAACTAAACTTGGTCTCCATCTAAATTACATCACACAAATTCTATTAGCTCCTCTTATACCCCTAGATTGGTAGATTAGATGGGTTTAAACCATCCTTGGTGTACCCTATCTTATAGAGAGTCCTAGATGGGATGATATTAATCATGGAACTAGTGCCCACTTATAATGGATGAGTTTATACACCATTTAATTAACATGAAACATATATTATGAATATATTACCAAAATTGATGCACCGTCATCCTTCCTGGAGAAGGAGGTGATTTTTTGACACTCCTCCTATTTGTATTCATCTTGGTGGTATGCTTCAATGGTAGCTACATAATTTTTAAACAAGGTAGGACTCTTCATAGTTCCAATGAGGGCTTTAAATAACATATGTGATAGAAAAAATAAATTAAGGATACATAGTTATGTCAGTATACTATGAAGGTTCTTAACCACATGATACTTATAATTTAGGTCCATGTTCATACTTCTTAAATGTATATCCTTAACAAGAACCATGGTGGGAATTGTTGACAAATTCATTGGGGCATAAATTATTCTTCATTAATTATTTTATTAGTAATATCGATAAGTCTTAGCACTATGTGTTTATTCCTAAGCCTGTAATGGTTTTTGTTGAGCTCAGGGTTGTTTTTGAAATGATATTTGATAAAAATAACAAATATATTGAGGGGGTATGACTTATAATGTGGCCTATAAGGATTGTTCTTACATATACTAGTGTAATTCATGTTTTTTGTTTCAATATAACGAAATGTACATTCTAGGGTAGCATCTTGAGAAAACTTCTAGCTAGTGTAGTGCCTGGCCTTCCCACAATATCATCGACCAAATGTTACTAATGGGGCTTATTTTCATCTATCATCACTGAGTTCCACACAACAATCAAACAAGCTAATGGAATTGATACAACCATAATCCTTATCCTCTTCTATTGATTGTTCCAATATTGTATGGATTTTAGGTATTTATCCTGGTATTAGGGGATGAAATCCTAGAGAGAGCATATTAGTTTCATCACTCGTGATGAGTATTGATTTCTATTATGAAACCAGTGCGAGTTATTTAGAGACTTAGTAGGCAATGATGTTATTGAGGTAGCTAGATGGGATATGGTGAACATATGAGGTACCATTTCGATCAACCATGTATGAATAATTTGATGGGTGTGGGTGATAAACTTTTAGGCCATCCAATCGAAAAAAATTATAAACCTTGACCAGATAACAACTTTTATTCACCAAAATCTACATCATTTCCATCCAATGTGGTAGATCCACAAGCCACCTAAGATGATGAATCTCCCAATTCAACCATTACATGATCTAATTAGTCCTAGATACAGTCTTTTAAGACAAAAAACTATTTAATTTTGTGTCTGAGGATCCAATGGTAGGGATAACTATCAACGTAGTTTATTGACTCAGCCTCTTATGGCCCTTTGATATCTAGATACCTCAATAATTTCTTCTCTATAGAAAATAAATAAACTTGGGACTTTCTCATCCTTGTAGGTATATACCATTTTATTTTCTTATATGAATTAACCCTTATGTTCTTATCCCTAATATAGGCCTAAGACAATATTAACATAATGAGGTTGTACTTGGAAAGACCTATTCTATGAGGGATTCGGAATTCAGATAAGCAAAGGGGCCAAACATTGTATAGTGTAAGCTATCTATGCTCTCATGGGCCACCACACTTTAGATAAAGGATGTAATGGGTGTTACAACCACTTATTTCACTATATAGTTTATCTCCCAAAAAAATATAAATATTACTTAGTACTTCAGGTGGGTGAGGTTATGGAACAACTAATCTAGAACATTTCCCTTGACATCCCTAATAGTTATTACTGAAGAGTCATGACATTGAGAGAATATTTCAATAACTTCAGTCAAGTTATCATGTTAGTTACACACTTTTTGTCTTGTTTCCTTATACAGAAATTTATATGACACTTTTTTGGAATAAGTCAATACTAAATTGGTAGAGAAACTACATGGAAAGAACCTCCTATGTTGTGAAATATCTCTTAGACAACGGATTATACTATAAAAAGTTAGGTATTTTCAATGATTTTAAAATACATTGGATTCTACTTAGTACATGTTTCTTCTGAGTTCCCAACCACATTCCACAATGAGAGGTGAAATGAAATAAATGTTTATATATATTTCATGTACTATTGAATGATGAAAAAATGGATGGTAAAAATCATGGGGTGGCAGAGTAGTATCCAACCACATTGGATATGAAAAACTTACAAGCTATTCTAAGCCTCTTTGTGTCTCTATCACCTAGAGACAAGTAGTGAGATCACATGACGTATCATATGGTGGGTGATTGTTATGTGTCTTCCCCCAAACTAATAATACAGCTCGCAAAGAATAATGAAAATTATATAAAGGAGGTAAATCATGTGGATTGACTGGGAAAGGAAAATGGGGGAGATTGATTTTTGTCACATTTGGGTGGACTCTTCATCCTCCATCTAGATTGGATGGGTGGTATTGACAGACTCAGGCAAGGATAATCAACCAAAAGGTATTAGTCATCAGAGTTCCCCTCAGGGAATAGTAGTATCCTCTTGAAAATCTTTTTAACGACCTGAAATTTTTTATAAATCTTGTTTCCTAATTTTGTGTGTTATTTTATTTTATACTCAACAAAACTGTTTCATTTTATAACACGAGTATAATTAAAATTAGACCTTTGGGATTCGACTATTATATGGCTGTTGGTCAATAATACACTGGAAACTAAATGTTTCGATTATTTTCTCTAAATACAAGTGATCTTGGTTAATTAATATAGAAAGAAGATTCGATGTCCTCATCCAGTAGTCTCAGGTCAATCGAAGCCCATCTAATAGAACATGGGAAGGGGGTGGCACCATTGAGCTTTTCTCTAGACCAAACCCAAGCCGAACTTCATCGTGTGAATCTGGAACGGAATCGCCTTCGTGAGAAGTTCAAGCTAATAGAAATTACTACTCATGCGATGTTGGCTGATCCGCCCTTAGATTATCTCACATTTGCACACCTTACACTTAGGTCCTATGCTGGGGTAATAAGGGGCTATGTAAGAAGACTCTAACTACCTTGTGTAATCCTTTGTTTTAAATAAAAATTTTGATTTCTTCTTATGATAAAGTTTATGAATTTTAAAATGTACGGATAAATATAGTATGCATATTTTTGATGAATTTTAGAGAATGTATATTTTAAAAATGTTTATGTAAACCTTAAATAATTAAAAATGTGTAATGATTTTCAAAAAATGGTCTTCTAAAATTATGTTCAGTACAAAATTTATAGTCTAATAAGATCAACATAATTTTTATGAATAGTAAATTATGAATAGTGATTTTATGATTAGGATTAGTATTGTGATGAAATGGATTAGTAATCTTACTTAATGAAATTATTAATATATTCTATGCACCTTGATTAATTAATGTGATTCAATAAAATGGTAAAAAAACAGTTTCATAAATTATTAGTCAAGTATTAGTTTTTTCAGGTGAATACTATTTTTTAATTAAAAATTAAATTAAAAAAATTAAAAAAATTATTTTTATAAAATGGAATTTATTTTTGAATTCAGAACATCGATATTATACTAAGGTAATATTTGGGGATTTTTCTGAAAAAAATGAATTTTCGGTGAATAGTGTATTTATTTAAAAATTAAATTAAAAATATTTAGAAAATTATTTTTATAAAATGGATGCCATTTTTGAAATCAGAGCATCGATATTTTTATAAGGGGAAATTTTGGGATTTTTCTGTGAAAGTTGAATTTTCGATGAATAGTGAAAATACAGTTTTTAAGTTACGGGTGTTTAATGACATAATTAAATGATGTTTTGAGCATTTAATCAATATGGTCGACTTATGAATAGTAATATAAGGTATGAGGTGTCCCAAGTGGCCAATACCATGGTCAAATACCATGATCAGGCCCATGGTTTTTCCAAAACCACCAATGAGGTGTCCCTTGGCCATTAATGCCTTGTCCCCTCACTTTCCCTATAAATACCAAGACGTCCTCTCATCCATTCGACTCCCAACTCTCTCCCAACGAAGCTCTGGTCTCATTACCTCCCAAGGAGCCCTCCCAAGGTGCTCGCAATCCCTCAAGGTCCCAAACATTGAGTTTTAAGTGTTACGTTTTAAGGTAATGGATCCAAACTCTCTCTTTCTTTTCAAATACTCTCTTTTAAGTCATTTATTTTATGCTACATGTTGTTATGTTGGAGGATGTTATTTTATATTCCTCTTACTTCCCTTTTCATGTTGATATGATTAGAGATCCCCTATTACTCTCATAATTTCGTTTTATTAATGTTTAAGTGGCACCATTAGGCTACCGAAATTTTTGTAACAGATTCTTTCACCCTTCTCATTTTCACGTTTTATTTTCTTTTCAAGTATTTCAAGTTCCTTTTTTTTTGTTGGGTTATGATATATATCTATCATACTTTTATTTTATGTTCATATGATGAGAGACCCTATTTGATCTCTTAAAATGATTTTTTTGATGTTTAACTGACGTCGTTAGGCTGCCGAATTTTTAAGGGGTTCTTTCACCCTTCTCCTTTTCAAGATCTATTTTCAGGTCAAGTCTTTCAAGTTCCTTTTTATTATGTTGGGGTATGATCTCTATATATATCATACTAATATTTTATTTTCATATGATTATATACCATATTTGCTCTCTTCAATTCTTTTTTTGAAGTTTAAGTGACGTCGTTAGGCTACCGAATTTAATAAGATAAATCTTATTTTTGTCTTCCTTTAAGGATCGTCATTTCATATGGTATATCTTTCAAATTTCATTACCGTTTTCTTAAATCCTTTATATTCTGTCCCCCTACTATTTTATGGATCATTTATGAGTGGGTGACCCATGTCCCCTCTCTTTTCAATGTTTTCTAAAACCTCGTAACATAGTCGTTATGCCGCAGAATTTCTGTCTCAAAATGTCTCCCTCTTATTCTCAAATTCATTTATTTTATTAAGTGAATACTCAAAGATCTTTCGTATAAAGGGGTATTCAAATATATACCAAAATGTTTTATTTTAAATTCTGGGATTTACATACATGAGACCCGCTTTGCCTTTCTGTGTGTTTAAAGTGACATAAAGATCATGTCTTTAATGCAGTTTTTAAAATGTTGTGATTATGAAAAGAAACTCATTACTTTTATGCTATATAAGATGTTTATGCTATGATTGTTGATGATATATGTGGCTCCCATGATAATAAAGACAAATTTAAGGGTGCTCCCTGATATCACTCCAATGCATTGGGTAAAGACTTAATCTCTATAGATGACCATTTGTAACGACGCCTTGGTGAATAAACTTGGTAATTTTTAATGACACCTAGGGGGTAGACCTTGGTGAACCGGAAATTATTGTCAATATTAAATGTTGTAGCCACATATTCAAGTTATGAAATACATTATTTTTATTAGGATATGCCTCATGATTTCTTTCTCATGCCTTAATGTTATTTTTCACGACTTTATTGATGTATCTCAAGTTCACATGTTAAATGTTTCCCTTGTTTCCCTTACTGGGATTTCTGCTCACCCTTTCTTTTGATGTTTGTCCATAGGTTTTGAGATGCAGTAATGATCCTAGGATTAAGATAAGGATAATAATTTCAAGTGTTTAAGAATAATTTTTTATGTTTTCATGTTTTAAGTTCCTGGTTTCCAACACATTAAACCATAAAGATCCTCAGTTTTGTAAAATGTAATGAAAAGTTATGTTATAAAAAGGCGGGGTGCTATAGTTGGTATCAAAGGATGGTTTAGTTATTTGTGGAAATTAGGATATGAAAACTCTAGGAAGAACCCTATAGAAAATTTTAAATTTAGGAAATATTCCTGGTATTTTGGTGAGTATTGAGTAAGGGGTTTCCAAGCAAATACATACCTATCTGGATAAGAGCAGGTAGAGGTGCTTCTGTCACAGATGTACATAGGGGTAAAACCCGAAAATAGTTCTTTGAGCTAGACTCGAAGGGGAATTGGTACACGACAACGGGCCTTGCTGCACTCTTGGTTACGAAACTCCCGGGGGATATGCTTTGGTAAATTCATAAGCTTAGTATGAACTATTATAAAAGGAAAAAATATAAAATAAAAAAAGATTCATATAAGAATATATGATCATGGATAACCTAGATTGGAACCTAGGGGATCACAAGTTAGGATATACTTTTCTTCTACAAGTTTATCCTTCTATTCTTAAAGTTTCCTTTTTATGATTATTGGATAAGTATTTAAGCCCCTAATTATACATTCTCTTCTTAGTTAATGGTGGGAAATGGAAGAACGTGTCCCAACAACCAATGTGATAGCAAATATGATGACTGACATATTAATATGATAGAGATGATTAGGGGATTAAAAGATGAATATTATTTTGGAAGACGTTCACTGTTTTGGGAACCCTATTTGATCAAGGTAAATAGATTACTACGGTATTTTCTTTGAGGAGTAAAGGTTGACTTACATTTTGAAGAATCGATAAATTTAAGGTGTAATTATAGTAATTCATGTTACTTATGGAAATTATTAACCTATCTTGGGGTAAATATGTTTAGGTTAATTACTTTTGTTATAAGATGTTAGGAGTGGTTGATGTTGTTTGGAGATGAATGATAATGTTTATCTTAAAAAACTATGTTATAAAATCCTTCTTGTATTTGGGTTTCAATATTAGTTTGGTTTATTTTGATGATTTTTAAGGACAATGATTTATGGAATGGTCTATGATGAACTTTGGGTAGTACCATGGAACATTGAAGATTTAAAAGTAGTTTCCCAACCTATGGGATTCATTATTTTTGAAGTGTTTTTTTATCTTACCCATTCTGTTTTTGGGATAATGTTTAAAGATAGAAGAAATTCATAGTTAATATTTTGTGGATTATGTGACTCTCTAGAAGATGATTCTTGTGTTTTGATGAGACCATGTGTTTTTGAATACTCATCGTTTGGAGAAAAGATTAGTTTTGGTAGAAACTTATAAAAGGATGAAGCTCTACTTGAAGGTAGGTATATTTCTGTGTGTTTTTATTCTATGTAGTAAATGAATTCCTCAAAACTATGAAAAGAAACATAAAATAAAAACATTGTCTGTTAATATTTCCTACTGGTAAATCAAATACCGTTTAACCCATCATAAGTTTGTGATTTTCTTGTTGTTAACTTTCTCCTAATCATGATTTTTGTCACTCTCCCTTAGAACATGACCCTTTGTTTTCTCTTCCATGTCCATGTTTTCCTACATGGAATCCTAGTATGGGTTAACTCGGGTGACCTTTTTTACTTTCCTTTCTTTCTTTTAAAGTAATAGTGTTACTGACTCTTTTTCTGAAGTAGGACTTTCAATGATATTTCCAATCCCAATTTTAAATATTGTGGGGATGTAATTTCTTAAGGGGTCATAATGTAGCAACCCTAAATTTTGATTAAATCTTATTTCCTAATTTTTTGTGTTATTTTATTTTATACTCAACAAAACTGTTTCATTTGATAACATGATTATAATTAAAATGAGAACGTTGGGTTTCGACTTTTATATGATTGTTGGTCAATATGACCTCTGGAAACTAAATTTTTCGATTATTGTCTCTAAATACAAGTGATCTTGGATAATTAATATAGATGGAAAATTCGATGTCCTCATCCAGTAGTCTCGGGCCTATCGAAGCCCTTCTAACAGAACTTGGGAAGGAGGTGGAACCATTGGGCTTTACTCGGAACCAAACCCAAGCCGAACTTCATCATGTGAAGCTAGAACGGAATCGCCTTCGTGAGTAGTTCAAGCTAATAGAAATTACTAGTCATGCGATGTTGGCTGAGCCGCCCTCTGATTCTCTCACCTTAGCACACCTTACACTTAAGTCCTATGCTAGGATTATAAGGGGATCTGTAAGGAGACCGTAACTACCATGTGTAATCCTTTGTTTTAAATAAAAAAAATTATTTATTCTTATGATAATTTTTATGAATTTTCAAATGTCCGGATAAATATAGTATGCATATTTTAGATGAATTTTAGAGAATGGATATTTTAAAAATGTTTATGTAAACCTTAAATAATTAAAAATGTGTAATGATTTTCAAAAAAATGGTCCTCTACAATTATGTTTAGTACAAAATTTGTAGTCTAATAAGATCAATGTAATTTTTGATGAATAGTAAATTATGAATTGTGATTTTATGCTTAGGATTATTAATGTGACCAAATGGATTAGTATTCTAACTTAATGAAATTATTAATATAATCTAGGCACCTTGATTAAGTAATGTGATTAAATAAAATGGTTAAATAATGGTTTCATAAATTATTAATCAAGTATTCGTTTTTTCGGCTGAATAGTGTTTTTTAATTATAAATTAAATTAAAAATATTTATAAAATTATTTTTATGAAATGGACATTATTTTGGAATACAGAACATCGATATTATGCTAAGGTAATTTTTGGGGATTTTTCTGAAAAAATGAATTTTCCGTGAATAGTGTATTTATTTAAAAATTAAATTAAAAATATTTAGATATTTATTTTTATAAAATGGAGTTCATTTTTGAAATCAGAGCATTGATATTTGGTTAAGGTGAATTTTTGGGATTTTTCTGAAAAAGTTGAATTTTTTGATGAATTGTGAAAATACGGTTTTTAAGTTACGGGTGTTTAATGACATCATTAAATGATGTATTAAGTATTAAATCAATATGGTCGACATATTAATTTTAATACAAGGTATGAGGTGTCTCAAGTGGCCAATACCATGGTCAAATACCATGGGCAAGCCCATGGTTTTGCCAAAACCACCAATGAGGTGTCCCTTGGCCATTAATGCCTTGTCCCCAAACTTTTCCTATAAATACCAAGCCATCATCTCATCCATTCGACTCCCAACTCTCCCCCAACGAGTCTTTTGTCTCCTTACCTCCCAAGGAGTCCTCCAAAGGTTCCCCCAAGCCCTCAAGGTCCCAAACTACGAGTTTTAAGAGTTGCGTTTTAAGATAAGGGATCCAAACTCTCTCTTTCATTTCAAATACTCTCTTTTAAGTAATTTATTTTATTCTCCATGTTCTCATGTTGGAGGATGTTATTTTATATTCCTCTTACATCCCTTTTAATTTTCATATGATTATAGATCCCCTCTTACTCTCATCATTTCATTTTATCAATGTTTAAGTGGCGTCGTTAGGCTGCCGAAATTTTTGTAACCGATTCTTTCACCCTTCTCATTTTAAAGTTCTATTTTCTTGTCAAACCTTTCAAGTTCCTTTTTATGTCGGGGTATGATCTTTATATCTATCATACTGATATTTTATGTTCATATGATGAGATACCCTATTTGATGTCTTCAATTTATTTTTTTGATGTTTAAGTGACGTCGTTAGGCTGCCGATTTTTTAAGGGGTTCTTTCACCCTTCTTGTTTTCAAGATCTATTTTCATGTCTAGTATTTCATGTTAATCATTATTATGTAGGGGTATGATCTCTATATCTATCATACTGATCATTTATGTTCATATTATGAGAGACCCTATTTAATCTCCTCAATTCTTTATTTGAAGTTTAAGTGACGCCGTTAGGCTGCCGATTTTAATAAGAGAAATCTTATTATTATCTTCCTTTCATGTTCATAATTTCATATGGTATACCTTTCAAATTTCATTACCATGTTCTTAAATCCTTTAAACTCTATCCCCCTACTATTTTATGGATCATTTATGAGTGGGTGACCCATGTCCCCTCTCTTTTCAATGTTTTCTGAAACCTCGTAACATAGCTGTTATGCCACAGAATTTCCGTCTCAAAATGTCTCTCTGTTATTCTCAAATTGATTTATTTTATTAATTTAATACTCAAAGCTCTTTCTTCTAAAGGGTTATTCACATATATACCAAAATGTTTTATTTTAAATTCTGTTATTTACATACATTAGACCTTCCTTCCCTTTCCGTGGGATTAAAGTGACATAAAGATCATGTCTTTAAAGCAGTTTTTAAAATGTTATGATTATGAAGTGAAACCCATTTCTTTTATGTTATATGGGTTGTTTATGAAATGATTGATGATGATATATGTGTCTCACATGATAATAAATAAAAATTTAAGGGTTTTCCTAGATAGCACTCCAATTCATTGTGTAAAGAATTAATCTCTAGAGATGACCATTTTTAACGACGCCTTGGTGAATAACCTTGGTAATTTTTAATGACACCTTGGGGATGGACCTTGGTGAAATGGAAATGATTGTCAATATTAAATGTTGTAGCCACATCTTCAAGTTATGAAATACATTATGTTTATTATGATATGCCTCATGATTTCTTTCTGATGCCTTAATGTTCTTTTTCATGACTTTATTGATGTATCTCAAGTTCACATGATAAATGTTTCCCTTGATTCCCTTACTAGGCTTTCTGCTCACCCTTTCTCTTGATGTATGTCCCCAGGTTATGAGATGCAGTAATAAACCCAGGATGAACATAAGGAGAAGCATTTAAAGTTTTTAAGAATAATTTTTTATGTTTTCATGTTTTATGTTCCTGGTTTCCAAGACACTAAACCATAAAGATCCTCTGTTTTGAAAAATGTAATGAAAAGTTATGTTATAAAAAGGTGGGGTGCTATAATCTTCTTCTCTAGGAGTTTTTTATAATAATTTTATTGGGGAGACTATTTTTGTTTTCAATATCTTAAATTAAACCATCCATTCTCTATTTTTTTTTCTTCTAGATCGACTTGTGGTTTCAACGGTTTCTTTTCCCTTATTGGGATATTAGTGAATAGGCATAAGAATCTCAGTGGGACTCCCAAGTATCAAAACCCACCACTTCTAATGCATATGATCAACTACTATGGTGACTTATTACATTATGAATAAACTCAAGGTGGATCCTCTCCCTCATGTTATTCATCATTAGTCTCACTTTACACATGATCCTATGGATTGAAAATGATAAAATTAATCATGGTGGTGGTTATTGGGAAAGAACCTCAACCAGTGATGGGTGGATTAACCTAAGGGGGTTTCTTTTATCATGAATGTAGGGATAATTGCTAGGTAGAATACTACCCCCAGACTCTGATCTGTATTTCTAGGGACACATATTACATGATTTTATGAATCATAATGAGTCTCTTAGTATAGTTCCACTACAAACCATTTCATTACTGATATGAATCAGGGGGTGGGTTACTATGAGTGCTAGTATGATGACCTTATGAAATATCTGATGGTGAGCCTGGAGGTGTTTGTGAATTCATGAGTAGGAAAGCTGATTATCTCTAATGTGGTAGAATATATATGATATATTTTAGTGGAGGAATATGATATGATCCTTATTAAAAAACATTGGAATGATATAGTGTGAGATCATAGGTGGATATTACACAATTTGTAACTGGTCGATGGCTAAGATCTACCAAAAGATTTCATTATACTAATAATTTTTTAGAGGGTTTTCATTCTCTTTTCACCCCATTCTTCCATCTAAAATGGAAAGTATTTTAGGGGAGGAAGTGATTAATATCAATTATAATACTAATTTTCATGTTGAAGATGCATTTTTTGAGCTAATATTCCCTAAAATGTGGGAGTATAATCTATAATTGGATCCAATTTCATAGGAATATACATGATGGAAGGGGAATTTGTTGCCTATTTCTAGTTGTGAGGGACATCATCCACTGGTGGTTTGATAGGGAATTCTCCTTCATCTAAAGCTTCCAAACCATTTCCTAGAATCTCTCTTAAATATATATTAGAGGTGAATATGAGGAAGATTGATGGTGGATTTGATGGATGAATGGATATACCATTAAATTAATCCAATACCACCACCACATTTAGATACATATAGAGGTATTTCCTCCGTTATGAACCTCATATTTAAGGATGGTTAACCTCAACTGATAGGCCCCTACCCAATGCTCTGATTGCGGGGTGGATAAATTTCGCTTAAATCATTGGTTTCTTTGTATTCCACGATGTTAGGTGGGTCTCAATGTTGATTACTGAGGACATGAATCTAGCAATGACATGGGATATCCTAAATCATGAGATTTTATGGGTAATAGGGAATTCATCCACATATGTTATGGTCGGTTTGGTTGGTAGGTTTTCAATGCTTTCTGACTTCCCTTAAATTATGGGAATAAACTTCAAAGAATTAGAGATTTTTATTGTGTGGGGGACCACTATGTTAGTTTATAGAATTGATAGAAGTTAATTTATGGTGGGATCAGTATTCATAGGGAGAATACCTATGGAAATTGATGGTGGAGCCCATGGTCAAGAGACCTAACCCATTTTTTCTGAATGGTGGGTGGGTCTAGATGAAAACTTTGAAAATATTTTCCCCTGTATAGTGGTTAGGATGGAAACATATTTTTTATCAGTGAGCTAATTCACTGAAGCTGTCAATGTGGATTCACATTAGGCATGGTCAGCGGACTATCCCCAATATGGGTTTCATTTATTTTTTGACTGTGGAAGTGACCCTAAGAATAAATGAACTAGTTATTATAGTTGTGCATTCATCCTGTATTTCCAATGGTGTTAGATGGTGGAATCCCTCCCTGGTAACTCCTTTGTTGATACTATTATAGGTGTATCAAAAACATCATTAGCTCATTTTATTGGGGGAGAGGGTTTCTATATTTTTATAGGCATAGGAACCTCAAATGTTTCTACATGTTAATGAGGAGGATTTCCCATTGTATTCCCCATGAAGATGGAAGTGGCAGTGTGGCATTACAAACTTAAATCAATAATGTTCCATCAAAACATTGAGGATCTATCATTCATCCTTATACTGGTTCACGTGGGGGGTGATAACCCTATTCTACATAATCTCTAGTAGAGAGACAGTGGTGATGTCATAGATCCATTGGAGAGGTGGTCATCATGGTAGGAGTATAATTATATGGGATTTATGCAATTTTAGACCTTCTTCCCACATTCCCATTGGTTGAGTGATTTTGATATTGGATGGAGAATGTTTCACTGAATGGAATATGAATGAAACAATCAGTACACGGCTAGTGAAGAAGATTCCCAACTTTCCCAATAGAACCCCACCCTACCTAGGTGGAGGAGAATGTAACACCAGAGACTTTTATGAGAAATATTTTGTTTTTATATAAATCATCAAAGGAATATTTCACTACACACATCACTTTATTGACTTTCTTTACACGCAATCACGACCTTCCTCGATAGCTTGCGTCGTATGCAATATTGAGTTTCACTAAACAACAATATGCTATTAAAATATTATTAAAACTAGCTGTTATTAATAGTAATAACCACTTTTTGAAATTTTATATATTTTATTTTTCAAAATTGACATCATTTTTGGATTCGGAATATTAAAATTAGCCTAGAGTGAAATTTTTTTATTTTTCTGAAAACATTCAATTTTTGATGAATAGTGAAACCACTAAGTGGTAGTTAAAAAACTGAATTTTTCATAAAACTTAATTTTACCGCTTTTGTGAGTGGAATTTCAAAAATCCGAGAGACACAGTTGATGTCAGTAAGTAAAATGAGGTTCAATGAGATGAAAATAATTTTTGGTGAATAGTAACTTTTTACTTTTATTTACCACGGTTAAAATGAAAATAGGGTAATTAAGGGTAAAAATGATATTATTATTACCCTAATGTTTGTCCTAATACTATTGGATAAGTGTAATTCGACCAAAAACAACCTTAGGAATAAAATATGACCATTTAGGCCCACTTGGATTAGATTAGGACATTTATTATTAATTTATTTAAAGAAGGGTTAAAATAGTTAAAATCAAAGTTTAATAAGAAAATAATTTTTAATATAGGGTTATACATAAGATAAAATAGACTATAAATATTCATTAGAAATCTAAAAAGATTTCCAACATAATTATATTTTATATGTAATTTTTAGACGTTATATAATTTATTTTATTTATGACACAAATATGATGCAGTAATTAACTTATTAATGAAATATTGACATAATTGATGTTATAAATACCCAAATAAATGTAATTTGAGAATTTGTATGAATTCCAATAATTTTCTAGGTTAATATGACATATTAGTATTGATTTAAGTAACTTTTTTCAAACTAATCATTCTGTTATGATTTTCACAAAAATTAATTACTAAATAGTGTCAAAATTGACATAAAATAGTTTTTAAAACAAATATTATATTAGTAATTGTTATTTTATTCCTAAAAATCTATGGTTCATCCAAATGACTTAGATAAGGTTATATATATTAATACTGAACAACTTGGGGTTCGTTTGGCTGCTTATAGTAATTTTATTAACCTTATAGTATAAGAACACAAGAAGACACGGTAAAAGTAAAATTATTTAACTTAATGTTAAATCTAAATGATAAGGTTAAAATAGGAACCTAAACTTGTCTAAATTATATTTGATGAGAGTATTTCGACCCATACCCACCTTATATTTGAAATAAATCAATTTGGAGATATTTAAAACCGAACTTGACTTTATAATAAAATAATATGTTTTGTTTTTCCAAAGAAGCCCCTCTCCTCCCTTATAAAAGGGCACCTCCTCCCTCTCTTCCTCACACCACTTTGAGCCTTCATGCTCGGCCAACCCCTGCCACTTTCTCCTCTCCTCTTACCTAGAGACATCCTAGAGGTCCTGGTCTTCTTCAATGACCAATTTTAGTGCCCTAAACAGAGGTCTCAAAGAAGCACTTCAAAGAAGAGATAATGTCCGTTACCGATTCTTTCATCTTTATTTCTTCTTCCAATTCTTCTTCTTTAGTTGTTTCTTAATGAAGTAATAACATCAGTATCACTCATATACTGATATTTTATTATAATTATGAAACAACCCTATTTCACCATCTATCCATCCTACGGAAAATGAAATCACCACGAGTGCGTACGTACGGAATACCGTCTCCACGACGTGGTGTAATCTACTTTCCACCACCACCTTACTTGGATGGGTATAATGATGTAAATAATGACTATATATGACTATTATAAAGTGATATTTATTATTAAATAGTATACATACACTCCAATACAATTCCACGATCATAGGAACGATATCATCACTCGTGCGTACGTACGGAATACCGTCCCCGCGATGTGATGCGACTCGTTCTACATTATCTTTATTTCATAATGATTATATAAATGAATTGAATGAATGAATATGATATATATTACACTAATACCATTCTGGAAATGAGGTATCTATAACCTAAAGATAAGAATAATAATTTATTCGACAAAACACGCATAAGAACAAAAAGTAATAAACACCCGAATAACAAGTAGTAATGAAATATTACTAATAAGAAGCTAAGAATATGACCATATATGATATCATAACAATAATTATGATTCCGGAATAAGTCAATAACATTATTTAAATCATTATACAGGAGGTTTGGACACTTACGAAGCAAATCGGACCTAAGGTAAGGGAAATATCACAATCTCATTTTTATCCGAGTTTTTTTATACTTTAGTATTTACTGGGGTGTATTTTATCATCCACATCCATGTTTCCTCAATATGTAATATTATTTCTATCCACCTACAATTTTTTAACTCCAATTTTACCCTTCGGTGAGTTTTTAGTAAAATATATGAAAGGAATATTTGTCGTTTTTCGTATGAGGTACTTTTTGACTTTTCCGACAAAAGTACGAAGAATGTTTTTTTAACTTATACGGCATGAATGGATTTTTAAAACATTATTTACAAGAAGATTCCTTTACAATTTTACATGTTTATTTTTAATCAACTTATTTTAGTTTATAATTTTATGACATGTTAAGAAAGGAAAAGTTTTTTTTAAGCAGAAATGATATTTCCCTCAAGAATGGAGTTCAAGTGTTTTATCAAAATTATTTTCCATCTAAGATAATAAAGGGTTCTTTTTCTATCCCTATTATTACATTTATTTGATTATTTTGTGATTGAATTATATTTTTATGAATTCATTTATCTTATATAAATTGTTTTATGATGCCCCGATGTTTAAGATTCAAATTTTTATTACATGGGTTATGCTATGATGTATGGTTTATGATTTTGTGGAACACATAAGAATGGTATCATTATGAGATGGGTGGGACCTATATCTCCCTCCAATGCATTGGTTAAATATTTTATATTTCATGAGATAGACATGGATGGAATGTTAGGTTATACTGGTTTAGTGAAACAGGACTGAAACGAGGAGTGAACTCGGTTCAAAAATGGACGTTGTCCACTAAGATAGTCTTGGCAATGAGTCTTGACTAATAAGAAATTATTATCTATGATTATGTGTGTATGCCACAAAGTTTCGTGTTTTATGTTATGATTATTGGGATTCCATTTCACTACTATGATTTATCCCATGTTATGAAATTATGCTCTCTTTTGCAGGTTAAGATTTCAAAAAGTTATGTTCTTATGAATATGATGTGATTGATATTTCTTTTGTTTACCCTTACTGGGCATTTGAGCTCACCCTTTTGTATGTTTTCTTTCCCCAGGTCATGAAGAAGGTTATTATGTAAGATATGCCAAAAGGGACTATAGATATGATGAAATAAATGGGAGACAGTTTAGACGCTTTATGAACCAGTTGTTTATGTTTCCCAGTTTCTAAAGACACTATACCTATACCGTCCTTTCATGGTTTTGTTATATGTTTTAATAAGTGTGCTTCAATTTTAAAGTTAGAACAATGTATGTAATGTATGGGTCTTTATAGTTGGTATTAGAGGAAAGGTATAGTCAACCGTTGGAAACTAGGATTTGAAAGCATTAGTAAGAATCCTAAGGATAAGTCTAAGCATAGAACACAATCTTAGTGTTTTAGAAATGTCCATGAACAACCTATGATAAGGCCTTAAGTGTGAAATTTTATTATTAATTATGTGGTTTTCCTATTATAATTAGTGTTTCTCACACTATTCTACTTGGTTTTAGTCAATGGCTGCAACCCGAAGGAACCGTGTTAATGCGGAATGCGATAGGCAATGCTATGATTGTCCCCCTGAGCAACCAAATTTTATGAGAGCTAGAATGCAAAATCTTGTAGCCATGCTCACAAAACTTTCTCGAGCTATGAATCATGCAGGTCTTCTAAACGATCAAAGGAAGGAGCAACATTTTGTTGAATCCTTCATGAGGCGGCGTCCACCTTCTTTCAGCGGGTCTACTGATCCATTAGTTGCTGAACAATGGATTAGTACTACTGAAAAGATATTTTCAGTTCTTCAATGTTCTGAACATGATAATGTCATCCTAGCAGTGTATCGTTTGGAAGGAGATGCTGATCAATGGTGGAATATTATTAAGAATATGAGGCAAAGGGATGAAATTGAGTCTATGGAATGTGACGAGTTCAAGAAATTATTTTTCAATAAGTACTTCCCTCGTATTCTCCGAAAAAAGATAGAGAAAGAGTTTCTTGAACTGAAGCAAAAGGATAATGAATCTGTTGGTACTTATAAAACAAATTTTACAAGACTTGCAAGGTACGCTTCTGGTATTATTATCCAACCTGAGAGTAAGATCGATCGATTCATTAGTGGATTAAAACCAAGTCTTCGAAGGGCGTTATCCATAAGGGACTTCAATAGCTACGAGGAAATCGTTCGATGTGCTCTCAAAGTCGAGATGGAGATTCGAGTAACCCATCAGTCATATGGGTTTGATAAGAAGAGGAAAATGGAATTCAAAGGAAAATCTAAAGAGCACACTGAAAAGAAGATGAGCTTTCCCTTATGCTCAAAGTGTGGAAAGAAACATGGAGGGAGTTGTCTTAAAGGGACAAGTAAATGTTTCAAATGTGGAAAGGAAGGTCATCAGGCATTTGAATGCCGCGATGATGGGAAGAAGATGTCTAATGATGCAAAAAAAGTAAGGGATACAAAGAATGAACCTACTACACTTCAATGTTTCAAGTGCAAGGAGATGGGGCATTATGCCAATCAATGCCCAAATCCAAGGGTTGATGATGATGGTCGACGTCAATAAACTCTTAAGGCTAAAGACAAAGGAAAGTCACATGCAATTTCTATCAGCGATGTGGAGTACGATAACGATGTGGTGAAAGGTACACTTACCATCCACTCTAAAGTAGAAAATGTTTTAATTGATTCTAGATCCACCCACTATTTTATTTCTGAAGAATTTTCTAAGGATATCACTGTATTACCTCAACAGTTAGATGTTGAGTTAGCTGTGACAACCCCTAATGGCACAACAGTCGCATCAAAAGTTTATAATTCTTCTCCGATTGAAGTTTGTGGGAAAGTGCTTCCTGCAAATCTTGTGATCCTTCCTATAGTGTAATTTGATGTGATTCTTGGCATGGATTGGATTTCTATACATGGAGCTCAATAACATTATTTAAATCATTATACAGGAGGTTCTGACACTTACGAAGCAAATTGGACCTAAGGTAAGGGAAATATCGCAATCTCATTTTTATCCAAGATTGTTTATACTTTAGTATTTACTGGGGTGTATTTTATCATCCACATCCATGTTTTTCCACAATATGTAATATTATTTCCATCCACATACAATTGTTTAAATCCAATTTTACCCTTCGGTATGTTTTTAGTAAAAGATATGAAAGGAATCTTTTTTCGTTTTTCGTACGAGGTACTTTTTGACTTTTCTAAAATAGGTAACTAAGATAGATATTTTTATTTATATTATGTGGGAACATGCTCTGTTTGTGGGATTAAGGGTATGGGTTTTTTCTAAACAATTTTGATTCATTAAGATATGATGTGTATTCACCACTTATTTCTAATTTGTGGTGTATTTCATTAACACAGATGTTATAGAGGCCCAACTTTTTTATACATTACTATTACATAATTGTAAGGATAAAAAAACATAAATCCATTACCTGACCCGAATACACAAGTTCAATGTATTGGGAAGATTATAACAATACATAATATTTATAAAAATAACATAAACGTTTCTTTTATTCCTTTTTCACTATCCTCTTATAGGTCTTCGCATTCTACCGAGTACAAGTAATCCCCTAAGGATATACATCAAAAGGGGTGAGATAATGGCCCAGTAAGAGGATAGATAAAAACATAAAAAATTATAACATGGGGTGAGAATAGTCATTATCATCATAACATAGTAATTGGATCATAATCATGAAATGAAACATTAAGAAAAGTCTTAAAATTTGTCAATACATAAAAATGAAACAGCATATCATTGTAGTCAACTACGACACATAATTGTGAAAAAATATAGAATCTTGTTCACTCATATTTCAATTTATCTCATTATGTTATTCTCATTACCAAATTCATTATTGGGATATATAATTTCAGTTATACCTATCACATTATTACATTTACTTTGAACTCTATAACTACTGGTGCACCCATCACATTATAACAATTTACATTGTCATGCATGACACATAGAACATTTAAAAATATTGAACATATTATTACCCTTGGAATGTAAATTATTCCATTTAATAAATAATACATTAATAACTAGGTTTCCCATATAAAAGAGTAAAAACATACTTCATATAGGAATCTTCAACCTGGAGTGAGGAAAAAACAATCTCAAGACATAAAAGGTGGGTTATTTTAAAGAAGAGTTCTTCTGGAAAATGTTTTTTTTTGTAAAAATTTATGTTAAAAACATTTATATCCTAGAAAAATATAACATAATTATGAATAAATTATATTTAATTAGTTTTCATACTAAAAAAGGCGTGATATAGGAAAACCCCAATGAAAGAGATTTGGGTTCGTGAATTCCCATTACCATATATATAAATTATTTCATGACATTAATGTCCTATAGAATCAAATTAGATTAATTAATTAAAACATAAATAAAATTTTATATATTTATGTGATTAATTATGTTTTAACTATGTTAATTTATTTCCTTTTATATGAGTAACAAATTTTAATTTAATCGTTTGGGGGTATTCGTTTTCATGTCTTCATGATAGGTTTTCTTATTATGCCAGAATGGAATATCATGTAAAATGTGCATAAATATCTAGAATTTTAATTATATGTTATTAATTATATTTTTGAAGTTTAAATTACCTTATAAAGAATTTGGTTATATGATAGAATGATGAATCATTATATAAAAGTTACATATGATCAATTTTAGCGGTTTTGGAATCACAGTGAACTCGTTTTATTTTAACATTTTGTATTATGTATATATGTTAGTTAGAGATAATAAATGTGTTTTCAACATTTATTTTAAAATATATTTCAACCATCGTAATGGTTTTATTTAAATCCTTTAAGTATTTAAAGGAACATGAAAGTGCATCGCCCATGATGTCGCAAAACTGACAAATCATGAGTGATGATTTTATTTTTATAATAAAGGAGGGGTATTTTAATGATTGATATTACATTAAAAAAATATAATTGAATTATATAAATAATAATGGAGTAATAATTCCAATTTTATATTATAATCTATGGAGAATAGGAGAAAAAAAATGAAAATGAAATGAAATTAAAAGAAAAATGAAGTGGATTTTTACCTCTAGGATTTATCCTCCTAGAGATTCTACTTAGGGAAATGGTTTACATATTTTGGACAGATCGATAGAGCATGTACATGGGAAATGGGATATGTAAGAGTATTGGGATGAATTTGGTCAAGTCTAAATTATTGAGAGGTGTTAGTAGAAGAGGGGGTGAGTGGCGGTATTTATAGGGGAGGAGAGGGGTGTTTTCTCATTATTATATTCATTAGTTAATTATTTTGGATCAAGAATAGGAATAGTTTGAGAATTGCGTCTAAATATATTAATATAATGTTGGATATTTCGATTTTTTTATTAAATCAGCCTTATATAATCCATGTATCCATAATTCAGGTATTTAGCTTTTATTGTCAATTATCATATTTTACTATTCATCATAAAGTCATTTATTTTAGATATAATCCCAAAAATTCACCCTAAAATTTGTTTTATGTGTATAATAAAAAAATAAACTCTAATTTATAAAAAAAATTCTAAATTTTATTACTATAATTTTAAATTAAAATCATCATTTTCATGGAAAATGCATATTTTAAAATTATAACTGATTTTATAACACATTAAAGAATTACATAACCTATTCAAAAATTATATTAAAATAATAAGACATAAAAATACTAATTTATGAATAAATTTTATGAAAATATACTTTCATTAAAATTATTAAATTAATCATAAAATTGTTATTAAAAATTTAGGACTTACAAAAAATACCAACACTTAATTAATAATTTTTAAAACACTAATTTACTTCCACCATTATATAATTATACCATACTTTCATTTATAAAATTCCTAAAAAAAATTATACATTCATGGGTGATGGTACTATTCATTTGGTTGGTTTACAATTTATAAGGGTCATAATACAATTCAGGATGTTGAGTTACTATTTCATTGTTATAGGTTCCATTACATATACAAACACTTATTATTTAATTAATTATCTATTTATAACATTTCAATTATGTTATATAAGTGATTTAATGTGATTTATATTATATGAAATTACTATAATAAGTGAGAAATTGTGTTGATAAAAGCTTGGGTCGTTACATTATTCCCCCCTTTTTAAATTTATCCCATGAAATTTTGTTTTACAAAAACATGTGAGGGTACTTATCTTTCATTACATCCTATAGTTCCCAATTATCATATTCATACATATGGTTCCTCCAAAACACATTGGAAAGGAGGTTTTTCTTTTTTTGCATAGAAACTTATCTCTCTAGAACAGAATCATTAATGGATACTCCTCATAAGAGAGATCATCTTCCAGCTATACCAACTCTGAGTTTAGTTCATGTGATGGATATGGAATGTACTTCCTCAGGCATGATACATGGAAAACATCGTTAACTTGAGCCATATTAAGTGATAGTGAAAGCTGATAGGCCATGAGTCATATCTGATAAAGGATCTCATAGTGGCCCATGTTCTTTGGGCTTATCTTCCGTTTCATTCCAAATAGGATGACTCTCTTCCATGGTTGCATTCAAAGGAAGACATTATCTCCAACATCAAACTCTATGTCCCTTCTATTTTTGTCAGCATAGCTATTTTTCCAAATCTAGTTAGCTTCGATATGTTTATGGATGTCTTCAACCTTACATTTATTCTCTTTCACAATATCAGGTCCAAGTCGCTTTATTTCACTAATTTCATCCCAAAATGTTGGAGTTCTACATCACATTCAATAGAGATTTTCATATGGCGTCATTTGAATACATTTGTGGAAGCTGTTTTTCTTTGAGAACTAAACCAATGGGAGATTCTGATCCCATACACCTATGAATTCTAAAAATAAGGATCTTAGCATATCATGTAGATTCTGAATAGTTTATTCTTATTAGCTATCAGTTTGGCGATATAGTCCATGCTTAATTTTAATTCAGTATTGAAATTATGTTGAAGAATCCTCTAGAATATAGATGTGAACATAGGATCACGATTAGAGAAAAATGAGGATGGAACCCCATCCAGTCTCATCACATTATTCACCTATATATTTTAAAGTTGTTCAATCAAGATATCTTCCTAAATAAAAATAAAGTGGATGGTCTTAGTTAGTCATTCCACTATAACTCATATCGCATTATTTATTTTGTATTTCTTCAGGAGACCCATGAAATATTCCACAGTAAAATTCTTGCATTTCCACATGGGTATATGAAATGGTTTCATCATCCCTTTGGACATCAATAACTAGTCTATAACTTTCTGAAATATCATGAACCATGATGTACACTCAGCAATCCCCTTCTTCATGTTGTCCAACTAGATATGTTATCGAAGATCAAGGTACAATGCAGTTCTCCCATTATGTATAAAGAATTATGAGTTTACTACATTATCCAATAAGTCATTGTCTATCCTAGGGGATGAAGTCACCGAGAGCCTCGTCCAAATAAAAATCACACCATTATCGTTGATATGAAACTCTTTCAATTTCAATTCTTTTACTGTATTCACCATTTTTTGTTACTCTATATCATCCCATTATGTTTCCTTAATCTTATCATGGATTAATATTTGATCATTCATTTATGAAAGATAGTATGTATTACTTGTCATTACTATTTCCATATCTATCCATTGCATGTCCAAGAAGATAACGTCTTCCTCAATCCGCAACATGGAAATTTTATTAGGTTCTTTTATACTAAGACCATCAAATACCTTGTTCGTCTTTCTATGATTATAGTGAATAGAGAAATTTTATTCCTTTATCAGCTCAAACAATCTCTATTGATTCATGTTGACTTCCTTTTATGTGAATATATATTTTAGTCTCTTTTGATTGGTATTCATGCCACACTTCCCAGCATAGAGGTAGTGCCACTGGATTTTCATGGATAAAATGATAGCTGATAGCTCCAAATCATGTGTTGGGCGGTTATGATCATAGATCTTCAACTATCTTGATTCATAGGAGATCACATTATAATTTTTCATGAGTATACAACCAAATCCTTTCTTTGAAGAATCACTGTATATCCAAAAACATTCTCTGCTTTTTATTAATGTGAGTACATGTGTAGTGATCAACCTTATCTTTATCTCTTTAAATTTTCCCTCACATTCTTCCTTTCATAAATACTTTACCTCTTTACTTTCCAACAAAATTAGTGAGCTTGAAAATCATGATAAATTTCTCAAAAAACATTATTAGTACCCAATTAATCCATAAAAACTATATAATTCAGTTACACTAGAGGATCTGGGCCATTCCTCAATTGGCATTGTTTTTTAGGGGTCCACATAAATTCCCTCACTTGTGAAAACATGTCCCAGTAATATGACTTGATACATCCAAAAGTTACAGTTATTGTACATGGCATAAATATTCCCATACCTTAATTTCTCCAACACAAGAATTATATGTTCTCCATGTTCCTCCTTGCTCTTGAAGTATATGAGAATATCATCGATAAATACTGCCACAAATGTTTTCAGATAATGTGTAAATAATATATCCATAAAATCCTTGAATATTTCAAGGGAATTATTATTTTTTATGGGAATCACAAAAAAAAACTCATGGTGACTATACCTTGTAAGTAATGTAGTCTTTGGAAAATCATTTTTCTTCAACTTTAGCTGATGATATCCAGACTGTGGATCCAACTTTTAGAAGTACTGATTTCCTAATAATGGATAGAAAAATTCATCAATCCTTTTAAGTGGATACTTGTTCTTTATGTTTATCTTGTTCAGTCCCCAATAATTGATACAACGCTACATTGACCCATCCTTATTCTTGCAACAGAGCACTGGAGCACCCCAAGGTGATGTACTAGGGAATATGAACCCTTTTTTTAAATTCTCTTTCTTCTTTTTATTTAACTCTTCCCATTTTATAGGATCCATCCAATATGAGCACAATGAGATAGGAGTTTCTTCGAGTTTGAGTTCTCTTGAGAACTCTAACTTATGAGCTAGCAGATGTATGGGTTACTATTTTGGAAATACATCATTATATTCCCTCGTGATGGGAATTTCCACTAGGTTTATGCTTTCCTTTGGCCCAACCATTTTAGTCTGGTATTATTCTTCTTAGGGAATCAACACCCACACCATTAAAGGATTCTCCAAATGAGATTCATGATCTTAATTTCATTTTTAGAGGAGCATGGGTTGTTTTGGACTATGAAAAGGTATTTCATTTTCCCAACATTGGATTTGTGCTTTTTATAAATAGATAAAATCCATCCCTAGTATAGTTTAAAATTCCACCAAGGGATGTAATATGATATATTCAATAATAATCTTCCCACATACTCTAATAGGCGAATATTCCAACACTTTGGTTGAAATTATTGCACCAATCATTATTTTTTGTAGATATCTCTACTTTACGGTTTTGGGGATTTCATTAAATAGTTCTAGACAACATTTATGATATAAAATTAATGTTTATAATAATAGTAAAATAATATATTTTCCATTATTTAGTGAATAGGAAGTGTACTGTTTATGATTTCATTTTATTTATCTACTTTAACAGTAGTTATGGAATAAGCCTTTCCTACTCCTTTGGGTTTGGTGTCTGCTGACGCTAATGACCCTTAAGGACTCGAGGTTTAGTGAAATGGCTTATATAGTTCCCTTGTCCCATATAGTTTTATCATTTAACCATGGGTGGTTCTCTTCATTCTTCCACCACATTGTTCTGTTTCCTCATTCCTTTTCGACATTCATGAACTAGGTAGCCTTTTTACACACTTGAACCATTTCCCCATCCCTTTGATGTAGTTACCATGATGATTCTTCCAACATTTTGGACATGTGGGTGGTTTATTTTTTATTACACCTTTCTCATTACATCCTTGAGCTTGAAATTCCATAATTCATTTCCTATAACCATATTTGTGGGACCATTCTCAAAACTCCATTTCCACTTTAAGATAACATTGGAAAAATTCATTACAACTCCCAATGTCTTGAATTTATATAGCCTTTAAATGTTGTGGTATTAATCCACCAAAGAATCTATCAATTTTCTATGATTTTTTATAACATAACTCAAAGTGTACCCTGAATTCCATGTGAAATTTTCTCTGTAGGCCATGATAGATTATATTATTTTTTTGCATCAGGTCTATGAATTCTCTATCGATATTTATTTCATGTTTTTGAGTGAAATAATTTTTATGAAATAATATCTTAATGTCTTATCTCTCCTTCTCTTCAATTTCATCCTTTATATTTTTGTTCTTAATCAAATCCCACCATTTATTAGCATCTTCATTCAAATGGTAAACAGATAGAGTAACCTTCTCCATCTAAAAATAGTGATGCAGAAAAATATTTTCATCCTTGATTTTACCCACTATTTCTTGACTTGTTTATTAGAAGCTCCACTGAACATAAATTGTCACTGTTTTATAAAACATTTGATATCTAGTTGCTCTCCCTTATGAGAAGGTAGACATTCTAACTTATTTGTGTTACTATTCATAGCCTAAGGAAGCTAATTATGAATCGCCATTAAATTTTTTACTCCACATCACAAGGCATTTGGTATGTCATTAAAGAAATCATTACGTTGTCCGTCCTATGAATTATTGGCATGGTTTCTCTTGGTTACAAAAATTTTTAAAAATAGAAAAGGTTTGAAAAAAGAAAAATTCAACAAGTCAAGAATAATTTATCCTTTTGTGAAATTTAATCTGAAGGAATATCTTATGGGATCCATTTGATTGGAAAATAATATTTTTTTTATATATACTTAGTCTCATACAATAGGTTTTCATGGGGGTTCTCTAATATTAATTCCCAAATTAAATAAGTCATGCTATGATACTAACTATAGTGATTTTGCATTTTATTACATTATTGTTACATAATATTTATAATAAACAACATAGAATAATTATATGACCATGATCCATATGTACAATGTCTTGGGTAATATACATAATATTTATAGAATATAACATAAAAATTTATTTAATTCATTATTCTCTATCTTCTTAGTGGTTTTCTCATTCTCCTTCGTTTATGTAATCACCTAAGGATATACATAAAAAGTGGCGAGTTAAAGGCCTGGTAAGGGAATAGATAAGAACATGAAACCATTTCACATTGGGTGACAATAATAATTGTCATCATAACATATGAATTGGGTCATAATCCTAAAAGTAAGCATTAAAAAATGATCAAAATGTGGCAATACATAAAAATTAAACATCAGGTCTTAGTGGTCAACTACCACTCATAGTTGTCAACAAATCTAGAATCATGTTCACATATATTTCACTTTATGTCCTAAGATTAATAACACAAACTAATTAATTTGGGTTCTATATAATTCTTATAGAACCAATCACATCATAACATTTACATTGTGTAATATAATTTTGGGCGCACATGTCACATTATAACCTTTACATTATAATGCAAGCCACACATAACATATATCTATTATGGGAATAAAATAAAACATGGAAAATAATGGGTTTCATTTCATAAATAATACATTCATAAATTCTATTCCCAAATGAAATAGGTAATAACATACTTGGTATAGGAATCATTCACCTTGAGTGAAGAAGAAACAATCTAGAGAAGTAAAATGTCTGTTTTTTTAAGAATAATTCTTTTTGGAAAACATAGTATTTTCATAAAATCGATAATAAAACCTGCATATAAACTAAATGTTAATATAATGATGAATAAATGATATTTATGGAATATCCATACTGAAAATGGAGTGAAATAGTGAAAACCCAAAGAAAGAGAGTTGGGTTCTATAATTCCCCATACCAAATGTTTAAATCCTTTCTTCACATTAAAGTCTTATATAATCACATTATATTAATTAATTAACTATTAAAAAACTTTTAATACCGGAATTTGATTCATTATGGTCTTATTATGTACATTTATCGCCTCTTAGATGAGTTTTAGAGTAAAATTTTAACATTCAGGGGCATTCAACTTCATGGTTTTCATGATTGGTTTGCTTGTATATAAGAATATAAGTTTTGTGAAATGTGGATAAATATAAAGAATTGTAATAATATTTTTTTTAATTATATTACATAAGTTTATGTGATGTTATAATGAATTTTGTTATATGGTATGAGGATGAATCATTAGATAAATGTTAATGATGATCGATTTTGTTGGGATTTCAATCCCAATGAACTTCTTTTGTTTTAACATTTAGTATTATGAATATATGTTTGTTACAGAACATAAATATGGATATATCATTAATTTTAAAATACGTATCAACCATTATAATGGTTTTATTAACATCCATTATGGTGTTAATGGAAAATAAAAGTGCATCACCCAGGAGGTCGCTAAATTTTGACATCACGAGTGATGATTTCATTTTTATAATAAAAGAGATATAGGGAGCATTTTAAAGATGAATATCTATTAACATGAAATAATTATAGTACATAAAATTTACTGGTGTTATTATGACATTTGGATAAGATAATGTGAGTATAAGCGAAAAAAATTAAATTAAATTGAAAATAAATATCATGAAAAAGGAAGATGATATTTACCTTTTAGACTTGTCCTACTTAACAACCTCGTTATGGAAACAGTTTTGGTCTTTTGGTGAGAAAATAGATCTCATTTGTGGGTAAGGGGATAGGGAATATTATTGGGCATAATTTTGGAAATTCTCAAAGCTTGTGAGGTGGGAGGAGAAGAGGGGGTGAGAGGTGGTATTTATAGTGGAGGAGTGGGGTGTTTTATCAATATTACATTCATTAGTATATTATTTTGGCTCTAGGATGTGAAAAGTTTTAGTTTTATATAAAAATATATCAAAAACTGAATTATTGTTCTATTTTTTGGGCTTACATCATCCTTACGTCATATATGACCCCATAATTCATGTATTTAGCATTTATCGTAAATTATCATATTTTACTATTCATCAAAAATTCAAGTAAAAAGCCAAAAAATTAACCCTAACCATTATTCAATGTATATAATTAAAAATTGAACTCCATTTTATGAAATTAATTTTCTAAATATTATTAGTTTAATTAATAATTAAAATTATCATTTACTTAGAAAATATAGATTTTAAAATTATAATTGATTTTATAATGCTCTGATAAATTACATATAGTCTCATAAAATTATCTTAAAATCCTAAGACATTAAAATATATATATATGAATAAATGTTTTGGAAATAAATTATATTTTAAATTTTTAACATAATCACAAAATTGTAATTAAATAGTTATGACTTTCAAAAATACCAACACCTAATTAATAATTTTTAAAACATTAATTTACTTATACTATTGTATAATTATATTAGATCTTCATTTATAATATGTATAAATTTTATTTATAAATTCATGGGTGAGGATGGTATTTATTTTTCTCGTTTAATATTCCCAAGGTTCGTATTACAATTTCTAAGCTCATGTAACTATTTCATCGGTATAGGTTCTATAACATCTTTAAATACTTCAAATTTCTTTAATTCTTCATTTATAAATTTTTTATTATGGTATATAAGATATTTTATGTGATTGATACTGTATTACATAGTTGTAATAAGAGAAAAATTCCATTGACAAAATTTTGGGTCATTAGATATTTATTTCCTCTTAATTTTTCAATAAATATAAGGGGGTTAAAAATCTATTTTTTCAACCATTCAGGGGTTATCTATTCAAAATATAATGATAATGCCAATGTTTTTTAAAAGATCAATTCTCATTAATTTATTTATGATTTTAATTTAAGAACTTATTTTATAAAATTTCATCAAAATACGATGTTTGATTTTTTGAGGTTCATTTTCTTTTTTTATGGACTAACATTTATACCACAGAAACCTATTTCTTAATGTCACTTGATTCATTAATTGTGATATCCCTAATGTATTTAGTTAATTAAAATTTTCATTATTTATGTCAAAATACTATTCCTTCAGATTTATTATTCTATATTTCATAAATTCATTAAATTCATATTTTATAATATTAATTATCTTTTCTCACTATGTGAAATAATTTTTTCAACTCATATATAATTTCTCAATGGATTTTTTCCCATAAAATTTAAAGGTTTTTAATTAAAAAATCTCATCTACATTAATACAATATTTTCCACCTTTTTCAAGCTCATTACTCAAAAAAATCCCATTTATTTAAAATAAAAAAAATAAGTGTTTACTCATGGGACCTTACTATTTTTCATTACCGCTTTTCATAGGGGGGTTTTACTTCCTCTTTTTAAAATGTGAGTTTCCAATAATTGAATTTCAAAATATTTATAAGGTATTTAATCATTTCGTAATAAAATGTTTTATCTTCCACCTAAAATTTCTTTTTTCTAACCATTAAATAATTTTAAGGATATTTTATTGATATTAGTTTTATAGAAAACATATTCTAAATTTTTCAATCCACATTTTTTAAAATTAATTTTCAATGTGATCTATATCTTTTTATTTTATGACAATATTAAATAACAATTTCAGCAAAATGTTTATGATTTTTGATACCTTTTTGTATTTATCTAAAAATACATAGTCTCATTAAAATTTATTTTTTAGGAACCACCCTCCAAATGTTCATTTGAAATAATCTTTTTGGTGATTGAATTTTTGGTATCACCCATTTATATCCTCTTGGTCAATTTTGGTGATACTATATGGAAATGTCATGAAACCCATTTGTCTTTCCATGGGTTCTTTATGATGTGATAAATTTTTTATTTAATGTTGCACACATATATATCTGGATTATTGACTATAGTTTTATAATATCACTCCCAATGCATTGGTTATTGTTTTATATCACATGAAATGATGAATAGTTTCATGAAAATAATGTGGAAGGATTCATTCAGAATTGTTTTGTTTGAGAATGATGGGGGTATATTTGTTCACAATTTTTCATGTGAACATGATGTGGGTATCTTGGTTCATAGTTTTATTTTTTTAACATGGTGATGGAATATTTTTCTACAATATTGTTTTGTGAATGTTATGTGAGTAGCATTGTTTATAGGTTTTTTATAAAATTGATACATGTAGCTTTGTTTTCAAGTTATAGTATGAGAAATATATTGGTTTCTCGGTTCTCAAAAAAAGATATTATTATTTTTCATCCATGATTTTTTAGTATACTATATTTCAATGGAATTCTATATTTCTATACGTCTATATGTATTCTCGTTGGCTCTTGTTTATTGTTTTACACTCTTCTACCATAGAATATGTTTGTTTATTTAAAATTGCATGTCCTTTAATGGTTAATTTAGAACAAATAATACTATTCCATGTTCTTTAAATAAGAGATATCTCCCCTAATCATGTTTTATTATATACATGTGATCCCTCATTTAAGGACTTTTTTATAAGGTTTCCCTAGAAAATAAATTTATCTCACCCATTTTTTATGTTTCTATTCCATGGGTTATGAAGATGATTATATCATATGGGAAGTATATATGGGAGCTTAGTCTATATTAATTATATATAAATGTGAATTTTAATTATTAAATATGTTTCATAAGTAGTCTTTCCTCAAAGACACTAAACATTAAATTCATTGTATTTTCTGATAATTTGTTAGTTATAAAGTTTAATTTAATGAAATATTGTAAAACAAATATAGGTTTAACTCACTATATACAAATTGTAGTTTCAAAGAAACTATTTTTAGCAACAAACTTAGGATCGATGTTCTAGTTCACCTCAAAACAAATTTCAATCGTTTGGTTAGTACAACCATATTCAAGGGATTTTTTTATGAAGTGTGTATAAGAGAATTGGGAAATAACTTCATTTGACTCGTGAATCACATACCTAACATGGACAACTGTCTATTTTCAGAAGTTGAAAACTATCAAGTAGATTATTTCAGAATGTCAAAGCTGTTGTAAGGGAATCTTTGTTTTAGGGACGTATACTATGTAGGTATTTTCAACATAGGTAAATCATGATTTTTTTAGAATGGTAAATATCATTGAATAACACACCATTGTTATTAGATTAGGATGAATTCTATTTTTAGGTACTATCCTAGTTTCTTATACATTACTATATACTTTATTTAATATTTTATTTGTATTATTTTATCTTTACTCATCTTTTATCTCTCCTTGAACTCAAAATGGTTTAATTGCCTATGTTTTTTAGTCTATATATCTCTATAAGAATGAAAATAGAGTCCGTAAGAAAATTAATATTATTTTGTATTTGTATGGAATTTATATTAATTTTTAACAGATAATTATTCATGATATAACATACTCTAATGTTATTCATGGAATTAATTGATTAACTAAATTATAAGATAGTAATGATTTATTTAGAAACAAATTTTCCGTCACTTTTCCCATTGTTATTGAATATGAACTAAGTGGGTGGTGGTATTTTCGTGAATGTAATGGATTTATGGGTCAAGGCCATGTATGAGGAGTCACTATTGAGATGGATAATCTTGTCCCCAATGTAGTTAATACTAAATATTGACATGATTTACCTCCTGTAATTGAACATTACATTAATATTATCCCCAATAATTTCTTAGTGTTTCCAAATAAATGATATGTGGATTCTTCTCATTGATCAATATTACATAATAGAACCTATCTAAATTACTCCCTTTAAAAATTACTTCTATGAAGCTATAAGGTTTAAAAATCATGTTGAAGGATTTTGATGTGAAAGCGTTTATTAGACTGAGTATTTATTTATATGGTTCTCTAGTTCTCTTTGGTAGAATGTTTGATGGGGGTCTACATCTCTACGCTAACAATCAAAATAAAAACTAGGTAATCAAAATTTTGTATCATTTTCACTAAATCAAAAATATTTTCATTTTTTAATGGGTTATGGTGGTTTCTAGGATTGACCCTCATGTTATTAGAAACATCTATTATGGAAATATTATAATAAAAATATATATTTGTGGCGATGATATGGACATTTTGTGTCTTAGGTAAGGCTATTTTTAGATCAATGATACTAAAATATTTATTACACTAATGATAATTATATTATATCTATTTGTAGATTCATCTATTATAGTATTTATAGATTACATTTCAGTATATTTAATTACGTGATAATAACCTGGTGTACATCATTGTTTAATATTATAAACCTTATGAGATAATTATCTATATCCCATTAGATTAGAGTGATCATTTGAGATATACGAAGTTAAATTACTTAGGAATTTTTTTATGTCATTATTTTAAAACATCCTAAAATTATAGAATTATTAATTTCCTAGAAATTTCATTCCAATATGTTTGAGATAAAGAGTTTCATCAAAATCACGGGGTATTCTCCACATTTCACTCTGGATTTATCAAGAATCTAGATTCCCATAATAACTTCTAAAAATAATGGAACTAAAGTTATATGGTTTGGCTAATGTGAAGTAATTATCCAAGACACGAAGAATTAGTCAACTACATCTCCAATTCACAATATTTATTAATTAAGTGATAGGATGTGATGCATTATGATGCATAAATTGTTATAATTGGTTGAATTATCTTTAAATACCATTTTCTAGTTGAATATAACTCTAGACAATTGTTTACTCCTTAAAGGGACTATTTTTTCATTTTTAGAAAATTGATTTTTATTTTCATAAATTAATTTTCAAGATACATTAATATTATAGTGAATATTTATTAGTACACACATACCATAAATGATTTAATTAAATCATATCATAATGAAATGTTAATATAACATATATTCATTTGGTTAAATTTAATTAAATATTTTATTTTTAAATTTAGAATATTTTGAGGAAATTTGATGTTGTTACTGATTATCTCTGAGGGAATATTCACCCTCAAACAATATAGGAGGCAAAGAAATAACAAAAAATTATGTCTCTTATGGTGAAAATTCATCTCAATATAAATGAGGTCAAAAGTAGGATTTATTTATACCACATTCAACATCCATATATAATTATATATTATATCAATGAATCTAATAAATATATTTATTATTATATCATTATTTTATAGAGGATTCATACTAGGGTGATCCTCAATGTCTACTTTTACGATTTATGTTTTGTTTTATATATTTATGAGAAATTTTTATCCTTTTATGTATTGAGATTTTATGTGTTGAAGAAATATACTATTTCATTCAAGGATATATATATCTTGGAATCATGATGAAGTAAAATGATTTTTGTTGGAAAGATTCAATTTTTATTGTGTTTGACTTGTTTTTGATGACAATGTAATGAATCATGTTTAAGAGGTAGAAAATTCGTAGCACATGATACCCATCATAGATGACCTTTTCAAGTGGGATCACATCGCAGTCACCATGACTATGACTTAAATGAATTATTTTTAAGGATTTTTCATGGTTAAAAGAAATTGGTAGGTGATTTCCAACCCTCTATTAATTTGGAGGAACACACACCACAATAAAGACTCCAACATTGTAAACCATATGGATGTAAATGTGTTTGTGCTGAAACTACATATTATAATGTGTAGGGTATTAAATTGTTGTATGTATAGAGCTTATATTTATCCCTCATACAATATTCCATGTTGCAATGATTTTTCCCACATTATAGAACCCTACTTAGGCCACATAAGACACTATGTGACAAGTTGTTAAGAGGAGGAGTCAAATATGTGTTATTTCTTGGAGAAAAGTGGATGTTGTCAAACAAAATACTCCAAAAAAAAGTATTGTTGTATAAGATGAAATAAGTTCACATAAGTTATGGTTTTTCTTAATTGATAAGGTTATAGGTTTTAGTATATTTGAATGGTGTGATGTTATGTTGTGAAATATATAGAAATTCTACCTCAAAGATATTCAATATTCTGACTATTTTTTGTGATGGGGGTTATAGGTTGATATGTAGAGTGTTTACTATGGATTTTATGGTGGATAATGACCCCAATAAAGATATCGGATACTTAAAGAAATCCCATTGACAAGAGAATCAAACATAACCATTGCGTTGATATGAAAAGTGGAAGATTGTTTCTATGTATCATACATAGAGAAACGGAGGGGTTTCTCCAATAGTAAATCTTCATATGGTTTTATAAGTTCTCATATTGAAGTAAGAATTTCAAAGACAGTGTTATTCCAATAGTCACATCCTCTCTATAAGTATAAAATGGTGGGATGATATTATATTAATGTTAATAAAGAATATTCATCAAATGGGGATGTGAGTTCTCAATTGATGGAGAGCAATAAGTTCTCTTATTGTTCATGGTAGTGAACCAGGAGGTTTAGAAAGGCTTCTCCATGTTTTAAAGTATAAAGCATTAATAATTTGGTGCCTGAACACTTTTTCAAGCTTTCTCTTTGGATGTATCCATGTAAATATGAAACATCTAAAATACATTACTTAATTTACTACTTTCCTCACCTATTAGAAGATTACATATGGAGAAATTGAAATGTTCCTTGAGGTGAGATAATAAGATACTCATAATAGGGAATAATTATTTTAAACATCTATACCCCAATTGACCCCAATACCCTATAGGTTATAATCCTCTATAAGTATCTAAAAAGTTGTAAGAGAGGTGTTTATTGTTTTTATCTCTAGGAATCATTGAAATAGTTTTCAACCATATAGGTATCCCTATCTTTCAATGAAGTAATTTGAATTTATGAAAAAGCACAATAGAATAATATTTCAGATCCTTAGGCATGGATGTTTACACAATATTCATTTATGGATACATTTATATTATTGAAAGTGGAGCTTTAACTGATATAGGTCATCAAGAATATGATTTATATTCCAAATCCATAAATTATTTGGTATGTTCACTTTCCAATACCATTTTCACAAAGGTAAATTCCTCAAAAACATCACATGATATATGCAATAAAATTAAAAGTAATTATGAAGGATATTCTATGTTTTCAGAAGAAAACCAATAGGGTATATGGAGAAAATATTATTATTTGAGAATGAATTAAAATCAGACCATTGATACCTATTTCACTCATCTATATGTTATCATTGAATATATTCTAAGCCTTAGTGAGGATATCAAAGATGAGAACATCATAAAGAGGGTAATGAGAATACTCCCCCACATTTCAATGAAAATTTTTCAGTCCTATTGGATAAAGAACAAAATGATATTTCTACGAGAATTTTTCATAGTACTTATGTGTCTTATGAGAAGAGAAATAAAGATAATGGGTAAATAACAAAAGAAAGTACTCAATAAGTGGGTTTTAATTCCATGTAGATACTTTCAATAAATTATAAAAAAATATGATCAAGATAATGAGGATCTGTCATTTATTTCCTCTATTTTTAAAAGTAGAATAGGAAAATTTCAGGGAATTCTGTCTCTTGATTCATTTAATTGTGGTTATTGGACCCTCTATGATAATGTAGTTTTCATAATCACGAATAATTTCAATATTAATATTCTACTCATTCAAGAAATTTTAATATCTCTATGTGAATCAATTATGTCATACAGAACCATATACTTTAATAAGTCAATAGATTATATTCATGAATAAATATTTTTAAAAATGTATTTTTAAATAAAATTTTGCATAACACTTAGTTTGGAAAGAAAGACACTTCGCAATCTTTATAGATTCCCTGGCACTGATGGTAAGTTTAACACACTGAAGTCGTCACACCGTAGTTTGATAGATTGATGTTTGACAAACCGAATTCGACACACTGAAGTCAGACAGACCTAAGTTTGACACACTGAAGTCGACACATCGAAGTTCGATAGGTGTAAGTTTGACACACCGAAGTAGACACATCGAAGCTCGACAGGCCGAATTTTCACACAACGAAGTCGACAGACCAAAGTCGATGGACCGAAGTTCGATAGACTGAAGTCGACACACCAAAGATGACACACTGAAGTTTGACAGACCGAAGTTTGACAAACCAAAGTTTGACACACTAAAGATGAAACACTGATGATGAAAAACTAATGTTAACAAACCAAACACAACATACTGAAGATGACTCACTGATAGTCATAAATAAATATTTTTATTTAAATAATTCAAATTTATTTCTAACGGTCATATTTAGACAATTTAATGTTTCTGACATTATTCAATGTTGTCTGTAGGACTATCTGTACACATTATGAGGTACATGCACGTGTGGATATCTTTAAGCCTAGAGGTTCCTATAGTATAAAAGAAACTCATATTTCATATTAATAAAGATAAAACACATGATGAGACACAAATTGTGTGAATACGAAAAGAAAGGAACTATGTTCTTGAGATTATAAGAAGATTATAACAAGCAACTTTCTCCTAACGCTTAGCATACATCAAGAAATTTAAGAGCTGAACCTTTTCACTCCTCGAGGCTGGATTACCAGAACTAAGATACTCTATTCGGAATAAAACTTCCATAGGAGGACTCAAATACAATTTTATCAACATCCACTGAGTCTAGATCATTACTTCACAACACAAAGATAACTCTTAACTCTATTCTTTTTCTTAACTCTATTGTGTTTTATCTTCACTAAGTGATTAGTGTGTATATTTTTTTGTATCGCACACAATGTCTCCAGATCATAACTAAAAAATATCTAACTATCCTCATACTCAATCACCTCTTACACTTGTATCCCACGTAGAACTGTGGAAGACATTCCTTGTGATCTGTTTATCTAAATTTGCCAAGAATAATTGTGGTGGAGGTCAAGTGTGACCAGGACAGCTGGGTGTGTTTTTGTGAACCCTGATCTAGGGTGTGGATGAAAAGCTTATTAATATAAACAGCTTGGTGGTAGGTGATCGCCAAGTGGAGAGGACTATGTCTCGGGTTGAGACTAACCTCTTATTTTATCCACTGTGTTGATTATCTTATATTTCTTATGTGATATGTATTTCCTGCATTAAGATAACCTGAAATTTGATATTTAGTTTAGAAAGTTTTTACATCTGGTTTGAATTAGTATGTCCACTTAAAAAGTTTTTTTAATTGATAGGTTAGTAAAACTAAGAACTAATCAATCTTCTGAGATTCAAATTGAACATTCAAGAATTTTATAAATTCACTATAAATTGACTTTGTGTTTAATTTTATAGTGGGATGTTATTTTGTAAAGAACCTATTTAACAAAAACTTTTTTAGAGATTCAATTCACCCCCCCCCCCCTCTTGAGTTATCTACTCCGACCAAAATTTGGATTCATAAGGAATTTGTGAAAGTCATTTTTTAATCTTATCAACTATGATTATAGTTGTGTTTCAAAGATCCTCAAATTTCTGTTATTTCTAAATTTTTATCTCTTGGAAATTCTTTTACAAACATTATCAGGGAAAATACATTAGATTGGGGTGCTACAAATAGACCACCTTTATTTAATGGAACTAACTATGCCCATTGGAATCTTAAAATGAAGATATATTTGGAATATATGGGATTTGAAATTTGGACTTCTATTGAATGTAAATATACAACAATTGAAACTGGTAGAAGCACTTGGGATAAATCTATCAAATTGGCCTATAACAATAATTATAAATCAATGAATGCTCTGTACTGTGTACTAGGATATGAAGAGTTTAACTGTATCTCTGCCTGTAAAACTGCACATGAAATTTGGGATACTCTCTCTGTTTCACATGAAGAAACATTTAATGTTAAAGAAATGTGATTAAACACTTATACTATTAAATATGAAAATTTTTCAATGAATTCTGATGATTGGATTTCTTATATGTATCTCAGGTTCAATAAAATTGTGAAAGCCATGATTTCTTTAGGAAGAGAAGTATCTTCCAAAGAGCATATCATGCGGATTCTACAATGTCTACCAGAAAGATAGCATGGAACATATGTGTCTCTTAGATAATCGTGTGACATTGATAAAATGCTGGTGAAGGAATGATTGGAAAATTTATGATGTATGAAGAAGAATTGAAGGTAAATCAATATGTGTATGAACCAAAACGAAAGCCTTTAGCCTTCAAGAAAATTGCATCCAAAAGTAAAGATAAAGAGAAAGTCCAAGCTGCTATAGAAAGCTCAAGTAGTGATGAAGTTGCTTCAGATATTGATGAATAAATGGCTCAGTTATCTAGACAATTCAATAAATTCTATAGGAAAAATAAGTTCTACAAAAAGACCAGTTACACAGGAAAGTATGATAACAAGGGAAATTGGAAAAAGGACTAGAAGAAAAATGATAAATCAGAAGAGATAATCTACAATGAATATAAAATGAAAGGAAATGTCAAGGTTGACTGCCCAAAGAAGAAATATAAAAAAATGTATGAAAATAAAGATATAATCTATAATAAAGTTATGAATTCCACTTGGAGTTCCTCCTAAGACACTTCAAGTGAATTTGGATCTTCTAAAAATGAGAAAGATGATATGGCTAGTATGTGATTCAGGACAAACACAACTGAGGTAACCTTAAACTCTCTTATACATGATTCTTATTATTCTGAAAGTGAGTCTGAAAATATATCAAATAATAAATTATTAAATTTTGAAACATGTTATATGAAACCTGTAATTAGTTGAAAGATAAGTATAAATCATTGGAGAAACGACATGCTCTTAGTGTGAATGCTAAATCTGAGCTTATAACTAAAAAAGAGGGAAATTCTCAACTACTTAAAGAGAGCAATGGGCTAAAAATGTTCAATGAACAATTGAAGAAAGACTTAGAAAAGTTTACTAATGGCAAAAATACTCAAACTCAAATTCTTGGTAAACAAATAGATACTAAGTATACTTCTAGGATAGGATATCAACCAGGTTAAAAGAATTTATCTTAATCACATTTTCTATCCAAATCTGGAAAATCTGCTACTATTTTCAAAAACAAGAATTGTACTGCAAGTTCCATCTCCTCAAATTCTATTATTGTAACCAATTCCACAAAACCAAATAAAATATATTGTTTAAATACTCTATATTTTGCATATAGGAAACCCATAATATAGTTTTGGGTTCCTAAAAATTATATTACTAATGTTTGTGGACCCATACCAATATGGGTACCAAAGACATTTCTTCGTTAAACTGTTTTGTAGATAAAATGCCTAAGGAGTTCTTGTAAAAAGATATGGTACTTGGAAAGTGTATGTTCAAGATATAGGACTGTGTATTTTTCAATAATTAAAAGTCTTATTAAGATCGATAGAGGACATGTCACATTCGAGGACAATGGTAAAGGAAAAATCATCTTCCTAGGCTAGATTGGTAACACTAACTCTATTTCAATTTCTAAGTATTGTATGTTGATGGACTGAAGTATAACTTTCTCAGCATATCTCAACTTTTTGATGATAGATTTAATGTTAAATTAAAAAACAATTCATTACATGTTTTGTATGCCAAGAATAACTTCGTATTTACTACCTTTAAAAATGATAACGTATATGCTATAAATCTAGACACTCTAGCCTCACAAAATTTCTCTTGTCTAAATTCCTTTCATAAGGAGTCCTGGATCTAGCATAGAAGACTAGGAAATTGTAATATACATTCTCTTGGGAATTTAACCAAAAAAGGATTAGTCAGAGACTTACCCAAATTAGAGTTTCCAGATAATAAAGTAATAATCCTTATCAAAAAATAAAGCAACATAAAATCTCTTTCAAACCAAAGAAAGAAGTAACTTATTCTCATCCTCTTGTGTTTGTTCACATGGACTTGTTTGGACCATCTAGAGTTTCAAGTCTCAATGGAAAGCACTATTTTTATGTTCTTCTATATTATTTATCTATGTACACCTGGACCTTTTTCTTAGCTCATAAAAGTGAGATATGTTCTCACTTTACCTAATATGCTAGGACTGTAGAAAATCTCAGTGCATTTAAGATTAAATCCTTAAGAAATTATCATGGTCGTGAGTTTTAAAATCAAGATTTTGAACCCTTATTCTCACAAAATGGCTATAATCAAAAATTCTATGCACCTAGAACACCTCAACAGAATGATGTGGTAGAAAGAAGAAATAGAACCTTACAAAAAATTTCTCGGACTATGCTCAATGAATATGATCTACCGATTTATTTTTGGTTTGAAGCTGTTAATACATGTTTCTAAATAATAAACAGAGTCTTAATTAGACCCATTCTTAAGAAAACTTCTTAATAATTGT
The DNA here is from genome assembly GCA_963277665.1 of Viscum album. Lineage (NCBI taxonomy): Eukaryota > Viridiplantae > Streptophyta > Magnoliopsida > Santalales > Viscaceae > Viscum > Viscum album. The sequence continues at coordinate 560,953,061 of OY728146.1, forward strand.
ATAATAATAGGAAACCCAAAGTAGTTTATTGTAAAGTGTTTGGATGTAATGTTTATATTATGAATACTAAAAAAATTAGATAAATTTTCATCCAAAAGTGATGAAGGAATATTTCACAGATATTCAACATCAAGAGAATCCTATAGAGTCTTTAACAAGAAGAATAAATGTTTGGAAGAATATGTACACATCAAATTTGATGAAGTAGACCCACATGATCCCAATACCTCACCAGAAAATATTGAAGAGGATATGTCCAATCTGGATATTAATGATAAAATCACAAATCATCTTGTGAAGGAAACTGTGAAAACATACATTTCTAAAATTTCTCCTCACCTTAACTGTAGTGAACCAGATCAACATGAATAACTTGAAATATCGAGTCCTACTTTCTCCAGACCAAATAAAACCCTTAAAAATAATCCCTTAGATGCTGTTACTGGAGATTTAGATAAAGTAACACAAACCAAAGTTTCCTTGACAAACCAGGTTGAACATCAAGACTTCTTGTCATAGCTTGAACCTAAAAATATCAATGATGCTATCAACAATGAGTTTTGGTTAATGGCCATGTAGGAATAACTTAATCAATTTAAAATAAATAATATTTGGAAACGTGTAGATAGAACTAAGGATACTATGACCATGGGAACCAAATGGGTGTTTAGAAATAAGGTAGATGAAGGTGGAAATATAGTTAGAAACAAATATATACTTGTTTCACAAGGATATAATCAAGAAGAAGGAATTGATTAGGAGGAGACTTTTTTCTCTTGTAGCTAGACATGAGGCAGTTAGGATCTTACTTGCCTATGCAGCACACCTGGATTTTAAAAAATATCAAATGGATGTCAAAAGTGCATCCCTAAATGGTTATATAATTGAGGATGTTTTTGTTGAACAACCACTAGGTTTCAAAAATCCAATTTTTCGAATTCATGTGTTGAAATTATCAAAAGCTTTGTATGGTTTGAAACAAGCTCCAAGATCTTGGTATGAAAGGTTATGTAATTTTCTTATTTCCAATGGTTTTACAAAAGGACATGAACATCCTAATTTATTTATAAAAATAGTTTCCAAAGAAGTCTTAATAGTCCAAATATATGTATATGATATTATTTTTGGATCTTCTAAAAATTAATTATGTAATGATTTTTCAAACATAATACAAAGCGAGTTTGAAATGATTATAATGGGTGAACATAGATATTTTCTTGGATTTAAAATATTTCAAATTAAATAAGGTATTATCATAAATAAAAGTAAGTATAAAAAAGATCTTTTGGAAAGATATGTCTTTGATAGCATTACGAGTAGTGAAACTCCTATGAGTTCTACATGTAAGTTGGATCTTGATGAAAGTGGAAAATCAGTTGATCAAAATGCTTAGAGAGGAATGATAGGGAGTTTGTTGTACTTAACGTCTAGTAGACCAAATATTATGTTCAGTGTGTTTATGTGTGCATGATTTTAAGAAAACCCAATGGTTTCACATATAAATAGTGTTAAAAGGATTTTTAAATACCTTAAGTATACGACTCATTTAGGATTGTTCTATCCAAAAGGACAACATTTTGATTTAGTTAGCTTTTCAGATGCTGATTTTTGTGGATGTAAATTAGATAGAAAGAGTACCTCTTGAACGTGTCACTTTTTGGGAAATTCATTATTATCATGGTGGAGTAAAGAGAAAAATTCAGTTGCATTATCAATTGTTGAAGTAGAATACATTACTACTGGTAGTTGATATGCACAAATTTTGTGGATGAAACACACCTTATTAGACAATGGATTTCAATTTAGACATATCCCCATTAATTGTGAAAACAAAAATGCTATTAAAATTTATAGAAATACAATATCTCATTCTAGAACCAAGCATCTTAATGTAAGACATCACTTTTTGAGAGATCATTATCAAAAAAGGTGATATAACTCATGAGTTTATTGGGACTGAACATCAGCTTGCAGATATATTCACTAAACCCTTAAATTCTGAGAGAATTAATTACATCAGACATGTGTTAGGAATGACAAATTAGTAACTGGTCTTCTTAAAAGTGATCCAATCAAACCAATCTTCTTGAAACTGATCCTGTCAAACCAATCTTATTGAAATCAATCTTGTCAAACTAATCTTCGTAAAACTGATCCTGTAAAACTGATCTTCTTGAAACTGATCCTATCCAACCGAACTTCTTGAAACCAATCCTATCAAACCAATATTTTTAAAACTAATCCTATAAAACCGATATTCTTGAAACTAATCATTTCAAACTGATCTTCTTGAAACTAATCCTGTCAAATCGGTCTTCTTGAAACAGATCCTGTCAAACCGATCTCTTATGAAACCGATCTTCTTGAAAACGATTCTTTGACACCGATATATTTAAGGGTTGTTTTGTAAATGTTGTCATCTTTAAATAAAATGATATTGTTTTGTATTCTTTCTTTTACCATGTTCAAATTCTTATGTTTTACAATTTACAATCCCTAAATGATATATTAAGTCTAATCCATCCCGTCCTTTCACCTTCTCCACAATCGTAAAGCCTTCTACCTTCTGTCACACTCTCTCTCAACTCTCGACCGCTCAACACAATTGAAATCAGAAGCATTGTCTTGGCTAGGACTAATCACGCAATGGAAGGACCTAGAAAATCTCTTTCTTCCAAGCATCAAAAAGGTGAGTCAAGTGGGACTACAAAACCGAGATTATAAATCCGAGTAGTTATAGCTGAAAAGGGGGTGTTTGCTGAGTGGCTTCTATCAAGAAAATATTTTCTTTTAAAAGTGTTGTAATTTCAAGCATGGCTCAGTTGGTTCACTGACAATGAAAGACCCTATTATCCCTAGCTAGTGCACGAATTCTATCAGAATTTGAGTATATCACTGGATGAAGCTGAGGTAGAAAATATGAAATCTATGGTAAAGGGAAAGGAAGTGGATTTTTCATCTAAGGAATGGGATGAATTCTTAGAGGTTCCTCATGAAGGTGTTTATGCTGACTATCCTGGTAATATTCCACCTTCTTTAAAAAATCTTATGAATATGCTCTGAAGGAGCTGACTGGAAATGAAGAATCTAGGAGGACTATTGAACATTAATTTTAAGGATAAGTAAGACTTCATTTTATGTTAATACAACATCAAATCTACCCAAGAAAGGGATATTTCTTTGCTATGAAATATCAGGATGTTTTCTTGATCTATTTGGTGAAACATGGAATAAAAGTGAATCTGTGTAGAAATCTTATGGTTCATATCTCTGATTAGATTACGCCATCCAAGAAGGCAACCTTTTTATATAATCCAAGAATGATTTTTTCCACGTTGCAAAAATTATATTGTGTTGAAGATGGATATGAAGTTATAAGTGCCTGTATTGGTTTTTGTCTTTAGAAAGTCATTTGTAAGAGGAAGAAGATCTTCTGGAACCCATGGAAGAGATTTTGGGTAGGACATGAGGAATGCTTGTGTGATTATTTCAATCCAGTTGACCATACTTCTAGAACAAAGTAACAAGTTGATGTAGGTCTCAAACCAGGAGATGTTCCAGTGTATTATGATGAGGAAGATGAGGCTGAAGTTCCTAGGGAAGATTGATCTCTTTTTGATGATAGTACTGATCCTGATAATGTTGAAAGTCCCAAGGATATGAATTATGGACCTTATAGTCCACCTATGGAATTACCCTCAAGAGAAACTTTATTAGGTGAATAATATAAGGAAGAAACTAAATCTACTGGAATTGAAGGTTATGTTAGAAAATAAGATGAGGATTCTGATGATGATGAATATGATGAGGGAGATGATGGTGATGATGGTGATGATGGAGGAAGTGTTGAGCATGTGAGTGACTCTCTAAAAGTGGGACAAAATGTGGTTGATAGATCCATTAAGGAATCTGTAGATGGGGCTATTAATGGTGTTAAGCATGTTGATCAACAGGCTGATGGTCATAGAGATGTAGAACATGAGGATAGACCGCTCCATCCTAATGATGAAAACCAAGAGATCATTTTAGAATTGAATGATCTTATGGATGTTATCCAGGAGGAAGAAGAAGTAGTTCCAGTGCCTCAAATTGATGAAGTACCTGGTGAAGCTGAAGTAGCTGGAGCTCAGGCAGAACCTGAATTTCGGTTGGTTCCTGTTTCCAGAGAAGTTGTTATGGAAAGATACCAGGATGAAATAGTTTGTCACGGCCCATCCTCGGGGCCCGTGTCGTGACTACCCCAAGCCCGCCTTCCATGGGCCAGGGGCTGGCGACTAGCACCAAGGCGTAAATCTTAGTAAAAAGGGAAGGCATTACCTTTTTAAGGTAAACAAACACTACAGAGAAAGCAAGAAGTAGAAGTAAACACTAAGTATAAAATGGGTACAACAGTAAGTGCGGAAAAGTAAGTGGGCCAGAATACAAACCCAAACTGAAAGTAAAGTACAACTCAAAAGGGAAAACAGCAACTGAAAAGTAAAGTTGTATCCTTGATCCGTCCACTGGGACTCCCACCTGAAGGGTGAGTACAGATAGCCTCCACTGCTCCTCGGGTCCAGCCGACGGCTCTGAGTACGTCCCGCCCAGTGGTCCACCTCCAGGTACCATCCTACTCCACAAGCCTCAACCAGGATCAGCGCTGTCCGTTGTCTGCAACCAACAAAACGTAGTGCAGGCATAGCCCGTGCAAGGGTGAGTATAAGCTACTCAGTAGGGACCCCGAGACCCCCGATGGTCTCCCGGAATCCACAAAAGATAATCCACAAAGGAAAGATACAATCATGAAGTAACATCCAACACTGCTTAGGTATTTGTCCATACATATACCTAAGTCATCAATTCTCGTTAGGCTCCAACATCTGATCCCAAGTATAGCCCAGTCCACACCGGAAATCAAAACGTAAATCCACACAAGATAGCACAACACAATCCACATAGGAAAGCAAAACAGGATTCAACTCACACAGGTATACTTCTTTTAATGACAATGGAGATGATCAAGTATTGCCACTGATTTATCTAAGTCGTCGGACCCACAAAGGATCAATAGTTACTAACCACCGCAATGACCCACAAAGGATCTGACCCACACAGGATCGATAGATAACTAACCCTCGCAATGACCCATACAGGATCAGACCCACACATGATCTGTAGGCGCTAGCCCACAAAGGACCGCTGAGTGCTGACCCACACAGAATCGGACCCACACAGGATTTGAAGCACTGATCCACGTAGGATCATTGAGTGCTGATGTCTTCGCCGTCGAATGCACTGAGGATCTCTGCATAGTCGTCGTCGTCGTCGCAGTCGCAGCTAGCTCTAGGGTTCCCGCACACAGCAAGCTCATTCGGGAGGGTCCTCTCCATGAGCTGAGAGTCTGATACATCAACTAACACATAGTCCAGAGTTGATGTATCAAAAAGTTCTGTAACTTCAACCGGAACTCAACGTCGTAGACGGTGCGTCAATCGAACGCCCGGTCTGAGAGTTATTGGCTTTTTCGTCCCAGGGGCCCGGTTGGTTTTTAAGTCAAAACCAACCCGACCGTACTCCACCTGCATCCAAACCTTGGGGGGAGTAATCTAAAATATCCTTCTCACTTAGAGGAATTCATCATAGTCGATGGTACGTCAATTAGACGTCTATAGCTCAAGTTATAAGCGTTTCCACTCCGAGGGCCCGGTTGGTTTTGTGTACGAACCAACCCGGTTGAACCCAAAGTATCTCGAAACCTTGAGTATAATATACCGCAATGACCGTCTCGATCCAAGGATCGCATCGGCGCTGACGGTGCATCAATCTGAGGTACGTAGCCCAGGAAATGGCAGAAGACAGAAAAGGGTCCGAAAACGGGGGGTCTGGGCCCGGACCGACCCGTCCATCCCCCCCTGGGTGGGCCCGAACCGGGTCGACCCGACCCGGGTCTGGGCCCGACACAGCCGGCGCGGCCCGGCCGGCACGGGCGCGGCCCAGTCGCCAGGCGGGTCGGCTCGGCCGGTTACGGCTGAGCGGAGCGGGGGGCGCGCTGCCCCCGCGTGCCGGATCCGCGGCCCCGCGTGGGGCTGTTCTTTCCAGTGGACGCGGCTGGCTGCCGTGTCCCGTTCCCCCTCCAGTACCGCGCAGTCGTGGGACTGCGTCTTGCCGTAGCGGCTCCTCCCAGAGGGGCGCGCCGGCGGGCTGCTCCGCGGACCACCGGACGAGTTCCGGTGGTCGGAAAAGAACACCGTCTTCACCAAAGGCCCTCCCAGGGTCGGTCCTTCACTACGAGGACCTCGCATCACCCATGCGGCTTACTTCATCATCGTCCGACATTCCGCACACCAAGAACGAAAAGGGTGGTGGGTTCGGACTCATTCTTTAGTCAGCACCCACCGCGTTAGCCGTTTTAAATGTCTCACAACAAAAATTTAATCATACGCTGCGGTCAAAAATCACAAAGATTTAGATGAATCAACCCCTACCTCAACTTTGTCGTCGAACGTGAGTTCATCGCGGAATTGACCGTCGCGGAATTGACCGTCGAGGAAGAAGGGGATCGTCGCGTCGCAGAAGGGGTGTCGCTGTTGTCGCGGTACACGGCATCGCGTCGATGATCTCCGAGGGTAATAAACACATAGATTTAATTTCACCAATTAAACCCATGTTTAAGGATATAATCCTCAAAGGAAAAATTAAAAGGACCGCAATCTCCAACCTCAATCGGTTGTTGATCGAAGGTTGTCGCGGGGAAGGAACGTCGTGGAAGAAACTATGCGGAAGGAGAGGATCATCGGCGTCGTCGATCTCCGAGGGTTTGGCATTCTTCGTCGCCCTTTGTCTGAGGCCGGCGTTCTTCGTGTTCTTCACGTTCTTCACGTTCTTCACGAAGGAGAATGAAGAACTTAGAGTTTCTCCAAATCCTCTCAACAAGCACCCACAAGTAAAACATGCATTGGTCTTATTTTATTCTTATGCCAACAATTTAGAAATTCAAAGATAATAAACAAACCATTAATTCGATGAATTAATGGTAACAACTTAACTTCCCAATTAATAGGGGCGTTTAGAATTTATGAAAACACATCGGTTGACTTTCATTTAAAAGAGGTTTTCGCAGGTGCGTTACTTAGAGGGAAAGAAACGGTGGGGCTCGTGGGGGCCCCACCTCACAAATATCCTACCAAGTGGGTAGGATATCGTGGGTTCCACCTTATCTTCTTATTCTGGATTAAGTTGATTTATGTGGCTTTAAGTGAAATAAAATAAAGTTGTCGCACCACTTTATTTTATTTCTTAACAAAACCCCAAAAATTAAAAACCACACCCGAGAAAACGCAACTCCAGAAAAGGTGTTTCTAAGAAAATACCAGAGCTGTGATTCCATCGGTTCCCTCGGAATTTGATTCCGAGCACCGGTTCAAAAGTTAGAAAAACCCGCTCATTCGTTCACTGAACGTACCTGAGACAAACTTCGGAAAATGATTCCGGGCACACCGGGCCTCGAAATCAGGTGCCATCAGAAACTGCATTCTTGTAAAATTCAAAAGAAAATTAATAAAAAAATTACTTGAATTTTAGGGTTCTTTACATCACTCCCAACTCAGGGATTTACGTCCCCGTAAAGATACATCACAAACTAGGGAATCAAATGTGGGTACTGAGCGCGCATCTGAGCCTCCCGCTCCCAAGTGCTCTCCTGGAGGTTCCTATGCTGCCATCTGATGCGCACTAGAGGGATCGATCATCCTCATAGGACCCACTCCTGTTCAACCTCGACCTCCACTAGGACCTTCGCAAAAGTCGCCCCATCATCAATGTCCAGCTCCCCATAGTCAATGGTATGCATCTGGTCATGCACGTATCTCCTCAGATGAGATACATGGAAGACGTCATGCACCCGGTGCAACTGAGGTGGTAGAGCAAGGCGATAATCCACCTCGCCAATCTTGTTGAGGACCTGGAATGGTCTGATGAAGCGTGGAGACAACTTACTGCCTCGGCCAAATCTCTGTAATCCACGTCGAGGTGAGACCTGCAAGAAGACATGGTCACCATCCTCAAACTCCAGTGGCCTCCGTATCCTGTCAGTATAAGACCTCTACCAGCTCTGAGCTGTCCTCATCCGCTCCTGGATGACCTGGACCTTCTCTGTCGTGGCCTGGACCATCTCTGGTCCCACAAGTGCTGACTCCCCAGGGTCTGTCCAGCACAAAGGAGATCTACAAGGTCTTCCGTACAACGCCTCGTATGGTGCCTTCCCGATGGTGGAATGGTAGTTGTTTTTGTACGTGAACTCCACCAAGGGTAGGTGGTCCTCCCAGCTGTGACCAAAGTCGAGAACACATGCATGGAGCATGTCCTCGAGAGTCTGAATGGTCCTCTTCGTCTGCCCATCCATCTAAGGGTGAAAGGTATTGCTCAGACATTGTTGCATCCCAAACGCCTCCTAAAACCCCTTACAAAGCTGGGAAGTAAAGCAAGCATCTCGATCAGAGACGATAGATGATGGCACACCATGAAGTCGTACAATCTCCTGAACATAGAGACGCCCCAAGCTCTCCACTGAGCCCTTCTCTCTAATGGGTAAGAAGTGTGCCGACATAGTGAGTCGGTCGACAATCACCCAAATGGAGTCGTGACCTCTGGAAGTGTGTCGAAGTCCAGTCATGAAGTCCATAGATATTCCATCCCACTTCCACTCCGAAACCTCCAAGGGTTGTACCAAGATTGCTGGTACCTGGTTCTTTGCCTTCACCTGCTGGCAGGTGAGGCATCGAGAAACGTACTCTGCCGTAGCTTTCTTTATGCCCGGCCACCAGTGTTGTCGTCTGAGATCCTGGTACATCTTCGCCACTCCAGGATGTACCGCCAAAGGGGAAGTTTGAAACTCTCTCAGCACCTCCTCTAGTAATGCAACTAGTACCAAGGTACGTCCTCTGAAAAGGATGTCGTGCTCTGCTCCCAAGGAGAAACCATCAGGTGCCTGTCCTGAGGATATCTGTGCATGTCGCGTCTCACAGTTAGTGTCCCCATGTTGTGCCTCTCTGACCCGCTGCAGTAGTGGAGGGGTGACTCTAATAGACTGAAGGAAGGCTGCTCCAACTCTATCCATGAAGGATATCTGCAAAGCGGCTAGCTGCTTTGTCACCTCCTCAAGTAGCTGAATGCCCGTCCTCCTGCTGAGAGTATCGGCTACCACATTCCCCTTCCCCGGGGTATAGACTATCTCAAGGTCATAGTCCTAGAGGAACTCGAGCCATTTTCATTGTCTTAGGTTCAGGTCCTTTTGATAGAAGATGTACCTGAGACTCTGATGGTCAGAAAAGACTGTAAATCTCCCACCCATCAGATAGTGTCGCCATGTCTTCAGAGCGAATACCACTACTACTAACTCCTGGTCATGTATAGTGTAGTTCTTCTCATGAGGCCTCATCTAACATGATCCATAGGTGATCACTGCCCGCTCCTACATCAGGAAATATCCGAGTCTGGTCCCTGATGCATCACAGTAGACTACGTACCCTATCCCCTCCTCCGGCAACCTCAAGATAGTTGTGTTGTCAATCTCTCTCTCAGCTCCGGGAAGCTCTGTTGACATCTGTCTAACCACACAAAGGGTTTCCATTCTTCTTCAAAGCTGAGAGTGGTGCCGCAACTCTGGAGAAGTATGGCACAAACCTCCGATAGTATCCAGCTAGCCCAAAGAAACTTCGCACCTCCGTCACGCTCTTGGGTGGCTCCCAAGCTAGCACTGCCTCGATCTTCGTGGGATCTACCGCAACTCCCGCCTCAGAAATGACATGCCCCAAGAAGTGGACCTCACGTAACTAGAACGGACTCTTCCAGAGCTTTCCATAAAGCTGGTTCTCTCGGAGTGTGTCCAGTACAACCCGCAAGTGGTAGGTGAGCTCCTCCTCAGTGGTCGATTATATCAAAATGTCGTCTATGAAGACCACGACAAATCAATCGAGGTATGGCTGAAAGTTCATGTCGATGAGGCCCATGAAAACTGCCGTAGCATTGGTTATGACAAAGGGCATAACCAAGAACTCATAGTGGTCATACCGACTTCTGAAGACCGTCTTCTGCACGTCCTCGTCCCGAACTCTGAGCTAATGATAGCCTAACCTGAGGTCTATCTTTGAGAACCACCGTGCTCCCTTGAGCTGATCGAAGAGGTCATCAATCCTTGGTAGCGGATACTTGTTCCTCACTGTCACCTGGTTCAGGTGACTATAGATGACACAAAGCTGCAAGCTCACATCCGCCTTCTTGTCGAACAATATCGGGGAAGCCCAGGGTGAAACACTGGGTCGGATGAATCCCTTGCCCTGCAAGTCCTCCAACTGTACCCGTAGCTCTTGAAGATCAGTGGGGGCTATCCAATACGCTGGAGTCGATATCGGGGTTTTCCCGAGGTACAATTCAATATAAAAGTCTACCTCTATGCGAGGAGGTAGTCCTGGAACGTCGTCGGGAAAGATGTCTGCATATTGATCCACCACTGTAGGAAAACTAGGACTCTGCACGTCAACTGCTCCTAGGATGAGGCTAGCCAACTGATGAGTGATGGGTTGTCCTATCCTCTGCGAGAGTCCATCCTGTGCTGCGAAGGCTCCCTTCTTGTTGGTGAAGGTGAACCTGCTCTCGTTGGTGCGTACACATCGCACCTTGCACCTAATATAGTCGATCTTAACATGGACTATAGATAACCAATCCATGCCCAAGATGACTTCGTAAGGACTTGACGCCGCTACAAGAAGATCACAGCCGAAGCTCTCTCTTCCTAGAGTAATCTCACACTGCCAGCACCAGTGTGTAATCATTGAGTCTGCTCTCGTAGGAGTCTCTATCCGTAAGGATCGAGCCAACGGCTCTGTCGGAATCTCCGAGATCTCAACAATGGCAGCGACTATGAAATAATGACTCACTCCTGTGTCTATAAGAACTGCAACAAGGGTTGAATAGACACAGATAGTACCTCGAATCATCTCAGGCGCGCCGTGGTCGTAGGCCTCCGCTGCCTGGAGCTGTGCCTGTCTCCGCCAGCCAACTCCATGTGTATGGGGTGGACCTCCTGGTGGTGGTGGTGGTAGGGCCTCAAAGCGTCTCCCACCACCTTCTGCTCCGCCAGCTCCTCTGGCTCGTCCTCCTGATCCCTACGGACCGCCACGGTCAACCCTCTGCCTCTTCCTGGGTGGCCCCTCAATTGTCTGCTGCTCCTCGGTATGGCGGGTCGGGCAGTCACGAGCCATGTGGCCCTGCCCGCCGCATGCGTAGCACTGCCTACCTCTCGAGAGACAGGCTCCGTGCTGTGTGCCCCGCACAGCTGAGCCAGTGTCCTGAGGTCATCTGCCCGAGGGTCTGGCCTTCCTAGACCCATGAGTCATCTGTCGACTGCCTGCTGCAGAAGACTCTCCTACATGCTACCCTACGGTGGGTCTCTCCGCTGATGAAGGCTCAGCAACAAAGATCTCGATCAAAAGGGCTCGCTCCAGTACTCTTGACTGGGTCGGAATGCTGAGGGAGATCAGCGATGCCCTGATCTCATGCCTCAATCCCTACTCAAAGGTCCGGGCTCGGATGAATGGGTCATGTGCCATGTCTGTCGAGTAGCACGAGAGATCGGTAAATCTCACCGAGTACTGGGCGACCATCAAGCTGCCATGTCGTAGCTGTAGAAGCTCCTGGATGCGCACCGCACAGAGGGTGGCTGGGACGAACTTTGAGCGGAAGAGGCTCTCTAAGTTTGTCCAGAGGAGAGATGCCTCAACGTGCACCTGGAGCATCTAGCTCCACCATCGTCCCACTGCCGTGTGCAGTAGACTTGCTGCAAGGATCACCATGAGGTTTGTTGGTGTCCTCACTAACTTGAAAACCCATACCCCAGCCTCTAGCCAGTCCTCGGCGGACTAGGGTTTCGTCTCCCCGCAGAACCTGGGCGGTCGCTGGCGCTGAAACTCTTGCAGTGCACTAAGGCGACATGCATCGTAAGAGCCTAGGGCTGGCAGCATCGGTGGCTTGGCAGGTTGAGGTACCGTCGGTGCCTCTGCTGTCAAAGGGCCCTGTACCCGAGGCCTCGTCACTCAACGGGCTGTCGTCATGTACATCTCTCGGAACCCTAGCTCGCTGCCTTCGTGGAGCCATCCTGAAAAAAACAGGTGTTCCATGGTCAGAACAGTATACCTGGTGAGATGACATAAAGTAATCACAAATAAAACTTGAAACACACATGCAATCAATGTTTTTGTGCATTAAGTCAGAAATCAGAAGTCAGGGTCCTGGTGTATGGATAAGTCGGCTGCTACACCAACACTGGTCTCCCTGGACTGATAACCACACCCAATACGCTTAACACTATTGCTTCACATAGAAGAAATATCAGAGTCCAAAGTTCTGTGGTAGAACCGAACTTCTCTGATACCAATTTGTCACGACCCGTCCTCGGGGCCCATGCCTTGACGACCCCAAGCCCACCTTCCATAGGCCAGGGGCTGGCGACTAGCACTAAGGCATAAATCTCAGTAAAAAGGGAAGGCATTTCCTTTGTGAGGTAAACAAAAACTACAGAGCAAGAAAGCGGTAGAAGTAAACACTAAGTACAAATTGGGTACAACAGTAAGTGCGGAAAAGTAAGTGGGCCATAATAAAAACTCAAACTGAAAGTAATGTACAACTCGAAAGGGAAAACAACAATTGAAAAGTAAAGCCGTAGCCTCGATCCGTCCACTGGGACTCCCACCTAAAGGGTGAGTACAGATAGCTTCCACTGCTCCTCTGGTCCAGCCGACCTCTCCGAGTACGTCCCGCCCAGTGGTCCACCTCCAGGTACCGTCCTCCTCCGCAAGCCTCAACCAGGATCAGTGATGTCCGTTGTATGCAACCAACAAAACATAGTGCAGGCATAGCCCGTGCAGGGGTGAGTATAGTCTAATTAGTAGGGACCCCGAGACCCCCGAAGGTCTCCTGAAATCCACAAAGGATAATCCACAAAGGAAAGATACAATCACGAAGTAACATACGACGCTGCTTAGGTATATGTCCATACATATACCTAAGTCATCAATTCTCATTTGGCTCCAACATTCGAGCCCATGTACAACCCAGTCCACATAGGAAAGAAAAAAGTAAATCCACACAGGATAGCACAACACAATCCACATAGGAAAGCAAAATAGGATTCAGCTCACACAGGTATACTTCTTTGAATGACGATGGAGATGATTTGATATTTCCACTAATTCATCTAAGTCGTCGGACCCACAAAGGATCGATAGGTACTAACCCCCGCAATGACCCACAAAGGATCTGACCCACACAAGATCTATAGGTAACTAACCCCCGCAATGACCCACACAGGATCGGACCCACACAGGCTCTGTAGGCACTGGCCCACATAGGACCCTTGAGCGCTGACCCACACAGGATCGGACCCACACTGGATCTGAACTACTGATCCACATAGGATCACTGAGTGCTGAAGTCGTCGACGTCGAATCCACTGAGGATCTTTGCACAGTCGTCGTCGTCATCGCAGTTGCAGCCATCTCTAGGGTTCCGCACATAGCAAACTCGTTCGGGAGGGTCCGCTCCACGAGCCGAGAGGCTGAAACATCAACTGACACATATTCCATAGTTGATGTATCCAAAAGTTTTGTAACATCAATAGGAACTCAACGTCACAGACGGCGCATCAATCAGACGCCCGGTATGAGAGTTATTGGCTTTTTCTTCCCTGGGGCCCGATTGGTTTTTAAGTCAAAACCAACCCGACCATACTCCACCTGCGTCCAAACCTCGGGAGGAGTAATCCAAAAGAGCCATCTCACTTAGAGTAATCCATCAAAGTCAATGGCACATAAATTGGACGTCCGGAGCTCAAGTTATAAGCATTTACGCTCCGAGGGCCCGGTTGGTTTCGTGTACGAATCAACCTGGCCGAACCCAAAGTATTCCGAAACCTTGAGTGTAATATACCGAAATGACCTTCTCGATCCAAGGATCTAATCAGCACTGACGGTGTGCCAATCGGAGTCCATAGTCCAAGATATGGGCAAAAGACCGAAAAGGGTCCGAAAACGGGGGGTCTAGGCCCAGCCGACCCAGCCCAACCCCCCCTGGGTTGGCCCGAACCGGGTCGACCTGACCCGGGTCTAGGACCGACCCAGCCGGCGCGGCCCGGCCCGTCCTGGGTGGCCCGAACTGGCCTGGGCGCGACCGGGCCCAGCCGGAGAGGGCGTGGCCCTATCGCCAGGCAGGTCGGCTCGGTCGGTTATAGCCGAGCAGAGCGGGGGGCGTGCTGCCCCCGCGTGACGGATCCGCGGCCCCGTGTGTGGCCACCCTTGCCATCAGACGCGGCTGGCTGCCATGTCCCGTCCCCCCACTGGTCCCTCTTGGTCGCAGGACCGCGTCCCGCTACCGTGGCTTTAGCAGCGGCGGCTCCTCCCAGCGGGATGCTCCGCGGACCACCGGACGAGTTCCGGTGGTCAGAAAAGCATTCCGTCTTCGCCAAAGGTCCTCCCAGGGTCCTTACTTCACTATGAGGACCTCGCTTGCCTGGGCGGCTTACTTCGTCATCGTCCTCCATTCCGCACACCAAGAACCAAAAGGGTGGTGGGTTCGGACTTGTTCGGGGGTCCACTCCCACCGCGTTAGCGGTTTTAAAAGTCTCACAACAAAAATTTAATCATACACCGTGGTTATAAATCACAAATATTTAGATGAATCAACCCCTACCTCAACATTGTCGTTGAACGTGAGTTGGTCACGGAATTGACCGTCGCGGAAGAAGGGGATCACCGTTTCGCGGAAGGGACGTCACTGTCGTCGCGGTACACGACGTCACGTCGACGATCTCCGAGGGTTATAAACACACAGATTTAATTTCACCAATTAAACCCGTGTTTAAGGATATAATCCTCAAATGAAAAATTAAAAGGACGGCAACCTCCTACCTTAATCTGTTATTGATCGAAGGTTGTCACGGGGAAGGAACGCCACGGAAGAAACTCCGCAAAAGGAGAGGATCTTCAGCGTCATCAATCTCTGAGGGTTCGGCATTCTTCGTTGCCCTTCGTCGGAGTCTGGCGTTCTTTGCGTTCTTCGCATTCTTCACAGTCTTCGCGAAGGAGGATGAAGAACTTAGAGTTTCTCCAAATCCTCTCAACAAGCACCCACAAGTAAAACAGGCGTTGGTCTTATTTTATTCTTATGCCAACAATTTAGAAATTCAATGTTATGAAACGAACCATTAATTCGATGAATTAATGGTAACGACTTAACTGCCCAATTAATAGGGGCGTTTAGAATGTAAAAAAATTCATCGGTTGACTTTCATTTTAAAGAGGTTTTCGCAGGTGCGTTACTTAGAGGGAAAGAAATGGGGGGGCTCGTGTGGGCCGCACCTCACAAATATCCTACCAAGTGGGTAGGATATCGTGGGTTCAACCTTATCCACTTAACCTGGCTTAAGTGGCTTTAAGTTAAATAAAATAAAGTTGTCGCACCACTTTATTTTATTTCTTAACTTAACCCAAAAATTAAAAACCACACCCGACCAAACGCAACTCCGGAAAAGGCGTTTCTAAGCAAATATCGGTGTTGCGATTCCATCGGTTCCCTCAGAATTCGATTCTGAGCACCGGTTCAATAGTTAGAAAAACCCGCTGGTTCGTTCACTAAATGTACTCGTGCCACACTTCAGAAAATGATTCCGGGCACACCGGGCCTTGCAATCAGGTTCCGTCAGAAACTGCATTCTTGTAAAATTCCAAAGAAAATTAAGAAAAAAATTTCCTTGAATTTTATGGGTATTTACATAGTTGATGATATTGATGTTATTCCGGAGACTCGAGAAAGAAGGATAAGAATTGATATTATTGATCCAAGAGACTAGACTTGTACTAGTGATTGAAATAGTGATCCTAGATACATTATTTTTCATTTGGATTATGTCTCAAATGAGGAAAGGGTGTCTTCTCCTCCTTCTCCACAAGTCTAAGCTGACCCAGAACCTACTGCACCTATTCCACGAATTGCATCTCCAGCAGTAGACCCAGTAGCACAGGCAGTGCCCAGTAACTATGTCACTAAGGCTGATTTTGGATGAATTCAAAATTGATAATTGTGATTCTGTAATAGCCTCAGTTGGATCCTAGAGTGAATCCTCCACCTCCATAATTATCACAGAAGTTGATATAGAAAAGATTGCAAGAATGGTGATTCAAGAGATTCAACAGAATCTTATTACTACGTCAGAAACCATTATTAGAAACAGCACCTTGCTGAGAGAAGAAGTAATAAAGATGAGCAATGAGTTTATTTCATTAACCTATGACTTCATGACCTCCTTTATTGGTGTTTGTGAAGTTATTAGGAACTTGGTAACTCATCTACTTTGTGTAGATCTGAAAACATTGAAAGAAGAGCTTGGAAAAATGTTGACTAGCCCATCCAGTTCTAGGAGTGGAACAAGTGTGGTTGCTGATTTGGAGTCTCTCAAGGTTGTGATGAGAGACTAAATTCAAAAACATTAAATTGATTTAGATAAAGAAACTCTTGAAAAAGTTCATCGAAATAAATATCTTGTGTACAATATGGTCAGATAGTACATAAATTAAGCCTTTGCAGCTCTGAAAGAGATTCGAGAAAAGGTGGATAAGTATTTCACTAAGATATACACCAAACATGATCTCATCAATAGCTTCATGTTTCTCACAGAAAATCATATAATTCCTCCAGTCACAGAAGCATTCCAAAATCAAGTTCTCCAATTGAAATATTTTACCCCTTGGCTACGTAAATTTATGGAAAATAAGGATGACTTTGAGAAATCCATGAAATATGGTGGTGAAATCATTAATGACTTTATCAACATGCTCAAACCATATCTACATGTTTAGGATGAGTAAATTGTGGTCCCTCTAGATGCTTCGATTGGTTCTACCTTTCGGCCTCCTGCTCAAAAGACTGTCTCTCAAGCTCTTACTCAGATTCGACTAATCCTTATAGAGGAGACTCCAAGTCTAGTGTTGTCAGAAAAGCGGCCTACCCTTACAGCTATTGTTCCTATATGTGTTGCCCTGCCTGGTGTTATCCTTAGGCCACCTCTATCCTCTACCACTCCCAAACCCTCTCCTTCTCCAATGGATACTTCAGACAAAGGCAAAGCTCCTCAGCAGCCAAACCCTTTACCATGGATTGTATCTTTTCATAAGGATTTGATTTTTTGTTTTCCTTATAATCTTCTGCCTTTTAATGCAAATCTTTATAGTGTTTTTTTTTCTCTTCTCTTTTTGTTAATACCAAAAGGGGGAGAAAAATACGAGTCATAAGAGGAATACTTTATATTTAAGAATAGCATATTTATCTATGATTAGTTTTTCCTTGTTTAGGACACATGGAATATACTCACCATAATATATTTAGTGAGGGAGAGATTTTTTCACAATTTCAAATATAGAAATACATTAGTAATATTGGACACTATCGCATTCGGTGCCATATTCTATGTTAAGATACCTTTATTCTATATATGTGCATGTATGCCATAATTTGTGATTATCGAAAAGGGTGATATTGTATGACCCTCTATGATAATGTAGTTTTCATAATCACAAATAATTTCAATATATAGATTCTACTCTTTCATGCAATTTTAATATCTCTATGTGAATCAATTATGTCATATATAACTATATACTTTAATAAGTCAATAGCTTATATTCATGAATAAATATGTTTACAAAGGTATTAATAAATAAACTTTTTCATAACACTTAGTCTGGTAAGACAGACACTTCGCAATCTTTCTATATTCCCTGGAACTGATCGTATGTTCGACACACCGAAGTTGCCACACCATAGTTCAACAGATCGAAGTTTGACACACCGAAGTCGACACACCGAAGTTCGACTGAACTAAGTTTGAAACACCGAAGTCGACACACTGAATTTTGACAGACCAAAGTTTGACACAATGAAGTCAACACACCGAAGCTCGAAAGACCAATGTTTGACAAACCTAAGTCGACAGACCAAAGTCGACGGACCGAAGTTCTATAGACTGAATTCGACATGCCGAAGATGACACACTGAATTTCGACAGACCAAAGTATGACACACCAAAGTTTGACACACTGAAGATGACACACTGAAGATGAAAAATTGATGTGACCAAACCAAAGACAATGTACTGAAGATGACTCATTGATAGTTATAAATAACTATTTCCATTTCATTAATTAAAATTTATTTCTAACGGTCATAATTAGACAAATTAATTTTTCTGACATTATTTAATGTTGTCTGTAGGACTATTTGTAGACAGTACGAGGTACATGTACGTGTGGAGATATTTATGCCTATAGGATCTTAGAGTATAAAAGTACCGCATCTTTCACTTTAAAAAAGATAAAACACACGCTGAGACACATACTATGTGAATACGAAAATAGAGTAACTAAGTGCTTGAGATAACAAGAAGATTGTAACAACAAACATTCTCTTAAATCTCAGTGTACATCAAGACATTTAAGAGCTGATCATTTTCACTCCCCGAAGCTAGATTACAGAAATTGCGATACTCTTTTCTGAATACAACATTCAAAAGAGTACTCAAATACCATTTTCTCAACATCCATTGAGTCTAGAGCATTAATTCAAAACACAAAGAGAATTCTTAACTCTATTCTATTTCTTAACTTTGTTGTGTTTTATCTTCACTAATTGTGTAGTGTGTATATTTTTTTGTTTCACACACACTGTCTCCTGAGAATAACTGAAGGATATCAAACTATCCTCATACTCAATCACATATTACACTTGTATCACACATAGAACTGTGGAAGGGATTCCTTGTGATCTGTTTATCTTTATTTCCCACAAATAATTGAGGTAGAGGACAAGTACGACCTGGACTGTCAGGTGTTCTATTGTGAACCCCGATCCAAGGTGTGGATCAAAAGTTTATTAATATAAATAGCTTTCTGGCAGGTGATCACCAGGTGGAGAGGACTAAGGCTCGGCTTCAGACTGAACCTCTTGTTTTAACCGTTGTGTTGATTATCTTATATTTCTCATGTGATATGTATTTCTTTCATTAAGATAACCTGAATTTTGATAGTTAGTTTATAAATTCTTTACATCTATTTAGAATCAGTAGTTTTTCTTTGAATGCATTGTTAATCGGTAGAGACTCAATTCACCCCCCCCCCCCCTCCTGAGTTATCTACTTCAACCAGCAGTGGTAAATTTTTCTACCACAAGGCTAAATGTCCTAAAAAAATTCAATATTATTAATATGAATTAAAACTCAAACAATGTGACAATGTAATGCTAAAATAATTCTAAATGGATGACCTCTAAAAGAAAAATTACTACGAAATTTTTATAATTAAATTATGAAATTATTACGGGACATAGAGCGTCATGCTAAATAATATTAATTAATGATGTTAAAAATCTTGTCCAACCACTCAAATGTTTGTCAAATTCAAATTCCAACATCTCAAAGTAATCAGTGTGAACCATCATGTCCAAAAACCTAAGTTAAAACCTCTCAATATTTATCATGTATATAGTAATCTCACATTCCCTATGATACCATAACTATGGTACTTCTCCAATAAAAACAATTAATTTCTCATGGAATAGTGTATTTCTTTATCTTATGATCTCTTAACTAAGGAGCTCTATAAAGAAAAACCCGGTATCACCCAATAATTAACATAAAAGTATAGTAAATTCATAGTAAATAATTTACAAAGGCCATGATGCATCGTTTATGACATAATAGACACAGTTAATCATTATCATTTCATTTTTCAATTTAATTATAAGGATTAAATAAGACATTTTAAGCATACATTCTATAGGATAATTCATCATAATTGATTTCGTATGTGAGAAAATCCAAGAATTAAATTTAAAAAATAGGTCATGAATAAGGGTAAATCCTTGACTTAAATATATCACTTGAATCAATTTGTCCATTATTTACCATGGATGGATTTCACATAATATAATCGGACCATCCATTCCACTTATAGTTAATTTAATTCCATTTAACCACTTCATTAATAAACTAAAGTTAAAATTCCTCAAAGGATGATTTTAAATCACATAGCTAAAGCATAAGGGTTAGGGAATATAATAGGAACCCCCCCCCCCCCAATGAGTGGCTCAAGATTAGGTGAACAATCTATAAGGGTACAATTTAGTGTGTATGTACTATGTAAATTTTCTAATTAGTATACACTTAATTATTCTCATGTTCAAAAGGTTATTCTTGTAAGGTTTGGTGCCCTGCATAACGGTGTATTTCAAAAAAACTAGACATTAGTGGAAAATAAATAGACCACCTACCATGTTCCAAGTATTCTAAATTAAACCATTATCTAGAATGGATTTGATACAAAACGAGAGAAATTAAAGAACTAGGAAAAAATGATTAATATAAAGAATATGATATCAAACAACTAATTCATCAAAACTGAGAATAAAAAATGATAAAGGAGGAAGTAGGAGTCATGGAATCATTTTTACACTTCTAATTCGTGTAAGGATACTCGAATCAGAAAATAAAAGTTAAAATCCACTAATGGAAGATGGAGGAATAGGAGGAGCATGTCGGGAATCCTCTAAGAAAATTTTTGTTTGGAAAGAGGAGAAACCCCATTAAGGGATATAATGGGAAATTAATAAGTTTTTCTATTTTTATAGTGTTACATAATTAGACCACATAGTTGGGATAACTCTATGCCAATTGTGTGTCTTACTCTTTGAAGGATCCAAGACCCACATGGGATAGGTGCATGATTAGACAAACTATGAAGAAGAAATATTATTGGACACATTAATTTACTATAGACCATTATCACAGTCACTTAGCCTCAGTCACATGGTTTGACAAACTATGGGCACCCTCGTTGGGCCACACTATTTTGGGGAATGGTTTCCACTAACCATGTACAAACCATACACTCCATTTTCTTTTCCAAAAATATTATTTTTGAATACTAAGACTTATGAAACTCTACTAAACACCAAATACACCCCTCGTGCCTTAAAACCCATCTAAAACTAGTGCATTTAATTTCTCCAATGCTTATATTTACATTCTAAAGTATAGTTTAACTTTTTTTCCCACCCACCAATTGAAAAGTTAAATTTTTTTATAGAATATACATGGTGAAAAAACATAGGATGTTACATTAAGTAAATTGGATAGGTGGTGGTGTCAAATTAGCTGTTATATTGGTTCATTTATTATTTTTCAAATAATCATTATTTTAATCATTGATGTTCTTAATAGAACTAAATCATTTCTGGATGTTACATGAATATCTAGAGGATATAAATAGATGATTAAGTAGGATTAGATTATAAAATGAACATATAAAATGACTCCTTTCTTGCATTAATACATCAAACTGGTAGTATTCTATATGTCTTTTCATAGGGGTCATTTTCAGTTATCTATTCTCAAAGGCTCCCTGATAGATTTTTATCTATCACTCTCTCATTTGTATCTATGCATTTAGAATGATATGACTCTGGGTTTTTAATGTATTTTTAATAATAATGTCTGTAACACCCCGAGATTTTATGAAAAATATTATTTTAATTTTATTAATGTCTTGTGTTGTATTCTACACCAAGATTACCTTGTGCTATACGCAACACCGTATTAGCTTGCAGTATACGCAACACTATTCTTGGACCGTGTTACACACAATTTTTATAAGAGTTATTCTACGCAACATTGAGTATATATATATATATATATATATTAAATGTATAAATGAAATATGGTTGGATTCTGTTATACGAAACAACGAAGGATTCTTTCACAACACGCAACCCTGACTTGGCTTGCATTGCACGCAATCGCGACCTTCCACGATAGCGTGTGTTGTACGCAACACCAAGTTTCGATAAACAACGATATGCTATTAAGATATTATTGAAACTATCCGTTATGAATAGTAATAACCACTTTTTGAAATTTTGTAAATTTTATTTTTCAAAATGTACTTCATTTATGGATTCAGAGTATCGAATTTAGCCTAAGGTGAAATTTTGGTACTTTTCGGATAACTTTCATATTCTGATGAATAGTGAAAATTACTAAATTTTAATTAAAAACAACTTTTTAATCGAAATAATTAATATTGATAAATTATTAATTTGAGTGGTTTTAAAGTATATTTAGAATATATTTTTACAATTTAATACAATGTTGGTCATTGGATGTAATTTCACATTTAAACCAGTTATAAACAAGTGTCAATCTTTTGATAGTTATTATCTCTTAAAAACACGCTATTTGTTGTGACAGCGGAAATTAATTATAAAATTAATTAATGCAACTTATATGTTGGGAATTTTGTAAAATAGAAATCATTTTTGAATTCGGAATATCAATTATAGCTTAGGGTGAAATTTTGGCATTTTTCTGAAAAACTTCAATTTTTGATGAATAGTGAAACCACTAAGTGGTAGGTTAAAAAATGAATTTTGCATAAAACTTAATTTTACTGCTTCTGTGAATGGAATTTCTAAAATCCAATAGACACGGTTGATATCAGTAAGTAAAATGTGGTTCAATGAGATAAAAATAAATTTTTGGTGAATAGTAACTTTTTACTTTTTTTTACCGCGGTTAATAGTAAATAGGGTAACTAAGGGTAAATATGATATTACTATTACACTAACACATGTCCTAATTATATTGGATAAGTTTAATTCGACCAAAAACAACCTTATTAATATAATATGACCATTTAGTCACACTTGGGTTAGATTAGGACATTTATTATTAATTTATATAAAGAAGGGTTAAAATAGTTAAAATCGAAGTTTAATAAGTAAGTCATTTTTAATATGGGGTTATACATAAGATAAATTCGACTATAAATATTAATTATAAAGATAAAAAGATTTCCTAAATAATGGTATTTTATTTATAATTTTTAGACATTAAATAATTTAATTTATATATGACACAATGATGATGCAGTAATTATCTTATTTATGAAATATTGACATAATTGATGTTATAAAGACCAAAATAAATGTAATTTGTGACTTTTTCTGAATTAAAATAATTTTATAGTTTATTATGATATATTAGTGTTGATTTAATCAACTTGTTTCGAACATATAATTCTGTTATGACTTTCACAAAAATCATATTTTAAATAGTGTCAAAATTGACACAAAATAGTTTTTAAATCAAATATTATATTATTAATTGTTATTTTATTCCTCAAAATCTAAGGTTCGGCCAAATGACTTAGATAAGTATATATATATATTAATAATAAACATTTTGGGGTTCGTTTGTCATGTTATAGTAAGTTTATTAACCATATAGTGAAAGAAAACAAAAAGACACGGTAAAAGTTAAATTATTTAACTTAGAGTTAAATCTAATTGATAAGGTTAAAATAATAACCTAAAGTTGTCTAAATCCTATTGGTTGATAGGATTTAGACCCATCCCCACTTTAGCTCATAAATAAGACCCTTTGTAACCATTATAAACCGATTTTTACTTTAATATAAAATAATATTTTGAGATATTCCTAAGGTGCCCCTCTCCTCCCTTATAAAAGGGCACCTCCTCCCCCTCCTCCTCACACCAATTTGAGCACTCAAGCTCGGCCAACCCCTGCCATTTTCTCCTCTCCACTTCCCTAGAATAATCCTAGAGGTCTTGGTCTTCTTCAAAGACCAATCTTAGTTCCCTATGTGGATGATTCAAAGAAGCGTTCCAAAGAAGAGGAGCTTCAGACACGTACAAAGCAAATCGGACCTAAGGTATGGGAAAATATCACAATCTCACTTTTATCCAAGATTGTTTTTACTTTGCTAATTACTGGGGTGTATTTTATCATCCACATACATGTTCCCTCAATATGTAATATTATTTCCATCCTTCTACAATAGTTTATATCCAATTTTACCCTTCGGTAAGTTTTTTTGTAAAAGATATGAAAGGAATCTTTTGTCGTTTTTCGTATGAGGTACTTTTTGACTTTTCCGACAAAATTACAAAGAATGTTTTATTTAACTTATACGGCAAGAATGGATTTTTAAAACATTATTTCCAAGAATCTTCCTTTATAAGTTTTCAAGTTTATTTTTAATCAACTTCTTTTAGTTTATAATTATATGACATGTTAAGAAAAGAAAAGTGTTTTTGAAGAAGAAAGGATATTTTCCTCAAGAATGGAGTTCAAGTGTTTTATCAAAATTATTTTCCATCTAAGATAATAAAGGGTTCTGTTTTATCCCTATTATTATATTGATTTGATTATGTTTTGAGGAAATTATTTTTTATGAATTCATTTACCTTATATGATTTGTTTTATGATGTCATGATGTTTCAAGAATCCTATTTTTGTTACATGTGTTATGCGATGATGTATGATTTATGATTATGTGGAACACATAAGAAAGGATTCATTATAAGATGGTTGGGACCTATATCTCCCTCCAATGCATTGGGTAAAGATTTTATATCTCATGAGATAGACATGGCTGAAATGGTAGGTTATACCGGTTCAGTGAAACGGGACTGAAACGAGGGTTACTCGATTCAGAAAGGGACTTTGTCCACTAAGATAGTCTTGGCAATGAGTCTTGACTAACAAGAAATGATTCTCTATGATTATGTGTGTATGCCACAAATTTTCATGTTTTAAGTTATGATTATTGGGATTTCATTTCACTACTATGATTTATCCCATGTTATGAAATTATGATCTCTTTTGCAGGTTAAGATTTCCAAAAGTTATGTTCTTATGAATATGATGTGATTGATTTTTCTTTTGTATACCCTTACTGAGCATTTGAGCTCACCCTTTTATGTTTTCTTTTCCCCAGGATATAAAGAAAGGTTTTAGGTAAAAAAAAGGGAAGATCTTTATGGGAGATATTGAAGATCTTTCACCACGATTAGAAGATTACGTTCTGAGTTTCCAAAGACATTAAACTATTACGATCCTTGTGTGTGTGTTTTTGTTATGTACTAAGTATTCCACAAATGTAATGTAAAGTCCATGTAAGTCAAGCTTCGGGTCTCTACAGTGGGTATCAAAGGAAAGTTTTAGTCAACCTTTGGAAACTAGGACGTGAAAACGTTATTGAGATCCCTAGAGATATTTCTAAGGTATGTCTAGGGATGTCCCTAAGGATAAGTATACATATAGGATATAGTCCTAGCACTATGGTAACGATCTTAGAATTTAACCTAAGATTTTAGATATTGATTTTACTCCCCCTTTATTATGATTTTTTCATCTCACACTATTCTTTTTGGGTTTTAGAAAATGGCTGGAAACAAGGTGATTCACGATAATGGAGGATATTCTGGACAATGGAATGATATTTTTCATGAGCAACCAAATGAAATAGGATTTGGAAGTCCAAAAATCATTATTATGCCGAATCAGCAATCTCATAATATGATCAATAAAGTAAAATTTGGTAAGTTTCCTGACTCGGCTAATAAGAGAAAGATGGAGTTTCATGATGATCATAGAGGAAAGAAAGTTCAATTTCCCCTATGTAAATCATGTGGGAAGAGGAATCAAGGAGAATGTTTCAAAGGAACTGGAAGATGCTTTGGGTGTGGAAAAGAAGGACACAAAGCAAGTAATTTCAAAGGAAAAGGTTCAGTTAACACCATGGATGAGGATAATGGTATTTCTACGACATCAACAATGGTTAAATGTTTTAAATGTGGAATGTACGGGCATTATGAAAACCAATGCCCTAAGGGAAAGTCTCATGAAGAGAATCAGTATGGTCGTATGGGAAGTATTTATGTTGATGATGATAAAGAGACTACAAAAGATATGTGAGATGAAAGAATTGTTGAAGCTCGGTCAATGGTTTAACAATGTAGTGGAATGATTACATGTTTATCAAGTGTAATGTTGTATAAGTAATCTCATGGTACTATGGAATAAAGAGACATCTAAGGATTGTTACACTATTGTCTTTCCTAAGTTTTTAAAGTGTATGATTAATGGTACTAGTAACCATGAAATTTTATTCAGATATTTTTTGGAAAGTGGATGATATGTGCATAATGAAGTGATAAAGAGAAAATGAAATTTTTGACAGTATTCATGAGCTCATGATTGATATAAGGACTAAGTGATATCATGGTTTGTTTATAAGGAATTTTGAGGATTTTGTTTTGTGGAAAGTGTTAACTTTTAATTGCATTCATGTTTTTACTAAGGTTCAATGGAATACATGATTAAGGCCTTTGAATGATTGGAATGTGACCAACAAGATAGGAATGCAGTATTACGATATATGGGGATCAACGATGGTATTAAATCTCTGGTAATCGTTTTCACTATGTTATGAGAGTGGACCGAAGTATTTTAGATAAGACTAAAGATTGGAATGGATTATGTTGGACATAAGTTAGTATTGTTTAAGGATAGAACTTTTTTTTTTGATATTATTGATGTGATGTTATAGTAATGTAGTTTTAGAAAAAGGACAACCTGCAGGACGGGCGACAGCCCATCGCGTCGGACAAGGCTGTGGGAATCGAAACCACAACCGAAGTGCGACTGGCCTTTATCGCCTACCACTGGCCTACAGGATGTCCCTGGTTAGTAGAAACTAGTTTTATTTTATTAAGCGGTATGATATATGAAGTATAAGTTCATTTTTGGAACCATATACGATTAACCATAAGATGGACTTATAACTTTTTCTAACCTTTTGTTTGAAAGAGATGGAATGACCCATCATTTTATCGCATGATCTGCTAACACTTCACGAATAACAAATTCAACTTCATTTATTTAAGAGATGAAGTGGAAATTGTTCAAGGCACGAACAACAGTGAGATTGTACCAAAATAAAGTAAGTATTTATTCTAATTCAAATTCTTCAACTTTAGGGAAACGATCTTGAAAACCAAAAATTTTGTCCTAGTGCTCTTATATCTGATTAATCAGATGGTACCTTAGATCGTCACAAATTTATGTATTTGTGATTGTTGGATTTTCCATAGACATGTCCTCTACCATTCTCCATCAAAACATGATGGTTAGATTTCTCTGCCATGTCCATATTTTCACCTATGTTCTCCTATGTGGATACCCAGTGATTAGTTAACTTGGGTAACCATTACGTTTTGTACTTTAGTTTTTAAAGATAAGTTTTGGTATTCCTTTTTACTATGTGGGTTTCTATCAAAGAAACTTTCAAATAGTAAACCATTTATAACCCCGAAGAATTTTGAGGGCGAAATTCATTTTAAGGGGGGTAGAATGTAACACCTCGAGATTTTATTAAAAATATTATTTTAATTTCATTAATGTCTTGTGTTGTATTCTACACCAAGATTACCTTGTGCTATACGCAACATCGTATTAGCTTGCAGTATACGCAACACTATTCTTGGACCGTGTTACACACAATTTTGATAAGAGTTATTCTACTCAACATTGAGTGTGTCTATATATATATATATATATATATATTAAATGTATAAATGAAATATGGTTGGATTCTGTTATATGAAACAACGAAGGATTATTTCACAACACGCAACCCTGACTTGGCTTGCATTACACGCAATCGCGACCTTCCACGATAACGTGTGTTTTACGCAACAGCAAGTTTTGATAAACAACAATATGCTATTAAGATATTATTAAAACTATTCGTTATGAATAGTAATAACCACTTTTTGAAATTTTGTAAATTTTATTTTTCAAAATGGACTTCATTTGTGGATTTGGAGTATCGAATATAGCCTAAGATGAAATTTTGGTACTTTTCGGATAACTTTCATATTCTGATGAATAGTGAAAATTACTAAATTTTAATTAAAAACAACTTTTTTAATCAAAATAATTAATAGTGATAAATTATTAATTTGAGTGGTTTTAAAGTATATTTAGAATATATTTTTACAATTTAATACAATGTTGGTCATTTGATGTAATTTCACATTTAAACCAGCTATAAACAAGTGTCAATCTTTTGATAGTTATTATGTCTTAAAAACACGCTATTTGTTGTGACAGCGGAAATTAATTATAAAATTAATTAATGCAACTTATATATTGGGAATTTTTTAAAATAGAAATCATTTTTTAATTCGGAATATCAATTATAGCTTAGGGTGAAATTTTGGCATTTTTCTGAAAAACTTCAATTTTTTATGAATAGTGAAACCACTAAGTGGTAGGTTAAAAACTGAATTTTGCATAAAACATAATTTTACCACTTCTGTGAATGGAATTTCGAAAATCCGACAGACACGGTTGATATCAGTAAGTAAAATGTGGTTCAATGAGATAAAAATAAATTTTTGGTGAGTAGTAACTTTTTACTTTTTTTTACCGCGGTTAATAGTAAATAGGGTAACTAAGGGTAAATATGATATTACTATTACCCTAACACATGTCCTAATTATATTGGATAAGTTTAATTCGACCAAAAACAACCTTATGAATATAATATTACCATTTAGGCACACTTGGGTTAGATTAGGACATTTATTATTAATTTATTTAAAGAAGGGTTAAAATAGTTAAAATCAAAGTTTAATAAGTAAATAATTTTTAATATGGGGTTATACATAAGATAAATTCGACTATAAATATTCATTAGAAATCTAAAAAGATTTCCTACAAAATGGTATTTTATTTATAATTTTTAGACATTAAATAATTTAATTTATTTATGACACAATGATGATGTAGTAATTATCTTATTTATGAAATATTGACATAATTGATGTTATAAAGACAAAAATAAATGTAATTTGAGACTTTTTGTGAATTAAACTAATTTTATAGGTTATTATGATATATTAGTGTTGTTGTAATCAACTTGGTTCGAACATATAATTCTGTTATTACTTTCACAAAAATCATATTTGAAATAGTGTCAAAATTGACAGAAAATAGTTTTTAAATAAAATATTATATTATTAATTGTTATTTTATTCCAAAAAATCTAAGGTTCGGCCAAATGACTTATATAAGGATATATATATTAATAATAAAAAATTTGGGGTTCGTTTGGCATGTTATAGTAAGTGTATTAACCATATAGTGAAAGAAAACAAAAAGACACGGTAAAAGTTAAATTATTTAACTTAGAGTTAAATCTAATTGATAAGGTTAAAATAATGCCCTAAACTTGTCTAAATCCTATTGGTTGATAGGATTTCGACCCATCCCCACTTTAGCTTCTAAATAAGACCCTTTGGAACCATTATAAACCGATTTTGACTTTAATATAAAATAATATTTTGAGATATTCCTAAGGTGCCCTTCTCCTCCCTTATAAAAGGGCACCTCCTCCCCCTCCTCCTCACACCAATTTGAGCACTCAAGCTCGGCCAACCCCTGCCATTTTCTCCTCTCCACTTCCGTAGAATAATCTGAAAGGTCCTGGTCTTCTCCAAAGACCAATATTAGTTCCCTAAGTGGAGGATTCAAAGAAGCGTTCCAATGAAGAGGAGCTTCGGACACGTACAAAGCAAATCGGACCTAAGGTAAGGGAAAATATCACAATCTCACTTTTATCTGAGATTGTTTTTACTTTGGTAATTACTGGGGTGTATTTTATCATCCACATCCATGTTCCCTCAATATTTAATATTATTTCCATCCTTCTACAATAGTTTATATCCAATTTTACCCTTCGGTAAGTTTTTTTGTAAAAGATATGAAAGGAATCTTTTGTCGTTTTTCGTACGAGGTACTTTTTGACTTTTCTGACAAAAGTACGAAGAATGTTTTATTTATCTTATACGGAAAGAATGGATTTTTAAAACATTATTTCCAAGAATCTTCCTTTATAAGTTTTCAAGTTTATTTTTAATCAACTTCTTTTAGTTTATAATTATATGACATGTTAAGAAAAGAAAAGTGTTTTTGAAGAAGAAAGGATATTTTCCTCAAGAATGGAGTTCAAGTGTTTTATCAAAATTATTTTCCATCTAAGATAATAAAGGGTTCTGTTTTATCCCTATTATTACATTGATTTGATTATGTTGTGAGGGAATTATATTTTATGAAGTCATTTACCTTATAAGATTTGTTGTATGATGTCATTATGTTTCAAGAATCCCATTTTTGTTACATGTGTTATGCGATGATGTATGATTTATGATTATGTGGCACACATAAGAAAGGATTAATTATAAGATGGTTTGGACCTATATCTCCCTCCAATGAATTGGGTAAAGATTTTATATCTCATGAGATAGACATGGCTGAAATGGTAGGTTATACCGGTTCAGTGAAACGGGACTGAAATGAGGGTTACTCGATTCAGAAAGGGAATTTGTCCACTAAGATAGTCTTGGCAATGAGTCTTGACTAACAAGAAATTATTCTCTATGATTATGTGTGTATGCCACAAAGATTCATGTTTTAATTTATGATTATTGGGATTTTATTTCACTACTATAATTTATCCCATGTTATGAAATTATGCTCTCTTTTGCAGGTTAAGATTTCCGAAAGTTATGTTCTTATGAATATGATGTGATTGATTTTTCTTTTGTATACCCTTACTGAGAATTTGGGCTCACCCTTTTATGTTTTCTTATCCCCAGGATATAAAGAAAGGTTTTAGTTAAAAAAATGGGAAGATCTTTATGGGAGATATTGAAGATCTTTCACCACGATTAGAATATTACGTTCCGAGTTTCCAAAGACACTAAACTATTACGATCCTTGTGTGTGTGTTTTTGTTATGTACTAAGTATTCCGCAAATGTAATGTAAAGTCCATGTAAGTCCAGCTTCGAGTCTCTACAATGTCTCTATTTTCCCACCCCATTTCTGTAGATTATCATAACCGAAAAATAATGGATAGGTTCTCACAACCAGGAAAGTCACGAATCTTCTTCAATGGTTTTCTTTCTACAACCATGAATAGGAAATTATGGATGGTTTTACATCTATTTACATCAAAAATAAATGGATGATGGGTCATTTTTTCATCTTTAAAATTTAGTGACTAATATAAAAATCTCTCAACCCATGGGGAGGAGACATAGGAAATCCTACTAAACTATTATCAATCTCCTTTATCAATTCATGTTTCTTCTCTCTTTCCATTATACATTTTTTCATTCAATCTTAACACATATAAAGTGAATAAATTTGATCTTGCCACTATCAAATCTAAATTAAATTTTATTTTAACAATTTAGTATTGGTATTATTTATCCCTTTACCACTTTATCATATCGGAATCATTTTTTATACTTTACATTTATTTTTTAAAAATTTAAGAGTTAATTCACACCCCGTGGTGATTTTTACTATAGATAACTGTTGGTATCAACGGATATATTTTTTTCAAACATTATTTTCAATTTTAAAATCCCTAATCAGTTACAAAGTTTGATATTTTTTGAAATGGAAATTTTTTTATAAAATTCTCTAGAAGGAATTTTCTTTGTGTGTGAACCATTTTTTAATGGTTCAAATTAATCTTATTAGAAACATCATTTGTCTAACTTTCTTAGTATCATTAGTTGTCTTATTCGGAAAATTTTATGAATGGAACCACTATTAAAAAGTAATTTTAATATAAGTATATTCCTCAAGATATTATTTAATTTTAAATTAATGGAAAATACATGAACACCTTCCATGACAATATCAATCGAAATAAATTTAGTCACATTTATTCTCTAAAACCCACCCATAAAATATAGAAACTATTATAAGTCACAAAAATAGGAAAAATAAATTTAATTACACCATCATTGATATGTTTAGAAAATACATTAAATTATTTTATATTCCTTCAAATGAATCTTTTGTTAATATACTAACACAAGTTACTTCCATTTTAATTGTTCAAAAGTCACTTGTTGATCATTTTTATATAGAAACATTAGTGAAGAAGATTTTACAGGCCTTACCAATATCTTGGGAACTAATGGTGATAGATATACAAGAAGAAAATGGTTTCAAACTTATTCCACTTGATGAACAAATTGATTCTGTCATGGAGAATGAGATTACTATAAATAGACAAGATGATCAATGAAAATAGAAGAAAAGGGAGAAAATTAAGGATAAAGAACAATTTCCTTCAAATATATTGATGTTGAATATTCATTAGATGATGAATTTGATATTTAATTATTTACAAAGAGATTTTAAAAAATTATGCTAATGATGAAAACTTTTAGTCATCCTAAAAAAAGATTAAATTAATGTGTCCAATGAAAGTAGTTATGAACGAAACAAAAATGTATTCATTATACAGAAATACCCCATATACAATAAATCCGTTAAAATAAAATAATAATGTTAATAAAGATCATAAATTTTCAATCTGGAGTGCTAGTGAAGAATTCATTGACTTAACCATCTCAAGAAACACAAGTCTTAAGTGAATTATGTCTCATACTGAGGTAGTTGATGAGGTTAATTTTTATTAATTTTAACTCACCTTATCATTCATATTTTATCTATCAATAATCATTATTATTTATCCTCTTCTAATAAAACAATGAACTAATAGATTTTTTTAATAAAATGTTTTAAAAATATAAAATATAAAAAAAAATAAACAAGTTCTTTATAAAAAAATAAAATTTATAGTTAAACAGTTATAATTTCTTAATAAATAAGATTATTTTCTATTAGAATTAAAAGATAAACCAAACACTAAGTATTTAGAATCCAAAATTAAAGAGAACAAAAAAATCGATCTAAACTTAACCAAGGTGAACAAAATCTAAATTTGATATTGTGTTCTTAAAATTATTATAAATATAATTACGGAATTATGTTTTCAAATTCTAATTATTATTATTATTCTCTCAATAAATCATCTTTTGTAAAATTTATTTCACAAAAATAAGTTTTTTAATTACAATCATAATAGTAGTATTTAATTTATAAATAATATTCCAAAAATTCCAGATATGGAAGACCATAATTTATCCATATTTTATCTCATATCATATACTAATATTGTTTGGGTTTCTAAATCCTTATTATCTAATCTTGGTAAGCCCGTGATTGATTCAGCTCCAAAATCATCTATTTTATCCATTCTGGACCCAAAATTTAGGTACCAAAACAAAATTTTAATATCTTGTTAGACTATGGAACTAAAATTCATTTATAAATCATATGTTTGGTTATCAATGAAAATGGAAAATCTACTATTGAAATTATTCATCGATTTTTATCTTTTGATCTCATTGATAAATGTTCTAATTGAGGGTGATGTGTATCCTATAAATTTATGGGAATATTTTTTTGATCACTTTTAAAATTTTAATTTTAATAATAAACTTTATGTAATGATCTCGCTTCTTTATCACTCAATTATAACTTCTTATTATTGAACAATGATATTTTTTCTATTAAAACATATACTTTTTTATTTCTTTTGAACATATTTTCAAATTAATTCCCATTTTAAAATTTCTCTTTATTAAGTTTTAAATTTTGTTTTGCCTATATTTTTCAAAATATCTTTTTCAAATCTTATATTTTTTGTGTATTTATAAAAAACCTTATCACATTATTTTAAATTTTTTAAATTATTTTTGAAATGTTTCCTTGAATATTTGAGAAAATTTATTTATTATTATTAATCCATAGCATATGAATTACTTCATTCTGTATTATTCTCTAATCTTGGATTTCATGTTTTTTAATCCATGTAGGGGATTTGTTATTAGACATGCATAATTGTTTTCTTATTATCCTTATTTTTTAAAATTTATCCTCTTATTTTTAAATTTTTGGGAATCACAAAGTGGGGAAGCTTTTGGGTCAAATGGGGGGTTGTTTTAGTTTTTTATGTGGATAATTTTTTGATTATTGGGAAAATTGTTTCAAAATTTGAAAGGGATTGAGTTGGTTTTAGTTATGTTGAGTTTAATTTTAATAATATAAGATATCATTAATTTCTAGACTTTATATAATATCCTAAATTATACAACCTTAAATTACATTGAATACTTGTTTCACTAAGGATTTTCACATAATTTATCTATTTATATTAAGTGTTTTTTATCATAAAAATGGGGATATTATTGTACCTATCTCTCCCTCATTATGTTTTCATGATCACAAGTACACTCTTGTGATTCTAATTACTTCTTTTAAGTGGTTTATATTTATACTTAGTATACTTTGAATTATATTATATAACTGAATAGAAGTATTTTTAAGAATTGTTGAAGGTAATAATGTACTCATAAGGGAATTATTGAAACCATGTAATGATATTTCAAGTATCTATTGAAGTACTAGATGGAATATAATTTAAATCTTGTTGTTCATCATGTAGTAAGTAGCTTAATATCATTGTTGAAGATCCCCTAGGTATTTGATGTTGTGGACGGAATCCCCAAAATCCCTTTGAGTCCACTGTCCAACTATTAGAGGATCAATAGACATTTGTTGGATGAATCCAATTCTAAAGGGGTTCCATTTGGACAATCAGTTAACCAGTGAGGTGCACTAGGTAAATAAAGGCATCAAAATAGTATTTTTATGTAATCATTTATTGTTGTTCAAAACACCATTATTTCTACCTTTGATTTAAATCATGGAAACAATGAATTATAAAAAATTAATTAACCATATAGAAGCTATAAATAATGGATTAATGAGTCTTGGATCCAAAAATGTACCTTGTAACACCTTATCACTTGAATAAACATATTGAATCACTATCATTCTCAATGACCTTTTTCAAGATCCATATTAATTTCTATATTATAGAAGGATCCCTTCTGCCTTCATCTGCTCCTCTCTATATAACTTATATCTATATATTTAAAGATAAATTATAATAGATTTGTAATTTATTTTTATCAAGAAAATTTATATTTTTTACCTCATCTTATAAAGTTACTCACAACCACAAAGTCAGGGAAGGGTTCTCACAACTAGAAAAGTGAGTGATATTCTTCAATGGGTTTCATTCCATAAACATAAAAAGGAAATGGAAGATTTTATTTCATGATAAATCAGTCAAAAATCCATGTGGGGAGGATTTTTTTATGTCTATCAACATAAATGGGATAATATACTAATCTCTCAACCATATAGAAGGAGACTTAGGGGGTCACACCAAGAAAATATCAAACTCATTTATCAAACCATATTTTATCTCAATTTATTTTTAATAATTTTACCATCAAATATGTATATTCTTAAAGTGTATAAATGTAATATGCCATAGTTTCACTATTTAAAGATTGTAAATTTTTATTAACGGAAAGGTAAAGGTACAAGACAGGCCACTGCATGCCACTGCAAGCCATGGGATCACAGACCTAAGGAGGCCTAAAATAGTGGAGTTTGAGGGCATCCCATCAAACTAGATTGACCCCCTAAGGCATAACTATATTAAAATTATGTAAAAAAATGGTATTAGGACTTAGGACATCAAGTAAGTCCCTACGGACCATAAAATTATTCCCTTATCACCATTATAGGAACAATTTTATGTTGTTGTTAATAATGCCTCAGCATTTTCGGATGGTATAGGATATCATTCAAGGTGTATAACCAACACCCAGAAAATAATTTTACAAGATCATAGAGTTTGTCTTCACTTCTTCGATGTCAATCTTCCCCTAGTGGCACAAACATAGTCCTTTGTTCATCTCTATAGCCTTTACCTAAAGAAATTATCTTGTCCCATATAGGCTATAAATTCCAAGATGACCGAACTTCAGGCATCAAAAATTCTCTCCTCAATGAAAAACTTCCAAATTGGAAGACCCATCAGTGTTGAGTTTCAATCCCATGCAAGAGGGACACAAAATATCCAATTTCCTCTTAAGATTCTCCTACTAGGGTGGGTGATGTTGGAACTTGGTTGAAGTCGTTAAAGGATGGGGGC
Source organism: Viscum album (assembly GCA_963277665.1). Taxonomy (NCBI): domain Eukaryota; kingdom Viridiplantae; phylum Streptophyta; class Magnoliopsida; order Santalales; family Viscaceae; genus Viscum; species Viscum album. The sequence continues at coordinate 560,988,945 of OY728146.1, forward strand.
CTCACACCAGTTGTTGATGAGACTGACCTTGTCAAGTTAAAAGTTCTTTGTTCATACGAAGATTTTTCTTCCTAAGCATTGAACCCCCTAATGTGTCACTTTATTCGTTTTCTCACATATACACTATCATTCGGCATGAATTATCATGGTTCAAACCATTTTCTCAGGGCCCATGTCTCCTAATACATGATACCATCGATCCAGAAACAGTTGTTCATCCATGATAGAAGTAGAGAGAGTAGTGAACTCACTGGAGAAGGTCAACACACCACACGCCCTCTTTCCCACATTGAATAGATGGTAATTTCTCTCCTCCTGATAGTTTTTTAGTAAGGATATCTAGAAACAGTGTTGATACCAAAATATTTAATGCTCTCATCCATGGGGACAACCCTGTTCCTTATCCTTTATGTGAGGAAGTAGTATTTCACTATCATGGTTTTACACCGTATAATTAATTACAACCAAATTCATGGTCCAATAAATTCAGATTCAGATTGGATTACTTTGTTGTGAAGTATCAGGATGAATATGGATTGAACACACGCCTATTAGGTTTCAAGTTAAAATCAATGATTCTAAATATATCATATTGTTTTTTAGGAACATCCTTTATTTTAAATGGGTAAATACTAGCCTCCCTAAACGTTATATTGGTGGATTGGAATCTTGAAAAGACTATAATATCCATGATCTAGTTCTAATGCCAAAAGGAGATACCCTCTTTCCCTACTATCTGACAGGTGCACAGTTGAAGAGTTGCGAGAAGGGGTGAGATCATGGACAAAAGTGAAGAAGCATGGTTATCCACGGAATCCATATTTACGAATAGATTGTTTTGCATGGTTATCCCACATAAGGTACGTTGTTACCTTACATTCCATGATAGATTTGAATTCATGTAGGAGAGGGTGTCTTAAAGACTTCATACAATAATACCACCTTCCATAGCAGGTCATTCCATCTTTCTCCAGGATACCCAATGTCTTTTACCTTATGAGAGTGGGTCCCATATGAAACAGGATATGATCTAATCTATTTTCATTAAAATACCTTTCAAGTCATTGATAATATAAATTTCAAGGACCTGAGTTACCAATATGACACTATTAACCAATGATATCAAGGCCCTAATGGATTGATAGATAATTTTCCAATTGAGTACCTTATCTACGATCATACTGAAGAGGGAATAAAATTCTCTAATACAAAGGCTACATAAAGATATTGGGGAACCCCAAGTATTCTATAAGAAGATACCTACTCTATATGTTAATTCTATGGCGTACAATAGTGATATGACTAGAATCACATCTATTAGAAATGTAAATGTTTTTATTTATCTGGTAGATATCCTGACCACTCTAGTGGAAGTACTCCTCCATCACCTTGTTAATTCTTCATATCGATATTCTATTATTATTAATGAAGATCATAGTTTTTTTAGTTAACATTGGGTGGGAAATTGAGGCAGATTTCATTCTTCTATTATATGAGAAAATCTCTCCACCACATGTGTTTATTTTTATAGGGCGACAAATGACGTACTGGGTGAGAATAAAAATGTGCAGATATATTGGGTCACCCTGCCTTAGATCCCAAGATTCCTAGAAAAAAATTCTATTTATTCCCCATGAATGAATTTGAAATCCAAAAGTAGCTGAAACATCTAAAAATGAGATCAATATTCCAGGAGGAGAGACTAATACCTACTAGCACCATGTTGATGAAACTCCACTCAACAAAGTCATATTATTTTTTCATATCCTACTTTATTGAGATGTTTTATCTATGGATATTGAAGTTAATGTCTTCGATCATATATAACACTAAAGAAATAGCCCCTATATCGAGTGGCCCTTCCCAAATCTATGTTTCTCCATGGATACCCAACGATGGAGGTGGATTGATAACCTGTAGCTGATGTTGTGGGATAGAATTTGTAAGGGTAGTTACACATGCTCACTAGTCAATAATCAATAATGGGGAATGGATTACTAGTTTTGGGGAGAATCACAATGGTGGTGGAACATGCAACACATAGTAATTTTCCTCCCTAAAAGAAATCGCTGATAACTGAAATGATATTATCTTTCCCTGTATCCTAAGAAGTCTTATAAAATGAGCTAGGGAAGCTATCTGGTCATGGTGTGCTTTCTGGGATAAGGTTCATCATAGAGTTTAGGATCTCCTTCTACTTAGGTATAGACCCCATTCCATCATTGTCCTGGTCATAAAATTGGATTGGAATCACATCAAAGTACCTCAAATTCCTCATTGAATACTCGTTGGGAATGCATGTGTTAGCACCATTGAGGAGATATTTAAATAAATAATGGCTAAATCCAACCAAAACATCCCAATAGTCTATATAAGGGACATAATCCAATATAATATTTAGTTTAATCCTTCTTTTTCACATTTGATACTTGAATGGAAGTTATCTCCCTACCTTAAACATTTGATTCTCAATCTTTCCAAAGGAAATTATTCATGTTTAAGAAGCATATCCACAAGGTAGTCCTTCTTGTTAATGAGTTCCTCAAAACCCTAATTATTCCAATTCTCCTAAATTTTACTCTCAAGATGTTCAATGTCCAGCATGGTGTCTTCCATGTCTCTATTAGTGGGTAGAACATATTTTTCCCTTATATGAAGCCTCATCTTGATCTGTCTAAGCTTGTAATGGATGGAAACCCATCTGTGCCCCAGAGAGTGTTTATTCCAAAGGTCTCTAACTAGTTCATGATACCTAGGTATGCTGGACCATTATTGGTATGATCTAAATCTTTCATGATGTCCATGCCTAGAAGACAAAGAAACTAGGAGTGGATAGTGGTTAGAGATTCCACACACCAGATAAATAACCTTTTAGTTAGAGAACATAGATATGGATTTCATGTAGTATAGAAATTGATCCAAATGGATCCATGAATGACAACTCCCTATTTGGTTTTTTCACCATGTGAATCAGTCCCCGAAGAAGTTGAGGTTTGTGAGACCTTTACCAACCATCAATTGGACAATGTCTATGATGTAATTCCTGAGGAAAGGTCCCATGCCTTTCTTTCTCCTCTGGGTTGGTGATGACATTGAATTTTCCCCTAACTATGCATGGATTGTTTCTAGGATCAAATGAACTAATATATATCTATAAAATCATTCTTTGTATAGATTTAAAGATTCAATAAATTAAGGACATTAAGAGAGGGTTTCCTTGTGTCACAATAGTAGTAATGAATTTTTCACCAGCCTTAACCAGATCCATAGTGGATCTCCTATGCTAAAAAATACAAATATGCTAGTTGGATGGGTCGGAGTGAAAAGATACATGCAGCTTGATATTTTAATAGAATTCACAAAATTTGGAAGGATTATCTTTTTTATCTAGGATTCTAATGATAGAAGCCTTATATTTAATAATATCATATGATAAGAAGTTTATATAAAACTTAGGCAATGAGGCCACAAGAATTACAGATGAGAATGGGAATCATTGATCAAAGAGTATTCTAGAATTGGATTCATAATTCATAGCCTTTTCATAGTGAGAGTTAGACATATACTTTAGGTTCTTTATTTTTCAAACTTGTTCATACTCTAGTACCAATGGACAGGATCATTTTTATGGGTGTGTAGGAATTTTTTGGATGAGATGGGAGTATTCTCAAATCACAGGACAGATACTAAGGGAACCTCCCTTGATATCCAAAGATTTAAGTTAAAGATCCTACATTATACTTCTAGAGGGGTCCAAGGGTAGGTGACGTATAGTTCTCTTTGAGGAGAGAACCCTAAGTGACCAAGGCCTCACCACAATCTAGCTCAAGATCTTCAAGATAATTTTGCGGTGATTTTTTAGAGGGAGGAGGAAAGTATATAATATATGTGGGTTTGGGTGGGAAGCTTTACATACCATACTCCAGGTGGAATTCATGAGGCCAGATATAATTAAATATAGGATAAGAGAAAGAAAAAACTTAGAAGGAGGGAAAACGCCTTGGAAATAGGGAACCGTAGCCTGATATGCCACATCATCGCCCTGATGCATGGGAATGAAAGGAGGATCATGTTAAGGAACTGGGGAGAACCTACACTAGAGCTTCTATAGTGACATGGGCCTCCTCCTTTGTTGCTTCATACGAAATTACATTGGATGAGGTCATCTTCATGTCCCTATTCACTTCCACTTGGGGAAGGTGATGACAACCTCCTTGAAAATGTCTTTGGTATACCTACAAGGAGTATCCCCAAAGAGGACAATAGGAGACGTATATTGGGAAGACATGATAGGAGAGTTCGTGGTTCATGTAGAAGAAATCATGCACCTGAGGAAATATATTATCCAATATAAGAAGGGATAATCCCATTTCCACATAGATATGCACCACTGAAGTATCATCACAGCATCTGGTCCTGTCATCCGGGTAGAGAAAGATACCTAGAGATTCGTTGATCACCTTGATGAATCCACCATTATGGAAGGGTAATGAGAGCATGGGGAGGATGATACATACTACAGTCAGTGGGATATCATTGAATTTGACCTTTAATTTTATTGTTTTAATTTTTAAACGGACCCCCCCCCAACCTGAACACTTTCCATTCTTACTCCAACTAACATATTCATCATCAAATGCCACCTCCATCTATATAGAAGGGGTCACATAATCATGCACCACTATCTAGATATGTGATTGTTCATTAGGTTTTTGAATAAAATTCTTGGTTGATTCAATCCATTTGATAAGAAGCTCCTTGATATGTGTCTATAACCTCTAACATCATGAGAAAATTTGAATTTCATCACCCTTTTAATTTTTAAGTGATCTATCACCTCAAAAATATAATAAATTGATTTATTATCTCCATAATAATTTTGAGAGTATAGAAACACCAAAGTAATATATGGTTTATTTATCCAAATTCATTATGGATGTGGAGTCTTGTTAGTGATGGTATGTTATGCTTGATGAAAAAAATAGTATGTACTCACCTATAAGCAATTTTAAGGAGCTTGTTTTCCTAAAATTATACCCTAGTTGTCTATATCAGTTGGATTCTCAGTAATTATTTGATCAATGGTATAATTCAATGTATATCATGTAATCCACCACTAAATTTATACATAAACTAGTCTTCACTCTATATATGAGTAGAGATAATAAATTAAATGTGGGGATTTTAAAAATGGTCTTATAGAGCTATTACTAACCCAAGGTATACTTTTTAATTTTATAGACTTACATATGGTATTAAACTCGTCGATCCTCATGGAGATAGGGTCCGGAGAGGGTATAGGTATGGGAGGCTCACTACCATTCCAAAAAATAGGTGATAGTACTTCCAGAGGTAAGATTATGTGGTGGGAAGAGATGGGAATAGGTTTCTCTCAACAAGGATATCGGGAAGGTGGTGTATACACATATAAAATATTGAAAAGATCTCTAGATCAACTCCTTTACTCTAATCACTGAAGATATATCATGTAAAATTAGACCATTGAGGGGGAAAACCTGTCACAAACCAATCGGATTCAATTATCCATTAGAAACATGAGCTAATATAGGTCATACCTAGGGCATTCCCCCAATCATACTTTTTAATAAATTTTTATCAATATCTTAGAATACGATCACAGTGAATTATTTAACCATTGAATAAACATCATGATCATTAAATAATCATCTATATCAAGGTAAGTGGTGTAAAAAATGAATAAGTGAATGGAGACCAAACAATAATAAAGTCTTTATCCCATACACAAGAACATAAAACATAAATGAATAAACATAAAATCCTCATAAGTAATAAAAGAAAAGTTTGAAGCTGATACATAAATAACCTAATAGGGATAACAAAATATAAATTCTACATGTAATCTATATGTGACTAGTGGTTACACTCCCAATCTTATTCCAAACATCTGGCACTAATCACATCCCAAATTCAGGGAGACCAAAGCTAAGGCACCTAAAAAATAACCATAATAGCTACATATATGGATTGGTATATATAGGGTGTTAGTGAAATAAATTGCAGTAGGTTATCACAAAATAGTTCATGAAATTGTTGCAAAATACATTACATTTTACACTATTTTAACAATATAGTTGAAAATAGTTTTTCAATCAAATGGTATAAAAATTGAAAATCATAAACAGATATTAAAAAATAATTCATTAATTTAGCATAATAATCACTTGAAAAATACTTTTCCTAGGCCTCTACGACTTTTTATAAAACATTCCCTACTATATTGAAAATAAAAAAAGGCATAACCAAACACTTTTCCTAACATTTTTAAGTCACTAAAATAGAATATTTTTTCTAGAATCCATAAATTAATGTAGTTAATCATCTTTAATCTTTCAAAACATTTACAAAACATAAATTTCAAAGGGAAATATTTTCTATTTTGAAATCAACATTTCAAAACATTTTCACAAACTGATATGAAGGTTAAGAAAACTATTAATAAAACAAGAGTAAGAAAACATGGTACCTAGAATGTTATATAAAAGATACAAAATTAAAAAGAATTAAAGGTAGAATAATCCAATCCATAACATGGGATGTAAATATTTATTGATAACCATAATTCAGTAATTCATACATTTAGGGTTATTAATGCATCATGGGAAACCTCATAGGATATAAGTACAATAATCTAAATTAGTTACAAAATCCTGAGGATAGCACTACTAAATAATTCACAAACCCATATTCCTAATAAAAACAACCATAGATAAAATACCTAGGTTCAAAACATAACCATGGTCTATATGAATCTTTACCATCAAATCCATTAGTCTAATGGCCATAATCAGTTCCACTAGATCACTTGGTTGAATAGTAAACCATCCCTTGTCAGAACAAACTTTGAACGAAGATTTTCACTTATCTTTAACTCTTTTTAGTATACTAAGTCTCCCAATACATAATTAAGATCTAGTTGAGTAATAAAATACATTAATATATCAAAGAAATAAATCACACCTCACCTCTCACACTCTCAAAATCAACAACCCTTTATAATTAATTCATAATACAAGAATTATTTAACATTCCTTGTGGCTACAATTTATATTATTCAATAATAAATAAGACCCACAGGGTTATAAGATAAAAAATTATCTCAGGATGATATTAAATTTTCATATACACAATTTGGAAAAAATACCAGACATTCCATATAGGCCTTTATCAAAAATCTTGGAATATAAGGTATCTTCTTAATGGTTGGAAGTTTCATTCCAAACCATTATTTAAAACAATTCTCACAAATCTATTTTGAATTATTCATCCAAAATAACTAACAAAAATAAATTTAGATGAAATATTATAGGAATCAAAAAAAATCATTAAAATCCAAAGTGATATTTAAATACTCATCTCATATTAGATTTTTAGCCTAAATCGGGTTAGATAATTTTAAAATAACACACACTCTATTAAAAACCCTTCTGCCAAAAATTTTAAAAAAATTACATTTTTAAAACTAAGATTTAATTCATAATATGAATCTATATAAGTTTAAAAAATCATACTTATCAATTTTTTTTTGACATAAATGAAGTTAAAGAACCAAAATTTTTACATTTTGTTTAAAACTAACATTTAAATGATTTTACAAAACTTGTAATTTCAAGAACCACTTAAATTATTATGTAAAAACATGTATAAATTCTAAAACCACTAGTAACACATTTCAAAAACCAACCAAACACTCTTAAAAGGATTAAATATAAAAAATATGGAATTATAAATCATAAAATCTCAAAAGAATTTAAATTTCACAAAAACAAAAAAAATAGCCAACCTCGGTTCAATAGAAACCAAGCCAGAAGTCATCGCCTATGATGATGAACACTACAAAAAGCATTAAGGGTTTCTCTTTGGGACCTAAATAAAAAATAATTACTAATAATCCATTTTGAACCCTAATTTGAAACACATCACCCCTAGGTTTTTGAGAGAGGCAATAATGAATGAAAAGGGTAGAGGTGATGACGAGAGGAGGAGACCAATATAATGGTGAAGGAATTAGCTTCATAACACAAATTGATAAGGCTTTAAATTCTTAAATATAAATGTTAATAGAGGGAGGTTCCTATTAAGTAATAAACTTGGATTTTAAAAATAAATATATAAAAGAAATTAACCCCATTGGGCTTCTAAAACTGAGAGGTTAAACTAGAAATCCACTTCTAATAAATCTGGGAAACTTTTACAGTTATGCCACATGGTTTAGTAACCTACGTTCTAACCATATAGTTATAAGTAACAAAGAAAAATGACTCTATATCATATATTATAGTAATCTTAAAAGATTCATATCCAAGTAAGATATCTATTCTATATGTAATTTCCTAAACATATAGCCACATAGCATGCTTGTAACAAGGTTTACCTAACCATGCATAAGTTGTGATCCAAGACAATCAAGGAAAGGAAGATCCATGTGATTAATTCTAATAGACTCCCAACTATGTAATACGAATTTATTTAAAACCATTCATCATCAATAACAACTAAAAACTTCTCCCTGTAAGGGTACCTACATTATTGTTCCAAAATTATGTTCCTCAATCCTTATGTAGAAGAAATAAATGTATAAAATAAAAATTAAATCCAATTTTTCAAATTATTTCCAATTAAACTAAAAACATATAAATATAATTAAAGTAAAATTAAAATTATAGGTTACATAGTTCCACTAATTTTGTTAGTGGGACCATATTAATAGGTTTTATTGATGTGGGGAAATATAGGGCATTGAGTAGAGACCTTATCTGACCCAATTATCACATACTCGATCGATTGTATATTCTATTTCTGATAGATGTCCATCGATGGGGGGATTAGATCAAGGAGGATAACATGGTAGTCAGGGACTCTTAGTACTAATTTATTCAATTGTATAAGGGTTATCACCTTAGGGAATGTATGAATGTTCATACATCTTTTATGTCCTGGATAAATCAACCACTAATACTAAAAAGAGGTCAAATAGTGTTAAAGGAGTTATTGGGGTATATATATACATTATAATGTTCCATATTTTATGTAGTTTATTCATATTATTTTATTTATTATCAAAAAGAATATCTCCTATAACTCAAATTAAAATAATTTCATGTGTTTGTGAGTCTTTATACCCATCTTGAGAACAAAATAGAGCCATTTTGAAGGAAATTATACATTGATATTTTCATGCCCTTATATGGGAATTTTTTATATATAATGGTTCTTGATATGACATGTTTCAATGTTATTCTTGGAATAGACTAGTTATCATAGTTTCCGGATTATATTTATTTATGCCATAGGAATGTATCCTTCACATTATCTAATGACATTCAATAAACACTCTATTGGGAGGGGAATTTATATGCTATTCTAGTGGGTGATTATAATTGTAATGTATAAAAAATAACTTTTTTGATAGCCATTATTATCCTAGGGGAAGTTGAAACTAAATAGTGAAAAGATTTACCTTCTTTGGTAGATCTTTACTCGAGTTATTCCCTAAATATTTCACATTATTTCCTCTAAACTGGGAGGTGAAGTTTATAATTGAGTAATTGATAATAATTTAACTTATCTTGCTTATTCACTATGGGAAATATAAAAATGGTCTTAAATATCTTAATATATATTTTTACGGTCTTGAGGACAAAAGGTTTATTCGAATGGTAACTTATCTTTGGGGTGAACCAGTTCTATTTTTTAACAAGGTTAATAGGAGTAAAAATATCTTTATTGAATATAAAAATCTAAATCTGCTTACAACCAAAAAAATTATATTTTACATAAAATTGAACATTTATTTGATCATTTAAAGAGGGGAAGTTGGTTTTAAAACATTGACCAATATCCAGGTTATCCTATGTTTTGATTAAGGAAAATGAAATTTCGAAATTAATTTTTCTTGGAGATGATAGATCATTTTGATTACATCGAAATTCTTATCGATTAAATTGATTATCTGTCCATTTTTATTTAATTGATGAATAGTATATTTCATCCCAATTTAAATTCATTCATTATAGTGATTGTGTGTGACATTCTCATATATTCAATGTCTTTATATTAGCATCATAAATATATTTTTATTATCTTGGAAACCATATATAAGTATTAGCTATATGAAATATATTAATATACTCATTCATGATCCAATAAATGAAAGTCACTAACCCTGTGATTTCTAAAGATATAGTTTTAGAATATATTGAAAAGATGAAATTAGTAACATCATTTAATTTCCTTCAAAAAATATTGAGATAAAGATGTTTGCTTGACTCATTGGATTTAATCACATTTTTAATAAATATTTCTCTAGGATTACAACATCAATTATATATTTTACAAATGAAAATATATGTTTATAAAGTCTAAATAGAGTAAATTAAATTTAAAGATAGATGAATAAAATGTTAACTATATCTCTCATTCACATTCTACCATAACCATGTGAGGGTTTTTAGGTATACTTTGATTCATTGGCGGTCAGAAATTGTTATTTTCTCACGCAGGACTGTCAGGTAGAGTAATATTGATTCAAATAATTTCATCCTCATAAAATGAACTATCTTATATATGATTGAAAATATTATGTTAATAGGAATGTATAAAATTTCTATATTTATTATCTCTATTGTGTAATTTTAGGTAATTTATCGACCATAAAAAACATATCTAAAACTTCTCAAAATGATATTTTAATCATAGATAGTGCCTATAGTTTAAATATATTTGATAATTTGATTTCGATATTCAATAATCTCTTAGGAAGGGAAATTTTTTTTAGTTCTCTTAGTGGGAATATTCTCCCTAAAAGGTTTTAGGGGGTAAGTAATAATGGATATTGATGTATCTTATGGTAAAACTCCATATAGATGTAAGTAAGGATCATAGTAGGTCGCATTTGTACCATGTTGATATAACCTCTTCCATTTTGGAGTGAAAAAAGGTCCCAAAAATTTCGTTTTTTTATTATATCATTATTAAAATGACACTTGATGGTGGGTATACCCTTATAGGTTTGTTTTAACATTCTCTCATATGATACCTATAGTTCACACTAGAATGAGATAAGAGGTGATGAAGAAATATCATTCTTCTTAATGGTTTTTACATTTGGAAATACTGAAGATGTATCATGATGTTTAGTGAAAAATTAGGTTAACTAATATGATGGAATACATCAGAGGGTTCATCTATAAATGATTTACTTATTATCTAGTTAAAATATAGCACTAAATGACTAAAGGTGTTTTTCATACACTCCTTGTATCTATTAGAAAGTGGGACCAAATTCTCATAAAATTTATAAATATTTTTAAAATAACTCTTATAATTTGGGATATGGTATGGTGATCATGGATCATCTTGACCAGGATAACTCATTTTCACATAAAATAAGCCTTTTATATTGATGATAGAGGTAATATATCTTTCATAGATACTTTCAGAATACATTGTGTACTACGTACCAGTTTTCATCACTAGGATATAGGGTTCATTTATTTGTTCTCATAGGGGATAAAAAATTATTTTCTCAATCATGTAAAACTTAGTGAAATGTACCACCATCATACTAATGTCCAGTCTAATTGGACTAATCACATCGTTAAATAAATTTCACAGGATTTCATTTATTATTTTGGGGGTTTGTGGGATGATCACCACTCTCGGGAATGATTTTCCTATAAAAATATTTTCCCATAATATATTTGATACTTTTTATTTAAGTCCATGTAGACTTATTATTTATTGTATTTAAATAGTTCAATCCACTAAAACTAGTCCCAATGTCATTTAAATTTGATTGAATGGGTAAAATTGATTCTAAAGTGTATTTTGGGTGCTTAAGGTTGGAAAAATTATTATATTAATGGAAAACGGAGACCCCTATAATTCATAGTCAGTGGCCATGTGTATCTCTAAGACTTGTTATGATTGAGCCACTAATTTATACGAAATCATGGGATGTTGACTCTTAGATTTATCAAACCATTTGAAATCTAGGTAAGAGTAGGAAAAATACCTTATCTACTTAACTTACCTCTTAAAGGTTGTTCCATTAAAAATAAATTTCACATTTATCAATTAACAAAATATATGTATGAACCTATAAATATGATTTTGTATGATGTTTTAAATATTAATGATGATGTGTCCTATATAAATAATCATATCAGTATCATTTACCAATGTGAGAAACTATTACAGTGAAATGTGATTCTACTTCATTGGTATTTATGGTAGCAAAAAAACTTATAAGATGAAATTGGATAGAAACGGATGAAATAAATATCTAATTATTGAACTTGATTCCTCTAGAATCTAGTTTAATATTCAGTGGGGTTTAATCTTGGTGGTTTGAAGGTTCTAAAGATGCTGACCACAATGGATCAGTTTCCCCATAAATTTTGGCTATTTAATATCTTTTATTTTTATTTTTCATTAAGGTAGATTTCGAGGAGTTTGGAGTGTTGAGTAAAAAATAAGGAGTAGGTATCCAAGTGTTAAGATATCACTAAATTCCAAGTTATAGGAATTCATTACCTAGTGGAATATCAGTGGTTGTAGAACCAATGATATCAATATCTAGTACCTAATAGACCTAGATTATGTAAGAAATTGAAATTGAGTTTTTTAAAAGTTATAGGTATAATTTTATAGGTACCAAAAAATTTTAAGTTGTAACCTATTAACCCTTGAAATTTCATCCTTATTATCAATCATTCAACCTATAATGGTTCTATTATTCTTCTCCCACTCATACCTAATGATTCTTCTACTAATCCCTGGCCACTGAATCTTAAAGTGTTTATGAGTTTCCATCTTTAACTTGGTTTATGTTCATTATCTAATAATATTAAATTATTCTTGTAATTCCTTTAAATTAGTTACTCATGTCTCCTTCTCAAAAAAATTAACGACTTGTAAAACTCATTGAGTTCATTGGTTTTTCCTTATCAAGAATTTTCAGGAGCTCTATATAATAAATTAATGGTATGAATAATTTTTTAATTTATATTTTTTATTCTCTTTTTTGGAAATATTGAGTAATATATTATTTTATTGGGATAAGTTTCATTATTTCTTTGGTGTTGAAATACTCTCTTCTCTTGGATATCAAGTGGGAGTTCTATATTTATTATTTTAGGTTAATCCCTAATTCATATATTAGACTTAGCGGGTTGACCCATAAATGATTTAGGTCTATATGACTCAAAATAAAATGTGTTATTTTATGTTAATACTACATTTATAAAATTATTAAATAATGTTTTAAAACATACAGTTTTAATTGGATTCCTTTTTGACTTGTTTTTTTCTGCTTTGGATTATTTATAATTGATGTATGTCTTTTGTTATTTTCAGGTAAAATGATTACAATATTATTCCCATTATGTGATTTTTTTATATTTTATTAGCCATGTTTTTATACTAAAATTAATTTTATAATGACTATTTTATCATGTTTAAAGTTCTTTAGTAATGATTTAACTCATTAACTTATTATTCATTTATAATTTTATTATTATGAATGGAGAGATTTTATGAATGGGAGTATAATTTTGTGACATTAATATTGAAAATGATTTCTATTATTTATGAATAGGATGGTCATTAGGATGGTCTCACAAATACATAAACCAGTATAATTATTTCCCCTTTACCTAAGGATGGTATGATAGAATTAATTTACTAATTATACAAGGTATTATTTACCTCAATAAGGGGTTTTCACCATGAATCATTGTAAACATGTTTGTTCACATTAGATATTGATTATAAACTCTAAGTAGATTTGTTAAATATAGAACCTCCCAATATATAATATTTTAATCATTATCTGTATCCATAATAAATTAATTGTTTAATTATGTTGTTTTTAATGTTTATTTTTTCATCTTTTCTTGTATTATTTTTTCATACACTTTAGTTTACGATAAATGGTGAAAGAGTGGGATATAAACATTCAATCAATTATTTTTATACGCACCCCCTATATTTGTATTTATAGGATGTCTGCAGATGCTTGTGTACTTAGACTCAAAAATGGAAAGGATCTTTTGTATGGGACAAATTCCCACATATAGATTATAGACTAGGTAGTATAATTTGGTGTTTTTATTGATTCTTGGAGAGATCATAGTGTGTATATCTTTGACGATCCACATGGTGTTTTCTACAAATTGGACTCACTCTTTTGGATCTTTATGCCTAACATGGCTATAATATTATATGTATAACTTTTATTTTCATATTTATTTTAATTTTTTCAATATTTTGTAGATTATTGTAATTTTTCATAACAAAAATCATGTACATGTTATTGTTTCACCATTTCCTATATTGATATCTTAGTAAACAGGAAACCTACTGGAGGATATTTATAATTGTAGTTCATATTTTTAACATCCCAAGTGGGTATACACATATTTTTTTGTTACTTCCTCATAATCAATATTTATGTTTTATAAGGTAAATTTGTCTCCCCCATGAACATTATTCATTACCTATAATTTATGGAAGTCTTTGGTGATTTAGAGATGTGCTTGAGGTATTTTAGTGTCCTGACATGGTGATGTCCAGATACCAGTTCATCATTATCAAGTAATCTTTGTCTAATATAAAATTTCATTCATAGCCATTATATCCCCATACTTTACAATTTTAGTTATTATCATAATTGTAATTGAAACCTTTTGGAGTAATGAATATAAAATTTCCTCAATAAATTTTTTATTTATTTTTACTAATAAATAAAGGAGAATTATTTTAAATTATTCACATACAAATTTTAGAAATAATTAACTTCAATAATCAAAGACATACCAAACTCTAATCAAATTAAATTATAAAATTACTTTGATAATTTCGTATTTTCCCACTAAATAAGATATCCTCAGCATATAAATGTATCAAAAACAACTCTTAAATAGATCATTTCAGATGGGGGTGTGATCAAAACCTAATCTCTCAAATTATTCTTTATTTGAGTAAAATTAAAACTTTTCATAATAAGATTGTTGAACTTGTTTCACTCTATGTAAAGATTGATTAAAATATAACTACTTTTATTCATCATATCCAATTTGAAAACCCATTAGTTTTTCAACATAGACTTCCTCATTATGAAATCAATTCAATAATTTCATCTTTATATATATTTAATATACATTAAATCATATTTAAATTGTTGAAACCATGAAAAGTTGGATTGACTCAAGTCTTTACACTGGTGTAAATTTTTCTTACAATTTTAGGCCCCTAATTCGATCATTATCCTTTTAGAATAATATATATTTGTTAGATATTAATAATAAATTTTTTGTTTTTGTTTCTGAATACCCGTCCAGTTCCCATATTAGTTTGATTATATCAACTATTCACAAGTGCTTCCTTCTAATTTTTCTCAATATAATAAAACATGTCATTCATGGAATTAACTCATGACTTATATTTTTCTACAACTTCAATTTTTTATGAAATATTTATAATAAAATAATAATATTCTCAAAACCCTTTATCCTTAAATTTTAATTTGGATGTGCTTTTTTTCCCATGATATTCAATTTTTCAACACTAGATCTTCTCATTTTCCCTTATTATGATGATTGTATATCCTCATTAAAAATTATTTCCACTTATTTTGACTTAAAATATTCATAAATTAAATTATTTTTTAAACCTCCATAAATTATGTCACCTAATTTCTTGATTTGTTTCTAGATTTTTGTTCGTTATCTTTTACATAATTTTCTTCCAAAATATTATTGAACCTCTTATGGATACATTTATTAGCTTTACTTTGATTTACGTATCCAAAGAATACTATTTCAATAGTTGTGTCGCCATATTTTTCTTCGTTTCCTTCCATTTTCTATATAAATATTTTACTCCAAAATTCTTAAATTGTTTCAACATCATCTTCCCTCTATGAAAAATTTCGTAGTAATTTTTCTCTTCAAAATAATTTAATAAATCATGGATTTGATAATAAAATTATACTTTCATAATTTAATTATAATAATTTCACAAGATACCACTTTATATAATAAATTTTCTCTTCTTATTTACCGTTTAGTTACAGGTTTTGGTAAATTTTCTCTTCTTATTTACCACTTTATATAATAAATTTTCTTCACTATCTTCTAATATTTTATTTAATTGATAAGACCAAGAATATATCTAATAACCTTGGTGATTTGGTTGAAGAAACAATAAATTTTTTCATTTGTGTATATCTATAAATCATCAAAATTGTTTTAAAAGACTTGAAAATTCACCCCTTCACTAAACTATATTATTCTTAAACATATTTTTATCCAAAATAACATTTATAAATTTAGAATTAATAATTTTCAAATAATATGATTTGAAAAATATCTAGATAAGAAATTATATTCCTTCTCAGCAGCATTGAGTAACTTCTTTTTAGTGTCATTCAATGTTAACTTTATAGGATCACTCACATTAATTACATGTCTACCAGTGAAGAAAACATGATGTCAGATATATCATTGGTGTAATATCATTCAATTGTTCTATATGTAGTAATTTTACCCATCAAATAAAGAAACTCCTTTTTCATCTATAATATTCAGCATATCAATAATATTACTCTTATAGATTCCTCATGACTCAACATAAAGGATATAATATTACTTCTTCCAACCACAATCCTAGAAACACCCTAAGAGGGGGTGAATTCATATGATAATTTTTATTAATGGACTTTAATAGATCTTTCTCCCATATTAGAAAGAACTTCTCAAACCTTTAAAAACTATTGAATGCATCTAGAGAATATAAAGTACTCAAAAATAAATTAAAGAATATAATAACATTACTTGGTTAACCACTAAGGGATAATCTAAAGAGAATACACTAATAATTTGTAAATATAACAAGGTGATCACAATAAACTGTGAACTTCCAGGATTTCATGCATATCCAAATTAATTTGAAAATTTTACTTAATAGAATTCAATAAGTATGAAACTAAACAAGTGGAGGCATTTGATTAACCAATATAGTTTATCCCCACCTATATGATGTGTTGTTACATCCTGGACAACAATTGATTTTTAACTCAGTGAATGGCCATGCTAATATAATTTCGTGTTATTTAATTATATAATTATTAGTAAATATGGGCATTAAGAAAGTGGGATAAGTTATATGAGATTAACAATATCAATATATCATTCTTAATCTCAACTTTAAGTAAAAAAGGAACTTTTTTAATGGATATGTGGTGGATTAATGCATAAGAAATCCATTTTAGATTTATGTAGTTATAAAATGTAGGAACATATTACTATTAGATTATTTTTATTAATGAAAGTCATAATTATTTTTATATTTAAAAAGGGATCTTGGGTCCATACATAAGATAATAATAATTGGGTTTTTTGACTAATGTGGTTAGTTCATGTGTATATATTTTTGTATTTTTTAATAAAAAAATAAAAAATCAATTTTCAAAATTTAAACTATTTAATAAAATAATATTTATTTAATTTAAAAAATGTGGAATTATAATATAAATAATTAGTTATTTATATTATTAATACATAGAAAATTTGAAATTGAAAATACGAAATTTTATTTTGGTATGGGATTGGAGTAATCGGATCCAAAGTCCTATTAAAAGAGAAAATTAATATACCATTAAATATGAAATTTTATAACCTCCTTTATTAACATTATCCAAATTTGGAGGCTCCTTAATGCACATACAAATGTGGTTTCAGACTTAATCCAATTTGGTAGGTATTTAGTGCTCTAAATGACCTTTGGAGGCTACTTATAAAAACAACATCATTTTTCTATGAAATATTAATCCATATAAATTACTTAATAACCATAACTCTATAAACATAAAATTTGATATATGTCATCTACATACCATTGTGAGATTGAAAATGTGGTTCTCAGAGTTCTCTAGATTTCTTATTCTAGGGTAATTACCAACTTTTCCATATCTATTATGTTTTTAAGTTATTTAATCATCCTATACTAAATCCTTTGAATTTTAGAGAGTTTATAATTGCGTTGATATTAAAGGGATCTGACTAAGGCACTAGTAATTTTAATTATTCATGGATACCAAAGGAGGAGTTTATTTATTAATTGAATCTTGATCTAAATATTTCAAATGTCTTTAAATATTAATTTTTTTATTATTTTATTTTTTTTGTTTTAATTATTTAAAAATTATGATCTTAGGAAATTTTTATTAGTATAATTATTATTATTATTATTATTATTATTATTTCATTCCAGTTATTGGTGTCATTATTAAACCCCTTCAATTATACCTCATTGCATAATGATCAATAATTACAGTGATATTTCTCCTTATAAAAACACAACTTCCTTTACTCTATAATATTTTATCATATTTTTTTTCATAAAATACACTACATAAAACTACCCTTATTTATAATCCTATAAGAAAATTATTAAATAATAATTAATTAACATTATATTATAATATCTAGTCTACATTTTTCTACAAACTAACAAAAAATATTATGGTGTTACCAATATGGTTGTGTTTTAATTTTGGACTCCTTAAACAATTCTCTTCAAAGAATCATTTTTAATTTACTGAACTTATCAAACTATTAACCATAGTTATAATGTTTATAAAAACATAAATTTTCAATGAAAACAAAAATAAATCATACTCTAACAAGCATTGTACTTTCAAAATGTTGACTATGAAATTATTGTATTTACTATCTTATCATTCAAAATTGATCATCATGAAATACCTTAGTCACAATATCTTTATATAAATGTTATGTATTACTTATATAAATAACCAATAAATAATATCAAATAATATTGATCATTTCATCTATATATGGTTTTCATTATCCAGTCATTGTGTCTTCCCAAATATAACCTCATTGTTTTTCACCGTCTAAAAATACAGATTTATTGACTGTGCATTTGGTGAAATATAAAATTATTTTTATTCATTAATTTCTCATTTTATTCATTTATAATAGTGATCCATACATATAAAACATCAATAATCCAATTACATTACATTATCTCATGGTTTTTGGTGGAATGAAATCCCTTGTTTACAAATTGGACATCCTTTATGTCCCTTAGCATTATATCCTTAAAAATTTACATATAACAATAAATAATTCATATTAAACATTTTAATGAAATGAAATTGAAAAAAAACATTTTTTATAAGAATCAAATCCTTTGATAAATTCATCCAATAACAATTTTTATTAATCAATTAATGGTGGTAGGAGTGCATCAATATCAATTCCAAACTATTTTATTATAAAAAAAATTAATCTAAACATATCGTTACTCATGTTCAAATAAATGTGTGGGGACCATTCTAAATATCCAACATTATGGGAAACAAAAATATGTTGTAAAATAAATATTTTATATATATTCATTAAAATTTTTCATATTCCATGATTAATATTTGGAATCTCATTTTGGAATGTAATAAATCATTAGACAATTTTTATCCATTATGGGTAACCTACTGAGTGATTATGTTTTTCATAAACTATTTCCCCATATGAACCTTATCTAAAACTTTTCAGAAAATTATAATTTTCAATTAAACACTTCAAAGGATGAAGAAAATAAAATTAAAAAATTTAATTCACAAGAGGTGTGGTACTCTCCATAATAAATGAATTAACACGAGATAAGTCTTCTAAACATATAAAAAGATTCCATGTATTTTTGAATATACTAAAAACCATCACATTCATGTATATAAAACACAAAGTAATTTGAGTATATATGTATCCTTTTAGACCTAAATATCATCATCAATAATATTTTTTTACATAGAAATTTCAATCAAACAAATAATTTTATTCTGGAGGATTATCTTTTAAAAATTCATATGATTTATTAAAAATAATATTTTCTCATCTATTCGTAGATTTATACTTAACCAATTATACAACCACGGATAAAAAATTAAATTTGATACTACAAGGATATAATTGTTTTTATACATTACCATGTAGTAGCTAAATCATTGATGTTTTATTAGTGGATTCAATTTTAATATCACGAATCATTTAATTTATTTGATCTATTTTATCTTTTTAAAATTATTCATCATGATGTTATATATAATTCTATTATATTTCATCATTTCAATTAAAAGGAATCTAAATCATATTTATACATTAAAAATTAAATGATCCATGATTTATTTGGATCCTAGTTTTTTCATATTCAAAAACATAATGAATGGATAATAAAACAATTATTTGTCTATAACATTTTATTTAGTAAATTCAATGGAATCATTAACTCTTTTCTCAAACTCACTTGTTATATGTACCTTTATCCATCCAGGATTAATAATAACCAATAACAACTATAACTAATTAATGTAATTTACTATATATTTTAACTATAAATTCTAATTTACATGGAAAAAACATAAAACAAAATATTTTTTTATAACAAAATTTACAAAAAAATTATAATAATATTAATAATAAATTTATAATTTATAATTTATATATATTTTTGTTTTTATTTTTTATGAAATAAATTATAAATTATAAATTAAGTGTAATGAAAATATAATTTGGTTTATAAAAGAAAGTACTTGGACATGAAGTTTAGATTTGGGTTCCTACATTATTAATATTGGTTGATTAAATTTAATTAGACCACCTAATTGTGATGTTGTAGTATTTGATTACTATTATTATTTTTCGATTTACTTAATGTAAATTCAATCTCAATTACACCTCATCTAGTAAAAAATGTTGATTAAAAAAAACTCAATTGATTGTTTGGAATCTTATAGGACCTAGTTATATCCTATGTTGTTTCATCCTTTTAAAGAATAAACTCCATCAAATGAAGAGATTATGTCTAATGGAAGGAATGGAAAATATTTAAATAAATAAATATATATCACTTTGATACCCATGTAACGGTGGAATATTTTTATACCCATAAATACCACTCTTACTCAACAAAAACATAAATAAAACACTAGAATTTAAGAACAAAAATTTAGGAATCCCCTGTCCTCCCATTAGGCCAAACCTCATGTTAGTCACTCATTTTTGAGTGTAAGAGTTCCCATTGGAAGATATTAGAAAAATAGAATGAGAGGGAGAATGAGTGATAATGAGAACCATGGTCGTAGAAATCAAGGAAACACTTTTTAATTATAAGAGAAATAGATGAATTAAAAATTAAAAGAAACTAAATAAAGAACTTCATCATAAAATAATTTAAAATAAAGTATAGAATTGGAAGTCTGGTGTAATCCTCCAATATCATTCAATTATATAATGGAACTTATATTTATAGAGGGAGGTACCTCTCTATGTTTTTATTATTTTATGAACATATCTTTCATTATCTTGGTTCAATGTATGGATGTATCTATTTAAATATTTCATGTATTAATTTGGATTAATTATCTAGAATTTAAAAATTCTAGTGTTTACTTTTATACCATAGTGATGGTATTAGCATATTCCATTTATTTTACCAATTTTATCACTCCATGTTATATAGTTCTGTATCTACCACCAATATAATGGTAGAAGCATTTATCGTTCCTCAAGGGTAGATCATCATGGTACAACACACCACAATAGATCTTCTTCCTTCAAAACCAAACCATTATTTCTTTTATCAACACCCTTTCTTCACAGTTCAATTTAAAAATACATGGTATATCCACATTAATGCATCATTCCCTCACTGATCCGAACTTCCATATTTAGCAATCTTGAGGTGTAGGCATAACTAGCTCGCACATTATCTTCCACTTTGGGAGCCCATGGTAAAACAGTGGTGATAATGGAAAATTCCCTTCTTATTAATGATATTTTCATCGGTAAAGAAAATTTTTCTAGCTTTTAACACTTTGAAATATATCTAGAAATTTTCTGGGAGGTAGTAATTGAGTTTCCATGCGATTCTAAGGCCCGATGTTCTTGAAATTAATTTTATGAAAATAATAAATATATTTTATATTATGTGGGAAATGTTTTTTAATATAAATTTAATAACTCTAAAAAATATCTAATAAAAAATATAAGACCATGGTTGAATCTTTAATGTGATTTTTACCGTAGGTGAGACCAAAAGTGGGTTGGTGTGGGACGTTCAGATAAAATGGCTATTAGTATTTGTGTTTAGTGGATTAATTAATTACCTACTTAAATAATTCATTAAATATCCTAAACCTAATTTAATATATAACTATGATGTTATGGAATATCAATAGTGTTATTCAAATAAACTTCTGATCATTGAGATGAGGTTTCACCACTCTCCATCATAGGTTAAATGAGATCATAAGACAATAAACCACTGGATAAATGAGAATCAAGACACAACAGATGCAACAGATCTTCCCCTTTAATTGGTGAGTGTGTTATTTATCAAAGAACATTCCCAATCAAGGTATGTCTATTAAAATGTGGATTTCCTCCCTTATGATTTTATGTTTGGATAGGTTCATTTGTATTCTATTAATCTGCATCAATTCAGAGCCATTCTATGTGACCACATATCCTATTTAATTTATTTATTTGACTAATCCCTTTTGTGTCATTTTTCTCACCTAAGATATCCCCATTTTGAATTTTTGGCCATGAATTCTTGAAAATGTTTATTTTACCCTTTTAATGTGACCCCCCCCCCATTCTTTTAGTTATTCATTATTATACCATGGGGTCATGATCCAATTATTTTTTGGTAGGACAAAGCATAATAAAACCATGAATTCATATCATATTTGTGTGTGATGTCTGTATTAAATATTTGGGGATGTATGATGATGATTTTTCGTATTTGAGTGATGATTCTTGTGGATCAAGGATCTGGGACTGAAAGGAAACAAAGGGGGTGTTAGAAGCCTGTGGCGGACCATCATTGATCCAGAGATATTTGTTTCCATTCACCGGATGGTTGGAAATGATGAATGGAGTCTTCCTCGTTCAATTTGGGTAGCCTATAGGAACGATTGAAGATAATGACATCAGAATAATATAATAGGTAGTTAATATATAATTCAGGGAAAATCTTGACTACATATCATGTAGTCTAAATAAAACATTTCATGTAGGGACCTTGCTATAGTGTCTAGTATTTCCAAGTGTATCAAATATCACACGCCTTTTGGAACACCCACACACCGTGTGACCTAGTGATGGTGAATCAGAATGAACTCTCGAAGTACATGGACATGTACATGGTCAGGCACAAAACCAGTAAACATGAACATGGACCAAAGGACATAGGTAGGACCCCAGGAAGGAGGACACGATGTGTATTGGAGTACACATTCATGACCAAGGTGCAAGAACATGGTTAAGAACATGGGAAGTACCTCAGGTTGCTAAGGTACAACATTTGGTCCCCTTATACATTGTGTAGGGCTACATGGGTAGTGTTCCATGTACTGGTGGAAGATAGATCCATGAAGTGAAGAGGTACCACAGTCCATGTGGGTCCCCTCACACGTCATGTACACCTCCTTTTATTGAATCTTCTACCTCTTTTATATCCTTTTTGAGGACTCTTATTTTGGAACAAAAGTAACCTACTCGGTTTTTTAATGAAGAATGTGATGGTGGAATTTTTATTGGATTTTGAGATATGATGTGAAATTTTCTGAGTGGGATTTTTCTTTAGAGGGTTCATGATGACAGTAGTGATCAGGCAGGATCAATAGAGATTATAGTGGAATCCTTCTACTAGGATAGGGAATGGTTCATTTATCTATCCATTAGAGTGGAACCCTACTATTGGGATAGGGAATGGGTCCTCTATCTATAAATCAATGTGGAACCCTCCTACTATGATCATTAATGGGTCATTTATCAAAAAATATAGTGCCACCCTCCTAATAGGATATGGTATGGGTCCTCAACCACTAGAATGGAACCCTCCTACTAGGATAGAGAATGGTTCCTCTATCTACCTATTAAGTTTCACCCTCCTATGGATTGACGGAATGGTTCCTCAACCATTAGTGTGTAACCCTCTTGCAGATTCAGGGAATGGAACCTTAGAATACTAGAGTGGAACCCTACTCTTGGGACATGGCATGGTTCCTCGACCATAAGAGTGGCACCCTCCTATTGGTACAGGGAATTGGCCCAATATCTATCTAACAAGTGGAACCATCCTATGGATTTAGGTGAACGGTCCTCAACCATAAGATTATCACACTCCAATAGAGTTAGGGCTTATTTACTCGACCACTATAGTTTAACTCTCTTGTCATGATATGGAATGGTTCCTCTAGCTACCAATTAGAGTGGTAACCTCCTGTTGGGACTAGGAATGGGTCTTCATAGCTTTAAATCTGAGTGGAATCTTCCTATCGGGATAGGGAATGGTTCACCTACCTATCTATTTAGTTTCACACTCCTATTGTACCAGGTCATGGGTCCTCTACAACAAAATTATATCCCATCGACTGTGTGATATAGTGTCGAGGTGTGGACCAACATGGATGTTTCTTAGATCATACATGAGAGATTCATGGAATCATTGATAGACCTCCAAGAAATGATAGAAAAATAATTTCTTGGTTTGGAATATGATATGTAGATCCATTTACTCACTCATTTGAGATTATTCTATGTGAATATATATACATGTATCAATGTTTTTGGATTTTGTCTCTCTATTACTATGGGTTAAGTTTTCTGTTCCTATATTTTCTCTTACTACTCCCCCTTCATCTTTTGGGGTATCCTATTGGGAATGTATATACTCAACCATGAAAGGGATTCCCCCATATGTGTCACGTTTTATGCATATTAAGGATAGTTATATGATTATTATGGTGTAGAAAAGGGATACCTTGGTGAATTTAACGACTTATGGTAGTCAGAGCGTAGATATATGAAGTAGGTCTCTATGAGCACATTACATTTCTGATTTTTTTATGTTAGAAAATATTTTTGGTTGGGCATGTATTTTTTCCCATTTAAATTTTAGATTATGTTGTCCTAATATTCTGCTCCCAAGAGGTTTCACATGTGTTGTTATTCTCAAGATGTTGTGTCATTTACTATCATTCATCTTCACTTATTCATTGAAGTGGTTGGGTGCATGCATACACGTACATTAATAAAAATCATACCATATTATTTATTCCTTTTTGCGCTTGTCTCCATCCACTAGCATGTGGAGGTGGTATTGGGAATGCTTTTCCATGACCCCCTTTGGGTCAGTTCAGGAAATATTGGAATCGTAGTAGTACATTCCTTGTGGTGGTGTTTATAGTTGTCCCCTTATGAGGATCTGGTATCAATTTATAGAAACAACATCCAATTATCTTTGGTTTGGATCACAATTTCGAGAACCCAGTGTTGGTGTGGCAATCGACATATCCATTTACTAGGACTTTGACTACCTTCTTTTCGACTTGGCATACCAAGACATTGTTTGTAAGGATTAATGGTACATTAATCATATTGTATTGAGCCTATTTACTATCCTTCTTGATTCAGATCCCTATATATACATATTCTTATCTAATCATGGTATGTCTGGATTAAATTTTCAGGATGCCTCAGTGAAGTCAACCAACCATGTTTTTTATTTTGTATTTTGATAACGATCTGATGAGTGATGAGGCTTTAGTTTAGTGTCTATCTTATGAGATCCTTCCTATAGATAGATAGGTATAAGTACCACAAAAATTTGTGGAGTATATAGTACTAGAATACTAGACTAGGTATTTTAATATCCACAGTTCACTCCACAAGTTCCAGCACCAAAGGCCGCTAATTATTCTTTGTGACCCAGTTCCCCATATGGTGTAGCATTGGCTAAATATAGGGATCCAAGTTTTTAGTCTTATATACACACTTAATAATCATGTGGTTATTCTAGTAGCCATCCTTTTACATGGAGGAACTGGGAATCAGTGGATTCTAGTTATATAAATGCATGATTAGTCAACACTCTCATGGAAAAACTTTCAACATCTATTTTTTGAGGAGTAATACCCCTCATATTAGAGCTTAGTTAATATTCCAAAACATTGGAATATGAGACAAATAGGGATTAAAGTATTATATTATGTTATGAGGATTAAATAACTTATGTGATACTACCATGAATTGACTCATGATGGATACTACTAGGCATGGAAGTTTCGGTAGGGACTCTATAGAGAAATTATTGTCGGTGTGGTTCCCCTGTGCATTCCCACTTATGTTAGAGTATTAGAGTGGGTGATGTTGATGGAGAGATTTAAATTATAGAACTCCATGTAGCTATATCATTAAGTGGGTGTTATAGAGAAATGTCATCTACATCATCTAGCATATGTTCTATGCATGTGGTGAGCTAGGTCACATGGTGCATGATTTCCCAACCCGACATAATGAGGTGGGTAGGAATATATAGGATAGACCACCATGGTAGAGAAATACCCATGATCATGGGTCTCCTAGTTGATAGAAGGATGGGACCTAGGGAGGTGTAGATAATAGAGGAGAATTTTATGCTCTAGGAGGAGGATATTTGTGTGGTGGATGATGTTATGATCTCCTTCCACTACCACCACTAGGAATACCATATTAGGATAAGGTAGTTAACAATCAGGCTTGTGGAAGGATTTAGGCTATGGATACATATGACCCAGTGCATTATGAAATTATTATTATTACAATCTGTGATTATTATAATCTTTATTTAGTATTATTGGACATAATTTCAATACATTACTTTATCTCTTAGCTCCTTGTGTGATATCATGAGCTCCCAGTAGAGGCATTAGCCTAGTATCTTAGCCTTGAGTTTCCTACGGGGAATGGTTCTTCTATATATTTTATATACCCATAGTGTGAGCTATCTCTTATTAGAGAGAGGGTCTCATGGGACCCTTTAGTCAATATGATGTGTCCCTATGAATTCATCAATTGTATGGATTTTTTTCTATGTTCTGATCCCATATTAACTGACATCATAGATGGGTAGGATTCATTCACACTGATGGGATGAGATTATCCTTTTGTGGGAGAATGGTTATCATTGCAAGATGAGGGGATTTTTTGAGTATGAGGATGAAACCAATCACCCAACTTATGGAGAATTCATCACTTATCAAGGCATGATCTTCAAGAATCTAGACTCCTTCATTGATGTAATATTTTATGGATGTATTACCTGAAGACATTTTGGTGTATCTCCATGTTGGGAGATCTATTTTTTATCAACTTGCAGCCTAGGAATTCTCTAATATCTTCCTAAACATATCATATGGGCCCTAACAAACTCCATAATCTTGGGTTATATTTAGAGTACCTTCGAGCGAAGGGTTTTATCAGTCCCAGTGTGTCCCCCTAGAAAGGTCCAGTGTTATATCTGAAAAAGGCATATGGGAGCTTATGTATTTTTTGTGGATTGTCATCTCATGAAACCAGCCATTCTAGAGAAAAATTATCCATTTTAGAGGATAAATTACCTCTTTAATCAATTTTAAGACATAAGATGGTTTTCAAGGATCAATATCGGGTTTGAATACCACAAATTGAGAGTTTCTGAGGCTAATATTTGAATGTTTTTATTCTGATGTCACTACATACACTATTAGTTCTTGGTTATGCCTTAAATGTGAAACATTCTCCCAATGTGTTTATGTATTTTCATTTTTGTCTTCATAGAACATGTGATCATGTACTCTGCATTAAAAGAGAATCTAGACCACTGGAGGATGGTCCTATACTTTCTTTGGGAAAACCAGATTTATGTTATTCTCTCTAAGTGAAAGCTCTATATCCAAAAGGTTCAATTTAATGGTAATTTAATTTTTGAGAAATTATTATCTATGGATGTAGTGAATATATATTTAGTTCTATCTTGGGGTCCACCCACGAGTGTGTCAGAGGCGCGAAGTTTTATTGGTCTGGCAAGGTACTACAAGAAGTTTTTGGAAGAAATATGTACAATTTCATCCCCTTTTACCATCATGAAATGGAAAGGGTATTCATTTACATATAATTATAAGTTCTAATGTTACATTAAGGAGTTGAGTTTGGGGTTTATGAGTGGTCCTATTTTGAGACTACTGGAGGAGGGTGGAGTATGTAGTATATTTTGATGCCTCCCGAGATGTTTTTTTCTATGTTTTTATACAAAGATAAAAATTTATCATATATGGGTTAAGAAAGATGAAAAATCATGAGAATAACTACATTAATCATGACCTATATCTAGAAATTATATTCTTCTCTATGAGTATTTGGAGTAAATCCCTGCTAGGAGAGCACTTTTGTTTTACTCATACCATCAGAGTTGTAGGTATGTCTTCATAACGAGATACTTGAACCTTAGATAGAGGTGTTGGTTGGATTTTATAAAGACCTGTGATTATGAGTTAATATATACTTTTAGTAAGGGAAACATGGTGTAAGATTACCTTATTATGATGTCCTAGGCTCACTTGGTGGAGGAGGCGTCTAATCAGTTAGTTTCCTTATAGATGACCCTGGTTGAGGAAGAAGGTGTATCTTTTCTTCAGTTGATGGTGTTAAATCATCTTCTCCTCTATCATGTGAGAGAGAACCAAATGGGATACATTGATTGTGTATTATTATATTACTAGATATTCTCAAGTGATTTAGCATCTGGATTTTCCAAATGTGGGAATCATGTCAACCTTTTCTAAATATGGATGGTTGTCCCAGTCAAGATATAGGAGGAGGTTATGATAAAATTTCACACATACCCATTGTTTGTAAATCCTCATGTAGGTAATATGTTTATGGATCATTGTATATAGAATTTTTGTTCTTTCATGAGGTAAATCATGGTTGTGTTTGTCTCTCCATGCCTTAGGTGTTAGCAGTTAAAGGTTGAGCACAAGATTAAGACATGTTTCCTATAGCCTCTTTACATCCTGTAGTTGAAATTGGATGGAATATCAATTTAATTTATGATAGATATTCCTCAGACAGTGAGAGTCCATAATGTCATCTAGGTCATATTTGACCAACTTATGAAGTTGGTGCACTTCCTTGCTATTAGGGAGCATAGTTCAGTGGATAGTTTGGGGCAGTTATACATGTTGTATATTTTCTTCCCTCATGGGGTTCCTTAAATGATTTGGTCCAACTATGATGTTTGGTTCACTTCATGGTTTTGTAGAGACCGGCATGTGGAATTTGAGAACAATAAGAGGACGAGTACAACCTTTCACCCTCAAACAGATGGGAATATTGAGCACAACATCTATATGTTGGAGGATATGTTGAGGTCTTGTGTATTATACATTGTCTAAAACTAGGATGATCACTCACTAATGTTAGATTTTCTCTATAATAATATCTACCACTCAAATATTGGTATTGAACCTTTTGAGGCCCTATTCGGGTGAACCTATATGTCACCGTTGTTATGGAATGAGATTGGTGAGGCATCTATTATTGGGTAGGAGATAGTGTAGGAAATGATGGACAAGGTCCATGTCATTCATGATCAGATGATTACAACCCATATAAGGTCTAAATATTATGCAGATCAATGTCATAGTCCCTTGGAGTTCAAGTAGGGAGACCATGTTTTCTAAGAGTCTCCTCAGGATGAGGATTACTGAGATTTGGATGGGTAGAAAGTTAACCCCAAGGATCATCGGGCCATTTGATATATTTTGGATGGTTACACGGGTTTCTTACCACCTCACCATACCCCTCATGTTTGGATTAGGTGCATGAAATCTTCCATGTGTCATGGTTTAGGAGATACGTGCATATCCCTATGCATGTCATTGACTAGGGGAGCTATAAATAGAGGATGGATCTACTTTTGTGGAGCACCTGATGGACATAGAGGATCAATATAAGAGGAATCTTTGTGGATGGACTATCTCATTGGTTAATGTGTTTGGGTAGCATGGGAACATGTAGGAGAGCTCCCTAGAGCAGGAGATCTAGATGCAGGATTAGTATCCTAAACTTTTTGTTTAGTTTTTTCTTTTCCAGGATGAAAATATTGAAGGATTTAATAATTTAAAGACCTTTTTCCTGGTAATACTTTGAAATATATCTATAAATATTTCTAGATCTTGGAGCTAATATGGCCATGATTCTAGAACCATAAGTTCTTAGAATAATTTTATCAAAATATTAAAGATATTTTATATTACATGTGTAATGATCATTAAGAAAAATGGGATAACTCTTAATTAGAGTCTCATATAAAAACTATTAGAGCACTTTTGACTCTATATTGATATTTTTACCCTATGTGTAGCCTAACGTGGTTCATCATGGGATGTTGGATAAAATGACCATTTGTTGGTGCATTCAGTGGATTAATTATTTATCTATTTATTTAATTAATTAAATGATCTTAACCTAATTTTTTATAAGTATGATATCTTAAAATACCACTAGGGATACCCACATAACCCTAGGATCATTGAGAGGATGCTTCACCACTCTCCATCATTAGGGAATTTAGATCATATTACAATGAAACTCGGAATCAAAGTGAATCAAGATACAAATGATGCAATGCATCTTCCTCCTTTATTTGAAAGTGTATTCTTCGTAAACTAATGATCTAATTTGAGATAAGACTCATCATATGTGTATTTCCTAAATTTTGATAACATTTTATAGCATGATAATTCTTATTCAATTTATCTTCATCAATTCAAAGCCTTTTAATGATCCCACGTATCATATTTAATTTATTTATTCAATTAATACCCATTGTTTCTTTTTTCTCACCTCAGATATCCCCAATTTGAATTTTTTGAAAAATAAATCTTGTCCAATTATAGTTTCACATATGTTTATGTTTACCCCCCCCCCCCACCCACACACCCCCCCACACCATTATATTTATTCTATATCACTAGACCATGGGGTCACAATTTGACTATTTTTGGGTGGGAATGAGGATGATCGAACCCCAAGATTAATAGAAGATTCCTATGAAAGGAATTGAATGCTGATTTAAGGATGGATCAAGATGAATTGTGGGATTTCGGTAATGATTTATGTTGATCTAGGATCTTAGACCGATGGGTGACAACAAGAGACCCACGAGGTGTGTGACTGACCACCATGGATTGGGAGATACTAATTTCTAGCCACTGGATGGCTGAAAAAGATGAATAGAGACACCCCTTAAATTTTAAGAAGCTTAGAGGCATTATTTGAAAAGATGGAGGCACATTTAGATCGTGGGGATAAGATCTAGATTTTTGGTATAAACTCGACTACATTCTATGTAGTCTGAAGAACACATTGCATGTCCCTCTCTATGATAGCTAGGGTTTCTAGGAGAGTTAAATATCAAACATCATGTGGTACATCAAAATTTCATGTGGCCTAAGGTTTTAAACCTTTCATGAACTCTTGGAGTACACAAAAGTAGGAATAGAAAGGCACTTGCCCAGTATACACGGATATGGACAAAGGACATGGGAAGGACCCTATATAAGAGGACACACCATGTACCAGAGTACATGGTAAAGGACAATGTACACATACATGGTTGATATCACGGAACGGACCACGAGTCACTATGGTATTTCATGTGGTCCCCTAATATTCCATGTAGGGCCACATCGGTAGTGATACATGTAATAGTGAATGAAACGGTCAGGTAGTAAAGTGAGACAACATGCCTTCTACGTCCCCTTACACACCATGTACCCTACCTTTCGAAGAAATTTCAAACTCTCATATCTCCTTCATTTGGACTTTTATTTTGGCTCGTGAGTAGCCTATCCTACATTTTTTCACATAGAGAATGATGTTATCCATTGTTGTGGATTATTTGTATAATATATGAGATTTTATTAGTGGGTAATTATTTAATAGGTTCTTGGAAACATTAATGATTGAGCATGATCATTAGAGAGATTAGAGTGGAACCCACCTATTAGGATAGGGTATGGGTCCTCTATCAATATTTCAAAGTGGAACCATATCATTTGGAATAGTCATGGGACCTCTATCGAACATGAGAGTGGAACACTCTTATTGGTATAGGTAATGGGTTCTCTATCAACTATTTGAGTGGCACACTCATATTAGGATAGGGCGTGAGTACTCCCCTGCTACAGTGAAACCCTCCTAGTGGGATAGGTTATGGATCCCATATATATCTATTTATTGGAACCCTACTATGGATTTAGAGCATGGGTCCTCAACCATTATGATGAAGCACTATTGTGTATTTAGGGCATTGGTCCTCTACTATAATAGCGGAACCCTCTCGTTGGGATAGGTCATGGTTCCTCTAGCTACCCATCAGATTGGAACCCTCTTGCTAGGAAAGGACATCAGCCCTCTTGCAACATATATGATTGCAAACCTCCTACCAGGATAGAGAATAGGTCCTATAACTATCTATTTAGTGTAACTCTAATGTGGTATCAGATTATCATTCCTCCACCTAGAGATTATGTCCCCTCGACTGTGCAGCATAGTGGCAATGTGTGGCCTGACTAAGATGTTTCTTTAAATAGACACATGAGATGTTGGGAATAATTTATTACCACTTGAAAATAATGTAAGACACTTTTACTAGGATATGATATAACATGGATATCCCATTTATCTCTCATTTGGGTTTCTTTTATGATAATTTATATATATATATTTATTTATTTATTTATTTATCCATGTTTTTGGATTTTGTTTCTCAAATTCTATGGGTTGAGCTATCTATTCCTATAATTTTTGTAGTTATCCCCCTTCATATTTTGGGGCATCTTTCTGGGTATGTATATACTCACACCTACATGGGTATTTCCCACACATGTCTTGTCTTCTGCAAATTATGGAAAGCATAGAAAAAATTATTGAGAAGCTTGGGGATAAAAACACTCAAATATTATATTGTTGGTTATCAAAAAAATATTGTTCATGATTCCTCCATAGTAGCAGCATCTGGAATCCTATCTCTATTCATGGATATAATACAACATATAATCATGGTGTAGCCTCTACAAGTGATGACTCCATGGCACAGTGGGTATGGCAGTGGCATAGAAATCCACTACAGAGTCATCCGGCCCACATAGTGGCTAGATGAATCTCTTCTTTGATGTAGGGATTCATTATCCTTTGTGAAGGGATTCATCAAGGTCGATGGAGGTCCTATAGGTGATCTATGGATTACCCAAATCATGGTGGTGAGATATGGATCAAGATCGACCTTTCTGATTGTGATAATGGAGTCTTCGGTGATCTTTTGAGGTCATTCAGCAAAGTCAAATTGTATAGATGGTGCCTCATGTGTTTATGATAATTGGGGAATACAGAAATGGTGGAATGAAATTATTTCTATTATAATGAAAAGTTCCATGTGAATACTCATCGTAATTTGGTTCTTCATAAAAACTCAATGCTTTTTTATAACACTGGTATGGAAAATAAAACCCAGATGTATACTATGGTGATGGTCTCCCTCCACACAACTCACACACATAAGATAGCTTATGCCGACCCGCATAGGCCTACGGGATTAGCCCAAATAGTGAACACACCATGCATGGGCCAATACTTTCTAACTACTTAGAAGACCTTCCTAGTAGCCTGCATAGCCATATGACCCCTTTATTGGGTAGGCTATGTTGCCTCAATCCTTTGGTTGAGTTCTAGCTGATGGATTTCCATTTTTTATCCTTTAATAATATTAAATAAAAATAAATATCTTTTAAAACTATTTCTCAAGTAAATTCCATATTCAATATTCATCATTTTTTGACCATTTAAATAAATATTATTTCATTATTTTAGCATTCACATATTTTAAATAATCTATTAATTTAATGGAATTTTCAATAAAATCCATAAAAATAATTATATTTTTTTACATTATTTTATGAAAATATTAATACACAAAATAACCCCACACATAAACTATGATTTTCCATAATTATTAAATCTCAGCATTGAATTTAAGAGAGACTACATGTTACTAATATTTCATTTTCAAGGTAATATAATGAAATAATTATCATTGTTAAACAATATTTTCATATTCCCTATAAAAATTAATTCAACTTCTCATTTTGAAAAGAAGAAACCAATCCAAGTATTTTACTATCTTAGTTGAAAATAGTGGTACATATCCTTTCTTTCATTCAATTTCCTTAATTTATTATTATTAGACATTCCCATTCTTTTCTACATATCTTTTTGAATATTTTCTATCACCACTCATGATACCAATTCAAGTATATTTATTCTCAAACCATGAGTACATTCTCCTTATCCATAGGTTTGAAAAGGAACTAATTTTTGGAACTCTATAATGGAAAAAGAAACATGAAATAAATAGGTCTTTTCAATCATGGTTCCTATAAATCTATTGAATAAGGTTGGGAGGAATCTATGTGAAAAATAATGATCAAGGACGAGGTTCATATAAAAATTATAAATCATGATATAAAAAAGTAAAAGTTAAATGACATTATACCCTTTAGAGTAACAGCTCCCACTTTATATTATTTACATATGTTCTTGAATAATGAAATAATAATGAATGATTTCCACATTGAATTTTCTCTACATTTTTTATTTTTTAAGTTTTTCTCAAACTAATTTGTCACATTTTTCTTAATTTTTGAATTTCATGATTTTAATAAATCTCAAATCCAATGTATAACCATGTATGATGAAAATCATAAGTCTATTAATAGTGTTTTTTTCCTATCTTACAACCCTTTTCTTTTTTTCTTTTTTAAAGAATTGAAAACAATAAAGTATAATAAATGAATCAACAAGCTTTATCATTAACCAAAGTATCCCCACCCCATACACACTTCTTTGGTACAATGTCATGCACCATTCCACCAAGACTTCCCTCACCCATACACATCAAATTTTAAATATCATGAAAATACTAATAAATGGGTAGGAATGGATAAAAATTGATTAAAATATGGCTCATTCAAAACAATTTAATTCATTATCTCTATGGGATAAACAATGATAAATGTATAAGGTGGACTCATAGATAATATAATATTAAAAAAATCCCAAATCATATTAAATGTGGTTTTGTATAGTTATACCTTTGGAAAGATCCAATAAAGTTATTGAAGTTTATATGTCCCAAGATCACTCAAGATTTAATAAGAAACATTTGGTAAGAAAATACTCTTCATAATGGGACATATTACATGAGATAATCACTCGTGGTATGAATAATAATAAAATAATAAGATCATATAAATTGAAGAAAATTTTAGAGTCAAAAAAATTGGTAGGGAAATTTTTTTACATGAATCCAAAAGTTACATTAAATCATGAGTCATTTTTTCAATATTTGTGCTTTACCCAAATCATTCAATTATCTACCTTACATATTCAATGAAATTTTAATTATAACATAAAACATGGAATCACATGGTTCCTAAAAATTCCTCAAAAATAAATCATATAAATAAATTATTCCAATATGGGAATGAAGTTTTCAATTTTTAATAGTTTCATAAATTTTTAGAATGACAAAAAATTTTCTAAATAAGTGCCAAGAGTTAAAAGATAGAAAATGTAAGAATAAACTTGTGTTTATCATGTAGGTTAAATTATATATTGTATTTGTATATTTTTTGATTCCTTGTTCAATAATGTTCCCAAACAACTAAATCACTCAATTAAAACAAAAGGATCTTTCCTTTTTTTCCAAAAATATAATGATTTTGGGATAACATTTCAAAATAATATTAAGGATTAAATTTCAAATCCTAACAAGAAAGTAAAAATAATAATTCTTTGTTTAATCCCACAAGTGGGACAAATATTGTTACTTCCAATTAAATGGTAGTACCATCTATCATCCATGGTTCATTAGTGGGTGGATCTCCTTGTATTTGAACAACCACATGTAGAGTTTCCTAGCTTCCACTTCATCTTTGTTTGTGGTTATGAGTCTATAGATTTTTTATAGTAGAAATGCTATATCTTGAATGGTGGTAGTAGGATAAATTATAAATCATCCTCTTTATTTTTTTCTAGTTATTTCTCAATATGGATTTCATGAATTTTAATTTCAAAATTATGTCAAGAACGTATTTTTTAGATTGAATTTGAGAATAAAGAATTAAAATATAAATTATCTCATTCAATGTGAATATCCATTGACTTGAATTCCTTAGTATCTGATACTTGGATATCCTCATGGAAGTATTATATTTCATATTAAATAATTTTTTTATGCTACATGTGTTTCTTCATAAGTGTATTCTATTCTTATTATTCATCCATTAAGACAAATCATGGATTTTCCCAACATAAAATGTCAAAATAGTGGGAGGATATAGTCAATTTGGATTGAATAAAACTAAATGACATAAATTTAATGATAAGATCATATTTATATCTAGGATTGTCTTCAATATATTCTTCACTAGTAAGGACCTCTTGAAGTTGGACCTAACTAGATAGATGTAGGTATTAAAGTTCCCAAATATCTTCTTGCAATTACACCACATGGGTGGCTTCTTCCTCTTCCATGGATAGATACAAGTTGAGTGGTGTTGGATATTCCACATTTTAAGGAATGGGGTAATCACGTTTTACCTCATATTATTCCAAAATTTATCTAAATATTTTTGATCTCCCATACTTAGCTTCGTAGAAAATTATTCTCTATCATTAATCGAATCTAGCTTATCATGGTAATCTTGAATATGTATCTAAAAATTGTGGGGTTTTGGATAGTCTGTATGTACAGACTCAACCATATTTATATCTTCATAACAACTGATAAATATGAAAAGGGTATCTTCTTATACCTCAAACACTTGACGAAATTATATAAAGTGATGGAAAAACTCTATTAGTTTTTGGGCATGGATCTAAAAAATTATTTCTTATATATCCTCCCTTTTTCCAACTATAAATTATTTAAATAACTTCTCTTGGTAGTTTTATCTCCTTAGTTATCTCACCTTCATAAAAAATAGAATCATTTTACTCCATATAAAAAGGAGATTCAATATTTGGTTCTTATAGATGTGGGTAATTATTCCATGAATTAAATAAATAATCATTTGAAACATCATGGAGAATGAATTTTTTATGGTTTATTTATAAAATAAATAAAAAATTATCAGCAAAGAGAATAAAGAAAAATTAATAAAACAAACACTTATCTACCCAAAAAATGTTCCATGTTTTTACACAGACCTATATTATGGAGTGAAAAAATATACCATTAATATTTTCCTAGTGAAATATAGTGGCTGACTAGGGTCATCTCACTTGAGAATCTTTACATTAATCTACCCACTAATTCCAATTCATCTAATTTGTTAAATTTTTGTTGTCTTGATTATTTATAAATGAAATGATAAATTCTAAATTAACATGAAATGGAAATAGAATGGGGTTTATAAATTAAAGTAATTTTTTTTAGGTTTAGGTTCAATTTCCTTACATTATTCATTATGGTTGATTAAATTTTTTTGACGTCAAAATTATTTAATCTCATTATTGGATTTATAATATTTTATTTAATTGTTTGGAATTATTTAACTAGAAGGAAAACTCAGTTATACCTACTCTTATAATCATCGTTGATGACACATCTAAATCAATAGTATATAATATTCCATGACCCAGCTCCATCATATTCAATTTATCCTTTGAACAACTAAACTTTTTCATAGGAAGGGATTGTGTTCAATGGAAGGGAAATATTTAAATAAATGAATTGGGATGGTTTAGATATTTTTGCCATAGTGGAAAATCTCTGCACCCATACACACCACTCTAACTCACCATAAATATGAACAAAACATTCTAATTTAGGAATAAAAATTAAGAATCTCCTATCCTCCCCCAAGACCAAGCCATGGGTTAGTCACTCATTATTAAGTGCAAGATTTTTTAGTAGAAGAGATGAGAAAATAAAATTGAGAGAGTAAATGAGAGATAATGAGAAACATGGTGGAGTAAATAGTGAAACCATGTTTAATTAGAAAAAAAATCTATGAATTATATAATAAAAGAAACAAAAATTGAAACTAAAATTGAAAATAATGGAAAATATAGCATGGCATGAGAAGCCCGGTTGGATCCCCTAATCCCTTTAAATTGTAGTATCACACTTATATTTATAGAGGGATGTAACTCTCTATATTCTTTTGTTTCATATCCCATTTCATTCCTTATATTTCATTAAATGTTGGAAGAATATATTTAAAAATTTGTGGTATTAAATCTATATAATTATTTGGTGTTTCTAATTTTTATCATTGAATCATAACCATTGTGATTATAGTAGAAAAAACCCATTTCTTTTCACTATGGTATCACTCCTTATACTAACTTTCAGTATCTACTTCTAGTCACACAGTAGTATAATCTACCATTCCTTTCCAGTTGACTATCATAGTAGTACTCATGATGGTAGTATGTGCGATGGTAAATCTTCTTTATTAAAAAACAAACCATTACTCCTCAGTTAAGAACCCATTATTAATAATCAATCTAAAAAAAACATGGGGAATCATCCTCAATGCATAATTACATTAAAGGGAAACACTACAATATTTATCATCTGTATGGTGTAGAGAAAACTACCTAGGAAAATTTTATTCAACTTTGTGATCCCATAGAAAAAAATAGTGTTAATGGTGCAATTCCCTCATCCTAAAGATCTATTCTTCATAGTTTTGGTACATCATGCATGATACCACATTTCGATATACCATTGGTGGTATCTCTTACCTCCAACAATAGTAGTAGTATCCATGATAGATCGTGCAATAGTTCATTAGTAATGGTGGATTCATCCATGATTCTTCTACAAAGAAACCACATCCTTGGACTCCTCTATGGTGGTTCCACATCTATCATTACTCAACATCGGAACATGTCTACCACTAGGGTTATTCTTCAATGGTGCTTTATCTATAGTTAAAACATCATATACCATCATATAATGGTAATTCATTATTATGGTGTGTGATCATCCATGTCCTTCTTAAATGGTAATTTCATGAGATATCATCCATAATGGAAAATATACCATTTCCATATCAATATAATCATCTACCATTTCCTCAATATTATTTTTGTTCATATCATCCAACATCAGTTCTCATCGATACTACCATCGGTGCATCCTCTATAGTAGAGGAATCTGACCTCCTATCTTTGTGCATAGATATGTTGTAATGTGGACTCACTGTGTAGCTTTATTCAATGGTCAATCCATGGAATAGTGGGTATGGAAGCACCATAGTAATTATTCATAGATTCAATGGCCTTTACAGTGGCTGAATGAAACTCTTCATTAATGTTGGGATTTATTATCCTTCATGAAGGGATTCACTAAGGTCTACCAATGTCCCGGGTCTGATAAATGGTGGTCCCCAATATCATTTGTGTGATATGGCTCAAGATCGAGATTTCTTGTGGTTATAATGTTGTCTCAAGTGATATGCAGTGGCCGGATAGTGATGTTGAGTGGTGTGGGTGTTCTTTTTTGGATTTGTTCGAGTGAGTGGGAATAGAGAACTGGTGGAATAACCTCTCTTATATTATGGTGAAAATCACGACATAAATACA
Source organism: Viscum album (assembly GCA_963277665.1). Lineage (NCBI taxonomy): Eukaryota > Viridiplantae > Streptophyta > Magnoliopsida > Santalales > Viscaceae > Viscum > Viscum album. The sequence goes on from OY728146.1 coordinate 561,028,538, forward strand.
TATCATATATCAGTTCTTCATGGGAGATCCCCAATTGTTTATAACATAATTCATGGAAGCTATGGCCATGATTATTTCTATAATTATGGCCTCCCACCACACAACTCACACACATATTATGGCATATAATGACTCACATTGGCTTGAGGGATTAATAAAAGACACTGTGAACACTATACCTAGCTTGATCCTCTCTTTCCACACAGAGGGCCTTCCTAGTGGCCTACTTGGATTAATGGCCCCGTCATGGGGTGAGCTATCTGGATTAAACCTATTTTTTGGGGATATCTCAGGAATAACCATTTTTTCTATTAAAAATATTAAACTATTATAAATACTTCCAAAAATAATTTCTCAATTAATTTCAAAATTTAATATTCATCATTTTTAATCATTTAATTATATTTTAATTTATTAGTAACAAATTACTATATTTTAAATAATTAATTAATTTTATGAGAATATTTATTAGATTCCATCATTAATCATTATAATTTATTTACTTTTTCATGAAAGTATTATTTCATCATATATATATAATGAAATTTAAAAATATTTTAAATCATAGATATGGTACAATTTATTTTTTCTAATTAAAATATTATATAAGAAATAAATTCCAAGCAGTCAAGTTTTAGTAAAAGGAAAAAATATATTCCACATAGTCCTATCTTATAAATCATGTGAACTATCTAATTTGATTCTCTAAAATTGTGATATTTGTTAATTCCATGAAGGGAAGACAGATCCTACAAATTTTTAATGAATACATGAAGAAAATATTCTATTTTAATTTTCTTGATCACTACTTTGAAATCAATTTCAATTTAAAAATTATTAAATCTTAATTGAACTGTGGTTTAAATGATTACATGAGAAGATTCATGTTTTTTTAAAATAAAAAAGAAAAATAAATAAAAAAGAAAAATTAATGTCCATTTTATTGATAAAATCATAAAGAAACCATGAGATTTACATAATCTTATAGTGATTACTGAATGCATATTTTTTCAAGACATCCTCTTCCACCAGATTAGAGGAGTTTCAATTGTTAATAATAGAAAAATTAATACTCAAGATACATTAATATATATATATAACATGATTTACGATATAATAATCACGGTAAGGATGAATATATCTTTCAAGATATACTCATTGAAATCCATCCATAAATTTTAGGATATTACATAAGGAATAATGTAATTATAAAACACCTTTCATTGATCTATTATCATATTTCATCCACTAATAAATTTATATATAACGACTAAAATTGTTATAGGGAATTGAAATGAAATGAATATTCCTAAACCAATTTAAAATAATTATCTATATTTAAAAATATAATATATATAGAGGTATATACTTGCCTCATTTTACTTGTAATAGTGTCATATTCAGGCTTTTTGGATATTGAACCTATTCAGCCTTCGTAGAAAATTGATAAAATAATTTAAGTGATTCAACAAAAAAAATCTAATCCCCATCGGTTGATGTGAATTCTATTTTCTCACATAATACTTATGATAATAAACTAATAAAGAAGATATATAATGGGGGTATTTTATAGTAAAGAATTTATTATTATATTTATTCCAATTGAGAGAACCATCTGATTTAGTGACTTCTACTTCAAGGGTCTGAAAAATGATAGAGAAAAACATCTTCTATTTCACATGATCAGTTAATTAGAAACACATTTCATACTCTCTTATATAATTGGACAAAATAATGGAATCACATAAATAGATTTGGACCTAACAATACCAAAATATTTTTTAAGATTAATATTATTTCATACAATTCAAATATCTTATTCCCAATCCAATCTTGTGTGTATATTTTACACAAAGATTCGTGCTAGTAATTTTTTAAATTTTAATAAGATCCATAGAAAAAATAATTTTTTTTTAAATGTGAGGTTGATGATAGATTTAAGAATAAAATACACTTCTATAAAATGAAAAGGAATGGAATAAATCACATTTAATAATAATTATCCTACCATATTGATTAAAAATATTTGTTTCCTAAGTAGATAGTTTGGTGGAAAATTATCCTATAATATTTATGTAGTTAAAATATCTATAAACCCTCTTCTATATAGAAACACTAATGTAATTTAAAAGAAATATAAAATATTTTATGTTTAAAATATTTTACATTAGATAAATTCCAGAAAGAGAATCTTTGTTACTGATCATAAATGAACATTTATTTATATTTATAAGATGACTAGTATCTCACGATTATTCTATGATGAACCTTTTATACACCTTTATAGAATAAAGCTGCCCATTTTAAAAATTATAATTTCATCAAAAAAAATATATATGGGTGAACCTAGCCATTCATTTCTCATAATTAAAGGCTCAATTAATCCTTTATCTCAAATTGAAATTATATTTCTATTAAATTCATTAATGGAAATAAAAAATATAGGGATAGAGGGGTTCACATTATTATTTTCTCCTACCCAATTTAAAAACACGTAAATTTTCCATTTTCTGCAATAGATAATAAAAAAACTATATTATTTTATTAAAGTTTAAATATTTGTCTTAGAAGCCAAATTTTAATAAAACTATGTAATGAAATTGTTGATAGATGTGATCAAATTAATTGCTCAGATAAAGTTTAATAAAAAACATTTATCATCATGCATGTTCAATATATCATGAAGTTTCTATCAAATTAACAAAATATGATCCATGACACCCCTCTCTTTCATAAATCCAGTATATCCTTTATAAATTATCATAAGAATAATGGTTCTAAAACAATATTTATAAATTTTGGTACAATATTTTCTATAATTTTGGAAAAATTAATAGGTCTGAAATTATAAAAAATATATAGGATGTTGAGTCTTAGTAATTAAAAAAATAACGTTGTACAATGCTATTGGAATGGGTGTTCCAATAAGACAAATTCAAGGACATATGAGGTCATTTCATCTTAAATAATATCCATGAAATGATTGAAAAAATTCCATTAAAACCATATATAACTTTTAGACCATTAGAATCCATATCCCAAAATACCTAATTAATTTATTATAATTTAAGGATAGAATAAAGGAATTTATTTTTCTAATATCTAATATAATAGGGAATCTAAATCAGAAAATCAGAATCTTTGTTATGATTAATTTCATATATAATGAAATCGTTTTTATTAATAAGACACATCAACTTCCCCTATTTTAATTTGATCACTAATGGGGACACCAAAAATGATAGTGATAGAATGAATTCCTTTTATATGGGTTTTATCCTTATCCTAAGAATGAAACCATTTTTTTAGAATATCCACCTTTAATACCTCTTAATTTATCTATTTATCACAAAAAATGTATTTTCATGATATAGTTTAAGAGTGAGATAATCAGTATATTTTGTATATACTTTCCTATTTTAATTATATATTATCAAATAATATTTTAATTCAAACTTCTAATAATGAATCTCATTTTTTATAATAGATTCAAAGATGTTTCCGAAACCAATTTCTTCCAGTCACTTAGATGATATTTAATGATCATCATCTTCTGAAAATACCACTAACACAACCATAAAAATGATAAGAACTGTAGAATTTAGAAGTGAAGCCCTAAAATTTAAGATGAGATAGTTGTATTTTAAAAATAAAAACAATATAAGGCCTTATGGGGATGAAGTGGAATAAGACAATGAATTTTGGGATATGATCTAAAGAGGATTTATTAAAATGATGAAACATATATTAACCTAAAAATTTTAAAAATCTTTTGGAAAAAACCTTTCAATAACTCTTCATGTTATACCTAGATATCAAGATACTTAATAAGTAAATTTAGAAACATAGGTAAGAACTCTAATAAACACATATTCTTTATTACACATTTGGAAATTAAAGCTACTCTTTAAAAAGGGAAACATACTACCTTTAATTTCTATATTAGATTATATCACACTAAATTATCCCACAATTAGCTTGGTATCAATGGTAGATCAATATATTTTATTAATATAATATAAAATATAAATTCTATTTGACCTATTTTGTTTTCCATAAACAAATTTAAAACCAAAAAACATTTCATGAAAGAAAACATATAAATTTGAAATTGTTAACCTTATATTTAATGTTATAGGAAAGCATATAGAGAAAAAATTAATTATAAAAAACCCATTTATTCCTATTTTTAAAGAAGAAATGTTTTAGAGAAACCATGAATAGGATGAATTAATATAACATTTGTATTGGAAACCATAGGTTCAATGGTTTCAACAAATTGGGTATGTTTCTCATTAATAATAAAATTGAGTCACTCAAAGGAGGAAGGAATCCTCTTGAAATTCCAAAGGATGAATTTAATTATTCAGAAAAATAAAATGAAACTTGGGTTCCATTATTTTTTAATCTAGGTTAATCACAAAATTATAAGTATTTCAATAATATTTATTCCTTTTTTTATTTGTAACCAAGATAAATCCTTCAGAGTTGGTGATAGGAGAAGATTTTTTCTTATTAAAAAACACAACTATTTTCCTTTGGATTTTTTTAACTAAATTTCTTAAAATGTTTATGATATTCTAAGAATGGTATTATGTGAGATCTACCCTTAAATGGGGTTGAATCATGAAATGGATTATTTTAAAAATTTATGAATATTTTCTTTAAACTCTTCCTTTCTTATTTGATCATGTCATATTAATTGTAAGAATTGCTTATTTTTCTCCTACTTTTGGGTTCATACTGGTTCTTGATCTACATCTTTTTTTATTTTTTATTTTGATAACTTTTTACCAACTTCATAAAATGAAAATATGGAAAAGTAAAATAATAAACTACATAATACACTCAGGTTTTTACTTGGTTCACTACTACAAGATAATCCAAGGACCATGAAACCAACAGTGTGTTGGTGAACTGAAAATAATAAACTCATTTCATGGGGTTTTGGTTACATTAATCTTACCAAATCTCACTAACCTTATAATTATAAAAGGTAGATTCACTATCTCCCTTGGATAACTTACCTACCAGTTTGATCCTCTACTTATTATTTCAAAAGGAAAGATAGTTGGAATGATGTCCAAAGAACAATATCACATATTCATTAATGAGTTTCAATTAGTATGGATTGTTTCTCTTAATATATTGGCTTATCCATGAAAAATATATTAAGAAAAACTCTAACAATAATATTATAATCATAATTATATAATATTTCATGGAAACACCTACACTATTGTAATATGTTTCAATATATTACAATACTTCCTCTAATTTCAATAAATAGTTTTGGAACTTATTTATTTTCTTGTTTTGCAAGTATAATGGTCTCTTTATTCTCATATATGGTAGTAGTTCTTATAATAAATTCATAATAGTAATAATACTATTCATTTTTGAACATGAATATTCTGTTATAATGATGTATGATCAATCTCTTCTTCTTTGTTTATCTATATCTCAATAAATTCACTTCTATCATATTTTAATGATATTTTATATATCATATGGATCCACAACTTCATCTATATTTTAATATTTTTATATTAATAATATTTAGATAGATCCTCCCAAAATATTATTTCAAAATGAATCTTTAAATATATAAATATCTCTATAATTTCTTCCTAAATAAAACTACATTGAATATTTTCACATTTTAAAAAATATAAAACCCCCATGAAACCAGTACTACAAAATTATTAACATCACTATATTAATAATTCACATATTTGGAAATAAAAAATATCAATAATGTTTAATAGTTCATTATTTTATTAAATTTTTTCCTTTTTTATCCTTATAAATTAAAATGGTTTTTATATTTAATTCTTTTTTAAACATCGATTCTTCAGTTTTTAATACATTTAATTCCTAGCCCACAAAATCCATAAATATCTTCATTTAAATCTTCCTAAAATAACATCAAAATATATACATAATCCAAGACCAATAACTCTAAAAAATCACTTTTATGTTCCATTAATATCATGACTAGATATTCCCCCACAATGAAACTCTAAATATTGTAGCATGATATCCCTGAAATCTCCATTCATACATCCATGATATTTCAAAAACTGGGTTTTAACCCTTACATACCATCCATATTATATGGTTACCATTATCTAACTTTCATATTATCCTACTGACCCTTACATTTGTTCAAGATAACCTTCTTATGTTGATTATCATCATGATGACCTTCACACCACCAAGTTCATTGATAATGGACCTTATGCAATTTTATTATAACATTATATTGATAGTTGAATTACTGATGACCTAGATAAAAATCTATATATTCTTTAGTTACCCATACACATTAATTGAATTAAATTTACATAGTATTGAACCTTAAATTATGTACATTTACACCGAATCATGCCTATTAAATGGCTATAACGTTGTGTATAGAACTCTAATTTAACCCATACATGACTATTATTTCTAAGTCATACCCTTATGTAGATCATTAGAGTTACATAATTCCTTTATGTGGTAGTATGACATTTCTCAAATAACCTTTATATTTCATTCCTATTTACCTTTACACATCATTACACAACTATTTCCATGAAACAATTCCTTGATATATATTTTGTTTCTTTAAAGGATAGAAACCAAAACCACCTCAAACTTAGCAACATTTCTAAATGCAATGAATCTAAAACATTCCATGAAGAATCATAAACAAATATTCAACATATTTCACCAAAGTATCATAATCCAATTACAATTAAAAAAGTATTTTCAACAATCCTTTATCATCAATAATTATTATTAACAAATCCATCAGGTCATATTGTTAATAAATAAAATACAAAACTATTGGGGTTAAAAAAATCTCACCCTTTTGATTTCATTGAAAATATACTATAAAATAAAAATTCATAAAACTTTCACTAAATATCATTAATTTGATATCATTTAAAAAATATGGATATATAGATTTTCTCTCCCCTTTTTTAATTAAATAAAAATGTTCACTTCTATTCCAATTTAATTTCCATGAGATAAACAACAAATACTTCTCACCTATTATGGTTTAATTTCGTATTTAATATTGTTAAAAAAATAGATCATTTAAAATAAAAAAATGAGTGTTACCTTTCCTCTTACCCTCCCCCCCCTTCCTTCACTAGAATGTGAGAGTGATTTTCCATAAGCATATAATTCTCTATGAATTCAAATATCTAAGTGGAAAACTTCATTTGAACCTTTAAATTTATCATCCTTTTTTAGAAGTTCACTTGAACATATTCTAGAAAACAATTGTAAAACATTCATTGTAAGATTACCCAAATATAGAAACCACCTCCTTATAAATTTAATAACAATTTCCCTAAAATAGATGCATTAACTGATGGAAATATAATGAGTAAAATTACCACATATCACTCAAGGTTTCGAAAAAACAACTAATCCTACTACTCCTAAGACTCGGTGCAAGAAATAAATTTATGTTAACCGTTCCAAGGTCATATATATCACTCATTGATACCAAAAAATCCATTAAAACTCTATACATAAATTTTATCACCAATTCGTGTGATAATTACAAAAAATTATTAGTATATACACTTATACCACCAAAGGTGTTAACATACCACTTGGGACATCTATTATGCATTTTTTATCTCCAATAAAGTAATTCCACTTGTTTTTATTGTTAAAAAAGATCTTATAGGTTACTCCATATAGATATATGGCTAAATGACCATTATATATTCATCTCACCCCCCCCCCCTAATTTTAAAAATATGTTTTTGAAGTATTGATTAATTTTTAGGAATCCACTTATTAAAAATCCGATATAATTGGTATTCAAATTTTTTGGGTTCTGAATATATAAAAATATAACACCAAATGTTAAAATATGGATAGAAAGGTAAAAATTTCACTAATGATTATTTTATTATCTGATTTCCTTCATTAGTGGACATATTCTACAAAACAAATAATCTAGAAATAGCAATTTAAAGACAGATCCATTATGATATAAAATATTACTTCAAATGTTTTGTCCATAACCAAATTAGACCAAAATTTTTCCTTTCAAAATCGATTTTAAAATGAAAATTCATCATAATATTAAGATTCAATATTGATACCAAACATGACTTGAAATGCCTAAAATAAAACCTCTAACATATAATTTATAACCACAAACTAGATCTACATTCAGTTTATAAATTATTACTTCATGAACAAACTTACCCCAGGGACCCCTAGAACTTATCACCACTTTAGGAAAGTTAAAAACATTTAATGAAAATGGGTAGAGGGTATATTCTATATTATTCAAGTTAAGGAGGATTGAGATTCACTATCGACCACCATTATCCCTTTATCATTCATTATGGATTCCATTTTCATATTAGAATTATATTCAATAGAATCCAATATCCTCATAACTTATTAGGGTTTGTTTTCCTATTTATAACCCAAAACACAACCTATTATCCCTTGGATATATTTTCTAACTAGAATTTTATTTTCCACTATTAGTTGATCAGTTTTTCCTAAACCACCATGATTTTGGGATTTCCCTAGTTAGCATTATTTTTTTTTTCAATACATACCTTTCCTTTGAACATCCCTTACACATGTTCCTTTTTAGTTTAAGGGACATGTGAATTTTTCTCATGATTATTACTTCATTCATTCTCTATCTAAGAATTATTTCCTTATAAAAAATTTTGGGGATCATTTTAAAATTAATTTCATTATAGTGATCCTCAAAATATAGCTTCTGAAAAAAAAAATTGTAATCCCTTTGAACTCCCTCTGAGGGGAGAGGTGAATCAAGGTGTTTACATTTTCTTCTAATGATACAAAACTTTTCCCTACATTGGTAGAAACTTTTTAAACATTTCTGATGAAATTGTTCAACTATCAAACACCCATGTGATGAAATAAAAAAACACAACATAGTTTCTTTACTGAGTTAACTACTAAGTTATAGTATAAGGATCATACGTTGATGTTGTCTCGGTCATACAAGAATCAACTAATATTTAATAGACATTGAGGATTACTATTTTTCAGGCATGGTCATGTCATTCTAGGAAAACTTCCTTTACATGAATTTTATGGATATAACACTACCTCCCTTAGATCACATCGATTGACTCCCCCTTTCTCACTACTGTGGATGATTCCTTTCTTTGTTTATCAACTTTATGGTCTCATCAATACATTGGGCACATAACTTTTATCCTTGATTATAATAAGATACTTCTATAATATATTCCTAAATAAATCCTCTTTGATACAATAATCACTCAAAAAATATGTTCAAAACCTACCATTCATGAAACTCTTGTACATTTTTTCAACTTTTTGTACTTTCTCACAACACCTCAGTTTTCAAAAAAAATTACTTCCACACAACACCGATGTTTTCTCACAACTTTGGTTAATTCATGAAAACTGAATGTTTCCCTTATATCACTTGGTCTTTTTATACAAAAGTTAAATTAATTTTTAATCTCTATATCATGAAACTCCTTTTTCAATTTGAGGATTCAAATACTAATTTAAAGATATGCCCCAAGTGAAAGAGGTATCCTCTTATTTAGATATGTAGCTAACCCTTTATGAAAATTTATTTCTAAGCATTGACTCTACATAAAAAATCCCATGGGAGTTGAAATTCAATGATTGGATTTATTCTTTATCATGATACACACAACCTTGGAACAACATCACCTATATTTCATGGACACGTACAACTCTTCATTTAAAATGAAACATTTACTTTCAAAAAAATTAATAACTTTCCTGAAAACCTAGCCTCTTCCATATTTTGATGTGTTTGAACCAGATATTCCCTTACATGAAACTCCAGAATCATCCTTTACCCTTTTTTGCAATAATTATATTTATGTGATAATATTTCCTTTTATAAAGAAAATTCTCTATCCTCCAAATTTTGGACCCCAAAAGTTTTGAAAACAATGGTAAATGATGACACATTAAATACTAAATCCATATACACCATAAGATAACATGGTTTTAAATCCCCTTTATGAACCTAGTGTGGACTGAGAGAAAAAAAACAATCTATTTCCATCTGTGATACCCCTCGGTACCAAGAATCTCCCCTTTTGGGTTTATTAGAAATCATCAATGAAATTCAATAAAGCACCAAACTTGAACAAAACCCTAATTTTCATGAAATAACTTATCCATCACTCTATGTGTGATAAAGGCTAATTTTTGAAAAAAAAGAATATCAACAGAAAATTTCAAGCCTTTAGTGACAACTTACCTATCTGTAAGCTAATCTTACAATACTTCAATCCATTTAGTTTTACTCATTCTACCCCTTTGGAAGTAAACACATAGAAAATTAATTTTTAGATTAGTTATGAAATCTAGAACCCCTTATGTTATGTCTCCTCATGAGAGATGCATCACATTCAAAAACCGATTAAAATAGCAACCAAAAATTGATAGAGGGAATAAACCATCTATTCCTAATACTATGAGAGGTGGATGAACACTAAGGATCAACCGATGTTTCAAAAAAATCGGTTAATCCAAATAAATTTTTATAATATCATCCTCTTCATCACTGGTTCCAATATTCTCCATTATAATTACACCATGTTTAACTTTTTCTTGGATGAAGTGATATATAATATCCAAATGTTTGGTATGAGAGTGGTGAACCAGATTTTTCATGAGCTCAATCACACTATTATTTTCATAGAGTATCACAATTGGCTATTTCACCTCATTACCAGAAATAGTAAATTTTTTATTCATCCACAATAGTTTAGTGAATACCTTTTTCACATACATATACTCTACTTCACCCATAAAAAGTGATTTGATTTCTTATTTCCTTTTTAAACAGTCTACACATTTGTTTCTAATAAATAATTCACCCATACTTGTGGAATTTAGATTCACCACTTCTTCATCCCACTCAGAATCATAAAATACTGGTAATTCATTTTCCCTTCCAACTGAAAAGTATTACACAAAGGTGAGAGTACCTTGAATATACGTCTTGATTATTTTAAATACTAAAAAATGATCTTCCTTTAGATTACATTGTAAGAAATATTTTAAACATGTTGCAAAGATTATATATGACCATGTTGCAGTCAAATATAAAAACATTTCAATGATCCTACAGTACAATGTGGGATTTATGGATTTCTCATCCTCACAATTTCCAAATTTTGTCCAAACTACAATATAATCCATCAATGGTTTGGATTCATGCTTATTGAATTTCATTAGAATCTCTCTTTCATACTTTTCCTGAGAAATAAAGCTTTATTCAATTTTTTCCTTATATCCCTAAAAAGTATTTTAATTCACCAATCATGTGAATTTTGAATTATAAATTCATATGTTTATAAAATTCTTCCAATAATCCATTCGTGCTTCTTCAAAATATAATATCATTCACATAAGAAAGAACCATAAATTAATCTCCATGATAATTATTAACAAAGAGAGTTTCTTCCTCCTCTTTTAAATTTTATATTTTTTAGATATGTATCCCGTTTTGAATACAATTCTCATAGTGAGTGCATTATTCCATAAAGACCCTTCCTTAATATATAAACCTTTTTTTGTTATTTCCATTAAAAAAACTCAATGTTTGTTCAATGAATAGTTTTTTATTTAAGAGCACCATTTAATAATTCCATTTTAACATCAATCTAATATAATTTTTACCTATCAGACCAATGTTCTTGATTTTATCCTTTTTTCTTGTTTATTTTTGGATCTATGTTTTTTTCTTGAGTTTTGGGTGTGACAAGTATGAATTTTGGATTATTTTATTTGTTATTTTTTATCATTGTTATTTTCCATGTCTTTCCCCCTTTAATTTTTATAGAAAATGGTAAATATTTCCTTAGAAGGGGTGGTGCATGGATTTTGTGTAGTTAGGGGAAACCATGTGCCTTTCCCAGGAAACTATGTACCTTGGTTTCATTTTAGAATAGAGTAGAATCACACTGGTTGTAAACTATGTGGGATAATAGTGTTGTGTGTACCTCTTGGTATGTAAGGGGTGCATGGCTATCACACGGTTAGGTAAATCACATGGTCAAATAGTGAATTATTCTTGGGTCATTAAAATTTTGGAAATAAGATTTGTGTCCTCTTGGGTTTTTAACTTAAATCCACCCCTCTATCCCCTATTCAAGCTTTTCAGTCCTAGGTTCCTTAATCCCATACTTCTTGGTCCCTTGGGATCTGTTATCTTTGTGTATTTTTCATGGAAATTCTAAGTAACCATTATGTAAGCCTCTTCCCCTTGGATTTCTTCCTCTTTTATAGGGTTTCTTCTCTTCTTCATTGGGCTGTTGTTTCTATGGAAGGTTGGGTGGATGATTTAGGGTTGAATATTAACTCTTAGGGTTCGATATTGATGTTTTTGGTTGGATCTTTCTTTTCTAGGGACTTCTGGAGGTGAAATTCAAGTTTCGAATCTTTTTCTGAAAATTTCTACACATTAGGTAGGTGGTTCTAGGATATAAAACATTTACATGCTTATGATTTCTTTGAGTGGTATGGAATGTGATTATGAAGGGTTTTCTTTTTTATGTGATGGAAATGGATTTTTATAAAGGAAAATGACTATGTTTTGTGTATTCTTTAATGAGGTGTTTTGTGGATGTGGATTGTGGGTTGTTTGAATGGTGTGAAATATTTTTTCAAAACAACATCAAGTGAAAATGTATTTGGAGGTGAATTTTTCAAAAGAAATTTATTTTTTATGGTATTTAGGCTTATTTTTCATGCACAATTAATTTTACTTTTTAATTGGATAATACTGTGAAGAATGTTTTAAAGGGAAATCGATTTATGTGTGTTTTCTAAAAGTGATTTTTTTAAAGACCTGACCCTAGATACCCAGAACTGGTGCCTTATTTGATTACATTGGTATATAAACAAGGAATGAGAATCCCAAAGGACCAATCTTTTTATTAGTCTTAATGAAACACTATACTTACACGGAACCCATTTTACATTTTGAAATGAAACAAAAAATGATACATAAAAAAATCTAATAAACTGCATCCTTGAAAACTCAATAAATGAACTCTTCTTCTTAACCTGGGGAAGGAAAAAAATCAAAGGGGTGAGCACAAACTCTCTGTAAGGGTAATAAATATAGCAGAAGTTATCATAACATAAACAATAGGCATGATGAATACCTAAAAACATGTCCCTTTAATAAAAACATTATCACATCATGGAAGGAATAAGATCTGAGTAAGTAATGCCATAAATAAACATAACCATGGGTATTATACTAGTTGAATAACCACATGAACCATAAATTTTATTTTCATAATTAGGGAATTCTTAATGCAAGAAAACATAACCATACTATCAAGGCCTCATCCCAAGACCATACATAATCATTTTGTCAAGGCCTTGTGCTATGATCTTAGTTTGTCTCATGAGACCTATCGATGCACCGAGGGGCTATAGTAGGCCCCACCCGACACTTAAAATGTCCAATTAATTCCTCATTTTAATGGGTATAAACATAAACAACATATACATTCTTATTGAAATTAATATATTAAATACAAATAACTTTCCCCGAACATTAGGCATATAAACACTAACCATTCGGAGTTAACTGGGGAATGGATTTCAGATAGTACATCCACATAACAAGTAACAATATACCATTAAATTAATAATGGTATATTATAAAACGTAATACAAATACCAATAATACATAATAATCAACAAGAGTGTTGAAATAGATGAAGATACTCTTATAAAATCTTCGAGTAAATCTTGAGATAAACACTCTTTTACTTGGAAAAGAAGAGTTCTTTTGGAAAAATATTTGTATTACACCAGAAGTGAAGTAAGATATTATTTCCAAAATATAATTAGTGATTATATAAATATAATTGTTTCCAAAAACATATTATATATTTCCCTTGAAAATAGGTAAGAAATTGGGTTATTCCCTTGAATTAGGCTTGTATTTCAGAAACAATTTAAAATCTCCTTTTAAAACATGTAAATATCCATAAATTAAGGAAGGATTTTGGTTGGTATAAATATATAGAATAATCATGTAGAATTTATGATGATTATATAATAATACATAAGAATTTCATTGAGGTAATTAGACAATAAAAATAACCCTAATGAAAATTGAATTTCGGGTGGAAAAACCCTTACCACTTTGTAATCAATCGATTCATATTCCCCATAATTAATAATATCAAAATGATATATTGAATAACATAAAAATAAATATATTAATGATATTTTATATCAATGGGAATTATACATAAACCATACACAAGTATTAGTAGTGAATACAAGAAACATCACAAAAATGGAAGTGACATAAAGAAACCACTTACCTTAAGTCTGAATCTGTTCCGATCTTGAAATTAATGTCCTAGAATATGAAATTAGACTTATAAATAACATATTTAAGAACCTATTAGACATTTATTTAGTTTATCATAATTTTATTTAGTTCATTTATTCCCTTCTTGATAAGTTATTATATTAAATTTTGTTGTTCCGTAGTGTTTGTTTTCTTTATTTTCATAATCATTTCACTTGTTCTTAAGTAATAGAGTTCATGTGGAATGGATGTAAATCTCCAAAATTGAATTCTCATGTTATTTATGATCATCTATAGGTGTTATTGTTCATTTATATAATTTGGTTATGTGGCATGAGGATGAATTATTATATATATTTTTAATGATAACTATTTCAATTAATTTGTGGGTTTTCATTACATCGAACTCATTTTTATTTATAACATAATACCATTTTTACAAAGGGATTATAGAAACCTAAATAGGGTATATTACATATATAATAATCTTGTTAATCCATAACAATATTGGTTTCATGACCAGAATTGATAATGATAATAGAAATCGAAATACCATCGTCCTTGAATGTGGTAAATTGACACATCTCGGATGGTGTTCTTGCTACTAGTATAAAAGAAGGTAAAAGAAAGAGATGATGATAAATTATTCCTGTCACGAACCAAATCTGGTCACCGCCAAAATCAACACCAAACCAAGCCCGTGACAAGGCCCGAAGGGCTTTCCCGATCCCCACGGGCTGGCACAAGTGCCCGGGTATCATAAAATGATAATTGGGAACGATTTACCTGATTCTATAAACATTAAACAACAAAAAAACTCAATAAAACAAATCTGGATTTTTCAACTAAAACCATCTTTTACAAAATTTCAGAACTGAATTACATAAGTTAAAACTACATTTAAAGACCATTACAAAGGTAAAAAAACAAATAAGGACAGCCCAAGAACCCTTTTGTCAAGGGGCACCACCCTTATGCTATCTCCACAAGACTTCACTACCAAGGACCTGCTAGAAACCCGAACCACTGGAACAAAAAAAACTGTACCCAACCTGCGACAACAAAAATAACCAAGTCTACTTACACCCAAGGGTGTAAGTAGGGTGTGAGCCAAAGCCCAATAGGATACCACCACTAATAGATTCCATGTGATAAACATTTAATGGCGAAAAGCATGCATGTTTTCAAAGACATGAGATGCTAGTTAAAATTTCTAAAAGATGCAACATTAAATAAAAACAGTTTTTAGGTGGGATAATTTAAAGAATAAAAACATTTAAAATAAATACCATAGCTACTGAATTTTCCAGCCTCTCATACCGTATACCGACGGTAATAACAAAGTATCCAGTGAGCACAAGCAATGGGAAATAACCCCTAGGCACTAGCTAGCTGTGGGTCCCAGGTACCTCGTATCTCGGTGAAGGTAACCATCACAAATATCCATTCTCGTGCACGAGCCACTAGTAGGGAACATACCCATAACCTAGTGGTCCCCAATAATCATCATCATAGTTTAGTTAGAGTTGTAAGCGTCAATCTTGCTAAGTGAAACTGAGGCCAAACCTCACAGATTCACTAGCATACTAGTACACGTCCACCCACCTAGATACCTGGGTTTTCCCTTTGTGCTCAAACAAGTTCAGTAATCCAAGAAGTATAGTTTTCACATGAAAATATCATTTCCACATCACAAATTAACCAAACAGCCCCATGTACATCACACAAGTCAAAAATTACACTTTTCATTCAAATGAATTTTGAAATCAAACTCACTCCAAATTGCCTACAACACTTTTCAAATTTCTTTAACACTTCCACAAATCCATTAAACCATTTTATAAAACCATTACAAGATATTCAACTCACATAACAGCCCACACACATGTCACACAATACCATTCTCACCTTCACAATTCATTTTATAAATAAACTCACATGAAATATCCCACACCCGTGTTTCGCACACAAAACACAATTTAGTAAAACATTTCGACAATTTATAAAAAAAATTATAAAAATGTTCAACATCTCAAATCACCACTTTACCATTAAAAAACCCACATTAGGTGAACACACTCACCAAACAGTACATATACACCCTTTCCCAACTTTGTGTAACCAAATAAAACATTGGCAATTTTTATAAAACAAACCCAAGAGGTATAACCATTGTTTGCACACTAAACCCATTTCAAAACCCTCATTTAAAAGCAAAATCATACCAATACCAATCCGAAACAGAATTTTTCAGCCCTAAAACAATTATTAAACCACCCCCAAATGTTATAAAAATACATCAAATAATACCACAAATATACACATGAAAAACACACGTTTTTATAAATCACCTTCAAGAAGTACAACATGTTTTTACTCCTTAAACACATTAAAAAAAACCTACATTCAAGGCCAACATGACAATAAGGAATTAACAAACCAGAATTGGAATCCCCTTTCAAGACTAATAAATCACTTTCATATGTTATAAACTAAACCCAAACATTACCCCAAGAGTCACACATGAAAAGTACCCAATTTCAAGCTATAATGCAACTAAAAATTAAATGTTCAACCAAATCCATCAAAACTGTTTTCACAGCACATAAAACAGATTATAAACATTTTAAATTAATAATCCATGAAAGCTAACTCATCATAAAATGGCTACACATGGAATCACCTACCTTTTGAGTCGAAATCCTCAAAACTTGGTGCGAAACCTTAAGCGCACCACCGCCGCACCACAAGGAATATAAATTCATACCTAGACCACCAAAAATTGACCCAAAAGATACCAAATCAGACCTTAGGATCGAACCCTAACTTCTGGACATTTTAGAATATAATGAAAGAGGGAGGAAACCCTAAGGAGAATGAAAAATTGAAGAGAGAAACACTTACTCAAAACAATCATGAATAAAACGACCCAAAATCCACCAGATTCTGAATCTGAAAACATCCAACCATTCACGTTATGTTCGAACAAGGATTATGAGACCATGTAGGAATTTGAATGGGGAACAAATAGTGATAATTGAAGGATTTATGAAGGAAACAAATTACCTTTATTAATCTGCCCGAAATGTGAGTGCTTCAGAAGTTTCGACCTAAAACGCGATGAAACTGAGCTTCAAAGAGGGTGGGAGGATATGTGACGCGCGTCTGGGTTCAAGGGGAGTGTTTGGGTCTTGGAATCACCAAAAAAGCCTTAATATTGTATAAGTTATTAATTAAACAAACTTTATTTTTAAAACTGGAATTGGGCTTTCGGGCAGGCCCAATCCCTTAAATAAAAACCCATATACAACTTATTTATGGTTTTCTAAAGGCTCCAAACTACAATGGTGGTATTTCTATATCAGGTTAGACCATTTAGGAACTTGAATGGGTGAAAAATATTAAAAATTGAAAAAGTTATAAAAGAAACAAAATTTATTTTTAAATCTGGAATTGGGCTCACGGTTTGGCCCAATTCATGAAAACTCACCCATTCCACCACAAAAGCTTGAAAAACCCCAAAAACAAATCATAAATGAAAAATAAATGAAATTTAACTTTAAAATAAGTCATGTATGTGACAATTCTCCCCACCATGAAAACTTTTCGTCCCCGGAAAGTGACCACAAGGCCAGACACCAAAACCATGCCCAACCGATAAACTAAGATGTAATTCTTTGCCAAGCTTTGCCCCCAAGGGTCAAAACACCTCCAGTGATCAATTAGGGAATGATTAATCTCACAACCCAAACTTACACCACATTACTGAAATGATCAATCACATTCATACATTATCCCAAAATGAAACTCCTCGAACGCTATCCGAACAAGACTCAAGCAATTCACCCAAACGAACAACAACTTCAAACAAGGTTACACATACCTTGCTACAACTAAACCATTGGGCACTCTCCAATCTCAATGGTTACCCAAAGAAGATTTAGGTAGCTTGATAGATCTGAATGAGACTACCTACCAACAATCCTTGACCTTGGATAAGACT
This sequence comes from Viscum album, assembly GCA_963277665.1. Lineage (NCBI taxonomy): Eukaryota > Viridiplantae > Streptophyta > Magnoliopsida > Santalales > Viscaceae > Viscum > Viscum album. The sequence continues at coordinate 561,046,909 of OY728146.1, forward strand.
AAGTTATTGGTACGGGGAAAAAAATAGGCTCCCCACCATAAGAACCAACAATCTTAATCGACCAGCATGGGCCGGTACAGAAAGACCCCAAAATATAAAGTGTTGGGACGACCACATGGTGAGTCTTCACGGTTTGGGAAACCATGAACCAACAGTGGAGATTCTTCTATCTACATGGTTTTTTTTGTTCATGGTTAGAACTAACCATGTGAAAACCGCGCGCTCAACTTTTCAAGCCAAATTTCCAACCATTCTTCAAAGACTCAATGGAAACCAAATGGGGAGGGAATAACATTGTGTGATGACATGGGTACAAAACCCTCCACCTATTTCCATAGAACGGGAACAATAGAAGAAATATGATGACACCATAGGTTTAAACTCTTCCTATCTTTCATACTGAGGATAAGACTTTGTACAAGGGTTTAAACAACACTGGGGTTTCCCCTGACTACGCGCCAGCTTCTCTCCGGGACCTATGGCTGGAGCTCAAAATATTGAATCATCTTCGGCCACGCAGTTTGGATGTTGAAACCCCTATGTGGAACTTCTTCTTTCGGTGCCACAAACAACTACACCGCATACCCTGATGGGTTCATAAATATATAACACACTACATAACTCACTTTACCAAAACCAGACATTTCACTGAAACAAGGGATCAGAATAAGCACACACATCACACCTTTTTTTCTTTGGCTGAGAAACAACAGAAGGGCAGTACACGTATAAACATTGTCCTCTAAGGTAGAGGATTTGATGTTTTTCCCAAGGGATACATACTCCCAACATAACATAGAACCTAAGAGGATAGTGTGACCTTGACCTTTATAGTCAAAAGAGCACACAACATCACAATGCATCACCGAACATGACCCTTGTGATTGATAGAAACAATACATGGAACATGACCATATTCCAAGTCCCTAAACAACAGACAAGTCCAAAAAGTGGACACAATATCCTATCAGGACCAAAATCTCAAAATTGGTGGTTTAATAATAACTCTTGCCTCAAGGAAACTATGAAGAACCCAGAGTCCCTCTTAGACACCATCATGACACTCATCCACACTAACAACCAAAGAACACTTCCACCTTCGATGAATCATGAAACTTAAGAAACCAAGGCCTCTTTCAACCTTCCACAAGAACTATCCCACTACAAGAGGATCTACAAATCAGCTAAATGAATGGTTGTAGACTCAATCAACAATGGTCTATAAAATATTCCTGATATTGATCAACTGGAGGATTTTCCAATGGAGAAACAATACGGGTTGCACTTCAGTTCTGCACTAACCCTAAATGGGGGCATACCTTATCCAATGGGAGAACCCAAGGAACCAACCAATATGGTTCATTGGTCAAAATATACCACAAACCAGATCCAAACACATGAAGGGAACCATCATAAAGGCGCCCCAAAACATTTTTCAAGAGAGACCACTAATTTTCCCTATAACACAACTTACTGACCAAACCCAAACCCAAAACACAGTTCAAACAGGAGGGGTTATTGGACTCAAAACATCCCACAACATCAACATTTTCCAAAAACACATAATATAAACCATTCCATACAATTCATCAAGTCTTCATGTTTCTCTTTAAAAACAGTTCTTTAAAAACAAAAGGTTCAGCGGTTAGCACATCCACCAATGGTACCACATGGTCCTTACACATGCATGTTTCTGTGCCACACTGGGCACCCTCCTCGTATCCATCTCGACACTCATCCAGTCATTTCATCAACCATCCATCTTCCCATATAACCCCATGCATGTGGTTGCTCACGAAAATACCAAAGGTTAAAACAAAAATTTGTTCCACTTTTCAAAACCAAAACGGTCAACCAACACATCCTTTTTCCTCAAAACCGCTAACCATGAGATCAAAATCCCAAATCACATCTTAAAAAAATTTCATAAAGTCACAACCATTTAGAAAATAACTCACTTTCAAGATATTTACATAAATTTCAAAACATTTCATCCCATTAAAGCACACTCTGATTGTTTAGAAAACTCTATTGGAAACACTTTTCAAAACCAACTTCAATATAGTTCCCGCTTTCAAAGAGGTGTGAGCACACCATTTTTTATTTCAAAACAATTCTGAAAATTCAGTTCTTACATTTCATAAACCCAACCATTCCCTCTTTATTTGAAAATCATTTCATAAAAACTTTACGCTTCTTAAAACCAAGTCACCTTAAAACCAAAATGCCAAGATTTCAAAACTAAAGAACACCAGACAATGCAAGAGGAAACTAGTTTCAGTGGGTGACTTGGACATATGGTTGGCGGCCATATTCCAATCACTTCACTGTCACAGAGAGTGTTCTAGGGAATATCCCCGGCTCCACATGGCTTGCCAGACCCTGCGAGCTCATTGAGACCATTAACCCAACTCACTTTTCATTTCCCCTAATCATCATCAAACCATGAAAACCCAAATACATAGACAAATCCCAACTTCCCCTGGTGACTTGAATCCTGAAATGAGGTGTGGTGATCAAGAACACTACCCATAACCAAAATTCCATGTCCCAACAATCATAACTCTAGACTATGTTGACTATTTCCCAAATAATATGACTCAAATGGAGCGAACTTCCTCTGATACCATTTTGTCACGAACCAAATCTGGTCGTCGCCAAAATCAACACCAAACCAAGCCCGTGACAAGGCCCGAAGGGCGTTCCCGATCCCCACGGGCTGGCACAAGTGCCCGAGTATCATAAAATGATAATTGGGAACGATTTACCCGATTCTATAAACATTAAACAACAAAAAAACTCAATAAAACAAATCTGGATTTTTCAACTAAAACCATCTTTTACAAAATTTCAGAACTGAATTACATAAGTTAAAACTACATTTAAAGACCATTACAAAGGTAAAAAAACAAATAAGGACAGCCCAAGAACCCTTTTGTCAAGGGGCACCACCCTTATGCTATCTCCACAAGACTTCACTACCAAGGACCTGCTAGAAACCCGAACCACTGGAACAAAAAAAACTGTACCCAACCTGCGACAACAAAAATAACCAAGTCTACTTACACCCAAGGGTGTAAGTAGGGTGTGAGCCAAAGCCCAATAGGATACCACCACTAATAGATTCCATGTGATAAACATTTAATGGCGAAAAGCATGCATGTTTTCAAAGACATGAGTTGCTAGTTAAAATTTCTAAAAGACGCAACATTAAATAAAAACAGTTTTTAGGTGGGATAATTTAAAGAATAAAAACATTTAAAATAAATACCATAGCTACTGAATTTTCCAGCCTCTCATACCGTATACCGACGGTAATAACAAAGTATCCAGTGAGCGCAAGCAATGGGAAATAACCCCTAGGCACTAGCTAGTTGTGGGTCCCAGGTACCTCGTATCTCGGTGAAGGTAATCATCACAAATATCCATTCTCGTGCACGAGCCACTAGTAGGGAACATACCCATAACCTAGTGGTCCTCTATAATCATCATCATAGTTTAGTTAGAGTTGTAAGCGTCAATCTTGCTAAGTGAAACTGAGGCCAAACCTCACAGATTCACTAGCATACTAGTACACGTCCACCCACCTAGATACCCGGGTTTTCCCTTTGTGCTCAAACAAGTTCAGTAATCCAAGAAGTATAGTTTTCACATGAAAATATCACTTCCACATCACAAATTAACCAAACAGCCCCATGTACATCACACAAGTCAAAAATTCCACTTTTCATTCAAATGAATTTTGAAATCAAACTCACTCCAAATTGCCTACAACACTTTTCAAATTTCTTTAACACTTCCACAAATCCATTAAACAATTTTATAAAACCATTACAAGATATTAAACTCACATAACAGCCCACACACATGTCACACAATACCATTCTCACCTTCACAATTCATTTTATAAATAAACTCACATGAAATATCTCACACCCGTGTTTCGCACACAAAACACAATTTAGTAAAACATTTCGACAATTTATAAAAAAAATTATAAAAATGTTCAACATCTCAAATCACCACTTTACCATTCAAAAACCCACATTAGGTGAACACACTCACCAAACAGTACATATACACCCTTTCCCAACTTTGTGTAACCAAATAAAACATTGACAATTTTTATAAAACAACCCCAAGAGGTATAACCATTGTTTGCACACTAAACCCATTTAAAAACCCTCATTTAAAAGCAAAATCATACCAATACCAATCCAAAACAGAATTGTTCAGCCCTAAAACAATTATTAAACCACCCCCAAATGTTATAAAAATACATCAAATAATACCACAAAGATACACATGAAAAACACACGTTTTCATAAATCACCTTCAAGAAGTACAACATGTTTTTACTCCTTAAACTCATTAAAAAAAACTTACATTCAAGGCCAACATGACAATAAGGAATTAACAAACCAGAATTGGAATCCCCTTTCAAGACTAATAAATCACTTTCATATGTTATAAACTAAACCCAAACATTACCCCAAGAGTCGCACATGAAAAGTACCCAATTTCAAGCTATAATGCAACTAAAAATTAAATGTTCAACCAAATCCATCAAAACTGTTTTCACAGCACATAAAACAGATTATAAACATGCTAAATTAATAATCCATGCAAGCTAACTCATCATAAAATGGCTACACATGGAATCACCTACCTTTTGAGTCGAAATCCTCAAAACTTGGTGCGAAACCTTAAGCGCACCACCGCCGCACCACAAGGAATATAAATCCATACCTAGACCACCAAAAATTGACCCAAAAGATACCAAATCAGACCTTAGGATCGAACCCTAACTTCTGGACATTTTAGAATATAATGAAAGAGGGAGGAAACCCTAAGGAGAATGAAAAATTGAAGAGAGAAACACTTACTCAAAACAATCATGAATAAAACGACCCAAAATCCACCAGATTCTGAATCTGAAAACATCCAACCATTCAAGGGATGTTCGAACAAGGATTATGAGACCATGTAGGAATTTTAATGGGGAACATAGAGTGAGAATTGAAGGATTTATGAAGGAAACAAATTACCTTTATTAATCTGCCCGAAATGTGAGTGCTTCAGAAGTTTCGACCTAAACCGCGATGAAACTGAGCTTAAAAGAGGGTGGGAGGATATGGGACGCGCGGCTGGGTTCAAGGGGAGTGTTTGGGGATTAGAATCACCGAAAAAGCCTTAATATTGTATAAGTTATTAATTAATCAAAATTTATTTTTAAAACTGGAATTGGGCTTTCGGGCAGGCCCAATCCCTTAAATAAAAACCCATATACAACTTGTTTATGGTTTTCTAAAGGCTACAAACTACAATGGTGGTGTTTATATATCAGGTTATACCATTTAGAAACTTGAATGGGTGAAAAATATTAAAAATTTAAAAAGTTATAAAAGAAACAAAATTTATTTTTAAATCTGGAATTGGGCTCACGGTTTGGCCCAATTCATGAAAACTCACCCATTCCACCATAAAAGCTTGACAAACCCCAAAAACAAATCATAAATGAAAAATAAATGAAATTTAACTTTAAAATAAGTCATGTATGTGACAATTCCAATATCAGGACAAAATTCCAGTAAATGTATATTACTAGAGACATAACAACATTTGGATAAGGAGAGGTAATAATAGAAAAGGAAAACAAATGAACTTGAAAGGAAATACAAAAAATTGAAAAGAGGAATTTAACTCTTGAACCAAACTTCCTTGATAGCCTCTTCAAGGGGGAGTTTTTGGTCTTTTTATGAGACCAAGTATTTCTAGACATGTCAGAAGATGTTGGGTGGATATTTGGACAGAATTTGGAAAAGTCACAAGGCATGAGAGGAGTGAATAGAAGAGGGAGTGATGGGAGGTTTTTATAGTGGAGGGGAGAAGGGATTTCTCACTTTTATATTCATTAATTTATTATTTCTCCACATGACAAGGAATAGTGAGTCTTAAATGGACAAGAATAGTAATATTATCATGTGAATCCGAATCAATTGGTCTTACATCAGTAGAACATCATACATGACTCGGTAATTAGTGTATTTATCTAATTTTTTAAATTATGGTATTTCACTATTCATCAAAAATTCAAGTACGTCAAAAAAATCCCAAAAATACACCCCAACCATTTTTTGATGTGAAGAATATAAAAATAAAGTCCTGTTTTCAATAATAATTTTATAAATATTATTAATTTAATACTTAATTAAAATCAAAATATATTCTAAAAACAGTTTTAAAACATTTATTTACTTATTCTAAAACATAGCTATATCAAACTTCAAGTTAAATATTATTTATATACTATAATAGGTAAGGTTACGATTCATTAAGTTATATCACTATTCATAAGGGTGTGTAACTATTCCAATGGATTGGTTACTATTCACCGAAAATTTAGTTTTTCTTATCGGACTCCAAATAACTTATTCATCGCAATCGTGTACGTCAGATTTTCAAAATTCACATCACAGAAGTGACAAAATTATGTTTACTTGGCAAGGATATAACAAAGTGGTGTTTGTAGATACTCATTGATCCATGCATTCTATAATAAGTCTATTTTTAAATTCTTGGGGTGTTACATTATCCCCTCCTTAAAAAAAATTCTTCCTCGAAATTTGAAATTGAACTTCGAATGATAATGGTTGGTACTTTAAAATTCCATTATGGAAACCCACATCGGGAATAGGGTTAATAAAATATCCTCCTGAAAATGGTTAATGGAGATGAGGTGGTCAACCCATCAAGTATGCTTTCAAATGAGGTGACATTAGTTAGAAGAAAAAAACATGACATGGAAGAAAAATCAAACTATGAAGTTCTGATGGAACATGATATAGGACATGTTCTGATGAATATTGATTATTAAAAAACTATAAACTAAAAGAAATCATCGATATTATCAATGATTATGATAATATGACAACATTTTATTTAAGACTATTTCCCTTGTGTCGAGGAATTATTCCACTCTATAAGAGTATTAATATACATTTCTAATTATAAAATCGTTATTTTATTGTATTTTAACTATCTATACCTCATCACATAGCATGGGTTAGACCATTTTGGGGAGAAATAAATTAACCTCTAAAATCTCATACAATGATCAACTTAAACCATTTCATAAATGGTTAAAAAATTCCAAATATAATTATTTAACACATTATTATTAATTCCTCTAAATTTACAAGATTAACTTATAATTAACCCTTAATTAACAAGAAGTACCTCCAAAATTCACATTCAAAACATGTGAATAACTTCATCATGTATCCTCTTGAAATATCGTAATAACTTGAATTACTGTAAAAATCATATTGAAAACATGCATTCTTCCATATTTCTTAAGTATGATACATGTTATTGGATATATTCCTTAAATAAAAAGTGATGTAAAATTAATTGATGATAGCATAGGCCACTTCTCAACAAGTCAATAATCATTTCCAACGTAGTTAATACTTCTCTAAACCAATAATTTCTTCATCATTATCTCAACATCAGATATATATAAAGGGTTGTCTTTCCCTGAAACATGTTTTTTATAAAAAGTTTAACTTTCCACTAGATCAGTTTTCCATTATACAATTCATCATATGACCTCAAATCCTTAAGGATGGAGTACTACAGTATAATCTCTATATATCTTATAATTCATAAAACCAGTACATTACTAAAAAATATACAAATGGCATGATTTTTTACTAGGAATATTAATCATTCTACTTTATATGTGGTTTTCATCATAACTTAATCATTATCCAAAATCATCATTTGGGGTACATTCCTTTGACGATTGGGACATTGATTTGCATAGTGTCTCATCTCCTTGAAATTAAATCATTGTATATTGGAAACAATTTTCTTACCCTTGAAATCATGAACTTGGTGTCCTTTTTCTCCACACTTTTAGCAAACACCCATTCCTTTCAAGAATTTACTAGGGTGATTTTTTCCACAGTTCTCACATGTGGGAAAACACTTAATTCCCTTCTTCCCTTTATCCTCGTATCTCTCCTCCATACTCTTAATATTTTGATTCCCTTCAAATCCACATGAATCATAAAAGTCTTTACATACCATGTTAACACATGATATTATTTCATCATATGATGAGGATACATGGGAGACAGTCTTCCTTTGAAAAGATGGATTAAGACCACTACAGATATGATCCTTCTTACTCTTCGCATCCAGTGCATTTTTTATGTTCTCATTCCTTCTTCTAGGCACAATATATAATCAATTCCATATTATATGTTAGCTCATAAAATTATGAACTCTCTATAACTCAAAATATGGTATATCACATAGCATAACTTTATGCATCGTAAATCCTAGAACCATATACATTGGTTACATTGGGGACATAAATCCCCCAAAATGGTGGGTAAATAAAATTTGAATTATCCTAAGAATAACCCTTGGGATTGTGAAACCCATAGTGTAGTAAGGCCCATTGTCGTGTACCAGGATACCCCGGGTCAGGCCCGAAACTTTTTGTCAGATTTTTCACTCCTAGGTACATTTGTGCCAGATCCAACTATAATTGTTCATATCTAGATAGGGATTTATTTGCTAAAAATATCCACATAATATATTACTTACCAAAATTATAGGATTTCATTGTTTTTATCCTCAAAGGCCATCCGATGTCTTTGTTCCCTAACCTACGTTTTCTAAATCAAGTTCCAAAGGCTTCTACAAAACTCACTCTGATACAAACTGTAAAGACCCGACCTCAGCTTCTTAGAGACGGTGCCTTATTTGAATACATTGGTATACAAACAAGTAATATGCATCTTTAATGACCAATCAAATTTTTAGTCTTGAAGAAACTAGATAAATAATTGGAACCCATTTTACATTTTGAAATGAAACAAAAAATGATACATAACAATTGATAATAAACTACATCCTGGAAAACTCTACAAATGATCTCTTATTACTTACCTGTGGAAGGAAAAACAAAGGAAAGGGTTAATCTCAAACTCATTTTAAGGGTAAGAAATATAGTGTAAGTTATCATAACATAATCATTATGCATGTTGAATACATAAAAACATGTTCCTTTAATAAAAACTTGAACACATTATGGAAGGAATAAGAGCTGAGAAAGTAATGAAATAAATAAACATAATCATGGGTATTCTACTAGTCGAATCACCACATGGACCATAAATTCTATTTTCATAATTATGGAATTCATAATGTGGGACAACATAACCATACTGTCAAGGCCTCGCATAAATAATCATTTTGTCAAGACCTTGTGCCAAGAACGTAGTTTATCTCCTGAGACCTATCGATTCCCCAAAGAGCTATAGTAGGCCCCACAAAACACTTACTATGTTTAATGTATTCCTAATGTTAATGTGGATAAACATAAACAACATATACATTCATATTGAAATTAATATATGAAATGCAAATAACTTTCCCCAAACATTAAGCATAAACACTAACCATTCAGAGTAAATTGGGGAATGGGTTTAAGATAGAACATCCACATCCAAAGTAATAATAAACCATTAAATTAAATATGGTATATGATAACAAGTAATACTAATCTCAATAATATATAATAATCAATAAGAGTGTTAAAATAGATGAATATTCTCTTATAAAATCTCCGAGTAAATCATGAGATAAATACTCTTTTACTTGGAAAAAAAGGGTTATTTTGAAAACATATTTGTATAAAACAAGAAGTTAAGTAAGATATTATTTTCATAATATAATTATTTATTTTATAAATATAATTTTTTCCAAAAAACATATTAGATATTTCCCTTGAAAATAGGTAAGAAATTTAGATATTCCCTTGAATCGGGCTTGTATTTCAGAAACAATTTAAAATCCCCTTTTAAAACATGTAACTATCCATAAAATAAGGATGTATTCTGGTTGGTGTACATATATAGAACACTCAAACAGTAATTATGATGAGTAAAAATTATACATAATAATTTTACTGAGGTAATTATAAAATGAAAATAAATCAAATGGAAATGGATGTTTGGGTGTAAAAACCCTTGCCACTTTGTAATCAATTGATTTGTATGCCGTTAAATTAATAATAATAAAATGATACATTTAGTACCTTGAAAATATAGATATTAATGACTGGTTACATCAATGGGAAATTTAACTAAATCATACACAACTATTAGTAGTGAAAACCAGAAACCTCCCAAAAATAAAAGTGAGAAAAAAGAAACCCCTTACCTTAAGTCCGAATGTGTTCCGCTCTTGAACTTAAGGTCCTGGAATATGAAATTAGATTTCTAATTATCTTATTTCCGAACCTATTACTCATTTATTTATTTTATCATAATTCTTTTTAGTTTATTTATGCCATTCTTGATAAGTTATTATATTGAATTCCATTGTTCCACAGTGTTTGTTTTCAGTATTTTCATAATCTGTTCAATTGTTCTTAATTAATGGAGTTCATGTGGAATGGAAGTAAATATCCATAATTGAATTCTCATATCATTTATGGTAATATATAGGTGATAGTAGTCATTTATATAATTTGGTTACATGGAATGAGAATAAATTATTATATAGAACTTTAATGATAACTGTTTCAGTCAATTTGTGGGTTTTGATTACAACAAACTCATTTTTCAATATAACATAATACCATTTGTTCAAAGGGATTACAGAACCATAAATATGGTATATTACATATATAATAATTTCTTTAAACTATAACAATAATGGTTTCATGACCAGAATTTAGAATGATAATATAAATCAAATGTCCATCATCCTTGAATGTTGTAAATTGACACATTTCGCATGGTGTTCTTGCTACTATTATAAAAGAAGGTTAAAGGAAGAGATGATGATAACATATTCCACCATCATGAAAACATTCAAGTACATGTAAGGTACTGGAGTCATCACAACATTTTGATAAAGAGAGGTAATAATAGAAAAAGAAAACAAATGAACTTGAAAGGAAAGACAGTGAATTGAAAAGTGTAATTTACCTCTTGAACCAAACTTCCTAGAGATCCTCTTTAATGAAGAGGTTTTGGTCTTTTTATGAGACCAAGGCTTTCTATATGTGTTAGCGGTGGATGGGAGGATATTTGGACAGAATTTGGAGAAGGAACAAGGCTTGAGGGGAGTGAAAAGAAGAGGGAGTGATGGGGGGTTTTATAGTGGAGGGGAGAGGGGATTTCTCAGTTTTGTATTCATTAATTTATTATTTTTCCACAAGACAAGGAATAGTGAGTCTTCCATGATGATGAATTGTAATTTTATCATGTGAATCTGAATCAATTGGGATTACATCAACAGAACATCATACATGACTCTATAATTAGTGTATTTAGCTTATTTGGCAAATTATGGTATATAACTATTTATCAAATATTCAAATATTTCAAAAAAATCCAAAAACTTACTCCCAACCATTTTTAAACATGTAGAATCCAAAAATGAAGTCCATTTTTCAAAAATATATTTCTATGTTTGACTAATTTATCATTTAATTAAAATCATAATTTATTCTAAAAAACATTTTTAAAACATTTATTTACTTATTCCAAAACATAGGTATATCATACTTCAACATAAATATTATTTATATACTATCATAGGTAAGGTTACTATTCATTAGGGTATATCACTATTCATAAGGTTATATTTCTATTCATAAGGATAGATTACTATTCACAAAAAAATTAAGTATTCCTTATCGAACTCCAAATAACTTACTAATTACAATCGTGTTTGTCAGATTTTCGAAATTCACATCACAGAAGTGACAAGATGTTGTTTACTTGGATAGGTTATAACAAAGTGGTATTTGTAGAGACTCGGTGATCCATTCATTCTATAATAAATCTATTTTTTTAATTCTTGGGGTGTTACAATTTTCCCATACGATGGATCAAATTGATTTTGTGTCATCCTTATGATGTTTTAAAATGGGTTTCATGGATTCTGAAAGTATTGTGAATAGTGATTTTATGTGATTTTGGCTTGTGTGGAATGAAACGTGGCTTGTTTATAGAAAATGGTGGTCTATGCAAAGTAATTTTAGAACTCGTGGATTCCTTGTGTATTTGAAATGATTTTTATTGATTTATGAAAGTGGTAATTTGTGTAAAATCTAAACACTAATTTGATCACATAGGAATATCATGTATCTGGATGGGATGACTAGATCTAGTAATCTATTGATTTAGAGGTGGCTTTTCCTAGTTTCACATTGAATTATTAACGCTTACAACACTAACTACACTATGATGATGATTAGAGACCTCTATGACCATGGGGAGTCTCCTCCTAGTGGTTTGTGCATGAGGAAGATGATAGTTCTGGTTACTAAACCACCTTTAACCGATGTATGAGGTTCTAGTGTCTCACTTACCCTAAGGTATTTTACCCATGGTGCTCTCTCCATTTTTTGTGACATGATGCTTATATATTGTGTTTGAATTCATCAATATATGGTTGACCTTGTTTGTATTTTTATACATATTAATTTAAAGAAATATTATTGTGAAATGGTTTCCTTGAAAGTATTCCCTTGAAAATGGTTCATCTTAAAATGTTTTCTTAAAAAATTTCTAAATCTATTTTCATTAATGAGCATAAAAATTTGTATTTTAATGTTATAGAATTCAATAATTTATTTGGGTATAATCCTATTAGTTTTTGGCTCACACCCTACATACATGTTTGTGTGTATGTAGACTCTATTTTCATGACTCAACTGAAGTCAAGGAGTGTTTTGTTAGTGGATCCATTTTTCTAGAGTTCCAAACATATAGGTGTAGGTGGTGGTAGCTTGAGGGTGATTCTCCTCATGTTGTAGGGAGGTTTGGGATAGTTTTTTTGTTCCTTTTTTTGGTATCATTTTGGGTTTTTTGTTTAATGTTGTAAAACTGTAAATCTAAAAATTGTTGTTTTTTATTTTTCTCTAGTTATTTATTATTATGGTGTTTATTTCTCTAGGTTATTTTATGCTTAAAAATGGGTAAAATCATGCCCAAAACATATTTTTATACACAAGGACTAGTTGCCAACCCATAAGGATCAGGAACACCCTTTGACCCATGCCACATATTGAGTCAAGTATCGGGTTAGATGGAACTCCAACTTGGTTTGTGGAAAAATGGTATTAGGGATGGTCATACTCTTTTTGGATCACATTATTTGGGGAAGAGTCTAGATAAACCAGAGTTAGGACTATCGGGTCTTGAGGTTCTGGTTGCGAGTAGGGTTTATGTTCTACAAGCCTCATGACAGGACTTGAGTTTCAATAGGAAGTCGGGGCTTATTTGGATTGTTTGGTTCTTGAATTTTTATTTTGCATTTGGGAAATGAAAAGAGATTCAGTTCAATGGTCTTTATGAGATCACTGGGCCCAAAAATCCTTGTATATCATGGTACATTTTCCTAGAACACTCTCTATGATGATGGTGTGATTGGTGTATATCTTAAAACCATATGGCCAAGTCACCGATCGGTGTTTGTTTACCTTTATGAATTTTTTTCAGTCCCTTATTATTCTGAAAACAAATTGGGTCATCATTGGTTCAAAAAATTGTTTGAGAACCCTAATTTTGGATACTTTGTTAACTGATTTTCAAAGTGGTACTGGTTTTGTTTTGGTAAGACATAGCATGAGCTTTCATAATCATTTTTAAGTAAGGATTATAAATGTTTATTTTTATTAAATTTTATTTTTATAAAATAGGGATGATTTTAAGGAAATTGTACTTTTATAGTTGAAATATTAGGTATTTTGAAATTTTTTATTCAAGAAACAAGAGTTGGTTTTAAAAAAGGTTTTGGAAACTTATTTAAAATGAGAGTAAGTAAGTTTTTAATAAAATGGGATTTGGTGAAATATTTTTTGTTGTATTGCTGATAATATTTTTAGAATAGATGATTTGGATTTTTAGAGGGAACCTATGATATTTTATTTTGATAAATAATGAAAAGGTTTAATGTGTGGAGTTTGAAAATGGTTCTGACTTGGTGGTTGGTGGGATTTGAAAGTTATTATAAGTTTTTAAATGGTAATGCTTTTTTTGTACTTTGGTATTTCTATGAGTTTCCACATAAATGGGAATGTGTTAGAAGGTAGATGGTTAATAAGACAAGTGGATGAGTTCCCAATTCGACATGAGATGATGGGTGCCTAGTATGGATTGATAATATGCATGTGTGATGCTCTGTGGAATTCCTTTGGTGAATATTTAACCCACAAATATTTTTTTCCTTCTCAAAGTTTCTCTTAAAGAAATGATGTTGTGTTTTAATAACTTGTGGTTGTTTAGTATGCCTTATTGTGATTTTAGAATGTTTATTACAATGGGTTTTTTGTTTGAGAACTCTTCATTATGGAATGGTGCATCATGATTTAGTTACATTGATGAATTGGTTTTGAGATAATGGTTTGAATGTTCTTTTGAAAAATGTTTCAGGAATCCTTCTTGTTGAATCTCATTGTGTATTCTGATTTTTTTTGTGGGGTGTTTTGGATGATGGATCAGTATAACTGGATCCCCTGTTTCTTTATTGGGTAGTGTGCACCCCCACAATGAATCAGTTCATATTCAAAGTGCATCCACAGGTGGTTCACCATTTCTAGACCCAAAAATTAATCAACAAAGGGTCTCTCTTTCGGAGCATCATATTGGTATCCATATCTCTTTCTTGGTTAAGTGGATCCTCTAAAAGTGGAATATTGGATGTAGAAAATAGAGAGAATCCTTAGTTTACTTGGGTTGTCTATGTGTTTAAGGATAAAGTTTTTCATCTCCATTTTTGAAGGTCATGTATAGATGGGGTGAATGTAATTTCAATTAGGATTAGTGAAATAATTGAGGATATTTCGGTGTTGGTCGTAGTATTAAAAGGCATCAATACCATCCTCAGTATCTATTAAAAAAGTAATCATGTTGTACCATCAGTGTTTGCAGGTCTGGTCATAAGGATTTATCACAAATGTTTACAAAAATAATATCTTGTTTGGGGATCAATTTTAATACTATTTCCCTACAATTCCTTTTTGTTGGTAATGGTTGTGTTTGGTGGTGTTCTATGGTGTTTCCTTTCTTTCTTGAATTAATAAAGTTAGATATTGAATCTTTCCAAAAATTAGGTATTAATATAAGATATTTTTTCTCCTTGTAATTATGAATTTCTCCATTCTAAAATGAGGTGTCTTCCATTTGACCTTTTTTTGTTGTTTCTCATTCAAGGAGATAATGGATGTTCCATGTAAATATTCTAAGTCCTCATCTTGGTGAATTTCATGTTGAAGAAAAGTCAGTTCCATGGTATGTGGGATTCTTTTGGTTCCACTTAGAATGTTTTTTGGTATCTCATGAAACCAAAGAAAGTTCACCATTTGAGGATTATCAACTCTATATTTGAGGCAAGATATCTGCAAACATCAGTTCTCCATCCATAGGCCCCAAAGTGAAGCTCGCATGTAGTCAGGACCCCCCGGGGTGTGAGGGACCTCGGTCCAGCTTTTGTCTTAAATGTGGTAAATAGATATATTTTAAGATTCTTGGAAATTTGTTTCATCTTAAATGGTTCTATTTTGAGAAATATATATGTGGGCCTCATGTTGTCATTTGTATCAAGTGGTTTGGAAGATCATCTTCAGTTGTGAGGAGGCAGGGAGGTCTTATGTAACTAAAATTCTATTAGTTGATCTTTCCAGATGTGAGTCCCTATTTCGTTAGTCTTATATAGTTTTCTTTTTTGAATTAGTTTAGAAAATATCCATTCTCATGGGTCATTTTTTCCCTCATCAATTCCCCCTCCCTAGTGTTGGTGGTTTTGTTTACTAATGAAGAGAATTGTGAGTTATCCCGTGTTGGGTTTCCCATGTCTATTTAATATTATCAGTTCATAAATGGTGGGGAGACCCACCATGGGTATCATTGACATTTATTCAGGAGTAAAGTAGTGCTAATTTATTTTAATGGTGTGGATTATATTCAGGCCTCCCCGTGTAAAAAATATGGTGTATTTTTTTGTTCTGTTTTGGTAGCAGGTAGTTTCTTTTGGGGCTATTTTATTTTTATTTCCTTCTATGAGTGAATTTTTGAGTTAGATTGCACCCAACTGTTTTCTTAAAGAAATGTTGTGGAAGTATTCTTTTATAAATGATATGGGGTTTTTTAATCATTTTAGGTAAGATGTATGAGTTTAATTTTGTAACATATGAGGTGATCATGGCTTGAGGTTTTATTTTTTTATTGTGAGGATTAATTTATTTTGATCAATCAATTGGAGGAGTCATGGATTTCTAGGGGAAATGGGAGTATGGTGGGGAGTCTTTTCTGGACTCCTGAGTTTAATCTTATGAATCTATATTATATCTATGGTGTTATTTCTTTCACCTCATTTGGAATTTTTATGTAATTTCCCTAGGTTGTGGAGGATTGTCAGTTATCTTTTTAGATTCAAGACTTGTTGTGGCTTTCCCGGGGTAGAAAGTGTTATAGTGGGGAGAATTTTCACACTCGGGTTCTTGATGTCTCACTTTGTTCCATTTTTTATAATCTCATTTTTTCTCTCACAATTCAAGTGTGATGGGATTTAATTTTGGAGTATTATATTTTTTTATTTTCATATTATAGATTTTATATGGGTTTTCCCCATGATTTTTGATGGAAAATGGAAAATTTGACCTTGGAAGGGGTGGCACATGGCTTGTGCATTGTTAGAGGAAATTATGTGTCTTTCCCAAGAAACTATGTGCCAAGGTGTCATTTTATGATAGAGTCGAATCACACAATTAGAACAATGTTTGTAAATAGTGCATCATGTTCCTCCATGTTAGTAAGGGGTGCACAGTTGTCTCATGGTTTGGTAAACCATGCAGCAAAACAATGCATGATGTCTAGGATAATAAAATTTTTAAAATGGCCTTTGTGCCCTATCAAGGTTTTACCACTAATCATCCCCTATCTAACCCATTAGAAATTATATACCCTATGTTCCTCCCTCCCTTACTCATGGATACCTTGGGATTCCTTATCTTGATGAATTTGGTATGAAAACTCCAAGGAATCATCATGTAAGTCCCACCTCCTTATATTTTTTCCACTTTTCTACAGGTTCTCAACATCTTCATTGGGGTTTTGTCTCTCTAACAGGTTGGGTGGTCAATTTATTGTTGCATATTTTTTTGTAGGTTTTGATCTTGATGTTTTTTTCCATATTTTTCCTTTATATGGTATTTTTGTGGAGTGGTTAGAGTACTACATCATTTTCTAGAAATTTTTACACATGACATAGGTGGTTCCAGGATCTAACATTTTGAGATGATTTTCTTTGCTTTTTGGGTTAATTTTTATATGCTTTATGATATATTTTTTTGGTTAGAAAAGTTTTTTTGGAAGGGTATGGCATGTTTACATAAATGAAATGGTATTGTATGAAGTAAAATGGATGAGTGTTGTCTATTCTTTTTTGGGGTGTTCTTTGGATGTGCTTTGTGCATTTTATGAAAGGTGTGAAACACGATTTCCAATGAACATGAAGTCAAAATTTATTTGGGGGTGATTTTTTCAATATTAATGTATTTTATGGTATGTTGTCTTATTTTTTGTGTACTATTGAATTTAATTTTTAATTTTATAATACTATGAATCATTTTTTATAGTGAAATATATTTATATGTGGTTTTCAAAGGGGATTCACCCATAGAAATGATTAAATTAATTATTTTACTTTCTTGTGAAGTTGTCAAATGGGTTTTAATTGATTTTTAAAGTAGTTTGAATAGTTTTTTTAATATATTTTGGTGTGTGTGGAATGAAAAGTGGTTTGTTTATAAAAAATGGTGTTTTCCATGTAGTGATTTTGAAATCAGTCATTCCTTGTATATTTGAAATGCATGTCATTGATTTGTGAAAGTAGTGATATGTGTAACACGTGATCATGAATTTGAGAATGAGATAACTCTTGATATCTTAGAAATCTAAAAAGATTTTGTATTCTAGTGATTAGAAAGTAGATTTTCCCAGTTTCACTTCTCATGATTTATTCTTACAACAATAACTAAAATGTGATAATGATTAGAGACCACTAGGCCCATGGGGTGTCCACTACTAGTGGCTCTTGTAAGAGGAGGTTTATAATCATGGTTATTATACCACCTTTCACCAAGGTATGATGTTCTAGTGTCTCATTCGATCTAGATTACCCTTAGGAATTTTACCCATGGTGCTCACTCCCTTTTTTGTGACATGATGCTTATGTAGTGTTGTTTTATTCATTGGTATATGGTGGACCTTCTGTTTAAATTGGTAAAATTTATTTTATTAAAATTCGGTTATTGAATGGTTTCCATGAAAGTATTTCCTTTAAAATGGTTCTTCTTAAAATATTTTCTTAAAAAATTAAATCATTTTTTCTTGAATGTGCATGTTAATTTTTTTAATGTTATAGAATGAAATAATTTCATTGAGTGTAATCCTATAGGGCTTTGGATCACACCCTATATACACATTTGGGTGTATGTAGACATTATTAATGTCACTCAAGTTAAGGGAGCGTTTGTTGTGTTGGTGGGTCCATGTTTCTTGAATTCCTCACATATAGGTGGTGGTGGTGGTGGCATGAGGGCGATTCCCCTCATGTTTCATAGAGGTTTGGGATAGATTTTTTATTCCTTTTTGTGGAATTGGTTTTGGGTTTTTCTTAGTAGAAAAACATTAAATCAAATAAAATTGTTTTTTATTTGGATTTACTATTTATTATTATGGTGTTTATTTTTTTGGTTAGTTTATTCTTATAAAAATTGGTAAAATCATTCCCAAAGAATATTTTGATACCCTATAATAAGATTATAGCCTATGGGGATCAAGAATGCCCTTCGGTCCCTACCACAGATCAGGTCGAGTGTCAGGTTAGATGGAACTCTAGCATGGTTCATGACAGTATGCTCTTTAAAACACTAAGACTAAGAAGATCATATTCAACTCTAGTCAAACTACTGGAGAAAATTTTTCTTCAACTTCAATGCCTTTAATATTTTCGATTCCTTTACACACTAAGTGTTCCTTTTTTATCACATTTAATTTCTCACCAAATTTATTTTTGTATATATACTTTGTTCCAATAACATTGTGATATTTTTGGGCACTTAACAAGATCCCATATTTTTTTTCAATCAAATAAAGTTCTGCATTCATTTCTTTAAACCATAATTCACCCTTATTTGTGTCTAAAAATAAGGTTGGTTCCATAATTGATAGGATAGCAGAATGTGCTTCATTCTCCATTCTCCTTGACTGTGTAGGTGAATTCCAATACCCAATGATGTTGAATTGATCAAATAATGATATTATATTCCTCTTATGAGGTTTTATTAGTTTTTTTTGTAATGGTTCCTTATTCAAATTATACTTCAGAATCATCATAATTTGGGAGCCCTGAATGTTGGTAAATTCTTCCATAATTTCAATATTTGAATTTTTCCCTTTAGCACTTTCTCTATTATCTTTAATAATATCAACATATGTGCTCACTAGGTTATTCATTGTTTTATCCTCAATGATCTTGACATCATTTCTATCCCAATTCTTTTTAAGATGAATATTATTCCAATTATATGTTTTACTCATCAATGAGTATCCAATGGATATTCCATCATCTACAGCATCACCATACTTACATTAATTTCCTTCTTTATTTCAGGTGGAAGATTTACTTCCAAAAACACAAAAATACATTAGTGATGGAAAAAATTATTAAATATCTCATATGGGGTCTTTTCCTATTCTATACTCAACCTTAATTTTATAATTCAGTGACCTCATTTTGATGAGGTGTTCCCACTGTAGACCCGTCATATTTGATCCCAAGTTTTCTAGGTACTTTTAAAATTCAATAGATGTGTACTTTTTCCATTTTATGGTCATAATATATTGATATTGGGGAAAGTTTAATTATAAATTGATCAAATATATGTCTTCATGTTTTTAATAACTTCTTGTTCACACTACATAAACATAACACAAGCAAGAAACGTATGTCTTTTCATAGTCACGCTTTAGATTGGGAATCTCTATGATAGCTTTGAGCCTGAATAAGTTTTCCTGGCTTTTTGATTAATGTTACCCAACATATAGTGAAAAATGTTTTTTTATTCATCAATGGTTAATAAATAAGTGTTTTTCTTATATTCAACCCAGTATAAATTTCAATTTGTCCTCTAGCCATTTAGGGGAGAATTTATTTTCATACGTTTTATTATGAACCCTTTCGTATTAAATGTCACTGCCAGTCCTGAGTCACAAATTTGAATAACTCTCAAGATATTTTGATGCAGTTGTTCTATATAGAGCATCTCAATTTTCTTTATCTCTTCATTTTATAATTATTTATTTCAACTGACTTTGATAATTAAGGTTTCATTGTGGTTGAATTTCAATGTTCTATCAACCCTTTCCTAAAAATTATTCAATAAATTTTTATTTACTACCATGTGGGATGAGCATCCTCTGTCCAGAATCTTTGGGCTACTGTACTTTGTATCCTTGAGAGTGATCTCTTCTTAGTAGGATTCCTCAATCTTTATCATTTTTCTTAATGATATAAATAGTTGAGTAGAGTCATAATATGGCCTCTGTAATATTTTTTAAACAATAATGTTTGAATCACTCTCATATTCTTCTTCAATAAGTGAATACGTATTTTTAAGTGTAATTCGTCTTAGATGACCATTATTGACTTGTACCATAGTTTTTTAGTTATGGTTTCCACCATTCCACTACCTATAATGAATGGATTTATATTAAAAGATAGAAAAGTTAATGAAAATCCATATAAATTATTTCTTCTATATTATGAAGTATATAGTCACATTTAACTTTATTAACTATAATGTACTTCCAAATACAGATATGTCCTTTTCTCTTCATAGTTGTACATGGTATGGCCCCAAAAGACCAAAATATTAAAATTTCGTAAGTAGAAATATCATATCAATTCCATTACTACACATGTCCCCTTATTTTGTATAGTTATATTATCAATGGTCATATCTAGATAATTGGGGATTATTTTCATCTCTATTAACTATTTTGTTAGATGTTGTATTTGTTAAGATATTAGGTTCCATTGTGATATGTCAAACTTTATACTTCACTTTCTTTTGGATCATCTAGTTTCCAGCCTTTGATGTTTCCATATCACTGACAATTCCACTTCTTCAGATAAGTTTAAAAAATTTATCATTCAAGTATTTATGTACTCCTTAGGTACCACATTTAACTCTGTCCAAAAACCATTAAATCGAAAAACCTTACAAATTGTTATTTCTCTTTTTTCCATTGATATTTATTCAGTTTCCAATTTACTCCTCAATAAATGAATTCTTCTTCAAGTACATTAACTATCATATCATTTTCCTCTAATAATGATGTAATTTCGTTAATAACTTTTACCTTCTATTTAATCATTAGATTAAACTCCACAACTTCTTCTATGATTTCATGAGTTTTCAAATGTTCCACTATCTCATCTTACAGTCGATCAATCTCTTCTATAAGATAATCCACATACTCAGTTGAATATTTCATAAAATCTCCTTTTTTTATTTCTATTTCTCTGAATATCAAGATCATCAATATCAGCTTAACTATGCAACTTGAGATCAATAACACCACCCAATTGATTATCTTTTTCCTTCGTAGGTTCTACCTTTTAAACTATATCCATAATGAAAACTTCAACATTAGATTTAAACTATGGCTATACATCCTCTTAAAGGCCATTATCATCTTGTAACTCATTAAAAACAATGCTCTTCCTCCATAATTTATTTCATGATTTGAAAGATACCTTTTCTAGTAACCTCCTATGAGGCATCTTAATTACTTATTATTCACTTTATATAACATAAAATTTACATGCGCATCAAGAAACAATGTACCTCTAATTTACCATACCAAAAAAAAATTCATCGGATGATTTAATTTAAATCTCCCTTTCCTCCCTTGAATTTTCTAGAAAAATGGGAGAACAGTTCGCCATCCTCATCATCTCCATCATCACTAACATTAGAAATGATAATTTTTTATATTTCATTGAATTCCAATTCATTTATTAATAAATGTTTTTATATTTTCTTCTGAATCTCCTTCCATAATCCATCTAACTACTTATCATATCATCAAGAGAAAGCATAGACATATCCCATTCCTCAAGGGATAACACTTTTGGATTGTACGGAGTTGGAATATGACTCTATATTTTCTATATAATTTCAATATCCTTAATTTATTCCCAAATTCCTCAAATTTAACCAAGAAATTTAGTAATGTGATTTAATAAACTATATACATTTTTATTTGGATTCATTTTTACGTTATCAAACTAATTGTGAAAAACATGATGTTTGGATTCATTCACTTTTTTATCTTTTTCATATATATTTTCTAGTTTCACCCAAATGGACTTGGTTGATGTTTAACTCATTAACTTTAAATATATTTGATCAGATAGTGCTACATCAACATCATTTTGAATTTTAGAATCTACACAAGGAATTTTACAATATGTTTTAGTCATAGAAAGACATATAGAATCACTGACATATATCCCATGAACAGTGTAATTGATAAGATTCATCCAAAGGGATTATAGATTAGAACTCATTCTATTCTTCCAAATCTGTAAGTTTATTTCATCGTAAATTGAAATCCCATAACATTCACTAAATTCTCTATAAATAAAAAACTGATGAAAGATTAAATTCCTACAACCTCCCTCTGATACCATATGTAATATCCTTCAATAACCTAAGAATAGAAGGGTCAACCGGGGTGTAAACATTTTCATTGAAAGGGATGGATATTTTCCCCACATTTTTAGGAACTTGTTAAACCTTTATAATATAATTTCTCAATTATCAAACACCCATATAAATAAATATAAAGAACAAAGCAGCAGCTTTACGTGGTTCACAACTATGGGATAGTCTAAGGAGAATACACTGATAGAGTATCCATTGTAGAAAAATGCACTAGGCATCACTAGATATTGTTGATAAAATTTTTCCAAACGTTGTTACATGGTTCCAGGCACACTTCCTTACAAAAGGTTTATGGATAACACACTATCTCCATCACATCACTTCCATCAACTCTCCCTTCCTCACTTATTTGGTGAAATATTTATTAGTTTATCAAGTTCAAGATAGCATAAATATATTGGGAATATAATTATTTGACCATGATTAGTGTGAGACTCTGCTTACACTATAGTCCAGAATCGATGCCCTTGAATGCACTATTCACTCAAAAAATATCTTCCAACCTGGATTTTCATGAAACTCTTTCACATTCGCATAGCCTATTTTATATTCACGCAATACATCAGTCTTCATGTGACTTTTTACCTACACACGACTCCTCATTTTTTCACACAACCTTGGTACATTAACTTAAATTATATGTTTATCTAATATCAAATGGTCTTTTTAAACACAAGTTAAATTCTTCATGACACTCTACTTCATTAAACTCTATCACGAAGTAATGGTTTTGAATATTTATTGAGGTAGATGCCTTGAATGGAAGAAGTAGACACCTATTTGAAGATGCAATTGACCCTTAGCACAACTACCTTGTGCACCTTTGACTTTATGTGAAAATTCCCAGGGGTTATAAAATTCAATTTTTTTATGTCGCATTTAGCATCCAAATCACTACATTCATGAAACTTCACCTCTATTTTTTGGGCATGGGTAACTCTTCCTATGTCGCACAAAATGGACTTTTCCAAATTTTTTGAACATCTTAAAAACACAAGAATTTGACATAGTTTGATTTGATA
Source organism: Viscum album (assembly GCA_963277665.1). NCBI lineage: Eukaryota > Viridiplantae > Streptophyta > Magnoliopsida > Santalales > Viscaceae > Viscum > Viscum album. The sequence continues at coordinate 561,070,762 of OY728146.1, forward strand.
GAACAAAATCTTCCCTTTCAAACAACTCTATAAGGCTCTTTTACCATTTCATGTAATAATTAAGTTTACATGAAAATATTTCCTTTTCTAAAAAAAATTCTCCATCATCTAAATTTTGGACCCCAAATATTTTGGGAAAATTTGGGAAAAGTGACCACCTACAATACTGAATCTAGAATCACCATAAGATCAGATAGAATAAAAACTCCTTGATAATCTCAATGTGGATTGAAAACAAATGCAAAAAAAAAATTCTAGCTGTGAAAAATATTTATTCCAACAACTTCTCCAAGGAACTGGTTCTTAATTATATTCATATTGATTTCTTCCATTAATTCTTACCGAATTTACACTTGAGTCATCATTAGTATTATTAAAATTATCTAAATGATATACATACATTTTTTTGTTTTAAGGGGATCATTATGTTGAACCCTCCACAAAAATAACAACATCTAATATATTCTAATGCTTCAGAAAAAACATGAAATATGTCCATGAATCCCACAATACTAACACAAGTCATCATACCTTCTATGAATACTTGTCCAATTTACATTTCATTTTGTAGGGACTTTCTTAAGACTATTTTTGCAATCTTCCAAATTTTTACTTTTATTGGGAATGTTTAAGGCTCTCCCTTTCTACTTCATAGGAGAGGGTTTATAATATTCAACACCATATTTTCCCTTGGAATGTGGTATTTCTAACATAAATATGTTCTCATGTTTGTTTCTAAAGATTCCCAATTTCCATTCAATTATTTATCACCTATTTAAGGATAATAAAATTATAAATGAAAAGAATCCTTATGTTTTTCCTTACCCTAGTAATTAGATTCCCCAATTTTTTTCTTGGATGAGATGAAGTATTCCTACAACTACTGGATATTTTTATGTTATTAACAAGTTCAAAATACATATCTTTATTAAGATTATTCCCATTATACATATAATCATAAAATTCATAGGAATGTTTATCTAGTATGTATCTTTTCTCCTTAAACCTCTTGTTTATTTGATTAATATAGTCCTTAAAAAATCTTCTATTATTCTAGTTTTATTTCTCCTCAAACAAGTTTGATAGTTATGCATCAATTTCATCCTTCTTAATCATAAATACCTAAAATTAATTTGATTTTGTACGCTTTTTCTTGACATGGTGTTTTAATTTTTATACTTAAGTTAACATCATCGTTAGTTATACAGATTGGGAATAATTTTTCTTGCTTATATCAATTCTTACTTCAACAATACTTTTGTTTAGACATTTAATATTTTTCTTTTATATTCCCAAAAACATTAATATAAATATCATGAATCTTTTTCTCTGTATTAAGATTAATATTTTCTTATTATAAACATTGATCCATATCTTTTGATAAGTGGAAAACTTAAACTTTTTAATTCATTGGTACTTCAATAACATTAGAAGTCCCAACTTAACTTTTCATATTATACTCTTCATTTATTGTTACTATATTATTAAAAATATAAATAAAATCACATTCTGAATCATTAAAACCTTAATTTTTAATGATTATGGAATACTTTATATGCATTTCACTCATTACAAACTATTTTCCATATCATGGAATCCCATAAATTGTTTTTTTCTTCTCTAAATTTATACCCTTTAACATGGAAACAAAATGTACAAGATGATTTTAAATCTTTAACTTCAAAACCAATCAGATCAGGTCACATTAAAAATTCGATATAAGTTAACCATTTATATCATAACAATTATTATTCCCAAAAGTGGATTCACTAATAGATAACAAAATATGGGGGATAAATCTAGGTACATATTCTTTTTTAGTGATAACCACTTTCCCTAAAACACTTCGTACCCTCTTTAATATTGGCCTATTAATTCTAAGGGTCGCTTCTTTTTTCTATTTAATTTATGTTGATCCAATTTCTTAACAATCCTATTTTTTAATTTTTTTATTTAATAATTTTTTTCCTACTTTATAAATTGATTTCAATAAAAATTAATTCATGAAATAACATAAGACACATAGATTTTTACATAGTTCATTGGTGTGGGATAATCTGTGGATCATGCAACAAATAATGTGTTGGTTCACTAAAAAAATAAGATTAATACTTATCATTTATTATATGAAAATTCGTGTATGTATCACTACCTTATATGGATTTTAGGTAGATTAATTATCTCACTGAGATCACTTCACTCACAATTACATTATCCATTTACTACTTTAAAGGAAAAAACAGTTCACATACAGGTGAAAAAAAAATTCACATATTTTTTTATGAGTTTAATAGAATATACATTGGTTATATTTCTCTCTATTATTATCCTTTAAAAATATATGTTAATAAAATTTAAATAGTGTTCATCCATACGTATGACCTACTGTCTCCAAGAGTGGTGTATTTAATTTCCTATCACCAAATTTTATGGATTATTTTAAATTCATATATATAGAATATATATGATATTTAAATCATGTTTTACATATTTCACATTATTAATTAATGATTTATGTAATAATAATAAATATAAAAAGTCCAAACATACTCAAAAAACATGAAAATTAACACCCGAAAAGATGAAAATAATGACTTATTGTAAAAAAAATGGGTAATAAGATGTCATAAGAGTATCATATATGATATTAAAAATATTATTATGATTCTGTTATAAGTTATTAACATGTTTTAAACCTATATACAATATTTAAAATTCCCATCAACTAAAATAAAGCACAATATAAGGGATTTCGTCTCAATTTACCTTACAAAGAGACTTATTTATTATGCACCAGTTCACTTTAATGTTCATTACATACATTTATGTTTTTAATTTACTATCATGATTCCCTCACAATTCATAGTATTTTACGTTTCACATTTAACTATCTCATCCAAGTTGTTTTGACTTGAAAATTTCCTCATGTTAAAGGTTATCTTTTCAATATCACTTTCGTTTTTGATTGTTAACTTTATCTTGAAATAATCACTTCCTTATAATAATTTTTTTTTTGAATTAAATTTATCTTATATATACATGTTCTCGTGCAATGGATATTATTATTACCTAAATTGTGTACCATTTTTACATATTATGTTCACTTTGATAGATATTTTATTAATTATGTAAATATTGATAAATCTCTATATTTTCCACAATACAGATATCCGATGATAGGGAAAGTTGTTCGTTAATAAAATTGATTATTATATATATGAGGAATAATTTAGACATGCACTACACAGGTCGGGGACTAGTTAATTCAAGCCCCTTTATGCATCGGTAGTCTCGTGAAACATAATAAGTTTCCCAAATCAGATGGTTTTTCCAGTATGAATTAAAATGTCTTGAAGATAAATCTTAATGGTAAAGGTATCATGTTCTTAGGAAACATGAGATCTAATAATTAATAATTTCCATTCTTGGTAACTTAGTTATTATTATCTATGATATTTTTTCTTTTACATTATCTATTTAAGAATTTCATTCTCAGTTTATTGATTAAATAGAATGTGTTTCAGTTATCTATCAAGCCATATTGATTATGCCTTATCCATATATATATATGGATTATTTTCCCTATAATTTACATTTATATAATGATTATTCTCCTTGATTAATAATTTGTTCCTCTTCACATACCATTATAGAGCATTTGACCTCACCATTATTTTGATTCCTTACCCAAGGATATGAAGAATAAAATATTTGAATGAGGTGACTTCATTTTATCATTAATCATATTTTATTTTCTATTTCACAATGTAATATCGGTATCATGTGCATAATTTTATTTTTATAAACTACTAAGTTGACCACTCCTTCAAGATTTGATTCCTTGTAATCATGCCAATGTATAAAAGTTAGGCACCAACTCCATGCTTTTAGCATCTGTGCATTACATTATCTGGGTTATAAGGACTCATTTTTAACTTCTTATATCTATATTTGGTTTCTTATAACATAATATTATATATTGAAAATTTTATTTATATCTTTCTGAATGATAATTTTTATTGACATATTCATCCCCAATGAATTTATTCCCTATAAAAGTATGATATTGATAATAATAATTATCATTATATTTAAGGAATATTTTTCTACCATGTCCACAATTTCTCTTGCCACCAATGATCTCCTTTCCTTTTTTGTAAACCATATGTGTTTTAGATCTTATTGTCCTAATATTTCTTTTTAATATTTTTCCAAAAAATGTTTTTTATCCATTTAATGATGTAGGTTTTAATAAAGGAATTTTAAAACATAAAAATGTGTCTTTTTAACCACCCTTGTTACTCTTAAGTTACAAGTTATTCAACGTTTCTATGGTTATCTCATACTATTCTTCCATGTTATAGTTTTATTCTTTTCTACAGTCCAATGAATGAATTTCAAGTATGTAATTCTAATGTGGAGGGAATAATGAAACACCCTAGTAATTTGTTTTATAATTTTAAATAATTTATGATTTGAAAAAATAATAATTTAAATTATGAGTTTTAATGAATTTTTTTATTATTTATAACTTATATAAAAATTATTTATATTTTTTAAATTTCTTTTAAATTAAAAAAAATGTTTAATTTTTTTTAAAGAATAAAATATTTATTTAATAGAATTTATTTTATCATATTTTTATTTAAATTTTCAAATGAATAAAAACAATATATATTAACTAAACTAAATTTTTTTATAAATATGTTCACTATTTTAACATATACTAATAATTATTTAATTTAACATAATGATTAATATTAACATACGAATAATTTTGTTTTTAAAATTTTTATTTTTGAAATGTTATATATCTGTGTGTGTGTTTATATAAAGTTAAAATTTTGAATTTTAAATTATGAATTATGATTAAATTGCATTTATAAAATTTGAATCATAAAAAATTAGTTTAAATTAATATACTATAATTATTAGTTTCAAATTCTAAAATATATTCTGATAATAAAATATTTTGTTCTATAAATAAGAAATTATAATTTATTAATGTTAGAGTTAAACTTATATTATTATAAATATATTATGTTAAACTTTATATAAATTATATTAGATAAATTACTTATATAATAATAATGATATAAAAATTATAAAAATAAGGAATAAACAAAAAATAAGGGATCATGATTTAGGGTTGAGGTGTGTTGCGGCCTAGACTTTGGTGTCACGCAGTTGTAGATTGAGCTAGGGGAGAGCCCAAGCATATGGGAGTCATGGAAAGGAATGGGGATCATTGGAAAGGTTTTAATCGAACTTATGGGAGTTTGGTTCTAAAGAGGGAGCATGAGGGAGTTAGAGTTGTCGGTAAAGGCTGAGGGAGAGCCGACCAAGGGTTTTAAGCTAGACCCAATATCTGTAAGTTTTATAAAGTCCTTATGTTGTCGACAAGATCTCTATCTATCAAATTCCAAGGTTTCCATTTTTTTCTTCAACCTAGCAAGGCAGGACTACTTTTCTATTAGACATGTTAATCTCTTTCAAATTATAAATCTCATCATAGTCTTTTATATTTTTCATTGGTCCATTTGTTACTTTAATTTTTGTATTATGAACATCAATTATTTTATTTTGATTTTCAATATAATACTTGGAATTTGAATTTTTAATGTATGTTTTGATCCATCAATTTTAATCCTTGTAGTTGTAGTGATAATATTAACTTATTTTTTCAATATGTTTTATTTTCTTGGATTTGTTTCATCGTTTGATCTATTCATTTAGCCTCTGGAGTAAGCTTGTCTGTCTCGTTGTCTTGAATCTGTCCAAATCCTCTCAGGTCCATAGTTTCACCAATTTATTATATAATTATACCATTTTATAAATAGTGTAATTCATGCCTATAAAAATACCTTGGTGAAATTGGATTATAAACACATCTGTCAGTCTGGGATAATAGAGGATGGGGGTACGTGAAACATGCATCATCAAAAAAAATTATTCCGCTTGTGTTTGCAAAACAACTAAGGGATTTAGAATTTATTTTTAGGATTAAACTTACTTTGTAAAGGGGATTTTTCTTCTGAAAATATTAATGAAAATTCTAGTTTATATATATATATACATGCAAGTAATTATAGCTTCATATTTATTTCATATATTTATATATAATTAAAATTTCAGGATCATTTCTTCAAGAATTATAGTTTCATTTTTATGTAAGGGAAACAATTGTTTTTTATATTAATTTCGTTTAATTACATATGGTATATATATATATATATATATCAAACACTTCTGATCAAATTCGGCTTCCCTTTTTCAACTACAATTCATGTATGGATGATAACTATTATGAAGCAGAATGATAATTTAGGAAAATTATGACACAATATGGTTTTAATTATGTAATGGGTTTCATTGTTTAATTAATTACTTTTTATGGGATTATATGTAACTTCATCCAAGTACTTCAGTACTACTAATTTTTTTACTTAGTCATTAGTTTTATATTTTACACACAAGTCTATTTTTTCAAGGTGAAGTTATTACATAAACTATTATATATGGGTACTATAAATACCATGTTTTATATAAATATGAATCTAAAAATTACATCTTTAATATCTGATATATATATATATAAATTAAATTCCCGATATGTATACTTTATTATTATTTTCAAACTCATAAGCATTATTATTTTTATTGATATAATGTATTTTTGTATTTTTTGTATATAAAAATGTATATTAAATACTAAATTTTAAGATTATACATTGAATAATATCTCTTTGTTTCAATATATTTCACGTATTTTGGAATAATTATTAATTTCTGAGTTTAAAAATATTTCTTAAATTAATTATTTTTTATTAACTAAATATTATTCAAAATTAAGAATAATATAAATTCATCATGTTATATGCATGACATACATAAATCATGATTATGGCCATACAAAAATGATTCCTCATGACACCTCATACATTAATGTATGCATATATATATATACCTAATAATTTAATAAATTTTACATTTATCATAACATCATTCCAATAGATATTAATGGGATCATTAATGTAATTTCAAGTAAATGGATGATTAATATTGTTCCTGGTAAATATGAAAAGTCAGGTATTATGGATTTGGTTGTTCCAAGTTTAATAAGATAATTTCCATAAATGATTATATTTATAAAAATAAAAGTGTGTGCATTTAATACATTTTTATGTTTAAAATAAAAACTCTAGTGGAAAACATATATATATAATGAAAATTTGCCAAGGTTTTTGTAAAATTTTGTCACTTGAACGTTAAAAATATAGTAGGGAATTGGGGACTGAACCCATCCAACATCAATGGGTAGGTCCAAGACACCCTTCAATGTTTTCAAGTAGCCTCATGTGTTTTTTTAAGATCTTGCTTAATTTTTTCAAATGGATCACTGTTTTAGTTTAAAAGTTTTTTAGAAGTATAGTTATTTTCAAAGAATTATAATATTTTGTAAAGATATTTTAAGAAGGTTCTTCTAATTGAATTTTTTTCTGATGTATTCTCAAATGAATATTTTTAAATTTATTTATTAATGGTTTTAATGCACTTTACTGAGGAATTTTATGCTCCACCCGTGTTTTAAAATTATTTTTCACAGGTTCAGTAGAGTTTATTGAAGGTGTTCGCTTCTCGTGCAGTGTTAGCGCATGTGTGCAGGTTTCTTTAGTTTTTAGTAATTGTATATATTGATCGAGAACCTAGAATGATAAAAGATACATATATGTAATCCAAATGTGGTTTATTTGTTATGTTTTTTTTCAAAAAAATGCACTGCATTTATAAGGGCTGAGTCTGGTAGCTTAGGCTTGGATCATTATATTTGGCATCAGATGAATGGTCTAGACAACATTGGAGTTTGGAGGTTGTTGTCTAAGATGTAGTGGAAATGTTTCTAGTAGTCCCAGTTTTCATAATTATGATGATGGAAATTCATAATTTTCTAGAGTATGAGGAACAAATTGTGTGGACGCAATTCTTTTGAGGGTGGGTAATGTAACACCCTATTAATTTGTTTTGTAATTTTAAATACTTTAATATTTAAAAAATATGAATTAAATTATGTGTTTTAACTAATTTTTATATAATTTATAACTTATATACTTATTATTTATAGTTTTCAAATTTATTATAAATTAAAAAGAAATATTGATTTTTTTAAAAAGAATAATATATTTATTTAATAGAATTTATTTTATGAAAATATTATTTAATATTTTATATGAATAAAAATAATATATATTGACTATACAAAATTATGTTATAAATATATCCACTATTTTAACATATGCTAATAATTATTTAATTTTACATAATTAATAATATTAACATACGAATAATTTAGTTTTATAAATTTTTATTTTTGAAATGTTATATGTGTGTGTGTAGGTTTGTTTTTTGTGTGTGTGTGTATGAATTCACAATTATTAATTTTGAATTATTAATTATTATTAAATTACTTTTATAAAATTTGGTTTATGAAAAATTAGTTTAAATAATTATACAATAGTTATTAGTTGCAAATTATAAAATATATTCAGATTATAAAAGATTTTGTTGAATAAATAAGAAATTATAATTTTTTAATGTTAAAGTTCAACTTATAATATTTTACATATATTATGTTAACCTTTGTATAGAGTATATTAAAGAAATTACTTATATAATAATAATAATAATATAATAATAATAATAATAATGAAAAAACAAAAAAAGAATGGATCATGATTTTGGGTTGAGGTGCGATGCAGCTTCATATTCTGGATTGTGCACTAGGAGACTGAGCTAGGGGATGGCTCGAGTGGATGGGAGTCGTAGCAAGGAAGGAGGACCATTGGTGAGGGTTCAATCAAACATGTGGGATTTTGGTTCTACTGTGGGAGTCCAATAGAGTTTAAGTTGCAGAAAAAGTCCCAGGATGAGCCAACTAAGGGTTTTGAGCTGAAGATGATATCCTTGTGTTTTTTGAAGTCCTTACATCAAAGAAAATGTCTTGATCTATCCATATCTGAGGGTTCTGGTTTTTTCTTCAACCTAGTGAGGTAGGTATGTTTTCTTATTAGGCACCTGAATCTCTTTCAGATTAAGGTTCTCAAAGATTATTATATCTTTCTCATCGATCTATTTTTTCATCAATTTTTGTATTATGAACATCAATTATTTTCATGTGATTTGCTTTATATTGCATGGAACTAGAATTATGAATGGATTTTTTAGTCAATTTATGTTAATCTGTGTTATTGTTGTGCTAATATGAAATTAATTTTTTCAAAATGTTTCTGTTGATTTTCTTGAATTTTCTTCATCGTTTGATCTGTTCGTTTACCTTGTGTAGTATGCTTGTTTGTTTCGTTATCTTGAATCTATCCAAACCGTATATGGTCCAAAGTTTCACCACATGATTATATAATTATGAAATTTAATAAATAGTGGAATTCATGCCTATAAAAGTACCTTATACTATTGTGAAATTGGATTTTCAAGACATCTATCATTCCAGGAGTAGAGAGGATTATGGTTCATGAAACATACTATTATGAGAATAATTCATATCTCTTATTTTTGTAAAACAAATAAGGGATTTAGTATTTATTTTTATGATTAAAATTATTTTCAAGGAGATTTTTTCTTTTGAAAATATTACTGCAAATTTTGGTTTATATATATCCCTGAAATTAATTCTATCTTCATATTTATTTCATATATATCTATTATTACAATTTCATGATCATTTATTCAAGAATTATAGATTCAAGTTTATGTAAGAGAAACAATTATTGTGTCATATTATTTTTTTTAATGACAAATGGTATATATATCTCAAATACTTAGGAGAAAATTATACTTCCCTTTTTCCACTACAATTTAAGTATCAAAGATCACTATTATTTAGTAGAATGATTATTTTGGAAAATTATGACACAATATGTTTTTCATTATGTAAGGGGTCACTTTGGTTCATTAATTATTTTTTAAGGAAATATATGAAATTTTATAAAATTATTTCAGAACTATTATTTTTATATACTTAGCTATGATTTAGTTATTTTATCTTTGAGACTATTTTTTCATGTTGAATTATTAATTAAACTATTATATGTGGGTATTGAAGATAGCTTGTTTTATAAAAATATGAATCTCAAAATTAAATATTTAATGTATAAATTATATATAAATGAAATTATTGACAAACATACTTTTGTATTTTTATTCAAACTCATAAGAATTATTGAATTTATTGATGTAATTTATTTGTATATTTATTGTACATATATATATATATATATATATATACTAAATACTAAATGTCAAGATTGAACATCAAATAATATCTCTATGTTTCAAGATATTGCAAGAATATAGGAATAAGTATTAGTTTTTGAGTTTAAAACGATTTCTGAAATTAATTATTTATGATTAAACAAATATTATTAGAAATTAATAATATCATAAATTCTTAATTTCATATGCATGATGTAAAAAAATCATTATTATTTCCATACATCAGTGATTCCTCATGACACTTCATGCATTAATGAATGCATACATACATATATATATCTGTGTGTGTGTGTAAGCATTTAATAAATTTTACATTTGACATAACTTCATTCAAATAGATATTAATGGAGTCATGAATTTAATTTTATGTAAATGGATGATAAACAATGTTCCAGGTAAATATGAAAAGTCAAGCATAAGGTATTTGGATGTTCCAAATCTAAAAAGTAAATTTCTGTAAAGGATGATATTTATAAAAATATGTGTGTGTGTATTTAACACTTTTTTATGTTTAAAATAAAAAATCTCATGGAAAATATATATATATATGTAAGGAAATCTGAAAAGGTTTTTATAAAATATTGGCACTCAAACTTTGTAAATATGGAAGGGAATTGGGTAGTGAACCAATCCTATGTGAAGTGGGTAGACCCAAGATGGCCTTCAATGTTTTAAAGTGGATTCTAGTTTTTTTAATAAGATCTTTCTTAATGTTTTCAAACAAATCACTAGATTAGTTTAAAAGCATTTTCAAAGTATAGTTATTTTCATAGCATTATAATATTTTATGATGATATTTTGAAATGGTGTTTCTAATTTTATTTTTTCAAATGTATTATCAAAGGAATAATTTTAAATATATTTATCAAAGGTTCTAAAACACCTTACTGGTAATTAAATTTTCACCACTTATTTTAAATTTATTTTTCATAAGTTCAGTAGAATTTCTCAAAATAATTCTCATCGCTTTTAGAGTTATCACATGAGTACAGTTATATTTAGTTGTTAGTAATTTTATCTATTTCAATAGAACATAGTCTGATAAATTATCTTGATTTGTAAATCAAATTTTTTGTATTTATTATGTTTTTAAAAAAAATAGATAGCTTGTATAAGGGTTAAGTCTAGTAGTGCGGGCTCATGTCATTTTAATTTGTATCGGAGGAGCAGTCTAGACAAGTTTGTAGATTATATGTTATTGTCTAAGAATTATAGTGAAAGTGTCTAGTGGTCCTAATTTTCTTAATTTTGAAGATAAAAGTTTAGAATTATCTAGCATCCGGTTAAAAAATTGTTAAGATGCAGTTCTTTTGAGGGGGAATAATGTAACAGACTAGTAATGTGTTTTATTATTTTAAATACATTATGATTTGAAAAATAATAATTTAAATTATTTATTTTAATTAATTTCATTATGAATTATAACTTATATACTTATTATTTAAAGTGTCAAATTTATTTTAAATTAAAAATAAATATTGAATTTCTTAAAGAATACTATATTAATTTAGTAGAATATATTTTATAAAAATATTTTGAAATATTTAAAATGAAAAAAATAAATTTATATTGACTAAAATAAATCATTTTATAAATATATTCACTATTTTAACATACTCTAACAATTATCTAATTTGAAAAAATAAATAATATTAATATACAAATAATTTGGTTTTATAATTTTTTATTTTCAAAATGTTATATATATATATATATGTATATGTATAAAAAGTTACAATTTTTAATTTTTAATTATAATAAAGGATTAAATTACTTTTATAAAACATCAATTATGAAAAAATAGTTTAAATAAATATACTATAATTATTAGTTTCAAATTATAAAATATATTTAGATTATAAAATATTTTGTTGTATAAATAAGAAATTATAATTTTTTCTAATGTTAAAGTTAAACTTATAATATTATACATATAATATGTTAAACTTTATATAAATTGATATTAAATAAATTACATATATAATAACAATGATATAATAATAATAATACTAATAATAATAATAAAGAATAAATAAAAAAGAAGGGATCATGATTAAGGGTTGAGGTGCGCTGCGACTTGGGCTTCAGGGTCACATTGTAAGAGATCGATCCAAAAGAGAGCACCAGCATATGGGAGTCATGGTGAGAATGGAGGACCTCCAACTAGGGTTCAATCGAACTCATGGGAGTTTTGTTCCATCTAGAGAGTCCGAGGGTGGTCGAGTTACGGGTAAAGGTCAAGGGTGAGCTGACCAAGGGTTTTGAGCTGGAACCGAGATTCATGGGTTTTCCAAAGTCCGTAAATCATTGACATGCTCTCGATCTGTCGAGATCCTAGGGTTCAAATTTGTTCTTCAACCTAGCGAGGTAGTTCTACTTTCATATTAGTCATATGAATCTCATAGGATTAAGTTTTTCATCATTTTCTTCTTTCATTGTCATCGGTCTGTTTCTTTCTTTGTTTTTTGTATTAGGAACATCAATTATTTCATTGTTATTTTCTTTATAATACATGGTATTTGAATTTTTATTGGATATTTTGGCCCATTTATTTTAATCCTTAAAAATATAGTGATAATACTAAATTATATTTTCAACATGTTTGTTTCAATTTTCTTGGATTTTCTTCACCATTTGATCTGTTCAATCAGCTTATGGAAAAAGCATCTCAATTTCATTATCCTGAATCTTTCTGAATCATATTTGATCTACAATTTCACCATGTGGTTATATAATTACACCATTTTATAAAAAAAAGGAATTAATGCCTATAAAAATAACTTATACCAATGTAAAATTGGATTTTCAACACATCTTTTAGTCCGGGATAGGAGAGGATGTGGGTGCGTGAAACATGTAGCATTAGAAGAATTTCTTCCACTTATTTTTTAAAAACAATAAGGGATTTAGTATTTATTTATATAATTAATCTTATTTTTTAAGGGGAAGTTTTCTTCTTAATATATTATTACAAATTATGGTTTCTATATATATACATGCATAGAATTCTAGCTTCATCTTTATTTTATATATATCTACTATTACAATTTCAAGACAATTTCTTCAAGAATTTTTATTTCATGTTTAGGTAAGGGAAATAATTATTTTTCTATATTAATTTCTTTTAATGAAATATGGTATAGATATATATCTCAAATACTTATGATCAAATTATACTTCATTTTTCCACTGCATTTCAAGTATGGTAGATCAATATTATGAAGGAGAATGGTTATCTTGGAAAATTATGACACAATATGGTTTTAATTATTAAAGGTGTCACTTTTTATTATTAAATACATTTTAAGGGAGTATATGAAATTTTATCAAGGTATTTCATAAATATTATTTGTATTTACTAAGGCATGATTTATTTATTTTATGATCAATTCTATTTTTTTCAAGGTGAATTTATTACTTAAACTATTATATATGGGTATTTGAAATACCATGTTTTATACAAATATGAAAATCAAAATTGCTTATTTAATGTATGATTTATATATACATGAAATGATCAACATATATACTATATTATTTTCATTCAAACCTCTAAGTATTATTATTTTTATGGATGTAATTTATTTTTGTATTTACTGTACATATATATGTATATATATGTATACTAAATACTTAATGTTAAGATTGTACATCAAATAATGTCTCTATGTTTCAAGATATTTCAAGCATATGGTAATAAGTATTAATTTATATTTTTATAATTATTTATTAAATTAATTATTTATAATTAACTAAATATTATTATAAATTAATAATATCATAAATTCATCGTGTTTGGTGCCTGGCATACAGAAATCATGATTATGGAAATGCATTGATGATTGCTCATGACAGTTAATGCATCAATGTATGCATACACATATATATATCTATATATATATGCATAAAATTTAATAAATTTTATCTTTTATATAACATCATTCAAATGGATTTTAATGGGATCGCGAATGTAATTTTATGAAAATGGATGCTACATAATTTTCCATGTAAATAAAAAAAAGTAAATTATAATGGATTTAGTTGTACCAAGTCTAAAAAGTAAATTTCCCTAAAGGATTATATTTATAAAAATAAGTGTGTGGGTATGTAACACATGTTTATGTTTAAAATTAACACTCCAGTGGAAATCCCATATATATGTAAGGAAAGCTAAAAAGATTTTGGTAAATTATTGGCACTTGAATGTTGTAAATATGGTTGGGAATTGGGGATTGAACCAATCCTACCTCAAGTAGGTAGGCCCAAGATATCCTTTTAAGTATTCAAGTGGATTCAAGTGTTTTTTTCTAGGAGCTTGTTTAATTTTTTCAAATGAATCACTAGATTAGTTTAAAAGAGTTTTCATAGTATAGTTTTTTTCATAGCATTATAATATTTTGTAAAGATATTTTACAAATGTGTTTATAATTGTATTTTTCAAATTTATTATCAAAGTAATATTTTCAAAGGTATTTATCAAAGGTTTTAAAACACCTTACTCGGAAATTTAATGCTCACCCTTTATTTTTAAATAATTTTTCACTGGTTCACTAGTGTTTCTCAAATGCATTGACTTCTCTTAGAGATTTATAGAACGCGTATAGTTTTCTTTAGTTGTTAGTAATTTTATCTATTTCTCCAAAACAAAGACTAGTAAATAATACTGATTTTTAATTCAAATGTTCTGTATTTATTATGTTTTTAAAAAAATTAAAACATTTATAAGGGTTGAGCCTGGTAGCTTGGGCTCAAGTCGTTATAATTGGTATCTTATGAACGGTCTAGACAACTTTAGATATTACATGTTGTCATCTAAGTGATGGAGTACAAGTGTCTAGTAGTCCTAGTATTCTTAATTATAAGAATGGAAAATCATAATTTTCTCGAATCCAATGAACGAATTATGAGGTTGAAATTCTTTTGAGGGGGAATAATATAACACCCTAGTAATGTGTTTTATAATTTTAAATACATAAATATATCAAAAATAATAATTTAAATTATGTATTTTAATTGATTTGGTTAGGAATTATAACTTATATACTTATTATTTATAGTTTTCAAATTTATTTTAATTTAAAAATATTTATTTATTTTTTCAAAGAATACAATATTTATTTAGTAGAATTTATTTTTTCAAAATATTATTTAATAGTTTAAATGAATAAAAACAATATATATTGTCTATTATAAATTATGTTATACATATATTCACTATTTCAAGATATGCTAATATTTATATAATTTGAAATAATGAATAATATTAACATACTAATAATTTGGTTTTATAAATTTTGATTTTTGAAATATTATATATATATAAATGAAGATACAATTATTAATTTTGAATTATGAATTATGATTAAAATAATTTTATAAAATGTGAATTATGAAAAATTAGTTTTAAATTAATATAAAAAATTATTAGTTTCAAATTATAAAATATGTTTAGACTATAAAATATTTTTTTGTATAAATAAGAAATTATAATTTTTTTAAATGTTAATGTTAAACTTATAATATTACACATATATAATGGTGACCTTTATATAAATATATATTAATGAAATTACTTATATAATAACAATGATATAACAATAATAATAACTAAAAATAAATAAAAAAGAAGGGATCATGATTTAGGGAAGAGATGTGTTGTGGCCTAGGTTTCGTGGTTTCAAAGTATGAGATCAATCCAGAGGAGAGCCTAAGAATATGGGAGTCATGGAGAGGAAGTAGGACTTCCAGTAATGGTTCTGTCAAACTCGTTGGAGTTTTGTTCTAATGAGGGAGTCTGAGGGTGGTTGGATTACTTTTAAAGGATGAGGATGAGCCAACCAAGGGTTTTGAGTTGGATCTGAGATCGGTGGGTTTTATGAAGTCCTTATATCATCACCAAGATCTGGATCCATCCAGATCTAGGGGTTTTGTTTTTCTTTAACCTAGTGAGGTAGGTCTACTTTCCTATTATGCCTCTAAATCTCATTTATATGAATATTCTAATCATTTTCTTCTATCTTTGTAATTGGTCCATCATTTTCTTTGATATTTCTATTATAAACATCAATTATTTCACTTTGATTTTATTTATACTGCTTGGAATTTGAATTTTGAATGGATATTTTGGTCCATTGATTTTAATCCTTGTCAATGTAGTGCAAAAATTTAATTGTTTTTTCAATATGTCGGTCTTGATTTTTTATGGATTTTCATCATCATTTGATATGCTCATTTAGCTTATAGAGAAATCTTATTTGTTTCATTGTCTTGAATCTTTCCAAATCCTTTCTGTTCTATAGTTTCACCACATGGTTATATAATTATTCCATTTTATAAACAATGTAATTAATGCCTATAAAAATACCATATACCAATGTGCAATTGAATTTTCAACACATCTATCATTCTGGGAGATGAGAGGATGAGGTTGTGTACAACATGTTACATCATAATAATTTCTTCCATTTGTGTTTGAAAAATAAATAAGGGATTTAGTATTTATTTTTTTGATTAAATTTATTTTTTAAGGGGACTTTTTCTTCTATAAAAAGTTTTGAAAATTCTGGGTTATATATATATATACATGCAAGGAATTCTAGATTCATCTTTATTTTATATATATCTATTATTAAAATTTCAAGATCATTTGTTCAAAGTTTCTTGTTTTTTTAAGGGAAACAATTATTTTGTTATACTAAATTCTTTTAATGACATATGGTGTATATATATATATTTCAAATACTTATTATCAAATTATTCTTCCCTTTTTCACTATAATTAAAGTATGGAAGATCACTATTATGAAGTAGAATGTTGATTTTGGAAAATTATCACACAATATGGTTTTAATTATGTAAGGGTTCACTTTTTTAATTACTTACTTTTTAAGGGAGTATATGTAATTTTACCAAAGTATATCAGAACTATTATTTTTATTTACTTAGAAAGGATTTATTTATTTTATGCTCAAGTTTTTTTTCAAGGTGGATTTATTACATAAACTATTATATATGGGTATCGAAAATACCATGTTTTATACTAATATGAATTTCAAAATTAAATATTTACTGTATGATTTATATATACATGAAATTCTCAACATACATACTATAGTATTTTTATTCAAACTCGTAAGCATTACTATTTTTATAGATGTAATTTATTTATGTATTTATTATATATATACATTTATATGTACTAAATACTATCTTTAAAGATTGTACATTAAAGAATATCTCTATGTCTTAAGATATTTCAAACATATGGAAAAAATATTAATTTATGAGTTTATAATTATTTCTTAAATTAATTATTTATGATTAACGAAATATTATTAGAAATTAAGAATATCATAAATTCATCCTTTCATTTGCATGACATACACAAATCATGATTATTACTATACAACAATGATTCAGCATGCATACATATATATATATATACAAGAATAAGCATTCAATAATTTTTACATTAAACATAACATCAATAAAATGGATATTAGCGGGATAATGAATGTAATTTTAAGTAAATGATTGATAAATAATGTTCTATATAAATATGAAAAGTCATGTATATGGGGTATTTTTGTTCTAAGTCTAAAAGGTAATTTTTCATAATGTATTATCTTTAAAAAAATAAGTGGGTGTGAATTTCATACTTGTTTGTGTTTAAAATAAAAACTCTAATGGAAAAAGGTATACATATAAGGCAAGATGAAAAAAAATTATAAAATATTAGCACACAAATGTTATAAATATTTTAGGGAATTGGGGAGTGACCCCATACTATGTTAAGTGGGTAGGCCCAAGATAGAAATCAATGTTTTCAAGTGGCCTCAACAGTTTTTTTTAAGAGATTTCTTAAGGATTTCAAACAAATCAATGGATTAGTTTAAAAGTGTTTTTGAAGTACTATTATTTTCAAAGAAAAATAATATTTTTTAAAGTTATTTTAAAAAGGTGTCTATGATTTTATTTTTATCGAATGTATTATTATTTTTTTTAGAGTTATATATCAGAGAATTTAAAAACCTTACTGGGAAATTTAATTCTCACCACTTGTTTTGAAATTATTTTTCATAGGTTTAGTAGAGTTTCTTGAATGAATTTTCATCGCTTGTAGAGTTAGTTATTGCATATAGTTTTCTTTAGTAGTTAGTAATTGTATCTATTTCTCCATAACTTAGACTAATAAAATATCCTTATATGTAATTTAAATTTTGTGTATTTATTATTTTTTTTAAAAAAATCACCACATTTATAAAGGTTGAGTCCGATAACTTGGGATCAGGTCATTATATGGGTAGTGGAGTTCCCCTAAGGACCCTTCATGAGAATTACCCTATAGTGGGGCTGGGTAGTGGAAATCATCTATCATAATTATAGTAGGACCCTCCAATCCTACTAGAGCATGGGATCTTTACTTGGGGTTTAGGGCCCCTAAACTATGTGGAATAGTGATGATATATGGTTGATATAGCATTGGACTCACAAAGAAGAGGGTAACTTTCCCTACCAAGACCTATTTTTTTTATGAAACCTAAAACCATTAGGTTGATTTGGTTCTACCCCAATAGGATAGTGTCATGTTGTGGTGAAAGAGTTCTATATAATTGTGTGCTCAGGGCAGACATGTGGGATGTTTAGAATTGTTGATGGATTCCCTATGAAAGGTTCCCTACTCATATTATTCGGCTGAGTTTTGATATGTAGATCCACTAACTCTTTCAATTGGTCTTCTTTGACAATGAATATAGTTATATCCTTTTCATGTACCTACTCCTTCGGTTTGGTTACTCTCCTTTCAATAAAGGTGAAGACACATGGGGTGTGCCAAATACTTACCGTGTATAGATTATTCTGGTTAGATGAGTCAAATCTCCTTTTATAGATGGTGGACACTCAACAGTTAGTTCATCTACTCACCATTTTTATCCCCTTGTTCTTGGATGTGATTTATTTCACTCTTTTTTGGGGTATGTTGTACACTTTCACGATATGTTGTGATACCTATTGTCTTTCTATACCATTGTATCTCTTATTTATGTCCCTTTACCCCTTTTAGTTCATTTTACTAGTTATGTATATACACACCCCCTACATGAGTCGTTACCATACGTGTTGCATCTTTTATAGATGATAGAAAGGTCGAGCGTGACTCCATAGGCTCATAGGTATACTAGGTCCTCGGATCGTGTATGGTGGTCATAGCTTGAAATTTAGAAGTAAGGATCTCTTAATCTATTTAATTTTCCATTTTTGTAAATTTGGGAAATATTTCTAGTTGGCGTGTATTTTTTACCTTTTAGTTTCAACTTACACTATGATATATTTTGTATTATCTATAGGTTCATGCATGTTTGGTTTAATTTATATAAGTATTGTGTATTTTATTCCTTCTCCATAAACCTTTGCATTGAGTTGGTTGTGTGTGTGCATATAGGAACTTAAGGGAAGGGCTCCCCAAATTATTTACACCTTTTTTGCTTTTCACCACATTATGTCCTTTGGATGTTTTCTTGGGGTAGTCGCGACTTGAGCCCCATCTTAGTTTGGGTTGTGATAATAATTAACACATGTTTATGTTTTATACTAATATCCCTAAAACTGAGAATCTTTTAATTGATCTAAACCTCTGAATCTTTCTTATATCCACCTTTTTTAAGGATATGGGTTTTTAATAACTTATATCAACCCATTTTTTTGATAATTTACTTTTCAAACTTCACTTTTTCTGGAAAAAAATTACTGAAGGAAATTCTTGAACAAATGATACATCTTTTTTATTTTTTGTTTCAATGAATATATCTTCAAATAATCTCAATGACGGAACTAAATAATTTTCAGAAGTTTAATTGATATTTTTAAATTTTTAGTCAGGATTTGATATATAAAAAACATCCAAATAATGATGTTTTGATTGTTTTATTTATCTTCATCCACTAATTGTAAGAATGAAAAACTTCAATGAAATTGTACATTTATCCTTTATGATACTTGATTGAGATATACTAATTGTCTGCATTTTGTGCCTCAAGGGATATATCAGAATATCAGTATAGATAATTCACATGTACACCATGACCCTGGGAACAATTTTGTATCATCTTTATGTTCTGGATTGGACGAATCAAGAGCTTTATGTCATCCCTTTGATCTCTAGAATATCATGTGATTGATAAATGAACATCTCATTTACCTATTTTAGATATTACCTTAGGTTATTCACTATATAACTTGATTTAGATATTAGTGGGTGAGGAAATTTTTAAAAGGGGGTTCCCACTCATTTTTAGGAGTAAAATAATTTTAATTAGTTATGTTATAATTTAAAAAAAAATTAGTCCTTATGAAAGTTTACTTATAAATTGCACCCAAAAAATTTAACAATGACTAATTTAACATACAATGAATTTAAATAATATTTTAACACTTTCTTATTGAACTATTATAAGTGTAATTATGTTATATGAGATATTAAATCATCATATTCCTTCAGTAAGAATTTAACAATACCAAGAATTAAAAATCTACTTTGAACATATTCATATTCAATTATTTTAAATTAAATAATTCATGAATTCCATGAATGATAAATTAAATTATTATTATGATAAACTAAAATAACATAATTTAATTAATTTACTTTTTATCCTTCACACTCAGACATTCATTGACCTTTATACATAGTCCCACATTGTCTTCAACTCTAATTCATTTGAATTGGTGGAACTTATGGATAAATTTTGTGTGTGTCCCTATTAGAACATATCTTAATAGTAGTGAGTCATATTCATAGACCAATAATGGTATAACGAAATAAATAATGGCCCTTAACAGTACTACGTTCATTTAAAAGTTATGACTATCTTTCTAAACACTTACTATGTAATATAATCTCCTTGTCTCATTATATCTTACAAAGTATGATGCAAACATTATGTCTTCATCCATTAATTATTTAATTATTTTTATTGATTATATTGGATATAATTTATATTGTGTAATAGGGAAATGGATTTAATCAAGGAACTACCATCCATGTAATGTGGAAAAAATATCTTCTACCATTCAGAAGTGGAAAATTTGTGTTGGTCATTTTAGCATTGTCATGCCACTAAGGATAAACCCAACACAATAAACCTTAAAAACAATAAACTCACATGGATTTTATCATTAATAAGGGTACATGGTCAAATGATTCACATTAATAATGATATCCTGTTGATATAACAAGACACATTTTCATATATAAGAACGTCCAATGACACCCAAAACATGTTATGTTTTTATTAGCAGGTCATCCCTTATGATCTATTATCCTCCATATCACCAAGTTTAAACATCAGAAGAAGAAGTATCAATGATTTTTCTCCCTACACTTGGTAACCATACATCAATTCTATCTCATTAGTATGATGTATCTAGACCGTGTGATATAAGTTTAATATTTTTATTATAGTATCTCAATGTTCTCATTATAGTTGGAAACTACTGTAACCTTTTGATACAACTTTTGATCCAAGAACATTTCCATGTAAATTGAGTAAAAATAAGTAAAAGTATTATCATGGTAAGAATAAATAATTCATAACTCTATATATACATGATATGGTAATCAAAGAGTGCTATTTAATTTGGTTCAAAGGCAGCCTCCATCACCATAGTCCAACTTTCTCTGGATCCAAATTTCATTCCATAAAAGTACTATATATCATGTGATAAAACTTACATAAGGTAAGTTTTGTCTTTAGTCATTGTGGATTATATATTTTCCATTATGGACACTCAGTTATCTACGACTTCAGCTACTTGACTACAATCCCTCAATAGATGATATCTCTGATTATATAAATTTTTCATCTATCATATCCTTGAAATCTATTATAGTAACATCATTATTATATTATCATAATGTATATTGTGACAATACATTACTTTTTCATATATTTACAATAAATTGAAAAAAAATTGTATATTTTAATTACCTCTTTAGCTACATCAGAAGTCATAAAACACTCATTATTTGTATAGATGACTACAATATAATTTAATGAGATTTAATTTCTCATTACCTTAGATTAAAAATGATAGAAAGATCAAATTAATACATATGTAGAGTAGTTTTTTTTCATTCTGATAACTAGTGTTCCCAATTCTCCAATCACCATGAACATATCCCTTGTACATTATCACGTACTATTGGATAGTTTTCACTTCCACCAATGAAATTTTCCAATATTATTTTATATTTTATTACCATGATTCATTTATTATAAATATAAAATCTAGTACATAGCTTTTCATATGTGATTAATTCATCACTAAAGTGTATAGAAATCAACTCATCATATTAATTATTTCTATGTCTTATATGAATCCTCTTGAAGATATTTATGTTATGTGACATATGATAAAACCCACTCATGAACTATTAAATGTTTTATATTTTAAAAAAAAATTAGATAATGTAATTTTGTGTGTTCTAAGAAACCAATTGATCAATATCAATAGATTTTTTCCCTAGAACATGGGTTATTAATTTAAATCTTTATTTGGATTAGTATTTTTAACTTCATCTTAATTAATTTTAACACTAAAATATATTTTCATATATATTAAATATATTTCACTTGGAAAGCTATAAAACTCTTACTAACCTAACTTTTAAAAATTTAAATATTATTATTCCACTATTTAAAAATTACATTGATCCATAAATGTATACTTACACAATTAATTTAACAATCAGTATAGTGAATATTTAATTTTCAGTTAAAATTTATTTTAGTATCTCTATTAGTGAAAATATTTTGACATAGTCAACATTTTGATAGATATTAAGCCTTAAACAACCAATATTTCATTATTGGTAATAATTTTTCCATACATTTATAGTTATCTATTGAATACCCATTCTGAATCAATGGTATTTACATCAACTAGAGAGATTACAAAAATTATTACTTGATTTTGGTATATGGAATCGATTTTTATGATATCATATTCACCTTTAATTTAGGTTATTTTCTATTTTTTTCTTCATTATTGGATAAATATTTATTATTATTAATGAATAATATATCACCTATCGAGTGACTATAAAACCAATTTTCTTTGGTTTTATCTTTATTACAAATTTTGTGTCTTTGGAATATTCTATTTTCCAATATCTATTTTTGAACTTCTTCTTATGCTGACTACTTGTTCAAATAAATCCTTAACTTTATTGATGTTTATATTACTCCCATTATATAAAAAATTTCTTTTCACCTTATTATAATAATTATTTCTTTCACTTGCCTATAATTTCTCTATCTTAAGGATTTAAGTGATATCCTTAGATACCTTTTGGATAATTAAATCGGATTCAATTTGGGTTTTATTGATGAAATTTTGTTTTTTGGATTAAACATAATAATAATAATTCATATAATCACATGGATTTATAACATAATGGATTTCCATCATATAATAACATAACAATATCCATTTTTCATTCTATATAGCATTCAGTTAAGGGATAACATTGTTATTTTAAAATCATTCCTCAAAAGGGAAGTTGATAGAATTAAAAGACTTATAACATTCGTCACCAATCCGCATTTATTAACATCATAACTCTAATATACAGAAAAAATGAGCGTAAGAATAAATCTACTCTACATTTTAATTATTAATGAATTATTCATTAAGATATTCTATATCTCCCCTTCTCAAAGCATATTTTATCTTTTTACCTAGTTTGTTATGAACTTATCATTTCATTCCTTAAAAATCATAATGGAATATCATGAATTTCTTGATTTTAGCTCTCACTATTACTTAAAAGAGTTCACATGTATCCTTTTGAACTAATTCATGAATATTTTTGGCTTTATAACCTTTTAATTAATCATTTCTTCCTTTTAAATAAAACTTATAAGTAATCATGTCAAATACCTAAGAGTTTTTTCTTAAAAGAGTATAAACACCCTATATAGAATATCATTGATTTTTTTATTATATAAATAAGAATTATGTTGAAAAAAACTTGATATTATATGGGTCTTATGTTTTTTCCCATCATTAGTTATCGATATATGCCATTGGTTATTTAAGTATAATAATTCTATATATTAAGTATGGTATACAATAAAATTATATTTAAAACATGAAATGAAATATCATTGAGTCTAAACCTAAAATAAAGAATATTTTTTAGTAATGAAAAATACATAACAATTGTTTTCATATAAAATAATATCTCATTTTGAAATATAATGTTCATATAATCTCTAGCTGACATTGGAGTTAAGCTCGATCAGTAACTTAAAGATCCACTTCACTTTTTTATTTTATTTTTAACTTATTTTCTTCTTTTATTTTTATATAAATTTGGGAGGTACAAGATTTATCTAATACCCATGAAGTAAAATGGAAATTTTATAAAAAAATAATGAATAGAGATAAAATACAATATTTTCGTTGTTTATTCTTTAATTCATTATGATTCCTCTTCTCATGTCCTTTCTTGCCACGTGTTGTTAAAATATACTCTTACTAATTGTTATCATTATTCATCTTTGGATTTCTAAAATATATTACTTAATTTGGAATCATAATTTTAATTGGTCATTTGACATTGACTTTATTTATGTTTTCAAAAAGAACTAAGGATCTATATTTATTTATATTCTTATCAAATTAGTAAACCTTATATAAAATATATTGAAGTGATTTCTCTAAACTATTTGTTTTGTAATTGTAAATAAAACTAGTGTAAAGGTCGATAATCATGATAGAAAAAAAATATTCAAGGATCAGTATTAATATTTCACAATTCCAAAAAAAATATTTTATGGAGTTTTTTTGTCTTTAGTGGTGGATTAAACTACTGCTAAAAATTTTTTTTGGCATTTTTTCGAAACTACCACACATACCTATATCGTAAAATATTTATAAATGATTTTTAAAACAATTGTAGATTATTTATAGGAGTAAGAAATATATTGTGGAGGCTATACCCTCTAGTTCAAAGTTGAAATAAGAGAAAAAATAATGTAAATTATCCAACATGTAACCAAACAAAATTAATGGTAAAACCCAAAAAATTCAAATAATAATAAATACCAAGTAATGAAATGTTTTATGTAACTAAATGGTCTTTTGAAATTAAGATATGTAAAATAAAAAACATACTCAAAAAAGTCTTCAAATTCCCTTGTTCCAAACCCCATGTCTATCTCATTTCAAAGATCTGGCCCATCTAGCAATCAATAAATTAATGCATAGTGGTTTTCCCTTATCTAATCATAAAACCATGAATTCTTCATGAGTACCAAATGGTTGCCCGAATAGGGTGTGGGTAAAACTCAATAGGTAAAAAATTAAGATTCAAAACAATCCTTTTTAAAAATATATATTGAATATAATAATATTACAAAAATGGGTATTAATTAATTAATTAATATGTCACATGAAATAAACCAATAGACCCTTCAGATACAGGATGACACCTGGGGTCATACAAACCTTCTTCAACACAATGATGGACATCTCTTTCTAGTGGTGGAACCTCCAAAATCAGTATGGATACCCCATATTATTGAAACCATTTTTTCCTTGTAAAAATTTTAAATAAATCAAGGAATATTTTTATAGTTAGTCACTGAGATAGCGGGTGATTCCGGTTCTTGGTTCTCTTGGAATTAATTTTCTAAAAATATAAAATAAATTTTATATCACATGTGAAAAATTTTCATAGAGATAATAAAATATATCCTAAATAGATTCTCAAAACAAAAATCTGAGACCACATATGAATCTGGAGTGTGTGTTCTACCCTAGGGATGAACTCTATTGTATAGGTGCAGGATGTTCGGATAAAGAAATCGTTGCAGGTGCTCTTAGTGAATTAATTAATTTTTTATTAAATTAATTCATTAAATGAAAAAAATGTTTTACCTCAATAAGTAAACTATTATGGTGAATATTCAGGGTTAAATTCATAACCCTAGGATCGTTTATGGGAGGATCTACAATTATTCCATTCCATATTGTTATTAAGTGATTGAATGATAATTGGATGAAGTAAAATCAAGGTGTAATGAATGAAACGGGTCTTCCCCATTATTGGAATTTATGTTCATCACTAGAAAACAATCCAATATCAAAGTATGAATCATCATTTTTTGTTTCCTCTGTTATGATTTATATACTGAGAATGATCAAATATATTATCCATTGATCTATGTTGAAAATAAATCTATTTCATGAGCATTTGTATCAGATTAAAATTTTTTATTCATTTTGTTCCAATTATGTCATGTTTCACACCCCGATAGTCCCCAATAAACAATTATTTTCCAAGAAATCTTGGTCAATTATTTTATCGCCTTTATATTTATACCCCAAACCCACCATCATTCTTCATGTTCTTCATCATACGACTATAGGGCCACGGTTCTACTTTTTCTGGTGGATTAAAGTATGATCGAAGCCATGTATTCACAATGGACTCACATGCGATAAATAGATTGATGATTTTGAGACGTATTGGGATTATTTTTGGAATATGTTTTATTAAATCATGGATCAAGTATCTGAGGCTAATCATAAATTATGGGAGGCGCCTAGTGTTCACGATAGAACATTGTGGATCAATAGATGCCGATTTCCGACCAATAGAAAGCTGTAATCGATGGCTAGAGGATAATGACTTTCTTTATAGTCCAAATATAGGAATTATTTGATATAGTTGAGGAATATTCACAAAAATTCATGGAGTTATAATGTTTCTACAAAAATCACAACTACACACCATGTAGTGTGAAAGAACAAAAGTTGTGTTCTTTTAAAATCCACATTGCTAAGGTTTCTAGGAGATGATAAGTATCACATATCATAAGGGTCCTCTTCATTCCATGTGACCTAGACTTGGTTGTCTGCTGTATACTCTAGGATACCATGGGGATGGACATAGGAGGGAGACAGATTGTAAAATATCGTAGGGTCATTGTACACGAACATGGCCAAAATGACACTGACATGACCAAGACAACACGGCTCGGCCACGGGTGGCTGATATATGCTGTGTATTATCCTTACACATCAAAAAAATTAACATCTCTAGTGATTTATGTTCTATCTATGACACGACTAGGTATAGGAGTGGGGTCACAAACCTTTAGGACCCCTTACACTTTATGTGACTGATTTTAGGGGAAACATCTACTCTTGTATGTTATTCAATTGGACTTATATTTTTTAATTTGAGTATCCTATCATGAGTGTTTCTATATGTATAATGTGATGGTTTCCATTATAGTGTATTTTTAGGTATGATGTGATATGTTTTGATAATGACACTTATTTTATCAATGATCAATGATGGAATTGATTGGATAGGATCATTATAGTAGAACCCTCATATTGGGATATTGTATGGGTCCTCTATCCAAAGATATTAACTCACAAGGTATGGTTCCTATATCCATTGAGAGTAACCCTTCGACTAGGATAGTGTATAGGTCCTTCATCCACAGAGTGAAAACATCCTATAGGGATAGGGTATGATTACTTTATCCACAGAGTGGAACCCTTATTAGGATAGGGTATGGTTTCTCTATCCCTATAATAAAACCCTCATATTGGGATAGGGTATGGGTCCTCTATACATAGAGTGGAACCCACCTTCTAGGATAGGGTAAAATTCCTCTATCCATAGAGTGGATCCCTCATGTTGTATCAAGGCACAGGTCCTATATATATTTTGTTGAACACTCTTGTTGTAACACAGTATGGTTCCTCTACCTAGAGATTGTGTCCCATAGACTGTGAGGGATAGTAGAAAAGTGTATCTACATATAGATACATCATTATATAGACAATTTTTATTTTGGGCATCATTGATAAATAACTTATAATTGAAGGAAGACTATTTTTCTGGGTTGGTTTTTGAGATGGATATCTCCTTTCTTACCCATTTAGGTTTCTTTTATGAGCATATATCACTATTGATTGGTTATCATTTCTATCTTTCTATGGTTTTCCCTATTTACATCTATCAGGTCTCTTATTTCTCTCCTTCAACTTTCATGACGTCCTACTGGGTATGTATATACACTCCCCTGTAAGGTCTATTCCAGCATGTCTTGTATCTTATGCAGATGATAGACCGATGGGTAGTGATTTCATAGGATCATAGGGATAACCTAGTTCATTTTACCACATAAACTGGATGGCTCTAGGATATCTATAGATGGACTCTCTCAATATTTACATTTCTAGTCATAGTGAGGTTAGGACATCTTTCTAGCAAGGTTGGTATTTTCCCCTTTACTATTCAGATTATGTTGTCACACTATTTTGTATTCCATAGAGGTTGAAACATGCATTGTTTTTATTATTTATATTACTATATTTTATATTTATTCCATTAAAGTTTTACTTGGAAATGATTGGTTGCATGAATATAGGTAAATTAGGGAAACACTTCCCATATTAGTTATGAATTTCAGTGCTTTTCACAATCCACTGACTTATAGAAGTGGGCTTGGGGTAGTTGCAGCTCAACTCTCTACTTGAGAGGTGGGATCTGAGGGTTCGAGTCATGACATATTGGTATCGTATCTGGTTATACCTTGTGAGAATGTTTAGAGTTATGTCCCCTTCTGAGGTTTGGTTGGGAATTTAGTTCAATGGTGTCAAATTGTCTATAGTGTGGTTTTTAGGCCAAAGAGCCCAGTGTTGGTGTGGAAACCAACATATCTATTCACCAAGACTCTGAATACCTACTTTTCGACACAACATACCAAGACATTAGTTTTAGGGAACTTTTTTAAATTCATGATATATGATTGATTCGTTTTTACTTGTCTTCTTAAGTCAGTTATATATATATATATACTCATTTGAAGATAATGAACCTAGATTTTTATACATGGATATTACATCATTTTATATGAATACTCATTACATTACCCAAACACATTCTTGGGGACCATAACAATTTAGTTCTTTTGGAAGCATGGAACACAAAATTCTAGTATGGTGAAATATTATCAATGTTTCCCAAAACTATCATTCCCTTTATTATCCTCACTTAAAATATTTCTTCATAACCTGGGGAAGGGAAACGTAATAAAAGGATGAGCTCAGATATTTAGTAATATTAAACACCAAATATATCAATATATGTTCTTATGTAATAAAAATATAAGAACATGGGTATGTGATTATGATCATTACATACGAAGATCATACCTAACCTCTCATAGATCTTAATCATGAATAATGGCACTAAACACTAAAATTTCAAAATAAATGAATAATAAGAATGAAAATTCATCATAACCCAATCATGAAACATATGTTCATATCAAAAATGTATGTGAAATCATCATAATCCTAGAAAACCATTACATATGTCAAGGATAACTAACAAGACTCTCATATCAAGCACATAGACTGGTCTCCCATTACAGATCAAGCACATCAACTTGTTTCCCCTAATGGATAAAGCATATCGACTTGTATCCCATCACATATCAAGAACATAAAATTGTTTCCCCTAACTATATAATGGGATATAACTAATTAAACAATGAATTTTAGGAAGATATAAGTCTTGACAATTAGCTAATGAAAACTATACATATGTCTGCTCGAGGACCATAAATCATTCACCCACTTAGAACCCATGTAATGAAATGAGTTTCATAAACCCTTCATCATAAAATAATTCATGTAAAAAAATAGGTTTCATAAATATAATTCCTTAAAAAACATAAACCATTATGATAAAGAATAATAACTACATCCTCAGTTCATATCCCCTATAAAGAAAAAGTAGCATCAAATAATGACATCCTAGATGGAACATGTCATTTTTGAAAGATCACTTGAAAAAATTATTGAGTGAAATATTATTTCCTTTATGAAATAATTCTTTAAGAGATTCAGACAAATAAAAAGGAAATAATTTTATTAAAAAAACCTTGTGATCTCTTAAAGTAAGATTCAACACATGAAGTCATAAAGATGGTAGAATATTCTGTTTGTGTTGTATATGTTTTTAAAAAACATTCCTTCCATATTTTTGTCCAAAAATTCATAAAAATACTTGTTTAGAAAATGAAAAATATATCTTTTTTAAAACCATTTAGTAAAAATATCAAAAATGGTAAAAATATTTTCTAAAATATTTTTATTAAATATTTTGTGGAAGATAAATACTCTCCAATGGAGACTTAAACATAAATAATAATGAATAGTGAGGATATTGTGAAGTAAACCCTTACCACATTATAATCAGTCAAGTTGTATTACCCGTGAAAGAAATAAAATTACAAGGATATTAAAATTCTAAAATCATTAGGATAAGACTCAAAAAATAAATTCATGGGTGGTATATACACCACACAAAATATTCAAGTAGTGTATAAGGCATATGTCCCATATAACTAAAAGTGATACAAAAATACTTTACCTTAAGTATTGACTTAATTCCTATGCATTAAAACCTCATGTATGATATATATGATATTATCATAAATATACCACCAAACCATATTCATATATATCATACCATATATTATTTACTTATGAATTTATATTACTCATTTATTTAAAATTCCATGTTAAAGTAATGTTTCTGGTAATAATCGCTTTGTTTTTAATACATTTTTTAAAATTTTTTTCATGGTTTTCTTACATAGATCATTATTTTATAATCAACATAATGATAAAAATGATATAAATATCATATATATTCATTATAAATATATTCCTAGTGATTCATAAAAATTTTAGTTTGAAAATGAAATACATTGTTCATGGTGATGGTAGGAAAAACATATGCATGAACATTTTTTTCATATTACGTTGTGATTAAAAGAAAGAAAAGTATATGATATATTATAATTCCAAAATGTTTTTTATGTAATATATATATATATATATCACATTTTTTTATTAAAACCATTCTTAATTCATTCCATGTATTGTGTGAACGAATCACATCGGTTTGTGAGGCGGTAGTCCATCGTACACACGAATGATGTTATTGTATATCCAAAAAACATAAATCATGAACTTATGTGTGATATAAAAATTGAATATTCAGAATAAAATGATAAAAATAAAATATATCATATATAAACTATTAATCCACCACTATTCCAAACCTTTAAATTGGTAATGGAGATAGTCCTCTATACACACAAATAGTGATTACATATACCATTTTATGAAATTGTGTGAATTTTTAGGCCACACCCTTAACATAATAACATGTAAGTAGATTAAAATTGTTGAGAATATTATATAAACTTGAAATAAAAATAATTTAAGTGTTTTACATAACAAATAAAACAAAAATGTTTGTTAATGAATGTTACCTCTACTTCGAGAATCACCTTTTGGTTTTCACCAAAGAAATTCCTTGATAGGATTTATTCCAAGAGGAAGGATTATAAGATGAGTGTATGGAAGTTGGGAGGATGTTGGAATATCTTTTGTGAAAAACAATTAGGTTTTTATGCTTTAGTAAAGGATAAGAAGTGGTTCCCTTTAATAATTTAGGTGAGAAGAACTTTTGAATTTCTAAAAATATTAATTTATAATAAATTTGATATCAATACAAATACCACAAAAAGGCCACATATTAATTTATAAGATATTATTGTATTTTAATATCATAATAAAAAATATTTTATAAAAATTTTTGTGCTTATTTTAAACCTTATAATTTTGATTAACCCTTAGTTAATATATTTTAATTTTAGCTATGGTAACAAATTTTTTAATATTAACAAGTTTTAATATTTACTTATATGGTTAAAATTTTCAATAAATGGTAGATTTATGAAATGTTAGACATTATAATAATCAGTTTTTAATTTTTAAATATTTTAAGGATTTTCAAATAATTAAATAATGTATTATTTTCATAAAATATTATTCATGTCAATTTTGAGACAATTCATTACATTGAGTTTAAAAAAACAATACAAAAAGATAACATCAAAATAAATCCTTTAATAAAACACTAATATGTAATATGAAAATATAAAATTCTTTTAGATCCTTAATTAATTATTATTATATTTTTTTTCTTAATTGAATAATTACCCCATCATCATTGTGTAATTAATTATGATAATTATTTCTTCACATAAAATTAAAAATTAATTTCAATGATCTATATAATCCTTATATATTTTAGAACAATATTTATATAAGATCATATATTCTATTTAACCCCTTATTAAAAATATTATACTCATTAAAATGAAGAGAGTGAAATTTTGTCACTCCCTTTTATTTTAATAATATTTATGAAATTTTCTTATTAAAGTGTCCTTTAAATAATTAAATTGATAACCTTAGCTATAAAGGGTTGAATTTATTTCATCAAAATATATTGGTTAAATTTTTATGGTAATTTTATAATATTTATAATATTATCTAGTCCCCTTAATTACCTGATTTACCCTTAACTAGGGTAACAAAATTACTACGTTTTCTGTTCATTTTTTCTAAAAATAAAAGTGACATATTTGATAAATTTTGCACTTATAAATATAAATATTTAATGTATTTTTCAAAATTTGAAACACAAAATTGGCTAACATTAATTTAAAATTAATCTCATAAATGGAATGAGAACCCGGGTTTTTAAAGAGAAAACGTAATAATGTTTACTATGTTTTGGTATTAAATTCAGTATAAAAATGATTAAATTTGATTAAATTTGATTAATGGATTTATAATTTAACTATTGTGACTTCAAACCCAATTAAAAATATAATTTAATAATACATATTATCTAGGTGAAAAAAACATTTCAGTTAAAATCCAGTATATTTCACTTTTCATCAAAAAATGAATCTTCTAAGAAAAATAAATCAAATTAACCCAAAGATAATTATTATATTATTAATTTAAAAAATTAGTTTATATTTTAAAATAAAATTTATAAAACTGTCAAAATTTAGTTTTGAAACAAGTGCATCATTAAATTTTGATAAAAAAACTTTTTTGATAATACGGTTTTTTAACATAAAACTGGATTTATTTTTATATCATGTCTACAAAACACGTAGGATTAATGTTAAACATTAGATTTAATATTATATATATTTATATATATCATTAATATAATAAAAAAATAGTTATTTTTTATTTTATTTTTATAAAACATACTTGTGCGCATTTAAATAGTTTTTCCGAAAATGATTTACTTTTATTTTCAATAAGGGTTTTACATGTCTAAACCATACTTTCATTATTCAATTAATACGTTAAATACACTACATTCTAAATTCTATGTTATAATTTTATTTTTCAAATAATTACATTAATTAAATGTTGTTTCAAATAAACGTAGTATTTCATGTAATGCAATCTAAGTCATTGTTGAGTGTAACACAAGACATCAAAGAAATAAAATTATTTAAAAATATATTTTGTAAAAATGTCACTATGTTAAGTTATACCCCACTTAAATTGAATTTCACCCTCAAAATTTATTTGTGATATATAATTTTTAAAACATGAGAGTTACTTTTATTAAAACCCACTTTATAAAAATTAATATTAAAACTACCTTTAAAAGGGAAAGTTGGAAACATAATAGTTACCTAAAGTACCTCATAAAAAGGTTTCCCTAAAGGAAAACATTGGCGGAAATTGAAAACATAGACCTAAAAGAGAAAACTAACTATCAATTTCTGATGGATATTTATAGATAACATGTTCTAGGTAAAGATAGTAACCACAAAACCATGGTATGGAAATGTTCATTTATATCATCAAAAATGATGATAATAGGATAAACTTTTATTTAAAAATACTTTGAAAATATATACACACCTTATTTAATCTCAAAAGTATAATCTCAATCTATGGTTGTGCATTGATCAATTTCTACTTCATCTCTTACACCAAGAAATTCATATCAAATTCTAATGCCTGAAGAACATGTTGATCATAAAATCCATAATGGAGTGACAAGTCATTCCTTCTATCTCTAGTTATCACAATAAAAAAATGGTTATCACATGTTATCCAATATGCATAAATATTCATATGGTGATGTAATACATTAATATCTACAACCTCATCCATAATTCAACATAAAAAATTTCATAAATGTTTACCCTAATGAAACCTGTAAAAGTTTAAAATTCAAAACTTTTGAAAAAGGGTCACTAAATTTCCAAATTCAACTTGTCATTAATCCCCCAAACAACTTGACATTTATCTTAATTATCACACAATAAACATGCGAATACCATTATCATGTATTCTCTTGAAACATTGTAATAACCTAAATTACTATAAATCCATTGTGAAAATAAGAATGACTTCAAAATATTTACTCTTTCCTCATACCATAATACAAAATATCCAATAAACTCAATCCATTATATCATAAACCACATTTTCATCATATCAATCCAAATTTCATCAATACTATCACATTTATATTATCACAATAAAACATCTCTTTACATCCTTATCCTAACATCATGCACATGTTAATGGTTATCCTTCCCTTAATCATGTGTTCGCAAAAAATATCACCTTACCACATCAATCACATTTCATGGTTACAAGTACCACTTAATATATTATTTCAAATAAATAAATAAATAACTATAGAGTACCAATCATTAGATGATTCATTATTCCATAATACCATAAAATTACTTCAATAACATTATTCTTGAATTAAAATACATAAACACTCAGTCATTCCACCACCTCATCATTGTACTCCACATCTACAATAGTGATCACATGATATTTCCCTTTATCTTTGGAATTAAGGGGTTGTTGATGTTGATCATCATCATTAACCCTTATATTTGGTAACTACTTGTCATAATGCCCATTTTCATGAATCCTGAAGCATTAAAGTGCGGGGTCTATTTATTATACCCTTATCTCTATTTAGATTATTTTTTAAAATCTTCCCATTACTTTGGAATTCATCTTCCAGATGACCTACCTTTCAACATATGAAATATTTTCCATCCCCTTAAGGTAACTTCCTCTAATATTCTAACTATGCATTGAACATAAAATAAAACTCATCTTATTTTATCGATGTTTTTTATATATTTCTTTAAACTCTATATTCATTTACGCATTAAAACTTTAATAATGATATATAACTCCAATATTCATTTCCACCTTGATGAAGAATTTAATGATTTATTCATATCTATTGATGTCTCACATGGACAACTCCCTTCAGAGACATTTTTTTAAGGAACTAAAAAATATATCAACCATACTTTTCGGTTGGATGATAATTCCATAAGTGTATAGCAATAAGATTTTTCCTTCCTAATACCATAACATTTTTTTACTCAGGAGGACAATGATTTCATTTCTCATCACATTTATCATTAACGGGGTTCCTTTGGGTTTCATCCATGGACTCAAACTCGAAATCATAGTGTTAAAAACATTAATCATATTGGTATAACAACATAATCAAGGGAAATTGAATATAAAATTTCAATCTATGACACATTTGGATTAATTATATTTTATTCATAATCATTCCAAAAAATCTAGTATTTTAACCTATAATTAGACATATCCTTAGGGATTTTTCTGAGGTTTTCTAATCCTATTTTCTAAAGTCTGACTAAAACATTCCTCTAGTACCAACTATAATTAACCAAAATTTTTCATACAAGGATATTACATATTTTTAGATGAATATTAATTATATTATAAAAATACATTCCCAATGATTATAATAGTTTAGTTCCTTTGAGAACATGGAACGCAAACTCCTATTCTGGTGAAAAATATTCAATTTTTTCCAAAAATATATTTCCCTCTAGTACCATACTTGAAACCTTCCTTCATAACCTAGGGAAAGGAAACATAACAAAAGGGTGAGCTAACATTCTTAGTAAGAGTATACATGTAAGATATCAACCTATTATTTTACAAAAGCATAATATAATAATATGGGTCTATGATCATGAACATAACATAAAAAATTTTATACCCAACCTATCATAGATCATAATCTTGAGTCATGTCATAAAAAAGTAACATTTCAAATTACATAAATCATAAGAATAAAAATTTATCAATAATCAATATTGAAACATAATTTCATATCATAAATGTGTTTTATGTCATCATAAGTATTTAAAACCATTTCATATGACAATTTTAACTTCCAAGACTCTAAAATCAAGTACATTGACTTGTATCTTACCATAGATCAAGCACATAGACTTCTTTCCCTTAATGGATCAAACACATAGACTTATTTCCCATCATTTATCAACCACATAAACTTATTTCCACTATCATATGAGATACAATTTGTTGCACAATTATTTTTCAGGAGATATAGGTCTAACCCATCACTTAATGAAAATATAAATATGTGTTCCACATTACTACAAATCAATCCCCATCTCAGAACCCATGTAAATAAATGAGTTTCACAAACACTCCAGCATAGAATAACTCATGTAAAAGAAATAGTTTTCATAAATATTATTCCATCATAAACATAAACAATTTAATGAAATAATATGAATGGAATCCTTAGGGCATATCCTAAGTATATCTAAATTAACATCAAATAATGTCATCTTATATAGAAAATAACTTTTTAAAAGATTACTTGAAATAATTCTTGAGGAAAATATATTTTCCTTTATAAAATATTTTTTTTAAAGAGCCACACAATTATAAAGTAAAATATTTTATTTAAAAAAACTTGTAATATATTAAACTAATATTTTTCAAATTAACCCATAATGAAGATAAGAAATTTTTTCATGTTGTATGAGTTAAAAAAACATTCAGTTCATATTTTTTTTTAAAAATTTCATAAAAATCTTGGTTATAAAAAGAAAAATATTTTTTTAAACCATTTTATAAAATGATTGAACATGGGTAAAACATATTGTTAAAAAAATTTGAATAAATTTCTATAAAACATTTACATGTATTATAAATACTCCTCAATGCATACTTAAATATAAATAATGTCGAATAATGATGAGATTATGAAATAAACCCTTACCACTTTATAATAAATCGAATTGTATACCCCATTGATGAAATAAAATTAGATGTATATTTAAATAGAATAAT
The DNA here is from genome assembly GCA_963277665.1 of Viscum album. Classification (NCBI taxonomy): domain Eukaryota; kingdom Viridiplantae; phylum Streptophyta; class Magnoliopsida; order Santalales; family Viscaceae; genus Viscum; species Viscum album. The sequence goes on from OY728146.1 coordinate 561,108,174, forward strand.
ATTAAGTATAACACTTATAAAAAATTCATGTGACGTATATGCACCACAAAAAAATATACAATTAGTGTATAAGTCAAGGGTCCCATAAAAATAAAAGCGAGACAAAAATCTCTTACCTTAAGTCTTGACTTCCTTCATATACATCCAAAACTCCTATAAAAATATAATTTTATTATAAATATACCAAAAAACATTGTTCCTATATATCATAAAATATATGATTCACTTATGACATTATATTACTCATTTATTAATAATTTCCAAGTAATGTTATGTTTCGGGTAATATCTGTTTTGTTATTTCGTACATGTTTTCACTTATTATTGTTGGATATCTAACATAGATCATGTTATAATCATAACAAGATTTATAACAATGATATAAATATCATATATATTCATTATATATATATATATATTTATAGTGATTCATAAATGTTATATATAGAAAATATAATACATTATTTATGGAGATGGTAAGTCGTACGTATTCATGAACGTTGTTTTCATTTTCTTCTTGGGTTAAAAGAAAGAAACAGATATGATATATTATAAATAAAAAAAAAATCAATTTAATATATATCACATATTTTTATTAAAACCATTATTAATAAATTTCATGTAAAATGTGAATGAATCACATCACTTCACAAGGCGGTAGTATGTCGTACATACCAACGGCATTATTATATTCCCACAAAAATTAAAGCACAAAGGTATGTGTGAAATAAAAATAACATAATCATAATAAAATAATAAAACTAATATATATCATATATTAACCATAAATATTTCAATATTCTCGACCTTTAAATGTTGTAATGTAAGAACGAATGACATCAGTTCGTGAGGTGGTAGTCCGTCGTACACACAAAAGTTGATTGTGTATCTCATTTGTTGGAAGTGTGTGAAAGTGTCTGTCATACCATTAAAATAAAAATCTATCAGATTATTTAAGATACTTAGGATATTATATAAATATTTAATAAAAATAATTTAATGTCTTTGAGGATGAAATAAAACAAAAACGTCTATTGATGATTGTTACCTCTTCTTCGTGTATCTTCTTTTGGTTTGCTCCAAATGACTTCCTTGGTTAGATTTTTTACTAAATTTGGGATTCTAGAATTAATTTAGGGATGTTTTGGGTAGATTTAGATAGGTTTTGTTGAATCTAAATAGGTTTTAAAATATTAATAAAGGAGAATAAGAAGTTCCCTTATATAATTGAGGTGAGGGGGATTTCTCGATGTTCTCAAAAGATTAATTTTTACTAAATTATATCTCAATAAAAATACCTAAAAATTATACTTATTTTAATATTAGTTAATATAATATTGTATTATAATCATCTAATATATTTTAGATATGTTTTTGTGTTTATTTTAAACTTAATCATTTTGTTTAACGGTTAGTTATCCTATTTTAATCTTAACTATAGTGATAACATTTTGAATATTAAAAGGCTGTAATTTTTACACATATGGTGTAAATTATCCAAAAATTGTAAATTTATGATAATTTATACATTATTGTAACCAATTTGTATTTTTAAAATATTACAAATATTTATAAATAATTTAATAAAATATTATTTTCATAAAATATCCTTAGTGTCAATTTTGCCACAATTCATTATATTGACTTTAATAAAATCTATAAATCATTATGAATACAAAAAAACAATTTAATACATCCATAATATGTATTATGAACCTATAAAATTTTTTATACCCTTATTTAATTAAAATTATATTTATTTTAATACTCCTTGTATCATGTAATTGATTTTCTTGATTAATTGAATAATTATAGCATCATAATTGTGTAATTATTTGTGATAATTATTTATTCACATAAAATTTAAAAAAAAATTAAAGGATTGAGATATTATTTTTATATTTTATAATAATATTTATTGATGATCATATTTTATATTTTACCCCATATTTTTAAATAATGTACCTATTAAATGTAAGAGTGTGACATTCTTTCACCCTATTTGATTTTAATAATGTCGAATTCATTTTCATGGAACATCATATATTAAATAATTCAATTTATAACCTTATCTTTTAAGGTTAGAATTATATTAATCCAATAAAATTTGAAAAAAGTTTAGGTTAATTTTCTATTATTTATAAAATTATTTGTTACTCTCAATTTAATGATTTACCCTTAACTGTGGTAATACAATTACAAATTTTACCATTCATATTTTCCAAAAATAAAAGAGGCATATTTTCTAAATTTTTCCATTATTAATACAAATATAGAATACATTTTTTAAAATATAAAACACATATGGGGCTAAAATTAATTTAAAATTAATCTCATAGATGGGGTGAGAATGTGGGTTTTTAAAGTGAAAAAGTTCAAAATAATTCAATGTTTTTATATGTAAATTCAATATTAAATGTTTAAAATTAAATAAATTGGATTAATTAATTTATAATTGAACTATTCTTACTTCAAAACCAATTCAAAATAAAATTTAACAATATATATTATTTAGATGAAAAGACAGTTTTCAATTAAAATCTATTATTTTTCAATATTCATCAAAAAATGAATCTTCTCAGAAAAAATACCAAAAATTCACCCTAAGATAATTTTCGTATTATTATTTCAAAAAGGAAGTTTATTTTTTCAAATAAAATTTATAAAAGTGTCAATATTTTGTCTTAAAACAGGTGCTCCCTTAATGGGTGATAAAAATGCTTTTAAGAACAATACAATTTTTAAGCATAAAACTGGATTTATTTTAATACCTTGTATCAAAAAAACATAAGATTAACATTAAAAATAATATTATATTATATATATATATCATTAATAAAATCTAACAAGGGTGATTTTTTTATTCAATTTTATAAAACATACTTGTGCACATTTGAATTGTTTTTCAGAAAAATATACCCATCTATTTTTAAAACAAGTTTTACATGTGTAAACCATACTATAATTATTTGTTTAATCATAATAATAAATGTCATTATAATTACATGGTTCTAATTATCTTATTCCAATAATTAAAAAAATAAAATTTTACTTTATAGATTCTCAATATTTCGTGTAATGCAAGCTAAGCCGGTGTTGCGGGTAAAATAATTCATCAAAGAAATCAAATTTTTTAAAAAAATATATTTCATAAAAATATTGGGGTGTTATAATGATGATTTTACATCTTTATTAAATTATTAGGGTTTCGTCAAAAATAAATTTATCCATGTTTTTAATTATGGATGGTGTTGATGATCCAATACGTGATGAGGCCTCAATTTAGGGACCACTATGCGAGATCTTGCTTATAGGTTAATAGATTTCATCACCACCCCCTATAGATCAGTAGATTATCCCATAAGAGTTGGATGAGGATGTGATTAGACTTAGTGCACTCCATAATATCCAACATTAGATGCCAGTGAGGTCTCATAGCGAGCCAGATTTCTATGGGGTGGAGGATTTGATAGAGTCAGTGATCAATGTTCGCAGGCATATCCAGAAACTAAATTATCTTGTGGTTCCAATGGAAGACAACCTTTTTCATGGAGAAATTATTTTCTATTAGAGTCTATTCATGCAGATGCAGAATGATTCGACACTCTCATAGACTAAATTCCAAGACCTTTTTTCTGATAATTATTATCCCATGTGTTGGTGCATAGTTCGGATTCAGGTTCTTCTAGATCTACACAAGTGAGAGATGAAATATTTTATTTATTTTTCAAGTTAAACTAACCTTACATGGTTCTCCCTCAACATGATTCATTATTTATACTTCTGGGTATAGATGTTTGATTAGGGTATCTGCAAAGATATTTTTACCATTGTGATATAGTTTTGCATTCAAACATATGCTAGAGTGTTAGAATGGGAACTGAAGATGGATATATTTCTATATAAGGGACTCTATATAGATGGAGATGGTAGTGGGCTTCATAGTCATGAGCCATCATCAACAACTAGCAAGCACTAATTGGAAGGAAATCAGCATAATAGATATTATCATGAGTAGACTTAGACATGTGGTCATACAGGACATGGAATGCATCAAGGACTAGAGCATCCTAGAGAGGGGAGATGTTATGCTAGGGTGAGGTCACATGGAATGATATTTCCTAGCCCAAAATCCTGAGGAGGGTAGGTAGATAGTAGATGGAAATCCAAGATAGAGGTAGCATCATGATCATGGATCTCCCAAGCGAAGGTGGGGTGGCCCCCAGGGAGGTGGAGATAGTATAGGAGATGGTGGGGCTCTTAAAGGATGATCTTCTAGTGGTGGATGAGACAATGAGATCCTTCCACCACCACCACATGGTGTTCCACGTCAATCTTATTGAGATGATGGTAAGGGATATGGAAAGTGGTAGGAGATGAGTGCTTATGACACTACAAATCGTGAGATGAATAGAGGTGAGATGTGAATTTATTCTAGTCTTACATCAGTACAAGTGGTCACGGGCATGTGTTTTTACTTCATCTCCTTTCTCTTGGTGTAAGAGCTACAGCTCATAATTGAGACTTTAGGAACCAATTTTTCTATAAGGTTCCAAGAGGGAACCCTTCTTCAAAATCATTTATCTATCCATAGTGTGTGTAATATCTTAGTGGATAGATATTCTTGTGAGACCTATTGGTCATCATGATGAATCCATATAATGTCATCTTGGGTATAGAATATTTTTTCATAGTTTGAACCCTGATTGACTATAACCATAAATGAGTCAGGTAGCTTCAAAAAGATGGTACGAGATTTTAATTTATGGGTAAGAGAGATCTCATGGCTCGGTGGTTGGGTATTACAGGTAGAAGTATGTATCCCATCACCAAAAAGTTATTGAGTTTATCCCTTGGTGCAGTGGTAACTTCAAGCATCTAGATTCCTTAAATCTTGGGGTATTATATGGATGTCTTCTCTGAGGATATTCTAAGACAACCTTTTAAGAGGTAAGTGGAGTTCTGCATCGAATTTCACCTCGAGATTTCTCCAATATCATATAAGGAATATCATATTGCCCCTAATGAGCTCTGAGAGAAGCAGTTGTAGTTAGAGGACCTTCAAGAGAATTTTTCCATCAGGCCCAATGTGTCTACAAGGACAGGTCGGGTGTTGTTCAAGAAAATGTTGGACTAAATATTTTAGATTTCTATCAATTATCATCACCTGACCAAGGCCACAATAAAGAAAATTTATACCTTGAAGAGTATGGATGACCTATATTATTAGTTTTGAGGTGTGATATGGTTCTCTAAGATTGATCTCCAGTTCAACTATCAATAGTTGAGAGTTCTTGAGGCTGATATTTTGAATCTCTCAATCCAATGTATCTATGGACACTATGAGTTCTTAGTGATTCATTTTGGTGAGATTAATTCCACCACTATGTTTGTAGATTGTATTAAATGTATCTTATATCCATAATTAAAATAATTTTTATATTTATTTATTAAAAACATACTCATCTACTCCACATTGGAGTAGCAAAATGCATAACACTTGAGAATTTTTTGAAACATGCCTTGGGAGCACCGACATTATGGAAAACACCCAAAGTGATAGTTCTGGCTCCATAAGGTTTTTTTTCTTGTGAATTTTATCTCTGATCATGGATTAGATATAGACTGAATGAGAATTGATATAGTGCTTTCATTAGATCCACACAAGAACAAGTCTGAGTTGTAGATTTTTCTTGGCCTGGAAGGGTACTACGGGGTGTTTGTGGGATACGTTTCTTGGATTGCATCCCCTTTGACTGCCCTAACATGGAAAGGGTGTTCCTTTACCAAGAATGATGACTTCAAAATATCTTTTGAGGATTTGAGGATGATGATAAAAATTGATCCATTTTTATACTAATGGATGAGGGCATGGAGTACATAGTGTATTGTGATGCCTATAGAGATGGGATTGACTATGTGTTAATGCAAAAGTAAGAAGTGATCATATATGGATCAAGGAAGTTTAGAACCCATGAGTATAACTACATGAATAATTACATATATTTGGAAGTGGTAGTCTTCACTATGAATATGTGGAGGCACTACCTTCTGGTAGAGTGCTTTATTGATTACTATAATCATAAATATATCAGGTATATATTCATGTGTAGATACAAAAACCTGAAATACAGGTTTTTGTCCGATTTTATACAGCACTATAACTTTCATATTATCTATACTCATAATAAGGGAGACATGGTGGTAGATACCCTTAGCAAAAAGTCTCATTCTTTCCTGGTATAAGAGGTGTCTTAGAAATTGGGTTCCTTGTAGCTGACCCTGGTTAAGGAGGAGGGTGAATCTTTTCATCAATGGATGGTGTTTCATTGTATGCTTCTCCATCATGTGGTGGAGGTTTAGTTGAGAGACATTAATTATGAGTTCCTACATGACTATATATCCTTATGATATTCACAAGATGGATATTATAATGGAGGAAATAACATCATCTTATTTCAGGGGTGGATGATGGTCCTGGTCACAATGTAGTAGGAGGTGATGAGGGAGTCTCAAACATCTCTAATTATTATACATCTCTTTTTAGGAAAAAATTATAGAGACCTTTAGTCGATGTTTTGGTTGGCTAGAGTGATATTGAGTATGGCCAAATTCATCTCTCGGTGCCTCACATGTTAGTAAGTGAAGCCTAGGTACTAGGTTCAAGTAGGTTTTATGTAGCCTATTGAGATCAAAGAGTGAAAATGGGATAGAATATCTATATAATTTGTGATAGGGCTTTCATTGTTAGTGATAGTCCATGATGCCATCTGGGTGATAGTTGAATAACAAATGAAGTCAACACACTTCCTTGATATTGGGGAGAAGAGTTTAGTGGTGATTTTATAGAAGGTGAATATACGGGACATTTTCCACCTTCATTGGGTTCCCTCAATGATTTTCTTGGAATAGGATGTACGGTTTATGTCACGATTATGGAGAGGCCTACAGGAGGCATTCAGGGTCAAGATGAGGAGTCCAACCTTTCACCCTCAGATAGATAGCCAGGAAAAGAACACTATCTGCGTGCAAGAAGAAAAATTGTTGGAATGTGTTTTAGATTTTGGATAAATTTAGGAGTATCACATAAATTTGGAATATTTTTCATATAATAATATCTACCACTCTATAATCTTGATGGAACCTTTCAAGGCCTTACATGGAATACCATGTATGTTACCGTTATACTAGAGTGGGATTGGAGAGGTGTGTCTTCTTGTGATGATAATGGTACATGTAATGATGGAAAATAAACAGGTGATCACCAATTGGATGATGATAGATCTGGTTATATATAAATCTTTGGCAAGTCGATGTTGTAGTCCCTTGGATTTTGAGCAGGGAGACAACATTTTCCTGATAGTCTCCCTGCGATGAGGATTGTAGAGATTCGACCTATGAGGTAAGTTATCCCCAAGGTTCATTAGTAAATTAAATATGTTTTAGAGGGTTTTTTAATTTTCCTACTTCCTTGACATACCCACACAATTGGATCAAGTGACTTAATTCATCCATGTAGCATAGTTAATGAGATACGTGTAGGATCTCACACATGTTATTGACTAGAAAAAGCTTAAAATTGATGATAGAGCCAAATTTGTGAAGCACATAAGGGTAATTGAGGATCAATAGTATTGGATTATGTATGGATGATCCATTCCCTATGTTCATTTGTCGTGGAAGCATGGGAAAATACTGAAGAGGTCCTGGGAGAGGGTGAGCTAGATAAGGATTTAGTATCCCACCCTTTTTTCTTAGTTTTTTCTTTTTGATGATGAAAAGATTAAAATGGTAATAATTTGGAGACCCATTTTTTCATTGTAAGACTTTTTAAATATATCAAGGAATATTTTTGGGTCCAGGAGCTGAGAAGTCATGTGATTCTATGGCCCGATGCTCCCAGGGTTAGTTTTCTAAAGATATTAAATGTATTTTTTACCACATTCTCATAGTTGCATAGAGATAATGTAATATCTTCTCACAAAAGTCTCAAATAAAAAATCTAAGATCACGTTTTACTAGAAATCGTGAGTTTTATCCAAGGTGCAACCTAAAGTTGGTCTTCATAGTACATTTTGATAAATCACATGTTGGAAGTTGTATTTAGGTGATTAATTTAGTACTTTATTTAATTTTATTTATTAAATTACCTAAAATGTTTTCCCTATATAAATATGATACAATGTAGAATTATTAGGTTTATCTATATAATATTGGTACCATTAAAAATTGGATCCACCATTCTTCATTGGAACATTGAGATTGGGCAGTTGAACAAAAATTGGATCAATACGAATCAAGGTGTAGTAAACGCAACAGAACTTTCCCATCATCGGTAGTTATGTTCTTCACCAGTGAAAAAACCAAAATCAAGGTAGGACTCATAATTTTAGGATTTTTTCCTTATTATTAGGAGATTTATCATGATCAAATATTCTATCCATTGATCTGTGTTAAAAATAAATACTTTTCAGGATCACATGTATCAAATTTCATTTTTTTTATTCAATTTGTTCCCATTAGGCCATGTTTATCTCTCCAGTTATCCAAAATCCATATTTTTGGGAAAATAATACTTGTCCAAAATAAATATCACCCAGTTTTCTCTTCTTTCTCCCATCTTTTTTCGTATTATTCACTATAGGCCTATGTGGACATAGTTTGACTTTTTAGATTGTGTTAGAGCGTGATTGATCCCCCGTGATCACAACATAATCATATGATATGAAAATATTGATGATTGGGGATGGATTGGAATGATTTCAGGAATATGGGTGATGATTTCCAAGGATCGAGAAGACTAGATGGATTGGAAATGACAGGAAGCACATAGGGTGAACCACATACCACATTGGATCAATATATACTAATTATCGGCTACCGTAGGGATGAAATCATCACCTGGGGGTAATATATTCAGGTAATGGGGGACTATGAAAATGATTCAACATAGAATAATTGGATATGTATAAAAATATGTATATCTAAAGTTTTTATGAAAATAATGACTAAACAGCATGTATTTTGGAAGAACGCACAACATTTTCCTTGAAAATCCATGGACGTAGGATTTTCAGGTGAAGATAAGTATCACATTCCATGTGGGGCCAAACAGTCCATGTGACCCCAAGTTGGTAGCCCATCATGTAATAATATATTACCCAGATATATACATGGGTTGGAGACACGTCGTATACTGGCACAGGGCCAGTGTACATCGACAAAGCATGAATGACATGGACACGGCCAGTAGAACACGACTCGTCCCAAGTCGGATAAGACACACCATGTAGTGTCATTATATGTTATTTCGAACTATGTGGATAGTGAGCCATTTGTTTCCTAGGACACAACCAGGTAGATGAGGGGGGCCACATGTCATGTGGTCCCCTTACACATCATGTACCTCCTTTTTGAGGAAACTTCTACCTATTGTATACCCTTTATTTAGACTCAAATTTTGTCCTGAGAGTAGCCTATCCTAACTATTCTTCCCTGTAGAATGTGATGGTCTCCTTCATAGTGTATTTTGATATACAATGTGACATAATCTAAGCATAAATATTCTTTGTTCATTGCTCAAAGACGATAGTGACCATATAGTATAATCATAGTGGAACCCTACTACTAAGATAGGGTATATATACTATATCCATAGAATATAACCTTCTATTAAGAAAGGGTATTGTTCCTCTATCTATATAGTGGAACCCTCCTACTGGGATACGTTATTGTACCGTTATCCATATATTAGAACCCTCCTACTGGGATATAATATAGGTAGTCTATCTATATATTTGAACCCTCCTAATATGATAGGCTATAGTTCCTCTATCTATAAAGTGGAACCTTCTTACTAGGACAGTGTATGGGTCTTCTATCCACCTAGTGGAACCCTTTGGTAGGGATAGGGTATATTTCATTTATCCATATATTGGAAACCTCCTACTGTATTAGGGTATGGGCCCTCTATCTATTGAGTGTAACCTTCTTGTAATATCAGTGTATGGGTCCTCTACCTAGATATTATATCCCCTTGACTTTACTGAATAATGGCTAGCTGTGTCTCCACAAAGATACTTCTTCAGACAGACACATGAGATAGTGTTCATTATTGATGGACCTCTTAGAACGGATGGTAGACTCTTTTCCTAGGTTGCTTTGTTAGATAGAGATCTCATTTCTCTCTCATCTGGGTTTCTTTTATGAGCATTTATCACTGTTGATTAGTTTAAATTTATCTCTTACTATGGGTTGATTTATTTAATAACCTCATGTCTCCTATTTCTTCCCCTTCAGATTTGGGGTCATCCAACTTGATATATATATACTTTCTCCTACATGGTCTTTTCCCACACGTGTCATGTCTTATACAGACGAGAAATAGGTCGACGATGATTTTAGGGGAGCACAAGAATACCCTTATGTATTTGACTGTGTACAATGTTCGGGGATTCTAAATATAGAGTAAGGCACTCTTAAAATTTAATTTTATAATTTTTTTCAGGTTGGGATATCTTTTGGGTTAGACATGTATTTTTTCACTTTAATTTTCAGATTATGTTTCCACACTCTTTTTTATTCCCAAGAGGCTATTGCATGCAATGTTTTTATTATAGATATTATTATCTTTTATATTTAGTCCATTGCATTTATATATAGAGAAGGTTGGGTTCACACTAACTGATATATTAGGCAATGGTATTATATTTTATTTATGCCTTTAATCTCATTTCTCCAACCCCAAGCCAATGGTGGTGGGATTGTGGTAGTTTTGACTCGGCTCTCCATTGGCTAGGTGGGATCTGGTAGGCCAAGTCATGACACAAGCCATGAAATATTCTCCGTTTAAGGATGAATCTTCTAACTCTCATCTCAAGTAACCAAAAAACACAGGGCTCTATGAAAATTTCCCATACTGGAGTTATTTCCGTCTTCTCGTGGCACACTTCCAAACTAAGAAAAAAATAAATTATGTCATATTGGGCTCTATGTGAATTAACCACACTAGAGTCTTTCATGTTTTCCCATGGTTCACTTTCAAACCAAGGGGTAATGTCCATAATATCATTTTGGGATTCATGAAAATCACCCATGTTTAGGTCCCTTACATCTCCCCATGGAATAATACCACACCATGGGGGGAACGTAATAACATAAATTGGTTGATTCTCTTACATCAGGATATATGAATCATTGATCCCACATAACATGAGAGAGTTAATCAATATCTCAGTCATCCTTTGAGAAATCATCAAGTATAACAATCCAAAATCATAAATTTCTTGATTGTTGGATTCTCATATGTAAGATAAATCTCTGATTGTATACATCATAACATCAAACGAGTCACTAGTTAACATAATCCTTAATGGTCAATTAATCAAATTTCTAACTAACAAATCATTTATTCTTAATTGGTGAATTCTCCAATCTTGGATGTATTTTCAATTCCACATCAAGCTAGGGTACCATTTATCACATTTCACATATAATTCTAAGTGTTAACAATTAATATAATTCTCAACAATTTCAACTTATTAATGGTTGGCACACATATCAGGTTGTTGCGAGTCCCGATCACAATTCCAAGAGACCAAATGGGTCTTTCAAATGTCTAAACATTCGAATTCATATCTAAGAATTGGATTAACAATTTAGTTAGGTAATATGCAAGGAATAACGGCACGATTATAATTATTAAACATATTAAATAAAATCAATACATACATTAGGTATTTCATCAGAACCACCCACCTAAATATCATATAAGACAATGATAGTTGTTCAATATCTAACATAGCGATCATATTCTTCCTTCCTTCCATTCAACCAAGACTAGGAATTATGTCATCATGGTTAGATTAGCCATACTATGGTTCCTTATAGAGAAACAATGGAATAAGATGTGGACGAGAATTAGAAGGCATACTTTCACTTGGGTCTAGAATGCAAAGAACCAAACGGTTCTTACTTCAAGATTGAGTAGAAATTCCTAGAGCTCTCCTGGAGAAGCTCTTTAATTGAGAGAAAGGAGCATGATCACTAAAACACATGATATTGGAGTTTAAACCCTCTAGGTGTGACACATTAACAGCGTGAATAGAGGATTCATGTTATTAATAGATTTTTTCCTATATATGTTGAGAAACTTGATGCCTTGACTAAACACCCAAGGGAAAATGTCATTTCACGCCATGAATCCATCTCAGGATGTGAGTTTATGATTCATGGACTGCCCATAACCATTCATGTTATGAATAAATTTCACATGCTCTGCCCAAACCATTCACACCTTGAAAAGGTTTCATGGGGTCTATATCAAGCAATTCATGTCATGAATGGACCATTCATGGTGTTAATTTGTTCTATAGATAGACTTCATTTCCACTTTTACTTCCTTGCAAAATCAATCCAACTGACATAAATGGCTCAACAAACATGTCTTAAATGAAAAACAACTGAACTTAAGAAGATTTAACCAAAATCTTAAAGTACAAACCTAGAAAATATGAGATCTTACAATAAATAATAAGTAAATAAAAATTGATATGTAAATAAAAGATACTAAATTTTAAATAAATCATAAATCATAAATCATAAATAAATGATCAACAAATAAACATTACTAATTAATTAATAATAAATGATAAATGATAAATAAATCATAATTTATAAATAGTAAATAAATATTAACGATTAAATAACTAATAAAAAATAAAATATAATATATAATAACAAATAAAGAAATAGTGAATAATAAATAACAATTAATGAATCATAATTAAATCATAAATAATAAATAAGTACTAAATAATAAATTATAAATTACAAATTATAATGATAATGATAAATAAAAAAAATTACAAATAATAATTAATAATAATTAATAAATAAATTACAATAAATAAATAATAACTGATAATTAATAATTAATAATTAATAATAATAAAATTGATAATTAATACATAAATTGGAATATATTTAAATTAATACATAATAGATTAATAATATAAAATATATGATGAATCAATATATATTAAATGGGTAATAAATAAATAATCAAAAATAATAAATAAATAATAATTAAATAATTAAATAATTTAATAATAAATAATAAATCAATAATAGATACATAAATAACTTAATAAATACATTTAAATACAAATTTATTTAAATAACATTATATATATATATAATATCAAAAAATAAATAAATTCATATAAATGTATATAAATACAAACACATAGATAAATATTTATATATATAAATACACACAACAACATAATATATAAATATATATATATAAATGTACATAAATATACAAAAATAAATATAAATATCAACAAATATACATATAATTAAATTTACATAAATATGTGGAAACTCACATATATATTGCGTAAACATATATAAACACACATATATATATATAATTAAGTGTAATTATATATATATATAAACACATATAGGTATAAATAAATATAAATATACATAAATGCATATAAATATATATAAATATGAATACAAATAAGTATGTATTTATATATATACCCATAGAGAACATATAAATATATACAAACCTAAATACATATAAATTTTTTTAAATATATATAATAATAGAAAAATTTATATAAATTCTAAATAAAATCTATAAATATATAAAATTATATGTAATTATAAATGAATATAAATAAATATATATAAATTATAAATTAAAATACATAAATACATAGAAATAAACATATATATATAACAAATAATAAATCCCCAAAAGAGAGAAGACTACTCCAATTACAACACCAATATATCGATAAAAATAAAAAAACATGGTATAGTATCATAGACAACACAATAAGAATAATAAAAACCTACAAAATGTTGCTAAAATTCCATTGAATGTTTGAAAATATGGTATCTCAACTAAAAACTTGGTTTTAGAGGTCTTCCAGACCCTTTTGGATTAATAAAAAATATTTATCACGGTCCCCTTAAGATAATATGGAATATATCACTTCCCATGCTTTGATTTGACTTCTCTTGGAGCTCAAATAGACCCCGAGATCAAAAGTTATATTTTTTTGAACTTGATATAATAATAAAAAATTCTCTTAGAACAATAATTATTTTTAATTATAAATTATTATAAGATTATTTTATAATTTCATTATACTTATTTTCATAATATTAGATTTGGAAGGCCATGGAGTATAAATTCACACCTAGATCAAAATTTTTGGTAATTTAATGTTGAAGTCTGATTTTTAATTTCTATTATAACATTAGATACATATACTTTTTTACGAGGATATTAATGTGTTTGTGTGTGTCTTAATTATGAAGTAGTAATTAGTAATAATAAAATTTTAATTTATAATAAATATTTAATTATTAAATATTTATTATCATTATTATTATTATTATTAATTATTTATAACATATATATATATATATATATTTGTATAAATAAAATATTATTATTATAATTTATAATGTTTAATTAAATTTTAATATATTTAGAGGTGTTTTTTATAAAAACCGCCAAAAAATGTAAATAATAAATTTAATAGAACCGTTTTCTTGGGGTTTAGCAGCTGTTTTTTTAAAACCATTACTAAAATGCAATAAAAAAAGTATTATTATTTATTGGGATTTTAAACTACTAGATAATTATAATAACTTTTATAAAAAAAGAAGTAATTTAGTGGTCATTTTGAAAAAACGCTACTAAAAATTTAACAAGAACATTTAACAATGATTTTAAAATTCACCACTAAAAACCATCACTGAATGATGATTTTCCTGTATTGATAGATACCTACTCTATTAGTTAATTAATATACTCTATAATTTGTGTATATAAGGGCCTTCTAGGATTCCATCTATCAACTTATACATGTTAAGTTTAAGGATAATAACATTTGTTTCTTACTTCACTTATCCTCGCAAATTTATTGGCGTAAAGACAACATAGTTTAAAGATCTTTGTCATTATATTGGTTTTAAAACTCACTATACTTTAATGATATCATTAGTATATAAAGATTTTTTTTCATTCATGTGTCTTCTTATAAGAATCCTTTTAACACTTAATTTTTTTGTGGGGGTGGCTCATTGGGTAGTGGGATCTCAAGTACATACAATTTCCATTCATAAAATAGTATAATGTGCATTCACTTGTGCCACTCTTGTAAATATGTGTCTATGAGAACATATTATTTTATTAATACTTATCAAAGTGATTATACAGTATTAGTTTATATTTTTATATAAAATATCACTTTAAAATATTTATACTTTTATTTTTATTATAATTTTTTATACATTAAAGGTCTCCCTTTATTTTATTCAAATCTTGTTATCCCTAGAATATTATATTTGAAATACACAATATCTTGAGTATTATAGTGGGAAAGGATCCTTAAACCTCTATTAATATCCAATTAAATGGCCTCAACTATAATTTTATTGTCCAACCACATTAACTCATGGATCTTTGATATACTTAGTGAAGTCTCCTCTCTTATAAATTTTTAGCTTAGATTCACTCAACTCTTTCCTCTAAAATTTCTCCAAGGTAATTATAGATATTTCTTAGATTCTAGTTTTAGTTTATTAAACCCAACACTATTATTATATTTCTATGGTAATAATATGCACTCTCAACTATTCAATTTATACCCTTTAATTATGGTTTCATTATAACTTGAGTGGAGGAGGATGTTTTTACTTAATATTTTCATTTAGGGTTTTAAAGTTATTTTATTAAAAATTCTAATGAAATATGATTCTATTTACCATGATTGTTACTATTTTGTCATGATCACAACTTTAACCAGGAATAAATATCAATAAATAATACTCTATGTATATTAAAGTTATCGATTCATACTTTTTAACTATCATATGTGATTGCATATCATCTGCATAATCATAAATAATTAACCATTCATGAAATAATAAATAAACAATGCCATGATTATGAGTTGTTTTTATTGGTTAACACACTGAGTAGATGATTAATCAATTGAGTCCAGAGGGGAATTCCTTGAGTTGTATCATGACACAAATTGTAGCCCAAGTCAAACTCCCACACATTGTCATATTGGATCCACAAAAAAATCTTGACTTAAACCACATCCTGAGAACTCCTCTGATCTTTACAATGTATACTCATATGAAGGAGAATGGAACCTAGGATGTAGGATTATATTTTAATCAATAACATGTCTACATATGAGTTCTTATACAGAAATAAATTAAATAAACAAATTCTCAAACACATACAATCCATTCTTATCTCATCATCAGTCAAAATTCATAAATATTGCATAATAAAAATTAAAGATTCAGAAATTATACTTGAGTACGTATTATTATAAATTAAAAAAGAATTTTAATAATTTTAATTCATAAACAACACGTCTAATATCACGTATGATTTTTTTAATAAATTCTGAAAAATAAAAAATATTTTTTGATTTATTTTTTAAAATTATTTACATTTATTTTTACTTGAAATAATCCCTCGAATAGTAAATCAAGTTCGAATAGTCCTTGTTGGGATAGGTGAGTCAGGTGATCAGTCCATTGGTCTGGTCACAACATCCAATACCCAAGTGATACATCAGTGTAATCTATTATACACATATATGAGTTGTTATTTTAATAATTATAAAAAAACTCTTGCACCATTATTCGATAGGGGTTATATACGGGGTGCCCCCCTGATCAATAGGTATTGGTTATTTTGGTGGGGGTGGGATTGGACACCCATTTTGGATTTTTTTTAGTTTCAACATGCCTTGTGAATTAAATCTTAAACCATATTTATAAATATACATATATTATTAAACCATTTAGGAAGTGGCATAGTTGACAACCTCCCCCCACACACACATATATAAAGAATCAGCGCTCAGCTACGTTAAATTTTTCATCTAAAGGTTATTGTTCACACATTTTACATATATTTGTGTTTTTAAATTAAAACCCAATTTTTATAATAAAAACATGATAATTAGTTTATCTTAAAATGAAAATAATATGGTCATTTGAACTCTGATTGATGAACCACCGGTTCCATTGGACTTGAATCAATGACATATTATTGAATATTATAAAATTTAATTGATTTTAATGACATAAAATTTTCATTTCCACTATAACATCACCTAAAAAACATGGGGCTTTTTGAAACCATAAAAATAGGTATTCTAATAATTTTTTTACTAACTCTTTATTGTAACAATAGATCCCAAATAATGATTCCCAGATTATTCCATATATATTTGTACTATAATATTAAGCATGATAATGTAAAAAATATGACCCAAATCTATTATCTATACTAAATTAGGCTTCTTTCCAGATGACGTGTCACCTACATATGCTTCCACGACACCTAAAACATTTCCCTCCGTCGACCCATTTCATGATTCTCCACCTCTAGAATCCAAATACGTGTGTTTCTGTCGGCTCTTCCCTCCCAATTAGGGTGTCCCATTCTCTGTCTCTTCCGTCCCATTCGTTGTGGCCAACTCCTCCTTATTCACCTCCACCTGTGCCACCTACACCTACACTGCCTCCACCTACACTGCCACTAACTACCTCACCACCGGGTGCTTCGACTCCACCAACTCCACCTCACGCATTTACTCAATCCATCAAAACCATTTTGATCCTGCTCACAACATCTCTCACTGCCTTCTAGGGTTCCCACTAAAAATCTTCTCTTCCAACCTCTACCTCCCGCATGGCCTCTCGTTTCCACTACATCATCGACCAGGTTCTCCTCCTCCATCTACGACCACCCTCTATCAAAACAATCCCTACCCAGCCATTTGCATGTTCAGTCACCTTCTGTTAGGGCTCCTTGTTTCTTTCATCTACTCCTGGTTCCACCATCTGCAAATCATCCAAATGTATCTTCAGCGTCAACCACTATGGAGGACGACCCGCAAATGATTCACGAAGCTCTTCAACTTCACAGACACCTCCTATTTCCTTGTAAAATCATCATCCTCTTCATTCGTATATCTCACCGACGTCTGGAAATTGAACCGTGATGCAGATTCAACCATTTTTGGATTCCTCCGGCACCAGGTATGTTTTTGTTCCTAACTAATCTGTTAGATTATGCTCTGATTTTAAGCTATTTATTTAACCCTATTGATATAATGCTTCCAAAATTTAATATAATATTTCTGATTTCAAAGATTAGTTTTTGGGGCCTCAATATGTTACTAACATATCTCTATCAGTATTCAGAGACAATAATGTTCAAGACCTTCAAAAAAGGTGTTATCTCCTCATTTCATGAAGTATTGGCATCGTAAGTACAACCCATTTCATTACTCATCGTTCATTTTATCCCATTTCTTCATGCAGCTAAATCATTTCATTTTCTGATTTTCCTTAAAAGGTTCATCACAACATACATTAATGCATATTTTTACATTACTCATCATCCATTTTATGCCATTTTTTCATCAAATTGAATCTTTTCATTCTTAATTTTACATGAATGGTTTAGGAGATCTTACATTAATGTCATTAAGACATGTAAATAATACTTATTTTGAAGGTAATATCAATAAAAAAGTTTCTTAATCCTGGCATTATATTACAATTTTCATTTTATAACATATTATTTATAGTATTTTTTGGTATTTTTGGATCATTGGTGCACACCTCATAATTAGTTTGTTTGATATTTTTATCTCATGTCATCATGATTTCAATGGATGTGTTATTTAGATGGGATTGAATTTAATGTTGCAGGATATTGTGTCCATGCATTAGTTGAACCTATTATTGGTGGGTATGTGTTTTATATATCAAATGATCAATACATTCCACAGAATGAGTGATTACTGTTACTACTTACTACCATGCATCATTTTTTATTTGGAGGTACACACTATGTGAATGCAGGTTATTGGTCATAAAATCATGGAGTTAACCTCTCTTTCATCCAACATATGAATGCTTGTAATCTGTTTTCACAATTCACTCCACTATATATTGATTTTTGTGAATTTAAAACATATGAAATAGATGATTATAATGATTTAATACGATTATGTTTTCACTATTGACATCAATGTATATTGAGAAGGTAGTATTTTAGTATGATTATGTTGTGACTCAGCGAGTTTTGTCTCCATTATGGGATATTCATCTCATAGTGTTTTAATTATGCACTTTATCTTTTAATATGAATATTGATCATTTTTATTTATATATTGCAGGTGAAACACCCTGCACATGAAGAGATCAAGGGAATCCTACACTAATAAGTGCCAGATCTCTACAACAGGTATGTTTACCTAAAATTGTGGAATTAACCTACCTACCATGAATCATTTTTCATTTTCATTTAAACACTATATGAATGAAGGTTATTGGCTGTAAAATCATGGATTTAACATCCCTTTTATCCAACATATGAATGCAGGTGATATGTTTTCACTATTGACTCCACTGTATATTAATTTTTGTGTACTAAAAACATATGAAACAGATGATTATAAAGTTTTTATACGATTATGTTTTCACTATTGACTCTAATTTATATTGACATTATAGTATTTTAGTAAGATTATGTTGTGATTCAGAGAGTTTGATATCCATTATGGGATATTCATCTAACATACATGTCAATGGATCTGTTCAATGATGCAAAGTTGTATATTTGTGGGTCATGTCTAAGAGTTTCTAGACATACTTTGATTGTTCTCATCCCAGAATAGAAATGAACCGAGATATTGATGAATGTGCTTGGGCTGATGGAATGAATGCCTTCAGTTTACAAGCATGGAGAAGAAACATAAGAGATGTGTATCATATATGTCTCAGTGGGGATTAATGCAGGTATTTTTTCCCAAATAACTATTCAAAAGGATAGGATGTATGGAAGTTTATATTGTTTACAACTCAAGTAGTAAATGATATAGTGATAATCACAATCTTCATGAGTTTGACTGGATAGTCTATGATTTTCACTTTATATTTGTCAAGATGAATCTGAGATCGACATACTAAAGCTATACAATAACTTGAATTCAACTATATTGAGCATCTTGTGAGTTCCATCCATTATTTAATGAGATTAATCAATATATTGATATTTTAATATATAAATTATTGTTAATTTGTATTTATTATTTTAAGATATTTATAAATTCCTTTTATATGTTTTTCATTTTTAAATTCTTGTACTTTAGTAGTGATTAAATGGGTGGGTTTGATTTGTTCATTTTCAAAATCAAATCAAATTTGAATTTTGAAAACCAGTATTTGACTGAGTTTAAGTTTTATAATGAGTTTGAGCGAAATCTCAAGCTGGAGTACTATAATTTGTCACTCTACTCAACAAAAATATACTTTATTTTGTTCAATGAATGTATTAGGGTAGGTCTGTTCAGATTAAAAGTCAATATACAATGTTTTCATAGGTACCTTCAACAAAATATTTCAAATATATATAGTTTAATTAATTATTATTTTTAGGTGATCAACCAATGGGTGTCCTTATTAATTGTGTAAAAATTATTTTTAATAATGCACTTAATTTTTTAAGAAGAATGTTGATTATTTTTATTTATATATTACAGGTGACTCAACCTAAAAATGAAGATATCAAGGCAATTTCTGTAATGGATTTGTACTTCATGAAATACTAAAAATGGTATGAAGAATGACTGAGACAAACATGCTCACTTACCCATCGCCTACCTCTTTATCAGAGTGAGCACAAGTTATAACTTCAAATGCATTTCACTTTTCACATAATGTAATTTTTTTCATTATTTGTTTATAATCATCATCATAAATATATATAAAATATTTTCAGAAAGAAAGAAAAAAACAAACAGG
The DNA here is from genome assembly GCA_963277665.1 of Viscum album. Lineage (NCBI taxonomy): Eukaryota > Viridiplantae > Streptophyta > Magnoliopsida > Santalales > Viscaceae > Viscum > Viscum album. Next base: position 561,129,053 of record OY728146.1, read on the forward strand.
GCTCACAGAGGGGAAGAGAGACATATTTCTACAGGGGTCTAAAAAAATGGTGACCTAGATCATCACCTCTTAGAATGTCAACCCCTGTTGTTTTCAAGCTCTATAAGTCATGAAAAAATACACACACCATTTCATGAAAATCAAGATATGCCATGTAATCTACCACCCTGTTACCTACCCGCCAAGTGTGGGACAGTTTTTTGTGGGTACTGAGAAGAGTACGACACTTACGGGTGACATATTCAATCGACCAATGAATAGGTCTGAGGCCCTGAATAGCGTTATGGACCATCATTGAGTCTGTTTCAGCTTCCAAAATATGAAGGTTTCTCTTCTGACTCACCAAAAGTCCTATGAGCATAGTCTTTGCTTCTACCAAAAGAGAGGTACCATGCCCCAGCTGGACGGAGAACACCAAAAAAACTGAACCAGAATAATCACGGACAATACCTCCTCCAGTCATGACTCTAGATTTGCAGGATCCGTCAGTATTAAGTTTAAAACCTCAAGCCGGAGGGAGCCACCATACCCAGTTACCTAAAGGTAATTTAGTGTGGACAGGTTCTCCATGAGGATTGAGGTTAAGTCATTGTAGCGAAGGATCCTCCCTACAAAGATTGAGGGCCCTGCTCATCTCCAGAAGAAGGGATGTGGTTTTGGAGATGATCTCTCGGCCAGATGATGTCACCCCATCAAATATGTTTTTATTTCGCGCTTTCCATAAGCACAAGCAGCCTTCCTACAGGACAAGGTTTAGCGTCTTTCTCTCATATCTCGCCTTGCCCAAGTTATAAAACCACTGAACCATGAAGGGATCCTCCACCATGTTTGGAATTGAGACTGTCATGAACTCACCGAAGAAGGCCCAAACCGCCTGTTCCCACTCACTTTTGAAGAACAGGTGCATCAAGGTCTCCTCCTGCTTCTTCCTACAACAGACACACCTGGAAGCCATACTCACAGTGCATCTTGTAATGTTTTCGTCAATGGGGAGTTCTCTGTTACGAACTCTCCATACAAGAAAGTTAAACTTTGAGGGTATGAGTCTATCCCATAGAGTCTCATTCCAGGTATCACCTTCGTGATGTTGGGGAATTGTGCGCCGATAATCCTTGGAGGAGAACAACCCTGAAGAAGATGGAGTAAACACGCATTTATCAGGGACAGAAAAACGTTCAATGAGATGGAACGTCTCCTATTGATTCCTATCAAGGACTGCGTTAATGAATGAAGGGTAGCAACCAACCTCCCTAAAACTTATGTTCATAGCAAGGCACCCCGGGAAACCAATGATCGCACCGCACCAGTTGTCATGCCAAAATGAGATGTCTCCTATACCAACCAACCAAAAAACATGGGGAGATATGGAGTTGATACGTGAAGCAACATCTTTCCAGAGGCTAGAGGATTGAATTGCAGGAGAGTCCCCATCCTCATTATAGCATGCATGCATGTAAATACCCCACAGAGAGCACTGCTCCAACACTTCCCAAGAGAGTTTCTCATGTATGCATGTGATTGTATCCTGAAGGTTATGGACATTAATACCCCCATCACTACTAGGCCTCGCCTTCCTGTCCCAGGAGACCCAATGACGTTTTCCCTTGAACAGAGGATCCCATATAAATCCTACAATAATTCTATCCAATCTCCGAATAACTCCCTTGGGGTCTTTGATGGCATAAAGGGCATAGAATAATGTTGTTAACCAGCGTGATCCTCTACCCAAAATAAAGATACATGTTTTTTCAATTGAATATTTTCTCGATGACTCTACTAACAAGGGGTTCGAAGTTACGGATGCGCAGGGATTTCAAAGACAGGGGGCTCCCAGATAATACATAGGAAAATCATCCTTATGGATACCTAGAGAGTTGCTTATAGAGAGGACCCGAGTATCCGAGCATCAATTCGATATGAAGAAGATGCTCTTATCTTGGCTGATGACTTATCCACTCCACTTACTATACGCCTCCAACACCATGTTAAATGCCATTACCGACCTGCTTGATGCATTAAGGAAGAAAATGGAGTCGTCCGCGAACATGAGATGCGAGACAGGAGGAAGGTTCATTCTTCTACAAAACGGTAAGATCTCCCCGCTACTGATGTTTTTCTGAATGAGACGGCTAAGAAAGTTCTGCATGATAATAAATATAGTCAGAAAGATGGGGTATCCCTGGAAAAGACCACGAGACGTCGTGAATAAGCCGAAGGATTTTCCCATGAAGATAAGCGACATCCATGTTGAGCTGAAGCAATGAAAAATAATATCTATATTCCATGTGGACAGTCTCATACAATCCAATACTTTGTTGATGAAGGCTCATTAAACGCTATTATAGGCCTTACTCATATAAATCATGATTACCATGTTAGATACCTGAGTTTCACTATTGATATCTTTGATCGTTTCTTAGTCCAGAGCCATTGCCCCTGGATGGAGCGTCTCCTTACAAAACCATGTTGTTCGGGTGAGATGTAGTTAGGAAGATGAAGGGCAAGGCAGGTGTTGGGGATACTAGCAAGGATTTTATAGTGGATATTTCACATGTTGGTCAGAAAAAAGTGATCAATGTAGGAGGGAGACTTAGATTTAGGAATGAGCATTACAGAAGTATCGCAAGCCACGTGAGGCAATGGACCTCCACGAAATAAGTCCTGAATCGCCTCAATGAGATCACTTTTCACTAACTCCCACGATGATCGGTAAAAAGCTCCAGAGAGTCCATCCATCCCAGCCGCGCTATCATGATCAAGATTCTTCATGGCCTCATGAATTTCCACCTCATGTGGGATGGCACTCAGGTTTGCGTTTTCCTGATCAGTAAAGGTTGACTGCACAACATCAAAGAATCCAAAAATATCTTCAGTGTATCTGTGTGAAGTATGTTCGTGAGGTCCATCAAGGAGGCTATGGAAATGGGAGCATGAAAGCTCCCCAATCATCTCCCTGTCGTCCGAAAAGGACCCATCCTCTAGCTAGATCCTTAGGCAAACCCACCTTTTTCTTTCTTTGATACCTGCATGGAAGTATGCAGAGTTCTTATCTCCCTCCTTGAGCCATTTGATGCGCGCGTACTATCTCACCTGACGTTCCTTTTTTAGAATCATATCCCTCATCTCCTCTTTTCTGTTGGAATAATCCACAAAGATACATTCATTCCAGTCCACATTAAGTTTCATTTCTAGCCGATCAACGTCTTGCATGGCCAGGTCCACAGCGCTGTTAGGTAGGAGATTGTCCTTCGACCATAACAAGAGCTTTCCTTTTAGATGACAGAGTTTGATGTGTAAAGTTGTCCATGTGTGCCCAGGGGCTGGGTCATTCCAGGAGGTACTCACCAGCTCATTGTATCTAGGGAGGTTTTCCCAATGAGGATAGAAGAAAAAGAGAATAGGACTCTCCTATCCAGTGGAGAGAGAAATCAGGAGTGGATAGTGGTCAGAGATACCCTATGCAAAATACGTTACTTGGGAGTTATGATACATAGATAATGCATGCTTGTTGGCTAATCCACGGTCTAGATGACTCCACGACCGCCAATTTCCCAGTTGATTGTTTCACCACGTGAAACTGTCACCTGCAAACCCAAGGTCCAGAAGCCCCCTACCTTCCAAGAACTGGGAAAAAGAGAGGCTTTATTGCCTGTTAAAAGGCCCGCGACCCTTTCTCTCCTATGGATTAGCAACTATGTTGAAATCCCCCCCAACAAACAGAGGGTGATTACGAAGGTCAAAGGAGTTAATATCTCCCAATAGAACTTCCCTTCGATGAGAGTCACATCTTTTATAAATAAAAGAAACTAAAAAAGAGTGAGGCCCCTGAGACACCTCTACTGTGATGAACTGATCCCCCACCCAGGAGAGGAAAACCGAAGTGCTCCGGTTCCAGAAGATCCATATGTTCTTATTATCTAGTTCAACATGCAGGCACCCATGAAAATTAATTTTTCTTGAGAAATCAGTGATTTCACTTGAAGGTCGTTTGTGTTCATGAAGGGAAACGATAGATATCCTGTGTTTGTAAATCTCTGAGGACACAAAGTCTAACTTAATTCGATCTCCAGCACCTCGGACATTCCAGATGAGCATCGAATTCATTGATACTAGTCCTAGATTGCATGTCCTTGTCAAAGTGGGAGGATACTCTCCCCTTAAGCTTCCTAGATTTAGATCAATTACATACACCAGTGTTTCTAGGCTTGGGAATACTAAATGGGATATTAGCAGCATATGACATCGAAAGAACTGTGTTCTTGATTTCCCAGAGGGATTGACTCCGCCTCACCTACCTATCATCCGACCATGAAGCAACTTCCTTTGAGGTGTCTGGGGAATGATCTGAATCTGAGTCAGGTGGGGATCCCTCGAAGGAGAAGCCCAAAGAAACTATTTCCAAGGGTTGGACATCCCACCCAAGGTCACTCCGGGGTAGCATTAGATCTGCTAGGATGGTGGGAAGTGGAGATGGAAAACATGGGAAAAGAGTGAAGAAGGATAAGAGGGTACTAACCTGTTGAGATAGACCCCATGGAACAAAAGGCACCATGTCTCTATAATTCCCACTGACTGATTTTGGCTTTGGTTCACAAGTAGGTTCGGAAGCCGCAAACCCTTGGAGACACTCTGAACCTTCATCAGGAGCTGAAGCCGCTTTTGCTGATCTACCAAAAGGGGACAATGTAGGGAGAGAAGCCCTCGCGCCATAGGATCTGGATGAAGCCAGACCACTATGACCACCCCTCCGAAGACGACAGCACACGTGCAGGGAATGGCCCTGGAGGATGCAGTGGGAACAGAAACTTAGGAAAACAGGATAGGAAAGGACTTGGGACCAGCAGGGTGAGTCTGCCACCCAAAGATCAATATTCTCTGGAATTGGAAGGGAGAGATCCAGTTCGACACAGTTGTGGGAAACGGCCACCTCTGTGCAGCACCTGGTACGAAGATCTGAGAACAAGTAACCGCTGAGATAATCACCAATGTCTTTGTGAAGACCTTCATTTTGGAAGGTCATAGGGATTCCTGGGAGGATAACCCACACCATAGCATCGGGAGACTCGTGCCCTTGGTGGCAACAAAGCTAATTTTTCTGGTACAGTGTGTTGTAAAGTGTAAACATGGTTTATAATTAATTTGTATGTATAAATAACTATCTTCATGCTTTCAGAATTAAATATTAGTTTAAATACATAATTGACCCATGAACCAGAGGTGCCAACTACACGCACTCATGTTAGACTAGAAAGAAATGAAACAATAACTGGAGAAATACATGTTGGAAGAAATCATAGAGGAGACATTTATGTTATGAGTTAATACATGTTCATTTGTTACTGTACAAATATTTTGGATGAATTATCTTACTAACTTTAGTAAAAACTACTACAATAAGAACAAAACTGCTAAAACAGGCAGAAAATGTAAGTCACTATATTATTTTTACCTATCAGTGTACTACTATTCAATTCATGACACAGTTCTGAAAATTATAGTGCATATTTTATTTTCCCAGCACAATTGTGTTGTAAATTGTAATCATGCTATTTTATTAATTTGTATGTATTCATAGATATCTTCATGATGTTTCCAGTCCATCCACGAGCTTCTCCTTTCCATCGCGCGTCAAAAAATAGTGGACAGAGCTTACGGTATTAATTTTATTTTCGTAGGTTTTGTAATCAACTACTCTTACAAACAATTTTCTTCCCTTCTCTCTTCTCAACAATTCAAGTATATATATGTTATCTTCCATACTATCTATTTAAAAATCCATTATTTTAAACATTCAATACAGTTTCTTTGAGAACCACTATTTCATTTAACTACATTCTCTATGCAGAAAAATCTACTAACTGAATTTGTCAGTGAAGATGATGGTGAGAAATCTCATTATTTACCATACAATAGCAAAGGTAGAACTTGCGAGACAAAAAATCAGGAAATCCTATTTAAGGATAAATTAAAAGAAAAAACAGAAAATAATGACTGATATTATATGCATATATGGAAGGTAATGCAAAATCAGTGCTTTCTTTCTTCTAATTTATTCTATGTAATAAGATTTAATATTACATTTTAATATAGTTTTTCTATTTGTATTTCACAATACCACTAAATTAAATCAAATATGTACAAATGGAGCATGGAGTGATATGTGTTCAACAACACTACAAAAAATAATTTATGTATACCATATATTGTTGTTCTTTTATAAGGACAACTGTATATAACATCATTGTTTACATATTAATAATACAAACTTAAAATTATATTCTTTAATAGTTTTTTATTATTTATTGACATTCTATGTAATAAATATTACTTTGGGGTATCATGACTTTAATTATTGCAACAGGGATTTCTGTATCTTCATTTTCGAGATATACAACATCATCGAATGGACAAGCTGTGAGGGGATTCATGAGATGTTGAACTTTTTATAATGTTTCTGTCATTAGTTACTTCTACATGTATTATATATCAATCATCAATAATGTATATCAAAATTGGTCCATTATCTTTTTCGAGAGTGATCAACCCTCTTAACTAAGGGATTTATATTTCCTGTTTTTCATTTGTTAAATCACCCTTTAAATGGTGTAGATGACCATTTGACATTGTTCAATTCTCATCCTGCCTATTTTTATATATGTATACCTTACTTTTTTCATTTTCCCACAGCCATGATTTTATTTATTTCTATTTATATTGAAGTAATTTTTAGTTGCAGGTAGTATTATAGACATTATATGTGTTAAACTACATTACTGTTATCCTGCCTCTTTTAATACAGGTATACCTAACAATCTATAATTTCCCACATCCATGTATGTGTGTATTAATTTTTATGTTGAAGAAGATTTCAGTTATAGGTATTATTACTACCTCTAAATGTGCTCAGCTTCAATACAGTGATCCTTCCTCTTTTCATGCAGGAATATCTTACAATTATAATTGTCTCACATCCATATATGTCTGTATTTCTATTTATACTGAATCAAATTTTAGTTGTAGTCAGTCTTACTACCTCTAAATGTGATCAATTTCATTACAGTGATCCAAACTCTTTTCATGCAGGTATAGCTTACATTTTTCATTTACACATATCTTTGTATGTGTATTTTTGTTAATGCTAAAGAAAATTTTAGTTGCAGGCTGTCTTAATGCTGCTAAATGAAATCAACAACATTATAGTGATGCTCACTCTTATCATGCATGTATAGGTTACCTATTTCATTTTCCCACATCCATGATTCTGGGTATATCTATTTATGTTGATGCAGGTTTCAGTTGCAAGTACTCTTACTAACTCTAAAATATGGATTATTTTAATTTATTGATTCTTTTTGTGATTTTTCTTTTAATTTTACCAATTCTATTATAAAAAATCATGTTAGACATGTTTTGTAAGCCCAAATTTTTTTATTCTTAATAATATTAATGAAACCATTTATCATTGAAAATTCATAACTATCAAGGTTTTTCATTGATCAATTTTTATATTTAATAGGTGTTCATTCATTAATATTGTGTGTGTTCCCCAGATCTTTAAATTTCATTTGAGAAAAGTCCTATTTTTTGAGAAGTGGATCATTTCAATCAGTTATATAACAGTTATCAATTTGTATTACAATAAATTTTCTTCTACTGTTTTCCATTCCCTTATTTCTGTTATGTAGCTACTTTCATTAGATCGGGGCATAATAAAAGAGGATATCCTTACTTGGCATGACACCTCTCTATCCCATAATTTTCATGGAATTACCCCTCTATATCCCATAATTTCATGTCTGAATCTATCCAGATACAGTTTTTGTAACACCCCGATCTTTCAAGATACGCTTCTCTTTCAATAATACTATAGCTTGCATTGTACGCAAGTTCGAGATTCTAACACACCGCGACCAATCAAAGTTGCATTTATGAATAGTAATACCAAATTTTTGAAATTTTATAAATTTTATCTTTCAAAATGGACTTCTTTTTTGGATTCTTAATATCAAAATTAGCCTATGTTGAATTTTTGGTATTTTTCTGAGAACATCCAATTTTCGATGAATAGTGAATAATAATTAAAAACAACTTTCTTAATTGAAATAATTTATAGTGATAATTTATACTATTGAGTGGTTTTAAAGTATAATTAGAATATATTTTTACCATTTTATCCAATGGTGGTCATTAGAATTAATTTCACTTTGAAATTGGGCTTACACAATTATCAATCTTTTGATTGATATTCTTTCTTAAAAACACGCTATTTGTTTTGACAACAGGAATTAATTATAAAATTAATTAATGAAACTTATATTTTTGGAATTTTGTAAAATATAAATCATTTTTTAAATTAGAATATCAATTATAGCTTAGGTTGAATAATTGGCATTGTTCTGAAAAACTTCATTTTTGATGAATAATGAAACCACTAAGTGGTAGTTAAAAACTGATTTTTCATTTAAATGAAACATTACCACTTATGGGATTTGATTTTAAAAAATCCAACATACATGGTTGTCATTTGGAAGTAAAATGTGGTTCAATGGGATTAAAATAATTTTTTGGTGAATGGTAACTTTTAAGTTCAATTAATCGCGATTAAAGGTAATTAGTGAAATTTAAGGTAAAAATGATATTATAAAAATATAAAAATATCTTGAAACTTTTCCTACACTTATTTTATGAGTCATGGCCAAAACATACAATACATGGGTCAACTTGGGGACCCCATGGAGCCACTTTGGTTAGAAAATTACATTAATTACTTTTTATTTAAAGTAAAAATAAAATTGTCACAAACATGTGTTGTTTTACTAAAACAATTATTACTTGGGGTTATATAAGTTAACCTTTCGATTATAAATATTAATTGGAAATATAAAACTATTTCCTACATCATAGTAATTTTTTATAATTTTTAGACATTAAATAAATTAAATTATTTATGACACCATGATGATGCAGCGATTACCTCATTAATTAACAATTTAAATAAAATGAAAAGATAATATAAAATCTAAGACTTAAACTTGTCAAAAACCTATTGTATGGGTATATTTAGAACCCTTATCAACTTATAATCTAAATAAATAATTTTGGGACCTTTAAAATCTGAAAATCACTTCATAATAATGTAACATTTCATGACCTTCCAAGAGTGCCCCTCCTGTCCTCTTATAAAAGACCCCCACCTCTACCACCTTATTCACACCTTCAAGCCATTTGGCTCGGCCAACCTCTGTTCAAATACTCTCCCAACTTCCCTCTCTTACTCCTAGAAGCCTCACTTTGGGCAGAAGTCTTCCCAAGGAAGCCTTTGACTCAAATCAAAAAGAGTTACACGATTTTAAGGTAATGTCTTCTCTTATGTTATTTTGTTTTATTTTGCTTCTCCAACCCCTTAAACTCTTTTTATTCCTTTCTTTTGTAAAACACCAGTATCTTAAATATACTAGGATTTTGTTATGATAATTATTTTATTTACACTTACACACACCTTCGTCTAATTGTTAAAGAACATACTGTTTCTGTGGGTGGTGAATTACTGCCTCACGAAACGATGATTGTTCAATCTTCTTTTAACACCTCTCATGTTGTCCATTATGATGACACTATTTTTATATATGATATATATTATGTTTTTGTTTTCCTTATAATTCTTTATTTTTCATTTATGGAATACCTTTATGAATTCCATTATGGGTAAACATGATAATTTCATTTTAGGAAGTGCGGACTACCGCCCCCTCAAAGTGATTTGAATCGTTAATGCCATATGTGGGATGTATAAAGGATGGAGTAAATATTATTATACATTATATTATACTGGAATTATAGTATACCTTTATATAAATATAATTTCATACCATTAAATACTAAATAGAAATTAAAGTAGTGTTCATGTGTACGTACGGCTTATCGTCTCCATGAACGGAGCATTTCATTTCTTACCTCTAAATGTTATGTAATATTATAAATGCATGTATATACTGGATATATATTATATATATGATATCTAAATCATGAATATAATTTTGGATATAATGGAAATTTCACCACATGAACAACTTGTAATTATAAGAAGATTATTTTTTACTCAAGTACCAAAGATCGACAAAATGACCGTTATTAACTAAAATAATTACATAATGTTCATAACATGGTAATAAGTGATATAAAAGGAATAATGAAATTTAAAAAGGTTCTTAAGAAAGTATAAATTAACTCTAGTGTATTATTCAGGAGGTTAAAGAACGATCGAGTCAAGTCGGACACGAGGTAAGGGAACTTCTTAACCAAATTTCTGTTATTTGGGTTAATCTCTTACTATCAAATTATGTCATGATATTTTTATGTCCTGTATTTTATTTTTAATTTATTTATGTGTACTTATAGTGAATACACATAATAGATCTATTTTATTTAAAAAATTATCTTTTTAAGGACTTCGTCTCAATCTCCTTTCATTGAGAAATATTTTGTTTTATACATAACTTTCTTTTATACGGTGTATAAATCCCTTTTACTTTTACATTTATTCAAAATGAATCTTTTTATACAAAGAGTTTTACTAAACAACAAAAAGGAATGTTTATCTTGTCGTACGTATGTGGCGACAACGACTTCTCCGCCGCCGTGATCATTATTTGAGTTCCGGCTTCCTCTACAAGCCATAACTTTTTTTTAAATAAAAAATAAATACAAAGTTTTAATTTTCTTTTATTTTGGTATTGAAAATGGTTTTGAAAGTGTTTTTTATTATATAAATGTGTTCTATTGATATCTTGTGATTGAAATGTGGAAATGTTATGTTTCCTTTATGCATGTTTTATGTTATACGATTATGTTATTGTTTATGATATGTTTAAACCTATTCATATTAGGAATGCATTGGACTCAATAAGTGACTGGTGGAGCCCGCTATAGCTCCTCGATGCATCGGCAGGTCTCATGAGACAAACTAGTGTCTTGGAATGAGGCCTTGACAAAATATTATATGTAGTCTTGGCACGAGGCCTTGGCTATGTGGTTATGATATTCTGGCATTTTACATTCCATCATTATGAAAGTGGTTATTGATATTGCATGTGATTATTCGACCAGTAGAATATTCATGTGAAGAAGTAAATGGCATTATCTCATTTTACTTTTTCCCTATTATGTTGAAGTTCAAGTTTAAAAGGCTTTGGTTTTAGTTATACATTGCCTTAAATGTTTATGTTTATTTATAAAAGCTTCCGCTATATTGTTATCCTTACTAAGAATCTGAGCTCACCCCTTCCAATGTTTTAATTTTTTTAGGATTTGAAGAAGTATATTATGAATGACCTACAGGGATATTATGAGGGGATATGAACACAAGATGTTGTTGTAGTTTTTTTTCTTTGTGATGTAATGTAAGACTTATGAATGTATCTAGTTTTTCCAAGGCTACTAAACTAATCGGTATTTCGATACTTGATCTTTTGTGATCATGCCAATGTTACGTAATAATGCACAGACTCTGGGTAACTGGGGTCGGGGCATTACAGTTGGTATCAGAGGCAGTTTAGTACTAACCTTGGAAGTTAGATTTAGATAAACTCTGATTAGAGCAAATAGCTCTAAGATAGACTTTGAGGATTAGTATAGAAGAACTTCATAGAATATTGGTATTATAGAGATTTTATGAGTTTTTCGAGTAATACATCCATGTCTGGATACGACCAAGTAGAGGAGGCTCTGGAATAGATGTACCTAGGGGTAAAACACGAAAACACCACTTTGAGCTAGACTCGAATGGTAACTGGTGCACGACAATGGTCTTTGCTGCACTCTTGGTTACGACACTCCTAGGGGATATGCATAGGATAATTCTCATTTTCTTTACAAACCATTATGAAGGGTTTATGAGTATATACTTCCTCAAAGAAAACATTTCTTTTTATGATTATCGATTATATCCATAAATAGTTCAATTTATGTTAAGTGTTTTACAGGTATGGAATTATGTATTTTGATTCATAAACTAATCTAGTTTATGCCATTGTTTAGAAATGGCGCCTAGTGGGAGGAATGGAAACCGTATAAATGCACGCACTTCATTTAGGGATTTCCCTCCTGCTCAAGATAATTATTGTGGAGATGGAGATACAACTGGTGTTGATCAACTTATCACCATACTGGGACAACTCACTCAGGTTATAAATAATAACCTTACTCGTATGGAGCACCCTAATCCGCAACATGGAGGATCAATGTTAGACCGCTTCATGAGGCAAAAACTGACAAAATTTAATGGGGGTAAAAATCCATTAGTAGCTGAGCAATGGATAAACTCCACAGAGAAAATATTCTACACCTTAGGGAGTAGCGAAAGGAAGAAGGTTGTCATGGATGTTTTCTGGCTCACTTAAGATGTCGATCAATGGTGGTCGCTGATTCAAAACACGAAAGAAGATGAATAAGTATCTAATATTGAATGGATGGAGTTCAAAGTGATTTTATTAGAAAAATACTTTCCTCGTGACCATCGAGCAGATATGGAAAGGCAATTTCTGAGTTTGAGACAAAAGGAGGGTGATAATGTCGCAAAGTATGAGGCTAACTTTACAAGGTTATCGAGGCATGCAGCAAATTATATACGTAACCCAAGAAGTAATATTGATTGTTTATTTGATGGGTTAAAACCGTTTCTCCATCGAGCATTAGTCTCACAAACCTTCTCGTCGTACGAAGATATTGTCTCATGTGCTATCAAGATAGAAAAGGAATTCTCTAAATCTTATGACAATAAAGTAAAGCAAGAGAAGAAGAGAACGGTGGAACAAGAGACAGATAAAGGGAAAAATGAAAAGAAGGATTTTCCATTATGTGATAATTATGGGAAGAATCACCCCGTTACTTGCCTAAAAGGAATGGGAGTTTGTTATAAATGTGGAGAAAAAGGTCAATGGGCTCATGATTGCAAGGGAAAGAAAGAGGCTATCAATGTTGAATGCTACAATTATAGGGAAATGGGGAATTATGCAAATTAATGTCTTAAGTGTTAGGGAAACTTACCTTAGAAAAGGACAAGGGATCAAGGACAATCTTATGTTGTTACTACAGTTGAAGTGGAATAATTAATGTATTGGTGCTTTTCGACTCAAGGATTATATTCTAGTTATAAGAATAATGTGATATATATAAGGATTGTATTGTAGTACTTGTTGTTTTCATTAAGTTTTTAATATGATGAAGGTAATCATATTTTTGTATGTGACAATAAGAGAAACTTTACTTTGTTTGAGGAATCTGATGATACAATTTATTTTGAAATTTAGAGAACTTTTAGAGAAAGTATGGACAGAGGTATTTTGGATAACTATAAAGGTTGGAATGGATTAAGTTGAACTTTGGATAGTATTTTTTAAGCTTAAAAAATTTCTGAATATTATTTTTGGAATATTATAATATTATAGTTTTAGGAAAAGGACAACATGTAGGTCGGGGGATAACCCATCGCTTCGGACAAAGCTATAGGAATCGAACCCACAACCATAGTGTGAGAGGCCTTTATTACCTAGAACTAGCCTACAGGAAGTCCCTGGTTATTACAAAATAGTTTTCCTAATCTAAATGGTATGTGTTAAAATTTTTAACCTTGTAAGATTAGGATAAATATAATATTTTTGAGTTCTATTGTATTTTTGAGTGAAATAAGAGTTTGTGGTAGAAATTAGTTGAAGGTTGAAACATTACTTGTCAAGCATAAATATATATATACCTATCTCTTATTATATGAATAAATTAATTATTAAACTTTATTAAACGGATATTAAAACAAGAAATGTGTTATCCTAATACCTTATGTCTTTTTGAACTGATAATATTTTAAATCAACATAGATTGAAGGCTTTGAGGCCCTCAATTTTACACGTGTTTGTGATTGATGACCTCAATCACTCCCTAAAAATATTTATGTTTTTCCTCCAATTATATGTCTCTAATTTCCACCAATGTTCTCCTTATCGAGATCATAATTTGGTGGTGACTTTTTCATTTCCCTTTCCCTCTTATTAAGGCTAAATTTTATTAACCTTATTTCCGATGTGGGTTTTCCACAGAGGTATTTTCTATTTTCAACCTTTTATATTCAAAAAAAAATTTCAAATTGTGAGGACGCAATTTATTGAAGGAGGGGATAATGTAACACCCCGAGCTTTCATGACACGCTTCTCTTTCAATAATTCAATAGCTTGCATTGTACGCAAGTTCGAGATTCTAACACACTACGACCAATCAAAGTAGCAGTTATGAATAGTAATACCTACTTTTTTAAATTTTATAAATTTTAACTTTCAAAATGGACTTCATTTTTGGATTCTCGATATCAAAATTAGCCTATGTTTAATTTTTGGTATTTTTCTGAGAACATTCAATTTTTGATGAATAGTGAAAAATACTTAAAAACAACTTTTTTAATCAAAATAATTTATAGTGATAATTTATACTATTTAGTGGTTTAAAAGTATAATTAGAATATATGTTTACCATTTTATCCAATGGTGGTCATTAGAATTAATTTCACTTTGAAATTGGACTTAAACAATTGTCAATCTTTTGATTGATATTCTTTCTTAAAAACACGCTATTTGTTTTGACAATTGGAATTAATTATAAAATTAATTAATGCAACTTATATTTTTTTAATTTTGTAAAATATAAATCATTTTTTAATTCAGAATATCAATTATAGATTAGGGTGAATTTTCGGCATTGTTCTGAAAAACTTCAATTTTTGATGAATAGTGAAACCACTAAGTGGTAGTTAAAAACTGATTTTTCGTTTAAATGAAACATTACCACTTCTGTGATTTGATTTTCAAAAAACCAACATACATGGTTGTCATTAGGAAGTAAAATTTGGTTCAATGGGATCAAATTTTTTTTTTTTTTTGAATAGTAACTTTTAAGTTTAATTAATCACGATTAAAGGTAATTAGTGAAATTTAAGGTAAAAATGATATTATAAAAATATAAAAATATCTTGAAACTTGTCCTACACTTATTGGATGAGTCGTGACCGACCAAGAAAATCCATGGGTCAACTTGGGGACCCCATGTAGCCACTTGGGTAAGAAAATGATATTAATAACTTTTTATTTAAAGTAAAAATAAAATTGTCACAAACATGTGTTGTTTTACTAAAACAATTATTACTTGGGGTTATATAAGTTAAATTTACGACTATAAATATTTATTGTAAAGCTAAAAATATTTCCTACATCATGGTAATTTTTTTATAATTTTTGGACATTAAATAAATTAAATTATTTATGACACCATGATGATGTAGCGATTACCTCATTAATGAACAATTTAAATAAAATGAAAAGATGATATAAAATATATAACTTACACTTGTCAAAAACCTATTGTATGGTTATATTTCGAACCCTTATCATCGTATCCTAGAAATATATAGTTTTGGGACCTTTTAAATATGAAAAGAGCTTCATAATAATGTACCATTTCATGACCTTCCAAAAGTGCCCCTCCTCTCTTCTTATAAAAGGCCCCCACCAATACCACCTTATTCACACCTTCAAGCCATTCGGATCGGACAACATCTGGCCAAATACTCTCCCAACCTCCCTATATTACTTCTATAAGCCTCACTTTGGGCAGAAGTCTTCCCAAGTAAGCCTTTGGCTCAAATCAAAAAGAGTTACCCGATTTTAAGGTAATGTCTTCTCTTATGTTATTTTGTTTTATTTTGCTTCTCCAACCACTCAAACTCTTTTTATTCCTTTATTTTGTAAAAAAAAAGTATATTCAATATACTAGGATGTTTTTATGAGAAGTATTTTATTTACACTTACACACACATTCGTATAATGGTTAAAGAACATACTGTTTTTGTGGGTGGTGAATTACCGCCTCACAAAACGATGACTGTTCAATCTTATTTTTAACACCTCTCATGGTGGCCATTATGATGAAACTATTTTTATATATGATATATATTATGTTTTTGTTTTCCTTATGATTCTGTATTTTTAATTTATGTTATACCTTTATTATTTCCATTATGTCTAAACGCGATAATTTCATTTTAGGAAGTGCGGACTACCGCCCCCTCAAAGTGATTTGAATCGTCAATGCCATATGTGGGATGTATAAAGGATGGAGTAAATGGTATTATACATTATATTATACTGTAATTATAGTATTCCTTTATATAATTATAATTTCATTCCATTAAATATGAAATAGAAATGAAAGTAGTGTTCATGCGTACGTACGGCTTACTGTCTCCATGAATGGTGCATTTCATTTCTTACCTCTAAATGCTATGTAATATTATAAATTCATGTATATACTGGATATATATGATATATATGATATCTACATCATGAATATAATTCTGGATATAATGGATATTTCACCACATTAACAACTTGTAATTATAAGAAGTTTATTTTTGACTCAAGTACCAAAGATCGACAAAACGACCATTATTAACTTAAATAATTACATAATGTTCATAACATGGTAATAAGTGATATAAAAGAAATAATGAACTTTAAAAAGGTTTTTAAGCAAGTATAAATTAACTCTAGTGTATTATTCAGGAGGTTAAATAATGATCGAGTCAAGTTGGACACGAGGTAAGGGGACTTCTTAACCCAATTTCCGTTCTTTGGGTTAATCTCCTACTTTCAAATTATGTCATGATATTATTATGTCCTATCTTTTATTTTTAATTTCTTTATGTGTACTTATAGTGAATACACATAATAGATTATTTTATTTAAAAAAATTATCTTTGTAAGGACTTCGTCTCAATCTCCTTTCATTGTGTAATATTTTTTTTTATACATAACTTTCTTTTATACGGTGTATAAACCCCTTTTACTTTTATGTTTATTCAAAAGGAATAATTTTATATGAAGTGTTTTACTAAACGACAAAAAGGAATGTTTTTCTTTTCGTACGTATGCGGTGACAAAGACTTCTCCATCGCGGTGATCATTGTCTGAGTTTCAGCTTCCTCTACAAGCCATAACATTTTTTTAAATTAAAAATAAATACAAAGTTTTAATTTTCTTTTATTTTGGTATTGAAAATTGTTTTGAAAGTATTTTTTATTATATAAATGTGTTGTATTGATATCTTGTGATTGAAATGTGGAAATGTTATGTTTCCTTTATGCATGTTTTATGTTATACGATTATGTTATTTTTATGATATGTTTAAACCTGTTCATATGAAGAATGAATTGGAATTAATAAGTGACGGGTGGAGCCCACTATATCTCCTCGATGCATCGGCAGGTCTCATGAGACAAACTATTGTCTTGGCACGAGGCCTTGACAAAATCTTATCTGTAGTCTTGGCACGAGTCCTTTGCTATGTGGTTATGATAGTTTGGAATTATGCATTCCATCATTATAAAAGTAGTTATTGATATTTCATGTGATTATTAGACCAGTAGAATATCCATGTGAAGAAGTAAATGGAATTATCTCATTTTACTTTTGCCATATTATGTTGAAGTTCAAGTTTAAAAGGATTTTTTTAGTTATACATTGCCTTAAATGTTTATGTTTATTTATGAAATCTTCCGCTATATTATTATCCTTACTGATCATCTGAGCTCACCTCTTCCAATGTTTTAATTTTTCCAGGATGTGAAGAAGTATATTATGAATGACCTGCAGGGATAGTATGAGGGGATATGAAGACAAGATGTTGTTGTAGTTTTGTTTTTATTTATGATTTAATGTAAGACTTATGAATGTATCTAGTTTTTCCAAGCTTACTAAACTAATTGGTCTTTAGAGACTTGATCTTTTGTGATCATTCCAATGTTACACAATAATGCACTGACTCTGGGTAACTGGGGTCGGGACGTTACACTTTTCCAAAAACTTCTCTACTATTAACTGTTGATTTAATCTATTTTTGTTCATTAATTTCCACTATGTTGTAACCATCGAATCATTAATGTTATTCCAATGGTTTTGAAGTGCATGGCCTAATGATTTTGAATATAGATGGCATCTTCTGGATGCAATGTTTTTCCAACTGCATTCCTGAGCCACCCCCTCAAAATATATGTACACAATATTTAACTAGAATGCATCTCCACCAAAACACCTATACTACCACTTCTAAGGGTAACAACTATTTATGGGTTCTTGAGTTCCATGGAATATGCATACAATTTTCAGTTTCCAAATAACACATTTTCAAGTTGAACATATTTACATTTGTAGGAAATGTCACTATTTTTTTGTTTATCATTGAATGTAAATCTTCATAAGTGAGTATATTCACCATTAATAGCATACTAATGTTTGAAGTATAAGTATGATTAAGTGAAGTAACTAAATATGTATAGGTGAACATATTTACCATAAAACTAATTTTCCAATTTATGTTGACTGCTGTTAATATCAACTATGTTTTCCATTTTAACAGATCTACCAGTTTAATAGATTTATCATTACTGTATTTATTTCATTTCCATTACGTTGATCTTGGAAATACCCTAACATGATATGGGAGACCAATATATAAATTAGGATTTCTAGTTATGTGATCCAAATTACCCTTAGGTGAGATATGATATCCTTCATGTAGGTTGGGATTGACCTTTATGCAACTCAATATGCCCTTTACATGCCATAATAATGACCCTTACCTGAATTTTACTACCCTTCCATGATTCAAGATTATCATTTATATAGCATATGAAAACCAAACTTACTCTTACATGAAAATATAATACCCATAAATAAGTTTCACTAGCCTCACATGATTCATAATTTAGATTTCATTACTGGATTAAAAACGAGCTTACCCTTCTTCTAACATAGAAGACCCTAACTTGAGGAAGAGTTAACTCTTTGTAGTACAAGATCTATCTTATCTAAATGAAGTAGGTTCTTTATAAGCCAAAATAATATGAAAAAGGGTGAAACTTACACAACCATACGATATGTCATTAACTCAAACTATTCTGATTCTCTCTACTATTAGGTTGTTTTGTTGCAGCTCTTCTGTTATTTTTTTATAATAGATATTTTTCATTTACTCACATTCAATTTTAATTACATAGTATAGTGATCAAAATAGATGTTTACTGGTTGTATATTGATATGTTGACTCTAATTCATAATCCTTGTGTAGGGAATTGCCTTTTCATTACTGGGTGTTGTGTAATTCCAACGGCTTCATCATCCAAGGTCTATAATCATGCCCCACCTCCACTACATTTGTTGGTTGCTTCATCAATTGTGGCATCCAGCTTAGATCAGTGGTACGTGCTAAAGAGGATTTCTCAATTTTGGACTACCCCAACTCATTCACAGTTCCTAATCACATTAACCTATGACCACTTGTGTGTGCTTTGCCTTATTCCCAAACCACCAGCTTGAATGGAAATTTCTGTTGACTATTTCATTTTCTGGTTGAAATGTATACCTTTTTACATGTTACATAATATTGATTTTTCATGATATATCATCACTACTTGACAATGAACACTATACCAACTATTATATTGATACTACAAACACACAACACTGTCCAAACCATTAGTCCTGAAATTATTAACATAACAGTTTTATTCCTTGATTATGCATGTCATTATTTTCAAATATTTTCAATATTGTTATGAAATAATGTCCCATAAATAGTATTATATTATTTATAATAACAATTAATTTATACTAATGTGCGAACGCATAGGCGAAGTACTAGTTACCTAACTGATACAGAGATCTGACTTCCACGGGACCCAAGTTCCATTACCAATCCCCAAGGGCAAATGTATAGTGTTTTGGGTCTCAAAATACAATCCAACGGTGATTTACCCACTATGGTTAGACAATTATAAATATATACATCGAATAAAACATGAAAAAAATAATGTCATGCAATGAACACACACATCCCAGATAAAATTCCCTTAAAATAAAGGGTTAAAAATACACATGGCTAAGTGCCAACGCAACTGCAAGTTTTCACCTCCAACAATGTGTTGAACTCAACATGTAATAATGATGATCATGATCAGTAAACCAAATATTATAGATATTTACTATTAAATTTAAGTTACATTAAAATAGACCATGCAGCTACATGTCCACTGGAGTGCATATACAGGATGTGAGTATATAATACTCAGTAGGAAATCACCGAGGTTCCAACCCATAAGAAATACTCTTGATTGTTTTAATTAAATAAATCAACTCATTTATATTAGTATATAATAAATTGTTATATATTTAAAACAAAATATAATAACAGAAAATAATGAATCTGTTTATAGAGTGGTGTCGACTATAAATGTTAACCCCCTATACCGGAAGAATCCATACCTTTTATGCATGCTTGGATCCTAATCCTTGAATTTTCATTGATTAGGAATAAGAAAACATATATTTGTTTCTAAAAATAATCACAGAGAAGTCATGGTGCAACACTTATCTAATAAAGAATAAGGGTTAATTTGTACTTTAGTAAAGGTGATTTTTATCCCACCCCTTTGGAAATAAAGGAATGAGTATGATATAGTTAGGGAAATCTTGTAGCATATCCCATATGTTCAACTTATACACCACCATGTGTCGACATGTATAAGTTTATATAATATTAATTACTATAGAAGGCATACCTAGGTACATTTTATAAAAAAAATGATGTACCCCCCATAAAATTTAAAACTATAATTACTATATATCCAAGCATTATCCATGCACAATGAACATTAATTATCACACAGATCAACATGATAAATAAAACAAAGCTAAAAATAAATCAAAACATATCCAAGTAGTTTCATTTTCTCACATAATAATTTTCTCAGAGTGCATTTAATTCCCATCAGAAACAAAAAATTATCACACTTTCATAAGCTACACTAGATACCATATTAACTAAACATAAATATAAGTCACACATTATTGAAATAGAAGCATGGAAATCCCTAAATAATAATTTTTGGGGGCCAAACAAGTATAAAAAATTAATACAAATATGGAACAATTTATATGATGACATTATTTTTATGTAATTCTACAACATTATTACACTAATATTATGATATGGTGTAATGAGAAGTTAAAGTTTTATCAACACCCTCACCAAACTAATCTTTACTTATGAACGGGTAGTAACTAGTGTTCACAAGTGATAAATTGTTAATAAATATAGGTATTAACATAACAAAAACTTTCTCTTGGAATCCCATGTGAGGGGTAAATTGATTTTATAGGTAACCTATCCAAGAAAGGTGTCAATTCTCCCATGGGTAGTGACTAGTGACCATTATTAGTTTACTAGTGATTGAACAATTATCTTACCAGTATCATGCAATACATACCCAAGGTATCCTATATAGAGAGATAAAGGTTTTGAAATAGATAAATTTGGATGCATATTTAAAAGTAAAACACTTTTGATGGTTGGTATACATAATTGAAATCTACATTAAGGAAAACATATATTTTGTTTTGAAGTCATTAAAAGTTCCACTTTAAAACTTATATTTTGAAAGAAAATAGTATAATACATAGTTTTAAAAGATAAAATGATTTATGATACCAAATTGTGGATAACTATTAGACTAAAATCAAGAACATGAAAAATACTTTGTGAAAAGAAATGAATTTTTTTAATACCTACTATAGATTTTAGGTTGAGAACCCATTTAATAAAAACATTTAAGTCTTAATATCAAAAAACTCATTTCCACATGAGTTAAACCCAACCATCACTTCTCCAATAATTGAACTTTTAAACAAATTTAAATTTTCACTGTGATTTATAACTCATTTAGGTTAAATTCAGAAGTAATGTTTTCTTCAATAATTAATTTGAAAGTCACTATAAGGGGTGATCCTATGAAATGTAGTCATGTCAACCTTGTTTCTAAACATAATCCACCAAGAAGGTTATTTCATAATCATTAAAGGTTTAAAAAATTTCAAGGATGAAAGCTTTAAAGTTATGTAGAAATTTCTAATCCTTCCACAATGTTTTTTTAATGACCTGGGTTAGAAACATAAAGCACGATACCAGACATATATGCAATATTTTTCAAATCCAATGGTAGTTTTATAATGGTTAAAAACCATAGTATAATTTTATAATAAAAGTCTTATATGATCACATTTATAGTTACATTTTGGATCTAAGTAACTTATAATTATTCTTGAAGAATTAATTAACCAAAAATTTAAACATGTTCTATATCTTATATTATAAATTTCCTCAAAAACAAAGTTTGGGATATTAAATTTTAAAATAAAGCGTCAATAACATTGTAAATAATATTAAAAAACAATTTAATTATCTTAAAATATCAAATAATATTTAAACCTCATATGAAAACAAATAAATTTATCAAAAAGAATTTATACTAGAATTTAAAACAAAAAATAATTTACGTTTTATTCTAGGTGATAAATAATATTATAACCATATTTTTTTTGAATTTATAAATAATTTATTCATTAAAAATAATTAATCCTAGGTGAAAAATAATATTATAACATTATTTTTTTTTGAATTTATAAATAATGTATTCATTGAAAATAATTAATCCATGTCTTCATAAAATGATTTGATTTAGATTAATTAGTTTAATGGAGATAGTTGATAATGAATTTAAACCAATTATTAATGAATTTCATATAGTTCTAAAACACCAAACAATAAAATATACTTGATGGGTCCTTGATCATAATTCTACGGAATAATGGAATCCCTTAAAAATCATCAAAACACCATACATTACCATCTAAAAGAAATTAACCATAAATATAAAAATTTAATTATAATTACTCAAGATAAATCTAACTAAAACATAATAATATCATCATAATAAATGTGTTAAACACTAAAAAATTATTCCCTGGTTAATCCATACCTATAATGATCCAAAATAAGGTTCAAAATTAAGAAACCCCAAAGTAAATTTATTCACATCCAAACATTATCAAAGTATAGAAAAATAAATAGGAAAAAAATTTGAGGACACCAATAACACATACATGAGGGGGATAAGGAACATCATTGATTTTAACCATGAATCTAGTGAAATAACTAATTAGATAATCCATTTATGTATGAAAAAAATATAAATATAAAGAGAAAACAAGTGGATAAAATTATTAGAGAGCCTACCAATACTTAAGATTAAAGGGAACCCCAAAAACTAAGCTTAGTTTTCAAGAAGGGTGAGAGTAAATTGAATAATGAAAAGGGAGAGACCAAATAAGGAATCAAAAAAAATTAAAATGAGGTATAGGGGTGGTGAGTTTGTGGTTTTAAAGGGAGAAAAGGAAAACTAAAATTGTTCTTCTAAATAAAAAATTTAAGAAAAACTACCCATGAGGCCTACCATGTACCTGGAATAATGAAATTATGTACCTAGTATAATCCCCAGTTGTACACCTCTTCTTCTATCCTCGCCATGTACCATGGTATCTCCCATCAGGTGCCTGATACCACCTTCAATTTGAAGACACATGTTGTACTTTATTATTTCCCACTCAAAACCCTTGATCCTCCTATTAATCCTCAAACTACACCTAACAGGTAGTCCTTGGGTCTCTGAACCATCACATTTAATATACTAACATTATTCAATAACCTCAAGAGCTCTTAAAAAGCACAAATAATTTACCCAAAAAAAATTATACAAATCACCACAAAATCATAATTCAAAAATACTATATCATAATATCTTAATAAACTAAAAATTTTATTCTCCAAACTCTCAAAATTGTATCACCAAAAACCAACTAACATTTTCTCATAATTTCCAAACATAAAAAATATAAACTATAATCCAAAACACATATTGTCTATATTTTTCATAAATTTATAGACATCACACGAGTCCATATATGTCAATGCCCGAACACCCCTTTAATCATATGGTTATCTACAATAAGGCTTACCTACAACATTATCCCACTTATTTTAAACTTAATTTAATTCATTAAACTATTTATTTACCAAAAACATATTTCAAATCAGGTTATAAATTTTAATTTTAAACTCATTTTAAAAACTATGTTTAATTAACTAATTAAAACTTTCTTTAAAATTTCCTTAAAATCTCATTTACAATCTTTCAGAAAAACATTCCATTCAAAAAATTATTTCCTATTTTACATATTCATTTCAAAACCCTTTGTTAAATTAATTTCTAAGATACATGATTTCATAAAATAATTTGATTCAACTTAAAAAGAACGTTTTTAATTTTTAAATTACATTTGTTACCAAAACATTATGTTATGTACGTAACATCACTTAACATGAATTTATAGTACTGTAAAGGTAGCAAAAAAATAAATGGAAACTAGTAGGACTTCTCAAAATATTTATAATAATAACAAAAAAATCATAAATAGAAGTATTATATAATCATTATTATCACTCATGGTGAGAATAACATATTAGGAAATAGCAAGGTCATGATCTAACTAGTGTTAACTACTAAAATGGTATAATAGCTGTATTTTAATTAAGTAATATAGGAATTATCTAAAATCATTTACACTACCATAATAGAGGGAAAAATAAACTTTCTTTAACAATTTATTTTAGTAGAGAATAATATAATCATTCTAATCAGTGGAATTTTACGAAACTCCAATATGATTAATTTAATTAATTATATCACCCCTAAAAGGTATATCAGAAAATACTTTAAACTTTATTAGTTTCTTATAAATAATTAATGGTTCACATGGATTTATGTATATCATATATATTCATGTCTAATAGGGTTATAAGATATATGATGCATAAATGAACAACATCAATGGATCTCGATCAATCCCTTCATAAATTTTTGTTTCTTTCTTATAAAAGGTCTGAGGTACTTGAAACAATACCTCATTTGTATCACTGGACCTTACCTAGATACCAAAACATCCCTGATAACTTGAGATTTAATAATAAAGAGGTTTTTTGTTCCTTATTATTATTTATATATCATGTTTTTATTCTCTTAACTTCTATCAACTCTCAAACCCAACTATCATAACAATTATAAGTGAGTAATGATGTCATTATCCTTATATAATTTCACTTTGTAATAACCATAACCCAAATCACATAAAAGATACCTAGAATAGGATACTACATAACCCCTAGAGCACTCACTGATCCTCAAAGTCTAGAAACTAGCCTCATAGGTCTCAAAGCATAGTCATGGATTGATTTACCCACTATGGTTAAATAACTATTGATAAATACAACCAATATAATATAAATGAAATTCATGTCATGAAATTCACATACACATCCCAGGTAAAATTTAATTATAATAAATTGTATTCAATACACTAATTGGAACATAGCCTAAATTATTTTACACTAACACTAAGTGGAACTAGACCCACACTATTAAAGACTATGCTTAGTAAAAATAATAATATGGATTTTTATTATCACCTATAGGTACCTAAAAAATTGAATGTGGTGGTTGATATCCATCGAAGTGAAAATTAAATTTGTTAGAATATAATACTTAGTAGGTAACCATCATGGTTCCAAGACATAATAAATATTATAAAGTATTTTCATTAAATCGGTCCACAAATTTATATAACTATAAAAAATTGTTATTTATAAAATAATCAAAGAATAATAGTAGCTGATAATGAAGTACTTAAAAGAGTAATATCAACCATAAATGATCACACTATATATAGTGTGGATCCATACCTACCATGCCCTCTTTTTTCCTTAACATATAATATCATATGAGTGGGACTAAAAAATATTATCTTTTTCCAACTATATAAGCATAGATCAGTCTATGTGAAATACCCTAAAGGATTTAAGGTATTATGAAAGCATTGAGTGGGTGGAATTTTTTGTTTTTTTTCATTCGTATCATGTGATAATATCTTAAGAACATGGATAATGAAATCTAAAATATATAGAGATTGTCATGGTCTTTTAATTTATAATTAAATTAAAAATAAAATCACATCATTCATGACTATGACCTTGATCAAGTTATGTTGCCTCTATATATTTATTCTTTTTTATATTGGATAATACAAGTGATGTTTTCTCTATATGTATCCATACATGATCTATGAATATTTGGATGATTTTCTTCATATTCTAGGTACTAGTGTGGAGGAATCATGTGCTCCACATTATTAATTGTCAATCAAAAATAATGAATCTCATGTTCTCACTAGGTTCTTGAGAGGGAGGAAATGAGGCTTTCTCTATAGGTATTTATAGAATTATAGGGAATGTGATATCATTGTGTCAAATATATATATATATATATATATTAGAAAATGATATAATTTAGAATATATTTTTTTTAAATATTGATAACAACACAAATTCCTTTATATATTATTCGATCTAAGTAATTCCCCATGTCATAAAATAATTTTATTATTATTATTATATCTTGTGACATATGTTTATAATAATTCCATTTATTTAATAAATTAATTAATATTTATTTAAATGATATTAAATAAAATATTTCATTTTCAAAAAAAATCATTAAACTTGATCCAAATCATCCCATAAAATGTTATATTCACTAAACATGTGAATAAATGTTCATTTAAATATTCATTTGACCTGAGTAAATATAAATTTTAATATATTCCCTAAACTGGTGAATAAATATCTTCTAATTTACTTCTATGTGAATAATTATACAAATCAACTCACATATTCTAAACATGAATATATCATGATTGAATTTATGTGAATAACTTGTACTTGAATAACCACTATTCCACAAGTGAGGGAATAAATTTATTCTTAAAAATAAAATCAATAGAATTTATTGAGATTCTAGATAAACTTAGTATATGGCCATGTAGGCCCCATTATAAATGGAAATATGTGAAATTATGTCCATTATTAGTATCTAGAAACATGTTAAGATATCCATAGAGAAATAAGTTAATTTATCAACTAAATAACCTTATTCTGAATGATATTGTTTAATATAATCTATTTTTCTTCCCATTTCTCATAAATCATGATTCATAATTATTTCACCACCTAATATGATTGATTTATATTTCTTTGAATTTATAAAATGAACCTTTATATTTACTCTCATGGACATATATTTCATCATAATCTTTCAGTTCAATCAAAAGGGTTGAGATATCTTCTTCAATTAATATAGTATTGGGAATTACTTTCTTGAAATATTCAATTAATGACATTTCACTAATGATGCACCCAATATACACTACCTTTATGCAAGAATAAGTCTTCACTTTATTTATAAAATCATCAATGTTAATGATTCATAATGCACATTAATAATAATAGCATATGTTAGTATCAATACACATGTTCACATATATGGTTTTTTAATCACATATAAAATATAGGGAATGCCTATTAGCAAGAATTTAGTCATGATAACCCTTTTTGAAGACCACCAAGTGTGAACTTCATGAGAAGAAGTATCAATGACTTATGATACACCAACACCTATTAGTCGTACATCGTCTGTGTCTTGTTAGATTGATGTATATAGACCATAGGACATATTTATTTTAGACTATTGCCATAATATTTCTAGATTCTCATTATTATGGAGAATTGTTAAAAATGTTCCATGTAAGAAATATTCTAAGTAAATTATAGAATTAATATTAAATATAAGAAAAAACCTTATATAATAAGACATTTATTTATATTATGGTAATCCAAAGAAAAAAAATTCAGTTGGTTTTAAGGAACCAACTCCAATAGACTTCTACTTACACTAGTGTTATCTACTAATAACTTTTAACCTGAAATATACCATATGATATTAAACCTTTTCTTAAGGAATGGATTTATATAATGATTTGACCTTGTTTTCCTCCATAGTTTCTCAAACAATAGTGAATTCACTCCTATGATGAAAATACATCCATGGGTGATAGTTTTGAAGTATATACTTCATCTATTGATGTAACTCGGAAACATTGGCTAAAACTATTACTATAATATGTTCACAATTTAGAGTAATAATTTTTTATTTTTAGTTACAACATAAAACTCCTAGATGAATTAATATATTTACACTACTTATTTAGTTTTATTATAATACACAATATAAATAAACTCTACTATAGAATTTCTAAACATGAGCTATTTAAAACACTTTTAGATCATAGGTTTTCCATTAATAAAAAACACATATCCTAAATATGATTTTAAGTCATTATGGTCTATTTGTAAACTATAATTTGTGTATCCACTCACCATCAATTTCTTATCCCCTCTAAAATATAAGAATATATACTTTGTATTCCTAAGTTACTTATGAATAGTTTTTATAGTAGACCAATGTGGGTAACTTGGGTCTTACTAGTATCTTCCTACTACACTCAAGGCATAGGCAAAATTAGGCCATGTATATATCATGGAATACATGGTAGATCTTATCACAAATTCATAAGAGAACGTATATATAATATACATCTATTATTATGTTTGAGGACGCAATTTATTGAATAGATGTATTCCAAGTGACATAGGAAATTAGCCTCTATCGGATTGTTCCATGTTTTCTATTTCTAATACACTATCAATATATATACCTTGACGTAGTCTAACCAGAATTTTCAATCTATCTTAATGGGTATAAATACATAGAATCTTAGATACTTGACCTAATTATTTCATGGAGAATCATTTGTGTACCCATGTATTAACTGACTATAAGTTTGGTATCTCATTTCACATAAACAATATATATTCAATATATATTACTAGGAAACAAATGAAACTACCACTAAAACTCTTAAAAATATAGGTCTCAAATTCAATATAAATAAAACAAAACTATAAAACTAATTTATCAAAATGAATATTCTGTGATCTTAATTCCTGAATTTAGCCATAAATGGATCTCCATAACTTTCATACCTTACTATAATCCTTTAGTATCATAAACCCTTATTGTTTTTTTAATATAGATATCTTCCATAAGATTTTCATTTTGTAAAGTGGTCTTGACATCCATTTATCAGTTTTTTGTATTTATGGAAATATAATACGAAAGTTATAATTCTAATATATTTCAACATAGAAATGGTATAAAAAAATTCATCATAGTTTCTGACGTGACATTTCTTGAAACCATTAGTAACCAATCATTCCATATATGTAATAACAGTACAATACATCACAAGTTTCTTCTTTAATTCCTATTTTTACCAAAAAGTATTTATATTTACTAGAGGATCTACAAAAACCCAAACATGATTTTGGAACATGGAATCTATATTAGAATCCATAGCTTCTTTCAATTTTTCAAATTCTATGTTGTTTATTTATTCCTTTTTAGATAGTGGTTCATTGCTTTAAAATAAAAATGTGCCACCATCCTTAGTGAAAATATATCTCTGTATTTCTCTAACCTCTCTATTTCTCCAACACAACACTTATTTCTTTTGAACTACTTCTACTATTAAGACTTATAAAATTTTATCTTATTCTAACTCTTGTACATATTTGGATTTAACTTCATTGATGTCTACCTTATTCCCACAATAACTTTTAAAGTTGTGTTCTCTTTTTATAAATGGATGATATATTTTGATATTTCCTTATTTATTTAAGAGATTTTATAGGTTATATGTAAATAAATATCCTAGTTTGACATAACACATCACCCAAAATGGCACTCTATAGGGTGGAGATCAACACAAAAACAAAAACAAAATAATTATTATCAAAAAAAAGATAAAAATCAATGTATATCAATAAATAAGATCTGTTCACATGCCTAAGACATAAAAACCATCCCAAAAGGCTAAAACCATAAACAAAAAAATTTCAAACCACATATCTATGTGAACCTCCATCACCACTATCCCAATCCACCATAAGGGAACATGGACTATCAGGTTAATCCTCTATATTAAGCTCTTCCCTTTAAATTTATCATTTCATAACAAGTATAAAATCTCCCAAAGTAAAAAAATTAGCATTCGAGCATAAACTATTAGTAGGATACCGAAAATAATCTATACAATTTCTATCCATATGCAACCACTTCTAATATCTATAAAAAATGATTTTATAAGGTTATTTAATCATAAAACACATTATATAAGTCATCCTTTGCTTTTATTTTCAAAAAAAATCTGATATTCATATAAACAAGGAAACCTGACTTAAAAATAAAGAGGCAAAAAATCAATGAATTTGTTTATTATAAGATAAAAATTTGACCATTTCAAAAAAGATATATAAATGAAACCATAAGGCAATAAACATAATTGTACTCTATACTATATGAATAAATAACTAGGACATGAAAGGAAAAGTAATCTAGTATAAATTTCAATCCTATGTTATTTAGTCTTCTATCTATAAAAAAAATGATTTTATAAAGTTATTTCATCATAAAACACATTACATAAATCATACTTTGCTTTTATTTTTAAAAAAATCTGATATTCATATAAACAAGGAAACATGACTTAAAAATAAAGAGGCAAAAAATCAATGAATTTGTTTATTATAAGATAAAAAAGTGACCATTTCAAAAATGATATATAAATGAAACCATAATGTAAGAAACAAAATTGGACTCTATCCTTTATGAATAAATAACTAGGACATGAAAGGAAAAGTAATCTAGTATAAATGTCAATCCTATGTTATTTAGTCTTTTAAGGATCTATCGATATTGCATTCATAAACCCTAATGGTTATACACTCACTAATATTTGCATATTTCCTTACAAAGGGTTCCCAAATTTTCTCATGTGCAATGTTTTCACCAATACATTCAATAAATCATTATTAAAATATCATGAAACATTTTTACAAATGAAGAATCATCACTCTCGTTCTTGAAAATATTTTTTGAGTCAAAAACCATATATGGTGAATTTAAAAAAGTACATTGGATGAAAAAAATTATTTTTAAAAAAACCTCATTTAAAACCCATTTCTAAAACAACCCAATGTGTAATTTTATAAAACAACCCCCATGTATTTTAATAAATTAATTTCATAAACCAAACTAAAGGAAAATTTACAATTACACTTGGTAAATCAATTGTTAAGACCACTGTATTGAGACACATACCTAAAAATAATGCAAACAGTGTTGACTTAGGAACTGGTGATGGTAAAAAATTAGATACAGTCCTCATGAGACTTAACCTATAACGAATAAGCTAAATAATAATGGATCTACCCTAATCCACTAATATATGAGAGTGGAATGCCCAAAACCCCCTTCCTGGAATGCACTCAATCAAAAATTTGAGCCATATGGGAATGAAAAAATAGTTATATAAATGAAAATTGAGATAAATGACACTTTAATCCCCTCCATTGAGATTATATGTGGATAAAGTAATTACCCCTAGTAGATTAGGTATTACTAGAGCATTTCAAATTCAGATACCCTAGTCACCATTCCCTAGTAGAATCCACCATGTTCATGGTTCACTATAGAATTTTATTTTTAAAAATTAAAATATATTGACAGATAATACATATTTTGGTAAAAATGATCAATTCAAACATTTATTAAGTTTTATTAGTATTAATTTTTAGTTTCAACACTTCTTTCCACCAATATATTTATCTATCGATATTTATTATTCATTGCGAAAAAAACGTTTAATAATGTTTAAATCTATAATTTTATCATACTAATAACAAAATCTGTTTTCTAACACAAGATCTTGTTATTAATAGTAATTATTTCCAAAAATTATTTCATCATCAACAAAAATTATAACAATAAATCATTCAAAAACAAAAAATATTTTATAAACCAATTATGAGTAACTATATTTTGAATATATATATATATATATAGGAAATATCCATTTTTTGGGTTATATTAACAAATATCATAATTAATTTTAATTTTTAATTTTCTATAAATACTAGCAGTCTTTATATTTTTTAATGTTTTTTAGTTAATGTAAAATTAAATACTTTTTACAAAAAAATAATTCAAATAATTGCGATATTTGATATATTTACATATATGTTTGATAATATATCTCTATATATATATATGACAATTTAATTTTTATATTTAAATTTCATAAACAAAATTAAATCTAATTATTATAAATAAAAAAAATTAATTATTAATTTTTTTAAATAAAATCATAAAAAAAATTCATTAATATAATTTTATTAATAATTTCTATTCTAATGATTAAATTTTATCTTATATTATAAAAAAAATTAATATTTATAAAATTTTATACCATTCATATATATATATTATATTTTTAATATCAAATATCAAATGATATTTGAAATATTATTTGTTTTATTTTATTTTTAAAAATTATTTCATATATAAAATCTCCCATTTGACCCTAATATGCCCCACATATCCCTTATTCTAATCAATATAGACTCAATTATTCCCCTCCATCTTCAATCCATTATAGAACCTTTAAATCTCCTCTCTTGACCTCCAATTATCCTCATATTTTCCATTCATTCCTTCATTTCCTAGCATGTGTTCCCTTCTTCCTGGATCACCTCAATCACCCCACATCCTTTTCCATGCCTTCATTACCCCATATTTTTCCTCTCTTGAGACACCCCCCCCCCCACCCCATACACACATATCCCTAACCACTTCCCCTTCCTAAAACCCCAACACCTAAAATATATTTTTGGTTACCTCGTCCTCCCTCCCCTTTTCCCATATGTACAGTCCTCCCCTCCCCACATGATAATAATCCATTGATAAAGGAATTCATTATTATATTTTTTTCCTTGATTTACTAAATAATAATAAATGGGTTAGGGAGAAATCATTAATTCTAAAATTTTCATAGAAAACAAATGAAAGTTATTTATCAGAGGTGTTTTTATTTGGAAACTTGAATAGTTTAATGTCTCTATTTGAAATTTATTAGTCCTTTTGATGATTTTCATTTATATATTTACACCTTTTATAACCCTACTATATAGAAAATTTTAATCATATTGGTTCCTTTATAGATTGAAACTAAATAGATATGTGATGTTCTTCTGAAAATCTAAAGTTTTTTCTTAAAAAAGAAAATATATTTTAATGTATCTACTTGAATTTTATTATTTTAACAATAAATATTCTCTAAATCATAGATTTTGGGTATTACTGTAACGCCCCGGCCCTAGTTACCTAGATTCAGTGCATTATTACATAACATTGTCATGATCGAAAAAGATCAAGTCTCGAATGACTGATTAGTTTAGTAATCTTGGAATCACTAGATACATTCATAAAGTTTACATTACATCATAAAGAGAAAACTACAACAAAATATTGTCTCCAAAATCATATCCCCTTATACTATCCCTGAAAGTTATTTATAAAATACTTCTTCACATCCTGGGAAAAATAAAACATAGAAAGGGGTGAGCTCAAATTCCCAATAAGGATAACAATATAGCGGAAACTTTCATAAATAAGCATAAACATTTAAGGCAATGTATAACTAAAACAAAAGCCTTTTAAACTTTAACTTCAGCATAATATGGCAGAAATAAAATGAAATAATGACATTTACTTATTCACATGGATATTCTACGAGTCTAATAATCACATGCAATATCAATAACCACTTTCATAATGAAGGAATGCATAATGCCAGACTATCATAACCACATAGTCAAGGCCTTGTGCCAAGACTACAAATAAGATTTTATCAAGACCTTATGACAAGACACTAGTTTGTCTCATGAGACCTATAGATTCATCAAAGAGATATAGCTGGCTCCACCCATTACGTATTAAGTCCAATGCATTCCTCATATGAACAAGTTTAAATATAACATAAACATTCGTATTAAAACTAGCATATGAAATGTCAATACTTTCTCCATAAACCATGAATGGTATAAAAATAACACATCCACATTCCAAAATATCACAAAACCTTCAATACAATATGGAAGTTTTTTATCATAATAAATCAACTTCAAATAATCTTAAAATCTATCAAAGGATGTTAGCATAGATGAAATCAAAAATATTTGAGATAAATATATCTTTTTTGAAATCGTTTAAAACTCTCTTAATTATAAAAGAAAACATTTAATTTGAAAATATTATTATATTATTTTAAGGGAATCTTTGACGATTTTATAATGGTGTAAAATATCTACACCTGTCGTATAAGTTAAAAAAATAAATTCTTACCTTAATTTTGTCGAAAAGGTTAAAACGGACTTTGTTTGGAAAATGATGGAAATATTCCTTTACAAACATCTTATAAAAAGTAAAAAAGGGTATAAATGACTTTAACAAATAGTCTGTAAAATAGTAATAATGATTTTAAATGCATTTTTAAGAAACATGGATGTGGATGATAAAGAGGTCCCAGTAGATAATTACGTATAAACAACCTCAGATAATGAAGAGATTGTGAAATAAACCCTTACCTTGTACTTTTCCTTGGTTGAGGGTATTTAACCTCATGTATAATGGTTAAATAATTTTTATTAAATTATACAAGAATAATATACACTAATATGATATCATATATGATCTTTTAACATTGCTTTGTTAACAATATCTTAGTATTATCGTCGTTTCGGGTGTTAACTTACTCCTTTTCTTTTATATGTTTTATTACATGAGTCATGTTTTTTATGGATAGGTTGTATATTATTCATATACATAAAGATATCAAGTCTTTAAACATTATTTATAATCATCAAATTATAATTATACTTGCATGGATACGACGGGGAATGAATCTCATCGTGTTCGTGGAGATGGTAGTCCGTACGTATGCACGAGCCACAATATCATTATTTTGATATTAAAATAATGTATAATTGGATGGTATATCATATATAAATAATAATTATCATGTTATATTTATTATTTACATCAATTACACATCATTATCATACCCATCCAAATAATAATGTTTTGAATAACAGTTACACTACGACATGGAGACGGTAAGCCGTACGTACGCACGTATGGTGACATGTCATTCAAAGGATGGATAGAATACTGAATATGGTTGTACCATATTTATAATAAAATCACATTATATAGAAGATACTGGATTTATTATTTTATAATGTAAATAACAATTAAAGAAGAAGTTTAAGAAGAAAGGAACTTGAAACAGGGTGGTGAAAACATTACCTCTTCTTCGGGTTCTTCATTTTGATTTGATCAAAATGGATCCTTAGATTGGCTTTATGATCAAAATAAGGCCTCTAGGTTGAATTGAGGGAAGTTGAGAGAATATTTGGGCAGGGGATGGACGAGCCAAAATGCTTTAAAGGTGTGAATTAGAGGTAAGGCGGAGTTCCCTTTTATAAGAGGGGTGAGGGGAACCTTAGGCAAAGCTAGAAATATTATTTTATAATAAATTCATATTCGGTTTATAATGGATCCAGAGTGGATTATTTAAAGTTTAATGTTGGTATAGGTCGAAAACCACTCAAAAAACATGTTTTAGATAGGTTTGGGTCACTATATTAACTTTATATTTTTTATTTAACTCTTAGTTAAATAGTTTGACATTTACCATGTCTTTTTGTATTTTTATATTATATAGTCAATAAACTTTCTATAAACTTCCAAGAGACCCCCAAGTGTTCCATTAATAATTTACCTATCATTATATAAGTCCTTTTTCCGAACCTTAGATTTTTAGGAATAGAATATCAATTAATAATATAATATTTGTTTTAAAAACTCCTTTTTTTCAATTTTGACACTATTTAATAATTAATTTTTGTTAAAGTCTTAAAAACTTTATTAATTCGAAAAAAATTAATTTAAGAAATATTATCATGTAATATTAACAAATAAAATTCTTTTATTTCATAAAAAATTTGAAATTATATTTATTTTAACATTTATAATACTAATTATTTGATTCTTTCATTAATAAGGAAAATAGTGCATCATTATTGTGTCATAAAAAATTTAATTATTCAATGTCTAAAAATTATAAATAAAATACCATTATGTAGTAAATAATATTATCTTTATAATGAATATTTATAGTCAAAAATATAACATATATCACCCTATGTAAAAATTGTTTTCCTAAAAGATATATGCTTATGTCATTTTTGTATTTACTTTAACTTAATTAATATAAAGTGTCATTATCACTTACAAGTGGGTCCATGGGGTCCCAAAATAAACCCAAAGATTCACATGGTCGGAAATTTATCAACCAACAGGGTTAGGACATGTTTTAGGCTAAATTAATATTGTTATAATATTATTTTTTTACCCTTATTTAACATATTTACCCTTTAACCATGGTAAAAAAAATATTTACCGAAGTAATTATTTAAAATGTATAAAATTAAAAGTTACCAATTTATAAAATTTGGTCCTCCTGATTCTAAATATTGAGTCCATTTTTCTGAATTCAAAACACATAAGTGTAATAAATTAATTTAAAATTAATTCCCACTGTCAAAAGAAAAAGCGTGTTTTTAAGAAATAATAACTATCGAAAGATTGACACGTGTTTATGTCCGGTTTAAATGTGAAATTATGTCTAATGAACAAAATTTTATTAAATGGTAAAAATATAATCTAATTATACATTAAAATCACTCAAATTCATAATTTATCACTATTAATTATTTTTATTAAAAAAAATTAATTAAAATTTAGTAATTTTCATTATTCATCAAAATATAAAAGTTATCAGAAAAGTACCAAAAATTCACCCTAAGCTAATTTAGATAATACAAATCCAAAAATGAAGTCCATTTTGAAAGATAAAATGTATAAAATTTCAAAAAGTGGGTATTAATATTCATAACGGATAGTTTGATTGGTTGTGGTATGTTAGAACCCGAAGTTACATACAAGACACGCTACTATATTATTCAAATAGAAGCGTACCATGGAAGCTTGGGGTGTTACAATTACTACTATTTTTATAATTTTAAGGGTAAATTATTCATGGGTTATTGAACATGTATTTATAATTTTGTAAATATCTAATATAATGTCAAATTTTTTCCCAATATAATGAATCTTAAACATATAGAGGCTTCTAATGTAGAAATTACTTCTTCTATACAAATTATTTTATCTAAATTTAGTGTTTAAATGAATATATTTAGGTAAATAGGTTTAATAACATACTTATTTTTGAAATATGAGTTCCATGTGATTTTATCAGATTTATAATTCTATTTAAATGCTTTATTAGGTGGATGAATATGAACTTTTTCTAAAATGAAGAGTTTATACTAGTTCTTGAGTAGGATATAGTTAGGCCTTCTACTTCTAGAAATTGATGTTTTGGATTTTTTAAAGTGAAAATTATAGTAGCATATGATAAGTGTTAGATCAAGAAGTAAATAATTAAAGTGAAATATTGTTATCTTTATTTTTTATAAGGAATTTTAGATTCCTATATATTCCATGGAATCTCAATAAAATTTGAATTGAACATGTTTTACAAATTGGTATTTCAAATATCATTTTATGGAAGTAAATTTAATTATCAACTTTCGTAGAAATTTATTAATTATAATTCCTGGTATCGAATCATTTGTTTTATTTCATGCACTCCCATGTGCTTAAAGGATATTATGTTGTGAATTCATGGTTGAGAACAATTCATAAAATATGATATTTATTATTAATAAGAATTATTTAGTTCTTTTATCTATTAATATTAACTTTATTTTTCAAAAAACATGGTATCTTATTGATTTTTTATAGGATGTACCCCATTGATAAAATATACCTTAATGTTTTTCCCCAACTTACCTTGCTTATAGGCAGCATCCCCAACTAGTACCACCTACCCTCTTACACCACTTTTAATTATAATCATTGTTAAATTATTTTTTTAATATTATAATCCATAATCACTATTCTGTTTAAAATTTTACTTGTTATGAGGATTTTAAATTATAATTGGTAATCTTTTGATGTGTTTATATGAACTCATTTTGTAATGTGAAGGTCTTTCTAATATTAAATATCTTTTTTAATAAGTTAGTACTTTTGTTTCAATAAAATATATTATTTATATTTTATAAATATTTTTTTCTAAAATAGACGATGTATTATGGTTAGTCCTTTGTTCATTAAAATGTCTCAATATGTTCATTAACATATTGTTAAATATGATTATTTGAAATTAATTTGAATCCATTGTTCAGTGCATCTATGATACACTAGTTTTCACCCTATTCAATATTATTTTCAAAAAAAGTTTTCTCATATTTGTTTATATTTAATTTTTAAGATTATGTTATATAATATTATGTTATGGAGGTATTATAACATCCCAGGTAAATAAAGAAATAATAAATTTTCATAATTATTCCTATTTTTGAATTAAATATTAATTTTAATTTAAAGGGTTTGATATGCTCGATGGCATACCCGATACGTAACAACGGGTTTCTTTGAAATCTTACATTGCACACTAATAATAGAATAATATTATTTTAAATGTAGTTCACGCTTAGTCGTTATATTAGATGAAATGAACATAACTAACTAAAATATGATTATACACATTTTTTAAATGTTTTTATATTTATCCAATAAAACATAGAAGCTTAAAATGTGAATAAATCTAATTTTAAGCATAATTTATTTTAAAAGGTTGATTTATCGCCTTTTGATAGAGAACCCTCTTTAAATAAATTTTTAGTCAATATTATATATTCTATTTGACCAAATAAAATTATTCTTTGGAATTAGGAAATCAAAATTTACATTGGGTAAATTTTTTGGTATTTTTCAGATAAAATTCAATTTTAAAAAAAAGTGAAAAATGTTGTATTTTAATTCAAAACTGCCTTTTAATATAATTTATTTATATGGTAATGTTATCTTTTTAATTAGTTTAAAGTGTAATTATATTATATTTTTACCATTTAATCCAATGTTGGTTATTTAAATTAATTTCACTATGAAATTTGACGTGAACAAGTGTCAATCTTTTGATAGTTATTATTTCTTAAAAACATGCCTTTTGTTTTGACAGTGGGAATTAATTTTAAATTAATTTCTGCCACTTCTGTGTTTTGAATTTGGAAAAATGTATTCCATATTTGGAAGCAGGAGGTCCATATTCAGTAAATAGGTAACTTTTATTTTTAGACATTATGAATATTTACTTCAGTAAATATTTTATTTACCTTGGTTAAAGGGTAAATCTGGTAAATAAGGGTAAACAAATATTACAATAAAAATATAAAATTACCATAACATGTGTCCTAATACTATTGGATGATACACTTCTGACCATGATCATTTGTGGGTCTATTTTAGGGCCCATGTAGCCACTTAAGAATGATAATGACACTTTATTTTAATTAACTTAAAGTAAAGACAAAAAATGTCATAAGCAAATATCTTTTAGTAAATTTATTTTTACATAGGGTTATATAAGTTATCCTTTCAAATATAAATATTATTTGGAAAGATAAAATTTTTTCCTACATCATGGTATTTTTCATAATTTTTATACATCAAATAAATTAAATTATTTATGACACAATAATGATGTAGTGTTTACCTCATTAATAAATGATTTAAATAAATAAGATTATAAATATTAAAATAATATCCAAAACCTATACTATTATTATTGGGTGATTTTATTTCTACCATGAGTTATATTATATTCTACTTTAATAAGTTTTGGACCTTTAGAAACAGAAAATAATTTTGTAATAAAATAATATTTTTACACTTTCCTAAAGAGCCCCTCATCACCCTTATAAAAATCCATCAACTCTTACTAATTCCTCACACCTCTCAAGCCCCATGGATTATCCAAACTCTACCCAATTAATCTCCCTAAATCCCTCTCCTCCTCCTAGAATCCTTAACTTAGGCAGAAGGCACTTCAAAAAACCCTTTTGGTTCAAATCAAAGGGAGTTATCCAAATTAAAGGTAACAATTTATCTTAAATTCTTTTGTTTTATTTTTTTTTATTTTACTTCTCCAACCCCCTAAACTCTTTTTATTACTTTATTTTATAAAAAACTCTATTATCCTTGATATTCTAGGTTGTTTTTATGATAATTATTCAAACTACACTAACACACACCTCCGTCTAATGGGTAAAGAACATATTGTTTCTGTGGACGACGAACTATTACCTCACGAAACGATGATTGATCAGATATCTCCAACCGCCTCTCATGGTGGCCATTATGATGATACTGTATTAATATATGATATATATTATATTTATATTTATTATATTCTTCTGTATTTTTCATTTATATAATACCTTTATGGTTTCTATAGGGGGTAAATAAGATAATCTCATTTGAGGAAGTGCGGACTACTGCCCCCTCAAAGTGATATGACTCGTTCATGACTTATGTGGAAAATATAAAGGGTAGAGTTAATGAAATTATATATTATATTATACTTGAATTATAATATAATTATCTATAACTAATTTTCCATTCTATTACAATACTAAATAGAAATGGAAGTAGAGTTCATGCGTACGTACGACTTACCATCTCCATGAACGGTGCATTTCATTTCTTTTCTCCAAATGCAATATACTATTGTAAATACATGTATATACTGGATATATATGATATATATGACATCTAAATCATGAATATAATTCTATATATAATGAAAATTTTACCACATGAACA
Organism: Viscum album; assembly: GCA_963277665.1. Lineage (NCBI taxonomy): Eukaryota > Viridiplantae > Streptophyta > Magnoliopsida > Santalales > Viscaceae > Viscum > Viscum album. The sequence goes on from OY728146.1 coordinate 561,169,683, forward strand.
ACTTTTAATTATAAGAATTCCATTTTTGACTCAAGTACCAAATATCAACAAAATGACCATTTTTAACTTAAATTATTACATAATTTTTATAACATGGTAATAAGTGATTTAAAAGGAATAATAAACTTGAAAAAATGTTCTTAATCAAGTTGAAATTAACTTTAGTTTATTATTCGGATGATTAAAGAACAAACGTGTCAAGTTAGACACGAGGTAAGAGACTCTGTCTCAATCTCTTTTCATTGAGGCATATTTTGTTTTAATACATGACTTAATTTTATAATATGTATAAACATCTTTGAATTTTCATTTCATTCAAAGGGAATCTTTTTCTACAAAGCGTTTCACTAAATGACAAAAATGAATGTTTCTTTTAACATAAGCGGTGACAATGACCTTTCCACCGCCACGAGTATTATTTGAACTTTATCTTCCTTAACAATCCATTATGTTTTCTAAAGGAAAATAAATACCATATACTCTTTTATGTATTTTGGTATTAAAAATGGTTTTGATAATGTTTTTTTTTATGTCAATATAATTAAGTGATATATTGTGATTGAAATGTTGAAATGTTTTCTTTCCTTTATATTTGTTGTATGTGTTATAATCTTATAATGGTACCTGGACATTTTATGGGTGGTTACATGATAAACCAAACGATGGGTGGTACTATGCTAAACCAGGATGGGTGGTTTTGTTATAACCTCCAATGTATTGGGTATAGAATTTGGTCGTATGTCTATTCCATTTAGTGATATGTGTGGAATTCGGTTGTATGGTTATTCCATTTAAATATGTTTATGTCCTAAGTTACCTTTATATGTTATGTGTTCTTTATATGGGTTTTATTGTAATCTTTTGGTCATAAAAGGGTAAGAAATGATATTTTATTCAGTGAATAGTATTTACTACTTCATAAAGGTAAAAAGTATTACTTATGAAAAATTATTCATGGTTTACTAGTTGTTTTGAAAAACTAACAGTTTTCCTTTTTGTGTATCCCTTACTGAGCTTTTTAAGCTCATCCCAAGTTTTTGAAATGTTTTTCACATGACATAAAGTGGAAAAGGGTCATGGATGGTATCAAGGAAAAGTCATGTTGTCTAAATCATGGAACTAGATTGGACTCTTTTTTCAAGAATTTTTTATTTTGTGAAAAATATGGGAACTGAGTAGAAGTGTCTAATTTGTAATTTTTGAGATGTAATGTAATAGTTATGACCTAATTTTCTAAAACTCTAAACCTGAAAAGATCCTAAATCTTAATTATTCATTTAATTCAATATTATGTAATGTTTTAAGTATGGGTCCTTATAGTTGGTATCAGAGGTCAGTTTAGACTACTTTAGGAGTTAGGGTATTGTTAAATTAATATCCATAAATTAATTTATGTTTATATTGAAATGATAGAATTTATAGATTACCATGTTACTTCACCTAAGATATATCTGTGTTCAAAATGGTTTTCCACAGAAGAAACAGGGCATCTATGTTGGGACGACAATAGGAGGAAGACAACCATCTAAATCGGCAACCTGAGATAGTCAGAATTGGAACTGAATAGTCTGTTACAGTGATGGAATAGTTGACTCATGTTCTAAATGGTGGTGGTATCCATGCATGAGATCAACCAGATTAACCACAAATAAACATGTCTGTAGTGAAGCATTTCATGAGACAACATCCCCCATCATTCAAAGGATCATCGGACCATATGCTAGATGAAGGGTGGATTAAAGCACTAGATAAAATTCTTGATGTCATTGGGTGTTTAGAACATTAAAAGGTTAGTCTCGTTGTTTACTGTTTCGATGGTGAAGCTGATCAGTGGTGTTCGATGGTGAAAATATTAGGGATAGTGAAAAGATTGATGCTCTTGATTGGGATGAATTCAAAGGTATGTTCCTTGAGAAATATTTTCCTAAGGTGTTTTGACTTGTGATGGAAAACCAATTCTTAGAATTGAGGCAAGAGGATGACTCAGTGGCTGATTACAAAGGAAAGTTCACTCGACTGGCAAGGTATGCTCCAAATTTCATCCGAGATCTTTATAGTAAGATAAATTAATTTTACTCAGGACTAAAGCCGTGATATTGAAAAGCATTAATCTCTTGTAAGTTAAAAAGTTATGAAAAACTTGTTCTATGTGTGAAGAAGGTGGAAATGGAGTTTGTTGATGGTCAGGTGTTCTTTGAAAAACAACAGAATAAGAGGTCTAGTTTGTAGGAAAAGGGAGATAATTTATCAAAGAATCATAGAAGTAAGAAAACTAAATATCCCTCTTGTGAGAAGTGTGGTAAAAAACACCCTGGATAATGTTTATCAAAGTCTAGAAAGCGCTTCTGGTGTGGTAAGTCTGGTTATATTACTCGTAACTATAAGGAAGATGATTAAGAAGGAAATGAAAAGTCAGTGGTAAGATGTTTTAAGTTCAATGAAATGTGTCATTATGAAAATGAGTGTCCAGCAAAGAACTCAAATGATGGAAAGCAACAAGACTACAAGCATAATGGGGGGTTAAATCCTTTACAACTACTTTAGTAGATGTTGGGCCATCAAATGAAGTGGTATCAGGTACATTTTTGTTTGTTCAGATTATGTCAATGTGTTGTTTGATTCGGGGTCTACACATTCGTTCATTTCTGAGAATTTTTCTTATATATTGGGAATTTCATATCAAGATATGAATCCTAATCTTATGGTAAAAACACCTAGATGAAATTTTAAGACAAAAGAAATTATAAGAACCTTCTTGTCCTTGTGTGAGGAAATAATCTACCTACAAACCTTATTGTTTTCCCTCTAGTAGAGTTTGATGTTTTTTTGGGCATGGATTGGTTTTCGGTTTATCATTCTATGATTGACATTAGAGCTAAAGATGTTTCGTTTTAGAAAGATTTTTAGTTTGTGTACAAGAATAAACCCTTAATTTTAATAACATATCATGAAGCTGAGAAACTAGTAAACCAAGGAAATCAATGTTACCTTGTACATATTAATGTAAATAAATGAATTGTTCATATTAATGATGTGCAAGTGGTAAATGAGTATCTTGATGTTTTTTTGATGAATTTCCTAGTATTATACCTGATCGGGAAGTTGAATTTACTGTTGACTTAGTTCATGATGCTAAGGTAATTTCAAAATCCCCTTATCGAATGGCTCAAATTGAACTTTTAGAGTTAAAGAAGAAATTGCATGAGTTATTATATAAAGGTTTCATTCAACCTAGCACATCACCATGGGGTTCTCTTGTCTTGTTTGTTAAAAAGAATGATGGTTCAATGATACTTTTCATTGATTATAGAGCATTGAATAACATCAATGTTAAAAATAAGTATCCTTTGCCTCATATCGATGATTTGTTTGATCAGCTCCAAAGAGCTCATAATTTTTTGAAGATTGACTTGAGGTCAGGGTACCATCAATTGAAAGTAAAGGAATAATACATTCTGAAGACCATATTTCATACTAGATATATCCATTATAAATTTGTAGTTATGCCTTTTGGTTTAACCAATGCACCTGTTGTATTAATGGATCTTATGAATAGAATTTTCTTTGAGTTATTGGATAAGTTTATAGTTGTGTTCATTTATTATACTTTGGTTTATTCTAAAAGTAAAGAAGAGCATGAAATTCATTTATGGGTTTCCTTGAAAACCTTAAAATAAAAGAAACTATTTGGAAAATTCAGTATGTGGGAGTTTTGGTTACAATAAATTTATTTCATTGGTCACATTGTTTCAAAAAATGGCATAACTATTGATCCTGATAAAACAAAAGTTGTTTAAGAGTGGCCAAGACCCACAAATATAACTGAGATCCATATTTTTCTTGGTTTGTTATGTTATTACTGGAGGTTTGTTAAGAATTTTTCATGGTTATCTAGTACAATGACTAAGTTTACTCGAAAAGGTGTTAAGTTCATTTGGACAAAAGAATGTGGTAATTGTTTTTAGGAATTGAAAATAATATTGTTGAATGTTCCATTTTTGGAACTACCTTCCAGAAATTGTGAGTTTTTTAATTACAGTGATGCTTCATTGAAAAGACTTGGATGAGTCCTTATGAAGAATGATCAGGTAATTGCTTATGCTTCATATCAGTTGAACCCTCATGAGTTAAATTACCCTACACATGATTTGGAATTAGCTACTATTTTTTTTTTTGCTTTAAAAATTTGGAGTCATCGTCGGTATGGAGTAAAATGTGAAATATATACTGACCAAAAAAGTTTAAAGTATATATTCACTCAGAAATAATTGAACACGAGATAGAGGAAATGGTTGGAATTAATCAATAATTGTGATTGCACGATTCATTACCACCCAAGAAAGGAAAATAAAGTGGCTAATGCTTTGAGTCAAAAAATTAATGCTTCATTGACCATGCTACATTTGGAATGAGATCCTTTGGTTTTTGATTTGATGAACAATGGCATAGAATATGTTGGTGCAAGAAATTCTTCTGTTTTGTTTCAGGTGTCAGTGAAATCATCTCTATCAGACAAAATACATCAATCATAGAAGGAAGACAGTGAGTTACAAAAAAAGGTAGAGCCGGTTCATAAGGGTAAGTTTCCTGAATTTAACATTGATAATGATTGTGTTTTGAGGTTTGGGAAGAGATTATGTGTTCATTTTGATTCACAGTTGAAGAATGAGTTTTTATGTGAATCTCTTAGTTCTCTATTTTCAGTTCATCCTGATTGTACTAATATGTACAGAGATATTTGGGAGTATTACTGGTGGGATGGAAGTAAAATAGATATTGATGATTTTACTGTAAAGTGTTTCAATTTCCAGTAGTTAAAGCAGAGCGGCAGTTACCAAAAGGGATGCTTCGGTCTATACCAGTGCTAGAGTGGAAATGGGAAAATATATTTGTGGACTTTTTTGTGGGATTACCAAATAAATCTCAAGGTAACAATGCAATTTGGGTTATTTTCGATCGGTTGAATAAATCGTCTCATTTCCTTTCTATTCGAGATACTTTGTCTCTTGATCAACTTTCTAGGTTGTGTGTTAAATATATAGTCAGGTTGCATGGTTTTCCACTCTCCATTGTATTTGATTGTGATCCCAGGTTTTCTTCTAACTTTTAGAAAGGCCTTCAGAATTCAATGGGTACTAAATTAAATTTTAGTATATATTTTCATCTGCAATTAGATGGAAATTCATAACAAACAATTCATACCTTGGAAGATATTCTATGTTCTTGTTCACTGGATTGTCATGGAATTTGGGACTAACATATTTCTTTGGTTGAATTTTCTTATAATCACAGCTTTCATTCCATTATACAGATGGCACCATTTGAATCATTATATGGAAAGCATTGTCGAACTCTAGATTTTTGAGATGAAGTTGGTGAAAGGAAGTCGATGGGACCCGAATTGGTAGAAGAGATGGTAGATAATGCTCAGTTGATTCAAAATCACATGAGAACATCTTAGAGTAGGTAGAAAAGTTATGCGGATAACCAGAGAAAGAATATTTATTTTGAGGTAGGTGACCATGTTTTTCTCAAAGTTTCTCTATAGAAAAGTGTAATGCATTTTGGTAAGAAGGTAAAGTTGATTCTAAGGTTCATTGGACCTTATGATATCCTGGAGAAAGTTGGATCAGTTGTGTACAGAGTGGCTTTACCTCCATGTTTGTCCCAGGTACACAATGTTTTTAATGTTTCAATGTTGAGAATGTATATTCCAGATCCATCTCATATTTTGATCCTAGTGGCAGTTCAGTTGGAAGATTATCTCTCCTATAAGGAACAACCAGTCCATATTCTTGATTGAAGAGAGAAAGTTTTGTGGAATAAAGTAATTCAACAGGTAAAGGTTTTGCGAAAAAACCATATGGTTGAAGAGGCAACATGGGAATCTAAAAATACTATGAGGGATAAATAACCCCATTTATATGATAAGTGAATAAAATAGCGAGGACACAATTTCTAAAAGGGGTGAAGGATGTAACATACTAGGTAAATAAATAAATGATACATTTTCATAATTATTCATATTTGTGAATTAAATATTAATTTTACTTTAAAGGGGTTGATATTCTTGATGTCGTACCTGATACGCAACAACAGGTTTCTTTGAAATCTTACATTGCACAATAATAATATAATAATATTATTTTAAATGTAGTTAACGTCTAGCTATTGTATAGGTGGGAATTAATATAAATAACTACAATATGATTATACATGTTTGTTAAATGTTTTTACATTTATCCAATAAAAGTTAAAGGCTTAAAATGTGAATAAATCTAATTTTAAGCATAATTTACTTTAAAAGGTTGATTTACCACCTATTAATAGAGAACCCTCTTTATATCAATTTTTGGTCACTTTTATTTGTTATATTTGACTAAATAAAATTATACTTTGGAATTAGGACCTTAAAATTTACTTTGGGTAAATTTTTGTTATTTTTATGATAAAATTCAATTTTTAATGAGAAGTGAAAAATACTGTATTTTAATTCAAAAATTCCTTTTAATATAATCTATTTATATGGTTAGATTATATTTTTAATTAGGTTAAAAGTTTAATTAGATTATATTTTTACCATTTAATCCAATGGTTGTTATTTGATTAAATTTCACTATGAAATTAGATATAAACAAGTGTCAATCTTTTGATAGATATTATTTCTTAAAAATACGCCTTTTGTCTTGACAGTGAGAATTGATTTTAAATTAATTTCTACCACTTTTTTGTTTTGAATTTGGAAAAATGGATTCCATATTTGAAATCATGAGTTCCAAATTGTGTAAATAGATAACTTTTATATTTAGACATTGTGAGTATTTACTTCAGTAAATATTTTATCTACCATGGTTAAAGGGTAAATCTGGTAAATACAGGTAAAAAAATATTACTATAATATTATAAAATTATCCTAACAAGTGTTCTAATCCTATTGGTTGATAAACTTCTGACTATGATCATCATTGGTTCTATTTTGGGTACCCCATGGAGCCACTTAAGAGTGATAATAACACTTTATTTTAATTAACTTAAAGTAAAGACAAAAATGACATAAACCAATATAGTTTAGTAAGTTAATTTTTACATAAGGTTATATAAGTTATATTTTTTACTATTAATATTATTTTTAAAGATAAAAATAATTCCTACATCATGGTATTTTTTTATAATTTTTAGATGTCAAATATATTAAATTATTTATGACACAGTAATGATGCAGTGTTTACCTCATTAATAAATGATTTAAATAAATAAGATTATAAATATGAAAATAATATCCAAAACCTGTCAAATTCTTATTGGATGATTTTATTTATACCATGAGTCATCCTATATTCTACTTTTATAAGTTCTGGACCTTTAGAAACCGAAAATCCTTATGTAATAAAATAATATTTTCACTCTTTCCTAAAGAGCCCCTCCTCCCCCTTATAAAAAGCCCTCACCTCTAACCCATTCCTCACACCTATCAAGCCCCTTGGATCATCCAACATCTAACCAATTAATCTCAATACATCCCTCTCCTCTTCCTATAATCCTTTACATAATCAGAAGGCACTTCAACAAACCCTTTTGGTTCGAACCAAAGGGAGTTACATGAATTTAAGGTAACGGTTTCTCTTAAATTATTTTGTTTTATTTTCATTTATTTTACTTATCCAACCCCCTAAACTCTTTTTATTAATTTATTTTATAAAAAACTAGTATCATAAATATAAAATATTATTGTTATGATAAGTATTCTAACTACACTTACACACACCTCTATCTAATTGGCAAAGAACATACTCTTTTTGTGGACGGCAAACTACTGCCTCATGAAATAATGATTGTTCAAATATCTTCAACCGCCTCTCATGGTGTAAATTATGATGGAACTATATTTATATATGATATATATTATATTTATATTTTTTCTATGATTCTTTATTTTTCAGTTATTTAATACCTTTATGGTTTCCACATTGGGTAAATACAATAATCTCATTTGAGGAAGTGCGAACTACCAACCCCTCAAAGTGATATGACTCATTCATGCCATATGTGGAACATATAAAAGGTATATTTAATGAAATTATATATTATATTATACTATAATTCTAATATTATTATGTATCATTAATTTTCCATTCCATTACAATATGAAATAGAAATAAAAGTAGCGTTCATGTGTACGTACAGCTTACCATCTCCATGAACAGTGCATTTCTTTTCTTTTCTACAAATGTTATGTACTATTGTAAATAAATGTATATACTGGATATATATAATATATATGACATCTAAATCATGAATATAATTCCGGATATAATGAAAATTTTACCACATGAACAACTTGTAATTATAAGAAGTCCATTTTTGACTCTTGTACCAAATATCTACAAAATGACCATTATTAACTTAAATGATTACATAATTTTTATAACATAGTAATAAGTGATTTAAAAGTAATGATGAACTTGAAAAAAGGTTCATAAGAAATTATAAATTAACTTTAGTTTATTATTCATCATATTAAATAATGAATGGGTCAAGTCGGACACGAGGTAAGGGACTTCGTCTCAATCTCCTTTCATTGAGGCATATTTTGTTTTAGTACAATACTTTATTTTATATGCTGTATAAACACCTTTTATTTTTCATTTCATTCAAAGGTAATCTTTATCTACAAATCATTTTACTAAATGACAAAAAGGAATGTTTCTTTTAACGTAAGTGGTGACAATGACCTTTCGGCCGCCACGAGTATTATTTGATCTTTCACTTCCTTAACAAGGCATAATGTTTTTAAAAGGAAAATAAATACCATATAATATTTTTTGTATTTTGGAATTGAAAATGGTTTTGATAATGGATTTTTTATCATTTTACTAAATGAAAAAAAAGGAATGTTTCTTTTAACGTAAGCGGTGACAACGACCTTTCCGTCGTCGTGAGTATTATTTGATCTTTTTCTTCCTTAAGAAGCCATAATGTTTTTAAAAGGAAAATAAATACCAAATAATCATTTATGTATTTTGGTATTGAAAATGGTTTTTATAATGGATTTGTTATGTCTATATATTTAAGTGATATATTATGATTGAAATGAGAAAATTTTTTCTTTCCTTTATATTTGTTTTATGTGTTATGATTTTATAATGGTACTTGGACATTTGATGGGCAGTTACATGATAAACCAAATGAAAGGTGGTGTCGTGATAAAATAGGATGGGTGGTTATGTTATAACCTCTAATTCATTGGTATGGAAGTCTGTCGTATGGCTATTCCATTTAGTGATATGTGTGGAAGTCGACCATATGGTTATTCCATTTAAGTATGTTTGTTTCCCAAGTTACCTTTATATGTTATGTGTTCTTTATAAAGGGTTTTATGGTAATCTTTTGGTTACAAAAGTGTAAAAAATTATCTTTTATTTATTGAAGAGTATTTACTACTTCATAAAGGTGAAAATTATTACTTATGATAAAGTGTTTATGGTTTACTTGTTGTTTTGAAAAACTAACAGTTTTCCTTTTTGTGTATCACTTACTGAGATTTTTAAGCTCATCCCAAGTTTTTGAAATGTTTTTCACAGGACAAAAAGTGGAATGGGCTCAAGGATGGTATCAAGGAAAAGTCATGTTGTCTAAATCATGGATCTAGAAAATAATCTTTTTTTCAAGTATTTTATATTTTGTGAAAAATATGGGAACTGAGTAGAAGTTTCTAATTTGTAATTTTTGAGATGTAATGTAATAGTTATGACCTAATTCTCTATAACTCAAAATCTGAAAAAAATCCATAATTTGAATTATTCATTTAATTCAAGATTATGTATTGTTTTAAGGTCTGGTCTTTATAGGTATGACTTCGATAACAAATAAATATTGAGGCTAAAGAATTTGAGGATTTATTGAAGGTGTGTTTGAAACATGTTGACAGTTATGATTGTTATTAATTAATTTTTTTCATGTCCTTAACTGATTAATTTTAGAAGGATATTAATGATTTCATTCTTGATGTATTTTTTTAAAACCCATTTAGATAGGTTTACAAGAATATTTTTAATCATTTTTTTTTGACATTGTGAGGACTACGTCTATTTTCTTATACCATTTTGTGATGAAATTTATCCCGATTGAATGAACATTTCAACATGATATTATCTATTATTGATGTTTTTTGATGAATTTCATTAGTTTCTATATCTTTTTTTAAATTATCTAATTGATAATTTTATTTGTGTTGGAAAATAAAAAATTGTGATATGGGATTTATAATTTCCTACTTGTCTTGTTTTTTATATTTTGGATTCTATAAATCATGAGAGAGATAGTTGAAATGAAATTATTTGTAATTGAGGAAACAAAGAAAATTTGAACATCCCTCTCCTCCATTTCTTTTAGATTCATATCTCTCAACCAAATTAAGAATTAATTAAATAGGTACAGTAGAAATCATATCTCTAAAACATTTTTATATCACTAAATATAACATTGGTCTAACGAAATTTTTTTCATTCCCAATAAGTAGATTTAATTGTAAAATGGGAGGTAGGGGTTTAGGGTTTGATAATTTTCACTTATAGTAGCTAGAGAAGTGTCTTAAAAGTATATTGAGACATGTGATCGAGAATAAGACTTGAATATTCAATTGTTATTCATCAATTTACATTTACTGATTCACTTTATTTATATATTGTTTTGTGAAACATTGATGTAATTTTTATTCAATTCATTTTATAAATCAAATGCCAATTTATCTTATAATCACCAAAAACTCCAGCGCCATGATTTCCCTTTTTTAACAATCACCACATAGTATAGGTATGTTGTAATATTTAACAAACTAAATCACTATAATGTTTCAAATATATTATTTATTAATTTATTTTATAAATTTTTTCCCTAAATTATTATAATTTATAAATTTCCGGTTTATGTTCTCAATTTTCCATTTAGTTAGTAATATTATTTTGAAATCATGCGATTTTATTAATTCCTTATTATATAGTTCTTAATTTTATTTAGTTGGTTTGTTTTCAAAAAAACTATATAAATAATCATGGAATTAGATTATTCAGATGTTATATATACCAAATCATATTGTTAGGGAAGCATCCGTCTTGTGCATTGTGGTTAGTTGATGTTATTATTGAAATAACATAATTTGTATTGTACTCTACACAATAAAATTTTGAATCTCTAAATGTGTAACATAATTCTGTGTCTTTGAACTCAATGTGTAATCTATAATCAATGATTTATAATACACACAATGATTGCATATTATGTAATATATATTCTATAATTTATAATCTGTAATGAAATCTAGAATACATGTCCATAATATTTTTGCAATATGAAACCATTCTAAATTATAGATCTTATGGGTGACTTGTTTAGCCTCTATAATATAGAATCATTATATAATCCAAGTGTAACATTTTGTTTGTAATCTATGTATTGTCTATGAAATATGGAATCACTGTAAATTCTTAAATATGAATAATCTGAATTATGTATGGATTATCTATGTAATCTCTGAATAATTTATTATCTATTATGTAATATGTGGGTAATATATTAATATGTGTATCATTCCTTAAAATTCATGTAATTTTAATATATTAGTATTTTTGTAATATATCAATATTTAGTGTGTGTAACATATCAATTTGTGTGTAACCTATGTACTATGTGTAGTATGTAATATATGTGTAATATAAAAATATGTAATGTGTGTAATCTATTATATAATATATCCATATGTTTATAATATATAAATATGTATTTATTGTAATATATTATACAATTTGGGTGTAATATATCAATATTTTTATCATTCATTACAATTCATTTGTATATATTATATCAATATGTGTGAAATATATCAATATGTATTGTGTGTAATAAATCAATATGATGTAATAAATGTAATATGATCATTTCTATCCCCCCATTTCATTTACAAGTTTTCACTTTCATCAATGGACGATGTTATCAACCTGCCACCATAAGTGACTGTTGAGTCTTTTAACACGCCAGTGAAAAGGTGTAATGAATCCTTGACCTTTCTAGATTTTAACTGGATAGTCCCAGCTCCTTTGAGATTTCTATAAGTTTATTTGATTTTGAATTGATGTAAAATCAATTTTTTTCATTTTTTTTGAATTGGGGTTCTATATAACCTCAAGAATCTTTTCCTTTAGAGAAACCACATAAAACATCTAGGAGTCGATCTGATATATCATTAGGACACTTCATTTGGTCTTCATGTGTAAGTACATAGAGATAATAAACTATTTAATATATCAAATGTTAGTATATTAAATATATTACTTGTGCATGATGCTTATTTCAATTATATATCCCCCTTACATGGATTTCTAATGAATCTGACAAGCTTAAGGAGCTTGATGTTTCTAAGATGAAGTCATAAAGATAGAAGAGATTGAACACTTTAGTGAATTATAAATTTGTTATGGGTAATTTTATAACTTAATTAATTTGTAGTGTTTTAGGTTACTTTGGATATGTATGAATGTAGTTGAACTATGTAGGCTTTAACACATCAAGAAAAAAATTAAAAATCAATCATCTAAATTCATTAAAATGATTTTGTGGAGTGTGTCTCATTGGAAGAGATTTAATTTATAAATAATGGTCTTATAAAAATGTAAGATCTACCACATTCAAAAAAAAATATAGAATTTTATATGTATTTAAAAAAGTTAACATATATGAGTTTCATTCCACTTATAACCAAACTTGATGATTTATATCTCAATGGTAAACTAATATCATCTATTGAATTCATTAAAATTGTGGTCATTGGTTCTAGTGGGAGTCTCACAACTATATACCAATCGAGTAATCCATGTTCAAAGCATCTAGCCTACGCAAAAACTATCAGTCAAATATTCCCAAGGATATAGAAAATTGATTTAAATCAATTCACCATGTAGATTTTCATGGATTAGAGGATGAGAATGAGTTAGGTTAGTCACACAAGATTCATGAGGGTAATTTCCCATAGTCGTTCACTCTATAATTAACATTATATTTATCTTTAAATGTTCAATTTATCATGGGGAGCACTTAATTTAATTTTGTGTCATGACGATGGTTTAATGGAATTATTTGGATCATTATTTTGTGAATTAATATCTCTATGAATTATTCTGTAGTTTGCAATTGGAATTAATAATAAACAAACATAATGGGTGAATAATATGTGTTTAATATATCAATATATGTATCTTTCAATATATTTGGGATATATAAATGTTTTTAATATATGTTATCTATGAAATCTATTTAGGTTATCTTTTTAATCACTATAAAATATAATTATATATTATGTAATATGTGTGTGACATTTTATCCTATGTGAATCATTCACTACAATTAATTAACATTTTTCAAATACGAGAATTCTTTATCTTATATTAGAATCCATCTTTGATCTCATCTAGTATGATGCAGCTTAACTCATTAGTTCGACATCTGGTTCTGAGTGGGTTCTTCATCCCATTCGATGGTTTTACTTATATTGGATTTCTATTTTTAGGTTCATATGGGTTATATTCCTATCAACTGACTGGTAAATTATCCTCATTGTTGGATCCCATATATATTCCCCTCCTTTATATGTTATTCATTTTCATGATTGAACTAGATCATTGATATCAACAAGAACTCAAGCCGATAATATTGGAAGGAGTGGGTCCTCTTTATTTTTTTTATACATTTTCTGTTGGACTATCCTTTTGATTTATTTAGTGATATTTTGTTTTTTAAATTCATAATAACTTTTCATTATATTTATGTGTATTCTATGTTCTCTAGGAATCAATTATTAATTCCTTTAAAAGTGGACCATAAACTCAACTAGTCAAAAAACTATGATATTTTCATGGTTTCACTTCAATGAACATTCATAACTATGTTCAAGTTATTCATGGGTTTTTTCCATTTTTATCTATATCCTTGAACATAATTTATTATCAAAGGTTAATTTATTTATGAGTTAACTATTAAGGGACTTCAAAAGAATGTGTTATATCTACTACTAATCACCCAACTATTTTTTATTATAATATTTTTTGGGCTATTTTTGTCCACTTATATTTAGATCTTATAAGTAAAAAAATTACTTAATTTTGTAACTTCTTTTCTATAACAAAGTTTTTATTTATTTTAAGATTCTTTTATGTTAACTAATTCCATTAAAATGGAGTAAAATTTTTACTATTTTTTATAAGATTATAAATAAATTTAAAAAAGGGATATTAGTATAATATTTCAAGATGCGATCTTGTTAAGATATTAGTGATTCATACCAAATTTGTAGTAAAATTTATATTTAAAACATCTATACAAATCCATTAAAATGAACTGGAGTTTGATAGTTTGATGATTTTATTATAGGGTATTCTGTAGGAAGATATTATTTTGTGTAATAGAAATATTGGGGAAACATACATGAAAATGGAATTTTTATTGAAAAAAATTTAAACAATCACTTGTTTAGTATGTTATATATTTTATGAATGTAAAAACGAAAATATATTCTTAAACGTGTTTCAAATTAATATTAAATTTTCTTATTTGATGTGCTCTTTTTTTATAAAAGTATACTTTGCTGTTATTTTATTTTCCATATATCTTCTTGATTCCAATGTGAGCTTTAGTATAAACACCTTCCATTCATAAGTGCAGGAAAGGGGAGAATCTTACTTGAGTTTGGATGATAAGAAACTACCATCCACCTATTTCCAAAACTGAGGATGACCTACTTCATGCTACCAATATTAGCCTTTTATAGATTATCACTATTATTATGGCCATGTCATGATTGAGTGGGGGAACGTCTTGCATGAACCTTGCCTCCAGTGTGAACCATGACAATGATAACTGATGTGTGAGACAAGAAACAAGAATATGAAGTCTCATAGAGTTTCATGTAATGTATCTTCAATTTTTAACATGTTTAAACATTTTTGTAACATGATTTTTATAGACTCGTATCATTTCTTAGAGATTGAACATATTTTTAAATTATTTTCAAAGTTTTCTTTTATAAATAATTACTCAATTTATTGGTATACGCTAATTTTATAATTATTATATAATACATTTATTAAATATGAGTAGATCAATAAATATATTATAAAATTTTAGTATCAATTATTTTAAAACCCACACATTATATTTTATTTAAAATATAGAATAAAAACATATATTAATTTTTGGTATTATTTATAATAACATATAAAATAATTTTGGTAATAATATTACTGATGGAAGGATAAATGTTGATAGTAATTTTATCAATAGATAAATTTGTTGTGTGAATGTATTTCTAAATATTTTTACTAACAAAAATATGATCAATTTATATTACTATAATTTTAATAAAACTATTTCATCCAACACAATAACATTTAGTGATAAATGTTTTACCAACAATTTAGTGATAATGAAATTTATATTAGTAAAACCCATTACCAAAAGAAAATAAATATTTACCAACATATATTTACCTATTTAGAAAAGTAAATTATTTTGTATTGGAGCTTTTACAGGGAGATGGACCACAAGAACTAGACATGACCTAGCCCCAAAACCCATGTCACCTGGCCACAAGCTCCACCACACCTTCGGTGAGGCTTGTTGGACATAGAACATAGGAACACCAACAATGCACTCTATCTTAGTCAGAACCCATCAATGTCCATTTTGGGTTGTTCTTTTCACACAAGAGACACACTGTGGACACCATAATGGTTGTGATATTGGATGTTTTACACAAAAATTAACGAAAATTCATTTTTAATCCATTATGCACTCTATACATTTCCAAAACATAAAAAAGTGACAAAATAGGCCCCATTCTTTATTTCACATGATAGGTTGTGACACATATCCCCATCATAAAATATTTCTTCCCCTATAAGGTGCTCATGATTACAGGCTCATAAAAATAGAAGACTATTTCTACCTAATAAATGATTCCTTATCCCACATCTCATGGTTATCCTACCTATACATTCATTGTACATGGATGAAAGGAATTATTTTACCATGTAACACCTTATCCTAATGATCGGTAATCTGAACTAGTCACTTAACCATTGAGGTTTCAGGATTTTGATTAATATGCTACCATTATATAAAATAGAATGATCTAGTTGAAACCTTCTCAATTAAGGAATATGAAACAAATCATGAATTAATATCAAGTGATATGAGAAGTCCAAAAAATAATCCACCTTTCCAAGCTGTTCAATGTCATTAAAGGGCCAACAAATCGTAGTTCCAACATACTGTGATCACCCAAACAATGATGTCCCAAGTGAGGTGACACCCTATGAAAAACCTTTCCACTCACCATAAAGTACAATGAGTGATGGTTTTGTTTTGTATAGTATTTATAGTGACTTTTAGTTGTCACTAGCCTCCTTCAGATCAACTGCACCATTTCTCTCATCTCTTGAACAAGGCTCAATCAAACAAAAGAATGTTCTCTAACATCTACACAATAAAGAAAAAATTTACAAGGCCTCCCATACAATGCCTTAAAATCTTCCATTCTGATTGAATCTTGATAAATATTTTGATAAGAAAACTCCACCAAGGGAATAATTTTCCCCAATGATCCACCAAATTCAATCATGAATTCCTAAAACATGTCATCAGGTATTTGGATGGCTTGTGAATACTGGTTATCCATATGGGGATAATAATTCATGCTTAACTTCAATTAAGAACTCATAACTACATGAAATCCAATCTAAAACTAGTATTTAAATCAACATTATCTATCTAAAATGATAAATGATGATACACCATCGAGTATAACAAACTCTCACATATAAAAGTTCCTAAGATCCTCTATATTAATTAACTTCTTGATAGGTAGAAAATGTGCTAATTTTTTGATTAAATCAAAAATCACCCATATCACATCCTTAACACCAAAATTACAGGGTGTCCCAATAAATATTTACATAGATATATAATACCATTTCCATATTGGAATGGGTAAAGTATACTTCATCTGAAAAGGACTCTAATGTTATGCCTTAAATATCTTACATGTACGGCACTGAGAAACAAAATATACAACCAATATATCCATCCCCATGAACTAGTAATGATGTATCAATTCATGATACATCTTGATAGCTCTAGAATAAATCAACTAATTCAATTGGTGTCTATTTTCCATTAATTCATATCTCATATTCATCAGAAAAACCATATTTTCCCAGAAGCACAATTCACCATCCAGAGACCAATACCACTCACCTAAGGTCTCCCTACAATAATGATTCGTGAAAAATCATTGACACTCCACATACTATTCCTATCATAAATATGATCATCCCTAAATGGTCCACCAAAGTGAAATTTAGGAATAATTTTCCAATGGATCTTCCTTCATCCAAGTGCATCTCAAGGATAAAACTCATCAAACACCCTTCCTATTCAAGATCATTCAAGGCTCATATCAGTAACTTTATTATAATCACATCAATGACCACATTCCCTTTAACATGTGTATATACAATACCAAAAAAATCCAAAAGATACTCAACCCAAAATTTCCCACAAGTTCATGTCCCTTTTTGAAGAAATATTCTTCATAATTTTATGATAAAAATGCTCTCCAATGATATATTGTTGCCAGATTATGAGATCATGTGTCATTGAATCTAACTAAACATCTTGTGTAGAATAATTATTCTTTTTAGGACATAGTTGGTTACATTCATAGGCCACCAAATGTTTCCTCGATATCAAAACACATCTTAATTCTATACCTGAGGCATCATATAAAATATCATAGCCCAAACCTATTTCAAAAAGAATATAACCTATATTTTGAATTCAATGTCATTTTAAATTCTAGAAAATATCTATAACACTTTTCATTCCATTCAAAATTGAAGCACTTTTGAGTTAACTTAGTCAATGGAGATGAAAACATAGAGATGTCTTGAAAAAAATGTATATAATAGCTTACTAAAACTAAGAACCTCCAGATCTCTAACACATTTCTGGTTATTTTATAATATTTTAAGTCATGTATCATTTTATAATTCACTAAGGAAACCCTATCAGATATAAAATTCCCTAAAAACATTACCTATTGAATCCAAAACTCATATTTAGAGAGTTCTCCAAAAATATGATATTCCTTTATAGTTTAGAGGATGATATATAGATGATCCACATGTTCATCCTTAGAATTTTAGTACCTAAAAATATCATCCACAAAAAATACCATAATATTGTCTACAAATTGATGAATGATCTAATTCATTAAATCCATAAACAATAAAGGAGTGTTTTTGAGACAAAATTCCACATTCAAATACTCATAATGTCTATAACTTCTCCTAAAGTTTATCTTAGGTATTTCTACGTCTCATACACTTAATTGTTGATACCCCAGAAGAATATCAATCATAGAAAACCATTTACTCTCCTATGTTGATCAAGAAGGGAAACAATCCCTGGAGAAGGGTACTTATTCTTGATTTTCACCTGATTAAGATTTTGGTAATCAACATAAATATGGAGGCTTCCACATACCTTCTTTACAATGGGAACTAGAAAAGTCCAAGGTGACACACTTGGATAAATAAATCATTTGGACTCAAGATATTCAAGACAAAATTTAATCTCATTTAACATTGTAGGTTTCATATGATAATTTGGAATAGATATGGGATTCATTATCAGAAGTAATTTGATAGAAAACTAAAGCTCTTTTGGGGTAAAAACCCATAAAAATAAACAAAAGAAACCTATAGGTACTCATCCAACATAATTTCTAGAAAAATATAGTAAAACTAGTGAATGTAATAGAGAAAGATCTATGAAAACTATCTTGAAATAATTTCAGCCTCAGGAAAAAAATACACACTCTTCCAGATCTAGGTTCCCACTCTCCCTAAAATATGTGAATAACCCCATCAAAAGATAGAAACTGAATTTGAATATAATAATAAAACAATCTATAATTTAAATAAAATCATTCATTCCATTCCAATAAGGATTTTGAATATATTGATCTAAAGAAATATAAAATCTCACATAACCTCATGGTCAATGATCATGACACTGTTCTTTGAAAATTTGAATCATTATTCCTTCCTCCATCCCAAGGGAGTGAAAAGATATATTATGAATGGAATAAGATTTGAGTGCAATCCCACACATAGATAAATTTAGATAATATAAAATAATTATATGAAAAGATATTGAACAAATCCAGGACTATAGTGGATGAAATGGAAACCATACCTCTCACAATAGTTGGCTCGGAGCCAGATTCCTTTGGTTCATAATTCACAATAAAAATACATGTGGCCTCATATCCCCCATAAGATTTAATTATTTCATGGGTATCTAATATTTCATGAGAACTATATCTACAAGCCTTCCCTATATCAAAATGATCCTGGGAGCCTTTGGTGATAGTGGTTCCATCTCTATGTCCCTAGGGTACTCATCGAAAAAGTGTTGAAGATGATGAAATTATCCATAATTATGGAAAGTATTTGGTGACACCATATAGTTATTCATAGTATATCAATGTTTCCCATAATGATAGAAAACTACATAGTGATTTACAGATGAATCCCCTATAACATCCCCTAGAATAAACTGGGCACCCTTAATGAGCTTCTTTTTCCTGATAGACAACACACTCTAGCTACCTCCCAATACAACCAAAGCTCCACCTAAACCAATATTCCTAGATAATAATGCCTCATACAAAATTTCATTATAAACCACCTCAAAAAAAATCAACAGGAATAATATGATTTCATTTACTGAAGATCAGCTCTCAAATACATCATGAACATTTGATCTTTAAGATAATCATTAGAAACAAGATTGGGTGATAAGAAAAATAACTCAATGAAATCTGTAGGATAAATCATAACTTAATGATTCCATTTTTCAAAGGTCAAAAAATCTCTATTCATCGGCACTCATAATTTTTTAGGATAAAATTACTATTTAATGACCTTCTTGAAAGTGATCCAAGTAAGGTCCTCATACATATTAGCTTACATGATGGAGTCCCAACATTTTTTCCCAATAAATCAATAATTTAAGTGGTGAAACCCACCTTAGAGTTATTTTAAGTATTCATGGAATAAGATATCCTCTCAATCCATTCAATCTACTCTTCATATTCTTTTGATCCCTAGTTACCTCAGAAGATAGGTAGATTCTTCTTTGTAAATTCTAAACTATGATCCACTATTTGTCCCTAGTTTCTAAAACCTATCTGATCTAGTGTCTAGATTTTATGGATAAATATTTCCATTCATAATTAATATACATGAAGGTTCTCTTAGAAAATTTTTATCAGAAATTATTCTATTTAATTTAGAAGAGTTATTCGAGGGGGCGGTATCTATCAAACACAATAGAAAACATCATATTAGATAAAAGATCAAGAATCTTCATGAAATCCCTTAAATGTTAAAAATATATGGCATTACTAGTTTGAAGAGAAAAAATAAGACAATTTAGGTTTCTTAATAATAAATCCCAAAAATTGTATTCATTTAAATAACTCAAATAAAATCTTAAAGATAGAGGGAAAACCCTTGAACACCCATGTTAACTTGGAGTCAAATAAGAATGTGAGTTGTCAAAAAATATGTCATTAAATACTACCCTATGATATAATGGTCCTAACTCCCATATAACATAAACCTTGAACCAATATTAGGCACTTTCATTAAATTTTTTGAAGGATATTCCATTTGACACCATTTTGTAATGAATCAACCAACATTGACATGACATGTCACCTCAAATGGCTCCCCACAAAGTGTAAATCATAAAAATAACCAGAAAATCCACATTAATATATAAAATGAGATAAATAGTTAAATTAATTAATGTTAGAAGAGTATTACATAAGCATAATAAATAAAAATGAATCTAAAAGGCTGAACATGAAAAAAAAAGTCATAACCACATCACCATGTGAACCTCAATCAAAAACCTACCAACTCATCAGAAAACAACACAAACTAGGTGGTTCATCTTTTATGTGAATTTCTTATCTTTGACTATATCATTAATTACTAATTATTCAAATACCCAAATTAAAATAGTTAGGTGTGATAAAAAAGTCTTATTAGTGTACCACCAATAATCTATACAATGTTTATCCACATGAAACTATTAGTTTTATCTTTAAAAAAATTTATAAAGGTATTTCATTTGAAAAAAGTTCATAAAAAATATCCTTTGGTTTTATTTTCATAAAAAATCCATATAAAAATAAAAAATTAAATATGTCATAACAATATAGAGATAAATAATCAAACCATTCATATCTTAGAAGAAAATCAGGTGAGCTTTTCAAACATGATACAGAAATGAAATTGTAATACACAAAACAAAATTTGGATCTAGAATATTAGAATATATGATTAAGAAAAACAAGTAACATAGAGATGAATAAATGTGAATCATATGATATTGTCTCCTGCAATTGTCTATAGATATCACAATCATAGCCCCTAGTGGTTCTACACTCACTATGTTTTTAATATGTCCTT
Source organism: Viscum album (assembly GCA_963277665.1). Classification (NCBI taxonomy): domain Eukaryota; kingdom Viridiplantae; phylum Streptophyta; class Magnoliopsida; order Santalales; family Viscaceae; genus Viscum; species Viscum album. The sequence goes on from OY728146.1 coordinate 561,191,276, forward strand.
ACCCAAGGTTCCCAAATATTACTTTATTCTATGTTTTCACCAAAACATTCAATAAACTATTATCACACTTTAATAAAACATTTGCAAAAGAGGATCATTATAATGCCCAATCTTAAAAATCCATTATTTATTCAAAACCATCTTTATGGCATTCTATTGAGAACATGGTGTGAAGAAAAACTATTTTAAATAAAAACCCCATTAAAAATAATTTATAAAACCACCCATGATGTGATTTCATAAAACAACCCACATATATTAGAAATAAATTAATTTCGTTAACCAAACCAAATGGAAATTTACAATAACACAAGGTAAATCAATGGTTATAATCATTCTATAGAGACACCCACCACAAGAACAAAGAAACCTTTTTCCCCTCTATAACCGATGATGAAAAACAAATAGATTTGGCCCTAATGAGCCTTGATCTATAGGATAAATCCAAATAACAAATTATTCACCCTAATATGTTGTTGGATGAGTGTGTAATGCCAAAAAACCATTTCCTATAACCTATTTGATTTGGAATCTGATCCAAATGCTAGTGATCTAGTGGTTTATGAAAATAAAATGAAGTCAAAATACACATCGAAACCATCCATTGAGATTTCTTGTGGTTTACATAACCACCAATAGAAGATCGGGTGTTGATCAATCATTTCAAATTTAGAAAATCCCACCACCATGTGCTGGAAACATCCACTACAATTGTGGTGGCTTTATTATGAGATGTACACTGATCACTTTCCACTCCCTTGGCTCAAAAACCATGTCATTTTGGATTTACCAATGAATTCACCATGCCCATGGTGAGGCTTGTAGGTCAAGTTTCATAGGGAACCCACTATAATTCACTACCCTATTCCACACACCCCACTAGCCATTTTGCTCTAACCATTGTATAATAGAGACCGAACAACACACCACGGTTACCCCCCCCCCCCCCCCGCAGTTTTCATCTTGTACATTTTATAAAAGAATATCCCAAACCTCCTTTTTAAAACATTTTTCACCCACAACACTTCAAAAATCAAAAAAAGGAAAAAATAGGATCCATACCTGATTTCACATGTCGGGGAGTGATATAATATCCTTTAGTTTCTTTAGGATATACTATAAAGATTAAATTCATGAATTATGATGCTAGTTTTCTACTGGGATTAGCCTTAAAAAACACCTCACAACCCCATGAATGAATGTGTGTGAAAAAATATTTATTTAAATACCATAAGTAATATTGGATTCCACTTTTTACATTAGTTAGAACTCAATTTAGCATATATTCCTTGTCTTATAATGAATATACTCAAAAGGATAATAGAAGATCTTCATGACACATCATTGTTATCACCATGTATAATGAGGTGTATTTCCTCTATTTGTTGACATCATTCTACTTTGGTGTATAAGAAGAAGTCAATTGAGATAATATCTGAAACTCTATTATAAAATTGGCAAATCATTGTTGAAGATATTCCCCTCATTTATCTAAGAAATTATTATTCATCTTCCTACAAAGCTAATTCTTTACTTCATTCGTGTCTTTCTTAAATTTATCTATGGAATAACACTTATACCACATCAAGAAGATATATCCATATTTACTCAAATCATTAATAAAATTAAATAAGTATGAGTATCCACCTCTATTTTTTTATAAAAGTTACACATGCATTAATGTTAACAAATTCTCTAAGTTTGATGTCCCTCTCACCTTTTACATTTAATGAATCCTTAGTTATTTACCTTCTAATCAAGAATAGAATATATTTATGTTCTTTGGATTAAAATAATCTAATTTTCCTTCTTGATATAATTTTGTTTAATTCTTATAGTTTACATGATGATGTCGATGATACCATAATAGGGTATAATATAAGTCTTGTAAAAGAGAATCATTATCAATATCCAATAATTTATTTTCATTTTCATTTATATAAATACCACTATTTATATTTACCATAAAATAACAGATGTTATCTTTGTAAAAGTAGAAAATTTTATTTCAAAAATTGAAAATAAAATCACCCATGTCTAAAATCAGCATAGAAATAATATTCTTGGTTATAGTGGGCATATAATATCCGTTATTCAAAACTAAAATAATTCCATACAATAATGTGAGATGGTAGTCTCTTTTAGTTAGCACAGCTAATCTCTCTCCATTGGTAAATCAAAGAACTAATTCACTTTTTAAATATTTTAGAATCTACACGTTATTTTATTTAGATAAAAATCTAAGAAAAATAGTTGGTATCTAATAACTATTTTTAAAAAATGGATATATTACACTCGATAATGAACAAACATAATGATCCCCCCTACTAGTTTAAAGAGGTTCAATTCTTTTTCCAGAGGGATTTCCTTCAACAAGTAAAACAAATAGTATCCTAATATTTACACTCACTTTGGATATTTAACTTCTTTTAAGGACTTTGTAAATGTTCTTTTGGATTTGAATATACCTCATACCTTTTCCCCATGACATTCCATTTTTTCACCATTAGTAGAGATGTTTTCCTACACTTCATATTCGTTATCCACTTGGGAAATCGAATTCAAAAATCTCTCAAAGTGACATCTCTATATTGTTCATATTTAAAGTCAAAATAAAACTTTAGAACCTTGAAGTAAATGATGATAAGGCAAGGTATTTTCTTAGTTATTTGGGTATATTGAATCCATAATTTCAAAACTCTCAAATTATCTATTTATCTTAACCATTACTTCCAACTATAACTCTTTATACTAACTTGCATGTAAATAGTTCCATGGAGATTTTTATCCTTGCGTTTCTTTTTTTCTTATATAGATCAGGAAAATGAGAAAATATGGATTAAGAATCTAGGATTTTTTAATATTTTTAAACACATTAGTCATGGAGAATAAAATTATTCCTTGGAAATCCAATTCATCATCCACATGTTTCAATAATATATTTTTATCCTCCTTAATTTCACACTCTAAATGCTCAACAGTAATAGGGGATTCTAGTATATAAAACTTATTTTATTATTTTATTACAATTTGAATGTTCCAATACCACTTCTGGAAGTTTACACTAGTTAATATATTATCTTTTTCCAATATGTTTTGTTGATAAATTGGTGTATAGAAGTAACTTTTTATTATCTACAATAAATGAAAACACATTTTAGTGCATTATCTTTATTACCAATAATGATATATTTAAAATTTTATTGAATTACCTACTAATTTTGTCAAATATAAATTTTCATCACTTTGGATTTATAATATCCAGTCACTTAGATATTCTAGTGGTAGGGGTCCATATTTCTTTTCTCAAAACCCAAAATGTGGCCATAAAAATTACTCAAAAGTATTTTGGTAGGGCAACATCCCATGTTTTCAATATATTATTATTTCCAAATTAATTTTATTTTTTTGTTTATCGGGTGGTTTAAATATTAAAATGGGTTTTGAAATGTAATTTAAACGGTTTTCACTCTTAAAAGTGTTTTTTTGGATTAGTTTTAGCACTTGAGAAGTGTCTTGCGAGTTCAGATAGGTTTTGGGAGCATCGGATTTTGGAACGCATGTCTTTAGAAATGCATAGGGAGGTGCCTAGTTATTGTTAGCCATGAACCTCAACTGGGGACCTTGTAATGGTGAAAATTGATTTTCAAAACACTATAAGGTAGGTCACATGGAAATGTGAAAAATTTATATTTTATTATAGAGATGATTTTGTGGTTTTTCTACAGTTTATATAACTATGTTCAAAGTCTATATAGTGTGTGGAGGTGAGACAATGCTAAGGGAATAGTCTGCATATAGTTTTTCTAACTTTTCACATGAATCATGTTGGGAGTGGATTTTAGGTAATGGTATCCACATGGATGGAACATGGTTATACTAATCATTTAATCATATCATATTCCCCTAAAAAATTTAAATGATGATTTTACACAAGATTTATTTTAATCCTTTACCCCTCCAATATCCTTCTATTCAGGCATAGTAGCCTCTCCACTTGGGATCTATCCCTTGGCTCTTCACCTAGTATATTATGTACCTCCTTTGTTCATGCTTGAAATAAAATTTCATATATCACTTTTTATGTAACATCCCAAGTAAGTAATGAATAATATATATTTTTATCTATGTCTATTAATGAATTAGACAGTGTTTTAGAGGCTTAAAATGAAAATAAATCCAATCTTAAGCATGGAATACACTAATACTCTTAAAAGATTGTTTTACTACCTTTTGATGGCAAACCCTTTTTAAATCAAACTTTTGACAATTTTATAATCTATATTTGTCAAAATAAACATATTCATTATGATTGGGACATTGAAATTTATATTGGATAAATTTTTGGTATTTTTCTGACAATGTTCATTTTTTAATGAATAGTGAAAAATACTGCATTTTACATCAAAACTACTTTTTCATTTAATTTAATTATATGGTTAGATTATATTTTTAATCTGTATTAAAGTTTAATATGAATATATTTTTACCATTTAATCCAATGGTGGTCATTAGGATTAATTTCACTTTGAAATTGGTCATAAAATAATGCCAAAATTTTCATAGATATTGTTTCAAAAAAACCCGCTATTTGTTTTGACAACGGGAATTATTTTTAAATAAATTATTGCAATTTCTGTGTTTTTAATTTGGTAAAATGGATTAAATATTTTTAATCAGAAGGTCCAAATTATGTAATCAAGACTCTTCTGTTTTTGGACATTATGAATAGTAACGACGGTAATTATCTTTAATTATCTTGATTAATGAGTAATCGGGTAGTTAAGGATAATAAAATATTATCATAATAATACAAAAATGACACCAAAATGTGTCCTAATTCTACTGGTTGTCTCATGTCTGACCATGGTTTGTCTTGTGCCAAACTTGGGGACCCCATGGAATCACTTTTGTGGAAAGTGACTTGTTATCTTTTTTATTTTTTTAAAGAAAGTAAATATAACAAGAATGTATCATCTGATTAAAACATTTTTAATTTTGTCTACATAGATGATATTTTAGACTATAAATATTCATTGGAAATATAAAACTATTTCCTACATCATAGTATTTGTTTCATAATTTTTATACTTTAAATAAATTAAATTATTTATGACATCATGATGATGCAGTGATTACCTCATTAAAAAAGGATTTAAATAAAATGAAATGATAATGTGAAATATATGACCTACACATGTCCAAAACCTATTGGATGGGTGTATTTAGAACCCTTATTACCTTAACCTCAAATTATATTAATGTGGGACCTTTTTAATTCGAAAATCATTTTCAAATAAAGTAACATTTCTTTACTTTCCAAGAGTGCCCCTCCTCTCCTCTTATAAAAGGCCCCCGCCTCTACCTCCTTACCCACACTCCCAAAGCCTTTTACTCGGCCAACACCTACCCATTTTGTCTATCCACATCCCTCTCTTACTCCTTGAAGCCTCACTTTGGGCAGAAGTCTTCCCAAGGAAGCCTTTGAGCTCAAACCAAAGGGAGTTACCCGATTTTAAGGTAATGTCTTCACTTGAGTCCTTTTGTTTTATTTTGCTTCTCCAACCCCCTAAACTCTTTTTATTCATTTCTTTTGTAAAAACTCCAGTATCTTCAATATACTAGGATGTTGTTATAATAAGGATTCGAGCTACACTTACACACACCTACATCTAATGGTTAAAGGACATACTGTTTTCGTGGATGGTGAATTTATGACTCCCGAAACGATGATTGTTCAAAATTCTTTTAACACCTTAAAAGGTGGCCATTAAGATGACACTATAATTATATATGATATATAATATGTTTATGTTTTCCTTAAGCTTCTGTATTTTTCATTTTGGGCATACCTTTATGGTTTCCATTATGGGTAAACGCGATATCTTAATTTAAGGAAGTGCGGACTACCGCCCCCTCAAAGTGATTTGATTCGTTAAATACCATATGTGGGACGTATAAAGGATGGAGTTATGATATTGTATATGATATTACACTGGAATTATAATATACCTTTATATCATTATGATTCCATTCTATAAAATAAGAAATTGAAATGAATGTAGCGTTCATGCGTACGTACGGCTTACCGTCTCCATGAACGGTGCATTTCATTTCTTACCTCTAAATGATTATGTAATATTATAAATGCATATATATACTGAATATATATGATATATATGATATATACATCATGATTATAATTCTGGATATAATGGATACATGAACAACTTGTAATTATAAAGGGTTTATTTTTTACTCAAGTACCAATGATCGTTAAAATGACCGTTATTAACTTAAATAATTACATAGTATTCATGACATAGAAATAAGTGATATAAAAGGAATAATGAACTTGAAAAAGGTTTTTAAACAAGTAGAAATTAACTCAAGTTTATTATTCAGGAGATTAAATAACGATCGAGTCAAGTCGGACCCGAGGTATGGGACTTCGTCTCACTCTCCTTTCATTGAGGCATATTTTGTTTTATACACAACCTTCTTTTATACGGTGTATAAACCCCTTTGACTTTTATGTTTATTCAAAAGGAATATTTTTTATATGAATCATTTTACTAAACAACAAAAGGGAATTTTTTTCGTACGTATGCGGCGACAACGACTTCTCCGCCGTCGTGACCATTATTTGAGTTTCGGCTTCCTCTACAAGCCATAACTTTTTTTAAAAGAAAAATAAATACCATGTTTTACTTTTCTTTTATTTTGGTATTGAAAATGGTTTTCATAATGTTTTTATATCAATGAGTTGTATTGATATCTTGTGATTGAAAGGTGGAAATGTTATGTTTCCTTTATGCATGTTTTATGTGATATGATTATGTTGAGGTTCTTCGGAATTATTATGAAGATGGGTGGTTCCATGATAAACTAAGGGCGGGTGAGCCCGATATAGCTCTCCAATGCATTGGGTAATGCGAAGGAGTGAAACTTTAAGGTTTCTCCGAAGATATTTAGGGAATATACTGTTATGGGTATTCCAAATGTAACCAAGAGGGTTACTCCCTACGTAAGAATGTTATGAATGCCTCAAGTTACCTTTATGTCTTATGATTTCTATGATTTATTCATGATTTGATGAGGTATGTTAAAGTGCTTATGTGTTATGGGTAAAGTATGATTTCATTCTTATGTATATATGTACCCATGTTTCCTTTCCATATATTTTTATATCCCTTACTGAGATTTTTATGCTCATCCCAAGTTTTTTTGAAATGTTTTTCACAGGTCAAAGGAAAGGTACATGATATGATGATAGTGTCAAGGAAGTGTCAAGAAAGAATCCATGTTTTATTTTAAATATGTTTCCATTGATGGGAAAGAAGAATAATATCTTTATGTAACCACTTTGTTTATATATGGAATGTAATGCAAGTTTTATGATCTAATTCTCTAAAACTCTAAACTAGAAAAGATCCTCAATGTGTAATCTTGTAATAACTCAAGATTAAGTAAGGTTTAAGGCTGGGCCTTATAGTTGGTATCAAAGGTCAGTTTAGATAACTTTAGGAGTTAGAATTCTATTAAATGATTATCCAAAAAAAATTATGGTAAAATTGAAGTGATATAGTATTTGAATATTACCATGTTGCTTCATCTAAGACATGTTTGTTCAGATTGGTTTTCCACAGAGGAAACAGGGAAGCAGTGCTAGGAAGGCATGCAGAAGGAAATAACCTTCCGAATCAGCATCCTGAGATGGTCAGAATTGGAACTGAATAGTTTGTTGTAGTAATGGCGCAGTTGACTCAAGCGATAAATGGTGGCTGTATCCATACACGAGATCAGCTAGATCAACTGCAGAGGAACATATCAGTGGTGGAACATTTCATGAGGCAACATCCCCCATCATTCAGAGGATCATCTGATCCTGTGCTAGCTGAAGGGTGGATTAAAGCACTGGAGAAGATTTTTGATGTCATGGGGTGTTCAGACAATCAAAAGGTTAGTCTTGCTATTTACCGTTTGGAGGGTGAAACAGATCAGTGGTGGTCGATGGTTAAAAATATCAGGGATGCTGATGAGATTGATGCTCTCGACTGGGATGAATTCAAAGGTATGTTTCATGAAAAGTATTTTCCTAAGGCTGTTCAAATTAGGATGGAAAAACAATTCTTGTAATTGAGGCAAGAGGAAGACTTAGTGGCTACCTATGAAGAAAGGTTCACTCGATTGGAAAGGTATGCTTCAAATTTTATCCGAGATCTTGATAGTAAAATCAATCGTTTTTACTCAGGATTAAAGCCAAAATATAGAAGGGAATTAGCTTCTCGTGAGTTTAAAAGTTATGAAAAGCTTGTTCGATGTGCTGAGAAGGTGGAAATGGAGTTTTCTGATGATCAAGTGTTCTATAACAACCAACAGAAGAAGAGACTGAGGTGGCAGGAGAAAGGTAAGAATTCTTCAAAAAAGTCTGATTGTAAGAAAACTAAGTTTCCAGTTTGTGATAAATGTGGAAAAAGGCATGCTGGGGAATGTCTTATGAATTCTATAAAGTGCTACCGATGTGGTAAGATGGGACATAAGGCTCGTGATTTCACTGAAAAAGATCAAGGTGAAGGTAAGACCAAATTTGATTTACAGTTAGTGAAATGTTTTAAGTGCAATGAGATGGTTCACTAGGCAAACGAGTGTCCGATAAAGAGCTTGAGTGATGGGAAGCAGTTAGACTACAAGCAGAAATGGGTGGTGAAATCCTTTGCAACTACTTTAGCAGATTTCGGGCCGTCAAATGAAGTTGTATCAGGTACTTTGTTTGTTTTTTCAGATTATTCCAGTGTGTTGTTTGATTCGGGGTCTACACATTCTTTCATCTCTGAAACCTTTTCTAGTAAAATGGGAATACCATCTCAAGAAATGACTCCTGAACTTTTGGTAAAAACACCTGGGGGAAATGTTGAGGAAAAAATAATTTATAAGAATCTTCCTATCCTTATCTGTGGAAAGAACCTACTTTCAAACCTTATTTTTCTACCTCTAGTAGAGTTTGATGTTATCCTGGGTATGGATTGGCTCTCTATTTACCATGATAAGATTGACTGTAGAGATAAAGAAGTTTCTTTTCAGAAATACTTTCAGTTTGTGTACAATAATGAACCCTTACTGTTGATAACATATCAAGAGGCTGAGAAACTTGTAAAAGATGGAAATGAATGTAACCTTGCACATATTTTTGAAAATAAGGGAACTGTTCAGATTAATGATGTGCCAGTGGTAAATGAGTATCCTGATGTTTTTACTGATGAGTTTCCTGGAATAATACCAGATCGGGAAGTTGAATTTACTATTGACTTAGTTCCTGATGCTAAGCCAATTTCAAAACCCCCTTATCGAATGGCTCAAATTGAACTTTTAGAGTTGAAGGAAAAATTGCAAGATTTATTAGAGAAAAGTTTCATTCGACCTAGCACGTCACCATGGGGTGATCCTGTTTTATTTGTTAAAAATAAAATGGTTCTATGAGACTTTAAATTGATTATAGATCCTTGAATAACATCACTGTTAAGAACAAATATACTTTGCCTCATATCGATGATTTTTTTGATCAGCTCCAGGGAGCTCAGTATTTTTCAAAGATTGACCTGAGATCGGGGTACCATCAGCTGAAGGTAAAGGAAGAATATGTTCTGAAGACTGTGTTTCGTACAAGATATGGCCATCATGAATTTTTATTAATGCCTTTTGGGCTAACCAATGAACCTGCTGTATTCATGGACTTAATGAATATAATTTTCCATGAGTTATTGGATAAGTTTGTGGTGGTTTTCATTGATGATATTTTGGTGTTTTCCAAAACTAAAGAGGAGCATGAAAGACATTTAAGGGTTATTTTTCAAACCTTAAAAGAAAATAAATTGTATGGGAAATTCAGAAAGTGTGAGTTTTGGTTGCAACAAATTTCTTTCCTTAGTCGCATTGTTTCTAAAGATGGGATAACTATTGATCCTGCAAAAACAAAAGTTGTGAAGACTGTCCAAGACCCACAAATGTAACTAAGATTCATAGCTTCCTTGGTTTGGCAGGATATTACTGAAGGTTTGTTAGAAATTTTTCACGTTTATCTATTCCAATGACTAAGCTAACTCGGAAGGGTGTTAAGTTTATCTGGACAAAAGAATGTGATGATTGTTTTTAGTAATTGAAAAGAATATTGGTGAATGCTCTGGTTTTGGCACTACCTTCCAGGAATGGTGATTTTGTTATATACAATGATGCTTCATTGAAAGGAATTGGTTGCATCCTAATGCAGAATGATCAGGTAATTGCTTATGCTTCACGTCAGTTGAAAACTCATGAGGTAAATTACCCTACACATGATTTGGAATTAGCTGCTGTTGTTTTTGCTTTAAAAATTTGGAGGCATCATTTGTATGGAGTAAAGTGTGAAATATATACCGGTCACAAAAGTTTAAAGTATATATTCACTCAGAAAGAATTGATCATGAGACAAAGGAGATGGCTAGAATTAATCAAGGATTATGATTGTATAATTCATTACCATCCGGGAAAACCAAATAAAGTGGCTGATGCTTTGAGTCGAAAAAGTAATGCTTCATTAGCAATGTTGCGTTTTGAACGTGATCCTTTGGTTAAGGATTTGATTAACTTTGGCATAGAAGTTGTTGGTGCAGGAATTTCTTCTGTTTTGTTTCAGGTATCAGTGAAATCTTCTCTATCAGACAGAATCAAGCAAGCACAGAAGCAAGACAGTGAGTTGCAGAAAAAGTTAGAGCTGGTTCAGAAAGGTAAGTTGCCTGAATTCAACATTGATAATGATTGTGATTTGAGATTTGGGAAGAGATTGTGTGTGCCTTGTGATTCATAGTTGAATAGAGATTTGTTATGTGAAGCTCATAGTTCTCCATTTTCAGTTCATCCTGGCAGTACTAAGATGTACAGAGATCTCCGGGAGTATTACTGGTGGGATGGAATGAAAAGAGATATTGCTGATTTTACTGTGAAGTGTTTGACTTATCAACAGGTTAAAGCAGAGCAGTAGTTACCGAAAGGGATGCCTCAGCCTTTACCAGTACCAGAGTGGAAATGGAAGAATATATCAATGGACTTTGTTGTGGTATTGCTGAAGACCACTCGAGGTAATATTGCAATCTAGGTTATTGTTGATCGCTTGACTAAATCTTCTCATTTACTTGCTATACGAGATACTTTTTCCCTAGATCAACTTTCCCGTTTGTATCTTAAAGAGATAGTCAGGTTACATGGAGTTCCTCTCTTCATTGTATCTGATCGTGATCCCAGGTATACTTCTAACTTTTGTAAAGGCCTTCAGAAGTTGTTTGGTACTGAATTAAATTTTAGTACAGCATTTCATCCTCAATCAGATGGGCATTCAGAACGAACAATTCATACCTTGGAGGATATTCTACGAGCTTGTTTGATGGATTATCAGGGAAGTTGGGACCAACATCTTTCTTTGGTTGAATTTTCATATAATAATAGTTTTCATTCCAGTATACAGATGGCACCATTTGAGGTGTTATATGGGAAGCGATGTCGAACTCCAGCTTTCTGGGATGAAGTGGGTGAAAGGAAGTTGATGGGACCAGAATTGGTAGAAGAGATGGTAAAAAAAGTTCAGCTGATTCAGAAACACATGAGAACAGCTCAGAGTAGGTAGAAGATTTATGCAGACAAAAGGAGGAAGGATCTCTCTTTTGAGGTAGGTGATCATGTTTTTCTCAAAGTATCACCATGGAAAAGTGTGATGCGATTTGGTAAGAAAGGAAAGCTGAGTCCAAGGTTCATTGGCCCATATGAAATTCTGGAGAGAGTTGGATCAGTTGCTTACCGAGTGGCTTTACCACCGAGTTTATCTCAGGTACACAAGGTTTTTCACGTTTCGATGTTGAGAAAGTATATGTCAGATCCATCTCATGTTTTTAGTCCAGAGGTAGTTCAGCTGGAAGAGAACCTATCTTATCAGGAACAACCGGTCCAGATTCTTGACCACAGGGAGAAATTGTTACGAAGTAAGGTGATTAATCAGGTAAAGGTTTTGTGGAAAAACCACATGATGTAAGAGGCAACATGGGAATCTGAAAATGCAATGAGGGATAAGTACCCCCCATGTATTCGATAAGTAAATAAATTGCAGGGACGCAATTTTCTAAAGGGAGGAAGTATGTAACATCCTAAGTAAGTAATGAATAATAGATATTTTTATATATGTCTATTAATGAATTAGATAGTGTTTTAGAGGCTTAAAATGAAAATAAATCCAATCTTAAGCATGGAATACACTAATATTCTTAAAAGATTATTTTACTGCCTTTTGATGGAAAACCCTTTTTAAATCAAACTTTTGACAATTTTATAATTTATATTTGTCAAAATAAACATATTCATTATTATTTGGACATTGAAATTTACATTGAATAATTTTTTGGTATTTTTCTAACAATGTTCATTTTTTAATGAATAGTGAAAAATACTGCATTTTACATCAAAACTGCTTTTTCATTTAATTTAATTATATGGTTAGATTATATTTTTAATTTGTCTTAAAGTGTAATCTGAATATATTTTTACCATTTAATCCAATGGTGGTCATTAGGGTTAATTTCACTTTGAAATTGGTCATAAACTAATGCCAAACTTTTCATAGATATTGTTTCAAAAAAACCCGCTATTTGTTTTGAAAACGGGAATTATTTTTAAATCAATTATTGAAATTTCTGTGTTTGTAATTTGGTAAAATGGATTACATATTTGGAATCATAAGGTCCAAATTATGTAATCAAGACTCTTTTGTTTTTGGACATTATGAATAGTAACGACGGTAATTATCTTTAATTATCTTGATTAATGAGTAATCGGGTAGTTAAGGATAATAAAATAATATCATAATAATAAAATAATGACACCAAAATGTGTCCTAATTCTACTGTTTGTCTCATGGCCGACCATGGGATGTCTTGTGACAAACTTGGGGACCCCATGGAATCACTTTTGTGGAAAGTGACTTGTTATCTTTTTATTTTTTTAAAGAAAGTAAATATAATAAGAATGTATCACCTGATTAAAACATTTTTAATTTTGTCTACATAGATTATATTTTAGACTATAAATATTCATTAGAAAGATAAAAATATTTCCTACATCATAGGATTTGTTTCGTAATTTTTATAATTTAAATAAATTAAATTATTTATGACATCATGATGATGCAGTGATTACCTCATTAATAAAGGATTTAAATAAAATGAAATGATAATGTGAAATCTATGACCTACACATATCAAAAACCTATTGTATGTGTGGATTTAGAACCCTTATCACCTTACCCTCGAATTATATCAATGTGGGACCTTTTGAATCCGAAAATCATTTTCAAATAAAGTAACATTTCTTTACTTTCCAAGAGTGCCCCTCCTCTCCTCTTATACAAGGCCCCCACCTCTACCTCCTTACCCACACTCCCAAAGCCTTTGGCTCGGCCAACCCCTGCCCATTTTGTCTCTCCACATCCCTATCTTACTCCTTGAAGCCTCACTTTGGGCAGAAGTCTTCCCAAGGAAGCCTTTGAGCTCAAACCAAAGGGAGTTACCCAATTTTAAGGTAATGTCTTCACTTGAGTCCTTTTGTTTTATTTTGCTTCTCAAACCCCCTAAACTCTTTTTATTCATTTATTTTGTAAAAACTCCAGTATCTTCAATATACTAGGATTTTTTTATAAGAAGGATTCGAGCTACACTTACACACACCTACATCTAATGGTTAAAGGACATACTGTTTCTGGGGATGGTGAATTTATGCCTCCCAAAACGATGATTGTTCAACATGCTTTTAACACCTTAAAAGGTGTCCATTAAGATGACACTATATTTATATATGATATATAATATGTTTATGTTTTCCTTAAGCTTATTTATTTTTCATTTTGGGCATACCTTTATGGTTTTTATTATGGGTAAACGTGATATCTTCATTTAAGGAAGTGCAGACTACCGCCCCCTCAAAGTGATTTGATTCGTTAAATACCATATGTGGGACGTATAAAGGATGGAGTTATGATATTTTATATGATATTACACTAGAATTATAATATACCTTTATATCATTATGATTCCATTCTATAAAATACGAAATTGAAATGAAAGTAGCGTTCATGCGTATGTACGGCTTACCGTCTCCATGAACGGTGCATTTCATTTCTTACCTCTAAATGATTATGTAATATTATAAATGCATATATATACTGGATATATATGATATATATGATATATACATCATTATTATAATTTTGGATATAATGGATACATGAACAACTTGTAATTATAAAGGGTTTATTTTTAACTCAAGTACCAATGATCGTTAAAACGACCGTTATTAACTTAAATAATTACATAGTGTTCATGACATGGAAATAAGTGATATAAAAGGAATAATTAACTTGAAAAATGTTCTTAAACAAGTAGAAATTAAATCAAGTTTATTATTCAGGATATTAAAGAACGATCGAGTCAAGTCGGACCCGAGGTATGGGACTTTGTCTCAGTCTCCTTTCATTGAGGCATATTTTGTTTTATACACAACCTTCTTTTATACGGTGTATAAACCCCTTTGACTTTTACGTTTATTCAGAAGGAATCTTTTTTATACAAATCGTTTTACTAAACTAAAAAATGGAATGTTTTTGTCGTACGTATGAGGCGACAACGACTTCTCCGCCGCCATGACCATTATTTGAGTTTCGGCTTCCTCTACAAGCCATACCTTTTTTTTAAAAGAAAAATAAATACCATGTTTTACTTTTCTTTTATTTTGGTATTGAAAATGGTTTTCATAATGTTTTTATATCAATGTGTTGTATTTATATCTTGTGATTGAAAGGTGGAAATGTTATGTTTCCTTTATGCATGTTTTATGTGATACGATTATGTTGAGGTTCTTGGGCATTATTATGAAGACGGGTGGTTCTATGATAAACTAAGGGTGGGTGATCCCGATATAGCTCTCCAATTCATTGGGTAACGCAAAGGAGTGAAACGTTAAGGTTTCTCCGAAGAGATTTAGGGAATATACTGTGATGGGTATTCTAAAGGTAACCAAGAGGGTTACTCCCTACGTAAGAATGTTATGAATGCCTCAAGTTACCTTTATGTCTTATGATTTCTATGATTTATTCATGATTTGATGAGGTATGTTAAAGTGATTATGTTTTATGGGTAAAGTATGATTTTATTCTTATGTATATATGTACCCATGTTTCCTTTCCATATATTTTTATATCCCTTACTGAGCTTTTTATGCTCATCCCAAGTTTTTTTTGAAATGTTTTTCCCAGGTCAAGGGAAAGGTACTTGATATGATGATAGTGTCAAGGAAGTGTAGAGAAATAATCCATGTTTTATTTTAAATATGTTTCCATTGATGGGAAATAAGAATAATATCTTTATGTAACCACTTTGTTTATATGTGGAATGTAATGCAAGTTTTATGATCTAATTCTCTAAAACTCTAAACCCGAAAAGATCCTCAATGTGTAATATTGTAATAACTCAAGATTGAGTAAGGTTTAAGGCTGGGGCCTTATATTTGATCACCCTTGATATATTAAAAAGTCCTCTTGATTGTTCTCTTCATTTATATTTATATGTCGGTTGTTATTTTCACGTGAGATCTTATGCACTATTTTTAGAAAGATTGTCTATTTCTTTGATTTCTCTTATCCTAGACTGAATCAAAGACCAGTATTGGATGAGTGAAGCTTCCATGGAATAATGTAGGTGGTCTATGACTTTTCCCTCATAGTCTCACTAATTATATTATTTTTCATTATGAAACATGTCAAACATATCACACATTACTCCTAAAATATGAAATACCTTAAATTGATCACTTCTAACTTTTAGGTGTCCTTAGACACCCTTATAAAAGGTATGAGGTTGTTGACCTCAACCTGAACCACCCCATGGGTGAATTCGATCATATTCCTTGATTTCCAAATTTTCATTAGGACCAAAACACCACTAAGGTGTGTTTTATTTGTCCTTGATTAATAAAGTGACCAAATGATCATAATAAAGTGAAAATTAATGGATAAATGGAATGTATGAAATACATATTCCTTATACAACACCCGTGAGAGGATCTTTAAAGGGACTCAATGAATTTTCATGTGATATAGACAATCCTTAGATCATATAACAACTTATAAATCATAAATCTTAATAGAATTAAATTTAGTTGAGTTGTGGTAAGGTAGTTAGACCACACTTGGAACTTTTGATTCACTTATTAGATAAATGTCTATTATAAAGGGGTTGAATTGTGAAAATTGAATTATATGAATGTGAATGGTTCAACCATACCACTTAGAAACTTATTATCTAGTTAGATCTTTTTTGGTTTTCCCTTTAGAATGATATAATTAAATTATTGTTGAATTTTAGATTGGAATGAATATTTAACTTGGACTATGTTTATTTATTAAATGAAACATGTGAAAAAATTATATTACACCTCAAATACTACCTTTATTCTTAATATAGAATTCCCTGGACCAAATCATATGTTAAATGAGATAATGTTCAACTTTAATGGTACCTATATTCTTGATACTAAATGACTTATATAGGTTCTTATGTTAAATGATATTATATTAATCCTTGATTAATACATGGATTCCTAAGAAGGAATTATTTGGACAGTCTCTAATGTTACATTGATTATGATACACCTTGAGTGATACATGGATTCCTTTTATGGAATTTCATGGGTTGGATCATAGGTTGCATGACATAATATAAACCTTAGATGATACTTGGATTCGAATACAGAATTCCTTAGAAGTAATCAAATGTTAAATCAGACCATGTTATGCCTTGGGTAACAAATGGATTCTGATTCAAAATGCATTAGATGGTATCATAGGTAACATGATAATTTATCATGATTTATTTCTAATTAGTTACCCTCAACTTCTAAATCATCAATTTCTTGAAACATGTAGAGCCACATATAATCATCATTCTATATGGACACATTGGTTTCTACTTGGGTCTCGCACGACTAGTGTTATACCTGGAAACCTAGGCTTATTGACAAGGGTCTTATTTCTATTATACTTTTCTTATGTTTAGATATATTTAGAATAGGATGAAACAGTTATAGTCAACTAAGTGTCCCTGAAGAAACCTTATCTCAACATGGTTTATATATATGTAATTTATCTTAATAGTTCCATTTATTATTTTACCTTCACACAATTGATTCATTTTATGTTTATGTATTGTATTTAATTAGACATCATTGGTGGTGGAATACATAGTTTTACTCACACACTGTTCAGGGTGTCATTTGGTAATCGAAAAGAAATCATGCATTCAAGTATGGATTAAGGAAAGCACCCAACTATGGATGATGTACCCTCTGTATTGAGATGAAGTATGTGAGAATATAACTGAACTAGTTATCATGTAGCTAGTAGATTTTAGATGTCGGTATTTAGTTTATTTTGTGTATTTTTTATAACATTAATTGTATGGTATGGCTTTTTTCATTTTTAACTTCATCTTTTCACCATCATGTGTAAATGATATTGGTTGTGTTTATTGGTCATTAATTATTCTTGGGATGATTTACTTACACTTCCCTTATTTTATATATGTTTCTTCTTGTTTATTGTTGATCCAAATGGTATAGTCCCCCCATTATACCACCTTTAAACTCTTACTACTAGTTGGTAGCCTCTGGCATACTAGGTGGCAAGCTTAAGGCCATGTAGTCAACCAATCTATCTACTGTTATCAAGGGAACTATGCTAGTACACTGTAAATTGGTATCATAGATTATTTTCCTTTTTTCCTACTAGTTTGGAAAACTATACATGATACAATTAATGTGTGCACACTTAGTAAATGGATCTTGGTTGGGTATTTCCAACCCACTCATGATAGAAAGATTAAGTTTATAGGGATGTTACTATTCTTTATGTTTTCAATTATTTCACATGATTATTATTTCACTTTGGGTGATTGTTTTAATTTAATTTGTTATTGTTTTATGGATTTGTGAAAATACCTTTTGGGATATAATGGCTAAATAAGAGGTGAGTTCATGCAACATTTCAAGCACGTATTATTCAAATTGCATTATCACGTTTACCTGTGCGCCATTCTTATTTGATTATGTTTTATGATTACATATATATCATTCTAATTACTTAATTAGCATTCCCATCTATATACCATCCATATGTTATTTCTTCCATTTTCTTGTATTTTTTGCTCTATGATGTCATGTATTTTTATAATTTTGATAAAATAAATATTTATTAATGTTTCTATGTCAACCTAAATGGTGTTTTCCCATATAGTTTAGCAGTGTCACCTTAATTTACCAATTATGACATGTTTTATCCATGAGTCATTGGTTTCATTTGATGAAAAATTAGTGGTTTTGATTAAATGGGTGATAATTTAAGTATATAAAGAGCATGAAAATTATATAAAATTATAAATACCGATCCATATAATCAAACTGTCATATCTGTATTGGTTTACTAATGAATCCTCATGTAAGAACCAAGTTTCAGTTATGTGAATCCTGATTGTAATTTATAAAAGTTGTACCTATATAACATGGTAATATTAATTCATCTATCTTTTATATGTTATAAATATAAAATTAGTTAAAATATGACATATAAAGTGATTTAGTTTCCTATGGATCTAAGACTTGAATCTACCTAAGTAGGTCTCCCATGGTGATTTATAATTATGAGAAAAAATATATTTGAACTAAGAGTGTCATTTTTATATGATATTATTATATGATAAAATCACTAAGTGTGTATGTAATCTTAATATAAATCAAATATAATTAGGTTTCACTTAAATGGGCCCAATTTGGAATGATGGGACCCTTGTAGTTTGCCTTTTTCTTTTATGCTTTAGTGATTAACCCCATGGGGTATGTTTGTGATAAATTTTGTATACTTATTTAAATTGTATTTTGTGGATTTTAAGGTGTTACATATAAACATATAGTATAATATTACTTAATTTATCCTCTTAAAATAATAAAATTCCATTTGTCTTGTTTTGAGAATTATTGGAATGAGGCGCCAGTTAATTAAAAAGACACTTACAACCTAAATAGTGTTTTCCTCTATAGCTTGGAATTTAAATTTCCTTTTAACCAACCCAATTGTAAGAATTTATAGATAAATTAAATTGTTTGAAATGAAATTATGATATAATATGCTTAATGTTGCATGGATTTTGCTAAATTTAGTGCTCAGTAATGTTTTACATTATAACCGGTACATGGTATCCCTTTTATATGAGCTACTTTAAATGTTTTAAAAATTATCATCAATTAAATGACATAAAATGAGGCCATTTTTAAGGGTTTTATATCTTGGAACCTTCTATAATATTTATTTTTAAACATTTCTTGGAAAATACCCCATAAAAATGTGAAACTCTTAGCTTTTGGGACAAACTCTTAGGAACACTATGTGTCGTTCCTTTATCATTTGAATCAAGTATGATTCTTATTTAATGTAATGACTCCCCTAGGTAAGAAGTATGTATTACTATATAGGGATAACTAGTGAGTAAAAACTCCCCATCATTCTTGCTGCAACATTGTGAAACTTCAAGAAGCACTCCCATATGAGTATACTTGGAGAGTATCAGGTCCTAGAAGCTTGATGCTTGGAATGTGGTGTTCTTATGACTATATTGATATATTTTTAACCTGTAAATTCATTTATATTATTGCATCCATTAATTTTTACATCCTTTATAGAGATACTTTATAGGTGTGTTATATTTCATGTAATTAAGGCCCTAAAGTGGTAAGTTTTTCTCGTGTTAGACACCTTATCACTAAGTGGATGGACCTAGAGGCCTTATTTTTATATTTTAATAATAGGGATAGGAGAAAGATCTAGAGGTAATTAGTTTTTTATTAGACCCTGTAGGTTAGCAGTGTTTGGTATAATAAAGGGAATCCTTGTTGAAGAGTTGGTCTAGGGTTTTCTAAAGACTTTAGAGGTGATAAGATTATCATTATGCTTGTTTGGGGATCGATGTATATGAGGTGATTGGTTTTCTATTTATTGGTATGATTATTCCTTTTGTTCTATGAAAATAACTTGGATTATTGGGTATTGAGATGAAATTTGATAGGAATGAATGTTTGGATTCCTATCTCAATCGACCAATGATCATACACTGATTCTTTAATTTAATAAACAACATTGCGTGGCAAGCAGACGCTCGATAAATCATGGAAAGGGAAAAGTGATTGATTTTGAATAGGTGAGAACATCCAGCATAATGAAACTGAAATACCAGGTATGCCAATGAGAATAGACTTATTTATGGTTGAGTCACATTAGTGTGAGTCAGATCTAAACTGGGTGAGATTTCACACCCTCATTATATGAAAAGATTAATTCACTCTGGATTGTGTGGTAAATGGTTGATGTGGAACTTTTATATAATATTATTTATGAGATGAGGACCAATGGTTTAAATAATGATTCATGTGGTATTATATACTCAGTGATTTTTATAATATAATGGAAGTTACCCTATAATGAGAGCTAATTTGGATTTAAATCATGTGTCACAATATGGTTAACTTGTGAGTGGAACTTAAAACACATGGTTTAGAGATGTGGTATTAGGGGTTGGATAATGGAATGTAAAGTATTTATTAATGTGAGCATGGATATAATATATTTATACACACCCGTCAATGGAATCCTCAATGTAAAAAATTAGAATACTCCTAGTTGGAGATGATATTTCTCAATATATTAACATCATCTGAAGTCTGTGGGGATAGTTTTGCTTATACACTGAGCTAAGGGATTTAAATTAAATTAAATTTATTTTTTATTTCATGCAAGGAATACTTGTGTTCTATTCTCAGGGAGATATATAAGGTAATTCATAATGTAAGGAACATGTATTAAGTCTTTTGAGGTTGGTAAACCTCATTTTTTAGTCAATTTTCAGAAAATTTCCTGAGAAATATTCTCATGGAGTGGGAACAGATGATGGGTGATGTTACTTTTCTGGTTAGTAATGAGAATATTCTTATCTATTATAGTTGTTATTTTTATGGATAGATGGATCATGTAATATGGTTATTAGAAATATTTTCACTGATGTTATATCAGGGATTCACCTAAAGTTGGTAGTGGGACGTTTGTCACAATTTGATGACCATTATGTGTGGAAGAGTTATGAAAGTGAAAGACCAGGTGTTTGATAGTCGTTTTGGCTCTTTTATTTCATTTGATAAAAGAATAAATATAAATTTGGTTTCCTTAATAAATTATAGAAAATACAATATTTTTTATACTTGACTATTATTGTGGTCTTAGAGTCTCTTTTTAGCCATGTTTGTCCTAAGTAACACGGGATTATGTAGTAGGAATGCCTTGTATATACACATGGGAACTATCTGATTCATAGACTTGACTACCATGTGAGATGTCACCTTTGGGATTAGTTAGTGGTTCTGATGTGTAGAAGACACATATACGTAATAACATTTCACTTGTAAACTCTGGAGTATGAAATTTCATAGATGATCCCCTTGGACTCTATTATTTTGATTCCAAGGGTTCCTTAGACTTGTATTAATTCTTATTTTATGGTTATCTTATGACGATCAAAAAATTATGGATTTTAAAAGGAACCTGGGTTCATGTTGTAGCATGACTATAGAAATTATTATAATATAGTTTATCTCAGAGATTTCACTAGAAGTCCGAGACGATCCTCTTTTAGCGTTCTTGAAGTAATCTTGGAATGCCTCATGTTATGGGAATCAGGATCTAGTTCTTGGATGTATCTACTATAGGATTCATTTAGTTTTATAAAATATTTGGTTGGAGATGCTTTTACTTGAGTTATATTGAGAATTTAGATGTGGCTAGTGTGGAACCGTATGAGGCCCATCATTGGTATATAGTGGGTGTTGTGTAAAGGTTGGTCATATATTTTCAAGTAAGGGTCAGTATAACCAGGTTATATGTATTTGGTTAGGATCCAAACATTTTGATTAAGTTAAGAATAATTTTGGGAGTTTTTCTTAGAGGTTAAGGATGTTTTTCATAGGCAATACCAATGGGGTGAGAAACATAGTTCAAAATTTTCCATTTGAGACTCAAAACCATTGGTTGATTGATGAAAATAGGTGGTGATGTGATTATGTCTCAGGTTAGATAGACTCATGTAAGATCCCCCTTAGTGATTTCATTGATAGTTATGATCATTTTCTTTATTTTTATCTATTTTAGTGTTATATTCTTAATGTATCTCCTAGAGGTTCATTATGAGTTTATAAATGAAATGTGGTCATTTGAGTCAAAATTCCTGAACTAAGTATGTCAAGAATTGTTTTTAATGTCCACTAAGGATTCTCAAGGATGAGAAGTTTTATGGTTGGGAGGTTGTAATGTTCTGTGTTTTTGGATGGGTTGAAATTTACAAAGGAATTTTAGTTTTTCATTTGGTTTCCAGTACAAATCTTAAACTGATATTTGGAATTTTTTTCAATGGTAATAACACTTAATATTGTAGTTTTTGTATGAGGTTTAAGACTTCATAAGTGTCTTAAGAATTCATAATGTTTCTGGTATTTTTGGGCTCTAGATTTCATGTTTTTGGAAAGGTAGAGGGAGGTGCATAGTTAGCACATGGTTAGTGGCAACTTTTCTCCTCAACCATGAGGCCATGTAAAGTTGAAACTTGATTTTCAAAACTATTCATGGAAGGACCTGAATCTATGTAAAAATCAGTAGTTTATTTCATAGGTGAGCACACAGGTTACGAATGGTTTGTCTAACCATGTGCCAATACCATCCGGGTTTGCGAGTGAGGTAGTGCCAAGGGAATGGTATATGAAAAGTTTATCTAATTGTGCACATGAACAATGTAGGGTGTCTCCATGAGGTAATGGGATCCACATGGTTGGAACGCAATTAGCCTAACTGTTTGGAAAAACTATTCACCTCTTAAAAAGTGGTAAATGATAATTTTTCACCTAATTTATCTTAACCCTTCACCCATCCTCTATCCTCTCATTTATACACAATAACATCTCTACTTATAAGATCTCCCTTTGCTCCTCACATAGTCTTTTATGTACCTCCTTTTCTCAGACTTATAATCAAACATTGAATGTCATGTTTGATCCCCCTTGGTATGTCTATGGGTCCTCTAGATTCTTTCATCCATTTAACTTTCCATTTCAAATGTTATTTCCATGCAAGCTCTTATGATCTATTTTCAAGGTATTTTTATTTCTTTTATTTCTCTCATTTTTATTTAAATCAAATATTTTTATTAGATGAGTGAAGCTTCCTTGGTATAAGATAGGTGGGGTATAAGGATTTTTCCTCAAGTTCTCATTTTTATATTATTTTTCTTTGTGCCACATGAAGAACATTCCATATTTTTCAATTTAAATATTAAATACCTTAAATTGATCATTTTTACCTTTTAGACATTATTTTACACCATTACATATGGTTAAACCCCCCACCACGTGGGTGGGTTCAACCATATTCCATGATGATCAACTTTTCCTTATGAAAAAGACACCACTATTGTTTATTCATTTTTTCCATGATTAATAAAGTGACTAAATGATCATAATAAAATGGAAATTTATTTTGAAATGTCTTTTATGAAATACGTGTTCCCTATTCATCAGTTATAAGAATATTTTTGAATATAATTACTGAATTTTCATGTGATACATTCAATTCTCAGACCATTTGATTGATTATAGATCATAAGTTGTAATGGAATTAAATTGAGTTGAGTTATAGTAAGGAAAGCAGAATATAGTTGGAACTTTGGATTTACTTATTAGATATGTAGATTTTATAATAGATTTTAATTTTGTAAATTGAATTATATGAATATTAATGGTTAGACCATGCCACTTGGACCCTTGTTTTTTGTTAGATCTTTTTGGATTAACCCATTATAATTATATAATTAAATGTGTTTTGAATTATATTTTGGAATGGATATTTATCATTTACTATGTTCAATTATTAAATTAAACAATACTATATATTATGTTACACCTTGTATGATACCTAGATTCCTGATATGGAATTCCTTAGATGGGTTAATAGGTTAAATGAGATCATGTACACCTTAAAACATACTTGTATTCTGGATACCGAATGCCTTGGATGGGTTCATAGGTTAAATGAGATTATATTAATTCTCCAATGATACTTGGACTTTGGATATGTGATTCCTTAAAATGGCTTATAGGTTACATTAATTATGATATTCCTTGAGAAATACTTCGATTAATTTTATGGAATACCTTGTATAGGCTCATAGGTTTCATGATGTGATATACGCATTGGGTGATACCTAAATTCTGATACATAATGACTTGGATGGGCCCAGAGGTTAAATGAGTCCCTGTTATGCCTTGGGTGACACTTGAATTTGGATGTAGATTTCCTTGGATGGGAACATAGGTGACATGATATTTTATTATCCTTGATTGGTAATTTGTTACCCTTGATTTCTAAATATTTTATGTCTTGAAACATTAAAATCCTTATATGATCATCATTGTATATAGATGCCTTCGTTTCTCCTTGGGTCCCACATGACTAGAGATATACATAGGAGCCTGAGCTTATTTCCATGGTACCTATTTCTACTATATTTTTCATATCTTCACAGACATCTGGATTAGGCTGAAGAAGGTATGGTCAGCTAGGTGTCCCATGAGGTACATAAGATTAGTATGGTTTAAGTATATTTCATTTACCTTAATGATTTCATTTTTTGTTGTACCTGCACAATATTTCTTTATTTAATATTCACGAACTAGATTATATTAGACATTATTAGTAGTGGTCTACTGAGTTTTTCTCACACCCTATTCCAAACACTATTTGGTACCCAGATAGACTTCATTCGTGATGGTATGGATTAGGGAAATATCCTAGCTATGGATGATTTATCCTCTATACTAGGATTGAGTACAGGATAAGAGAATCGATCTAGTTCTCACAATGCTACTAGAGTTTATTTGTTTGTATTTTGTATATTTTTATAGCATATACTTAATGGTATGTTTTTTCCCCTTTTGTGCATCATATAATCATCACCGTGTGTATATGGTACTATTTCTGGATTTTGGTCGTATATTATTCCTAGGATGATTTAATTCAATTTATTTTCTATCATATATGCTTCTACTTGTTCATTAGTAATCTAGAAGGTATATTCTGCCCACTATACCACATTTTTACCCCCACTACTAATCATCATCCAATAGAATATTTGGAAGCATGCTTCAGTCTAGGTGACTAACCAGTCTGGAAACTATTATCAAGTGAGTTGGGCTGGGATACTATAGTTAGGATTTACATTTCATTTACATTAACTTTTAGTTACTTGATTTGTTGAGTTAACTCTTAATCCTAAAATCCAATAATCAAATTTGCTCAAAAATTTATTTTAAATTATATTAAGTAGACTCTGATTATTATTATTGACTCCAATGTATTTAATTCAAACCATTTTCTTTATTATGACTCATCGATAATTGAATGTTCCTTAGACTATGGCCAAACCAACACTTTAACTATGGTTTACTCCTAACTAATAAAGTGTAAGGTGTTTTAATGAATTAAAATTTTCATTGAAGGATCTTGTTTGAATTATGTATAAATATTCTTTATTTTATTATTTACTTATTTATTGATTTTATGGAGAATATACATAAATAGTTAAAAATGTATAATAAAATAATATCCATACATTAATTTTCTGTATATAAGATATATTATTTTATCCTTTATATATTTGTTAATTACAAAATTTATAAACTTACAAAAATAAATAAATACATCTGATAAAATATATCGTATATATTTTATTTAATTTAATTAATTTTATATTAGCATAATTTTTGATTTATTTATATTATTAACCATTTTTAATCTTCCAAATAAACCATGAATAATATAATAAATAAATAAATTTGAACTAAAAAAATAAAGGTATGATATGATCATTTTTTTCTATGATTTGGTTTATGAAGAATTAATAATACAACCTTAACCATAGGGGAAATTACACCTTGAACCTCATCTTTGTAAATACCCACACCTTTTTGGATTCGAAAAAATAAGAATGAATTTGATTTTTTGTCTTAAATAAAGGTATGTTTATAAAATTTTGATTTACATCGGAGTTTTGTGGGTTGTAATATGTCAATAAGATTTTTTTGATGTGGATTGTGGCCCATTAAGAGTATCAGGTTCTCGAGTGAGTGTTGGAGTGGTTTTGACATAAACCCCCATTTTCTATTTTTTTACGCATATAAATGATCGTAACACAACCCATATGTCACACCAAAATAGCCTACCAAGTAGGTTTGTGTCATGTTTTTAGCATGAGGAGCTGCAATGTGAGAGAGGGGATATCACACCTGGGGAGTAAGGCTTCACCTGGGTGAATCTATAAATAACTAACCTGGCACAACTTTATTATTTTATTAATTTTTTGAGTTTATTTTATTTTAATTTCCTTTAAGGTGTTTTTCCCGTGAAATTAGATGTTTTGGGAAAGAGTTATGTGGCACACTATTGGATCAAAATTAGGGGAAACTATGTGGCATCCCTCTGCAAATTTTACGACTTAGACATACGTATTGGGGAACCTACATGGTTAGTCACACGAGCTTGAGTCCCCCCCTAGAAGGTCGTGTGTCTTATGGAAGAGGCACCAGATCCCCAAAAAGTTAGGCACATGGTTTATTAAACTGTATAGTCCAAATTGTGTGGATTCCTCCTATTTGGATAGAAGTTCTCACAGTTATAAAAACAGTGTGGTCATACCATGAGGCCTTCCCAAATCCACTAAAAATGGAATTTACCATTTTTTAAATTCACATATTTTAACCCAAAATCACCAATTATCCTTATCATTTCACTTTTGAGACCCTAGGAGAGTTATACCTTACTTATTCATTATTTCTTCCTTCTATATATGGTGAAAATCAAGGATTTCATCATGGTTTTCAGTTTAATATTCAAGCTAACCTTCTCTAACCTTCTCACACTTCTTATCTATTTCATTTTCCCTTGGTTTTTTCTTCTTCCATGACTCCAATGGACTTAGGTTCATGTTATCTTGGTTTAAAAATAGTTTTTTTTCTTTTCTATTGTTTATCTTCGCCTCTCATGATTCTTTGTACTGCCTTGGGGTTGATTTTACTTTCCATTGCCTAATGGGATGTAGTTTGAGGTAGGTTACCTTATATCCAAGCTGTTATTCAGAAAACCATGATGTATTTTTGATTTACAAGTGTGTTTTCATTATTATAAAATTTTTGTGTGCCATAAAAAAAATTTGTGTTTCATGGAAATTATTTCTCACCTATATTCCATATTTTACATAATATTTCAACATGGGTTACATTTTTATGTATGATTTCATATTTTTCATTAAAAAAATGTATCAAAAATGTTCAATTTGGTTTCTAAATGATTTTTCTATGATAAAATGAATATTCAAAAAATTATTTTGGTCTTTTGTCTTATTTTCATAAAGGTTCTAATGGTATGGTTTTTTTCGATGAATCCTTTTTGGGATTTCCAACTGTTGGTTCATTGAATGTGAATAACATAAATATGCATGTGTATATATATGGGTTCCCTATTTGTGAAAATTCACCCATAAAGATGGACTATTTTCATTAATTTAATGGGGGGTAATATATAAATCATGGTTTCTATGTTGTAAGTGTGAAGTGTGGTTTGAAGTAATAAATATTTGGTAAAAGGAGTTTTTCTCAAATAAAAGTGGTTTCTTTTAAAATGATGAGGCCCAGTTGTCACCTTGAAATGTTTTATGTAAATAGAAACCCCTCTTAAAAAATTCCTCTTGTATTGGAAATTTTATGAGTGTTAAATTTATGGAATGTGATGTAAGCCCAATAATGGCATGGTGCTTGGTTTGGGTAACTGGGAAAGGGGTTTCTCATATCAAGGGAGCTTATAAGTGAGAAAATGAGTGGGTTATTTTGTGCAAGGAACATGATATGTATGTATATAGTAGTTTAATAAAATTAACCTCTATTTGTGTATCATGGAAAGGCTTGGGTAGTTAGTCGGGTTCTCTAAGTACACATGCTACAATAGTTTAGTATTATGCTTAGACTAGTGGCACTAAGACTAACTCACTCTACTTGCGGGATATGACCCTCAGTTGAACCAATGACAGTGACGTCGAGTGTTAGGGAGAGTTTATTTTTGGATACCCAGTACAATTATAGATTGACTATGTCACGACCTGTCCCCCAGGGCCCGTATCGTGACTACCCCAAGCCCACCTTCTATAGGCCAGGGGCTAGCGACTATCACCAAAGGCATAAATCCCTAAACTGGGAAGGAATTTCCTTTATAACTATAAACAAACACGTCAGAGTACACCAATGGAAGAAAAACACTAAGTAAAACGGTATACAAAAGAAGTGATGGAAAGTAAAAAAGGGGCCGGAAATACAAGTCCAGCAGAAAAGTACAAGTACAACTGAAAAGAAAGTACAACTCAAGAAAAGTAAAGCAGTTATTGGGTCATCCTATGGGGTTCCTACCTGAAGGGTAGGTACATATGGCCTCCTCAGCACTCCACGTTTGTCTTTCACCTCCGTGTAACGTCACACCGAGTGGTCCACCTCCAGGTATCATCCGGTCCTGCTACTCTCTGCCTCAGTCAGTGTTGTCTGTCGTTTGCCACCAACACAATGAGGTGCAGGCATAGCCCGTGCAGGGGTGAGTATAATGATACTCAGTAGGGACCTCGAGACCCTCAAGGTCTCACAATATACAACAAGGATAAACCAAAAAGTATGAAATCAACGGATAAACATTATTTGGGTATATGCCCATACATATACCTAAGTAATCTAGTAACCCATCTCAATCATAAGGAAAACACAAAAGTCATTGACTCAGCTCAACCAAGATTTTATTCTAGGGGTAGTATCAATCTGAACCCTTGGTTGTAGGATAACTTCTTCTCTATCGAGTACAGTGGGCCTACCACGTCACACAGAGGTGCTTCCCACAAACTTGGACTACTGAGGTACTCCTCCTGTCGAGTACCATGGATCTTCTGATCTCACACAGAGGCACTCCCCACCGTGGGTCTGTTGCGCTCACACAGAGGTGCTCCCCCTCGTAGCCTGCTGAGGTACTCCACATGTCGAGTATCCTAGGTCTATTGTGCTCATACAAAGACGCTCCCCACCATGGGTATGTCGCGCTCACACAGAGGCTCTCCCCACTGGGCTAGTCGAATCACTCCGAGTCGAATCGGTCAGCAGTTGTCAAGTCTCGGACAGCTACTAGGTTCCTGCACAAATGCCTGCTCAACTCTGTAAGATCCGCTCCACAAGCTACTGGTCGATACTCCAACCGTCATGAAGTCCCAAGTATAAGTATTTCAAAGTTCTGCCACATTGAGGAGGTCTCAACGCAACTAACGGTGCGTCAATCAGATGCCCAGTCTTTGAGTTATTAGATTTTTAGTCCCGGTTGAATTCTTGTAGGATCCAACCTGATTGTATCTCAACTATGCCCCGAACTCCAGTGGGGTATTCTCAAAGGGGCGTCTTCACTCCAAGAATACCAGCGTCACTGACAGTTTGTCAAACGATCATCTGGTTCCAAAGTTATGGCCAAAGTAAGTAATGGGTCAGTAGTGGGCTCGGGTCTGGTTCAACTCGGTCAAACCGACTCGGCAAACCCAGAATGAGCCAACTGGGTCTGGGTCGACCTGGTCAAACACGCTGGGTCTAACCCAGCCAGTTGGATGGGTCAGCCCGTTAAGTTCGGCCCAGTCTATTGGGCCCGGCCCAGCGGACTATGAGGGTAGTTCGGCCCGGAGGTCAAGGCCGGTTCGGCCAGCGCCGTGAGGGGCGTGGGTCGGACGACTCGGCCTGGGAGGCCGGTCGGCCGGAAGGCCAGCGGGCAAGCTGCATGGGGCGTGGGCTGGTCGTGGGCAGAGCGCGCGGGGCACGGACAGGACTGCTCGACACTGGGCAGGCCGCAGGTGCACCGGGTAGGGCGCGGTAGGAGTCGGGCAGGCCGTGGGGGCACCAGCAGGGCGCCGGGTAGGGCGCTGCAGTGGCTGGGCAGGTCGCGGGGGTGCTATCAGGGTGTTGGCCTGGGCATGAGGGCGCCAAAAGGGCGTCGGGTAGGGCGCGGGGGCGCCGGGTAGGCCGCGGTAGGGGTCGGCCAGGCCGAGGAGGCGTCGGCAGGGTGTTGGGCAGGGCGCGGGGGTTACGGGCAGGCAGGTTGTGCGCCAGGAAGTGCTCCAGGAGGCCCCGAGCAGGCGGGTCACGAGCTCGACAGGGTACCGTGAGGCCGCGAGTAGGCGGTCTGCGTGCCGGGAAGGGCACCGGGAGGCCGCAGGTAGGCGGGCCGCGCACCGGGCAAGGCGCCGGGAGGCCGCAGGTAGGCGGACCGAGCGCCGCTCGGGCCGGCGGTGTTCGGCCGAAAGCATTGGTGCGCCGTGGGGGTTGGCGGGATTCATGGAGGCTATGGGAAGCACAGCTTTTGTCATTGTCGCCTCATCGCCATGCCGAGGTTCATCATAAACAAGATCGGTGGAGGGGGCAGCCAATGTTGGTTTTTCCCGCACCCTCCGCGTTTAGGTTGGTAACAATCAACTCAACAAGAAGTAAGAAGATGATTTTCAATTTTTACTTTCAATCTCCACAACGTTTACATTCCAACCAAAGGTGAGAAAAAGAAAAAGGATATTACTCAAAGTAAACCCCCTACCTTTTTATTCTCCCATTGACGTTCGTCGTTCATTGACAAAGTTGTGGAAAGAAGACGATGAAGTTCATCGTTCACCACGTTAGTCACGCACTCCCAATCCCGGCTGTGTCGGCTATGGAAGACACTCCACATTGGTAGGTTCTGAGGGAGGAAGACGAAGAAGGTTTTTGGCGGTCTTCATTCATCATTGGAAGATGAAGTTCCTCATTCTTCATTCGGAGATTTTCTCCCAAGCTCTCCTCTTCCTCTGTTCCGCTAAAATGAAACATGCCAAAAAAATAATAGATTAGTTATCTATTATTCTATTGGCATAGATTTCAAAAAGGGAGAAATAATTAAGGGGTCTCCACTTAATTAATTCATGTGTGTAAGCACAAAATTAATTAAGGGAGTTCAAGAGGTTTCATGGGTGGTGGTGGGACCATAAATTGAGAGTTCAAGGGGTTTCATCCTCGAGTGGTCCCCACCACTTTAATTGATAATAGGTGTTTAGATATCAGGTGGGACCCACCACCATAACCTCTCATGGGAGGTTATGGTGTGGTATCCCCCACCTCTAACCTTTTCTGGGAGGTTTTAACCACCAAATAAAAATATGTTAGGCACTTTATTTTTATTTAATTTATTCTTAAAATCTCAAAAACTAACTTTCATTCTCGACCAACTTCCGTCAGGGTGAAACTCTTCTTAAGAGAATACTGGCACTCGGAGTTTAATGGTGCCCTTGGATTTCAGTTCTGAGCATTGGTTCAAAAATTAAAAAATCTCGCTCGTACATTTACTTAACGTACCTGAACAAAACTTCATAAATTGATTTCGGGCACACTGAGCCTCGGAATCAAGCGCCGTAAATTTTTGTGAACTCATAAAAATCCCATGTATTTAAGAAAACAAATTTCCATTGAATTTCTAGGTCTTTACATTCTCTCCACCTCAGGGCTTTACATCCCCGTAAGCTACAACTCGAACTATGGGAACAAATGGGGGTACTGAGCATGCATCTGAGCCTCCTGCTCCCATGTTCTCTCCTGGAAGTTCACATGCAGCCAGCGAACGCGCACCATAGGTATCGACCATCCATGAAGGACCCACTCTTGTAGATCCTCAATCTCCATTAGAACCTCCATAAAAGTCTCCCCATCGTCGATGTCTAGCTCTCCATGGTCGATGATGTGAGAAGGGTCATTCACATATCTCCTCAGCTGTGATACGTGGATGACGTCGTGCACTCGGTGCAACTGAGGTGGAAGAGGAAAGTGGTAATCCACCTCGCCTACTCTTCTGAGGACCTATAAAGGTCCGATGAATCTCGGAGATAACTTTTCGCCTTGGCCAAATCACCATAGACCACATCGAGGTGAGACCCGTAGAAATACATGGTTTCCATCCTCGAACTCCATAGGTCTCCATCTCCTGTCATCATACGACTTCTGCCAACTCTGTGAAGTCTCCATCTACTCTTGGATGATCTGCACCTTCTCCGTAGTAGCTCGTACCATCTCTAGTCCCACTAGTGCTGAATCCCCAGGGTCTGTCCAGCACATGGGTGATCTGGAGGGTCGCATGTACAAGGCCTCAAAAGGTTCCATCCCTATAGTGGAGTGATAGCTGTTGTTGTAAGAAAACTCCACCAAAGGTAAGTGATCCTCCCAACTGTGACTAAAGTCTAGGACACATGCACAGAGCATTTCCTTGAGGTTCTGAATGGTCCGCTCAGTCTGACAATCCATCTGAGGATGGAAGGCGATGCTCAAGTGAAGTTGTGTCCGGAATGCTTTCTGCAACCCCTTCCATAGCCAAGAAGTAATTCGTGTGTCACAGTTGGAGATAATCATCGAATTTATACCATGTAAACTTGTAATCTCCTGCACATAGAGGTATCCCAAGCTCTCTACTGAAACTTTCTCTTTGATCGGTAGGAAGTGGGCTGACGTGGTGATTCGGTCAAAGATCACCCAAATCGAGTCGTGTCCCCTAGATGTACGTGGAATACCCATCATGAAGTCCATGTATATCCCATCCCACTTCCAATTTAGGACCTTTAAAGGCTTAACCAAGCCTGCTGGTACTTTGTGCTCTACCTTCACTTGATGAAAAGTGAGGCATCGTGAGACAAACTCTGCTACCACTTTCTTCATACCTAGCCACCAGTGCTGTCTCTAAAGGTCTTGGTACATGTTTGCCACTCCTGGATGTACAGCTAAAGGGGATGTGTGGAACTCCCCCAACACTTCCTCCTAAAGTGCCACTAGTACCAAGGTACGTCTTCTGAAGAGGATGACGTGCTCCTCACCTTCAGAAAATCCATTAGGTGCCTACCCTGTGGATATATGATCACGTCATGTCTCTCAGTTAGTGTCCCCATGTTGTGCCTCCATGACTCGCTGAAGAAGTGTGGGAGTGAACATAAGAGACTGTAGGAATGTTGCTTCATCGCTATCCACCAATGATATCTTTAAAGTATCCAGCTGCTCTATCACCTCTCCTAGAAACTGTATACCTATCCTCCTGCTAAGTGCATCTGCAACAACGTTCCCCTTCATAGGAGTATAGACTATCTCGAAGTCATAGTCTTGGAGGAACTCAATCCAACATCGCTGTCTCAGGTTCAGGTCCTTCTGAAAGAATATATACCTGAGACTCTTGTGATTAGAGTACATGGTAAAATGCATGCCCATCAGATAGTGCTGCCACATCTTCAAGGTGAAGACCACTGCTGCTAACTCTAGTTCATGGGGAGCGTAGTTATTCTCATTCTGTCTTAGTTGCCGAGAACCATATGTGATCACTACTCGCTCCTGCATCAGGACACACCCAAGTCTGGTCCCTGATGTGTCGCATAAAACTACATACCCTATGCCCTCCTCTGTAATCCTCAAGATGGGGGAACTATTCAGCCTATGCCTCATCTCCTAAAAGCTCTAATGGAATCTCCCTGACCACACGAAGGGTTTCCCCTTATTCGTCAAGGCTGGTAGTGGTGCTAAAAATCTGGAGAAGTCTGGAATGAACCTCTATTAGTATCTATCCAAACCCAGGAAACTACGTACCTCATTCACACTAATGGGTGGCTCCCAAGCAAGTACTGCTTCAATATTCATTGGATCTACTACAACTCCAGCCTCTGAGATAACGTGTCCCAAGAATTGAACCTCTCGAATCCAAAATTGATACTTCAAGAGCTTACCATAAATCTGGTGCTCTCAGAGTGTGTCCAGTACTACCTGCAAATGGTAGGCATGCTCCTCCTCAGTAGTTGAGTAGATCATAATACCATCGATGAAGACTACGACAAAGTGATCGAGGTAAGGCTAGAAAATCCTGTTCATTAGTCCATTAAACACTTCTAGAGATTTGGTTATGCCGAAGGTCATAACCAAGAACTTGTAGTGGCCGTAATGACACCTAAAGGTTGTCCTCTTCACATCCTCTTCTCGAACTCTGAGCTGGTGATAGCCTGATTTGAGGTCTATCTTTCAGAACCACTATGCTCCCTTCAGCTGATCAAAGAGGTCGTCAATCCTTGGGAGTGGGTACTTGTTCTTCACGGTCACCTGGTTCAGGCGACATTAGTCAACACAAATCCTCAAACACCCATCCTCCTTCTTGTCGAATAGAATCAGGGCTGCGCAGGGAGAAACACTAGGCCGGATGAATCCCTTCCCCTGAAAGTCCTCCAGCTATACCTGCATCTCATGAAGCTTAGCGAGAGCCATCTGATATGCTGGAGAAGATATAGTTGTCATCCCAGGGTATAATTCAATGTATAATTCCACGTCTCTATGAGGAGGTAGTCCTTGAACATCATTAGGGAAAACATCCGCGTACTGGTCCACCACTACAGGATAAGTCAGACTATCCACATCAACTGATCTGAGGGTAAGGCAATCCAACTGGTGAGTGATCGGTTGCACCCTCCTTTGATTAAGTCTGCCTTGTGCTACAAAGGTTCCCTTCTCGCCAGTGAAGGTAAACCCGGTCCCATCCGTGCAGACACACCGCACATTTCTCCTAATACAGTTGATATGAGCAAGGACTGTAGATAACCAGTCCATACCAAATATGACGTCGTAAGACCTCAATGCCACTACTAGGAGATCCCAGCCGAAGCTCTAGCCTCCTAGAGTAAGCTCACACTGTCAAAACCAATGCGTAATCATTGAATCTTCTCTCGTAGGAGTCTTTATCCCTAAGGATCGAACTAACAGATCCTTAGGAATCTCCAAGCTCCGAACGAGGTCAGTGGAAATGAAAGAGTGACTGGAACCTGTGTCTATAAGAACTGCAGATAAGGTGGAGTAGACATATATCGTACCTCGAATCATCTCCGGAGCGCCGTGATTGTAGGCCTCAGCTACCTGTAGTTGAGCTCTCCCCTATCCACCCGCTCCATGTGGTCAAGGTGGGCCTTCTGGTGGTGGTGGAGGTAACACCTCGTAACGTCATCCACCGCTAACTTCACGTCCAACTCTTCTTCCATGTCTGCCTCCTCCCTGTGGACCTCCTCATTCGAACCTCTTCCTCTGCTTGGGAGGTACCTCAACTGTCTGGTGATCATCTGAACGGCAGGTCAGACAGTCACGAGCCATGTGACCTAGTCTACCGCATGAGTAACACTGCCTGCTACTGGCATGTGTGTCTCTACTCTGTGTGAACCGCACAACCGATCCTGAGTCATGCGGCCGACCACCTATAGGTCTGGTCCTCTTTGACCTCTATGAAATCTGTCTACTACCAGCTGCAGAATAATTTGCTGCGTGTCGGCTAGTAGTGGGTCTCGCTGCTGGTGACTACTCAGTAAGGAAACACTTCACTATGAGGGATCTCTCTAACACCACCGCCTGCATCAGGATGATGAAGGAGATCATCGATGCTTTGGTCTCTCACCTGAGCCCCTGGTCGAAGGTATAGGCCCTAAAGAATGGGTCTCGTACCATATCTATGGTGGAGTGTGAGAGGTCGGTGAACCTCACTGAGTACTGAGCTACAGTGATGCTACCCTACTGTAAGTGCAGTAACTCCGTTATCCATACCACTCATAGGGTCACTGGAACAAACTCCGCCTGGAACATGCTCTCGAAGTCTACCCAGAGAAGTGTCGCCTCATCATACACCTAGAGCATCATGCTCCACCATCTTTCTATTGCTACCTGAAGGAGACTAGCAGCAAGGATCACCATGAAGTCAGATAGTGTCCTTACCAGTCTAAAAACTCTCACCATAACCTCCAGCCAATCATCAGCCACCTGTGGGTCTGTATCTCCCCTGAACCAGGGTGGCCTCTGGTGCTGGAACTCGTGCAATGCACTCAAGCGGTGTGAATCATCTTCTTCTGGGGCTGGTGGCATAAGTGGCCCAATGGGAAGTAGTACCACTGGTGCCTCTGCTGGTAAAGGGCCCTGCACCAAGGCCTCATTGATGAGTGGGCTATCAGTGCGTATGACTCTCGGGGATCTAAATAGTCATATGAGGGGAGGCATTCTGAAAGAAACAGATGTGACAGGGTCAAAAGATTATACCTGGTGAGCTGGCCTGGTTGAGATGACTTAAGGAAAACTTTTGAAAACATTCACACAATCAGTGTTTTCGTGCACTCAGTCAGAAATCAGAAGTCAGGGTCTTGGTGTATGGATACTTCGATCATCCGCACCAAAAATGGACTCCCTGATATGAAAACCACACTTAGTACCCTTAAAATTATTGATTCATAGAAAAGAAAGATCAGATTTCTAAGTTCTGTGGTAGAACTGACTCCTCTGATACCAATTTTTCACGGCTCGTACCCCAATTCCTGTATCGTGACTACCCCAAGCCCTCCTTCCATAGGCCAGGGGCTGGAGACTAGCACCAAAGGTGTAAATCCCTAAACTGGGAAGGCATTGCCTTTATAACTGTAAACAAACACATCAGAGTACACAACTGGAAGCAAAACACTAAGTAAAACAATATACAAAAGAAGTGGTGGAAAGTAAAAAAGAGGTCAGAAATACAATTCCAACAGAAAAGTACAAGTACAACAGAAAAGAAAGTATAAGTGAATAAAAGTAAAGTAGCTTTTGGGTCGTCCTCTGGGGTTCCTACCTGAAGGGTAGGTACAGATGGCCTCCTCAGCACTCCACGTCCGTCTTTCACCTCCGTGTACCATCACACAGATTTTTCCACCTTCGAGTACTATCTGGTCCTGCTACTCTCTGCCTCAGTCAGTGCTATCCGTCCTCTGTAACCAAGACAACGAGGTGCGGGCATAGCCTGTGTAGGGGTGAGTATGATGATACTCTATAGGGACCCCAAGACCCTCAAGGTCTCATAAAATCCAACAAGGATAAACCAAAAAGTATGAAATCAATGGATAAACATTACTTAGGTACATGACCATACATATACATAAGTTATCTAGTAACCCATATCAATCCTGAGGAAAACACAAAAGTCATTGACTCAGCTCAACTAGGATTTTATTCTCAGGGTAGTATCAATCTAAACCCTCGGATACTAGATAACTTCTTCTTTATTGAGTACAGTGGGCCCACCGCATCACACAGAGGAACTTCCCACTAACTTGAACTATTGGGTACTCCTCCTATCGAGTACCATGGATCTGCTGTGCTCACACAGAGGCGCTCCCCACCATGGGTCTTTTGTGCTCAAACAGAGGTGCTCCCCCTCATAGACTGTTGTGGTACTCCATGTATCGAGTACTGTGGGTCTTCCACACTCACACAGAGGTGCTCCCCATAGTGGGTCTTTCATGCTCACACAAAAAGGCACTCCCCATAGGGCTAGTCGAATCACTCCGAGTCAAATAGGTCAGCAGTCCTCAAGTCTCAGCCAGCTACTAGGTTCCCACACAAATGCTTGCTCATCTCTAGAAGATCGGATCCACAAGCTACTGATCGATACTCCAACTGTCACGAAGTCCCACATAGAAGTATTTCAAAGGTCTGACACATTAAGAAGGTCTCAACGCAACTGAAGGCACGTCAATCGGACGCCTGGTCTATGAGTTATTAGCCTTTTAGTCCCGGGGGCCCGGTTGGATTTTTGTACGATCAAACCTGACCGTATCTCAACTATACCCCAAACTCCAGTGGGGTATTCTCAATGGGACGGATTCTCTCCAAGAATACCAACGTCGCTAACAATTTTTCAAACGGTCGTCTGGTGCCAAAGTTATAGCCAAAGTAAGTAATGGGTTAGTAGTGGGATCGGGTTTGGACCGACCCAGTCAGACCGACTCGGCCCAACACGGACTGGGCCAACCTGGTCTGGGTCAACCTGGGCAGACTCGCTGGGTCTGACCTAGCCCGTTGGGTGGGTCAGCCCGTTAAGTTCTTCCCGGTCCGTTGGGCTCAGCCTAGTAAACTGCAAGGGCGGTTCGGCCCGGAGGACGGGGCCGGTTCGGCTAGCGCCGTGAGGGGCGCGGCTCGGGCAACTCAGCCCAGGAGGCCAGTCGGCCAGGAGGCCAGCGGGTAGGCTGCACGGGGTGTAATCATACTAGGCTTTGTCTCACACCCTACATACACCTTTGGGTGTATGTAGACCTTTTTATATTTAACTCGAGTAAAGGAAAGATGTATGGATAATGTGGTTCAAGTTTCTAGTGATCTTCCTTATGTAGGTGGTGGTGGTGGTGGCTTGAGGGTGATGTTCCTCTTATCATATGGTGGTTTTGAGATAGTTTTTTCTTCCCTTTTTTTATCTCTTTTACTTTTTTTGTCTAAATATGTAAAACCTTGAATATGAAAATTGATATACCTTTCTCGGATTGGGTTATTTATCATTATGTTATTTATTTTTATTGATTATTTATGATTATTTAAATGGTTGAAACTATTACCAAAGCATATGGTGATACCTAGGCTCTAGTTTTCAGCCTGTGGGGTTCAGGAATGCCCTTCGGGCCATTCCATGAACTAGGCTGGGTGTCAGGATGGATGTCACTCTATATTGGTTCATCACAAAATGGTATCAAATGTGGTTATGTTATTTTTGGGTTAAGTTACTTTGGGATGAGTCTGGATAGAATGGAACTCAAATTTTTAGGGCTTGAGGTTTTGGATTCGAATTGGGTGATTAGACATCACACATCATGAAATGTCTTGAGCCACCATGAAATGTTGAAAAAAAAGTTGACTTCTCCCCCATGTGACATGTATAAAATGCAGACAGTATATGGACATTGGGAGGTGGTGGAGTGGTCTGGTTGTTTTGGATTGTTATTAATATGGATCTGGTTATGTTTTGATTCGTGGATGTGATTGAGATTTGTTGTTATTGTAAAAAATTTCGTATTTTTTATTAATGGTTGTGTTGATAGTTTTCTTTAGGGTTGTTTTTTTGTAGAAAATTTCCTCTTTGGAGAATTACTTTGAAACTTTGGGAAGATTCCATAAATATTTCTCCCACACCAATTGATCATATACTTGTAAAAGTTATGGTTCAAGTTGTCCAAGCTTTGGGATAGGGAGTGGGCTATTTTCCTACTCTGGTTAAAGTGGTTTGGTTGTTTTGGATTGTTATTGAGATGGATTTGGTTATTTTTTTATTCGTGGATGTGTTTAAGATTTGTTTTTATTATGAAAAGTTTCATATTTTTCATTGATGGTAATGTTGATAGTTTTTTTAGGTTTGTTGTTTGTTGTATCAAAATGCATCCTTGTAGAATTACTGTGAAATTTTGGGAAAAGCCTATAGAGAGTTCTCCCACACCAATTGATCATAGACTAGTAGAAGTTGTGGTTCGGGATGTCTAAGATTTGGGATAGGGAGCAGGCTCCAGTCCTGCTCTGGTTAAGGAAGATGAACTAGGTCCGAGAAAGGAAAAAATATATTAAGTTCCTCAAGAACAAGCCTCCTTATTTCCAAAGAAACATGGAACCTCACAAATAAAAGAAGTGTCTTGAGAAGATAGATTGTATTTTTGAGTTTCTTGACACTCCTAAGTTTGTCAGAGAAAAATTTTCTTTGTTTCTATTAGAAGGTCCCAGTCAAAGGTGGTGGAACTTAGTGGTTCAAACTAGAAAGATTGGTCAAATGATTTGGAATGATTTCAAGATCAATTTCAATGAGAATTACTTTCCCAATGTTTTGGTCTAATCTATGTCTCAGGGTTTCATGGATCTTACCCAGGGAGACCGAACAGTGATGGAGTATTCCAATCTCTTCATAGAGCTAGTATGGTATACACCTAAGATCATTTCCAATTAGTAGATGAAATATCAGATGTTCAATATAAGATTAAGGCCATAGATTTATTCTCAAGTCTTTCTATTTAAGTTGAGGGCCTACACTTTAGTGCTTAATCATGATTTTATGGATGATATCGATCAGAATGGAAAGTATGGATTCCATGAAGCAATTTTTTGCAGTGGGAAGTGGTAGTTCATCATAAAAGAAAATAAAGTGGGATGATTAGGGAACGAAGGTTGGTGGTAGCTCGGTATATCCCTCCCAAATTTCATCGTGAGTGGTTTTGAACACTTGGTCATTTGTGTGCAACCAGTACGGGAATTCATGGAATAGGTGGTCGACATGTCTAGCCTCACCTAGATCTTTTCATTAGTGTGGACATATGGGATAATTTTAGTGGTTTTTTAGGGCCACACATTTCTATCAGAGTGTTGTGAGATCTATAGCTTCAAAGTAAATTTCGTCCTAGTTAGAACCATCTAGGTTAGTGGGTTCTTGGTTTGGTGGTCATGGAAGTAGGGCTGGATCATCTTCTGGGAAAAGTTAATTTAGGTATAAACTGTAATCTAGTGATCATTCTTAGGGACAGTCTAAGATGAAGCATATTCTAGTTTTGCACCAGGCACCGACAGGATTCAGCATGGGTATTATAGCAGTTTGAGGTACTATTTTAATTGAATCATCCTTGGCTATCATTTTGTTTCATACGAGTGTGTCTATTTCATTTATCTCTACCTATATTTTTTATGTGTTAAGATTACCAATTGATCTTATGTTGTATGTGATGGAGTTAGTAACACTGCTTGGTAATAAGAGAGAGTAGGGTCCTAGTTGTCTATATTGTGCACTCAAAATTTCATTGTTTGAGTTGGGAGGAGATTTCCTTGTTCTGGAGATAGACCTATTTGACATGATCCTTAGTATGGATTCGATGGTTCTCTTTCAGGAACACATCAATTGCTAAATGTGGAAAGTTATTTTTGTTGAATGTGATGGTAGTAACCAACTTTTTATGGTGAATGGGATCCTCAATCAGGTTGTGTTGGGCCTCCAATTCCATAATTGTGAAATCTCATTTTTCTGTTATCAATGCTCATGCAGGAGGATGACTATGGTACTATTAAGGGTGGATTACCTTATATGGTGGATGAGTTCCTAGATTTATTTTCTAATGACTTTTCAGGGTTGCCTCTGGAGATGGATATGGAATTCTATATATATTTGGCATCAGTAACACATTATATATCTCTTCCCTCATACTGTATATCCCCCATCGAGTTGATGGAATTAAAAGAAAAGTGGGATGACTTAGAATCCAAATGATTCATTCGCCTTAGAATCTCACCTTGGGTCACCCAATTCTGTTTGCAAATAATTCCAATGGAACTCTTTTGTTATACATTGATTATTTGAAGCTAAATAATGAGACCATCAATAAAAAGTATCCCTTACCTTGATTGATGACATGTTTGATCAACTTAAAGGGGAAAGGTGGTTCTTGAAAATTTACTTGTGTTCTGGTTATCACCAAGTCATATTTAGAGAGGAGTGTGTGCTAAGAACAGTCCTCAAAGGTAGGTACATCCATTTTGAGTATTTTGTTTCAGGGATTATAGGTTTATGAATGCTCCATTGATCATCATAGAACTTATGAATAGGTTGTTTCATCAGTATCTTGACTCATTTGTCGTGTTGTTTGTGGCGGATGTCCTGGTTTATTTTGGATATGTGCAAGACCGTGAATAGAATTTGAGGATCGTGTTGGGCACTCTTCGAGACCATTTTCTCTATGCCAATTTTTCTAAGTTTACCTTTAGAATTAAATAGGTAATGTTTCTAAGCAATGTGATCTCAGAACAAGGGGTTTCTATGAACCCTAAAATATCGGTGTGGTAATGTCATGGGAGAAGTTAAAAAATATTTTTGAGATAAGAATCTTTTTAGGCCTGGTAGGATATTACAGGTGGTTCATCCTAGATTTCTCTCTTCTTGATTCATCCATAAATATACTCACCCAGAAATGGGTTAAGTTATAATGGATCTATGAATTCCAAGCATCCTT
The DNA here is from genome assembly GCA_963277665.1 of Viscum album. Lineage (NCBI taxonomy): Eukaryota > Viridiplantae > Streptophyta > Magnoliopsida > Santalales > Viscaceae > Viscum > Viscum album. Next base: position 561,233,380 of record OY728146.1, read on the forward strand.
TGAGGAGTTAAAGTGACATTTTAGAACCACCCATGTTTTCATGTTTCTAGAGTTTGTAAAAGGTTATGTGGTTTATTTTGATGCATTGGGAATGGGTCTTGGGTGTGTTCTAATGCATTATGACCACATAGTGGAATATGGAACTCGTTAACTCCGACCGCATGAGAAGAACTATTTGAACCATGATCTGGAGTTGGTAGTGGTGATGCATTCCATGAAAACAAGGCACTATTATCTTTTTGGGGAGAAATTTGTGATTTCTTCTGATCATAAGAGCTTAGCCAATAATGTATCACAAAAGTATCTGAATCTAAGGAATAATTGTTGGGTTGAGTACCTTCAGGGGTTTGATTTGATATAGTCTACACCCCTGGTAATGAGAATGTTGTGGATGATGCTTTGATCAGAAAAGTGTCAGTGCAATAGTTGAGAAAGTCCAATGATGAGTGGATGATGATGGTAATTTTCCTTCATATGTACCTAGATAACAATTATCATAGTGGAGGTACATTCTTGGATAGTATGTAGCTAAATCCTTCTATTTTGGAGTTGATTTAGACAGATCAGCCTAGTGATGATTTGTACCAGCAATTTGTGACATTCTCTCATGGTGGGGAGACACCTCATGATTGGTCTTTGTCCCCCAAGGTATTTTTATGATTCAAGGGTCTCTTCATGGTTCCATTGTCATTTAGAAATATGGGGATGTATAATAGCCACCAATCTTAGTGACTTGTTTAACCTGGTTCTACCAAGATGTATTATTATGTTCTTCAGTAATTTTGGTGGTCAGGTATGAGGTGGGATGTTCTTGACTTCATATCGAGGTGTTATATGTGTCATTAGGTTAAATTATTGAACTAAATACCATATATTTTTCTTTAGCCACTAACTATTCCTACCTAGAAGTGGGATGAGATCACCATGGACTTTATTGGTGGGTTACCTCATTTACCCTAGGTAAATAATTCCATTTGGGTAGGGATTGATCATCTAACCATATCATTCAATTTCATTCCAAATAGATATTAAACAAATTTGGATGAGTTAGGTCAACAATATGTTTAAGAGTTTGTGAGGATTCATGGTGTTCCATCGGTAATTGTTTCAGACAGGGACCCCTAATTTACCTTATGGTTCTGGTAAGGCCTTCAAAAGACGATGGGGTCACTAGTCAAGTTGATTATGGCATACCATCCTTAAACGGATGGTCAGATAGAACGGGAGAATCAGATTTTGGAAGACATGATTTTGGCATGTGTCCTAGATTTTAGAGTTTCGTAGGATAGCCATTTGGGATTGGTTGAGTTTTCATATAACAATAGTTACCAATCCTCTATTCTCATGGATTCTTTTGAGGTGCTTTATGGTTGATCATTTTAGTCCCCTTTATGCTGGGCTAAGTTATGTGAAACCTCATTATTGGGACAGAGCCTTGTGTAGGAGATGTCTGAGAAATTAAATTTTATCAGTTAGTGGTTATTGAAATATGATAGTTCTTATAAGTATTACGCTAATCAAATATGTCTATATTTTTAGTTTTTTATGGGTGACTGGGCATTCCTAAAATTATCACATCATTTGGGTCATCATCGCTTGGGTAATAAAGGAAAGCTAACACTAACATATGTCGGACTTTTTGAGATTACCAAGAAGGTTGGTAAGTTGGTATACAGGGTATCCTTTACTAATCATTTGATATCAATTCATGATGTTTTTCATGTCTCTTAGATGAAAAATTATAATCTCGATCAATCTCATGTCTTGAATTGGGAAGAGTTGGAATTGGAGCCCGATTTGTTTGTGTTTTAGCGGCTGATATAGATTGTGGATTATTAGGAGAAAGTTCTTCATGGGAAGTCTATCCCATTGGTTCGAGTTATTTGGAAACATGGGAATGATGAGTATGAGACTGGGGAATGGAAGTCTTGTATTGAGTCAGAGTGTCCATTTTTATTCTCATATCAAGCTTCAAGTTGACTTTCTAGGGGTGGAAAGTTTTCATAGTGGGGATAATTATCACATTCGTGATTTTATTTTGAGGTATTTTTCTATTTATTATTGTTCTAGAATTTTCCCATTGGGTTTTCTTTATGTTTCTAGTGAAAAATATGTGTTTTCAGTTAATAGCAGGTGGTGCACGGTTGGCACACGGTTTGAAAAACTATGCACCCTTACCCAGAAAACTGTGTAGCTAAGTGTTATTTTTGGACAAAGGTGAACCACATGATTGGGGAATATTTTGTAGTCTATGAAGGAAAATCATGTGTAATGTTAATCTTGGATAGTCAGGGGTCATGGGTGTTGTACTTTTTAGAAAAATGTGTGGGAAAACAATGCAAATTGACCAGTTTATTAAAAATCTTAAAGTGTCAGTTGTATCCTCTTGATATTTAACCCCAAATCACCCATTTTCTTCCCCACTCAGGATTTACATCCCTAGGTTCCTCAAACCCTCCTTCTTTTCTCCCTTTTATCTTCATTTTTGTGGGGGATTTTTTGGGAAATATCGAAGAAACTCCATGTAAGTCCCCCATTTCTTTATTTTTTTCCTCTTTTCTAGATTCTCTCTTCTTCTTTCATGGGGTTACATATATATAGTAGGTTGGGTGACCTATTTAGGGTTATATATATATTCCTAGGGTTCAATATTTATTTTTATGGTTTTCTATTTCCTTTATAGGATCCCTTGGTGGTGTGGTTGTGGTTTAGCACTAAATTCAAAAAAAAATCTACACTTAAGGTAGGTGGTTCTATGATTAAACATTATTTGGTGACTTTGATATGATTTCCTTACTTCTTAGTTGTGTTCTATATATTGTGTATGAGATTTTAAATTTTTTTGGAAAGGATTCAAAATGTAAATGTATTGAAAAATGGTTTTTCAAAGGAAATGAGTTATGTTACATGTGTATTTCATATGTGATTCCCTATTTTTATTCTTAAGAGTGTTTGATAAAATGTGTGAATGGTGAAAATTGTATTTTGAAATGGTTTTGGTGTGTTTTTGTATTTGAAATGGTTTTTGTTATGAAAATGTTGATTTATCAAGTGTGTTTATATTGACTGGATTATGAATGGGTGAAAGTGATGCTTTATGTGACATGTGGAATGAAAATTGAGCATAAATGGAATCCTAGGTGACTAGGTGGGTGTACTAGGACTAGTATGCAAGTTGGATCAGTAGTACCAAGGGTTGGTTCTATCTAGATGGATTGATAAAACAACACTAACTAAACTATGATGATCAGATTCCAATGAAATTGTGGATAGATTCTCATATAGTGCCTCATGCATGAGGATTATGATTAGTGTGGTTGATATACCACATTTCACTAAGATATGAGATACCTAGTGTTCCACTATGGCTAGTTCCTGTAGTTATTTCCCATGAATTAGTGAGGTTTTGTGATATTGTCCCTACCATCGGTATATGAAGCAATTGTTTGGTTACATCAAAAGAAAAGCAGGTTTTCCCTTTAAAATGTTTTCTATAAAATTGTTTCCAACTTATCTTTTTATAAAAATTGTATGTTAATTTGTTCTATAATTTTTTGGAATAAAATCTATTTTATTGGATGGAATCCTTATGGGATTTGGATCACACCCTACATACACATTTGGGTGTATGTAGACCTTGTTATGTTTGACTCGGGTAAAGGAAAGATGTGTGGAGATGGTGGTTAGGGATTTTAGTACTCTTCCTCATGTAGGTTTTGGTGGTAATGGTGGATTGATGGTGACATCCCTCTTGTCATATGGTGGTTTTGTGATAGTTTTTTTCTCCCTTTTTTGTAGATATTTTGGTTTTTTTGTCTACAGGTGTAAAACCTTGAATCTGAAAATTTTTATGCCTTACTTGGATTTGGTTATTTATCATGTTTTATTTGTTTCTGTTGGTTATTTATGATTATGTAAATGGGTGAAATTGTTCCCAAATCATGTGGTGATGCCCAGAAACTATTTTCTAGCCCATGGGGATAAGGAACTCCCTTTGGTCCATTCTATGAGCTGGGTCAGGTGTCCGGTGGGATGGCACTCTGTCTTGATTCAGGACATATACAGTCCATGATCTCCACTATATTTTCCTCATAAGAGAGGTCATGTTTCAATTTCACCACCTCTAGATTCAGTATATGTGAAGGGTTAAATATGTACTTCCTCAAGATAGATACATGGAATACATCATTACCTTGAGCTAGATTTTGTGGAAGTGCAAGTTGATATTCCACAACTCCTATGCTATCAAGTATTTAATAGGGGGTAATGTACCTGGGGATAAGATCCCATTTCTTCCCAAACTACATAACTCTCTTCTATAGTGATATTAGAAGAAACACTTTGTCACAAACACCAAACTAAAAGTCCCTTTGACGGTTGTCAGCATATCTCTTCTTCCAAATCTCAGCATCCTTAATCTATTGTTGGATGGCATAACCCTTTTCTATCATCTCTTTCACAAGATCTGGCCCAATCATTATTCTCTCACCAACTTCATATCAACAAGTTTGAATTCTATATCACTTCCTATATAGAGATTAATAGGGTTCCATTTGAATAATCGAATGGAATCTATTATTGTATGATAACTCAACTAATGGGAGGTGTTGATCTCATCCATATTTAAATTCCATTAATCATGTTATTATAATTTCCTTGAGTGTTTGAATAGTCCTTGAAGATTGACCATTAGTTTGGGAGTGATAGATTGTACTAAAATTCAATTTAGTACTCAGATCATGTTGAAGACTTGTCCAAAATTTTGATGTGAACCTTGGATCATGATCAAGAATGATAGAAAATGGAACTCCATGAAACCAACACTTACTTTACATAAATCTTGAAAAGTTTATCAAGATATAGTTCTTCTTGGATAGAGATAAAATGGTTGGTCTTGGTGAGATGGTCCACTATAACTCATGTTGCATTATTTAATTTGGATGTTCTCAAGAGACCTGTAACAAAGTATATAGTGATATTTTCCCACTACCATGTTTTTATGGGTAGTGGTTGTAATAATCTTTTAATAAGTTTTCACTCTGCCTTCATTTGTTGACACACTAGGAACCTTGTAGTGTAGTCAGAAATATCCCTTTTCATGGTAAACCACCAATAATGATCGGGAAGGTCCTTATACATTTTAGTGCTTCTAGGATGTATAGATAATGTAGATATATGAGATTCATTCATCAACTCATTTTTTATAGAATAGATATAACACATAACCATATACAAAATTTCAGTACACCTTCTTGATCAATATTTAACTCAGAAAACATCGCATTATTCACATACTCTATCTTCTTCTATAATAAAAGATCTTCTCTTTGAGATTTCTTGATATTCTCTAGTAATTATGGTTGAGAAATCATTTGTGATAGGGTTGATGTTTTCCCTTCCCTTGTGATTCCTATTCCTAGTTTTACTTGTATTTGATCAAAGAATCTCCTTGAATCCTCGTCATTTCTATAATACCAGGGTATTTCATACTTAATGCATCAACGTCTTTGTTTGATCTTCTGGGGTGATAATGAATTCAACAATATTAGTTTTTGAGAATTTCTAACCATATCATCAGTCTCATGTTCAATTCCTTTTGTGTTTAAATATACTTCAAAGTTTGGTGGTCTGTGCATATATCACATTTATCCCCATTAAGATAGTACCTCTATAACTTCATAGAAAAAACAACTACAACCAACTATAGGTCATGTGTATGATAATTTTGTTCATGAGGATTCAACTTTAAATATTCCTAATCAATCACCTTTCAATTTTTCATGAGTATGAACACAAGAACTTTCATATATGTATCACTAAAAATAATTAATCCTTCTCTAATAGAGGGTAGAGTTAACATTAGTACAGTAACCAATCTCTTATTTAGCTCTTAGAAACTTTAATCGCACTATATTGTACAAATAAACTTGACCACTTTTTGAGTTAACTTCGTTAGTGGATTAGAAAGTCATGAAATTTTTTCATTAACCTCCTATAACATTTTAATAAACCAAGTAAACTATGAATCTTAGTTATTGTTATAGGATGAGGCCACTCCTCCACAACCTTTGTCTGGGAAAGGTCAACTGAGATTCCTTCATTGGTTATAATGTGACCCAATAAAGACACTTTGTAACCAAAATTCACATTTTCTAAACATTACAAATAGCCTCTCCTTCCTTAGAGTTTTAAATATAACCCTTAGATGATCCTCATGCTCGTCGTGAATTTTAAAATATATCAGAATATAATCAAAAAAACTATTACAAAGATATCAAGGTAGTCCTTAAATACTCTATTCATCAAATCCATAAATATAATAGGATCATTAGTCAATCCTAAGGGAATAACAAAAAACTCATAATTCCTATATATTGACCATAAGGTAGTCTTTGGAATATCTTATTTATTCACCCTCAATTGATGATAACCAAATTGAATATCAATCTTGGAGAATAATTGATCCCCATGAAGTTGGTAAAATAAATTATCAATCCTTAGAAGAGGGTATTTGTTCTACATTGTGATCTTATTTAGTTCTCTATAATCAATGCATACCCATATTGATCAATCCTTATTCTTCACAAATAGAATATCTACTTCTCAAGGAGACACACTTGGCCAAATAAACCCCTTCTCCAAAAGATCTTGGAGTTCTTCTTTAATTCTCTGGTTCTACATTTTCAATTATATATAGGATATTTTATATTAGCATGTATCCATTCATGAGTTCAATAGATAACTTTACCTCTCTTCCTGGGGAAGGTCTAGTTTACTCCTCAAGAAATGTGTCAATGTATTCCTGAATGATGGGTAAATTTTCTATTCATATACTTTCATTTCTTTTTTCATATTCATTGATAATTTTCATAAATAAGGCAATGGGTGGTGCTTTTAGACAAATATCTAGTCTAGATATCACTCCTTTGAAAACAAATATAGGTGGAAAATTCAAGACTACTGATATTTTCTTGCTTTTTCATTTGATCTTATCATTATACTTTGAGAGCAAGTCCATCCCTAGTATAAAGTCAAATTCTATCATGGGAATGACTACTAAATATTTGATGAGATTATGCTCACTAAAGTAAATACTAGAGTTTCTATACAATTTTGCTTCTTGGATAATCCCTTTAGAAGTCTTAACTAATAAATATACTTCTATAATTTTAGGGATTATTTCTATATTATTTGAAAACTTGGATGAAATAAAGTAATGTGTAGAACCAGAATAAAATAAAGTACTTTTTAGATTATAGAGAATAATGAGAGTATCTTCCACCACATCATCTTGAGCTTCAACTTCATTAAACATGATATCATAATAACAACCATGTTCTCTTATCCTATGATGATTTTTATTGTTACTCCCATCTATTATATTAGGATTTGGATAGTGAATGGAAAAGTTCCCAATATGTCCACACTTCAAGCATTGGACTTCAGGCTGGGTCTACACTATATTCCCTTTCTTGTTAGTGTTGATAATTTAAGGCATCAAATCACTATGACAGTTGGGAGAAATATGGACATCTGTTCCACACTTGAAACATTTCCCACTATCGATCTAGTAGTTTCCCAAATTCTTCTTCCCACATTTGTTGCATGTGGGGAGTTTCACTTTCTTTCCTCCTCTTCTGTGATCAAAGTTATTACCTAAGATTGGATCCATTTATATCTTCTTTTAATTCAATATATGGTACAGCTATATCTCTCTAAACTCATTTTCAACCTTTATATAACTTCACATTATCTCCTTATATCTTTCATAGTCTTAATTGGCAAGATTTTTTCATAGATGGGGCCTTAGTCCATTAAAGAATTTATCAAACTTTCCATTAGGATCCATGAAAAAATTAGAGGTGTAGTGATAAAGTCTTTTCAATTTCATCTCATATCTTCCTACAGATTCATTTTTCTTCTGGTTTATCTCTAGTAATTCTTTATCTATTTTTTTCTCATGGAATAGAGGAAATATTTATGGAAAAAGGATCCCCTAAACTCTTCCACTCCAAAGGATAAAACTTCTTTCTTGGATTTGTTTTTTAACTAGTTTCCACCACTAATCGACTTCTCCCTCTAAGTGGTACACAACTAGGGTGAATTTCTTTATTCCTAACAATGGAGTACAGAAAGGATCTTTTATATAGATCATATCTATTTTCAATAATAAATGGGTCAGTGTATCCACTGAAAGAATGTGGTCGTTGATTCATAAAAGACTCAATGGAAAGTCGTTCCCTTCGAATTGAATCGGGTCTCTCATCTTGATTCAAGTTATTGATCATAACTTAGGTTATTTTATTCATAATTCCCATGAAGTTTTCAATTTTATCTTTCATCAAATGTTTGTCGACGTATTTTCTATTGTGCTCACCATTTACGTGGTTCCTTCTATTTCCCTCCATTTTCTAAAATAAGAAAACTTAGTGAAAATGTTTTATTTTAATAATATTATAACTATAAAATAATTTTATGTCTTAAAACATCATTCTTAATTATGTTAATCATTAACAAAAATTACATTTTCTATAAATCCTTACTAACGGTTCATGAAAAACTTGTGATTAACCAAAAATATCTCTGAGGAGTGTCAAACTAGGAGTACTACAAGGCCCATTATCATGTACAATTTTCCATTCAAGTATATCTCAAAGTTTTTTTTGGGATTTTCATTTAGATACATATGTTCTAGAGACACATATAATTTTTCATATCCAAATAAGGATTACTTTTCTAGAAAACCACTTACTTAAAACATTTCCAAAATACCTAGATTTTTTCCTATATTTTAACTTGTCCCTAAGGTTCTTCCTAATGTTTTAAAATCCTAATTTCCATGAATAAATAAACCTTCCTCTGATACTAACTGTAGCATCACACCTTTTTAATACATAAACATTACATTACATTGTATAAAATAGAGGATATTCCTAAGTTTAATTTCTTAGAAAAAAGGTATATAATACATCAAAACATAAAAAAAATAAACAACATGAAAGGATTATTAATTGGTTCTTCATAAGTACTTTTACTACATCTCATAACCTGGGGACATACATCAAAGGAAAGTTTGAGCATATATCCCAGTAAGGGAAAGCAAGGGAAATAGTTTACATGTGATATTGAGAAATATCAATAAGAACTTGAGGAATATACTAAAGGCATGAGAGAAAAAAAGGGTAATATAATAATAAAAATAAATTGAATCTAACATGGAAATGTGGATACAACATTTAAATGAGACATTTTTAATCATATCACCAAGGTTTTCCACTAAGGTTTCATAAAAATTTACTAAGGTTATTCACTAATGTATCGTAAAAAATTTCATCTATAGAGATTAAATTCTTTACCAAAAAGCATTAGATTTAAGTCAAGGTGAACCCATAATATGTATTAATTAATTTGAGACACATATATAATAATAAAAAATTTAATAAATAACCCGTGTAGAAAAGAATAAATGTGTTTTATATAAAAATCTTGGCATTTTAAAAAGTTCTTAAAGATAATACCTTTATGAATTTTATAACCTACAGAAAGGGAATATTGGTTTTTTGTTTGTAAATTCCAAAATAAAATGAATAATTTTTAAATATTGTTGAATACCCCTTGAAAAAAAATTTGTTTGGGTATTCACATAAAGAAAATAAAAGAAAATTTCTTTAGGAGAAGAGAAAAAATTTGAGAAGTAAAATCAGCAGCATAACGGGTATAAAACATGGTTTTAAAAAAGGGTAAAAGAGCGGGTGGATGGTTATACCATTCATAAAAGACTCTTAATACTGTAAAGGTATAAAATAAATTTTATCTAATAAATTATTTTGTAAATTTGAAAGACATGCTGCACAAATTGAAAACTCAAATGGAAAAGAGAAGTGGAGATTTTCATTACCTTGAAGAGTAGTTCCTCAAACATGGGGATCGAGACCTTGGGGGATTGATTACACCTTGGGAGGACTCATTAGTGGGTAAAATATCATATATTTGGGGATAATGAATTGGTGGTGAACGTAAACGGAGAAATGGGGGGGTATTTATAGAAAAAGTAGGGGATTTGTTTATTAATTTCTAAATTTAGGCCTTGGACACCTAGGTAGTGGTAAATGAAGACCCATGGGCTTTACCATGGTATTGGACACTCGGGACACCTTTTATGTTGTTTTATTCCACAATATTCTACAATCATTTTATATTACTTATTTTGGCAGGGAAAATTGAATTTTTCACAAAATAAAAATTTTAAAGTTAAAGTTTCTATTTTAGAATATGGAAAGTAAATTATATATTTTGAAATTGATTAAAATATATTAAAATAATTGACATTAATAAAATAAAATAGTTTAATTCTTGGATTGTGTTTAATTATTTATTACATCATTATGATATAATTTTGATGTCATTAACATACTAAAAAACTCAAACTATATATTTACTATTCATGAAAAAATAAAGTATTTTAGGAAATTATCATAAATTAACCCTAGACTAATTTAGATGTTTATGTTTTAAAAATTATATTTATTTATCATAATAATTTTCTAAATATGATAATTATAACTTTTAAATATAAAAACCATATTTATTAAAAACAATAGTGGATTGAAAATGCATAGTAAAATTTTTGACAGTTTAAAAATGTATATTTTATAATTTATTTTTAAATAATAGTGTTTTAATCATATTATTTCATTATAATAAAAATTATTCAAAATACCTTAGTTTATTATAATAATTATTTCTTTTATGAAAAGTACAATCTCTATCGAAAAAATCAATTTATCAAATTCTATCTCAATTTTATTAAGACAAACTATTATTAAAATAGAAATAATGGAATAACAATTTTATTTAAAAAAAAGAATTACACACTAAGGTTGAGACACATAACCCCTTATTACACCCACATACGCCCTAAGAGTAAGGTGTGCGATGGTTGTAGTTTTTTGGGGTGCCTTGGCTAACATCAACTAAGTGGTAATATCTACTAACTTGAACTTATCCCATATGTGATTTCGTTCAAACTTTATTTGTTATAGAACAAACTGGTCTTAGTCAATGGATAACCCCAGTGATGAAACCTCCCTCCCAATCTCTGACAAATGGGATTCAAATGGCATGACTCTATTGGTTGATTCCATCGACTCTTCTTTCGGTATCAATTATCCTTTTTTAAATTTTACTTATAAACACTAATTATATGGTTAAAATTATTATCAAGAGTATAGTTACCAATGGTCATATTTTCTAATGGTCATAATTTAAAAATAGTCATATAACGGTCAAAACTAGATGGTCATGTTTCCCTTTATATTCACATAATTATTAAAGAGATTTGGTTTTTTTTGTGTATAAAATAATATAACACACATTTTCAGAAAACAATTATAATTCAAAAGGATTGGGTCATTATAGAAAGAACATGTACCCGGTCTCTAAGATACTACCAAACTTATCCATCATAATCAAAATAGTCCACACTAGTGGCTCTACTTGATCATAAAAACCTAGGCCTCAACCCTATCCATCATGTAATATGCTCTCAACGTGAAAAGTAGGCATAAGGTATGCGCACACATTGAGGTACACATACATAGGTGAGAAATAATTTCAATAGTCCACACATATGATGAACCTATAAATATGATGTTTTAATTGAATACTCATTAAATATACATGGCCTAGATGAGACAGAACTAGAAAGGATAAATAAAATAAATAAATTAAAACAAAATTCAATCTCGGGGTCTGTGGTTGTGGTCAACTAGAAAATGTACCATCATATGTGTGTGTGTGTGTTCCTATAAATATATATATACATAAATATGTATATATATATATATGAGTGAGGATAAAAATAACAAAATCAATAGTAGTTGATCCTTAGGATTGTAATCTTGATTGTCTTGACATATTATAAAATGGGCATTGATTATAATGGCATACCACTCAAGTCTTGTATAATTAGTCGATCCTTGGGTCCATAATCACGATTAATAATACCTAATTTGTCTAGTGTAGAAAATGTATCTGAGCAAGATATGTCACTATAGGGGGATATATGTCCTAGCCTTGGGATCATTTATACTCACCTCGAATCACTATAATGAAGTATTCTATGTAATCACCATAAATCATGTAAATGGTCTCTAAGTTGGATTTTATAAAACTCAAGCCATGTAAATCCAAACCAATGTCTGAGCCCTTGGTCTCAGTATATAGGAATATATGACATTGTAACTCAAATATCTCAAAGGGGGTGACTTGTAAAAGGAATTATCTTTAGATACAAGTACAAGATCAGCACTAGTTTAAATAAATGGATCAACTTCCCACTCCAAGACAACTCCAATGAGTATAATAATGGTGGGTCAACCTGACCCTAGGTATCATCTTAGGATTCACTCTAGGATAGAATAATATAATACTTAAGAGTATCTCAAAGATGGTTCTGATACATCCTCAATAGCCTACCTCTGTAAACCATCAATAGGGTAGAAATCTTAGCCAATTGGGACTTCCTGAAATGGTAACCTATAACCATGTAAGGCTCATAATCTGGAACCCAGGATATGTCTAGGCATCCCAATAGTATCAAGTAGGATCAACAACTGAATCTCAAGAAGTATATATGGGAATCCCAATAGTATCAATCAATAATGTTCATAATCTAAATCCTAGGAATTATGTTTAGGCATCCTAATAAATAATTTCACATCATTTTAGGATTATCGGTCAAAAACCAGGAAGAACTTCTGGAAATCATAGTTGCATAAACATTAATCAAGTGAATGCATAAAAAATAGTGAGGGTGGCTGAATTCCTAAGCCCAACACTACTTCTATATCCTCTCAGGATCACAATCTTGGTATGGGTTTCAAGGTTACACCCACTACAATCTATACCCAAATCTGATGTATTAGCTCATGGTTGGTTAAACATCAGAGTGCCCACTAGTTCCCTCATGTCAAAACACTAGAGAGGAATCCTACTTAGTATCCTATAAGTTCATATATAGGATGAATAATCCCTTTAGGGGTCCTTATAAATAGTAATCTACTGTAGGAATCCAATATGGGATATTTAGAGTTGAGAAGTAAGTAGAGGCATCCTACATGGGATACTCTAGGTCAAACATAAGCAGATTCATCCTAAAATAGATCCTAAAAAAAGTATATATATGAAAAATCATCCTACATGGTATCCTTTGTATGATGAAATAGGTAGGGGATCCTTCAAGGGATTCCTTAGGTCAGCATGTAAGTTAATGTATCCCATAGGGGAACCTCGGAAACTATAGTAATGTAGATGCATCCTATACAGGATCCTATAGGTATAAAGAAATGATGACCTATTTGATAAAAATAAAAAAATATTTGAATAGAATGATAAATATATGGATAATTTCCTACCTCATATAAAGGTTCTCACTCTCGAGAGATAGCTAGATTTGATTACTAGAGGAAGAACCTCTTCATTGAGTAAAGATACTAAAACACCTCCTAGGAGTCATACAATTACCTCAAAGGTTTAAACATCATGATATATGTGGAAATATACTCAAAATAGAATAATAATGTGTCCAATTATAGATCTGGGATGTAAAGTTATGAGAAAACTTCAAAAGGGTAGAAAATAAGGAGTACATGGCATGTATACCCTATTACATGGCATATACCCTGGAAGCTACACTTGGGCATGTACTTTAGCTAGAAATGGTGTGTAAATCCCATTTACATGGTATTTATACCATGTACATGGGGTTTAAACTACATGGTATTCCTAATCATGTACCTCTCATGACCTAAAAATGTATTATTATTTGTTGTGTACTTTTACACGACATGCAACCCACCAGGGGTCTGGGCGTATACTTCACATGGCCAAGTTCCCCTACACGAGCTATCTGGTCAAGTAACCAGCTACATGGAAGAGTACTGATACATGGAATATTTACATAGATTTTACTCTTAAAATATCATCTTCCCTAAATGGTAATAACACACAGTGTGTGTTTCTGAACTACACATTGTGTGATTGGGATTTCCGAACGGGAAACCCCTCAAATCAGCATAAAACCCTATTTTTTTATCCCCAAAAACTATTGATTGGCCCTCAAAGTTTCCTAAGAAGTGATAAAATGACTTTAAAACTATAAATAACTAAATTTATAAGGATTTAATAAAAACCCTAAAAATTTCCTACCTTTGGACAGAATCCACTGAAGCATTGTCCATATTAATGATCCACGGATGTCACATGATTATTCAGCTCCTCTTGAGATTTGTGGTGGAACCTACATTCCTCTCCCTTGTTCTTTATCTCTATAACTCCCTTTTTATCTCTCATTATAATTAAGTGGAATAACATAGGGAATAATCAAGATTCCCTGGGGGATAAGAAAATAAAATAAGAAAAAGAAAAGTAAAAGAAAAATGGGGTCTCAGCCTAGCCCAGGTGCCCAAAAAGAGTTTATGTATCTCCTTTGAAAAAACCCCATTATAGAATAAATAGTGGAGAAGGAATATCAATATAACTATCCATTAAAAATATAAATTAAAATGGATTTTTTAAAATAAAATAACATTTAATTAATTAAATATTTATTATTTATTATTCAATGAAAATTTGAATGGCTTAGATTTCCACCAAAATTTTGTCCAAGGGTAAAAACACTATTCTAGGACTAATAGAGTGGTCAAAAAAATTATACAAGATCATATTATAAGGAAAAATTACCATTTTATACTTTACATACATTTGAATAAAATTTTCAAATTTCTTCTCAAATTTTTTGTTCAGAAAAACACAGGTCATTACATATTACGTGTTAGAGTTATTATAAAATTGAGATACCTATTTAATAAAGTATATATTGGAATATAGAATTTGGGTCAGACTTCTCACAATACTAGAGGTTAATTCCTTATTCTTGAAACATTGGGGTTGACAATTTGTGGCTCTAAGATTACTCTTGAAGAGATTTATTTTATATAAGTGTAAACATTTAAATGAAATTGTTTCATATACTTTTTTCATGGGATGATTTTGGATATGTTTGAATATAATTGAATTTTAATTTGGGTTAGTAACAAAAATTTTGAGTTATATAAAGAGTTTAGCATCAATATGGAATAAAAATATTTATTTTTTGGAAGGAATAGTATTACAAAAAATCACTAGAATCATGCATGTATATAAAGGGAATAACATGTGATAACACAGTGATATTAAATCTCCTTAAAATTACTAAGTGTTAGATTCCTTAAAAATTGAAACTTGTCAAGATATTAATCATTTAGTACATGTTAACCTAACATTAAAGTTCCTATGGATTATCTTTTGTAAGGAAATAAAAAAAATAAGGTGACCCTAACTATTAGGTCCCTTGTTATTTTCATTTTATTTAGGATACAATTTTCTAAGAAAACCTAACTATTAGGATTCTAGACGAATCGTGTTTAATGGATAAATATGATAAATTTAGGTAAATATATTTCTACTCAGATATCCAAGATTCCTATACGATATAATTGACAATAGTTTTCTACTAGATATAGTCTTGGGTTATTTATGTGATACTCAGTGTCAGTCATGATGAAATATAGATCTTGGAACACTAATGGATATGATGTGATTATAAAGGGTTTATAATTTTATTGAGATAAAATTTAATATAATTCCTAATTAAATTTTTGAAAAACATAATAATCATCTAATAAAATCATTTATTATAGATAATAGAATTATCATCATCAAACACAACTTTGAGGTCCATCCTTTAGAAAATAGAAAATTATTGTAAAGAAACTTCTTATATAGAGAAATTAATAAAATTTCTTAAGTAAATAAGAAATTATATGTGTTAGAGTAACACATTCCTAAGTAAACAAACTATTTATGTTGTTCAACACTAGAATTTTAGATTCTTATAAGAATCATAGAATGATTCATTTATAGTTTCGAAGACATTAGATATAATATGACCAAAAAAATTTATTCTCCACTTACATATTCAATATAATTATGTACGTTTATAACTTGGTGAGATAAGAGGTTTTATTTAAGTCTTGTCCTGGTTAAAAAATTAATCTTATTATTATTGATGGAAAATTTCCAACAATTTGAATGAGTATGGGAAACGTTTACCTAATATCCTTAAATTTTTTAGAATAAATGAACTAGACATTTGATGTACAGGTTTTGGTTCTATGTTGATATTACAAGTGGTTAAAATTTCAAACAAGAAGAAGAAAAATTAATTGGAAATTATAATAACATTTTCTTAGAGAATCCAGTAAACTTCATTAAAACATAAAGGTATAATTTTGGATGGAGTAATTATTCCATAGAATTGAATTTATTTTGATGACTGGAGGGGTTTATGAAAATATATGGAATTTCCATGTATTGTATTGGTGTTATAGAAATATATTATTCAATTTTAAAGAGTATTTGATACCAATATGTTTTATAAGTGTTTTAAATATATAAAAGTTAAAAATAAATGGATGAATTGATAGATCTTGTAGTATTCATTTATGTGATAAAACAAAGAGTTTCTAAATCAAAAATTGAATGTAATGAATTTTATCGGTATCTTATGGCTATAATTAAAGTATGTGTATATTTATCACATTTCTATTATATGATAAGATAATTTTTTTAAACAATGAGTTTTATAAAAAAAATGTGAGGTAATGGATATTCTTGGATTATGATTCATTAGTTTCTATCGCAGTTTTTTATTAAAAAAAGTATGTATAAAAATGTTTTATCAGGGATAAAAGAGTTTACATAGATATTTGATGAAATATGCTGGATATAATCTCACCACCCATTAGTGTAATATTTTAAGGAATCATATTATTTTCAAGAAATTATTCCAAACACATATAATACCATATTGAATTTCTTGAGGCACAACAGATGTGCATCAAGACACTTGAAAGAAATGGTTATTGCTAATTTCTTTAGATAAATCCTCAGAACCAGATAATAAAAACCCCAAAATATTCTTATAGAGGATAATTTCACATTTAATTTATAATTAATTTATATAAGTAATAATTACATTAATTTTTAATTTACTCTTCATTGTCTAATTAGTTATCCTATCTTATTCTACTGTCATTGTGATGAAAGGTACGAGGGTATAATCCCTTTAGAAATATCCAAACGTGCTTCATGAACCTTAAAACATCAACAGTGGCTCTTCAAGTGAAATTGTGGAAGAACTTAATTACTTTTATTATTATTTGTTAAACATAACAGTAATCCCTTCTAGTCTTGAAGGATTCTATTTAGTTCTCTATACACTTGAGAAGGAAGAGTAGGATCAATGTTCTCTATTCTTGGGAGTTCTCTAGAGAGAGTTCTCTCTAGGTCTTGAGAGAATTATCTAGTGATAAATGTTGTTCACGTAAAATAATTATCTATGGAAATGATATAATTGAATTTATATACTTAGGTAAGAGAATAAGTTATTTCATAAAGGCCTTTAACCAATATCTTAATTCTAAGTGAACCCCACATCGAATAATAATAATAATAATATTATTATTATTATTATTATTATTATTATTACTATTATTATTATTATTACTATTATTTCCTTTTAATGTGTTAAGATACTATATTTATATATATAAATATCATTTCAACAAGAACAAAAACTCATCCAATCAATCCTCAACATTCATCAAGCCTTGAATAGTAACTATTTTTTAGAATAAATAAATATCATTGTATTATATATTTAAAAAATATGTTTGTGATCAATATAAATTTAATAATTATATTTATTATAATATTAAATTGTAATTAAATTTAAATAAGGTTTTGGATACACTTAGTGTGTGACTGTAACATCCTCGACCCGGAATCCATTAAACTGATGCTCCGAGCCAGGTGGTAACATGACCTTAAGTGCGCCTCCCCGTATGCCAAAGGATGCCGACTAGAATGAGGGGTCTATGGAGTCAAGTGGGGAGACTATACCCCCTTTCATCATAGTAATCCACAACAAAAATAAACCAAATAGCAGAAACAATAACCAATAAACAAGGAACATGTATAACAACCATTTCTAACAATAAACATGCAATGTCATACTACAAGTGCAAAAGTGAACAAAAGCCCAAAATAATGACAATGGCCAAAGTCCCCAAAATGGTCTCGACTATAAGTCTGAATCCTCTACCAAGTGCTACCCATTTCCACTCAACTATCTAGAAAGGACCATTTCCCTTCTCCTAACCTACAAACATGAAGTCTTCTCGGGTACCCAACAGCGGCCCGAGTAGGGTGTGAGTACAACTCAGTAGGCCACCACCAACGGTGTCTACAAAATATCCTGTATAAACTAGTAGTGCATTCAAAAAAATTATGAATGATAATTAACAAGTAATTACTTAAGGTTCCATTAACCAGTTAGGGGCCAAATAGATTGCCATTTCCATTACCATTCATTACACACCAATTACCATCACTTACCAATTCATCACATTTCCATGGGTTAATCACATACATTATGTTACATGGATCTAAGGCCAACAATCACATGCAAGAGGGTGAACACATCATTATCCTATCTCACTAGGACAAACCCCCTCATAGAAACCATATCCTCACCTCGAAGCCTTAGTCCGGGTGGATGTAACCGTTAAGAGAATAGACCCTCAGTCCCCTTTCCTAACCCATGCATTTAGGGTGGATTTTAGAACCTCAGTCATAGCTCAACCCGTGGTCTTAGATCCTCAAGTCATACCCCACTCTACGAAGCCATGTGCACATGCTTATATATAATTAACCATCAACCATCCAAACCATTGCTCTTCAGCAACACTATTCACAACAACCCACTTGGGAATTCACATTATGCCTTAACCCATTAACAAATTACCATTTCACATCATTTAACCATTCACGCAATTCCCATGTGTTATGCCTAACTCGCTATTAATTCAACACTAAACCCATAATTCATCCCATTGTGGTCTTTAATCAGTTACACATTAACCCATTTAACTCATTCGTCATTTCCATGAATCAACCATTCAACCCATTCCAATTAACCCTTAGGTTATTTCCAAGTCTAGGTGCATCACCTAAATTCTATTTCATGTTCAACCAATCATTCAAACATATTCATCAAGGGATCTATCTTTCATTACAACAATGTCACTTGTTTAATAACCAACCCTAAGCCTGGGAAAAGCCGTCACATCCCATGGATGGCCCTAAATTAGGTCAAATCTATCCGAACACATCCCATGGGGATCGTGAGGGTTACCATTATACATTTTAAACATCATTATTACCAAACATTCCAAGGTTATTCAAAACATAACCAAGGGGAAACAAGAACACAACTAACATGCGAAAATACCCAAATAACCATGGGATATAGCTTGTAGACCACCTACCTCAAAACCACGGTGGAACGCACACTCAATTGAGTCCTTAGACATCAATCCGAACAACCTTTGGAGATTCAACCTAAAACTCACCCAAAATATAGGGTTTTAGAGCTTTGGAACAAGAGGGAGAGAAGATACAAACCCTAAACCAAAAGGAGAACCAAGGATGAGATTAGCCTTACCCGTATCTTCGATCCGCAACCAACAATTCTCTAAACGGAAAAGAATCGAAGGAGAACCACCCTTGGGAAGCTTGGGTCAGCCAAGTTCATCACTAGGGTTGAGAGGAGGTGAATGGAGGAAAATCCCGAGTTGGGGTTTAAAAGACCGAAGTGTCAGACTTGTAATTTTTTTCAACTTTAAGAGGCCACATGGTTTAGCCACATGGTTTGACAAACCATACGCAAACCATGTGCCCTAGCCATTCTTGCCCAGTTTTCCTTTCTTTCGTGCCCCAAACCCCTGAAACACCCCCAAGACCTCTCATACTTTCAGAAGACATCCCTAGAAGCCAGAAACAAGGGATTCAACCAAAACATAATGAAAACATACCTTTCCAAAAACTGGGATCTTACAAGCTCCCCACCTTATAATGACTCGTCCTCAAGCCAAGTTTCCAAACCTCATTGATCCACTGAAGAGAATAGTTTGGGACACTGAGCCTGCATATCTGATTCCCGCTCCCAAGTTTCTTTCTGAACTTTCCCATGTTGTTATAGTACTCGCACTAATGGCACAACCTTGCCTCGCAATACCTTTTCACTATGATCCACCACACGAACCGGATGCTCCTCAAAGGATGCATCAACCTCAATCTCCACATCTTCAACATCAACCACGTGAGATGGGTCAGGGTGATACCATCGAAGCTGTGACACATGAAACACATCATACATCCCACCATACTGCTATGGAAGAGCCAATCGGTAAGCCATTGGTCTGATCCTCTCCACAATCTCAAAAGGTCCCACATACCTGGGTGCCAACTTACCCTGCTTTCGAATCTGATGGTGACCCAACATTTTCGACACCTGAAGGAACACTTTATCACCCACCCCAAACTCAAGAGGTCTACGCTTCCCATCTGCATACGACTTATGCCTACTCTGAGCCTTATCTATTCGCTTCCTGATCAACTTAACTCTCTCTAAATTCTCCTACACGAGACTCATCCCCAACAACTCAAATTCACTGGCCTCTAGCCAATACAACAGAGATCTACATGGCCTCCCGTAGAGTGCCTCAAATGGTTCCATATGAATCGTAGCCTGAAAACTGTTGTTGTAGGCAACCTCAACTAATGATAGGTGCCTCTCCCAAGAACCTCCATGGTCCAACACACAAGCTCTTAACATATCTTCCAACACATGGATCGTACGCTCCGACTGCCCATCCGTCTGCGGGTGGAAAGTCGTACTCAAAAACTCATGCGTACCAAGTTCCTTCTGCAACCCTTGCCAGAAACATGATGTGAAACATGGATATCAGTCTGAAACTATAGTCTGTGACACCCCAAACAACCGCACTATTTACCAAACATACAGCTCACCCAACTAGTCAACTGTAAAGGTCACCTGAATCGGTAAGAAATGAGCCACTTTTGTTAACCAATCCACAACCACTCAGATTGCATCATTATTCTATGGAATCCTCGGAAGACCCATGACAAAATCCATTGTTACATCATCCCACTTCTATTCTGGAATGGGAAATGGATGCATCAAACCACCTGGGCGTTGATGCTCAGCCTTCACCTGCTGACAGGTAAGGCATCGTGCCACAAAGCCCGCAACTTCCTTCTTCATTCCAAGCCACCAAAATTGCTTTCTGAGATCACGGTACATCTTGTTCAAACCAGGATGAACTACCCACTTTGATGTATGGAACTCACGCATAAAATCTTCCCACATACACTATGTCACAACCACATGATCATGAACACGAACAACACCGTCCACACCGACGGACCAACCAGAAGGTAGTGCCCCACCTTTAAGCTTTTCCTTCATGGTCAAACACTCAGGATCATCAAGTTGAACTTCCTTAACACAACTCAAAAGCGTTGAATCCATCATTAGGGAAGCACGAGTGACCTGACCATTCTCCTCCTGCACCTCCAGGTGCATCTCTACAAACAAAACCATCACCTTCCACTTGGTGCTGGACTCCTGAACAACCTGATGCGGAACCTTCCTACTCAGAGCATCAGTAACACTATTTCCCTTTCCTGGCATGTACACCAACTCAAAGTCAAAATATTGTAGATATTCAACCCATATTCGCAGTGGAATATTTAGATCCCGTTGTGAGAAGATGTACTTTAAAATCTTATGTTCAGTGAACACAGTAAACCGTTCTCCCAACAGATAGTGCCTTTAGCACTTCAAGGCGTACACCACTGTAGCTAACTCAAGGTCAGGAGTGGGATAGTTCCGCTCATGGGGTCTCAACTGTCTTGACCCATAATCCACATCCCACTCATCCTACATCAACACATCCCCATGTCTGACTCAGACGCATTGAAAAACACGATGCACTTCTTACCTAGCTCAGGTAAGATCAAGATTGGTACGGTCGTCAATCGCTTCTTCAACTCTTGGAAGGAATTATCCCAAGCCTCAAACCACTCTAACCTAATTCCTTTCTTAGTCAAGCCTAAGAGTGGTGCTTCCAGTTGAGAGAAATCCTAAATGAACCTTCGGTAATACCCAACCAAACCCAGAAAACTCCAAACATCAGAAACACTCTTAGGATGCTCCCAAGATACAACTACCTACACTTTCTCTAGATCCACTGACGCACCAACCTCTGAGATGATGTGACCCAAAACATGCACCTCACCTATCCAAAATTGACACTTTGATAGCTTGGTGTATAGCTGATGCTCTCTTAGAGTACCCAAGACAATGTCAAGATGTTGGACATGATCGTCGTGAGTTTTAGAGTACACTAAGATATTGTCAACAAAGACAACCACAAACCATTCTAGGTAGGGATGAAAGATCCATTTCATAAAATCCATAAACATCGTTGGTGCATTGGTCAAGCTGAAAGGCATTACCACAAACTCAAACAACCTGTACCGACTCCGGAAAGCTATCTGCGGTAGGTCAGAAGACCTCACCCTCATCTGGTGATAACCTGACCTTAGATCAATCTTAGAAAACACTGATGCACCCCTAAACTGATCAAACAGGTCATCAATTCTATAAAGAGGGTACCAATTTTTCACTGTCATTTGATTTAACATTCAATAGTCAATACACAGCCTCAACGACCCATCAACCTTCTTTGAAAAAATCACGGGAGATCCCCAAGGAGACGTACTAGGATAGATAAACCCCTTACGCTCCAACTCCTTAAGTTGAACCTTCAGTTCTTGGAGTTCTGTCGGTGCCATTCGGTATGGCGGAATATAAACTGGATCCACTCCCGGAAGCAACTCGATTGTGAACTCAACATCCCTCTTGGGTGTTAACCCCGAGAAATCCTCATGAAACACATCCTGAAACCGATCCACCATAAGAAGAAAATTAGATTGTTCCCCTCCCTCATCATCATCATGCATGATACATGCCACTTGAGACGTGATTCCACTCAACCGCTAACCAATCTGTCCTGCACAACATGCTCAAATATCCCATTCGCCACGGTGGACATAAGAATCACCCTCAAGAAACCTGAACGATACTCTACGACAATAACAGTCTATGTGTGACTGATACAATACCAACCAATCCATTCCCAAGATTAGTTCAAACTCTGACATCTCGAGAATGAACAAATCCCATGGAAAATGATACCCACCAACTTCCAAGGCACATCCCTTGCAATGCTTGATATCCTCAACCCGCACCCCCAACAGAGTGTAAAATGTCATAACTCTACACACCCTCTCCATAGGTAAACCCAGCACTACCACAAGTTAAGAAGAGATAAAAGAGTGTGCAGCACCTGTGTCAACCAATGTACTATCAAAAGTAGAAGCTACAAGAATTGTACCTCGAACAGTCGATGGTCCAGCTTCTCCATCACCAGGCGCAAACTAAACTGCCTAAAGCTGCCCTGCCCCTCTACCTTGGGCTCCAGCCTGAACACCTGGCACTGCACTACCCTGTTGGTGTGAGTGATCTTTCCCTGGAGTTCCACATCCACCGCCCCTGCTAGTATGAAACGTGGAGCTCCAACTGCCTGCCTGATACAGGTCAACTGATCCCCTTCCCGTATCTGGAATCTACTTTTCCTCATTATTCTCACCCGTCTATCGAGGGTTTCTGCAGAACCTCTGCACATTCCCCATTTTTCCGCATGAACGGAACTCAAATGGAGTTCAAGGACACTGACCACATATATGCCTCGGCCTTCCACACTAATAAAAAAACACCTGGTTCCCACTCTGAGAGGCTGACCCCCTCTTCTGACCATCATGCGGGAAACTTTCTTAACAACACTTCTGACCTTTGGAAGATGCACCACTTGTCCGCCCAGCTGGCACGACAAGCCCACCACCCAAAGCTCCCTTTAGGTTCCCTTCAGAGATGAGTGTCTGATCCATCACCTCTGCAAACATCTTCAAGTGAAAGATATTCACTTGAGACCTGATCTCATGTCTCAACCCATCCTAGAAATTCCTTACTATTGATGACTCATACTCGGCTAATAATTGGATGAAGCATTGCAAATATGTGAAGCGACTAGAATATTCCATCACCGATAGTGATCCCTGAGTCAGGCTCATAAACTCTGCAGCCCGCTCCAAGTTCCCAATCCATTATCTACATAAGGAGATCCATGTTCTCCCAGAACTAGTCTTCTCTACCTTCATTGATCCCTACATTTTCATGATCCTCTACCGGAGGAGTGTTCTCAGCAACATCCTCTTGTTTCCCAACTGGTAACCGATGTCATGGTGGAATCTCTCTACATTTCCAAGCACGATATTTAGCTCGCATACCATAAAACTTTCATTACTTCATCAAAAATATCTTTACTAGCAACAACAACCCATTTTCATATGCTAATTCAACAATATTAGCACCTAAAATTT
The DNA here is from genome assembly GCA_963277665.1 of Viscum album. Taxonomy (NCBI): domain Eukaryota; kingdom Viridiplantae; phylum Streptophyta; class Magnoliopsida; order Santalales; family Viscaceae; genus Viscum; species Viscum album. The sequence goes on from OY728146.1 coordinate 561,257,851, forward strand.
ACCGCCCTGACCATCCCTAACACGGTCCATGGTCCACATGGGATAAACAACCATGCACTACCACCAAACTCACACAACATTTTACAAAAAAAAATTCCACTTCATTTCAAACACTTTTATTACATTAAACATCATTTACCCACTTTTTTTCATTTCATTCTTCTCATCATTTCTTGGTTTCATGAAATGCATGATGCACCCTACCTTCCTGCCTCACACACCCATCCTGTGCGTGTACCTAACACGATGCATTCCACCTATCTACCTAGGTTCCTACAATGATGCATGAATACAAATCCTCGTTCCATTAAGGCCACGAGCCAAATATCATAAAAAAGTCACATCAATCCACATGTGCATCACCCAACAGTGAAATATCATCAACTGTAACAACACACAACCAAGAACAACATTTCCCACCCAGGGTGACTTGGGTTTATCCTCGTACATGGGTTAGCTACTCCCAAGCTCGAGCTCATTACCAAGGCCCGATACATATTAACCCTTGGAAACCTACCCCAAATAACAAGACCTCAGATAAGGATAAGAAAGACCTCCTTTGATACCACTTTGTAACGTCCCCGAATCGGAAGCCACTAAACTGGTGCTCTGAGCTAGGTGGTTACATGACCTTAAACGTGCCTCCCCATACGCCAAAGGCTACCGACTAGCAGTGGGGGTCTATGGAGTCAAGTGGGGAGACTATACCCCCTTTTCATCAGAGTAATCCGTAACAGAAATAAACCAAATAGTGGAAACAATAACCAATAAACAATGAACATGTATAACAGCCATTTCCAACAATAAACATGCCATGTCATACTACAAGTGCAAAAGTGAACAAAAGACCAAAATAAAGACAATGGACAAAATCACCAAAATGGTCACAACTCCAAGACTGGATCCTCCACCAAGTGCTACTCATGTCCACTCAACTATCTAGAAAGGACCCTTTCCCTTCTCCTGACCTGCAAACATAAAGTCTGCTCGGGTACCCAACGGCAGCCCGAGCAGGGTGTGAGTACAACTCAGTAGGCCACCACCAACGGTGTCTACAAAATATCTAGTATAAACAAGTAGTGCATGAAAAAGGAATATGAATGATAATTACCAAGTAATTACTTAAGGTTCCATTAACCATTTCAGGTCCAAATCCATTGCCACTTCTATTACCATTCATTACACACCAATTACCATCACTTACCAATTAATCACATTTCTATGGGTTAATCACATACATTATGTTGAGTTGGTCTAAGGCCAATAATAACATGAAAGAGGGTGAACACATCGTTATCCTGTCTCACTAGGACTAACCCCCTCATAGCAACCATATCCTCACGTCAAAGCCTCAGTCTGGGTGGATGCAACCGTTAGGAGAATAGTCCCTCAGTCCCCTTTCCAAAACCGTGCATTTAGGGTGGAGTTTAGAACCACAGTCTTAGCTTAACCCATGGTCATAGATCCTCAAGTCATACCCCACTCTATAAATCCATGTGCACATGATTATATATAAGTAACCATCAACCATCCAAACCATTTCCCTTTGGCAACACTATTCACAACAACCCACTTGGGAATTCACATTATGCCTTAACCCATTAACACATTACCATTTCACATCATTTAATCATTCACCCAATTCCCATGTTTTATTCCTAACTCACTAAGCATTCAACACTAAACCCATAATTAATCCCATTATGGTCTTTAATCAGTTTACACATTAACCCATTTAACCCGTTCATCATTTCCATGAATCAACCATTCAACCCATTCCAATTAACCCTTAGGTTATTGACAGGTCTAGGTGCATCACTTAACTTCTATTTTAAGTCCAAACAATCATGACAAAATATTAATCAAGGGATATATCATTCATTAAAACAAGGTCACTTGTTTAATAACCATCCCTAAGCCCGGGAAAAGCCCGCACATCCCATGGATGGCCCTAAATTAGTTCAAGTCCATCCCAACACATCCCACGGGGATCGTGAGGGTTCCCATTAGTAATTTTAAACATCATTATTACCAAACATGCCAAGGTTATTCAAAACATAACCAAGGGGAAACAAGAAAATAACTAACATGCACAAATATCCAAATAACCATGGGATATAGCTTGTAGACTACCTACCTCAAAACTGCGGTAGAATTCACACCCAATCGAGTCCTTAGACCTCGATCCGACCAACCTTTGGAGCTTAAACCTAAAACTCACCCAAAAGATAGGGTTTTAGATCTTCGAAACAACAGGGAGAGAAGATACAAACCCTAAACCAAAAGGAGAACCAAGGATGAGATTAGCCTTACCCGGAGCTTCGATATGAAACCAATGGTGCTCTAAACAGCCAAGAATCGAAGGATAACCACCCTTGGGAAGCTTGGGTCGGCCAAGTTCATCACTAGGGTTAAGAGGAGGTGAATGGAGGAAAATACTGAGTTGGGGTTTAAAAGCCCGAAGTGGCAGACTTGTATTTTTTTCCAACTTTAAGAGGCTGCCCGGTTTAGCCACACCGTTTGACAAACTGTGCACAAAATGTGTGCATGCTACTTTCCGGAGGAGAAGGGATGCACGGTTTACCTGGGCAGGCCACACGATTTACCCTGGTCGTGCGCATGTTGTGCACCCTGGCTGGTCTTGCCCAGTTTTCCTTTCTTTCATGCCCTGAACCCCCGAAACACCCCCCAGACCTCTCATAATTTCATAAGACATCCCTTGAATCCCGAAATAAGGGATTCAACCAAAACATAATGAAAACATACCTTTCCAAAAACCAGGATCTTACAGTTACCCTTTAGTATTCTTTCTTAGTAGAATTAGGTTAACTAGCATAAAGTCCAAGATTAGTGTCTAAACACACATCAAGGAACCCATTTAAAAATATGTTGATGTTAAAATGAAAAAAAAACTCATAAAAATAATCACAACATAATATAATATCTTTGTCTCAATAACTCATCAATAAGGTTTTAATAGTTTTATCAACTCGTATTCTTGATATATCATTCTGTGACTTTCTGGAACTGAACTTATCGACATAACTATCACAGATATGGTCTTAATCAAATAGTTACATTCCAATCAATAGTACATAGATATTTACTTCCATTAACACAGAAGGGAAAAATATATTCTGAACTTATTCACTAATGTTATATCACTTGTGATGCATCCAACATATCTTGTCACACCACAAGAATATGACTTCATGGTTATCATAAATAAATATAATTTCATGATTCATGGTATACATTAATAATAATCTCAAGTATAGGAAACAATACACACATCTATAGGTATGAATATCCAATGACACATATAACATGTGGAATTCCTATTGGTGGGTATGTTCTCATAATCTCATTTCTTGGAGATTAACAAGTGTGAACTTCATGAAAAGAAGTCTCAATGTCTTATAATCCCTATACACCTGATTGTTTATATCGTTTTTTTAATAGATTTCATACATTCATATAATATATATATTTAATAATATTATCATATCACTTCAAGGTTCTCATCATAATGGGGAATTTTTATAACCTTTTGATGTGATAGATACTCTAAGTAATTTACCACATTAATTTCATATATAAGAACACTCATCCTATGATAAGATATTTATTAATATTACATATTATTAATATATAGGTAATAAAAAGTAAAAAGTAATTGGATCTAAGAAACCAACTCTAAAATACTCCACTTCAACTAGAGTTAACTACTAATAACTTTCAATTCACTAGATCTCCCATGATATTTATGCTTTTTATGATATAATTATTTATTAAATGTTTCCTATGAATTATACTTTATGGAAATTCTACTTACTATGAAATCATACCTATAAAAAAATTTCCTAAAGCGGTTATACTTTTGAAGTATATGCTCATTCCATTGATGTTCCCTTATCTCTTTAGTGAGATCCACTACTATAGTATTATCACAATAAAATGTGATAATATATTTACTTCTATAAACCACATAAAGATCTAGAATGTAGTTGTGTATCCACACTGATTCCTTAGTTGTATCAGAAGATGAAATATACATAGACTCCATCAGTGACCATTGTCAAAATTGAGCTCTTCTAACCCATATATTCTTTATTAAGGGTGAATACATATCTTGAATGTAATTTTTGATCATCATAATTTTCCTAGAAACTAGTTTCTAAATATTCTTTGAATACTTACTCCTCATATTCTCCATAAACTAGGAATATTTATTTAGTACTCCATAGATACTCTAGGATTGTATTGAATACCATATAATAGAGGTCTCTTTAATCTTCTTGATATCTTACTAACATTCTCAAGTAGCAGGCAACATCAAAACTTGTATATAAAATAGCATACATGACTGGTCCTATAACTTATGCATAAGGAATCCTGATCATACTATGTCTATCATATTTTATTTATAGGAACATTTTTATACCATGTGACACTAGTGGAAATTCCCTCTTAGATTATTACATTCTGAATCTTTTCAATATCTTTCCAATGTACATACCCTGAATTAGTCTAAACAGACTCTTAGATCTATCATGAATGATCTCGGTCAATAGATTGTATGATAATTTATCTAATTCTTTAATGGTTAATCACTTTTCTAACTATTTTTTAATAGGATTTAAGACTATTATCTCATTTCCAATTAGTATTATACCATCAATATACACTAATAGGAAACCAATTTCACTCCCACAACACATATTGTGGATACAAGGATCACATTTGTTCTTTATGAAACAAAATCCTCTTATGGATTTATCAATGATAATTTTCCATGATCTGGATGCTTTCTTAAACTAATAAATAGATCTCTGCAACTTTCAAACCTTTCTTTCATCTCTTGTATTTATAAATACCTCTAGTTGTTTCATATAGAAATCTTCCATAAGGTTCCCATTAAGAAAATATATTTTTTTCATCTATCTTTTAAATCTAATAATCATGGTATAATTCTATGAGAAGTAGATATCTAATGGATTTATCATGAAAACTAGTTAAAAGGTTCCATCATAGCATATGCCTTGATGTTTCTTAAACCCTTTAATCACTAGTCATTCCTTATAGGTACTAACTTTACCTCCCATATCTAATTTTTTTATTGAATACCCATTTATACCCAATTTTATTTACATCTACTAGAGGATCTACCAAAACCCATAAATATTTTTTGAAACATGGAATACAACTTAGAATTCATGGATTGTTTCCATCCTATAACTTATGTACTCTTTACTTATTCCTTATAGGATAGAGGTTCATCACTATTAACTAATAGTGATTCACCATACTTGATGACTATAATACCATTTCTCTCTACTTCTCAAAATTATATAGTGCTTCCACATAGTAATTATGTATCTAGAAAAACATCTTATATAGGGACCTATGGAATTTATTCTTGTTCCAATTACTACATATCTTGAGCATTGTATTGACCCACATCACTATGAGATGGAAATTAATAAGGGAATTTAAACTTTTTCATTTTTTTATTGTTTTTTTATAAATGGGGCTTGTCTAGGTGTTTCAAGTATTTTAACATCCGTAAATGTGTTTTAGAATTGGTTTAAGGATTTAGTGGAGTTATAATGGTTTTATATCATGTGAGATAAGACCTGAGTAACTAAGATACTAGAAATTAGTAGTTTCAGCTCATTTAGGGTGTGAATGCATCATTCACACCATGAATGGTTCATTTACACCATTAATGGGTCTTTCACACTGTAAATGGAATTTAGGGTGATTTAGGGAATGAATGGGGAGGAGGGGCAAAGGGGACTATTGCCTGGAAATTCATGATGTGAACTATTGTTTAATGCCACAAAACATGCTAATGAGGTTTTCTCTTAAACCAATGGGGTTTATAAAATCAAAAATTAGAGAGGTTTATTATATTAGGGTCTATTAGATATAGGGGGGATGAACCCACTATCTCTCATTCCTTTCCCTTTGATCTGGTCCATTTTTAGGTGGTACATAATGCTGATTCTTAGAAAGTTATCTTCTCCTCTCCTTATTTATACTATTAATTCATTGATGATTCACATTATATTTTTCTAGGGTTTTGATTATAAATTTAACCAAATAATGTTGAAATCTTTATACTTCATGTGGTTTTCATGTGCATCTCATAGAGGATGTTCTGAGAGACTGTAAACAAGTTGTTTTTCATCACTTAACTTGTGGTAAGTTGTTTTATGGATTTATTTAGGTTTTATAGTAAATTTGCGGTTTTTTTAAATTATTCATGTATTAAATTTATATATTTTCTATTGCCTAGGTTTGGGGATGTTAGGAGTATATCACACACTACTGATCATGATTTTGGTGTTGTTGGACTACTTGGTGTGTTTGGTGCCTATTATTTGATTTTGGTAAATTGGTTTTAATTATTTAATTAATTAATTTGATGATGTTGGTTATTTAGATAGGTTCTCTTGGGCTAAATGGAAGATATTACATACTTGGAATGATTTATAATATTTTCATCTAAGGTAAAGGGCCTTGGATTTATCTAAGTTTCTTGTTTATTTGAATTTGTAATTTTTTTACTCCCTTGTTAGTATATATACCAACATGTTTTATGATTTGTGTGAGTTATAATAAGTATGGGGTGGGATTTCATTGGCCTAATAGTTAATATAGACATATATATTTCTAAACAGTCTAATGGTGGCACCTTGGTTGAATGAGTGTCAGTGTCCTTATTTATGGTATTTCTTAGTGGCATGTTTTAGTTTTCAAAGGGAAAATGGTTTATTTTTTAAATTTAATTTTAAAAAAATATTTCATTAAGATATAAATTTTAAAGTAAATTTTTGATTTTTGAATGGGTTCTGAAATGGTATTTCAAAAATGGTAAGGGTTTTTCTAAAGGTTGTTTGGTGAGGTTTTGACCAAGGACCCAGTATGAGTACAATAGTATATGATTAATTTTTAAATGGATTTAAAAAGAGTTTTCTAACTAGGTTTTTAAAAGGAAAATAAAAGGTATATGATTTTTTTTTTGGTCTATTTGATCATGTCATGATGATAACCTTTTTTCTGAAGGTTGTGTACTTTTTTTCACATTTGTGAGTACTTAAATATTGTGTATATTGATTTGTTATGATGTATGTGTTTTTTGGGTATCCTTGTGAGAAATTTTCTTTTGGAATCAATGTGATGGTTGTCCTTGATGGATAGGACATACCCCTCAAAGATTCTAAGGGGTATCTAATGTGTTTGAGATATTAGACTACGTCTTAAGGGATTAGTGAAAATATGATGAGTTTGTGAGCTATGAGATGGGTTTCATGCCCAATTATTTTTTTCTATGTGTCCATAACTATGGAATCACCAAATTATGAAAGGATGTACCGGTATGCATGATACAGCCTCCCTATAGTGTGTGAGGATGGGTTAGTGTGATTTTTGGGTCCTACCCAGAGTCTATGGTGAATAGTTAATATGATTATGATGACTTACCTAGATTCTATAGGGATGGGTTATTGTGATGATTATTCCCTAATGAGGGTATTAGGCCCAGGACCTCCCCATACATATATTTGGTTGGCATACATGAATTACACCTTGACTTTGAATCCTTGGATTGAGCACCACCCTAGGGATTGGGACAAGGATGATGTGATGCATAGATAATGGACCTACCTTGAGTGATAAGGTATTATTATATGCTTATATACATATGACCATGGATAGTTAATTCAATTATTTGGTCGAGGTTTGGACAACCCCCCCCCCCCCCACCATGAGTCATCAATTGTGAGATGGAAATCATCAGTTGGAACCCAACCCATCATCTTCAGGTATGGTTTAGGTTCTAATATGAGGTGAATTCTTCCTTTCAGCATAGTTTCCAAGAAGGTATGGTTAGTTTTCATAGTTTCCTAGATAGTACATGATAACCTACTTTATGTGATTGTATGTGTGTTGTGTGTTATATTTCTAGGTGGGTGTGTTGCATAGACATGGATGCTTCAATTTATATGAATTTAATGCACATCTAATTCATCACGACATTACTCAATATTATTAAGTCATTAGTGATTCCTACTAGTTAATTATACTCACCCCTACATGTGTATGTGGAAAAAGTTTCAATGTACATTGGTACACTTTACTATTTTCCCTCAGGACATAGGTACCACATGGAGTTGGACTCATAGTATAGGTTTATCAGGTTGTCGAGGCCTGAGATTTAGCAGGGTTGGTATTAAATATTAATGGTTTAGTATACAAATAGTTTTGGTATGTATGTGGATGTATTTATGGTTAGTTTGAAAATATTTTTTTGGTTAGTAGGTAGATGTATTTTGGTTATTATGTTTTTCTAATATTATCTATTGTTACTGCTCTATTTTTTTACTACATCATATACAATTTTTAATGATTTTATATTATGGATGGTGGGGGCTGTTTGAATCCCTTTTTACATATATGTGGTTGTTTTTTTCAAGGAAAAATCTCTCCATGAGTATCTTATACCCTTATCATTAATCGGCATCCTTTGGTATGATGGGAGGTGAACCTATCATCACATAACAATCTCACTTGAGAATCATTCGAGCAGCCTAGTCTGGGACTTTTAAAAATGGTATCAAAGTAATATTTTAGGATCTGGTAGTATAGTTAGATGTGGGGTTTGTATTTTAGGACTCTGGAGGTAGATCGAGTTCATTCCTAGAGAGTATGACATCAGTTGAAACACAAGTTGTCAAGGGATACCCATTTTTTTAATTAGGCACTCTAGAATGAGTGAGGTAATGGTTTGGATTGAAATCCCAAGTTGTATGGGTGAGAATAATGATGATACATAGGGATTATCTTGGATCTAATGGGTTATTGAAGAATCATGATAGTGGTATATTATGGTCATGATACAGGCACAAGTGTGCAGTTTTGTTTGACATGACGCCTCATTAAAATACATATTAATTAAAAATATTGAAATATAAATGATGTTTTATCACATATACTATAATATTTTATTCTATAAGTATCGTTATGAGGGACATGATTGATTGATTATGATTGTTCTTGTTTGGCCACTATAGGTTAATGCTTTCAGGGATGGTTGGTTTTTAAGAAAAATCCACTTTTGAAAGGAAAACTCGTATAGTGGAATGAGGTTAACATGGGAAGATTTTTAATGTTAGTTTTACTTGAAATTTTTCATAGAGTCATTGATTTTAAAATGGGTTTTTATTTTCAAGTTTAGAAAATATTTGAGTAAAATGGTTTTTGAAATTAAATTTTGAAATTTTTTTAAAATTTAATTTCAAAATGGATTTTGTAAATGGAAATAGTATTTGGAAAATGGGGACAAGCTAGGCTAGGGGGTTTAGTGATTTAATTTTTTTAGTGAAAACACTTGGATTCTAAAGTGTGTATGAAAACTCAATTGAGTTTTTCTATTGGTAAAATTATTTGAAAAGGGTCTAGAATTGAGAAACTAGTACTGGTGTAAACTAGTATGCTCAGGTTCTATGTTTTGGTTGGGAGCGACCTAGGTGATTTAAATGTGAGTTTATATTCTATGTTTTCTTTTCTTGGAAACTATTTAGTGAGTTTTTTGGTTTGTCCAATTTATCTGGTATGATGCGAAGAGAGAAATTGAAGCCTATGTAGGCTAGTTTCATAGATCTTCAGTGGTTGACCAAGGGAGACTTAGGTCATTGATTTATGATTTTGGTGGGTATTTTAAGGATTCTTTTATAGAGCCTCCTATTGTGGGATCATGGGTGGATGTTTTTTATTAGGATAGAGCATCTAGATATGATTTTTATGGTTCTAGGAATTATAACCCTTGATGTGTGTTTTGATGATTTTTTGGTTTGGTCCACTAATGTGTTTTTGGTAGGTGATTCCTATAGTGGAGAACACCACTATTTGGGATTGGACTTTGATAGTAGATTATTATGGTAGGGATCACCACAAGCTTGGGTGAATCAGTTATTTATACATTGGTGTTTGGAATCGATGGGTGTAGTTGAGAGTTGTCTTTGTTTTTAGTAATTAGTGTCTCATGTTGGGAACTCAGGTGTGAGAAAGTGGTGTGAACCAGTGGAGTGAGGGTTGGTTCATCAGACAGAATTTTTTTAGGATCTAGAATGGTTCCAGACATGTTTCATTGGGTGAATCCGAGTTTATGACATGTTTTAGGGTATGAATCATGTTTAATTACATGTTTTGGGAGGTGAAACCCCATTTCATTACATGTTTGAGGGGGTAAAACATGTGATTAAATGTAAAGAAGTTTCATTTTAGAGTTTCCAAAACATTTTTTAAACCAAAATGAGGAAATCCCTATAGAATATGTAACACCTCTCATCCAGTTGTTGTGATTTCATGGACATATTTGGGAGGAGACACAGGAGTGAGATTTGAAAATTCCATTGTGTAGGTGGATCCAATTGATCTATAACCATGGAGATTACAATATTATATATTTAGATTTGGTGTTGGATATAGTTTGTACTTAGGATTTTCATTTGGAGTTAGTGCACTGGCGTCGGGATAAGGTCAGAGTTGATGTGATCTGAGGGTGAGTCAGATCGGGAATGCATTAGTACTTGAGGTGGAGTATGATAATGGATTTTTTTCATTTAAGAAATCAATCAAGTTGTTACACTATTTTTTAGGTTCATAACATGGTGTGTATTTTTGGATTATGTGGATATTCTTATTTGAGTATATAATTGTGTTTGGGTGATGTGGGGGAGCTTTGACTGTTAAGGCTCAGCACTTTTTGTGAAAATTCATCCAAGATAGAATTGACTGTGTAATCAGATGTAATGAGTTACAAAACTCTTCATAATCATTATTTGGGATTTTTTTGATGAAGTTCAAGTATCAAACTAGAAATTTTGGAGAAATTTTTCTTATTCAATCTTGGTGGTAGTGTTTTACAATAAAAGAGTATTGGGTATATAGAGATGAAATATGAAGCGTTAATGCTATTTTGATGACTGAGGTAGGTTAGGGTAAATGGATAGAGGAATAACATGGATTATTTAGGAAAATAATTGTTATGGTGGGGAGTCTGTAATGACCTCTTCATTACATTTTGAAAATTTGAAATGGAATTTGAACTTTTTCTTTTAGTGGGGGATTTTTTTAGGATCGAGGCTCAGGTATGTGTTTTGATCAATTTAGAACACTTAAAATGTGTTTTTAGATTGGATTTAAGGATTGGGTGATGTATAGAGTTTAATAAATCAATATTTTAGTTAGTATTTTCTTTATAAATAACATTATCTTTGATAGCGTACACCACACACAACCCCAAGCTTAAACGAACCATGAAATAATATTATTTAAATATGGATATTATAACCTAGTCATTTGGTTGGAGGGTATGAATAGAAATAATAATATTGTGAAATATATGTTGAAATTTTTTCCTTAATAAAATGAATGATCAATTTTATATTTATTATTAATTTATTGGAAATGAAGATAAAATATTTTGAAGGTAGAATATATATTTTTCATAAAACTATTTTATGTGTGTGGTGTATTTTGATCTTAAAATATTAAATAAATTAATATTGATAAATTATTCTAATAAAATAAATATATTAGGTAACCAATCTAATGAATTAACATTCATTTTATTATGGTTATTAGGCAAGTAATGAGAACAAATTCATTTATGCTTCAAAAATGATTTTTCTTTAAAAACTGGTTTTTATTGCATTTTGTGTATGGATATTATAATTAATTTTGATTTGATGAAATTGTATATACATTTTGGATACATTTTTTTAAGTTTTATTAATGATTTTTTTATAATACACAGGGTTTTGGTTTTTTTCACATAAATAAGAAATTATAGACATAAAATAATAAATGATAAAAAAAAGTTCCATAAATAGCTTTTACATGTTGTGTATCACATACATGGTGTATAGACTCCATTCACAACATGATTGTAGAGTTTTAGACCAACCCGTGAAGCTTATGCATTATTTGAAGACAATAAATAGTGTGTAAATGAAGTACATGATGTGCAGCTTTCAAAAATCAGAATCCCCCCAAAAGTGAAATTCATACACTGTGTGAAAACATCAAAGGATTTCCTAGTCAAATATTTGAACAAATTATTAAATGAGAAAAGAGGATCTCAGTTACATAAAATGCAACCATATTACATGATGTGTGTATTTCTGGACGGAAATCATTTAAATCAGTACACAATGTGAAGGATGTTCACACCATGTACTTCTCAAGACTACATATATTTTGCAGCACCTCCATGTATAGAGAGTTTGGAAGTCTATTATTCTTTCTCATTTTATTCATTTTTCCTCATCTGTTCTTGTCTTAAACATTTTTTTCTTTCATTAATTTCACTTTTTAATTGAATAAAAGTGAGTTTTTAATAATTCCTTATCCATTATTCATCTGTTTTAACACTTATTTTGTTTTAAACATTTGTTTCCATCATTTCATTCAATTCTTCATTAACACACACACAGTTCTTCATCAGCTCTTCATTCATAGTAATTTTGTGATTGTTTCTTAATTTTTCTAATTCTACATTTCTCATTATTCATTGTTTTGTCATGTGATGTCATTTTCTATTTAGATCTATATTAATTCCAATTTTTTGACATTAATTCTTTCAAATTTAATGATGGACTATATTTTTTACAAATTCTTTATGATTATGCATAGAATGTCTCATACTTTATTTCTTTTTATCATCACTGCCATGATTTGATAATCCTATTAGGGTTAGGGCTTGAGAGTAGGGGTGTTTCCAAACCTAATTAATCTTTATATTGATCCTTGGTAACCTTATGAATATTAATTAGGTTAATAATAATTTTTTATCACATTATTTCATATAACCTTGACCATGGGAAGTGTGATTGAATGAACCTAACCTAATTCAATTTGAGCAGAACTGTGACCATTATCAAGTGATGATTTCTATATAGAATCCCAGAGTAATGCACTAAGGTTTTCAATTATACCTTGACAATGGGATAGTTACAGCATGAGTAGATCTTGTTGGTTGGACCAAAACCAGTTGGTGGCTTTTTCACTGCTTTGCAGCCTAATCCATATGAATATTTCAAGTTAAATCAAGGATTGTTTTTTTAATTACTCTTAAATTGACCATGATACCTTATTTATTAACTAAATTAAAATACAAACTACCTAGTCTTAGTTAAAACCCAAATCTGAAGAGTGAAAGTGATTATTCCTTCTTAGGTTTTGTTAAATTTTCTACTAACATTCCAATAGTCTTTGGGGGATCTGCCCCATATAGCCACTATACTATGCCCTACTATTACATGTAGTTTATACTATAAATTCTAATCTAATATCATCTCATGAGGATTAAATCATGCATGCAGGAGAGTCAAATTTTGGATCTATTGTTTGGGACAACTATTTCTCAGAAAAAATGTCATTCAGATCAAACATGGATTACCTCACCCCCTCTCCCTTTATTATTTTATTTCCCCTTTTCCTTTTTTACTTTTTTATATTTTGGAACCATTTTAATCCTCATTATTTATCTCACCCTCTCCCTCTATCTTTATTTACTTTCTTCATGACTAGTGCATGCTCTAGGGGCCCTTGACTCAATCAAGAATCCTGGACACATGAGAATAACTTTTATTCGATCATGATATCGATAGATGAATCATTATACACCATCACTGTACAATGGAAGAGCATAAAAATCTTGTGACACCACATCTGCAAGACCCCAATTATGTGCCACCTTCTAATCAGGATGAGTGACCAATGTTGTAGGATCACACTATTATAGACTATGATTACCCATCCATTAGTGGTGTTTCACCCAACATTGTGTTCCCTTATAATTAGTTGCACACTTTAGAGATTAAACCTAAACATATTCACATGATCTAGAATATGGGTAGCTCATTGGGATTCAAATTGAATACCCCCATAAACAATTTTCAAACTTTCATGGGGTTTGTGATACCTTTCTCAACCATGGTGTGTCATCATACACCATAAAAGTAATATCCTCATCATTATCCTTGCTCGATAGATCCAAAAAATGGCTAAAGATTCATGCTCCTAAATCAATCATGACTTGGGTGAATTATCAAATAAGTTCCTAGAAAAATACTTCCCAACCATCCTGACTGGGAAGATCTATAAAAAATTTAAACACTTTAATAGTGAAGATGAAGAATCAGTATGGAAATCTTGGGATAGATTCAAGGAGTTGACCCATAAATTTCCACATCACGGACTATATTTGTGGCTTCAATTACAAATTTTTACTATAGTGGGTTCCACTGCTGATGAAGGACTCATGCTAAAGACACCAAAAGTCATCCATTAAATTTTGGATAATGTCTCTCACAACTTCAGTCTGTGGAAAAGTGATTGAGGACTTCCCCCAAGGATGATTTCATTAGGTTGAAGAAACCACCCACCTTTCTGCTCACATTGAGGATCGAACCAAGAAGATGGAATCATTCCAGTTACCTACTATTCCACCAAACCCTCCTACTCTATTAATGGAAATACAGACCTAAGAGATGTGTGGAGGCCAACATTCTTACCTAGATTTTAGGTAAGGGATGTAAGAACCCAAAACTCAAGATTGAAATTACATATCTTACAATCAATAAGGCCAAAATTACCAACAACCATAATAATATCAATAGAAGTAAAATTACTAGAAATGTCTAGATCATCATAAAAAAATCATGGCTACCTTCAATAGAGGAGTGGATAGGTACCATAAAGAAATTTGGGACTACCTAGGTACCCACCATAAGGTTTATCTCCTTGACCACATTAATTCCAACAACCTTTCCCTAGAGATCAATAGTATCAACCAGAACCACAGTAGCACTACCAGATAGCTCCACCAAGACTATCACCACTGATACTCCAAAGAGCTAGGGTTTTAACAATGCTTTCAAAAAGTGCTGTTAAAAACCCCATTTCTCAGTGCTAGAAAAATCATTGTTAAATGGGGTCTCTGACAGAGATTTTTTAGCACTATTAAAGGGGTCTTTAAAAGTTATTTTTTTAGCACTGTTAAATGGGGTCTTTAACAGCACTAAAAAGTGCTATTAAAGGGGTCCCTTTATCAGCACAGATAAAATGGGCATTTATCAGTTCTTCTAAAAAGAATTAATAAAAGTTTTTTTTATTAATAATTTTTTAGAAGCGATGATAAAGACCCCCCCCCCCCCCCGCATCAGTGATTTTTTATTAGATATGATAAATTTTATATTTTAAAAATATATTTCATTAACGAACGTCTGTAACAGATGTTATGGTCGTTTGGAAGACATATAATACTTTTTCCTCAATAGATATGATCAAGGGTTCCCATGTGGAACTATTGCATAGATCTCATTACAATATTCGATTTGATATTTTGTAGAGGCAAAACCAACACATGTCTTAGAAATTATGACCATTTGAAAGGCCATCAAATTTGAAAACCCCTTAAATCCCCTAAAGATCCTAAAACCCTTAAAACTCTAAAAATATCATAACTTTATATTCGAGAATCCATTTTAACTAAAAAATCAATCAAATTAAAGCTTATGAAATGACCTAAAACCACATGATATTTAAATCATGTGATAATAAAAGGAATAAAATATATTATAGTTTCAAAAAAGTCTTAAATATAACTTGAACTTCAAACGGCCATAACTTTTGATCCGGGAGTCCGTTTGAGCTCTACCACATATCAAATCAAATCCTATGAAAAGATGTATGCCAGAAATGGTATTGAACTGAGTTATTCAATATCTATTTAATTTTTGAACCCCATAAAGGCTCATAAGGCCTCCAAAACTGATTTTTTATCACTGAGCACAATTTCTTAAAATTCAAACAATTATAACCTCGGATTTGGGTATCCGTTCGGCTTGTACCACATATCATATCGAAGATAATTTCATGAGATTTTATTTTACTAGTTTTGGATATGAAATTTAATCCCATATCAGAATTTATAGTCATTTCATTATTTTTAGGGGTTTAGGGTTTTCATAGTTTCATAAAATTTTTATGTGTTTTACGGGTTTTTAGAGTTAATATCCATTTTAATATATATATGTGTGTATATTTAAATATATATGTATTTAAATAACTACTTATTTAAAATAAATATATATAACTAAATATATAAATATATATATATATATATAAATATATGGATAAAAAATATAATGAAATATATATAAATATATAGATATATCATAAAATGTAAAAAAGGTATAGGGGAGTGGAAAATGTGATGTTGTATAATCTATAGGTCTTGGGTTTGAAACTCGCTGGAGTTAAGGATCAAATAACTAAAACTAACAAATATAGCACTCCAACTTGCTGACTGTTCATTCTATAATCCTCAAGGATTGCTCCAAGAAGCCTTAGATAAAGTTGAAAATTTCATTTTCCCCACTAATTTTCTTATTCTGGATATGGAAGCATAAGGTAACATCCCCTCATTCTTGGAATACCATTTCTCACCACTATAAAGTTGATGATTGATGTTACCCTAGAGAGAGTTATTTTTATAATGGGTGAACATAAATTTAGGTTCAATGTGAATAAATCTATTAATAAAAACAATGTATCGACAAATTGTCAGGAAATTTCTCGTTTAAATGAAAAAGAGGATAATATGAAAATTGAGAACATTAATGAGGTAAAAAATCCTATTAACAAGGGATTAAGTTCTCCTAAGAATGAAATTTTCATTACACCTATAACAAAGAACATAATCCCTCCTTTTTTCCCCTCTATTTTCAAGAATTGTGTAACATGGGGTATCAATTCAAAGCTAATGTATTCTAATTATAACAATGTATATCTCTATAAAATAAATAAAGAACAGAATATGAGTCAACAAAGGTTAGTTTAGGATAGTTTAGAGGAGTTATTATTATTTTTTATAGGGATACTAGAAGATTTTCAAGAGTACCTATTGTAAAGGGGGGGAATGGAACAATAGACACCATTTATCTAATACACAATGTGTAAGTTTCGAAATCAATTTTTAAAAATTATGAGCCTAGGGTCCATGGTGAACCCCACCCACCCACCCACCCACCCACCCATAATCTCCCCCTATTCCTTATAAGACCCCCTCCCCTTCTTTAAGCTCCCTTAGCCAACCCCCCCCCCCCCCCTCCCCTCTATCCAGCTCCTCTCACGGCTGACTGCACCCCTCCCTCTCTGAGCTCCCTTGAACGCACCAAAAACCCCCTCACCACCATATTCTCCTCTCTTATCCCACCCTTTTTCTCCACCTAATATGGAATGAACAAATATCATGAACACCCCACCTACTAACTTCTCACCCAAATGCGAGGACACCCCTCCTCTACCCAGGTGATGGAGGAACACACCTCCTCCACCACCCACAGATCCATCTTCATCTTCTACTTTTGCCACTACATCTGATTCATCTTAGTGAGACTCTCATCCATATTATGATAGATCACATATCCAATAATATACCCACCTTCATCATTGCCTCCATTTTTTATACCCTAAGAATAAGGTATGGTTGGTCCACTTGCAGACCAAGCCTATGAGGACCAACAAAACATTGGACCTCACCATTTTGAAGTACATCAACATACACCATGTGGTCCTTCGCCTCAAAAACTGCCTACACCTAACTCATATCCCATAGGTGTCGAAAGAGATGTACCAGGATATCTTCCTTGAGTTCCTTTCCATATTATACATGGGCATCGACTTCGTCCACTTTAAACTCAAAGGTTGACCTAAGATCTCATTCTGGGAGACTTAGTAGTTGGCCTCAACATTTATTCAACCAATTTCATCATCTCCCCCATCTTTCAAACTCTGCGCCATAATCCTAAAAAGGATGATACTATCATACTTTGGCCTCGGCATTTATTTATCTGACTTCATCATCTCCCCCATCTTTCCTACTCTGCATCTCAAGCCTAACAAGGATGAGACTTCCATACTTTGGCCTCAGATCACCAAAGACCACCAAATTGAGTATGACCCCACACTATGAATAGAACATCACTCTTAGGTATATCTCTCTAGATTATGAAAATTTCCTTCTCCTACACTTTGAGGACACATGGATATTCCCATGTCGAGGCCATCCAGATCAAGGTATTATTCTAGCATCATCCATGGGTGGCTCCACCATCAACATGGTGATACAATTTTGAGAGTTCTACTGGGCTTTGGAAAATAGGAACTGAGTTACTTTGATGGGTGGATCTTTCATCACCCACTTGGCTAGGAATCTGGGTTCCATTGAGATATCTAGGACCCACACTTCCTTTGGACCTATGGAGAACATCTCACTTTTTCTTCTACACAAGATGGATCTTCTAATAAAGGAAGATGATATCAACCAATGGGCACCATCATACATGGAGGATGGTGATGAGGCCCATGCTCAGCATGTTATTGATCCTCCAGTTGCCCCAGCCTCCCCACATCTTTCTCTTAATACCACCACATCCTCCACCAACACACCTACCATCCCACTACCCACCATTCCATCTAACCCTACTACCACCCATATCCCTTCATCATCCACCACTACCTTTCCCACTACACCACCCACCCCACCCACCCCATCATACCCAATATATATATGGGCCATACACCTCTACATCTTGTATAATCTATACAGGATTTACCACTATCTAGGAATCAATTTTTCATAGTTTTACCTTTTTACTACCCCATACACCAATACCTCTCATTAACCATCCTTTGTTATCCCTTTAGCAGCTTCCATTCCCTCTCTAGATCCTACCCTGGTCGACCTACCATTGGAGCTAATAGAACCTACTGCCCATCAGGAATTTTGGGCATAGCAGGCCCAACGGGGCAAGGGCCCAGCCCCTCCACCATCTATTGAGGTACCATTTATTGATCCTATGGACATAAAAACAACCACCATTAGGATATATACCTATCCTCTTACTTATATAGAGATAGATTTTAGTACCACGACATCCACCATAGTAGTTAATCTCCCATACCCTTTGTCCATAGCTAATATAGATAGGGTGGGATAGTTGCAGCCACCCTCTATTTGAGAGAGAACCCTAGATTATTAACTCAATGATTTTTATTATTCTTAGTTTCCCATGTACCCCCCTCCCCCCATTTTTTTACTTTTATGGATGGTCACGTTTTGTACTGGTTTTTTTTCATTTCCCATTGATGTATCATTGAATTTATTATATATATAAGATATAGTTTTCCTATCATTATTTCTTGGCTTATTTTTCATTTCATTACTATATTATATTATCCATGTTTATCTCTTTTACTTTTACATGGTCATCAAGCACCTATTCCACCACCATATTCCTTCATACTTTAGATGACTCAGCATGTTGCTGTCGTTGAGCACCATCTTGAGGAGCTATTGCAAGAGATCTTTCCTTAGTAGTGGTCACCACCATAATAGGCATAGATTCTTTTCTTACCACACGAGATATATTCTCAATATTCTCTAGAGATGATTCACCAATCCAAGCATCCACACGAGATTGATGGTATAGCCACCAATTCCAATAGGTAGAAAAGGACTTATAAGAAGTTTGACAACACTGATTGATTCTTTTTTCCATTTATCTGGCTTACGAAAACATTATTAGCGCTTTATGGGAGGAAACCCATTTTTTTATTTTCATTAGTTTTATTCTTGTACTTGGGATTATTTTTTCTCATTTACAATAATTTTTGTTTGTATCCCATTTTTTAACTACATTATATACCCATTTCAACATGTATCTAAAATTATTTTCATTGTTATTCACTACGAACACCTGCCCAATACACTAATTTCTTCATGTCTAAACCCTATAGACTAATTATTTATCTAGGGAAGGATTTTGATTTCTAACACATTATGTAGGTATCCCAAATTGAAATCATCATCCACCATGTTCCCAAATGTTTTGATACTAATACATGGATCTCTTGATTACATAAAATCAATTTTCAAAGTTTCTATTTAATTTTTTTATGTTATATATATGATATTTATCCCATGTTACTTTCTAGGATAGTGAGGAAACTATCTCATTTTAATTGTGGGGGTCTTTCTTGATATTTATTATCAATACAATTGGCTTTTTTTTCTTATTTTTATTTATCTAGGACAAATTTTTCACTGAATCCCTGACTTAAACTTGAAAAATCATTGAACCCATATACATAAAAGATAAATTTTGGTAGGAAATTTTTTAAATCTATTTTTTACTCCTATTTATATTTTTATCATATTTTTTATTTTATTAATTTAATTAAATCTCAAAAAAACATTCTTTTGATTGAATTAATACTTGATTCATATAACCTGATTGATTGTCATTATTTTTGTATACTCTCATTCCTAAGATGATTCTAATCCCACAATTACATATTATTTTTTAAGAATATTTCTTGAGTGACACATGGGGCATGTAAACCTATCATAACTTTCATTGAGATTTTATTGAGTTTATGACTGAAAATAAGACAATTTTAATATGATTGAGGCAATCTTTGTTGAGACACTTTTTCTTGAGACCCACCTTACATATTTCCTTCTTTTTATCATAGTTTCCATGAATAACATTGTTAGGATGAATCTATTCCAATAATATTATCTCTTTCTACCCTAATTTTGGTATTATTCATGACTATCCTTTGAAAAAGTTGGGGGGAGGGAATTTTCATCTAGTGGGAACGAGATGTATTTATTTAGGAGATGTATTATGGTAATTTCACTAGACTGGTGTGATATGATCCATGATTCCTTTTATCATTTTTCACCTACCCTATTCCCCAAAAAAAGAATTGGGTTTGTGTATTAGGATAGTAAAAAATCATCATTTTCAGATCGATGAATCCTCTAATGGATCATATGTGGTTAGGAGTTGGATATGAAGTATGGCTTAAACATGAATTTTAAAAAATAAATAAAATAAAAATAAAAATAAAGGAACATGGTATATTTTTTATACATACTTGATACACTCATGAATCCACTTTGAGCTGCTAGAAGCATGAACATTTTTTACCTAGAAGGAGACACGCAATTGCATTGTTCACATTTATCATGAATTTTACTTTAGAACTTACCCTCCTTTTGAGCTTGACTTTAACTTTCTACCCACCTTCCCTTAGCCTATGAGTCTTCTAAACCCCCTTTTTATGAAACCCTCATGATTGATTTTCTTTTTGTATTTATGAAGTGGAGATGGTAGAACCAAAGCAATTTTGTGGTTAGGAACATGTATTTAGGGTATGATAATTACTCTAGTTACATTTTACACTGAGTGATGAGAGAAAATTCATTGTTAGGTAAATTGAAAATATGGTATATAATTTGAGAAAAAGTTATGAAATTGTAACTAAAAGAATAAGAATCTGGATAAAGAACTAAACTATGAGGCATGACTAATTTCCCATATAGGATTGATTTTGGAGGAATAACATTTTATTCTTACACTTAATTTTATTTTCATGGTTGTAATGCATGTTTCCTGTTTTAAAAATTGCTTCTTTTGGAATCCCTGTTGAGATTATTTTTTCTTTAGGATAATCAATCATTCTAGTGTGGGGGAATTTGATTATATTAAATTGTATACACATTTTGGATACATTTGTTAAGGTTTACTAATGAATTTTTCGATAATTCACTAGGTTTTGTTTTTTTTCATATAAATTGTGAATTATGGATTTAAAAGAATAAGTGCTGATTTCTTTTCCAAAAAATAGCATTTACATGCCATGTATCAGATACACTACATGTATGCTCCCTTCACAACATGACTGCAGAGCCATGGACTAACCCATGACGATTCTACATGATGTGAAGACAATACACATCATATAAATCAAGTACACAACATGCATATTTCAAAAATCATAATCCCTCCAAATGTTAAATTCATAAATGTTGTGAAAAGATTGCATGATGTGAAAGCATCAAAGGCTCGCTCAGTCAAATATTTGATCAGATTATTCGGCAGTAAAATAGGATCTCAGTTACATGACGTGCAACTAGATTACATCATGTGTAGATGTTGGGACCCAGATCATTTAAGTCGGTACATGACATTCATGACTTTAAAATTGTTTACTTATCAGGTCTATATATATTTTGTAGCACCTATACACATAGAGAGTTCATACATCTATTATTTATTCTCATTTTATTCATCCTTCTTTATCTTTTCTTGTCCTAAACTATTTTTATTTCAATCCGTTTTTTGTTTAATTGAATCAAATTGAGTTGTTAATCATTCCGTCATTGTTTAATTGAATAAAAGTGAGTTATTAATCATTCTTTCATTGTTACCCATCCATTGTAACACCTATTTTGTTTCTGAATTGTATCTCCATCACTGAACTACATTATTCATCAAAAAACACATGGTTCTTCATCGGTTCTTCATTAATAGTAAGTTTTTTATTCTTTCTTAATTATTTGATTCTGCATTTCTTATTCTTCATTGTTTCATTAGGAGAAGGTAGTTTCTATTTAGATTTTCATTTAATTCAATTGTTTGATATTGATTCTTTCCTTTTTAATTATAGATTTTATTTATTACAACTACTTTATGATTATACATAGCATGTCTAATACTTTCTTTCTTTTGATCATCGCCACCATGTGTAACTAATCCTCTTAGGGTTAGGTGTTGAAAGTATGGGTGTTTAAAAACTTAATAAATAATTACATTAAACCTTGGTAACTATATGGATAGTAATTAGATTAATAATAATTTTTCATCACATTATTTCATACAAAATTTACCATAGGAAGTAAAATTGAACAAACCTAACCTAATTGGAGTTGATCAAGACTATAAACATTAGCTTGTGATGATTTATGCATAGAAGCCAAGCATAATGCACTTAGGTTGTTGAATGTACCCTAATCATGGGATAGTTCCAGCATGAGTAGATCTAATAGGTTGACCAAAACCAATTGGTGAGTTTTTCAACACTTCACAGCCTAAGCTATAGGAAAATTCCATGTTAAATCTAGGATTATCTTTTGTCAAGATCCATGAAATTGACCAGAAGACCTTATTTATTAATCTAAATTAAAAAACAAACTAACTAATCTTAGTTAAAACCCAAATCTAAAGATTAAAAGTGGGGAATACTTATAAGGGTAATTTAGATTGGATACTGACATTCCAGTAGTCTTTTGGTGATAAACCTCATACTGCAACATTACTACACCCTAGTAGTAAGTGTAGTTCGGGACTATAAATTCTAATCTGATTACATCCCGTATGAATTCAAAAACGTGTAGGAGTGTTAAATTTCTAATTATTTTATAAATTTTATTTGAATAAATGGATATAAATTTTGAAATTATCATTCCAAAATAGGCTTAAGATTAATCTTTGAGATTTTTCTAAAAAGATTAATTTTTAAGTGAATAGTGAAAAATACTCATTTTTGCAAAACATTCATTTCTTTTCATTAAATCAAGTAATTTAAAAGTACCCTGCTATTTAAGATTTTTTTTTAAAGTAACATAATATCACTTTTATTAATAATAGTCTTATTAATTTGAAAGGAATAAACATTATATTTGATTTTAGTATAAGTTCATTTTTATGATTAAAAGGCATTTCTCTATAAATTATTTGCGATGTGTTTTTCATATTTACATTAAAATAAATTTCTTAAAATTATAGAAATTTAATATTTAATTTTTTATTTCATATATAGAATTATGGGTTTTAAATATTTAAAATAAATCGATTTCATTTTTAGTCATAATGAATAGTAATTGTAGTAAAATTTTATCACCATAGTAATGGGTAAAATCAGTTAATTAAGGTTAAAAAATGGAATAAGGTCTCAAAATCAATCCAAATTTTGAATTTATTTCATTTTATAGGATTAATTCAACCATATCCATCCTAACCTTGAATATATGAGATTTTGGTGCAATTTTCTTTGATAATGACATTTTTATTACTTTAAGTAAAGAATAAATATGAAACGTCATTATTATTCTTTTAAGATCTCAAATATATTTTTATAAGAATTAAAATATGTTATTAATAGATATCAATGGTTATTTAATATATAAATAAATCATTTTTGTGATAGTAATTTATTTTAAATTTTTGTTGATTGACTAATTACATAAAATTATTACTCATCATTGATGCAGCTCATGAGAGTGGGTGAAAATAAAATTTAATAGTTTTAAAATATTAAAATTGATGTTTTTTAGATATGTTAAAGTATTTCATGATTTTTATAGATAAAATTAAAGTTAATTATTGTTTTATGTAACATTATGACCTGAGAGCTACTAAAATAGTGCCCCAATCTGGTCGGTCACATGGCATCAAGCGCAACTCCCTATACGCCAGAGGCTGTCAACTAGCAACAAGGGTCCAATGATGGTATTGTGGGGAGACTATACCCTCGTGATCACAGTGTAATAGTGTTATAACATAATAAATCAATCAAATATGAAATAATTATAAATAATTGAGAAACATAAGATAATAATAATAACTTCTAAAGTAAGATAATGAATAAGTTTTCCATCACCCAATGATACAATCATGCATTCCCATATAATGCTATAATGTAATGGAAGAATACATAAACTAGAGAATAAATAAATGATACAAAAAGGAAGAAAATCATCAAAGGATACCTCCACAAGAATTATAGCCTCTATCTCAGCCCTGTACTCCTAATCTCTTATATAAAAATGTAACATCACAAGCATATTCCATGAACCTGAACCTGCAACCATTAGGTCTATTTGAGTACCCCAATGCAATGGCATCTCAAACAGGGCATGAGATATACTCAGTAGGTCACCACTAATATTGTATAATGATATGTAGTTTGTGAATATAAAATACAGCAGTGTGTGGATATAATGAATAAATAAGTAAAAAAATGTAAATAAGTCGGCTCGGGTTCCTCAAGGACACCTGGCTGACCATACCTACTTCAGCCTAATCCAGAATATCTCTAAACTTGTTTCACTATATATATATGGATATGCAGAAGTATATATAATTTTATATATATATATATGTGTGTGTGTGAATCTATATACATGTGTATGTACTATATATGTGATAACATATATTGACTTATATATTTATTTATATATTTATGTAATAATATCTAGGACTCGAGATATAACTTGAGATTAAAATAATAAGTGTCTCTATACCCATGGAGAATTTTAGGGTAGTCGAATGTGTATGAACATAATACCATTAGTTTATTGAGGACCTTAGGTACAATCCAAGGCGTCCTAGTATAATAATCACTATATGTAAGCACCACAAGATACATGTAATAATAATCAAGTATGATATAATTTTTTTTCCTATGATCCCCTATAAGGAATTCTGTGATGAGGAACCCAAGTATAGCCCATAGAGAATAAAATTACCTTTATTCCATGATCCCATACTTGATGTTATATAATGAGGAAACCAAAGTATCGCTCATAACTTCCAATTTCCCTATGATCTTGTCCAAGGAATTCCATATAAAGGAAACCCATTTATCTCTGAGAGTGTGAGGAAAATGTCTAGCCTATGATCCCGTCTGAGGAATTCCTTAAAAAGGAAACCCAAGTTTCACTCAGGGAATAATATAAATCAAGTAACCTATGATCCCATCCATGGTATTCTTTAATGATGAAACTGATATCGTTCATGGTACATATAATATGAAAAATAATATGATCACATATTAGGTTATCCATAATAAATAACCCAGGTATCTTTCAAGTTACTATGTAATTCCCTTTTTATATGTTGTGTTTTAGTATTTAGTCATAAGATTTGGGATTTATCTATGATAATTTCAAGTATCATAACCCATTTCAATCATTCTTTTATAATTTAATTTGTAAAATATAATCCAATTATAATTTAATTAATAATTCCATGTATAAAGAATTCCATTTATCACAACTCAAGTATAAATAAAGAGATTTATTCTCATAATCATGTAACCTACCATCTAAAATCTCTATTTAAATACCCATTTTATTATATAAGATGGCGCACCACTAAGGTGGTTTTATTATAAAATGGTTCATGGTTGAAATACAAACTCATTTAATATAATTTAAAAAACATATTATGTGAGAGTTAATTTGACACACCTCAAAGGTGATTAAATCATAGGCAGAGCATTGTAAATCAAGCATTTGGAATAACGCCAATAAAGGGTGATTAGATTTCCTAGAAAATCATAGTTCATTGCATACAAGTGACACACCCCAAAAGGGGTGGTTCAATTTGAGTTTCATAGCCTCTAACAATTCAATTAAAAATTATAAGGAAATAAAAATTTATCCATAATCATTTACATGTTGATTTTCACATTTATGAGGTGATAGATGGAAATTTCATCATGTGTCATAATGGTGTAATTTATAAACATGTTATACATTGAGGGAAATAACAATACCACATAACTTATACCAAAGATGCTTTTCTTGTATATTATCAAGATTTCATTCGATCAAGACTAAGAGAAATTGAATAAATCATCAAACATCCTGAAAATAGGGAATATTACCTCGCATTAAAATAGAATTAAATATGAAAAGAAAAAACAAGAAATATATGATGAGGATTCATAGACTCACTAATATGCTTCCAACACATCCAACTGTTCTTAATTCATACACCAGATGAAAGAGATCCTCCATAGGAAGTAGAGAGGAAGTAGAGGTGTGTGTAGGGATATCCTAGCTGAATTGTTGAGGAAAATGGGGTAAATTCCATTTAAGTTTGGAAGGTAAAAAGTTAATTATTTCACTTTTAATTAAGAAAATATTTAGGATTCATGGTTTGGATAACCTTTCACTAAATTTGTAGCTCCAACAACCCATATTTTGTACCCCTCATAGTTTGGTTACATAGTTTGGGCTTATCATGTGCCAACTGTGTAGTGATACTAGTTAAGTAGAACTAACCATGGAAACTAGGTGCATTGTTTAGAAGACCGTGCATCACCCATATGACTAACTCTACAATTTTCTATATAAATTATGCATGGCCATTCTTCCCACCTTACATGGTTTAAAAAATCATGAAACATCATATCAAGGTCCACACAATTTCTCCTAGTGAGCCATACAGTTTAAACTGTGTGCCCCTATTTGTCTCTCCTAAGAAGTTAGCTTTTGGTGCTCGAAACCCCTAAAACTAATTTGAACTCCAAAGAAAAATCTTGATCCATAATACCCATATAATAATAACACTTTTAAGTGTTATAATTCTAGGATTTACATTTTTAATCTATGTTTAGAAAATAGACCATCCACCAAAGGGAAATTTCAATTTCCTTTGTAAAATTCTCACGGTTCAAAAACATGGGTTGTTACAACCTTCACACATTAGAACTTATCATCACTAAGAAAACTTATGGAAACAAATAAACTTCATCTTTCCTTATTGGTTCATTAAAATTCCATTTAAATAGATTCATTTCTTTTTAAATTATCAAATTTCCTACAAGAATCGCCTTTAAATGTATGGTACATAAGACATTAAAACTTGAGCCAATACACATATTCAAAACTAAAAATCGAGAAATTGATTACTTAATCACATATAACCTAATACATGATCAAATATTCATCTCTTTCACTATACATCCTATGGTGCTCTCTACCATAGGTTTTAACTTTGAATGGCCAATTCTGATCCATGGTACTTGAATCATCATAATTACCTTTGTAATCATGATCCTTATGTTCTAACAATGCTCCTGGAATGATTCTCAACTGATCAAATAGTCAATTCCAAATCAACAAAAATTCAACTTGGTCACACCGGATTTTCCCTGAAAAGGCTTAGACAAACTTTATATTACACCTATCTCAAAAAAAATGGTTTGATAGATGTAGTTCCTCACTGACTGTAAGTAACAAAATATAGATATCTCAAGTAGATACACCTTTGGTTGAATACATCCAAAAAAACTCATCTTAAATGGCTGATGCATTTAAAATTAAATAACATGATGCCTTTAAACTGAGGTACCTCGAAATTTTTCAAGTACATTCACTGAATCCCGTAACCATCTTCTAGTGATGTGTTTGTCCAAAAATTCATAAATTATTTTTTTCCACAACACGAACATATTTTTAAACTTGATCCAGTTCCCCTGGATCATCACCCTTTAATTAAAAAATGTAACTCTGACTGTAGGTATAGGGTAACATCAAAATCATCTACTGGAGTCTAGGGAGCTCATCCAAGGTAGTTTATACTCTATCATTCACATGTGAGACATCAGTAAATAGTTGTGATGTACACATATCGAAACACTGGCTGAGCCTCAAGTGTTATTCACCTAGAAGTCGATTCAAATAATTGGATAGTGTCCATGAGTCCATCTAAAGGCCTTCCTACTAAGGAATCCAGGTATCACTCAAAATATTCCATGCCTCTAAGATTTTTCCATGCCTCCGGAGTGAAACTCTGAGAGATTCTATTTATTGAGCCAACAAGGTGTTTAATTCCTTTCTTTAGCTCAGTGTATAACTGATGCTCTCTTATAATACCCTGGATGATGTAAATATAGGGTACATGATTGCCACTAATCCAATAGTACACTAATAGTATATCAATAATTACCAATAGGACCTGAGACACTCCCGTATTAAAAAGACGAAGTGCCTGACATAGTTTTCAACCAACTGTATGAAACTACCAATAATAAGAATAGTAAAACCACTACTGATCTAATTTCTTTAAAGATATAATTTGAAACTATCAATGCCTTATTATTTAATGACCAATATGCCTTAATACTAAGGCATTCTATGAACATTTAAGAAAAACCAGTGAAGTCCAAACTGACTAGCGTTATCCTTAATGGTTGTGTGCATAGCTAAGAATTTCATCATCGTACTACCTTGAAATCATTGAATTGATCTAGAAGAATTACATTCCTGGGTATCTTATACACCCCAATCCTAAATCTAGTATCCAAAATCCATCAAAACCAGTAACCAAGTATTAGATAGATCATCATCCCAAGGACTATAAAGTCAAATTTTTTAGCCTCTTAGTATTTCAAAAGCAAAGGTGGCCACTCCCAAATGGTCCTTTATAATTTTTCTCCCTCTACCAGGAAATAAACTCTTATCAAATATATGAGGTGATGATTTCCAACTTAGGTGTTTCCTTATCATCGTGTTATTGATAAAGAAACCCCATCACAAGACACACGCTTTATCAAAAATTAACTATGATTTAGGACATGTCCAATACACTTTTACCAAGCACCAATTATGATAAGAGAGAAAAAAATATCCACTTATAATCACACTAGTTCATATTCACTTCAGACATACATGTGAAACTCCTTTGAGCTATTTTCATGCTTGTCACTAGCATAAGTCATGAAATCCAAAACCAAACTGACCAACAAGTCACAACACCTAATCCTTTGACAACATCATCCCAAACATCGGGATGGATCTAATTTCCTTTAACCCCTAGGTCACTCTACATAAAAGATAACCCATGACCAAAACATAGATGATCAAGGATTAACAATTTCAACTAAACTCATATGTTTCGGTGCTCCATTTTACCAACTAAACAACTACTTCATGTAATGATGAATAATACCCTGAGATTCCATCAATACTAAGAAACATCATTTGATATTATCCATTGGCCTATCGGCCCTATGCATCCCAGTGTCTGATGGCACATACAAAAGATATAAGTTCAAAGTCATATTACCCCACATAACTATTAATCCAATTGATGATCTCCCAAGTCATACATTACTAAAGAAGAAGAAGAAGAAGGGTTATGTGACCTAATAATCTTCTGAACCATAACCTAGGAATATCTAACCCATTAAACTCGAGCATTACATTATTCTACCATCACTAAAAAGGTTCAATTCACCATAGGACCACCCATCCAACCTGGGTGTAATTTTAAAAACTAAGAGTCCTGCATGATACGAACGGTACTTGAATGGAACCTAATGTCTAAAAACTAATCAAAACATTTAGAAAAGTTATATGTTCTGAGGGTGCTAACTCAAATGGGCTAGCCCCTTTCTTTTTTTTAACATAAGGTCTAGATTCATGAAAAAAAAATATCACTAGGATCTACTGCTTATCACTTAGGTTCATGTGATAGAAGAAGAATCCTAGGGAAAACACTCACATTTTCATTCTATGAAAACTATCAAGGAAACCCTCAAGAAAACATTTAAACTACTCTTATACGAGGGATAAAGATAATAATACCAAATTAAGGTTTCATTTAAGTCATTTTCGTCAATTTAAATTTAATCTCAGGCATTTGAATAGCCTTAATTTAATAAATTCCAATAATAATTATGAATAACAACTATAATTGGTACTATATATAGAAAATTCTACAAGAGAACATGGGAAAGTCACTTCATAATTCCTTTCAAGCATTATTATTTAGCTGAAATTATTTCATAATTAGAAAAATTATCTTATAAATTCCTTTTATCCATTGTAATTACCTTTAAATATTCTCATATCTAGATTAGTTAAAGAAATTTTCAATTCCATTCTATAGAGTAAAACACCTTTTAGGTTGTAATTGGAATTTTAATTAACTAAAACCTTATATAATAAATCTCAGAAGCATAATACAAGGTCTTTATAATCTTAAGGGAAATAGTTGAGTAATGTGTGACCATACATTTATAAATAATCCATATAAGTGGCTATTGGAACTTTAGATAACCATCCCTACAGGATGAATATACCCACATGGGGTTTATCGTTAAGGAATATAAAAATAATGCCAACCTACAAGGGTCCCATCAAGCTGATCTAGGATCATTTAAATGTAAACCAGTGACAGTTTATATACTAAAGATTAATCACACCCTTAATAGTTTTATCACATAAAAAACATTCCCCAACTGTCCTACTTGATTCCAGTATTGTATTTATAAATTTATTCATACAGGTCTTCATTCCCAATTAATAACAGTACAATCCTTTACAATGAAATCATTCCTAATAATAATTATTACTCAACATACATATATAAGAACCATGGTTTAGTTTTATTAATTATCATTCCCAATTTATAATGGTAATTGAATTTATAAATTACAATTTTCATCATGTAGCTGCAACCAGGTTTTACATTTGATTTTAGAATATAGAAAATTAATATTTAATTGTTTGATTATATGGGTTATCATTCCTAATTTATAAGGGCCCATACACCTTATAAACTATTATTGGCATCCATTTAATCACAAACCTAAATGTTTCAACCCTTACAACCAATGGTTCATGGCTAAAACATGTCATGATTGGTAAGTTAAGGTGTCATCATCAAGCTATATAAGAAAACACCTTTTAGGTTGATGTTGAGACTTTAATAAGAAATCTTATATTGTGATCAAATCAAGACATGCTATCATCTAGAAATAAGTAAAATATAAATATAAATAAGAAACCACAGAATCATGGTATATATAGGAAAAGCATACAAAATAATAACCTAAACATGGTATGCAGATAAACATGTTATTAAAACACATGAGGCACATCCAACATGTTATTAAGAAGTCAATTAATGAAACCTACAAGGAATGGAATATAAATGGAATGGAATATGCATGGAATGTGAATCTATATGAGCCTATAATGATGCATGTATCAATTCTTCTATACCATATTGTGCTAAGGGTAAACCATCATAAATCTCATAAATTAGTAAGCAGTGTAAAGTACACCAATCACTCAAGGTGAAATCTTAATCAACTTTAATAATGAATAACATGAATAGAAACCCCATCCAAGGACACTTGGTCTTTTCCCTATGTGTTAGTTGATCACTCCCATAAATGACTATTTTCTAAGTGTTGATTCCTTCCTAGACTTTTGTCTACCAACCCAAAAATAGTAAGATAAAGGAAAAGAAACCTATAATACCACTTTGTAACATCCTGACCCGGAATCCACTAAAATGGTGCCCTGATCTGGTTAGTTACACATTCTCAAGCGTGAATACCTATATGCTAGTGGTTTCCAACTATAAGTGAGGTTCTAATGATGGTATGGTGGAGAGACTATACCCTCATGATTGGAGTGGTATGGAAGTATAACATAATAAATCAATCAATAGTAGAAGTAGTGTAAATAATTGAGTAGTGGAAGTTAATAATAATAACTAATAAAGTAATACAATGAATAAGCTATCCAAATCCCAATGATACAATTATGAATGTCCATATAATGCTATAATGTATAGGTAGAATACATACAATATGGAATTAAAAAATTATACAAAAAGAAAAACAAAAGCCTCAAATTTTATCTCCATGAGCATCCTTATCTCCAACTCAGCCCTATTCTACTACACAACCATTTAAAAATATAACAGCATAAGTATAATCCATGAACCTGAACCTATAACCATGAGGTCTATTGGGTTCCCCAGTGCAAAGGTGTCTCAAACAAGGGCTGGGATATAATTAGTAGGCCACCATCAATAGTTACTAATGCTATCTAGTCTATGAATTTACAATAAAACATTGTGCAGGTATAATGAATAAATTAGTAAATAAATAAATTTAAATAAGTTAGATCGGGTTTCGTAAGGACACTTGGCTAACCATATCTAATT
This sequence comes from Viscum album, assembly GCA_963277665.1. Classification (NCBI taxonomy): domain Eukaryota; kingdom Viridiplantae; phylum Streptophyta; class Magnoliopsida; order Santalales; family Viscaceae; genus Viscum; species Viscum album. Next base: position 561,290,535 of record OY728146.1, read on the forward strand.
CGGTCAAATCTATCATATTTTTTAACTAGTTTCACCATATATATACTGATATGAATAAGTATATATATGTATACATATATATATATATATGAATCTCTATGTATGTATGTATTTATATACACTATATACAAGATAAAATATATAGACATATATATATATATAATATTATCCAGGACCCAAACTGTAACTGAAGAGTCTAAGAATAAGTGTCTCTCAAACCACGGAGAATTTTTGGGTAGTCACATGTATTCTAAACACAATACCATTAGCTGGTTGAGGACCCATGGTACAAGATAATGTGTCCCAGTATAATAATAACTATAAGTAGGTACCATAAGATACATGTAATAATAATAAATCATGATATAATTATGTTTTCCCATAATCCCATCCAAGGAGTTTTGTAGTGAGGAACCCGGGTATCGCCCAAGGATCAATGAAATTCCATTTATTCCAGGATCTCTTGCTTGGTGTTCTATAGTGAGGAAACCCAAGTATCACTTGTGAATTATTATTTCACTATGAGCTTATCTATGGAATTCCATATAAAGGAAACCTAATTATTGATCAAAGCATGAGGAAAATATCTATCTTATGATCTGGTCCAAGTCATTCTATAAAAATGATACCCAAGTATCACTTAATGTGTAACATAATTCAAGTTACCTTTGATCTTGTCAATGGTATTCTATAATGATGAAATAGTTATCACTCATGGTACATATAATATCCAACATCCTATGATCTCATCCTAAGAAATACATAATAAGGAACCCAAGTATCACTCAAGGCATGGTGTGATTTAATTTTTACATGTTTCATATTAGTATTTAGTCAAGGACATGGGCTTCATCTATGCCAATTTCAAGTATAATAAATAATTTCAATACTTCCTTTACAATTTCATTTATAAAACATAATCCAAGTTTAATTTAATAAATAATTCCATGTATGAAGCATTCCATTTATCCTAATTCAATGTGCGCCACTTGGTGATTTTTTTTTTTTGTTATCAAAGTACTTTTTTTCAGGAGTTTGATACTTTGGATATGTTTTTGCTGGTTGTAGGGAGATACAACATAGGTTTTTGCACAGATTTTTTCTTCTAATCAACTTCAGAATTTATTTCTTGCATGGTCACTAGATTTAGTGGTTTTTTTGGGGCAGCTCCACACCTATTTATCATGGAAGATTGATCAATGTCATGGAGACTCGAGTCTATCTCTTGGAATTTATTATTTTTATTTTTTACTATCTGACATCAATGACTAATTTCCCCTCAATCTCCTATTGGTGTAATTTTTTTACACCTCATGATTGTATTTTTTCTATTTATTTTAATAAATTCCTTTGGGGGCATGAATTGGGTGAACAATTCATGTCACCATTCTTCTAAAAAAATCGATCCATGCCCATAATCATGTCACCTACCATCTAGATATAATAATTTAAATTACCTATTTTATTAGGGATAATTGAACACATATTAGATGGTTTTATTAAAAAATAAGGAAAATTTTAAATACCAACTAATTTAATATAATTTAAACAACTTTTACATGAGAGTTAATTTGACACACCTTAAAGGTGATTAAATTTTAGGCATATAATTATAAATCAGTCATTTATAATAACACCCATAAAGGGTTATTAAATTGAATAAGTAGACATAGGTCATATAAAATAAGAAACACACCATAATGGGGGTGGTTTTAATTGAGTTTCATAACCTCCAATGGTTCAATTCAAAATCATGTGGCAATATAAATTTAGGCATAAGATTTTACATGTTGAATTTCACATTTAAGAGGTGATTCATGGAAACTCTGGTTCACATCACAATGGAATAATTTATAAACATACTAGAATTTTAGGTAAAATCACAAGACCCGCTACCTTATACTAAGGACACTCCACACATCCATTATTAAGTTTTGATTCGAGTTGTAATGAGATAAATAAAATAAATTGGAAAATGATCTGAAAATAGGGAATAAGATCTCTAATTTAAATAGCATTAAATATGGGAAAAGAAACTGAGAAAAGAAGGATGATGAGTTTTATAATCACTGATATACTTTAAATGAATATGAATTTTCCTGATTCAAACACCATATGAAGGATATCCACTATGGGAAGAGGAGAGGAAGGAGTGGCGTGCTCGAGGAGTTCCTGACTAAATGGGGGAGGAAAATGGGGTAAATCCCATTTAAGGTGAGAGGGTGGGAAAGGTAATTTTCCCCATTTTAATGAGGCGCATGGCTAGGATAAATGGTTTGGATAACCTTTCAGAAACTATGCATCTCACATTGCTCAAGATCTATACCCCGCACAGTTTGGTTAAACTGTTTGGGCTAACCATGCACTAACTATGCAGTGATACTAATTATGTAGAACTAACCATGTGGTTTAGGCACATAGTTTATAAAACCATGTGAATCCTATAGACCTACCTTTTTAATTTTATATAGACATTTCGTGCATCCATGCACCCAACCTTTCATGGTTTAGAAAATTATGTGATACTCCCTTAAGGGACGCACGGTTTCTCCTAGTGATCCACAGTGTTTAAGCAAACTGTGTGGCCTAGTCTATCTCTCTCAAAAAGTGATTTTTTTATGCTCAAAAAACCTAAAACTCATCCAAACTTCTAATAAACCTCTTGGAACTTAATACCCATCTAATAATGACACTTTTAAGTGTTCTAATTCTCATATTTACATTACAAATATTATTTTATAAAATATCCCATCCACCAAACAGAAATTTAAATTTCCTATAGAAAAATACCAAATATAAAAACTCTTGGGATGTTATACTTTAAATATTCAAATTCAAACTCCATGGTGATGTTGATTTATTTTAATTAAAATTATTTTAATACTCCCAAAAAATACTTTAAGGATATTTTATGTTAAACAATAGTTAATTAATTGTTTTAAAAATCATAAAAATATTATCCTTTTTTAATTTGAAATTAAATAGTCAAACATATCAAACATTTTCCACTTATTATCCACTTTACATTTTGGAATTATATTATTGATCCTTAAATACTAAATATTATGTTTACATGGTAATGGTTAAATGGAGGTGGTGAGGGGTTAAACTAAGGAGATAAGGGTAAAAATAACCTCAAAACTTGTCTAAATCCTATTGGTTGAATGGATTTAGACTTTATCTAATCCCACTTTATAAATGGATCTAGTTTGGATCCAATTTTAAATAAAATTATCCTTATATTATTTAAAGTTTTACAATAATTACAAGTGCCCCACCCACCTCGCTTATAAAAGGAAATCACATTTCCTCTCTTACTCACACTTCATAATACATTTAGTTTAGAAAATATCTGCTAAAATGCATTATTAGATTCATTATAAAATTCTTATATATTCTTTTCTTCCCATAATACCATCTTAATAAGTCTTAAATTGTAAACCATGTAATGATTTTTAAAGAAGTGGTATGACTCTTAACTGGGTTCTTACATTTTATTTATTATTATACCTCCTTAAATTATTTCCTAATCAAGATGATATAATAAAATAATTATCTTACATATAATAAAATTTTATTATGTTTATTTCAAAATCCTTATTTATCTATTTTTCCATCATATGGGAAATGAAAACATCATTTGTGTATATGTGTGGACTACCACCTCCACGAAGCGATGTGTTTCATTTTTCATCACCACCTTAAAAGGATGGTTATCATGATGTATTTAATGAATAAATATATGATATTCATGAAATATTTATGATTATTGAAATATAATATATTACTTACCTTCTTACCCATCCATCACTTGGAAAATGATAATGTATGGTTATCATTTTTCATGTATACATTTGGACCACCACCTCCACGAAGCGATGTGATTCATTTCCCATATCTGGATTTCATGAATGATCCTAAATTTTTTATTTAATGTATAAAAATGATAATTATTTTATGATTAATATTATATATATATATATATATTTAAACCCTAACTAATATGAAAGGACTATAACTAATGAACCGAAACTCGTATGAAAAACAGAATAATTAACACATTGGATGATGATGTTAATAAAGAAATGTTAATAAATGGGTGATATAATGTTGTAAGTGAATAATATATAAAATTATAACTTAAAATATTTTTATATTATATATTTATAATAAATATAAATTTAGTATATAGGATTTTAATATCACATATGAAGCATATTGGACTTGACGTAAGTGTAATTTCATCTTATTTCCACTACAATGAGACATGTTTTACATTATACATCTAATTTATTTTCCATGGTGTTTATACTTACAAATTTACATGTTATATCATGAATACCTCTTTATTAATGGTAATAAAAAAATTCAGTTTTTTTATTTAAGTAATCTTGATTTAAAATTTACCAAAGTATTAATGGATTTAAGTTACAATCATATTTCATTTCAGGATTGTCTATATTAAATTTCCATCAAGGTGAATTATATGATATTTATCATTTAAAACCCAACTATTTTCTTATCCTATATTTATTCTTGTAATTTTTAATTATTAGTACCATTTTACTCTCTTTGGTACTTAATAATATCTAAAAAATGTTTTTAATAAAAGCCAACATTATTTCCTCTTTTATAGATTAACTTTTTATTCCATGAATATGTTCTTTAAAATATTTTAAATAATTTCATTTTAAATGATTTAATGATTATTTAAATTCATTTTATTCATATATTACTCTATTTACCAATTTTTAAAAGGAATCGTTTTAAAAAAAATCAATAAAAAATCTTTAATTTTTACAAACGTGTGAAAATAATGTTCTTTTTTAATGAATATGAAATGAATGAATTTTACCATCATCATGATAATTATTATTTTTAGATTAATTTAAAATTTTATATAGTTATTTTTAAAGAAAATATTTTTCTCAATATTTTAATAAATTTTATTTAAAATTTTATCAAAAGAAATGGGTATTATTTTCTTAAAGGAGTGAAAAGAATTATGAAGGTGATTTATAAATTTTTTTTACACAAAGTAACAATAAAGTTGTTTATATTTTTTTGAGTCTATTTATTTTATATTTTTGAAAGGCTTGGTTTTACTAAAAACCTTCACTTTTAATGAATTAATGGTCTTATTTCATCCTTTATTGATTCATGGTTTTTTGGTCATTAACTTTCTCATTATCACATTCCTTATCACTCTTGATCACTTAATTGGACACTACTTTATCATCTATTTCCATATTTTAAGTATCATGGATTTATAGGGAATTATTTCCACTACTTTGATATTATCTCAACTATATATCATTTTTTATACTGTATCACTTGAAGGAAGTTTATTAAGAAATTTATTTCATTAATTGGTAAAATATTCCATAATATTGATTCAATATAGATAAATATTCATTTATAAGTCATTTTAATAATGAATAGTATTTATCATTCAATATATAATTAATTTATATTACATACAAGTGATAAGTGGGACTCGGTTATAGATTTCCACTTAATGCATCATCAGGTCTCATGAGACAGAATTGGTGGCTATATTAATTGGGTAATTAGTGTATACCTACCAATTAAATGAAAGTGTTGATGAAGTATTTTCATACGTGATTTCAAAAATATTTATAACTAAGTGAAAAATAAGGGATAAACGAGGTCGTTCTCTTGAGGGGATTTTACGATCAATCACTCAATACTTCTAATTCACTTTTTTATATATTTTTTATTTATAAAATAAAATTAACAGAAATGGTGATTTTAGAAATGATAATTCAGTAATAAAATTAAATATTCATATGAAATTCAAACACAATTAATGAAAACAAAATGAATTTAGAAGAAATGAAATATTCCGAAGAGAATCACTCAAATTAAACATTCATCGTATTGTTATTAGTTTCAAATTAAATTAATGAACACACTCCATTGTATGTGTTGACATCCTATTTTTTAAATGGTTTTGAATATATAGTTCTCTCAATGATCACTGAGATACCATACATACACCTCCTCGGTCAAGGTAAAATATTACAAATTTAAAAGCTAAACCTCAGGTGGAAAGTAGAGACACAAAGGAGCCTTACCCACTAATATCCACTTTAGAATAACCATAATAAAATTAGAAAAATTAACCATTAATATTAAAATACTTTGGTTCATAACTGGATTACTCCCCTTGGAACTTATTCAGGTTATCTACTCATAATCACGAGAAAAATAGTTCACATTGATGAAGAAAAGAATGAAGTGGAAAACACAAAAGATAAAAAAATGAGAGAATGAGATGAATAAAAAAACTAACATGTACTAAGAATTAAAAATAATGTTAAAAAATATATTATACTACTAAAATACATAAAAATAACAACAAATAATACCCCTAAGTTTCCCACCCCTTGAAATGAAGAAGAAACACTCCTTTGTAGGAAAAAGAGGTGAAATTATTGGCTCCAAAATAATCCTTTGAATTTTTTCATGTGGTATCCCCATTAAATGGCCTAATTTAGATAATTTTACTTCTTTAAAGTTGTTTAAATAAATTATTCGTATCTTCCCTAAAAAATTAATCTTTATTTTCTTCTATATGTAGTAGTTATGGCTGATTTAATCATAGAAATTAATTCTAGACAGGTGTCTCTTAATATTCCAATACTTCACTTTCCCATGCATTAATAACCATGAAAAAGGAAGAATTAGGTGGGTCTATAGTTATATAATTTGTTCCTTGAAATTTATTATTTATCTACGTGTAATTTTAACTCATTTGGTTTGTTTATTTATAAGATATAGGTCCAATAATAAAAATATCCAGATCTGTGCACAGTTTTGGAGGCCGAAATTGTGAGCTAGATTTGGGCCTATAAATGGTGTATTGAGCTTTAGTTACAAAATAATTAAATTAATACCATCTAAAATATAATCCTATAAAACAAAAAAAAATCAATTTAGGTTATTGAATATGATTTTATGGATGAAATACAGAATATAAATAAGATAGAAAAAATAAAAAATTAGTCCATTTTATTAATTAAGAACAAAATACCACAAAAACATAAAAATGTGACAATTTTCCATAAAATAAATATTTTTAGGATTAAAAAAAATAAATTCAAAGTAAAATAATTGAAAATATTTTATCTTCCAAGTGTCTTGGATATTTTATTAATAGTAAGATTCATGATAACTTTTTCAGGGCCTTGATGGAAAGATCATAAATGTATGAATCCATTTATTTCCATTATTTAGAATTCAATTTTCATAATACATGTGATTTATATTTTTATATTAATCATATATTTATTTTCAACTCAAGTTATTCATTTAATTTTTATATTTTTTTAATGTCTCGGGTTTTTCATGTATTTTTTTTAATATTATATGGAATTATTACAAGACTAGGATTTATGACGGTGTGCGGTTCTGAGGCCCAGGGTGCTCGGAATAAAGGTTTGTAATAATTTAAACTCTAAATAGTGTGCACAAGTGGTTTTTCCGAAAAAGTGAAATAACTTTTAAATAGGTGATCAGATCAAAATATGAGGACACTATTACGTTCAGAGTAGTGACTTTACCTTAGGTAGGGCCTAATATCGACCGGCACGAGTCAACAGAAAAATTTAGTTTTTGGATGTTTTAATGGAAATAAAATAATATAAAATAATTTATTTCAAAAATTTCCGTAATGCGGTAACGGGAGCTTTTAAATAAGTTGTTAAAAGAATCTCTAGGGTTAGTTGCATAACCTTGAAATTATCTGGAGGCATAGAGAGGAGGCCCCTTAGAGAAACCTCTCAAAAATGAACGACAATGGATCAATCGATTGACGCACCTCAGATTTGACAAAACCTCACCAACGAACATTACACAGTGATCACTCTTCAACCAAATCAAGGTATGGGTTTTGTTATTTCGATTTTTTTTCCCATTCTTCAAATAAATGATGAATGCGGATCAACCCACGAATAGGTTGATCCACTAATCATGTGTTCTTGCAGGAGGCTTTTTATTTTCATTTCTTTCAGGAATTTTTATTTTGGGAATTAATCCATGATATATTATTCTATTTTTTTAATTCACCCTATTTAATTCTACTAATAGGAGAAGATTGATGCCATGAAGAATGACGGTGGAGGTTCGTTCCTCCTTTTGTTTATTAGATTTATTCTTCCTTTACCGCATGTTCTATGCGTTCTTAATGAGGCAATGAACAATGGATCATTTCAAATCTGTTTCACAATATGAAAATCCCACACTGGGGATCTAACATCGCAACAACCTAGTGGAGGTACGATGGTGATAGCGGATGACAAATCACCTTAGATCAAGGAGGACTATTCTTTGCATGTTCTTCATGTAGGAGGATGAGGACTCATTCTTGGGGCTGATTAGAGGCCTGAAACCAATTTAAATTACCATGTGGTGTCTGGAAACCAAGAATCTTGATGTTTGAGGCAATTGGACGCCCAAATCAAATACTAGAGGGTCACGGAGGTGTGGCGACAAAGAACGGTGATTTTTGGAAAATCAAGATGAACACAGTGTATATTCTGAAGAACACGTCGTGTGAGACTAGCATGGTGGTGGCTAGGGTTTCTTCACCACACAAAATTAAGGACACGATGTGCTTCTAGGAGGACACAGCGTGTGGGACCCACCTAGTGGTGGCTGGAGTTTTGGGTGATAGGAAGCGTAGACACAGCATGTGACCATTTCCAAACAGCGTGTGGGTATTTCTGCGGACCTGGTGTGTATCTTTGGTAGATACATGGACATGGGGTGGAGTACATGGCATGTACTACACCACACAGCCTGGCTCGGCCAGATATGCGGACCACCATGTGTACCAATACATGTCCTAGGACACATGGGTTGAATCCGTGTACGGGCACATGGCCAGCGTACATGGAGCGGATCTCTGATACTCGGACACGGCGTGTTATCCTTCCTACACACTGTGTATATTCTTTTTTAAAATTTCATGTTCTCCAGAATTGGGCTGTTGTACATAGGTAGTACCTAGAGTTAAGGGATACAGCATGTGAACCCTTCTACATGTCATGTACTGCCTTCTACGTGGCTTGATCTTATTTTACACCATTCCTTAGATAGGTTTCGTTTGGGTTAGTTCCCCCTTTTATTATTCCCCTAAAGTTGGGGTATCATTTCCATCCACAAGACTATGATCTCTTCAGCAAGACTTTCTGAGATAGATTTAGGTATCCCTCTGAGAGGCCAAGAGTGAGATCCTTTATCCATTATCGACCCTAGGTAGAGTCTGGTATCGACATGAACAATCCTACAGGACACCAATCCTATAATTATCAAGTGGAATCTAGATGATTTGTTGTTTACTCCAAATCCCTATCAGTGATCCTCATCGATGTATCGTGATCTTTTCCCACTCAGGAGTTTGTTCTCCCAAAATGAGTGTATCTCTTATATCTTTAGATCTATGAGTTAATCTATCTGTATCATATATTTTCCTAATGAATAGTACTTCTTGGATGGATGTCATCAGAGCTAACAGACTCATGGAGTGAGTTCTCCCAAACGAGTGCTTCATGGAATCATCAAACTGAATCCCTAGTGCGGGTATGCGTTTATTGCGACTAACCTCTAGACTATGGGTCTAGGTTCCAATAATATCTGGATGTATTTCTCTTATTATATTCTCAGTATAAATATAATTTGTAGATCTGATTATGCCTTTAATTTGTGTATTACTTTGTGGTTTTTGCGGTCCCCTAATAAGTATTATTATACTCACCCTTTCATAGGATTTTCCTACATGTGTCATGTCTTGTGTAGATGAGTGGCCGTTTGACGGAGTCTAGGGTGGACCAGGATTGGATTTAGATTTCTGAGTTTCTTGTAGGCCGATTTGTTCCTACAGCTATGAGCAGTAGTCTTAGTGCCTATTTTTTCTTACAAGTTGGACTTTGTAGTTTGCATATTATTTCTTTTGGTGGGCTTGTATTCTGGACCGGTTTATTTTCTAAACTTACTTTCCGGTGTACTCTTTTGGATGGGTTTAGTTGTATGCATGGATTTTGTTCTGTAGTTTTCTTTTTTTACTTTTTATCATTTTTGGTATTGGAGATGTGTTCATGTGTACAGGTACTTAGGAAATGCCTCCCATGTTAGTGATATGCCTACTCGGTGCTAGTCACCATCCCCTGGCCTATTGGAGGCATGTTTGGGGAGTCGCGGCATGGGCCCCACGAGGACGACTCTTGACAGAGTGGTGTCAGAGGTGTTTGGTTCTACCTTAAGACCAAGAGTTTGTGTTATTGGTTTGGGGAAATAGTGTTAAGTGTTTCAAGCTCGACTTTTAGGCCATGGACCCCAGTGTCAGTGTAGGCGGCTGACGTATCCCTTCACTAGGACTTTGATAACCGACTCACTACAAGAAAACACTAGTTGCAAGGAAATAAAATAATGTTACATGCATTTATAGGAATGGGTTGTGTTTTCTATGTCCTTTTTTCATCTATCCAGATATACTCATTGACCATGGTACATCTTGTTTCCTTACAGGTTGCCTCCGTGACATATACCTGTTAGGATTCAGTAGCTCAATCACGATGATGAACCCCTCAGTGAAGAGGCTTTAATACAAGGACCAGTTCCCAAGACATTACCTATAGGTGGTTCACCTGTTATAACACCACCAAGGGAGAAGCACGTGGTACCTATAGTACCGATAGAAGAGGAGCGCAGTTTAAGCGTACACCATGAGTTTTAGAGACAGAGACCCCTCAAGTTTCAAGGAAAGCCTTACCCTTTGGTGGCTGAGGACTGGCTTGAGGTGATGACCAGAGTTTTTTTTCAGTGAGGACACTAGTAGACCAGATGGTGATCCTATGAGCAAGCCTTCTTTAGGGTTCATCAGGACGATGGTGGAGTTTAACCACACAGACTCATGATGAGGAGACTCTTTTGTGGGCAGAGTTCAAACGACTCTTTAGGTAGGATTTATCTATAGTTATGCTGGGAGAAGCGTGTATCCAAGAGCTTCTTCAGCTTCAGCAGGGCAGTTTGATAGTGGATGACTATTCATTAAGGTTTACCAACCTCGCTAGGTACTCGATGGATATGGTCAGGGATCAGAACTTCAGTGCTCGTTCCTTCGAGCGAGGTCTATGTTGGGACATACGAGCTAGTGTTGTGCCTCTGTGCATTTCGACTTATGTTGGAGTGCTTGAGTGGGCCTTGGTAATCAAGAGATTCTTGGTGGAGCAGAGGCAACCAGTGGCGGTCAGCAGTAGGAAAACAAATGTAGAGACCTCAGTAGCAGGGAGCTGACATCAGGCATAGGGATCAAGATGTGGAAGACGTCATAGAAGGACCCAAGATAGAGGATCAACAGTCCTAGGCTCTCAGGATAGATCCAGTCATCCTAGGTATAGGCGATTCTACTTGTGAAATAATAGAGGAAATCTCTCTAGATATTGTCCAACCCGTCGAGCTGCTGATAGGGAGGTGGTGGATGGACCACTGAGGTAGAGGCAAAGAGTGGAGAAGGAAAACCCACTAGGCGGAGGACATGGCATAGGAGGAGGGAGAGCTGTAGGTGGTGGCAGAGGCTTTGATCTAATTTCACCACCACCCCTAGGAGGTCTACACCAAGCTCAGGGAGCTTGGGGATAGGGGTGAGAATAGCTACATGTGGTCAAGGAAGACAATCTAAGGACTCCAGGGATGATCCAAGATACGATCTGTGTCTTTTCTACCTTATATTTTGTACTCATAGGCACAGGTTCCATTCATTATTTCCTCACCACATTTCTTGTGCAAAACCATGATATTCTAGTAGATCCATTGACTCAACCCTTATGCTTTGAGACACCTACAGTAGGAGACTCGATGATCGCACATCTTTGCAGATAGTGTGATATTTCTCTTTGAGGTGAGAGTTTCGGTTGGAACCTCTTGGTGGTAGCGTCGAGGCCTTATGATGTCATTCTCAGTATGGATTGGTTATCTTTGGTCCATACCCAAATTGAATGTTTTAGGCGAAGAGTGTGGTGTGTCCATAGTGATGGAATGAGGTTTTCCTTTGTGGGTGAAAAGGAAACCTAGGTAGCACAGAATGGGATCATATATAGGAGGGTGCAGCCGATCACTCTTGATTTGGATAGAGTTACCCTTGAATCAGTGGATGTTGTGAGATTCTATTTCTCAGTAATAGTGGAGAAGTATGAGGATGTATTTCTAGAAGATGTTCCAGGATTACCACCCTACTGAGAGATAGACTTCTTCATATACTTACACCCCAATATGGCACCAATATCCTCACCATTATATCGGATGGATCCCGTAGAGCTTCAAGAGATGAGGGTGTAGCTGGAGGATTTTCAGAGTAAGGGCTTCATAAGACCCAGTGTTTCACCCTGGGCAGCCTTAGTTTTTTTTCCAAGAAGACATACAGGAGTTTGAGGTTGTTCGTGGATTACTGATGCCTGAATTAGGTAACAATAAAGAATAATTATTCACTGATGAGGATCGATGACCTCTTCAGTTAGTTGAGAGGGTAGAAATGGTTCCCTATGGTTGACCTTCGATAGGGTTACCACCAGTTACAAGTACGGGATGAGGATATACCAAAGATTTATTTCAGATGCCACTATGGTCACTATGAGTACTTGGTGATGCATTTTGGAATGAAGAACGACCCCTAAGTGTTCATGGGACTTATAAACCAGATCTTCTGGTCATACTTAGATTGGTTAGTAGTGGTCTTCATCGACGACATCCTTATGTACTCGGAATCAGAAGAAGAGCACGCGAGACACCTACGGATGGTTCTAGATATACTCTGAGAGCACCAGATTTATGGGAAGCTCTCGAAGTGTTAGTTCTAGAAACTAAAGGTCCACTTTTTGGGGCATGTCTTCTCAGAATATGGATTAGTAGTGGAACCAACCAAGGTCGAGGCGATGTTAACATGGGATCCACCCCAGAGTGTGACAGAGGTGCAGAGTTTCCTTGGGCAGGTAGGATACTACTGGAGATTCATCCCTAATTTCTCCTAGATATTAGCATCGATGACAGCCTTGACCCAGAAGGGGAAGCCTTTTGTATGGACAGAGAAATTCCAGTAGGCTTTCCAATAGTTGAGGCAGAGTGTGACGAGCGCACTGATCTTGATATTGCTAGAAGAGGGTGTTGAGTATGTATTTTTTTGTGACGCATTAGGGACTGGGCTTGGTTGTGTCCTAATGCAGAGACAGGTAGTGATTGATTATGATTTTCACCAACTAAGTCCACATGAGTAGAACTATGTGACCCATGATATTGAATTGTAAGTGATATCCTTTGCATTGAAGATGTGGTGACACTACCTCATGGGTGAACATTTTATCGTTTACGCTGACCATAAGAGCCTCAAGTACATCTTCTCACAAAAGGATCTGAATCTGAGTCAGAAGCGATGGATAGAGTTCCTCTAGTATTATGGATTTAAAATCATCTATAATCTGGGGAATGGGAACGTTTTGGAAGATTCTCTCGGCAGGAGATCAAGTTCGCAGCTACTGAGTGAGGCGTTAGAGCAGTTGTCCTCGCTATAGTTATCCTTCATGGATGGAGATGATATAGATTATCTCTAGATGATGGTTTTCACCCCTCCACTCTTAAAGCGCGTCAAGGAGGCACAGCTAGTGGATGTCGACTATGAGAATTTATGTGCTTAGTTATCCACAGGACATGCTTATGATAGATATTCATGGGGTGGGGAGTATATAGTCCTTTTCAGAGGCTGCACAGTTGTACTAGTGGTGTTGTGAGAGGAGGTTTTGAGGGAGTTTCATACATCTCCCTTGTAAGTACATCTTGGAGTATAAAAAAATTACCAGGATCTCCAACATCAGTTCTGGTGGACAGGTATGAAGATAGAAGTAGCAGAGTTTGTTTCTTGATGCCTTACATTACAGTGGTTAAGGCTGAGCACCAGGTTCCCATAGGGTTAGCTTGCCCCCTAGAAGTGTTAGAGTGGAAGTGGGATGTAATATTTATGGATTTCACAATGGGATTACCATGATCATCCAAGTTCCATGATTCCATTTGGGTGATCGTTGACCGACTCACAAAGTTGTCCCACTTCTTAGCTATCGGGATGTAGAGTTCTATAGAGATCTTGGGATGCCTCCACATGTAGGAAATAGTTTATCTTCATGGCATCCCTTTAACTATTGTCTTGGATCACGATGCACGTTTTGTATCCCGGTTGTGGAAGGGATTGGAGGAGGTGTTTGGGACCTAGCTACACTTGATCACAATGTTCTATCCCCAGATAGATGGTTAGATAGAGAGAACCATTTAGGTTCTAGAGGATATGTTGTGGGCCTATATATTGAATTTTGGTGGTAGTTGGGAGGACCACCTACCACTAGTGGAGTTTGATTACAACAATAGTTAACACCCCACCATCGGTATGGCACCGTTTGAGGATTTATATGGGTGACCCTGTTAGTCACTACTTTGCAGGACTGACACCAGAGAGTTAGCACTCATGGGTCCAGAGTTGGTGTGAGCTACCACGGAGAAGGTGTAGATCATCCAAGATCAGATGAAGACTACACAGATCCAGAAGAAGTATTATGCTGATAGACAACAGAGACCAATGGAGTTTGAAGAGGGGGACTATGTCTTCCTTTAGTTCTCACCTTGACAAGGGTTGTGGAGATTTGGCTGGGGAAGAAAGTTGTATCTGAGGTTCATCGGCCCTTTTTAGATAATGCTTAGATTTGGAGACATGGAATACTTCCTAGCTATACTACTTTAGTTACATCGGGTACATGATATCTTCCACGTGTCGTAGCTGAGTAGGTACATGCATGACCCATTGAACATCATCAACTGGGGAGAGTTGTACATCCAGGATGGAGAGACTTTCACAGAGTACCCAGTGGAGATCAACGATCGATAGGAGAGGATCCTTCGTGGGTGAGCGATTCCCCTAGTACATGTCCAGTGGAATCATGGGAATATTTAGGAGAGCACGTGGGAGCAAGAGGCTCATATTCATGTACAGTACCCATATCTTTTTGAGTAGCCCCCTTTTGCTTTGTCTTTTTGGGACGTAAAGCCCTAAGGTGGGGAGAATGTAATGTCTCATATTTTCTGTGTATTATTTTTAAATATTATATGGAATTATTACAAGAACAGGATTTGTGAAGGCATTTGATTTTGAGGACCAAGGTTCCCAGAATAAAGTTTTGAAATAATTTAAACTCTAAATAGCATGCGCAAGTAGTTTTTCTAAAAAAGTGAAATAACTTTTAAACGGGTTCCCGGATCAAAAATCTGAGGGTACTGTTGTGTTTAGAGTAGAGACTTTACCTTCGGTGGGGCCTAACATAGACCGGCATGAGTTGGAATCCGAAGTTAGTTTTTGGACATTTTAAAGGAAATAAAATAAAATATTTTATTTTATTTCAACCATTTCCATAACGCGGTGATGGGAGCTTTTAAATAAGATGTAAAGATAATCACCAGGTTTAGCCATATAACCCTGAAATTCTCTAGAGGTGTGGAGAGGAGACCCCTTAGAGAAACCTCTCAATAATGAACGATGATGGATTGATCGATCAACACACCTTGGATTTGATGGAACCTCACCAACGAACGTGACACGGGGATCGTTCTTCAACCAAATTGAGGTAGGGGTTTTTTTATTTTGATTTTTTTCCTATTCTTCAAATAAATGATGAATGAGGATCAACCAATGAACAGGTTGATTTGTGGATCGTGCATTCTTAGAGAAGGGTTATTATTTCTATTTCTTTTGGGGATTTTGATTCGAGGAATTAATCCAAGCTAGATTATTTTTTTGTTTCGATTCGACCTATTTAATCTTACTAATAATATTGAATTAATTCCCTGAGGAATAGCGGTAGAGGTTTGTTCCTCCTTTAGTTAATTGGATTTATTCTTTATTTTCCCAAATTATTTTTGTTCTTTATGGGGCGACAAAAAAAGGGTCATTTTGAATCCGTTTCACAATGAAATGATCCCAAATTAGATATTAGACATCACAATGACGTAGTGGAGGTGCAACGGTGATGGCAGATGACGAATCAGCTCGGATTGAAGAGTATCATTCTTCAAGCGTTCTTCATGCAAGAGGATTGAGACTCATTATTGGGGACGATCAAGGCCCAAAGCCAACAAAAACATCCTTTTAGTATCAGGTTGACCTATAATATTTAGTTTTGAGTCAATCGGACAGCTGAATTGAAGAGTGGAGGAACACCAGGGCACGACGATGAAGAATGAAGATTTATGGAAAATCCCGATGAAAACGACATGTATTCAGAAGAACATTCCATGTGGGACCGGCATGGTGGTGTATAGGGTTTCCTCACTGCACATGATTAATTAAAAGGCGTTATTCCAAGAGGACATGATGTGTGGGCCTTACCCAGTAGCGGCTGGAGTTTTGTGCGATAGGAAGCATAGACATGGCATGTGACCATTGTAACATGGTGTGTGGGTCCTTCCATGGAACTAGTGTGTATCTCAGGGAGATAAAAGAACACAAGGTGGAGTACACAACATGTACTGCACCACACAGTTAGGCATATCCAGATACGTGGACCACACTGTGTACCGGTACATGGTCTGGGACACACGGGTTGAAGTTGTGTATGGGCACATGGCCAGCATACACAGATCGGACCCCAGATACTCATAAATGGCATGTTATCATTCCTACACATTGTGTATATATGTTTTTACATTCCATGTTCTCCATACTAAGTTCATTGTACATAGGAAGTACCCAAAGTCGAGGGATGCGGCATATGACCCCTTCTACACGTCGTGTTATGCCTTCTACATGGCTTCATATTCTTTTCCACCATTCCTTGGATAGGTTTTGTTTGGGTTAGTGCCCCCTTTTCTCATTATTATGAATGTTATATGTCATTTCCATCCATAGGATTACGATCCCTTCAGTGGTACTTTCTGAGATAGAGTCAATTATCCCTCCGAGAGGCCTAGAGAGAGATCCTCTATCCATTCTTGACCCTAGGTAGAGTCAGGTATCGATGTGACCAAACCTACAGGATGTTGATACTATACTTAGAAGGTGGAATACAGATGATTCATGATATCCTCCAAGGCCCTGGTAGTGTCCTCATCTATTTATTGTGATCTTTTCCCACTCAGGAGTGTCTTCTCCCATAATGAGTGTATCTATTCTCTATTCAGATCTCTCAGTGCATTTATATCTCTCATGGATTTTGCTAACAAACATTACTTGGATGGATGTCATTAGAGCTAACAGAATCATGGAGTGAGTTATCCCAGATGAGTGCTTTGTGGAATCATCGAACTGAATCCCTAGTGTGGGTATGTGGTCGTTGCGACTAACCTCTAGACTACGGGTTTGGGTTTCAAGTATATCTTGATGTGTTTATCTTACTATATATTCAGTAGACATATATTGTGTAGATCTGACTTTAACTTTACTTTGTGTATTTCTTTGTGGTTTTTGGGGTCCCCTACTGAGTATTGTTATACTCACCCCTGAACGGGCTTTGGTTTCATGTGTCCTGTCTTGTGAAAATGATCGGTCTTTTGATGGAGTCTAGGGTAGACCAGAACCGAACCAAGATTTATGGGTTTCTTGTAGGCCAAGGTGTTCCTACAGCTACGAGCAGTAGTCCCAGTACCTATTTTTTTTACAGGTTGTACTTTTTAGTTTTTAAATTATATCTTTTAGTGGGCTTGTATATTGGCCCATTTTACTTTCTACACTTACTTTCTGTTGTACTCTATTGGTTGGGTTTAGTTTCATGCATGCATATTGTTCCTTAGTGTTCTTTTTTACTTTTCAACATTTCTGGGCTTGGAGATGTATGCATGTGTACAGGTACTTAGGAAATTCCTCCCATGTTAATGATATGCCTACTCAATGCTAGTCACTAGCTCATGGCCTATTAGAGGTGGTCTTGTGGAGTCGTTGAATGGGCCCCACAGGGACAGGTCATGAAATTTTTCTATTATCCATTATACCATATTTATTATTCCTTATTTACTCATGATATATTCTATTGTATGAAACTCTTAATAGGCATTTGAGTTCACCCTTTATTTGTTTTCTTTTCCTTAGGGTATGAAGAATGAATATTTTATTTATTTTCAACGATGAAAGAAATTTTTTCATGCTATGTTCTATTTTTATAATGTAATATCGAATTCATGTATGTACCTAGTCTCACAAGACATGTAAATTTATCAATCCTTCATGGTGTTAATTCCTTTATTTGTACCAATGTAATAATGTAAGCACCAACTCTGGATTACTGGAGTAGGGGTGCTACACTAGGAGTTCAGGTAGATGTTGAGGAATATCAAGGTGGTTGGAATTTTGTAATGTAGTAGTTGCAGTACATTCATGTCATGAATGGAATTCATAGGTTTTTTATGGGAGTGAATGGGGAATGGGGGTGGATGGGGATAATTCCTAAAAATTCTACGTGTGGACTATTGGTTCACACCATGAAATATGCTAAAAGGGTTTTTTTAACACAAGGGGGTTTTTTAAATATAAAAACCTTAACATTTATTCTCTCAAGAACATACAAATATAGGGGAAATTTAACCCCCTTATCCCTCCTTCCATGTCCCTCAATTATGGCTATTTTTGGGTGGTTCATCTCACTGATTCTTGGTAACATCTTTTATCCTCTCCTACTTTCCTCTTCACTTCATTCACTATTGATTCATGTTCAATTTTTATAGGGTTCATATGAATCATTTTTTCAAATAAGGTTGAAATCAATGCAATTCATAGTTATTTCATGTGAAACTCATAGAGGATGTCCTAAACAGTAAGAAAGTATTCATTAATCATTTAAAATGAGGTAATTTTTATTATGAATTTATTTATCATTACCAATGAATTTGGGTTTAATTGACCATCGATTAAGGTATTAAATTTGGGTGGGTTTTTTCCCAGGTTTGGGGGTACATTGGGAGTGTATCACACCTAGTTTCTCATGATTTAGGAATCATTGGAGTACCTTTTGAGTTTTTAACCTATTATTAAATTTTGGGTAATTGGTTTTAGTTATTTGATTATTTAATTTAATGATGTTGGTTCTTGAGATAGGTTATCATGGGCTCTGTGGAATCCAGTATGATATTGGGATGATTCTTCAAAATGTTTTTAGATGTTAGGACCTTTGATTTAATTGAGTATCTTATTTATTTGATTATTTTATATTTTTTCCCTCATTAGTATATATTACATAATTCTACATGGTTTGTGTGAGTTTCCATAAGGATTGGATGGGATCACATCAACCTAATAGTTAACCCAGATATATATCTTATTAAATTTTATGTTGGTGGAACCTCGTTCAAATGAGTTATATTTTCACACTTTATGGTTTTTCTTAGTGGTGTGCATTGGTTTTCATAGGGAAAATGGTTTCTTTTTTAAATATAGTTTTAAAAATTTAATTTATTTGAGATATAAATTTCAAATGAAATCGGTTATTTTTTAATGGGTTTTGAAATAGGATTTCAAAATAGGAAATGTGCATTATAAAGGATGTTTCATAGTGATTTTTTTAAAGGAATGATGTGAGTAAATTAAAAAATGATGTTTTTTGAAATGGTTTTAAAAAAGAAGAATCAAACTTTGTTTTAAAACTAATTCAAAAGGGTTATGTTTGACATTTTTTTGTCTATTTAACCTCATTAGGGTGATTCTAAAATTTCCAAAGCTTGGGTGATTTTTATGATCATTGTTTGTGAGTGATTATGGATTGTGTTTGTTAATTAAAGATGATTTGTGTGTTGTGTGAGTTGCCTCGTTAGAACTTTTTTATGGTAACAAAGTGATGGTTATTTTTGATGGATGTGATGAACCCCTTGATGGGTATGTATGGGTCTCAAATGTGTTCACATAAAAATAATGAGTCTTGAGGGACTAGTTTCTGGGTGATGATTTGGAAACCTATGAGATGTATTACGTACACGATTTTGTTGTTTCCTATTTGTGCTTAATTGTGGACCCCTAAAATTCTGTAGGGGTAGGATATTTAACTTGATGAGGCCTCTCTATAGTCTATGTTTATGTGATATTATACTTATTGTGGCCTCCCTAGAGTTAGTAGGGAAGGTATGGTGTGATTGTGATGACCTCCCTATAGTCTTTGGGGATGGGTTAATGTGATGACCATGACTATAAAAGGGTATTGGATCGAGGACCTTGCCAAAAATGTCTTGGTTCAGCGTGCATGAATTTTAGCTTACCTTAGTAGGTTGGGATCATGGACCTCACTTGGGGATGGGTTGGGGATGAAATTATGCATATATGATGGTTCTCCCTTGAGTGATAAGAGATGAATCGATTCTTATGGTCATATAGACATGATTGATTACTTTATGTAGTGGGTTGAGGTTTGGATGATGCCTGACCCAGAATCTTCACATGTGGGATATAAATTTTTTATTGGAACCCTACCTAGAATATTCAGGTATGGGTTGGGTTCTAGTATAAGGTGACTCTAACCTTTCAGAATAGATCCAGTGTAAGTGTGGTTAGGTATTGCAGTGGCCTAGTTAGTATACGATGACCTGAATTTTATGATTTTATGTTAATTTTGGGTTATGAATCAGGGTGTGTGTATTAAATGAACATTATTACACATATTTATATATTTTTCATGAACATCCACTTGATCATAGCATCACTTAGTATTTTTAAGGCACTTGGGGTTTCTAAGGGGTCATTGGACTCACCCCATGCATATGTACATGGAATGGGTTTCTATGTACATGGGTATATTTTGATGATTTCTCTCATGACATAGGTACCACAAGGATCTAGAATTATTTTAAAATTTTAATAGTCTGTGGAGGATAGGGATTTGTAAGGACAGGTATGTGGGGGTGGTTATTGTTCATCATATGCATAGTTTTGGTTAGTAAGTAGATACAGTTATGGTTAGTAGGTAAATAAATTTTTGGTTAGTAAGTAAATTCTTTTTTTATTAGTAAGTTTTATTCTGAGTTTATTTTCTGATACTTCCCTATTTTTTTACTAAATTGTATAGACTATTTACTTCTTTTATATTCTAGGTTTTGAGGGCATGTTTAGCTCCCTGCTTGCATCTTCAGGGTTGGGTTTTAGAGGACATATTCTACTTATAACTAGCTTTGGATCTCATCAATAGTAGGTAGCCTCTAGTGTATGAGGATTCATTCCTAATTTTACATAGTGTTACTTCTCAGGAGTCATTCGTGTGGCCTGGTCTGAGCTGTTATAAGCATCAACTTCATCAAGGTTAATTTTTCTCTTATTGTCTCTTCTGAATATATTCTCCCTATCAAGAAATATGGATTGTCTTTCCACTATTACCATCCTATTTGAGGGGTTTTATAGATAATATCCCCTTTTTCCTTGGGATATCCAATAAAGATACACTTCATACCCTGGTTTTATATACTTAGGTCATAGAATATGTTATTGCACAAAGTCTCTAAACCAATATCATTATTCTAAGTGAACCTCATGTAAAATAATATCATTATTGTTATTATTTAATAAACATGAACTAAACTCATGGAAAAGTATATAAATATCAATTTAACAACTTCTTTAACTTGGACCATCAATCCTCAACATTCATAGAACCTTGAACAACAATTATTTATTTAAATAAATAAATATCATTATATTATTGATTCAATAAATAATTATATGATCAAAAAACCCAAAATAATTATTATTCCTTAGAACTTAAGAATGATATTTAACATAATATTAAACTCTAATATAATTTAATAGAGGTTCTAGATAAACTTATTATGAGACCCAATATGCCTCTTTCTCAGTGACATTAGGCTAACTAGCCTAAAATCTCTTATCAACATCTAGAAACAATTCAAGGCATCCATAGTGAAATATATTAATGTTTCAATAATAACATCCTTCTATGAATGCTCACTATGTAATATAATACCTTTGTCTTAATATCTTATCAAGTATGCTTCATTAGTAGTTCCATCAACCTAAATGATTGATATATCATTATTTGAATTTCCTAAAATGAACTTGAATATATAACCATCATGGTCATGGAATTAATCATGCTATTTTATTCCAATAAATGGGCATGTAGTATTTACTTCCATTAACTCAGAAGGGAAAAATCCATTCTTGGATTATTTATTAATTTCATATTACTTATGACACACCCAACATATCTTTCCTCACTGAAATCATACGTTATCATAGTTTTTTTAAATATATATAAGCATGTGACACATGATATACATTAATAATAATATCAAGTATAATGACCAATACACATATCTACAAATAAGAATATCCAATGACACATATAACATGTGTAATTCTAGTTGGTGGGTTTGTTTCTATAGCCTCCTCTATAGGATATTACCAATTATGAACTTCATGAGAAGAAGTGTCAATGACTTACGATTTTTCATGAACAAAATAGTCTACATCATTTGTGTTTGTTAGATAGATGTCATCCTAACATAAAACATATATTTAACAATATTTTCATATCACTTTAAGGTTCTCAAAATAGTGGGGAATTGTTATGACCTTTTTATGTGACAGAAATGCTAAATATATTATCATATTAATTTTATATAGAAGAACACTCATAATGTAATAAAATATTTATTAATATTAAAAACCATTAATATATAAGTAATCAAAAGTAAAAAGTGTTTGGTCTTAAGAAACTAACTCCAATACATATATGATATGAAAACAATGGTTCATTTGTTAAATATTCTTGTTATTAAAAAATAATATTTATTTCCTAAATATAAATTATTTATGAATATTATCATGATATTATGAATATAACAGTATCTAAGGGGCTAGTGGGAGTATATTTTAACTAAGATAAATTCCAATATAATAAATAAAAAATTATTCCAGTAAAAATTAAAAGTGAAATTTCACTTAACTAAGTAAATTTTTACTAAATATACTAAAAGATGGTAGGTTATGATGATAATTAAAAAATAAAAGAGTTATATTTATTTACTATAACTAAGTAAATTCAACTTTATCTTAATGAATTTTATGATGCATTAGTAAGTGATAATGTAAATAGTTATATTAGTTAACAAAATAATTTAAGGAATGTTTTTATAGAATGGGATCCAAATAATGATAATGATAAACTTAAAAAAAGTTCTATGTAGAAAATATAATTTATTGATATCATAACATTTAATTTTGTTGTGTTAAATAGTTTGAATATGTTCAAGGAGATAAAAATTAGGAATATGATTCAGAAATATCACCATTATTAAAACTTTATTTCTTTATATATGTTACTCACTGAAGAGTTTAGTGGTAGGGTTTTATCAGGTGGTTGCATGGATATATGGTAGGAATTACATAGAGATTTGTTGATTTTACAAAACCACTAGAATTGAATTAAACATAATATTTATATAGTATTTTTTTGATATATAACATGTTAGATGAGTGATTATGTATGGTTTTTTTAAGTATTCTTAAAGGAGTTTAAGAATATATAATGTGTCATGTTATACAAAAGGAAAACTATACTAGATTATTTTTTTATATTGGATGCATATATGTATATATTGATATATATTTCAAGAATTATAATAATAATTAACCTCTCAAAGTAAGACTTTGAGGTATCTCTAACCAATATTCATCATGGAGTGTTATAGATTATAATGAAATTCCAATATTAGTGTAAGTATGGATATTATATCAGGATATAAAATATACTCAAGAGAAGAAAATGGGTTTTTTACACTAGATAACCCACTAAATATACCACATGGAGTGTTATACACTGTGTATTTAGTATACTAGGGATTTTTGGATCATATTTGGAGTCCCCGACTTCTAAGTTTGGTGAGATATCTAGCCTGAGAACCTTTAAACATTGATACTTTTGTTACAAAATCCTTATGTATTATCTAGTCAAGGGTGGTTGGGTATGTTGTTGATCATTTTTTTGATTGGATGTTAACTAAGATGGGATTTTTCCTATCATATAATGTTTATGACATCCGGACCCTCGATTATCATAGACAGAGGGAGTGTTTTATAGCACCTAGATAGTATATATGATGTTCTTATATATTCTGGTGAGGAACATGTGATATGCTTATCCAAAAAGATAAATGATTTATTCATCGACCAGGTTAGTATATACCCAGAAAATCAAGAACGTATGAGTTGGATATATGTGAATGATATGATCTATGTTAAATGGTCACTTGATGTCTTGTAAAAAGGGAACACATGAGAATTCACACATTATATGATACAGCTGGTGGAAACTGGTATATAGATTTATGTGTTTAATGGAGATCAGCTTAGATACCTTTGTATCATGAGTAGTGTTGATTATTTTCTATAGGATTCTCATTACTTACATTTATGGGTTTGAATATTTATATTTTTTATAAATTATAAAAAGTCCCATGGGTTCATACTTTCTGGTTGACTTAATAGGGATTAAGTATAACTTAGAGATCAAGTCTCAAAGTGTTTTAGAGTTAATCCAAAATAGTTTTGGATGATTATTCACAAGGTATTAAATATGATGTAATACATAGTGATGTTGATTATACCTTTCCAAAAGTTTTTCGAAAGTTATTCAAAAGTGTTTTTGGATTTGGTTTCAAATGTTGTTGTATATGATACAATAAAAGGTGGAATTTCACAAAGTCTATAAGGATTAAATAAAAATGGTAGATTTAAGGATATATAACCTAAATCCTTTACACATATGATTCTTATGGCCCATATTTTAGGGTAAAATATAAAATTTGCATGTGGTATGACCTCTAGAAATTAAGGGTGTGTGATATTTCTTGGTTTTAGTAATATTATGTAATACGATATAGATACATTGAATAGGATACCTTAGACAGTCAAATTATATGACATTGAGGAATTATAGTGCCAGGAATCATAAGGTGATATATATTTGTCACTAATATGATTCACCAAAGGAAGTAGATTGTTAACAAGTTAGCACTCATATAACATATACCTAACAATCATTTATTAAGATTTTTATGTACTAAAATAATCGAGGGTTTGTTGTATTCATGAAAAGGTTGCATTAACTGTATAAGAAGTATTTACTCATGTTTTAAATACATGAGTACTCTTGGAGAATCTTCAAGAGATATGGTAGGGAATTGGCCTAAAACATTGCATAATCTTAAGTTTTATTCAATAATTTAATTTATTTTAATTTTAGGATCTTTTAAGGTTTATAGTTTTAGAGAATTAGGTAATAACTCATACATTAAAAAACCATATAATACAAAGTGGATGCTTTTAATCAGTGTATATTTTTACCTCTATATAAAACTTTTTAAAACAAAAAATTATTTATTTCCATGAAAAATCTTCATGACTTTCAACTTGAATTAATACTTTACCTTACTAATCCTTTAAAAAAATTAAAAATGTGGGATGAGCACAAAAATATTAGTAAGGTATATAAAAAGAAGTGAAACTATTTGTCTAGTGAAAACATGAAAATATATGAAATATTTACCTATATATAAATAATATTTGAGCGAAATAAATAAATCATTTTCACATGAAAAATACACACTTATTTCCTCTAAGAAATACATTAAAACCAATAATAATAAATTAAAAACCCTTCTTGGTAACTTAGATCATCACATTCATAAGTCGTTTTAAACCCATATCAGAAGTGGTTAGAGCCTAATTAAATCCAAAGTAGAAAACATTTGGTAACTCCATATTTATTTCCTATTACGACATAGAACATTACCCAATTCATTGGAATTATATCTAGGTGCACCCATCATTTAATCTATAATGTTCTCACCTAGTTTTATCTAGGTGCACCCATAATATAAGATGAAACGGACTCACTCAGTGCTATATGGGTAAACCCATTTATCATATATAATGATCAAGTACCATATCATGAATAAAAAATTTTAATGATTTCAATTTTTCATCATAAAATTTTTGAAGAAAACTCTTTTAAACTCATAATGAAATCACTTTTGGATATCAAAATACCCTTTTCTTTTAAAACTCCATTTTTAATATCCAAACACCATTTTCTTTGAAAAAAAATCAATACCAAAACACCCTTTTCTTTGAAAAATAAATTTCAATACCAAAATACCCAAAAACAGATAAGTGGATTTTTATTTGAAGAAAACATGAAATATTTAAAAGGAATATAGAAATAAAATAATGGTCACAGTGTCAGAAAATTCATTGTCAATATATAAAACATTCCTTTTTTCATTTTTCAAAACATTCTGCATAAAACATGTAAAAAGATTAGTTTTTGAAAACCATTGAAATAAATTAAAAGATAAAAAATACATTATAAAATATTTTATGTCCATATAAAGACTTTTAGAAAATAATTTTATAAAAATAGGTACATGGGATGAAAATATTTGGAAGGAAAAACTTTAAAAGATGATTTATTAAAAGAAAATTCACTTATCAATTGGGAAATACTTGAATTGTAAGTCCCATGAAAGAATAACATTAAAAAAATATTAAATATCATGTGAATAGATAAATTCATGATATTACATGTAATATGGGATACATATACACCTTATAAATGAATAAAGGTGCATAACATCAAAATATGCCTCAACAAAAGGAAATTGAGACTGATTCCATTACCTTGAGTCAGAATTGCCATGTGTGTCTTTATCTTCCTAAATAGTAAACTTATTTTAATTATTTAATTACTTGAGAAAATTTTTAAAGTTTATTATTACTTTTATTTCACCTAATACCATGTTTTATACAATTACTTAGTCAATTAATTTTATGTCAGATTTTTTTACCATATTTAGCTTCCTTGTCAAAAAGAAATTTGGTAGGTTGACTAGAGTCAAAGATATAATTATTTAAATATATCTAGAATAATAATCATGAAATAATTATCATATTTTTTTCAAAAATTAAAATTTTAATTCCAATCATGAATTTTTTTGAGAAATAAAGTATTTTATGATCATGGAGACGATAGGTTGTACATACGCATGAGTAACAATTCCATTTTTCAAAAATCATTATGGAAATGAGGTGAGTAATATTTTACCTGTAAAAAATGATAACAATATCATATATACTATATTATTTATTTAAATATACTTTTATATATCATCCATGTGGTGTGGAGATGAAAAGAGAGTCACATCACTTCATGAAGGCAGTAGTCCACATGTGCACGAATGACCTTATCACATTTTCAGTGAGTCAAAAGGTAAGAAATAAAATGATATATTAAATTTTTAGAATAATAAATATGGAATTAATATAATATTTATGTTATTTATATCACATATATTTATTATATTTACCCATATTTATTTCCATGTCATGTGTTAGTGAAAAATGAATCACATCACTTCATGAGGTGGTAGTTTGTTGTACACATGAGCAACGTTATCGTATCACTTATTGAATGGAATTTAAAAAGTTATATATGATATAATGAATAAATATGTATATTTATGTTATAAATATCATATATATACTTTATATACATCATCATACCCAACAGTGAGAGGTGTTAATAGATAAATAAAGGACATTGGTTCATGAGGTGGTACTCCTCCATACACACAAATGAAGATTTCACAACCCATTTTATGGAAGAGGATGAGGTTTTAGATTATAATATTAAAATAATTATATATAATTATATATAATATACATATTTTATTATATAATAATGGTTTAATAATAATTTATGGATCTAGAGAAAGACATAAAATAAAAACGCTCGTTGAATAATGATACCTCTTCTTCAGGTAACTTCTTTTGGTTTGATCCAAAGTCCTTACTTGGTTGGATTTATACCCAAAATAAGGATTATAGGATGATATTAGGGATTTAAATAGGTTATTTGGGTAGGTATTTTCTAAACCTATTGGTTTTAAATGTGTTAAGAGAGGAGGATATGGGGTGGCCTTTTATAAGTGAGGTGAGTGGCACACTTTTAATTTTTTTAAAAGAAATAATTCCACCCACATTTTTTTCATTTCACAAGGATCCAATAATGAACCATTATAGATAATATAATTTATAAGGTATAATTATTTCTATTATATAGATTTTATACAAGTTTTTAAATAATTTTAACCCTTATCTTTTTAGTTTAACCTCTAGTAAATCCATTTTTACCTTAAGTGTGGTAATTAATTTTTAATGTTTTCACTATTCATTTTGGTCAAATATTAAGTTAAAATTATTCGAAAATATAAATTATTATTATTCCAAATATTTAATCTATTTTACTAAATTAAATTTACATAAGTGGAAAAATAAATTTAAAAAAACCCATAGACGCGATGAAAAATGGGTTTTCAAGCAAAGTATGTTTTCAAAAAAAGATGATTCTATATTAACTCTATGAATAATAATACTCCTTGTATGAAAATAAATTAATATTTAATGATATATAATATATAAATTTAATTTAAAATATTCCATATTAGGTATCATTTTAATTAACTAAAATGGATAAATATTATACATTTTAAAATAGTTTTTTAGAAAAAACATGTTCTTAAAACCCAAAACAAACTTACAATAAAAAACAATATAATGTGGATGAAAGAGTAATATATTGGAATAAATATAACTTAATAATACTTATAATACTTTATATCATATTAAAAAATAATAGTACTTCTAAATTACTTAATTTATTGAAAATAAAATACT
Organism: Viscum album; assembly: GCA_963277665.1. NCBI lineage: Eukaryota > Viridiplantae > Streptophyta > Magnoliopsida > Santalales > Viscaceae > Viscum > Viscum album. The sequence goes on from OY728146.1 coordinate 561,319,306, forward strand.
TTTTTTCAAAAAAACGGTATTTTTCACTATTCACTAAAAAATCAATATTTTTTGAAAAAAAAATTAACTATAGGTAAATTTTAAAATTATTATTTAAAAAATTAAATTATAATTTTCAAATTATAATTCTAAAATTTAGAAATTAAACTTTTTGTATATGACCCATATAAGGAAAGAGTTTAGTTAAAATTATTTCCTTTTTTATCTAAAAATAACTTCATATTTTTATAATGAAAATATATATATAATACATATTAATAGATATGAAAATGATAAATTATATAATTAACTAGGTTTTTACAGATCTATACATATATTTATTACCCATTCAATTAGTTATGGTGTGTGAATCTTCTATGTAGCTAACCAAAATTTTCTAATCTTGAAGCTTTCTCCTTCATCCACCTTTACAAGAAAGGTGCTGGAAGACCATGGGGAGAAGTTGAAACCCATAAAACTATTATGTGGTTCTTTTAACCCATGTATACATCATGGATGATGGATTTCATTTATATTCCTCTCTTTTGATCTCCATTAAGCACATGAGATGTAGAAAAATGCAATGGCTTCCTGGGATATAAGGTACACGGTTTATTCCTTTATAGTACATGTGATTTAATTTATCTAGAATGATTAATATTTTATTTTGGAATTATATATTGATTTATATGTTTTTAAAAAGTTTTTTCAGATCCTTTAAAACTCAGGATCTAAAAATACAACAATATCAAGTTACTCATAAAGAAACAATATAAATATAAAATTTTATAAATTGAAAAACAAGAACAATCTAACACCCTAACTTCAGTAACCTATATCTGGTGTTTATATTACTAAATTGGTATAAAATACAACAGATCATATCCTAAAGGTTAAAATAGTTTATCAATCTTGGGAGACTTTATGCATACATGATTCTCATAATATAGTTGAAAACATAAAATAAAACATAAAAAAAATTTTGAGAACTTTATTATTTATTTTAGTATATCCCTAAAATAATTCATATAAACCTTAATAGTATCAAGGGTAAATGGAAAAATAAATAATGTTGAGGTTATATGCACAGTAAGAGAAATCATACAATAGAATCTTTTATAGAATAAATAAATCATGAATAATATGGTAGAGATAAATAATAATAAAATACGACATATAACTAATAACATGGAAGGGGAATATATCCAAGGATAGAGTAACATCATAAATAATCACATGGATAACAATAAATTGTTTCATAATGATATAATTAATAATGATGGACATTATAATCTTACCATGAAGGCATTAATCCAACACATTGAACATAAATAGATAAGTCATATGCCAAATATCCAAACTGGTTTTTCTCATGAGACCAACTGATCAATTTAGAGGATATAACAGACCCCAACCATCACTTATTAAGTTTAATTCAAACATCATATAAAAAAATTAATAATAGTTCAATACATAATCAACATAAACATTCATATTGAAAAACTAGAATATGAAATATTAATATTTTCCCCAGTCAATAAATAGAACAACATGATTATAAGCCATCCATAAAAATAAGGTGGGAAGTGTCATTAGATTATATCCCTATTTAAGTATAATATTCATCAATGTATGTTTATATAGATGAAAATTATGTTAAAATATTACTAGAAAATTTCTTGAGTAAAATACCCATTTCATTTTGTAATCACTTATTTAAAATATAAAAATCTATAGAATATTAAGGAAAAAAATATCTGAATAGAACCATGTAAAATTGTAATGGGATTATAGAGACCCAAAGCTTGACGTACATGGACATTACATTACTTTTGTGGAATACTTAATACATGAAAAAAATAGACGCCCAAAGACCATATTAGTTCAGTGTCTTTGGAAACTCGGAACGTAATCTTCTAATCATGGTGAAAGATCTTCAACATCTCCCATAAAGATCTTCCCCTTTTGGTTTTATTACCTAAAACCTTTCATTATATCCTGGGAAAAAGAAAACATAAAAAGGGTGAGATCAAATGGTCAGTAAGGGTAAACATAGAGAACATAAAACAATCCATTAACATTTTAATGCAAAAACTTGAACATAAAATCTAAACATCAAAATCTTGAGCAAAGACATAAATCTTGGAAGTACGTAAGGAATATATCATAAAGTAACATCAATCATGATAAAATAGCATGGGAATAAAACATTTAATTGTGTAAAACCATTAATCATATGACATGATTTCTATAGTAGCGAAGGCATTGCTGCCAAGACTATCTTAGTGGACAAAGTCCCTTTCTGAATCGAGTTCACTCCTCGTTCCAGTCCTGTATCACTAAACTGGATTAACTTACCATTCCATCCATCTCTATCTAATGAGATATAAATCTTTACACAATGCATTGGAGGGAGATATAGGTCCCACCCATATCATAATGAAATCATTCTTACTTGTGCCACAAAATAAACATAAATCATTCATCATAACCCAAAGAGTAAAATGGGTTTCATAAACGTTATCCCATCATAACATAATCCATAAAAAACAAATGGATATCATTTCATCATAAGAAAAGTGAAACCATGTAAATCCTAGAGACATTATATTTGAAACATACACATATGAAATAATTTCATGTTAGATGTAAAATAGTTTTGACAAAACACTTGAAATGAATTCTTGAGGAAAATATCCTTTCTTCTGCAAAATCATTTGCTTTTCACAAAATGACATGAAATTTTAAAAGAAAAGTATTTTGTTGAAAATGGTCATAAAATCTTGTAGAGTAAGCTTCATGAAAATGAGGCGTTATGAAACCATGAAAATCCATTCATGCCCTATAAGTTAAAAATAACATTCTTCTTGTACTTTTGTCAGAAAAGTCAAAAAGTTCCCCATGTGGTAAACAAAAGTAAGATTCCTTTCATAACATGTGGTAAATTTCAAAAATGGGTAAAAAGGACTTTAAAAATACATGAAAACATTTTTAGAAAACATGGGCATGAATGATAACAATAAACCTAGTAAATACTAACAAATAAAAATCTCGGATAAGAATGAGATTGGAATAGTTATCCCTTACCTTATGTCTAATTTCTTCCGTATGTGTCTGAGACTCCTCTTCCTCAATGCACCTCCTTTAAACTTCTTATTAGGGAACTAGAGTTGGTCTTTTGAGAAGACCAGAACCTCTATGATATAAATATAGAGGTTTAGAATAGGAATTGGCAGGGGTTGGCTGAGCTTCAAGGCTCAAAAGGGTGTGAAGAGAAGAGGGATGGGGTGCCCTTTTTATAAGGGAGGAGAGGGGCACCTTTGGAAAAACTTAAAATATTATTTTATAATAAAGTCATATTCATTTTATAATAGCTAAAAATTGATTTATTTGAAATATAAAGTGGGGATGGGTCTAAATCCTCTCAACCAATAGAATTTAGACAAGTTTAGGTTACTATTTTAACCTTATCATTTAGATTTATCTTTAAGTTAAATAGTTTTACTTTTACCATGTCTTCTTGTTTTATTACACTATATGGTTAATAAACTTAATATAACAAGCCAAACGAACCCCAAGTTGTTCATTATTAATATATATAAACTTATATAAGTCATTTGGCATAACCTTAGATTTTTAGGAATAAAATAACAATTAATAATATAATATTTGTTTTAAAAACTATTTTATGTCAATTTTGACACTATTTGGTAATTGATTTTTTTAAAAACCATCATAGAATGATTAGTTCATAAAACGTTACTTAAATAAATACTAACATGTAATATTAAGCTATAAAATTAGTGTAATTCATAAAAAGTCTCAAATTACATTTATTTGGGTATTTATAATATCAATTATGTTAATATTTCATTAATAAGGTAATTAATTCATCATCATTGTGTCATAAATAAATTAAATTATTTAAGGTCTAAAAATTATAAATAAAATAAAATTATGTATAAAATCTTTTTATCTTTCTAATGAATATTTATAGTAGAATTTATCTTATGTATAACCCTATATTAAAAGTGTTTTTGTTATTAAACTTTGATTTTAACTATTCTAAATCTTCTTTAAATAAAATAATAATAAATGTCCTAATCTAATAAAAGTGGACTTAAATGGTCATATTTTATTCCTAAGGTTGTTTTTGGTCAAATTAAACTTATCCAATAGAATCAGGACATTTTTTAGGGTAATAATAATATCATTTTTACCCTTAATTACTCTATTTACTTTTAATCGTGGTAAAAAAAGCAAAAAGTTACTATTCACCAAAAAATTATCTTATTGAACCAAATTTTACTCCTTGATATTAACCATGTCTCTTAGATTTTTTAAATTCCACTCACAAAAGCGGTAAAATTAGGTTTTATGTAAATTTTCAAATTCTCCTAAGAGGTGGGTAAAAGACGGTGAAAAGTTCAATAAAATTTTTATATATCTAAAATTATTATAAAATGACTCCAATGAATTAAATTTAACTTATATAGGTATTATGTATAAATTTTGACCTAAAATAAATTTAAATAAAATAAATAATTATTTAAATAAAAAGTCGGTTTTTTAATAGTAACCTAGTGTTTTCACTATTCATCAAAATTTGAAAGTTTTCAGAAAAATACCAAAAATTCACCCTAGGCTAATATTGATATTTTGAATCCAAAAATAAAGTCTATTTTAAAAAATAAAATTTTAAAAAGTGAGTATTACTATTCATAACAGCTAGTTTATAATAATATTATAATAATATCTCGTTTAGTGAAACTTGGTATTGCGTACTACACACGCTATTGAAGAAGGTATTGATTGTGTGTAATGTAAGCCAAGTCAGAGCTATGTGTAGTGAAATATCCATTTGGTGTTGTGTATAACATAATCAAAACTTATTTCATTTATACATTAAACAAAATCTATACTTAATGTAGCATAGAATAATTTCCACAAAATGAACTTGAATCTGTGTGTAACACGAGCCAAGAATAGTGTTGCATATACTGCAAGCTAATACGGTGTTGCGTATAGTACAATCCAGTCTTGGTGTAGTGTATAATAGAATACATCAAAGAAATTAAAAATAATATATCTCATAAAATATCGGGGTGTTACATTCTACTCCCCTTAAAATGAATTTCTCCCTAAAAATTCGTCGGGGTTATAAATGGTTTACTACTTGAAAGTTTCTTTCATAGAAACCCACATCGTAAAAATGAATACTAAAACTTCATTTTAAAAAAGGGAAGTTAGAATCATAACAGTCACCCAAAGTAACTCAGCACTGGGTTTCCACATAGGACAACATAGGTGAAAATATGGATATGGAAGAGAAATATAACCATGAACTTTTGATGAAGAGTGGTAGAGGACATGGCTATGAAAAATCCATCAATCACAAAGCCATAAATTTGTGATGATCTAAGGTACCATCTAATTAATCAGATATAAGGGCACTAGGACAACATTTTTTGTTTTCAAGATCATTTCCCTAAAGTTGAAGAAATTGGAATTAGAAGAAATACTTTCTTAATTTTGGTACAATCTCAATGTTGGTCATTCCTTGGACAATTTCCACTTCATATCTTAAATAAATGATGTTGAATTTGTCATTCGTGAAGTGTTAGCAGATCATGTGATAGAATGATGGTTCATTCCATCTGTCTCAAACAAAAGGTTAGAAAAAGTTATCAAAAATACATAAGTCTATCTATAGTGAGATTAATCATATATGGTTCCTAAAATGGACTTATACTTCATATATCATACTACTTAATATAATAAAAATAGTTTCTACTAACTAGGGACTTCCTGTAGGCCAGTGGTAGGCGATAAAAGCCCGTCGCACTTCAGTTGTGGGTTCGATTCCCACAGCCTTGTCTGACGCGATGGGTTGTTGCACGTCCTGCAAGTTTTCCTTTTTCTAAAACTAAGTTATTATAACATTCCATAAATAATATCTCAAAAAATTCTAGCCTTAAACAATACTATATTATGTATAACTTAATTCATTCCAATCTTTAGGCTTATCCAAAATACTTATGTCCAAGATCATAGTATAAAGAAAACAATTACTAGAAATGCCATCTACCGAGCATGTGAATACCATAATTTATCCCCCGTATATCATATGATATATCTTGTTGGTCAAATTAAAAACATGTGAATACCTTAATCATGTATTATATTGAAAAATTAATACCCATTGACTCTTAGTGAAAACATGAATTCTTTAGAAATTTAACACTTTCCACATACCAAAATCCCAAAAAATTTACATACTCAAACCATGATATAACTTTGTCCTTATATCAGTCATGAGCTCATTTCATTTTTTCTTTATCGCTTCATTATGTGAATATCATATTCTTTCCAAAAATATTTCAATCACTTTTCATGGTTATCGGTACCATATAATTATTGAAAACCAATACATAGATATTCCAAAATTCCACGATGCCATAAATGAGATTCCATGATACTATTTTGAAATCCCATTACATAAACACTTAATCATTACACAACATCATTGTCATACTCAACATCAAAAATAGTGATTGTATATAACTTTACTTTATCATTTTCTTTAATAGGTTGCTCACGTTGATCATCATTAACCCTTGGATTAGGGCATTGATTAGTATAATGCCCCATTTATTTGCACTTGAAGCATTGAAGTGTTGGTGGTGCATTCTCTGCAGTATTTTCTTTATTCACATCATTAGCAACCCTTTTTCCATTACTTATACACTCATCTGCTCGATGACCTTTTTTCCACACTTAAAACATTTTCTAGTCCCTTTAATACAATCTCCACCATGCTTCATTCCAAATTTTGAGCATAAAAAAACATTCATCTTCTTTTCACCATTATTCTGAGATTTCTCCTTGAACTCCTTCTTTTGTTTCTTGTCAACACCATGAGATGGATATGTAAAACCAACTTCCATTTCTATCTTTATAGCACAACGCACAATTTCTCCATAGCTACTGAAGTCTCTTATAGCTAATTCCATTTCGAAGACTTGGTTTTAAGCCACTGAAGAATCGATTAACTTTACTTTCAGGTTGGATGATAAAGCTAGATGCATACCTTGCAAGCCTTGTAAAATTCACTTCGTATATACCAACAGATTAATCATCCTTTTGCTTAAGATCAAGGAAATCCTTTTCCATCTTTGTTCAAACAATATGAGGGAAGTACTTTTTGAAAAATAAGTTCTTGACCTCATCCCATTCTATGGATTCAATTTCATCTCGGGGCCTCATATTCTTAATTAGAGTCCACTATTGATCTGTTTAACCTTCTAAATAGTAAATATCCAGAATGAATTTCTCATGTTCCGAACAGCGAAGTATGGAAAATATCTTTTCAATGGTACTGATACATTGTTCGGCAACAAGTTGATCAGAAGACCCACTCCATATTCCATAACATTGGTTTGTTTAGGAGGAAAATCATTGAATTTTCCATTACATTGATCAACACGGTTTTTTCGGGTTCCAGCCATCATCTAAAACCCAAAAAGAATAGTGTGAGAGGAAAAAATCATGCTAGGGAAAACAACATAATAAAGGGGGATTACCTTCAATATCTAACATCTTAGGTTTAATTCTAAGATCGTTACCATAATTCTACGATTATAACCTATACTTATACTTAACCTTAGGGACATCCCTAGACATACCTTAGAAATATCTCTAGGGATCTCACTAAAGTTTTCACATCCTAGTTTCCAAAGGTTAACTAAACCTTTGCTCTGATATCAACTGTATAGACCCAAATCTTGACGTACATGGACATTACATTACTTTTTCAAAATACTTAATACATGACAAAAACAGACGCCCAAAGACAATATTAGTTTAGTGTATTTGGAAACTCGAAATGTAATCTTCTAATCATGGTGAAATATCTTTAACATCTCCCATAAAGATCTTACCATTTTGGTCTTCTTACCTAAAACCTTTCTTTATATCTTGGGGGAAAGAAAATATAAAAAAGGTGAGCTCAAATTCTCAGTAATGGTAAACCTAGAGAACATAAAACAATCCATAAACATTTGAATGCAAAAACTTGAACATAAAATCTAAACATCAAAATCTTGATCAAAGACATAAATCTTGGAAGTATGTAAGGCATATATCATAAAATAACATCAATCGTGAAAAAATAGAATGGGAATAAAACATTTAATTGTGGAAAACCATTAAGAACATGACATGATTTCCATAGTAACCAATGCATTTCTACCAAGGCCATCTTAGTGGACAAAGTCCCTTTCTGAATCGAGTTCACTCCTCATTCCAGTCCTGTATCACTGAACCAGATTAACTTACCATTCCAGTCATGTCTATCTCATGAGATATAAATCTTTACCCAATGCATTGGAGGGAGATATAGGTCCCACCCATCTCATAATGAAATCATTCTTACTTGTTCCATAAAATAAACATAAATAATTCATCATAACCCAAAGAATAAAATGGGTTTTATAAACGTCATCCCATCATAACATAATCCATATAAAACAAATGAATATCACTTCATCATAAGAAAAGTGAAACCATGTAAATAATAGAGATATTATACTTGAAACATACACATATGAAATAATTTCATCTTATATGTAAAATAGTTTTGACAAAACACTTGAAATGAATTTTTGAGGAAAATATCCTTTCTTATTCAAAATCATTTTCTTTTCACAAAATGACATGAAATTTTAAAAGAAAAGTATTTTGTTGAAAATAGTCATAAAATATTATAGAGTAAGCTTCATGAAAATGAGGCGTTATGAAACCGTGAAAATATATTCATGCTGTATAAGTTAAAAATAACATTCTTCTCATACTTTTGTCATAAAAGTCAAAAAGTTCCCCATGTGGTAAACAAAAGTAAGATTCATTTCATAACATGTGGTAAATTTCAAAAATAGGTAAAAAGGACTTTAAAAATACATGAAAACATTTTTAGAAAACATGGGCATGGATGATAACAATAACCCCAGTAAATACTTATGAATAACAATCTTGGATAATAACGAGATTAGAATAGTTATCCCTTACCTTATGTCCAATTTCTTCCGTATGTGTCCGAGATTCCTCTTCCTCGACGCACCTCCTTTAAACCTCTTATTAGGGTACTAGAGTTGGTCTTTTGAGAAGACCGGACCCTCTAAGATATAACTAGAGAGGTTGAGAAGAGTAATTGGTAGGGGTTGGATGATTTTCAAGGCTCAAAAGGGTGTGAAGAGAAGAGGGAAGGGGTGCCCTATTTATAAGGGAGGAGAGGGGCACCTTTGGAAAAACCTAAAATATTATTTTATAATAAAGTCATATTCAGTTTATAATATCTCCAAATTGATTTATTTCAAAGCTAAAGAAAGGATGGGTCAAAATACTCTCAACAAATATAATTTATACAAGTTTAGGTTACTATTTTAACCTTATCATTTAGATTTAGCTTTAAGTTAAGTAATTTTACTTTTACCGTTTCTTCTTGTTTTCTTACACTATATGGTTAATAAACTTACTATAACAAGCCAAAAGAACCCAAAGCTATTCATTATTAATATATATAACCTTATCTAAGTCATTTGGCCTAACTTTAGATTTTTATGAATAAAATAACAATTAATAATATAATATTTTTTTAAAAAACTATTTTATGTCAATTTTGACACTATTTGCCAATTGATTTTTGTAAAAATCATAACAGCATGATTAGTTCAAAAAAAGTTAATTAAATCAATACTAACATGTAATATTAACCTATAAAATTAGTTTAATTCATAAAGAGTCTCAAATTACATTTATTTGGTTATTTATAATATCAATTATGTTAATATTTCATTAATAAGGTAATTACTGCATCATCATTGTGTCATAAATAAATTAAATTATTTAAATTCTAAAATTTATAAATAAAATACCATTATGTAGGAAATATTTTTATCTTTATAATGAATATTTATAGTAGAATTTATCTTATTTATAACCCTATATTAAATGTGTTTTGGTAATTAAACATTGATTTTAACTATTTTAACTCTTCTTTAAATAAAATAATAATAAATGTCCTAATCTAATACAAGTGGACCTAAATGGTCATATTTTATTCCTAAGGTTATTTTTGGTCGAATTAAATATATACAATAGAATCAGGAAATGTGTTAGGTTAATAATAATATCATTTTTACCCTTAATTACCCTATTTACTTTTAACCGTGGTAAAAAAAATTAAAAAGTTACAATTCACCAAAAATTATTTTTATCTTATTGAACCACATTTTACTCCTTGATATTAATTGTGACTCTTGGATTTTTTAAATTCCACTCAAATAAGTGGTAAAATTAATTTTTATGTAAATTTTCAAATTCTCCTAGGAGGTGGGTAAAAGACGGTGAAAAGTTCAATAAAATTTTTATATATCTAAAATTATTATAAAATGACTCCAATGAATTACATTGAACTTATATAGGTATTATGTATCAATTTGAGCTAAAATAAATTTAAATAAAATAAATAATTATTTAAATAAAAATTCGGTTTTTAAATAGTAACCTAGTGTTTTCACTATTCATCAAAAATTAAAAGTTTTCAGAAAAATACCAAAAATTCACCCTAGGCTAATTTCAATATTCCAAATCCAAAAATGAAGTCCATTTTGAAAAATAAAATTTAAAAAAGTGGTTATTACTATTCATAATGGCTAGCTTATAATAATATTTTAATAATATCTCTTTTAGTGAAACTTGGTGTTGCATACTACACATGCTATCGAAGAAGGTCTTGATTGTGTGTAATGCAAGACAAGTCAGGGTTGTGTGTAGTGAAAGCTCCGTTTGGTGTTGCATATAACATAATCAAAACATATTTCATTTATACATTAAACAAAATCTATACTTAATGTTGCGTAGAATAATTTCCACAAAAAGAACTTGAATATGTGTATAACACGAGCCAAGAATAGTGTTGCGTATACTGCAAGCTAATACGGTTTTGCATATAGTACAATCCAATCTTGGTGTAGTGTATAATATAAGACATAAAAGAAATTAAAAATAATATATCTCATAAAATCTTAGGGTGTTATAGGGATATTCAAAGAAAATAATAGTCTTAATGGTAAGAAACTTCATTCTAGTAGTAAACATTAAAATAAATATTTCATTCACACATTTGGTAAGAAGTACCTCATTCAAAAATTGAAAAGAATATTCCTTTTAATTTTTTTTATAAAAATTAAAACATGGGTAAAAATGACTTAAATCAATATTGAAAACATTCTTTAAAACATTTTAAAGAAAATATAGAAATGAAATAATAAGATTTTTGACCAAATAGAAAAACAAATTCATTTTTCCTTAAAACACACTTTCATACTTTTGAGTGCTTAATTATGGGAAAGTGAAAGGAAACATGAAATTTCTAGAAATAACCAAAGGATAATAAAAACATATTTGTGAGAGATGGATCGTATAATTAATTATTTTAAATTTAAGCATAATCAATCTCTGTAAAACATGATATTATAACATAAAACCCTTACCTCATGTTCAGATTTCTTCTCAAGTAATTTTACCCTCTTATATAATAAATTTAAATTTATTTTAATTATATACTAGAATAATATTAATAATAATAATACCATACATGATTTAAATAAAAATATATTATCACTTATTCATTAACAATATTTTATTATCATCGTCATTTCAGGTGTTAACTACTTCATTTTTCAAATATGTTTCAATTCGGAGGTTTTAGTCCTGGTATCTTGATCATGAATCCATCATATCCATAATTTTTATCATTATTTAAATATCATATATATTCATTATATTCATATTTATTACTTCCACTAAAATAAATCGATAGAAAAATGAATTACACTATTCATAGAGATGGTAGTTTATACGTACACATGAATGTTGTTTTTATTTTACAAAAAAAAAAGAAATATAATGATATTTTATCATTATATAATCATAATTATATCATAAATATCAAATATATTTATTAAATCCATAATTATATCCATCAATGTGAGTTGGTGAGGGAAAATGGATCATATCGTTACTTGGAGGTGGTAGTCCACACGTATGCACGAATGATACTTTCATCTCCCATATGATAGAAATGAGATGAAAAATGGTTGTACTATATTCATAATAACATCTCATTATATTGGTGATATTTGATTCTTTATGTTGGTAAGGATACAATATATTTAGATGAAGTGGAATAATTAATGAACTTTTAAAGAGTCGGGTAAGACGATTTCCTCTTCTTTGAGAGACCTCCTTTGTCTTAAACCTTAAGCCTTGTTGGGATGATTTATTATAAATACCCCAACACATGTATCCCATAGTTGGTTATTTATTTATTACATTGGAACTAGATACAATTTATTTTATCCTAAAAGACTAAATAGTTTATAAATCTTCATAAACTATATACGTAAATGATTCCCTTATTACATTGTAAATATAAAAACATATAGTAAGAAACATTCTGGAATCCTAGATATCATTCATAATATCCTTATTCATTTCATAGAGAAATGAAAAAAATAAAGGGTGGGATTAAATTCTCAGTAAGATTTATATACATCATAAGCTATTATGAGTAAATGAGTAATAAATAACATGGTAGAGTAGATAATAAAAACATGTTTCATTCAATCAATAACTTGAGTTTAAAGATAATCCATAGTTAATATCAACATAGAAAACACATGGATAATGAAAAATTAATTCTTAATAAAATAAATGAATAATTTTTTATATTCATTATCAAGGCCTCTCAACTAATAAATTGTGAATTTTACCATCAAGGCCTCTCAATCAAGACATTATCGTTCTATTAAAGCATCTCAACCAATACATTATCATTGTATGGGTGGAAATACACCAAATACCCAACTATTATGACATGATCTTACAACCTCAAACTATACATCATTTTAACCTTTTTTGTGTCATGATACTTATATATGAATCAAGGGAAAATCTATAACCAAGCCCCACCCATCACTTACACATCCAACGTATTTCTTATATTTTAAATTACGAATACAATTCATTCTCAAAATGACTTATAAATCAACAATTATATTTATTAAATTAATAATATAAAATATAAATACTTCATCATCATAGACTATCTTGATAAATAATAAATATATTGTCACTAGATCGTATACCTAGTAACATAAATGGGTGTTTTCATAGTTGAAATTACCTTTAAAAGATCATTAGAATATTTCTTGAGAAAAAATACCCTTTTCATTCTTAAATCATTTATTAAAATATAAAAATTCAAAAAATATTAAAGAAAACATTTTATTTGAAAATATAATTTGAATCTTTTAAAGTGAACTTAAAAATATTGATCATTTGTGATGCCGAGAAATTTTTTTCATGTCATTTATGTTAAAATAAATATTATTTTCACATTTGTTTTATAATGTTAGAAGTAACTCATTCAGAAAACTACCAAATTATTCCCTTTAAAAAAATTAAAAAAAATAATCATGGGTAAAAATTAATTTAAAAAAATCATAGGATCATATTAAAAAAATTATTGAAAACATTTTTAGAAAACATGGATATGGAAGAAAATGTATTTTTGATCGAAGAGAGACATAAAGTCAATTTTCTTTAAAAATATTCTTTTAGTATCTTGAGTACTTAAAGAAAGAAAATTGAAAGTAAAAAATTTAATATATAGAAATAAGCATAGAATAATAAAATTTATGAGTTTATAGATAGATATATCATAAAATTTCATCATTAAATAATTAATTATAAAAAATCCTAATAAACAATGAGACTATAACATAAATCCCTTATCACATTGGTATACATTTGAATTATAGCCCCCATGAAATAAATAACTTAAAATAAAACATTAAATAACAAGAATATAAATGGATTTATTATTTAAAATATCAACTGTATATCATATACACCACTTGAAATATATAAGTGGTGAATATGACATATGTCTCATATAAACAAAAGTGAGATGAGAAAACCCTAACCTGAAATCTGACTTACTTTGTAAATTATTTTAGACTCCTATATAATAAATTTAAATTTATTATAATTATATAAAAAAACCACATAAAAACTTATAATATCATATATAATCCACTTATTAAATTTTAATACTCATTTATTAATAATTTCTTATTAAAATTGTGGTTTGTGAGTGTTATTTGTTTTGTTTTTCTCGTGAGAATTTTGGTTCGGTAGTTGTGGTCATTTTATATTGATCATGTTTACATAATCTATAAAATTTTATTCATGACATAAAAAATACACATATTCATTAAAAATACATTTAGATTCATCCATAAAAGGTATATATGGAAAAATAAATTACATTGTTTTCGGATATGGTAGGGTCATACGTACGTATGAATACTATTTTTAATTTTTTAAAGATGAAAGAAAATAAAGATAAAAAAATTAACCTTTCAAGAATAATTATTATATCATATGTATCATATATATATATATATATATTCATTAAATCTATCTTCATTCCTATCTATGTAAAGTGTAAATGAAAAATGAATCACATCACTTCATAGATGTGGTAGTTCACACATACGCATGAGCAACGTTCTCATTATCTAACATATAGAAAAGTAGAAAGGTAAATGATATATTATGTTTATAGAACCATAATTATGTCATAAATATCATATATACTCATTATTTAAATATTTATAACCATATAATTAAAATGGTGTTGATAAATGAATTACACCACTATGAGGATACGGTAAGTCCTACATATACACGAGTGATATTTTTACTTTTTTTATAATGTAAAAGAGATATAAAATGGTTGTCCCATAATAATAATAATAACATGTAATTATATTCAAGATAATGGATTTATTCTTTTAGGATGGGTACAATAGATTTAGTTGAAGTATAAGAAGAAAAAAATTTGAAATAGTCGATAAAGATGATTACCTCTTCTTCGGTAGACTTCCTTTAGATCCCTTCTTAAGTAATGGGTGTCCTTTTATAAGGGTGGGAAATTTAACTCTTGGAATTACTAAAAAGATTAAAATATAATTAATTCCTCTCTAAAGTATAATGATTTAAAATATACATTAATTTAAATAAAATAGGATATGGTTGAAATATCATCATCAAATTAAATTTGGATATGTTTTGAAGTCATTTTAAACCTTACCTTTTGGTTTAACCCCTTCTTTAACCAATTTTAACCTTAAATGTGGTAATGAATTTTTTAATCTTAAAGAGTTATAATTTTACTTATAACGTAAAAATTGGATCATAAATTGAAAAGGGATGAAATTTTATACCAATTATCATCATAATTATTCACTTTAATGTTTTTATTTTTTAAAAATAATTTAATAAAATGTTATTATTTATAAAATATTATTAATCTCATTTTTGAAATTATTCATTTAATTTGACTTTAAATCCATCGAGATAGTTATGTAATTAGAATATAAACCTTCCACACATACCTAACATATTATATTTATCTAAAAAAATTGAACATAATAATTACCCAAAATTTTATTACTTTTAATATTTTTAAAATCATTTATTTTATTTATCTATTAATTGAATAAATATTGTGTCAGTATTGCGTAAGCATTTAAGGTAATTATTAAATCACTAAAAATTATAAATAAATTACCATGATAAAAAATAATTATTCTTTAAAATAAACATTTATAACCAAAATTAACCTATTTTTATCCTTATGACAATATTTTAGAGATTTTAAAGCCTAGAGTGTGACATTTTGGGATTTTATTTACTTAAAATAATTTAAATTTCATTATAAAGAGAGAGTAGAACCAAAATACCCTCTATTAAAATTTTTGATTTATATAGCCAAATGTATTCTATAAATTGAAATAAATGTAAGTTAAGGTCTAATTTTGAGACCTTATCTCATGGTTTTAACCCTATTTTACAAATTTTACCCTTACTGGGGTGACAAATATTTGCCAAAGTTACTATTCATAATGAAAAAAAATAAAAGGGAATTATTTACCAAATTTAAACCAAATAATTCTAAATATGGTATTGTATTTTTCAATATTTAAACAATATAAGTGGAAAATAAATTTTAATATATATGTGTAAAACATAGTAAAAAATAGTATTTAGAAAAATGTGTTTTATGCATAAAAATTAACTTATAGCAAAATCATGAATATTTATGATTCAAATATAATAAATTAGATTATTCTAAATCAAATCAATAATATTTCACTTTAATACCAGGTCTAAAATATAACAGGACCTTTAAATTTCTTAATTTAAGGAAAATAAATGACAGTATTTAAAAAATCTATATTTTAACTATTCATTGGAATAGCATTCCTTTCATAAAAATCCCAAAAAATTAACCCTAAGTTGATTTTTATATTATCTATTAAAATATTATTTCATTTTTTTAAAATTCAATTTCTAAAATTTTTATAAATTAATTATAATATTCACACAAAAAATTAAATAAAAAATATTTTTGAAGAAAACATGTTTTTGAAATATAAAATAACTTTAATAAAAATATAGTTCTTATAAATTATTTATTAACTAAAACATTTTAATTAAGTAAAAAAATTATATATATATATATATATATATATATATATATTTCATAAGGTGGATAATCGTATTCATACCCTTTAATTTAATTCTTATGATATAATATATCATGGTTCATTTTAAGCTCCATGTTGTGCGTCAAACAAGATATCAAATAGTTATAATTTATATAAAGATAAATATATTCTAAAATATCGATGTGTTACATTCTACCACCCTTAAATAAATTTCACCCATGAAATTTTTATCTTGGTAATAAAGGGGTAAATAATTGAAAATACCTTTTTTGAAAACCCATATCGCACCGAGGGATAATAAAACTTTCTCTAAAAATGGAAAATGGAAAACATAAAGTTTAACTAAAATATCATGTATTTAGGTTCCTATATAAGGTGAACATTAATGGGAAGTTGAAATATATACATGGAAAGTAAGAATAATTTTCAAGGACTAATAGAGAGTGATAGATAACATGGTCATGATAAAGTTGACAACCATAAAACCATAAATCAGTGAGGGGTCAAAAGACCAAAAATTTATTAGAAATAAAGGCAAAAGAATGAATTTTTTTTTCAACATCCTTTTTCATCAATTATTTTATACATCATATATATATATATATATATTACTAAATCCTAAAAACTAAATAAACCCTAAAAATCAAGATTATTTTAAAGCCAAACATAATTATAAAAACCATGTTTACAACTAGGAAATAGTTGTTTATCTTAATACAAACTGCTCAATAACTAGATTCCTACTAGGTGTCTGGATTGATAATTTTTTCCTCATAGTATCAAGGGATGATTTTATATCCATTAAAATAGTTCATATATCTGGAATAAAATGAATCATGTGTTTATGATACCTATTATTAAAACTTTATCTATTCCAACTTCAATTGTAGTAATTTCATAAGCTTTGACTTCTCACCTTAGATTCTTCTATGGTAAGTTCCCTTAAATCTTGGGACATTGGTTTGAACAATGCCCCATTTATTTAATGTTGAATAATTGGATAGTAGTGGTTTATTTATTTTACTTGGATTTAGGATCCTTATGATCCCTTTATCTACACTTTAAATGAAATCTTGTTCTCATTAAGAAAGTAACTGGTTGTTTCTTTCTATAATTATAATATGTGGGAAGTTCTATCTGTAACAACCCAAAATTTTATCAATGAGATTTCCCTTCTTATAATTATGTTATGACGTATGAAGAACATACATCAGGTAGAAAACCCAATAAAAAAATTATTATCATAAATGAAGAATAATAATTTAGTTAGCAAACAAACCAATAAGAATGAAAAATATTATAGTGGGAGAATAAATAGAAAATAAGATAATAAGAATAGGAAAATTTGGAATCCTTGATGCACTAGAATGACTACACTCATGAAAAAAGCTATAGAAATAAAACCCATTGTTAATAATAAATTATTAATTTAGAAATGAAATTATATATAACCTTGGGAGAAAATAGAAATGATTGGTGAATGGAATAAGAGGTATTTATAGTGAGTACTAAACCATTACGATCGTTAGAAATATGATTGTTGGAATAATAACCTAACCATTGGAATAGTATGTGATCATTAGAACTAGTAATATAGCCATTAGAATAGTAACCTCACCTATGAAATTAAAAATAAAACTTATTTAGCTTATAAATGAAAAAAATGATATATTTATATCATGGCATAAGTAAATAAATGTTTTTAAAAATGATAAATTAAGTGTTGGTATTTTTGTAAAATGTTATTGTTTATTTATAATTTTATAATTAATATAATCATTTAAAAAGAAAATTTATTTTCATAAAATAGATTTGTAAATTAATATTTTTCCCTATTACAATTATAATATGATTTTATGAGACCTTAGTTAATTTATAAAAGTGTTATAAAATCGGTTATAATATTAAAATTAGTATTTTTCGAATAAATATTGATTTTAATTAAAAAATAAATTTATCATATTTAGAAAACTATTTTCCTAAAATGGGGTCCATTTTTTTAAATATACACATCTAAAAATAGTTAGGGTTAAATTTTTGTATTTTTCTAAAATAGTTGATTTTTTCGTGAATAGAGAAATATGGTAATTTACGGTATTTAACAAATACAAGAATTATTGAGTCATGGATGATGTATAGATTATTTATTCATCCATTATTTCAAAATCACATTCACTAGTTACTTTACTTAGTCACAATAATTAACACTATTCATAGTCTTGAGCCAAGATATTAAACAAATGAATAAATTAATAAAAAACACCCATCTCCTCCTCTTATAAATACCACCCCTCACCACCTCTTCTCCTCGTACCATATAAGCTTTTTATATTGATAATATTATACCTAATTCCTCTACCAATCCTCTTTCTCATGCCATGGAATTTCTGTTCTCACCAAAAGACCAATTCCAAGTGCCTTAAGGAGGTTCTCAAGGTGACAATATTCAAGAGGTCAAATCCTCCATTCTCTTTTAATTTATTTTTTTTTCTTATCCTCCCCCCACATACCCTAGATAAAAATATAATTATAACTCAAGTATCATATATATACTATAATTTTATGGTTTTAATGTAATATCCATCATCAAAACTCTTCTCTTCCCCTTTCATCTTAAAAATGAAAACATCATCTGTCATATGTCGACTCACCGCCTTCATAGATAATGATTTTTTAGTTTCCATTACCACAATCTTGTATTGTAATAAAACCATTATAATGGATAAAAAAATATTTTAAAATATATATTATAACTTTTTTATGTTCTAAAACTAATATATATACATAATATTAAATAATAAAACAAAAATAGTTCGTGATGATCAAAAAACTACCAAAATAATCTAAACATTTATCATTAACATTTTATCAAATGAATCATCCTCATGTAAAAAATAAAATGATATATCGGAAGATTTAAATTTATGGAAGTTAATTAATACCATATAATTTCAATTCTGGAGAATTATTCCAATTTTACTTGAAACTTCCATAATTATACACAAGTGAACCGACAATGAAACCATTAAACAAACACTACTAGAAAAACAAAATTAACCATTATAACTCATCCAAATATCCATAAATGAACTCAATAAAATTATAATAAATAAAATATATGTATAATATTTCTGAACTAATTAATTAATGAATCGAATTTGATTATCCAGGACATTAAGTGAAAGTGCATAACACTTTTGGACATAAGGTAACAAATCTCTCCGAACCTCCATTTTTCTTTCAGGTTACTATATTTTTTATATAAATATGGAGGATATGAATATTTTATTAAAAATAAAGAAAAATAAGGTAACCTAAAATAGTATAGGAAACAAGGAAAACCCCATGGCAGAAAGTTATCAGCCTATCTTTTTCATCAATCTAGCACTTAGCTTTCTTTCTTCTTCTTGAATTGCATGCCATTCATCCCTTATGCAGCCACACCCATAACCTCTCAATCTTCCCCTACTTGTAGGAAGATCTTAAAGACTTTACAAAAGATTATCAGCATCAGTGATGTCAGAATAAGAGCTATCCTCTTGCTTCTCTTTGCCTTTTACAGGAGAAGTATCTTCCTCCATTACGATAGTCGGGGAAATGATCTCATGAGTCTCATTAGGAGATCTCTGAATGGTACCCTTTATCTCAGTTTCATAATCAATATATTGGTCAAAGTAATGATTGGGTTGAACTTCAATTGAAATAGCTGTAGGATTTTACTTCTTATAGGAAAAAAGCTGAAAACCCTCATTATCCACAATGGGTTTTGAAGAAGCATGAAAAGTTTTAGAAATGATTGGGGTGTCAGATTCTAAAATGTTCTTACCCATTAAGATACCCAAATAAATCATCCTATCATGTGAAATTTTATGGTAAAATTATTTTTAAATTTATTCTTCAGACTCTTGTTTATCTCTTGAGTTTTCATTGTGGCCTAGAATTTGGGGAGATAGATAAATTTGAATTTACTGTAAATCAGCACACTTCCTTGGCTATAAGTATCAACATTTTTATATTTTCCTCTTTGGAAAATATGTAATCCCAAGTCTTAAACTTTTTTCTCAGAATTGGAGTCATCGACATTTGGTGAGTTACATGACTGACCACCCTTCTCATCAACCATAGGATTAAAAACATCCTCAGGAATAGCTCCCTGTGCTTCTTGCCTTAGTTTGAGATTATCAGCAGGAATGGTAGGTCCATCATCACCCTTAAAATGTTCTTTACTATCCTTAGGTTTGTTCAATTGAATATCAAGATTCTAAATGACCTTCAACTCAATAATGTATTCATCATTTTCAATCATAACCTTATCAACTAGGGTTGATCCCAGTTCAACCTTAACCAAGAATCAGGTGAAGTGACCAAATCGAGCCACTTCTGTTTCCTTGCCAATTTTGATCAGGATGCCAATTGACAGTGTTATATCATACAAAATTTTGGTGTGCCATAGTATCCAATTAAATCCATACACTCTTAGCCAAATTTTTTTGGTGTTGTTACCAACCTCAAAGGGGTTGAATTTTTTATCCCATTCATGAAGGTGAACAATCCTTGTTTTGAGATAAATGGAACCAAATCTCCAAGCTCGAACTTTCAATACTTCCATGGAGAAAAGCATATGGAAGTATCCCTGCCCTAGGGAGACACATTTCTAGGATGAAAATTCCTAAATCAATGAAATTACCTTCTTTATCTCATCAATTTTAATAGGCTGAGAGCCTTTAGGAATAAATAATTGAGCAATTTTTGAGAAATCACCCATTTCAAGCCGCTCAGAAATAGCATCAGGTCAACTTTGATGTGCGAAATGCTCCCCTTTCTTAAAATGGAAGGATTGGGAACACCATTTAAGCATGAAAACAATTTATTCATATAATTTACATCATTAGTAATATAATTCCTCACCTAGTTCTAGTTTTCCAATCCTGTAGTAGAACCTTGACCACCCTCTGCATCACCCAACACTGTCAGCCTAGATACATCAGTCGCCTGAAGAGTCCAAGGTTCATCATCAGTGGACTTCTTGGCTTGACCTGAAATATATTTATCGACCACCCTTTCATTAGTTCAATAAAAAAATTCACATCTCACTTATAACCATGCGTCACAGACAGAGCCTTCTGGAAAGAGACTGTAGCTCCAACTAGAGCATCAAAGACATCTGAGTACACTTTCTTTGTCTTTAAAAAAATGTATTTCTTCATTATTCTTATATAAGTCATATAAATTTATTTTTATATGTTCTAAAATTATGTATTAAGATTAATTAATCCTTCATTTATGTTAAAATTTATATTTTAAAAGGTTCTCTTTTTAATTCGTCCCGATTAGCAAGCCCAATTAAAGGAAACGTCTCAATTTCTTACTCCTCTTCAAGTACACTTCATAATAATTTTTAATCCATAATTATTTTTATAAAATCACTCATTTAGTCATGAAAAACTTTCTTAGTTCATTTCTGCTTTTATACAAAAAATATATACATTTTTCCTCTTTAAATCCACTTTAATATTTTCCCTTAAACCGCACTAATGTGACTCATTTATAAAGTTTCTTAAAGAATCTTTTTATATGTTTTTACTTTAATTAGACATTAATTTTCATGATTAATACCTATTTTACCTAATTAATAACCATGTATGATTTAAATTCATTCTTTCATGGTCACCATTATGATATTCCCATTGGTTATGCCTTATGACATGATTACGATACTCATTTCTTCTCACAGGTAACCCTTATGTTTATTCCTTGTATTTGATTCTTCATCTGGAACACATATTCATGAACATTTTATAATGGGTGCATCCAAAAAGTGATCCAATTTATAGGGTACTTTTTAGTCACATGATACATCATTTATGTAATTAGGGAGTAAACCTAATCTATTATGGTACTTTGTCCACTGTGTGATATAGTCTAACAAATTATCCTTAACTCGTTTTTATTTAATGTTTTATATTTCTAACATGTTCCTATGTTTCCATGATTACATGATTCCATGTTATATAAGTTATTATTACATATGTTTATTCATGTTCCATTCCTTTTTATGTCATCATTTTATGCCTTCTAACCCAAGTGATATTCTTTATTTCTATGTTTATTCCCTTAATGGGTTTTTTATCTCATCCCTTTTGTCTATGTATTCTCTAGGTTATAATATGTAGATGTAGGATCTCAAAAGAAGTTAGGATATCATTATAGATGATTAATATAAATATATTTTATTTTATTTCCATGTCTTTAGTTTTATATACCAAATCTTCCAAAGAAACTAGAATTTATGATCCTTAGTTTTCATTTGATGGATAATTATGCTTAAAATCATGTAATAATATGTGTAAATGTCTAGGGTTTCTATATTTGGTACCAGAGCATGGTCTAGTTATTTTAGGGTATTATAACTATAAAACTTTAGTAATAACCCTAGGTATAATTATATCACTAGGGATAACCTAGATTTAAAGTTAGAGAATCACATGTTAGGGTATACTTTTCATTTACAAGTTTATCCTTCATTGTTAAAAGTTTTATTTTTGTATGTTTATTAGATAAGTATTCAAGCCCCCTTAATTGTAATTTATTTTTCTTTTTTAATGGATTTGAATAGGAGAACCCATTCCGAAAATCAATCTGATATGAAATGTGATGATTTCCCTAATGACATTCCAAATCTGATGGGAATAGGAGATCGGAACTTCATGACAGTACTGGCTCAATCAGATCAAGTTATGAAAATGAATTGAATTGTTTGAAACATCCTCCTTATCTTAAGAAATATAAAGTTTCAGTCTAATAATTTATTGGAAAATTCCTCTTATATTTAGTGGATCTTATTATCCCCTCATCGCATAAAAATAGATTAACTCCATTAATAAGATATTTTATGTACTCGAATGCTTAGAATAAGAGAAGGTTGGGTTAGTGGTCTATATTTTTTATGGGGAAGCTGATCAGTGGTTTACACTAATAAAAAAAGAATTATAAGGGGTAAATTGATTCCATGTAATGGTAATAATTTGAGAAAATATTTTTCAATAAATATTTTTCCTTAACTCTATGTCTTAAGATGGAAATGGAGTTCCTCAAACTCAAGAAAAAGGAATATGAGTCTATCAGGGCGTACGAGGTAAACTTCACAAGGCTTTTATGATAATCCTTTGTATTTTTCATGAACATTAAAATAAAAGTGGATCTCTAATTTATTAGACTAAATCAAAGTATACAAAAATCCTTGGTGATTTGAGATTTTTAAAGCTATAAGAAGATTTTTCGGTGTTCCCTTAAGGTTGAATTGGAGATCAGATTCTCTAATTGGTTTCATGTTACCAATGATAAAAAGAGAAAAATGGAGTTTAATATGGGAGGATCAATAGATAAATTCCATGAAAGAAATAAAATTCAATATCCCACATGTCAAAAGTGTGGGAAGAATAATCTAAGAAACATTATAAGGGGAACTATGAGATGATTAAAATGTAGAAGAGAGGGTCATCAGACTAATTTTTTCTGAAGGGATTTAAAGAATACCACTGATTTGTAAGAATAAAGTAAGGTTCATGCAACACTCAACCATTAGTTTAGTGTTTCAACTATAAGGAACATGGGTATTATATGATCCAATTCCCTAATCTAATGGTTGTTTAAGGAAATAAACAACAACAAATTCCATGATAACAAGGAAGGGAATATGTTATCACTACTCCTGAGGAGGAGCCCAAAAATTATATAGTGATGGGTATAGTGTATATTCATTCAATTATATCGAATATACTTTTTTACCCTATTTATACACATTATTTAATATATTAAAATTTTAGTAAATCTATTCAAACACCACCTCAAAATATGAAGGTTGATATATCTATGTGAATAGTGAATAGGTAAATTATTGCATACAAAGTATATAATTCCTCCCTAGTCAATGTTTGTGGACTGAACCTCCCAGAAAATATTTTATCATTTCCTTTGGTGTATTTTTATAATATATTGGGAATGGATTTTATATCTTTATATAAATCCAATATCAACTATTGGGAAAGGGAGGTCAATCTTTACATCCTAAAGTATCATCCAATTCTATACAAGTGTAAGGAGGATGATGAATATCCTTTAGAATTATCATTTGAATTTTGGATATTTTTTCCTTTTGAGAAATAATATCTATCTCAAATGATTGAGATAGAGGATAGGATAATGCTGGAAGACATGCCCATTTTTAAGGACTACATAGATGCATTCCCTGAAGAATTTCAGGGTCTTCCTCTTGACCGATAGGTTGAGTTCTCAATTTAACTTATTCCTGGATCTCTGCCTATATCAAGTACTCCTTATAGAATGGACACCACTGAGTAAGAAGAACTAAAGAAATAGTTACAAGAGAATTGTTACAAGGGTTTCATATTCCCGAGTGCTCCACCATGGGGTGCGCCAGTCATCTTTGTCAAGAATAAGGATGGATCAATGCACCTATGAATTGATTATCATGGTATCAACAAAATCATGATAAAGAAATAGTATTCCCATCCAATAATATATTAATTGTTTGATCAGATACATGGGGAAAATTATTTCTCTAAGGTGGACCTTAAGTCAATATATCACCAATTAAAGGTGAGGAATGAATAAATATACAAGACTACCTTTTGAACAAGGTATGGACACTATGAGTTCATAGTGATGCCTTTCAGACTCACGGGTACATTAGGAATATTCATAGACTTAATGAATAGAGTATTTAGATATTACCTTGAAAATTTTGTGGTAGTATTTATTGATGATATTTTTATATACTCCAAGAGCAAGGAGGAACATGAAGAGGATTTGGATATTGTGTTAAAGACTTTGGGAAGGGAGAAACTATATGAAATGTATATTAAATGTGAGTTCATAATAGAGAAATTATCATTCTTGGGACATGTTATCACTAGTGAAGGATTATTTAGGGACCCTTCTAAGATAAAGGAAATCGAGGAGTGGCCCAAAACAACATCTGTAATGTATATCCATAGTTTCCTTGGTTTAGATGGGTATTACTAAATATTTGTGAAGAAATTGTCATAATTTTAAAACCCAATAACCAAGATGTATTTTAAGGGAGTAAATTCTTTCTAGACCAGTGAATGCGAGGACTACTTCAAAGAGTTGGAAAAGAGACTTATCAATTCCCTAGTACTCACACTACCAATAAGTGGGGAACTTTTTGTAGTATACAGCAATGCTTCAAATAATGTATTAGGTTTTATATTGATGAAAAATGATAAATTGATATCCTATTCTTTTAGGTAGTTGAAAATTCATGAAAAAAACTATCCTACATATGATTTTTGAGTTTGTGGCTATTATATTCATGTTGAAAATCTATAGGTGCAATATCTTTGGGGATAAGTGTGAGATATATACTGATTATAAGAGCCTCAAATATATGTTTACATAAAAGGAGATTAATATGAACCAATGAAGATGGTTAGAGCTCATCAAGAATTGTGACTGATCAATCCACCAACATCCTGGTAAAAAAATAAAGTGGAAGATGCTTTAGTAGAAAGTCTTTGATGTATGGTGGCATCTCCAGCTTCAGGAGTTCTGGATCTTAGCTGGCCCGAGGGTGGATCGGCTTGGATAAGGCTTCGGTGTCTTCTGGTGTGGTTTAGCGTCGACTTCAGAGAGACTTGGAGGGGGAGCTCGCTTTTCCTCGACCACATAGAACAGGCCCCATAGGAGGATCTATATCTAGTGATTCATCTTTTCAGAGCTTGGAAATTTTTTATTTTTGATAGGGTATGGTGTCATCCATTGGATCGGGAATTTTCCTTAACATAGGACACTTGCTTACTGAACAGCCTTGAAACAATGGAGAGCTTCATCGTGATCAAATGTTGGGAAGGGGAAGATCCGTGTTGTCAGTCTGATTTTTCTCTCTAAGAATTTTGGGTTGTGGTATGTCTTAATCCCATGAATTTTTTTTGGGTTTCCCCATTTTTCCCTTAAAATGGGGTTATATTATAATAAAAAAACTAAATTCTTTCGGGCCATTGGATGGATGAAAATGGGAAAAATTAACCATGTATTTTTTCATTGGAATTACAAATATATCCAGAGTAAATAATGATATATGGGTCATTATGTATCATCTTACAATGACATCTCACTTTATTGTAATTTGAGATTAGTAATCACTCAATCAACTTGAATGGATATAAATCAAAGAAGTGGTGAGGTTATACAGAGTACCACTATCGATTGTATCTGATCAAGATCTGATATTTACCTCCAAGTTATGGAAACATTTCCAACATTATCTAAATAATATACTAAACTTCAAAAGAATTTATTATTCTCAAACTAATGGCCAATCTGGTTAGACTATTCATACACTGGAAGACACGTTGAGATCTAGTTCTATGAACTTTAAATGATGATGGGAGTAGAATCTACCTTTGTTCGAGTTCTATTAAAAAAATAGTTTCCACTCAAGCATAAAAATAGACCCATATGAAGACCTTTTTGGGAAAATATATAGAACACCAACAAGATAGGATGAATTTAGTGAATATAAGCTACTGGGACCTGAAATGGTCAAAGAAATGGTAGAAAAGGTGTAAACCATTCAACATCACATCAAGAAAGCCCAAAGTTGATAGAATAACTATACATATAATCATTGATGGGAATTAGATTTTTATGTTTGTGATAAGGTATTACTCTACATATCTTCATAGAATACGTTCATGAGATTTGGGAGGAAATGAAAGCTAAGTCCCATGTATATCAACCCCTTTAAGATTCTCGATCCTATTGGAGATGTGTCATATCAAGTAGCACTTCTTCCAACCATGTATCAAGTACATGATATATTCCATGTGTCCCTATTAAATAATTACATACCAAATCCATCACATGTACTAAATTAATAAGTGATGTAGTTTGAAAATGATCACTTTTATGAAGATCATTCGGTGAAGATCTTGGACTATATAGATAAATTTTTATGCAAAAAGACTACTCACCTGGTCAAAGTACTATGGTGGGACCATAAGTATGAATAGAAAACATGGGAACCTAAGGAATTGATGAAGGATAAGTACCCTCGCCTATTTTCACCTTATTTCGTAGAACAAAATTTTGATGGTGACATTTTATAAGGGGGATAATGTAATGACCCAAAATTTTATCAATGAAATTTCCCTTATAATTATGTCAACCAGTATAAAGCATACACATCACATAGATAACCCAATAAAAACATTATTCTTATAAATTAATAATAATACTATAGTCAATAAACATACCAATAATAAATCCAAATATAATAGTGGGAAAATAAATAGGAAATAATATAATAAGAATAGGAAAATTTGGATCAGGTCGATCCTCTAAAATGACCACACTCACGAACAAAGCTGTAGAAATAAAACATAATGTAAATAATAAAATATTGATTTAAAATATGAAGGAAATATAACCTTGGGATAAAATATAAGTGACTAATGAATGTAATAAGAGGTATTTATAGGAAGTATTTTACCCTTATAACCATTACAAATCTGATTGTTGGAATAGTAACATGACAGTTGGAATAGTAACGTGACGATTAGTAATAGTAACTTGTCTGTTAGAATAGTAACATCACCAATGAATGTATAAATAAAATTTAGGTATCTTATAAATGAAAAAATTATATATTTATATCATTTCATAAGTAAATAAATTTTTAAAAAATGATAAATTAATTGTTGTTATTTTTGTGAAACGTTAATGCTTATTTATGATTTTAAATTCAATATAATAATTTAAAAGAAATTTTATTTTCATAAGTTTATTTATAAATTAATATTTTTTGTATTAAAATTATAATATAATTTTATGAGACCTTAGTTAATTTTTTAAAGTGTCATAAAATCAGTTATAATATTAAAATTGGTATTTTTTGAATAAATGATGATTTTAATTAAAAATTAAATTTATCATATTTATAAAATTATTTTCATAAAATAGAGTCTATTTTTTAAATATAAACATCAAAAAAAATTCGGGGTAATTTTTTGTATTTTTCTAAAATAGTTTAATCCTTTAGGAATAGTGAAATACAATAATTTACGATATTTATCAAATACATGAATTATTGAGTCATGGATGATGTATGGATGTGGTAAGCACACATTAGTTAGAAATAACATGCACTAATTATTTTCCTTGGTCATAAGAAAAAATACTATTGATTTCCATGAGAAAAAATATTAAAAAAATGAATAAAATAATCAAAAACCACCCCTCTCCTCCCCTTATAAATACCACCCCTCACCACCTCTTCTCCTCACACCTTATAAGTTTTGGAGCTTGATAATATTCTGCCCAATTCTTCTCCCAAGAAGATTTTCCATGTCTTTTTATTATTTATATCACCAAAGGATCAATTCAAAGTGCCTTAAGGAGGTTCTCAAGGATATGATATTTAAGAGGTAAAATCCTCCTTCTTTCTCTTTTAATTTATTTACTTTTCATATCCTCCCCTCACCTACCCAATAAAAAAACATGATAACTCCAATATCATATATATACTATAATTTTATTTTTTTAATGTAATATTCATCATAAAAACTCTTTTATTCCCCATTTTTCTTAAAAATGAAAACATGATCCATGATATGTCGATTCACCACCTTCGCGGACGACAATTTTTTGTTTTCCATTACCACCATCAAGGATGGTAAAAAAACCAGTATAATTTTTCAAATGTATTTTAAAATTTATGTCATAACTTTTATTCTATTAAATAACTAATATATATATAATATTAAATAATAAAATAAATCTATTTTGTGATGATCGAAAAAATGTCAGAATAATCTAAATGTTTATCATTAACATTTTATCAAATGAATCATCCTCATGTCAAAAAATAAAATGACATATGGGACCATTTAAATTTATTAAAGTAAATTAATACCATATAATTTCACTTCTGTAGAATTAATCCAATTTGAAAATTACTTCCATAATTATAAAAAAGTGAACCGACCATGAAACCATGAAATGAATGCTCTAGGAACAAAAAAATTAAACATTATAACTCATAAAAATATTCATAAATAGACTTTATAAAATTATAATAAATAAAATATATGTAGAGTGGGTTATAAAATAATTAAATAATAAATTTTATTTTATTATCTTAGACATTATGTGAAAGTGAAGAACACTTTTAGACATAAGGTAAGGTATCTCCCCAAACCTCTATTTTTCCTTCAGATTACGCTTTATTTATCTTTACACTAATGTATTTATTCATTATTCTTATGTAAATCTTATATATTTTATTTATATGTTCCAAAATTATGTATCCAACTAAATTTATCCTTATTTTATGGGGAAATACATATTTTAGAAGGTTCCATTTTTAATTCCTTTTTTTAAATGATGATGCCTTGGTCAAAAGAAAAAAACACTAAAATATATAAAGATAAAAAAACAAGGTTACAAAAGTCTAAAGGAAGTAAATTTATTACAATATTTTTCATGAAGCTGGATGATATCTTCTAGGAGGTTCTCTATCTACATACTTTCAATGTTAACTCTTTTATTAGAAAGACCATCTACCACCCTGTTCGCCTCGCGATAAGTATGAGTGATTATATAGTTGATCTTTCACAGTTGTTAGAGGAAAATTATAAATATAGTTATGAGAGTTCATGCAAGGTGAACTACTCCATATAGAAGGTCTTATACGATGGTAGTGGAGTTTCTTTCAATTAAAATTATATTAAATCCTTTTTTCTTGATGAGACCAATGGAAATAATGAAGTTGTACATCTCTGCTTCTATAGAGGAGGCAAAACCACACGTACCATAGCAGCATCCCAGAATATGACCATTGTGATTATTACACACAATTACACAGCCTATAAGGCCTAGGTTACCTTTTGAGGCACCATCTACATTTATTTTGATCCAACCAGGGAGAGGGGGTTTCCAAAATACTTCCAACATACCTTTCGATTGACTTAATCTTCCTTTGATTCCGATCTAACGAAGAATAATAAAATATCTAAAGGAATAATGATAGGTACTTTTTTTCATTATTCCATATTCTTTGATCACAGTAAATATCTTCACCTGATATGAAAAAATATTTAAATTTTTATTGTTGTGAATGATAAATCTCCTTTCATACCAAATGACGTGAATGATTTCTTCCACAGCAGCAATGAAAAGTTGTTCAATTTGAGGAGAGGCATCTATAGTAGTGCATTTTTGAAGTTGTGTCCAAATAGAGTCCAAAACTATCCATATGATATCAAATATTTCAAATACGTATTTTCATAATGAAGAATCAATATCATAATAAAGGAATAGGTGGTTAGAATCCTCTCTGTGTTGATTACACATACAGAACTTAAAAAAAGTTTAATAACATCTAATTAAATATTTAAATCAGTGGAAACTCTATTGTGGTCTATTCTCCAAACCAGGGTGAATTTGGGGAGTCTAGCCCATTTTTTTTAAATATATTTAACAGAGAAAAATTTTGGATATTATTAGTGAAATTATTATTGTAGTAAAGTTTAGATTTTAGAATATCATTTTGAGCTGGTTACCAAAACAAAAACATCATCAATGTTGAAAAAAGGGTAGTTGTTAATAATTTTATTGATCTCATCAGGTAAATCAAAATCCATAGAGTGAATGCAGTCCTTTATGGATATATTCATATCAGTAGTAAGATTCATATAATTAGTCATAGAGCTAAGAGGGTAACAATTACAGTTATCCAACCCAAATTTTAAAGAATATTCTCTGTTAACAGTCCATCTATAATGAGTCATAATTTTAGAAAAAGGGTTCTTGATGGAAGGATAGAGAGAAGATTCCTTGTATAAAAAATTTTCTTTTATTATATTGTTATAAAATATGACTCTAAGGAAATCAAAGTTCTAGGAGTTATTGTTTGTAAGGTTACACATGAGTTTAGATTTAAGGGATTCATTAAAAGTCCAAGGTTCTTAATATTGAGGCCACCACTGTTGAGGGGTTTGCAACAATTATTCCAAGGAATGGTGACAAAATCCCTTCTAAGGGTACTTACACTCCATAAAAAGTTATTTATTCTAATATTAATATTTTTAATAAAATCTATAGTCCATTTATAAACCATCATAGAGTAAACCATTTTAGATAAAATGGGGTATTTTACAAGACAAATTTGTCCTACCATCGATAAAGTTTTTCCTTTACAAGAAGAAATTTGATTATTAATATGGTCAACTATATGGGAAAAGTAAGTGCTTTTCAGCTTCCCCTAGAATATGGGTTCTCTAAGGTACATGAATGGAAAGGATCATTCTTTTATACCAATGACATTTATAATAATAGCTTTTCTAGATGTGGGGAAACATTTTCCAAAGAAAATGGATGATTTTTTCTAATTTATGGATTGACCAGATACTTCTTCATATTGAGAGATATTAGTTTTAATATTTTGGATGTTCTTTTCCCCATGAAGGAGTAAAATAATATCATCTTCATACAAAATATGAGAGGGAATATACAGGCTTCTAGAGGCAATGATGGGATTAATTTTACCTTGGGTAACCAAATTAATGAAAATTCTTCTAAGGTAGTCCTTAAAAATAACAAAAAGAATAGAAGATAGAGGGTCTCCATATCTGAAACATTTTGAGAAATTGAAATAGACCTTTGGGGTACCATTAATAAAAACAGAAATGTGAGCAGATCCAAACAAGGTTTTAATTTTGTGAACAAAAATTTCACTAAATCTAAACTTGTTAAGGAACATGAAAATAATGATCCATTCCATTGTTTCGAAAACTTTTATAATTTTAATTTTAATTTTAATTCTTACCACTCTTTTATTATTCTTTAAAAAGTTTTTTCTTGTAGAGGCAAGGCAGATGTAGTCTTGTATGTTTCTTCCTTTGAGGAAGTAAAATTAGTTCCAAGAGATAATTTTTCTAGCAATGAGGGAAAAACTTTTAGCTAAAAGTTTAGAAATGATTTTATAAATAGTGTTAATAATAAAAATGAGTCTAAAGAGATTAATTTTTGAAGCATTATCCACTTTGGGAATTAGGGATAGGAATTGATCATTAATACCATAAGGAAGGTGTCTATTAGGAAAAAGGATTTAACTAAATTACAAACATAATTTTGGAAAGTATCCCAATAGTGTTGAAAAAAAGAATTAATGAAACCATCGGTACTAGGGGTACTATCTGTTTTTAAGCTAAAGATGGCATCTTTAATCTCATGACATATAGGAACACTAGTCAAGATAGTGTTGTCATTGTCTCCCATTGTTCTATGAATGATATTAGTATTTATGTCCTTATTAAAATCAGGACCATTAAATATATTGCAAAAGTAGGAGAAAACATGATTGACCAAACCTTCCTTCTTATCAATGATGTTATACCTGTCCTTAAGGAAGGTAAGAGGTCTATATACTTTCCTAGTTCTTTTCAAATCATTGTAAAACTTAGATTTTCTATCACCATATTTAATCCAATTAATTTTGAAAGTCTGTTTCTAAAGATTATTTTTTAGAGTGAGAAGAGAATTTAGCTAAGTGAAAAGCTCAATTTCCTAGTTAGGATCTTTAGTAAAGTCAATTTCCATTGAGTCAACCTAAATTTAGTTGAGATTTTTTTCCAAGGAAGCAATTTCACTATCAGTTTGATTGATTATATTTTTTTACTAAGATTTTAGCTTTTGTTTTAAGAGTTTTAATTTCATAATACAGAAAAAAGTATCATTATTAGAGTTCATCAAGTTCCAGGTGTTCTTGAAAATATTATCACAGTTATTAACTAAGTTTCAAGAATTATTAAACCTAAAGGTAAGGGAAGGTTTGGAATCTCTATTATTAAGACTAACAAAAATAAGGTGACGATCCGAATTTAGTCTAGGCAGTGTGATGCTGGAAATAGTATTCCAATTATCTAGGGCTTGGTTGTTTGTGATATCTATATCAAGTATACTATCAATTACTCTATTATGATTCCCTATATACCAAGTATATTTAGAACCTACTAGATTTATCTCAATGAGATTGTTTTCTTCAATAGAAGTTTTAAATTCTTTAGAAGAAATGTTCGAGTGTGAAGATCCCATCTTTTCACTAGGTCTAAGAATTTCATTAATGTATCCAGAGATGATACAAGGGGCTTGGATAATGTTGTTTAAATAAGGAAAGTTATAGAAAAGATATGTTCTATCCTGGTACCTATTATTTTCATAAATAAATGTGTAGAAGATATGTAAATTATACAAAGTCATAACACATGTTAAATCATGCGTGTTAATGTTATAATCATGAACATTTCTTAGAGAAGAGTGAGAAAATATCCAAATAGAATCTACTAAATTATTATTATAAGTAGTGCCAATAAAATTGTAACTATATTTATCTAAACCATTAAAACTATCAGAATATTTAATTTTTGTCTTATGGATAACAAAAAAAAATTGGTTTATGAGTGAATAAAAAAAATTAAAGTTATTATGGTGTCAGGGTTAGCAATACCCTAAAAATTCCAATAGAGTATATTCATTTGAACCTATGTTTGGGGATGGGTCCTCCTTTATTTTTTCCGCTAGACTCCTTCTTCTATGTGTATTTCCTAAGGGCCTAACAAACATCTACTTGATTTGGGGTGATTCCATACCCTTATTGGTCATGGAAAGGTTAGGAGAAATAATATTATCATGTTTACCTGTCATGTCCACTATATGAGTCTTTGATTTTTCACCACTGGCTTATTGAATATCAAAATACATATCATCATCATCCTTATAATAATATTTTGCTCCCATTCCTCCTGTCATAAAATTTTTGTTATCACCTATATGAATTTGTTCATATAGTGGAGGCCTTATAATGTCTTCATGTGAG
Organism: Viscum album; assembly: GCA_963277665.1. Classification (NCBI taxonomy): domain Eukaryota; kingdom Viridiplantae; phylum Streptophyta; class Magnoliopsida; order Santalales; family Viscaceae; genus Viscum; species Viscum album. Next base: position 561,353,842 of record OY728146.1, read on the forward strand.
GTTTTTCCTTCCACTATTTCTGGTTTAGGTGTGAATTGCAGTGGCTTCTCATCCATAGGGGTTCGTGTGTCATTACTCTTACTTACATGTAAATCCATAGGGATAAAGATTAAGGTAGGAGAGGCATATTTCCTATTGTTCTCATTTTCTATGTGAGAAATGACCATAGGAAGTAGTGAAATCTCCTAGTGTGTGTTACTTTCTCCAACAGAACAGTCTATAATGTTTTTCTTCCCATATGGAGTGTGCAGAGGCATGTTGTAAGACTGGTTGTTGTTTTCTTGGGTCACAATTGAAGGGGCATAAATAATAGTCTTTTCTTCTCTAATAGGATGTTCAATATCTTGATCTTCTAGTGTTGAGTATTTAACCCCATCTACAATAGGGGCAATAATGGATCCATCAACATCCCAGTAAGTAGATCCCTTGCCTGGCTACTTTGGTGAGGTATTTGTATTCCGAAAGCTGCCTTCAAATATGGTGTTCTCATCAACCACAAATACAATATTCTCAATCCCTTCTGTTTTACAAAATATTCCCATCAAAAATCATGGATCATCATTCATGTCCTCTACTTTAAACTCTTTTCAGGGCATGGAGGATTTAATCTCAACTCCCTATTTAGACTGTTTAATAGTTTCCATAAAAATGGTAGAAATTTCCTCAGCAATACCTTATTCCTCATTTTTACTCTCCTCTTTTTCAACCAATTCCTCCCATGATTGTCAAGGGGTATTTTTAGGTGTATGGGTCACCAGTTTTTTTACCCATTTTTCATTTCTTTTCATAGATGGCTCAGTATTATCTAAAATAGTCCTTTTATCCTTCTTGTGCCTCTTGATTTCAGTCTATTCATTATTAGTGGATGGATTGACTTGTTGTTTCACCACTTTTTAATTCATAATGGAGTGTCCAATAATATTTCAATAATCACAAAAGGGTATAATATTCTCATATTTTATCATAACCTCATTTCTTTAATCTTTATAATTTAAAGTGATGACATTAGGTAGCTTTGAATCCATATTCACTTCAACCATAACTCTTGCATATAGACCCAATTCTCCATTCAAAATTATTTGGTCAATATTTAAGGGGATTCTAATGAAAGTGGTGATATCATTCAATATGTTTAGGTGCCAAAAAAATAAATTAATACCATGTAGTAAAACCCAAATTTGAGCCATAGAGTTCCTATGGATGAATATGTTGAAGCCAAAATCCCATGTAGATAAGTGAAGTAAACCCAGTTTCAGTTGAATGCTTCCTATTTTACAAACCTGGTCTAAGTATTCTGAAGAGTGGATAATTATATGAAAGTAAATTTTTCAAATTAGGAAAAGTTTTCAGTTGGTTATTCCCCGATAGTGGGTGATTCTAGGCTTGATCTCAGTAACTGGCCATGGTCTGTCCCCTTTGAGATAGGAAATTCAACTAAGGATAGAGAACTTACACTTTTTCCCCTTTTTTGAAGTGATTTAGGATCCACATTTACCACAAAACCTAAATAATCCAACTTTTTAAACATTGGGGTCGTCAATGAGGAATATTTTTGAAGATCTAAGCCCTTAAGAGATTCCATGAAATATATCCCTTTGATTTTTTTATGCAAAGATTGAATGGCATCTTTGGGGAGATTTTTATCTTCCTTTGAAATAGGTATGGTCCATTTGGAGGATCTCTCACACTCAAGACTAAAGGAGGCCATGAGTATCCAGATCTATTGATCCAGTATTCATTCGTCACCGAGATTCAGTGAAGTAGGGTTTTGAATTTGACCATTCTCAAGGTCTCTCTCAGATGAAGCCTGATTAAATGAAACTTCCCAATTTATTACCCCTTTTCAAGTACAATCCATAATTAGTTTTAATCCACTATTACTTTTATAAAATCACTCATTTAATCATTAAAAACTATCCTAGATTTTTTGGTTTTATAAAAAGATATCCCTTTGACCTCTTTAAATTCGCTTTAATATTTTCCCTTAAACCGCACAAAAGTGGTGCATTTTTAAATTTTTTCATTTAAGTTGGACATCATTTTTCATAATTTTTGCCTATTTTATCTTATTAATGTCCAAGTATTATTTAAATCCATTCTTTCATGTTCACCATTATGATATTCTTATTGGTTATGCCTTATAGCATGATTATGGTACCCATTTCTATACATGGGTAACCTTTATGATTATTGCTTATGTTTGATTCTTTATGTGGAGTACATATTCATAAACATGTTATGATGGGTGTGCCCAGATAGTTCTCTAATGCATTGGGTAATGTTTAGTCTCATGAGATGTTATGTATGGGATTAGAGAGTAAATCTAATCCATTATGGGACTTTGTCCACCATGTGACATAGTTTTAGTTGTTAGTCTTGACTTATGTTTATATCATGTTTTATGTTACTATCACATTTCTATATTTCTATGATTATATTATCCCATGTTCTACATGTTATTCTTCCATATATTTATTCATGTTCCATTCCTTTTTATGTCATCGTGTTATTCCTTCTAACCCATGTACTATGATTTATTCCAATTTTTATTCTCTTACTAGGTTTTTAGCTCATACCTTTTCTCTATGTATTCCTCATGTTATCCTATACAGATGTAGGATCTCAAAGGAAGTTAGGATCTAATTATTTATGATTAATATAAAGTTGTTTTATTCTAGTTCCATGTTTTTAGTTTTATGTACCTAATCTTCCAAAGACACTATAATTTACAATCCTTAGTTTTTATTTGATGGATAATTATGCTTAAAGTCATGTAATAATAGGCTTAAAAGGTTATGGTCACTATACTATCATTCCCTTTTTCCATTTCCTCGTTTATTTTTTCTCGGAACTCAATCATCCTCTTCTTCTCTTCATTTCCTTTGAAAATATATGTCTTGGAGAATTATTTCTCTGTTATGATGGAACTTGATACCATATCATCATATGATGAAAAACTTTGAGAGACTAGTTCCATTCAAAGGCTTGGATTAATCCCATCAAATAAATGGTCAATATTACTTTTAGGATTATATATGTAGTCCATAATAAGCCTCTCTGATCTTGTAAATGTTTCATCATATTTAGCAACACATTTCTATTCCTTCTATCTTATATTAATGAATTTCCTTTCCATATTAGCTCATTAATCTTGAGGAAAGTATTTATCAAATAATATCACTTTAAAAATTCCCCATTACTTTATTTATATTTCATCAACCTCTTTAGTATTCTATATCAATGACCATTATTGATTATCATCTCCTTCCAAATAATAAACTACCAGAATAACCTTTCCACTTTTACTACTTCACAAAGCTAGGAATATTTTTTGGGGGGACTTAATCCATTGTTCAAATACTGAAGGATTGGTATTTCCATTAAAATATAGAGGTTATTGTCACATGAAGCGATCCAAAATAGGTGAATCACACTTTGGAACAACAGGTTTTTTCATATGGGAATGTTTGTTCATCATAGACTATGTCAAATTCCTTAATATTTCTATGATCGTCTTAGTTTCAACACCATATATATTGATTTTCTCATTAGGGAAACCCCTATATTGACTACAGGTTTTGATTTTCTTTCTTCTATTAGGTTCCATCACAAACAATGGAACACACTATGTTTTCTCATAATCATCAATAATATGGAGAAATAAATTAAAAATCCCTATATGTTAAAATTTCTCAATTAATATAATGGGTTATCTAAATTCACCTATTAGATATGTTCATTTAAAATACGGTTCCCATGGTTTTTTATAAACTTACTTTGATTTCAAATATAAATACTCCAAACCTAGGAGCTTGTAGATGGTAGATACTTCATTATAGTGGTACTATATATAAGTGATTACATCCCAAAGTACAGAATAGTTTAGTCATCTTAGTAAAATAGATACATACATGATTCCCATATTATGTTGAAATATAAAAACATAGTATAAGAACATTATTTAATCCTTTATATCATTCATAATATCCTTCTTCATTTCATAGGGAAAGGAAAAAAATAAAGGGTGAGCTCATATTCTTAGTGAGAGTTATGTACAGTGGAAGTTATCATTAGTAAATAAGGAATAATTAATAAGGAAGAGTAGATAATCAAAACACATTCCATTCAATCAATAAATTTATTTTAATGAGAATAAATTGAAAATATCAACATAGAAAACACAAGAATTCTAGACATTCATGATCAAGGTCTCTCAACAAATAAATCATCAATATTACCATCAATGTCTCTCAACCAAGACAAAATCATTCCATAAAGGCCTATCAACCAAGACATTATCATTGTATGGTAGAGCAAACACTAAATACCCAGCTATTATGACATGATCTTATAGCCTCATCATGACAACCTAATTTGTCTCATTAGACTTGTCAATATATCAAGGGGCTATTTATAAAAATTCCCCAATCATCACTTTCACTTCCAATTAATTCCTTATATTTTGAATGATTAATACAATTCATTCTCAAAATGCCTTATAAATCAAAAAATATCCATATTGAATAAATAATATCGAATATTTATAATTCATCATCATAGACCATCCAGAAAAATAATAAATATGGTATCATTAGATCATATCCCTAGTAATATCAATGGGTGTTTTCATGGTTGAAAATGCCTTTAAAATATCACTATATCATTTCTTGAGGATAAATACCCTTTTCACTTTGAAACCGCTTATTAAAATATAAAAATTTATAAAATTTTAAATAAAACATTGTCATTGAAAATAAAATTATAAAGTTTTAAATGAATCTTTGATACACTTAGTATTCATTATGGTGAGAAATTATGTTCATGTTGTGTATGATACAACAAATATTACTTTCATATTTTGGGTAAAAAGTTAAAAGTACCTCATTTGAAAAAAAACCAAAAGATTACTTTTAAAACATTTTTAAAAAAAACGTTAATAATGAGAAAAAATGGTTTAAAATAATCATATAAGAATATTAAAAACATTATTGAAAACATTTTTATAAAACATGGATATGGAAGAAAAAGGATTTTTGACCGAATAGAGAAATAACATTGGATTAATTTAAAAATATTATTTGGGTATCTTATGTAATTAAAAGGATAAAATGAAATTAAAAAATTTCATCTCAATAAATTACCATAGGATAAAAAATTAATGAGTTTTTTTAGAGATATATCATAAAATTTCATTATCATAAACAATCCCGATAAGCAATGATATTGTGAAAAAAAATCCCTTACCGTTTTGGTAACCTTTTAAAACATAACCCCCATGAAATAAATAACTTCAAATGAAACTTTAAACAATATTAATATAAATTTATTAATTTTATAACATATAAAAGGTAAAATATATACACCACATGAAAGAAACAAGTGTTGAATATGTCATATGTCTCACATAAACAAAAGTGAGACAAGAAATCCCTTACCTCAAATCTGAATCAATTTGTAAGTGATTTTATCCTCATGTATAATAAATTTAAATTTATTATAATTATATAATAGAACCATATAAATAATTTTAATATCATATATTATCCACTTATAACATTTCAATACTTTTTTATTAATAATTCTTTATTAAAATCATCATTTCTTAGTGTTAATTGTTTCATTTTTTCATGAGAATTTTTATACGATGGTTATGGTACTTGTACTTTGATAATGGTTCAATAATATCAATAATATTATTAATGATATAAATATCACATATATTCATAATATATATATTTAGAGTCATCCATAAAAGTTAGAGATATAAAAAGAATTACACTACTCATGGAAACAGTAGACCGTACATACACATGAATGTTATTTTCACTTTTTGACAAATGAAATGAAAAAAAATTAAAATATATATATTTTAAATAATAATTAAAATATAATATTTATCATGTATATTAATTAAATCTATCCTTATTACCATATAAGTAAAGTTTAAAAGAAAAATGAACCACATCACTTCGTGGAGGTGGTAGTCCACACATATGCACAAGCGACATTATCCTTTCCAAAAAATGGAAAAGTAAGAAAGTAAATGATATATTATATTTAAAAACCCATAATTATTTCATAAATATAATATTTAATCATTATTTTTTTCTTTATAACCATACAAGAAAAATGGTGATGAAAAATTAATTACACCGTTACGTGGATCAGTAAGTTGTATGTACGCATGAGTGATGTTTTCACTTATACTAGGATGGAAAAGAGATTAAAATTGGTTGTCCCATAATAATAATAACACATAATTATATTTATGATAATTTATTTATTCTTTATTATGTTTACAAAAAATTTATTGTTTATAAGAATATATAAATTTTAAAGAGTCGGTAAAGATGATTACCTCTTCTTTAGTGGACTTTCTTTAAATCCCTTATTAAGGACCCTTGTAATAGTATTTTAAGAAGACCATAACCTAAAATTTTTGTATTGGTTATTTTATAATTGAATTGGGTAGGGATTTTTTGAGCTAATTTACTAAAAGTGGTGTAAATAATATAGGGAAGGGGTGTTTTTTATAAGGGAGGGAAAGGCCAGTCTTTGAATTACTAAAAATATTAAAATATAATTAAAGTACTTTTCAAGTATACTGCTTCCAAATAGATATTAATTTGAATGAAAATATTTAATGGTATAAATATAACTATACAATGAAATTTACATAGTTTTTGGTGTCATTTTAAACCTTATATTTTGGTTTAACCCCTTTATTAACCAATTTTATCCTTAATTGCGATAATGAAGTCTTTTAATCTTAAAGGGTTTTAATTGTACTTATAGGGTAAAAATTGGATCATAAATGGCCAAGTGAAAACATTTTAGACCAATTATAATCATATTTTTCCTATTTCAATATTTTTATGATTTTTAAATAATTTAATAAATTATTATATTGTATAAAATATAATTAATATTGTTTTTTACACTATTAATTTAATTTAACTTTAAAGTAATCAAGATAGTTATGGAATTCAAACATATAAATTTAAAACATAAATAGAATTTTATATTTATCTATAAAATTTTTGTAATATAATAACTCAACCAAATTTTATTAATTTTTTTAATTTTAAAATCATTTATTTTATTTTTCAATTAATTGATTAAATATTGTGTCGACATTACGTAAAACATTTAAGGAAATTATTCAGTCACTAAAAAATATTAACAAATTACCATGATAAAAAATAATTATTATTATTTAAAATAAACATTCATAACCAAATTTATCCTCTTTTTATCCTTTTGATAAAATTTTAGAGATATTAAAGTCAAGAGTGTGACATTTTGGAATTTTCTTTACTTTAAAAAATATAAATTTCATTATCAAGGGAAAATAGCACCAAAATGGCCTATATTCGAATTTCGGGTGTTTGTGTTAGAATTTGTTCCTTAAAATGAAATAAAGTAAAGTTTTTTATTGATTTTGATACCTTATCTCATGGTTTTGACCATGTTTTACCCACTTTACCATTACCGGGGTGACAAATATTTACCACGGTTACTATTAATAATTACCAAAATAAAAAGACTTATTTATAAAATTTCAAAATATTAATTCCAAATATGGTATCCATTTTTCAATATTCAATCTCTAGAAGATTTATAAATCAATTTTAATATAATTATGTAAAATGTAATGAAAAACAGTTTTTATAAAAATGCGTTTTTAAGTATAAAGATTAACTTATACCAAAATCATTAATATTACTAATTAAAATGGAATTAATAATATTATTATAAATGAAATATATAAAATTTAAATTTAATACCAAGTAAAAAATATAATGGTGCCTTAAAATTAATTAATTTAATGAAAATAAATGACATTATTTGAAATATCTCTATTTTTCACTACTCACTGAAAAATCAATCATTTCAAAAAAATACAAAAATTTCACCGTAAGTTAATTTTGATATTTTGAATTCAAAAATTATGTCCTTTTTTAAATTAAATTTCTCACTTCTTTATAAATTAATTATAATATTCTCACACAAAATGAAGTAAAAACCACTTTTGAAGAAGAAATGTTTTTGAAACATTACATAACTTTACTAAAAATTGAGTGCTTATATATTATGAATTAACTAAGAAACTTTAATTAAGAATATATATATATATATCATAATTTGGTTAATCATATTCATACACATAAATTTAAAAGCTATGTTATAAAATATTATGGTTTGTTTTAAGCTTGGTGTTGCATGTCAACCAAGCTATCGAACACTTACAATTTATTTAAAGAGAAATATCTTCTAAAATCTTGGTTTTTTGTAATTAAGGTAAGTAAATAAGCTCAATAATTAATTTAATTAAGCTAGTAAGGTTTTTGGGATGGTTTTTGTGGATCTAGAGAACTCTAATTTTTTTTATAAAGGTGGAGAAGAGGTTCCCTTTTATAAGTGAGGGGAGGGACACACATGGAATTACTTAAAATATTTATATAATATAAATTCATTTTCTTGTGAAAGGGGAACCAAATTTTCAGGAATTAAAATTTAATATAATCTAAGGTTTAAATTTCTTAAATAATAATATTTATAGAATTTCAAGTATCATTTTTACCCTTATCACTTAGTTTAACCCCTGGTAAACCCTTTTAACCTTAACTATAGTAACAAATTGTTACTATTTTTACTATATATTATGATGAAAAACTAAGTTGGAATTATTAACTAATATTAATTACGATAATTAAAAAATTTGAATCCATTTTATAGGATTAAATTTTCAAAATTGGTAAAAATTACTTTTAATATATGTTCTTCAAATGCAACAAAAATCGTTTTTAGAAAAAAAAAATTGTTTTAAGTGATAAATTTATTTTTTAAAAAAATAAAGAATAATTATGATTAAAATGGAATTAATTGGATTAATTTAAATCAAATTATGCATATTTTTATTTTATATCAAACTAAAACCAAAGGTAAAATTTTAAATTCTTTATTAAAGAGAAGAACTAAAAATATTTTTTATTTGAACAAAAAAAAATACTTAGATTTCCAAAATGGTAAGCATATATTTATAAGTTAAACATTATATTTTTATATGAATTATATTAGTTATTAAATATATATTAATTATCTATAAAATGTTTTATAAACTTTTAAGTAATAATTATATCATTATAATGTCATAAAAGTGATAGTTTTTGTAAAATTGATATTTTTCACAATTCGCCCAAATATCATTTTTTTCTAAAAAATATCAAAATTAACCCTAAGAAAATTTTGATATTATAATTTAAAAAATTAAATAATTTTCCTCAAATTAAATTTATAAAATTTTATAATTTATATTTTAATCACATTCTTGAATATAGATATGTGCATTATGTTAGTATTTCTTTATAAATAAAAGCTTGCTTACTATAATTGAAGCTTAGGTGTAACATTATTCCCCCCCCCCTTCAGAAATTTTATCCTTTAAATTTCCATAATATTAGATCATGCATATATTTGGGTATTTATTCATCATAACTTCATTAGTTTCTCACGTTACCTCTTCTATTTTATGATTTATCTAAACTACCTTCACCAATCGACTCGTATAATTTCATAATATATATTATCTAGTATCAAAAATATAGATAGTCTCTTCAAAGTAAGATAAATTTGGTTCCAATTATATTTAATCAATGATGATAACATGTATTGGGATTGTTATATACTTCCTCAATAATGATATTTGAAACACATTGTGAACTTTTAGAGGCTATGTGGCATTGACAAATGATAACTCACATCTCAAATTCATTACAAAATTAAAAAAAGGTATGATATACCTAGGAATTAGTATACCTTTCTAATGGAACCTTATAACACCATCCCATATATATGTATTTAAGAAAACATTATCTCCCACTTAAAATTTTAAATCCTTCCATCGATTATCGACATAACTTTTTCCCTACTTTGAGCTTCCTTAATATGATTATAAATAGTATTTACTTTCACCATTATATCCCCTATGAGATTTAGGCCTAAAATATTCCTTTCACAAAATTCTTCCTAATAATTTGAATTAAGACACCTATTTCCATTAAATTCTTCATGTGGTTCCATTTAAATGCATGAATGGGAGCTATTGTTATATGAAAATTCCACCAAATGTAAATAATGATCCCACATACCTTTAAAGTCAATTGATCATGAAATAAACATATATTTTAATGTCTAAATAGTATTTTTAGACTGTCCATCATTTTGAGGATGATAGGTAATGATCAAATGTAGTTCGGTATTGTGATACTTCTAAAGATGCTTCATGGATTTTGATGTAAACTGAAAATCACAATCAGATACAATCAAAATAGGTGCACCAAGAAGTCTCCCAACTTAATTAATATAGAGTTTCATAAGATACTCAAGAGGTATATATTTCCTTATTGTGAGTAAATATATGTACTTGGTAAGGTGGTCAATAACAACCCATATATAATCATTCTTTCTAGGAATATTTGACAATATAATGGGAATTTTTATAGTAATATCATCCCATTTCCACACAATAATAGTTAATGGTTGCATGATTTGTTTAGGATATTGTCTCTTGGTATTTACTTGTTGATAAATCAAGAATATTAATACATAGTCTCTAATAAGGATGGATGTAACACATATCCTCTTTCCAAATTTCTATACAACATCTTCATAGATGAAATATATCAACTTCCAATAATTCATGCCTTTTATTTTCTTTTGAATGTTCATATAATCAATCTAGGAAATTTTTATTTTCTATAATAAAGAGGGTTGGGAAATCATTTAGAATAGATGTGATGTTTCCACTTCCTTAATGATTCCCATATCCAAATTTACTAATTACATGAATATAAGATCTTTTTTAATCCTCTTGTTAGTCAAAAATATATAATATTTAAAACTAAATACATCAACCACCTTATTTTCCTTCCCAGGGTGATAGTGTATTGAGAAAGCATAATCCTTGGGTAGTTATAACCATTAAATTTTCCTCATGTTGAGTTGTTTTTGTGAGAAGATGTATTTCAAACTTTTGTTATCTATATATATTTCACATCTTTCACCATAAAGGTAATACCTCCATATATTCAATGAAAATATTATCACTTACAACTCAAGATAATGGGTTGGATAATTTTATTCATTAGTCTTTAAATGTATTGATACATTGGAAAAAAACTCTAACATTATTCATAGAGACACATCTAAATCCCTTGTTTGATATATCACTATATATCAAAAATTCATCCCTTCACAATGTTAAATTCAATATTTGTGAATTGAAAAATCTCCAATATATTTATTTAAAACATTATTTATATTCTTTTGACCATATAAACCTAACCCCTTTACATGTAAACTTGGATAATGGGTTATCTAATCAAGAAAAACTTTGAACAAATTATTGATAGTAACCTACTAATCTAAGGGAACTTCATTCCTCAGTTATAATCATTGTCATTGTCCATTATATCACTAAAATTGTGTCACTGCCATTGTGACAATGATCTTGTACCTAAGTGGTAAAGGCTCCTGCTTGACATCGAAAAGACCCATGATTGAATCTGGGTAGGGATGAATTTCTGAGGGGTACTGTAGCAGCACTGTAGCAGTGGAGGCACTGTAGCAGGGGGGACTGTAGCAGTGTCGGTACTATAGCAGCCTGGGTACTATAGCAATACTATTCACTGAAGGGACCTTTAGGCCAAAAAATGGGCTTTCAGGCCTTGTATTCAGACCACTTGGTCTTGGGCCCTCAGGCTATGTAATGGGTCTCCCTATACCTATTTTAAAAGAGGTCTTTGATTTAAATAATAAATGAGGCTTCGGCCCGAGCCTTTAAAAAATTTACTACCATTTTCTTTGAAGAATAATCTAATATTATGTCCTTAAAGACAACATGGCCAAGAAAAGAAACTTTCTAAATCTAGAATTCACATTTTCTAAATTTTACATATAACTCATTTTCTATATGAGTCTTAATAATGATTTATAATTGAATTTTATGCTCATCATGTCTTTTGGATTATACCAAGATATTATCAATAAATACCACAATGAAATTATTAAGATAATCGTTGAATACTTTTTTCATCAAATCCATAAAAATATATGATGTATTTGTTAATCCAAAGGTAATTACTATAAACTTGTAATGTCCATACCTTATATGATATGTCATCTTTGTAATATATTCCTTATTTACCTATAGTTGATAATACCCAAAATAAATAACAATATTTGTAAAATATTGATCTCTTTGAAGTTTATCAAACAAGTCATCATTATAGGTTAAAGGATAATTTTTATTTGTATTTATAGCATTTATTCCCCTATAATTTATGAATAGCCTCATAGATCCATATTTCTTCTTAATAAAAAAGAACAAGGGCTTCTCATGGTGAAATATAGGGTGTATAAATCCCTTATAACACAACTTCTGAAGTTGTTTGTGAAGTTCCAATAATTCCACTATAGTTATCCTACAGGGAGTCTTGGATAGAGGTTTTTCATTGGGGATGAGATCTATGGAAAACTCAACCTCACGCTTAGGTAGATTTCTAGGTAGTTATTCTGGAAACACATAAATTTATTAATACACAATAGGTGTGTCCTATATTATAAGTATATATTTCCCATTCATATGTTTTGTATATTCTTCTTCTCTAAGAATTTAATTAATGAAAACTACTAGAGGTGGATCCAGAAATGATTCAGATGATGTGATCTCCCCTTTTAAGATAATGGATTCTATATCTCCATCACAAATTGTAATCTTATTTTCTCACTAATAAATTTTCTCATTATAATTTTAAAGTCAATCTATACCAAGGATTATATAAAATTCAACCATAGGTATAATAATCAAGTTTTCAAATAGGGTTTTTCTATGCATTATAATGGTAACTAATTGAGATATCCTTGTTTCAATAAGATTTCCACTATGATCCTTGATTGAAAACTCCATTATTAATTTTCTAGGAAAATATATAATTTTATTTGAAAACATGGATGATAATAAAGAGTCTAAAATCAAGAATAAAATAAATCATTAGCTAAATTTGAGGTTATAATCAAAGTACCTACCACTACATATTTAGGAAATTAAAGCTTAGTTGTAGTGGTCAAATAAGTATAGAATTTATCACTTTTAATTTTCTTAGGAAAATTACATTGAAACTTGGGGAATTTTTTGAAATAGTGCTCTATCTCTTTACAGTTGAAACATTAGACATTGGTAACTTCTTTCTTTCCTTTACAATCATGACATTGATGGCTTTTTTCTCTAAACTTGAAGAAAATTTTCATTCTCATCATGCATGTTATATGGTTCTTCTTTCCACAATTACTACATGTTATAAATTACACCCTTACCTTCTTTCCTATTGTTGTATTTACTTTTTCAGAGTGCTCTACCACCCTCTTCTTTTCTTATTTTACTTAGAAAAAAATACTTTTAGAATCATTTCTCTATCTTAATAGAATGTGATATTATATCATCATATTCAAAAAAATCTTGAGTGAATAATTCCCTTTGAATTCTATGTTTTAACCCATCAAATAATCGATCAATATTACTTGTTAGATTACATACATAATTAGCTACATAAGTTTCTAACCTTGTAGAGATATATTCATATTCTGAAACATTTTCTCCTTCTCTTTTTTTAGATTAATGAATTTCCTCTTCATATCAGATTATTTCACATGAGGAAACTATTTTTTAAATAATATCTCTTTAAAAGTGTTTCACTCCATGATATTTATTTTCTCCAACTCCTTAGTGTTATGGATAAATGGACACCATTGATAAAAATATCCCTTAAAACAATAAATTTTCATGATAACCTTATACATTTTACTAATTCCCAAAATTAGAAATATTTTATTCAATGACTTGATCCATTTATCAGCTATTGATTGATTAGTAGTCCCATTTAATGATACAGGTTTATGTCACATGAATCATTCCAACATTTTTGAACTATATTGGGGATCATAAGGTTGCTCCATGTAAATAGGGTTATTAATCATAACCTGAGTTAGCTGCCCTAATATAATTATAATTTGTTTTCTCCATATCCAGCTCCAAATCTAGATTCATTGTATTTCCCAATAGGTAAATCCTTATATATATTATGTTAATTTATACAGTTTTCATTCCTTTAGATATGCTTCATTTATAAATAATGAAATATACTGAATTATCTCATAAAATTATAGATTTTAAATCATAATACATAATTCTAAATCTAGTGTAAACTTTACATAAATTGAAAATTTATGCATAGATAATATCATAATCATAATACTAGTATCTTTGGGAATATCTTCAAATAATAAAAATATTTTGAAATTTTTTAAATAGTTTGTAAATATCATGTGAATAAAAGAAATAATATCCCCTGTGATTTTCTATCCAAGTGTATAGTCTTATGTTCACTAATCATACATCTAGTGAAGATCAAGTTGATCCTCAACCATCCTTTTTGGGATGTTAACCCCTAGATGCATCAGTTTGACAACCAAAACCACTTTACAATGTCAATATAGGGATATAATTTCTAGGAAACCACATTCTATACCTTACCAAAACATTATAATATTATCCTATTATTAAAATTTTCATTAGAGTCTATCATATGGATATGTTCTCTAATCTATATTTTCCTAAATATATCTCACAATTTTTATACTAAATTTCCTATGATACCAACTCTGAACCCCCAGATCCAATAACCCAGATTTGGTGGTAATCTTATTAAATTTTCATAAGATACAAGTCATCTCATCATAGAGTATTTAATTTTTTAGTAGTATTATAATAATATATACATACATTATTCTCACATTAAATTTAAAAACATGAAATAAAACTTAAAATTATAATAATAAAATTATTATTTCTTCTAGTAACCCTTCCTAGTATCTTGGGGAAAGAAAAAGATAAATAAGGGTGATCTCAAATTCCCATTAAGAGATAGTATAAAAAATAAGTTATCATAGAATAAATACATCATGAATAATTTAGAAGAGATAAACAATAATAAAATATGTTATATAACCAATATCATAGAAGGTTAATATATCCATGGATGAAAAAAAAACATGAATAATCACATGAATAACAATAACTAGTTTTATAATGATAGAATCCATAATTTCATAAATACTAATCTTACCATAAATGCCTCAATACAAGACATCATACATAAATAACTAAGGTGTGTTCCAAATACCCAAACTAGTTTGTCACATGAGACCTGTTAATTCATCAAGGTAAAAACATCCATGACCATCACTCACTAAGTCATTCTTCATATAAAATAAATTAATAAAAAATAAATATATAATCATTATAAACATTCATATTGAGAACCAATCATGAAAAATGTTAATATTTTCCCTAGTAAATAAATAGAATAACATAATCATAATTCATTTTTAAGAAAAAAAGTGGATGATATCATTGGTAAAAGAATCTCTTTATGAAAATTACAAGAATATTAATTTTAAAACTTTTTATAGAAAGTCAAACATGGGTAAAAATGGTTTAAATAAATAGTAAAAACATTCATGAAAACATTTTAAAGAAAATTAAGAAATGGAATAAAAATATTCTTAGCCTAATAAAAAATAATTTCAGTTTTCCTTAAAAACCCACCAAAAAATTATTTTATTTTAATAAAAGTGGAAGGTACAACCAAGAGAGAAAAAATATAACAAGAGAAAAACAAAATTCATGGGGGTATGAAGTAATGAATATAAGGGAATCTTCTATAACCCTTACCATGGGTTTAACATGCTTCGTAAGTACCTTTAACCTCATGTATAACAAATTTAAATTTATTATACTTCTATACTAGAATCATATTTATACCTATAATACCATACATATAACACACTATGGATTTCTAAATCATTATGTTCTTAGAAGGATTTTGAATTTTAGTTTGTTGGATGGTTCATTTTGATAACCAAGAATTATTTTGGGAACCCAAGGGTTTGAATGTCCTAAAACAACATTTTTGGATGGGGTATAAGGTTTTTTGGACACTCATGGTGTATAGGAAAGTGTTAAAGGAAGTATAAGTGGTTGGGACTATTGAAAACAGTATTAGTAGAGGGTTCATGGCATGAACAATTATTTACACTATGAAGGTTTTCTAGATAGTTTATTTAAATTAAAAGGGGGATCCCCCCCCTTTGGCTAGACAGGTCACATGAAAGAGGTTAAAATGGTTAACCCCTCCCATTTTCTTCCTCTCCCTTGATCAAGGATGGTTATTATCGGTGTTTTGTAGTAATTCTAGGTAATATCCTCCCTCCAATATTACTTCCATTTTTTTAATCCTAATTTTTATGATTTCATTTATAGTTTTATTGTTTATTCTATTGGATCATGGTGGAATCAATAGAGGATTATGGGGATTTTGGTTGACTTTTATAGAGGGCATCCCAAAACATGATATGCACACCATCAAAAGTGGTTTCGATGATGGTACGTCATTGTATGACTTTTTTCAAGGGTTTTTTGTGATTTTGGTTGAAATTTTCCTTTGTAACAGGCATAAAAATTGTGTATTTTTTCATCCTAGATCCAGGGGTGTTTCAAGAGTGGACTGCATCTGGTTTCTCATAATTTCGGTAATCAGTTTATGCTTAGTATGTTTTTAGGCATTATACCTATTTAAATTAAATGGGTTAATTAATTATAAATAGTTTATAATTAATTTTTGAGGTCACTAAGCATGAAAAGAGTTCTTGGGAGTGCAAGAATTTCTTAGTTGTCTTGGGTGAGTCTTAGTAGATCTCCCCAAGGGATTAACTCCAAGTTTGAGGTAGTTTTCCCCTCTGATAAAATTTCATATGCATGAATATTTTTTATTTTTTATACTTGAATATTTTATGGGTTTCAAGAACAGTTTTTAGAGACCAATAATACCTTAGGTTGAATATATAGGATGGAAGTAAGCCCCTATGCTTGAACTAAGTTCTCACTGATTTAAATTTGGTCCTTGGGAAGGTCTTAGGGTATAAGATGAAATGTGAAATATCCTAGGTTGGATTGTTATAGATAATGGGAAGCTGTGAGTGGATTTTATCTGAGTGATGATGGTGAGGAAACATTATGTATTTCGGGTGATGAGGTACTCCCTCCTAAGGCTTTAGTAAAGTCTTGTTGAGTTATTAGAGTGAGAGGAGTCCTTTATAAATTAGCGTTGGGATTCTATGGGGTTTTGGTCAGAAGTTAGACCCTTATTATGAGTCCATATTTGGGTAGAATGTGATATCCTAGGAAATTACCTGGGTATCAGGTCCAAGAGTGGTGAGGGGCTTGGAAAGGTTAGATAAGACTAGGATTTTGGGTCATGGGGTCATTTGTAAAATGATTTCATTAATGGATGAAAGTCATGAGGTGTTATCGATAAGAAGATACCATGACGGGTATAGAGACCAAGTGGATAACTTGAGGGGAAATATGTTATGTGTTGAGGCATGGGAGTATATCTAGGGTCTAGGCCTATATGTGTTAGGAAGGTAATATATGTAATAGGTTGTGACCCTACATACTTTCATGTTCTTGAGGACCTCTTAGTGTTTGTGGGGATGGGTTGGTGGGATAGCCTCACTGGTGTATGTGGGGATGGTCCAGTGTGATAGACCACCCAATTATTTTTTGGTATTGTTTGGTATTATGAGAATTTTTATATGAGTGTATAGGGTCCAATAACTTTCTATATATGTCTTGGGATAGTGGAAAGTTTATTCCTTATTCCTTTGGGTATTAGCAGAGGACCTTTCCATGTGTGGCTTGGGTCATTGTGAATAAATTGGACCATTACAAGTGCGGTTTGGGTCATATAAGAGGACATTTATAGGGTTTGGGACATGAAATGTTGTGAAAATGAAAGATAGACCTCCCTATAGTGATTAGTGATGGTTTAAGGCTGATGGGTATATAGTTACGCCCAGTGTCTTCAGGTATTTAGTCGAGGATTTGGAAAACACCATACCCTAATTTTTTAGGTAATGTTATAGCATCAAAATGGTGATATGAGGGTATGGGTGGATTTTGGAATGACATCGAAGTAAGTATGTTTAGGGTCAAGGTGGCCCAGTCAGCACCTGATGTCATGACAGCTATGTGTATCTCATTGGTTGTCATGGTGGCCTAGTTAGCACACAATGACTAAACAAGCATGGTTATTTATGTATTTCTTTTACACATATATACACATGAATATGATAGTATATATTAGGGATGTTTTTTGAGACCATACTATGTTTTATTCTCACACCCTTCATGGGAATATCAGTCTATTTGAAAACCTTATGTCTATATTTCAGGTCAGGGAATGGGTTATGTAGAGGATTAGTCTAGAGAAACTTGACTATATCAGGATATTGGGATGAGGACCAGGGATGGTATTAGGGTTAAGTTTTTTGAGTTTTATTTTGTTTTATTTTTTATTTTGGTTTGGTCTAGTGGGTGATCAGTATATGGATGTTTTATATGAAATCATTATGTATGTTACTTATTGTAGTAATTTATTTTGAATTATATGATATGATGTGTATGTTTTTTGGTTATTTCTACTATTTTATGTATCTAAATCAAGGTCATACTCTCCTCATTGTATCTATTAGTCCCACACATCTATATGGAAGTCTCTAGTATACTAGGAGGCACACTTGAGGCCATGTGTCTCTCTAGATTAGATGGGCTTTGGGATTAGGTATTACAAAATGGAATCAATGGTTTTTTTATGATTTGGGGAGATAGTAGATAGGTGGTTTAAGGATTTGTTAGAGCCTATGATGGATATCATACTTATGTTTTGAGATCAAAATTTTCATTAGGAAGTCCAAGTTACTAGGGTGATGGGATTTTTATTCTTGTCTTTAGATGTTACATTTGTATTATCTCACCTTATCTTACACACATGGTTTTTGAGATTTATGATTTATTGTGGTTTGGATCTTGGCTCATTACAAATAGATTTATGATTTTCTATTTTCCCGTTATCAAGAGGTCATGTACATACATCATAGTAAACATATAATATTCATATAAAATATATGTATTTTCTTGTGATCATTTTTTGAAAAGAGGTTTATTGTTTAAAGTGTTAACAATAACTTATATGGTGTTTTCTTATATAAATTTTTGGTGGGATTATAATCATCTAGTCCATAGTGTAAATATTTTTTGATGTAAATTCATGTGCATCTTATAGTGATAAATTCTCCAATTATATAAATACATTCCCTTCTACAAGGGATTTATAGAGACCCATCACGGGTTGGTTTAGTCATTTAATGCCCTGGTAATGACTATATGAGGGAATGGTATGCCTAATAGGTGATCGGAGGATTGGAATGAGTTTCATAGAGAATTATAGACCCTTTTTTATCATTGATATTTTTTTGGTTATTTAAAGTATCAATAAAAACCTATATAGTGTTTTCCCATATAGCTTTTTGGTGGAACTCTAATTAACTGGATTGGGTGGTTTTATGGAAACTTTGAGGGGTTGTGAAAAAATCATGTGAATGCCTTGGGATTTTTTAATATTAATAACTTGGAGTATTTTTAGTATCAAGTTAGGAGGATAGGGTAGGACTAGTTGTGTTCCTGGACCAAAGGTTCTCTAGATATGATTTTATGTAGTGTGGTGGGAGTATGAGTGGATTCTCATGGATCTTAAGATGAAAACCTAATGGTGGGTGGTCATGTGGTTAGACTTATAATGTGAGATTCCTTGGGTTTTTGGTTGTGTGTAAAATTCATGTGGGTAATTTAAGTGGGTTAGATGCATGATCCTAGGTTAGACAAGATGAGACTTATGGAATTTTGGGTCTGGTTGTGGGATCATATGGTGAGAAAGTGTGTTGGTATGGTATCGGTTGATAACGAGTGATATAGAATACAATAACCTCTGAGTGATTTATTGATAGATCACTCATTAATGATGAGGATAGTGAGTGTTTGTGAGGATTTTTAGAAAAATTCTTGATGGTTATTCACAATTCCTAGTTGAGTTGTGAATCAATAAATGGGACATGTGTGGGTCTATTATGAATTGTTTGGATTGTGGATGAGTCAATTTGTGTGGTGATTTTTCAGTAGTGATCCACTTCCATGCATGGTAGCATGATTATTTTGGTGCATGGGATATATCCTTTAATGATAGGAGGTGAAATTGGCATTAGATTAGGATACTATAGTGAAGTCAATCCAGGTGGATTCCTTAGATTGAATTTTCAAGGAGTCATGATATCAGAGATTTATGGGAGAAATCATGGATCAGGAAGAGTGACACATATGTGGTGTGGGGAATTTTTTGGGTTGGAAGTTGAGGAGAAGATAAAGGGAATACATATGGTGGGGATTCTACCATTGTCTATTGGATAACTTTATTCTTGGTGAGTTTGGAGAAAATAGGGGTTGTCACTGTTTAGTGTTGGTGCTTGGGTATGAGTAGTTTGTCCATAACCAATCATAGTGTTCGATGATGTAAAAATTTTGGTCCATAGAAAATGCATGTTTGTGTTTTTTGAGTGATGATAATGATATTCCTATAGTGGGGAGAATCATATCTATTACAATAAATGGACCTCGTAATGAAAGGTTCATTGTGAAGTGATAATAGTCATTAGATGGTCAAGGAGACATTCAGGTACCAATGTGGTAAGAAACTCTAATATATGGTTCTTTTATAAATACCATGTTTGAGATTCATAAGTTATATTGGTTGGATATAGTGCATTGGAAATCGACTCAGGGTGATCTCGATGGGATCTGAGGGTGATTCATGGGGTGAGCCATGATTTTTTATTATATTCATGGGTGAATCATAGTTCTTTATGATATTTAGAGATTCAAACCCCATTTCATAACATGTTTTAGGGGTTTAACTAGTTTTTTGACGTGGTTCAAGGGGTCAACCAATTTCATAACATGGTTCAATATTTGAAACCTAGTTTCATCACATGGTTTAGGGGGTGAATCGTGTGATGAAAATTAATGAAGGTTTTATTTTGGGTTAAAATGATTTGTTAGTAAAGAAATTTAGGGACATGGATTAGGAAACAAGTGGGACCCCATGTGTAGGTTTTAGCTATAGGAATGATAATTTAGAGGCAATTTTTTATTTTGAAGACATTTTGGTAGATACGACCGAGTTTATTTGGAAAATTTATCCAGTGGAGGTATGACTAGAATTATTTCTTGAGGTTAGACATGGTGAGAGGGGGAACCATATTATGAGAAATATGTGGGATGTAGTAATTGGGTCAGTGGACTACTAGTAAGATTTTTTTGGTAGGTGGTTCCAATGGTTGGGGGAACCATGGTTTGGAATCGGCCTTAGAAAGAAGAGACTTATGGTACCATTAACCTCAAAATCAATTGTTTTAATACACCATAGTTTTTTGGGAAATAAGGGTGTGGTAAGAATTGTCTCAGTGTTGGAATTGGTAGTAGGTAGGTGGAATTAATTATTGGGAATGTTGATTTTGGTGTCTAATGTGCATAGCGAAAGCATGGTTGACATTTGGAGATAGAATATATCTGGTTGGTAGTGAATGGATGATTGGATAGGTCAGGAGAAATGGTTTTAGAATCACCATGATTTATCAAGGATGATAAATGTTATGGTGGGTATTTTATAATGATCTGTGGATTTTCAAGTCGTTACATTTTTAGAAGAATTTTGAATTTTGGTTTAGTAGATAGTTCCTTTTGAGAATCAAGACTTAGATTAGGAACCTGAGGGTTTTAATATCCTAAATTATCATTTTTATGGGGTTTAGGGTTTGGTATACACCTTGGGTGTTTGGGAGATTTTCAAGGGTTGGATAAGAGACCGAGTCTACTAAAAATAGCAGCAGTAGAGGGTTCAAGACATGAACCTATGGTTTACATCATGAGATATTGGGACAGAGGACCAACAGGTCCCTTGTCTAGATTGTTCACACCATGAAGTATATATAGTTATTTTTTAAAAATTAAATGGGGAATTTATCACCCCTCTCCTTACTTAGGTCGGATGGAGAGCACGCGAGAGGAACAAATAGCTTACTCCTCCCCCTTCTTCCTCCCCATTGATATGAGGAGGTTCGTAGTAGTTTTTCGAGTGAGTTTGGGTAAGATCCTTCATTCGACCTTAGTTTCCTTCATGTGCCATAATTTTTTCAATTTAATTTAGTTTTTTGGTGTCGATACCACCAGAGCATGGTTGAATCGACTGAGGATAATGGGGATTTTTCTTGGCTGGTGTAGAGGGAATCTTGAGATGTGATCTGTACACAGTTGGAAGTTGTTTTGATGAAGGTATGTCAATATATGATTTTTTCCCATGGTTTTTAGAAATTTCATATGAAATTTTCCATTTTAAAGGGTGTTATAATTGGGGTTTTTTGTATCCTAGAATCAGGGGTGTTTCAAGAGTGGATTGTATCTAGTTTCTCATAATTCTAGCAATTAGTTAATTCCTGGTGAGTATTGAGGCATTATTACTATTTAAATTAAATTATTTAATTAAATATAAATTATTTATATTAAATTTTTAATGTATCTTGACATGATATAGGTTCTCGGGATTGTATACAATGCTCAGTTTACTTGGATGAGTCTTAAAAGATATCACTAAGGGATTAAATCCATGTTCGATGTTGGTGAACCCTGTGATACAATTTCATACGCATTTCAATTTACATGTGTTCATACTTTCATACTAAATAGGTTTTGATCTAGAATTTTTAGAACTAAGAATTATATAGGTAGAAGAGGTAGGATGGCATTAATCCCCCTATACTTGAACTAAGTTCTCTTGAGAACATAGGTGAATCGGGATCACCCAGTGATTATGTATTCAAGGGGAGATAGTATCAGATGAGTTGATAGTGAGGCAGGTTTATGTCTCAAGTGTGATGAGGTACTCCCTCCTGAGGCTGGAGGTAAGATTTTTTATGTGCTTGGAGTGAGATGAGTCCTTCAGGACTTGGAATTGAGATGCCATGGGGGTTTTTTAGGCTTTATACCATACCTATAAGGATAGGGTTGGGTAGAACATAATGACATAGGATGGTCCCACATTAGTGGGACTGGTAGTAATAAAGGGATTTTCAAGGTCGGACTAGACTTAGAGTATGGGTCATGGTATCCTTTGGGAATTTATGTCTCTAGTAGGTGATAGACATGAGGTGTTATCGATGAAGAGAGACTTTAATGGGTAGGGAGGACCTGGTGGACACCCTGAGGGGAGAGAAGTGATATTTTGAGTTGTGGGAGTCTAGTTGAGGGCTAGGTCTGGATGTTTTGGGATATTTATCTATGTGATGGGATGCAATGCTATATGATTTCATGTGATTGAGGAAATCCCCAATATATTTAGGAATGGATCGGTGGGATGGTCTCATCGGATTTTGTGGGGATGGGACAATGTAATATAATTCATCAATGTGTGTATGTATGAGTTTGTGTGATGACCATGCCCTAAGGAGGGTATTAGGTCTAGGACCTTTTGAGACATGGCTTAGGTCAGTTGAAATTTTATGCCATGTTATTTTAGGTATTAGCGAAGGTAGTTTCATGCATTGATTGGGTTAGTGTGCATGAATTGAACCTTTCCATGAGTGTCTTAGTTCATGTTAGAGGACCTCCCTAGGGACTGGGTCAGGGTAAGTTATAAAGTATGATCATTGGACCCTAGAGTGATTATGGATGGGTCAAGGTTGTGGGATATATGATCATGCTCATTGTCTGTAGGTATTGGGTCGAGGTTTTTTATAATGCCTTACCCTTAGTATTCAGCTATATTTTGGGCATTATTATGATGTCATAAGGATATGGTGGATTATGAAAAATCACTAATTTAGGTATCTTTAGGGTTAAGGTGACTTGGTTAGCACCTAATGGCCTCAGGGGTGTGTATATCTCATCGGGTGTCATAGCATCTTGGTTAGTGCATGATGACTTGGATATCATAGTTATTTGTGTATTTATTTTCTTCATATATACACACTCATATTATGGAATATATTAAGTTTGATTGGTGAGACCCTACAAATTTTTATTCTCACACCCTTCACGGGCATCTCGGTGTGTACAGACCTTATGTATGAATTTCATGTCACAGTATGGGTTATGAAAAGGATCAATCCATAGATCCAGAGAATCTAGAGAATATTAGGATACTATTATGAGGCCTAGGGATGGTGGTAGGGATAGGGTGTGTAATTTTTATTTTGTTTTAATTTTTATTTAGGATCGTCTTGGTGGGCGATCAACATGTGGATGTTTTGTATGAAAACATCATGTATGTTATCACTTGTGGCCATTTATTCTTTTACTATAATATGATGTAGATTTTTTTTCATTATTTTTTTTATGAATCTTATTCTAGTGTATAATATCCCCATTGTATAAATTAAGCCCTCTCTTCTAATCAAAATTCTTTAGCTTGCGGGGAGGCATGTTTGAGGTCATGTGGCACTCTGACTTAGATGGTTCCTAAGATGGGGCATTAAAAAGGATAATAGAGGGGGGAGTTTCTTTATGATTCAGATATATGGTAGATAGTTGGTCTAGGGATGTTTCCAAACATGTAATATATATTGGACCGGTGTATCGAGAACACCAGTTTTGGTAAGAAGTCTGGGTTTCTAGGGTGATGGTATTTTTATTCTTGGTTTTTGATGTTATAGTTGTATGATTTCAACTTGGGTGAGGCACATGTATTTTTAGGTTTATAATTTATGGTGGTATGGATATTGTCCCATTTTCAATAGTCCCATGATTAGATCTTGGACCATTGGCAAGAGGCCCATGATTGGCTTTGGTCTCATTAGCAAGAGGCTTGTGATAAGCTCTTGTACCATGGGCAAGAGGTTATGTACATTCATCATATTAGGCATGTAGGATTCACATTACATCTATGTGATAGCCTATGGTTATTTTCTAATGATATTCCCACTATTTAAACTGTCAAAAATAACTTATATTGTGTTTCCCATATAAATTTTTGGTGAAATTCTACCTTTCTAGGCCAAGGTGTAAAAATTTTATAATTTCAAGTCATGTGGGTCTTACAAGGAGAGGTTCTTCAGTGATATAAATTCAATCCCTTCATCAAGGGATGTATGGAGACCCATCATGGGTTGGTTAGGGAATTTAATGACTTGGTAATGAAACGATGAGCAAATGGTGTTCCTTATAGGTAATTCAGGGATGGGCATGATTTTTCCTGAGAATGATGGACCCTTATGGCTCATTGAGATCGATTTTTTTATTTAAAGTTTCAAGAAAAACCTATATGGTGTTTTCCTATATATATTCTTGGTAGAACTCTACTTAACCAAACTGGGTGGTTTTGTGAAAACCCTAAGGAGTTGTAGAAAATGTCATGTGAATTCTTTGGGATTTTAGAATATGAAGCACTTAGAGAATTTATTCTATAGGGTTAAGAGGATAGCATAGAACCAATTGGGTTTATAGCCTATAGGTTCTCTATATATGATTTATTATAGTATTTTGGGAGTGTGAGTATACACCCATAATTCTTGAGATCATGCTCGTAGGGTGGGTGGTCGTGTGGTTGGCCTTAGAATGTGATATTCCTTGGTCTATTGGTTGAGTTTGGAATGCATGTGTGGCATAGTCAATAGGTTAGTTGCCTGAGCTTAGGTTGTATGGTATTAGAATCAATGGAGTGTGGGTATGGTTGTGTGATCAAAGTTCACAATAGTATGCTATTGTGGGGTCGATTGAGATCAAGTTAAGTATAATAAAAGAACTTATGAAAGGTATCTTAACATATCACTCTACCTTAAGGAGGAGACTGATAATTGGTGAGGCTTTTGGGAAAAGTATTAGTGGGTATGGGTGGTTTCTGTTTGAGTTAAAGAAAGTGAATTAGTCATGTACAGGTCCATTGGAAATTTTTCAGGTTGTGGATGATGGTACTCCCTCCTGAGGTTGGATGCAAGTATTAATGTTAACTTGGAGAGAGAGGAGTCCTTTAGGTCTTGGAGTTGGTATTCCATGGGGGTTTTATTCATGATTTAGACCCTACCTATGAGTCTAGGTTTGGATATATAGTGACAGCTTAGGATAGTCCCTCAGTAGTGAGACCGGGAGTGATGACAGGCTTAGAAAGGTTGGACAGAACTTGGATCCTATGTCATGGGATCCTTAGAGAAATGATCTAACCAATAGTTAATGAACATGAGGTGATATTGATGATAATATAATGTTATGAGTTTGGAGGACCCAGTGGATGCCCTGAGGGGAAAGATGTGATGTTCTGAGGTGTGGGAGGCTATCCTGTGGCTAGGCTTGGATGTTCTAGGTTAGTGTGTTGTGTGATGGGCTATAACAATGCATACTTGCATGTACTTGAGGACCTTCCTAGTTTTTATAGGTATGGGTTGGTGGTATGGACTCCCCAAATTCTATATGGGATGGATTTTTATGACGGAACACACCAATGTCTACAAGGATGGTTTGGTGTAATGATTGTACCCTAATAAGGGAATTGGGTTTGGACCTTGCCATACATGTCTTGGGTTGGTATAACATATGTTCCCAGTTTCATTAGGTATTGTAAGATAACCTTTCCATGTGTGTATTGGGTAGGTGTGCATGAATTGGAACTTTTTAGGAGTGGTTTGGGTTGTGTAAGAGGACCTCTCTATGGGGATAAGTCATGGTACGTTGTGATGAATAAACGATATACCTATCTAAAGTGATTAGGGATGGGCTGAGGTTGACAGAAATATGATCATTCCTAGTATTTGTAGGTATTGGTTTGAGGTTTTTGAAATCGCCCTACCATGAGTCTTTGAGTATGATTTGGGAATTTTTATGATGTAATGAGGGTGTGAGTGGATTCTGGCATGGCATAGAAGTAGGTAGGGTTTGAGTCAAGGTGGCCCGGTTAGCACTTGAGGGAATGAAGGGTGTGTGTATCTCATTAGGTGTCATAATGGCCTGGTTATCACATGATTAATTAGAAATAATGGTTATTGTAACATACTGATATTTTAAATGGAATGACTATGTTTGATAACATACAAGATACACCACAATGAGCTTAAATGAACAACTAAATATTATTATTTAAATGTTACTATTATAACCTAGCTGTTAGAATGGTGGGTAAGAATGAAATTAACTAAATTATGAAAATATGGTTAACACATGTATATATAATTAATTATTTGGTGACCAGTTAATTATAAATGAAAATAAAACCCTTTTCAAAATAAAAGGAAATATTTTTTTTGAAAAACTATTTAAATGTGAACAATTGTGTTTATAAAATAATAAAATCACTATTATTAAATTATATTAATTAAATATATATTAAATTTAATTTTTAACATTCATATTATTAGTTTTCTAGACATGATATAAGAACAAATCCAATTTTATGCATAAAAGATGTATTTTTCTAAAAAGACAATTTTGTCACCTTTTAATGATGCACTTATTTTAAATATAGTTTTTGAAAGTTCTATAAATTATATATAAAAATATAAAGTTATTATTTTAAATAATAATATCAAATTTTACTTTGGTATAATTTTTTTAATTTTTCTGATATGTTTCATGTTTTGATGAATAGTGACAATGATGGATTTTAATTGAAAACAGATTTTTTGCATAAATATTTTATAGTGTTAAATTATATTTTTGATTGATTTTAAAGAATAATTAGATCAATTTTATATCATTTAATACAATTTAGGTCATTAAAATCAATTTTAACTTGAATTTAGATATAAAAACATTTCAATCTTTTGAACGTTTTCACTTTAAAAATTCATTTTCTCATTCCAACAATGGGATTAATTTTAAATTAATTTTAGCTAATTATGTGTTTTTAATTTTGAAAAATAGATTTTATATTTTGAATCTTAAGGTAAAAATTTATTAAATATTTCCCTTTTATTTTTTGATAATATGAATAGTAGACTTATTAATTTTTATTGCCACAGTTAAGGGTAAATTAGGTAATTAAAGGTAAAAATAATATTATAAATATTATAAAATTACCCTAACACTTGTCCTAATTTTATTGGATAAGTTATTTTCAACCAAAATAATCCTTGGGAATATTTTATGGCCTCTTGGAGCCACTTTTATGACTTTAATCCTCTTATAGTATTTTATTTTAAGAAAAGTCAAATATATCATACTCATGTTTTTAATAAGTATTATATTTTTAATATGTGGTTATTCTGAATATATCTTCAACTATAAAAATTAATTTGAAATATAAAATTTTTATCTTAAATATGGTGATTTAATTTTAATTTTTAGTAAATAAATATTTACATTAAATTCTTATACAATAATGATGTAGTAATTGTTTAATTAATGGAAATATCAAATAAATGATATTAAAAATATTTAAATAAATATAATTTGAAATAATTAATGTCATAAAATAATTTTATAGATAAAAATTACATTTTATTGATGTTGTAAAAGTTTTTTTTCAAATATATATTGTTTTAATAATTTTTTTAAAAGTCAAGGTAATGAATAGTTTCAAAATTGACATTAATATTATATGAAAATAAATAATATTTTATTAAATGATATAAAATTTAAAAAATATATAAATTTAGTAAAAATGATTTATATAAGGTTTAAAATGATATCCATGCTTAATTTATGGTTATTTTATTATTTTATAGTAACAATATTGACCCTCAAAGAGTAAAAAATCATGTTGTCATGGTAAAAGTTAAATGGATTAAATAAGGATTAAAACCAAAATATAGGGGTAAGTATAAGACCTAAACTTGTCTAAAAATTATTTTATGAGAGGATTTATACCCATAATAATATTATCATCTAAATAACTCACTTTGGATACATTTTAAATTTAAAATTAATTTATATTAATTTAGTATTTTGAGAGTTTCCAAAAGTGCCCCTCACCTCAATTATAAAAGAGAACCTCATACATCACTTATTCACACCACTTTGTGCCTTATAGATTAAATAAACCCTGACCATTTATCTTAAAAACATCTTTATATAATTATTATAGATCCTATTCTTCCAAAAATACCAAACATAGATCCCATAAGAAGAGATCTAAAGAAAGTCATCTGAAGAATAGGTAATCATTTTTACCAATTAATCCAAGTTAATTTCTTCTTCTACTTCCTATTAATGTGTTATTTAAATGATAATATAATAAATATAATATAATATATATTTTGAAATCTTATTATGATTATGCTACAACCATATTCCACCTTCTATCCATCCTACGAAAAACAAAAACATTGCGCGTGTGTACGTACGAATTACCATCTCCACATCGTTGTATAATCTGTTTTTCATCACCACTTTACATGGATGAGTATAATGATGTAAATAATATATATATATATATAATAACTATTACATGATATTTATCATTTAAAAATTAATATACCATACACTTCTTTATACTTTCGCCAATAAGGGAATGATATCATCGTTCGTGCGTACATATGGTCTACCATCTCCATGACATGATGCGATTAATTTTCCATATTCACAATTAAATAATGATTATAAAAATTTATATAATGAATAAATATGATATCTATGACCTTAATATCATTATGTATATTATGTAAATATATCCTATTTAAAATAATTGGGACTTACATGACAAAACATGCATAGGAAAATGAAGCAATTAACACTCAAAACAAGGGTAATAACAAAATATTATTAACAAAAGGGTGATAAGATGATATAATAGAATCATATATGATATCATAAATATAAATATAGTTCTTATATAAATTAATAACATTATTTAAACCATTATAAAAAAGTTTCATACATGTACAAAGGAAATTGGACCTAAGGTAAGGGATTTTCATCTCACTTTTATTTATGTGGGATACATACCTTATTCACCACTTATTTCTTTTATGTGGTGTATATACTACCCTTTTAATATAATATCATTAATATCCCTATATTTATGATATTTAAAGTTTCATTTTAAGTTATGGGTTATACGATTGAACTGATTAAAAAGTGATAGGGGTTTATTTCACAATCCCATCATTATTCAGGATTGTTTCTGTTTAAGTATCCACTGGGGAATATTTCTCTTCCATGTCCATATTTTATAAAAAAAATAAAAAAATTACTATTAACCTATTAATTTTTTAATTATTTTTTTTCCCTTAATTTAATTTTTATAAAATGGTTTTAAATTAATCTTTTTTTTATTTTCTAAATGAGGTACTTTATGACTTTTCCAACAAAAATACGGAAGTAATGTTTTTTAACTCATGGAGCATGAGAGTATTTTCCCTCCATCAAGATGAATTAATGTGTTGAATCTTACTTTATAAGTTTACAAGGTTCTTTTAAAATAAAATTTTTTATTTTATAATTGTGTGTCTTTTTAAATAAATGATTTTAAAGTAGAAAAGGGTATTTCTATCAAAACATTTTCAATGATTTTATTAGAGAATTTTCATCTATGTCAATACCCTTTGTTGAGTATTATGTTTAATTTATTGGATCTCTTATGATATATTCTACTATATTTTATTGAATGGTTTTTTATCAGATAGACTATGGATGTGCTATTTTGATACTATTCATGGTTTATGGTTAAATTATTCACATTTTATATGCTAGTTATTAATATTAATTTCTATATTGTTTATGTTTCACCCCTTTCATATAAAGAATTAATTAGGATTAGTAAGTGACTTTTGGGGCCTACTATAGCTCCTTGATGCATCGGTATTTCTCTTGAGAGAAACTAGTTTGGGTATTGGCCAAGTCCTTACCCGTTTATGTGTGGTGTCTTTTTTGAAGCCTTGATGGTATTTTTATGATATCATGTATTATGAATTCCTTCATTATGAGATTAGTTATTGATATTCCATGAGATTATTAAATTAATAGAATATCCATGGTTAAGTTTCATTCTCATGTGATTATTTATGTGTCATTATTTTATTTTCATTTATTCTTTCCATATTATTCTCAAGATTATGTTTAAATGGATTGTGTTTCAGTTATTCATCTTGTCTTAATTTTTATTCTTATTTATTCATGATATATTCTAATGTATACTTACCATTACTGAGTATTTGATCTCACCCATTTCTTATGTTTTATTTTTCCCTGGGATTCCAAGAAGTATATTATGACTGATATGTAGGGTTACGCTGAGGGGAATAATAGTTTTCTCAAAGAAAATACTTTTTGTATTTTATATTTAAAATGTAATTTAAATTTAAAATATATATCTATTTTACCAAGACTACTAAACTATTTGGTTCTTTGGGATGTGATTCCTTATATATTATACTAATTTAATGAAGTAAGTTGCCATCTCTGGGCTACTAGGATCGGGGTCTTTACAATTGGTATCATAAAAAGATTAGTAGAAACCTTAGGAACTATATTTATTAAAACATAGATTAGGGAACACATCCCTATGACTAACTATTGAAGATAAGTCTAATATAACATCCTACGTATTTGGTAATTACCATGGAAAACCTAGGATAAACCTAAGGATTCATATATTGATAAAGTGACGTGATTTACAAATTCTATAAATAATTCTTTATTACTATGTAATTTATCACTATGATTAGTGTTTATCACGATGTGCTTTTAGTTTTAGTCAATAGATGGAACCAGAATGAACTGGTTTAAAATTGAATGTGACAGAAAATGTGTTGAAGAAGTATGTCACCAATTGTATCATTGTTAGAATAATCATGAAGTTTTTATGAAATTATGTTGATATATTTTCATTAACCTAATAGTTATAGACACGTCATGGATTTATGAGTTTAATGTTCTTAAACACCCTTTTGAGGTTATATGTTATGGGAGTTAATAAAGATTACAGATATTTTGGGAGATATTTTTGGTAACACAACCCATTGGTTTAGTATGTATGAAAATTTTATTTAAGTAATAATTCCTTTTCATTTTTTGGACATATGTTTAAAGGTAAGGATAACCATTAGGTTTTATATGATCATTGAATTTAAGGTAATTATGGGTTATTATATTATTAGGAATACAAAATGAAACATATGAGATAACCTTGGTGGTTAAAATATTTCTTTAATATTGAATATATTGAGGTTGTTTTATAGGATTATTATCACATTTTTGGATAATATTAATATAGTTTTAGAAAAAGGATAGCTCGTAGTCTAGGTGACAACCCATCGTGTCCGGCAAGGATGTGGGGTTTGAACCCACATCCAAAGGGAGACAAGGGTGCAGCTCATACCACTAGAATACCTGAAGTCCTGGTTATAATGAATTTTTTATTTTATTTTTTAGTTAAAATATCTAATGGTTAAAGATTATTTTTATTTTAGGGACATTTTTTGGTCAAATAGATAACCTTAGGATTGGAAAATGATTTGGTGAATAAGTGATTAATGTTTTTTTGGAAGTAATTTGCTATTTTGGTAATCCTATAAGATTAACTTAAACATAATATTATGAGGAATAAAGGCTGAATTGCCATTTGGAGTCAAATATGATTTTATTTTGAACTTATAGTGATTCAGGTAATTTATGTAAATGGTTAGAGTATCTTAGAGATTATGTGATTAAGGAAATTAAATTTTTGGTATGAGACATTAAGAGTGATTGATGTTATTTGGAAGTCTATGTGAATAAATACTTCTTATTTTTTGGGGTTTTAATATTAGACTAGATTATTTTTTAGGAAGGATATTTATTTTCTGAATCATCTATGTTGAACTTTGGGTATTACTATTGAATTTTAGTGATTAAATTTATTTTTCATCTTGTAAAGGTTTATTATTTTGGGTAATTATATTATATTATCCTAAAATTTTTTATTTTGGTTAATGTAAAAATATGTGAGGAATATATAGATATACTTTTGTGAATTTTTTGATCTGTATAAGTTGATTCGAATCCTTCACATATGAAAAAATCATTTTAAATATATATCGTTTGGAGAAAAAGATGAGTGTGTGGTGTCAATTTATTAAAATATGAAATTATAATTGTAAATTATATTTTATTATGTTCATAGTCCAAGTAGTAATAAAATTCATCAACTCTATGAAAAGGATCTTAAAACAAAAACATTATCTTTTTACTTTTCTTACTTAGAAATCAATGACCTTTTAACCCATCACAGATTTATGGTTTTTTTATTGTCAAATTTCTCATGAACAGGTTCTCTATCACTATCCATCGTAACTTTATAGTTAGTTTCCTATTACATGTACATGTTTTCCAATAAGGGACCATAATATGTGTTATCTTAGGTGACCTTCATACTTCCCTTTATTATAAAGTGGAAATTTCATTAATCCTTTCACTGATTTGGGATTTCGATAAAGTTATTTTGAGTAGTAGAACACTAGTTTCCAATCCTAAGTTAAAATTTTGCGGAAATAATTTATTAAATGGGAGATAATTCAACATATCTGGAATTTAAAAATAAATAATATGTTTGATAGCATACAAGATACGCCACATAAAGCTTAAATAAACAACTAAATATTATTATTTAAATATTACCACTATAACCTAGACACTGGAATGAAGGGTATGAAAAGGATTAACTAAATTGTGAAAAATATGGTTTATAAATGTATATATAATTCATTCTTTGAGGTATAATTAATCATAAATAAAAATAAAACCCATTTTAAAATAAAAGGAAATGTTTTTCTGAAAAACTATTTAAATACGCACAATTATGTTTATAAAATAATAAAACCACTCTTTTTGGATTATATTAATTAAATGAATATTCAACTTAATTTTGAAAATTCATATTATGTTTTTTCTAGACATGATATAATAACAAATCCAATTTTACGCATAAAAGATGTATTTTTCTAAAAAGACAGTTTTACCTCCTTTTGGTGGTGCACTTGTTTTAAATCTATTTTTTGACACTTTTATAAATTATATTTGAAAAAATAAAATTCTTATTTTAAATTATAATATAAAAATTTAATTTTGTTTTATTTTTTATTTTTCTGATAAGTTACATGTTTTGATGAATAGTGAAAAATATTGGATTTTAATTGAAAATAGATTTTTTGTCTAAATAATTTATAGTGTTAAATTATATTTTTGATTGATTTTAAAGTATAATTAGATAAATTTTATATCATTTAATACAATTTAGGTCATTTTAATCAATTTCACATTGAATTTAGATATAAAAACATTTCAATCTTTTGAATGTTTTCACTTTAAAAACTTGTTTTCTTATTCCGTCAAAGGTATTAATTTTAAATTAATTTTAGCCAATTATGTGTTTAAAATTTTAAAAATTAATCCCATATTTGGAATAATAATATCAAACAATTTACAATATGCCTCTTTTATTTTTGGAGAATATGAATAGTAGACTTGTTAATTTTTATTACCACGGTTAAGGGTAAAATTGGGTAATTAAGGGTAAAAATAATATTATAAATATTATAAAATTACCCTAACACTTGTACTAATTTTATTGGATGAGTTATTTTAGAAAAAAATCATCCTTGGGCTGATTTTATTGCCTATTTTATCCACTTGGAATACTTTAATCCTTTTATAGTATTTTATTTTAAGAAAAGTCAAATATGTCATACTCATGTTTTTAATAAGTATTACATTTTTAATATGTGGTTATTCAAAATATATCTTAGAGTATAAATATTCATTTGAAATATAAAATGTTTATCATCATAATGGTGGTTGTTTTTAATTTTTAGGAAAAAGAATAATTACCTTAAAGTCTTACACAATGATGATATATTAATTGTTTAATTAATGGAAATATCAAATAAATTATATTAAAAAATTTAAAATAAATATAATTTGGCATAATTAATGCCATAAAATAATTTTATAAATAAATTTTACATGTTATTTATGTGTTAAAATATTTTTTTCAAAGATATCTTGTTTTATTGATTTCTTTAAAGTCAACGTAATGAATAGTCTAGAAATAAATATTAATGTTATATTAAAATAAAAAATATTTATTAAATGATATAAAATTTAAAAATATCTAAAATTCATCCAAATGATTTAGATAGATTTGAAAATTTTATCTATGATTCATTTATGGTTATTTTTTTTATTTTATAGTAAAAATATTAGCCCTCAAAGAGTAAAAATTCATGTTGTCGTGGTAAGAGTTAAAGGGATTGAATCAGGGTTAAAACCAAATGATATGGGTAATAATGTGGCCTAATATTTTCTAAATATTATTTTATTACACCATTTTCACCCATAATCGTATTATATTTGAAATAAATCATTTTTTATTGATTTTAAATTAAAAATTAATTTCTATAATTTTAATATTTTGTGAGTTTCCAAAAGTGCCCCTCACCTCAGTTATAAAAGGGAACATCCTCTCTAACTTTTTCACACCACTTTGAACCATCTATATTGACCATAACCTGACCATTTCTCTTAAAAATCCTTATACAGTTTTTTGAGATCTTGTTCTTCCAAAAATACCAAACCTAGATCCCTTAAGAAGAGATCTAAAGGAAGTTCGCTAAAGAAGAGGTAGTTGTTTTTACCAACTCATCCAAGTTCATTTCTTCTTATAATTTCTATTCAGGTGTTATTTCCATGATAAAATAATAAATCCAGTGTCATATATATTCTTAGATGTTATTATGATTATGGTAAAACCATATTTCACCTTTTATCCATCCCATGAAAAATAAAAGCATTATGTGTGCATACATACGGCTTATCGTCTCCACATCGTGGTATAATCTGTTTTTCATCACCACTTTACTTGGATTGGTATAATAATGGAAATAATAGATATATATAATAAATATTACATGATTTTAATTCCTTAAAAAATTATATACCATACACTTCCTTATCCTTTCACGAATAAGGGAATGATATCATCGCTTGTGTGTACGTACGGTATGCCCTCTCCACGACACGATGCGATTCAATTTATATGTTCACCATTAAATAATGATTGTAAAAATTTATATAATGAAAAAATATTATATCTATGACCTTAATATCATTCTATAGATGAATCAACTATATATAATGCACAAGAATTGGGACTTACACAATGAAACATGCATAGAAAATGAAGTAGTTAACACTTGAAACAAGGGTAATAACAAAATATTATTAACAAAAGTGTGATAAGATGATATAAGATGATGATATATGATATAATAAATATGAATATGGTTATTATATAAATTAATAGATTTATTTAAACCATTATACAGTAGGTTTAGATACGTACAAAGAAAATCGGGAATATAGTAAGGAATTTTCATCTCACTTTTATTTTTGTGAGATATATACCTTGTTCACCACTTATTTATTTTTTGGGGTGTATATACTTACCACTTTAATATAATATCATGAATCTCTCTATATTCATGGTATTTAAATTTTCATTTTAAGTTATGGTGAATATGATTCATCATATTATAAATTGGTAAGGGTTTATTTCACAATCTCATCATTATTCAGGATTGTTTATGTTTAAGTATTTATCTTTCATGTCCATGTTTTCTAAAAATGTTTTCAAATAGGTTTTACTATTATCATATGAATTTTTAAAGTCTTTAATTAATCCTTGATTTACTTTTTATAAAATAGTTTTAAAATAATATTTTTTTCATTTTCCAAACAAGGTACTTTATGACTTTTCTGATAAAAATACGAAAGGAATGTTTTTTTAACTTATGCAGCAAGAGCAGATTTTCCCACCATCGGGACACCTTAATGTTTTGAATATTACTTTAAAAGTTTACAAGTTTATTTTCAAAGATAATTTTTTCTTTTATAATTGTGAATCTTTTTAAATAAATGATTTCAAAGTAGAAAAAGGCATTTCTCTCAAAACATTTTCAATTATTTTATTAGAATAATTTCATTTATGTCAATACCATTTATTGAGTCTTATGATTAATTTATTGGATCTATTATGATATATTATACTATATTTAATTTAATGGAATGTGATATTTTTGATTATGTATGTGCTATTTTGATACCATTTATGTTTTATGGTTAAAATATTTTCATTTCATATGCTAGTTTTTAATACAAATGTCTATGTTATTTATATTTCACCCATTTCATATAAGGAATGAATCGGACTTAGTAAGGGATTCGTGGGGCCCTCTATATCCCCTCAATTTATTGGTAGGTCTCAAGAGGAAAACTATTTTGGGTATTGTCAAAGGCCTTACCCGTTTATATATTGTGTCTTGGATAAATCCTTGATGGTATGTTTATGATATCTCGCATTATGCATTCCCTCATTATAAGATTAGTTATTTATATTCCATGAGATTATTTGATTATTATAATATCCATGGTTAAGTTTCATTCTCATGTGATTATTTATATGTCATTATTTTATCATCATTTATTCTTTCCATATCATGCTCAAGATTATGTTTAAATGGCCTATGTTTTCGTTATTCACCTTGCCTTAATGTTTATTCTTATTTATTAATGATAGATTATTTTGTACACTTACCCTTATTGAGAATTTGAGATCAACCCTTTCTTATGTTTTATTTCTCCCCATGATTCCAATAAGTATATTATGACTGATTTTTAGGGTTACACTAAGGGGAATAATGGTGTTCTCAAAGAAAATAGTTTTTTTTATTTTATGTTTAAAATATAATTTTAATTTAAAATATGTATCTAGTTTCCAAATTATACTAAACTATTCAGTACCTTGGGATGTTATTACGTGTATCTTATGATAATGTAATAAAGTAAGGTTCTGGATCCAATCTTCTAGGGTCAGGGTATTTACAGTTATTTATGCATTTTTTTCCTTGTGCATATACACTCATATGACAGTGTATATTAGGGGTTCTTAGTGCGACCCTATTGAGTTTTATTATCATGCCCTGCATGGGTATCTCAGTGTGTGTACAGACCTTATGTAGATATTTTAGGTCAAATTATGGGATGTGTGAAGGATAGGGATTGAGAAGATTAAGGGTATCAGGATATTGTGATGAGGCATGGGGATTGGAGTAAGGCCAAGGTGCATGAGTTGTATTTTGTTTTATTTTTTATTTAGGATCAGCCTGATGGTCGATCAGTATATAGATGTTTTTTATGACATCATCATGTATGTTATTTCTTTTGGTTATTTATTTTTGAAAACTTTGATATGATTTGAATGGTTTTTGGTTACTTTAATTACTGTATGGCTCTAATTCGAAGGCATAATATCCCCATTATATGGATTAGGCCCTTGTCGTTGGTCGATATCCTCTAGCATATGAGGATACAGGTTTGAGGCCATGTGTTGTTCCAGATCAGATAGGTTCTGCGCTAGGGATTTACAATACAAGGTTTACTTATAACATTTTATCACTCATTTATTAATAATATTTCATTATCAATGTCATTTTAGGTGTTAACTGCTTCATTTTTTTGTATGTTTAGATTCAGTAGTTGTGGTACTTGCATCTTTATCATGGTTCCATCATCAAAAGAACGTTAACCATTATATCAATATCATATATATTCATTATATACATATTTAAAACAATCAATAAAGGTAAGATATAGAAAAATAAATTACACCTTCCATGGAGATGGTAGTTTGTATGTGTGCATGAACAGTGTTTTCATTTTCTAATGAAAATATAGAAAAAAATATAGATAATATTGTATCATTCTGAAATCATTATTATATCATAAATATAATATATATTTATTAAGTTCTAATTATTCTAGATGCAGCAGAAGTGCCTTTTGAGTGAAAGTCATTATGGATTTTGTTGAATTTGATGGATCATTCACAAATTGTACAGGACGTAAACATCATGACCAATGAAAATATTCCCTCTAATATTAAAAAATAAAGTTCACCATAATCAAAAGGATATATTTCTAGGTTAAATTTATAATTAATTTAAATATATTAGAAGAAATTTTACCTCATCTTAGGATATTTCTTTGATAAAGATGTTGCTCATCTAAAACCCTTTTTCAGATTATCATCATTGTGTAGGGTGGACCCAAAATAGATCCCATCTAGTAGTGATCCACACATGTTCATTTTACCTCCAAACAACATTGATGGATTGATGTGTTCTAGCATAGTGAATCGATAGTCTTGCATTGTTCATCTTAATTGCATCAATTCCCTTTATGCTTGAAGGAATCTCTCTTATTATTATGTTCTTGAGAGGATGAGAGAATGAGGAATATAGAGAGTAATATGTTGTGCACAATGATTCTTAATTCTCGATTAACCCTACATAATATATGTATCCATCTATTTATAATATTAGGGTTAAGGCTAAAATATTATTTAATTATATGACACCCCTTAAATAAAATAATAAACCTTATCTAAACCCATGCCATATAATGATATTATTATTATTGTATGGTGTTCACAAACTGGTGCAATGATAAATATTATTTTAATGGCATATAAATTAATATTTATCACTAGACACAATATTTGTAAGCTCCTTCTCCTTAGCATTTATCAAATATTTGAGTAAATATTTAATTAAATATTTATTCATAAATATTCTATTTGTAATCTAATGAATAAATATTTATTAAATATTCAATAAATAAAATAAATATTATATTCTCAATCCAAATAATAAATATTTAGTAAATATTCACATAATTAAATAAATTATTTATTAATGAATAAATAAATATTTATTACCTTGTGAATAATACTTGTGGTTAATAAAACCTAAATAAAATTATTCCTTGATATTGAGAATAATATTTATTTAAATAATTAAATTCAAATAAAATATAATTAAGATCATTAGAAACACTTAGTGTGTGACCCTCTAGGATTATTTCTCATTGGCATTAGGCGGGCTTATCAAAAGTCTAAGATTACTATCTATAAAATGGTTAGGGCACCTAAGAGAAATAATTTAATGTCGTAACATCAACAACCACACATGAATTCTTATTGTGTAATATAATCCCTTTTTCACGATATCTCATCAATCAGGTTTCACAAATGTGTCATCAACCTATGTGCTAGATATATCTTTCTTTGACTATCTGAAATAAGATCATAGTTACACAATGGATATGTAATTTAATGTGAAGGTTCATTTTCAATCAAAGGGATGAGATATCAACTTCCATATATATGGAAGGGACAAATCATTCCTCAGCTTATTAATTAATATCACATCACTCATGACACACCCAATGCATTAAACTTCACCATGAACTGTATCATCAGTATTTATGAAATACATCAAAGTGCACAAGTCATGGAATGTATTAATAATAATCTTAAAGTATAAGGACCATTACACATGCTAATATATAGGAATATTTGATGACACATAAACATGAAAATTTTCTGCAGGTGGGTTAGTTATCATTATCACCCATCTTGGAAATTAAAAAATGTGAACATCATGAGAAGAAGTCTACTATTCTTATGAGTACTCTCACCCAAAAGTCAACATTTTATGTGCCCCATCATATAATGTTATCCAACCATAGAACTATATTTAAGAATATCATCATGGAATTTCAAGGTTCTCATCATATCAGGGAACTTCTATAACCTTATCAATGTGACAAATACTCTAGAAAATTATTACATTAAATTTAAGAAGAATAATGAGAAATATGTAATAAAATGTTTAATTAATATTCAATTATTTAAATATACATTTAATTAAAAGTAAAAAATAGTTGTTTTTAGAACAAAAACTCCAAAAGACTTTCACTTAGACTATAGTCAGTTTCCTATGACTTTCAATCCATTATACCTTACATGATGATCTTGTTTATACTAAGTTAAGGATTTAGTCAAGGGGTCCTCCACATTGTCTTATATGGAGAATTTTCTTACTTTGATTTCACATATTTGAGAAAAAAATCCTCAAGAGATGATACTTTCTATGTATGTGCTTCGTCCATTGATGTTACCTTAACTCCTTTGAAAGATCCACTGTTTTAGTATTATCACAATAAATTTTGATAGGGTCATTATTGTTAGTCACCACTTCAATATCTTTAACAAAGTTTTATATCAAAACTATTTCTTTATCTTACTTAGAAGCCATAATATACTTATAATTACCTATATAATCTATGACCACATATTTTTTTAAGATCTTACAGGTCACATTACCTTCATTGATATTGAAGATGTATCCCAATTATGATTTCAAGTCATCTTGGTCTGTTTGGAAACTAGAATCTTTATATCCTATTATGACTAGTTCCACATATCCTCCATGGACTAGTAATATATCCTTAGTATGCCTCATATACTTAAGGATAGTCTTGAATGCCATCTAATGGAAGTCACCTGGGTCAGCTTGATATATTCCTACTACAATTAAGGAGTATCAAATATCTTTCCTAGTACATAGCATGGCATAAATAACTGATCCAATCACCAACATATATGAAGTACTCTGCATCCTCTATCTTTCTTCATGTGTTTGAGGTAACATTTTCTTGGAAATATTAATTCCATGTGAAACTAGAAATAATTTCCTCTTGTAGTTCTCCATATTGAATCTATTTAGTATCTTTTCAGTATATGTGCTTTAACATAGTCCAAGTAACATCTTAGATATTTCAAAATGGATCTTGATCTCAATAATATATGTTTCTTTACCTAATTCCTTCATGGAGAAGCATGTGTTTAATCAGGATTTAATGGACTCTATGACTTGTATTTCATTTCCAATAATTAGTATGTCATCGGCATAAACTATTAAGAAAATGAATACACTCCCACTAAACTATTTATAGATACAAGACTCATATTTGTTCTTTATAAAGCCAAATTCCATTATAGATTCATTAATATGAATCTTCCATGACCTGGATTCTTTATTTAATCCATAAATAGATCTTTTCAACTTTTATACCTTTTTGGCATCATTTAAAGTCACAAACCCTTCAGATTGTGTCATATAGGCATCTTACTAAATATTCCAATTAAGGAATGTTGTTTTGACATCCATTTTCCAAATATCATATTTGTGGTAAGCTGTTATATCAAGTATAATTATTATGGATTTTATTATACCAACTAGTTAAAATGTATCCTCATAGTCTATTCCTTGATATTTTTTAAACCCTTTTGCAACCCTTCATGCCTTATAAGTACTGACTTGTCCATCCATGCATAGTTTTCTCTTGAATTCCCATTTACAACTAATTGTATTTATATCCACTAGAGTGTCTACCAAAATCTAGACTTGGTTTTTATACATGGGATCCATTTTAGAATTCATATCTTCTTTCCACTTGGTAATATGTGTTCCACTTACTACTTCCTTATAGGTTATATGATTATTATTATCAACTAAAAATGATTCACCATCCTCAATAACTAGAAAACCATATCTTTCTAGTTCTCTAACCTCTCTTTTCTCCTACAAAGTACTTTTGTCTATGGAACATTCTATTCTATGGGGATTTGTGTACTTTTTTCATGTTTCAACCCTTGTGTATATTGATCCTAGACTTCATAAAATTTTATCATGCCAACTCCTCTAGATATGTGACCCCCTTTAATAAATGTGGGACATCTATTAACAATAACTTTTTTATATTTAAGATCATATAGATAATATCATTTAGTTTACTGAGGATGCATCATAAAGATATACTTAGTGACTCAGAGAGTATGTTTTTTTCTATAAATGGACTTAAAATACTTTAGAACCCCACACTCACATATACAACAACATTGGTTTATTTACTTACCAAGTTTGATATGGAATTCCTATTTATTCTTTAGTTAGAACTCAATTTATTATGTATATTGTTGTTTGTAACACATATCCCAAAAAAGGATAATTGAATGATCGGATGAATCGTCATTTATCTCACCATGTATAATAAGGTTATGTTCCTCCTTTCACTTACACTATTACACTAAGGTGTATAAGGAGAAGTGAGTTAGTATAGAATCCCAAACTCCCATAAATAATAAATGAAGTCTTTATTAAGATATTCTCCACTGTGATCTGAGCAGAGTTTCTTAATATTATTACCAAGTTAGTTCTCAACTTTATTCTTATAAACCTTGAATTTTTCAAAGGAATCTGATTAATACCTCATTAAGTAGACATATTCATATCTACTTAAATCATCGATAAAATTTATGAAGCATGAGTACCCACCCCTTTATTCAACTAGAAATGGTTCACACACATCAATTTGAACTAATTCAAGAATATCCTTGGACCATTCACCTTTTCCAATAATTGGGGTCTTTTTCATTTTCCTTCTAAACATGTATGATATAAATCAAGTGGATTTAGTTCAAAAGAATCCAAATATCAATCTTGATGTAATTTATTCAGAATATTTTTGTTTACATGAAATTTCTGGTGATTCCATATTTGGGTGTGGTATGATTCATGTGAACTATTTTTTTATCGATTTCCATTACTTGGTTCATGTAATATAACACATAAAGATCGTTATTTAAAGTTTTTTACCATAAAAAAATTCATCTTTATAAAATAAGAAAAATTTATTCCCAAATTTGAAAATACATTCATCAGTATCAAGTCTAGATATTGAAATAATTTTTTCCTAACATATGGAACATAATAAAAAAAATTAAAACCAATATCATTCTCATTAACAATGTGAGGTGGTAGTCCCCAATAGCACTGTAGCAAGTATGTCTCTATTGGTTTCTCATAATTCTACACCACCCTATGAAATATTATAGAATATA
This sequence comes from Viscum album, assembly GCA_963277665.1. NCBI lineage: Eukaryota > Viridiplantae > Streptophyta > Magnoliopsida > Santalales > Viscaceae > Viscum > Viscum album. The sequence goes on from OY728146.1 coordinate 561,397,611, forward strand.
CTTGGTTCCTATATTTGAATACATATGTGAGCACCACATTTTGTATCTAATACCCAATTTATAGAAATAGATAAATTACACTTGATAAAATCACACCTAAAGATTACTCTTTCTTCTTTTGTTGGGTACGATTCTTATTCTAGTGGCCCTTCTTACCACATGAAAAATAGATAGCATCATATTCCTTTATTTGTTCCTTGATCCTTCACTTCTTGGAATGGAATTATGAAAAAATATATATATTTAGATCTCTTCACCTGGCCTTTTATTTTGTTCACTATAAGAATATAAGGATTTTTTATCTTTGTATTCTTATTAACTTGTAAAATAAGTTTGATAATATTTGGAATAGACTTATCTATATTTTTTATATTAAAATTGGAAAAAAACTAGACTGACTGAAACTTCATTTTTTTTATTTTTCAAATCAATCACTTTTGGGTTAGTGAGAACCGAACAAGAAACTAGGATGAAAACATCAAATCAAGAAAAGTAAAATCAGGTTAATCAGGAGCTTGGTATTCCTAAACTAGAAATCTATCCAAATCCAGACCCGATCGAAACAAAGTAACATGTCGAGAACCACCAACGCCACCCCACACATGCCCGCAACACCCATCAACCTAGAGTGGCACCCCTGTCGACCAATACCACCGCCTAGGCCACACAGAAGCCAAGCCTCCCATTGCTGACCACCAAAGTCTGAACCCTCGATCGATCAGAAGGGGCCACCATGAAGCCCCTCGCTACCTCAAACTGCACCGCCAGAGGAAACAAAAATATGGAATAGAAACCAGATCTACACCACAGCAAAAAAAACATATCCTGATGGGGAACGTCGCCGCCACTCGGCCACCGCCGCGCTAGAACCTAAGATATCGGCAAACCCAACAAGCCACTATGAACCCAAAAGAAAAGGAGACATCATCGGCACCGAGTTTTCCTAAGGACGCCACCTACAACCTCGTACTTACCCAGGAGAAGACGACGGCCCTACAGAATCCAAACTAGAGGAAATAAAGGGGGTGGTGCCATCGGAGAAGAGGTGATGTTGTCATGAGTATTGGAGCGAAGACCTGCAAATAAAATCATCGGAGGAGGTTGAATAATGATCTTCATCGATAGATCTCTAGAGGCATTTCCAGTCCGAAAGACCAACAGTGGTCGACACTCCACTCCACACACATCCCAATCCCCAGTTGTGCAGTTCATCAGGCAGCTTAAACCCTATAACCTCTAGGTGATCAATGTAACTAGTGAGTTTAACTAATTGATTCCTAGATGGTGCACCTTCTCTAAGTTTACTCTGAAATTGTGCCTTGGATATCTCAATTTTTTCCTATCTATATCTCTCTTCATAAAGTCTATGGTGATATTAAATCATGTTATAAGAATCCATGTCTTCATGTGACTTTATAAATTAATTATAAATGAATGAAATCATTAAACACTGAACGTCGACTGCATCTCTCACATATTTATCATATATAGAAAAATATGAATCACTCTCCTCTTTGGTAGGTGGATTAGGAAGTAAGGATTCTAGCACATAAGATTTTTTTCAAGGGGAAACCCAGCCTGTAGGCATCTGTACCATTCCTGTAAGTTACTGCTAGTTAGGAGATGGTATTTCTCCATAATTTAGTATAGGGATAATGTGGTTGAAAAACATGTCATTATTTTACAATATTAAAAGATAAAATTATTAGTAATTTTCTTTATTGAAAATTATGTGATACATAATAATAATTTTAATTTTATTAAGTATCCTACTATTTTAAAAACTCTCAACGGCCCTCACCGTTGAACTTGGAATGCCCCGTCACTCAATACATTCCAGTATAATGGATCCATATTTCCATTCTTTATGATCTAGAATATGTCCATGAAAACCATAAGAAAATATTTAGGTAGGCAGTCTTACCAACTAAAAATTGGAATCTTTTTAAACCATTGAGTGGACTCCCAAATCCAGAAATCCTAATTGGGATTTCCTTAACAATTGCCTCTAAATTTATATTAAACATACTTGATATTAAATTCAATACAATTTTTGTTAATTCAACCCATCGTCTTAGTTAAGACTCCTTAGTAATTAAAATTTTCCCTAGATATGGCCCAAAATGACACTTCAACTATGGTTTCATCTTAATTTAGATGATGGAAGGTGTAATGAATTAATATTAACTTGAGTGATTTTGTTTTATTATGCATAAAATTTTTATTATTTTATCATTTACATGTCTTTTTAATATTAAGTGGATTTTATTTAAGTGATTAACCATGCTTTGATAAAAAAAATAAGTATAATTCATTTATTTAAACTCAACTTTTCATATTAGTCTATTTATTTATGTGATCACAGTCTTGAATCCATAAAATAAATCATGCATAAGGCATAAATAAATATTAATAAATGACCTAGTCATGAGTTTATCTAATGTTTGATTTATTAATCCTATAATAAATCAATATATAACCCTAGGGGGGAAATCCTTGTGTCGGTCTTGGCATAAGTTACATCATTCCACTTATCTCTTTATGTATCATGTGGGTTGGTATTATCTCGATTATTTCTTGAACTATATCCATGTGCCTTAATATACTCCTTTTATTATATATGTTTATAACTCACATACAGGTAAAGGGAACCAAATGATTGGTTAAAGGTAATTACATAAAAAAACCTTGGACATGCAGGTTGTACATAATAAAGGATGGCGGGATGACATGCAGACCATCATATTTAATTTAATAATAAATAATTCCAAACACATGAAATAAAATTAAATTAAATAAAACAAAATTATACATAGGACTGATCAAAGATCATGATCGAATACACATGAAACAAATAAACAAAAGTACAATGGTTATCAATCACTTCAATTTTTTATTTATTATTAAGTTAAATTGATTTTATTGATTAATTAATTAATTAATTAATTAATTCTCTTTATCTTAATGACCATATAAAGTCTCATGGAGATACCCATAATAAATACACTTAGTTAAAATAAATGTAATGACCAATAATTATATATAATTACAAAGAATTGTTTGAGAATTTATTGATTCTTTAAAACCTTTATTACATAATCAAGTGCATCTTGTGGAGATGGTGTAATTAGGTTTTAATACTGCAATTAATTATTTTAATGTGATTTAATTCTATCCTTTATTGAAAGACTAAATGGTGTATAATAATGAGGTGCACATCATGTTCTTTTCTTTCCATGTATCTAGAATAAATTCCTAGGGACTCAATGTGTATCTTGGATAGATTAAACGGCATGTTCTAACAAGCTACACACCATGTGGTCCACTTTCCATGGGCATGTATATCCTGCCAATTAACTCAGCATGTTATTTGGTAACAAAGATTATTTATTTACATGACGTGTACACTGGATACACTCTATGTGTTTCATTAATGTTCTAAGTTTTCAGTCTCATGTAGTATAAACCATGTATTTGACCACATGGTTAACATGAATTTCACCACTAAACTGTGTAGTTTATACGGTGTGTATTCTAGCTACATGTCATGTAGTCTAAAAAACTATTTATTAGGTTTTCCTAGTCAATACATTGTGTACAATAAATGCACCATGTGTAATAACTTCTCAACATGTCGTGTAACCCGTGACACGTCTAGATGCAATGAACTTGGGTACATGACGTGTATTATGGATATACATCATGTAACCCAATCTATCATACAAAATATTTTTCACCTCCTGATGGAATCTCTAATCATTATTCATCTATTCTTAGTCCTTAAGAAAATATGAATCTTGAATAAATAATATTAAAATATTAAAATAATTTTAATTAAACATTGTATTAAAGAATGAATAATATGGGAATGAAAACTAACCCCAATTGCATATATATGATCAATAGTCAAATAAATAATTATAAATTTAAACATGGCAACTCTGATACCACTTGATGGTTCCAAACATAGTAGAAGTTCCTTTTGGGCATAAATACATAATGAATTTTTTCATATTTGATGGATCATTATAAAATTGTGCAAGATGTAAACGCCATGAACAAAAAAATGTTTCCATCGAATATTGACAAATAAAGGTCATTATTACAAATAGTATATCTTTTCATGTTTAATTTATAATTAATTTAAATAGATCATAAGAAATATTACCATATATTGGGATCTTTCTTTGATGAAGATATTGATCATAAGAAACCCTTTTTTGGATTACTGTTGTTGTTGAAGGAGGACCCAAAATAGAGATCATATATCGGTGATCCACACATCCTCCTTTGATCTCTGAATGAAACTGATGGGTTTTGAGTTCTAGCATAGTGAATAAACCATATTGCATTTTTCATATTGATTATTTCAATTCCATTTAGGATTAAAGGAATCTCTCTCATTCTTCTCATTCTTGAGATGTTGAGAGAAGAAGAAATCTAGACAGAAATCTATTTTGAGCAACAATTCTCAATTCTTGATTAATCCTACGCAATAAACATAGTCATATATTTATAGAGATTAGGTTAAGGTTAAAATATTATTTAATTTAAAAATGACACTTAAATAATATAATAAACCTTATCTGACCTCATGCCATATAATATTATTATTATTATTTTATGGTGTGCGCAAACTAGCACAATAATAAATATTATTTTACAGGATTATAAATAAATATTTATCACTGGACATAATATTGATTTTCTCCTCCTCCTTAGCAGTTATCAAATACCTAAATAAATATTTAACTAAATATATATTTATCAATAAATATTATATTCAAAATATGGTGAATAAGTATTTATTAAATATTCAATAAATAAAATAAATATTATTTTCACAATCTGAAAATAAATATTTATTCAATATTCACAGAATTAAATAAATTATTTATTAACGAATAAATAAATATATATTACCTTATGAATAATATTTGTGATCAATAAAACCGGAAAAAATATTCATTGGTCTTGAGAATAATATTTATTCCAATAATTAAATTCAAATAGAATTTAATTGAGATCAATGAAAACACTTAGTATGTGACCCTCTAGGATTCTTTTTTACTGGAATTAGATAGGTTTTCCTAAAGTCCAAGATTAATGTCTAGAAATGGGTAAGGGAACCCAAGAGAAAGAATTTAATATCATAATGTTGAAAACCACATACGAATGCTTACTATGTAATATAATCTCTTTTTCACAATATCTTATCAAGAAGGTTGCACACATTTTTCATCAACCTATGTGCTTGATATGTCTTTCTTTGACTATCTGGAATAAAATCATTGTTACACTATGGCCATGGAATTTAATGTGAGGATGTCATTTCAATAAAAGGTCCAAGATATCAACTTCCATAAAGATGGAAGGGATGAATCCTTCCTCAACTTATTAATTAATAACATATCACTCATGATGCAATCAATGTATCCAACTTTTACATGAATTATATCATCATGGTTTATGAAATACATCAAAGTGTATGATAAATTGAATGTATTAATAATAATATCAAAGTCTAAGGACCATTATACATGCTCAAAGATAGGAATATATGATGACGCATAAGCATGTAAAATTCCTAAAGGAGGGTCATTTCTCATAATCTCTCATCTGGGAAATTACCAAATTCAAATTTCATGAAAAGAAGACTCATCTACTTATGAGTACTCATACCTAACAATCAACATTATATGTTTCCTTCCATATAATTATATCTAACCATATAAATATATTTAATAATATCACCATGGAATTTCAAGGTTCTCATCATAGCATAGAAATTTTATGACCTTATCAATGTAATGGAAACTCTAGGACATTATTACATTAAAGTTATACAGAATAATGAACAGTATATAATAAGATGTTTAATTAATATTAACTTCTTTTAATATACATGTAATAATGGGTAAAAACAATTAGTTATAGAATACTATATCCAAAAAATACATCATATATCAATCAGTGTGATCAGGTGATGGAAAATGAATCATATCATTATATGGTGGTGATAGTCCATATATATGCACGAGTGATACATTCATTTCACATTTGATGTAAATTGCATGAAAAATGATTGTCACGTGATCATAATAATATCTTAGTATATTGATGATATTGGAGTTATTATTTTTAGATGAATACAACATGTTTAGAGAAAGTAGGAGAATAAATAAACTCTTAATGATTTGGGTAAGATGATTACCTCTTCTTTGTGAGAACTCATTTGTCTTGCACCTTAAGACTTATTAGGATAGACTTAAGGTAAGAACAAAATATCAAGAAGGAAGGTAAGGAAGATAAGAATTTTTTTGGGTAGGCCTTGGCTGAGATATAGGGCTCAATGTTTTTGAATAAGGGCATAGAAGAGGTTCCATTTATAAGTAAGTGGAGGGACACACATGAAATTCCTTAAAATATTTAAATAATATAAAGTCATTTTCTTGTGAAAGTGACACCAAATGGATAAGACCTGTAATTTAAGGTAAAATTATGTCAAAATATCTTCATATATTTATATCTATGCAAGTTTAAGTGGAATTTTTACTCTTATCTCTTAGTTTAATCCCTCTATGCGGCAAACCATTTTAACCTTAACCTTGATAACAAATTTTTACTATTTTTACTATTCATTATGACCAAAAATTAAGTTAAAATTATAACCAAATATTAATTATTTTGATTTTAAATATGGATTACATTTTATAAGATTAATTTTTAAAAAGTGGTAAAAATTAATTTTAACATATGCTCATAAAATTAAACAAAAACCATTTTTAGAAGAAAAAAATGTTTTAAGCATAAAAATGATTTTATAGAAAAATAAAGTATAATGTTGATTTTAATTGAATTAATTGAATTATGTTAAATCAAATGAGTCTTATTTTTCTTTCAAACCAAACCAAATCTGAAATGAACTTTGTAAATTCATGATTATAATAGAGGAACTAAAAATAGTTTTTATTTGAACAAAAACATTACCTAGATTTTCAAATTGTTGACCATATATTTATAAGTTCATCACTAAATTTTTTATGCATAATATTATGTCATGACCTAACCCACCAGGTTTTTCTTGGTCAATTATAAGTTGAGTGTGACAACCCCAAGCCTACTTTCAATAGGACAGGGGCTAGAAACTAGCATTGACTAGGAATAAACTAAAAATGGGAGGCTTTAGCTTGATGTAACTGCATACACACACATAGTCATCTCTATGAAAAATTACAGAGGAATAATAAAAGATTACAACATATAGATTATAAACATGCATGTAATAAACTCTAGTTAAAACATAAAATAGAGTACAAAAATATAATACAAATGATAAAAGGGGTAAAACACACAAACAACTAGAAATACAAGTGGGAACCCAACTGACATCAACTATAAAAAGTGGAGTGGTAGATATTTTGGTTCCTGATCCCAAATTCCGACCACCAAACATAGTCAATTCCACTATGTACTACTAACCTCCACTGATACTTGGTCTACCATAGTCACTATTAATTTTTTATATCGCCTACATAAGATACAACATGTGTGAGAAAATCCCATGTAGGGGTGAGTATAACATAAGCAGTAGGACACTCCAAAATCACTAAACATCAAGAATCAAGAGAGATTATTCATCTCATCACCATGAGGGTATGTCAATAAAAATATGATAGAATAACTATAATCATAACAACCATAACCTAGAAATGCTCAAAAATAATCCCAAATGAGAGAGAAAGAGGATCTTCATCTCTACAATCTAGCTAAGACCGGTGAGTCACCCTATAGCTCCAAAGGTCCATCTATGATGCCCAACATCATGGAAAAACCATACAAGAATCTATAGAGTACTCGCCCCTCTTTATTGTTCTATGTATATGGGGAGGACAATATATTTTAATACATCTCATGTAACCTATCAAGAATCAATATGGAGATCTTGCACCTTTCCACTACGCTCAATAGATAAGGGAGCACAATCTTCAATGGAGGATCCACACCCACCGGATCTCAAAGAAGGGGATTTACACTCTATAGATAGAGGATCCACACCCTATGTAGTAAGAGGGGTTTCCAGCCCAACCTATGTAAATCTTATAGGGGACCCATGCTCTAGTGAGACAAGGGGTTGTTGGCCCAGGTAACCCTATGATCATCACACCCAATCACTAGTACTGTCTAAACATGGATAAGAGAAGCATCCCTCTAGAATCTCCATGTGTTGTATCTCTACTATCAAAATAAAGTATACCATCCCATTGTACATGGAAAACAACTCAAAATGTACTTCTCGTGTGTCTAAAACTAAATCTTGTAATATATCGATGAACACACAATTCTCACCATCAGTCATATGGTATAAAATGTAAATCCACCTTCCTAACATCGCAAACGTCCATGAATGAAAAAACAAATCATGTCGTTGTGATCCTCATTAAAAAATATGTAGGATATGATATTTATTTTCCCAAAATGGACACATAGTTAAAAATGCATTTTTTTCGTATCATGTACAAAGGTTTCTTTGTAGACCCGAGCCTCGATTATAAATTAAGAACACGATATTTGTCTTGAAATAGACACCTAAATATCAGGTTCATGATGCCTCAGATGGATCATCAATTTGATGTATCTTGAAGGAGTTACACCGGAATTTAGATTCTGTAATAATAATATTAATAATAATTGTTATTATTATAATAATAATAATTATGGTGGTGGTGGTGATAATAATTTTATTATTATTATTATTAAATATATTTTCTCTCCTCCCCCTAATCTTCTCTAACACACACAGGGGGAATTCATGCCATCACCTTGCATAGAGGGGGAGGGGTCACAACCGATTGACACTGTAGGGGAGAGGAAGGGGGTCGCACCACTATATGTTGTTGAAAGGTATGGAAGGCCGCATTGATGGATGTTGATTGTATAGAGGGAAGTGGGAGAATGTGTTGCCTCTGATCATCAGTCTCCATACCTAAAAATGTACCAAGGAACCTGGATCTAGGTTTGACCACACCCAATCCATCACCGGTGGTCGGATTCTATCCAAATGAAGTGCCCACATGTGATTCCATCACACCAATCCTATGTATTCCCGGAATTAATGGACGAGGGTCTCCCAATCTACCTTTGATTCATATTACCCCGCCCATCACACTGTAAACGCACCTCAATCATGCTCTCAATACTAAATATGGACCCATGAAAATGAGCCATCACACTAAATACCAGTTTCACAAGGATTGGTTCCCATGTATTCATTAAATTTTTTTTCAAGGAACCATCGACGATGAATGTGAAAAGAATAGGGGAAGAAATTCACATGTGCAACAAGAGGAATGAACCTCAAACATAGTTTGGGTTAGCCTCAATTAATTTCCAATAGAATGATAAATGAAAAACTAGTAAACATTGAAAATTATCATCAATTCTAAACCAAGGAAGATAAACCAAAATTTACAAATTAGCCATTAATCCGCGAATCAATCTTGTTAGAAGGATTAACTTACATTTGAGGTGGGATAAACAAATGGGGATAAAATCCACAAAACAAAATCCTACCTTGGGTTCATATTGATCCTTGGTGAAGAACATGTCTACAATAAATAAAGGTAAATCTTACTCTATTTTTTTCCATCACACAATTTTCCTTAATTGTCTCCATCGATCCACATTTCTGGTTTGTCACCACCATTATAAATATTTGAATCCTCTCTAATATCTCAGGGTTATGTGTTTAACCCTATATATTTTATATAATAGGGTTTAAATAGAGAGAGAATTAGGTTTAGGTCATTAAATAAATTAATTTAATTAATTAATTAATTCACTTAACGCACCTGCTAACAACTTCCTTTAACTGGACGTCTGACATTGACCAAACTTATATTGTGCCTAGGTTAAAACCCACATTCTAGATTTAATAGAGGTCTTATATTTTATATATGATACTTATTTTGGGAGTTATTCTATTATTTTTGAAAAAATTATTGCCTATGATATAATATTTTTATCATTTTTAATATCATCACACCAAAGCTCTATAGGCCCCAGAATTCCATGATGAATCAGCACCTAACTTCAAAAATATTCTAAAGTCTTATGGAGAAAAAAATAGTTGTTATTATCTCTCCACATTCAATTATTTTCATCATGAAAAGAAAAAACCTAATCATAAGGGGATACTGAGCTCTCATCTAGGTCTCCCACTCCCACAATCTCTCCTGGAGTTTCCTGTTCTTCTAACATATACACACCCAATGGAAACACTTAAACATGAAGGGTATTCTCCTTATAGTTCTCAAACACCACTAGGCACCTATAACTCATTAAAAAGGTAACTCCACCCTCAATATCCAGCTCACCTCAGTCAACATCGTGCAATATGTCATGCACATATCTCCTTAGCTGCAACGCATGGAATAAACCATGTGTCGAGCGTAACTATGGTCATAGGGATAAGTGGTACACCAACTCGCTAACCCAATACAATAACTAAAGAAAATAGGGACTAAAAATCTTGAAGATAGCCTACCGTCTCATCCAAATATTTATAATCCTTGAAGATTAAATATCTCTTGGAACACATGATCACCTCATCAAACTCCAAGGGCCTTTGTCATCATCCCAAAAAGGAATCTTAGTGGATATAGGTAGTCCTCCTCCACCCCTAGATGGACTAAACCTTTCACATCCATAACTTTCACTAATTCTAGGCCCACAAGTGTTGTATCCCACTTGCTATGACTAATACAACGGTAACCCACAAGGTATCTCACACATGGCCTCAAATGTTGATACACTGATAGTGGAGTGGTAACTGTAATTATATAAAAACTCCACAAATGGTAGATGATCCACCCAGATATGGACCAAAACAACCATGAAAACCCAAAGTATGTTCACTAGAACCCAAATGGTTTACTTTACCTGGCCATCTGTTTGGGGTAAGAACATTTTTTCCAACTGACACTAAGTCCAAAAGGCCTTATGAATACTCTAAATAATCATGATATGATGTGAGCTTCATGGTTAAAAATGATCATCAAAGGAACATCATGAATATTTAATACCTCATGCATGCACAAGCATCACAAAATCTCTAATAAGCACTAATCTAGGATGGTTAGGAAGTGGAACAACTTGGTGAGTCGGTCTACGATCACTCAGATAGCATCGTAACCTCTCTCTAATTATGGAATATCCATTACAAATGCCATAAACATACCTTTCCATTTCCACTTCTATCTGGGAACATCAACCTTCACCTACTGATAGGTGAGGTGTCAATAGATAAACTCATCAACATGATACATCATACTTGGATAGCCAATATAATGAGAAAGTATTTTGATACATCCTCACCACTCATGGATATAATATCAAGCGAAAACAATCTCCTTGATACCTCCTCTCGCAGCATGAATGGTTTCATCATCTATCCTCAAATAAGGATGATGTTCTCCCCACCTTAAAAAAACCCCATCAGGATCATGTCTAGTGAATATTTGGTCACGTAAGATCTCACAGTTAGTATCTCCAAGATGATCCTCCCTAACACACTGAAGAAGTAGAGGGGTAACAACCATCAACTGGATGTGTGTTTCACCATCATAATCTTAAAGTACCAACTATAAATAGGTCAACTTCTATAACACCTCACTCAACAATAGTTGATAGAAAACTTTTTTATGAGCATCTACTACCACTATCGCACCTTTGGGAATCTCTAAATCTAGAACTACCTCAACCTTTATTGGTTCCACTATCACTCTCATTCTCAAAAAGATATATCCTAAAAAGAGGAGCTCTGAAAACCAAAATTAAATATATAATAGATTTATATAAAGTTGGTACTCTAAAATAATATTTTGAATCATCCTCAAGTGTATTGCATGCTCCACCTATGATGTTGAGTAAATAAGGATGCCACCAAAGAATATTACTACAAACTGATCCAATAAGGGTTAAGGTTCTAGTTCATGAGTCTCATGAACACTGTTGGGGTATTCAATATGTTGAAGGGTATCACTAAGAACTCGAATCAACCATAGAGGCTCTAGGAAGCCACACTCAGTATATCCTACCAAACCTAGAGCTAGTGATAACTCATCTTAAGGTCAAAATCCAAGAAAAAAAATCCCCCTAATCACTAGTTTAAGAAGTCATTGATTCTCAAGGGTGGAAAATCCTCTTTAACAGTCACCTAGTTCAAGTGACTTCGATCCACACCTAACCTAAAGCTCTCATATTCCACTTAGGAGAACAATATAGGTATTCCCAAGAAAACACACTTGTTCTAACAAAGCCCCTACTCTATAGATTCTATAACTACACCCTCAGCTGTCTCAATTACACGGGGTCATCCAATATGCTAGTGTGGATATTAGGTCATCACTAATGTAATTCCATGTAGAAAAAACTCTCTATGGGGAGGTAAACCTGGAACATCCTAATGGAATATGTCCTTGAACCTCCCCAATATTGTAGGAACTGAAATCTCATAACATCCATTGGTCTGAGGTTCATACTTATCGACTGATAAGGATTCATATAGATTCTCCTGAACATGAGATCATTCTACTCTTCTTGGGATTGCTTCTTGCTAAAGAAGTAAAATTATATCCCACTAACATGGATACACTACAACCCTCACTGGTAATAGTAAACTAATCATGTATAGTAAAAAAACATTATATACTAAGGAAAACAATATAGGGCCTCACCACCTGCTACAAAAATATTCTATTTGTGGATCTCTCTCTCTCTCTCATCCTAGAGTTAGGTTACACTATTGGTAGAAGTGTGTTATCATTGATCCTCCACTACAAGAACCTCCAAACACAAGGTTTGAGAAACAAGGGACCCACTGGTATCAGTAGTTCTTGAACAAGGGATATGTATAGGGAAATGTGTCTTATAAAAGTGTACTAAAATTGTATCATGGGAAAAGAAGATATATATTGTACCTTAAACCACACTTGAAGCCTCCTAAACACAAGATCCTACCACCTAAAGCTATCTATACCTTTTTCATCCTACTCTCTATAAATAGGGACTACTCTAAAAACGTATCCCATCAAAACAACCTCAAACATACATGTTGAAGGAAATAATCTACCACACCTTGACACTATATGCTTTGGGAAACACTGACTCACCTGCATGATTTTAAATTGTGTCACAAGAATGAATCATGGTGTGGTAAGTGTCCCTATTTCTTACATGTATAAATCCACATAAAATGTCACCAAAAAAGGTCTCTATTGGTAGCTTATGTCACCCTATATAGGTCTTAATATTATTCCCACCATCAAGATGGGTCATAATCAAGAATAACCCTCACACCATAGGCTCAAGCTAGTCATCTAACACTCAAGAAGGGGGTCTAGATCACTATAAAGTCTGGGTGATCTCTAACTCCAAAACTTGTGATGCACACTTAGAACAAGTGAATCATTTACTAATACCATTGGATCCAATTAATGTTCCATGAAGAAGATTGGTTACGAGCATAACCATTAGATTGGTCGAGGTTTGGAAAAGTCAAAAAACCTAAACTACAACCTTGAGCTAATCCTACGCTTCTTAGGGTCTTGTATCACCACAAAACCTGATAAATCCTTATTGGAAAAACTCAAAAAACATGATAAACCTTTTCAAACCATTGTATTTCCCTACTGGATCCATTGATTGATCAACATGTAGATGATCATCTTCTTGGACCACTAGAGGTGGGTCTATGCACTATTCAACTGGTGGAAGCATTGCTCCTTGGCTGCTTAGAAGAAATACATCATGGGTGGGTCCCTAAACTGAGGAATTATCACTCAACTAGTCATTTTCATGAAACTATCTTGAAATCCTAGCTAGTTTTTACCATGAAGGAATCTTGGAAATTATCAATACGCACCATGGACAAAGAGAATATATTGGGAGATGACTCAAGAAGGACATGAAATTAAATAGACCTAATAATATATGATGCATGTACCAATTTTTTTCCTACAACCATTGTTTACATGTGGTGATTCAACAAGTGGGTTATCAAAGTCCTGGTGAATGGATATATCAATCATTACACCAACAGAGGGTTCCCTTACCTAAAATACAAACTTGATACACTTTAGAAAAATTTCCCTATTTCTCAAAACAAAAATTATAGCTAGACAATATCTAAACTACGATCCTAATATGACTTTATCTGATACCATTCTATCATGAACTGGCCCATTAAGACCTACCTAGATGGTAATAAGCTAAGTGTGACAAGCCAAGCCCACCTCCAATAGGTCAAATGATGGCGACTAAAGCTGAGTAGGCATAAACTAAAATGGGATTACTTATACTAATGTAATTGTATGCACACACACAACTATCTTCATATAAAATTGAAAAGGAATAATAAAAGACTACAACATCTAGAGTATAACCATGAATGTAATAAAATCTAGGGAATACATAAAACATAGAACAATATTATAATAAAAATGATAAATGGGGAACAATACATACCCAACTAGAATTACAAGGGGGAAATGACATCAACTGTAAAGAGTCAAGTGGGGGATTGTTTGACTCTATATCCTAGAGTCTAAGAACCGAACATGGTTAGATACACCATTTACTTCTAAGATCCATTGATACCAGGTCCACCATAGTCACTACTAATCTTTCTGTCATCTATATAATACACAATATGTACGGTAAAATCTCATACAGGGGTCAGTATAAACATACCCAATTGGACACCCTGAAATCACCAAACATGAAGCTTCAAGAGAGATTAGTTAGCTCATCACTAAGAGGTTATATAAATCATAATATGTGACAAAAACCATAATCATAAAATCTATAACCCAAATATTCTCAACAAGAATCCCAAATGAGAGAGAAATGGGATCTCTATCTCAACAGCATAACTAAGAGCGATGGCTCAGCCTGCATCTCCAAAGGTCCATCTCTGATGCCCAAAATTATGTGTAATCATACAAGAATATATAGAAGAATCTCACATCACCACTGTGGTTCATATCTAAGTAGGTACAATCTCTTTTCATGCATCTCGCATAACCTCTCAAGAATCTATGTGGAGAGAATACACCTTTCCACGGCGCTCCATGACTGAAGGAGAACAATCTCCAATGGAGGTCCTATGACCAATGGAACTCAAAGATGGGGGGGTGGAACTCTATATATATAGGAATTTAACCCTATTTAGTAAGAGGTATTTCCAACCCTGTCCATGTAAAGAGTATGGGGGACCCACACCTTAGTGTAACAGGGGGGGTTTCCAACCCTGGTAATGCCACAATCATCACACCTGGTCACTACTACCTGTTAAGAATTTATAAGAGAAGTGTCCTAATAGAATAACCTCATGTGTTATACCTAGTATTGAGATGAATTTTACCATCACATCATATATAGAAAACTATTCATATTGGACTACTCATGTGTCCAAAATTGAATCTCATAAGATCTTGATGAAAATATAAGGATTATCATCAATCATATGGACTAAAACATAAATTCACATACCTACCACCAAAAATAGACATGAATGGAAGAATGGATCATGTTTTTGTGATTCTCATTGAGAAAATACATAAAATATTCTATTTACTTACCCAAAATAGACACCTGGTGAAAAAAAATCATTTTTTTATATCAGGTATGAAGGTTTCTTCGTAGAATTAAGACACGAGTCTAAATTAGGCACCCAATATTGGTCTTGAAATATCCACCTCAATATCAGGGTCACAATTCCTCAAACGTATCATAATATTACATTTCATGAAGGAGTTATATTGAAATTTAGATTGCATAATAATAATTATTATTATCATTATTATTATTATTATTATTATTAAATATATTTTCTTCCCCCTAATATTATCTAACTTGTGGGGGGTCGCACCACTATTTCCCATGGAGGGGTAGGGGGTCGACATAGGTTTTCACCATAGGGGAAAGGGTCATGCCATCAGATATCTCCACAGGGAAGGGGAGCTCACACTACCAGCCATCGTCACGTATGGGAGGGGAGGTTTCATTTCCATATGCCGATCACAGGTGGGAACTCATGCCACTTCTAGATGCCACTTCCATGAAATGTGTTGACAACCCGAGATCCAGGGTTGACCACACCTGATCTGTTGTTGATGGCCATATTCTGACCACCCAAAGCACCCACGTTTTATTCTGTCATGTCACTCCTCCACATGCTCAAAACCCACTTATGAGGGTCTCTAGATATGCCTCTAATCCATCTGAGCTCACCCACCACACCACAACACACCTAGATCGTGCTCTTGATCCCAAATCTAGAACTATTGAAATGAACTATCGCACCAAATACTATTTGTTCAATGATTGGTTCCCAGGTATCTTTTGAACCATTGGACAAGGAACCACTGATGATGGATGTGTGAATAATGATGAAAGAAATGCACTAATCAAGCAAGAGGAAAAAATATCAACTGTTTTTCAGGTTGGAATCAATTCATTTCAGTTAGAATGATGAATGAAAAACCAATAAATATTAATAATTATCATCAATACCAAACTAAGGAAGATAAACCAAAATTAAAAAATCAACCACTAATTCGTGAATCAATCTTGTTAGAAGGATTGGATCATGTTCTACATGGTATAAAAAATGGGGATAAAATCCTCAAAACAACATCCTACCTCAGGTTTGGATTTATCATTGGTGAAGAATTCATCTTCAAGAAATGAAGAAGAATCTTGTTTCACTTTTCATCTATCTCATGATTTTACTCGATTATCATCATCAATCCATGTTCTCAATTTTTCATTTCAATGGAGCTATACTCCACCTCATCTATAATCTCTAAGTTTAATGCATATAACCCTATAATAGAATTTAAATAGATAGGGAATTATGTTTAGGTCATTAAATAAATTAATTAATTAATTCACTTAATGCAATCGTCAATGGATACCTCTAACTGAACACCTGGCACTGACCAACCTTATGTCGTACCTAGGTAAAACTTACATTTCATATTTAATGGAGGCCTTAGATTTCTCGTCTGAGACTCTGTTTAGGTTTTATTCCATTACTTATAAAAAATTGCTTGTATGTGATATAATATTTTTAATATCACCACACCAAGGCTCTCTGGACCCTTTGATTCCATACTAACTCAGTATCTGGCTTCAAAAATAATCCTTAAAATATTCCAAAGTCTTATGGGGTAAAAGAGATTTATTACATATTACTTATTTAATATATATTTTTTCAAGAAAAAAGGTTTTATAAATGTTCAATTTATTCTTATATCATTGTATTGTCATAAAAGTAACCTTTTTTTATAAAATGAATATTTTTCACTATTCACATAAAAATAAAATATTTCTAAAAAAACTCACAAATTAATCATAATATAATTTTGAAATTATGAATTCAAAAATGAAATCCATTTCATCAATTAAATTTATAAAATTTTAAAATTTAATTTTTAATCACATTATTGAATATAGGTATGTGCATTATGATATTATTTCTTCATAAAGTAAATGTTACTCACTATAATTGATGATCTGGTGTTATAATAATTATTTTGTCGATGGAAGATCACTCAAAAAACAATAAACATCAACTTTATATCAGGCATTATAAGAACATTGTTATAAAATAAATGTACAAATAATCTAAATAAAATGGAGATTAATATGTAGATTTGAGTTTAAAAAATCACAATAATAAGACTATTGAATTTGTGGTTTATTAAGATTATATGGATTAAAAATGGAGAAAACTATCAGATTATGGGAGAAGATAGAGGCAAATGAAGGATGAAGGCAGTGGAAGAAGATTTTCGGCAGCAGACAGTAGATGATAGTGATGGATGGCAAGGCAACTTGGTGTGGAGGATCATTTGAAGTGAGAGAGAGAGTGTGTGTGTGTGTGAGTGTGTGTGTGTGTGTGTGTTTGTGAGTTAGGGTTGAGGTAAGAATCATCAGCTGGATTGAGGAAACAAATAGAAGAATAAGTTGGGTCTAAATTTTTTTAAATTTTTTAAATGTTTTTTTATGATAGTTGTTAACATAACAAACATCAAAAACCACTTTTTTACATCAGTTATTTTATAATTGATGTAAAAATCCATTACCATTAGTTTTTTATGTAAATTATTATATAATCTATGTAAATAACCTTTTTAAACATCAGTTTTTAAAAACCCGACTTTAAAGAGAAGTGGTTTTAAATTATTTTTGTTCTAGTATATCAGAATTTATCACATCAGTTATTTAATAACCAAAATCAAAAATGTGATGTTGTAAATAAATGTTTTAATAGTGCTAGAAGCAAATCCCTGGGGGATATGATAAGGGTTGGGCATTATACACTTTGATTCAAAGATCGATATAAGACCATGATAGAGTTTCTTAACTAACATAATGGGGTGATCTCTTATTTTTTGTATATTCGATTGTATGTGATCAACAAGGGGTGATCTTCCATAGAATAGTACACTAACAAGGAATGATCCTTTGTTTAAGATGATACAAAACTTCTCATGGATAGAAGTGTGTTTCTTGGCCCCTATTTATGGAAAATTTCCATATATAATTATTTTTTAAAAAAAATCTGAAAATGTTGTAATGGAGAAACTTATTCCCATTCTATTGTCATGCATATGGTTGACCAGAAGGATCTTTTTAAGAAAGAGAATTCTTTAGGATTAGTTAAAAGAAGGTCTTTCTGGGAAATCACCTTCTATTAATGAAAGCTAAATAAGGTTCTTTTCATGAAAGAACCTTCTTTGATCCACTCATGAAGAAGACACTTTCCACAAAAGTGCCTTCGAGTTGACATTGTATAGAATATCCTCTCCAGAACCAAACCCTTTATCCTACATCACCCTTGATTTAGACCCGTGTTCCATGAATCTTTACCCAGAAATCATAGATCTAGTTTTTCATGTCCTTCTTCCATAGGGTTTTTCCAATTTTGAGACCATTGTGAAGCCTTAATGTATCCATGAGTCTAGTCCATCATGATTCTTGTGCAAGTCCATTGTTGTAGGAATCCTTATATTTTTCTCATCCATGAAGCCCCCTACTATTTTTGAAGCACCTTGTATAGTTTTTGACATCTAGATATTATTGAATCTCTGTATGATTTCATGAATCACCACCTTCATGAAGGCCCTCTGAGTTTGTGAAGTCCCTGTTGTTCGCAAAGGCCCTCCAGTTCATGAAGCCCTAATAGGTTTTTTTCAATTTGATTTTAATTTTGTTTTATATTTAATATTTATTATAATTTTGATATTTGTTTTTATTAATTTTTTATGTGTTATATTGTTTATTTTCCCTTAAATATGAGGATTTTAAAAAAAATAGTGAATTTTGATTGATTAAAATTGTGCAATATTTTTATGTGTTATGTTTTATTTTGGTTCATTTAATCATTTTTGGTAGTTATCCATATATAATAATAGTTTAAAAACAAAATTTGTAAATCTCGTATATAGGAATTTATTTCCATATTTTTTTTCTAGGAATACGTTGTCTTGAAAAACATACATTAATTAGTAAGTTAATAATAAGCTAATGTTTTAAGTTAACTAAATTAACTTTTTTATAATTAATTAAATTCAACGAAAACATTATATCGAATAATTCAATTTTATATTTGATAATAATATAAATGTTTTTAAAAATAAAATGTAAATTAAAAGTTAATTTAAATATTAATATGTAATTTTATTATTTATATGTTCTTTTTATTAGTTAATTATTGCATTATATTAGTGTGTGTTTATGTGCATTACTACATTCTATAAAATGAACATATGTATATATATTAATATTTTATTAAATTGTAATTAATATATTATTAATATATCATTACATTATAATATATATATATATATATATATTATTGCATTGTATAAAATATATTATTTTTTATTTTTTATTAATTTTGTAATTAATATATTATTTCACTATAAAGAATTTATATTAATTAGTAAGTTAATAATAAGTTGATATTTTAAGTTATCTAAATTAACTTTTTTATAATTATTTTAATTTAATAAAAACGTTAGTTTAAATAATTCAATTTGATAGTTGATAATAAATTAAATATTTTTTAAAATAAATTTTAATTTAATTTAAATATTAATTAGTAATTTAGTTATTTATAAATAACTTTAATTTGTTAATTATTGAATTATATAGTATGTTTGTGTGTGTGTGTGTTATTCCATTTTATAATATATATATATATATATATATATTACATTGTAAATAAAATATTATTTCTTTGTAAGTAATATGTTAATATATTATTGCATTGTAATTAATATATTATTATAACATTATATTCTACATCATTACTACCCATTATCACTCTCAGATTTTTTTATTACCTACTAATTAGAGGAATTTTAATTAAAATAATAATATTTAAGGTTTGTTGGTTTGAGATTTATTTTAAGAAATTTTGATGTATATATTTAACCTGAAACTTAATTTCAGTTAACATTTTTAGAAATATGGACAAATAGTTGTGTGCATTTATATATCAGTGAGGTGAAATAGTAGATGATGAGCATGGGATATCATATATTGGTGGTCCTATAATATTAGTAAATCTTACTGGCTGTGATAGGATGAACGCAATTAATAGTAAAATTCAGGACTGATTGAAGATTGTTGGGAATCAGTGTATATCATCTGTTGTTTATAGGTTTCCTTAAACACTGGATAATCTATATTACATGAATCATCATTAAATAATAAATATTTTAGGCTTAATTATGACACATATCAGGATCATGGAAGGATTTCTGTGATGGAATTATATATTTATGTTATTACAATTGAAGAAGACACTAAAATCGAACAAAACATATCAGATGATGTTGGATTTTCTTAGAATAATATGTTTACCTATGATCTGGTTGTTCAAGGTGTATTGAGTAAAGAAAATAAATGTAGAGAAGATAAAATCTTTCAAATTAAAGTACATGTAGATGTTCCTACAAAATTAATTGTTGTAGCTGATCCACATATGGTTGTGATCAATGATGCATATGATGATCATTTAGAGGGTGAGGAAGTATCTGACAGGGAAGATGAGATGATGTTAACTAATGATCTAGAAAGACAACATGCATAGTCAGTGAAAACATCACATGATACCACATCAATGGTTCCTGGGTTTGATTGGGATGTAGTGAGACCAATAACAGAGTTCCCAAATATTTTACAACAAATAAATGTTGGAACGATTGATGATAAATTGTTTGTTTTAAGAGAATTTGAGAGTAAATAGGAATTATAAATAGTTATAAAGCATTTACATGTGAAGATAAATTACATTTATCTTGTGTATGAGTATATGAGATTGATATTTTTTATAAAATTTCAATAGTTTGGTAACATATGCAAGATGTGGTTGCAAGCTACCCTTGCTAGA
The DNA here is from genome assembly GCA_963277665.1 of Viscum album. Taxonomy (NCBI): domain Eukaryota; kingdom Viridiplantae; phylum Streptophyta; class Magnoliopsida; order Santalales; family Viscaceae; genus Viscum; species Viscum album. Next base: position 561,419,080 of record OY728146.1, read on the forward strand.
AATTAAAAATGTTGTAAAATTACAAAAAATTTAGGAACACACGCTTTTTTTAATCCAAGTCTAAATCAAGATCATATACACCTCTCCTCTATATTCATATGCTCTGTTATCATTGTTATAATCATAGTTAATCAAGATGTTTGTGTCGAGTTAATACAGAAACGCATGCAGAGTGAGTATGGATATAAAATATCATACAAGGAGGCATGGATTGAAAATAATAAAGATATTAAGAAGTTTTATGGTGATTAGGAAACATCATTTCAAGTTTTTCCTTATTGTATCAAGCGATTTGTTCAAACTGGTTAGGTTGTTTATCAATTTGAAATAGCAAAGCATGAGGTGAACAATTGTGTCTCTGTAGACAATGTCTAATTTTGTCAGATATTCTGGGTATTCTTTCCATGAATCATGGAATTCCATTACTATAAAAAAATCATACAAGTGTATGGAACTTTTTTATATAGAATTTATAATGTATTTATCTTGATTGTAGTATTTTAAATAGTATAGAAGGAGAATATGGACTTATGGATTTGGTTTCTATCTTTTATGTATGTTCATGTCACTAAAAGGCATAGGATATACCTTATTTTGTATCATCATCATGCTATTAAAGAAGTAGGGAATATTGAGTTTTCAATTTGGTTAACCCCTCATGCCTACCATTATTACTACGTGAGACATATTTCTAGCAATGTATGGACAAAAATTCATGATAACAACATGAAAAAAACAATCATAAAATTAGGTATTGGATCAAATTTTTTTCACATTCGGTACTTATGTTTATTTTATATCAATGATCACTTTTTTAAATTTTTCTTGCATGCATTTACATCATAAGAACCAAGGAAACAAGTTTCTCTTTAAAGACTATAAGAAATAAGAGGAATAAATGAGGATGTCTACAACTACATGATGTGAATACCTAAAGAAAAAATAGTCATTATAATTTGATGAAATGAAGAGATATGATAACATTATGATAAAAAAAATTGAATTCATCAATATAATCTTCAAAGGGGTTATAAAATTACCCATCATGGGTATTATTTCTTAGAAATTTTATAGATGTATTAAATACTTTTTTGATAGATGAAGGGATGTGGAGAAAGAAATATTGTAGGGTCATTGATACTCAAAAAGTTTTATAAAGGATATTTAGGTTAATCAAACTCATTCCACATCATACCTAGTGTATCTTTTTCACCATATGGGAATTCGGGTTAAAGTTGAGAGGTTCAGGATCCACTGAATAGTGTTTCTAGTTGGGTGATGACTATTCTTCTTGAGAACCGAACCTGTGAATGTAGTTACTTCCAAGCTTACAATATGACTTGATCACATGTACTTGCATCATGTGCTCATATTCACCTTTCATGGGAGAGTTATGTCAATCCAGTGTATAGAATCAACACATCGTAAAAAATTTACAGTGTAGAGTGGAGCCCAATTGGAGATGTATCAATATTAAATTCCCCTCTACATCTTCCAATTTCTGTTCTAGACCCATCATGGTTACATGGAAATGATCATCCAAAATATACACATATGAGAAATGAAATTAATTTCCCTTAGGAGAAAGGGATTCATCAACAGTATAGCAAGTGTAGGGAAGAAGGGAATAATTGTAGATAGTCTCCTCAGAACAATAGCATGGAGGGTTCATCATCATTCCCTACTTATTCTTTTTTACTATGGGTTTATTATTTTAATAATTTTACTTTCCATGTATAATGTTTTATTATATGAATAATTTCATTATATTAATTTTTTCCACTAAAAATATATATTATTTATATGTTTATAATTTCTTTATCCATTTATCATGTGTGGGTATATACCCATTAACGGTTTACTCATTTCTCCTTTGGTTGAGATATAGAGTCCACAGACACATATATTTCATATTGCTCAGGTGGAGAAGATGATAACATTATAGGATGTCTATATATTATTGGGTTTTCATATAGATGGAGATGTTGTTATAAGTTTGATGATATATAACTTGTATTACATTAATCATAAATATTTGGACTTACCATTACTATAAATACCATGAACTCAGTAGCTCGAAGTCTTTTCCTCACTTTATTACATTGGAATAGATACAAGATTCAAATCCCAAAGGACTGATTAGTTTAGTATTTTTAGAAACTAGATTACATACATGAACCTTACATTAAAATTTAAAATATAAAATACAACATAGAGAATCCTTTGAGAACTCCATTATTCTCATAGCTTAACCCTACATATCAGTCATAATAAACTTATTGGCATCCTAGGGAAAATAAAACATAATAAATAGGTTCCATAAAATGCTCTGTAAGGGTATACTTACAGTGAAAGCTATCATAAATAAGCATGAACTATTATGGAAAGGTAAATAACTGAAACATGAGCCATTTAAACATAATCTTGAGAATAATATGGAAAAAATAAATTAAAATCAAATAATTCCATATAAATAATCACATTATAATGAAACTTATCCATGGATATTCTACTAATCGAATAATCACATGGAATATCAACAACTAATCTCATAATGAGGAAATTCATAATTCTGAACATCATAAACATACTAGTCAAGGATTTAGAAAAGACACCATATATAAACGGGTAAGGCCTCGAACAATACCCAAACTATTTTGTCTCATGAGACCTACCAATATATTGAGGGGCTATAGAGGGCCAAATCCATCACTTATTAAGTCTAATGCATTCCTCGCATGAATAAATAATACAACTGAACAAATTAATAACTATTTGTATTGGAATAACTAGTCATACAGAATATTAATACTTCCCCAGTAAAATGATTATAAACCATCCAATTAAATAAGTTTAATGGTATTATTATATTACATTATTAACATAATATTCAAAAAATAATGTTAACATTGATGAAAATACTTTAAAGATATTATCAGAATATTTCTTGAGGAAAATACTCTTTTTACTTTAAAATACTTTTTAAAATCTAAAACTTTCACAAATAAATCATTTTATTTGAAAATAACCTTATAAATTTTTAAAGTAAGATTTAAATCATTAAGTCTTTATGATGGAGGGAAACTATGTTTATGCAGTATAAGTTAAAAAAACATTCCTTTTACACTTTTGTAAGAAAATTCATAAAGTAACTTGTTTGAAAATGATAGGAAGATTTATTTTGAAAACTTTGAATGAAATTAAAAAAAATAGACATAAAATATCCTTTATAATCCTTTTATATTCATATATATAAATATGTAAAATAATATCAAGAATATTGTCATGGAAAAAAAGATTTAATAATTAAATCTTTAAACATTCAGGGTGTATCATACCACTTTGAACATTTAAATCATAAGCCCCGTGAAAGAATAATATTTAACAAAACATTAAAAAATATGATAATAAATAAATAAATTATATGATAATTAAAAGGGGTTGTATATACACCTCATAAAATAAGTTGGTTGTATAACATCAAATTATGCCTCAATGAAAGGAGATTGAGATGAAGTCCCTTACCTTACGCTTCCTTTAGTAGAACATGATTTAACCTCTTGTATAATGGTTTTAATAATGTTATTAAAATATATAATAACCTTATTCATATTTATTATATCATGTATGGTCTTCTTATATTATTTTATCACCCTTTTGTTGATAACATTTTGTTATTACCCTTGTTTTGGGTGTTAGCTACTTCATTTTTCTATGCATGTTTTGTCATGTAAGTCCTATTTATTATGAATAGGATATATTTATTTCATATATAGAAATATATTAAGTTAATATATATTATATTTATTCATTATATACATTTTTATAATAATTATTTAATGGTTAACATGGAAAATTAATCACATTGCATCGTGGAGACGGTAGGTCCACTACTGGAAAAATGGCATATACCCACGGTTCAAAACCGTGGGTATAGCCTATACCCACGGTTTTGGGAACCGTGGGCTGGAACGGTACAATATAGGTCCCCAACCTATACCCATATTTTTCCAAAACCGTGGGTATAGGTGCCCTTCCACCGTGTCACCGAAACATAGTCAATTTCCATGGTGTCAACGGCTTTTACCCACGGTTTCAAAACTATGGGTATAGGTCCTAAAACAATGCAGGCGTCGAGTTTCGATCCTGTAACCTCTTCTCTGCAAACACCGCATCTAACCACTACCCTAACATCACCTATATGTATATATATATATATAGTTAAATATATTTATAAAAACTGTGGGTATAGAGGTAAGAACCGTGGGTATATGGTTCCCACCAAAAACAATTTCCTTCCCGCGAAAAAAAAAATTCCCATGCACACAAAAGTGACCTATACCCACGGTTTTTCATAACTGTGGGTATAGGTATTTTATCCAAGACCTATCCCCACAATTTTCCCCAAAACCGTGGGGATAGGTACCCCTATACCCACAGTTTTGGGAAACCGTGGGTATAGGTCACTTTTCAGGACCTATCCCCATGGTTTTGGGGAAAACCGTGGGGATAGGTCCATTTTCTAGTAGTGGTCATACGTACGCACGAACAATGGTATCATTCCATTGATTGTAAAATTTTAATTAATTGGATTGTATATTAATTTTTAAAGAATAAATATAATGTCATATATATCATATATATCTATTATTTCCATCATTATAATCATCCAAGTAAAGTGGTGATGAAAAGCATATTACACCACAACATGGAGACGGTAAGTCATACGTACGCACGTGTTGTGCTTTCATTTTTTGTAAGATAGATAAAAGATGTAATATGGTTGTAAACTAATCATAATAACCTCTTAGAATATATATTATACTTTATTTATTAATTTATCATTTAAAAAACACATGATGATTAAGTATAATAAGAAATGAATTTGAATGAGTTGGTAAAAATGATTATCTCTTCTTTGACGAACTTCCTTTAGATCTCTTCTTAAGGTATATAGGGTTGGTATTTTTGGAATACCATGACCTTAATAACTTGTATAATTATGTTTTAAAGAGAAATTTTCAGGTTTTTTTCGATCTATAATGCTCAAAGTGGTGTGAATAAGTGAGGGAGGAGATGCCCTTTTATAATTAAGGTGAGGGGCACTTTTGGAAAATCTCAAAATATTAAATTAATATAAATTTATTTTCAATTAAAAATGAATAAAAAGTAAGTTATTTATAATATAAAATGATAATGAGTCTAAATTATCTCAGAAAATAATTCTTAGACAATTTTAGGTCACATTCTTACCCTTATCTTTTGGCTTTAACCCTTATTTAATCCCTTTAACTCTTACCGTGACAACATGTGTTTTTACTACTTAAGGGTTAATATAGATACTATAAAATTCCAAAAGAACCACAAATAGATCATTTATGAAATTTTAAACCTTATCCCATTAATTTTGATTAATTTTATATTTTTTTGAATTTTATATCATTTAATAAAATATTATTTATTTTAAAATATCATTAATATCAATTTTGACACTATTTATTACTTGACTTTTTAAAAATATCATTACAACAATATATCTTTGAAAAAATTCTTTTAAAATATCCTAAATATGTCAAATTAATCTATAAATTCATTTTATAATATTAATTATCTCAATTTATATTTATTTTAATATTTTTAATATCATTTATTTGATATTTACATTAATTAAATAATTACAACATTATCATTGTGTAAGCCTTTAATGTGATTATTTATTTTCTAAAAAATAAAAATAATTTACTATGATGAAGATAAACATTTTAGACTTCAAATTATTACTTATAGTCAAATATATATTCTGTATAACCACATATTTTAAATGTAATACTTATTAAAAACATGACTATGACATATTTGAATTTCCATAAAATAAAATACTATAAAAGGATTAAAGTCCTACAAGTGGATTAAATGGACCATAAAATCAATACTAGGATTATTGTTTTTGAAAATCACTCATCAAATAAAATTAGGACAATTTTTAGGGTAATTTTCTAATATTTATAATATTATTTTTACCCCTAATTACCTGATTTACCCTTAACTGTGGTAATTAAAATTACAATAGTTATCATTCATATTTGGAAAAAAAATAAAATGAGCCTATTTAATTAATTTTTAACTTATGATTCCAAATATGGAATCCATTTTTCAAAATTAAAAACATAGTATTGGCTAAAATTAATTTAAAATTTATCTTGTTGATGGAATGAGAAAACAAGATATTAAAGTGAAAACTTTTAAATGTTTAAAATGTTATTATATCCAAAATCAATGTGAAATTGATTCACATGACATAAATTGTATTAAATGATCTAAAATTTATCTAATTATACTTTAAAACCAATCAAAAATATAATTTAATAATACAAATTATTTAGACAAAAAAGCTTTTACAATTAAAATCCAGTATTTTCACTATTCATCAAAACATGAAACTTATCAGAAAAATACCAAAAATTCAACCAAAGTAAATTTTTATATTATATTTTCAAACAATAAATTTATTTTTTCAAATATAATTTATACAAATGTTAAAAACTATATTTAAAATAAGTGAATCTTCAAAACGTGACAAAACTACCTTTAGAAAAATATAGCTTTTTATGTGTAAAAGTAGATTTATTTTTATATAATATCTAGAAAATAAATTAGATGAATTTTAAACGTTATATTGAATATATAATATATAAATTTAATAATTTGGTTAATACTATTTATTCCCACCAATTTAACAGTGAGGTTATAATCATATTTCATTATTTATTTAAGCTGGGTATTGCGTGCAATATAAACCATCGAAGAGGTTAAATTTAAAAAGAGACATACCATAAAATAATGGGGTGTTTAATTCTCCCCTACTTAAATATATTTATTACACACAATTTAAAATTTTATAGTGAAAATAAAAGGTCAATAATTAAAAATTTCTTTGTGGGAAACCCACATTAGAAATAGGGTTAATAAAACATCCACTTAATAAGAGGGAAAGGGAATGTGAAGGTCACCAAAAAATTAGAATTTCTAATAGGATAATATTATAGGAAATTGAAAACATATACATGTATGAGAAATATAACTATCAAGTTATGATGGAGTGTGATAGAGAACATGGTCATTAGAATGTTAACCATCACAAAACCATAAATTTGTGGAAGTTTAAAAGACCATTGATTTCTTAGAAAGAAAATTAAATGGATAATGTTTTTTCTCAAAAATAATTTTTATAGAGTTGAGTAATTCCTTCACTATCTAGATAATCACTTGTGAAAATAAACTTACTTGAATAATTTTCATTTCATAAGCATAATATAATCATTTGGTTGTGCTTTGATTTATTTTCACTTCATCTCTTTCATCAAGAAATGAATATTCAAGATGAATTTTTCTTGCTTGAAACACTTTAATGAATCATAATATTCAAAATCCATTATTTTAGCTTTTAAATGTTTACTAAAATAAAAATGTTAAGAACATGTTATCAATAAATAATATCGAAATTTTAACTTAATCCATTCCATAATTCGTTACTCTTAAGACTCATCCAAAATATATCTATCCAAACTCAAAGGACAAACATTTAGTAGGAAGGTCACTAAATTTCCAAAATTAGATCCCCTAATAATCATAATGTGGATATTTTTGTGACATACCAAACATTTAATCACCTTAAAACCCTTAATTAAAAATCTCATGCTTCTAAATCCTTAAAGAAGAAGTAATGTAGTACAATCCTTACATATCTCATGATTTTTATAACCAAAGTACCATTGATGAAAGAATTTTTGAATCCAAATACACAATAAATTTAACCATTCTACTTAATTATTAAACCATTAACTACACTTCATCATCTTATTCCTTAATACCTCCTTCCTTTCATTTTTATTTTGTAGTCTCTTCATCATCAGCAGTATAACCATTAGTTGTATAACCTTGATAATTCTAACCATTGACCAAAATCCAAAGCACAATGTGAGCAACACTAATAATAGTGATATGGTCATAAAGAATCATTTATAGGATGTATAAATTATAAAATATTCTTCTAAATCATGAGTCCAAAGGTTTAACCTAGGTTATACAAGGTATTAACAAATCTATAGGATGATATCCTATACTTAGACTTATCCTCAAATTCAATCATAGGGTTATATTCCCTAATCAGTGTTTTCTTAAATCTAGTTCTCAAGGTTTTTACTAAACTTTATTTGATACCAACCATAGATACCCCGACCCCAGTATCCTATAGTCGGTGCCTCACTTCATTACATTGGCATAGATACAAGATTTGAATCCTAAAATACTGATCAGTTTAATAGTTTTAGAAACCATATTACATATGTGAATCTTACATTACAATTTAAAATATAAAATTAAATATAGAGAATCCTTTTAGAACACCATTATTCTCCTAGATTAACCCTTCATATCAGTCATAATAAACTTCTTTGAATCCTATAAAGGGGTGATCTTAGATTCTCTTTAAGGGTATACATATAGTGGAAGATATATAAATAAGCATGAATGATTATGAAAAGGTGAATAACTGAAACATGTGTCATTTAAACATAATATTGAGCATAATATAAAAATAATTAATTAAAATAAAATAATTATATATAAATAATCATATAAGAATGAAACTTAACCATGTATATTGTAATAATTGAATAATCACATGGAATATCAATAATTAATCTCATAATGAGGGAATGCATAATGTCAGAAATCATAAACATGTCATCAAGGCTTCAGCTAAGAAACCATACATAAATGGTTAAGGCCTCATCCAATACCCAAACTAGTTTGTATCATGATACCTACTAATGCATTGAGGGGATATATCAAGACATGTATGTCACTTACTAAGGCCAATGCATTCCTCGTATGAATAAATAATATAACCAAACAAATTAATAACTACCCATATTCGAATAATTGATCATACGAAATATCAATACTTCCCCATTAAAACTAATCATAAACCATCCAAATAAATATAATGGATGGTATCATTAGGATACATCCTTAACATTATATTCAAAAAAAGAATTTTTACATTGATTAAAATACTTTAAAGAGGTTATTGTGATATTTCTTAAGGAAAATACTCTTTTTACTTTAAAATAATTTTTAATTATAAAAATTTTACACATACTAAATAAATCATTTTCTTTGAAAATAACCTTTTTAACTTTTAAAGGAAACATTAAATCATTAAGGCGTCATGACAGAATTAAATTTCGTTCATTCCATATAAGTTAAAAAACATTCCTTGTACACTTTTGTAAGAAAACTCATAAAGTACCTTGTTTTGGAAAATTACAAGAATATTACTTTTGAAAACCTTTGAATGAAATTAAAAAATATATATATAACGTTCTTTATAACCCTTTTATATCCATATATATAAATATGTAAAACAATTTCAAGAATATTTTCATGGAGAAAAAGATTTAATAATTAAATATTTAAAAGTTCATGGTGTTTCGTACCACTTTGAACATTTAAATCATAATCCCCGTGAAAGAATAACACTTAGAAAAACATTAAATAATGTTATAATAAATAAATTAATAAAATTATAAGTCAAAGGGGATGTATATACACATCATAAAAGAAGGTAGTTGTGTAACATCAAACTATGCCTCAATGAAAGGATATTGAGACGAAGTCCCTTACCTTATGCTTCCTTTAGTTAAAAATGATTTAACCTCCAATATAATAGTTTTAAGAATGTTATTAAAATATATAATAACCTTATTCATATTTATGATATCATATATGATCTTTTTATATTATTTTATCACCTTTTTGTTGATAATATTTCTTTATTACCTTTGTTTTGGGTGTTAATTGCTTCAGTTTCCTATGCATGTTTTGCAATGTAAGTCTTGTTTATTATGAATAATATATATTTATTTCATATCCAAAATTATATTAAGTAAATTAATATCATATTTATTCATTATATACATTTTTATAATCATTATTTAATGTTTAACATAGAAAATTAATCACATATCATCATGGAGATGGTAGGTCGTACGTACGCACGATCGATGGTATCATTCCCCTAATGGTGAAAGGGTAAGGAATTGGATGGTATATTAATTTTTACATAATAAATATCATGTATTAAATAACATATATATCTATTATTTCCATCATTATATCCATCCAAGTAAAGTGGTGATAAAAAAATATTACACTATGGCATGGAGACAGTATGTCGTACGTACGCATGCACGGTGTTTTCATTTTTCATAGGATGGATAAAAGTTGTAATATGGTTATTCTATAATCATAATAAACTCTAAACATATAGATTATATTGGGGTTATTATTTTATAATGTAAACAACACATTAATATTAATTATAAGAAGAAATGAACTTGAATGAGTTAGTAAAAATGATAACCACTTCTTCAGTGGAATTCCGTTAAATATCTTTTTAAGGGATCTAGGGTTGGTCTTTCTATAATAAAATGAACTCAATAACTTATATAAGGAATTTTTGAAGATAAATGGTCATGTTTTGGTTGAGATATAAGGCTAAAAGTGGTTTGAAGAATTGATGGAGTAGGTTCCCTTTTATAATTGACGTGAGGGGCACTTTTGGAAACTCTAAAAATATTAAATTAATATAAATTAATTTTCAATTAAAAATAGATAAAAACTGATTTATTTTGAATATAATATGATTATTTTTTAAATCCTCTCAGAAAATAATTATTATACAATTTTAGGTCACATTATGACCCTTATCTTTTGGCTTTTACCCTTATTTAATCTCTTTAACTCTTACCGTGACAACATGTATTTTTACCACTTAAGGGTTAATTTAATTACTATAAAATGTAAAACAAAACATAAATGGATCATTTATGACTTTTTAAACCTTATATGAATATCTTGGATGAATTTTATATTTTTAGGAATTTTATATCATTTAATAAAATATTATTTATTTTAAAAAATCATTAATGTCAATTTTGACACTATTCATTACTTAACCTTTTAAAAATATCATAAAAACAAGGTATATTTGAACCAAATCTCTTAAAATATCCAAAATATGTCAAAGTAATCTATAAAATTAGTGTATGACATTAATTATCTCAAATTATATTTATTTTAATATTTTTAATATCATTTATTTGATATTTCTATCAATTAAACAATTATTGCATCATCGTTGTGTAATCCTTTAAGGTAATTATTTATTTCCTAAAAATAAAAAATAAATTACCATGATAAAGATAAAAAATTCATATTTTGGATTACTGTTTATAGTAAAATAAATCTTTTGAATAACCACATATTAAAATTTTAGTACTTATTAAGAACATGAGTATGTCATATTTGACTTTCCTTAAAATAAAATACTATAAAAGGCTTAAAATCCTCCAAATGGATTTAAGTGGCCAAAAAATCATCCCAAGGATAACTTTTGGTTGAAAATAACTCATCTAATAAAATTAGGATATGTTTTAGGGTAATTTTATAATATTTATAATATTATTTTTCCTCTTAATTTTATGATTTACCCTTAATTGTGATAATTAAAATTACAAAAGTTACTATTCATATTTGGCTAAAAATAAAAGGGACCTAATTAATTAATTTGGACTTTATAATTAAAAATATGAAAACTATTTTTCAAAATTCAAAACATAGGATTGGATAAAATTAATTTAAAATTAATCTCGTTGACGGAACGAGAAAACGGGTTATTAAAGTGAAAACATTCAAAAGTTTGAAATATTTTTATATCCAAACTTAATATGAAATTGATTTCAATAACATAATTTGGATTAAATTATATAAAATTGATCTAATTATACTTTAAACCCAATTGAAAATATAATTTAACACTACAATTTATTTAGATGAAAAAAAATCAAATAAAATTCAGTGATTTTTACTATTCATCAAAACATAAAACTTATCAGAAAAATACCAAAAATTCAACCAAAGTAAATTTTGATATTTTACTTTCAAATAAGAAGTTTTTTTTCAAATATAATTTATAAAATTTTTTAAAACTATATTTAAAACAAGTGCACCATTAAAAGGCGGCAAAACTACTTTTAGAAAAAAAATATAACTTTTTTGTGTAAAAGTGGATTTATTTTTATATAATGTCCAAAAAATACATAAGATTAATTTTCGTCATTAGATTTAATATATAATATATAAATTTTATAATGTGGTTAATACTATTCACTCCCTCCAATTTAACAGCTAGGTTATAATAATATTTCATTATTCATTTAAGTTGGATATTGCATGCAATGTAAGCCATCAAAGATATTATATTTAAAAAGAAACATACCATAAAATCTTGGGGTGTTACAATTACCAGACTCACCAAGTACCCTTAGTGGGGGTATGTTATGGATGTCTTGGATGGACACTCATTTCGGCCCCATTGATATAAATACAGATGAGGTGACATTATAGAGATATGCACGAGCATGCATTTTGCAATTGATTGGAGGTAATTTATTTCCATATCACTCTAGATCATATGTTCATCTGATACACCTACCTTTTCTTGTAAATTATGAGCATGTCAGGTGGTATGGTTAGGGTTCAGCATGTCTCACACATTTGTATAGAGATTTGTGTAGGTCATCTAGCATTGTGGAGAAGAAGATAGGTGGTTGTTGTTTGTTATTATAGGTGTGGGAATGGATATGATTCCCTACACTTGTACCTCAATTTATCTTTGATTTACCAGTTGATGCATTGCGTGTGGGCCCATTTTCTCATAGGTACTTTAAAATTTTTATACACATTTTTCTTCCAATATCATATGCAAATTATATAATTTCTGAAATTTTTTTACTTGCAATTCATAGGTGGAGCTACTCGAAGACATGTTTATATATCCCTCTGCATTCCATTTAATATTACCATATGTTTTTTTATTGTTTTTCCATTGATGAGGTATGAATGAATCACTTTAGATTTAATTTTGTGATCTTTTTTTAATGAATGATCAAATTTATTTCTCTCTGCATAGATTCATTGTACGCCATATACATGTGATATTTTGGGATATCTTCCATATTATTGTACAATGGGGCTATATCATTCTACTTCTATAGTTCCGCTTATACATTTTCATATTGTTGAGTGGGACCAACCTAATAAGGTCATGGGGAAATTTGGATATCAACAACCTATTTTGGGGCCACCGAGGAAGATTGTAGTGGTACACAGTATTCAACTTACAAGAAAAAAGGATCAGGATAGGCATATTATAAACAAGATATACATATCCATGTGGGATTCACATGATCAATATTATTTCACTGGATATTTTGGAGGATGTCTTCATCATTGTCCCCACACTGAGTACATGTTATGGTATATGCAAGTGACTAGATGATTTATCACTCATCTTGGACTGTCATATTATACCTTAATAATTTAATTTGATCACACTTATTGATTATTTATTACTACTTTGTTAATCTATTATTTAATGTCTATTTTTTAGGGTGATGGGATCGATCGAGTTCATGATATGATTACACCTAATACACAAGATATATTCAATTTTTATGAGTTGAGTTCATTTCTTGATTCGATGACAAGTGTGTTGCACCGTGTTGATAAGATCTCTCTGCAGTTAGAGCATGCTCCTCACCATCATCCCATTCCATCTCAGGTTGTACTCGATCCATCAGACATTGATGAGGGAATACCTTCACACCAATGTCTTTCATGTTGTTCCACTTATCAGATGATGCCAAATACCAATGCACAGCCACCGACTTCACCTTCCTCATCATACATGGAGCCATCTAAGACATTCCCCACACACCCTTCTATGAAGTGAGGCACCAATACACACCCACTGACTAAACCTTATTCATCATAAATGGTGTTATCTGAGACATTCCCTACACACCCTTCTTCGAAGTGGGGCACCAGTTATGGCAGTGAGTTTGATATTATGACCCTTATGCCATTTGTAGCTCATGTAGTGCCACATTCCTTGAATCGGGGCATCAGTTGGGGGCTTCCACTAAGTGATTTTCCATACCCTAATCCAGATAGATTCCAGTTGTCTATGTAGTTATTGAATGGATAGGATACTAGTTCTAGTTCTACTGCTAGACCCACTGGTGAGGACATCACACCTGGACCTGTAGCTACGGACCTCACACCTGGACCTATAGCTGAGAACACTCCAGAACCTGCCAAACGGACAAGTCAATATGGGTGTACTATCAGAGAGTTGAGGTGTGGGACTAAGGACAATTAAGTACACATATACATAGATAGTGTATTACTTTTACATATCATTGACTTCAAAATTTTAATTGTGTATAATAATATATATTATTCAATAATCATTGGTGTTATTTATTATTTAAAAAAGCATTACATTGACGTTTATTCTTTAAGAACTCTTTATTTATTTAGTTCAAGCACATCGCATGTAAAATTGATGTGTTATCTACTCACACATGTCAAAAATAATTCTAAGACAACTGTCATAATATTTCACATCAATTGGAGATCATTTTCTATGCTGTCAACTATCAAATGCGTGTTTTAGTGTTTTAAATTACTAAAAAATAATTTTCAGTCATCTCAAGAAAAATACACCTCGGTTTGATGCACCATCAGTTAATATATTTCAAAAATAAATATATGGTTTTTGTTCTATGATTTCATAGAAATCCGAGCTCATTTAGAAGTTTTTCACTCTATGATGCACGTTTTTAAAGATAGCCATTTTCTAAGAACTACTTATTTAATCAGTTCAATCACATCGCATGTTGGATTGGAATTACATCTACTTGAACACATCAAAAATAATTCTAAGACAACTGTCATAATATTTCACATTAATTGAAGGTCGTTTTCTATGGTTCAAACCATCAAACGCATATTTTACTGTTTTAAATTATTGAAAAAGTGTTTTTGGTAATCTGGGGAACAAGTCACCCCATTTTGATGTGACTTAAGTTCCTATATTTTAAATATATATATATATATATATATATATATATATATTTCCTATGATATCACAGTAATCCAAGCTCATTTGGCCTGTTTTCACTCTATGATTCATGTTTTCAAAGACAATCATTTTCTAAGAACTTCTTATTTAGCCAGTTCGATCACATCATATGTCGGATTGACACATTTTTTGCTTGCACACATAAAATATAATTCTAAGAAAACATTAATAATATATCACATCAATTTGAGATATTTTTATATGGTTTTAATCATTGAATGCGTGTTTTAGTATTTTTAAATTAAAGAAAATACATTTTTAGTCATCTCGAGAAAACGACACCTTAGTTTGACATGTCGTCAGTTCCTAAATTTCAAAAATAATTATATAGTTTTTTTCTTGTAATTTCATAGAAATATAATTTCATTTCGATGGTTTTCACTCTATGGAACACATTTTTAAAGATCTTTATTTTCTAATAACTAATTATTTAGTCAGTTCAAGCACATCACATATCGGATTGATGCACCTTCTACTCACACACGTCAAAAAAAATTATAAGACAGTTTTCATAAGATTTAAATTCAATTGGAGATTGGTTTCTATGGTTTTAGCTTTCAAATGAACATTTTAGTGTTTTAAATTAGTGAAAATGCATTTTCAATCATATCGGGAAAATGACACCTCAGTTTGACACGTCATTAGTTCCTATATTTAAAAAATAAATATATGGTTGTTTTTCTATAATTTTATAGAAATCCAATCTGATTTGGACAGTTTTCACTTTATAGAACATGTTTTTAAAGACCATCATTTTCCAAGAACTTCTTATTTAGTCGGTTTGAGCACATTGCATGTCGGATTGACATGTCTTCTACTCGCACACATCAAAAATAATTCTAATAAGATTTTCATAAGATTTCACATCAATTAGAGATCATTTTCAATTGTTTTAACCGTTAAACACATGTTTTAGTGTTTTAAATTACTAAAAATTTGTTTTTGATCATCCTAGGAAAATGAAACATCAGTTTTATGTGTCATTAGTTACTATATTTCAAAAATTAATATGTGGTCGTTTTCCTGTGATTTCATAGCAATCTGAGATCACTTGGTTGGTTTTCACTCTATGGATCGTGTTTTTAAAGACCGTCATTTTCTAATAACTCATTATTTAGTTAGTTCGATCACATCACATGTTGGATTAATTCTATGTCTACTCACACAAGTAAAAAATAATTCTAATGCAATTTTCATAATATTTCACATCAATTGGATATCATTTTTTATGGTTTTAACCATCAAAGGATTGTTTTAGTGATTTAAATTACTAAAAATGTGTTTTTGGTCATCTTGAGAAAACAAAACCTCATTTTGTCACATCATCAGTTCCTATAATTCAAAAATCAATATATGGTTGTTATCTTATGATTTCACAACAATTCAAACTCATTTATATGGTTTTCACTTTGTGGTGCACATTTTTAAAGATCGTCACTTTCTTAGAACTCCATATTTCATCAGTTCAAGCACATCACGTGTTGTATTGACACAAATTCTACTCACACATATTAAAAATAATTATAAGATAACTTTTATAAGATTTAAGGTCAATTAGAGATCTATTTCTATGTTTTTAACTGTTAAATGCACATTTTAGTGTTTTAAATTACTAAAAATGTGTTCTCGATCATCTCAAACAAACAACACATTAGTTTGATTCATCATCATTTAATATATTTCAAGAATAAATATTTGGTTGTGTTCATGTGATTTCATACCAATACAAGCTCTTTTGGATGGTTTTCACTCTGTGGCACACATTTTTAAAGACTGTCATTTTCTAAGAACTCCATATTTAGTCATTTCAAGCATATCCCATGTCATATTAAAATGTTTTTTTCTAGTAAACATCAAAAATAATTATAAAATAGTTTTTATAAGATTTAATTTCAATTAGAGGTCATTTTCTATGGTTTTAACCATCAAACCCATGTTTTAGTGTTTTAAATTACTAAAAATGTGTTTTCGGTCATCTCAGGAAAACAAAACCTTAATTTGACATGATTTCAGTTACTATATTTCAAAAATCAATAAATTTTTGTTTTCCTATGATTTCACAGATATCTAATCTCATTTGGGTTGTCTTCACTCTCTGATGTATGTTGTTAAAGACTGTCATTTTCTAAGAACTCCTCATTTAGTCAGTGTGAGAACATCACATGTCAGATTGAAGTGTCATATACTCACACATATAAAAAATAATTCTAAGATGGTTTTCATAATATTCCATGTCAATTGGATATCATTTTCTATGGTTTTAACTGTCAAATGCATGTTTTGGTGTTTTAAATTATAGAAAATGTGTTTTCAGTCATCTCAGGAAAATGAAATCTCGGTTTGACATGTCATAAATTTCTATATTTAAAAAATAAATATATGGTTTTTTTCTTGTGATTTCATAGAAATATGATATCATTTTGTTAGTTTTCACTCTATGGTGTAAGTTTTTAAAGACCGTCATTTTCTAATAACTCTTTATTTAGTCAGTTCGAGTACATCACATGTCAGATTGATACACCGTCTACTCAGAAATGTCAAAAATAATTCAAGGATAATATTCATAAGCGTTCGTGTCAATTGAAGATAGTTTTCTATGGTTTTATCCATCAAATTCATGTTTTAGTGTTTTAAATTACTGAAAATGAGTTTTCGATCATCTTGGGAAAACTACATCTCAGTTTGATGCATCATTAGTTCCTATATTTCAAAAATCAATATATAGTGGTTGTTTTGTGATTTCACAGCAATATGAGATCATTTGGATGGTTTTCACTCTATGGCATGCATTTTTAAATACCATCATTTTTTAAGAACTCCATATTTAGTCAGTTTAGGCACATTGAAAATAGTATTGATGCACTGTATTCTTTTACGTGTCAAAAATATTCTAAGACGGTTTTCATAAGATTTCACTATTGGTGCCAAAAGTTGGGAAGAAGAAGAAGAACAATAGGGAAGTATTTGAGGCTGCCTTGCGAAGACCTTTTGCGGAGCCCCATGGTCGTACGCCCATTGTGGAGCAAGGATACAGGATGCCCTGCAAACCCCTTTGATTTTCGTGAGCCCTCCATAGAGTAAGGAGGCTGGACGTCCCATGAACCCCTTTGACATTCACGATCCCAACGCAAAGCAAGGAGGCGGGATACCCCACAAACCCCTTTGACGTTTGCGACCCCGCCGCAGAGCAAGGAAGTAGGACGCCCCATGAACCCCTTTGATGTTCACGAGCCCACCGTAGAGTAAGAAGGTGGGATGCCCTAGAACCCCTTTGACGTTCATGAGCCCACTGCGAAGCAAGGATGCGGGACACCCCGCGAACCCCTTTGATGTTCACAACCCCACCGCAGAGCAAGGAGGCGGGACACCCTGAGAACCCCTTTGATGTTCGCGACCCCACCACAGAGCAAGGATGCGGGACACCTTGTGAACCCCTTTGAAGTTCGCAACCCTACCGCATAGCAAGGAGGCAGGATGCTCCACGAACGAATTTGACATTCATGAGCCTGTCACGGAGCAAGGAGGAGAGATCCTCTATGAGCCAATTTGACGTTCACGACCCACCGTAGAGAAAGATCTGTCTTCGTGCTGAGTAAGATCTGCTTCACGGCACCTCTTTCCTATAAATACCAGGCTCCCCTCGATCCCAAAGGATGGATCCTCCAACTTTTCATCTTCTGATCTCCCATATCGTGAAGAAATTTCTACTCTACGAACCATGCGCTTTTCAAGGTTCTTTTGCATCATGAAGTTCCTTCCCTCTTGCATGGATTTCTCCCCTCTTCAAAGAGGGATTCCCTTCATGGAGTCCATGGGCCTCCACGAAGGAAGGAGATCCCCAAGGGGACTTGGTTCGTCATGGAGCATTTATGCTTCGCGAAACACCCTTCATACACATGTGATCTGCATGCTAAGGCATGGTCACTGTGCTTCACGAAGCACATTGATTCACAATGTTATACTTCACAAG
Source organism: Viscum album (assembly GCA_963277665.1). Classification (NCBI taxonomy): domain Eukaryota; kingdom Viridiplantae; phylum Streptophyta; class Magnoliopsida; order Santalales; family Viscaceae; genus Viscum; species Viscum album. The sequence continues at coordinate 561,438,102 of OY728146.1, forward strand.
GCACCCTCGCTTCGTGAGGCTTTGCTCCATGAATTCCTTTCTACTTCGTGAAGCACCTTTCATATACACATATTCCCTATACCTAGGCTAGGCGGCTTCACTTTGAGAAGAACAACCCTTCACAAAGCCTCTCCACTCCACGAAGCACCAGAGCTTCATAAGGCTTCTACCTATGACCCTCTTTGCTCTGAAACTCCTTTTCTTGTGTGGCCCTTCAGGTTTGCATGAAGCAATTTCAAGGTCCCTTGGGTGGTTCTACCTATTGAGTTGCTTCACCTCATACTTCTTCGCATAGGCACACTAACGACTATTTCTTCTTTGCATAGCCACGCTAATGTAGACCCCCAATGGGATCAAATCTCAACACCCCCCCCCCCAGTCACAGCATTGCTGATTCCTTCCTTCCCAAAAGGGTGGGCGGGTATTGGTTATGTAATTCCTATGGGTACAAAGCAAACTCACCTTATCCGAGCTGCAGGACGTTAAACTGCTAAGTGTCATCATCCTCAGCACATGATGTTAAACTGTGGCCTCTCCCTATGCCGTGCACGTGGGGTGCCCCGTCTTGGACATTCTCTACGCCCACTGGTCTCCATGGAAGTGAGATCATTCCTCACATGGAATGTCATACTCTTTATCTGAGAGGTGTCCATCTATGGGTAAAGGGAAACTACCCTAGTGTAAGCCCCTAGCCTTTTTTTTAGGAGGCAGAACCCCTGCTCCTCCTCTCTTCCTAGGTTCCAAATCCCTCTCCTGCTGGGCTTTGTCACCACCCAGGCCTCCATCCTGGAGTAAGCCCATATTTCCTCTTTGGGCTACTAACCACGTGTAAGCCCTGTTTCCTATTTGGGCTTCTAACCACATGTAAACCCCTATTTCCTCTTTGGGCCTCCAACTACATTTAGCCCCAGTCCACTTCCCACAGATGCTCCTTTCGCGACGTGATCGTCAGGTCTTTGCTGCCTCTTGTTTCTCACACTGAGCATGACTCACGTGGGCTTAGAGTAAGCATCGACCATGACATCCTCTTCGAGAATCCTAGAGTGTAAGCACAAACCCAACCTGAACTACGAGGTCTTTGATCCTTTCTAAGGTGAGGTACATAGGAAGCCTCCTTGAGGTTCAAGCCCACCACCCATTGGTCCCGACCATCTTCACGTCGGTTCACCAAACCCAACCTGAACTATGAGGTCTTTGATCCTTTCCAAGGAGAGTTATGTAGGAAGCCTCCCTGAGGTTCAATCCCACCACCCATTGGTCCCAACCATCTTCACATTGGTTTATCAAACCCATTGGTCCCAACCATCTTTCTGGGTGCCAAATCCCTCTCCTGCTGGGCTTTGTCACCACCCGGGTCTCCATCGTGGAGTAAGCCCATGTTTCCTCTTTGGGATGTTAACCACGTGTAATCCCATGTTTCTTCTTTGAGATATTAACCATGTGTAAGCCAATGTTTCCTCTTTGGGCTTCTAACCACGCGTAATCCCCTGTTTCCTCTTTGGGCCACCAACTACGTGTAGCCCCAGTCCACTTCCCACAGATGCACCCTTCGCGACATGATACTAGGGTCTTTGTTGCCTATTGTTTCTCACACTGATCATGACTCACATGGGATTAGATTAAGCATCAACCATGAAATCCTCTCTGGGAAGCCTAGAGTTTAAGCATAAACCTCACCTAAACAATGAGGTCTTTGATCCTTTCCAAGGCGAGGTGCGTAGGAAGCCTCCCTGAGGTTCAAGACCACCACCCATTGGTCCCTACCATCTTTACATCAATTCACCAAACCTCACCTAAACTATGAGGTATTTGATCCTTTATAAGGTGAGGTACATATGAAGCCTCCCTAAGGTTCAAGCCCACCACCCATTGGTCTTGACCATCTTCACATCGGTTCACCAAACCCAACCTAAACTACGGGGTATTTGATCCTTGACAAGGTGAGGTACGTAGGAAGCCTCCTTGAGGTTCAAGCCCACCACCCATTGGTCCTAAACATCTTCTCATCAGTTCACCAAACCCAACCTGAACTAAAAGATCTTTGATCCTTGCCATGGCGAGGTATGTAGGAAGCCTCCCGGAGGTTCAATCCCACCACCCATTGGTCCCGAACATCTTTACGTCGGCTCACCAAACCCAACCTGAACTATGAGGTCTTTGATCCTTGCCAAGGTAAGGTATGTAGGAATCCTCCCTGAGGTTCAATCCCAACACTCAGTTGCTCTGAACCCCTTCACGTTGGTTCGCCCAAACCATCCCGAACTACGTGGACTTTGATCTTTGCCAAGGCAAGGTACATAGAAAGCCTCCCTGAGGTTCAATCCCAACACCCGATCGCTCTGAACCCCTTCATGTTGGTTCACTCAAACCATTATAAACTACACAGACTTTGATCTTTTTCAAGGAAAGGTAAGTAGGAATCCTCCCTGAGGTTCAATCCCAACAACCATTGGTTCTGACCCCCCCTTCGCATCCGACCACCTTTGTCCTGCATGACATTAAACTACACACCCCCTTTCAGTCCTGCACGATGTTAAAATGCATTCACCATTCCTGAACTATGTGGTATTTGATCCTTGTCTCCTAGATAAGGTATGTAGGCAGCCTCCCTGAGGTTCTACCCTCATCCAGTGGCAAGTCGTTGTGACCCCATCCGATGGCAAGTCGTTGTGACCCCATCTAGCGATAAGACATTGTCAACCCCATTCGATGGTAAGCCGTTATCGGGTGTGAACTATGAGGACTTTGATTCCCTACTATAGGGATACGTAGGAGGTCTCGTTGAGACTCAATCCCAACATCACCTTCATCCTAGAGTCGACTCCATCTCATTATTCACCCACTTCACTTAACCATCCATCATCCATTTTGGTTCTTACTCAGGCCGCCACATCCCGGTGGGATCATTCCACCTCATTTCCCATTACCCTTAACAATAATCGGGTAGATAACTATGTGTTATCCCCAACATCGATGTTACCTCCAGGGGTCGCCTCACCTGATCTTCTCTAGTCAGTGTTCCGATTAGTCAAATCCATCTCTGCTAGACTTCAAACCTGCAACATACCCTGTGTTAAACATAGCAAGTTGAGGAAAACCTCAGATACATGCCTATGGAATATGATTCTCCACATTCAATATGGGATGCCTTGGGATTTTGTGCCCTCGAGAAGCCCTATATTAAGGGGAAGAAACCTAGATGCACCAGTGTTCCAGCGTCCAGACACGCTAGTGATGTCCAATGTGACTACTCCCCGGACCAAAGGTTTTTTCCCTAACCGGACCCCTTGGAATGTCCCAATAGAAGCATTGTAATTAACCAGTGTCCATAAAGATATGTCACTGGGAAGATATTCTTGAACCACGACTTAATCTTTAAGGGAGACCCAGACTAGGTGACGAGTTCCAAGGAGGAATACACAAAAGGAAGAACTGACATCCAATCATCCCGCTTCGATCAAGGTGAAAATGTCCCTGAATAAGGAATGAATGTCGCCCGCCTTTGGAAAGTGGTAATGAGGGGTAACAAATAGTGCCTCCATCCTCGAACAAGATGGAATCACGTGCCCCGATGAGAGTGTCAGAAACATTCACGTCAATTGGAGATCGCTTTCTATGGTTTTAACTATAAAATGTATGTTTTAGTATTTTAAATTATTGGAAAAAAAATTTTGATTATCTTGATAAAATAGAACCTTGGTTTGATACTTCATTATTTCCTATATTTTAAAAATCAATACATAGTTGTTTTCCTATTATTTACAGTAATCTAAGATCATTTGGCCAATTTTCACTTTATGGTGCATGTTTTTAAAGACCGTCATTTTCTATGAACTCCTTATTTAATCAGTTAGATCATATCACATATTGTTTTGACACGTCATCTACTCACACGCATAAAAAATAATTCTAAGATATCATTTATAATATTTTATGTCAATTAGAGATTGTTTTATATGGTTTTAACCGTCAAATGCACATTTTAGCATTTTAAACTACTGAAAATGTGTTTTCACTCGTATTAGGTAAATGACGCCTTATTTTGATGTGTCGTAAATTCCTAAATTTCAAAAATTAATATACGGTTGATGTCCTGTGATTTCACAGCAATCCGAGATTATTTTTCAGTTTTCACTCTATGGCGCACGTCTTTAAAGACCATCATTTTCTAAGAACTCTTTATTTAATCAGTTCGATCATATCACATGTTGGATTAACGTGAGTTCTACTCACATACATCAAAAATAATTCTAATATATTTTTCATAAGATTTCATGTCAATTGCATTTTTTTCTATGGTTTTAACCATTAAATGCATGTTTTAGTGTTTTAAATTACTCAAAATGTATTTTCGGTCATCTCGGTTAAATGGAACTTTGGTTTAACATTCCGTTAGTTCATATATTTTAAAAATAAATATGTGTTTGTTATCCTTTTATTTTATATTAATCTAACCTCATTTTTCTGGTTTTCACTTTGTGACGCACATTTTTAAAGGTCGTCATTTTCAAAGAACTCCTTATTTAGTTAGTTTGAGAACATTGCATGTCATATTGGTGCATCGTCTGCTCTCACAAATCAAAAATAATTCTAAGAAAGTTTTCATAAGATTTAACATCAATTTTATTTTGTTTTCCATGGTTTTAACTATCAAATGCATGTTTTAGTGTTTTAAATTACTGAATATATGTGTTTAGTCATCTTGGGAAAACGAAACATTAGTTTGATGTGTCGTCAATTCCTATATTTTAATAATAAATATATGGTTTTTGTCCTATAATTTCCAAGAAATATTAGATAATTTAGTTGGTTTTTACTTAATGGTGCACATTTTTAAAGACCTTCATTTTCTAAGACCTCCTTATTTAGTTAGTTCGAGCACATCGCATATCGAATTGACGCGTCATCTACTCGCACGCGTCAAAAATAATTCTATGATATTTTTTATAATATTTCACTTAAATTGGAGATTGTTTTATTTTTTTTAACTTTAAAACACATATTTTAGTGTTTTAAATTAATCAAAATTCATTTTCAGTCATCTGGGGAAAAATTCACCTTGATTTGACATATCGTTGGCTCCTATATTTCAAAATCCAATATATGGTTTTTGTCTTATGATTTCACAGCAATCTGAGGTCATTTGGACAGTTTTCACTCTATGGTGTATGTTTTTAAAGACATTCATTTTCTAATAACTCATTATTTAGTCAATTTGAGCACATCACATGTCAAATTAACATGTCATCTACTCACGCACATCAAAAATAATTCTAAGAAATCTATCATAAGAGTTCATGTCAATTAGTGTAAGATCCCAACATTTTTTTATATGTATCAAGCTTGTTTTCATCAATACTTTTCCATTTTTTGAGTATATATTGTTTGGGTTTTACCTTGGGGTGTTTTTGAGTGAAATTAGAGAATTGTGGAAGGATGAGGAGCAGTGCATGGTTGGTGCATGATTTTTTCAAATCGTGCACCCAACCCAAAAATCTGTGTGAACCCAAACAAAGGGGATTCACAGGGCTAGAACATGGTTTGTAGAATTGTATTACCTCTTAGGAGTAATCATGCACTCCCACCCCCCACCCTAGAAGAGGTTCATGGTTAAGGTGTATGGTTTGGAAAACCATGCACCCCTACCCAGGAAACCACGTGTGTGAGTTTAATTATTCTGAAAATTGGTTTTAAAAATTCTAAACCCCTCGAACTTCACCCTAATTTGACCCAAATCAATCCTAAATGATTTCTATCATTTTTGGAGACTCCCAAACAGATTCCAAGTCCTTCCTACCTCTATTCGTGATGAATTGAATACCTGGTCGATAGATTTGCACCTCTCTGGGTATGTGATTTCTTCCCGATTAGGTTCCTCTCTCTTTATCGATAAAAATGGAATGATTTTACTTCATTGGTTTGGGTTTGATATAGGTTTGAAAGATCTTAATTATTTTGATCTTGGATCTATATTTTGGATCTATATTTTTTTCTTCATCGTGATCTTGGTTGTTCTACTTCAATTGGGGATTTTCATTGGTGAGCGTTCATCATCAATTTTGAGGTAGGTGATCTAAATTAGAAATCTCATGGTCTTAATTTAATTATGTGTATGTAATTGTGAAATTTGTAATTTCCATGATTGGAAAATTACATTGATAATTTAATTGATTTAATTTAATTGTCATGTGATAATGATTTGGGTTAAATTGGGGTAATTGAAACTAGTGGAATTGGATTAATTAATTGGTTAATTAATTAATGGAATATTGTGATTGTGAAATTGATGGGATATTGGGAATGTGTAATGGATAAATTAATGCAATCATGAATTAATTGATAATAAGGATTATGAAATGGTTAGATTAGCCTAAATGGGTCAATGGGTTAAATGATTAAATGTTGATAAATGGTTTGATGGTGAATTGGTTATATTAATCCATGTGATTAAAGTGAGTAACCAAGATTGAATTGATAATTGAATTGGTATTCCATGATGAGAATGTTTGAAAAGATGGTTAATTATTCCTAACCTTGATGTTTATGGAATTATGATACATGTGATATTGTGATACATGTGATATTGTGATATATCTGGTTTTTTTCATATACATGTATGAGTAATGGATTGATGCTTCAAAATCACATAGTTATAAATGAGCTATGGGGCACCGAATGATGCTTTAAATACCTATGGGGTGCTAAACATGGTGTGTGAGGCCCAAAATGTTGGCATTGGACCATGGTTCCAATTGGTCGTAATATGAATTGAATTGATATGATAAATGATAATCGTGGTATTGTGATATGTGATATCCCTTGGGGATAGTTCAGACTCCAGCATAGACCAAAGAAGGTATAATGGTGTGGGTGTCCTCAGGAACCTAGGAGTTATGTGGTTAAATAAAGAATAATTGGAAATGTAAACTATTTACCTTATTGCTTGTCATTTATTCTTTATACAACTGCATGCACTGTTATTGAATGAATATTGTTTTAGATGTCATCAGTGGTGGCCTGCTAAGTTGTTCTCACACCCTACTTGGGCTGCCTAATCAGTACCCAAATAGACTTCATGTTTTTAGGACAAGATAAGGGCAAGATCCCTATGTGCAGTACCCTCGGTTTCTAGTATGTAACCCTTACATGATACTTTATGGTTATAAATTGTAAGGGTGGAGGTTGGGAGAGTTTTTAGAACTTTTTAAGTGTTTTTTCAGATAAATTAAGGTCGCATGGTTGGCACACAGTTTTTCCAAATCGTGCGTAATTCCTAGGAGAAACCATGCGTAGTGTTCTTCATGAGGCAGTAGCACCAGTAAATTTGGAGCATGGTTTGGGGAGATTGTTCAAGGGGAGGTCATGTGGGAAATAGCTACCACACAGTTAGCACACAGTTTTCCTAACTGTGTAGCCAAACTATGCGTAGAGTCATATCTATATCCTTAAAAATAGGATCTGTAATGACCCGCCCAATCTCATTGGCTTGAGATACAATGAGTCATTACTTAGCCTTAAGCGAGATCCCTAAGATGACAAAGGCTGGCAATAAATGTTGAAGGGTTTCAAAAGCAAGTGGGGGATGATTTACCCTTTAATAAACAAACCACAAAACACACAACCACAACCAAACAACCACTATATGATGCATGATGAAAAACAAGGCAATTCAACCACATTATTAAAACAAGTCAACCAAAGTGCACAACAGAGGAAGTTAACCAAACATCAAAGTACACAGAGGAAAACAACTATAAACTCCAAGAAGACTAGAAGACTCCATGCTTCACTAGCTCCAAGCTCCAATATCACCAAACATCCCAATTCTCACAAAGTGGTACTAAAAATGTGAGACACATTACCTTTGCCCCTGTCCCAAAAGATAGCATCTGAAAAAGCACCAAAATTCCAAAGCAAGGATGAGTATAAAACTCAATAGGTTTTCCCTAATGACTTCCCTACTCATGACACTAGGATAGAAGAGTTATAAACTTTTATATAAAACAGTTTATATAAAACAATTTCTCAAAACAATTTATAACTAAATATAAACAAGTTTCCAAAACCATTTATAACCAAAAGAATACAAGTGCAATTGAAACAAATTTTTCCAGCAAGTTATATTTCCAGAAAAAATAACTAAACAAGATTTAAAACCATTTCACAATATCCCTTTTTGGCATACCCAATCATTCCATAAACCCATGCAACCAGCAATGCATGCTACGTTATGACTGTTCCATACTAATGAGTGGTTTCTCGTCAGTCTACCAAGTCATCACAAGGTAATTATATCTCGTGTTCCATTTGACCTTTAGCACTGATCACAAATTCATATTTCAACCAAGCCTTATAAATGCAATATGAATACACACACACCAATATTCCTAAGGATAATGCCAAAACACCTCTTCAATAAAAACATATTTTTATTGAAAACCATTTTTCCATCAAAATCATTTCAATGCTCAACCATTTCAATAAAAAACCCTTTTTATTGAATGACCCTTTCCATTCAAACAATTTAGAAAATATAGAAAATATATTTTTTAACATCCTCATTTTAAATTCAAGAACCTAAATCACTTTTCACAATAATTCACCAAGATTTCACAATTTCACTAAAACCATAAATCATCACTAAAGAAGATTTATTCCATGCTTTTCACAACCAATTCCATTAAAATAAACCAATTTGAAAGTAATAAAATCAATTCTAACAAGAGTATTTGAGATTTAAGCCACCTACATCGAAGGTTTTGATGAAACTCAACAACAGACAAAGAACACACACAAAAATCATGTTGATTCTCCACAAAACAGCCTTAAATATCTTCTCCTATCAACAACAAAGCCAAAACTCAACTTATTTGTAATTAAACCACATAGATCTACCCATAACAGTTGTAGATCTGGGAAACAAAGAGTAGAGGAGAATGGATCTAAGTAAATAGAAGAATAACGGTGAACCGCAACAAATAAACTGCTGAAAAACCCTTACCCGGATGGTAGAATGCCTCTAAAAGTTTCCTAGGGACGACTAGAGTCGAGAGACACAAAGAGACAAGAAAACGAATGTGACAAAAAAATATTCAAGCATGACTTTAAACTGGGTGCATTCCGGATCATGATGTGTACCTCAGGTATATGACATGTAGGCCACACTAGATAAGTATGCCAAAAAATATGTCTGCTTGGGCTTAAAATCCATTATTTAAACCCTACACAGTGTGTACCTTAGGTACACGACATTTACCAGCTCCCGAAGTAACCCCCACATAATGACTTGAATTATTCTCCAAGTACATGTCGTGTACTTCAGGTACACGATGTGTTCCTATCCAAAAACCTACAGTAAACCCCAGAAAACTGCATATAAGGATTTTTTATCAAAAGGGCCTTAGCAGAGGGGAAACTTACTCAATCAAGGTATCAGAATGTTACAACCTCCTCACCAATGACTTTCCATCCCTGATAAGTCATGTAGAATCTGAAACTTCAGAAACTAGGGGTACTACATTCTCCCCACCATTGGTCTTTCCTTCTTCATAAAGCAGAAAACCCTCACTGCCCTGAAAGAGTTCTGGTCATTTCTCTTTCATCTCCTTCTCCCATTCCCATGTCTCTTATTGAATCTAACCATGCTTCCATAAAACCCACACTAGACCAATGCATTTTCTATGCAAGACTTTCTCTTTCTTATCCACAACCTACATCGATATATGTACTAAAAAATCATCCAACTCTAGGTCAACGTGATCCCATATGATCACATGGTCGGGATCAGGGTGATACTTTTTCAACTGGGATACATGGAACACATTGTCCACCAAGTTGAACCATAGTGGTAATTATAACCGATATGCCACCTATCCAACCCATTCCAGTATCTCAAAAGGTTCTATGTATCAAGCAGATAACTTTCTCTGCTTCCTAAAATGACTATGTCCCAACCTTGGGGATATCCACAAGAACACATGCTCACTTACTACAAAGGAAAACAGCGATTGAAAATGATACGCATAATATTTCTAATGACTCTGATCTATCTCCATCCTCTTTATGATCAACTGGATATTCTCTATTGTTTCTTGGATAAGGCTCATCCCGACTAGTGAAGTCTCACCTGTTTCCACCCAACATAGTGGAGAACGATAAAGACGCCCATACAATGCTTCAAATTGAGCCATTTGTATTGAGGCCTGATATATATTATTATATGAGAACTCCACTAAGGGTAATTTCTCCTCCCATGAGCCACCAAAATACATTACACAAGACCAAAACATGTATTCCAACGTTTGTATCGTCCGCTCAGACTGGTCATCTGTCTGAGGATGATATGCCATGCTCATAGTCAACTGAGTCCCAATGGATTTTTGTAAGGATTTCCAGAAACAAGATGTAAACCTTGGATCTATATATAACACGATTGAAACTGGTACACCATGTCTCTTTACCACTTCTTGGATATAAATTTTTGATAGATCCTCCACCATATGAGTTTTATGAATTGGGATGAAATGGGCTGACTTGGTAAGCCAGTTCACTATCACCCATTTGGCATCGTGTTTCCGAACCATTCTTGGAATACCTGTAACAAAATACATCGTTATCTACTCCCATTTCCACAATGGGATGGGAAAATATTGCAACATACCACCTGGTATCTGGTTCTCTACTTTAACATGCTGACAAGTTAAGCACTGCGAGAAGAACTTAGCCACCTTCTTTTTCATGTCGCTCCACCAAAACTGCATCGTCAATGCCTTATACATATTCTGTGAACCTGGATGTATAGACCATCTCAAATGGTGGTAATAATGAAGGATTTTTTCCTAAAAATTCATAGGTACAACCATCCAATCTTGAAAACACAAAACTGAACTCCCATCAAGTTTCCAGCCCTCAATGGTCTCCTCACCATTGAGTTTTGAACTCATAACTAGACATTCTACATCGTATGTTTGTGCCGCTTTAACAATATTTACCAAATCAGGAACAAGAATAGATAAAAATAAAACCACCACATCACCTTGGTCTTCACATTCCACATGCATGTCGGCTAGGACCGACATCAACTGCCATTCATCTAAAGCCTCCTTTTCTAACTGAGCAAATGAATTTCTTCTCAATTCATCTTCCAATGAATTACCTTTTCCCGATGTATACATCAAGTCAAAGTCAAACATCTAGAGATACTATATCCATCTCCTTTGCCTCAAATTCAAATCTTGTTGTTGGTAAATGTGTTTCAAGATTTTATGATCTGTAAACACAGTGAATTTCTCAACAAAAAGATAATGTCTCCATGTCTTCAAAGCATGGATGACTGCAACTAACTCCAAATCGTATTTTGGGTAATTCTTCTCATGCACCCTCAACTACCTTGAACTATAAGCCACAAAATGGTATCCTTGCATGAGAACACAACCCAATCCTGATCCTGAAGCATCATAATAGACCACATAGACCTGTCCTAGTTCTGGAAAAATCAAGATAGGTTCCGATGTAAGATGAACTTTCAGCTCGTGGAAATACTTCTAGAAATCCTATTTCCATTGTAATGGAGCATTCATATTTTTCAGAGTTGTCATTGGTGAATCTATTCATGAGAAATCACGCACAAAGCATCAATAGTATCCAGATAGACCAAGAAAACTTTGTATCTCAAAGACATTCTTCGGTGGTTTCCATGAGATAATAGCTTCTATCTTTTCAGGATCCACAGAAACACCTTTTTCAAAAATCACATGGCCAATAAAGCATGCCTCATGTATCCAAAAATCACACTTCGATAATTTGGCATACAAATAGTGATATCTCAAGATTTTTAATAGTATCATCGGGTGTTTCTCATGGTCAGACCTTGTCTTTGAATACACCAAGATTTCATCCACAAACACCACAACAAAATATTCTAGATATCACTGAAATATCCATTTCATCAAATCCATGAAGACCGCTGGTGCATTCATTAGACCAAAAGGCATGACTACATATTCATATTTCTCATATCTACTTATGAAAGTTGTCTTTGAAATATCTTCCTTCCTAACTCACAATTGGTGATATCCTGATCACAAGTCAATTTTTGATAACCACTGAGCTCCCCACAATTGATCGAATGGATCATCAATGCATATAAGTGGGTACATGTTCTTTATCGTAACTTAGTTTAGTGTACGATAATCAACGCACAACTGAAGAGTTTCATCTGATTTCTTCATGAACAACATCGTTGTTTCCCATGGAGACATACTTGGATGAATGAAACCCTTGCTTTCTATCTCCTCCAACTGTACTTTCAATTCCCTTAACTCTGTTGGTTCCATCCTATAATATGGAAGGGAAATAGGACTGGTCCCCGTAAGGAGATCAATCATAAACCCCACTTTCCTTAGAAGTGGTAACCCTAAGAAGTTCTTGGGAAAGACATCTGTAAATTGATCCACAACTGCTGGAAAACTATTTTCCTTGATCTCTTCCATTAATGCCAAATTCAACGCTGCCAATTGAAAAGAGATCATTCCCACTTTTGGTGCCAACAAGCTCTTTGCACCTTTCTTTACAATCCTCTATCCTCTAAAGAGATTCTCGATGTCATCCTCATTCATGAAACTAATTGTTCTCCTATAACAGTCAATGTGAGCCTTGAATGTTATTAACTAATCCATATCTAGGATTACATCATATACATCCATCTCCAACATCAAGAAGTCCCATTTTAGCTCAACTCCATCAACATTATAGCACATTCTCTACACACAAATTCTTGAAATTCTCTTTCACCAAGAGAATTTTTTAGTTTTAAAAAAGAAGGTGTCATTTCCAGTTTTAAACATAGCAAGTCAACAGCATGAGAAGCAATGAACGAATGTGATTCACCGGTATCAAACAGCACTTGGAAAAAGGTAGAATTCAAAATAATTGTACCTCTCACTGTAGATGGTCTATCTTGATCACTAATATTCATCTTCTTAGCTCCATAAAATTTCTTTGTCACTGCACTATGCTCTTTATTCCCTTATTTCGATTGCCCTTATTGAGGAGTCATGTTATTCCAAGAATCACTATGGATATATCTACTCTGTTAACGAGTTTGATTATGTTTTCCTCTCCCTATAAAAGCATGTAATGCTTGCGATGCCTAAGAAGTGTCTTGAGCACCTGACCTCGGAGCACTACGATAGTTGCACTGAAGGTGTCCCATATTCTTGCAGTTGTATCATGCTCTAGGTTGTGTCGTACACTCTCACTTTAAGTGGCCAAGAGAACCACATTGGTAGTATCCCTCTTGGAACTTAGGTTGTGGAGGAATTTTTACTGATCCAACCGTCTAATTCTGATTCTCGCTCACACCCTATAAATAGGTGCCCCTTTTCCGCTTGCTCCCAGCGTTAGGGTTTCCATCATTCCTAGTAGGTATCATCATACCTCCTCCTCCCATAGCTCTTGATATGTCTCGCTCAGCCACCGCCTCTTTGTTAACCATCTCTGTATAATTAGTAATATAGAGCATCGCAATCTTCAGTCGAATCTCCTGCCTTATCCCTGATTCGAAGATCTGTGCCTTCAAGGATGCACTTGCCACAACTTCTGGTGCAAAGCGCGCTAAATTCATGAATTTAGCTGCATATTCTGTGATAGAGAGATTCTTCTACTTCCGGTAAATAAGTTCTTCGTCCTCTAGATCTTGAATGTATGAGGATAGAATTTTTTATTAAACAATTCCTCAAAATCCTCCCAAGTAAGGCCTTTATCCTCTTTTTCATTTAGTACCATTTCCCACCACTGACGTGCAAGATCCTCGAGCATGTACGTGGCTAGCTTGACTTTGAGCTCTGTCGATGTGCCGATGAATTCAAAGATGCAATTGATCATACTCAACCACACCTATTTCTTTTTAGGTTAATAATCACCCCTGATGTAACACTCCAAGCTTCCATGTTACTCTTCCCTTTGAATAATACAGTAGCGTGTGTTGTACACAACTTCAAGTTCTAACACACACACCACAACCAATCAAACTAGTCGTTATGAATAGTAATACCCACTTTTTGAAATTTTATAAATATTATCTCTCAAAATTGACTTCATTTTTGGATTTGGAATATCTAAATTAGGCTAGGGTAAAATTTTGGAACTTTTCAGATAACATTTATATTTTGATGAATAGTGAAAATTGCTAAATTTTAATTAAAAATAACTTTTTTAATCGAAATAATTAATAGTGATAAATTATGAATTTGAGTGGTTTTAAAGTATATTTAGAATATATTTTTACCATTTAATACAATTTTTGTCATTGGACATAATTTCACAATTAAACCGGACATGAACATGTGTAAATCTTTTGATAGTTATTATCTCTTAAAAACACGCTTTTTGTTTTAACAACGGGAATTAATTTTAAATTAATTTCTGCAACTTTTGTGTTTTGAATTTGGAAAAATGGATTCCATATTTGGAATCAGGATTTCCAAATTGTAAAAATATGTAACTTTTATTTTTAGACATTTTGAATAATTACTTCGGTAAATATTTTATTTACCATGGTTAAAGGGTAAATCTGGTAAATAAGGGTAAAAAAATTATTATAATAATAATAAATTACCCTAAAACATTTCCTAACATTATTGGTTGATACATGTCCAACCATGGGCATCTTTGTGTCGATTTTGGGACCCCATGGAGCCACTTGTAAGTGATAATGACACTTTATATTAATTAAGTTAAAATAAATACAAGAATGACATGAGCATATAACTTTTAGAAAAACAATTTTTACATAGGGTAATATATGTTGGATTATAAACTATAAATATTCATTAAAATATAAAAATATTTCCTACATAATGGTATTTTATTTATAATTTTTAGATATTTAATATTTAATATTATTTATGACACAATAATGATGCAGTATTTTCCTTATTGATGAAAGAATCAAATAATTGGTATTATAAATGTTAAAATTAATACAATTTAAAAGTTTTGATGACATCAATATTGCTTAATATGACATTATAGGATTTAATAAATTAATTTTTTTCAAATTAATGAAGTTGTTATGACTTTAACAAAAATCAATTATTGAATAGTGTCAAAATTCACATAAAAGAGTTTTTAAAACAAATATTATATTATTAATTGATATTAAATTCCTAAAAATATAAGGTTCTGCCAAGATACCTATATCATGATATTTTTATCATTAATGGACCACTTGGGGGTCTATTGGAGTTATATAGTAAGTTTATTAACTATATAATATAAAAATACAAAGTGACATAGTAAGTGTCAAACTAATTAACTAAGAGTTAAAACTAAAAGATAAGATTAATATAGTGACCCAAACCTATATAAAACCTATTTGTTGAGTGTTTTTAGACTCATACCCACCTTAAACTTTAAATAATCCACTTTTTAGCCATTAGAAACTTAATATGAATTTATTATAAAATAATATTTCTATCTTTTCCAAAGGTGCCCCTTACCCCTCTTATAAAAGGGAACTCACCCTTCTCACTAAATCACACATTAAAAGCCTTTTTGATCAGCCAAACCCTGCCCAAATACTCTTTCAACTTCCCTCACTTCAACCTAGAGGCATTAGTTTGATCAGAAATCCAACCTAAGGATCCCTTTTGATCAAATCAATAGGAAGAACCCGAAGAAGAGGTAATGTTTTCACCACCCTCTTTCAAGTTCCTTTCTTCTTCAACTTATTCTTTATTTGTTATTCTAAAATAATAAATCCAGTATCTCCTATATAATTTGATATTATTATAAATATGGTACAACCATATTTAGTATTCTATCCATCCTTTTAATGACATGTCACCATACGTGTGTACGTACGGCATACCGTCTCCACGTCGTGGTGTAATTGTTATTCAATATATTATTATTTGTATGGGTATAATAATGATGTTTAATTCGTATAAATAATAAATATAACATGATAATGATTCTATATATATGATATACCATCCAATTATATATTATTTTAATATCAAAAAAATGATATTGTCGCTCGTGTGTACATACGGACTACCGTCTCCACGAACGCGATGAGATTCATTCCCCATCGTATCCATTCAAGACTAATTCTCATTTAATGATTAAAAATAATGTTTAAGGACTTGATATCATTCTGGATATGAATAATATACAACCTATCCATGACCAACACAACTTATGTTACAAAACATATAAAAGAAAATGAGTAAGTTAACACCCGAAACAATGATAATACTAAGATATTATTAACAAATCAATGATAAAAGATCATATATGATATCATAATTATGTATATGGTTCTTGTATAATTTAATAACAATGTTTTAACTATTATACAGAAGGTTAACATACCATCGACTAAGGAAAAGTACAAGGTAAGTGTTATTTCACAACCTCTTCATTATCTGAGGTTGTTTATACGTAATTATCTACTGGGACCCCTTTATCATCCACATCCATGTTTCTTAAAAATGTATTTCAAAACATTCTTGATATTTTATAGAATATGGGTTAAATTCATTTATACCCTTGTTTGACTTTTTATAAGAGGTTTATAAAGGAATCTTTCTGTCGTTTTCCAAACAAGGTCCTTTTTAACCTTTTCGACAGAATTAAGGTAAGAATGTCTTTTTTAAACTTATATGGTGGGTGTGGATATTTTCCACCATTATAAAATCTTAGAAGCTTCCCTTACAAGCTTATAATAATATTTTCAAAGTAAAAGTTTTATTTTATAATTATGTGACTTTTAAATGATTTCAAAAAAAAGAGATATTTCTCTCAAATATTTTTGATTTCATCTATGTCAACATCATTTGATGGATTTTAAGATTATTTGAAGTTTATTTATTATGATAAAAATAGTCAATATTGTATTGAAGGTTTTTTTATATGTTTGACTATGGATGTGTTATTTTTATACCATTCATGGTTTATGGAAAAAGTATTGACATTTCGTTTACTAGTTTTAATACGAATGTTTATGTTATGTTTAAACCTGTTCATATGAGGAATGCATTGGACTTAATAAGTGACGGGTGGAGCCCGCTATAGCTCCTCGATGCATCGGTAGGTATCATGAGACAAACTAGTGTCTTGGCACAAGGCCTTGACAAAATCTTATTTGTAGTCTTGGCATGAGGCCTTGGCTATGTGGTTATGATAGTCTGGAATTATTCATTCCATCATTATGAAAGTGGTTATTGATATTGCATGTGATTATTCGACTAGTAGAATATCCATGTGAATAAGTAAATGGATTATTTCATTTAATCTTTACCATATTATGCTGAAGTTCAAGTTTAAAAGGCTTTTGTTTTAGTTATACATTTCCTTAAATGTTTATGGTTATTTATAAAAGTTTCTGCTATATTGTTATCCTTACTGGGCATTTGAGCTCACCCCTTTCTATGTTTTATTTTTCCATGATGTGAAGAAGTATTTTATGAATAATCTGCAGGGATAGTATAAGGGGTTATGAGTGTGGAGTCAAGATGTTGTTGTAGTTTTCAATTTATGATGTAATGTAAACTTTATGAATGTATCTAGTGTTTCTAAGACTATTAAAATAATCGGTCTTTCGAGACTTTATCTTTCTTGTGATCATGCCAATGTTATGTAATAATGCACCGACTTTGGGCAACTGGGGTCGGGGCGTTACAATTGGTATCAGAGGAAGTTTAGTACAAACCTTGGAAGCTATATTTAGATAAACTCTGATTAGAGCACATAGACCTAAGATGGACTTTGAGGATTATTATAGAAGAACTTCCTAGAATTTTGGTATTTTATAGATTTTGTGAGTTTTCTGAGAAATACATCCCTGTCTGGATACGAGTAGGTAGAGGTTTCTCTGGAACACCGCTTTGATCTAGACTCGAACGGGAACCGGTACACGACAACGGGCCTTGCTGCACTCTTGTTTACGACACTCCCAGGGGATATGCTTAGGATAACTCTCATTTTCTTTACAAATCATTGTGAAGGGTTTATGAGTATATAATTCCTCAAAGGAAACATTTTTATTATTAGGGATTATATCCATAAATATTTTAATTTATGTTAAGTGTTTTATAAGAATGGAATTATGTATTTTGATTCATAAACTGATCTAGTTTATGCCATTGTTTAGAAATGGTGCCTAGTGGAAGAAATGGAAACCGTATCAATGCATGCACTCCATGTAGGGATTTCCCTCCTACTCAAGATAATTATAGTGGAGCTAGTGATGCAACTGGTGCTAATCAGCTAATCACCATACTGGGACAACTCACTTAGGTTATGAATAATAACCTTACCCGTATGGAGCACCCTGATCCACAGCATGGAGGATCAATGTTAGATCGCTTCATGAGGCAGCAACCACAAACATTCAATGGGAGTACAAATCCATTAGTATCTGAGCAATGGATAAGTTCCCTAGAGAAAATATTTCAGGCTTTGGGGAGTAGTGAAAGGGAAAAGTTGTCATGGTAGTTTATCGCCTCATTGGAGATGCTGATCAATGGTGGTCATTGATTAAAAACGCGAAGGAAGACGATGAAGTATAAAATATGGAATGGAGGGAGTTCAAATAGATTTTCTTAGAAAAATACTTTCCTCACGACCATCGAGCAGATATGGAAAGGCAATTTATGAGTTTGAGACAAAAGGAGGATGAGAATGTCATAAAGTATGAGGCTAAATTTACAAGGTTAGCAAGGTATGCTAGAGATTATATACGTAACCCAAGAAGTAATATTGATCATTTATTTGATGGGTTAAAACCGTTTCTCCATCAAGTATTAGTCTCACAATCCTTCTCATCGTACGAAGACATTGTCTCATGTGCTACTAAGACAGAAAAGGAATTCTATAAGTTTTATGACTTTAAAGCAAAGCAAGAGAAGAAGAGATCTACTAATCAATCTGGGAATGGAAATAAGGGGAAGAAGGGAAAGGTTGAATATCCATCCTGTGGTAAATTTGGGAAGAAACACCCTGGTACTTGCTTAAAAGGAATGGGAGTCAGTTACAAGTGTGGTGAAAAAGGCCACAAAGCTCTTGATTGCAAGGGGAAGAAGGAAGCTACCGATGTCTAGTGCTACAATTGCAGGGAGATGGGACATTATGAAAATGAATGTCCTAAGTGTCATAGGAACTTACCTCAGAAAAGGCCAAGGGATCAAGGCCAAGATTATTCTATCACTACTGCTGAGGTAGAAGCTCCGAAAGACGTGGTGGCAGGTAATTTAATGGTTTCCTCAAGTTTAGAAAATGCATTATTTGATTCTGGATCATCGCATTGTTTCATATCTTCCTAGTTTTCTAAGAAAATTAGATATTTCCAATTTGATTTAACAAGGGAGTTGTCAGTTAAAACTCCTAAGGGAAGTATCATTACAACAAAATTTTGTGAGTCAGTCCCCATTAGAGAACATAAATTTTCTTTATCTGCTGATCTCATCATCGTACCTATGATTGAGTTTGATATAATCCTCGGTATGGATTGGTTTTCAGACTATAATGCAAAGATTTATTGTAAGAAGAAGGAGGTTATGATTTTTGATGATGATGATAAGGAACACCTTATCTTTAGAGCAGAATCATCACCACCTAATTCTTATCTAGATCCACCCCTAGTAGCTCAACTAAATTCAATTATTGGGGAGGAAGAGAATGAAATGATTGTGGGTGAGGAAAGGAATGTTAAAATAGAGTATGTACCTATTGTGAAAGAATATGTAGATGTGTTTCCAGAAGATTTACCTGGACATCCTCCAGAACAAGAAGTTGAGTTTTCCATTGATTTAATTCCTGGATCAAGGCCTATATCGAAGACCCATTATAGAATGGCCACTGTGGAATTAGTTGAACTAAAGAAACAACTAGAGGAATTGAGAAATAAAGGATTTATTCGCCCTAGTGTTTCTCCATGGGGAGCCCCTATTATTTTTGTTAAAAAGAAAGATGGATCTATGAGGTTATGTATCGACTACAGGGAGATCAATGCTATAACAATAAAGAAAAAGTATCCCCTACCTCACATTGATGATTTATTTGACCAACTGCATGGAGCTCAATACTTTTCAAAGATTGACCTTCGATCTGGATACCATCAGTTGTGTGTGAAGAAGTAATACATTCCAAAGACATCATTTTGAATAAGGTACGGGCATTATGAGTTTACAGTAATGCCTTTTGGGCTGACTAATGCACCCTCTGTATTCATGGATCTAATAAATAGAGTTTTCAAGGAATATCTCGATGATTTTGTGGTGGTATTTATTGATGATATCTTGTTATACTCCAAAAGCTACGAAGATAATGAAAATCACTTGCGCATTATCCTGAAGACTCTGAGAAGACATGAATTATATGGGAAGTTTAGCAAGTGTGAATTCTGGCTTTAGGAGATTTCTTTTCTTGGACATATTGTCTTTAAAGATGGAATCTATGTTGATCCTTCTAAGAACAAGGCAATCCAAGAATGTCTGGCACCTACGATTATAACTGAGGTACATAGTTTTATTAGTTTAGCAGGTTATTATCGACATTTCATCCAGAATTTTGCCTGATTGGATAACCCATTAACAAAGATCACACGTAAGGGGGTTAAATTTGTTTGGAAAAAAGAGTGTGAAGAATTTTTTGAAGAACTGAAGATAAGATTAGTCAATGCTCCTATATTGACTCTACCATCAAGGAATGATGGGTTCGTTATTTATAGTGATGCATCGAATAAAGGAATTGGTTGTGTCCTTATGCAGAATGATAGGGTGATTGTCTATGAATCATGATAGTTGAAAATTCATGATAAAAACTATCCTACTCATGATCTCGAATTAGCAGATGTGATCTTTGATTTGAAGATATGGAGGCACTACCTCTATGGTGAAAAATGTGAAATTTATACTGATCACAAGAGTTTGAAGTATATTTTCTCACAAAAATAACTCAACATGAGGAAAATGATATGGCTTGAACTACTCAAGGATTGTGATTACATGATACACTACCACCCGAGAAAGGAAAATAAGGTGGCAGATTCTTTGAGCAGAAAAGATCATGGAGTTTTGAACATGATGAGAATTGAAAGGGATCCTATTTTCATGGATTTAGTGAAGATGGATATAGGAATTACCATGGAAGGTGAAACATCAATACTTTTTCAAATGGTTTCCAAACCATCTTTACTAGAAAGGATAAAGAGTTCTCAGACTGGTGATAAAGAGTTTCAAAAGAAGATTAAAGCTGTGAATGATGGGATATTGAATGACTTTGGGAATGAAGATGGAATTTTGAAATTTGGGAAGAGACTTTGTGTTCCCAATATACCTGATCTAAAAAGGGAATTGTTGGACGATGCTCATAGTTCCAATTTCTCTATACACCCTGGGAGCACCAAAATGTATAAAGACTTGAAGGAACATTTTTTGTGGGACAACATGAAGAGGGATATTGCTGATTTTGTGTCAAGATGTATGGTTTGTCAACAAGTGAAAGCTGGAAGGAAACATCCTGGAGGAGTCATGCAACCTCTTCCCATATCGGAGTGGAAATGGGAAAATATTATGACAGACTTTGTCATGGGGCTATCAAAGACTCCTAGAAGGAATGATGCAATATGGGTCATTGTGGACCGTCTTACCAAGTCAGCACATTTTCTTGATATAAGGGAAGATTTACCACTTGAACGTCTAGCAAGGATATATATTAATGAAGTGGTGAGACTTCATGGAGTACCCCTATCAATTGTTTCTGATCATGATCCTCATTTTACTTAAAGATTCTGGAAGAGTCTTCAGAAAGCCTTGGATACTGAACTTCATTTGAGCACTGCTTACCACCCTCAAACAGATGGACAATCGGAACTGACTATTCAAACCTTAGAATACATGTTGATATCTTGCTCACTTGACTTTCAGGGTATGTGGGATCAATATTTACCTCTGGTAGAATTTTTCTATAACAATAGCTTTCATTCGAGTATTCAGATGGCACCATATGAAGCGTTATATGGAAAGAGATGTCACACACCAACCTGTTGGGATGACGTTGGTGAAAGAAAACTTATAGGACCAGAACTGGTGGAGGAAACGATGGAAAAGGTAAAGGTAATCCAAAACCACATCAAAGCTGCTCAAAGTAGGCAGAAGAGCTATGCTGACAACCGAAGAAAGGATTTGGAATTTCATGTGGGAGATCATGTTTTCTTGAAGGTATCTCTATGAAAGGTAGTTATACATTTTGGAAAGAAAGATAAATTGAGTCCTAGGTACATCGGTCCTTTCGAAATTCTAGAATGAATTGGGGTTGTATCTTACCATTTGGTAATGCCGCAAAATCTCTCCAAAGTTCACGATGTGTTCCACGTATCACTATTAAGAAAATACATGCCCGACCCAACGCATGTACTCACCTATGAGGAATTCGAACTGGAACCAGATCTGTCTTACTGAAAAGAGCCCGTCAGGATTTTTGATACGAGAGAACAAGTACTGAGAAACCGGATGACTCATCTGGTAAAAGTTTTGTGGAGAAACCATAAGATAGAAGAGGCAATGTGGGAACCCGAGGAACTTATGATGAAGAACCACCCAAGTCTTTTCATGTGGTAGTATTCTAGAAATTTCAAGGACAAAATTATTTGAAGGAGGGGATAATGTAAAACCTCAAGCTTTCACGGTATTCTTCCCTTTGAATAATACAGTAGCATGTGTTGTACGCAACTTCGAGTTCTAACACACACACCACAACCAATCAAACTAGCTGTTATGAATAGTAATACCCACTTTTTGAAATTTTATAAATTTTAAATCTCAAAATTGACTTCATTTTTGGATTTGGAATATCGAAATTATGCTAGTGTAAAATTTTGGAACTTTTCGGATAACATTTATATTTTGATATATAGTGAAAAGTACTAAATTTTAATTAAAAACAACTTTTTTAATAGAAATAATTAATAGTGATAAATTATGAATTTGAGTGGTTTTAAAGTATATTTAGAATATATTTTTACCATTTAATACAATTTTGGTCATTGTACATAATTTCACAATTAAACCGAATATGAACATGTGTCAATCTTTTGATAGTTATTATCTCTTAAAAACACGCTTTTTGTTTTAACAACAGGAATTAATTTTAAATTAATTTCTGCCACTTCTGTGTTTTGAATTTGGAAAAATGGATTCCATATTTGGAATCAGGATGTTCAAATTGTGTAAATAGGTAACTTTTATTTTTAGACATTTTGAATAATTACTTCGGTAAATATTTTATTTACCATGGTTAAAGGGTAAATCTGGTAAATAAGGGTAAAAAAATAATATTATAATAAAACTAAATTACCATAAAACATGTCCTAAACTTATTTGTTGATACATTTCAGACCATGGTCATCTTTGGGTCGATTTTGGGACCCCATGGAGCCACTTGTAAGTGATAATGACACTTTATATTAATTAAGTTAAAATAAATACAAAAATGACATAAGCATATATCTTTTAGAAAACCAATTTTTACATAGTGTTATATATGTTGTATTTTTTACTATAAATATTAATTATAAAGATAAAAATATTTACTATATAATGGTATTTTATTTATAATTTTTAGACATTTAATAATTAATATTATTTATGACACAATAATGATGCAGTATTTTACTTATTAATGAAAGAATCAAATAATTGGTATTATAAATGTTAAAATTAATATAATTTGAAAGTTTTGATAACATCCATGAATTTTATTGCTTAATATGACATTATAGTATTTCTTAAATGAATTTTTTTTGAATTAATGAAGTTGTTAAGACTTTAACAAAAATCAATTACTGAATAGTGTCAAAATTCACATAAAAGAGTTTTTAAAACAAATATTATATTATTAATTGATATTAAATTCCTAAAAATCTAAGGTTCAACCAAGAGACTTATATAATGATAGGTGTATTATTAATTAACCACTTGTGGGTCTCTTAGAGGTATATAGTAAGTTTACTAACTATATAATATAAAAATACAAAGTGACATGGTAAGTGTCAAACTAATTAACTAAGAGTTAAAACTAAAAGATAAGGTTAATATAGTGACCCAAACCTATATAAAAACTATTGGTTGAGTGGTTTTATACCCATCCCCACCTTAACCTTTAAATAATCTACTTTGTAGCCATTATAAACCGAATATTAATTTATTATAAAATAATATTTCTAGCTTTTCCAAAGGTGCCCCTTACCCCTCTTATAAAAGGGAACTCCCCCTTCTCACTAAATCACACATTCAAAGCCTTTTGGATCGGCCAAACCCTTCCCAAATACTCTCTCAACTTCCCTCACTTAAACCTAGAGGCCTTAGTTTGATCAGAAATCCAACCTAAGGATCCATTTTGATCAAATCAATAGGAAGAACCCGAAGAAGATGTAATGTTTTCACCACCCTCTTTCAGGTTCCTTTCTTCTTCAACTTCTTATTTATTTGTTATTCTAAAATAATAAATCCAGTATATCCTATATAACGTGATATTATTATAAATATGGTACAACCATATTCAGTATTCTATCCATCCTTTGAATGACATGTCACCATACGTGCGTATGTACGGCTTACCGTCTCCACGTCGTGGTGTAATTGTTATTCAATATATTATTATTTGGATGGGTATAATAATGATGTGTAATTCATGTAAATAATAAATATAACATGATAATTATTCTGTATATATGATATACCATCCAATTATATATTATTTTAATATCAAAAGAATGATATTGCCGCTCGTGCGTACGTACGGACTACCGTCTCCACGAACGCGGTGAGATTCATTCCCCATTGTATCCATTCAAAACTAATTCTCATTTAATGATTAAAAATAATGTTTAAGGACTTTATATAATTATGGATATGAATAATATACAACCTATCCATGACAAACATGACTTATGTAACAAAACATATAAAATAAAACGAGTAAGTTAACACCCGAAACAATGATAATACTAAGATATTATTAACAAATCAATGTTAAAAGATTATATATGATATCATAATTATGTATATGGTTCTTGTATAATTTAATAACTATGTTTTAACTATTATATAGGAGTTTAACATACCATCTACAAAGTAAAAGTACAAGGTAAGGGTTATTTCACAATCTCTTCATTATCCGAGGTTGTTTATACGTAATTATCTACTATGACCCCTTTATCATCCACATCCATGTTTCTTAAAAATGTATTTCAAAACATTCTTGCTATTTTAAAGAATATGGGTTAAAGTCATTTATACCCTTGTTTGACTTTTTATAAGAGGTTTATAAAGGAATCTTTCCATCGTTTTCCAAACAAGGTCCTTTTTAACCTTTTCGACAGAATTAAGGTAAGAATGTCTTTTTTTTAACTTATACGGAGGGTGTGGCTATTTTCCACCATTATAAAATCTTAGAAGCTTCCCTTACAAGCTTCTAAGAATATTTTCAAAGTAAAAGTTTTATTTTATAATTGTGTGACTTTTAAATGATTTCAAAAAAAGAGATATTTCTCTCAAATAGTTTTGATTTCATCTATTCAACATCCTTTGATGGATTTTAAGCTTATTTGAAGTTTATTTATTATGATACAAATATCCCATATTTTATTGAAGGTTTTTTGATATGTTTGACTGTGGATGTGTTATTTTTATACCATTCATGGTTTATGGAAAAAGTATTGACATTTCGTATGCTAGTTTTAATACAAATGTTTATGTTATGTTTAAACCTGTTCATATGAGGAATGCATTGGACTTAATAAGTGACGGGTGGAGCCCGCTATAGCTCCTCGATGCATCAGAAGGTCTCATGAGACAAACTATTGTCTTGGCACAAGGCCTTGACAAAATCTTATTTGTAGTCTTGGCATGAGGCCTTGGCTATGTGGTTATGATAGTCTGGAATTATGCATTCCATCATTATGAAAGTGGTTATTGATATTGCATGTGATTATTAGACAAGTAGAATATCCATGTGAATAAGTAAATGGAATTATTTAATTTGATATTTGCCATATTATGCTGAATTTCAAGTTTAAAAAGCTTTTGTTTTAGTTATACATTTCCTTAAATTTTTATTCTTATTTATAAAAGTTTTCGCTATATTGTTATCCTTATTAAGAATTTGAGATCACCCCTTTCTATGTTTTATTTTTCCAGGATGTGAATAAGTATTTTATGAATGGACTACAGGGATAGTATAAGGGGTTATGATTGTGGAGTCAATATGTTGTTGTAGTTTTCAATTTATGATGTAATGTAAACTTTATGAATGTATCTAGTGTTTCCAAGACTACTAAACTAATCGGTCTTTCGAGACTTGATCTTTCTTGTGATCATGCCATTGTTATGTAATAATGCACCGACTCTAGGCAACTGGGGTCAGGGCGTTACACCTGAAGATGGTTGTATTTTGTTTCATGAACTGAATGGAATGGTCTATGTGTTTGGGGTCATCCCTCTGGTTCCTAGTATCCACAGCTTGAAACGCTTGTACTATGCTCTAAACAAGATATTGGTTCACCTGTTGTTCAAGTTAAACCACATTCTCTACAGCTTCTTCAGGTTTATTTCGACAATGCCTACCTGGTGCCATTTTCTAAACCAACAATGAACTCATCAATCTCACTCTCTAGCAACTGATGGCTTAACATTTCAAATTCTATCACATCAACGATCAAAAAATTGTTTTCTAAAAACAACCTTTTTCCATGTTCAACACTTTTTTAAAATAAAATCCATTATTTCTTTTGAAAATCAATCCATTTTCAAAATAATCCAAATCTCCTCTTTTCAAAATCATTAATTTTGAAGACAAATTCTGAATTTTTCAAAAAAAATCACTTTTGCACCAAATCATAAATCATTACTCCAAATGAAATATGCAATCCTAGTGGGAATTCATTCCTCTAAAAAGAATTTCATGCTCGTCTCATTGGCTAAACCCATGAAAATGAGATTTCAAAATCCTAGAAGTGTCTCCAAACACTTATTTACCCAACTCCCTGGTAACTTGGAGTTCAGCATAAATGGATTAGATACGTCCTTTTATGCTATACATTTCAAGTTCTAACAATCCTAATCCTGTCTAAGATGCCCACCCAAGGAATAGACAAGAAGGAATTTCAACACCAAGACCAAGAAGACCAATGATTACTTGTTAGAAAATGACCGAACAAGATGATTCCAAAAGGAAGGATTAGACTGATACCATTTGTAATGACCCACCCAATCTCATTGGCTTGAGAGTAAAACGAGTCATTACTTGGCCTTAAGTGACATCCCCAAGATGTCAAAGGCTAGAAATAAATGTCGAAGGGTTTAAAAAGAAAGTGGGGGATGATTTACCCTTTAATAAACAAACCACAAAATAAACAACCACAACCAAACAACCACTATATTATGCATGATGAAAAACAAGGAAATTCAACCACATTATTAAAACAAGTCAACCAACGTTTACAATAGAGAAAGATAACCAAACATCAAAGTACATAGAAGAAAAAAATATAGACTCCAGGAATACCAGAAGACTCCATGCTTCACCATCACCAAGCTCCAACATCACCAAACATCCCAAGTCTCGCGAAGTGGTACTAAAAATGTGAGATATGTTACCTTTTCCCCTGTCTTGGAAGATAGCATCTGCAAAAGAACCAAAGTTCCAAAGCAGGGGTGAGTATAAAACTCAATAGGTTTTTCCTAATGACTTCCCTACTCATGCCACTAGGATAAAAGAGTTAGCAACTTTTATATAAAATATTTTATATAAAACAATTTCTCAAAATAGTTTATAACTAAATATAAACAAGTTTCCAAAACCATTTATAACCAAAAGCATACAAGTTCGATTGAAACCAATTTTTACAGCAAGTTATTTTTCCAGAAAAATAACTAAACAAGCTTTAAAACCATTTCACAATATCCCTTTTTGGCATACCCAACCATTCCACAAATCCATGCAACCAACCATGCATGCTATGTTATGACAGTTCCATACTCATGAGTGGTTTCTCGTCGATCTACCATGTCGTCATAAGGTAATTATATCCTATGTTCCATTTGACCTTTGGTGCTAAGCACAAGGTCATATTTCAACCAATCCTCAAAAATGCAATATGAATACACACACACCAATATGCCCAAAGATAATGACAAAACACCTCTTCAATAAAAACATATTTTTATTGAAAACCATTTTTCCATCAAAATAATTTCAATTCTCAACCATTTTAATAAAACATACTTTTTACTGAATTCCCCTTTCCATTCAAACCATTTAGAAATTATAAAAAATCAATAATTTAAAATCATTATTTTAAATTCAAGAAGCTAAATCACTTTGCACAATAATTCACCAAGATTTTACAATTTCACTAAAACCTTAAACCATCACTAAAGAAGATTTATTCCATGATTTTCACAATCAATTATATTCAAATAAACCAATTTGAAACTAAGAAAATCAATTATAATAATAGGAGTTTATATTGAAGCCACCTACCTCGAAGGTTTTGATGAAACTCAACAATGAACAAAGAACTATCACAAAAACCGGGTTGATTCTCCACAAAAATAGCCTTAGATCTCTTCTACTATAAACAAAAAAAGACAAAACTCAACTTATTTTGAATTCACCCACCTAGATATACCCATAATAGGTGTAGATCTGAGAAACCAAGAGGATAGTAGAATATATCTAAGTAGATGGAAGAAAAACGATGAACTGCAACAAAGAAATGGATGAAAAACCCTTACTCAGATGGTGGAATGCCTCTGAAAGTCTCCTAGGGATGACTAGAGTCAAGATACATGAATATACAAGAAAAAGAATTTGATGAAACATCTGCAAGTGTGATTTTAAACTGGGTGTGTGCCGGCTCATGACGTGTACCTCAGGTACAAAACGTGTAGTCCATGCTGGATAAGTACGCTGAAAAATCCATCACCTCAGGCTTAAAATCCATTATTTAAACCATACACGATGTGTACCTTAGGTACACAATGTTTACCCGCTCCCGACATGACCCCCACCTTACGACTTGAATTTATCCCCAATTACACGTTGTGTACTTCAGATACATGGCATGTACCTATCCAGAAACCTATAGTAAACCCCAGAAAACTACATATAAGTATTTTTAATCAAAAGGGACTTAGTAAAGGTAGAAAATTACTCGATAAAGGTATCATAATGTTACAAACTCATCACCAATGACTTTCCATCCCCGATAAGTCATGTAGAAGCTAAAACTCCAGAAACTGGGGGTACTACAGGATCTCACTTGTTTTTTCCATAACTCACTCATTTTTTACCAAAACTAGCTCTAACTCGGGATTTTGATTTTACAAAGGTCAGAGAGGGTTATACCATCTATTTGGTGGAAATATAAAGGCTTACCTTGGTGATTCAAATCCAGATTCTTGAGGTATGTGATCATTCTTCATCATTCTTGATCAGTTTCTTAGATCTACTTAGATTTGCTTCTCCTCTTCTCTTGGATTGTTTGATCTACACCTGTTAGGGGTATATCTAGGTTGGTGGATGAAAAATATGATGATATTTGGCTTTTTTCTTGGTAGGAGAAGATATCTAAGGTGGTTCTGTGAAGGATCGACCCGGTTTTCTTAAGTGTTCTTCGTTCATTGTCTAGTTTCATCAAAACCTTTGAGGTAGGTGGATTATATCTTGAATCCACTTAGTATAACTAATGAGAATACTTTCAAATTGATTTTATTGTGATGAATTTATCATGAATTGACTGGTTATGAATGGTTGGAAACCTTTTTTGGTGATGGTTTGGTAAATTTTAGAAATCTGGAAAATAGGGTGTTTTGAATAAAGTGCTTTTATTATTGGTTTTAAAATATGGATTTTAAAATGGGGATTTTTTGGAATTGTGAAACATGGATTTGATTAGAAGTTTTAAATAAAAAGGGGATGTTTTATTGAAATGAAATTTTTGTTTTTAAAATGGTTTGTTTATTGGTTTTCAATAAAAGTACAGTTTTATTGAAATAGGTTGAAATGGTTATTTGGAATGGTTTTGGAATACATTGGGCTTTTTGTGAGTTCATTTTTGACATGACCCTGAATAAGGGATGTTTACCATTGGGGTACAAGGAGCGTGACCCTATATCGGGGGTGTGTGTCATTAGGACATAAGTTAATTGGATGAGAGA
The DNA here is from genome assembly GCA_963277665.1 of Viscum album. Taxonomy (NCBI): domain Eukaryota; kingdom Viridiplantae; phylum Streptophyta; class Magnoliopsida; order Santalales; family Viscaceae; genus Viscum; species Viscum album. Next base: position 561,468,329 of record OY728146.1, read on the forward strand.
CCGCTCATGAGTATGGAATTTTCGAATGAAGCATGCATGTGTGGGTGTGTTGTGAACTACGGAATGGGTATGCCAAAATGATAATAAAAATGGGTTTGTAAGCTATGATTATTTATTTTTTGAAAAATAACTTGCTATAAATTGGTTTCATTTAGTTTTGTTTTCACTTGGTTGTAAATATTTTTTGGAACTTGTTTATATTTGGTTATAAACTGTTTTGGTAAATTGTTTTATATGAACTATTTTTTATAATGTTCTAATCACTCTATCCTAGTGGCCTGAGTGGGGAAGTCATTGGGGAAAACCTAATGAGTTATATACTCACCCCTACTTTGGAACTTTGGTTCTTTTTCATATGCTACCTTTCGGGACTTGGGAAAAGGTAAAGTGTCACACATCTTTAGCACCATGTTGTGATACTTTGGACTACTTTGTGATGTTAGAGCATAGAGATTATGGAGATTGGAGTTTGGTTGTTGTCTTAGAGTTTATTTGTCATCTTTTTTTTGTTTACTTTTATATTGGTTATCTATCGTTTTAGTATAATTTGGTTGGTTGTTATAAAGAGAATGATTTTTAATGTCTCATTTTATTTCATGCATCATATAGTGAGCTGTTTGTAGATGGTTTGTTGGGTTTTTGTTTTTAGACATTAAAGGTTAAATCATCCCCCACTTGCTTTGAAACCCTTTGGCATTTATTTCCATCCTTTGGTGCCTTGGGTATGTCGCTTAAGGCCTAGTAATGACTCATTGTACTCTCAATCCAATGGTAATTAGAAGGTCATTAGAAATGGTATCAGTTTGGTCCTTCCTTTGTGGTACAAATGTTATCAGCTTGTTTGGTCTTTGCCTAGAAAGTGTTCATTAGTTTTCATGGTCTTGGAGTTGAAATTCCTTCTTATCTATTCTTTTGGATAAAATATTATAAAGGATTAGGATTGTTGGGACTTGAAACGTATAGCATAAAATGGTGTAGCTAACCCATGTATACAAAACTTCAATTTACCAGGGAGTTGGGTACATGAGTTTTTGGAGACACTTCTAGGATTTTGAAACCTCATTGTCATGGGTTTATCCAATGAGATAAGCATGAAATGCATTGTAGAGGAATTAATTCCCACTAGAAGTGCATAAATCATTTTAAGTAATGATTCATGTGTAAAAAAAGTGTTTATTTTTTAAAAAGTATGAAACTGTTTTCAAATGAAAGTCTTTGGAAAAGCATGGTTGATATATTTTGAAAATGTTTTGATTTTCAAAAACAGGAATAAGATTTTTCAAAAATGGTGGAAATGTAAAAAGTTTGCTTTTGAAAAACAATGTTGTGGTATTTGATGTGATAAAATTTGAAATGCTAAGTCATCAATTTCTAGAGAGTGATATTAATGGAGTTTGTTATTGGTTTAGAAAATGGAACCCAGTAGGCGTTGTCGAAACCAACCTGAAGAAGCTATGTAGAATGTGGTTTCACCTAAACCACGGGTGAACCAAGTGCTAGTTCAGATTATTGTCTAGGATTTTCAAGATATGGATATGGGGAACCCTATGAATGAGCCAAGGCATGTGGATTATACCATCCAGTTCATGAAGTATAATCCACCTAACTTTTGGGGTGATGTTGAACCTGAAAAGGCAGAGGTGTGGCTGAGTAGGATGAATCGTATCTTCAATTTCATTGGTACACCATCAGATCTCAAATCCAAGATAGCCACATATATGCTCAAGGATCTTTCATGCCAGTGGTGGGATTTAGAGATGCTGGCTAAATTGGATAAAGGCCTTACTTGGGAGAATTTTGAGGAATTTTTTAATAAACAATTCTATCCTTATACATTCAAAATCTAGAAAATGATATATTTATTTATCCTAAAGTAGGATAATCTATCTATCATGGAATATGTGGCTAAATTCAGGAATTTAGTGCACTTTGAACCAGAAGTTGTGGCAACTACACCCTTGAAGGCATGCATCTTTGAATCGGGGCTAAGGCAAGAGATTCGATTGAAGATTGTGGTGATTTTTATTACTGATTATACAGAGATATTGAATAGAGTGACAGTTTCTAAACATGATATCTTGGGATCTATGGGAGGAGGTATGATGATACCTACATGGAATAGTGGGAACTCAAATGCTGGGAGCAAGTGGAAAATGGACACCTATTTCCCAGGTGGAAGTGGAAATTAGAATCAGATGGTTGGATCAGTGAACCTTCCTTCATGACCCAAGATAAAAGTTAGTTGCTTTCAATGTGGTTCTTTTGACCACATAAAGTGATATTTTACAGCACAACCTAGAGCATGTCATAACTACAAACATATAGGGCATCTTCATCACTATTGTCGTAGTGCCCCAAGGTCAGGTGCTCGAGACACTTCTTAGGCATCACAAGCATCGTATGCTTCGACAAGGCGAGGACAACAGAATCAGTCTCATCAGTAGAGTAGAGCTAGCCATGGTGATTCTAGAAATACCATGACTCCTCAAACAGGGCAATCTCAGCAAGAAAATAAGGATAACAGTGTAATGATGAAGCAATTTTATGGAGCTGAGCAAATGATTTTTGATGATCAAGCATGGACATATACAATAAGAGGTATGATTCTTTTAAATTCTACCCTTGTTCAAGTTCTCTTCGATACTGGTGCATCACATTATTTTATTGCTTCTCGTTCTATTGATTTTCTATTTTTAAAGTTGTAAATTATGCCTTCTATTTTAAAGCTCCAAACTCCTCTCGGTGAAAGAGAATGTCAAGCTTTTGTGTGTAGAGCATGTGATATAATTGTTGATAGAGCTGAGATGAAATGGGACTTCTCAGTGTTGGACATGTATTTCAATGACATAATCTTGGGTATATAATGGTTGACAAAGTTTAAGGCTCACATCAACTATTATAGAAGAATAGTTATTTTCATGACTAAGGATGGTGTTGATCATCTCTTCAGAGGAGATAGGATGGTAAAGAAGGGTGAAAAGAGATTGTTGGCACCAATGGTGGGAACAATATCTTACCAATTGGTGGAATTGACTTTGGAATCAATGGAATAGATCGAGGAAAATATTTTTCTAGCAATTTTGGGTCAATTTTTAGATGTCTTTCTCAAAAATTTCTCAGGGTTACCACCTCTAATAGAAAGTGGAGTTTACGATTGATCTACTTCCAAGGACCAGCCCTATTTCCCTTCCATATTATAGGATGGCACCAATAGAGTTACAAGAATTGAAAGTGTAGTTGGAGGCACTGAAAATCAAGGGTTTCATTTGGACAAGTATATCTCCATGGGCAGCACCGGTCTTGTTCGTGAAGAAAGTGGATGGAACTCTTTGACTGTGCGTTGATTATCATAAGCTAAACCAAGTTACGATAAAGAACATATATCCAATTATACGCATTGATGATTTGTTCGATCGCTTAAGGGGAGATCAGTGATTCTCTAAAATTGACTTGTGATCAGGATATCACCAATTGCGAGTTCAGAAGGAAGATATTCCAAAGACAACTTTTATAAGCAGATATGAACACTATGAATATGTATTCATGCCTTTCGGTCTAACGAATGCACCAACGGTCTTCATGGATTTGATGAATCAGATATTTTAGTGATATCTGGAACCTTTTGTTGTGGTGTTTGTCAACAACATCTTGGTATATTCAAAGACAAGGGCTGACCATGAGGAACACCTGGAAATAGTGTTACAAATCTTAAGAGATCACCATTTGTATGTCAAATTATCAAAGTGTGATTTTTGGATACAATAAGTATTTTTTCTTAGCCATTTCATTTCTGAGAAAGGTGTTTCTATTGATAGTAAAAATATAGAATTTTTTATCTCATGGAAACCACTAAATAATTTATTCAAGATACAAATTTTTATTGGTCTAGCGGGTTACTACCGATGCTTTGTGCATTATTTATCATGACTATATTCTCCAATGATAGATCTGACAAGGAATAATGCTCCATTCCAATGGAGAGAGGAATTCCAGAAGTCTTTCCAAGAACTAAAATTTAATTTTACATCGACACCTATCTTGATTTTTCCAAAATTAGGAAAGGGGTATGTGGTGTACTGTGATTATTTAGGATCAGGGTTGGGTTTTGTACTCATGCAAGAAGACCATGTGGTTACTTATGGTTCAAGATAATTGAGAGTGCATTAGAATAATTATCCAACACGCGATTTGGAGTTAGATGCGGTCATTCATGCTTTGAAAACATGGAGACACTGTCTATTTGGTGAGAAATTCACTCTATTCATGGACCAAAAAATCTTGAAACACATTTTCTCACAACGATATTTGAATATGCGGCAAAGGATATGGATGGAGTATCTCCATATGTTTGACTTTGGCTTGATGTATACACCAAGAAAAGGAAATTTTGTGGTTGATGCATTGAGTATAAATTCATATGCTCAGTTAGTGAAAGAAGCTTCAGATGAATGGCAGTTGATGTCAGTTCTAGCCGACATGCATGTGGAATTTGAAGACTGAGGTGATGTTACAGTTTTATTTTTAGCTAATCCTGTTCCTAATTTGGTAAATATGGTCAAAGAGTCACAAACATTAGATGAATAATTTCTGGTTATGAGTTTAAAACTCAATGTTGGGGATACCATTGAGGGATTGAAACTTGATGGGAGTTCAGTTTTGTGTTTTAGAAATCAGATGGTTGTATCTAGGGCTTCTCAGGAACAAATCCTTCATGCTTACCACTATTCAAGATGGGTTGTACATCCAAGCAGACAAAATATGTACATGGCATTAAAGGCATAGTTTTGGTGGAGAGGCATGAAAAGAAAGGTGGTCGATTTTGTTTCTAAGTGCTTAATTTATCAACAAGTTAAGGCAGAGAATCATAGACTAGTGGATATGTTACAGTATTTACCTATTCCAGTGTGGAAATGGGAGAAGATAGTGATGTATTTTGTTATAGGTCTCACAATAATGGTTTAAAAACACGATTCCATTTGGGTGATAGTGGATCATCTTACCAAGTCGTCTCATTTCATCCCTACTCATGAAACTCATACGGTGGAGGATCTGTCCAAAATCTACATCCAAGAAGTGGTAAAGAGACATGGTGTACCAGTTTCAATCATCTCAGATAGATATTCAAGGTTCATAACTCATTTTTGGAAGTCCTTACAGAAATCCCTTGTCACTCGGTTGAATATAAGCACAGCGTATCATCCTCAGATGGATGGTCAGTCTGAGAGGATGATACAGACATTGGAAGGCATGTTGTGGGCTTGTGTAATGGATTTTGGTGGCTCATGGGAAGAGAATATACCCTTGGTGGAGTTATCATATAATAACATCCATCAATCCTTGATACATATGGCTTCGTTTGAAGTATTTTATGGGAGTCCTTATCGTTCTCCACTATGCTGGGTGGAAACAGGTGAAACGTCACTATTTGGGATGAGTCTTGTCTAAGAAACAACTGAGAAGATCCAGTTGATTAGAAATAGGATGGAGATGGCTCAGAGTCATTATAAATATTATGCAGATCATTATCGAAGTCCATTGACGTTTTTTGTGAGTGATCATGTGTTCTTGCAGATATCTCCAAGGCTTGGACATCGTCATTTCAGGAAGTAGGGAAAGTTATACCCTAGATACATTGTCCCTTTCAAGATACTGGAATGGGTCATAGAGTTGGCATATCAGTTGGCATTACCACCACGGTTTAGTTTGGCACATAATGTGTTCAGTTTCAGGAAGATACTTGGGGACGGGAGAAAGAAATGAAAGAGCAGTGGTCGGAACTCTTTTAGGGTAGCAAATGTTTTTTACTTTCCAGGGATGGAAAGACCAATGGTGGGGAGAATTTAGTACCCCTAGTTTCTGGTATGTAACCCTTTCTTGATACTTTTATGGTTATAAAGTGTAAGGGTGGAGGTTGGGAGATTTTGGAGAACTTTGGAAGTGTTTTGGGGGCAAAATGAAGGTCACATGGGCAGCACACGGTTTGTGCAAACCGTGCGGAATTCCTAAGAGAAACCATGTGCAGTGTTCTTCATGAGGCAGTAGCTCCAGCATAGTTGGAGCATGGTTTGGGGAGACCATGAAAGGGGAGTACTTGAAGGCAGTTTCTACCACACATTTAGCGCACAGTTTGCCTAACTGTGCGGCCAAACCGTGCGCAGAGTCAAATCTAGATCCTTGAAAATAGGATCTCACTCATTTTTCCCTAACTCGCTCGTTTTTTACCCAAACTGGCTCTAACTCGGGATTTTTCTTCTCCAAAGTTCTAATAGGGCTCTCCCATCTTTCTGGTGGCAATCTGAAGGCTTCCCTTGGTTATTCAAATCCAAATTCTTTAGGTATGTGATCATTCTTCATCGTTCTTGATCGGTTTCTTAGATCTACTTAGATCTACTTCTCCTCTTCTCTTGGATTCTCGGATCTATGCCTATTAGGGGTATATCTAGGTTTTTGGATTCCAAATATGATGATATTTGTATTTTTTATTGGTAGTAGAAGATATCTAAGGCGGTTCTTTGAAGTATCGACCTGGTTTTCTTAAGCATTCTTCGTTCATTGTCTAGTTTTGTCAAAACCTTTGAGGTAAGTGGATTCTATCTTGACTACACTTAGTAGAACCGATGATAATGATTTCAAATTGATTTTCTTGTGAATAATTGATCATGAATTTGATGGTTATGAATGGTTGGAAACCTTCTTTGGTGATGGGTTGGTAAATTGTAGAAATCTAGAAAATTGGGTGTTTTGAATAAAGTGCTTTTATTATTGGTTTTAAAATAGGGATTTTAAAATAGGGATTTTCTAGAATTGTGGAACATGGATTTGATTAGATTTTTTCAATAAAAAGGGGATGTTTTATTGAAACAAAATGGTTTTTTTGAAATTGGTTTGTTCTTTGGTTTTCAATAGAAGTACATTTTTATTGAAATGGGTTGAAATGGTTATTTGGAATGGTTTTGGCATACATTGGTTTTTGTGTGAGTTCATTTTAGATGTACCCCTGAATAAGGGACGTGTACCATTGGGGTACAAGGTGTGTGACCCTAGATTGGGGGAGTGTGTCATTGGGACACAAGTTAATTGGATGAGAGACCGTTCATCAGTATGGAACTGTCAAACGAAGCCTGCATGTGTGGGTGTGTTATGAACTATGGAATGGGTATGCCAAAATGATAATAAAAATGGTTTTGTAAGCTGTGATTAGTAATTTTATGGAAAATAAATTGCTGGAAATTGGTTTCATTTAGTTTTTTTCACTTGGTTGTAAATAGTTTTAGGAACTTGTTTATATTTGGTTATAAACTGTTTTGGTAAATTGTTTTATATAAACTATTTTGTATAATGTGTTAACCACTCTATCCTAGTGGTGTGATTGGGGAAGTCATTGGGGAAAACCTAATGATTTATATACTCACCCCTTATTTTTAACTTTGGTGCTTTTGTATATTCTACCTTCCGGTACTTGGGCAAAGGTAAATTATCACACCTCTTTATCACCACATCGTGATACTTTGGACTACTTGGTGGTGTTAGAACATGGAGCTTGTGGAGCTTGGAGTTTGGGTGTCGTCTTGGAGTTTATTTGTTGTCTTTCTGTTGTTTACTTTGATATTGGTTTGTTTACCGTTATAGTATACTTTGGTTGGTTGTTATAAAGAGAATGATTTGAAATGTATCAGTTTATTTCATGCATCATATAGTGAGATGTTTTTGGATGGTTTGTCGGGTTGTTGTTTTTAGACATTAAAGGGTAAATCATCCCCCACTTACTTTGAAACCCTTTGAAATTTATTGTCAGACTTTGGCACCTTGGGGATGTCTCTTAAGGCCCATTAATTACTCGGTGTACTCTCAAGACAATGGGAATTAGTGGGTCATTACATTATATTAGATGGGTGAGTTGCGATGGAATCTGGATGAGGGAACCAGACATGATTCAAGGCCTACATGAGAGTTTTCAGTGTCTATTTATTTTGGTTTTTACACATTGAAACTTGACACATATTTGGCATGACACATCTAATATTTAGTTTTGGATATTGTATTCCATGTTTTGGTCATCATGTGATACTAGTTTGGTTTGGTTGTTGGTTATATATCATTTTATTATTCTATTCTATTTTAGTTATTGTATTACTCTGATAAAGAGGGTATAGTCTCCACATGTTTTCTATTAGACCATCGCTGCTAGTCGGCAGATTCTGGAATATGGGGAGGCATTCTTGAGATTATGTGACCAACCTACTCAGGGCACCAGTCTGTGGCACCTGGGTCCTAACGTTACAATTGAATATAGTTTTCTATAGTTTTAACCGTCAAATGCATGTTTTAGTGTTTTAAATTACTAAAAATGTGTTTTTGATCGTCTCAGGAAAACAAAACCTCGATTTTATGTGCTATCAGTTTCAATATTTCAAAAATCAATATATGGTTGTTTTATGATTTCACACCAATCTGAACTCATTTTGCTAGTTTTCACTATGTAGTGCACATTTTTAAAACCTCTCATTTTCTAAAACTTCTTATTTAACCAGTTTAAGCACATTGCAAGTTAGATTGACACGCCGACTACTCACGCATGTCAAAAATAATTCTAAGACGGTTGTTATTAGATTTAACATTAATTGGTGATCATTTTCTATGGTTTTAGCACCAAACACATGTTTTAATGTTTTAAATTACTTAAAATGTGTTTTCAGTCATCTCAAACAAACGACACCATGGTTTGATGCACCGTCAGTTCCTATATTTCAAAAATCAATATATTGTTGTTATCTAGTAATTTAATATCAATCCAAACTCATTTGGTTGGTTTTCACTTTATGATTCATATTTATTAAAACCATTTGTCAGTTCGAGCACATCGCATGTCAAATTGATACGTTGTCTACTCGCACGCATCAAAAATAATTCTAAGACAGGTTTTATAATATTTCAAGTCAATTAGAGATCGTTTTTATGGTTTTAACACTCAAACTCATGTTTTTGTGTTTTAAATTACTAAAAAAAGCATTTTCATTTATCTCGGGCAAACGAAACCTCAATTTGATGCACCGTAAGTTCCTATATTTCAAAATTCAATATATGGTTGTTTTCATGTGATTTTAAAGTATCCTGAGCTTATTTGGATGGTTTTCACTTTGAGGTACATGTTTTAAAAGACCTTCATTTTATAAGAATATTTAATTAAGTTAGTCTGAGCACATCACATGTTAGATTAATGTGCCGACGGTTATTTTCTATATGTTTAGTCAGTGTGTCAAATCTCATTTATATTGTATTTATACTTCATAATTTATCAGCATTCAAAGTCACCTACTTGAAACATTATTATATTTAAACTGTGTGGTTTTTAAGATAACTAAATTAAAAAGTATAAATACAATTAAAATGAAATTTGACACACTGACTAAACTTATAAAAAATAATTGAAATAAAATTAATTTCATAAATATAATAAATGTCACACTCGGGTTTAAATTTTCCTTTGGTTATGACTCGGGTCGGGGTTTTGGGTGAACCGTGTTTAAAACTTTGAGTTTTGTGGAGAAAAGTGCACGTATGTGTGTTTGGCAGCATCTATGCTCAAGAAAAACTCAATCAAGGGACTGTGCAGCGACACCCTATTCACTGCACGACCTGCCCGGTTTTCGGGGTGAACTAATATGTTGAAGGAATATTAAAATTGAAGTTAAAAAACATTATTGTGGAAATAATCAAAATATTATCGTTATTATTAAAACATTGTTTTTATTATTAAGGAAATTCTTATTATTGTAGGAATTATTTTATCTTTGTTATATTTTTATTAGTGTTATTATTAAGAAGGATTTATTATTATTATTATTATCATTGTAATTAAGGTATTATTATTATTATTATTATTTTCTTATTATCTTCACTTTTTCTTTCATTTATTTTTTTTTCTTTTCTTTGTTTTTATTTCTTTCTCACCTAACCCAAACTCCCCTTTCATTTTTTCCCCATAGCCATGCGTGCCGCCTCCCCTCTCCCTATCCCCGTCACCTCCCTCCTTCTCTCGCGCTGCAGTGCTGCACAACCCTGCTCCCTGCTCAGTGCACCCCAGCACCCTCTCCTCCCTGTTCTCCTCTTCTACCGGTTTTGCCTCCTCCCTCAAAGCAAGACGACACCCCTGTTTCCCTTTCCCCGTAGCACCCCACCCATAGTTGGCCTCCCACGCTGCACCTTTGGCCTCAAGTCGTCCACCCGTTGCGTCGTCCACCCAGCTCCTCACCCGACCGACTCTCCTTCCTGTGTCCTAGTCCCATCATCCCCCCAGCTTCCCTCATACCTTCTCCAGCTAGCATCCATGTGTTGTTTCTCCTTCAGTCGCTGCACCCATTGGCCTCGCCCCATCCGGTTGAGGCAAGTCCTTTCTTTCTAGCAACAGTCCTCCACACCTCTGCCTCCTACCTGCGACCTCCATCCAGAGACCTGCTCGGCGTCGCATTCACACAGAACAACTGCTCGAGCCCCCTCCCCCCCACTGGTGCACACCCCATCCGGTCACGACCCCTCTTACCCGCTCCATCTCTGGAGACCAGTAGGTGTGAGCCTCCCCTATCTGATTGTTTTTTTTCCTCTCCAGCTACCTCTATCACAACCCGTAACCTATGACGTCCCATTTTTAGCGTGCATCGTCCCTGACCCGCGAATTCCGACGAACTGCTCTTTTCCGTTGTCATCCCCTCACCGGTGTCGCCCCCTTGTCGGCGCCCTCTCCCTCTAGCAATGGCATGCCCCTATGGTAAGGGTTCGTGGAAAATATGTTCTTTGAAGAGGGTTTAATTTTTTCTAAAACCCTATGTGTTGGGGTTCAATCTTGTTGCGCAGGGTTTAATTATGATTCTAGAGCATACCGTTGAGGTGCGAATGTGATCGTGCACCGGTCTCGGGCATGCATTGCCTTTTTGCCTTGGAATTTAGGTATGAACCCTTAGCGTGTCACCTTTAAATTTAGGATTTCACTAAATTATTATTTTATCACTACCTTTAGTTGTTAATTAGTGATTTAGTGTTTTTTTCGTTGTTATTATTGGTGATATGTGGTGTTTTGGTTTAGTTTATTTAATCTTTTGGTGTGAATTGTTATGTGGTGCACTCTCTTTTTATTTAATATTTCGCTGGTTTGTTTTGCAATCGATTGGTGATTTTTTTTTCGAAACATGTTTGGGTCTTGGAAGTATAAAAATGATACTAAACTTGGTAATTGAACTTCCTCAAGTGGACCTTTGGTTTACAGTTTCTAAAGTGACGTGTGTATGGTTTCAAAATGGGTTTTTGACGTGTGGTGTATTTTTATTAGGTTATGAAGTTAGTTTATTTAACGGTGCAAGTGGTGCATTTTCTACTCTAGAATGTTGAGGATGTGTGGTTGATCTTAAAAGAATTTTTTTTTTCAAGAGGGAATTGGGTGTGTAAGCCATGAGTTACTCTTCGGAATTTGTTTTATAAATTTTAAATTGGTTTAGTAAATAATGTAAATGGTACAAAATATTTTTTGAAAACATTTTGAGGTGGTTCTTTCACACTATATGTTCATTTGGATTGTTTTAAGTCTTTGTTTGTGTAATTTTAGTTATTGTGCATTATTGCAGTGCGTGTCGGTGAGGAAAACAGGCGATATTGTGGTTGTCGACTTGCGCATGTTTGTGCGTCTGTGCGAGGCGTGACACGCCTTTGTGTTTGGATTGCGAGTCGAGGTAGGTACCCCACTGCACTTGCCTTTAAATTTAGAATTTATTAGTTGCTTGATATTTCATTAATTTTAATAAATGATAAATAATATAATATAATTAATTTTAAAATGATTATTTGGTGTAAAAAGAGTTGTTTATTTTATACACGACACTTAAAATGTTTTCTTGATGAGCGGACACCCGGTAATGAAAGAATGCCCATTTGGCATTTAAACATAATTCACAGAATTTCAAATGTAGTTCTAGTTTATTGATAAATGATTTACTTTGAAGCATGAACAAGTGTTTTGGTTCTCTTGAGAAATGAGGATTTCCTTTAAAATTGGTGAAATCCCGTTTGGCACTTTAATAAAATAAATTATTTTGGAAAACTCTCTTTGGGGTGACTCAGGTGTGATATTTGGTGTACGTTGACTTTATGATTTGTGTGTGATGTTTATGCTACTTCATTGACTTTTTTTACTCACCCCTTTCCTATTTACTACACGTGTTGACATGGGAACCTAGAATAGTAAGTGAATCTTCTGAAAACGATTACTGCACTAGTTTAGATTACGCACTGGATAGTGGCCCTTAGTACGGATGGCACTCTGCTAGGGGATTGGGCCCCTCGTTTAAGCCATGTAGGGAAACATCGGGCATTAGGGCGTTATGACGTCATCGAGAGTAGGCATACCTTCAGGATGAGCCACATGTATAGTACATTCTGGATTGTTCATGAGCTCTTAGGTTCGACCCATATTTTCTTTAGTGTTTATTTGTATGTGGCGGACAATTGAGAGGTCTAGTTCGGTAGGTGGCCCATGTGTGCCGCTTTTTCCATTTCCCTTGGTGTGTTGTGTGTTGTGTGGTTTTCCCTTTTTACTAACAACTAAAATTTGGATTTCTAAATTGTTCACAAAAACGTTTTAAATGCGATGCACTTGTTCCTTTCAAACATTAAACTTGATTTTAAATTAAAATGGGCAATGGACTGTTACTTGTTTTAGAAATGAAAGTGTGCGTGGAAACCAATATTTTATATAATTTAGTTCAAGCATGGAATTAGTAAACTCTTTATTTAAGGGTAATGCATTGGGAATTGTTTGTTGGGAATGCCTACTAAGTTTTAATACGCGCACCTATAGTGCTTTCCTATTTTTTAGTTTCTATCACAGGTTCGACTCAAGATTGCTCACTGTGAGAGAGAGTTGGTTGTGGATTGGTGAGCGACTATCGGGGTCCCGATGAGTTTTGGTCGTGGTCAGGTTAGTTTGTTGTTATTGTTTGTTCTTCCTTTTTGTGTCCTTTATTTGTTTTGTGTTCTTCTATTTTCGTTCTGCTGCTTTATTTATTTTTATTGGGTGAAAACATTCCTCTGTTGTTCTTTGCTGATGCCCTGGCGCTTGTCGCCAGCCCGAGAGGATCAGGAACACCTCTTGGGCCATGTCGCGGATCGGCTTGGGTGACCAGTTCAGGGTCGACCCGAGTTGGTTCGTGACAAAATGGTATCATAGGAGGTCATCTCCTGAGCGGACCTTGTTTTTCAGAGTGCTCATTGTTATTTGGGGTTGTCATGGTGGAAGGATTAGGATTTTCGAGACTCAAGGCACAGTAATTGTAAGGACTTCATGAACCATTGCTCGTTCCAAACCTCGAGTTACCATGGGATGTTTGGGATGTCGATGTCTTTTGATTCTTATGGTTTGTTTGGTATTGATAAATGAAATGGGATCCGAGTAAGTGACCTTTGTGAGCTCACAAGGTCTCTCAAGCCATATGAAGTCGGGGACTTTACCCTAGAAGGCTCTCAATGATGTTGGTGTGACTGGCATATAGCCGCCAACCATATAGATGAGTCCCCCATCATCACTAGTTTTCCCCCTAGTGAATTGTTTGATTTTTCCTTCATTCTAAAAAGCATTGTGAAAAGTGTTATTTTGGTATTTAAAATGGTAATGACCATTTTTGAACCATCTTCTTATTTTCTTGTTCCTTAGTGTTAGCCCCCATTAAGGTTTGATATATTCCCAAGGTGTAGCTTTGGGTGGTACATCCTTAGCAAATCCTCCTGTCGATCAGCCTATACACTATGTTCTGGAGTTTCGAAAGTTGAACCCTCCCCTCTTTTATGGTCAAGGAGATCCACTTTAGGTGGAGTGGTTGTGGAAGATTGAGAGGAACTTCAGTTTCATTGGATTGCCTAAGTCATTAAAGGTGAAGTTGGATACCTTTATTCTTGAAGGTCCAACTTGGAAATGGTGGAAGTTCGTGTCCCGGAGCAAGCCTCGAGAAGATCTCACATGGGAATTCTTCAAGTCTTTGTTCATCCAGAAATACTTCTCTGAGTTGACGAAGCTGGGGAAGAGGACGGAGTTGTGTTTTCTTGAGCAGGGTGCTGAATCAGTACTAGAATTATATCAATGTTTCTCAGACATAGTTTCGTACGACCAATGGTTTGTAGCAAACAATCCTGGGAAGGCTCGACAATTTGAGTCTGGACTCCAACATGAACTGTGATTGAAAGTGGAAGAGATCAACCTAACCACCTTCTTGGATGTTGTGGGGCAAGTATTTCTTTCCGAATATTAGTTATTAGGGGGACATGAGGTGGTGAATCCTCCCCTAAACTTGGGATACAGTGCAGAGGATGGTGATAGGAAGAATGAGAAGCGACCTGATGTTGGTGGTGCTGGTAGAGGAATCAAGAGGCCTTCAAACCTCCAGTCATCTCCTTTACAATGCAATTTCTTGATATGTCACCAATGTGGGAATTTCTAAATCCTGACTGCGAGGAAAGAGAAGCTTCAATCAACGTGCTCTAGCCATAGGCTCCGGAGTGAAGCTGGCACGAAGTCAGGGGAACCCCAACGGTGAATAAGGGCCTTGGTTTAATCTCTGCCTTTAGTGTGTCATGGTTCGTGTTCTTCCAAGAGTGTGAAGTTATTGGTATAGAGATGATGGTAGTTTTGATACTCTATCAGTTGGGTCCTACACTTACTGCCCCTCCCCCTGTGGTAGGGTCTCTAGTCCGTGTGGGAAATCTCCAAGTTCGATTAATCTCAACAGTCCTTATGTGGGGGAGACCCATCACGGGTCTCGTTGAATTTAGTTTGGTTTATTTCCTATGGTGGGAAGTCCATTCGGACCTCCCGTGTCAATATCCAAATTTCATTCCGGGTTTTGGTTTGGTGGCGGGTGGTCTCATGCGGAACCACAAAATTCTATATTCATTTTTTTAGAAAAGAGTTGGGGTGTGAGAGTTCCAGTGTCAGATTGGAGTAAGGTTTTAAGAGGTACTCCTTGGACGTGGTTTTAACTTGTTTGTTGGTTTCAAGAGCGTCGTTGTGTTTTTATTGGTGTTGTTCTAGATGTTGTTTTTTAAGGTTGAATTTATGATGGAGGAAATGGTAGAGTTCTATTTAATGGTGTTTGAGGTATGTGTATGTTGGGCCTGGATTTAATGTTGTGAAATTTATATGTCCTTTGAAGCGATCAACTAGAGGTGATCACACTATTGGGGGTGGGTGACACTTAGTGGGAAGTTCATTTCTGTTGCATGAGTTATTCTGGTTTATCTATCCTTTTTTGGGAGTGTTTCGGGATCTCTTTATTGTCTTTCTTTAGAGATCTATTTCAATTGTAAAGCAATGATGGTTCTTGTTTTGGGTTTTGATCTTGTTATGTATTTCCGGGGGTGGAAAGCGTTATGGTGGGGAGAATTGTCATGCCCGGGTTTAAATTTTCCATTGGTTATGACTCAGGTCGGGGTTTTGGGTGAACTGTGTTTAAAACTTTGAGTTTTGTGGAGAAAATTGCACGTATGTGTGTTTGGAAGCATCTACGCTCAAGAAAAACGCGGTCAAGGGACTGTGCAGTGACACCCTATTCACCGTGCGACCTACCCGACTTGCGGGGCGAACTAAGATGTTGAAGGAATATTAAAATTGAAGTTAAAAAACATTTTTGTGGAAATAATCAAAATATTATCATTATTATTAAAACATTTTTTTTATTATTAATGAAATTATTATTATTGTAGGAATTATTTTATATTTGTTATATTTTTATTAGTGCTATTATTAATAAGGATTTATTATTATTATTATTATCATTATAATTAAGGTATTATTATTATTATTATTATTATTATTATTATTTTCTTATTATCTTCACTTTTTCTTTCATTTATTTTTTCCTTTTTTTTTATTTTAAATATTTTTATTTCTTTCTCGCCTAAACCTAACTCCCCTTTATTTTTTTTTGCCACGTAGCCATGCACGCCGTCTCCCCTCTCCCTGTCCCCATCGCCTCCCTCCTCCTCCCCTTGTGCAGTAGCACCGTGCAATCTTGCTCCCTGCTCAGCGCGCCCCGGCACCCTCTCCACCCTGTTCTCCTCTTCTACCGATTCTATCTCCTCCCTCTGAGCACGAAAACCCCCCTGATTCCCTTTCCCCACAACGTCCCACCCGTAGTTGGCCTCCCACGCTGCACCTCTGGCCTCAAACCATCCACCCGCTGTGTCTTCCACCCAACTCCTCACCCAAACGACTCTCCTTCCCGTGTCCTGGTCCCATCTTCTCCCTGGCTCCCCTCATAACTTCTCCAGCCAGCATCCATGTGCTGGTTCTCCTTTGGCCTCTACACCCATTAGCCTCTCCCCATCTGGCGGAGGCAGGTCCTTTTTTCTAGCAACAATCCTCCATGCCTCTGCCTCTTAATCGTGACCTCCATCCGGAGACCTTATCAGCGTCACCTTCACACAGAAAAACTGCACGATCCCCCCCCCCCACCCACTCACACACACACACACTTGTGCACACCCCGTCCAACTGCGACCCCTCTTACCCGCTCCTTCTCTGGCAACCAGCAGGTGTGAGCCTCCCCTGTCTGATTGTTTTTTTCCTCTCCAGTTACCTCCTTCACAACTCGCAACCCACGACGTCCCCTGTTTAACGTGTGTCATCCCTGACTCGTGACCTTTGGTGAACTTCTCTTTCCCAGTGTCGTCCCCTCAACGGCGTCTCCCCCTTGTCGGCGCCCTCTCCCTCCAGCAACGGCCTGCCCCTACGGTAAGGTTTCGTGGCAAATATGTTCTTTGAAGAGGTTTTAATTGTTGCTAAAACCCTATGTGTTGGGGTTCAATCTTGTTGCACAGGGTTTAATTATGCTTCTAGAGAATACTGTTGAGGTGAAAATTTGATCACGCACCGGTCTCGAGCATGCGTTGCCTTTCCGCATTGCCTTTCCGCATTGGAATTTAGGTATGAACCCCTAGCGCGTCACCTTTAAATTTAGGATTTCACTGAATTCTTATTTTATCACTACCTTTAGTTATTAATTAGTGATTTAGTGTTTTTTCTGTTGTTATTCTTTCTGATATGTGGTGTTTTGGTTCAGTTTATTTAATCTTTTGGTGTGAATTGTTATGTGGTGCACTCTCTTTTTATTTAATATTTCTCTGGTTGGTTTTGCAAGCGATTGGTGGGTTTTTTTTAAATATATTTTGGTCTTGGAAGTATAAACCTGATGCTGAACTTGGTAATTGAACTTGCTCGAGTGGACCTTTGGTTTACGGTTTCTAAAGCGACATGTGTATGGTTTCAAAATGGGTTTTTGACGTGTGGTTTATTTTTATTAAGTTATGTAGTTAGTTTATTTAATGCTGCAAGTGGTGCATTTTCTGCTCTAGAATGTTGAGGATGTGCGATTGATCTTAAAAGAGTTTTTTTTTTCAAGAGGTCATTGGGTGTGTAAGCCGTGAGTTACTCTTTGGAATTTGTTTTATAAATTTTAAAGTGGTTTAGTAAATAATGTAAATGGTGCGAAATATGTTTTGAAAACATGTTGAGGTGGTTCTTTCACGTTGTATGTTTTTTTGGATTGTTTTAAGTCTTTGTTTGTGTAATTTTAGTTATTGTGCATTGTTGGAGTGTGTGTCGGTGAGGAAAACACGCGATACTGTGGTCGTCGACTTTCACATGTTTGTGCGTCTGTGCGAGGCGTGACACGCCTTTGTGTTTGGACTACGAGTCGAGGTAGGTCCCCCACTGCACTCTCCTTTAAATTCAGAATCTATTAATTACTTGATATTTTATTAATTTTAATAAATGAGAAATAATATAAGATAATTAATTTTAAAATGATTATTTGGTGTAAAAAGATCCATTTATTTTATACACGACACTTGAAAAATTTTCTTGATGAGAGGACACCCAGTAATTAAAGAATTCCCATTAGGCTTTTAAACATAATTCACAGAATTTCAAATGTAGTTCTGGTTTATTGATAAATGATTTATTTTGAAGCGTGAACAAGTGTTTTGGTTCTCTTGAGAAATAAGTATTTCCTTTAAAATTGGTGAAAGCCCGTTTGGAACTTTAATAAAATAAATTATTTTGGAAAACTCTCTTTGGGGTGACTCAGGGGTGATATTTCGTGTACGTTGACTGCATGATTTGTATGTGATGTTTGTGCTGCTTGATTGACTTTTTTGACTCACCCCTTTCCTGTTTACTACACGTGTTGACATGGGAACCTGGCATAATAAGTGAATCTTCTGAGAATGATTGCTGCACTAGTTTAGATTACGCACTGCCTAGTGGCCCTTAGTACGGATGACACTCTTCTAGGGGATTGGGCCCCTCGGTTAGCCCATATAGGGAAACACCAGTCATTAGGGCGTTATGACGTCATCGAGAGTAGGCATGCCTTCAGGATGAGTCACATGTATAGTACGTTCTGGATTGTTCATGAGCTCCTAGGTTCGACCCATGTTTTCTTTAGTGTTTATTTGTATGTGGCGGATGATTGAGAGGTCTAGTTCGTTATTTGGCCCCTGTGTGCCACTTTTTCCATTTCCCTTAGTGTGTTGCGGGTTTTTTGGTTTTCCCTTTTTACTAAAAACTAAAATTTGGATTTCTAAATTGTTCGCAAAAATATTTTAAATGTGATGCACCTATTCCTTTCAAACATTAAACTTGATTTTAAATTAAAAAGGGAAATGGATTGTTACTTGATTTAGAAATGAAAGTGTGTGTGAAAAAACAATATTTTATATAATTTAGTTCAAACCTGGAATTAGTAAACTCTTTATTTAAGGGTAGTGCATTAGGAATAGTTTATTGGGCACGCCTACTGAGTTTTATTACTCACGCCTATAGTGTTTTCCTGTTTTTAGTTTCTATTGTAGGTTCGACTCAAGATTGCTCTCTGTGGGCAAGAGTTGGTTGTGGATTGGTGAGAGACTCTCAGGGTCGCGAGGAGTTTTGGTCGTGGTCAAGTTAGTTTTTTGTTGTTGGTTGTTCTTCCTTTTTGTGTCCTTTATTTGTTTTGTGTTGTTCTATTTTCTTTTCGCTTCTTTATTTATTTTTATTGGGCGAAAACATTCCCATGTAGTTCTCTATTGATGCCCTAGCACTTGTCGCCAGCCCGGGAGGATAGGGAACACCTCTCGGGCTATGTCGCGGATTGGCTTGGGTGACCGGTTCAGGGTCGACCCGGGTTGATTCATGACAAAATAGTATCAGAGGAGGTCGGCTCTTGATAGAACCTTGTTTTTCAGAGTCCTCATTGTTATTTAGGGTTTTCATGGTGGAAGGAGTAGGATTGATGGGACTCAAGGCACAGGAACAGGAAGGATGTCATGAACCTTTGCTCGTCCTGAACCTCGAGTTACCATGGGATTTTTGGGTTGTCGATGTCTTTTGATTCTTATGTTTTGTTTGGTATTGAGAAATGAAATGGGAGCCGGGTAAGTGACATCTGTGAGCTCGCATGGTCTGGAAATCCATGTGGAGCTGGGGACTTTACCTTGGAAGGCTCTCAGTGATAGTGGTGTGACTGGTGTATGGCCGGCAACCATATGGACAAGTCACCCATCATCACTAGTTTTCCCCCTAGTGAATTGTTTGAGTTTTCATTCATTTTGAAAATCATTGTGAAAAGTGTTATTTTGGTATTTAAAATTGTAATGACCATTTTTGACCCATCTTCTTGTTTTCTTGTTCCTTAGTGTTCACCCCCATGAAGGATTGATGGATGCCCAAGGTGTAGCTTCGGGTGGTGCATCCTTAGCAAATCCTCCAGTTGATCAGCCTATAGACTATGTTCTGGAGTTTTGGAAGTTGAACCCTATTCTCTTTTATGGTCAAGAAGATCCACTTTATGTGGAGGAGTGGTTGCGGAAGTTTGAGAGGAACTTCAGTTTCATTGGGTTGCCTGAGTCGTTAAAGGTGAAGTTGGCTACCTTTATGCTTGAAGGTCCAACTTGGAAATGGTGGAAGTCCATGTCCCAGAGCAAGCCTCGAGAAGATCTCACATGGGAATTATTCAAGTCTTCGTTCATCCAGCAATACTTCTCTGAGTTGACGAAGCTAGGGAAGAGGATGGAGTTGTGTTGTCTTGAGCAGGGTGCTGAATTAGTACTATAATTCTATCGACGTTTCTCAGACCTAGTTCCATACGACCAATGGTTTGTAGCTAACAATCCCGGTAATGCTCAACAATTTGAGTCTGGAATCCAACATGAACAGCGATCGAAGATGGAAGAGCTCAACCTAACCACCTTCTTGGATGTTGTGGGGCAGGACTTTCTTTCTGAACATTAGTTATCAGGGGGACATGAGGTGGTGAATCCTCCCCTGGCCTTGGGATCCAGTACAGAGGATGGAGAGAGGAAGAATGAGAAGAGACTTGATGCTGGTGGTGCTGGTAAAGGAATCAAGAGGCCTTCAGACCTCAAGTCATCTTCTTCAAAGTGAAATTTCTTGATATGTCATCAGTGTGGGAATTTCTAAAGCATGACTATGAGGCAATAGAAGCTTCAATCATCGTGCTTCAGCCATAGGCCCCGGAGTGAAGCTGGCGTGTAGTAAGGGGAACCCCAATGGTGAATAAGGGCCTTGGTTTAATCTTTTCCTTTAATGTGTCATGGTTTATGTTCTTCTAATAGTGTGAAGTTATTGGTATAGCGATGATGGTAGTTTTGATTCTCTATCGGTTGGGCCCTACCCTTCTTGCCCCTCCCCCTGTGGTGGGGTCTCTTGAAAGAACCTAGTTCTTATTTTTGAGGAACGGGTTTCTTCTTTTCCTCTTTCCTTAAGTGTTTTTTAGAAAATAAGGAAAATGGGAAAAATCCCAAAATTTCTGACTACACGCCGTGTACGTTTCCACATGTCGTGTACTTCGGTCGTGTGGGATGAGTAAATAGGGCGTGTAGGCCTGTCGGCAATGAAAGGTGTAAAAACTTACTACACATCATGTATAGGGTATTTACACATCGTGTATTCAGTCGGCAGGTGAATATTAAGGCGGTGTAGGTAGCCACCAGTAGATCCACGGTATATGCCGTTTAATTAGGAATACACGCCGTGTACTCATGTCGATGGATGAACAGTGCCGCGGTGGAAAGAATCTTCCAGAGGAACAGTTTAAAAAATGAAAAGTACATGTCGTTTACTTGAGAGTACACACTGTCTAGTTTTGTTTTTTTCACTTAAAATGGGCAGTAGCCTCCTATGTTCATAAAGGGAGCTGAGAGTACAGTTTGGTTCTCGAGAGGACGGTCGAAGCTTCAGAGATCAGCTGACCACGCACCGAGAATCCATTTCCGCTTCTGTCAACCACGTTGGGACCGTACGGGTAATCCCTCCCTTCTCCTTGTGCTGTTCTTACCAATTCTTCCTCTAAGGGAAGTTATTTATGTTTTAATTGAAATTCTCTTATCCTAGATCTACATCGTTCTTAGACAATTCGTGAGGCGTCGTTCACGTATACCGATCAGAGACGATTGAGGTAGGTGGTATGGTGTTTCAATTCCAATTGTTGTGTGTTTTGTGTACCACTATGTGACGTGCCCATGTTTGGGGTGTCGTATGGCTGAGGCCTTGTGTAATTAAATACCTATAATTACATAGGTATTTTATTGAATATGTATAACTATTGTTTGGGATCACTTCTTGGATCCAGGACCACCCCAGGGGTGCGTTCCTCTATTTAGCCATTTGTCCAGGATACATGAGGGTATGCCATGATTATATTGTGCATTGCTTTTCTTGAGAGAAAATGTATATAAATCTTTCTATGTGTTTTGATCGGCCAGTTACCTGCTTCTATTTCACCTGAGGGCAAGGCATGAGGGCAAGGTTCTGATTAGCCTGAGGGCATGGTTCTATTAGCTTGAGGGCAAGATTCTATTCACCTGAAGGTTTCGTTTCTGTTTGGAATGAGGGCAAGATTTTGTTTCACTTGAGGGAAAGGCCTGAGGGATAGGTTCTGAATGGCCTGAGAGCAATATTCTGTTTATCCTGAGGGCATGGTACTATTTATCCTGAGGGCAAGGTGCTTTTAAATTGTCATTGTTGTGATTTTTTTTGTGGCACTATATAGGAGATTGTCGACTAAGGCTGAGTCTCGAGAACATATAATTCAATTATATTGAATTGATAATTAATAATTAAAATGGAAATAAAACTGGTAATGATAGTTACTTTTGAGTACTTACTAGTTTACTGCATTTACTTTTGCACACTGTTGTTGCGCATTCTCACTGACAGTTGGGCATGGGCCTTTGGTGGTTGCCTACTGGGATTTATTTCTCACACCCTATTTGGGTCATGTCTTCAGTCCAAATAGATTACATTTCTACATGTGTGGGTAAGGGAAAGGGTCCCTATATAGGTACTTTATTGTAGTAGAGGAGTGGGAGAGCATGGGACCAAGCTTCGGCTTGCGATGATGATGCGTTTTGTTTACTCTTCTTTGTTTTGTTTGGGTGTACCTTGTACTTTGAGTTGTATTGTATTATATTGTAGTGTATCCTGTTATGGTGGTTTTCATAAAATTAGTGACATGTTGCATCTTTATATATATGACTGCTGGTTCTCTTCTATTTCAGTTGTTCATTTCAGTTGCATATTTTTTATTGCTTCTGTTTTTGTATATTTATATATTCTATTCTGATGTACTACACTTTGACAAATGAGGGCATAGTTTCCCTACTATCATTCCTTAGCCCTCACTGCTATTCAGCAGCCTCTGGCATTTGGGAAAATGCACTTGAGGTCATGTGACCAACTGGGTTCGGGGCACCCATTGAGTGGCACCCAGATCCGGGACGTTACAAAGTGGTATCAGAGGGGTTCTTTTCTTTGACATACTATTTGGAGCCTTGGTCAGGGATAGGATAGAAATGGTCATTTGTAATAAGTTGTTCCTAGGAGTAGCTAACCCGTGTACAGAGAAAATCTAGTCTACCTCGGTTATTGCAATTTTTCTGATTTTGCAATTTTACAATTGATTTGATTTTCACCGTTGGGTGATGCACTTGTGATGTGTTGTTTATATGTTATACTTGGGTTTTATTTTTTTGCAATCCAATGAGATGAGGGTATGTCATCTCATGCATCATTTAGGCACATTCTAGAAATCACATTTCATGCATTCTTTCCATGCTATGTAGGTACATTAGAAATTTCATGTTGTTGTGATAGTTGTGCTAGAAAATCATGTTGTTGTGATAGCTACTTTGATAAATACCTGCTATTTGATAGGGTATTTTTGAGTGAGGCTGATAAAATGAATTCCAAACTTTGGTTCTTGAGGATTATGGGCCCTCAATGATAGGAATTTAGTGGATCATTAACGTGTTTACTTTTTTATAACATGTGTAAGATGCCAAGATTTGATTCATGAGGAGTATGGGCCCTGACGGATTGGAATTTGGCACTTAGTTGTGGGTTTCAGTGTTTTTCTGGGCTCCGGAGAAGTTTCTAAGGCTTTCTATCTGGAAAAACCCAAAATACACACCATGTAGTTTTGACTACACGCCATGTATTCTTCTGTTCGGGAGGAAGAGAAAAAGTTCTGAGTACACGCCGTATACCCTAAGTACACGTCATGTAGTAGATACCCGTGTCATAGGTCGTGTGGGAAGAGACACGAGATGGGGAAGTTCTAGAGGGCACATGTCGTGTAGTTATTTCACACGTCGTGTTGTGTGGACCTTGTGTCTGCCTGTGTAACTAACAACAGGGATGGAGGAAATCTTTTCTTTTACACACCATGTTAATGATTAACATGTCGTGTAGTGTAACTTGGGGACCCAGCCATGTAGCTAACAAACACGGGTCGGTGTTACCTCTTCTTGAACATGTCGTGTACCTGTGGGACACGTCGTGTAGTCTTGACCGGGGAAAGACCATGTGGACCTGGCCGTGTGGGTGGGAAGACGGAGTGTTGTACACGCCGTGTGCGGGTGTAACACACCGTGTAGTGTTAGCTGAGTGGTCAGCTATGTCACTAACAACACGGGCAGTTGGAAATTAAGTCGTACACACTGTGTCTATCTGGGACACGTTGTGTAGTTTTGTTTAAATGAGATATGTGTGGCTAAGACATGTGGAAGGAATCGAGCAGGGAAGGAGGATTCAAGTACACATCGTGTGTGTGGACAACACGTTGTGTGTTTGGAGTGTTACACGACCAATTTTAGCTAGAGTACACGCCCATGTGGATGGATTGTGAGAACACGCCGTGTAGCATTTATACACGTCGTGCAGTCAAGTTGTATAAATCTTGAATGCTTTCTTTCTCCTATTCCCTTCTTGGTCTCCTATTTTGCAGTCTTTGATAATCTTGATTTAAGGAGTGTGTTTGACCTTGTAGAGTCATACCGCTGAGATGACCTCGAGTTGTTCACCAGGAGAGCGGCAACGATTATACTCTAGAGATGGTAGGCCATGGGCTAGCAATGGATCCTCCAGTAGATCCAGATGTGGCGCCAACTATTATATTGTACATAGGTGCGAAGGCATAATTTCGTGAAGGCTTCATGCGGTTTATGCAGACCTTCCAGGGAGCACCGCAGGCCTCCACATCTATGGAAGAGCTAACTCATATCTTCCAGCAGCAGCATCCACCTATGTTTTCAGGGGATGGAGGACCACAGGCTGTGAAGTCATGGATGGATTCGATGCAGACGATATTAAAGCATCTTGAGATGTCTCTAGGGAGGAGGCTCAAGCTCGTGACATATATGCTACGTGATTACACCAAGAGGTGGTGGGATGTTACCACCCAGTCTGAGCATCATCAAGACATGGCTTGGGAAGATTTTCAGGTAGTCTTCTACGACTTCTTCTTTCCTGAGATGCTACGGGCAGATCAAGCTCGAGAGTTCATGAATTTGCATCATAGAACTATATCAATGATGGACTATTCTGCCCACTTCACCTAGATTCAGCTTTTTGCACCTGTTCTGGTGGGAGATGAGACGTTGAGGGCTCGACTCTTTGAGGATGGTCTTCGGTATGACATCTTTGCACTAGTGAACGTTTTCAGGTTACCTACGGTACATGTTATTGTGAACCAGGCACAGATTACTGAGAAGAACGTGTGGGAATATAGTGGTGTGAGCCAGGGCAGTTCGGAACCAGTTTCTAGTACTATTTCTACCAGTAAGAGGAAGAGACAGATGGGTTTCTCTCACGGTGGCAGTACCAGCCAGAGGAATTCTTCAGGTGGGTCGGTTATGTGCTAACAGTGTGGTAAAGAGGGGAACAAGAGACCGTAGTGTCCATGTGACCCAGTGGAGTGCTGAGCTTGCGGCAATATGGGTCATCTACAGTGTTTCTGCAGGGTGTTCCTACTAGTGGCTAGTGAGAGGGGTTCTGTGCAGACTCCGCATACAGAAGCAGGACCAGCAGCTTCTTACCAGTTAGGTAATTGGGATACGTCAGGACGTACAGAAAGAGGTGGTGGTCGTGGACATAGTATCCAGACATCAGGATCTCAGAGACAGCAGGGCGGGTCAGCTCAGGGTAGCCAGGCTGTGTTGCAGGGCCGCGGAACTGGGCAGGCATATGCAGTGAAACAGACCCAACAGGAGCAGGATCTCAGACCTTCTACTGTTAGAGGTACTATTCTAGTTTCTTCTGTTTTGTCTTCTGTAATTTTCGATATGGGTGCTACACATAGCTTTATATCTATGCCCATTGTGGAGAGCCTTGGGCTCTGTGTTTCTTCTTCTTCTGATGTTATGACGCTAGACACTCCATTGGGGACTAGAATGGCTAGTGTGAGTCAGTGTAGGGAGTTCCCCCTAGAGGTTGGTGAGTGTCACTTTCTATGGGACCTCTATATCTTAGAGATGACGAGATATGATGTTATTCTCAGGATGGACTGGTTGGTACCCTTCCGAGTTTTTGTAGACTGCTATCATCACAGGGTGAGTTTCACATCACCAGAGGGCAGAGAGTTTCTATACAAGGTCAAGTGGGATGTCCAGGCGATCCGAGCTGGACCTGAGCATCATGGGTGAGGTGGTGTGATAGCCCAGATTATGAGTTTATATCTGGATGATCAGGGGACTTGTCAGCGGGATTTCCCTTCAATGGTTGATCGTTTTAGGTATGTCTTCTCGGACAAATTTTCAAGTCTACCTCCAGAGCGAGAGGTGTATTTCTCTATTTAGCTTGTTCCAGGAGCAGCACTGGTGTCCATTCCTCCTTATAGGATGGCTACACCAGAGTTGCAGGAGCTCAAGAGACAGTTAGAGGAGTTACAAGAAAAGGTTTTTATCTGACCCAGTACTTCTCCTTGGGGTTCTCTGGTCCTTTTTGTGAAGAAGATGGATGGTACCCTCAGACTCTTTGTGGATTGTCGGAAGCTGAACTAGTTGACGGTTAAGAACCGATATCCCTTGCCGAGGATCGATGATCTCTTTGATAAACTTCATGGAGCACGAGTGTTCTCGAATATTGACTTGAGATCTGGATATCATTAGTTACATGTTAGACCATCAGAAATACCTCTTACATCTTTTTGGAGCGGGTATGGTCTATACGAGTACTTGGTTATGCCGTTTGGACTCACGAACGCACCAGCAGTTTTCATGGCTCTGATGAATCATGTGTTCCACCCTTATCTGGATTCCTTTTTGGTAGTCTTCGTGGATGATAACTTGGTGTACTATCACACTCGACACGACCATGCTACCCATCTTGAGATCATTTTGAGTACACTAAGAGAGCATCAACTATATGTTAAGCTCTCAAAGTGCCACTTTTGGATGAACCAAATACACTTCCTGGGTCATATCATCTCAGAGGTAGGAGTTGCAGTAGACCTAAAGAAAATGAGAGCAGTAGTTTCTTGGGAGCAGCCTAAGAACGTGTTTGAGATATGGAGTTTCTTGGGGTTGGCTGGTTACTATAGGCATTTTATACAGGACTTCTCCCACTTAGCAGCGCCGTTGACGGGTTTGACTAAGAAGAGTGTGAAGTTCGTTTGGTCAGAATCTTGTGAGGCATCCTTTTAGGAGATGAAGGGAAGGTTAACCTCATCACCAATCCTGATACTTCTAGATCAAGGGAAGATCTATATGGTTTACTATGATGCATCAGGTATTGGGCTAAGAGTAGTGTTGATGCAGAGCGATCGAGTTGTTGCGTATGGATCTCGGCAGTTGAGGCCACATGAGAGGAATTACCTGACGTATGATCTCGAGTTAGATGCAGTTGTTCATGTGTTATGTTGTTAGAGACATTATCTCTTAGGAGAGCATTTAGTGGTTTTCACCGACCACAAAAGTCTCAAGTACATCTTTACTCAGCGTGACTTGAATTTGAGATAGCGAAGGTGGGTCAAATACCTTCAGTCCTTAGACTTTGATCTTGCCTATACACCTGGTAAGGGGAATGTAGTAGCTGATGCACTGAGTAGGAAGACTCAGATACAGGCAGTGCAGGAGGCCATTAGTGAGTGGCATCTTATGGATTTGTTCTTTGAGATGCATTTAGAGGTGCACGATAGTCAAGGGAAGACCTATATTTCTTCCTTAGCTTTGACTTCTACCCTCCTAGATAGAGTAAGGATGAGACAGCTATCAGATTCAAAAGGTCTAGTTCTGCAGGATTCAATGGAAAGTGGGGACCCTCCTCCTAGATGGACGATAGGCAATGATGAGGTACTATGTATCCATGGACGAGTGTGGGTTCCATGGGATATACATGAGGAGCTGATGCGGGAGTTTCATGCTTCATCTTGGGCAGTTCATCCTAGAGTCACCAAGATGTAATGTGACTTGAGACGTCAGTATTGGTGGTCGGGTATGAAAAGAGAGGTAGCTAGTTTTGTTGCGAGATGTTCCACCCGTCAGCAGGTGAAGGCGGAGCATCAGAGGCCAGCAAAACTGTTACAGCAGTTACCCATTCTGGAATGGAAATGGGATGATGTCACGATAGATTTTGTGACCGGGTTGCCGAGGTCACCTCGAGTTAATGATGTCGTGTGGGTTTTTGTGGACAGACTCACAAAGGTAGATCACTTTTTTTCAATCAAGGATAGCTTTGGTGTTGACGAGCTTGAGAAGTTGTATATCTGAGAGATAGTGCGTCTTCATGGGGTCCATCGTTCTATCATTTCAGATAGGGATGCCCGCTTTACGTCTCATTTTTTGAAGAGTTTTTAGAGGGAACTGGGTACACAGGTGCTTCTGAGCACAGCTTACCACCCTCAGACCGATGGCCAGTCAGAGCGTACGATACTGGTGCTTGAGGACATGATGCGCGCATGTGTCCTAGACTTTGGGGGCTCTTGGGAGAAGCATATACCCCTGGTTGAGTTTGCCTATAATAATATTTTTCAGGAAACTATTGAGATGGCACCTTACGAGGCTTTATATGGTAGGCCATGCCGATCACCCTTGTGTTAGATGGAGGCAGGTGAAGCAGCTTTACTGGGACCATGTCTTGTGCAGAAGACTTTAAAGCAGGTCCAGTTGATTTAGAAGCGGATGACTACTGCACAGTCTCATCATAAATCTTATGCTGATCATCATAGACAACCCTTAGAGTTTATGGTTGGGGATCAGGTTTTCTTGCGTGTTTCACCGAGGTTGGGACACAGGCGTATCAGGAGACAGGGTAAACTTTCACCGAGGTATGTGGGGCCATTTGAGATTCTGGAGAGAGTCAGGTCGGTTTCCTATCGGTTGCAGTTACCACAGAAGTATTGGGCCATGCATGATGTCTTCTATGTATCTCAACTGTGCCGTTATCATTCAAACCCGTCTCACGCCTTTCAGCCCAAGGAGGTTGAGCTTCAGATCAATGCGTCCTTTGAGGAGCATCTGATTCGTATCGTTGATAGGAGCACCAAGGTTCTCTGAGGTCGTTCGGTTCCTCTCATACGGGTGCTATGGCAGCATAGCCGAGTGCAGGACGAAACCTAGGAGCGGGAGACTGATATACATGCTCAGTGGCCAGAGTTGTTCTGAGCTTTATCTTCGCCACTCTTGGAAGGGAAATTCAGGGATGAATTTCTTTAAGGGGGGGAAGTTTGTAAGAACCTAGTTCTTATTTTTGAGGTATGGGTTTCTTCTTTTCCTCTTTCCTTAAGTGTTTTTGAGAAAATAAGGCAAATGGGGAAAATTCCCAAAATTTCTAACTACACACCATGTATGTTTCCACACACCACGTACTTTGGTCGTGTGGGATGAGTACATAGGGCATGTAGGTCTGTCGACAATGAAAGGTGTAAAAACTGACTACGCGCCGTGTATAGGGTATTTACACGCCATGTATTCAGTCGGTAGGTGAATAGTAAGGTGGTGGAGGTAGCTGCCAGCGGAGCGACAGTACACGCCATGTAATCAGGAATACACGTCGTGTACTCATGTCGACGGATGACCAGTGCCACAGTGGAAATAAGATGCCAGAGGAACAGTTTAAAAAAATGAAAACTACACGTCGTGTAGTTCGTTTTTTTTTTATTAAAATAGGCATTAGCCTCCTCTATTCACGGAGGAAGCTTAGAACGCCGTTTGGAGATCAGGAGGACAGCCAAAGATTCGGATTTCAGTTGACCACGCACTGGGAATCCTTTTTTGCTTCTTTTGATCATGTTGGGACTGTACGGGTAAGCCCTCCCTTCTCCTTGCACTATTATTACCAATTCTTCTTCTAAGGGAAGTTATTTAAGTTTGAACAAGAATTCTATTATCCTAGATCTACGTTGTTCTTGGACGATTCGTGAGGCGTCATTCACGTATACCGATCAGAGACGATCGAGGTAGGTGGTCTGGTGTTTAAATTCCAACTGTTGTGTGTTTTGTGTACCACTATGCTACGCACCCATGTTTGGGGTGTCGTATGGCAGAGGCCTTGCATAATTAAATACCTAGAATTGCATAGGTAGTTTACTTAATATGTATAACTATTATTTTGGATCACTGCTTGGATCAAAGACCACCCTAGGGGTGCGTTCCTCTGTTTAGCCATTTGGCAAGGATGCCCGAGGGTATGCCATGATTATGTTGTGCATTGCTTTTCTTGAGATAAAATTTATATAAATGCTTGTTATGTGTTGGGCTCGGCTGGTTACCTGCTTCTGTTTCGGTTAAGGGCAAGGCCTAAGGGCAAGGTTCTGATTATCCCGAGGGCGTGGTTATATTAGCCTGAGGGCAAGATTCTATTCACCTAAGGGTTTCATCTCTGTTTGGCCTGAGGGAAAGATTCTGTTTTGCCTCAGGGAAAGGCCTCAGGGAAAGGTTCTGAATGGCCTGATGGCAAGATTCTATTTAGCCTGATGGAATAGTACTATTTATCCTGAGGGCAAGGTGCTTTTAAATTGTCACTGTTGTGATTTTTTTTTTGTGGCGCTATATAGGATATTTTCGGCTGAGGCTGAGTCTCGAGAACATATAATTCAATTATATTGAATTGATAAGTAATAATTAAAATGGAAATGAAACTGGTAATGATAGTTACTTTTGAGTACTTACTAGTTTATTGCATTTACTTTTGCACGCTGTTGTTGCACATTCTCATTGACAGTTGGGCGTAGGCCTTTGGTGGTTGCCTACTAGGATTTATTTCTCACACCCTATTTGGGTCGGTTCTTCGGTCCAAACAGATTACATTTCTACAAGTGTGGATAAGGGCAAGGGTCCCTATATAGTTACTTGATTGTAGTATAGGAGTGGGAGAGCATGGGACCGAGCTTTGGCTTGTGATTCTGCTGCGTTCTATTTACTCTTCTTTGTTTTGTTTGGTTGTACCTTGTACTTTGAGTTGTATTGTATTGTATTGCAGTGTATCCTGTTCTGTAATTTTTCATAGAATTAGTGACATGCTGCATCTTTATATATATGACTACTGGTTCTCTTCTATTTCAGTTGTTCATTTCAGTTGCATATTGTTTACTGCTTCCGTTGTTGTATGTTTATATATTTTATTTCACTGCGCTACACTTTGACAAATGAGGGCATAGTTTCCCTACTATCAGTCCTTGGCCCTTGCTGCTAGTCGGCAGCCTCTGGCATTTGGGGAAATTCTCTTGAGGTCATGTGACCAACCGGGTTCGGGGCACCCATTGAGTGACACCCGGATCCGGGACGTTACATCTCTGGTCCGTGCAGTAATTCTATGAGTTTGATTTATCTCAACGGTCCTTATGTGGGGGAGACCCATCACGGGTCTCGTTGAATTCAGTTTGGCTTGTTTCCTAGGGTGGGAAGTCCATTCGGACCTCCCGTGTCAATATCCCAGTTTCGTTCCGGGTTTTGGTTTGGTGGTGGGTGGTCTCATGAGGAACCAAAAAATTCTATGTTATTTTTTTTTATAAAAGAGTTGGGGTGTGAGAGTTACAGTATCAGATTGGAGTAAGGTTTTAAGAGGTACTCGTTGGACTTGGTTTTAACTTGTTTGTTGGTTTCAATAGGGTCGTTGTGTTTTTCTTGGTGTTGTTCCGGATGTTGTGTTTTAAGGTTGAATTGAGGATGGAGGAAATGGTAGAGTTCCATTTAATGGTGTTTAAGGTATGTGTATGTTGGGCCTGGATTTAATGTTTTGAAAGTTCTATGTCCTTTGAAGCGATCAACTAAAGGTGATCACACTGTTGGGGGCGGGTGACACTTAGCGGGAAGTTCATTTTTGCTGCATGAGTTCTTCTGGTTTATCTCTCCTTTTTGGGAGTGTTTTGGGATCTCTTTGTTATCATTATTTAGAGATCTATTTGAATTGTAAAGCAATATCAGTTCTTGTTTTATGTTTTGATCTTCTTATGGCTTTCTGGGGGTGGAAAGCATTATGGTGGGGAGAATTGTCATGCCCAAGTTTAAATTTTCCTTTGGTTATGACTCGGGTTGGGATTTTGGGTGAACCATGTTTAAAACTTTGAGTTTTGTGGAGAAAAGTGCACATATGTGTGTTTGGAAGCATCTACGCTCAAGAAAAACTCAGTCAAGGGACTGTGTAGTGACACCCTATTCACCGCGCGACCTGCCCGGTTTGCGGGGCGAACTAAGATATTGAAGGAATATTAAAATTGAAGTTAAAAAACATTGTTGTGGAAATAATCAAAATATTATCATTATTATTAAAACATTGTTTTTATTATTAAGGAAATTTTTATTATTATAGGAATTATTTTATCTTTGTTATATTTTTATTAGTGTTATTATTAAGAAGGATTTAATATTATTATTATTATTATTATTATTATTATCATTGTAATTAAGGTATTATTATTATTATTATTATTATTATTATTTTCTTATTATCTTCACTTTTTATTTCATTTATTTATTTCTTTTTTTTCTTTTCTTTTCTTTTATTTCTTTCTCAACTAACCCTAACTCCCCTTTCATTTTTTTTCCATGTAGCCATGCACGCCGCCTCCCCTCTCCCTATCCTCGTCGCCACCCTCCTCCTTCCCTCGCACAGTAGCGCCGCGCGACCCTGCTCCCTATTCAGCGCGCCCCAGCACCCTCTCCTCCCTGTTCTCCTCTTCTATCGGTTCTGCCTCCTCCCTCCGAGCGCGACGACCCCCCTGTTTCCCTTTCCCCGCAACACCCCACCCACAGTTGGCCTCCCACGCTGCACCTCTAGCCTCAAGTCATCCACCCGTTGTGTCGTCCACCCAGCTCCTCACCCGACCGACTCTCCTTCCCGTGTCCCGGTCCCGTCTTCCTCCCAACTCCCCACATACCTACACCAGTCAGCAGCCATGCACTGCTTCTCCTTCGGTCGTTGCACCCATTGGCCTCACCCCATCCGGCTGAGGTAAGTCCTTTCTTTCTAGCAACAATCATCCGTGCCTCTACCTCCTACTCGCGACCTCCAGCCGGAGACCTGCTCGGCATCGCCTTCGCACAGAACAACTGCTCGAGCCCCCCCCCCCCCCCCCCCCCCCCCCCCACCGGTACACACCCCGTCTGGCCACGACCCCTCTTACCCACTCCTTCTCTGGCAACCAGTAGGTGTGAGCCTCCCCTGCCTGATTTTTTTTTCTCTCCGAATACCTCCGTCACAACCCGCAACCCACGACGTCCCCTGTTTAGTATGCGTTGTCCCTGACCCGCGACCTCCGGTGAACTACTCTTTGTCAGCGTCGTCCCCTTACCGGCGTCGCCCCCTTGTCAGCGCCCTCTCCCTCCGGCAACGGCCTGCCCCTACGATAAGGGTTTATGGAAAATATGTACTTTGAAGAGGGTTTAATTTTTTCTAAAACGCTATGTGTTGGGGTTCAATCTTGTTACACAGGGTTTAATTATGCTTCTAGAGCATACTGTTGAGGTTAGAATGTGATCGCGCACTAGTCTTGGGTGTGGGTTGCCTTTCCGCCTTGGAATTTAGGTATGAACCCTTAGCGCGTCACCTTTAAATTTAGTATTTCACTGAATTCTTATTTTATCGCTACCTTTAGTTATTAATTAGTGATTTAGTGTTTTTTGTTGTTATTCATTGTGATATGTAGTGTTTTGGTTCATTTTCTTTAATCTTTTGGTGTGAATTGTTATATGGTACACTCTCTTTTTATTTAATATTTCGTTCGTTGGTTTTTCAATTGACCGGTGATTCTTTTTTTTTGAAACATGTTTTGGTCTTGGAAGTATAAACATGATACTGAACTTGGTAATTGAACTTCCTCGAGTGGACCTTTGGTTTACGGTTTCTAAAGTGACGTGTGTATGGTTTCAAAATGGTTTTTTGACGTGTGGTTTATTTTTATTAACTTATGCAGTTAGTTTATTTAATGGTGGAAGTGGTGCATTTTCTGCTCTAGAATGTTGAGGATGTGTGGTTGATCTTAAAAGAGTTTTTCTTCAAGAGGGCATTGGGTGTGTAAGTCGTGAGTTACTCTTCGAAATTTGTTTTATAAATTTTAAAGTGGTTTAGTAAATAATGTAAATGGTACGAAATATGTTTTGAAAACATGTCGAGGTGGTTCTTTCATCTTGTATATTCGTTTGGATTGTTTTAAGTCTTTGTTTTTGTAATTTTAGTTATTGTTCCTTGTTGCAGTGCATGTCGCTGAAGAAAACACATGATACTGTGGTCGTCAACTTGTGCATGTTTCTGCGTCTATGTGAGGCGTGACACACCTTTGTGTTTGGAATGCGAGTCGAGGTAGGTCCCCCACTACATTCGCCTTTAAATTTAGAATTTATTAATTGCATGATATTTTATTAATTTTGATAAATAAAAAATAATATAAGATAATTAATTTTAAAATTATTATTCGGTGTAAACAGAGTCGTTTATTTTATACACGACACTTGAAATATTTTCTTGATGAATGAACACCTAGTAATGAAAGAATTCCTGTTTAGATTTTAAACATAATTCACGGAATATCAAATGTAGTTCTGGTTTATTGAAAAATGATTTATTTTGAAGCGTAAAAAAGTGTTTTGGTTCTCTTTATAAATGAGTATTTCCTTTAAAATTTGTGAAAACCCGTTTGGCACTTTAATAAAATAAATTATTTTGGAAAACTCTCTTTGGGGTGACTTAGGGGTGATATTTGGTGTATGTTGACTGCATGATTTGTGTGTGATGTTTGTGCTTCTTGATTGACTTTGTTGACTCCCCCCTTTCCTTTTTACTACACATGTTGACATGGGAACCTGGCATAGTAAGTGAATATTTTGGGAACAATTGATACACTAGTTTAGATTACGCACTGGCTAGTGGCCCTTAGTATGGATGACACTCTTTTAGGGGATTGGTCCCCTCGGTTAGGCCATGTAGGGAAACACTGGGTGTTAGGGCATTATGATGTCATTGAGAGTAGGCATGCCTTCAGGATGAATCACATGTATAGTACATTCTGGATTGTTCACGATATCCTAGGTTCGACCCATGTTTTCTTTATTGTTTATTTGTATGTGGCGGATGATTGATAGGTCTAGTTCGGTAGCTGGCTCATGTGTGCCACATTTTCCATTGCCCTTATTGTGTTTCTTGTTGTGTGGTTTTCACTTTTTACTAACAACTAAAATTTGGATTTCTAAATTGTTCGCAAAAACGTTTTAAATGTGATGTACCTGTTCCTTTCAAACATTAAACTTGATTTTAAATTAAAAATGGAAATGGACTATTACTTGTTTTAGAAATGAAAGTGTGTGCGAAAACCAATATTTTATATAATTTAGTTCAAACCTGGAATTAGTAAACTCTTTATTTAAGGTTAGTGCATTGGGAATAGTTTTTTGGGCACGCCTACTGAGTTTTAATACTATCACCTATAGTGTTTTCCTGTTTTTAGTTTCTGTTGCAGGTTCGACTCAAGCTTACTCGTCATGGGAAAGAATTAGTTGTGGATTGGTGAGCGACTCTTGGGGTCACAAGGATTTTTGGTCGTGGTCAGGTTAGTTTGTTGTTGTTGGTTGTTCTTCCTTTTCGTGTCCTTTATTTGTTTTATGTTGTTCTATTTTCTTTCTGCTGCTTTATTTATTTTTATAGGGAAAAAATGTTCCCCTGTTGTTCTTTGTTGATGCCCTGGTGCTTGTCTCCAGCCCATGAGCATCGGGAATGCCTCTCATGCCATGTCGTGGATCATCTTGGGTGACCGGTTCAACGTCGACTCGGGTTGGTTCGTGACAAAATGGTATCAGAGGAGGTTGGCTCCTGAGCGGACCTTGTTTTTCAGAGCGCTCATTGTTATTTGGGGTTTTCATGGTGGAAGGAGTAGGATTGTCGGGACTCAAGGCACTGGAATGGGAAGGACGTCATGAACCCTTTCTTGTTCCGAACCTCGAGTTACCATGGGATGTTTGGGTTGTCGATGTCTTTTGATTCTTATGGTTTGTTTGGTATTGAGAAATGAAATGGGAGTCGGGTAAGTGACCTCCGTGAGCTCGCATGGTCTGGAAAGCCATGTTGAGCCGGGGAATTTACCCTAGAAGGCTCTCAGTGACGGTGGTGTGACTGGCGTATGGCCGCCAACCATATGGATGAGTCACCCATCATCACTAGTTTTCCTCCTAGTGAATTGTTTGAGTTTTTCTTCATTTTGAAAATTGTTGTGAAAAGTGTTATTTTGGTATTTAAAATAGTAATGACCATGTTTGACCCATATTCTTGTTTTCTTGTTCCTTAGTGTTCGCCCCCACGAAGGTTTGATGGATGCCCAAGGTGTAGCTTTGGGTGGTGCATCCTTAGAAAATCCTCTAGTCGATCATCCTATAGACTATGTTCTGGAGTTTTAGAAGTTGAACTCTCCCCTCTTTTATGGTCAAGCAGATCCACTTGAGGCGGAGGAGTGGTTGAAGAAGATTGAGAGGAACTTCAGTTTCATTGGGTTGCCTGAGTCATTAAAGGTGAAGTTAGATACCTTTATGCTTGAAGGTCAAACTTGGAAATGGTGGAAGTCTGTGTCCTAGAGCAAGCCTTGAGAAGATCTCACATGGGAATTCTTCAAGTCTTCGTTCATCCAGCAATACTTCTCTGAGTTGACGAAGCTGGGGAAGAGGATGGAGTTTTTTGTCTTGAGCAGGGTGCTGAATCAGTACTAGAATTCTATCGACATTTCTCAGACCTAGTTCTGTACAACCAATGGTTTGTAGCAAACAATCCCAGGAAGGCTCGACAATTTGAGTCTGGACTCCAACATGAACTGCGATCGAAAGTGGAAGAGCTCGATCTAACCACCTTCTTGGATGTTGTGGGGCAAGCCTTTCTTGCTGAATATTAGTTATCAGGGGTACATGATGTGGTGAATCCTCCCCCGGCCTTGGGATGCAGTGTAGAGGATGGAGAGAGGAAGAATGAGAAGCGACCTCATGCTGGTGGTGCTGGTAGAGGAATCAAGAGGCCTTCAGACCTCCAGTCATCTTCTTCACAGTTCAATTTTTTGGTATGTCACCAGTGTGGGAATTTCTAAAGCCTGACTGCGAGGCAAGAGAAGCTTCAATCATCGTGCTCCATCCATAGGCCCCGGAGTGAAGTCGGCGCATAGTCAGGGGAACCCCAATGGTGAATAAGGGCATTGGTTTAATCTCTTCCTTTAGTGTGTCATGGTTCTTGTTCTTCCTAGATTGTGAATTTATTGGTATAGCGATGACGGTAGTTTTGATACTTTATCAGTTGGGCCCTACCCTTCCTGCCCCTACCCCTATGGTGGGGTATCTGGACCGTGCGGGAAGTCTCCGAGTTTGATTAATCTCAATAGTCCTTATGTGGGGGAGACCCATCACGGTTCTCATTGAATTCAGTTTGGCTTGTTTCCTATGGTGGGAAGTCTGTTCGGACCTCCCGTGTCAATATCCCAGTTTCGTTCTGGGTTTTGGTTTGGTGGTGGGTGGTCTCGTGCGGGACCACAAAATTATATATTCTTTTTTTTAGAAAATAGTCAGGGTGTGAGAGTTCCAGTGTTAGATTGGAGTAAGGTTTTAAGAGGTACTCGTTGGATGTGGTTTTAACTTGTTTGTTGGTTTCAAGAGGGTCGTTGTGTTTTTCTTAGTGTTGTTCTGGATGTTGTGTTTTAAGGTTGAATTGAGGATGGAGGAAATGGTAGATTCATGTTTAATGGTGTTTAAGGTATGTGTATGTTCGACCTAGATTTAATGTTATCAAAGTTCTTTGTCCTTTGAAGCGATCAACTGGAGGTGATCACACTATTGGGGGCGGGTGACACTTAGCAGGAAGTTCGTTTCTATTTCATGAGTTCTTCTGGTTTATCTATCCTTTTTTGGGAGTGTTTTGGGATCTCTTTGTTGTCGTTCTTTAGATATCTCTTTGAATTGTAAAGCAATATCGGTTCTTGTTTTGGGTTTTGATCTTGTTATGGATTTTCGGGGGCGTAAAGAATTATGGTGGGGAGAATTGTCACGCCTGGGTTTAAATTTTCCTTTGGTTATGACTCGGGTCATGGTTTTGTGTGAACTGTGTTTATAACTTTGAGTTTTGTGGAGAAAAGTGCACGTATGTGTGTTTGGAAGCATCTACACTCAAGAAAAACTCGGTCAAGGGACTGTGCAGCAGTACCCTATTCACCGTGTGACCTGCCCGGTTTGCGGGGTGAACTAAGATGTTGAAGGAATATTAAAATTGAAGTTAAAAAACATTGTTGTGGAAATAATCAAAATATTATCATTATTATTAAAACATTTTTTTTATTATTAAGGAAATTATTATTATTGTAGGAATTATTTTATCTTTGTTATATTTTTATTAGTGTTATTATTAAGAAGGATTTATTATTATTATTACTTTTATTATTATCATTGTAATTAAGGTATTATTATTATTATTATTATTATTATTATTATTATTATTATTATTATTTTCTTATTATCTT
The DNA here is from genome assembly GCA_963277665.1 of Viscum album. NCBI lineage: Eukaryota > Viridiplantae > Streptophyta > Magnoliopsida > Santalales > Viscaceae > Viscum > Viscum album. The sequence goes on from OY728146.1 coordinate 561,506,611, forward strand.
CACTTTTTCTTTCATTTATTTATTTATTTATTTTTTATTTTCTTTATTTTTATTTCTTTCTCACGTAACCCTAACTCCCCTTTAATTTTTTTTGCCCTGTAGCCATGTGCGCCGCCTCCCCTCTCCCTGTCCTCATCACCTCCCTCCTCCTTCCCTCGCGCCGCAGCGTCGCGCGACCCTGCTCCCTGCTCAACGCGCCACATCACCCTCTCCTCCCTATTCTCCTCTTCTACCGATTCTTCCTCCTCCCTCCGAGCGCGATGACCCCCCTGTTGCCCTTTCCCCGCAGTGCCCCACCCGCAGTTGGCCTCCCATGCTGCACCTCTGGCCTCAAGTTGTCCACCCGCTACACCGTCCACCTAGCTCCTCACCCGACCGACTCTCCTTCCTGTGTCATGGTCTTGTCTTCCCCCCGGCTCCCCTCATACCTTCTCCAGCCAGCAGCCATGCGATGCTTCTCCTCCGTCCGTTGCACCCATTGGCCTTGCCCCATCCGGCTGAGGCAGGTCCTTTCTTTCTAGCAGCAATCCTTCGCGCCTCTACCTCCTACCCGCGACCTCCATCCGGATACCTGCTTGGCATAACCTTCGCACAAAACAACTGCTCAATCCCCCCCCCCCCACCAGTGCACACCCCGTCTGTCCGCAACCCCACTTACCCGCTCCTTCTCTCGCGACCAGTAGGTGTGAGCCTCCCCTGCCCGATTTTTTTTCCTCTCTGACTACCTCTGTCACAACCCACAACCCACGACGTCCCTTGTTAAGCGTGCGTCGTTTCTGACCCCCGACCTCTGGCGAACTGCTCTTTGCCGATGTCATGCCCTCACCGGCATCACCCCCTTGTCAGCGCCCTCTCCCTCCGGCAACGGCCTGCCCCTATGGTAAGGGTTCGTGGCAAATATTTTGTTTGAATAGGGTTTAATTTTTTCTAAAATCCTATGTGTTGGGGTTCAATCTTGTTTCCCATGGTTTAATTAAGCTTCTAGAGCATATCGTTGAGGTGCGAATGTGATCACGCACCAGTCTCGGGTGTGCGTTGCCTTTCCACCTTGGAATTTAGGTATAAACCCTTAGCACGTCGCCTTTAAATTTAGGATTTCATTGAATTCTTATTTTATCGCTACCTTTAGTTATTAATTAGTGATTTAGTGTTTTTTTCGTTGTTATTCTTTGTGATATGTGGTGTTTTGGTTCAGTTTCTTTAATATTTTGGTGTGAATTGTTATGTGGTGCACTCTCTTTTTATTTAATATTTCACAGGTTGGTTTTGCAAGCGATTGGGGATTCTTTTTTTTTGAAACATGTTTTGGTCTTGGAAGTATAAACGTGATGTTGAACTTGGTAATTGAACTTCCTCGAGTGGACCTTTGGTTTACAGTTTCTAAAGCGACGTGTGTATGGTTCCAAAATGGGTTTTTTACGTGTGGTGTATTTTTATTAAGTTATGCAGTTTGTTTATTTAACGGTGCAAGTGGTGCATTTTCTGCTCTAGAATGTTGAGGATGTGTGATTGATCTAAAAGAGTTTTTTTTTCAAGAGGGCATTGGGTGTGTAAGTCGTGAGTTACTCTTCAGAATTTGTTTTATAAATTTTTAAGTTGTTTATTAAATAATGTAAATGGTGTAAAGTATGTTTTGAAAACATGTTGAGGTGGTTCTTTCATGTTGTATGTTTGTTTGGATTGTTTTAAGTCTTTGTTTGTGTAATTTTAGTTATTGTGCATTGTTGCAGTGCGTGTAGGTGAGGAAAAATCACGATATTGTGGTCGTCGACTTGCGCATGTTTGTACGTCTGTGCGAGGCATGACACGCCTTTGTGTTTGGACTACGAGTCGATGTAGGTCCCCCACTGCACTCTCCTTTAACTTCAGAATTTATTAATTGGTTGATATTTTATTAATTTTAATAAATGAGAAATAATATAAGATAATTAATTTTAAAATGATTATTTGGTGTAAAAAGAGTCGTTTATTTTATACACGACACTTGAAATATTTTCTTGATGAGAAGACACCCAGTAATGAAAGAATTCATGTTTGTATTTTAAACATAATTCACAAAATTTCAAATGTTGTTATGGTTTATTGATAAATGATTTATTTTGAAGTGTGAACAAGTGTTTTGGTTCTCTTGAGAAATGAGGATTTCCTTTAAAATTAGTGAAAGGCCATTTGGCACTTTAACAAAATAAATTATTTTGGAAAACTCTTTTTGGGGTGACTGAGGGGTGATATTTGGTGTACATTGACTGCATGATTTGTGTGTGATGTTTGTGCTGCTTGATTGACTTTTTTGACTCACCCCTTTCCTGTTTACTACACGTGTTGACATGGGAACCTGGCATAGTAAGTGAATCTTCTGAGAACAATTGTTTCACTAGTTTAGATAACGCACCGACTAGTGGCCCTTAGTACGGATGACACTCTGCTAGGAGATTGGGCCCCTCGGTTAGGCCATGTAGGGCAACACCAGGTGTTAGGGAGTTATGATGTCATCGAGAGTAGGAATGCCTTCAGGATGAGTCACATGTATAGTATGTTCTGTATTTTTCACGAGCTCCTAGGTTCAACCCATGTTTTCTTTAGTGTCTATTTGTATGTGGCGGATAATTGAGAGGTCTAGTTCGGTAGCTGGCCCCTGTGTGCCACTTTTTCCATTTCCCTTAGTGTGTTGTGTGTTGTTTGGTTTTCCCTTTTTACTAACAACTAAAATTTGGATTTCTAAATTGTTCGCAAAAACATTTTAAATGCGATGCACTTGTTCCTTTCAAACATTAAACTTGATTTTAAATTAAAAAGTTCAATGGACTGTTACTTGTTTTAGAAATGAAAGTGTGTGTGAAAACCAATATTTTATATAATTTAGTTCAAACCTGTAATTAGTAAACTCTTTATTTAAGGGTATTGTATTGGGAATAGTTTTTTGGGTACGCCTACTGAGTTTTAATACTCCCGCCTATAGTGTTTTCCTGTTTTTAGTTTCTGTTACAGGTTCCACTCATTCTTGCTCACTGTGGGCGAGAGTTGGTTGTGGACTGGTGAGCGACTCTCAGGGTCGCGAGGAGTTTTGGCCTTGGTCGGGTTAGTTTGTTGTTGTTGGTTGTTCTTCTTTTTCGTGTTCTTTATTTGTTTTGTGTTGTTCTATTTTATTTCCACTGCTTTATTTCTTTTTATTGGGCCAAAATGTTCCCCAATTGTTCTCTTTTGATTCCTTGGTGCTTGTCGCCAGCCCGAGAGGATAGGGAATGCCTCTCAGGCCATGTCGCGGATCGACTTGGGTGACCGGTTCAGGGTCGACCCGGGTTGGTTCATGACAAAATGGTATCAGAGGAGGTCGGCTCCTGATTGGACCTTGTTTTTCAGAGCGCTCATTGTTATTTGGGGTTTTCATGGTGGAAGGAGTAGGATTGTCAGGACTCAAGGCATGGGAACAGGAAGGACTTCATGAACCCTTTCTCATTCCGAACCTCAAGTTACCATGGGATGTTTGGGTTGTCGACGTCTTTTGATTCTTATGGTTTGTTTGGTATTGAGAAATGAAATGGGAGTTGGGTAAGTGACCTCCGTGAGATCGCATGGTCTGGAAAGCCATGTAGAGCCGGGGACTTTACCCTAGAAGGCTCTCAGTGACGGTGGTGTGACTGGCATATGGCCTCCAACCATATGGACGAGTCACCCATCATCACTAGTTTTCCCCCTAGTGAATTGTTTGAGTTTTCCTTCATTTTGAAAATCATTGTGAAAAGTGTTGTTTTGGTATTTAAAATGGTAATGACCATGTTTGACCCATCTTCTTGTTTTCATGTTCCTTAGTGTTCGCCCCCACGAAGGTTTGATGGATGCCCAAGGTGTAGCTTCGGGTGGTGAATCCTTAGAAAATCCTCTAGTCGATCAGCCTATAGACTATGTTCTGGAGTTTCGGAAGTTGAACCCTCCCCTCTTTTATGGTCAAGCAGATCCACTTGAGGCGGAGGAGTGGTTGCGGAAGATTGAGAGGAACTTCAGTTTCATTGGGTTGCCTGAGTCGTTAAAGGTGAAGTTGGTTACCTTTATGATTGAAGGTCCAACTTGTAAATATTGGAAGTACATGTCCCAGAGCAAGCCTCGAGAAGATCTCACACGGGAATTCTTCAAGTCTTCGTTCATCCAGCAATACTTCTCTGAGTTGACGAAGCTGGGGAAGAGGATGGAGTTGTGTTGTCTTGAGAAGGGTGTTGAATCAGCTCTAGAATTCTATTGACGTTTCTCAGACCTAGTTTTGTACGACCAATGGTTTGTAGCAAACAATCCTGGGAAGGCTCGACAATTTGAGTCTGGACTCTAACATGAACTGTGATCGAAAGTGGAAGAGCTCAACCTAACCACCTTCTCAGATGTTGTGGGGAAAGCCTTTCTTGCCAAATATTATTTATCAGGGGGACATGAGGTGGTGAATCCTCCCCCGGCCTTGGGATGCAGTGCAGAGGATGGCGAGAGGAAGAATGAGAAGCAACCCGATGCTGGTGGTGTTGGTAGAGGAATCAAGAGGCCTTTAGACCTCCAGTCATCTTCTATACAGTGAAATTTCTTGATATGTCACCAGTGTGGAAATTTATAAAGCCTGACTGCAAGGAAAGAGAAGCTTCAATCATCTTGCTCCAGCCATAGGCCCCAGAGTGAAGCTAGCGTGTAGTCAAGGGAACCCCAATAGTGAAGAAGGGCCATGGTTTTATCTATTCCTTTAGTGTGTCATGGTTCATGTTCTTCTGAGAGTGTGAAGTTATTGGTATAGCGATGATGATAGTTTTGATACTCTATCGGTTGGGCCCTACCCTTCCTGCCCCTCCCCCTATGGTGGGGACTCTGGTCCATACGGGTAGTCTCCGAGTTCAATTAATCTCAACAGTCCTTATGTGGGGGAGACCCATCACGGGCCTCGTTGAATTTAGTTTGGCTTGTTTCCTATGGTGGGAAGTCCGTTCAGAACTCCCGTGTCAATATCCTAGTTTCGTTCATGGTTTTGGTTTGGTGGTGGGTGGTCTTGTGCGGAACCACAAAATTCTATGTTATTTTTTTTTAGAAAAGAGTTGGGGTGTGAGAGTTCGAGTGTCAGATTGGAGTAAGGTTTTAAGAGGTACTTGTTGGACGTGGTTTTAACTTGTTTGTTGGTTTCAACAGGGTCGTTGTGTTTTTCTTGGTGTTGTTCCGAATGTTGTGTTTTAAGGTTGAATTGAGGATGGAGGAAATGGTATAGTTCTGTTTAATGGGGTTTAAGGTATGTGTATGTTGGGCCTGGATTTAATGTTGTGAAAGTTCTATGTCCTTTGAAGCGATCAACTAGAGGTGATCACACTGTTGGGGGCGGGTGACACTTAGTGGGAAGTTCATTTCTGTTTCATTAGTTCTTCTGGTTTATCTCTCCTTTTTTGGGAGTGTTTCAGGATCTCTTTGTTGTCGTTATTTAGAGATCTCTTTGAATTGTAAAGCAATGTCAGTTCTTGTTTTGGGTTTTGATCTTGTTATGGCTTTCTGGGGGCGAAAAGCGTTATGGTGGGGAGAATTGTCACGCCCAGGTTTAAATTTTCCTTTGGTTATGACTCGGGTTGGGGTTTTGGGTGAACCGTGTTTAAATCTTTGAGTTTTGTGGAGAAAAGTGCACGTATGTGTGTTTGGCAGCATCTACGCTCAAGCAAAACTCGGTCAAGGGACTGTGCACCGACACCCTATTCACCGCGCGACCTGCCCGGTTTCCAGGGCGAACTAAGATGTTGAAGGAATATTAAAATTGAAGTTAAAAAACATTGTTGTGGAAATAATCAAAATATTAACGTTATTATTAAAACATTGTTTTTATTATTAAGGAAATTCTTATTATTGTAGGAATTATTTTATCTTTATTATATTTTTATTAGTATTATTATTAAGAAGGATTTATTATTATTATTATTATTATTATTATTATTATTATTATTATTATCATCATCATCATTGTAATTAAGGTATTATTATTATTATTATTATTATTATTATTATTATTAGTATTATTATTATTATTTTCTTATTATGTTCACTTTTTCTTTCATTTATTTATTTCTTTTCTTTTATTTTATTTTCTTTACTTTTATTTCTTTCTCACCTAACCCTAACTCCCCTTTCATTTTTTTGCCCCGTAGCCATGTGCGCCGCCTCCCCTCTCCCTATCCTCATCGCCTCCCTCCTCATTCCCTCGCGCAGCAGCGCCGCGCGACCCTGCTCCCTGCTCAGCATGCCCCAACACCCTCTCCTCCCTATTCTTCTCTTCTACCGGTTCTGCCTCCTCCCTCCGAGCGCGACGACCCCCATGTTTCCCTTTCCCCGCAGTGCCCCCACCCGTCGTTGGCCTCCCACGCTGCACCTCTGGCCTCAAGTCGTTCACCCGCTGCGTCGTCCACCCAGCTCCTCACCCGACCGACTCTCCTTCCCGTGTCTCGGTCTCGTCTTCCCCCCGGCTCCCCTCATACCTTCTCCAGCCAGCAGCCATGCGCTGCTTCTCCTCTGGCCGCTGTACCCACTGGCCTCGCCCCATCTGGCTGAGGTAGTTCCTTTCTTTCTAGCAGCAATCCTCCGCGCCTCTACCTCCTACCCGCGACCTCCACTCGAAGACCTGCTCGGTGTCGCCTTCGCACAGAACAACTGCTCGAGCCCCCCCCCCCCCACCGGTGCACACCCCGTCTGGCCGCGACCCCTCTTACTCGCTCCTTCTCTGGCGACCAGTAGGTGTGAGCCTCCCCTGCCCGATTGTTTTTTTCCCTCTCTGGCTACCTCCATCACAACCCACAACCCACGACGTCCTCTGTTTAGTGTGTGTTGTCCCTGACCCGTGACCTCCGGCGAACTGCTCTTTGTCGGCGTTGTCCCCTCGCTGGCGTCGCCCCCTTATCGGCGCCCCCTCCCTCAGGCAACGGATTGCCCCTACGGTAAGGGTTCGTGGCAAATATGTTCTTTGAAGAGGGTTTAATTTTTTCTCAAACCCTATGTGTTGTGGTTCAATCTTGTTGCACAGGGTTTAATTATGCTTCTAGAGCATACCATTGAGGTGCGAATGTGATCACGCACCGGTCTCGGGCGTGCGTTGCCTTTTCACCTTGGAATTTAGGTATGAACCCTTAGCGTGTCACCTTTAAATTTAGGATTTCACTGAAATATTATTTTATCGCTACCTTTAGTTGTTAATTAGTGATTTAGTGTTTTTTTTTCGTTGTTATTCTTTGTGATATATGGTGTTTTGGTTCAGTTTCTTTAATCTTTTGGTGTGAATTGTTATGTGGTGCACTCTCTTTTTATTTAATATTTCACTGGTTGGTTTTGAAAACGATTGGTGATTCTTTTTTTTTTGAAACATGTTTTGGTCTTGGAAGTATAAACATGATGTTGAACTTGGTAATTGAACTTCCTCGAGTGGACCTTTGGTTTATGGTTTCTAAAGTGACGTGTGTATGGTTTCAAAATGGGTTTTTGACGTGTGGTCTATTTTTATTAAGTTATGCAGTTAGTTTATTTAACGGTTCAAGTGGTTCATTTTCTGCTCTAGAATGTTGAGGATGTGTGGTTGATCTTAAAAGAGTTTTTTTTTCAAGAGGGCATTGGGTGTGTAAGTCGTGAGTTACTCTTCGGAATTTGTTTTATAAATTTTAAAGTGGTTTAGTAAATAATGTAAATGGTGTGAAATATGTTTTGAAAACATTTCGAGGTGGTTCTTTCACGTTGTATGTTCGTTTGGATTGTTTTAAGTCTTTGTTTGTGTAATTTTAGTTATTGTGCATTGTTGCAGTGCGTGTCGGTAAGGAAAACACGCGATATTGTGGTCGTCGACTTGCGCATGTTTGTGCGTCTGTGCGAGGTGTGACACGCCTTTGTGTTTGGACTGCCAGTCGAGGTAGGTCCCCCACTACACTCTCCTTTAAATTCAGAATTTATTAATTGGTTGATATTTTATTAATTTTAATAAATGATAAATAATATAAGATAATTAATTTTAAAATGATTATTTGGTGTAAAAAGAGCCGTTTATTTTATACACGACACTTGAAATATTTTTTTGATGAGCGGACACCCAGTATTGAAAGAATGCTTGTTTGTCTTTTAAACATAATTTACGGAATTTTAAATGTAGTTCTTATTTATTGATAAATGATTTATTTTGAAGCGTGAACAAGTGTTTTGGTTCTCTTGAGAAATGAGGATTTCCTTTAAAATTAGTGAAAGCTCGTTTAACACTTTAATAAAATAAATTATTTTGGAAAACTCTCTTTGGGGTGACTGAGGGGTGATATTTGGTTTACGTTGACTGCATGATTTGTGTGTGATGTTTGTGCTGCTTGATTGACTTTGTTGACTCACCCTTTTTCTGTTTACTACACATGTTGATATGGGAACCTGACATAGTAAGTGAATCTTCTGAAAACGATTGTTGCACTAGTTTAAATTATGCACTGGATAGTGGCCCTTAGTATGGATGACACTATGTTAGGGGATTGGGCCCCTCGGTTAGGCTATGTAGGGCAACACCGGGCGTTAGGGCGTTATGACGTCATCGAGAGTATGCATGCCTTCAGGATGAGTCACATGTATAGTACATTATGGATTGTTCACGAGCTCCTAGGTTCGACCCATGTTTTCTTTGGTGTTTATTTGTATGTGGCGGATGATTGAGAGGTCTAGTTTGGTATCTGGCCCTTGTGTGCCACTTTTCCATTGCCCTTAGTGTGTTGCGTGTTGTGTGGTTTTTCCTTTTTACTAACAACTAAAATTTGGATTTCTAAATTGTTCGCAAAAACGTTTTAAATGCGATGCACCTGTTCCTTTCAAACATTAAACTTGATTTTAAATTAAAAAGGGCAATTGACTGTTACTTGTTTTAGAAATGAAAGTGTGTGTGAAAACTAATATTTTATATAATTTAGTTCAAACCTAGAATTAGTTAACTCTTTATTTAAGGGTAGTGCATTGGGAATAGTTTGTTGGGCACGCCTACTGAGTTTTAATAATCACGTCTATAGAGTTTTCCTGTTTTTAGTTTCTGTTGCAGGTTCGACTCAAGCTTGCTCGTCGTGGGCGAGAGTTGGTTGTGGATTGGTGAGCGACTCTCGGGGTCGTGAGGAGTTTTGGTCGTGGTCATGTTAGTTTGTTGTTGTTGGTTGTTCTTCCTTTTCGTGTACTTTATTTGTTTTGTGTTGTTCTATTTTTTTCTGCTACTTTATTTATTTTTATTGGGCAAAAACGTTCCCCTGTTGTTCTTTGTTGATGCCCTGGCGCTTGTCGCCAGCCCGAGAGGATTGGGAACGCCTCTCAGGCCATGTCGCGGATCAGCTTGGGTGATCGGTTCAGGGTCGACCCAGGTTGGTTCGTGACAATAAACAAAAACTAATTTACCTGACACATACATTATTGATTAAAAACATAATATTTATACTTCAAAGAATTCATGCGCATAAGACACAATATAAATAACATCTAAATTAAATTTAAAACATTAATTGTACAGATAAAAATTAATTGAAAATAAAAGGAATGCCAAAAAAAGAATAGACAAAAATAATAATTCACACAAAAAAATGTTAAGATTATTATTATTATCAGGACTTTATTATTATCATGACTTTAATAATAGATAATTAATTTACACAAAAAAAATGTTATGATTATTGTTAGAGTTGTGTCATAGAACCAACTGTTTTTACTTTGATTACATGAATATTTGATATATTAAATATTAAATTAAACATCTTATTACATATTGTTTATTATTCTTCATCACTTTAATGTAATAATGTCATAGAGTATTTGCCGCCTTGATAAGGTCATGGTAGTTCCCCGCTATGATAATAACCTTGAAGTGCTATGATAATATTTTTAATATAGTTTTGTGGTTGGATAACAACCTATAATGGGACACATAGTATATATAGACCGTCAAGAGCGAGTACTAATAAGTAGACGAGACTTCTTCTCATAAAGTTCGCACTTGGTAATCTCTAAAACGGGAGATTATGATAACAGACCCGCTAGTAGGAATTTTTCATGTTTTGGTGTAATTAGATATTCCTATCTATGAGCATGTGTAATGGTCCTTAGACTTTTAATATTATTATTAATGCATGTCACGACTCGCACACTTAGAATTGGTGACAAACACCATCACGCCATATGTTGGTGGGAAGTAGGGTTAGGTTGGATACGTCATAAATGACGTGTTATTAATGAATAAGTCAGCGAAGGATTTGTCATTTTCATCTTTATGGAATTTGATATCTCGGCTCTTTGATTGAAATATAAATGTTATCCTAAATTACATGGTCATGGTGTAATGACATGTTTATTTCAAATAGTCAAAGAATGATGTATCAAACATATAGGTTGATGACACTGTCATGCAACCTGCTTGATGAGATACCGTGACAAAGTGATTATATTACACGGTGAGTGTTCATATGTGGTTGTCATCGTTGAGACTAAGTTCTTTTTCTTGGGTGTATTGACTCGTTGTTAGACAGTAATTTTGGGCTTTAGGTAAGTTCGCCTAATGCCAACGAGAAAGAATCCTAGAGGGTTACATACTAAGTATTTCTGCTGGTCTCGGTTAAATTCTATTTGAATTTAATTAATGAAATAAATATTATTCTCAAGGTTGAGGGATAATTTTATTCAATTTATATTGATCACATAGATTATGTCACGACCCCCTCCCCACAAAGTGTACCCCTCCTGGGCCGGAAATGTAAAAAGGGAGATAATGACCCCCGAGTCCCGCCTCCAGTAGGCCCCGGGTTGGCGACTAGCACCGAGGGTATAATAAACATACAAATGGGAGGCATTACCCTCTAAGAGAACACATGCAGAAGAGAGAGATAGAATAGACTCCAACCAACTCCAACTCATAACTGAAATATAAAAGAAACCCAAGTACATATATGAAATGTCATGCAAAAGTACTACAACTGAAAGGGAAACCCAAAAGTACCCAAAAGAAAGTAAAACGGCAGCGACCACAAGCCAGAACAGCTCCTCCTCCAACCGCAAGCTAGTAGTAACCAGCTTGATCTCCAACCTGCTCCAAGTGACCTGAAAAAACAGTTTATACATACATAGGGTGAGTATAACAGTATACTCAGTAGGATCCTCCCCAAGCCTCTCGTGCAAAAGTAAAGAAAGCATGCTAAAGCCCAGTGAACAACAAGTGAAACTAACTCATCACCTAAACAGGTATACTATGTTCCCAACCTCACCATGGCTACTCTCACCAAGTAACGCATACAAGAATATGGAATATAGTAAAGAATATCAAGGGTACCCCGCTACTACTTCCCCACTGGTTTGCCACTTTTCCCCAACGACATACGTCCTGTGCATCTCTCTCCAAAGGCTTGCCCGCAGACACCTGGGCTAAGCTCCACAATATGCACCTCGTGCACTACATAGGCTTGCTCGCAGACACCTGGGCGAAGCACCACACCGTCCTCACAACCAAAAGTAACCAGGTAATTTCCGGGAGCCACCACAGCTCGCATAACATGTATCATACGTCGGATATAATACCTCAAGCCATTACAGCCCATACGCCGAGTAAGGATCCTCAAGCCATCATAGCCTATACACGTTACACCTATAGTAGTCCATAGGATACTATATCCAGAATATATGCGTGTGAATAACCACAAGCCATTACAGCCCTCTACACACATATATGTGGTAACTAACTGGTGTGCCTCATGGCACAAGTATCTACCAAGAGAAGAGAGCGGGGCCAAAGGGGGTAGTCATCCATTCAACCTCCCATCAGAATGTTGGGGAAAACACCCACCCCCCCTAGGGCTCAGAATCCCCGGGGTGTCAGTTTCCCTTATCGACAGGGTGGAGTAGCATATAGAAACACAAAAAGTACAGAATATATTAGTAACTCACATCCACACTATGGGCATTACCTAGTCTTAGATACAACTGCAGCTAACGTCTCTCAGACTCCAGGCTGCTACTTCTAAGACTAGGTATCCTATAAGCACACAAACATTTGAATAGATTTATTAGATTACTCCGTTCTCATTTTATCAGTTCCACTGTACATTAATTAATTCTTTAAACATTAATTAAGAATGAACAATTCCACATTAAACTGAATTGGCATCACTTTCAAAAACAACTGCTCCTTTTTAAGATTCACATCACCTTTAAATTCCAGCATCTCCATCCCCGTGGATTTTCACCATTTAATCAAACATTCATTACCGAATTACTTTTCCACATTCCCAGGAATTCTAGAAAAACATCCTATGCTTCTAAACACAAAGGAGGCTCAACACGGTGAGTAGATATACTACCCGTCGAGTCTTTGCCGCCTATAGAAAGAGCATATACCCATTCTCCCTCGGGAGGCTAAACACGGAAAGCACGTGGCATACCCCGCACGTCTTCGCCTCCTTCGAAAGAAGGGTAGCAAGACCAGCTGCCTTTAGCAGTGGGGAAAAGTAAAGCAGATTAACATTCAAGAAAACCATAAGAAACCAGCAACCACATCCATCCCATTCCATCACCCCTGGTGTCCTCCCCGACACCCACATGCATAAACTGATGCATCTCGCCACTCTAGGCATCATCTGCTACCATAACCACAAGGCCTCCATGACTCCACATATCACAACAACCATCCAGGCTCACATCATAGCACAAGTAGCAGGAAAACAAACATCACATCATGGTCTCTTGACCCTTTAACAAACAAGAGGGTAACTCAGAACCCTTTTAGAAATTCCCACATAATCTATTCTCTAATCCATATTGAATTAACAGATTTGTTATTCGTAGGTTCCAATCATGGATACCTAATCAGTAAGCTATCACAATTAAACAACCATGCTTCCTTCCCTAATTTGATTATCCTCAAATTAGAACAACTACAACAACGGCAAAACAATATTAATTTACATGCCTCTTTATCTTTCCAATTAATTAACAATTAATTCTGGCTTTACGTTCATTATCAATTTCAATCATGAACGAACAACAAATCAAAGAAAACATAGATATCACTATATCTAGGAAAACATGAGGCAAACTGTTATCACGGTATAAAGAAAAAAACATGCGATCAACCAATTCTTTTAATCCGGTTCAAGTATTTAATTAGGTCAATTTCATTGTGATCCAAAGGGATAAATCATGCTAATTCTACGATTGCACATATACAATTAGAGAAGCCATGAATCCCCTACCTCAAACAGTTCCTCACGTTCTTTATCCACACAACAGGTCACGATCCTCCCCTCGCGACAACTGCATCCACCGGAGGATGCTTATATCGAAGATTGATCGACACAGCTTGGTTGCATCAAAACAAAGCGGAACCAATCCTAGGAGTAAAGATTGATTGCATAACTCCTATGGAAAGGATTGAAAGGTTCTAGTGCCTCTTAATCAAGAACAAAGGGAAAGAACAAGGAAGAATTATATCTCGTCCCTTTTTAAGATTTAATGGGGCGACGGTTTAAGATCCGGTTAATTCTCCATTAAAAACGGATCGCATTAACCCACGCGGTTGACCAAGTAAAACATTCCAAGCCTTAGGAATGATTAATATAGAATTTATGGCATTTTAAACGGACTTAAGAGCCCTTAAAATAAGGCTTTAAATGTATTTTACGTCAAAGGAAACGTCAAAAAGGGGCAAAACTGTAGGAGTCTAGAAACACTGTTCACCCATTGTTACTGTACATGAAACCGATCTGTGAAACTGATCTGTCACACCGATCTGTCACACCGATCTGTGAAACTGATCTGTGAAACCGATCTGTGAAACCGATCTGTGAAACTGATCTGTCACACCGATCTGTGAAACCGATCTGTGAAACTGATCTGTCACACCGATCTGTGAAACCGATCTGTCACACCGATCTGTGAAACCGATCTGTTAGACCGATCTATGAAACCGATCTATCACACCGATCTGTGAAACCGATCTGTCACACTGATCTGTGAAACCGATCTGTGAAACTGATCTGTCACACCGATCTGTGAAACCGATCTGTGAAACTGATCTGTCACACCGATCTTTGAAACCGATCTGTCAGACTGATCTGTGAAACCGATCTGTCAGACCGATCTGTGAAACTGATCGGTGAGATTGATCTGTCAGACCGATCGGTGAGACCGATCTGTCAGACCGATCTGTCACACCGATCTCTGAAACTGATCGGTGAGACCGATCTGTCAGACCGATCGGTGAGACCGATCTGTTACTGTTCATAAAACTGGAAACACTGTTCACAGAACTGGAAAATTGGCAAAGTGTTGGGGATATGTCCCCTTGGCCTCCCGGAACACCTCCAACACCAAAATTTCACAAAGTAATGGACCGGAGAGGTCCGGGACATTACATTAGATACCTCTCAAAACATTCTCGTCCTCGAGAATTAAAAACCAACTCAGAAGAAAAGAGGGGTCCGAACAACCACCCCATAAGATACCTCTCAGGGGAAAACCACCATGAGTTGTTCAAAAGCTAGAACAAAACTACGACATCCGAGAGTATGGAAACAAAAAATTCAAACATAAAATCTCATCAAAGGTACATAAATAAAACATGAAAGGTCCAACCACAAAGAAAACATCATTAAATGAAAGGAGTTAAACATTAAACAACTCTGGGTACTGAGCACGTATCTGTGACTCACGCTCCCAGGTACTCTCCTCCATGGTACCGTGTCGCCACAAGACACGAACTAAGGGGATAGAACGCCCACGCAACACCTTCTCCTTGCGTTCTTGGATCTCCACAGGTCGCTCCTCGGAGGTTGCATCATCATCAATATCGATCTCTCCCCAATCGATAACATGAGATTCATCATGAAGGTAACGACGGAGCTGCGATACATGGAAAACATCATGTATCCGACTCATCTAAGGGGGAAGTGCTACTTGATACGCCACACCTCCAACATGAGCTAACACCTTGAAAGTCCCAACAAAACAGGGAGAAAGCTTACTTTCGCGACCAAACCTTCGCTGCCCACGACGGGGAGTCACCTTTAGAAACACATGATCCCCAACATTAAACTCTAAGGGTCTCCTTCTTTGATCAGCATAAGATTTCTGACAATCTTGTGCTGTCTTCATCCTCTCACGAATCACTTGAACCATCTCTGTCGTATTCTGCACTAGTTCTGGTCCGAGAATTGCGGACTCTCCGACCCCAGTCCAACACAACGGAGAACGGCATGGCCGGCCATACAAGGCTTCAAACGGCGCCATGCCGATGGTAGAGTGAAAACTATTATTGTAAGCGAACTCTACCAAAGGTAAGTGCTTTTTCCATGAACCTCCAAAATCAAGAACACAAGAGCACAACATGTCTTCAAGAGTCTGGATTGTTCGCTCTGTCTGACCATCCGTTTGAGGATGAAAAGCAGTGCTAAGGCATAGTTGAGAGCCAAAAGCATGCTGGAGACCTCTCCACACCCTAGAGGTAAAACGAGGATCTCGATCAGAAATGATCGTCTTAGGAACTCTATGAAGCCTCACCACCTCCTCCAGATACTGCCTCGACAAAACCTCCACTGAGCTCGACTCCTTGATTGCTATGAAGTGGGCCGATTTAGTTAAACGATCCATTACCACCCATATAGCATCATGTCCTCCCGGAGCTCGAGGTAAACCTGTAACAAAGTCCATTGAGATGTCCTCCCACTTCCACTGAGGGATCTCTAAGTGCTGGAGAAGACCACCAGGAACACGGTGTTCGGCCTTCACCTTCTGGCAGACTAAACATCGAGACACACATTCTGAAACTGTACGCTTCAGCCCAGGACACCAAAACTGACTCCTCAAGGATCGGTACATCTTCGTCACACCAGGATGTACCGCCAAGGGTGAACTATGGAACTCTCGGAGAACCGTCTCGCGCATCGCCAAGGGAACAAAAAGCCTGCCATGATACAACACTCGGTGTTGTTCATCCTCCGACCAACCATCAGGGGCCTCACCACATACAACTCTGTCTCTCCAAACTTCCACCTCTAGATCACCCAACTGAGACTCTTCCACCTTCTGCATCAGGGATGATTGCACCATCATCTGGAAAAGACAACCTCTTCCCCCAACTTCTCCTATATCAAGATGCAAAGCTAATAGCTCTTCCATCACTCTCCAAGAATCACCAGATTCACGCACAACATCATTACGTGACTTTCGGCTCAGTGCATCAGCAACAACATTTCCCTTCCCAGGTGTATACGATATTTCGAAGTCGTATTCCTGCAAGAACTCCATCCACCGACGCTGCCGCAAGTTCAAATCCCGCTGAAAGAAAACATACCTCAAACTCTTATGATCGGTGAAAACCACAAAGTGCTCGCCAATGAGGTAATGTCTCCACAACTTTAGCGCAAACACCACGGCTGCCAACTCAAGATCATGGGTGGCATAGTTGCATTCATGGGGACGCAACTGCTGAGACCCATAAGAAACAACAGACCTCTGCTGCATGAGAACACAGCCTAGCCCCAGATGTGAAGCATCACAGAAAACATCAAACTGGACTCCCTCCACTGGAAGACAAAGGACTGGAGCACTTACCAACTTCTCCTTTAGATACTCGAAAGATGTCTGACACTGATCAGTCCATATGAACGCTTGATCCTTCCTGGTCAAAGCTGTCAGAGGAGTCGCAACTCGGGATAAATTAGCCACAAACCTCCTATAATAGCCTGCGAGACCATGGAAACTTCGCACCTCTGACACGGTCTTGGGGGTTGGCCAAGACACCACTGCTTCTATCTTCGAAGGATCCACAGCTACTCCCTGTTGGGACACAACATGTCCCAAGAAATGAACTTCTCGAGCCCAGAACTCACACTTGGACAACTTCCCAAACAACCGATGTTGGTGAAGAACTCCCAAAACGGCTCGTAGATGCTCTGCATGCTCTTCTTCAGATGTGGAGTACACAAGGATGTCATCGATGAAAACCACAACAAACTTGTCCAGGAATTCACGGAACACAGCATTCATCAACCCCATGAAAACAGCTGGAGCATTCGTCACGCCGAATGGCATTACAACAAACTCATAATGCCCATGACGACAACGGAAAGCAGTCTTCGGGATATCCTCATCCTTTACACGCATCTGATGATATCCTGACCGCAAGTCGATCTTTGAGAACCAACTTGCACCCTTCAGTTGATCGAATAATTCATCAATCCGTGGAAGAGGATAGAAATTCTTTATTGTCACTTTGTTTAATCGACGATAATCGACACACAACCGCAAACTGCCGTCAGCCTTTCTCACAAACAAAACTGGTGCACCCCACGGTGACACGCTTGGCCGAAAAAAACCACACTGCAACAGACCATAGAGCTGTATACGTAGCTCTCGTAACTCAGAAGGGGCCATCCTATACGGAGACATAGAGATAAGAGACGCTCCCGACTGTAGATCGATCCCAAACTCGATCTCTCGTCGAGGGGGTAAGGATACAACCTCTTCTGGAAAGACGTCAGGGTACTCCTCTACAACCCTAGGAAACGCCAACTGTTGAACCTCTGAAGAACTCAGCATCATCCCAGCCATCAGGGATGATAAGGAAGGAACTCACCTATGACTCATTCGAGGATCTCTCTCACCAACAAACACCACTTCCTCTCCATCTTCATCAAAGAAAACGACCTTCTTCCTGTAGCAATCCACAATAGCCTGCACCGAATACAACCAATCCATGTCGAGGATGACATCATATGGTTATATTCGTAAACATAGGAAATCTCCCCAAGAGCGGTGCTGCCCCAACACTAGCTCACAGTCTCTACATACTTCAAACAAGCTATCTCGACCTCCAACTGGCGTAGTCAACGCCAAGGGCACTGGAAGCCTCTCTACCTCAAGTCCCAAAGCGTGGACAGGGGTAGGGGATATAAAGGAGTGTGTTTCTCCTGAATCAAACAAGGCATACACCAAGGTAGAAAACAAGCAAAGGGTACCTCGGATGACGTTTGGATCGCCTGGAGCTGGAAACGCTAGAGCATGAAGCTGACCACGACCACCTCCACGGCCTCTCTGACCCTGATGACGACCACCACCACGGCCGCGCTCTGCTCTCTGAGGACGGGGAGCGTCATGGGGCTGTCCTCTGCCTGCTCCATCTACCCTCTGGTGATCTAAAGCTGGTGCAACCTGCTGCTGCTGCCTCGGATAGAACTGCCTCAACGGAGGAACCTGGAGTGGAGCACCTGGTGCACGATGACTTCTCTGAAAAATCGGGCACTCCCGCTGCTGATGACCACGACCACCACAAGAAAAACAAGTTCCAGATCCCTTGGCATAGGCCTGAGAGTTGCTGCCTCCGTAGAAACGAGATGGGAAGGGCTGGTACCTACCCCCAGGTGAACGGAAACTCTTCTGTCCTGAAAACCGGGAACCCCGGACCACAGCTCTACTTTGTGAGGAATCATGACGATTCCCCTCTCGTGACGATCTGGTCCTAGCCAAAGTCCTCTCAACAACCTCTGCCCTCGCCAGCACCTCAAGATATGTCTTCAGCATAAATGGGGTGACCTGGCGCTGGATCTCTGGACGCAAAGCCTCCTCGAAATGTCTCGTCCTGGCCTCCTCATCTGGTAACAGGTCTGAAGCATATCGTAGAAGGTTCCTGAAACGAATTCCAAACTCTCGAACACTGGAGCTCCCCTGTCGAAGGGTGAATAGCTCCTGGTGACTGGACGCCTTCGCAGTCGATGAAAGAAACTCGACTCTAAACCTGTCTCGAAACTCCTCCCATGAGATCGCTGACTCCTCACGATCCCCGAGGAACAAGAACCACCACTGTCTCGCTGCTCTACGCAACATCGTCACAACCAAGGAAACCCAGTGTTCCTTCCGAGTACGAATCGAACTGAAGCCTATCTCGACCTCCTCCAACCAGTCTTCTGTGACTGCATCTGAAACGGAGCCCTCGTACTTCTGTAGACTCTGGCGCTGGAACTCTCGGAGTGTCTTCCTCCAAGTGTCATCGTCATCAACCTCTACCCGGCGGCGATCTGCTGGAACAGCCTGCTGGGCATCTTCTGCGCAAACCTGACGAGGACGTCGACCTGGAGCCATACCTGTAAAATAACAACTGTTAGAGCTCCTAAGCCTGGAATATGGAAGACTCAACATTAATTAATTAATTGTTTTGTTTTATTAATTTTAGGTTACCTATCCTAAGGTCTACCCATTCAAACACAAGCGCAAAGAATAATGATGCATGATCCTTTCCTAGGTCTCTACCCTGCAATCGGTATCACTTGTTTAGTAGCCATTGTAAACTTAAAGGTCCGTGCAACAGATCATAGGGGGCCCTGAACGACTATGTCTATGCCGGTCTCCAGTGTTTACCCCACTTGCTAAACATGAATGACACCGTTGCCCTACCATCCCATGCATCCTCACCTGTGCCTAACTCCAAACTCCATCCTATCCCTCAACCAGACCTTTGATACCACTCTGTCACGACCCCCTCCCCACAAAGTGTACCCCTCCTGGTCCGGCAATGTAAAAAGGGAGATAATGACCCCCGAGTCCCGCCTCCAGTAGGACCCGGGTTGGCGACTAGCACCGAGGGTATAATAAACATACAAATGGGAGGCATTACCCTCTAAGAGAACACATGCAGAAGAGAGAGATAGAATAGACTCCAACCAACTCCAACTCATAACTGAAATATAAAAGAAACCCAAGTACATATATGAAATTTCATGCAAAAGTACTACAACTGAAAGGGAAAACCAAAAGTACCCAAAAGAAAGTAAAACGGCAGCGACCACAAGCCCGAACAGCTCCTCCTCCAACCGCAAGCTAGTAGTAACCAGCTTGATCTCCAACCTGCTCCAAGTGACCTGAAAAAACAGTTTATACATACATAGGGTGAGTATAACAGTATACTCAGTAGGATCCTCCCCAAGCCTCTCGTGCAAAAGTAAAGAAAGCATGCTAAAGCCCAGTGAACAACAAGTGAAACTAACTCGTCACCTAAACAGGTATACTATGTTCCCAACCTCACCATGGCTACTCTCACCAAGTAACACATACAAGAATATGGAATATAGTAAAGAATATCAAGGGTACCCCGCTACTACTTCCCCACTGGTTTGCCGCTTTGCCCCAACGACATAAGTCCTGTGCATCTCTCTCCAAAGGCTTGCCCGCAGACACCTGGGCTAAGCTCCACAATCTGCACCTCGTGCACTACATAGGCTTGCCCGCAGACACTTGGGCGAAGCACCACACCGTCCTCACAACCAAAAGTAACCAGGTAATTTCCGGGAGCCACCACAGCTCGCATAACGTGTATCATACGTCGGATATAATACCTCAAGCCATTACAGCTCATACGCCGAGTAAGGATCCTCAAGCCATCATAGCCTATACACGTTACACCTATAGTAGTCCATAGGATACTATATCCAGAATATATGCGTGTGAATAACCACAAGCCATTACAGCCCTCTACACACATATATGGGGTAACTAACCGGTGTGCCTCATGGCACAAGTATCTACCAAGAGAAGAGAGCGGGGCCAAAGGGGGTAGTCATCCATTCAACCTCCCATCAGAATGTTGGGGAAAACACCCCCCCTAGGGCTCAGAATCCCCGGGTTGTCAGTTGCCCTTACCGATAGGGTGGAGTAGCGTATAGAAACACAAAAAGTACAGAATATATAAGTAACTCACATCCACACTATGGGCATTACCTAGTCTTAGATACAACTGCAGCTAACGTCTCTCAGACTCCAGGCTGCTACTTCTAAGACTAGGTATCCTATAAGCACACAAACATTTGAAGAGATTTATTAGATTACTCCGTTCTCATTTTATCAGTTCCACTGTACATTAATTAATTCTTTAAACATTAATTAAGAATGAACAATTCCACATTAAACTGAATTGGCATCACTTTCAAAAACAACTGCTCCTTTTTAAGATTCACATCACCTTTAAATTCCAGCATCTCCATCCCCGTGGATTTTCACCATTTAATCAAACATTCATTACTGAATTACTTTTCCACATTCCCAGGCATTCTAGAAAAACATCCTATGCTTCTAAACACAAAGGAGGCTCAACACGGTGAGTAGATATACTACCCGTCGAGTCTTTGCCGCCTATAGAAAGAGCATATACCCATTCTCCCTCGGGAGGCTAAACACGGAAAGCACGTGGCATACCCCGCGCGTCTTCGCCTCCTTCGGAAGAAGGGTAGCAAGACCAGCTGCCTTGAGCAGTGGGGAAAAGCAAAGCAGATTAACATTCAAGAAAACCGTAAGCAACCAGCAACCACATCCATCCCATTCCATCACCCCTGGTGTCCTCCCCGACACCCACATGCATAAACTGATGCATCTCGCCACTCTAGGTGTCATCTGCTGCCATAACCACAAGGCCTCCATGCCTCCACATATCACAACAACCATCCAGGCTCACATCACAGCAAAAGTAGCAGGAAAACAAACATCACATCATGGGCTCTTGACCCTTTAACAAACAAGAGGGTAACTCAGAACCCTTTTAGAAATTCCCACATAATCTGTTCTCTAATCCATATTGAATTAACAGATTTGTTATTCGTAGGTTCCAATCATGGATACCTAATCAGTAAGCTATCACAATTAAACAACCATGCTTCCTTCCCTAATTTGATTATCCTCAAATTAGAACAACTACAACAACGACAAAACAAGATTAATTTACATGCCTCTTTATCTTTCCAATTAATTAACAATTAATTCCGGCTTTACGTTCATTATCAATTTCAATCATGAACGAACAACAAATCAAAGAAAACATAGATATCACTATATCTAGGAAAACATGAGGCAAACCGTTATCACGGTATAAAGAAAAAAACATGCGATCAACCAATTCTTTTAATCCGGTTCAAGTATTTAATTAGGTCAATTTCATTGTGATCAAAAGGGATAAATCATGCTAATTCTACGATTGCACATATACAATTAGAGAAGCCATGAATCCCCTACCTCAAACAGTTCCTCATGTTCTTTATCCACACAACAGGTCACGATCCTCCCCTCGCGACAACTGCATCCACCGGAGGATGCTTATATCGAAGATTGATCGACACAGCTTGGTTGCATCAAAACAAAGCGGAACCAATCCTAGGAGTAAAGATTGATTGCACAACTCCTACGGAAAGGATTGAAAGGTTCTAGTGCCTCTTAATCGAGAACAAAGGGAAAGAACAAGGAAGAATGATATCTCGTCCCTTTTTAAGATTTAATGGGGCGACGGTTTAAGATCCGGTTAATTCTCCATTAAAAACGGATCGCATTAACCCACGCGGTTGACCAAGTAAAACATTCCAAGCCTTAGGAATGATTAATATAGGATTTATGGCATTTTAAACGGCCTTAAGAGCCCTTAAAATAAGGCTTTAAATGTATTTTACGTCAAAGGAAACGTCAAAAAGGGGCAAAACTGTAGGAGTCTGGAAACACTGTTCACCCACTGTTACTGTACATGAAACCGATCTGTGAAACCGATCTGTGAAACTGATCTGTCACACCGATCTGTGAAACCGATCTGTCACACCGATCTGTGAAACCGATCTGTGAAACCGATCTGTGAAACGGATCTGTCACACCGATCTGTGAAACCGATCTGTGAAACCGATCTGTCACACCGATCTGTGAAACCGATCTGTGAAACCGATCTGTCACACCGATCTGTGAAACCGATCTGTCACACCGATCTGTGAATCCGATCTTTCAGACCGATCTGTGAAACCGATCTATCACACCGATCTGTGAAACCGATCTGTCACACCGATCTGTGAAACCGATCTGTGAAACTCATCTGTCACACCGATCTGTGAAACCGATCTGTGAAACTGATCTGTCACACCGATCTGTGAAACCGATCTGTCAGACCGATCTGTGAAACCGATCTGTCAGACCGATCTGTGAAACCGATCTGTCACACCGATCTGTGAAACCGATCTGTCAGACCGATATGTGAAACGGATCGGTGAGACGGATCTGTCAGACCGATCGGTGAGACCGATCTGTCAGACCGATCTGTGAAACCGATCTGTCACACCGATCTGTGAAATTGATCGGTGAGACCGATCTGTTACTGTTCATAAAACTGGAAACACTGTTCACAGAACTGGAAAATTGGCAAAGTGTTGGGGATATGTCCCCTTGGCCTCCCGGAACACCTCCAACACCAAAATTCCACAAAGTAATGGACCGGAGAGGTCCGGGCCATTACAGATTAAATAAATATTTATTCATAGAATTGTGAATAATATATATATATTTATTTATTTTATTGAATATTTAATAAATATTTATTCACTAGTTTGTGAATAAAATATTTATTTAAGAGAATAAAATATTTATTTGGGTGTTCAATAAATGCAAGAGGAGTTCGAACGGACCAAGACCATGTCCGCTGATAAATTAATTATTTACAAGCTGGTAAATATTATTTATCCATTTTGCGCAAGTTGGCGCGCCACAAAATGATAAAAATAACAATAATAATAATAATAATAATAACAACAACAACAACAACAACAACAATAATAATAATAATAATAATAATATTATTATTATTATTATTATTGTTGTTGTTGTTGTTGTTGTTCTTCTTATTATTATTATTATAATTATTATGTGGCATAAGATTTCATTAATTGTTATAATTATATTTAACAACTGTTATGTAATTAAATTTTGTAACTGAATTCTGAGCTCTATAAATAAACGGTTATGTCTATTGTATGAAGCATTTGAAACCAATTTCAAGTTTGGAAATATAAGATTGTTGCACAACGAATTCTCTCTTGACTCCTCTTCTCTCCCTCTCAAGAACGAGAAACTCAAGAGAGATTTTTTTCAAGACTGAAGAACGAGCGATCAAAAACGAACAACGCAAGACATTCGATTCGTCGTGCTAGCACCTGGGGAACGAGTGACGTTGATCAGAGACTATTGAAGCACGTGTGGATCACCGTTAGAGGGATTCTGTCATTGGATTCTCACAAGCGTAATGAAGGCAATCCGAAAAGGCCATTTCGGATGATCAACAATTATCAACAAAAAAAGTTCTTAAATTCAAGTATTTTTTTTTTCAGATATTAAATAAAATAATTATAAATTTGACGTGAAAGATCTTCGCTATTGATTCCAAACAACGATTATTAAAAGAAATTTTAATATATCGTCCTTCACCACAACGCTTCCGCTGTGCCCATAACCAACAGTTTTCAATTTATGGTGAACGTTTTTAAAGACCGTCATTTTCTAAGTATATTTTATTAAGTTAGTTCAAGCACATCACATGTTGGACGTGTCGACAATTATTTTTTATATGTTTAGTGTGTCAAATCTCATTTACATTGTATTTATACTTTATAATGTATTAGTATTCAAAGTCACCTACTTGAAATATTATTATATTTCAACTATGCTGTTTTTAAGGTGTCTAAATTAAATAAGTATAAATACAATTAAAATGAAATTTAGCACATTGACTAAACTTATAAAAAATAATTGAAATAAAATTAATTTCATAAATATAATAAACAAAAACTAATTTACCTGACACATACATTATTGATTAAAAACATAACATTTACAATTCAAAAAATTCATGCGCATAAAATATAATATAAATAACATCTAAATTAAATTTAAAACATTGATGGTACCAATACAAATTGATTTAAAATAAAAGGAATGTCAAAAAAAGAATAAACAAAAAAAATTAATTTACACAAAAAATGTTAAGATTACCATTATCATCATGACTTTAATAATAGACAATTATCATTAATTTATTATTTTGTCTTTATTAATAATGTCATGACTTTATTACGATTACATTATCATTAATTTCATATTATCATACATTTATTGTCCAAAATTAATTATGTGTGGTCAAGATCTTAGATGCGTGTATTTTCTTATTATCATAAATTTATCCGGTCAATGTTTTTATTGTCTTGAACATTAATTTTAAAATAAGTAGATTTGTGTATTGCATCAAGTTGCGTTGTAACAACGTTGATGTTTGTTACCAATGAAGTTCGACTCGAGATTCAAGGAGTCATCTGTATCAAAACATTATAGGTCACATTTTATGTCATTCATCTAGTTGGGATTTGTCCCCTGTTTTTTTTTTTTGGTGGATTGAATGATGGTTTGTGTGTTGGATTGAAAACATAATGTATTATGAAGAAATGATATTGTATTTTGATATTTTTTATGTGTTACCAAATAATGGTATAAGAAAGATTATTGGGTGGCCTTATTTTCATGGAAAAATGAAAAAGATTTAAATTTTTAAATGAAATCTAAAAAGGAAATGATCCTTAATTGAAATTAATACCCTGTTTTGATCCTGGGTGTCATTGTCCCTATTTTCATTCAAACTGTCTGAAAGCGTAAGTGGGGCAGGAGGGCATCACGGGGGATCAGGATGCACACGTGTCATCCCGTTACAGCTGGGAGATTAAATGTTGGTTATTTATGGGATATCGTTTTTTCGGACAATTATTGGCGACCCGTTCTGATCAAATTCTTATTGCTTCTGCTTAATTTCGATTATTTAAAGTCAGCGTTTTATTCTAATTTTAATGTTTCTTTAATCCGAGTAATTATTAATATATTTTTTTCTATGAATTTTAAGTCAAAATAAATACCAAATAGTATCATTAAAATTAATCACCCGTACTTAATGGAGAAAATATATATTTATCATTATTTGACGATAATTTTCTCCCCCCTCCCCCTCCTTCAATCTCTCTCTCTTTACGCAAAGGTGGCTCCTCTGCAGAGAACAACTTCAGTGTAGCAACCTGAGAGTTTTCTCCGTCCCCTCCCCTCGCTTCTCCGCTCGCTCACGCTTCATGGTGTTTTTCTCCGGGTAACGCCGTTCATTCTAATCGGTAATTTCTTCTTCGATCTCCGACGGGCAGCAATGGCACTGAACCAGAGACTCAATACCCCGATTACCGAGTTCCCCCAGTAGCCGCAATTTAGACCGGTCTTCAGTTTCCCTGCCTCCCAACAGAGATGTCTGCATTGGATCAGAAGTTTCAGAACTCCGAGCTATCGAAACCCACCTCGATCTTCGGCCTTCATCTGTGGGTCGTGATCGGGATCTTCTTCGGCGTCTGCATAGTCCTCGTCCTCTTCTTCCTTTCTCTCTGCGTCACCTCCCGCCGCCGCCGCCGCCGCGCCCCGGTGTCGATCCACAAGCATTCCTCGCTCGCCGCCGGCAGTGGGGGCATCGCCGCGGATTTTTCTCCGGCGGTGTCGAAGGAGATTCAGGAGATCGCCCCGAACCCCCAAGCGATGCAGGAGATCCAGATCAACATGGGTAAGGTGGAGCACCGGGTGGTGTTCACACCGTCGCAGGCGAGCGGGGAGAGCAGGGGGACGAGCGGGGGCGAGACGGCGTCGCTGAGCGGCGGCGGGAGCGGGTGCGCGGCGCCGGAGGTGTCGCACCTGGGGTGGGGGCGGTGGTACACGCTGCGGGAGCTGGAGGTGGCGACCGATGGGCTGAGTGTCGAGAATGTGATCGGAGAAGGAGGGTATGGGATCGTGTACAAAGGCGTTTTGGAGGGCGGCGCGCTGGTGGCGGTGAAGAACTTGCTGAATAACAGGTATTGCTTTTCAATGGATTCGTTCTTGTTCTGAATTGATTGTCGTTTATACTGCGAAGAAACCCATAGAAATGGGTTTCGTTGATCTTGGATTTCTTTGTTATTATTGTATGCTCATTGAAAGAATTGAAACTAGCAACTGGGCACCTTATGGTTTTCAACTTCATGTGCCTCCATCTTGTTGGAAGTTTCTTAACAAGGAAAATTTTATAGAAAGTCCTTAAAGCTACAGTTAACAAGAGAAATTTCCTGAAAATTTCTCAAGACTACAGTCAGGGGGAAATTCATGGGATGTTTTCACAACTTTTAAGAAGAGAGATCTCACTCCTATAAATAGGGTTTCCCAGCTTTTGTTTCAGGTCTGTTATACGAGAATCCCATCGGTAAAAGGCGTGGCAGTAACACCTAACTCGAATTTTGAATCTCCTGCATGTGTTTAGTGATATGTTTTTCTCTTAGTATTCAATAAGGATATTTCAGACGTTTTTTTCTTATAATATCATGTGATCTCGATCCTAGTGACTGTATCAGAACCATAATAGTAGCATCTGATGTTGCAACACATCTACCTCTTAAGATTAACTAGTTGGACTGATAAATTTTCAGGGATCAAGCTGAGAAGGAATTCAAGGTTGAAGTGGAAGCAATTGGGCGAGTGAGGCACAAGAATCTTGTGAGGTTACTTGGTTATTGTGTGGAAGGAGCTTACAGGTACACTCAATCACAGCTTCTTTTCGTTTTTTTGGTATGAAGGAAAAAACAGAACGTTCAAATTGTTAACTGGTTTGTTGGTGTAGTTTAGGATGCTTGTGTATGAGTTTGTGGACAATGGAAATCTTGATGTGTGGCTCCATGGAGATGTAGGGAAAGTCAGTCCTCTCACATGGGAAATCCGTATGAACATTATAATGGGCACAGCGAAAGGGTATGTATCATGTATGATGATTTGCTCTTCATTCTCTTCTAAATAATGCATGCAATGGTCACACTCTTTCTTCAAATGAGGATTATTATTATTATCTGTGGCTGCAGCGTGGCCTATCTTCACGATGGTCTTGAACCAAAAGTTGTCCATCGAGATTTAAAGGCATGCAACATATTACTCGACCACAACTGGAATCCTAAGGTGTCTGATTTCGGGCTCGCGAAGCTGCTTTTTTCTGACAGGAGTTACGTGACAACTCGGGTGATGGGGACATTTGGGTTAGTTCATTTTTTTGTGTTGCATTTAGAATCTATCCCTCAAAAATGAGGTAGGAGGCTTTATCTATATTCACCACAGAGTCAAATGCCACTTGGATTACAAGGAAAGCACATATGGTTAGACCAGACCCACTCGTTATTCTAACACTCCTTGGGTGGAGTCATGTGTATTTATCTTACTCAAATTGTTACATAGAAATATTACCATGGGCTCCAGAATCCCCTTAGTGAGAAAATCAACAATCTGTTTTCCTATCTGAATATTAGCAATTTCTATAGCAGTCTGATTATGGCACCATAAAAACATAACATCCTTATTAGTAAAATGTGGTGATTAGTTACTTAGGATCTGTTTAGACTATGAGCATGGGAATGAAAACCACCTTAACAACCTTCATTCCCTGCTTGACAAGGTTGAAAAGGTTGGTGTGATTGTTTCCTTGTGCTGGGCATGAAGTAATATTTTCCACTGTATTCTTACAGTCCAAATTGTGATTTTATAATACGTTTTGTTTTCTTTTCCCACCAGTTATGTTGCCCCAGAATATGCCTGCACGGGTATGTTGAACGAGAAGAGTGACATATATAGCTTCGGGGTACTCATGATGGAGATAATTTCCGGGAGAACCCCCGTTGATAATAATCGACCGCCCGGAGAGGTTAACAATCCAAAAGCATTAAAAATCAATCTTTTTGCTTCATCTTTTGTGGAGTCCTGTCTGCATCATCCATAATATGTGGGAATGACTGGATAAACAGGTGAATTTGGTGGACTGGTTAAAGGCCTTGGTCGGGAGCAGAAGGTCCGAAGAAGTAATCGATCCAAAGCTGCCCGAGATGCCTCCCCCAAAAGCCCTTAAACGGGCTCTTCTAATAGCCCTTCGATGTGTTGACCCCGATGCCAAAAAGAGGCCTAAGATGGGGCATGTAATCTACATGCTTGAGACAGCCGAAGACTTACTAATTCACGATGTAAGAATCTCCTTCCATCCTTTAAATGGACACAGTCACCGAACAGAGCGTGTGTGTGAAATTCAATTGTGGTCATTGAACGGCCGGGTCCTCAAGGATATTTAGTAATGCTTATTCGATACTATCAATCTCCCATCTATTTATTCTTAACCGGGTATCTGTTATTGTTCTTGAACCAACAGGAGCTTCGGGTTGAAAAAGCTGCTGCCTCTTCTCATAATGCTGCAAGATTGGGAGGCAGGGAGCTGGTGAAGGCAGCCTCGGATGCAAGCCAAGTTGAGGGTGGGGGCAAACACCGAGATTGAATGAAATGGAGGTAATGCGAAAGCCAAGTCTTGAAGATGAATTGTTGAGCCCATTTTTCCCTAGATGGCCACACCACAGTTTTATATGAATCTGTTCTACCATTGATGAGCTAACATATACATATACATATACATATCCTCCTCCCTCCCACCACCCCATTTGGTTACTGAGCCAAATTAGGATACTGTTGTAACATTTGCACTGTAACAATCAATTCAATTATTCTTCGGGATATACACATTCATCTGCTTCCTTCCACCCGTCCTTGAAACCCTAGTCAGGAATGAGATTTGACTATTCCTAGGTTATGTTTGGTGGTTAGGTAAAAGAAATGCAAAATGGAAAGTGAGTTTTTAATGTTTGCAAATCAAAATTTCGTTGTTTGGGTCCCTCTCCCTTTCTCATCTGATACCAAACAAGTCCTTGGGGAGGATTATCTCATTGTGTGATACATGGCTTTCTTTCTGTCCACATCATCACCAACCAGTATTCCTCTGTAATGAGCTGCCCCTATCTTGCATGAGCTGCTGCATCACTGTCACTGCCATGCTCAAATCTGAAGCAAAACTCTCAAAATTGATAGTTACCCTTGTTGCTTGGTGCCCATTTCTTCTCTGTTTTTAATTCTTGTTGTGTTTTTGTTCATGTCTGGGCTTGTTTTTTTTGTTTATGTTTTTGAGGCTCGTAGTTCTTTATCTGATTTGGAGTATTGCTGCTGAAGGCTGCATCATCTAAAGCTACAAGCGGCACCCTTTACACTATGAAAGACAAGAACTTCACGTGGAATGATTCTATTTTGATGGGTATATATAATTGTGTCTTTGGCTTTAGAGAACATTATCACAGGATGATGAAGGTTTGTATGTAAGTGGAACTTAATTGAATTAATGAAGTTATTGATCGAATTTACAGTATAAAAATCAAGAGATTGAAATGTAGAAAATGTAAAATTTAAAGATTCAAAGTTTGGATGGATTTACATTTTAGAATTTGTGGAATGGCTAATAACAAGTTATGTAATATCTGAATCTATATATATATATTTCTTAATTATGGATGTCTTGATTAAATAAATGGTTATGTGGATATATGATATAATAAATAAATTATAAGACACAACATCATGGAATGAATATTATTTTATTGATTCACAAGACAACATTATCAATCAAGGACATAATATATAGAACAAATATCATTACAAATTGAAAGTCTTCAAACTGTAGTCTTTGATGAATAACTAGAAGAACCATGATAACTAGTAAGCACTAAAAATGGAATAAGCATTTTTTTTTTATTTCTTGAGAGATCATTGCTGAAATGGAAAATATGATTTTGGAGTAGACTATGAGGGAATTTAATGAAACTAAAAAAAGGTAATATAACTGTTGGAGGGGTAATGTAGTTGTTGGAAATATGACCATTGTAGTCGTAATATGACCGTTGAAATGATATTATGACTATGAGGTGACCGTTAAGGGTAATCTACATGTTTCCATTAAAATGCATGTTAAACATTGCTAATATTGGATTTAATGTTAATTGATAATATTTTTGAATATATAAAACATAATAGAATTTCATGCAAATATCTCTAAATAATAATTACTTAAAATGTTTTTTTTATAACCACTTCTTAAAATATTTTAATAGTACAACGCGCACTAAATATATGATTTTTTTATACAAAGTTTTATTTAATAATTAAATTTCTCATAGTCAGAGAATGTTTTTCAAAAAATTAATCACAAATTTGGATTCGGGATACCAAAATTAGATAAGGACGAAGTTTGGATATTTCTCACAACTCTTTATTCCCTTATAGAAGTTTTGTGGCACTCACCATCCCTTCACACAAGGGTCGTCCCCTCACGCGTCTTTCCAAGTAGCCTCCATCCATGCACGTGGCATCCCCAAACATCCTTGTCACGAATCAACCTGGGCCGCCCTTGAACCGAGCACTCGATTTAGCCTACGATATACTTGAAGCGCATTCTCGATCACTCGGGGTTGAAAACTAGTGTCAGGGTCTCATAACATTGTTGTTGGAAGCGTTTTCGCCCTCAGTGACAATGAGCAAATAAAAAATAAAACATCCAATCATAGTATCCAACATAAATAAGGGACATACATGAAATTGAACATAAATGAATAAACACCTGATAAATAAACTGAACAAGACATAAATAAACAAGCTAACAAGATCTGGGCCATCAAGGTCGATACACATACATCCCAATATAAAAGAAATAAAAAGGGGAACCCAAAATAGACCACTACTATCTCCATGTGACCCTTGGTGGTCACTCACCACATCCCAAACGCTATGAACAACCTGAACAGGAGGAACCAAAATACCAAAGCCAGGCGCCTGAAAGAAATTCTATTAGAGCTACATACACCGAATGGTGTATGCAAGGTGTGAGTGAAACCGTGCCCAGTAGGATTTCATCAGAGTTTGTGAAATTCCTTACAAAAGCACCATTTCAAATCCACTTTCAAAGGCCGCTTTATAAATACCTTTTCAAAGCTCTTTAAAACAATTAAACAATAAGAAAAATGAAGAAACAATGAATAAAACACTAAGGAATCACAAAACAAGTAGACGATGCATGATGCCCTAATGCCAAACAAGCTAGGGAACATAAACGAGAGGAAGTTCCCTAAAGGAATAATCAAGTAATCATGGGAAATTCCTAAACATGCCGGTGACCGTAAACATACTTGAGTTAGAACCATATGTAGGCCTATTGATGCATTCCTAAGTCTATAACCAACCGGCTTACCCTCAACTTGTCTCACCCGCGACACTCCCCTATGGCCTCTAATACCATAACAGATCTAGGCCGTCTAATCGAGACTAGATAGAAACATCTCTCATCCCTCACTAAGATGCCTAGGATCCCCATGCATGTCGATTAATAGGAGGTGAGCAATCACATGCATCAATAAATCATATGCAGTAAATCTCATCTCACCTCCCACACCCTAATAAGAAAAAATCCCTTTCACATATCATTTGCATCACAAGTAATACAATGCATGCCCCTCAGTCCACAATCCATACCATAATAGCGAACAATATCCCCCACGGGGGTCACAGTTCAATAAGGGGATCAAGAGGGTCTTAAACACCCACACTATTTAAAAAACCATTCAAAATGCCAAACATACCTCCCATAAAAAATGGACCCAGGATGCCAAGTCATTTCTTAATGTTTTGAAATTTCATTTTAAATCGTTCTTTAAAATCAAACATTTTAAATCTATTTTTAATTTTTTTAAACAAATCACCAAAAATCATTTGGAAATTGATTAAAGAATCAACACATTTTCCTTTAAACCCCCAAAGGGTCCAAAACATCCCTTTTCAATTTATTTCACGACCCAAACAGGGTCAAATAATTTCAATCACCTCATTTTATTTAAAACAATTCTTTCAACCTTTTCTAAATACTTGTCATTTCAAGTACCACTTGAAATGGAAAGTAAAAGCATTATGCCAAGTTGAAAACCCATTTAAATCATTTATGAAATCCATTTCAACCATCTTACATAGGCATAATTAAACAAATAAAACATTTAGAAACCCCAAGCATCAAATGACATGTCAGTTTAAGAAATGCACAAAATACCTACCTCAGTTCAATGACAATCGAGCCAGAAGCCATCACCTATGATGGTGGATGCTTTAACAAGCCTTAAGAGATCCTCCACAAGACCTAGCCACTAAAACTTTCATGAATCAAACACCCCAAACCCTAAATCCAAACCCCAACAAATGCTAGGGTTTTCGGGAGAGAGGAAAACCAAAGGAGAAGAGAGGAGGAGGAAAAATAAGGAGGAAAGTGGAGCTTACCCAGGGAATCCACTTGAAAAATCGAAGGAAATGAGGCTTGAAAACACCCAAGGAGTGATGGGGAGCTCCCTTGGAGCATGTCTAGGCTGAGCCAAATGATGGGGAAGAGAAAGGGAGGGAAATACCCCTTAAATTGAGTCAGGGGAAAAAAGGGAAAACATAAAAATTAAAACATGGGAAACTTACATGGTTAGGCCGCACATTTTTCTAAATCGTGCACCAACTGTGTGGGATCCACTTGAAGGAAAAATCACCTTTTCACTATTTAGCTGCACGGTTACTCCTAATTGTTCACCAACCATGCGCCAGCCAACTCCCATGGATGGAAATCCACATAGTTTCTCCTAGGACTCACACAACCCGTGCACTACTTGTGTGAGGGAAATTGTGCACATTCAAAATGAACTAGAAAAGTCCCTGTGCATGCATCTTCATGAACATCATCACATGATTTATCCTAAATTGTGCGTAGAAGGAAAAATTCCATAAAAATAAAAAACTCAAGCCCGAAACTTATAAAAATTTAAATTACCCCAAAATTAATTAAAATAATATAAAATAAATTTACCTACAGTGACACAGGGTGTGATAATCCTCCCATTCATGCAACATCTCTAAAAGATCTCAGATCATGCATCCCTTCACACAAATTCTTCTTACTCCATGTGGTGTCGTACTTGGTTCACACATCCCTTCATGTAAGTTATTATGCCTTCACACAACATCCTCACACATCCCCCCTTAGCACAACTTCCCCTAGTGCTCAACTCAAGTTTCCCTTCTAGCATTGACCCATTGAACTAAAAAATGTATTCCCCATAAAAAATGTATTCCCCATAAAAAATGTATCCCCAAAAATTTCAAGGGCCTTGGACACCTCCTAGAATATTATAAAGGCCTCTGACCCCCTTAAAAATATTCAAAGAAATTATAAATAATGTAAGTAAGATAAGGTTTAACCCAAATGTGGAAAAAACTACCCATAGTTACAAACAAATCACTATTGTGAGTCTTGAGTATTAATTATTTTTTATTCAATTTTTAATCCATGTTTATTAAAACATTTATTAAAAAATATCACCTCTATTAACCTATAAATACCCACCACTCAATTTTTATTCTCACTTAAAATCTGGTTCACTCCTTTGTTATATTATTATTATCTTTCTTATTAATTTATTTCTCCAATTTGAAGAAGTTTAAAGGTTTTGAATCATTGGTTTCAAATATAAGAAGCATAGCGAGGTAAGAGTTCCTTCCCTCCCTCCCTCCCTCTCTTTCATATTTTAAGTTCCTTTGTAGTGATCCTTTCCATGTTCAATTTCCTTTTCAAGTAATATTGTATATCCATTGTAGTACTGTCACGACCCCCTCCCCACAAAGTGTACCCCTCCTGGGCCGGAAATGTGAGAAGGAAGATAATGACCCCCGAGTCCCACCTCCAGTAGGCCCCGGGTTGACGACTAGCACCGAGGGTATAGTAAACACACAAATGGGAGGCATTACCCTCTAAGAGAACACATGCGGAAGAGAGAGATAAGATAGACACCAATCAACTTCAACTTAGAACTGAAATATAAAAGAAACCCAAGTACATATATGAAATGTCATACAAAAGTACTAAAACTGAAAGGGAAAACCAAAAGTACCCAAAAGAAAGTAAAACGACAGCGACCACAAGCCCGAACAGCTCCTCCAACCACAAGCTCATAGTAACCAGCTTGATCTCCAACCTACTCCAAGTGACCTGAAAAATAGTTTATATATACATAGGGTGAGTATAACAACATACTCAGTAGGATCCTCCCCAAGCCTCTTGTGCAAAATTAAAGAAAGCATGCTAAAGCCTAGTGAACAACAAGTGAAACTAACTCGTCACCTAAACAGGTATACTAAGTTCCCAACCTCACCATGGCCACTCTCTCCAAGTAACGCATACAAGAATATAACATATAATGAAAAATATCAAGGGTACCCCGCTACTACTTCCCCACTGGTTTTCCGCTTTTCCCCAACGACACACGTCCTGTGCATCTCTCTCCAAAGGCTTGCCCGCAGACACCTAGGCTAAGCTCCAAAATCTGCACCTCGTGCACCACAAAGGCTTGCCCGTAGACACCTGGGCGAAGCACAACACCATCCTCACAACCAAAAGTAACCAGGTAAGTTCCGGGAGCCACCACAGCCCGCATAACGTGTATCATACATCGGGTATTATACCTCAAGCCATCATAGCCCATACACTGAGTAGGGATCCTCAAGCCATCACAGCCTATACACGTTACACCTATAGTAGTCCATAGGATACTATATCCAGAATATATGTGTGTGAAATAACCACAATCTATTACAGCCCTCTACACACATATATGGGGAAACTAACTGTTGTGCCTGTTGGCACATGTATCTACCAAGAGAAGAGAGCGGGGCCAAAAGGGGGTAGTCAACCATTCGACCTCCCATCAGAATGTTGGGGAAAACACCCTCCCAGGGCTCAAAATCCCCGGGATGTCAGTTGTCCTTACCGACATGGTGGAGTAGCGTATAGAAACACAAAAAGTATAAAATATATATATAACTCACATCCACACTATGGGCATTACCTAATCTTAGATACAACTGCAGCTAACGTCTCTCAGACTCCAGGCTGCTACTTCTAAGCCTAGGTATCCTATAAGCACACAAACATTTGAAGAGATTTATTAGATTACTCCATTCTCATTTCATCAGTTCCACTATACGTTAATTAATTCTTTAAACATTAATTAACTATGAACAATTCCAGATTAAACTGAATTTGCATCACATTCAAAATCAACTGCTCCTTTTGAGATTCACATCACCTTTAAATTCCAGTATCTCCATCCCTGTGGATTATCACCATTTAATCAAACTTTCATTACAGAATTACATTGCCATATTCCCAGGCATTCTAGAAAGGCATCCTATGCTACTAAACAGAAAGGGGGCTCAACACGGTGAGTAGATATACTACCCGTCGAGTCTTTGCCGCCTATAGCAAGAGCATAGACCCATTCTCCCTCGAGAGGCTAAACACGGAAAGCACGTGGCATACCCCGCATGTTTTCGTCTCCTTCGGAAGGAGGGTAATCAAGACCAGCTGCCTTGAGTAGTGGGGAAAAGTAAAGCAGATAAACAACCAAACAAAACCACCAACATCCAGCCATCAAATCCATCCCATACCATCATCCTTGGTGTCCTCCCCGACACCCACATGCATAAGCTGATGCATCTCGCCACCCTAGGCGTCATCCACTACCACAACCACAAGTCCCCATGCCTCCACATATCACAACAGCCATCTAGGCTCACATCACTGCACAAGCAGCAAGAAAACACAACATCACATCAATGGGCTCTTGACCCTTTAACAATCAAGAGGGTAACTCAGAACCCTTTAAGAAATTCTCACACAATCTGTTCTTTAATCCATATTGAATTAGCAGATTTTTTATTCGTAGGTTCCAATTACGGGATACCTAATCAGTAAGCTATCACAATTAAATAACTATGCTTACTTCCCTAATTTGATTAACCTTAAATTAGAACAACTACAACAACGACAACAACCAGATTCATTTACATGCCTCTTTATCTTTAGCTAATTAATTAACAATTAATTACGGCTTTACGTTTATTATCAATTTCCATCAAGAACAAACAACTAATCAAAGAAACCATAGATATCACTCTATCTAGAAAAACATGAGGCAAACCGTTATCACGGTACAAAGAAAGAACATGCGATCAACCAATTATTTTAATCCGGTTAAAGTATTTAGTTAGGTCAATTTCATTGTGATCCAAAGGGATAAATCATGAAAATTCTACGATTGCACATATATAATTAGAGAATCCATGAATCCCCTACCTCGAAGAGTTCTTGATGTCCTTTATCCACACAATGGGTCACAATCCTCCTCTCACGACAACTGCATCCACCAGAGGATGCCACGGTACGACAGTACCAACCAACCCCAAGAAAAACCCATTAGAATCTTGGAAATACATGGTATAATTTGGAGGGGAGAAACAAGAGAAGATGATCCCCAAAGGAACGACGATAAAACATACCTTATTGGGAAGATTGACCGACACAGCTCGGTTGCAT
Source organism: Viscum album (assembly GCA_963277665.1). Lineage (NCBI taxonomy): Eukaryota > Viridiplantae > Streptophyta > Magnoliopsida > Santalales > Viscaceae > Viscum > Viscum album. The sequence continues at coordinate 561,543,758 of OY728146.1, forward strand.
CCAAAATAGAGCAGAACCAATCAGAGGATTAGGGTTTGATTGTGAAACTCCTACAGGAATGATTGAAAGGTTATAGTGTCTTTTATCTGAGAATAAAGGAAAAGAACAAGGGATAATGATATCTGGTTCCTTTTTGAAGATTTAACGAGGCGAAAGTTTAAGATCCGGTTAATTCTCCATTAAAAACGGATCGCATTAACCCACACGGTTTGACCAAAAAACATCCCGAGATATAGGGATAATTAATATAGGATTTATGGCATTTGAATCGGCCCTAAGAGTCCTCAAAATAAGGCTTTAAATGTATTTTACGTCAAAGGAAATGTCAAAGGGGAGAAACTGTAGGAAGCTGGAAACACTGTTCAAGTCCACCGTTAGAAGGTCCCTGTTAGAAGGTTACCGTTCTAAAAATACTGTTCAATTATACCGTTATAAGGTCACTGTTATAAGGTTACCATTCTGGAAACACTGTTCAAGTATACCGTTATAAGGTCACCGTTATATGGTTACCATTCTGGAAACACTGTTCAAGTCTATCGATAGAAGTCCACCGATAGAAGCTCACCAATAGAAACACTGTTCAAGTCTACCGATATAAGTCCACCGATAGAACCTCACCGATAGAAACACTGTTCAAGTCTACCGATAGAAGTCCACCGATAGAGCCTCACCGATAGAAACACTGTTCAAGTATTCCGATAGAAGTCCACCGATAGAACCTCACCGATAGAAACATTGTTCACCGAACCTCACTGATAGAAACACTGTTCACCAATCAATATTGTTCATAAAACTGGAAACACTGTTCACAGAACTGGAAATTTGGAAAAGTGTTGGGAATAAGTCACCTTGACCTCCCGGAACACCTCCAACACCACATTTTCACAAAGTAATGGACCAGAGAGGTCCGGGACATTACATCAGATACCTCTCAAAACATTCTCATCCTCGAGAATTCAAAACCAACCTAAAGAGGAAAAAAAAGAAACGAGGCCCGAACAACCACCCATCGAGATACCTCTCAAAAGAGAGCAAGCCACAAAAAGGAATAAAATAAGTTCATAAATAAAACATGAAAGGTCTAACCACAAAGGAAACATCATTACATGAAAATAGTTAAACATTAAACAACTATGGGTACTGAGCACGTATCTGTGACTCACGCTCCCAGGTACTCTCCTCCATGCCACCGTGTCGCCACAAGACACGAACTAAGGGGATAGAACGCCCACGCAACACCTTCTCCTTGCAGTCTTGGATTTCCACATGTCGCTCCTCGAAGGTTTTGTCATCATCAATATTGATCTCTCCCCAATCGATAACATGAGATTCATCATGAAGATAACGATGGAGATGTGATACATGGAAAACATCATGTATCCGACTCATCTGAGGGGGAAGTGCTACTTGATACGCCACAGCTCCAACACGAGCTAACACCTCGAAAGGCCCAACAAATCAGGGATAAAGCTTACTTCCACGACCAAACCTTCGTTGCCCATGATGGGGAGTCACCTTCAGAAACACATGATCCCTAAAATTAAACTCTAAGGGTATCATTCTTTGATAAACATATGATTTATGACAATCTTGCACTGTCTTCATCCTCTCACGAATCACCTGAATCATCTTTGTTGTATTCTGCACTAGTTCCGGTCCGAGGATTGCTGACTCTCCGACCCCAGTCCAGCACAACGGAGAACGGCAAGGCCGACCATACAGGGCTTCAAACGGCGCCATACCAATGGTTTAGTGAAAAATATTATTGTAAGAAAAATCCACCAAGGGTAGGTGCCTCATCCATGAACCTCCAAAGTCAAGAATACAAGAGCGCAACATGTCTTCAAGAGACCCCTCCACACCCTGGAGGTAAAACTTGGATCTTGATCAGAAATGATCGTCCTAGGGACTCCATGAAGTCTCACCACCTCCTCCAGATACTGCCTCGACAAAACTTCCACTGAGCTCGACTCCTTGATCGCTATGAAGTGAGACGATTTTGTTAAACGATCCACTACCACCCATATAGCATCATGTCCTCCCAGAGCTCGAGGTAAACTTGTAACAAAGACCATTGAGATGTCCTACCACTTCCACGGAGGAATCTATAATTGCTGGAGAAGTCCCCCATGAACACGGTGTTCGACCTTCACCTTCTGGCAGACTAAACATCGAGACACACACTCTGCAACCGCACGATTCAGCCCAGGCCACCAAAACTGACTCCTCAAGGATCGATACATCTTTGTCACACCAGGATGTACTGCCAAAGGTGAACTATGGAACTCTCAGAGAACCATCTCGCGCATCGCCAAGGGAACAAAAAGCTTTCCATGATAAAACACTCGGTGTTGTTCATCCTTCGACCAACCATCAGGGGCCTCACCACAAACTACTCTGTCTCTCCAAACTTCCACCTCTAGATCACCCAACTGAGACTCTTCCACCTTCTGTATCAGGGATGACTGCACTGTCATCTGGAAAAGACAACCTCTACCTCCAACCTCTTCTATATAAAGTTGCAAAGCTGACAGTTCCTCCATTACTCTCCAGGAATCACCAGATTCACACACAACATCATTACGTGACTTTCGTCTTAGTGCATTAGCTACAACATTCCCTTTTCCGGGTCTATACGATATTTCAAAGTCTTATTCCTACAAGAACTCCATCCACCGACGCTGCCGCAATTTCAAGTCACGTTGGGAGAAAACATACCTCAAACTCTTATGATCGGTGAAAACCAAAAAGTGATCACCAATGAGGTAATGTCTCCACAACTTCAGAGAAAACACCACGACTGCCAACTCAAGTTCATGGGTGGAATAGTTGCGTTCATGGGGATGAAACTGCCGAGACCCATAAGAAACAACTGACCTCTACTGCATGAGAACACAGCCTAGCCCCAGATGCGAATCATCACAGAAAACATTAAACTGGACTCCCTCCACTAGAAGACAAAGGACTGGAGGACTTACCAACTTCTCCTTTAGATACTCAAAAGCTGCCTGACACTGATCAGTCCATATGAATGCTTGATCCTTCTTGGTCAAAGCTGTCAGAGGAGTCGCAACTCGGGAGAAATTGGCTACAAACCTCCTATAATAGCCCGTGAGACCAAGGAAACTTCGCACCTCTGACACGGTCTTGGGGGATGCCCAAGACACCACTGCTTCTATCTTTGACAGATCCACAGCTAATCCCTGTTGGGACACAACATGCCCCAAGAAACAAACTTCTCGAGCCCAAAACTCACACTTCGACAACTTCCCAAACAACTGATGTTGGTGAAGAACTCCCAAAACGACACGTAGATACTTTTCATGCTCCTCTTTAGATGTGGAGTACACAAGGATGTTGTCGATTAAAACCACAACAAACTTATCCAGGAATTCACGGAACACAACATTCATCAACCCCATGAAAAAAGCTGGAGCATTCATAACACTGAATGGCATTACAACAAACTCATAATGCCCATGACGACAACGGAAAGCAGTCTTCGGGGTATCCTCATCCTTTACACACATCTGATGATATCCTGACCACAAGTCGATCTTTGAAAAACAACTTGCACCCTTCAGTTGATCGAATAAGTCATCAATCCGTGGAAGAGGATAGCGGTTCTTTATCGTCACTTTGTTTAATTGATGATAATCAACGCACAACCGCAAACTGCCATCAGCCTTTTTCACAAACAAAACTGGTGTACCCCACGGTGACACACTTGGCCGAACAAAACCGCACTGCAACAGACCATCAAGCTGTATACGTAGCTATTGTAACTCAAAAGGGGCCATCCTATACAGAGATATAGAGATAAGAGATGCTCCTGGCTGTAGCTCGATCCCAAACTCGATCTCTCATCGAGGGGGTAACGCTACAACCTCTTCTGGAAAGACATCAGGGTACTCCTCTACGACCCTAGGAAACGCCAACTACTGAACCTCTGATAAACTCAGCATCATCTCAGCCATCATGGATGATAAGGATGGAACTCATCTATGACCCATCCGAGGATCTCACTAACCAACAAACACCACTTTCTCTCCATCTGTATCAAAGAAAACGACCTTCTTCTTGTAGAAATCCATAATAGCCTACACCAAATACAACCAATCCATGCCTAGGATGAAATCATATGGTTGTATTTGTAACCATAGGAAATATCCCCAAGAGAGGTGTTACCCCAACACTAGCTCACAATCTCTACATACTTCAAACAAGTCGGCTTGACCTCCAACTGGTGTAGTCAACGCCAAGGGCACTGGAAGCCTATCTACCTCAAGTCCCAAAGCATGGAAAAGGGTAGGTGATATGAAGGAGTGTGTTGCTCCTGAATCAAAGAAGGCATACACCAAGGTAGGAAACAAGCAAAGGGTACCTCGAACGACATCCGGCTCACCTGGGGCTGGCAACGCTAGAGCATGAAGCTAACCGCGACCTCCTCCACGACCTCTCTGACCCTGATGACGACCACCACCACAGTCGCGCTTTGCTATCTGAGGACGGGGAGCATCATGGGGTTGTCCTCTTCCTGCTCCATCTACCCTCTGGTGATCTAAAGCTGGTGCAACCTGCTGCTGCTGCCTCGGCTGAAACTGCCTCAACAGAGGAACTTGGAGCGGAGCGCCCAGTGTACGATGACTGATCTGAAAAGTCGGGCACTCCCGTTGCTGATGACCACGACCACCACAAGAAAAACAAGTGCCTGATCCCTTGGAATAGGCCTGATAGTTTCTGCCTCCGGAGAAACGGGATGGGAAGGGCTGGGACCTACCCCCAGGTGAATGGAAACTCTTGTGCCCTGAAAATCGGGAACCCCAGACCACAGCTCTGCTTTGTGAGGAATCATGACGATTCCCCTCTCGTGATGATCTGATCCTGGCCAAAGTCCTCTCAATAACCTCTGCCCTCACCAGCACCTCAAGATATGTCTTCAGCATAAATGGGGTGACCTGGCACTGGATCCCTGGACACAAAGCCTCCTTGAAATGCCTCGACCTGGCCTCCTCATCTGGTAACAGGTCTGAAGCATATCGTATAAGGTTCCTGAAACGGATTCTAAACTCTCGAACACTGGAGGTCCCCTGTCGAAGGGTAAGAAGCTCCTGGCGACTGGACGCCTTCGAAGTTGATGAAATAAACTCAACTCTAAACCTGTATCGAAACTCCTCCCATGAGATCGCTGACTCCTCACGATCCCCTAGGAACAAGAACCACCACTGATTTGATGTTCCACGCAACATCGTCACAACCAAGGACATCTAGTGTTCCTTCCGAGCACGAATCGAACTAAAGCCTATCTCGACCTCCTCCAACTAGTCTTCTGTGACTGCATCTGAAACAGAGCCCTCGTACTTCTGTAGACTCTGGCACTGAAACTCTCAGAGTGTCTTCCTCCAAGTGTCATCATCGTCAACCTCTACCCGGTGGTGATCTGCTGGAACAGCCTGCTAGACATATTCTGCACAAACCTGACGAGGACGTCGACCTGGAGCCATACCTGTAAAATAAAAACTGTTAGAGCTCCTAAGCCTGAAATATGGAAGACTCAACATTAAAAAATTAATTGTTTTCTTTTATTAATTTTAGGTTAACCTATCCCAAGGTATACCCATTCAAACTCAGGTTCAATGAAGAATGATGCATGATCCTTTCCTAGGTCTCTACCCTACAACCAGTATCACTTTGTTTAGTAGCCATCGTAAACTTAAAGGTCCGTGCAATAGATCATAGGGGGCCCTAAACGCCTATGTCTCTGCCGGTCTCCAGTGTTTACCCCACTTTCTAAACATGAATGACACCGTTGCCCTACCATCCCATGCAACCTCACCTGTGCCTAACTCCAAACTCCATCCTATCCCTCAACCAGACCTCTGATACCACTCTGTCATGACCCCCTCCCCACAAAGTGTACCCCTCCTGGGCTGGCAATGTGAGAAGGAAGATAATGACCCCCGAGTCCCGCCTCCAGTAGGACCCGGGTTGGCGACTAGCACCGAGGGTATAGTAAACACACAAATGGGAGGCATTACCCTCTAAGAGAACACATGCAGAAGAGAGAGATAAGATATACACCAATCAACTCCAACTCAGAACTGAAATATAAAAGAAACCCAAGTACATATATGAAATCTCATGTAAAAGTACTACAACTGAAAAGGAAAACCAAAAGTACCCAAAAGAAAGTAAAACGGTATCGACCACAAGCCCGAACAGCTCCTCCAACCACAAGCTAGTAGTAACCAGCATGATCTCCAACCTGCTCCAAGTGACCTGAAAAATAGTTTATATATACATAGGGTGAGTATAACAGTATACTCAGTAGGATCCTCCCCAAGCCTCTCGTTCAAAAGTAAAGAAAGCATGCTAAATCCTAGTGAAAAACAAGTGAAACTAACTCATCACCTAAACAGGTATACTAAGTTACCAACCTCACCATAGCCACTCTCTCCAAGTAACGCATACAAGAATATAGCATATAATGAAAAATATCTAGGGCACCCCACTACTACTTCCCCACTAGTTTTCCGCTTTGCCCCAACGACATACGTCCTGTGCATCTCTCTCCAAAGGCTTGCCCGCAGACACCTGGGCTAAGCTCCAAAATCTGCACCTCGTGCACCATAAAGGCTTTCCCATAGACACCTGGGTGAAGCACCACACCATCCTCACAACCAAAAGTAACTAGGTAAGTTACAGGAGCCACCACAACCCGCATAACGTGTATCATACGTCGGGTATTATACCTCAAGCCATTATAGCCCATACACCGAGTAGGGATCCTCAAGCCATCACAGCCTGTACACGTTACACCTATAGTAGTCCATAAGATACTATATCCAGAATATATGTGTATGAAATAACCACAAGCCATTACAGCCCTCTACACACATATATGGGGAAACTGACTGTTGTGCCTGTTGGCACACGTATCTACCAAGAGAAGAGAGCGGGGCCAAAAGGGGGTAGTCAGCCATTCGACCTCCCATCATAATGTTGGGGAAAAAACCCCCCAGGGCTCAAAATCCTTGGGGTGTCAGTTTCCCTTACCGACAGGGTGGAGTAGCGTATAGAAACACAAAAAGTACAGAATATATATATAACTCACATCCAGATATGGGCATTACCTAATCTTAGATACAACTGCAGCTAACGTCTCTCAGACTCCAGGCTGCTAATTCTAAGATTAGGTATCCTATAAGCACACAAACATTTGAAGAGATTTATTAGATTACTCCATTATCATTTTATCAGTTCCACTGTACATTAATTAATTCTTTAAACATTAATTAACCATGAACAATTCCACATTAAACTGAATTGTCATCACATTCAAAATCAACTGCTCCTTTAAAGATTCACATCACCTTTAAATTCCAGTATCTCCATCCCTGTGGATTATCACCATTTAATCAAACTTTCATTACAGAATTACATTCCCATATTCCCAGGTATTCTAGAAAGGCATCCTATGCTACTAAACACAAATGGGGCTCAACACGGTGAGTAGATATACTACCCGTCGAGTCTTTGCCGCCTATAGCAAGAGCATAGACCCATTCTCCCTCGAGAGGCTAAACACGGAAAGCACATGGCATACACCGTGTGTCTTCACCTTCTTCGAAATGAGGGTAATCAAGACCAGCTTCCTTGAGTAGTGGGGAAAAGTAAAGCAGATAAAAAACAAAAAAAACCACCAACATCTATCCATCACATCCATCCCATACCATCATCCTTGGTGTCCTCCCCGACACCCACATGCATAAGCTGATGCATCTCGCCACCCTAGGCATCATCCACTGCCACAACCACAAGTCCCCATGCCTCCACATATCACAACAGCCATCCAGGCTCACATCACAACACAAGCAGCAAGAAAACACAACATCACATCAATGGGCTCTTGACCCTTTAACAATCAAGAGGGTAACTCATAACCCTTTAAGAAATTCTCTCACAATCTGTTCTTTAATCCATATTGAATTAGCAGATTTGTTATTCGTAGGTTCCAATTATAGGATACCTAATCAGTAATCTATCACAATTATATAACCATGCTTACTTCCCTAATTTGATTAACCTAAAATTAGAACAACTACAACAAGGAAAACAACTAGATTCATTTACATGCCTCTTTATCTTTATCCAATTAATTAACAATTAATTCTGGCTTTACGTTCATTATCAATTTCAATCAAGAACGAACAACTAATTAAAGAAACCATAGATATCACTCTATCTAAAAAAACATGAGGCAAACCGTTATCATGGTACAAAGCAAAAACATGTGATTAACCAATTCTTTTAATATGGTTCAAGTATTTAGTTAGGTCAATTTCATTGTGATCCAAAGGGCTAAATCATGAAAATTCTACGATTGCACATATACAATTAGAGAATCCACGAATCCCCTACCTCGAAGAGTTCTTGACGTCCTTTATCCACACGACGGGTCACAATCCTCCTCTCACGACAACTGCATCCACCAGAGGATGCCACGGTACGATAGTACCAACCAACCCCAAGAAAAACCCATTAGAATCTTGGAAATTACATGGTATAATTTGGAGGGGAGAAATAAGAGAAGATGATCCCCAAAGGAACGACGATAAAACATACCTTATTGGGAAGATTGACCGACACAGCTTGGTTGCATCCAAAATAGAGAGGAACCAATCAGAGGATTAGGGTTTGATTGTGAAACTCATACGAGAATGATTGAAAGGTTCTAGTGTCTCTTAGTTGAGAACAAAGGGAAAGAACAAGGGAGAATGATATCTGGTTCCTTTTTGAAGATTTAACAAGTCGACAGTTTAAAATCCGGTTAATTCTCCATTAAAAACGGATCGCATTAACCCACGCGGTTTGACCAAAAAACCTCCCAAGCTATAGGGATAATTAATATAGGATTTATGGAATTTGAATCGGCCCTAAGTGTCCTTAAAATAAGGCTTTAAATGTATTTTACATCAAATGAAATTTCAAAGGGGTGAAACTGTAGGAAGCTGGAAACACTGTTCAAGTCCATCGTTAGAAGGTCACTGTTAGAAGGTTACCGTTCTGGAAACACTGTTCAAGTCTACCGTTATAAGGTCACCGTTATAAGGTTACCGTTCTAGAAACACTGTTCAAGTCTACCGTTATAAGGTCATCGTTATAAGGTTACCGTTCTGGAAACACTGTTCAAGTCTACCGATAGAAGTCCACCGATAGAAGCTCCCCGATAGAAACACTATTCAAGTCTACCGATAGAAGTCCACTGACAGAAGCTCACCGATAGAAGCACTGTTCAAGTCTACCGATAGAAGTCCACCGATAGAACCTCACCTATAGAAACACTGTTCAAGTCTACTGATAGAAGTCCACCGATAAAACCTCACCGATAGAAACGCTGTTCACTGAACCTCACTGATAGAAACACTGTTCACCTACTGATACTGTTCATAAAACTGGAAACACTGTTCACAGAACTGGAAATTTGGGAAAGTGTTGGGAATAAGTCACCTTGACCTCTTGGAACACCTCCAACACCACATTTTTACAAAGTAATGGACCAGAGAGGTCCAGACCATTACATCAGATACCTCTCAAAACCTTCTCATCCTCGAGAATTCAAAACCAACCTAAAGAGGAAAATAAGAAACGGGTCCCGAACAACCACCCATCGAGATACCTCTCAAAAGAGATCAAGCCACAAAAAGGAATAAAAGAAGTTCATAAATAAAACATGAAAGGTCTAACCACAAAGGAAACATAATTACATGAAAATAGTTAAACATTAAACAACTCTGGGTACTGAGCACGTATCTGTGACTCACACTCCCAGGTACACTCCCCCATGCCACCGTGTCGCCACTAGACACGAACTAAGGGGATATAATGCTCACGCAACACCTTCTCCTTGCGGTCTTGGATCTCCAGAGGTCACTCCTCAAAGGTTGTGTCATCATCAATATCGATCTCTCCCCAATTGATAACATGAGATTCATCATGAAGATAGCGATGGAGCTGTGATACATGGAAAACATCATGTATCTGACTCATCTGAGGGGGAAGTGCTACTCGATACGCCACAGCTCCAACATGAGCTAACACCTCGAAAGGCCCAACAAACCGGGGAGAAAGCTTACTTCCATGACCAAACCTTCACTGCCCATGACGGGGAGTCACCTTTAGAAACACATGATCCCCAACATTAAACTCTAAGGGTCTCCTTATTTGATCAGTATATGATTTCTGATGATCTTGCGCTGTCTTCATACTCTCACGAATCACCTGAATCATCTCTCTTGTATTCTGCACTAGTTCCGGTCCGAGGATTGCTGACTCTCTGACCCCAGTCCAGCACAACGGAGAACAGAAAGGCCGACCATACAGGGCTTCAAATGTCTCCATACCAATGGTGGAGTGAAAACTATTATTGTAAGAAAAATCCACCAAGGGTAGGTGCCTCATCCATGAACCTCCAAAGTCAAGAACACAAGAGCGCAACATGTCTTCAAGAGTCTGGATGGTTCGCTCTGTTTGACCATCCGTTTGAGGATAAAAAGCAGTGCTAAGGCATAGCTGATAACCAAAAGCATGTTGGAGACCCCTCCACACCCTGGATGTAAAATGTGGATCTTGATCAGAAATGATTGTCCTAGGGACTCCATGAAGTCTCACCACCTCCTCCAGATACTGCCTCGACAAAACTTCCACTGAGCTCGACTCCTTGATCGCTATGAAGTGGGCCAATTTTGTTAAATGATCCACTACCACCCATATAACATCATGTCCTCCCGAAGCTCGAGGTAAACCTGTAACAAAGTCCATTGAGATGTCCTCCCACTTCCACTGAGGAATCTCTAATTACTGGAGAAGACCCCCAGGAACACGGTGTTCGACCTTCACCTTCTGGCAGACTAAACATCGGGACACACACTCTGCAACCGCACGCTTCAGCCCAGGCCACAAAAATTGACTCCTCAAGGATCAGTACATCTTTGTCACACCAGGATGTACTGCCAAGGGCGAACTATGGAACTCTCGGAGAATCGTCTCGCGTATCACCAAGGGAACAAAAAGCCTGCCATGATACAACACTCGGTGTTGTTCATCCTCCGACCAACCATCAGGGGCCTCACCACAAACAACCCTGTCTCTCCAAACTTCCACCTCTAGATCACCCAAATGAGACTCTTACACCTTCTATATCAGGGATGACTGCAACGTCATCTCGAAAAGACAACCTCTACCTCCAACCTCTTCCATATCAAGATGCAAAGCTGACAGTTCCTACATTACTCTCCAGGAATCACCGGATTCACGCACAACATCATTACGTGACTTTCAGCTCAGTGCATCAGCTACAACATTCCCTTTTCCAGGTGTATACGATATTTCAAAGCCGTATTCCTACAAGAACTCCATCCACCGACGCTGCCGTAAGTTCAAGTCACGTTGGGAGAAAACATACCTCAAACTCTTATGATCGGTGAAAACCAAAAAGTGCTCACCAATGAGGTAATGTCTCCACAACTTCAGAGAAAACACCATGGATGACAACTCAAGATCATGGGTGGCATAGTTGCGTTCATGGGGACGCAACTGCCAAGACCCATAAGAAACAACTGACCTCTACTGCATGAGAACACAACCTAGCCCCAGATGTGAAGAATCACAGAAAACATCAAACTGGACTCCCTCCGCTGGAAGACAAAGGACTGGAGCACTTACCAACTTCTCCTTTAGATACTCGAAAGCTGCCTAACACTGATCAATCCATATGAATGCTTGATCCTTCCTAGTAAAAGCTGTCAGAGGAGTCGCAACTCGGGAGAAATTGGCTACAAACCTCCTATAATAGCCCGCGAGACCAAGGAAACTTCACACCTCTGACACGGTCTTGGGGGCTGCCCAAGACACCACTGCTTCTATCTTCGACGGATCCACAACTACTCCCTGTTGGGACATAACATGCCCCAAGAAACGAACTTCTCGAGCCCAATAATCACACTTCGATAACTTCCCAAACAACTGATGTTAGCGAAGAACTCCCAAAACGACTTGTAGATGCTCTGCATGCTCCTCTTTAGATGTGGAGTACACAAGGATGTCGTCGATGAAAACCACAACAAACTTTTCCAGGAATTCACGAAACACAGCATTCATCAACCCCATGAAAACAGCTAGAGCATTCGTCACACCGAATGACATTACAACAAACTCATAATGCCCATGACGACTATAAGGCCCCGACCTTATAACATTACTTAATATTGAATTACATTGAATAATTCACATTGAGGATCTTTTTAGGTTTAGAGTTTTAGAGAATTAGGTCATAACTATTACATCTCAAAGATTACAAAGTAGACACATCTACACAGCTTCCATCTTTTCCACAAAATAAAAATTCTTGAACAAAAGAGTCATGTCTAGTTCCTTGTTTTAGACAGCATGACATTTCCTTGATACCATCCTTGACCCTATTCAACTTTATGTCCTGTGAAAACATTTCAAAAACTTGGGATGAGCATAAAAATCTCAGTAAGGGTTATAACAGTATGAATAGAAAACATCAGTCCATGTATACATAAGAATCAATGGAATCATACTTTACTCATAAAACATAAACAATTTAACATACCTCAGGAAATCATAAGATTTATGAATAACTCAATAGAAATCATAAGACATAAAGGTAACTTGAGGTATTCATAACATTCTTACATAGGGAGTAACCCTCTTGGTTACGTTTGGAATACCCATCACAGTATATTCCATAAATCTCTTCGGAGAAACCTTAACGTTTAACTCATTTGTGTTACCCAATGCATTGGAGAGCTATATTGGGCTCACCCGCCCTTAGTTTATCACGGAACCACTCGTCTTCATAATAATGCCCAAGAACCATAACATAATAGTATGACATAAAACATGCATAAAGGAAACATAAAATTCCCACATTTCAATAACAATATAACATTTTAAGATATTGAAACAATGAATCCATTCTAAAAACCATTTAAAACATTTAATAAAGAGATTTTTGAATCAAAGTGTCCCATACCACTTTGATGCTTTTAACATTTTAAACCATTAATATCCATATAAATAAATCCTTAAAACCATTTTGAAAACATGGATATTAATGAGAAATATTTATAAGAATAAATCATTAAAACATTTAAAATGATATTTTAGTTAAAGGGATTTTAACAAAATGAGAGACACTTGAATACAATAATTGAGGAATAACATTTAATCAGAACTTTATAATATCATGAGAATAAATGTATTCATGATATAATATTCCAAGGGATAGTATATACACCATATAAGAGTGAATTGGTGCATAACAACAATGAAGTATCAATGTAAAATGAGATGAAATCCCTTATAAAGAAGGTATCCTTAAATTAAGGATAAATCAGTCTCAAAATTATGTGTGACAAATATAAATACACCCAATATAAGTGGATATTAAGTGTAAAATAATAAAAGGTCATTAAAACATATTCAAATGATGACATATTTAATAACTTCATGTTGAACCCAAAGAAATCGAAATTGGGTTAAAAAGTTCCCTTGGTAAAATTCGACATCCTAACAACGTCACTTTAAAATTCATAAAATTAGTTTATGAGAGAGAAAATGGTATCTAATCACTTGGACATAAAATTTACAACAATAAGGATTTATAAGAACATATCCCAACATTACAATATGTAAATTAAAAGACCCAAAAAAATAAGTCTTTTTAAAAAGAGGAGGGTGAAAGGTTCCCTTACCGACTTGGGTATCTTTCGAAACATACACCCCATGAAAGAAGGAAAATACAGCATTGATGTAAATACTCATAAAAAAAAGTATATTACACAAAGAGTAGAATAATGGGCAGTACATATACCAATCAAAGGAAATGGTGGCAAATGTAGCATAAATCTCATGGGAATAAAAGTGAGATGAAAAATCCCTTACGAAAATTCGGCAGCCTAACGGTGCCACTTAAAACTTCCAAAAATGGATTGATGAGATAAAATAGGGTATCTCATCATACTAACATAAAATGTAAAGAAAGAGGAATATAAAAGAACATACCCCAACATAACAAATAGGAGCTTAAAATAAGTGACATAAAGGAGAGTACTTAAAAAGAAAGAGAGAGGTTGGATCTCTTACGAAAATTCAGCAGCCTAACAGCGCCAATCAAAACTTCCAAAATGGATTAATGAGAGAAAATAGGGTCTCTAATCATATAAACATAAAAAGTACAGTAAGAGTAATATAAAAGAACATCCCAATCATAAGAAATATGAGCTTAAAAGGAATTACATAAAAGAGTGTGCTTAAAAATAAAGAGAGGGGTACGTTCCCTTACGAAAATTCGGCAGCCTAACGGCCCCACTTATAAATTCAAAAAAAAAAAAAAAGATTTGATGAGAGTAGAAGGGGGTATCTCATAATATAAAAATAAAAATTACAGTATGGTTAATATAAAATAACATCCTCCAACATAAGAACATGGATCATAAATGAAATGACATAAAAGAGGGTACTTGAAAAGAAAGCGAGAGGTCAGATCCCTTACCTCAAGTCCGACTTGTCTTGTTCGTTTCTTTATATTCCTGAATAATAAACTTTGGTCAATTTATAATTGCTTAAGGTCCTCCATTAACTATTATTATTCATTTCATATCACATATTATAATTTTATAATAATTGGTTAATAATGTGAGTTCATATCAGACGTTTTTGTCGATGTTTGGTACATGAGTCAAAAATGAACTTGTTTGAAAATGATTGTCCATGTAGTTATAAGTAAATAATCTCCAAAATAGTATTAATGATTTAAATATCTTATATATATAGTAAATATTCCTTTTATACTATTCCATAACATTTGGAGATAAAAAGAAATGAAATGCACCGTTCATGGAGACGGTAGGCCGTACGTACGCATGAACGCTACTTTCATTTCTTTGACATATTAATGGAATTAAAAATAATTGATAGATATATATATATATTATAATTCCAGTATAATATATATGTTATATAGGTCACATAAGTTAATTAATTTCATTCTTTATACATTCCATGTATTTCATGAATGATTCACATCACTTGAGGGGGCAGTAGTCCACACTTCCTCATATGAAATTATCGCATTTGCACAACATGAAAAGCATAAAGGCATGTTTTAAATATAAAATTCAGAATCATATATAAAAAATAAATACCATATGTATCATATATAAAATATATTGACATCATAATTTCCACCATGAAAGGTGTTAAGAGAATATTGAACAATCATCGTTTCGTGATCTAGAAATTCGCCATCCACAGAAACAGTATGTTCTTTAACCATTAGACGAAGGTGTGTGTAAGTGTAGCTCAAATAATTCACATAAGAATATCCTAGTATATTTAATATACTGGTTTTGTTACAAAATAAAGTAATAAAAAGAGTTTAGAGGGTTGGAGAAGCAAAATAAAACAAAAGAACACAAGGGAAGACATTACCTTTAAATCGGGTAACTCTTTTTGATTTGAGCTCAAAGGCTTCCTTGGAAAGGATTCTGCCCAAAGGTGAGGCTTCAATGATGAAGATAGGGATGTGGAGAGACTAAATGGGCAGGTTTTTTCTGAGCCAAAGTCTTGAGAGGTGTGGGTAAGTAGGTAGAGGTGGGGGCCTTTTATAAGAGGAGAGGAGGGGCACTCTTGGAAAGTCAAAAAAAAGTTACATTATTTTCTAATGAGTTTCGGATTTTAAAGGCCCCACATTGATATATTTCTAGGATAAGGTGATAAGGGTTCTAAATCCACCCATAAAATAGGTTTTTTACATGTTTAGGTCTTATATTTTACATTATCATTTCATTTTATTTAAATCGTTAAATAATGAGGTAATCGCTGCATCATCATTTTGTCATAAATAATTTAATTTATTTAATGTCTAAAAATTAAAAAAAATACTATGATGTAGGAAATATTTTTATATTTCCAATTACTATTTATAGTCAAAAATATGACTTGTATAACCCCATGTAAAAATTGTTTTAGTAAAACAATACATGTTTGTTTCATTTTTACTTTTACTTTAAATAAAAGGCATTAATGTCATTATATTACCCAAGTGGATCCATGGGGTCACAGAAATAGACCCATGGGTTGTCTTGGTTGGCCATGACTCATCCAATTGGGTTAGGACAAGTGTCAAGATATTTTAATTTTATTATAATATCATTTTTACCTTAAATCACACTAATTACCTTTAATCGCGATTAATAAAACTTAAAAGTTATTATTCACCAAAAATTATTTTAATCTCATTGAACAAAATTTTAATTCCTAATGAAAACCATGTATGAAAGATTTTTGAAAATAAAATCACAGAAGTGGTAAAGTTTCATTTAAACAAAAAATCAGTTTCCTTAACTACCACTTAATGGTTTCACTATTAATCAAAAAATTGAAATTTTTCAGAAAAATACCAAAAATTCACCCTAAGCTATATTTGATACTCCTAATTAAAAAATGATGTCCATTTTAAAAAATTCAAAACATATAAGATGAATTAAATAATTTAATAATTAATTCCCGCTGTCAAAACAAATAGCGTGTTTTTAGGAAACAATATATATTAAAAGATTAACACTAGTTTAAGTCCAATTTCAAAGTGAAATTAATTCAAATGACCACCATTGGATTAAATGGTAAAAATATATTCTAAATAAACTTTAATCTCAATTAAAAATATAATCTATCCATATAAATAAATCATATTAAAAGGAGGTTTTGAATTAAAATGTAACATTTTCACTTAAAAATGATCTTTATCGGAAAAATAACAAAAATTTACACAAAGTAAATTTTGATGTCCAGATTCTAAAGAAGGATTTTATTTTGTCAAATACAACATATAAAATTTTCAAAATTATATTTAAAAAGGGTTCTCCATCAAAAGGCAGTTAATCGACCTTTTAGAGAATATTAGAAGATTTATGCTTAAAATTGGATTCATTTGAATTTTACGCCTCTAACATTTATTGGATAAAAGTAAAAATATTTGACAAAAATATATAATAATTTTGTAATTAGTTCCTTTATTTCCTGCCATTACAATGGCTAGGCGTTAACTACCATTTAAAATAATATTATTTTATTATTAAAGTGTAACGTAAGATTTCAAAGGAACTCGTTGTCGCGTATTGGGTATGCCATCAAGCATAGTGTTCCCTTTAAAGTAATATTAAAATTTTATTCACAAATATTGATAAAAATTAGAATGTAATATTATTTATTTCCCTGGGATGTTACATCCTTCCCCCCTTTTGGGAATTGCGTCCTCGCAATTTCAAAATTGGTCTTGGAAACTCCATTGAATGTCCCACATCGAAACAAGAGTCAGTAAAACTATCACTTAAAAAGAATGGGAGAGAAATACAAAGGTCACCCGAGTTAACCCATACTAGGATTCCAAGTATGAAAATATGGATATGGAGGAAAAAACAAAGGGCCATGTTCTGATGGAGAGTGATAGTAAACATGTCTAGGAGAAAGTTAACTATAAGAAAATCAAAAACTTGTGATGGGTTAAACGGTATTGGATTCCCCAGTAGGAAAAGTTAACAGACAAATTTTTTTTAAAGTTACTTTTCATTGAGGAATTTATTTTTTAGCTTAACTAAAACATAAGGAAACATACTTATTTGTCATGTTAACTTTCAACTTTTACTAGATTTCTTACACGAACTCATATTTTCTCTAAAAGATGATTATTTAGGATGACTTTTTTACATTAAGAGAGCCATAATCAACTTCTAGAGAATCACCTAATCCACAAAAGAGAACTATATACTTCCCATGTATTTAAACCTTAACCAAAACAAAAACCAAAAAGGTTAGTATGAGATCAGATAATACCCGAAAAGGACAATCCTTTATAAAAAAAAATCTATTCTTAATCTCCAAAATTTGTCAAACAATACCCAAAGTTCAACAAAGACCATTCAATAAACAATTTGTCCATAAAATTATTCAAAGTAAACAAAACTAAGATTGAAACCCAAATATTTTAAGGATTTAATCACATAGTCTTCCAAGGTAAAAATTAACATTTATCTCCAAATAACATTAGTTTATCTTAAAGTCTCATATTGAAAAGTAATTAACCTAATCACATATCCTCCATGATAGGTTAATCATTTCCATAGATAACCCAAAATAAACTTACTCTTGATTCCTAAAATCATCTAACTAAAAATAATTAGTCAAAATAACCAGGGACTTCACGTAGTCCAGTGGTAGGCGATAAATACCAGTCGCACTTTGGTTGTGGGTTCGATTCCCACAGCTTTGTCCGACGTGATGGGTTGTCACATGGTCTGCGTGTTGTCCTTTTTCAAAAACTATATAATTCTTATAGCATTCCCCAAAAAATGATAAAATCTTAAAAAATAACCATATCATAATTTAACCTCAAGCTTATCTCATGTCGTTCATATTCCATCATAACATATAGTAACCCATAATTACCTCAAAAGTAAGGATCATATAAACCCTAATGGTTACCTTTATAATTATTACCTGAACTTCCACATCAAGTTGGTCATCTCATACATGATGCATTAGAGAACTCACCAAGGTTCAAGTGGTTGATCATGACTCCTTGATAGTTGGTTTAGAACAACCATGAGATTCCTCATTGAATCCCCCATTTCATCCAGTCTCTTAATCAGAGAACCACCACAGTTTCCTTCAAACCCATCATCACTTTGGTGCCTGCTAGATCCACCCATTTACTAAAAACAGAAATGAAAGTGTGAGTATATCAACAAAACCATCATGTACTAATGAGAAAGATAAACACTAAGATATACTTACTCATTCACTTTATTTAAAACTAGGACTCTTTCTGAAATCCTAACCATTATGGTAATGTCACTTATGCTTAGAGAATACCCTAACCTCTAAAGTTATCTAAACCGACCTTTGATACCAACTATAAGGCCCCGACCTTATAACATTACTTAATATTGAATTACATTGAATAATTCACATTGAGGATCTTTTCAGGTTTAGAGTTTTAAAGAATTAGGTCATAACTATTACATCTCAAAAATTAAAAAGTAGACACATCTACACAACTTCCATATTTTCCACAAAATAAAAACTCTTGAACAAAAGAGTCATGTCTAGTTTCTTGTTTTAGCCAGCCTGACATTTCCTTGATCCCATCCTTGACCCTATTCAACTTTATGTCCTGTGAAAATGTTTCAAAAACTTAGGATGAGCATAAAAAGCTCAGTAAGGGTTATAACAGTATGGATAGAAAACATAATTCCATGTATACATAAGAATCAATGAAATCATACTTTACTCATAAAACATAAGCAATTTAACATACCTCATGAAATTATAAGATTTATGCATAACTCAATAGAAATCATAAGACATAAAGGTAACTTGAGGCATTCATAAAATTCTTACGTAGGGAGTAACCCTCTTGGTTACGTTTGGAATACCCATCAAAGTATATTACCTAAATCTCTTCGGAGAAACCTTAACGTTTAACTCCTTTGAGTTACCCAATGCATTGGAGAGCTATATCGGGCTCACCCGCCCTTAGTTTATCATGGAACCACCCGTCTTCATAATAATTCCCAAGAACCATAACATAATCGTATGACATAAAACATGCATAAAGGAAACATAACATTCCCACACTACAATAACAATATAACATTTTAAGATATTGAAACAATGAATCCATTCTAAAAACCATTTAAAACATTTAATAAAGAGATTTTTGAATTAAAGTGTCCCATACCAATTTGATGCTTTTAACATTTTAAACCATTAATATCCATATAAATAAATCCTTAAAACCATTTTGAAAACATGGATATTAATGAGAAATATTTATAAGAATAAATCATTAAAACATTTAAAACGATATTTTAGTTAAAGGGATTTTAACAAAATGAGAGACACTTGAATACAATAATTGAGGAATACCATTTAATCAGAACTTTATAATATCATGAGAATAAATGTATTCATAATATAATATTCCAAAGGACAGTATATACACCATATAAGAGTGAATTGGTGCATAACAACAATGAAGTCTCAATGTAAAATGAGATGAAATCCCTTATAAAGAAGGTATCCTTAAATTAAGGATAAATTAGTCTCAAAATTATGTGTGACAAGTATAAATACACCCAATATAAGTGGATATTAATTGTAAAACAATCAAAGGTCATTCAAACATATTCAAAGGATGACATATTCAATAACTTCATGTTGAACCCAAAGAAATCGAAATTGGGTTAAAAAGTTCCCTTGGTAAAATTCGACAGCCTAACGACGTCACTTTAAAATTCATAAAATTAGTTGATGAGAGAGAAAATGGTATCTAATCACTTAGACATAAAATTTACAACAATAAGGATTTATAATAACATATCCCAAAATTAAAATATATAAATTAAAAGACCCAACAAAATAAGTCTTTTTAAAAAGAGGAGGGTGAAAGGTTCCCTTACCGACTTGGGTATCTTTCGAAACATACACCCCATGAAAGAAGGACAATACAACGTTGATGTAAATACTCATAAACAAAAGTATATTACACAAAGAGTAGAATAATGGGCAGTACATATACCACTCAAAGGAAATGGTAAAAAATGTAGCATAAATCTCATGGGAATAAAAGTGAGATGAAAAATCCCTTACGAAAACTCAGCAGCCTAACGACGCCACTTAAAACTTCCAAAAATGGATTGATGAGATCAAATAGGGTCTCCAATCATACTAAAATAAAATTTATAGCAAGAGAAATATAAAATAACACCCCAACATAAAAAATAGAAGCTTAAAATAAGTGACATAAAGGAGAGTACTTAAAAAGAAATAGAGAGGTTGTATCTCTTACGAAAATTTGGCAGCCTAACGGCGCCAATCAAAACTCCCAAAATGGATTGATGAGAGAAAATAGGGTCTATCATCATATAAACATAAAACGTACAGTAATATTAATATAAAAGAACATCCTAATCATAAGAAATATGAGCTTAAAAGTAATGACATAAAAGAGTGTGCTTAAAAAGAAAGAGAGGGGTACGTTCCCTTACGAGAATTCAGCAGCCTAACGAACCCACTTAAAAATTCAAAAAAAAAAAGATTTGATGAGATTAAGAGGGGGTATCTCATCATATAAAAATACAAATTATAGTATGGTTAATATAAAATAACATCCTCCAACATAATAACATAGAGCATAAATGAAATGACGTAAAAGAGGGTACTTGAAAAGAAAGCGAGAGGTCTGATCCCTTACCTCAAGTCTGACTTGTCTTGTTCGTTTTTTATATTCCTAAATAATAAACTTTGGTCAATTTATAATTTATTAAGTTTCTCCATTAAATATTATTATTCATTTCATATCACATATTATAATGTTATAATAATTGGTTAATAATGTGAGTTCATATCAGACATTTTTGTCGATGTTTGGTACATGAGTCAAAAGTGAACTTGTTTGAAAATGATTGTCCATGTAGTTATAAGTAAATCATATCCAGAATAGTATTAATGATTTAAATATCTTATATATCCAGTACATATTCCTTTTATACTATTCCATAACATTTGGATATAAAAATAAATTAAATGCACCGTTCATGGAGACGGTAGGCCGTACGTACGCATGAACGCTACTTTCATTTCTTTGACATATTAATAGAATTAAAAATAATTGAGAGATATATATATATATTATAATTCCATTATAATATATATTTTATATAGGTCACATAAGTTAATTAATTTTATTCTTTATACATTCCATGTATTGCATGAACGAGTCACATCACTTGAGGGGGCGGTAGTCCACACTTCCTCGTATGAAATTATCACATTTGCACAACATGAAAAGCATAAAGGCATGTTTTAAATATAAAATTCAGAAGAATATAGAAAAAATAAATACCATATATATCATATATAAAATATAGTGACATCATAATGGCCACCATGAAAGGTGTTAAGAGAAGATTGAACAATCATCGTTTCGTGAGGCATAAATTCACCATCCACAGAAACAGTATGTTCTTTAATCATTAGACGAATGTGTGTGTAAGTTTATCTCGAATACTTCACATAAAAACATCATAGTATATTTAATATACTAGTGTTTTTATAAAATAAATGAATAAAAAGAGTTTAGAGGGTTGGAGAAGCAAAATAAAACAAAATAACACAAGGGAAGACATTACCTTTAAATCGGGTAACTCTTTTTGATTTGAGCTCAAAGGCTTCTTTGGAAAGGATTCTGCCCAAAGGTGAGGCTTAAATGATGAAGAGAGGGATGTGGAGAGATGAAATGGTCAGGGGTTGTCTGATACAAAGGCTTGAGAGGTGCGGGTAAGGAGGTAGAGGTGGGGGCCTTTTATAAGAGGAGAGGAGGGGCACTCTTGGAAAGTCAAAAAAAAGTTACATTATTTTCAAATGAGTTTCGGATTTTAAAGGTCCCACATTGATATATTTTGAGGATAAGGTGATAAGGATTCTAAATACACCCATAAAATAGGTTTTTGACATGTTTAGGTCTTAGATTTTACATTATCATTTCATTTTATTTAAATCGTTAAATAAAGAGGTAATCATTGAATCATCATTATGTCATAAATAATTTAATATATTTAATGTCTAAAAATTATAAAAAAAATACTATGATGTAGGAAATCTTTTTATCTTTCCAATTAATATTTATAGTAAAAAATATGAATTTTATAACCCCATGTAATTTTTTTTAATAAAACAATACATGTTTGTGTCATTTTTACTTTTACTTTAAATAAAAGGCATTAATGTCATTATCTTACCCAAGTGGCTCCATGGGGTCTCAAAAATCGACCCATGGGTTGTCTTGGTCGGCCATGACTCATACAATAGGGTTAGGACAAGTGTAAAGATATTTTCATTTTACTATAATATCATTTTTACCTTAAATCACATTAATTACCTTTAATCGTGATTAATAAAACTTAAAAGTTACTATTCACCAAAAATTATTTTAATCTCATTGAAACAAATTTTACTTCCTAATGACAACCATGTATGTCAGATTTTTGAAAATCAAATCACAGAAGTGTTAAAGTTTCATTTAAATGAAAAATCAGTTTCTTTAACTACCACTTAGTGGTTTCACTATTCATCAAAAATTGAAGTTTTTCAGAAAAATACAAAAAATTCACCCTAAGCTATATTTGAAACTCCGAATTCAAAAATGATATCTATTTTAAAAAATTCAAAACATATAAGATTCATTAATTAATTTAATAATTAATTCCTGCTGTCAAAACAAATAACGTGTTTTTAAGAAACAATATCTATTAAAAGATTAACACTATTTTAAGTCCAATTTCAAAGTGAAATTAATTACTATGAACACCATTGGATTAAATGGTAAAAATATATTCTAAATACACTTTAGTATAAATTAAAAATATAATCTATCCATATAAATAAATCAGATTAAAAGTAGGTTTTGAATTAAAATGCAACATTTTCACTTAAAAATGATCTTTATCGGAAAAATAACAAAAATTTACACAAAGTAAATTTTAATGTCCAGATTCTAAAGAAGGATTTTATTTTGTCAAATACAACATATAAAATTGTCAAATTTATATTTAAAAAGGGTTCTCCATCAAAAGGCGGTTAATCGACCTTTTAAAGAATATTAGAAGATTTATGCTTAAAATTGGATTCATTTGCATTTTACACCTCTAACATTTATTGGATAAAAGTAAAAATATTTGAAAAAAATATATAATAATTTTTTAATTAGTTCATTTCTTTCCAGCCATTACAATGGCTAGGCGTTAACTACCATTTAAAATAATATTATTTTATTATTAGAGTGCAACGTAAGATTTCAAAGGAACTCGTTGTCGCGTATTGGGTACGCCATCGAGCATAGAGTTCCCTTTAAAGTAATATTAACATTTTATTCACAAATATTGATAAACATTAGAATGTAATATTATTTATTTCCCTGGGATGTTACATCGACAATGGAAAGCAGTCTTCAGGATATCCTCATACTTCACACACATCTGATGATATCCTGACCGCAAGTCGATCTTTAAAAACCAACTTGCACCCTTTAGTTGATCGAATAAGTCATCAATCCACAGAAGAGGATAGCAGTTCTTTATTTTCACTTTGTTTAATCGACGATAATCAATGCACAACCGCAAACTACCGTCAGCCTTTTTCACAAACAAAACTCGTGCACCCCACGG
Organism: Viscum album; assembly: GCA_963277665.1. Lineage (NCBI taxonomy): Eukaryota > Viridiplantae > Streptophyta > Magnoliopsida > Santalales > Viscaceae > Viscum > Viscum album. Next base: position 561,568,072 of record OY728146.1, read on the forward strand.
TGACACACTTGGATGAACAAAACCGCACTGCAACAGACCATCAGGTTATATACGTAGCTCTCGTAACTCAAAAGGGGCCATCCTATACAGAGACATAGAGATAGGAGACGCTCCTGGATATAGATCGATCCCAAACTTGATCTCTTGTCGAGGGGGTAACGCTACAACCTCTTCTGGAAAGACCTCAGGGTACTCCTCTACAACCCTAGGAAACGCCAACTGCTGAACCTCTGATGAACTCAGAATCATCTCAGCCATCATGGATGATAAGGATGGAACTCATCTATGACCCATCCGAGGATCTCACTCACCAACAAACACCACTTTCTCTCCATCTGGATCAAAGGAAACGACCTTCTTCCTATAGAAATCCACAATATCCTACATCGAATAAAACCAATCCATGCCGAGGATGACATCATATGGTTGTATTCATAAACATAGGAAATCTCCCCAAGAGAGGTGTTTCCCCAACACTAGCTCACAGTCTCTACATACTTCAAACAAGTCAGCTCGACCTCCAACTGGCGTAGTGAACACCAAAGGCACTGGAAGCCTCTCTACCTCAAGTCCCAAAGCATGGAAAAGGGTAAGTGATATGAAGGAGTGTGTTTCTCCTAAATCAAACAAGGCATACACCAATGTAGAAAACAAGCAAAGGGTACCTCGAACGACATTCGGCTCGCCTGGGGCTGGAAACACTAGAGCATGAAGCTGACCACGACCACCTCTACGGCCTCTCTGACCCTGATGACGACCACCACCATGGCCGCGCTCTACTCTCTGAGGACGGGGAGCGTCATGGGGTTGTCCTCTGCCTGCTCCATCTACCCTCTGGTGATCTAAAGCTGGTGCAACCTGCTGCTGCTGCCTCGGCTGAAACTGCCTCAACAGAGGAACCTGGAGCGGAGCGCCCGGTGCACGATGACTGCTCTGAAAATTTGGGCACTCCCATTGCTGATGACCAGGACCACCACAAGAAAAAAAAGTGCCTGATCCCTTGGCATAGGCCTGATAGTTGCTGCCTCCGGAGAAACGAGATGGGAAGGGCTGGGACCTACCCCCAGGTGAATGAAAACTCTTCTGACCTGAAAAACGGGAACCCCGGACCACAACTCTACTTCGTGAGGAATCATGAATATTCCCCTCTCGTGATGATCCAGTCCTGGACAAAGTCCTCTCAACAACCTTTGCCCTCGCCAGCACCTCAAGATATGTCTTCAGAATAAATGGGGTGACCTGGCGCTGGATCCATGGACACAAAGCCTCCTTGAAATGCCTTGCCCTGGCCTCCTCAGCTGGTAACAGGTCTGAAGCATATCATAGAAGGTTCCTAAAACAGATTCCAAACTCTCGAACACTGGAGGTCCCCTGTCGAAGGGTAAGAATCTCCTGGCGACTGGACGCCTTCGAAGTTAATGAAAGAAAATAAACTCTAAACCTGTCTCGAAACTCCTCCCATGAGATCGCTGACTCCTCACGATCCCTGAGGAACAAGAACCACCACTGCCTTGCTACTCCATGCAGCATCGTCACAACCAAGGACACCCAGTGTCCCTTCCGATCACGAATCGAACTGAAGCCTATCTCGACCTCCTCCAACCAGTCTTCTGTGACTGCATCTAAAATGGATCCCTCGTACTTCTATAGACTCTGGAACTGAAACTCTCGAAGTTTCTTCCTACAAGTGTCATCGTCATCAACCTCTACCTGGCGATGATCTTCTGGAACAACTTGCTGGACATCTTCTGCGCAAACCTGACGAGGACATCGACCTGGAGCCATACCTGTAAAATAACAACTGTTAGAGCTCCTAAGCCCGGAATATGGAAGACGCAACATTAATAAATTAATTGTTTTATTTTATTAATTTTAGGTTAACCTATCCCAAGGTCTACCCATTCAAACATAGGATCAAGAAAGAATGATGCATGATCCTTTCCTAGGTCTCTACCCTACAACCAGTATCACTTTTTTTAGTAGCCATCGTAAACTTAAAGGTTCATGCAACAGATCATAGGGGGTCCTAAATGACTATGTCTATATCGGTCTCCAGTGTTTACCCCACCTGCTAAACATGAATGACACCGTTTCCCTACCATCCCATGCAACCTCACCTGTGCCTAACTCCAAACTCCATCCTATCCCTCAACCAGACCTCTGATACCACTCTGTCACGACCCCCTCCCCACAAAGTGTACCCCTCCTAGGCCGGCAATGTGAGAAGGAAGATAATGACCCCCGATTTCTGCCTCCAGTAGGCCCCGGGTTGGCAACTAGCACCGAGGGTATAGTAAACACACAAATGGGAGGCATTACCCTCTAAGAGAACACATGCGGAAGAGAGAGATAAGATAGACACCAATCAAATCCAAATCAGAACTAAAATATAAAAGAAACCCAAGTACATATATTAAATGTCATGCAAAAGTACTACAACTGAAAGGGAAAACCAAAAGTACCCAAAAGAAAGTAAAATGGCAGCGACCACAAGCCCGAACAGCTCCTCCAACCACAAGCTAGTAGTAACCAGCTTGATCTCCAACCCGCTCCAAGTGACCTGAAAAAAAGTTTATATATACATAGGGTGAGTATAACAGTATACTCAGTAGGATCCTCCCCAAGCCTCTCGTGCAAAAGTAAAGAAAGCATGCTAAAGCCTAGTGAACAACAAGTGAAACTAACTCATCACCTAAATAGGTATACTAAGTTCCCAACCTCACCATGGACACTCTCTCCAAGTAACGCATACAAGAATATAGCATATAATAAAAAATATAAAGGGAACCCCACTACTACTTCCCCACTGGTTTTCTGCTTTGCCCCAACGACATACGTCCTATGCATCTCTCTCCAAAGGCTTGCCTGCAGACACCTGGGCTAAGCTCCAAAATCTACACCTCGTGCACCACAAAGGCTTGCCCGTAGACACCTGGGCAAAGCACCACACCATCCTCACAACCAAAAGTAACCAGGTAAGTTCCGGGAGCCACCATAGCCTATATAACGTGTATCATACATCAGGTATTATACCTCAAGCCATTATAGACTATACACCAAGTAGGGATCCTCAAGCCATCACAACCTATACACGTTACACCTATAGTAGTCCATAGGATACTATATCCAGAATATATGTGTGTGAAATAAACACAAGCCATTACAAACCTCTACACACATGGGGAAACTAACTGTTGTGCCTGTTGGCACACGTATTTACCAAGAGAAGAGAGAGGGGGCAAAAAGGGGTAGTCAGCCATTCGACCTCCCATCAGAATGTTGGGGAAAACACCCCCCCAGGGCTCAGAATCCCCGGGGTGTCAGTTTCCCTTACCGAAAGGGTGGAGTAGCGTATAGAAACACAAAAAGTACAGAATATATATATAACTCACATCCACACTATGGGCATTACCTAATATTAGATATAATTGCAGCTAACGTCTCTCAGACTCCAGGCTGCTACTTCTAAGACTAGGTATCCTATAAGCACACAAACATTTGAAGATATTTATTAGATTACTTCATTCTCATTTTATCAGTTCCACTGTATGTCAATTAATTCTTTAAACATTAATTAACCATGAAAAATTCCACATTAAACTGAATTGGAATCACATTTAAAATCAAATGCTCCTTTTAAGATTCACATCACCTTTAAATTCTAGTATCTCCATCCCCATGGATTATCACCATTTAATCAAAATTTCATTACAGAATTACATTCCCATATTCCCAGGAATTCTAGAAAGGTATCCTATGCTACTAAGCACAAATGGGGCTCAACACAGTGAGTAGATATACTACCCGTCGAGTCTTTGCCGCCTATAGCAAGAGCATAGACCCATTCTCCCTCGAGAGGATAAACTCAGAAAGCACGTGGCATACCCCGCATGTCTTCGCCTTCTTCAGAAGGATGGTAAGAAAGACCAGCTGCCTTGAGTAGTGGGGAAAAGTAAAGCAGATAAACAACCAAACAAAACCACCAACATCCAGCCATCACATCCATCCCATACCATCATCCTTAGTGTCCTCCCCAACACCCACATGCATAAGCTGATGCATCTCGCCACCCTAGGTGTCATCCACTGCCACAGACACAAGTCCCCATGCCTCCACATATCACAACAGCCATCCATGCTCACATCACAGCACAATAAGCAAGAAAACACAACATCACATCAATGGGATCTTGACCCTTTAACAATCAAGAGGGTAACTCAGAACCCTTTAAGAAATTCTCACACAATTTGTTCTTTAATCCATATTGAATTAGAAAATTTGTTATTCGTAGGTTCCAATTACGAGATACCTAATTAGTAAGCTATCACAATTAAATAACCATGCTTACTTCCCTAATTTGATTAACCTAAAATTAGAACAACTGCAACAACGGCAACAACCAGATTCATTTATACGCCTCTTTATCTTTATCCAATTAATTAACAATTAATTCTGGCTTTACGTTCATTATCAATTTCCATCAAGAACGAACAACTAATCAAAGAAACCATAGATATCACTCTATCTAGAAAAACATGAGGCAAATCGTTATCACGGTACAAAGCAACAACATGCGATCAACCAATTGTTTTAATCCGGTTCAAGTATTTAGTTAGGTCAATTTCATTGTGATCCAAAGGACTAAATCATGAAAATTCTACGATTGCACATATACAATTAGAGAAGCCACGAATCCCCTACCTCGAATAGTTCTTGACGTCCTTTATCCACACAACGGGTCACAATCATCCTCTTACGAAAACTGTATCCACCAGAGGATGCCACAGTACGACAGTACCAACCAACCCCAAGAAAAACCCATTAGAATCTTGGAAATTACATGGTATAATTTGGATGGGAGAAACAAGATAAGATGATCCCCAAAGGAATGACGATAAAACATACCTTATTGGGAAGATTAACCGACACAGCTCGGTTGCATCCAAAATAGAGCGGAACCAATCGGAGGATTAGGGTTTGATTGTAAAACTCCTACGAGAATGATTGAAAGGTTCTAGTGTCTCTTAGATAAGAACAAAGGGAAAGAACAAGGGAGAATGATATCTGGTTCCTTTTTGAAGATTTAACGAGGCGATGGTTTAAGATCCGGTTAATTATCCATTAAAAACGGATCGCATTAACCCACACGGTTTGACCAAAAAACATCCCGAGCTATAGGGATAATTAATATAGGATTTATGGCATTTGAATCGGCCCTAAGAGTCCTTAAAATAAGGCTTTAAATGTATTTTATGTCAAAGGAAATGTCAAAGGGGCAAAACTGTAGGAAGCTGGAAACACTGTTCAAGTCCACCGTTAGAAGGTCACTGTTATAAGGTTACCTTTCTGGAAACACTGTTCAAGTCTACCGTTATAAGGTCACCATTACAAGGTTACCATTCTGGAAACAGTGTTCAAGTCTACCGTTATAAGGTCACCGTTATAAGGTTACCGTTCTGGAAACACTGTTAAAGTCCACCGATATAAACACTATTCAAGTCTACCGATAGAAGTCCACCGATAGAAGCTCACTGATAGAAACACTGTTCAAGTATACCAATATAAGTCCACCGATAGAACCTCACTGATAGAAACACTGTTCAAGTCTACTGATAAAATTCCACTGATAGAACCTCACCGATAGAAACACTGTTCAAGTCTATCGATAGAAGTCCACCGATAGAACCTCACTGATAGAAACACTGTTCAAGTCTACCGATAAAAGTCCACCGATAGAACCTCACCAATAGAAACACTGTTCTCTGAACCTCACTGATAGAAACACTATTCACCTACCAATACTATTCATAAAATTGGAAACACTATTCACAGGACTGGAAATTTGGAAAAGTGTTGGGAATAAGTCACCCTGACCTCCCGGAACACCTCCAACGCCACATTTTCACAAAGTAATGGACCAGAGAGGTCCGGGACATTACAAGTACTATCCATTTGAGTTATTATGCTCATGTGTTATGTTACATCCCCACTATCACAAGTATGTATTTATTTTGTTTATTTCCTTTTATAATTCTATTTTGGGAAGGTTTAAGAGTTTGGGAGTTGAAAAAATGAAAATGGGAAGACATGGAAATATGTACAGTTAGTGCATGATTAGTACTAACCATGCTTCCCAACCGTGTGAAGGATAAGGAGAATTTTGGTGGTTTTTGAATGGTTAACACACAATTATACTAATAGTGTATCTAAACCATGTGAAATTGTCTAGATGATTCCAGTGGCTCTTGCATTGTTGATGCATAGTTTCCTAAATTGTGCTATGCCCAAAAAACTAAAAAATAAATTTACCCAAAATTACTCTACTCAATTTTATCTCATTTCCCATACTTTTTCCTCTCATTCAAAGATCTTATAACCTCATATCATCTATTTATCCTCCATCTCAATCTTCTATTCTAATTCTCTTTAGTTTCTAGTGGAATTCATAAAGGTAACTCCCAATTTATCTTTATTTTCCTTTTTGATCTTATTATATTCCCTTCTTCCATGTTCTCTATTCCTCTTTACCCTAGTTGGAAATGGTAGTCATTTATATTACCAGGGTTGGTTCTAATCTCAAATTTCTTGGTTCCTAAGGTTTGTGAGTGAAAATCATAGGCGGACCATACAGTCATCTTGGGGGGGGTGGGGGGTGGATCAGAGGTGACCAACTTTTTTACCGATTAAGTTCAAATTAAACCTTTTCTTTTACTAAGTTGATCAAACCTCTATCATAGTTTAAGATGTATATATATTAAGAATGTCCCCTCATTAATTTTTCCATTATACAATGCATATAATGTAAAGGAAACAACACATATGGATTTTTACATGGTTCAGACCAAATGAGGGAAACCTACTCCTTACTACATTCAGTTATTATCTTGAGTCATAGATTCTCTACCAATAATCTTGTTATCAATTACAAGTGGTATGAGATAGTTATCATCGTATTCTATTTCACTATATAACATAGGTGAGTGTTCACTATATTACATAAGTGAACAAATATAGCCTCTTGTAGGTTCTTTATACTGGATCCACTATTTCATAATGCAACTCCAACAGAATAGAACCACGACTGCCTGGTGAATTAATGTAATACTCAACATGTAGGTCCTTTTCCCCTACTTTCTATAAACTAAATCCAGAGTCATCAACTTTTAAGATCTTCAACATTTGGAACTTATACTAGTAAAAAATTGGCACAGGACTTGCTCTTCTGCTTTTGATCACCTAAACCTAGTGACCTTACCCGCCTTCTTTAGAACATGATGTTCCAGAATTCTCAAAACATTGAACCAAGTAAATCTTCTTAAAAATTTTGGTTAGTGAATCCATCTCAACTTCACTTCGCTTCTTCTAAGTGGATCTCTCAAATTATTATTCTCTTTATTTTCTCTAAATGAGACTGACTTATTTTATAAAATCATTCATTTCCTAAATAGTTTGGTGATTTGAAATCTTTGAACTTAGATATTTCTACACAATTCTATTTTGATTCCACAACCTTCATTGATCCACATATTTTGAGGTCAACACTTTTTTCAAGTATTATTCTTGAATCATGAACTCAATCTTCATGATCATTGAATTTCCAACTCAACATCGTCTTAATGATTATGACTTCACAATGCTTACGTGAAGTCACTCAACATCTTCTAATAGCCTAACTTTCATAGACTTCACTTTGTTCTTCTTATAGTTCCACCTCTCTTCTACTCAACTCAATAATTTACAACCTTAAGTACTTTGAACAAATATGGAATGAATATTGTGTTGTTTGTGGTATGAATCCATTGCACTTACACTGCATTCAAACTTTAGCTTAAAGCATGTTCTTTTTTCCCTCAATTTCTGATTTCCATATCTTCTGATTTATATCAGCCCATACTTTTCATACATAGATATTACATATTTTTAGATAAATATTCATTAAATAACATAAAAAATCCATGCCAGAACCATATAGGTCCAATGTCTTTGGAAACCTGGAAACATAAACAACTGGTTCATAAAATATCTACATCATCTCCCTCTTATTCCTTCATAACTAGAAGACTTTTTGACATGCCATACTTAATAATTTTCTTCATATAACGGGGAAAATAAACATAAGAAAGAGTGATATTAGATTCTTATTAAGGGTAAACAAGGGAGATAATAATGATTTTATAAGCATAATATGAGCATAATGGTATAAGAACATGAACACAACATTTAGAAATTATACCCTGCATATTAAAGATCATAATCATGAATGATGGAATAAATCTTGACAGTTCATAAAACATGAATCATAAGGAAATAAAAGAACATGAGCCATGAGAGCATAATATTGGAATAAAACATGGAATTTGTGGCATGAAAATAAGAATAGGAAATCATTTCCTCATTAGTAAAGGATCACTGTCAAGACCATCACAATGGACAAAGTCCCATACTGAACTGGGTTCACTCCCCATTCCAGCTATGTCTTACTGAATCAGGTTCACTCCCCATTCAAACCCCGTCTTACTAAACCAAGTTCATTCCCTATTCCAGTCCTATTTATCTCATGAGATATAATTCTTCACCCAATGAATTGGAGTGAGATATAGGTATCACCCATCACATAATGAAAACCATACATATGTGTTCCATAAAAACATAAATCATTCATCATATCATAACCTATGAAAATAAATGAGTTTCATAAACATTTCATCATTTCATAACCTATGGAAAAGTAACTGAATTCATAAACATCATGCCATTATAAACATAAACCATATAGAGAAATAATAAGGATTGTATCCTTGTATTATATCCCCAGTAAAACATAAGTAACATCAAATAATTTTGTCTTAGATAGAAAATGATTTTGAAATATCACTTGAAATAATTCTTGAGGAAAATATCCTTTCCATTTTGATTTTTTTTGAAAAGCCACACAATTACAAAGGAAAAAAATTTATTTGAAAAGAAATTTGTAATATTGTATAGGAATATTAAAATCATTAAGACATAATGATTTTGGGAAAATCCACTCCTTCCGTATGAGTTAAAAAAACATTCCTTCCGTATTTTTTTAGAAAAGTCACAAAGTACCTTGTTTGGAAAATGATAAAAATATTCCTTTCAAACCATTCTATAAAAAATAAAATATGGGAAAAATTACTTTAAAAATGCATAATATAATATTAAAAACCTTTATGATTTTTTAGAACACATGGCCATGGAATAGAAATATTCCCCAATGAAGACTTTAAAATAGATTCAATCCCGAATAATGATGAGATTGTGAAATAAACCCTTACCTCAAGTTTTTCATTTATTGTTCATGTTAAAACCTCATGTATAATAAATATAGATTTATTAAATAACCATAATTATATAATACCATGTATTATTTATTTATAA